>OZ016548.1:0-5000000 GCA_963966675.1 Lasioglossum calceatum
ACCTAACCTAACCTAACCTAACCTAACCTAACCTAACCTAACCTAACCTAACCTAACCTAACCTAACCTAACCTAACCTAACCTAACCTAACCTAACCTAACCTAACCTAACCTAACCTAACCTAACCTAACCTAACCTAACCTAACCTAACCTAACCTAACCTAACCTAACCTAACCTAACCTAACCTAACCTAACCTAACCTAACCTAACCTAACCTAACCTAACCTAACCTAACCTAACCTAACCTAACCTAACCTAACCTAACCTAACCTAACCTAACCTAACCTAACCTAACCTAACCTAACCTAACCTAACCTAACCTAACCTAACCTAACCTAACCTAACCTAACCTAACCTAACCTAACCTAACCTAACCTAACCTAACCTAACCTAACCTAACCTAACCTAACCTAACCTAACCTAACCTAACCTAACCTAACCTTTTTTTTTTTTTTTTTTTTTTTGAACAAATTTCCTCCTTTAATTGAAAGCAAAACTTTCACACGTCCACTATACAACACTTAAATCCTCTCTCTCGCTTACAAGAAAATCTAATCTAAAAGTCGCAACGCACTCCGCTAACGCACTCCCACTCAAAATCTCCAGTCCGGGAATTTACCGCCCGAAATCGAATTTTGCCGTCGGCGTCCAGAAATTTACGGCCCGAAATCGAATTTTGCCGTCGGCACCTCGAGTACGAGAACTTGGGGCCCGAAGACTTTTTTGTCCATGGACTTTCGGTACGCAGGGTATCGATTCAAAAAATCCAATAACCCTAAATAATCAAGGTCACTGCCCGCACCTCCATGCACAGGGGTAACACTCCAGACCCAAAACTACCCGAATCCAGAAATTTACGGCCCGAAAACGAATTTTGCCGTCGGCGACCAGAATTTTACGGCCCGAAATCGAATTTTGCCGTCGGCGTCCCGCAATTTACGGCTCGAAATCGAATTTTGCCGTCGGCACTCGAGTCACGCAATTTATAGCCTGAATCGAGTTTTACCCGTCGGCAACCGATTAGGCACGGCTCGCCCACAACCCCTCTAACGTCTCACACTATATACACTATTAACAGTAGTCCTCGGTTTAGCAGTACGCAAACTCGGCGGTATTCACCCCTTTATCCGCACTAAACCTCTAAATTAATTCACTTAAACTAAACTATGACTAAACCTTACTCTATTCTATTATCTATCTTACACTACCTAAAGCCTAAAACCTAATCCTAAATCACCTTAATCAATTGAATTGATTGAGACGAACTCCCTAACGATTGAATCTTAAGCCTGCTGACTTTTCACCTCAAATGCTAAGACCGCTCTGTAGGTCGTGGGGCTGCTCGGTAATACCGTTACCTATCCGTATCCCCTCCCAATCCCCTTTCAAAAAATTGTCGTTAGCTGATTCTAACGACCTTTTCTCCTACCACGTATACCCGCCTTGTTGTATGCTCTATTTTTCTTTTTTCCTTCTTTCTTTCTTATCCTCCTCACCTCTGATCGCCCGCCGTTGACCTGGGGTTTTCCCCTTACTTATTTACATTATTCTATGTACTCCTATAAACTACTTTTTCCTCCGACCTTACAATTACATTGGTCTTCGGCGCCTATACTTCCCCGCCGGGAATTCTGCTCTTAATATATTGCTGAATAATCTTACGGGTAAAGATTTCACGTAACGCGGGGTATTTCTAAGAAAAGAAAAAGAAAAAATACCATTGGTATACCTTTCACCTCCCGCGTCCATGAGATCCTCCCCGTTTACAGCTTAGATTATTCAGACATCCTACATATCATTCCCTGCACTTATTCTTTATCGGAGTCCTCATGAGTTAATGCATTCACATCCTCGTACCTTTAAACTATCTCGTGTTCAAATAACTATTCTAAGCCTCTCTGTTTCGCCGTACCGGAGTATACCCTTACCCGGCTTGCCTCGAATGTGCAACGCGTCACAGGCTAATGTATGTCTATCCTTGTCCGGACCAGCGTTCGCCTACCTCTTTTCTCTCTCTAGGCATTTGACAAAATCGCTAATCATTTCTAAACCATTCGACATAGCTGCGCATATCAAAGGACCAAATATTATTTCTTTTCTATTTTTGATCGATTGTACTTGTTAATAATTTTCCAAAATAATTTGGATTTCTAAAGCGTCAATCTGCGCATAAAATACGCAAATTTCCTCGACTACTCATCGAGTTCCTCACTAAACTCGGCTAGCCGGAATGACCGCGGTTAACTCTATCTCATTTTCAAGATAAATGCAGATTTAACAATTCTGTTAGTACTCGCAGTACGTATCCGCCATCTTATTCCTTGCTCGCTCCACGTGATTGCACCTGGCCGCCGCAGCCGTTTGCTCACGGTGCCTTGACCGCGTGCCCTGTTTTACCGGTTTACCGTCGGTAACTGCGCGCTCTCTAGTCTTATATGGTACAATGTCTACTAGTCTTAACCCTTTTCCTGTATTAACCTCCTATCTATTTTGTCCTCTTATCGCCCTTGATGATCGTTAGGTAACCCCCCTACCCTCGGGGATATCCTCACTTATCGTTATTCCTTTTCAGCTTATATTTAATCTAAAAATATACCGGTAACCTACACGCGCGAGAGAGAGGAAAACTTACAACTAATTAACAATAACATACATACTATAGACGCAACATTTAATCCGACCGTACAGTGGTCTTTGTGGATTCCTTTTCCCTGGGCCTGTCCTTCTTCAGCCAGTCTTGGAGTCCGGGGACTGCAGGGGGGAGGAGAGGGAGTTCCTCTTCTAGTCCAGTCTTCTGTTCGTAGAGGTAGGGCAACGCTTCCACACCAGCCATCCTGGACCCGCAAATCAAGCTTAAACACAGGGTGACTCGTAGTCCATGTTGCTCCCTCTGAACAGCTGAATTCGTCAGATACCCCTCGACCCCCTGGAACTCTCCTTCCTCCAAGATGGCTGTAACAAGAGGGACAGGCGATTATATGCTCATATAATATAATGATTAGCTATACAGAACTGATTACTTAGCTTAGCTTAGTTAATAAGTCCATCGTCTAAAACAGGTTATTTTTCCCTTCTTCTTTCCTCCTCCTCCTTTATCCGAAGCACCTCAATCAGTCTCTTGTAGAGATCCCCTCGTTGAATTCCCAGCTTCCTCGCCAGCCTATTTCGATGTTCCTCCCAGTGGTGGCCCTGGGAAGTCTGCTCTGGGTCGTCTTCCCCTCCCTGATGTTACCAGCAGCCTGGTGAGTCCACCTTCCCACTTGGTCTCGGGTTCCGAAGGGGTTCAGCGATCAGCAACACCTCCGCTCCTGCGCCAGATGCTTTTTGAATTGCGGGCAATTGACCGCTCCTGTCACGTGTGCCGCTTCCTCCGGGCTAGCGCCCTTCTTTGTACAGAGGATGCACTTCCTGTCATTTTGGCATTCGTTAATCGAATGCCCCTCCGAACCGCATCTCCTACATGTGTTCGCCGCATTCTTTTGTGGACACGTGTACGACATATGTCCAAAGTCGTGACATTTGAAGCATCTAATAACGTTAGTAGCTATTGTGCATCTACAGAGAGTGAATCCGATCGCTATTTTACTTCCCTCTATTAATCTACCCTCAATAGCTTTGGGGAGGGAAGCTATTACCGTGGATGTGCCCCCGTAACCGAATCTTTTATTTCTAATTTCGACCTCATCAGCAGCAACTTGTAACTTGTCCGCTAACTCCGCCCTTATTTCCTCTTTTTCCAGCGTCGGATCTATATCTCTAATCTCGTAGGTTATTCTTTGCACCAATCTTCTCGTAGGTTGGGAAGGTCCCAACGAGTCTTTGACTATTTTCTCAAAATCGGTACTCTTAGTGTCCTTCCTTAGCTCAATCAACAGATCACCCCCCCTGGATTTCCTAATTGTCTGTATACCCCCTATTTTATCCCCGGCGTTCGTCTTTAGATCCTTAAAGAGGTCCGCGAACGTTTTATTCTCCGACGCTTTGACTAGGATAGCTTCCGGTCTCGGGGGTGGCGGCTTCAGTCTTCTCCTAGCTTCCCTATCTTTCTTCTCTACCTCTAATTTCCTCCTCCTTTCTTCTTCTTCCGCCATTTTTCTCTCCTCTTTTTCCCTCCTTGCTACCTCTTTTCTTTCCTTGTCGTTTATTTTAACCCACCCCTGGTTATTCCCTAGTGAGACTGGCTCTTTCCGTTTTTCCCCTTCTGCGGTTCTACCCTGTGACTGCCCTTCGCCCGGTAGGTCACTCTGTGTGGCCTTGTTCGCCACATTACTAGCCCTCGACCTCTCCTTTAGCGATGGAGAAACCTGCGTCTCCTTACTTTTCGATTCCGCATATGATATTCTAGTTCCTATCGAATTACCCGCTTCAGCCAGCATACCTAAAACCTTTTCTAAGCTCGTTAATACCTTTCGAGCATCCTCTAACGTTGTTCTTTTAACGCAGCTGTTATCCCTACAATAGTTTCTCACTAATTCTGCTTTGTGATTGGCAGCCTTCACCACTACGCTAATCTCCTCTAGTTTCTTTTTTAGAACTACCAATTCCGCGTTCTCCGCTTCCCGTTTCTGCCTCTTCACTCCTTCCCTATCCGAATGATCCTCATCGTCGTCGTCTAAAATTGTTATTTCATCCTCATTCTGGTCCCTTACGCTATCTAAATCACCTTCCTCATTGTCTCCTATTTTCCTCTTCGTTCCCGAGGTCGTCTCAAGTACCCTGCTAGTATCCCCTTTCAAGAGGTTCTCGCTGCACGACAGAGATCTAATTCTTGCCCTTTCTATCTCCTTGGGGGAGTGTTCCACCGGCATACTTAAGTACTTACCGGGGTCAACCCCCGGATTCCTTAAGCAATCCGCTTTCCTTAAATCTATTTTATAGCTAATTCTAAATGAAAAACAACAGGGTTGAACAAATTTCCTCCTTTAATTGAAAGCAAAACTTTCACACGTCCACTATACAACACTTAAATCCTCTCTCTCGCTTACAAGAAAATCTAATCTAAAAGTCGCAACGCACTCCGCTAACGCACTCCCACTCAAAATCTCCAGTCCGGGAATTTACCGCCCGAAATCGAATTTTGCCGTCGGCGTCCAGAAATTTACGGCCCGAAATCGAATTTTGCCGTCGGCACCTCGAGTACGAGAACTTGGGGCCCGAAGACTTTTTTGTCCATGGACTTTCGGTACGCAGGGTATCGATTCAAAAAATCCAATAACCCTAAATAATCAAGGTCACTGCCCGCACCTCCATGCACAGGGGTAACACTCCAGACCCAAAACTACCCGAATCCAGAAATTTACGGCCCGAAAACGAATTTTGCCGTCGGCGACCAGAATTTTACGGCCCGAAATCGAATTTTGCCGTCGGCGTCCCGCAATTTACGGCTCGAAATCGAATTTTGCCGTCGGCACTCGAGTCACGCAATTTATAGCCTGAATCGAGTTTTACCCGTCGGCAACCGATTAGGCACGGCTCGCCCACAACCCCTCTAACGTCTCACACTATATACACTATTAACAGTAGTCCTCGGTTTAGCAGTACGCAAACTCGGCGGTATTCACCCCTTTATCCGCACTAAACCTCTAAATTAATTCACTTAAACTAAACTATGACTAAACCTTACTCTATTCTATTATCTATCTTACACTACCTAAAGCCTAAAACCTAATCCTAAATCACCTTAATCAATTGAATTGATTGAGACGAACTCCCTAACGATTGAATCTTAAGCCTGCTGACTTTTCACCTCAAATGCTAAGACCGCTCTGTCAACCTAACCTAACCTAACCTAACCTAACCTAACCTAACCTAACCTAACCTAACCTAACCTAACCTAACCTAACCTAACCTAACCTAACCTAACCTAACCTAACCTAACCTAACCTAACCTAACCTAACCTAACCTAACCTAACCTAACCTAACCTAACCTAACCTAACCTAACCTAACCTAACCTAACCTAACCTAACCTAACCTAACCTAACCTAACCTAACCTAACCTAACCTAACCTAACCTAACCTAACCTAACCTAACCTAACCTAACCTAACCTAACCTAACCTAACCTAACCTAACCAATAGAAGGCATCTTCTCCGGTACGGAAACGCTAACATAACCCATAGAAGGCATCTTTCCCGACACGAAAATGCTAACATAACCCATGGAAGGCATCTTTCCCGACACGGAAATGCTAACATAACCCATAGAAGGCAACTTCTCCGATACGGAAATGCTAACATAACCCATACAAGGCACCTTTCCCGATACGGAAAAACTAACATAACCCATAGAAGGTTTCATTCCCGATACCGAAGTGCTAACATAACCCGTAGAAGGCATCTCTCCCGACACGGAAATGCTAACATAACCCATAGAAGTCATCATTCCCGACACGGAAATGCTAACATAACCCATAGAAGGCACCTTTCCCGATACGGAAAAACTAACATAACCCATAGAAGGTTTCATTCCCGATACCGAAGTGCTAACATAACCCGTAGAAGGCATCTCTCCCGACACGGAAATGCTAACATAACCCATAGAAGTCATCATTCCCGACACGGAAATGCTAACATAACCCATGGAAGTCATCTTTCCGATACGGAAATGCAGACATAACCGATAGAAGACATCTGTTCCGATACGGAAACGCTAACATAACCCATAGAAGGCATCTTTCCCGACACGAAAATGCTAACATAACCCATGGAAGGCATCTTTCCCGACACGGAAATGCTAACATAACCCATAGAAGGCAACTTCTCCGATACGGAAATGCTAACATAACCCATACAAGGCACCTTTCCCGATACGGAAAAACTAACATAACCCATAGAAGGTTTCATTCCCGATACCGAAGTGCTAACATAACCCGTAGAAGGCATCTCTCCCGACACGGAAATGCTAACATAACCCATAGAAGTCATCATTCCCGACACGGAAATGCTAACATAACCCATGGAAGTCATCTTTCCGATACGGAAATGCTGACATAACCGATAGAAGACATCTGTTCCGATACGGAAATGCTAACATAACCCATAGAAGGCATCTTTCCACATACGGAAATGCTAACATAACCAATAGAAGGCATCTTTTCCGACACGGAACGGCTAACATAACCAATAGAAGGCATCTTTCCCCACACGGAAATGCTAACATAACCCATAGAAGGCACCTTTCCCGACACGGAAATGCTAACATAACCCATAGAAGGCATCTTCTCCGATACGGAAATGCTAACATAACCAATAGAAGGCATCTTCTCCGGTACGGAAACGCTAACATAACCCATAGAAGGCACCTTTCCCGATACGGAAATGCTAACATAACCCATGGAAGGCATCTTTCCCGATACGGAAATGCTAACATAACCCATAGAAGGCATCTTTCCCCATACGGAAATGCTAACATAACCCATAGAAGGCACCTTTCCCGATACGGAAATGCTAACATAACCAATAGAAGGCATCTTCTCCGGTACGGAAACGCTAACATAACCCATAGAAGGCATCTTTCCCGACACGAAAATGCTAACATAACCCATGGAAGTCATCTTTCCCGATACGGAAATGCTAACATAACCCATGGAAGGTATCTTTCCCGATACGGAAATGCTAACATAACCCATAGAAGGCATCTTTCCCGACACGGAAATGCTAACATAACCCATAGAAGGCAACTTCTCCGATACGGAAATGCTAACATAACCCATAGAAGGCACCTTTCCCGATACGGAAATGCTAACATAACCAATAGAAGGCATTTTCTCCGGTACGGCAACGCTAACATAACCCATAGAAGGCATCTTTCCCGACACGAAAATGCTAACATAACCCATGGAAGTCATCTTTCCCGATACGGAAATGCTAACATAACCCATCTAAGGCATCTTTCCCGATACGGAAATGCTAACATAACCCATAGAAGGCATCTTTCCCGACACGGAAATGCTAACATAACCCATAGAAGGCAACTTCTCCGATACGGAAATGCTAACATAACCCATAGAAGGCATCTTTCCACATACGGAAATGCTAACATAACCAATAGAAGGCATCTTTTCCGACACGGAACGGCTAACATAACCAATAGAAGACATCTTTCCCCACACGGAAATGCTAACATAACCCATAGAAGGCACCTTTCCCGACACGGAAATGCTAACATAACCCATAGAAGGCATCTTCTCCGATACGGAAATGCTGACATAACCCATAGAAGGCATCTTTCCCGATACGGAAATGCTAACATAACCCATAGAAGGTTTCTTTCCCGCTCCGGAAATGCTAACATAACCGATAGAAGGCATCTTCTCCGGTACGGAAACGCTAACATGACCCATAGAAGGCACCTTTCCCGATACGGAAATGCTAACATAACCGAGAGAAGGCACCTTCTCCGGTACGGAAACGCTAACATAACCCATAGAAGGTTTCTTTCCCGCTCCGGAAATGCTAACATAACCGATAGAAGGCATCTTCTCCGGTACGGAAACGCTAACATAACCCATAGAAGGCATCTTTCCCGACACGGAAATGCTAACATAACCCATGGAAGTCATCTTTCCCGATACGGAAATGCTAACATAACACATAGTTGGCATCTTTCCCGATTCGGTAATGCTAACATAACCCATAGAAGGCATCTTTCCCGATACAGACATGCTGACATAACCGACAGAAGAGATCTGTTCCGATACGGAAAGGCTAACATAACCCATAGTAGGCATCTTTCCCCATACGGAAATGCTAACATAACCCATAGAAGGCATCTTTTCCGACACGGAACGGCTAACATAACCAATAGAAGGCATCTTTCCCCACTCGGAAATGCTAACATAACCCATAGTAGGCATCTTTCCCCATACGGAAATGCTAACATAACCAATAGACGGCATCCTTCCCAATACGGAAATCCAAACATAACCAATAGAAGGCATCTTTTCCAATACGGAAATGCTAACATAGCACATAGACGGCATCCTTCCCGATAGGGAAATGCTAACATAACCCATAGAAGGCGTTTTTTCCGATACGGAAATGCTAACATAACCCATAGAAGGCGTTTTTTCCGATACGGAAATTCTGATCTAACCGACAGAAGGCATCTTTTCCGACACAGAAATGCTAACATAACCCATAGACAGCATCCTTCCCGATACTGAAATTCTAACATAACCCATAGAAGGCATCTTTTCCGATACGGAAATGCTAACATAACCGATAGAAGGCATCTTTTCCGATTCGGTAAAGCTGTCATAAATGACAGAAGTCATCTTTTCCGATACGGTAATGCTGACATAACCGACTGAAGGCATCTTTTCCGATACGGAAATGCTGTCATAACCGAGAGAAGGCATCTTTCCCGATATGGAAATGCTAACATAACCGGGAGGCCTTCGATGGCGCACAAAAAAGATTGCGCACAACGAGATAGTGCCCAGTAAATTGGACACATCTCTTTTGTGCATACGGCGTTTTGGCGCACAGCGTGATTGCACACCACAGAATACGAATTGCGCACATGTAAAATTGGACACAAAATGGATTGCGCACGGAACGAGAATTCAGCTGTTGTTTACCATCTTGAGTTGTGCTGCGTGATGAGTTTATGGTTATACTTTCTAGTTATATTTTCTACATATTCATAATCTGTCTATATATGTCAGGCATGGCCAGAAATAGCCCACGGGCTAGGGAATTCGAGGTGGACGCTTACTTCACCCGCCCGCGCGTCTCGCTACCCGTGCCGGCCATATTCCCGCGGAGCTCTTCAGGCTCGTACCTACCGCACGCCGTATGCACGAAAATTTCGAAAAAATAAATGTGTAAAATTGTTCTTATTATACTGTCAAAATTTTAGTGACAATTAGGAAAGCTTGATTATTTCGCTATTCAAAGAAAGCTTGACTATTCCGCATGTTCATTAGAACTGCTTGGCAAATCCGAAATATCGAAGGAGAAGTTGGACGTTGATATTCGTATCAAAATGATTTAAATAATCAGACATTTTGTATTTTTATGCAAATATATGTAATATAATTATACTTGTTTAATCTGTATTACTGCAGAGTTTCCTAGTACATATCGTTATATCTAAAACCGAATTCAACAGGAACTCGACCGGCGCGTGTCCACTAATCTGCGGCAGCGATCTTCCAAGGATCGCCAATAAAAGCAAAAAATATCGTTATTGTAGCTAACTCCTGCCAATGCCGCGCATTTATCAACTGGAAAATGAAACACTCAATGTCTCGATTCAACGTAATTGTCATTCAATTTATTACATTTGTACATATATTATTTAGTCTTGTTCTACATCTCTATCGTCGTGCTCCGTCACTCTTTCAGACTCTTATGCGCACACGTAAATACTTACATACCATACATTATACATATACAATTCTTTCTCTGTCCCTCTCCCTCTCCCACCCCACCCTGCTCTGCTCTGATAATCTCAAATTTCGACTGGAAACCCTCGAAACTACATACCTGTTGTTTTTTTTCTTTTTTTTCGAAACGCGTACGCTGTAATTAAAATAGCACGGTATTTCTGAGGGCGATATCTATCTTCTCTTCTTCCTCATTTTATGTTTCTTTTTATTTACGTTTTTTCGGGGCTTTTTCGGTCTTTTTCAAATAGACGACTAGGTACTGCCTCTTCCAGGGGCGAAGAACAGACTCGAGAGGCACGCGGCAACAAGTACACTGAATAACACGTTATAATTCTGATTACGTTTCTTGTACATTATACATTCACGTATAACTATACAAGCGCGTACACCTACAGGCAACGATATATGTACGCATATGTATGTATGTATGTATGTGTGTCGTGTGTACACTGTACACTGTACAGTGAACAGTGAACTACTATACCCAATGGGATTATGGATCGCTTTGATTTCTTCGAATTCGAACAGACATAGCTCTTTAGCGAAACACAGCGAATTTAGGGAATTGACGTTAATTTAGGATGTTGAATTGTTCGTTGGTCTAGACCTTTTTCAACTTACACTGAATTATAAAAATTCAATTAAAACGTATTTTCATTTCGAAGGAAGAAAAACGAAAAGAAAAACATTGATTTTGTAATCAATGGAGAGAGAGAGAGTTTCAAATCATTTCGGACCGAACTCGAGAACTCGGAGAATCTTGAAAGATCGCAAGAACTGATCCTGTAACGGTAACAAAATGCTTAAAACTTAAGGTTGAACGAATATTAATAGCCATAATTGTAAGTTACGTACAACATCAATACTTTCGAGACTTTTAGAATTTGAAAAACTTTCAAGACCTTCGGGACTAAATTATAATATGCACATATTTACCAAGAGACTAAAGTCTTTCTAAACTTTCACGATTTTCCGGACAGGTTTTACTTGGAATATTTATCGAATTGATTCGAAACTCGTCTGTCAACTTTACCCAATAGCCAGGTAATATAATTGTTAAAAAGGTCCACGTCTCCGCAAACAAAACAAAGTATCGTTGCCATCGAGTGTACACGTATACGCAGCTATAAATATATATATGTATACATGTACATATACACCACATACACGCGTGATTGTATATCGTTTAGTTTCTTACGTTTTGCTTGTGTGTGTTCGTTTAGCATCCTGTGGATAGAATAAATCCAATTAGTTAGGATCTCCGCTCGATTATGCTAACGCGATTGCGCTCTGCCGTTTATATGTACTCTCTTTTGCATCTTTTTTTAAAATATTTTCCAACCCCCTCTCCACCACCACCCCTGCTCGATCTCACTAATGATACACAGTGCACCTGATCGGCGAATAATCTCGTTCGCGATTACACACGATCATCATCCCGTGGCTATGTAGTACACTATACGTAATTCGGAGATCAGTCGTCTAACGCTATCGAGAGTCGGCCGTGGTGCCACGGACGCTTCGTAAATTCTTACTGTAGTACACGCGACTATATTATGTATTAGACTAGAATATATATGCATATATACAGGGGCCGTCCGATTCAAAGGTCTAAAGCAGTCCAGAATGGGGTTTTAGTATTTTTTCTTTTATGGTTTTTCTCTATAGTTTCAATCTAAAGACATTTGTACCGTAAACTATTGTAGGGTGTGAGCAGTGTGTATGTATGAGAGGGAGAGAGAGGTTGAGGCGGTATGTTTAAAGGTACGGAACGAATGATATTTTGGAGCCGAGTTTCGAGTGAGCCACCGTGGCGTGACTTTAGACCTTTCAATTAGAATAATTTCAACTATTCGTAGTTAACAGCTTTAACCAACCCCGACCACTATACTCGAAGAAGAGCGATCGATCGACTGATTCTGATTGTGAGACGAAAATCAATCAAATATCGCATTGTTTAATAGAATTTTAAAAAAGTCGAATTTCCAATTAAAAGTCCTTGGGAGATGACTTGACTTTGCATATTTATTTAAATATAGATTTTTATAGATTACTTTTGTGCAAAAGTCGAAACCAAAAAGAATTTTTTCACAGTAGTGTTAACAGTGTTAACACACTGAACTTGACTTGTTTGAAATTCATTATACATAGTAAACATATTGTAGTCACTTCGCCAGAAATAATTAACTGAATGAGAAAAAACTGGATTTTCAATGAAAAATCATTTCTTGAAAAATCGGCTCTTAATTACTTCTTATTCGTAAATACCGTTTGCTATTCAATGTATTATATAATAAATGCCACCATTGTTGAAAGTCGATCGACAGCCGTCTCGATCAACAATTTAACGTGTTACACGGAGAAACTATCGCTACGAATCTAGTAAATAACAGCGATCGATGTAATAATATATTTTACACTGGCGCGGCGTGTTGCTGTCCATCGATTTTAAAATGGCAACAGAATGGCGATGTGAATTGATTGATTCTCGCGATCGATCAACGGAATACACACGCCTATCACGATTAACATTAACGTACGAGGGATCGTTCGAAAGTTTCGTTCGATGAAAATTTCTTTGTTAACCGACTACAATACTTGCAAACAGAATTGTCCTGTAAATGGCACGTAGCAGGTTAGAGATTAATTAAATTTTTACTTAAACAATTGAGGAAACCTAAGGCATTAAATTAATATATACAATATAACAAATGGTATGACTACATCGGATAAATATTCGTAATTTTCCATTAAAACAGAATTAAATACATAGGTACAATATCACCTTTTAATAAACAAACAAAGTAAATGAACTGATTGATTTATTTTATATGTTTATAAAGTGTATGTACATACATATGCTCATACAATATTATATGTTGAACTACAATCGATCATGATCACGAGCACGAGCACGAGCACGAGCACGAGTCACGATCCGAAATCCAGCTCGGACGTATGGAAAGGGAGCTGTTGCAGTTCTCCCCATCCAACATCCAACGTGTGTCGACCAGCTCAGGACTCAGGACCGGTGCTACCATATTTTTCTCTCGCCAAGCCCCTTACCCGTCCGCCTCTCGCCACGCCACGCACCGTACCTCGTCTTTGCACTCTTCCCACTAACGCTGGCGACAGCGGCGACACGCTTGCGTACGGTCGCGTCAGCGACTAGTGGGAAGAGTGGGAGCAGGTAAGGAAACGGTGGGACCGTACGCAAGCGTGTCGCCGCTGTCGCCAGCGTTAGTGGGAAGAGTGCAAAGACGAGGTACGGTGCGTGGCGCGGCGAGAGGCGGAAGGGTAAGGGGCCTGGCGAGAGAAAAATATGGTAGCACTGCTCAGGACAGTCAGGACTAGGACCCGCGAATCGCGACCCGCGACTGGTCGGGACTGGACCGGGACCCGGCTCACGACCACGACTCTCACGAGCCGAGGCGAGGGCGAGTGTCGCGTCGCATCGCTTCGAGTTGGACATGCCTGATTATTACAAGATGAAAATTTCCAATAATCAATGAAAAAGAAGTCACTATGAAAACACTCGTGTACTCAAGTGTACGAATTCATTTAAAAGAAAGTATTACAATGAAAAAGAAAATTAACGCCAAGTTCCAAGACTTCTGCAACGACTTGGTTCATATTTTAGAGGACAATTTTCCAATAAAAATTCGCAAAAAATTCCAAGCAGCGTTTTTTCGAATAGAACTATGGCCATATTCTCGATTCTCGAAATTTTCGAACCGATCCGTAATCCGTGATCCGTGATCCGTAATCCGTAATCCGTAATCCGTAATCCGTAATCCGTATAACGAGGCGCATAGCGCTGATTAAATATTCAACAGCCTATTGCTTCGAGTCAACGAAGAGGAGTTTTTGTAAATCGTCGATCGTCCGAAGCGCGGGCACCACCACCGCGCGAAGATTTCGTCAACGTTCGTCAACGTTAGAAGGCATAGAGTTTATTTACTTTAGATGTACTCGTATTTGTTTACTTATACTTGTTCTTACTTTTCTTTATCTTCTTTTTGTTGGATTTATTCCGACAATCGTTAAATATTACCGCACACGGTAGTATCAAAATAAACCACACCAAGTGTAGAGTATGTAGAATATTCGTAAGTGTATGTATGTACAGTAGAGCTTCATTATACTTGCACGAGCACGGTCACTCGAAACTGTGTACCGCGATATATTTATTCATTACAATATTACAATCATTTTCCTTTAGAGAATATCGGATATATCGCATTCGAATGTTTCAAGTTTTATTTTCTCTTTATCTCTGAATTTCAACAGTGATTTTTCAATTCGTAAGAATTTTTCTGTCAAACTAATTTTTAACATCCAAATTATTCAAGATCCCTTAACTTCAATATTGACTTTTCTTTCTTCTTTCGTAACGCATATTGTATGATATTCTTTGTCTTTCTTTATAGACATAGACAAATATTTTATTCTTTTCAGTAATATTTCAGTAATATTTCAGTAATATTTCAGTAATATTTCGGTCTGAAAATATACATATAACAAACATTTTTTAACGGCATCGCGTTATACAGTTTCCAGTCACGCTCATCGTATTTTTCATCGATAGAAGAGGTACGTACCGTTTGTATGTATGTAGTATGTATATGGGGAGTTAACATCCCAGGGCAAAATTCGATTCATTGGCGCAAACTACAATCGGAGCTAAACCAGTGGAACATTCAAGACCATTCAACTTCAGAACAAAACTGCATAAGCCTCTATATTAACTATTCACGCGACAGTAAGCACGTATACATACTTATACTTAATGTACCTACTATTAGGAGCTAGAAATGACCCCCTCCCTAGAATCTTCTTCTTTCACGTAATTATTAAACAACATACAGGGCAGCCCAAAGTTAACAAACTTATGTTGTAAGTTGTAACCGCATGTTTTTTTCTTCGGGTTTCGATGTAATTTATTTGCTTTCCAGTTACATAGGAAATGAAATATGTTTGTGAAAAGTCAAAAGTATTTTTCCAGCGATAGAAGAATTTCAAAATAGTCTGTCTGCGTCTACATTTTTCGGAGGATTTCTAGAGTTAAGATAGTGGCACGGATATGTTTGTTAGTTTAGATCCGATTCTAGTTGATTAAGAGCCTAAGTATAGGCCCGTTATGGAGGCCCTGTAATACATTATTTATAGTCGTTCGCAGCCACATTGTTAGCGCTTTGTGTGCCACTTAAGCGTTCCTTGCGGAATCTATTATACCTCTTCTACCGACAATATACGCATATACATACAGCCTGGGTGTAAATAGAGTACAGACTGTGGAGAACGATAGAACTCGCTCGAAGAAACAGTAAAATTTGCTAAATTTTCTATTTTTATGGAATAACTATACTATTCCATTGATGCTCGATAAGATTGTCGTTTCATTTGTTGTATTCGAAGTATCGTCATTGTGCAGTTTCACTTTTTTAAATAATATCTAGTACATTATTTCGTTGGGCTGCTTTGCAGAAAACGGAACGAAGAGAAGGGACTACTCCCCGTCATGTATTCTGAACACTCAAAACGAGTTCCATCGCAACTCTTCTAGTACTTGTACTGAACTTCCACCCAGCACGGTATACAGTATACATCCATCTCCCCCACAGGGTCTCACCTCGCACCATCGTTTTTATTAAAAAGTCGGCGGCTACACCTCTAATTGTGTTCATACTCGTCGTTTTTTCCCCTCATTTTCTACGTTTAAACATCTCGACGGTTTCACTTGTATCATCACGTTTTCACGAAACTTGTCGCTACATCTCTGATGTCCACTGTTTTTAGCCGTTTTACAGGAAAATACACTACGATTAAAGTATATCACAGATGTTAACGAGAAGAACGTCTAGAAATACGCGCGCGCGAACGAGCGAGCGAGCAAGATAGAGGGAGGGGGAGAGAGAGAGAGAGAGAGAGAGAGAGAGAGAGAGAGAGAGAGAGAAAGGGAAAAGATTAAGAGGAGAGAGATTTTAGGGAGGTATGCATAACGGATAAAGGGGCGTGAAGAGGCGTTTCTTAGAAACAGGACGACAGAGGTAAGAAGAAGAAGAAGAAGAAGAAGAAGGTTTGGGGATGTCCCGAGAGGCTTCAGTTCCAACTGAAGAGGATAATTACGGGAGGGTGAATATTCCACGATCGTTGGTCGCCGCAGAAACATCAATCCGAAAGAGTTGCACGGCAGCTGTCCCTCGGCTAATTACGATTAGCTGTCCACGTGAACTCGTCGAGCGTGTACCCAATTGACATGGAGGATTAAAGATTGTACGAGTTTCAATTTGTATTCAAGATTATCACAACGTCGGGTGTCGTTTTTGTTTTTTTTCCTTTTTCTTTTTGTTTAAGTCTTAAGATATATGCCTAATCACATTTATACAATAATTACACTCACCTCGAGAGGCTCGACTAGAATTATTACACGTCGGTAGCGAAAGAGACAAAAAAATACCATCATTATGTATCATCGACTATAAGAGTTATAATAATATATGAACCGGCTGCGATATACAATATCTCGATTGTGTGTTCAGCCAATATAGTAACAATATATTCTTCTCGATCAGCCCTACCTCCTCCGTCGACTGTACGTTGGTTCTGAAAATATCTCGATTACGAAGGTACGTCTTACGTCTAATTAACGATTCCCATTTTTTTGCTCTTTTATTTCCCGTTTTCTCTTCCTTTGCTTTTTTCTTTTACAACTAAGAACGCGCGCGCGCGTGTGTGTGTGTGTGTGTATTTGTGAGTGTTTCGCGAAAAGGCTACGGCGCTACACGTCTCCCCCGAAAGTATCATCGAATGTTTTATGTTTATCTCTTTGTTTAACTAGATTTGTTTTATAATCTGGCACTTCGGTAACGACCGTTCCCCGTTTATTTCTTTTTTTTTCGTTTTTTTGTCTCGGCATCGTTCTCTTCGACGACAGAGCGCGCGTCGTCTCCTTTCCTCTTCGCTATATCGAACGCTTATCTCTCTCATCGTTTCGTCCTTGTGGCATCGTGCTATCCCTCTCTCTCTCTCTCTCTCTCTCTCTCTCTCTCTCTCGCTCTCTCGCTCTCTCTCTCTCTCTCACACACACACGCACACACACGCGCGCACGCACACAAACAGACACACACACACACACACACACACAACGATCTTTCATTTCCCGACAAGCTGGAGAAAAAGGAAAGGCGAGAAAGTGTGGTCCGATTAATTGCGATGGTCGTCGCGTAGACGTCGACGGTTAAATAATCTACCTAACAGCTACTGAACTCCTCTAATTGTTTATCGGCGCGAGAAGGTCTACGTCGTTCGTCGTCCTACCCAATTCCTAACGGATCATCTTCTCCGCGACGTGTCTCTCGTTTACGATTTTCTTTACTTTTCTTCTTCTATTTGTTTTTTTGTTATCCGGAACGTAAAAACAGTTCCGCTGGCAATAATAGATTGTCATAGGTTCTCTTCCATCATCCTCTCTCGTTATTCATCGTCCTTGCGTCTTTGCGTTTCCTATATCCCCACCCTGTATTACCCCCTCCCCACCCGCAAGGATCCACCGAAGCTCCCGACTTCTCTTCATTATTTTTTTTTTTACGATTTTCTCGATTCCATTTTGTGGTTGGTTTTGGCAAGTTCACGGCAACGAAGTGACTAGAATATAACGACTATATTGTCATGCACTACAGTCTTTCTTAGAGACCCGGGAGCAGCCTGGTCCGAACAACAATGCTAGACCCTGAAGACCCCAGGGAACAGCTGGCCGAGACGCATCGACGGGGACTTCACGGCCAGCCTTGAAAACTGGGATACCGGTTTCGAATTAGCCCCGGCTCTTCCCGATTAAGAAGGATCGACGGGTCCGTTGTCCGAGGACGGTCTCTCCTCGAGCCTGTCCGAGTTGGCCTCGGTGTCGTCAGGTTCGTCGACGTCCACCTGCACGGGGGTCACCGACGAGACCATGGTTGAGACGTCCGGTGTCTCGTCGCTCTGACGACGTCGACGGAGTCCGTTGCTGCTCGTCGAGTCGGTGTCGTCGACGTAGATCCTGACATCGGTGCCGATGCTCTGGCAAACACTGTCCGGTATGTAGACGACAGCGCTGCCGGTTCTGCTTCCGCTTCCGCTTCCGCTTCCGCTTCCGCTGCTGCCGTTTCCACTGCCAATCATACTGTCGCTGGCGTTGCCGGTCTCCTCGGCGACGTAAATGCGTCCGTAGCTACCGGCTCGAATCGCAGAGCTATACTGATCGGGGACGCTAGCCAGCACCGCTGTCGAGCCTCCGGCCTTCAGCTTGGACGGTCTCCTTTCGTTTATGATTGACTGCACGTCCAAGTCGTCCGTCGGAGGAGCAGACACGCGTCTCTCGTCCGTGATCCTCGTTCCGTCTGTTTCCGGCTTGCCGATGGTGATCTTGGACGCGTGCTCGTTGTTGTTACCCGTGCTGTAGCCGTTGATGGTTTTAGACGCGCCGCCACCGCCACCGCTACTGCCGCTGCCACCGCTGCCGGTCCCCGAGCTAGCGTTCGCGTCGGACTGTTGGGTTTGCAAGTCGCTAGACGGTCTGCGAGTCAAGGTTGCCTTGGACGGGTAAATGGTCGCAGTTGGCAGAAGGTAACGCTCGCTGGTTGGCTTCGGGCCCGCCAGAGCTGTCACCGAGCCACTCGGTGTCGCCGGGGACGACGAACTCGCTGCCGAAGGCCGGGTCACGCTCAGCAGGGAATGGTTGTCTCGCGCGTCGCTGATCGCCTGTAACCGTTGACGTTGCGGCACACCAGTAGTAGCGTCGCGTATAGCTGGTCCATAACTGTGTTGCGAAATGATTCGAGGCACGCTTAGATTGCTGACAGGCTTCTCGAAAACTTCGGCGACTTCGAAGTGCATCGGCAGTAAGGACCTTCTCTGGTGATGCCCCGAATGGAACGTTTGTCGACGCTTTGACTTGAACTTGGACGGCCTTGAATTGGGACGATGATACGAGCTGCGACGAGACAGCGACACGGAAACTGATCCATCGTCTCCGCTCCTCTCTCGCGGCGGATTGTAAATAAAGTTCGCAGGCAAGGAACGGACTTTGGCGAGGCCAGGTCTGCCGATAGGAATCTTATCGTTCGTCACCAGAATGGACTCGCGTTCTCTGGCGTCGTCGTCCTCCCTAACGCCGTCGTCGTCGTCGCCGCCGCCGTCGCCGTCCCTCTCTCTTCTTGGACTGTCATCTTCGTCTTCTTCGTCTTCGACTTCCAACAGTTCCTCTTGTTCGGCAGCAAGTTCTCTTTCCAGCTGGGTTTCCATATCCAGTTCGTCTTCCATCTGTTTGTGACTCTCCTCGAGGTGTTTCATCAGCACCGCGACGACAACGTTCACGAGAACGAATTGAGCCATCAATACGAAAATTACAAAAAAAATCGGCGCGATGATAGTGCTCACGCAACAGTTCTTCACGCAATCAGCTGCCTCGTCGCAGTCGTCTCTTAGCGTGTCCTTCATGATACCGTTCCAATTGTCGCCCGTGGCCACCCGAAAAAGCGTCAAAAACGCCATACCGAAGTTGCTGAAGTGGGCGTGTTCGCCGAGTCCTTGACATGGCATTTCGTCATTGCATTCTGGAACAATCAGAATTTTCCGAGTGTTCCGAATTCTATTACATATACTCGTACATATAAGTACGGTACTATAATCGTCTGATCGTTTGCTGTACGTTGCTAGGAATCGTCGCATTTATTCAATTTAGTTTCCCTGACCAAGCGAAATCAAGTAAAATAACACGAAAAAAAATATTCTTCCGCAAATGGCAGATATGTGCTACTCACCTAAACGGCCGAACAGTTCCACACCAAGTGCTGCGAATATGAAGAACAGCAGAAAAAATAATAGTCCCAAGTTTCCGACCTGAGGTAACGCTTGCATCACAGTATCTAAAAGGGCTCGTATTCCCTTTGCCATTTTTAGCAGCTTCAGCACTGCAAAGACAAAAACGAATTCATCGGAACGCTTAAAAATGATTGGCAGCATTGTACTCGAATTATTGTATGTATGTATGTACAGGGCTGTACATATTCTCTAATATTTGCCGACTTGCTTACCTCTGGCGATTCGTAGAACTCGCATCACCCGAATGATCGTAGGATTAATCGGTATGATTTTCGATTCAACTTCCTCGAGGACTATGCCGACCACCGAGAGAATCACTATTCCGATGTCTAACTGATTCC
This sequence comes from Lasioglossum calceatum, assembly GCA_963966675.1. Lineage (NCBI taxonomy): Eukaryota > Metazoa > Arthropoda > Insecta > Hymenoptera > Halictidae > Lasioglossum > Lasioglossum calceatum. Next base: position 20,603 of record OZ016548.1, read on the forward strand.
ATCTGAAATTTCATATTTATTCGTTTATTCGTTCTATCGGTTCCAATCGATCAATGCGAGTAATATGATTTAGTAATACGTATGTATCGTGTTATTGAATTTTGACAATTAAACAATTCAAATTTAGTCGTAATATGTATAATCGATCAACTACAGTGGATTGCAGTTCTTTTTGAGAATTGTATTTCGAATGAAATATCACGTACTTGTCTTTCAAGTACAAGTGCAGACCCAGAGCAAGGAGTTTCATGAATGACTCGAGGATGAAAACAGCGGTAAAGAAATAATTGAATATTTTCAGGGCGTAAGTCAGAGCCTTCGGCATCATGTAGAACTCCATCGCCATCGTGACAACGTTCAGGCCGATCACCGCAGCGATTGCTAGGTCGAAATACTTGGAGGTGACAACGTTGTGAACGAACAACCTGGACTTTGAGTAGTTCGTGTAATAAGGTGGCTCGTGCATTTCTGAAAAACCAACAGAATTATGGTAAAAACATACGTACAGGGTGTTTCGTTTATCTGATAACGGAAATATCTTCTGACGCACTGAAGTTACGAAAAAAGTTTGTGTACAAAAATTGACTAGAATGGCAAAGTCAAATTAAGTTTTTTAAATGGAATGTCCTATTTGTTGTATCATAGATATCGATAGAGTATCAAATTCTGTGTGCAATAGTGTTGACCTTCATATGTCCTAAACCTAATAGTTAACGAGATATTATCGAAACAATTTTCTTTCTTCGTTGGATAATATCTCGTTAACTATTAGCAGGTTTAGGACATATGAAGGTTTACACTTTTATACTCAGAATTTGATGCTCTATCGATATCTACGGTATAACAAATAGGACATTCCATTTGAAAAACGTAATTTTACTTTGAAGTCTCCTTCCCCCCGGCATTCTAGTCCTCAAAGCAATTAGACTATATGATTGTATCCGTCATCGTTCATACCGAACAATTTATGTAAACAAATTTTGTTTGTAACTTCAGTGCGTCCCAAGATATTTCCGTTATCAGATAAACGAAACATCCTGCATTTTTACCCCACAATTTCCAAATATCCCCAAAATTAAATTAAAACATTCCAATAGAAGGTACATATATGGTATATGTACCATATAATGTATAATGTATACTATAGAATCTCAAAGCACTGTCACATGTATTACTTTACTTTGACCTGAAAAGCTTTTCCATACAACAGTAAATATGTATGTCGGCTATTCGGGTGATTCTATTTAGCTGACAATGAGACACGGTGTATAACCGACAATAATCGTATTATCCTCAGCCTCAGCTTTGCTCCTTACTTCGTCGTTTCTTTTCCATTTGCAGGGCCCGTTTTGCAGCTCTTCGCACACGTTCTTCCTTCTCTTGTTCTTCGCGACATCTGTGGAAGTTCTCCACCACAACCCCAACGAACATATTGAGCACGAAGAAACCGACGAGCAGGATGAACGCTATGAAGTACAGCAGACGCCATTCCGAATAGTTTTCGATTGGCTGCAACAAGAAAACGGTTGTGATTTGTGATGCAACTTAAAAGATCAAATGAAAGAAAATAAGTAAATATATTGGTACAATTGAAATGAAAAGATCGTAACAGGTATTCGCGAATGAATTTATTTGAAGGTTCGCTTGCTTGATCTCCCGCAACTGCTAAAACAACATTTATAATTGAGAAAATAAATATAAAAATAGCAGCAGTGTTCCTTCGGGAGCAGTGCTCGCCGGTCGACTATGATTTAAAGCAAAGTTTATTTAGACAACACGCGGAAGAGATGGAAACACGGGTGGGAATTGATAAATGAAAGGAAAACATGTGGATTGGTTTATACCTGTTGATCAACGCCAACGGCGTCAAGGCCGGTGTACATGATGTTCACCCATCCGTCCCGCGACGATAGAACAAACAACGACATTAAAGCTTTTCCGAGGTCGTCGAAATTATATTTCCTATTCAGCCAAACGTTCCGTTTGTCGGCCTCGCAGTCGGTCTTATTGCGTACGTTTTTTATGTCAGGCCCATCGCAATAATAAAAGGCACCCTTGAAGAGCTGCACGCCCAAGATACCGAAGATTACGAAAAAAGTACAGCATATCAAAACGATGTTGCCGATAGGTCGTAAAGAGGACAACAATGTCTGAACAACCAGTTTCAAACCAGGAGCTCGATTAATAACGCGTAACGGCCTCAATGACCTTAAAAGTCTAAAAACCTGCAAACAAATAATAAATAATTATTTTTTAATTTATTAAATTTCGTAAAGTTCGTAATTTCCGTAAATTTCGAATAGATAAGAAAAGGTCGTTGCTCCGAGCAGACACGTACCCTCAATATTCCAAATATTCTTGGACTACTAGACGAAAGTAGGGACATTGATAAATCGATGATGGAAATGATCACAAGGACACCGTCCATGATGTTCCATCCAGAAGTGAAGTAAGCGTCCGAACCGTATAACATGCTGGATGCAACGACCTACAACAATGTCATTTACCATATAAAGATGCGTACGAATGGGGTGAATATATGTATGTTGCCTGTTGTTTCGCATGTACATTTGTCATATGTATGTCGTATGTATACTATATGTCAAATCATTTTCAGGAATAACATGTATACAAAATTGTATATGGTACATACAGGTACCGTACGTCGTACGTATACATGTATTTTGTCAGAAAAAAGAAATGCTTGCGAAGTAATGTGGCATACCTTGATGAACATTTCGATGGCGAACACTCCAGTAAAAATGTAGTTTGCTGTTGATAGAAAAAGTCTTTCTCCACTGTCGGGCGGTATGTTTGGCCGTTCCATCGCCAAGGTGATACAATTCAGACCAATGAAAAAGAGGACCACGTTGTCGAACCATTTCTGATCAACCAATTCTCGACAGAAAACTCGAAACCTGAAAATTCAAAAACCTGTCGTCTTCGATAAAAATCCCAACAACAAACCAAACATATTTTTTTCTCGTTTAAAAAAGGCCTCGTCACTCGTCACAATTTTTAGAATATGTATATTTTAAAGGAAAAACAAAGAAAAAAAAAAAAAAAGAGTCGTTTCTTTATCCTCTTCGGAAAGAACATTTGATTACCTGTTATTCGGCGGAAAGACATACAGCGAATAATCATCGCGTTCTTTAAGGCAACCTTTAGGTTCGAAGAACATGAAGATCTTCTTGATCCTCTCGATGCTGCTAGCGCTTCCGTGACCGTTTAAAGGAGGCGACTGTTCGTCGGTGCGCGGATTGTCATCGTCTTGATCGGGAAGTTGCTTGATTCTGGGCAGTGGACCGGTCTCCGTTGACAAATTATTGATTGTACGCGCCGTTCGACATTGCACGTGCACCTCGTCCAGGGGCAATGTCTTTCTTGTCGGCGATTGAACGTTCTCGTATCCGCGCAGCGACGTTCTTCGCGACAGGTCGTCGATCCAACGCATCTTTTCAACACAATCATCAGAAATATTATAGAGAAACTTGGTTATTAGATTAATCGCATGGGGTGATTAAAACACCTTTTACAATATACATATGTATAATCAAACAGCAGCACCCAGACAAACGTCCGAACCGTTCCGAATCGAGTCACTTTGCGAAAATTCGACATATAACGAGTTCGGTAGTTTTTTTGGAGAAGATGAATGGATTGATTTTTACTGGATGACGAGAAAAAAGAATTTCGAAATAACAAATGTAAAATGAAAGTTTCTCGCGTATTTGTTCCACTGACCTGATTAGGAGTCGCCGTGTAACGTCGTATGGAGGAGCTACGACTGCAAATCGAATTATTAGGGCTGAGGCTACGATTATTGCTTGTTAGGACGGCCGTACGATTATTCGGCGTGTCGCATTGCGTATCGTTCCTTATCGAACCGTGCAAATAACCGCCATTGAAGCTGCAAATAGCATTAAACAATTTTCACAATAACACAATGTTGTTCGAGTACAATAGAATACATATGCATATATGTATATTGTGACTGTATGTATAATAAAATATTTCCGAATATGTATTTCTTTGAGATCATTCGAACGAATATGTAATGCGAAATATTTGAAGGTACTCGAAATCGATCAGGAGGGCAAAAAACTTCCGATTGTGAGTAACAGATTGTTTATCAAGAGAGAGAGAGAGAGAGAGAGAGAGAGAGAGAGCTCACGTGGAATTGGAGCCGAGCAGAGTGCTCCGACCGTTGTTTAAAACAGTGGCTCTTCCAAGGGGTTCGTCCTCGTTTTGCGACCAATGCTTTCTTCTGAGAGATGGACGAGACAATTTCCACGAGTAACCTCTTTGTATCCTTGGCGGACTGTAAATAATGTAATGACACCCTTACACGGTCACCTTGCAATGTCTTCCTCTTCGTCTAAGGGTTTCGATCTTCTTTAAATCTTGTAATACATATTAGGTTTTACCTGGAACTGGATGGTTCCCTCGGGTTGACGGTAGCAGCGACGAGACTTATTCGTCGAGGAAATTGTCCGGCGATCAGATTCTTGGTTGGTATTTTGTTAGAAACGTCCGGTAATTTTAACAATCCTGAAGGAATGCTACATTGACTCTGCAATCGGAACACTTTCATGAATATTCAGGGAATTCTATGATCATCCTACTTTACATACATAATACCGTTCGATCGATACGAAACAGCAAGAGCAATGTTAAACCAAATAATAAAGCTTCTTTCAAAAATTAAAATAATAATTCAGTTGAATCGAACACTTGATACAAAGAAAAAGTGGCCAACCCTGATTGAAATAAGGATCGTATGTATATGTATGTAGTATGAAAGCAATGTTAAACCTTTATATGTACATACGGTATGTATATCGATAATTTTCAGGGTAGCGTATAAGAGTAATGTATTGTACATATTGTAGCTACCAACTAACAGTGTACCAGCGCTGTATAACGAGGTGTTGTACGTACGCCTGAACGATCGATAGATTCGATCGACAGTGCCGCCGTTGGATAAACAGCCTGGCAGTTCAAGTCCCTGTACCCGACGTCTAGGGTGGTGTTAGGCGAGTCCTGAGGGGTGGCCGCCGTGTGTGTAATTATCGGTGGTTGTCCTGCACCACCCAACATCTTGTTCTCCTTCTGAATGTTGCATTTCGGCTCGTCTATCTGATGCCTCCACACCGTGTTCTGTTTCTCTCTGCTGTTGTTGTCTTTGTACTTGCGCAGCTCCTCGCAGCTTTGCCACGAGTTCTTCCGATCCTGTATTTTCAAAATCGTATCCTTCATAATCCACGCTATTATCAAAAATAATGCCAATACTAATTATTGCTATACATACTGAGAGAGGGGGGGAGAGAGAGAGAGAGAGAGAGAGAACAAAAAATAACTTGCAAAGAAACTCGGGGCCGATAAAAAGTTGAAAAGACTTGGTTAGAGCGCATCGAACAAAAATGCGCAGACAGCTTAAAATAAAATAAAAGCGCCTGCTATTCGCACGCGTCAACATCGTACACCGTACACCGTACACCGTACACCGTATACCGGCGCGGCGCGGCGCGGCGCGGCGTACAGCACAGAGCACAGTTTGCATTCAGCCTGATTGTACAGAATCGTCGAGTAACAAGCATAAGAGCAATCCGTTCGTTGCGCATACACAACGGATTAATTGGCAAAGTGGCCTTGAACGTCCACAACCGTTCGCAACAAGTCGTTGTATTTGTCTGATTCCGAGCCTAGAGCTGTTCGAACAAAACGCGCGATTGCACGGGGTAGCGTAATTACAATTACGTGAAATCCGACTGTTCCGTGCTACAGGTGAACGTGAAAATCCATTTGGCAAGCAGACGCGTTGCGTTCGTAACAATTTGTTCGTAACAATTACCTGAGTATAGGTATCGCTGTCGGTGATCGAATGCGATCTCGATATTCTCGAGGAACCATCGTCGCTTCCCATTCCAGCTTCTTTCGCGGCGAGCCGCGCCATTTCTCTCTGCTCTCGTTCTCTCCTCTCATTTCTCTGTGTGAAAAGATATAAACATATTAATTATAGAATTTAGTGGCAGTTTCCGTTGTTTAGATGCAGCTAACTCGGTACATAAAGTATTAAGTATAAATAAAGTATACCAAGCGTAGACGTAAAGCGAAGAGGCGAATGCTAGAGACTGCTAGAGATCATACCTCCGAGGAGAAGCCCTCGACAAGAATGGCGACCAGCAGATTGAAGAGGACGTAGTTTCCGAATGTCATCAACGCGACGAAGTATAGTGCTGCCCAATGGGAGGTCTTCTGCATGCCATTGAAGAGCACAACGTTCCAATCTTCTTGCGTCAGGATCTACGTGTTAGAGCGAACAAAAAGAAAAAAAGGTCGCCGCTGTAAACGGGACTGCCAACGAATCAACACCCCTCGTCGGAATGAATCTCGCGCTCACGAGACGAACGATAGGCAGAGATTATTCTAATTTCCAACGATCTCGAAACGAGACGTCCAGTAATTACTATCGGCTGATACGCGCCGCAAATCTAATTACACAAGAACAAGCTACATATCATTTTTTCATCCATCAGCAACAATGTCCCGGTTAGAAAGAAAACAGTGCCGATCAGTGTCGCCTCGTACTTGATAATGATTTTCCTTTATTCATACTTCATACTTGCACCAATCTCACCACGAATTTCTCTCTGCACAACGAAAGCGTTATTTTCTAAACGAACAATACAATTTTTGCGAACTCATTGTTCTTTGGTCGCAATTGTTCATACCATAGCAGCAAACGTGACCGAACTACGATCTTCGTACACTACTTATCGTTTAAAAATTTATCCAACAATTTCTACAAGCATTTCCTAAAAAAATTTCAATTTCATTTTCATTTAAATTTTCATTTTCATTTTCATGTTCACGTTCGGTTGCATGAAGGGTCGCAGTTCGACCCGCGACAAACGGGGGATGCAGTTATTTAAATTCAGTGAAACCTCGATTATTCAAACCGAACACGTAATCACGAGAATTCGTATATGGTAATAGAACATTTAATACAATTTCTGTTGATTTGCGCAATAGATAGTGTTGTTTACGGATCGCCTTTCGATGCCAGAGACATTGAACGTCGGATGTTCGGATAATCGAGGTTGCAAATCGCCGTAGTAGAGAACACGGCGAGATACGCGTCTGTGACCCGTGCGATCGATTTACAGTAATTTACACTGTCGATCGACAACGGGGCTGTGATAAACGAATCGTTTTCTTGGCAACTGACAAAAGTACTGTGCAAGAAAACGTCGTCGGGGAAAGAGAGAGAGAGAGAGAGAGAGAGAAACTCGTCAGCACGTTCATTATCTGTCGTGGCACTCAAAAAGCGGTATGTAGAGCGTGAGTGAATGAGTGTGAGACAAATTCTGTGGATAGAGATAGAGAAAATGTCTGAGAGAGAGAGAGAGAGAGAGAGAGAGAGAGAGAAAGAGAGAGAGGAGGGAGGGAGAAGAGAGAAATCGCAGAGAAAATAAATTGAGACAGGAAAGCGCGAAAAAGCAGAAAAATATTCAAGTATCGTTTGCAATTTGCTGCGATTTTACAGTACTTGCGTGACCCATTTTCTGAATAATGTCGAATCAAATAGGCGGAAGGCGGTTCTCAAGAATGTAGCAAAAATTTGTTGAACGCTGTTTTATTAAAAAAGTTCGAGTGATTGCAAGAGTCGCTCGGAGTCAATGTCGGAAACGATGTCGGAATCTTTTCAGTGGTTTCAAATTATTACAAGTGCTTGTATTCTACCTGTCTCATAAACAATTCAAGTAATTCTAATTTTTTAATACAGCTTTCTATTAAGCGACGGTATATTTTTTAAAGCAATGCTTGCGTGTAAGCTTTTCTAGTAGCTGTTTTACGTAGTTTACAATGTTAAGAGTTAAGACACCCTGTAGAAAAAGTAATACGTAACAGCGAATACATACTTGCGGACCAGAATCGGTTGTACATTGTACATGTACAACCTTCTGGTTGATTTATGCAACCAGAAGATTCTACGGCGCGGCGTACTTCCGTTTCATTGAACGTTATTGCAGGAAAATGGATAACGCAAGCACACCTTTTATTCGCTGATGAAAATGTAAAACCGTAGCCAGAGATACAAGTATCGATGTAAATGCAAAATTCATACAGGCTGCTCGCTTGCGATGTTCTTCGCAAGTGATTTTTCGACAACTTGTGACAACTCGTTCGAAAAAAAATAATGATTGACCCTAGATTAGACCGAATTAGACTGAACATCTTACATAGAAATTAAGCATTTAACGCTAAATTATACTCAACATTTAATGTTGAATTACACGGAAATCAAATATTAAATACAGTAGAAAAACTAGTATTTTATATTTAATAATATTTCCGTTTGGTTTTTTCAAGTAGTGACCGACTACGTACTTGCAATTAGTGTAGCGACCGATACAATTTTTACATTATCTTCGTTATACTACATTATATCGATCATAATGCGATAAGTTGCATTAAATAACAATGTTAAAAATAATTCGATGTATGTCCAAAAGCTTTTGATCTTCGCATTGTCATATTTCTTTTCACACTAAAAGCATCTAAAACAGATATCTACAGAAATCTAGCATCGCAAGGAACACCTTGTACGCGCGCGTATCTTTATAAAACCCGGAAAATTATTTACGAGCCGAGAAATCTAAATACGGAAAGACGTAGATACATATAGATACAGATACAGATACAGATACAGATACAGATACAGATACAGATACAGATACAGATACAGATACACAGAAAGAAAGAAGGAGACATAAAGACATAGAGGAGACACAGAGATACAACTGGTACATAGACGTAGAAATATAGACATAAAGTACACGGTAATAGTAATAGATGTAGAATATAATAGGCGTAGATATACAAGCACAGATAAAATAGACATAGAATGCAGAGATACAGAGATACAGTGAAAGAGAAGAGAAAATACCTTGGTGCTCATGATTGCTTAGTGCATATACAGTGTTCTATTGATTGATTGATTGATTGATTGATTTTTCTTTCGACATGTCATTATTATGTATTATTTTTTTGTTTTCGCTGTAAGACTGTAAGAGGGAGGAACAGTGGTACCTGAAAGACCGTGACAAGTGCCCAGACGATGTCGTTGAAATGTTTGCGATCACAGCGACACATTGGGTGCCGCGAGACCACCTCGGCACAGGTGCAGGGCCGACTCCGGTCCGCCCACATGCAAAACTTACCCCCGAACAGGTACATCCCTAGGATGCTGCAACCGAGACAATCCGCTGGCCTAAAGTATCACCGCGACTCAGATCGGCGGCGGTTTTTTTGGGGGATTAGGGAACCGGGGAGAGAGAAAAAAAGAGAGAGAGAGAGAGAGAGAGAGAGAGAGAACCGATAGATACCGCGTCGTGCCACGCGAAGCGCCTTTCCCTCGGCAAGCTTGTTTTCATTAGGCCAATTATGCAGCTGGATATGCGAGACACGGAGATGACCGTGCGAGCATCGCTAGCATCTTGATCAGTCGAATCAAGTAGGATTCTACATACTGCACCTGCGAGAGCTCTCCCCTTCTAATCTCTCCGATGCGCGATGCGAACATTTCGGGACTGAAGCGTTGCTCTCGCGCATCGATCACAACGATAATCCAATTAACCGTTATGAAAACGAATAAATCAGCTCTCGTTTTATCGTCTACTTATTCGCATGATCTAGTCTATTAGATCAAAACAGGTGATAAGACTTTGATTTATTGTACATATTACATACCGGCTAGGCGCGACGCGCGGCGCGTGGCGCGCGGCGATTCGAAAACGTGCGTTTCGTTTCGGTTACGTAACGGCTCCGATGTCACCCCGAACATGGATTTGAATACTTTAAACGGTAATTCCGAGCTGGAATTATTGTGTGTCCCGGCGTTCGGTAATCACGATATTATTCATCGGCTTGGAAATGGTTATTCCTCACGGATGACTACAGTTGCGCGAATATCAAATCCTGTTTAAACTAGTTTAAAGGACGACCGGTGTCCTTGCATCGGCGCGGTGCGGCGCGGTGCGGCGCGGTGCGGCGAGCAAGACTCGATTTGTTATTTCGCTGATCGAGGTGAGGCGAGCGAGGTCGATTAGATTTGGTTTTACCAACTTGTTGACAGCGCGATACGCGATCGTCCTTACGAGGTTTTATTCCTGTGTGTAAATAATATAATCATTGAATCCAGCAGCTCTGTTGGCTGCTGTTACTGATCAACGTAGATGCTTTCTCAAATATGTCTGATTTCGAAAAATCGAAGGGAAGACGCTTCTTTGCAGCAATTAAGCGGGTTGGGTCGGGTTGTCGACAGCGAGAACAACTGTCGCTCGAAGCTTGTCACATACAGTCACATTCTGCAAGATCGGCGTGTCTGTTCCACTTATGTACATATATTGTACAAATACATGTGTGTCTCGTATTCAGACGTCAGCGTCAGACAAGAAAGAAATAGGCGGTCGTGTATAACTGTATAAGGTATAAGACATAAGATATACTCGTAATGTTGTTATCGCAAGCGAATGTTACGTAATACATAAGCTGTGGTGTGACTGTAAGAAACGGTACGACACGGCACGGTGTTATAATTATAAATTACCGAAGGGCTATTACCACCGAGTGTTCGTTAAAAAATCAATATTTCCAGCAACCCGAGTAGCTCCGATTAAAGCGACTAGAAAATCTCTACGATTCAGGTATATGTATACCGAACAATTATCTCTCGATTGTCTCTCGCCTGTCAAATATCATGAAAAACTAGTTTTAATAATCCCTCTTTCAATCCCTCTTTGCAAAAATACCTTTTACAACGAACAGAAGAAAATCATTTCAAACTTTCTGAAATTCATTTTTCTCGTGCAACCGATACAACGGAAACTTTTTGGTAATGCTCGAGACGTCTCAGCGCGCAACGTCTCAGCCTCCAGAAAAATGACTAAACAGAGACAGAAAGTAATATATTATACGTATGTGTACTGTATAGACGCGATGGTCCTTTATTTTTCAGTTGAACTTTCTTCCGGTCTAGGAAAATTAGAAGAGTGCAGCAAAGAATACCAGTCGTTGCAGAATGTCACGTGGCAACGTTCAACCGGAAAACGAAATTCAAAATCGGAAACTGATAAACAAAATGGCGAAGCGTGTGTACGCAAGTCGCAGTAGAGCCTCTCGTATCCGAACCAATTATTTAAACATTCAATCGGTAAAATCGTAAAATGCGTTTCCTTAAAAATCTTGTCAAATTTCCAAAAAGAATTCTGAAATTTCGAAAAAAATTGATTTTCCAAAAACATTGTGATCGTAACGCGCGATTTGAAATGATCGTTCATCATTCGAAGGTTACAAACTTGAATATATGGTATTTAACACAGATATCTTTTGAAGAAAAGCAAAATGTCTCCTATTATTTTTCACATAATCAATGTACGAAATCTTACGGCTTACGGTCCATACGTTTCAATACGTTTCAATGCGTTTCAATGAAAAGTGACTGTACACTTGAAGAAAATGTACAAATTTTTCTCCATCGGTTCAGTTCGGATACACGAGAATCCGCTGCACAATATCTCGACAAATGTCCAAATAAAAAGAATCTTGAAGGATCGTTCAGCGACTGGTTGCACAAGTACTCACTATCTATCGGTGATAGCGGTATCTGTAATTTTCACGTTAATATATATTATGCCTCTAAGAAAATCTCTACCTGGAATTGGAATCGAATACCTAAGGCCTAAGACCTAAGGCCTAAGGCCTAAGGCCTAAGGTAAAGGTGTCGGGAAAAATCAAAGATATCTATCTACAGCGACTAATACGAATAATAATAATAATAGTAATAATCGATGATGATGATGATGATGATGATGATAACAATAATAAGAAGAATAATGATGATGATAATAATGTTAACAATGAGAAAATAGTAATAATATAATATTGTAACAACGACAGTACTATAATAATAATAATAGTATTACGTGTGGGAGACGGTTGTTGTATCGTTCGAACACTTCGAACTTCGAAACGGATAACTAGTTGCGGTTTCTGTTGGCCGTATCATTGCAATGTTGCAATTCTACTTTTGTTTATCTGTCGCGCGGTTTGTTTGTTCATTCTATTATACTTGACGGCCACGATATTCACGGAGTGATTCGAACGCGATTTGCTCCGATTTACTCACGCGGACTCAATTTTCTTTTTTCTCTGTTTTCGTTTTCGTTTTCGTTTTCGTTTTCGTTTTCGGTGTCGAAACGTTGCGTTGGTGCACGTCGCGCGTCGCGCGTCGCGCGTCGATCGAGATGGCGATGCGAGCTCGGAGAGACTGTAGACTGTAGAGAGAAACAGATGGCAAAGAGACACGACAGCGAAGACCAAACAATTCAGAGGAGATAAACGGATATGTGAGTAGAAAATCGTTCGCATTAATGACACACCGAAGGTGCTAAATAAATGACACGGCGGAAGGGTCGAGATAAAGAATACCCGGGGCGCAACGACGACGACAAAGACGACAGCAGTGATCGTGCAATCGAGACGGAAGCGATTCTACGCGAAAACTCGACAATAAAACCTGTTTGTTTACGTTTACAGGAAGTCAGACTTTTGGGAGTTCGCCGAGCACACTGGCTGAAGGAAACTTTCGATTTTAACCAATAAAAATTTGATTTGATGTATCTGCATACATAGACAAACCGTCGTTGTTTTCGCGTAATTACGTTCTATAAAATTTCTCGTGATAACTTCAAGAAAACTAAGAAATTCAACATGTTCTTTTGTTTCTGGTCAATGTTTTTAGGATTTTTCGAATAAATAATAAAAATTCAATTGCGAAAATAATACTGCTGGTATTTAGTCAGAATATGGTGAAACAATAAACGTGGTTTCTTATTCGATAATATCGGCACGTTTTTTCACGTGGAATCATGCAATTACGGCATGTTCGCCGATGTCGCCGATGTCGCCGATACACAATACACACCGTATGTGCTACACTGTTAAAAATTCATGGCGTAGCCCGAGAAATTAATGTTCGCAGTTCTGTTCTGTTTCGCGCGCGCCGGAATCGTATTATCATCGGAAATCACATTTTTACTGTCTGTTATTTATGGATCGTATACGTTATTAGGTTTAATTTCAGCGAACAGGGACCTCTGACAGTTTTCGGTATCGGAATCCTATTACGATTGTGCGATTTAATTGGATCGACCGAAACCATAATCGAATGTTTTTACCTGAATTCGGAACGCGACTCTTTCAATTAAACCGTCGTGGAACGCTTTAATTAAATTTTCGAGTGATAATGTACACGGCTTTAATCCTCGTGTATCGCGCATCGTTTCGGTCGATTTCGCTATCTGCAGCTTAGTTTCGTTTCGTTTCGTTTCTCGATAGGTTGTAGATTTTTCCATTTATGGCAAACACTTGTAGGCACAATTTGAAAAAATAGAATGGTTGAAAACATTTCAAATGATTCTTTCAGAATGTTTAAGGATATCATCGAGGAATAATCAGTTATATTGATCTCATTTTTTTCAGTCTTCTCATTGAAAAAAGATTTCCACGTAATATTTAAAAACTGTGGTGCCCAAGGGGTGGTTCGGAACCCACCTTAATAAACTGTAGGTCCTGTCGGTAATGACCATTAGCAGTTGATGCAACGTAAAACAAAATATGTATGTAATAAAGTCAGAGGTCCCTGACATATCGGTGCTAACGAATCAACGACAGATCCGCAAACAGAGTCATATATGGTACATAGAACGTACAGGTCACAGGGCACGGGGCACAGGGCACAGGGCACGGGGCACAGGGCACAGGGCACAGGACACAGGGTGCCCAAAACCTCGTTCGCTTCCTTGAAATGGGCGGTTCCCGAGGTGATTTCACGCGACATTTCCCTTTGCAAAAATGTCCGCCCGCGGCTTCTCCGACATATTGTATGTATGTAGTATCATTATACATACGTATACCGTATCCCGTATACCGCGTATACCGACTCCCGAGCTTCGGATAAATTTCAGTGCCGTTTTTTACAGTGTAACGGAAGTACGTATGATCGAATGTAAATATTGTAAGAATTTGTGTGCATATATTGAAATGAGAAGCAACAACGAACACTCAGGGAGACATGTCAGCATGCAGAAGCGTTATAAATAATCAAGAACAATTATAACATAAATATGTATATGTATGGTATATCTGAAAAGGACAATCACCATGCACGTCTCGAGCCTATGTGTCCGACTGAAAATGAAGAGCAATCAAGACTAAAAAAAAGCATCGAGAACATCCGAAAAAATAGTCAAGTGTTTCACCTATCTACTTGTTGATGCGACAAATCGAATACCAGTGTAGAAAATTCTGAACAACAACAACAACAACAACAACAGTAACAACGATAACGAGAATATATGTATGTTTAATCCGAAATAATAATATTGTAATCCATCTCACACACGGAGAGATAATAAATTGTTGATGCAGCAGCAAGCGAAAATCAAAAATGCAACTTGCGACGAACACTTGCAGACTCCGAGAGTAACAACAACAACAACAACACCACCAACAATAAGAACAACAACAGGCCTGTAACGAAGCGAATGCGAAGCTTCAATGCAGTTTCTCGCGATATAAGCCGCCGTCTAAGAACTTATATCACAGATGTCTCGAATCGAATCGAATCGAGTCAAAGAAGATTATTTGTTTCAATTGGCTTGAAAGTGGAGTGGAAACATTGTATGCGTAGTGTGATTTCGTTTCTTAATCCTCGTACTGTCGAGTAATCAACGGTCAAAATAACGCAATCATGTTTTTAACTAGCCAAGTATTGTTGTAAAATAATTTGTACTATTTAGGAGTATCGGAGATATTGATGTGTATTCGATATTTGAAATTTTTCATGTTTTTAGGTTTTTTAGGGTGGTTGAGAATAGGTGAAAAAACTGACCGAACCTCGACCGACCGAGGGTTAAGAGGTGAAAATATAGTTTTAAAAAGTGTGATGTAAGATCTTTCTTATTCGGGGATCTACATTCAACACATTTTCCGCGCGATTTCAAAAGATCTTTTAGGAATAGAAGAATTAGGGCGTGAAAAATTGAAATATTCAATTGTGTGCCACTGTACTGACAAGTTTCGATTTCAACTTTACCGATTCTACAGAAACCATATATTTTCAATATTAATGTAACTATGTATTAATATGTAGGTTTTTTTCCAATTATAATGTACCTATGTACATATTAAGTTTACATTTTTAGAATGTTATTGAATATTGAATTTCGATCCAATCAACAAATTCATTAAACCATTCAGCTAACTCAATTTTTCCTTCAATGGAGGATCGATAATGTGTGTCTGTATACGTATATTATGTCTTCGGACATAATTCTTATCGTAGAATAATAAGAAATCAGTAAAACCAGTAAAATTTAGTCGAAGAATGATTCTAATTGTAAGATAATAAGGGACCAGTAGAAACTGCAGAAACCGAGGGGAAAATGGCGACGGAAAGCACAAAAGACATTACATACAAGAAAAATCGTAGCAAAAGGGCGGTGGTTTAACCCCTTAACTTAATTTCACTTAGGATAAATATACATACATGTATGTATATAGTTTAATACTTGGTATATTGTGTGCGCAATGCGTGCACACGTAGTACTAATTTTTCTGAAATAAATTCCGATTTCCTGTTCATACACTTTGCATAGAAATATGGTGGCTTACGGCTTACACAAATCTCGATCTTTCACATTTCTATCTTCTTTGATAAGGAAATACTTTTTTCTTCGAAATTTCTTTATACATATACCTGACATTGCTCTATTTCGTCTGAAATAGTGCAACTATTGTACTCGAGTTCATCGGTTTCGGCTGATTAGACTGTTAGACCCCTATACATATATGGTACATATATGTATAATATGCAGTAGAATCTCTGTCCATTCGAACGCATCCATTATAATTTCACGACCGCTTACCATAACGAAATAAAATCACTTGCACTCTCTTGTTCGAATTTAATCATCCCTGTTACCGTGTGCCGTGTATGTAGTATAATTCAGCCATCGGGCTTACTATTCTCTGGCACTAGCCAGTATGCCAGTATATTCTTGCGATAAGGGCCGCCATATTGATCGAATTTCGCGAATTAATTATTTCAATCTACCTGCACCCACCCGCCTTTCGAAGCTGCGGATTCGTGTATCCCCATAAATTTTCAATGGGGTTTGCGCCAGCCGGTTGTTCGGGTCATTACAATCCCAGGATACTATTCATGCGAATTTCCCTGTTTTGTATTATGCTCAAGAACAGTTGCACTCTCCATCAGTGCTGAGCAAAAAGTAAACAATCTTTCGATCGGAAAGTATTATTATATTTGCGCCTCTATGTCTATTTCGATGCGTCTCGCCAAAGGAATCAACGATTTCAGTTTAGTTTGACGTTTTCGAAAAATATGTGTTTGTGCGTGTGTGGGTGTGGGTGTGATACTACATATACATTATACATATGACATATATTAATCTCCGTTTCCCTCTTTTTCCTCTGTTCTTTATCGCCTTCTGCGACCAACTTAAACCTGTCCACTCTTCATTAGCCCGTGCTCAGGTTTTTCCAGTTTCTTTGATCCTTCGACAAGGCGTCGTGAAAAAAAGTTGCAATGTTTCTCCTTCCTTCTAGGATATCCTACAAAGCTCCTTTTTCCTCTCCTGTTCCTGATATCGATTAGCTTTCCATTCATTGCAGTCTTCTTCCTTTTGTCTCTTTGCTCTAGTTGCTTCGGTTTATTCTCTGCCATCTGTTTCTCATTGTCTATTGCTGACCTAGATGCTTCTTCTATCCTCTTTTACCTGATCCTCTCATTCATCGACAGTCTTCGTTCCCCGATTCTATGCCATTCTTCCATTTCCTATTTGTTGGTTTTTTCTTTCTTGTTAAATCCCTGCATTCGTTAATACGTTACAAGGGTAGATATATCGAAGCTCGAAAGGAATAAAACGGAAGTAATCTGGCCC
This sequence comes from Lasioglossum calceatum, assembly GCA_963966675.1. Classification (NCBI taxonomy): domain Eukaryota; kingdom Metazoa; phylum Arthropoda; class Insecta; order Hymenoptera; family Halictidae; genus Lasioglossum; species Lasioglossum calceatum. Next base: position 37,633 of record OZ016548.1, read on the forward strand.
TAAATCGGTGTTACGAAAGTTTGCCCCCCGAAAGTCTTGTTTACGTTGTTTCGGTTACTTGATTTTAAAGTAATTGGAAACTGCTTTAGCATCACCGTGAACCTGTTATTCGCTTGAGCTGCAGGGTATACACGGTATACAGTATACAGTATACAGTATACAGTATACAGTATACTCAAGTTTCTTTCAACTTTCAAACGAAGCGAATAAGAGGTACATACATACATACATACAGGCTATACAGGCGAAGCAGTTTCTAGTTAGACTGGAAATTCGGATAATTTCACTGATGTGAACGAGCGTTAACTTCCTATCTCTATCTCTATCTCGTTCTTGTTACGTGTACAGTGTACAGCAGTGAATTGCATCAACTCGATTGAAATGATCAGACTGCTATGCTGGTCTTTATGCGTCGCATGTTAACAAAATCATTTTAACAAAATGATTACAGTTTCATATTACATACTGCGTCACGTTACGAGATGTTTAGTCATCGATAGTCCCCGACTATTCCACTATGTATATTCGTAACAGCCTGTATATCACCTGCATCAGGTGTCGCGCCACATCTATTGCAACTAATTTACATAAATGAGATAAATGTTCGGATAGAAATTCATAATCCGGATATTCATTCTTCAACTTTTTTTTCAATTATCCAGAAGATTTCTTTTCACCCAGGTAATTTCTTTCCTTGACTAACCTTAACCAGCCGAATCGCATGAACTCGAGCAACCGTAACATTCGAAGAATATGTAGTAAGAATTGAACCCGCGTCCATAAACTATAGACTATTCATAGACTGTAGACATCTCATAGAGCATGTCCAACGGTCGGCACGGTCCACGATTAAGGGGTTAAGGGGTTAATCCGCTTAGCTCCCGCGCAGCAAGCGAATTGCGGTTGGTCTGCGTGTAGAAAAGCGAAGAAACATTAGGAAAACAATTCGAATGACCCGTGGCCTCCTCCTACCTCGATACGGCGACATGCCATAGGAGCGAGATTATGTACCTTTCTCTCCTTCTCTCTCTCTCTCTCTCTCTCTCTCTCTTTCTCTCTCTCTCTCTCTTTCATCCACACACTCTCTTTTCGTTTCCGTCATACGTTACCTTCAGACCTCAAGAAATCATAAAAGCAGATGGGTCTGCGCTCGTACGTTGACAAACGCTCGAACATTGGCAAACGTTGATCGTACGAGCTATACTAATTCTCAAGGCAGCCGAAAGCACCCTGCGACAACTTCTGCAGACACTATACTCTCTGTACATACATTCTGATCCTAATCGCGATTGATTACGTCGCTTTTCAATTGTCAAATACATCTTTACTGTTTTCAGCCGTTTAGACGTTCACAAATATTTATAAACTAAAAATTCCTAGATTATGGCAACGAACAAGACTATTTGCAACTTTAATCAATTCAATTTAACAATCTACGGTACGGTACGAATAAAAAGAGAGATTAAAGTCAGGACCAGGGTTACCGGTTACCATATTACGCGCGGGCCAGGCCCCTAACCTCTGCTCCCCTCGCCCAGCCGCGCCACGGAGTCCACCTTTGCTTCCCCCACTCTTTCCATTCTTCCCACTAACGCTGACGCTAACGAGTCGTACACGTCAGCGTCAGTGTGAAGAGGGAGGGAGGGGGGGCAAGGGCGGGCTACGCGGCGCGGCTGGGCGAGGGGCGCAGGGGTAACCCTGGTCAGGACCTACCGTATAGCGAGCGAAACGGTCACAGTGTCGTAAGTCTAACTGCTTTGACTATGGTACAGCAATTTTGTTAACGTACGTAGCGTTGTGTGCGAACGTCCAATAACGCATATACGCATATACGCATATACGCATATATGCACTATGGTAGTATGTAGGAGGATAAAAAAGCCATCGAGAGAGAGATGAAAAAGGTAAATCTGTGTTTATCATTTTTGTAATGCTTTTCTCTTTTGTTCATTTTATCGGTATCGTTTTTGGATTTGTCTTTTACTGTTTTTACGTTTTTTTTGCTTGTTTGTTTGTTTTTTAGGTACCTGAAACACCGTCACAATAGCCCAGAGTAACGAGTCAAAGTTTTTTCTATCACACTCGACGTCAGAGCTGCCTTTCATCGTTTCACAGAATTTGCAACCAAACAGGTTCATCCCGAGAATACTACAACACAACGAAACGTGCAATGTACTTCCTTATCCGTAAATAGATAGATAGATAGATAGATAGATAGATAGATAGATAGATAGATAGATAGATAGATAGGTAGAGATACGTGTGTGTGTGGGGGGGGATGGGGGAGGGGGGGTTCCGTGTTTGTGGATAGTAGAGAACCGTTCTAGATAGAGTATAGAGGATAAAAGAGATAGAGACAGAGCTGAAACGTATACGTAGAGTCGTAGAGCGAGACAGACAGAGAGGTGGGGGAATTGAATTTTGGGAAATGAATTGGAATCATTTTTTGGTTTTTGGATTAAGAAAAATCGCGGGGTTACATTTACCTAGGCTTGACTGTTATCGATGTACATGTGTAGATATGTAGTTTGTAAAAGTGAGCCAAAAAATCTCGTCACACCGGAAGATCAAAAGATCATCGCTTACAATTTAATTGAAATTCATTTTAATTTGAATTCAATGGAATATACGGTAAAATATAATTCACGCATCTAAAGTTCTCCAAAAACAAAAAGACTTCTCGAGAAACCCACACACACACACACAATACATGATTACATCACCAAAGAACCTGGACGTTCAAATTTGTTCGGAGCATCGAAAAAAATTGTAATTCTAAAAGTTTAACCGGGTTATAGTAACAAGTTACCGCGTTGACTGCCAGCTCGCGTGCGGGTTCGACCGAATCGAAGCTGGTTTTTTTTCATAAAATTAAAGCTCCGTAAAGTGAATTTTTGTCACGAAGTTAATTGCAAAGAGAATATTTTTTTCGTACTTTTTCGACCATTTTCTGCGGGTCTAGTCGAATTGATTACGGTTCGAATGGCCGCGGAGACGACACAAGTACACACACGGGCGCGCACAAACGGTAGTCAAAGTTTCGAAATTGTTTAAAAGCCGACGGCTTACAAAAAGTCTGCTCGACGGTGCACAATCGAACAAAATGGCGCTGTGTACCGCCGAGGGCACGTTTTGAATAAAATAGTTATCGATTCCGTTCGGACACGGAACGGAACGGAACGGAACGGAACGGAACGGAACGGAACGGAACGGACTCGCGTAATCGAGTTTCGTTTCAAAGTCGTATTGACTTTGTTACACGTATGGATGAACGAACAACTCCCGTTGAAAACAAAAATCTTTCAGTGTTGTCGGATATCCAAAATGGATCCACAAGTCGCGACGCCTCAATTCGGTGAATAAACGATTTAGATTTAAAATATAATGGCTACCGATTGATTATGGAATTTTATGGGAAATGGAATTGGTCAAAATATTTCGATAATTAGCTGTTATTCATTTTGCGGTGGGTAAATGTTGGGAATTATTATTTTTGTCTGTTTTTGGACGTTGTGGGTATATTTCTGACAATGAGAATAGAAATATCAGAGGGATAGATTGAAAGAAGAGTTTGTAAATAAAGCGAAATATTCTCAACGGAAACCTATGGAAAGCCGCGCTTGGATCGCCTAATTTCAACGAGCATCGGACTATTATTTAAGTATGTATTACGAATATCAGGTTATCCTGTAAGTAATGTCGTGTTTATATAGTTACTCGCTCCGTTTTCTAACAAAATTTTCTCCTTCGATTATAAATATTGTTTGATTCCAGTCTGATGGCTAAAAAACTTTATACATACATATGGTACATTCAAGGTATGGTCAACGATCTATTATCTGTCGATGCAAAAAATTTGAATATCCCTTCATGGTTAATCAAGATATAAAGCATGAAAATCATGTGTGTATTATTATTGAAACATTTTTGTCGAGATTGGTCATGTCTCGAAATCTCGTATATTGAATTTTCTATCCAGGCAGATATCAAAGGCACACTCTGTCGCGTCGCGACAGATTATAGCAGTATCCCCCTCGATCATACATAGCAATCCATAGTATGTAATCCTAGACATGTGTCCAGGTCCAGAACAGGTATGGTTAATAAGCGCTTTCTGCTCTCGGAGCGCTTTGGATTTGCCGAGGCCCCGAGGAACTGCGCCCGAGGGCAAATTATGTCGAAGAACGCTATATGTACATACGACATACGAGTCAACCGATTCGATGATCCCGTTGGCCGTGGTCGCTCTTATCAATTTCAATCAGGGACCATAACTGCTGCTATCCCCAAAATGTTCAAAGGTCAAAACAGAAAAAAAGAGCTACTACTATGTATTTCTATTTAAAAACGCCTCTAGCTACGAATATTCATTGTAAATCTACCAATTTGTTCTTTACACTTCGTAACTAACCCTGAAACCACGGAGATTTCTTTTTACGAAATATGATATTTACTTTCTGTGATTGAGTTTCTGCGATTGACTATTTCTTAAAAAGATTTTGAACACAGCTGCTGCGCGTTACAGTCTCCGATTTTAGCCGAATTAGCGCAGCTCTCCACAGTGCAAACTGTGCACGTGTCAAATCCAGGCAATCAGTTTCCAAAGCCACAACAGATTCTGCATCAGCAGCTTGTTCCATACATGACACCATTCCTCTATTAAGACTCTATTTCTCTATTAGATCGAGTCCCAAGTGTTGGGTAAGCGCATAAATTTCCAACCATAATGCGATAGTTTGTCCATTGAAATATTCCAGAGTGAAAGCTGTGTCTCTCTCTTTTAAACTTGTTTACAAATGCTTTTATTCGCTAGTTATCAATTCAAGTCGACCAGATTAATCAGAAACTACGTAATCGAATGAGTTTATGTTACGACGCGACGACGCGACGCAATATTTTTATCGAGGTTAAAGGAGAGTACTACTCTTTTTCTATTCCCTTGTGGACCATGGCATTACTCGCAGGATCCCCTGTTGGCAATAGAAAATCGGTCGCAAGAAGATCGAGGGTAAGGGCGATTGTGGCGAGCGGCCAATCGAATCGAACTCTGGGCGAACCCCGGTTTAGCGAGAGGCCTTGTGCGTAGCATGATCAGAGAACCGGGGTCGGAAAAGGTTCACATATCGTTCATTCGCAAGCTGACTAATATCGATGACCACACCGAGGCGCACGCACTTTGTAGGCATTTGAAAGAACCAGAGAACAAAATTAAAACCAGAAGAAGAAGAAGAAGGAGAAGTGGTAGTAGTAGTAGTAGTAGTAGTAGTAGTAGTAGTAGTAGTAGAAGTAAAAATAAAAGTAAAAATAAAAATAAAAATAAAAATAAAAATAAATATAAAAATAAAAATAAAAGTAAAAGTAAAAGTAGAGAAAAGCGAAATGAAACTTCTGAACGAAAGAAAGGCTAAACAAAGTGGAAGGAAAAGTAGCATATAGCAGAAAGTAAATAAAATAATAAACGAAATACAATAGAAGAATATTGGTAGCGACAGTGTGAGAGAAATTACGAATACACGAATAATCAATAGGTAATAGATAGAGATATATATATATACATATAGCTCTCATACTTGGTCGCTAGATAAAAAGCATCATGCACACATGAGACAATTTCTGGTATATATACGTATATATATATGTATATACTTATATTGATAATTCATATATATATGTATAATAGGTGTCCTCTAAAGAAAACGGTCAAAGTAATACACGTTCGATGCCTCAAGCCATGAGAAAGGGCCAACAAGACATATCCCTCGTAGACGTGCCAACAAAACACCCATATCGCCATTACCATTAACAACGTTCAGATAAACGCTGCGCCCGAGATGAACGCTTAGAAAATCAAAATATACTTTTCCAAAAGAAAATAATATACAGAGTCTGGTAGCGCGTACACAGGCTGGGTCGTGTACTCGTGTGACCGAGACGGGGCTGCGGGGCCGCGGGGCCGCGGGGCCGCGGGGCGTGGTTGCGATTGCGAATTAGGCAAGCTTGGAAAATCATTCCAGAGAAAAATGTCGCGCGCGAATCATATACATAGTCTGTTTTTCATTTAAAAAACTTTCTGTATTCTATTCTACATATATTTTAGTTTTAATTTAACGAAAATAGTTGACCAATTAACAATTCACCTTTAATTAATACATACGAATATTTTCTACTTGATTCGCTTGATATCCGAGTTATTATTATCTTTAGCAAAAACTATTCATTCCGAAACATTTCAACGAACCGCTACGTTTCTCGTTCGTATGCATATTAAACTACAAAACTACTAATTAAACAATGGGCGCATCATAAAGAAAGCAAAATAGTGAAAAGAAAATAGATCTTTCTGTATTCTGCATCATTCAAATTTTTCTTCTACAATTTTTGTAGATGAATACGTCAATCGGAACACATCCGACTGGTCTTAATGATTTTCAAATGCGTTGTCCAGGTCATGATCCTAAATAATTTCGTTTATACTCTGATGGACATGATAAAATATACCTATTTACTTTGCAGTTCATAGAATTATAGCCGTGACCTTGAGATGACTATGAAATATCTTTGTAAAAATCATCAAAATCGTCAACACGCGTTCTAACGCTTGTATGTATTCAGCTTTTTTTCGTATCAGCAACCATAATCCCGCAAACACACCCTATTATCGAATCCACAACTCGGCCCGTGTACGCATTACGCATACACGTAGACGCAAGAACTGGCTGGCTGCTGCGACTTGATCATTTATGTAAATGGTGACGATACAATCACGCGGTTACGATCCAAATGCCGTGAGACAAAGTGGCAAGCGCATAAACAAGAAAAGACAAGAGGTATACAAAACGGAAGACGTAGTAGTCAACTAAATGACGCACGTCGCGGCTCGAAAAAGAGGGGGGAGGGGCGGGGTGGGCGATGGTAGAGTGGGTGGATTGATCGGAGCAGTAAAAATTTCGCAACGAGAGAAAGCTCCAGGCTCCTGTGGAAGAAGCTCGGAAGCATAGAAAGACAACGAGCTCTTCCCCAAGGTAAAAAACACGGATGTCAAATGATTCCGAGGGGTTGAACACAGTTAGCATGGAGAACGCTTGTCCACGAAAATCTTCCATCGTTCAGCCGTGATCAAGATCAAGATCTCTTTCCACGGCGTGAGGACATCCGCGGAGGATCGACTCGAACTGCTTCGGCGATCATGCAAAACGCACGTTATGGCTGATGAAGGACAAACATTGGTAGGTTGGGGGGGGGGGGGGGGAGCGACGAGGTGTGATCATCTGAACCGAGGTAGCGAACGATCTACGGGTACCCGAGTTTGATCCGTGACGCGATCGCGCGTGCGATGGTACCTTGGAGGGCTAAATCGCGATCCTGGGAACCGTGCACCTCCGTTCGATATCGATCGATCGATCAACGCCGACGACGACGACGACGACGACGAGGACGAGGACGATGACGACGATGGTGTATAAAACACACACACACGATTGACCGCGTTACACGTTGACCGTTGTTGGTCCAACGAAAAGGAGAACGAAAGGGTACGACTTACCTGAATATAAAGATGAATAGTACTAAAAGGGAAAAGAATACGGCAACGTTATCCATGGTACGCAGCATGACGAACAGCTGGCGGCGCAGGTTCGGCAGGAAACGAACCAGCTTCAGGATCCGCAAGAGGCGGAAGGTGCGCAACACGCTCAGACCGGAGCTTCCGCTTCGCTCCTCGACGAACGCTTGGAAGATCTCGACCACACTGGACAATGAGAGGACACGTTAATCTGCTGTCAACTGTGTGACGTCCTGCTCGGTGATCGTGGCATTTACCTGTGTCGGGTCAGGGGTCAGGGGTCAGGGGTCAGGGCTCGGAACGATTGACTCGCGGCGGCCGATTTTCGAAAGGCTACCTCAACTGGTTCGAGAACTAGGACCCTCATCGCGGGAAGCGAAACGTGCGGCCGCGGCCGGCCGGCCGGGTCGAGTCGAGGGGGCGCGGGCGTAGCCTTCGAAAAATCGGCCGTCGCGAGTCAATCGTTCCAACCCCTGTCCTGTCCTGTGTATTCGGATAATTAATTCCCGAATTATTTCGCGTTTGGATTAGTATTAATAAGAAAAAATGTGACGAATATGTCTCAAGTATTAGTTGTTCAAGCGAATTTGAAAGTATGGACGTGTTCCAGACGTTACTCAAAGATCTTGGAAAAAACTAATTTGATCGAGTACATACCTTAGTACGACGACAACCCCGTCAAACACGTTGAATCCGTTGCTAATATAGCCAAACGGGCCCTCCGCTATTATCTTGAGTAACATTTCCACGGCGAAAACGGCCGAAAACACAATATTGCTTATTTCAACCACTATGGTTAATTGCTCTGGCTGTTGACCGACGAACAGAAAAAAAATAGCACGTTCGGTGCGTGTGTTTAAAATCGTAGTGTACCTAAGGCAAGTGTAGCTAGCCTAATGCCAATTACACTGATAATATATTAATGCAAGCAGGGTAAGTCGCCGGAAAGTGATTTAAATGTCGGGTGACTTACCCTCTATCGTAATGTACAGTAATGTCTCGAATATGTGGAAATCTTCGCAGGACCGAAATAAGTATTAAATTATTTTTGTATCGTGTAGAGTGTAGAGTGAACATCTGTTTCGCATGTATCGAGACATCGCTGTAGATCGTGTTTGCGTTTCGAGAAGGGACATACTGACCTGATTATGGTACTCGATGCCCATGCTCAGCGTATTGATCAGAATCGCGACTAGTATACCCTGTTGAAAGTATTTATGCTCGACCAGCTTCTTGATCGACCCTCTGATGCACCGTATCGCGCAGATACAGCAGCTTCCGCAGGACCTGAGGAACCTTTTCGCCCGCGAGGATTTCGCCCATTTGTCAGCCTCGTCCGGCCATTGATCACCGGCTGCTGCCTGCAGCTCGCAGCAACAGGAGCAATTATCGATGTCCGATGTTAGCCACTGTGTACGATCCTCCAGAGTAATGTGTCGATCCCTTATCCCTAAAACGAATGCTCCCGTCTACATGCGATCGCCTAATCGTAATCGTAATCGTAATCGTAATCGTAATCGTAATCGTAATCGTAATCGTAATCGTAATCGTAAGCCACCACCTGTTCCGCTGTGATTTCGGATTACCCCGTTACACGCGTACAATCCCAGCCAAAGTCAAACAACATTTGCATACGTTAGCCGGTAAACAAACTCGGTAGCATCTCTCGGTACATAGTATGTATCTCGGAAACGGCGAAAGGCTCGAGTCGAAACAAATTACATTCTGTTTTAGAGGAGACAGCGTTTACCGAAATTCTTTTGGCAGACTGTTTGACAGGCTACTGGCACGGTAGAGTCGTAAATCCACGGCTGGTTAGCTCGGAAGCAAACAGAGAAGGACTGTTACCTTTTGTCAGCGAGTTCAAGAAGGAGTCCAGTGTTAGTTGGCCCGTTGGCAATGCAGCGCTTAGAGCACCGCCCAGCGCCAGCAACTCTTGACAGGTCATAGCTTCGCTTCTGCTCAGCTCCGCCTGCAACTGTGCCGACACGTGCACATGACAGATAGCCCGTGTATAGAACACGTTTTATCAAAACCATTATATGTGTGTACTACGGGCAGCAGAGAAATAGTCTAGCTGTAAATTAGCTGATGCGACAAACGGTGCCGTGCGGTTCGGTCTACCCTACCCACCCCTACCCCTACCCTACTCTACCATACCGCATACCGTACGGTCCAACAGGTGTTTGCAGAAAAATTGTCAACTGGATATTTCTTTCCATGAAATCAGGAATTTCGGCCAGTAATGTCTACTTTCTATGTCAACAAATAATACATCGTTTCTATAGATTTTTCTACACGGCAACCGCTAATTTAAACATTATTCTTGCCCAATCGCCCTATTTTCTATGCATACTTTTTCACTGTCAATGTTAATCGTTATTATTTATTCTATTCTATTGTAGTATGTAGTAGGTATAATATTGTATTGTACAGTATAATAGTAGATAGACCGTACACAGTTATCAAGTCAAATCATTTAAAGAATTTCAAAATCTACGTATGTACTAATTGAACACGCATCGTTTGAATGCTGCATAAACGATCGCGATCCACCCAAGCAGAAATGGGTTCTGCACGACGCGACGCGAGACAGTCCTAAGCAGAGAAAGTCACGGCTAGGAACGAATCAAGCATAAACATCGACAACGAAACCGTTCATGCCAAAAAGGTGATATTGTGCATTTGGTGGGACATTAAGGATGTCATTTATCACGAGTCGCTGTAATCTGATCAAACTGTTAATGTAGACTGTAGACCGTTGCCAACGGTAACTCATCCGTTAGAGTGATGAAATAGGGTGGAAAGGAAATGGATTTACTGGCAGCGAGAGAAACCAGGAAAGTTATTAGCTTCGGAATATTCCCGAAAAGCCAACTTGAACAAGTTTCTTTTTTTGTTAATATACTCGAAATCATTTCGATATCTTTATGGTTTTTCTTATTGATCGAAATTTATCAATTTTTTTTCTATGATTTCGAATATTTCCGTAAACCGGAATAAACCTTCGGTAATAATCCTGAATAAAGTAGAACACCGAGTAAAGTACATCGAATTTTCCAGGTTTCTCCCGAGCCCTGAAAACTTTCAAATTTCCATACAGTGGACTCGATATGTAACAAGCGAAGGAGCTCGTTAAAGAATGATTAAACGATAAAACCATTAAAATCAGATAGATTATTTAGTGGGCTCGTTACGTTCGTCGCTCAAGATAAATCGCAGTTTCGCAAAGGTCGAGAGGTGTCGCAAGTTTTACTTAAACACTTCCTGGCTTATGATAAAGTTAAACATTCGCGTACCCTTTACACAATCGACCAGCTAAGCAAGCGAGACACGAGAACACGAGAACACGAGAACACACATGGCACAATGATACCGGAAAATGAGGACATTAAAAGAAAATGAAGGCGTACGCTTCATGTCCCCGCGCTCCGGCGCCCCGCGCGCCCCGCGCAACCCGCGCAACCCGCGCACAGTGAATACAGTGAGTACCTGCCACCTGCATTAGGCACCGCGGAAAGTTTCTCGCGAATTTCTCTAGTTCTCTACTTCTCTACACTGTACTCGGTGGTACAATGGCATCGTACTCAACAACCAATTGTACTTTTCAATTTTCAACAATATTTTTATGAATTAGTAGACTCGTTCCTATGTGAAAATCTGAAAAACATTTTCGCACGAGCTCTAGTTAAAAAATCTTTTTCGCGAGCGAGTCGAGTATAGTTCTCGCGTTCCGACACGATTCTCCAAGTAGTGGAATTTTTTGTAACACGTTGAGCGTAATGCGCGGCCGAAGTGGGCTTTGTACTTACTTATGCACGGTTTTTCATTGGTATTCCCCAGGAAAAATTAAAAAGTGACATCTAGCTCGCGCGTGAAACGTACGTTTCTGGAAGACTGCGGGACCGCTGGGGTTAGGTCGGACGAGCTTTTATTTCTTCGCAAAAAAAGGGTAAAAAGGGTAATAAAGACGTCACGCCGCGCCGCGCCGCGCCGCTATGGAAACGACACGAACTTTCCGGGCAACCTAATAATTTAATAAAAAAAGTAGAACTCAAAGCCACGGATCCCAGAACCCGGTCATATTGACGCGTACTTCTTCCTCTCGAAACGTGTTTCCAGCACCGGGGAATCATGTTCCGATGCCCAGTGGCGGCTCAAGTGAAGTGGAGGCCCCAAGCGGTAAAAACTCTTATAAACTTATTAACAAAAAAGAAAAGTAATGAAAACACATTACACGTTAAATAAATTTATTTAAAATTCGGGGCCCTATGGTATCCCCCCCCCGCGGCCGCTTAGTCCGCTTACCGTTAGATCCGCCACTGCCGATGCCGGCCGAGGGACGCTTTCAGCAATTCTTCACGACCCCGGAAACAATTTTTCTACCCATCCGACTTAACATTCTTATCGTTTCACGCAGCAATTTCTTTCTTTAACGGGTGATTTTTAGACAGTTTTTCAAGAAACGAACAAACTTTTAAATATTTTTATATCGGTGAGAATATTGAATTTTCTCAACGCAGAGTTTTTAAAAATTCTCGAGTAACACAGCCTCTTGAAATATATTCTAACTTGTAACCAATCTGAATTTCAAACAAAGTTGATCGATTGTTTGTGTGTGTGTGTGTGTGTGTGTGTAAGGACCACGTTAAATTAGAAATTATCGGGTAATATGATAATTTTGTTTGTTTGTTCAAGTTGAAAATCAATGTCAGAGTGTTTTGAACGGATGCAACAGTAAAATGCAAAGTTGATGCGAGTGCGATAAGTAAAATGACGTCGTGCCAATGAATTGCTGTGGTCTTATAAAATTAGTATGATCGGCAGAGAATAAGTATGTATGTACCTGTATGGGATCAACCAGAGGACTCGACCAAACATTGCCGTCGCCGGTCTGTGTCATTTTCTCGCTGGAGCAGACGTTACGCTCGCCGGGCGACACCGTCGAACTTTGTTGCAAAGTGTTCCCAACGCCAGGACTGCCGTGCAACAGCACGACATCGCTAAACATCACGCTGCTCCTTCTTCTATAGTGCAGGCACGGTGGGCTGAGGAGCGCGTTGTTCGTCTATAAAATTATTAACCAAACCAAATCATTTGTTTCAAATCGGTCGAAACTGCAGACATTTTCGATTCTATTCTCCTTGGAGCCTATCGATCGGATTTCGGATTTCCAATTTCGGATTTTATAGATTATTTCACGTAATCTCGAGTACTTTCCCGTACACCTAAATGGGTTTGCTGTAAATTACAATTGTTTAGCTTTTTATTTTTTGAAAAATTTTTACGTATCTGGCGAATGTTGCTTGCATGTATTTATCGAAGCATTTTCTACAATACCTTTTGTTATCAGAAATATTTGTAAAGGAAGACTTTGTAATCATTACTCTGTGTATCAGTACACTGAAATATCGAGAAGAATATATTTCGAATATTTCGAATATTTCGAATATTTCGAAATTTTCGTTCAAACAGAAAGCGAGTACATATGTACAAGCTTTATTTCTCTTTTTTCGCTTATCGTTGGTACATCCATGTCCGAGTCGCTGTTAGCATTCCCCGCGTAACATATATGTAGTAGAGATTTACCGTATCGCATATTGGCATGTGTCTGTCAGATCAGCCGCGCCGACCTCCGCTGGGTTCGCGTATCCGCTATCATAGATTGAAAATGTCTTCGCCACCTTTTTTTCAACGATACTGAATTTTCCGAGCGAGTGAAACGTGTTTTCAAGTGCTTCGAAATTCGCGTCCTTCTTTGAAAACAACATTATACAATACATGTATATGGTATTATATAGCAAATCAATATTGTAAGAAATATCGCGAAAATAATTGTTCAAAATAGTTATTCATTTATAAGAATGCCAAACGGTAAAAACATTAGAAGAATCGAAAAATATTGGCAAGTTATTTGTTATTTTTAACCGTTTTCGGTTCGTTGAAATCTAGGTAGAAAATGTTTATTCAAGATGTCAAGATCCGCTATCTATCGATGACATTAGGTGCGAATGCGATATCGAAATGTCGAGATAGCGGGAGTTAAATAAATATTTGAATATTATAGCTGACAGGTGACAATGCGCGAGTGGTTCACCTGTATGCTGGCTTCGGTGGCGTTGGAGACGACATTATCGCTCCCGTTACAGGACACCGACGACGTCCGATGGATGCCCAAACGGTTGCAGATGTTCGACGAAACATCCGCCTCGGAAACTTCGGGGCTGGCGCGTGGTGCAATTGCCAAATTCCCATTGCTTCCGCCATTATTGGCGACAGAGTTGCCGATGATCGCTGCCTGCTGCGTAGTCGGCGGACCATTCACCGCGAAGTCGGTTAACGATCCACCACCGCTGACAACGCCGACACCTTGTTGCTGATGCTGATGCTGATGCTGATGCTGATGCTGATGCTGATGCTGATGCTGCTCCGCGTACTCTAGAGCTGCCAGCAGCCTTGGACATCTCCCGTGATGGAGTCTTCTGTCTATCAAGAAAATTCCAACAAACAGGTATGTAACAGGATACGTACCGATTCGATTCGTGTACCGAACGAATATCTTTGCCTCTGTACATATTTCGTATGTCGTATGGCGCATGTCGTATGTCGTGTGTCGTGTGTCGTGTGTCGTACGACTCGTATGTCGCGACGTATACTAATCACTAATCGCCATCGCACATTACTGCATTTACAGAATCAACACTTGGAACCTTTTTCGAATAAATAGATGTAAATTGTTTAACAGTTACATTGTTGTCGAAGGATATTCGCTAAGGAAAATTTTGGAAATAATCGCGGGTAAGTGACGCGTTAGCGAACTTCGCCGAAGTCTCGTATTTGCCATGGCAGAATTTACGTTGCGCGCTACGCTAGTTTGTTATACATATTGCGCTCGAAACTGTGCGACAAGACGTGTACACCGTCTATAAATAATATCCGAATCGGCCACAGCGTGGTCTAGCTTGCTTACCTCCGGGTAATCTATTCGAAGCAGAAGTGGGCGCCGCGTTTCCTCGAAACGGATGTCCGTGCTGGTGCTGTTCTTTAAGCAAGTTCTGCTCGCGTTTCTGCTGCCTTTTGTATAGATACAGCCGGTACCTCTTCATTAGCCGCCTCTTGCCCCTCCGCCACAGGTGTGCGATGTATCTGGGGAAAACACGCGGTTCGGATGCATGAAAATCAGCTGCTTATTCTCGCGGAACTATTTCAAGTAAGTGCTTGATCTCTCGAGCACACCGGCTCAACAGACACTCCATCTTAGGAAAAGAAAATGAAAAAGAAAAAGTATTGTATAATAAAAACACAATTCCAATTCCAAAACTGTTTTCATCGCAAGAAGAAGAAGAAGAAGAAGAAGAAGAAGAAGAAGAAGAATAGGAACAACACGTAAATTGCCCGATAATATCAGATGGACTGTTCTAACGTACGACAGGGGTCGGATTTATTGACTTGCGACGGTCGATTTTCGAAGGCTACCTCAAATGGCTCGAGAACTAGGCATGGCCTTCGAAAATCCTGTTCTAATCGTAAGAATCGGATCCGGATCGTCCAAGCAGAAGCAAACTATGTAAACAGGCACGATAAAATGCGATCGCATCGCGAGTGGTGTTTGTTGCCAGGACAGTGTATGGTAAAAGTAAAAATACGCTGTAGAAAATCAATAGCTTACTAAAATTATGCCGTTCCATTGACGGGAAATTGTGCAATTTTTAGCTACGTACATTTTCGCTTTTATCTTTTCACCTGTGTACACCGCATTTAGCACGGGAGGCATGGCATATATACATATGTATACATACGTATCTACATGTAATATATCGATATATGTATGTACGTGCATAGTGCATCGTGCATACACGCTCGGCAATGTGCAATGGAATTTTTAACGCGTCGCGTGTCGCGTGTCGCGTGTCGCGTTCGCGTGTCGCGTCATGTTATCCGTGTGAGCCTTTGTATTGAAATTCTTCGATTAAAATGTGAAACGTGACTCGAATACCTTGTCTGATTTCGCACTTTGCAGGGCTCGTCGAAATAAACTAATATGTAGCGCGGAAATTAGTTATGAAAGAACAATGTGATTATTTGTGAACAGAAATCGGTGAATGTAATCACTGTGCCAATATATGGTACACAAGAAATTGGAAAAAATTGAAAAAGATGCGATTCACGCTGGAATACTTTCGTTCGGGACGTTTAGATTTCCAGAATAGGTTTACGGAATAGAATATTTTTGTAAATACTTACTTGACAATTTCTGCGTAACACGTGGTTGGTTCGGACGTATTCGTCGACGACGCGAGGGTGGACGTGGAATGAAACCGAGCCCGCTCCAAGCGCATTCGTTCCATCTCCCTCTTTTTCGTTTCGGAAAATTGAGTTGCTATCACGACTAAGCACAGGTTAATCATGAAGAACGAACCAATCTGAAAATCAACGTCTTACTGTTCAAAATTCTGATAAGCAGAGGAGATCCTTCGATTAAGTATCTGGCGAAATTTCGTTATCGGTGTACCGCCGAATGTTTGTGTATTTAAACATACCACAATTAAAAGGACGAAATAAATCCAGTCCCAAAATGAATGAGCATCTTGAACATAATACATTATGTCTGTCCATCCCTCGAGGCTAATTACCTACGGCAGAATTTCATTGTTATACCAGTATCAGCATCGATTATTTCGTTAACCTGCTAACCGGGGAAGACGAGATCACTCGTCGTCGCTATCGTCGTCGTCGTCGTCATCGTCATCGTCATCGTCACCGTCGCGTCGTCGTTCACGATTACTTTCACTTTTTAATTGGAAACTTTTGAAAACTACGACACCGAATGTTTCTTACATTAATTTTATTTGTTTCGTCTTATACGTAGTACCTAAGTGTGTAAATTTCAACAATTTCCCAGTTAACAGGTGACAGGTGAAGAAATGGATAAAAATCATAATGTATATGCTTTATTGCGTTAACCAAAAAGCAATAACCCCTCGTTCTATCACATTCGAAACAACAACTCTACTAAATGAAAATTCGCGTATCCAAAATTTCATGTTACACACACACACACACAGGATACAGAAGATAGTTTGTAATCGACTTCCAGCCAAAAGCCAAAAGCCAAAAGCCAAAAGCCAAAAGCCAAAGGCCAAAAGCAACTCCGTCAAAAAAATTCGGACTACAACTACTCGCGTATTCGAAAACATGTTTTTGGTTTGACAAATGTTTTGGAAACTGCGGGGCGTTATCTTGAAAATTTGGCTCGAGCAATGGAGTCGGAATCGTTGAATGCGGTAGAAGTAGGACACTCACAAGAAATATTGCGACCCAGGCAAGACCGATATTATCGAACGATATCGTTCCCTGGAAAGGATTGTTACCCTGACCCTTGCACTCCGTATAATAGTAATTCCAATTAACGCAGGTGTCGTTGGTGATAAACGTTGCGTTATTGTTCGACAGCGCGGTATTGTTGCACACCGTGTTTCCTAAAACCAAGAGAAACGTATACGCGTGTAGCATCTGCCAGACTCGTACCTACTTGAGAACGTACATACACGTACATATATTCAATTTCTACTATTGTCCGACAAACAGATTCTCGATCGTTTATTATGTACAGGGTGGACAAAAATGTATGGTCATCCTTTTAGGAGGTGATAGAACTCGTCGAGATCGCCAACATTGCATTATAAACATGGTGCCGCAAAATGAATTTTCAAGGTGGTCATTTTCAATGTGAAATTTTTTTATTGGCGTAGTCGATTCTGCTCGTCGAGCTGAACAAAAGTCTCAAAGCGACCATATGCCGGAAATCAATATTTCATAGAGAAACCTTCGTTTCAAGTTTTTTTGCCTGAAATTTCAAAAAACTCGATTTTCATGAAGTCAGAAAATAAGTCTGATTCTTATAAAGTTCTTAAAATCATGTTCCGAATATGTATCCTGATCATGATTAGCGAAAATCACCCCCCAAACTGACCCTGAAAAAGGACCCTGAAAAAGGACCCCGCGCTAAAAACCACGTGAAATGGGTCCTCGGCGAAAATGGCTGAATTTGAAATATGTTGGACCTTTTTGGTCACTGAACAAATGTATGTCAGGAAAAAAATGTCATAAATGTGAAAAAATGGACAGTTTCGTTGTTTCAACCCTTGAAAAACCTCGCTATACGTTATGATTTTTCCCACTTTTAAATCATCAGTCAGTTCTTGCAAATAATGACATTTTCAAATTGTTTAAACAATACTGTCATAAACAATTATTCTTTAACTATTTTGTTCGCTAAAAATTCATATTGTTCCCTTATATGTAATGGTAACCGCATTGATCCGAAAGCGATATCTTTGCTTGTCTGATAGCGAGGTTTGAATATTTTCGTAAAGGTAGTTTCAAGTTCAAGTACCATTTCTGTCGAACAAATAATATGGACAAACTTCATAAACAATGCAATATACATAATACATATGTAGTTTAACTTGAATAGGTATCCAACTCTATACGTATATGCAATTATGGTAGAGAGATTACAAAGCATACTTGTACATAATCTTGAAAAGTGATCAAAGAATAAATTAATAAAGCTAACAAAAGTTTTAATGGAAAGTAATAAACTAATAAAATTTTTCGATGTTTCGTATTGTACTTGTACGTTGTATACGATATGAGATTAGTTTGTCAGAAATTGATTCGAGCGAGCGTATTCGAAAGTAGAAAAATTCCCGTTCATGAAAACTTCCTCTCTACGATGTAAATATAGTTTGCGGGATACACCAATGTAAGCAAAATATGGTTTGCATGTCGAACTTTCAGGGTTATTCTCATCCTCTGAATATGAATGATGGCCTCTGGAAAAATAAGTATCGAATATTTTTTTCGAGTGGTACAGTGCAGGACAAAAGTATCGTATAATTTGTACACAGGGTAAATGTGTCCACAGCAAAAATCGAAAAATACTCGTATTATCAAGTACATACATCTTGCTCATTCTGGTAGAATGTTGTAACAGGAAAATAATAACACAAATACACATACATATATTATCCATTCTGTTTGTATTAGCGTTAAACAAAATCTGTTGTTTCGAGTCATGGTCGCGCTTCGTCGATATTTCAAACGTATACAAAAAGATATGCCATGTTTTTCGATTCTTTCGATGGAATTCCAACATCCATGGATAGATTGGCGCGAAAGCGTTCCGAATGGAACCGGGAGGCCGGGAGGCCGGGAGGCCGGGAGCGTAAAGAAGAAAACAAGAAAGGAAGGTGAAGGTGTATGGGGGAGACGGAAAAAAAGAAATCGGCCCATTGTGAAGGGCGTCGAAGGTGCACTCACCGAACTTGAGCGGCGGCAAGTTACTGCAAGAGTGCATTCCGTTGTCGTCGGGCCGCGAGCAAATGTAGTCCTGACCCTGATACTCGAAGTACTTCTCGAGATCGCTGGAAAACCAATTGACCACGATTAATATCGCTTTAAACGATACCGTTCAGACGCCCCCGCATCCACAATTCTCACTCCCCAACCCCCACTACCACTCCATCACGGGTAAAAATGTGCGTGTATGCACGTGGTGAGTCACTCAACCGCACAACCTAAATTTACATATTACTGATTTACTTGTTGCATAACAAAAAGCTTCGAACAAAACTTGCTTTGCATCAACTAAGACGTGCAATGGAGATCATTCGATTTTTCATGTCTTCGTATTTAGCGAGATCTCCTTTAGACTTTTATCGAGTTCTTTTATTGTAATGTCTGACATCATTTATTATGCGATTGTGCTTCCACCAAAGATTAACTAAAGAATATCTTGCTACATACTTATTACATAGTTTTCGACCTCGTACATCTTAATACTTTCTTGCTCAGAGTTCGATACTCTTTCGAATAGCATATTTCAATATTACATAAGTATTATGAAACAAAAACTCAAGGTATGTCCTGGTTAATGTCAAACACTTTTCGTTTCAAGCATTTTGTGTGCGCGCGCGTGTACAACGAGTAATTCAGCAGTAAAAGGTGGTGCGATGAAGCGACTCGAACAATATATATATATCGTTCCTTACAGTTAGGTGGATGCGTGTGTATGCTTTATGCACGGATGCACTCGTCACATGCTTCGTTTATGCGCACACCGTGTATGTATATGCAGCGTGTCCGCGACGACGTACGTATACAGTATTTATACTTACAACACAGGCACGCTATACCGACGTTGCTACTTGTCCGTGACAATCGAGAGTTTCCGATGTTGGAGAACGTTTGCGAGTAGACCGAATATGTAATACATATTTGGAAAGTGTACGTATGTATGTATAGTGCGCCTCGAAACTCGGAACCAGTCGCACGAGCCGAAGAATTGTCGACCACCTTCCTAAACGCGAAAATCCGTGGAAAACACAAAATAACATTTCCGTGCACGAGTTTCCGTTTTCGAAAAGACCAAATTCGACAAATCCCTTCGACACACATGCATTCGTGCTGACAATGAGTGGGAAAACGATGATTGATGAGATGCGTCGGCCATTTTGCTATTCGATAGCGCGCGTACCCGACAGGAATTCAAATTCGATTGTCACGAAAGCGGAAATTACAGCAGAAAAAAATCTCATTCTGGATTTTCCGCCAACTTTCTCACAAGGGATCAACGTTCTTCGACTTGTACCGCCGCGATTCCGAGTCATTGTATAATATACAATATACGGATACATCGCGAACTCCAAAATGGCGATCTCTATTTTCGAGTCCAGAGTTTTGATTGATTCGTGTCATGCAGAAGAGAGAGTATGAGCCTACTATTTCGTTGACGATGAGGGAATTTGTTGTCTGGGACAATCGAGATTTCGCTATTCAATTGATTAGACTTATTTGTTAGTCGTTGCGATATTTTATTACCGTCGTTTACAGACGTGGAAATGTACACTGCCTTATAAAATTGAATCGTTTAACGTGGTTACCGTAGAAGCCCTTTAAGGAGTCAGCTTATTTATCACACAGCCCTTCTAATCTTCGATCTAATATAATTCGTTTAATTTGAAAATGTAGCGTGACGGATCAGACTGATTCGGTGCCCGGTGCCAAGTGACCGGTGCCAAGTGCCCAGCAATTGCGTACAGTGTACGGGGTGCGCCTAAACAAGTTTGTCACTTGAATTATTTGTAATGTAATTTTTTCGTTCGATACGAGATACGAATTATGTTGGTGCACTGGAGAGCGAAGTCGGTACGCGGATAGACGATACGATAGACGCTTATGCGTTCGCGTTGCATTCTAATTGCAAGTGATACGAGTCAGACACTCGACGGTATTCTGTCCGACATGGTGCGCTCCTCTTCTCCTTCTCGCTGCGCTTCGACTACTATGGTACAATGGTATGTAGTACTATTAGTACTATATACATATTGTAGTAAGTAGTATACTTCGCGCGCGCAACTCGGGCGTGTCAAGTGTGAAGCGAACGACAGCCCTCTGAACCGACAGACTTCCGTATAACACTCGTACATACTCCGAACGTAGCAACGGCAACGGCAACGGCAACGGCCTTGTTGGATATGTATTTGCGTGTCTGTCTGCACCCACTTCAATCTATGCTGCCACGATCGTGTCAATTGGCTTCAGAAGGTTCCAGTTCAGTCATGCTTTCTCGCATTGGCATTCATGTTCCAATTTAATGGGGCTGTTCGCGCGAGTGTAACGGATGCGGAAAATTCTACACTCTGTTAACAGAGAGTGCGGATTTTATGCATTTACGACAAAACCGAGTACGCGCGATAGCATATATGCATGTAGTTCGTAGAATAGTCGGTATACAAACTAATATTATTTATGACGAAGCAATCACGAATCTCGCTGTGTACGATGTTCCTACAGCAACCGAATGCACCAATGTTTTCGCTTCGTATACAAAAATATTTTTCATCGTCCCCGCAATAGAAATTTTCCAACTTTTACAGATTTCATCGGATTTGCTGAAAATTTCACATGTTTCGTACATGTACTTCGAAGTAGTTCAAATATTATCCTCGTATCTCGACGTATTATCTTGATTGTTCAAAGTTCTAACATGTACAGCGAGCGTTCGAACAGTTTCGCGATCTACTACATATAACCAACATATTTTTTCGAGAGAACATAGTTGACGCGAACTAGTCAAGCAAAACGATAAGAAAGGAAACTGCTAACGCCTCTTTACTCTTTAGTGTTTATGCTGCTCCCGAGTTCCCGACGCGCGACGCGACGCGATGTTCGTGGCGTTTCTAGCGAACGCGAACGCAAGAAGAAAGTAAACGCTCTTGTTTTGTTCCGAGGGCTGCTCTAGCTCTTATCGGCGCGGCGCGGCGCGGCGTGCTATTCATTCGCATCGTGTGGTGCCGTCGCGTCGCGTCGCGTCGCGTCGTGCCGCCAAACAATGTCGGTTACCGTGACAAAAACATTTAATAGAGAGATGCGCCCGATACACCCGCCGTATTTCTACACAGCTCGTTACCGCGAGCCGCCGCGCGCCATTGTCTCGTAATTATCGTGTCATTTCGACGCTCTTCCCGCGGCCACCATTTTTCCTCCCCCCCTGCGACCATCATTTTCTTTTTTATTACTATTATATAATATATTTTTCAAATTCACTATATGTATTGCGTTTTTTATTAGATATATTAATGTGTGCGCATTGCGTATGGCGTATACATTACGCATACATTACGCATACACATGTACGCACACGCGTATCCATATACACACACGTTTATTTCTGTTCATCGATTATTATCAATGAAATGTGAGCATTTGGTGTGCTATTATCATCAATTGCATGCCATTGGACTATGCTCTACTGAAGGTTCATTAAATGAACCCCCCGCATATGCGAGATTATTGTTTCAGAGAACCGTTTCCTAATTTTTCAAAATTGTCACGTGTCATACTAGAAACTCGCCACAAAAGAGATTTCGCAAAGTTCGAAGACGGGGCGCCACGAGCCGTGTTACCGAGGGGTACTTTGGCAATACTTGGCAAAGAAACGTAGGTAAATTCTTGCATGACCCACATACTGAGTGGGATCTATACGTATACGGTATACGTATAGGGGGCATATCAGAGCCCTTTGTATCGGAGTTTCTAATAGACAGCGAGAATCCAGTGCGGAATATTCGCACATGCACAGCGAATATTCGCCAAAAAGGCCGCCCATAAACAACGATTCCCTCTGGGTATGTGGAAATATTCTGCTGGATTCCCGGTCTCTATTAGAAAATCCGATACAAAGGATTTTGATATGCCTGCACGGACTCTACCGTCGCGCGTCGCGTCGCGTCGCGTCGCGTCGCGTCGCGTCAGTGTAGCTGTGTAGCTGTGTATGTAGCACCGAACTCACACAAGCCCGCGAAATTGTTATGCGAGAGGCCGAGGCATTTAAACGGGAACGCCTAAATGCCTTAGATTTTCTAGAAAAAATTCCGAGGACAACGATGCACTATTTCGATAGAGACATTTCATACGTTTGATAATGGGCCTAGTTTTTCATTCCTTACGCCTTACGAGCACAATTTGCAACAAAACAATCTGAAAACATTCTCTAAAATGGGCGTTAGGATCGAAAATACGTCACATTTTTACAGAATTTTCGAACGCATCAGAGATCGGTAAATCTAGAGGGCTGATATTTGACTCGGAGGAGTTTTTTTTCTCGGTCAGCTATCGAATGGTTACGATAGTCATTGAAAAACCTCCAACTGTAAGAGCAGTTTTGACCATCTTATTGTTAGTCGGCTAGGTCCTTTGTGGGAACTTATTTAATCAATGAATTATCCCCTCAGAATACGAAGAATGATCCTATCGAATAAAAATGTTAATTTGCGTTTCGGTGAATCATATTTTGGTCGAATTTCGCAGGAATGCTTCTGCTAGATCTTTCGCGATCTCTTGATGCGCTAAGCGTTTGGGGGATTTCGTTTATTGGTTGGCACGCAGCATCCTTTGCATTTTGATCGGCCAATTCGCTGCCAGGTAGCTCGTTAATGTTTTGTTAGTTAAATGGGTTTCTCGGAAACAGAACACGCCTCCTCATTCGAATTCAGTCGGTGTGTAACAATTAACATGCGGCGGGGCATTAAAGAGAACCGCAGCCCACCCCGGCCGCGTTATTGCGTCGCACAACTGTTACAACTTGCCGACGACGATGATTTTTAATCTCCTGGACCTGCTCCGGTGCTTGCTAAACAATTTATTTATTCGACCATTCCGCAAACCAATTGCGATCATCTTTGTCACTGGACAGAACGCTGAGACGCGACGCTTCAAAATATATCTAGTAATTAGCTAGAAATATCATTCTAGTAATTACACTTATATGTATAATACATAACATTGTACTAATGGCAAAAATCCAATTAATTTAGTTTGTATTAATGCATAATCGTCCCAATGCAAACGTAATGATAAATGTTCAAATGATAATTGAAATGTTGATACTGATTTGTTTAGAAATTACACCGAGGGAGCTGCCATTAGGCAGGATGTACATTAGTATAGCGTTAATACGCCGCGCCGTTCATCTAAATTTTCTAGGTAACCAGTAACCGGACGCTTATGGTCGCCGGTATAGTATAGTATGTACCTACATACAACGGCGCGGCGTCATCTGTTCCGAGCGTGTAAAGGTGCGTTTATACTGACAATGAGGTCCGCCGCGGACTTTTGCCATAAATTTCGAGCGGGTCGACGGGCCCGCTGTGCCCCGCTGTGCCCCGCTGTGCGTGGCACAAAAAAAGGTCTCTACGGGCTCCACGGCTTCACGGTTCGTTTAGAATTTAGGTAAACAATAGCTTCCCTCTAAGGCGGTAGGATACCGTCGCGTCGACCCGCTCGAAATTTATGGCAAAAGTCCGCGGCGGACCTCATTGTCAGTATAAACGCACCTTTAAGGCGCGTGGAAACGAGTGTAAAAGCGGAAGTCAATCGGTTTAACGGTTTCCCAGATGTATGCGTGCGCGTGTGTGCTGCCAGTTTGAAAAACGTTCCGAGAGAAACGTGTTTGGAAAATCTCTTCACATCGATCAATTTACCTTTTCCTTTTCCTTTCCCTCTTTCTTTTCCACTGGGAACGGTTCCCACTTCTTTCTCTCTTGGCAGTTTTATGATACCGTTAGTGCATTTCTACAATGATTTTACATTTCGATTTCTTTTCGCTCGTCTTTGTAGTGCTGGGTAAAAGACCATGTCAAAGAAATAACTAATCAAATCTTATAACCAACTCGAGCAATGGATTTCCAGTTGAATTTGTAATATTTGTCTTTTTAAGTTATTTTTCATTCCGAGGATCTGTGAGTTGCTCGGTATTTTCAGTGAATCATTAATCATTTAGCATCGTTACCGTTACATTTTCCGAGAAGTCTGTCCAAAATGTGTTTTGTCATTTTTGAATTACAATTATTCTCCCGAATGCTTGTGAAGTTTGCCGGTTACTATACATACATATAACGCAATACGACGACTATTTCTATGCTCGTGATGTGCTGCACGTGCTTCTCGTTTCTAAAACATCTACTCGAACGCATGGACAAGGTTCTCGTTGCAGTGCGAGAGTGCTCAATCATTACGAGATCGTGCGAATTAGTGCTCGTTCTAATATACATCTCGCAATGTACAATTTCGATTTCTCGGAGCCGAGGAAAAAAATTCCTTGGTCTGAAATTCGCCATGCGATGGATGAATCAAAAGTGGAAATCTGAAACGCTGGATTTCATTTCGATCCAATCAATTGGGAAAACATCTTTAATAAATCACTGTCTTCGTAAGTAGTAAATGGTAAATAGTTGGCGACCATGTTGCTAAAAATTGTTGATATCATTTCTTCCATGGAGAATATCGGTATGTAGAAGGAAAAATCGCCAACGAGCTTAACGCAATAATGCTAATGGACGAAAACGTAGAAAGTTCCCGGTGTTTGTGTATTGTATGTGTGTGTGTGTGTGTGCTTGTGCAAACAGTTTCTTGCATGGAGTGTACACTCGCTACTATTGAGACTCATGGCATGGTCCCACCCCCTTCCCATCCCTCTTGACACAGTTCTCTGTAGCTTCGTCTGCACACGTTGCGCACAGCCCACGACCCACGACCCACGACCCACGACACAACACCATCGACCGCCTTGGCTGTATACGCAGTGTGTAGTGTATGTACATATTTCGAATCGAGCACTACTACGACACGCAACGCTCTGGCGAACCTGTTCGCATCGCATAAATCAATGGCACCGAAAGTCAATTGACTGCCACCCTGCCGCGTCGTGAAAGACAGCGCCGTCGACCCTGGCTCTCATTGTCAGTGTCCAGAATCCGGAATGAATAGGCAAAAGCTCAGTTCTCAGGTGAAATTAAGCAACCTCTCAATCTTACGTAACGAATCATGTATGAATCAACGCTCTTTCAACGCATCGATGATCAATTAATCCCCAATCCCCACACTTGTTAAGCTGTTTCGCTTTCCTTCAAATATTTGATCGAATACGAGGTACATAAATACCTCCTTTACGAAATATTAATGACGAGATGCTAGTGTAAAAAAAGAGTTTCCCTTTTAAAAAAAAAAAAAGGGAAGGAAATCTGAAAATCCTCGAAACTACTCCACCCACAAAAAAGCCTTAAATTATAGTCCTTTTTATACTGAATAACTGTTGCTGATCAAGTTTTTATCTATCGCCAAAAATAAAACAAAAACAGAGATATCCAAGTGCTAAATCTTCTTGGACCACCCCGTATAACGTATAATAATGAAAATGATACATAATAGGAGAAGAAGCAGAAAAATGTAAGGAAAACGTATAGCGTTGTTCCCGTGGTGAATACAACCCCCCTTAAATCACGGTTTTCACGTGACAGTAAATCTTTTGTAAAGTGACACGGAGAAAATCAGAAAAGCGAATGACTTTTGTCGTCGCGTAAACAAGAAACCGTCGCCGTCATGACAGCTTCGAGGAATCATGATATTATCTACTGTTACATAGGTGAAAAGGGGGGCAGGAGGAGGGAGGGAGGGAGAGAGAGAGAGAGAGAGGGGCTCTGCTGTAAATTCCATTCATTCAACGCGTCCCTCAAACGTTACTATTCTCAGCGTCGATTTAGTTGGCGGTTCAAGGTCACTTCGCTCTGTTCCCAATGACGTCACCAACTACCATCTTCTTTTTTGCAGTACTGCCGAAGGACTCGATATAGATTGATATACATAGATAGATAGGTCAGAACGCTTCTAGAGAGAGATACGTTTTATAAAATTTTTTGTTTACAACCACCATCCCATTTTTCAATGTACATATAAACTCTCGACAAATATAAACTCAAATATAGATTTTTGAAGACCTATTGACCGAAGTTGGAACCGAATGGAATGCTTTGAAAAAACAGCTCGTTCAAATTTAGCAAATGTTTTAAACGAGTCGATGTACTACACTTCGTACAATTTTCCATGAATGGTTTTAATATACCTCGTCGCGTATTAATAGGAGAAAATAATTTTTGAAAATAATGAACACACCAATTTAACCGAGTGGCGAATGTCCATTGATAAAAATAATTCCAACTAATTTTACTAGCAGTAATTAGTAAAAATAACTCGAATATACATACATATGTATATTTGAAATCAAGTAAAAATTCAAATGGAATATACAAACTTTTTGGACAGTCTGTACTCGCAAAAATACGCGGTAACACGTGCTCCAAAGTGTCATATAATATAAATAAGGTGTAGGTGTAACGCAATGCACAGCATGGTTATACGTTATACGTCACACAATGTAACCAGGAAGTTGCACGGTTGCTAATGACCTTGCTGTCGGTGCGACTTGAAACAAATGAATAAAAAACAATGCGAAATGGTGGAAACGTCAGGTTTCGCTGCATAACGTGTCGCAGAACGGAAAACCGTATTATATATTCTCACGCGCGCGCATCCCAAAACATGTTTAGAATTCAAACTTTGAAATGAAGCTGATTTTATAGAAAACGGCACACGCCCCCTCGGCAGCTGCGGGCGTCGCTGCGGGCGGCGCGGCGAGCGGGTTGCGCGTTGCGCGTTGCGCACGACCACTGGCCGTAGAAAATGTAAATACTAAATACCTGAAAAGGTTGTTACTGCATAGCAAATATAGAAAATGCGCACGGATCAGCTCCGAACCGGCCGATTATTTACAACCACCGTGCTCCGACAATTTCAAACCCCCCCCCCGACAGATGGACAACAACACGTGCGAGTGTGCGACAGACCCACCGAATCAGATCGATGGGATCATATATGTATACATATACACACATACTTTTCTATTTTACATATACATACAGATAATGGATAATAGATAATAGATCAATTTCAAATAGTATTTGTACTTGTATAATAAAAGAATGGTTGCTGTGAATGGTCCTCTGTTGCACTGATTGACGCTATCCGCAGCTAAAAGGCAAAACTCGAAACCTAGTGAAACGAGCAGAGACTGGCGCGACACCGTGGACGTGAAAAAATGATTTCGAAAGTCCGAAGCTCGTAAACGGATCCGCGGATTTTCTCTTATTTGTTCGTCGCAGTGTCTAGTCTCACAGTCTAATCGTAAGTCTAATGTATTCGCCAGCCTAACAGCTTAGGTTCGAGGATCCTTCAATGATTCAAGGACGCTTGAAACATTCAGCCCTCCCTGGCGACAAAAGCCAGATGAGGACAGTGAAATCAATGGAAAGCGAAGAAGCAGAACCGAGTCCTTTCGTTCTTTGGATGTGGTATCATAAATCGTCTCAACTTTGCCACCGTGAACGACGCGCGACGAGGAACTGAAAGGATACGTGTGCTGGAAGAAATGCCACGGCCGCGGAAAATTTCCTATGGTTCCTGTTTCTGACAAAATACTCAACACTCAAATATTTCCATCGGCACAATATTAGAAATAATGTTTTCAATCTTTAAATGCTCGCGAATGAAATACCAATCACTTAATGACTTAATGCTTACATCGAGTACTACTTGAAAATACAATTTCATTTAATCATAACATAACATAAATCAATGTTTGCAAAGTAAATTTGTCTACAAACATAAATGTACAAGTATAGGTAGTTGAGCAAAAGTAACGTGACTGGAGAGAGAAGTAATAACGAAATAAATCTTGTCTCTTTAGAAAATAAGAAATATTCTACTGCTCGGTGAAATGGGTCATTTCAAACTAAATCGATCATTTTTTGACGTCAATGTCTGGGATTTTGTTCGAAATGAAATATGATGTACAGCTCGTGAAATTGGAAGAGGATGGAAAGGTGGGAGTAAGTTATCATTTCACAGGTTCGAAAATTGTTTGGAAAATCCAAACTATTGATTTTTCCAATAAATATGATGTATTCTACTATGTATTGTATCTCGTATACTGTATACAATAAATCGAATGTGGAAATGCCCCACGCTTCAACAAATCGGATCAAAAGTTTGCGACACCTCGTTTGGCGATGGACAAGACAACATAGTTATTGACCAAAAGCCAAAATCGTGTAAAAGAACAGTCAAACTGTGTATGTATGTACTCCGAATTTTTACCGTCGCGCGTCGCGCGTCGCGCGTCGCGTGTCGTCGGGATCTCCCACGGCGCTTTACAAATAAAGCCAGATTTCCATGTAAGAGCGAACCAAGCAATCGTGTCTCGCAAAATCTAAGTTCAAAGTACACAATCCAAAACGTACCCGATGATTTTGCCATAAAACATCGCTTTCCTTTGTAAAACGATTAATACTCGTCCTACTTTCGACATCTACAAGTTAGAAGAATCGCTCTAAACGGACAAATCAATTTTGAGGAAAATTGGACGTAACAGGTTGCACAGAGGAAGTCCCAGTTTCGAAAAGATTCGATTATTAGCCGTATAATGAAATTGCCGCACGGTCACGTTTCGAACTTGTTATTCACTGTGCAACGTCGATTAGTTTCTCTCTCTCTCTCTATTTGCAAGCGAATTCCAAATCCCATTTATTTTTCTGTGCGCTTTGTTCCCCGCCGTCCTCTATTCGCACTGGTCATTCAACCACCGAACAATAGCAAACGCGAGTTGGATGGA
This sequence comes from Lasioglossum calceatum, assembly GCA_963966675.1. Taxonomy (NCBI): domain Eukaryota; kingdom Metazoa; phylum Arthropoda; class Insecta; order Hymenoptera; family Halictidae; genus Lasioglossum; species Lasioglossum calceatum. The sequence continues at coordinate 67,263 of OZ016548.1, forward strand.
GTTTATCTGAAAAGATCCAGAATTTTTCTACTCGCGAGTCGCGACTCGCGACTTCCGCGGACGCGTGACTGCGATTCAATTAATTTTCACCGATAAACAGGGGCGCAGAAGTCTGTGCAACAAGCACTTACATATAGGGCCTCGTACTTGAGACCATTTAAGTTGAAGCAACTCGAGGGTCACCTATCTGAAAATGCGCTATCTTCGGGAATCTTTTTTCGTATATTCGATACGTGAAAAATTTCGATTTTTTACAGTGATGTTAACATTACCCTCTTATCTTTGATATCTTTTATAATTTTGAAACTGGAATGTATTACCTAAAATGTAGAATTTTTAAGAAATTCGATCATTCGCAAAAATGACAGCAGTTTGAAAAAATTATTTCTTACGTTGAAAAATCAAGTTTAGTCTTTTACACGTCGAAAAATATTCGAGATAAAAAATGATCTGCAGTCTAGTTATTTTGGATAGGTGAAAAAATTTGGAATATACATTTTTGTTCGTCGTGTATATATGTATATATGTATATATGTATATATCGGCAGAAACTAATTTTCCATTCCTAAATGTTGAAACAGGTTCTCATGCGAGCACGTATGTATCGTATGTATATTTCAGTCTCTCTGCTTTGTGCGAGCCGCGAGCTACGTGCTTTTAACTTTGAATTCTTCATTTTTCTTTCGCCTCGCTATTCTTCATCGCGTCGCATCGTTCCGATTCAAAAGGATTAAATTTACATCCATCGCTAAAAACAACATCGCCGGGCCGTACACTCTCTTTTCCAGCAAACTCCCTAGCAAAATTTCATACTTTTCGCTTTTTATTTTCCTCCATGGCTTCTATTAAAAGTTGTAATTCTGATGCTTCTTTATGCAATCTTCCGTTGTTTTTCTAATAGAGTTTCATTCATTTTATTTTGTTGTATCACCAATGAAATTTAATTATTTCTCAACTCGTAGAAATCCTTAAAGTTGGAACGATATATGTATGAATGTAACTTTTAAAAAGTATTTATAGTAAGTATTTATTATCAAAAATATTCCAAGGTATCTTCATCTATAATCTATGTATAGTCTATGTCTATATAGTCTATAGTCCAGAAGTCATGAACCTCGCACATAGAGTGTGCGCACCAAGTATACACGAAGATCGCGGATTGATCGAATATTATTCATGAACAGGAACAGACAAGAGACAAACTAGATCAGCGTGTAGATCTAGAGATGATACAGAGGTGATATGTACAGAGAAATAGAAAGAGACAGTCAGGGAGAGGGAGAGGGAGAGGGAGAGGGAGAGGGAGAGAGAGAGAGAGAGAGAGAGAGAGAGAGAGAGAGAAATTAAAAGACAAAGAGAGCGAGAGAGGTATGCGAAGACACAAGAAGAGAGCAACACGATATCGAGATGTTGAGAATATAGAACATCGATTCGTGCATCGAAAGGATTCGAAGAGAGAGGTGAAGATGCCGACGAAGACACAAGGAAAGACATTCGAGCTCGACACCGTGCCATGTGCACCAACAATCCTCTGGTTAAAGGTTCCTGTCGTTCGCATTCGATTCCCGTTCGCATCGTACTATAATACGCTCGCATTCTACAGTAGTCCTCGCTTACTTACATTCGCTAAATCTGCTACGCGAAAAGAATAAAACTAGTTTCCAGTAGGGGACAAACTTCCGATGATAGTACCAGTGGATTGTCGAGATTTTTCCGATTAAAACCAGTCCAAACACGATGTATAACGGACTAGTTTTATGGACTTGGTTAGATAGCATAATTAAGGACATATGCACGTATGATCGCTATCTACGAAGTCTACAAAAGTAGGCCGATTTGCGTTGTGTTTGGTCTCATTTTAAGCGGAAGAATCTCAACGATTCACTGGTATTTGGGTGTTTGAAAAGTTAGAACAAATATTATCTAAATTTGAAATTTTCTTCGTTGATGCTCCAATTTTACTTCTGGGTCCTTTTATAATAAGATCTATACTCGACGTCGCGTCGGAGAGCATTCGCTCTCTCTGCTTATTGTTAGTTGTATATTTCGACGAGGATGCTTGCGCAGTGGTTCAAGGCAGACAAAGGTCGCCATGTTGCGTATTGATATTTCAAGAGCTTGAGAATTGTTTGTTTCTCGGATTATGCTGTGCGAATAGAAAGAGCGCGAAAGAGAGAGAGAGAGAGAGAGAGAGAGAGAGAGAGAGAGAGAGAGAGCAAAATTCACAAGTTTTTTCATACAACAATAAATAAGGGAGATGAATTTAGATGATCTTTATTTGATATTTGAGACACCCAGCATAAAAAAATGTGCACGTAAAAATTTGAATAGATATAAAAAATCGTTTGAAGCAATCCAGCTATAAAATCGTCGAACGCTGCCGCTTCAACGGGTTAAAGATCGATCAATCCTGAACGCGCGGTGATTTGTCGAATTCGTTACGCTTTGTCCGCGGACTATATGTACACGACATGTCGCGTGTTTATATCGGTTGGATATAGCCGTGACATTTAACGGAGACATTGCGGAGGATTTCCTTAAGCCCCCTGAGCTTATATGCTGGACTGCGCAGCGGGAGATAAATATTAATTTACCTTGTGGATAAGCACAAGGCAGGAGGAGGGTACGGATACGGGAGGAGAGAACGTATTTGTCCACATACGGTAGAAATCCGTAAAGCCGATTACGCGCGTCTCAAAAACTGGCGCATTAATTAGCGAACTGGGGGCCACGAACAACCTTGACAAATTCGTTCGCGATTCATTAATCACACTTGGAGATTCATCCCACCCCCATCTCTATCTGCATCTCCCTCTCCCTTCCCCTTCCCCTTCCCCTTCACCTTCCCCCGCGGAGCAATTAATTTTGTTTCAAGTTATTGGGGCTCGTTAGTTTGACGCTGGTATAATAATGGTCAACGTTTGTTCCCCCGAATTTTCTGAATGCTATTTCCACGTCGCGTCGCATTGCTGTTTAATTCCCTTCTCTCCCGGAATGATAAATGTAAAATTTCTGTGTTGTCTCTTGAAAGAAACTTGTCGCGCTATCTCTTTCCGACAGTGTGCAGGTGAAGAATATATATATATTTCTAAAATTATAATGTAACGCGCCAGTGGGACAGAGCACCGCCCCGCGCCAGCGTGAATATGTTAAATTAAAAAGTTCCAGCAAAAGTTTCGTGCTTTTATCTCATTTTCAGATTACCAAAGCTCTCAACCACGACATTCAGATTACGACGGTGTAAATGTGTTTATACAACCGTGTTCTAGTTACATTACGAAACAAAGTTTGGGTTTGGTGTGGCTTCGCATACGAGCAAAATGTTAGCGCAGAAAATCCTAGACGCAGGGAAATAGTAGTACTTTACTAAAATTAGCTAATACGAGTATGTCTCTCCGTATGTCCGACGATACAAGTTCACAAAATTAAATATCAAAATCCCCTTGTTAATTGTATTGCGGCTAGCGGTAGCAGCGTGTAAAAGACGCGGCGCGGCGCGGCGCGGCGCGGCGTAGCTGGCCACACGCGTCGCGTCAAGGTCACCCAATTTCGGGCCGCGAAGATCAAAGGTTCGCTGTAACACGTAACAAGTAACAAGACTCTCTTCTGTAAGAACGTCGGCTGTCTGCGCAACATCCTCGTCGAAATCCTCGACTCGTCAGCGCAAGCATTCTGCGACTCGATCATTTTCAACTTCAACTATACAGGGTCGGATCGATTAGAAGACGACACCCTGTATGTATGCACTATATATGCACGCGGCGATAGGCAGCGAGGACGACACCGCAGCATGGAAAACAGCGCGGCGAGTCAGTACGCGAGACAGGTGAACCGTGAAACACAGTGAGACAGCTAAAACACTGATCGAACCTTGAGGAACATATCCCCTGATTCGAAACGGTGCGGTGTTTTAATCATCCCTGTCGCAAGGTGGCATGCTGCTATGTTGCGTGACACACTATATAATACATATTTGTACACTCGGACAATGATCAACCCCTGGACGGCTTAGCCTGGGCACGTTTAGACCTCTATTACAAAACGACCACTTGCGCCTAATCATATTAATTTATTGCTGTTCTCGAGAAAGACTGAGCGAGTCGAAATGGACCCAGGCATCGCCGCGATTGTGCATTAGTCGAAAGCGTCCTCCTTCCAAGGATTAAGTACGAACAGAAATATGTAGAATGAAGATAGATAGAAGTAGAAGTAGACAGAGTCAGATAGATAGATAGATAGATAGAGAGATAGATAGATAGAGATATATACATATGCACGTGACCTATGCATGTATATACATATATATGCACACACATGAATGCACGTCTATCCCATATTATTGTGTCTATGCAGTTTAGATTTAGATATATATATGTACAAAGAGATATATATGCACAGCACATTGTTCTCTACTAGAGCTTACTAAATGCGTGATCGAACCGAGTACTCGTCCGAGAGTAACCTGCAACAGCGAAACAATAGTCACTGCCCCCTACAGTCATGTACTTACGTCTAGTTTCTAGATTTTTAATCGTCTAGTGTCTAGTGAGTTTTTTCTTTGGAGGAATTTGGGACTTGTAGTCGGAAACGTGTCGTTTTGGATAAAGTTAGGCATTGATTCACACAATAATTTTTAGTCCAATGCTTCCAATAAATGAGCAACTTAAATTACGAAAAATAGTGGACCAGTGATTGACATTATTGCCGCATAAGAGACGGATCGAAAGCGACACAGTGTCCGCCGAGTAAAGTTTAATTAGCTCGAGCGAATGATCGACAGTCGTTTCGTCGAATACGTATACAGTATACATACACCGGTCAACGATGTAACGAGAGAGGCGGGACGTATAAATATTTTGTCGTTTGGGTGGCAAAACTTGTGTACAGAGTACAGGGTGTATAAAAAGTAAAGTAATGGTGATCCGTCCTATGGGTGAATCTACACCTTTGGATCGATGGTCATTTGTAAGAGAAATTTGCCGCAAAATTGTTGTTAAAGTTTGTTTTTACATCGATACCTTCTACTTCTACTCGTCGAGAAGAGAAAAAGTTTGAAAGTAGAGAAAGTAGCGTAAACTTTTTCTCTTCCGGATGAGTGCAAGGTGTTGGTATAAAAAACAACTTTACCAACAATTTTCTTTGATGTAAACCATTTTGCGGCGAGTTTCTCTTACAAATGTCCACCGATCCGGAGGTGTAGATTCACCCCTAGAACGGATGACCACTACTTTTTATACAGCCCGTACACTGGCGAGCAAGTTTGTTGTTAATGCTGGTATTTACATATCGTGGTACATACCGGCAAACTCGGGTCGGGATCGGGGTCGGGGTCGGGGTCGGGGTCGGGATCGGGAATCGGGTGTCGGGTCGAACTCCGACAATCAACTCAAACAATCACGGTGATTTCAATGCGACCCGTTATTTCGCTCGTTTATTTTTACTAGAAACCAACACCCGTGATTTGTTGCGCTTTAACGCGTCCGCTGTCCGAACATTTACATTAATTGGAAATCAATGAGCTTCTTCGCGAACGATTAGAAACTATACGCTGTTATTCTATTGACTTTGAATTCGCTGCCGCGATAATTGTCTTCGATTTTCTATTATTGGAGAATTCATTCGACGGAAATGCAACGGAGAACAGCGAACGAAAAGAGTTTTCTATAATCTATAATCTATATAATCTATAATAATAAATCGCACTCTCCTTAAAATTTCGTTTTCAAGTTGAACTCGGCTCGACATTGTTACGATCCAAGCATTTCTACCAGGCTTGGGCGTTTCGTCAAAAGTTTAATACGAAATATTTATTATTTTTAAGAAATTAACCCTTAACTGCGCGCACATAACGTGCAAGTATACTAATCACGCGAAACGGTAAAATGATCTTAGCAGAATTATTTTTCAGTTTCTAAAAGATGATAGAATTGTTTAGCGACCAATTAGTTACGACTGCGGATGCTTAAGAATTTCTGGTGGTATTTGTGTAGTTGTTGTTTTAAAGAACAAAGTATTTTCACTCCGGCAATAGAAAATTGGTGCATCAAAGAATGAACTACCTTTGAAACACGCGATATAGAAGTATTCAAATTCAAATAATAAAGATGCAAGAAAAGAAGAGAGATAATCGAAAAAAGCGTGACAGAGTATCTAAATTAGTATAATTACGCGAGAAGAATCATAACCTACTTCGCTAAAACTACTACATAATTGACTGTACGCAGCAGAATAAAAATTCGATCGAGAAGCACCACAGTGTACATATATTTTTCGCTCTGACACGCCATCATCCTTTTTCGATATTTCCCAAGTACATAACTACATGTGTATTTTCGTTGATGTCCCTCGTTGAGTCCTCGAACCGTGTTTATTCGCGTTTAAACGAAATAAAACATACTCCGTACGCCAGAGAGAGAGCACGCGATTCTATTAGAAAATTTTGCGCAGTTAAGGGTTAGAAAACATTCCAAGGCAATTCAAACTCATTCGGATACACATCCAGTATCTCGTGAAATTTCGCGTCGCCAAGTTCACTATCGCCTGAGCGCGAGATACTTATTCGCCTCTGGCAAAAAGTTATTTCCTCGACGAGACAGAACTTCCCTTATGAAAATCGCTAGTGGTACGACGACGATACGACGAGGTAAAAGCAGTCTCCACATAAATCAATTATTATATCGAATATTAAAGCTTTATTAATACTTGTTGCCAAGTATTACTACATTACATATGGTATACATGAAATATCAATAGTTCATTTCGAATTCGTACAATTCACTTGAAGAAATTTTTATTTTGCCCGAACATCTGCAGCGTGCCGATAACGCGATTCAAGCTCGGATACTCCAGTTCAAGATACAATTCAATTATTCGGTAATGATTGAATGTAACGCAGTAATTCACTTTTTGCCAGGAGTAGTAAGCATAGCAGAATAGAAGCGAAATGGCTCCGCGTATCGACAATCGACGAACTATGTTCCGAGAAAAATTCCAACAAATTCGAGATAGCCACAGAAACGTGGAAGGTTGAGTGAACAGAGCCGAGTGGAGGGACACACGACAAAATAAATATTTATTCGAAGCGGTATACTTTGCGGCAGTTCGTGTATACGTATACGTACACACTACACACATATACATACGAGCTACTTCACCATGCACTTGAGCATATTGCGTGTGTACGAACTACGAACCGTATACGTAAACATTCTTTAAACTTTAAGTAGCCGCGGCCATGTTGGCTGCAGCTCCCCCCCTCTCTCTCTCTCTCTCTCTCTCTCTCTCTCGCGCGCGCGCGCGCAACGTGCGCAGGGTCTTGAAAAAATTATTTATCCTACCATGCAACATTGAATCTGTATCTCCCCTCAATCGATCACTCGAAAAAACTAGCTTCAAAATTATCGTTAATATTTTCTCATAAACGAGAACCCTCCCTTTCATCAACAAATTTATTCATCCAACGTAATTTTCCAGAGATTTTCATTGACAAATCAAAATTTTTTTCAAATATACTGTCAAAACAGGAAAGTGCATAACAATCTGCAGTCTAGTGATAAATAATTTTTCTACAAACTGTTCACTTGTCACGCGTTGCGCGAAAGCTGTGGATTTAAATTGTTTCTTGCCAAATTCTATAATTCTGATAGAACCTCCATTATCGTCTTTAATACCGAAATCTTTAATATTAAAATCGTTGAACGCTTTTTGGTATAATCTTGCAAATGAAAAATATTTTCCCATAATGGCGGATTTTCGATTCTCTTTGCGGAGATAGATTTCTTTTAAAAAAGTGTATATTCTCGAAAGATCACTAGAAATAAGACTTGCAAACTTTCGAGTCAGTATGTTTGTCAGTTTTGTATAAAAAAAGAAAATGTTCATTTTGCAATTTTTGCACCACAATTGAACCAAGTTTCTCTTGAACTGTTAAACTCCCTGGAAGAAACCACTGTAACTTTGGAGAAAAAAACCGCTATGCTCGCCTAAAAAAATTCCTGTATACTTGGAAAATATTTCAAAATAAGTTGAGAAAGTTTCAGACCGCTGCGTTTGTTGGTTCGGTGTTTAAAAGATCCGCACTTTCGCAGTTTCGCAGTTTCGCAGTTTCGCACTTTTGCGAGACCACTCCGAGCGCTACTTTATCGGAGAAAAATAAATCGAAAAAACGTTCCGCGAACAGCAGTTATAGTATTCCCGAGATCATGCTCCGGAAGCAGAGCAGGTTCGCGGTAAATCATTCGGATAATGGAGGAGCTACCATATAAGACAAATATTTGGTCTTTCGGCATTCCAGCGCCGACGTTGGAAATAGAATCAGGAAATCGTGGAAGCACTTAGCTGCTGCAAAGAAGTTTTAATTACCGGTACATGTAGGTGGTGCTAGAAATACACAGAAGCTATTTAAACTTTGCGCCCCGAAATAGACGCATTCAACGAAGAGGAGAGAAAGAGGGAGGAGAAAAATAAAATAACAAAGAGAAACGTCGGACGTTCGAAAAAATCGCGGGAAAACCGCGCGAAGACACGGACTATGCCCCAACGATACACGAAGCTGAAAATAAAACTGGGAAATCGGGAAAAGGATATGCACTGATAAAGAAACTACACGCTCAAATCTTGAAAATTAAAAAAGCGTTCGGATTCGCTGAAAAATTGAAGAAAAAAGCTTCGAAAACGCTGCAGCACATAACGAAATCGTATCGAGGAAGATTGCTTAAATACGGAATATTAAAATTGCATTCAAAGTGTTTCATAATAGATAGTGCAAAAATATGTTAGAAAACTGAAATTATCGGACAAACCAACTCTTTGCACTCGTGGTGTTCAATTAAATTAATAGAGATAGACAAATTACATCGATAAATAATTTCACAAACTCCAAATAATATGCAATTTCAAATGCTAGACAAATTAAAAGAATTTCATTGTAGATCTTTATTGAAATATTGAAATATTGAAATATCGAAATATCGAAATATCGATGGTTCTTATGACATTAAAATGTGGAAATATTACGCACGGCATGATGTTTCAAGTTTCAAGTTTCAAGTATGCATAGTACATAGTACAATATATGTATGCATGTATGCACACATATTAGGAAGATGAATCAAGTTAAAATGAGAACGACCATTTGATCGCGCTTCATTGAAGATTCCGTTCCGATGGATTTTACAGAACCACGTTTGCTCGAACCCATAAAATCCGCAGTCTATTTGTCACGGTACCAATTTACTCGAAAGCCGCACATTTCAACAATTTCTTCGTAGAAGCGGATATTCTATCGTGTGCGTGCACCACTTTCCTTACAATTCTCAAACTTCGGTAACTTGAATACATATACCAATTTTGTTCTCCACCTCCTGTAATTACTATTCCACGCTTTGCAATCGTCCGTGTCGAATTCCATATACCGATCGAGGTAACGGGCAGGTGTGTCAAAATTTCTTTTGCAAGCGGTCGTTTCGAGATTCGCCGAAAAGTTCGGTCAAGTGCAAAGAGCTGGGTTTCGCGAAATTCGCGAAATGGGGCGTCGAACAAAGCGACCCTATCTGTTCGCTCCTTCTCTCTCTCTCTCTCTCTCTCTCTCTCTCTCTCTCTCTCTCTCTCTCTCTCTCTCTCTCTCTCTCCGCATTCACTACGCCATATTCTTGAGATAGAGTGCAGCTGACATTCATCCCGCAGCTTCCTCTAACCCCTTCTCCTAAACTGTGATACTTTGTTGGAAAATTATCTGCGCGAAATGTTGGACTGATTGGACCACAAACTCGCATATTTCGAAATTTTTGTGATTTCTAGTTTTTCAGTTACATAAATTGTTCGATAGGAAAGACAATGTAAAATTGATCAACGATTGTTTGCGTCAGAAACTTGAACAACTGCGTCTCTACTTTTGCCATCCGTCGTCTCAAGAAGGCTTGATAAACTATATAGGTAAACCATTTTGAAGTGAACGAGAGTAACCCAAGTATGTATCAGAATTTAGTCAGCCAAGTATCAGAATTTAAAGGCGTAAGAAGGCGTAAAAAAGCTAAAAGGACTCTCTCTCTCTCTCTCTCTCTCTCTCTCTCTCTCTCTCTCTCTCTCTCTCTCGGTAAACCATTTTCAACTGAACGAGGCTGATATATCCAAGTATTAGAAAAAAGGGGACACAAAGTCGAAAAAATTGTTAAGAAGCATTTTCAACCGCTATAATTATATTGACCACGGTACGCGTCGGCCCCGGTGCAGGCAAACAGAGTTCGAAGAAAAAGAAGCAGAGAAGGAAACGGGCGGAGTGGATGCAAGTATGTAAAGCGTAATAATAAACGGAGAAAATGGCGGCTGAGCTCGAGCCACAGCCACAGGAAACGTGTATAATACGGAAGAGTAGACGTATAGTAGAATATATGTATAATATGTATGTATGTATATGGAAGCATGCGACTCGTGTTTGCAGACTTACTCGGGGTATTTCACGTTTGGTAGAGCCTTCAGGAAGCAACGCTGGCGCAGGATACCCTCCCACAGTTGAACTCCGACAATACCGAATATGAAGAAGACGAAGAAACATAGCAGAAGAACGTTGCCCAGCATGGGAAGAGTGTCCAGCAGCAGCATCACCAGTATCCTCATACCTATCGACAGTTTCAAACATCGCAATTTCAGAATTGATCTTCCGTTGAAACCTCGGTAACATTCGCACGCACATAGGCTTTTGTCTACCTATGTACATATAGTATAATATAACTCCACGCAATCAAATTTTTCAAAAACTTTAACAGATAAGCTTTTATCTCGATGACTACATATTTATTTGCGAGCCATTTCTCTGGCTTCTTTCAAACTTTTTCTCTTCCGGTTGAGTGGAAGGTGTTGATGCAAAAAACAACTTTACCAACAATTTTCTGTGTTATATAAACAATTTTGCGGCAAGTTTCTTTTAGAAATATCCACGTCCACCGATCCAGATGTGTAGATCTACCCCTAGAACGGGCGACCATTGCTTTTTATACACCCTGCGCCCTGTGCCCTGTGCCCTGTGCCCTGTGCCCTGTACATAACGCGAAGTTACAGATTACGTTATGGGTTGTATGTATTATGGGGCGTATTACAGCTTCAGTATGTAGAGACCTTCTAAACGACGGAAACGAACAATCGAAGGAATGTACGTGGTGCTTATAAGCTTAGCTATTTTCGGCCGCAGTTCGTCAAGTGTCAAAGTACAATTCCGTACAAAAGTTTTCGGACAGTTACAGTGGCTGGCAAAAATCAATGCTGGATAGAATACTACAATCATACAGTGCACAGCTTGGAAAAATTATTCGATCAAATGAATCGAGTGTCTATCATTTCTCATATTTCCAATGTGAAAAGTATTTTTCTTAACAGTTTATGCTTTATACAAATGTAATGATCAAACTTTTCTAGGAAACAAAACAAGTTCAATAAAAATGTATAGCGACAACCTTCCAGAAGTGTTTTCACCCGTATTATTAACATTTAAGAAAAAAAGTGTCTCTGCACACTCTCCACTCTTAAATTGCTGTGCACTTTTGGTCTTCCGGCCAGGAACCAGATAGATAAAGAGTTTTTCTATTTACGTCTCGAGGGGGAAAGATAATGTCACCTATCGGCTGTCGCCTGTCGCCTGTCGCCTGTCGCCTGTCGCACACCTGTAATCGGAAGCGTAGCTCGAATAAAGGTAGATACGTCATACCGAGAACGTTGTCGGATATAGATTATACATAGATGTATAGATATAGCTATATGTATGGTATGTATGTATGTATACATAGAGGCTCCTCATCGGAATCGCGGGCGGAAATAAGTCGTTTCAAGTTCATTGATTGGCTGTGGGTCACGGGTAGCCTACGCATTCAGAAACAACCCTTACATGTTTTACTTTCGAATACTGTACGGAAGGTTGTTGTTTCGTCGAAATCAGTCAGTCCAGCGAGGTTTTACTTATGGCAGTGGAAACACAATCGTCATCGTCGTCGTCATGGTCGTTAGCGGTAATCGGTAATCGGTAATCGGTAATCGGTAATCGGTAATCGGTAATCGGTAAACGGCAATCGGTAAACGGCAATGATATATGGAACAGTTGGAAAAGTCAGAGGCGACAGTGTCCGGAGCACGCGTGCACATATCTATGTATGATTGTACATACATAGAATGTAGAAGAAATGTGCAGTCGGTTCGAGCGCAGATCAAAATCACTCGCCATTACTCAGACGCGTGCGAGCGCCGATAAAATTCACCTGTACTATACTGCATGCATATTGTAAAATCGATGAGAGGGAGTTTTTCATGCGAATAGAAGTGTCAACAATTTTTTGCAGGTTCTTCCCTATACTCACTCGGAATTCTGTTGATAGCGCGCAGGGGTCTTAGAACTCTTATTGTTCGTATCGCCGATAAATTCATGTTCTCCACGTTCAAGCAGTACTCCAGGGCGCTGCAAAAAGTCCGAAACATACGTTTTTCCTCTGTTATCTCGTATCAATTACTCTCTTTCACAATTTATGGTTGTCTTATTGCTAACATTCGCTAACATTCGTACGAACAATAGTCTGACGATGAAAAAGGAGAAATTGGATAGTGTTTGATTTGTTGGTTGGAAAGGATTTTTTTTGCGCGAACGAGATTGCGCGAGACTGTATTATGTATTCCTAATATATTTAGTATATGTATGTACATACACGCAACACGCAACACGCGTCGCGTCGTCGAGAATCGAAAGAATTTCTCCGAAATAGTCATTTGACTTTTCTGGTTTTCGGTTTTCGATCTTCTACATATTCGACGAGATTGTATTGTAGGTACCATGATTTTCTCAAATTTTCCGACCGTATTGTAGAAATGTCATGTTATACGGAGCTTGCCTCGTACATATTTCGAATTTTCCGTGTGGAATTGAATCGGAGTCTATTTGACGAGACAACTGCCAACTCAATTTAACGGTCCTGCCGAAGTTTCATTGCATACGGCATACGGCACAAGTGGTTCTGCGTTACTACAATGCTGTTAAATGCTACTCAAAACAGGCGATAAATTCAATTATCCGATCTTTATCGTTTAGACCAGTTTTACAATTGGCAATTCGATTAATTTCATTCCTTACCTACAGACATATTGATAGATTTTGAACGACAGTGGTGACAGTAGTATCCGCCATTTATAGGTTCGCAAGTACGTTCAACCGAATTCGGATCTTCGTAAAACAGTTTGTAATAACAAGACTCTGCATAAACATCCGCAGTCTAGTTATACTTCTCTCCTACACGTTTAATTAATCCTTCGGTTTGGAATAACGAATCAGAGCCATAGGGATTATTTCAATCTAAATTTAATAAACGGGAATGTTGTTCGATCCGTATAGACGGAAACATAATATTATTTCATTCGTATTAATAGTTAATCCTCTTCCGTTATCGTCTTTTACATATTAGTAGACTGTGGATTTTATAAGTTCGTAAATACATAATAAACATTTTCCAATAAATACATACACACGTAAGTATGTAACTATCTACATATACTGTTTTAAACGCGAGAACATTCTTTTAGAAATGAATTTGAATTCTCCTTTTAGAAAAGCAGTCGCTGATATTTTCAAACAAATTCCTTCAATTCATATATCCTCGGATTAGCGACGAAAGCCTGCAGCTTTCGAGCTTTACTTCTTTTCAAGCTTTACAATTTCAGCAGAAACGAAGAAATTATAAGCCTTTAGTATTAAAGCTCGAATAAATTATGAATCTTTGAACAAACTGCTGGCTTTTATGACCGGTGCTCTATTTCCAGGCAATTATTAATTAGGGGTGTTGTGTTTGTAGCATGCCCAGTGAATGAACACCTCCCAGCGAACGAACATAATTAATTAAACGAAAAAGCACAATATTTATGATGCCCTCTTCCTGTTGAAATTTACACGGTAATTCTATTGTATTATAACTTCGCTAAAAGGTACATTTAATCAAAATAAAATATGTAATACCAGGTATGTACCAACATTTATTGCGAGTGGTATATTTAGAAAGTAAAATTCTGTAATGATCAAACATAACCAAACATGTGAATGAATGGAAACTACTTACGAGTGGTCTCGCAAACTGCGTACTTTATAATAGGTACTCGGTGGGGTAGGGGGGAGGAGGAGAGTTAATATTGACACACACGCACGCACACACACACACGCGCGCGCGCACACACAAGGATTAAACAATAAGAGAAAGAGAAAACTTACCCGGCAGCCACGATAAAAAAGTCGAGCCTGTTCCAAGAGTCGGCAAGGTAGGTTCCTTTTCCGTAGATTCCCATCGCGACCATTTTGATTGTCATCTCCAGGGCGAAGAAGGCGAAAATAATATCGTCGAACATCTGTAAGCAGGTCCGCGTAAGCGGAGAAGGACTTTGATTAGGCGAGAGGACGGTGAAATTGACTCGGGCGCGTAGTCGATCAAGGACACTCGACACGAGTTCCATTACTCATCGACACCAGATGTTGGTTTCTCGTGTTTGCCTCCGTTTTCTGCGCCATCCGTGCAAATTCTGAAGCGTTAGGGGGCAAGGTAAACAGGGCAATTAATCAATTCACCTCTCACACCACTAGCTGTCTTTGATCCTAACTCGCCCTCGGTGACCGCCGCGTTAACTTCCGATATTTCCCTGTTCATACTTTCATACTCGTTGTCAGACTGACGAGCAGAGATACTGTGCAAGGTTTCACGCGCATGCGCGGCCGAAACAGTAACGTATCTGTACATACGATGATGAGGTAAATAGCAGAGTCCCGAGTCCCGACCCGACTGTCCCGAGTCCCGAAGTCCCGAGGCAGTTATATGTTATATTGGCGGGAATATACTCAAACAATCTGTTCCGAACAAAAAGACTCGAGGACGCAACTTGTGTGTCCTACGAGTTACAAAATGTACAATATACACAAATAAATACACATATAAATTTTACAGGGTGCTCAAGGTAACCCATTTTGTCGAGAATTTTACTTTACCGAGGTCACTCTGCTCTGTTAATACTGGCTCATATTCTCATATACCGTACGCCGCGCCGTACATACTCGTACATATGACTCGCATGTAGACTGTAGACTGTAGACTGTAGACTGTAGACTGTAGACACGGCACAGATCATTTTCGTTCAAGCATGCTCGCCAAGTCGAACGAGATTGTATATCTTGGAGAAAAATGGATATCTATAATAATTTGTGACTGTACAGAGGAAACGGCGCTAACTTTCCGGGTGACCTAACGGTGAAAAAGAATCTTATTCCAATTTCAACAACCGTAAACCGTAATTCGATTGGCAGACAGAAATTGAAATACATTTATACCATAAACTGGGGATTTATTGCTGCGAGACGTGTTTCGAAATACATAGTAGGTACATTGTACGAATGAGATTTTTTGGTCCCCACGTTTTCACAAATAAAGCAACAATAAATCAACCTAATCGTTTCTCTACATCTGTGAAGCATGTACAATGTAATCAATGTATATACCTACGTACAACATGCATCGCGATCGCGATTCGCGATGGAATGAAACTTGAAGAGATTCGAAAAGTTGGTCGCGGAACGGCTGGAAAATTCCCGATCAAAGATTACGATTCTCGCGTTGCAAGCTTTTAATCAGACCGTAGAAGATCGTAATTGCAGCGTTTACAGTTTGCAAAAGTGAAACGCGAAGCAGCGGGCAGGCAGTCAGGCAGGCAGGCAGGCAAACAGCGACAGCTGCTAGCCAGGGAAAATGAAGGCGTGCATGCAAGGACAAGCGTGATTTAACGGTCTCGTTTCTTTTCGACGCTCGTTACACTGTTCCCCTAATGGGACACGGACACGTAGATATGTACATGCATGCATGCATAAACGTGTATTATGCTCCGACTGGTACGTACTTGTAGTATTTTACAGCGATTTGTCACGCACTGGTCGTCGACGCACGGCTGATACATCCCCAGCGTGATGCAATTCAAAAGAATCACCATCATGCTCACCCTCTCGAACCACGTGGATACTATGTTAAGGAAAATCGTGTGCTGTTGCGGGGTAAGAATATCAATTAACATTTACTGCCCAGAACTTTCGCTCGAAATCAACTCGTATATGGTAAATGAACGCGATAAACCTTTCAATTTCACAAGGGTAAATTTGATTTGCAATTGTTTCTAACGCTTCTGATAACGATGGTTATCACGGCGCCGCGCCGCGCCGCGCCGCGCCGGTAGAACGGTAGAAGAGAGTAACACCTAAGATATCTGGAAACGTGGAAACCCAACTAGCTTTACTAGCAACTATAAAATTCATTTACACGACATTCAGACGTCTAGGCACTTCAGTTTATGGCTGCTTCGCATTGTCAGTGTTCGAATAAACTAAGCAGCTTATGGTCGTCTTGACTCTGTTACCCACGCTCGTAATAAAAAGATCTACGATCTATGGTACGTCGTAGATTCTACATGAGCAATCTTATAGCAAAACTTGTGATTTGTTTACGGTCCATTTATCTACATATGTATATGTATCATATACAGGAGTGTCTCGGATATCTCGGATCACCCGAATACATATCCGCATTATCTACCGTTTGATATTTCTTTTTACCGTTAGCTGATCAGGATCGTTATAAATAAATAATAGGCTAATTTGTTAATTCGATAGCTAAGAATTTTTTCCCAATTCATTGAAAATTTAAAAGCTCGAATAACAAAATTACGGCCGCAGACCGCGGTGCGCCGCGGCCGTTCAATGAATCATTTGATGAAATTTTTTCCGAACAGCAATAGCTATCGATTCCGTCGGAGCCGATGCAACAAATTGACCGAGCGATCATTCTATTTTCCCGGTCATATGAACGATTAATTCCTCGACGGGAGGCCAAGTAGGTGGGTGTATGTATCGTAAATAATAGCGTAATCGGCAGCTATACAGCGCCGCGCCGCGTCGCGCCGATGAGAACCCATTCGCCAATTGAACGAACCGGTATTATGACATTTCAGTATATCACATTGTCACAAAACAGACAAACGAACGAACGAACGAACAAACGAACGATCGATCGACGAGACCAGACTCGCGCTAATCTCGCTGATCGATCACCGTTGCCAAGTGACTGTTAACCTAAACACTATCCTCCACGATGCGTCAACTACATATTTAGGCTTTCTTCGACGACGGATAAACGCACGGTGCTGTTGACACATTTCGCCGAGCCGAAACGACAGTAAACGGCCGGCCCCGTCCCCTAACCCTAACTTGCGAAGCAAAACGGTGGCCTAACACGAAAGGATGCTATTTGGTGATATCGCGCGCATACAACAGGGTGAGTCTCGTGACACGGCAATTAAGTTATTTGTTGTGCGAAAAAATTATTCAAACAAGTGTTGTCCCCCTCGAAACTATGCAATATTTGTTCGTACATATTTTTTCCTACAACAAATAGCTTACGAGTTGTTTGAAGCGATGTTACGAGTCTCACCCTGTATGCGTAGTTACGAGAATCAGACTACATAAATAGTATCTGTATTTGGGCACTAATTTTCGTTTGTGGCAATTTGATGCGAAGCTGTAGAGGTAATTGTTTACCTTACAGCTCACTTTATCGAGTTTGATCTGTTGTTTTTCCACTGTTTATGCACGTCGCGCGTCGCGCGTCGCGCGTCGTCCGATGACGCGAAGATGCCATCATAGACACGTCACTGTGAAACGTGTCACCGTGGAAAATTCTCTTGAACCCCTTCCACGACTATTTATAAATATTACCGTACATGGAAAATTTAATTGAGCGTGCCAGGTAAAGAGACAAGAGAAAAATCGAAAAACATCTATTTTTTTCACATCTATGTAGCCTAAAGGCATTGAAACTTGGGGTTTATTAAGTTGCGTAACCAACGAATGCTTCACGCATAATTAACGATTATTAGACTTCTCCGAAGAGTATAACTAAATTCACCCAAGTTCTCGGAACATCTTCCGCGGTCCTCGGGTGAGTTCCGCGACATTCCGCGTGCATAATTCAGTTCGTCGGGCATAAATGTCACGCGTAGGCTTTAAATCTGGGAAGTAAAGGTCATCTCAAGGGTATATACGTATAATTATGTATTCGTTTCTCCCTTAATGTCATCTTATAACATACCAGAGAATAAAATGATTAATGTGAGAAGTGAGAACGGTATTGTCAGTGTTACACTGCCGCTGTCAAATGACGATCGACCGAAACTTCATGACGAACAAAACTCCGGGAACGGAAGTGAACGGAAGTGAACGGAAGTCCGGAAGAACGCAAAGAAAAAAAATCACACTAAATAGATCGGCACGCGAGATTATTACCACTTGTGTGGTCAACATAAATGCGATACGAATGATTTGTTGCGAAATCTACAGCGAAATAATCTCGTCGTATTTAATATGCTTCCTCGTCTCGTTGCCATTTACACGACTTGTTTTATCACCGAGTCTTTCGTTCCGATTCAAAGATGCAAAAAATCGTGCAGCGTGACCTGAATTACGAATTTTAAATTTCCCGATGTGTGTGCTCCACATAGCAGTTTTTAAAGTTTTTAATATCTATACTATTAGGTTGTACAACAAATTCAATATTACCCGTTTTACGACAGAGAATTTTGCTCCGGACTCTAGAATATTCTTCTATGTATAACCGATTTCTCCTATCGGATTCAACAACTTCATCTTTCGTTTCCTTTTACTAGAAAGACATCGTTATAAACTTATTTCACGGTCCGCTGGCCATGGCGCAGTCGAGCTGCGGCACCGAAGAAAACGGAGGACAATAAACGGTGGATTGTAAGTGGCTTACTGTCACAGGCTGCAACTCATAGGGCCGGGACGAGATCTTTTTAATTATAAATATCCATCCCTCGGAAATTTCGAACGGTATTCGATTTCTCTCTATTAAAACGTATCAATTTTCTCGAAAATATTGTTCATTTCAATACTTGGAGTCCGCATAAAGAGAATTGCAAAAGGTACTTGTTACTAATTTCTTTCAACGTAGGTAGTGGAATTTTGTCGACAGAAGAGGAAAACAGGCTGTTCGGCGAACCGTGCGTCGCGTCGCGCGGCGCTAAAATCGCGGCGAGCGAGGCGAGGGCGCGACGGAATGAAAAGCGGAAGCTGACGAGGGACGTTTCCGCGGGTGGATCGCGAGAAAGCCGGCATACGTTATCTACTTTCCACAAACATGCGGAGCGTGTCCGATCAATAAACGGCTGGCCTCCGCCAGGCTCTCTTCTCCGTGTAACCCTCGAATCTTGGCGTGTCGCGCCGCGCCGCACCGCGCCGCGGCTAATGCGGGGGTGGAATCGCGCGCGGCCGCAACACGTTTTCCAGCTCGATCGCACATCGCATCGCCGAGCTGGATTTCGGATCACGGTCGCGTAAAAACAGGAGCAACTGTTGCTCCGGGAAACGATACGCGCCAGTTTTTCACGCGGCCCGGTCGCGACTCGCGACAGCGACTGTACCGCTGCTGAATCATTTACGATAGAATCCCGGTTTCCAACAATAGACTGTTTATCCACATTATCCGTAATTATACATTTATTATTATATTATTGGGTAAATTTCCTATGTAATAATCCTATGTCAATTTGTTTGAATAGCCAAATAATTTGTTTTTCACTCTATCATAATCTCGAAGAAAATATATTGCGTTAATTTACCTGCAAGTAAGTGGATTAAACGGGAAAAACGAAATCACTCGACTTTTCGGGTGTTCCACATTGGCAATCTTTACCCTACATCAATATTTCCCAATAAATCACAGCATTCCGATAGCGTCGATCGCATATTTTTCCCCGAGGCCTGCAATGGCGGCCGTCCTTAACGACTTCGTCCGCCTCGAAAAATCGGAGCAGCAGCGCGCGGCGATTCAAATTTTCGGTGAAAAATAACCGGACATAAATCGCGGCTGACCATCGGCCGAATTATTTAGCTCCGTTCCAGATTCGCCGGTGGATTTATTTCCTGGTCGATGGGATGGATCGCCTCACCCGGTATAACGCGCCGCGCCGCGCCGCGCCGCGCCGAGTCGATCCTAATACGCTTGATGCGCATCCGCGGAAATGAAAGACGGAAACCGGCTATTCTAACAGTAGCCCCCTGGCCATCGAACATTTATGCCCGGAATCCTATTGTTTTCGGGGTTTCGATCCCGGGCCTGTGGATATCTTGACCGAGGTCCGAGATCGACCTGTGCCGATTAAAATTTCACGGGCCGATCCTCTTACGGCTCGCCCAAGGAGATTCATCCCGTTCGCCAAATTAGATCGTAGCTCGCGATCGAGAGAGAATCCCTATTTTTCTAAACCGGCCTTCGGAGTAACGTTTGCTGAATAGGGATGCGCGCGAGCTCGAGACTCGTATATGAAGCGGATTTTTATAGAAATTAATAAATTCTGGCAATCTCGAGCAATAGTAGGCGTACCGAAGATTCTTTCTTCGGCAGCCTTAACCTTAACATTACGTTCGCTGTGCAGTAAAAGGGGCTGTGTTAGTATTTTTGAAAAAGTATATTTAATTCGAAAAATCGACGAACCCTGATCGCGCGAGTCAACGAATCATCGAAATCCCCTAATTTTCCGCACCTGCGCGCGCAACCATATTCGATCGTTGAGTATCGGTGTCCGGATTGACGGATCGCTATCGCCACGCTATATACACTCTGTGATTAGCGTCGAAGGACGTTTGATCGCGTGCTATGTATACATAGATACAGTAGACATCGTCGCGAGTTTAGGCTAATCCAAGGTTCTAGCGCCGCGCATCGGTGAACGGTCCCTGAAACGAAAACTAGTTCGAAAGACTCCTCTCGGAGTGTGTCTGTCCCATGGAAACATTGCGGGGCTCTCCTATCTGTGACGAGTCGCGTGCGCGATAAATTATGCAGACGTTGATGCGCCACGAGTCGGAGCGGAGCGGAGCGGAGCGGAGGGCAGAAATAAATTCAGTCACGCAGCTACGTATTCCGCAAACGTGGAATACCGCTCGCTTCTCTTCTAGGTCGCGAAGCGCAATTATTGAGCGCAATCGAGGACGATATTTATGCTCGCGTTAATATGTACAATTTAGGCGCCAGTAAATTGTTTCAAGACGCACGAGAGAGCTCTCCCGAAATCCCGAGGTCCGAGCCCGAGCCACCCGGTCGTTTCTCCTTCGCCGTTTTCTCACACGAGATATTCTATGTATGTAGTACCTATGTTCGTAAATCATCGGGCTTCTTCGCGCAGACCTTTGCATAAATCCACAGTTTTATTAGGTCGTGCAACGTCCAAAGAATTTCGAATTGTTCGCGGTTCGATCGTTCGAAACCGAAAATATCCTCTTGAAGGTTTATACCGATACCGGGTGTCCCACCTCTCGAGCATCTTCGATACCTCGCTTATTTTCCATTATAGTCTCGCGGCACTGGAAGCGCGCCGAGAGGCTGCGAATGGTTCGATTCATATTCGCGAGTACTTTTGGCCTGTTGGCGAGTCGGAGGTTGGGATCCTGATTGCCCTCTTGGGTCGCGAGTCGCGAGAAGCTTATAAAACGCGGCGCGGCGCGGCGGTGTCCTTGCGAACTTTTCGTTAGAAGGATGTTCGAGGGTTTGCCCCGTGAAATTCATTTGGTTCGTTCACCATCCGTCGAAAGCGATCCTTGGATCTGCTCGAATCATCTGCCGAGCAATTTCGGGATTGTATCGCATCGGCCTCGGGAGAGCGCATTTCTCTCCTTGGCTCGTAATCCACGCGATTCGTCCCATAGTATCGCGGCGCGGCGCGGCACGTGTAGTGACGTGTACACTGTAGTGTAGACTGCTGTAGACCCGCCGAGGGAGAACCCGGTTCTCGATTTATAGTCTTTCACAGGCGCGGCGTCCGATAACTTTTATCTCTCGCACCCGCAAACATTTAGGCCACCGGCTTTATCTGGAGTGATCCCGTCGATACGCGAGCCGATAAGATGCCGCGTTAGGATAAACGAGTAGAGGGTGTCAACCGATGGTTGCCGTTACGGTGCTGCAACCCGAGGAGTCGAGAACGATTGGCTGTACGATAGTTTCACTGGCAATTTGTCAGTTGGTTCAGACTGTGTATCGTCTATGTACAATATGTATGTATAACTCTATTCGAGTACATAATACCATTGTATATATGTATAACATATTCTATATAGTAAATGTTATATTCGATCCACTTGAAATTTTGTAGACGCAAGCGACACACGCTCGTTCTTGATACCATCGTCGGTGGACCCTCGATTATAATTATCCGAATCTAACCGTTTCATCGTTTAGTATTCAAATGTTGCGACCTCCCGATGGAACACCGGCCCTCGCGGAGTCTCTCGAGCGACTCGAGCACTTGATTATTCAAACGCCGCGCCGCCACATCGTCAACCTCGGTAGAATATGTTGGGTCTCGATCAGCCTGTGGTAAGTACAGCGTATCGCAGAAATAGAGAGCTAATCGCGAAACTGGCGTTCATCACGGAAAGATCAAAATGCTGTTTCGACGAGGAAAACTTCCCAATGATCGTTATTCCCAAGATCATCTGAATGTTATTATCATAAAAATCTGATTATCGTCCTGAAAACGTGAAAACGATTAGTTTTCATCAGTCAGAGCCGCGCGGTGCAACACGGGTTGTCGCGGTATGTATGTACCTTGCAGGCTATTAGCCGTAGCCGTAGCCGTCGGCCCCCCATAAGGCATAAGGGGATATTGCGCGGTAGGCTCGGCAACTATTACACGTACAATCTGCGAAAGACTGATTAAAAGGTGAGCGCAGCGCTCGGAGTGCTCTAGAGTCTAGACTGAACGCGATCGAAGAAAGCCGTACCGGACCTGACTGCCGCGCCGCACCGGGTGATAACCGCGTTCAGTGTAGATGTAGAGTGCAGAATCATTCGGCTGTCGCGTCGGTTGTCACGGGGATGTTTCGCGGAAGAGACGAGCGACGGTTACGACTGTCTATGTACCGATCCGACCCGGCGCGACGCGGCGCGACGCGGAGTTGCATAAAGAATAAGGACATTGTTCTTTCGAGGACCTGGTTTCGCAGCAAAGAAAAACGTCTTTTGTTGCTAGAACTCCTCGCCTCCTCGCCTTCTCGCCGAGGGGCTACGAAACGGACGATGTTCTGGAATTTTTCAGAGAAACTATATGGGACGCATCGATTTGAAATTTTACAGAGTCGGCGACGCGTGTTTCGACAGTCCGCGTTATTCTTTTTCGGCGAGAAATAAGTATCGATTTGTCCGAAACTGCACCGGTTCCGCGGGAACGCTTTGGGAACGATATTCGTTGCCGAGGCGATAGCGGCTGCCGCAACTTGTATGGGAGTATGAGACGACGCGCGACGCGCGACGCGCGACGCGACGAAACCAGAAAGATTTATTTTCAATCTGTACGAGTGTGGCTGTCTTTTGTACGCGTAGTAAGAAAGAAGCATTAAAAAATCGAAATATGGTATTGCCTCATGGAAGAATTTATATATTTATATTATATATTCTGTATTATTTTCGATGTGTTTTTTATTCGAACGACCGCGACCGATTGGTCGTAGACTGTAGACGAAAGTTAGCTGTACGAGTTTTCTACCTCGACGACTCTACGATATACCCTCCAGTAAATTAGATCTAGGTTGAACGCTAGATCTCGATATTAGACTAGGTTAAAACAGGTGGAAAACTTTCACAGATATGAATGTTGAAAAGAAACTTGTTCTTCCTATCGCCACTCTTTATTTCTTTCGAACAACGGAATCTAAGAACTTTTCTTGGGGAAATTTTCTTGTGGCAACATATTTTTTTCATTGTTCCTAGGACGTTCACACCGACCATAACCGTTTCAAATCCTCACGATCTTACTCTAACTGTAAGTATCTTCCATTAATTTTTTCAGTTTTAGCTTGGTCTAATGAATTTTTCGGAAAATTCAATTTTGCAAAAGAGCTGAGCTCGAAAATCCACAATTTTCTGCAACAGTTAAAATTCGCGCGTTAAATTAGGTACATATAACATATGGGTCTCTCGGGAATTGAAGTATTCTGCGAATTAAAAAACGGACACAGGACAGGGATCGGTGCAAATCCATATGCAAATTCCCATTGTATATGGAAAAATGACCGTGCATCGTTCCATAGAGCCCACTATACGAAGAAAGAATCGAAAAATTGGTGAAATCGAAAACGAATCGAATAAAAAGATAACGTTAATATAATTCTCGTTGCGAAATGTTTAGAGTCGCGTGGCGTAAGCGCGCAGACCTAGCTGCTCTCTGGTGTCGGTGGAAAATCCAGTCAGTTTTAATTAAGAGACACGAAATTAGTCTCGTCATAAAATTAATTGAATATCCCCGAAAGGAAATTTCCCTAACGTAACACCCGTCAATTCCGTCTGGAAATAACATTCGCGTTAACTTGTCACGTTCGAACACGCTGCCTTCCGAAAATAATTCTTCGAGTTTGCGAATCGATAGTCGGTGACAATCAGTCACGTTTGTTCGATCATCGACATATACGATCCACCCGGATAATTCATTGAAATTATTCGCGTGCATTAATCGCGTCAAGAGGATTTCGAATAGGATATTTATAAATCGATTTTCTTCGTGCACTGTCTAATAACAATATTATCATTCTACAATTGGCCGTGTGTTAGCAAAATGAGAAAAAGTGTGCAGACTCGTGAAAAAGAAAAACCAATCAACCAATTTCCCAAAATTCAGAAATCTGTTCATCTCCCCTGCTACCGCGGCGTCAACTTGTAATTGTTTGCCCGTCCACGCATGCGTGTTATTTTAATTGAGAAAGAGAGGGAGAGAGAGAGAGAGAGAGAGGGACAGAGCATGCAAGAGATCGATCGATAGCAAACATATTTTAATTGACAAAAAAGTGTTAGTTTTACAGGTTACCGTTGAATAACAAAAATTGACAGAACTTTTCAAACTGAATGTAAATTATTTAATCCAGTTTCTTTATTCCTTATTCTAACTCGTAGAATACTTGGTCCTTGACAGGTTTAGTGTTAATATCGATAAAAAAATGGATTCTCAGCTTACTACAGAAATCTTCGCATGGAAATCGATGAAATACTAAAATGATTTGATTGGAACACGTATCGCGATAAAAGTGGCAACCGTCTGGATAAATGCAATCTTTTAATTTTGACAAGGTGATACATGCAGACTTGGTTTCATTTACCGAATACACAGAACACAAGACAGGGTGTGTATGGTGTATAGTGTATATGTATACATATAAGAGATGAAAAGGGTAGATGGGAAAAGATAGATGCGGCGCGGCGCGGCGCGACGGCGACGAGAAAATGAATATTCCCGTATTTGGCCAGGACACGCGATACGGGAAGGAGGTGGTGGTGGTGGTGGTGGTGGTGGTGGCTCAGGCCCAGAGGGGTTGAAAACCATGAAAGTGTCTGGGTTGTCGATCCGAGATCCGAGACTCGAGACCAACCTCTTTCGGATTCACTATTCCCGCGATATGGCTGATCGATCCAACGAGCCTGCTCTCAGCCTGGAGACCTAAATCTCCGTGAAAATCCACCCGCGTCTATCGACTGGGCTCCAACGCCCACCCCCATTTCCTTTCGTGCCACCTGTTCCCCGTGATTCCCTTGGTTGTCGATGACTCACCGCTCACCACCTTCTCGCCAGCACGATTCCTGATCCTGATATATATCTATGTATATCACCAATGCGTCCGATTCTGCTATCCGGAAGTTGCTATCAAATAACTTTTTTCCGTGTTTTCGAAGCGTTTTCGCGTGTTTCAACCACTTACAGCTATGGGAATCGGTCGAATACTAAATTCCGTTTTGGTTCGAATTCTTCGAAACAACCGAGCAAGAAAATTTTATGTGGAACGCGCATGAAAGCCAATCGAACTAAAAAGAACAGGATCAAGTATACAACGATATATCTATGAAACGATGAAGAACAAAAAAAACTTCCAGAGGAGAACTTTACGGTTTCGAACTCGAACTCGAACGGTGTAGGTATGTATCACGCGTTGTATTAGCTGAGTTGGAGTTGAAGCTGTTTCGAAGATAGCAAACTATCGTCTATTTCCTTTAATCTGATTTGGTAAATTGAAGCTCTAAACTCTAAACGCATCGTCGATGTCTGTCACAATTTTTAGTGAAACTTGTGAAGCGAGCTTTATATTGAAATAACTAAAAACATAAAGATCTTGAACAGTTTAAAAAATATCGTTTAATCATTTTAAGCGATCACTCTATTATTTATGAATTAAGGTAACGATCACAGAGATTCAAGCTGCCGATTTCGATCGTAAAAATAGTAGCACGGTTGCCAAGATATTTGGTTAAACGGCAGTCAGCTGATCGGAGTCTTCGAATAGAAGATGAATACATGCATGAAACGTTTCGAGAACTGCAATGAAGAAACTGGACCAAATACATAATACATGGGGGCGCACGATTTCGGTGCGGCGCGGCGCGGCGCGGCGCGGCGGTTCCGTTTAATAAGATCGATATAAATGCATCTATTGTTTCCGTTTCCAAGGAAAATGCTATCCCGTCGCGTCGCGTCGAATCGAAACTCGAAACTCGAAACTAATCTCACGACAAATATGACATTCCCTCCGAACCGAAAGTTTTCGGAATCCCTTTATTTTCTTGAACATGGATCAAATATTGCAGACCCATTCATTTTTCTCACGAATCACAATCAAATCCACAGTCTTACATAGAAATGATGCTCTTTTAAGGAAAACTCCAGTTAAACACTGTACCACATAAATGTCTATTGAAAAGCTCTGTAGTATACGCAGGTACAGCGAAACCGTAGGACCACAATATCTTTACTCTATAATTATTTGTTAATTAACGTCTCGGTCTGTTTTCTGTTCGCTTCGTCGCGCGATGCCTTCTATTCGTCTTAATGAGGATTCGGCCATGGAAATCCAACTAGTTAACGAGGAGACAAAGTATTGTGGTCCTTGCGGTGCAATCAGATAATTTCGAATGCGAAAATCTCGTGAAACATTACTGCTTGCAAACTCGAAGCTCTTTCGAAAGAGCACAACAGAAGAACGTCTCTAATAAACTTGCAAAAGAAATAGACCGGTTTCCAAAGAAACAAATAGAATCGGCATTAAAATGACTAAAACGAGAGGTAAAAGTAAATGCGTCTACGCCGCGTCGCGTCGCATCGTATAACTCCAGTATGTATTTTGGAACCGACGCGATGCGACGATGATAATTTGTTTTATGGGTTTCTTCGATGAAACGATCAATTCTGAAGATCGTGATCAATTTCACGAGGCACGAGCAAACATGAAATTTTCATTAGACGATTCCATATTTCATAGTTAGAGTTCTGAATAGCTCCGCTGTGCTACAGGAAATTGATGCTTCAATTCGAATTGAGAAAGTTTTCGGACAAGCAGTGTACGCTCGCGAGGGGTCGGGTCGGGAATCATTTCGAAGAATTTCCGCGATAAATCATCGAGGCGGCCCATCTCGGCCTGATTCTTCTTTTCCGATCGCTTTACTTTCCTCGCCGCGAACATTCCTCTTTGTTTTTCGCTGGCAGCATTCGGCTCGTGCATAAAAACTTTCCTTCAACTCCGACAGGGAGAAATGTAAAGTCAACTCTCCACGTCAGGTCATCGATGAGAGTCATTCGCTGCGCTGCGCTGCGCTGCGCTGCGCTGCCTGACGGATGCGGGGGCGGGAGCGGGAGCGGCTGGGTGATTTTTCTCGTTAGAACGGTGCTTCGATATACATACGTTCGAAAACTTCAGGACCGAAATCTTAATTTATCGCGACCGGATACTATTTAGTTTTCGTGACATTTTTCCGATTAAAATGATTCCAAGCACGACACAGTTTCGATCATTTTTACGCGTTTAATCGACGATTAGTGGGGAAACTTGGATTATCCGAGAGAGAGAATTTTCGCGAATTCAGACAAATCCTTTTGTACGCGTATCAAAGAGCACTTATACTAGCAGAAAATCCAAAAAAAAGTCGGACACATCTTAAATTCTCGCTAGGCCCTGTCAAATACGATAACAGAATTTTCATGTATGCGAAGATAAGATCGATTTTTTCGGTTACGCTGAAAGAATAACAGTTTAAGAGCGATCGGCGCGGCGCGGCGCGGCGCGGCGCGGCGCGGCGCGGCACGGCGTGGCAAGGTTAATCGATACGTATCTTCTCGTTTCGGATTCGCCTCGCGCAACTCCATTACAAAACCGGGCGAAAAATAATCGAATGACTAGGACCGTCGAACGAGGCAATCTTCGACAGCCCCGAATCCCGGCCGGAAGTGACAGTCGATCGAAACAATTTGCCCGGGCCGCTTCGGCCGGCTGATTGTCTATTAAGCGTCCCGTAAATGAGATTCGAAGCATCGATGAGAAACAGGTTGACAGAGGTTACCGATGGATCGTTAGATAGACGGAAGTAATCGATCACACCATGCGTCCGATGTTCTGTTTTCGACAAACGCCCGCGGGGGCCCCGAGTCTCGGGGGCCGAGAACCTTTCGCCAACTTTTCGTTTAAAAGGGATGATGCGGTCGATGCAGTAACCCGCAACGGCACTTGGTTCGCCAAAAAATTTCGATTTCTTGCCCCGAGTCTGCAAGCTTTTGCGGTGCGCCACGGCCACGGCAACGGCCACGGATCATCGGCGATGGATAGAAATCAAAAACTTTCATGTGATAGCTACGATAACTACTAATGACGATTATCGCGTAATCTGATATACGATAATTAGCTGCTAAGAACGATTATTACTTGATGAAAATTCGAAATTTCATGGCTTTTCGTAGAAAAACTAGGATAAGGAACAAGTTCGACCTGACAATTAGAAAATTCCACTTGTGGTATGCAATTATTTAAATAATTTCATTTGACTGCTGAGAGATTGGAAGTTGTTAGATGGAACGACGTTTGTATCTCTCGGTGACCCAGCGCTCGTATAACTCAAGGGTGAAAACAACAAGAGACGACCAGGCGCCGCTCCGCGCCGCGCCGCGCCGTGGCAAATTGTTTTGTTGACTGGCGCTTCCGAGTCCATCACGGACGTCCATGGAATTAGCTTGCCGATGCATTGAGAGAGCGAGAGAGGCGGTAGGGGAGAGAAATTCTTTTTCCTCTTGTTGTAATCTGTTCGACCCCTATCCTCTCGCGTGCAGCGGATCGATAGGAAACAATTCCGAGAGGGTTACGCGAAGACGCTATAATGCACCGGATCGCCGCGAAAGGACAATGTTCAGCCTCGATTGGCGAAGCGATAATTCGGTTACCTCCGCTGGCACGACGTGCTCCAATTTGTTCCTCTAATTGGACAGTTTGGATTCTTACTATTCTTCGCGGGACCAGGCGGCGCGGCGCGGCGTTTAACGGTACAAACTGTGCAAAACCACTTACAACCAATGATCGATCCGATAAAGTCTCGTTGCACTTGTAGCAAAATAGCTTCGTAATGGAAGTTGAAATGGCTCGATGAAAATTAAGATAAACGCGTCCTCGTCGATTCTCGATGGAATAAAAATTCTGATTTTAAGCCTTCCACGGTCGATACATCTCGAAGAAGGTATCCTGGGAGTAACTATGAAAATTCTCAGGTATCGAGACGGTTAACCGGATGCTAAAAGATTCGTATGGAACGGACCCAATAAGGTTTTCTCGAATCTCGGTGTTTCGATGCGAATCGACGCGCGACGTGCTACGCGTTACGAGACGACTGCAGAAAAAAAAAAAACAAAGAAAAAGAATGAGAAAGACACGAGGCCTGGAGGACGATTCCGCAGCACTTTTGGACACCTTCCTTCGTGTGGAAAGAACACAGCGGGGTGCTCGAGACACGCTCGAGTAGCGTAGAAAGCGATACCCGCTAAGGGTGCGCGAACCGCCAAGGGTGTTTCTCACCCCGCAAGGCCACACAAGTTTGTTATATCGAGCCTCTTCGCCTTCGCCGAACCAAGGCTGCAATAGGCTGCAGCGATGCTTCGAGGATCACTCGGCCATTCCGAGACCAGCCACGAGAGACTCTTCCGACCTAGAACCGTTTCCGATCAGATAACGACCTCTCGCGGTTCGTGTCAACCGCTAATTCGATCGGCCGAAATATTTTTAATCGTAATTATGTTTGTCCTCGATCCTTGCCAGTGTTTAGTAGTCCTCGCGGGGGAGGTGAGGGTAGGGGAGGGAAGCGAACGCGGGGGCTTTTTCCGACCCAATTGCAGCCGAGGCTCGCGCGCGTCTATCGGATCCTTTCGCGCTGACAGAGGAAAATTCGTGAGCTTCGCGGAAGAAAAATTCAGATTTCCGGACTATCGAGACAGAAAAATTCAATGATGTTGTTATTTCACTTCTGTTTCTTACAATTGACTCGGACGATTTTTACTTTGCATAAAGATCCGCAGTCTAGGAATGATGTCGCGATTAAGACTGACAATGAGCCATAATAATTCAACAGAGGGATTCCAAAATATTATACATAGACGATACAACTACTTTCTATACAGTGTATAGTGTACAGTGTATAGTGTATAGTGTATAGTGTACAGTCTATATGCTTGTATGTTCTGTTTTTTGGCAACCGTTTCGAGCGTATTTGAATTTTTTCGTCTTCGACCCAAGTTTTCTAATAGTCGATAATTATCCGCACCACTGCACTTGGAAAATTTTGATAATGGAGATAGTTTACTCGATGCCGGACAAAACAACTTTGCAAAGTGGGCTACGAGCCAAAAAAGTTGCCGGAACTATCGCATAACAGAAAATTGCACCTTTTTACGGATCGTTAATAATATTCTATATTACAAGTAGACACCAGGAGCTTCCTTCGAGTTTGAGCTTTCATAGTTTTCCGAAATTCCTGGAAATTCATTCTAGAGATTGTTTCCTAGAATAATAAATAAGGCAGATAAGTATCGCGTGACGCACCTTGCGTAATAAATCGATATTTCTGCGTAAAAGACGATTCGATAAAAGTAGGTTTTTCCATTTGTATGGAGCAGCGAGTGGTCGGTCGGTCGGTCGGTTTCGTTTCGAATTTCGTGTTGATGGCAGTGTCGCGATCATGGTTTGACAGTGTCCGCGTTAGGGGTGGTCGACTGTTGACGGAGTCGGCGCGGGGTTGGCCCGAAGGCGGTTTAAATAGGTCATTGATTGACCTATCCCGAGACGAATCCCCAATGTGCTTGCACGGGGACGCTGGCTGACACGTCTGTCCACGTATTTCTACGTGGCGTGCGCGCGTATACGGGAACACAGTGGCGCATGTATGTATGGTACGTATACCTATATACATATATGTATGTATAGCCTGTAGCTATACACATGTATAGCGGCTGTGTGCATGCTCGTTTGTGCGAGGAATTGTGGGGTGTGCGGGACGCACGTGGTCGCCGGGCAAAGTTTAGTCAGCCTAGCATCGGAGCAACAAGCGCCGCGCCGGCAGAAAGATTCCCCATTGTGCGGGCGGACAATGGACGGCTGGAACTACCGCGAATGCGGGCCAAGCATTTCGCAATTCTCCGCCGCGCTTTTATCCCCCTTCCTTCCTCAGCCTTCCTTCCCTCCTCCCCCTTCTCGCCCCTGCACCGAGGAGAAATTGAACAAACGTTCTCTTGTACCGTACGGCGTACGCCACCGCGCCGCACCGCGCCGCACCGCACCGGCCTGCTATCTTAGACAAGCGCCGAACACTTATCCCCTAAGGCCCGCGGAGATTTTTCTCGAAATTCGCACCCGTCACTCTCGGCTACCATCAATTCCTTCCTTCATTTTTTCCCTCTAGACCCCTATAGAGTCTAGACTGTCTACACTGTCTACACTGTCTACACTGTCTAGAGTCTAGAAGGCAGTCTGCCCCCTACACACCAGTTCGAGCAGAATATCGCGCCCGATACGATCTCCGTTCTACGTTCTACTTATTACGCCTACTTCTGTTTCTACGTGTTGTGCGAAATTTCGGAATTTTCGAGTTCCCAAACGCTCCATCGGATGGAACATGTTCACTGCTGGTAAATAATTGGATGCAAACTAATAATAACATAGTAATAAGGTCGATAGATAATTGAAAATAGTATCGCGGGGTCTGTGTTCATTTCAAGTAGAAACGGTCAGCAAATAAACGGCCGCGTCGCGCGTCGCGCGTCGCTTCGCGTTGCGCGTTGTGTGCCATGTTGAACCATATGACTCACCGAACGCTCGAAACGTTAGTCCTCATTTATTTATACATTTTATCGTTGCAGTTGTTGTAAATAGTGCTTCGAACTGCAGATTTCTAAACATGTCGAACGACTATCGTATACTAACGATTTTCAAGATGAATAATCAGAAAGAAAATATAATGAGAATACATATATGTATAAAATAAAATTGCTGAAAAAGAATTGTTTTGAAAAATTAATATACCGTGTAACATTCTGATTAATTTCTAGGACTAATTAGTCGATAAGCGCCCCTATAATTCTGAAGATATCGTTTCTCTTCAAATGTAACGAATAGCGAAGCGATAAGTATTGTCCGCGGAATAAATTCGTGAAAATCTACTAGGTAGTAGGAGATTATTAAAAATCCCGAACCCACGAAGCAATAAAAATACTTTACGAGCCGTGGAACGGTGAATCTGAATTGGATACGGAAGAATTCACTCGATACAATACGAATACATACAATGTATACATATTATGTATATGTATATTTCGTATTCGCGCCAAATTCACGGGAAAGTAAATTCCAAATAGAGATAAATGTAAGAACCTCGCAGCAGCCGAAGCCAACGAGGAACTTGCTCCATTTCAAGGTAGAATTATCCTAATGCGGGACTCGCCAAGACACGAATGAATCACGTTAAGAACTTCGACGCGCGGAAGAAAGCTTCCCGATGTTAATACCGCGGAAAACTCTTAAGGACTGTTGGCGAGCGAGTTTTATAGTTAGCAGTTTACCGCCATTAAAGAATTAAAAATGTATGGAAAAAGTCTTGAACCCGGAGAACTGTGAACAAATTTATTAGCCAGCCAGACCACGGGTTCTCCAGAGCAAAAATACCATTACCAATTACGAAGAAATCTAAAAATTTTTCATTTTTTCTCGTTTTACGTTTCTGTCGTGAAATTATGCATTCCATGGAGGAGAAAAATTCTCCTTTATCAGATTCCGTATTCCGGCATGAGGGGAATTCAGTGCCAGCCATAACTTTGTTCTGCTCCGATACACCGTCCAACATCAATTTCGGTAACTATTAGGCTAATTTTATAGATTTCAATGCGCTGAATATAAATTCGAAAGTTATCTTTCTCCGAGAAGCTCGTCTTTTTTAAAAACCTCCGAATATCGTTGCGAGCGGCTGTACACGATAAAAGACCAATCTGTACGCAACGGAAGACCCGTTGTTTAAAACTCCAGGGTCTAGTTCTCTTCGAAACAATTCGAAAATGGTTAATAGCTACAGCCCCATCGGTCGGAAAGCGCGAGCAGGTCGAAACAACCCCTGATACCTTCCCCGAGACTCAAGCCGACGCGACGCGACGCGACGCCTCAAATGGATCAACGATAAACCGTGAACAACAACATTAACAACAAGAACAACATCACCGTGGTTGAACGGCATGCCAGTAACGTTCCAAAAGGATATGGATTAGTGATGAGCGCCAGACACCAGTTGCGCGGTCGTGTGTTCTGGTCGAGGTACCTGAGCACGACCGGCATGAAACCAGGATAGGGTAGCTCGTCGCCGTCCTCTTCGTCCTCATCGTCATCATCGTCATCCTCGTCATCGTCTTCATCGTCCTCGTCGTCTTCAGGTTCCTCGTCGTCTTCGACATCGGGTAGAATCGGTCTATCGGTCCCTTGGCCGCCTTCGTCTTCGTCCTCGTCGTCCTCGAGGTCGCTGAGCTCTGCCACGTCGCTGTCGGACCCCTGTTCACCGTTACCGATCCCGGCAGCCTTTCCCGCCGATCGGTACCTGTACCCTTGCGGATAATGCAGCGACATGGTTCTCGATTATCCGGAACTAGCAGAGTGTTCGATCTTGCTTGTACAGGGTCTCCGCGGATCAACGGGGATCAACGGGGATCAACGGGGATCAACGGGGATCAACGGGGGTCACCCGGGACCGACCCGATGGGCGATGCTAGGTCGTTGCAAGCTTGTTCGAGATCGCTGCTGGCTGTTGTCCTCGCAGATCCGAGCGACGAGACCGTCAACGGACACCACAACGACATCGAGGATGCGAACTTGGTCGCCGCGTCTTCCGGTCCCCCTAGGGGTTCTGTCGAGGTTCGAGGGTACGGATGCACTGCACTCAGGGGGAGTAGGGGGTCTTCTCTACCACGTTCTACCGGGGGCATTCGTCATCCTAATCGGCGTGACCCGTGATCGAAACGGTCGTCGCACTGGCCGCATTTTACACCCGGGAGCAAGCGACGGCTGGCAAACCGAAGTAGGTTCCGGGAGCAAAACGAAGTAGTCCAGGATCGACAAAGTCGGCAAGCGGCGGCGGCGGCGGCGGCGGCGGCGACGGCGGCGGCTGGGTATCCAGGTGCGTGTGCTGGATAGTGTACGCGCCTGCCCAGTCCTCTCACCTGCAGCTCTCACCTTTCGTGCCCCTTTCTCTCGATTTCGGGGCCGAGCTCACCTGCTACCAGGAGCGCTACGTTCGCTCGGATTACAGCGATTCGATGCCAAAGGGATCGGAGGGACACTAACTAGCGGATCGGGCAACGACCAACGCCGCGCGCTCTTTCGAAGCCCTCCGTGAATTTCGATATCTTTCCGATTAAAGAAGAGAGAGAGAGAGAGAGAGAGAGAGAGAGAGAGAGAGAGAGAGAGAGAGAAGCGTGCGTACGCGGAGGATGATGCCGATGAGCGCGTGAGCGGCGCGTGGCGTGTCGCGTGGCTTCTCAGTTAGGATTTCGAGCAGGGAACTGAACTCCGGAACGACGGCGTCCCCATCGGTTAGCGAACCGAACCGATCGTGTACGCGCGATTTAGGATGACGACGACGACGACGACGACGACGACGCCTGGTCGAACACCAGTCTACCTGGAGAGACGACCTCCGGTGATCTAAGAGACCATAGCAGGTCTCGTCGAGGAGCGATCGCGTCGACGGTGCCCGATGCAGCGTCGACCGGTGACTGAAAAAAAACGTCGAACATCCTCGCCGACAAAACGAAACGCATGCGCGACCCCTCCGCAACACGTCCCCGTTCCTCCTCGTAGTCGTCGTCGATGTCGACGCCTCCCTCTAGCTCTACGCTTCGCGACCTCCTGCGTCCTCCCTCGAGAAGATCTGGAGATCCTCCTACCTTCGCTGCTGCTGCTGCTGCTGCTGCTGCTGCTTCTTCTTCTCTTACTCTCGCGCCTCGCGTGCTCTTCCTCTTCTATTCACACGGAGACTAACTGGCTAACATTCTCCAGAAAAGAATATTTCGAATGCAGTCGCTCGCAGTAATATTCGGCCACTTTCCATTAGTTTACTGTACGAGGTTAGAACAAATTTTGAAAAAAAATCCCAACAGCTCGGAATTGCAGAGAAAATACCAAAAGTTGTTGTTTACAACCTTTTTTATGCGAACCCGTATTGAAAATTTAAAAAATAGATTTTCTACATCTGTATCGATTGTACGTGTATTCCGAGCATTTCGCGTAATCCCGAGCAATTGGAATTTTTTCGACATTTCTTTTCTCACCTCATACAGTAAAAGTAAACTAATGATTCCGAGGCCCGAGGTAAATAATTTGAGTAGAGGAGCCAAGGCGAAAGGGACGAGAGATAACTATTGGAAGCGAAGCACAGCCTCGACGGATAGCAGCAGGCCTCCTCCAGATTCCAGATGTTGTCGCTGCCGTTTTCATCGCCGATAAAGCGCGCCCCACCGCACCGGGTCCTTCTCGCTTACCTTAAAACTTAAAACACTACTCTGTGTCTCTGCTTGCTCTATCTTATCCTGTCTCGTCCAGGAGCTTGACCTTGGACCGATCCCGATGATCGACAACGATCAGCTGAACTCGCGTTCGATTATCTCGTGACCTGTTCTCGCTGATCCGAATGCGAGCCAACGCGACTGAACGCGACGCGATGAACCATCGTGGACGAACCAAAGGTCCTCTGTGTCTCGGTCCCGATTTCCTCTCGGGATCGGGATAGATCCCGATTCGGTTTTGCACGCTTTCTCCCATCACCTTCCTCTCTCTTTCTTCTTCTCCCTCTGCGAAGCCTGTGCTCGTGTTGCTTCTGCTGGTTTATATACCGCGGCTATTTTCGGTTGGAATTCGACACGAGATTTCGCGGCAGCCGCTCCTACCGTCGTTCCCCGACGAGAAAGCCTGTCGATGCTCCAGATGAACCAATCCGAAGGATTTGCTGGATTCGAGGCTGGGGAATCGCCGCGTTACTCGAGTTCAGAGATCACTAGTGCGCTCTGATAAATGCGAAATGCGAAATACGTAATCACGGTAGGGGTACGTTGCGAGGCACCCGTCGCGTCGGAGGACTGGACTGGAAGAACGAAACCGTACTTTAGAGGAGTTACATACATATTACGCGAAAGGGAAGGAAATAGCGGACTGACTGGTCGGAGAAAGTAGTGTGTACACAGGCTACAGAAAGTAAGGGAAGAGAGCGGGTAGGATAAAAGAGCAGGAGAGAATAAGTTGTATGCGTGCGAAGAATGGAGGGGTGAGGAAATTCTAAATACATAAAATAAATAATGATATAAGCGCGCTGTGCGATCGACCTGAAACCTGAAGAATATTCTTTATCGCGAGGATCGATAGAGCGTTAGATCCGATACTCCGACATTTCTGCTTTATTAGTAAAATTATATATACAATTATATGCAACATTATTTCCGTCGATTCCGCGGTAACAAGAGAATTTATAACAATATGCGGAAGGTAACTGGTTGGTAACCTTGCGCGATAACCTTTTTCGCGCTACTACTACATACCAAACAGAGAGCACGTTGGTAGAATTCGCATATTCGTATTCTAGCCGGTGCATTGGTTTTAAACGCGCCAACAGAATGAATCTGCCGTCATCGCGGTAACTCGGAACAGACTATGAAACAAGTTAAGGGAGCGATCCGATGTACCGAAATAGCCCTAAAATTCCAAAACGATTTGTTTAGCCCATTAAGTAGAAAAAATCCCTAAAGCTTCTACGATTTACATCGGACCGTCTCCGGCATCCCCTAAAGATCCGCGGACTTGAACGACTATTGAGCGTCTGCTTATCGTTTCTCGTCCAATAAGGTTGCCAAACGATCGGGACTAGTAACGGGTAAAGAACATGCGCGACGTCGACAAACGTACGCCGCGGCTTGGCCATCCGAGGGTACCATCTTGCTCATATGCTCGTTTTTACGGGACAATAAACTATCCGATTCCTCTGGGTCCGCCAAGATAAGAATCCTTCCCGATATCAAACGGTCGTAGACTACTCGCAACAAATCCTCGGTATCCTTTGCTCCTCGTTTACCAGCTATAATGATCTAGAAAGCATAAAACGTTTTCGTTTATGTTTACGTCGTTTAGTGGCGAAAAAAGTTATTCTGGTTTAAAGGCTGTATTTCCTGCGATATCTACACACCTGCGTTGCATCATCGTGATACCGGACAAGCGCCGATACTAGTTGTGGAAGAGCGTTAGGTCTCTGCATCAGCATTCGCCTAAGCGCCCCGAAAAGACGTACAGCTCTATCCTTGAGTTCGCCGCGATCCAAATAGTCGGCTAGTCTCAGTAAATTCTCGGCGGCAATCGAGTTCCCGGATGGCTCTGCTCCATCGTGTACTGTATAGATGGTGATAAATCTCGTTAAAACACGTATCATATCTCCTCCTTCCAATTCAAGTTTCGATCTAATATCGTGGTAGGCAGCGAGCGAAACGGCCGCCGCGCCGGTTGATAGACTTAATGGCTGGACGTAATGAAACACTAAGCAGACCGTGCTATAAATATTTGGACACGCTCACGCTTTACTAGAGAATGTAGGTTTCCTTGATTTCGTAGCTGAGCGTGACCGCAACTGCCGCACGCCGCACGCCGCACGCCGCGCGCCGCGCGCCGCACGGGACCGAGGATTTTAATCGTTCCGGCTAAAATTACCACGAAAACTACTTGAGCGTACCCTCCTTCAGCCGTAGGATTACGGCAGGATCCGACGATGTTGTTGAAAAATATCCGCCGTTCGCCTCGTCCCAGAACAATTCGTCTTGAATGTCCTGCAGCTTCTCCGCGAATTCCAGCCATTTCTCGTCCAAGCTGGCTTCGTACAAATCTATCAAACCTTTCACGACGAACGCGTAATCGTCCAGGAAGCCAGCTATCGGTACACTCCTGAAAAAAAGTCACCATGACACTGTTATTCCATGGAATGCGACCACCTGAAATTTAACGGACTGTTGCGATAAGTAGCTTTTGGCTAATTCAAAATCGAGTGCTGCTCGAAACGTTTTATATCTATATCTATCTTGTGTCAATTCTTGTGCCAAAGTAGACTTTAGTTAAATAATTAAAATTGTCACCTTATCGCTGCAAACCCAACAATTATTGACCATTCTACTAACTCACGTCTGTATTATTGCATCGTTGTCGTCGCGATAACAACTGCGAAGCAACACACCTTTAGACTCGTCGAAAAGATAACGTTCTATAAATTTCGCGGCATCTGTCGCGTATTCGATGTATCGTTTATTGTTCGCTGCGGTTCCTCCGCGAGCTAAACCACTTATCATAAGACCTGAAAAAGTTCATTACAGTTTCGATAACGCTATCCAATAGATTTTCGAAAGAGAGGAGGATAGATTCCACTGGGAAGTGGAAGTTGTCCCGTTCCATAAAAATTGTTTCGGATGGACGATGTAAGAAATTCGAACTAGGTCGACTTCATTTTTTTAAATGGACTTGTACGCGTCTCTTAAAAACATATGGTTTCGTTTAGAAAAACATATCGTAGAAACATGCAATAATTGTTCGAAATTATTTACCATTCCATGCCGTAATTATTTTATCGTCCAAGTGAGGTCGTGGTCTTGCCGATCTAGCTTCGTACAAAATAGAGCATGCTTCTTTCAAGTAGTTTTTCGCTTGTTCAACTGTGAGATCGAAGTGTTCTGCGGTTTCTGCTATCCCGTTGTACATCATCAGTACATTTTTTCCAGTTAATTCTCCATGGGGATCCTAAATCGATAAACTTCGTGAAAAAAACTCGAAATTCAATATTTTCGATTTGTACTTGCTGAGACTAAATACTTTTCACTTTAAATTTTAAGATAACGTATACTATGTACATAAAACGTACTTGGTATTTCTTAACGTTTCCTGATTCTTTTACATTGAAATGATGGCAAAAAATATCATACAACCTCTTATTTTTCTCATCGGAAATCTCTTTATCTAATATCGACCTAATTTCTTCGGCGGTCCATACATAAAATGCGCCCTCCTTTTTGGCAGGAGCGCCATGCGTAGGGTATGAATCTGCGTCTTCGGCACTGTAAAAGCCTCCTTCCTGGTACATGTAACAAGCGTATGTATATGTACATAGAATAGAATAGAATAGAATAGAATAGAATAGAATAGAATAGAACTGCGATCGATTAAGTCAATGTTATTATGCGCAAAGAAGAAACTGATTGAAAACGTTCGAGCGATGTTCGTTCCGCGCGTTCAATTGATTTCTACAACATATCGAAAACCGATGGGAGGGTAGGTAGCTGTTCCGCAGGTTCGCCGGACTCTAGATGCCATGCGTAGACGAGGCACACACCTTGTGTCGTAAATCTCTTAAAACATAGGTAGCAATGTCATCGATAACTTCGGCGAAAAGAACATCTTTCGTTGCCAGATACGCATCCGCGTAAGACTGCATTAGTTGACCTTGATCGTACAACATCTTCTCAAAGTGGGGAACATGCCATTCTCCATCTGTAGCGTATCTTGAGAAACCCTAATCGAAAACGAACATAACGCATTGTAGTTTCGCAACGTAATAGTTTTGTAAACACAGAGCACAATTCAAATATGTTCGTTCGTACGGTCGAACTTGAAACTCTCACCTGACCCACGTGATCGTGAATACCACCGTAAGACATTTTCCTTAAACTGTATACGCACATATGCAGACATTTTTCAGCCAGATCGCTATTGGTTTGACGCGTGTACATATGGAATAGAAAATTGAAATTGACGGGCTGTGGAAATTTAGGCGATTGCATACTGTAAGTAGAACCAAATCCTCCAAATTCAGGTTCAAATTCGCTAACGAGTTGCTGAACGCAGATCATGCTACACTCCATGGGCGGTGGATCCAATATCTGTACCAGAGAAATCCCTGAACAATATTTTGCTATTTGGATTTCTGCTTGAGCGTGTTCGGGGATCCCGAAACGGGAAACCCGCACACCTCATCTGTTCATTACTCATTTCATCTTACCATCGATGTTTGTGCAATCTCCGAAATATTTTCTAACGTTTGCAGATTAACAGAACCAGACTCAATTATTTTACTTCTAATCTGCTTCCACTAAAAAATAGATAAAATATCAAAATAGACTTCTCGCGCATAAGATTCATTCATCTAGAAATTCATGAATAATTCGTTTCACCATGCGTCGCTATAAACAAAGCGACTCTTACATACTTTCTCGGCGATATTCGTTAAAATTTTCTTAAATCCGGTATGCCCATATCGGTCCTCCGGAGGAAAGTATGTTCCTCCGATTATGGGTTTCAAATCAGGAGTAAGGAAGACGCTCATCGGCCAACCGCCGTGACCAGTTGTAGCCTACGTTCAAAAATAGTTCTTTTACTTAATCCTGTAGAGCGTAGAGCGTAGAGTATTTTCAAAACGATAGATACTAACTAAACATGGAACATGGTTACCTGTATAAAAGTCATGTATATTCTATCTATATCTGGCCTCTCTTCCCTATCTACTTTGATATTGATAAAATACTTGTTCATAATTTCAGCAATTTCCTTATTTACAAAAGATTCTTTCTCCATAACGTGACACCAATGGCACGTCGAATACCCGACAGACAAGAAAATTAATTTATCCTCCTTCTTTGCTTTTTTCAAGGCTTCGTCGCACCATGGATACCAATCGACAGGATTAGTTGCGTGTTGTAGTAAGTACGGAGACCTTTCTAAAGCGAGTCGATTTTTCGCATTCTCCTGCTTGTCCTTGGATTTGCTCGACGAAGCCATATTTGTCGAAAACGGTAGGCAGCTCAACGATTTCTCATCTACCCTACGAAATTATTTGTTTATTCATTTATTGTCACGTTTACATTCTATAACATATAGAATAGTTAAGAAAAGAAATTGTTAACGAAGGTAGAATGCTACAATAATGTAATAGGTGTAACTGTTATAAGCAAGGTCTAATGGATTTTTGTTATTTTAGCGTGCTGAATCTACCAGTAAATTTATGCTATATAGTATGTTCTAGCACGTCCTATACATATTTCAGGTACTCTCGCAAACATTTTCATTCAAAGCAATAAATACTATATATGTACTATTATTTATCAAGAATAAATTCAGAAATTGCTTAAACATAATACATAATATTATGTTTATCAGTTTCTAGAATTTTTAAAGGACAGTGGTTTGCAAATGATCGAACAAATGGTTGTAATATGTTTAATTATACGTTGAATTTCACTGAAAAAATTGGAATTTTCAATGAAAAAATTGATATTTGTGTGTGCTACCTGCTTGGTCGGTGTGCACCAATTGATAAGAAAGCACCTTGAAAGAAATGGGATTTCGCGCCACGATTGCGAGTGCACCGTTGTTTAGATAATTCGCATGTATACCGAATTATTGACGAGATACAACATCTTCCCAGAGTCATAACAGGCTTGGCATGGAAATGTGTTTGACGAAAGCAAAAGTTCCGATTATTTTTCTGCAAACATAAATGTCGAAGATCATCATTTGATTTACATAAAACAATAAATTAACATTCCAAGTGTGAATTAGAACTAAAACGGCTAAGAAACCGAAACACTATCTTATTTTGTTCGAAAACAAA
This sequence comes from Lasioglossum calceatum, assembly GCA_963966675.1. Classification (NCBI taxonomy): domain Eukaryota; kingdom Metazoa; phylum Arthropoda; class Insecta; order Hymenoptera; family Halictidae; genus Lasioglossum; species Lasioglossum calceatum. The sequence continues at coordinate 109,322 of OZ016548.1, forward strand.
GTACAGTTCTAAATAAACACTTGATTTCTAATGTATGCGTATTGCGTACAAAGCAACATAAAAACCAATCGATTGATATGTTTGCAATTGCGTTGGCAGTTATAGAAAAGTAGAAATTAAGCAAGCTGCTGTACAATATTATATATTCGATAATGCAATAACGAATTTCAAACGAAATACCTATTCGAATAAATTCATTGAATAGATTGGTTTAGGATGAAATACATATACATATATATTTATATAAGTATAGTTGCTTTCAAACACATGACATGTCGTAATCGATATATGTTTTTATGTATATATATGTATATTCGTTTGACAAATATATAGAAAGAATTATACACGCTGTTTCGTTAGATCTAAAAAATATTTATTTACGCTTCAACTTCAAAGTATTTAGAAATATGTTCATACACTATACACTATGCGATGCACTACACTGTATTGTGTGGTATTGTGTATTATGTATTGTAGTTTGTATTGTATGCAAATAAAATATCGAAATGGCGGATCCCTCTTCGGCTCGATAAGATATGCAATGTATTTTGACTTTGGTAGTTTTGAAGCATTGATAGAATGGAAAATGAAAAGCATGATACAGAATACGATAAGTAAATAGGTATGAACGGTAGCAGAATCAGAATTTGCAAGAAAATCTAGTTTATTTCAAACAGATCTACCCAGAAAAACAAGAGGCTTCGTCTGTGCACGAACATTCACTTACGAGGAAATTTTCAGTTGCATCTTTTGACCGCAAGAGGCACGCGTGTTGCTGATCAGTGTCAGACATGACGAATCAACTTGCGGACGCATGCGCACCGAAGATTGATTACCGAAAATCTCCTGAAATTTCCGACTCCGCTTCGCTTCTGACAGCTTCTGACATATTCCGTGGGTACTGTGGCAGTACTGTTGGTACCAGTACTACCAGTTACCAGTACCAGTGGTTGGTGGGTACTTACTGGTCGGTACTGTCGGTACGTGGGTATAAATTGGCATAAACGTACCGTCAAAAATGGCCGCTGTGCATCGAGAAGCAATCCAAAAACAAATTCAGCAAGACTGGGCAAATCGTGAATACATTGAAGTTATAACTGGTAGCATTAAAAAGATAACCGATTTTCTGAATTCATTTGGTAATATATAAAAGATTGCTATTTTTCAAATAAATTGTTTCGTGAGATAGCAAATGCTTTACTTTATTTCATCGTTTAAGTAGATTTCAGATGTTTTTCGATCGAATTATATAGATAAATCTTGAAAAATTAACGAACTAAATAAGTGAAAATGACATTTCAAGTAATTCAATTTGATCGTTTCAAAATCTTCGTTGTACATAGAATAGACGAAAATTCAGATTCTGACTAAAAATAAGATTGGCAAAATTTGAATTGAGATGTACGCAAACATGTGGAATTACTTGACAATTAACTAATAGAAACCTTCTTTTTAGATATGTCTTGCAGATCACGAATAGCAGTCCTAAACGAAAAACTGACTACGCTCGAAAGAAGAATAGAGTATCTCGAAGCATGCGTAAGTTGTTACGCATTCGTCTTTATATATTATTATTTATATTTATTTATTTATAACCTGTTTTATTGCTATTGTCCATAGGTCACAAAAGGAGAAACGCTAACTTAAATTAGATGTTAACGAAACCACATCATTTTTAGGACTAAGATTTTTGTATTTAACGGAGCTATATTATAAATAAATGTACTTTAAGGACAATAATGATACAGACCATACACTTTAATGCAGCTTCTACAATTTATACAATTTATAGTAACGTATCTCTAATTTTCAAAGAACAGCAAGTTTACTGATCATACACCAGAATTCTAGGGGACCTAAGTTGTGTTGTGCTTGTTGCAGTATACACTCCGTCGCTAGCTTCGCAAATACCAAATATAGTTACACCAATAGCTATAAGGAACATTCCGTTCCCTACCATATAAGGAGGTAATTTCAACCAGTGTTTGAATATAGGCAAACAAGATATTGCTGTAAAAAGAAAATATTTTAGTAAATAGGGTAACAAATATTTCACATAGAGTCGATAACCCAAAGAAAGTATCTATCGGGTATAGTTGAATCTCTGGAACTAATAATACCTTTACCACTCAAAATTCACTACGAAACAGCAATTTTCTTTCTCCGTATTTATTTCTACTATTATTCCATAGTTGTGGAAACTTGTAAAATTGAGTGAAAGTATCATTGAGAAAAATCAAAAATAAGGGATGTCGATTGTTGAATTGAAACGGCTAAACTCCTGCAGACCCAAAGTTTTCACGGTTATAGAGAGAATATTATAGTATATTAATGTAACTATTCACCCCTCAAATTTGAATGTGTCTTTCTTTAAGCCTTTACAAGCCGAGTTGGACGTATTTATTGATCTAGTTTCATTTACATACCTCCTACAAAGTAATTGATAGGATCACGCTTTCCTCTGAGATCTTCCGCGACAAGAGTCATAGCAGGTAAAGTAAAACCTATTGCAGCCGATGGGACCACACAATATGCTAAACGTTGCGCAGCATGTAATGCCGTCTTGCACTGCGAACGTATGTATATGTCGTGTAGGCCCATAATTCCTCCGAGTTTCATCATTGGAAAGCACCAAGTCGTTATTCTCTTTAAAGGATCTTGCTGGTACTCTATCGGCATGGTTTAAAGATCTGAAACAAACAATTTTCGCTTACTTATGCTATTCCTTTGACTGATTTAATAATGATTCAAATGTATCCTCTTATAGTAGGAAATTATAGTTTCGTGTAATATAACACTTTTCAAATATACTTTTAAAATATTTTGTTCCTTAATGTTATTTAAGAAAATGTGAATTTAAGTAATCTGGAAACAATACAAACACAAGCTGAAATAATATGTATGTAGGTATATACCAGAAATAAAGTCCAGAAATTTCTAAATGCAGCTAAGTAAGTGTTCCTTCTGCTTCGGTTCTATTGAGTTCTATGTTCTATCAGGATCAGGTTGTATTCGTTGTATATACAATATTACATAACATAAACCATTTCTATCATAGATTTGAAACTTTGACCTCTGTTTGTTTGCGATTATTTTGTGTTGTTTGTGTATACCAATACATTCCTAACTGATTTCTAACACAGTGTACGCACAAAACGAAAAACCATATGAATCATCAAAAACACACTTTTTCTTCATAAAATATTTTTTTATCAAAATAAAATCCCGTACGTGTCAGCAGATTACAGCAGAATATCCTCTCTGGTCACTGGTAATGGTATCACGATATCAGGTATTTACGTGTATTTACCCCGTAAGCAAAAATCCCTGTTTCTGACCAGGGACTATCCGCGCGGCAGGGCTCGTAACTTGGACCACGGCCGAATTTTGGCCGAACCTGCCCTCGGCCGAATTTTGGCCGAATTTTGGCCGAACCGACCCTCGGCCGATTTTTGGCCGATTTTTGGCCGAATTTTGGCTGAATTTTGGCTGAACCACCGTGCTGCCATCTTACAGCGGCCCGAAATCGGCCAAAATTCGGCCAAAATTCGGCCGAGGGCCGGTTCGGCCAAAATTCGGCCGTGGTCCAAGTTACGAGCCCTCCCGCGCGGATAGTCCCTGGTCAGAACCTTGGCCCAGTGGGCTTAGAGCCGCTTCGAGGGACCTTCAACACAGTGCCCGTCTCGCTACCTGCCCTCGGCCCGCCGGGCTCGTGTTCAGCCAGAGACGGCCTGGTTGACTGGGTACTTACGTAATCCCACGTAATCCCTAGAAAAATATGTAATTTCGAAAAAATGATTATCACTGTTTCAAATAAAATACGTCAAATAAAATGTTATTATATACAATTATATATCATCATTGTTGATCATCAGTTGATCATGTTCAAATGTTCAATCATATCCATCATATATGATCATACACCATCATACACTGATCATACACTGATGATACACTGATCATATCATGTTGCATGTTCGATAGGGAATTTTTTTTTCTTGGTGCAATAACCTGCAATAACCATAGAACTTGATAGAACAGGCATGGGCAATGGGCAGATGGGCAGAAATAGCACGCGTGCTAGGGATTCTCAAGGAATACCCCCACCTCTCCCGGCCGCGCGTCTCAATCCCCTTGGCGGCCGTAGTTGCTCCGAGCACTGGGGGAGAAGTGGGGGTATTCCTTGAGAATCCCTAGCACGCGTGCTATTTCTGCCCATGCCTGTGATAGAACCAGATAGAACTAACCTTAGTAAGCAAAAACGCAAAAACGGAGAAGAGGTTTCCACGGTTGTTATATAAATATTACAAGTATTAGAAGTATTACGGTTTTCGCGTAAAATTCAGTTACCGTTACCTCTCTTGAAAAATGTTACGCCCTATTAGAAATATGATTTCGTCGCAGGTACACACAAACATTATTTCTATCGAAATGAAAATAATTGTATTTAGGTTATTTATTTCTTCGCGGTAACCTGGTTCTATTGTTGGGAAATAAAAAATTCACGATTCTAGAAAAGGAACTTACCGTTATTACGAACTTTGTCGACGAAAGCGAAGTCAACGAAAACGCCTAAGCAGCCCAGAACGGATGGAAATGTTAAAGGTCTCAGTGACAGATGTGTCAATGTCCCGAATCAACGTAAGATATCAATACATTTACTATTTTCTTGTAGTTTTTTTCTTTAGAAATACTTTCAAGACAATGAAATCATTTTCCAAAATATATATATTAGTTATTTCAGTGTCACTATTTGGACCGAATACATATTGTTATATTATACATAATTTTTTACATATATAGTTGGAAAGTTTAATATTACAGCAGTAGGTCCTGGCGCTGCTAAGAACACGGACTACAAAAATCCCGAATATTTCTGTTATCACGTAGACAGTTTTGGCGAAGCAGAAGTTGAACTAGCGCCGTATAGACTACCACCGCCTTCTAACAAAGTACCCTTCAAACCGTAAACAAAATTCGCTATTTATAATAATGTAATAGGAAATATATAACAAATCCAATAAAGTATATTCAAAACAGAGAACAATGAAATTTTTCACTTGACTATATATATCTCAGCTAACCAGGCGTGCTTTGAGCACAGCCGGCCTAGGGCAGAGATCGTCAAACCATTGTCCAACTTACGCTCGGAGATGCTCAAGGTCGGATTGGCTGAATTTTGGACGACCTCCTGTGCGCGCATATGCCGTACCAGTGCCGTCCGTAGGACTAGGGTTTGGACATGGGCGTGAGGTCGGCATGAAACCGGCCGCTGGACGCTGAATCTGCCTTTGTGGCAGCACTGTCGCACTGATGTGGCTGGCGAATATCGTTTTACAGGGCAGCACCGCCAGCGAATGGGTATTTCCACAGCCTACTCTACTACTAGCCGTGCTGAAGGTAAAATGGCAACACTGCGAGAGTCCGATTGTCATATATATATCAATATACCTAACCCAACCCACTCAATCAGACTCTCAATCTCCCCTACCGGCCTCTCAGTTTCCCGCGTAGTTTTCAAATGTTCTTATCGAAGTGTAGTACACATAGTGTACTTATTATTATGTAGTATAGCTAATTTTCGAAAATAAAAGAGTGCAATAATGGAGGTAAGTATTATTTATTAACTTTTTAGGTTTTTATCTTTGTGTATAGAACATTTACTTAATAGAATCTATTGTTCTTTCAATACATTTCAATTTAGTATTAATAACATTTTAATAGTATCACAACTAAATTTTTACAAAAACATATGTATTATATACATACAGAGTTTTTCGAAAATTTGTTTTACATAGTTCTTTTCACAAGTTTTATACTATATTTATTAGTTAATAATGCCACGGCATTGTTGTGTCCCCAATTGTAAGGGAAATTATGATACTACTCTGACAGAAAATAATTATATTTCTATATTTTTATTCCCCAAAGATGAGCAATTGCGGATAAAATGGATGGCTGCTATTCCTCGTAAAAATTGGGCATCAACAAAATATTCTGCATTTTGTAGAAACTTATATCCAAAGGTATCAGAGTACTAATGGTGTACTGGAAAATTTTTTGTTGAGATATATCCGAATTCCATTTTTTCCAATTCACTATCAAAACGTGTGCTACCACAAAGAAAAGATCCTGTAGAGTATAGAGCGCAGAGAAAGAATAATTGAAAACCATGAAAATTTAGTTAGAGAGTTTATTGATTCTGATCTAATTAGTGGTTTCTTAAATTTAATAAACAATTATAAAGAAAAGCTTGTAATTTCGAACCATTGGAGTATCAAAATAACAAATTCAAAAATTTATTTTTGCATGCTTGTATGTAGTGATACTTTTGGTTTCTTGGTACTTAAAACACAGATTGTGATTAGTAATGACACGAAATTACAAGTTTTTCAAGAAGGTAATGAATTATTATTTCATGAATTGTGATGATGATAGTAATGATCTTCATAATCTTTCTGTTGATGTCAGCGGTTTTCCAGAACTTTTTGACAGTGATTATTTATCCACTTGTATTGTTGATGATTCCATGTATTCGGTTATGGGTTCCATTCTGTTGCAGAAAAATTAAATTGTAATATATGTAAATTATTAATTGTGGAGGATAAAGGTACAACTGTAAATAATGTATATTTTGATGATTTACAAAGGAGTGGTTTTCCCACTCCTACAGAAGATGTAACAATTGTATTTACTCACATGTGTGCAATAATCGAAGCCATAATAAACGTTCCTTTGGAATCAGATCTTCTGAAATCTGGAAATCATAAACACATTATATGTAAATTAATCATTTTTAGATAGATGCATTTGTGGTAAAGATTATCACAGTATTTTGTTTAAATTATCAATTTGTTCAAATATTTTACTAAATGATTATGTTAAAACTATAAACAATAGTCAATTAGAAATTAATGCACATATCATTTCTAAAAATTTATAATTATAATATATTACCTGCACAACTTTTCTCTGCAGTAACTGATTACCCAACCTTTTTGACGTCACTTAACCTCTTCGACTTCGTCACAATAATTTCGTCTATTTCAGGCTTCTATTAACTTATATATCCCTTCATTCATTTTCAAATGTTGCATTGTAGTCCAAAGATGATTTCCCATTGCTTCAAGCTTCTATTTTCTTAAAACCACTGAAAATATTTCAAATATTATGTATCACAACACCAAACTGTTCCGAGAGTCCACAAAATGTATACCGCATTTATAAATATTAATATGCTTTAATATCACTTCTACTTACCATAGTTATAATATTTACACATTGCTTAAACATAATTAACAACAAACTGTGTATTTTAACATAATTTTTTATGAAAAAAGCGTTAATTATAATCCCAAGCACAAGACTCCCGATATTGAAAACCGGACTCTCGAACTGTAAACACGACAGTGTTGCCAAGTTGTTCAGCACGGCTAGTAGTAGAGTAGGCTGTGGTATTTCGAATTGTCGAGAATGAATGTGAATAAAAGGAACAAGTGCTGTATATTTGGTACGATAGAAATTTACTGGAAATTTACCCTCGCTGACGGTGGTGCCCTGTAAAACGATATTCGCTGCGAGGGTGCTGCCACAAAGGCATGTGGTGGGCATGTGCCACATCAATGCGACAGTGCTGCCACAAAGGCAGATTCAGCGGCCGGTTCATGCCGACCAATGCCGACCTCATGCCCATGTCCAAACCCAAGTCCTTAGGATGGCACTGGTACGGCATATGCGCGCCGCGCACAGGAGGACGTCCAAAATTCGTCCAATCCAACCTTGAGCACCTCCGAGCATAAATTGGACAATGATTTGACGATCTCTGCCCTAGGCCGGCTGTGCTCAAAGCATGCCTGGTTAGCTCGGTATGTATATTGTATATTGAAGTCACTGATATATATACTGGATAGAAGATTCCCATAAGCCAGCCGTGCAGCCGTTGAAGCCAGTTGAAGAAGGCACTTTTCGATGCCAGCGCCACGAAATGTCCATGCCGGAACACTGATATTATTTTAGTGTGCGTATCACTTATGTATATATATATATATCAGTGGTGCGTCTGCGCGTGGCGAAGTGAGGCGAAGCGTAGAGCTCCACGGGTGAGCGCGGGGTGCGAAGGGAAGTATAGTTCATATTCTGAAATTTGAGGGCGACTCTTGCAAACTGGCAAAATCTCCTTCAATTGATCATCAGGCTTCTCCAGGCTTCTCCTATCCATAGAATATATATCAGTGGTTGAAGCACGTTGAAGCCAGTAGTATTGAGTAGTATATATATCAGTGCATTTGCCCCACTAAATTCCCGTGCGCACGCGCAACGTGCCACGGTCATCAGAGAGAGAGGGTACCTCTATTCCCCCCAATTTTCTCGATCTGGCGACACTGATTACCGGTTATATATACATATATGTATATATGTAACCATTATATCGATACGACTATCTGGAAAATCAATGAAAGAAAATTCAGCAAATTTTCAAACATCTTATTTAAATAAATTAATATTTATGCGTACTTTGTTATGTTCTGTGTATCTTATTCGTATGCTCAACAATGGTATAAAAGCATGAGTCTCGTTTCCACAGAAGCAGATTACATATTGTACTTAGTAGTATGTACGTCAAGCAGCGCGTGTTAGGTTATGCGGTAACGTTATCTGGTTCTGACGTCTTTTTTTTATGTTTGTAGTTTGTACAAATTGTTAACTCTCTTATTTTCTATAATGATCTCTGTTTCGACCGCGTGAGTGTACATTTTTCGTATTAAATAGTTGGTTATTATTTCGACAAAGACGTCGAACCGCTAGAATATATTTTCCATACGCAAATATGACTTCTACTTTGCAAAAAACCGTTCGATCACTATTTAAACGAGATTTTCGTTGGAAGATTGTTAATTCCATACATATTAGGGACAATGCACGATTATTTCATCGAGTCGTCGCACAATTTCCAGGCAGCAGAAAAAACATAGTTCTTTCGGAATGTTTTGGGTGAGTATCCATTTGATAAATTTCGCAATTATTTACTATAAACATTTGAAATGGACATGCGAATGAAACAAGCTAAATACTTATAATACTACTTTCGGCAGGCAGATGTTCTAATGTTTCATTTCTACATTTCTTTCAATATGCCTTCAAAATCTATATCTGCTTTAGAAAATTCATAATTTTATAGATAAACAATAGAATTTTGAAAAATCACTGTAATTATATTGGTGCATTTGTTCTTTTTGAATTATTCACTAGAGAGAGAGAAAGAGAGAGAGATTAGAATTCCTCGCTGCGTATTCTGCTTATAATCTTCGTCGAAAGCCACATACATATTATAAAATACTATCTCATGCTATTTGCATTAAATTTCACCTTGAAAATCCGTGGAATAGGCGGATATTAAAATTCAACAGACAAAAGTCGTCGATATGTCATGAGTACATAGATTGCGGATCTTTATGCAAAAGAAAAATTGCCTGCCACGATTGCAACGGACAAAAGTTCACTTCACCGGTTCACTTTTTCTTATAATTGCACAAAATCTAGTGCAAGCGTATACAAATGTAACACTTACACTTACATTATAAGCGACACTAATAAGTTATGCGTTCATACTTTCGTATTGAGAATCATTTCGAAGAAGTTGTCTTTGCTCTCGCCGAACTTGCAATGTATTACCGTTTGCGTTCCGCGGTGCGTCACTGACTTTCCAACTACCGTGATAGATCTGCTTATTTCCGAGCCGAGTTCTTCTTCTATAACCTACATACGTAAAATTATCGGTTTTGTCGTACGAATTTGTAATTATCATTTTCTTCGAGTGCAGAACTAAAGCAGAAATTTAGAAACCTGCCGTTACATTTCCAGAAGTAATTATGCGTGTATGCGAGCACTGTTCGCGTCATAGGAAGCATAATTTTTTAAATATCAACCTTACCATTCGTTCACATTTGATAGTATGTAATAAGAGACAGATAACACGTGTTCACAGATATGAAAATTATATATAACGGGAACCGTGATCTTGAGCATGCCACTTATTTAATCCAGATGTATTGTATATATTTGCATTCGTTAGAAGACATTTAATATCGAATGTTTATTTAAAAGTAGGATGTATTGGAAAACTGGGAGGTCTATTAGTAAATACATACCGGTATTACAGTCTCTATAGAGTCATCCGATTCAGATATCTCCTCGGATTCTCTTCGTTCAGGCAGTGACATTTGCAGTGACATTTACAGCCCTATAATGATGTACATATGTATAATGAAATACGGAACGCGTCGTCGGCAAACAGATCTACGGAAGAGTTTGTGTACTCGGTTTGTTATTTACATAACAACTGACTGATCGGGGCCTGGGCGATCTCTCCATGACGGCCATTCAGTAGATTCTCGGTTTCTCAAATGTTATTTTAGTATACAATTCACGCGCTCTATGCAAATAGAAATAGAGGCTCGTGGTGAGCAGATTGTCGATAAGCATATATGTATATTAATAAGATGAGCTCCGCTGGAAGTTAAAACATGACTGTGTAAAATGTACATATATATATAATATACATACATATATGTTTATGGAAGCGTTATTTTCTAAAAAAAAGAGAACAAATAAATATATACATTTTTATATTAATATTTTCTTTATACACGACGAATTTATCATTACGATTATAAAAGCTTCATGGAAATAATAATATAAAATAGTTCATATTTTTATTCGAGCGATCGCACACATGATATTTTGAATTTAATTCGGCATTAATCCGTTCAACCGTTCTATCGGTTTGTTATTCGAGTTGAAATTATGTATATGGCGCGTCTCTGATTTCATTTCTGCAGGCAAGCATAATATTCCCACATCGTCGTATAACTTTATTAGAATGAAATATTCCTGTTCATTGCTGATAGGGATTATCGTAACTGTAGATGTATATTGTATATGTATTCGTATTCTAATGACTAGATATTCTAAATGTTGGCTGTATGGCTGTATGTATATTAGATGGAGCCTTTAGTTACATAATGAACAATTTTTATTTTCATTGGAATATCTATCGACTAGGTGGTTAAAAAATTATTTTTGCAATTTTGTATAATTGTTATATACTTGTACCAATACGGCAATAAAAATAAGTATCGTTCTAACAATTAAACACAATTTTCACAATTTTCTAATACATTGTAGAAAGAAGCGAACATTGAAATGTTGATGTGTACTTTTTAGGTCAACGTACGCAAATGTGCAAGCATTGCGCTATGCTCCGCTGTCTACGCTCACCAGTAAAGATGAAAGTCGCGAATTGATGGCTATTTGGCCGGATATTGTACGAGACCTCACGGACGTTGGTCGTAATCATGATTTGTTGGATGTCTCTAAGAGGATGGCAAAGGTGGTTTTATTATTGATTAAAAAGAATTGCTAGCCTGCGGACCTACACTCTGATTTAGATAATTTCTGGACACGTTATAAATCTCAACATTTTAAAGTTTCAACCCAAACCTCCGTAATAGGTGATTCTATTCGTCTTAAACGCTCTATTATAAAATTATTAGGGATGGCAGAGTTAAATAATGAGAGACGCGATACAAATATAGTATTAGTATAAGTTTATCCCGAAAGAGAGTGTAAGTGTCCTTGAATTATATATAGAGTATAGAGTATGTATGCCCATGGCCCATAGTAATTATTTAGGCATCGAATGTTAACTAGACATTTTATTAAACTTTCAGGCATTACAGTATACTATTCCTACAGGGAAAAAGGCGAGGGCATTAGCGCATGTACTCGCATACAAAACGCTGGCGCCGGAAGATCAACTAACAGACGAGAATTTACGTTTAGCACGAATTCTGGGTTGGTGTATAGAAATGGTATGTATTTTTGCTATGCTTCTCAAATGAATTTATTTTACGCTATACGTTGCATAATACTATATCTAATTGTAAATAACCCTGAACATATTTTACATAGTATAGATAGAAAATGTATGTAATATACACATGTAATATGACAATACTCTATTATAGTTACAATCATTTTTTATAATAATCGATGATATTCAAGATCAATCGCTTACTCGACGTAATCAACCATGTTGGTATTTATACAATAATAATGGATTAGCAGCTATTAACGATGCTATATTAATCGAAATGTATATATACGAGCTTTTAAGAATACACTTCAAGACGAAAGAGTGTTATACAAATATGCAGAACTTATTTCTAGATGTAAGTAGTTACGTATTGTATTGATTAAATGAAATCACTTCTTGGAGAATTCCGAACGATTCGGTTAACGTTCACATTAATTACAGTCTACGTTAAAAACCATAATGGGTCAGTCTCTAGATATGTTAGCAATGAATGGTGGAAACAAACCCAATCTAGATCTTTATACGATGGATCGATACAACGCCATTGTCAAATATAAAACAGCTTATTATACGTTTGTACTGCCAGTCACGGCTGCTATGTATTTTGTATGTTTGCCAATCTCCTTTTTCTACCTAAAGCTAGTTTAGATAGAAAACCTTTATTTATGGATTTTTCATAATACTTCAGGCTGGTGTAAAAGATCCAGAAATGTATAGACAAGCGAAAACTATTTTACTAGAAATGGGTCACATGTTCCAAGTGCAGGATGACTATTTAGACTGTTACGGCGATGTCAGTCTTACGGGTAAACAGGGTACGGATATAGCGCAAGGAAAGTGTTCGTGGCTCGTTGTTGTAGCTTTGCAACGTGTCACGCCTAAACAAAGGAAGGTTTTAGATGTAAGCACATAATATATATACCATCGATAAAGTTTGTTTGCCGGATGCTAGCAGAAACGATAATAATTTTTAATGATATGCAGGAATGTTACGGGGAACTGAGCAAAGAGAAAGTGAATCGTGTTGTACAGCTTTACAATGAACTAGGCTTGCCAAACACCTATTCGATCTACGAAGAAGAAACATACAACTTGTTGAACACGCACATACAACAAATATCACGTGGACTTCCGCATAATTTATTTTTGAAGTTGCTCTCGATGACGTACGGCAGAAAGAAATAAAATGTATAATGTAAATTTAATTAAGAAAAAATTGCCTAATTTATTCTTAAGACAGGAAAAATATATTCATACGTGTTACGAATTTATCGATCAAGGATAATCCCTGATAGCGATTACTTATGTTCTAGCTGTTTCGAAGAAGAACTAATTTAGTAGTATTAAATCATTCCGGTACGAAGGTGGCAACTACTTGTCGCAACTATTCGATTTGCAATGGTCGATAACGATATAATAAATTTTCTATTAAGGCGGTAAAATATTTTGATATTTCATACATTATATATATACATACATAAGTAAGTATGTACATATATACTATATATATACACATATTTTTACATAATTTTATTTTTCTTCTATGGAAAGTATTTGCACAAATTTAATGTGTGTGTAGATGTTAATATTTTAAAAGATTTAGAACAGTTAAATAAATCTTTTAGTTTCATCATCTAGTTTTTTCTTTTACGTCCTATGTTTTGCTTCGTCACCTTCTTTTTAGGTCCAAATGGTTCACGTTTCTTCGTAATTTGACGAATTTTCGTGCGCACAATGTGCTTCAATTCTCGTCTAAGATTTTTGAACTCTTCGTCGGGCATAGATTCCTTGGAAAAGAATGTCACTGCCTCTGAAATTTTATAAATTTTAATATTTGCAAAGTGATTAGTTTTTATAGATCTATTTACACTTTTCATAAATCACATACCATTAAATCGTACATCGTTATCTTCGAAGAAAAATTTATTCGTTCCTTTAGGTACATCTGGCAGCGACTCTACTTTATTTGATTCGATTTCTTTATTGCCATTCTCATCGTCGGATGAATCATATTTAAATGGATTCTTTGCATTGAAATTAAATTTAAATTTTTTATTCTTAGAGTCTACAGTTGTTCCGCTATATTCTTGTTCCTCTGAAAGCGTACTTAAATATTAGAAAAATAAGAACTATAATAAGCGGGTATTTTTAAATATAATCTAGCCCATTGAAATACTCACCCTTTTCGCTAACTTCTTCTTTACCAAATGTTTTTAATAAGCTAAATGGACCTCCTTCTTTTATGCTTTTCGTCAGCGATTCCGATACAGAAAAATAAATATCTTTCGATACTTCTGCAGGTGCAGTTTCCACAGCGTTCTCAGCGACTTCCTTGGTTTTTTTTCTTTTTTTAACTTTTTTTGTATCCGCTTCAGAGGTTTGTGGAATAATTTCATACTCTTTATGGTTGCTTTCCGTGGGATCGTATCGAATCATCTGTTTCCTAAAATATGGAAATGTGTAAAACGATAGCGCGTTACATATTATATTATTTGTTCTTCGAGTCTTTACTTTGCAATCTTTGGATCCTTATTCGCTTCTTTGCTTTTTAAACTACTTTGAATTGGTTTGCCCAGGATATTTTCTAGAATATCCAATTGCATTTTCTTTTCTTTCTGCAAGTCAGTCTCATCGTTGTTTTCTGTTGCAGCATCCTTTTCCGATGCACGATCATCGTCCATAAAACGTTCGTCTATTTTAAATCGCTCATCGTTTCCTAAAGTAACGGTACGTCCCTGGAATTAAAATATTCAACTTTTAATAACCGATATTGTTGAATTTATTAAAAATAATAATCTTTACTACCTTTCTATTAGTTTCAAAATTGTCAATGTCCCAAATTGGTTCATTATTGTCTTCATCGTCGTCAACAGTATCGTCGAACAAATCATGTTTCTTCCTTTCTGCTTTTTTTTTAATTTTCGATTCCAATACTTGATCGATATTATCATCAAATATTATTTTATTTTTGTTCGATTTGTTATCCTATAAGGATATATTTCAAATTGTTTTATTACACGAGAATTAGAATGAATCAAAGTGTTATTTAAATTTCAATATATTTACCAAGTTCTTTAGTGCATGTTGTACTGCCAATTCTTTAGCTTTAAACGATTCCTTCTTTCGTTTTAATGATTCCAGCCGTTTTTTTTCAGATTCATTGATTTCAGTCATCTTTACATATATGTATATCCGTAGATCCGTCTCGTTTTCATAATCTCTCGTGGTTAGAAGTTATGTTATAACGATATAACCATGGTGTTTGTTTGTTTATTTCACATAATTTTAGGTTATGTTGACTCGTGCGAGCGATGGATTCCCTCGTTAAGAGTTCGCTCGCTGCACAAATCCACACAAATCGGAGCACCGGAGGTGAGCTTATGAAGAATACGATCGTATAGTGTAGTTTTTTCAAGAAATAATCTAACATAAAATTTAATAATAACAATATCCACAACTAATAATCGGTTTGTTATTTGTTGTTAATTGAATCCGTAATCCGTACTAAAAAAACTACAATAAAAATAGAATTTATTTATTACCAGAAGTTTATTCCAATTACCTAAAACTGGAAATCTGTAGCACTTCATTTTTATGCTATTCATTATCTATTCTGATATCTGATATAGGAATGGATGAATTCAAATTTACATAATCGTTAAGAGTATAGATAAATTAAATTTATTCGAATCACACAAATATATGATAGGTACGAAATAGAACAATTAAATAAAATGTAGCAATTCATACTATTTCAATGAATAAAGGTATATCGTTGTTTGGCAAAATCCAGGTGTAGATTCCATGGTAAATGAGAATGAAAAACCAGGCTTCTCGTATCTCGATTCCAAGTTGCAAATTCTGAAATTCAATTTCAAATTTCCAATATTGGTATTCAAATTTTATAATAATTTTCTTATTATTTTACCGTAGTAATACACTTACTTGGAACACCGTGAAATAGATGTTTATAAATTAAATTTTCCCATTGTTATCCTCCTGCCTCTTTATATATTATATTTGCTTTGGTGTTACTATAGACGACATCTACAACATAGAATAAACGAATTAATTGGAGAATTATCAACGAAGATCGACGACTAGAAGCAATAACACGACCTTTGTTCGCAGCCACGCGTCGTTTCCTTGGAAACATCCTGCCATATGTCCATTCTTATCCTGTAACTTATAAGTACCAAAATTAAAGGTGTTTTCGTCGACGCGTGTTGAGAAACCATACCGTTGACTTTTAAAGTAAATTAAAAATAAAAAGAACAACTTACCCAAGATACAGTCTATGCGAAAACATTCCGACGAAATGTTTGCGTCTCCTCTTCCACAAATGCCTGTTTTACGCTCGACAACAAAGTCCTTATATATTTTGGTTTTCCTTCCGTATGCCTATGTAAAACTTCGAAAGCCTTAGCTATCTCCAAGTCGGCGCTCCATTTACTTTCTTCTTCGGCGTCCCCGATCTGCCCTTCCTCTTCTTCTTCCACTACGACTCCTTGTTCCAGTTGTTCGTCTTCTTCTCCCCTTTCTTCTTGTTCTTCTTCCTCCATGTACATTTCTTGGCCTTCTCCAGTCTCGTTCTCGGAAAACTGTGCTTTGGCTTCTACGTCGGTCGGCATAATATCATCCACGCGCTCGTCGCCATCCGTAAGTATAGCGACCAGCTCGTTTATTCGATCGTCCTCTTCGTCTTGTCGTTCTTCCGTTGTTACCTCTTCCGAGGATTTTGTTATATTGTTCCAAGAGTTTCTAATAAGTCTAGAATCGATCTCTGTCCACGACTCGCCTATTATTTCAACGTAATCTTTTATAGAATAACTGGTGTAAAATTCGCTTAGCCCGCCGTCGCGTTCTGTCATTTTATGCAGCAGTTTTAGAGAAAAAAATTTCTTGAGCTTGGCGATCACCCCTTGGTCCATAGGTTGAAGAAGAGAGGTAGTGTTAAGAGGTAAAATCACGATCTGAAATTGATCGTCCCGACTGCATTCCTCCATTAACTTTATTCCCCGATAATTATCCAACAACAAAACAACTTTCTCCTGTACAGCGTTCGCCGACTGATACTTTTTCACAGCTGGTTTAAAATCATTCTCGTACCAGTCCAGAAATACCGTCTGATCCATCCAACACTTTTTCTGAAATTTAAACACTACCGGCATGTCGTCTTTGAAACTCTTCAACGCTCTCGGATTTTTAAGCTTGCTTATGACTAGCGGCTTCAACTTGTGCAACCCGTTCGCGTTCGCACAGAAACCTACGGTGACCACTTCCTTGTGCGTTTTCTTCCCTTCGCTTTTCAGTTTGATGCATTGCTCTAATATTTTGCTAGGGAGAACCTTCCAACCAAGTTTCGTCCCGTTCATATTATAAATATTCTGCCACTGTATTTTCTCCTCCTCGAGTTTCTTGTGAAATTCTTCTATGAATTTCCCCACGGACGCCGCGTCCGTGTTTTCTTCTTCTTCGTCGAAATCGTTCAACAGACGTATGTTGTGCCGGAGTTTGAATTTCTCCAGCCATCCGTGGCTCGCCTTGAACGTGGACGAACAGCCAGTGTCTTGGCTAATTTGCAACGCTTTCTTTTGCAACAAACTGTTCGTAATAGGGATTCCTAGTGTCCTCGTGTCCCGGTACCATGAAAATAATTGTGCGTCTAAATCTTCGTACATCGGCTTCCGAATCCTCTTTCGCTTTTGTATATCGTGACCCAGATACGCGGGAAGCCCTTTTTTCCGGATTTTTCGCACGGTGCTCGGATGGATATTGTATTCATAGGCTATTCTGGATACAGAAATTCCGCATTCTAATTTCTGCACAATTATTCGCTTTTGCTCTATCGAGAGAGCAGACACGTATCCACGTTTTTGACTTTGCATGATCCAGTAACCCAGTAAGTGGCAAGTGGCAAGTGGCAGTAACAGTAAGTAACAGAGAAACAGCGTCAGCGTCACAGCGTTTCCTCCGTAGCGTCGCAATATGTCGTCGGTCGCGGCTGGTCGCGGCGCGGCGTCGTCGCAGTTGGTCGCAGTCGCGGCACTCGCGGCACGCGGCACCGATACCGATACTGATTGATACTGACCGATACCTGGATACCAACCGATACCGACGATATCGATATATACCCTGACAACCAAAAATCTCATTTCCGCCGAATTTCTGTGCGTGCTATAAGCGGTCAGTCAGCCGGCAGACTGACCGCTTATAGCACGCACAGAAATTCGGCGGAAATCGAGCTGATCTTGCCTTGAGTTGCTCGAACAATAGCTTCGACCGTTTTCTGCCCATTCTCCGCCCTCGGCTGGATCAGCTCATGGCAAGCCTGGTTGTCAGGGTACCAGGCTGATATTAGGCTGTACCAGGCACACACAGGCACAGTGCAGGCTCAGGCATGGGCAGCAATGGGCAGAAATAGCACGCGTGCTGCGTGCTAGGGATTCTCAACGAATACCCCCACTTCTCCCGGCAGCGCGTCTCGCTCCCCGTGGCGGCCATAGTGCTCGGAGCAACTACTAGTAGATAGTAGCAGAGACTCTCTGATAGTAGTATCTCGTCGGTGGTGGCACCACCTCGTCGGTGGTGGTACTAATTAGTACTAATTGAAGACAAGCTTCAACACCTCGCCGCTAGGATCGCTAGTGTCGCCGTCTCGGTTGCCTTGTCGGTAACATTTGGCATCAAGTTTGAGCGTTTTGCCGCTAGGATCGCTGGTGTCGCCGCCTCGGTTGCTATGTCGGTAACATTTGGCGAGAAGTTTGAGCGCTTCGCCGCTGCATGAATTGGCGCTGTACAAACATTTTATCGGAGCAGATGATTCTTGCCGGAATTAGCACTGAGTCTTACGGGAAAAGCGGCAAGAATCATTTGCTTAAACAAAAGACAGTACATATCTCATCGGTGCCGTGACGGCCGTGACGGCCGTGACCCGTGATGCGGATCGAAATCGAAACGAATCTCGTCTTTTTATTACATATGTTAATGTAAAAAAACTGTGTAATTGAACATTTTTACATTGAAATTATTCATTTGAAACCCTTATATTATATTATCGGGTTACGTGTGTAATATAATACAGGGCACAATGAAAATTTTGAGAATATATATATTTGATTTTCAATTAAATAATTTTTGTTCATAGATGATATTTCTTCGTTTGTTCCATGAATATTGTTCAGGTTTTGACATTGTTACATCAATTGATGACGTTGGAAGTTGGAACTATATGTCTTGACCACTATAATCTTCAGACTTTGTTATTGCTACTTCAGTCTTCTCGATTGTTCCCGAACACTTTTTACTATTGTTCACATTCGCGAAAGTTGGGCTTGTTAATGGACTTTCTAACAGCTTTTCTTTTTCTTCGTCCATATTGTTCGTTGAAACATCGTCTATAACAAAAAAAATCTCGTACATATATATTTAACACATAAGCATGTATATATATATATATATATATATATATATATATATATATATCATTAGTAATTCGCTGAGCAATATATTTTTAACGATATCGATGAAGATAAATGCGAGAACGTACCATAAAACATGCCAGAAACTTTCTCCTCCTCGTCAATGAAATGGAAATGTTTAATGTTTGCAAGATTTTGAATAATTTCATATGTCTCCGGGTGTATGTTCGTAAACCATAGTCTTCTTTTCTTTGCATTCGCGTTCTTTGATAATATTTCAATGCCCTAAAAATATACATAAATACATATATACAATGTATATGTACAATGTACGCAGCAGTGTACGCAGCACATGTTAAATGACGTATAAAAAATTATTTCTTCCTTTCTGATTTTGGACCATGTTATTTGCAAGAGAAACGCTGGCTGGTATACATATAGCAACGTGAACAGTATTTACCTTGACAGAGGTATAGTCCATGTATCGAACCTTCTCGCAATTCATAACGAAAGGTATGTTATGCTGCTCGTATTGCCGAATAATTTCATTGGCTTTATTACAAAAGTAATTAACCGCAGGATATAGGATAGCGCCATCCGGTCGAAGCATCGCATACTTCTTTCCCGACTGTGACTAAAGGAATTTATGAAACAGTATGAAATGTCTATGCATATTATACGAACGAAAATATATACCTACATATATATGTATATCTAAAATTAATATACGAAGAAATAAAGTCTGTTGCATTTGATAAACGAATATAGGTACATACTTGTAGAACTCTACCTTTTACCTTGCATTCGATGACTTCGATCTGTGGCCTGGCAGATGGTCGAATCAGGTAAATTAAATTAAATGCGGCGCCAATTAAAAGTCCTATTTCAACTCCGCAAATAGTGCAAACAAAGAATGTAACTACCGCTGCAACGGCATCCCTTCCTGCAATAATTTAAAAAGAATACATGCAGTATACCAGAATATTCTTAGTTGGTTTATCGATGGAATTGGAAGATGAATTGGACTTCTATCGAAATACATACATATGGTACTGGTATACAAAATACCTATTAGGTTGTTTACTTCGATCGGTAAGTTAATTTAGAAAAAAAGTTGTGTTTCCATAATGTTACGTATTACGTATGAAAATGATACCGATTTCAAGTCCTCGATGAGCAGCGATAATTGCGATACTTACTACTTCCCTTCCAAAGCAGCTTTACGATCTTCGCATCTATGATGAACGCCACTGCTGTTATCAATACCGCTGCAAGCGTGGCTCGGGGAATGTAATAAAAGTGCGGGGTTAAGAAGCTTAGCGCTAATAATGCCATAATTCCTGCAACAGTGAATCTTCTTAAACGGAATTTTTCTATGCCTCCTCGATGTCTGATTGTGAGTTCGAGCCATTTATTTTTCAATAAATCACGATACAATTGGGTCGGCCGTATCGACGCAACGACGACGGTAAAGAGTAATAAAGTAAAGAATGAATAATGAAAAATTGGTTGCTCCGATACTCGTCTTGGCGAATCCGCTATGGATTGATCATTCAAAAATGAAAATACATATTACATACCGACATATAGGCCAGCCAGGGTGGTCCGTACACCGCTTGCACTTATCACAGCGCTTCTTGTAAATGCTCCAGCAGTTGGCATGGACGAGAAGAAGCTTCCGAGTATATTTGAGAGACCGAGTGTCAACATTTCTTGCGTCGCACAGATTGTGTTTCCACATGCTAAAAAATAGTTCAAATTTACATACATACATATATGTATTGCCGATCACAATCTTTATTTATATACATTCATAATGTATATGACATATTCTCACAAAACGCTTTAGCGATAGCCACATTTGCCAACACAGACACAAGTGGTAGCACGATCAACCCTGTTCCATAATGTTGACACATATCGATCAAAGTGTAAGTTTGATTTCCAACCTGGGCTGTAAATGGCGGCACGGACAGCTTCGGAAGTCCCGATACGATTTTCCCTTTAACAAAAATCAATTTCGTTTCAAAACAAATCACATTTTCAAGTCAAATAAAATTGTCATGACGCGTGCACGGTAAAATCAAAAATACCTGATAGAAGAAACGGCGATCCTCCTCTGTGCTCGAAATAAAATGCCACAGTGGACGCTAAAAGAATGACCAAAGCGTTGCGACATATGGAAAGAAACCATAACATCTTCTTCGCGAACGCAGCTCTGTTGCTGCCATTCCTTTGGTTTTGGTCACCATTTTTAGCGATGCAACAATCAAAATCTCTTAATTTCTGCGAACATTAATAATTGTTTATCCACACGTATATTAGTTTCATGTTTCTTTGTCAAGGATAATGGTATATCGTATTCACCGTGTAAATTTTTTAGTTTATTCCTAATATCCGACGCTACGCCACGATTCATATTCGATATTAAACGGATATAGGAAAAAGTTGCAAACAGTTGGAGAAACTTACTCGAAAGAATAGAAGGAAAGCTATACTGGAAAGTCCAAGAGCAAAATCAGGCAATCGGATTTTTCGGAAATTTTCGAAAATTTTGGTGATATTGTCGGCCACGCTGCTAGCTTTAAATTTCAGCCCGAGCAGTCCTTGTAACTGTGAGACGATTATAATGATCGATGTGGCTGATGTGAAGCCTGATGTAACTGGCATCGATATGAAGTCCACTAAAAAACCTGTAAAGACCGTGGCGAATTGATTTAACAATTAATAATTATACATATGCATACATATATGTAGACCAATTTATTTTGGGATTATATATCATTTTATTCTTGGTTCTCTCGTTTTGCAAATCAAATTGCATTAGCGTGTAGCGAGAGTGTAAATAATTCGTTGGATTAGTAGTATTTATATGTATGTATGTAGTACATATTACCTAACAAGAAACATCGATCGAGTGATTTCAACGAGTGGTAACAACCGAAACGTCGCGTCGCGCGTCGCGTCGCGCGTCGCGTCGTACTAAAACGGCTAAATACACGTTAAATGTATCATTTCGATGAAATTCTGCAAGTATTTTATAAACAAACGGAAATAATTGTTCGAGAATTAAATAGCTGTTTATGTATATTTTCATTTATTTGAAAAATAGTATAAGCGAATAAACTAGCCCTTTAGCGGAGATGAAACTATATACATATACACATATAGTTCTAGGTGTTCGTTATGGCTATGTTATTTATCGAAAATTTAAGTATGTATTTCGATATTTTTTAATCCGCCCACGTTCTTATATCGTGTATCGCGTTACACGATAACTGTATGTATACATTCCATGCGATATCTTCCCACCTCGTGTCACCATCGATTAACCGAATTAACGAAAAATGAATGAAAAATTAACGAAAACTCGTTACCGAATGAAATAGTTTAATCGAATATCAATGACGCGTTTATCAAAAGAATTAATCGATGCTTCTGTTTAATACTGTTTGCTGTCTGTTATGTTGCGGATGTCGCGGCGCGGCGCGGCGCGGCGGTGCGGTGTTTCAAGTTATTGTCTTTTGTAAGAAGTAAGAAAAATCGAGAGGAGCGATCGCGTGAAAAATACATAGTTGGTAAATTGGTAATACGAGCCTAAACGAAACAAGCCCATCAGTAATTCCACGCAGCCAGCCAGGAAGCAAAAGAGCACGACAAACTCCACAGGCATGTTCCTCGTGTACTCTAATGTCAACAGAGACATCAGGGAGGATGGTCCAATCGATACTTCTTTAATTGTCCCGAAAACGATGTACACGAAAGCTCCAACGAAACAGGAATAGAGGCCGTACTGCAAATCAACGTAAAAACCGCATTCCTTTTCATTAAATGTCTCCTGTTTCGCGACAACGTCAACGCATCATCGTTAGAATATGTGAAAGTTCATGTTTTTCTATCAACATTAAAACGCGTCGAATCAAATTCCACATGACGTCTCTATGAAAATTCAATTCTACGTATGTATTTAATGTTAATAGTTGATATACTGGACATACACGGCAAGGCAAGGAACGCGCATTTACAGCGGACTCCCGTACAACGCGATCAAATAACAGTTCTTTCAAAAGTTTTTAAACAATTCTTCGTACGTCTACTGTAAATTTGCTGCCACACGTGCATATGTACACAATATGTTGCTTTTCGAAAAGTGATTTTTCAACGAGATTTCAAGATTATCGGCGCGGCGCGGCGCGGCGCGTGGCGTGTTCTCCGAAACACGAATATCTCGAGATCGAATGATCGAAAATTTCAAACGAACACATGGAGGAAACGAATGAAATCGATGGTACGATACCTGTGGAATAGCATAAATACCTGTGCAGTTAAACCTGCGAGGGCAGCGTACGCTATACTTTGCGGGATCAGAGTGAGTCCGAGCGAGAACCCGGCCACCAAATCGGAAACAGCATCGAACTTGGAATACTTTGGCAGCCAGGTCAATATTGGCATGTGCTTCGCTATCGAGCACTTTGATTTACCATCTTTCTTCTGCGGCGACAGTCGTTCTTCCGACGAGATTGATGTTTTCATCGTATTTAGCTTCGTCGTAACCGGGAAGATCGGCGAAGGAACCGGAAACGCACTATTTCAAACTTAGCGACCGAGGAACGCGTCGGACGCGTCGGATGGTCGATGGAAGATTGATTTCGATCGATCAAGTTAGAATGACATTAGAGAGTCGGATAGCGAAGAAACGGTAGTAGGGTAGAACGACGCGACGCGACGCAACGGTAGACGTAAAAGCTGCCTATACTCGGGGAAGCAGTGGCGCAAACTGACGTAGCCACCACCCGCGCCATGTCGTTACATCGCAAACATACGCGTAAACGCGGTTCTATCCGGCTATCAGCAATATTTTCACGGCTACCAAATTGTTATCGCACGGTGTCGCGTCTCCGAATAAAGCTCAGGGCAAACAGCCGGCGCGGCGAGGCGCGGCGTTACGAAGAGGAAGCTGCTGGTTTTTGCTTCGCTTGCTACCGGAGTTGAGGAAAATTTCAAATTGGTTTCCAGAAACCTATATGTACTACGGTCTATAGCCTATAGTCCTTATAGACCTGCTTAT
Source organism: Lasioglossum calceatum (assembly GCA_963966675.1). NCBI lineage: Eukaryota > Metazoa > Arthropoda > Insecta > Hymenoptera > Halictidae > Lasioglossum > Lasioglossum calceatum. Next base: position 133,686 of record OZ016548.1, read on the forward strand.
GTACCCCATTATTTTTATTTCGCATCATTCTCCTCGCAAAAACGTATACATTCGAATGTAGATCTACATTCTACAATAGAAGTATGTACTCTTTTGAAACTTATTATTAAATATACATTGTGTATATCGGTAGAATAGTAACAAACGTAATTATTATTTCGTATAAATATAATTGTTACGAAAATTATGAATACGTGGAGAGACATTTAAATTTGACATAATCACGCGCAACATACTTATACGTATACATACGTATATATACATACATACAGTCAGCATGCTCTGCATTTAACTTGAAATATAGTATACTATAGACGACTGACTATCCGCCCTATCTTACGATCTCGGTTTACTCGAGTAAACCTGCTGGAGATTAAACGAGAGCATAATGTCACGACTAGACGGACCACCGCACCGCACCGCACCGCACCGCACCGCACCGCACCGCACCGCACCGCACCGCACCGCACCGCACCGATTCAGTGCCATCGTTTTCCTTACCTACGACCTACATCATTTCTGGACCATATTTCGCTCTTCGTTATTCAAGATGGAAGCATCACGCGACTCTTCGGCTGATCATTTATTATTCACCTTTATCTCTTTTTTATTTCTGGACCACGTCAAACATTAACAAATTTTACATACGCATCGACAATTGCTGCAGCACCGTTCGCACCTTTTGTATATCGATATTTTCCGAAACTCGAGAACCAATAATGTTGCCATACTTTTCAAAAAAAAAATATTTCACGTGGAATGAATCCTGTCATAAAGTAAAAAAATATGGCTTTACGTTTTTTATCTCGTTGTATCATACAATATAAGTTAAATCTCTCAACATCTAATTAATGTTACAGTTTGCGTCTGTATCACGGCACTCTTCCATATACACCTAATTCATCGGCAAACAAAATTAGACACGGCAGTGTCGCAATCGAATCGTTTCTGTTAATCTTCGGCAAACATAGACTAACATTAAGCAAGCCCTATTTATCAGATACGAAACGTTTAATTTCTATCGTTCAAGGTAAACTGTAATGTTTTATGGATGATTTTTTTTGTATTTCTAATCATAGCTTTCCAGTGTTTCCTGCTAATATGGTAAAATACATATGATATACCATACATATAATATTATTTGTATTTCTATTACTAGAAAGTTCACTGTACTTTCTAATAGCATCGTCGAGAAAGGTAAAGCTCCAGCTTTGATATGAAAAGGGAGTTGGCCGCTACAAGCTGCTGCATAAAGGTTTATTTATTTATAATGAACATCTAAATTATACTTTCGCGAATACCAAATGCAATAAAAACTATACATATAACTAATAAAAGAGTTCGTACGTTTTCGAAACGAATTTTTTGCGCAACCAGTGGACAACGGAGAAAGTGTCAAGAAAAGAAAAAAAGCATACACAAACAAAAAGGTACTCGCGTGCAACTTTCAATGCAGCGATATAATCACGACGATAATAATAATAGTAATAAATAATAATAATAATAATAATAACAACAACAACAACAACAATAGTATAATTACGATGGCGATGACAATATATGTAAAATGGTAACAACGTTTAATATTAAGTGACAACGATAATTATTAATTAATAAACGTAATACTAATTATAGTCGATATTTATTTTCGATAAAATCTCTATGTAAAAATTCAATAATAACACAATAATAAGATCGTTCGATGCGCTGGGTTTGGCACACGTGTCACCATTTGTTGGCCGATTTACGTCAATCTCTTGTTGACCAGCTCGATTTGTTCGTCAACCCTGTCGGATGTTCCTAGGAACTTGGTCGGTTTCATGCCAACCATCTTGATGGTCATTGGCACGTAATCGCTGCTGACCTGGGTCAAACGAGCCAACGACTTCATGCAAACGAACAGCTGCTCCTCTTCGGGTGTGTCGTTGAAGTATTGGCATAACGCCATCGTCAGTTCTGCAGCCAGATCGTCGAACACCTATGGGAATTTCGGAAGAACGTGAGAACACCCCTGGGATCGCGCAGCCGCCTATATGTATACGCGCCTAGGCAGTGGGAACGCGAGCGAAACGCGAGCGAAACGCGAACAAGGCGCATCGTCTCATTGTCAGCTGAGAAAGATACAGACCACAGTTTTCACTTCTTTGCAGGCCAGATTGTGAATAATAGCGGCACCCCGCGTCTGCAAGTCTATCGAGGTTGAAAGCAACGCGTGTATCGCCACTTTCGTCGTCACTCTGATGTTGTTGATTCTCTGGTTCTTGTGCTGCCACAACGATATGTACAACAGCCACTCGGAACTGCTCAGGTTCTCGAACAAGTTTGTCAACTGTTAACAAGTTTGCGAACCGCGGCAGATTAAAATTTGTTTCCACAGTTTTACGTATACGTAGATAGACTGGAGAGAGAGAGAGAGAGAGAAAGCGCAACATCGGATATCGCTTACAAATTGTGTGAGAGCAAGCTGTTCTTCCGCGGGATGCAGATCAAAGTCGTAAGCATAGTTCATAATGATATGGTCTCTCCTGTCTTGGTGTAGCAAAAGAATCACATCGTCCTTTAACGCGGCAACGGAAAGTATGTTGAACAGTTTCACTCTTGCGTTGCTCGGTATCGTCTCGTCCCTCAGAATTCGACCTGACGAACAACGTGGACATGGTACAGATTGTTCAGCGTTCTGAACGCGATCCCGACAATAGTCGTTCGTCGACTCACCTACAAAATTCAAGAAGTTGTCTTCGAGCGCCCAGGAGCCTTCATCCTCTAGGACGTACATTCTCAGTTTGTCCATGCATTGCTTCTCCTCTTCGTTCAGTTGCTCGGTTACCAGACTGTTTAGAGTGTCGTACTCCGCCTTCACGTCCACCAAGTCTTTGAACACTATAGGGGGCTCTGCTGGCAACGGTTCCGCCGCGGGCTCGTCGAAGCTCAACAATTGTGCTTCGGTCAATTGTTGGGCAGCTGGTAACAGATAAACCTTTTGTATTATCGCTGTACACTTTCGATTTTCAACGCAACTTTTCTTTTCTTTTTCTAGCCAATTCTTACAATATTATCGTTCTTATAATTAAATAAACGAGAAATCGTTACGTAGTACGTATGGTAGTCGATGGAATGCAACTTACCTTCGCTTTCCGCCATTTCTGAACAATTGCTGGGACCAGTACTATTCGTATCACTGGCAATCTCTTTACTTCCCTTGTGTTTCTTCTCCTTCTTCTTCTTTTTCTTCTTCTTCCTGTCCTCTTTAGCTAGCTTTTCGTTCAGCTCGTTCCTTCTTTCTTCCAACGCAATTGAATTTAATCTGCCGTGATATATAAACAATAAACAACAATATTCATTAATATCAGACGATATTATACTTTTTATAGTTAAAGAAAAAAAAAAAAAAAACAAAAAAAACGTTAGATTTCGTAATGAAAAAGTGTTTCTCAGAGAAGTTCAATGTTTATAGTTTATACATGCATAGATAGAGTTTCAAAATTGTTCTCACCGTGCTTCCTCAATGGCCTCATTTAAAAGCTCAAATTCTGGCGAGACTTCTCTCTGGTTTCTTGTCCCAAGGAATGTCGAACCGACCGTGAACAGTGCTGATCCACTTGGGCTGTTGCTCAAAGTTTCTATCAGCGTTCTCAAACCTTGTCCAATGGGTCTGCACACGAAATTCGAGCGATTTCAATCGAACAGAATTTCACATGTAAAATACGTCTATGCTGTACAGTGTACAGGGTGGGGCGGAAGAGGATGATGATTATTCCACGTGTAAAAATAGATCGAAAGAAAAAGGAAAAATATTTTTTCGTTCGACAGCCCGTTTTCGAGAGAGTCAAGTTCAAAGATAGCGGGAGAAAGTAGAATCGGTCGGCCATGATGAGACGCGACGCGCGTCAGACGATTCCTACTTTCCTACCCAATACCAAACGTATTCTAATTTCTAATATGTAACGTACATAGTACATATGCATGGCGTATGGATTTTGTTAAAATCTTACAATTGTAGTATCTCTTCTGGTAGATCGAGGATGTACTTTGGAATACTTTTTCCCGCCAAAAAGTTGCTGACTTCTTCGGTGAAACAGTTGCAGTTGTGCTTGAATAGATTGTACGTTCCTGGGCTGCAATGAAATAGTCATTCTAATTAGTACCGGTATGCATTTATATAGTAACATTTATACAAAAACCTACTTTAAAAAAGATCTGTTCTCCGAGTCCACTAATTTCCAAAAAATTGCTTAAATCTAGATCTAGAAAAAGTTGTCTGTTACTCATCGTAGTATGCGTATAGTAGAAAAAATTCGAAAATATTGAAACGTATAGTAATCGATTGAGAAATATGCGAGAGAAAAATCCAGACCCAGCGTTATGGCTGCCATGAAATCGTTAAGGTTAAAAGCATCCGCCGCGCGAGGGTTAAGGGTTATTTTCGGTTAAAAGATGTCTGTGCCCAAGTTGGTCTGTTTTTCTGCGGCTATTATTAGAGACCACGGATGTTATGGATTTGATAACATAAACCTAGAAAGCACGCAGGAACCAAGAGCTACATAAACGCGTACCATCGCATCGTGGTCAATTCAAAACTCTCGTGCCTCCATTTCGCGAGAAATAGAAAATCCAATAAGTAAAATAAGAATAGCAGAGGACCGCGGAAAATTGTTGACGCGCGATACTTGTGACTTGTGACGCACGATCCATGAATCATACAATAATAGCAACGAAAACGCGTGTAGAGATATAGCGAGACGAATAATGATGTCACTATAATAATATTTAGTAGCACCTCTATCTGTGAATACTATTTTCAATTGTGTTACAGATTTTTCCAATTTAATATTTTATCGGCAAAGTTGTTTTTATTTTCGGTCGTTTTCAAATAAAAAAGACCAAATATTCCGAACGCGACAATTTAATAAGAAATATTTGACTTTCCGAATGCAACTAATTAAACATTTTATTTTCTAAATGCAGAAAATTAAACATTTTGTTTGCAACTGCAGCAAACAAGATATGTATTTTAAATAATATACATACATATATATGTTAGCCACTACCATATGAAATAAATTTAATAAATTTCTCATTGGACAAGACAAACGTAATTAAACCTTTCCCAACACAAAAAGAATATTACATTGCACTCGAATAAAATCGTAGAAAATCTTGTGATTTTGATGCACAGAATTGTATTTTTCTATTCGAACGAGAATAAATTTCCGGCACGCGGAAGAACGAAAATTGACATGATCGAACTCACGCGAACTTGGACGTTCCCAGGCCGTTGATGTACTCGAGGAAGATGGAGTACGACAGGTAAGTGACGCCGATGCTTTCCACCTTGTCCGGCTCGCCTAACACCGTTCCACCCTGAAACGGAAAAACCGGATTCTTCCGGGATGATGTTTCGGGAAGAAATCGTACATTCGGAAGCGCGCCAATATCAATTTTACGAAGGCGTTGCGACGCGCACAATTTTAGAACCGTGACAAAACCGACAGAAACCGTCCCCTGCAAGAATCGCTCGAAATAACCGTGGACCGTGGACCATTTTGTATCGGGCGAGCGCGCTCTCTCGGATCGAACCGAACACGATCATGCGAATCGAACGAAATACATATGTATCCCCGTTTCGGGGTGGCATGGCGGCGCGGCGCTTCGAAATTCGAATGTATTTAGTCGTCTACTTCCTAAACTTTCTTTAACGAAACCGTGTGTCGGTACGAGAGGAGTTTTTCATAGTTGCGGAACATTTGCGCAGTTTTTCGGAGTCACGCGAACAATCTTTTTCACCTGAAAGAAGGAAGTCGAAGCACGATCAACCGTTTCTCCGCCGTGTCGTGTCGTGTCGCGTCGCGTCGCGTCGCGTCGTTTCCACGTTTCGTCGAGGAACCACTCGCATTCGAACTGACGTTGCGCGTCGCCGCGACGCCACGCGTCCGAGCAGCGTGTAACTCAAGATCATCGATGATCGCGCGCGCGCGCGCGCAACCTCTTCACTCTTCATCCATGCCGGTTCCGGTTTATTTTTCGACGCGTTCACGGCCGCGTGCACGCATAGACAGTACTCAAAATTATAGTGTTTTTTCTGGTCCATATTGCGAAAAATAAAACTGCAGGAGATTATAAATGATAGGGGTATATTTCGAAAAACAAGCTCTTCTTTTCTAAACATATTACGATCAGTCAGCGAACGATTTCGTATCAAAACACAACAAGGAATCCGTCACGAACTATTGCACTGACCTACCAGATCACATAATATCGTGCCACAATTTTTCTTTAAGGGTCCATGGTAGCAACGAGTGATTTTAGCAACGATCGTGTCGCGTCGATCGTTACGTCAGCCATATTTCGGGAAATATCGTAACGACTGAACTTCAAAATTCATTCCTGCCCGTGACAGATGGATAGAAATACAAGAAAGAGTATGCCGCTATAACAGAAATTAATGGGTGCAGCGAACTGCGAAGAAGGGTTTCGTTAATTTGCTGTTTCTCCACTTGCGTACCAAATAAAATGAATGAAACAGCAATAGCTTGTGGTAGAAATAATAATAAAATAAATAGTGTACGGTACACGGTTACACGGAAAAGTATGAAATAAAAATAATATTTATTCGTTATCCGCGACCAGCCAAGCGTGCAATCCGAATTCCTTCTGTCGTTCCTCGATTAACAAACGACTTTTTGGCAATAGCGGTTCCAGGATAGGGACAGTTATGGATTCCGATCGGTTCGGAGAACGGAGGTTCTAGCGTACCTCGAAACAGAACGCGGTCCCGGTCCGAACGGCAGCTTCTTAGAGGCGGAGTATCGACGGGAAGACTTACCGACAGCTTTCGCCGTATCTCGTCGAATCTTAAACGACCGGGATCGTACCATACAACGGAGAGAGTGACGACGAGAGCGACGAGAGAGAGAGAGAGAGAGAGAGAGAGAAGTGAAAGAGAATCAAGTAAACCGGGTAGCTAATTTTAGGAGCAACCGGACCAAATTTAGTACCCGCTCGTGTCTAGCGTATCGTATGGCGTGGAATGACTCCTCGTTGCTAGCCCCGAAGCTAAGCGGTCATGATTCGGATGGCAGCGAGTGCACACCTTGCTGCTATCTCGCTATCAGTCGCTAACATTTCTCCCTCTTCCGAGTCTTTTCTTTTTCGGATTCCAGCTGTCATGTCGGCGGCGGACCGTTACTTAACAACGGGAGCAACCGAGCAATTAACCCCCAGGCACCTAGCTGCACGATTTTTCTACGTTGTTGGCCATCCGAGCCACATTTTCGACACTCCAAATCGAACAGATCAATTGCTACATTCTTTCTTTTCCGGGTTACAATGTTTCTAGAGTGTTTTATTTAGACTCGGATGCGTTTCGTTTGGGGTAAAGCGGAGAGCCGATTAGATCGACCGAGGTACTCGATGTAAAATCTACGAATCTCCAAAGGTTTCACGGTTTTCTCAATCGGTTATTACGCGATAATCATTTGAACAATCTAGTTCGGTGTTCAGTCAATGAAAAACGCTATTATGAAATGCGATAGCATATCGATACGATGCAATTAATTACGAAACTAATAATATAATTTGTTGCAGCGCCATTCAACCGTCCTTAAGCACTATAAATAAAATTCAATCAAGTTTCATCGAAAGTGTAATCAAACAGGATGATTAAGCGAAACAAAGGTGTGCATACTGTTTGAGTTGATAAATTATACTTTTGATCAAACAGTTAAAGTTAAGACGTTTTTGTTATAGTAATTAAACCGTAAAAAATGATTACTCACAGGTCGAGCAGTCTGGATTCCAAATGGACCAAAGTAGTATTCTCGACCATAAGCGACGATAGCTGTATGCCATATTCCTTCAACGTGTCGACCTAAATGTAAATAAACATTTCTCGATTAGATAAAGCGTCCACGCAACACAATTTCGTAATTTTATCCATAATATAGGCTATAAGCAAGAATTAGATAAAAATTTATTTAATCTTTCGACTATTCGTTTTTCTTTGAAATATATCAAAATACAGCTGAATTATTAAATTTTAACTTGATCTTTCGTTAACGCGTTGCTTGAAAAATTCTCCTCTGGATTAACTATAGTAATTAGGCTATCCACGCGAGCCCTATGTGACAAAACGTGACAGAACGATTGATGGAAGTGCCAAGAAATACATCCGGGCCGGGCATATTGGCTATAGCTTCGCGACGATTGTCATGAGACTGTACATACACTGTACACCACTGTACACCTCTACGGTTGACCACTTCAAACTTCAAAGAAACTGTAGAAAACTCAAAGTGAACTGTCGTTCACTTTTGCATGATGAAGTAATTTTGATAAGTCTTTGGTAAAGACAATACATGTACAATAAATAATCAAGTATTACCAATTTATAAGACAGATCTTTTGAAAAAAGCTGTAGTTGTTGTAAAATTGTCAAGGAATTTACAGGAGAGAAAACAACGTTCCCCTTGCAAGAATGACTATGGTTACATATTTCATGGCCGTGGCCAGTATAATTGACAAATAGCAGGATTATCGAGCGAATCGTTTAACCCCTGCCAAGCCGCAAAGAGTTACGAGGTGCGTGAACTTCGATGTCAATACAATTAATAGTCTAGATATCTAAATAGATTAAGAATGGCAGCGGACGCTCCTGCCCAAGGACCCTCGTTAACAAATCCCCCGCGCGGCGCGGCGCGGCGTACAATAATAATCGCGGCTGCCCTTGTCATTGCAAATCCGTTCGCTGTTTACCGCAATGTCCACCCGATCCGTCCACGATGAATTAATGGCAGCTGTACAACGGCTTAGAGTTTAGAGTTTAGAGTTTCGAGAAACCTGTCTGCTACCGGTGAACGTAGTCAGGACCAGGACGTGGTCAGGAAGCAGCGATCTCAAGTTCGCAACAAGTCCCCTATACATATGTATAATCTACCAGCAATCATTTTACATTCTTTTCGAAAAATAAGATACAATATAAAAATATTGAATGTATTGTAGAAATATGTCGGAACACAAGTTCGTCGGAGGGAGAGTCTATGGTTGTAGACGTGTCCCGCCATCAAATCTATGGAAAAGATCATTCTTTTTAGTTTTATACGGGATGTCCGAAAAATGTTGTACGTGGTTGAAAGCGAGGATTTCTGAGGTGGCGGTGCCACGGGGGCGTCGCATATCGGAGTTTTTAATCAGATTGTTGGGTAACGGCGCGGCGCGGCGCGGCGCGGCGCTACTTAGTTCCCACGCGCGGCATGATCGAGGGTGAGCGTAATGCATAATTTTGAGCTTGCTCGGACCGGACTCGGCTCGAATTCGGAGTCGTCGGCCCGTGACTTCATCGACCCAGTTTCTCACCGCGGGAATAGCCGAGCATATCCGTGATTTTCTTATTGCAACGCGTTTCTGGGAGGGTCGTGCCATGCCATGGCGAAATATAAACGAGAAATAGCCGCGCCGCGTTAGAGGTACGGGCCATCCAACCCGACGCGCGACGCGACGCGACGCGACGCGACGATTCACCACTTTCGACGCTTGCGCAACGTTTTACGTGCGGCCACGCTCGGGATCGCGGTGTTTTCCGGTTCGACCGGTCGTTTCTGCATTTTGCTGACAATCTCGGTGTCTTATGGGGTCGTTCAACCTGTATACTCAGATTTTGCAATATGCCAAAAACTATGGAACAGGTCATTGTTTAAAGCGCGCCGCGCCGGGCCGCGCCGCGGTCGTTTCGTTCATGAAACCGATCAGAAAGAAGTTACTCCAAACGACCTCTGGAATCAGCCCTTTCAACAAAGTACAACATTTTTCGAATACCCTGTACATTCACGCGCGAGCGCATCCATACATACATATGTATTATATGTATTATCGTAAATGCAGTAGTTAGGTAAATGTGTACACTTGCTATGCGAAACGGTAAGTGCATTCGCCAGGAAAAATAGTAAATCATGCAACATTTAAAAAAACATTTACGCTAACGTAACATTATTATTTCGCATATTTCAAATTGCTTGCCAAAAAAGAAGATTACTCTGGAATTTTTACATATGTACTACGATTTAGTTTTCAACGACCTAGTAGTATATTTAGCAAGATCAGCGACGAACGCTTGCGCAATGCTGCCCTTTTCTTGCGATTCATTCCCTTTTCGGAAGTGTTTATATTTAAATTGCTCCGTACCAAAATGGCGGTAGCGCTTAGTGGATATTGCCAAATATCCAAGCACCTAAACAGGTGCTTTCCGATTTCCCTCGATGGGGAAAGCCAGTTGGATTTTTAGCACGTTGCTGACGTCGAAATTATTATTAGTTATTATTTAAACCAAGCTTCGCTTCGGCTATGCGACACCCGTATGAATTTCCGTCATTCTGTGGTCATTTTTAACCAATCTTTTTTTTCAAAACAGCTATTTGGACGCCATTTGTATATAAATAAAAATGTAATCGTATTAACAATTAACACTGTTGGATCAAGAATAAAGAGCCGCAGGAACGGCGCGGCGCGGAGACCGAGCAAAATCGTTCGTAAGCCGCCGAGACACTCGACGCAACGCAACGCGACGCGACGCGACGCGACGCGACGCGACGCAACGGATCCTACCAACTTTTTCATAATTTTTTTCAGCCAACCAGGTTCGGGTATACCGACACCGTTATTCGTTGCTTAAAAATATCTTGTTGTTGCTCTTTACCTCGTGTACGCGTGTGTCTCGGATGAAGACGCAGCAACGAGTGCTTTAAATAACGTATCGTACAACGAATTTCAGGCAGAACAAACGGTCTCGGCCATTTAAATAACGTCCGACCATCCGACGCAAAACAGTTATCGCCCCTTGCATTGTCACAGCTAAAATTAATCCCGCGAATATCGTTGATTCTTGTATCGCGGCAATTTACCAACAATTTTCGAAAATGCGAAGCAAAGTTCTTCGTTGTCCCCCGGATCGTATTTAGTTCGCAATGATTTGCGACGATCATTATATATTGTACAAATATCAACTCTTCTGTGGACCAATTTATCGAAATTTGAATTTCGAGTCAAGAAAGCACCCAACGATGGTCTTGTTTAGAACAGTAACATTATATATTCAACGTTGATATTTCACTCACCTATGACAGTTCTGGACATTTTAGCAGCCATGCCTTTCGACAGGTCGTAAATATACAATTCGACCATAACGCTGGAGTCCTCGTCGTTGTCCATCTTGTTCAACTAAAAGAAAAGGATTTTCCGATAAATAATGATTTCATTAGGTAATAGTTATGGACGAGAGGATTCTTTGAAACTATTCGGTATGTTATCCTCGAGAAGCCAAATCTTGTACGAGAGTTTCAACTTCTGGTTGAAAATATAAAAATTTAAGAAATATACATACGTATGGACACCTAACCTAACCCAGAGGATTTCTAAAGAATTGTAAACTATTCTAAAATCTTAGTCACGTGTCACTGAAAATGAAAACACAACAATACATTGTATGTATGTATGTACATACTTCGCGCTAAAACTGACACGATTAAAATCATATTTTTAGTCCATTCTCGACGAATCCTCGAGCAAACGATGATTTAGCGATTATAGTAACACAGTATTTTCCAGGCTCACCGTGGAAACAACAAAACCATTCTATTCGACAAATTTCCGTAGAAATCTAAAGAATATGCATCCGTGATACAAACACTCTGTCATATACATGTACATATACTGTCTAATCCGCTCTGAATCGTGAACCGGTACGTCTCTCGGAGAAACCGGCCGCGCATAGTCATCGGATTTTAAGCAATTATAGCTCTAGGATTCGAGCCAAACGCAACAAAGCGAAAAGTTCAATGAAACTCGCCGACACCATCGATTATTCCCTTGCGACGCAGCAAGATATCACTGACAGCGAAAACCATCTATCAACGCACACGAGTTCTAATCGAACGAACCAAACTTGTTTTGGATCCACAATTTCAGTCGAGAAAACAGATTTTTCGATCCAGCAGAAGACTTTGCCGGACCAACAAGATCCAGATCGAAACGGCAGGTGGGCGGGGTTAATCCTCGAAACGGCAATTTCCCGCGTAAACGTTCAAATCTTCGAGAAGGTTACCGATTGGTCGATTTTTTGCTGGCTTTGAAACCGAGAGCGGCGATCTTCCGGTTCCTCTTCGGGTCGAAGAAGACGCGTTACAGCAAGATGGGACGGCCAGAAATTCCGGAACTGCCTCGGATATTGCTCGCTGCTATTTCGCGTGTGGCAAGGGGTCGCCCAACTCCGCTTATGTCGGCCCTGATGGATGGGAAAAGTCGGGGACGCAAATACACTGGGTCGGCCGGCCCGACTAGACCCGATCGACCGACGGAACAAGACGAAAACGCGAGACCGAGACCGAGAGTCCTTCGGTATCGGAATAGAAAATCAGAATGACGTTTCGGAGGATAGAACGAAGAAAATTGTTTTAGAGAGTCGGGGAAGGTTTTGGGGATGTTCGATCGAGCGGAACAAACCGACTAGACCCGATCGATCAATCGATCGATCGATCGACCGATCGACCGATCGACGCGCAACGCGACGGGTCCTGAGCGAAGGATACCGGTGCGGTGCGGTGCGGTGCGGTGCGGTGCGGTGGTGCGGCAACGATTTCACGATCACTACATGAAATCACAAGCAGGGTTGCCATATTTTATCCCCTCCGGCCCCTTACCCTTCCGCCTTCTCGCCCAGTTTCGCAGCGTACCTCTTCCCACTAACGCAGGCGACAGTGGCGACACGCGACGAGTGGGAAGAGTGGGAGCAGGTAAGGAAAATAACGGGTGTACTTTTGTTCCACGCGACGCTACGGACGGCTTGGCTTGAGTGAAGTGGTTTTCGAATTCAGTTTACAGCAGTTTACAGACTTTGGTGTGCAATCTAGCAAGAATCAAAGTTTTAGAGTGCCGTTTGCAGTATTTTATACTACGCATTATTTTAAATTATTGAGAAAGCAGATTACATAACCTAAAACTCAATGTATACATTACCTGCTTTCTCAATAATTTTAAATAATGCGTAGTATAAAATACTGCAAACGGCACTATAAAACTTTGATTCTTGCTAGATTGCACACCAAAGTCTGTAAACTGAATTCGAAAACCACTTCACTCAAGCCAAGCCGTCCGTAGCGTCGCGTGGAACAAAAGTACACCCGTTATTTTCCTTACCTGCTCTCACTCTTCCCACTCGTCGCGTGTCGCCACTGTCGCCTGCGTTAGTGGGAAGAGGTACGCTGCGAAACTGGACGAGAAGGCGGAAGGGTAAGGGGCCGGAGGGGATAAAATATGGCAACCCTGATCACAAGCGCTAGAGATCCCGATCCTCTTTGGATCAAACGTTTCAACTTACTGTTATTGCGGGCCGGGCACGACTTGTGCCGACGCGCATCAGATGGAGCGACCTATTCGCGTTCCAACGTTTCAACAACATCGTTATATCGCTCAATGAATCAGCAGTACTCGCGGACGCCGCTCGCCGCGCGCCGCACCGACTTGCAAATCGGCTCAACCAGCTGGAAAATTCGTGATTTTATCGTAGTTTTATTAATCGATGCGCTGCGAAAACGACATTCTAGCCGGATCAGGGCGATTTTCTGTACCACTCGATGAAACCCCTCCAGAGAAAACTCTCTGCGGCAAATTTCAAGTCGGCACTCGTACCGCAAGGATAGTTATAGGGTGGGCACGTCGCTTGGTTCAATTTGAAGAAAGTTATTAGTTTTTAAAGAACATCCGCTTAATTTTGTCTCTACCGACAACTGGAGCGACCGTGCGATGCCGAAGACGATCAATGAAAACAAAACGCAGACGTGTTCGTCGACGCTCCGAGACTCGATTAATTCGTCCCGCGTTAATAGTAACGTTCGAATGCGCAGGACGTATCTACGGGACGTTTCAGGACAAGCGAGAGAAAACTTACGCAACTCGTTGGGCTTCTCTACGAAACGACGAGAGAGACTGGACGGCTCGAATCGAAAAGGATGACTAGTTTGACGCTAGATCTTTGATGTCCAGCAGAGAGTTGGGAAATTCCTCTGCCAGCAGTCTCGGAGATTCTCAGAGAGTCTCACCAGATTCGTCCTGGGTCCTCGGGACCACTGGAAAGAGGACGACGATGCGAACGGGTAGCGCGCAACTCGTTAGCCGTTAGGCGATCGAAGATCGACGACGACCAAACTATGTCGAGGGACGAAGACGAAGAAGGAAAGTGACAGACACGTGAATCTCGTGTTCGACGAGTGTCCGCGGCGGTCTGTGTCACTATGTTCCGATGACTGGGAAATCCTCGCTGATCCTCGCGCCTCGCGGGAGTCAGGGACCAGGTGTTCAGTTTTAGGAGATACGGCGCGGTCGCGGTAGTCGTTCTTGCCAGGAAAGATCGTTAAAGAAGTAAGAGGATGTTCGCGCGCAACCAGCGCATGCCTCTACCCTCTACCTACCGGCGCGGCGCGGCATCGCGGCGCGGCATCGCGGCCAATAATAATTTCACGCGACACGGTGTTGTCCTCGAGCGACATATGCGAAAAATTCGGCACCGAAGTGTCAACCATTCTTTTTCTTTCAGACAAAACTTTTTTGGTCCTACATCTATTTCTAACCAGAAACCGGAACCCTATATATTTATTTATTTATTAACGTAACATTATGTATGTGGGGTCAAGGTAGGTACGTTTTTCGTGATTTTCGCTGAACGAACAATAAATATATCTATATATCTGAAGAATAGATTTCTGAAAGTAATTTAAATGAAAAATAATATCTACATTATGTGTAATTCCAGATACGAATAACGCAAATGACTTGCAAATTTTCAAAAATATTTCTTTGCATCATCCTCTCCTCCCGCTGTTTCCGCCATTTGTATTTTTCCCACCTCCTCCGACGACTCCGGAGTCAAATTGCATATTATAACGTAATCAAAAACTATTTGAAATCGAAACAAAGAATACCTATCTGAACGGCATAATTTCTTATCGAAACAGATAAGAATAGCTGTTAACTGTTAAAATTTCTAACAGAAAACTAATTAGACGCCGCAGTCCGTAGTCCGTAGTCCGTATTCGAACGATACGAAAATTGCATCTGTCATTTTCACGAAAAGATCAAAGAACTTGACCGTTTCGTTACGTGTTTGCTTAGGGGTCACGTACTTACGTCTATACACACACACACACACACACACACACACGTGCGCGCGTTTATATAAACATGTGTAATGTCGACGATAAAACGATAGAAATATGATTTATCGCGTTATCTACCGAACATCCTGTCGAATATGTCGTACCGTCGCGTAACCTTCCCGAAAACTCGCCTCGAGAACATCGTGCCAGTGTCTCCCTTTGCTATTCATAATTGCTTCGAAATAGCGATACTGTCTGTTTTATTTATAAACGAATACGATCACCTGGTACATAATTGGTAAGTATCGCCGCGGTGGTTACGACCGGACGGCAATTTACGAGTTCCGACAACCTCGAGATTATTTCCAACAGAGCGTATACGCGTACATAGAAGTAGCTATACATATTCCATAAAATTTCTGATTCGTTTACCGCGATCGTTCGATAAAACGTGTCACAATCGCCAACAATACGAGAATCGCGCGTGTCGGTTCGGTTCGATTGCGTGCAATTGCGTGACGCGTGACATTCGAAAGGAATCCGCGATCCGCGTGAGCGGAACTGAGCGGAACTGCGGAACTGCTGAAAAATAAACGCAAGAGGGCCAATAGCGCGACGCTAAACGGCCCGAGCAGGCCCGAGGCGACGCGACGGTTTCTCGGGAATATTCAGCGAGTACGGGGCGATTCAAAATACAAGTATAAACGGGTAAATACAGGACGCGTGCCGATAAGTACGTTACCGGGTTTGTGAGAAAAAAAATCGAGCCCGCGCACGAGAGAGAATCAAATAATTAATCAAAGACCGCGCGACCGTGCGTGTCCTCTTTCGACCGTTCGACGGATGAAAAATTAATAACTGGCGATCGCACTGCTCGCGTTCGTTCGCGTGGGGGAAAAAGGGTGCACGTACACGTATAGAGCATCGAAAAACGAGTGACAACCTCCCTGCGTGTTGTAAACATAAACCTTATTCCGCAATCGTGATCTGATCTGTGTCTATCTAAATACTGCTATCTATATACTTACGAGAATTCACTGATCGACAAAAGGATGGTACAAGGATCGGCCGTGTTCTATTCGTGTTTGTTGATCGGCGACGACTGAACTGTGGCTACTAAATAGCCCGGCTGGCTTTGTAATATACTCGGGTGCGCGTAGTTTTTGTGCGGATCGTCGACGCGGTTTACAGGAGGAAGCAAGTCATCGGTGGAAGATAGCGGTTAAACAGTCATTCTTGTTAGACGGTGCCCGTTTCCCGCAGAGGAGAGGTTAGAATACTAGACGTTGACTCGACAATTTTCTGGCGGCCACTAGGGACTTTGGCGGCTATCGGTTGCGAGCAAGCGAACCGAATACCGAACAGCGAGTTGAACAGCTGATGCTTCGTCGACACCGGCGAAATGTCAAAGTCCGATCAAATCGTAAGTTATCTGTTGCTAAACCGTCGAACCGTTCACTATTATTCCGTCCGTCGAGCTCAAACGATCCCGAGCCCTATCTCAGTCAGAAAATCCTCTGTTTTCGGTTCTCTGCCGAAAACGCCGAAAACGCCGAAACTTTTGCATTTCACGCGGTGACATGAGTGTAACTTACTAAAAGTTCCCAGACACCAGTTCAATTGCTTGCTTCTTTGTTTTCAATTTACAATAGATCCCCCCTGCCCCGAGACATCGTGTCAAATTTTCAATACGGACAGAATAATGCGGAAAATTTGATTTTATAAGTATCGTATTTTTACTTACGCCTCTAGTACGTCTCATTTATTATTTATATTTACATACATAACTGTTAAATTAGGGTAATCAAGTTATTGTTTATTTACCTCGTAGGTGAAACTGCGAATACGTTTAAGGAAAACAAATGTCTAGCTGATCTCGCTGTTTAACTATTAGGTACTAACAGAGGATATCGACGCGCTAAATGTTTCATTTATTTTCAGACCCTGCGCGTGCAGTCTTCGGAGGGAACAAAACGCATAGATATAGAACCATCTAGTACAATTTCCAGATTGTTTGAAAAGGTTTGTACTCGGTATATATCGCAAATTTATATTCGTCTCCTTAATTTTACGAGACTTTGTCGGATCCCCTCTGTTTTCAGATATTCTTGGCGTTTGAATTGAAAAATTTTGGCTTTGGACTCTACAGGCAACGAAATCATAAAGACGAAATTATATCTTCTTTACGTAGAACTGTGTCTGAGTTAGGTCTTGCACACGGAGAGATGTTATACTTGGTTCCCTATAACAGTACACAGATATGGAACAATCCATCGACGAGTAGCGCATGCGACGATCCACCCCAAGGTTCTAATTCAGCCTCGTTCGCTTAATTTTTCGTTCTTCTCGACACGTTAGTTTAACGATTTAACGTTTGGCTGTAGAAATTGGACCAATGGAGGGAACCGGATCCAAGACTCGAAACACCGCTGCTTCCAAATCCGTACCGAACATAGTCGAAGATGAAGTTGACGAGCAACTATGGAAAATTGATGGTAAAATCCAGAGAAAACGGGATGAAAAGCTGTAAGTAATCGCCAAACAAAAGTTCGCTATTCTCTGGTTATTTATATGTATAATTTCAAATATAAATTAGGTAAAAATCGATAAAATTGTGATAAACATGTTGGTAATTACTCTGATTTCGGTATCGTAGTAATTGTATCGTAATGATAATATCGATAATAAAATAATACGGGTTTGAAATCTGTGCTTTGCAAACTGTTACAATAAATTTGACTACAGTTATAGGGAAACCGAAAACATGACCGATAAATACCGGTATAACAGCGCTATTTTATATTTCGGTACAACGGTACAAGTCCTTGGTGTTAAGATGACGTTTTCAATTGAATAGTAAACCAAAAATTTCTGTTTTTGCAGATGCAGGCATGGTGGAAATGGATGTTGTGTTCATTGTTCTCCTTTAGAACCTTTCGACGAAGTTTACCTTAAAGAACAAAATATAAAACATCTGTCTTTCCATTCGTATCTCAGGAAACTCACTGCCGGTGTTGATAGGTACGTTCGCTTTTTTATATGATTGTTTACTATGAATCTGACTCGTGTGTTCCTTGCAGAGGGAAGTTTATACAATTGGACGACATAAGCTGTCGCGTAAAGACTGGCTGCAAAGATCATCCTCCTTGGCCACGAGGTATTTGTAGTAAATGTCAGCCGAATTCGATCACGCTGAACCGTCAAACGTATCGGCACGTCGACAACGTTATGTTTGAGAATCCAACGTTGGTCGAACGTTTTCTCAATTATTGGCGCGACACTGGCCATCAACGTATTGGATACCTGTACGGCAGATACGAAATTCACACGGACGTACCGTTAGGAATCAGAGCCGTCGTCGCGGCCATTTACGAGCCACCGCAAGTAAGTGGACAAGACTTTTTTAGTTTTTTGTCAAGCTGGAAGGATTAGGTGGATCTAAAAATACCCATCTATGGCCGTCCGTCTAAAATGTTTACCGATGGCCCTGCGAATGTTGGAAAACAGATAACGATTCCAACGACTTGTACTAGTACATATTTAGACAATCAACAGGTGTTGCTTTCGTACTATGTATAACTATACAAACGATTCGATTGTTTTGCATTTCAGGAAAGTGCAAAAGACTCTATACGACTGTTACCGGACGACAAGGAAGCGCTGGTGGACGAGTTGGCTCAATTACTTAATTTAAAGAAAATTGGCTGGATATTTACGGACTTGATAGCCGACAATGTCAAGAAAGGAACGGTAAATTTTTCTTGCAGCGACTGACACTTCTTCTTTCCCAACGATGTTGCGCATTCCCTTGATTAATGGCGTTAGTTTAATTTATTCAGGTAAAACACGTTCGCAACATAGAAAGTCATTTTTTGTCTGCTCAAGAGTGCATTATGGCTGGAAACTTTCAAAATCAGTATCCGAATCCTTGTCGTTTCTCGCCCAACAACTATTTTGGCTCAAAGTTCGTTACCGTTTGCGTTACCGGTGAGTACCCCGCATCGTTATCGTTAGACTGCGGACTTGATGCATTTCAAAAATGGTGGAAAGATTACCAGCGTTTCTTTCGCTGCTTACCTTCTGCGCTCAAATCTTCTGTTAAATCCAATGTACCATCTTTACGAAGATCAACGGCAATTTAACAAAACCAAGTCACGAATTCTCTGAACATTCTGATGTTCTATTATGTTCTAAA
Source organism: Lasioglossum calceatum (assembly GCA_963966675.1). Lineage (NCBI taxonomy): Eukaryota > Metazoa > Arthropoda > Insecta > Hymenoptera > Halictidae > Lasioglossum > Lasioglossum calceatum. The sequence goes on from OZ016548.1 coordinate 153,018, forward strand.
ACAATTTCGTATGCAATTGACGCAGAACATTTTTATTTTGCGTAAAGATCCGCAGCCTAGTTATCATCGTTTCGCTTCCGATTAAAGGAAGAAAGCAAGCTTACGTTTATGTAAAACGCGAACGTTCGCTGTTTACACAGGCGACAATAAAAATCAAGTTCACATGGAGGGTTATCAAGTGTCAAACCAATGCATGGCGTTAGTGCGGGATAGCTGTTTGGTTCCAACGAAAGACGCGCCGGAATTGGGCTATGTAATTGAGTCGACCGACAAACAATATGTTCCGGACGTCTTCTACAAGGTGAGTACTTCTATCTTCTTCTTTGCATCGATATATTTAGCGAATCTCCTGCTTCGTTTAAACTTAAACGAACGCGATCCGAGAGACTCGAGGCTCGAGACCTCGTGTAAACGCATACCGCACAACACCAGAGACTCTGCCAAACAGTATGTTCAATTACTTACGCTAGAAAGGAAGGTGCGACCAAGGTACGGATATTAACTGTACACGAGGTGAAAGAGAAACAATTTATAACCCAAAGAAATCGATTGATTAAAAGTACATTTAAATCGGGCAACGAGCTTCGTTTCGTACATGTATCATGAAATAATAAAACTGTTGAAGCGTGCGCGCTACGGATATACGGTTCCGTAGGGCTTTCAAACAAAATGATCGTCAATTTTTCCATCTGTAACGATGATTATTACGCCTTAACTTACGTGGAGAAGAGGGGAACGTGTGGAATGGAACACACGGGACGAAAAGGTTCGAGGGAAATCGAGAGATAAACGGACGAGAAAAGTGAAAACAGACAAAATAATAATAATAATAATAATAATAATAATAAAGAAAGGAAAGGAGAGAAAGAAAACTTATCGAAACTTGTAGCCGCTCAACCGTTTAATTCGAACGCGAGGGGCAAGGTAAACTGTCAGTTGTTTGAATCGATATTACAAGCTATGCGTTGTTACCTCATCACGTTCATAAAAATATATATATGTAGTATATACGCGCGCGCGTGGGTATTGTGTGTATACAGGTGGGCTTTCTAGCTTCGCTCGGTAAACAGGAATATCGGTTTCTTCCATTTTGTTCGTCATCGTCCCTTTCGAATAGTATCGTGTCTAAAATTCGATAGTTCTTTATCCGACGTCTAAAACTAACTAGTTAGTGGTCATTCGCAGTTTTTGTTTCCGCACGAAAAAAAAAATAAAACTAGAGAAATTCGCGTCGAGACCAACCCTCCGACCCCCTACCCCCCGAAGATTATTATTTCGACTCAACATACGTGTTACGCAAGTGTGATTGTGTGTGTGTACGTTTGTTACACTCTAAACGGCGATTGTTTAAGTTTATCCATTTATCCCAAACATCTCGGGGCCGCACAACGCGTGATTTACCAGCTAATTAACAAGTGTTAAAACTTTCAAGTTCAACATCGAATGAGGCTTTCTTCGAAAAAGGCATATCCGCGACGTCGAGGGCGTGCAAATTATATCTTGTTTTTCTTTACTCTTTGCGTTTTTACCTATGAATACGCGCGTGTGTGTGTGTGTTTGTGTGTACGCGTGTGTGTGTGTGTGTACGTGTGTAAGAGAGTGCATTAAGGGCCCGTTCAGACACGGCGGAATCCGCGCGTTTTCGCCCACGCGACTTTTGTTTTTGATTGTTAAATCGCGCGGACATGTGTGAACGGATACGTAGACGCCAATGTAAATAAGGTCCGCGCGGATTCCGCTGTGTCTGAACGGGCCCTTACGCTTCGCTTACACGATTCTTTTCTTCGTTTCGTCTTACGCGCGGCCGCTTTCACGGAAACACACAACCATACTCCTCTCTCTTTCGCTCTCTCCCATCTAATATCGACTACTCAACCGACCTCTTGTATTCTTGCTCGCACACGCACCGAGAGCACATATCATTTTAACGACGACTACTATACATAACGATGGGATTCTTTCTTTTTTACGAGGATTCAGACGAGTAGTACAATTAACGCATTTTACATTACATCGTAGTACATACTTCGATATACAGCATCGAGGAATGATTTCGTTTAATATACATCCGCTTATAGTTTTCTTTTTCTGTTTTGTATTTTCTTCGTAGTTCGTTTTTTACTCTGTATGTGTGTGTGTATCTTCACCCGATTAGACAACGAGAGGCTTACAATCTACAATAGTAGGTAGTTAGGCCCTTGCATACATCTTCGTGTTTGAGATCTCTAATCTTAAATACAGTTAAATTCGCGACGGCCTACGAGACCAGCAAAGAACGAAAAGGGATTAGCGTTTATAGTTAACGGAGTCGCTCGACGAGGAACAATAATTTTTCTTTTCGCAGTTTCGTTCCCCCGACTCGCGTTTCGTTTTCGTTTTCGTTTTGTGTCGCTTCGCTCGCTCGTTCCCTTTTGGCTCTCTCTCTCACACACTCTCTCTCTCTCTCTCACTCTCACTCTTACGCGCGCATGTGTGTATTTATATATTCTTTTTATTCTTTGTTTGCTTTTAATTTTCCCTCCCCCCCTAGAAACGGAACGATACGTGATCGTTCGTCGGACGAAACACGGAATTGGCCCTTCTACACTTCACGAATCTACGTATCGTTCATTTCTTTCGACTTCTAAACGACCTGCGTGTACACACAAACACGCACACACACACACATTTCTTTTATATATATGTATATATGGAATCACGATTTTTTTTTACTTTTACGAAGTCTCGCGCGCTTGTTTCTTCACGGTTAGAAAACAAAAAAAAAGTTCCCGCCACTGTGTACGTGTTTCTTTTATACCCCGTTTTCTTTACAAATATGTGAATGTATGTGTTTAACGCTCGCATACAAGTTCACCACCTGGTCGCTGTGTGTGTGACGTGTGTATATACGTGCGTGTCGATCTCCCCTGTTCTCTGTGTTATGTTTTTTCGTTTTCGCTACCTACAACCTAAAACACCATTCATGGGTACGCCAGCGGGGCGGCGACGCCATAGATTCATTTTTTTTTGTCGTTTTGTTTTGTTTGTCTTCAAGACACACGCGGAATTTTTGAAATCCTGCGCGCGTCTTTCTCTTCTTTTACCCTTTTAATATATCAACTATACGTAGCAATACGCCAATAACGAAAATAAACCGTCGAACTTTTTCCTAAAACAAATTGTCGTACAGTTAGAAGTCGTATCGATATCACGATCGATCTTGAGGTACGTATTTTTTGTTGTTGTTTGTTTGTTTCTTCGTCGATCATCGTCGTCATTTATTGTAGATACAGAATCACGTTGATTCCCAATCAATAGCAAAATATGGATCTTTATTTCTTCTCACTCTCTCTCTCTCTCTCTCTCTCTCTCTCTCTCTCTCTCTCTCTCTCTCTCTCTCTTATGCGCGTCCACGTTTTAAAAATAGATTCAACATCTTTAGAATTACTATTGTTAATAGTTAATTAAACTGTGTATGACTCGTACCGGAGTATCTTCGCGATTTTGGAGTGTGTTCGACGCCGCGACGGTTTCAGCGAAACCTCCCGACACCGGCGAGGCTCCTCTTTTTATCTCGTAGCATTATTTTTCCTTGAGTATCGTGTGTAGACGTGTCGCCGTTCCGTGCAGGATTGGTTATCGTTTGCGTAAACACGCGCGTACCCCTTTGCGGACCCTAGGAACGCGAAGGGTACCAAAGCAAAGGGGTGGGGGAGAGTACGCGGACCGTCGCGGCTGTTCGTAGGGCTTCAGTGATCTAGAGCGGGGGAACGTGAAGTATACGGGCGCCACGGTGCGCCGTTCTCGTTGTATACCAACCGCGGTGGCCGTAGCCGTTACAACTTGCCGCATTTCGTGATTAGAATATTCTTGGTAGGCTTGCCGGTCTGATCGCCGAACGTAGAGATCTTCTCGACGAGTTCCAACCCTTCCACCACGTGGCCAAAGATCCCGGTAAAGCCGCGCATCTCCTGCAGTATTATACGGAACTGCGAGCCCACCATGCCGAGGTTGTCGTGTCTTTTCTGCGTTCTACGCATGCCCACAGCTCCCCTGACCGCCGGGAACTTGGTGTCGTCCGGCATGAAGTAGCCGTCCTCGAATATGCTCCTACCGCCGCGGCCGTTGTTCAATTCGAAATCACCGGTGATCACGGACTCGCCCTCCCAGCATTGAAAGATCGCACAGCCCTTGTAACCGACCCCGACCTCGCCGGTCGCTAGCACACTGAAATTCTTGGCCATCTTCGGCGCCGCGTCCGGCCTCACTTCTATCACGATACGGCCGTGGGGCGAACCGTTCACCTCGATATTGAAGTAGTAGAGCGGATAGGGGTTCGAGGGTCCTCGGAGCGACGCCGCGATCCCGCTGGACGGTGGTTGAGAGGATGAATGGACGGTAACCAAGCCTCCGCCGCCACCGGTGCCCACTCCCTCCGGTATGAAGGTCGATTGTTGCGGATGTAGCATCGCGTTCGGCGGCGCGGCCGGAGGTTTGACGGACGGCGAACCAGGCGGGATTAGAAGTTGCTGCTGCTGCGTCGACTGCGGCGGGCCCTGGTGCACGTGAACGGAGCCTGGTGGCGCCGATTGCGGCTGCATCATGCTCGAGTGGTACTCTATCGAGCCGTTCTGCATGTGCTGCTGTTTGCTGACCACGTGCCTCGAGTACAGCTGCGACATACAGTAGTTTGCCAGGAACAATATAGGGTTCTGCGAGGCCGTCAAGTGATTCGGTAGCCGGCCACCGTTGCTCGCGCCCTGAGAAACGATCGGTTCTCCGGCGTGGATACCGGCCAGCGCCTGTTTCAGCAACGCGAAGTCGAACACCACCCCGGAGTTGCCTATCAGGTCGTCGAGCTGGCACTGCAGCATCATCTCTTGGTACTTGGACTGTAATCTTTGTTTCTCGATGATCAGCTGCGAGTGCAAGCTGTACACGTCGCTCGGGCTCTCGATCATCTGCAGGCTGGCCTTCGCCTTCCCGAGGGTCTCGCGCGCGTCCGTTATCTCGGGAAAGTGACTCCAACCGTTCTGGAGGTCCGTCTCGACGTGCGTCTTCAGCGTGACACAGGCCTCCAGCACCTTGATCAGGAACTCGCGCTGTTGCATCGCCAGTCTTTGAATCTCGGCCGACAGCTTCCCCATAGCAACTAGTTCCAATTGAACCTACGGAAACGGAAACGGAAACAACTCGATCAATACCGAGACGTTCTTGCTCCTATTCGTACGCGGTGTTGTTCTTTCTCCCGGTTTTTCGTCCGGGGATATTTACATCGGATATCAGTTGTTCTTTGGCATCGGTTTGCGATTTGATCTGGTGGCCCGGATGCTCCTGGGGTGTCGCGCATGCTCTACAGAGCGCCGTGCAGCACGTCGCGCACCATAACGCCAGGGGCATCCCGTGCGTGTGGCAATTCTCACTCTGCAAAAAACATTATCGTAATCGATTTAATCGTCGGGTTCGTCCGGAACGCATCCACCACCGAAATCGCTCCCGTGGATATCTCGAGAGGAAACTATCGCAGACGACCTTATATAACGCGTGTAATCCTATTACCATTAGAACTACCGACTACCGGGGTACGGCTTCCCACCGACCGCGTGTATCTTGTGCTTTACCATTTCCGTATGAGCAGCGAAATGTGACTAACACCTGGGGCGACGAACCCGAAATTTTACTCCCTAATTTCAACGCGCGTTTCTTTCGCTTCTCGTTTCGGTCCGGGAGTCGGGACTGTCAGGACTGTCGGGAGCCGGGAGCGCTGGTATACATGTATACCTTTCTCTCCTTGTCGTTGGTCTTCCCGGACGTGTTGTTCGTCGTTATCATTAAGTGCGATAGATTGTTGGCCAGGGCAAGAAGAGAGGAATGGGTCGGCAACGCGTCGGGCCCTTGGTCGCCCAGATCCGTCCTCTTCCAACAGTGCGCGCAGAACAACTCTCGACCCTTTAATAAATTGTTTTCTATGCACCGCAGGCAGAAGTAGTGTTTGCAACTAAGGTACTTCGGACATTGTTCGGCGTCGTTATACTTCTGCTTGCAGTAACTGCACAGCGTCAGTTCCTCTAAATCCGTTAGCACGCTCGGATCCAGCATCTGAAATATAGCCAAGACAAAAAACACTGTTTTCAGAAACCACAATGGGGGGAAAAAGAAATAATGTCTATTTATACCGGCGGGCGAGGGGGACACGCGCGTTCCTATTTATTGTCCGCGCGCGTACGGCTACTGGAAAATATCTTGGCTCAATTCGGCTGAGGAGTAAGTATACGCGCGAGTTCGAGGAATCTCCGCGGTATCGTATTGTTTAGAAAAATAGCGTAAAGGTCGTACTGGGTCTTCCTAATAGCAATGACAAGCGGTTTCACGTTCAACGGAGACCACGTTCTCTTTTTTGCTTTTTCTTTGTTGGTGGGACGCGCGCGCGCGCGACTTTGTGTCCTTCCCCGACTTTCAATGAATAACTCATCGAGCGTCGAGCGTCGAGCGTTTCAATGGGGACGAAAGAGAGAGAGAAAGCTTTACGTTTATACAACACGTGTGCTTATTCAATTAACGATACATACATACGTATTTCGCTTCACGCGACTTTTCATTTATTCCGATCGACGCAACGCGGTCGATCGTGCAAACGGAAATTATTTCTTTCCGACCGATTCCGTATCGGCAACACGGCGAAATAGAACGAACGTTGTCGACGACGACGCGAGAGGCGAGAAAACAAAGAATGACCGAAATCCGTGAGACTTGGTTCGCGTTCATTTACTTCGCTTGGTTTCCTTTTTTTCTTTTTGCGTGAGTCGTGAGTGTCTCTCTGCTTGCTGGTAAGGCTGCGTCTACCGCATACAACGCGTACTATGTATCAGGTTATATCATGTTTGTTCCGCCGCACCGAAACCCGTTCGCGGAGAGGTTAGCTTCGTTTATCCCGCTACATATCGACACCCGCGCGGCCGCAGACTAATTATGCAACAATTTGGCCGGGCCCCGATGGGAAACCGAAAAAATGACATTTCATACGAGACCGCGCATGCGTACGAAATCCCGCCAAAACCTAACAGGGTCGAACGGTCGAAGTTTTGGGATTTACCATTTCCTCGGTGAAAACGCGCTCGACGGAAGGGACTGCGGACGCAGACGCGGACGCGGACAGAGGGTGGACAGACTAACTGGACACATTTCTCTTCCGAATCGTTTCGGACCGATAAAACACGTTCGACGCACCACGTACGGATTACTCTCGGCGAGCTATCGGTGTTCGCGTTTTTCTAGGCGATCCTACACACTGTCACCGTAGGCCGTGACAAGACGTCCGGGTCATGAAAACGACTGGCGCACTATGGTTCGCGTTAGGCGAATTCCGCGCGGGAATATCGTGGCCGTGGCTGTTTCTTGCTCCTACGTAGCCCCGCGGTAGCCCCATGCACGTTTGCTTTTTCTTTCTCTACCGTTCTCGTCCCCGTCTGTCAGTCTTTCGCTCTTCCTTCGTTCATTCTCTCTCGATCTCTTTCTTTCTTTCTTTCTTTCTTTCTTTCTTTCTTTCTTTCTCGATCTAGCGTTTCACTACGTACACGACATATATACACACGCACACACTGCTTTTCTTTCCGTCTCTCACATGCGCGCGCACTCGCACTCGCGATCGTACACGCATACACCGACGAATATACGTATAATTTTCCTTATCACACACACACACACACACACACTGGAACACGTACGTACGCGTGAGCTACACGTAAAGACACATACATACATTTTCTCTCATTTTTTTGTTCTCTCCGACTCTTTCTCTCCCTCTCGCTCGCTCTACTACACTCCCTTTCGCTCGCTCTCGCTCTCGCTCTCCCGTTCCCCTTTGCTTTCGATTCGATTGTAGAACCGTAAATACTTTCGTACCGTGTATACGATTCGTGATAGTCTCCTTGCCGCGCGATGGAGGCTGATCGTTGGCACTCGTCACTCCCAACGTGTACCGTGGCGAACCGTCGTTCCACAACGTTTTCTCGTCTCTACGACTCGGGTTTCATTTACATCGGGGATTGACGTAGCGTTGTGCGGTTCCGTACGCAGGAATCGAGCACTCTCCGACGTCGTTCTCCGCTGTCGCCGCGAAGAGCTGCTTTTACGAAGCCTTTTTGTACTATTCACGTTACGTGTTTAAGGTTATCAAACGCCGTGAGTTATTGTGAATAACATAACGACGCGGCGCCGGTAACGCGGCGTTACTTCAGTCTTAGCTCGTGCGAACGTTTTGCCACATCATAATGTTTGGTTCACTAAACTAACCACTAGCATGGCGGCGACGACCGACCGACCGACCGACCGACACACACCACAGCGCGCGCTAGTCGCTTACGCTGTTGCTCTCCCCTCTCTCTCTCTCTCTCCTCGTCCCCATCCCCGTCCCTTATGCTGCCCCCACCACCGCCGCAACCGACCCGCTGCCGTTACTCCCACCGTAGGCCGTAGGACCGTCGACGACGTCGACACTCTCGGCTCCACTCGTGGCGAGTCGTGCCGGCTGTCGTCTGCGGCTTCCATCGACTGCGCGCGCAGCTCCACAACGATTGCGGACGCGGGCATTATGGACCTGCCTTCATAATCCGTCTTGTAAACCTCGTTAGACTCGCCGTAGCCCGCCAATCAAACGACGCGAACGCGTTCTGCGCACATCGGCACGTGTCAGAGACATTCCGACATTTCCGACTGATTCCGACTGATTCCGACTCCGCGTCGACTGCTACTGGCTGCTACCGAATGAGCGCGGTTTTTCAACTGCGGTCACCGAAATTACCATACTTTGGCGAAAAATTTAATGTGGTTCTCATTTAAATCAGCATCAATTAAATATGTTTTTGTATCCCTGATCGCAATTTTCAAAAACCCAATAACTTTCTGTTCCAATATAGAAAGATTAGGTCGTTTCGAATGTATCCTTTCTACGCTTGCTGAAAACATGGAGTTTATAGCGTCGAAACTAGGCAAATGAGAAAATGCATTGAAATAAAATTGATTCGAGAATATAAAATTATCGTATGATCCGTATCTTTTCTGTTATCAGGAGAAAGACTCGTATGGGAATGAAGTCTCGAGGCTAGCAAGACCTCTACCCGTAGAATATTTATTGGTAGACATACCTGCGGCGACGCCTCTAGCTCCGCAATACACTTTTCATATCAGCGACACCATCACTCCATTTCCTATCGAGAATAGGTACGTATCTAGTACAATCCAAACGATTTAATTATTCTCTTCGGTACAAATCTTGTTAACCAACCGTTTCATTTCAGGCTCATCGATGGACAAGTTCAGTATTTCCATTTGCTCGGTTCCTATATGCAACAATTTACTCAGGATCAATTTTTAGAAGCAACTTCGGACTTTCACTTGTTAATTTTCCTCGCAACCATGGATATATTTCCAATAAAGGTGCGACATCGTTTGTATGCTCGTTTGATAAATAACGATGTCGCGGTAGTATAAACCGTGCGTTTTACTTTTAGGACCACATGATGCCACTGTTAGAAGCGATTCGCGATAAAGACAGAGAAAAGGCGACCAAATGGGCATGTTCCGAGCATTGGGCAACGGTGAAAGAATTTCTCTCGACCGTGATGCCTGCGGTGAATCCGACTCAAACACCATTCAATAGTAGCTCAAGAATGTCATCTTCGTCGTCTGTAGGTACGAGCGGACTTAGGGATGGCATAGAGCCACCCGTGAATCCAGTTCCAGATGAAACGCTTTGGACTTGTTCTTATTGCACTTATCTCAATGCCGTAGAGCGTGCAATGTGCGAAATGTGTGGTTTGCCAAGGTACATGTAACAAATTATCGATACTATATTGCTTCTGTACGCATTTAAGGGTGTTATCCATAAGTTGCTACTTTAATTCTGCAGGATTTGACGCATACTCTGTCCTTGCGGATGTAACAATTGTTTTCTACGTATCTTTGGCCTTATTTATGAGTGAATAAAAGAACGAAAAAAAAATATTTTTTACCGAAGTATATTCTCCGATTCTCCTCTGTACTACGATCCTTTATTACGCAATCGCGTTTGTGGCTCGTGTGGAAATGCAAAATATAACGTAGCTGGTCGTACTTGAAACAAATTATAAGAATATTGTAAATTATAACACTCGCAAAAACATGGTCATGTCAATCTTTTAGACTAAGAAATTCGATAGAACATATTTGTAGCGACCGAAGAACCATAGTTCTTAAGTTACCATAAGTCTTATACTCTGAGAATAATAAATAAAATGTATAAACGAACGTTACGTTTCGCCTGAAAAATTACGATGCAACTACGATATACGATTCGAACAAAATGATTGGCAAAGATTTTAATTATAATGCACAATATTTATTATCAAATTTAAAACAAGCTTTTATTGTGATTTATTATAAATTGAATTGAACGTACAATGATTTCATTCGTGTTCATTTTATTTTAACAATATAAAGTCTTTACAACTAATTCTGGACACGATCGAATCGGTTAAATTAGAAACAGCTAGTTCGTCTTTGTCAACTTTGTATGTCTTTTTAATTAAATTGTGATCTGAATATTCAGACAATCTTGAAATTGGTGTTGGCTCTCCTTTCACGGTATCCAGAATCGTTTTCGATAGCGTCTTTTCCTCATTTTTTTTATGTATCAGTGCTATCAACATGTTCTTATCCTGATCGTTAATACCAAACTGTATCAGCGAGCGCGATATATTCTTCGATATTGATAAATTAAATAAAAGTTCTGTGTATAAATTCTTTGTAGTAAGTTGGCTCATCTTCTCGTTAACAACAGCTCTGTTGGCAGCCACAAGTATTTGAAATGGATCCGCTATAAGTGTTGTTTTTATAACGGAACAACAAAGCTCGCCGTTCATAACTTTCGAACGTATTTCATTAGAGTTCTGAACATTTTTGAACAAATGTATCGTGCAATACATTTCTGTTTCCGGATCTAACGCTACCGTATAAACATCCATCATTTGTCGCTCAATTTACAGCAAACAAGTGTTCTTCTTGGCAATTACATACATATATAGATATTATTTCGAATATATTTCTATAAACTTCTATCGAAAACGAATATTTTCCATGTTAAACGTTTCGGCATAACATAATTACATAACCGTTATAAAAAAATAATCGTATTCAAAGACAGAACCTGAGCACTTTTAACAAGATTCGGGGTTACTGTTACTGTCACTGTTGCTAATTGTAAGTATTTATGTATCATAAATTATCACACTAACAATAAGATGCGCTGGTGCCTGGCGCTGACAGCATTTTGCGTGATTTTGCGACTTGCGACATAAAATCATAGAATAGATAAACGTATAGACAGGAAACTGTAGCACTTTTCGCAACAGTCCGCAAGTAAATTGATGGTAAATTGATTGTGAACTGCTGTGAACGTATAAAATATAAATAGTTTCAAATGAATAAATATTCGAATATTATCTACTTGGCATTACCCTGCCAACCAAAAATTTCATTTCCGCCGAATTTCTGTGCGTGCTATAAGCGCTCGTTCTGCCGGCGTTCTCCGCCCATCCGCATCCGCCCTAGGCGGGATCAGCTCATGGCAAGCCTGGTTGTCAGGGTAGCTACCAAAATTACTATTTTCATGTCACAGTTCAACTATTTTGACTTTCATTTATACAAAAATTTGGCTTTCAAAATTCATTAACTACATACATATATATAATTTATTTTCAAAAATAGTACTTAACATGTCAAGATAATAATCAAATACCTGAAACCATAAACATTTCCGATAATTTATAAAGTTTGGTATACTTCGAAATATGTCTGATGATGGTTCGTGTCAATCTTTGTTGGGTAAACTCTTCGATAACGGTAAATTTCTATTCTCGTATTAACGAAGATATCAGATTATTTTTTGATAATTTATTATTTGCTAGTAATGAAATCCGATTGGAATATTTGGAACCTCAGTGAAAATAAGCCATCGGCATGTCCTTCAAAACGGAAGAAGATGGAACAACAACAAGAAGAAGAGCGAGCAAGAATAGCAGCAGCACAAAGATCGATGGAGGCAGGCGGAGAAAGTGAAACAGATTCAGAATCTGCAAATGGCGATTTGAGGGATCCCTCTGGGGAGAAGAAATCACCGTACACACCCCCTAGTCAAATTTGTCCCCCAATCAAATCGTGTTGCTATATTAAAATGCAGGTGAATAACAATTTTAAATTTTAAATACTCTCTCTCCCATTCCACTCCATTTTCTTCTCTCCTTTTCTCCCCCATTCTTTATTTTCTATAATTAAAAATCTCCAGCATTGAATTAAACAAAATTTATTAGCGCTACGTCTTCGAGCGATGTGTTAATAAAATCCTGATATTTTTCCGTAAACGTGTACGAATCCTTCGACTGGAAAATGTTGATAGGATCCTTGTGCACCATGTTGCTGCGAGACGAAACCAAAGCTCCCACCTTGTCCACCCAAATATGGTCCTCAAGAACCACGTCAGCCGATATGCGGCTGCGATCTTTGTCAGAAGAATCCCAACAACGATAAATGTTGCGACAGGAATAGAGGTTTCCGCGGCATAAGTCTGGACTCAAGATACTTCGAAAAAGCATGAAAACATGCGATTACGTCAAAGACTGTAAAACTTTATTACAACGTTACAAAATAAATCATATAATTCCATTGTTGAAACTGATGATTAGGTTTCAAGTTTCAAGGTTCTGAATATGCATTCGTGCCGATCCATATATTTGACGTGCGAGCGCTGTATTTACGTCAGTTTACGTTTACGTATACCAGAGCGTATATCTACATATCACGTTTACTTTCTGTGATTGTCCTGTTCCGTGGAAAAATGTTCAAACTGTTATGCCAGTTATGCTTGGGAAATTTCGATCTATTTACCGCAAGATGTCATCGTTACGAAAATGCAATTGCACCTGCTGGTCATTGGTCATTCTCTGATTTTGATGTTATGACATTGTTTGCGATGCAAGGAATATTAGCAACACATTGACTTTCTATTCTATCCTCTACCGATCGGTCCGAAGATGAAGGTTTCATTTGAAAGTGACTGTATAAAATATACCGGTGAAACAGTTCCATGTATACATTGGATACTGCCGTGTATTTACATACATACATATACAATACATATATAGGTATACCTACGAACGAGTAAACATGTAATATTACTAATCAATTGAAAAAATCTACAATTTATTAACACGTAGAGTTTGATTCAATGTAATATATGAATAATCCTACGCTCTGGCTTGTCGATAACTGATTTTTTGGTTAAACATTGACACGTGTATTATCCTAACGAATCGTATTTTTATAGCCGCCTCTTTTAAATGCGGTATGCGGTATACATTCTCTATTGTGATCTCTGTTGTGTCGTTACGCATTTCGAGATGGGTACCGTGGAGAAATGTATACTGATCGCGATTAAAAAGTTCGTCGTACATTCGAGTAAACGATAGAATATTCTACAAACTAAATAGGTAACTATCGGCGTGCGATGGAAAAATATGATTATCTGAGACGGACGGCTTCGTGAAAGAAAACCTCGGAATTTGTGTAGCAGCTGATACATATGTATAAAGATGGCTAAGCTCAACACAAACAAATAGTGACCAGCTACACGCTGGTTTTCCAACTATTTAGCTCTGCATATAAATGGTGAGTAAACGCGATTCGTACGTTTAACATTAAAAAATAACCTGTTTTTCAAATTACCTTTACATTTCACTCGAATTCTTTGAATCTCGACGAGTTTTCCACCAGTGCATGGACACCCGTCCTGATCTGCTCAATAAGATTTCCCATTTACGTCGAATTTATAACAAAATTTATCCTCGTTTCTCCTGCACATTTTTCCAAACTGATGTTCCTATTCAAGTTGATCAATCGCTTTGTGGTTTCGTTCAAATTTATCTGATTCACGACAATAGCAAAATTTATCAGTTTCAAATTTCATATAAAAAGCTAATTGCTAGAGTACCGATGAAACATTTTCGAGAAATGTACCTCGCATTTATTCAAATGGTCATTCCTGTATTCGCTTACGTAGACTTCAGTCATAATTTATGATTTATCGTTGTAGACAGACGCTACAGAGATTTAGCTAAAGGATGGCTTACGATCCACGCGATATAAAGTATTCGTCGGATATTCACCAACACAATCAACCTAATATGAATGGGTACGCGTATTCTGGACATCCTCCGCATCATGTTCAGCAAACGGATGAGAACAGAAACGAGAATACTTGCGGAAATAAAGAAGTATGTCCGCAAATCACGCGTCAGTCCTCTGGAACGCAGACCACTCAGAAAGTGGATGCTGCGACAATGACAGATCCGTTGCAGATAGATTTCAAACTGACGTCTGAGTATTTAGCACGGTGTTCTAATACATTAGGATTGCCGTATGTAAGTAAATATGAAGACACTGGAAGTAACCCGACACGTAATTGTCAAGAAGTCCGACCTAAAATCGAATACGAAGTTGAACCGCAACATATCAATGGTAAATGCATACGTTTTGTACAAAGCCATTGGCCAATTCAAATTTTAAATTCAATGGAAGCTCATGCTTCCGATCAACTCTCGCAAACTCCTCAAAAATAGTTGCGCAAAAGATTTTTGGTTCATCTCGATCCATTTTCCTTGTTTTACGCTTCGATTCAACTAATTATGTTTCAGCTATATTTCATATTCGAAATGAATGTATCAAATTACAATACTATTAGTTTAATCTTGTGTCGGGGTTGTTTTACTCATAAGGGTGTTGGTCCTTTAGTTCGGATAGAAGGTATCATGTGCGAAGAGCATTATTTAAATATTTTGAAAAATAATTTACCTTCTGTTGTTGATTCTATTGAATTTCCTGAAGATGAAGTAGTATTTGAACAAGACGGGGATCATAAACATACTGCAAAGATAGTAAAAAACTGGCTAGGAAATTAAAAATGTTCTGTGATCAAGTGGCCAGCACAAAGTCCGAATATGAACCCAATCGAAAATTTCTGGTCAATTGTGGAAAGAAGGCTAGCAAAATATGACAATCCACCTTCAGGTGTTTATGAATTGTGGAAAAGAACAGAACAAGAATGGTACAATATTGAGCCGGAAATTATTAAAAATTTAATAGATAGTATGCCATGCAGGCTAGAGGCAGTACAAAAAAGTAAAGGAAAATGGACAAAATATTAATTTAAAGCTTTATTTCAACGTGCACAATTAAAGCGTAAAACTATAAACATTGCTACAAATCCTTATTTTTGTAAAATATTCTATATATTATTAATATTATCGAACATAAACTGTTATGTTTTGTTTATCACATTCACCATATAATTATTATTACTTAATCTTTATCATTCAATTGGAAAATAGCTTGTATTATCACGTTTTATGTAACACAAACGAAGTGTGTTTACATTTTTGCTCATCACTGTATATAGCTAATGTAAACTATTGTATCTGTCTTTTATTGATATTACAGTTCTTAATATGAATACTGTAAATGTTTCAGGTGCATTAGTCTATCATTGTCCAGAATGCGCGTACAGGTTCGTGGATCAGGACGCGTTGCACGAACATCTGGAAGAGCATAGACAGCGACCTTATATCTGTGATATTTGTGGTGCGAGTTTAAAGCGTAAAGAACATTTGGACCGCCACAAACAAGGTCACAATAAAGATAGGCCTTATCAGTGTAACATGTGTTGTAAAGCGTTTAAACGTAACGAGCACCTTGCTCGACATATGATAATACATTTGGGTAGCAAAAATCAAGTATGTACAGAATGCGGAAAAGCTTTTTATAGAAAGGATCATTTGAAGAAACACTTGCAAAGTCACAACAGTAGTAGAAGCAAAAACCCAAATAGTTCTCAAAATATTCCGAACAGTCAAAATATATTTTGACTATTACTTTGAACTTTGAAGTCGATATTAAGCTTGTCCGGAATGGAAATTCCTGTTAGATGGAAAATTGAAGAGACGCTGATGCAGCGAGAAGTCGAAAAAATTATGATACAGTACTATCATTAATTAATTTGGACATTAATGGAGAATATGGAACGCGGAGGAGCTTCAAATGTTGGAAAGTTGTTGGAGGCGCAGGAAACTTCGATTCACGAAACACACACACAGAGAGAGAGAAAGAGAGAGAGAGTGGTGATAGAGTCTGGGTAATGTCTTGAGATATTGAAAATATCGGAAATCTTGAAAAATGAAAGCTATTGTACATGATCGATCTTCATAAATGAACGTCATTCGCAAATTCGCATCGACAATGTACTTCACCTTTTACCATTTCGAAAACTAACTTGATGAAAAGTGTATTTACAGTTGTGTATATACACTTGTGTACCTATCAATTATTTCTATTGTATATTCATCAAGTAATCGAAGAGGTTTTATAGAGCAAAGGATTGAAACAGACGGTAAACATTTCTACTATTTGCGTTCGTTAGCGAAGAAACGATCGAAGTAGTTAAACGGTTACAAGATCTGGTCGAATTCAAAACATTGTTGTGTTTTATACAAACATGCGTTAATACAAATTTGTTTTTATCGATTACAAAATTGCAATGAGAATATAAAATACATATTTTTGCATCTCATGAATTCACAAATGCCATCGCTTGATAATAAAGGGCGCTCTATCGATAAAAAAATACAAGTCCGCTTTTGCATAAATGAATGGAACCAGCGACAGCAATGTGTTTTTATTTCCTGACTAATCAATTACGATACCCTGTTCAAATTGCTTTTCTGAGAACGAGAGCTATCGAAAAATTCGTGTTATCGAACACAAACTAAGATCCAAATTCTACGTTTTTCTCATAAAATTATTTAGTTGGGGTTAGGGGCCCCGAAATTCTACTTTGCCCAAGGCCCCAACTAGTTACATATAACGAACGCGCTACTGAAATGTATTGATAATGTTTGCACAATATAGCGAGAAAATGATTGAAATCGATAACCGAGTCTTGCTTAAAGAACTGTTTTTTTGTTGTATTTAACAGGGAAGGAGCATTGCGAGACGTAATTCCGGTTAAGCATTAACCGAACGCAGTCCTGTACATATATAATGTTGAAAAGATTTGCATAACTTAGACTGCTTGAGGAGATGAGACGGTTATAAAAAGTTGAAGAATGTTGTGACGGTCTTTGCAGTGTTCCTTTGCATTTGAACTAAGATAATTTCTTTAACAGATCAGACCGGGAAACAAATACCGAGATTAAATACACGTTAACCATTTATTTAATATTTATAGTTTATATGATACATATATGTATAATATATACTACATGTTATTATATTATATATTATATATATTATGCGCACATTTATACGTATAAAATTGTTACTTCGACTTTTTCTTTGTACATTATTTATGTATTTATTAAGAAAACTGACCATGCATCGGCTTTATATTACGTACTGCTTCCAAAATGTACATAATTATATACAAGAACACACGAAATATGGTAAACAAACCGTTTTGTTATTGGTTGTAGTAATCAGAATTAAAATAATAAATGATTATTACAGAAAATAATAAATTTTCTAAACATGAATCTATACACGATTATTCTATGAAGAGCGTTCGCGAGACGGCGCAAATATGTTGTCGAGTGTTTCGTTTCAAATATAACCCCAGATAGCACCCGACGTCTCCTAGACGTCTTACGTCCCAAAACAGACGTCGTTTTTACGTCTGAAATAAAACGTCTTAAGGACGTTTACTTGGATACGTCGAAATAACACGACTTAAAAATGTCTTTTCGAAGATTTCGTCTATAAAGACGCCTAAACTACGTCTAAAAGACGTCTCTAAGACGTACCGTTTTGTAACACAAGACATTCGGGAGATTTTCGGGAGTCTTTCAGACGTCCGAATCTCTTGCGGCAGGCGTCTTACAGATGTCTGAAATGTTTCAATGCTATCTGGGATTTGGAAATTCTATTCCCAAACCTTTTAATTGACACTCTCCGAAGTACTATAGTATACTTATATGCTAAACAGCTGTTTCGGATTACGTTCAAATTTGTTGAAATCTTCGAAATTGTTGGTCCTACAGACCTGAGAAACAAACTGTCGAGTTTTTTTCATTAAATTTAGACGCTTGAAGACGTACCGTTTTCTAACACGAGACGTTCGGAAGATGTTCGTAGGGCATTCGGGACATCTTGGAGATGTCTGAATGTCCAACTGCAGACGTCTTAAAGACGTCTGTGTGCTATCCGAATTGTGCGTATTGCAATTTTTATTCTTTGAAATACGTAATTTTGTTGACATTTTTGTAAAAAAGTTGGTAAATTCTGAGGTACCACTGCCAAACATAAGGATAGTAGGGTTTGCAAATAAAAACAAGCAATTTGTTATTTCTTCATTTGATTTTTCATACAATTTATATATATATATATATATATATATGTGTATATACATATATATATATATTTATTTATTTATTTATTGTACAATACATAGGGTATTACATAAAGCAGCGCTGGGAAATGTTTGGAAAAAACGTTCACAAACTTTATACCTCTATCCTCGCAGCCTAAATTCGTCCGTCTGTATTTATACCTACATCTCTCTTACACGTTTCTTCCTTTTATTATTTTCTTCTTGTCATCTATATACATTAAGTCTTACTAGGTATGTTTCTCGAGTCGTGCTTGTTTCTTCGTTTTACATTCCTGAAGATTACATGGTTTTCTTTATGCACTCTATACAAAAATAAAACACTGAGATCATCAGAGGGCTCGTATCATAGTTATACAGAATTATTCTTCTCTATGTTTCTTTCTCTTTATCTATACTACACTCTTCGCTTCGCCTTGTTTTCCACTCTTGTCTGCTACGTTTCCCTCTTATCGTCTACTTCCCAGATAGCACAAACGTCTTTAAGACGTCTGCAGTTGGACATTCAGACGTCTTAAAGATGTCCCGAATGTCCTACGAACGTCTCCGGAAGGACTTGTGTTAGAAAACGGCATGTCTTAAAGACGTTCACGAGACGCTCGAAGGACATTCGGAAGGTCTTTAACACGTCCCTAAGAAGTCCTAAGAAGGACCATAAACGTTAATTAAATTAAAAGGAGGGAAGAGTAAAAGATTTCGACAAAAACGAGTTTAAAGTTAAACCAATAAATAGCTTTATTAGAAGAACGCATGTGGAATTGACATAAAAAGTGTAATAAAAATAACAATTGCAATTAAAATTACAATAAAAATGATAAAAATTAAAATTACAATAAAAATTGAAATTGAAGCAAAAACAATAACTCGAACAAATAATACCAATATGCTAATACTTACTGCTAGATTATGGCTATATGTATGTATATAAAAACCACACTGTTTATGGTCTTAAAGACGTCTCTTTAGGACGCAAGATAAAATAGACGTTAATGGACGTCTCTAAGACGTCGTGTGTTATCCGGGAGGTAGCTCTTTCTATCTTTTCTTTTCAACGGCCCCCCACTTTTTGATTCAAAGACCGCAACAAACGAACGGTTCGTTACTCTTCCCTTTGTACCCTGGAAGACTGCGGTACAGATGCATTTATTGTAGGCAAAGAAGAACATAGAAATGGAATCGAAACAATCAAGTCGAACCAAAAAATTCTTTGTTTGCACGGCTGCGTAAAGTGCGCTTGCTATTTTTATTATCGTCACTATCTATCGGATACCCGGAAAATCCACGGCTGGGAACGGAAACATTCGTTCGTTCTATTATGTCACTGGTATTCATGTCGACATTAATAATGGCAAAGTAAATTATTTGGATTGGACAATCGTGTGCCTCTCTGCTCAAAAACGAACTTTCTCGTATCGATATCTAATATATGAACATTACTATCATTTTGATAAAAATGAAAAATTGATTAAAAAATAGAAAGATTGGCCATGAAAAATGTGATGATTGGTCCCCAAATGTCCACAGACCTCGGAAATGAAGAAAATAGTACAATTTAATAAAAATAATAGTTGTAATAAACATTGAAAGTAGGACATTTTAAGAGGAGTATATTTCACGAGAAAAGTTGCTTCTCTTTGATGCTGTGCCCTGACGTTCAATTTTAATATTTTCTCTCGCTTTTTTTTTCTAAATTGAAGAACAGACTTTTGTGATAAACATCATATCTTTCTATATATTATCTATTAATGTAAATACTCTATTTAAATAATAATGGTCAATGCCGTAGGAAAAATTTGTGAAGTCCTTTCTATTTAAGATGGTATATCTTTAAAGCTTAACCGAGTTTAGCTTTCTAACAAATTGGAATATCTTTATAGTACACCTTCCTCTAAATAATCATGAAAAAGCTATTAAAGTTGGACGTGGTATCGCATCAATTGATGAAACTCAAGGGTCGTTGAATATGAATCTGATGTAAAAATTAAAAAAACAAAATGGCGGTCGGGTATGTGAAAAAATTATTTATTTCCGCAATAATTTATTTCCGGTATTAGAATGTTTGCGAGGTATATTATTGGCATAAATTATTATCAGATGACTTCAGATACCGAAAAATGTAAGATTTAAATATTGAAAAATATTCGAGTAATTAACCTATCCATAGCCTGACATTTCCACATTATCCAGTTCAAGTTTCATGCCAATACCATTTACGATTTAATAGTTACACGAACATGGTTCACGATTTTCCAATAAAAAAATTATAATCATTATAAATTATTATAAAAAAATATCTTTGACACGCTTGTGATGCGTTTTTACCTCTTCGGTAATTTTTGTATGTGTTGATTGCAACAAGATTTCTCGAATTTATAATTTACGTATTCCATAAAACGTTACATGTGTGAAATACACATATAAAAAATACATATTTAGAAAGTAAGAAATAGTTTGTATGATCATATTTAAAAGAAATTCTTTTTAATCAAAAATATTAATGAAAATGACTAAAAAATTGTTGTTTAACAAATTAAAAAAAAATTTAATTACCTATAATTAAAAACGACTATTTTAAAAATATTTTTAGTGAAAATTTCATTGCAACATCTCTATTGGTTCAAAAGTTATAACAGAATGGCACATGATTTTCCAATCCAGACCACTGTGTGGCGGCGCCCTAACCTGTCGCAAACGCTGAAAGTCGCTCAACTTTGAGCACTCGTAACTTTGGAACCGCTGATCTCCTACGATTGAAACTTGGATTTTTGACATTTTCTCGGCAAAATCTACGGGATCACATAAGAAAAAGGCGAAAGTGTCTGGTTGCCGAAGGTAAAGTATAACCAAAGCAACAAATAATCTTACATAAGAGGTTGCGACGAAAATAGGTGTTATTGTATTTGAATGAGTTTGCTTATATGTACTTGACAACAAATGAATGACATTTCATCAGAAAGACGTTCATATTGTAGTAAACTTATTGTTAGATGGCAGTATAATATTACATGTACGAAACCCTTGCATTAGAAAGTGTATGACACACATTGTTTCAGTCGAAATTTATTTAAATACAGAATAAGAGACGAACGAAGAAATTATTTTTGGTGAAATTACAGTGAACCTATATACAGTGGACCACGAAAGTATTTAAACGCACTTTAAAACAGTATAACTTTTTTTTAATTGTACCAAACGACCTGATGATATTTTTTAAGCAATTAGAAGCATTGGTTTACTAAATGATCTGCGAAAGAGATTCTCCAGGAATTTACAAGGTTGCATGCAAAAATAAAAAAAGCTTTTTTTAAAAACTATTTCATTTGGGCCCTTAATGAAAATTTGAAATATACGTTTTGTAGATCTATGTTAATTATACGCATGCTGAAAATTTCATCAAAATCGATCAACATACCCAAGAGCTGCAAATTATAGTTTTTCACGACTTTTGGTCAGTTTAAAATCCACAGATTCTTACATCTTTCGTTTATACGTTTTTTTCTGTGTCAACCGATTCCGATGAAATTTTCATTACGGACTCTAATAAAAAAGTTATAAACGGTGCCTCTTTTATTAGGCGTCAATTGCAATTTTTTCAAAATCTTTTCTGCATATCATTTGGTAAATCAATTCTTCTAATTGCTGAAAAAAGTCAGGTGGTTTGGTCTGATCATAAAAAAGTTATACTGTTCCAAAGTGCGTTGAAATACTTTCGTGGTTCACTGTACGTAACATAAGGCATAAAGCATAAGGCATAAGGCATAAGGCATAAGGCATGCTTATTCGCTTAGTCTCCGAGATATTTGCAGAAAAAATACATACAAGTCCAAGACCAAATAAGAGAGACCAAATGAATTTAGTCCGCGTATTCTGCTGTATCGAACGCACAGTGGTGCGTCGTCGGAAATGTTAATTGTATGCAACCAAATAACTGTTTCTGTTTTTTGATACCGAACGGCCATTAAAATCGTAGGATCGAAGATGTTTTCGCCTTTCTGGAAACGAAAGACTTCCCGTTGCGTCGCAGACTCTCCGGCTACTCGACAGACATCTATTTTATACGCGTCAAGGTCAAGACTAGACTGCAGATTTTATGCAAAATAAAAATTGTCTTCATCAATCGCAAGACACAGAAGCCATATAAAACTTTCTTTCTATTGTCAACAATTTTAATAAATCGAGAATAACATATTCCAGATAGCACACGACGTCTTAAAGACGCCCATTTTGCGTCTATTTTATGTCCGAAGGTGTTACATCCTAAAACGAGGTCTTTTCTTTAAGACATACCGTTTTCTAACTCAAGACTTGCAGGAGACGTTCAGGACATCCGGGACATCTTTAAAACGTCTGAATGTCCAACTGCAGAGGTGATAAAGACGTCCTTGTGATATCTGGGGTTGTTAAATTTATTAAATCTGGGGTCGTAATGTTTTCACCGTTTCAAATTACGTCCATCGATTTTTGTCAGAAATCCATAAAATCCCCAGTCTAGTCATGACTCATGACTTATCCTTTATGCGTACTTCTTATCATATATGTATATCCCCTAGGCCCTAAGCTATTGAAAAACTGAGAAGTTTGTATGCTTTGTACTATGTCGAGGAATTTGTATATCTTTCCATATTTTTCCATTCCGTCGCGTCGTTTCGTTTCGGTTCGCATGCTGTGCTTACGTCTCCATTTGGAAAACCGGTAATCAAGCTTATGCACACGCGTACGGAAAAAAAGGTACACGTGCGAGAAAAAGAGAACAATTATCACACACATATCCGTCTGTGTTTATGCAAAATCGAGGCATTATCTGCGAGAAAGGCGTCGCGTCGGTACAAAAATGCTAGTCACAAGAACAGACAACGTTCAAACAATTCAAGGTATGTAGTATTGTCCGAATATCAGTGAATCGATCCTCTATAAGCTCCTCCCAGGTAGCACACGACGTCTTCGAGACGTACATTTTACGGCTATTTTAGGTCTGAAAATCTTACGATCTGAAAAGACGTAATTTATTGGTTTAACTTCAGTTTACATTTATGGACCTTTATGACATCTTAGGGACGTCTTAGACTGAACATCTTTAAGACGTACCGTTTTCTAACTGGTGACGTTCATGAGACGTTCGTAGGACATTCGGGACATCTTTAAGACGTCTGAATATCCAACTGCAGACGTCTTTTTGTGCTACCTGGGGACATCTCAAAGACATCTGTAAGACGCCTGCCGCAAGACATTTGGATGTCTGAACGGCTCCCGAAAGTCTCCCGAATGTCTTGTGTGACAAAACGGACTTAGAGACGTCTTTTAAACGTAGTTTAGGCGGTTTTCAGGAGACACTTCCGGAGAGAAGTCTTATTTGAGACGTAAAAGCAACGTCTCTTTGGGACGTAAGACGTTTAGACCTAAAAACGCCGTAAAACAGACGACTATGAGACGTCTGGTTCTCCAACTAGGGCCGCCACAGGGAGCGAGACGCGTGGCTCGGTCGAGGGTGTGTTGTAGCCTTGAAAACTCGGCCATTGCGAGTAAGTAAATCCGAGCGCTGACTTATAAGACAAGGAATGGAACGTTGGAAATCTGACAATTCGCGAGTATGGGCGTTTCCGAAATCGAAATTGTAACAGCGGACATGCTAATTTAAAGCTGACGCGTGCTAAATACAATTTGCTGGCGCCATCGATCATATCTCATCCGCTTTCGGCTCTATCGATTTAGTACGATTAAGAGTTTCGAGACTGCGTAGAAAAATATGGTTCTCAATTGTTCACCCTCATATCTCGCAGAAAATCACGTTTGATTTACAGCAAAATGTATTTTCACCGTTTTCTCAGTTCTCTTCTCTTCTCTGTACGAGCAATTATAATGTTTCTTTCGTCCGATCGCTTCTAGCCCAGATAGCACACGACGCGACGCGACGCGACGTCTTAAAGACGTCCATTTTACGTCTATTTTAGATTTTCAGATCCTGAAAGTCTTACGTCCTAAAACGACGTCTTTGAGACGTACGTACCGTTTTCTAACTGAAGACATTCGGGACATCTTTAAGACGTCTGAATGACCAACTTAAGATGTCTTTGTGCTGTCTGGGAGACACGGTCAGTTTTCTTTTTGTAATAACTACTGTAAAACAACGGAATCGATGCTTGATATTTACCGCGCGATCTCCTCGTACGAAATTGAACATCTCCGCGAAGAAGAACGTCGACGAGTATCGCATTTCGAGCAATTACATACTTTGCAATTCGCTTGCGAAGTACGGTTTCAGTATCCTATTGTCTTACGTTAAACGATACAAGCTAAAAGCAATAATAATTAGACTGCGGATCTTAATATTTACCCAAGTCTTACCCAAGAATTAGCAATTAAACAAAGTTGCGTTTCCAGAAACAAGTTTTAATCGTGTATATATTTACCATTTTAATATTACCTCGCCAAATCATTATGCAAGCAACGACGAATGTACGATTGTTTACGATATAATTGCTGTTTATTTTACTGATCGATAAAAATTTGAACAAATCGAAAATATAAGATAGCAGTATGATTGAAATACTGATAATATTTTTACTTGTTTACATCTCACCTATTCGTATTTGTCGTAACTGCGTAAAATCTGCAGTCTAATAATGACGGTCGAACGTTGTTTACGGACCGAAATATTCTAAGGGAAGAAAGCAACGTTTGTTGTTACCGAAAATATTTCCAAATAAACGCTGTCGGCGGACATTCGACGAAACGGAAAACATCGCGTTAAATTACTGAATGATTCTGTTCGATTTCTGATTTTCCGTTTGACGGTTTCTCGATGATAAAGTGAGACACGCAAATTCAACCTTATTACAATCCCTCTGGTTTGCTTGTATAATCCTTTTGTCTCGCACGTATTATTAGCTCGTGCAACTCGGGCAATAAAGGCCTATCCCTTATCACTACTTATGCTCTATAAAACGCGATACTTATCTTTTAACTAGACCTTACTATCGAGTATAAAAACGGAAAGTTGTTCTGGCTCTAGCGTTACGAAAATAGGATAGAAACTGAACATTTCGATTGCAGATTTCCTCGAATTGTGGGTTCGATATATATCATTCTCTTAGGTTTGGTTAGGTTGTCCTTCAGCTCCTAACAAAACGAATCGGCTGTTTCCATCGAAGGAACAATTTCCACAGAGATTACGGCGTCGATTAAAATGAAGAAAGAGGATGCTAAAATCGATTGACGTCAGCCGATCAACTCGTTTGCTCCATCTTCTTTCTATTTACGCTCGAATACGCTCTCGCACCGCCGTCGCCCTCCCTCCCTCCCTCCCTCCCTCCGTCCGTCACCGCAGAAAAAGAGACTTGAGTCTTGTAAAAACAGTTTCCTCTCGGTCATATTTTCGCGTTATTAAAAAATATTTCATTTTGTTCATCTCTCCGTCGCCCGTCGACCCGTCTTTTTTGTTTAGTCATTTCGCTCGTTTTGTGGCGCAAAAAATAGCTGGTATGGCGAAAAAACGACGAAAAAGTTGGCGAGAACGGGAGACGGAAGAAGGAACGGAGCATACACAGGGTGTCCCGGAAAGAGCTGCGCACGGGGACATTTTCCTTAGATCCGATTTAGGTTGGAATAGCGTTCGCGGGTGCGGAAACAGTCCAGCGCTATGCCAAGGCACCGGAGAATTGTTTTTCTTCCTTCTTTAGAGACGCGTTCAAACTGTTTATTCCTTCTATTTCTCCCCCCCCCTCTCTCTCTCTCTCTCTTGTTTTCCCATTCTTTATTCTCTAGGAACACCAACACTATACGCCTGCACACCTCGACGGAGAGAAACTATATATCCGCCCCGTCATCAGGTTCTCTCGGCTAACCTTCAAAATAGACCGCTTCTTGAGCCTCTCATTTGTTCATCACTCAAAAAATCGTACGCCGACTTTCGAAAAATCTCTCATAGTCTCTCTCTCGCTCGCTTTCTTTCTTCTCTCCGTTTCTTATAAATCGTAAAGCTATTTGTCAATAATCTTATCGCATAGTCCATTTCCGTGTTCCAGAAACTTTGATATACATTTCTGTTACAATACATGCAGCTACTCCTTTTTTGTAATTTCTCACAGGCTCTCTCTCTCTCTCTCTCTCTCTCTCTCTCTCTCTCTCTCTCTCTCTCTCTCTCTCTCTAATACACACACACATACATACACATACACTCTCTCTCTTATCGCTCGCTTTATATACGCGTGCGGGCACACTCACACGACACACTCTTATTCCTCTCTATCCAGCACTCGATTCTTTATCCTCTCTGCCCTTTCATAGTAATTTCTTTTTTTTGCTTGTATACAAACTTATTCGCTAAACGTATAATCTAAGATGTACTCTCTGTTTTTCTTTTCTCTCTCCCTCCCCCCCCCTCTCTCTCTCTCTCTCTCTCTCTCTCTCTCTGTTCACGGTTACATGGCGGTGGAGTATTTTTTTTATATAATAGTACAGCTCATTTTTTATATATATATTTTTTTATGTATATATATATATAATATATTTTTAGTACATCCTTATACTTGAGGTCTGGCGGATCCTGAATTTTTCATATTACTTGCTAGAACGTATGACGCTAGAAACATGATGCGGAAGATGAGTTACATAATGAACTTTCTATGGAAGAAGACTAGTATTACAACTCGAAACTGTCGTCAACAGGTTATTGGAGCGAACAACTGAAGGATCAGTTTGAAAATGGAAAAAACACATGTGTATGTATACGGAGAGATCGTCGTAACAGCATTTTAGGTGTTCATGATAATTCGATAAAAATTCTATGAGAAATTCCATTTGAGAAACCAAAGAAATGTACGAAAAAAGTGCCCTACATATCTTTCTTCCCAGCGAAACTTTCAGACACCTTGAATTCCTCCAATGGAGCCCAGAACAAAAGCGCCTCGGCTGCACTGCAACGCCTTAATCGTTCAAAATATATTTATTGTCTAGCAAAACTACTCTACTCTATAAAAGAATTTCTGTATTTCTATGTATATTGTAAATTACTATATCTTTGTGAAAGCGAAAGATTGTTTTCGAGCACAGGCAAATTTTGGTCAGTAAGATTACAACAAAAGTGCACGCCAGCATGTTATTTGTGACAAGTGCCATCAGAAATAAACGAATGAACGCGTTGCACGATACCTTAGCCGCTTTTATTCGCTCTCAATAGCTGATATATTATTAATAGACTGCGGATCTTTATGCGTTTACACGAAAATTGATTGAATTCGGAAGATTGAACATTTCAATACGTAATTCTCCTCTATTAAAGTCATTACAGGAAGCATGAACATTCAATTCAGTTTCTATTTCTTGCAACCGATGCGGAGAGAGATAATTTTTATCTTGCATAAAGATCCACGGTCCAATTACATTAAATATCAATAGGATACCTCTAAGCTAAACAGTCACATTGATAAACTTTCTATAAAATATAGCTTGCGTATACGATTTTCTATTAAAATAAGCACATAATCATAGTATAAAAATGTAGGTACACGTAATTATTATATGTGGATGTTGTCGTTTGTAGATCGTTCGACTTCTATTCATTGGAAACTCAAGGCGACCATGAACTTTTAATGAAAACAGCTATTTCCAGCCTTGTTTTCTTTACAACCTGTCTGCAGTTCGAAATATCCACGCAAACTGAAATAGTATACGGTATTTTTGTTTTTACGAAATTATCACAAGCTCCCGGAACAATTTTGTATACCATTGCGACGAACACACTGTACACTCACACTTCAACTAGTAATGAAAAATATATCGGCAATAGATTTTTATATATCCTCTATGTTATTATTTTTCATCATTACAAAATACTTTATCTATTTTTGTAATAAATAGCGGTGGATCTCTGGAACGCGTCGTTCTCCCAACGAATATGAAGAATTTTATTTCTTCTTCTTCTTTTTTTCTTTGCTTTCTCTTACTTTGTCTTTTTCTCCCTCTAGTATTTGCGCATCACATTCCTAACTACGTTTAATTATGTTTTGCATTATTTACTCTTTTATTTTATATCACGCGAATATATATATATACCGTATATATTCAACGTTATATTGTTGTTGTTGTTGTTGTTGCATATAACAATTAAAAAATAAAACCGTCGACAATCTTTCGATCGAGTGCTTACCTATGTATGTCACTTATGGCAAGAAGTGGTATCGGCGAAAGGAGCTCGAAAAAGAAATGGCACGATAAATAATACTAAATAGTACGTAATCGATAAGAGATTAAGAAATAAGAAGAAAAAAAAAAGAAGAAAGGTCGGACAAGTGTGATTTTGTCCGAAACGATCACAGTCCGCGAGGATAACTTTCCAAGTGTGATAAAATACGTGAAAAAAAGAAAGCCAGTATGTATTTTGAATCGGCGACTGCTCGAACAAGGCAGCTCGTGTGTAGATACATACGTACAATACGAATACGGAAAGGAATAAACAAGGAAAGTATCAAGTGTTTCGCGCACAAGCGAGAAACCTTATTATTATTAACGAAATCAGTGCTCAACGAAGGTTAAAAAGATTTAACGAAAAAATATGTATAAAAACAATGTAAAAAACGATATATAAAAAAACTACGTAAACTCGTAATGATCTTACGCTGTAAAAGATTTCTTTTATATTACGATTCTTGTGAGATCGTAAAAATATATGTGTATATAAATATATATGTATACATATATTTATACATACTTATATGTATACGTGTATATGTAAATGTAAAACGTACAAGCAAAAATTTGGAGCTGTATCGTAAAATATAAAATACTGTCAACTTTGTATAGTATTAATTAGCGAAATAATGTTAAAGAACGCGGAAAAAAAACATTTTTCTAATCGATTAAAATATTGCCACATTTTTAGCCATGTTTCCCGATGATTCGCCGAAACATAGAGGTGTTCCGTTCAAATCGAAAACATAAATCGTAGATCACTCTTTCGATCAATTCGTTCGGGATAACCGCGCGAATAGAATTTTTTAAAATATTCAACTTAGGGAAGAACCGAAAGACATTACTTGTTAATCGGTGGGACGTCGTTCGCATCTTTATATACAGATCTCCCTTCGCGAAGTTTATAAAAATGGATACTGTTACTTGCACGGAACGGTTTAAAACTAAACAATAAAAAAATAAACTTACTGAAACCTGAACGAGACGTAATAATGAATCGTTACGATGCCATAATAAAGAAAACGTGTAAAATATCTTCCACAATATCTTTTTTTTTGTCGATAAGCTTCCGTAGCTTACTTAGCTTCCGTGTATTCAACACCAAGCCTTCATAAAAATATGTTTTGTTTCTCATACGTAAATACAGTATGGCAAGACTCTTATATCAGGCTCTAGTCTAATGTTTTTAGAGAAAATTATATAGTTTCTCTTTCGCATGTGCATGGAAACACTCTCTATGTCGTTCTCTGCTTCGTTTTGATCATGTATGTATATTTATGGCACACTTTTTGAGATAAGATCTACACGGTGGTATCGTGTAGAAACCGTATCCGAAAGTCAGCTATATATGTAGTAATAAAACTATGCGTACGGTTGAGAAACTCGTGCGGAACGAGAGTTTTTGCAATATTGTACTGGGACATAGAGAGTCAGCGGCATTACGAATAATTATCATACTTGTAGAGAACTCATTAAAGCCGAAAATCATGAAAAGCAGTCAAGGATTCACCGCTAGTAACGTTCGTATAATTTTTCAGTGTTACCTCTTGACCGAGGTCTTCCCCTGATCTCAGAACTCTTTAACGTGTCCTAAGAAACTGAGCTCGTGCGTTTGATAATGGCTGGACGTAGCAAGCGGTGTGACGCTCGATTGATGCGCCACGTTCACCGTTGTCAAATGATGATGGTGCAGCGAATGATGAGAAGTATGCGTATGAAGAATGTTGTTCGGATGGGGAACCTGGAAGTTCCCTGGTGGCGGGGCTCAGGACAGGAGAGGACCCGGATGTCCGCCGGAAAGGACAGACGACGCTGTCACACCAGTTGTCTGCATGTTCGTGACATTGTTCTGTTGTTGACTTTGCTGCGTACCTAATAAACAGACATCGCGTTACTTCAACTATCTTTTTACTAAAAGTGTGCGGGACCGGGACCTAAAATGGACGTCTTTAAGACGTCGTGTGCAGTAGCGCGTTATAACTGGGCGAAGTAGAATTTCGGGGCCCCTAACCCCAACTAAATAACTTTATGAGAAAGACGTAGAATTTAGATCTTGGATCTTGGTTTGTGTTCAGGGCCCCGGGCATTTGCCCAAGTTGCCCATAGGGTAACGTGCCACTGGTCGTGTGCTATCTGGGTACAACCGTAAGTGTAATAAATAGACTGGGGATCTTTATGCAAAATCAAAATAGTCTGCATCTATTGCAAGAATTAGAAACTGAATTCAATATTATTCGTTCGCTTAATGATTTGAATAGAGGAGAAGTCATATATTATCATGGATTTTAAAAATTTTTCAACAATTTTCAATTTCATCTACTCAATTTTCCTATAAATGCATAAAGATCCGCAGTCTAGTAATAAAGAAGAACGTGATAGAAAGCCTATCTCTTGGACAAGGCTAAGGAAAAGTAAAACAGTTGCGAAACCTTACCAGCATTTTGGCTAAGCTCAGCTTTCACTCTCCTCGCGATGTGGCTTCTGGTGTGTTTTCTTAAATGATCTTTACGATAGAATCCTTTTCCGCATTCTGTGCATACGTGACGCTTTTCTCCAGAATGTATAACAAAATGTAGCGTCAACTGTTCTTTCCTTTTGAACGCTTTCAAACAAACGGTACAAACGTATGGCCGTTCCGGATTATGACTCTGTTTGTGACGCGTAAGATGATCTTTTCTTTTTAAACCCGCACCACAGATATCGCAAACAAATCTTCGTTCCAGAGTATGGCCTAGCAAATGTTGCTCCAACAGTTCACGTTCGGGATACGCCATATGACATTCCGGACAGCAGTACAACGTAGAGCCGTCCAAAGCTGTAGTCAAGCGAATTTCACCAGGTTTCGGACGCGGTTTCTTCTCCTTGGGAGCCTTCTTCTTTTTCTTCTTTTTGTTATTCGGAGACATCATTATATTAGGCGTTGTTGTCGTTGCTACAGCTACCGAAGTGGTTTGCGCCATTTCCGACTCTTTCTTAATACTTTCCGCGGAGTACTTTAAAAAATGATGTAAACTTAAAGGTAAAGTACTGGCCGGCAAGTGACTGAGGTAATCCGCCACGGTGGAACCAGGAGTGGCCAGAGATTGCCACGTCGCAGGCATAGTCGCAGGAGTTTGAGTATGAGCGTGTTGCTGGTGGTGTTGATGCATCGTGTAATCTTGCTGGTTTCCGTTGGTCGTGTTTTCTCCATTGCGCTGTTGCTCGTCTGTCTTTTTGTCCTTATTTTTATCCTTATCCTGTAGAAGATTGCAAACGTCTTGTTGATTTATGGTTTCGGTCGCTTGCTGAAAAGTTTTGATCGCCATATAAAGTAAAGACATAGAGTTAAGACTGAAAGGTGATGAAAGAACGCTTGTAATTTACCTGGTGATAAGAACGCTTCTCTTGCATTCCAGGCGAATTCGAGGGCCGCTGTTGAACCGGTTGAGCTTGGGAGTACGGCACGTTTGGATAATGATGAACATTGCTATTCGGATAGCTAGCCTTATTGTTCATCATTACTTGCGACTGAGCAGATTGCACACCGTTGCTCTCAGGACGGTACTTTCCCATAACCGGCACTCCGATAGGAGGCTGGTTGGGAAAATGATTGGCGTAGCGCCCGCCCGCACCGCCGGAGCCGTCGGTCGCGAACTGATGGATAGTCGGAATAGTACCGGGAAAGTGGCCTCCGAACGGCGGGAAATTCATTGCAAACCGTCAATCAAATATCTGCAAGGTGACAGAAAATCAGAATTGGCATCGTCACGCACGGCACTACGCACAGTGGAGTAGCAAGCGATACAATGTTTGTCCATCAACCGACGTCCTTAACCATTTTGCCGACCGACAAACTCCAGACACGATTTATTCGATTACGATAAGTACACTATTTATTTGGTACGAGATACGGAAACGGCGGTCGAACCAATTATAAATGTCAGCCGGTAACATGTGCTCGAACGGTACATCGTTCTCAGACAAAGGTCGCACTGTCGTCCGAAACGAGAGCTCCGGCCCGGCAGGGATTGTACATCGGGATCGGAGAATCGTCAGCAACGTCTTGTTGCTAAACGAATTCCGCGGCCGAACGTCCGCACACGCCAGGATATTCGCGGCACGCCGCGTGAAAATATCTGGCGCGTCTTGAACCTCTCGAACGACGCCCGAGAGCCGAGAGTATGTATTTACTCACAGCGACGTCCCTCTCCCCATGTTTCTTCGCCGTGGAATCGAATCCTTTCCTCGGAGGGGGGTTCTCCGAGAGGTAAAACAGTGCGAGGAAGCGTAGGGGCAGATTTTTCCAGCACACGAGATACAAGAGAAGCACGAATAGCACACACCGTCGGACGCCGACGCTGCGTCAACCGTTTCCGTCTCCGTCTGTCACGATAAAGGTACACACTACATAAAACACGCGAGGACGCGAGAAACAGTCGGTCTTGTTCCTCGAAACTCGAAACCGCACGGCCGAATCGAGAGGGAAATCTTCGCGAGGATTGTTGTACAACTATCCGCGTTCGTGTAACGAGGATCCCGACTATCCCGAGCAGTTTAGACAGCTATAGAGAGAGGTAGAACACGCAAAAAAGACGTTAAAAAACGAACATTGTACGCGGCCAGGATTGTCGCGATGCGAGGGTAGGGTGGCCGTAGAGGCGTAGAGGGACGGCGCGGCGGCAGCGCGAAGAACGGGACGGGACGGGACGGGATGGGACGGGACGGGACGGGAACGGGAATCAGAGGATGGGAAGAATCGGGAGTATCGGAGGGAGGGGGAAGGACGCAGGGGGGGATGATCCGGTGAGAGGGATGGGTAGCGTGCGCGCAGTGGGACGAAGCGCGAGGGGAGAGATCCCGAGACTTTCCCCTCTCAGCACCTAGTCGATACGCGGGGGCCGAATTCGCACGAAATTCAGCAGAAAATGGCCGTGCTATACTACACGGCGAACACGACGAACCGCGGGTTTGTTCGACGATCTCGCCAACTCCCCCAACGATCAACTTACCATCTAGTACTTAGCAGCCCGCGCTCGCCTGGTCAGAATTTTCACGGGACCGAGAACTTCCGAAAAAAGATCCCCCGTCCTATGTACGTGCCGTTGACACCTGTCCCTCAAGTCGGCGCCCCCACCCCATCAGTCCGCCCTCTACTGTGCCAGCCTCTTAACTATTTTTTCTCTCTTCCGTCTGGCCTGGCCCTCTCTCCTCTCTCTTCTCCTCTCTTCTCCTCTCTTCTCCGATCGCGCCGCGCCACACCGCGCCGATGAAAATGCCCGAATCCACCGGGGTTTTAACTTCGAATCGCTCCCGGCGCGGCGACCTGCCATTATTTTTCTCTCTTCTACTTGCACTCTCGATGATGCGTTACAGTCGGAGGGAGGCGGAGATACAATGGCTCAAAAACCGATTTCTCTACCCGCTTTTTGCATATTACTTTTTCCAATTAAATATCGTACATTGCACAATTGCCAGTGCTTCGTTCTGCACAGAAATAATATGTTCGGTTCGAAACGTCTATAATTTACCGCTCAAAAATAATCCAAAATTCACACATAATTTCATATGGCGCCATAATGCGAGTACTCCAATTATATTATCATTCTTCCCCAATTCGTAAAGAATATATCTTTTACTCTGCCAGTGTATATGATACAGTCATACCTATAGAAATCAATCAACTATCACTAAACGAGAACATAGTACCGACGAGATCCTTCGAAGAAGTACTAAAGCTCACGCAGTTAGACTTTCTGTTACTCTTCTTACAACGTGACTCGTTTAATTTTTTGCTGTATGGAAGTATGGATAAAAAATTTTCGTTCCTATTTCTGTTACTTTTGAATGATAAATTATACTGATGTTTCTAATCAAGTATATATGTTGGTTCCGTGTAAAACAAACCGTTATAAAATTGTATACACTACGTTAACGTGCGATTCTTTTTCACAGGAATTCAGAACCAAGAAATAGGCGTAGAAATACTTGTTTGACCCACTGTACATCTCCTCTGGGAATATCGGGAAGCATCCTGGTCTCACAGCTGAAGGAAAAAGAAGTACCAATGTAACACAAAACTTATATAACGAGCAATATATTCCTATTCTTTCGTGATTAGGTATTTTTGTTGTTATGATTAACAATTAACGACGCCTGCCTATTACAATAATTACGCTAAAATGTATATGTACGAGTATGCCGAATTATTGTGATGGAAAATATGTAAGTTCTTTTTTCGTAAATGATTTTATTGATCAAATAAAAAATGTAGTATGTAATGGTATATAATATGTTTTTATATCGAATTTTACGAATGTACAAATTATGCAGTTAAAAATGTCGATTAATTCTTCCTGTACAAGTTATTAGTTGATATTCATTTGTCTAAAATAACATATATTAATTAATAAGTGCATCTTAGTTCTTAGTAACAATCCACGGTTAATAATGATACAAATTAAACTTGTGTACGAGTATATAATACAAAAAAGAAAATAATTCTTATAATTGGTTAATCAAGAGAAATTTGTTTATATTAAATGTATGTTTTATTTTAGCATTTTTTCTCCAATATTTATGTAAGTAACAATGAAAATGACTTATAGACTATCCATACTGATTATGATAATAATAATAGCTATAATAATATGATAATAAAATAATAATTATATTTCTTGTACAGCTATACCCACTGCCTTTTTAGTAATGATACTTACAATAAAAAGTATTCTGTTTTTTGTATACATACATTTGTTGTTTTCACAAACAATTTTGAGTGTGTGTCGAGATCGACCGGTAAATCAGATTCGGCTCAACCCCCGGGAAATCAGTTTTCTTTTGCTGTACTTTCGTCGTGCAACTTATGATAATACAAACATTTGTCAATCACGATCAACACAAAGAAGAAGATTGCAAAGTCTTCTTGCAAAAGGATCATCGGTTTGGTAAATAAAATGGACTAAATACTATACAAAATAAGTTACAATTAACTTATTAGAATTATAAAAATATCGTAGTTAGTTCTAGAAATGCTTTCCCTTCGCGAAATATCGAAATTTAAATGCACAGAATTTGAATCGTTAATCGCGTGTAACAATACCTTTTTCTTTTTATCTTTACGATATGCAAACTGATATTTGTGTATTCGTATGACAATGCTATCAAAAATTTCTCCGTAACCAATCGGTATAGTTTTCTTGACAACTTTCGAAAACAACATGAGTGTACCTTCTCGGATGAATTTACAGTCAATGGTATAGGCAATAGAACGTTGTTCCTCTCGAAAATATCAAACGTCCACCAATCAATGGATCACGTAAACAGATAAATATACAATTTTACATTTTTTTGTCTCGCACAACCTATCGTAGCATTTCTGTTCAAATATTAGTCGAATGTCATAGATTAACATATACACTCTCTTTCTGTGTCTCGATCGTCTAGAATAAATGGAATAAATAGATTCACTTCATATTTGCACGACAGTCTTATTCCTTCTTCTTGTGCACGGTAAACTGGTTGTATTTACAGCCCTGCTTTGTGAATTACTCGTTACCTTTCACATTACGTATTTTCTTTTTCTCTCTCTCTCTCTCTCTCTCTCTCTCTCTCGCGCGCGCGCATTCTCTCTCTCTCTCTCTCTCCCGTTAATTATTTATCATTGAAGAAAAATTAACTTCAGCCGAAAACTCGATTGCCTTCTGTCTGGCGAATCCAGTCCGCGCTTTCAAAAATATATTTTTATATTTATATATATATATATATGTATATATAAACTTCTTTATTTACTTCTAACTCGCGTCATGGAACTGGATTAGCGACAAAAACATATTGAATCAAAACGAGTCAAGACAAACTCGCTCCAACCTTTTTTTTTTCTTTCCTTACACGTACGCTAGAACGTGTACGCAAAAAAGAAACATCGTATTTTATGTACGAACTTGGTTCGTCAGTCAGCTCAGTGCGTTTTGCAGAATAATTATAATCGTACAATATAGTCTGACCTACGACTTCCTTTGAAGAAGCTGATGGTGTGTACAAACTTTGAAATGCGACGGCTCGTCGGTAAAAGTATCTTTATTCGAAGATACAAAGAAAGATCCCAATCTTTTTTTGTTTTTTTCCTTTTCTTTTGCAACACCACTACTAGGCAACGATAACCACCATCAACGAGAATTTCCATCTTTACACGATACCAATTTGACTATGGGATTATAGTAATCAATCGGCAAGCACGCCTTGCCTTGCACGTCCTCTAGCCTGTTGATGATTGAACCGGAAGTACCGCCCAGGTTGATTGTGGGCGGTATGCTGCTGCTAATGTTGTTGCTGTTGCTGCTGTTGCTGTTGTTGTTGCTGTTGTTGTTGCTGCTGCTGTTGCTGCTGCTGTTGCTGTTGCTGTTGTTGGTGGTGAAGTATAGCCATCGCACCAGTTTCAGCTGCGGTCGGAAGAACAACGGTCGACTGTTCGCTAACGGCTATTTGATGGATCTGAGCTTGAGAACCTTGGCCCACTTGTATTTGTATCTGTTGCAACTCGGACACCGACGACTGTTGTTGCAACTGCTCGGCTTGCTGTTGCAATTGCTCGGCCTGCTGCTGTTCCGCCTGCTGTTGGGAATTCTGAGAAGCGTCGGCCGTGTTCAAAGGGTCTTCTTTGATACGCTTGGCCAAGTGAGACCTGGCGTGCTTTCTCAGATGGTCTTTGCGGTAGAACGCTTTGCCGCATTCGGTACAAACCTCGGTTTTCTGTCCGGAGTGTATAACAAAATGGAGGTTCAAGTGTTCTTTTCGCTTGAAGCCTTTCATGCAAACGGAACAGATGAAAGGTCTATCCGGATTGTGGCCCAGTTTATGCCGTTCTAAGTGTTCTTTGCGTTTCAAACCTGCACCACAAATGTCACATATAAATCTCCTCTCGATCTTGTGTCCGATCAGATGTTGCTCCAACAGTTCTTTCTCGGGATACGCCATGTTGCATTGCGGGCAACAGAACAAGGTTGTACCGTCGAGGGCTGTCACTATGCTGACCTGACCGGGTTTCGGCTTTTTCGGCTTCGGCGGCTTCTTCTTGTACTTCTTTTTCCGCTTGGGCTTCGCTCCTCCGGTTTCCTGCTCCTCGACTACGTCGGGAATGATCGCCGTTTCCCCAGAAGCGACTGTGATTTGCACAGCTTGCTCTCCCGACGCAGCGCTTCCGGTCGTATCCAAACCGTCGACCCCTAAAGGGCTCGACTCGATCGTGGCTTCTCTCTTTATTGTCTCTGCCGAGAATTTCAGGAAGTGTTGTAAGCTAATCGGTAAGGTACTAGTAGGCAACCTGGATAGGTATTCAGCAACGGTTGATCCTGGAGTTGCAAGACTTTGCCAGCTGGCAGGCATGGAAGTAATGAACTCTTCTCCGCTTTGATTCCCTTGGTTCTTAATGCTACCCCTCTTGATCAGGGCCACCGGTGTTGTTCCTTCTTTTACGTCCTCTTTCGATTCATCCATACCCTCCCGTAAAATCAAGTCCTGCGGAATCTGGGCCACCACGGTTAACCCTTCCGGCGCACCTGGCAGTTGTACCGTTTGCTGAATAGTCTGCTGTGACGTCGTGGTCACTGCTGTCGATGTACTTTGGGTTGTCTGGTCCGACCTAAAATCAACACAGAACCATTTCACTATTTTCAAACGAAACAACGTATGCAATTGATTATCGTAAATAATGTCCTACTAATTCCTATTTACAGATGCAGTGACGAGCAAAAGTGTAAACACACTTTGTTTATTTTACATAAAACGTGATAATACAAGCTATTTTCCAATTGAATAATAAAGATCAGGTAATAACAATTATATGGTGAATGTGATAAACAAAACATAACAGTTTATGTTCGATAATATTAACAATATATAGAATATTTTACAAAAATAAGGATTTGTAGCAATGTTTACAGTTTTACGCTTTAATTGTGCACGTCGAAATAAAGCTTTAAATTAATATTTTGTCCATTTTCCTTTACTTTTTTCTACTTCCTCTAGCCCCTGCGTGGCATACTATCTATTAAATTTTTAATCATTTCCGGCTCGATATTGTACCATTCTTGTTCTGTTCTTTTCCACAATTCATAAACACCTGAAGGTGAATTGTCATATTTTGCTAGCCTTCTTTTCACAATTGACCAGAAATTTTCGATTGGGTTCATATCCGGACCAGTGCAGCCAGACGGACCGGCCGCCAGGCGCCAGGCGCCCTACTCTTACCACTACCGTTGGCGCGACCGAGTCGGTAGCATGCTACCGCTCTCATGCTGGCACTCGGTCGCGGCAGCGATAGTGGTAAGAGTGGGGATAGCGGAGGCAGCATCTAGGCGAGGGACGGAAAGGTAAGGGGCCTCTGGCGCCTGGCGGCCGGTCCGTCTGGCTACACTGGTCCGGACTCCGGACTTTGTGCTGGCCACTTGATCACAGAACATTTTTAATTTCCTAGCCAGTTTTTTTACTATCTTTGCAGTATGTTTAGGATCCCCGTCTTGTTCAAATACTGTTCCTCTTGTCTGCACTAATGTAAGTGATTTCATCTTGCCTCTCCCGAGTCAAGTAACTTTCACACTGAAGAATAACTACGTAAACACTAGTGTAAACGTGTCTTGCGACAGTGGGCTATCAGTATTTGTTGACAATTTCATTTCCCTAGCATATGTGTACAATCTTATTCGTTTCTGACGATACGTGTAAAACTGTAAACAGTTATTAACGAAAAACACGGACCAATCGCGGAGCGCGACCTAGACGCGTGTTGCTTGGTCCGTGTTTATCGTTAATAACTCGTTAACAAAGCCGCGGACGCCATTTCTGCAGAGGAAAATGTTGCTTGAAATGATCTCAGGAACCACCCTGTATAATGTCAGATGGAAAGTGGTAGAAAAGGAAACGGAACGGAAAATAAAAGAGAAAACGAAACGGGAGCCTTACGTTTGTGTGGTGGCCACGGTGTTCTGTGGCTGCACTTGAATTTGCACGCCATCTGCGCCTTGTTGGCTGTACGCGACGGTGAGCACTGTCGCAGCACCCTGGGGGAATTGTCCCAAAGAGATCGGGGCCAAGTGATATTTCGGCTGGTCACCGCTGTTTCCGCTCTGCGACACGCTGGGATTGACCACCTGGATCTGGACGGTTTGCTGTTGCTGCGAGCCATCTTTCCCAGGTACGGTAATGGGTAGCGTGATTATCTGCTGTTGCTGATTGTTACCCCCTTGAGCTACAGCGAAACCGTTCGGATCGACCGGCCTCAAGTAATGAACGCCACCCTCGCCGCCAGAGAGAACGCCGACCACTTGACCCCCGGTCGGCAGGTTCTGAGCGAATTTAGCGGTTGCAAACTGGTGAACCGTGCCCGTCGGTAGCGAGCCTGCCGGAAAGCCGGGAAAGGGTGTGAAATTCATCTTCCACGATACTTAAATCTGAAAACCAAAAGGATAACCATCTTGTAGGCACGTGCTTCTCTTTCTCTCTACAATCTACAACATTCTGTTATACAATCTCAGGCCTGGCCAACACGCGGCTCGCCACGTTGAATTGTGCGGCCAGTTTAGCGCGCCAAAACTATTGCGACGTTATTAATAGTGTCAAGGTCATACTATTATACATATATCGTTGAATTCGTCTTAACACCGGCTACAACACTATCAAATCAAAAATACCACTTAATCTTTAAAAAATCAAAGCCATCTTGTTCTTTTGTTTTAAACAAAATTTTTCCTCGTTCATAAGGATAATTGCAAGGAAAAGTGAAACCAGACCTTGCCCTACTTTTCTCCTCTCCTCATTCAATCATATTTAAAAATTCTGGGAAAAGAGTGACACATCGAACCACATATTAGAGAATTTTTCGAACGTTGTTGTACGACCAACTATTTACTTTATGATAAATAGTGACTAATTGTAAGATATAGATGTTTTCGACAGTGAACCTCGACCGGTCACTACACTTATTGTTAGTCACACAGAAATCAGCACTATGACACATCATTGTAGTTATCTACCTCTCCCTTTAAGGGACTTGTATTTAAGTTCGCGCAAAAGACTGAACCAGGCTTTGCTTTTTTAAAAACCTCAGAGCAGCTAAGATCACGCTCTTTCTATCTATCCCGAGTTGTCAGACTTACGACGAATCATACTTTGTAACGCGCTTCTCGTACTTTGTGACCGGAGTTATAGTTGAGGAGTTTTATTAATAAACTAGTGTTTTGCTATCATAAACCGACAACGTTTATTAACCCTCATCCGGAATACAACAGTTGCTATAGAATTGCAAAGGGGAAAGTACGTGC
The DNA here is from genome assembly GCA_963966675.1 of Lasioglossum calceatum. Lineage (NCBI taxonomy): Eukaryota > Metazoa > Arthropoda > Insecta > Hymenoptera > Halictidae > Lasioglossum > Lasioglossum calceatum. The sequence goes on from OZ016548.1 coordinate 193,938, forward strand.
AGCAAGTGCTCCGTAAGCGTAGCGTGTATTTCTCGAAACAAGAGATACCCCACGCAAGTATGTAAGTAGGTATGTATACATATGTACTCCACGCGCCGTCTCTGCTACGATATCACTACGTGTGTAGATAGTAGATATGTACTAGGAAATCACATTAACACTAAACCTACCGAGCAGTAAAAGCGATTGAAATGTCATCGCTTTACAAAAATTACAAGACTCTATTTATTTAGATTCTGTGTAATTTTGATTACAACAAAATACCAGGTATGTAAATATGAAACCGGAATTTGCCCATAGGTGGCTCTAGCTGTCAATGTAGTTACCGTCAAACCGCGTCATTCACGCCATTTTCTTGTTTTGATATCTCGTCAAGATTTTCAACTCACAACCATACAAATTTCATGCAACAGCATAGTTTTTAATAACGTTGAACATGTCGAATTTTGTGCTTGGAAACTACGATATGCGGACAGTATTGATTTTCTGTTTTCATTTCAAGAAAACTGCTCTGCAGAATTACTTGTCGAACCTTACGATGAGCATGCTCTCTTGGTAAATCACAGTGCTTTGAGTGGTTTAAAAAATTCAAAAATCGCGATTTTGATGTGACAAACGAAGAACGTGGAAGACCGCCGAAAAAGTTTGAAGACAGCGATTTGCAAGCACTGTTGGATGAGGATGACGCGCTCAAACGCAACAACCATTCGCGGATCAATTAAATCTGACACGAGAAGCCGTACACGCTCCATACGTGTGAAAGACAGCAGAAAAACCGAAAAACCGAAAAAGCGAAAAAAACCACTTGTGAAGTGCTGCTCGCCAGTTACAAAAGAAAGTGATTTCTCCATCGAATTGTGACTGGCGATGAGAAGTGGATATATTTCGAGAATCGTAAGCGTAAGAGATCATGGGTAACTCCAGGCGAACCATCGACATCGACGCAAGGCCAAATCGCTATGGACGGAGGACAATGCTCAGTGTTTGGTGGGATCAGAAGGGTGTGATATATTATGAGCTGCTAAAACCTGGCGAAACCGTGAATATATACTGAACGCTACCGACAACAAATGATCGATTTGAATCAAGCTTTGCGTGAAAAACGATCGGAATATCAAAAATGACAACACGAAGTGAATCTGCTTCACGATAATGCACCATCACACACAGCAAAACCGGTAAAGGAAACTATTGAGGCGTTTATGTAGTTGGGAAATACTTTCGCATGCGGCTTACTCACCAGACTTGGCTTCATCCGATTATATTATTACTTATTTGCATCGATGGGACACGCACTTGCTGAGCAGCGCTTCGCATATTACGAAAATCTACGAAAATGGCTCGATGACTGGTTTGCCTCAAAAGAGGAACAGTTTTTTTGGCGGCGTGGCATCCACAAATTGTCAGAGAGATGGGAAAAATGTGTAGCTACCGATGGGCAATACTTCGAATAAAATATTTCGTATCATTGTCATACAATAAACGTGTATTTTCAATAGTTGTGAAATGAAAAATATGAAACCAGTCATTTGACCGGCAGTGGTAGGTTTAGCGTTAATATAGGCGAAGATCAAGGTTGAGCTTGTCAGCGTATCAGCGTTCTATTTACTGAAAAGATTGAGGGAGTGTTGGTACAACACGCGGCTATGAATTGGCACGTTCCCCACCCACCGCGCGCCGCGCGCCGCGCACCGTAATCCGGGGCACCCTTATACGAATTCCCGTTGACGACGGTCTCTGAAACGATCCACATCTCGTGTAGCAGCAAAAGCAAACACGCTTGTTTCCCGAAGTTGAAGTTCGAGGCATCGTCTTACCATCTCCGCCGTCGAAGTCTTAACTTCAGACCTCTTGACCATGTGTTGGTATGTGGGGGTGGGGGATGAGGTAGCCCCCACTTCACCCCCTCCCCCACCTGAAAGGGATCCGGGAGCAGGGAGGATAGTCGTCGAAGTGGCTCAGGATTGCACCCCACTCCACTAGAATGGTGTCCCCACGGGGGTAGGGGGTAGGAACACGATGAGGGTAGGGGGGAACCCATAGGTGGGAAAACGGGAACCCACCGCGAAATAGACCCCGAGACCCGAGACCCGAGACTCTCTCGCGTTCTCTTTCTGTGGCGCGCGCCAACGGAACACACGGAACACCGCGCGAGAATAGGACGGGAAGGAACGATAGTTCGGTGTGTAGGTGCGTAAGCGTGTGCCGTAAGCTCGAAGGGGTAGGGGCATGTCAAGAAAGAAGGGAGACGAACCTCGACATACTGGGAACTCCCCGGAGAGGGGAACGCGAAATATCGGGAGAGAACATACGAAGCAGACATCGTGGCAGACGAAGTGGGACACACCGATGACTCTCGCCCTTGATCTACCCGTGGTAGGGAAGGAACAGAAAATGGGGGCTAGAGAGAGAGAGAGATAGAATGAAAGAGAGAGGTTAGGTTACCCGTGCACTTCTCCTCCTTTCGACGCATCGAGGAGGGTGCCGTGTCGAACGGACGATTACTCCGTGGCCGCAAGTCGTTGTGGGTGGTTGCGCGACTTAATTAAAGAACAACTACCAGAGTACGAACACGCAGAAACGGACGCACCACGGATGCGTTTTTCGGCTTTCGCGGAATGGCGTGTACGACTGACCGGTCAGCCTCGCCGACGTACCGTTGCAAGACGCGCATGTCGTAATGGCGCCGATTCTCTTAAGGCTCGCCACATATCTCTCTCTCTCTCTCTCTCTCTCTCTCTCTCTCTCTCTCTCTCTATCTATCTATCTATCTATCTCTCCCGCTCCCTCTCCCGCTTGAGGAGAGCATGTCTCTGTAGATATTCGTGATTTCTAGAGAAATTCTATCTAGATGTCTCGCATAACTGCACAGTACATAGGCTTGGCTTCGATATCGCGGGGGCACTGTACGCCGAACGGAATAGCTCGTCGCTGGGGCATTGTGCAATCTGACGCATTTTTTACACGCACCCAGGATAAAAATCACGCGATCACGTAACAATAAAACGTGTTCGAAAGGGGATACAGATATTGATGATTGTATTCCGTGAATGGAATCGTACAAAGAGAAACTAATTGAATGAATGTATAATAGGGTTAAACAAGCAACATTACGGTTCGCGTGAACGCGAATGCGCGAGCGTGGTCGGCCAGTTAGATAGAGACGGGACGGATCGGAACGGAACGGAACGAGACGAGACGAGACGAGACGAGACGACGCTACGGTGGGCAAGGTTACACGTCAGCAGGTTTGATGATGCATCGGCCATATTGGAGATTGGTGGTACGAAGAACGCGAGAAAATAGCACAGGTCCGCGAAGGCTGGTGCTTTGTTCTCTCGACGGTTATTCCCTCTCTTTCCCTTTTTCCCTCCCTTCCCTTTGGTGGTCTTTCGATCGCGCATCGGGAGATGTTACGTGGAGAGGAAGTAGGAAAAAGATCGTGGTGAGTTTGCAGAGGCGAGAGCAGGGCAGAGGCGAAACGGAGGACAGAGAGTAGAGCCAACAGAGGCACACAGGCAGGGCTGTTGTTTACACCCCCACCTCGACGGGTTAGAGGCAGCGAGATGCCACGGAGGGGCCTCCGAGACCTCGGCGGGCACCCACCACCACGCAATTTCCAACCCCACCAGCCTCTCAACCACTGTCCGCACCTCCAACCACCCCACCAAAGCCAGCCCGAGCCAAGCCGTGAGCCACGACGAGGGCCCCGCGACGATTTTAGTGTCTTGGGGTGGGTGCTCTGTGGCCACTGTTTCGCGGTTTCTCGTGTGCACGTTTCGCATTAGGAGTAAAGCGCGTAAAGAGATCGCCGGGACGGCATCCTCCAGGCAGGTAGCACCACGTCTGTCCGTCCGAGCGAGCGAACGAACGAACGAACGAACAAACGAACGAACGAACCAACCAACCAACCAACAAACAAACGACCTGTGCTACGCACGCGAGAATCATCCACGAGGATATGCGTGTCCTACTTACCCACGAGCAGCTGTGACTCCCTTGTGCACTCCTTTCGGCGTACTGCTACGACTGTTGCGTCGGAACACCTTCGCGTAGTACTGAGACCGTCCGCCTGCTGGCTGACTCGGCTGCGTTGTTTTCAGTCTTCACCGCAGCGGCAGCAACTTTCTCATTTCTACGTACACGCTCGACGTGTGCTACGGACGGCTCTTTTCGACTATTTAGCCGCGCGGCTACTCTCGACGACGCGACGCGACGCACACGTCATGCGAATACGAATACCAATCGAACGTACGAAACGTGCCGTCGTCGTCGTCGTCGTCGTCGTCGTCGTCGCTGGCAAATGGACGAGCCGTGAGCCGTGACTCGCGATTCATTCGCGCACTACTGGCTGGTTTTCCGCGGCAACAGCGGCCCGCGACGCGCACTCATTTCCGGGTTTACGACAGTCGAGTTCGATCGAGTATGGCCTCCGGTCCGGTCGGTAGGTAAGCGTGGGTCTCTCGGGTCGGCCAACGGGGAATGAATTCGAGCTAACGGTACATAGCCACCCGACGATGGTCGCACGTCGCACGTTAACTCGGAGCGCCGCGATCTGCCAGGCCACTCTCCTGAAAACCACGAGCTGTGAAAGTAGACAACCTCCTTCTTCCTTCCTATCCCAGCTTTATCCTCGACGATCTCGTCCCACCGTCTTCGTCCAACCGATTCTCCTTTTTTCAGTCAATAAATTAAAATACTTTTAACCGCGAAAACTCTTTTGCGCTGCTATTAATATTCTATCGAAGAAATATCAACTATGGCGGCGGTTACGCGCGGAGTATATCGAGAGAGCAAGGGGAAAGCGGCGCCTGCGCGCTTGCAAACTAAACAGTTACAGTTCTTATCCTATCATTCTATTTGCAAGCGCGACAGAGAAAGATTTTCAATTTTTCCAATAGTCACGGATTTTCGGGACAATTTTATAATTGTGCGGAAAACACCTGTCCGTCGTTCTATCCTGCTCCCTGCCTGCCACTTCGTCACTTCGTCGACACTAACTCTGCGCGCACCTAGCGGCCACTGAAGTGAGGTTAGGTCGAGAATCGAACTGTCGAGAGCAATTCGATAGTCGCCATCTTTCGATCTAATGACCGCTCGATACGAATCGCATCTATTTCTCGTCTATGTACCTTTCTTCTTCTCCTCAAATTCTCAATTATACACATCGTAACGGTATTTTATATCGAATAAAATTCATTAAATGTACCTTTTCTCTTTATTTTCCAGTCTCTCTTGTAGTAAATATATGAATTATTTTACGCATTTTTACAATTTTCCAGCAATTTTGTAACACGACGCACACATCCTTCTACCAAGAAAACAAATAACAACAAATCTATATTAGAAACAGCTGTTTAATATAGTAGTTGTATATCATTATATAATAATGTAATATAAATGACCAATAATTATTAACACATTCTTATATCGATAGTTTCATTGTTCGTACTTATAAAAATTTTAATCCTACCAGATTTTTATTTTACATAATGATCCGCAGTGCAGCAATAATTATACAGTAAACTCCCCCTTATCTAGTTTCTCTGTTTCGCCCTGCATACTCTTAGAGATTTTGACCTGCAGATGGATTTCCAGCATCCATGGTACGCGCGTTACAGTGGTTTTATAAAGATTTTGCCGTTATTCTTTTCAGGTGAACCATCGATAAACATTTATTTACATCGCATACATCTGGTAATCTAATTTTCAACCTATAAATTTAGCCGTGTATTCGAGTTGTCTGATCGTTTGTTTATCCAGTTTCAAGTTCATACCCGTAGAAACTGGTCGATCGAGAGTCTACTGTAGTTTGAAAATAAGTATATCAAAACGAATCGGATGTTCTTTGTACACGTTCCATGTATAAGGTAAATAACAACTTATTACTTTCATAATAAAAAGGATTTTCAAAAACATCAAGATCCGGTTTATATTCAGCCGTATAGCTACTTTGGCTAGAACTGCATCCGTCGTACAGCGGCGATCCTTGCGAGAGCTCCGAATAATTTGGCGAAGGTAAAAAGCTCTTCTTGCTCCAGTCTGCATCCATATTTTCTATCATACTCTCTTGCATACCTGATAAGTTATTAATATGAAGATTATTGATTCTTTTGCTTAAAGGAGTAAATTCGCTAGACTCTTCTTCCGCATTGCGTCCTCGTTTCCTGAATTTCATAAAATTACAAATCAATCGAACAGTTTAGTTTCCAACGTGGTCGCATTTATATACTAAATAAACGAAAGCAGTTATGTCACTTTACAAACACGTAAACAAAACTAACCTGTTATCTCTCGTCATTCTTGAATGAATCTTATCTTTTAACAATAAGCCTTACTGTGAATTCATTTTTAAACAGTACATGTTATCACGTCCGTGATGATTTCCGAAGACTCGATGTCGTGTATCATGAAAACTCCGATATATTTGTCCTGTCAAGAAAACAAAGCTCGATTAGGCGAATTGGCAATATACACTCTAATATTTTCACACAACAATGGTTCTCTCTTTCGCTGGTAGAGTGCGTCAGTGACATGTTTCAAAGCCAACTGAAGCCAACGTTTCTGGATAACACAAATCTTGCAACGTTGCGCAATTTTTACAGAGGTGAGCATCGTTATTACAAATTTTCAATTTCATTACGATTACGAAAACTACAATCATTCGAAATTCCAATTGATGAAACCAACTCTTGGTTTTAGTTAACAATAACAAAGTAAAAAAGTAATTTCATGTTATGAGAAATGATTTTCAGTGATATGCATTATAATGTACATATATACATATATATGTATATATATATATATATATATATATATATATATATATATATTTGTTAGTCAAAAATGTCATTGTTGATTGGAGATATATTAATTAATCCTAGGGAGAAAGTTCAATCTGTATTTTTATCATTGTGGTTATGTTATGCAATAATTACATATTAATATGTAACGCCGAAATATATACGAAACCAAATAGTAAAAGTCGTCAAACATTGCATAAAACACCGGAACATTTGTTTTACGTGCAATCAATTTTCAATTAGAGTAGAATTTCGCTTTTCGGTTATGCTTACAGCCCAGTCAACCAGGCCGTCTCTGGCTGAACACGAGCCCGGCGGGCCGAGGGCAGGTAGCGAGACGGGCACTGTGTTGAAGGTCCCTCGAAGCGGCTCTAAGCCCACTGGGCCAAGGTTCTGACCAGGGACTATCCGCGCGGGAGGGCTCGTAACTTGGACCACGGCCGAATTTTGGCCGAACCGGCCCTCGGCCGAATTTTGGCCGAATTTTGGCCGATTTCGGGCCGCTGTAAGATGGCAGCACGGTGGTTCAGCCAAAATTCAGCCAAAATTCGGCCAAAAATCGGCCAAAAATCGGCCGAGGGTCGGTTCGGCCAAAATTCGGCCAAAATTCGGCCGAGGGCAGGTTCGGCCAAAATTCGGCCGTGGTCCAAGTTACGAGCCCTGCCGCGCGGATAGTCCCTGGTCAGAAACAGGGATTTTTGCTTACGGGGAGTATATGATTCATTGTCAGTATATATATATATATATGAACTATAATATATATAATGGACGAGCGATTCACGGTTTCCTAGAATCTTACACGCTTTGCTTAGAATGTCTGATTTTCACTATTAGTATTTCGTGAGTAATCGCATATCATCATTTACCATGCATTCATTCACAGACCGGAAGTAGCGTATGAATAAATTTAGTACACGCGAGTAGGGGTTATAATATATATGTACGCTTGGCAAAGGCAATTTTTATTTCTGTTATATTCAGACCGGTTCTGTACATGTCCACATATTCCTATGTAGTAACTATATATTTCTATTATTGTCGAAACAATTCATTTTAGAATTTAACTTTTTGTAACGTGGTTTAATTAATTTCGAAATATACACATATATACAGATGTATATATAGGTAGGTAATACACTTATCTCAGGATTGTTGAAACTATACGATCATATTGTCAACTACGATAAAGCAATTATAATAGTAAATTCAATATTTGAATCTACCGCGTAAATTTGTCCATTACTTTTGATAAACATAAAGATGTACATTGTACATATACATATGCATGTATGACATATGAAAAATATGTGGATTACGTTTTATACAAACGAGTAACGAATCACGTCGTCAAGTATTATTAGGATATAAATGAAGTAGTAATGATGTAAATAATAAGGTGAATAGATAGAAGTACATATAATTATTTACAAATAGGCACTCCTCTCCGATTTTCATGAAATTTAAATATGTTATGTAGTTACACATTTTGAATAACTTTTAGTTCTCGAGATATTCGCACAAAAAACTATTGTTACAAATGTATTTTTCGATCAGTTACACGATGCAATTAAAAAAAAATGTGGTTAGTTATCAAACAATATCGATGACCTTGATAACACATTACGTACCAAAAATTTTTTGCATCACAATAACCTGAAGAGATATTTAGGTGTTCTTATTTAAACGGTAATAAATATACTCCCTGTATATGAAATTTTGTGTGTGTACAACGGTGCCTTACCATTTTGTCCACCAGTGTATTTATGTATGTATGTACATATATCCAGGAATAGAACGAGTTTTAGCGGGTCAGTAACGACCACGTTGAACATCAAAGAGAAATTAGACGCGTGTAGTGTATCGTTAAGAGATCAAGGCCATTTATAGTAAAAGATTTCAGGCGATGTGCAAACCGTCCATATTTGGCTCTTTCATACATGCTCCGCTTGGTACGTGGGTGTGAGCGCACCCTCGTTGTTGCTCTGACCGAGTCGCTCCAATTACAACGTGATATGCGCGTTGACGAACTTAATTAATTTGTAGAAGATCTCCCGGTATGCCAAGTGAAAGAGCGGCGAAAGAGAGCTAACAATAAGCGATATTAGGAAGCCAGAAACGTTTGTCGTCTGGGAAACGTTTATCTCAGAGGATGCCGACATCCGTAGGATAACATACGTCTATACGTGTGTACAGTATCTGCACCTATGTGTGCCTTACCGTACGGAAGGAAAACTACTCTTGTCGACAGCCCACTGATTTTCCGAAAATTTCAAAATGCTCTTCACTAGAAATTTTCAGTCGGTCCGAAAATAACTTTTGCTGTAGCAGAGTTGGGCAAAATGTACAATTACAGTAATTGTGAAAGGAGTAATTGCAATTACTTAACAGGATTACAGTAATTGTAATTGAATCTAACAATCACTTCAGTGTAATTGTTCTTTTAAAAACCACTAATTTTTATGTTTTGGACCATTTCACCGTTTTCTTATTGTAATTATAGTCCACTTTTGCACATGTAATTGAAGATGTAATTAAATACTCATGTAATTAATTACTGCCCAACTCTGTGCTGTAGATATGTATTGAGAAACGATTGGTCTCGAGTCTCGAGTCTCGCGAGTATGAAGATACACGCAAGTACCTACTCATGATAATAATAATTATGCGAATGGATAAATAGAATAATATAATTATTCAGTTTAATTTTAATTGATAACACGAACTCGACGAGTATTAATCGTGAAATTATTATGCATCGACATAAATTCGTAAAATGAGAACAGAAATTATATTTTTGGGTTGGACAATAATTTTCCCAGGCGCAATCTAATCATACTTTCTTGTGACATTTTTTTTTTCATATTGTCACTAGACTGCGGATCTTTATGCAAAATAAAAATTGTCTGCGTCGATTGCAGGAAATAGAAACGAAATTGAATGTTATTTCTTTCCTTAATGATTTTAATAGAGGAGAAATTTATACCGGGTATTTCACCTAACTTGACCACCTTAAATATCTTTGTTGTTTTTAAAGATACGTCAAATGTCTGAAAGACAAAGTGGTGACAAAAAAATTTTTGTTTTTATGTAATTTTTTTTAAGATATGAAGGTCACCTTCATTTTTTTTAATGGAATGTCCTATTCTTTATACCATAGATCGATAGAGTATCAAATTCTGAGTATAAAAGTGTTGACCTTCGTATGTCCTAAACCTGCTAATAGTTAACGAGATATTATCCAAAGAAGAAAGAAAATTGTTTTGATAATATCTCGTTATCTATTAGATTTAGGACATATGGAGGTCAATAGATTTTTACTCAGAATTCGATAGTCAATCGATTCATGATACAGAAAGTGGGTCTTTCCACTTTAAAAAATCAAGGTGACCTTCTGCTCACCTTGGACTCACCATCGGGAAAAATAAATGTCCCACCACATGTTGTCCCCCTCGGTACTGAACAACTTTCATCTGAAACATTTTTGCGTGTAATCAATATTTTTGGAGATATTTGTCTGTAACGCTTTGTAATGGTCACCCTGTATAACGATATAAAAAGTAAGAATATAATGTGTTTTTTGTTCCTGGGAAATATTCAAGGCCGATTTGCATTTCCGGCGATAAAGCTGTACAGAATTGTTTGTATAAATATCTATATTTCTACGACAGACTTTCCAATGAAAATTAGTACTCTCTCTGTCTTATAATAATAGTTAACTGAAACGGGAATTATTGGCGAATGCAGCTGTAAGTTATGTTGCAGCGCAAAATTGCGAAGCCTTCAATCAAAATCAACGTTTCATGACATCTGTCATTTGTTTTGACACATCTTTCAATTTTTAGGTCAACCTGATTATCACGAATTATAACTATTTTTCAGTGTGAATATTAATACAAGTAAGATGAAAAAAAACAAGTGATGCTGGCAGTGCAGGATTAAGCCAGCGCGCGTCCCGTAGCAAACGTTAGCACGAGGCCGTAGGCTTTGTATCAGGGCCGCTTGCGTGCAAACGTAGCTCATCTTTTTAAACAGGCACAATCAATGACCTTTTTCTTTTTTTTAGCAAAAATATCGTTCATGTTTCGACGCCTCTTCGATGAAGCGCCCGTGTGCGGGGCCCCTTTTTGTATGGAGCGGGCTCTCCGGAAGCGCGGGGCCCGTAGCATTTGTTACTTCTGCTACGGTGATTAATCCGGCCCTGTATGCTGGTAGCGATGAAGAACGATGGCTCCCATAATTTTAAGTCCACTCATTTAGGGAAAGCAAAGCTTCGCAGCCAGGGGACCCTACCTACAAGTATCAAGAAACAATCTGAACACTCAAAATTAATATTAGAAGTAATATTTTTAATTTATTGCTTAATGTAGTCTAGTTTTTCGATAATCATATTTATATTTTCTTTTGCTACTATTGTTATGGGACAAGTTAAATTCATGAACTGCTACTATTACTATGGAACAGAGGGAGTACTTATTTTCGAAGCACGGGACGTAAATCATTTTAATAATTTCAAAAGAAACCGCTTCACAGTTTCTCGAAGAAAAATAAATCACAAAAGTATCACCTTACTAGACACAATTCCCGTTGAAAAATCAACGGCTGGCTTATTTCTGGAGGTATGCCGCTAATTTATCTTTAGCACTCACATGTAGGATTTCTGGGATAAAATATATTCGTGCACCCCTTTGGGTGAATGGGTATTATACTCGTGTATAAAATTTTAAGCTTCTATGTCTTCTGCGTTTCGAGATTTGTTTACCGTTACAGAGGATGGAGGAACAACACTACCTTAATTTTAGCAATTAATCCTGATTGATTTCCGAGATAAAAACATATTGGTGCATCCCTTCGTGCTAACAGCTACCTGTGTATAAAATTTTAAGCTTCTATGTCTTCTGCGTTTCGAGATTTGTTTACCGTTACAGAGGACAGAGGAACTGGCAATTATATTATATGTATGTATATATGTATAGATTTTTCGCGTTCTAAGTCGGGCTTCCCCTTAATCAGGCCGTCGAGTCATCCCATAATTCCATGTACGATTTTCTAGTCGATCGGTTACATCTGCGGAAAGGCGTTTAGTGCGTGCGGATGTGTGTAAGTGTAGGTATGGATGTATGTATGTATGTATGTATGTAGTAGGTATCTGTGTGCGCGCGCGACGCAACGTGCACACACACACACACACACACACACACCAGCACAGCGCAGCGGTGGCCTTGATTCCTAAAGCCGTAAAAAGATCCCGTCGCGTCGTTGGGTCAATTAAACCAAGCCACGAAGTCATTGACTTCAGAGGTGCACGGCCAATTTCTCTTCGACAGGTTGTTACGTAGACTGTCCTAAAAACCTTCACATCGAAAATAATCTGAACGCTGACCTTTCTTTCCAGCACAGTCGAAAGATAGATAATTAATTAAATAAAAATAAATTTTTATAAACGTACTGAAAAGTATAAAATAATTTTTCGTAGCCCCACACAGGTTCCTAACCCCATACAGATTGTGAATTTTTGAACAGCTATGAAGATACTTGTAAGATTTAAAACGAAAAATGTGGGGATCCTTTTTATTTCGACGAAATAAAAGGAAGACGTCCGTACAGTATCTGTTTGGAGTTTGGATAACCGATAACACCTTTGTATACGTAGATTTCTGTATATCTCGCTCGCTATATGTCTCTATCTGCAACGCGAGACAGCTTACGTTGCAACGCAACGCAACGGTTTGATAAAGTTAACAACCGAACGTGTCCATATATGGGCATATACGAAGAAACGAAATCGATTGCTCAGCGCGTGAGTAACATTTCAGATTATTTGGCGTGTTTATACGTTTATACGTCAAATTCCCGGCTCTCTCTCTCTCTCTCTTCGCGCTGCTCGTCAATCGGACGCTACAGGAAATTGAGCCACTCCCTAAACGAGGAAACTCGTATCGCTTGCAATTCTCGGCTTATTCAAACGAAACTTTCGTTGGCCTTCTGCTTTATCAATGCTCAGCTTTTCTTGAAATAGTCTCTTTCTATTCCTAGTCCCTTTCTTCTTTTTTCTTTAAATTATATTAAACGAAAGTTAATCAGTACGTGGCGAGCTACATGTCCGCATAATGTTAAATCTGAAAAATGCTTTTTACGTAAAAAAGTAGAGGTCACCTTGACTTTTTTAAATGGCACCATGTCTTTTGGATGTCATAGGATTGTTGCTGACGTCGCGTCGAGACGAATTCAACAGTGTGTTATATACTATGTACTTGAAATGACCTCAAACTCAAAAATTTTCTGCAAACGTATTTTGAATGAAAAATTATATTTCTTACAAAATAAATCAAGTTCCATCAAATGTTCGAACTGCGGTCCATCTTCTATGATACAGAACTCCGCACTTTTTTTTTTCTTTATTGACAAATTTTTAGGGGTCGATGATGAAAAAAGTTTGGTCACCTCTGGTGAAAGAAACGGGGAATGGTGAGAACAGGAAAGAAAGCGTTCCGTTCAATACCTGCTGCTGAACTCATCACTTGGACTACCTGCGAAGACCCACCTTACACCGTTGAATACCTTTCACAAGTGTAAATTTGGTCCATCGCTAACATTTCAAGTAGAAAGCTTTTGGCCTTCGCTGCGAATATTCTTCCATGGACTAATTTCTGTAAAGAGAATATTAAATTTTCGAAAAGATAAAATTAAAATTTGTACAATAGGGTAGCTCTTATTATCGTAGAAGGAAATTTTTGTCAAAAGTCTTTTTACGGCGCGGCGCCCCCAGGGCTGTTCCAATTGAATAAACAAAACATCTGTGCAAAGTTTCAGCTTGATCAGACAACGGAAAAACGCTCCACGAGGATGCTCTTCGTGATTTGGTGAAAAAAAAACGGGCATTCCAACGCACTGTGCGACGCGACGTTGTCTCTGAATCGGCCGGCGCGGCGCGGGCGAGGCAAGCCACGCGATAACGCGTACATAGGTCTGCGCGGCAGCCCAGCCTAACCGTCCGGGCAACGGGTTAGGTTATGGCATTGCTTGCCTCGCCCGGACCACGTTCCACGGATTCGCTTATATTTATTTAACGGTCCATTTCTTTCGCAAACCAGCTAATGTCCTTTTAACAAAATCTGTGTGATTTTAGATATGTATATTAGTTACAATTTACTTCGGAATGAAAAGATTACGTAGAAATGTAAATATTAAAATTGCTGGCTTGAATTTTCTCGAAAATGGACTTGGGCCACTTTGAAAATAAACGGCTCGTATGTGTACTCGCGTAAAATCGTCGTTATTGCGCGTGACGTGGTTATGTGGATAGCGTGTACCGATCACAGAACGATTCCGATTTCACTGCGGGAAGATACAGTGCCGGCAACGTGGTCGGGCCGATGAGTAATCGGAAGGGCCATCCCCTTTTCCCTTAACGCGCAACGGATGAAAATCAAGGCTGGCCGTGGGCCTAAATTGGACTATGCACGCTGTTGGATTAGGTCGAGGCACGTGATATGTACCCGGCGTGGTCTGATGCACGTCCCTAAGCTAAAGCTCACGTGACACGTTTGTCGACTACGACAAGAAGCGAGGGTGAATTTGCACGGTGGCTCGTCACTTTCAATGCCACGTAGCAGCGCCACGGGGGTGTCCCCGTCCCCACCCGTTCATGGTTCTCTCGCTCTCTGTATGGGGTGAGTCATGGGGCACTCCCTCCCGGTTTGGGCGTGGTGGCCACTGCAGACGTTCCTCATCGATCTAGCCGGGGCCATGAAACACCATAGAGCCAAAACGACACGACTCGCTCCGAGGTGGTCCCTTTAATATCTGCTAGGCCTATTACTCTCCTTCGAAGGTCGAACATTTTCAAGCTTCGAAGCATCGAATTTCCGAGCTTCGACTTCAGAAACCTCAAACGTGATGAGTAGACTGCAGATTTTTATGCGTTTACTAGGAAATTAACTGGGTAAAATATAAATCGGTGAAAGATTAAAAATTATTTTCAACGTAAAAAGACTGTTAATGGGGGTGAAATTAATTTTTATTCAACTACTGCTTCCCACAATCACAATCGCAATAAAGATCTGCTGTCTAGTGATGAGAGAGAGAGAGAGAGAGAGAGAGAGAGAGACCTTTATGCAAAATAAAAATTTCTTACTTGAACTGCAACAATTTGGAGAGAATTAGAAATTTATTTTCTTTCCTATTATGTTTTGTAGGTTGAGAATAATATAATAGTATGTTTAAATTTTTCTAATATTTTTGCTATTTTAGATTACACCTGCTCATTCTTCCCATAAATGCATAAAATCCGCAATCTAGTGATCAGTAGACTCCGGATGTTTATGCAAATGCATACTTTTATGGAAGACAGAAGGAGCAATAGGACCTGGGCAGAAACATCTTTTATGATTAGAGAATTCTGAAAATATATTTTTTATTTTGCACTTTTTCCATAATGCATAATGTCTTTATGTTTTATATTTAAAAACATATGCAATCGCTTATTGCATAACTAGATGAACTTGCACAAAACTTAATATCTATTAAAGTTCTTTCGAGCACATTGCCTGCCACAATAGAAATATTGGAAACAGTGGAAACAGGCTCTAAAGCGCCAGTAAAAATTGCCATACCAGTATTCAAAACAATTTGAATATTATTCAATTCGTCTGTATATTTTATAAATTGGAAAATGCTCAACTATTATATGAGAAAACAGGCTCAATTCGATGTGCACAATGAAAAAAAGATTCCGTAGAATAGAAATGAGACCTGGGTCGAAAGAAATGTCTTGATTTTCGAATGAACGTTGCTTCGAGCACAAAGGGTTAAAAAGATGTACTATTGGTTTGGTATTATTGTATTAGAACGTAGTAATATGTTGCAGTTTAATGATGTCGCATCAAGTAGACGGTAATGGTTCACTATCGAACTAATTGTTCGCAACGGAGATAAGATTAACGTTAGCCCTGGAACGCGTTGATGCTACGACGCGTCGCGTCGCGTCGCGTCGCGTCGCGTCGTAGGTTACTTGTGAATAGTACAGAAACCACAAGTTTCCTACGACTGTAATTTTGCAACTAACCAGATAGCACACGACGTCTTAAAGACGTCCATTTTGGGTTTGAAAGTCTTACGTCCTAATAACACGTCTTTGAGACCATAAACAGTGTGGTTTTTATATATAGCCATAATCTAGCATTAAGTATTGGCATTGGTATTATTCGTTCGAGTTATTGTTACTGCTTCAATTTCAACTCTTCAATTTGAATTGCGACTTCAATTTCGACTGCTCAACTTCAAGTTCTAAATTTCAACTGTAATTTCGACTCTTCAACTTCACGTCTTCAATTTCAACATTTTCAACTGTAATTTAAATTTTTTAAATTTCAATTCTTCAATTTCGACTCGTCAATTTCAAGTCTTCAATTTCAATTTCAACTTCAAGTTCACCTCATGAATTTGAATTTCTACTTCGATTTCAACCACAACTTCAATTTCAACTTCAATTTTTATTATAATTGTAATTTTTATTATTTTTATTGTGATTTTAATTGCAATTGTTATTTTCATTACACTTTTCATGTCAATTCCACATGCGTTCTTCTAACAAAGATTTATTGATTTAACTTTAAACTGGTTTTTGGCGACATCTATTTTCACTCTTCCCTTCTATTTTAATTAACATTTATGCATCTTTAAGACTTATTAGGGACGTCTTAAAATTCTCCCGAATGTCTTACGAACGTCTCCTGAACGTCTGTGAGGGGCGGGATCTCGCACACCCCTAGATATTGCTAATGAATTTCAGATTCCCGTTAGCCCTCCATCAACAATTTTAACAAAATGAAAAAGAAGTCGTGCGAAACAAAATCGTAGGAGCTAGTTTACAATTGGATTGCCAGAGAAAAAGATGTGGCAAATCTTCATTTTTTGAATCTCTCTTATTCGACGATTTTTTTTTTCTCTTTCCTTCAAGTTCGAATTATGTTTGTAACGACTTGATCGCCTATTGTACGAACATATTCATCCCGTTGGAAGTTGGAGTCGATATGCATGGAGAATAAAAAGGTCCTGCTATGTAGTACCGGAGCCTGTCCTCTGACAAAGCCGAGGAGTCAATCGATCCTGCCTACCTGGCGAAGCGGAAACGGCTATTTATAACCACGAATGCTTCTTGAATTCTTATCTGTAGGTTCTAACTGTTGTAAGGAAAGTCACACTAGGGAACATGTTGGGCTCCAAGCCACAATAAACACCTGTGTTACACTTCTGTCACAATATTCTCTAAAATAATTAATCTTGTATTTTGGTTAATTTACACATTTTGGACATGGACATGGACATGGGCATGGACGAAGAGAATTTCAATTGGTACTGATTCGTACCGACCGACAGTTTTGACACGTCCTGTATATGTATACACACGCGCGTGGACATTAGGCCAAGTGCAGCGTTCTCGTTGCATACGAAAGTGGGACACGACAGACGACTACACGACTAGGACAGTATCCACGTTGTCTATATGGCAAGACAACTTAGCGTCCTTGTCGAGAAAAGCAAGGTCTTTCCTTATCTGTGCAACTTTGGAGCTGGTTGAACATTTATGTAGCCGAACGAGGCCTCTCTGCCGGTTATTCACCATCCACGGAAATATTGAATGCCTTCATGCGATGACCCACAATTCCGTTGGCGAAATTATGCTTTGAGAACTCCTTTCGCGGATCAAGTGCCGACGGCTTTCTTTTTTTGGAATCGAGCTAAAGTTTCGTTTAGACATGTCGCACCGATCGTGAGTCACGAGGAAACTGCCGGATCTACTTTATCCGATATAATTAAATCGGATAATAATAAGAAGAAGAAGAGTATATGTATATTCGATAACTAAATAAATTCATCAGGTTTTGTTTTTCGTACAAATTTAAAGTTAAGACTAACATATTATGTATACCTACATATAATTAAAAGTTCGTGAATTCTTCGTGGGAACGTTATAACAAAAATATAGAACCTCCAACGAAGAGGCGGTGCGCCTTGCGCCTAATTTTGTCAAGTACTTCCGATAATTTAATAAAAAAACATGTCCAGCAGAGGTTAATTATTCAGTTTTGAATCAGCTACAAATTTTAATATTCAAATGTTGTTGTGTCCTTTTTATTTATTGATCTTTCAGCAGCCGATGTCGAGATGAGTTCGGTAACCTTGATAAAATCTCGACAGCATCTAGTGTTATGGAACGCCGTAAAATAAATAAAAAGAAAAAAAATATCTTGCGAATGAAATAATTAAACCAATTGACGACAGTGACGGATTTACACCGTGTGGTAGTTGGAAGTATGTCGCCGACAATGTGTAATAACGATATGTTTGAACGAGTACTGTATACCTATACTGTTTATGGTCTTAAAAACGTCTTTTTAGGACGTAATGACTATATGAAATAGTTTACGAACCATGGAACCATTAAAGTCGTTTTTGAAAAGAAGGCTGATTTCCGACTGATGGTACCGTTCAGACTTTTGGCCTCGTGACGAATGCAAAACGGTGCGATAGAAAAATAATTTAACCTTGAAAATATTGTCCAAGGTGAATTTTGAGGCCACTTTTCTGGCACAATTCCACCGATTCAAAGGTATGGATAGATGTATGTAGAATCGCCTGAAGAAGCCATTGCAATACATTTTGTTACACCCTGTACATACATGCGTATAAGTTTCTTGAAAAGAAACAAATCGCTTGACCAGAAGTCCACTGTTTCACCGCAAAACTCGACACTTGCGGTAACGAAGAAGAAGAGCGGGAATAAAATTGTTGTGTGGTGCAAATAAAACGAAAACGAAAACGACAACGAAAACGAAACAAAGAATTATAAAAAAAAATTAAACCGACTTCGAAAAAACGCACTAAGGAAATGCACTAAAAAGTATGAAATAATTTCCATTTAATTTCTGTGAATACACACGAACTTAAATATGTACAACACAATCTTTTCGGAGGTGGTGCAAAATTGAAAATTTTCTGCAAGTGACGCGAAGAACCGACAAGAATAAATTTGTTATCGTAAAGAGGAAATACAATGGTAGCGATGAGTCGGCGAATCCGAGGGGGAAAAACGTGGTAAAATGATTTCATTGTCAGACTTGAAACTTATTCTATGTATTCTAGGCTGCGACGCGACGCGCGGCGGCGCGGCGCGGCGCGGCGGCCGTGGCACTCAAGAATATCAAGAATCCAAGATTCGTGGTCTCTCTTCGGTTGAGCCAGTGACGCTGGAGATTCTTGGGATTTGACCTTGCACACGCGACTGACCCAGAACAGGTAGACAACCGGTAAAACGAATGTGTTCATGTTCATATACGTGTTACCTACCGGCTACTTGCGTTCTTGACTCCGTTTCCTTGCATACTTGTGTGCGTGCTCACGCGAAGTCAAGGATTTAGAACACGGTCGCGGATTGTCAGGATTACCAAAAACGACCATTTCGTCCTTCCGGTTATTCAAATTGACACTCCGATCTTCAACAGATTTTTACGTTTCCTTTCGCGCACACACTCCGTTCTTAACCAGTACATAGTACTTTCTTCTATACATATGTATACAGTGTGTGTACAGTACAGTACAGTATTTCGTACACCTTTTAAAAGCTAATAACTTTTTTATAATTCTACCAAACGACCAGATTTTTTTTAATCAACTAGAAGCATTGGTTTGCGAAATGATATGCAAAAACGATTTTTTCCCAAGAATTATAATTTACAACGTTTCATGCAAAAGTAAAAAAGGCATTTTCTAAAACCTTTTTTGTTTGGTCCTTTAATGAAAATTTGAAGTATAGGTATATTTTGTAGATCTATGTATGTTAGTTGTACGCATGCTGAAAATTTCATTGAGAACGATTAACATAGACACGAGCTACAAACGGTTAAAAATGGTGAAAATCGTAGATTTACACGACTTTTGATCAGTTCTGCTTCAAATCCACAGGATCGTCCATCTTTCAATACGTGTCGTTCTTCCCTGCGTCAATCGATTTCGATGAAATTTTCATCACGTGTATAAATAACATACATCTACAAAACATATATTTTAAATTTTCACGAATAATCGAAATAAAATAAGTTTTAAAGAATGCCTTTTTTTATTTTTGCATGTAACGTTGTAAATTATAATTTTTGGAAGAAAATCTTTTTTGCATATCATTTGATAAACTTCTAATTGATTATAAAAAATCAGGTCGTTTGGTAGAATTATAAAAAAAGTTATCAGTTTTTGAAAGGTTTACGAATACTTTGTACACCCACTGTACTGTACTGTACACACATATGTATACTGTATGCAAGTAGACATTCGTGCGATAAACTAGATTTCTCTACCAGGGCCGCCCTTAGTACCCGGCAAACGGGCCCCGCACTTATTCGCTTATTGGTAGTTACTTCCACGTTTGATAGAAAAATAAATCAATGTCAATATACAATACATACATCTTTATCCTTATCATGTGTTATTATCGTTATCAGCCACACGTAATTGTGTAATTAAGGATCGTAAAAGATACAGTTCACATCGAGAAATGACACGTTAAAAAATTATAAAAACTTGAACGCCGTCGTCCTATCAGAGTAAGCAATTATCTTATCTAGATATACAATTAAGAAGCGTATTGGCAGAGACGAAAAATTCGTAGCGAGCCGATTTTTCCTAGCAGATATCACTTTGCAGATTTTTGTGTATTTCGATTCCTTTCAGGTGGAAAACAACGTTGCTTTACTCGGAAGAGAAAATGATCGTGGAATCGAGATTTTCAAGAAATAGAGCTCTCGTTCCTCGTTCCTCAAAGCGTCGCGACGCTTCGCAATCAACTATAACTTAACTGCAACCAAGTGTTGGTAACAGTTTCAATCAATGGATTTTTACTTTATATGTATATACATACATAGTACAATATGTGATGCGCAAAGGTCAATAAGATAAACTGTGAAATAACTCTTATTCGAGTCTTTGTATTGCGATTACGATATCAAACTCTTCGGTCTCTTCAGTTCTGCAAGTTACAATTCACGATCTATGTACATACATACCTACATACTTATTATAACCTGATGGAATTTTCGGTGTTGCGACCAGGGTTGCCACCTCTTCGGTTTTCGTCCGGTGAATCTCAGTTTTCCCAGATGGCACAAAGACGTCTTAACGATGTCATTAAGACATCGGCAGTTGGACATTCAGACGTCTTGAAGATGTCCCAAATGTCCTACGGATGTCTTCCGAACGTCTTCTGAATTTCCTGAACGTCTTGTGTTAGAAAACGGTACGTCTTAAAGACGTTCAGGAGACGTTCGTAGGACACATTCGGGAGGTCTTTAAGATGTCCCTAAGAAGTCTCAAAGGACCATAAATGTTAATTAAATCAAAAGAAGGGAACAGTAAAAATAGATTCCGACAAAAACGAGTTTAAAGTTCAACGAATAGATTGTAGCTTTATTAGAAGAACGCCTGTGGAATTGACATAAACAGTGTAATAAAGATAACAATTGCAATTAAAATCAGAGTAAAAATAATAAAAATTAAAGTTAAATTGAAAAAATTGAAGTTAAAGTTGAAATTGAAGATGAAATCTAATTGTAAGTTGAAATTGAAGAGTTGAAATAGAAATTTCTTTTCTTTCTTGATGTGTTTAACAGGCTGAAAGTAATATATAAGAGTTTTTTTTAATTCTTCGAACGTTTTTACTGACTTAAATTACACCTGCTCGCTTTTGTCATGAATGCATAAAATCCGCTGTCTACTAATTACAATATGGCGAAGTTGCTACAGACAGAATACAGGTCCGGTCAAACTTTGAATCGAATTTTATGAAAATATAAGAAAGCAAACGGTTAGTATGCGAATAAGCAGTGAATGAGTAACAGTGGATTCCACATTACGAGTGTATTCATTTCAAGAGCAAGTCAGTCGTTTGAATCATCGCGCATCGCATCGACGGAATCTCGCAGTTCAAGTTGAGTCTTGTGTCTTATTGTTAGTTAGTTAGGCGAATATAACAAGTCTGCCGTTCGGGCCCCGGCCATTATCATTTTCTTTATCGTCAGCTGCTCGGAACGACGCGACGCGCGACGTCACTGTTTCTGAATCTGACGAGCCGTAAGTCAACACTAAATATAGTGATCGCGTATTATCGCGCGTCTCTCCCGCTGGATTCCTTGCATACTTGACAATCACCAACGGGGACTATTACTCGCGGCCAACAATATTCACCGTTCAGAAACTTATCTTCCGCCGATTCTAGGTATACGCATATACATATATGGACCGTTTATTTTGAATGTGTCGCGAGTCCATTTTTTCTTGTTTCGAGAAAATTAAACGTTAGCATATTAGTCGATTCAAAAATGTAAATTAATCATGTCAAGTCTGGCAATGTTTTTACTTTTTTACTAATTTATCAATATGTCATTTGATTATATAAATTTCTTTCAGGCGAATTTCACTAAAATAATATACATGTATGTATATTTACGGGGTGTAAATGGACTTGCACTATTTTCATAATTAGTCAATTGTAAAAATCATTTAATATCAATTAATAAAAATTAAATATCACTAACAAGCTGTATAAAGGCGTGGAACAGTAAAAAAAAGTATTTATCGGTTTTAGTGTACGGCGAAATAATCTTATCGATCGAGTGCTTTCTGACAGGGCAGGGGCGTACCTACTGGTGTTCGATCACGGTATACAGAGTGTCTAAAAAATGGCGTCCGCGGCTTTGTTAAGAAGTTAGTCGAGTAGTTAGTTGATTACTAGACGCGTGTTGGTTGGCCCGTGTTATTCTAACCTAACCTAACCTAAACAAAGCCGCGGACGCGATGTTTGCAGAGGAAAATGTCGCTTGAAATGATCTCGGAAACCTCCGATTTCCGGATGTTGAAGGAATTTTTAGACACCCTGTAGATGAGACTCTCCCCGTCGCGCGCGTCGCGTCGCGCTGCTCCGACTCTGTTTCTCTTTGGCGATTTGAAAATTCTGAAAAGGTGTAGCCGTAGAGAGGGTCTTTGACCTCGTTATGGTGATTCCCGATCATTTCACTGTCTGGACCGAACGCATGCGGCTAGTCCGATGAGAAAGAACCTTGAGCACTGTTCTGGGTGGGTGCGTTGAACTTACCGTCGTCGCATTCCGTATTGATTTCGGTGGTACTGCGCGACTGGAGCCAGACGCGTTACCTACAGCACGTGTCCGCATAGGACAGACACGCCCAATCCGCTCGTAGGACGGATCAAAGAGCCGTCGAGGGCAGATAACCCAGAATGAGAAATCATTTCCGTTGGAAAAACTTGCACCACTTTCACTGAAAACGACCGACGACTAAAAGCACCGACATAATCGGTTAATCGCTATGCCGATGGCACCGCCGGCGCCGGAGCCTTACGCAAGGCCTCGAAGACCTTGAACGGGACCTTATTTGGTAAGCAAGGTCGAGGCTTCTCGGACTACATATTGGGTTTGCAGGCTCTGGCCACAATGCGTCTACACTCTACACCTTAACTTGGATATCTTTCCATTCTGTAAACAGTTCTTTGCTTCGTTTACACACAGTTCTGTTCAACAATTCTCAAATCACATTTCAAATTTCAACCAAATAACCACAGAACATTCAATCAGGCTCGTCACCAAAGTTTCAGATATAGGATTCACTGCATGCGAGTTCTGTGAGCAATATTTTAGCTATAACGCTAAACCTGCCACGGTCAAATGACCGGTTTTATACAATATATTTTCCAATTACCGAAATTATAAAAATCCATTTATGCAAAATAATGGAATAAATTTCCTTGCCCAAGCATCTATTGTCTATTGCCATTTTTATGAGGCGATATTTACCAGATACTTGGTAGGTTTAGTGTTAACATAAATAGATATTCCGATTTTATTATAGCTGCGAATAAATAATGCGGCACACGATTAAAGAATCTTCAGTTTAAATATGAACCGGCAGACGCTCGGTGATGATCTTGAAATGCTGGGTCAAAGTAGACCCGTGCTCCGTCATCCAAGGGTTAACCCCTTGATCGGAAGTAAACCTACTTCCTGTGCAAGGCCAATTCGGGTAACTGAGACTAACGACACCGTCTACGTACAGTATATCATAACCTACATCTACATGCACTCGCTGAATTCCACATTTTAAAAAGTCAAAATCATTTTCTTTATTTTACGAATGTGCTAATTATAACATGTCAGTTCAGAATTAAACACGTTCTAAAAATCCCGATGTTTTCTTACATTTTCAATCTAAACTCACGGAATTTCTTTTGCACTCGCAAGCTATTTTCACTCGATCGAAAGTTAAACATTTCTTCCGGCATAGAATAATTCCATTCTATATGATTTCTTTTTTAATTTTGTGGATATGAAATTGATATAACACCTCATACAATACTTAAATGTTTAGTAATTGATTAGATAGCAATATATTTAATAATCTGAACACAATATATTTTGAATAATGGTATAGCAATTTTTAGTGGTGACTCTGAGGCACTTATTAGACTGCGGATCATTATGCAAAATAATAATTTTCTGCTCGAATTGCAACAAACTGGAGTGAAATAGAAATCTATATTTTCATTCCTAATACGTTTAATAGGTTGAAAATAATGTAACAGTATTTTTAAATTCTTCTAATGTGTTTACTGTTTTCAATTACACCTACTTATTTTTACTTACTACTTATTGAAATTCAATTTTCTTTTTACTTATTTAGTTATATCCATGACAAACGTTCACAAACTTCTGTATACACTTATTAAGATCGGTTAACTTGCATTTCGTAACAAGGAGGCGTAAAAACGTTTTCAGTTTTCCTGGATCTCTCTAATTCCAACTAACAAATTAACCAACAATCACGATATGTAGAAAACCTTTAATTCTATATTGAAAATATTCAAATGGTAGACCTGACTGGACCGATTGTACATCGATAAAACAAATTATTCTATTTGTCATTAGAAAATGTTGTGTCAACTTTATTAATATCTGCAGGTATAGTAAAATACTCATTGTTGTATAATTTATGAAAGTTCCATTCGACACTTGTTAATATATAGAAATTTTTCGTTTTGCTGTTTGTTTCATCGGTTGCCGGTTACGATAAAGAAAAGCATATGCATTGTATTCGTACATATGCAGATTTTATTCGCTCACCGGGTAATTCTGAATTTTTTTATTGCCTGATCGATTAACTTTGATAAGCTGGTCCGCAGAAATTACATTGCAAGAAGTCGGAAACAATGAGCAGTTCTGCTACAAACGGTTAAAGTGCATGCACCGAAAGTCCGAAAGTATCGTGAAAAGCATCGCACACGTGTGACAGCTGACCACTGCTGAATTGAACGGTTGAGGTTATGATAGATTCTAAATATGTATCCACGCATCCGACATGTATGTATTTAAATTCCACACTATATTTTCAAATGCAGATCTGCTAAGAAACACGTATCAACGAAAGTTTTACGTGCGTGTGAACAATCAAAGTTGCACGCACTTTTGAGAAATTCTGACAAGACAGCTATTTTATCGAATCCCGAGTTCTTATTAAGCAGAAATGACTCACTGGTTGTGTCATCGTAGCACTGTTTCGTCAAAGAGGTATGGTATCACAGTATGACGCACGTACGTATATTCATCAAACTGTTCTGTTTTCTTAAGTATATACGTAGGTACGTTGTAAAAAATTAGAAGAATGAAATTTCGAAAATTCCATTAAAGCAAGTAGAAAAATGCGAGTACAATAGATATATGGAAAATGTGATTAATGAAAATCTGTTTGGTAGCAAGGAGCGATATCGGAATTATAATCGATGGAAATTACATTGTAAAGTAAATACTTTGCAGAAAAGTTAAGAAGACGGGAGAAGTTGGATCTTTGACGTTTTCGTCGCCACGTGGTTTCTCGCGATAAGTCCGACCTGCCATAGTAGACTACATGAACCCGAACCCGCCTATCGATTTTGCAGCAGACACTGCACGCACACCGGAACGGGGAACAGCTTCCGTGTCTAATAGACGCGAACGCTAAATGGTCGTAGCGTAGGGCTCGTGTGACGTGGACTAGTCCACCAGTGCACCCTTATCCGCGCCCTTGAGTCTATTTTTAGCTCCTGTTTCATGAAAAGGCGGCCGAGATGACACACAACACATATTAAGTGGGAGGACGTGCGACGACTTGGACTTTCGGTCGTCCGACACGTGAATCGTTCTTTCGCTTCGCTCTTCAGAAATTATACATAGATCGTTTATTATGGAACGTCATTTGCTCTCTACTACATAGCGAAATCTGGTCGACGAATAATAATCCCAGACCTGACCCACTCACTCTTTAACTCTGCTTGGAATGAATTTTAAATACGACACGGTCGGCTGTACTTGACAGTATGTATGTATGTATTATGATTACTCTATGAACAGTGGCGGCTCAAGTCAAGCGGAGGCCCCAAGCGGTAAAAAGTTTGGGGCCCTCAAACTCAAGTTAGAAATACAAGTTGCAAGAGAACTCTCATAAACTTATTAACAAAAAAGAAAAGTGATATGGAAGCCGTGGCCCGATGCGGCCGCTTAGTCCGCTTACCGTTAGATCCGCCACTGCCTATGAAACTGCTGTTTATTTGAAACCTAGTAAATTGAAGATAAAGTTTGTTAACCTATATCATTTCCTTCGACTCCATTCTCTTGAAATATTCCATCCTACCTAACGGCGTATACCTGAAAGATAGGCAGACGAAATTCTTGGAATCTTTTGAGCAATACCGTGTCGCGTTTAACGTACGCTATAGCGTACGTTACAACGATTCGTTCAATCAAACAAGAGTGAGTAAATAGAGTAAACATGTTTAACACGAGAAATACCGATAATTAAATTGACTTATTTTGCAATTCTTACAATAGAAGCGTAGAAAAAATTCTATAATGTGTCATTCTGTCTCGCTCGATAGTTCTGATATTAAGTAATTTGTAAACTATAATCGTATAGAAAATGTCTAAATTTTAAAGAAAATAAGACCTGACATCGAAACGTATTGGAATTTGGGACATAACAAATAGGATTTGTTATAAATATGTTTCTTCTATCGATCGTATTTGTTTTCGGCGCAACGGTTCGATCGTTTATTACTAATTATAAAGCAATTTTGCTAATTATCAAACAAAATCAACGTTTCGATCCTAGTTTGGATCCTTTTCAAGATTTATTTGAATCACGTCTGTAAAATAAATATTAGGTGAAGTAATTTCAAAAACTATTAAATGATTGAAAATGTGGAATATTGTTCATATAAACTCGCTGAAGGATTTGTTATGTATTTAGTAAACGTTCTCGGTCTGCTTAAAGGGAATAGGCCGGACGGACAGTGTATAGATTTTGATGAAACTTCAGGAAGAGACTTCTAAGCGTACGTTTAAGAGGTATGTAGCTGTATGTAACAAGTGCGTCGCGGCTTTCATGAAATAAAATAAAATGCTGATCAATCTAACGTGTGCAGCGAAACTTTTCTGATTCATACCTACTGCCGGTACTGGTTCGCACGCGTACACATACAGAGAACGGTTGTAATCGTTCGCATACATTTGTACGCACACTACTACAAACAGCTCTGACGGTTAGTCAGGAAAGCCCTTACGCTAGTGTACAGTGTACGCTTGCTTCCAGAAGGCATTATGCTCCCCGTATCGTACAGTTTGAAGCGGCATTTGGAGAATCTAGCCGGCAGCCGGCCAGCAGACCAATCGGCAAGCCGCTCTCGTTTTATGCCCATATATGGCAAGAGCTGTGAATCCGAGTGGTGGGGAAAGCCGGCTGGACGATTCCATTCTGAAATAGGGGCGTCCAGCGAAATCGTATTACCCGATATAACGATTCAAATGAACGAACGATTGTGAAATTTCCAATCCGCCACGTGTTCGCCGTTCGATCGATTCTATTCTACGCACAAATTGAAAAAAGAAAAAACACGTTGAGAAAAGAGAAAATAGCGAAGACCGTTCGGAACTCGAACAACGTTTATGCGGACCACACCTTTGGGCAAGTCCACATAACACGGTACCGGCCACGATCTCGCTCACAGTGCTTGCAACTCGCGGCTGTCGAGTCTCGCTTCGTCGTGCTGATAGTATCCTTGCGGTGTCTCTTTGCCGATCGTCAATCGACTATTTCCGAAGTCGCTTTCCGTTTCGAAAGGTGGGTACTTGCACATTATATTCTATTTCGTTCAGCTTTCGCACGAATTCGACGGTGTTTGCGACGATCTGTCATCGTTTTAACGGCGAGAAACGATCGAGGACAATTGCCGGTTTACGAGCAGCCATGATGGCAGGGCGTTGCTCTTTGCGCCTTCGAATCTCGTCCACGTAAATAGCGTTCGTTCGCGCCGGAAAAAAGATCTCGCGTTTTCCAAAAGTTCTCTAGAAACGGAGCATGTAGCGGTACGCGATCCGACAAGTAGTCGTTGTCAAGTGGTTCCTGACGTATAGCTGTTCCAAGACAGGTGGTCGCGACGCTGTCGTTTATTAATAGCAGTACGCTGAAGCGTGTTAACGTTGCACTAACCTACGTTTATGCTCGCTCGGACCGCGAAATACGCGCATGAAGGAATAACGCTAGCCGAAAAATTGTAGCACTCCAGAGTATTTATCGTGTGCTCGGTGTTAATATGTATATTGTTTTCGTGTAAGATTATTAAAGTTAAATAAATTACACCCAGGTACATATATAGAAAATTACGTGGCGATATGTAGCAAGCCTTTTTTTCATCGAAGGTTTACAATGATTTATGCTAAACAGACGAAAGCTTTTGCCCGTGGTATTCGATTAAATTTCGTGTAAGAAAAAGAGTACGAGTGCGGAGCGATCGAGCTAAGAATGCATTGCCGTATGCCGGAAACGATTATTTATTATTCGAATGAAAAAGGATAAAAAGAGATAGGTTGACATTGAATGCGATCGGAAGAGAAGTTGTCCACGGATAGGAGGGAGGGAGGGAGGAGAGCATGGGTAAGATGCGTGCGGTTTAGACAATTTGGTGGATGAATTCACGAAGGGTGGCGAGAGAGACGTACACTTGCATACATAGTTGGAACGGTTGGTAGAGGGCGTGGGAGACAGTGGGAGACAAGCGCCAAAGCCTGGCGGTTGGGAAGGGAAGGGAAGGGAAGGGTGGGGTGGCGGGTGAACCCCTCCGTAACAGGGCACTTCCATATATGGTAAAGAAAGCCAGGATTGGCCGAGGGTGTCCTGTCCTTATTGGCCGATCGGTGGGTAGTGGGGGTCCCGAACAACGACTCTGTTCATATAATACACCGCGAGCCGGCTGTCAGCTACACTCTGTGTTTGGTGCTAGATCGGTCGGTTGTGCGGCAGTGTCACGTCCGAAGACCCGAAGCTCCTTTGCTTGTACATAACTTTTTTTTATACTAAACGAAAAACGTAAGTCAGAGCATCATTCCGAGTTCAGTGATATTCCGTTCGCGATGCAATAGATTCTATCGGTATCCGAAATTCGATTCGCCGCGCCGCCGCGGCAGTGCAACAGATTCGAGCTAAATAGTGAACGAAGCGAAAATTAAATAGGCAAAACCGCTTCTGCGATCGAGCGTGGATTTCTAAATCGAGAAGTGGGTGTTGTTAGCTTCGAGATATCTACACTTGTGTCTTATTTAGTGTGTTTTGTGTCGCAGTCTCTCGAATCTCGGAATTTCGATTTAATTGTGTTTGTTCGTTGTAAAGAAAATTCGCACCTGTGACGTTTCCTAGCGTAACGGAAAACAGACTGTTTTCGTGGGTTTCGAGTACCGGTTTCGATAAACAGAATTAAGAAATTCACGATCGAGCAGTTCCGCGAATGTATTCCGTTTCGATTCAAACACCCGAGTTGAACGTTACGATAAATTCTATCGCGTTTCCTTCCGTTCTGTGCGGTAAATTCTCGAAATTATGTATAATATTACGCTCTTTACGAGCATATGTCAGATATTGACCGTTCAACGCCGGGGATGGGCGGGGCAGGGTGCGGTTCCAGTTCCAGTAACGGCGGTTTTGCCGAACACTTTGTTCTTCGAAATTCTTTCTTTCTCAAAGATTATTTCTATTTCTATGTGAAAACTGTCCCAAAGATTTTCTACGATTATTTCGCATTTTCAAATATATATTGCAGATATTAGTAATATAATAAAACTTGTACTACTTGAATGTAACAGTACGTGCTACGTGTCGCCCGACGCCATCTTGAAAATGTATAAAATGTTGATTTACAGCACATGGTATCGCAACTACAAGTAGATAATCAATTATAAAGGGGAATATTGAAATTGAATTTTTACTTACAACTAATCGATAGCGATAAAATAATATTAAGATTTCGGAGCACAATTCGTAACAAGAGATTGTACTAGATCGAATAAAAATATATCTTAATGGATACTTGTCGCGCAAAAATGATGGAATACCGAAAGTATTCTTCCGATAAAATAAAATAAAATAAAATATGCCAAGTATATTATTGGGTTGGCAAGGAAATAATTTCGGTATTTTAAGGTGAAATAGAGGCAAATTTTTCTATTCAAGCAATGAACTTTAACGAATACGATTTTTTCCCTTCTGTTCGATGATCTTGTGCCGAAAAGGATAAATAAGAAAATATTTGATTGAATAAAGTTTATCGGTTGAATAAAAAACATTCGGTTTTTCATTTGACCTCAAAATACCGAAATTACTTTATTGCCAAGCAAATATTAAAGCATGCGCGTAATTGGAAGAAACGAAAGTTGCAATTTGAAGTGAGAATATCGAGTTAAATTTTTAAAATTGAATTTGATAAAACTATTAGTAGGGAACAGTATCTGAAATGTGTTTTTTCTTGCAGATAAACTATCAAAGCAAACATGTGTGACGAAGAAGTTGCTGCACTCGTAGTTGACAATGGATCCGGTATGTGCAAGGCCGGTTTCGCGGGAGACGATGCTCCCCGCGCCGTCTTCCCATCCATCGTCGGTAGACCACGCCACCAGGGTGTCATGGTTGGCATGGGACAGAAGGATTCGTACGTCGGCGACGAGGCTCAATCGAAAAGAGGTATTCTAACTCTGAAATACCCTATCGAGCACGGTATCGTTACCAACTGGGACGACATGGAGAAGATTTGGCATCATACGTTCTACAACGAACTCCGAGTAGCTCCCGAGGAACATCCGGTACTCCTTACGGAAGCTCCCCTGAATCCTAAGGCTAATCGCGAGAAAATGACACAAATTATGTTCGAAACGTTCAACACACCGGCGATGTACGTGGCCATCCAAGCTGTTCTCTCGCTGTACGCCTCCGGTCGTACCACCGGTATCGTGTTGGACTCTGGCGATGGTGTTTCGCACACCGTTCCCATCTACGAAGGATACGCTTTGCCTCACGCCATCCTCCGTCTGGACTTGGCCGGCCGTGACTTGACCGACTACCTCATGAAGATCCTCACGGAGAGAGGATACTCGTTCACTACCACGGCCGAGCGTGAAATTGTCCGCGACATCAAGGAGAAGCTTTGCTACGTCGCCCTCGACTTCGAGCAAGAGATGGCCACCGCCGCATCATCTTCCAGTTTGGAGAAGAGCTACGAACTTCCCGACGGTCAGGTCATTACCATCGGTAACGAGAGATTCCGTTGCCCCGAGGCTCTCTTCCAGCCGTCCTTCCTCGGTATGGAAGCCTGCGGTATCCACGAAACCACCTACAACTCCATTATGAAGTGCGACGTCGACATCCGTAAAGATCTCTACGCCAACACCGTCCTCTCCGGTGGCACTACCATGTATCCTGGAATCGCCGATAGAATGCAGAAAGAAATCACTGCCCTAGCTCCGTCAACTATGAAGATCAAGATCATTGCCCCGCCCGAGAGGAAATATTCCGTATGGATCGGCGGATCGATTCTCGCATCGCTGTCCACCTTCCAGCAGATGTGGATCTCGAAACAAGAGTACGACGAGTCCGGACCATCCATCGTCCACAGGAAGTGCTTCTAAGCGCCTCTTTGATATTCCTCTTGCATACTATCATTCCCCGAAACCCCGAGAGCGGCCTCTGTCTTATTTCACAGGCGGACGTAACATCAACTTCCGCAATAATAATTGTCCTTTGATTCCTCCGGGGCGAAGATATAGCTTCTTTCGATTCGGACGTACGCGGGACATAACAAGCGCAGAGGCAATCCTAAACATCTTTGCTCCATTCATTTCTCATCATTTAATTAGACACTATGGTATCTTAAACGTACCCCCGTCCCCAAATTCCTAAACACCTTCCTATCCTATCGAATCCTTTGTATTATATATTCAAATAACATGCCTACGGTAGCTTTTAGCTAACCACCCTCACGACTACAATAACAACAACAACAACAACAACAAAAGAACACGTTTTTTATGTCATCGCGATGTTTCCACTCGACCACCGATCGATGAAGTAATTATGTATTTTCTCTTATGGGTTTTCTCGCGTATATGCTGTATTTACCAATTTGTAGTCGCGCGAGTTTTTCGGACGAAGAGCATCGCGTCGATTCAATTTCGCAGCATCGTTCTCGATACAGAGAACGGAATCCGTTAATCAATTAAGAATTCAGACTGTACGCGCGAAACTTTCTATTAATATTGTATCCTCCTATTGTATGCATTCCGCTACTCTGCTCCGTGGCGTATTTAAGACACTCGTTGTCAGTATTTCAACAATTCATCATTCCCGGCGGAGATAGGTCTTATCGATAACTACTTCTATTTTTTACTGTTACCAATCGTTGAGGGAGAAGATGGCTCTTTCCTTTCTTTCTGTTTTTTCTTCTTCTTTTTTTTTTAAATAACGGGGGAGACCGCTGACTCAGAAAAGTATCCCAGAAGTTCGCTCAAACAAATGATAAAAAGACACGGTTTTGACCCCGCAAGCGTAGCCAAAGTATTATAATTTATTCCCATTGTATTGTGCAAGACCATTCACGTACACATCTTAAAGACTACTTTAGACTTATGGGATTATAAAATAAAACTCTTAAAAACATTATTGCTTTGACTCTTGTGTTTTTTTTTTAAAAATTGCAGTTTTCCAACACCCTTCTTACTCTGGATAGCGTGTCCTTGATTTCCATTCCAGTGTATGTCGTAGCTAAAGCGCGCTGAAAACGTAAAAAACGGTCATCGCTTATCGTTTCATTTAGCATGAATTCACATAGTAGTTTTTATACACAACCGTAGCTTTTATACTGTTTGGCGTTTTTCATTATTGTAACGTAAGATTTGTGGTGAAAATTTATATTACTCTAAGACCTAGGTTTATATTTTCAGTCGAATAAAAATTATTTTCAATGAAATGGTATTTATCCGTTACTTCTCTTATGAAAATTTTATTATTTAAGAATTTTAGAAATCTGCAACCAAATTTAAAGATTATAAACGCATTCAATTTTCATATGATTCAGTTATACATATCTATATATATATATATATATATATATATATATATATACTTAAATATATTACATTGTCGAGTATTAATACTCGAGAGCAATTGCTCTCTGCAATATACATACTTATACTATTTATGCATGAATCTATAATCGAGCGAAGACTGAGGATAGGTCATAAATATCTGATCTGAATTATAACTTTCGGGAAATGCTTGAAATATGAATACATATCCGTGAATAAAAATAATTATTTCTTATTCTAATAATATTTCTATTTCTATTAATTATCTACTACTATTTCTAATAATTATCATTATTCACGCGTATCTACTAACGTTGGATACATAACAGTAATTACAGTATACGATTTACTTATTTTATTATTCAGTTTTAGATTGTTCAAATTTTGACACTTGCAAAACGTGCGTTTTAAATATGAGTAGATGGCAGCACAATTCGCCTGTACACTCCACTCCACTCGCAATACAGCATAGCGCGTCACAGGTGGTCACAGGTCACAGACAATCTGATCGAACATCTGACACGAATTTAAATTCAAATATCAATCGATGTATTTTCTTTTTCATTATAATGAACGAATCCTTTTACATTTTTGTAGAAGAAATGTAAACGCAAAGTCTACGAGAATGTTGTATATCAAGTGTTCGAGTGATCGATAGAAGAAATTTCAAATCGAAGAGAAGAGGAAGAATCTCTGATACTATTGCGTGATCCCAGCGTATGTATTTAGTTGCTCTCGAATCATTTCTGGAAAAGTACGTAACGTCAGCTGGGTCAATGACATATATAACAGCAGCGGACGGCATCTCGAGCAAACTGATTCATTTTCATTTATAACGTGAATCGAGATGCCTGAACAATATTCGAGCGACCAATATTCAACATGGGTAAGCTAAAATATTTAGTGATCTCGTTTTAGGTTATTGTGCTTTCAATAAATGACATCGCATAACCTGCGATTGTAAATAAAACTTTTCTTGTCTGTTGATTAAATCGTTTGTTTCTATTGTTGTCACCGCTTTGTTTATAGTATACAAAGTTTTATACATATTATTTCAGGTTGGTCTCATATATGTTTTCAATCTAATCGTTGGCACGGGAGCTTTAACGTTGCCTGCTGTTTTCAGCAGAGCAGGATGGGCTCTGGGATTAAGTATTATTTTAATATTGGCCTTCATAAGGTATGCTATCATTAAACTTTCTTTTATATACATACAGGGTGAGTCTCGTAACACGACCGCTTCAAATAACTCTCACGTTATTTCTTGTACGAATAAATTTTTCAAACGGATGCTGTGTGGTTTTCGGAAGAACATACTCTGCTGCAATCTATTTTTTGTTACTTTTCTTGTTTATCAAGATACGGGTGTCACCTTCGGTTTTTTAAATGGAAAACCCAATATTTTTTCTCGAATTTGGATAAAGTAGCAAATTCTCCATAGAAAAGTATTACACGGAATCAGACTTCAAACGAGTAATCTTAAAATGCTTGAAGCACAATCTATTACAATCGTATTACTTGCGTAATCAGATTATAAGCGAACATGCGCTAATAATACGTTCTCGCATATATCAGGTATGTAAATATGAAACCGGAATTTTTGTATAGAAAATACACGTTTATTATATGACAATGATACATCGGTAGCTACACATTTTTCCCATCTCTGACAATTTGTGGATGCCACACCAAAAAAAACTGTTCCTCTTTTGAGGCAAACCAGTCATCGAGCGATTTTCATAGATTTTCGTAAGATGTGAACCACTGCTCAGGAAGTGCGTGTCCCATCGATGCATATAAATAATAATATAATCGGATGGAGCCAAGTCTGGTGAGTGAGCCGCATGCGAAAGTATTTCCCAACTAAACGGCTCAATCGTTTCCTTTACCAGTTTTGCTGTGTGTGATGGTGCATTATCATGAAGCAAAATCACTTTGTGTTGCCTTTTTTGATATTATGGTCGTTTTTCACGCAAAGCTTGATTCAAATCGATCATTTGTTGTCGGTAGCATTCAGTATTCACGGTTTCGCCAGGTTTTAGCATCTCATAATAGATCACACCCTTCTGATCCCACCAAACACAGAGCATTGTCTTCCGTCCATAGCGATTTGGCCTTGCGTTGATGCCGATGGTTCGCCTGGAGTTACCCATGATCTCTTGCGCTTAGGATTCTCGAAATATATCCACTTCTCATCGCCAGTCACAATTCGATGGAGAAATGACTTTCTTTTGTACCTGGCGAGCAGCATTTCACAAGTGGTTTTCAGTTTTCCTGCTGTCTTTCATTCAGTTCATGTGGAACCCATTTTCCCATCTTCTGAATCTTTCCAATGACTTTCAAACATATGGAGACGGCTTCTCGTGTCACATTTAATTGATCCGCGAGTGGTTGTTGCGTTTGAGCGTCATCCTCATCCAACAATGCTTGCAGATTGCTGTCTTCAAAC
Organism: Lasioglossum calceatum; assembly: GCA_963966675.1. Classification (NCBI taxonomy): domain Eukaryota; kingdom Metazoa; phylum Arthropoda; class Insecta; order Hymenoptera; family Halictidae; genus Lasioglossum; species Lasioglossum calceatum. The sequence goes on from OZ016548.1 coordinate 229,684, forward strand.
TTTTTCGGTGGTCTTCCACGTTCTTCGTTTGTCACATAGAAATCGCCATTTTTTAATTTTTTAAACCACTCAAAACACTGTGATTTACCTAGAGTATATGCTCACCGTAAGCTTCGACAAGCATTCGATGCGATTCCTGCAGCAGTTTTCTTAAAATGGAAACAGAAAATCAATGCTGTCCGCATTCGTAGTTTCCAGGCATAAAATTCGGCATGTTCAACGTTATTAAAAACTATGCTGTTGTATGAAACTTGTACGGTTGTGAGTTGAAAATCTTGACCAGATGTCAAAACAAGAAAATGGCGTGAATGACGCGGTTTGACGGTAACTACATTGACACCTAGAGCCACCTATGGGCAAATTCCGGTTTCATATTTATATACCTGGTAATATAAATGTACGTTTTGGGTTTAGGTCAAAATGGACCTCGTTCCTCTGTATTTGTTGGATGCTAATTTTATAGATACATTTTCTGAAGATTACCATAATTAATAGGCTGCGAATGTTTGTGTAATTTTTAATTTCAAATTAATTTAAAATGAAATCTTATTTTCAGTGGTAGTAGCCTTTATAGATTTGAAATAAGTAAAAATCGTATTAAATTCTGTGGAATTTTATATTCTAACATTTTTTGAACATTTTTACCAGTCTAACAATTAGATATACATATAAGATATACATTCTCACATTCTTGGCTTTTTTATAAATTAAAATTTTTAGATTTATGTTTATTTGTTTCCCATGTTCACAGTAACTTTTGAATTTCTTCGACATTGAAAAATTGTTTTGATGCATTGGTTTTTTTTTAGAAGATAAGATAGATATTGCCTTTTAGAACTCACAATCAGTTGAGGCATGGATTGTAATTTTGAAAAAGATGCGATTTGTTTGTCCAACTACCACAAATATGTTAATTACAAATATACTTATACGTTATTTCATGTTTGTAGCTTTATCACGGTAACATTTGTCATTGAGGTAATGGCATCTGCCAATGCCATGGTAACGTGGCGGCACATTCAACATCGAAAACGTGTATGTTTCTCTCAAGATTCACCTTCCAACGAATCCGAATCCGAGGTTTTTAGATTTTTTTATTAACTTCTACTATATACAGTGGCTCACGAAATTATTCGAATGCCCTTTAAAAAAGAATAACTTTTTTATAATTGTACCAAACGACCTGATTTTTTTATAATCGATTAGAAGCATTGGTTTATGAAATGATATGCAGAAAAGAATTTCCAAAAAATTATAATTTACAAGGGTACATGCAAAAATAAAAAAGGCATTTCTTTAAATTTTTTATTAGGGCCCTTAAAGAAAATTTAAAATATATGTTTTGTAGATCTATGTTAGTTATACACATGCTGAAAATTTCATCAAAATCGGTTGACGCAGGAAAAAACTAATCAAAAGTCGTGTAAAACTACGATTTTCACAATTTTTAATCGCTTGTAGCTCGTGTGTATGGTAATCGATTTCGATGAAATTTTCAGCATGTGTATAACTAACATAGATCTACAAAACATATATTTTAAATTTTCTTTAAGGGCCCTAAGAAAAAATATAAAAAAATGTCTTTTTTATTTTTGCATGTAAGCTTGTAAATTATAATTTTTCGGAAAATCTTCTTTGCATATCATTTCATAAAGCAATGGTTCTAATCGATTATAAAAAATCAGGTCGTTTGGCACAATTATAAAAAAGTTATTCTGTTTCAAAGGGCGTTCGAATACTTTCGTGAGCCACTGTATGTTTATATAACTTTTCGCTTCTTGCCTTTTTCAAATACTTATTCAATGTAGATTTTTAATTGGATTAGATTATATCGTTCTCTATTTTTCAATTGCAGGTTCTTCAAACCCTAGGCGAACCCAATCCTTCGAATTCAGACTCTGAAGATACTCCGCTTGTTACGCCGTTTTCAACTAGTCCTGATCAAGCAGACATGACTTACAGATATTATGTAATTCGTGATAAAATAGAAATGGGACAAATGGCATCGATTTTTTTCAATAAGTTTGGTACAGTCTTGTTTTATCTGTGTTTTGCTATTTATCTGTACGGAGATTTAAGTATTTACGGAGCAGCCGTTGCCAAGACCCTGGCTAACGTCGCTTGTACTTATCAACCAGCAAATCTGACATGCAACGATACGATATCGGATACCGAAGTTTGTTGGGAAGCGTTTGCTCTGGACCGATTTGGCGCATATAGGCTATTTCTTGTACGTTTCATATTGTTTACTCGTATCGTTTCTACACTGTATAGTTCACAATAGTCTACAGTCTACAATGCAAATATTATTTTCAGAGCATATTTGTTCTTCTACTGGGACCTTTTGCGTTCTTCAATATTCAAAAGACCAAATATCTTCAACTACTCACATCAACTATGCGATGGCTTGCGTTTACGATCATGATCGCGTACGCTTCAAAAAATTTAATTATTCACGGCGCACAAGGGAACCCTTCGGCAGCAAATATTGTTGGTAAGCATACGTTTGTTTACATGATTGATGAATATGTATTAGGTCAATCGGAAAGTTCCGTCAATTTTTTTTACAGAGAGTATAGCTGTATTTATGAAACAAAATGAAAAAGTACGTTAATCAAAATATTGTCCATCGTTAGCGATGACTTTATCACATCTTTCGGGCAGCAAGCGAATTCCGCGGCGAAAGAATGATCCGTCGTTGAAGGTTATCCAGTAGGAGATCCATTTTCGCATCTTCTGAATCTTTCCCATGGCTTTCAAACGTATGGAGACGGCTTCTCGTCACATTTAATTGATCCGCGAATTCTGTTGCGTTTGAGCGTCATCCTCATCCAACCATGCTTGCAGATCACTGTCTTCAAACTTCTTCGTTTGGCACATCAAAATCGCCATTTTTGAATTTTTTAAACCACTCAAAACACTGTGATTTACCAAGAGTATATGCTCACCGTAAGCTTCGACAAGCATTCGATGCGATTCTGCAGCAGTTTTCTTGAAATGGAAACAGAAAATCAATGCTGTCCGCATTCGTAGTTTCCAGGCACAAAATTCGGCATGTTCAACGTTATTAAAAACTATGCTGTTGTATGAAACTTGTATGGTTGTGAGTTGAAAATCTTGACCAGATGTCAAAACAAGAAAATGGCGTGAATGACGCGGTTTGACGGTAACTACATTGACACCTAGAGCCACCTATGGGCAAATTCCGGTTTCATATTTACATACCTGGTATTGATTTTTATTGAAAGATGTCCAAACTAAAAAGTTAACCTTACTTTAGACGTTATAGTTAATAACTACAGTTCGAGCTACGGCTACTCGACGCTAAACGGACGGAATTTTCCGATCGACCTAATATTTATATTTATACTACATACACTACCGGCCAAACGTTTCGAACCACGGCGTAAATTCTGAGAAACAGGAGGTTTATAAGGAGAACTGAATGCCTTTAGAACGACCAAGGAAGATTAACTTGTCAAAAGACTTACGAGCAGTATGTTTTACATCTTGTATACATATGTAAAAATACGTAGTATTTTTCTTCAAATTGCTTTCTCATTCATTACAGAAAAACGCCTTTATTTTGAATAACAGCCTGACATATTCAGGACATCCTGGCAATTAGTTTTTCGAATGTTTCTAATTTGATATTTTTCCATGCTTCTTGTAGAAGTTGCCAAACTCCGAAGTTGTTTTACACTGGGTGTATGAACTATACAAGAGCATTATAGACATAAGAAAATGCTGAAATCTGTTTATAAATACTATATATAACTAATTAATATTTGATATTTTTTTAACGATGAATCATTTGAAAATTTATCGATATACTCGATTTTTAGAAAAATAAGCAAGTGATTCGAAACTTTTGGCCGGTAGTGTACATGGTCTTGTAGCGTTTGTAGAAGTAAAATAATTCAATGTAATACAATCTTTCAGGTATACCTAGTTTATTCGGTGCCTGCATTTATTCTTTTATGTGTCATCACTCTTTGCCAGCTTTGGTGGCTCCAATTGCAAACAAAACTACTTTAACTCGATTTTTGGCATTGGATTATCTGATAATAGCGAGTTTTTACCTTTTATTAGCATTAACCGGAGCATTTGCTTTCAAACATTTAGACGATCTTTATACGTTAGATTTTAGCCCTCGCGGATCTGGAGACTGTTCCAAAAGTAATAATATTTTGATTATTCTTATAGAATATTTTCTGTCATTGTTTCCAGTATTTACGTTGAGTACTAGCTTCCCCATTATAGCTATTACTCTTAGAAATAATTTACAATCGTTGTTCCTCAACGAGGATTCGTCTCATTTGTGTCTTCGTAAATTCGTCTTACCGATACTAGCAATACTGCCGCCGTATTTAATAGCAATGAGCACCAAAGATTTATCGATATTAGTCGGGATCACTGGATCGTACGCCGGAGCTGGAATTCAGTATTTGATTCCAACCTTCTTGGTGTATTGTGCCAGGCAGAAAACAAACAAAGCGATAGGCCTGGGTGTTGTAAATAAATTTGCAAGTCCGTTCTCTAGTAATTTTTGGCTGATTTTTGTGATCGTTTGGGCCGTCGCTTGTATGGTTTTAGTGTCTGTCAATTTTATGCAAATGCACTTGAAGGATATAGGTGTAAATTTATAATGAAGATTTTCTTCCAAGTATAAAATCGAAAACATCAAGAAGAAAAAGGATTACTTAACGATACAGAATTATTGAAAATCTAGCGCGTGTCTAAAATGGTAATGAATTCGAGACTGAATTATTTATGGTAATACGCGTACTTCAAAGTGTGTTAGTGTTTTATGCAAAAATATGTGTGAAATTTTAAAAAACTGTTTCTAAACAATTATTCTATACTTGCTGTTTAGAGTATAAGACAATACAGCTCATGGACTATATCGATATAACAAATTATATCGCCAGACTTACTAGACAAGCAGTTCCGATATGTTTGATAGTTCTGGCATTGCGGCACGATACTAGAAACTGCTCTTCGATCACATTAATCGCATCTTCGAGAGCAACAAATTTTTTTTATTCCCAGTAGCATCTATTACTGAATTTCTAATTACGATCCACGACAGAAACTCTTTTGGCCGTTACAAGTACTCGGGCGGTTACCTTAATACGCGTTAGAAGTCCAGACCAGGGTTGCCATATGACGCCCCTTACGTTTCCGTCCCTCGCCTAGATGCTGCCTCCGCTACCCCCACTCTTACCACAGTCGGTAGCATGCTACCGCTCTCATGCTAGCACTCGGTCGCGGCAGCGGTAGTGGGAAGAGTGGGGATAGCGGAGGCATGCATCTTGGCGAGGGACGGAGACGTAAGGGGCCTGGCGAGACTCGCATATGGCAAGCCTGGACTCCAGACTAGTCCAGACTCCAGACCAGTGTTCCGATATGGGGCATCTTTTCTCGTGCGATGGATGGCCGCTGGTGGCGCTTTCAGCCTCAGTAAAGTAAGATTCTCGATAAAATGGGGTCTCAATAAACTGTATTAGAAAATATTGATATAACTGATAGCAGTACTGTATGCAAAATGTTATTTTTAGTGTTTTTGGCACCACTGTCAAAAGTCATCCTTTTTCTCTTATGAGAAAGTATAATAATAGTAATAAAAATAATAATAATAATAATAATGTGGCACAATGTGTCACAGTAAACTGACAATACACTGGTAGAAGTTGGGATTAATTAATCATTGTATTAGCCAAATGCGTAAGCTTAATTTAACTTTTGTATGATATGTATATCCTTCGATTTTGTATATTTTTTATTTAGTAGGCGTTGTTGATACAGTTTTGACTGTACAGATAATGTCTTTCAAATACGTGATATTTTGTAGTCAAAAACTAATGGTTCGTTAACCGTTAGTCGGTACGAAGGTTAAAAGAATAGATATTGTGTGATCGATATGTGCAGTGTGCAGTCGGTGTAAAAATGGATGGCCTATTTTGTGCTTTTTATTAAAACAAAAACAAAGTTCTCGATTGCGTGATCTTCTAGAATCTAGAATTTATGTTCAATTTACATTGCGCACATAACAATAAAATAAACCGAATGAATATAATATAATGTGAATATCGTAGATCATATTTTGATACATGGTATGTGTAAAACTGCCAATGAAGAATTCACGATATGCCTCTCATACCATGTACCTGTATACATGTAATATACAGTAAATTAAATATGTATACATATATTTTCTAAGAATAAATTAATAAATATAAACAAATCATTATATAAGCTTATTCCAATTTATTTTTATATGTATATACATATTTCTGTTGATTTATACTTCAGTTAGACGTGCAGTCAATTTTCAACGCAAATAGATTTCTCTGTATAATACTCTAACAACATAAAGCGGCACAGTGAATGTACGAAGTTTTTCAATTTTACTGAAAATTCTTAAATATATAAAATTTATTCGCGTGAACTGTTCACGAGACCCTAAGATATCGCGCGAATAACGATTTCTCTATAATATATTTGTTACAACAGAATATCTAAATATACAGGGTGGGTCACCTAATGTTACCATCTCAAATATCTTTGTTGTTTCCAAAGATATGTCAAATGTCTGACGGACAAAATTGAATGGTAAAATGGGGCTCGTACGATACCAAAAAAATGTTTGTTTTTATGTAATTTTTTTTAGAGATATCAAGGTCACCTTAATTTTTTTAAATGGAATGAGGTATTTTTTAACTTCCCGATTTTATAGGGAAGTTTCTGTAATGACCTCGAAAATCGATTTTTTAGCAGATCTTCACGTTTTAAGGTCATTGGAGTCATTTTAGACTATTTTCAGCAAAATGTTTGTATGTGTGCGTATGTATGTCCGTGCGTATTGCGTATGGCGTATGGTATCCAATTTTTCGTTAACGTTTTCTGAAAAAGTAACAACGCGATCAGATTGATGAATGATGCAATCGATGTGTCCCGCTGTAACTTAGGGCTGATTAGATTTTGGTCCAGTAGTTTTTTAGTTTTTTCGAAATAAGTTGATTCAACAATGCAATTTATACGAGAGTACGACAGTAATAGTGTTTTAGAGTTATTTAAATTGAAATATCTCCTGAACTACTAACTTTTCGACATACATAGGTTAGTACTTTTTTATAACGAATGTCTAGCTGCATCGATTGATGTATTCAAAAATACCTCGATCCATTTAAAAAAATGAAGGTGACCATCATATCTCTAAAAAAAATTACATAGAAACAAACATTTTTTTGGTATCGTATGAGCCCCATTTTACCATTCAACTTTGTCCTTCAGACATTGGACGTATCTTTGAAAACAACAAAGATATTTGAGGTGGCAACATTAGGTGACCCACCCTGTATATACAATATATATATGCTTTAAAAAAAGTACTCTTTTATTTTATATTATTAATTCGTTAGGAGCAAATAAATAAAACGAGTAAATACGTAAATACACTTTGAGTCGGAAAACATGAAAATATTTTCAGCGAGGTACTTGTATGTGAACTTATATATAATATAATATGTAAATAGATTAAACTTACAGTTTTACCATGATTGGACTGTTTGTAAAAAACTTGGATGCGTTTAAGGATAAATATGAAATGTGATGGAAACGATGCAATGCGTATAGTAAATGGGTGCAATGAATAGTAACTTGAAAATTGTTTTGTAAGACGAAACAAGTAACTATACATCATAGAAATGAATATCACAAGGTGAACACGTATATGTATAGTTAATTGACCACGAAATTTGAATGAACACATAATAAATATTTTTGCGGCATGCGTATCGAGTAATATTTGATTTAGTTTGCTGATGTCAGATTAGATTTTAGTTTCGGATCAAGGCTCATCAAATCTGTACCAAGCTGCAGAACGATGTATTGTTAACACGTTCCGTGCCAAGCCCTTTTCGCCTGACTTGTCATTCAGGCCATTTGATATTTCGACTAAAGATTGATATATTATCACACAATATTTCGAGTGATGCCCACTTGGACTCCGACCGATTGGACACGTCCCGATTGGACGCGTTCCTTTTGGACTCCGTGCCGATTCGACTCGTGCCGTTTGGACGCCGTGCCGATTGAACTCGTACCGTTTGGACGCCGTTCCGATTGAACTCGTACCGTTTGGACGCCGTGGCGGTTGGATTAGTTATTCTCTTTTGTAGAAACACGTTATATCCTCACACACAAGAAACACATAAAAAACCACATAAAAATTTAAATTCAGATCCAAATTTAATAGATTCCAAATCATATTTAACCATATATTTCCCAGTACAATATCACCATATGTAGACTTCGAAAAGCAATGATTATAAAATTCGCGGCGTCCAACGATTATAAAATTTCCGGCGTCCAAACGTCACGAATCCAACCGCCACGGCGTCCAAACGGTACGAGTTCAATCGGCACGGCGTCCAAACGGTACGAGTTCAATCGGCACGGCGTCCAAACGGCACGAGTCGAATCGGCACGGAGTCCAAAAGGAACGCGTCCAATCGGGACGTGTCCAATCGGTCGGAGTCCAAGTGGGACACCCCCTGTATTTACCACCGGTGGTACACCATGGTACACGCGGCACGGAACGTGTTAATTATGTTGGTACGACGAAAAGTTTTCCTTTTTGTTTGGAGATATAGAAAGCTAGGCTGCTTGTACTACTCCGTTCTCCTTTTGTCGTCAGTCTTTAATTGTACTACAGGTTTTTGATCGGAACTCGTTGCGATCATACGAATTCTATAATATCTAATCGTTCGGTACAGAATAGTTTTGTTTGTAGAAGCTGTTGGATATATCGGATGTCTTTTTAGTCTTTACTTAAATCAGTATTCGTAAACTGAGAAGATATGGAAACCAGAACGTGATATATAATACGAACATGCAGTTGTCTTGTTCTTGTAGCGTTAAATCGATTAAGAATTTCTTAGAAATACCTAGTTGAAGAGCGAAACGTTACTTTCATCGTCTTGTGTTGTTGCTCTCACAGCACGTCGCGTCGGTCAACCAAAGTTTTGCTAACATGTTTATTTCACATAAGAACAGCATTTAAAAGTACGGCCGTATACCGATTGCAATAACAAGTGTGGGCACGATGCGATTTCATGACCCACGCATTCTATGACAGGGTCGTGGGTACAATCCCACATTCCTGGACCGTACGGACGACAAAGTCCTACTAATGTACAAGGTAGACGAACAAGCTGACGGAAATGATGCAATAGGCCTCTAGCCTTTCTCAATATGAGATTTCCATCCATATACATGGCCAAAGAACTAAAATATAATAACATTTCATCCGTTCTAAGGTCTTGCGCTGTTACGTCGTCTGCGTATACGCATATTATAGCCAAACAAAGAAACAGATGAAAATGATCCGTTAAATAATTTACCCAACACGCTTCCCACATTACTAACGCTACTTCGGTTGGGAACTCTCGTTTCAGACACCTGTAAAACACATATAACACATAGGTACATGCACTGTACCCGACATTGCTGTTGCAGTAATTATAGAATTAATTACTCACAGAAGTATCCATCGGTGACAAAACAAAAGTTCTAAGGCATCCGTATGTTTTTGAAGGTGCGCATAAAACTCTGGTACCATTATTCTAACTAATTCCCTTAAATAACACAAGTTTCTGTCTATGTCAACGTCGGTAGGCGTGCATACGGTTACAGATCTTTCCATCAAACCAGCGAAACACCAAAAAGCTTCTATTTCGGAATTCAGTTCAGCCAATAATGGCGCCAACAGGTCAGACATCCCTTGCGTATATCCTAATCGAGAATTGTAAACTGCATAATTTAATAGAATGTTTCTGGAACAAAGAAATTCGATAGTCGATAATATCGATAATACAGAATTACAGATACGATCGAAAATTTTAATTTATCATTACAGTAAACGTAAACGTACTTCATTACTTCGATATTTGGATTATCTTCACCCGCGTAGTATGGATTTCCTCTATCGGTTCGAACGACATCCTTTTCTACGATACACACCACATTCCGCAAAAAATGTTCGGCTTGCTTTGGACTCATGTTTGTTCTATGCTTTTGTATTTCTTCATATTTTTGTTTCAAAATCGCATCTATTTGTTCCCGTTCTTCGTAGGTGCTTTGATATGAATAACAGTGAAGAAGAAATGGCCATACAATTTTCCTTAACGCAGGTTCCAATCCTCCAAAGAATATTCCTTTACGAAGCGCAAGATCATCCTCTACCTGACCTTTCTCGTTCAACAAATCTTTCCATGCCAACGAGGTAATCATTGGTACCTGTCCCTCTTCCGGATGTAATTCGTCGCGACTTACCTCTGGTCGGCACACCATAAAATGTCTGAAATATAAAATGCACCATGTACGCTTTGCAGTCCTATAAGGTGATTCATATTCTATATTCTATATCATTTCTAAACAATTGTTTAGTTATTAGTTGTAAAGGAAATAATGTGATTTCTTATTAGCTTAAGGAAATAGTCTCGTTTCCAGGATTGCAAGGGTACGGCATGCGCCTTCATATTTCTCGATAATGCAAAGATGGGCTTTTTTAGTAGTGAAAAGCGCTATAGATAAAAAATCAATCTAAGCTGCAGTCGCTCTCAAAAGTCCTATTTTTACGTTTACGAGGCGTAATTTGCATTATTCGGAAGGATAAAGCTGCGCATGTAGCTATTTTCATAAAGCTGTGACAGCTACATGCTGTCGAATAATGCAAATTATGCCTCGTAAACGTAAAAATAGGACTTTTGGGTGAGACAGCGGCCTAAATTGATCTTTTGACTACTGAAGAACCCCATCGCATGCATTATCGAGAAATGAGAAGGCACATACTGTACCCTCGCAATCCTGGAAACGAGTCTACCCCCTTAAATTAATATTCTACGTATAGGGAATCTATTAATAGGCTTTTCCATGATTGTTGTATAAAAGGAACTTCTCTTAAATATTTCTATAAAAGAAAATCTTCTCTTAACCGATAGTTCCAAAGGAACTGATTACGATTAGGAAAATTTGCTGTTGTTATTGAAAAGTTTATGTCTTATAAGAGAGTTTTAAGAACTATGAAATAAATTGTTGGTAGGTAATGTATTTATCGATATAATTGTTCGCGTAAGCAGACAATTAATTAATTAAGCAATACTCGAATCAGGATAAAATTATCGCAAGAAAAAGAGACGAAGAGCTCTTACCTATGTCGTGAAAGGGTAGCGAAGAAGTTCTTAACGCGATACAGAATACTTTAAATCAGGTAGAATTAAATTAAGATTAGCATTATAAATTTTGAATGAAGTCAATTGGAAAAAGTGTGCGAAAAAGTGATGCGTATCTTAACGTAGAACACACAGAATAGTATTAATACGTAAACGGTACCTGTACGGCAGCCCTTCTTCGGTATCCTCGTTTAGTCTTGGGTAAAGCAATTGATGCCATTGGTGTAAAATCGCAGCTAATCTATCTAAGCCACCATGGTGGAAATGCAGAATCTTATATTGACTCTCTCTACTCGCAACTACCAATTGACCAGAGGTACAGGCTGGATCGGCGAAGAACAACCTCAGGGACCTCATTTCGCTGAGATCAACGGAGAACCGTCTACATCGATGCGCTCTACGTAATGTGACAGGAGAAGCTGTGGCGCTTTCAGGAAACGTAAGATTATGCTGTAAAGCCAGAAGTTCCGGTGATCTCATCCATGTTGGGACCTCCTCGCCTGAAAAAATTCATGATTCAAACTTTGAAGTATTCACGTTTGTCAGTCTTATAAATAATAGACTGTAGATATTTTTGAAAAAATGTTTTCCATCAAATTTGTTTCTTTACGCACAGCTCCAAAAAGTGAAAAAATAACTAATTGTGCGGGGCATTATTAAAAAGCGCGCATTTTACCAGTCTGATTATTTTTATGAATGCCCTGTGTCTCCACATATTTCTTTGCTTTTTTTTCATTCTCAGATTTTCTTATTTATACATTTATTGAAAACGAAAATACGAAGAATTGAAATGACCATCTGTGGCTGCGCACCGCTCAAAATATTAAATGTGGTCAATGTATAAGTACAAAGACATGTGTAACTATTTAATTTTTAATGAATTACATGGAGTGCTAAATTATTTAAACTTAGCCTTCTTAAATCAATTGCCATAAAAGGTGTTAGGTAGTGGCCAAGTTTGAATAATTTAGCCCTCCGTGTAATTCATTAAAAATTAAATAGCGTTCTTTTAAACTAATTTTTACAAACGCTTTTTTCAGTATTGCAAGAGGTATTTTTAAACTAACGAACTTGGCCGTATTTTGTTTTATCTCACAACTTTTTACGGCCATAGCATTCTGGCTTCGTTCTGCCCATGTCCAAGTCCATAGCCCTGGTTCAATGGACCTGCCGTCTTGTTGTTCTGCCAACAAGTTACAACTGCGCGCACAGACGGACGTCCAAAATTGAGCCAATCCTGCCTTGAGCAGCTCGGAGCGTAGCTTGGACCAGCTTGGACAATATTCTGCCCGTTCTCCGCCCTAGGCAGGCTCTGCTCAAGGCAGGCCTGGTTAACTGGGTCGTTTCCACCAACTGTTAATAAGTTAATCAAATCCCTGAATAGTTATTTGATGAGGCATACCGACAGATAGGCTGCACGTGGACGTTAGCGACATGCTACGGCTCTTGAGACTACCATCGTCGTAATAGGGGTATCTAAGTTCCTCGTCCATGCTTCTCCCATCGTATTCTTGTATTTTGATAGTTTTTTCATCGTTACAATGTTCACTTTCGTCGTGTTTCTCGTTCACAGACTCGGAACACGATCGATTTAAATCGTTGCTAGAATTGTTTTTAACATGTACCGCAGTCGGCGAAATGTCAGACTGATGAGTTTTTTCGATGAGATCGCCAGACTCGTTTGATGTTTCTTTGGTATCCGATGAAACTATAGTTTTGTCGTCGCATAAACGATTCTGTTGTTCGCAATCGTCGTTCGGTTTGGCGTGATCGGGCGCTGGTGCCGCGGTTCGCGGAAACCCGCCAGAGCAAACGCGTTCGCAATCTCCGCAGCTAACGGGTTCTTTCACCTCTAAACAAACGTCAACCTTCTCGCTGGTGTTTTGATAGTCGCACTTGAAACGACAGCTCTCTTCGGATATCTGTGCAGGTTGACCGGCTGTCTCGCCGTCCGTATGCGCGGCGCAATCGAGCTTCTTCGCGTTGATATTTTCCAAGGTTGCAGGATGCTTGCGAAGCGTACTATTAGGTATCCAACTTAGATGCAACGTCGGCACGTTCGAATTCTTATTGAACCTGCAGGTGATCGCCATGTACCCAGGATGGTGTACCACATCGGAATTTTGCCTCATCAACGTCGGTGGATGAACACAGACGTTATTCTTGCAGAACAACGCTTCGCCATCCTGGTACGCGGTGCGACGATTGTCCTGACTGCAGTCTCCTAAAATATAGCTGCTCGCTTTCCTCAGGATATTTGGCAGAGGCATCTTCGTTGGAAGCGTATCGGTGTGTCCAGGTCATTTATAGTTAATTTCGCGGAAGCGTCATTGCGAATTTTTACAATAACTGGCCAACCGATTTTCTGTCACACAGTTTTTAATCGTCACGGGATCGTAAGAGGATCTAAACGGCGATCGTTGCATTGATTACAAGGCATCATCGTGTACGATTAGTTCCTCACTAACAACAAATACGGGCTGATTTCGTTTCTTCTTATCGAATACTTGAATGTTTCCACATGATATGAAAACAGCAGAGGCGAAACTTCGTCGCGCAGAAGCGCGCGAATAGATCTGCATGAAAATATTACGACCAACTGCGATTTCTTCTCCTACAATCTACAATGTTACCCGTTGCTGTTTCCTCGTTCGAGTACGCGAACGTTATCGCGCCAATTAGCCTCGATGCATACACGCAGTTAATAATAACTACTGTGTATGTCTATGCTGTGCACGTATACGTAGAGCACCAATCGGTGACTTCTTGGTCTCTACCTGCACCAAGTCACCCTTCTGTTACGAGGGTAACATATTGTTGAGCTTTCGTCAAATTCTGATGAAAATCCGAGACGAACGAGATTCCATTGCGTTTAACATCCTCAAGATAACATTACCAAGTCATGTTCCATTTAAATGAACACACGAATTGAAAAAATATTGTTGACACGTCACTCATTCGTTGCACATATGCATGATCGAACCGAGTAACGAAATAATGCATGCTCCAAACTACAACATGCTCGATACGACGATACGACGATCACTTCTAACGTAACAAACCACCGTCGCGTCGCTTTCGCAGTCGAAACTCTTATTGTTAGAACAACAAGCCAATTTTCTATCGAATAATATCACTTCGAGTCAGAGCTCGGGGATGGTGTGGTAAAACGTGTTTGCCAACAGACGAAACACAGATGCCCTTATCCAGGATCAATATTTCCATCTGATCGTGAACCTGGTGGTTGGCTTACTATCCGAGCCACCGACATACCGTTGCTCAACGATATATACTGTTTTTATTGATTTTTTCTTCCTATTAAATTTCAATCAGTTTTTTTCCCCGATTTTGGAATTCTTCAACTACAAGCTAGAACAATCTGCCTTTTTTACTTTGTAATTCATTCGTTTTCGAACTAAACATGACAAACACGCAGTCAAATTCGAATTATACAATACAATTTAAAAATCCAAATTTCCGTATTAAGAACTTTTTATTGATTTTTCAGAACATTCTTTGGTATGAGAGCCAATAATATTCTATAGTCTTTTGATAATACAGCTAAAATATTGTAATGAAATTGTATATTTAGCAAATTCCAAAATTAATGTAGTAATTTCAATTTTTGACAATTAATATTATTACTATTGTCTAATACATTTATAAAAGTAATTTAAAAACCTCTACATACGAGGCAACAGTTTCCTTCCTTCTCCTTTGCTTCTCTGTGAAAACCTTTATAAATCGAAATATACACATATATATAATATACATAGATCCTCTTCCCCAACCTTCGCAAATCAAAGTTTCGTCACTGCTATAGAGCGTTTTCACATTGACCGGTTACCGGTTTCCGTTGCGTCGTCTATAGCTAACAAATGACTACTGTCCTAATCAAGTAGCACTAAAAGAAGCATGGTAAAAGAAAATTGAGAGCTCGATCAAATAAAATCTCTACCATTCGAAACTTTGATTTTCTCTCTTGAGGTGTTCGAGTTGCTAAAGTCCGGTTGTATTCTAAAACGAAACCAACGATATCGTTGCAATTTAGAAATACTCAGATCCGCTTATCATAAATTAAACCTTATTATATTATCGATTGATTATTACAAATGTATAAACATTATTGTAAATCGTATTTAAAAAGTATTTCATGATTATTATCGAGCGCCAGTGCAGCTTTGGCTCCACGTTTCAAATACGATATCGTAGAGTATGCAGAAAAATGAAAGTCTTCCTGTAAATAACCATTTGCAAGTAAATGTCCTACTATAGCTTCACCCGATTGTCTCGTAAACTTTGGTATTGGCACGGAAGAAACCCGTAATGTCACCGCACCTTTGCCGTACCAAGCATCTAGAAGTTTCAAGGCGGTCAATCTTGTTTCGCTCTGTATCGCTTTAGTCAGTATTTGATATAACTGTCTACAATACAGTGCGATATTCATTTCTTTCTTCTCGCTAGATTTTCTACAATGATCACACATCTCGACGCAATCTTTTTTGTTCCAAGTTTCTTCAAAATGAGTAGCAATTAGACTGCGTCTGCACGAAACCTGATCCAAACAAAACGCTAGTACCTTATATAAATTCTGTAAACCAACTTTATCTTGAAATACCATTGTGCTTAACTTAAGTATATCCGATAGTCTATACAACACGATACAAGCTGATTTCTTTCCATCTCTACCAGCACGTCCGCTCTCCTGATAAAAGTTCTCCATCGACTTTGAAATACAGTGATGAATAACGAATCGTACGTCCGGTTTATCGATACCTAATCCAAAGGCAATAGTAGCAACTACAACTTGATATTTTCCAGATATCCACTTGGAATATACGTCCGATCTGTAATCTGCCTCCAGCATCGCATGGTAACATCCAACTTTCAAGCCTAACGCCCTCAAATCTGTTGTTAACTGTTCCGCATCTTTAATAGTAGTCGTATAAATTATTCCAGACTTGTCCTTAAATCTAGTTTTTAATAAATTTTCTACCATAGCTAAACATGTTTCTTTCTCTGCTGGTTTACGACGTACTTCGTAAAATAGATTAGGTCTGTTGAACGTAGCTCTTAAAACTAAACAACCTTGAATATCTAAGATTTTTTGAACATCCACGATAATCTTTGCCGGAGCAGTGGCGGTTAACCCAAGAATCGGTATCCCTGGAAACATGGATTTCAAAATTCCTAAGAATTTATAGTCCGGTCTAAAGTCGTGCCCCCATTGACTGCAACAATGAACTTCGTCTATTGCGAAACGCTCTAATCGACTCAGTTCGAAAGCTTTCTGTAATTTGCTCATGAAACGATTAGACTTTGCCATATATTCCGGAGTAACGTAAATTAGTTTCAGATTGGATTTCTTATCTACAAGCGCGTTCATTATAGTTTTGGTATTTTCTTTATTACTTTTTGCACTCAACATCATAGCTTTCACATTGATCTTTTGTAAACCATGTAACTGGTCTTCCATTAACGATATCAGTGGCGAAACCACTATCGTGATGCCTTTGCCGATCACAGCGGGTAATTGATAACACAGACTTTTACCACCACCCGTCGGCATAACTAAAATAACATCTTCTTTCGACATGGTTACGTTCATAGTCGGCAATTGCAATTCTCTTAATTTTTCAATTTTAAAAGTATCTCTCAAAGCTTTCTTCAGATCCTTTGACCAACCGAAAGTCTCTTTGTTCCAATCTTTTCTCGATATGGATAAACTTTTCTTCAAAAGCGCGTCGTCCCTTAACTTTTCTTTGCGCTCCGTTAAAATCTTCTTGCGATCTTCAAGATTTTGCATTTCAGTCTCGATCTGCTTCAACTCGTAATCGATAGCAGCAATTTCATCCTCTTCGTTGGCTGAAAAATAATTCTTTAGTTGTAACAATATATAGAAAATACTATCTCATACTATGGTATAAATTGTTTGAAAAACGTTTTAATTATCAGGTATTAAGAAGAATATGATTATCTACTTTAGAAAAGGTTCAAACGCAAGAAAAGCAACACATCGTTCGCTGGAAAAATAATTATGATTTTGAATCGTCGACTTTAGATATTCAACGGGTTTGTTTCAATTTAATATACATTTCATGCTAAACTGCTTCAGTTAATTCTACAAACACTTTTCATGTTTTTGTACATCGTTATGAACACACTTGATAAAATCACTCAACTTGCTTGCATTTACCTGCATTTTATAATCGTGTAATATAGGAATATATTTTAACAATAATGTATTTTAAAATGGACTTTGAAATCTAAAGCGACAAAAACCGTATCTATTTTTATAGAGATCTAATAAAAACAACAAAGCAAAATAATTAACCAATAATTAGCGCAAGGGTATTTTGTTTAGTTCTTAAAAAAGTTCAGAACATTTAGTTTAGTATAGTTACCTATAGCAAAAAAAGTTTGAATGTAGCGTGCAATACTTATGTAAATGCATGTAGAATTAAATTTTTGGCACCGTCAATTTACAGAGAACGTGCAAATAAGTTAAATATGAATACTATAAAAAGTTAAATTAAAAATGTCAAAGTTGGAAGCTCTAACAGTCTTTATACATAGATATGTGAATTTAAAACTTCTATTTTGTCAATTGCTAATAAAAAATTGTTCTTAAAAAACGAACCTTTGTATTCATCATCATCTATTGTTATAACATCTTTCGAATTATTTGCAGACATCGTAAAGAAATAATAAATCAGCAATTATAAAGAATTGGAGAATGCATTAAATAGATAAATACAAACGTCGATACATATATAATATGTATAACAATTGTATTGTATGTATTCATATGTCAACAACGATGGATGCAGGCTGCACGTAACCTATAACCTATTTGAACCTGTTGCAGTAGTCTCGCAATTAGAAATTAGACTGCGGATGTTTATGCAATTTTCAATATGAAGAAATTTGAAGAAAGCGCTATCGAATAAATTTATTTTCATTGGTAATAGCTATACTACGGGTCTTTATGCAAAATAAAAATTGTCTGCATCGATTGCAAAAAATAGAAATATATTTATTTAGTAAGTTGAATGTTATACATATAGAGGAGAAATCATATGTCATATATTGATGACATCTTCAATTATTAAAATTTGACAATTTTGATTTTCATCTTCTCAATTTTGCTATAAATGCATAAAGATCCACAGTCTATATATGTATACATACTATAGTACAATGTAGTAATAGCATTAGTAGATCGAAAATGAATAAAAATCGTGCTAAATTCTGTTGAATTTGATTATCCAGTTTTTTAAAACATTTTTATAAGCCATAAATCCATAAAAAACCGCATTCTACTTAGTCACAATATAAATGAGGACCTCGTCGGATCTAAAACTTCACACACATCGATCGTGAATAGAATTACAGAGTACAGAGAATAGAATACACTGTATGTCATGTCTCATCCAGTCTCATTGGTCTCATCCATATACTTGACCAACTTGACCTTGCAAGAGTTGCAACTGTTGCAAGTATCATGCTAAATTTTTAGGAGTTCGGAGTTCGGGGTTCGGGCCGGGCTTTGCGGCCCCTCGCGGTGGTGGGGATCATTTTTTCACAGATATATCTCTGGTATCGTGTATGTATGTATGTATTATGATCATGTATAGCGCCTTTTCACTTATACATTATACATATATATACATAACATATCGGGATTCCCGTTTCGGCGCCTCTCTGGCGACACTGATCTGGAAGTGGAAGGGAACAAGGGAACCGCGACACCGCGACATTACTGTTGATTACTGTGCACTGTGCACAACTGTGCATTACTCAGCATTACTGTATTGCATATTGCATCGTCTTCCAGTGATCAGTTAAGCTTTTCTTAGCAGTACAACTACATAATTAAAAGGCAAGTAGCCTTTCACCTAGTGTTTGATATCCGCCCATCAAAGCATATATGGGACCGAATTAATATATCAAACGAATATGTTGAACGCACTATTTCGTGCAAGTCCTTGGCTTGAAAATACATTAACATCTCTATACTTCAGGGGTACCCAGATTTTTATTATCAGTCTTCTATATACATATATGTACATAATTATCAACGCGTACTTATGTGTATTTACATATTTTTTATTGGTTATATATGTAGTTGTCGTACCATGCAATACGTCTTTCAATAATTAATATATATATATATTGAATTTATTCAATTGTCGCTATTTAGTTTTATACAAATATTTTTTTAAAAATTAGATAATTATAATAATTATGCATGAAATATATTTTAATGTATATAATGATGTTATACGTAATATTTTAAATACAGAATTCGTGATTATTCAATAATTTAATAATCTCGCAAATAGCCTTTTTAATGATAAATAGATCTTTTTTAGTTGCATGCTTTTAAGGTACAGTCAGGGACGATATTCAAAGAATACCTACATATGTACATACATACATAGGTTATTGGAAATGAGTGTCGATCAAATTATATCGAATCAACATTAATATACTTCAGACTAAAGTGTACAATAGTAACATCAAAATTTCGTTGATACTCCTTTCTCGGTATCTTTCCGCTTACTCTTATCTCTAACTGTGAATATACTATTAGGCGAGTGCAAAAGTTCGTGTCCAATTTGAAGATAAACCGCAAGAGATTATAATTTCAAGCAAACACTTTTATCGATCGCTTATATTAGTCGCTACCAGTTTCTACAATTGTCTTCTCCTAACGTTTTACAAGCTGCTGGATTTCTTTTTCATGGAAACTCTGTGTGGCTTCTCTTCGAAGAAGGTCTCGATCGATATCTTGATTGAAGGTCTTGAAATTATTCTATAGAGACCTAAATAGACGAGGATCCGAAAGAACAAGGTCTGGGAAATACGGTGGGTGACGGAGGACTTCCCACTTTAATTCTTTCAGTTCTCGCAGCATTTGTTAAAATTGTCACCTTTTCGGTTAGCCAAATCGAATGGTTTTCTTGAATTTTCGCATTAAGTTTGGTGAGTCTCGTACAGTACTTATTCGATGCAATTGTTGCACCAGGTGGAAGAAGCTTGAAGAAAATTATTCCTTTGTAATTGCACTAAATGCACAACAACTTCGTTGGATGCAAGTCAGTGCTTACTGTACTTCCACCTGCTTGTTT
Organism: Lasioglossum calceatum; assembly: GCA_963966675.1. Classification (NCBI taxonomy): domain Eukaryota; kingdom Metazoa; phylum Arthropoda; class Insecta; order Hymenoptera; family Halictidae; genus Lasioglossum; species Lasioglossum calceatum. Next base: position 250,055 of record OZ016548.1, read on the forward strand.
CCAAGTTCTTTTTTGTTGCACATGATTCACTTTTCGTCACCCGTTACAATTCAATCCAAAACAGATTTTTTTTCATGGCATCCAAAGAGAGAAACGACCGCAAAGACACGGTCTAACTTACTCTTTTCCATTAAGGTATACGATGCCCATGTATCGAGCTTACATTGAATTTGAATTTCTTTAAATGACAAAATACAGATGAATTCTCAGTATTCAGCTTTTCTGTGATCTCCTTAATCGTAATCTGCGAGTTATCTTCCGCTAAGCACACGCAATGTTGCCATCGATACCAGAACGTCGTCTAGAGCAGGGTTGATCGTTTAGATTAATATCACCGTTTCGAAATTGACCAAACCACTTTTCAAATGTTCAAAAATCAGGAGCATGGTCCAAATAAGTATCTCGTACACTTTTTATTACGATTCTAATATTCACTCCTTTTCAAAACTCGTATAACTTCTGTTAATTACAAATTGACTTAAATCGATGGTGTCCGACGCAGAAATGTCTCATGACGGTACTATCTTTTGATGGGTACATAACATGACACCGAAAGAAACATGTTTACCAAATTGCGATATGGTTCCTGCCACATCTGAAAATTGGACACGAACTTTTGCACATATAGCGCACTTCTGTTCAGATTTAAATTACTAAGTTTATGCAAGATTGTCGATATACAATAATATATCACGATACACTATACACTTGCCAATTTATCTCGTTTATTGTTTTAGCAAAAAGTATATCTATATTTGGTTCTTCTGCATCGCATAGACTTTCGGCGTTAATTCAACAGTCCAATATGAAAGTTCAAATATTGCCGGCGCTCGAAGATAATTATATGTATCTTGTACGTATTACAATTACTACATTAATCTCCTATCATCTTTATATCGTTCTGTTAACATTTATTGAACATCTTTAAAGATTATCGACGAAGTGACGCAGGAAGCCGCAATCGTTGATCCAGTGGATCCCGATGCTGTTATCTCTGCTGTTCAACAAAATAATGTAAATTTGACAAAAGTTTTAACAACCCACCATCATTGGGATCATGCTGGAGGAAATGAGAAATTATGTAAACAGATTGGTAACTTGCAAGTATACGGCGGTGACGATAGAATCGGAGCTCTTACGAATAAAGTGAAACACGACGATACTTTCAATATCGGAGAGCTTAAAGTCCAATGCCTTGCAACGCCGTGTCACACCACTGGACATATCTGTTATTATATTTTGGGAGATCAAGATACTCCAGTAGTATTCACCGGTAAACAAATACCTATTTCATATATCTACAGTCTACAGTGAGCGAAATCCGTTTAAATGCACATACAAAAATAAGGATTTTGAGGCTAAAGGTTCAAAATTTTCACGATTTTTGGCCTATATCTAAGAATTCTTACATCTTTCAATGCCTGTCGTTTTTTCCCGCAGCAACCGGTTTCGATGAAACTTTCACAGTGCATATAATTGACACAGACCTACAGAACGTATTTTCTAAATTTTCAATATAGGCAGCGCCTGCTCTAGCGGTAACGTCGCCCCGGTCAAAAAGACAAATTGCCCGCCCTTATATATATATTTTTGAAATCATTATATTTAATGTGCCTTTGTACATATTTTTGATTGTCAATGAAAATCAAATCATTTTATGTATTTAAATTTTCATAAAAGCATATATAACGTAACATTGATAATCAAACAATACAAAACAGTAGAAATTAATTAAGAAATATCTGTACCTAGCTACAAATTTTTAACCATATAATTTTTTACATTTCTAAATGCTATTAACAATGTGTATTATTGCACAAAAAATCAAAGTGCCATTATTTTGAAAATGAAACAAGGTAACATCAACTACGCTAAAATCACAAAAAACTTTTTTTCTTACTTCACTTCTGCAAACTTTTTTATTATATCCTTTAAATTTACTTGATCAGAAATCTCATGCTCAATTGCCTAAATGGCCAAACCATTAAAACAATTTTGTGTAGTAGTCTAACGTAAAAAGTTCTTAATTCATTTTAACTTAGAGAAACTTCTTTCGCCGCTTGCTACAGTTATTGGTATCGTTAGCAATATTCTTAAAGTAAGGTTTGGGGCAAAATTTAACTTTGTAATTAAGCTCAGTATATTATTGCTTAGGCTTTCTTTTTTGCCCAAAAGTGTACATACTGCTGAAATTTCCTCCGCTAATTCTACTCCATTTATGTCAACAGAATCACCATCAGTTCAAATACACTCTAAATTCTTACCGTGTTTTAATAGCATTTCTTTGGACGTGGTATTTAAATTTTTAGCAAACGAAAAAATCGGTATGTGAAATTTTCTATTAATCGGATCAATATTTTTCTCACACTTACAGCCAAAATGGCGCCCTGGACAAATGTCCGGGTTGCCCGCCCCTAGAGCGGGCCCTGATATAGGCCCACATAGAAAAGTTGTAAAATGCAACTTATAGTATTTTCTCTACAATTCTGATCAATTGCAATTTTTGAAAAAATTTCTTTTCACATCCTGCAGTAAACTAATTGCTCTAGCTTCCCAAAAAAGTTCAAAGCATATAGTAGAATATTAAAAAAATTATCATCTTTTTTAGAGCGTCCAAATATTAATTCGAGTAAACTGTAAATATGGAAAATTTCGAAGCATAGATGTTGAAAGTAAAGGTTTAGCAACGTAAATAACTTTTCTTAAACGAGTTTCGCTCACTATATACAATTTATATTTCATTTTTATTTATGTGTTCTAAAAAGTAATCGATATTACCGAATAGGAGATACACTGTTTGCTGGCGGTTGCGGTAGGTTCTTCGAAGGTACCGCAGAGCAAATGTATAAAGCGCTCGTACAGATTTTGGGATCGTTACCTAATGAAACTGTAAGCATACAGTTATTACTAATACAGTTATTTTTGTTCCAAGTTATGGTATACAAAATTTGAATCGATTACATAATTAGTTATCGGTTAACTGTTGTTTCGCTTTGGTACTTTTATATTTTGCAAAACAATAAATCTTCAAGTAAAATCAGATATGGTCTTGATACCAGATGATGTTTTCATTTCCTTACAGCCACTTATTTATGTTTATCCAGTTAGATTTTCATAAATGTATACCATAATATGGGAAAGTAATAATGTGTATCTTTCATTTATAGTAATCTTGAAAAAAAAACCACATTCTGGATGTTTTGCAGAAAGTATATTGTGGCCACGAGTACACGGAAAGTAACTTGAAATTCGGAAAACACGTGGAACCACAAAACGAAGCTATCATACAAAAGATAGAATCGGTTCGTGTACAGCGGGGAAAGTTTCAGCCTACCGTACCTAGTACTATTTCGGAAGAGAAACAGACAAATCCATTTATGAGGGTACACGAACAATCGGTAATGGACCATGCCGAACAAAATGATCCAATCAAAACTATGGCATTTCTTAGACTAGAGAAAGATAATTTCAAAGCATAAATTTATTACTGTTACAAAAGAGACAACAGTATTTACATAATCATCTGTTTGTTAATATAAAATTGATAATTTGATAATACAAGGTTCTTCCATAAAAACGATGTTTGTTTTCGATGCGTATCAAAATACATGAGAGAGCAGAGTTAATTTTATTTATAATAATTTTATTTTGGATCGCTATACATAAATATTAGCGTATGTGCAAATATTCGATGATAAATTACGTATTTACAAATGACATTTCTCTTAAATACAAAATAGAAGTACTACTACGTTATATTCAAAGACATTTGATTCGATGTGTCTTCCGATTTTTTATTATAAATTTGCATTTCGGCAACATATTTCTCTTTGGACCGTTCGTACATGTCGTAATAGACCTGAAAAAATGTGAACGGTAACCATTTAACAAATCTGTAATACATAGATAAGTGTGAATAACTGTCAACTGTTTTTCCAATATATACTTTTTTATCTTCGGAACTTAGAGATTTCCAAGTAGTTGCAAGTTGCCTAGTAAGTTCTTGTTTGCTTGGTTCGGGTTCTCCAGCTAAACGTTCCATCACGCGAGGTCTTTGCTCTTGACAGAATTGGAAAAATGGATTTGCTGGCCTTTTTGGCGCGTTTGGATCCGTTTTTGTACCTTTCCTTTTCGTTCCTTTCTTTGTCCTTTCGTCTTTGGAATTGTGAGCAGTGGCCTTAGCGCCTTTCTCTTGTTTAGACGTGGCTTGGAAAACATTATTTTCTTCGAGGACTCCCATAGGTGCTTCGCGCCAACGATCACCGTGTTGATCCAAACGATCAATTAAAAATCTGTAACACGTGAAACATTTTTTTCGAAACGCAGCACACATCATTACTCACTAAGTTAAATGTAAATTAGTTTTGCACTACTTTCTGACGAAAGAGAACATTTCGATGGTAAAACATTTCAGTACACAACCTATAAATCGAACTAACTTTTTCTCCTTTCTCGTACGTTTAAGAAGCTTCCTTACTCGTTGAATTCGGTAAACCAACCTCTCATTCTCCTGTAATTGAAAAGAATTCAAGAAAACTTGAAAGCATAAACGAATTACGAGATGTTTAGATTAGAAAAATTGTTTTTCAACCTGCTGCAAAACTTCACATCTATCTAACAGTAATTGGTATTTTCGTTTATAAACATTAAATTCTTCTGGTTCTACGTCGTATTCAGATTCGTCTGACATTTTAGTAATGTATTGTAATTAAATTGAACTAATATTTCTCTGCATTGTTTTCATACGGTGTCAACAGTTCACGCACACGCACGCACACGTTTATTTACTACGATTATGATAAAACTTCGGTATCACAGATGTCGCTGGTTCCAATAATTATCATTCTTTCATCGGTTTTCCCTTAGACCACTTATATAGTCTAAGGTTTCTCCGATACCTGCGAACAAAGGGAAATTATACAAGTTTCAAACCATTATGACGTATAAACATTTTCATAATTATGATACAACCAATTTATTAAATTATCATTTCCAAAGAATTTGATTATATCAATCAATACCATTATAATATCTTTTGCATTCTGCGCCGGAGCGGAAATAGTAACATCAACAGCGCCAATCGAGGTGAACTGCGAAGACAGAGAAGCAGATATGTTTTTCGCAGGAAAGACACTGACAGAGAATATGAAACAGGGCAGCACCGTCAGCGAGGGTAGGTCGCACTAATGTGGCAGATGTCGGCGAAGTAAATTTCCAGTAAATTTCTATCGCACCAAATATACAGCACTTGTCCCTTTTATTCACATTCATTCTCGACAATTCGAAATACCCATTCTGACCCATTCGCTGGCGGTGCTGCCCTGTAAAACGATATTCGCCAGCCACATCAGTGCGACAGTGCTGCCACAAAGGCAGATTCGGCGTCCTGAGGCCGTTTTCATGCCGTCCTCATGCCCATGTCCAAACCCTAGTCCTTAGGACGGCACTGGTACGGCATATGCGCGCACAGGAGGACGTCCAAAATTCGTCCAATCCAACCTTGAGCGCCTCGGAGCGTAAGTTGGACAATGATTGGACGATCTCTGCCCTAGGCCGGCTATGCTCAAAGCATGCCTGGTTAGCTGGGTAGCTATAAATTGTAGAAAAACAATTCAATCTATTTATTAAAAGTTCATGAATGCATTGTCATCGATAATTACTATTTTTACGAAGTAAGAAAGAGAAAAGAGATAGTATAAGCTGGTATAAGCAAAGGAATTGGTTGTATCGAACGAAATTGAAAATGTTTAATTTTTCAGTGTACTTTTGCGCCCTGAATTGCGCCGTCCCTACGTTTCCGAAAACGACCAATGGAACGCAACTACATCAGAATTTAGCCTGGGCTCAAACAGTTGGTCAGGTCAGACATGGTCAAAACACGTAGCGGACCCCTCGGTGCGTTATTACTTTCCTTTCCTACTATTTGAAACTACACGTTTTCCGTTAGCGTTATTTCCTCTATTCGCCTCGCCGTGCCGCGCCACCGCGTCAACAATTTTCGTCGCCCTTGGTTTCTTCGTCCTTTCTGTGTCGGTGTTAGTGTTACTCGCTTTCGTCGGCTTACCATTTGCAAGTTATCTATTGTTTTCCGCGTGTACAATGCAGTGCATCGCAGTTTTTTAGCATTCGCTCCAGATTGCCAGGCTGATTTCCGGTGAGTAGAAACAAGAAAAATATTCTTTTTATTCATGAACGTGCTTATATTTGTTCACGAGTGAGCCTACACGTTAGATCAGATTTGATCGCGTGCGTGGAAACGGACAGGAAGGGATTTTCGACGAGCCACGCGCGTGCGAAAAAGCTCGCTCGCGAGATCAATAGCAGCCATTGCAGTTATGGTAACGCGATCAGCTGATCCTTATTTTGTTTACAAAAATCTGCAACTCTACATAATGTATTTATCGTTTCCAAAACGGTGGAGTCCATCTTTATCTTTCTTGGCTCACCGGCTCACCGGACCTCCAATCTTTTCCTTCACGCCATTTTTCAAACCTCTTCAACGTCTGTCGAACAGTTGCAATAGTTACAGAATCTCTGATAAACAAAACATCAACGCTATTTATCGCTAAATTATTACTAAATACTGTCTCTCTTACGAACATGTATTTACTGCACCCTAATAAATGTATTTATTTAGTATCACATCGCACACTGGTGTGCGACGAACACGATTTTGCGTTTTCCATAGAGAAAATCGTACCAGTTTCACGCATGTCATTATTTCGAATTAGAACGTATAGGTTAGAGCGTGCAACTTGGAGAATTTTACTCTTCTGTACTACCGTTTTCATTCATATTTTATAAGAATAGATTGTTAGAAACATAACGGCCGTTGCCGAAATGAACGCCGGTAGCGAACGTATTAACATGGTTAATATGTAATGCTACATTTTGAGCTCACTTCCTGTGTAATATTCGAAAGTTTCGAGGCAACATCTGTGAACATTTATTTAACAACTGAATAACTATTCCCATGTAATTATAATAAGGTGTAAATATATGTATGTCTGGACGACCGGAATCAGACTAACAGCTAGCATATCTTCCTGCAATACGTGTACATATATAAATATATAAATACATATACAGTCGGTATGAAAAGTATTCGTACAGTGACAAATTGAAAGTAAAACTGTGTATATTCATGCCAATAATAAATTTTATGAGGAAAAAATGATTAATAAATATTCTTAGATGTTCGTAAATAGTAATTTTTTAACGCTTCGGTGTTTAATCATATGAATTGTTTCTAAAAGTATCCTTGATGTAAATGTGCTTCACGGTCAATAATTTTTGCATTCTCAAAGTCAAATGGATGGTCAGATCGAAACGTTGAAATAAAGATATTGTGAAAATTTGCAAATAGTGATTATATTTATAACAATTGATCGAACCAGTGCGCCGAAATCATCAAAAAAATCTTGTTAGCAACAATTTACGATCGACATAAGGAAACATTTGATTGCCTTTTATTTTTGCAATAGCTTCGAGCCTTCTTGGCATGGAATGTACTAAATAAGTTGGATGTTGTAGCAGGCTCTATTTTATTCCACCCTTCTAGTAAAGCAGCTTTTAAACTTTCTTTAGATGTAATATTGTGATTACGAATCTTTTTCTCCAAGTAATCCCATAGATGTTCGATGGGATTAATGTCTGGTGATTGTGGTGGCGTCTTCAAGTATTTTGGTGTGTTATATAAAATCCATTGCCTAGTATTATATACAGAATGCTTTGGATCATTGTCATGGGTAAATATAAAATCATTGTTAAATCCCATTTTATTTGCACTAGAATGAACATGATTTTTAAGGATGTCAATATAGACTCTGTGATCTATGATACCATCGATGAAATGTAAAGATCCCACTCCAGCTGCACTCATGCAACCCCAGAATAATACAAAACCCCTGCCGTGTTTTATCATGGGTCGCAAATTTCTTTTCTTGAACTCTGTACCTTTTTCTCTCTATACTGTGAAGTGATTTTTGGTCCCAAATATTTCGAATTTGCTTTCGTCTGTGAAAATTACTTTCTTCCAATACTGCATTGGAGCGTTAACATGCTGTTTAGCAAATTCTAGTTGCTTCTTATGATTAACTTCATTTACAAAATACTTCTTCCGTGCAACCCTACCGTGATATTCACTACTTCGTAAGTAATCACTAGTGATCAGACCGATACCGATACTATTGATGATATTCAATCAATTCGATACAGAAGTACTCAATAGGAAGTATTGATACGTATTGAAGTGTAAGGTATTTGGTATTAATTTTCGATACTGATACTTCATGAATCGATACCCGTTTGATACTTCTATGAAAGTATCGTTACCCATTTGATACCTCTACGTAAGTATCGATACCCATTTGATACTTCTACGAAAGTATTGATATCTGTTTGATACTTTACGAATGTTTCGATACATGTTTGATACTTAAATATATTTGATACTTTACGAATGTTTCGATACATGTTTGATACTTAAATATATTTGATACTTTATAAAACAAAATCATCACCGCCGATTATGCCGGCACCAAAATCTACGTGGCCACTGTGACATGTGCGGGCCATCTCGATCCCTCTGGCAACCTTTTTTTGTACTCATTTCGTTTATGATTACCAAAACAAACTAATTTTTCTCCGTTTTCTTTTAATTTCTCTGACTTTTCTTGTGGTGTATTAAATGATTCGTCCGTAAAACCTGGTTCAGCATCCACACTAGTATACCAAGTTCTAAGGACGTCTGGATGTGGCAAAGCTAGATCAAATGTTTTTCGTATGTAACAGTACGCATCTGGAGAATAAAAGTGGACAGTTAAAGCGAACGCACGCAAGCTTGGAGGATATTTATCCCTACTTACTTTGCCTTTTCTATTTTTGATCATTCGATTGAATAACCCCAAAGAAGTATGCTCGAGAGCTAAAATATTATAGAACGCATTCTCGTGTTAGGTCCCGGGAGTGGATATCAGAAATAACCGCGCCTATCGTATTTAACTCGGGCGTTAAGTTGTAACGGTTCCGTTCTTCCGGTGTTGACTGTTGTCCTGGAGGCCTCCTCGTGATGCCGACTAGCTCGCCGAGCCGGGGTTCGATGCTGATGAGGAGGATCGCCGTAAGGGGAAAACTGGACGTGGTGCGCCGGTTTGAAAGAACGACACAAACGTTTCCTTTGGCAACGTTTCGGGTGCTCGCTGCCTGCGAACTCGCGGAGACGGGGTTCTCGGTTCAGCTACGCGGTTAACTGGTTTCCGGCGGACACGGTAACAAACTGCGAAGCTGTTGGATTTGGGCACCACCCACTGCTACCTCTAACAGCGCAAAAAAAGAGTTCCAGATGATCTTGGCTCGTCGTCATATAAGATAATAAATATTTCATTTGCGATTCATTTGGTTTGATAGAAAAGTCGTATATATATATATTCAAAATAGATAATACTGCGGTAAAAAGGCCAATGAATCCCGCTTTTCGCCTGGAGGGGAATATGGAAGTTCCATTTTTATCTTTAATTTTGGATAAATATTCAATTTCCACGATTAAACGTGGACGCCAAATATCCCCCGTTCTCGCGTTTTAGAGGACATTTGAGGTGCCTCCCCCATGGATTCCTCACGTTCAAAAAATCAAATATTGCATCGATGCAGCGTAAAATACGTGCTGTTGCTCCACCACCTTCAAATTCCGGAATTTGAAGCATGTTCCAACAAAATTCAATGCTATCCGGCCACGCTTGAGCTCAGTGTTTGCGCAGCTAAGGCTACCTTCATCACCATTTTCCGGTATTCAATGTATTTTGTAAGAAGACGATTACCCAAACGTAGACCTTCCTTCTGTTGCAGTAAAGCAAGTGCTTGTGTATATCGCCACTCGATTTTCTTTCCTTTTCTTTACTTCCTACAAATTGCTATCAAGTTTTCTGCAGGATTGGCCAAACCACCTCGGCTTTGTAAATGTATTAATTTATACATGAAATTATTCTCTTGCTGAGATCTCAAAGATCAAATGCTTACCGAGCATTTTAAAGATGATGATAACTTTTTAGTTATAAAGCCGACCGTTCTGTACACTGTACACAACGACGCGATCTACAAATTCGCTGTATCGAAATGAATTTTCTGATGTGTCTAAAGTGTAGCAATGAAATTCTAAAATTGGATTTTCTTCGCCATACTTATCTAATTCTGTTGTGGAATTTTCAACTCCATCATCTGCGTTTATGTCAGTCGGCAAATGGCATGTAGATGAATTGATCATTTGTTCTGGTGAACGTGAACAATAGTGCAAAATTGGAATACTTTGTAGTGGTACACAATTACCTTCGCCGGATGGTTTCGTCGTTCAGACGAAAATTAAATACATTGTTAAATACATTGTCCGCGCGCTTCCGGACAATGTATTTAAACTCCATACATTTTTCAGAAGTGTATGGTGTGTTGACTTTGTTACGTGCTATGGCTTCCTTTTGGGAGAGCCTGTAACCTTTTTTTTTTCCGTGTGAAATGCATTGCGCATACCACAGCCCTCCTGTGGGGAGGGGGGGAGGGGGGCCGGGGTTATGTTGGGCTCCCTCAGGGAGGGGGTAGCCAAGCTGACAAAGCTTCGCGATCCCCTCCCTCAGAGTACCCACTAAAACACACGCCCACCTAAGCTAATTAGGAGGTGCCCGGATCTCGCGAGAACTCAACGGGTCACCTCCTAGCTTCAATAGCATCCCAAGGGGAGGGGTTAGCTCCCTCCATACCTACTCTAACTGGACCCCGAACGGAGGGACCCGCTCGGTGTCCCCATCTCCCTGGAGCCTTCGAATCGGGTTTCCCGAGCCCCAGCTCGGTCCACCCGCAGCTCCACAAATGTGGTGTACCAATTCTCCCTCAGCTGCGACATTAATATGGCTTTCATCAGTTTCAAAATATGCTAAACACACATAATATTTTGTCAATCTCTTCATCTTCTTACATATGAATCCTGTAATATAATAAATTATGTAGTCTAAACACTCTAAACTGTCTGCCAAATAATAATCATGCTCAAATACTTCGTCGCACTCTACCTATGATGTAGTAAATTATGCAGTCTAAACCTTCTGCCAAATTGTAATCGTGATCCAGAACTTCATCGCACTCTACGTTAGTTGTTGCAATGATATTGTCTAATTTGGCTTTTAGTTTTTCCAAATACATGTGTGATGGAGATTTCTTTGTTCCAAAAATTGATCGTATGTCATCTATCGATATTAATGGTTTTCGTTCAACATTGTTTTGTTTCTTGCATGTTCCTAAATTTGGGCGGTTGCAACAATTTGTAAATTGAAAGCATTTTGTATAAACGTAAAAATGTGTGCAAATCAGGATGGTCATTTCGGCAACCTGCTTGCCTAATAATGCCGAAAAATTGCTGCAAAATAAAAATGATATGATTTGAATGAAACACGAATGATATGAAAATAATGACATGAAAAATGATTCGAATAATATGTATGTAGTTCAAGGCAATCCTGATTCATTTTTGCTGTAAGGTCTCGTAAGGAGCGTAGCCGTAGGGCCTCCCGGTGCCTTCCGGTACTCGGGCCGTGGATGGGTTATGTAAGGAGGTGTGGAGGAAGTAGTTCCGAGCTGTTGAGTGACATTCGGGGTATGCACCTCTAATCGTCGTACTCGTAGCTTGAACCCTTTACCGAGTCCGTGGTGGTCCGTGGGCCCTGTACTTATAGTCTGCTCGGCATCTCCTCTCTCGCGAGAAAGTGCGTTCTCGCGGTAGTCATCTCGCGGCCGCGGTGGGCGGTTGCGCCGTTGCGCCGTTGCGCGGTCGCGCTCGCGGTATCGTTCGCGACGCCAGTTTGTAGAATTTAGTCCCGATAGTCGGGCTCACCAATTGTAGAAGGAAACGTGAAATCGAATTTTGAATTCTTCTGTTATTCAAAGTATTGTCCATCAGAAGTTACAACGTTTCCCCATCTTTCTGGCAATTTGTGGATGCCATCCCAAAAAAACCGGTCATCTTTTGAATCAAAGAACGAATCGAGCCAATTTTTGATGCCTTGGACTGAAGTGAAGCGTATTCCGGAAAATGCATTCTGCATCTACCGAAACAAATGGTAGTCAGAAGGCGCCAAGCCTGGACTGTATGGCGGGTGGGGCAGAACTTCCCATCCGCTATTTTCCAAATAGTTTTTAACGGGTTGATCAACATGTGGCCGAGCATTGTCATGTTGGAAAATCAATGTCCCGTGTCTGGTCTCCCATCCTGGCCGTTTTTCCGGCCAGTAAAACACGCATTTTTCAACAATTTGACGGATTTATATTATCCGCTGTCAATTTTGGGCAAACCCTGAGATGACCAGGATTTGATTGGTCTATTTTATACATGTTTTCATAATCGACCCATCGAACATATTGACCGCTTACCTGTACGTAATTGAGATAAATTGCAATTTCGTATCTGTTGTGGTTTCTGTATTGTTTTTTTAGGTCAGTATTTTCGAGATGTTGACAAGGAACTCTTACATACCTTTAATTCCCGCCTATCCTTTAACGTATTTCTTATGCACTTAAAAATGTGCGGAGCGTCTGAAAACACGTAGACTTTTCTGTTTTGGTTAACTGGATTGTGGAAAAAATAGCTATCCTCTCTCTCTCTTGGAATTAAATTTTCCTGATACATATTTCAAATTCCTGCGACATTTTCCTCTTAGTAGTTGCTTCGTCGAGTACAATCCCCTCAATATATCCTTCTGCATTTCCAATTGAAATAATTGCTTGCAGCAGAAGCTGTGCAATAATTCTACCTTTCGTTGGTCTTTTATTTGCAAAGACAAATAAAGAAAATTATCGCCCGAGGATCTAAACACTAAAGCATGGTCTGCGAAATGAGAAAAATTCCCATTGCCAGAAATTATGTCTGTATATTGACGTTCAAATTTTGTCCGACTTGCATTTCATTGAATACTAAAATTACACGTTTGGCCCTTTCTCTCAGGGACTATTTTTAATTTGTTCCGTAGTCATTTAAAAAATTCCTTATCGAAGCCACAACCCACATCAATCTGGGACATTTACTTTCTAGCAGTACTGTGAGCGGGTAATGGCAGTGGATAATGACTTTTTATATGTGAAAGTAAACATAATACATATCACAATAATGCTAATTCTGAATAATGTATCACTATTAACTGAAGAAACATTCCGTTTGTAGGCGGCGAGCGACTGCCCCTGGCTACAATGTAGTCGCTGAGCGACCGTTAGACGACGCCGCGATTGCATTCTGTTTTTAGCACGTTTTTTTTTCAAACAGATTGCCACGAACAATTGTGACTATTTGCACGCGTAATAAATTATATATTCAATTTAATTATATATGTGCATATGTTTATATATTTTATTTAATTTTAAACATAATTTGTACATTATCTGTAGATATTATTATGGTAACCGTGTAGCCGTATGTCGTATGAGCGAGTGAGAGAGTGTGAGTGAGAAAGAGCAGAGTAGGAATCGCGGCAGGTATCGCATAATAACTATTAGCGACACCTAACCAAATTGTGTACGCATCACATCGGCAATTGTACGAGAGAGATTGAAGAGCACCACAGATATTAGAAGTGGGATCGCTGCGTTTCACGTAATCGAGTGTAGTCGATCGCGATATTAATATTTAATCGATATTCGCGATTCGTGTGAGAACGCGGCGAAAACGGGCGGAACAGTCGTAATATGTAGGAAGTGCGCGAAACTTTGGAGCACGTGGCGCGTATTACGTCGTTAACGTGTCGGTTCCTTTGTCGAGATATAGCAGGCAGGCGTGAGGCGCGAATACTGCAGCTGCATTACATTTCGGACGAAAATCGCGGCCAGTAGGGGCGCATACGCAATTTTATCCTCCGAAATGGCGACAAACGGGGAGTTTTATGAAGACGAAAGGAGTAGGCGTTTTCGAGACACGACGAGTGTGCTGCCGGCACGTTTGATCCCGTCACAAACGAGCTAACCATCGAGGAATGGATTGAGAAAATGGAGGAGTACGGAGACTTGTACAACTGGGACGAGGTAGCGATACGACACTATGCCCTTGCTAAATTAAAGGGTGCAGCACGGAAATGGCGAGACAGACTACCACGTGTCCAGCGGACATGGGCGCAATGGAAAGTACTATTAAAAGACAGCTTCCCATCAGACAAGAGTGAGGTGAGTCTTGGATTGGATGCTCAAACTTATAAAAAGGAACCAAGTCAAGATATAGCCGAGTACTTTTATGAAAAACTTGCGAATTGTAATCGTGCGCAAATGGGCGACCGCGAAGCGATCGAGTAGATCGCCGACGGGCTTAATAATCCCCGTTCTCGAGATTATTTAGGACCTTTGAGCCGGTACAAGAAGTCCGGCGAGCTTCTCGCAGACTTGCGAAGCTCGAGTCTGTATTGGAAGGATGCAGCAAAGACGAAAGAGGGACGAAGCAATCCAGGGCCTCGTGACTCGTGACGACAACCAACCGAGATGCTTCGCCTGTGTATACAACAAGGTCACACCGTACGTACCCGTCCGAAAGCAACACAAACTATAACATGCTTTAAATGTGGAAAGTCAGGCCATTATTCGCGGTCGTGCACAGAAAACATTCGCCAAAACATTACGATCCGTAGCGGTCAACGGGATACGCCCGCGAGAGTTCTGTACATAGAAGGCGACACTCACCAAAAATATTTCAAAAACGCAATTCTTAGTGGTCGAAGTGTGAAATGGCATGTTGACCTCGACAGCAACGTAACGGCTTTACGCCAAGATATCGCGCATGAGCTAGGCATAACATACCATGAAACGACCCTGAAAAGTTTCGTAGGATATGGAGAAGGTCGAGTACAGCCGTTGGGCGTGTTTACAGCAAATATAAGTATTGACGGTGTAGACTAGTGTAGAGGTTAAATCAGAAATACACGTCGTTCCAAGCAAGAGCCAAGCTGTACCCCTGTTGGTGGGCCGGCCACCCGTACACAGAGCACCCTGACGTCGTTATCCTCGGCAGAGCTGGCGAGTTACAAATATCGAAGACTGATGACAACCCATTGGAGACCGTGCCGTGCAGTGTTGCTAAGACGTCATTGCGAGCAAGCGGTGCGTATGTCATCCCAGACAATTATCTAGGCGATATAATTGTAGCAGGAGACACCTGCCTGACCAAGAACTATGTGTGGAGGGAGAGGCCTCCGAGAAATGGGCCCAGTTATACCAAGGTGCCATCGTCTCCATCGACGAACAGGGAGAGACCATTCTGCCAGTGCTGACAATTACCGGTGAGGAGCTGACAGTCAAAGAGGGATACGTAGTATCGAGAGGAGAAGTGTACGAGGAGCGAACGTGCGAACGAAAAATCAACGACGAACCACTGACGTCGGACCAGGTGGACACCGATTTAGTCGGCGAAGAAGCGGACAACGTTCTTGCGGTACTAAACGATAGTCGCGATATAATAGAGAATATATATCAGATCGGGAAAACGGATAGGGCAACCATGCGCATAGAACTCACTTCAGAAAAACCATTAGTTTATCGACCCTATCGGTTATCGTATCACGAGCGGCAACAACTCCGAGATATGACAAATGATTCGAAAGACGCGGACATTGTAGATTGTAGAGGATAGCGCCTCGACATACGCGAGTCCGGTATTGTTTGTGCGAAAGAGAAACGGCGAAGTACGAATGTGCATTGACTACCGCGGTATAAATAATTGAACGGTAAAGAGGACAGATATCCTCTACATACCACGAATAGACGATCGGTTAGATAGGCTACGGGGCCAAAAGCATTACACCAGCCTTGATCTCGTTAGCGGCTATTATCAAGTATTGGTAGATCCAAAAGCGCGAGACGAGACAGCCTTTGTTACGCCGGATGGCCACTATCAATTTAAAAGAATGCCTTCCGGGCTATGCAATGCACCTTCGGTCTTCCAACGAATGATAAATACGGTACTGGGCTCATTAATGTACGATATAGCGTTAGCATATTTAGACGATGTCATAATCCCCAGTATCTAGCGCGTCTGACTACGATTTTTAAAGTCTTTAGGGAAGCCGGATTGACAAATTAATTTACGCAAATGTCATTTCTTCAAGTCACAAATTGAATATTTAGGCTTCGAAGTATCAGCGCTAGGGATACAACCGAGCGAACGAGAACGTATTTGAAACAATTAAAAGAATATTGATATCGAAACCAGTCCTTCCGATATACGACCCCACCGCGAAAACAGAAGTGTACACTGTACACGGACGCATGTGCGTCAGGCTTAGGTGCGGTGCTGTTACAACAGCAAAATGAAAAGGATTGACATCCAATTAGTTTTTATAGTCGCGAAAGAACGCTTGAAGAGGCAAAATATCATTCTTTCGAGCTAGAAGCCCTTGCCATTGTTTGCGAATCACCCGCGACGGGCGAAAACCGTAAATTCACAACGAAATATCGCGGTCCGTATGAGGTAGAACAGGTTCTTGAAAACGAACGCTATGTAATACGCGACATTGAGGGCGAACACCAAAGTCAGCGGGCCTACGTGGAATTGTAGCAGTAGACAAACCAAAACATATCAGTATGAGCGCAGGAGAATATCAAAATTGAACACAAACGCGCGCTGCAGTTGTAACACTACGCGAAATGGAAATAGATTATATAGAAGATAAGCACTACATGTATGCATAGATATATGTACGGAACGAATTGTTATTATAAATGCATCGACGAGGGCGTCGAAAATACAGGCAGGAATGGCCGAACTATGGTAACCGTGTCAGTGTCGCCAGAAAGTGCCGAAATCGACACCCGAGGGGAAAAAAGTACCCCCTCTCTGATGACGCGCACGCACATATTACTTTTCTCTGGTCATCAGAGACGGGGTACATTATCATCTCACCGTGATTCCCCTCATCTGGCGACACTGAACCGTGTACCTTTGAGTGCTGACAAGAAGCTCCCTGGCAGGAATGCGGTGACGTAGGCAAGAATGCGCGCCCGATTGGTTGGCTTGGAAGGGGCGCGCCTTCTATTGGCCGAAGCGGTCACACACACCACTACTGCTATGCAGAACGATAGACCCTCTTGCCTCTGTGAAACCCCCTCCCCCGGGGAGGGAGCTTCTTGTCAGCACTCAACGGTAAACGTATGTCGTATGAGCGAGTGAGAGAGTGTAAGTGAGAAAGAGCAGAGTAGGAATTGCGGCAGGTGTCGCATAATAACTATTAGCGACACCTAACCAAATTGTGTACGCATTACATCGGCAATTGTGCGAGTACGGGAGATTGATGAGAACCATTGAAGTGTACGGACGTTTCCGACTAAAGTTGTTAAGAGAGCACCACATTATTTACATTATTATATTAATATCTACAGAAAATGTACAAATTACAATTTACAACACAGACTATTGAAATTATAGGGGATGGGAAATCGTGACTATATTTGCACGTGTAATAAATTATATATTTAATTTAATTACGTGCACATATATTTATATATTTTATTTTATTTTAAACATGATTTGTACATTATTACTAACTTAAAACTATTTACAATGTATTTACAAATAATTTACACGTCGATGTCCGAGTCATCAAACGTGACCAACCTCTCGTAATTTTCTTACAAAACGGAATCAATTGTCCGGTTTAGTTGTCGGAACCTGTCTTCCTCCTCTGTTACATGACCGCGTTCTTTCGCGTATTCGTCAATTATGTAATTTCTAACAGGCTGCTTATATGTCTCTACAATTTCCAACAATTGTATATGATGTCGCTTTTCCTCCAACTAACGTTTGGATATTTCTCCTTTTGCACACTGTGGTAGGGAGCGTTGTCCATGACAATCACGGCCCCATCTCGCAGCGTGGGCAAACATTTTTCGAACCATTCAAAAAATGTGTCCCCGTTCATCTCACTATGGTAATCGACCGTACTTTTTTGGGCCTGGAAACAGAGGAGGGCCTCAGGTAGAAATCTGTCTTCCGACCCGACGCGCGCTATTAAGGTCTGCGCATAAAGTTTAATCGTCAATGGACGTAACTTAATTTTTTTTTCCTCAAGTTTATCTTTAATAAATTTTGACATTTCATGTTTGTGTGAAGCGAATTGATAGATTATATCAATTTTAGATTTTATCCCAGCAGTCGCTAGCTTTCTACGGGTTGCAAACCCAAGAATTCTTTGTAATGGTAATAATGTTGATACATTTTTCATAACTGCTTCATCTTTCCAGTCCTGCATTTTTTCAATAAATGTCTTTGCATTATTTACTAGCATTGTACCAGTAACATTTGTCTTATACAAAATTGTACTTAACATTTTGCAATCATAAACTGCATTACGAGCACCCGCATTACTAATATTGTAAAATGTGCAAAGTCCACTGATACTGCACGCCCCTCTACCCTTTCTACTTGTTATTTTTCTTATGACCTTTAACGTATCCACAAAACCAGATACTACTCCTTTCTTGTACTTTTGTCTCCCATTGTACCTCCAGAACATCCTTAAGATCTCCTGCCTTTCGCGAGAACGAAGGGCAGCCGCACTCGGTCGCGCGAGACGTGGTCCTCCCGGGACAAAAGATCTCTCGCCGATTCGGACCGAAATGAATGAAATCTCGAGTTTACGCGAATTCGGGCGCCAGGCACGAGGTCGTGCCAGTTCAATCGATAGCTCACGTCACGGTTATCGATCGAATTCCGAATCGGCGAGGATCGACACGGCCCCAGAGATGGCCACGTGAACGGCCAGGGTTCCGCGTGAGGAGAAGGACGGGGAACGTTTCTTAGAGGGAGAGTAACGACTCAGAATTTGCAGGGCAAATATGTGACGTTTATTTCAGACGTCGCGTTACACAAGCGCCCCCCCCCCCCCCCTCGTTCGTCCCGGATATTCCGTGCACGGATAACCGACGCCCGAACGGCCCACGACCGGGCGGGCGAACCTCTCGAGAGAGCTACTCTCGGTCAACGGAATCGCCTGCGGACACGTGGTTCGCAAAGTCGCAAAGTCGCAAAATCGCAAAGTCGAAGATTTTTCTCCCGATATTTCGCCCCCGAACCAACACGAACTGGTCGCAATTCTGCGTCTCGGTAAATTTTTTGGAGCATCCATTCGCAGAAATGGACTCTCTTAATTTGATCCCCTTCTTCCAATTCTTGCACTGTTTGGAAGTGATACGGGTGCATTTGATTTTGTTTTAAAATTCTCCATACGGTGGCATTGCTCACTCCTTCTTCTGAAGCAATTCTTCTTGTGCTAATGGTAGGCTCCTCTTCGATGCGTTCGATTATTCTATTTTCCAAGTCCGGATCCCGCTGATCGTGTCCGCCGCATCTTCTGCCTCTAATACACCCCGTGTATCGTAGCCTTTGGTAGCGCCGAGTAAATGTGCAAATCAAATTTAACGCGTAGATTATATTTACCCACACTCTCTTCATAATTTACTAAATTTCTCATTTGATTTTTCATTTCGGCTTCTTCGCGTAGAATTACCTCGGGACACTCTTTAACAAGAATAACTTTAATCGGTCTGCGGAAAAAGGTCGCTGCAGGTCGCTTATAAATCCACAAATCTTCTCCTGAATCGACATCAGTTAGGTTCAGCGGAATCAATGGGATTAAAAATACATACTCGTCAGTGTTGTCAACATTAGTGAATCTTTGTTTACATGTACTATTCCCACCACTGCCAGCGAATCCCCACTTACATGTTAACATTGCTGCCGTATGTTTCATTAAATATAATACTTTCGAAAGGCTTCTAATAGTACAATTTAATATTTGTTATACATCTGCCGTTGCAGTTACTTGTTTCGTTTGTTTTCGCATATGTAGGCTAGGGAGACAATCTTTACGAAGGGCATTTATTACGTTTCTTAAAATAATATATTTCCTTTCCGAAAGGTCTAAATAAATGGGGGGAACACTCCGAGGGGAATAACCGGATAATTTGATTCAACAGCATGGGAAACTCGATGTCTTCAAAGTTTAATACAGTTGCGTATTGCGGGTACGTACTTTGGCGGTTATTGTGAGCAGTCGCTGGATACAGAGCTGCAATCACCGACCATGCAAAGCATACATTGTCTTTGGAGTGAACATTAATTGTAGCTTTCTTCAACGCTATTTCTCTTGGTATGTTGATCTGACACCCTGCATGCAGCGGGTTAAATTTGTTGATACCGACTGTAAGATTGAGTATTCGCGACAACGCCCATCCCGTTCCTGAAAGTCTTCCAACGACGTCAGGATTATAAAATCATTAATAAAATGAAAATAGTTAACAATGAATATTCGAATACCTTCGGGAGGTTCGTTCTGGTTTCCTAACTGCTGTTTCACATCTTCGGATTCTGTAAAGTAGTTTAATCGCCGCATGCGATTTCATGGGGCAGACGATTTCTCTTATTTCATTGCTTACAGTGATATAAAACTGTAAGGAATTTTTCCGGAAGGAGTGTAACTCTACTTCGGACATCCCATGACGCAATCACCTCGTCCAAGACGCACTTGATTCAGTGGAACTTGATTTGATTCTGAAGAAAAATCAATTTTCCGAACATACTGCAGGTGTTCTAAAAGGGGTCTTTTCAGAAAATTCTGAAGGAAGAAGCGGGCGGAGCAGTCTTGCAGAAGAGGGCTGCAACTCCTGCACCAGGGTATCTCTACTTTGGAACGAGTCATTAAACACGTTCAGAGCATTCAGGACATATTCCATGAAATAAAAATATCCTTTAATGTCGGATTTGCTGAGCAGAGAAGAAAAATGCTCAGCAGTTGCCGACCTTTCTGAAAATGAATGCTCCGAAAAGAAACGAGAAAGATCCTCTCATGTATCTAGAAACCTTTTGACACGCTGGTACCTTGCCAGCCAGCGTGTCTCAGCTAATTTAAGAATTTTCGTGGGAGAGTTTTCGTAACTCTCCCGCAATTGACGGAATATAGCTGCCCGTTTGGGGCTGCTATTGATGAGAAGGATGATGCGACTCCGCGAAGTAAATCATCGCATTCCTTAGGAATACTACCACAAGCAGCACTTGCCGCCAACGCTGCGGAATGGCAAACGCACGGTATAGTGATCAAATTGGGATTTTTTTCGAGGAATTTGCTCTTAAATGAGGAACGGCGCCCCACCATGACGGAAGCGTTGTCGCAGCTAAGAGCAGCGACGTTCCTCAGCGGAATTTGCATTTTCAGCAAATAATTTTCAAAAGATTTGAAAATCTTTTCCGCTGAACAGTCGCTAGCATCAAGATGAATTAGTTGCAACAGCTCTGTCGTTACAGACAAACGACATGGCTCTGACATACCTGACCACTAATGTGAGCCACGTATCGTTTCTGGAGTCAGACGTTTCCTCGTCGTAAACAGAAAATTTACTATGCCGTACGTTATCTGCGATACGTTCGGTCTTCCGAACGCAAAGCACATTTGATATTATTTTTGCGCACTTCGCGCGACAGTGAATTCCTTCCTCAAGAAAAATCGATTTTTTCACGAATTACGGTTAACAATTTTGAACTTGTCAGTAATACTTTTTTAACCGTATAAAATTCGTGAATAATGTCCCGTATTATTTGTTGTTCTTCGTTTGAACAATGGAACTTATGTATATCATTTTTGGGACGTTTTTTCCCTGGAGACTTTAAAAGTTCGTCTTCCTCACAGGAGGAAATATAAAAAAAGTTAATAAAAGAAACACATAAGAAACACATAAACATACTTTCTACAAACATCATCAAATATTTGTTTAAATGGGATCAATGTCTCCCGACTCAGCTTCATCATTTCTTCTACCATAAAATGCTGCGTAACAGTATATTCTTGCCCAGGGTGGTTATGGGGTTTTAATAGCGTAATAGTTCCATCGCTAAGAACCATCACAGCCCCACAACATCGTGTGGTACGTCGTGTGTTGCAACGATAAATATTTTCACTGCGATGATCTTTATTGTACACGTAATCGTTGTGTACAAAGACAAAAGAACCTTTCACTTTCCCTGCGATTTTTTCCATCTATTAACAGTATAATTACTTTGAGAGAAACAAAATATTATCGGCAATACAATGAATTTTAAATAGCCATAATTCAACATATGTAAAAAAATTGGTAAAACATTGACGACACGGTAAAATTACGATTACACATTTTATAGAATGAATATGAAAATACGATCATTACCTTGAATATAATTGATTCTAACAATATTGTATTGTAATATTCGTTAGCTACGCGTTGCGTGCGTCAGATGAAATAACAAATGGTGGTCGCTGACTAAACAAATGATTGTGAAGAACATAAAAATGAAAATATGGTCGATGATATTATCGCTGACAAAGATAGAAACTTTCCGTAAAATTAGTTATAACAAAGAACGTTGTTAAAAATTTGTTTGAATGCTGCACCGCGCGATACACAGCATACGACGACCGAAAACAGCAGGCTGGATCGTGACATTTTACTATAACTCTTGAACCATCAGAGATATCGGGATGAAATTTGCACTAAAATTTATTTAAAAATGTTTCTTATCTACTGATAATTATTATTTATTCTTCATATTATGAATATTTCAAGAAATACAAAGAATAGAACGTTAAATTATCAATGCTTTTTACCGTTAGAACATTGTCATTGCAATAATCAGGATCTGGCCGTGTGTATGGAGTGTCGACTTCTTGAACGATGGAGGTTCTTCGTCGTTGTTTATGGCATGTAAAATCTTCTCCACCGTTGGAATCTCTCGATTCAACCAAAAGCTATGAACCTTCTTTCTAATAGCTATCAGGTTTTCTGCTGATGTCTTCTCTAATATATTCAATCGTCGCCTCTTCTTATTTGGCGATGTCACGGCCCCTGTTGATTTGTACTCCGCCAGAGTTTTGCATATATGTACTAGCTGCGCAATTAAGTTTCCGGGTTTTTTTCGATCAATTAAAAACTGAAAATTTCAAAAGAAATACAAAAAATTATTTATTCAAAATATCGTCCCTCGCTAGCTACACACAGTTTTGCCATCTTTCTGGCAATACATGAATGCCGCGACGATAAAACGACGCATCTTTGGATCGAAACCATTCATCCAACCAATTTTGCACTTGTTCGAAATTTGCCAAGTGTAGCCCAGCCAAGCCATGCGCCATCGACCGGAACAAGTGATAATCGGAAGGTGCGAGGTCTGGCGAATACGGCGCGGCGCGGCGCAGCGCGGCGGGTGCGGTAGCAGATCCCATTTCAGTGCTGCAATATCACTCGTTCGTGTCTCGTGTTCCATTCTGGCCGTTTTTCGAGCAATGCCTGGTTCAAATTCATCAGTTGTGTTGTCGGTAGCGATGTCCATTGACAGTTTCGCCCGGTTTCAGCAGCTCATAGTAAACGATTCCTTTTTGGTCCCACCAAACGCAGAGCATCGTTTTCTTTCCAAAACGATGTGGGCGTGCCGTCGATGTTGATGCTTCGCCAGGTGCAAGCCACGATTTTTTGCGTTTGGCATTTTCAAATAAATCCACTTCTCATCGCAAGTAACAATTCGATGCAGAAAACTCTTTCTTTCTTGCCGCGAAAGCAAAATTGCGGAAGTGGCTTTTCGATTTTCCATCTGTCTTTCATTCAACTCATGTGGCACCCATTTTCCTGCCTTTTGGATTTTTCCCATGGCACGTAAACGTTTGGAGATAGCTTGACGAGTCACGTTTAATGCTTCCGCAAGTTGATCTTGTGTTTGCGTATCATCTTCATCCAATAACACTTGCAGTTCGGCGTCTTCAATTGTTTTTGGTCTCCCGGAGCGCTCCTTGTCTCTGATGTCGTAATCACCATTTTTGAAGCGTTTAAACCAATCTTCACAGGTAGCTTGCGATGGTGCATGTTCGCCAGTAGTATCCCGTCCGATTCCTGTCTGTTTCGAAAGGGATTGAACGAGAGACTTATATGTCATGCCTGGTTTCTCTGTAATTACATGCTTATCGAGGTTTACCAGCATCTGCTTTTGAGCAGATAGCACGAACTGTCCTCTTATCGTATGTTTTAATTTAGCCGAAGCTAATTCTATTGGGCTCATATCACAATTATAAGGTGGCACCCTTAATACATCATGTCCTTTCGATCTTATAAATTGATCAGCTTTAAATATTTTTTCTGGTGATCTCCTTGCTTCAATCAATTCAAATAACTTACATTTCCTCGAATTTTCTTCATGTTCAATATTATTTCTTTGCAACCATTCAATCATTTTTTGTTTTGTTCCATATTTATAATGGATATATTAATATATATATTAATACAACTGAATTTTCTGGAATGTTTGGCAGTAATTTTTCAGTCAACCATTTTTCAAAATTGACGGCATTCATTTTGCTGTGGTAATCGCCCGTTGATGTGCGAGCTTTAAAGAGATCAATCCACTTCTTCAACAAATTCATTTCTTCCATCTGCATGCACGATGATATATCTATGTGACGAGCTTGAATTTTTTAAAACTCCTAAAGTGTCTTCGCTTTGCCAACACTTCGAGGCACGCAACGTGTTGTCCGCCCACGTTTCATCTATATAAATAATATTTCTATTGGAATTTCTGTATGCCCTGATTGCTTCCAAATATTTCGCTCTCCAAGCTACAATATTTGGTTTTTCAATCAATATTTTTCGAATGGAATTACTTTTCTTCAATTTGTAGCCCATATGGTGTTGTAACGATTCCGATCTTCCGGTGTTGATGGTTGCCCGGTCGTCTTCAAATTAATTTCTCGGAATCCATTTTTCTGCTCTTTTTGTATTGTAACAGTAAAGATGTTGAACTACAAATAAATTGAATTTTGTATTATCTCCAGAAGGCTCGTGAATTACTTTCAAAGTTGACGTGGAAAATCATATTTTATCAAATCAGCCCTTTTCAGGGTTAGGTTTTCACTTTTAGCGTGGAACAACTCGAAATAAACGGTTATCCTTACCCGAACAAATTTTCAATTACAGTTCCCACCGTACCTCGAATAAGAGTTACAAACGATGTAATGATAATATGTAATAATTTTTTCGAGAGAATGTCCCGTAACCGCGTGAACGCGTCCTTCGTGTACATATGTTTGTCGCTCTAATATTTTCCATGCGTTACGTTTGTCTCTTTTTCCAAATCTTTCATGTCAGCTGTTTGTTTACGCCGTTGGTTACGTAGTAAATAAACTTTGTTTCTGCCGGCGTTGTGCGTCCAGTGTGCGGCAATGACCACCAGCTCGGCGTCAACTCGGCGAGGCGGCGCTGTGCTGAGCTGACGGAGCGGCGATGTAGTGTGCAAAGGCCTTAACTCGCCGAGCCGGGGTTCTCGGTAGAAAACTGCGGATAACGACTTTCCGGCGGACGCGGGTTTACAAAATACTTCGGGCGGTGCGTGACATTAACGCGTGTAAATTCCGATCGCGACGCAAATGGAATAGCAGGCTGTGGTTAACTGGGATAGCTACGGATCTCAGGATGCAACAGGATTACCCTGCTGAAATATAGATCCCCCAGTTTGAAATTCGGATACAATCCCAGGAAATATTCCACTGAGTTACGGATGCTGCTTCGCTGCGTAATCATAGAAGTATCCATCATCCAGGATTCGAGCCCAAAAGTAGGATAATGAGGAACCCTCCCTGGGCATCTGCTCCTGGATGAAGGTGGTTAGGGTAGACCAGGATCCGAGCGAAGCTCCATCCAAGGCAACCACTCGCGCAACTCTGAAAAAGAGCACTTCAGATAATCTGAAGCCGCGAACATGAGAACCACAAGTCCCATACCGGTGCCAGCAGTGTGTGTAAGCAGTCATCTATCCACTGGCTGGTTATGTGTGAGAACATGATCTGGGAATGACGTTGTCCCTTGTCGAGGTCGGCCACACATAACTGTAGACAGGTAGAGCAAGGAGGAGAAAACCGGTTACCTAATGGCCACTTGATCAGTTTTCTAATGTGATCCAATACCCTGCCCGGATCGAGGTTTCCCGGATAGTCGCCATGGTGGTACACCGTGCGTCGAAATCCTTCCGGGCGGTTCTACGTCGACGAGTGATGGTGCATCTCTCCTCGTCGATCGTTTCCGTTGACGGTACGTCGTGACGGGCTAGTCGGTGGTACACCGTGACTATTTAGAGCGACGGTACGCCATACTCTACTTTGGCGGAACGTAGTTCGTCACCGGGGAATACGGGCGCGGTAACAGGTTATTCTCACAGGGTGGCGGTACGTCGCGCCGCGCCGCGCCGCGCCGCGCCGTGCTCTGTGTCGGTGGAACGTCGTCCGTACCGATGGGAATATGTACATACTTACAGGAGAGAGTGTTTTACGAAACGACGTGTACTCTGTGCAATGGCTGAACAGAATGATCCCGGGGCCGTCCTCGCAGCGAGTTTTTATAGAGCTCCGATGTGTGGCGAGAGGCGGTGGTGCGGTGCATTCTTCCTCCGGTGTGACCTGCACGGTGCAGGTCTGTTACAGAGTGTAACAATCTATATGTACAGTGAATTCCTTCCTCAAGAAAAATCGATTTTTTCACGAATTACGGTTAACAATTTTGAACTTGTCAGTAATACTTTTTTAACCGTATAAAATTCGTGAATAATGTCCCGTATTATTTGTTGTTCTTCGTTTGAACAATGGAACTTATGTATATCATTTTTGGGACGTTTTTTCCCTGGAGACTTTAAAAGTTCGTCTTCCTCACAGGAGGATCTTTCTTTCCGAATTCTCTTGATTGTTGTTGTGGAAACTCCAGCATAGTCGGCAGCAAGAACAGTAGCCTGTCGCAAAGGATGAAGGAGGCTATTCATGTTTGCATCTATATCACATTTCTTCGTAATTGTTCAAATTACGTTACGTGCCTCACTATGAACTGTCTGCCCTCGCTTACGTTCCATAATGATTTTAAGAAATTCAATTCAACAAACCAAGAATAAAACAATAACAACAACAACTTTATATAAAGAAAAACAAAAAAGTTTATCCTCGTCTTGGTTGGAAATGGAGATTTGTGGTCGTTTCTGTTGGATCGTTTTTGGAGAAATGAATGTTGATAGACAATTAATAATGTCTATATTTAACAGAATGAATTGGCATCTCTTCACGTGGTCGCGTTGGGGTTATGTTCACTCTCGCTCTCTGTTCTATCCCTACTCCTTTCACACTTGATCTCTCTCTCTCTCTCTCTCTCTCTCTCATACTCTTTCCATA
Organism: Lasioglossum calceatum; assembly: GCA_963966675.1. NCBI lineage: Eukaryota > Metazoa > Arthropoda > Insecta > Hymenoptera > Halictidae > Lasioglossum > Lasioglossum calceatum. Next base: position 277,276 of record OZ016548.1, read on the forward strand.
CTCTCTCCCACTCGATCCATCCTTCCAGAACTTTCTGCGCTCACACACACACACAGGTTCCTTATTTTCTTTGCAATTCTGCAGAAAACCGAGACGGGAAAAATATATATATATACTGGGAAATTTTACTAGTTTCACCTGAACCAGAAAAAACCGTTCTATTTTTCTTGTGTTTCTTATTGTAGGTGTATAAAATTGTGGACTGGATCGTTTTGCCCTCACGTATGAATTCGTCGTCGTGGTCGACTTTTCCACGGGTCGTAAGAATTAGTAGTGCCAGTGGTATTTACTAGCAACTAACTACTTTTGTTTTACAGCAATGGAAAACTCGGAAGATGTTAAAGCCTCCACACCAAGTACTGCAGCTACTACCACCACGAATCAGAAGAACGCACCACGCTGGCCTGGGCTCCAAGAAGCAGAAACAAGAAAAGTTTACAGCACGTAGGAACCAAGAAGGGAAGAAGCTTTTAAAAGAACGTATACTCAAGGATATTCAGAGAGACGATGTAGATTTGACAGCGAACGATGATTTCCTGAAAACCTTGACACACGGCGAAGAGGTCTATCGACCTCCCCTGGAGATAACAGTTAGCCTGGAAATAGTTCCTGATTAGACGCGGGCAACCATGGAGTTCTTAGGCTCCCAGAAGGTTCAGGTCTTGGACGACGACGTCCAGATGCTTGAACAGATAACCGTCCTATACATTGTGTAAGGGCTCTTTCGGCATAAAGGAATAAATAAGAGTCCAGGGAATGATATAGGAAAGCACGTCTATTCTCTTAGAGCGTCCGACGAAAAGTGTCTATCGCGCCTCCGCCGTCGTCGCTCTGTCGTTTTAGACAAGCGACGATCGGTCTCCGTTGACAACAGCGTGGTCGCTCTCTACCGCGCGCTGCTACCAACCTTACAACTGTGACGTTGCAATCTTGCCAATTTTTTTAGGAGATTGAAGGTCTCATAATACTAAACACACCCTGTAAAAATCAAATCAAAAACCAAGTAGCTTGCGAGGGACGCATGTTTAAAGAAAATGCACGGAATTTGATAGTAAAGTTTCAGCCTCAATTTTAATAACAAATTGATTTATTCAGTTAAAATTGAAGGTACTTTTAGAAACTACGTTTTGTTACGAACATTTTAAGATACATAAATTTGCAGATGTTTCACTTTGATTTTCGGACTTTTCTCCATTGGACGACACAGTGTGCGACGTCCAGACGTAAATTTCGTATTTCAATTCGATTTGTAAACGTGAAAGCGATTGCACTTCCACGCGGCCGGATATCCCTCCCCTCACTTGCGCGCAGAAAGCCCGATTATATATACATATATATACATATAAAGGGGACATGCAGTTAACGACAGAGAGCTGAAGAACTCCGTATCTCGGTGACAACTGACAACGGTACGCGTGCAGCGTGCAGCGTGCATCGGCGGGAGAGCATTGCCACTTGCCACTATCAGTGTTACTTCGGCTGTCCTCGCGCGAGCATCCCCAATCGTTGTGACGCGCACCGTCGACGTAACAGAACGGATAATATCTTTCCGTTTATGCAGAAACTGCCATCGATCGCGTCTTTGTTCGTCCTCTTTCTACCGAATAAGTGGGCAAGTGAATTCTACGTGGATTATTCGTGAAACAGTAGAATTGACACGCAACGCAACAGAAATTATTCGCGACACGCGTAAACCTATTCGGTAAATTCAGCGATGCTTTCCTTTCGCCGCAAAATGGTTCGTGGACAAATGCCCGCGAATAACCTCTTCCAATACCGCAGCAATGTTGTTCGATGTTCAAGCTGCGGTATCTGGTGAACGTTTACGCGTGGAACGCATCGATTTTTCAGGAGATTTCGTTCTACAGTGATTGGCGATACATATTACGTAAAAGTAACGATATATGAAGTGCCGTGGCGCTACCTAAAGATAAATAACCGAATTAAATTAGTTGGACGTAACTCTTCCGGACACTGCTGTCGTAATCCATTCGACCAAAGTCATTCGAGAAGCCTAGCCGTATCGCGAGTGAACTTATTCTTTCCTTTTCTCTCTCTCTCTCTCTCTCTCTCTCTCTCTCTCTCTCTCTCTCCCGCCTCTCTTTGTCTTCCCCTGGCGCATCGGACACGCTTGTCCGTTTCCCTGTTTCCCCACGTTGTAATCGTATCGGGACGTAAACAAAACATTCGACTCGCTGGGACGTTGGTAGCGGAACGGTGAAAAACATGGGTATCGATTCACAGTATGAACCCTGACTGCGAGGAAACAGTTGGAATAGCGCGATAATATTTCCAGGACAGAAATCATTGTCAACCGTAGATTAGTGGCGGCTGAACATTTGTGAAATGTGTCGTATTATTGCATCCATGTTGGCGACGAGATTTCGCAGGACGTCGAAAAGTCGCTCCACTGGGCTCGATCTTAAATAACAACGAACGTCGCTTTGACAAGATACCGAATTACCGAACCGACATTGGAGGAATACATCGAATTCGAGAGTTTCATTGGACGTCGGACACTGACCGATAGAAATTTACCGAAATAACACAAGAATATCCACTGTTGGTAAATTTTCGGCCCATCGTGGATTCGGTTGCTACTAGCACCTTTAGATATTTCGGTTCGTTGATTATGTCTTTATCGTAGACGTAGTTTTTCGAAAGATTCTATAATCTCGAGTGTTCTTGATACGGTGGAAACATCTTCACGGAGGAAACGTTCGTTTTATCGACCATATGGGACGCGACACGTGGTGAACAGTGCACGTTTCCGCAGATCTTTCGGCTGCTGGTTCTGGAATTAGAGGGACAAGTGTTGTCGTGCGTCATGGTATGTTTTTTTTTTTTTGTGTTTTGGTTTACGTTGTACAGGGTTCGATCGTACTTTATTTTAATATTATTCCTCATTTATCGTGAAATAATAATACATACGTGAAAGCATTTGACGGAAAAACGATGTGTTCTGAATACAAAAGAGAAAGAAATAAACTACAATTCGAGGCCCTCAAAACTTAGTACAACATAAGAAAATATTTAAAAAATAAAATCGATAACATTATCTTGGTATTAATTTAAATAAATCCTGAGTACACATAAACAAATAATTTTTTTACTTATTGCGTTTTAACGAATAAGCCTTTTATTAATTTTGACACCGTAGCATAATATCGCATAAATAGCTGAATACGTTCCATGAACGATATGAAATATTTGAGTAATATTCTATTCAATTGAATAGAAATTGTTATCGAAAATTTAAAATTACTTTCTACAAATTCTAATAAAATTTAGTTTACAGATATGTATCGACATTACAATAAAATTTGCGCCAATTCTTACTATCGTATTCGTAATCAGCACGTCAAAGTACAGAAAAGAGTCCAGAGTATAAAAAAAATCGGAGGGTTGTCGCTTTCAAAAGTTTATCCTTTTTACATTTCGTTAAACATTTATCCATTCACAAAAACAAATCAACAGAGCGTTTTCTTTATCTGGAAAACTGAAATATCTCGTGACGCATTGAAGTTGTAAAAAAATTTGTTTACAAATGTTGTTCGGTATGAAGGGGGCAATCATACACATAGTGTGCATTTTTTTTAAGTAATCGAATGAGGTGGTGGGAGGGATTTCAAAGTTATAATTTTTTTTTCATGACACGATAGCATTTCCCGAGACTAACTGAACGGCATGTCACATTAGGTTATTTCCTGCTAAAGAACATTAGAAACGATATTATAAATTTGTAACTTCTTATGTAGTCAACGATAGTATCCGGTTGCCGGGTATTAGGCTGCACGCTGTAAACAAAGATCGACCTTCTTACGTTTCCTTAAGCTTCTTTAATTACCGACGTATAATAAACATAAAATTTATAATTCATAACCTTAGTAATTTTACTCGGTACACCTAAATAAAATTGCTCTGTTTATTGGTTAATTAAATAATTTACTAATACTTTCCCGGGTGTCGAAAATATGCGGATGGGTTCAGTTATGGCGCTTACTTAAAAAGTATAGGCGCAAGGATCCGATTTTGCCACTTGTAACCATACAATGCGTCCCTCGATCGAAAGGAATATCTCCTAATAATGTGGGCAATGTTTCTTCTAAAAACTTAAGTTTGTTGATATATCTTGTTTGGGTACGCTTAGAGACAGCGTCGCGTTATAACTAGTTGGGGCCTTGGGCATCGGGGCCTGAGGCTTCCATTTGAAAAAACAAAGTTGACAAAGTCGAATGATCTTCGAAACGCCACCCAAATAAAAAACTGATACTGCCCTCCTCTCTCGCCCTCGAAATCCTTGGACACGTGTTTTACACTTTTTTAATGTCTTTCATACGTTTCGAGATATTCGGCTGGAAAGTTTTCAAATGAACACCCTGTATATGTATATCTATACGTAGATATATTCTATCCATCTTGTATAGCTGCAATAAGACATTATCGCTAGGATCGATCATAGACAAATATGAACAAGTTACAATAAATCTTTAAAAACTATTATTTATATTCGGTATCATCGTGACTGTTATCTTATCTATACAGCAATGATCGCGGTTTCTTATGAGCAATTCTTAATACGCAATCATAGACATTATTCTTCAGTTAGTATCATTGAAAAATTCCCGTGTGGTATAGAAATTTTGTTAAGGTGACGCGGGGCACTAGTTTTTGTAAAGTTGGACTTTAAAAACTGATGTATTTTCAGTCTGATATGTAAAATCTTAACGCTCTTGGTATCAAACTGTTGCCACAGTTATAACCGATGAATTAGTATTATGTAGGATTCTAATTTTGCTTGAAAATTATCATTTTGGTAGGATATTGTAGAAAGTGTCAACCCGGAAAATGGGGCAAGAGCGTCCCTGAGAATTAAAAATGCTTTTAAACCTTGTTTCAATTGCTACGGGGCAAGAAAAGAATGATTAACAAGCCTGCTATAAAATGCTTTTTATTGCATTTAATTATATTTTGTGTAGTTTTATAATTATCCATTTTTAAACAAACAAGTACTTTTATGCTGAAATATGAAAGGGGGACACACACATGTCGCGACATAGTGTCCGTGCATAGACTCCTTGCTGTATACATGAACGAGCACGGCGCTTCTTTCTCGACCGATAAGAGCCGATGATTAATCGGAGCATGTGGTCCCACGAGTTCGCTTTCCTTGAGCGTTGATAACGAAGGTTCATAGTTTTCTGACCAATCGTCGGCTACTTTGATAAAAGGTCAACTGTTATACGCCGGAGCCACGTGGCCCACGAGTTCCTAGAACGCGATTGTGAATCATTGGATTTTATAAATGTTTCAATTGCTCGCATTAAACGGCCCGTTCAGCTGACGAAACTATGTGTATGGCTCGAACGATTACCAACGATAATAATTGGAGCAGTGATTCTTCGACAGTGTTCGGAACTGTTGATATAGCTCATGGCGGAACTGTTGATCCTATGCTATTCGAAATACTAACGCTGCGTGTATCGAAACTATCGATTTCAGGCTAGGGTGGGGCAATAACTACATATGTCCACTTTGAATATTGCCGTTATTTCTAATAATATGAACAAATGTTATATGTATACAAAATTTACACGGTATAGAGGGGGGCATATTGTAACACAAACATTCTCCGCGTGGGTGGAAATATTGATACAAATATCTTGAGATATACAATGATTTGTTAAACAGGTCGACGTCTTTGTATGCTCATTTTCTAAAAGTATATGCAGACAAAAAATTCATAAATCATTCCATTTCAAAAAGTATCGATGACCTTGGAATCTGCGAAAAGAAAATGACCTTGAAAGAAATTCAACTTGCCGCTGCTTAAAATGGTACAACTTTACTCGCAAAACTTTTTCCCCTAAAATCATGAATAACAAAAGTGTTATGACGTTCCCATTTTAATCATCCACACTTTGTACATCTACAATAATAATAATAATAATAATTTCTAATTTCTAATTAACTAATTATTTCTGATTCTAATGTTAATACTAATACTAATGTTATGTAATTAATTCTAATTAGTCTTATTAATTTATTATCTTTGCCAATGAAGCAACTCGTATTTTTTGAACGTCACTTTAGTTTTGTCGTAGACTTTAAATTACCGATGACTGTGATATCTCTCCGACCCAAACGTTTTCAAACGCTTATTCATATTATCAGTTCACGATAACACACTATCAATGTACTACAGTTGAAGACGCAAGCTTCTAAAAAGTATTTACACTTGGAAATACGTCCAACACTCGTATCAGGATTATCAGGAACTGGCACAATTGTTATCTGCATTCTTTATCTATATTTCAGTGGCACTTCATTATTTCGGAAGTATCTTTTGCGAAAGCATAATCTATCTACATATAACGTTGGTTAATTTTGCATCGTATCGTCTCTAGAATTCAAATTTCTGTCAAAATTATTTAATTCAAGGGCTCTTAAGTTAGACGTAGGTAGATTGCAGATCTTTTATTTTGCAGTTATCGAAATTTTGAAGATACAGCACGGTTTATTATGAAATAAATCGGTATTTATGCAGAAAAAGATACACTTTTCGATGAAACTCGAATATGTTGCAGAACTCACAATTCTATACAAGCTACTTTTTCCTACACACGTTAGTAACGTCGCTGCCGCTTGCTTGCCTTTAGTTTTCGAGAAATTTGCGGAAAGCTGGTGTTACTACTACAGTAAATCCTGTACAGTATCCTGTATAGTTGCAAAAGCCTGGGGGAGGTTCGTTTACAAAGTTCGTAGACGGACACTATTTTTTTTGAGCTTCAAAGACCGAGCCGAACGTAGAGAAGGACAGCGTGTGTAAAGAGAGACTACGCGAGGTATATAAATAGGGTTATTTAGTCGTATACATATATACATATAACCAGTTCCCTGGTTTGTTTTGGGCGCGTTGCGATTAGTCCGGTAAAAGATTCAAAACATGTGAGTCAGCAAGTCAAAGCAACCCTTAGCCTCTTGCAGTTTCTCACACGTCGCTTATCAAGATTTGGTCTTTTCCATTTCCTTCCACGTCAACCATTCTCCCCTCCATACCATATCCGACATTCTTTCGTGTATACAAGCGCATTCCGAAAATTCGAACAGTTATTAGCAGTAGCAGGCGCGACCGATGTTCTTATGCAAAAGTGTTTCACTCGATTCGGCAACCCAACAATTGTTAGTAGTGTGTATACGACGGAGCAGTGCATGCGTGGCGAAGGGCCCACGTCGTATTCGAATCATACGATGATGCTGTTGGTGAGTTTTCATAGCATTTTGATTATCTTTGAAAATTTTCTTCGTACCATTCATTTATACATAGGGGAGAGTTGCCAAAGGGCAATTCCATGCCAAATCTGGTTGATTTTCTTCTAAATTAAGTATGTTGTAGTCCATGTGAAATCAGGGGGGAGGGGCATGATTTGGCCGGTTTCAAATTATTTTAGAAATATCAGGATTACGAAAATTTCAATTTTTGTCTACATATATACATTTAATCTGTAAGTTTGGAACTCTTTACGAAAAATTGTTACATTGTTCTAATCATTCAAAAAATTCAGTTAATACTGTACAGCAGTAATTTTTTCTCAAATTTCTCTTTCAGGAATAAAGTGAACAATTCATTTAATTCACACGTATCGTGTCAAAGTCGTGCGAAATTTTTCCTCACGATCGTGGCAGTTTTACGGTTTCCGTATTTTCCAATTGACAAGTTCTCGCATTATTCTGTAATCGTCGACCATAATGTGTAGCTCTCTGCCCACTTCCTCGCTAACCTGAAACCCGCGGGTACAATCCTACGATGTAAAGACGAGGCGGGAAATACGTACGGCGCGGCGCGGCGCGGCGCTTTTCATCTTCTAGGACTTAGGAGCTTAATATTGGGTTGGCGAGAAAGTAATTTCGGTATTTTAAAGTGAACTGATGATGAAAGTTTAAAGATTAAAGTTTCAGAGTAGCCGAGAATATTGAAAAGATGACTGTACAGAAGGAAAAAAAAGGAAAATCTGGCGTAAGAAAAGACGAATGGATCGCGAGATACGCTCGTGATCACCGTGAACACTGTTAAATTGATAGCAACTCATATACAATGAACTTCATTCATAATCGCCGGCTCTAACTCGAGTTACTTCGGCTCGTTACGAAATGCCAGAAGCAAATCTCGACGTTGACGCGTATTCTCTGGCAAACGTCGAACTCGTGTCGTCAACATGAGAATTTTCATTCCGGCATTGATTCTGGTCGACACGCTTTCCGAAGAGAAACCTCGCTCCATACATATGTACATTCCACGAAAAAATACTATAAGATACTATACGAAACCGTACAACTGTGTTTTATAAAAGAGTATGTATGTATAATACAGTAGGGTGGAACTCATTTTTCGATCATCGAATTTTTTCGAGACACCCCCTAGGATTGTGACGCTGGCTAAACAAATAATCTATGCAAAATTTTCGATTGCTCGAATAACGGGAAAACGTGCCGCATCGAGCTCGAAAATGTTTTATTTTTTATTTATTTATTTATTATTATTTATATACTTATATATTTATTTATTATTATTTATTAAACTTGCTCGCACGCACCACGAGGGCCTTACCATCCAACCTCTTCATGGTATACTTTGGATTGTCCTAGTACCACACAACGACACACACTTTTCATTCAAACTTAAATAAAATGGTAACAGAAAATCACTCTGCAACTTTTCAATTCACCACGAATTCAGTTTTGAAATAAAATGTGGTAAATGTTACGTTAAGGGGAGCAGCCTCGGATGACCTTGACCTTGACCTATGTTGTCAAGGCCAACGTTCTGAACAACTTCTCCTTATACATCCACCCGGCGCGGCGTTGGGACTTCCGGTAGTTTCCGAAATAATTGCAAAAAACTATTGCTAGTACTGAATTGAATTTTCCGTATTCGTGCACGCTCCCAGTGCCGGATTAAGCCGGCGCGGGGCCCGTAGCAAATGTTGTCACGGGGCCCCAGGCTTTGTATCAGGGCCGGTTGTGTGCAAATGAAGCGCGGCACATTGTTTTTTTTTTAAACAAACACAATGAATGACCTTTCTTTTTTTTGTTAGCAAAACTATCTGTGCCTGCTGGCATCGACAGGCGCCCTTGTCCGTTCAGCGTTCACGTTTCGGCGCCTGTTCGATGAAACGCCGCCCGTGTGCGGGACACAACGACACAACCTGCCCAACCGCACGCGCACGCGGCCGCCCTGTTTTGTATGGCGCGGGGCCCGTAGCATTTGCTACTAAAGAAACAGAAAGATTCTATCCATAGGGATTTTTTTTTAATCCTTTGACCACTGTTGGCGCCTAAAGGCGCTTATGATACTGTAGACGCCTAAGGATGCTGAAAAATATTGCTCTTATGGTAAATACTGTAGGCGCCTACAGGCGCTTAACCCATGAATTTTATCGATTATTACTACGGGAAATCTTATTATAGTCAGACGTAAATGAATGTTAATTCAGCAGTGATATATTCCGTTAGTCATATACATACATACTATTCATATTCATATACGCTATTTTTAAATGAATAATATTGTTTTAATGTAGTGGAATTCAGTGTTTTCGTTATTTGAATATACATACATATAATACGTTGAATTTTATACGTGAAACGGAAAGTTTCGCCGTTCTCGGTGTACACCGCGAATGGTGGAATGAATTCCTTCCGTATGGTACGGCTGGTGCGTCTCAGAGTGTGTCGTAGTCGAAGGGTTAAGAATGGGAACGAGAATTATAAAGATCTCTCGCTTTTATGGTTATCGGGCGAGAACGGTCCCTTACGACATACGATACCGAGTATGTAGTAGGTTAATTATCAACGAAAAAAAATCTGAAATGGTGTAACTGTAATATTGGTTCGACTAATCGCATATCGTTTGATCCTCAGAATACACTGCAGAAGCCGAAGTACTACCGTTCGCCGCATGGGTGCCTGGGTTAACGATCGTTTCGCGGTGGAGGAGGTGGTCCCGATTAACCAGGGCCCGAGGAGAAGGAAGACTTCAGGCATCCTGGGTCACATTTGCGATGGTGGCGGTCCAGGCGGGATTTCTCAGTCTTCGGAGAACTTTAAGAAATCGTCCGCATCCTCGCCGTCATTGTTGCCGTTACGTCGTCAGTTCACTAGACAGCTGTACGAGTGGCCGTGTTTACCGCTGTTTAAATCAAGGACGAAACTAAACCGGTTCGGGATCGGTTCTTCGACCGTCGCGTTGATTCGAGTGATTTAACTGTTTCTGTAACAGTGTTCGCGTGTTTGCATGTTCCAAGTGCTGCGGAAAATTTCACCTCGACAAAATAGGGAATACCTGAAAAGATATGCGTATGTAGCTGTCGAACGAATTCAAAGACAAAGCTAGGCGAAGGTGGTAACGTTGGCGCGAGCTGAATGTCGTTACATTGGCTCTCGGCGGATTGCGCTTGAACAGCAGTCTCCTCCGTTGACGCGATCATCATGGCCGAGTGGTACCGGGTGAAGTTCAACGACGAGAGCAAGTTGACCGAATCGAGCGAGACGATCGATCCGCCGGAGGAGGGTATGAAAGATGATGAGTGTTATAGCGTTACTACCGAGTCGCGCAGCGACCTGAACAACGGCGAGATCCCCCGTCAGAAACGCAACGAAGAATCGGCAATCGAGAAGAGGCGGTCGTCGAGCATAGCCTCCCAGAATGCTCCCCGCGAGGCTAAACACCACAAGAGCAGAGACGCTGCATCGATCGTTTTAAATTCGATAGCGAAGGATGATTCCCGGTTTCAGAAGAACTCGGACCAAATCGGCATTCTGTCCGAGGAACTGTCCAAGTCGTTGAGCAATCAGAGCTACGAGAACGACGTGGCGATCGACAAGTTCGAGGACGAGGAGGAACGAAGATGTTTGGAGAAAAGGTACAACGGCTACGAGGATCCTTGCTCCAGGATACGGGAAGAGGCGAGGCAGGAACTGAAGAAACTCTCGAAAAGGCCGGTTAGCATGCAGAAGGACGACGTGTCCGGTTCTCAGAAACGCAAAAACCTCGTCAAGGTTAGACGATCCATCTCTCCTACGAGGATTCTGTCGGCGAAGAGGCGCCTGTCGTCCGAGAAGAGCATCGAGAAGCTCGTGAATGGAAGTTCGTCCAGAGAAGACAAGCAACAGCACCATGTTCAGTTCAACAAGGATTCGAAGAAACAATACTCGCGAGACGAGAGGTCGCAGCCAACTCCTTCGATACCTACGTCGGCCATCAGTACTTCCGAGGACAACTCTAGCTTGGGACAGCTGTGCGAGGGTACGCCACCAGACGGAGGCTGGGGTTGGGTGGTCGTAGTGGCTGCTTTCATAGTTAATCTGATAGGGGACGGCGTCACGTTCTCCTTCGGTGTGATTTACGTAGAGTTTTTGAAGTATTTTGACGAGGGTAAGTTCAAGACCGCCTGGATAGGCAGCATATTCATGGCGATGCCGTTGCTGTGCGGTCCGGTGGCCAGCTTTCTGACGGACAGGTACGGATGTCGTCGCGTATGCATCGCGGGAAGCATTCTAGCCACGACCGGCTTTGTCATTACATCGTTCGCGAACTCGATGGCGGTGCTGGTATTCACCTTCGGCATCCTGCCTGGCTTCGGGTTGTCTCTTTGCTTCGTAACGGCGGTGGTGATCGTCGCTTACTATTTCGACAAGAAGAGATCGTTCGCGACTGGTCTGTCCGGATGCGGAAGCGGCATCGGGACGTTCATATGCGCGCCGTTCACGCAATATCTGCTCGACGAGTACGGCTGGCGGGGGACGACGCTGATTTTGGCCGGACTGTTCTTGCAATTGGCCGTATGCGGATGCTTGATGAGGGATCCGGAATGGACGACCACCCGGGCTAGGGCCAAGACCGAGGAGAGGCGGAAAAATAGGGAGAAGAAGAGAAGCAGGATACAAAGTTCGAGCATGGACTCGTTCTCCGCCAACTGTTCGCTGAACACTCTCACGATCATGGAGAAACTTCGACTCCAGGGGGAGGACGACGAGGAGAAACTCTTCTCCAGCCTGCTCAGTCTGCCTACCTTCGTCAACACCGGGGAGAAGGTGCCCTCGGAGGTGCTGGAACTCCTAAGCACTCGGAAGAATTTTTACAACGTGTTGGTCCAGAATTATCCGAATCTTCTGATACCCTCGCGGCGTTTGAGCGACTCCGGAGCGCTTCACGACCAACTGTGCGTACCGTCGTCGGCGAGGCTCGCGATCACGCCTACCTCTTTGTCCGAGTTGAAGACCGAAGAGAGCAAGGACAAGACAACGTTCACACTCACCGACGATCAAACCATCGAACAGCAGGCTGACGACGCATGGCGCTTGTGGTGGTCGAAGAAGATTAGTTTGCAGAACAGCAACTTGAGGAGATCCAGTACCCCCGAGCACTCTAAGAGGATACCACCGGGTTTTATGAAGGACATCAGAATGCATAAACGTAGCCTTACCTACCGGGGTGCCATGTTGAATATCAATCGGCTGAGAGCGTCCAGTTGTCCGGATATTTATAGGAACTCGATGACCACCATAACAAAAACGAAGCTTGTTTGGTGCGCCGGCCTCTGGGATATTCTCCTGGATATGGTCGACTTTTCGCATTTCGCCGACTCGCGATTTCTATTGTTCGCCATTAGTAATTTCCTGCTCCACACTTGGTACGACGTCCCCTACGTCTACTTGACGGATAACGCGATCGAGATGGGATTCAGCGAAACGGATGCTTCCAATCTGATATCGGTTATTGGAATTACTAATACGGTCGGGGAGGTGAGCAACTTTTCTTTATATTCTACGTAGATTTAAGGGGCGGTTACGGGTGCGAAGGCGATTATTAATTCTAACTAAAATCCAAAGGCGAACAGCCTTTAGAGAACTGTTCGGCCGTTCAAAGCTGTCGCTACATCGCGATCTAGCGTCCACTTGAAATCATTTTCATTTTCTCAATTTTCAAATGTTTATCATCTTTTTTTTAAAAACCCTTTATGTCTATAAAGGGGACCATGAACCATCAAGACTAGAGACCAAAACTACTCCAAAAATATTTTTTCGAAAAATTATTTAAAAATACTACAATATTGACAATGGTGTAACAACAATCAGGTAACGAGGCTCGACACGGTGCGGCGCGGCAAGACGTAACGGTGTCTTATTCGGTTGCTCGATTGCGGGGATTGAGAACGGCTGAACGTAGAAAGCTGGGGTTTGAACCATTAGACGCGGCGCGGCGCGGCGCGGCGTTTCTTCGGAAAGGTTTTAGAGCAAACCGCATTCGAAAAAGTTCATTCGTTCAAAAGTAGTGACGTCATTAGTGACCAAAGACGACTTTTTCGGCCTCTTTTGGGCACGTTTCTGCTTATAACTTTTGACTGGTAGCACCTATATTCAATTAGAGGTTCTCATTGATAGAGGGAGATGGAAAGGGAGAGAGGGGAGGAAAGAGACGGAGAGAGTGGGTGAAGGGGAGGGAGTGAGGGGGAGAGAGAAAGGGAGGGAGAGGGAGATACTTAACGTATCCCCAACTATTGTAAAGAACGCTTCGCCTTAACCTTTTTTTCCGTGTACTGCTGTTCTAATGTTAACCGCGTACACGATAGTCATTGAAACCCATACATTTTTTCATTAAAACGGAAGAAAAAATTTGTTTGCATAAGTATTTGCAAAATTTTATTGATTGTTAAAAGATGAGTATACGATACTTCAAAAATTTGCTACATGTCACAGATAGCATTCCTAGAAGCTTTATGGAAATTTTTCATTCGTCAATTTTTTATTTGTGTTTTTGTCAGCCTCGGGTGCATCTGCACCCCATACATAGACAGAAGGTTGAAAGTTACACGAAATAAGGCAGTTGTCGTAGATCAATAACACGCAGAAGATTCGATACTTCGTTAAATCTGGAAGCTCTTTAAACGTCCGTATTACGTCAGTCTCGTCTTAGGTCACTCAGTGACACGACACGTCCACTTCTCACTCTCCCTGATCGCATTTTATTGTAAACTCCCTGTGACCTTCGATTTGCAACACCATATTAAGAAAATCAAAATCCAGTTATGCTAACATTCAAATAGATTTTTTAAAAAATGTATTATCAACAAAAAACAATTAACAATTAGTACGGAAAATTGGACAAACATTGGAAAGAAAGCCGAATTTTTAAGACATTATTTAAACAAATAAATTTTTCGGAATTTTCGTTTTTCACTAAATTGCCCAATCGAAAACAAGTTTTCTGATGAAAACAAGTCTAAACACAAGTCTAAAAAAAGGTTTAACAGGAATATAGGCTTCGCAATATAAACTAAAGGCTCGGTGATCCGGGCACGCACTGCTTAATGCTATGATTACATATATGTATACTGCACTTATTGCGATTTTTAGCTCTTAGATTAACATAAGTAGGATTTAACTTCATTACTGGTGTATATATGTATGTACAGAAAGGCACGGGTAGGGCAAAAAACTGTACGATCTTCGGTTAGTGGGGTTGGTTTAGAGGATAGTTAATAATAATATCTATGACTAAGCTTAAGGTATAATCTTAAGATATAATCCAATTAGAATACTTGTACTTGGCGGTGGATATTGCGGGTGCTTACGCTATATATTGCTAGTACCTACTATTAATTATCGCACTTATAGATATTATCACGCGGTTTATTTTCCGGGTCTCGTATAGAGAGGCGGAGAACAATCGGGTTCGGGTTTTTATAGGCTTGAACGCCGAACACAGTCCACCCGTGATAAAGCGTGTCTCTCGAGGACTTCGGCAGCGTACAAAAAGGTCAAAGATTCGTATTTCGACACCAAAAGGTGTCACGCTAAAAGATTCTCACGAATGAAGCCTTCGAGATCACGTTCGCAAGATGGAGAATAGCTCGGTATGGGCACAGGGTTCTACGACCTCGTGATTAATCTCACACGCTTTAACTGAGAAAATATAATTTAATATCAGTGTGACCCGACCAATAATACTGTACACGCTGTCGGGTGCATACCCCCCGGCAGCGGAGGATATAGACAACAGAAAAAGATTAACAGCGTGATATGTAACAGTAACAAAACATCATGTAGCCAGTGTAAATCGATGTAGAAGCAACGTGTTCGGCAGAAGGCCGACACGTGCACGGTTTCGCTGTGATAAGATGACCGCGACGGAATCGGTACCGCGCCGCGCCGCGCCGCGCCGGTTGAACGGACGGGTGAACAGCGATCTTTGAAAGGGCTCTCCCGACAGTCCCGACTCTCCCGATGAAACACGCGATTCTCGGAACCAAGAAATTAACCCGCGTCGGCGGCAACCCGAGATTTTAGGCGGGGGTCACGATCGGTTTGACAAAATATTGTAATATCGACTGTGCGCGGCGCGGCGGATAGAATACTCGCAAATTACGCGAACATGCGATTAGCCCACGGAACTCGCGCTGGTCGCTCTCACCGGGAAGCTCGCCTAAGAAACACCAATGGGCAGCCATTAGAACGGCTCGCAAAATCTGTTATCGCACGTGAGCTATGCTGGTGAACGAATTGGACTTCGACTACCACCTACCACTGAATCCCTCTCTGTCCTGAGGATATCGAAAGGCGGTTCAGGACGGTATATACATATAGGGATTGGTGACGGATCAGGTAGTAGCGGGAAAGGTTTTGACTATCATCTGTCCATCTTGTGGCGAGCGTAGGAGGAGGTTACCCGCCACATTACCCCCTTGCCAGTGAACAACGATAATCTTGACGAGTTCGCTTTTCCACGATGATCCATGTCAGAATCCGAGGAGGACGATCGGATGCTTGCAGGTCGTTCGTTACTCACTCGATTGATGTGTGTGTCGAGTTGATGCGAAAACGTTCCGCGGAAAGTCCCTTGGTCGTGCGGGGCCGATCGAGTCGCTACAATAGAAAAAATCAGGTCCTCGGATACAATCATAAATATTGTCGAAACTGTTATTATGTTTTGACTTTAATTGTTACAGATCGAAAGGTCGGAAGAAGTGCATGCAATTTTTTTACAACAGCGTAATGTTAATATTTAAGTTTTGCGCATAAAAAAGATATTCTTTATTAGGACATCTCGCCTTATCATTTAAATTTAAATAATTATGAAACCAGAGTTGCACCATTGTACTCCTCATAGTCGTGTCTATGTTTCCGTCAACACGGATACAGGAAAGGCATACTGTAGATTCCGGTTATAATTTATGCGATGCGATTCGAGATGAAATGATAAGAAAACTTTCATGTTTCTTTTCAGGTTCTTCTGGGTTGGGCAGGCGACAGGGCATGGCTAAACGCGTCCATTGTATATGCAGTATGCATGGCATTCTGTGGTGCAGTTACGGCTTTGATACCCAAGGTGGTTAGAAATTACTACTTATTGTGCGTAATTTCTGGTGCTTTCGGACTATTCATCTCGGCGAACTGCAGTCTCACCAGCATCATCCTCGTCGAATTGATCACGCTGGAGAGGTTCGCAAACGCTTATGGGCTGCTGCTTTTGGTTCAGGGTGTTGCTAATCTCGTAGGTCCTCCGCTGGCTGGTAAGGGGCGAATTAATATCTAGCGTTTCTAATATTAGATCATCGAAGAAGTCGATTCCACGTCCTATACGTAGATGTATACAGGGTGTCCCAAAATTCCTGCACATCCTGGGAATGGGAGGTTCCTGAAATCATTTGGAGCAACATTTTCCTTTGTAAAAATGTTATCTGCGGCCATTTTTGCAAAGGAAAATGTCGCTTCAAATGGTCTCGGGAACCTCTCATTTCCGGGATGTGCAGGCATTTTGGGACACCCTGCATACATATTATATGTATATGCGTTCTTCGCGTTATGCTCAGACGTTCTCGAAAAGAAAATTTTCACTTGAAAGATAAAAAGCGATCCAGACGTGTTTCTCAAGTGGATCACAGTAAGATTAATGCGTTAGTATATACTACGAAAGTTTCAATACGTAATCCGAAATAGAAAAAGTTATATTCAATTTTACAGCTGTGCGCAACACAAGTATTCTAAAGATCGTGCGTCTGATCATTTCGTTGAACAGGATTACTTAATGTAGTTGAATATGTTTAACGTAGTTAACGGTACGTGCAATGATAACGAAGAGATACAAATGGGCTACGTTGAATGGGTTGTTGGTTACGTACCTTTTATAAAAGAAGAAGAATATCAATGTTTCTAAATTTCTTGCGTTTAACTATATAGTTAAAACGATCTTTCTAAAACACTCTTTCGATACTTTATTTGGGAAGTCATCGAATACTGTACTATAGCTCCTGAAAGATTGAGCGCTCGCGGCTCGCAGTCGGACATCTGGTCGTGCAGCTCGGGTGCACACGTAACAACAACGTCTGGGTCAGGTTAATGACGACCTTTTTGATAGTAGGTCTCGATCATATGTACATATACAGGGTGTACCAAAAATGTTGTACCACCTTGAAAGGGACGATTCCGGAGGCTATTTGAAGTAACTTTTTGCGTTGCGAGAATGTTCTCCGTGGTTTTGTTAACGAGTTATCATCAATGGAAAACACGGGACCAATCCGAACGCTTCGAGCTAAGATTATTCAAGTGAATCTCCACCGCTCGGCAGGCGCGTCGCGTCGAGAAGACTGGCGGAAGCGATCGACGCAGGCAAAGCCGACGTAGCCCGAATCCAGGAACCCTGAATGAGATACAGAACGATCAGAAGATTATCGGAGGAGGACGGGCGCTATAGAGCTCGGTAACGAAGCAAACGAAGACCTGCATCATCGCCGGTGTTGCACTTAGCAAGGAATCAAGAAACAGGAAGAGCTGGTAGACTATTGCACGGAGAATAAAATAAATGTGGCAATCGCGCGCGGAATCGACGCAAATGCCCACCACACGGAATGGGGATGCAGCGATACAACGAACGAACCAACATTTACAGGAAACGGCAGAAGGGAAGTTCTACATCCGACCACGCTCCAGAGAGCGAACCACGAATACGTTACGTATAAAATGAGCATAACGCAACAATAGAGACCAAGAGTGATAAGGAACAAATACGACATTGACTGAAAACTATTCCAAGCCACTTTGGAGGACTATCGTCCTGTATCACGATAAGACAATTAAGAGATTCTCAACGCGTCTTGCGTAAGATTAAAACGACATGGTAACCCCGTTAAAAAGAATTCTGTGTCCACTATAAACGGATCAGATTCAATTGACTGCTCAAGGCCACTTCCCCGATTGTGAATCATGTGCGATACGACTGTTACATTATTACGTCATACCAGCCTCCTTCTCTGTTTATAAGGCAGCATGCGGCTGGCAGATACACACGAGCAAACCAAGGGTAGGAATTTGGTCAATCATTCGACGCGACGGCCTCGAGGAGTTAATCGAGATCGCTATAGCTCCTGTTAGTTTCAAAATATCTTTGCAGTGGTGGGCTCTTCTATAGGGCGTTACATTTCAGTGCGAATGCTCGAATATCTGATAAAGCAGTGGTGAGCAACCCGCGGCGTATTGTGGGCCAAAAGTGGAAACATAAGACTACGCGCGGGCCACAACCGCGGCAACGAACGCAATATTAAATACTTTGTTGCGTCGTGCCGCGCCGGAATCCGGCGGGCCGCAGGCAGTTTGCTAGCGGGCCATGGGGTTGCTCATCGCTGTGACAAAGAATTGAAACGATAAAAAACCAGTTTTTACAAAAGATGTTTCGCAAAAAGGGCTTCATTATGTGGTAGAAATGATTTTTGTATGGGTGGAAAAGTGAAGGTGATTACTCCTGGGATATATGTTAGTAACTTTAATAGTATAAATTAGTTGATACTACCAGAACAGTAAGATTCTATCATGTGTCCTTTTAAAACTCCAGGAAGTAGTACTCACCGCATCGCTACACCTTTCCCGCTCAAGGTGAACCAAATGTTCCTAGAACGTCACGAGGGCCAATACCAAATTATATAAACCAAATTCCAACCCCTAATCCCGGTGGCGAAACCGACACCGGCTAGTTCGCGACCGGTTACTCCACTGAGATATGAACAATACTAATGTAGCGACTCTGTGCGCCACTTACGCGGAGAATCCCTTATAGGCATACCAACCAATACCTCTACAAAGTACATAGTACAAAGCCGCGTCCCTCTCCGTTCATCTTACAGTTTCTACAAAAATAATTCCGGTTATTTGATTTACCCTCGTATCTGTCCTCTACCTGTCTTATGGGTAAATGTTACATAAGGAGAGCTACCTGGGATTACCTTGACCTTGACCTTGACATTGACATTGACATATGTTGCCAAGGACAACATTCTGAACAACTTTTCTGTATATGGTATTGTATTACAATAACAAGAAATGGATAGACCGGTATTTTACGGGGTGTTCAAGGTACCCCATTTTATCGAGAGTTGTACTTTACCGAGGCTAAAATCGCCGCGCATGTGCGAGAAATCTTGCACAATATTTCACCACTGGTTTGAGGGTCCCCACCCTCAACTGGTTCAAGTACCCATTACCGGTGTAAATCTGTTGAATAGAGTTGATATATTGAATTCTTTTACAATGTTACTTCTGTTGTACCCCAGTACTTTCAACTTCGTCTCTGAAATTATGCTTCGTTTCACTGTTCCAGGATGGCTGTACGATATCACAGGGAAATACGATTTGTCCTTTTACTTGGCTGGTCTTTGTATCGCACTGAGCGGAGTGCTGTTGCTTGCGATGCCTTTAATTAGCCTGTACCGTAAATGCGTGTACGGATCGAAGAAAGAAGAAACCGATAAAGAATTTTCAAGTTTGAACAGCGTTTATATTAGCCGAGGCTCGTCGAGGTCGATCCAGAACGAAGGGAAACTGTAGTCGACGTAACAAAACTGTGCTTCGCATACGGCATACACTATTGATCCAACGGAATTTAATGTGCGCAACAATACTTCCAGTGAAAACAAAAGGAATTGCAATCCGCAGATCTACTATTCGTTCCGAATATCGCCCGGTAACCATCACTTTATCCCGCGTTCCGCTGTATAACAGTTAGGAGAGTTTTACATTGGACATTTGTGGTTCCTTCGTAGTGCGTATAGCGAATTTCCGCGTGCGGGCGCGATCAGTTAATGTGTGTTCGACGTGATCAATCCACGAAAACGTTAACGCGCTCGAATTATCGTCCTTTTACTACGGAAACACATTCATGTTGAATTTCGATCGTGTAATTTCGATGTCAAACACGAAAGCGAATCTATCAGTTCGTTTACGATATCTACAAGCGAATAAAATCATCTGTTCGAAATGACACTCGTGAGCCGACTTCATCTTCGGGAAAAGATTCTTCATCGCTGTGTTGTCACGAAGAGAGTATCGTTTTAGTTTTCAATCGTTGAACGTTGAAAACATTTTGAATCTCAGGATAATGATGGATGATGAATGAATGAATGGCAAGCGGCGCGGCGTCTGTTCGCACATTCAGAGAATAACATTTTTACGGCGCCCATCGTTTTGTCGACGTGTTTTGCCTTTCTTTAAAACGTTCCATTTCGTAAAAGTTTCCTCCGTTCGATTTAAGGGGGTACGCCATCACGTAAGTTTAAACAAAGTTTAAACGTCAGTTTTTCATATTCTCTTCGGGTAATTATTAAGCAGAATTGTAACTAAATTACCATATTACTTTTAACTACAAAATAGCGATGTTATATCATGTTATTCATCGTTTTTAATGTGACTTTCTAAAGCGAGTTCAAAGGAGTTTAGAAATTGACAAATTGTTATGTTAACCCAATACCTACAAGAATACATAGTTCCCGATGCAGCGTACGATTTTTCAATCATTTTAAAAACTACGGAAATCGCGGTTGTTCAAGGAAATACATTACCTTTCCCAAAGAATAATACACTTTACATATTTATGAAATTGCAATTAATTTAAATGTTTGAAAAATCGTGCGCTGCATTGTACATAATCTTGCGAGGAATAATGCGTCAAAATTTCAAGTGAAACAGTTGAATAGTTTTGGACATCTATTGGGTGTCGGATTAGAAAACACGGTTTGGCGGAAAACGCGTTGAAAGTTTCAAGTTTACATTTACTCCACCGGCAGTAAATATTCGATCAAAATTACGAATACATATAGGTATATGTTTTAATACATATTTTCGACAAATATGATAAAAGAATTAATGGTATTTTCTCAAGTCGTTAATAAAATGATAAATGCTCTTGCCCCTTTACCAGATATAAAATAATGCTTTGTCTGTCTCTTTGTAAATATTGCAAACAAATTAAATAACATGACAAAGCAACGGAATATTTATTAATATTTTTAACGATGAACATGACGATAAATGATCACCAAAAAGTTTCTGAAACACTTATTTCTAAAAAACGGATATATGCTTTCTATATTATTGGGTTGGCAAGAAAGTAATTTCGGTATTTTAAGGTGAAATTATGTGATGACCTGAAATCGCACTTGGATCAGTTTTTGCCGATTAGGACCAGAAGTTTTATGAGCGCGGAATTGTGAAGCTACCAGAAAGATGGCAAAAGATCATCGAACAAAATGGAAAATATAAAATATATTAAATTTCATTGGTTGAATAAAAAAATTGGGTTCTATTTCACCTTAAAATATCGAAATTATTTTCTTGCCAACCTAATAGGTACGTTCTTTATACAGGGTATCTGATAGATGATGCCTAAGCTCTCGAAAATCTTCTCCACGGCTTTATTAAGGTGCTATTAACGAAAAACACAGACCAATCGGTGCGCCGCGCCGGGCAGCAGTCCGTTCGCTATAGCCGCGCTCCGACTGGTCCGTGTTAACTCCTTAACAAAGCCGCAAAGAACATTTTCGAAAAGGAAAAGTTGCTTGAAATGATCTTAGGGATCATTCAACTCATCAAATTCAACATTTTTGGGACATAATGTATAATTTCCAGCTTCATCGTTGCATTTACATATATTTGCCGTAAGATACACGAATAGTCATAATTAGACTGCAGATTGTATACAGTTATGTTATAACAAAAGTGAGCAGATGAAATACAAAATAGTGAAAGACTTTTATTTTGCATGGAGATTCGCAGTCTAGCCATAACGATAGATGCTTGATCTATTTGATCGAATACTTTTTGCTAGCGGAAGTTATTACTTGCTGTGCACTCATTTTCAATGCTACAACTTTGTTAATTACTCAAATTTTGAGAAATCATCTTTCAAAATTTGCAATTTTCGAGTTATTAATTCAGGAACATTGGATCTTGCTTATACTTTGTACATATTCTTACTCGTGTGTAATCCAATTGGACAATTTCAACGCTGACACGTCTTACAATTAGTTAATTGTATAATGGAATTTGAATTGTAACGTATATTAACATTTCAAAAACAGTTTTGTACTCACGTGTTACTACAATATTGCTCTAAAATGATTATCGATGAAAGAATATGGCTTTCGTGGAATATTTATTTCACAACGTGAATATATGACGAGATAATTCTTCACCGAACACCGTGCATTTCGCACCAACAATTTCGTAAATCAGAATAAGGGTTGTTTTAACCCTCGCATACTCCTAAACAAATAATTATTGTGGAAATATTCCCGATTAATATTTATTATCCAATTTCGTTTCTCACGTTAACTCGATAACTTATGTTTTATTCATAACAACACAATCGTTGAGAAATAAAAAACATTTTACAACATATAACACAATGGGTGAATGTTTACCCTAATGGCACATCAGTGAGAATATTATTATTAGACTGCGGATTTTATGCATTTATGACAAAAATGGGTACTACAACTTAAAGCAGTGGACATGTAAAAAATATTTAAGGACATCAATGTGTTAGTTTCAGCTTAATAAGATAATTAAAAGATTAATACAATTTTTATTTGGCTCCTGTGTCCTGCAATCAATGTAAACATTTTGTATTTTCCATAAAGATCCGCAGTCTAATTATTATATTTCTATACAGAGTCAACATATATCTTATAAAGTTACGATATAGCAACTGTTGCAACTTTTGATGCGTTTATAACACATTTGCGATCTTTTAAAATTCGGCTCAGAAATATTATTTAAACGTGTGCGATTAGTTTTCATATTCCTTTACCTTTACCTCAATAGAAAAAGTAATGGTTACTCGATTCCTGTTTAGTAATTTTTTCTTAAAATTTATATTTGTATAAAGATCCACATCATAGTTATAACAATTTAGAATATTCACATTCGGTGTCCTTAACTCGTGATTTGTTAAGTGAATAAAGTAAAAGAAGTTTCTCGATGAATTTTCTCAGTGATTGATTTCTTGACAAGATGGTGTACGCCCATAAGCATATGTATAATCTGACATGTTATTTGAAAAATAACGTTGAAGAAATCTGTAAATACTGTTCGATAAATGCACTATCTGTAAATCAGTGTCTGTAAACACTGTAAATACGTGTCCCATGTGATACTTGCGAGCTGTAACCTTCATCGATATAGTCTTTGAATATTTTTGTCGTTTCTGTTTCGTTGAATTTATTATTAATCTCGTTTTAATCGATTAATATCGTTAATCATAATATAAATTATAGTGGTCGTGTGACCACGTCCATCGTTTTGCGTTCATTTCGTCTTTTCTTCCGATTGAACAAGTAAGAAAATATCGAGCCAACTACGGTCTTTTAAGGTTCTTTAATATACATATGTACAGGATTATCCAAATTGAGTTTCACATCTTCACATTGAAATAAAACACAAATTATTCAAGGTTTGTCTGTTTCCTTCTTTTTAATAGAAAGTCTTCTTCCTGATGCGAAGTATGGAGCAGAATATCATTCAGTGTTTGTTGTTATCATTCAGAAGCGCTTCATTTAAATTTCGACGAGTTGACTCTATTGTCGCCAGTCATCGCTATAGTTTTGGCAACCTCGTCGCCTCCAGTGTTCCGATTTCCGATTATCAGTGATTGATTCGGGCCAATTTGGGCCAATTTGGGCCAATTCGGGCAGATTCGGATTCGGGGCGCTTTTTTCGCGCATGCGCGAGTTTCGGCAGTGGCAGGAACGTATCCAGTGCTTCGATTCGGGGCACTATTTTTCGCGCATGCGCGGCCAAAACAGTAACGTATCTATAATGAGGTAGCAAAGCGGCCAGAGCCCTGTGGCAATTATATTGGCGGGACGAGTGATAATGATAGACGAGAGACGTGACGCGGAACGAGAGGTAAGTTATTATTAATGTTTTATTATACAATGGCAGTTAATAGTGGAGAAAGAGCTGCAAAGAGGAGTAATACTAGTCAAATAAAATATTTTGTTGTTTTATTATGTATTTTGCTTAGTTATTTTAGCACTTCTTCCCTTTCCCATCCTCAAAATAAAGAATAAGTTTGAATTATATTAAATTTCAATATTTCGTATGTATTCTGCGGGGTGCACAAGGTACCCGATTTTGTACGCTACTGAGGCCGTCTGTGGCTAAAATCGCCACGCATGCGCGAAAAATAGTGCCCCGAATCGAAGCACTGAACGTATCTACGTCCTGCTACGTCCATGGACCTAAAGGACTGTGCATAAGCCTGCGGGGGCGTAAGAAAAGACGGAAGGGGTATCAACTTGTCGGCCATCATGGTCCGATAAATATGTGGTGCGCTCTATAGGCGGCTTTAAATACTAGTGTAGCGTCTGTAGCACGTGGTCTGTACAATACACGCGATCGCGGTACGCCAGAACCATTTTGTGCCCGGTACACGTGCGGTAAAGTTGGTGAATCGTCGTGGCTTTGTGTTTTCTGCGCGTTGATACACATTAATTTGTAAAAATGCCAGTGTGTATTGTGAAAGGTTCTGTTCCATGCTAGAAATGTAGTACAGAGTATTTAAAGTCGCCTATAGAGCGCACCACATATTTATCGGACCAAGATGGCCGCAGTCAACCATCCCTCCCCGCTCGCTTGGACCCCCCTCTCGCCTAAAACCCTACTTTACGCTCAGTCCTTTGGGTCCATGGTCTAAGCCTGCGAGTGACATGGTGACATATCTCCCTCTCTATCTTCATTGGTAGTTGTTGGTGTAGTTCACCTCTACGCCGATGGTGGTATCAGTTTCTTGCTCCTGCTACTTTCATGGCGTTTCATTTTTCTAGATATGAGAAGAAGCAGAGAATGCAGATACAGTAGTTATAAATATATATATATATATATATATATATATATATTGCGTCTGGGTTAGATTGATGTAACAATGCAAATAGTAATTGGAAATATTATTGAAAAGAAGCCCTGAAGCTGTGGTTCGAAGAGAAGGGAATCTAGAAAATTGATTAGTGGTGGAGTTGGCAAGCCTGAATCTGTAAGATAAAATTGGCTAGTGCTATGAAGTCTGATAAAGCATAGAGGCGGTGCTGGTGTATTAGGGAGGGGGGCCTGCGGTCACGTGACCGAGCTGCGTTTTGAGCGCTCTAACCAGGTACGAACAAATTCGTTGTTTTTTTCATGGTTTTTCGCGCGCCACGGCCGAAAAAGCCGAGGCGTCGTGAATTTCGCTTGTTTCCGACTCCGGACGTGTCCTCTGAATACGCAAACATCGTTTATAATAACTGTGAGTTACTTGCGAATATTTTAACTCGATCGTCTTACGGAGATCTATCAATGCTCCACCGCGGCGATGGTTGACAAGCCTTCCTCGCAAATCCAGAAATGGCGTCTACCGTGCACATGGTCTGCAGAAAATATTCCACACCAACGTCGTTATACTGATTCAAGAGTCAAAAAAAACCTACACGGCTGATATCCTTATCGTCCGTTCGAAGAATTTTTCCCACTCGTTCGCAACTCGCAACCAGCAACGTAACGAAGAAGGTGTTTTTTGTGATGCGCCCAATAATCCTCCTTCGTTATATTTTCACCGCGCACGTCAAAATTTCTCTTTTTCTTTTTCCTATCTCGTCGTCTTTCCAAAGCATTTGTCTCGCAAAAATTTTTTAAACTTTTAGTGTTCCGTAGGTAAGCTTTCTCCTTTGTGTCGGCTAGTGTATGATCCTCTGAAATATCTGAAAATTTCCAGACACTGCAGCAGGATCATTCAGCACATCGCTGCGTGACGCTTAGATATTCGTTCTTCTGTTAGGCAAACCGTTTTAGGAAAAACCTGACTATTTTAAGAAATACTTGTTAAATCGGTTGATTTCTCATTTATTTCCACTAGTTCTCACTCTAACCTGTTCGTCTTTTCTTCAAGCCCCAACAATCGAATAATATCTCGTAAACATTCTTTTCCGTTTTATCTTGATTTCCTTCTAAATAAATAATACGTCGTTTCGTCTCTGTATTTTCCTCATCATCATTTTCATATCTTCGATCGTACATACACTTTTTTTCCACCAACGGTTTCTCTTATTTAGGTTATTGTCGATACAAATCTCTGTCGTTATTCTTATAAATTCCTACAAAGTGTACCTTCTCCAAATTTATTTACTCGTACGTTCTTTGTTTTAGACGATATTCTAGAGCGTGAAAATTTCCGAAAAATTTCTATCCGTTACTTGATATGGTTGTGTAATCAAACCAAATCCATCATAACATACACATCATTTCCGAGTACAGGCTTTCATTAAATCTGTATTTCTATTGTTCTTGTATATTTATTTATTATATTTATACATGCAAATATTTCGATTATACCTTTTTGCGATCAAGAACAGATTATTATATCACTATCAATATCAATATCGTTTATAAGTTTATTCCAACACTTGTTGGAATGTTTATTTTGTATTATTTTTTAGTTCACTATTTGCCATTGTAGTGGAAAACGTTTATTTATTATTTCCTATTTCACATTATCACCTGTAATGAAAGACTAGGTTTAACATTATAAGTTTTGATAATGAAATTCAGTTGTAAATTTATCTAAATAATAAATTTGTCGTTATTTCATTCACAATAATAACAAGTGCCTATAGGCGGTATTGGCTTTTCTATCTTAATATTTAGAGTAACTACAATATACGTATAACGAAACTTATCGATTGAGTGAAACAAACTGAAGTAAAGTCCAAAAGTATCTAATTTTCATGAAAGATGCAACAAGTGTGTTGTGAAATATAAATTTGATAATGTTTCATTTCTATTGGGAGTTTCAAATGAAATGTTTGTTTTGTTACAGACTGTAAATAGAGAGTGTACATAGTGTGATAGGTGCGTGATATAGGTGTGTGGGATTTTAGTTGGCAATGAGTTCAAGCAACAAATCGGTGTCCTCCGGTGGGAGAAGCACCAACAAAAACAAATCTTCACAACAACATGGGAAATCGGATCATCATCAAACAAAATCATCAGATTCAACGAAGCATGAAAAAGCACAGGTGAGCCAAGATAATTGATCGCTGCATTACCATTGTAGAGAATTGTTTATTTTAAAAAATATGTTTCCTTAGTCAAATACTGTTCAGGCACGTCATACACAAATCATCGATACTAGAATGGGCAGTGGCGAAGATCCTATTCTGAAGGAGCGTATAAAACAAGTGATGGACATGACCAGACGCTCCGAAGACGAAGTTGTCATGGCTTTGCATGACAGCGACGGAGACTTCGAGCGTGCTGTTAATGACCTTCTGGAAGGAGTGAAAACAGAGTGGGAAGTGAAAAAGAAAAAGCCTCGTCAACCTAGTGGTTCCAAGCAAAATATGGACACTTCCGGTGGACAGGACGAAGCTGGCGATTGGGACGAACGACGTAATCAACGTGGCGGTGGACCTCCTCGAATGCGAGGACGTGCTAATCATGACAATCGCGGATGTAAGTTAACGCATCTTATTAGAGATCTCATGAATTTAACAGTTTCGAATGATACAGTGAGCGAAAATTCGTTTAAACGCACATGCCAAAATAAGGATTTCGGGCCAAAGGTTCAAAATTTATATACTATAATATTTCTACATATATATTTATCAAAACATCTGTGGAAGAATTTTTACAAACAAAACCATATTTTACGCGCAAAAATTCGTTTAAATGCACACGTAAAGAAAACAATTTAAAATTAAATATGTATACATGAACATTACAAATTTAATATTTTGTATGGCTGCCATTGCTTTGAATTAAAGCGAAAATTCGATTGGTCATTGAATTTACAAGATTAGTAATAGCGGTATTAGGAATTTCTTCTTTTGAACTGCCTATATTGGCGAACTGAAGACCATTGGTATAAACTTTTCTTACCAGTATTGACCATATAATTTCTCTATTGGGTTCATGTCAGGGCTACATGTTGGCCATTCCATTATACGAATGTTTATGTTTCGTGCTTCGAAGGATTCACAGGAATATCTTAACACGCGAACCACTGCATTATCCTGCTGAAATATAAATTCGTTTTCTCCAACTACATCTTCTAAAAATGGTATCAACACCCCATCGAGCATGTTTGTGTATTTTTCTGAATTCTGTAATATTGGAATGTAAATTTTAATATGAACTTCTACTATTCAAAAATTTCACAAGAGTATTGTTATAAGTTCAGCACAAAGTTAGCATTATTGAAGGAAGAAAGAATGGTATATTTCACTTGAGCAATAATGTATTATCAATAATAAATCTGATTTTATGAAGTGTAGGAAATAACTGATTTCCAGATTGCAGATTTTATGCATTTATAGGGGAAAAAAATAAGTGGACGAAACGCAAAACATTGAAAGTATTAGAAGAATTGAAGAATATTATCGTATTGCTTCCAACTTATTAGAATCATAAATGAAATGATGAAAGTTTTATAATAATTACAAGATTGGATTTCATCAGATTTTTGAAAAACTCGTCGTGAAATTTCAGTTGGCTACAGAAGGGCTAGAAATAGTAATATGAATATTTCGTCGGTGAACGCGTTTGATTGTGTAAATAGGTGGTTTATAAGTGAAACAAATGTTTATTTAGGGCGTGGCAGAGAAAATAAAGAAAACGAAAGAAATATGGAGGACGGTGTTCGCGATGGCAGTTACAGCGGGAACAGGAGAGGGAGAGGTGGTTCGGGAAGACCAGGCCGAGGTGGACGAGGTGGAGGAAGAGGACTTGGTCCGAGAACATTCGCCAATCGTAACGACCCATCGTCGACATCGTCACCTCACAATTATAACCGATCGATTGATACATGGACAGGTAACGATGAACAACAACAAACTGTTCAGGAGCCAAAGATGGGTAAGCTTCAACATAAACTCTAGTTTTGTGAATGTTTTCGATTATTTTAAACACTTGTTTCATCAATGTGTAATGTATACGAATAGATGCATGGAATAATTTGGATTCTACAGAAGACTGGGACAATGAAGAATACACAGGTTCACTGGCAGATACGAAAGTTTTTACCCCGAGTACATCCGTACCAGAGCCTACACCCTCTGTAGAAGACCCGAAAATTCAAGATCTTCCATCGGTGCAGGCTAGTCAGAGTGTAAATCTGGCTCTGATACAACCCGAGGTGCGTTATTTACTTATTACAGAATATTTCATTTGGCTGCAATAGCTCGAAACACTGGATGTGACGCGACGGGACCTCCGTCAGCGAAACCCTTCACAGAGCAATCTTAGCCAAACAAGCACCTGTAATTTCCCATATCCTTTTGTCACCTAATTCATTACCTAGCCAAAACATAGTTTTACTAAAGCACACTTCCATTCCGACGCCCAAAACGCACCGACCAGAATTCATTTGGCCACCCCATACAGTTTACAGGAAATTAGAACTCGAAAAAAATCTAAAACCGTTCACAACTAACTAGCACCACTACCATCTCGACCGAAACCTCAAGAACGTTGCTATAGCAGTATTTATATATTTATTTCGGCCTCGCGGCCAAGAAATTGGACTTGGTTTACAATTCTTCTATATTCTATGCCACCCATCCCATCCCTCCATCAATCCATCCATCCATTCTTCCACCCATGCCATACTATATGCCTTATTGTCTATAATCTATGTTAATCTATCCTAATCTAATGTCTTATCTTCTTTCCTTTTTTTCTCTCTCGATAATCCTGAGCCATTCTACTGTTTCTCCCATTCTTTTACCTTGTACTATCTTCTCTATACTTATATTTATTCTCTCTACACCTTCACAGTCTTCTGACAGATGCTTTAGCTTCCCCAGTAAACGTAAAAATAGGACTTTTGACTACTGGAAAAGACCACCTTCTGTTTCAGTTCTGGAAAAACGAGTCTCTCTCCCCCCCCCCCCCCCTCAAAGTGTTGACTACCACAATTCGAACTTTATTCAACTAGGCGTTGTTACCGTGTAAGCTCGCGAAAACCCCGTGTATCGTCGCGTGCAAGCGAAACGAGATTTACGACCCCGCGAAATTCGGTATACGGATTTGCGATATATCGGACACTTCAATTTGTAATGTTATTTAAAAATCTGTCTTCCTAATGTATACTACACAGGAACTACCGAAACTGACGGAAATATCACCAATACAACAGCAGACACTGATTCAACAGTCTCAACAACAGCAGCCTGTTCTGAACCTACCAACGATGCAGCTGACGCAGCAACCAAATGCTATTAGTGGAGGGGTCTTGACGGCTGCACAGACACAGTATTTGACGCAACTCACCCAACAGACCAGTGAAAATTTAAAAGCGGCTGGTCAAACATCATTCTCTTCGTCAATATCTAGCCAGGTGAACAAAGGATGCCTGAATGAAATTAGTTTATTTTATGGAAAATCTTCGTATAAGATTATTATATTTTTTTGTGTTAATATATTTTGTGAATTTATTAGCCACAAAGGCAGATGAAACAACGTCCACGAGTGCCACCGCCATCGAAGATCCCATCTAGTGCGGTAGAAATGCCGGGCGATGCCGTAAATAGCGGTATTGGATTCCTCGATGTTCAATTCGGCGCTTTAGAATTCGGTAGCGATTCGAGTTCTCTCGATGGCTCTGCGAACGAAAAATTCAATGCAGCTAGTAACGCGATTCCTAGCACAGACGTGACTTCCACCACGAATGCTGTCAACACTGCCAATACAAATAATTCGTTGGACATTGAGACTACGCAAAGTTCAACAACACCTTTCAATACGACTTCTCAAATGGTAATTCATATTTTATCAATAGCGCCGTAATCGAAAATATTTTGGTAATTGTTTCAAAGTTTAGCCTCTTCACCGATCTAAATCGCAGGCTGTCTCGTCTGATTTGAGTGCCTTAAATATTTCATTTGTTGTCGATAATAGAAAACGGTGTTGGAGGAAAACATGATTCGGTTTCAACCGGGAAATATTGTGGTACGCAACATTTTCATCCTCGCATTTTTTCGAATTTCAATGTCATCGATGTATCTTTTTAATGCAAAAGGACACGTCTATTACTTTCAAATAATAGGCTGATTCGTCAATTCCGATTAAATAACCGTCTGATAGTACGTCACAGTAACGAAAAGTATATTGATTTGCAATATCTTATTTATAAAAACAACGATGACTTTCAGATTTTAAAAAAATATGAACTTGAGCAAAAAATATTCTTCCTTATACTGTTTGTCTCGTTGAAACAAATGTTTCTTTGCCTATGCAATTGGGGGTATCATTAAAGATAACGGAAATACATATTTGAAATGAAAATATTAAGTGACTGACTCTGTGTACAAGTAAAGTTACCGAGGACGTTGATTTTGACAACATCCGAAGATCGTTAAAACGAAGGAACAGGTCAAACTTTTAAATGATTACTAATATCTGTTTTTCCTCTTCGTAACGAGTACACACAACCAACTTTTTCAGTTATCGAACAGTGACAATTTACCAGTTTCGAGCGAACATTCGATGAATGCGCAAACCTTCACTGCTCGTGGCAGTACCACTGGCCAATCGTTAGATATAACCAAACAGGATTTCACCTCGCAAGTTTCACCAGGGAGTGCACCGTCGTATGGTACAACAACGACCTATCAGTCTCAGAAGTCATCGTTCCAGGCACCGACCGCAACACCAAGCACGTACAACGCGTACTCCACAAATGCTCAATCTGCCCAGTCATCGTTTCAAACTGTGTCAGGCACGAGTGCTAATAGTTATTCTGCGACATCGACTGTTACACAAGCAAGTTACAATTCTTCCTCGTTCCCTCAATCCAATACATCGACTTTCAATCAAGCCTCACCATCTGCGCCAGCGTCTGCAACCTCCGGTTACAACCAACCAACAACTACCAATCAGGTAATTCATAGAAAATGCTAGTAAATACTAACAGATAAACGTCACCATATAGCGGATTTTCTCGAAAAAACTTTATTTTCTCTCCACTCCAGTTTGTTGCAATTTGGGTAGAAAATTCAAAGTCGATTTTCTCGAGAACAAAGCCTCACGTGAACAAATTTGATTCTATATTTTCGCCTTATTTTTTCATGTAGAATTACCCCCTTTTCGTTTTTCTACCACCAGTTACCGAACACCCTGTATAAATGATGTACAACGAATTGATATATGTACATACATAGATATTGGAATATTTACTCATTCACAGTTGGTCGAGATTCCTTAGGAATATGTAGTTTGATTGCAAGCGGCGCAGCTGAAGTTGCGAAATTTTTCTTTTCAGTCGTACAGATATGTAATAGTTATATAAAATAATGTTTCTTATGAAATAGGTTTATCAGTCTGCGAGTGGATATGTACCTGCTACGACGTCACAGTACCAAGCACAGTCTGTAGCGACAAATACTGTGTCCAATAGTAGTACAGGGTATCAAACCAGCGGTTACCAAGGATCGTCTTCATTTCAATCGACACCGCAAGCATACCAACCATCCGCTACAACGTTTACTTCGCCCATTACACAAACTTCTGGAGCCTATCAAAGTGCAGCGCAATCTGTAAATATCTAATTTTACTACGAATAGATACTTTTTTAAAAGTTCAACTAACAACAGATGGTTCATGAGGTTCATGAGAAATTATTTTATGGAACATCATCCAAACTAAAAATTTTAAAAAGTAACCGTGCATACTCATTTGTTCAGTATAATAAATCTCCGGACGCTTACTGATCTTCAACAAAATGGTAATTAAAGAATACAAGCTTCCAGCTTGATTTTATTTTGACTAGATACAGCTTTTATACGATAATATTTGAATGCAAAATTAAATACATACATTTGAATAAGTGTTGGAATCAAGAGATTAAGAAATCGTGGGATGATTATTCAACAAAATAGTAATTAAAGAATACAAGCATCCAGCTTGGTTTGATTGTTTTATTTTGTTTAGATGTAGCTATTGTACGATAATATTTCAATGCAAAATTAAATATATACAAGTACTATTTAAATAAGTGTTGGAAAAAAGAGATTGAGAAATTCTGAGATTATTATTATAGAAAGCTCTAGAAGCGAAATTGGAGAAGAATTAGCCCACTTAAATTTGAAAAATTAGAAAATATAAGAACAATAATGAAAATTTCGGATATTTTGGTCGGATTTCATTTACATGTTCTCTACATTGGAAACAATTAGTAGTTTATTTCATAATATAGATCCTTTAATAACGAAAAGTCGTCTGCATCCAAATTTGAGTAAGTGTCCGGTGACTTACGGACGGGAGTGTATGTAATAAGAAAATACGCAACCTTGGGACGATATACAGATACATAACAAATGGGTATGCAAACATCTAATATGATTATTATTTCAATATTTAGTCTATATTCGTTATCATCGAATCTTTATCTTAAAAATGTTATTTACATTCATCATTAAAAGCAAAAGATTTTTGTATTTAGCATCTTTTTCATTTCCATTCGTTTATACATATAATATAATGTTTCATAAAATGAGTTTTCCATCCTTAACTTCAGGGATTATTTCCCAGAAAACATGTTTTTGTTACAATCAAAATGATTTTATATATATATTTTATCATTTGATTCTATTCCCCGTTAGTTAATGTTAACATTATCGCTTGTATCAAACGATTAAATTACATTTATAGGTATACGCAAGTGCGTATGGTACATATGCAAGCCAACCGCAAACAGCGTCCCACAATCATAAGTTAAGCAGTAACGCGACGAAAGATTCTCAATACGATAGTAATACGACGACATCAAATAGTTCCCTGGCAACTACAACAGCACCTACGTTAGGTCTTAGTTCTGCATCCGTGAATAGTTCGCAGACGACTAAAGTAACCAATTCGAACGGTGAGTTGAATCATTCGAAACAGCAACGAGATTACTCGAATAATTCGATGGAAATAACAAGTTTGTAATGTGATTTTTAATTAGCGGTTCCGAAAAGTTCATCGAGCGGCGTGGTAACAGGTAGTAGTGGCACTGGAAATATGACCGGCGGTGGCGCAGCTGGCAGCATGACACCGATGTTAAGTCATCAATACATTTTGGGCCAAGGTGTACCTTATGCGTTTCAGCAACCAGTGTACAGTTACGAGGAATTGCAACTTATGCAACCGAGAATACCGCACATGGTCAGTTATTATTTTATCGATCAATTTATTTCTGCAACCGAGTCAAGTACAAATTATGTCTCCTATTTCTCGATATAATTTGTACTTTATTCAATGAAAATCCTTCTTTAGAGTAATGTACACTTTAGAACGGGTACATTTACAAATTTCAATTTTGCTTCTACATATATTATTAACACGTTCACTGCCAAACCACGATTCTAAAATATTCCACAGAATTGAATGAATTGAATGAACGAAGTGGAAACTGAGAAATTTCAATTAATCACGGTGTCAAGTTAAGGCTTTATTTGTTCACGAGCATGTAAATCGCAGAGGAGTGTTATCCGTAAGACGATGACTGCCATTCAATAGAGAAGGCGTTCAAGAACAAGTTCAAACCATGTTTCTACAATTCTTCAGTTCCAGATTGAATCTTCTATGCGACTTACTTGCTCGTAAATAAATAATCATGAAAACTGCTATCTGCTGATAAACACAACAACATGGTAAAGAAGATCTGCAAAATTCAACAAAATTGAAGTTGAAATATCTATGAAATTATTCATTTTTCGACATACATAGATTAATACATTTTTTTATAAAGAATGACGAGCTGAATCAAATAGTATATAGAAACGTATATGTTTCTATTTTAAAAAATATAGATCAAATCTCCGAAGCTCTTTTACCTATGGCCTATGGAAAGCTGTTACTACCACATTGTAGTCCTCTTTAGGGTACCTTTTCGGATTTTGTTCAAATTTAGATGTGTTGTAGTTTTTAGTGACACGAACGTACCTCAAAAGATTAAAAATATTATTGTTTGTAATAAAAGTAAATTGTTAAAAATACCACGTTTTAAAACGGACTAAAAAGTATAAAATAATTTAAATGAAATAAATTTTTAAAGAAATATGTT
This sequence comes from Lasioglossum calceatum, assembly GCA_963966675.1. NCBI lineage: Eukaryota > Metazoa > Arthropoda > Insecta > Hymenoptera > Halictidae > Lasioglossum > Lasioglossum calceatum. The sequence continues at coordinate 312,674 of OZ016548.1, forward strand.
TAAAAAACGGACTAAAAAGTATAAAATAAGTTTTCCTAGCCCCATACAGATAGTCCGGAAAAATTGTGATTGTGAATTTTGAATAGCTATGAAAATACTTGTGTAAGATTTAACACGAAAAACGTGGGGCGCAAGATAATACTTACATAGTAAGGAGCGTAGAGAGTAGCTGCCGTTGAGAAAACTCACACAACAGTTCGTATCATTTGCAGTGCAATAAAATTGTTAGTGACTTAGGTGAACTATCCATGCATCAATTATCTATTGCATGCGCTCCACGTTTTTCGTGTTAAATCTTACACAAGTATTTTCATAGCTATTCGAAATTCACAATCACAAATTTTCAGGACTATCTGTATGGTGAAAAATTGGGTAGCTGCCCTGCAAGTTCACCGAAAAAGTCCACCTTAACACATAAAAATTGTCTAGAAAGTATTCGTCTTTTGGTATCATTCAAATTGCATACAATTATTTATTGTATTGTCGCAAATAAAGGAGACGCGTATATGGACTAAGTTGTGTAGTCACAAAAATGATGAGTCACGTGGCAGTTAACTTGTTAAACTTTTCAACTGAGCAACTAAAATTGTAGCGTTTGCATCTCCAAAGCGGAGGTGATATTTCCAGTGTATTACTCTAAAGTGTGCTATTCTATTTTATGTTATGATCACCTAGTAAAAAGAATGCTGAAGTAATCATTTCTTTACTGCTTGGTAGCTGCTCGTTACTTCAATATTTTTTTAAAGGAATTATGAGTATCTATTCACATGCTCATCCTCACGATGGCACACAAAGTTTATTATTGTATTGATCCATAGTGAGATGTGTCGCATCGGTTAATGATTGAAGAGGTTTTCATTTCTGATACACTATTTTGTAGAAAAATGAAACCGTCTGTGATCAATCCGGAAAGAAAAATATACTTGAAAGTTTCGTATATAATTCGTTAATACATAATACGGTAGACCGTCTTGATCGTAGACACACACTGTTAGCTTACACATCTTTCTTCCTTTCGTTTTTATGATTTCAGTTGCTCCATACCTCATGTCACGTATTTGAAACTGTATGAGAATATGAAATATTGTAATTTCAAAGTGGTTAAGTTGTACTTTGTTTCATATAGTTTCTCAAACAATGCGTGCTTCGTTTGTATAAGACAACTGTTACTGCTGGTAACAACCCAGAAAGCACACGACATCTTAAAGACGTCCATTTTAAGTCTGAAAGTCTTACGTCCTAAAAACACGTCTTTAATACATCTTTATATATTTCAATTTTAATTTCAATTTCAATATCCATTTCCATATCAATTTCAATTTCAACTCCAATTTCCATTTCAGTTACAATTTCAATTCCAATTCCAATTCCAGTTTCAATTCCAATCTGAATTTCAATTCCAGTTTCAATTCCAAATTCAACTCCACTTCCAATTCTAGTTTCAATTCCAATCTCAATTTCAACTCCAATTTCAATTTTTATTGTGATTTTAATTGCAATTGTTATTTTTATTACACTTTTTATGTTAATTCCACATGCGTCCTTCTGATAAAGCTAAATATTTATTGGTTTAATTTTAAACTCGATTTGGTCGAAATCTAAATATTTTTACTCTTTCCTTCGGTTAATTTAATTAATATTTATGGTCCTTTAAAACTTCTTGGGGACGCCTTCAAGACCTCCAGAATGTCCTACGTCTCCTGAACGTCTTTTAGACGTCAAACATACGTCTTAAAGACCGTTTTCTAACACAAGACGTTCGGAAGATGTTCGTAGGACATTCGGGACATCTTGAAGACGTCTTAATGTCCAACTGCAGACGTCTTTGTGCTATCTGGGAATTAGCTGTACCAAAGCCAGACATGAGAGATGAGAAGTTCACAAATTTTTGCAAGATATAGTTTAAACATAATGTTTACATATATATTACGTGTATATATATATATATATACATTTTTATTTTTCTTAAGTTCTAAAGTGAAAGTTAAAGAGACAGGTACAACTCGAACCGCATGTTATCTACCTTAAACCCAGTACGCGTAGAATTAGCTATTAGTTAGCCTTCTTGTATTTGGAGTACACAGTGTATGCATGTAGTTTTGTGTTTGGCCTTCCTGACTAACCTGCAGCCAACTACTGGTTACTATGACGCGGCTTTGGGCTATCAGACAACTGGCCCAGCTACCAGTCTTGGTGGAGGACGAGGAGATGCGCTTTCCGGTGTACAAGGTGTCCAAGGGGTACAGGGTGTACAAGGAGGCTATACCAGTATTAGTGACGCCAGGTTCGCCAGAAGCGACAGCAACGCGTCACCGGTTCCATCCACTATGTCGCAACAGGTAAGCTTCAAGTACTTGCTTTTGCTAAATTTCAGAATATTAGCTTAACCCTTGTGTAGTTAACCGGGTACCCATTTACTGTATTTCTTTCAACAATTTGTTAATGTTCTTCTAAAAAATATCACAAAATTTCTCTGAATGTCCATTCTTTACTCGCTAATATATTATTGGGTTGGCAAATAAGTTCGTTCGATTTTTTAGAGTGTAATAAAACACAATTTTATGTTTTGATACACAAGATAAATTTTAATCAATTATATATTGGCCATCTTTATCGATGACCTCTTGCCATCTTTCCACCAACTTAATTATACCGCGTTCGTAAAACGTCTGGGACTTATCGGCGAAAAACCAATCCAGGTGGTTTTTAACGGCCTCTTCATCCCTGAAGGTTTTCCCGTTCGTAGAATTCTGTAGCGACCAGAACAAATGATAATCAGAATGGGCTAGATCCGGTGAATACGCAGGATGAGGCAAAACATCCCAGCCAAGCCTAATCAATTTATTCCGAGTGGTCAATGACGTATGAGGTTTGGCGTTGTCGCGGTGGAAGTGCCTTCTCGTTTCTCAATAATGCAAAGTAGTCAAGTTTTTCAGTAGTCAAAAGTGCTAGATAAAAGATCAATCCAGGCCGCGATCGCCCTCAAAAGTGTTATTCGGTTGTACGTGGAACTTTGAACGTGCTGAAAACAAAATATACCATAATCACAAATAACATCAATGACATCAATATCTGTGTTCTAAAACTTATGCAAATTAAAATGAGGACGTATTAAAAACCATGGTCTCTAGTTAGTTACTTATCAGCTTATCGATTTGTTGCCGAGTGTAGATTCAAGTAATTTCTGTTTTGATTTTGTTTGCACTACTCGCAGACTGCCACGCAGCATCAGCAGCCGATGATGAATCCTGCGCTTCCTCCTACATATGCATACTTTGCGTATGGCAGTGGAATCATGCCAGGTGCTTTTCAATACGGAACCCCCACTGCTATTTATCCTGTAAGTCGGTTAAAAGACAAGTGATAAACCATTTGTTCTTTCGGGCGATTAAAAGAAACATTTTCTTCTCATTTTCCAAAACAATTTATTACAGCAGATAGCTACAGCCGGTAATGCGGGTACAAACAGTGGTGCATACAGCGCTAAACCAGGGAGTTACGGTTCTGGATATGGAGGTGGCGCGAACTATGATGCTCTAGCATCTGCGGGTCCCTCTGCGGAGTATAAAGGTGCAGCAAATAGTTACACCAGTACACAAACTGGCAAAACAGGAACATCTACTGGGAATACCAACACTGGCGGATCATCTGCAACTGATATAAGCGCGACTATGTACCCGAAGACTCATGTGACGCTTGGTAAAGTGAATGTAAGTTCCTTTTTCTAGTAACTACCGCAATTATATTTATTTTACTTGAATACTTTCGGGGCGGCCTCGACAACTTGAACTAAGCCTTGAGATAGGGGCAGCTGTAATTTTAAAAAACTTGGACTTGGTTTCAATGCTGTCAAACTTCACAAGTGTCATTACTAGATTGCGGATCTTTATGCACAATAAATTGAATGTTATTTTTTCCCTTAATGATTTTAATAGACAAATCATATACATATTACATCTTCAATTTTCTAAATTTTTCAACAATTTTCAATTTTATCTACTGAATTTTGCTACAAATGCATAAAGATCCGCAGTCTAGTTATTACCTGTTTCAATGTACCGACTAATTCAGAGTGTTCAGTTTCGAATGGTTGATCCCCATAGTTTGATCGTTTCATATGGTAAACATAACATTTTAACAAGAATATTAGTGATTCCCCTAGCGCAGTGGTGAGCAACCCGCGGCGTATTGTGGGCCAAAAGTGGAAACATAAGACTACGCGCGGGCCACAACCGGCAACGAACGCAATATTAAATACTTTGTTGTATTCCGGTGGGCCGTAGGCAGTTTGCTAGCGGGCCATGGGGTTGCTCATAACTGCCCTAGCGTAACAATTTGTAAAAATCATTTTTTTTGCATTTTCTTAAAGTTTAATATCTTTGAAAGATTAAAGTCGGAAGGTATGGAATGTTATGACGCAACTAAGCGCACAGATATAAATTGAAGTATTTGACATTCATAGTATCAGCTGACCATTGCATGAAAATATAATATGGTGCCCTTCTGTTCGAAAGACCTCTCAAGAAGCTTCATACAGAGTGTTTCAGCGAAGAAAGGCCACTTGAATATCTCTTCAAATTATAAAAATGCAAACAAGTTTTGTTTATTTATTTTATTTCGGCTTCGCAGCCCAGAAATGGACTTGGTTTTATACAATCTACTATCGCACTCACTCATTTCCGTACCGCAGACATACATTCGCTTGACTATACTTTAATTATTGCCTACAATACTCCTATTTCTGCTCTACATTCATTTTTATTTTACTTATCCTATATTACACATTCTCCCGTGATTACCTTTGGTCTAGTGCTCATTTCTGACTTCTCTGCGCTTATCATTCTCAACCAGCTTACCACCCCCTCACCTGATTTACCCTCTACTATTTCCTCCTCTCGCAGTTCGATGCCCTCTACTTTATAGCAGTCTTCCGATACATGTCTTATTATATCTATCTGTGACATACACAACACAAGCATTTCCTTTTTTCCTCTTCTGGCCAGTACCAATTACCTTCTTAAAAGTTTCCGCATCTAGCTCTTGCTATTAGCTCTTGGCTGTCCCCTTGTCCCTGTTTTTCTAAATACTCTACTCTATCTGCCGTTCTTATATACCATATTTGTACCTTCAGTTATATCGCGCATTCTCGACTCTCAAGCACCTCATCTAGGTCTGCCGTCAATAACGTAAAAAGTAGCGGCGGACTCAGTGGACATCCATGTCTGACCCCCCTCGCCGTCCAAAAACTTTCTCCTTCATACTCCCCCAGTCTCACCTTACCTTACATATTGTTTCTCTTACTCTCTCTTACTATCTCTACACATCTCCCACTTTCACCAATGTATATTTGTGGTATTTTTCTGATGAAAATAAGACCAAACACGATATAGTATCAACTGTATTTAGTGGTTTAATTGACGATGAACGTTTCGGGCGCAAGGAAGGACAGCGTATAGGAAAGAAAGAGACGCGGAGAGTCGCTTCGGCCACGCGCGGTCTCTCTTTGCACGCGCTGCCCTTCTCTACGTACGGTTCGGCCGCTGAAGCTCAATAAAAAAATAGAGTCCCGTCTACGATGAATGCAAACGAATCTCCCTTTTGCTTTTATAGAGGAAAAGGCTTTTGCGCTTATGGAGGATTTACTGTAGTATGTATAATGATACTTGAAAAGACGATAATGTGTGGTAATCCTATTGTTATTTCAGTCTTACGACAAGCAAACTTTTCACTCGGCAACTCCTCCGCCGTTTAGCCTGACCGGCAGTCAAAACGCTGGTTTGCCTGGCGCATACGGAACGCATTTGTTTATCCCGACTATGCCGCATCAGTTGCATCAGCCGCTTCATCAAGACGGTGGCAGTAGCACGGGCCAAAGGTCAAATACAAGTTCCCAAAATAAAGCTCAGGCAAAACCTGGATACAGTCCTAGTTACTGGGCCGGAAGCAATTAAATCATTTTGAATTGCACAAAAGAAACGAGGAGAAAAGAGGAACACCATATCTAAAGAAACACAACTTCGCCATTGTGAGGCACGGTGGTGTGAGAGATATGGACATTGACACAAATGACATGAAGAAACACGAGATAAGACATTCTTTCTTTTTTTTTGGTGAAACTAAACGAATCTGGTATGACACGAGTTACGGTAAAATATAAGATGAACCTTAAACATGCGGAAGAATTAGGCAACTTTGATGGATTGTATGTTTCATAGGGCGATGCATTTCTCTTACGTAAATTCATGTAACGATTCATTTTTAAATAAGTTTTACTGATTTCATTGTATGTACTCGCAACAAATTCTTCCTTATGTTATATTACTTGCGATTCATATATACATATAACACAATATATACATATCGTTCTCCTGAAAACGGAATATGTGTATGGAAAGAGAAAGAACTTTTGGAACAGAGTGACATGCGGCGAGAAAAATTGCATAGTTCTTCCGATTGTGAGGCGCACTCGTGCCAAATAAACTGCACAGCGTTTTGCAACGCTGAAGACCGTGGAATGCATGATCGTACATATTTGTCAAGGCGAAGGAGGCAAGCAGACTTTCTGTGGTATGTTGAAACACTATAAAGGGGAAAAAAATCAAGATTTGTGAGTAGCATAACTCTCGTGTGAAATACTGGAAAGATGATCTAGAAGAGTAATTGACTGTTAAATCTACTCCCGATCTCCTATCTGTATACTACTGTGCAATTGCGAATATACTGCATCGACTGCAAAGGGTGATAGTTTTTTTTGTATAATGTAGGCATCTCGGCTCACCAACATCTAAAGTGCTTCTTTACATGAAAACAAAGCACCCCGTTCGTGATGAAACGACAAGTAAAACTATACTATTGTAAATTACGATAATTGTATGTATTTAACCATGGAACTTCAGGTATATAAAGTTATAATCATCATGATGTTGTCACTTTTGGTATTTAAAAAAGAAAAAAGAAACACACGAGTGTATAATTGCACTAGTTTCGCATTCTTGCGCGCACCCATATTATAAATGTATTTGTTTAGTCGCTTTTATACATTTCTCTCTCTTCTTTTTCTTTTTCTCTCTCTCTCTCTCTCTCTCTCTCTCTTAGTTACCAGAACTTATCGACGTTATATTTTATTAACGAAAAGAATAGCTATGAAACCAAAAATGGGAAGATACCGTCATATCATGTTTTCGCGAGAGCGTTGGATTCGAAAAAGAAAAAAAAACGAGAACGGTACTTATTTAATTGTATTTTTATGTTTACGAAAAAAAAAACGGCGTTGCAGGTTAATTAGTGGCCACGGTTATTCAAAGAATCGAGCAGATTTCAATAATTTTTCTTCTTGTGGTGCCTTCAATAAAATTCACATACAATAGAGTTGAAACGTCTGCTTTTTGCAGAATTTCCAACGTAACACTTTTTACAATCCTTTCGTACTGTAAGTTATATTATCGAGAAACGTTTACCTTTAACCCCTTACTCATACATACATTGATTCTTACTTAACCGCTCTATATCATTGACATAATTTATAACGTAGAACAGCGCTCGGATTTACTTACTCGCGACGGCCGAGTTTCGAAGGCTACGTCCCCTCGACCCAGCCACGCCCCACTTCCCGTGGCGGCCCTAGTTCTCGCGCAGCGACACGGAGCGAGACGCGTGGCCGGATCAAGGAGGCGTGGCCGGGTCGAGGGGGCGTAGCCTTCGGAACTCGGCCGTCGCTAGTAAGTAAATCCGAGCGCTGACATAGAAGAAAGTAATAGTTGTCTGTTTAGTTTATTAATTGACTTCGACAGTTTTCCTTTTCTTTTTGTTTCTCTTGTTTCATTCGAATTGCTTATCTTGGAAGAGTTTCGAATATAGTTCTTTTTTTAATCACTGATCCACAATGTACGGTTCGATACGATATGTCTGGATATGGACGAACGATGCTTTTTATCAACAAATAATTTATACTTATTATCGAGTAATCATTACAGCTTTAATAGTAACCTTTTTGAAGTTTACTATGTAAGGAAGTTCTCCGGATACGGAGGAGAATTAAGACACGTACTATGACATTCTATTCGATGTTTACACGATGTATAGTCCAAATAATAATCTTATATGTCTACGCCGTAAGTTCTACGATTTCTGTTTCTTTTTTTACTTTTTGCTTTCGATTCATACTCATTTCTAGGATTTGCTTAAACAACACGAAACTGTAATATTTGTTAATACGTAAATAAAAGTGAATTTTAGTTGATCAAAATAAAAGAGTACTGAGTGAGCTTGATTGTCGAGTAGGTACATTATACATATAGTTTCGCGAGAAAAATAGAAACGGAGAAGAGAAAGAGGAGGAGGGGTGGGGGGTCGGAGAGGATGAACACGCACGCAAATATTTCAACAACCAACGTTTACAGTTTTTACAAATTTGATATTGCAGCGATTTCGAAACGAGATGTCGATACGTTAGTTGCACTAACGGACGTTCACTTGCACTTGTATAACTCCTTTCAATTAGATTGTAACGAATCAAAAAGAACACGATTGTCGATTCCGTCTGTTCAAGAAGGCACATTATTTATGCCCAGCGCTCGGGTTTACTTACTCGCGACGGCAAAGTTCCGAAGGCAACACCCCCTAGTTCGTGGCGCCTAGGAGAACTAGTGCCGCCACGGGGAGCGAGACGCGCGGCAAGGTCGAGGGGGCGTAGCCATCGAAATTCGACGGTCGCGTCGCGAGTAAGTCAATCCGAGCGCTGATTTATGCCGATAATAAAATGTAATATGTACAGTTATAGAGCGAAGAAGTTCCGATGCAACAAAGAAAAAGCAAACACGATACACATTTTTAGACGGATACTTTACATTTTTGCATTGCGGATAGAAGTGATCGTTACGAATTACTTCTCTCGCGAGAAATATAGGGATACAAAGCGTTCTCACGAGGTGCTATTAAAATATTTACGATTCAGTGCGTGTACTATAACATGGGGGATAAAGTGTTTTACCGTAAATCGTCAAAACCGCATCGAGAATCGCTGATACGTGGATGAAGTAAATAACTGTAAGTAAAATATCGTTAGCAACTGCATATATATATATAATATTATATATATACACAAATTTGAGTAACAGCGGTATGGACAGGTACATTTGAAAATCGTGGGAGACCAAATGTAGAATAGCTCTCTTGAAACAAAAAATGTAAATGTGTAATCAAAAGCTTTCGAGTAACATCAGTTGTTGTCTCCGCAAAAAAAGGTGCCCCGATCTGCACAAATTACTTTCATCGACTGCAGGATGTTCCGAGAACATACATACGTATATAATAACTTCGAAATATTATTCCTTCAAAAATAAATCTTACAAATATACGTACGATTTTCGAATGGTTGTCAGAAATATGACTAATCGCGATTGAATAAATATGCGATTAGATTCAGATCGATGAACTTGCTATTTTACGCGTATAAATATAGTGATCAGTGATCGTATCTTGTGGTCGCCCCATCGGTGTTTACATTATTGTATTCGATCAATCATCTAAAATCGAAGGTATATTTTAACGATTTACGTTGTGTTAAATAAAATGCCGAATTTTTTAACGACTTTGAACATCTGAACGATCTTGAACAACCTGAAATATAAACATACCTACGTGTCTATGAGAACTATACCTACATGTGGACACACTCGCAAAACGAGACATGTTCAAGTGGTCGGAGAGATACGACTAACAAAGTAAATATACTTTTCAGTTTCATATCAGTATATACATATAGTTTAGAATATTTTTCACTTCTGTGCGCTCGGTCGAGCTTACGGGCAAAGATGTTAACTGTACCGTATAACAATGACAAAACAATGAAAAGAATGCAAAATATTTTAAGGGACGAGAGAAAATGTAAACGACATGTGAAATTCAGATCAAACAGTTTGTTCTCGTAATAATTATTACACATTAATAATTTTTGTATTTTTGTCAAGTATTAATCTATAAAACGAAAATGCAAAATGCATTATGCCATTACAGCTATTAATATTATAATTAAAAGAAAAAAATAGCTACTACTGTGTATAAAAATGAATATCTGAAAATAAATGTATTAAAGGAACCCCGTGACATACACTCCCGTCCATAAGTTACCGGACACTTATTCAAACTTCGATACAGACGATTTTTGAAGTGAAACTTCTTTTGGCAGGGTGTAAGCCTAATTCGCGACACAAGAAAGCGTAACGGTCAATAATAATATAAGTGGGGGAATATATTTTATACGTACAATACTCTCCCAATTTTAACCGACTACGACTACACAGAGTAAGTATAAAACGTTACACGTTCTCGTGTCGCAGCCGGTTGTGCCCACTAACTGCCCAGTCAACCAGGCCGTCTCTGGCTGAACACGAGCCCGGCGGGCCGAGGGCAGGTAGCGAGACGGGCACTGTGTTGAAGGTCCCTCGAAGCGGCTCTAAGCCCACTGGGCCAAGGTTCTGACCAGGGACTATCCGCGCGGGAGGGCTCGTAACTTGGACCACGGCCGAATTTTGGCCGAACCGGCCCTCGGCCGAATTTTGGCCGAATTTTGGCCGATTTCGGGCCGCTGTAAGATGGCAGCACGGTGGTTCAGCCAAAATTCAGCCAAAAATCGGCCAAAAATCGGCCGAGGGTCGGTTCGGCCAAAATTCGGCCGAGGGCAGGTTCGGCCAAAATTCGGCCGTGGTCCAAGTTACGAGCCCTGCCGCGCGGATAGTCCCTGGTCAGAAACAGGGATTTTTGCTTACGGGGTGGGCCCCAGTTGTGCCCTATATCCCCTCTTCTCTCCGTTGAGAGCGATGAGTAACAGTGAGTAAGGCCAGCGCGTTACTCGCTTTCGAGTCGCTGGCAGCTGTCCTATATACCCCTACTACTCACTGCTGAGGGTGGGGAGCAAGTGGAAGTGTATTATTATATGTATAGTACATCCCCCAACAGCGTTCTCAATGTTACAGACAAAGGAACGCGGATTTGCGAATTGACGCTCAACCATCGACTTCAAGGCGCAGCACGTGTAACCAGTGCTTCGATTGAGCCAGTGTAGCCAGATTGAGCTCCGATCAGAGCTCCCGTACTCCCCTACTTTCCCCTTCCAGTGTCGCCAGATTGCGGTGGACACGAATCTCCCGTACTCCCCTACTTTCCCCTTCCACTATTCTCTTCGCACATGCGCGGCGATTTTAGCATCAGTAAAGTAAAATTCTCGATAAAATAAGGTACCTTGGTCACCCCGTACAATTATTAAAAATTGTTACGACTTGATTGTGAGAAATAATGGATTGTTTTGGTACTTTCCCGCCATCATTCCCCACTACCTTTTCATCATAATATACAGTTGCCCGCATAACTGATCACCAGACTGAGGATCTTTATGCAAAATGAAAATGTTCTACATTGATTGTAGGAAGCAGAAAACAAATAAAAATTGATTTTATCCTTTTATGACTTTGTTACGTTAAAAACAACGTTACAATATTCTTCAATTTTTCTAATCTATTACTGTTTTATATTTCACCCAACTAATTTCTTCATAAATGCATAAAGATCCGCAGTCTACAGATCGCACACAGTTTGAATCAGAATAACTTTTTTATGAATGGACCAAACGATTTCAATTTCTCTGTAAGGCTAGAAGAATTCTGAAAAACAATAGTAAAAATCAATTTTTACTGTTGTTTTTCAGAATTCATTTACTAAACTAATCCTTCTAGCCTTACAGAGAAATTGAAGTCCATTCATGAAAGAGTTATTTTGAGTGTGTGTGATCAGTTATTTATTTGCATAACTGTAGATACGTTACTGTTTTGGACACGCATGCGCGAGAAATCTTTGCCAATATTTCAGCGCTGCTGGCGATGGTCATGGACGCAGCACGCAGCGCGTCCTTCCTTCGTTCCTTCAGTCAGTTCAGTCCAGTTCAGTCCTTCCTGGTCCTTCCTTCGCTCGTCTTGTCTCGTGTCGTGTCGTGTCGTGTTGTCTCGTCTCGCGTCGCGTCGCGTCTCTCGTCCGGTCCGGAGCACATTGTTTCGGTACTTTCCCGCCAATATCACCACCCCATTACCTTTTCATCATAATATACATATAGGTACGGTACTGTTTTTGACGCGCATGCGCGAGAAATCTTTGTAAATGTCTCAGCACTCAGCACTCGTCAATCTCGTCATTGGATTTGATTGGACCAGTGGATCAGTGGATGTGGATTGCATGCGGTGGATTTCTGACGTAGTTTGTTGGGGTTAGGGTTCGTATGAGTCGCTTGGGTTACCCTGGGATCGTCGCCAACTCATTTCACCGATCATTTCATCGACACGATTTTACCGACACTAACTTTCGTCGACACTATGTTTTCATGGACTTGATTTGACCGACACTATTTATGTTTTCATCGACATGGTCAAATCGTTGACATACAGTGACTCGGATTAATATATGTGGACGCTCTGAAAAAGACGATAACTTTTTTGAACTTTTTTGGAAAGCTACAGCAGTTAGTTTACCACAGGATGTGAAAAACAATTTTTTTTTTAAATTACAATTGATCGGAATTGTAGAGAAAATACTAAAAGTTGCATTTTACAACAGGCATGCAAACTCTTTAACCACCAAGGGCCTCTTTAAGTATTATAAATAAAAGGGAACACATTTTATTAATTAACATTGCTGTTACACATACAAAATAACGTACATACAAAGTTGTTTTTTTCAATTTTATTTGCGAAAGGGTGAAATTGATTTGCAAAAAGGTGAATTTGGAGTGTAAAACCTATAAATTGTGATAAAAAGTTTCAAAGTTTTTGGTCGGGCCGCAGACTGCTTGTCGACGGGCCGCATGTTTGACATGCATATTTTACAACTTTTTTTATGTAGGCCTATATTGAAAATTTTAAAAATACGTTTTGTAGATCTGTGTGAATTAAACATATTCTGAAAATTTCGTCAAAATCGGTCAACGTTGCAATGAGCTACAAACGTTTAAAGATGGTAAAAATGGCAGATTTTCACGATTTTCGACCTCTAACTGCAATAAAACTAAGGATTCTTACATCTTTCAATGCCTGTCGTTTTCTCCCGCATCAACCGATTTCGATGAAACTTTCACAGTGCATTGTAATTCACACAGATCTGCAAAACGTATTTTTCAAATTTTCAATGTATATAGGCCCACATAAAAAAGTTTGTAAAATCCAACTTTTAGTATTTTTTTCTACAATTCCGATCAATTGCAATTTTTGAAAAAATCATTTTTCACGTCCTGTAGTAAACTAATTGCTTTAGCTTTCCAAAAAGGTTCCAATCGTATAGTACAATATTAAAAAAGTCATCGTCTTTTTTAGAGAGTTCGAATATTAATCCGAGTCACTGTGTCAAAGATTTTCTTTTTTTTTTATTTATTTTACTTCGCTTTCTTAACTGCCAGGGTTGTTTCGCGACGGGACCTACAGTTTTTATAAGGTGGCACCTTGGGCACCACAGTTTAAATGGCACATGGAATATTTCCAGAGGTGCCGGGGTATAAATACGGAAAATTCAATTCAGTATACCAGCAATAGTTTTTTGCGATTACATATCTCGGAACCTAAGTCCGAGCGCCGGATAGATGTATAGAGAAAAGTTGTTCAGAATGTTGTCTTTAACACATGTCAAGGTCAAGGTCACCCGAGATCGCTCCCCTTAACCATTTCCACTAATACAAAAATAAATGGATATTTAAAATTATTCAAAATAACGTAGTTTTGGAAATAAACTCTGAAAATATCTTTATTTTTTATTTCAAATACTGTTCTACCCATCCCTGGCTGGAAGGTGTGTTTTTTTTATAAACAGTGGTGGAAGCAGTGTGGAAAATTAGGAAGAGTAGGAGTAAGGGTACATTCGGTTACGGCCGGCTACGGCTATAAAAGTATAAACCCTCGGTACGCTGATGCTCAAACGGTACCCGTTTGTGCTCGTCAGCTGCGTGTCCTTATGGTTTGTCGAATATTTTAAATTACGGTGGTGGATTCAGTGTTTTCTGGCTGTGCCTTTCGTCCTTTATTGCGGTCCCGGCTCCCGGCCCGGTCGTTATGTCGCCAGTAGGTAGGCTAGCTGACCTTCACGACCGCTGGTTTGTCCCTTCGTGGAGGGTTTTACGACGGAACAAGAGATACGAGTGGCAGTCTCTAGTATTATTGTTTAACAAATGTAAAAACGATTTATTTACCTACAGTTAAAATTGACTATTGTTAAATGAATTTTGGTGCAAATTTCATACCGATATCTATTATAGTTCAAAAGTCCTATTAAAATGTCACTGAATTTCCCGATCTAACCCACTGTGTGACGTGCGTCTCCAACATGGTGTATTATTTAATATGATGTTTTTCATTTCATGGATATGAAATTGATATAATACTTAAATGTTTAGTAATTAATTAGATACATACCAACTTATTTACCCCTTTGCACTCCTTTGTCGAGTGTGACTCGACATCAGAGAAAGAAAAATGTATGCAAATGAAACGGGTTTATATGTATGTGTGTATGGTTCTTCCTTTATTTATTTAATTTCTCATTTTCTAGTTAGAAATAAATATAAGATTCACAAACATATAAATTACAACAAAGCTTGAGAGCTGTATTTGATATAATTAGTAGACAAAATTGTAGAAAATAAGTAGCAGTCAAGGAACTGTTCTCTGAAGTAAATTTCAAATGAAACACTTAAAATAGTAGGGAGTTCTTGACAACAAAATTGAAAAATAATTCGGAGAGCGAAGGGTTAATAATGCATACAATATTTTGAATAATGCTAGCGCAACTTTCAGTGATGCCTCAGAGTGACCGCTCGAGTGTTACGGTTTAAACGGTCTTTATCTCTAAAAATATCGTAAAAGAGAAAAGAAAATTTATATTTTTTATATGGCTATATTTATTTGAATGCCTAAGGGAGAAGATTCGCGTTTTCAGGATTGTAAGGGTGCGGGATGATGCGCCTTCTCGTTTCTCGATAATGCAATTATATCGGGGTTTTCAGTAGCCAAAAGCGCTAGATAAAAGATCAAACTAGGCCGCGATCATCGCCCTCAAAAGTCTTATTTTTAGGTTTAATACATTACCGACCGGTGATTTTTGCGTAATTTTGAAAAGTCTAGTGTACATGGCTAAACACTTTAATGGAACCTTCAATAGCAACAGCAGTTTTCATTGTGAACTAACAAGTCACCCTCGAGACCGTCATCTAATAGTTTGATTTATCGACGTCGAGCGTAAACTTTAAGTTTCCGAACTGGTAATAAGCGGGAGAATTTTCTTCGCAGGCGCGGTGGCAAAGCTGGCGGCCATTGCGGTAGAGAAGGGGTTGCCGGTAGTGTACTTAAGGGAATGCGAAGCCAGGTTTCAGTCCCATTTTTAGCCAACCAAGTACAACAGTGACCTACCGAGCGTAACGCGCGCACGGTACATTCAAGAGGATGAATTTCAGAATGGAGGAATTGGCAGTCGTTAGCGTTGCGATGCAGCTACAAGTAATCGCACTGCGACACCTGCGCCGCCTGCGCCAGAAGCAACGGGAGCAACGGGAACAACGGGTACAACGGGAGCAACGGGAGCAAGAGAAACAACGGGAGCAACGGGAGCAAGAGAAACAACGGGAGCAACGGAAGCGACGGGAGCAACGGGAGCAACAGGTGCAACAGGAGGAAGCAGGACGCAAAAGGAAAAGACGTTACGCTGTTCATCCACTCTGGAAAAATCGAGACGTTGAAGGAGATCTGTTTCTATTCAGAGAAACGTTAGCGGACAACGAGGAAAAGTTCTGTGCATATTTCCGGATGAGCAGGGGCTGCTTTGCCAGCTTACTGCTAAAAATTCAGGATCAGCTGACCAAACAACATACGCACTTTAGAAGCCCGATGTCACCGGCGGAACGATTGGCAGTTTGCCTGCGGTAAGTGGCTAAACAATGCATTCATTTTTCTAAACACTTTATCCAATTATGTTGGAGGACATGGTTGCAGTGGAGTTCTTTTCTAATTAAAAGTCACAGCATAGTGAAATAGGTAGCTTTAAAATGAACTTCAATGTTCATTCATTCAATGAAAACGGCAAATAAAAAACTATACTATAGCGTATACCAGGTATGTCCTGCCTAAACCGACTCTTATTGCAACTCGCGTCCTATCTAGTGATTTGAACTTCATTCACACGCCGTGATCGTGATACATATTTTAATCTAAAGTCAATTTGCTCGGTGTCATCCTAATTCTTTATCTCGACTGAATTAATTCTTTTGTTAAATACGTTGTGGAAATCGCTTTGGCCGTTGGCAGAAACGCAACGGTCAAAGCAATAAAAAATGCAAATCGTGCTTGGATACCCCAAAACATAACACGAGTAAATAGGTGACGGACCGCGGAGAGCAATTGCGAGACAGAGACAGAGACAGAGAGAGAGCATAGTGGTACTTCCCGAATAATTACCAATAACGCCTATCACACTACACTATACATACATATATATCACACTACACTATACATACATATACATTGCTATATGCAGAGTGCATCAGCCCTTCGTGGTCGCTAATAACCTATTTAGCTGCTGACGCGACTTTAATAAATAAATAAATTTAACAAAATTCTTCGATTTCGATCTTTATCCAGAACAGTTTTATTTCAACAAAGTAGCACAAATCAATGTACACCTTAATCTAACTTAACCTATCTTAATCTAACTGAAGCTAGGGGAATCTCAGGTAGCCTCTTCCTTCTCCTCTGTATCCTGGAATTCCGAGATAATTTGCAGGACCCCTTGCTGCACTATCGTTTGGTTTCGTCTCTTCAACCGCGATACACTCATTATCACGCTCTCGAAAAAAAGTCTTAATGCGGGCTCTCGTTGGGATAATGCATGCTGCTGCAACAGCTGTTCAAACGTTTCGGTGCACGCCGTAATGCGGTTTTCCAAAATTTTCAGTGTTTCTTCTTCCTCCAAATTGCACCGCGATCGTTTTCGTGGCGGCGGCGTCGTCGGAGGCGGCAGCTGCTCGCTTTCTTCTACCCCGTCATTGCTAGGTGGCGGTTCGTTGTTCGCCTTGCTGCTCTCTCCCGTGCTGTCCGCCAAGCCCGGGTTCGTGTCCTGGTAGTTTATGTACGGCAGCAGAAACTCGAGCGCATCCTTGTACTTGTATGTTCTTGGATTCCGAGTGTCCAGCACGACGGATGATTTCCTGAGGGACTTCCGAAAGCTGTCTCGAATATTCTGCCACCTGCTTTTACACAGCTCAGCTGTAAACAGAAATATTGCCTAATCAATCTCTTTTATTATTGTTTCAGATTCTTGGTAACAGGAGACAAGCTGAATACTATGAGCAGCAGTTTTCTAATGGGCCAAGCAACGGTTCATCAAATAGTGAAAGAGACGTGCACGGCGATAACAGAAACACTGCTGGCGGAGACTATGCCCACGCCCACCATGGAAATGTGGGAAACGATTAAGCTGCAGTTTTGGAAGAAGTGGCAATTTCCGAATTGTGTAGGAGCCATCGATGGGAAGCACATAAATATGCAGACCCCACCGAACTCGAGTCCGTTGTACATCAATGGCAACAAGGCCTACTCAATTGTATTAATGGGCCTGGCTGACGCGAATTCGAATTTTATCACCGTGGAAGTTGTGCCATTCAGGAATAACGCCGATAGCGGCGGGCTGTTTGCCCAGTCGCGACTCGGACAGTCCATCATCGACGGGACCTATCAGATGTTGCCCGACGCTAATTTCCCGGGCACATCTACCTCTGCGCCCTGCGTATTCGTGGCTAGCGAGGCCTTCCCGCTCAAACGGAATGTCCTGAAGCCGTATCCGGCAGGTCGGGTGGAAGGACACGACAACAAGGCAAATTTTAACACGCGGCTGTCCGACGCTCGGCAAGCGGTGGATAACGCTTTTGACATATTGCTCCAAAGATTTCGAGTCGTCAACACGCGATTGCGGTCGAGGCCGGAAAAAGTCACTTCCATAATCCTCACAGCGTGCACACTACATAATTATATAAGGTCCTATGACGGATTTCAACGAACCGACCAACAAGTAGATGCGCGGAGTCCCACCTGGGATATGTGTAGTCATCACGGCGATAAAGCGACAAAGGAGGCTTTTGCTGTTAGAAAAAAGTTTAGAGATTTTCTTTTCGCCTCTAGGGACCCGCATGTATTAGAATAGGAGCCGCGACTGAAATCAGTCTTGTTATCTTTGTAAGGACACATGTACGGGTAGGGTGGCTCTTATTTTCCACTTTTGAATTTCTTTCACGACACCCCCCAGTGTTGTTGCAAATAATTGAATCTGTTGAAAAGTTTGAGTGCCCCAAATGAATGAAACATTAAAATAATTAATTATTTTCGAAACCATTTACCATGTCGAAAAATGTGTTAAACGAAGCCTGTAGAACTAGACAGGCTGCGTCTTTTATGTTCCATTAGTTTTTTTCGTAAAACAAACGGTTCTCGAAAAAATTGAGAAGAACGTCGGACCAAAATCCTTATGGTTTTATTATTTTTTATCAATGAACGTTAGCGAAAAATGTATTCTTTCTTTTGAACTTGCTGAACTTTTTTTTTATCTTGAAAATTTTTTAGCTGCACCGTCTCAAGAATCGAGGTCTTACAAAGAGAACTGTGTTTAGAAGAATCCTCTAAAATCGAAAATGAACCTTAATTAAATTAGAATCTGCAATTAAAATAAATAAGTTCACTAAATTACAACAAAAGAACACATTTGTCGGTAATGTTTATTTGTAAAAGATAATGAGATCACACTTCAATTTTAAAATTTCAGACAAAATTTTTGGAATTTGGCCCGACGTTTTTCCCAATTTTTTCGAAAAAAGTAAGATATTCGAGGAAAACGATTTTATGAGCATTTAATTAATTATTTTAATGTTTAATTCATTTGGGGCACTCAAAGTTTGCACAGATTTTTCTTTAATTATTTTGAACAACCCCGTGTCGTGAAAGAAATTTTGACAAAAATTTTTAACGTAAATAAGAGCCACCCCCTAATGTAGCAGTTAGATTTAAGGGTCGGTAGGCTCAGCGTTAAACTATTTCGGATCTGTTTGTCGCAGCAAGACACAATTTTTCAGAAATTTGATTACGAGGATCTAAAATTCAACTTTCCGAATTTTTACTATAGAAATTCAACTGTCAACATTTTTACTTTACAAATTGAACTTTCACAATTTTTCGGCATTCAAATCGGCCTTCAAGTGGCGTTTAAATTCGAGTTCTGCACACACTCTTTTTTTTTACTCTGCTATTAGCAGTCCGATCGAATTCTGTTTCTTTTGAAACCATGCATATGTGATAAAAACATTTTATAATCTCTACTGATCACGATCGGGGTACACCATTTATAAATTATTTTTGCGACAAAATTTTGTGATAGGATATTATACCATACACATAGATACGGAGAGATAGGTAATTAGGAAATGCGATGAAAATGAATACGCATGCGGGTACGAATGGTTAAGATGTTGTTGTAATAAAGTTAGGAACGCGTCAACTCACTTGGCTGACCCACTTCTTCTTCGATTTCCCTCCATACGATTCCCTTGTATTTTGCATCCATATACATGGGGTGATCCGAGTTGTACAAAAACTCGCGTTTTCTGACACACTCGATCAAGCGTCTGTCGTCCATGTCGAATAGCTTTCGGGCTATGCTCCCTCATAACTGATCGTCCGTGAAAAACTGCTTGTTTGTATATTCTTTCTGGGTCCAGGTCCAAGTAGTGCACCAATCACAGTTGACCCTTGGGCGGTAGTCGCAAGTTATTAGCGAAGGTGGGAGAGCTCGTCGTTCCCGGACCTGCACGAAGCCTGGTTTTGTATCTAGCTAATCTAGCACTGACTGGACTGGCCTGGCACTGCCTGGACTGGCCTGGCACTGCCTGGACTGGCCTGGCCCGGCCCGGCCCGGCCCGGCCCGGACCGACTGGACTGACCGTGCCAGGGTTCGTGGATATTTCTATTGTATGTGGCCCGGCCGAGCCATTTACACTCCGGGACGAAAAGTTTGCACACCCTGAAATTACTGCAATTTATGGTTATTAAACATTACAAATTCAATTTTTTTGTATACACATATTTACTGTGTGTCTTTCTTAACATACAGCGATCCACAGTAATATATTCGGACACTTTTAAAAGGACGATAACTTTTTAAATATCCGATCATACGCCTTGGATATTTTTTGAGAAGTTAGAGCAAGTGGTCGGATTTACAAAGAAAATACTAGAAGTTGTTTGTAAAAGTTTGCAACTGATTTATGGGTGCCTATATTGAAAATTTTTCAAATATATTTTGTAGATCTTTGTCAATTATACATATTCTGAAAATTTCATAAAAATCGGTCAACGTTGCAATAAGCTACAAAATTTTAAAGACGGTGAAAATTGCAGTTTTTTCACCATTTTCAGCCTATTACCGAAATAAATCTAACAATAAGTATATTTGCATCTTGCAATCTCCGTAGCTTTTTTCCGCATCTACCGATTTTGATGAAATTTTCAGAATATATATGTATAATCGACGCAGATTTACACAATGCATTTTTTAAATTTTCAATATTGGCTCACATAAAAATGTTGTAAACAATTGCAATTCTTTCGAAATTGCGTTTCCACGTCATGTAGTCAACTGATTGTTCTAACTTCTCAAGCAAATCCGAGTCGTATAGTCCAATTATAGTTAACAAAGTTGTCGTCCTTTTAAAAGTGTCCGAACATTACTGTGGTTCACAGTACGTCACCAAAAACAGTGTGGATGCTCACTAACAAAAACTAAAACTAAAACTGTCAGTCAATTTACATTGTTACGTTCATTATATTTTTAACGATAAAATTAATAGCTTGATTATACTATTGTTAAAAATTACATACTTGTTTTAGGCAGATGTATAAATCTTTAAAGGTCTACCTATGTAGCGTGGTCAGGCCGTGACGGTCCAGAATTTTGGCTCCTTCTGTACATGCCGGTGACTGTCCGACGGTAAACTGAGGAGTTTCGAGAGGCTCGCACAAAGGCCAAGCGCCGGGGATCGTGTCTAACCCCAGGCTAACCCCAGGGGTTTCCAGAACACCTTTTACTCCCCTCTACACCTCGGGACTTGCTAGAGCCGGCCGGGCCACCGGAAAAATACTATCGTCGAGAGGCTGAATATAAAACATGCTGTATTTATTTAAAAAGCTATTAACTATAACTTTTCAGAGTACGTCTGAAAATGCTAATAAGCGGGGAACACGTTGCTAAAGAATTTAAACGTTAATACAAATAAAAATAACAATTTATTACTATTCTAACAAAAAGAAAAAGAATATCATCTGACAATCTGTACGGTGAAACAGTTCGTCAAACAACTCAGGTAAGCACAGCAGAGTTTCTGAACGTTTTTGAGATTTCTCGGATATACATAATCTAGCATTTTTACATTTATCTTTCCCCGGAGAAGTCGGGGCGCCTACAAATTATTATTTTACAGTGAACACGTGTTGCCCGAGAAAGTGCCGACTGCTAGCTCGATAGCGTAGTGTAGGGTACAACAAATACAACAGATCAGTTCGTGCTCGCGAGCAGAGAACAACTGCCTCAAAACAGTCAAAACGGCGCGGCGCGGCGCGGCGGGCGGACACTCGGTCTTTAAAGGTGCTTTTATGCCGGGGTCCGCCGCGCGGGCTCGAGTCCGCGGACTTTGGTCATAAATTTCGAGCGGGTCGACGCGACGGTATCCTACCGCCTTAGAGGAAAGCTATTGTTTACCTAAACGAACCTTGAAGGGACGAGACCTTTTTTTTCTGCCACGCACAGCGGGGAACAGCGGGGAACAGCGGGGAACAGCGGGCCCGTCGACCCGCTCGAAATTTATGACTCGATTCCGCGGACTTTTGCCATAAATTTCGAGCGGGTCGACGCGACGGTATCCTACCGCCTTAGAGGGAAGCTATTGTTTACCTAAACTCTAAACGAATCGTGAAGCCGTGGAGCCCATATAGAGACCTTTTTTTTCGCTCGAAATTTATGGCAAAAGTGTACGGCGGACCTCGGTATAAACGCACCTTTATACATCCTCTCAAGCATTCACAGGCATTCACACATATCCACACTAACACACAGAGGTGTCGCGATAGGTCTGTTTAGTCTGGTCGGACACGGCTAGTAAGTACACCAATGCTTAAGGATAGGGTGCCCGGCATCGGAAATGCCGGCACGTTTTCTCAACGAAATTTATTTTCGTGCCGGGCCGAGGCGGGCGCGGGCGCGGGCAGAATATCTCTCTCACTCTCGACAGGGGCCGGCCAGGGCTGCCTCCCTGCCTGCCTGCCTCCCTGCCTCCCTGCTGTGCGTGTGCGCGACACAAAAAACAGGTTTTTAGTGAATTCTCCTTAAATAATGATTTTAAATAATTACTAGAAAATATATTAGCGACACATATATCTCTGTTCTGCAAATTTTCCACCGGATCTACTGTGAAAAAATGTATAAATATATATGGTCGTATTCTACGATTCTTGCTCTTTGAAATACCGGTTTTTTTCCATTATTTGTAACAACTCGTTGCCATCATTCAGGTAACAAGCAAAATTATTTGCATATTCAAAATGCGACAGGATTTTCCTTTCACAACCTAATAAATGATATGAAAAATTATTTCAGTTACACCGATAAATAATAAAATCATCATGTATAAATTTCATATCGGCACACATGATATGTGAAACGCTCCAGTAACTACAAACAGCTTTGAAAAATAATTCGGAGAGCGAAGGGTTAATAATGCATACAATATTTCGAATAATGCCAGCGCAACTTTCAGTGATGCCTCAGAGTGACCGCTCGAGTGTTACGGTTTAAACGTTCTTTATCCCTAAAGATAGCGTGGAAGAGAAAAGAAAATTTATATTTTTTCTATGGCTACATTTATTTGAATACCTAAGGGAGAAGATTCGCGTTTTCAGGATTGCAAGGGTGCGGGATTTTCAACAGCCAGAAGCGCTGTATGTATAGATGAAAGATCAATCTAGGCCGCGATCGCCCGCAAAAGTACTATTTTTACATTTAACACATTACCAATCGGTGATTATTGCATAATTTTGAAAAGTCTATGGTACATGACGGAACACTTTTTAATGGAACTATTAATAGCAACAGCAATTTTCATTGTGAACTAACAAGTCACCCTCGAGACCGTCATCTAATAGTTTGATTTATCGACGTCGAGCGTAAACTTTAAGTTTTCGAACTGGTAATAAGCGGGAGAATTTTCTTTGCAGGCAAGGTGGCAAAGCTGGCGGATATTGCGGAGAAGAGGGGGTTACCGGTAGTGTACTTAAGGGAATGCGAGGCCCGGTTTCAGTCCCATTTTTGGCCAACCAAGTACAACAGTGACCTACCGAGCATAACGCGCGCGCGGTACATTCAAGAGGATGAATTTCAGAACGGAGGAATTGGCAGTCGTTGGCATTGCGATGCAGCTACAAGTAATCGCACTGCGCCACTTGCGCCGCCTGCGCCAGAAGCAACGGGAGCAAGAGGAGGAACGGGAGCAGCAGGAGGAACGGGAGCAACGGGAGCAGGAGGAACAACGGGAGCAACGGGAGCAGGAGGAGCAACAGGCGGAAGCAGGACGCAAAAAGAAAAGACGTTTCAGTGTGCATCCGCTTTGGCGAAATCGAGACGGTGAAGGAGAAGTGTTTCTATTCAGGCAAACGTTAGCGGACAACGAGGAAAAGTTCTGTGCATATTTCCGGATGAGCAGGGGCTGCTTTGCCAGCTTACTGCTAAAAATTCAGGATCAGGTGGCCAGACGATATACGTTCTTTGGAAGCCCGATCTCACCGGAGGAACGATTGGCAGTTTGCCTTCGGTAAGTGGCTAAGCAATGCATTCATTTTTCTAAACTCTTTATTCAATTATAATGGAAAATATGGCTGCAGTGGAGTACTTTTCTAATTAAAAGTCACAGCATAGTGAAACAGGTAGCTTTAAAATGAACTTCAATGTTCATTCAGTCAATGAAAACGGCAAATAAAAAACTATACTATAGCGTATACCAGGTATGTCCTGCCTAAACCGACTCTTCTTGCAACTCGCGTCCTATCTAGTGATTTCAATTTCATTCACGTCCTGATCGTGATTTTTTAATCTAAAGTCAATTTGCTCGGTGTCATCCTAACTCTTCATCTCGACTGAATTCATTCTTTTGTTAAATACGTTGAGAGAGAGAGAGAGAGAGAGAGAGAGAGAGTGTGTGTGTGTGTGTGTGTGTGTGTGTGTTAGGAACCGCGTATAATGCCTCGTACAGACCTGAACATTTCACTTTAAAACTTTAATTCACTCAATAAACTGGCAACATTTTCTGTATTTCTTTGTGTAGTATACGCCGCTGAAGCTCCCATAGTTGTTCGCAAGATATGTACATATTCTGGAAATAGCACAAATCCGTTCCGTTCGCCGAAATGCGCGGTTCGTACAAATGTTCAGGTCTGTACGAGGCATAAGAGGAACCGTTGACAAAGGACGTGTCAGAGAGAAAGCGAGCGAGAAATAGTGTGAGGGAGCGATTAACGAATTAACACTAAACCTACCAAGCATAAAAAGCGGCTAGCAGCATATATTTTTTATAAGACTTTATAAGATTGACGAGATTAAGGTTATTTAGACTTTCTGTTATTTTTATTATGTGTGGGTATATGTCCGATTTAAAAAAATTTATTCCATCATTAACTTTGAAGGAAGGTTCTTTCTAATTTCAACAAATCTATAACAAATAATCTGGGACTGGTAAATTTGACCGGGTGGTTCCCTTTCTCTTATACTAATCTCGCGCAGGGGCTACCATGATCAACGAGGTGGTTCCCCCGGGCCAGAGGCCGTCAGCTGAAGCCTGTGAGGACTCCTAACGAGAGTATACTCGTGCGTTCAATTTTTGATAGTGTGATGATATGTGAGGTAGCGTATGTACTGTCACGTTGTCCCTTTTCGTCGCGCTGTATGGCTCGAGAAAATGGCCAACTTCGGGCTTTACTGGCATTGAGACCGGGCCGCGGTTAGCCGAGTACGCGCGGTCCGCCCGAGACAAGCGAGAATTGAAGGCTCGATTATTTTTCGTACGAAATGCTATTCGGGCGCCAGGCACCGCGAGGATGCCACACGAAACGTAATTCGATCCTCGGGCTCGGTGAAGCCGAGCTCGAGAGTCGAACCTTCGAGACACGCGGATGAAAGACAAAGACGCGAAAGGGCCAGATGATTTGGACACGGGGAAGACTAGGACAGCCCTCTCGGCAGGGCGGATCTCACGGGATTTGATTTATCGACAACAATGTAGGCTCGAGATGTTTAATCAGTCAATTTTCTTACAAAGGACGGCCACGAGGCCGCGACCCGAGACCCCGCGCTCTTCATACACTCTGGCGATAGATGGAAATTCGCAGCGCGGTTGTCGTGTAAAACCTCCCTCGCACGATACCGTCGGATAACGACGATTCACAGAATCTCGGCCGACGGAAACGTGCGATCCGCAGATGACCGGCGCGTGAGGTGACCGTCGCGTTGACCTCCGCGCGTTATTCGACTCGCAGCGCGCGGTATTGTTTACGCGTTCGCACCGTGAAACGCTCGCCGATATTCGCCGCGACACAGGATTTGAGACGAAAGAAATTATTCTCTCGGAACGCGACTCCTCCGAGGAGACTTCCGTATTCGCAACTGTCGGGAAAACTCTCTAGATTTTGATTCTCAAAGTGCCGACGGAAAGGACACGAGATTTTCGCCCGAGACGCCCTGCGTCTCGGCACGCACGAAATTCCGAGGACGGAACGAGAAGCGTTCGTCCTCGCACGAGAAAGGTCGAGCCACCTCGCAAGGAAATACCGAATGGATCACTGGTCGACTTACCGTTTCGCTTTCGATATTTTCTCGTAGTAGAAGCTTGTTGTAGCTGCTTCCGGGAAGCGGTCCTTACAGGCTGCTCAGCTCGCGGACGCCTGAATCCCGTACGGAAAACTCTCACGATCACGACTTCTTACGGTAATCGAGCTGCGATAGATTCGCACGGAAACTACGTCTGTTCTAATGGCGGCGGTTGAACACGAGGTCTCGCTACGGAAGCCAGTGATCCATCGATTTTCGGTTACGCGACGGTTCGATCCTTGTTCCCCCCACTCAACTCGTAGCCGAATTTCCTTGATTGGCGCGTGCCTAGCGCGCGACTTCTTGTTGCCAGGATCGTCCCTACGGAGGTCCTTTCGGACTAGGCTCTAACGCAAAATAATCCCGGTCATTCTCTGACCGGTCTCGGCTCGGTTATCGTTGTTCACGATTGCACCACCCACGCAGGAGCTAATCGGGATGAGGCGGCGTCGGGTCTTCGGAAATGTCATAATGACGAGATGTTCGCTCTGCTCTTGACCCTTCGACGTCTCCGGACCGATGGTCCGTGTGCTTTCGTTCTCATTGACCCTCGCCTATGCCCGGGGCTTTCACAAGATTGGCCTGCTTCTCTCTGCGGGCTCGTCCTGTGCAACGCTGTTCTTCTAGGAAAATTCCGGATGGTCGAGGTACCCTTGACGCTTCGTTATACGGCCCTGTAACTTGCCGTTCTCGGCGCGTACGACAGATGTCAATAATAGTCGTCGATAATTACGGAATCTCTTCGGGGAGCGCTCTCAAATCCTGCGGTATTTTGTCGTGTCTCGTGAGAGGACGGTCCGGTCCATCTTAGGTCATTCGTGTGACCGAAATTAACGGAGAAGGGACGTTGCATGTTTTGCAACGTCACAGTACATTGCTAGTTAAATACATCTATATACGTCGGAGCCTGATCGGAAGGATTCTCCATCGGACCCGTCGGAGTTTCACCGGATCGCTCATTTTAGCACGCGCGCGGACTTAAAAAAATGGCGAAACAACGATCGCTGTCGACCACCCCAATCCTCGACCCCGTAGCGGAACGGCGCGGCGCGCGGCACGGCGAGACGCTTCAACGAGTCCACGAGCCTGGCAGAATGTTCGTACACGACCTCGCGTTTGTCTTTTCTCGTTTCTGCCCACGACGATAGTTTTCCATAAACTCAAACGCTTTTGACCGCAGGTATCCTTTAGGTATGTTCTTCAACAAGGACCCAGCCCATTTTTCCAAGGGACCCTATTTCGCACCTCTCCTTCCGCCGCGTCGCGCCGCGCCGCGCCGCGCACGAAGGGGGGTATGAAGGTAAATGGGAATCGTTTTATTGCCCTTTCGCTAGGCAATTACTAAGGTACGACCAAGTCTCGGGCTCCCAACAACTATTCCACGGTAAACGCATAAATTAAATGGCTAAATTGTTATTTTAAAACTAGACTTTATACTACACAGACGTGTAATACCAAAAGATAACAATTGTCTAGTGCATAGTGATGGGCATACAATACTCTGTCTTGTAAGTTTCCGAACAGATCAATCACCACGGAGTTTCGAATCAATTTGATATTTATTCGAAATCCGAAATTCTTGAAACTCTTGAAAGTCTTGTTAATCTTAATAAATGTTATACTTTTTATACAAAATTACGCCTTTCACTCTACATTATACATATATATGTAATCCACTGGTATAGCGTGTAACTGCCCTTCGTGGTCGCTAATAACCTAGTTGTTGACGCGACCTTAATAAATAAATAAATTTAACAAAATTCTTCGATTTCGATCTTTATCCAGAACAGTTTTATTTCGACAAAGTAGCACAAGTAAATGTACACCTTAATCTAACTTAACCTATCTTAATCTAACTGAAGATAGGGGAAATCTCAGGTGGCCTCTTCCTTCTCCTCTGCATCCTCGAACTGCGAGATAATTTGCAGGACCTCTTGCTGCACTATCGTTTGGTTTCGTCTCTTCAACCGCGATACGTTCATTATCACGCTCTCGAAAAAAAGTCTTAATGAGCGCTCCCTTCGGATATCGGCGCTCTGGTGTAACTGCTGTTCAATCGCTTCGGTGCACGCCGTAATGCGGTTTTCCCAAATTTCCAGAGCTTCTTCTTCCTCCAAATTGCACCTCGATCGTTTTCGTGGCGGCGGCGGTGGCGGCGGCGGTGGCGGCGGCTGCTGCTCGCTTTCTTGCACCCCGTTATTTCTAGGGGACGGTTCGTGGTCCGCCAAACGCGGGTTCGTCTCCCGCTGGCAATAGTACGGCGCCAGAAAGTCGAGCGTATCTCTGTACTTGTATGTTCTTGGATTCCAGGTGTCCGGGGCGTTGTTGCGTCTCGCGCGCCACTTCCGATAGGCGCTGCGAATATGCTGCCACCTTTCTTTACACCGGTCACCTGTAAACAGAAATATTGTCTAATCAACCTCATTTCTCATTGTCCCAGATTCTTGATAACGGGAGACACGCTGAAAGCTATTAGCAGGAGTTTTCGAATGGGTCATGCAACGGTTCATCAAATAGTGGAAGAGACGTGCAGGGTGATAACGGATACACTGCTGGCGGAGACTATGCCCACGCCCACCATGGAAATGTGGGAAACGATTAAGCTGCAGTTTTGGAAGAAGTGGCAATTCCCGAATTGTTTAGGAGCCATCGATGGGAAGCTCGTAATTATGCGGACGCCACCGAACTCGAAACCGCTGTACATCAATGGCAACAAGACCTACTCAATTGTATTAATGGGCCTGGCTGACGCGAATTCGAATTTTATCACCGTGGAAGTTGCGCCATTCGGGAATATCGCCGGTGGCGGCGGGATGTTTGCCCAGTCGCGACTCGGACGGTCCATCATCGACGGGACCTATCAGATGTTGCCCGACGCTAATTTCCCGGGCACATCCACCTCTGCGCCCTGCGTATTCGTGGCTGGCGATTCCTTCCCGCTCAGAGGGAATGTCCTGAAGCCGTATCCGGCAAGGCGAGCGGAAGGACACGACGACAAGACACATTTTAACACGCGGCTGACCGACGCTCGGCGAGCGGTGGATAACGCTTTTGACATATTGCTCCAAAGATTTCAAATCGTCAACACGCGAATGCTGTCGAGGTCGGAAAAAATCACTTCCATAATCCTCACAGCGTGCATACTACATAATTATATAAGGTCCTATGACGGATTTCAACGAATCGACCAACAAGTAGGAGCGCGGGGTTCCACCTGGGATATGTTTAGCCTTCACGGCGGTAACGCGACAAAGGAGGCTCTTGCTGTTAGAAAAAAGTTTAGAGATTTTCTTTTCGCCTCTAGGGACCACCCGCATGTATTAGAATAGGAGCCGTGCCTAAAATCAGTCTTGTTATTTTTGTAAGGACACACGTATTTACGGGTAGGGTGGCTCTTATTTTCCACTTTTGAATTTGTTTCGCAACACGCCCCAGCATTGTTCCAAATAATAAAATCTGTGCAAAGTTTGAGTGCCCCAAATGAATTAAACATTAAAATAATTAATTGAATGCTCATGAAATCGTTTTTCTCGAATATTTTCGAAACTGTTGCAATTACCGCGTAGAAAAATGTGTTAAACGAAACCTGTGGAACTAGACTGGCTGCGTTTTTTAAATATTTGGAACAACCCCAGGGGGTGTCAACCAGAAAGCTCTGTTTATACATACAAGATATAAGACGTAAATATTGCTCTATAATACTTTATCCTAAAACATGGTTTGAAAAATGACGCGGTGGCAATCAATTATTCGATGTTTATTAAACTAAGATTCTTCAATAGAACAGAACAAATTTTTTGCAGAAAAATACATATAATTGACAAACTATCGAGTCTTACTGTCTTGATCGTAAAAGTCTTTCAAAGCATTCGCATGCGATTGCACCAGCAAGTCGAATTGCTTATTCGACCATTTCACAATAACGTCCATAGCATTTGCTACGTGTTCATCCTGGAATTCAAATAAATTTCGAGTAATTATTTATGGAAGAGTCTATCCATTTTTGACGACCATGAAATATATTGTTAGAAAAAGATAAAGGAGGGCAGGGCATGATTCCGAACAAGTTTTCTGTGAAATGAGACAGAAAAAGTCCTCTCCAGTGTTTCTACGGTCGCTTAACCTCAATTTCCGAGATATTTCTAAATAAACTGTTGGTAGCTTTATAATAAATGCTGCCTATAATCGTAGCAACGTATTTATATTGAATATAATAATTACCGGCCGCTTTTGTCGCGAGTCGCGACTTTACGAGAACACGGTATTGTTCGTAAACGGACAAGATAATTCACGAGTCTAGGGGAATGTTCAATTTTAGTTTGCTCGGTTGTTTCATATTTGCTGTACTACACAGTGTGACCAGATGAGGGGAGTCACGCAAAAATGTGTACCCTCTCTCTGATGACCAGAGCAGTAGCGATAGGATAGTGGAAGGGGTAAGTAGGGGACTACCGTGCATCCGTTTGGATGCAAACTGGTCAGTCTGGTACTACATCATAAAGCTGTAATTAATACTTTGAAAAATGAAGTTATACAGATTCTAAATATGCAACAATTATAACGAGTTAGCGTCATTTTTATTCTAACTTCTAAAAAGTTTGACTATTAAATGGCCAGGCTTCCGTTTTAGGTTAGTGTAGCTCGGTAGAGATATTTACAGAAAACATTCTGTAGTAAGCTTACCTTGGAAGTATATTCATCATGGCGCGAATGTTTGGGGTATAATCGCTGTTTTTGGAAAGTTGTTGAGAATCATGCCTCTAGCATACATTTCATGGTTATCAAAATCGAAGAGGAGAACCGGTTCGTAAATAATTACCGAATTTTCTTCTGCCGCTTCTACTTTCTGTACTTTTTCTCCCTCTTGATATTTCTCGCCTATGTCATGACGTTTTTTAAATCGCAATAACCTCCCTGGATCGCAACTATACGTCGACGGTCGTCCGCCACAGTTTGCATTCAATTCGACTGCTTTTTCCCGTAAAAGTTTGTCATTCACGATGTTGCCTACGGTGCTCTGCTCGACAAACCAAACATACAATTTATTGTCTAGCTCTTGCAATATAGGAGCTTTTATTCTTTTCGCTTTTTTATCTATATGACGTTCTGTTTGTTCACTTCTCGCATAATATACGGTGCGTGTTTTTTAATACAATAATATAAATATTCTGAACGGTGACTCCGAATTGTTTAGCTAAATACTTTGGAGGAACACGTTCTTCGAGCTGTTTAACAATTTCCCTAATCGTTGCAACACTGTTAAGTACTTGTATTTTTTTTATCACTGTTATTGCTTGACATTGCGGAAGTCATACTGACCGTAGTTTATGACTTTAATTAATTAAGTTATTAATCACTAAATATCTGCAATATACACTTATTAAACAATAGAGACATTTATATATTTTGCAATTCATAACAATTGAGAAAATTTAGAAGTTCAGTGCTGGCTATGGTTGCGGTTGGCGTCAACCTTTCTTTCGTGCAGCAGTGCAGCATGCAGACCAGAGATATTGTGAGAGATTTCACGCGCATGCGCATGTAGCATTGTTATAATAGGACGGTTATATTGGCGGGAACGTGCCGAAACAATCTGTTCCGGACAAAAAAACTCCAGACTCCATATTCATTTTTCAGAATCAAATTATTCCAATTTTTTACAATTCTGCGGGGTGCTCAAGGTACCCCTTTTTATCGAGAAATCTTGCACAATATCTCTGCTCTGGCTCTGCGTCGTGTTTATTTTGATTAGATGTAGCTACTATACGATAATATTTGAATGCAAAATTAAATATATATATATATATATATATACATATATTATTTGATTAAATGTTGGTAAAAAGAGATTGAGAAGTTCTGGGATGATTATGGACAGCTGTAGAAGACAAATTGCATACCAATTACCCACTTAAATTTTGAAAATTAGAAGATGTAGGATATTTTGGTGAGATTTGATTTACATGTTCTCTAAATTAATAAGTACCATTTTTATTCCATAATTAGACCGCGTATTAAATTTTCGATTTACAAATGCTATTACCAATGAAAACAGTAAATTTTAGTTGATAGCACTTTGTTAAAATTTGTCTAGAAAAATTGACATCCGCAGTCTATTTATAATAATAAAAATCATACGCGTAGAAAACCACGCGCGACAGCAGTGAAACTTCTTGCAGTCTAGTAATGAACGATCCCCTTTCTTTCCCATACGCTATCCTTCTTTGCTTCGAAAATTTGTATCGTTCATTGCTAGACTGCAAGAAGTTTCACTTCTGTCGCGCGTGGTTTTCTACGCGCATGATTTTTTTAAAATTCTTTATTAATGATTCGATGAGCATTGAAAAAATCCGTGTATGGCGTATCGATCGAATCTAAAGTGTTCATAGTTACACGTGCTGCGTCGAGCCTTGAAGTCGATGGTTGAGCGTCAATTCGCAAATCCGCGTTCCTTTGTTTGTAATCTTGAGAACGCTGTTGACTACATACGACTTGTGGAATTTCTCTTGAATGTTCTTGAATTTCCGCAAATTCGCTGATATTGTTATCTAAAATTTCGCTAATATTAGCCCGTAATGCTTTTTTTCGTGTCCTGTATTCGCGACAATATTGGCGGTTAGTTTTTGCTGGCCGTTTAGGTGGCTTGTTAGCACGTTTTCGTTCGCGAAACTCTTTTGCTCGTTCTGCCGCTGTTTTTGCCATAGCACTTTTTAAATTATTAATAACTTCAAACACAATCCTACTCGTGGATAACCTTAAATTCAAATGCTGCGACCCAAAACGGCGTCGGCGTCGGCCTCACCCGCTTGCCTTACTCACCGAATTCGGGAGGAGTGAGGGGGGGATATACTACATAATAATATACTTCGTGCCAAATCTGCCAAAGGCCCGAAAGTGAGCAACGCAGCAGGCCTGGCTCCCCACCCTCAGCAGTGAGTAGTGGGGGTATGTAGGACAGCTGCCAGCGACAGGACAACGCGTAACGCGTAAAGGTGCTTTTATGACGAAAGTCCGCGCGGGCCTCGGCATAAAAGCACCTTTAGAGGGAAGCTATCGTTTCCCTAAACTTAACGTACCGTGAAGCCGTGGAGCCCATAGAGACCTTTTTTTTGTGCCACGCTCGAAATTTATGGCCGAGTCCGCGGACTTCGGTATAAAACCACGTTAACGCGCTGGCCTCACCCACCGCTTAGGTGTATACAGGGTGTCTCAAAATTCCTTCAACAAGCGGAAATGGGAGGCTCCTGTGATCATCTGAAGCAACATTTTCCTTTGCACAAATGTTATCCGCGGCTTTGTTTAGGAGTTTTATTAACGAAAAACACGGACCAATCAGAGCGCGACCTAGACGCGAGTCGGCACAGTCGGCCAATAGACAGTTGTCGCTCCGGGCCGACTGTGCCAACTCGCATCTAGGTCGCGCTCTGATTGGTCCGTGTTTTTCGTTAATATAACTCCTAAACAAAACCGCGGATAACATTTTTGCAAAGGAAAATGTTGCTTCAGATGATCTCAGGAGCCTCCCATTTGCGGCTGTTGCAGGAATTTTGGGACACCCTGTATATATCCTATATATCCTTCAACTAACCGCGCCCTGAATTTTCACGTAACTACCCGCGCGGTTTATTCTGTACACCACATGTAGTACTGTGTGACTGAGTGGTGCGACAGCATTTTTTGGAATATCGGTGTACTTTTTACACCAGCGCGGGTAGTTAAAGGATATACATATAGGACAGCTGGCAGTGACAGGAAAACGCGTAACGCGCAAGCCTTAGTAAGAATGGGGAGAGTTTTGCACGTATAAATAAAATATATTCCCCCACTTATATTATTATTGAACGTTACGCTTTTTCATGTCGCGAATTCCGTGACGCGAATTAGGCTTACACCCTGCCAAAAGAAGTTTCACTTCAAAAAGATTGCAAACAATTGCTTTTTTAATTTTTTTTTTTACAAAAGATTTGCTATAATCACGTGAAAGTTCTTTTGAAACCATGCATATGTGTAAAAACATTTTCTAATCTCTACTGATTACGATTCGCGTTTCAACCTGTATAAATTTTTTCTGTGACAAAATTTTGTGATAGGATATTATAGATATTACACATAGATACGGAGAGATAGATAATTAGGAAATGAGACGAGAATGAATGCGCGTGCGTTTACGAATGGTTAAGATGTTGTTGTAATAAAGTTAGGAACGCGTCAACTCACTTGGCTGTCCCATTTCTTCTCCGATTTCCCCCCACACGATTCCCTTGTACATTGCATCCACATACTTGGGGTGATCCGGGTTGTACAAAAACTCGCGTTTTCTGACACACTCGATCAAGCGTTTGTCGTCCATGTCGAATAGCTTTCGGGCTATGCTCCCTCGTAACTGATCGTCCGTGAAAAACTGTTTGTTTATATATTCTTTCTGGGTCCAGGTCCAAGTAGTGCATCAATCACAATTGACCCTTTGGCGGTAGTCCCAAGTTGTTAGCGAAGGTGGGGACTCGTCGTTCCCAGACCAGGACGACGCCTGGTTTTGTATCTAGCTAATCTAGCACTGCCTGGACTGTCCGGAGTCCGGAGTGTCCGGACTACTGACTGTGCCAGGTTTCGTGGATATTTCTATTGTATGTGACCCGGCCGAGCCATTTACACTCCGGGACGAAAAGATAGCACACCCTGAAATTAATGTAATTTTTGTTTATCAAACATTACAAATACAATTTTTTTGTATACACATATTTTCAGTGCGTCTTTCTTCGCATACAGCGAACCACAGTAATATTTGGACACTTTTAAAACGGCGATAACTTTTTAAATATCCGATCATACGCTACTTGGATATTTTTTGCGAAGTTGGAGCTAGTAGGTTGCTACGAGCCGTGAAAAAAAATTTTGGAGAAATTGCTTATTGGTCGGATTTACAAAGAAAATACTAGAAGTTATTTGTAAAAGTTTGCAACTGGTTTATGGGGGCTTATATTGAAAATTTTTTAAATATATTTTGTAGATCCGTGTCAATTATAGATATTCTGAAAATTTCATAAAAATCTGTCAACGAATTATTAATTGGACGATGTTCGATCCACGTGGCGCATGGCGTCCACGTCTGATCAGGCCCGATTTTAATAAATTCTTAATTTCCAATATTTGATTCGTCTCGATTGGTCTCGTTATGAAATGGGACTAAAAATATAATTGTTTTCGTTTACCGCTTTATCGTAAACGTATACTGGAAAGTTTAAAAAAATAACGTATGACTTACCCGTAATTATAGTTTTATTAAGGGGTGCCAAAAGCACTAGAATTTTTCACGCTTCACCTGAACTCAAATATAATTGATCAGATAATATATTGAATTACAAATTACAAACTACAATACGTCGTACACGTCCGCCTTGTACGATAGCAGAGGAGAAACTACCGAGAAGATTTACCTGCTGCCTCAACCCGGGCAAGCTTGGTTATTGCCGTCTCCTGTGGTGTAGAGGGGAATGCAGGCGACGGCGGTCCACGCCGTCCACGGCAGTCCACGGCAGTCCACGGGAATACGGGAAGGCTTCATAAAGGCCTGCGCATAACAGAGCGCTTCGAAAAGGGAGCGGATCGCCGCGGAGCGAAAAACGACGGTTTTGGGAAGCAGTGCGGCAATAAATCTCGTGCGGGTCGACGGCTCCACAGCAAGGGGCAGGGCTCCGTCTTTACCTAGCGCTGCTCCCTGCTGTAGAGCCGTCGGACCGCTCGAGATTTATTGCCGCACTGCTTCCCAAAAACCGTCGTTGTCCGCTCCGCGATGTTCCGCGGCCTTCTCGAGTCGCGCAGGCCTTGAAAGTCTCGAGCGGGTAGACGGCGCGTCGCGGCGCGGCGCGGCGCGGCGGCTCCCTGCTGTGCGTGCAGGGCCGCCGCGTGCGGGTACTTATGCAGGTTGTGCTCCGCACAGGAGCGCTTCAAGGAAGGGGCACCATGTCGCCACGATAATTTCTATACTTTATACAATGTGTTAATGCCAAGGTGTCATGAAACATCCGATATAATGAAAATTAATAAATGAAGACAAAGATAAGATTTAGCAACGGAAAAACAATAGATTTATTCTTTAATTCGTATTGATTATATCGCTTTATATTGATTGTTTTTAACCGACTTTGAAAAAGGAGGAGGTTACTCGATTCGATCTGTACGTGCCTTTTTTTCGCTTTTTTTTCTAAGTATGTTCACTGTTCAGTGTTCACTGATTACGCCGAGATGGATGGACCAATCGGAACGAAACCTTTTGCATCTTGTAGAGTATTGTCCCCGGGGTGGTCCCGTTAAAATCAAATTTTGCATTTTTTTATTCCTTACGATTTTATTTACCGATTACATACTCGGAGATGGATGGACCGAATCAAAACGAAACCTTCTGCATTGTGTAGGGCGTAGGGTATGTCTCCCGATTGGTCCATTGAAAACAAATTTTCCATTTTTTCATTCTTTGCGGTTTTTATTTCAAATAACCAATAAGACCTGCCTACGCTGTACTACAAATTCTGCTCGTACCACTAAAAGGTATGAAATAAAAAAATTAAACCGACAGCAGTATCCTGATGCAACGAAACAGAATTTGTCAAATGGTTTTTAAAGATTACCATGATCAACGAGGTGGTTCCCCCGGGCCAGAGGCCTCCAGCTGAAGCCTGTGAGGACTCCTAACGAGAGTATACTCGTGCGTTCAATTTTTGATAGTGTGATATGTGAGGTAGCGTATGTACATTGCTAGTTAAATACATCTATATACGTCGGAGCCTGATCGGAAGGATTCTCCATCGGACCCGTCGGAGTTTCACCGGATCGCTCATTTTAGCACGCGCGCGGACTTAAAAAAATGGCGAAACAACGATCGCTGTCGACCACCCCAATCCTCGACCCCGTAGCGGAACGGCGAGAATGTTCGTACACGACCTCGCGTTTGTCTTTTCTCGTTTCTGCCCACGACGATAGTTTTCCATAAACTCAAACGCTTTTGACTGCAGGTATTCTGTAGGTATGTTCTTCAACAAGGACCCAGCCCATTTTTCCAAGGGACCCTATTTCGCACTTCTCCTTCCGCCGCGCCGCGCCGCGCCGCGCACGAACGGGGGTATGAAGGTAAATGGGAATCGTTTTATTGCCCTTTCGCTAGGCAATTACTAAGGTACGACCAAGTCTCGGGCTCCCAACAACTATTCCACGGTAAACGCATAAATTAAATGGCTAAATTGTTATTTTAAAACTAGACTTTATACTACACAGACGTGTAATACCAAAAGATAACAATTGTCTAGTGCATAGTGATGGGCATACAATACTCTGTCTTGTAAGTTTCCGAACAGATCAATCACCACGGAGTTTCGAATCAATTTGATATTTATTCGAAATCCGAAATTCTTGAAAGTCTTGTTAATCTTAATAAATGTTATACTTTTTATACAAAATTACGCCTTTCACTCTACACTATACATATATGTAATCCACTGGTATAGCGTGTAACTGCCTTTCGTGGTCGCTAAATAACCTAGTTGTTGACGCGACCTTAATAAATAAATAAATTTAACAAAATTCTTCGATTTCGATCTTTATCCAGAACAGTTTTATTTCAACAAAGTAGCACAAATCAATGTACACCTTAATCTAACTTAACCTATCTTAATCTAACTGAAGCTAGGGGAAATCTCAGGTAGCCTCTTCCTTCTCCTCTGTATCCTGGAATTCCGAGATAATTTGCAGGACCCCTTGCTGCACTATCGTTTGGTTTCGTCTCTTTAACCGCGACACGCTCATTATCACGCTCTCGAAAAAAAGTCTTAATGCGGGCTCTCGTTGTGATAATGCATTCTGCTGCAACTGCTGTTCAATCGCTTCGGTGCACGCCGCAATGCGGTTTTCCCAAATTTTCAGAGCTTCTTCTTCCTCCAAAATGCACCTCGATCGTTTTCGTGGCGTCGTTGGTGGCGGCGGCTGCTCCTTGCTTTCTTCTACCCCGTTATTGCTAGGGGGCGGTTCGTTGTTCGCTTTGCTGCTTTCTCCCGTGCTGTCCGCCAAGACCGGGTTCGTGTCCCGGTGGTGTAAGTACGGCACCAGAAACTGGAGCGCATCATTGTACTTGTATGGTTTTCGATTCGGGTTGTCCTGGCCGTTGATTTTCATGTGGTACCTCCGATGGCAGTCTCGAATATTATACCACCTGCTTTTACAAAGCTCAGCTGTAAACAGAAATATTGTCTAATCAATCTCTTTTATTATTGTTTCAGATTCTTGGCAACGGGAGACTCGCTGAAAACTATTAGCAACAGTTTTCTAATGGGCCAAGCAACGGTTCATCAAAAAATTGTTAAAATGGTTAAGATGGTGTTGTAATAAAGTTAGGAACGCGACAACTCACTTCGCTGACCCATTTCTTCTCCGATTTCCCCCCACACGATTCCCTTGTACTTTGCATCCATATACTTGGGGTGATCCGAGTTGTACAAAAACTCGCGTTTTCTGATACACTCGATCAAGCGTTTGTCGTCCATGTCGAATAGCTTTCGGGCTATGCTCCCTCGTAACAGATCGTCCGTGAAAAACTGTTTGTTTATATATTCTTTCTGGGTCCAGGTCCAAGTAGTGCATCAATCACAATTGACCCTTTGGCGGTAGTCCCAAGTTGTTAGCGAAGGTGGGGACTCGTCGTTCCCAGACCAGGACGAAGCCTGGTTTTGTATCTAGCTAATCTAGCACTGCCTGGACTGCCCGGACTACTGACTGTGCCAGGATTCGTGGATATTTCTATTGTATGCGACCCGGCCGAGCCATTTACACTCCGGGACGAAATGATAGCACACCCTGAAATTAATGTAATTTCTGTTCATCAAACATTACAAATTCAATTTTTTTGTATACACACATTTTCAGTGCGTCTTTCTTCGCATACAGCGGAACCACAGTAATATTCGGACACTTTTAAAAGGACGATAACTTTTTAAATATCCGATCATACGACTTGGATATTTTTGGAGAAGTTAGATAAACTGGTTTACTACAAGACGTGAAACAAAATTTTGAAAAAATTGTAATTAGTCGGATTTACAAAGAAAATACTAGAAGTTGTTTGCCTATATTGAAAATTTTTCAAATATATTTCGTAGATCTTTGTCAATTATATAATACATATTCTAAAAATTTCATAAAAATCGGTCAACGTAGCAATAAACTAGAAACTTTTAATGACGGCGAAAATTGCAGTTCTTTTTCACGATTTTCAGCCTATTACCGAAATGAATCTAAGGATTTTTGCATCTTGCAATATCCGTAACTCCTTTCCGCATCTTCCGATTTTGATGAGATTTTCAGAATATGTATGTTAGAGATTTTTTCGTTCCATAATTCTTCAACATGTTAAAGATTCTCAAATTTATTTCATTATACAATCTTTATTAATACATTGTTAAATTGTTATTGTACACACCTTTTGTTTAACTGTATCATAATGTATATACTATATACCTAAATAAAACCTGACGATCTATCGATCAGTTCGGC
The DNA here is from genome assembly GCA_963966675.1 of Lasioglossum calceatum. Lineage (NCBI taxonomy): Eukaryota > Metazoa > Arthropoda > Insecta > Hymenoptera > Halictidae > Lasioglossum > Lasioglossum calceatum. The sequence goes on from OZ016548.1 coordinate 352,178, forward strand.
GGGCCGCGCCGCGCCGCGCCGTCGCGCGTCGTCCCCGCACCGTCCCCGCACCGTCCCACCGTTCCCCGCGAGCTCCGTGGATGGATCGAGCAGCTCGGGCCGGGTGGCCGGTCGCGGCAGGGCAGGGGGAGCGGACGCGGTGGATCGACGCGCCCAGCTGATCGGCTGATCGTTCAGTTCGTCTAATGACAACATATAATCGACACCCGTTTCGTATTGCTCAGCTTTAATTGCAATTGTTATTTTTATTACCCTTTTTATGTCAACTCCACATGCGTTCTTCTGATAAAGCTATTGGGTTGGCAAGGAAGTAATTTCGGTATTTTAAGGTGAAATAGAGCCCAATGTTTTATTTATCCAAGCAGTGAATTTTAATGAATAAGAAATTCTTTCTTTTGTTCGATGATCTTCTGCCAAAAAGAATAAATAAGAAAATATTTTATTGATTATTAAAGTGCTTTGAATAAAGAATAAAGAAATTCGGTGTTATTTCACCTTGAAATACCGAAATTACTTTCTTGCCAAGCCAATATTTATTGGTTTAACTTTAAACTCGTTTCTGTCGAAATCTATTTTTACTCTTCCGTTCTTCTATTTCAATTAACATTTGTGGCCAGATTTTAATTAATTCTTAATTTCGAATATTTGATTCGCCTTGATTGGTCTCGTTATGAAATGGGACTAAAATATAATTGTTTTCATCTATCGCTTTATCGTAAACGTATTCTCGAATCTTTAAAAATAACGTGTGACTTACCCGTAATTATAGTTTTATTAAAGAGTGCCAAAAGCATTAGAATTTTTCACGCTTCACCTTTACTCAAATATAATTGATCAAATAATATATTGAATTATAATACATCGTACACGTCCGCCTTGTACGATGGCAGAGGTGGAACTACCGACCGAGAGTATTTTCCGGCTGTCGCGCCGCGCCGAGCAGGCTCTAGCATGGGCATCTCCTGGGGTGTAGACGGGAGTAAAAGGTTTTGGGAACCCCTAGGGTTACGGTAGTAAATGACACTTCGGCACTACTTCGGACAATATAACAGAAATGTATGAAGGTCGATTCATACATTTCCGTTCCGAACATCCGTCAAAATATTCGAACTGTCCGCAACCGAGAACGACTGAGCGGCTCCGTTCCGATACTTTTCTTCGAGACTGACTGACTGAGAGGCACCGTACAGATTGTCAGATGATATTCTTTTTTTTCGTTACCGTAGTAATAAATTGTTATTCTTTTCTGTTACTAGGTATAACGTTTAAATTCCTTAACAACGTATTCCCCACTTATTAGCACGACGAACTCTGAAAAGTTCTAGGTATGTACATAATAGCTTTTTAAATAAATGTTATATTCTGCCTTCGCGCTGTCCGAGATCGGACACACTATATTCTCGAGGAGAATACCTTCCGAATTTCTCGGAGGCTTTGGCATAGGTATCTCCTGAGGTGTAGAGGGGAGTAAAAGGTTCTCGGAACCCCTGGGGTTAGACAGGATCTCCGACGCTTGGCCTTTGTTCGAGCATCTCGACCCTTCTCAAGTTGCCTTAAAATTCGTACGGAACGTGTATGGACTATGGACACCGAAAAACAGCGTCAGTGTACGAAGCGACCTTAAAGGTCGGTTTATCTTAGCCAGTCCGGCCAGTCGGACAGAACCTTACTACATGTACCCAGGTTTTGTATCCAGTATTTTAGCTTCTTGGATAATACCGGATACAAAACCAGGGTAGCAAGGTGCTGCCGGACTGGCCTGGACCTGGACTGGCTAAGATAACCTTTATAACGCTCATACGTTTCTGTCAGCATTCTAAGACAACTTAATTGAGAAGGGTTCGAGATGCTCGAACAAAGGCAAAGTGCCGAAGATCGCGCATTTCCTACCAGAATCCCAGGGGTTCCCAGAACCTTTCACTCCCCTCTACACCTCAGCAGTTGCCTATATGCCAAGGCCTGTCAGGCAGCCGGAAAATATTCTCTTCGAGAATACAGTTCGATCACTGGCGGCACGAAGGCAGAATATACCATTTATTTAAAAACCTACATATTAACTAGAACTTTTCAGAGTTTGTTGGTTTTTCGGAAGCAAGGTAATTTTGTAATAAAGAAACAGGCAGATATCCAGTGGCGGGTCAAGTCAAGTGGAGGCCCTAAGCGGTAAAAATTCCGGGGCCCTCAAATTAAAGTTAGAAATAGAATTTGCAAGAAAACTCTCGTCAACTTATTAACAAAAAAGAAAAGTAATGAAAACTTTCATACCGTTACATATTAAATAAATCTATTTAAAAATGCATAAATTTATTTAAAATTCGGGGCCCTATAGAATCCCGGGGCCCTACGCGGCCGCTTAGTCCGCTTACCGTTAGATCCGCCGTCCGCCACTGCAGATATCTTTTAAACGATATTTATATAGATGCTCTCTCTTCCAAAGCTAGGCTTAGACTGAATATGGTCCAGAGCTCGCCGGTACATTTTATACCAAAAACGTGAGCCATGTCGGCATGCGGACTCAAAGGCCGCAGAAAGGTCCTTGGAAAACAATAGTTCTCAGAACAGTATTCATTTCTGTATCATCACGTCATATATCAACAGAGTTCCTCGTGCTGATAGGTTTATAACAAAAAGAAAAAAAAAACAATTTCTTACTATGGTAACGAAAAATAAGAATATCATCTGACAATGCGTACGGTGTGCGGTGAAACAGTTCGTCAAACTCAAGTAAACACAGCGGAGGTTCTGAACGTTTTTGAGATTTCTCGGATATATGTATCATTTTTATTTACATTTATATATCTTTCGGGACCTACAAATTATATTTTTCAGTCGACACGTGTTGTCCGAGAAAGTGCCGACTTCCAGCTCAATAGAAATGACCTGTCATAAACCTCTCCACTCTCCATATACAGAACACAGAACATCTCCGGGAACGGCACATAAACAAATCACCACAGCCGCACCTGTAGTCCCAATGTTTTGATCTCGACGTTGCACGCTACATAGTATGTGCGGCCGCTGTAGCCAATATTTCGGCGGCAGCCGAAAATGCGTGTGAAACGAGGTCTGCCTCCTCCATTCTGATTCTGAATTCTGATCCAATCGGCCGCGCATTCGCACCTATATAGACACTGATAGACACGTTACCGTGGCGACCAGGGATGCCAGATGCGAGTCTCGCGGCTGCGAGTCTCGCCAGGCCCCTTACGTCTCCGTCCCTCGCCTAGATGCTCCCCACTCTTACCACTACCGCTACCGCGCCGACTCGGTAGTAGTCGGTAGCACTACCGAGTGTCGCAGAAAAAACCGTACGCTTATACAAGCTGATTCGCCTCGGAAAGATAGGTTATACTGCAATAACGAAATAAATTTATTCGTGTATTGTTAAATAAACACAAATTAAGTTTTGAAAAATGTATATTTACAAGCGATCGCTTTCACTAGAAAATTCCACGTCGTCAAACGGCACTGTAAAACTTTGATCCTTGCTACACTGCACAATCCACAACAAACGTCTGTAATTGCTGTAAACCGAATTCACAAGCTAACCTCACCCAAGCCAAGCCGTCCGTGGTGTAGCCACGTGGTGGGTGTAGCGTGGAACAAGAATTTACAAGAACACCCGTTATTTTCCCAGTCTACTCCCACAGGCGGAAGAGTGGGGAGCATCTAGGCGAGGGACGGAGACGTAAGGGGCCACTTGAGTCGTTGAGCCGCACCGTAATCTAGGCGAGGGACGGTGAGGTAAGGGGCCACTTGAGTCGTTGAGCCGCACCGTCTGGCCACGCTGGTGGCGACCGTGGCGACCGTGGCGAGTGGCGAGTGGCGACCGTGGTCCTGCCGGGGAACCTTCTTGCCTTCTTCCTCAGGCTCGCATCAATACAATGTCACCAGTTCGGACTGGTTCGGACCCATACGAGATGGCGTCTTGCCACCCACTACAATCGCGTGGTAGTGGGTGGTAACGGTTCAATATCTTAGCCTTAGCCCACTGCTGTTCCGCTATCGCTCGTACGGTGCAGTGTATTGGACTACTTGTTGGACATAAACAAATTGAAAATGTTTTTTCACTACGTGAAAGGTGTAATTTTAGGACAAACGGTGTCGACCCTTATTTCAGAATGTCTAAACATGTCTAAAGAATATTTAGCAATTTTATGGACCCGAAATAACAAACAATTCAAACCTAACAGCTGTTTGTAGTTAATGCGGAGTGTTTTACATCTCATGTGTGCCGATATAAAAATTTGTACATGGTGCGTACACTTGCAAAGTATCGTAGTGGGCGAAATGACACTATTGATTTCCCTAAAATGAACATTTTATTATTTTCCGGTGTATCTGAAATAATTTTTGATATCATATATTGTATAGGTTGGAGGGAAAGTTCTGTCGCATTTTAAATAAGCAGGTAATTTTGCTTGTACATCGAAAACACATATGTTGCTATTGATCTTTAATTCGGATATGGGAATTGACAGGTTACCTGAAAAACGGCAACAAGTTGTTACAAATAATGGGAAAAGAAAACTTAATTTCAAAGAAGAAGAATCGTAGAGAATACGACCATATTTTTAAAAATTTTTTCACACACTTGAACCGGTGGAAAAATTTGCAGAACGAAGACATGTCTATAATATATTTTCTAATAATTATTTTAACTCTAATTCTAATAATTAATATAATATGAATACATTTCGTGAACTCTCGGAATAGTTTGGTGTTGTAATACATAATAATATTTGAAATATTTACAGTGGTTTTAAGAAAATAGAAGCATGACCCAGATAGCATGAGACATCTCAAAGACATCTGTAAGGGTGCGGTCACAGCCTACTCTACTAGAGTAGGCTCGGGGCTCGGCTGTGGTGCGGTTATAGTGGAGCGGTGAGCATCGATGATAGCGGCGCGGTGAGCAGCGCGGCGAAAACAAACCAATGTAATTAAATGCAACTGTATACAGGGTGTCCCAAAATTACCTTAGTTTAATGAAATGGGAGGTTCCCGAGATCATTTCAAGCGACATTTTCCTTTGCAAAAATGTTATCCGCGGCTTTGTTTAGGAGTTATTAACGAAAAACACGGACCAATCAGAGCGCGACCTAGACGCGAGTTGGCACAGTCGGCCAATAAACAGTTGGCGCGCCGGGCCGACTGTGCCAACTCGCGTCTAGGTCGCGCTCTGATTGGTCCGTGTTTTTCGTTAATAACTCCTAAACAAAGCCGCGGATAACATTTTTGCAAAGGAAAATGTCGCTTGAAATGATCTCGGGAACCTCCCATTTCATTAAACTAAGGTAATTTTGGGACACCGTGTATAGTGGAGCGGTGATAAGAGCTGTGAGCAAGGCGGCGCAGATGATAGCGGCGCGGTGACCAGCGCGGCAAAAACAAACCAACATTCGTGACAACATTTCGATACATACTAAAGAAAAAAGTTTTGATCGAGCCCAGTCGAGTAATCGAATACTACTACTCGCATCGATGCAAGACTCGAAGTCACTCGACTGGACTCGACTCGGCTCGAACCAACTCGAACTTGGCTCGCATTTTTGAGCCTTTGGACACTTCGACTTCGACTTCGACTTCGACTTCGACTTCGGCCTTCGGACTTCGGCACAGCGTGGCCAGACGGTGCGGCTCAACGACTCAAGTGGCCCCTTACCTCACCGTCCCTCGCCTAGATTACGGTGCGGCTCAACGACTCAAGTGGCCCCTTACGTCTCCGTCCCTCGCCTAGATGCTCCCCACTCTTCCGCCTGTGGGAGTAGACTGGGAAAATAACGGGTGTTCTTGTAAATTCTTGTTCCACGCTACACCCACCACGTGGCTACACCACGGACGGCTTGGCTTGGGTGAGGTTAGCTTGTGAATGGGGCATCCTAGGTTTTTTAACTGTTGGTTGGGATGAAATGAGAGAGCGTTTACTAAAATTACAAATAATTCAATTTTGGGATGAGATTAATAATATGTGTATGCCTAATGGTACAAAGCCATTTCATAATATTTCAAAATTGGCACTGGCATGTTTATCGTTAACACATTCCAATGCTGAAATTGAACGATTTTTTTCAATGGTAAACGAGATGAAAACGCAAGATCGCAATCGACTGCAGCCTCAAATGGTTGCTGCACTCGGTAGAATTAGATTAGAATTTAAAAATTCTCGAATGCAATGTTATAATTATGTTATAAACGATAAATTTGTACGCAATTTTAACAGTAGTATGTATGAGAGGGAAAGAATACCGGAAGAGTTTTCTAATTTTATTATAGACGACGACGTGGAATTTTCTAGTGAAAGCGATCGCTTGTAAATATACATTTTTCAAAACTTAATTTGTGTTTATTTAACAATACACGAATAAATTTATTTCGTTATTGCAGTATAACCTATCTTTCCGAGGCGAATCAGCTTGTATAAGCGTACGGTTTTTTCTGCGACACTCGGTAGTGCTACCGACTACTACCGAGTCGGCGCGGTAGCGGTAGTGGTAAGAGTGGGGAGCATCTAGGCGAGGGACGGAGACGTAAGGGGCCTGGCGAGACTCGCAGCCACGAGACTCGCATCTGGCATCCCTGCTTCGGCATTCGGCACCCCGAAGTGCCGAACACTTCGGACCACTTCGGACTAGTTCGGTTCGGACTCGGACGTGAGTGGACGCGTGAGCAGTGTGAGTGTGAGCACCAGTGAGAACCACTGAGAACTCCTTCCTTTCTGACAGGTGACAGTGTGACACAGTGTTGCTGTTTACAGTTTACAGCAGTTCAGAGTTCAGAGTTCAGAGTTCAGACACCGACGAGATACTTCGTCGGTGGTTCAGCTATCCTAAGATTGTCGATGTTGATAGGTTAAGTAGTGCAATATTGTTTTGGTGAACAAAGCTCTACCAGAGTTGTATTGTAAAATGTTACTGATTTAAAAATACATACTATGAAATGGTTACCATGTGTCATCAACAAATATTTGCTCTCGATGCGAAATACAATGCGCAACGTGTAAATAAGCTGCCTTGTTTAGGTTTGTATTGTTGTATCTTGCATTCAAACATACAGAAATATCACATTGAAATTGTAAAATGATATAATTACAGGAATGCTATACATTCGTCGTAGGAATCAGTTGCTGAAGGAAAAATTTTGCAAAGATCCAAAGGTCTGCGAGAAGTATTTAAAGTTAAGAGCAAAATTGTTATTTCTACGATACGGCGAAAGCTTGGAACAAAATAGTCTCGGAAGTCACGCAACTGACGAGGAGAAGTCTGAGACTAAAACAAAATTATGTAGCATTCAAAGGAAATCGATAGCTGAGAATTTTGCGTTCGATGGGGTGCATCATGTTTTTGATCAGCATAATGCACCCGTAACGATGTTGAAGTTTGCGAATAACGACAAGTCCAGATTATGTTGTGCATCGTTAGATGGACTGTTGTCGATATGCGAGACTACCAGCATGCCGCCGAAAGTAATAGCATTGCTGAAAGGCCATAAGAAAGGAGTGACAGCGTTAGATTGGAGTATTAGCAACGATCTGATAGTTTCGTCTTCTTTGGACTGTACGATAAGGCTATGGAACGTGACTACGGAAACTAATCCAGCTTTCTTGAGAGAAGTTAAGGATCAACAGAGAGCGGAAGTGTTGTGTTGCGGATTCGTACCTATAAATAATAATTTAGTTATAGCTGGCAACTCGCAGGGATATGTACAGATCTTAAATATATCTACCGGTATATATACGCGTGGTGGTTCTTGTAAAATTGGAGGAAAAGTTAGTGTCTTCGAACCTTTGACGATCAATCAAAGTGAAGTTGGATAATTTGAACGTGTTCTAATTTGATTCAGATTTTATCATTAACTTGCGAGGGCAGCGGTGGTTTAGTGATATGGGCTGGAAACGACAGAGGAGTTATTATGTCGTTTCAATTGGAACCAGGAACCGGACGATTGACAAAGCTACGCAGAGTACAAGAGATCGGTGGAATGATAACAAGTCTCTCGTGGCGTTCGTGGTTCTCGAAAAATGCTCCATGGCCAGCGCTCTTAGTGAGCAGTGCTTGCAACGCGATATTATTATATCACATCACCAATAATCAGGGGTCTTTGTCGCTTTGGACTAAATACCCGATAAAGCACAAGTAATTTATCCTTCGAATACAGTAATCGCAGTAATACAATGAAGTTACAGAAAGTAATGTATAAAATATAATTTTCTTCTTCTCCTACAGACAGTATTTTGTCAGATCTACTTTCGGCCCTCAAATGGAGTCGTGTTTAATAGCCACTGGCTCCGAAGATGGTACGATCCACCTGCTAGATTCAGCTAGACAAGGCAAAGCGGTAAAGATTAATCGACTCGAGGGTCATGCGGCTCCAACTCTCGCGTTATGTTTCAATTACGACGAATCTCTTTTCGCATCTGCGGACCATCAAGGGCTTATTATTGTGTGGCGTAATCGACAGCGGCATATATAAACTTTTCAGGAAAATATGAAATAGAATTAGTTAAATGTAAGTGTTGCAAAAGTACTTGTTCTGTTTAAAATATTTATAGTACAGTCTGTCTAGAATAACGATTCCTTCTTTTCTGACTTTGTAAAGCTAGTTTCACTGATTACAATTTTGTATGTTTAAAAAATCATTTGTAGCTATAGTAAATATTACAAAGAATCTAAAAATAATGTGTACAGATTTTATAAACAAAATATATATGTACAGAAACAATAAATGTATAAATATTTCTTATTACTTGTACAATAAAGGCATTTGGTCAAATTTTCTATTGATTGAGCACACGACGTCTTGAAGACGTCCATTTTACGTCTATTTTAGGTCTGAAAGTCTTACGTCCTAAAAAGATGTCTTTAAGACATACCGTTTTCTAACACATAAGATGTTCGTAAGACATTCGGGACATCTGAATATCCAATTGCAGATGTCTTTATGGTATCTGGGCTGTGTGACTTTGTCAAAAAAGTTGAACAAAATTCAAATTGTATTCAATCACTTGGGAATAGACATAGACTGCATTAAATTTATAGTTTATAACTTTATAGGACTGAAATGTAGGTCGCGAAGACTCAGGGCCAGATTAAACCCGTAGGAGAAGTAGCAAATGCTATGGGCCCCGCGCCATACAAACAAGGGCCCCACACGGGCGCTTCATCGAAATCGAAGAGGCACCGATACATGAGCGTCTGTCTATGCCAGGGGGCACAGACAGACATTTTTGCTAAAAAAAAGAAATAAAAAAGATGATTCATTGTGTTTGTTGAAAAGGTGTGCTACATTTGCACCCAAGCAGCCCTGATGCAAAGCCTACATAGACGAGAGGCCTTGTCGAAACATTTATGAAGACTCGTGGAATAAATATAATAATTAGACTGCGGGTCTTTATGCAATTATGGCGTTCGAGAATTTTCGGAAAATACTAGGATATAAAATATGACAGAATTTAGTGAACTAAAGAGGCTATTACCACGGCGGCAAATGAGATTTGATTCGAGTTTCTTAAAATTCATCTACAGAAATTGCAAATTGCATAAACATCCTTAGTCTAATAATAATATGAATGGTGTGGGAAATAATAACTGAGACGCCTGTTCCGAGTAACTAAGTTTCTCTGTTCTGTATAACAATATATTAATTGTTCTCTATTAATACTCTATATGTTATAATGAGCACAGAATTAGCAGTATTAATAATCATAATAATAATAATCCTATTAGTAGAAATCGCATAATGATTGTTGTGCTATTAACAGTAACTGTAGAATGTAAATTCTTAATTTCACGTATTAATTAGTATGAATGAAATGTAATAGTGCGGGTGCCAAATATATTAACTTATTGTTTCGAGGGAGCATTCTTGCTATTCCGTTCTATTTTGCATTTATGCTATCATTTATTTGTATTCGTTATAGCAATATTGAGAGCTTTTTTCAAGGTATTTCTTATGTAGATCACTATTAAAAGTGATTAATAATTATTAAATTATTAATGTATCATTGGTATTCGTCATTTTCATTATAGCATATTTTCAATAAATATACGCACTTCGCCGAATTCATTATTTAATACTATATTGACATTAAACAATTGTTTTCCTCGTGCACTTCCGTACATTCAAATTTTGTCGTATTCTCATTGTTTTGTTTTTGTAAAAGATTATCTAAACATTCAAAATGGTTTAGAAGGCTACTTTAGGTGCTTAAATAGTGTTGTAAAAAAATTAAAAATATTTAAAAAGTAATATATAACAAAATACCGTAGCATCCGTTTAATAACATTTTCTTGCGCTATTTTCATCTGGTTCGGCTAACTTGATTGATCAGATCGATCGAAGTAAAAGTGTACGCGTTTGTATCGATCACAGTTCTAATAACGGTAAAAATCAATACAATACAATATATATATAAAGTATTTATGCTTCAATAATATAACTTTGATCTAAAAATCGACAGTGGATTAATGTATTGTTTCTCGTTGAAAATTATAATACTTTTAGAGTAGAGAGCTGTTCTTTTTCTAGTGGACTAATCTTACAACGAATGTCGGGGCCCGTAAATTAAGAAATTATGCAACTTTGTATGCAAATATCCGCAACACATATCAAGAAAACAGACCTACTCTTGCGTCGCGACAGAGTATAACCGTAGGACTCCCTAATGCCGAACTATGCCGCGAGCGAGAAGTAGGCTTGTACGAACAGTTCACTATATATACTTGTACAGAGAGTTTCATAATACCTCCAAATTTACGAGTCGCGTGAACTCCCTTAATATAATACAATAGAATGAAAAATATCATATCCAAAGATAACAATAACAAAAAATCAATGGGAATAATTGTCGTACATCATCAACTAAAGTAATAACATTCACTTACACAGGCACTAATCTTCGGGTAACAATTACGTACTGAACGATCTTTAATCAATATTTACACGCGAAATTAAACCTTTCGATAGTTTTTACGTAGCCTTCACAAATCGATTGTCAGCTACTTACTCGAGAGCAGCAATTCGTATTTGCATGAACGCTGTCGAGCTAATTGTATAAAAAAATTATGTTAATCTTAAGCTCTATTTATATCGATAGATTTTCTATACAACGAAGAAAGATCTCGTAGTTAAATGTGAAATACTATAGACAATCGATGAAATTTCAGCCTTAACATAAAAATTAGCTACATCTTCTTATGTACACGTAGAGCTTTATGTATAATATTTGAGATTCAATTTACATACAATGATCTCGCCAGTTTCGGAAATCATTGTAACTTTGCAACAAAATTGTTTCGGACGGACTTCGGCTAAAGTATTCCCTTTAAAAATGTACAATTAGCTTTGCGAGATACGTTAGTCGTCGATTAAAAGACTGCACTTGTCGGTGGGTTCAACGTTCCACTGGCTATCACATTGGGCACTTTTCGAAGAAGCTGGATCAACACTTCTCTCTTGTTGAATATCACGGAGAGGCACCGTTGGCGAAAGATCATGGTTCAAAGAGTTCGGTAGGATACATTGGTCTTGTATAAAGTTTATACTTTCCGCTGATTCCACGAGCTTGTGTTTGTCTTCGAATTGTTCAACGTCATCCTGTTTGATCTGTTTGACGAAAAGAGACGGTGTGCCGTTCGTAGACAAGTTTAATTTCAAACGATCTCTAGTGTGTCTGAGCTCCCCTAACTGATGTTGCTGACCATGGGCATAATCGTTTAGCAATTCTATCCTATTCTGCTGCGCTTCTTGGTGACCGCCGTCCACTTCGTCCGGTTCGTCGTTAACCGATGTAGCAGCGCCGGGGAAGAATTGACTCACGTATTTACTGTCGCCTGTTTGAAATTGAAATGGACGATTTGAACTGCTCACAAAAAATTCCTCGCTCCCTGCAACAGAAATGAACTTCAAAGTATTATACGAACAACTAGACAATTTTTTATGTTTCTACACAACTTTCAACAAAGTGGGAACAAATGGAAACTTATTTTCAGTGGTAGTAGCCTTTGTTGTTAATCTGGAATAAGTCAAAATCGTATTAAATTCTGTGGAATTTTATATTTTAGCATTTTTTCACAATTTTTAGAAGCCATAATTGCACATGTAGCTTGCAAGCTCGTCATCTTGGCCTTAAAAGTTTCTTGGAAACGCAGTTACTTTGTTATTCAAAGTTTTCCCACATACATAACAGTAAATCAGGTAGATAGTTCCCAGATAGCACACGATGTCTTAAAGACCATAGTAAGTCAATTTTACGTCCATTTTAGCTCAGAAAGTGTTACGTCTTTATCTGAAAGTAAAATGTAATACGTATTGAAACGTACCGGTATGGTTACCGTCATCATAATCCAGAGGATATAGATCTAATCGTGGTTCATCTATCATTTCCTCCCAATCTAAAAGAAAAGATAAAAATAAAATCATCTCCTTATTAGAAATTATACTTGCTAAAATATTACTTAAATATTACGTTAAATTATGAAAATATAAACACGCTACCAGCATATGAAGTAGGCTCCCAGGTGGTAGACGTTTCTCCTTGAGTATCGGTAGCTAATGTTTCCTTCGGATATTCGTATACGCAGTGATAACGTTGCTTCTTGAACCAAACACTCTTCTTTTGATCCTGGACAAACCGCACATTGTCGATCCGATAAAAATCGTTAAGCTATATCTATATTTAACATATATTTAATATGTGAAAAGTACATTTGCTAAATACCTCAAATTAAATCTGGAATAGAAATATTCATCAGAAGAAGGTTAAATATTATATGAATTACTCTATGTACAAATAAATTATACACCTACCGATTCGTCCTAGCCGCAAAATAGAGGACAAAAAGTTATAAATCTTTACGCTACATTAAAAAAAGATACATAGTAACAATAATAGCTGTTGTAAAGCTTACGCCAGATTTTAATGTTTTGTCTGGAGATCTTAACGCGGAACGATGCGGAGCTAACGTTGCGTTCCAGGCTGATGGTGTAAATTCTTCTTCCTCCTCATCTTCTTCTTCTTCTTCTTCGTCTTCCTCGTCTTCTTCATCTTCTTCATCTTCCTCCTCTTCTTCCGGGTCCATCTCATCTTCAATATCGGCAACCGCTGCTGATCCTTCATCAGTATTAGCCAATGTACTTCGAGTTTGAACTTGTTCGACGTGCGGTTCATTGTACCTCTAAAAAGCATTGTTAAATGATCACTCCGTTGTCGATCGCTTTACGTTTAATGTAATGGGTCCCGTGGAAATCACCGACAATATTTCACCGACTCCAGATTTGACCGACAATCACTTTGGCCGACGACTTTGACCGTCGATGAACTACATAGTGGGTGTACAAAGTATTCGTACACCTTTCAGAAACGTATAACTTTTTCAAAATTGGAGCAGCTTAAAAAAAATTATTGGCACATTAGCAGTTAGCTAGTAAACTAATCCTTCTAACGTCTCACAAAAGATTTAAGCTGTTGGGTCCAATTTTGAAAAAGTTAGTTTCTGAAAGGTGTACGAATATTTTGTACACCCACTGTAACTATTCTACACTGACACTTTTACTTTTGTATAAAAATATAATGATTACACTATAAGAAGTATTAGACGTAGTCGGCTAATGCTTGTCAAACGATGTTCATATCGAATAATACTGTTGTAGACTGAAGTCGTTATCGGGCAAAGTTATTGTCAGTCAAATCTGGAGTCAATGAAATATTATTGGTGAAAGCTGTGTCGGTGATTTCCATGGTACCCAATGTATGTACTATCATAAACATTAAAGTACCTTCCAAACGAATTCTCCGGAGCTGGAACTATTATCTTCATCCTCTTCTTCTTCTTCTTCGTCTTCCTCCTCGTCTTCTTCCTCCTCGTCTTCGTCTTGACTACCCCATCCGTGTTCGGTTCCAAAACTTGTTGACATTAGGCCATCCTCTACCGGTAACGGCAAGGGAAGCGGAAAAGGCGGAGGTAATTGTTGCCATTTAAATTCTTCTTCGGGACTTGGCAAAGGAGCTACTCCACTTCCAATCATGATATGTGACTTTTCATCACGAGAACGTACCACCGAACAATTATAATCTAAATTTTCTTCCTCGGAAAGATCTCCGTTGGTTGTATCTCGTTCATCGTCCTGTAATCTCTCTCCTAAACCTTCCAATAAAACCATTTTGTTCGTCCGGGTATCAACCAACAACACATCGTCCGATACAGCTGATTCTCTCGAGGTGATCGACGTATCTCTCGAATTTGACATCAAGGACTCTGATGTGAGAGTACTTTCTCGTTCTTCTTGGATCGGACTAAGCGGAGTACCATAGATGTTATACCTGTATGTAATATAAATGGCTGTTTAATGTGGATTTATAAATGAATGATTACGTTAATAAGAGATGAAAAAATAGAAATTTAAAGGATTAAAAGTGTATAAGAAATACCTTATTGAAATACCCACTCCTCCACTGCCTTGATTCGATGTCTCATCGTTATCTTCGTCTTCGTCGTCGTCGTCGTCCCATTGTCTGTTTTCTATATCGGTAGACAGAGAAGTATTATCATCGGCATCATGCATCTCCAAAGGCTCTATAACAGACATTTGAGCATGAGGCAACTTCTCTCTGAGTTCGTTTCGAATTGCTGTAACAAACTCTTCCTCCATACCAAACGATACGTAAGAATTATCGCTACGCAAACTCATCGTAGAGCTATCTTCCTCTTCGTCATTTATACTTGCATTTTGATTGTGATATTTGTTTTCATTTTCATTTCTATTGTCAGTTTCGATTTCGTTCTCGTTTTCAATTTCATCTCTATTTACAATTCCGTCTTCGGTTTCGTTTCTATCTACACTCTCATCTTCATCTCTGTTTTCACGGTCGCTTTCAACTTCAAATTTTTCAATTTCATCTTCACTTTGGCTTTCCTCTTCGTTCTCGTTGTCATTGTCAAATTTCTTTTCCTCCTCCACTTGATTCTTCATTTCAACTTTGATCTCTTCTTCGCTTATACATTCCACGTTCGTCAATACGGAATGATTCTGTAATTCTGCGATTCTGTGATTCTGCGTTGAATCTTTCTGCGGAGAAGTAATATTAGCATTATTTAAATTTCTTATAGTTTCTATAGTTTCTTCTTCACCTTCCAACACGTTTAAAACACCACCTTTATCAATTTCTGTTTCAACTATAGTATCTACAGTTTGCAAAGAGTCCGACTCCTCGTCGTTTACCTGATGCACGCTACTATCTGTACATTTAACAAGGGATAAGTTTTCCATTGGTTTTTCAGAGCCTTGTAACGTTGTGTAGTACTCGGCATCGAGAATTGCATCTAGTTCGAATAAAATCTGTAACTGCTGTTCTTCCGTACATGCTGTCGCGACTGCGGTAGAATCACTAGTAGAAGGTGGAGCAACCGAAGACGAGCAAACGTTTTCTTCCTCTTCGCAAGATTCTTTATCTCTGAAACCAGAATCAGAACTTTGTTCGTCGTCTGGAGTAGATAACTGCTTTCTTTCCTCTTCTTCGTCGTTGGGTGTACATTGTTGCTCTATGTCCATATCGTCGACATTAGAAAATTCATCGGCCGCATTGTACGCAGAATATTTTGTCTGAAATTGTGGAGTACTTGCCGCAGACACAGAAGTTACAGTCAATTCTGGTGTGTCGTTCGTTTGTTGTTTAGAAGAGGTCTCTGTGTATTCGTTGAATTCGCCCTCGTACAAGAAACCAGGGACTTTCTTTTCTAAAGCAGAATCCAACGCGTGATTCCATAGTTCAACGTCGACTACGTGATTCTCAAGTTCCTTGTAATTAACCGAGAAATTGTTGGAGAAGCAGGTGTTATCATTGCTTTCGTGTTCAGACACATCGTTATATCGAGATTTAATGTTTTCTTGTAATGTTTCGCAGGAAGATGCAATATCAGGTACAAAACGAAGCAGGGGAAGGTCGGGATTTCCTTTCGACAAAAGTCTCAACACGTGTTTGTCGTTACGAGTTTCCACGGATGTAGTTGCGGTAGCACTGGTTTCTACGATCGGTTCGTCATCGTCGGCTAACGATAACCTTAAAATCGGCGTTTGACCCTGATCCATCGTTAACGTTAACAGTTTAGGCCTTTCCGACGTATCTAATGTTTTGATCTTATGAGTAGTATTATTTGGCAAAGGATCTCGTAATTTTCTTAACGCTTCATCGAATTCGTCCGTGCGAACGCTATGTCTAATGTCGCTATCGCTACCGGTAGCTGGTAATTTCTTTTTAACATGTTTATCCGATGCTTGAGTTCCCATTGACAATTCTGCGTCAGAATCAAGGTCGATATGAACAAGCACCATTAGATCGGTCACAGATTTCGATTTCTCTTTTACTTTCTCGGTGTAAACTCCTTGCTCGATTTGTCTTTTCCAACTTTCTTCTTCAGTTTCGGAGCTAGATTCGTGATGAACAACGATGCTTTTTACATTTGGTACGTTCTTTACCAGTTCCGTTGGTCCGAGACGAAACGAAGACTGCCGTGGCGTGTCGTCGACGATCGTAGTCCAATAATCCGAATCGATGCTACCTCTAAGATCCTGTAAGCTGGCGCTACGGATGTGTTTGGATTTGTTCGCTCGTAAATTTTCCCACCGTTGATCGAAGTCCAAGTATTCCGTGTACTCGTTTAAAAGGACTTGCTTTAGTTCATCCAAAGTTGACCTTTTCTGTGGATTCGAGTTCAAACATAAATGAATTGCTTGAAGAATATTTGACGGACAACCTTCTAAGTAACTCTGTAATACTTGTGTACCGTTCGGCAAGAGATCAGTTCTTAGAGATAACAGCATTTCGATCACTTGCTCATCGCTCTTATCGTTGTACGGTTTGCTTCCCCAAGTAGCAATCTCCCAAAGGAAAATAGCGTAACTCCACATATTCGCTTGGGGCGTGATCTCTCTTGTTTCGATAGTAGTATCCGTGCACTCTATGCTTTCTGGAGCTGACCATCTTATAGGCAACGCACGATCCCCTACCACGTAATAATCTTCGGGATACTTTTCTACGCCAATTCCGTAATCTCCTAACTTCGCCGATAAATCTGACGCTACTAAACAATTTCTTGCCGATAAGTCTGTATGCACAAACCCATAAATGTGCATATGTTTCAAACCAGCTGCGATATCTAGTGCCATTCGAACTGGAATATTTTCTTTGATAAGCGCATTTTGTGATTTTTGATCGTAATTCGATAACAAGAAGCGTTTAAGATCACCTACTGGACAAGATTCGAATATTAATAAATACGGGTCGGTTTCTAGACAAACACCCAACAAAGACAAAATATTTTGGTGTTGCAGTTTCAAATAGGGCGTCGCTTCGCCGAGAAACCAGGCTTTCTCCTTGGTAGTAGCTTCTTCCGTAAGAATTCTCACGACTACGCCTTCGTTCTTCAATATTCTTTTACATCCTTCCGAGTCTGCACGACCCTCTACGACTTTTCCAAACCAACCGTGACCCAATTCCCTCAGATATTTCAATTTCTCTCTCGGTGTAGATAATTCCTGTGCGTCAAACCATTCGCGACAGTAATCCGGTAGAGTATTAGGATCGGAATCGCGTTCTTCGAAGAACGATGTTGACAGCGGCAACGGTTTAGGTTTCGTGGAACTTTTCGAGCCAGATATAATGTGATCCACAGGTAGAGGTTCAAACTGAACTCTGTCTGCAATAGTTAACATACGAGGAACATCTAATTCTAATCCTTCGACGGCGTGTTCAAGCGCTGCCTCCTGTCCAATGTTGTTTCCATCTTTGAATTCCTAAAATATAAAACATTCCACATATTCACTGGATCGCTTTACCAAAAGAAAACAGAAATAAGCATTCTAAAAACTAAACAATTCGGATGCACTAAACATTGATCAATATTACATGTATGTATACATATTTAGACACAGTTTTGACTACGACATTCTACAGCAATATATAATACTTTGTTATGCTATAGTCGTGCAAATATTTAAAACAAAGAAATTGAGTAAATTTTGAAATGACAAATTACTATCATCGTGTGACTCTTTCCATAAGAATATCGAGTTATCTAATTGCATGTAAATATCCATGGTAGATTCTGTTGTTTCATTTCTATTTGATTCGGAATACTCGAATAGAAAGAGTGACGAACGGTAGACTTTTTGAAATCTATTCGACTAATAATAACGGACCAAAATTCACATTGTTCGTATCGTCGATATTACCTGCTTGTACTTTTCTGCTGTGTCCTACAATTAGAAACGTATAAATCATTCTTAAGACCGTAACGCATGGTACGACTTTGATCTGGTAGATACGTCGGCGAGAATGACAATATATTACCTGGAATCCTTTGGGTCGTCTAGGTCTTCGACAACAGAGACATCCAACCAAAGTAAATGCAGCTGCAGTGATACCCAAAAGAGCGATCATATACTGCACCCAATATTGTTCCCATCTTGACGAAGCATGGGTTGTATATGGGAAATCTGTTGCAAATCGAATAACCTCCAATTGGTCAGTTGTCATTAAAATACACGTTGGGACAGGCGATCGACATACCTGTTTCTATCGCGGATGATATAGGATAAGCTGTAAGTGTCGGTAGTCCCACCCAAAACAGCCAACATATCCAACATAACATAATATCCACCATCGCGCATCGAACCTCTTTAATAATGATCGTGATCCGTTTAAGTCATTCTTGAAGTTTTCAGACCCAACTTTCCAAGTCGGTGTGCAACTGCGAACGTTGACGGATTTATCAAGTCGTAACACGTTACAATTTTACGACATACATATCACAACTTTCCGTAATCTCATATTTCTGGTCATATATCTACACTTTATTGGAAACTAGCTTCGGTCGTATGGAATGCTGTTAAATGACTCTGTCACAGCGACAATAAAATGTTGTAATAGTATGTAAAACAGAAATACACGTTTCTTAGGGAAACCACCTAGGCCAAGCATGGTATGTATCGTGAAATGGATACAATACAATCAGCCACGGTCCGGTTAAAAGGTAGGTGTAAAATCACCACGCTTGCCAAACCCAGTTCTATTCTTGCCCCTCTATTCTCCCTCCCTCTCTCTCTCTCACTTACTCACTCACCCATACATTACTTCCAATCACTTCCAATGCAGTGATACGAAACATATATATATATATGAACAATATATATGTATTTACTTTGCTAGCGATCGCTCCAGTCGCTCCAGTCTCTGACATTTTGATCAGCATCAGCACTAAATATATACATCTTATACGCAGTTGAGTAGAGATTTATAATTCAAATGATTAAGTAATAACGGTTAGGATTGAAAGGATGAATTAATTGTCAAAAATCGCGATTGATTCAATCAATTTGTATAACATCAGCGTCTCGTCAATTACTGCATCAATCGCTATATAATTGAAAACATTAATTATTACATTTTAATCGAAATTATTATACAATTATATATAAACACCCATACCGTTTTCAAAATTATTATTTATACGCGGTTGTTTTCATTTAGTTGCCAGTGCAACGTGTAATGTCAAATATAATTAGGAATTTATAAATTCCTAATATGGTAATTGAATATTTTAGCTACCATAAATTATATGATAAGATAATAATAAATCACGATGAAGAGACATATATAAGCTCTAAAAACAATTAGCAATTGTGGAAGTATCCTTTATATCTATTCAAGTGTATTCCAAAAAATGATTGTAGCTTAAAAGAGTAAAAATAAAAGGCATTAATACAAATGGTCCCATGGTGTAATGGTTAGCACTCTGGACTTTGAATCCAGCGATCCGAGTTCAAATCTCGGTGGGACCTGAACAATTTTTTAGTACAACTTAGTTATAAAATAATATATATCATCGATGTAAACAAATCTTTAAGTAGAAATAGATATTTTTCAATTGGTTCGTACATGAAACTTTACATTAATTATGTAAGTATGCAAGCAATATTAACCATGAAGTATATTTCTTTGGAAAAAATATGTTAACTTCCTCAGAACTCAACATTTACTATACTTTTTTGTATAATATAATTTAATTATTATCTAACTGTGATTTTGTTTCAATAATTATTACATGTGTAACAATTATGGATATCATTGATACGTCTGTCTCATATTACATATTTAGAATCGAATTGTAGCAAATTCAGAGGACATTGCTATCGACTGTCACACCGTCACCAACCGTCACACATCACACGTCATCGTCACACTGTCACATCTCACATACAAAGCAGAGATATTGTGCATGATTGTGCAAGATTACACGCGCATGCGTGGCCAGAACGGAACGTATCTACAGAGAGGATATCTCTGACGATACTTATTCGGACGCAGAAGTTATGTTGTTCTGCTGGCACAGCCTACTGTCCAAAATCGAGCATGTTTGCTTACTGGATGGTAGATCTGTAGACAAAGCTGGTCTATGATGAGCTACCAAATCCTATGGCGATGAGTCGTCCCTGTCTTTATATAGATCATTTTTAAACAATCTCTTCGAACTCTAAAATTCCCCAGTAAGCAAACGTGCCTGATTTTGGACGGGCATCTATGCACGCATAAGTAGCGCATTCTGCCGGCAGAAAGACCGGGCATCTGCCTGCCAGCTTGTGCCGGGCAGAATCCAGGACCGAGCGGCCCGGCAGATGCCCGGTCTTTCTGCCCGGCTTATGCGCGCGCAGATACCCGTCCAAAATCGAGCATCCTATTGCTCCAAGCAGCTTCGGCCTTCGGACGACGCGCGACGTTCGACCAGTATAAATAGTATAATGCCCGTTACCTGCTCGCCAGGCTGGGCTCGATTTCTGCTCGAGGCAGGCCTGGCTGACTGGGTCGCCTTAAGGGGTTTTTTATTATAATATTATTTATTATAACCGACTTCTCTTCTAGTAAAAATAAAATTAAAATACATTTTATGTAAATGATCTATATAAAATGAAAATATATTTTGAAAATACATTTTATGTAAATGATCTATAAAAAGAAAATATATTTTGAAGATACATTTTCATTTTATATTTAACAGAACAAACAGTCATACATAATAACGCCACAATTTACCGTACAAATAATATTTGCTAATAAATACGTACATAACAATAAACCTCTGTTATCATGTATATACGGATCATTTTATAACGGATGTCGCTTAAGTATAATGAGAGTTGCAGAACGAGGAGTGGTCGTTGCATCAGTTTAATCTCGACTGCAGTGTTAGTTAGGCGATCTCATGCAGTTGGGAAAAATATAGTGAACTTTGACAATTCTTGGGAGGGGGATTATTTTTTATCTGTAAATTATGTAAGTTAAATAAAAAAAAGCTAGTCAGTCATTTGGACTGAAAAATGTGAATTAAAAATAGCTGAAGGAAATGTTGAAAACGTTTTTCAGAAATAAACGAAAAATTAATTGATCGGATGAATATTTTCGAAACTGAATAAGTTCGACAGAAAAAGAAAATGTTAATGGATTTTTCAGTTTCTATCTATTCGTGTTAATTGCGTATTCGAGAAAAGTGAAGAACTTAAGCACGCTGAAAACCTCCATGGACAATAAGTGCAGGTTTTTAATGTGTAACAAAATGATAATTCTACATATTTATATTCGACATACTTAAAAATATTTTGATTTGTTTTCATTTTTTATTGATTTACGCCGAAGGAAACACTTTTCCATTGTACATTAAAAGTTAAAAAAATCCGTCAAATTGCCATTCACTATATAATAATCAACATAAGGCAGAATAAAGTTTAATATTGATTTCTTCAAAACAAAACACCGCATGCTGAAGTGAATAGAATAGAAATAAAAAAGAAACAAAATATATTACTTTCAATATATCTCGTTAGATCATTGCTTCTTTTTTCCAATTTTTCTGATCATCTATTCCGACATTGCCCGCAACCGCAACACCTTCTGTCTTTTCTTGTAAATTAAAAATTAAAATACAAAAGAAGATGCAATTGTAACAATAAATAATGAAATATATAAATATTAGATCTATAGTATATTAACTAAATAACACGTTAAATACTATACCGGTCCACATGGGCCGGCGTTAGACTTTCCGTTCTGGCCTCGCCGGTCGTCAACGTGTCTGGTGTGGACCTTAACTGAGCGGCAACCGAAACGCGCTCAATGTGCGTGGGATATACAGAAAGATCAAGTGTTATTACTTTACTTTCTAAGCACTCGCCAAACTGAAATTTAAAACAGATTAGATAACATTACTAAAATGATTATTAAAAATGGTAAAATAATATATGCCCAGATAGCACACGACGTCTTAAAGACGTCTATTTTACGTATGTTTTAGGTCTGAAAAGACTTAAAAAAGTTACTTAGTCCTTTAAAGACGTCTTCGTGCTATCTGGGTGAACAAGTGCTTACATCAGGGCAAATGCCAATCAACGCGTCAGCACGCGTATAAAGCTCTGCCTTCAAAGATATAACAATGGTTTGCAAGGAGCTTGTCTTGTCACGTATATAACTTGCAACTCTTCCTATATTAGTACTATCCAGTGCAGCATCGATCTCATCCAATACAAAAAACGGTGCTGGTTGGAAACTGTAAACACAACTGATTTGTAACTCAGACCTACAAATAAATGAATAAAATAATTACACAAATAGAATTACATACCTATGAATTGCAAACAACAAAGCCAACGCGGCAATTGTTTTCTCTCCTCCAGACAAATTCGACATTGGCTGGAATCGTTTTCCCGGAGCAACACAATTATAATTAATACCATTCAGGTATGGTTCTTCTGGATTTTCTAGACTAAGGAACGCCTGGGCAGACCGACTTTTTGTAAGACTCTAGAATACCAACAATTTCGGTTCATTAATTTTATGTAATTAAAGAAAAAAAGGTAACACGAGTTGTTGACAAACAATAACCTTGTAAATCGGATCGATCTCGTTGGCCACATGCTCGAAACATGACATGAATTTGTCGTACCTCTCCTTCTTGATTTTCTGGAACTGGGTTTTCGCATTCTTCGCCTTTTTCCGGGACTGCTTGAATTCTTCGTCTGTCTCTTGTAATGTCTCCTTGATGAGATCTAATTTTTCCGTCGCCTGAAAACACCAGAAATATTTTCTTCACGTTTATCTCTTCGCTGAAGTACCTAGTACATTGCGAGATTTATTATTTGTTACCTTCATATTGGGAGCTTCAATTCTTTGAATAGCTCTCTTTAAATCGGTAATCGTCTTCGTTAGTTCGTCGCTGGTTTTTTTGATATCGTCATCGTCCACGTCCTTCAAAATTTCAGGGAGAGGACCATAATCGATGGCGATTCGTCTATCTCGTTCGTATTGCCGCTCATTACTCAGAGCTAAGTCATTATTGGATTCTGTGTTGTTAACTTCATCCGTCTCGTTAATAATGTCCTCCATATTTCCGTGGAGCATTGGGATTACAATATCGTCCATCTAAATATCATTATTACTGTCGTTAACATTTTTCCAGTAAACCAAATGCTCGGGTTTGGCCGGGCAGCTGCGTCAGCAGAGGCAACGCTTGCTGCTGGCAGAAAGACCCGGCATCTGCCCGGCAGGAGCTTATTCCTTTTGCCACTTAAAACTGTGGTGCTCAAGGTGGTTCGGAACCCACCTTAAACTGTAGGTACCTTAATAACCATAGCAGGTGGTGACATTAATATTAGTGCGACCTGCCATAGTGCCATGTACCCTGACAACCAAAAATCTCATTTCCGCCGAATTTCTGTGAGTGCTATAAGCGCTCGTTCTGCCGGCTGACAGCCGCTAAATCTGCCTTTGTTTAAGAGGGCAGCACGGTCGCACTGATTGTGGCAAATGCCGCTTTACAGAGCAGCACCGTCGCGTCGCACCGAGTGCTGTGTACAATAGAAATTTCACCGACGATGTTGCCCTGTAAAACGACATTGGTCAATCACATCAGTGATGGTGACCGTGCTGCCCTCTTAAACAAAGGCAGATTTAGGGGCTACCGCCGGCAGAACGAGCGCTTATAGCACGCACAGAAATTCGGCGGAAATCGAGCTGATCTTGCCTTGAGCCTTGAGCTGCTCGAAGAATAGCTTCGACCGTATTCTGCCCATTCTCCGCCCTAGGCGGGATCAGCTCATGGCAAGCCTGGTTGTCAGGGCAGTCGTCGACACCGAAACGTAGAATCGTCGCGTAGATCAGTTACCTTTAGCATAGTTGTACTTCCTAATAAATAAATTTTAGAAACACATACGGCTTATCGCCAAAACCTTCCAATCTCCACAATTATTCCTACGACGTACCTTGCACTGCATCAGTATAGTGTGGCGGTCAACTTTCTTTTGCTCAATTCCCGATTCGATACCGTTCAACTGTATCTGGACAGCTAGTATGTCTTTCGCGATTGCCCCAACCTTGCATCTGGCTTTGCCAATTTCATCGTCCTTTTGGTCAACCTCCATTTTCTTCGTGTCCCGTTCTGATTTCAATTGTTCTATTCGAGTCGCATCGTGATCTGTCTCCATTTTCTGCTTAGACTCAACCTGCCTTGCAGACTCGAGCTTGTTTTTTGCATCTTGAACCGCTTGTTCCCAACGTAAAACGTTGCCTAACAAAAATAACATAAATTGAGTAACTCTAGTCTACCAAAATGATCTCTGGAAGAAATAAGAATATTGTTAAGAAATTTACTTACTCTCCGTGTAGCGTTGTCTCTCAAAGTCTAATTGATTGTGTATGCGGTTGCATTGGTTCTCAAATTCCATTCTCTTGTTTGGTCTTTCCTGTAGTAATCTGTAATTCAATTGTTTTTTTATAAATTAATTTTATTTAAGTTATTACGAATAATACACACCGTAACTCTTTTCCTTCGTACTGACGAATATTCGACACTCCTATTTGTTCGCAAAAACTGGTGAATACGTCATCCTCGATATTGTTCATGTTCTCTTTAATATTTTGTATTTCATGGTCCCTTGCGGCCATAGTTTTCTCAATAGCAGCGATCGTTGGCTACACATACGAAAATCAGATGAATGCAATATTCTTGTGTCTATCAGCTTAAATGAATGCAAAATAATATTTTCACTTACACCGAACATATTCAACTCATTCTGTAAACCTTCTAATTCTATCGCAAGTGTTGCAATTTGTTTTTGCTGTAATACATATAATATTTAAGTACTCATTAACAAAATAAGGTAACTTTACACATATTATTTTATATACTCACAGTTTCAAGAAAATCACTCTTGCTATACTTCAGCTGTGTTTCTAATCCACGTATTTGCGATTCAATTATGTTCAATTCGCACTCTTTCCGAGACTTCTTCAAAGACTCGCGTAACTCTTCCGTTAATTTCTCCTGAAAAATATTTCGAATATGTTATATCCTAATTCCAAGTGAGATAGAATTAAATAATATGTTTATAAAATCTTGCCTTCTGTGCTTTCAGTTGAGACGTTTGTTTCTCGTCCCACCGTTTCGCTTTCTTTGCAAGATCCAAACTACCGCCAGATATAATTCCAGACTTTTGATAAAACGATCCGTCTAACGCAACACACTGTAATTGGAAATATATACTGTATACATATATTATTGATCCGATATCTATAACTATATGGCTCATATTTGAAATAAATAAGTAAATAAATAAATAGATAAATAAATAAATAAATAAAGAAATAAATAAAGAAATAAATAAAGAAATAAATAAATAAAGAAATAAATAAATAATGTACATACATTGTATCTTGCATTTTTGTCAATTTCATAAGCTACTTTATTCGCATCTTCAGGCGTTTCACACACGAGAGCGTTATTCGTAGCAAACAACACAGCCCTCTCAATATCTTTCAGAGAAAAATGCAAGACGTCGTATAACAATTTTACATTTTTAGGTTCTTGAATGTTTCTGAAAACAGTATATCACATTCAACACATGTGTTATGATTTTCTGAAATAAACAAACTTAATTAGTTCAGACAAATACCTAAGACTTCCTTTTAATGGCTTCGCTTGAATATAATCGAGAGGAAGAAACGTTTCTGGTTCAAGATACTGTTCTTTGAGGTACTGAATACACTGTCTAGCTGTTTTCTCTGTATCGACAACAATCGCCTCCATGTATTTACCGAGAACTTTAGTAATTGCAACATTGTACCTCTTATGAATAGGTTCGCACATATTATACATACGGTCGTACTAGAAGCAATAATAATAACAATTACAATAAAACTCCCAAAAGGAAAATTACGTTACATACAGAAACTGAATGTGCAATATTTCTTACCACCCCAGGGAACAAACGCTTAAAATTTTCTACAATTTCGGTTTTCCTCTTAGTCCTTGACATTTCGTACTTGTCAACCTTCGCGTCGCCCAATTGCTCAGAAATGCTTTCCAATTCTCGTTGAAGGTTCTCTATTTTATCTTTGGCAATACCAACGTCCGACTGTAAATCAGATCTCAGCTTCTTCTGATCCTCCAAAGCAGCTTCCGACGTTTTAATATGTTCCCCCAATCTCTCTACTCTCTTCGCAGCTTCATCTTGCATGTGACCTTTCTGTTTGTGCTTGTTCTCTATCTCGGTTTTCTTCCGTCCTTCGTTGTCGAGTCTGTCTTGGTCAGATTTTTGTTCGCGATTAATGGAATCGAGGAGTAGCAGATACCTTGCCGACTGTTTGCCTGCTTCCTTTTTCAAACGATTGTACTCCTTCACCTTGGAATCATTTTATAATTATTACAAGTACTACATTTATATTTCTTTGAAATTTATACCTGTTCGTCTTCAAGTTGTACGTCTCTTCCTTGCAGCTGCGATTGCCCAGCTACACTTGCTTCGTAGACTGCTTTAGCTTCCTCCAGTAGTCGCAATTCGTCCTGAAGCCCATTTATATCTTTCTTATGAGCATCATCCGCGATGCGAGCTTGGGCCAATGACTTCCGTGCGGATTCTACCTTCTTTTGCATATGCGCAACACGTTCCTTCGCTTTGATAAACGTTTGTTTTTTCTTTGTTATGTCCGCTTCCACTTCTCTGATGTCCTGTTCGATTTTAGCGAGGTCGCTTCCAGACTTTCCAGCATCTTTCTTCTTTTCTTTCAACAACTCCATCGCCCCCTCTTTCTTCTTTTCTATCTTCTCGATCTCGTGTTGCTTTTCCTTTTGCGACACTTCTAAACTCTTCGTGTTCTTCTCATTATGAAACAAACGAAACAATTGCAATTCAACTTGCTTCTTTACATATTCTTCCTTGAAACGTTGATACTTTTCAGCTTCATCCTTCTCTAGTTTTGCTTCTTTTATCTCAGCGACGATACCCCTTTTCCTCTCATGGAAGAACTGCATTTCCATTTCTGCCTTCAACATTTCTGTCCCCGATCTATAAAATATCCCAAGACACGATAATTACACACATTGTATTATTATTATTATTATTCCAGGTTTAGTACAATTGTCTGTGTACCTTTCATACTCTGCTTTCAGTGCTCCCGAATTACTAATCTCTTCGAACAGTGCAGTACGCTCTTTCAGGTTTTTCATGCTAATTGATTCAATGGCGCCTTGGAATACAAGGAAATTTTTTGCTTTCACATTAATGCCAAGGTGTTCCAATTCGTTCAAGTATACTTGACTCGTGACAACCTATACAATGACCACATCGATTATGTACAAAAATTCTTCCCTCGAAATGTGTTCTAAAATCGTATACAAACCTTATGATTTATTCTATACTCGGAGGAGGATTCTCGCACAGAACGCATAAAATTTTTCTCACTGCTATCTTCCAGTTCAAAGACGGCGGATACAGATGCGCTGTAAGTTCAAAGAAGAAACATCTTTAAAGTTCCCTAATCAAATCATCTTAACGGAGTAGTCTCGCTTCCAGGATTGCAATGATAAATATGTATCTATATCGATAAAAGATCAATCTAGGTGATAGCCTGCAAGGTGGTTCGAAACCCACCTTAAACTGTAGGTCCCGTCGCTTAATAACCATAGCGGTTGAAGAAGCGACGTAAAACAATCAAACAAAGGCCATAGCCTGCAATCGTACGATGCCAGCAAATGGGGAGCATTCAGCTGCCAGAACGCGCTCGAAGCTCAGGATGCTCGGAATCAGCTCGATTTCGGACGCAGAAGTATGCTGTTCTGCTGGCACAGCGTACTGTCCAAAATCGAGCATGTTTGCTTACTAGGGGGAACGCTTGCTGCCGGCAGAAAGACCCAGCATCTGTCCGGCAGTAGCTGCCGGGTAGATGGAAGGCAGCTCGGTCCTGGATTTTGCCCGGTCGCACTAACACAGACGAGGTATTCTCATCGGTGGCATTAATATCAGTGCGACCTGCCCTGTATAATTGTGTTACCCTCTTACTGCGAGGCAGAATCCAGGACCGAGCTGCCTTCCATCTACCCGGCAGCTTCTGCTGTGCAGACGCTCGGAATGGAAGGCAGCCGCGTCAGCACAGGTAGCGCTTGCTGCCGGCAGGCTGTGCCCGGCAGATCCGTCCAGATTCCGAGCATCCTGTGCTTCGAGCAGCTTTGAGCGTCCTTCGGACAGGATAATGCCCGCCATCTGCTCGGTAGGCTGTACTCGATTTCGGCTCGGAGTAGGCCTGGCTGACTGGGATGCTGCCAAATAATGCAAATTACGCCTCGTAAATGTAAAAATAGGACTTTTGAGGGCGACTGAGGCCTAGATTAATCTTAACACTTTACCTACCGGAAGCCTATTACTAATACGATTTTCAATAATTGTGCTGTACCAAAAGAAAGCATAGAAATTTACTTGTACATTGCAATCTTAAATGAAACTATATTAGATGACGTTAGTGAGGGTGACTTGTTTGTTCACAATGTAAATTGCTGTTGCTATATTGAAGGTTCCAGTAAAAAGTGTTTAGCGATATACCATAGATTTTTCAAAATTATGCAATAATCACTGGTCGGTAATGTGTTAACGATCTAACACAACATTCTAGCGTGTAATTCTTGCAATACAGTGTGTACAGGGCGACTCAGCGCCACCCAAATGTTACTTGTAAACTCTTCGTTGTATGGAAATATATGTTTTGCATCAAGTGGAACTTATAGCGTATTAATTAATGTTTTGATAGTTTAATCACTGGATTATTACAGCCTCGTACGAGTTTACATTCTGGTGTACAGAGATGGAATTACCTTCGAGCAACTGGCAGTCCTATCGCTGCTCCATGGATCAGCTCGCTAGAACGTTTCACACGTAAACTACTTGTTTTCTCTCCCATCACGAAACTGATCGCGTCCATAAAATTGGACTTTCCTGCGGAAAAAGAATGCGTATAAAGTGTGATGAGTGGAAAGTATACCCCGTAAGCAAAAATCCCTGTTTCTGACCAGGGACTATCCGCGCGGCAGGGCTCGTAACTTGGACCACGGCCGAATTTTGGCCGAACCTGCCCTCGGCCGAATTTTGGCCGAATTTTGGCCGAACCGACCCTCGGCCGATTTTTGGCCGATTTTTGGCCGAATTTTGGCTGAATTTTGGCTGAACCACCGTGCTGCCATCTTACAGCGGCCCGAAATCGGCCAAAATTCGGCCAAAATTCGGCCGAGGGCCGGTTCGGCCAAAATTCGGCCGTGGTCCAAGTTACGAGCCCTCCCGCGCGGATAGTCCCTGGTCAGAACCTTGGCCCAGTGGGCTTAGAGCCGCTTCGAGGGACCTTCAACACAGTGCCCGTCTCGCTACCTGCCCTCGGCCCGCCGGGCTCGTGTTCAGCCAGAGACGGCCTGGTTGACTGGGTAGGAGTGCGCGAGTACCCAAATACATATACGGGTTCGGGTCGGAAAAAATCGGGCGGGCTCGGGCGAGTACCCGAGACATATAAATATTCGATTTCGGGTAGCTTGATCGGTCGGGTAGTTTGATCGCGTCGGGTGCTTGATCGTCACGGGTAGCCGCAGACATTCGGATTATGTACATAGATTGGCCAAACTCGGAAGCGATCTTTTTATACTCTAGATTCTAGATTGAACATATATACTATAATGCCGTCCTGAATTATGTTATTCTCGCTTTTGTAAGACGAAATATATACAGGGCGTTCCAAAATTTCTGTTACACGGGATATCTCTTTATCCATCGTATTTAGGAAAAAATTCTTCCAGTGAAATTTGTATGGTTTTCAAAGCTCTGTAGAAAGGTGCATTTTTTAAATATTTTATTCGACGCGTTGAAGGTCATTTTAAGGTCAAGTTCACTTTTTTAAATAGAAACATAATTTTTTCATTACACACCAACTTATTCTATGAGAAAAAACAAGTAAGTTTTATTTGAAACGTTTTTTAATTCGACAACAACTTTTTAAGTTATCCAATGATAAAGACACAAGAAAGAATATAAGTGCCTAATAATTATTAGGCATGCCTATATTAATATAGGACAGCGCGCTATTAGACTTCTTATGAATTTATCATTGAATAACTTAAAAAGCTGATGTCGAATTAGGAAACGTTTCGAATCAAACTTACTTGCTTTTTCTCATAGAACACGTACGTTAATTGGTGTAATAAAAAAATTATGTTTCCATTTAAAAAAGTGAACTTAACCCTAAGATGACCTTCAACACATCGAATAAAATATTGAAAAAATGCACCTTTCTACAGACCTTTGGAAGTATTTTTTTCTAAATATGATGGATAAAGAGGTATCCCGTGTGTAACAAAAATTTTGGAACACCCTGTATATGTATGAATACTGAATACATATATACATACAGGGGGAACATTATAAAGCGTTACAGACGAATATCTCCAAAAATATTGATTATACGCAAAAATGTTTCAGATGAAAGTTCTTCAGTACCGAGGGGGGCATCATGTAATGGGATTTTTATTTTTCCCGATGGACACTCCAAGGTGAGGTGAAGGTCACCTTGATTTTTCTTAATAGACACACCTACTTTCTGTATCATGAATCGATAGACTATCAAATTCTGAGTAAAAATGTATTGACCTCCATATGTCCTAAATCTAATAGTTAACGAGATATTATCGAAACAATTTTCTTTCTTCTTTGGATGATAATATCTCGTTAACTATCAGGTTTAGGACATATGAAGGTCACCACTTTTATACTCAGAATTTGATACTCTATCGATCTATGGTAGAAGAAAAGGACATTCTACTTTAAAAATTCAAGGTGACCTTGAAATCTCCTCTATGCCTCCACCCACGCAGAAAATGTTTGTGTCACGATATGTCCCCCTCTGTACTGTTAAAATTTTGTTCATAACATTTTTCCATATTATTACAAATAACGGAGATATTCAAGGTGGACATACCTATTGCCTCACCCTGTATACAAAACTCTCTCTCTCTCTCTCTCTCTCTCTCTCTCTCTCTCTCTCATACACACACGTACGCACGCGCAGGCACACACACGCGCACATATACTGATCACATCCAACATATTAATATTCACTGCTTCTATTATTTATATTCTAACGGTAATTACACTATACAGCCCCATTATACTACATAATACATTCTATCAAATTAATTATGATCTGAATTCTGAAATTTTCGAGAATCCCGAACATTTTTGGGAATCTTGACATAAGAGAATTTCGAAATTTTCGAGAACTCGTCTCGATCTCTAAAAAAATTCTTGTCTCGACAGTCTCGATCCGACTGAACGCACAGTGTGAATGTATATCGCGGTGCAGCGTGCAGCGTTCACTTCAAATAATTTTAATTTAGACAATTTTCAAATGTCCATATTTTTAAAAACATTAACATAAAGGGGACACTTAAGTGTCCCATAATTATGGGACTGAATCATCATTTTTTTCAAATTCTTAAAAAGTTACCTACTATGAAAACTGAAAACATTGCATTTGTTTAAACGATGCGATCAAGCTACCCGATTATTCAGATGTCTCGGGTATATACCAGTATACATATACCTATATTTACTCGCCCGAGCCCGCCGGACATTTTCCGGTTCGACTCGACTGCATCGACTGTCGGGCGTCGGGTATCCGTAATTACGGGTCTCGGGTGCCCGCATACTAGTATGCGGGTTTCACTATGAGCTCATAGTGAAAAGCTAAGAAACTGGCATTGGAAGAATCAAAAACATAACCTACCACATCCATTTGGTCCGATAACAGCGGTAAACGATCTCAAAGGTCCAATAATAACTTTCCCATTGTACGACTTGAAGTTATCCACTTCGATATGCTTCAAAAACGCCGACATCTTTGCAGTTAATTAAACAAATTTCACATGTAACAGCAAACTGGCATAATTGCCGCCATAAAGTTTTCAACACAAACAAGCACGCTGACAGTGCAGAGTGCAGAGATCTTGTGCAAGATTTCACGCGCATGCGCGGCAGTGATGCCAGAATCGTGGGACGTGGTATTTTTCCCCTTCGCTCGCTCAGCCGACTCGGCCCCCCACTCTGACGTACCATCGGCTCCTTACGTTGCTTCTACTGCGCACGCGCTACACACAAGCGTACCTCTAGTCTGTCCGTGTGAGCTGCCTGTTCGTATTGGTACGCTTGTGTGTAGCGCGTGCGCAGTAGAAGCAACGTAAGGAGCCGAAGGTACATCAGAGTGGGGGGCCGAGACGGCTGAGCGAGCGGAGGGGAAAAATACCACGTCCCACGATTCTGGCATCACTGATGCGCGGCAGACAGTTATATTGGCGAGAATGGCGAGAATGTGCCGAAACAATTTGTTCCGGACAAAAAGACTCCAGGATGTGTCCTAAGAGTTACGTTACAAAATATACACAAATTATACATTCATTTTTCAGAATCAAATAATACCAATTTTTGAAAATTCTGCGAGGTGCTCAAGGTACCACATTTTATGGAGAATTTTACTTTACTGATGCTAAAATCGCCGCGCATTTGCGAGAAATCTTGCACAATATCTCTGCACTGCACGCAGACGCCAATATTGCTCTATACTGCTCTATACTAAAACATGATGTGAAAAATGACACGGTTACAATCAATTATTCGATCTTTATTAAACCAAATTTCTTCAACAGAACACAACACATTTTTTGTAGAAAAATACATATAATTGACAAACTATCGAGTCTTCCTTTCTTGATCGAAAAAGTCTTTTAAAGCATTTGCATGCGATTGCACCAGCAAGTCGAATTGCTTATTCGACCATTTCACTATAACGTCCATAGCATTTGCTACGTGTTCATCCTGAAATTCAAATAAATTTCCTGTAATTATTCATATGTAAGGGTAAGCCATTGTTGACGACCATGAAATATATTATATATGTTAGTGTTGAGAGGGGTGGAGGGGGGCATGATTCTGAACAAGTTTTCTGTGGAATGAGGCAGAAAAAACATCCTCTCCGGTCTACGGTCGCTTAACCTCAGTTTCCGAGACATTTGTAAATAAATAACTGTTGGTAGTTTTATAGTAAATGCTGCCTATGAACGTAGCAACGTATTTATATCGAATATAATTATTTAGTGGCCGCCTATCGGCTCGGTTGTTTCATATTTGCTGTACTACATCATAATTTCAAAAATGAAGTTATAGATTAAATGGCCAGGCTTCCGTTTTAGGTTAACGTCGCTCAGTAGAGATATTTATGTACAGAGAACATTCTTTAAATTAATTTACCTTAAATAGAAATATATATATTCATCATGGCGTGAATGTTTGCCGTGTATAATCGCTACTTTTGTAAAGTTGTTGGGAATCATGCCTCTATTTACATATATGTACATAGCATACATTTCATAGTTACCAAAATCGAAGACGAGGACCTGTTCGTAAATAATTACCGCATTTTCTTCTGCTGCTTCTTCTTTCTGTACTTCTTCTCCCTCTTCATCTTTCTCGCCTATGCCATGACGTTTCTTAAATCGCCATAACCATGCTCGACCGCAATTATACGTTGACGGTCCGCCACAGTTTGCATTCAATTCGACTGCTTTTTCCCGTAGAAGTTTGTCACTTACGATGTTGCCTACGGTGCTTTGCTCGACAAACCAAAAATACAATTTATTGTCTAGCTCTTGCAATGAAGGGGCTATTACTCTTCTCGCATTTTTGTGTATATGATACTGTTTATCCCCTTCTTGCAATGTATATGCTGTCTTTTTTCTAATTTGATAAATAGTCGGAAGGGTGACTCCGAATTGTTTAGCTATACACTTTGCGGGAACACATTCTTCAAGCAGTTTAACAATTTTCAATCGTTGCAACACTGTTAAGTGCCTCTTTTTTTTATCACTGTTATTGCTTGACATTGCGGAAGACTTTGCGGGATCATGTAACTTTAATTATTTTATTACTGACAGTAGTTTATGACTTTAATTAATCACTCAATAACTATTTACAATATACACTTATTAAACAATAGAGAAATTTATATTTTGCAGTTCATAACAATTGAGAAAATTTATAAGTTCAATACTGGCAACGGTTGGGGCCCCGCAAACTTCAAACGCTTGCTTCCACCACCAACCTTTCTTTCGTGTAGCGTGCAGCATGCAGAGCAATGCAGAGCAGAGCAGAGTTGAGCAGAGTGCAGAGTGCAGAGCAGAGATATTCTGCAAGATTTCACGTGCATGCGCGGCAAAAACAGTAACGTACCTTTACTACGATGATAAGGTAGCATTGTATAGGTTATATTGGCGGGAATGTGTCGAAACAATCTGTTCCGGACAAAAAGACTCCAGGACATGTCCTACAAGTTACAAAATATACACAAATAAGTGTTTTACATTCATTTTTCACAATCAAATAATAACAATTTTGAAAAATGTTACGGGGTGCTCAAGGTACCCCATTTTATCGAGAAGTTTACTTTACTGATGCTAAAATCGCCGCGCATGTGGGAGAAATCTTGCACAATATCTCTGCTCTGCTCACATCATGTGACGTGACATGCATATGTGAGTCACATCTATTATCTATTTAGTTTCATTCAACCATTCAACACAGAATGTGATGATGGTTCATAACCTCTACGCAATAATATTTTACCGAAGAATAATTATATTGTACGTAATGCAAATGTTGTGTTTATAAAAAGGAATCGACGGATGTTTTCTCACAGATAATAAAACGTGAATGCACATGTTAAAACTTTGTAATTGCAACTATCAATCGAAAAGTGAATAATAAACATTGCAATTATGTCTGAGGATTGCAACTCGGTCGTGATAGTTAAAGCGAAACCAGTTCGTAAAGTTTTCAAAGCACCGGTTAAAGTCAATAAAATTCCAGAGGAAATCTTGAACGATCCTCTATTAAACGCAGCGATTGCTGCACTACCTAATAATTATAATTTTGAAATCCACAAATCCATATGGAGGATCAAAGAAGTCAAATCCAAGAGAGTTGCATTACAAATGCCGGAAGGACTGTTAATGTATGCCACGACTATAGCTGATATCATAGAAGAGTTTACAGGTGCCGAGACTGTTATAATGGGAGATGTAACTTATGGTAACAAAATTTCAGTTCTTTCATAATATAAATCCGTGACGATTATGTTACAAATTCGAAATTTAAAGAGGTATTCGCTTAAAAAAAGTACAAAAGATAATAGCTGTCTGTAAATCCTTCTTTACATCCTGCTTACATCTCTGCTTCGCAGAGTTCTAAATGTAAAAATAAGACTTTTACAATCACTCTTTAAATTAACCACTTCCCTTTATAATTTCTCTCAATATCTGGGAAAAAAAGCACTGCGTTTAAACGAATTTCGCACTTGTAGACGCTGTTTTAACACGTTTTGCTCTGCGACATATTGCTTGAGCATGAATTACTTTGTACTTGCGTAACTTTGTTAACACTTGAAATTTTGAAAAAGTCTTTTTGGCAAAATAATTTTGATCCTTTGTATTAACCCCTTGGTGTATCATTTTCTTTGCAGTTACAGTGATAAAAACGTCTTTATCCCCAAAAAATGTCATAGAAGAGAAATGAAAATTCATATTTTTTGTATGGCTACATTTATTTTAATGTTTAAATATTGATTACAAGCGAATCAATTTTTTTATTTCATTTAAAAAGAAACGCATAAAACATTCACATTTGTTAGACTTTGTTTAAAATCTTCACGTCAATTGTGAATCGTTAAAATACGGAAAGGGATTGATAGAAAGAAATAATCAGCTGTTTAGAAATAATTTGAACGAGTACCTCTATAAGCACTACCGAGATATATTGACGTTAAAATACTTTCTATAGGAGCATGTTGCGTAGACGATTACACAGCGAAAGCGTTGAATGCAGATTTTTTAATTCATTATGGTCACTCTTGTTTGATACCTATCGATCAAACAGTTGGGATTAAAGTACTTTATGTATTTGTAAATATAAAAATTGACACTTCGCATTGTATAGAGTGTTTACAAGCCACTCTATCTATCACAACGAAAATAGCTCTTGTGAGCACTATTCAGTTCGCCGGAACTTTACAAGCAATCGCGTTAGAAATGAAAAAGAATGGCTATGAAGTGTCTACGCCGCAGAGCAAACCGCTAAGTCCTGGAGAGGTACTTGTAATTTTCTATATAACAAGAATTAATGAATGTGCCAAATGAATTTAAGCTACATATTTGATGTTTTATACTACAGATTTTGGGCTGCACAGCACCGCAAATTAGATGTGCCAATGTTGTTGTTTATATCGGCGACGGACGATTTCACTTGGAAGCGGTAATGATCGCCAATCCAAAGTTGAGAGCATTTCGTTACGATCCGTATGAGAAAAAACTAACCGAAGAATTTTATAATCACGAAGAAATGTTGCGAACTAGATTAACAGCTATAGATAATGCGAAAGAGACTGGAACATTTGGACTGGTACTAGGCACCTTAGGCAGACAAGGGAGTCTCAGTGTTTTGAGAAATATAGAAAATAAAATCAAATTACTAGGCAAAGAAAATGTTATTATATTACTATCAGAGATATTTCCTGATAAAATTAAATTATTCAATGGCGTTGATGCTTTCATACAGGTAACATTAATTGTATCCACGACTGTTCGCTTCTAAACGCAAAATATATTATGTGAAAAATTATCCGATAGATTGCGTGTCCACGATTAAGTATAGACTGGGGTACAGCTTTCGAAAAGCCATTTCTCACACCTTACGAGGGAGTGGTTGCTTTGAAAATGATCAATTTTAACATCCACGAACCGTACCCTATGGACTATTATGCTGCTGCTAGTCTTGGACCATGGACCCCTAATCATAAAGAATCCGAGTTAGAAAAACAGATTGATGCTTGTTGCGGCAAATGTAAGAAAAATGATAACACGTAAACAATAAAGATCAATTTAAATAAAACTTTATACTTTTATAACTCCCCATCTCATTAAAGTTTCCATATTTCAA
This sequence comes from Lasioglossum calceatum, assembly GCA_963966675.1. NCBI lineage: Eukaryota > Metazoa > Arthropoda > Insecta > Hymenoptera > Halictidae > Lasioglossum > Lasioglossum calceatum. Next base: position 389,564 of record OZ016548.1, read on the forward strand.
CATTTTTATTCTATACATATGTTACTAAATGAAGGAAATTTCTGATCTGGACACTGGACAATAATAAATCCGATCGTTTATTGAATTAAAGAATTCTTATTGTTCGTACGACTATTTAAAAAATTCAAAATAATATATTGAAAAGAACAAAATTAATCGGAGCTCGATTATTTTGAATAGGTTTTGAATAGGAAGTTGCGGAGATTTAATTAAATTGCGAACGAACCGCGTGTACAAAATATATTGAAAGATATTTCACGCTGTCTTAATCGAGGGTAGTATGATTATAGGAAGATAGAAAGGACCGCGTGGGCGAATTACGTCATACGCCCACCTGTAGCCGTGCACACGTACAAAGCTCATCATATATACTGCGCGTGATAAGTGTGCGTTAAAAATGAAATTTATAAACATTAGGGGGATCCGTCTTGCCAATGAAATTTGAAATTGACAAGTATTACAAACTCGAATTTGCAATTTCTAAGAAATCGTAACATATATACTTATAATGGCACATTTTACGATTCCAAGATACATACTCGTTTTGTTATTTCGTCGACGGTATATTTTAATGAAAATTCGATAGGATGTAGATGTGGATTTTTTCAATAAAAATTACGATAATTTTGGATAAATTTGATTTACACGGATGGAAGTTTACGATTAGCGATGTATTATGAGAAAGATATTAAGAAAAGGTCACAGGGTAGATCGCATAGTTCCTGGGGGTGGAAGGCTGTTTCGGCCGCACCCCGGCATCGCGACGTCAGTCGTCGTTCCAACGTGGCTCAACAAGTACACGCGGTCTTGTGCAGTTATTTCAAATATTCGAAAATGCTTTAAAACACCTGAATTACCGTTACCTTGTTTTCTATCTAAAAATACATTCCGATAAAGTTCAGCGAAAATTCGCAAATTACATTTATTACAAAAATTAAAGTATAACTATTATATTTGTATCTTGCTTCTCTACATTGATTAGCAACTAATAAACATTTGATTCATAAACTGTAAGTACAAAAAATGTTATAAACAATATATTTCTTTGTACGAACTTATAAATACTTAATAAACAGTATACTTGTTATTCTTTAATTTCTATTTATATCGACCTTGAGAAATATTTTATACACTGAATAATAATCGTTTGACTGTGTGTTTTTTCAATTCTGTAAGATATATTATCTAGATTTTTAATAATTCCAACAAATTCTAAAAAATACCTGTAATGATAATATCATTAATTGCAAAAGGAATATTTTTGAATGAAATCTAAAGTAATGAACGGAGACAACTGGGAAGAGAACTGGTCTAAACCGCAGTCGCAGACAAGAAGATCGGTGCAGCGGAATGTCAAGAGATCCGAAAAGTCAGGCTTGAAATTATCTAAACCGTCTAGGAGAGCTACACCCAGAGAAAGAACTCTGCGAAGATTAGAAAGTAACGAAAGAGAAAGAATGAGAATGCACAGTTTAAACGATGCTTTCCAGGTAAAGATATTTGTAACGTTTCTCTTACTCACAATCAGAATTGTTCGCTTTCAAGATGGGACCATTAATCGTTACGCTTTGTAGTCTTTACGCGAAGTAATACCACACGTAAGCAAGGAAAGACGACTATCAAAAATTGAAACCCTAACTTTAGCAAAGAATTACATAGTTGCTCTCACAGATGCGATATGTGCGATGAGAAGCGACGAGAAAACAATAGATCAAGAAAATGAAGTTTCGGAACCTCAAGAGTCATCGAGTAATATGAATATTTGTCTGAATATGAATATACCGATCCCTTCGAAGTCTTGTAGTTAGGAATGTTTTAATTTCTATCTAGATAAACATTTGTGATGTACTATAATTCTAAAAACTATGCAGGCCTCAAAAATAATGATAATCGCTATTTGATATTCAAATTAATTTCAGTAACGTGACTGTTCGAAAAACATAGTACTTAAATTTGTTACCGAAGTAACAACCCAAAGTACCTCATAGTCTTATACTAACAGTAAAAATCGATGGAACTGTTATTCAGTTAGTATAGAATTCGAATTTGATTAACTTGAATAATTTCAATATTATTTGACGCTATTCTAGTAACTACTGTGCCAAAGATAACTTATATTTTCATAAGAAAGAGAAGAGACACTATTTTACTATTAAAAATTACCAGTATTATTGCATAAATATATTATATCAGAATTATTTTGTAAATATCAAATGCATGCTATATTCTTCCAAACATCAAAATAAATATTGTTAATGCAGTAACTACGATGTACAATATAATTTTATCGATGTAAAAATATATTTTATGAAATAACATCTGTTTTGTTTACATTCATATATATAATTGGTAAAGTAACATATATAGAATATAATATTTTCTTATTTTTCACTGTTATGTATAAACTGTATTAACACGTTAATAGTTTAGCTATTTTACCGTACTTCGTGTACATTGACATGTACAGCAGGCGATAATATTGTAATTTATTTAATTCAGATGTTTAATTAATTCCAGCGACGTTATCAGCGGATCGGATAGCAGTCGTTAACGTGCTAATAAAGTTCCTATTTTTTTATTAACCCACTGGCGGGTGCGCTTGCTTATGTATGCACTCCCGTCCATAAATCACCGGACACTTGGTAATTAAAACCAAAATGGTAATTAAAGAATACAAGCTTCTAGCTTGATTTAATATATATATTTATAATATATATATTTACTATGTACAAATTATACTAAAATAATATACAGAAATGTTAACGGTTTGCGTCAATTTTAAAGATATACTGAATTAACTGACGCCAAAAGAAATCAGCGAAGTTTCTAAATCCTGTAAATCGACCAACACGGCTGTTTGCGTTTCAGAAAATTTTGGAATGCAGATCAATCTTATTGTCTGTCCTTGATTCGCTGCGAATAAATGTTCCACTTCACCATTTTCTTTATCACAATGTGAAAATAAAAATCATTTGAAAATATTCTTACCTGTGAATAGTTTGGTTTCAAATTTATCCATATTACCGGCGAAATAAATATCAGGACATTCTGTCATAATGAACGGATCAGTATTAAAGTATGGATAAGCTGGTACAGTGTCTGGGGCAGTTGGTGCGTAATGTCTCCAATTTAATGTATATTCTAGCCATGTTAACGGTGACACATTGACAAGTCCAGCAACCTTCGTGATATCTATGATCGGTTGACCACTGGATCCAGCTACGATACGAGAATTGATGCTACCGATCCATGGATTTGTAGTTCCGTAGAAGCTCTTGAGTCTGTATCATGTAAACGTAAAGAATACTTCACTGTGGTAGGAAATAAATATATAACAATACCTGGAGCTTTCAGGTAATATACAAGGATGAAACGATGGTTGAGGCAGCATGTGACAAGTTGGGTCAAATTCACCCGGCATTAATACTATAGGACAACACTTTGCTATAGGAAGAAGAAAATTATCCAATTTGTGCGCTAATATTGTAGCCTCTTTGAATACAGTTTCGTTGTGGGTATTGGTTTCGAAATATCCTTTATGATTGTAGATTTCTATGGATCCTCTTATACTGTTTCCTAAAATAATTCAGTGCATCATTTGTTGTTTCATGTATTCAAATGTTTCTCTACGTATATACCCAGTCAGCCAGATCTACCCCGAGCAGAAAGCGAGCCCAGCCTGCCGGGTACGCCCTGGCCGTGCAGCTGCCGACGCAGCGCCCCGGTATCCTTCTCTTTGGGAGGAGCCCCAATAGCCAAAAATCCAATTTCTGACGTCCGTCTGTACGCGCAGTTGTAACTTGTTCTGCCGTCCGTTGGACCAGGACTTTGGATTTGGGCAGAACGAAGCCAGAATGCTGGCAGCTGAACCCTGAATCTGCCTTTGTTCAAGAGGGCAGCACGATCGCACTGATGTGGCTGGCGAATGTCGTTTTACAGGGCAGCACCGCCGGTGAGGGTAGGTCGCACTAATGTCGCAGATGTCGGCGAAGTAAACTTTTATTGTACCAAATATACAACACTCGTCCTTCTTACTGACAATTCGAAATACCAATTTTTGAATGCAAAATTTTATTTTGTGCACATGCAAGGAAAGAAAACGAGGGAAACAGTATCCGCCACATCAGTGCGATCGTGCTGCCCTCTTAGTAAACAAAGGCAGATACGGGATTCAGCCGTCAACATTCTGGCTTCGTTCTGCCCATGTCCAAAGCCCTGGTCCAACGGACGGCAGAACAAGTTACAACTGCGCACACAGGTGGACGTCAAAAATTGAGCCAATCCTGCCTTGAGCAGCTCGGAACGTAGCTTGGACAATATTCTATCCGTTCTCCGCCCCAGGCAGGCTCTGCTCAAGGCAGGCCTGATTGAGTGGGAGGATACCGGGCAGCTGCCGACGCAAGTACCCGGCAGAAAGAAGATTTTGGCCGGGTAGCTGCGTCAGTGTCAGCAGAGGCAACGCTTGCTGCTGGATCCTGGATTCTGCCTGCGTCGCACTAACACAAACAAGGTGTTCTCATCGGTGGCACTAATATTAGTGCGACCTACCCTGTATAACCATGCTGTCCTCTCACGGCGAGGCAGAATCCAGGAACGAGCTGCTTTCCATCTGCCCGGAAGCTTCTGCCGGACAGACGCTGCACGGAGAATACCACGCAGCTGCGTCAGCTGAGGTAGCGCTTTAAGGCGCGTTTACGGCGAGCGCTCGGCGCCTAGGCGCGCGCTCCTTTTCTCGTAAATTTTCGTGCGGGTCGACAGGCCCGCTGTTCCCCGCTATGCGTGGCAGAAAAAAAAGGTTTCGTCTCTTCACGGTTACTGACAAAATGAAGGTATCCTACCGCCTTAGAGGGAAGCTAATGTTTACCTAAACGAACCGTGAAGAGACGAAACCTTTTTTTTCTGCCACGCATAGCGGGGAACAGCGGGCCTGTCGACCCGCACGAAAATTTACGAGAAAAGGAGCGCGCGCCTAGGCGCCAAGCGCTCGCCGTAAACGCGCCTTTATGCTGGCAGGGTGTGCCCGGCAGAATCGAGTAGATTCCGAGCATCCTATGCTTCGAGCAATTTCGAGCGTCGTTTGGACAGGATAATGCCCGCCATCTGCTCGCTGGGCTGTGCTCGATATCTGCTCGGAACAGGCCTGGCTGACTGGGTTGTTCACTCAGGAGACAGTTACGATGAAGTCCTCGTTAAAATGCCCTACTCTGCGAGTGTTCACAAGCTCTAGCATAAACATAATACTACAAACAGTTCGTGGACAGCTCTAGCTGGTGCGAACTCAGCATAAGAATTGTATTAAACCCTGTATATTGATACCTGCTATAATAATGCATGCTATGGATGCCACTTCTGTTTGAACCTCTGGACAACCGATCATTCCAGTTACCCATTCGGAGAGCAGATTCAAACTTAATAATTGCGTATTATTTGCCAGATCTAAGCCTGATATTATCAAAATCTTTCCCAGTTGTTCCGATGGTGTAGGGATGGTAGTTAGCTTCGTAGTACATCCTGGATAACACCAATCTACAACCTACAATTAATACAGTTTATGCAAAATAAATTAATAAAAAACTTCCGAGTCGTCGCTAAATATCCTGTAACTGGTACTACCTTTACCCTACTAATATTTTAAATTGTTATAACTTTTTCATGAAGTTCATTACGAAAAGCATATAAATAAATATTACATATCGTAATATGGGAGAAGAATAAAAGTGAAACGTATATCATAATCATAATATGGGAGAGAGGGTGTATTGTTTACATAATTACTTCTACATAAAAATCATTTGTAATCTAATAAAATTGATATTTACATGAAATTCACCACTTTCTAATTGATGTCCAAACACAGCACAAATAATGCCAGTAATCACATATTGAATATTCATGTGACTTCCGACCAATTTAACACGTAAATCATCATCTTCCAGATACAATATATCTTTGAACGATGCATAATTCGTTCTTGGTAAATGAGTCGGTAATTGAAGTTCTTCGCTTAGCTCTTGCAATACCGATGGCTTCAACTCTTGATGTTTATATAATATTCCTATCACGATATAATTATTTTCTTGATCTTTTTCGGGAAGTTCTGACAGCGTAACCACCTCATGTTGGGCTGAATACAATAAAATATTTACTTATATTACGAACCTAACCTAAAACGACAACGTAAATACGTAACCGAAGTAAATAAATAAGGATGATTTACCCCATTTGGCCTTTGCTTTCTGAAAGACATGGTCCTTTAGTGTTCTTAATCTTGCGCTATATATACGATTATATTGTTTATCAAAACTTTTCGAATCAATTTTAAACTTATTAAAATCTTCAAGTTTACACAATTTGCGATGATGCACTGGCGGTGAACGAAATTCCATTATTAAGTAGACAATATAACTTTATTAATGTCTTCAACTATAAATAGCGTATTTTATTTAAATTTTGTAAACAAAGGAAGCTAATTCTGAAATTACAAAAACAAATGAAGAAGATGTATACTAGTAAAATAGCTATTTTTAAATATTTCTGCAATGATAAGATTGCTGAGAGGAATTAAAAAAATTATTGCAGTATTATCAGAGAGGAAATTACATTTTTACAAATTATTACAGTGTTATCAGAAAGGAAATAACATTTCCTCTCTGCTACTATAAATTACAAATTATACAATGATGCAAAATGTTTTGAAAATTTTAAAATTATTTGTATCTTCATAATCTTAAATATATATATATTTTAACCCATGCTATCCATAATTTTATGAGAACCATTTATTTTTATTATACTTGTATTTCTTTTAACAAAATGTTATTAACAGAATTGAAATGGTTGAGAGCAATTTTCATCATTTAGGCCATACTTTTCTATTCTCTAAAAAATAGTATATCGTAAGTAATTTAAATACTAATTAAATTTAAAGAATAAAAAAATATAATCTGTAGAAAATTGAACTTAACCATTTCAATTCTGTTAATAACATTTTGTTGAAAGAAATGAAAGTATAATAAAAGATACAGTGGGTGTACAAAGTATTCGATAACTATTTAAAATGGGACCCAATAGCTTGAGTTTTTTCAGACGTTAGGATTAGTTTATTAGCTAAATAATATAAACCTAAGTAAGTTATATATATATATACATGTACAAGGTTTCATCGAAATCCATCAAGGTTTTTATGAAATATAATTGATTGAAAATAGCAGAAATTGTAAGAATCTGCGGTTTAAATGGATCGCAAACCATAAATTCACAGATTTTTACATCTTACGATGCCCATATCATTTTTTTGTGCGTCAACCGATCTGTGCCAGATTAAGCCGGCACGGGGCCCGTAGCAAATGTTATCACGAGACCCTAGGCTTTGTATCAGGGCCGCTTGCGTGCAAATGTAGCGCACCTTTTTAAACAGCCCCAATGAATGACCTTTTTTTTAAGCAAAAATATCGTTTATGTTTCGGCGCCTCTTCAATGAAGCGCCCGTATGCAGGGCCCCTTTTTGTATGGAGCGGGGCCCCCGGTAACGCGGGGCCCGTAGTATATTTGCTACTTCTGCTACGGGCTTGCAACCGATTTCAATGAAAGTTTGTAAAATTCGTGAGTTTTACTTTTACCTTCGCAATTGCGACCAATAACAATGTTTAAAGAAAATTATTTACACATTAGCTAGTAAACTAATCCTTCTAACGACTGGCAAAAGCTCAAGCTGTTGGGACCAATTTTGTAAAAATTATTCGTTTTCAAAATGTGTACGAATACTTTGTACACCCACTGTACATGTTTCTCATAAAATTATGGATAGTATGGGTTAAAATAATGATTTTAACAATACTAATACTTCATATTGCCGTAAATAAGTAAAATCTAAGTAACTTCTATAAAACTTTATTTTTGGTATAATTTTATTGACATTATGTAGATATTATATATTTTTATAAAGATATATTTGAAATTTTCAGACTATAACGATGTGTGTATGTAAAATAAACTATTTTATATTAACATTAGGTTTGAACCCTCGTTTCTCAACTACATTATAAATAAAAAAATGTTGCACAACCTCGAATATATAAATATTGAAAAAACAAATTAGAAATACAAACAAGAAAATACATATTATATTAGATTATATATTACCCGATAACACTCTGCAATGTATAATATATGTTCAGTTAATTAAAAGATTAAGCAGGGTTCGGTGGTAAACCCATTGACCAAGCATCTAGTAATTTTTTATCGTGAGGACCAGCACCTAAGCTAAGCATAAGTCCTGAAAGATCTTCGCTATGGCCACGGCCTCGCATAGCGTGAATAACCTTCGCAATGCTACAATTACAATAAAAATTATACTTTTAATTTTGAAATACGTTACAATAGTATTTTAAGACAGAGTTCAACAATATTGCATGTAATCAACGATCAACAATAATATGATGGAAGAATCGTCTATTGTGTTATTCGAAAATATTTTCGGAGTGCAAAGAAACAAAACATTAATATTAAGTATGATAAGTACTGATAAGTTTCAAGGAACAATGCTATGTGCATAGGCTTTCGTCTGAAATTGCATAAAAATTTTCCTTACTGAATAATTAAGTATTTTTAGCAGTTCTATTTAATTACTTATATCGTGCGTGACATTATTTTCAGAGCGGCGGTATCTTGTAATTTTGTCCAATTCTATTTGTGTAATTCTACTAGTAAGGTTGGATGAGTGTCTTATAGCGTACACTAATGTGCTATAAAAGCTAACAGTTTATATTGATTAATATAATATTTGTAATCAGTAATCGACGATTAATTTCATCGATTGCGATTCCTGACAACTAACTTTTTGCAACTGTAAGTACTAATTAATTAATCAACTCTGTTTTAAAATATTGGTAAAATGTAAAAATAAACATACTTTGCCCATTCTTCTTGTAACGCTGCAAGGTGTGCTTTCAACGTCGAATTCCCTAGTTTCTCGTTATCGAGTGATTTTTCAATCTTTGTTAGCAGCGTCGGCAGTTTTAATGGTAACGTGCCTGTCCATCTAACAACGTGCGAACTTGCATTTTCAATTTTGTGTTGTTCAGAAATAATATCTAATCTACATACACTCGCACATGGTACAGGTACTGCCACCGATGTATCCACGCCTGAAATCAATGATACAGTTGGTTAAAGTTACAGTACAGTTTTTTGATGGAAATATTTTGCAATAGATACCTATGAAGTTACACTTGTTAGGATCCATATATTCTGTGGCTTGAGTTTTGACTCTTCGACACGCACACGGAATAAGAGAACTAAGTCCGTACAAAGACTCCTTTCTTTCGAAACTTGGACCCCTCACCAAAATTTGAACGCCCGTTAAACTAGAATATAAAAGTTGTCTAAATTGGTCCTTTCCTAGGGTGGATCTTAGATCTTTGAGTATCACGGTGGCAGATTTCCCAGAGACCTCTACGAACTCCGAGTTCGTTTCAGTTTCGTTCGATGTTAAATTCAAGTGAACAGGTAATTTAGCATTGACTAAAGTGAATCCTTCGTCAGTTTCTAAAATGGAAATGTTTTCTGGTACAGTGCAACTGTAGGTAAAAGTAATTCTCTGAGATGCGGCACATTTCAAGATACTGACCAATCTGATGTTCCAAATCATAATTTAACTCGTCGTCTAACAAACTCATAGGAAAAATTTCTATGAAATGTCTCGCTCCTGCGCTGAGAATCCATACCAGCCACATGTGAATTCTGATTGAATTATAATTTGTTAATGGTTTACTTATTAACACTAGCGCGTAGCATATATCGAGTATAAAACGGACCTTATGAAAACATGTTTTTCATTAGTTATTTCGGTAAAAGTCCTGGGTTGTTTATGCGAATTTCTATACGATCCCGATCCGTTGTTAACCATTGTAAGACGAGCAACTCTCTGCGGACATTCTGCTTCTTCCGCGGTATATTTTTTCTCTGCGAAATCTTGCAGCTCTCTAATCACTTCCTTCAAATTGTCAACTAAAAAAGGCCACATGTTCAAGAGGAACTGCTTGTCCCTCATGAACACAATGAAACTGCACCACCTTCTGAAACCTCTCGCCTACAAAAAGCACAAGCAATCCTTTGTATTGATGAAGTTTCCCTTTTAGGAGTCTCTAAATTTTAAACACATAATTATTGAGACGATTGGAATAATTTGTTGTAATAGCTACCAAACATGCTTTTTCGTTGCATAATTCACCTGGGCATCTTTTAATGTAAACGTATGACTTAAAACATGCCCCCTGTACTCATCTCCAAAATAGCAAACACCTTCTCTCCCCGGATGTACTTCGCAACTTAAACTCCTTCAACAAAGAAAATTCAAATATAGTCGTTTCGGTATAAACATACCAGTCGATCCGAAAATGCGTGCACCTACGTTATTATCCCTTTGCAGTCCTAGGTAAGTATACATACTAAGGATACCCGGTAATTATACTAATAAAGTAACGTATACTAATGCTAATATACTTATTTAAAAATCACATTATAGTTTGAGTTAACTATAAATTTTCATTGCCTCATATCGCTTGACCCTTCGAGTGTGCAAATCTTTAGATTTCAATGTTTTCTGTCAATAGTTTGCAGCTTTCTAATCATTTATTAAATTAAACATTGTCAGTTTCCACATAAATTGCACTTAAGGGGATAGTCTCGTTTCCAGGATTGCAAGAGTTCTCTTTTCTCGACAATGCAAAGATGGGATTTTTTGGTAGCCAAAGGGCTAGATAAAAGATTAATTTGGACTGCTGTCTCCCTGAAAAGTCCTATTTTTATGCTTACGAGGAATAATTTGTATTAGTCGGCAACGTGAAGCTATCGCAGCTTTATGAAAATAGCTACATGCACAGCTTTACGCTTCTAAATAATGCAAATTATGCCTCGTAAACTTAAAAATAGGAAATTTGGGGATGACGGTAGCCTAGATTGATCTAGCACTTCAACTGAGAAACTTGGTGTCGAGTTAGAAGGAAATACAATATTACATCAGACTCGATATAGGACCGCAAAGGATTAAAACTATATAGTGGATAATAATTGTTGTTATTATACCTAAAACATGCATGTTTCAATAAGCACCAAATATCTTGAGTTAACGATTGTTGAGCAGAAAGGAACGATGTCTTAGTTTCATGTTCGTTACTCAAATACTTGACGTTACCGATGCTTTGACATCCTTCGCATTCATACTGTTCATCTTCCAATATGTTTTGGCTACGTCTTAGTATTTCCTTAGGCCCATAGAATTTCAGTTTCTCTGTATTCTGATTATCATAATTACGATACGTTTGGGTCGTGAATATCACTTTAGGTCCGTGTGATTCACAAAAAATACATAATGCGATCACAGCATTCATTTTTTATATATGTATATTATAAAAATATTTGCTCCGCATACAGAATCATTTTAAGACCGACTTAGGTTTTAATTACAATATGCAAATCTTTTGGTACATGTTCAATCATCGTGAAAGATATTTATTTATATTAGTATTAGAATTTCGAACCTAACCTCTTCTTGCGGTATCGCGTATTTACAAATGAAACACTCGTAACAAGAAAATTTAACTTGATCACTAATCTAAATAGTTACAGTTCACGTTTTTAAAACAGAACATATAACTTTCTTTTTAGCTTTTTCACGCGATAAGACAAGAACGAAGACAAGTCAAAAGCACGTGACATTATGATTGCCTCTTTTAATATATATATACATATATATGTCTATTACACACGTTCGCACTTTCGTCCCGATCAAGTGTATTCACATAACACATTTAATTTTCCGAACCTCGCGTACGTAAAACAAAAATATATTTACGCATTCGCATAGCGCAAAGGCTATTCATTGTAAATAAGCGTATTACATGCAACACGTAACGTAACACGATTAAAATGTCGGTCAATTTTTTTTCTTATAATGTTCGAAACTGTACTGTACAGTTCTTTCTGAACATAAGCTTGAGATCTCGCTTCGTTCTCGATCTGCACCTATTTATAAAGCTGCATTTCTGTTGTAGCTTGTAGCTGCGATATTGATTATAAGAGCATCGATCAGAGCGACGGTAAAAATTGCAGAAAAATATTTTTTCATCGGGTGTTTTTGGTAGAGTGAAAAGTGAAACTGTGATGATAGAGCGCATATATTTTCAACCGTTCAGACTTTTGCGAAATTGAATAATTCTGGAAAAAAATAATATATCTTCAAGTTCCGCAAGATATCGCATCGGAAAAGGTCTATGCAGTGAACGCAAATATTTTGTATATCTTATTAATATAACTTATCTACAACAAATTTAAATTTGTCTCTACAATTGTAGAGTGATTTGTGTCTTCCTGATTTCTTAATAATTTGTTTATATTCATCGTCAATATAATTTATATATATCAACCATGAGAACGGCGATAATAACAAAGGAAACCCAGTCAACCAGGCCTGCCGTAGCAGAAATCGTGCCCAGCGTGCCGAGGGCCGAGGGCAGGCAGGACCGTTCTACGTTTGGCATCGATTGCAAGACATAGAATAGATAGAAACTAAATTGAATGTTACTTCTTCCCTTACCGAAATCACTTTCTTGCCAACCCAATAGCTTTATCAGAAGAAGGCATGTGGAATTGACATAAAAAATGCAACTAAAATAACAATTACAATAAAAATTAAAGCAAAAACACTAACTCGGACAAATAATACCAATGCTAATACTTACTGCTAGATTATGGCAATATATACATATATATATATATATAAAAACTACACTGTTTTTATGGTCTTTTTTGGACGTAAGACAATCAAACCTATAATAGACATAAAATGGACGTCTTTAAGACGTCGTGTGCTGTCTGGGAATATTGAAACGAACCCTTTGCGAACAGACGAGATTTATTTATTTTCGAATGCGCATTGAAGCATATCTTTCAAAATATTTTTACATATTCTTTCGTAGTAACAAATTGAATGATTAGGTAGCACTTTGGCATTAGTCGATTAACACACAGCAATAATGTATATAATAAAAAAGAACAGCAAGTTATAAAGCAAAATGGACATCACAGATTTTAATATCATTTTACATTTGTCTTATTTAACTGTAATACAACGTCGCGATCGTTCTTTCAATAAAGGAGACAGGCATTTCTCAAAAACTTCTCTCAAACGCATTATAGAAAACATTTATGTTAACATGCTGAATTAAATGTTACTTTTCATTAAATTATAATAATTATTATCCGTCACGCGTAAATTAATGTATAAAAACCGCAACAATCGTTTCACAGAAACCTAACAAGTAACATTCAGTAATCCTACAATTCTGTCAATTTTCAAACTTTGTGAGCTGGTAAAACAATTCGATCAAAGTTTCTGGCAATTTCTTTTGCTATTGTGTGACTCTTCAGAATAAAATACTCTTTACAGATACAGAATAATTGTTACCATGATGATTCGAAAGTGCCACACAATCCAGAAAACAACGTCACGAAATGATTAAAAATTTGTTATTTCTAAAACACGTCCTATATCGCAATATAACATAATAATATTGTACCTATTCTACATATTTTAGGATGCGGAGCAAGATATGAAAACACGCATCACGGAATGTTTCCACCTTATTTAGAGCCCTTAAAAATCTTCAAAATTTAGATGAGAAAGGATTTTTTCGGTTGTTAATACCATGTAACCATGTGGCAATAATATATAACATAAATTAGAAATTTAATCCGGTTTACGATTAAACTAATGCTTATTCGAGGCTGCTTGCTTCTCCAAAAACATTGTATAATGCGAGATAGGTTGACGTGGATTTCTGTTGAGCATTCTCTGTCTGAATAACTTCACTCCTGAAGTCTTTTCCGATTTTTTCATCTTTTGAAGATTCGCAACATAAAAATGACTTGTACTGCCGAAAGAACTTAACGGAATGAAGTCCTGCTCCACATTTACGTTACGCTTTCTAAGCTCTGAACGAGGTATTGACCGCGATGGCAATTTTTTCGATTCAGGTTTTAATAATTTTCGTTTCTTCGTTACTTTCATAGGAAGGTCTGAAAGATTCTCGATAACTTCCTCCGCAAGACGTTTTACGCGTTTACTCGATACCTCTACCTTTGCGCATTCTGTTGGTCGATTTTCACGAATCACCGCAGCCTCTTCTTTCAACGTTTTATTATCATTATCCTTTGCTTTGATCTTTTTAATCTTATTACCTGTTTCGATTTCAGATTTCCTCTTGACATTCTTACCACTTTCCGACATTTCAGGTAAATCTATTTTCATCGTCTTCCTCAATTTACTTTTTTCCTTTTTAGGAACATCTATACATTTATTTTGGATTCCTTCAACATTTTCTTCCGCACCTCTCTTCCGTTGTCCTTTTTTAGTTACTTTTTTCGCGATTTCATCTTCGAGTATTCGAAGTTTGTTTGCGAGTTCTTCCTCATCAATTTCTTCTTCTTCAACACATCTTTTTATCTTCTTTCTCTTCTTTTTTTTGCCAATTGTTCCCATTTCGGAGTTCATCATTTTCTCATCGCTTTCGGTAATTTTATCCAAACCTATTTTCTCAGACTTTTTAGATTTACTTTTTTCTTTTTCAGAGGTATCCCTATCGATTCTTTTCTGTTTTCCATTCTTCGTTCTTTTCTCATCGCTTTCATCTTGCATTTGAATTTTTCCGCTTTCTTCATCAATCGCATCTTTATCAGATTCTAGATGCTTGTCATCATGGCCACTGGATAATTCCTCGTCAAGTTCGCTTGACTCGACTTCTTCAGAAATCTCATCGTCATCGTTAACTACAAAATCTTCCAGATCTGATCCATTATCATCCGGATCCGATGATTCAGTTTCCGATGCTCTACATTCGTCCCCTGGTACATCATCGTCGGAAAACTTACATACTTCCACACCGTTAAGATTATATTCTCTCTCAATGTCCGAATCCATACTTTCATCCGTTTTACTCGAATCACTTACATTTGATGACGAGCCAATAGGTGACTTACTCAACGAATCCTTTTCATCTACAGCGTCAACCTCGCTGGGTTCCTCTACTTCGCTATCTGACTTTTCTACTGATTTGCAAACAGATTTTCTCTCATTCGACCCGTCTTTGGATAGTCTACTTTTATTTTTTCTCCTATTTAAAGGTGATTCAGTATCTAAAGTTTGATCAATTTCATTTGTTAAATTTGTATCTGCTGGCTTTTCGATAAAAGTATCGCTCTCGAGTGGAGATTGTTTAGAAACTTCGTTTGTTATGGATGTTCTCGTACATACATTTCCAGCATTTTCTACTTCTTCTGTCAGATTTTCCACGTGTTCTTCTTGATTTTCGGAGCTAGCTTCTGCCGCGATAATTTCTTCCTGTTGCATAGATTGTTGCGTATCTTTTACCATCGCGGATTTATTTTCGTTCGTTTCGCATGGAGATTCTGGCATATCCATCAGTTCTACTGTTTTTTCTTTCAATGAATTTCTCTGTGCTTTCAGGAGAACTGTATCATCTGAATCATAATCGGATGATTCCTTCTCTTTTTCAATATTCTCCGCTGTTTGAGATATTTCTTTGTCAACCAAAACAAAATCATCGCATTCATTCTCACTCTCGTTCTCCAACCTTTCTGTTGACATGGAGTGCACAGAATTCTTATCAGAATTTCTTTCTGTCCACTCGTCAGCTGGAATATCTTGAAATAAGTCTGTATCTATATGTGCATCGGAAAGATCATCGTCGACTTGCACTTTTTCTTCCTCCTTTTGAACAGTTCCAGCAATTTCATTTTTCTCTATGTCATTCTGTGAATTCGAATCAATTATAGATTTTTCTTCCGATGCCAAACAGTTATCTACTTTAGAAGTATTCCGAGTTACGTCTACTATTTCTAATGCTTTGTCGACAGGTTCTACCAAGGACTGCGCGACATTGTTTTCAATCACATTACTTATATTATTTTCATTTTCATTGGCAAGTTCAACATTATTTGACTGTGTATGAACATCGAAAGGCTCCTTCGTTATACTTTCACGACTAGGAACTTTGGCAGCCACTTCTGTCTCTTGTAAATTATTTGTAGTAGTTTCATCCGTAGCCATTTCTGTCTCTCGTAAATCATTTGTAGTAGTTTCATCCGTCGCCATTTCTGTCGCTCGTGAATTATTTGTAATAGTCTCATCTGTAGCCATTTCTGTCTGTTGTAAATCATTTGTAGTAGTCTCATCCGTAGCCGTTTCTGTCTCTTGTAAATCATTTGTAGTAGTCTCATCCGTAGCCGTTTCTGTCTCTTGTAAATCATTTGTAGTAGTCTCATCTGTAGCCATTTCTGTCTGTTGTAAATCATTTGTAGTAGTTTCACCCGTAGCCATTTCTGTCTCTTGTAGATCATTTGTAGTAGTTTCATCCGTCGCCATTTCTGTCGCTCGTGAATTATTTGTAATAGTCTCATCTGTAGCCATTTCTGTCTGTTGTAAATCATTTGTAGTAGTCTCATCCGTAGCCGTTTCTGTCTCTTGTAAATCATTTGTAGTAGTCTCATCTGTAGCCATTTCTGTCTGTTGTAAATCATTTGTAGTAGTTTCACCCGTAGCCATTTCTGTCGCTTGTGAATTATTTATAATAGTCTCATCTGTAGCCATTTCTGTCTGTTGTAAATCATTTGTAGTAGTCTCATCTGTAGCCATTTCTGTCTCTTTTAAATCATTTGTAGTAGTCTCATCCATAGCCATTTCTGTCTCTTGTAAATCATTTGTATTAGTTTCACCCGTTGATGTTATCAAGGATGTAGATATTTTATCTACGGACATATCAGACAATTTAGAATATTCCACGACACCCGTGTCATTCAGGTTTTCAGGCGTGTTGCACACTCCAGCATGATTATTTCCTTCACATTCAGCATCTGCAGTCGCGATCTGAGTTAAACAAACTTCTTCCGGGTCTTCTTTATCTACGTTCGCAGTTTCTTCTGCTTCTAAGAATAAACGCATTTCAATATTTTCGTCTTTAGTAGTTGTTTCATCTTCTGAAGTAGTATGCTGTATTTGTTCTTTCTTGTTATCGTCGAATTTAATAGTCTTGTCGGTATGCGTGTCACTTATATTCTCCTCGCATTTCTGGATTGGACTGCCTCCATCTTGATTCGAATCATCTTGCATTTCTATGGAAAATGCTTTCTGATCCTCATCATCATTTAGAGAACTTAATGAATCTATGTGATTTACATTTTCTGGACATTTCATAATTTGAATGTTTTCATCTAAACTTGAATCTTCACAAACTTCTATACACGAAACACTCCGACCTGTACTGTCGTTAATTGGAGTTCCACTTAACGATTCCGTGTCTGTTACTACTAAATGCTGCGCATTATCTGAGCTGTCCGTATCTTCATTATTTTCTTTAACTGATTTTTCTGTACATACGTCACTAACAATAAGCGGTTGTGGACTTTGCGATAATATGTTAGAAACTGTGAGATCGTTGCTTTTAGGATCTTCAATGGTATTGGATGCCCGATTTTCCTTGTTACTGAGATGCTCATCTTCTTCTTTTATTGAACTTTCATTTTTCAGTCGTAATTTCCTCAGTGTGACTTCAGTCGAAATTGGAGATTGTGTTTTTGTTATATCTGGTATGGATGTCTTCATTTGGGTTATAGTATGCGTAGACTCACTCCTACTTTTTTCACTAATGTCTGACAATGTGTTTTTATCGATCGACATACCCGTTTCGTTCTCCTGAACTGTCTCAGCAGAAGGATGCTCTACGGGAGTAGCGTATTCTTTTTTGGCTGTAATAATTGTGAATACAAATAAATTGTAACTCAGTTTTCATATTAACATGATAAAATCATTTTTCAACATTATACCATTTGCTACGATGGAACAGAGTTTTTATTGTAGAAAATAGCAGATCTTAAAAATATCAATTTTCGGATTCAACGAATACGAAGAGCCGTATTTAAAAAGAAAAACTTAAAGAAATTTTGTAAATTTAAGAACATTATAAAAACGATGAAAGCAATTAATAAGAAAGTAATAGTTGAATGAATTAACATTACCATTTCCATCAGCTTCGGTATCTTCTTTGGATGTATTTCCAGAACTGGAATTAAGTGTCTCCTTGGAATTGGGTATTGATTTATTTAGTGTCTCCATAGTAGAATTTTCTGAGCCTGAAATGTGATACATTTAATATGATATATGGTATGTATTATTAGCAGGAATGCTCTTATTTCAAACACATACATGTTTCATTCATTTCTTTAAGATTAGGCAATACACGATCCAATGCTACGAAAGGATTCTTCTCTTCGCCTTCTTCAATAACAGTTGCTTCTAAGGGTGCCATAGATCTTCGTTTTCTGGTATTAACCAGAGTATTATGCACTAATCCACTATTATGTACTTCTAAAACATTATTCTCGATGACACCTTCTGGTCCCACAGAACTAGCTCTTGTTCTACGTGTTGGTCTTGTTATAATCTGTGGCGACTTTGATTCAGAACCAGCTCTCGTAAATCGCCTGCTAAAACTAAATACAGAAAACATGATGAAACTACAACATTTTGAAAGCATTATCACTGTTCAAATATAATAAAAAGTTAAATTTGAAAAAGTAAAGATTATTGAAATACAGCTTGACAAATCTAGCTGTGCAGCTGTGTCCCCGCAAGTGGAAATCTCCCTGCTGCGCAATGGCAGGTAGGCAGAACCTCGCAACTGATCGTCACCTGTCAGACGATGCACGTGGCGACAGTTCAGTTAAAAAGTAAAGTGACACAAGTGTATTCACACAAACATATAAACAGTTGTTTTGTATGTTTACTGTCGTAAGAAATAAATAGACTGTGGATCTTTATGCAAAATAAGAAATGTTTGCATTGATTGCAAGACACAGTAGCCAAATAAGTTCACTCTTCTTTTAATTATCTTATTAAGGTGAAACTAATACAGTGGTGGTCTTCAATCTTTTTAATACGTCCACTGTTTTAAGTTGTACGTACCCATTTTTGTCATAAATGCATAAAATCCGCAGTCTATTCATAACTATGCTTATACATTATAGAGTAAGTAAGCGGTTAAAATCCACAAGTTTCTCAGAAATCACTTGGGTGTACTATTGCCCAACTGCCATGGCCAGATTCCATTTGAGTGATGTTACTATAGAGTAACACTTTGTAACTCGTGTTCACGAATCAGTTTAGTTGTAACGTAGAAGTGAACAGGGAAACTTATTGTACAACATGTCCAGTGACAATAATATTCTAAATGCAAGTGCAAAAGTCCTGGCAATTCTCGATGGAAAATATTTTACAGTTGTATCAAATGAAAATGATGGCAAGAATGTCTCGGCAATATGTGTTATCTGTAATCATAGTTTCAAAGGAAGTTTGCGTGTGACATCAAATTTTGTACTTCATTTTAAACGCAATCATGAAGAAATATTAAATAAATACAAAGAATATAAACGTCAGAAACAATCAGATTTATCAATGGAAAGATGGCAAAACTCTGCATTAGAAATTACATCTGAAGAGGTACTTGCAATGCAGGAAATTGTCCGATCAAGAGCAGGCTAATAAATTAATCATAAAATATATAACAACAATACAGGAAAACCACTCTGTACTGTTGAAGGAAAGGAATTTATTCAGTTAGTTTCAGGTTTAAGTAAACTAAACAGTGAAGTGGTTACTATGTCTAGAAAAACTCTAAAAAAAGAATTGAAAATGAATACAAGGAAATGATAAATAATATAAAGAAGGAAATATCAAGTGTGGATTATGTTTGTACAACTGCCGACATTTGGTCCTGTTCTGGTCGAAGTTATTTTTAGGAATGACAGTACATGGAATTAGCAAAACATTTATGAGATTTTCCAAGGCTATAGCTTGCCATCGATTTAAAGGGTCGCATAATTATTTAGCTGTAACAAAAATAATCAACGAAATTTATGAGGCATTTGAGTTAGATGAGAGTTAATTGGTGTGCACAATAACAGATAATGGCAGCAACTTCATTAAAACTTTTAAGGAGTTACATTTCCGTTCTTCTATCGATGGAGAAGAAGATGGTACATCAAGTGAAAATGATTCAGAAATCACATCATTTGATAAAATACCTGAAATCATTCCTAATATATGTAGTACTTTCGCCTTGTTCACTTCCACCACATATTCGATGTTTTAGCCAAAAAGTTGTTACAGAAAAACTATTATATAGAAAAGTATTTGAGGCTGCTATGACAAAGTTATGGAATAAAGCAAATCGTCCTAGCAGCAAAGCAAATGAAGCTTTTCAAAACATTGCTGGTCATGCACCAAGAACTCCACGCCTAACTCGTTGGTATTCATTATAAGATAGCATTATATGTTTATTAAAAGTAGAGGATAAACTCAAGAAAATCTGCAACTGATCGCTCACAAGGATAAGCTCCAGAACATTATCTCCGCAACCGTGCTGATTTACTCGAGCTGCATAAGGTAATGCGCCTACTTATAATATTACTACGATACAGCATAACGCAATAACATGTAGTAGAATTAACAGCTTGACAGATCAGTGCTCATGAGCAATTAGTTGCCCATGCCTGTTGCAAACCATACCTGGTTTGGTCATCCGATTTGTTGACTCCATCATTAGTAGAAACATTTCTAGTCTTTTTGGTAGGTGTGGAAATGGCAGCATGTTTATCTGGTGTTTCTATGGCATCCGACACAACAGAACTTCTTCTCAAACGTAAAGATCTACTCCGTTCAGTCATTGTAGAATTGTTCAGAGTATCTGTTCGACGTCTTGTATTTCTCACTGATTGTGTATTACTAATATTACTACTGTCGCTTGAGGGTGATTCAGGAGAAGATTCATTTTGTTTACCAGCAGGTTTAACTCGAGAACTGCGACGTAATGGGGAATCAACTGTTTCTGTGCTGACGACACCACGAGTTTTGTAGCCTAAAAATGTAAAAAACGTAGAATTAATGAAAACGAAAATCGGTTCAGATTTCATACGATGTACGTCATAAAGATTTAAAAGGCAAATCCATGTGCACAGGTCACACGATCCGATCAAATGTTACAGTATATATTCGATGTCGAGACGACTGTACATAATAACCGGTAGCCACACAAACCGCGTGCGCATATGTATGGAAGTGAAAAAACGAGAAAGTACAAACCTGCTTTCGCATCTGTTTCTCCATCTGAATTTTTTACATAACGTGACATGTTGTCGCTTGAATGTCTTAGAAAATCAAAAACTGGAACTGAAAAATGTTTTTGGTACACACATGTGCTAACGTGCTAACGTCCAAATTCAACTCGATTCAACAATACACAAGACAAGATGTTTTCAGTGCGTATTTACATTTCGTAACAGATTCGTCATGGGATATGTAGCTAGAGACATCGGGTAACGAAATTTTACAATACTTGATAATAGATACGGGCTGATACAGGATGTACCGAAAAGAGTGTCGGACAAAATAAGGTCTGATTCCTGAGGTGTTTCGAAGAACCTGTCTTTGCCAATTTGGGCCGCAACGCTTTGTTTTCGAATTATTACCGAAAAACATGGACCAATCAGAGGCATCAGAGCGCGACCTTAGCGGATGGATACCTGAAGCCGGGTTTTTAGATATTAGATATATATATATATGTAGACTTTTACCACGCCACCAATCAGTGCAGAGATATTGGTACAAGATTTCACGCGCATGCGCGGCGATTTCAGCCTCAGTAAAGTAAGATTCTCGATAAAATGGGGTACCTTAAGCACCCCGCAGAATTTTAAAAAATTGGTGTGATTTGATTCTGAAAAATGAATGTATAACATGTGTATTTATATGTATATTTTGTAATTCGTAGGACACGTCCTGGAGTTTTGTTCTTCGGAACAAATTGTTTCGGTACATACTCGCCAATATAACTGCTCTTATAAACCATTTTTCAAGCTTCGCGCTTTTTCCTTTAATACATAGGTTTCTCGATCGGGGCGGTGGCATTTTTCTGTCAACGCGTATCCTCTCTGCATACATTTACACGTAAATAAATACACGTACACAAATTGATGAACTGTTTTTGTATTTTACAGTATCACGTACAAATAGTACTTGAGTACGAATATATCAACTACATCGTTAAAGTAATTTTCTGAATTGTGGAATGAAATGCCATTTTCCGCCGGACCAATCGCCGAGCCGGAATCCGTCCGCTACAGCTGCGCTCTGATTGGTCAATGATTTTTGGAAAACAAAGCGTTGCGGCGCGAATTAGAAAAGGAAAAAAGATCCTTCGAAACATCTCAGGATTCTCATGAATCAGTCCTTATTTTTTCCGACACTCTTTTCGATATATCCTGTATTAGCCCGTATCTATTGTCAAATATTGTAAAATTTCGTTACACGATGTCTCTAGCTACATATCCTGTGACGAATATCCTGTTACGGAATGTAAATACGTACTGAAAAAACATCTTGTGTTACTTGTGTACAGTATACTTGAGTGTACAGTTGAATCGAGAATCGAGTTCAATTTGGACGTTAGTACTTACATGTGTATACCAAAAACATTTTTCAGTTCACAACATGTCACGTAATGTAAAAAATTCAAATGGAGAAACAGATGCGAAAGCAGGTTTGTACTTTCTCGTTTTTTCATTTGCATACATATGCGCAATGCGCACGCGGTTTGTGTGGCTACCTGTTATTCACGGTTATTACAGTCGTTTCGACATCGAATATACTGTAACATTTGATCTCACCTTGTGATCTGTGCCCATGGATTTGCCTTTTAAATCTTTGTGACGTACATCTTATGATATCTGAACCGATTTTCGTTTCCATTAATTCTACGGTTTTTACATTTTTAGGCTACAGAACTCGTAGTGTCGTCAGCACAGAAACAGTTGATTCCCCATTACGTCGCAGTTCTCGAGTTAGATCTGCTGGTAAACAAAATGAATCTTCTCCTGAATCATGCTCAAGTGACAGTAGTGAGTTTTGTTATATACAGTCAGTGAGAAATACAAGACGTCGAGTAGATTCTCTGAACAATTCCACAATGACTGACAGGAGTAGTACTGTACGTCTCAGAGAAAGTCCTATTGTATCAGATGCCATGGAGTCAATAATTAAACAAGCCGCTATTGCCAAACCTACAAAAAAGACTAGAAATGTTTCTACTAATGATGGAGTCAACAAATCGGATGACCAAACCAGGTATGGTTTGCAACAGGCATGGGCAACTAATTGCTCACGTGCACTGTCACGTGCAACTGGTCTGTCAAGCAGTTACTTCTACTACATGTTACTGTATTATGCCGTATCGCTCCAGCTACATAGGGAAAATGTATCGTCTCACGCTATTGTCCAAATGATACTATTAAATTCTAAGTAGTACTATTATAAGTAGGCGCATTACCTTATGCAGCTCAAGTAAATCAGCACAGTTGCGGAGATAATGTTCTGGAGCTTATCCTTGTGAGCCATCAGTTGCCCAAAGATAGTTTATATCTTACAATTGTAGTTACTATTTAAATGCCTAATATTTAGCAAGATTGAACAGACGTTAACAGACCCTTGTGTGTCCAACCAGATACTTACGTTTTCATACTTGAACATTACTGAGTGGCCACAAATACATTCATGTTTCCATGTCCGAAGAAATCATGCAAGCAAATTTATCGCTCTATATGTTGTTTATTAGAACAGGACATTAGGGTTATCCGAGTAACCCCGTTACACAAGTGCAAATATTATGGTTGGTCACATTGGATTAATAACAAACTATATTTAAAATATTACCAACATATTTTTCAATATTGTGTAAAGCTATGTATAAGCAAAAACTTGTTTGTCATTTTTTAACTTTATTAGACGCACCCAATTTAACTTTCTATTATATCTTAACAGTGATAATGTTTTCAAAATCTTGTAGTTCCATCATGTTTTATGCATTTTATTTTAGCAAACGACTTACAAGAGCTGGCTCTGAATCAAAGTCGCCACAGATTATAACAAGACCAACACGTAGAACAAGAGCTAGTTCTATGGAACCTGAAGCTGTCAGAAAGAAAAATGTTATAGAAAGAACAAAAAGTGGATTAGTGTCTAATTCTGTCACTATGAGGAAACAAAGATCAAAGGCAGTCGTAAAAACAATCATTAGTGAAGAAAGCAAAGAGAAGAATCCTTTCGTAGCATTGGAACGTGTATTGCCTAATTTTAAAGAAATGAATGAAACATGTATGTGTTTGGAATAAGAGCATTCCTGCTAATAATACATACCATATATCATATTAAATGTATCACATTAACTTTCAGGCTCAGAAAATTCTACTATGGAGACACTAAATAAATCAATACCCAATTCCAAGGAGACACTTAATTCCAGTTCTAGAAATACATCCAAAGAAGATATCGAAGCTGATGGAAATGGTAATGTTAATTCATTCAACTATTACTTTCTTATTAATTGCTTTCATCGTTTCTATAATGTTCTTAAATTCACAAAAATTCTTTTAGTTTTTCTTTTTAAATACGGCTCTTCGTATTCGTTGAAACCGAAAATTGATATTTTTAAGATCTGCTATTTTCTACAATAAATACTCTGTTCAATCGTAGCAAATGGTATAATGTTGAAAAATGATTTTATCATGTTAATATGAAAACTGAGTTACAATTTATTTGTATTCACAATTATTACAGCCAAAAAAGAACACGCTACTCCCGTAGAGCATCCTTCTGCTGAGACAGTTCAGGAGAATGAAACGGGTATGTCGATCAATAAAAACACATTGTCGGACATTAGTGAAAAAAGTAGGTGTGTGTCGACGCATACTATAACCCAAATGAAGACATCCATACCGGATGTACCAAAAACACAATCTCCAATTTCGGCTGAAGTCACACTGAGGGAATTACGACTGAAAAATGAAAGTTCAATAAAAGAAGATGAGCATCTCAGTAATAAGGAAAATCGGGCATCCAATACCATTGAAGATTCTAAAAGCAACGATCTCACAGTTTCTAACATATTATCGCAAAGTCCACAACAGGTGGACAGCTCAGATAATTCGCAGCATTTAATTGTACCAAAGTTAAATAAAATTCCACTTAACGACAGTTTCGATCACAGTACTTCATATATAGAAATATGTGAAGATTCAAGTTCCGATGAAAACAATCAAATTCTGAAATGTGAGCAAAATATAAATAAAACACATACCGACAAGAGTAACATAACAAGACATAACAAGAAAGAACAAATACAGCTTATTACTTTAGGAGATGAAACAATTACTATAGATGAAAATGATGAGATGCATTTAATCTTAGAAGCAGAAGAAACTGCGAACGTAGATAAACAAGACCCAAAAGAAGTTTGTTTAACTCAGATCGCGACTGCAGATGCTGAATGTGAAGGAAATAATCAAGCTGGAGTGTGCAACACGCCTGAAAATCTTAATGACACGGGTGTCGTGGAATATTCTAAATTGTCTGATATGTCCGTAGATAAAATATCTACATCCTTGATAACATCAACGGGTGAAACTACTACAAATGATTTACAAGAGACAGAAATGGCTACGGATGAGACTACTACGAATGATTTACGAGAGACAGAAGTGGCTGCCAAAGTTCCTAGTCGTGAAAGTATAACGAAGGAGCCTTTCGATGTTCATACACAGTCAAATAATGTTGAACTTGTCAATGAAAATGAAAATAATATAAGTAATGTGATTGAAAACAATGTCGCGCAGTCCTTGGTAGTACTTGTCGACAAAGCATTAGAAAAAGTAGACGTAACTCGGAATACTTCTAAAGTAGATAACTGTTTGGCATCGGAAGAAAAATCTATAATTGATTCGAATTCACAGAATGACATAGAGAAAAATGAAATTGCTGAAACTGTTCAAAAGGAGGAAGAAGAAGTGCAAGTCGACGATGATCTTTCCGATGCACATATAGATACAGACTTATTTCAAGATATTCCAGCTGACGAATGGACAGAAAGAAATTCTGATAAGAATTCTGTGCACTCCATGTCAACAGAGAGGTTGGAGTACGAGAGTGAGAATGAATGCGATGATTTTGTTTTGGTTGACAAAGAAATATCTCAAACAGCGGAGAATATTGAAGAAGAAATGTATGATTCAGATGATACAGTTCTCCTGAAAGCACAGAGAAATTCATTGAAAGAAAAAACAGTAGAACTGATGGATATGTCAGAATCTCCATGCGAAACGAATGGAAATAAATCTGCGATGGTAAAAGATACGCAACAATCTATGCAACAGGAAGAAATTATCGCGGCAGAAGCTAACTCTGAAAATCAAGAAGAACACGTGGAAAATCAGACAGATGAAGTAGAAAATGCTGGAAACGTATCTACGAGAACATCCATAACAAACGAAGTTTCTAAACAATCTCCACTCGAGAGCGATACTTTTATCGAAAAGCCAGCAGATACAAATTTAACAAATGAAATTGATCAAACTTTAGATACTGAATCACCTTTAAATAGGAGAGAAAATAAAAGTAGACTATCCAAAGACGGGTCGAATGAGAGAAAATCTGTTTGCAAATCAGTAGAAAAGTCAGATAGCGAAGTAAAGGAACCCAGCGAGGTTGACGCTGTAGATGAAAAGGATTCGTTGAGTAAGTCACCTATTGGCTCGTCATCAAATGTAAGTGATTCGAGTAAAACGGATGAAAGTATGGATTCGGACATTGAGAGAGAATATAATCTTAACGGTGTGGAAGTATGTAAGTTTTCCGACGATGATGTACCAGGGGACGAATGTAGAGCATCCGAAACTAAATCATCAAATCCGGATGATAATGGATCAGATCTGGAAGATTTTGTAGTTAACGATGATGATGAGATTTCTGAAGAAGTCGAGTCAAGCGAACTTGACGAGGAATTATCCAGTGGCCATGATGACAAGCATCTAGAGTCTGATAAAGATGCGATAGATGAAGAACGCGGAAAAATACTGCAAGATGAAAGCAATGAGAAAAGAAGGAAGAATGGAAAACAGAAAAGAATCGATAGGGGTACCTCTGAAAAAGAAAAAAGTAAATCTAAAAAGTCTGAGAAATTAGGTTTGGATAAAATTACCGAAAGCGATGAGAAAATTACGAACTTAGAAATGGGAACAATTGGCAAGAAAACGAAGAGGAAGAAGATAAAAAGATGTGTTGAAGAAGAAGAAATTGACAAGGAAGAACTCGTAAACAAACTTCGAATATTCGAAGATGAAATCGCGAAAAAAGTAACTAAAAAAGGAGAGTGGAGGAGAAGTACAGAGGAATATGTTGAAGGAGTCGAAAATAAATATACAGATACTCCTAAAAAGGAACAAAGTAATTTAAGAAACACAACAAAATTAGATCTATTTGTAATGTCGGAAAGTGGTAAGAATGTCAAGAGGAAATGTGAGATCGTAACAGGTAATAGGATTAGAAAGATCAAAGCAGAGGATAATGGTAGTAGAATGCAAAAAGAAAACGCTATACCAAGTTTTAAAACATATGAAACTCCGACAGTTAAATCTAATAAAATGGAAGTGTCGAGAAAAAGAGGAAGGAATCTTTTGGAAGACGTTAGTAGTAGTTCCTCTGGATTTAACGTGGATGCATCGAAAAAGAGGAAACTAAATCCTGGAGATTCCAGTTCGTTAAGCTTATACGGAAGCACAACGAATTTTTATGTTGAGGTTATCGAAAACTTGAAGAAAAGGAAAAATACTTCGGAAATACAGTTATATAGACAGAGAATGTTGAATAGAAGAGCGCGTCATTTAAATTATCTAATGTTTTTGAAAAAGCAATAAGATTCGTGTACACTGCGAATTTAGTAGCAAATCATTTTAAGTTTTTAATTTATAAATTATTTATTATGCACTATTGTTATCAGGCAGATGAATTTCGACAAATTCCGTTTTTTGTTTTTCAACTTTAAACTATAGAGGAAGAAATTTATCTTATTTAGATAACAAATTTTTAATAATTTAATTGAAGGTTCTATTTATTTTGTCAAGTTACTAGTTATACATTTTTATTATTATTTATTATTGTTGCGTATTCGCCGTTTGTTGTGCAATTGTTACTGAATGATTTATAATAGTTTTCTATCGTATTATAAGCATACATTGCAGAATCAACGCAGAATCTTCTAGCTCTCAGAGCTGGAGTTAGTTCCTGGTGAACATTCGAGGAGAAATAAGACTAGTCTTTAGCACCGTAGTTTCATTTGGCAATTATAAAATTGGTAAATATTACGTTCAGGGGAGGCAGCTCGGATATGATCTTGATCATGATACATGTTCACAAGGTCAAGATTCTGAACAACTTTTCCCTATACATGTGTCCGTCGCTCGGTCTTAGTTTCCGAGATATTCGTGAAAAACTTAAATCTCGAATCAATTGGGTATTGAATACATTCTGTTCACTATTTCAGAAAATACATCAAATTAAATGTTATTTTTGTTGAACTTGTGGACAAGCTACATAGAGAGCCAGCTTAACCAGCAACCAGTTTGGACTGTACCTTCCCTTCGAGATTCTGTATATTTAAAGTACCATTCAGTGACAGCTTGTACAAGAATAAAGTGAACTTGTAACTTACATTTAACGAAAGTTTTTTGCAATTATCTCGGAAGCTAATTGTAAGTCCGATCGACAGGTACCTAGATGTATAGGGAAAAGTTATTCAGAATGTTGATCTTGAAAACATGTTTCAAGGCCAAGGTCATTGCTCCTGGTTTCCGTTGTGTCAAAATTTAGAACTTTTTAACATAATAATCCTCTGTCCATTATCGTATTACTGCTCCAAACGAGCTTTTTCCTCAATACTTGCTTCATTTCGACGCACATATTAGTCGTTTTGGCCTTTAATACTTCAAATAGAACTGCTACATTTTGCAAACTTGTTTTGTTCATAACTTTTTAAGAAAGGTGACCTTGACGATATATATGTCAAAGTCAAGGACATCCCGGCCTCCTCCCCTAAACGTAACATTTACCATAAAAATGAATCATCAAATAATATTAATCGCGCCTACTACTCGTAAATGTGGTATCAATTAAGCTTTTGTAAACATGAAGCGTTAAGAATAGTTGTTGATTTTAACTGTATTAAAAATTTTCGAACATTATATGTATATTTATTCTGTTTTATAAAAGAAAAAGTCGATGCTTGCAAAAAGTATTCTAAAACTAAAATAATTAAAATTAATGTAAATAGATTCTTTTTTATAATGAAGTTTGCATCGTCTTAATTTGTATATACAGTTTTTAAGTTATTTCACATTCAAAGTGCACAGTACTAAAATTTATAGTACTCGAAACATTTTTTGTACAATTGAATATAATATGTTCAAAGTATTGTTTGCAATTAACAGAAACTTGCTGAGAACAACTGGTGTAACAGAACAAACGATTTCCGTCCGTTTGAAGAAGCTTGGGAGCTTCGAAACGTAGCCTGTATTCCTTTTTTTTATAAATAAAGATCGAAAGTATATGCTCAAAATGCACCGAACTTATTTGTACACCTAATATGTATTTGTATTAGGACGGGGAACAATAAAAACACAGAATATATTTTGCTGTTTTATTATTTCCAAATCTTGCTTAGAACCTGAAGAAATTCTTTCACAATCTAATAATTAATTAATGATAATTAAGTTTAACATTAACGCCTGACAACGACGAAGTAAAGATTATAGATATATATATGTATATTGATCCATATACATATATATATTTATATTTATGATTATGTATGTATATAAGCTAATCCTTGCCCAGACACACATTGTTGATATGCAGTGTTTCGCTTTCATCATTCAAATTTATTCTTTTGCTACAGGCATATAAATAAAATCTTATTGCTTAATATTTTTTTTAAATATATATATATATATATATATATATATATATATATATATATATACATACACACACACACAGACACACGTGACACACATATATATATATATATACATAGGCATATATAATATATATTATAGTACAGATATATACTGTATACATGTAGATATACACATATATATGTATATTCATGTATGTATGTATGTATGTATGTATATATATATATATATATATATGTATATTTTGTTTTTTTTATGTATCATTACCGTTACATATGATGATATGTTTTTGTAGTCCCAATGATTAATATGCACGCATTTGTGCAAATGCCTCGACGTGAGACACGTATGGACGGATTGATCCAGATACGCATAGCGGACGTTCCGAATGATCCGAGCCAATTCCGTATCATAGTTTTCAATCTTTTTCTTTTATTTACATGGTTAACGTTGCTCCCACTACTCGGGTCATTGGCAACGTGCAATTTCGAATTCTTTCGTTACCTGTAGCGTCCGATAGCTTTTTTGTTGGTGCTTGGTTTTGTCTTTTTCAGGGAAAAATAATATCGGCTGGTCTCGCGATCGACTTTCGGAACGTCTTCGCGTATCTGGCAGTATTCTGACGAGGCCTAAGATTGTCGTTTGAGCCTCGCCCGTGAAAATGCACATGTCGCAAGTAAAATAAGAAGAGAGACTCGCGGCCATTCTCACGGTTGTTTCATCGCTGTTTCACCGATCGCGGTGAGGCATATCGCTCAAAAGCCCCGTCGACGTACTGATATATATATATATATATATATATATATATATATATATATATATATACGTATATATATATAATATATATGATATATGTATATATATATATATATAATATATATATAATATATTAATTATTATTATTTGCTCACTAAACATCAGATTCTTATTTCTGTAATAATTCATATCGCTACGGTAAAGTTATTATTTTTTTTTAGATATCACAATAACCTTACACAGAAAGCTGCAACTAATTTCTTATTACATTAATATTAATATTAATATTATTATTAAATATTATTATTCGTTATTATTAATTATTATTATTGTTGTTTTTATCATCTACCTCGTAAATACGTCGGGACTTTATTTCTTTCTCTCTCTTTCTCTCTCGGTTTCTCTCCCTCCCTTTCTCACACACTTTCTCTCTCTCTCTCTCTCTCTCTCTCTCTCTCTCTCTCTCTCTCTTTCTCTCTTTCTCCTGTTTCTCTCAATTTATCTAGTAACGAAAACACCAAAGTAACTGTTACGCGTGATTCTTTTCTTTAGAGTAATTGCTTTTATACGTGACTCGTGCGCACGCGCATAATTTTACATTATCCGTTGGTAGAGGATGGAACGTTTACTCGCGTGATTAAATAACGATCGGCAAAAAGAAGTCTGCCGCTATTTCCGAATAGTCGTTTATCACGTCCCCCATTTTGTCGTCAAACGTTTCTACGCTTGTAATTGTCCCCCCTATCGCTTCCCCGTTTCCGGCTGGGAGACTTCTCCCAACTCCCAACACCGAGCATCTCTTTACGCCAGGCATGCACAACTCGCAGCTCCAAGAGCGGCTCGTGAGCGGCTCCTGTTGCAGGTCCCCCCACCCTACGAGTGCCAGCCAAGTCGCGACGGACTCACGGCTCACGACTCACGACTCACGACTCACGACTCACGACTCACGACTTCACGAGCCGAGTCGAGAGCTCGCGCTCCCAAATCGTCCAGTTGTGCATGCCTGCTTTACGCATTGCATCAATCGAGAGTAAAATGAACATTCGTCTGCAACTCGTACGAGTCGCGTGAAAGCTGTATTCCAAACTATAGTCGATTATCAGAAGATACTAAAATTCTCGACATTTTATACACGGTACTTTCTTAGTCGAAAGTAAACGAATTCCTGGGAAATCGTGATGTTTGTGTTTGTGTACAAGAACATACAACACATTGGAGATAAATATTAGATCATCTCTAGACTGCACGAAACGGAAACTAATTATATATCAACATCTTGAATTTTTAAAATTTTACAATAATCTTTAGTTTCATCTATTCAATTTTTCAATAAATCCATAGAGATACGCAGTCTAATCATCTCGCATTTGAATGCAAGATAGTGCCGATGGTGATTTCCCAAATTTCGAAATTAATTCTTCAGTGATAAATTGACCCCTTGAATTCGGAACTATTTGAACGCGAAAACTAACCATTTCTTCAGGCCCAGAATATTTGCATAAAATCCACAGTCTATTGACTAGTCCCCACATTTACACCAAATATCACATAATGCTATCGTGAATGTGTTGTTTTTCCACACATACAAAAAGAGCACGCGACTATCGCACTGATCGATGTTTAAATGAAATCTACTTAAAAGGAAATTGGACCAGTGTCACCAGGTCGAGAAAATCGAGGGGAATACAAGTACCCCTCCACCGATGACCAGACCAGTCTGCGGCACGGGCACCGTGGTCTACGGTTTTGGTGGGGGACGTTGGAGTGTGCGCATGGTGCTGGAATGGGATAGTGGAAGGGGAAAAGGAGGAGAGGAAAGAGATGTCCATTTGGGCATCTTCTTGCGACACTGGGTAGGCAGCAGAGAACGCACGCTGAACAAGATATAGTTAAAGCTAGATTGCGTAAATAGTTAAGACGATCGTGTAAACTTCTGTAGCCGACTATAGTTATAGTTGTAGGATCGAAAAATGTGACCGTTTAATTTTATTTTCGATTGACAATGACAGCTTCGTGCGTCGCTCGTATATTAAAAACACGCATGGATTCGTTGGAATAACTTCTATAGTTCAACATGATATAGACTGTCTGTACATGGGAGAAATCATGATAACAGAGTCGTTCGAATTTGTTGATAATGCGGTCAATATCCTATTTCGATTGTTTCATTTGAAACTGCTATCTTTGTCGATAATAATAATAATAATAATAATAATAGTTATAATAAATATTTCGAGAATTTCGAGTATCTTCTCCTGGCTGCGCAATAAATTTCGTAATTTTATATTTCTGATTATGTTTTCAGACAAACGAATTACAAATATTACCGAGTTTAATTTAAATTGATAAGTCGGGCGCGCAGTGGCTCAGTGGGTAGAGCGCGCGCCTGCAGACTCCGTGGTCATGTGCCGTTTAAACTGTGGTGCCCAAAGGGGTGGTTCGGAACCCACCTTATAAAAACTGTAGATCCCGTCGCGAAATAACCCTGAAAAAGGAGTTCCGAAAGCGCGACTTAAAATAAGTGAAAAAAAAAGAAAATTGATAAGTTAATTTCAGTCGATAAAATATGTAAGAACTTATTGTTCTCTTTGTTAAATTTGTTTCCGTTCAAGTGATATATGTAGACCTCTGTAACTGAGTTTAATTATAATAATGCCCTTATCGTTATGATGTTCAATAATAAACATTTCGAATTTAACGAATGCTTCATATAAATGTACGCAGATTTGCAAATTGTTCACCATGTTCCTACACAGATATGTATACTGATGGTCCATTAGGACAGGGAGTTCCAACTTGTAGCTGGCGAGTTATACGCGGCACCTTCCCCGCTTAGGTCCTTCCCCCACTCTTAGACTTGATCGTTATGCATATGTATAGCAATCGTCGAACTTCGTCATTGTTCCCTCCCACGCCGCCACTGCCGCCCATTCGAAGAGGTTCGAATGGTGGGGACTTTGCGGGGACTCGGAGGGGAATAATTTGGAACTCCCTGCTTTAGGAGATGGCAGTGAGAAAATTGTAGAGATCGCGTGATATCCCCACTCCGTGCTACACGTCTTCCGCTATTGGCCGAATCGGTAAAAATTCGGGTTCGGCTCTTGGAGTGAAGAGTGGGGTCTCGCGGATCACTGCTATCTCCTGATGGACTTGAAATACTTGTTTCGTTCCGAATTATTTAAGTCAACTTATTTCTCCTTAAATCAGCATTACTCGACCGCGGGTTTCTACATACATAGGTATTTGTAGTTCAGAAAAATTCTCAGAAAGTATAGGAGACTTTCTCACCTGATTTCGTTTGATGTTCTTTTACCGTGTTATCCCCAAGTTTCGTGTTAATTTCTACGGTTTCAAACAGAATTGCGTCTACTAAGATATCAGTTATGAAAAAAATGTTGTTTTCCCAATTGCTTCAAGATGCAAGGGCACACTGTAGCTGCTAATATACAAGGCCAAAGTGTTATTTGACCTTGATCTTCGCATTGAAATCGGCAAGCATTTCTATCGTTTTTTGTTGTTGTTGCGGTAACCAGAGATAAATCGTTTGAAGTTGGTCATAGTACTCGTTCGTCAACGATCGTTCGCGCGGCTAACGAGTGTACGTGCGATAACCAGGTGTATAGAATAGGAAATGATCGATCGTTGCAGATTAAACGACATTGCTGGTCGCGAATGGATCGTTGATCGAATCGATTTGCATCGCGTACACGACGTCCAACAGTTTCTTCCACGAACAGACATCGACTTTTATAAATGTTACAAAGGTATCACAACTCGGGCATCTTAGCTTCTATTACAGAGTGTCCTGTAACATCCATGTGTTCCATGAGTCGCCAACGGCTATGTTATTCTTATTACACTTGACCGACATTCACGCGGACGAACGCAACAATTCTGGCCGAACGATGTAAATCGTTAAACCTAAGTTTTAGCCTCGATTACGTGTCTTTTCTTCAGAGAATCGTTGACGCGCGAACGTTAATTTCCCTTCTTTTCCTCGGCTTTCGAATACTTGTTCGATGTTTCCGCTGCTCGTTCCACGGGTGAACGGTGTACCGTTGTCACGGGAGAGTTCGCGATTAGAAATGTAGAAATCAGTGACCTATCCATCGGGATATCTTTCAAGTACCCGATAGCCTTGCTACAAGCATAGTCGACGGAAATCCGATTTCAACATCTCGAACGTTTTCTGTTCCAATGCAATTGTTACAAGAACAGAGAAAAGCTCAACTTCACTTTAGGGGGTCAAACATTTTTCACTTTTCGTTTATACAATCCTGTAGATCTTGACGAGAAAATGCCGAAAATCCAAGTTTCAATGTTAGGGATTCACTGATTCAAAAGTTATGGGTGTTTAAAGTTGAGTGATACCGGCATAGGTATAGGATATGCATAGGACGCAGTGTTCCAAGATAACAGAGTATCTGGTGCCCACAAGTCACGTCATCACGTTAAAATCGTTCAACTTTAAACACCCATAACTTTTGAACCAATAAATTCCTAACATTAAAACTTGGATTTTTCGCACTTTCTCGTAGAAATCTACAAGACGGCATTCAAAAAAGTTAAACGTTTCCAGTTTCCTCAGGTGAAGTTTGACCCAGGTAACGATTGCTTCGAGAAAAATATACCAACAGTATAAATACGAGCTGCTAATGTAACTGTTAGTAGACTGCGGAGTTTATGCATTTATAAATATTTTATATTTTCATTTTCTAGAGCTGAACAGTTATATTATTATATATTTCAAAAGATTCATTGACATTCTTTTCTCCGGGATATGTTATCAGCCCCGAAACGATAAAATAGTTCTTCTCTCTCGATTTTAATGTCTATATATTAATCTACAAATTATTATATTATATTTGCATAAAGACCCGCAGCCTGGTAATTACGCGACACGGGTGCATTAACAGATGTTTACACACGGCGAATAATTAGTTGATTAACTAATGAGTTTTTGGGTTCGTCTTGACGCAGCTTACAAACGTTTTACTTAAATTCTAATTTTATAATAAACATATACATTGAACAAAATTTGATACGCAACACCCTGGCTGCCACGAAATCGTTAAAACTGTTCGTAGCGTAGGTACTTTTACTCTTTAGCTCGTTGAAAATCACAAAGAATGATTTTCAAATGTACAATTTCTAAGCGAACATTCACTGTTTAGAAAAACTTAGTATCATTGTAACGCGTCGTATATGTATAGATATTTGCACTCTCTGTAAAACGCTTCTTCTGTAATCTCAACATGTATTATAGTAATCCCGCGATCTAAGCCGATTCTCGGTTCTGTGTAATGACAGAGATCGTAAAGGGATACTATATTTTGAAGGATAGCATGTAAAATAGCGTATCGGTGAGACAATACTAGTGCAAGAATGTGAAACTTCTTTATTTTTTACTTATTTTTCATGAAATTTCAGTAACATATTTGCGACATTTTTCTGATTAAATTGACACCAAAATAGATACAATTTGACCCATATTTACTGTGCATGTGAAGCATAAATTTTTAATTATCGTATACTACTTAACTTACATAAACACAACTTAACATCTCAAAAAAATATCTTCTCAATTTGTTCTAGATGTTCTTGAACATTCTGAAGCAACGTTTCTCTACGATATTGAGTATCATTATTATATTTGCATCAGCATAAATTAGGTTCGGTGTGTAAGCATTTGTTCACTCGTCACCCGTAGATTTACATCTTTTTCCTACCACAACCTTACTTATTCACGCGGGGTGTAAAAAAAACAAAAGGATAAATAACTTTTCAATTAAGTTACTTTCACATACTGAAATTAATAATACGATACTTTCACTGTTTGAAGCGTTATCAGAATAGTTGGAACGCAGAAACGCGAATATGAGTATGTATGCGTGTATTTCGATGCTCACGACTTTTTATTTCTCATTCTTCGTCTCTCAGCTCGATGGACTCGAAGAGCAAGAATTACGTCATCATCATAAAAATAGTACAAATTAACGAAGACCGTGTTTCGTTTTCTGGACACAAATATCATTCTTTTAATTACTGTTCGTTCACTTTGTATTCCTGGTGTTTCGTTTTCCAACTTGACATTCGACTCGAAGAGCGGGAACTGCATCATTTAATGATGAAGTGATGCAACGTGCACAGTAAATATATCGGATAATGTAAGCTATAGTTTGTTTGCTGGACATTAACATCTTCCCCTGGTTTCTCGATATTCCCTCGTGCAGTGTTTACGTTAATTACTCGCCGTGTAAGTCAAGTGTTCGTTTCTTCCCTCTTTTGATGATGATCGACGCTGCTGGGCACGGTTGGGTACCCTCAAAAAGTGGTCAGATATTGTGCAAGATGTCTCGCGCATGCGCGGCGATTTTAGCCTCGGTGAAGTAAACTTCTCGATAAAATGGGATACCTCGAACACCCTGTAAAATGTCGGTACTTCCCCGCCAATATCAATTTTAAAAAATTTGAGATTGTACATTAATAGTGCGAGCCCTGTAGTATAGGATTTATGTATTTACCAGAAAAATGTCATGAAAATAAATTCGAAAGGCCGAAAATATAATGCAATTTAACCGAAGCCGTATGTCGAAGCATTAGTGATGAAAACTTGCAACGGCTATATCTCGAAAGTGAAATTATGTGACCACAGACTATAACTGCCCCAGGGCTTCACTACCTCGTGTCATCACAATATAGATATGCTACTGTTTTGGACGCGAATGCGCGACAATATCTGACCACTGCCCTCAAACACTTTCTTCCCCCACCACCACTCTTTCGTGCAGCGCGCACGCCTTCGTTGCCCCGCCCACGCGTGGGCGTGTCATATCTCCACGGTAACGGCGCTTACTGGAGGGGGACAGTGGACGCTATGGTGGGGACGGTTTCGCTTGAATTCAGGTAAATGTGCCCAGCACCGATCTTCGTCATAGCTGTCACTGCATCTTGTCTTTACATCGTGCCTCGTTTTAATTAAGTCGTTCCCATTAGGACTAATGCGTGGTCATCGTTGAAAATTGATTGTGTGATCGAGGCTCGGACGGTTCCAATTCACTGTCGTTGGCTGCCGGCATTTTCATTCTAATTGAAATCAAATCGATTCGCGTGATTTCGAGAGTCAACGTTCTTCCCTTGCGTGGAAACTTCGCGTAACGTCGTGCTCTTTCCTCCATAAAATAATCACTATTCGTGGTTAACGCTATACTTGAGATTGATCGATCATCACGATATTTTATATAATATTTATACTCATTGCAGAGCGTCATTGCTAAGCTCAGAAGATCATTACACCAATTTTTTCATACTAAACGATTGGTTCGGTTTCGGACAAGTGCTAAAAAATCCTCCGTGTGGATACCTATTTTCAATTTTCTATGCACTTTCGTAAAACATTGACTATAGCGCTTTGTCAATAAGTTTACAAAGTAAACATACCAATTTCGTTCAGAATAAAAATTGGCTCAACGGAGCTTCGTAATTGTACCAATTTTGTCAGACTCAAATACTTATGTAGTTTCAGGCAACTGTTAAAAAAATGTGTGCGCGTTACTTGAAA
The DNA here is from genome assembly GCA_963966675.1 of Lasioglossum calceatum. NCBI lineage: Eukaryota > Metazoa > Arthropoda > Insecta > Hymenoptera > Halictidae > Lasioglossum > Lasioglossum calceatum. Next base: position 427,806 of record OZ016548.1, read on the forward strand.
ACAGTTTTGCCGATAAGAAAAGAAAAATGGTAATCTTTTTCCCTTGTGGGACCAAAATTTTTCCACATTTTTTGATACAGCCCTGTAGATTTTCCCGAGGAAATCCCGAAAGTCCAAGTCGTAATCTTGGAAATGCACTGGTTAAAAAGTTATGCGTGTTTAAAGTTGAACTATTTACAAACATCTAGAAGCAACCGAACGCACGATATTTACATTCAGAAAAACTTGCAATCAATTAAGCTCACGAGCACAGATTATCGCACAAATCAAAAATCCATCAGATGACAGTGAGCACCATGAGCATGATGCGCTGCATATTAAAATTAGAATATCAGGTACCTTGCCAACAACTAGTAAGATTTAACTTGGTTTTCGACAACACTTTCATAAAACAATACTTTTTAACCCAAAATCTAACTCGACACCAATCTTGAAGTAAAATTCTATACCAACAGTACCCGCTACTAAATCTTTGTGCTGCCACCTAGCGGATCAGCTCTGTAAATACCAATATGGCGGTGCCCTTACCAGTCAAAAACGCTTGAAATCGTTCAACTTTAAATACCTATAACTTTTAAACCAGTGTATTCCTAGCATTACAATTTGGACTTTCGGAATTTCTTCGTCAAAATTCTTGGACCAGAAGGAAAAGAATAGCCTAAGAAATTACTCACGAATGAAACATCGACTAATATCGAACGCTAGAACTACCAAGATATTTATTTGACGGTTATTAAGATTATACAGATTCTATTGTAAACAATTATTAAATAAACTGATTCACCAATGCCCGTGTTGTAGTGAAAGTCACCTTGAATCTGAGTTTCCGTAATCTGATGAATTTTTATAAAACATATGGAAAGCTTATTTTTAGCCCGCCGGTAGTTCTAGCGTTGGAAACACAAAATACGCAATGATCCGATATAAAGATCATCGTTCACGGTTGCCCTCTCAAACGCAATGACTGCTCGCGATTTTCTCGTGCCGCAACGATTGCTTAAAAGATACCTACGGTGTTCACGACGAGGTAAAATAGCATCTTTCTTTCTTTCTTTCTTTCTTTGGGATTGTTTACGCGAGTTTTAAGAATTAATAAATAGTCGAATATCTCAGGTACTTATGTTAAAAGAACGTTCACTAGCGAGAATGAAACTGCGTGCGAGCTGTTGAGCAGACATCCGCAGCTGATTCGTGATCGTGATCATTCGTAATCAGCCTGAACCGTCGGCGTCGTCTCGATCGTCGATGATCCGGAAAGCTGGCGGCCCATGGCCCATGGATCAGTGCTGGGATATTGAATAAGAGTGTGGCTAAAATGGGGTACCTTGGTCATCCCGCCTAATTTTGCAAAATTTGTTATGACTTGATTTTAAAATATGAACGTATAACATGTTTGTGTGTGTTGCATTAAAATTTAATATGTATGTACATACATATAATATATAAGATATAAACTGCCGAACTCTTCCGATACTTTCCTGCCTGTTATAGTTCCTCACTACTGTCCCGACACACTTAGGACGTAGATACGTTCCCGCATTTGGTCGCGCATACGCGTGAAACCCGTGCAATATCCCAGCACTCTGCCATGGGCCGCACACTGTTTCTTTTCCCTGTCCCCACCAGAGTCGCCAGATCGGGGAATTTGAAGGGAACACAGTTTACCCCCTCTCTGATAACCAGATTAATACGTGACATGTGACGCGTGCGCGATGGGGACGCTACACAAATTGAGTGGCGCGCAGCACGTCACGTGACCAGTCTACTGTCTTAGGCCGCGCTTACAGTGGACCCGTTTTCGTCCGATTTGGCCGATGTTCGACGCATCTGTTCCTTTTTTCAAGCGTGCGAAAAAGAGACACAACGTCGGACGTCGGCCGAAACGGGTCCACTGTAAGCGCGACCTTAGTGGGGGATGCTGGAGTATGCTCATAGTGGTGGAATGGGTCGGTGGAAGGGGAGAAGGCGGAGCGGGAAAATCGATCGTTTTTGGTCGATTCTGGCGACACTGGTCCCCACGGACCTAAAGGACTGTGCATGATTCTGAGGGGGTGAGGCAAAAGACGGAAGGAGTATCAACTTGTTGGCCATCTTGTGTGGTTAAAACTGTGGTGCGCTCTATAGGCCACTTTAAATACTAGTGTAGCACCTGTATACACGCGGTACACCGGTACACGTGCGGTAGTGTTTTGTGAAGTATCGTGGCGTCGCGTCGTTTTGTTTTTTTTGCGTGTTAATACAAACTAATTTATAAAAATGCCATTAAATTTATCGTGTTGTTATTGATCCTACACATCGAGAATTTATACATTCTTCATAACAACTTTGATCATTTTTCAAAGCACATCCTTTACGATAATAAATACATAGAAACACTATTATTGTACAAGTCACAATTGACTTGGAATATACGAGATTCGATTGTACATTTTAAATGTTGCCGCGACATTATATAGATGGCACTACTAGTTTAACCACGCAAGATGACGGCAGTCAAAAATTCCCCCGCTCATAGCAGCACTCCTTTCACCCACAAATCTACTTTGCGCGCAGTCCTTTAGGTCCGTGGCTGCAGCCAAGAAGCTTCCTCCGCCAACGTCTCTTTCGTGACGCGCGCACAAGAAGGCGTTGCTGGGGAAAACAGACAGCTCAGCCCCCCCCCCCCCCTACCGTGCCCATCGCTGGCCTTGCCAGCATCCCCCACCATTCGACTGAAAAAAGCTGCTGCCGAAGAGTGGGAGAGCAGAAAACTAATGGTGGGGGGTGCGCAGCGACAGCGGGGACAAGCTTCCCGGCTCTGTTTTATACGTACAACCCGCGTGAACCTAACTCAGACCACGGGAGGAATTCATTTCGGATTACCTACTAATGATTTCAACCCTTTGGTAACGAAATATACCGTTCAAAGTAGTTAGGACACTGTCTTTGGACAGTGAATAACGTCGACTAACATTCTTTTTCTTTGTGATTCGAAATAATACCGTGCGTTGTATTGGTCAATATTAGACTACGGGGATCTTTATGGATTTACGGTTTATACAAATTTTCAAGAAATGATGGAGTATCATATGCGACAGAATTTAATACCATTTTGATTTATTTTCGACCTACAACTGTCATTACCAATGAAAATAGGACTTTATTTGGTATCACTTTCCTAAAATTTCTCTTCAAAAATTGAAAATTGAATAAACATCCGCAGCACAACTTATATTTATAAATCCTTAACCAGCATTTTATCTCTCTAGGACAACTTGTACACATTGTAAACATTATTTTTGCTCTTTAGAAAATTTCATCCATTGCATTAATTTATAAATATTCACAACAGAAATAGAATAAAAAAATCTTTTCAAGTCCTATAGAATTGTGTATTATTTTGAATTCCAGACCATTCGAACTGAAATAAATGCATCATATCCACACAATCTAGTCCTAATTCTAATTTTTGTAATTCCAAAAAAAAGATACATATACAATAAAACATATACTTGAAACGTGTTTTTTAAAATTTTCTTATATATTCCTGTATTTATCGATTAGTTGTGAATTATTTTGTTGTATCTAGAACGCCTCCACGACAAGGAAATAAATATTAAAATTTAAATATAAAAGTTTGTCAGACTTTTAACAAATCCGCATAGCTCAGTGAGCCCTTAATTACTTTGAACAGCATACTCGTGATGCGACGAGTAGAGTAGGGCCAATGTACAATGGTACAATAAATACGTAAAGCTAAGAATACTTTGCACAAATAAATACGTAGAGCTTAGGGTAACATTAAAGTATAACTCGTTACGATTACAGTACGACAAAGGTGAACGGCGTTCAACAAACAAGTTCTACAGTTCTAATCAAATGAATAATTATAGCAATTATCGTAGTAAATATGATTTCTGTTAATTCTGACCTCAGTCTACCAAGGCGAAGGATCAAAATCACCGTCAGACAATATTAGTTCCGCTAAAAATACGTATGACGAGCATTAAACGTACGTAACGATTTGTGGATAAACTAAATACCACAGAAACCGCGCGAGCGACGCCGCATAAGTTAATAACTACGCGGAAACAACCTACGATCGATTTATAAATCATCCTTCATAAATCACGACATTAAGAAACAAAAAAGAAGAAAAAACTCGGAAACATTATGCCAACCAAGGGTTAAACACAAATTTCTAACTACATGGAATTTGAAAAAATCGTCCATGCCATAAAGATCTTTATGCAAATTCTTATTTTTTTTAGGAAAATTGGAATGAAGGAAAAATTTCTTTCATCGATCGCGAGACTCCTTGTGGAGAAAAGAAGCTAGAAATATTATTCTGTTTAGAAATTGCATAAAGATTTGCAGTCTAGGCATAATTGGATAAAATCCGCAACCCGTCTACAGTGTAGACTCTACACGAACACGAAGAAGACTCAATCCTACCATTGAGTTTGCAATAAATAGTGTTAAAATTATAACCGAGCCTAATTTCTTTGAATATATATATATGTTAACTACGGTCCCTAGTTCTCATACTTTCGGAATGTATAGAATCCACGATCTATTTGTATCACTTTGAAATACGGGACGCCTAAAAAGTTAGACAGGGCTTGCCAGAATGATGTCCGATGGCGGCCGCCGCCATTTCCCGCTCGGCAAAGCCCGCGTTCTGTATTTGTGTGCTAGAAAGGAAAGAGAAACATTGATATGTCTAGTTGTACATGATTCGCGATTGCTCTCGCGTTCTCATTTATCACTTTCTTCGCTGACTCGGCAGCTTGTCGATCGCTGATGCGCGCTCGCTGTCTGAACCCCGGGAAATTTTCGTGATCGTGATCAGCCGACGCGGCGCGGCGCGGCGCGGCGCGGCGGTTTCGAAATAGTCTGCGATCATGTTCGTCTTCGAAAGCGTCGTTCTCGTTGTTTCCGGTTTGCTAGTTAGCTCTCTATGGACACTCGGCTTCAGTCTAACCGACGTTTCATCGAAATTGCGTGACGGACAGAGCGGGCTGCGATAAAAAATAATTTTTTCTCGGGAAAAATATCGTCGTTTTCGTTCGAGACTAATCTGAGTCAAGAGTTTCTGGGCGTCCGTGTTCAGTTCATCTTGTTAAGGACGGATTCGGGGTCTGTTTCAAGACTTCTTTTCCGCGGGCGTGTTGGTTCGGTTCGGTTTGTTTTCTTGTTGCGCGGTTCTGAGCACGATTTCCACGGTCTCGGGGGTTCAAAGCTCGCCAGGCCAGGACTAGCGTTGGGTCGTCGAGCATCTTCGATCGAAATCGAAATTCCTTGAAATCTCATCGGTCAGAAAGACTCAAGGACCCAACGCTAGGACACGATCGTCTCGAGGCTCGTGATCTTTGGATAGATGCGTGTTTCGACGTCTTTGGCGTTCGTCAACTTTGTTTGTTTGTCATTGGACGCGACGAGGGGATAATCTTTCCACCTTCTCGTACGCTCTCGCAAGCGGTAGTGCGAAACTCGGCGGACAGCGATGGTTGTCCCTGCAGTACCTCGCGTCTCACAGTGTTTGTGTTTTGTTCGTTCGCAATCTTTGTTGTTCGTTTTTAACAGATTCGAACCACAGAATATCTCTGCTCCATGCTCGTCAGGATCACTCTGTTCATTGGTTGGCGCAGCATACCTGCCGATCTATATAGCATGATGATCGCAGAGTAATGCGTCTATACATATATACATATGTATATATATATATATATATATCTCTCTCTCGCTCTCTATTATATATTACATATACGTATGTAAAAAAGAAACGGAAAATGGACTCGTTAGAATAATTCTCTAGTTACGGTACAAAATATCCGATTCACATGTACCTATCTTTCTCTCGGACTCTCGCTCGTTCGTATTCATTCGCTCGATGTCTCTTGCTCGCTCTTCGTTTTTACGATGTCATGTCATATACATATACATTTATATATATACTTTCCGTATTTATATCGATTTCTAATATTCTTACGCGAATGCGACTCTCTAATGTTATTAACTGTATAGAACGGTAGCGTACTGCCTACTGATATGAGTTAGTTTCACTTGTAAAGCACTTTTAAATTCAATCTAAACGATTCGTCGATCGCGACTAAGCTGCCCCATAGTGGTTCAACGGAGAACTGGCAACGGAGCGTCATTGGCGTCGCGGACACGCTCCTTTCGCGCGTCCATTGCTCCTTTTCTACCTTCTATTCTCTAACCTTTTTCCCATTCCCAAAGCCGAATTTGCATCCTTTCATTGTGGATTCTTTTATTTTTGTTTTTGTTTACCGCCCATCATCATCATCGAGGACGAATCAACTGCGACGATCATCATAACCTCTTTTACCTTTTATCATGCAAATCGATTTACTATCCAAAGTAGAAAGATGCAAATTCGGCCGAAGAAGTTAATCTTTCTACCCGAATTATTGGATGTGCCGTTACACATAGTCGGACACGTAGCGTCGATCTGTGAACAATAATTGATCATTGATCACGGATATCGCTGAGCATTCGGCGCTGAACATTCCCCTAGTGTTCTCTCGTTGCTTTAGCTACGTCACGCTGATTCCCGTGCTCGTTCCGAATCCTTTTTATTTCTTAAATTGTACTTCCCTTGGGGATCACGAGTATCTTTAGTTAATGCATTTTTTAGAAAGAAGTCTCTGTCTTCGAAATCAATTCCGTCGGGTCTTCTCAAGATGGACCAGTGAAATCGAGGGAATACAAAATCTAGTAAGATTCTAGTTACAATCTGAAGGGGGTAGAATCTTACTAGATTTCGTGTCAAAACAAGGTCTTGCCAATTTTCGTTGTTTGTCCTTATTCAAGCAAATTTTGGGCTGGGTGAGGGCTCAATCTAAAGAGGAAGGGTCAGCGCATGGTGCGCTGGTCATTACACCAGTAAAAAAAGTCTTTAGTGGCAGAAAAATACATTGGAATCTGCGTGTATTTTTTCTCGACTTTTCTCCTACTTTGGACACTCATATTATTATATCATAAGCATAATCTCGTTAGCGTCATGACCAGAGCACCATGCGGAGAACCTCCTCTTTAGATTGAGCCCTCAACCAGCCCAAAATTTGCTCGAATAAAGACAAACAACGAAAATTGGCAAACCCTTATTTCCACCCTTAATCTAGTAAGATTCTAGTTAGATTTCTGAGGGTCCTACCGCCCTAAGTACTGAGCGTAAAGTAGACTTTTGGGTGAGAGGGGGCGTCGAGCGAGCGGGGAGGGATGGTTGATTGCGGCCATCTTGACATGAACAATATGTAGCGCGCTCTACAGGCGACCCCAAATACCAGTGTAGCGTCTGTACCACATTTTTAGCATGGAACAGAGCCTTTCGGAATACACACTGGCATTTTTACAAATTAATGTGTATCTGGTATCAACGCGCAGAAAACACAAAGCCACGACGATTCACCAACTTTACCGCATGTGTACCGGGCACAAAATGGTTCTGGCGCACCGCGACCGCGTATATTGTACAGACCACGTGCTACAGACGCTATACTAGAGCGCACCACATACAGACCAATCTACGGTACAGGCACCGTGGTCTACGGTCTACGGGTGGACGTTGGAAACGATGGAAAGCGCATGGAAAGGAGGAGAGTGACCCGTTTGGGTGACAACTGGCGACACTGATTACATTGTAATTTCATCCAATCAGAGACCGGAACTACAAATTACATTGCAATTTATTTGAATGAAGCGACTGAATTTCGAATTACGAAATAATTGAATACAATATCATTGGATTACTTTGTATGTAATAATAATTTGTGGAAACTCCTAATAGAGTTATGTCAGTTTTCTTTTTAAGTTAGTTCAGATTTGTGGTGTGCAAGAATGGTGTCACTTTAGAGTCGAGGCATCCTTAGCATCATTTTCTAGAGCCTAATCGAATTTACTTCCGAAAATATTTTTCTGGAAGATTAAAGATTGAGACAGTATTGCATTTTTGAGTTATGTCACTATTTGTGGTTCTCAATCTTTACATTTGCGGTAATTGCACAATGTTTTCCCAGAGTAAATTCAGTTTGCAAATGATAGAAACATTCAGCTGATTCGATCAAGCTACTGCGTATGCGCAATAGCATATAGAGACTTTAAATCACTTGAAATCGTACTGAGACAGCGTCATGCCAAACTGACCATGTTCCGTCCTGTACTGATCATCCATCAGGAGATAACAGTGAGAAAGTTTTAGGAGGCACGCGATATCCCTACTTCGTGCTGTTGGCCGATCTGAGCGCCAGAACCTAAGCGTCGAAACACTGTCATCTGCTGATGGACGATCGGTGCTAGAGACGGCCGGGAATTGTGTATCCGAAACGATCTTCCGAATCGTTTTCGAGACAGCAAACTTCAGTCATCAAAATGTTACATCGAACAGGTACCGGTAATGCAATACCTGCTCTCAGGATTCATTCTAGAGGTTCGTTACATTTCCGTAGTCGCTCACGCGAGGTCCAGCAAGAAAGAGAGAAAACATCATCGAAACGAGCGGCGGGAGAAGAGCGCCATAGCAGTTTATACATAGAATAATAGATCCCGAATAGACGGAGCAAACCGTAGCTATCCATGGAAAAATCGTCTGTTGAACAGCCCTTTCCTCTGTCCTCCGGTTACACGGTATGATCCCCTTTGTTTTTTCTCTTTTCGTTTTAGTACAAAAGTAGCAAAAGCTTGGCCGTGAGTGCCGAAAAATTTCTGTGTTTATCATATCTTTCTCTTTTACGCGAACGAATACATCCTGCCGGGCGACGTCCTCTAACGGGTGAGCCTCGAGTGACAAGATATCCCGAGCAAACCGCGTTTATACGTTTATGTTCGCACGAGTATCACTTCTCCTCGGTGTGTTAAATAGTTCCTAAGCTGTTGTACGATATCTCCTGGGAGCGATACGACAGAATCGCGCGACCATCGGCGGTCGGATCACCTATAAAACACTGTCTTCCCTTACTCTCATCAGATGGGGTCTTCCAAGCGCATGTGGACGCAGCGTTTTGCGGTCCATTTTTCGTCGTCTAGATTCAAAACGCTTAGGAGATCCCATCTTTATTCTCTATCTTCCTTTCTCTCTCTCACACACACACATTCTCTTTTTCTCTAGCACTTGCTCGCACGATCACACAGACACGCCTATCATCAGACTCTCTCGCGCTCTTTCTTTCTCTCTATCTTGGGCAGTACAACTATATTGTTTAAATCGTAATATGATATGTTAAGTTAAGGTCAAGCGAATACGTTGCCCTTGGAAAGGCATTTGAGAGCCTCCAGTTTGTTTTCCGCGTCGGTAGTCATGGTTCGAATCCTCGAATAACGTGAAAAATAGAACAAGTCGTTACGTGGGACCGAGAAAATCTTTGAATGGAAGAGGGCCGTGGGGGGTTCTGGTGACGAGAACGATTCCCAATGGGGAAAAAGACGGGGAATCGCGAAGCATACGTACAAATTTTTCCTATTTTTTTTTGTCTTTCTTCCCTTCTCCCTTTCTCTCTTCTTCCGTTTTCCCATTCTCTTTCTGTTTCTATCAGCGGGAAAAATAAAAACGAATGGTAAAACGAGCGGCTATCGCTGCTCTCTCCGAATTCGCAAATGTAAGGCCTCGTTTGGGTTACAACTTAGGCTATACTTTCCGTCGTTTTCAAACATCACAATCTAATGACGCGCCGAGCGGGTACGTCAGAGACGAATTGACTACACCATCCTCGGTTTCCTTCCTCCGTTTTTTCCCTCCCTCCATTCTCCCCCCTGCGTCTTTCCTTTTCCAAAGAAACAGCACAAAGGACACGAGGAGCTCCTTCTACACGGAAAAAGTTAACATTCAGACGCGGCCTATACTTGTATAGATATAATATCTATAATATATATTTATTATATATATAGATTTTTGTATATATATCGACGATTTTCTAATATGTCGGAAAATTTGGTTGATATGTGTTTGTGAATCGACAACGCTCTCGCGGATTCAAGCGGCTGCGCTAGTTTAACGCTAAATCGTCGGATAGAAAGCGTTTGTTGAAATCGTCCGGCATAGCCGAATTCAAAGGACAACGGCGCGTCTCGCTATGTCTCCGCGTAACGATAACAAAAAACGCCCCCCCCCAAACCTTTCCTTTCGCTCGTGATCCAATTCGTCACGATCCAGAGATCCTCCGGGAACCATTCCGGATCATTTTCACCAGCGCTCGGATTTACTTACTCGCGACGGCCGAGTTTCGAAAGCTACGCCCCCTCGACCTGGCCGCGCGTCTCGCTCCCCGTGGCGGTCCTAATTTGGAGCTCCCCATGCGCGTTCCACGCTCGCTATTCGTGGCGCCTAGGAGAACTAGGGCCGCCATGGGGACCGAGACGCGTGGCCGGGTCGAAGGGGCCTAGCCTTCGAAACTCGGCTGTCGCGAGTAAGTAAATCCTGTACAGCGCTGACATTCACCATGCTCGCATTCGAGTCTGGCTTCTTCCACGAGTCAGAAGACATCGCTTTTACATCTTTCGTTCGTGGTCGGGACGATCGCAAACGCTTTCCAGGGCACTTGCCTATTTCGAACGACCTGCTCGGCAATCCCTTAATGACTAACGATATGTATCAGAAGAGTGACAACCCTGAAGCCTCATTACCTCTCCCTCTCTCTCTCTCTCTCTCTCTCTCTCTCTCTCTCTCTCTCTCTCGCTCCCTTTCTCTTTTATTCCCTCTATATCTCATCATTCGTCTATCCGTTTGTCTCTGATTCGACCACACGCTTTCGGAATTCGAAGCATCGTTGCACAACAAACAACGTTGTTGTTTACACACGTGGGTGTGTAAACTCTACAAGAGCATTATGGACAGAAGCAACTAGTTAATATTTTATATTATAACGATGGATCATTTCAAAATTCAAAAACCAGCAAGTAATTCCAAACTTTTGGGCGGTAGTATATATCCGTGTATTAAATAGTGTCCGGACTTCTGCACGGATTATGTATTAATTACACGTGTATGCAACAGTGCTTCGATTGAGCCCAACTTCTCTCGCGCATGCGCGGCGATTTCAGCCTCAGTAACGTAAGCTTCTCGATAAAATGGGGTTCCTTGAGCACCCCCCGGAATTTAAAAAAATTTCTATGATTTGATTCTGAAAAATGAATGTATAACAAGTGTATTTGTGTATACATATTTTGTAACTCGTAGGACACGTCCTGGAGTCTTTTTGTCCGGCAAGATTATTCTCGCGCATGCGCGACAAAAGTTAGGCTCGTTCGAAGCACCGGTATGTAATTGGGTATCTCTAGTAGGTAGTAGGGTAAGAAAATTGCAAAGAACGGGTCGTGGCCGCGGGTCGTAGCGAGCTCCCCCTTGTCGAAAGCGGACAGCGGGCCACAGGGTGGGGGCTTCTCCGACAGTCCAGTGGGAGAGAAAGGGACCGGGAGGCCACTGGGCGGTGGGGTTTTAGTGGGTATGCCTAGGCCTCGTGTTGTTCTCAGGCAAGGTGAGTCCCACACTACCCTCCCGACCATCATCACGTGGGGGGTGTGCCACCGTCCTTAAACAAAACAAAAAAAAAAAGGTAGAAGGGTACGAAATTCCGCTTCGAATTGGCGAAAGCGGTCGGTCGATAGAAGCCGCGCGAGATCTGTAGAATCATCTGTGAGAGCTACGTGAGAAAAATATGATTCTTGCGAGAGTTGTACGAGGTGTGTCTCGATCGCCGTTGAGAGAACGCGTAAATATTTTTTCCCGTTCGTTTGGCTGTTGAAGAGCGGCACGAAGAGGTCGAGTCGCACCCCAACGGAATCGTGTCTGGATCGAGAACGCATCTTAAAAAGGAACACGCATATCCTGGATGCGGCAGCTACCTTCGAGAGGGCTAGTGTGTACGTACACGGTACACGCGTATTGTAGAAAAAACGACGAGGCGATAGAAATCTATCAGGCAGGCCCGAACAGCTTTTGAGGATAGTGAAAGAAGCGTTACTATTTTTCTCCGTGTTCTCTTGTCGCCACGGGAACTCGGGGTTCACAGGGTTTGCCATTTCTTTTCTCCTGGGATTATCGGATCTGGTTGTGTGGAGAGAGGATATGTGTTCAACGTTATCTGCTTTTCTCATATTTGCTGTTTTTTTGTTGTTGTTGTTGTTCGTTTTCCTTTTCGAAAATCGGGGCGAGACAAACACACGGTACGATTACAGCATGACTCGACCAACGGGAAGGCACTTGGGCAAATTACGTGCCGAGTTGGCCGTTGTATCTAGCACGCAGGACGCAGCTCCCGCACACCGCCACCCCCGCGTTAATATTCCTAATCCGCGCCTGCGCCACTACAAACGACAGATCGTTTAAAAGTATTTTCTTTTTTTTTCTCCTCGTTATCTCCTTTCATACAAGATCTTTAACTTTCTTTTCTCTACTTGCTTAATCCTATGATATGTTCGCATTCGTTATGTATATATTGTATATGTATGTATAAGATTATTACGTAGTACTCGATCACACTCTCTTTCTCTCTCTCTCTCATTCTCTCATTCTCTCTCTCGCCTTCCCTTGTTACTCTTTTCTCCATTTTCTCTTTTAGACAGCATTCTCAAGTCAACCTGGCATTCGACTTTTTCTCGTCTAGGATTACTTTAAACTCTCCTTAACAAGATACATAATTAAATGTATATGCTCGCGTTCTTGCGACGCGCCAATGATAAAACATAAATACACGCTTCTTAGGGCACCTTTGGTATTAAGCTTGATGTACTCGTCTTCGTCTCTTTTCACGTCTATATTATATGCAATTTTGTCCACGAACACCCACGACCGCCTCTGCCGGATTTCCGGCGTACCCGTGATACCACGCGCGGCCGTCCAATTCATATTTTAATCGATAAGTGAAACTTTCCTCGAGCTTCGAACACGAGGAAACCGAGCGGCTGCAACCATACGCATACTTTGCGGCGTCTTTTCAAATCTAACAGATCATCAGCAAAGTCGCTGTAACCATTTCAAATTCTCCTGGATTGAAAACGTCAGCATGGACCCGAGAAAATTAATTCTGGTCCTTTTCGATTCGATCTCTTTAAATGTTTCATGTTTATTGTTGTGAAAATAAAATTTCTGTTTCTTCTTCGTATTCTTGAGTAACTAATTCTCGAGTATAAAGATAATTTATAGTATAAACCAAAGCAAAATATAAATAATTCTCTTGTACCACACAGTATATCAAATTTGATGTACCCATTATATAGTAAAAATAAATAAGTTACATGTTCTCCCCAATGATCATACATAGTGTTCCTACTTTAACCTTTCTTAACAATTTTATTGACAAAGTCGGAAACCCAACGACGGTTAAGTTCCTTATTAATTTCATTATAAATAACTAAAAAATTTAGTTGGACGCAGGAAGGTGTGTTGGAACATCAGAACATTTTTCAAGCTGACGTAATCCAGGTCTTGATGTGTTAAAGCGACTGTGCGGGAAACACATTGGCAGTAGCGCGTTATAACTGGTTGGAGCCTTGGGCAAAGTAGAATTTCGGGGCACCCGGGGAAAAACGTAGAATTTGGATCTTGGATCTTGGTTCGTGTTTGTGGGCCCGGGCATTTGCCCAAGTGGCCCATAGGGTAACGCGCCACTGCACATTGGCTATCTCATATTCTTCCTCGATCTTGAACAATTTCAAAAACGGTCTACCCAATGTTGACCCTTTGCACTCGAATAGTGGCTCTGAGAAAATAGTTTGAATATTATTAACCTTCGTAAGGTAATGTGGGGTCTCAGAGACCCCATCTTCAGACTTTTGAAAAGAATTTTTATATGAACAAAATTAAATCTGTTTGTTTACTTTTTATTCTGTGTTATTTTTTATCCGAAATTTATTAAAAACGAGGCTATTTATGAAATTCATTTGTCGGGGTCTAACAAGAGACTTCACCTTACTATTTGTGTTATTAGATCTGACCTTGCGAGGGTTACATTCGTTTGTATTCTATAAATTGTAAAGAGCTCAACTGTTGTATGAGAAAACAGGCACAATCAATAAATAATAAATGATCTGTGTTGAAAGGAAGTTCAGAGGAACTTCGAGTCCAAAGGGTTAAGGTATGCTATCGTGCTTAGCGAGTCGGTTTCCTGCATCGTTTTCGAGCAACACGGTCCCGTCGAACTTTGTGCTCGACGGAAGGGATCCTGAACAAATTGTCCGTTCAATCGAATAATAATTCGTTCGAGGACGGCGCGGGGCTCGCTCTCGAAAAAAGAATCTGTCGCGTCTGTGAACTGTGAATTTACGTGTGTGTGTGTGAACAAGTGTTACATATACGTGAGCGTGTGACTTGAAGAGTGCCTTCCTTTCTTCGTTCGCACGTGTTTAGAATACGCGGTGTCACTCAAAAACAAAATATCGATGGGGCCGTTTATGGACCCACCCTTCGCGTGCTCTAACCCATCCCATTCAACCCCCCCCCCCCCCCACTCCCTTCTCCTACTGGCCGCGTTCTCGTTTCTTCACCGAACGTTCGAACATTCTTCGTCGTCGTCGATCTCAATCAAGACTCGGTGGAAAATAAATAGAGAAGGTAATACACGGCTACGAATCGATAAGTTAAGTCGTTAAAAATATATATATACCTAGGAATATTATTATACGCGATTATTTGGGCCCCCGCGAGTCGCGAATGTAACGCCGTATGCGCCGCAGAATTTACAGAATTTGCCTACTGGTGCTTGCCGGGGTGCAAGGGCTCCCCCTTGCCACCCCTCCTTTGTAATTCGTGGTATTTGTTTCTTTTTGCCTTTTTTTCGTCCGCTTTTGTTCACGTATCTCCGCGCGTACTTGCCCCTCTTCTTCTTCTTCTTCTCTCCGTCTTGTGGTTCTTCGCGGTTCGAATCACCGATTCGTCACGGTCGTGGTCGTCGTCGTCGTCGGTCCGTCCTGATGTCTCGATAGTTTCCGTTGCCGTGGCGAAGACGAAGGATCCAAATTTTACTTGAATCGTTTACCGTTTGCGTTTTGACTGTCTCTAGGGGCCTAAGCACGCTCGAGCACGATCCCTTGCTTCCCTTACATGCCGTTGATGTCGATCTTAAGGTTGCCCGTTTTCTTCTCTCTTTGATCCCTGGAAAAACGAAGGGTCAGATTAATAAACTGGCAGAAAGGGATGCACAACGACCTCCGCGTCGTTAGTTCTCTCTCTCTCTCTCTCTCTCTCTCTCTCTCTCTCTCTCTCTCTCTCTCTCTCTCTCTCTCGCACTCACTCACTCTCCGACTCGATTCGAGAACCCTTCTAACTGGGGACCGCTCGGTGAAACGTTCGCTTTCGTACGTGATGTGCGGTTTCTTGGCAGCACTTTCTGTTTGCCAATTTCTTTTTGGCGAAGTTTCCGTTTACGCTCATCGTCAGAATTGCATGAAATTTTGGAAATAGGTTCTTTTTCGACTAAAATGATGATTGTAAGAAGGATTTTTGGCGATGTGAAAAAAATTTTTTTACCATTTCAATGTTACTCCCTACCTTACCGACTCTCTCTTTTGTAGGTAAAAATATAAGTATATAATTAAAATAAAATAATAGTTAGGTTGTTTTTGTAGAAACAGTTGACGAGCTGTCGCATCGCGCTGACGCATACGCAAAGCACGGACATAAGATAAGAGAGTGGGTAACTCGGTAAGGTAGGGAGTGACATGGAAATGGTAAAACAATTTTTTTCGAGTCGCCAAAAATCTTTCTGACAATCATCATTTTAGTAAAAAAAGAACCTATTTGCAAGATTTCATCCAATTCTGACGATGAGTGTAAACGGAAACACAGCCTCCTTTTTTCCCAACAGATTACAATACGTTTGATTGAATAGATAGAAGGTAATTGGAATTCGTAACGTAGAATTTAAGCGATCGCAACGAAAGAGACGGCTAAAGTAGGAGCTTCCGTGGAGAAGAGTTTCTGTGAACGGCTGTGGTCGAAAGGAACTTGAAAATTCTTTATGTGTAACTTTATTTTATAATGAAAGTTTATGAGTGATTGTATATTTATTATCTATGTACTATGTACACTATGCATGAATCATACGTAAGTCAATTTTTTAATTGATGCGCACCAACTTATAATATGTAAATAAAGGATTTAGTTAATATACACGAGCCTGCAAATTTTTAACAATACCATTTTAACAATGGGCAAATAAATAATGCACATAATACGTACACAAAAATTTTGTTTTTAAATTTTTAGCAATGTAAATAATGTGTGAAGATAATGTTTGGGTAGACTTTACTTTACAGGACTTTTCTCTTATAAATTACTATGTATTTGGTATGTAATTCAGTACATTTGTACCCGGAGAACCTGCAGATCGAATTGTCGATCCTGTAGGATCAATGGTTCAGGAGTTATGGTTGCTTAAAGTTGAGCAATTTGGAGTGTTTTTGACAGGTAATGGTGCCGAAAGTACAAAGGAAGCCGAACGTAGAAAAGGACATCAAGTAAACGCGGATCGCGTTGTCCATCCTTGCGCCCGAAACTTTCATCGCTGATTAAACCACTAAATACAGTTGAAATTCTATCGTGTTTAGTGTCATTTTAATCAGAAAAATGCTAGAAATAAGTTGGTGAAAGTCCCATAAAAAAATAATGAAAAATAAAGAAGTTTTGTAATTGGGTTAGTAGTGGTTCACACCGATATACACCGAGCCGAGATCAGATTACGCGGCACAAGTGAAATTATAATTTATTCTATGGTTAGTAATGATTTTTTCAAATTTCTTTCGACCACCCGTGTAATGTAAGAGTATCGAGGGGAAACAAAGCGCTGGAAGTATCATGGGAACAGAGAAAATTGATATTTTCACGGAAAAAATGTCTGGAGCTTGTTTCGAATGACGACGCAACGACCTGAATACGTATCGGCTTTCGTTCATCGTGAAATCGAAACGGATGAACGACGCGACGTATGAAAGGAACATTCGATCGTTCATCGCGCCTCGTTTGTCTCCATTCCATCAATTTCACGGGGTTTTGTTCGCGATACCTCTGATTTACAATCGCGAGAAAAACTGTCTGTCTAGTAGAGAGTTGTCAGCATCGAGGATTATCGCGGTTCCCGAATAAAAGCAATCCCCCGTCGTCGAATCGATCGATTCTACAGCTTTTTTTCATTTTTCTATGTTTGTACGCGTATACAGGGTGTTTCGGTACATAGGAACCACGGCTGAACTTCCGAAGACGTCCATGCTCAGAATTCGATGAAATTTTGGTAATAGGTTCCTTTTTGGCTAAAATGATGGTTGTCAGAAGGATTTTTGGCGACTCGAAAAAGAAGTTGTTACCATTTTAATGTCACTCTCTACCTTACCGACAACATTTTTTTGTAAGGTTAGGCTGGGTTAGGTTTGGACGACACCACACCCAACCACCCAGTGTTTCTGAGAAGAAACGGCTAACGACTGTGGATAACCCGAAAAGTTTATTTTAAGAGGGAGCAGAAATGACATGGTCTCAGTTAGGTTTGGATACATAACTGAAGTTGTTGTTAATCTGGAAGAGGAGTTAGTTTAATAATAAACCGTGGTAAATTTTTTGAAATATGGGTCTGGGTTGGGTCTGCGATTTTGTCGTTAGGGTAGACAGTGACATTAAAATGATTAAAATTTTTTTTTGGAGTCGCCAAAAATCCTTCTGAAAATCATAATTTTTGTCTAAAAGGAACACCTATTCTCAAAATTTTATTCAATTCTGAGCATGAACGTCTTCGGAAGTTTATCCTGGATCACGATCTAGCGTATCATGTACATAAATAGATACAGACGCCGGCAAAAGTATTCGTGCACAAGAATCATGCTCATCCAATTTCATTTTTTCTCTATTTTCAATCGTTACATGCAATTACTACGTAAATGTTTAATTAACAAATTTGTCTCTCTATGTCAATTTCACATTAAATTAATTCCTTTTGCGTGGACGAACACTCTCGCGGACAGTCGATAAGCAAAATTAAATGTAAAATAATATGCGCTTGTATTTCATATTGCATGGTTAAATAATGCATACGTACAGTGGCATGCAAAAGTTCCCGGCCAGATAGATTTTTCACTTTGTATTGCAAAAGCTATGTCTACAGTCACTCACGAAAGGTTCCTTCTGGTGAAAATAAAACAGAAATATCATTAACACATTACCTACCGATAAATTATTTTATATTGCGTTTCAGTAATCTCTGAGATTCAAAACTAAACATCTCTGTAACAATCTTTCAGTTGAATAGCCATTTTACGAGACGCTTAACACGTCCTCAGTAACACAATCTAATCATTTAATAATACATTTTTCCTTCACATCTTTCGAGATAAATCAATTTTTACATTTTCGAAACTTTACGAAAAAATACGCATAATGGAACTTTGTAGTATTTGATATAAACGGATCATAGTAGCTAATTTATACGAAACAGGTTTGTTCTTCCAATCAGCGGCTGCTATTCGATTAAAGCGTGGGATGGGATCACAGGATGCCGCTGGGCATGATGTGGGAGGGGAGAACGTTGTAAGAGTAGGTTTTATGGGGGGAGGTTCACTCCCCCCGGATGTCATGAGATGGGAGGGAGATCAGCAGCGTTAGATTTCAAAATTCTGGCCCCCTCCCCATTCAGTCAGCAAGAGCCCCGCATATCCCCGTCTCACCTCCCAGCAGTGGCGGGTTTAACGGTAACCGGACTAAGCGGCCGCGTGGGGCTCCGGGATACCATAGGGCCTCGAATTTCGCATTCATTTTTTTTGCAAAAGAATTCAATGTACTTACGAAACATTAAAACAACTTTTTGAATTTCCAATTGTGAATTATGCTTATTCTTAATACCACGAACGTTACAGGCTACTATGTTAAAGACTAAAATTTGTTTCATATGTATAACATTTAAAAAACCCAAATTTTTACCGGTCAGGGCCTTCACTTGACTTGAGCTGCCACTGCCTCCCAGGGAGGGCGGGGAATCCGTAATAAGTGACTACTACGGGGAGGGGACGGAGAGACCGACTACACTTGGAAATCTAATTGTAAGTGATCGACATCAGCGCATTCTTGTGGTGCCACCTGGCGGCTGCGCTCGATAAGTAGCGCGCGACCGTCACTACATAGCAACATGGCGGCACTCTTACCCGTCGAAAGCACTGAAAATCGCTCAACTTTGAACAATCATAACTGTTGAACCATTGGTCTTCTTGGATTGAAACTTCGATTTTTGGCACTTTCTCGCTAAAATCTACTGGATTACATAGAAGCGCAAACATTTCTGGTTATCCACGTTACGGTTTAATCAAAAAGTTACTTCAAATAACACCCATAATTTTTTCATATTATTACAAATAAGGAAAATATTAAAAGGTCAAAGTTATTGGAGCAGCAGGATCCAACAAGTCTATAGATATCTTTAGATTATCGGACCCTCTCTACGACTACGAAATTCAAAGTCGAAGAATCGTTGGTTTACGAAGAACCAAGAGGTAAACGCAAATAATGAAAGTAAACGAACATCGGGCGATCCCGCCTTTCTTTTTAATTTTCTTCTAATTGTCCGCGAGTTACCGGGCCGGTTCGCGGCAAGAAGCGCGTTAATGAATTCGGCCATTGTGGAAGGACGGTTGGAGAGACAACCTACATTTGTCCCTTTCCCCGAATGAGGCTCTTCCCACGGCTGAGGAGAAGAGACGCTTTGCCATTGAGTAATTTACGTACCTCATTAGGCCGTGGCTGCGTCCGGACTGAAAAGCTCTCTTTCACGGGCTTTCGGTCAGAAAGAGGGGACGGTGGAATGGGATGCGGGGGAGGAGCAGCAGATCTTTGGTAGCCGTAGCCGGGAGCCGGGAAGAAACGAAAGAAAATGCGGAACGGTCGTGTCGGTTTATTCACGGTGGAAGTTCAAGAAGAAAAGCTTTCTAATACGTTGGGCATTCCTTCAGCAGCCACGTCCGGCACGCTACAGCGCAGCGTCGCGTCGCGCTGCCAAGATGACTCGTTGGACAGTGAAGTGAATTAGTGACGATACGTTTCGTCTCTCCAGCCCGCCCCTTCTACCCCCTTTCACCTCCTCGAATAGATTGATTATCGATCTTCTAATTTCGGCGAGGTCGATGTAACTCATTCTCTGGGAACGAACAGTTGCAGGTACAAGCAGTGGCGCCCCAGGATGTAATCTTGGAGGCGGGGGCGAGTTGAACCCAGCCGTAGGTCATTTGAAGCATTTTCCGTTGCAAAAATGGCCGCAGCGGCTTTGTTTAGGAGTTATTAGCGAAAAACACAGACCAATCTCACCAATCAGAGCGCGACCTAGACGCGAGCTGACACACTGTCGGCTCGGTGCGCCAACTGTCTATTGGCCGACTTTGCCAAGTCGCGCTCTCATTGGTCCGTGTTTTTCGTCCTAAAACTCCTAAACGAAGCCGCTGCGGCCATTTTTGCAACGGAAAATGTCGCTTCAAATGACCTAAGGAACCTCACATTTCCCGGACTTTAAGGAGTTTTGGGACACCCTGTATTAAATTTTCCTGTGCAGTCACACGTTTATACAATAGTTCATACCTCTAATTATTATTCGACAAGATGCATATTGATAAAAATTCAGAAGTTTTTCTTTGATTTTTACCAGAAGGAACCTTCTAGTGAAAAAAATAAATTTGTCCATCGCTCTGGTTTGATGAAACAAGCTGGAATGAAACAAACATTGGAATGTGCGTAAAAGTATATAGTCCATTACAGTATAACCCAGCCATGTTTCATAAGTCTCTACTATTTACATATCGAGTTGGACTGTAATAGATCACCTGAGGTTTACTAAAATCGACCATCTCGATTACTCGGCTGCTATTACTCAAAAGATAAAGTGCATCAGACTTTTATTTTATGCCAAGTAGTGCATAACTTCCTCTTAAATATCTTGTTTCTAATGAATAGTATACTTTTTTATATATTAGATTTAGCTGAGTGTTTTAAACGTCATTCGAAGCAGTAAATATTCATACTGTCCGTGAATATTTCTTAGCATACCGATCAAAATATCTTCTAAAATTTTTTGATAAGAATACTGACTGCATCTGCAATCAAAGGCAATCAAAATATGCGATTCCATTTAAAAAGTGACCTCTACGTATCCGGTTAAAAGAAGTCCACTTACACTGGATTGTGACCTCCTCAAAACCATTCACCTTTCAACTATGTCGGTAAACATCAGCTGAGGAAACCAGAAATTTTCAACGTTTTTTTACATAATCCTGTAGATTTTGATGCGAAAATGCCGAAAATCCAAATTTTAATCACAGGAATCCACTGGTTCAAAAGTTATACGTGTTTAAAGTTCAGTAATGTCCACCGATTTTGACAGATAAGGACGCCGCCATGTTGCTATGTAGATTTCTAACCAGAATCAAACAACCTAACCACAACCAACTTGAACTATACTTTCTCTTTGTAGTGTACCTCTAAAGCAGTGGCGCACCCGGGGGGGGGGGCAGCCAGGGGCCAATACCCCCACCAAGAAAAAAATGTTTAGCTTCAAAAATTAAAATCGCGGAATAGCCCTGGGTACCGTTGACAGATATTTTGGCTAAAAAAAAGTCATCACGCAAAACCTAGGGCTGGGTTCAACTCCACCCTCCCCCCTCCCCACAAGATTACATCCTGGGTACACCACTGCTCTAAAGTAGATCTCCAAGCATAGTCCATAGGATAAAAATCTACAGGATTATTAAAATAACGTTAAAGCAGTATTAAAGTAACTGTCGTTTACAGATTAACAATGGTCACCGTGTATAAAGATGGCAAAAGATCATCGAACAAAATAGAAAATATTTTATTGACTAAAGTTGATTGCTTGAATCAAAACATAAAGGTTTTTATTTTACCTTAAAATACCGAAATTACTTTCTTGCCAACTCAATAGCTCTGTAATCCTTATCAAAAATGAAATGCTTTTCATCGTGGTTGAAAAGATTGGTGTTATAAAAGCGCACATAGAAGTTGGCGTATCTCTAAGAGCATTGCACATTAAAAATTCGCTTCAACGAAGGAATAGTCCCCGATTGTTTCACCTTTGTCTACGAGTTCGCGTTAAAGTTCGCCTATCTGGCCGAGTGATTCGTAGCGCGTCGCCATTCGTCGAGATTCGCTCGCGAACTGATTGGCGACGATACGGGTTCGGTGCAAGGGTGCTCGAATCAAATGCACACATTAAAGGGTTGCGTCCAGGGACAGCTAAGATAGAAAAGAAGAAGAAGAAGAAAAAGTAGATGGGATCAAGACGGAAAGACAGGTTGGAAAGGTCATGTAGCGAGAAAAGTAGGGAACACGGCAAACATACGACAGAGGCTCTGCGGCGCAGACTGCAGCGGAAGCAAAAGAAACGAGCCGAAACTGAACAACAACGGAGTGGAAGAAAGTAAGTGGCGTAGACTTCGATGTGCTGGCAAATGGCGGCTGGATCAACTGAGACGGTGGAGCGAACGAAAACGGGGGGAAAAAGAACGGAAAAGCAGAAGAAACAAATCGCCATGGTAGAAATGGAATTAGCTTTGTGGTGGCTAACCTCCTACGCTCGCCATAAGATGGACAGATAGTCAAGACCTTTCTCGCTGCTACCTGATCCATCACCGATCCTTATATAAACCATCCTCAACCGCCTTCCGATATCCAGGGCCGCTAGATAGCCCTACCGATGAGTCCTCCAGGGGGCCCAGGACGAAACGCTCCCCATCCTTTTCTCCTCCTCTCTCGCAACTCTTCAGCCACCGCCAAATGGGGTCACCGCCACGACGACGTTATTCGTCATACAACTCAACCAACCAGGGGTCATCAGCAACAGGGGAAGGATCAACAAATTCAAAAGGAAGGGGAGCGTTTTGTCCTAGGCCCACTAGAGGACTCATAGTAAGGCTATCTAGCGGGCTCTGCCTTAGACGCTGGGATATCGGAACAGTGCTGCCAAATGAGGGGAATCAAGGTGAGATGATGACCAGACCAGTCCAGTGATGCCAGAATCGTGGTACAGTGGTACTAAACCATACCCCCACTATGACCTACTGTTGCCCCCTACTTTCCTTTCCCAACGCGCTCGCGCGCGCGCTAGTTCTGGCCATGCCTGGTTTAATACCACGGTACCACGATTCTGGCATTAGTGGACCAGTCTACGGCACGGGCACCGTGGTCTACGGTCTTAGTGGGGGACGTTAGAGTGTGCGCATGGTGCACTGGTCTGGTCATCAGAGACGAGGGGGTACCTGTATTCCCCTCGATTTTCTCGACCTGGCGACACTGGACGGTATATGTATATGTCAGAGAGGGTATGAGAGTGCTCATGCCCGGGTCTAACTTGCCACCACTTTTTGACTCGCTCACGCTTAGCACGGAATAGCTCCTACACCGAGGATAGAGCCCACTTTTACCACTAAACAGAGACCACACCATGTAACAGCATGTTTTAGAATGAGACAGAACCAGGGGAAACCGCTCTACCGTCGATCTAGCATTTGATCCAGGCTATGATTCGGAGGCATCGAAAACCCGGGCGTGAGCACTCTCATATCCTCTCTGTATATGTATAGGGATCGGTGATGAATCAGATAGTAGCGGGAAAGGTTTTGACTATCTGTCCATCTTGTGGCGAGCGTAGGAGGTTACCCGCCACAGCTTGTACGCTTGACCGGTCGCCGCCGGTCGCCGCCGGTCGCGCGCGCGTCCCTCGCGAAAGAAAACAAGGAAAGAAAGAAGAAGAGAAAGTACAGATCGGCTGGCGCGATCCATAGACGATTAGCGACGGATAAATTGTCGATGCAAGTGGACCCAGCTTCGATGAAGCCTCCGATCGAGCTTCGATCGGACGCGATGTGCTTCACGATCTGGATCACGGTGGATTATAGAGGTGTTCAGACTTCCCTCAGAAAAGTGTGATAGCTAGTTTCTAGTTCTCTGGTCGCCGCTAGATGACATATTGGGCAGAACTACCATCCGTGGGCACAACTCGCATGGACGTGTGTGAATGAGATTGAATCGCGCACGCGCGATTCGGCATGCACACAATCTCATTCGTACACACGGACGGTAGTTCTGCCCGACATGCCATCTGGGCGGCGCGGCGGCGCGGCGGCGGCGACCAGAGAAGTAGGGGCTAACTATAACGAAACGTCAACCTTACAGAGGTGCTTAATCGTAACACATCTATGTATAATACACCGCGATTTGGATGTATATATATATGTATATTGAAATTTCGATTCGATCGATTGAAAAATCGAGGTAATTCGCTGGGAATCCTGCTGAGGCCACTATTCCGTTAGGAAGCTGGAGAAAATGTCCCTGGGCTCGGTCAGATGGCAAGAGGAACGTCCCTGCGACTGATATCGCTCGAAGCGGATCATCGAAACTCAGCTGACCAAATCCTACGAATTATCTATAGTAAGTGTACTTTTACGTGTCTTTCTCGAAATTGTCATTTTTATATCAGGCTTTCTTTGAATTATCCAGCGAGATCGAATGAATGGATATTTATCGAAAGATGGCGGAAACAATAAAGAATGGTATCGATAGAATTCATCGTGTTTCTCTTTTCAGGGCCATTCTGACCAGCTCCCCTCGTCCACTGTATCTGACAACGAAAACGCAGAACTATGCTTTGGGTTCTTGCAAGATTTTCTTGGGAATTTAGTTCTGTGGATTTAGTATGAATTCTATGAAATAACAGTCGTTCTCTGATTTTTTTTTCACTTGACCCAGAACGTATTTATTTTCCATAAAGATCTGCCGTCTATTTATTGGTCGTAACTGCAAAATAGATGTTGAAAATTTTTAAGTAGTTTGTAAAAAGATTGAAATTACCCTTCATTAGGCGTACAACTGGATTCTCTTCTAATTGCACATTACAAAGCATCCCTCCAAACATTAAAATTAAAAAGACTTGGGCTAAACTCCACCTTACTTAACCACAAACTTTCGATTTTTTTAAGTAATTCCATAGAGTTTGACCAGAAAATGCTAAAAATCCAAGTTTTGACGTTAGGAATTCACTGGTTCAAAAGTTATGTGTGTTGCAAGTTGAACGATTTCAAGCATTTTTGTGGCGGCACAACCACGTTGAGCAACTTTTCCCTATACACTAACGTGTCGCTTAGTTCGTGAGATATTCGCAAAAAATTTTAGGTTGTAGACTCTCGTTTCCAGAGTTTTCCAGTAATCAAGAGCGCTGGACAAGAGTTCTACCCAGGTCGCAATTGCCCTCAAAAGTCCAATTTTTACGTTTACGAGGCGTAATTTGCATTGTTCGAAAGCATAAAGCTGCGCAATGTAGTTATTTTCATAAAGCTGCGGCAGTTACACGCTGCCGAATAATGCAAATTAAGCCTCGTAAACGTAAAAATAGGACTTTCGAGGGCAATCGTGGCCTATATTGATCTTTTATCTAGGGCATTTGACAACTGAAAAAGCCCATCGTTGCATTATCGAGGAATGATAAGGCGCATCCCATCCACACCGTTGCAATCCTGGAAACGAGTCTACCCCATTAAACTCAAGTTTAAACACGTATAACTGTTGCACCAGTGAATTCCTAACGTTAAAACTTGGATTTTTGGAATTTTCTCGTCAAAATCCAAGGGATTACATTTTAAAAAGTCCAAAACTTGTGGTCCCGTAAGATAAAGTTTAACCTGAGATGATAAATCGATAAAACGGTGTCCGTCGCTGCAGGTCGAAACGTCTAGGACAACGTTGAGGCGTGATCGTGACACGATAAGACAAAGGACGAACAAGAAAAAACAGGTGTTGCGTTTTCGTGGTCGTATATGGTCGCGCGTCGGTAGCGGCTAGCGTAGCATAAAATGAAACCTACTTCGATCCAGAGATTTGTAAAGCCCACCTCGGCCATTTTTGACTTTGCATATTCGATTCGTATTGCTCCCCGGTCGGAGGAGAGGAGTAAGGATCCTTGGAGAGTGGCCATCGCCTGGGCCGCGAAGCGAACGTCTTGATATTCGACAAAGGCCACTGGCGACCCTCCCCCCGTGTGCATACGAAGCCGGGAGAAACCAGGAAAACTGTGCATAAATAAGAGAAGCGTACAATACGTGCTCTAGTTAGTTATGACAGACGGTACTCTGGTAAAAGAGAGAGGGTGGTTGGGTGTTATTGGTTGGCAATGGCGCCGCTGCCACCGGCAGCGACCAGGTACGAGGCTGTTGCACGAAAAGGAGATCTATCCCGATTACCACTCATCACTTTTCACAATAGACCCCGTATAACGCGATCGAAAAGCTCTTTGCATATATTTCATGTCCTAGTCAATGTACCAAACACTTCTACTTATATTTACCCAATACAATTTACTGTCACGGGAGATTTAGTTTTTATAGTGTTATACGGGGGTCCACTGTATGAGCAAACGTCACAACTAGACTGCAATCACTAGGCGAAGTAGAAACCATTTAAGGGCTGCTTTTTACTTTACCGGACTCAAAATTTTTGCCTTTCTTCTACAAATTATTATGTCTTTGGTATGTACTCCAGTAGATTTGTACCCGGGAAACCTCCAGATCGAAGTTTCGATCCTGTTGGATCAATGGTTCAGGAGTTATGGTTGCTTAAAGTTAAGCATTTTTCAGTGTTTTTGACAGGTAAGAACAGCTAGATGGCAGCACGGGCACGCGTTAATGCCGATAATATAGAGCGGGTATTGCGACTGTTGTATGAATTTTGGAAGACGTGGCCACGATGTTACGGTTTAACTGGTTTGGGTTAGGTTTTTGTAAAATATTTTCCACGATATTTCTTCTCAAACATTTTCTCTATGTTAGCGATATTACTGTGCGCCCGTGCTGCCATCTAGCGGCGCCCTTACCTGTCAAAAACACTGTTGCAAATTGCTCAACTTTAAGCAAGTATAACTCCTGAACTATTGATCCTACACGATCGAAACTTCGATCGACAGGTTCTCCGGATGCAAATCTACTGGATCACATACCAAATACATAATAATTTATAGGAGAAAGGCTAAAATTTTCAGTCCAGTAAAGAAAAGTTTACCCCATCTAAGGAATCTATAAACCTTACTGTCTTACATCCAGCTGATTCAAATGATTCAAATGATTCGAAAGAGAAATAAATGACTATGCAGTTCGTAGCCTTACAATCAATGCGGACAATTTTTATTTTACATAGAAATCCGTAGTCTAGTCGTAACACCTCCAAGCGAAAGTACTGGTGTAAGATGCGGTGTCTTATGTTCTTTTTATGTTGGTTTCGATTTGTTTGTATTTGGCAATTAAAAGATTGCACATCAAGTTTCACACCTTCTAGTGAAAGTCTACTGTTTCAAGATAGGATATTGTACTGTTTTTGCTTGGTTCGTGCGTACTAACAGAGCAGATTGTATAACCAAATGTTACGACACCTTCAAGTGAATGTTTACTGTTTCAAGTATTTTCTCTTGCTTCCGCTTTATTTATGTCGTTCAGCGAAAACATCGATGACCAAATGTTGTGGTACCTCCAAACAAAAATATACTGTTCCAAGAAAGTACACTACCGTCCATAAGTATTTGACCACCTTCAGTTTATCGAAAATATACAAAATATATATTTTTTTTTATACAAAATATATTTAAAGTAAGGCATCCCAATGTAACTTTTGCCACAGTATTTCTTTTATACGCTCATATAAAAGTAATAATTGAACGAAAACTGGCCGAGCGAATACGCTTGAGTATGGTGGATTCAAGTGTCTCTCCGCTCTATCTGTATACTATTGGGGCCTTTAGGTAATCGAAAGAAAATAAAGTGTCCAAAATCAGAGAACGATTGTGGACTTATTTAGAAAGTGCTTGGATCGGAATCCAGGAAGAAGCGAGGTGGATACAATTGATGTAAACAGTGGCGGATCAAACGGTAAGCGGACTAAACGGCCGCGTGGGGCCCCGGGATACCATAGGGCCCCGAATTTTAAATAAATTTATGAATTTTTAAATACATTTATTTAATGTGTAACGGTGTGAAATTTTTCATTACTTTTATTATTTGTTAATAAGTTTATGAGTTTCCTTGCACCTTCTATTTCTACCATAACTTGAGTTTGAGGGTCCCAACATTTTTACCGCTTGGGGCCTCCGCTTGACTTGAACCGCTGCTTGAACGAAGTATTAAGCCATATATTTTTATAAATTGACTCAAATGTTTTCTTTCAAATACGAAAGAACTTTCCCTGCAACCTAATAAATGCACTGCGGATCTTTATGTAAAATTCGATAGAATTTGGTACGATTTTTATATATTTCAGATCTACAAAGGCTACTATGTACCACTGAAAATAAGATTTTATTTAATTCCACTTTCTTAAAATTTGCCTACAAAAATTGAAAATTGCATAAACGTTCGCGATGGACCCGTCGAAATGAACCTGATTTCGATTTCGTGTACCCGAGTATCACGAATTTTCGGATCCCGACCGAAACCCGAAACTTTCGGGTGCCCACCAATTGCTAGCAAACAGTTCGTAGCGTGATAAACACGTTGGTTGGATTAATGTGAATGTTAGGGACGCGTTGGATCGTTTCGGGAGGAAATGTAGCTGATTCGTCGGTGGCCTATATGGTTCTTTTAAATTCCGAGTTGCGTAATTGTTTCCAACGCAGAGCGCGGTACTCGGTACTAAATTCGTCGTTTCCAGTTCATTGCTGCGTGGCCTGGATACGCTCGAAAAAATTGAACGTATCTAGGAAGATCGTTCCGGCGAACGAGTCATCCTGTTTCGACTCGTGAACTTCTCGTAGTTCGACGAACCTTGTTCTGTACTCTATACAGGCTGCCCCAGCTAACTTGACCGCATGAATAACTATGTATTAATCGATCTTTCAGACGTCCGAATGTCTTGCGACTGGCGTCTTACAGATGTCTTTGAGATGTCTCAGTGCTATCTGGGTATATCTCGATGAAAAAGCAAAACAACAAGAAGGAAATAATTATTATGTTTTATGCTACTCTTGAAACCACAAAACTTGCGTTTCAACCATTCTTTCGTATACCAAATAGGTTACATGTAATTTAGATGGCCCACTTAGCTGAATCACTCTGTATAATATTACCGATAAAATTGACACGATCGTGAAATTGGCTATTCTGTTCAGTATATTAGTTTGACTATTCTATTGAAATTTTTAGAAGGTCGACTGTCTTGTGGACGAAGTTTTTTTCTCAAAAGGCAGACTGTTTTACTGGCGGCGAAGGGAGGCTTCAGGTCCAAATGGGCATATACATCTATATGATGAAATTTTGTACGTTTTTGGGATTTTAGCATAATTTCATTGTTATATAATATATATAAATAGCTGTTCTCTATCTATGGCACGTGATCCGACATTGCCCCCACCCCCGTTAAATTAGATAGTTTCATGTTTTATCAAATAACTGAGGGTGTATTTATTCAGATTTTGTAAGTTTTTTTTTTATCACAAGTACGAAAACAAATTATGGGTTCTAATAAAAAAGTTGTAAATGTCTCTTTTACTGTCTCATGTAATTCTCAGCAATTGCAATTTTTTCAAAATCTTTTTTGCACATCATTTGGTAAATCAATTCTTCTAATTGCTAAAAAAAGCCAGGTCGTCTGGTCCGATTATAAAAAAAAGTTATACTGATTTAAAGTGCGTTCAAATACTTTCGTGGTTCACTGCATGGGCGAAAGAAAAACTGGATGCGGTTAATAAGTGAAAATG
Source organism: Lasioglossum calceatum (assembly GCA_963966675.1). Taxonomy (NCBI): domain Eukaryota; kingdom Metazoa; phylum Arthropoda; class Insecta; order Hymenoptera; family Halictidae; genus Lasioglossum; species Lasioglossum calceatum. Next base: position 457,508 of record OZ016548.1, read on the forward strand.
CCGGCGAGGCGAGGCGAGGCGAGGAGCCAGCGGCAACGGAATCGGCGCACCATTAAATACGCGAGCATACAGGTCGAAGCATCTTCCAGCACGATGAATGAACTGGATATGACGTCAGCCGGGCTCGAATCTGACGCAACGGGTCCCTATCGATTTCCTCTTTGCATTCGTCGCTGAAATAACTCGCGAGAATAGAACCCTCGAACAATCCCGACCGATAGGAATTACTTCTCGTCCTCGACCTTCCTTTCCGGGATTAAATGGGTTCGATTCGGGCCGCGGATCTTCTTTTCTCTTGCCTGCAATTTTCTCGCCTCCGAATGTTACACACCGGGACAAAATGATCCGGCGCTGCGCTCAAAAATCGATTTTCGTACGCTCAGAAACCAAAAGATAACTTCGGAAATATGCTTGCCGATCAAATGTCTTCTTACGTAAATATAGATATTGTACAAACCACTAAAACGAATAGATTCCTTATAATCTTGTATACATAATTGGTAAAGATTATACTAACTTCCTACACTCGCGACAAGATGGACAGATAGTCAAAGACCTTTCCCTCTACTACCTGATCCGTCACCGATCCCTATACAAGGTGTTCCAAAATTAATTCAACAGCCGAAAATGGGAGGTTCCTGAGATCATTTGAAGCAACATCTTCCTTTGCAAAAATGTTATCCGCGGCTTTGATTAGGAGCTATCAACGAAAAACACGGACCAATCGGAGCGCGACCTAGACGCGAGTTAGCACAGTCGGCCAATAGACAGTTGGCGCGCCGGACCGACTGTGCTAACATTCGGCATTTTCTTACCAAAATCTGCAGGATTATATTTAAAAAAATAAAAAATTCCTAGTTTCCTCAGGTGAAGTTTGATCGAACGCATTGACACCCATAATTTTGTTATTTCGATCAATCGAAGCATACAATATTGGGAAAGTATTTTTGAGATTCTATACTTGAAAACTACAAGAGACCACCCCTTAAGTTGTAAAGACGGGAAGCCTGAAGCTAATAGTTAACAAGATATTATATGTAGGTATATTTTTATGCAGAAATGCATGATACAAAAGGAAGGTAATTCCACTTAAAATAATGAAGGTGACCTTGAAATCTCTGAAACTCTGAAACGCCCTATCTCATTTCTATCATAAGTTCTTTGATTTACACACAGAATTCATTGGGTTGGCCCACTGTGCGCCACAAAAGAATAGTTGTCGAGCTGGAAACAAAAGAGAAAATCGGCTAGCTACGCTACCGAATCTGAAGGCAATGTAAACGACGCGACGCGACGCGACGCGACGGTGAGACGGTCATCGTCGCGTAGCGCGTAATTAGTCCGTGGAATCTCGTTACACCGCAAACCTCCCGGTTCCACGTATAAATTCGCAAGTAGCTGTCCGAGTTAATTACACGTGGTTCCGCGAACAAGTTGATGCCTAGAATTTTCGGGGCTCCGCGAGCTTCGGCGAGCTGGACTTTCTCTCGTTATGAATTAGCTCTTACAAGTAAAAGCTTATCTTTGTTTCGTCACTTCCGGGCATTGTCAGGGATCCTTGGTGGCAGAGCTGCGTGGCGTAATTGCCTCATGATCATCCATAAACCCTCATTTGTCCGTTGACACTGTCAATTCCACACAGTTTACAAGGACATCGTATAAATAGTACATATTATAGTTTTCATCCAATATAAGTGGACCAGAGTTGGGCAAACATTTTATTGAAATAAAAACAAGAAACTCTCTGTTCCCTCTTCTTCCTTTTTCAAGTTGTCCGCTCGACACCGCTTAGTGCCAAAACGAGAGGGTATGTCACATTCTATCCTTTTCCAACGCCTAAACTCTAAACCTACTCGAGAATAATGTCAAGAAGGGTAGGTACAGTAAATATTCTGTGGACGCAAGAAAGGGCGTATTGACCGTTCAGGAGGGGTTCAAACACATTGGCAAATAATTAATTCATTGTTACTTTGGGAGCTTCAATATTATTGTCAACCTACATTGACAATATTATTGATCATCCAGGGGCCCTTTTACACGTTGGATGCAAAAAGTAGCCCATCCACTGCGGGGCAACGCCGCAGGGGCCACGAAGTTCGAGCTGCCTCGGTCGCCGAGCAGTGTAAACATGCCGCGTAATCTGATCCCGGGTCGGATATATCGGTGTGAACCACTACCAATCCAATCGTAAAAACAAACAAATTTCATTTATAGCACGAAGCGGTCTCATCGGTACGACATTTTTTGCTGCGCTTCGGCCGCGCGCGGTCTCTGCTTACACGCGCTGTCCTTTTCTACGTTCGGCTAGGTCTTTAGAACACAAAAAAATAGTGTCTCTCTACGAACTATGCAAACGAACCTCCCCGAGGCCCTTACGTCCATCGAATATTTGCTGTACTCTCATCCGCAATACGTCGAAGTCCGTCCCGAGCCATCGCGTCGTACAGTGGCACGAAACAACACGGCGGCGATCAAAAATTTATGTATTGTATAACTTTGCTTCTGCTTGATACAGGGTGAGTCACCTAACGTTATCTCCTCAAATATTTTTGTTGTTTTCAAAGATACATCAAGCAAACATCGAAAGTCCGAACAATCTGATGCAGTTTTTGCCGAATAGGGATTTCGCAAAGTAGTAACTTCACCAAGTATTTGGCCACAGATTTGGGAAGTTTAACCACGAACTTCGCTTACAGCTTTCAAGTTTAAACGCGTGTACAGAATTTAGTCCAAGTTTATTCGCAGTTCTTGCTCCGCTGTAAATAATTTTCAGCGGATTCTGCAGTTGCACGAAGTAGCGGCCCTCGAGTAAAAACGAGTATACCTGCATAGTAACTAAAGTACAACACGGAAATTTTACGTCGAATACTTTCATTCATAAACATACTATACCTCTAGCAAAAACTATTTGAGCAAATCAACCAAGCGTCTGTCATTATTAGACAGCGGATGTTTATTCAAAATAAAAATTGTAAAAATGTATTCCTTCTTTCAATAATTTTAACAAATAGAAGAGAATTTAATAAAAGAAATTTCAATGTTTTTCCAGTTTGATATTTCGGTTAGTCATCTTTATTATAAATCCATAAAATCTGCAGTCTACTTATTTATAACTATTCATATATTTCACGTGAAAATGCTTGCACTGGTGGTAAAGGCAGTGTAACAATCAAATTATTTTGCACATAAAAAATTGATTAAGAATTAATACAAAAATTTCTTTTTTAAAAAGGGACGCAACGAGAAATTTCAAAGCATTAGAAAGCATTCCAATCTTCCGCTGCGCTATTAAAACTTTTTTTGTTATTACATCACACCGAGTGACAGTTTGTCCATTCACTAATATTTGTTTGAAGTATCGTTAATACTTCCAGCGCTAAATAGTGAATTACAGAGCCTAATAATAATTGAAAATGTGAGCTCGACAAATGTTAGTCATTACGTTAGTTTCATTAGTTAGTGTAGATAGAATATTTTTTGCCAGAGGTGGTAGAATCGAATGCACCAATCAGTGGTGTTCGCTAGTTCGTATGCGGAACACATGATTCTAGTAGAATTAGAGCCCCAGCGGAGAGATTGACCCTAATTATGGTCTAACTGAGAAAAGCCTAACGTAACTTCTCCAAGAATCAGAACGCTATACATATAGCGCGACTGCCGGTGGACAGTCTACATCAGAGGTGGCCAATCTATTACATACGATGCGTCAATTTCTTTCACATACCAGTTCAGATGCGCCATATAACTCGAACACTTTTTCTATCTTTTTATTGTTGGGGTTGGAAAATAGAGATAGGGGTAGGATCTGCTTCGCTTAGGGGAGGAAAAGGGATAAAAGTTCAAAAGATACACGTTTATTGGAGAACCAATCTACGATAGTGAGAAATGATCTCTTGGACGAGAGATCCTTGACGCTAAGCTGCGTGGTTCCGTTTAAAAAAACCAAGTTGACCTTCTAATCTCTTAAGCACCTCCACTTGAAACAAAGTTATGTAAACCACATAATGGGCCCCTAGAAACCAAACAACTTTCGTCTGAAGCATTTCAAAGAAATGAAGTTATTCAGGTGGTTTGTCTTAGGTGACTCACCCTGTAGAACGTAGATGCAATTTCTTGGAACTGTTTATTAAAAAGAGTTTATGAGCTGGATGCTTCGGTGAAGCTGGATCTCCAGACCTAATGCCATTACATTTTTTTATGGGGTCGCATAAAACGGAAAGTAATGGCTACTGCAACTACCACGAAAGAACACATAAAAATAAGAATCCGCGTGGCCCTCTGCATCAAGAACCCTATATATTTTATAAACTGTTTCGTATAATATCAAGAAAAAGATTAGAAAAATTTCCAAAGTACTTTCATAAACTATTCAAATGATTTATCAATCATTTTCAATGTTCTGCAAATGAATAATATACTCTCTCTCTGTCCCATAATAATAGTAGCAGTTGATGAATTTAATTGGTGCCATAAAAATAGTAGCAAAAGAAAGTAAATATATAACGCAACATTTATTATCAAAAAACTAGATTACATTAAACATGTTAAAAATGCTCAATTGTAAGCAACCATAACTCCTGAACCATTGATCCTACAGGATCAAAAGTTCGATCTGCAGGGTCCCCAGATACAAATCTACCGGATTACATACTAAATGCATCATAATTTATAGGAGAAGGGCAAAAATGTTGACTCCGGTAAAGTAATGTTTATGGGACAGATGGAGAAGTTTTCAATATTTCGCTTGTGTTCAGATTAATTCGCACACTACTGTAGCTTGAAAGAAAAGCCCAGCAACAGTCATCTCGGTTTACGTTCACCGACCCGTTGCGGCTTTGACAAATTAAAAAACGTCGAAAGAAGTTCCACGGAGCGGTACGGAGCGGCTTGGCGTTTCGAGTTCGTGACGAATTACGATCTAATACGTGGCCGCACACTACCTCGGAATCGTGGGAAGGTTCCGCATGGCGGATCACGCGAAAATAATTTACTATGCGAGCGTAACCGTAATGCCCGGGGGAATAGCATATTTCGTGGCGATTATTTGCTGGTTGTGCTTCACGGGCATTTAGCAAAATCGCGCGCGATACCATCGGCCAAAAACCGGAACGGTCTTTGGACCAATTGCGAGCCGTTTAATTAATCAATTCTGCCACTTCGATCGAATTGTGAAACGATCAGCTCAAACGGAGTACTAAAAAAATGGAAAGATTGATTCGAAGCAAGCATTTTCGTTTGAGAATCGCTAAGGGACTATAAATTAATTATTTAAATAATCGGTCACCTTGGTTGTTAAACGAATTCTATAGAAAATCGTAGAATTACAAATAAAAAGTGAGTCGAACCCTACTTTTGGAGTAAGTGCACCTGTTAATACTACTTCATTTTACTATACTTTATGCATAAAATGAATCGGTTTCATTAAAAGCATACACCCCCCTCCATTTTTTAGTTATTGACCTTGGAACATCACACGTATTTTTTGAGACATGTACTCCACACTCGGGTCTCAGAAACCCAAAGTTCTTTTTTGGAAAAAAAAGCAGAAAATGTGAATATCTAATGGTTTTGGGAGAATAACTAATCTTTTAATAGAATGCGTAGAAAAAAATTCAATCATGGCTTGTTACATATTTTACAAAGAGTTTATAATTCATGAAAGTGAAAAATAACAAGCCACTCATGCGCTTGTCACATTATAGTTAATGACGCACTGGGTGTCTGAGACCTGGCAGTGCATTTACAGGGTTAAAGGACCTATGTTATATGTAGACTGCGGATCTTTGTGCAATTATGGCTTTCGAAAATTTTAAAAAAATTTTAGGGTATAAAATATGACAGGAGTTAGTAGAATTTTAAGTTGTTTCAGATCTAAAAACGCTACTAACACCGAAAATATGATTCTATTTTATTCCACTTTCTTAAAATCCGTCTACAAAAATTGAAAATTGTCGTAGTCCAAAATCGTCGTCGTCGAAAATATGTTGTAGTCCGTGTAAAATTAGGGGTGGTTTAAGTCATTATTTTGCCGGTTCAGAATTTGTTTAAAAATTACTGACCTTCGAAGTATGCAAATTTGCCCATTTTGGCGAAAACGCCCTCACTTACGAATTTTTATCACAGGAACTGTTTGTCCGATTGAGCTATATTTTTTTAAATTTATTTTTTCGTGTTTGATTATGTACTTAGGGGATTTACGAGACTGTCTTGGAGCTGACCTTTTGAGAAAATCCGTCGACAAAACATTATCCCCTGAAAAGGAACTAGAAACGCGTTCTTGTCAACGATTCGACGAGCAAATGCACATCGACTAATAACCGCGACAGATACGACATACAGGGTGTCCAATTTTAATCTATACATGTGAATTACTGGCGAATCATTCATTGTGTAGAAAAAAATGCTTCACATACAAAGCGATGGTTTCGAAGAGGCTATAATCCGATGTAGTTAGTTTCCCGAAGATTTACAGGATCGTATAAACAAAAAGTTACGAATGTCTGGGTCCCGTAAGTGAAGCTCAGCCGAACTTTTTGCAGCTACGCCATTTGTTAAATAGATATCTCTTCTGTTTGTCTTCGTCTTCTCTTTGGTATAAGTGGAATATTCTCTTGTTATTTCCAAGATTAAAAAAAATGTCTTTGACATTAAAGCTATTTTTCAACATAAATAGCTGAATAAGCTTAATCATTGAGTTTCGTGTTAAACAGTAGGGAGCTGCATCGATCAGCGACCAGCAGAGAAACAGCACTTTCAAACAGTGTTTTGGTCGCGTTATACCGGGACTGTAGCGTAACCGTAGTAATGATCCGCATTTATAGATTAAAATCGAACCCCTCCGGGTAATAATAGTAAGCGAGGAGCGTGCGTCTGAATAAGGGCGCACCGTCTGGCGTACGATCTTCTTAACGCGAACGTTTCGCCTGTGGGATGTTCTCTAACCTGCTGAAGATGTCCTTGAGTTCGTGCTCAGAAACGAACTGGCCGAGGTTCGCCACAAAGAGGGTAGAACACGGTGCATTGCTGACGGCTATGTTCGGCTGTGACGAGGGCGAACCCACCGGCGATGCCAGTGCCGGCGAGGGTAAGAAATGGGGCAGCGACGCGTGTATCGACGTCAGCGTCGTAGGATGCGGCAGAGACATAGGCGCCTGAAATAAAATAGAAAAAACATTTATTTTTTTATCCTCGACAGACATCGATTCAACGAAACTCGAGTACTAACAGTAAGCCAACCCTTCTTGTTTTTAGGTTTGAAAACGAGTGGAGAAAATACGTTTACGTACACCCCAGAAGGGGGTAGTGTGGGACTCGGGGGACACAGGTGTTCGGTGTCCCGAATTGGACAAGAACATGAGTGGTGCCAGCTTGCATAATAAACCAGACGGGAGAAACACGGAAAGCGGGGCCCGTCTGGCCCTTCTGCGAGCCAGAAGTTGAGGAAGGAAAGGGCGTAAGTCCCCTGGACGTGTGGTTTTTAGTGGGTATTGGGGAAATCGAAAATCTGTTTCCCCCGAGTCCCACACTACCACCCTCCGTGGGGAGGGCGGGGAAGGTGTACGCAAATTTATTTTTTCCACACGTTCTTAAACTAAAAAAAAGGTGTTCGGTCCCTTCTCTCTTTCTCTCTCTGAAATGCCCTTGAGGACAGTCAGGGCTCCACTATTCGTATTTCTCCTGACTGCCTCTTTTTCCAGGGCTCCATTCCCGTTCTTTCAAATCAGCAAGATCCTTTAGCCCTTCGCAATCATTTTTTCCTACCTAGAATCATTCCATTGCATATCATCTTTTTCATTTTGTGGATATGAAATTGATGAAACACCTCCTCCAATACGTAAGTGTTTAGTGATTGATTAGTAGACTGCGGATCTTTAAGCAAAATAAAAATTTGGTGTATTCGTTTTAAGAAGGAGGAGCCACATACAAAAATTCTTTCATCCTTTAATAATTTTAATACGCTGATAATAGTAAATTCATGTTTCTAAATTCACTTAATCTTTATTCTATTTTAAATTGTACCTACCCATTTTTATCATAATTGCATAAAATCCGCAGTCTATTGATTAAATACCAACATATTTAATAATCTAAACAATATTTTGAATAATGGTATAGCAACTTTTTTCGGTTTCTTTAGCAGAAACGTCTGTCGAACCCAATACTGTATTCGAAATTCCTCCGATCTAAAGAATTGTTCGCTAAATTCAACAATAGAGCGTATAAAATACCTGCGTCAACTCTTTTTCATACTTTAACAAGCACTTACAACGTATTGAAGGATATAAACAATATATCCTCTAGTCTCCTCTATCTTTTGACTCAAACCTAAACTTTCTCGAAATTATTATGTGTATTTGGTATGTAATCCAGTAGATTTGTACCCGGGGAACCTGCAGATCGAAGTTTCGATCAGCAGCCGCCCCGGGTACAAATACATCATAATTTATAGAAGGAAGGCAAAAATTTTGGGTCCGGTAAAGTAAGGTTTACCCGAGTGCAGCAACACAGGATGTCCGAGAGCAGTGACGCAACGCGCAATTGCAGGCGACATGTTGTTAATGTGAAATTACGAATTGATTGCGCGTCACGGTATCCAGTATCCAGTGTTGCGAGTAATCCAGGGCGCAGTGCATTACTATTAAAACGCAGAGAATCCTGTTGCACATTTAATGCATCGAAATGCAAATTAATTGATTTCAAATATTGGCCGGCGCGGCGCGGCGCGGCGTGCATTCAAAGTTGCCCGTGGAAAGAAAAAATAATATAATTCGCGTGTCGATATGTTCGGAACTGGAATTCCATTTATTGTTATTAGATCACTGATTCGAACGTCTGCGAATTACGCCGCAATAGCATCTGACACAGTCCTTGCGTTAATTAATACACGCCCCCATAACTCGATCACGGACATCGGTTTCAATTGCGCGTATTCGGATTACTGAATAATTCCGTAAATTCGACTTCTACCGTGAATTGTTTAATGTTATTAATATTATTACAGTTGCGTAATGTGCAAATAGCGGATCAACATTGTGGAAATTCACAGTTCTTTGAATACTGAAAATAGTACGAGAGTTTCAACAAGGATAGCAAGTTCGAGGATCACGAGAGTTACGAAACTCGTAGCAGTTAATTACAGCGGTTGGTTAACTATCGCGATTGTTAACGGTAAAGAAGTACGAATCAACCGAATGGGTTTTCCAAGGTTCCGTAAGGTTTTTGGGCGTGCTGGTGCCATCTGCACCGTTCGACGTAGCCTGCGATCAGAACGCGAACGGTGTGGTACAGCCGGGTACGGATTCACCAAACAGGAGATATTGATTTTTAATATCGTCTAGTGCTGTGCCAGGTTAACGCGGGTACCTATCACGCACTATCGCGAACGATATCGCCCAATGGCGGACTCTCGTTCTCTCGTTTCGTCTCTACGAATTTTAATTATTTTCAAAGCCCGCAGTTGAGCGTTGTCGGAACAGATATCTTTTAAAATTTTTCAGACGAATATTGAGCCGATGATCCCTTGGAGTATCGACTGGTTAATATTGGGAACGGCTTCCATCTTCTTGTGACCTACTTCCAACGCATTCAGCAAAATCACTTAAATTAACGTTTGTCCACTTTCGAACAACCGGACCAAGTATTTAATGTATTTTAGCGATTGTTTTTTCGGATGGGTGTTGCTAATGTAAACGTCTAGATAGCGCTAGGAAATTTTCCTTCTCTTTTCAACTGACAATGAGAGGGTTTATGAAAGCGGACCGCGAATTTCGCGAATGAAATGCTCTATTTAAGTGAATTGCTGCCTCATTATTTGATTAAGTGGCTTCCCCGGAATATTTTCATCCCCCTTAACGAAATTCTGAACCCTTTCAAACGAAATGAAAGCTATTTTCTCACATTCAAATTAAACGAGTGTTTGCCATACTCTGACGTTTCCCTCCAAACATGGAATAATGATCAAAAAGGTTAGTATATTTAAAAAGGTTACTATCACAGATAGCACACAACGTCTCAAAGCCGTCCATTTTACGTCTATTTTAGGTCTGAAAATCTTACGTCCTAAAAAGACGTCTTTAGAACGTCTTTAAAAGTATGGTCTTCATATACACCCATAATCCCGCAGTAAGTATTAGCATTGGTATTATACCTTCGAGTTAGCGTTTTTGCTTCAATTTCAATTTCAATTCCAATTTCAATTCCAATAACAATCTCAATTCCAATTTCAATTCCAACTCCAACTTGAATTCCTTGTTAAAATGAAAAGCGGCCTCCAGCAAGGTTCAGTGGTCGACCGAAGAACCCGCTAGTCAGATCGCAAATCTTTCTACGTGCGTGTCTACCTGCTAGGTTGTACCGTATAGTAATCGAGTATAACGATCATGTATCACTAACGTGCATCGGGGCGCTCGTCGGCGGCTCCAGAGCTTTGTCTGCAGATAGTCAAAGATAGGAACGTACGGGGACCTGAGGATGTAACGCCGGATGGACCAGCGTCGCATGTTGGAGTGTGCCCGGTAATTCTCCAGCTGTTGAGTACGCCAGTGGATGGTGCCACAATTCAGGACCACCAGGGAAGAATGGGCTCCCTAGATCTGCAACAGAATACGTGGTTAGTGGAAAGCTTTACTGATGCGACACGCGACGCGGCGTTGATCCGATCGAACCGTTCGCGTTCGCTGCGATTAACACTAAAACTACCGCTTCAGAATCCTCCGTTTAGATCACGGTGTATTATAGAGGTGTTCATACTTCCCCCAGAAAAGTGTGATAGATAGGGCCTAGTCTTGTGGTCGCCGCTAGTTGGCATAATGGGTTCGGCTACAGTGGGGATAGCCCCACTCCGTGGCTTGGTGGAGGTATCCCAACAGTAGTTGAGCCCAATATGCCATCTAGCAGCGACCAGAGAACTGTAGACCAGTGTCGCCAGATCGAGAAAATCGAGGGGAATACAGGTACCCCCTCTCTGATAACTAAACCAGTCTACGGCACGGGCATCGTGATCTACGCTTTAGTGGGGGACGTTGGAGTATGCGCATAGTGCTGGAATGGGATAGTGGAAGGGGAAAAGGAGGAGAGTAAGAGGCGCCCGTTTCGGCGCTTCTCTGGCGACACTGCTGTAGACCCTATCTATCATAAAACTTCAACCTTACAGAGGTGCTTAGTCCACGGACCTAAGGACTGAGCGTAAAGTAGATTTTAGGGTGAGAGGGGGTGTCCCGCGAGCGGGGAGAGATGGTTGACTGCGGCCATGTATACCAAAGGATCTCAATGTTTCCCCATGTGTACACGATACTACATCTGTTTTTTTTTTTTTAAATGATTGTGCGTCTACCATTACAACTTTTGGGAGTGTACAAAGTTGTCGCCTCGACTGCTCGATATTTCCAGTATTGATTAAACTATTTGGTTGTATCACTGTTTTTATTCAAATTTACTTTGCTTTTCGTTTATTTATATTATATTTGTAATATGGAAGGTCCAATTTAGCACCGTATTACGCGTCATAATATCGTAATGGAATAACGAAAAAAGGATGTCTCTTCGTGCGATAGAGAAATAATTTATAATTCCGAAATTGTTACAAATAGGTTTGAAAAATCATGTTTGGTACCTCAGGCTTCACTTATGTTTACTAGGTATAATAAATGATGTTTAATATTTTAGAGATTCTTCCATGTTGCGTAAAATTTCCATCATACGTTTCAAACGTGATTATTGTAATTTATACATATAATTGGCAAAACAAGCTAATGCTTGTATAGCATCTAAATGCATTGTAATTAATGCATGGATAAAGTTAAATTTACAGTATAATATGAATGTATAATGGATGTGCAATAAACAAATTTACAAAAACAATCACACCAGAAGATTTTGCATTTCAGTTAAAATAATACAAGCCCACGTCTACGTACGTAATTTAATTAACATATGTTATGAATAATGAATATATTTAAGATTTAAAATGTGATAAAATTACATAGACCACCATTAAGATGTACATATATTAGAGTGGCTCTTATTTACTCTTGTCAAAAGTCAAAATTTCTTTTACAGCACCCCCCAAAGTTGTTTCAAATAATTAAAAAAAAAATCTGTGCAAAGTTTGAGCTCGGTCGGATAACGGGAAAACGTGCCCCAAATGGAAAAATTTTTGGGAAAAATTGCAAGTTGTCGGAATTCCAGAGAAAATATTAAAAGTTGTATTTTGCAACCTTTTTATGTGGGCTTATATGGAAAATTTAGAAAATACGTTTCGTAGATCTATATTAAGTGTGTATATCGGTGTGAACCACTACTAATCCAATTACAAAACTAAGCATTTTTCTGATTAAAATCACATTAATCACGATATCATTTCCCGATATCGACGTTGTTCCCGTCAATCGAACAAATACATCCGACGTCAACTGTTACTACAACGCAACTTTGACCAATACATACGTATTGATATTTCCCGTTTCAATGAAGCATATATGCATGTCGTGAATAAATTACGAAGTCCTCGTGCGCGGCGAACTGAACAAAATTTCCTTCGAAAAGCATGTGACACGCGAGCCGAGCGACTGTCACGAAATAATAACAGTCAATCAAAGCATTTCAATCGATCTAACAACTCGTGACCAGTATACGACAACGTGATCGCGTTGAAAGAAACAATCGTTGCTGTTTTAAATTGCAGCTACACATTTTTGCCATAAATGCATAAAATCCGCTGTCTAATTAATTATTATCTATTATCTGTCCAATCGTAACTAACTAAAACGATGTTTACAAAATGACCAAAAGCTTTGATGGTCTTTGTTTGAAATATTTCAACATTCTAATAGTAATTATCTTTTATGTTTCTGTATTTTAACTTTTACTAAAACCACACCGAAAGAATAAGAAAGATTCGAATAATGAAAGAGAGTGTTTGTTTATCTTCCTCCTGGAAATAAATTCTTAAACAATCCGATATTACTGAAATTTCTTGTGCTTCGAGTTCTTTTGTTAAAAATCATGTCTCTGTATCTCTTCCATTTTTATTTACTTGTATTTTCTTTCCTATCTACTTCTCCGACGTTTCTATATTATTTTATTTACTTTTGCTTCTCACAAATTTCCTTCCTGCTTCACTGCGCTTTTCTCGTCTTTCATGATAAAAAATATCTTTATATATAATATATTTGTTGCTTTTTCGGAAGAAATGTAACCATGACATCAAATCTTCAAAGCTTACATACATATAAACCAATTAATTTGTAATGTGAATTATCTTTTTGTTTAGAATGTTTATGAATTACACAACCCAAAATCAAGGATACTATTGATTTTTTAAAAAATGTTTCCCTTTGAAAACATTGGCTAGTTTTTAATACAAATAGTGTGTGTTCAAGTAGGGTTAGGGGACATACCTCTAATCCATAGTTACCTCCTCTTAATAAAATTGACCGAAAAATTGACCTTAACTCTTCTTTTTAAGGTTGAAATTGTTTTTTACTGCATCTTATAGTACTAATCACAATGAACATAGGTCTCAAAGGAACCTAATTGACAAGAACATGCGTGGTTCTGGGCTCGAGAAAGGAGAGTCAGGAGTATGTAATACGAAGAGTAGGTCCCTGACTGAAAAAAAGGTCTCAAAGGAACCATGTGTCTCATGTGACCGGTATTCAAAATATTGTCTAATCAGTATATAGACAGCGGATTTTATGCATTTGTGACAAAAATGAGTACGTGTAATCTAAAACAGTAAAAACATTAAAAGAATTTAAAAATACTGTTATATTATTTTCAACCTATTAAACATATCAAGAAAGAAAATAAATTTCTAATCCACTCGAGTTTGTTGTGAATCAGGTAGAAAATTTCTATTTTGCATAAAGATATGTTGGAAATTTGCCCTAAGGTCGCGCACCTTGCGCCATCTGTACTTTCGTTTCTTATAACCTCACTAGTGTCTAGTGTATACGCTGTCGTCCATGTGACACACGCATCTGTGATTAAACGCTATTATTAAGAAAACCAGTGTCGTGATCCACCTGCCTATCTTCCACAATAACAATACACTAACGATAACAGTAAGTAATAAGCAACAAATAGTTACACACGTTGATCTGTAAGTTTTTGCTGATTGATCGTATTCTATTTACTTCCCTTCCGTTTTCGTTTTCAAACAACCAATTCTGCGGCTATCTTCATGTTCAGTCTCTCAATACTTTAGTAACACCACTCTTATAATGTATTGGGTTGGAATGAAAGTTCGTAGCGTTTGTAAATTAAAATTGGAAGCTCTATAAAATTCAGATATTTATTCATACATTTATTCAATAACATATTTTCCATTTTGTTCTATTACTTTTTGCCACTTCCGAGGTAACGTCTCGTGCTATTGAATAAACGTACGAATAAATATCTTAATTTTATCTTCGATTCTTAATTTCAAAACGCTACGAACTTTCTTTCCAACCATAGCCGGCGCGGCTACGGCAGCCGCCGATCCCCACTCTGGCTGAACGGGAGTGGGGTACCGAGCCCCTACAAACGCGTGCCCGTGCTGCCTAGTCTAGCGGTTCATTACGAACCAATATGGCGGCGCCCTTACCTATCAAGAACACTGCAAATTGCTCAACTTTAAGCAAGCATAACTCCTGAACCATTGATCCTGCAGGATCGGAACTTCGATCTGCAGGTTCCCCGTGTACAAATCTACTGAATTACATACCAAATACATAATAATTTATAGGAGAAAGGCACAAATTTTGAGTCCCGTAAAGTAAAGAGCAGTCTATTACGGTATTAGGAGAACGGAATCAGCGTCAGGAGAACTGATCCTACGTTCGCCCGAGTAAGTTCGAAAAATTGGTATTGGTATTAGATTAGGTAGATCCACTCGGTGAAAGAGTTGGTAGTGTTTGGATTGGTAGGGTGAGTCGATCGTTTGTCATGGAATCACTCAGCACCCTTTGATTCTCTCTTCGTTCCCACGTTCGCTCAGGTAGGCCGGAAGTGCTCGTCCGTATTACATTCGCGACTCGGAGACGAGGGGCGCGTCTGGCGTTCCAGCAAAATCAATGCAAATCGGTGCGCAAGGCGGCTTCCGCGAAAACGTTTGTTTCTTACGGCCGGAGATACGTCACGAACGAGCAATTATGCCACAAAGATTGTCGAGAGTGACCAACGTGCGCAACAAGACGCTCTGTTACAAGTTACAATGTTACAGCACGACCGGATGTCGAGAGCTCCGATACAACTCGCGTCAAGGAAGCTCAATAAGTAAGCAACTTTTCACCATTCTTATTTCAAATGCCAGTTATGCTATTTTAATTGCTATTTTCCATTTCATGGATATGAAATTGATATAATACCGCGTACAGCATTGAAATGTTTAGTAATTGGTTCGATACCAACATATTTAATAATGTAAACAATATTGTGAATCATGGTACGGTAATTTTTATTGGTGACTGAGCTTGTTACGTCCCAAAGAGACGTCTTCAAGACGTCCGAGTGTCTTGCGGTAGGCGTCTTACAGATGTCTTTGAGATGTCTCACAATCAGTGCTATCTGGGTAGGAATGGCGTCACCGCTAGGAATGGCGTGAACTGTCTCTTTATTAGCGTTTTTATCTATGTATGTAAAAGAATATTTTCTCCATGTTTCTATGTTGATAGATCATTAGTGATGATGCGGCTCACATTTCGAATGTACAAACAATATTTTTCAGCGAACTGTACTTCGGTTACAAAACTTTTTTGCTCATTAACTCGGATGGAAGTCTCGATGCACTTTTTCTGCGGCGATTCGTTTAACATGACTAATGCAAATCAGTTGGGAAGTACATGTTGGCAACAATGTTTTATTCGTATAGTTACCTAACGACTACTATAATACGAATTTCTTTTCAACCGGAAGTTACTCAGGCTTGTAAAAATGGCGTTCGCGGCTTTGTTAAGGAAACGAAAACACGGAGCAACCAACACGCGTCTAGGTCGCGCTCTGATTGGTCCGTGTTTTTCGTTAATAACGCCTTCGCAAAGCCGCGGACGCCATTTTTGCAAAGGAAAATGTTGCTTGAAATGATCTCAGGAACCTCCCATTTCCGGCTGTTGAAGGAATTTTGAGACATCCTGTAGTTTACACCAATGATGTGAAACTCGAGCAATATTATTCTAATTTGTCATAGAGTTTGTCATTGTCCAATACGGCAACAATCAATCGTAAGATCCATTCGCGTGAAACTCTGCATTGGCCGATATTCGCACTAATTGCCTGACACTGTCAACAACGTGAACGATGTGTTGTAGTAGTCCGAATGCCAGGTGGCAGCCGGTTCCTTGCTATTGTGCACCGTAGCGTCGCGTGGCGTCGCGTCGGGTAATTTGATATTGTTTCCGAGATCAAGTAGTTTCAGCTTCGTTTCGTTTGTAAAATGCTTGGTCCAATTTAATCCTTCGTAGCTCTCTTTTCTTTGTTTCCTTTAACATTCTCAGATCAAAGACGCATGCGATCGACATTGTTCTCAACAACTTTCCATTCCCCATTGCTGACGCGATAAGAAATCCTGAAAAAAGGATTTCGAGTGTGTACACTCCAGCGACCAGCACAAAAAGATGGCACACATGAAAATTTACATGATTTTCATTCGTGTTTACATTTTACATTGCTACCTTTTCTACGCACTATTAAAATACGGTGACTCGAATTAATATTCGGACGCTCTAAACAAAACGGTAAATTTTTTAATATTGTACCATCCGATTTGAACATTTTTGGGAAGCTAGAGCAATTAGTTTACTACAAGATGTGAAAAGGAATTTTTTCAAAAATTGCAATTGTCTTAGTCTTATTTACTTTAATATTTATTTTCTTCTGCGGTTGTGTCGCGTTTCGTTAAAGAAATTTAATTTGTTTCCTCTGCCAGCTCTATAAAGGAAACGATTTGTTTCCGAGAGTCACCCCGCATGTAAAATGTTGCCTCACGATCGGCCAAGGAAGATCTAACAGTACAATCTAGCTGCACCGAACTGCGTAATTACGGATTTTCCTGTCAGCTGGGAACATCTAATTTTCTCTGAAATTTCTTTACGCTTTCCCTTCCCGCAGCAAACACAAAGTTACCGTAATGATTCACACATAATTTGAAATATTACGCGAGCTCAAGTGGGCGATTGCAATTGCTGGCGTATCGTTTGACGAATCTTTTGTTCTTTTATTCGCTCGAAGGTCACATTCGCTTTCTGGTTAGCAGTTAGCAGTGGCCACCTTTTTAAAAATACTGATGCAAATATCTCGTCAAATATGAAAATCCGTTTTCATCGTCGAGGACACTTTAGACAAATAGAAATATTGAAATATTCTAAAATACAGTTTTTCAAAAAGTGCCACAAATATGGGGATTGAACGGAGGATTAAATTTTATCAAGACAATAACCCAAAGCAAAAGGCCCGAATTATGCTGGAATTTCTACTGTACAATTGTGCAAAAATATTGCAGCCCCCTCCCCAAGGGGGACGTTCGTAGGACATTCGGGACATATTTAAGATGTCCGAAAGCTGACGTCTTTGTGCTGTCTGGGGGTTATAACGTTAGGCGTAACTCAGAACGTGTATATATCAGAAACGCATAAACATTCAGCCTGGTAATGAGCAATCTCGTGAAATTCATAGAATGTATATTCGGTAGGTTTTAACGGCGAGTCGCGACGAATGTAGTTTTAATGGGAAAAAAACCGAAAAATGAAACATTTCGAAGCCAGGAAAATAATATTATCGCAGAGTAATTTTCCCCCGGCGAGTTATTCGACCGGTCGATTCCCTCCGCTATTCTCGAAGTATTATTTCTGTTGAAAAAATCATTGGAATATCCACCCCCTCCCCCTTTGCATTGCTAAAACCGCCACGGCACCGGTAAATAATTCAGAGGGCCGTCGCACATACATACGAGTACACATACCATTCGCATTTTACTGCACACAGAGGGTTTTCGTACGTGGCAGGACCTTGCACTTTATTGATTTTAGGCTGACCTGCGATTCCCACGGCGAACCGTACCCGTAAGTTCGAGCGAACCCAACCTGCCTCGATACTGTTCCCCGTCCTCACCACTGCACTGTCCGCACGGTTTTCACGGCTTTCCGTGTTATTTGCTCGGAATCGTTCAACTTTTCTTTCCTGTTAAATAAACCGTCCGTCGATTCCGATCTACCAAACGCCGGCCTTAAATTAACGCTAGCCAATTTACAGTTGCGATCCAGACCTTTTTCTCCGGCTTTAAACTTTCGCTTTGCGTGTCCCGTCCCGAAACGGCTTATTTTTTCACTCGGTTCTGCAGTCCTATTGGATTTACTAAAGCAAAGCAGCATGATGAAAAGTCCCCTGATTTTCTCAGTAGCACAGACACCTAAAATATCTTTCTCTTTTTTTTTTCTAAAATTGTGCAAGGCTTTTTATAAAACTGAGCGAGGTACTGTCTTCCTTATTTGTTAACAAGCCTCGTCTTGAATGTCTTAGAAACAGCTATAGTTTGTAAACTGTGTTTCAGTTCGACCATATATTATAAAATTCTAGTTGTTCATTTATAACGGTCGCATTAACATCAAGGTCATTAGCTACCACATTTTGGTATACAGTTGTAGATTCAGTTTTCTGTTGACGCAATAATAAATAATCAGAGGTTGGGGCTAGAATATGTGTGTATACATGTACAAAGTTTCATCGAAATCGATCAAGGTTGTTACGAAATATAATTGATTGAATATAATTGCGCACAAATATATTGGCGAAAGGTTCATCAAAAAATAAGTAATAATAAAAAAGATTTTATATTGGTATTACATGGTAAGGACCATTAGTAACGGTTCACACCGATATACCCCAGCTGAGATCAGATTACTACCACCGTTTATCGTGTACGGCCTTTTTGCATTTATAGAGGATTTATTGTATACTGAAGGCTCTCGTGATCCCAGTAAAATTTTCTGTAAACTTTCTGTTTTTCGGATTTGGTTTTAGAATGACAAAAACTCTATAAGAATCACCCAGTATATAGTAACTGTTGAACAAAGGTGTTGTTACAGTGTTATTATTCGCTACTAATACCGAATCATTCATATTTTATAATCGATGAATGCGAGCCGTTCAAAATCTACCTCAACCGATTTAACGTACTCTTTTACAAGAAGCGTATTCGAGAGATTTAGAGTGGAAGAGCCGTGGAACCGCGCTGGTAAATAAAGGATACCTGACACCTTTGTCTCATCAAAACCGTGAATTTAATATCGCGAGACCTGGACATCGCAAAGCAAACGTGCAAGTTACTATATGCAGCCAGGAGATATACTATTTACACAACAGAACGTAAATGTAGTAAACACTTCACCTGATTTCCGTCGAGAAAAATGAATAATACGTATTACATTGCAGCGAATTTCGTGGGAAACGAGTACCGTTTTATTTATAAACATTTTCAGGGGACGATAATAATATATTTTTAGTTACTTATTTTAGTCGTGTAGCAAGCCAATTTTATGTATCAAGATTTATGCACATATGTACATTAAAGTGCAAAAGAAAGAAGCACCCGGTTATGTTTAATAGAAAAGCGTAAAAAAATCAAATGAGAACACAGTAATTTTTGTAAACTTGAAAAATTTCCCTGAATTAAAAACTTGAAAAATTTTTCATTTGACACCTGTGTCTTGCAAAGAATGTAAACATTTTTTATGTTGCATCCGCAGTCTAATCACGAGAAAAAAACATACAGAAGGGAAATATTCTAACTGTAAGTCGGAAGAAATGTTTCGGTTTGGAATTAAAATAGCTTCGAGTGCCAAGGGTTAAAAGATGGCGAATGCCCGACAGTCTCGACAAATAACTCGGTGCGTTACCAATGCGCTGAGGAATGCACGTCTGCGATCTTTCGAGTTGCACGGGTGGCTGAGTTTTCACACGCTACAAGGTGATGCGTTTTATGCCGAAGGTTGTCGTGAACTCTGGCAGACGCGTTCTACGCAGTGACTTCAAAGTTTTATCTGAACAACATACGACTATTTACTGATCGGTATAAACCAGCCTTTCTTAATATCACACATGTAGATATTAGATAGGAGTTTAGTTTAGGGTGTTCTTCCGAAAGCGACAACCCCTGATTTTGCTGAAATTTTTGCCAAAGCTTATCCTTGATCAGAGAACAAAGTCCCCAAAAGGATTTTTGGCGACAAAGCCTCGTTTGCCTCCAACCCCCTTCAAAGTTTTGACAGTTCTTACTAAATATTTTCGAAAATGTTGATTTTAAAGAAAAAAGTTTCAATAACATACTCTCAAGATAAAGCGAAGTGATGAAATTGGTATTTTTGACTAGCAAATGAAATAAAACGATGCCCTCTTAAAAAGAGCAACGAATAAATGGAACACCCGGCGTACTTGCGTAGTCGTTTCCGCTCGTTTGTTATATTGATTATCGATATACTCGCGAAGAGGGTTGAAATGGAACATCATGGCAATAAAATTCACTGTTTTAACCGACTTTCCTGTCTCTGGATGACTTCTACTTATATCAAGAAACCTCTCAAGCATCCCAGGCGCACCGATGTATATTTATTGATAACGTAAAACAAACATTCAAAGAGAATCCTCTCGAATTCCGGACCATTCCTTTTATTCGCAATCAATTCGATTGCATCGTGTGCCGCATTCCCTTCGTGTTCTCTTTTACTAAAAACTCGATATTTACTCAAAATTCCTTATTTCGACACTTATCTATTTATATTGTTAACCCTTTGTTCTCGGAGCTATTTTAACTAGAAAATTAAATATTTTTTCCGACCTAGAATATTCCTATTCTATATGATTCTTTTGTTTTTATAGATATGAAATCGATATAATACCTGGTTAAACTTTACTTTACCGGACTCCAAATTTTTGCCATTCTCTTATAAATTATGTAATCCAGTAAATTTGTACCCGAGGAACCTGCAGATCGAAGTTTCGATTCTGTAGGATCAATGGTTCAGGAGTTACGGTTGCTTAAAGTTGAGCAATTTGCAGTGTTTTTGACAAGTAAGGGCGCCGCCATATTGGTTTGTAGTGACGACCGCGAGCCGCTTACCAAGCAGAACTGCTACATGGCAGCACGGGCACACAGGAATATAGCTAACAAAGAGAAATGATCTCAGAAAATGTTTTAGAAGGAATACCGTGGAAAATATTTACAATAAGTGATAGTTTTCTCAGAACATAGTCGGGTCGGCCTAACAGCCGGTCCTTGCCTTCCCCATACGTACAAATTGTATTTTTTAACCCAGACCCGTTAAAACGGAAACAACAATCGGGATACCCGATAGCAATTGATTTGATGCTAACATATTTAATAATGTAAACAATAATTTGAGTAATGTTATAGGAATTTCTAGCGGTGACTCTGAGTCTGTATAAAACCTTCTATTTTTGCTTTATAGTCTGACAGTGTCTTGTGTGACGGGTTCGTTAACCCCAGCACAAGGTCATCCAAGGTCATGCTAGGTTACCCGGACCAACAAGTCAACACAGAAAGTAAAGTCTGTGTCGATAATTAAAAGACGATTAACTCGTATAAAACAGTATCACAATCAGCATTAATGAAATCGATCTCCATTTATTTGTGTATTTTACGGAGAATTGGATCAAACGAGGGGAACACTTGGATAATATTGTGTTTCATAATTAACATCATGAAGTAGAATTTATGTAATTCGTCCGTAAAATATGCAAATTATTCGATATTAATTCACAAATTCGCCGCGAATTATGTATTGAAAAATATGCGTAGAACATTTCTCCCTGTTCCCTCCATTTTGATCGTCCATTGAACGTTCTAGACCAGACCTGGGCAGCTAGTGCTCCGAGAATCGATGACGGAGAATCGGCTAATCGCATGCGTTCGAATGCACGCATATTTATTATTTATATTTGTTATGTGTATATTTATTATTTATTTATTTATTGATTGATTTATGCTGTAAACCATGTTTGGTTTATATAGCATACATTAGTATAACACTTTACAAATAATAATGAAGTATATATTGTAATATACACATAATATAAAGAATGTACGTGTATATATGAATGATCGATGTCTACTGTTCGACGGGGTACTAAAAAAATCGCGGGGAGAACGCATGCCCACACGCACTAAATTCGCCGGACAGTGGTCCAAGTACTTTTAATCGTTACAGTGTTCTGTAATCGGAAACCATTGTCAGTTATTGCTGAGAACTGTTTTGCAATATGAATTTGAAGTTTACAGTAATCTTTCAAATCTCTATTTTTATACTAAATTTTAAATTTAAATTTTCGGGAGCTGTTCGGGATCCGTTCAGACGTCCGAATGTCTTGCGGCAGGCGTCTTACAGATGTCTTTGAAATGTCTCAATGCTATCTGGGTATTAATGCTGACGTATTGTTACCCTGCACGTGTTCGTATTAATTGCAATAAATTTCATATGAATTTATAAATAGCATAACAATAATTATAATAGAATGGTACGAACCTTGTCAAGGTTATTCAATCCCGAAAATCATCGACTTATTATGCGTCCAACGAAAGATGCCACAGAGAAACTTGTAGGTATGTACCACGTGATATCCCTACTTCGCGCTACACGTCCTCCGCGATTGGCCGAATCGTTTGACGAAGACAGCAAACGAGCGTATTCAGTGTGACTGCGATAGAGCGATGCGGTGACGTCGAGTTCCTATGTAGACCGTTCTCGTCAAGGACCATGGCCCCGTTGCAAGAACCGGTTCTCGACCGATCACCGAAGTGAAACAACGTGGGGCACGGGTCAGCACTAAGATGGGTGACCGCTCGGTGAAAAGCTTGGTTGGTCCCAGGGTACTTTTTCGCGTGTTGTTGACACATTAGTTGGTTCGGAACCCTCCTTGATAAATAGTAGGCCCAACAGAAAAAGAAAAGATGCGAATAGACCCGAACAACAAGGCCGGCGTTGCTGATACGGAGGGAACTCTCCGAGGTGCAGCATTCCTCCCCCGAGGAGGATCGCCAAAACTAAACGTCGACCGTTCTCGCCAGAACCTAAGCGCAAGAGTGCGATCCGCAGCCTAGCGTCAGAAGCGCGGTCTCGCAGATCCCCCTGCACCCCACTGTCAAAACCCTGCCATCTTTCGTTGGACGCGCATAGTAGATCTTACCCCTAAATCTCCTGTCGTCACTTAAACAAAGAACAGTTGCATAATTATAATAATAATTGATACACGAGTCCATCACAGCTTTGGCGTTCCTGAAGATGTTTGCTGATCCGCAGAAGTGCGAAAAAACTAGAGACAACGTTTGTTCTTCACTGTTGTTGTGGTGAAGAATGTTTATGAATTAATAGAGATCATACTTTGGCACACTGTCCGACGCGTCGGTGTTGGGAACGTGTGAGGGCGGGCCGGGCCGGGCCCGGGGGTGGCTTGGGTCATGTATCGGAAAAAATACAAAAAAAAAGAACTATACTGAGAAAGAGAGAGAGAGAGAAACAACAGGAAGGAAGATACGCTGTAGTCGGTGCAGTGGGTGAGAATAGTAGTGAGACGTATCCAGCGAGTGAACGAGTGGCGGTGCATACTTACGTCCAGTTAGAGGGTGCATCAGAGCAGGGTGCGAGGTGGCTGCTGCAGCGGCTGGTTGCTTGGGTTTGCTAACCTTTGTGTTACTTTTTGCAAATTCCAAACGTATGGTTTGTGGCATATCAGGATCGAATCTAACCCCCTGCTGCAAATAGATTCCCTAAATTAGTAAACCGGGAGCACACGTGGAGGCTTGGATTTGGTGAGGAGAGAACAGATAGTACGCTTCATGTTTCATTGTCAGATTCAAGCGTGCCCGCAAGTTTTTCATCGGCTCCTCGACTTTCGTTTCCAGCTTGTCGCATACTCTTATCCACCAACTTTATCGTTAACATTTCTTTCAAACATTCTCCGTCCAACTAACTGCTAACCCTCAACTGCTGAGATAGAGTCGTACGACATTTCTTCATTCAAAGTTACACCTTCGTACAGTAATGGAAATGTACACTCTAGAACAAGTACGATCAATCGAAAAATCTGCATACTTGTCAATTTTGAATATTTCAAACGAGAAAGTAAGCTTGTCAATTTTTGGAATATACTTTTCAACATCGATATCGATTTTCACATATTATATAATATTAAGCTTGCAAGGGACGTTTCCCAAACGTAACACGCCGATTTTTATGAAATTTTAGTATGATATAGAACTCAAAAACTATTTGTTAAAACAGATGTTAAGGGGGTGGAAGTAGCCCACAAATTTGGGGTGAAAATCCATTTTATTGAATATCTCCGAAACTATTAGGCCTAGAAGAAAATTTCAGAATCCAATTTGTGCGTCTTTGAGTGACGAATCTTTTAGTGTAAACTCATTAAAAAAGAATAATTTGTTTAAAAGATATGAGAAATGTTTGCCTTTTTCCTATGTAATATGATTTGGCTGAGAAAATGCGAAAAATCCAAGTTTCAGTCGCAGGAGATCAGTGGTTCAAAAGGTATGAGTGTTTATACTCGAGCGATTTTCAGCGATTTTGACAGGTAAGGATTTGAACCATATAAACTCATAGACACGGCGCGGCATGTGTATATGAAAGCCGAGAATCCAGTGAAGGAAAGATTTCTGAAGCATGTGACGTCACAATATAATTCCTAAGATATCCTGTCCATTCTTTCGCTCGCTGACCCTCCCTCTCCCCCCATAGACAAGCATTGGCACTGTTCTTATGGTCCGCGGGCCGATGAGCATAGCTTACACATCTTTGGAATCTGTCACGTCACGCATTGCTTTTATCTTTGTTTCAAGGAAAATTATCTCAGTCGCGACTACAAATTGATATGGCCTAAGGATAAGGACGCCGCCATATTGTTATGTTCTGAGACATCGTCCAATGAGCGGAGCCGTGACAAGGTTGCTCTGGGTTAGGTTCGTGCGGGGTAGGGGGGAGAATACGCTTGCAAGTCTACGTTATCGACATCACCGCGTGCTTGTGCTGCCACCTAGCGGCTGCGCTCGTTAGGCGACGCGCGACTACATACCAACATGGCGGCACTCATACCTGCCAAAAACACTGAAAATCGCTCAACTGTAAACACGCATAACTTTTGAACTAGTGAATTCCTAACGTTAAAACTTGAATTTCTGGCATGTTCTCGTCAATATCTACAGCATTACATTTACAAAAAGTTAAACAATTTTGGTTGCCTCAGGTGAAGTTGATCCTTTCACCAGCTAAATAACGATATTCGGTAAGAAGTCTAGAACATGAGAAATTTAATTAAAAGAGCCAATTTCTATGGACTAATTAAAAGTTAAAATCTTTGTAATTACCTGATAGTTCTTTCAAAATAGAAAATTGATGATTGAGAATTTCTAGATCAATTGTTACACGGTAATATCAATTTTATTCTCGTAATAAATTGTTCAATAATAATGGCAATACTCTCACTCGTAAAGCCACAGTTTATTTTGAGTAATATCATCCGATAACTTCTGTTAAAGCCATTACTTAGGAGGAAATTATTCAGCTTGTTTTTGACATTTCAGAATGATTAAAAGTCTCTGAATTGGTTTCCTGTAGTTAGAATATTATGAAAGCAGCGAACGTTCAAAATTGGAGGTGCTCGTGATGGAGTGGCAGGATGCTGTACAATAAAATGTCTGTTTTACTTAATTTCTTTGAGTACCATTACCAAGGGTTGTTCAAATTAATGCAATCAATTCTTCCAGTACTGTATCTGTTACAAACAACGATGCTACTTATTTCAAAATATATCGAAGATCAAAATCATAGAAAACAGAATATATATCAATTTCACTGTTTTAGAAAAAGACAGATCGTGATACGTCAGAATCCACCTCGGCACTTGATGGTTAAACTTCTCCTACACAAGTTGAGGTGCCCTTAAATCCCATTAAATAATCTATTTAAAAAACATTCGCTCCGAAAGTATATCTTAACCCTTAGCACTCGAGTGGCGACTCAGAGTCACCATTAGAAATTGCTGTTCCATTAGTCAAAATATTGTTTACATTATTGAAAACGTTGGCATCTAATCAATTACTAAACATTTTAGTATTGTATGAGGAATTATATCAATCTCATATAGTGAAATAAAATAGAAAATAGTATATAGAATGGAATATTATTCTAGCTAGGAAGAAATGTTTATTTTGTTTATTTTAATTTTCGAGTCAAAATACCTTCGAGTGCAAAGGGTTAAATTTTCTTTCATCCAGTAGAATACTCTCGCACTCCAACTTGTAACTTATTAGAAAGACATTGCTCTATCTGTGAACCCCTGCTTCAGAATATCACGAAGATTTTAAATCGATCAAAAAAGAAAAAAACCCTATTTTCCTCCCTTCGATATGTAACCTTTAACGCATTCCCACGAACATTATAGAAATATTTATTTCTGTGGTGTTAATTAATCGAGACAATTTAGTACTGACGAACACATTTGAAAAAGGAACCACAAAGCAAGGGGTTGATTTATCGTGAACCAATTTCGGAACAACAGCTGACAACGAAAGATTCGGTAAAACGATCTTCAACTGACGCCGTAAAACCGACGCTAGGGGATGAGGATGCGAAAATTACAGGGAAATTAGCACATTGTTCGTGGTTGTGTGTGTGTGTGTGTGTGTTTGTCTGTGTCTGCGTATACGTGTACGTGTGTCTATATACGTGGGCACTGACACAAGTGGGGGTGGTCGTTCGTTAGTCAGTTCCAGGGTGTTCTCAGTGATCGTGTCCATCCGACAAGAGGATGTTTCGGATTTCTCGTAAAGAAACTGGTTACACAGGGTTATCAGACATTGCAGGTTGCGTGAGTTCAGTTGCGGTGGTGTGGTAAAACAAAATCTCTATGTATGCAAGTATATACACATACATACATACATACATACATGTTTACAATATAATAGATATGTATATACAGGGTGGTCCAAAAATGTTGTGCTTCCTTAAAAGGGCTGTTTCTCGAGGTCATTTCGAAAAACACGGACCAATCGGCTGAGCTGGAATCCGTCCGCTGTAGCCGTGCTCTGATTGGCCCGTGTTTATCGTTAATAACTCCTTACGAGGATAGTCTCGTTTCCAGGATTGCAAGGGTGTCCGGCACCCCAGGAGTTAACTCTCGGAAACGGGGTGCCAGCCGTCAGCCTTGGAGGCAAGGCTCTGGGGGTGGGGAGAGACTCGGGGCATGCCGGATCGCGCCTCCGACGACCCTTCTTTACCGGTGGCGGCGTCTTCTGGCCCCGGTCGGGGCGAGGACGTTCGGGTCCCCGGCTCCGAGCGGGGCACGAGGACACCGAGAGCCGAGGGTGGACCGAGCTGGGGCTCGGGAAGCCCATTCCGACGGCTCCAGGGATGGGGCCCTACGCCCGAGCTCCGGTCAGAGTAGGTAGTGGGGGAGGTTAACCCCTCCCCCCGGGATGTATGTTAGCTGGGAGGTGTCCTGTTGAGTTCTCGCGAGATCCAGGCACCTCCCCTTTACCTTAGATGGATGTGCATTTCCAGTGGGTACTCCCCTGGCGGGGATGGTACCTGGGTGGGTATTCCTCTGGATCCCTAGGAGAGGTCCCTAGCAAAAAGCTGCGACAGCTACATGCCGACAAATAATGCAAATTACGCTTTGCAAACATAAAAATTGTAAATTTGGGGCGACTGCGGCCTAGATTTACCTTTGGCTACTGAAAAACCCCATCTGTATTATTAAGAAATGCGGAGGCACACCCGCACCCTTGCAATCCTGGAAACGAGTCTAGCCACTCAACATAGCCTCGAAAAATATTTTCGCAAAGAAAAAAAAGTTACTTCAAATGACCTCCGTTTTCAAGCAAATACAAAATTTTTGGGACACCCCGTATATATGTATACTACGTTAAGATTGTACCGTGTATGCGCACGGCAAAAAATCAATCGGAGACTCATCAGAAGGTACGTTTTTTTTTTTAAACAATAGGGTGATTCGGTGGTCGAGAAGAGCGAATGGAATAGTGGGCGTTGGGGTGGTGGTGGTGACCACGCTTGTCAGGAGGCAAAACAACACCATATAAATATATATATATATTTATATCGATAATATGTCACACGGTGCAACCAGCGTTATTACAGTACGGTCTTGGTACGTATACAAAAAATAGGTATTTCTACTGTATGTCCCAAGTAGAGAAGGAAGAAGCTAATGGTAGAGATAGAGACAGAAGGAGATGTGTAAAGAATGAGAGAAAGAGGCAGAGAGAGGGGGGAGAGAGAAAGAGAGAGATAGACAGAAAGAAAGGTAGTGTGTGTGTGTAGTACTTGATAGGTAAAAGAGCTACGTAGCATTAACCCGTGCTAGCTGGAATCTAAGGCGGGGCGTTACTTTATATATTATATATATATCTTTTTGATTAAAAAAAAAAAGACTGAGAATTGCGGGCTATGTTTGGAAGTGTGTGTATGTGTATATATATATATAATATATAAAATATGTCTAGTTGTAGGTTGCCCTCGGGAGCTCTCGCGTTTAATCGCGGAGCCCGGGAATTTCTGTTTCGATGCGTTCACGAAACGGGCTATTACCTGAAGATCCTGTTTCGCCGCTTCTGCGCCGGCCCTCGTGTGAAAAGTCACGAATCCCACCGGCTGAAATCATACGGAATAAAAACATGAGTCGCATGATCCATGTAGCGCTGCTAAGCTTTAGATCTATTTGTAATTTGTAGTATACAGGGTGTCGCAAAATTCCTTCAACATCCGGAAATGGGAGGTTCCTGAGATCATTTGAAGCAACGTTTTCCTCTGCAAAAATGGCGTCCGCGGCTTTCTTAAGGAGTTATTAACGAAAAACACGGAGCAACCAACACGCGTCTAGGTCGCGCTCTGATTGGTCCGTGTTTTTCGTTAATAACTCGTTAACAAAGCCGCGGACGCCATTTTTGCAAAGGAAAATGTTGCTTCAAATGATCTGAGGAACCTTCCATTTCCGGATGTTGAAGGAATTTTGAGGCACCCTGTATGTATAGATCTCGATAATTTAATTTAGAGCTCTTACAACTAATCCATTGCAGCTTTCTTTTCACTCTACCGTTCGTACTCGGGGTACCTGGGTGCCCGCATAAACGTGAATAGTAAAATCAGATTGCAGCGCTGTATGTCCCCCTAGAAACCATGCTTAACGCCATATCTTAATGTTTATTTTTATTTTATTTTTTATAATAACTAATAAATAAATGAAAAGCGATAAGAGAGAGAGAGAGAGAGAGAGAGAGAGAGAGAGAGAGCGTACGTTACGACATATTTCTTCCATCCACTATTTTTTTGTCATTCCAAATAACAGCAACATTACAAAAGTATCTTAGTTAGTGATTGTACGATAAGTTCAAGTCATTTAGTCGAATTAAAAAATTCAAGTCATTTAGTCTTATTTCAGACATAAAAGCGACTTCTCCAAATAGATGTCATAAAGTCGTCTTTTTGAGACGTAAGACGTTCAGACCTAAATACAACGTAAAACAGACGTCTGTGCTATCGATAAAGTTCTGTTTGTTCAGATTGTTTTTTAAAAACACCGAAACGAAATGAAGAATGTCGTGATTAATTACACGGCGATAGTAATTGCAGTCTTTTACGTCGGCGTATGCTACTTTGCCCCCTTTGTTCGGTTCATATAATGTTCCGTGGTTGTGAATGATTGTCCTTTTTTATGACACCATGAATCGTGCGTCGCTCGCATCACCCACCGGTTACGTAAAGAAGATTTAAGTAACACTTGTCCATTTATTACAGCTGAGGAGACGTTTGTTCAGTTATTACTTGAAAGGAAGTATTTATAGTGCCGCTGGGAAAGCGTACACAGCCGACTGAACGTGTGAAACATATCGCTTCAGTGGTAATAGTGGTATACATACATATATACATGTGCACACATGCTCAGATTGCTCAGTTAATACAAAAAGAAATTAAATATCCAGATAGCACACGACGTGAAAATCATAGTTTTTCGCGACTTTTGGTCAGTTTCTGAATTCCTGTCATTTGGTAAATCAGTTGTTCTAATTTTTGAAAAAAAGTCAGGTCGTTTGGTCCGATCATAAAGTTATACTGTTTTAAAGTGCGTTGAAATACTTTCGTGGTTCACTGTAAGTGGCCGAAGACTTTTGCACGGTACTGTACGAGCACGTATACATGCATAATATCGACAGAAATGATTACTGTACGTTTCGTGTCGCCGTGGATCGAATAAAATTCGTGATGTACCGAGCACCGGGGTTCGTGATTTTTCATTTCGTGACATACGTTACGTTCCCGGAATTCTTATCGGAATACAGAATTTCCGAACGTAATACACTGTTCTGCCGAGCCCATTTTTATCAATACGTCCATCGTGCAGCTCGTAGATGTAGGTTAATAGTTTTGCACCCGCCACATAAAGAAGCACAATCAATTTTCGCGTTTTTTGCATCGACGTTTTCGCACGCATTCAAATCAGAATCGTTATTTTTGTCGACGTGTACTTTTCACAAATATTGGAAGTTTCATGATTGCACTGTCCAACAGCCAAAAAGTATTTCGATTCCCACTATGCACAAATGATTCCCTAGACTTTCGCGAATACAGTGATATCCAATATTAATACATTATAATTTCAACATGAAAATTCCAAAGCACGAAAAGTAAACTGTCAATGGAAGAGAAACGAGCCTCGCTTGCAAATTACAACCAAATTACCTTGCAATAGTAGGACGAATACAATTTAGGCGGTCGGAAATAAGGAACAAGTACGACGCATCAGAGGAGAGAGAGAGAGAGAGAGAGAGAGAGAACGAGTGGGAAAAAAAAATAATTCATTCCATTTGCAAGTACTTTTAAAAATTTCGTTCGTCGCAATTGAAGTCGTCTCTTTTCCCGGGAACGAAAAAATATTGAATAAAGCAACTTCTCAGGAACGCGAGTTGTTTCACGTTTTTCGACTGCGTCCCGTTCTCGCACGAAACTGCTGCCCTAGTCGACCGCCATTATAATTTTCCAACCCCTTTGATTATGCGGAATTCCGCTACACGCGCTACACCCTCGTCGAGTGCCGTATATGCATAAACGCCGTACTTGCACTTTTCCACAATCGTGCTTACCATGTACAAATTTATTTTATCTGCGCCCTTCTCTTGTCTACACTATTCTATACTCGTCGGGTAAACTTTACTTTATCGGATTCATAATTTGTGCCTGTCTACTATAAATTATTATGTATTTGGTACTTAATCCAGTAAATTTGTAGCCGGGGACCCTGCAAATCGAAGTATCGATCCTGTAGGATCAATGGTCCAGGAGTTATGCTTGTTTAAAGTTGAGCATTTTGCAGTGTTTTTGACAGGTAAAGGTGTCCTCATATTGGTTTGTAGTGACGATCGCGCGTCGCTTACCGAGCTGAACCGCTACCAGTTACAACGCAACATCGTCGCCATGTCTTCCAAAATTCAAACAACAATCGCAATACCAGCTCTATATTATCAGCATTAAGGCGTGCCCGTGCTGCCCTGTACCTTATCTGTCAAAAACACTGAAAATTGCTCAACTTTAAGCAAGCATAACTCCTGAACCATTGATTCTACAGGCTCGAAACTTCGATCTGCAGGGTCCCCGGGAACAAATCTACTAGATTACATACCAAATACCTAATAATTTATAGGAGAAAGGCACAAATTTTGAGTCCGGTAAAGTATAGAGCAGCCCACTCGTCTCAACATTGGAGAAATTTTCCTACGTAACAAATATAGTGATTCCCACTAATACAACCCCTGGTAAAAAGGTTCCTAAAATTTCATGGTGAAATTGATGGACAACCATTGACTCCTTTTTTTGAGAAAAATTTGTAGAATTGCTTAAACAGCAAACAGCGTTTTCCACTCTTGTCTCACACGAAACCGTTGCGCGTCTAGTTTTCAAGCTTCACTTATCACTGTCACTGGTTGACGCGATGTTTATGAATTTTATATACCTCTGTACTATGCACGATTACTTTTCGTTGCAGAGCTTCGTCCAAGAGAATTGACTGCGATAGTTGAATAACTTTCTTTTGACAACGGAGATATTTCACTTCACTCGAGCGTCCGAGTGATCTATTAAAAAATGTAAATTGTTACCTTGCAGGTTTTCTGTCTAAAATGCGGATACTTATGTGTTCAGAAGTTCCTAAACTAGAAGGGGACGTTTATCATAAGAAACATTAGTGACATTTCGGTTTTATTGTTATTGTGATGAACTTTTTAGTTGGCTATATGGTAGATGTGACATCAATTCCTAACCAAGCTCCAATCATTTTTCACGTGCTCCACCATGATAAATATGCTGCTAATCTTTATGCGTTTATAGGAAAATGGAGTAGGTGAAATTCAAAATTGTTGAAAAATTTTGGAAATTGAAGATGTCAAGAGATATGAATTTTCCTCCAGTATACATTCAATTTAGTTTCTGTTTCTTGCAATCGATGCAGACAATTTTTATTTCGCATAAAGATAACACGTAACACGTGAAAAATTATTGTAGCTTGGTTGGGAAATGATTAATTAGACATAGACACAGAAATCGAGGTGCGAGTAACTGAAGGTTAAAACAGCAAAATTCTTGCCAATTCAATGGTTAACTAATCCATCTAGCTTGGCAGAAAAAATTGAAGTCGTCTGGTCCATTTATAAAAAAGTTATTCCGGCTTCAAGTGTGCGCCATCCGTTATGAGACTGACTGTAAATATCGGAATTCCCGAGATTTCGAGAACCGGGGTGGCGTTTTGAGGCGAGCTTTATTGAATGTGGTCGTGAATTGATAGTGCTAAAAGCGTTTCCACATTGTGCAGTTTTCACCGTCGTCCGGTTGACGAACGAATGGTGAGCGATTACCGTCCGGTAAAATTCCAGTTTTCTACTTTGACGTGTTAATTACGTGTATAATCGAAGAGCATGGAAATTGCGCAATGAAACGAATAACGGCGAAGTCGAAGATGGGCATTACACTGGATGCTAATAAGCCAACATTCATTTGTCAAGCAGACTGCGAAAACTGTGTACAAAATATTTTTTGTACATTTTTTAATTGCACTACCGGAAATGCCTAAAAAATGGTGACATAACTTAACGCACAGACCCTGTATAAACCAGAAGCAAAGTTAGAGATTTTTGATGACCGTGTCAGGTCGTTTGGTCCCACTGTTCGAAAATGAACTTGTGCTCCACACGAAATAAGTTGGTACACCGCGTTCCGTGCAATCAGGCCCTCGCCGTGCCGCGCCGCGCCGCGCCGACCGCCCGCGCCCCGGTCACTGGCACTGTTCGGTACGAATCAATACGGAGACAGTTTCAGCTACCATTTGTTTGTTCTAATTGCCCCTTCGTCGCGGTGACAAATTCTACACACCGTTGGCCCGTTACGATTTTCATAGAATATTGAATTTTGCGGAATTCGAGCAAATTTCTGGATACGGTGCGCGGTGTAATGATCGGACTGCGGATGTTTATGTAGCCATAGGATACCTACCGAAACGCGCCAGTTCTGTGTGAGAATTCTATCTTTACAAACTACATACAGTGCTTGCGATGCACGTATTTACAAAATACTCATCGCTTTACAATTCACCTTCCGAAAACTTAGAATTATTAATTAACTCTTTGCCGACACAGCATCAATCGAGTCGGCAACGACCTGCAAGCATCTCATCATCCTCCCCGGATTCTGACTTGGATCACCGTAGAAAAGGGAACTCGTCAAGGCTATCGTTGTTCATTGGCAAGGGGGTAATGTGGCGGCTAACCTCCTACGCTCGCCACAAGATGGGCAGATAGTCAAGACCTTTCCCGCTACTACCTGATCCGTCACCGATCCCAATATATGTATACCGATCTCAACCGACTTCCGATATCCCAGCGTCCAACCTCCCTTTCATGCAGCCAGCGCGCCTTCGTCGCGATGCGCAACGTGCGACCTTCCTCCATGGTAACGACGGATGCTGGTGGGGGATACTGGAGGCTATGGTGGAGACGATCTTGTCTCAATTCATTGTCAGACAAAAATGCCCACCCCTGTGCCACTGTATTTGTAATAAATTCACGGTCTCCCTCGCGATTTTAGTGAATTCCATGGAAAGCGTGGAACTTTTCTTTGAAACGTTCACGATTTTGATCGAATATTTTCTGCCAGTTTTATCTGGTAGTTGGACACAGAGAAAGATTCACTTAGAAAAATGTCCGATGTTAGCATGATTGGTAAAGCGGCCTGTACAACTAATGTCGACTATACAGCGAACGCGTTCGATATATTTAATCCTCCTACGTTTTGCTAAATTTTTTACCAGCGTCTATAACGAGAACTATCCATCGTGAACACGGTTTCGATGAAATCGAGCCGACGCGCGACGCGGTGACGTCACTTGGCATTCTTCGGAGGAAATGCATTCCTTTTACGCGATCGATATCATCCCTGCTGCGTTATTTTAGAGAGCTTCGGGATGCGGGTAAAGGGCAAAAGCGTTGCACAAGCTAGCTACACGAAGCGAATACACACGCGCGCGCACGTACATGCACACAGAGGGAAATATACCCACACAGGAGGCGGACAAGAACGTTAATGCTTTAACGGAGTGGAGATTTTATAGCGTTAGCGGTGCAGGTTGTCGCGTGCGTTGGTTCTACCTGCGGCGCATAAATTAATGCTATCTCACTGGATTATATACCAGGTCCGAGCCGACATGATGGCTTCCGCGGAGGTATAAAATTGACGTATTTTTTCCCCCCAGGAATCGATTAGATGTTTTTCCGTGTTACCTGACTCACGTAACACCGGCCGCCATCGCCGACGCCATCGTTGTCGGGGCCGGGACTTTGTTTCCCATTGCGCATCCTTCTGACAATCATTATTTTAGTAAAAAAAGAACCTATTCCGACAATTTCATCCAATTCTGAGGTTGGACGTAAACGGAAACTTCGCCCTTTGTTTTTTCTAAATCGACTGATACATTGGATTAGGATTAGATAAAGGAATAGAATGTTGTCCCGTTAGATGTCTGGGTACGGCGCGGCGACGAAAAAAATTCGATCGTGCATGCGGCGACAAAATCATTGGAATCGTGCGGAGTCGCTTCGATCGCGGAGCGAGTTCTATTGAAAGTTGCCGATAGCAAGTTTTCTCATTTGTTCGGTTACCGAGGAACAATCGCGAGTGGAATCTCGATACTTTGTCGAACTGCTCCCGCCTGATAGGAAAGCATCCGAAACCAAGGAAGGGAATCGATGCGACTGAGAAGAATCACCCCGTGCGCCTGAATTTGCCCTCTATTTCGGGGAACGAATATGGAAAACGGCGTATTGGCCGGAGTTAACCTTTCGCGCAACGAAATCTAGGACAGATCCATCGTCCTGTTAAAGCCGTGTGGAACAATTTTTCTTGCCGTGAGCCACGCGAGAAGATGTGGCAATGATACGACCTCGTATAGTAATCAGTTTGTTACAATAACTGTAAAATATCACCACAACTACTTAGCGAGAATACTAAACCACCAATTTCGTTTTATTTGCTACGAAATCGTTCAGAAACCATCTAAAACATAATCTTCTTATCAAAATAATAATAAA
Organism: Lasioglossum calceatum; assembly: GCA_963966675.1. Taxonomy (NCBI): domain Eukaryota; kingdom Metazoa; phylum Arthropoda; class Insecta; order Hymenoptera; family Halictidae; genus Lasioglossum; species Lasioglossum calceatum. Next base: position 493,152 of record OZ016548.1, read on the forward strand.
TGCTTTTAATAACTTTCAAGCGAAATACGCGGTATCATTCTGGATAAAAGTCACGTATTAACCCGTCAGGGGTTTAATTCTCTTCTGAGAATATATTTAAAAAATAAAAAAATAAAAATTTTAATTATACACAGAGAAATAAATATTGTGACTTACCGATGCTGTTTTCCCATTTTTACTCGTGATTTTCAGCAGGGACCCCTCGTACCCCTGAAACAAAATTCAATTTAGTATATTATTATTATTATTATTACACAGTGCAGGGATATTATATAAGAACGTTGTGTAATTCTGACGAATCTTGATGTACGAAGAAAATTGATTTTCGCATCGAAACATTAATGTTCTTCGACACTTTTCAATTTGACATTTTGTTTTCTCAAACTCAATCTTTCAATGATCACTGAATTTGTGTTTCTCAAAAAATGAAAAGTAAGTATTAAATATAGATAGAATATGCAAGGTAAGTCAATAAGGACAGAACGAATACAAAAAATAATTTGAAATCTACACTGGCATAAAACAACATTCGTTATTACAGTAAGTCCTCTATCGACGCAAAAAGGTGCTTCACGATGGACGCAAAGAAAATATCCCCTCTACCGTAATAATCCGATCTCGGCTCGGGTTTATCGGTGTGAACCACTACTAATGCGACGCGGAGAGTCGCAGCAGTTATTGTTTCTATCCAATCGCTCGTCACGATGCAAATATTGGAAATACTGGTGCTAGTCAAATAATAGGAAGTGGCTGCTGTTTTTCCCTAAAGATGAAAGAGGGTCGAAGAAGAGCGAAGGACAACAGTTCGATTAAAGCATATTGAATCGACTCAGCACATAAAAAATACACAAAGATGGAAAGGTCGACAAAATCGTTCAAGTTTTTGTGTATCGTACGAACAATTTTTCCATGCTCGTGCTGATTCGCGAAATTCGTCGAAACAGTTTCACATTTTCCTTTGTTGGTTTTCCGTTAAAATCATTTAAACGCGATTGTACGACCAATGATGTTTCTTCTGCTGTGAACTCGCCGAAAACTTTGAAAGTGAAATGCACATGTGCATCACTGCACGAACAGCTACAGAAATTCGGTTATTTCGTGTACGAATGAAAAAGGGGACTAGCGATTTCGTTATCCTTTCAGGCGATCAATTTGTCAACGGACAAATTGCTCTCGTCACGAAAAATAACATTTGATAATATGTGTTGTGGATTGGTACGACTGTACAGCGACAGCGCCATCTAGCGTAGGGTGGTGATGCGAAAGGGAATCGCGCGGGAGATGAGTTGGTTACTGTTAGATTAGAAGACAGCACAGCACGCAATAAAGCGGGAACCTCTAAACCAGGCCTGGGCGCGGTTGGCTCGGAGAACAGATGTTGCTGCTTCTCCTCTTCGCCTGGTCGGCAAGAGTCAGTCCCCACCACGGCCACTCCGACTCTTTCCTTAGCCTTAGCCTTAGCCTTAGCTGCTACGGGGAAAGCTACTAACAAGCTGGTAAGGCTAAGGGAAGAGCCGGAATGGCCGTGGTGGGGACTGATTTGCCGGCCAGGCGAAGAGGAGAAGCAGCAACATCTGTTCCGCGAGCCAACCGCGCCCAGGCCTGCTCTAAACTATTCAAAGGCACTGTCTCATTATTTTACCTGGTCAACATTGCGTTTCAAACAATATGCTCTGCGTTTTTACCGGTATTCCTCCATCGAGCCATCACACGAGCAATAATGAGCTTTCAGGAATATGTCATAGGAAAACTAAACGATGTTGAGTTAGAAAACGTTTTACATACAATGTGTTCGACTGTCGTTCAATATTAATAGTAAAATTGCTACACTGTATTTAATGGTGTTCGTTACGAGTACCGTTGTATGATTTGTTGATACGAAGTTCTTTGTCAGCAATACCTATAATTTATTAAAGTCGTATTGACACTTTTGTCAATATTAAAAAATACGGATAATTTTATGCTCAAGAATGTTTATGAAAAAAACGACGCGTTGTAAGATTATGATCGCAAATGTAAATACCCATAACAATTTTTAGGACATTATTATAATAAGTATTAAAATATAACTAAAATAATGTAATTAAAATATAAGTAAAAAATTGTAACAATTTTACATTTTATTTTAGCACGCCCTGTATAATTACGGCTGTATAATAATGTCGGCGCTGCAACGAAGTCTTTCGTTGCCAGAGGAATCGTAGTCAGAAATACTAATGGAAAGCAAAGGTATTCAAGGATTGAACAATTCATTCAAGAAGCAAATTATGAAAAAAAGGATTGTAAAGTCTTAGTTGATTATGTTTCTTGTTTACTTTCTCGCCTCCGGGAAGAATTTATTCCAACGGGACAACTGAATAATCAGTTGAACGACAACAATTCACGAAGTATTTAATTACAACTGTAATTTGAAACGAATTTAAACGACGATTGGCTGGCTCCGCGATACATTTTGCGCAGTGTGATTTCTATCAACTAAAATTGGTTTCGCCGATTCATCCGCGCCACACGGAATAATTCTGCGGAAGAATCCTATTACAAAGCTAATCGTAAATTTATGATTACGCTGGATAATCGAGAGAAACGCAAACCAGAATAACCGAGTCGCGAACAATAACCGACCGGTGCGGCGCGGCGCGGCCAACGACATTCGAATTATTAGAGCAAATTAGTCATTTCGACCGGAAACAAACGAATGTGTGAATTGAAAAAAAATACACAGCGTAGAGTGTATAATATTTTCATTATAAAATGCTGTTCCGACAGTTTCGACCAAATTTTAAATTTCAATAATCATTTCTTTCTCAGAAACAATAAGATACATCAAACTTTCACCAATCTATTTCGATCTTTAATGCAGTCTTTAATAAACTATAAACGCTTTGTACGACTTTACCAATTAACAGAAATATATTCTGATTATAAGAATTGTATTGCAATTGTGGAATTGTCGTGACTTTTAAAAATGTTATTTCTATGAAGATATTATTACGTAAGTAATATGCACGGTGTTCACGCACTGGCAACGCGGGTTTTCGGAGCAACTGTATAACTGTTTCATAGATTTTATACCGGACTCGCGGTATCTATATGGGTAACCTTGATATGAAGGGGAACTTTAGCCCGATCTCACTGGACGTTGACTCTACGAGACGCAGCACGACGCGACGTGACACGATTCGTGACTACGCTAATACTAGCCCACGAGAGTAAAAATGTAATGTTTTGTATACTCCTCAAATGGATGGGGGAGGTCTGTTGATAGTATGGGAACGCGTAGGGCCCAGGGCCCAGACCGTGGGGAGATGCTCTTACGCACACCCAACTATCTAAAGCCTGCAACATTCTAAAGCAACAATCGAAATTTTTGGACCAACAGTTCTCCTTGGAGGTGCCGCGTCGTTCGTCGTTCCGGTTCGAATTTCGAATGTTTCGAGCGTTCGGACAGGTTCGCATAACTCGTCAGCGGAGCGAGACGGTCGAATGATATATGGACAGCGTGTTACACGATTCCGGCGCTCTTTACACCGAGCGAACACAGCACCCTGGCACCGTCGTATAATCCCAACACGCTGCGCTGGTTCGCTGGCATAGTCTCGGCGTTTACTGGCCCAATAAACTTATGAGTACCCGTGTTATATTTGTATGCATGTACCGCGCGTTGCTTCTCGCTAGAAAACGCGTGTTAATGAAATCTGAAATATCGTCCGGTTTCCGAGCGAGCCAACGCGACGCTCCCCGTGATCTGCCAAGGAATATTTCACCGCGAAAATAATAGATGACAAGCCGAAGATTGTCGTGCGAGGCGGATAGCTACCGGCGACGTTTCCGTTCGTTCCTCTGCTTTTACGGCGAACGCTTAACAGCCGCGTAAACTTACGCCTTTGCACTTCTGTGTGTCATCTTTTGAGCACTTGCTCGACGATATTTCGCGATCAACTGCATCCGCCCGTTCAAATTTTGACACGCTCGAAGTCGAAACGGCCACTCGGAATTTATTACGTCGCTCTTGAACGTCTCTGCTCTATTATCGTCTACTACTGGCTCTCTAAGTCTACTTACTTACAATTAGTAACGTCGTAGAAGAGAAATGCGGAGTCGATGATAAACAAAGGGACGTCTGAACTTTGTCGAGATATTGGGTTGGGGACAAAGTTTCTTCGTATTTTAACGCAGAAATGAATCAAGTTTTCTTCATATTTTCAATGGAGTTTATGAAATGAAGCATGTGCCGTTTTGATCGACCACCTTTTACCATTTTTGAGGTAAAACCATAATCCCGTCACTGTGGAACTTGTGTGATTTCTGGCCGAAAAACTGCGACACGCGATTTCCACAGGCCTCTTTTGAAGTCAACTTCACACCATTAATTATGATGTATTTGTCATGTAATCCAGTAGATTTGTATCCACAGAATCTGCAGATCGAGGTTTCGATCCTGTAGGATCAATGGTTCAGAAGTTATGGTTGCTTAAAGTTGAGTAATTTGCAGTGTTTTTGACATGTAAGCGCGCCGCCATATTGGTTTGTAGTAACGATCGCGCTCCACTTACCGAACAGAGCCGCTAGGTGGCAGCAGGGGCACGCGGCAATATCGCTAACAGAGGAAATATCTTGGAAAATATTTACAAAAAGGTTCTTCTCCTGGTACAAATCTACTGGATTACGTACGAAATAGATAATAATTTATAGGAGAAAGGCAAAAATTTGGAGTCCGGTAAGGTAAAGTTTACCATTTATTCCCTAATTAGAGCGACTAGATACTCTCGCGAGCGACCGTAGCGTGGGTCAGATGTCAACAGCTGTGGGGGAGAATGCATTAAAAGAATGCAACGTTAAGTGAAACCAGCGAAAAGGACGCGAATGCAACGTCCGTCGACATTATAAATATTCGGATTCGAGCAACGGTGAACTATTCAAATATTAAAGCGGCCCAAGAAAACTGGAGCAATCCGAGCGTGTATTTTTAAATCCTCTGCAACGGAAATGTTCTCTTTCGTTGTGACCAAACTAGTGGACGACGAATCACAATGCACGGGACCATCCCGAAAGGTCTCCGGAGTCAACCAATAACGCAGAGAGAGAATGCAAATTTAAATATTTTAGACGTACCATTAAAAGTTACACCTTTTTCACAATATATAGAGTCCTTATAAAATTTTTAGGGTCCCCGTTTCGATACTTGTCAATGCATTTTTTTCGTGGAGTCGATCAATTGTCATTCCTTTTATTTATTGTAGAACTTCCACAGTTAAGACGCGCAGAATTCACTGTAGTCAAGTTTGTTTAATGAAAATCATATTGAAATGACGTAACTTCGTTCACGTCTGTGGCCTACAAATGCGACAAACCTCTGCGCTAATCTAATCGCCTCGGAAGTACTTCTCTGATAGTCTGTGTAGTAACATTATGCAAATTTCCATCATCGTGAGTTAATCTACAAAGAAAGGAGGTTAAATAGAATATATTTTCTTTATCAAAGGTTTCGTAAGATCCAAGATAAAGTAAAATTTGCATTGTGTTCGTGTACGGTATGCGCAGCGTTAATAATCCGGCCCTTAGTGGCAGATTTTATATTTTTGCCACACGTACTAACATTACAGTCACACGAAAACTTCAACCAACATTTCTAACATTTCGACATTATTTTTAGCCCTTAGCACGCGAATGGTGACTCTGAGACGCCACTAAACTTATAAGATGAATAAATATCCAAATATTATGAAACAAATATTTACTTCATTATGATATTCATTTATGATATAAATATATAAATATCCCCGCCAACTTCAGTAATCTGATCTCGGCCCGTGCGTCATCACAATGTAACACCAATATTTAATCTTCTTTATTTTTCATTATTTTTTTATGGAACTTTCAGCAACATATTCGTGGTATTTTTCTAATGCAAAATGATACCAAACACGATATAATTTCAACTGTATTTAGTGGTTTAATTGACGATGAACGTTTCGGGCGCAAGGAAGGACAGCGTATCGGAAAGAAAGAGACGCGAAGAGTCGCAGTCGTCGGCACAGTTCAAAGGCCCGCGCGTGGTCTCGCTTTACACGCGCTGTCCTTCTGTACGTTCTAAAATAGCTCCGAGTGCAATGGGTTAGTACAGGAGAATGTATGGAAAAATTTCTTAAGACTGTAAAAACAGGAACAATGAAGGAGGCACGAGAAAGGAAATTCTGGATACGGTTTACAGCGAAACCACAGTGAAACCTATTATCTGTCGAGAGAGTGTATCCATTTTTCCAACTTTCTTCCTTGGTGGAATATGTCCGTAACAAAGGTAAATGAATAATTGCGGGTAAACGCAGCTCGTTAGGAGTTAGGAGTGAAAACGGGCAAGCGGAAATACGTAGCATCAGCGGCTGATCATCGCTTGACTTTCGACCCAAGGCAAAATTTAACAAGAAGAATTGTGGCGTAAAATAACTAATTGCCCGGTTTACGTTTCAAAATGAAACTTTCCCAAGTATAGCACTCTGCAGGAGAATATTCTTGCTCGTACGGTTTTGATTTTCTCTGCTTTGTTTGTCGACATAGTAAACAGGTGCTGAAGAGCGTCAACGTATTCTCTCCGTTGCGTCATCGAGGTATTGTTCATTAACAATTTTACTGATTTACCAAATTTTGACAATTTGGTTCGTGAAAAACGTTGCCAAGTTTCTTCGAGACAAAAATGAAATGGTTTTATTCGAATAAAGTAAACTGTAGAAAAGAACACTTCATATGTATTTTTGTGTTTTGTACCTGTGTTAATAAATGCAATGTTAATAAAAAGAAAATGGGTTTTCTCCATTTTGAGTCTTTTTTTTATTGCGGCCCTCGAATGAATTTACAATGCTTAATGAGGCCCTTGGTGGTAAACGAGTTTGACGTGCCTGTTCTACGCCAAAGACCAGGCCACTCTTTTCGAACGTAACTCAACACCTAGCATGGCTCATCCAACATCTACATCTGACCTATTTGACGAGGTTCTTGTACTGACAATCTATGAAAATTGATCTTTTGAAATTTTTAAATGGCCATGCTCCCCAGGGCCGAGGTAAGAGCAGTTCGCGGTACATAGCAGGCGATGGCCCGGTCGTTCCCGTTCACGTTATCCCAATGCCTCAACTGGAGAGCACAAAGCAGGTAGCGCGCTTCGACGCGACGCGACGTCTAGCATCGTGGCCCGGTCTGTATCGAGTATCGTACGCGCATTACGAAATTGTCGAGGGATTCCAGAGCGAGCCAGAAACGCGAAAAGTCGATTCCTCTGCGCAGGCACAATGCCCGAGCGGTAATACAACATTCTGGCAGTGATATCTTTGACCTCGTACAACGGATCGTCAAAAAATACTGCTCGCAACTGACACTCTCCCGAGGCTCTCTCCTGTTACGTCTCGTCTCTCCAACTTAAGGGGTGGTGTCATATTGACAGGTCCAACATCGATATTTTCTATTGTATTTTTTTTAAGTATAGAACCTCAAAAATCCTTCAATTAATCGAAATAACAAAGTTATGCGGATTCCAGGAGAACAATGCTTTGGGGTAGCGGTGTCAGTGCGTTTGATAAAACTGCACCCGAGGAAGCCAGAAATTTTTAACTTTTCTAAATATGATCCTATAGACTTCGGTAAGAAAATTGCAAGAATCTAAGTTGTAGTCTTAGGAATTCACTGGTCCAAAAGTTATACGTGTTTAAAGTTGAGCGGTTTTAAGCGTGCTTCTTGGTAATTATTAGCTTCAGGACATATCAAGGTTAATTGATTTTTATGCAAAAGCTACTCTACATATAGTAGATTTGTGATAGAAACGGATGTCATTTAAATAAATCAAGCTAACCCTCGAATCTCCGAAACGCCGCACAGTGAGGCAAATTCTGTGTCAAAATGAAAGAAAGTTACGACTTAAGCCCCCCCTAATTTCGTATGGACTACAACATATTTCATTTAGAACGAAATCGACGATGGTGCCTGCAAAAAGTGATCGATTTGGCATGGAATGACCTTTCTAATAAAAATGAAGCACTATTATATAATATTTATATGCACAAAGATCCGCAGTTTTTGACTTGCTTCGATTAAGATTTCTTTTCACGAAATGATTTACTTTGCACGGATTTATGGAAGCGGGAGAGGCAATATTTTAATCTGAAAGTGTAGCGTAAAAATTATTACATCGCTGAAAGTATTCACCAGCGTAATGCTGAACGTGGCTGTTCGTGGGAAGAAAATGGGTCAATACAATTTTATGGGAGGTTCTCCCGTGATAACAAATGCACCGCGGCATTTATAAGATTGCATTTTCTGTTGAACTCGTTTTCCACAAATAGCTGTGCTTAAAAAAAACCAACCTTTATTATCTTATCCTAGATCTCTGAAGACTGCCGGGAACTCTGGTAGAACCAGCGCGAAATTTAAAAGTTCACGTGAGAAATGTACATGCATACTATGAAACAATTCATAATCCATCATTGAAACCGTTATTCTATTTTTTATCGCTTTCGCGGTCTCGAATTATTTATTCCTGGAAAAAAATCATGGCTTTGCTAAGCAGTTCTTTGAAAATACAAATGTTTGCATTTATTTCGTATGTTCTTATATGAGGACGCCATGACCGAAAGGGTTAACTTTCCGGACTAATTAATCTAGTTTTACGAAAGAATAAATTTTTATGGTGAAAATGAACAGGTATACCTTTCATTCATTGGTATTCATTTCATATCTATAGACAAGAAACATTTAAGAGCTTCCATGAATTAGTCCCAGAGTCCCAGCTAGACAGCGGATTTTTCGGATAATTAGTAATGTAGAATCAACGGAGACATGCATTTTGTCCAGCTTTTTACGATTCTGGGCCATAGTGCACTGTTCGCTTCGCGTCGCGACCGAATATTTCGCAAAGTTCTTTTCCGTGGCGGTGCTCAGGTTCGCGAGAACTTCCCTTCCGATCGATCTGGCCTATCAGTCAAGGCGAAACTGGCGATCGATAACGAGAGAGCTGGAATCGTCTCGAAAGCCGCGCCGCGCGCCGCACAGTGGAACAAACCGATAAATTCTGTGTCAAAATCAAAGAAATTTTAATGGAAATGGGATAGAGCGTTGATTTTTCTTTTAAATTAAAACTGAAACATTGCAGAATATGGGATAAATATATATATATATATATATATATATATATATATATATATATATATATATATATAGAGAGAGAGAGAGAGAGAGAGAGAGAGAGAGAGAGAGAGACTGAGAGCTATTAGCTGAGGGCATCCCTTTTTAAGACTAAACTTGCTGCCAACACAAGTTGCCCATGTGATTGTCTGGTAGAAATGAATAAAAATCGTACTAAATTCTGGGGAATTTGATATTACAGAATTTCTTGAAAATTTTCGAAAGCCATAAATGCATAAAGATCCGCAGTCTAGAAATGATTCATCAAAGCCTTTATCGTTGCAAAATCTACCGTGTACTACCGGTTCTCGGAACGCGACGAAAGAGAAAGTTCCACTTTGTTAGACAGTTAGATATTCACTATTTTCGAATGATCGAACGTAAATGTTTTCTGGCTCTTTGAGGAAAGACTGAAGACGCAACGGGTCTTCCGGCGCGCCGGATAATTGTGAACTGTGAGCGGAGCGAAAGGCTTCGTGTAACTTTTTCTCTTTGACTTTGCGCGCGCCACGCTCGAGAGGGCACAATGGGTTTAACTTTCGAGGAAAATCTTGAAATGGTGCGAGAACAATTTTATCGTTCCGCAGGAGCGCGCTGCGCCGCGCCGCGCCGCGCCGCGCCGGTTCTCTACTTTTTATCGTTAAACTGGTCACTGCAATGGGGTTCTTCTTGTCTAGGTCCGACACACGGTTACCCATCGCATGACATGGAGGTTTGTGTTCGCCTGAAAATTTACCCTCATCAATCAAACATATTTCTTTTTATCAATTTTGCTTATTCATTAGGTGTTTCGGTTAGTTTTGTTATTCTAGTCTCATGACTACACACTCAAATTTTAGAAATGAAGATTTTTAATTAAAAATTTTTATTTCACAAACAAATTCTAATAACTTATAACTTCTGGATCATTTTATTTAGTTTTATTTATAATATATTTTACTTGTGGCATTCTTCAGTTGAATGTAGTTACATAAATATAAAAATGGGCGAAATCAGTGAAAATAAATAACTTTAAGGGCTGTTTTTCACCGTTTCCACGCGGCTGATGGACGAAAACAAAACCTGTCAATCATTTTTCTGAAAACTACCTCTCACGGAAATTTCAACAAAATCGGAGTGTCAAAATCAGATTTGATATATTCCTCTTAGCCGGATTTTGCATCGTACATTCTATTTAATGGTAAATGAAATTCAAAAATTTTGTATGTTTTTTGAAAGTAACACATAAATATTGTGGCATTGTCTTCTATTCAAAAGCGACGTCTCACTTCAAGCATTGTTTAAACATATCTAAATGCTTGTATCGTAAAAGAATGTAGCGTTGTATGCATTTAGTTAGGAAAATGTGTGTGTGTAGAATCGATTGATTAAAAAAAAAATATATTGATCAGAAAAATAGAGAGAGTATGGTACGAACGTTTTTTAACCCTGAAAATCTGTGTTAAACCTGCAGAATTTCAAGAAAATTGTGGTTTATCAAATGCCATGTCGGGATAATTTTTTTTCTTGACAAGCCATAAATCAATTCCTGCAGATTTCGTGACGCTGATTTCAAATATGGCCGTAATATTTCTTTACCACCTCAGGATTTTGCAAGAAAAAAAAAGAAATGATTTGATAACCCACTAGTTTGAAGGAATATTGTATTCTGATATATAAAACACAAAAAAAAATAAACATAATGAAGTCCTTTGCGAAAATGTTCTCCGCGGCTTTGTTCAGAAGTTATTAAGAAAAAACGCGACCCAATCAGAGCGAGGCTATAGCAGACGGATGCCGGCTCGACGACAGATCTCGCCAAGGTCATCAGATTAAGATTTGTGTCCCCGCTCTATCTTCCCCTTCTACAGCGCTATTCCCCACGCTTCCACCGCAGTCCTATTACGTGACGCGTATCGTCTCTGTCGCGCACGTGTCACAATGTCACGTGACTAAACCGGTTCTGGCAAAGAGAGGGTAACTTTTCAACAATCTGGTGATCATCGCTTCTTGTGCATCGTGCAACAGGGCGACGACGCATCACGCATCCATTGGCGTAAAGAGGCGCAAGTTATCGCAGTGCCTCGTGCAGTTCCACTAACGAGCTTACGTCGAATAGCTCGTCGTGTTGGAATCAGCGTTATGACAGTTTCCCGTCGTCGAATATGGATAGCTTAATTTCGCGCGAATAGACCGATTACTTTCTTGCAGACCGACCCACCTAGCAGGCTGCTCGTCTGTGCTATCTTTAATTCTTTGTTTTCAGTAACAATGCACAATTTCATGTTTGTTAGAAATAAGACGCGAGATTGCGAACATCTCTAGGTTTTGTATAGAACTAAGCAAAACTGTTTCATTCCAAGCAGAAAATAATAGCGCGTTTTTTGTAAGGTAGCACACATTTATTTAAACTATCGGCAACATATTTCGAAATTTTGTATCGTATCCAATAATGTTTATTTAGTAATCAGTGTACTTCCCTTCATTTTCTACGATTGACATCATTTTGGTTTTGTAATGAGTAGACAGCGGATCTTTATGCAGAATAAAAATGTTCTTCCTGAATTGCAACAAACTGGAGTCAAGGTGAAGGTGATCCGAGATGGGTCCCTTCATAGCAATATTCACCCAACACAGAACAGAGAATTGAGTTAGAATGGAACGTTACTGTACACCATACCGTAACAGTTCTTATATTTTGAGCTTTTTCAAGAGCTGATTTATTTCAACACCGTCGCGGAAGAACGGTAGATGTCCGAGAGGACGCAAAGATCGATGGAAGAAGATGGTCCGACTGAAGGATCACGGCGCGGCGCGGCGCGGCGTATCGAGGTCGAAGAACTATCTGGACTTACCTCGTATGCTCTGAAGAGCAGATAAAGCTCCCTCGGCTTGGCGTCCATCGGCAAGCCGCTCACGAACAAGGTGCGCACCTGGAAAAAGAAGCAGAAAGAAAGCGATAATTGAGTTAATTAAGCTAATTGTTGGGGGCCAGGGGCCGAGCGATGGAGGGGAGTCCGGGGAAAAAGAAACACAGAGGATACGGAGCGGAGTTCCGTACGGAACGGGAAAAAGGATTCGTGTCGGGTCGAAGGATGGCTGGAGATAACCGGGAATTAGCCTGCTCTGTTTGACTGGTGCTCTCACGGGGGCGAAGCGATAGCTAATTGTCAAATTAATAGGAAACGGTAATGCGACGGGGAACTCGCTCCCTTTGTACCGTTTCTAATTTAACGACTGATTTCGCCTGTACCTTCGTTTATTTAATGTGATTCGTCCGCGTCGAACACTTTACGGGACACGACCCACCGCCAAATAATATTCGCAGCGAAATTGGAACTGCCCAGCTGGTCTAACCAAATACGAGTCGATTTCTTTTGTACTTTCGCTAACGAGAGAACTTTGCTAACTCCAGAATTCTGATCTATTTTAACCCTTTGCAGACTCCAGTTTGCTCACAGTCGCCCAACCAATTTTACTGTTCCTGTCACTATCAAACATCAAAATCGTCAAATATACTTTACTAACCTATTTAGAACAGATAAAAAATGCTACAATTAATTCTCCTTACGTATTAAGTAATGGTCGCATTATGATCATACGTTATGATCAAAATAAGTACCTAACTATTGCTACAGAAGTCGACGTTTCGAAAATATATTAATTTTACCGAACAAAGCATGTCTCCATTTTTGAGAAATTTTTAAGGATAACTTCCGAAATGGATATACCTCCGATTTTTTTTCTACTCTGGATTCTTACGTATTTTGACGTGCTGATTACGAATATGAAAACGATAGATGAAGAAAACCATAAAATCATAGTTTTTTCTTGAAAAGTATTGAGCTTGATCCCATCGGAAATGTTGGTACTTCGGCTGAAACGTTTCTCATTCCAGCAAACAAGTAACACCAGAATGAACAGAGACACGAATTTTGTTCAGCTTTTTGCGATTCTGACCGAGTGTACGCCGCGCCACTACGCTATGAGTAAGTACTCATGGGGAACTATGGCAATAGGTGAAACGAAACGTCTTACCGTTTTGTCCCGCTCCGTGTAGATTGTGATTTTATAAATTGTATTCGATTTCGAAACGATTCTATAGGTTGTATAAACCCGAGACGCGGTCTAATCTGCCAGTGATACCTTTTTCGCGGAGGAAAGTCTTGCCTCGGACAGTTGGACAGACGACCGGTCTGTCTCAGTTGGCAGCTCGCCAAATCAGTATGTAATTTACCGTCTCAGTTTTGCTTACTTCCGCGGTACCCCACAATGTGTTCTAGTCCCCGAGACCTAGTAACTGGGTCAAGAATGAATCGAAAGCGAAATAAGACGATTCTCGGGACTTGCAATATTTGACACTGGATACTCGGTTTGACGTTCCTGCGACAGAGAAGTACAAACAAACGGGACCGCTTGTTTGGCCTGTCAGGTTCAATGATTTCAAAGAGGAGAGATATTGATCCGAGGTCGTTGGAAATGTAACATTCAACTTTGAATTATGGAACCGCACTAGAGACAGTAGCTAATAACTCAAACGCAGTTTACGAGCGAAATTTGGCTTCGGTTAAAATCGAGGTGGCCAGGATTTCGAGAAAAAATCTTTCAAATGCTAAATAGAATACGGAATAGCCGGTCAAGAAAAGTTAACCTGTATCAGGTTCTAAAAACTGACGGTCTTTCATTGTTGTTTTCAAGATGATATCAATAAAAATGTATTAACCCCTTGGCCTACGATTGCTTTTACGGTTTCAGTGATTAGAACTTTTTTTGTACGGCTTTATGTTCTCCAATAGCTATATAATTAACAGAACCAAAATCGAATTTTATTTCGGTTTAAAGGAAATTATTAACATATATTTTTATCAGAATCTGTTCAGAATCTGAAGATGAATCGTGATGAATCACGAGTCGGACACGATATTGTAAGGCAAGGGGTGATTAACGCATGAACATTTATTAGAGGAACTATATTAAAAGGAAGAATAGAAGAACTATGGACAACGTGTCCATACTGCAAAACGTTGTAGAGAGGGAAGCAAGGAAAAGCGACTTCGGTTGAGACAATACTTGCGTTCGTCGCAACACTCGCAACTCGTCCCAGAAACCAGTGTGAATTCTATTTGAAATATTTTCCGGAATAAAAAATGACGAGACAATTGCACGGATCGATTCAAGAGAGACACTTGGTGCAACGTATGCATACATATTCGCGTGTATGGGAATCGCACGGATCAATCTCACCGAGTGCCTATGTACAATCGATCCGCGTTTTCCCACGCATTATCACCGCTAGGAAGACTGCAGGTTTTCCCAGAGGAACGCGACCGAATCGATGCGCAACGCGTCCGACACAATGCTGCGAACACGTAGACGTGGAAAACCTGTAAAACGTGGAAACAATGCGCAACCGCTTTCTCCGCGTCCGCGTTCTACTGTACGCACCGCGTTCACCGGGAGGCGAAAACTAGAAAAAAAGAGGTAAGAGGAAAATAGAGCCGGGTGAATTGTTCGCGGAGGAAAAGAGAACGGGAGAACGTTCCCCTCCCAAGTACTTCGCAACCATTCAAGTATTCAATTCGTTTTTGCTACGGACCCCGCGCTGGCTTAATCCGTCACTGCTGATGACACTGGCCTCGAACTCAGCGAAGCCTTATCTAAGTACACAAGGGAAGCGAATGAAGCTACTTAGTGGAGATGAGACAGAGGTATTGTTGGGAGTTGAAAAGAAGTCACCCGCGACTGTCCACACCATCGCATCGATGCTTCCGCAATCCCAATGTTTAGGCTTTGTACTTTGTAGCATGAGTGACCTCTTATCCATAACATTTCGCTAGAGTCGAAAATACGTGTGAAAGTACGCAATAATGACTGACAACGAGTTTGAAATTTTCTTTATTGCACGTTAATTTTTCACGCTCGAGGCATCCTTTTGAAGTGTCGAACCTCGTTCGTGGATGCTCGACGGACTGCGTTTATTTCACTTTTGCTCGCTATGTCTATTCTTCTACTCCGTCGAATTGTGCTCGAATCAATCCCTGGAAAAGAAACGCTACACTATATGATGCAAGAATTTTACTTCCGGACCCCAAACTTTGCAAAATGTGAGCACTATTGTATTCGATTGGTGGAAAAATAATGTCAGCTTTCAATCCTTAAGAGAGAGGTTACATACCTATGTAAAAGAAATAAAATCGGATTTAAAAAATGGTATATTCTGTTAGTACAATTCTTCTAAAATACTCTCTCAAAGTTTTATTTTGAAATTCGTGAAGCCGCTGGATTTATAGATCCGAAAGTGCAGTCGTGTTACACATTGGTGAACGTTACACTGATCGTCCATCAGGACATGTCAGTGAGAAATTTGTAGGGACCGCGCGATATCCCTACCCCGTGCTACACGTCTTCCGCAATTGGCCGAATCGCGTGACGAACACGGCAAATGCATGTATTAATCTGACTGGAAAAGAGCGATGTGGTGACGCTGAGAGCTTCTATGTCGACCGTTCCCGCCAGAACCTAAGCGCAGGAGGGGCGGTCCGCAGTCTGGCGTCAAAAGTGGGGCCTCGTAAATCCCCCTGCGCTCCACTGTCGAAACGCTGCCATCTCCTGATGGACGATCGGTACATATCATTGTCCTCCCGGTGAAGTGGCATAGACGTTTCACCGGAAAATGCGGTCAAAAGTCAATTTTAGAAATTGTACATAAATTTCCAAGCTATTGTTTTCTGAGTTTCTCTTTGCTTCCGTCAAAATCGGACTTGTCCAGGATTTCGAGAAAAAATCTTACAAATACTAAATAGCATCTCCGACATCTGAACAAAAATCCGAAGGTTTTCAATGTTATAGGTACGTGTGTGTATCTACAGGGTGTCCCAAAATTCCTTCAACAGCCGGAAATGGGAGGTTGCTGAGATCATTTGAAGCAACATTTTCCTGGTATAATCGGTCACGTAGTATTTCGTTCACAGAAAATGGAGTTCGTATGAACAGGGTTCTGCCGTAGTTACTAGGTACGCTTCGCGGCTAATGAAACGGATTGAAATCGGCGAGCAGACGTCGAACTTGATCCCATCCCGAGCAGCGAGCACGTGATCTCGCGGAAAGCGGACAAATTGTCGCCTTCTTATTCGCATAGCACCGCGCGGCGCGCGGCGCACCGCTCCACGCTGCTTACCTCGGCGTGTGCCGGAAGAAGGAGGCTTCACTCGCCGCGCCGTTCCCTGTAACTCCTTCACGTTCATATTCACGAGCGCCTATTCAATTTAACCTTGCACCCGTAAGCATCTGATGTATGCTATGCCTCTGACGCGGCGGGCTTTCCGGGTAGACGAAATCCAGTAACGTCTCAGCAGCCGAAGCATCAACACTCTCGATGGGATCAAGCTCAATATGTAGAGTACCTGGCAACTGCCCCTAATATCAAACACTTGATTTGAAAAACTTCCCAAAAATACAGACACGCTACGTAAAATTTCGGTCACTGAATTTAAAATTATAAAAATGTTATCTCACTGGATCATTACCAGATCCACCAAATGATTTCGGAAAAATACACTCTGTGCAGTTAAACCGCGCGACTCGCATCCATTTGCATCTATTCTGGTGTCAAACATCGAACGAAGCCAAAAAAAAAATAATGCAGTCGTCCATTTTTATCCGCATCACGTGTACCCCGTTAATCCTTTCCTCGTATTAATTACTCGGCCCGGACCGGGAAAACGACGCGACGCGACGGCCCGACGACCACCTATTACTTCCGGCTCAACTGGTTTTTGTGAAACATTAAAAACCGTAGTATCCTGCAGCGAAACGACCGAACCAGAGAGAACCCTTTTATCATTCAAACACGCCGAGTAAATGTTGTCTCGCGGATAACGGAAAGCAGACACTTTTCTCGTAATAACAACAGATTATCGAAAATTGCAAGCTATACTTCAACAACTTGGTTCGTTTCCAAAGTAGTGTCATAATCGTCTGATATGCTCCGCAAGGCAATTGTTAATGCATCAGTCACACAACCAATTGTAAGCAAAGCGATTCCACGCTATATCGTTCGTACAGGGTGAGTTACCTAAGACAAAAGCCACCTGAATAACTTGTACATTTTTTGAGATAGGAAGAAATGCTCCAGACAAAAGTTGTTTGGCTTCCAGGGACCCATTACGTGGTCCACTGCTTATTAGAGGGTATTTGGATTATGTTATTTAGGTATGCTTTAAGTCGGAAGGATGACGGTTTAGGAAGGAATCGTTTCGTTAGATAATTGAGTTCGTATCGAGTAGAGGAAATTTTGGTGTGGGCAGAGGATAGTTTTACGGCCTTACACCCTTGCAATCCTGGACACGAGAGTCTACCCCCTTAACAATCGAATTGCCCGCCTGTGGGACGTTGACCTCGCGTTGAGAAACACTGGTTTTAGAGCAGGCTGGCCAACCTGTGGCGCATTGTATCTTTGCGCCTGCTTAATCTTGAAGTGGCCGCGATAACTGAATATTCATACTTACTCATCAGTTCGTCGCAATTTCTTGGCAGTTTACAATTGTAGGATGTGAATCGAGGGGTTCACGACAGCGATCGTCCTATCGACGAAGTGTGCCTTCCGAACTGGCGTAAATTAATTAATTTCGAACCCTATCTATCACTATTTCCGAACCCCAAAAATGAACGTAAGAAGGTAGAAAAAGTGGTGGACTTGTATGGCGCATCCGAACTCGAATGCGAATGAAATTGACACGTGGTATGTAAAAGGTCGGCCACCTCTGGTCTAGAGTTTAGAGGTTTAGAGTCTAGAGGCTGGAGTCTGGAGAGGAAAGATGGGCCAGTTCTGCAATTATCTCGAGAGCCGGGCGGATCGCATGCTATACTGTCAGCCGATAGCGTTTCTTAACTTTATTAATTGGCGCGGCTTCGTCGTGGTAATTTAATGCATCTACATCATTACAAGTTGAGCGTCTCTCACGGTGCCATTACGTGGACACGTGCGCGCGTCATAAGTTAACGCAATGCAATTACTTAAGCTGGGGGTTCACGTAAGACGCTTGCCTATCGTTCCACTATGAACCTCGCTCTTCCTCAGAGTCTATTAAGATTGATCCACACTTGTCAGTCGCCTGCTCACGCTTATGAAAATTCCTATTTTTGCCGACGAATTTCAAGCGATTAGAGCTGATCCGAACTGTAAGGAAAATTTCTATTCCCAAATTCACGGTTTCGAGGGTGCCAAACCTATGGTCAATGCTAAAACTATCGGTAGATCAAAGTAGATAATCGGATTTTATTTTAATATACTAATGACACAAACACAAGATATAGATATTGATTGACTTTTATGATACTATCGTTACATTTATTCCGCTTAACAGTAAATCGATGTACGGTGATAATACATTTTCACATGTGTGTGTCAGTGTTGCATCGTGAGTAACGGACACAATGTAGTCTGTAATTAGTCCAACTCACATGTACACGACCTATGAACTTTCGCAGCAAATTGCATATCGACGTTTACAACTTCTTTCGTTACATCGATCATTAGTAACTGGGTCCGTGCGACTTAAAAAAACCTGTTGCATTTGCAAATGATCGAGTGTATAATACGAGGAATCGATTATTTCTGGTATTACTGTATTTGTATAGTGGACGACTTTTTTTATGTAATTCTATTTACAGTGGTTTACAAAAACGCTCGTGAACTTTTACATCCAATTTTTATTTTGCCTAAAGATCCGCGGTCGGTCTATTGATCACTTTGACACGCCGATATACTACGTCAACGAACGTGTTGTATTATTACAGATTACAGTGATCAAGACCTGGTCTTGGAATTTCTTTCCGATTCCCTAGAAACCATTCCAAGTTGGTGGAAATGATTCTTCACGCTGGATGTATAACGTGGCCTGTTCCCATTTGAGGGGAGGTTTCGGTCTAGATTTTCGAAAAACTCAACTTTGTTAGAAATGATCTATTGATTGATTGATTCTGAAATGATTTATTTCTTTAGGTTCCTACATCCGCACCCGCTCCCGTTAATGTGAAAATTTGAGAATTAGCTATCCGTTGTCGGCAAGCTCACCGACATTCCATTTTGGTCGACGAAATAATTAGCCATTTCCAAGGAACTGTGATTCGTCAAAGCAAATACAGTAATGGCATTCTTTCGAACGTTATTACTGCCCTGCCAGGATGTCCTTCAAGTAGTCCCGAGAAGGAAATGCAATTTCTGCGGAACAATCGATCACAGACGATTGGATCCACCACGAAGGCCCGCGAATGGCTGTTACGTTGATGGTATTATTTCCTCTTCAAATCGAGACGCAATTCGTGTGTATTTCGCAGGTGTTCTCGCCCCGCGGATATGACTTCAATTTAATTTCAAAATTTCCTATCAATTCTCTCGTATTTGCTCTCGTAAATCTCTATCCGTTTGTGGGGTGTACCTCCGAAAAGGACATACCTCCGATTTTTTTTATACTCTGGATTCTTACGTATTTCGTGCTGCGTGCTGATTGCAAATATTATTTTCATAGTGGAAAATCACAATTTAAATATTGCTAATTTTGAAGAATACTTCAAATAAAAGTTGTAGGTCTCATCGAAATACACATTTTATGTCGTATTGATTTTTGTCATGAAGGCAATAGTTTTTGAGGAAAACGATATTAAATGTTCAAAACTGCATACAACTCATCCAACACGAATCAAGTTCTATTGTTAATTTCATTAGTTAATAATAGAAAGGGATACAGCAAAGCTCCTCCCTCGCCCACGTGTTTTCTGTACCACATTGGATTTTTAACTTTCCGCGCGTAGCGAGATCCACCCTCTGCGGGAAGCTTCATCCCCAAAAGGAATAACCTAACCTTACCTAACGCTAAACCTAAACCTAAACTTAAACACACACACAACTACTACATACCACACTTTTTGCACTTGTGGACGTTCCAAAAATAGGAGACTAGATTTGCAGTAGTTGCGAGATGATACTATGGCGTAGAACCGGAAGCACAACTGGAGTACAGGTTGGTCTCAATCACGTAACAATGAGAATTCGCCGTCACGATTGGTTGCAGGAATATGGGCGCGGACTCGATCATGCGTGATAAATTGTTCCGCAAAAACTTCATCTCGGTGTTTGTTCCGGTCGAAGTTTCTCGAGTAGGAATCGATCATGAGAAAATTCTTGGATCCTACAAGGACTCGAGATCATTCGCCGATTATCTCAGCGAACCTTGCTAAAACTATAATCGCGTCAGGCGGTAAATGTTATTTCTTATTTATTAGTTACTATTAGACTCCAGATGTTTATGCAATTTTTAATGTTTATAGTTAATCTTTAAGAAAGTGGAATCAAATATTATAGAATCTTATTGTCGGTGACAATCGCCTTCGTAGATACAAAATTAATTAATATTGTACCAAATTCGATAGAATTTTGTATTATATTTATCGAAAATTCTGTACGCCATAAATGCATAAAGATCCGCAGTCTAGTTATTATAGTTCTCAATGTTTCTTTAATAATCGAATCAGCCATATAACGTGGTACAATTTCTTTTATTATTTTTAAAAAAACATGAATAATACTTGATTACAAGCTACGCATTATTTAGTTCTATTATACAGTCAGTGGTGTATAGTTTATAGTTTAATTACCATGTGAGTTTATTATCATGATTATCATCCCGCATTGTCTCGCTTCAGGTTATTGACTCTTACCCTACACAGTGTACTATAACTAATCTCTTTGCGACTCTTTGTGCATAAAATTACCAATCAACTAATGATTCCCGCATTATTCAGGAATCATTAGTTTTATCATCTACATAATTATCTCGGTATCGAAATATTCAACAAGGATTATCTTATTTCTTTAAATATATAAAATACCTGAAAAATGTAGTTAATCTTTTTATATTTGTACATTTTCTACAAGGTGTACAATATTTTATGTTCAAACCCACAATGTTTAGATATGTTTTAATGCTATCAACCGAAATTGAACAAATCCATTTTTTCAATCCGAAAACACAATAAAATACTATTATTACATATATTTAATTGGCTGGCTGCAGACTCTTGTTACTTTTTTTTTTACATTAATGGTATTAATAAATGACAAAAATAGGTATTATAAATGAACAGAACATCACGGAGAATATGCTCATGTTATTATCGAATAAAACTTAGATATCTGGGTAAGCTTAAATTTTAAAAAAATGAGCTAAGTTTATATTTTCCAAAAAACTTATTACAAATTGTTTAGGTCGAAGGAAACTACGAATTCATTCAAACGCTGGTATTTGAAGTTAACACCATTCGCAAAAGATAGTGAGTGGCACAAATATAATATTTATCGGCAAGTAGAAGTTTACAGTCTGCGATAAAACAATGACAAGAAATGCATTTAGCACCGTCGCGTCGTCGCGTCGCATTGCATCGTTTGTCTATACGTATGTAGATTTAACGATCAGTGAGCTTCCGGTAAAAAGATACTAGTCTTTGTTTATTGTTTCTATTGTTTCATTGTAAGCACTACCACTATTTCGTCTGTTTTCATCGTTACGATTATTTCTTTGGAGTTCCTTTCATTTTTAACATGAAAATAAAAAATATATAACAATAAATTTCTATCTAGCTCTCTCATATTTATTTTCTCCTATAAAAACTAGTAATCTAGTCCAGTTACGAAAAGTAGGTGAATACTTGAGACCATACGCCGAACAGTTTCCACTGCTTTTCGTTTAAAAACATGAAATAATTACGTTTCTCTTTGTTATTTTACGCAATCGCCGAACATTTGTTTTTCGCCGTAAACGCGTTGTGGAAACACGTTCGAGCAAGTGAGAAAAGACACGAGGCATTTTACAAACGCGTGATACAAGTTTCGAGAAAATAAATCGCTGAAGTATAAACAGCGTTTGGGAAACATTTCGAAAAAGTTTTCGTTCGCCAGTCCGAGATGTGACGTGTTTGCCGTTCTCCCGGAGCACGAAAAACAGTCCGGACAAAAGGAAAGTGGAAGAGAGTTCCGTGAACTCGCGGGGCAAAAGTTTCCCGGAAACAAATCACTGAAAACTAACAATGCTTTCGAAATGCTGCATAAATATGTTCGTATTCGTTTTGCTGGTTTGTCGCGGCTTTATGAGGTTACCCCGTACATCGCGGACACTTCGAACTCAAGCAAACGAGGAATGATTCTGCAAAACAGGTTACGGTAGTTTCCCCAATCGAATCTTCGAGTAACTAAGTCAAAACAACCTTTTCATTTCTTGACATACAGTGCGCGGCTGCTGTTTACTTTACCGGACTCAAAAATTTTGCCTTTCTTCTATTAATTATTATGTATTTGGTACGTAATCCAGTAAATTTGTAGCCGGGGACCCTGCAAATCGAAGTATCGATCCTGTAGGATCAATGGTTCAGGAGTTATAGTTGTTTAAAGTTGAGCATTTTTCAGTGTTTTTGACAGGTAAGAGCGTCGCCATATTGGTTTGTAGTGACGATCGCGCGCCGCCGTTTACCGAGCAGAACCGCTAGATGGCAGCGCTTACCTGTCATAAACACAGCAAATTGCTCAACTTTAAGCGACCATAACTCCTGAACCATTGATCCAATATGATCGAAACTTCGATCTGCAGATTCTCCGGGTACAAATCTACCGGATTACATACAAAATACATCATAATTTATACTACCTACTATTACTACTACCTAACGATATGCGAAAACAGTGATATCTGTCTACGACTAGACACGACTGGCGACTCCTTGTTCCTATTCTCTCTGCGCTCGTCACTGCGCTGCGGTCCCCCTAGGAACCATGCAACATTCGTTTGAACATTTTTTTTGTACAACAAATAACTTAAGAGTTATTTGAGATCGTCACGTTACGAGACTCACCCGGTATAATTATTAGTTTAATCGAATTTTTAACAGTTTCTATATAAATACAGAGTTCTAATTCTAGAATGTTTATCCTCGCTTGTATGTTAATTTGAACGGAACTACGTGTTTGAGACGTTCGTTCAATAAAGATCAAAGTTTCAAGTGCACTACCCTAATACATATTTATATGTTATTCGTGTTTTCTTATTTGCATGATCTATCTCCTGTCTCCTGCGTACAATAACCTCTGGGCGCAATGCATTTAAAGCACATACTAAATGCGGGAATAGTTCGAACGTTTAATAAGTTTACCATTTCACGTTTCCGCTCTACAGTTTCCTATTGTTCAGGCGATGTTATGTCAACATTTTGTGGATTCGATTAGATCAATTTGACAATTAATGAAAATGTTTGTCTGCAACTGGATTGCAGTATGTGTTCAGCAGATTACGCATAATAGATTAATTTACATATTTCTGTCAACGAAATATATTATATATTATTTAGAGTCAGTTCAACTCAAATGGTGCATTGAGGGTGAATAACATTTCCCTTCGCCCATATATAATATTATGAATGACATGATCATTATTATGATCAATCTCTACGCTATAGTATGGATTTTTTCAGCCCCAAATGTTATTATACATATACACTATACACAGGATTGATATACAGGGTATTTCGTTTATCGGATAACGGAAATATCTTGTGACGCACTCAAGTTACAAAAAGAATTTGTTTACAAAAATTGTTCGCTTTGAAGGGTACAATCATATAGCCTAATTTTTTGGGGGGATTAGAATGGTGGGGAGGGGGGGATTTTAAAGTCAAATTAAGTTTTTTAATGGAATGTCCCATTTTTTATACCATAGGTCGATAGAGTATCAAATTCTGAGTATTATAGTGTTGACCTTCATATGTCCTAAACCTAATAGTTAATGAGATATTATCGAAAGCAGAAAGAAAATTGTTTCGATAGTGCCTCGTAGACTATTAGATTTAGGACATATGGAGGTCCAATAAATTTTTACATTTTCCATTAAAAAAAATCAAGGTAACCTTGAAATCTCCTCTATGCCTCCACGTAAAAGCAACGATTTTGTAAGATAACGGAACGTTCCTCCAGAAGGATAAATCCTATTTGGAAATCGTTCTTTGTACAATCGTGCACGTCGCGCATGCACTTTTCCCACATTCATTGAAAACAGACAACATATCAGGTCTTTCTGTGTTTGAGAACCTACTCATTCTGATAGATCAAATCGTGATACACTAAACTAGGACCGAAGCAATCCTGCGAATAAGCTGATTAGATCGATGACTCACAGGGCGGAGTTCTGTATCAAAGTCTAACAATAAGATGATTGTAGGGGATAATTTGGAAGGTTCGAGGGTTGGTGGTGTGAACGAACTGCGATGTATAATTTAATAGCTGTCCCTTGTTGCGTGGCTGTGGTTTTGACAGCAAGTAAAGCTAAGACAGTGACGGGTTAACGGGTTCTCTTATTCCTCCGAGAAAAGATGACACGTGGAACGAAGTCGCGAAGGAATTGTCGCCGCGAATGCTAGAAGATCCTCTGGAGTAGAAAGTGCAGTATTTTCGACACGGTTAGATGCATTCGACTCGGCGGCCGTCGTCGCCCACACTGTTGACTTCATCAAATCAGATAAACCGCACACAACGAAGCATTGTCTTTGGCTGGTGAATAGGAGCGTTTGTAAGTACGTACGTACGTACAGTGAGAGCCCGCATACACAGAGGCCGCAGATTAGAGCGTGAAGCTTCGACATGGATTTCACGAGCCGCTTTTCGATGTTCTCGCATTACCAGTAAACCTTGACTCGGGATTCATCGAACCCGCAGGAACGTAAACGGCTGTTTTACCCATTATTACCAGCCTCGACCCCGAACGACAACACCGTCGAGTCACGTGGCCGCTGCACTGTTTGCCTAACCTAACCCAACATCGCGACAAGCGATTAATAGCATCGATTCAGGCTGATTAACAGCTATTCTGCTCTGGAACTTTCTTGAGTTCCCTTTTTTTAGAACACTTTCGCAAATCAGTTTCACCCGTCAACCATTTGCACTCCGAATTATTTTTCGATTTTGTTGCCAACCACTATAGTATAGATCCATAGTCAAGTTTGGATCTTATCAGGGCAATGTAGGTTCTTAAGATTATAGTTTTTTCAGCTTCCAGTTTTGGACCGATATGGCTTTTATGATGTTGAGTCTCCTAGCACATTCATTTTTTAGGTAGTTAACATGTGCTTTCCATGAGAGTCTATAGTTATTCACAGTACGTACGATCAGTCAAGAAAGTCGCGGTAGGCCCTTCGGAATGTAGTTCTGCGTTATTAAAAAAGATGCTACAGGTGGAAAGACAAGAAGATGAAAGCTCGTTGGAGATTTCGAAAATTGGAGCAAGTTGCGTGCGAAAATACCAGTACAAGTAAACAAACAGAAATTCCGTGGGCCGTTTAGGCGGAATATCAATTACGAGGAGGGGACACGTGTCCGAGAACATCCGACACCATTATTTTCAAGAGTTCTGCAACCTGTCCGCGATCGTAAGGGAGTCGAAATAAATTACGAGGCCGGCAGAGAACCGGCCATTACTCCCGCGGAGATGGGATTTTAAGGGAATCGGCGTGAATTTAAGAGCCCGTCGCGCGTCAGTCGGTTCCTTTATTACTATGAATAATTCCGAGCGTCACGAACTCGTTTCACCATTATTTATATGTATTTACGGCGCTGGTTATTTACGCGGGGCCTGGTTGGACATGGATCAACGCGGCTCCGAATCGTCGCGTCGCGTCGCGTCGCGTCGTGCGTCGGTTCTTGATCAAACATGCATGCATACATTCCATCCGAGCGACCCCATTAGAAACCTATCTACGGATCGTTTAATCGTCTGTCATTTTAAATTGCTCTATTCATTTGTGCCGGAGATTAATTACATAAGTACGCGCGCTGTTTTCGCGTGTAATTTGCAGCTACATTATTATATTCCATCCGTGTGTCCCCGCCTTTACAACGACATCGTCAGAATAAGTCCACGCCATGTCATGTTATACGAGGTGTGTTCAAAAAATAACTGGAATTTTCATTTTTCCCTTCAAAATGACTTCGCTTCTCCCGCTCTTACCACTCCGCTGCCGCTACCGAGAGTACCGAGTACCGCGTGGAGCATGCTACCGACTCGGTCGCGGCAGCGGTAGTGGTAAGAGTGGGAGAAGCGAAGGCAGGCTTTCCGGAGGATCTAGGCGGGGGACGGAAACGTAAGAGGGGCCTCATATGGCAACCCTGGTCACCATTCAAGTGCCAAGGATTAATGCTCGTATACAGAAATTCCAATATTAAATTTGTTTTTGCGTGCATAACAGAGTCAAAGACTCTTGAAATCGTGCTCTTTTATATTACGGTTTTGTTGGTTTCCACTGGTCGTAAATAGTAATTGGGCATTCAATATACTCTGACCTGCAAAGTTTTCGAACAAATCAATCACCACAGTGTTTCGAATCAATTCGATATTTATTCGAAATCAGAAATTCTTGAAACTCTTGAAACTCTTTTTACAATATTGTTTCGTGATAGATGTAACATTTCAAGAGTTTCATTTTTTACAAACCTTCCGAAGTTTCAAGGCTTTCAAAAGATTTTCAAGACAACGAAGACTTTCAAGAGTTCTAAGCTTCGAATTATCTTGCAAGTGATTCGAATGTTTTGTCGTAATCATTGAATCGAAGCGATTCGAAGTGGTTCAAATCCCATCAGTGGTCGCAAGGCGAATCCACAAGTGCCTAACACCACGAATACGTCTTTACGTGCAGCGCGGTCGAAGATTTTCATTTTTCATTGCAACAACACGTTTATTTATATATATGCTGACGTAATATCGTGGTTGCGTCAGCGGCGCGCGAATCTCTAAATTAATCCTAGGTGCAGCACACGGCGAAGGAAACGTTAAAAAGGGCCGGTGGAAGCCAATGTGCAAGAAGCGTGCTTCCGGCTGCGAGACAAAATAAAATACCGGAGCTCGGGTTCGATGAGCACCGTGCTCGTTTTCAACGCGTTCGACTTAATTCATTCGGCCTATCTCCTAACAAAGAATCTCGTGTGCACGTTACATACAGGGAAAATACGCCTAGATCAGATATCTTCGAGCTCCCTTTCCCTCGGAAAAACCTCCTGATGCTCACGAAAAATAACTGCGAACCAAATACCATGGAAGTTAAACTTTCCTTCCTTAGAAAACCAACTTACTCCAACGAACAACATTACAACCCGTGGCATAATGTTTCCGATCGGAGGCATTGATATCGATTTTAGTGAAAACATTCACAATTTAGAAGTACATATGAAATATTACTTTGTCGAGTTAAAACTGATGGGAAATGAAAAGGAGCTATTGCAGAATGAAAAACGACAAAATAACACAAGCTTCCATTTATTATAACAATGAAACGAGAAAATATTATATGTATATATTGTCAACCTCAGATTCTAAGATATCTTTGTCATGTTAGCATACTAATTATCCCATCTGTGGTTTTATAGCTTAATAAAAAAAGAAAAACCTTCATACTAGAAAAAACAATCCGGTGATGACAATAATGAACAATGGACACATAAATGGCGATAAATGTTTCACACCCAGAGGATCTGATTTCGCATGTAATTGTCAGCTGTAGGTACAGCTAATCGCGAGACACTGACACATTACGGAAACGAGCCAGAGAAATGATTCCCGAGGAATTCCAGTGGCGCGGCACAACGGCAAAGTGGAAAGTGACTGCATCGAGAGAAAAAAGATAATATTTCCGGCTACTGTAACAGCCGAATGCACTCAGCAATCACAGAGAGTAACGAGCTGAGAAAGAAAGGAAGAAAGAGGCTTTCACGCACGGCGCCGATTTGTTTGTCCCTGGTCGAATAGTTGGCTCGTAGCATGGAAAAATCGATGAATGTAACAAAAAAATGAGAGAGAGAGAGAGAGAGAGAGAGAGAGAGAGAGAGGGGCGAGTGAAAAAGGAACGATAAGATCGTGGTGTCAACGTAGTCAGGCTGCCGAGCGACTCGTGAAATTGCTCGGATGCGCTCCAAATGCGATGGTACTCGAGACACCGCGGCGGACCCCGTTTTCTCCGACCTCTAAGCGCACGTGCAACTCTGTTTCGTTGCATTTTCGGCCGCCGCGAATAGCGATGGGTATCCGGACATTCCGGACCTCTGAAGCGTTGATCGGACACTTGCGGACACTTGTCCGAAACTTTCAGAGTCGAGGAATTCTTCAAACATCTAACCCAGTTGTCCTTAACCTTTTCATCTTGAAACACTCGGTAGCATACTATTCTTAAATTCTTTAACACCCCACAAAACTAGTGCTGTGAAAAATTATATAAACTCACTCTGATTGCAGCACTGTACGACCGCCTAAGAACCATGCAACATTTGTTTCAACATTGTTTTGTACAACAAATAACTCAAGAGTTATTTGAGATCGTCACGTTACAAGACTCAACCTGTATAACATTTTTTCATATTATTACGAATAACGGCAATATTCAAAGTGGACACAGTTATTGCTCCGCCCTGTATAAATGGGACACCCGAATTGAAATTTTGTCCGGGGCGTGACGGAGGCTTAATCCGGCACTGACTAAAGGCAGAAAAAGATATTCATTTGAAAGGACTCATCGTTATACATATGTGTATCAGTAGTGCAGCGTAACACACGTTGGAACGCATCTAAATCAACACTAAAATCAACTCCAGCCGCGCGCAAACTTGTGAATCGCGCTTACAGCTGCCAGAAATGCAGGTCACCATCGGCCCACTTGATCTGGGACACCGAGTTTCCTGTTCTCGAAGCTCGTTTCCCTCAAAAAGCCGTTCCCTATCTTACGATACAAAACTGCAAGCTTTCATTGCGCTAGCAGGATTGTTCGAATATTTGAATATGACAATTTGTTCGATACGATGATAATCATACCGTATTTATTTACCGGTATTGTATAGTTTTGCCGTTCTATAATAAGAATAACAGTCTCTTTCACAAGAACATTCACTCTGTTATAGATTTATAGTTACTGTTCCGGATTTGGAAATTCACGCACACACAGAGATTAGTGGTAGGATATCGGATAAATTGTATTATTTTTGTTTAGCCTTTCGAATTTGTTTTCATGACTTTTTTCTGGCAAATACATAAATTCTATACTATAGAGCTCAATTAACGAATAAACTCAAATTTTTTGAAATTGTGCAGTCCTAAGACACGTCACGTAAGACTTGCAGACCTAAAATAGACCTAACATAGACGTAAAATGTTTATTTAAGACGTCGTTTGGTATCCGAGTAGCCAGCGCTTAAACGACATTCTTCTCTACTTTTACTCGAAGAACGCAACTGCACCATTTGGCGGGAAAAATCTGGGGCGCTCTCTATAGTCATAATTATGTTCTAACCACTATTGTTTCAAAACTAATTTACCACCTCGCAAACTCCGTACGTATGTGTAACGACATCAGGTCACGCGGGCGTGAAAACCTTTCGCGCGTTGAAAATTGTTAACATGCGACAAAAATTAAAAGCGCTGGACGTAACATAATTAACTGAATTATCACATAATTTTATAACATTTTCTGCAATATAGCACTGAAGTGACTACGTAAATTATTTCATTAGCACGCCTCAACTTTACCGGAGCCAAGGAAATTTTATTTTCGAATTGTACACTTCTTTCGCATTGGTCTGTAATTTATATAGACAGATTTTCGCGAGTATAGAATAACTATACTAAGTAAATGGAAATTATTTCATACTTTTTAGTGTCATTGTTGTTAAGACGGTTTAATTATTCTTTATATAATTTTTTTATTTCACACTTTTTAGCGGAACGAGCAGAATTTGTAGAACACCGTAGGATGATTTTTCGGTCTTATTGGTTATTTGCAATAAAAACCGCAAAGAATGAAAAAATGTAAAATTTGTTTTCAAGGGACCAATCGGGAGACATAACCTCCAGAGACCATCCATCTCGGAGAGAGTGATCGGTGAAATAATTCATTTTTCGCAAATAAAATTGTAAGGAATAAAAAATGCAACATTTTTTTCACGGGACCGCCCCGGGGGGGCAGAAGTTTTTGTTCCGATTGGTCCATCCATGTTGGCGTAATCGGTGAACATACATAGACAAGAAAGCGAAAAAAAGGCACATACAAATCGAAATGAGTAACCTCGTCCTTTTTCACACGCACAGTGCTACATACATATATGTAGATCTAGATACATATAATATACAATGAATCGTAAATTATTCCCTGGTAAGATAGTACGCGCGCTCTGCAACGGACAGCATACTATGTACTCCGGATGGACAGCGCAGACTCGACAGCAGCGTAACATGTGTCCGGCAATTTTATTCCATTTTCCTTGATATAGCAAAACAACTGTTCGCTGCTTTCCAAAGAAAAAAGACGAAGGAGAGCCAACTACAGTAGAGAGCCGTAGTAAGTATTGTATAGTTCCATGGAGAACGACCTCGCACGATCGGGCCACGTTTCGCAATCGAAGAGGACATACACCGGACCAATGGTGGCTAGCATGAATAATAAAAGTTGGCGAGGTCAGGATAATTGTAACACTCGATTACACGGCGATGGTACGCGTCATGTGCTCGATCCTCACATTCATTTCGCCGTGCGAGCGCGATCTACGTATACGTATACCTGCACACTTGGCGACTTACTTTCTATACCAGTCCACATAATAATCCGGTCTCGCGAACCTTCCGGTATACGTATAGCGCGCAGCGAAAACCACAACGGTTCATAAGTTGGACGATCGAGTTACCCACTGCACAAAGAAAGTTCAATTTTTCCCCCGAGTCGATGCAATTCAATCTTTTTTTTTTTTACTGTCCTCTCGCTTTCTTCGGCTGTTCTATACTAACTGTACTTTTGCTTCTGCGGTGTACAGAATCCTGTACAGTAGAGCTGTGACTTATGAGATATTCGGGTACTCTGGTGAGCCACGAGATACTCGGGAAACGAAAATTACGATAAGAAAATATGAGATACTCGGCTACCCGGGTATTTCATGAGATAGGCGGCTACCCAGATATCTTGCATATATAGGAAGAAGGTTTTATTTTTAATTGTATTTTTATGGGACTTACGCCAACTTATTTGTGGCACTTTTCTGATTAAAATGACACTGAACACGATATAATTTCAGCTGTATTTAGTGGTTTAATCGACGATGAAAGTTTCGGGCGCAAGGAAGTGTTCACATGCTGTCCTTTTCTACGTTCGGCTGCCTTTGTACGGTAGACTCACAATCAGTCACAAAAATATAGTGTTCCTGCACGATATTTCTCCGTGCAGAACACAGCCGTATGCAAAATAACGCGACTATACTATATTTCTTAAAGTGCACTACATAATTGTGCCTCGCTGTTAATTAAACATTGGCGGTTACACTATACTGCACCGTTATTTCTGCAGACGATCAGGTTTGCGCATGAAAGTCCTCTCGTTCCGAGATAATACTCGAGACAAAACATGTTTCTGATCATTTGCTTTTTACGTAGGTTCGCATGAACATCCGGGGTCGTCTGTTTATAGACGTTCTCGCTTGTGTATTCGCACGGGAGAATAAAAGTTCGCAGTCTATTAACCATAATCGGAGTTTTGAATCTCTTTGATAGGCTGGCAGATTGGCCGATTGTTAATTAGTGTGCCCAGTATGATCGTAAATGGTACAAGGTGGACGTTGAGTTTGCGCAGAATAATGGCGGACTTTGCAGCGGTTCTTTGGCTAGCTCGGTCCCTTCACGGCATAAAACGCCCGTAGTTTTGCGCTCATTAATATTAATTTCGCAGTTCCCGCTGAAAAAGCGACCCTAGATTCTCAGGTAAACTGACGACAGGCCTGCATGCATCGGCGATGTCCGCCTCCTGCATCGTCATAAAGAAACAGGGCCGACCCCCTAGCTATCGTTCTTTACACCGTCTATTTCTATGTATATGTATGTATACGTATATGTATATGTATATGTATATAGCCATCTCCTTCGCTTCTCTCTTTCCTTTCTCCCGCCACGGAATCGTAACAGTTGCTTCTGACAACTTCTGACGGCTGCCATTACACGTTCAGTTTCAACTGCGCGCGACAAACCGGCGAACAAAACCGGAATTTCTTCGCAAAAACGGAAAACAAAATTGGCTTGATAGAAAAAAGAGAGTAGCGCATGGAAACACGCGAAACTTTTCATGACTTTTCACCCCATGCCAAAACGAAAAACGGCTTCCGAATATTTTTGCAACACCGTTCTCGCTACTTTTTATCCTACGTCGCGTCGCACCAATTTCAACTAGCTCCTGGATTTTTTAAAGTCGATACATGTATTCTAAACAGAGTTGGCCAAAAATTTATTGACATCAAAATTGTTTGAAAATATATGGATCTTTTATAGTTTAGTATTTTGTTTACAAAGTATACAAAGTACCGCGCGGTCGGCGCGGTAGAAGCAGGCATAAAAGAATAATGTCGGCATGTGATCCTTGTCCGTGCAGAGCACGGCCGTTTGCCAAGAATCGCGACTTTACTGTAATACTTCGTAGACGAGTGAAATTGGAAAATGAAATTGGTTTTTAACTGCACCACTTATTCTATGTAGTGTTGTAATATGAAATAAACGAAAGATGGTTTGCTAGCTTCGTTACTTAACGATTGTTTCTGCGAAGGCTAATCGTGGAACTCTGAACTCACCTGCAACAGAAAAGGAAGGAAAGTATTAATATAATTTCGTATACACTGACTATTTATTTATAATAATTCTAACAGCCATTAGAAACAACCGTTTCTACCCATGGAAATACATGTGTACTCGGATTATCGCGTACATACTTTGAACTCGGAGCTATTTTAAATAAAATAGGTATAATACCTCATACAATACCTAAATGAGCAATAAGTGATTAGATATACCGATATATTAAAACATGTCAATAGGTGTTGGATGTTGCCTCTGATTTCGAGGACAAAGAACGCAGAAATGACTTTCCATCGCGGAATTCACTTAATGTGAAAAAGTGCGAGAAAGTGATAGCCAGCAAAGGAAAGGTACACATTTTTTGAATGAAATACAATTGAACGTCTTTCTTGGACAACACCTCTGAAAACTGACTTGAATTTGTGCTTGCACTACAACAAAATTAATGACAGTGGTAATTTGTAAAACGGCGAGCATGTAAAGATTGAAGTTTCAACATGCGTAACAGGAGAGATTTATCATCGCACGCCAGCTAAAAATTTCTCGAAAGCTTCACGCTCGCCTAACAACTCTTGACGTACATTTTATCTTTTGCCAGCTTGTAAAGTTCGCGAACGGTGCAGTAAGGTTGTCCGAATAATCGAAAATTCCTATCGAGACGCGGCGCGGCGTGGCACACTCGTACAAGATAAATATGCAGTGCATATTATGCACACGTTTACGGCAAGAACATCGACGCCATTTTATTATTTAATAATCGACGAAAGTATCGCCGGCCGTACATCCATCCAATTCCAGAACAAAATGGAGACCATCTGAAACTCCGGGAAGAGGTATAAGGTGATCGCGCGGTATTTCGAAGTGCACAGTGTCGTTTTGGTCAACCGATTTCATAAAGAATGCAATATACGGTTCCCGTTCCCATCTCCGGAGAGTCGAAAATTGAACAATTTCCCGACGAGGCTTATGCCCTCGTAAATTCCGCGACTAGAGTTCAATGGGAACTCTGCTTTCGAACGCCGACCTGTAAGCAAGCAAGAGTTTGCAGTTTATAGCGAGTGACGGTTTCACCAATAGGATAACTACTATTGTGAGTTATACATGTTTACACAAGATGACCGGTTCCAGTATTTAAATAAAAATTACTTGAATACTACAGTCCGCTACAAAAATATAGCACACTATCCAGTTTTGTTAATTTTCGCAAATATAGTTGAATAACCTGTATTGAACGAAACCGGGTATAGTTAAGCAGAAGCGTGGTTAAAAAATTATGTAAATCTATAGCGAAACGTTTATTCCAAGTTGTACAAACGAAAGGCGGAGTTAGAAAATATTAAGACATTACTTTTTTATACATATACTTCATCACATTGTCACATTGTGTAGCAAACCAATTGTCCTAACTCCTGAAAAAAGTTAAAATCATATGGTCCACTATTGAAAAAGTAATTTTCTTGGTAAGAGTGTCCGAATTATATTAGAAGTCAGTGTGTGTATTGTGGGTGGCAAAATCCGAAATCCGTCGGCGAGTGCGAGTGGCAAAAAGGGAGAGAAAGAGAGAAAAAAGCCCATCGAACAATAATGATTCTCTCGATTCCGCATCTTGACCCCGTTCCAACAATACCGCCGGTTATCGACGTTGAATCGGTTATCTCCGATTTCGATAACGGTCAATAGTCCCGGCCCCTCTCCTCGGGATGAAAAGTTCCGTAGGAAATGGCCGGACGGTGCGGGTGAAGGGTGAAGGGTGAAGGGTCGCGGAAGAAAAGGGCCAACCGAAAAAAGCGTTTCCAGCGAAGAAATTGTGAAAGAAGTCGCGGCGAGGCGGGCTATAAAGACCGGCCCTGGCCCGAAGCCACTGTGCATCGAACATGACCGAGTGCCGTCGCGTCGTGTCGTGTCGGCGAAAGGGAGCAAGCTCTCCCACTGTCTTTCTCCCTCTCGCTGAAAAGAGACATCGACGGCGAACGCGTAACGTGGAAGAGTAGGCGCGACGAGGAATCACGGTGGAAGCACGCGAAAAAGGACAGGTTATCGCGAAAAAAGGGAGGAGGGATAAGGGAAGACGGGGAGGAACTCGAAAGAGAGGTGGCGGGGGACGGTAACAAGAGCCCATAAAAGAGGAACAGAGCGACATATGTAATGAAACGAAAAGAGATACCTGGAGGATGTGCAAACCGGCGAGAGAGGGCGAGGGCAGACTGTATAAATAAAGTGACACAAAAGAAGAAAGAGACAGGTCGGTATAGTAAAAAGAGAGGGGGATGAATGGGGGACGAGGTGGGTCGGAGACGGCTGCGGTCGACGGCAGAGCGGAAGGGAGGTTCGAAGCAGACAGGGTGAGAAGGAGAGGGTGAGCACAACCTGGCAGGGGTAAGGGAGTCGACTGGAGGGGGAAAGAGTTTAAGAGGTGGGTGGTTGTCAGAGTGAGAGGGAGCGAAGAGAGAGAGAGAGAGCAAAGTGGGAGAAGGTAGGGGACGGGGGAGACCTCGGAGGGTGGTGGGAGGCTGAGGTCGTTCTGGCGACGCCGTGTCTGTCCCGACGCTAGGTACGAGAGAACCGAGCACAGTGGCCCGATCACTTATTCATGCGCTCCGAAATGATTCCAGGCTTCTTCTGTGTTGTTAGCCGGCGCGGCGCGGCGCGGCGCGGCCTGGCGCCCGGTTGCGCGTCTGTGTGGTGCGCACCGCGCGCCTAGCCGAGCAGAGCCGAGCCGAGCAGAGCAGGTGAATTAAAATGTCCGACCGCCCACCAATGGAGCGCGCGATCCCGCTTTGCCGAGCTGAAAATGCTCCGAAGGTGCGGACCTTACTTTTTAACGAGGCCTCGCTTTTCAGTCGAGTGCTTATCTAATCGAAACAAGACTCCTCCTTTTCAAAATACATGCTACGACGCGACGGCCAGTGTTTTGCACCTGTGGCAAATTGCTCGGAAAATCCTTCGGCCACTGCGCTGCTGCTGGTCGGTGGCCGCGATCGCGTGCCACGCGCCCGATCATCGGCTAGAGGCGCTGACCGATCGATAGTCGGATTTAGTCGAGATTTACGACATGGACGCAACTTCTTTCCTATTTTTCAGGGGGTAGACTCGCGTTTCCAGGATTGCAAAAGTCCTATTTTTACGTTTACGAGGCGTCATTTTCATTATTCGGAAGCATAAAGCTGCGCGTGTCGCTATTTTCACAAAACTGCGCGACAGCTACATTCTGCCGAATAATGCAAATTACGCCTTTTAGGACTTTTGATGGCGATCACGACCTAGATTAATCTTTCATCTAGCGCTTTTGACTACTGAAAACCCCCATTGGGTTTAACCTAAACCAGACCTAACCCCATTGGGGTTTCTCACATTGATTGCACCCTTGCAATCCTGGAAACGAGTATACCCCCTTAATGCCTTTGATTCTTTGTTAGTTTATTTCAATGCCAGATTAAAAGACTCCAAGTTCTTTCTGTGACGTGTACTCAAATTTGTAGGCCTCCACAGTCAGAGCTACAGCTTACCGTGTTGGGCTTCTCCCGTAAACCTGCGCACCGTGTGCAGTCACCCTTTCACCTGTCTCTCCCCCTGCATGGTGGCCAAATTAATAAACTTTTCCATGATTTTCTTGTTTTTAGGATAAACGAAATTATAACTTTATAACACGCCGATAATGAAGTGGATAAATGCACTAAATAATTTCAGTTTTGTAATGTTTGTAGAACAACGTATACCAGACATATGTACATACAAATGTATATTGTGCTCGTTACGGTTAAGTGCTAAGCGCAATTTGCAAAATTTTATATTTACCGGATCTTTCGATCAAAAACTACGGAATGTAAAATATCGAAAACTTTATTTCCAAAATGTTCTTTCGTTTCAGTGTAGTCGAGAAGTGAAGAAACAATAGCGGCCACTCAAAGATCAATTTTAATTCAGAAAATAATCCGATTTTCAATTCAGGAAATGGCCACTCTGACCCACATAAACAGTACATATATGTTATGGAAAATGGCGCGATATAAATCTGGTTAAATCGTCCGCAGCACTGTTATACCGTTATCCCCCATCATTCATCGCCCCACGTTTCAGCCAGGTTCTCATGAATTCTTGCTTGTGTCGGTCTAATTGATTGCTAGAAATTAGAAAAGTGGGTCGGTGTGAATTAACGAGCACGAATTCGTTTATCAAAATTTTGACGTATTTATCATTCTGTATCTAAATACCAGGCTGTTCTAAAAGTTCGTTACAAAATTACGTACCAACTTGTTTTGTAAACTGGTAGCGCGGTTAAATAAGTGAGCATTCAGGAAACGATAATGTATTAACGGAAAGGTGTCAGTCCAGTTTGTACACGTTCATTTGCCTAACAACATTAAGCGCCGACTTACAACAAAAAGTACGCGCGTGGTTTTATATACAGGGTGTCCCACGCAACTGCCACCACGATTTTACAGCCACTTTCGATAGCCAGATAAACAAATGTTTGGAATAAAATTAATCTATATAATTTATTTTATTTATTTATTCATTAATTTATATAAAACCGGATTAAGCGGAAATTAAGTTTTTGATGATATGGTGAATGTATTAGGTTAGGGGACAGTGCTCCTTCATATGCAATGGTAAAAAAATGGGTTGCTCTCTATCTAAACATGGTCGTGCAAACATTAATGATGATGGTCCTGTTCCGATCTATGTCACAACACAGACCCGAGAATTGTTAGAATCGGACTTTACTGTCCTATGGTTCAAATCACCCAAGGAACCGCCCCTTCCCAAGGCTCTCCGACATTTCAGTGACACCCTGTAGAGTAGAAATTTGTCTATCAGGTATGCGCGCGTTGAATCACGACCGAATACGTTGCAGCATCTTTCGCAGCTGTACATCATAAAGTTCTCCTATAATAAATTCCAAAAGATGATATCTATTTGTGAGAGGGCAGTCGCGTCGAGACGAGTGAAATGATTACGAGACGAAAGACGTAACAATAAGTAAGATTCCTGTAGAGAAGGATTTGGCAGGAGTTAGCGAATCGACGCGAAGTTGGCTGTCCGTTGACGTTGTTGGATGAGCATGAGCCGTTCGGCCGTTCGGCCGTTCGGCCGTTCGGACGATAATTCGAAGGGAGCCACTCATTTCGTCGACAAGCGCGTTAAACGCTTCGTACCGTCTCGTGTTCGAGTGGTGATCAAAGTGGGTATGTATCGCGGACGATGATACGAATGAATAAGGGCGGTGTTGCCCGTCGAAAGTCTCGTTTGTAAAATATGCATGCTCCACATTCTATGCAGCTCTCACTGTAAATAGCTCGGTTGTTGCGGTTCCGAGCGAGATAAACGATCCGCCGCCGCGGCTGCTGCGCTCTGAGCTCTGAGCCGCTCGGATTCAAATCGCTTGACCTTGTTGCTCTCCGACGTGTTCCAACGATCAACTTGTTAATTCCGCTGGATCGCCCGGGAATATCGTCACTCCATCTGACAGAATAATAACACACCCGAGCGCATCATTTCTCTCGGTAACTATTAGACTGCGGATGTTTACGCAATATTCAATTTTCGTCAATGTATCTGTTACAGCCGCTATTTTTTTCAACTGTTACACCCGTTATATTTCGTCAGAAGGTTGGTGTTGAAACATCGTTCCCACGACGCGACGCGTTAGCCTAGCACCACCAAATTTTTCATCGCTACCACCAATTTCCGTTGATTTTCAATTTTTCAGGTAAAGGGGCCAAGAAATTATTTGTAAAATTCGATACAGCGTGATTCTGTGATTCTACACTTTAGGATCCAAAGATCCGTTTAACCTTTAGTTACTCGCACGAGGTCATGGTAATTTCCTGTCGAACACTTCCTGTCAAAAAATGTTAGCAGAGGGCTTTATATTCGCATGCGATGCATGCCAACTGCGGCTTCATTTTCTATTAATCAATTAGCAAGATAATTTCAAACTTCGTGAAATCAGTAATTTCGCGCGCGCAAACGTGATATTATTTGTCAGAGGACAAGAGCCAGAGAAATGCGATTTCAACAAAACAACCAAGTAATAGATGTTGAATTTAACCTGTATTTCTTGAACTGTCGAGTGCCAAGCCGAACACCGCATGTTCTTCGCTCGCAGAGCGCGACAGCGCGACACGTCGATGAACATGTTACAATTCCCACGGACATTTGCATATTTAATTCCAGTTTCTTCGAATTTGTCTACAAAGCTGTGAACTCGTATAAAGTTTCGTAGCGTGGTCGTAGGATTGTTTGATCGCTTCTATAGCTGAATTGTTTATGCGCTATCTACTATCTATTCTTTCTTATCTATTCTATAGCCGGTTAAGGGGGTCGAAACTGGCCTTCAGCCGATTTATGACAACATTATATGACAACGTTGCCATTTTACATTCATTTTTATTAGTCTATGACTCGGGGTTTCCGAATCTAGTTAACATAATAAGGTGAACAAACGAACGGAGTAAAATTTTCATACGGAATGACGTCGACGTTATTTTTACTTCCAAAGGGTGAGGAAATATCGATTTTTCTAGTTCCGGTGTTTCAATCTGCGTTTCTCATTGAAACGAGAAATGAGAAGGAAATTGGGTTTGTACAGATCTTCGGGAAAAGATTGCAATGATAATGCAGGTAAATACGTGGCGAGCCAGAGGAACAAGGCTGGACGTAACGAGGCTTTTTTCGATTAGAAAAATTTAAGAATATTGCAATGTTGTTTTTAATGTAATTAAGTAATTAAGGGATGAGATCAGTGCAGAACATTTTTATTTTGCATAAAGATCCGCAGCCTAGTAATGATTACCGTGTCGAAAGTTCAATACAGTATGTAAAGTAGCAGCAAAGTTACGGATTTTTAATCGCCGTTGGGTTGTCTCGTCCCGGTGTGTGACGGAACTGAAGTGGTCGACATTTCGAAAAGATCTTGATGAGATTACGGACTGCGATTAGGCAGAAGAGACGCGATTGGCCGGGCGGTCATTAAACACTTGATCGGCACAGTAAACCAGCGGCGAAATTCGGCGCGCACGGAACCCTTCGAAACTATTTCCGGTGTCGTCGATGTCAGGAACTAGGATGAGGCGACACAGACCAATGCGGACCGACCATCACCACTTGCCACGAGTCGCCGAGCTCAACAGACCAGCGAGTGATTAATTACTGCACCGCCTGTAATTACGAATGGTTCGCTTCCATCGGATAATAACGTTCCCTGAAATCCTGTAATAACCTGTTAGCTAATACATACGATGCCTTAGGACGCGATGCGACCTGGCATCTTTATCCCTTGCATAATAAGGAACGATTGATACGTTTCAGTTAACGAGCACGTCTTTGTTTTCCAACCCTAAATCGTTACGCGTTGTACGCCACGTTGGTCGGAGGTGCGTGACACAATTCTTTATCGATCGCGAAAGTAGACTTTGTTGGACAGTGTTATTGAACAGAACGGAAAAATAATTCCTTCATTGTTCTGTTTCAGATCATGACCTCCAAGAAAAATATATGGACCATATCGGAAATGATGCAGTGGGTGTTACTCAAAACAAACACTAGCATATGTAGCCTGGCCCAATTAAAAGCAGGAGAAATATATTGCGAATTAATAAGAGAAAAGTAGGGGCGCGCAGTGGCCGAGTGGGTAGAGCGCTCGACTGCGGACTCCGTGGTCGCGGGTTCGATCCCCGACGCCGGCACCTCTGGAAATTCCATGTGCTATTTGGAACTGTGGTCTGCCCAAGGTGGTTCGGAACCCCCCACCTTATAAAAACTGTTGGTCCCGTCGCGAAATAACCCTGATGAATAGGAGTTCCAAAAGCGACGTAAAATAAGGAAAAAAAAAAAAAAAATTACGAACAGAACATGTAAGTCCTACAGAGGGCATTACAAAAATTTGTAGACTTGCTTCTGCACAGTGCCATCAGAATACTGGTTTTCACTGGTTTAATAACGTCACAATATTTGTTTAAAGTTGAAAAATACGTTTTATTTTCAAAGCCATTTTTTTTTCAAAAACTGTGCGTGTAGGGAAAAAATTAAAGCCGGATTCGGAATCAGCGCAAAAAACTCTACAAGATCCACCCAACAGTTATATGAAAAAAAAAAAGTTGAAAAGAACGCCGCGCCGCTGCGTAATAAAGTACAGTAATTCTTCTATACTCGCAAAAAAGTTGTACACGTTGGATGTAAACAAAATATCCCCTCCACTGTGGTAACCTGATCTCGACTCGGGTTGTATCAATTAAATTATACTAGTTACGAGGCCCGCTAACAATCCGAGCGTCTCCCGGATTTCGCATCAGGTGCGTTTCACTCCATCCCTAGAGGCTCCCTGACTTCGCGTCAGGTTCGTCCTCGCTGTCTATAATCCCAGCGGCTCCCCAATTTCGCATTGGGTTCGTCCGCGTACCTCGACTATCAAGTTCAGACTATATTCCCACGGTAACAACCCTTCGCCGGCTTTTCAAAATCAAGTTTCTCAAAACCTGTGCGTCTTGGGGAAAAATTAAGACAAACTGTATAAGAATCATCGAACAGTAATTGTAGAACAAATTTGGTGTTGGACGGTGTAAATCGAATCGGAAACTTTCTTCCAGCTGTTCTATTAAACGGGAACTGCTTTCCGCCTAACATTTCGTTTATTTTCTCGTTTCTTTGTTACAATAAATGGAAGCTTATGTTATTTTGTTGTTTTTCATTCTTCAACAAGCCCCTTTTCATTTCCCATCAGTTTGAACTCCATAAAGTAATATTTTATACTTCTAAATTGTGAATGTTTCCTCCAAAAAAACCCGTATCGATGCCTTCGATCGGGAACATTACGCCACGGGTTGTACTAATGGTTCATTGGTAAAAATTAAATATGTTAAAAGTTAGTCAACTATCCCCGGTCTCCCCAATCCTTGATTCGAGGTTCCCCTGGCACCGAAACGCGAGAGAGCCGTCGCGTTGAGCGCATCGGCAATGTCAATGAACGTGGGCATCGATCGAATTTCGACATGCGCATAAGCGCACAGATCTGCCTGCCGTTAGCAGTCGCGAAAGTGCCGCGGATCCATTTCCACCCGCCCACCCCCGCCAGCTCGCGCCGCGCCGCGCCGCGCCGTTCCATTGATCAGCTGGGCACGGAGACACGTTTGATGGTGTTTTATTGCACAAACATACCGATATAATACCGTGTAATTAGCAGATCCGCTTTGTAAATGAGCTACATCTTTATGTTTCAGATCACGCGTGTCGCTCGACTGCAGCATTTAATGTGGATGCAGGCGAAGAAGTCTATGAAGCGAATAAAGTATCACTGCTGCAACCTCGCAGTCGCCTCTGTTTGCTCAATTTAATCTTCTCGAATCAGATATTAGGTCACGGGTACGAGAAAATAAAGCGGAACCGGGTAGGCGGGTTAAATCGGCTACCTTTGCTTCTTCCTGACTCCTGACGAGTGCTGTTGCGCGAGGCCGAGTCGTATTATTCTTAGGTCCAACGCAAATAAACCATTTCCGTTAACATTTTTCAAATTCATGCCGGTGCGGAGTATTTAGTAATTAACGCTCGTTCAATGAACATTCTCAATTATTTTTAGAGTTAACTGTGGGCATTGTGTTTAGCCGTTCTCACGAATAAAACTGTGGATTTTATGCATTTGCGAGAATAATGGGTAGCTGTAATTTGAAACAATCAAAATGTTAGTAATTTTTTTGAGTTTCATATCATACCAATTAAGATCGGCGTGTTACGGTTGGGTAACTTCCCTTGTTAGTATTTTTTAATTCTTCTCACGTTTTTGCTGCTTTGAATCACATCCACACGTTTTCGTCACGAATGCGTATAAAACCCACTGTCTAGTTATAATAGTTCCAACTC
This sequence comes from Lasioglossum calceatum, assembly GCA_963966675.1. Taxonomy (NCBI): domain Eukaryota; kingdom Metazoa; phylum Arthropoda; class Insecta; order Hymenoptera; family Halictidae; genus Lasioglossum; species Lasioglossum calceatum. The sequence continues at coordinate 535,829 of OZ016548.1, forward strand.
ATTCAACGTACCGAGAAGGGAAATCAGCTATTGGATCTTTCCAGTTTGTTGTACCCGAGATGAAAAATTTTTATTTTGTGTAAAGATTCCCAGTCTGCTTATTATTATTGTCAGTTCTAACTCATTCGATCATTTTTCAACGCCTGCTGCGAACATTATTTATGACTGTTGGTCGGTTGTGTAATAAATTCGTTTACGTCTCTTTACATGAAAATGAAGTACAAGTGGCCAAACATGAAATAGTGACGTTTCGAACAATCTAACAAATAAATATCTGCCCCAGCTGTAAGCTCGCAGAGTCTAAACCGAGTGTCTACGTAAGTTACGTCACTTGTCTTGCTTAGCGGCGCACAGTGGGGTAAACCGATTTTCTGTCAAAATCAAAGAACCTACGATAGAAATATGTTAAGTAAAATACCCTGTATACTGGAATCAGAAAATGTATTCAATCAATTCCCATCTAAAATGGGTCATCTGACCCCTCGTGGTACGCTTAGCGTTAAACTTTCAAAATTATCGGATTTAGTATTGGGATTGTTCTGTATCCGTACGACCGGAGAATTTTTTGAGACTTTTCGAAACGTTTCATTGAATTTTTGTATTTCAGTTATCTGGAACATTTTCAGCAATAACTTTACGGAAGTGTGTCGGATACACTCTGTGATACGATAATACTCGGTTCTCCGGCCAGATAATAATTAATCTCTGTTCTGTATCGGAACCTTCATTGTGAAATGATAATATCCTTCAATGTCATCAATCACCGAGGCTTCATTGAAACGTGTTTAAAGGGAAGATTAATGCGAGCTATATTACGTTACAGCAATATTTGCAACGTTACGCCTTCCAACCTGCCATTTCATTTATATTGTGACTGCTTGCGCGCAATAATCCATAGCTTTATTGAATTCAGTGTTTATTTCACAAGCACATTGTACCGATATTCTCCTATATCCCCTTAATATTGCTAAACTATATTCCGTATGAAATACAGTGAACAACGAAACTCTGATTATTTTTTATACTCTGGATTCTTGCGTATTTTGACGTGCTGATTACGAATATGATAGTGAAAACTGGCGCAAATTTTATTTTCAAATACAAGAAATAAGAGAAAACCATAAACTATTTATTTGATTTCCACCTCAATCCAAATAAGAAATAATCTTTTATTCGTAAATAAGAAGTAATAAATAGATCACTTTTGGCATTATTTGAATGATTTCTAATTAAATAAAAAATTAAAATTAAATGAAATTTATTTAAATAAAAAGTTTAGTTATTATATTTGCAGTTACAATCACACGTTTATTTGTTATTTATTATTTATTATTCAAATAAAAATTTGCCCAACTCTGAGTGCAATGATTAATCTGTAAGGCAATACAGAGCATGCGCGAGTTCCCCGAATGATTAATCGGTCCTCGAAATATTCTCGACTTCGCGTGGCTCCCAACTACTCCCAAGTAGAATGAAAGCAGCGCGTGTAGGGTCGCGGTATGAGGTATGAGGCCTGGAGGGTGTAACGATATCTAACAAGCGAATCACACCAGGAGTCCCCGTAGCGAGACAATTAATCGGCCCAGTCAGTGCGGAGCTCTTCGTTGCTGGTTCACATTGTCTGGTCACGGCTGTCCTCGCGGTGTGACCGGGGCTTTAATTGCTCAAAGGGAATCGCTGGGATAAATCTGGTTTCCAGGAAAAAAAAGGGAGCCAGTGAGCAGCCATTTTTCAACCGACCATTCAGAAACGAATGCAGCTCGTGCACCGCGCCGCGCTCGTTTATATCACGATGTCCGGTCAATTTCTATCATCAAAACTGCATATTTGGAGGAGATCTATATTATTAATCATATGTTAGGAAAACATTCAGAAATGAGACGCGTCTTCTTGAATGTTGGGCATCGCCGTTTTTACGTTTGGCGACCTCGCGAAGCGAAAGACGCGAGCGATGGAATTGAATTGTTTTTTCGCCTAAGCAGGAACCGAATCGGAGAAGAGATTAAAGGGATAGATATTGAGGAACCCCTTAGAAAGATGAAGATTTGTTGGCCAAGATATTTTCAGACCCTTTAGAAACGCCGCTTTTAATTAATGAAAATTATTTTATCGCGTGCACGGGCAGGAGGTGAAAGCTCGCTTTTCGAATGAGGTCACGGAGAGAAGAAACGACAGCCTGTTTTTTCTTCGAGAGCGCGGTAAGCGCAAAAAGGGGACGTAAGAAACACGAAAACGTGGAAATGTAAATGTTGTAAGGGGCGTATTACAGAAATTACTGGCCAGAAAAACTGCGAAGAGCTGAGATACACCACCGCCAGAGTTGGGCACTAATTAATTCTTTTGTAATCGATTGTTTACTGCAATTATTAGACTGCGGATTTCATGCATTGATGAAGAAATTGGTTGGGAAAAATATAAAATACTAAAAGATTTGGATAAACTTCCGGAAAGGAAGTACCTCCGATTTCTTTTATACTCTGGATTCTCTCTCTAACCTGTCCTTTATTACTTTGCTTCTTTATCGAGATGCAAGGATCACCTTCAGTTTTTCAAATGGAATGTCTAATGTTTTATTTATGATGTGAAAAATTTATAGTTTATAGAAATTAATTTATAGAAATTAGCTCGCTGAAATTTATCAGCGATTCTATAGAATGGTGTCCTAACCAGTGTATAATTTTTCCAAAGACACGATTGCGCCAGTGGAATACTTGGCGTGGTCGCCGTGTGTCCTTGTATATGTATAATGGAAATCATTCGTTGCATCAAGGAATGACATGTTAATGCGCTTCCGTTACTAGTCCGCGTAATTGGCGCTTGTTGAATCCTGCCAGAAGAATTACAGTCCGCGGATGTTAACATAGAACGCTAGTGTCTATTTGTTTTCTCGAACTGGGAGATAACCATCTTCAAAAATAGTTCATCCCATTGGTAGAAACATGCGAAGCAATCGTTTGTCGATATGTTTGCGTCCAACTATGTTTAAACAAATGTTTAAATGGACATACTTAATTTCTAATTCTACACAGTATACTGTAGACTATATTGTACATAGATTATAGAGCGCTAATTAACCTTCAATTACTCGCACTCCACTTTCTACATAACTGGTTACATGGAGCTTTACATCACTCCAATATACAGGGTGTCCCTCTAAATGGCAAAACTTCAGGAGCGTGTAGGGGACCGAAAAACTAAGACAAAAAGTCTTTTAGAGATTTGCTCGTTTTGGAGAAAAAAAAGAAACAGAACAAGTTTTCATTTTTCTACTTATTTATTTACATTTAAAGTGTATACATCAACTCAAGAGTGCAACTGACAACAAGATATTGAATTTTTGAGATTTTCTTCAAAACGAAACAAACACGAGCAAATCTCTAAAAGACTTTTTGTTTTATTGTTAGTTTTTCGGTCCCCTACACGCTCCAGAAGTGTTGCAAAGATACATTAAGTGTGTTGAGGACAAAGATGAATAGTAAAATGGGGTTCTCATACGATATCAAAAAATTTTTGTTTCTATGCAATTTTCAACGAAAATATTCGAAATTTTTCGAAAATATTCAAACTTTGGTCAAACGATTTTTCGTTTAATGATACATATTTTCCAATGAAATTGTTTCTTCTCGTAATAAATGCATAGAAACATATTGAAATGACTTCTCATTCTTATTACCCAGTATCCAGGTCTCAAACAATGTAACATACTACTTGAAAAGCTAAAAAACCGTTTATCCGTATAATGTGCTATCTTTTTGTCGCGGAGTGTAGGTGCCATAAACCCATACAGATCCACAATTCAGTGATTTTTCCCTCTAATCACGTCTCTTGGGAAAGTAAACTCGCTGCATGCAGCGTCTACAGACTAATTGTACGACAACATTCTCACAAAGTTTGCCCTCCGAATTGAATCGTTACATAGCACATATGTATGTACATATGTACCATCGGAGTGTACGCGTGTATCGCAAGCTTATCGAAAGATTCACCGAAAGGACCGGTCTCGAATCGCGAAAAGGGCCCGAATCGGGCTGATTCAGTCCAGAGAAACAGTTCGCTGGTTGTTTACACGGATAGCTGTTGACCCGTTTAATATCCCCTGATTAGAGGCTTCGAATCTGCATTGATAGATAGTGATTCACAACTGCGACGATTACACGGGAATCCATTCTAGCTATTCATCCTGGATGTTGACGCATGTCTCGTGAATGTCAGCGTGTACCACGCGCCGAAGAATCGACCGTAGTTTGCGTGCGGAAGAGACTCGGCTCTCTGAAACACCTGCGCTTTATCGGATCCCACGTGCTGCACGCTCCCGTATGCATGTATCCGCATACAGCGTGTCCCACGAACTCTGTCCACCTCATAAATGTCTTCATTATCTTAAACAATACGCGAGTGTTTGAATAAAGTAAATTATCTGAGAAACGATACGTTTTAGAACAAATACACACCGTATTTTCTCTTCCGAATTTACCATTCTATCGAAGTCGAGCACGGAAAACAAGCAATTCCATTTGTCAGGGACAATTATCGAGACCGGGTAAATAAAGAGACAACGATGTAGAGTGGGTGTGCAAAGTATTCGTACACCTTTTAAAAACTAATAACTTTTTTATAATTCTACCAAACGACCTGACTTTTTATAATCAATTCGAAGCATTGGTTGGAACGCGTTAGGGGACGGGACAGTGCTCCTTCATATGCAAAGGTAAAAATAATAGGTTGCTCTATTTAAACATGGTCGTACAGACATCAATGATGATCCACGTTCAAGACGTCCAAGAACTGCAAACCACTTCAGAAGTGATGGATCATGTCCATGATTTGATTTTGGAAGACCGCCGATTAACTGTGGTTGATTTAGCCGAGGCCACAGGCATCTCAACTGTGGATCAGTTCATGAGATCTTAACTAATGAATTGGGTATGAGAAAGCTATTGAGAAGACGGGTGCCGCATTCGTTAAATTCGGATCAAAAACGCATTCCCGTGAAATGTCCTCAACAACATTTGGATGGTTTGCGAAAAAATAAAACTGACTTTGTGCGTCGATTTCTAATCATGCATGAGACTTGGATTTACCACTATGATCCTGTATTGCGACAACAAACCGCAGGGTTGACCGAGTTCGATTGTTCAGCTCCAAAGCAGCCCCAAAGTGGTCAAAATCGACAAAGAATGTCATGGTATCCGTTTTTTCGGATGCAGAAGGAATTTCGTTAATCGATTACCTTCAAACCAGGAAAACAATAACGGGAGAGTATTACTGAAACCTCTTCGATCAGCTGGATGCACAAATTCGTGAGAAAAGACCTGGCTTAGCGAAGAGAAAAGTAATTTTTCACCGGAACAATGCACCGGCTCACAGAGGTGTTCTTGCAATGGCCAAATTGAAGGAGTTACGCTATCAATTGTTCGAGCATCCACCATATTCGCTAGAACCTGGCCCCCGCTGACTTCCATTTGTTCCCAAACCTCAGAAAATTCCTACGTGGCAGGCGTTTTTCATCGAACGAAGAAGTTATAGCAGCCGTAGATGAGGATTTTAGAGGTCTCGAGGAAAATCATTTCAGAGATGGGGCAAATCAATTAGAAAATCGCTGGAAAAAATGTATTGAGCTTGAGGGAGAAAATACTGAAGGATAAATGTATTTTGACTCATTATTTCATGTCATTCCATTGTTAGGCTACGAACTTTCTGAATCTCCGGGTCATTTATTATTAACACGCTTATATTAGCTTGCAGAGTTGTCGTAGTATGCGTCAAATCTTGTAATCGAATTTTAACAACGTTACGTGCCCATTTTTGTCACGAATACATAAAATCCGCTGTCTAATAGTAAGAATTCCCAGCTAATATGCAGTTTTGACAAAAGAAATTGATCGTGCATCACGATATAAACGAGTATCGAGATGTGCCAGGTTTGTCCGCGCTGCGCGACGATGCGACAGTTACGGAGATACACGGCTGTATATGAAATATTACGTATCAATCACTGCTGTTGATCTATTAATGGGACGAGCGCGAGCGTACCGTGCCTCGGCCAACACATGCACGAAACTAGCTATGTAATCGCACGAATCCCACTATGTGAAACTGGAATTCAGAATGAAGTTAATTGCAGTATCATTAAGTAATTTGAGCCAATGTAGTCGGACGGAAATCTATAGAATATCTCGTGGCATTCACCGGCGCGGCTTGGCGCGGCTTGGCGCGGCGCACACCGAAGAATATTCGATGGGGAAATTTGTGGAAAATCGGCCTCTCCGCGCTGCACGTACATTTAATCATATTCCGCAGTCGCGTGTGTCAGTATCAATAGACTATAATTATGAAATGCACTTCTGCCATGTATGTGCTACGAGACTGACTTCGGTAAAAGTGTTCGAAGATACTCGACGACGACGAGACTCTACGTAATAAGCTCGCGTCACCTATAGGCGCACGTAACAACCTTCCGACAGTGTTTTCTTTTCAATTTTTTGTCTCGCCATTGTTATGCACTTCTTAAGGAGGGAGATTACGCCAATAAACAATATTTCCACCTTCGGCGATCAAATCAGACATCGAAGCGAGCAAATAAAACTTCTTCGTGCGGGAGTTCGAACATGTACTTTTTAACCGACTTCGAAAAAGAAGGTGGTTACTCGATTCGATCTGTATGTGCCTTTTTTTCGCTTTCTTCTATGTATGTTCACCAATTACTCCGAGTTGGATGGATCAATTCAGTGTAGGGTATATCTCCCGATCCATCAGACTACCATTTGTTTCAGTCTCTACAGAACTATCTCAATGGTGTAAAGTTGACTTCAAAAGAGGCCTGTGAAAATCACGCGTGTCGCAGTTTTTCACCCAGAAATCACAGAAGTTCTACAGTGAGGGGATCTTGGTTTCACCTCAAAAATGGCGAAAGGTGGTCGATCACAAAACGGCATATACTCGATTTAATAAACTTCATTTAAAATATGGAAAAAACTTAATTCGTTTCTGCATTAAAATACGAAGAAACTTTGTCCCCAACCCAATATATTGTACAAGCGTGTGGACGACGTCATTGATATCGCAAGGAAGCGAAGAGTATCGATTGAGAACCATCAGGGGAACGGTGCATCGCACCTGCAACATATGCGCACGCAGCGCGACAGTTTAAAATGCAGACCGACCACTTAACGTGAAGGGTCCTGTTGCGTTTGGGTTTTTTTCTCTTTCATACGGGTATCGAGTTACGGCCGGGTCAACGTTTTCCTTTCTCAATACAGTATGCAAATTATTGTTTGCATTTTCATGCAGACTTTTGTACCCTTACCCTCGACGAAGACGTGACAAGGGGTGGCACGCGTTAAATCTCTGACGGTATTTATTCAACCCAGTTAATCGAGTGACTCTGTCACCCGGATTTCAGTGCGTCTTTATTAAAGCTACCAGAACCACTCGCCTTTGGCCGAGTTTTCATTTGTGGAACACATTTCGCGAAAATAAGCGCGGAAGCCGAACACCCTTAACCTTTTAACTGACAATGAGGAGAACCAGTTAACCCTCGGACAACGGACGATTTTTATAGCTATATAATTGCCAATGCTTAGGAGACTGTTCACAGCCCTAATTAACCCTAGCACTCCTATGGGGAGGGGAGGGGGTGGGCTCCTCGAGCCCACAGGTTAGAAAAATTTACATAAGGACTATTTTTCTTGGGTGAAAAATTCGAAGAAAATTATTTATTGTCGTTACAATAATTGTCGCTACAAGTTGTTTCTCACTGACATCTCCTGATGGACGATCAGTACGGTGATCTAGTGACCAATCATAACCCGTCATTTTCACGTGTCGCGTTTTGCATCTGAATTACTCACAACACTGTACATATACAGTGAGCCACGAAAGTATTCGAACACCCTTTAAAACGGAATAAGTTTGTTATAATTGTACCAGGCGATCTTATTTTTTTATTATCAATTAGAAGCATTGGTTTACGAAATGATATGCAGAAAAGAATTTCCAAAAATAGTAATTTACAAGGTTACATGCAAAAATAAAAAAGGCATTTTTTAAAACTTTAAAAGTCGTGCAAAACGACGATTTTCATAATTTGTAACCGCTTGTAGCTCGTGTGTGCGTGTTAATCGATTTGAAAAGAAGATACGCTATTTTTTGTTGCGTCTTCGGCCGCGTGGTTCGTGTTTACACGCTGTCCTTTTCTACGTTCGGCGTGGCCGACACAGCCACAAAAGGATAGTATCCCATCACTGTTTATGTCATAGAACAGAGCCGAGAGTCCGCCTGGATTGGGACTTTACTATATTTCTGAGAAGCCTATATGGGTTAATAACAAAGAACTCGTGTGTACTTACACCTAATAGAAGCGAAGCTAGACCTTGCTAATGAAGCCGGCTTAAGAAAATGTATCGCGCGATCTATCGCCACCGGCTTACGAGTATGTTGCGAACACCACATTTATGATGGAAATGATAGGGGCGGCTGCTGCCAGTATGCGGACACGTGTTTGCATTTGCGAGCAGAAGAAACGGAGTCAGCGGCTCTCAACCGCAATCGTTAATAAAGATGTAATACATATATGAATATTCGCGTACCGACGCGACGCGCGACGCGCGACGCGACGAAAGCTTCGCCGCAGTCTGAGAATTTCCAAATGGGAGAGCTTTCAATTTAATGCGCCGCACAGTGGCCCGTTTCAATAAAATGTGTAGGTAGAATTAGTCTTTCGTCTTTTTTAATGTATTCGTTAAAGACGTTTTAAAGACATCTTTTTATGGCGTAAGACTTTCAGAACTAAAATAGACGTAAAATGGACGTCTTTAAGGCGTCGTGTGCTATCTGGGATCAATTTATCTGTTATTTCGAGCGAAAAAACTTTTATACGTAACTGTTCGGTATGCCATTGTAATTAGAATATGTTGTAGGTAGCAATGTTTCATTTTCCAGGTGTTATTTGAGTAATAATTATCTGAAAAAAATGTGGTTTCCGTGTTCATGCAATTAGTTACGCCTTTGGAATATTCGTTGCGCCCGTAGAATTCGTTTATTATGCTGTCTGGTTGAACTAACTTTCGTTTCAACATCAACTGCGAAACCGAGAGATTTTAATCTGTGGAAATACTGTACATTACTTGCTCTTCGCTACACAATGGCCTTCACTAAAAACTTAAATGAAGTTCTGCGATGGTCAAGTCTGACTCTATTAAGTTACTTTGATTTGCAAATTGAAGCGCGCGCCGGGAAAACTATATTCATTTTCTGTGATTTCATTCGGAATGCGCAACTGTCAAACGTCGTTTTCGTTCGAATGCACCACGGAATGCATGATTGATTTGGAAGTATTTCGCATTATTTATATTACCGTAACTATTGGTGACAAGTGGGCTGCGGATTTGTATGTACGCGAGATGAACGTTGTCTACACATCGAATGCGAAAAGCAAAAAATCGATGGATATTTCTCTTTCTTTTAAATATAATACAGTAAACCACGAAAGTATTTGAACGCAGTTTAAAAGCGTCTAACTTTTTTATGATCGGATCAAACGACCTGACCTTTTTTTGAGCAATTAGAAGAATCGATTTACCAAATGACATCCAGAAAAGATTTTGAAAATTGGAATTGCTAAGAATTGTATGAGAAAGTAAAAGAGGTAGCATTTATAACTTTTTTATTAGAACCCGTAATGAAAATTTAAGATATATGTTTTGTAAATCTATGTTAGTTATATACACATGCTGAAAATTTCATCGAAATCGGTTGACTCGGAGAAAAACGACACGCATCGAAAGATGTAAGAATCTGTGGATTTTAAATCAAAAACTGACCAAAAGTCGCGAAAAACTATGATTTGTCGCTCTTGGGTATGTTAATCGATTTTGATGAAATTTTCAGCATGTGTATAACAAACATAGATCTACAAAACAAATATTTTAAATTTTCATTAGGCCCTAATAAAAAAGTTGTACAATGCAACTTTTAGTATTTTCTATCCAATTCCGATTTCACATGTAGTAAACTAATTGCTCTAACTTCTGAAGAAATTTCAAATCGTACAGTCCAACATTAAAAAAGTTATCGTTTTTTGGGGGCGTCCGAATATTAATGGGAGTCACTGTACGAAGCTGTTGGAAAAGATGAGTTTGCGCGCGCACTTTTCCCAGCCACTGTATATTAATGAAACCTCTCTCTCGCCACGAAATTTAAATGTACACCGAACACACGTGTGTTGAACTGCTTGATTTAAAATAGAATACGAAATCTGAAAGTCGGGAGAGTGAATCTCCCCGGAGTGCCAAGAATCACGCTCTTCATAACTTTTGCCAGAAGTGCCACAGACGTGTCGTCACTTCTCTCACCGTCCTCTTAGCGAGGCTTTGCTGTCACTGGCCGATGATCGATTATTCGCAAAGGATTTATTTTTCTTTAACTTCCGGCAAACGCTACATTCTTATTTCACCGGAGAACTTTACTTTTCCAGTTTCCCGGAGGACGACGTCTTTACTCGGTCACGCGTGCCCGTAGTCCCCTTGGTCAACGTAAACGTAAACAAGTCACCGATGAGAGAATTACGCAGCGTCGAAAGCGATGTAAATATTGACGATAAGTATGCACCGCATTCGAAACTTTAAACACAACTTTCTTTTCGCTTCAAAGAATTCAAGAAACTACCGCACACAAGCCGCTACGTTTTTGAAACCATTCAATACAATTTTTGGGAAAAGACCATTCACATTATACAGAGTGTCGCAAACATGTCGGAAAAATTCGTACAGGGGTGGTTCCCGAGGTCATTTGAAGTAACTTTCTCGAATCTGTCCATCGGTGTCAAATTGACACGCTGGTAAAAGATGTAGCGATTACTGCGTACCCATTACTGCGCGTTAGAATTCGAAATATACGTATCTAGGCATTCATTTAAATAAATCCTGAGTACAGTAACAATTCATTTTTTGGTTTGTATCTGATACAAATCTTTTCCTTTTTATATATAAGATTGGCCTACTTCAAACCAGTGCCGGATTAAGCCAGCGCGGGGCCCGTAGCAAATGTTATGACGAGGCGCCAGGCTTTGTATCAGGGCCGCTCGTGTGCAAATGTAGCGCACCTTTTCAACAAACACAATGAATGACGTTTTTTCTTTTTTAGCAAAAATATCTGTGCCCCATAGCATAGACAGGCGCGCTCATGTATCGGCGCCTCTTCGATGAAGCGCCCGCCCGTGTGAGGCCCCTGTTTGTATGGCGCGGGGCCCTGTATCATTTGCTACTTCTGTTACGGGGCTTAATCCGGCCCTGCTTCAAACCAATCTGAAGAAAGTTGTTAAGCAATCAAAGGCTACATCGAAAATTGATTATCTACATTGTAATTTCGTTATTTGTTGTTCGATCGTCTCGTCTATCGTCGCGTAGATTAACTTGGCTGATGTAACTGTAATTATTTGTGATTGCAATTGTGAATTGAACGTGACTTGTAAACAGAATTCCCAACGTTCGAGTGCGATAGGCGAACAAACAAGTAGATTCTCACAAATAGGAGCTGATTCTTTTCTAGAAGAAGTTGTACGCCCCAAGCGTAAACGATTAAGGTTTAATTTTGTAATTACAGTAAATCCTCTATGGGTGCAACAATTTCTATACGACAGATGCGACCAAGAATATCCCCCCAACAAAGTATGTATAGGGCAAAGAACGGTACTGAGCAGGGAATTGTTGTATTGTACTAATGCTATTCCATACCTGAGAATGATACATCAAGCATCATAAAAGCCCAATTTAAACACACCCTAATACCATAATTTCTTTGTAGCGCGATCGACCGCCCGCGCGTGGTCTCTATTTACACGCGCTGTCCTTCTCTACGTTCGGCTCGGCCTTTGGAGATAAAAAGTAGCTACCCTATACGATAGATGCGACCAAATCCCCCCGAGGCTGTCGCGTCTATAGTGTAATATCATATCATTATTTGACAAGAATGATACATCAATTTTGAAGAACAATTTTCAAGTGATACCGAATTTTGTGGCAGATTTTCGAAAAGTCAACCACTGTGCGCTGCACCGCATCGTTTCGCCGCGCCGCGCCGCGCCGCGCCGGCCGGAAATGATTTCGCACCTGTTCCCGCGGCGAACCGGCGAACACACGCTCAAGCGTTCAAGTCAGTTTCCTACGAGCGCGGACACAGAAATAGATATTTTTCGCGTGACGAGCGGCCGTTCGCAGGGAGTCGCCCTTTGTCCCGCGATGCTTTCATGCAATTAAATGCGCGTGTTACGCGGATCCACTTTAATTAACATCGAAAATAATTGTACGCGCGCGGCCTCGTTGTTCAATATTTAGTATCGCAGAATATGACGCTAATTAGCGGCAACTTGACGGCGAATGTATTATTCATCGGTCTAATTAAACACTGCTGACGCGTAGACAGACGTCGAACCCGGACAGGACTGGCCCTCCAGTTCGGACCTTGCTCCAAGAAAAACGAAAACAATTTTTCTCGAAACTTTTCAGAAAATTAGCCAGCTAAGAACATGCATGGTTTTACCGGAGGAGAAAAACAGTGGTACAGGTGTAATTCGGATAGTAGGTCCCCGTACACCTCTATCCTCGGTCAGAAGGTCGAAGGAGTAGGGTTCGGAACCCTTGGGCCATGGGGTTTTAGTGGGTAAAGCTAGGGATTAAGTCCCGTTCCCCCAACTTACATCTTAGGGGGAGGCTGAGCCCCACACTAGCCCCCAACTTTCAAACCCCTGGGCGGTGGGGTTTTAGTGGGTATGCCTTCGTCCTAGTTTTAGTTCGGCAAGGTGAGTCTCACACTACTCCCCCCCCCCCCCTTCCGACCGTCATCTGGTGGCAAGGTGTGCGTAAAATGCATTTCCCAACCCCCTTAAACGAAAAAAATCTTGTATCTTGAAAAACACAAATACTTGAAATGTTATTAGTGCCTTCCGAAAGAAATAGACGACGTATATAAATCGAAACAAGCCAGAGAGAATCTACTAAAATTCATAAAGTCCGCGGACGTATGGGATGAAATCTAACCGACGAAGCACACAGTCGTCGCTAATGACCAAGAAATCGATGCGACGTTCAAGAAGTAAAGAAGAAGAAGAAGAAAATAAAAACTATATTATGTGATAGACCGTTAGAAAGCGAGGTTCTTTCGCGATTTTTCAGTGCGAATCGGAAAGTGTTACTAATTTTTCGATCCGGTTTCTGTGCGGCATTTCGCGTCCACTGACTGGAATTATTTACAGCGCGACTCTGTCGTAATTCCGGTCTGACGACGACGTTTCGGTGCCACTGTCTACCGAGATTTTAGTGGGTTACATTCAAATCATCGTCACAGGTGTCTCGCTAGCGCTATTTCGATTAACAAAAATTCGCTAGAGTCCACTTTCATCGCCAAAGATATTATAAGAAAAGAGGCTTCATCTTCGAAGTGCCTACCAACGATATCACATCTCATCTCTTGTTTTGATCTCTATTTTTATTTAAGGTAATACAACAATTTTTTAGTTTATTTATAGAGTAAGGCACCTAAGACTTGCACCGAAAATATCTCCGTTGTCTTTCGTAATAGTACAAGAAAATGTTTCAGGGAAAAAATGTGTGGTTCGGTGGGGCAATTATTGCGACGGAGAAATTTTTTTCTCTAGGTATATTTGGTTTTAACTAAAAAATAAGACTTAAATAAATAAAGCAAGAACCAAATACATATAAAAACATGTTTTATGAGGCGAGCTACGCTGCGAAGCTGGGCGAGAGGCGGAAGGGCAAGGGGCCTGGCGAGAGAAAAATATGGTAACGCTGGAGCCAGTGATGCCAGAATCGTGAGACGTGGTATTTTTCCCCTCCGCTGGTTCAACCAACTCGGCCCCCCACTCTGACGTACCATCGGCTCTTTACGTTGCTTCTACTGCGCACGCGCTACACACAAGCAAAACTTCACTTGTAAATAATTATTTAAAACATTATATATGTATTATAACAATATCTATATTTTTCACAATAAAATGGTTTTGTTTATTTAGCAAATGTATTTTATGTGTTTCTCTGCTTACGTACGATTGAAGTACTTAAGAAAATATATATATACCGTATATCTCTTTGTCGTTAACCTAAATATAAATAACTTAAAATATATGTTTAATTAACAAAAACTGACTAACTGTTATAAAAATTTAATAATTATTCATATTTTATACAACTGTAAACATATTGATTGATGAATATAGAAAATTAGACGATTTAGAAATTTGTCCAGCCAAAATGGCCATTTGACACACTGTGACACCGGTGCGGCGCGGCGCGGCGCGGCGCGGAGTTTCGTAACGCGCCGCTTAATTAGAATCCTCGTTTTTTCCTCGTTGCATCGCGTGCACGCCAATCCAGAGATATCGCAAGAGGCGGGGAATGGATAAAACGGGAACGAGTTTTATTGGACGCTAAGGAAGGATAAAAAGTCGTGTCGCATTGACATAATTTTTCCATAACAACGCTGGAGGGGAGAGTAGAAGCATCGTTGCTGGCGCGCGCGATCGATCGATTGTCACCGCGGACATTTTTTTTTTCTAATAATAAACAGACTGGCAGAGGAAGAAGAAAAGAGGAGAGAAAATAATTCGTTGTTAATTTTCCACGGCGCGGTAAACGCGCGCGAGGCCGTTACGCTCGCAGTTCACGATAAAAATTACCCCTCACGCGCGGATCCCTTCTCTTGCTCCCCTCTTCTCGGCGATACATCGCTCGCTTCGACGATTTTCTTTCTTTTTTATTTTTATTTCCATTTACACCAGAAAGGGAAGAGGAAGTGGCGTGTTTACCGTCCGCGAAGCACCGTCACCGTCAAACGATCGCTCGAACACGCAAACTCGCGCGATTCTCGATCGATTCGCCGCGCGCGTGCTTCCATAATAAATGCAATTCTTACACGCTGCAGATTTTTATGCACAATCCGCTTCAAGCATAGAAGCTTCAAGATTCTTATTTATTGCTGCGACACAATTTTCTTTGTAACGAATATAGTTTTCACGTATTGATTTCTATGCTTGTATCGCTGTTGAAATAATTATTAGGTGTAATAGCAGGGTCAGTAAACATTCCCAAAGAAGAATGTATACGAATGTTATATCTATTTTTTGACACATGACTTTTTCCCACCTGAAACGGCCATTCGGTATACTGTGGCGGTGTCTTCGCCCGGGACTTTGAATCTTACAAAGTCTTACAATGTCTTCGACGTTACTAAATGATACACCCGTTGCCTTTAGTCAAGACAGAAAACGGGAGCAAGTAACTCGTGAAAGAAGCAAAAGAAGGTGCACGGGCCGCCCAGTGGGCGCGGTGTATTTAAACTGTTCAATTTATTAGGAATATAATTTTTAGAAAACAACCGGTATACCAGTGAGATTTTGTGCTCGGTACACTCAGTGTTAGATTTAACATAGATAGTTGTTCTATAAACTGGAATGAGCGACGTCACAGACTTCACAGGCCAATGCGTGACACGGTAAAAGTGTAGAACAGAAGGTTCGAACGAAACTGTAGAGAAGGTTCCCGTTGCATCTGGCTCAACGAGACGCTCGTCGTAAGAAATAAATTCCGCGGTAATCCACGTTTTCGTAATATGTATCGCCCGTAAACAGAAGTTTGCGTGGACGCGGTCTAATTAGAAGTTTCAAATCCATAAGAATGCCGGAAAGAGTCGGGAGCAGGTGCGCCGACTAAAAAGGTGGATCACGGGTAGAATAAAAAAAAGAGAGAGGAGAAGAACAAGGGCCGAGTAAAAGCGTAGAGAAAGAAAGCAAATAAAATATAGAAATGGTATCAGATAGGAACAAGAGGATGAGGAATAGAGTGTCACGAGGAACAAAGGAAAAAATTAGTGTGGAGAGAAAAGAGGGCGAAAGGAAATGAGTGAGTGAGTGAGTGAGAGAGAGAGAGAGAGAGAGAGAGAGAGAGAGAAAGAGAGGAGGGAGAGAGGGAGAGAGAGAGAGAGGAAGGAAGAAAAGAGAGATAGAGGATGAACGCTCGTGGCGTTTACGGTTTGCTGCTCCCGTCTCGTTCCTCTTGGTTGGCTAACCGTTATACAACATCCGCTCTGCCATAATGCCCTCCCGCTAGAGTCTCAAGTCTTATTGTTCATCGTTATACAATCATTCCCCGTGCTGTACGAAATTCAATGCATTCGGTACACGCACGCGTGATATGTACCTATTGCCGTGCCGCCGTGCGCCGCGCCGCGCCGGTGAGAAGCGAAGCTGACGTGCCGCGTTGCCGCGTGCGACTCGATTCATCGATCGGACCAGCGCAGCGCGCAGCGCGCAGCTAAGATAGTGCGCGTATTTTCACCTGTACCGTGCTCCTACTCCTGGTACTCCTGTGCACCGTGCGTGCCATGGTGGCACGGTCGCGTTGTCGCGTACCGGCCAGCGCAGCGCTTCAACACCTGCGGTTTCGCTTTGGGTACCCTACCCGAAAAAGGCCCGGCATTTTCTTCAACTGTAGAATTAATATATTCGAACGTCCTGCACGATACTTAGTCCTGGCAATAACTTTCCCATGGTAACTTTCCCACGCAATGGTACGAACTTCGCAACAAATAACACATTACCACCGATCACCATAGCACACTTGCTACTAGAATGCACAACCTACTAACAAGCCAGAAGAAACACAAAACTGCTCGACAACCTATCAACACAGCTGACCACCTACCCAACCTTCTCCAATTCTTAAAGATAGCCGACCTGCATAAAAAGATACGATACGTACACAAGAAACCCACCTACAGACACAAACACCAACCAAGTTGAAACCTCGTTCCTAATGACCACTGCCGTTAAAGCGATAAATATCATAATAGCATTAAATACTATTTTATTCGCCGACTTCGAAAAAGGAGGAGGTTACTCAATTCGATCTGTATGTACCGAGAGTGGATGGACCAATCGGAACGAAACCTTTTGCATCTTGTAGAGTATGTCCCCGAGATGGTCCCGTGAAAAACAATTTTGCATTTTTTTATTCCTTACGATTTTATTTGCGAAAAATGAATTATTTCATGTATGTTCACACCGATTACTCCGAGATGGATGGACCAACCAAATCAGGACGAAATTTGTAGGGTATGTCTCCCGATTGGTCCCTTGAAAACAAATTTTTGCATTTCTCCATTCTTTGCGGTTTTTATTGCAAATAACCAATAAGACCGAAAAACCATGCTACGGTGTTCTACAAATTCTGCTCGTTCCACTGAAAAGTGTGAAATAACAAAAATTTTATAAAAAAAAATTAAGTGCAACGATCTAATATCCTGTTTACATAATGCATGTGAAAAAAATCGGTCAGAATTTCGAATTGCCCTCCCAATCTTTTGGTACCTGTTACACGTCATTCTACTCGGTTTCAATGCGTTGGATATGTACGAATATGACTTGCACTCCGCGACAAAAAGGTTTTTTTAGCTTTCAAGTAGTATGTTACATTGTTTGTGACCTGGATACCTGGATTCCTGAAGTATTTGTTGGGTAGTGGTGAAATTTTTGCCACTGCATATGATTGTAATATCATCAGCAAAGATACAACGTTTAATGGGTTTCAGGCTAATTGAGGCGGCATCGATAATAGCTACCATATAAGGAAGAGGGTGACATTTACAACGGAGCCTCGGGGAATACCATTTTGTATTTCATATTTTTCAGAGAGGGAGCCATTTGCTTGAACATTGACTGATCTACAAGTGATTTTTGTTTTGTACCATGTTGGGGCAATAATTTAGTTAATCCATCATCACGCAGAAGCTAACGCTGTATGAAACTGAAAGGAGGGATGGATTTGAGTTAAAATTGGCCGATTGACGATGAAACATATTTAATTAACAGCTATTCCGAAAATATAAGTGGTCAAGCAGAGCCACAGATCATCGATAGACGATCGGACATCGCGTTTTCTTCGGACATAGCAGGTGTTCTAATATGTACTTGGTGTAATGCTTCTAAAAGCAAGTGCCCGATATAAATTTATGCTATGCACGGTATACACCAGCTACGAATACTTTTATCCGTTACTGCGTACATTCGTCTTGCATCTGATAAATATTGCACTGCAACGAAGGAACGGCAATTCGTGAGATACGGTTGCTCGATTCCGAGCACGAGCCACGCAACAGGAAATTGCACACCAAGAACCTGTGCTCTAAAATTTTCAAGCAGTCGTTCGAAAATTTAGGGCAGCAGACACGCATTTGATCGCGTATGCTCTTGTAAATACATTATTGCTGCAAGGAAACAACTAACCTACCGCAACGCTGGCTGCGACTGGATTTATCGATCGTGACCCTGCAGCCGCGCACGTGTATGCACATACGTATGCATATGTATGTATGCGCCGCGCGCGCGCGGTTATTTACTTGGTCCCCGCGAATCACAATTGTTCGTGTCGGTATCATGGGTATACGCAAATCAAAATCTTTTCAGTTAACGACTGTTGTAGATGAGGGCTAGTGGAAAGACAAACGATGGAACCGGTCGTATATACAGGGTGTCCTGAAATTCCTGCACGTCCCGGAAATGGAAGGTTCCTGAGGTCATTTCAAGCGACAGTTTCCTTTGCAAAAATGTTATCCGCGGCTTCGTTTAGGAGTTATTAACGAAAAACACGGACCAATCAGAGCGCGACCTAGACGCGAGTTGGTACAATCAGCCAATAGACAGTTGGCGCGGCGCGGAGGGCCGACTGTGCCAACTCGCGTCTAGGTCGCGCTCCGATTGCTCCGTGTTTTTCGTTAATAACGCCTAAACAAAGCCGCGGATAACATTTTTGCAAAGTAAAATGTTGCTTCACATGGTCTCAGGAACCTCCCTATTTCCGGGATGTGCAGGAATTTTGGGACACCCTGTATAGGCAATTGTTTGACAAGCTCTGACAATGGCACGTGCCCGATACCTGAAATAAACACGACTACGCGTGCGGCGTGCGATACAGTTGCGGCCTCCAACGCGCAACGGTGCAACTGGAGACGTTCTCGGCAACGTTAGACACTGACCTATGCGATAACAACGGTATCAACGACTGCGTCGGCAACCCAACATATGATACTCGAGTGTTGACTGGGGAAGAAGATGAAGGCTCCACGCGACAATATTAATCAGTTAGAGTAAGGTCGCGTTATTTTGCAAACGGCTGTGTGCTGCACAGAGAAATATCGGCTAGTGACATTATTTTTTTTATGACTGCGAATCCTCATGCCTCTTACTATTTTCCTAAACTGTATTATACAAATTGGAAAAAAGGGTTTTCTTTATATTTAACCCGAAGATTTCTTGCAGTAGACATAAAATACAACTGCTACTTGCTTTTGTTAATGTATAAGTTTAGTTTATTTAATGTATAAGGTTTAGGCAACTTGAAATTCTTTCTCGTAACAAAAAAAAATTAGGAAAAAATTTGTAATGTAGCCTTTATTATACAGGGTGTTCATTCGTTCAGGGTGAACATACTAAGAAAAAAAATAAACTTCAACTTCGCTCCAGTTAGTTGTAATTCAGGTACAAAATTTTTTTGCATGTCGCTTAGTAAACACGAAATACACTGATTAAAGTGTTTGGATCGCTTCTGGCGAGTACACGGTGTTGGAATTCATCCGCGGCTATAACGCCGATATCGATAATTGCCGCGTTAAGCGTTTAACCTTCTTTCTTTTATCGGTTAAACGAAGCCTGTAACGCCGCCCTGTCGACACCGGCAGATCCTCATTGTTCCGCAACAAATCGTCGTGACCTCTTTGCTCAAACAGGAGAAAATACTTTCTCAACGGGCGAACTTTTTACGCTTCCCGCGGGGAAACGATACAGTCGATAACCGCAGGCTAGCGATGGGTTCAACCGTGATATAAGAATAATAATTAAAATTTAGCTAGCACCGTTTTTATTTCGTAATATAGGTTCTTGAAGAACAAAAAATCGTTTGCTAAACACTATAATGCGATCCGCTATAACGAGACGTGTCATGAAAATTCATGACAATTGAAGGAGACATGCTGTAAAAATTGCGGGCACAAGCTTTCTTTATCAGCAAGATAATGCAAGTGTTCATACCGCGAATATTGTAACTGACTATTGTACACGGGAAAATATTCAAATTTTTAAGTGTCCAGCCAGGTCTCCGGATTTAAATGATATAGAAAATTGCTGGGCCCATTTAGCCAAATCGGTATATGCTGGCGAAAGACAATTTCGAACTCGCGACGAATTAAAAACCTGTATTGAACGAAACTGGGTATCGTTAAGCGGAAGCGTGGTTAAAACATTATATAAATCTATACCGAAACGTTTTCCAAGGTATACAAACAAAAGACGGAGTTACAAAATATTAAGACATTATTTTTTTATACGTATACCGTATACCTTATTTTTTAGTTATTTTAAGAAATGTGTGCTATCTTTTGGGCGCACCGATTTTTCGTTTCATGTTACATATTTCCCAAGAGAATTGTTTCTTCTCGTAATAAATGTACAGAAACGTATTGAGATAATTTTTTATTCTTATTACATACCCAGTATCCAGATCACAAACGATTAATATACTACTTGAAAAGCTAAAAAACGATTTGTTTGTAGAATGTGCTATCTTTTTGTCACGGAGCATATAACCTTTAACTTTGAAATAACGCTAAAATACTTTTGGCAAGAAAAAGTGGGTTTCCAGACCATAGTGCGAAGGTGTGCGCTGCGTGAAAGAGAAGTTGGTGGGGAAAGCAGGCGTTCGAGGGGCCCAACACTATTGTAGAGTCTACAATGTAGAATGTAGAATGTAGATTGTATTTTCATGGGCAGTGAAATCGGGTTGAGAGTAGTCCTTTCACGTCGGAATTACAATTTAGGGTTTGTAACTCAATAATATTGGATTGGTCAGGGAGCGAACCGACCGGTGAACCTCGTTGGCATAGAAAATGGTCGCAACATTAACCGCTGATTTATTAATCAGAGTCGGTGACCGCTTCATTACGCGTTGGGATAGGCCAGCAGTGAAAAGTCTGCTTGCTGATTATTCGCACTGCTCTAATCCGATTCGTTAAACCAGCGATGATGCTTTAATCAAGTGGTTTTTCCATTCGCGGAGCGCGCTCAACGCGGACGAGGTATGTATTTTTAATCAATGAAATCAGTAAGAAACGGAAGATCGAACCACCGCACCGGCATCAATTTGACCAGTACATAATACAGAACTGATTGAATGTTGATTTACGGTTCCCACATTCGAGATAGTATAATGTGCATGAAAATGATTTTCAGATCATCAACTACAATATGTAGGCAAATGTTTACAAAAACACCATTTAACCTTAACCCATCCACCCACGAAAGAAACAGAAAGAATTCGAAAATACATGGAATACAGTAAAGTCGCGTTATTTGCAAGACATTTAGACAAAATTGAATCGAGAATATTTATATCATATTTTAGCGATCACAAGCCAATTGTTTCAATGATAAAATCATAGAAAATAGTACAGTACATAAAAGCGCGAGATAGTCAATCTAACCTTCCAATAATCGGTCAATGTCTTATAATAAATATAATCTGTCGACGTGGATGTCCCACGGCAAGAAAAAACCATTTAGTTTTCAGTGGCACGCTTTATGTATCGACCCCGGTTCTATTTAGAAGAGAGAGAATCCGAGCAGCGCGTCGCGGCGCGGCGCGCGATCCAGATTCACAATTGCACCCCGGGCTTACGGAGAGAAGTCGTTGCACGTCAAGGAATAATCCGCTTTTCTTGACCGCTCTTCTTTCCAATAATTGGATTTGCTCGCTCGTACGTTTCAGCGCATAAGGAACCATGTTAAATCGATTTGCCGGAGAGCTTGTATCAAAGGTATCCTCTCTGTCTCTCTGTCTCTCACGGACCACGTGCCGTCTAGGTCTAGCCGGCACTCGCGACGATGCCATGCCGCTGCGATCGATTCTCGAAGTCACCGCACGATCTCCTGGAAACGACAAAAGCGCAAAGTCGCTTTCGGTGTATCGGGCATCGGGACAATTCGTTGCTCCCGCCGCGCCGCGCCGAGTCCCGTGGAAAACGGATCGGCAAGCGCCAATAGAATTTCGTGATGCTCAACGACGCCGTCTGTGTTCTTTCGTTTCGATTCGTATGGCCAACTATCCAATCTACGACGAAAGGATTTAACCCACTACATATAAGACACAATTGCTCGGACGAGAAAACAGTTTCCCTCTTATCGAACTCCGTTAACTAAACTAACTTTACTTCACTTTAACTCGGAAGTTAAACATTTTTTTCGACCTAGAATATATCTATTCTCTGTGATTTTTTCAATTTTATGGATGTGAAATTGGTATAATATCTCATACAATACCCAAAAGTTTAGTAATTGATTAGATCTCGACATATTTAATAATGTAAACAATATTGTGAATAATGGTACAGCCCTTTTTAGTGGTGTAGTCTGAGTCACCTCTCGACTACTATATGGGTTAATATGGCGACTCTGTGGAGCTCGCGAGCCGCAAGTTGCTCAGACCTGAGTTAAAGGATACAATGGATATATTCTATGTATTTATCTTCCTGCGAGATGCAAAATGTAAAATATGAGAAAAATACGCTTGCACCACGCGCACCACTTTCCAAACATTTCGGATTGAAACGAGGGTTGGCAGGGTTTCGATGATGGATCTCGGAAGCGGCTCGGCCGTAAAAGTTGGTCGCAGCTTCCGGGGCGACGGTGTCCCAGGCTATTTTTCGTCTTGGCCATAAATCCCAATCACGGCGATGTTATTTCGTGGCTGGCAAGTTTAATTGAGTTCCGTCATTCAAGATGGCACTCGCGTCGCGTCGCGTCGGGTCTTTATCTGTCCTCTGTCGCTTCTCGAAGCGAACTCGGCTGAGACCGATTATTATTTTGGATATTGCGGAACAAACCACAGGGATCCGGCTTTTAAATATTGACAATTACCGAAATAGCCCCGGTGTGTTTGCACTCGCGGTCCACACCAGTCACTTTAATCAATTTGGAGAAATACGGTGAAAACCGGCCGTCGATACTCGACCCGGCTACTGCTATGGAATTTCGCGGCCGTGTCCGCTTCATTATGGTCCGAGCAATTACGGCAGCTACAAATGGAATTGTTACAGTTTCAAATTGACGGGACAACAAATCGGGGAATTGATTTCAACGGTTATTTGGATTTTGTATTGAATTGGTAAGTGCGTCGTCGGTGCTCGATACCGCGCCGCAGTGCCAAATCTTGTAATGGGCGAGAATGAAAACTGCTTTTCCAACGACAATAACTATACTGCAGAATAAAAATGTTCTGCAACGATTGCAAGATACAGAAGGCGCGTAGAATTCTGATGTTTCTAGAAGAATTTTAGAGACTGAAAAAAAGATCAATTCTGTTGATGTCTTCAATTCAAACGCTCACTCATTTTTGTTATACAGGGTGGAAATTATAAAGCGTTACAGAAGAGAATATCCCCAAAAATATTGATTGTACGCAAAAATGTTTCGGACGAAAGTTACTCAGCACCGAGGTCCTGATGAATTATTTTTCCCCATGGACATTCCAAGGTGAGGTGAAGGTCAACTTTCTTTTTTTAAATTAAATGTCCTATTTTGTACACCATATTCATATTCATATACTCTTTTATTTTCCTAATACCCTTAGACTGCGAGTCTCTATGCAAATCGTCATTTCCACCGACTGTTTTATAAAAATCAGAATAAAATAGAAATTCCCTAAATTTGTATTAATTTGCATATCTATTCCTTAACTTCCGAAGATTTACTGCAAATGTATAATTCAACATAGAATCGCAATAGAATGAAGTAACGAATAACTCATTTATGCATTGCGAAAAACCTACATATACATCATGCTCCTGAAATGAAATGGGAAAACGTCCCATTCACACGAGTTAACGTTCGTATTAGATGGCTTTGTGCCCTCTCTCTAGAATGAGGCATGCAATCCATTTAAACGATGAAATAATGAATGCAACTTATTTACATTATTTGCGATGTGTTTCGTGCAATGTAGTAATAACAATCAAGCGTTTCAGATCTCTGTACTATTGTATTTCACGCATTCATAATATAGGGAAACAGTGACGGATACAGCAACAGGCGAAACAGATGACTGCGCTACGCCGCGCCGGGAACATAATTAAAAAAATACTTTTTATTTTTACACATACGATGAATATCTACGTCATCGGGTTGGCTTGGTTTTCTTATTCCGAAACGACGCGTGCATGTGAAAACCAGCTTAGAACACCACAATAAAAGCGTGTTACGCAAGAGCGAAGATTACGCGGGAACCACTGGCACTCCTTGCGCAAACGTGCGTAACCCCCGGGAAAAATTACCCGCGCGTTTCAACCGAAACCCTCGTCTAAATTATATCGCCGCGTCGCGTCGCGCAGTGCGTTGTCATCAGTTGTCATGGGACAAAAATCGAAAAATAAACTTCCGTGTTGTTATAAATGTCGTCACTGCAGAGTTCTTTGGTATAAGCATTTTTTCAGATTTAACAATATGCGGATATGTAACTCACCGAGTACTGATAAACTTTTGTTTAAAACATTTTTTAATTGCACGGCGATTTCCGCCTCGGTAAAGTTATATCCTCGATAGAATGGGGTACGTTGAGCACCCCACAGAATTTTAAAAAACTGTTATGATTATTTTCGATCTACAAAGGCTGGTCCGCGACCAAAACTAAGATTTTATTTGTGTGACTCCACTTCCTTAAAATGTTATTATAAAAATTGAAAATTGCATAAAATCCGCTGTCCAATGATTGCCTATGACAGAAATTCATAAATTTCGCCTATTTTTGGATGCCCTTGGGTGGTCCAGCCCCTTAAGAATGCCTGCTCGGCCAAGATTGAGCTTCATGGTGACTAAGGATCGATTTAGAAAGATCTTATTCGCATGTTGGCTGTCGGAGTAGTCTGCCGCACAGGACAGAGACTAAATCGGCGGTAGGTATGTATTTATGCACAAGTGCGCATGTTTCTACGGTGAGTGCGAAACTCCGTGAAAATTTCATCGGCCCGTGAAAAAATCGACAAAGATATTTCGAATTCACTGGGCATATAGCTATCGGGCACGAGTGTAACGGCATTATCCTCTTAGCTGTGGGTTCACCGTGGTATCGCGTAATGCGTTAACTTTCATTGATGTGTGCAGGTGCGTGCATAAAGAAAACCCGCTCATTCATTCCACGGACCCTTTCTCTTTCTCATGTACTCGGCCCAACTAGCCGTTTTCTGCCTGCGCCGATGCTTAAAAATTTCAAATCACCCATTCGTACGTTTCTGTTAGATTATACACCTCGCGACAAAAAAAATCAAGCTATCCAATTTTGTTAATCTTCGCAAATATAGTTGAATAACTACAGTTAGGTTTTTATCCCAGATAGCACACGACGTCTCAAAGACGTCCATTTTACGTTTATTTTGGGTCCGAAAGTTTTACGTCCTAAAAAGACGTTTTTAAGACTATAAACAGTGTGGTTTTTATATATAGCCATAATCTAGTAGTAAGTATTACCATTGGTATTTATTTGTTCGAGTTAGTGTTTTTACTTCGATTTCGATTTCAACTTCAATTTAATTTCAATTTTATAAAAATATAACATAAGAATTGTAAAATTACGATCGCCAACAGATTGCAAAACAGAAGACGAATTGAAACGACCGTCCGCGACAAACATGTCGCGTCGTTAACTTCTGGTTATCAGTGTGCCCAATTTTGTTAATAAACTCGTTTTTCCTTACGGCTTTTCCATACACAATGGAATTATTCTACGTCGGAAGAAATGTTTAATTTTCGGATTAAAATAGCTCCGACCGCAAAGCGTTAATGAAGTCGAGCTTTAGCAAATCAGTCATTTCCTATATGTAGAACCATGGCTACAAACGGTGCATTCTAGAGTTAACATTGATCCCATTATAAAACACTCTACGAGGTCCCTTGTGACGCTTCTATTGGTCACGGAGTCATAGAACACAATACCGTCGACCCTAAACTGATGCATCCGATACAGACGTCTGCGGTCTGGTAGCACCATATAGGGGCTCGAATGGTGAACAAGTGTAATACAAAAGAATGAAACCCGTAGGACAGGAAGGATATCACTGTGGACCAGTGACAGATGAAAGGGCCGACTTACGATCCACATAACACGAAGGAGCTAACCCCTAGGCTCGCGCGGCACGAGGGGATAATTCTGAGCTGATGATATGCAATTATGTGCTCGTGGAATTTCAGGGGACCAGTGTCATTGTCGGATTTCGACTATTTACACTTTACACGCTACCGTAAATAAGTACGTGAACACTTGCAAGGGATTCGGTAATCCGAGAAGCCAAATACCTTCAAATTTGCAAATTCATATTTTCCTGGACAAGTTTTATGGTAAAAGTGAAAGAGAATCAGTGCGTGGAGAACCTGGAAAGCGTTTCCGAACGTTGTGCAATCGATCGGGATCGGGGCTCATACTGCGAGTACGGTAGAAATTTGGTATTTCGAAAGAAGAAAATTTCGAGGTGGAATCGAAGTGGAATTCGATCGTTTCCCTCGAGTTGTACCGATATCTCTGCGAACAATCGCGATCCAGTTTTAGCTTTCGCCACTGGTTTAGCTTATCGAGGTCCTTTTCATTTGTGTATGTTTTCGTGTACTCGTTCCGGAAATAGGATGGAACATTTTCTTTGAAATGTATAAAATATAAAAATAAGTAAACTAAAATAGAAAAAAAAAGAAAAATAAAAAAAGTGTATAGATTTTGTCGACGTTTGTAGATGTTCCTCTCTGTAATCCCCCTCGGCATCGGTTCATCAACTCGTTGACTTTCCGTTCGTTATCTTGCTTTCCGGTTTGTCGAAAACATCCGAAAATCCGACAACGATCGCGTATCACCGGGACGAAAAAAGGGGGGAAAACAGTGAAAAACTGGGATAGAAGGGAAGCCCATTTGTGGATACCGTGGGCAAAGAGCCGTGGGAAATGTAAAAGCGTTTCCTCGTTACGGCCGCGCTCGGGCTCATCACGCAACAAATACGGTTTTATCCGTGGTGTTGGGAGAATTAAATTTTCCTCTCGTGCTTTCCTCGAACAGACAGCAACAGTGGCGGCGTCCACGTAGGGGAGAGGCGCGGGTGAGAAGGGTGAACAAGCAGAAAAAGAAGGAGAGAACTAGTCGAGGAGAGGGAAATCGAGGAGGAGGTGGAGAAAAACGAAATTCTACAACTTCCCCCGAAAAAAAGCTTCACCGCTACACGCTTTTTATCTCAAGATCACCGGCTAAATTTTAATTACGAACTCTCCGCGCTGACGAGCAGGGTGTATAATTTTTATTACGCGGCTTATTTTCCGCGCCGCGCCGCGAGCGGAGACACATAGCAACGTGGCCGAGCTTGGATTTTCCGACGGAAAACGCCCGCACGAGAGATAGCGAGAGAGAGAGAGAGAGAGAGAGACCAGTGAACCGAAAACGCAACCGCTGATACGTTTATTGCCGATTTATAGATAATGCGAGAAACCTCCGTACTGCCCGCCTAATGAACTGTAAATGTTATTAGGTCGTTACATGCAGATGAAATGTTCCAGATTTAATGATAGTTTTTTCACAGACATTATGATTCTCTCGACGCTATGTTTGTTCATTCAAGTAACCACATTTCTGTTGACGATGCGCAACTCCTTGACAATACTGTAAGACGCTATCCAGGGTGTCCGAAAAATGTACTTCCTTGAAAGGGACGGTTCCTGAGGTGATTTGAGTAATTTGAAGTAATTTTTTTCTTTACAAAAATAATCTCCGAGACCTTGTTCAGGAGTTATTAACACTAATCGTACCACGACCGATCAGATGACCGGATTCATATTTCTAATTGGGTAAACTTTACTTTACGGGACCAAAACTTGTTTCCTTTCTCATTGAACGAGGAAAACCTAGGGATCGAATTGTTTAAATTGGGGTTTCATGATACTTGATGTATCATTCTCAGGTATGGAGTAGCATTAGTACAATACAACAATTGTTTACCCTGTACTACGTTGGGGGGGGGGGGATATTCTTGGTCGCATCTATCGTATAGAAATTGTTGCGCCTATAGAGGATTTACTGTATCTATATAGAGTGAAACAACGTTGGCATACAACACGAGTATTACAGGCACATCTCTGAAAAATGACTTGAGAAATAGCAAAAGTTACCGTTGCTTTTGCATCAAGTAAACAGCTAGCAGAATAGCGAACCGTATCGCGATATTCGTTCCCAGGAACAACGCGCGAAGAATTATTTCTGGCGGGTTGCTCTGTTTGCGGTTCAGGCTGTCAGCTTAATTCTTAAAGTTGTCACTTGCGGATTGGATTCTACGGTGAATTATTTTCCGGCAGAGCGTACGCTTCCACGACGCGACGATCTCGATTCGGTCGCGCGACCGCGATTCCGTGCCGAAGAAAATGACCGACCGGCTTGTCATCTGGTTCAGGAAGAGTGATTTATCGAATGAGAACGGCCAGCTCGAGCAAGAAACTTGGCCATCGTTTTGCTCGATTTCCTTTTACGATTCTTTTTAAAAGCGCGCGCGTTCTTCCGCATTGCCGGCGAACAGGAACATCAACTTTCGACTGCACGCGTTGCTAACCATAACTTCAACGATAAACGTTGATCGACTTCAGAAGTTATCGGTGTCGTCATTCCGACACAAATTCGCGGTATTTCGATGAAGCATCTCTCTATGGTTGTAACTCTCAGTTTCACACAAGTGTGCACAATTAGTGCACACAAACTTAAAAAAAAGAGGTTTCACCGACTCCAGATTTGACCGCCAACGACATTAATTAACGACAGTATTATTCGATGTTAACGTCGTTTGACAACAACATTAGCAGACTACGTCTAATTCTTCTTATACATAGTGTAATAATTACATTTTTATACAAAAGTAAGAGCGTAAGTGCAGATCCCAGATAGCACCCGGACGTCCGGTGGACGTCCATCGGATCTTCTGCACGTCCCAGGGTCGTCCGAAATTTAAATCCCTCGGACGTCCCAGGGACGTCCGCAGCGGACGTAGGACGTAGGACGTCGGTAAGAACAATCGGTATTAAGTAACACGCGTGTACATCCTTTGTACACAACAGTAGACTCTCGCTGCACCAGGATTGTTGCATTAGAATCAGTGCGTACCCCCTCCAAACTCTTCCTGTACCCTCCAGGGGTACGCGTACCATACCTTGGGAAACACTGCTCTACAGTATACGATTCAAGACTTTCAAGTCTTTTTAAACGTCGATCACTGAATCGTCGTCATCGTCAATCGTCATCGTCGAGTTTTAAGATTCGAATTATTGTGTCGCTTAAGAGATTCAACGCGATTCAAAGCGTCTGAAATGCCATCGCTAATCTGAGGTAGCCAAGACTTGGCCACTTTTTAACATCCTCCTTTGCCGACGTGAGCTTCGGACAGCTTAAGGTCGGGTTATCTTAGCCAGTCCAGGTCAGTCGGACAGAACCTTACTCCCTGGTTTTGTATCCAGTATTTTCCAAATGGCTGAAATACTGGTTACAAAACCAGGGTACATAGTAAGGTTCTGTCCGACCGGCCTGGACTGGCTAAGATAAACGGTCCTTTGCTTAGTCTATTGATGAATCTGAAACCGGTGTGCAGAAAGATTCGCATAAGCAGGTCTGTTTACCGAGGATAACCATCGAGCGGGTCTAGAAACGGTCTGGCGAGAGATAATCGAGAGGTAAAGGTGTGATTTGATAAGGATGCGGCGCGGCGCGGCGCGGCGGGTTGAACGATCGACGGCGTAGAGTAAGTACACTGGGGATCGCGTTAGCGAGATTTAACCCGAGAATCCGGCTGACGGGAACCGGCAAACTCGGAATGCATATATGGATCACCGAGGACTTGGGTCGAATACCGTTTGGTTGGCGGTAACGCGTGTGTCGTGTGTCGTGTGTCGTGTGGCGAAGCATAATCCGCCACCATATGATGTGACGCACACCGTGGAGGCGAGGAGCCCTCGGCGGCTCTCGCGTTGCGGAAAAATCAATAACAAGCGTGGTCTGGCGTGGCGCGTCACTCTCTCAGGTGCACGGCTGCGAGCTGCGAACTGCGAGGAAGGAAGCCAGGGCTGTGTTAACCAGGCTAGGCAGTCAGCCAGTCAGCCAGACGGCCAGCCTGCCAGCCAACCGATGCGATCGAACGGACCGGACGGTGGAAACGAGTCACCTGCGGCACACTCTTGTGTCTTGTGTCTTGTGTGTTGCTTGCGTGTTGTGTGTTCCATGTTGTATCTTGTGTGTGGGACACGATCGAATTCCCGCCATCTCCGCCATACTATCCAATGATATGGTTCTGCACATGCTACCGAGAGGCACACACTTCCACACGCACAGCCATTTAATGTACACACAGGGTGTTCACGAAATCGCGCCGGACTCCGCTCGTACGGTAACACTGTTCAACACGCATTTCCAAGGTTTATAGCAATAATGATGCACCTCCACCTTTCCCATAGCTATTTCCCGGCAAAATATACTCCCATGGTCTTTTCAGCACGAGTGCAGCTACCCAAAATTCCCGATTTGCGATTTGATGCTTCATTCAATACGTAACGTTCTAGTCTGGTTTTGTACTTTTACTTTCAACTTGTAATTTTGCAGTGCGATTGTATGCAAGAATTTTTAACCGGAGACAGTATTATGCAGTATACCTAACGTGTAAAATAATATTATTTCATTTTGCGTGGAGGAAACATGATCGTTCCACATTTCCTGGTATGTGCCGTTATTTCACACTTTATGCTTTATATTGTGTATGCGTGTGTGTTGATACTTAAAAACGAGGAAATTGCAATAAGAACTTCGTTTTTTGAGTTTTTAACGATTAGCGATGCGCCAATAATGGCGCGCCGACGGTTCCCTGTGACAATCGATCGCTATGATCTGTTTTCTATTTATAGAAAATTAGGAAAATTAGGAAATCGAAGAACAGTGGATCGCTACCGAGATGTCGAAAAATAAGGTTGCAGGTCGATTTGTTCGCCCTAGATATTCTCAGGGTTAGCTACACGTCATTTCGAATAAAATTTTTAAAAGTAACGATTTAAAAGAATGAATTATTTCGACTAATTCGTTATTGTTATTCTAGAAAACACAAAGACAACATAACTTCGCTTCGTACCAAATTCAAATAAACTGTTTTTAAATTGTAACTTCTTACAATTAGACTGCAATGACATTTTGTTTCTCTGTAACGCAAAACATATGTACATGTACCTATACGTCTGTGTTTGTAAAAATTTAATAAAAATAAATTTAAATTTTATAGAAATTTAATATTGTAAAAATAAAAAAGTATGTTATTAATCAACCAATCGTAACATTAATTTCAGTTTAAATGTTTTATCTGCCACATTGAACGTTGGTACTTGTCAACTCTTCAAATGAAAAGACACGATATCACTGAACGCTGTTGACAGCTGACGATAGAAGAATACAATACAGAATACACTATTAAACACGATATGTTGTCCGATAAGTAACATCAGATACTCTATTCTGTTTAGGTTTCAATTGAAAAAGATCGCCTCCACACTACGGACATTATATACTAGAAGAAAATTATACTAAACATTTTTTTCTTGGGGAGGGGGGCATGAACCCCTGCTGTTGGTGACTCTGAGTCGCCACTAAAAATTGCTATACCATTATTCACAATATTGCTTACATTATTAAATATGTTGGTATCTAATCGATAGACTGCGGATCTTTATGCGAAATAAAAACTTTTTGCATCAGCTTCGAGAAACAGGAGTCGAGGAGTTCTTTCCTTTTTTAATAATTCTAGTGGGCTGAAAATAATAGACTGGTGTTTCTAAATACTCTTCACCTGTAATCTTTTTCAAATTGGACTTGCCCATTTGTGTTACAAATGCATAAAATCCGCAGTCTACTAATCAATTACTAAACATTTAAGTATCCAAATGAAAAAAATCATATAGAACAGAAGCATTCTAGGTCGAGCAGATGTTTAATTTT
The DNA here is from genome assembly GCA_963966675.1 of Lasioglossum calceatum. Taxonomy (NCBI): domain Eukaryota; kingdom Metazoa; phylum Arthropoda; class Insecta; order Hymenoptera; family Halictidae; genus Lasioglossum; species Lasioglossum calceatum. The sequence continues at coordinate 567,913 of OZ016548.1, forward strand.
CGAAGGGTCAAAGAGTACCCGTCAAATTGAACACAACACCCAGAAATATATACAGAGTGTCCGAAAAATGTCGGGAAACATGGAAAGTAGCAATTGCTGAGGCGATTCGAAGTAATTTCTTCCTTTGCGAAAATGTTCTCCGTGGCTTTGTTAAGGAGTTATTAACGAAACACGCGGACCAATCAGAGCGCGGCTATAGCGTACGGATCTCGACTTGGCGAAACGTCTCACTGACAAGTGGGCGCTCACTTGCGAGCGCGACTTTGAAATAAAACAATTGATTTCGATCAGCGGATGAAATTAGAAAATAGTTACAGTTCGAAATATTTCAGATGACTATTGTCAGCAAAATACTACGAAATACTAGTTCAAATGATTAATTTTCATATATACTTAAAACAATATTATTTCACATATTTATTCCTACTACATTCAACGAAAACTATTATTTCAAATAATTATTTCTAAAACATCGCACAGCAAATATTACTTCAATTAATAGCTTCTATACATGTGTAATAGATAGATATTTTCAACTATTCTTCCATGTATGTAGAAATAAGAAATAAAATAAATGCTGAAATACTACTTTATTTGAATAAAAGTATTGTTATTACTATTTCCAATACTTTTTATTTGAATTGTACCCAGCACTGAGTATTGTACACGGTCGGACACCCTGTATACAAGCAACATCGGTAGGTAGGTAACACGTAAGGTTCAGCCGTGGAGTGCGCCTGCGCGTCTCGTGACGTGAGATATCGCCGAGGTAGAAAGAGACCGAGAACGGAAGAAACGGAAGGAAGAAAGAAACAGAGAAAGGAAAGCGGGAGGAAGAGCGAGAAGAATGAGAACGGGTGCAGAGGGCGCAAGAGAAACGGGCAATATGGCGAGCGCGGGAGTAGGACGGACGGTCGGAGGGTAACCGAGAGGTAAGTTAATGGGAAGGAAGGAAGGAAGGATACCGGATGTGCTCTCCCCCCACTCCCACTCTCTCTCTCTCTCTCTCTCTATCTCTCTGTTTATTCACCTATCTATCTCTCCGTCTTTCTTTCTCCCCTCATCCCTGTGTTGGTATACACGAACTCGTTTTGGCGCGCGCGTGTCGTTTCGAAGCGAGGGAAAGGGAAAAGGGTGAAAACGAGGAAGCGATCAACTGAGGGATGGAGGGAGATACATACAGGGTGTTCGACAAAGTAGACGCTCCACCAGATGATCCAAAATAGGGCGAGACGTCAGAGCTGTGAAACTGAATTTTCAATTTCCCGGAGGAAGAGTTCGGCCAACAGTATTTTATGCGTTCGCAATTCAAAGTGTGTAAACGAAACAAGAAACATTGAATGTAGTAGCAGAATTTGAGAAAACACTATCACCGTATACTCAATCCAGCAAAATGATTAAGAGGCGAAATAAATCCGCATTTACCCCATGTTGCTTGTAATTAATGAGCACAACTTTTATTTTGCATAAAAATACGCAGTGCGTTCATAATGCACTATCCATCGCGTCGAGATTTCTTTTTGTTTTAAACTGTTTGTACGTCACACATTCTCAAATACTATTGAGTCTGGCTTTGAAGTATTAAAAATTCTTTTCGCAAAGAACTAGGTCATTAGAGAGTTTTATTTATTAGGGAAAAAATATGAATACGCACTAATCTTTTATCATCTAAATAGTAAAATTATTCGTTTGCAACTTCCAGGATTAGAACACTTAGCTTCGGGACTGTAATAATTGCAGCTTATTTAGCTATTATTTATTCATTTATACCAATACTTGCGACGAAAAATGTTTACAGCTCTACATATATGTACAATACCCTGACGTTTCTCTTGAAAATTATTGTGCATATGAAAAACCATCCAAAGTCTTAACGTCCGTCTTTTTGGCATTTCTTTTATTTCACAAAGTCACTACCTCTGTCCCTCACTCGCGTGGTACGTCAATATCCGCGCTCCTTCTGCCTTACGCGTGTCACTATTGGCGGATCGAAGGGATTTTTGATAATGAAATTGAAATTATTCCAAAACGCAGCACTCATACCATGTTTCGTCTCGCAGAATTATCGCTTAAAATCTGACAACTGGCACAGGAATTTTTCCAAAATTTAATAGATGCCTTACTGCTTCCTAACCTTATCTTCAAATGTTCATCAACACAAATGAATAAATGAGATACTCGGGACATCGCAATTATACGTCGTCGTACAATGGCATTATTATTCATATTATAGATTGTATTATGCAAAATATATATTGTATATTGATATTTATGCAAAATAAAAAGTATTCGTAGCGCTTGGAAGGCACAGAAGCCAAATAAAAATTGTATTCTTTTAACTATCCTATTAAGCTGAAAATAGTACATTGGCGTACTTAAATATTTTTAACATGTCCCCTGCTTTAAATTGTACGTACCCATTTTTCCAGAAATTCACAAAATCCGCAGTCTAGTCGTAACAAATTTCCTAACCTTTCCGTGTGCAATGTCAAAACTTTATAAACGCGAACAAACAGATAAAACACTTGTGTTCTGTTTTTCACCACGTTTCTATTAGCTCGCTTTTTAAAGAATATATCAGAAGTCACAAGTCACAACAGCTGTAAGCGTATGTCCTGGTATGTTCACCACCTGCCCTCTCCCATTGCTCCAGCCTCGCAACGGAGGAATCGAGTGGTCAACTATTTTGACTACGAGAGTGTTTGAAGTGTCTTCTTCCCAAGAACAGGCTACAGAATATCACAAGAACAACACACTCGGTAATATTTTAGTTTCTCAATCCTGACGAATTATTCTGTTTATAAGAATTTTCACTTGAGATTTGCGATCAGTGACCTGAAAAGCTCGGGGACGGCAATTTCTCGACAAGTGATCTCTCGCACGGTAATGTGGGGTCTCAGGGACCCCAGCTTGAGATTTTTGAAAAGAATGTTTATATGAATACAATTAAATCTGTTTATTTACTTTCCAACCTGTGTTATTCTTTATCCCAAATTTATTAGAAACGAGACTATTTATGAAATTAATTTGTCGGGGTCTAAGAGACCCCACCATACTATTTATGTGTTACTAGACCTGACCTTGCGAGGGTTAAATCTTTGCTATTTGCCTCTTGATCTAGGGATTTTCCGTGCGCGCTAAGAGCTGTGTGTGTGTGTGTGTTTGTATGTGGGTATGGGTGCGTAATGCGCGTCGTTAACGGCACAGGGCATGAGCACGGGGGCAATGTTGCGGTACGTACCTCGTCCTCGCCGGTGGCCACCGTGTTCACGGAGTCCATACTCTGTGAGAGCGGCGCGTCCATGATGCAAGCGAGTTTGCTGGATGGTCCGGGGTTTCCGGGTGCTGCGGTTCGAGCGGGTGGCGGCGATGAGTCCACCGTATCCCGTCTCGGGCGTTTTAAAGCGGGCGGCGTTATGGTTGTACCGGCGAAGACGACAGGCGCCTCCAGGACGTATCACTGGCAATAACTTTTCAACAGATAGAAACCCAGGCGTTTCGCCTACTTCCTCCTTCTCTGCCGCTCGGCTTCTTCTTTTCCTCTTCGCCTCCTTCCTTCCGTTGTCTTTTCCTTATATCTCTCTCTCTCTCTCTCTCTCTCTCACTCTCTCTCTCTCTCCCTCTCTTTATCTTTGTTTCACTCGCGCGCACACACCGTATCTCTCTCTCTCTCTCTCTCCCTTTTTCTTCCTTTCTATTCACTTCTTCTTCCGCTTCCTGTTACGTTTCTTCTTCTTCGCCGCCGCCTGCTTCTCAGCCTTCACCGCCACCACCTCCTCCAGGCCTACAACGGCACGGTGCTACTTGGCTGTTCCCGTCGTTCTTGATACACCTGTCACACGCTGTGCAAGGACGTCAGGAAAGACCAATGCAGAGAAAAAGTTGGAGAAAGAGGAGGGGAAGGGAGGGGGGTATTAAGGGGGGCACAGCAACGAGAGAAAGCGAGTGAGGGAGCGAGAGAGAGAGAGACAGAGAGAGAGAGAGAGTGTGTGTGAGTGAGTGAGTGAGCGAGTGAGACGGTCTGAGCAATACGTAGAATGTGTATGTAGCCTGCAGGTGTTCCCACGCGTCTATTTTAGAGCAATCGATACACCGTGCCCGTGGAGGAGGGCCGAACCCAGAGAACGTGTTCTACAGCGGCAGCTCGTTGACAACACTTGTTTCATCTGTCGACGAACGGCTTGCGGCGGCGGTAAATAAACTGGACTGATGGTACGTAGCGTATATTCCTCTTTATGTATCTCGTGTCACGTTCGGCGACGGCGACCGGAGTGTCGAATCGTGTCCGGTGATCGATGGCGAGCGGAACAACAACGTCGACGACGGCTGACCGGCGGCGGTGGCGGCGGCGGCGGCGGCGGCGGCGACGGCGGCGGCGGTGGATCCGGCTACGGCTGTGTCCGCGCGACTTGCGCGTGAACAGGTAACGGCGATTTGCAGGAGACGTTTAGCGCGTATATTTTTTTATGAGCGCGCCGCGTGCGATCGTCCCGTATCCTTCTTGTTTAGACGCGAATAGTGTATGTGTATACACATCTATGTGATATGGTGGTTGTATATGGACGCGAGTCTCCGTAGGCAGACGTATTATCGTGTGTATGTGTGCGAGGTTGTGGTTGTGTATATATTGCGCGAAAACAATTCTATAGAAAATGATCGATTGGTTTTTGTTTTGACAGGACCGAGTGAAAGAGACGAGCCGATCGATTTGAACGAAAAAACGTGAACCGTGATTTAAATTAACAACACACCGGCCAGGCAAGTAAGAATAATAATAATATTGTTACGTAAGCACTGCGACACGACTGGTACGCAGGTTGCCGATAGACTGACGGACTGCGAACGAGCGCGACGCTCGAGACGGGTGCGCGCGCGGGGTCGGATCGCCGTCGGCGCAGGGGTGGGGCGCGGTGGGGTGCGGTGGGGTGGCCCGCAGGCTACTGGGTCGGGGTAGGTGAGTGGGTGGCTGCTCGGGGGTGGGGATCACATACGAGGCACGACGAGGGGGTCAAGGGGTGAGGCACGCGACTGGAGGGGACGAGCCCTCCCTATTCCACCTATTCCACCTATTCCACCTTTTCCTCCGACTTCGACTCCGACTCCGAGTCCGACTCCGACTCTGACGACGACGCTGCCGGCCAACTCGGCCGAGGAAACTGAGATCTATCAAACCAACGCATCGGCTAGTTCGTCCGCGGGTGGAGGATGATCAATTATACGCAGTGTTGGGTACAATTCAAATAAAAAGTGCTGGAAATAGTAATAACAATACTTTTATTCAAATAAATTCAACAGGCATTTTTCTGACAGTGGTTTAATGACCGCTATAAAAATAATTTATGTCGCATAAAATTGTTATTAAATATTTTTATGTACATAACACATAAAGGATTAATAATGATATGTATTGCCAACACGATTAGTGCCAAACCGAAGCTGCTTAACGCTTTTAAGATTTACTTCCATAAATAAAAAAAACGAGCGCAATGGTAGTGGAATGGGTTAGTGGAAGGGGAAAAGTAGGGGAGGAGGAGGCACCACTTTTGGTGCCTCTGGCAACCCTGGCCGGAACAACCTTACGTTGGTACGAAGCGTTCAAGGAAGCGACCGACCTCCCTATATTGGAAAAGGAGAAAGTTGTTCAAAATGTCGAAATCTATAACATACCATATTTAAATTTCATCAAAATACGAGCATAGTGGTACTTTCCGAATAATTACCAATCTTCTTTTTTTAAAAGTCGGAAATTTATAAAATTGATTTTTTGCCGTCGCGTCGTCCCGATTGTTCTTGCTAATGACGATGCACGGAAGGAAAAAGGTGATCCCTTTGAAGCGCGCTTTGCGTAAGTCGTCCATCTGTTTTCTACGGGAAGGCGGTTTCTCCAGACCTGGTTCGAAATAATCCGCGTCACACCACTAGTCGTAGCATCCTCCACCTGCTAATCTCAAGGAAAGCTGCACGTTCAAAACGGCTTCCACCTGTTAGTCACGGGGAAAGCGTATGGTTACGAAGTTTTTCGAGCAGAACACAGTAATACGCATAGCTCTCTCTTTTTTCACCTCGCGCGGCCGAGGGTTCTTCGATACCATCTGCACCCTGCGGAAAATGCACATGTCCGAATACGGATAGCGTCAGCGCGTTTCCATTTCGACACATATGTAGAGCGCCTGGGCACGCAATCCTGTCGGACTAGAAATGTTTCATCATTTTCCTACACACTGGTGGAATTAATTCTGGACACTTTGAATGAAAATATTCTTCGTTTCATATTTGTGCAGAAAATGTATATTCTGCCACGCTAAATCGATACCGTAATATGGACCGTTTATTTTGAAAGTTGTGCAAGTCCATTTTTTGTTGTTACGAGAAAATTAAAGGTTAGCATATTGGTCGATTCAAAAATATACATTAATTATTTCAAGCCTAGCAGTCTTTCTACTAATTTATCAATATGTAATTTGATTGTATAAAATTCTTCCAGGCGAATTTAACTAAAATAATATATATTTACGGGCTGTAAATGGACTTACACCATTTTCATAATTGGTCAAGTGTAAAAATCATTTAATTTCAATTATGAAAAATTCAATATCACTTAAAATGTATTTTATATATTTTGTATTAATACAATTTTGTTTATAAATGATAACGTTCCAGCAACTTTCGTGGCGTCTTTCAGACAACTGAATGTCTTGCGGCAGGCGTCTTTCAGATGTCTTTGAGATTTGAGATGTCTCTGTGCTATCTGGGTTATACAAATTATATAATTCTGCCCAAGTAAAATTCTGTGCCGTAGAAATAGAGCGCAGTAGGTACTACGTACAAACACTAAAGTTACTTTATTCTCAACACGAGTCGCTCTTAAACAGAATCTTATCCTCCCCTCTCTTTTCCATCGATTTTTCATAGCAGAAAGAGGATTATTGAAAATACAAGGCGTGTCGAGAATAAAAAATGCAGCGGATTGGAATAATAAATATGCTAACCGATGAAATCTGCATAGCCTAGAATCGATAGAAACGAGTATTTGCTGCGAAACTTACATATTAAACAGGGACAACTTTACTTTGCTAGGACAATTCTCACTCAGAGGCCAGTTAAAACGGTGAATGTAGAATGTAGAAGGTAGTATGGCGCGTGCAGTAAGGTGGATAGATATACGGTAAGGTGTAGCAGCTAAGAGAATGTTTTATTGATGACTTATTGCTCGAATCGATCGAAGGTTTCGCGGCAACGCGACTGCTGTAACAATATTTTAACTACGCCCCCGCGCGTAAGTATTACACCCTCCACAAACTAATATGCAACTTCTTTAACCCTTTGCATTCGGAGCTATTTTAACTCGAAAATTAAACATTTCTTCCGACCTAGAATATTTCCAATCTCAATGATTTTTTAAGGTGGTTATTTTTAAATTTCCTGAAAATTCACCCTTTTCACTTGATTTTTTAAATTTGGTGAAAATTAACCCTTTTCACCTGATTTTTTAAATTTGGTGTGTATGTTTAAATTTGTATGTCAAATTCAACCTTTTGCAAATCAATTTCACGAAAACGACGAAACCGCCTCTCGCGATTCTCTTCGAAAAGTTTTCCCGTAAAATCACATCAGCTCCTGCAATATTCGCGACTAAGCACTGTTTCAATTTTTCTACCGGTTCGGCTTTTACAGCTGTACCTTGTTTCGTGTTTCGTGATCGTCTCGGCAAACACGCTGAAAACCTTTTTATGCAACTTTCAAAGTATAAGCACTGGAATATCGCAATTAAATCCGACTACTCCAACTGATAGGCGCTTACGTAAAGAATATAAAATGACTTGCACGCCGCGATTACTGCGGCACAAATTTCAAGCTAACGCACGTACCGTTGCTATTCATTTCGCTCAATAATCTGTGCATGCGAGAATACACGCGCTTCAAGCTTACACGGCTTTTCAAAACACGCCGCTGTTTCTCCGTAATTTCGAACGCAACTTCAATTCGAGAGAATGAAAATAATGGCTCAATATTCTACTATTTACAGGGTGGAGCAATAACTATTTCCACTTTGAATATTGCCGTTATTTATAATAATGTGAAAAAATGTTATACACAAAACTTACACGGTATAGAGGGGCGCATATTGTGACCGAAACATTTTCTGCGTGGGTGGAGGCATAGAGAAGATTTTAAGGTCACCTTGATTTTTTTAAATAGAATGTCCTTTTTTTATACATCGATAGAGTATCAAATTCTGAGGTAAATATTTACATTAGGGGCTTCCTCACCGATTTTGATCACTTTGAAATATGTTGTCAACGCGTCATCATTCTGAACAACTTTTTCCTATACATGTTACCGTCGCTCAGCTTTAGTTTCCGAGATATTCGCAAAAAAGTTACAACATCTCGAAAAGTGATCGGAGTAGGTCTGGGTTTGATTTCTTAGCAGGGATGGGATTTGGGGGGGGGGGAGGACGGCAGCCCTAATATATAATATATAATATATTATTATATTATGAGAGTGAGACCCTGTTTTCTCTCTCATCCAGGGCCGGAGTAGCAAATGCTACGGGCCCCGCGCTTCTGGGGGTCCCGCGCCATACAAACAAGGGCCGATACTTGAGCGCCTGTCTATGCCAGGGGGCACAGATAGTTTTCCTAAAAAAAAGCTCATTCCCTGTGGTTGTCGCAAAGGTGCGCTACATTTACACACGAGCGGCCCTGATGCAAAGCCTTGGGCCCCGCCATAACATTTGCTACGGGCCCCGCGTTTGCTTAATCCGGCACTGCTCACAACGTCATTTCGGTTCTTCATAACTGTTTCAATCAGAGTTGTTATTTTCAGAACCGTTTCAGTCCTTGGTATAAATGAAGGTAAGTAAAAGAAGTATATATGTAGCTGGACGGAAAAGGAAAATATTCTACATATACGACTACGACACATCCCCGAAAGAAGAAGAAATGCGTCGCGAATCCATCTATACAAAAGTTTCGGTATTACGTCCTCCTTTGCAGTCGTCATGAAGTGAATATTTTATAAGTGCGGTCAATTTTTACTGCTACCAGCTTCTGAGAATAGAACGAATAGAACTGACAAGCTGAAAACTTGTCAACTTCTACGCGAATACGTTGCTAAATAGAATTGCTAATTGTAACCAACGGTTATATACGTAGCAACTCTATACTGGGTCCCGTTCAGTCCCGTTTTACCACTGATATATATACTATGGATTGGAGAAGCCTGAAGCTCATTAGAAGGAGATTTTACCAGTTTGCAAGAGGCGCCATCAAATGGCAGACTATGAACTATACTTCCCTTCGCACCCCGCGATCACCCGTGGAGCTCAACCACTAAAATAATATCAGTGTTCCGGCATGGACATTTCGTGGCGCTGGCATCGAAAAGTGCCTTCTTCTACTGGCTTCAACGGCTGTACGGCTGGCTTATGGGGATCTCGTATCCATAATCCATAGTATATATATCAGTGCGTTTTACGCAGTTTTACGTTAACTTATCTCAAACGTCCACAAATCTTAAAAATCATAGATATTAATAGAATTGTATTTGCATTAAATTGATACGTATAATTCCCATTAATTATTTAAATAATAAATGATGCTATCATAGGTTTAAATTATTAATTTTTTGTTCGATTTCAAGATTCAAGATATAATAATGTAAGGTTAATCAACTAATAATATATTTATGGGTAACTATATTAATTTAAAAAAGGAATAGAATAATTTTTCATTATATTAGTTATTCTTAGTTTTTCGATGGATCAGAAAATTTCAATACGAATAATATTTAGTTAATCAATATATGGTAGATTTCGAATAAAATTCTGTGATAAGACTACATATGTAGATAAAATTAGACAGATATTCTATAATACTATGTGTATATATATAGTTGCGTATATCATATATACATTGTATGTAAATAAGATAGGTTAGTATTTTAGTATAGCTTCTTTCTGTAAGAAAGCGCGGGAAAATGGCCAAAGCCATTATTATGTACATGGCCTAACGGCGTGACAGTGACCGAGGAGCCTGGTGCTTACCGAAACCGTGCGGAAAATGACGTATTAAATCGATTAAGAATGTTTTTGAAACTGTAATTTTGTTTACTAATCAATATTATATTTTTGTTACGTCTTAAGTATAAAAAAATTTGGTAAGTATGATCTACAATTTGAATAAATAACTACATATACAGTGGGTTCCCATGAAACGAAATCAAGAAATTACGACTATTTATTATACCCCTGTATACACTCCCGTCCATAAATCACCGGACAATTTTTAAATATTCTTAATGGATGAAATTGATTTGCAGAAGAATGCAATTGATTTGCATAAGGGTGAATTTGGAGTGCGAAACCTATATTTGAAAATAATTGTATTTACACTGACCGAGTGATTTTTATTTACAGCAATTTAAAATGGATAACGACAGTGACTCCGACGTAGGCGATATTTTGAATGATCTACTAGCTAATGGTAACGCCGAAGAAACTCAGGAAGAACCATCTTCATTGCTTCCACCAAAAGTTGCAGCACTGAAAGAGTTAGATTATAATTTTTTAGAAAGTACACCTGAAACAGGTAATAAAAGCGAATTGCTTAATCTAGGGGGGAAAAGCGAAGTCTACGACAATAATCTAGATTCTTCGGATGAAGAAGACAGACGTTACTTCGAGGAACAAAAGTACTCTAGTTATGGTCGTGATATAAAATCGTTGTTAAAAAAAGATGTTACTAAGAAGAATGAAAACAGGACTGCATCTCGTGAAATAAGTTCACGATCATTTGACTTTCGTGCAGTGAAACAAACTACAAATGTAAATGGAACAATTGACAATAGCAATTCAACGAACAATAGTATTACATCTAAAGATGTTTATAGCGATCCATGTTTTGGATTGAGAATCGTTACTCCAACTATATCCTCCGCAGAGTTGAAATCACGTATGACCGATAAAACAGCAGTGACGGTATCGAGGATTAAATTTCACGTTAACACAGGAAAAACGGATACTGATTGGGTAATTGCAGGTGTATTAGTAAATAAATCTGCCACAAAGACTTCCCAGAAGGGAAGCGCATATTCTATATGGAAAATAAGTGATTTATCTGAAAATATAAATACAGTATGTGTTTTCATGTTCAGCAATGCGTACAAATCGTTCTGGAAAACCACCGTCGGGACTGTGGTGGGCATTCTTAATCCGAACATCTTAGAATCGAAAGATAGTACCGATTTAGCCACATTGTCCGTTGACAATCCTCAGAAAATCATGATCCTCGGTAAATCCAAGGATTTTGGAAAATGTAAATCGGTGAAAAAGAACGGGGAGTCGTGCAATTCAATTGTGAATACTAGCCGCTGTGAATTCTGTGTTTATCATGTTCAGCAGGAGTATAAGAAGTGCTCTCGTAGAGCAGAGCTTCAAGCGTGTAGTAATACGCAGAAGTTTTCCATAGATATGCTGAAGAATAAGAATCAACAGAAAAAGCCATTTAGTGGTAATAATAATATGCCAGAGTTTCATGCTGTTGTCGCAGTGAAAAATAAACAATTAGAAGAGAAAAATGCCAAGCGCTTAGCCTTACTCTCGGGTAGTCAAAAGACTGAAAACTTTGACAATACAAAATGTAAAGCTATTGGTTCGCCAGCGCAAGACATGAAAAAGAATTTTGAGGAGATAAATAGATCGAGGGGTTGGAAAGCTGCTGTACTATCTCAATCGTCGAATGAAAAGCCTGTGGCTATAACGTCTACTTTGTTGAAGATAAATGCAGGTAGATTGAGCGACGCGGGAAAAAAAGATTCGAGCATGCTTTCTGGTTCACCTTTAGCTAATCCACGATTAGGTGTTGGCTGTCTCGGAGGAACGATAGATTTGTCACAACCGATAACTAAAAAACAAATGAACATAGCGAAGAGTAGTGCGATTAAATGGGTGCAAGAAAATGGAAAGATCAGAGCTAAGAATCCTAATAAAACGCGATTGAACAAAGAGGAAAAATTGGAAAAGGGGAAGAAACGAGCGAGGGAACAAGAAGATTGCGGCGAACAAGAAACGAAAAGGCCGAATGTGTTATCGGATAAATTTAAAGAAATGTTGCAAGCCAAGTCTGCTCATACCGACCTGATCGAAGGGTCTTACGAAGAGGCAAAGGAGAAATACTTCAACAAGTTGGAAATGAAAGAAAAGATGGAGGAGAAGATGTTAACTACTTATAAGGTGTCTTGTAAAGCTGTGAGGTGTTTAATTTGTAAATACACGTCGTTTTCTGCTTCGGAAATGTGTAAAGAGCAGAAGCATCCGTTGCGTGTTACCGATGCAACAAAGAGATTCTTCAAGTGTGCAGATTGTGGAAATAGAACTGTAAGCTTAGACAGAATACCTACGCATAGTTGTATAAAATGCAGCAGTTCAAGTTGGATTAAGACTGCGATGATGGATGAGAGAAAAACGAATGTTCATGTTATTCCGTTGTCTATACGCGGCGACGAAGAATCACATATAGGTTCGGCAATTAAAGACGCCAGTCTTAATCTCTTAGTTCCAGAGACAGATGGCAAATAATATCATGTGATACGGAAATAGTAGGTTCCTGAGGTCATTTCCGGGTTTTGCAGCTATGAAACTGTTATACTCTATTTTATAATACAGATAACTCTCTTTCTTTGTTTTTCCTGTAATTTATACAGGGTGTCTAAAAATTCCTCAACAGCCGGAAATGAGAGGTTCCTAAGACCATTTGAAGCAACATTTTCCTTTGCGAAAATCGCGTCCGCGGCTTCGTTAAGGAGTTATTAACGAAAAACACGGACCAATCAGAGCGCGACTTAGACGCGTGCTGGTTGCACCGTGTTTTTCGTTAATAACTCCTTTGGAAAGCCGCGGACGTCATTTTTGCAAAGGATAATGTTGCTTCAAATGATCTCAGGCAACCTCCCATTTAGGATGTTCAAGGAATTTTGAGACATCCTGTATAAGATATACAAATATTAAAAAATCCTGACGTCATAAGGTATTTCAGATTTGTACAAGACTAATATTATTTTCAAAGCAATATTAAAAGAGAAAAAATATGTTCAACTATAATAACGTACATATATCAAGCAAAAATATTCTAGCTACAACCAGGTATAAAAATGGCATAAAATGTGTCCCACTATGCAACTCCGTTTTATTATATTATGCTAATATCCGTTTGTTTTGCCAATACGAATAAAGTTCGATAATAGACTGGATTGGGCAACCTTTCTATTTAACTGCACTTAGTAACGCGCGTGAACATGTCTTACCAATAAATAACGACACATTCTTTTCACTATAGTATGCAATCGAAATCTCATCCTTATATGTACGTGTAAAAGGGAAATATTAATGAAATTGCAAATGCGAAGAGAGTAGTTATAATTAGAGCCTGGAAATATCGCTCATCACAAATCCATCACGGAGTAATCACACTATAAATACTGTTTATCATCTATTTAGTATATCACCAAATATATACAGGGTGTCCCAAAACTTCTGTTACACGGGATATCTCTTTATCCATCGTATTTAGAAAAAATACCTCTAATGAAAATTGTATGGTTTTCAAAGTTCTATAGAAATCTTTTAATATTTTATTTGACGCGTTGAAGGACATTTTAAGGTCAAGTTCACCGTTTTGTCGAATTAAAAAACGTTTCGAATAAAACTTGTTTTTCCTCAAAGAATAAGTTGGTGTAATAAAAAATTTATGTTTCCATTTAAAAAAGTGAACTACCTTGGCCCTTAAAATGACCTTCACCACGTCAAATAAAATATTAAAAAATGCACCTTTCTATAGAGCTTTGAAAACCATACGAAATGCATTGCAGGTATTTTTTTCTAAATACGACGGATAAAGAGATATCCCGTGTAACAGAAATTTTGGGACACCCTGTGTATATGTATAATTACAAATCTAAATACATATATATATATGTGTGTATATAATTTTTTATATTGGGTCAGTCGGAAAGTTCCGGTCGTCCAAGCGTATATTTTTGTCATTTTTAAAATGCTCCGTGGGAGCATACGTTTTGTATATTTCCGGGCCCTAATAGCAACTTATTTGCATGAGAAACATAGATTGTATTTTTCACTTACTCATTATTCTTCATATTTAACTCTATTCAGATTCTATAATTAAACTTTGACACTAACGACATGTTCATTTTCTTTCGTATAAATTTCAAGTAATGCGCACGTGAAAAAAGAGGGATATAAATAATGTTCAATTTTAAGGTGGAATACTAGCATGGTTTTAAACTACAGATCATCAAGTCTCTCTTATAAGAAAACAAATCTTAAAAGGGATTGCGTATGTCGAAATATAAAGATGGCAATAAATTTCTTTTGTACATTGACGAATATATGATTTGATAGCAAAGACAACTATATCGACTAATTAATAACGTATAGAGACGTATAGAGACCTCTTCCAAGGAGATAATTTCAATGTCGACAACAAGAAGTTTTATATATGGACTTCCTCATGGTTATTATAAATCATTATTTCAATATCCCTTTTCATCACCTCACAGAACCCCAATCAGCCAGGCCTGCCCCGAGCAGAAAGCGAGCCCAGCTTACCGGGCAGATGGGGGATAGTATCCTGTCAGAACGCCGCTCGAGGCTGCTCGGAATCTACCGGGGCCGCCCTGGCGGTGTAGCTGCGGACGCAGCGCCTCGGTATCTGCCTCCAAAGCCCTTGGAAGGAGGATACCGGGCAGCTGCGGGCACAGGTGCCCGGCAGATACCGAACATTTGGCTATTAGGGTACATTGTTTTAAAATAGAAGTTGAATCTGAAAGTGCGTCCAGTTCCAAACTGCAGAACTTGAAATCCATAATTCTACAGTATCCTCTTCGCACTAAATTCGGTGAATATTTTAGAATATAGCTGACGTGTTTAGCTACGCGTATAACCCAGTAAGCCAACATGCTCGATTATGGACAGCACATCCCTACCAGCATAAAGCGATACTTATTCGGACGGAGAAGTATCGCTTTATGCTGATAGGGTGTGCGTCCAAAATCGAGCAGATTCCGAGCATCCTGAACTTCGAGCGTGTTCTGACAGCTGCTGTGCATCTGCTGGCATCGTACGATTGCAGGATGTGCTCGATGTCTGCTCGAGGCAGGCCTGGCTGCCTGGGTAGTACATATAACAAATATGAGGTATTCAATTCGTACGTTGAAGAAGTTCGACTAATCAAAATTTTGTAACAATCACATCTTTGTATTCCCTTCTCAGATATAAATAAGTAGTTCCTGACGAAAGAAAAATATTTTGGTAGTGCAATACATGAGAATACAAACTGACAAGAAAGAGGAACGAGAAAGTTATGAATTTGTTAGCATATTATACAACTATGCTCATTGAAGAGATCATAGGTAAGCCATAATCTAAGTACGTCATTGACACGTTTAAATAAAACGTTTAAATAAAATGTAATGGACGACGTCTTGAGACAAACGAAAATGAAAGATGAATAATGAATACATAGATTACAAGGCTTATCATAGTCTCCCTCGAAGTGTCGTTTATCGTGTTCTTACAGAACTAGGACTTGCGTACTTAAAACAAGCTTCTGCTAAACAGAAGAAATAATCGCACCGATATAGTAATAAATAATTGCCTATAGATACCTATTGAAAGAATGTTTACATATAAAAGTTCCAAGAAATATTAAGCCGACATTTAACACATCAGTTTCAGAAAGACAATACACAGATACAATACTTTTTAAACTCATGATTCGGAATTCGTTGTGCACATACCATAAGCTGGATCATCTGTTCCTGAACGTTCTATTTTGATGAAGTTTTTCCGTAAAGATTTGCTCCCTTCATGCCGCTAGGTGAAACAGTATAAATAATATCTATGTTTACTATCAATTAACAAGAGAATAGTTTAACCAAAGGAGTTCACAACACTCACAGGATTCTTCTTTTATACTATACAGTATACAGCGATATTTCATAAAAGATACTTCACCAAAATTGCACGTTTCATTCTTCTCACACTTACACATACATATTATTGTTTATTACAAAGGCATCATATGAATAAGCCAGTTAAATTAACAGTGTTAAAATAATTTTGTAACATTTTCTCTGCGTTCTCTTTCTTCTTCTGGTTTTGAGTAACTGCCACGTAAATATTTGCAGAAGATATTATTTCCTTTTCGCTAATAGAGTGCACCGTTTGTAACAATCAAAAGATATCTTGATACACATGCGAAGCGTTTCTTATATACATTTGTGAGTGTACAAAATATAAGAGTCGGGGACCAGCGAAGTTAATATAGATTACGAAAATTATCTCTTATGTTTATGTATTTATATGTGTATCGCTCGATCAGACGGAAAGATCTTATTTTTTCCCGGGATATTACACGATCTTAACTTATGTCTAAGGCAACAGTGCCATTAAAAATTTAAGTTTATGTACAGAACTCTTTATTATTCATATGAATTTAGTAATCGGTATAGAATGCATGGATACGCAACTTCAAGTTTATAATAATCATTTTATTACAGCTTATTTGTGATTGTGTCTGAACAAAAATAACGCTACATCTTATTCGCCGTTAGAGTGCTCTTGCTTCTGTACTGTTCTTTTAGCTTCTATATTTTTTCCACCCAAAAATTCACGATATAATGACAAACATCAATTTTCTGTAAAATCATGATGTTTTAAACCAGGTCTGGGCAACGCTGGCTCGCGGAACAGATGTGGCTACTTCTCCTCTTCACCTGCTCCACGAGTCAGTCCCCACCGCGTCCACTCCGACTCTTCCTTCATTTTTGCTCACCACTACTACGTGTAAATGTACATAAGATCCTTGCTGGAATCGACACCAACCACATTTACCAACTCCTTTAACCCTTTGCACTCGGAGCTATTTTAACTCGAAAATTAAACATTTCTTCCGACCTAGAATACTTCAGTTCCTTATGATTTTTTAAATTTTATGGATATCAAATTGGTATAGTACCTCATACAACACCAGTGTCGCCAGATCGAGGAAGTCGAGGGGAATACAGTTTACCCCCTCTCTGATAACCAGACCAGTCTATACGGCATGGGCACCGTGGTCTACACTCTACGGTCTTGTGGGGGACGTTGGAGTGTGCTCATGGTGCTGGAATGGGATAGTGGAAGGGTAAAAGGAGGAGAGGCAAACACAACCGGTTTCGGTTGTTTCTGGCGACACTGCGCAACACCTAGGGCCCGCTACACACATCCGACTTTCTAATGTGCGGCGACCGTGCGGCAGAATAACGGACGTGTGTACATCGACTGATATGCGATAATGTTCTGACGATAATGGCGGCGCCGCAACTACGGTTCAAACAAATGTGCAGCGCCTAATTGAATCCATAGTATTTCAGGCCGCAATTCCGGCACCGCACGGTCGCCGCATGTTAGAAAAACGGATGTGCGTAGCGGGCCTAAATGTTTAGTAATTGATTAGATACTACGTAAATAATGAAGAATAATGGTACAGCAATTTTTAGTGGCACCTCAAACAAAGAGTCACCATTCGAGTGCTAAGGGTTAATTTTTAGGATAGAGACGATTCAGGTACAGGTAAAGAATTCGGCAGGGTCGAGAGAATCGTCCCTATCATAAAAATTAAAGGACTCGGTAAATGTTGTTTGTGTGTCAGTTCCAGCAAGGATCTTCTCGTGTACATACCCAGTCAGCCAGGCCTGCCACGAGTAGATATCGAGCACAGCCTGCAATCGTACGATGCCAGCAGATGGCGAGCATTACGCTGTCAGAACGCGCTCGGAAGCTCGGGATGCTCGGAATATGCTCGATTTTGGACAGCGCACCCTGCCAGCATAAGAGCCACCCTCGTTTAAGAGGGCAGCACGGTTGTACTAATGCGGCGAATGGCGTTATACAGGGCACTAACACACACGAGGTACCTGGTCTGTGGCACTAATATTAGTGCGACGCAGAATCAGGATTGAGGGCAGTACTGTCCGAACGTCTGCCCGCTCTTTCTGCCAGCAGAAAGCAATACTTCTGCGGGCATAGATGCCCGTCCAAAATCGAGCATTTTGCTTACTGGCTATACATGTAGTAGTAGTGGTGATCAACATGAAGATAGAGTCGGAGTGTACGCGGCGAAGAGGAGAAACCGCCGCATCTGTTCCGCGAGCCAGCGTTGCCCAGGCCTGTTTTAAATCATGTACTGTACAAACGTATTCGGCACAATAGCGCGTGTAATTATTGAAGTAAATCCATGTGAATAATTAAAGACTATAATTGTAATACAAGGTAATGTTGTGTGAGAATAGGCAGGTATCAAGCTGGCTTAATTAACTGTCACAGTCTTCGAGTTGCCTTTATTTTCATGGACATGGATTATCTGCGCGCCGCATCTTGTGCTTAAATGAATTCTAATGAATAATTTCATGATGTGTGTGTGTGTGTGTGTGTCAGTGTCAGTGTCAAGTGTGCTTCTATCTTCGTGTTTACATATACTTTGTGTCCGTATGTATTACACATGTTGTTGCATCGTGTGTTAATTTATCAGGGGAGAACATATACGGATGTTTTCTTCGGAGGCTAAAAGAACTGTTTGTTGTTACTGTTTGTTGTTGCACAGATTTAATAGTCGTCCAGATCAAAACTATCAACCTCAACATCCTCCAGCTGCATACTCTGGAAGTCCACTTTGTACCGCAATATACCTGTAAAATACATATTTGAAAATACTGGTTTAGTGGATGAGATATTACTGTTTCGTTTATTTAATCTATAATCAATGAACACAAGAAAAAAAAAATCAAAATATTGTAACAATATATTACAGAATGACACTATAAGACGGACAAGTTTTTTCTGTAGAAACGAATAACAACGTAGAATTTATGATTGTCTGTATAAATATAATGTCAAATAGCTTCGGTATAATAAATGATCATGCATGAGATATCGCTTACAGTGTCTTTCAATATTCGAAATGCAACCTGTTCATTTTCAGACTTGACGAGCATACGTTTTAGGAGAAGATCTAAATGAAACTCGGCGGTCGTACACATTTGTGAAAAACACTGTCGTTAAAAACAATGCATACATTTATGCAATGCAGTTAAACAAAAAATAAATAGTTGCTAACGCAACACAAAATGACACATAAAAAGTATAAATATATAGTTAATAATATTGTAAGACTAAATGAATGTTATACATGTAATGAGTGTCATAATTTCAAAGTCATAATCAAAGAAAGTTTGAAAAATTTATTCGCACGACAAGCAATAGGTTCTAATCTGGATAAAAAAAAATACTACAGAGAAAATATTAATGTTCTTATAAGGCAGGAATAAATATGCGATAATAAAATACTATTCGACTAAAAAAATAATCGTCGATATGTTTCAATATAAAATATATTACTTCTCTAGATATTAGCATTTTTACTAAGAAAAATAGACGATAGGGAGTTTAATATTCGAACATAAGTGTAACTAGATGTTAATAATAAATTGGAGAACACTATGTTAGCGAAATAAAATGATTGTCCGTATGTACAATGTATAACATTCTAAAGCACAAATAATAAATTTAATGATTTGAAAAATGCAGTAGAAAGGCTTAATATAGACTCTCAAGTTCACTGCTTCTTCTTGTCACCACTAAATTAATAGAAAGCAATTACTATACCTTTCCCAATATGCAAGCTAATAAAAACAAACCATCAATTAGACCTTATGCTTGACCAAATACACTATAAAGCCTAGCTACTTGTTAGGCAAACATTTATTAGTCAGTTACTGATTATATACATATCCATCACCAAAAACTGTACTATTCCATATTTAGCTTTGTCATGATCGCGTACACATGACTGCGTAAAATTTTACTAATTTACACGAACTTTTGAACAACAGAAAAGCGTAGCCTTTCCTTTGGTGATGAAAATACTATTTGCCTATTGCGTAGCATGCAGCAAGTAATAATTATGCTTGTACTTTTAAATAAGCGGTAATAAAAAGCATTCACAAATAAAAATAATCTAGATACAAAATTTCAAGAAATATTTTCTAATTCTGTTACGGAATGTGAGATTATGAATTTTTTTTATATAAGATATTAAATTATATAATGTAATGTATGCTAGATTACAAAAGTGACATAAGTATATGCATATTATACGAATATAACCTTTATGCATTTATGAAGAAAAATATTTTTAAAATATTTTTAAAATATTTTAAAAATTCAAGAATGCTGTAATGTTGTTTCTAATGTAACAAAGTCGTTAAGGGATGAAATCAATTTTGATATTATTCCTGCTTTCCACAATCAATGAGAAATGTTATTATTTTGCATAAAGATACGCAGTCTAGTAATGACATAAGAATCGATGCTATGAAGTAAAAAAATCTTTTTAGATTATTGTAATAGTTTTAGATTATAAAAAAGTCTATATTTGAAATGTTTCACTTAGATCACTTTCGTAGTTATTAACACACGTACCGCGTGTGCTTTAATATTTAGAAGATAATTTATTTGTTGGAAGTTTAAAAATATATTAGACGTATTAGTAAATAATATGACTCAAAGAATATATCCATAAATAAATAGATACTTGACAAGTGCCTACTCGAATAACAAACAATAAATTTACATAAAATGTTGGGGAAAATATGACGAAGTAGAAGTAAATGTTTTATAAAACGAGTAAATATATATGTTTAACGTACAATAACAAAATGATGTTCGAGGATGAATGGTAAAACTTTTCAGCATTGACTGTATAAATACTAAGAAGCTTTACATGCAAATGACAACAAATTTCCAAGATAGGTACGTCTACGGCAGAATGAAATAAGAATCAGTGGTTTTTCTATTCTGTCGAAAATCAGATGTATATATATATACGTATTTTTCATATATACGGTCTAAATATGTATTTGGTTCATTTGTCTGAGTATACGAAGATACGTTATATAGAACACTACGAATTTCTATTAAATCATTTCTTCGTTTTGATTAATAAGCGTGATCGCAACTATTGGTACAGATTAAGATATATCACTCTAATACACCAAATGTCTATAATTTTATAAAGCCTTAAAATTACTTATACTAATAATAATTTTCAAGAGATACCATTTTATGTATATAGAAATCACTCGACGTACGAACGAATAACTTGCGGTGTAGTCGACTTTGAATTTATACGTGATAAATCGAAAGTGTCAAATGAGAGTAATGTATTTATTCAATTAAACAGAACTACAGTAAATCCTCTACAAAAGCAAAAAGGCTGTACACGATAAACGCAAAAAAATATCCCCTCCACTGCAGTAATCTGATCTCGACACGGGTATATCGGTGTAAGACTCTACTAATGCGACGCAGAGAGTCGCTGTCGTCGTCGGCACAGTTCAAAGGCCCGTGCGTCCCCACAATGTAACATCAATACAAAATCTTTTTTATTATTACTAATTTTTTTATGAAACTTTCACCAATCTATTTATGGCATTTTTCTGATTAAAATAAGACCAAACACGATATAATTTCAACTGTATTTAGTGGTTTAATTGACGATGAACGTTTCGAGTGCAAGGAAAGACAGCGTATGGGAAGAGACGCGGAGAGTCGCAGTTGCCGGCATAGTTCAAAGTTTAATTGACGATGAACCAATGCTGCCAGTTGGCACCCAAACGGGTGCAAAATTAACGGAAATACTCTCCTCCTTTTCCCCTTCCACTATCTCATTCCAGCACCATGCGCACACTCCAACGTCCCCCACTAAGGCCGTAGACCACGGTGCCCGTGCCGTAGACTGGTCTGATCATCAGAGAGGGGATACATGTATTCCCCTCGATTTTCTCGATCTGGCAACACTGGACTCACTGGACTGGTCTGGTGGACTGCAGTGGACGGGGAAAAAGAGGGGAATGTGTGAGCTCCGTTTGGAGCTCAACTGGCGACACTGTCTGGCATCAGGGGAATACAAGTACCCCCTCTTTGATGACCAGACCAGTCTACGGCACGGGCACCGTGGTCTACGGTTTTAGTGGGGGACGTTGGAGTGTGCGCATGGTGCTGGAATGGGATAGTGGAAGGGGAAAAGTAGGGGAGTAAAGAGGCATCACTGTCTGGCATCACTGGCGGAGAGTCGCAGATCGCAGTCGCTTCGGCTGCGCGCGGTCTCTGTTTACACGCGCTGTCCTTCTCTACGTTCGGCTCGGCCTTTGAAGGTTAAAAAGATAGTGTCCCGTCTACGATAAATGCAAACGAATCCCCCGAGGCTTTTGCGTTTACAGAGGATTTACTGTATTTTTGTTCTATGCTGACTATGTATTGCACCTATATCCTTAACTTTGTTTGCTAATCATGTAATATACAGGGTGTACCAGATTAAGGGTTACAAGTTTTCTCAGAATCTAATGAAGGTATCGACCTAATTTTATTTTTTGAAATTAAATGGTTAAATGGGCCCCAACATAACTTTTTCAAAATTGGACCCAACAGCTTGAGTTTTTTTTTAAACGCTAGAAAAGGTCACGATTTTTAAATTTTTGACATGTGCAAAGTTTTATTGAAATCGGTTGACACGTAAAAAAGCTATGGGCATTGTAAATGAAAAAATCTTTAAATTCCGGGTTTGCGAATTTTGGTTATTTCCAATCAGTTATATTTTATAACAACTTTGAACGATTTCGATGAAACTTTGTACATGTATATAACTTACTTAGATTTACAAAATACATGTTTCAAATTTTCATTACAGGCACAGATAAAAACTTTAAAAACTTTTTCCTCCGCAATTGTGACCAAAAACAATTAAAAAAAAGAAAATTATTTACACATTAGGTAGCAAACCAATCCTTCAAACGACTGAAAAAAACTCAAAAAAGGTGTACGAATACTTTGTGCACCCACTGTATTTCAGATCCACAAAGGCTACCACCACTAAAAATAATTTTTATTTGGTTCCTCCTTCTTCAAAATCGTCTCGAGAAATAGCAAATTGCATAAACTTCCGCAGTCTAGTTATGACTACAACTATGCACGAGAAATAAAAACGTTCAAGTAAATGCTACTGAGTTTAATGAGAGGTATCGCAATAACAACAAATCAATAATACTTTCCATTTAAGAAAATGTTGGGGGCCTGCCTTTCTCCCCCAACAAAAATTTAATACATACTAAAATATTAGCCCTCCTTAACCATTCAATTCAAACAAAAAATTAATTCGACATCTTCATTAGTAGACAGCGGATCTTTATGTAAAATAAAAATTGTCTATCTGAATTGCAACATACTGGAATGAAATAGAGATTTATTTTCTGCCAAAATATGTTTAATAGGTTAAAAATAATCTAACAGTATTTATAAATTCATCTAATGTTTTTAAATGCGTAAAAAATCCGTTGTCTATTCATTGGATTGTGAGGGAAAACAGCTTGTAACACTTTACATGTAACGCTTTACATGTACACTCTGTATAATTCTTATGTATGTATTACGAACGAACCTAATATTATGTAAGAATAAAAAAGTGGCATATATTACAGATGATTTAAACTCACCACCTTCAAAATAGAAAAATATTCCATATCCTATATATATACAAGATTTTCTGAACTTTTCGTACCACCAAGAAAAAAAGACAGCAAAGATTTTCAGGCCTTTTATTCGTGAAAATAAATATTATACCTCGGACTGTTCAACTAAACATATCTATATTCACATTCAAACTCATCAGAAGAAACGTATATATGTACTACAGATCTGCACAGAAGTATTGGACTATACTATTAGTGAGAAACTCAACAGAAGAAATTGCAAATTTTTTTGGACAAATTTATCGTATAACACATAAGTATATTATCAAGTATATTTACAATATATTGTTGTAATAAATATTAACTATACAACAGAGTTCGGTAATTACGATTATATGAAGAAGACATTAGAATCTCGGTTAGAAATCTGGATTTCTTCGTGATGAGTATTATTAGTGTTGTCGCAGTAAAACATTATGTTGTATTTGCATTGAAAATATAGAGACACATGATGTTTGATCAACTTACTAATTACCAACGAATGTACAAACGTGTGATAATTCATAAATTTTCATTATAGAATACATACAGTAATAGTAATATGTACAATTACTCGGCTCTTTCATTGCATATAATATACTAATAAGAGAAGTAAAATTCTCCTTGATAAATTTGTCCAGTTCTGAAAGTAATATGTTCTATGATACACGAAATATAAACGAATGCACTCAAGACAGAGAAAGAGCTACCTGGTCAACTTTGAGTATTTCACAGATGAAATTAGTAATCATCGAGGTCAACATCATCAAGAGGCTCATCAGCCTGCAGTGACTGGAAATCAACTTTGTAGCGGAGGATTCCTATGCATCAAGATATACTCCATAATTAATAATAATGTTTCCAACTTTTTCTCAATACCATTTTTTCAATATTATATGAACTCGTGTAATGTTTTGATTAAAACCTCTCTTGTAACTTTTCAACACCACACTTCTATTCGGACTACGGTTAGAATATGACACTTAACAACAAAGTAGTTCAAGAATAATCCCTAATTCTGAATTACACTTTACGAGATGTTAAAACATTTGTATATTATATACAATCGCTAAGTTGCACACGTTTAGTGAATAGTTAGTTAACGTGGAATCTGCCAGCTTTCTGTTAGGTTAGTACACACATCGAATAGACGAATACAAATTATTGTTTCACATGTACGTTACTCTCAGTACAGTTGAAAGTTAGTAACGTTACGGAATTAATAGAACTGTGAACTTACCTCCAATGCCGCCAAAACCTCTTACAAATTGTGAACCTTCTTGGGATTTGTCTGTAATAATTTCTAAGGTGGCGCCGAAGCTCTTGTAATTGTTTGCAAGCCATTCGAGTAGAGGTTGACACTCCACCAATTCCAATTCTACCCCGCTCTGAATCACACATGAAATATTCAATATTATTTATTTATTACAAAGTACTGGTATCCGAATCGAATTTTTCAACCCACCTCTTTGTCAGTGAAATGAGTTTTGTCTTTTTCTTGTTCCGGTGTTAGATGCGAAACTTTCTCTTCTGCGTTTGTATGATTCTTTAAAACGTATCGTTGAATATCTAAGTTCTCCCAACAAATCAGGGTCTCCACACTGCCTAACTCGAGTGCTCTTAATGTGTCTTCTACGCCGAAGCAATATTTTCCCGTGTCTTGTGAGATTTCGTCGAAATAACGACCTATATAATACAAAATATATCGTTAACATTCGAAAGAAACTACTACCCATTGTTTACCATGGCAAGTGTATAGTTACCAATTAATTTCTTTTCCTGGATGAATTTTACATTTTGTAAGGATTCTGCAGCTAATTCGATAGCCTGATTAAAACCATTCTCCCCGCCATATGAAACATCTACTAATTTTATCACTTTTCCTTGCAACCTCTAAAAAGTGAAACACATAATTATATCTAATCTACATTAAAATTATATACTACGGTAATCGTATAAACTCACTGGATCAAACATATCGGATTGACTAAGTTCTGTTTTAAAATCTGCACTACCCGCTAAAATTAAACCGGCAATATTAGGTTTGTCGTTACTAATGTAGAGTTGAGTTGCCACTTCTGCAACTTTTCGAACGTAGTTGTGCCGTTTTTCCATACGTAACCGAGCAAAACGAAGTGCGGATTGACCACCTCTGCCTAAAATTGAATTTCATCAATTATCATAACGCCTTAAGGGGATAGACTCGTTTCTCGGATTGCGTCTTCTCATTTCTCGATAATGCATGCGATGGGGTTTTTCAGTAGTCAGAAGACCAATCTAGGCCACAGTCGCCCTCGAAAAAGTCCCATTTTTACGTTTCCGAGGCGTAATTTGCATTATTATTCGGCAGCATGTAGCTGTCGAAGCGCTTTTGACTACTGAAAAAGTATCAACAATAAACATCTTTGCGTTATCGAGAAATGAGAAGGCGCGTCCCGCACCCTTGCAATCCTGGAAACGAGACTACGATCTTAATAAAATATTAATAAAAGCAGTTTCTTTTACTCTATATACAGGGTATTCTTTCTAACGTGACGCACGATTTTTCACCCACTTGCAGCCATTTGACAATTTTTTATTTTTACTAACATATTACTCGATTTACAGTAATGGAAATGTGAAATATTCAGCTTTTCCTCGTATACGTCTTTAAGATAGTGCAAACATTATTTGATAGCGAACAGGTTACGAAAAGCTAAATATTTCACATTTCCACTACTTTAAGTCGAGTAGTATGTTAGTAAAAATACATATCATGTAATATGTAACTTGAATTCGTCTCGATGCCCTCTAAATATGGTTAAAAAAAGTGTTCTTATTACTGATATCTATTTTGCACTCCATCCATACCCTGCGACTCTTGTCGTAAACTTTTTAATAAACGAAAAACCGTACGTCGTGTTACACGGAACATCCTGTATAAATAGTGAAAAATTTTACTAATTAATTATATACCATGCTTCTTTGGAAGATCTACAGTAAATTTGTGTAATACTTCGCGAGTATTTCCTTGTAAAGTACCGAACAGTGCCCCGTTACCATCCATTACTATGAAACCAAATTTGTTGTCGTCTGCAAGCAATGCTGTGAGAGCTTCGGTGTGGAACTGGAAAATAGTAAAATATCCGTGTAAAATTTGGTTTATTACTTTGAACTATGATAAAAATCCTACGACAATATACAGGGTCTACGCGTTAAGTTATGATCACCATTTTTTAGGCATTTCCGGTAGTGCAATTAAAAAATGTTTTAAACAAAAGTTTATCAATACTTTTTTGAACTTCGGAATCGCATAGCCACTGCATGTAATTATATAAAACGAGACGCCCTAATTATGTCGACAACGACAAATCTAATACAAAGAGCGGAGTTCTGTATCATAGAAGATGGATCGCAGTTCGAACATTTGATGTAACTCGATTTTTTTGAGAAATAATTTTTCATTAAAATTACGTTGGCACAAAATTTTTGAGTTTGTCGTCATTTCAAGCTCATAGTATAATACACTGTTGAATTCGTCTCGACTTCAGCAACAATCCTATGACGTCCAAAACATATGGTGCCATTTAAAAAATCAAGATGACCTTTACTTTTTTACGTAAGAAGCATTTTTTCAGATGTCAGGATATGCGAACATCTAGCTCATCAAGTACTGATAAACTTCCGCTAAATCTTTTTTAATTGCACTACCGGAAATGCCAGAAAATTGTGCCATAACTTAACGCGTGGACCCTGTATATTTATACGTGTCGTCGTATATAACAGACAGTACCTTATTATCGCAAAGGTAAAGAGATGTATTGATAGGTTTAAAAGGTTCAAAATCAATGTTGACCTTCTTCTCTTTTCCTTCTTCTGTCACAATGGTACCACAATATATAACCAAGCCATTCGGAGGCACTAAAATGAATAATAAACAGTTTATATAACCAAAGAACATAATACGATTACTTCACAACTATCCATATATGTTTAGTGTGTAAACAAAGATTTATAATTTCTTAACATACAATAGAGTTACGAAAAATTGTAACAATTCGATAAATATAAATTACCTTTAGTATACAATTTTAACCTATGTTGGACTGATGTGATTGCACCCAGAACAGATAATCTATTTACACGTGATTTAATATTCGACGCCGTTCCAAACTCGTCTGCCAACATTTTGCTTACTCTGGATATTTGGTCTTTCGGTGGGATGATTAATGAAATCATGCTTGTCCCATTCCTGTGAACAAACACAGTTTTCTGTAACACTGGATAATTATAGTAAATCATATTATATTATGCAAGGACTACATTGTAAGTAAACAATACCGTGCAGGATGTTTCCAAAGTTCTAGTCCTAGTTCTGTTATTTAATCTATACACGCGAATGAAACATACATATGTGCAAACGAGTCTTAATATGCTTACTAATTACACGTATGAGCTGCTTTTAATTGTCCCATTTAGCGGTTAGTAACATTAACTAGTCGGAGAAATGAAAAACCACTCTAAAACCTAAGCATTTTCATTGTTTAAACAAATTGAAAACTTATGACCAAGACGAAGACAGTCTAAGAAAACCTGAACGTTAGAAGCCGTAAGTATGTTAAAAAATGTTGTATTAATTCTAAAGAAATGTAAACAAATGAGAAACTTGTAGACAAACATAGTGGACTCGGTGCATGGGAAAGAGGGAGTGTTCGGACATGGAAATTCCATCTTTCCCAAGCGTGTACCCTAGGCAGTCGGGTCAAAGGACTAATCGTAAAAGCGACGATTGCCAGAACCTAGGCTCGTTGAAACGCCGTTAGCAGTGGAAGAAACTTTCTCCTTGCTCTCGAGGGATGGAGTATTTCTCCACTCGTTTTAACGGTTTTCAGACGTCACCGATTCACCCACTAAAAGGGTTCCTTACCAGTTGGCAGAAAGCTAACAGCGTTCAATAAGAACGCTTTGTTCTGTGCTCTATACTATTGAGAGCAACGTTAGCCTCTCGTTGGCATTCTGCGTTGGCGTTTTCTCATCGAACAGTTATAAACAGTTTTAACTGCTAAAACTTAGTTACCAAACAAATTTCCAGAACTTTAGAAATATCCTTTGCAAATTATAGGAAAATCTGCTTGTGTAAGGTTGTATTAGCAAATAACATAACATTGAGATAAAAAGCATATTTTTTCGGATATGATGGAAAATAGAACAAAAAATAGAATTATAAAAGAAGCGCAGACGTGTTTGTTGGAGATTGAATTTTGTATTTGACGGGATCACGTGAAATTCATTCGCAGAAGAAAAGGCGAGAAATCCGTTACTTTCGACTTACCATATAGACTTGAAAATATATATTTGAATAGAGAATCGAACAGCTGATAACGAGAAGACGCATCAACGTAAATTTCGACCTACTTACCCTCTAGCCATTTCGAGACTTTTTATAAGTTTTTTGATTTTCCAGATTTCGACATTGCGGTCGGCGGAAGTCTCCTCGTTGGACATTGCTGCGCGTTCTGTCGCGTGGTCGTGGTTTACGGGTTCCTATCAAATGAATCTACCACCGCCGACGAAGAACGAGGTCCAGAAAGGTGGTTCGAGTGACCGCGAGAGTTCGAATTCACGAATTTTTTCCTGAAATGAATGATCAATCCGTTTATCGATGCATCTGCTTCAATCCAGTTTATACCGGATTATGTCAGACAGAACGTGTTCGGAAACGAATTCTCGTTCTGCTTTAAGGTGTGATTTCGTTTACGCGTTTTGACGCAGCGTTTTGCTACTCCAGCGCCACTTATACTCCATTCGTCATACTTCACACTGCTTCACACTTCACATCAGAACTGCGTCTAGGCGTGAGCCACTGCGTCTAGACGCGTGCGTCTACGCCAAAAAAACAATATTGCATAGGAATATTCTAGAATGTTCCACGATATTGTGGAATTGTCAACCAAATATTTCAGTTCAAACGTCAAACGACATTTGCGCACGTGGCGAAATCAATTTGAATAGAAATAACCTAACTGGCAGACGTTTATAATGTCGATAATGCAAACAGACGTCGTTAATGTAAATTCCTATTGAAATATTGATTTATTGATTAAAAGCTGCGACGTTCGGTTTTTTTTGTTGTATTGAAATATGATTAAAAAAGCACTTTTATTTTTTCCCGAATTTTCCATTTTTCCGAGAAAATTTAAATTTTGTTGTCTTAAAATAAAATTTTAAATTGTTCATTTGTTACTTATTTAGTAGTTTTCCAGATAATTTGAATCACTGATGTCTTTGGGTATCAATTTTTCTGTATTTGAAGAAATATTCATAATATGAAGAATAAAGGTCAAGAAATACAGAGAATAGCTAAAGACATCGGTGATTCAAATTATTGGAAAAACTACTAAATAAGTAACAAATGAACAATTTAAAATTGTGTTTTAAGACAACAAAATTGAGACAATTAATTATAAAATGATTACAAAAAATATATATTTATTACGATACTTATCAGAATATGAAAATCAGTTTTTAATGAATTTTAGTGGAAATTTCATCCCGATTTGAAGAATTATTGTAAAATGTTACGATCCAGCCCAGTGATGTCAGACGGGTCACCTTTTCTCGCGCATGCGCGGCGATTTCAGCCTTAGTAAAGTACGCATCTCGAGGAAATGTGGCACCTTGAGCGCCACGCAGAATTTTAAGAAATTGATATGATTTGATTATGAAAAACGAATGTATGACAAGGTGAAAAGGATGTCCTTTATTTCGATACAATTTTTCATACTGTTACTTTCAACGTTTGTCACGCTTAACAATAATTGATTTGAGAAGTAAAATTGTCGATTCTAACTTCTACAGACATGCGTGTTGATATAAGAAATAGTATTTTCTATACTATTAATGCCTACTCCATGTTTGGTTCTTTGACTTTTGCACTCCTAAGTCGTCCATTTGGACCACTGTGCGTCCCGTCAATTATACCGGTACATTCCCGCCGATATAGCTGCCTCAGGGCTCTGCTACATCATCGCCTCATCATAGATACGTTACTGTTTTGGACGCGCAAGCGCGAGAAAAGGTGATCCGTCTGGCATCACTGATCCAGGATCCAGCCCAGTGTGCTCTTCAGTCGTCCGAGATTGTATATCGCGGTTAGTGTTCCTGATTTCTCAACATTTTTCATTTCTCGAGAAATGAGAAATAACCAATTATAAAATTTCTCGAGAAGGAACACTAAATTCTTCAAATAATTTTAATTTCATCAATTTTCAAACGTCCATTTTTTTAAAAACAGGACCGTAAAGGGGACACTTGGGGCTATATCCCCATTTTTTCAATTTTTTAAAAAGTGGCCCGCTGTGAAAACACGGCATTTGTTTAAAACAATTGCAAAATAAATTATGAAAAAACATTTTTTTCAAAATAACAACATTTTGAGTGGATACTCTTAGGCTTTCACTACAAGCTCCTAAAAACTCATTTTTCTTGGTTTGCTGGTTCTGCTATTATAATAGTATTCTGAAGCAGTGGATCGACAAAACGCATGGCTGAGCGTCTGGACTGCCTCGGAAGCAGTGGGTCAAAAATCGCGTGCGTTTGGTTCTGGCGCAACATTCAGAGGTCTCGAAGCGAAAAAACAAATTCAAACGTGTGCTCCGAACACATATCGTAAATCGATCGACGCACGTGTCGAGGTTTGGGCGATGATCTTTCGTTTTTCTTTGCAAGTGAAAGACAAGGAAAGACATACCAAATCGCATCATAGCAACGCAAACTTGTGCGTCCAGAGGCACAGAAAAGAGCTACGACGAATGAAGTATGGATAACAAAACGTTGCGGCAAAACGCGTAAATGAAATCACACCTTTACAGCGAAACGAAACTCTCTGGCTCCTTGCTTTCCACTCACTCTCGTATCAGCGATGTCGGTGTTTGCCGCGATCCTAACGTTTTAAATGCAATTATTCTGACACAGCAGGTACCACGCGAATGCGAACCCCGGAATGCACACGTCGGCCATGCACAGCGAAACGTCAGTACTTCGGTGGACGTACCAGTGTTCCGATTGAATCCACCGTTTTTCGCGCATGCGCGGCAATTTCAGCCTCAGTAACGTAACCATTTCGATGAAATCGGGTAGCTTGAGCACCCCGAAGACTTTTAAAAAATTATTAGTGTATACATATGAAATATTAACAATACTTAGCTCATTCCGCGTCACGTCTCTCGTCCATCAGTCGCCCCGCCAGTAACACCGGTACATTCCTGCCAATATAACTGCCTCAAGGCGTCAGGGCCCTGGCCGCTCTGCTGCGTCATTGTAGATACCCTACTGTCCTGGCCGCGCATGCGCAAAATACGGTGGGTTCAATCCATGAAGTAAGAGTAAGGAGATCAATCTCGATAGCGTAGCGAAGTAAAAAGTGGTTACGAAAAGTGGTTCCGGCTTGTTCCGGCTGTGGCCAGGTTCGCCAAATGGAATGGCTTGTACAGTATACAAAGAGAAGTAGCTGTAAAACTTGTGTAAAAATATCGTTTCCCACACACATAGAACGCAGATTATTTTACCTTTTCAAAAAGATTTCACACAAAGAATACGCAACGCCTTCTAAACTTTGCACACGATTATATGTATACTTTCATAAATATTATGTTTCTACAATCTCCTCGAATGCATTACATTTATACGTACGGCATAAACATAATTCTGCATAGTCTAATAGAGAGTTAGCAACAGTTAGCAAGTGGTCGCATTCAGTATTTCGATTGAGCCCACGCGCCTCGTCATCCAACAAATCAACGTTCAGCTGCAACATCCTAATTTTTCTATTGGCCAAGGAAAGGAAGACGGGAATGGAAAAGCTGAAAGAAGATTCAATCTCCACATCTCCACTGATCTTGACCTCGACTGATCTCCACGACGAGCAACGACGAAGTTGACGAGTTACATTTTATCAGAGTTTATTCTGGAATCACAGAGTACACATCTTAGTTATATAGTTCAAAGCAGAGAGTTTGAAAGTTCATTTTCACCCATTTTTACACGTCTTCCACTAAGACTGGGACTATTTATATTCAGTTTGAATGTATTTGCGGGCGCACGGCGCATGTGTAATCGAAATTGGTTTTTGAAAAAGACCAAAAGACCGGAGTTTCTCCTCTGTAGTGATACTATCTTGTGTAGTGATACAAATAAAAAGTCATATTTTGGCAGTGCATCACTTTTGTGCACTTTTGTGACAGGACCAGACAGAACTGTCTGTCAAAAATGATTAAAAAGTAGTATGGTAGTTATTGAAGGATATTAGAAATATTGTTGACACATTTGACAATTATGTTTATCATTTGACAAACTTATATTTATCATATCTTCGAGAAAACGGTTGTATAATTGCATTTTGCTTTTATGACAAAGTGAAATCGTTTTTCGATATTTACGATGAGGTTACAAACTTATAAGAAATATGTTTACTACCTGAAATCGACTGGAATTTGTATCGTTGTGATGGGGTTAGTTTTTGCACACACACACACACATATGCCTTTTTTTTAAGTTTTCGATTCGTTTATTAACAATTGTCATTCATTTTTTATAGAAGCTGTTGGTTTATGTATCAATTACGACATGTGTCGCAAATTTTACGGTCTACTGTACCTGTTAATGTCTTAAATCTGGAGCAAACGCACGCACAATACATTTACATTGACGATCCCCGGTATAAAGGTGTGTATTTAACGTTTCGATGTTTTCAACAATGTTGTGACGTAACCATATACAAAAATCTATTAATCTTATAATTTTAGATGTGTTTATGTTTCGAAAAACTGAAAATTTACAGTCATCTATACCAGTACAATCGCCTTCTTTTAGTCACATAGTAATGAAATGGTGGAAATCATTAACTCGTAGCGTAGCATATAAATTATTACACATGGCTCAACACGGAGACCAAATGGAACGATTGAAAGCCATATATATGTTAAATTCATTACAATATTTGAAAGGTATTTTTCTATTTATCAAATAATAACATAATTGTATAGAATAGGCCGGTATGGGGTAAAGGATGTATAAAAATTACAGATTGGCATTATCGTCATATCGCACAAATGTTGGATGCCAGAACAGCGGTATGTTTAGCAAGAATGCGAAACGTTGACTCGAGGTTCTTTTTAAAGCCGCCATACTATTACATAGAGCATAAATTATATGTACGTACAATTTTCAATACGTAACGGTGAAATTTTATCTATAAAGAAATATTTAACAAACAGATAATTTTTTTGTAGGATGTAATAGAGAAAGTACATTATTTGCTTCTTCACTTGAATACACTATCAAAAAATACTCATCCATGCCTTATTTACTTCTTAAATAAAAAGTTCAGAGACTCGCAACGTGTAAGTATCCGTTATACAAAGGTTAGACGGTCGTAATGTAATTTATTTTCTGTACACTTTAATTATCTGCAAAGTATGAAACGAACAGGATGGTTTGATATTCGAACACGATTTAACAAGCATAGGATTAGCCACTTCCCCGGCTGTAATATGGGATCAGGATCTATTACAGAACTGTGTTCAAGCTTTGTGCCACCACTCGTGTCTCGAACAATATAGTAAAGGTACAATGATCTAAAACAAACTCTTAAAGATCTAAAAGATATTCTCTATTTATACGTAAATTGCTTTTATTTTTAGATATTGTGGAAGCGGGAGGACTTCCGGTATTGATGATGTTGAAAAAAATTTTTCACAACAACGTTAACATGTGTATATTGCTCGCGAAGATCATTTCTAACATTTCTCTTCATTCGGAATATTTGGAACAGGTTTTCCAAGCCGGTAAATTAATTCTAATTGCCGCAGTTTGAAAATATTGGTCACTATTCTAATACATTTCTGTGTTTAGGGTGGATTAGTACGTTAGTAGAATGGTCACGTAATTCTGACATACGATTGTCCGCACCTGCAAGTCGTGCATTGGCAAATCTGGATGTATACCAAACAGAACATATTAAATATCCAAGGCGTATTTATCTCCTTCATCCTTTACATAAAACAAAAACAAATACAAAATTAGATGTTGTTTTTCTCCATGGACTTCTTGGCGGTGTATTTATAACATGGAGACAAAGAGATGAAGATATACCTCCTCATGGGGTTGTAGGTTTGTTAGTATTGCCATGAATAATACAAATTTCTTGTTCGTATATTAATATTCCATTGCTACTTGCGATAACGCTTACTAACATTGTAATTAGTATGAAAAATAACTTGTATACCTATTATAGATCCTTATGTGGCGGATAAAGCAGCCGATAACTTATCAATCATGATAGGCGAACAATCGCAAGAATTTTTAAGGGACTTAGCGTACGATTTAAGAAGGCACGAATGGGAAAAATTAGGACAAGATTTTGAAATAATCCTAGATGATTTTCCTGAAAATGCTAATCAGAACGCGTGTGGACCGTACTCCTGTAGCTGGTAGAGATTTCCTAATAATAAATTAATTTATTGTAAGGAAATAATGAATATTTAAAGATTTTATATTTTAGGGATAATGCGTGTATGCAAAAATGTGAACACGACAGGAAGCATAGAACGCAATGTTGGCCTAAAGACTGGCTACCCGAAGATGTCCCATACATCAGAGTCATTGGAGTGAATTATGATTCAAATTTGTCGATGTGGACCCCTCTGTGCCCGATAGAGGGCATGAAGTAAGTTTGAATAGTAGCGATACTACCCAGACAACCAGGCCTGCCATGAGCAGCAATGAGCAGAGCCTGCCTAGGGCGGAGAACGGGCAGAACACTGTCGAGGCTGCGCTCCGACCTGCTCAAGGCAGGATTGGCTCAATTTTGGACGAGCGGATTGCGAGTGCTCACTTCTCGATAATGCAAAGATCGTGTATCGTTCATACTTTTTCACTAGTAGAAAGCGCTAAATGAAAGATGTCTCCCCCAAAAGTCCTATTTTTACGAGGCGTAATTTGCATTATTTGGAAGCATAAATCTGCGCATGTAGTTATTTTCATAAAGCTGTGACAGCTACCTACATGCTGCCGAATAATGCAAATTACGCCTCGTAAACGTAGAAATAGGACTTTTGAGGGCGATTGTGGCCTAGATTGATCTTTTATCTAGAGCTTTTGACTACTGAAAAAGCCCATCTTTGAATTATCGAGAAATGAGAAGGCGCATCCCGCACTCTTGCGATTCTAGAAACGAGTGTACCCCCTTAATGCGGTACTTACATGGTGTTTAAAAAGAAGTATACGTAAAAATGTCTTTTAAATAAAAAGTTTTATTCAGAATCTGGAAATTTTCTACTTCGTTTGCTTCTTTAAAGTCTATTGATGTTAGCAAAACGTTTGTGTCGACAACGTTAAACTATCGTGCTTCTGAAGACACTCTTTGTTTACGTCTGTTCTACAAAGACATTTTTACTTACCACATCCAATGTTCATAAATGACAAGAATCGATTTTACGTCGAAAGAATTGATTCTGGAACATATGTTAATAAGGCATTTTTGCTCCACTTGGTCAGTACTACTATATAAGCCTTTGAAGTCTTGCATACTTTTTTCTAACAGCCTGTATACATATAGAGAGTACTACGTTGATTCATAGTATCATCATATAACAAGAATATTACGTTGTAGATACATTATTCATAAGATCATTAAAAATTTCTGATTTTATCGTACAGGTCCACTTTGAGTGAGAGAAGTGGAGAATATGTTGGAAAACTAGTAACCGCAGGTATTGGAATACGACCAACCATATGGGTCTGTCACTCAATGGGTGGTTTACTAGTCAAAAAGATGCTTGTTGATGGTTGGTTAATTTGACAATCTTTGAATATTAATTGTTATCGTTTAGTAAATGTCTTTGCTTACGTGCTAATTCATTGATTTCGTAACATTACTTTCTCCATACAGAGTGGAAGAAGGGCGATAAAAATAATATATGTAAAAATACTCGTGGCATAGTATTTTATAGTACACCTCATCGAGGTTCTCGTATGGCAGTTTTAAAGCAAGCAACACAGATGCTGGTGTGGCCATCGGTAGAAGTGCAAGAACTTCGTGAAGGTTTGTAGAAAATTTGTACACTGTATTACTCTCAATTTCAATATACAGTAGAGCGTCAATTATCCGAACCAGATAATGATAGATCTCGAAAGGATAGTCTTTGATGGTTAAAGAAAAATTAAAGATTACTTTAACAAATATGTTTTGCTAACATTAACTGTATATTTATAATTAATATGTATCGTATACAAGGGTGTTCCCTCTAACGCTAATGCACGATTTTTCCACCTTGAACCACCTCGCTTTCAATTAGTTCGGATAATCGACGCCCTACTGTAATATACTTAATAAAAATACTGTTCCTCTTAGAATCACCGCATTTGTTGCAATTACACGAAGAATTTCTGGACATGATGAAGGAATTTCCTATAGAAATCGTCAGTTTTAGTGAAACTAAATCTACACTTGTGACTGCACTAAAAGTTCCATTTCAATTCGTTACTCCTAGTTCCGCAGGTACGAAGCAACGAAAATAATGCATAGCTAAGCTGTGGATTTTTATGCAAATTTATATTTTAATAGATTATTTCATAAATTCCGAATAAGAGAAGTTTATTTCCTAGATTAAATGTTTCCTTATGATGAAGATAAAATAAAAATATCGATAGTATTTGTGGATGTTTTCGTTATGTCTCGTTTCACAAATTTGCATATAATAAAAATACAAAGAAATCTGTAGTCTATTTATAATGTTCACGCCGCATTAACAAATAAAATCGTTTGCATTTGCTTTTAGATCCTGGCGTAGGTGAATTTTATGAAATTGCTCAAGACCATTTATCCATATGTAAACCAGCTAGCAGGTAATAATTTATTAGCATTTTATTTCTTATATATTAATGGCATTCTCGAGATTTCTAAATGTATGTAAATTTATTTGTAGACATTCCTTCTTGTATCAAAAAGTTTTGAGCATTCTGAGACGTCATGTAACGACCAACGAAGAAACAAAAGTATCACCGGTTATGGAACTATTATCATTGCCGAGCAAGCTATTTTAATCTAGGAGATGTGGTTATCTACACAATTAAAACCATGTATGTAACGTGAAAATCTATTTTCGCGTAGTTAAACTGTCGATTTTCATGTAATTCGAAAAGCGAAGGAAACTGCAGAGGAAAAGATCGAAAAGGACACCTGTCTTTCAAACAAATTATAATAAAAAT
The DNA here is from genome assembly GCA_963966675.1 of Lasioglossum calceatum. Taxonomy (NCBI): domain Eukaryota; kingdom Metazoa; phylum Arthropoda; class Insecta; order Hymenoptera; family Halictidae; genus Lasioglossum; species Lasioglossum calceatum. The sequence continues at coordinate 605,782 of OZ016548.1, forward strand.
AATACCAATAAGAGTAAACACGTTTATATTACAAAAACATCGCGAGTAATTTTAATATCTAAAACTCTTCTACGGCGTTGATCGTTTATTTTTTGACTAGAATAAACAATAAAATTTTTGTAATAAAATTAGTGAAAAGAATGTTTGTAATAATAAAAAATAATAAAATACAAGATAACGTTTGTTCAATAGTCAATAACGACTTTACAAGATGCCACTGAAAAATACGTAACTAAAGACCTAAACTAATATAAAACAGGTACATACTATTTCTTTCATAATATCAGGTAATATATTATTTTTATTGTTTGAGAAATTTATGTATTTGTCTACGTTAAGGTACGTGTCCAGCTGAGAGTTCCTGTCGATAGTCGTTCTCGAGAGTACTCTCAATTTGCGTGTCCATTTGAGAATACTTCAGGAATGTTTTGCCCTCGGAGATTGTCGTGAGAGTCAACTTTCGGAAGTTCCGATTGAACCCACCGTATCTACAATGACGCAGCAGAGCGGCCAGGGCCCCCGACGCCTTGAGGCAGTTATATTGGCGGGACGACTGATGGACGAGAGACGTGTTGCGGAACGAGGTAAGTATTGTTAATATTTTATTATACAATGGCTAATAATTTTTTAAAAGTCTGCGGGTTGCTCAAGCTACCCGATTTCATCGAAATGGTTACGTTACTGAGGCTGAAATTGTCGCGCTTGCGCGAAAAACGGTGGGTTCAATCGGAACACTGCTCGGAAAGTTCTCTCAGGTATGTGGCCGTTTGAATTTCATGTGGGTAGCTCTCAGATGAATTTCGATAGTTATAAAAATACTCGTGAACAGAATGGATGCACCAAAGATAGCTGCAATTGTTGCAATGTACTTAAGAAGAAAAAAGAAATACATCCGAGCAGGGACAGAGATCGTGTAGGGAAACTATTTTTTTACGACGGCGCGGCGTCGACCGTGCCAACCGCGCCAACCGCGCCGAAATTACAAACGACGTCGAACGTAGGGAAAGACAGCATGTAAATACGGACCGTTTGCTTCTTGGTCAGTCGCAGGGAAGCCCCCAGTGGAAGGGGTAGGCGAAGGGACAATGATCGTGGAGATTCTCGGGGAGCTACATCGCGACTTTGCTGTGCCGTGTGCACTGACGAATTTGACTCTTTAGAGTCACTCGCGATAGTTCTACTCTTATTGTTAGATGGACACGTACTTTTAGGGTGATGAAATTCGATGGCATATTTAAGGCACTGAATGAATTAGATAGAAATAGATTGATCGAAAGTTTATTTTATTACCGTCAACTAGAAATTCGTGTCATAATCAGGATGATGCCGACTCGATAAATTTGTCGTGCTGTCGTAGCCCTCGTATTTGCTGCTGGTGTGAGACCCGTTTTTGTAGTAGCCATTCCATTCCGATCGCCAACTATCGTACATGTTGTATTTTTTGTTGTCTTGAAATGGTTTTTCGACGAGTACCTTTAAATGAATTCAAACGTGTTTTATTTTTCTCACAAATAATATAGTTTTGTGGTTGTACGATGTCCAACTGACACCGTCGGTGACGGGTAAAATGTATAGGAAAAATTCACGACAGACGAAAACTAATCGATCAAGTCGTAAAAAAGGTCAAAGTCGAAAATAAGAACCACCCTAGTGTAGCGCTTTGAAACTTGCTAGGAAAAGTGATACCATTTAGAAGCCTATCAAATAGAACGAACAAACATCAATTTACAATAATTTGGGAACACTTTTAATTCTCTTATCCGACTACACCATTTAAAATTATCATTACCTTATTAGAAGTTGATTCAAAAGATTTTTCATTCCAAGAAACATCAGGATCAGTCCATATTGTGTGCACTGGTTTTGAATAATCCGTGGATCTCTGGGTTATAGTTTTCGATACTTCTTCATCATAAATCGCAGTTGCAGTTGGTTTTAATTTTGAACCATGACGATTTAAGAGCTAAAAGTGAATTACATGACAAATTAAATTTATTTTTATTAAACGTACACGCAAGTAAGTGTGATTATGAAAAATGTAATTTATTATATTTAGGCTGCTAGTCTGCATATACGATGCTCCGGCGTAGCGGTGTCAGTAAAAAACTTCAATCACGTTTTTAACTGTAACTTGGGTCGCCAGAAATTTTTACCTTTCTCCTATGTAATCCAGTAGATTTGAACGAGAAAATTCCAAAAATCGGAGTTTTGATCCTAGAAGATCAACGACTTAAAAGTTATGAGTGTTCAAAGTTGAGCGATTTTTAGTGCTTTTGATAGGTAAGAGAGCCGCATATTGCTATGTTGTGACGGTCGCGCGCCACTTATCGAGCGCAGCCCAACCGCCGCGCCGCGCCGCGCCGGGTGGCACCACAAGTGTAGACCAGGGCCATTCAGGGCTCGGAATTATTTACTCGCGATTGCCGACTTCCAAAGGCTACCCCCTCGAGCCGGCCGCGCGCCTCGCTTTCCGTGGCGGTCCTTGTTCTCGAGCCAGTTCAGGCGCGTACCATAAGCGCTATTCGTGGCGCCTAGGAGAATTAGGACCCTGGTCGAGGGGGTGCGTAGCCATCGAAAATCAGCCGTCGCGAGTAAATAATTCCGAGGCCTGACATAGATTCCCCAGCGTAGCCGTTAGACCGGCCCTCTCCGCTCCCCACACTACCTGACCTAACTACCAACCAAATTATTAATTATCGGCATCACCGCGTGCTTGTGCTGTCACCTAGTGGCGCCTAACGCTCACTACATTTCAACATGGCGGTACCCTTACCTATCAAAAGTACTGAAAATCGCTCAACTTTAAGCACTCATAACTTTTGTAACACTGAACTCCTAGGATGTAAACTTGTATTTATGCAATTTTCTCGTCAAAATCGACTGGATTGTATATGAAAATGGCAAAAATTTCTGGTCACGCAAGTTTCAGAGCAGCCGATTTTATTGTTTACTTATTTAATGATAAATATTATTAAATAGTGAAATAGAAAATGTCTCGTCGCGATATATTACTTACAACAGAAACACCAAATATAATAATAAAGAGTAGTCCACCAACTCCGATTACAATCACAGCGATAGCCCACTGCGGCATCAGTTTGTCGTCTTTATCGATATATTGAGGAGCAGTAGCTTTAGGTATCACTAAAAAGAATTATTTTCAATAGGACATATTGAAATAATTTCACAACATAATATGTATACATAACGGAAGGACTGGGGTAGGAGCCTTGGGGGATGGCGAGAGGGGCGGAGTTAGCGCGTTTATGCTGCGAAGAGATAAGGAAAGAGGATAGGAAGGGGGAGTAGGGGACGGGTGGGAGAAGGAGAGATGGGTCTTTTTTAAGGAGAGGGAATGGACAGCGGAGGAGATGAATAAAATACTAGGGGAAAGGGGAGGGATAGTGAGCGAAGGGTTGGAAAAAAGAAAAAAGAAACTGCAGAAGGTGGAGAGGTGGGAGTAAAGTGATGTATATATTACAAAAAATATTTATACATTAAATAACATACCAATAAAGTCCGTATAACTTGGATCAATCATATACGATCCTAATTTTATCGAGTCCTTTACTTTTGTATCATTCCATCTGTTTGTGTTGTATGTCTGTAATGAATTATGGAAAATGGCTTTCAACTCTTGCGTATTGATTTTTTCCTCCAAGTTCTTCAATTCGACGAAATAGTCTACCAATATACTTCCCTTGCTGTAATTCGATTAATTATTAGGAGTTGTTTCTCTAACACTTTTTCGACTGAAATATACGTAGTATGAACCGTTACCTGAACGAATCAATTTTCACTTTCTTGTACCACTTTGTCAAAACAGAAGATTTTGAAAATACGAAATTCATCTATAAAAAAAAATAAATTCATTAGCATTTGAGATAAAGTAAATCGTCGACGTGTTATTTGATAGTTTATTAAGTAAAAGAATGAATCGTGCAGGCATTAGCAGCTAAAACCTATATATCTCCTTTCTTTAATGACTAAATTTTCATATAAAACAATCCTCATGTCAAGCATACGTAAGCATTTTTTTAAAACCTTTCAAAAAGTTTAAATTGTTAAGAGTTTGCACTAGTTGTATATGGATTGTATATAGATGGAACACATAAAACCACCATTAAAATGGTAACAATGAATGCTGGTGGGCGATACTGGGCGCTATCTTGTCTTGTCTTAATTCAGGAAAAATTCCCACCCCTGCCCTATACACTTACGATCATAGATTTACCTCTTGTTCAATCTCATTAGCCAGTTTCTGCCATTCTTGAGTATTCCGGTTAAGCAATTCCGGTACCCAGGTTGCATTACCAATTATTTTTATCGTGCCAGCGACCTCGCAATCTCGCTCACAAATTCCTGGAGTAGTAGGTCTAGCTGTTGTGGTTGTTGTAGTCGTCGTTGAAGTACTCGATGCTACTTTGGTTATTGGTATAAGAGATGCATTCACCGAAGATATGGTTGCCGTTCGGGCAGCCTCCAGCAATTTTTCTATCGAGATTGGTGTTGTCGATGGAGTCGGCCAACCAGTAAATTCTGTGGTAGCTCTAAAAATTCAATTTTAATATGAATTTCTACATTCATTGCCGGTTTCAAATTTTGGCTGCTCTTTACTTTACCGGACTCAAAATTTTTGCCTTTCTCCTATAAATTATTATGTATTTGGTATCTACTCTAGTAGATTTGTACCCGGAGAACCGCCAGATCGAAGTTTCAATTCTGTTGTATCAATGGTTTAGAAGTTATGGTCTCTTAAAGTTGAACAATCTGCAATTCGTTATCCCTAAAGATGATTTTAAGGAGTGTTTCTGTAAGTGCGAGGATCGCTGGAAGAAAGTTGTGGCTTCTAACGGACAATACTTTGAAGGGGACACCGTTGATATCAACCAGGAATGATACTTCCACCTGCTACAGCACGAGGTCGGATACTTTCCGGACAGACCACGTACCCTACGCCCAACGAGAGATGGCAGAGATTTTGGCAGTGGTGTTGCAGGGGGATCTGCGAGACCCCACTCCTGGCGCTAGGCTGCGGATCCCACTGTTGCGCTTAGGTTCTGGCGGGAACGGTCGTCATTGGAGCTCGGCGACCTCGGTGAAATAGGGATACCACACGGTACCTACAAGTTTCTCTGTGCCACCTTTCGTTAGACGTAGAGTACATACATTCTACCAGAGGAATGTGAATTGCCAACGTTATTATTTTCTTCACTTATTATGAGAATAGTTTCTAATATTCACCTGGTCGGCCATCCTCTTTGTATTTTCGGCGTAACAGCGCCAGCCGCTTCGCCACGAGGAGTATGCGGCGTAGTAATTTTGTGGATAGGCTTTCGACCTCCGGGCCTGCTGGGAAACACTATTTTCAAACCACCAGGTTTTGCGGTCGTGGCGGATGCAGACTCCGTTGTGGACGGCTCGGTAGACTGTTCAGCGGACGGTTCAGCGTCTTTCGACTCCGAGGGAAGATTCTTATTCTTTTGCCCGTAATCGCGTGGCAGCAGAGACGAAATATCGAACTTGGTTTTCGCGAACAAATCTTGTATCGTTTTCTCCGCTGGCAATTTCTCTGTCGAAACATCCACGGGTTTTTTCGTAGTCGTGATAGTAGTCACGCTGATCGCGGTCGAGCTTGGTTCGACCTTCTTCTTATTATAATCCGGTGGTAACAACGACGCGATGTCGACTTTTGATTTCGCAAGGATGTCGCCTAAAAGAGAGCTTTCGGTGACGGCGGTGTCCTCCTGCTTCAGTTTGTAACCTGGCGGCAAAAGCGCGCTGATATCTTGCACCACTATGTTCGTCTTTAGCTTTTTCGTGGTTGGAGCAGAGGTAGTCGTTGTGGTAGTTGGTATTTGAGTTGTCGTTTCTGACACTGTTGTGCTCTTCGATGGCCACCTAAATTTAAGCAGTTGATCTTCATAGTGTCCTGGATTTAAGTAAAAGTTAACGCCCCTATAATTCCCCGCCCCTTTGTCGGACATAAGACATTGTACTGTACCGTGGTGAGATAAGAAGAAGATCCTTGGCAGGAATACGGTAATGTATCTAAGTCTCTACGAGAATGCGTTATTTCACACGTATATTCGCATTGTAACGCAAGGGTTGCGGTGGTAGATTCGGAATGACAGGAATATCTGGGGACACAGGATATATTTTCCAAAATGGGATTACAGACATTAGGTATTTTTCTCATTATACTAAACACTACTGTGGTGGAATGACAAGAAGTTTGCTGGCAGGAGGAATGTGGTGACGTAGGCTACGAATGCGCGGCCGATTGGTTAGTTTGCACGTAGCACGCCAGGTCTCACACGCATTTTCGGCTAGAGCGTTCACTAATCGGATCGCCTGACGAATCCTACTACGAGTGACACCGTGTGACATCAGAGCGTAAACATTGGGACTACGGCAGCATCAGAGGTGGGGATAGGCGGACTTAACGATATTCTACATAGATATTTACCTCTTGCCCCCCTGTACTCTCCTTTCCTCTGTTCAGGGGCCCTTCTTCTTATCCTAACCACGATAGCTAAGTACTTTGACGCTGTGATACGGCAAACTCCTGTCAATTATACTGGACTGTGGTGCTTCGACAAGCGTCACCTTTGCACCAATAAACTGCACTTGTCGATACAAGCACTATAGCGCAACATTTGAACGAGAAGTTTTCTCTCAGCACCGTCGCTGGAAAATGCAATTAAACGACTATCAATCGATTACCAACCTGAATCCAATCTTTACGGGTGCGGAAGTGACGGCAGGATTCTTCGCGACATAATCTCGCGGTAACAGGCCCTCCAGACTATCCAGCGTGGTTTCGATGCGCGGTTTCGGCGTGACGTTCCCATGATCGGTTCGCTTATCGTTGTAACGTCTTGGGACAAATTTACTAATAACCGGAGTCTTCGTGGTGGTAGTGAATCTTCGTCTGTTATTCTTGCCCCCGTCGGCGAGGACGTCCAGTTGCAGAGAGTTGCCGGCTGTTCTAAAGCCGTCCACGAGGATGCCGCTGGATAACTCGGATTGCACCCTGTCCAGCTTGTCGATGATGCTCTCCGTAGATTCCGAGGGCGGCGAGGTCTTTTTCTCGCCATTCTGTACGATGGGTTCGACGCGATCTATCACGGGGTACGGTAAGAACCGCGCACCGGAAATGCTGCGGCTCGTTTGCACGGATGCCAGGATCCTGGACGTGTCCTCCGTGGTGACGGTCACTCCCGGTCGCTCCGTCATCAATGTCGTCGACGGCGATGGCGGTGCAGCCACCTGCTCCACGGTGGTCGGCGCAGATGTCGTTGGAACCGATATCGTCCCGTTCACCACACTTTTCGTCGTCACCACCGACACTACCGCTTCGCCAATCAGAATCGACCTGTCTGCCGACGAATTTGTTTCCGCGCCCGGCGGTCCCAGGAACGAGAAGTGTTTATGGCTACCTTCCATAGACGAACCGTCTTTCGCGTCTGTTAGAGAGACCAATGACTCCAGGTCTCTTTCCTCAAGCAGGTCCGAGGAGGTATCGTTTGCGCTCGACGAATCAAATGCATTCCTCTCTCCTTCCTCTTCCCCTTCCCCTTCCTCTTCTTCTTCCTCTTCCTCTTCGTCTTTTTCCGGTGGACTGTGTTTCGCTGTGTCCCTCGTCGAGTTTTCTATCCTCTTCTCTTCTCCTTCTACTTCTTTTTCTTTTTCCTCCTCGACGTCCAGATAATCGAGGTTGTCGGCATTGACTGGAAAATGAATTTTTCTCGTCAATAGGTTCTTTTCTTTTATTGTTTATCTAATTTTGATGTTTATAACCCTTTGAAGCTGTTCCCTCATACAACAGTTGAGCTTTTTAGAATTTATAGAATACCAATTTAAATAAGAATTTTTGAAATTCCAAGAAAGAGATAAGTAAGAAAATCTACTAACTACAAATAGCTGGATTTTCATAAAACTCACCTACAGCTTCGTATCGTGATCTATTATTATGCTCATAATCGTCATAGTAATAATATGTGTCGTATTGGCCCGTCGATGGGTCTTCAACGTAATCTTCATCTCTGGATGAGTCCTCCACTTTCGGGGATAAATCAGCGAATGATTGTTCGCGCGTCTCCGTATCGTCGAGTGATTTAGATTGTTTCGATTGTTCGGATGCCGATTTCGAATCATATTCAGTCTCATATTCGTCCGCGTAAGCTTCTTCTTCCTCTATCTGTTCGCGACCATTGTTCTTCTCGTTCGTCTTCGACGTTTCCATGACGTTGTTTTCGTCCAGGGATCGTGAAAACGTTTCCGTCGGCTTACCGGTTGGCGAGACATTTTTCTCCTGTTGCTCGTACACAGAATTCGTCGGTATTAACCGTGAAAACTTGTCCCAGGAGTCAGCTCTTCCTTCAAAACAGAAAGAAAATATCAATCAAACATCATTCTCGCTTCGACAATATTTTTCCATCGACTTTTAACACTTTTAAATGATTCGGTTCGTGCTAGAGTAAAACTTCCTTCTGGCATTTTTCTGATTAAAGTGACACCAAACAAGATACAATTTGGCCCATATTTACTGTACATGCGAAGCATAACTTAGTTACTCCATACCGCCAATTAAACCACTAACTACAATTCAAATTATATCGTGTTTAGCGTCAATTTTAGTCAGAAAAATGCCAGAAATAAAATGGTGAAGAGAAATTTAATTACACCCATAGTCCCGCACAATTTGCGGAATATCGCAAAAACGACGCGGAATCCTGCGGGATTGCGGGATCCCACCTTACGGGATTGCAAGGCCTATGCGGGACAAAACCAGAAAAGCAAGAATGTTGACACATTGTTTACAACTGAATTAACTTGGTCCATTGTTTTGTCGCAACATTTCTGCACGAAGATTCGCTGCCTACTACGTAAGAAGAATTGAAAATGCAGGCAGAATATTCACGGATTACCAAGCAAGAATTGTTGCCTTACAGACGAAACTAACGCATTTTGTGAGAAACTGTCCCGAGCCCCCTCTGAATGAAAGCGAACACGTTTTCCAGCATTGTTTCTCTGTGTTTTGTAACGATCGTTTGTTCGAAGAAGAATCCGTATCGTTCGCCCATCTCCGTGGAAAATTCGGGCAGAAACAATGAAGGCGTTACGTTCTATTCTGCGACACGATCTCTTGAATCAGGGGCCGGCAAACTATGGCCCGCCGCGGAATACATATGGTAACTCTGGTCCCGCGTCCCGCGTCCCGCGTGAGTGGTTTTTTAGTGCGTAGTGGGGGAACCGACCATCCGAGCCGCACACTACCCCCTTCTGGGGTGTACGCAAAGGTATTTTTCCCTCACTCTTAACAAAAAAAGGACCGCCACGGAGAGCGAGACGCGCGGCCGGGTCAAAGGAGGCGTAGCCTTCGAAAATCGGTCGTCGCGAGTAAGTATCTAATGTTTGTAAGTAATGCGCGTCTCGCTCACCGTGACGATCCTAGTTCCCGAGCCACTTCAGGCCCACACCATAGGAACTGCACGCGGTGCAATAGGGCGACACCCCCCGTATCAATGCGAACAGCAACGTTCAGCCTTTCATTCGACATTTCTGATTTACCAAGCACGTCTAAATGTACGTACCATAATGTGTTAATATTGGATATCACTGTATTCGGGAAAGTCTACCGAATCTTTTGCTGGAAAGAACAATCCAATATCTTTTATAATACCATAAAAATATTTGTTTAAAATTGTGTCATTTTGTTGTTTTTCATTCTTCAATAAGCTCCTTTTCATTTCCCATCAGTTTTATCTCGATAAAGTAATATTTTATACTTCTAAATTGTGAATGCTTTCTCTAAAATCCGTATCGATGCCTCCGATCGGAAACAAGATGCCACGTACAAGTAGTTTTAGTACTAATCATCATTTCTCGGAGTATTCTAAACATACGATTGAAAGAATCAATCAAAGATTCATCAGAGGATACGTTTTTGTTCAAATAACAGGGTGCGTCTAAACGTCTGATACACACTGTACAAGGATTGACAGTACTGTAATAATACGTACGATCAATAAAATTGAAGCAGTAACAAGCCAAGATATTATTGCTGAAAAGGGTTATATCAGCGCCGAGTTTCGCAACTGGAATAGTTCCGTGGGTGTGGCCGCGATGGAATCGGCAAGCCTCGAGGTCTTCGAAATCCGAGCGCGCATATGTATAAATTAAGGGGCCGTGCACACCGCGCACACCGCGCACACGCTGTTCGAATGCGTTAATCGTGGTTTCGTGCGAGGTCCCATGCCACAGAATATATGTACATAGAATAGAGTCTACTGAGTAGACTATATGTAGAACCCGTTCGTTCCATCGTCTGCGATCGAACGTTCTTTTTAGAGCTATCCAAGTATCCGATACGTGTGTACCTGTTCATTTCCAGGCTGGTAAAGTTCACTTGCACTTTTCAAACTCGAGCCGGTTCGCTGCGTTTCCTTTAAACAAGGGAAATGCTGCGAACCGGTAGATTATTTTCGTCTTTGTTTCGCAATCAGTCTACACGGTGGCTGTCTCGTAACCGTTCATAAAAGCCACATAACCGTTTCCTTGTGCAGCTTGTGATATACAGGGTGAGTCACCTAACGTTATCACCTGAAATATCTTTGTTGTCTTCAAAGACACATTAAATGTCTTCAGGACAAAGTTGAATGGTAAAGCGGGGCTGATACGATACCGAAAAAAATTTTTGTTTCCATGCAATTCTTTTTAGAGATATCAAGGTCACCTTAATTTTTTTAAACGGAACCACCCTTCTTTAAACATCTACAATGATAGTCCTTTTCATTACGATTTCAGTTGACTATAATTACTCAAGGTCATTCAAGGTCACGGACAGAAAAAACGTGTAAAACTAAAATACGGAAGCAGAATACGTTTATCACCAGTGAGACCTTTAGTAAACATGATAAGGTCCTTCGATGCTATGGAATCGCGTTTTCAAACATCCTCTAGCCGATTACGCTGCGATTTATTTACTAACAGTATGTTTCCAAACGCGATTCCGCTATGTCTTACTCGATGATTGACAGGTGTGACATGATAACGGGTTTACTGTGAATGTAGACAAAATGCATTGCAGGCCCGATTGCTTTATGAAGAAGGTGCCCCCAGCGAAACACTCCGTCTATGCTGACTGTTACTAATATCTACAAGTTATTTCGAAATACTGGAAGCGTAGATGTAAGAAAGCGTAAACGAAAGAATCCCATGACTACTGAAGACAATGAAATCAATATTTTAGCAGCGATAGCTGTCAATCCACATGTGAGTACGAGAGAAATTGCCCGAGCAGCAAGCATGAGCCAAGGTAGCGTAATACGAGTCCTGGCCCGACATCAATTTCATCCATTTCACATATCCCTACATCGGGAATTACACGGAAGCGATTTTCAAAATCGAGTTAATCTTTGTCAGTGGGCACTGCATCAAAATAGTTCATTTTTTTCTAATGTCTTGTTTACGGACGAATCAACATTCGCTAATCATGCTTCAATTAATCTATGGAATGCTCATTATTGATCCGTTTATAATCCACATTGGCTTCGAGAAATTGACCATCAAAGGCGATGGAGCGTAAACGTATGGTGTGGCGTTTGAATGACAAAGTAATCGGACCATACTTCATTACCGGAACGATGACAGGACAAAATATGCTCGATGTTTGAAAAAGTTGCCCGGAAAAATGGAAAATTCGGGAAAAACAAAAGTGCTTTTTTAATCATATTTCAATAGAATAAAAAAACGAACGTCGCAGCTTTTAATCAATATTTCAATAGGAATTTACATTATCGACGTCTGTTAAATTAAGTAAAAATACCTCATATATGGAAATCGGTTGTTTTTTTTTTTGAAGTTATTCAATATTCACATACCGACATAGAAGATGGCGCACCCTGTACATATAAAAATCCGTTTCATATTTCATTTACATTTTTCTTTCTCTGATGTCGAGTCACACTCGACAAAGGAGTGCAAAGGGTTGATAGTAATTGTTTTAGCAGTTGAGCGGTTGAGCGGTTGATAAAAATTCACTGACTCTATTTGTATTCGTTCTTATCCATTTATGATCTGACGAAACCGTTAACCTTTGCTACTACACACATATGCGAATGCATATCAGGTACCGAAGGTAATTAACGAGATAATATTGCAAGAATGCTTACACTTCTTCAATCTCATCAATTAGAAATGCATACTTCTGTTGCGCTTACTTAACCACTATCCTTTATCTTCGAGTTACCTTACAAACAACTGGTACGGCCTCGCACGATTTCAAATCAATTAAAATGGCAAACCTTTCACTGTCAGTATCACGTTTACTACATTACACAGTCGTATCCCAACACTTGCAAATATGAAACGCTCTCGTAGCATTTTAAAACGTGAACTAGTAAAGAAACGAAATGTTCAATTAACTCTTTGGAGATTTTTCTAATTAATTCATCCTGAACTACACGTGCATTGCTTATCCTTATGCGGTGAAACAAAGAGGACCAGAACTCTGCTACGGTCGGAGCATTGAGTGCTTCCTCCAAATGTGCCACCTAAATTATTTGCAGACTATTTGGTATTCGAAAAAAAAATGGTTGCAACGAAAGTTGTATGATTTCAAAAGTTGCACACAGTGTAAAAATTACTTTTTATCGTTCAATTTTCAGGGATTTGGTACACTTTCGTAACGCATTATGGTTAGGAATTGTTTTCACTAGCATTGTAGGCCAGAAAATGGCGTGACTGTGCTGTTCCGTTGCGTGCAACCCAAAGCCTGCGCCTTTTACATTCACGTCAGATCAGCAAAGTTACGGTACAATAAGCGCGGAACATGTTATTTCAAAACATCGTCATAACACCGCAAACGTGATAGGGACAGGGAAAGAGTTAGCTGTTTAACTTCGTATGTTTATGCAAATGTCTATTTTATAGATTATATTATATCTTGCAGAAACCTTAATCTCACTTCGAACTTACTACGCTTCTGACAGACAGTGTTTACCGAACCAAAGACTGCGTAAGAAACTCCAACTTTTATTCGGTCTATAGCAGACTGGCAGTTTCGTTTATCTTCCAACACAGAAGAAACAGATTGAAGTATATACTTGGTCCTAGAACCGAGGGGGCGTAGCCTTCGAAAATCGGCCGTCGCGAGTAAGTAATTCCGAACCCTGGTCTAAGGTCTAAGGGGGAGACCCTTTCCTCGTGTAGAGATCCGGTCGATTGCACTAAGAGCGGATCCAATCCTGTTCCAAGAGTAAATATCATATATGCAGATCGTATAATTTTAAGTTTCATATACATAGTTTCGATAATATAAATATTTACGGATCTTAAAATAATGACAATAACGATTTTGCCCGATGTTTACATGATATTTAGAAGATGGCTTTATAAAAATTTCGGACAGTGTATTAATTAATACGTAAAGAAACTCAAGAATGCAGAAAACGTTTCCCAACAGTCAGCAGGTTACCAGATAAACAAAAATATATGAAAAATTATTTCCGAGCTATTTTGAGGTAATTCCATTAACAAAACAGACACTTTTGACAATGCCTAAACATTAAGAAAATATAGATCAAGAATTTGAATTTGCTTATTCGGTAAATGAAATGACTGTTTTATATCTTCATTTCATTTTCTCATTTCGCCTTATGAAATTCCAATTCGAATGTTTCACCTCGGTTGCGATGTATATGTAGATAATGATCGCGAATTCAGAGTAAGGAACGGAAGATCTAGAAATCGGTAATGTAAAATACATCAGTGATAGCGAAATCCTATTCGTTTTCTTTAACGACTCGAGTCCTAGAAATACTTCCCTTTGTATCGAAAAATATTCTTCGAAAGAAGGCACTATGCCACAGAAATCGAAATTACGCGACAAAAATCAGAAATTGTCTGTTACGATATGGAAACTTAAACACGTGTCGGTGTATTTGATTTGGCAAAGTTCGTTATTTACCATGCTTTCTCATATACATATCATGCACTTGGTTCTCCTGTCGATTATTCTTCCAGAGTTCAAAAATCTTCAAAATATAATAATAATTCGTTTCATTGATTCGACAACTCACGACGATGAGACCATTCTGAATTCTGCAATCGGACTAATTCCGAATTGAGTCAGTTGTTGAATCATCTGTCTTTCTACGAAAAGAACAGTATGTATGATACGGAATCGCCAAATGGGATATCCAAGCATGCTATGAATCGTGTTACGTGATTATATTGTAAGGCGAACGATCGAGCATCTTTCCCTGAATGAGTCTCCATCTGAATCATTAACCTTGAGAAAGAAACTCTAGAGAAACTGTATGTCAGTGTGCTCGATACGGTGATATCGACGTCTTCGACCTTATTTTTCCTTGCGTCCTAAAATCCTTCCGACAATCATTATTCTTAAATGGAATGCAGTGTTGAAGAGTATTAAGAACATTATTGCATGTTTTCATGATGCATATGTTGTCGTATTTCTGCATACCATATGTTCATGTATTATATTTTTATATTTCACACATGTTGTTTGCATATTTCATCATATTTTAAGAGCACAAACATCCGCAGTCTACTCATAAGTCACAACTCTAGTGGCAACTCTGGTTGTGAGTCAAAACGGGTTGGGAAACTCCGACGTAAAGATCTATTTTGTATTTGCAGTTCTCTCGACAGTCTTCACAGCTCTTGCACAATGGGCTATAATAAAAGAATAATATGCAAATTGCGTCAATTTTAATCTGTCTTTGTGTCGGCCACAATGTCGAATCAGATGTATCCGTTTTAGGAAATCACGATATCTATTCGTCTTGTTATTGCCCCCAACAATGGAGGTTCAATTGCGTTATCACGGTATACGTAACTCGTGTATGGAATTGTGGTTCCATTGTATTGCATGGTGCATGCCGGGTCGGGAATGGAAACCAGTGTTCCTCGATGGTCATCCATCGTTCAACTTATTAACAAAATTCTCCTCCTCTGGTTTTGTTAAATAATAATGACCACCGACAGTTCCCCGCGAGCGAGCAACGGATGTACAACCATCACGCCGCGCCGCGCCGCGCCGCGTCATGTCGAGCGCCTCCTTGCACATTTAAGAAATGCAGGACCAAAAAATGACGCGGGATCCTGCGGGATTGCAAGCCCTAATTCGAATGGCAGTAGAGCGATCCCAGAAGCAGTACCGAGTTCGGAGCCTTGTGTCATAGCTGTGAATGCCGTTTTTTCCCGTATCGTCTTTCGAGACAGGAGATCAGAAGAGCGGGAGTGTGACGAACACCTACTTTGCTCCAGCAATGTACTCTGTCCGTTTCGCGTTCCGTGCGTCTGGTAACGCTGACGTCACGTAACCGCGCAATCCTTTCACGGACAGAGTGCAGAGGAGCACAGAGGCAGTGTCGCCAAACCAGGGAAATCGAGGGGAATACAGTTACCATTTCTCTGTGTCATTACCGGATTAGCCACGTGACGTTGTGACGCATGCACGACATATACGAAATGCGTCACGTGACCGGGTCCGGACGTGGCGGAGGTGCGGGGGATTCTCGCTACCCGAAATTGAGGGGAACAGCATCGTAGAGGAGAGAACCCCACGAGAAGGTCTTCGTGAACTGGCACATGGCGCGTTCACGGGAAATTTATGAGATTCCTGGTTAAATTTTTACCGTCCCGCGTGGCTCCTCTCGATTCCTCGGTGCACACATTGTTACCGGGTGATTTATAACCGATGCGGCGCACGCCGTGGGACGCGGAGTTTGTTCAACCGCAACCGTTGAAATGTTCTGTTTGACTTTGACGACGTAACGCGAGTAGATCGGGTACAGACTGACCGGATTGCATCGAAACGGATGCACGGTACTCCCCTACTTACCCCCTCCACTATCCTATTCCACCACCATGAGCACGCTACAACGTCCCCCACTAAGACCGTAGACTGGTCGCGCAGTCGCGCAACTGCTCTGGTCATCAGAGAGGGGGTACACATTTTTGCGTGACTCCCCTCATCTGGTCACGGTCACACTGATCGGGTAGGCGATATTCATGTAATCCTGTAGGCCCGTAGGCCGTCGACGTAAGGCTCTCAGTTGTCACTATCCACTGGCTACAGACTTTCTGTGACTCTTGATTCGTATTCTCGGTGTCGCCCGTGTCTCTCACCAGACGATGGGCGTGAAATGTTAATGCGCCGACGAAAATCGAAACGAAAGTTCGGTAAAAGTTTCCGAGGCTGTTTTAATCCGCTGAATGTGCTACGGCTCTCCGGCACAAAATGATAGTATGTACTTTTTGTGTCGGGATAACCCTGCCGAAACCGGATACATACGTAAATACACCGCTATAACCAGAACCTACACTATCGTCTTTAAACAGTTTAAAACGTTGTCGCGTGAATGCAGCCATATATTGTCCTCGTTGTTTAAATTAATACATAAACAAAAGACGATCGTGGAACTCGCGTGCTTTCTAGAATTGTAATTTCAGCGTTTGCCAGTATTTTCAAAACAATAAGATAAATAATTATATAATACATTTTTTGCTGATTGGACATAAGCATAGGAAAACCAAAGACCCAGATAGCACACGACGTCTTAAAGACGTCCATTTGCGTCTATTTTAGGTCTGAAAGTCTTACGTCCTAGAAAGACGTTCTACTCTGACTCATCCCCACTCCACTGACCCGTTTCGCACCGAAAGAGCTCAGTGTGCGTTCGAACTCCATGCGGTTGTTTACCAAGCGAAAGAACGGTTTCACCGCGATTCTCCGTCGAACCTTTATCTTTAACATTTTACTACGGCGTTTGTTTAGATAGGACGCGGTCGCAATACCGTCTGAAATTTACTACATCCCTACACGGTCAGTCGGAATGACAGTCACGTCGAAGATTGACATTCTGATTGAATACTGACGGACTGATGAAGTGGACTGACGGATTTCCAGATAATTTTCATTGGCTGTGAAAATTACATTTAATTTTTTAATTTAATTTTCATTGGTTCCTTCGTGATTGAATTGAAGCAGATTGAAGTCAGGAATGACAGTCTGACTGTTCAATCAGACTGTCATTCCTGATTGACCGTGTAGGGGCCGTTTTATTATCTCATCAAAATGTTTAAAATCGATTGAAAAATTTCACACACACAAGACTAAAAAGCAGAAAATAATTATTTCAAAATATCACGTTTTTAAAACTACCTTAAATTTGATGCTTAGAAATTCAAAGTCAGAATATACTTTTGTTAATTTTTACTCAAATCAAAACTTCAAATCATTTTTAAAGAGTTTACCCAACTTCGATTTCAACTATCCAAATACTCGAACAATGTCACTAAATATTCAGAAAATCCTCAATTTCCCGAACTGAAGCCGGTGAAAGCAGGTAGGTTCGAAACTGCGTTTTATTCTCTATCTAAATCTTCAAATTAACTTATACATCCTTCAAACGGCCACCTTAGGACGTAACAGTATCAATTTTAAAAATAATTACAGTTCAACAAGTTCAACCAAATTTTGAAAATATCGTTACTGAAAAGCATTCCCAATTTCTTCGAAACAAAAATGAAATAGTTTTCTTCAAATAAAGTAAACTTGAAAAAAATACAACTTGTGGAGCCTGCTTTTTTCTATTGCGGCCCTCGAATTAATTTATAATACTTAATGAGACCCTTGGTGGTAAAAGAGTTTGACGTGCCTGCCCTAAGTGATCGAAATGTCACATTGCGCGTAGATGGGAATGCGCCGCGCCGTTTCTTAGCAAACCTCGAGGAGGTGGGCAAAGTGGGGCGAGAAAGTACCCACACGGGTGGCGCGGGTACATTTGCTAAAACGTACCTTGTTGACAGCCGGCCACGAGAAAACAGCAGAAAAGAACCAAACAGGATAGGATCGCTCTGTCGGACCAGCTGTAGGTCCCTTTGCGCCTCGACATTTTCCTTACGGCACTGTCCGAAGTCAGCACGCGCGCACTATCGGTGAAACGGCACTCTTCTTGCAAACGACGAGATCTCGAGGCAGTTCGCCCGGGCTGTCAGAACAACACTGTCATCGTCCACCGTCGTTGACTTTCGGCGGGTACTTTGGATATCCCGACTTGATCACCGCGTCTTCGCGTCGGTGGCTATTGGTGAACGACGCACGGAAACATCGTCGCCGCAGATGAAACAAAACGAAACGAACAGAATGGAAAGGATGCGAAACGCTAGCGAGGACGGCGCGTTTGTCACTGGCCACAGCTAGAAAGCAAAATCCCACTTTCACTTGGTGGAGCCGGAGCGCTCCTCGCCGAGGCAGAGCTGGCACGTCGAGGCCATCGAGATCTTTCCCTTCCCCCACCCCCCCTCTCTCTGTCACTCTATCCCTCTCTTTCCTGCGGCCAACGTTACCTCTCGCCAACTATTTAGATACATACATACTTACGTACGCATACTACGCTCGTATGTCGCTTTGCGACACTCAAATTTGAGGGTCTTGAAATGTTCAGAAAACCTCCAAGGTCCGGGTTCGCCGATGATTTTACGTTAGCGCGCCCCACAGTGTTTCGGGTAGGGGAAAGGCGGATAGCCCTGGACAGTTAAATAAAATACAACAAAACCGTAGATTCCATTAACCCCTGGCCGTATCATTTTCTTTATAGTTAAAGTGATTGAAACCCGTCGTTATGCCCCGAGAAATGTCGTAGAAAAGATAAGAAAATTCATATTTTTTGTACGACAGCATTTGTTTGAATGCTTAAATATTGATTACAAACGAATCGAATTTGTTTTCATTTAAAAAGGAAGCATTTTATGCATATTAATTTTTTTTTTAGTTTACATCTAAACGCATAGGCTTTTTACCACGTTTCAAATATTAAACACTTTTTTTTTTAGAATATTGCATTGTCATCCAGTTCTGAGCTATGTTTAAAATTTCAAGTCTCTAGTTTAAAATCAATTGCAAGATTTGTACCGAACAAACAGACAGACAGACAAACAATAAAGCGAGCTAATAAAAACGTGGTAAAAAAGAAGGTAACGGGCATTATACTGGCCGAACGTGGCCCGAAGCTGCTCGAAGCTCAAGATGCTCGATTTTGGACGGGCAGCTGGGTTCGCGTGAGTACGCATTCTCGCGGCAGAAAGACGGGGCTTCGGCCCGGCCCGGCCACAATGCTGGCCGCTTGGTCCTGGATTCTGCTCGGCCCGGTCCCGGCAGATGCCCGTCTTTCTGCCGACAGAATGCGTAGTTAAGCACACGCAGTTGCCCGCCCAAGATCGAGCACGTTTCCTTACTGGGTTTTTGAAAATGAAATAGCATCTTTAAAGAAAAATGTGGAAAAAGTGGAACTACTTCATGTACACCCTTCCACGTGGGGGGGGGGGGGGGGGGTATACCCCGCGAGAGGCCAAGAAGCTTATGTAGGCTGCCTCGGTTACCGACCAGTGTAAACATGCCGCGTAATCCGATACCGGGTCGGCATTACGATTATTTATTTGAGTAAAAGTTTGTTTGATCGAGTAAATTAGTTTGTTTAGGATGTGTAGAACGCACTGAATTTTCTTTGAAAATAAAATTAGATTATAATGTGCAACGTAAACAATATTTATTACATTCTGAATATTAAATATTTTGTAACATCGTAGAACTACATTATGGTTTATGATTATCGAAATGATACCCTTGGTAGAGAATAGTAATATCACTATTGAATAAACATTTAAATATCATGTATACAAAATGACTCTACATATATTCTTCATCGATTGTACGAAACAGAAGTCTGCAATGAAATATTACAAAACATTAGAAATAAAATGTACATGGTTACCGAAAACTCCATTCGTTCGTATTTGGAATAATTATTTATTGTATAAAATAGATCTTTCTACGTGATTTATGCGTAGTATATTAGATACCTTATGTCATAGAAATGCTACACAAATACATAATATGTGTATACGAATTTGGTGATACGTATTTTCTGAAAGAGAATATTTTGTAGGATACTTACGTTTCACTGTCCAACAGAGCTGTGCGAGGGAAACATTTTGAAAATCGAAAGCATAATTTCCGAACTGTGTACCGCAAATATATCGTGCATGATTGTCGTCTGTTAGTGCTTTTTTTCTAGGTACAAGAATTACAGTTTCGGAATATTACATTTAACGTTGCTTTATAGAAATTCACTGCGTTTTGTTTTTTTTTTAAACTAGTCGAGAGCATGAACTCGTCACAATTCTCATGTAATTTTCATACAAAATATTCATAATAGAGTGTACTTATGTAACAAACCTGCATAAAATATGTATAAAATACGTACTTCATGATTTTACTCTACATAATACTCCTAATAATTCTGTTCTAATTTATACATAACGTAATTCAACAAATAATGATATGCTTACACTATGGCATCTTTACAGTATGACACTCGCTTTATTAGCTGTGTGGAATTGGCGTTAGTTTTATTGAATCCTATAATTACAGGTGATAATCATCTCGTGTGTAAAGTACTTCAATTCAACTACAGCTAGAAATTCAATCACTGATTTGTTATTTGGACACCATATGTATACCATGCCTTGATGCGAGCCCATTAGCTGGAACAGAAATAAATTCCCCAAATTTAAACATCTGTCGACACGTTTACCCTGCTTTCTAAAGACGACAATTAATTAATTACTTTGTAGTTGGTCTCCTCGATGGCTCTGAGGCTGTAGGTGGTGGAGGCGGACCCCTACGCGCCAATTCTTCTAAGTAACCCATTAATAGACGAGTTCGTTCAGCGGCAGCTGCTTCCAATACAAGAAATCTTCGATCCTTCCTTAAAATTTCCTCAATTTCTGGTAAATGTGAATTGTTTTCTTGTACTTTTTTGTACGTTTTATCAGTAATCAATTTGGTTTCCTGAAATTAATTGTTACATAAAAGTTTCATCAAATGATTAATCAGGCTTGGCTCAAATGATTTCATCAATCTAAAATGAAGTCTGCGTTGTAGCTTTTTTCAACAATTAATGGAAGGTAAAGATTTGTTTTATCGCTCGGTACAACTGATATTCTACAAAATCCAAAATTTGTTTTTACCAAGTCAACATCTATAAGATTCGCCTATTGGCCATTAAGTTCTCTATGTTATCTACAATTAGACATCGGAACACTATTAATAGGTTTATTAATAATTGTGATAAATCTCCAAACAATTACATTACGTGAACGGATCAAATAGTATAAACGAGACTTTTGTTTCTGAGCGTCCGCTTCTAGAGTACATAGGGATGTCAGGAGTCAGGAATGGGAAGAGCAGGTCGTTGTTCGGTTCGGACACGTTTGCTGGTAGTATTCACGATGTCAGAGCAACAAGTGCACCTCTCAGTTGCGCAACGCATTACAATTAAATTTCTCACACCATGAAGGCGTCAAACCAGGGATGCGAACCGCGGACTAACTCTAACCCAAAGGGTTCCGTAAAGTGTCATTCTACTCCGCGACATCGCCCGGCACCATACTGCAGCTCTAACTTGCACAACATTAGGGGAAATGAGGTGGACTCCACTTGACCACCCTCCCTCCAGACCAGACCTATCGCCCTGCGATTTCCATCTCTTTGGGCCGCTTAAAGAAGCACTAGGAGGACAACGATTCCAAGACAATGCGGTGTGGCGGCTTTTGTGCGCAATTGGCTTTTGACACAGCACTCAACGTTTTACGATGCTGGGATCAAAAATTACAATGATTACACCGAATAAAATTATTTTAAAAATAAAGTCTCGTTTATATTTGATCCGCCCTCGTACTCGAGATAACTGTCAGTTTTGTGAATAAAACGCAAACAAAACGCCGTTCAACGATTCATTAAGTAATCCCGAACTATATCTGTGAAGTGTTGATTGTACCAAGTTTTGTTATATTCTATGAAATGTGTAAGGATAAAAATAATAATTGGCCATCATAAATCACGACTCTTCAGTGTTTCTTTCATTAAACTAATTGTATGCCACTTTCTGAAACTTTTTATGGGTGCCAATGCGGTATTTAACGTGTTACGTTCACAGTGAAAAATGATGTATTTTAAAATACCTGAAGGAGTTCTCTAAAATCAGCTTTTGCTGCGACAAGTTTATCCTTAATATATTCCTTGAATTCTTTCTCGCATTTCTGTAAGCATTATGGTAAATATATTAGAATTATCATAAAAAATAGAAAGTCTCAATGTAACAATACATTAGTAATTAATAGACAATGAATCCTTATGCACATGTAGGAGCTGTGAATTTATGAAATACAGGCAATTAAAATTTCTTTATTCCAATGTCACAATATAGGCTATGAAAACTTTTTGCATAAAGATTCACAGTCTGTTTAGTAATTAGATTACATACCCGATCACTAGACGAAAATTTAAGATATCTAGGATCATCTTTTAACAATTTTTTGATATCTCTCCATGATGCAGTGAGCTCAGTTGAAGCACCTACTTCGTCAAGAAGCTCTCGGAATTTATCACGCTTCTTGCGGCTAAGCTGTTCTATGTGTTCGTTAAATAACCTTTCCTTTTCCTCGCGGTCTAAGTTCTCTGCTGATTCCCATCTATGATCTTTCCTCAATTGCCGCTTCGCTTCTCGCCACGCTAGATCACCGTTTCTTACCTGTACAAGCACATGCACACACATGTTATAATAATTGACTATAAAAAAACCGAAATTTCTAAAAACGATTCTGCGACATTAATCTTCAAGAGAGATATAAGAAATAAACGTAAGAAGTATAATCGGGTAAGGGGATCAAAAATTAATAAACTTTATGAAAGCATTTCCAACAGTTTCCTCATTTCAAAAAGTGTTCTTGACAGAAAAAATAGTTTATGAAACAAATATTCATCTGGTCAAGGGTTGAATGGATACGAGTCGTTGTGACATATGTATGTCAAAACCAGAAACTAAATAGTTCAGAATATCAAATTTTAACTTGGTCACCATATGCCTTTGACCATCGCCCACTTATATTCATCTTCTCCACCATCTAAACTATTTCCTCAAAGAGCACACTTTTATAAATCAGGAAACTGTTAGAACAGCCTTTATACAGGATGAATCTCGTAACGTGACTATCTCAAATAACTCGTAACCCAGTCAGAGAGAGAGAGAGAGAGAGAGAGAGAGAGAGAGCCAGGTCTGCCTCGAGCAGATATCGAGCACAGCCTGCAATCGTACAATACGAGCAGATGGCGGGCATTATGCGGTCAGCAGCCGTGCTAGCATAAACCGATACTTATTCGGACGCAGATGTATGACATTCTGCTGGCCCGGTGTGCCGGCGCAAGATGAGGGCAGAATGAAGGTAGCTCTGTCCTGGAACGTGCTGGAATATGGCGGATATCGATCAAGTATACTTGTATCAGTTTCCCAAAGAAACCCCTCTACGACAACTTTCGAGTCGGTACCCCTACCACAAGAATTATGCTCTATTTTTTCTGTTGTGCTCAACAAAAAAATTACGAAAAAATGCATGAACATTCTGCCTAATAGCACACATGACCAGGATTGCCATATTTTTCTCTCGCCACGCCACGCACCGTAGCTTGTCTTTGCACTCTTCCCACTAACGCTGGCGACAGTGGCGACACGCTGGCGTACGATCGCGTCAGCGACTAGTGGGAAGAGTGCAACAGAGTGCAAAGACAAGCTACGGTGCGTGGCGTGGCGAGAAGCGGAAGGGTAAGGGGCCTGCCGAGAGAAAAATATGGCAATCCTGCACATGACAGTGAATTATTCCAGAATGTTTGGTTGCAAATCAGGTTTTTAAAAAATCCGGAAAATCTACACTCTACAGCTCTACACGATCGACATCCGCCATACTAGTGCGACCGTGCTGCCCTCTTAAACGAGGGCACGTTTCAGGACCGAGCTGCCTTCATTCTGCCCTCAGATTGCGCCGATACACCGTGCCAGCATAAAGCAATACATACTTATTCGGTCGCAGATGTATGGTATTCTGCTGGCACAGTGTGCTGTCCAAAATCGAGCATTTTGCTTACTGGGAAGTTATTTGTTGTACGAAAAAATGTTTCGAACAAAAGTTGCATGGTTTCGTGGGGGACATACAGTGCTCTGATTTGTTTTTCATTACTCTGCTGTTTTGTCGAGATATGAGGGTCACCTTCATAATCTATCGAATTAGCATATGGACACATATGAAAGGGATAGGCGAACTGACTTAGAACGGTCACCTCTGTCGCGCTTAGATTGGGGCTTTACTGTAATTCGCATTTATAAAGTAAAATTGGCACAGCTTGTCCTAGCAACTTCAACTATTGGATTGAATTATACAAACGGTGTACATACTAAGTCTGCAAGAAGAGCACTGAAATGTTGCACCGCTTCTGTGTGTCTATGGTGCTGCCTCTCCTTATCCCTGTCACGAAGATGAGTAGCAAGAGTTCTTTGAACTTCCCTCTCTCTTTCGCGAAGACTTGCTTCTGCTCGTCTTTCACGTTCTCGTTTCAGTTTCTCACGATCCTCTTCCGAGTCAGATTGATCTTCTGCTTCCTCTTTCTACACGAAGAAACGTTACATGTACTACATTGTAAAACTAGTATTAACAAATTTTAACCAATATTTCACATTTCCACTACTGTAAATCGAGTAATACTATCGTGTAATACGTGTTTTGAATTTGTATCGATGTACTCTGAATACGGTAAAAAGAAAAATATGTGTTCCCATTTGTAAAACCCAAGGTGACCTCGATTTCGCCATGAAAACAAACTGTTTTCGAAATTGTTTTACTGAAATCTATTGTGCAGTCCATATCCTGCAACTCTTGTTGCAAACTCTTTTTGTCAGATGGCTGCAAGTGGATGAAAACTCGGTTTCTTAAACCTTAATATATTTTCGAAAAATACTTACATCATTTTCTTTCTTCGTTGGTTTCTCATCGTTATCTTCGATTTCACCGCTCTCTTTCTCTACTATTGTTTCCTTTTTGTCTTTACCATTCTCTTCCGCCGGTACCTCGCTTCTTCGTTGTTTTTTGTCCTTCGAACTATCCTTGTCAGCCCGATCCTTGGAGGATTTTTCCTTGTACTTATCAACATCCTTCCTGTCCCTGTCTTTTTTTTCAGACTTGTGATGTTCTTTGTCCCTATGTCGGTGGTCTTTGTCTTTCTCCTTCTCCTTTTTCCTCTCCTCTTTTAGCATGCGTATGTAATCCCTAAACCAATCCTCCCGTGTGCTTGCTGACTCTACCACTCTGTACCTCCAATCAGATTCCAATTTTTTCTTACAATCACTCCAATGCGAATGTCTGTCGATGTCTTTGTGTTCGCGTAGCATCGCTATGAATTCCTTTTTCACCTGAAACGCATTTATCATAAGAGTTTTCATTATTGAAGAACAATCAGCTTTTGCTTATACTCTAATTTATACAATTCTGTCTTAAAATTGAAGCTGTATCTTATTCATTCTTTTTTTTATTTATCTTTTTAATTGTTTCAGTTTTAATAGTCATGCACGCTTAATATTTTATCAACCAATGACTTATACACGTTCAGCCACATTACAATCACTTTGACAATATATTGTTATCGTAATTATGATTAAATTAGAAAGAAGTTAATGACTTGTAATGTGGATCAAACTATTTCAACTTGCAAACCTTTTTAATGGTTTTCAAACTACATTTTCGTTAGGGGTAGAAGAAATAGTCATTCATGTCATTCGTTCGTGTCAGAAGGTATCGCAACGTTAAGGGCTCTACTTGTTGGAATTTTTAATGAAATAAGCTGGTCAGATTCGCTGAAAAAAATTATACTCATTATAGCTGCAAGAATAGTTATTTTCAACCGAATCATCATTAAACATTCTGCACGGTGGAATTTATAGAAAGCAGCAAAACAAACGATTAAACGAACGCCGCCGCAAATGACGAATGAAATTGGTCTGCTTTTGTTTAATGATGATACGGAAGCATAAAATAAATAGATTTATATCTGCTGCCCTTGCTGAAATGAAAACAATCGTTAGTATTATTGTCACGAGATTTTTAAAATATTAAAAGCTTTCAGCCGTTCAAATTACGAAACGAGGCACTATCTTTCCAAACCATTTTTTCACCACAGTACCTTTCCAATGCATATAAATCTATGGTATATGTTGTATAGTCATCATTACCGTAGATAGCGCGTAACATGATATGCTAAATAAAACTCTTAACAAATAAAACAGAAAATCTTAAAATTAAGCTTGACCAGTCTCTTTGGAGTGTCCAATCAATAAAAAATTGCTTCAGTGAATTATTAGACTACGTTATGTTCTAACTAAAAATCTTATACCATGGTTATAAATGATTTTCATGTATTCAACTATGTTTCTTTTTTTTCTTTTCACGATTTTACGTTTCTGGCTACTTTATCCTGCATTACTGTGAATTAGAAACTAATGTAATCGTATTAAAAATTCCCATTACGTAATTTATGAACGACCTATAATTTTAATATAATTAAAATAACATGTTAATATGTACTTGACCTAATCTTAGTACATGTTCAATTTGTATCGAAAATACGATCACAGCTCATAGATGCTGGCACATTTTGGTCTTGAATTTACCCTTACAGTTATTACTCGGATCCTGACCCTACGTATGTATATTTTAGAAGTAGTCAAAAATTTGTGCCACAACTTCAAGTAACTTCTATCTCAGTACAGTTGTTTTATCAAAGTCCACTTCTATGTTTCTTAAGACGAAAGCAGTCAAGGTTCTCTGAAGGATACAAACCAAATTTCATGAAAGCACACTCATTCTATTGCATCTGTGTACTCATATTTGATGCTTTGCTAGACTTCTTTGGAAACAAATTGCATTTTGTACCTCTTGCAAAGTAAAAATATTTGTAATTTTTACAACGATACAGAAAAAAAAACAAAAAATAAAGAAAAAATATTAACTATTGTACCAATTGAAATACACTCGATCAATTTTAAATATACGTATCAATTTGAATATAGCACGTATTGACATAAAAACAATTCTGATCGTACAGTACAAGACGTTCTAACGAATAATGAAGTATTTCGTTCGCGCGCGCGCGTGTGTGTTCCTTCTGCAAATATTAATTCTATTACACCGTCAATAAAACTATTATCGGCAGAGAAATACAGTTACGACATTCGCTAGAATTATATGTGAACCAACGAATACAAAAAAAAAAAAATGAAGTGAATTCGTTGTTATGTCAATACATTGAACGTGATAAAAACTGGTAGCTTCTGTGTCAAGACAGATAACGGTTCTTTATCTCCAGGAAACAGAATAAGATCTGTAAGTACGTATTGGAATTGATGCTACCATCTGGGTGTACCACCCCGTCTATCTGAATTCTGTTCAATTTCATTGAGATTGGTTTTGAACTTTGGGGAAAAGTTAATCTTTTGAAGTAACGAGGATTACGAGTAATATACAAATACCGAGTTCGTTCATTCTCATGACTCTGCTTTGGAGTAAAGAATGCGGCGCGCGAGGGTGTGCCAACTGTGCCACGCAGTGTAGGTGGGGATGGTAGATGACATCATCCATGCCACCAACCAGCTTCAGAACCAAGCCACTCCACATACGGAACCTGTCCTGCCTGCCTCCTGACTGAAGTGGAGAGTTTAGAACACATAAGTACATAAGGAACCGTCACATACTAAGATTTTATTCTCTACATCTCCCATCTTACAGCTACAAAACTTTTGTCTATCGAGAAAATCTACTGGAGTAGAGAATTATTAGAGAAACTTCTCCTGGTATGTGTTCTTCAGCCATTAATTTTAGGAATTCATATTAGATAATCTTACAAGTGGAACAAAATAGTAACATACCTATAGAACCTGAAAGAATTATCAATTATCGCTGAAAATGTAAATTCATTAAGTATATTATCCTCTCCTATCTCAGATCAGAACATTTTTTTCAGTACTTCTCTGCTCGTCTCTCTCTCTCTCTCTTATGTTAACGCACATCGTCAAATCTCGCTCAACAATAGCATATAATCTCGTCGTTCTTTAACGAACAATAATGAAATGTAAATTTTGTTGTTTACATACACAAGCGTTCGCTGAACAAAGAACTTGTTCAGCTGTCGTTTAAACCGTACGAATGTATATATTAGTATATGCTATGTCTAGATTTTATTTGTTATATCTTGAATAATGTACTATACGATCTCTTCGAACAAAATGGAGGATGTATGAATGAGAACCTTAATGAAGTCTGTTATGGAGAAGGGAAAGGTTTGATGGTATTGTATCCAAAAAGAACTTCTGTTTCGTAATACTTCGATACCTTTAGAGAATCGAGGTACCCAACAATAATAAGTCTATGAGAAAATGAGATTAGATATACATATATTCTCAAACCGTTGTAACTGAGTTTCTAGAAACATCATTCTAAAAACCACCGAACAGTCTGAAAATTGTGAAACAATTTAGCAAAAAAGGGATACCACAATTCTCAAATATCTCTAAAAACTTGATATGCTTTTTGTCACGCGAATAAGATAATGTAATTTTAGAATTTCTTCTTACTTATGGCATTGAATGTCTAAATTATATTCATAAAATTTTTTGTTTTATATATATTGTAGCTTGAATCCTGAAAAGTAATGTTTGCATTGCAAATAAATCACACGTATCAATAAAATATAAATACCTGTTCTCGTTTTGCTGTTTTTTCCTCTTTTTCCTTTTTTCGCACTTCCAGAAGATATTCGTTGAAAAGGCTCTCTCGTTCGCGCATCTTTTCTACATTCTTAAACCGTTCATCGCGCCCATGTTTCTGAGCAAAATCACTAAACGATGATCTAAGAAAAATACATCAATTATTTCTCAAATTGATTAAGAAATATTTACAAAAATCTTCAGGAACATTTACAAAGTACAGAACATTACGTACTTCCCGTGAAGACCAGCTTCTTCCAATAATTTCTGGAACTGTTCCTTCCGTTCCTTCATTTTGTTCCTCTTTTCCCGCCTCTCCTCTTCTGCCCTCTCCTTTACATACTTCTCGAACACTTGTTTCCTCTCCTTCGACGTCAAAAGCAGGTACCGCGGGTCGAACACTATTTTATGAAGTTCTTTTTCCCATGTACTGAACGCGGATACCTACAAAAATCATAGAAACAAGTACATAAATATAGTGATCTAACATTAGTTACATAACTGCATTAAAAGTTCTGATATTTACATCTTTCTCTGCAAGCATATCTCTGAATGATTTAATGCGTGTTTCCAGGGGAACGATTGCTCTTTCTCTAGCAGCTCGAACTTCCGCTTCTATTGCAGCCTCTTTGCCGATATCAATAGTTTTTTTATTTTCCTTTTCTTCTTCTTCTTTTGGTGTTACAGCTAGCATAAAATCAGTAATTAATTTTGTGTTCTTTAACAGAATGTATACAGTGCCGGATTAAGCCAACGCGGGGCCCGTAGCATGTTATCACGTTATCTATACAGACTGGTCTACCTAACTATATAAGCAGAAAAATATTATTTGCAGAAAAATTGTTCTTCGATATGTACCATTCAAACTGTCTGCAAAATATTTTCTATATCGTCACGATTGAAGGAGATATGTATATTGGTTGCTACTTTTAGGTAGAACACTTTGTATATGCAAATATATGGCATATATGTATGGTAAAAATTACTTTTAGTTTCTTCTTGTTTCATTTTCTTTGCTGGCGTTGGTTGATCGTCGTCACTACTTTCACTTGTATCGGACTGACGTGTAGTTTTAGTTGGTACAATTGCGTCTGGTGGAGTGGACACCATTTTGTCAACGTCTTGACGACCAATAAGATCGTCTGGTCTTTCCCATACTGATATGCGCGAAGAAGGATTGTAAAAAAATACGCGTCCATCACCAGTCCAAACAACACACCTGAAAAGAGAAGGTTGAAACTCACGTTTTAACGAAATGTTGCAGCCGCGCTGAAATAGTGTTTAGAAATATACCAAGGAGTTCCAGGCACCGGTGTGCTAGAAATTGGTCTAGACTTATCTTGAGGTTTAGCAACCTCCTTAGGCGCAGCTTCCTCTTTTTTAGGTTTGTTAGTATCGGCTTCTTTTACACTATCTTTGGCTTCGTGATTACTTTCTTGCTGCTTTTCTTGTTTGGTGGGTTCGGTAGCAACGTTATTATTAGGTACCGTCGAACTAGGGACAACAGTATTCGTAGAATTTACAGCTGCTTCCTCTGCCTTTTGCCGTAATGCTAATTTTGCACCTGAAAGCATATTCAATTATATCCACTGCTGCATTTTGCTCTCCTTATTTTAAATTTGCATTATGAATAGCATACTTTCAAGATCTTTCAGAGGTTGTGGTTTTTCCCATACAGATTCACCAGCTTTACTATTGTAATAATACAACCTTCCATCTGGAGCACGATGCTCCGTCCATACCATGGCTGATGCTACTAGTTCCTGATCAAGCTGTGCCAGTATGGCAGGATCTTCTGCTGGTGCTTGCGGAGCCATTACACCGTGTGGCATTTGTGGCATGCCTAAAATACATTGTTCTTTTAAATAAAATACTCGGTAATTATAGAAGTACCAGGGCTTGAAAAGAACTGTTTAAAACTGTTATACAGGGTGAGACACTTAACGGCCATGAATGAACAGAATATTATAATTGAGCTTGCACTGCGTTCTTTTCTATATTCGCAGTAGACGATTGCACTATCACATTTTTCACCGATCGAATACGACATTTCGAAACTGAGACTGAAATCATACTGATATAATATAACACAAAGTGTTGCATGGTTCTTATGTCCGTTTCAAAGAGTTATTCTTTCGGTTTGTGAGGTACCTACGTATAAAGTAAAGTGCAGTTATAATAATTCGAAATATTCATTACGGAAAATTTGATGCAAGAATCGATTCTATAATCGTAAGAATCGAAAGAATAACTGTTTGAAAACAGATATTAGCTGGAAATTTCGATTCTTCGTAACAGTAGTTCAAAATAAAGATTCTTCGTAACTGTTTTACCAACCGAAACCAATATTATAACATTTTTCAAGCCCCAAGAAGTACCTTTTATACGGAATAAGCACAGTTTATATCACCCCAATTTGTCTGCGGTGGACCATAGCCTCCGAAAGGTTGAAAACCTGGTGGTGGCATACCGAAAGGTGCTGCACCAAATTGTGTTGCAATTGGACCACCGAATTGATTTGGCATTCTATGTTGCATAGGTATCATATTAGGAGGTGGTTGCATCATATTTGTGTTCACTGCTGGTGTATTCATAGTTGGAGTACTAGTAACAGTTGCAGGTGCTGCACCTGAATATCAACAAAAACGAGAGTTTCCTTTAATGACCTTTAAAATGAATAAATTTCATATTTTTCCACGAAAATAGTAATAATACCATTTGTTTGAGTAGCGTCAGGTGGTTGTGCATTAACATCCGGAGTCTCACCAAGAGTGGGAGGTGGTCCTGTCCCAGGTGGAGCAGTACTAAGTTGATTCATAGCGTCTGTATTATTTGTAGATGGTTCACTATTTTGAGAAATTCTATTCTCACTAATTTGACTTGGTGTAGTAGCTGTTGACGTAGGGGTGCTAGAAGGGGCGTTCTGTTTAGATGCTCCGTGTACCAACTGTTCCAACTGTAAGAGAATTATTACATATATAAATATATTGATCTAAGATGCTTCACGTGGATGCATTGAGTCGTTGTCACGCAATTCTGATATTAAAAGCAAACACTTTCGGACAGGTTCTTTCCCTCAAACAGTCACAAGATCCGAAAATTCGGGAGTTGAGAGAAAAATTAGAATGCGCTGAGGATAAATTTTATGAGTTGCGCGACGGTTTAATACATAAAAAGCTGGGTGATAATAAATTATTGTTCTTGGTACCAGAATGTATGGAAGCTAATGTTATTCGAGCTTCCCATGTTGAGTTAGGTCATTTCGGCATTGATAAGTATCTCCAGAACATACTGGTTTCCAGACATGAGGAAAAAGGTCAAAGAGCATGTAAGCAATTGTTTAAAATGCATTGATTTTTCGAGTCCTAGTGGAAAACCAGAAGGATATTTGCACAGTCTTGATAAGGATAGTCTACTGTTCCACACTATACATATAGATCATTATGGCCCTTTGGAGCGATGTAGTCAAGGTTATAAACACATTTTGTCGATAGTTGACAATTTCACTAAATATATTAAATTGTGTCACTGTAAGTCCACCAAATCCAAAGAGACCATTCGTCATTTAAAGCAGTGGTCGGCAACAGCTCCACCGTTCAACCAGTTTTCGAGGCCCGCGCGTCTCGCTCCCCGTGACGGCCCTAGTGCACTAGCCATACAATAGAGCAGGGGTCGGCAAACTACGGCCCGCCGCCTGTTTTTAATCAGGCCCACGAGGTTAATGAACACGAAAAAATAAATCAAATTACGTAAAATAAAAAACATTATGTAAAAATATCACTTCCTAATAAAGAAATGTTGAACCTGGTTTTTCTCGTTGCATTAAGGGTAGAATTAGCTACCCATGTAAATATCCAAGAGCTTGCTACCCGGCCCCCTAGCCTAAAAATTTTACGTTCTGGCCCTTTTCAAAAGAAGTTTGCCGACCCCTGCAATAGAGTATAGAGCACTAGGGCCGTCACGCAGAGCGAGACGCACAGGCCCCGAAAACTGACTGAAAGGTGGAGCCGTTGCAGACCACTGATTTAAAGGAATATTTTCGTTATTACAATAAACCTAAGCGATTAGTAAGCGATCGAGGAACATGTTCGGGCCGCTATCGGGACAACCGTATCATCAGGCCCATGTTATCAAAATTAAGTGAAAGTCCGGAAAAATGGGATCGAATACTAGAAATGGTAGAATTCGAGTTGTAGGTGATTCTTCGAACGGTCGCTACCGAAGAG
This sequence comes from Lasioglossum calceatum, assembly GCA_963966675.1. Taxonomy (NCBI): domain Eukaryota; kingdom Metazoa; phylum Arthropoda; class Insecta; order Hymenoptera; family Halictidae; genus Lasioglossum; species Lasioglossum calceatum. Next base: position 638,690 of record OZ016548.1, read on the forward strand.
TAGGTGACGGAGAAGTGTTTTGTTCACGTTTCGGCGTTACGACGTTGAAAACAAACATCAGTCGAATATATTTATTATATTATAGTTCGCCAAGGTATTCACACACAATTACAACACAAAACTATCGCAAATCGTAATTGTTCACAAAAGTCACCAAGATTCGTTTTATATAGTCACGAGTAAAGCAAAATTGCAGTGCCCGTAAAACTTTATTTCCGACGAATCCTACTTCTGAATTTATAGTCTACAAAGTATAGAGAGAATAAAGGCGAGACGTCTCGCTTTTGCAACGTTATTTATTTGACTGATGTTTGTTTTCAACGTTGTGACGCCGGTAACGCCGAAACGTGAATTGTCCATCGTCTACTCTTTGGTAGCGACCGTTCAAAGAATTGCCTACGATATATACATATATATAGAATTATGCAAGAAAATGTTGAAAAATAATTTCACAAACCTGATCTTGCACCATGACCTTAACATTTGGTCCCTCTGGTTTCGTCCATGTAGTTTCTCTCGTACGAATATTGTAGTAATAAGACTTTCCGTCCGGTGTTTTTGTTTCTACCCACACTTCGCCATTGAGATCTAAGCCTGGAATGTTTGCTTGTTGTTGCGCCTGTTGCTGCGGGGGCTGCTGCTGACCTGGAATCTATATCAACAATCCCTGTTTTACATTTTAGATGCAAGGCTTATTAATTTTCTGTAAATCGAAATTTACGTTATTCATATTTGGAGGTCCCATTCCAGGAGGTGGTCCATATGGGCCTGGACCTGTCCCAATTGGGCCATTCATCATGTGTGGCGGTGGCTAATAGCATATAAAGTTAAATAACCCTTAATCAACTAATTGAAGAAATCAAATAACATGTGACCAATAATTACCATTCCTGGAGGTCCCATTAAATTTGGCGGTCCCATCAGATTCTGTGGTCCCATAGGTCCCCAACTAGGATCAAACGGCGGGGGTCCCCTAAAGCGTGGCCCTGTCGGCCCTGACGGACAGTTTTGCCTAGGCGGTCCCTCAAATGGAAAACCATTGTTTGCTCCACGAAACACCGGTCCTCTGGGTCCAAATCCTCTTCCTCGAAACCTTGGAGGCGCACTTCTCATGGGGAAATCAAACCCACCTCTGCTACGACCCCTTAAATTATTATTATATATCTTGACTATGTACTTTACGTACCATACGTCTGAATCATTCACCCAAGTGTAGACATCATCTTCTTCCTGAGTTTAACTTTACATAAACTACATAAACAATAATTTTGCATATTACTTTATAAAGGTGCCATTACCTTTGCTATTGAATACACCGAAATGAAGAAAAATATTCACTCGAACAAAGAAAAAATTTTGAACACAAGAAAATATAGAGAAGTATTAACAGAACACCGTACTGAACAATTGTGGGTAAATCATTTCATCGTATAGGAGCGTAAGTAGAAACGATAGTCATATATCTATAGTATTGTAAATATTAGGTGTTTATTGGAATACGGAATTCGGGTTGCTCGCATTGAACGCATTATGGAGGTGAACAGAATTATGTATGGGACGACTTAACCTTACTTCTTGCTCTTTTATTTTCGACGACGCGTAACTTAACGAATGTGTATGGGGTGTTAGGAAAAACTGTAACGCACCTAAAGCCTCCTCGTCCCCGAGGTACGAAATGTCTATAATCTTCTCCATCGTAACCATAATTCTCAGTTCCTTCCATGCACTCATCATTGTGCTCCTGTTCATTATTAGAAACAGTTTCCGTAGTCGCAGAAACTTGTTCAGTACTCGCTTCCATTTTACGCTAATACAGAAATTATATTTTCTTTTCTACACGCCCATCTATTTCTTTCCTCAGGCTTGCACAAAAACGCCGCAAACAAATCACTATTTTATTCGATGTGCCGTAAACATATTATTGCCAACGTAAACAATAAATTTTCCTAGGCATTTTAACAGTGGCGCAAACATAACAAACCACGTGATGGCTTAGACCAGAGAGTATATGAGAGTGTTCACGTCCGGAGTATTTTCTGCTGTGATGTCGCCCTATCGACATCAGCGCCATCCTAATTATTATTATATCGTGTTACCGCGCGTATTTGAATGCCGGAATAAGTATCGTAGATATGTAGCTAGAAGAATATTGCGATATAGTTAGAAGTTTTGGCGTTTTGGCCACGCATGCGCGAGAAAAGATGCCCCATATCGGAACACTGGGTACAAGTTGTACCGTACAACTAACAATTACTAAATTACTAACAATCCATAACAATCTCGTCGGTCGTCGGTGTCGGTGTCGGTGGTCGTCGGTGTACCGGGCGCTAGGCGCAACCGGGCGTGAGCACTCCCTATTCCCTAATACAATCTGTTATTACATTCTTTACATTCGATTGTTTGCAAATTTCGTAGTGACGCCCCTTTATAAACAGTTGACACTCCACTACGTCGTAGTTTCAGAGCCCAATTGTAAAGAAAATGATTCTTTTTTTTAAATAGTAGCAATATTAATTCTTAATAGCAATATTAATAATATAGAGTCAGTGAAAAATACGGCACCCGAATAGATTCTCTGAACAATTCTGTAATGGCTGAAAGAAGTAAATCTTTACGTATCAGAAGAAATTCTGTTACATCAGATGTTGTGGAGATACCAGATAAACATGCCGCTATTGTCACACCTACAAAAAGAAGAAAAAATATTTCTAACGACTGTGGGGTCAACAAATCTGATGACCAAACCAGGTACATATACTATGGTTTATAATTTAGTATCATAGTTACTTTTTAAATTCCCAATACTATACAATAGGAACCAGACAATAATAACAAAATGTATTGAAACAACATGAAATGAATGTGGACAGTTGTCAATTCAATTTAATTATCATGTTTGAACTGTAGTCGTTATACTATGTATAACGAACTATTTGATGTATAACTTATCTATTTCTTGTTAATGGCATGTAACAAATGTTCAGAAATTTGCTACGAGCTAATCTTACTTACGAGTGTCACCAAATGTGTGTCCGAAATAAACAAGGTGAGTTTGTAGCGAATAACTGGAATTTATGACATGGATTATTGAAATGTACTTTCATTTTCCAAATTTGCCTTTTTATTGTACTATATTTAAATAACGATAACGTCTCCAAAATGTTATAATCCCATTGCGTTTTACTTATTTATAGTTTTTCCAAGCGACTTACAAGAGCTGGTTCTGAAGCTAAATCATTACCAACAATAACAAGACCAACACGTAGAACAAGAGCTAGTTCTATGGAACCTGAAACTATCAAAAAGAGTAATGTTATAGAAATAACTAATAGTGGATTAGCGTACAATTCTGTTACTATAAGGAAACAAAGATCCCCGTTGCACCCAGCAATTATTGAAGGAAGAGAGGAGACAATGACTTCTATTGTAGCATTGGATCATGTGTTGCCTAATCTTAATGAAACGAACAAAAAATGTATGGAGTCGTCCTAAATTTTCAATTAAATCCATTTTAATTAAATTCATATGCTAACGATAAATATATATAATATTGAATTTTTCAGACTCGGACAATTCTACTATAGAAGAATCAAATAAATCAATGTCCATTTCGAAGGACACATTTAACTCAAGTTTTGAAAATAGATGCAAAGAAGGAGTAGAAGCTGATGTATATGGTAACATCCATTCATTCAAATATTGTTTTCTTATTCTCAGAGCTCTTTCACTGTTTTTGTATGCTATTAGGTTTACAAAAAGTGTTTTATCTTTTTCCAAGAGTATTTAGTCTGCAATCTTAGCAACTGGGTGGAATACGATATCTGTTGGTACAAACAAATGGAAAAAGAGGATGTTGAAAAAGATGAGCTGCAGTCGAACTGAAGGGGGTAATCTTATTTCCAGGATTGCAAGGGTGCGGGATACGCTTTCTCATTTCTCGATAATTCATGCGATGGGGTTTTACAGTAGCCAACAGCGCTAGATAAAAGATGAATTTAGCATGTAGCTGTTGCAGCTTTATGAAAATAGCTACATGCGGAGCTTTATGCTTCCGAATAGTGCAAATTACGCCTCATAAACGTAAAAATAGGCCTTTTGAGGGCGATCACGGCATAGATCTTCTATCTAGTGCTTAGGACTACTGAAAAACTCCATTTTTGCATTATCAAGAAATAAGAAGGCAAATCCTGCACCCTTTGAAATCCTAGAAACGAGATGGCCCCTTAACACTCTGTTTACTTATAGCAAATGATTGTAAATGATATAGTAAATGATAGATAGATTAAAAATTATTTTGTCATGATAATATGAAAACTATATTTACAATTATTACAGCAAAAAAAGAACACGCAAATCCTGCAGAGCACCCTGCTGCTAAGGCACTTCAGGAGAACGAAACGGGTATGTCGATTAATAAAAATACATTCTCAGACATTAGTGAAAAAAGTAGAAGTGATTCTACAGATACTATAACTCAAATGAAGACATCCATACCGGATGTACCAAAAACACAATCTCGAATTTCCACTGAAGTGACACCTAGGAAATTACGACTGAAAAATGAAAGTTCAACAAATAATTCAATAAAAGAAGAAGATGAGCATTTCAGTAATAAGGAAAATCAGGCGTCTAATATCATTGAAGATACTCAAAATAAAGATCTCCCAGTTTCTAATATATTATCGCAAAGTCCACAACCACTTCTTGTTAGTGACGTATGTACAGAAAAATCAGTTAAAGAAAATGATGAAAATACAGTCATCTTTACAGACACAGAATCGTTAAGTAAAACTTCACTTAATGACGGTATGGATCGGAGAATTTCGTGTATAGATACATGCGATGATTCGGATGAAAACCTTCGAATTCTGAAATGTCCAGCAAATGTAAATAACATAAATTTATTAAGTCCGCTTAACAATGATGAGGATCAGAATGCATTGTCCGTAGAAATACGAGATGATTCAAATCAAGACGGGGGCATTCAAATCGAGAAATATGAGGAGAATATAAATGACACACATACCGACGAGTGTTCTGGATTCGACAAAAACAAGAAAGAACAAATACAGCATATTACTTCAGAAGATGAAACAATTGCTAAAGATGAAAATGTTGGAATGCGTTTAATCTTAGAAGCAGACGAAACTGCGAATATAGATAAAGAAGACCGGAAAGAAGTTTGTTTAACTGAGATCGCGACTGCAAATGTTAAGTGCGAAGGCAATAATCAAGCTGGAGTGTCCATCACGCCCGAAAACCTAAATGACACGGGTGTCATGGAATATTCGAAATTGCCTGATACGTCCGTAGAGAAAATATCTACATCCTTGATAATATCGACGGATGATACTGCTACAAATGATTTACAAAAGACAGAAGTGGCTGCTAAAGTTCCTAGTCATCAAAGTATAACGAAGGGGCCTTTTGATGTTCATACACAGTCAAATAATTTTGAATTTGCTAATGAAAATGAAAATAATATAACTAATGTGAGTGAAAACAGTCATTCTTCCAATGTCACACAGTCCTTGGTAGAATCTATCGACGAAGCCTTAAAAAACGTAGACGCAACTCAGAATACTTCTAAAGTAGATAACTGTCCGGCATCGGAAGAAAAATCTATAATTGATTCGAATTCACCGAACGACGTAGAGAAAAATGAAACTGCTGAAACTGTTCGAAAGCAGGAAGAAAATATGCAGGTCGACGATAATATTTCCGATGCACATATAGATACGGACTTATTTCAAGATATTCCAGCTGACGAGTGGAAAGAAAGAAATTCTGATAAGAATTCTGTGCACTCCATGTCAACAGAGAGGTTGGAGAACGAGGGTGAGAATGAATGCGATGATTTTGTTTTGGTTGACAAAGAAATATCTCAAACAGCGGAAAATATAAATATTGAAAAAGAAAAGGAATCATTCGATTATGATTCGGATGATACAGTTCTACTAAAAGCACAGCAAAACGCATTGAAAGAAAAAACAGTGGAACGGATGGATATGTCCGAATCTCAATGCAAAGCGAATGAAAATAAATCAGCGGAGGTAAAAGATACACAAGAAAAAGAATCTATGCAACAGGAAGAAATTATCGCAGCAGAAGCTAAGTCCGAAAATGAAAAAGAACACGTGGAAAATCAGACAGAAGAAATACAAAATGCAGAAAATGTATCTATGAGAACATCAGTTTCTAAAGAATCCCCACCCGAGAGCGATACTTCTATTGAAAAGCCAGTAGATACAACTTTAACAAATGAAATTGATCAAACTTTAGATACTGAATCAGCTTTAAATAAGAGAAAATGTAAAGGTAAACTATCCGAAGATATGTCGAATGAGCGAAAATCTGTTTGCAAAACAGTAGAAAAGTCAGATGGCGAGGTAGAGGAACCCAGTGAGGTTGACACTGTAGAAGAAAAGGATTCATTGAGTAAGTCACCTATTGGCTCGCCAACGAATGTAAGTGGTTCGAGCATAACATATGAAAGTATAGATTCGGACATTGAGAGAGAATATAATCTGAACGGTGTGGAAGTATGTCAGTTTTCTGATGATGACGTACCAGGGGATGAATGCAGGGCATCGGAAACTGAATCATCAGATCCGGATGACAATGGATCAGATCTGGCAGATTTTGTAGTTAACGATGACGATGAGATTTCTGAAGAAGAAGTCGAGTCAAGTGAATTTGACGAGGAATCGTACAATGGCCATGATGATAAACATCGAGAATCTGATACATATGCGATGGATGAACAACGCGGAAAAATACAAATGCAAGATGAAAGCTACGAGAAAAGAATGAATAATGGAAAACAAAAGAAAATCGATAGGGGTATCTCTAAAAAAGAAAAAAGTAAATTTAAAAGGTCTGTGAAATTAAGTTTGGATAAAATTACCGAGAGCGGTAAGAAAATGACGAACTCTAAAATTGGAACAATTGACAAGAAAAGGAAGAGGAATAAGACAAAAAGATGGGTTGAAGACGATGAGATTGATGAGAAAGAACTCGCTGAACAATGTCGGAAAGTACAGATACACGAAGAAATCGCGAAAAAAGTAACTAAAAAAGGACAATGTTCAAAGGAGGAAAATGTTGAAAGAATCCAAAATAACTGTACAGGTATCCCTAAAAAGGAAAAAAGTAAATTAAGAAAGACAACGAAATTAGATTTATCTGAAATGTCAGAAAGTGGTAAGAACGTTAAGAGGAAATCTGAAATCGGAACAGGTAATAAAATGAAAAAGATCAAAGCAGGGGATAATGATAGTACAATGCAAAAAGAAAATGCTATACCAACATGGAGAAAATATGAAAATTCGGCAGTTAAATCTAATAAAATGGAATTGTGGAGAAAAAGAGTAAGGAATCTTTTGGAAGAAGTTATTAGTAGTCCCTCAGGATTTACCATGCATAAATCGAAAAAGAGAAAATTAAATACTGAAGATCTACCATCACGTTCAATTCTTCATTCAATTATGAAAAAGAGTGACATAAATGTTAAGCAAGACTTCACTTCGTTAAGCTTATACGGAAGTACGACTAATTTTTATGTTACGAATATTCAGAAATTGAAGAAAAGGAAAAATGCTTTGGAAATGCAATTACATAGACACAGAATGTTGAACAGAAAAGCGCGTCTTTTAAATTATATAATGTTTCTGGAAAAACGATAAGATTTGTGTACACGCAAATTTACTCGTAGTACCAAAGAGTTTAAGTTTTTAATTTATAAATAATATATTATGTACTATTGTTATCAGGCAGATGAGAATTTCGACAGCTTTAAAATTCTGTTTATTGTTTTTTAACTTTTAACTATAGAGGAAGAAATTATCTTATTTAGATAACAAATTTTTAATAATTTAATTGAACGTTCTATAGGGCGTAAAAATCATTAATATAAGCAAACTGCTCGATTTTGGCCGGCATCTGCGTCAGTAGAAGTATCGTATTCTGCTGGCAGGGTGTGCCGGCACAAGCTGATGGCAGAATGCTTGCAGCAGAATGCCATACATTTGCGTCACAATAAGTATCGGCACGGTGCGATGTCCAAAATCGAGCAGATTGCGAGCATCCTCTGCTTCGAGCAGCGTTTTGACAGCATAATGCTCGCCATCTGCTGGCATCGTACGATTGCCGGCTGTGCTCGATATCTGCTCGAGGCTGGCCTGGCTGACTGGGTCAGAGTCGCCAGAAAGTGGCGAAACCGGCACCCGAGGGGAAAAAAGTACCCCCTCTCTGATGACCAGAGTAGAGTAACATGCGATACGTTGCGGCCGCGGCCGCGCACGCGCACGCACATATTACTCTACTCTGGTCATCAGAGAGGGGACAGATGATCTGGGTAGATACGTAAATAATAACCAATAAATACTCTCATCCAGTGCATCATATTGGGCGCTACGGCGGGGATGGTCTTGTCTCAATCCTTTGTTTAGCACGGTTCACGTACCACGTGTATTTATATACACGTGAAATAGGGATCTCTACTTTGAAGCTCAAAAAAATAGTGTCCCGTTTACGATAAATGCAAACGAATCTCCCCGAGGCTTTTGCGTTTATAAAGGATTTATTGTACCTGTCAAAATGACTGGTATTGGTATAAGTAGCCATGATACAAAATTATTTTGATTCTGTATAAATAAAACAAAAATAAAGTTCATTATATTACACATTTAGTTATCGCTATAAAAGTCATCACATCATTGCAAAAAAAGAAAATGTAACATGAAATAGGAATTTCAGAATGAAATTGTACAACCAGTCATTTTGACTGGCGTGGTAGATCTAGTGTTAATAACCATTCAGTGACAGGTTGTACGAGAATAAAGTGTACTTGTAACCTACATTTAACATAAGCTTTTTGCAACTATCTCGGAAACTAAAAGTCTGAGCGACAGGTAGATGTTTCGGAAAAAGTTGTTCAGAATGTTGATCTTGACAACATATTTCAAGGCCAAGGTCATTGGTCCTTGGTCCTGGGTCCCCTTTTGTTAACATTTACCACATTTTGTTACATAATAATCCTCTGTCCATTATCGTTTTACTGCTCCAAATGAGTTTTTCTCTTAATACTTGCTTTATTTCCACGCACATATTAGTCGTTTTGGCCTTTAACACTTCAAATACAAACGACAGCTAATACCTCTTGGGGGTAATTTAGAAAGCTGACCTTGACAACATATTTCAAAGTCAAGGTCATTCCAGCCGCCTTCTCTAAACGTTAACATTTACCATAAAATTTAATCATCGAATGATATTAATCGCGCCTACTACTCGTAAATGTGCTATCAATTCCTACGATACAATCCTATACTAAGAGACTTATTGAAAATAGTTGCTAATTTTAACTGTATTAAAAATTTTCGAATAATATATGTGTATGTATTTTGTTTTATAAAAGAAAAAGTCGATGCTTCTTGCAAAAAGTAAATTAAACTAAAATAATTAAAATTAATGTAAATAGATTATTTTTTATAATAAAATTTGCATCCTTTTAATTTGTGTATACACTTTTTAAGTTTTTTTACATTTGCATTGTGTACAGATTTGTTTTTTGATGTTTGTATATCATTTTGCAATTTGTACTGCATTATTAAAACTGTAGTACTTCAAACATTTTCTATAAAATTGAATATAATACTTAATACATACATTCAAAGTATTGCTTGCTATATTTTGCTCTTCCATTAATGCAATGACTGTATGTATTGCGAGCTGCAACCTCATATATTTCATATATCTCATATGCATATTATAAAAGATTATAATTCTAATCGATGTTGCTTTACCATGTAGTCGACCGTACATCCATCGATTGCAGCAGTAATTAGTTCCATGTAATTTATTACAACTATTGATGATTCGATCGTTATATTGAATCTGTTTCCTTGATCTCGATCGACAATTTGTTAATAACGAATACTAATGATTTCAGCGCATTGGTTCGATCTGATGCTACTATGTACTTGAGCAATTTTGCAAATTACCACAAAATTGTCAACGTTTCGGTAAAAAATTTAGACCATTTTCAAGAAAAATTTTTTATATAATTACGTCTGTAAAAATTATTGAATTAATATAAAATTTGTGTTGTATTTCGTACACAAAACCGAGAATTTTAAGCAAAACACCAAAAACATACTTGCTGTGTGAGAAAATTATTTTAGACTCTTGACAACTTTAGAACACATGTTGATTCCATGCCTGTGATATACTGACTGAGGAGAAACGTTAGAATTTGAAGAGGCACCTGAACCGTGAAAAATCCAAGCAACAAGTTTCACTGTTTGTATAACAAACGAAGTTGTGGTAATTTATTAATTGACATTCAATCTACTTTTGATGTTTTTCAAGCCTTTAAACGATTTCATTTGCTAGGAAAAATTTTATTTGCCAAGAAACGTTGAAAATTTTGTGGTAATTTGCAAAATTGCTTAAGCAGTAGCATCAGATCGAACCAGTGCGCTGAAATCATTAGTATTCGTTGTTATATTGAATACCATAGAAAAGTATATTTAACATTATGTGATATTATATTAAATTGTTGTTATTAGAAATACATTTTTTTGTTAATCTAACCACAGTATTTTTTCTGAAACCTAGTCCTGTTTATACACGACAGTTCAGCGTCCGGGCCCGTTTTCCCGCGTTTATACACGTTCGCGCGTATCCGAAGGGAACTTGAGAAGAGTTCGAGATGCTCGCACAAAGTCCAAGTGCCGAAAATCGTGTCACCTCGAGATGGACAGCCTTAGTCGCGAAACAAGTAAAAATCGTTACATAGATTTTGACTCGCGCTCGATTTCTATAGCGGCGTTCCTTGATAAAGAATGGACCGCAATAATCTACGCCGCAGTTAATGAATGGTCCACTCTCGATAACGCGGGCTGCCGGTAAATTGCCCATGATGTATTCGACTTCTGGTGGGTTGATTCGAAAACGTCGCACACATCGACGAACAACTTGACGTCTTGTGTTCTTCCCATCTATCGGCCAATACAATTGTCGCACGTCATATAAAGTGGCTATGATTCCACCGTGATGGTTTTTTAAGTGAGAGTCGTGGATGATAAGTTTGGTGATGTGATGTCCTCGAGGCAATAATATTGGATGTTTCTGTTCGAATTCCTTGTTGGTCGAGGAATGGACGCAACGGTTGGAGTTTATTTTTGTCTGACAGTGTGCCTGTTCTTATTTCTTGAATATCGAGTGCGAAAGAAGTGACTTGCCAAAGTTTCATTATGCGTCGATTGGCTTCGTGAAGTTCTTCGATGGACAAATTCCCCCCGTATTGCGATATTTCGGCAGGAAACGCAAACAGTACGCAACGATTCGCCTGAGTTTCCGAATACACGAATAACGTAAAAGGATCTCATCATTTTGTGTGGTCGAAACGACTAAACAAGTTATCTTTCGTAACTCCCGTATATCGTTACAAATGACGAATCGAGAGAGCGGCCAGGTCGATTGCTCCTCGGCGAGCCATCTCGGTCCGCGACACCAGATGTTGTTGTGCATGAAGGGTTATCGGAAGATTTCAGATGTGACGCCAAGAGTTTATGTCGGTTTTCCGTTCTATATCGGCCAAGCGATTTGCAACGAAGGTTTTTAGAGTGGAGGGATGTTTGGTCAACCAATTTAATACTATAGTCGAGTCAGTCCAGAAAAATGTTTCGTCAACGTGATGTATAAGAGCGATTTGAACTGTTCGATATAGTGTGGCCAATAATGCGGCGCCGCACAATTCTATACTTCATTATACACAATACACAGTATACAATCATTTATACAATAATTTTATTACATATCTAGAATTTATCGTTTAGGATGAACCGTCGTTGTCGTCTTCCAGCTCCTCCGGTAACATTAATTTGTCAACATCTTCTTGAAACATATCGAAACGGGCATGTTTCTTACCAATTGTACGGTTTTCGGCAGAAAGGTAGGATATGAAAATATCCGAAGTATATAATAATGTTTGGAAAAGGTCTGTCGTTGTGTTACATCGAGAAGATTTTCTCGTGTGATGTTCTCTTATGTTTCTTATATCTTTATTCCTTGCCTCCAGTGCCTCTTCGAAAAACATTCCAATTGGTAAAGCTGAATTTTTTATTATATCTGCACCCTGGTAAAGAATTTTATGCAGGCTTGATGGCATATTGTACCAATTATATTCCGCAATGTATAAATTGTAAGTTTCCATTGCATATTGCTGGAATAAATCGGGACAAACTTGTCTGCAACTAGACAAAGAAACTAAAATGAGACCCAGTCTTGTTATGCATTTTGCATTGTTGTCAGCTTGTCTAACAAACAGAAGATCAAGCTCGACATCTAATTTTGAAAAAATGTATTTACCAACAGTTACTTTAGGCATTATGGAAAGCAATGCAACTAAATACTAGATACAAAATTATAAAAATGCGAGACTACAAACCAATTGCTATTATTGCTACACACAAAAACTAGTTTAAATAAAAAAAGCACGATACTACGCGTCTGTCCAAAGCAATAGCTACGGGAAAAATGGTATCATTTCGCGATTGAGGCGTGGGGACATAAGAAATAGAATCTATTACCCTTTTTGTCTATCATATGCATTTAAATGCGCGCGACTACGGTGCTCCTCGCTTCCTCGCGGCCGCGATGCGCGATTTTCTCGCGGTTTTTCATACTGTTTATGAGATCAATTCAAACGTCGTGTTTAGCGTATCAGTATCAATGAAACATCGCTTCTAAATTTTATACAATTCTCCCATTAAAAGCTGTTCGCTCTGCATATGTTTTGTTGCAGTTCGAGCAGGTTTTTAAGAGTGTTGATTAATTCTGATATCTTTTCCCAGGTTTCATCTGCTAATATTAAATCATTATCGGTGATCTGGTCACAACATGACCTTAACTCTACCAGTCTCTTAAGCATATCGAGGGTGGAATTCCACCTCGTCGTTCAATCTAATATGGCATTTTTCGAACACATTGCAGATAATGCGGACTTTAAAATAGGTGTGCGTAATTTTCTTACAACAAACCTTGCTTTATCTATAATTTTGGTAATTTTTTTGGTTTAGTAAATCACACACAGCTAGTTGGAGTGTGTGTGTGCCGCACTTGTAAATTCTGTCGCATTATGATTTGCAAGAATCAGAATTTATTAAGAGAGGTAACTCTGTTCCCATTATTTCTGTTTCTTTTTCGTTTTCTTCCTTTTCTTTGTTATTTAATATGTGAACAGTTTTTACCATATTTGCTGCATTATCTACTGTAATGGTAAGTCTAGCGAAGGAGTACCTGGGAGGATTCATCTTCCCCGGTCGTCAGTGGCGATCGTAACAATTTGGTGTTATGAAGGTCGGGGGTCCGAGGACGTTTTCCGAAGGTGCGGTCCTGCGACTGGAATCAGTCGCGTTGCGAGGAGCGCCAATAGGGAAATTCGGTAATGCGAAAGGAGCGGGGAGAACTAGAATCGATGCGTTCCGTCAATGAGGATCAAGGGGTCACTGTCGCTCTTAGTCCTTCGAGCGAATTCGAGCCTGTAGTCGAGCAAGTGATTCCAACTCCCGTTCCGTTACGTACTTCCGCGCCGCGTCGCGGGTGGTTTTCGCGTTCGAATGAGAACGATAGTTTCGAAGCCGAATTTCGGGGCCGAAGTACCAACCGGTCAACGAACCCCGTGCGTAGGATGGCGAGACCATAACGGTAAGTCGAAATAAGAGCAAGTGATTCCTTGCTCTTATTTTCGTGATGGCTCGTAGTTTGGTGTGAGGACGACACGTTATCGCCTCGTCCTCGATATTTTGGTGTGTGTTTCGAGCAGGGTTACCATATTTTGCGGGTATCGGGTAACCGAGATACCCGATACCCGCAAAATATGGTAACCTTGGTGCCGAGGCGCGTGGCGCGTGGCGCCTCGTGCCTTGAGCTCGCGTCCGTTTAGGGGACGCTGTGAGTTTTCGTGGAGCAATTCTCTTCGGTTCTTATTTCGGAAGTCTCCTTCTGGAGTCGCGCCGGAATTGAGTAGTTCGTCGTGCGGAAATTCGGTAACGCGAGGCGAACCTCGCGACAGTCCGTAAAACTCGCGCCGTCCAGCTGCGCTTCGCGAATTCACGTCTCGAGAGGGACCTGCGTCTCGCGCAAAGATCGACTAACGCGCTCCGCGATCGAACAACTATCGCTAAAGTGTACTAGGAGCGCGGGCTCCCGGGTCGCGGCCACGTGGCCGCCCACCTGTAATTTTTACGTTTGACAACGAATAAACTAATTCGAGCTCAATCTGTCTCATTTATTCCGACCTGCGAGATCCGTCCTACCGTTAGGGCTGTCCCCGTTATTCTCTGTGTCCGAACTCCTGGCCGTTCGTGTCGTCATGTATCGTTCGCGTTTCGAGGAGGCTCGCCACATTTTGGTCACGATTAGTGTGGTACTTTTCGGTACCTGGCGCCCGAAATAGAGTTTCGTATTTCGGAAGAGCCTTCTCGTAAAATCGCCTTGTGCCGGGAGGACCGTGTCTGCACGGCCGCGCACGGCCCGGTCTCAGCGTCTATCGAATCCCGGAGTTGACCATTTTCGTCGGCCGACGGGGCAACGTCACAGTGTGTAAGATGTTTTAAAAGAAATCTAAACGAAAGCGTCAAACAGTTACACCCAGATAGCACAAAGACGTCATAACCACTTCGTTCTTCCGGACGAGTTATCTCGCGACGTCGCGTCGCGTCGATACCGTTCGTATAAGGTCAGAGACGTGTTATCCCGCGACGAAATACCGTTCGTGCCATGCTACAGATGACATATCTCGCGTGCTTCTTGATTAGATTAAGAGCTTTAACTCGAAAAATTATTAATTCTGGGAACGATATGGATAAAGAAAAACATTGATTTCAGGATATTTTAAATTTATTCATTCTCTGTGCGATATAATTCAAAACATGGAACTGCACATAACGCAACATCACAGTTTATACAATAGTATCGTATTTCTTTGCGGATAGATTTTGTTCTGCACCATACACAACGCTTTGTGGGATGAATTTTTTAATTTGTTGGTGGTAAATTTTTCAGGAAATATATGGAGTGCAGACGAACTGGGTGAAAATGATTTCCTCTCCCTTTCTGATAACAATTATTCTTTGGATTGTAGTAGTTTCCCAGCAATCCGAAATATTATGTTCTCTTTTACGCGTCATGGATACTTTTTCTGTTTGCATGAAGACAGTTCCATATGGCAAGAGAAATTACATATTGCAATACCTAGTAAATAGAAGAAATATTTTTTGTACCATTTTGAACAGGAACTGATTGAAACGACGTGGAAATAAGCGGTGTCCTCAGACGGAGCAAAGAAAAGTCGCGTGTTTACATGACAGTGACATTACCCGAACGGTATTGCGTCGCGGGATAACACGTCTGTGACCTTATACGAACGGTATCGACGCGACGCGACGTCGCGAGATAACTCGTCAGCGAGAACGAAGTGGCGCAAGGGTAAGGGGCTCGGTTGCCCGATACCCGCAAAATATGGTAACCCTGCTCCCTACACTCCTTACTATTATCTTGCGACCCACGTTTTTCGTTTTAAATCTTACAAGTATTTTCATAGCCATTAAAAATTCACAATCTGTATGGGGTTTGGAGCCTGTATGGGGCTAGGAAAAATTATTTTATACTTTTCAATCCGTTTTTTAAACATGATATTATTTTAAAAATTCATTTTATACTTTCTAGTCCGCGTTTTAAAAACGTGGTATTTTAAAAAATTTATTTTTATTTAAATATTTTATAATCAATTAGAAGCATTGGTTTACGAAATGATTTACAAAAAAGATTTTTCAAAAATTATAATTTACAAGGTTACATGCAAAAATATAAAAGGCATTTCTGAAAACCTTTTATTTGGGCCCTTAAAGAAAATATAAAATATATGTTTTATAGATCTACAGTAGTTACACACATGCTGAAAATTTTATCGAAATCGATTAACATACATACTTTTACCAAAATGGTAAAATCGTAGTTTTACACGACTATCGTTCAGTTTCTGCTCAAAATCCACGAATTCTTACATCTTTCGATGCGTGTCGTTTTTTCTTATGTCAACCGATTTCGATGAAATTTTATTTACGTGTATAACTCTAACACACATATGTAAATCAACAAAACATATACATATTTTAAACTTTCATTAAGGGCGCAAAAACAAAAGTTTTAAAAAATGCCATTTTTCTTTTTGCATGTAAATTTATATAAATAACATTGGCTTGTAAATTATAATTTTTGGAGAATCTTCTTTTTTTCATATCATTCCGTAAACCAATCCTTATAATTGATTATATTATAAAAAATCAGGTCGTTTGGTGTACAATTATAAAAAAGTTTTTCTATTTTAAAGGGCGTACGAATACTTTTTACACTCACTGTATGTATATGCTAAATTTCTAGAGTAATACGAGTGACGCAGACTTTTGCACACGATATACGCATGTGTTAATTGAATGCACTTGAACTGTAACGTTTAAAGGAGAAAGTGACAGCGAATAAACTCTACACTCTACGTAGATCGTTGGCGTGATAGTTCAAGGGTTTAGAATTAAAACACCGTCGAAATGTAGGTTGCTATATCCTACCTGATGGAATTTCCACTTGATATCGGTGGTCACAGTATACTTAGTCGGCAGAGTCGAACGATCGGAGTCATTCATTTTGCGAAAGAGAAGCCATAGCGAGAGATGAGACGAGTCGTGGTGAGGCGAGGCGAGGCGAGGCGAGGCAAGGCGATGTTCGATGCGAGCATACGGACGTTTCTGAGGACGTACGTTTACCTGCGTCCCTACCACTTTCTTCAGCCGGTTGGTGGGTACCGCGTTCTCGTTACCGTGGTCCACGCTGCACTACCGTTCTACTATCTCCTCATTCACCTCGTGATTCGACAAGACCGAAGAACACGCGCGGATCTGGACTCACCTTCGAGCTCGGTCACTTGAGCTTTCGAGAATGAGCGGACTTCCGTTCGGGCGTAACCCGTTATCCATGGTGCGCGAATATCGATACAGGCAGCATTGAATTTCAGTTCTCGAAATATCTGTAGCACTGCAGTGATTTTGCTTTTGTTTTTCATTCTCATTTTGATTTTGATTTGGATTCAGTTCGGTCGATAATCTGATCAATCGGATGGTCTGCACGCGGCACACGAGGAGTTCCTTGATTAAATCCGTTCGAGTCCTCTCCTCTCGAAGGCTACAGACAGAGGAGGGTATTCCAAACAAATTCATCGGAAAGTTATCGCTGGGACTTGTCAAGCCGATCGAGTGGCAGCAACAATCGCAATAGTTGAATCCGTTCGCTATTAATATTCGCACCGTCAACCACAACGTACAGGGGTGGAAGATTTGTTTGTTTTGGTGCTGATTATCGAAAGGACCGCGATAAACGGTGTGATCTCTTATCGACGTGTACAGTGATCACCCGTCTATCAAGCGCCGGCTAACAGTACCGCGATGACCGTATCTCATTGAAACGTGAAAAGGACGCGAAGTTGTTGAAGAGGAAATACATACATCAGGGATATCGTGGCTGAGGGAAATGCCGACCACATTCTAATTGCGTACGACCGACAAAATGTGCGTGTAGCACCTTGCCGATAGAGAAACTTGTCCCGCGTGGTTTTCTTCCTTCCATTCGCTCACCTCCACGAAACTGTTGTGTGTTACATAAAGACGGATTTTACTGGTCAGTTAATGAACCCGGCTGTGCGCGCATATAGGCTGCGTCTGTCAGCGACCTTACGTAAGTAAATATGAATAATCTCTTATTTGAAAGCGACGAGGAATGTGGCCATTGTACTAGTTAGAGTTCGAGCAAAGAATACGATCATGCGTATTGGACAACTATACGTAAATGACACTCGCATCATTTTCTTCTTATTGCTCGGACGTATGGATCGCGACGGCGCGGCCCGGCCCGGCCCGGTGCGGCGCGGTGGTGTGTCATTACTGCGGTAACATTATTAACCCGAAGAGACTCAATCTTGAGACTGCAAGCACGCTATCCATATACGATTTATAATACCATTGCTACTACATTAGCTACTACTAATCTTGAAAATTTAAACAACAATAAATTACTTTCTCGGGTTATTCTAGACGATAGAAGTAATTGTGACGGATATTATAGAGAAGTCCTCCTCTTATTGAGTTAGTTAGTCATCTTAACCCTTAAAATGCTGTATACTTTTTGACAACACTGAGAACGATGTGGGCTCCTGAACGGACCCCACGTTGAAAAATTGTAGAATTGAAAATAAATAAATGGACATAGATGAATAGACAAATCATCCACAATACTTGACGATGGAAAACGAAAAATTACAAACAATTACTTACAAAGTTATTAAGGAAAAATACTTGCTGGGGTTCCTACACACAGGATCCCACTCAGCATTTTAAGGGTTACGATCAGTGTAGCCAGACGGTGCGGCTCAACGGCTCAAGTGGCCCCTTACGTCTCCGTCCCTCGCCTAGATGGTGCCTCCGCTATCCCCCCCACTCTTCCGCCTGTGGGAGCCGGCGAGGGACGGAGACGTAAGGGGCCTGGCGAGACTCGCGGCGGCGAGACTCGCATCTGGCATCCCTGGTTACGATCAATAGAGAGAGACCTTGAACAAATAAACGCATTTTTATTTCCATCTCCACAACGTATTCATTTGTAAGGCATTTCAATTTGTGACGTCCAAAGACTAATTATTTCCTTTATTTGTATTTACTTTTTCTTCTATAAACATTTCCTGTTTTGCGAAGCAAGCGTGATACTCAAAGGTCGATCAGACAAAACAAATAAATACTGAAATACAGAGGTCAATTAGTCAGACATCAGTTGTCATATCAAAAAATAGACGTGAAAATCTACAAAATGGGAAGCATTTGTTATATTTTTTTGTCTGCTGGAGGGTAGCGATTTGTAGAAATGCCCTCTACTGTTTAACAATTTCATTAACTGAACGTTTGCTCCACGTATTGTAGAATGTACTCATACGATAAATACGTAAAGCACACCCCACACGGTGGACTTGTAACTCGAGAAATCCTGCTAAAAGATTTTGAAAGTTAAGGTTTCCAGCGCCACTTAACGGTTTCCACAGTCAGTAAAGGGGAAACGTATCTTTAGTGTCAAACTTTCGGTGATCCTGTGAAAGTAGGTGATCGTCATGTGTCAGGTCAAACTGGAATTAATCGATTCTGATAATACTACCCTGGCAGCGTGTGTTCAATTGACATTTTTTTCATTATTCACTACAAAATCAGTTGTTTTGAAATTTCAATTCATTATAATGATATAATATTTCGAAGAATTTCTACCGTTTCACGTGTAACAGTATCTGGCGACGGTAGCAAAACATTTATAGTGTTTTGCTTCGGTTTTACAAGAAACTATCGAAGCACGCTTTCCTCCTTATTGTTTCACCTGGGCACATTTTGCGCCACTATTATTACACGGTACGTTGAATCAGACTACTGGAACTATTCTCTGATATTTAGGGCAAGTTCAACTGTTTCCCTGTGTTGTTCAGTCACTGTCAGTCACTTTAATATCATAATAAATAGTCGATATATTTTAGTTTCGGAACGGTAAAAATGTTTTCGATATCACAGTTTTTTTTATATTTAGCGTCAGTAACAGCATGTACGATATTTTCCTACACAAGCAACGACGTATGCTCGGTTGTATCTCAATTTATAACACAATTTTCTTTTTTATATTTACAAATTTTTACATTTTGTTTTACATTCTTACAAGCAAGAAATGATTATTGTACATTTTGGTGTTCTAAATACAAGTCTAAATGTGTTGATCACTGTCAACATTTCCTTTGTTACAAACGTATTTTATTTTCTCAATTGGAAACGAGATTTATCGTTACAGCCTTTCTTGGCGGTTTTATACAGGGTATTTCATGTAATTTTTTTAGAGATATGAAGGTCACCTTCATTTTTTTAAATGGAATGTCCTATTTTTTATACCATAGATCGATAGAGTATCAAATTCTGAGTATAAAAGGGTTGACCTACATATGTCCTAAATCTAATAGTTAACGAGATATTATCGAAACAATTTGGTTTCTTCTTTGGATGATAATATCTCGTTAACTATTAGGTTTAGGACATATGAAGGTCACCACTTTTATACTCAGAATTTGATACTCTATCGATCTATGGTATAAAAAATAGGACATTCCATTAAAAAAAAAATGAAGGTGACCTTCATATCTCTAAAAAAATTACATAAAAACAAAGATATTTAAGGTGGTCAAGTTAGATGAAATACCCGGTATAAATCAAAATCTACTCTATCGCGTGGTGAACTGAGATTTAGCTTCGGACCCTGCTCAAAATGAATCGAGAAATATCCAAGACAATTAATGCGCGAAAAAAAGTGAAAGAGTGCCCTTATATTTGCGTGAGTTTATCGATTTTGTTTCTTGTAATGTCTCTACCAGCGAGATCATCTGAATAAATTTGAAATTGTGTTAAAAGGAAATACAATAATTTTTAAAATTTTACGGACACCTTATTCATGTTCTATAAACAGCTAAATACTTCCATATTGCTATTGCTACGTTCAATTAGTCAAGAAGAGATAGATTAGAAAATAACGATGGCGATAGAGTTATATGCAGCGCCTCAACTCACAATTTCTTTACGATGCACTTTCTCTTTATAATTTCACCTTAGTCGTTTACATGTCAGACAATTTATATCAATTATAACTTCTTCATTTGTTCCTTTACGTTCGCGTACATTAAGGAGGTGATAGAATATAGAGACCTTGAGTTAGTCAGTTCTCATAGGAGATTACTATCTGATTCAGATTCAAATAATAACTGTTGTTTCATAACGGGCCAGAAAAATCTCACTAAAAGTGACATTACATAAACAGAGATGGATAATTTTTCAGGTAAAGAAATATCCACTCTGACGAAAAAGAAACTAAACTTTCTCTTTATTTTTAAGTGTTTCAGCAACGTCCAACATTTTTAGACCTTTCATACTCTCAGACAAAGTGGTCTCTGACGTTTTGAAGTACGTTTTCATGTAATCCTGAACACAGAAATGAATAAGTGATTGAACTTGGTAGATGTTCAACATTCAACCCATTATTTACGAAAGTAAATAAAAAAACTATGATTCTTATGGTTTTCTCATGGTTTCCACTATGAAAATAAAATTTGCGCCAATTTTCACTATCATATTCGTAATCAGCACGTAAAAATACGAAAGAATTCAGAGTATAAAAAAATCGGAGGTATGTCCTTTTCGGAAGTACACCCTTTTAAAGAATGTTTGACTGTGTCAATTTGACCCCAGCCGGGTT
Organism: Lasioglossum calceatum; assembly: GCA_963966675.1. Lineage (NCBI taxonomy): Eukaryota > Metazoa > Arthropoda > Insecta > Hymenoptera > Halictidae > Lasioglossum > Lasioglossum calceatum. The sequence continues at coordinate 660,062 of OZ016548.1, forward strand.
ATTTTGGGTCATAACAGCCGAAATAATGGCTAGCTTAGCGACGTAGATGCAATAGAAACGGCGGTATTCAGATATCTTATGAAACACTACTGCTTTCTAGAAAAAGAATATTTTGATTGCTATTGCAAAGACGCGCGAACGTAGGATCAGCCAAATGAATTACTCACTGATGAAAGAGATCATTGATTATTCTGGAATTTCGCAACGTAAGACACAGAAATCGAGTGAAGTAACGGAATTTCTGTGACAGTCTAGCAGGCTGATAGATTTCCCCATTGAAATAAACCTGCTCTAACTGTTTCTACTATTATTTATAGTACATAGAATTAAAAATTAATAAGTGTTTCAAAGTCACATTATTTGGGGAGGCGTACGAAAGTTACAATAAATGTAGTAATGTGGTAATACAACAATATTAAATATAAATGTAGTGATACAACAATATTAAATAGTTCAGCCTTTTCAACAATCCAGCATTGCATTGAATGCGTAATAATTTCTCTCCTCCTTTTTCGAAGTCGGTTAAAGAGGCATATACATCGATCGAATTGAGTAACCTCCTCCTTTTTCGAAGTCGGTTAAAAGACGGTAACTTCTATACATATAACTCGAAAGATTATATTTTTTAAAAATTTTTTCTTTCATGTACCATTTAAACTGTGGTGCCCAAGGTGGTTCGGAACCCACCTTATAAAAACTGTAGGTCCCGTCCCGAAATAACCCTGGAAAAAGTGTTCAGAAAGCGACGTAAAACAAATAAAAAATAAAAAAAAAAAACTCGAAAGATTTCTCGGAATTTGAGCATTCCAGCTTATGCTAATGATATGCTTATTGATAGCTCATATTGCAGCTTCGTGGAGCTGGACTTTTTGCAACCACGCAAGAGTGCTCCACACAGAAAAATGTTACGACCTTCATCTGTAAATCTATCTTTCATTACTGATTACTCTAGTCTGTCAGTCGTAATTACATTGAAATAGTATCATACGCGGCAATGAAGGTTTTATTAAGAATATAGATCTCTGACTTGTTCCTTATCTTGCGTTAACTTTGCAGGATTCAATCGATTTGCTACTGTAGGTTGCTATGTGTAATACCTACCGTCTCGTCGCTGTATACATTCACGGAGACATAATTAGCGTTTGAAAATATTACGTACACAAGATTTATGTTCAGAGAATTGACCGATGTTGCGGTTTGGCATCGAAACCGCAGGGTAAATACTTCCGTATTGCTCCTATCCACAATGCATGAAATTCCTATCTCTCTAACCTTAGAATAGTAACCTGCGTTACTTCTATGTAGCAGCATCGAAGTCGAGTAACTTAATACTGATAATACTTCATGTTTAAGGCGACTATCTTTTCAGTAGATCACCGGACTTTAACCTAACCTAACCTAACCTACCGGTTTTCATGTAAACGCGTACAACTTTTGGTTACACTAGTAAATAAACGCTAATGTCTTGGCACGACAGTAATGGTGTTTTAGAATTATTTAAATTGAAATATCTCCTGAACTGCTAACTTTTCGACATACATAGGTGTTAGTACTTTTTTTATAACGAATGTGCAGTTTAATCGATTGATGTATTAAAAAATACCTCATTCGATTTAAAAAAATGAAGGTGACCTTCATATCTCCAAAAAAAATTACATGAAAACAAAAATTTTTTTTGTACTGTGTTCGCCCCATTTTACCATTGAATTTTGTCCTGCAGACATTTGACGTATCTTTAAAAACAACAAAGATATTTGAGGTGGCAACGTTAGGTGACTCACCCTGTATAAATACAAAAAATGTATACATATCCATATACTTGACTTATACATATTTTCCACTTTCCACTAACATTTTAATATTAAAACAACACTTGAATTATTTTCACTGATTCATATATCAGATTGATGCCAGCTATTCCGAGATGCTTCGCATCTCTACTAGAATACGATCAGCTATGGTTTCAAGATATTGAAAGTACCGTATATCGAAATGCATGTAATTTCGTGAGAAGCGATCTATAACGTACTTTTAGAACGTATCATTTCTATCGTTTGCGATAGGATTCCGAGTCGCATCAAAGAGTGTACCGTAATGTGTACATCAGACCAGATTATTACTGCAAGCTAACGTATAATTTACCGCACGGTAGCACGGATGGATGCTAATACGTGATGCAAATTAGATGTCCGATTGGGCCAATAGTCGAGTGAGGAATGCGTGACGATATACCAGCCAAGGAGGAAATTTGAGAAGTCAGACATTTGCGGTGCTAATTTCAAATTTCATCGAGGGATGACAGTATCAAATCTTTCATTCTCTTACAACCCTCAATTCAATCAAAGATTTAGCCCTAATAGTCTGTTCGCATGTGTAGGTACTTTCTATAGACATTTGTATGCCTCAATATGGAACTGTAGTTTTTCTACTTTTCACACATAAATTTCGAAAAACTCCACTGAAGTTCTAACAATAATACTCGTGCAGTTATGTTTTACAGAGAAAATATTCTACAGACTCGCTATAAAACTATGAGAAACAGACTTGAACATGCGCGAATTACGGTGCTTACGAAGTAAGTGCTTACCGACTTACAATTAGATTGAAGGAACATATGTGTATTGTTAGTAAAATAATATTAGTCAAAGATTTCGTCCAAATTGCCCACTGTGGGGCGTAGCCTTCGAAAATCGGCTGTCACGATAGTGGAGGTCAACCGAACTGTATTTATGTGGCATTTAACGCTGTAGCGCGGTGTGTTTTCATTCTCGCCATGACTACGATTCTGTCAACAACTAGAATATCTCAATTTGGAATCTCCAACTTCTATGAATAAAATTCGTCTTGCAGCAGAAAAAACTTCGTCAACAGTTTCTGGCGAAACGGTTGAGTTTTGACCCATGGTTCCTTTGACACTTTTCATCCCCATGATGCGTAGAATACAATGCAATGATAAAAAATTTGACCTTGAAATTCAAGGCCAAGGACAATTTTGCGGCAACCTTTTCTACAGATCTTCACCGATCCGAAGATGTAGAATAGGCCTATGGCAGCCAAGATCAAACATTTTTTGACACCCTGTACAACGTTATTGCGGCATCGTACTTTTCTCGTAAACACGAAGACGCGAAAACAGCGAATCTTCAATGAAAACAAGAACGCAACAGTTGCGTCAGCAACATTATAGAATCATTTATTTACCAGACCGTCACGTAACGTCAAAGGCAACGGAAGTATGTATTAAAAAAATTCAATTAATTCTGCAGCTGACGAAATTTTATCTACACTTAGCTGCTGGCCGTACAACGATGATAAAAGTAATATTATTGCAGGAATGTTAGCCCTCCAGTGCCACAGGTGAATAAAACTCCTCACAATGTCTACATGTAGATAATCTTTCACCTGGCTTTTCATTAATAAAATAATATATTATGTATAGGTATGTATGTATTTTTACATTTGAATAAATAATCCCTATCTCAGAAGCAGGTAGTACTTAAAGCGTTAAACATGTTCGATAATTAGTCAACAATGAAATTACACTTGAGATCATCGTTCCGCTGTCAGTTCTGAAGGTAGGGTCCGGGTTTATTCGTGCCGGTGCGCGGTGTTTATCGTTGACTCGCTGAACCATACTGTTCTGGACATTACCGCTGAAAGATATTATCAGAACTTGTTACGATCAAGGAAAGCCTGGGTTTGTTCTTAATACATTTGTCACGAGCGTTTGAACCCTAAACGAAAAATTTCTTCCCATCGCGGTCAAGGGGGAAATCGGCAGGTACCTCTTCTCCATCAGATTGAAACCAATACTTTGATACGAACTAACTTTTCGACATACATAGGTTAGTACTTTTTTATAACGAATGTCGAGCTGCATCGATTGATGTATTAAAAAATACCTCATTCCATTTAAAAAAAGTCATATCTCTAAAAAAAATTACATAAAAACAACAATTTTTTTGGTATCGTATGAGCCTCATTTTTCCATTCATTTTTGTCCTTCAGACATTTGACGTATCTTTAAAAACAACAAAGATATTCAAGGTGGTCAAGTTAGGTGAAATACCCTGTATAATTTATGGTCCACGCTTTAAAACGGAATAACTTCTTTATAAATGGACAAGCGACGGACATTTTTCTGCCAATCTAGAAGGATTAATTTATTAGATTGTATGGAACACGAACGTTGGTAAACCTGTGTTTAGTTGGAACTACGAAAAAGATAGTAAAAATTGCTTTTTACTACTTTTTTATTTATGCCTCTAACGAAAATTTGAAGGGTGCGTTTTTTAGATTGATGTCATTTCGACAAGGTGGTACACCGGTAGATCATTTAGAGACAGGTAGTACATATTTTTTAATCGTTTATAACTTATAAACCAGTTTTTCTAAGCACACTTTGAATTGCATATTATCTGGTAAACTGATCCATCTAGCTGGGTAAAAAACTGAAGTCGCTTGGTGCAGTTCCAAAAAAAGTTATTCCGATTAAAAGTGTGGCCCATCAATTATGCGACTCACTGTGCATTCATTCAATAAATACGAGTCCGCGAATATCCGTACATTGGCACATACCGTTTTTAAGTACAATATCGCGCAACCAGCGTTCTACGGCTTTGCTACAGTTGCTTCACATTTATTTAACGGCAATACTCGTTGGGAATTGTGAGCCAGTCACGTACTATAATGGTCGCACTGTTATGATCACAGGTGGGTTTAAAAGAATATAAAAACCCATTTTTATGGCTGCGTCTTTTTACCGAGGCTACATTTGCCAATACTGGCTACGTAAATAGGAGTAGCATGTAACCAATGAAATTTTGTGGTCACTTTGATAATTGATTTATCGTTAGAACTAAGATATGATAGTGAGAATATTCACTGTCTGTGCTTAGTCCACATCAATCGTTCAATAGAACCCCAGAATTTTATTTGCACATGTTCTTCTGACACCTCGCAATGCTTTTCTCGGAGAAGGGTTTTTTTCAGGAAAACTCTTTCACTGAAAAATTGTAAGCAATATAAAATATGCTTGAAATACAATAAATGTTTTCTATTTCGATACGAGCTGTTAAAAATAAAACGGATTCCCATTGTTCTGTTAGCAGTTGACCCAGATCTGTTATACAAGAATTATTCCATTTAATTAATTCCCCCCTACACTGTTTAGAAATAGTTACAACAGTAATATTTCATCTGTTTTCGCTTCGCAATTGAATTTAAACAGTGATGTTTTACTCATAAATTTATATTTTAAACGAGTACATCAAACAATTAGTAAATATGCTATATATTTTCTAGAAGGTAAATCTTTAATTAATATCTAAACACCTCTCTTCAAGTGCGTAGATTAACAAAGAACACATTGGCAGGAATGTAATTTTTAAGATCCAACTGGATTAAGAAACTGTGAACATTAACGAAACCGAGCGGCTGTTCATTCGAATAAACTGTTCTTATTGTAAAAAAAAATTCATTTGTTTGTAATATATGAAAGAATCGTTTACCTTGATGTCCCGCTGGTATTTTCGATTGGTATTCATTTAATGGTTGAATTTTCTACTTGGTCACTTTGGATTACTATACCGATTGAATCTTTCAAGTTACGCCAATTAAACTGAAGCTCCACACTAATTAGAAGAAGTTTTCCGTGTGAAATTACACCACGAAACAGGTCATCCGCTTGTGTACATAACCCTACGTGATTTCACTTCTTTTGGAAACGTCGAAAGGTTGTGAAAGCACAATCTGGTTTAAGTTCTCGGTGCAGTAACGGCAAGAAATGTGCGTCATACTTGTTTCTATCCCTCCCTCCTGACGCAAATGGAAAGTCTAGAATCGCAGTTCCTCCTTCGTAAATGCGCGCGGCCTGTGAACTCTATATGTTGAGAGCGTCTACTCGCCCTTGCGGTTATTATGTTTCCGTAAACCCTCGTACTACTCTGACAAAACAATGCGACTCTGCTAGCAGCGATGTCGGAACGGATACATTTTTGACCGATCTGAAATGATTTATTAAGTCTCCGGACAACTGAGAATGCGAACGCGTATTCTGCTTGTATTCTAAACGACCTGATTATTTATAATCAATTAGAAGCATTGGTTCACGAAATGATATGCAAACAAAGATTTTCCAGAAATTAGAATTTACGAGGCTACTTGCAATAATAAAAAAGGAATTCTTTTAAAACTTTGTGTATACGCTCAAAATATATTCATAGTCTAATACACGTTATTGTATATCTCATAGTTATTATAATAAATAAATTTATTAATGAAAATAGATCTCTATATGTGAATGACTAAAAAAAATATAGAAACTTTTATCGTGTATTAAATTAGTTAATTTTACTCCATTCTTTTGTTTACTTTAACTGTATTTCATTGTTTTATAGTTCTTTTTATTCTCATTACTCGCTATACAAGGTGTTACGACACGTGTTCTACACTTTTTTAATATCTTTCATACTTTTCGAGATATTCGGCTGGAAAGTTTTCAAATGAACACCCTGTATATAGTATAGATATATAGTAGAGTGAATTTGAATCGGCAAATATAAACGAAAATGATTGCACAAAATGACTGCTCTTGCCAAATTTCAGAAATCGTTTACGCTCCAAATACCGAAAAAATGACAGGAGCCAAACGCATCCATGCATTACCACTTTCTCTCAAACCTTCGATGCGATCAAAGCGAAGTAGTATCGGTATCATTTTATAGCGAGCCATTGTGTAGGCCGTGACTTATGCCTGTCCGATTGTAAAAATGGACATACGATTCCTATGTCCATTAGTTCCATCGACTAACAATTCAACTAGTTTGTGAAATTGTCCTTACGCAACAAAGATATTGGAACGGTTACAATGATTACAACACATAAACTAATTTTCAAAATCTTATATTACTATGTATATTCTTGGAGATTTGTTACACAAAGTTTGTTTTTATGTCTATACTATGTATCTTCAACACTAATAAAAAATCAATCTACAATAAAAATCATTAATAAAATGTCTTATTGAAATTTAAGATAATGTACACAAAACATATAGAAACAAATTCGCAGAACAAAATGATTAAAAAATATCGATTTTTATACTTTTTGGTTACAAATAACAGTTATCAGTGTTCAAAAAATTGAATCCTCTCCTCGATAACTGTTATAGAGAGGGCGCGCAGTGGCCGAGTGGGTAGAGCGCTCGACTGCGGACTCTTCTGTGGTCGCGGGTCGCGGGTCGCGGGTTCGATCCCCGACGCCGGCACCTCTGGAAATTCCATGTGCTATTTAAACTGTGGTGCCCAAGGTGGTTCGGAACCCACTTTATAAAAATCTGTAGGTCCCGTCGCAAATAAACCCTGGCAGTTAACAAAGTAAAAACGACGTAAAAATAATTTTAAAAAAAATTGTTATAGAGGAAAAAAACTGTTTCGACCGCTCAAAGCAGTTATCGATGAGAGGAGTAATAAGTGATCGAAATGAATTTCTCTCAACGATAACATTTATCAACAAGAGAACAAAATTTCCGTATTGTAACCAGTACGATTTTTTATGGCGAAATGCGAAAGTTTACGTAAAAAGTATAGTGGCCAATCAATCTTTCCTTTATAAATATAATTTTTATATATAACCCGTCTGATTCTCTCAACATAAAAATAAATAATGAATCTCAGTATTGTTATGAGTGTGGTACTACTGTTTGTGTCTTCAGGAGAAAAGAAAATCACAACAATCAAATGTCATTGAACGTACGTCATCTTACGCGATCTTACTTTAGCATTATCATTCAAAAAATAGTGGATGGCATTAAAAAATAAATGTGACATCATTGTTCGTATGAATAATGAAATAGTGGAAAATGTCGGAATTCTTTCCGTAGAAAAGTGAACTTGCTGTTCGCACGTGGACGTCATTTAATCCAATAGGAAAATAACATCAGAGTTCAGTAAAAACTTTGTTATTTTCTAGGTGGACGGAATCGAATGTTTTTATCGAGTATAAACGAATGTATTTAACTCCGATAGATCGGTAGAATTAATGCTATTCACGTGCCGCGCATGGGGATTGCAAAAACTGCTTCTGTGCTTATGTTTATTCATGTACTTTTATTGAGTTTAAACTTTGGAAAACATTTGAGCGACAATGTACAAAATATTCATGATTTTGATTTTATTCCACTACCGAATACTCTACCTAATTACAAATAATTAATTAATGTTTCATACTAATGAGTAAATGTCAGCATGAAAGAAAGATTAAGGTACTTAATTCGTTCATAATTTGTGTAATTTTTAACAATTCTCCTTCGTTAAATTGTCACGAAATATATGCCAATATAATATACATATTATTTTTACGTATATTCGACAGTTAATATCTATTTTTATTAATTCTACAATATTATTTTACACTATTATTTTACAATATTATTATTCTACAGCATTATTTATAAATAATACGAACAATTTACGTAATAAGTGAAGATTTCCGGTTATGTTTAACTTGTAGCTGGAAATCATTATAAATGTTACTTCCGAACTTCTTTCGTGACTTATGACTATTTAAATGACATGTCACTTTTTGACACTAATTTCGTACATTCATTATGTAAATGTCAGTTTTATTAGCAATCTGGTATCAATTATAATTGATCCTGTTTTATATAGAGGTAATCGTCGTTTGGCTCATGATATGCTTATGCAAATTCAAGGAATTGAACTTTATACGATGCAATCAATATTCGAGTGTGTTGTTTATTCCGTGCCAGTGCAGTGTGATATTTACGATAACCATCTTCTGTATGACATATTTACATAAATGTCAGTCTATTAGCGAACGACGTAGAACGAATAGGTCAATTTAGACATATTATTGACAACAGACAAATTATTATTTAATTACAGTTGTCGAATTATTTTAATGTTATAACGCAAATTACTTTTTGATGTAGAATAAGAATATGAAATACAAAATATGGGGTTCCATTTGAAAAAACGAAGTTACCCTTCATCTGACCCTTAAAGGGTCATTATGGAAAAATGTGCATAGCGCCATTAAATGTGCTCCTTCATATGAAGAATATTTTGTATAAAACATTTTTTCATATTCCTGCTGGTTTTCGTAATAATTGACTCCCAAAATAAATGGACCTCACTATTTTTGAATTTTGAATGACCTTGAAAAGGTCTGTGAACAGAAATCTTTGCGTGTCACAGCAGAGATTTTTGTGAAAGATTTCTGTTCACAGACCTTTTCAAGGTCATTCAAAATTCTGTTTTTGTTTCAAACATTTTCCCAAAAAATAAATATACTTCCTGAGATTTGAGTATTCGGCAGCTCGAATTTGTCATGTTTGACCGATTATAACTCGATAACTACAAGTAAAAATACGAAAAAATGTTATATGAAGTTTGTTTATAAACGCTATATTACAATATTATAGACAAATATTGTGTTTACTTTACCTGTACCTACGAGATATGTCTTATATACCATATCATGGTATATTGTGTCATTATAATACATATAATGGAGAAAGTAATTTTTGTGACTTGCTCAGATGCGGAACTATGTATGTGGGACGTGAGTAAACACTAACTACATGTGCTAATAAGTAGTGAAAGTGTGAGTGCTACCAGTTTTCGTAGTCCGATGTTTTTTGCTTCAAATTCTTCGCGTTATTTCGTTTCACTGACCTTTATTCCCGTAAAATCTTTCGGTTCCAACCAGCACAAACTCATTTTCATACACACGTTTATTACGAAAAAGCTATTTCACTTTTTATGCTTCACGATTTAATAGATGATCTTATCGCTGAATGGTCTTATCGCTAGGACGCATAGGTTCCGGGATATAAGCGCAAAACCGAAAAAGGGGACCTTACCTTCTACGTGCCCCCCTGCACCCCGCTCACCTCCTAGAAGTGGGGACTTTTAGTATGTTTACCTCCTAACTAGTCCAGACAAAGTCCCAAAGTTAAAAATTCTGTTCCTTCCATTTCGCTCTACAACTTTTCGTTGACTGGACTAATTATCGAGAAATCAGAAATGGAAACCCGGACCCTTGCAATCCTTGCGTACGTTATACGTGGTCTAGCGGTGTGTGCGTTCACGCGCGAGCGTCGTGTGTTGGTTGGGAAAGACTCCCTTAAAATAATTTAATGGTCATAAAATCGTTTTGTCGAACACCTCCTTAACTATTCACCCCGTCGCGAAAAATATGTTCGACGAAACCTGTAGATCTGGATAGGCTGCGTCTTTTATTACGTATTACTTTTTTTCTTAAAACAATCGGTTTTCGAAAAAATTGAGAAAAAGTCGGACCAAAATCCAAAAATTAAGACTTAAAAACAATAAATATTATAAAAAAATTTTTTAAAATAAGTTTCTTAGTATTTCTTTTTATGTTCCAGAAAAGGGCAGCCCATTTTTAAAAACCAGCGCACAGGACTTAAACGTACATCATGAGGCATCTTGATAATCGGTGACGCAAGAAAATAAGTTATCAAGTTTGAAAGAAAACGAGGTGTTTATTGAAAATACAAAGAGAAATTGAAATAAAAGTTTCAATCAAATCAAAGACGGCGAAGGAAAATAAAGAAAACTAAAGAGTTACCGGTGAGTGTCGATTGAATTTGACAGAAAGAATAACGCATGACCGCTGGCTACGGTTTAAGGATCAGCAGTGTGCATTTCCGAAAACGATGTACGGAGAAGTGACGTGAGACAACACCTTCCTCATGTAACACACATCGTAGATTATCTATGACGAGATATTTTTACGGTGCGGTGACGACAAACAGAGCACGAAACATTTAATTAACTTACGTCGTATCCTGTTTTACCAAGGAAACAGAATTTTAAAAAAGAATCGTAATATCATTCTTATGATCTTGGATATTACGAATTATCTTAAATCATTGTAGTGTGAATGGTTCCGGTAGGACTTTCACAAGAATACGCTTGTCAGCTAATTAGTCGGTGTACACGTTTCAAGAAAATTGAAATACCTGTTTGACGGCCGATTTCTCAAAAAGTTCAAGATGAAGTTCATAGGGTCGTTGTTCGGGATCAGATCGCCCAAAATAATGGGCAAGCAGTACATGAAAGTGGGACGAAACGCTCTTTTCGGTGTAAGGACAGATCAACAGGATAGCCTCTGCACGGACAAAGTGCCCAAGCCTCTATCATTTCTGCTTACCAAGAATGGGAAACTCAAACACGGTAAGATTTCTTTTATGAAGTAAATTAAATACAGCGAAACTTCTGTTGAGCTGATGTATTGCATGTACCGGGTGTCCCAGACCACCCGTACCACCCATTTATAATCTAGAAAATAGGTTATTTTCAAAAAGTCATAGTGTTTCTTTTATAAATCAGTTGAGAAAAAAAATAGGTGATTGAGACCGGAAGTTACATTTTCCAAATGGAACATGGTATTTTTTATTTCGGATTCGGATCCTATGCGGAAAAACAAGAAACTTTTGTCTGAAACATTTTTTCAAAAACTGTCAATTTATGTCCTTCAAGTAACCTTCAAAATGAGTCTTGGCGAAATAATGTTTTCGCGTGTTGCAAGCGGAATTTTCAATGTTAAATAAAATTTTTTAGTACGATCCGTTTCCAGTAGGTATCGCTGGATACATATATTAATTCCATTTATTGTAGTAGATTTAGCTATGTACGTAACAACGTTGATGAAATATTTTTGTATTGATCATGAACATCGGAAACTTATAAAATATTGGACACTTAAATGTAGTATAGAAGTATTAAATCTGCGATAAAGTTTGCAACATTTATTGACGACTAAAATGCACTTTGTTTTTTTTTAATCGGGCTATTAGATTTTGAGACATCATGCTCAGTATGAACAAAGGTAGTTAAAAAAAAAATGTCAAGTTTTAATAATGGCATTTGGTAGAAAACAATGATTTCGAACTTTCTAGTTTCCAAAGCAATTTCTCCTCTGTTCAAACGCGTCCGCATGTTTCCATACTTTTAATATCTTGATAGGCCTGTGTTCTCAGTTAGTGACTCTTGACTCGCGCATTAATGGATCTCCTACCTGATAATTACGCGGAAAGTTCTCATCACATTCAAGAATGATCTTTTTATTAAACCTAATATTAAAAACTAAAAACACAAAGTTGTCATCTTTACTCAAGGCCGTTACTTAACGGCACCCTCGACTTAGACTCTCCGTAACCAGACCCTCCAAGAACAACATCCACACGTGTTGGGCAATATAACGTCGAGCTACTTATCATTCCCAACTTTCACTTACCAGTCTCTTGCAAATATTCACGCGACAACCGATAGTTGGATGACCCGACGTGGTCACCAGCAACTGAGGGTGGGACTGAAACTTACATAGGGAAGTGTATGTATCGTCCGTGTATCCTAACATGGTATTCGGGACGGCACAGGGGCAAGGGGTGCGAAGTTCACCGTCACGCGATGCGATATACCTGAAGTAGTAGTGCTAATCTTTTCAGCGAATAGCGAGAACTAGCGTATACATCTGACTAATCGGATGGTTTCATTGCAAATTTCCTCCGAGTACCATTCCTTACGATTAGTAGAAAACGGATTTCGCGAATACGTTAAAAATAATTGTTATCGAAGTAAGTCGTAAGTTACGAGCCAGGGCTGCGAGCAGCACGAGTGGCCGGCGAAGGGTTGTTACCCTAGGAATATGGTATCAATTTGTTAGTTGAGGTACGCGGACGAACCTAATGCGAAATTGGGGAGCAGCTAGGATTACAGACAGCGAGGACAGACCTGACGCGAAGTCAGAGAGCCTCTAAGTAAGGATGGAGCGACGAGCAGACGAACCTGATGCGAAACCGAGGAGCTGCTAGGAGGTTGGATAAGAGCACAGACGAACCTCATGCGAAATCAGGGAGCTGTTAGGATGCGGACGAACCCAATGGCGGAATGATCCCTGGCAGGAATGCGGTGACGTAGGCAAGAATGCGCGCCTGATTGGTTAGCTTGGAAGGAGCGCGCCTTCCATTGGCCGAAGCGGTTACACACACACTATGTACTACTTTTTTTTTTATTAAGCATTTCAGATCTCAACTGAGAACACGCTACTACTGTCATGTAAAACAATAGACCCCTCTTGCCTCTGTGCCCCCTCGGGGATCATCTTGTGAGCTCTCAGCGGTATAAGCCCTTGCATTTCTACTCTCGTGGGCTGCATCAATTAAATTATGCTAGTTACGAGGCTTACTAACAATCCCAACGACCCCTTGATTACGCATCAGGTTCGTTCGCGACATTCCAATCGGCCAAACAGAGATTTATCCAACCTAGTGGTTCCATCATTTCGCATTGTGTTCGTCCACGAAAACTATACCATCCTAGCGGCTCCGTGATTACGCATCAGGTTCGTCCGCATCCTAACAATTCCATGATTTCGCATCAGGTTCGTCTGTGCTCTCATCCAACCACCCAGCGACTCCCCAATTTCGCGTTGGGTTCGTTCACGAAGTTTCACCTTCCTAGCAGCACCCTGATTCCGTATCCGGTTCGTCTGCGTTTGACTCCATTCCTACAGGCTCCCTGACTTCGCGCGTCAGGTTCGTCCTCGTTGTCTACAGGGTGTCCCAAAATTCCTTCAACAGCCGGAAATGGGAGGTTCCTGAGATCATTTGTAGCAATATTTTCCTTTGCAAAAATGTTACCCGCGGCATTGTTTACGAGTTATTAACGAAAAATACAGATCAATCAGAGCGCGACCTAGACGCGGTTGGCACAGTCAGCCAATAGAGAGTTGGCGCGCCGGGCCTATTATTAGATCTTATTAGATCTGAAGATTGTAAGCATATGAAAAATGTGCTTTAATGCGTTATATTCAATGTATCAAAAGATTAGACTATTTCGATTTGAATCAATGTGATTATTTAAAACTACAGAATTGTAAACCTAAATAAAAAATTCAATTTTTCGCAAAATCAGACATCAATGGCTATTGATGGTATAATTTTAAACGTTGCAATAGCATGAACTATGCGGACGACTTGCCATATACGAGTTCGCTTGTATTTCGAAGAATACGCTGAATTGGAAAGCCTACTACTGGGGGTTATAGGAAATGGAGGGGAACATCGGAATGCGCCGGTGAAACTTGGTTAGCTAAGCGAAGGTGTTAAGACAATTTCAAGATACATTCAATTTTTCAAACGGCACATGGTGTATAATACATTTTCGACAGAAAGGCAAAACATGACGAGATTAGTTGAATCAGAGTTGTGCAGAATTACAATTGAATTGTTCCAGGAATTATAATTACAAAGTGATTGAATTACATTGTAATTGAATTAGCACAACTCTGTGGTTAATATTCTTCAAACGGCTTTACATGTTCAGTAGAAAAAATGTTACACTTCAAAAACAAAATTATTTGACTTGGCCAGGTTACAGACTGCTTAGCTTGTGTAATAAGTCTGTTCGCGTATAACATACCAAGTCTTCTTAAATGCAATATAACGGACTTACCTACGTATGTATGTATGTGAAATGTGAGCGTAGACGCAAAGCTTTCTATGAAACTTTGTTTTGTATCTGCTTCCTCTCTAATCAGAATAATCGTACTTCCTTCCTTCTTCCTGCATCGGGATCAGGAAGAAATTCTTAACTCTTCTAGAGAAACTTGAATTATCATAAGAACTTGTCGTTTTCTCCATCCTAAGGAATGCACTTGTTACCCGGTTTCAGCTCAAACGTCATGCCACTCCAACTAACAGGCTTGATTGCCGATACATATAGAGCATTCTTTCAGTGAACTTGAAATAATCTTTTCCTTTTATCCAATTTTTTATCATACTATACAGTTTTCACGGAACAGTTAACATTTTTACGACGTTTTTTTAGAACCAGAAAGCAAAATATTTCGTTCAAAAACAATTAATGTCGGGCGAAGATATCTTGCTTTCTGGTTCGGAAAGAACGTCGACGTTCCAAACTTAATAAGGGTGGTTTCTCAAGATAAAAGTCTGCTCTATCGCGTGGTATAGTTCGATTTTCCGCTGGACCGAAAATTGGTGCGAAAGTGGTGTCTCTCCGTCGAATCGTTTAAACATGTTTACACAATCATAATGTATTAACATTGGATATCACTGAATTCGGGAAAGTCGAAGGAATCTTTTGCTGTAAAGATCAATGCAATATCTTTTATAATAACATCACAATATTTGTTCAAAGTTGAAAAATATGTCTTTTTTTTAAAACTCCATTTTCTCAAAAACTGTACGTATAGGAGAAAAATTAGGGACAGATTCGGAATCAGCGCGAAAAACTCTATAAGAATCGCATAGTGGGAATCGAAATACTTTTTGGCTATTGGACAGTGTTATTGATTTTACTATGAAAATTCGTAGTTCCAGATTTAGGTATCACTTTCGGATTGTCCACACTTAGGGCACTTCACCTTATCTTTCCACATTAAATTCTAGAAGTCTTGTTTACAACATTCCGAAACAAAAAATTGAAAGAATAATGAAATAAAAAAGTTGGAAAGAATTCAAACCATAAAGATCATTTCGCGGCAACCTGTACAACTGATAGGAGGCAGGAGAAATCCCCTCCTTAAGGTTTACCTCTAAGGTCAGCGATATTGTACATCCGTGACAAGTTGCCGTATACTAATTCAGCCTCATTGACAAGTGCCAGTTCGAACGGATCCTTCAATGTCGCTCGTACCTTTCTACTACTTCAATCTCACCATACCAGACTGATTAGCCGTAACTATCGCCAAGAGAGTTTCTCTCGACTCGAAAAGTTTCGAGAGAACGGATCCAATCTCCGTTACCACCTGCGACACCGTACCCCGCCACTGCACTGCACTCGTGGAAATAGCGATTGTAACCGTGAAGCGTGTTTGCGATAGTAAGGGACCAGCAGGAAAGATGCGCAACCTCTATAATAGTGGGGTGACCTGCCTTCTACCACCTGTTCTACTAACCCACTGCACTTCAACCCACGCTGTCATATATTACTGCTCGATCGAGTATTGTTGGATAGACACGCATTTCGCCATTTCACCTACGTAAACTTGCACTCCGCGACAAAAAGACAACACATTATACAAATCAATTGTGTTTTAGCTCTTCAACAAGTATATTACATTGTTTGCGACCTGGATAGTGGCTGATGAGAATAAAAAATTATTTCAATATGCTTCTATGCATTTATTACGAGGAGACACAATTTTATTGGGAAATATGTAACGTTAAACGAAAAATCGGTGCGTCAAAAAGGTGGCACATATTTCTTAAAATAGCTAAAAAATAAAGTACACGTATGTATAGAAAAATAATGTCTTAATATTTTGTAACTCCGCCCTTTGTGACGAAGTAGATAATCCCTAACATTTTCTTCAATCTCCTCATCTTCTACAGGTTCAAATAGTCTTTCTACCGGAAGAAGCTATCAGAGGAAGAATTATTTATAAAAAAAATGGGGAAATATTGAGAATTGGCAATGTATAAGTTGGAATAAACGTTTCGGTATAGATTTATACAGGGTGCGGCAAGACAACTTCCTCATTTGAAATAAGCGCTCTGAAACTGATGGGAGTCCCAGGCGGGCGTGCGTGGTCTCGTTCGAGAGAGGGGATCCTAAAGTTTTGTTAACTTGTGCGTTTGCCTTGCGAGGCCTATTTTTCCAACGGCCGTTCGGTGCTTCGATGTTCTCAGGTGTTTTGATGGGACGTGGGTCTCCAGTTCTTCTTTTCTGCACAGAACCAGTTTCCCTGGACGTTGTGACCCACGAAAGAATTGATTCCCGGTCCGGGACAGGACCCAATGGCGCAATATTGAAGCGATTTTGGAAGGCGCGCTGGGTTGAAACCACCGAACGGCCGGCCGTTGGAAAAATAGGCCTCTAAGGCAAACGCACGCTACTCGTTGCTCCAACGCATGATGATGATTGAAACACAAGTTAACAAAACTTTAGGATCCCCTCTTTCGAACGAGGCCACGCACACCCGCCTGGGACTCCCATCAGCTTCAGAGCGCTCATTTCAAATAAGGAAGTTATCTTGCCGCACCCTGTATATAATTTTGTAAGCACGTTTCTGCTTAACGATACCCAGTTTCGTTCAAAACAGGTTTTTAATTCGTCGAGGTTTCGAAAATGTCTTCCGCCGGCATATACCAATTTGGCTAAATGGGCGCAACAATTTTATATGATATTTAAATCTGGAGACCTGGCTGGCCCCTCCACAATCTTCGCGGTATGAACACTTGTATTATCTTGCAGATAAATCAAGTTTGTGCCCGCAATTTTAACAGCATGCCTCTTGAGTTTTTCGTCGATTGAACTCGATCGGCCACCGGTGCCTTTCGGAATAATATCCAAACGGTATTTCAAAGAGCAAGAATCGTAGGATACGACCATATATTTAAACATTTCTTCACACTAGATCCGGTGGAAAAATGTGCAGAACAAAGATACGTCTGTAATATACTTTCTAGTAATTATTTTAAATCATTATTTAAGTAGAATTCACCAAGCGACAGGAATGTTTCCTACTTCCATGATGTTGTATAGGGCAGCTACCGATAGTTTACCAAAGGAGTTGTGGAGCCCCAAAAAACCATTTTTTTGTGCCGCGCACAGCAGATAGCCGGGCCGGCTCGACAGGAAATATGGGTGAGATATCCGGCCGGCATTTTCGATGGCGGACACCCTATCCTAAAGCATTGGGGCACTGGCTGGGCCTGCCAGACTAAATAGACCTTTTGTAAAGACGACGCGACGACAAATCACGCGGAAGATCGTCCGAGCCTTGTGTGGGCATTTATTCATTTTTTGACCATATAAGGCAATCTCGACGAGATCGGTCGAATAAATAACTGACGATCGCGAATTAGAAGAGAGGACTCCTGATAATATAAGGCGTGGGGCCACGCGCTGCAGGCAGTCTGTTTTTACGCCCGAAGCTTTGTATTTGATTAAATGAACTACTCATTTTTCAATATGCAAAATATATGCAATATGCAAAATGTGCAAAATAAAAACTATCTTTTCAAAATCCTCTACGGACAACGTAAATTTCTGTCCAGGTCCCATATAACTTTACCTACTTTCTATAAATATATGGATTTGCATAAACATCCGCTGTCTACCGATAAATATCTCGTTGTATTAGTTTTCATCACATTTTTCGTCCATATTTGCATATTTTATGTGCATATTTGCATATTTTACGTGCATAAAGATCCGCAGTCTACGTATCACGATACAAAGTGGAACGCATCTATAAGAAAAAATTAGGAGGCTATGCTTAAATATTATAATTGTGAAATAGAAAATTGTGTCTGCATTTCATTCATAATTGATAAATATAACAATTATTTTGTTAATATTCCGTTAAATATAAAATAATATAATATTATATGTGATAGAAATATGTATACGTAAAAATATGTATACATGTGATGAGAAAATTGTAGATAAAATAACATCCTTGTCATTCTGTTCTGACGAATCAAATAATACAGACGAAAGCAACGGTATTAATAATTAATCTAAGGAAGAGCAAGCGTTCAAGGAGAACATACCGCAAACGTAGGAAGTGAAAAGCCGCACGTCTCTCATCTTTCATCGCTCAATCCCGTTATCATTGCGGTTTGAGTCTGGTTGTAATTCAAAATTTTCTTTATGAATGGTGCATGCACGATTATTCTGATGCATTCGAAAGATTCCATAGTGCGAATAATCAAGACCGTAATGAATGAACTTCGCTAATAACAAGTAAAATATTCTGTTAGGATCGTGATACACACGAGTGCCCGAGACATTAATCGGATACGCTGATTGCAATGGAATTCTTAAATTCAGTTCCAACTTATCTGCATATTTTTTTGGTTTTTTGTATTTTTTCGCAGAAAATAATCCACTATAATTTGGTATACAGTGACCCGAATTAATATTCGGACGCTCTAAAAAAGACGATAACTTTTTTAATATTGAAAAGAAACTAATTGCTCTAGCTTGCCAAGAAAGTTCAAATCGTATAGTACAATATTAAAAAAGTTATCGTCTTTTTTAGAGCGTCAGAATATTAATTCGGGTCACTATGTATGTTGGTCACTTATCAATCATGATTGAAATTCAGTATTTTTCTATTAAATTCTCACCATCCGTGGTGAAAGTTACTTTAAACGATGTAAAAGAAAACTTTAAATCCTACAAGAAAAGTTAGACGGCTAGGTGGATTTAGACCTCGGAAAGTTAATATTACAACGTTCGATTTCAAACTGTAAACTCCACGTGTAGATCAGAACTTTCTCTAATATGCGTATAGCCTTTGAGATATACATACTTTTCTTGTCTGCTACTATTTAGAAAATACGTTCTCTTTCAAGCATGACTTATTACGTTCGACATTAGCGGTCCAGCTACAGATACTACCATCCAATTAATTAAATCAATATGGAATACTCGTATATGGGTAGGGGTATGGTTAGGGGTATAGTCCCTGTAGTCCCGTTTCGAATGAACGGAACACCATAACCAAACTGAGCTCCTTCGGTGCGAAATGGGCCAGTGGAGTGGGGATGAGTCGGAGTGGGTACTTGTAGTGGAGTAGGGAGCGCTGGCGCGCGGAGTGGGGATCGTTGAACACGATGACGTACTACCGAGCGTCGCGCGGTGAGGTGTGACGGTTAAAATAAAAATTTTTTTATCCTAGACGCACAGTTTTTTTTTGAATTTGTTTTTTAATATCGCATTGTCATCCAGTTCTGAGCTATGTTTAAAGTTTCAAGTCTCTAGCTCATCGGGAAGTGGTTTAAAATTCGATTACAAGATTTGACGCATACGCCAACAACGACAACTCGGCAAGCTAATACAAGCGTGATAAAATAGACACCGATCCAGTCTTCTCGCCTCTATTTCCTCATTACATGTCTAGGAGATGCGTGTAGTCGCTGTAGAACACTGTGACGTGTCCTCTATTATGAAAGAATGATATAAATACAATTGGTATCATTAAAATTGCTCGTTATGTGTACAACTTTCATCGCTCCCGAGACCTTGTCAAATAGCAGTATTAGTGTGATTAGTGTGTACGTGTGTGCACAAGGTTTCACACATTCAACATTATTTTATTCACTACGCTACTCTCAAGAGCCCAGAAGAAATTCATGTCAGTTTATCAGTTATCCCGAAAAATATTTTTCTTTTAAATCTACATATACACTACTGAAACAAATACTCTGTATTTTAATAAAGTAATGCATACGATAACGAATAACTATAATGAAACAACGTAAAGAAATGTGCAACAATTAAAACGAATGTAAAAATTACAATGGAGTCAGTCACACATAAATCTATGCGAATTTCTCATTTATTCGTTTGATCCCAAGTTTTTTATTTTCATTTATATTGTTAATTATTTTGCAGTTCATACTTGTCATTGTAACGTATTTTTTAAACATTTAGAAAATGCTTTTGTTATTACAGAACAATCTACTATAGAATTTGTCAATTTTCATAATAAAAACTTGAACACTTAATTGTTTGATAACTATAATAACTGTGGTACTTTCTTACGTCTGTTCCGGTCGTTGTTGACAAAACCAGAAATGCAATATGAAGGACACATAACAGAATGAACGTCATCTAAATAATCCACAGTAAAAAGGTTCAAAAACTACTTTCCGCGATTTAATTATAAGAAACGTTTGATTTAATCTAAAGCTCGTTATGCGTTCGAAAAAAAGTAACATAGGAAAAGTGAAACTGCTTGAACACATGGAGAGAATGTTTTTACATTCATCAAGATACGACTACACGTAGATACTGTTATAAGAGCATGATCTATATCTATAAGTGAGTGTAACGGCATTAATGATCACCTTCTTTCTTGCAAAGCAAAAATTTCACCTCGTTAATCACAACACTCTCGCGAATCTCTCGTACCTGACCGTCATCGGACCCTTCCGTCGGAATGCAGTCAGGGTTACAAAACCACAGCTGTCCAAACATTTTTACCGGCGCTGGGTTGCAAAACGTAGAGGCAGTTATTTATGAAGTATAAAGTTGCGCGCGCACCGAAACCAGAGGGGTACTCGAACAATTTCGAGATCACTTTCACTCTCTCTCTCTCTCTCTCTTTCTGAACCGTTGAGAAAACCCTGGAAGACGCACGGTCCAGCGTAGCGTTGGATTTTTGGTCCGTTTCACTGGCTCCGCGTCACGTTTTCGATATTACGTATTTCAATGGCTATTAGGTAATCGTACCGATGAGATAACATCAGGATACGCAACATCGACACCGACGTCCCCTCGACACAGTGTTATTACGTTACGGTACCCACCTCAAGATTTCGTTAACCCAGTGTGAGTCAAAAGAAAAATATTACACTCCGAGACGAAAAGGTAGCACACATTCAGATTTACATGATTTTAACTTATTCGCATGTTGCAACTGAAATTTATTTCTTAAACATCTCAACAAATTTCTCAATCTCCTGCTTGTGACTTTTGACATTTGCGCCATAGAATATTGTTCATATTTTTCGCTTCAATATTTCACGCGTACTCGGTGACTTTCCACGGCCTATTTTTTTTATCCGACTTCGAAAACGGAGGAGGTTACTCAATTTACTATCTCGCAAACGCACAGTTTTCCAAAAATTTGTTCTGAGCTATGTTTAAAATTTCAAGTCTCTAGCTCATCGCGAAGTTAGTTTAAAATCAATTGCAAGATTTGTACCGAACAAACAGACAAACAAGAAAGCGAGCTAATAAAAACGTGGTAAAAAATTGACAATTTTAGTTTAGAAATGATTGATTTTAAAAGTTCGACGTTATGGACGGATAAATTTAAGAAATTGCGGAAAGATTTGGAAAAAACAGAAGATAATCATCTTCTCATGATATCAACATGTTGGGCATCACTTCCTACGAAGTTTTCATTTTTGAAAAAAATTGGCTTTGCAATTTTGCCCACATTCGGTTCAACTTATAAATGTGAGCAAATATTTTCACAAATGAAATTTATATTAAGCAAGAACAGGAACAGGTTAACTACCGAAAATTCAGATGCTTGTATTCGTCTTAAAACCACAAACCAGACTTGACTAAATTGACGTCACAAGTTCAACATCAGGGGAGCCATTGTGATATCGAAGAGAACGTATGTTTGTAATTATTTTCTTAATGAAATATATCTTATTATTTACTAAAAGACTGTTTTAATACGAAAATATCTCTGAGTCACGCGTCTCTTTAATACTCACATTTTGGTTGATTTTGACCCGCGGCCAAAAAAGGTTGCCGACCCCTGCTCTATAACATCGTATGTATTATGTCCTGATATATTTAAGTTAGAAAAAATTGGTTTCATGAGAATAAGAATGAAGTACACAGTAAGTGCCTATGATCATATTGTGCATTTGTACCTTCTACTAACAATTGAAAGGTAACTGTACATCTGCCTACACAAACAGGAAATGACACACGACTACTTTGAGGATATTTCTCATTACACTTGTTTGTAGGGAACTCTACCGACGCACTGGTCGTCAGAGAATTATCGAAGTTTCATAACAGTGTATGTATATGCTTATTATTTCTTTCATTCACTTTTATCATTTACATTCTTCCGCATTAAAAATTATTGCAATTATTATAGAAACATTATATTGCCTCAAAGAGCAATATTAAAACTTAAATAATATAAATATGAATGGTCAATTTCATTTTAACGGGTATATATAAAATTCTTTAAAGTAATATATGAAATGATACTCACTTTGTAAGAATACTAAAACCAATGTGGAAAATCTCAAGTCTCCAATGAGGAAGTAGGGTAAATAATACATTCTTGCTTTAATGTGTTACGCGAGTATAGTCATTCCTAAACTGCAAATAAATTTATATTGATATTAAAATTATAGTCCTCAATGTAATAATACTATTTATAAATGTATTAAATTTAATTTTGCTTCCAAAAAATATTATATATTAAGAGTACGTTTGAAACATATATTTTATATGAAATTAGAATTGAATTTATTAGATCTAACTATATTTGGTTTATGTATTTTAAAGGAGCGTCCTTTGAAAATGCAAGACGCAGTTTACTGGCATTTTATATTATACAAATTTTTCATTGAATTAAATTGCAAATTGATATTTACTGTGCTTGAAGAAAATCGGAGAGAATGAGATAGAACGCCCGCCCGCCCGCGCGCGCGCGCGCGAGGGTGAGAGCGGAGGGGGCGGGGAGAGTTAGGAGAGAGAGAAACTGATTTTTTACAAAGACTACATTCATTCAACGGCTGGAAGGAAAAAATGTACAAAGAAACATATTAGAGTAACGTAACAGTATTGGTGAAAGTTCACATTAACGTGACTATATCTCTCACAATCAGCTTCCCTCCAGCAGAAATGATTTGATATGCGTACGCGATAATATTCATGCACCTCATGTAGAGTGAACCTTGAGCCCGACAATTTATGGAAATGAATACTTTTTATTATTGGATTAATTATGAACATACATTATCTTTCTTAAATCAAGATATTAATCATGCTACGTATACGTACATGCAACAGGGTGGAAATTATAAAGCGTTACAGCCGAATTTCTCTAAAACTATTGATTATACGCGAAAATGTTTCAGATGAAAGTTGTTCAGCACCGAGGGGGCCATATTGTGACACAAACATTTTCTGCGCGCGTGGAGACACAGAGGACATTTCAAGGTCACCTTCATTTTTTAAAATGGAATGTCCTATTTTTTATACCATAGATCGATAGAGTATCAAATTCTGAGTATAAAAGTGTTGACCTTCATATGTCCTAAACATAATAGTTAACGAGATATCATCCAAAGAAGAAGGGATTTTGTTTCGATAATATCTCGTGAACTATTAGATTTAGGACATATGTAGGTCAATACATTTTTACTCAGAATTCGATAGTCTATCGATTCATGATAAAGAAAGTAGGTCTCTCCATTTTAAAAAGTCAAGGTGACCTTCCCCTCACATCGGAGTGTCCATCGGGAAAAATAAAAATCCTACTACATGATGTCCCCCTCGGTACCGAACAACTTTCATCTGAAAGATTTTTGCGTTTAATCAATATTTTTGGAGATATTCGTCTGTAACGCTTTATAATTTCCACCCTGTATACATAGAATCTTTGCAAGGACCTTTGGCCTACTCTAAAATGTGTCACCGGAAACGTGTCCAGCCAAACATTTGAGTCAGCTTTTGGGTAAAAGGCGAAGATAATGTTTGTTGAAATACAATTCTTCAAAAGATAATTACATACTAATTGAAGCAACTTCTATCGATACTACTAGGAAATATAATATTCAAGATCGACATAATAATGTTCGAGTGAACTATACGTCCCATTCCTTGGAGATCATTCCCCTTGCATTATTGGAAAGAAGATTGCAATCGTAGCTTCCGCTCAGCGAACCTTGACGAGTTAGCAGTTTTTACGAAGCACCGTGATTGTCGTGAACTCGCGAGTGCTATTCACTCAATTTCCATTCTGTATGCTAGCTTTTCATGGAAAAACATTTATACTGTTTGTTTGCATAATTTTCAAACATAACCATCGTAGATGCAATATGTACACGTGAATAGAAAACAAGACTCACCGTTGCTTTAAACTTTAAAGAGACGTATTATATATTATACATAATTTTAATTTTGAATTTTTATTTTGAAAAAACAAAGTTGACCTCCAAATGACCTTGAGAACGCCACCCAAATAAAAAACTGATACTGCCCCCCTCTTTCACCCTCGAAATCTTTGGTTTTACACTTTTTTAATATCTTTCATACTTCTCGAGACATTCGGCTGGAAAGCTTTCAGATGAACACCCTGTATGTACATAACAGCAAACCTGTTAGGTACCAATATGGTATAAACTGTGTATCAAATAATATTTATTTAGTTTCTCTTTACTATTTTTAATTATGGTATATGTATATATACATATATATATTTTAATTATGACATATATTTATTACTGTTTTTTATTCATGCCATATGAATCATATTTATACATATTTTTGTACAGAAAACTGTTTTTCCATAGTCTACAAATCTGTTCTTCTCTAATCTGAATTTTGCCTATTCAACAAAATTAGTTATGCAAATATAGGTGTGCGTTATTAATGTAGACTAGTAGAGTATTTCTTTGAAGTATTACAGATTATACAATAATACCCAAGAATGGAGTTTATTTTTCTCCTTTCTTCTTTTGTTAGGTTTTACAGTTTTATAGAACGAGTTTACAAGATACAAAACGAAATAATATTATTTCCATTTCGAGCTAAGTATATTGGTATTGTTAAAACAGGTATTCAAACATACTTTCATGTGTGTACGTGTGTCTGGAGATTACGTTGATCCGAGGAATTATTCATATACGTAACATCACTTAGTGACATAATATCGAATTGATAATGAAATTACCAGTATGAGAGAAAGCATGGTAATGAAGTATACCGTACATGTAGGTATACATACATAAATATGCGTTTCAATCAACATATCCAGCGGTTGCATACTACCTCTGCCATTCTGATCCTGGTAATAACGGTGCATTGACCTACATAAAACCTCAATTTCACTCAAGTTCTTAGTCAGATTGTATCTCATTAACACAATATTATAGAAGCCCTACTATACAATTCGAAATTAAACATTCAAATTGTTAGAATATATTTTTCAATATTTCAAATCGACCAGAACAAGATTAATTATCGTGTCATGTAAAAATAAATCAGTTATGTCATGGTATAAAAATATGTGGGTCAACCTCCTGTAGAACAGCTACTTCCTCAGCGGCGGACCGTTGATTTTGGGGCCCTGGAGTGATACCGTTTGGGGCCCCACCCAATCAACCCAAATTAACTGAAGTACCGAAAGTTTTTGTATAATTTATTTTTTCTTAAGTTCTTAATTTCAATTGTTTTTATCTTTTTTTTTTGACCGAGCGAAGGGGCCCATTGAAGATGGAGAAATTATAAACATCTCGATATATGAAAAAATGGAGTTATTCCACTTTCAAAAATAACGGCTCATTTAATTCTTCTTTTGATTATCTTGTTAAGGTGAAATTGATTTATACACGCACGAATGAGTCAGGCTTGAGCAAACTTACGTCATATTCTCAAAACTCCGACACTGAGGTAAGAATGCTGGGAATTCCTGTTTTATTATGTTGACGTTCGTGTCTGGCATTGATACTATCTGGTATGACGTTTCTTAAAAATATTCACCTGTATTCATTATAACTCTTGACGAAGCACAAAGTTGAAACTTGTACTTTAAAGATCTCCACGATTTACATTTTAATTATATTGGAAAGCTAACGAAGATTAAAAGCCAAATGTGTTTTTACAATATTATGTATTAGGACCAAATGCACAAACGCACAACAATTTTATTATAATGACTCATTATTAATGGGCCAACCTATGACACATCATTAAGTTGAGTGTTTGTCTAATGAATTATCCTTGGCACAATTTGTCAACTGAGTTTTCTGAAATATTTCGAACAGATCGATCGGCGCGATTTGCTGACATCCGAGGTCATAAAAGCCCGGTATGTATTCAGAAGAAAGCCAGGCTAACTTAGAGAATCACTGAAAACATGTATCGGATGACTAAACGTCATAGTATGTGTTATGTATCTCCGTTCTCAGAATTCTGCCATTCAACCTTGAAGTAAAAGTGAAACTTTCGAAAGATATTTTAAAAATGGAAACGTTCACAACCGGATTTTTCGTCATGGAGCCACGCACATTTAACAACAAATCAACTTTGCATCAGAAAATTGGAAAACGGTCACGTATATGATACGTGACTTTATTTACAACACATCATTGGAGACACAGATATCTTTTAAATGTTAACATTGCATACGCGTGTCACCTCCACAAAGTTAATTCAATTCTCATGTCCCTAACTTTTAAAAATTTTTTAATTTTTTAATTTCATTAATGCAAATATTTAAGACAACACAATGAAATTTTTTCTCTTGTTGGTAAAAGTTATTATACTGCTATTTTTGGTCCCTGGTTTTAATATAATTTTACTTCACCTAATATATTTTAAGCACTACTGATACTTGAATTGTCACCTACGTGCATATACTATACATATATATCTGTTATGTTATAAGTGTTATCTGCCCTGTTCACCCACTTTGAATTTTAAATGAGCACACAAGGTCAACGTAATTGCATCGATGGATTCTCATTACGTACTTTCTTCGTATCATCCTACTTTACATGCCACATCAATTCTGAATGAACTCTTTCGAGCGTACCCTGCCTGCGTTCTCGATGCTCTGAAATATCAAATGATTTATACGTTTTCTAATTTGAATACCTATCGTTTGCTTATTTATTTAACAAAAGAACTTTATTTCATTGGACATTGTATACAAATTCGAAAATTCATTATTTTTATCCCATTCAATATTTTCCGAGGAAATAAAAAATATGTGCTTTTTAATTCCTTACCGTTCTTTGATAGGGTAAACTGTACAATGATTGGCACCCTAACCCGTGGCCGTCCACACACGGGTCGATTGTAATCGCGTCGTGAAGTTCGTACGTCTTGATCGTCATGTACGATTCTTGCGACGCGACGCGATTGCCATCTGCATGCGGGTCGATTGTGTCTGGAGTCTGGAATCGCGTCGACGTCGACCAAATCGCCGATCGACTTGTGTGTGGACGGCGCGGCGCGGCGCGGCGTCGGAAATGAGCAGTTCAAGCGATGAGGAAGACTTCGTTATGTTTAATGCAAAATTTTTTTCACGGGACCACCCCTCGGACATACTCTACACTACAAGACGCAAAAGGTTTCGTTCCGATTGGTCCATTGAAAACAAATTTTGCATTTTTTCATTCTTTGCGGTTTTTATTGCAAATAACCAATAAGACCGAAAAACCATTCTACTAGATGTTCTACAAATTCTGCTCGTTCCACTAAAACGTGTGAAATAAAAAAATTTTATAAAAAAAAAAATTAAACCGACTTTGAAAAAACGCACTAAAAAGTATGAAATAATTTCCATTTAATTTATGTGAATACACACGAACTTAAATACAATACAATCTTTTCGGAGGCGGCGCAAAATTGAAAATTTTCGACACTGAAAATTACGAAAATCCTTAAATTCTTCTACATTCTATCACATATTAATGTATCTTTTCTTCCCACCTACTGATTTCCAAGTTCACCATATTCCAAGGAAATCATAATCAGCAACATCTGTCATTTGTACTGAAAAGATTGTATTGTATTTAAGTTCGTGTGTATTCACATAAATTAAATGGAAAGTATTTCGTACTTTTTAGTGCGTTTTTTCGAAGTCGGTTTAGTGTTCTCGAAACTGAATCCTGAATAAATCTTGTCTGTCCAGCAATTCCCTGACCATCTCATTCCAAACATGGCTATAATATGGGTTTACCCGAAGCATCTTCGCGTCACGCTCATTTTTATTTATGAGGGAATACAAAAATCCTTTAGGAGCCTTTGATCTGGCACTAATCGTTTTGGCAAGGTGCAATATTTAACTGACTGTGTCAATAATATTTTGACTACCTTCGCTCACTCTTGGCCGCAGTTTAAATTAAATATTAACTTTGAGAACTTCCAAGAATGAGTCGCGCGGTGGTTACGACGGTGTATTTGATGTTTTGGGTGAAATTTTTTAAGGATGCATACATAACAAAGAAAAACATGAAATGCATATGTTTTATTCATTGTTTAAATAAAAAACAATTTAATAATAATTCATTTATGCCAAATAAACATAGTTTACTTTCACTCATACATAAAGGATTAATAAATCATGAATTTCACATTTTTCTTTATCATTTAGATATATTTCTAGAGATATGTTCCTAAAAATATTCATCTGAAACAAATACTTCGAAACATTATTCTTCGTGGTTCTGAAAGTTGATATTTAACCACTCCTGTTCTTGGCTTTTTAACACAATTTATACGTTACGATTTGTTCTAATCATATATTAACTAAACGCCTATTAATTCTCAACTCTTTTTTCCCTAGAACTATGTACATTCCAAAATAAGTATGTGAACGAAATATTAAAATTTTCTCAGACGAATATTTTGATGTGTATTGCCCTATTCTACAAAATATTCACATTTCATTCGAATTTATTTTCTCTGTTACAGGAAGAATTTCGGCACTTCTTATAGGTATCCTGACGCTAGTAATTGGCATTATTTTAAGCAGTATACCTTGGGTGGACTACATTATTTTGAAGGTAAATATAGTCTTTTATATTCGCTTTACGTATAATTCGTTTGTAGATGAGAGAAAACCAGACTATTAAAATAGATTTCATGCACGGGTATTTACAGTTTACATTAGATAGTAACGTGAACTGAAATTACATAAAATTTTCGCAATTGCGGCAACGAATCAATAAAAAATCAGTGAAACAATTTTTTAAATATCTGGTATGTTAAACGTTGGGTTTTCACAAGGATAAGAAAATGCTGACAAAAGTCCTATTGCGTCTGAGGACAAAAACGCGCGCGCGGGGACATAGGAGAGCGCAGTTCGCTCTACGCATAGCGCGCCATCTATACATACATCACACTTATGGCGTGAGAGATAAATGCTTCTCTGTGTCGAATCTCATAATTTTAAATGGTTTTTTACTAAAAATAATAAATTGGTTAGATTAGCTGTTGAGTCGCCAGCTCTAATGTCAGTTTGGCTTTATGCTACGGTCGAGTTAGGGCAGAGGTCGGCAAGAAGAGTTCTTTCCGGCCGGTTTTCGAGGGCTACGCCCCTATTTTCTGGCCACGCGTCTCGCTCCCTGCGGCGACCCTAGTTCTCGTGCCAGTTCAGGCTCGTACCGTATGAACTGCGTACGACTTGTCGTTAGCTTGCTCCACGTGGTACGCGTCACCGTTAGTGGGAAGAGTGGGGGAAACAAAGGCGAGCTCCGTGGCGCAGCTGGGCGAGGGGGGCGCAGGGGTAAGGGGTATAATTGTTCTACTTTTTTGCAGCAATTGCGGCTATGGAATGGCTCGCTTTCATTCCAGTATTGGCAAAAGCCCGGTGTGGTGCGGTTAACCAAAGTGTACATATTCAATGTAACGAATACCGAAAACTTTTTGCAATTTCACGAGAAACCAAAATTGCAAGAAGTTGGACCATTCGTTTATAGGTATGTTTCGAAACAAAAGGAAATACACATATACCATATGGTGCTGGGTATCCAAATAGGTAGTATTTATATGTAATGTTAATTTAATTAGGTATAATTAATTGCAATATGTACATATTAATGTTCTGACACAATCTTTATCTCAAATTCATTCCGGTTTGTTATTACAATACAAAATCGCGACTTTACTGTAATTTGTTTACAATTAGATATATTTTTTGATGATATGAAACTCTGTATATACACATTGTATAAACCCACTTGGTGTTACTTACATGTTTGTTTGACTTCTAAAAAGTGTATTATTTTTATGTTCTACAGAGAAGATATGGAAAAAGTGAATATTGTGTTTCATAATAATGGTACTGTAAGTTATCAACACAAGAAGATATTAAACTTTGTACCAGAATTGTCAAAGGATAAGGACATGCAATTAATGGTACCGAATATTCCATTATTAGTAAGTAACCACACACTACTTCATTCATGAGTCCACATTTCTTTCTTTAATTTAACGTATCGTTTGCTTTGTGTGTTCCAGACTCTTTCAACGCAGAGTAAAAGTCTACCTCGATTTATTACTCTAGGTTTATCTATGTTTTTAAGTGGGATGCACATGAGTTCGTTTGTTCCTGTAACTGCTCAACAACTTGTTTTCGGATATGATGATCCGTTGGTTAGCATCGCGCATAAATTTTTTCCAAAAACAAGACGGCCTATGAGTCAAATGGGACTTCTTCTTGGAGTAAGTCATAAATGACTCTACAGAATAAGCTCGACTCACTGACAAAAGAAAACGTTGCACAAGAATAAGTGTCTAAAGATCCAAGATGGAGGAATAGTACTTTAAAAGCAAGGAATCGCTTATTTTATACGATTCTCCAAAACTTTGAAACCATTATAAAAATTTAGGAACTATTCAAGTTTTGAAGGAAAAATATAAACAATTTTAATAACTTCAATTTTACAAAATCAAATTTCTCAGATCATAGATACGATATAATCTCTGAGAATATCGTTCCATCATACATGCACCAAATCTCTTTTAACTCTAACAATGAACTATAGTAGAACTATCTACAATTACAGAGAAACGGTACGATAAACGAAGTATCTACCATTTTCACAGGCCATACTGATATGAGGGAATTTGGATTGATAAATCGATTAAACGGATTAGATCGTTTACCTTATTGGCCGAATGCTCCATGTAACTCTATTCGAGCTTCAGAAGGTAAATATAAATAGCTTGTACAAGACGTTATAAACATTTATCATTTTTACAAATAATTATTTATTTCTACTTCAAGCGTTTCTTCTGTACTCAAACACGAATAACTGTGGGAAAGTTTGTTAAATAAATATTAGGTTTGACTGATTTTCCTTTCGAATCACATATCTCATTTCATTTTTACAATTTTTATTTTCCTCCATCCACTCGTCATCACTATCTTCGCTTTCTCTATTTTCCTCTTAATACCTATTTTGTCCGCCTCTACTCCTCTCTCACTTACAATCTTCTTCTGCTCTGCTTTCTCCTTCTTTCTTATTCCTTCTTTTCACGATCCCACTGTACCAGTACTTCACACAACCTCGCTTTCTATTTACTTTCGTTTTATCTCTTCCATTCCCCATTTTCACTACCGCAGCGCCGCGCCGTGTCTTTCCACCGTCATTTTTCCAATTAATTTCTCTTATTGATATATGTACAGGGTGAGTCTCGTAACGTGACGATATCAGATAACGAGATAACTCGTAAGTTATTTGTTGTACAAAAAAAAATGTTCAAACAAATGTTGCATGGTTCCTAAGGGGACATACAGTGCTGCAATCAGATTTTTGTTACTTCGATTTATTATCAAGATATGAAGGTCACCTTCAGTTTTTTAAATTGAATGCCCAATAAAAAAATAATGTCGGTATGCGATAGTTGTCCGTGCAGAACACAGGCTGCTTGACAAGAATCGCGACTTTACTGTAACAATGATTATATCTTTAACGTATTGTTTTCAATGAAACATTTAATTCTAGGATCTTTCTTTCCACCGCGTGAACAAACTGGCGCCGATATCGTCCACATTTGGGATAAGGATATCTGTCGCACTTTGCCTTTACAATATCGCGGACCTACGGAAAAGTCAGGAATCAAGGCGGATTATTATACTCCTACCGAGATGGTGTTTGGACGACCAAACGAAACAGCTCCAGGAAATGAATGTTTTTGTTCCGATGATATGTCAACATGTCCTTCGGATGGGCTGCAAAATATCAGTCCTTGTCAATATAGTAAGTATGATCTCTATTATGTCTACCAAACAAATATTGTTAACTAGAACCTCTTGGGGGTTACTCATAAAGGTGACCTTGACAATATACGTCAAGGTCAAGGCCATTCAAAGCCTAAACGTAACATTTACCAGAAGCATTGTTATTGGATTAGTTATGTTTATTCTTCTACGTTCTGCAGAAGTCAAAAACTAGTATTCCTGCCGGATAATTGTCCCTCGGACCCGTGCTTTGGACAATTATCGATAAAACACTGTATTTTCAAAGTGGCTCTGTTTTCCGATTTTAATTTTTGAATGTAACTTTTTCCTATACATCTGGCCTCGGAGTTAATGACTCCGATAATGAATAAAATTTCAGGTTAATAAGTTTAGGTTTTCAAATACTTTCTCCTTTCTTTTTCGGTGACGCTATACACAATGTATAACGGAACCTGTTCAGCAATTTGAAAGACATTTTTCGTATTTCACAGCTGCGCCAGTCTATCTCTCTTTTCCACACTTTTATAAGGCGGATCCTAAACTACTAGACGCAGTTGAAGGTTTGAGTCCAAACCAGGATCAGCATGGAACGTATTTCAAGATTCAATCGGTATGTAGACTTTTAGCTAATTCTAAGAGAACAATTTACTTAGGGGACAAAACACATGTCGAGTCGTCGAAAACACTGCAAATTGCTCAACTTTAAACACTTATAACTTTTAAACCATTGATCCTCCTTGATGTAAATTTGGATTTCTCACATCTCCTCGTCCAAATCTACTGGATAACGTAGGGAAAAGGCAAAAATTTATGGGAGGAAGACAAAAGTTTCTGGTTTCGCAAAGATTAGTTTACCCGAAATTTTTACTATACTTAAAATTACTTATGATGTATTCATTGTTTCGTCTTGTTCCGTAGAAACTTGGTGTTCCGCTAGAAGGGAAAGTTCGCCTACAAATAAATTTAAAAGTTGAGCACCAGCCAATTATCGGCGTCGTTTCGAAATTTCCCGATATTGTTTTCCCGATTATGTGGCTGGAAGAAGGCGTCGAAGAACTGACACCTCCAATCCGCAGGTGGATCTACTTAGCAACGACATTCAGCGATATTGCTGTGCCTTGTACCTCTTATGGATTAATTCTAGTCGGTATAATAATCATAATTACCGTTTGTGCGAAAGTCTACAACAAAACTGTATTCACACACGAAGCGATAGAACTGGGCAAACGAACAATCAGAAGAGGTTCGATGTTGCTGGTAAATGGACAACACAGATTAATAGTGACGCGAGATACGTACGTGTTACTGAACAACAGTAGCACGGAAGAGAGGATAAGGGTGTAGGTCTCTTAGTAATTATTTTTATGAATAATACCCGAGATACATACATTAAAGCGTTACATTAAAGTGTGTTGCGCAACGACGAATCATCTCGCATAGTTTTTACTCGTTTTAATACTGTACACCAAAGTTCTTTTTCCAATTACCTGAAGAGGGATGATTACGCGTAACTGTTTCTAATGTCATGTATCTGGCGAAATTACGATTATTCCCTACATGAATCACGTTCGATGTGGCTGAATTTCTACTCCCAACTGTGATTTCACTTGTAAGGACTTATATCATCAATATACGAGTTGCAGTGCGAAATAGATCGCACCTGGACGAACAGAAACGGGTAATGAATGATCAAAGACAATGAAAAAACTTATCCCAGCATAATAAAAATCTCTTCCTTGCAACTTGTGCTATATATATAGCATGCCACAAACTCAAACGGCCAATCTGCGAGAGCTTAATTTACACCCAAAAAGAATAACGCGTAACTACGCATTTTCCATTACAGCACGCAGAAATAGTGATAACAGCGTGCAAAATCGCTAACCGTGATTTATCACAGTGATCGCGGAATCACGATCACTGTCGTGATTTTAACTTCGCTCACGCTCGAATCTGCTCGATTTTTGACAGCACGACCTGCCAGCACAAGCTGAGGGCAGATATGAAGGCAGGCCTGTTCTCTAATGGACGGAGTTTAAACTAATTTCGAGGTCAAAGCCAGATCTACACCCTTAATATAAAACATACAGGTCACGTCTCTGCGACTTGCGCGAACAACAGTTATGCTCTCCGCCAATCAGAAGCGATCACGAAAATCACGATTCACTGTTCAATCGTCAATCACCGTGATTGGGAATGAAAATGATTGAATCTACACAGTAGGTTGACTGTGTT
The DNA here is from genome assembly GCA_963966675.1 of Lasioglossum calceatum. Classification (NCBI taxonomy): domain Eukaryota; kingdom Metazoa; phylum Arthropoda; class Insecta; order Hymenoptera; family Halictidae; genus Lasioglossum; species Lasioglossum calceatum. The sequence goes on from OZ016548.1 coordinate 694,790, forward strand.
TATTCGGTCTCCATAGATTACATGATTTTTTATCACGTAATAACACGTAATTTCTATGACATTAGTAAATAATTATAAAACAATGTAATGTAACAAAATAAAGGGAAAGAAATAGCGTGTGGACCACGGGCTACCAGTTCCCCGGCTCTGCTCTAATGGAAAATAGTAGTTACTATACTTTACGTATACTTTCACGTGTACAACATTTGTTCATAAGTCTACACCAAAGCGATTCCTGACAAACTTATTTTTCTTTTTTCTTGCGTGTACCTGCATTAAGCCCTCGCAGTTTTGTCGTTTACGGTTGAGACACCCTGTGCACGATATACGGACACTACATATAGCTCAGGCCTGGGCACGGGTGGAGCACCTCCAGCGTCTGCTTCCCCCACCAAGCTTTCCTTCGGTGGCGCGGCGCTTCTCGCGACCGCACTGCTTGCGACAGACGAAGCGCGCCCTTGCTTCATAGTAACGACGGATGGTGGTGGGGGACAGTGGGCGCTACAGTGGGGACGGTCTTGTCTCGATTGAGACAAAAATGCCCAGGCCTGCCATAGGTCAATGTTGCAGTTTGGACAGTTCATACACGATCGAAATCTAGCACAATGTTAATCCATTAATACGAATGATTTCCAAACAAAATGATAGCTGGAATTTAATTGTAATTTGTGTCTAAAGGTTGCATTTATACTCTTGATCTAAACTCTACTCAGGATATTTAATATTAAATATAAAAGCAAGTTAATTCTTCTATTTTTTAGTATCTTTTTTAGGAACTAAACGCTGATTAAAATTTTTATACCAATAACGTGCGTTGATAGAGGTATTTGATTAAGATTAGATTGATATATCATTTACTGTTTATACATACGAAATCTATAATAAAAACAATCATCCTACTCAAAAAAGTATTTCAAAAGAATTACTATACAACAAGTAAATGAATAAATTGAGCAGTGTGATGTCTAGTAGATTATGACAGTACGCTCATTTTGCGTATCCAGAGATGTTAATATTCATTGTAATATAAAGAGGTAATTATAACTGACAATAAAATTTAATATTGGAACATGAAATGCTAAGTTTTATAACTTGTTCCCCGTATAATGTTCACTACGTATCTACAAACCGAGCCGCCTTTTGTATCCTTGTGGAATTTATCCAGCTCCTACCCACTCCGCTGCCGACCAACGTCGCAGGGCGGCGATGATTGATCTCGGCTCGGGTGTATCAGTGTGAACCACTACTAATCCCATTACAAAACTTCTTCATTTTTCATTATTTTTTTATGGGACTTTCACCAACTTATTTCTGGCATTTTCTGATTAAAATGACACCAAACACGATATAATTTCAACTGTATTTAGTGGTTTAATCGACGATGAAAGTTTCGGGCGCAAGAAAGGACAGCGTATATCTCGCCTGTGATATTAGAGTGCTCACGCCCGGGTTTTGGCCGTGCCCATTATAGTGCTGTCCCCTACGCTAGTGCTTAGCCTGGACACAGAGTTCTGATCCAGGACACAGATGTAATAACAGTAAAGTGGGTTCTGTTTCCTGCTAAAGATGATGTTGGTTCTGTTCCAGACTAAAAAGTGATGTAGGAGCTGTACCAGGCTAAACATGATCACGTCGGTGGTAATATACTCTCTGCTGATACAAATATATATTAATTATGACATACATATTACCAGAGAGAATCTCTTTCTGAGTAAAATTTCTTCTCGGATATTACGAAGTTGTGATAGTTTATTTAAATTGCCTTTTTGGAGAATCCTGCGATACCGCATTCTTACAAATTTAAAGAGTAAACTAATTTTATTTTGTCAATACTGATTTCTGTAAATCAGAAAATACAATACAATTATACAATTGCAAATACAATTGTATCGAATTAGAATTGTATCGAGTTTTGACATTCTCGTTAAAAATGAATAAATGTTAATTGCAACTGTAAATTGTTAAATGCTGATTATCATTGTTTACATATTTAATAAGTTGATAATTATAAGTATTAATTATTAATTTCATTTTCTTTGTTTTCAAGTGTGAATATTGGTAATCATAATATAAATGAAATTTTCATTCATTTGTTTCGATTATTTACAACAAAATTTATCATCGTGTATAACCTTTCAGATGAAGAATCAAGTTAAAAATGTATAAATAAGAATGAAGATTTAAATAATGATTTGAAATTCAAAGTTATCGGAAATGGAGGTTACCAACACTTCAACAGTTACAGCCAGTTCGTCGTACGATGGCGGGAGTTCCAGATATTTCAGAAAATTCAAATATGACTCTCCGCCAGTAACGAGGGTATACATTTACCATATTAATTAATTTCTCGAAACTAATAGAAATTATAAAAAGGTAGTTTTGAAAATGTGTTTTTAATACCATAGAAAGCAATTGCAGAATACGTTAAATTAAAAAGAAATTGTTTAAATAAGCACCGTTATGTTGACGATGCAATTTTTTAAAGATATTTTTCATTATGGTATACATGCTTCTTTTGGTAAATGGAAATATTTAAAAATCTACTGATTTAAAATTATTGGAGATAATCAGAATTATTTTATTAATTTCTCCAAGATGACACCGTATAAATGGGGGGTGCAAAGTATGCCACATTATTCGAAGGACGAAATGGGTGGACCTAAAGCACTTTCTAAAATCAATCGTGATTTAAAGGTTCTTCAAAACGATATTTCAACAATAGATGTTGCACGAATGAAGGAGGTCGACGATTTGTTCAAAGTAATCGTTTCTAATAAATATATTATACATTATGAGCTATAATTATGTTATAGTAGATATATTACATTAAGTATATTATGAATTTTATTTTCAACTTGTATTATAGATTAAAATAATTTATAAAATTGTGTTTACTCAAGATTAAATGGTTATAAGTTGTTATAAATATTATCATTTACAGGGTGTGCAAATTCATCGCAGTCAATACAAAGACCATACAGGCTCGCGTCATCCCTTAAAATTTTTCAAAGGTGATCAGTACAAATATCAATGCGCACCAGGAGCAACTTCGTCATATTTCTCGAAATACCCACACAATTATATCGAATACAAAATACCTCCAGTTTTACCTCTTACATACCAGAGACGAAGGCACACACCTTATCTACCTAATTTATCCCTTAGCGGTATTTACAGTGAATCGAGTTGCGTTGCTTATAAACGATGATTTATTCATTTACGCTAACCGACCGAAATAAAAATTAAATTTGCTATACATATAATACATAAAAATTTTGAAAAATATATACGACTTATAAAATTATATTTACTGTTGTTGTGCTCTCCTTCGAATTAAATCCTCAAATGAAATGCAGTGAAGAATTCTGGAATCCTAACGACGAAGTGTACGAATTCTTCGCAGGAAATTGTTGCAGATCGATTGAAGACCATTTCTTGACGCACCTGAGCATGAAATTTTTCAAAATTTCGATCCGTAAGTTGGTCAATGTTATTGAACCACCCTGTCTATATTCCATGAAATTTTTGTTCCGGTAGTTTTTAGTTTCAACAAAATCATGACATAATTTATCGTCTAACGTGGTTTCTCCGATAATTCTGATAAATTTTGATCATTATCGTTCAGGCATGATCAATACATGTTATTCAAACTCACCATTTGTGCAATGTTCTCTGCCTCCTCGGTAGCAATGCCCTGAACATCGTGAATGTCGTTCCCTGCCAGTTTTTTGATAGCCTTGATTAAATCCTCCTCAGAAATGATATTGTCACCGTCCAAATCTGCACATTAATTAATTCGATCATTAATTAATTAATAATAAGAATAATTAGATATTGAGATAAATATCTCTTCAGGTTATTGTGATGCAAAAAATATTTGTTACGAATTGAAAATTAATTAAAATTGAACGAGATCAGGTCGAATGAAAATTTACCGAAAATGGCGAATGCCCAAGCGGCTCGAACTTCGTCAGGACAGTCAACGCAGAAGGCTGAGTATAAATCCAAGACGTCTTCGAGGCTCAGGTGATTGTCTTTTTGCGAAGAGAACACCCGATATATCGAATCTCGAAATGGACTACACTGAAATCAATTTTTAACAACAGATGAATGATACAAGCAAAAATAAGACGACGAAAATATTCAAGGACAATTCGCAATTTAAAACTTAGACATAACAAATTCCGTAAGTTTCTAATGCGAATGAAATTCACAAAATAATATCAATGGAAATTGAAAGTAAACTTCGTTTCAATTAATTAATGCAGTTATATTAATTCCACCCCGTTGAGTTTTATAAATTCATTTAATGACTCTAGCACCTCAAATTAATCACATATATTTTCAATTATCTACATATAAGCGTAGCAATATAATTAACTTACTTGAATTTGAGGCAGTATTATGTCTATTTGTTCTGCAGTGAAACGATGTTGAACATTTTCACGCAACTTTTGCGGGTCTACAATGTCCAGAAGATTGACAATGCTAAAATGTTTGATAAATAATTTTTAAATAAATTATTAACAATTAAACGGTAAAACAAATCACAAATGTATTAATGATTATGTATTAACGAAAACGTACGACAAGTCAGCAAAATACTGATGGTTCATTGGTAAAAATTAAATGTGTTAAAAATTAGTCAACTAGCCACGGTTTCCCCTACCCTCATCCGAAATACGGCGGAAGCCGGTCCTGAGCTATAGTCTTATGTCGGATTAAAACTGATAAAATCATTAACATACAATCGTAAACATTAAAATCTTTTCATTCATAAATAATAATCACAACATCGCATAATAAATAATATGAAAGTATTGCTTACCGCAGTATTTTTGCCCTTGTCAAGTACGTCAATTCTTTGTAGGTGGAAAGTGTGTTTTCGTCAAGTATGTTCTTGTATGACAACGAGTTTCCCATGGCTATACAACAAAGAAAATAAATTGTAACGAACTGCAATAATCCAACCACTGCAATGACAACTGTCAATCGTGCACTACTGCGTTCTTATCAGTGCACTGATAACGTGCTATCAGATGTGTCATCTTGCCTTTATTATCCATTTTCCAGGAATTTTTCTTAGCTATACTAGAATTAGTACAATAATATCACAAACATTATTTTACAGATTATTGAATTTGATGTGTATGTAAATACATGAAATTGCGATATGCAATATATGGTATATACAGGGTGTTCATTTGAAAACTTTCCAGCCAAATATCTCGAAAAGTATGAAAGATATAAAAAAGTGTAAAACACGTGTCCATGATTTCGAGGGGGAAAGAGAGGGGCAGTACGAAAAGTTAGTAGTTCAGGAGATATTTCAATATGAATAATGCTAAAACACCATTACTAACTACTAACTTTTCGACATACATAGATATATATTTCTATTTGATCTCTGTCTCTTGAAATTGACATGGAACATTGTTAATTTGTATACAGATCCACAGTTCCATTATTAATTATGATATAGAGAACATTGTTATTGTTAAATTTTATTTTTGAATGAAATAGTTATAGTTGTAGTAATAATTTACGGTAAAATTTAAATTACATATATTATTTAGTAATAATAAATAAATAAATAATTTTATATTTATTGCTTTAATAATATACAGGCATGATTACGTATTATAATGAAAATTGGCGGGAGAATTTGAATTTGAAGAATTCCGTAACGCGGCGCCCAGCGAAACCAGTTGCAAATAAGGAAAGTGACTAATATCCACGATCCTTCCTCGACGGATTAATGTTTCGGACCGCTTAAATAATAGGTTCCGTAAGAACTGCATATTCATGGGGCGTGTAAATAACCGCGGGAAATTTAAATTGTCGAGGCGCGCACTGCGTATCTACACACAGAACTCGAAGGATTCACCTCGAATTAAGCAGCCTATAGCGCAGCACGTAAGTGATTAAACCGATTACACGTGGAATGCTGGGAATGTTGGCGGATAGGGAATAGGTTTAATTAGACCGTCAATGAGCGGGGTTACTGATTGGAAAACGGCCGTATTACGCGATTTGTACGCTTGTCGGGAATGATGTACTCCGGGAGAATTGGCCGCCATCGATTCCCACGACGCTATAAAACACGTCGAGAATCTTCGCGATTGTGTTTTGACACCCGTTGCAATTCATTAGATCATTTTATTATATTGTTATCATTCCAGAAATTACAAACGAATTATTTGTTTCTATTAGTGACAACAGTGTAAGTACGAAATAATTCTTTTTTTCTTTTTTTTTAAATTTTGCTAAATATTACTTTTCGCTACGTGCCAAGGCCCTAAGGATTGTGCGTAATTCTGCGGGGGCGTCGGGAAAGACGGAAAGGGTATCAACCCGTCGGCCATCTTGACATGAACAATATGTGGTGCGCTCTATAGGCGACTTTAAATACTAGTGTAGCGTCTCAACCATCCGTCCCCGCTCGCTCGACGCCCCCTCTCACCCAGAAGTTTACTTTACGCTCACATCAGTCTTTAGGTCCGTGATACCCATTCCGTCTTTCCCGACAGCCGTCCGTGGCCATGACGGAAGCGTGCGGGAATAGAATCGTAGAAGGGGAAGGTAGAGTGGGGACACAAGTTTTGATCGAGAAACCCTGAGTAGGGGCAATATGAAATAGTTGGTAGTGGGGGAACCGGTGCACTGGTAGTGGGCCTGCTTTAAATAATTCGGTCACCAATCGACAATCGCTTTTGCCCCTTAATTTTCCTCCGCCCCTTCGTTTACGTTCACCTGCACTGCAGTAGCTGCAACGCACCCGATTTTCCCCGGAATTTTTGCATATAAATAGAGCACACAGTACGAAATCTGATAATCTGATTTTCGCTGTAACTACCCTGCATCCACGATAAAAGGTTCAAACTTGTTACAATATATATTTCCTCCGCAAGCTATCGGTCGCGCAGCGTCCATCGTCGCATCGGTTTAAAATGCTTCAAAGGCATTTCTCGACTGTCTTTTGTTTGCCACCGAATGACAGCGTAGAATACATTTTAAAAGCCCAGGACCGAAAGTTTAAACAATGCGAGAACTTTGAGAGTGATGTCGCCAGCTCGAAATGGATCCACCTGAAATCTCGCATAATTTTTGAAAAATCTTTATAAGTGGAAGAGTTTTGCGAACCGTCAAATTTTTGAAGCATAACTCGAGAAACTACGTACCGATAAATACGTGAATTTAAATAATTGCTTTATTTTCATTTTGTTGTTGCAAGACTCGAATGGTTGACGAGTGGTATTGACCGGAGCCTCATAAAATATTTGACAATTTTTCGAATTAAATGAGAGAGTTTGAGCAAAATTCAAATTCGTGCAGGTATCTACCTGCGAGAAACGAGATATTTGGTTTATTTTGGTTTCGCTGTTGGAAAATGGGAATGGTTGATGACTGAGCGTGGCAAAATGGCGATGATAAGGGGTGGTAGTGGGTGGGTGGACCGATAATTATTACACGACTCTGCGAAGCAGTTATTGTCCCAATTCAGGGGTCGCTTTGCGGATAATAGCTGTGCTCGAGAGGTCATGTGAGCTTGACGTTCCAGCATGTCAACAACAACTATGCATCATGGGATGTCTGCCGCACGTAAACGCTTGTTCCCACCCCGATGCTGGCAACCCTCTTTTCACCTGTGTCTATCTCGCTTTCGCGTGCGTTTGCTTAGGCGCTCCATTCTCGGTTTTTCGCTATCTTAATTTCAGGTTCTTAGATCATCCGAAGTGCTGCAATGCGATGATAAAACATCGCAGATTGAATTTTAAGAAGTTGCTGTAGTGGGAGGCCTCGGTTTTTGAATTTTGAATGCCTTGAGCCAGCAAGTGATGTAGTGTTTAGTCAGATTATAAAGTATAATCCTAGGACCTTCCCAAAATTTTGTATACATTTCTTCAGACACTTTTTATACATTATTTAATACTAAATACTCTAAGTGTTCTAAAGAAATTAAAAAATATTTGTAATTTTCGTTGGGGTCACGAGAGACCCTAATATACCAGTTAAGAAATGTTCTAATTTATGATTTTTAGAAATATATCGTTTCTCTTTATACTTTCAGTTTATTTGCAAATATCTCGAAAACTACCGAGTGGTTGCCCCTATAATAGGGTATATTCGTAATCAGGGGAACGAGATCTGTAACTCTGTAAAGTCTCAACTAAATCTGAGAGGTGAAGGGCTTGCACTCTCCTTGTGAGCGTGACGTTGGCATTGGCCGAAGCGGAATCCGTCCCCAGTTTCCCCGCCCTAATTGGTCCTCGTTGTTCACGAATAACTCTTTAACAAAGCCGCGGCGAACATTTTCGCAAAGGGAAAAGTTGCTTCAGATGGCCTGAGGAATCACCCCGTGCAAGGAAGTACAAAATTTTTAGGACAGCCTCTGTAAAGTAGATTTGAATCGTTTCCATCGCAGACGTTCCTAGTCGAGTGATATACCGGTCGTCGGCATCGACCGGCCATCGCAAGGACTGCGGCAAGGTCGCTGTGAAAGAGCGTCGTTTCGGATTCAAGCGAACAAGTCGAGTCGATCCGATCGAAGCACGGCGCGGCGCGCGGCGGCGAGCGAGCCCCGGTCTCGGAAAGTCGCCGGTCAGGGACGGAAGCGAACGGTTCACCTCGGGGGCGGCGGAGGGCGCAGTCCCCGCTCCGGCGGCGAAGGGGGTGCAGGGCGCAGATGCCACGCGGCTGAAACCGGAAGAGCCCGAAACGGACAGAAACGATGCAGTTGTCCGCAACGGCGATAGAATAGTGAGGCAGTGGCATAACGCGCATAATAACGCGCGCGCTCGAGGCCTCCGCGAAATGAGATACGGGGAGTCGAAGGTGTAAGGGAGACGGAGCCGGTTGGATAGACGGGAATAGATAGACACGGCGCGGTGGTGGGGTGGTGCCTATCACTCGGGGAGATCCAATACAATGCGAACTATTGTACCCACGTTCGCCATCCACTCCAATTCCTAGGGTGGAGATATGCAGCTAGCTCTCGATCCTGCACTCGCCGCGCACCCTGCATACGTGTGTTGGAACGTTGCACACGCGGCTATCCTGTGTCCTTGTTGTTTGTCGTCGCCGTCGCCGTCGCCACCCACGGAAGAAGCCGGGGCGGCCACTTGCGAGAGAAATCGGAGAACGGCCTGGCGAACGTGCTTTTATCGGTTTCTACGTACCTGGCCCGCGGGACGGTTGATTAATGTCTTGATAGAATGTGTGAAAACATCGGGTCCCGAGCGGCGCTTGCATCGTGTGCAGACACTGCTTCTTGTCGCTGGAGCAAACAGTAGGGAGACGACAAGAGGCAACATCTAGAAAGAAAATTACTTTTTTAGAAACTACCTACACAATCGATTTAAAGGTCCACTCGGCAAGGCTACATAATGTAAATTGTTATAAGCAAAATTACACAGTGTTCGACTACAGGTGGGCGAAAATTCAAGGGGTGGTTCTCCGTGATAATATAAGACGAAAATGAAGAATTAAAAAATTGCGATTTCGGCTTCGTTATTCAGTTAGTAACAGTTAAAAATCTGCCGAAAATGCGGGAAACGCTTTCAACGGAGGTGCACGTTGCGTACGTCACACAGGCGCGCGACAGTCTCGTATCAAGTGACAAATGCATGCATACCTTGGTTCTCATTTGGGGCCCCAGCGAGGTGCAAATGTTTAAAAAATCGTTGGACGACATTGAACCTACCTACTCTACTCGTTAAAATCCACAAGATTTACAGGGAGTGACATTGAAATGGTAAAAAATTTTTGTTCGAATCGCCAAAAATCCTTCCGACAATCATCATTTTAGTAAAAAAAAGAACCAATTTCCAAAATTTCATCGAATTCTGACGATGAGCGTAAACGGAAACTTTGCCCAACTTTTTAATATACGACGACCAGCGACTGAAACCCTCAATCTCGCTATATTGTTTCGATCCTGTCACTAAATACTAAAGGCAACTTATTTCTGTTACCAAAATCACATCGAAGGTAATTTCGCTAGTTTCAACGTTATCGCAAAAGATTCAATCGACATCGGTTGCAACAATCGGCACAGCATTATGCGGGATACGGTGTATGAATTGTTCCAGCGATCAATTCTATGGGGAGTTCGAAAGGATGGCCGACATAACTCCATGACGACAGAGCGGGATTCCATCGATAAAAGGTATCGTGAAAAATGAAATTATTCGGAAACCATTCGCCGGCCGGCTGGAAACTGGAAAGGGAGTTAAGCGGCCTTCGTCCGGCAAATAATTGATGCGCGTCAATTAGATTTGTCAGGGTGATCGTCGTAATGAAATTAACAGGAACACCAGCCATAGACACGTATATGTATGTATATAACAGGTGATAGATATGTATACGCTCGCGGAACTGTTTCATGTACAAGGTGTATCGTAAATCAACTGTCACGCGCCTCGATCTCGATGCCAAAAAATTTTTTTCGAAATCATTAAGTAATATCGGCATTGGAGTCGCTGGTTCATTTAGTCACGCCTTTATCCTCGCGAACTGTGATTAATATCTGTTGTCTGTCGACTTGGTTCACGGAAAACTTAATTATTAATAAACGTAATGTTCATGTCACATAATATTTTATAACAAATTTATAATACATTTATATACAGGGAGGTCCGTTTAAATAACATCATTTCTATTATATATTATACACACAGTAGTGTTTAATGTAATAACATTAAATTAATGCACGAGTATTTAGTAATTCATATAAAAATTACAGCTTGCATTCTTGTGATTTACAACTAAGCTATACAAATTCTGTAATGCATACGTTAAACGCACTCACTTACAAAATAATTCAGAATTATGAATAATTGTATGTATATGCATATTAGTAAAATTCCTATGGAAAGTTCAATTTAAATGTAAATTGTGATCGACATTTTTGTGATTCATATTCATTATAAAACGTATCTATTGAGAATAAATAATTGATATCATTGTAAGTTAAAATTTACGGTTCAGTGCTCCATAAATGTAATTGTTATTTTAGTTGTTTCCCAAGCAAAATAATTTGTAGAATTACTTGGTAATTGTAAGATAAATGTGCTCAATTAATTATTCATGTAATTATTCACCTAATGGTTGGAACAAAGACTCGCAGTACACCTATTGTAAGGTGCGCGTACGTTCATGCAGTTAGGTAGCCTCACGGCAGACTCGGTGGCGTGAATTTAAATTTTTCCAATACCAGATACCGTTAATTCCGTTGATCCGCCGGAGCTGCTGGAAATTCCGATCCTACTTTTTTCGTTAACGAAGATAACACGATCGCTCCGACTACTGCGTTAAGAGAACCGGCAATTATCGGATACTTATTCTCCGTGACCTTCGCGTCGGTCACCTTTCATCTCATTTCAATTGTCCTCAAAAAATGCAATTAGCTCTGTCATAAAATTTTCGGAATCTTCGGAATCCCCAAAGAATTTATTCAATTTCTGTTGAATTTTTCTGAAAAATTTCCCTTATAATTTTAATTAGGTAATTTCACCGTAGATTGATCATTGAAGAATTCGCCTTCATATAATAACCGGGGAATCCATTTTTCAATAAAATCGTGCTCGTTTAAATTGTAAAATGATAATCCAAAACAGTGAAACGATTGGATGAGTCGAATGTCGAAATACTATCATTAACATATAAAAATTATTAATGAAGAAATTGATGCATTCAAATTTTATTCTGCATCAATATCCGCAGTCGACTAATCAGATAACAGAAACTGCTTGGTCATCCGCAACGTTAATGACCCTGATAATTTGTTGACTTCTGATAAAAATAATCGGAGAGTTTGAAGAATTTAATCTAATCAAATATTCCTCGCAATTATCGGCCTTTATACGTCGCTTATCATTTGTCATGTTTATGTGAATAAGTTTATGTAAATAATTCAGATCTTGAGAAACTAATATTACTTTCCAACAATTTATATGGGATTGCGATTATTTTCAGACACAGATAATTGTGGAAAAATTCTATGCGACTAAAAATGTTGAGAACTGATTAGTTCGAATTTTTGCGAGAAATATACATTTACTTAACTTTACCAACCATAGAGATTTTCAGCTTCCTAGCTGTCAGCACTTCGAATGACGGGTTTTCAACTATTTTCAAAGTTCTCTCTGGCCGATAGGAGTGACTGTGTGCTAACAGGCACAGATGTATGGGAATTAACGAGACGAAAATCGAATCCGCCATTCGGAACGATAGCCGACAGTGGTTGCAAACTTGAGGTGCTCGTAAAGCCAGAGAAACTGCCTCAGCTAGATCTTTTTCAGCTATGATAACTTATATTGTTAATATATCCTTAGTAATAATATTATATTTAATATTCATATGATATAGTAGATATTTCATCTCAAATCGATGAATAATATTATACTACCATAAGATAACACGTTCTTTACACCTATCTAAATTATTAAAGGTTTGATATTAATATATGTATAGAATTTAATGTATTCAAAAGTACCTCATTCCATTTAAAAGAATGAAGGTGACCTTCATATCTCTGAAAAAAATTACACAAAATCAAAAATTTTTGTGGTATCGTATGAGCTTTTAAATACTGATTAACTTTGGTACGAAACATTTTTCTGTCCGACTATCCGAAGGGGCTGAAAAATCGTGGGAACTCATTTGCGCCGCACCCTGTATATACACTATTTATATGTATACTTAATGTATTCTGCACATTTAATATAATTGTAATTTATTCAACACACCAGAAAGTATGAACATATGGAAACACATACAAAAATTTGATTGTACATACATTCAAATAACCATGCACATGTTTCACAACTTGGATACTAATTTGTGCAATGCTTGTCGTAGAATCTTGCCTGATGGAGTTTTCGGTATGGCGTCCACGAACTCGACACCTCCCCTAATCCATTTTTGTGGTGCTAAATTCTCTGAAAAATTCAATTATTCATTTCAAACATACACATAATGGCGTGTACATTAATTATGAAGAATTATTACTAGATACCGAATTAGAAATGTTATAAGTCGTTAAAATATCTTACACTAATGTCTTAAATGTTGATGCGTCTAATAAGTAAACGTAATAGGTGAAACACATATGCACAAAATGTTTGCAACTAATAATTGAACTTACTGCTAGTGAATTCGATAATTTCAGCAGCGGTCACTTGACTGCCCTCTCCTCTAACAACAAAAGCCATAGGCATCTCCCCGCACTCTAGGTTAGGTACACCGATGACAGCAGCGTCCTTGACATCGTCACGCGACTGAATCAGTGCTTCGATTTCGGCAGGCGACACTTGGTGGCCTTTATACTTGATCAGTTCCTTCAATCGTCCACAAACGTACAATATCCCCTTCGCATTCAGATAGCCTAAATCGCCTGTGTGCAGCCACCGGTCCTTGTCGATGGTCTCATCGGTGACCTTGGGGTTATTGTAGTACCCCAGCATCACCTGATCCCCCTTGAAGCAAATCTCGCCAGTCTTTCCTGGTGGAAGCACTTCATTCGTCTCCGGATTTACTATTTTGCAGAGCGTGCCGGGTATCAAGGGGCCCACGTTTCCCTCCTCGCCGTCACAGTCTCTGGAGCTCACATTAGTGACAATTGACAGCTCTGTCATTCCGTAGCCGTTGCGAACTTTCTTGCAGTTCGTTCGCCTGTAGACTTCGTCCGCGATCTGGAAATTTTAGGAGAACGTTGTTGTAACTTCCGGTAGAACGACCTGCGCGAGGGCTAGTTAGGCTAGTTTGAAAGAGGGCAGACTAAATACAATTCATTCTTTGTCGAGTGTAACTCGACATCGGAGAAAGAAAAATATAAACACAACTGGTTCTTGTTCTTGCACAGAGTGTTTCGTTTATCTGATAACGGAAATCTCATAAAAAAATGCTCCAGAAGAGTGCACTCACATCTTTCGGAAGCGGTGCAGCGCCACATAAAAGTTCTCTGACACTGCTCAAGTCGTACTTGCTTATTCGTGGATGCTTCGCGATTAGCACCAGAACTGGAGGCACCAGAGGCATATGCGTGATTCTATATTTCTCAACCGACCGCAAAAGAGTCTCCAAGTCGAACCTTCGCATCAGATACATGGTTGCAGAGTTCGATATCGTCATGAACGCCAAGCCGATCGAATAGCCGTGGAACAATGGCAGGAAATTGACGATCCGGTCGTCTTTTCTGCAGTTTAGAAAATCTGGCCCACTGTAACAATTAGTTAATCATTTTCATTAAATATTTATGATTGCATTTACCATTTGTATGAGTCATTAGCAACCTCATGCTATAAATATGCTATAATAAAGGACTTTTCGAGGTCACCTTGATTTTTTGTTACTGGAAACACCTACTTTCTGTATCATAAATCGATAGACTGTCGAACTCTAACTCTAATAGTTTACGAGATATTATCCAAGCAATTTTCTATATTCTTTGGATATTATCTCGTTAACTATTAGGTTTAGATCATATGAAGGTCGACACTTTTATTCTCAGCCTTTGATACTCTATCGATCTGTGCTATAAAAAATAGAACATTCCATTTAAAAAAAGTCAAGGTGACCTTAATATCTCTAAATAGATGACATGAAAACAAAATTTTTTTTTAGCATCGTTTCAACCCCATTGTACCATTCAACTTGCTCCTTAACATATTTTACGTATCTTTAGAAACAACAAAGATATTTGAGGTGCAAGCGTTAGGTGACTCACCCTGTATAAAATATTGTTATATTATATTCTTCATTAAGCTGCTTGGATGTTAAGTACTAGATTTATTTCTATTTCGATTATGAGCTGCCTAATTAATTTTACCTGCTGTTGCTAAGGAAAGACAGAAAATTTTTATGAGACAGAGCCACACCCTTAGGGAAACCTGTCGTTCCACTGGAGGCTATGATAACTGCTACTCTCTTAGCGTTGTCGTCGATTGGCAGTGGCATGAACGTATAAGGATCCACCGCGTCCTTATATTTTTCTATCAGTTGGTTTATTGTTGGAAACTTGCTGTTAGTCGCTTGACATTCCATTTGGATTATGTGCATCTTCCAGTTCAAGGTCGGTGCGATTTTTGCCATAATCGGCTCGCATTTCCGGGACACGAACATTACTCGGGGTTGAATGATTTCTAACATGTACCTGTATTCCCCTAAAAAATGTATGCTAATTAACGACGTTCATAAAAATGGTATAAATTGAATAATCAATATAGTTTTTTATTAGCACTCTGTTACAGTATGTTCTTGAACACTGTGTACCATGCAGTGTTAAATAGTGTTATTCTTTTTGGAAATACTCACTTTCGGTATAAGCCGGATTCAAAGGTGCAAAGATACCCCCAGCAGTCAGCATCGAACACGCAGCCAGCACATAATTCGGATGATTCTCACCAACTATAGAGATTCTGTCTCCTGCTTCGATGCCATACGTTTTTAAGGCATGTGCCAATCTCACGGTTGCTTCAAGAAGATACCTACCTGTGTAGGATCTTCCAGTTTCAACATCAACCTAACGGTAACAGACAAGAACAATTATCCGCCAGGGATACTATTCTTTGACTTTTGCCGAACGTAGAAAAGGACGTAGAAACATTTTGAATTATTTATATTAGAAATGTTTCAAAGACAAAAATAATGAGAAATATTATTTTTATTCCAACAAATTGTGAAAGACAATTCGGTAGAAGATTGAATTAAATGTCCTATGTATTTGTTATTTCAAAATAACAATTTTTTAAAATCTTTAGTGACATACTTTTCTTAATTAAAAAGCGTTACAGATGAATATCTCCAAAAATATTGATTATACGATGCAAAAATGTTTCAGATAAAAGTTGTTCATTGTTCAGTACCGAGGGGGACATCATGTGGTGGGATTTTTATTTTCTCACGGTGGACACTCCAAGGTGAGGTGAAGGTCAACTTTCTTTTATAAATTGAATGATGTGTTTTTTTATCCACCGTCATCGTCATCTGGAACATTTTAGCGTATAATCTTTATCTGTAACGCTTTATAATTACCACCCTGTATACAACTAAATTAATTACCATCATTGCGTGGTTGAGGTCTTTCCGAAACATGTTGAGTATGTGCTCTTGTAGAGAAATGTTAGGAATATTAGGCCCATGGCCACTATAGAGTATGTTGTTGTGCATTTCCATATTTTTTTTGTTGGCTCTTATCGTTTATCTGGAACAATAAAAAATTCATTATCACATAAAATTAATTATGCTGTATAAGTAAAAGAATACAATATTAAAATTATTGTGTTACAAAATTGAAATATGCAATATTATACAGTAAAGATATAATAGTAAAATCAGTTATGGTGTAAAATTAAAAGTGTACAATAAAATTGGAATTATAATAAGCAAAAATTCTCAATGAGTTGGCATTGTGTGACAAACCACTTAAAAAAAGCAGTGAACATTTTCAATATAGAATTTCAAACAATGACCTCATTTGTGTAACTTTTCTTGCTAATAAAATTTTGAAGCTGATAAAATTATGGAACAGTGTCTCAATAAGCCACAGAAAGGAATAGTCGGCGAAGTTGACTGTCGCAGTTGACTTTGCACACTTTAGTGGATAGTCCCAAAGATTCCAATCAAGGTTCCTCTCTATCAATAAAGACAGAGGGAGTTTCTCGCAGACCGCTTGATTGGTTCGATACTATTCGAGTTCGATATGTATTCAACCAAGGAACGATATGTGGATTCTGGATTTACCGGTGGTGTTTGCTTAAATAGATTGTTCGAGGAGGATCATGTTCACCTGCGAGTTTCCCTTGTTTCACAGAATTCATCCTAACAAAAATTTCTTTACTATTTCTTAACTGGGGAAATAATGGACAATTCATAGAATTTTCAAACAAATTCAATGCCCTCAATCTGATGCCTTAAACCACCCCTGATTTTCCATACGCATACTAGACTGTGTATTAATGATTTCTGGCCGGAACATTTTCACCGAAAAAGTATAAAAAGAAGCTGTGATAATTTGTAAGCCAGTGTGTTAGTTAGAAGAGCGGTGGTTGTAAATATCGATTTTCGACTCCGGCGAGTGTTTATCACTAGATCGACTCCCATTTCACCGCGAATGAAGCAGTGCCACCAACCCGGCACTCGTAATATTAAATTATCGTCAGCTCAAACGGTAACGAGAACTCGGGAAACTCGGAAGAAAGCTCGATATCACGGCGGAAACGTCGCGTTGACAAATTGTTTTCCTTCGGTATCGACTTGGCTGTGTCGCAGGGAACCTACGATGGCCCGGAAAACGTTTTCCTTCGCGCGTCGACGTTTCAGTTCCATCCAGGACCGTTGCGCCCGAAATTTTCATCGTCGATTAAACCACTAAATACAGTTGAAATTATATCGTGTTTGGTGTCATTTTAATCAGAAAAATGCCAGAAATAATTTGGTGAAACTGCCATAAAAAATAATGAAAAATAAAGAAGTTTTGTAATTGGAGTAGTAGTGGTTTTACACCGATCCGCTTCGGCCGCGCGATCCACATTTACATGCTCGGCGCGGTAGACGCAGTCATAAACAAAATTGTGTGACCCTACATGATATTTCTCCGAGCAGAACTCAGCCGTTTGCAAAATAACGCGACTTTGCTGTATTTTCATAAAGCTGCGACAGCTACATGCTGCCGAATAATGCAAATTACGCCACATATACGTAAAAATAGGACTTTCGAGGG
The DNA here is from genome assembly GCA_963966675.1 of Lasioglossum calceatum. NCBI lineage: Eukaryota > Metazoa > Arthropoda > Insecta > Hymenoptera > Halictidae > Lasioglossum > Lasioglossum calceatum. The sequence goes on from OZ016548.1 coordinate 712,512, forward strand.
CGATCGCGGCCTGGATTGATCTTTTTTTTAGCGCTTCTGACTACTGAAAAATCCCATCTTTCTATTATAGAGAAATGAGACGGCGCATCCCGAACCCTTGCAATTTTGGAAACGAGTTTTAAGATTACGTGTACAATGTGCAATTTAAAAAATTGGTTACTCTATTTGTTTAATTTCTCTATAAAAACGTCAGTAGCACACGAACGGCTGTATTTCACGTGAACTGCTTTTCCATTATTAAATTTAATATAGAAAGTTTTCATTGTCTTTTAATTTTGATCCAGCAGTAATATAAAACGTAAGTAAATAAAAGTCACTGTGCAATTCTGGCGGAGTGCCTCTAGCCTGAAGGGATTTCTACTTCGTTACCCAACTTTTAGCTAACACGCGCAAGCCGAGGCAGTATAATACACCGGCAGCAATAGAAGAATGAGTTTTCATACAAAAATTCCAAAGAATATCTCGGTAACAAATAAGCTATTCAAATTGAACAATTTTGCGTATATTTTGTAGAACACTGTCCGGATTCTTGCAAAAATTTGACAAATATACGTAGAGTAAACTGTACTATTGCTGGTACTGTGTGACAAATATTAAGAATTCCTGGTATAGAAAATCATTTTGAAGCGAGGCTTCTTTGCCGAGAGGGCTACAATTTTCGAGCGTTACGAAAATTCCGTTCGCATAAGGGGAATAGTTAGGTGTGTCGACAATATTATATTATGAATGAATAATATAATTCTTCGAGCATTAAAATTCTCGGTGCACGATTCGTTTCGCGTGCACTGTATTAATATTCCTTTGGAGCGTACCCGCCGATGTATTCCCTTTTGAAATCCCATCGAAATCCTTCAAATATTCCTGGAGGATATGGAGCCGGTGAAACCAAGTAGGAATCCATTCTTCGGCGAGTCGGAGTGTTGAGAAATCGCTGTTCAGGCTCTGTCTTGACGTAGATATGAGATTGGATTGGAAATTTGTGCAGGACGTATAGGAAACGTATATCGCAAATGGTGTGGCTAGCTCGATGTGTAAATTGTTTAGCGTGAAATTGCGTATCGACAAATGTAATCGATTAATCCAAACTTAATGAATGGCAGCTGCTCGATCTTCCAAATTCTATTCCGCTGTTTTCCACTCATTATAAACTAGCCGGCAATTACAGGCATTAACGGGAAACCTGTTATTCCTCTAATTCCAATCGTTAGCGCGTGACAAGAAATTTCAATTTTCTGTTAGAAAGGATTCGCGAATAACAAAAGCAAATTATTTTTTTTTCCTTTACGAAAATGTCTCGAAAAACGAAGGACCAATCAGAGCGCGGCTGGTAGACGGATTCCGGCTTGGTGGGAGGTCCCGCGCTCCGATTGGTCCCCGCTTTTCCATAATAGGTACCTGCTTAACAAAGCCTCTGAGAACATTTTCGCAAAGGAAAAAGTTATTTCGAATCTCCTTAGGAATCGCTCTTTTCATCGAAATACAACATTTTTATTGTTTTTTCACGAAGCCAGTAGCATCGCAGGGTCGGTGAAACGTACAATCTGAAACGTATGTCGGGTCGGGGGATAAGAATTCTCGCGGGTCACCGGGTCGCTCTCCGTTATCGGAACGGTGTTCGATGCTACGTCCGAGCAAGCAATGTGTCTCGAATATTCACGCGGGGCTTCTGTGACCAGCGGAAGAGGCGGGAATGCGTCCTCCGAAATCACTGAACTGCCAGACCGGTAGTCAGTGTTCGGGGTTAGTTCTACCGTGGATGCGGTGCCAGGGGCGGACCGGCCCGGGTCCTGGGTATGGGGGCGCGTGCCAGTCTGATTGTTGCAGCCGCACTGGGACACACGAGCCGCATACCGGCGATTCTTGGCCCCGTGCGGCGTGCCTAGACACCCCGGGAATACTTATGACTTGTTGAAGCGCGCCGCCACTCCGCGGCCCCGAAACGGCTGCCACCGAGCATCGAAAATCTGACATTTTTTCCACTGCTCTTATTTTCCGAGCTGTCAACGTTACCAAATTTGCGAACGTTTTTAACAGTCGTTCGTCCTCCGTGTCAACTTAAAAGATGATGTTAATCTAGGTGCACGGTAGTGCACCAGTCAAGTTCTCGCACTACCTCCTTTTACCAACGAAACAACTTGGTCGGTTTTTAGAGGCTTATAACTCGGCACTGGAGGCAGATGGATATTGACAAAACATTAATCTTCCAACATTAGTAGGTTCCGAGATATAGGACCTCAATAATCGTTAAATTTGTCACTGACTGACTGACTGACAGATCATCAAAACCTTCTGGGTACTTCCCATTGACTTACAAGCTTGAAATTTGGAACGTAGGTCCACCATAACAAACACTCAAAGGAATAATTATCAAAGTTTGAAATTTTACTTGACAATTGATGAAATCCTGTAAACAGGAGCCAAGCTCCTATGGCCGTAAAAAGTTTTGAGATCAAACAAAATACGGCCAAGTTCGTTAGCTTAGAAATACCTGTTGCAATACTAAAAAAGCGTTTGTAAAAATTAGTTTAAAAGAACGCTATTTAATTTTTAAAGAGTTGCACGGAGGCCTAAATTATTCCATATATACAACCTCGGAGAGGCTAGTACGCCGCGCGACGGCAGCGTCCTCTGACGGGCAACATGCATCTGAATGTTGCAAAACCATTGCTCGGAGACGTAAAAGAACGACTTTTGAGGCAAACAGCGTCGTAGATTGATGTTTCATCTAGCGGTTTTAACTACTAAAAACCCCCGTCTTTGCATTATCGAGAAATAAGAAGTGGAATCCCGGTCCCTTGCATCCTCGCGTACGTATACGTGGTCTAGCGGTGTGTGAGTGTACCACACATTCGCGCGCGAGTGTCGTCTGCTAGGAGAAGACTCCCAAAGACTTGTGTCCACGTCGACACTCTACCTTCCCCTTCTACGACGCTATTCCCCACCCTTCGCCGCAGCCCGGTCACGTGGCGCGTTCCGTCTCTGTTGTGTATGTGTCAGAATGTCGCGTGACCAGTCCGGTACTGGCAGAGAGGGGGTATCTGTTTCCCCTGAAAGGTTCTAAATCAGATACACCGTTCAAGTCTGCTAAAACCCGTCCAAATGGATACCCAGCTTTCCTTTTCTTCGAGATCTATCCCGGTCGAGTAATTCGACTCTTCTCGCGCAGGTTCTTCCCGGTCTTCCCCTTTACAGCTCGCCCTCCCTACCGGCGCGGCGCGGCGCGGCGCGGAGACGCAGCGTTGCCCGGTGAAATATCCTTTCGCCTTACCCCACCTTCGCAGCCACGCTCAGCCAGCCACTCCGCTTCGCTATTATCTTAAGTAAACAGGCTACCTGCGCGCCCCGGAATTCCAGATAAAGTCACATGTTATCAAAATCCCGAGGCTGCCTCGAGCGGGCCGCCGCGTTTGCATCGCACCAGTACCACCCCCGCGATTCTCCTACCATCCCCCTCTCCTCCCCGCGTCGTTGCAGAGAGGGATGCCAGCTCTCGTTACTCCGTTAAGTCGAGGCCTTACGCTAATGCGAGCGAAAGAGCAAAAAGTCGAACGCACGGAAACGTTTCGACGTGAAAAGTCTCTTCTCGGTTTCCGCGTGAACTGTTTTCGACTTCTTGCAAAATGTACTCGACGAAAATTAGCCGCAACAAATAAAGTCTATTGATTTCCGGAGCTTCGGGATGCATGAACATTGAATTTTTATTGTTCTATAGTATAATATTGCATTTGTAATATTCCACGCGTAAGACATGTGCCAGTTAGTTCACAACTCAAGTCGCTCATTCTGAAGGTTCACGTCATCCGGTATTTAGAATAATCCTCCTTCACTGAACGCAGCTTTTGGGCTAATTGCTCCAATCATATGCCATGTTACATTTACATGACACTCAATATTCCGAAAAACGTGGTTGCATCGTGGACTCTGCCCCTAATGAGCGTCACAAAATAAAACAAAATTCAGCAAGTACAATTATCTCTTATTTCTCTTTCTCCGATTGTTGGTATCTACTATTGTACTTTAAAGAGACTAGGTTAGATAAAGGGGTGAAATCAGCCCTTGAAACAAATTTCGATATACCGGGTGGTCCATTTATCTAGAGACAGTCAATTATTACGGAAACCAGCAGGAATATGAAAAAATGTTTTATGTAAAATATTCTTCATATGAAGGGGCACATTTAATGGCGCTATGCACATTTTTCCATAATGGCCCTTTAAGGGTCAGATGAAGGGCAGCTTCATTTGTTCGAATGGAAACCCATATGTTTTATTTCATATTCTTATTCTACATCGAAAAATAATAATTTGTGTAACTCTGGCAAGAGATTTCGGAATTGTGTTCCCTCAGGGTGAAGAGTGGTATTTTTGGGACCGACCGAGGATGGTTGTGAAAGTAGGACGATTTTCTGAAAATGGTAGTTACATGACCGCAGTTTGCCTCGCTGTCTCAATCTAGGGTAGTATTTGTGCGAAGGTGCCGCGCGGAGCGCTTCCCTTTATCCACTTACTAGTCTGCAGGGAGTCGTCAAGTACAAGCTAAATACTACTACTTCGAGAATGAAATTTCACATCGGAGACTGTCAGACACTATTACGTATCATAATTCCCTCGCCCCTCGGGCAGCCTCTTGAAAGCGCTTTTTGAGCGAAGATGCGACCCTCCAATAACTATACAGTTACACGGAGTGTATTACTGCGCTGACAGCGGATGTGAAATCATTTTTCGCCCGTAATCGCCGTGGACTGTTCCTATAGCTTACGCAATTCAACAAATTTCTACGGTGGTTTTGCTCACGGTAGATTTACATCGAGTTTCTGCTGGATATTCGAAACGTTTCGTATAAATTATTTCAAGAATAGCTCTACATATCATTTGAAATGATCATGTTAGTTTATTTGAACCACCCAAGGCTGTGTTTCCGTTTACGTCCGTCCTCGGAATTGAATGAAATTTTGGGAATGGGTTTTTTTTTGACTAAAATGATGATTGTCAGAAGGATTTTGGCGACTCGAAAAAAAATTTTTTACCATTTCAATGTCAATGTTTCTACAAAAACAACCTAACTATTATTTCGGCTATCCGAGGATTAATACGAGCCTAGGTGGGTGGTTCTCCGATTTTCTCTCGCGTAGTTGCGATGCCAGGAACACCATCAATCTTCAACCCTTGAATCTCCAAAAATCCAATTATTCTCTCCCTGAAAGAGTGTGCGAGGCAACAATGTCACACTATTCGATACTAGGAACGGTATTAATCGAAAGCGCTGGAAGATTTCCTACAAGATCCAAGATCCCATCGTAGCCACACCTGAAGAGAAGAAGGCTCGACTGTAGGTAGGGGTAGCTGGAGGGTTGCTTGGCCGCAGCTCAACGCCGGAAGAGGCTAAGGGTAAGAGCGGAAGAGTGAAATAGACGGGGTGAGATTCCCTCTCGGGTCGGGGGTACAAGAACTTCATTTTCCAAGCCATTACACCCCATCCCACCCCCGCGCTATCCGGCAAACCCCTTTACCCCTTTAAATTAATTTATATCGAAATTTTAAATGACATTCATCGAGCCGAACAATAAATAACACTACCGGCTCGGGGAAACGGCACCGCCGCGCCGTTAGTGACGTCGACCCAGCTTTTCCAACGAGCCACTGTTATGCCCTGAATTTCCATCCCTTCTCCCTCCCCTCCTCTGTACTCCCACGACCCCTTCTTCTCCCGCAGCCTCGGCGAAAATTCCTGCGAAAATTGCAGGGACGAGTTTGTTAATGCATGGTCGATACCTTGCGTCGACTCTGCGATTGTCCTTGCTATTCTCACTCCGTAACTCGCCCTTTATTTCTTTGCAATCAACAACTGATTGTTAATGATTCAAACGAGAAATGTTTGTTCTGCGAAAATAATATGAATAATATGAAGTTCGCGAGAAATGCTGTTTCGAATACGAACAGCTCAATTTTGCTCGATTTTTTAAACATCTAACTCGTGAGTATATTGTATAAAATAAACAATACTACTCCTGGAGTCTAATTTTTATGTATTTAACAAGATATAATGATAATAATAATTTAGTGAATTAATTTTTAAATAAAAATTGAAAAATCGGTGTCGATACATGAATCTTTATAAATTGAGGATTCTGTGATGCTATCGAAATTGTATTAATTAATTATCTTAAAAATTATATTAATTTTTAATGTTTTTAATAAAACCGCTAATATTTCAACAACGAAACAAGCTAATATTTCATTTTTCTAACCGAAGCAAACACGTCCACTTTAATCAGCTGTCTGAAGCAAGCTATTTGACAGGTCGATTTGGAGTGTATGCTATGTTCACATCAAGGGCGGATGTTTTCAACAACGATATGTTTTTGCTGCTATGTACCAATATCATCTATGTGTCAGGTTACGAACTTTCTGAATGACCTAGTATATTTCAAAACAGTTCTAAACTTGGACATCTAATGTTTGAATTAATGATTATTATTTAAGTTACGTGTGATTGCTAATTTATTTGAAAATATCAATATGCGCGATAATTATATTTTTCCTAAGGGCTTAAATTATATATCTTTTTTTCTAATAAAAGTTCAGACTATAAATGCACATGATTCGCATGAAAACATACTATTTCGTATATTGTTTTCAGATAAACTTCAGATTTATTTTTAAATTTCCATCGATGTGTCTTAATCAAATAATATAGTCACACCGACTTGTAGGCCTCAGAATATATAAAATAATTATTTCATCTCTTAATTAATTGGGTTTACTGTAAAAACTCAATTGTCCAGATTTAGGCATCATTTTTGGCTTATGTTAAGAGATATAAAATTAACGTAAACTCTTACTGTGTTCGGTGTCTGGCCGTCTCCGAATCAGCTGATATCAGTTAGATAAACGGTGTTCGGATGATGCTCGTAGCTTTCCAGTGCAGCGCTCGAGAGTGAATGCTGTCGGTTTACAACGACGAATACTAAAGCGTAAGTTACACAATATTCTTTGCCTCACGCTTACGCGGACGTTAAATTATGCTGCTTCCCCCTCCACAGCCACGTGACTTGATGAACTGACACAGTGCGCTCCTTGAAAAGAAGCATACTCGTTATGTATGGTTTCAATAAACGAACTCGTCCACATCAACAACGGATTTATTATTACTTACTACAAAGTCTCGTCGGCACCAGCACGTGGGCTTGTGCGACGGTCGGTGTCTTTCTGCCTCATCAGACGCGCTCTCACTCTCTCCATCGGCTCGCGTACCCTGCTCGCTTCTTCATTACAATACTAATGAACTGGAATTTTATGGAATAATTCAATAAACACTGGTTTTGCCGGTTTTTTATCAGCAAATTGAAGTTTCCTATTAAATTACAATTTTTAAACAAATTCAAATATTTATAAAGGTCGCATTTCACAGCAATGCGAAATGAAAATGTTCTTCTTAAATGTTTTAACGACTTTGTGACGTCAAAGCCAACATTAGAATATCCTTAAATTTTTAAAATTTTTTACCGGTTTATGTATCACCCAATCAATTTATTCATTAATGCAAAATGCATAAAGATCCGCAGTTCTAGTCACTAGCGACCACTTTTAGTTTACATAATATTTACAAAGTTTTAATCACTTTTGCATTAGAAATTCGGTTTAACTTTTTCATTAGAATTTTCGGATTTTTAACTTTTGTCAGGAATATTTTTTGCGTTTAAATTAGAAATATTGACGATTAAAATTGTCTGTTCGGTCATACAAATTACAAAAGTTTTGTTAATTTACGATCTGTAAAGAGTGCACCAAAAATACAGGACCACTAGAACAAGCATATTTTTTGGACTAAAATGCAAATTAAAAAGTTGTAATAATATACATTATTTTACTAATACTAATATTGACGATTGAAATGCACTTGGGTCTCGACAAATTTTGAGTCACTTAGAAAAAGTATTTTCAATGGTACAATATTTTCTTAGGAAAGTATACTCGAGTCGAAAAGTGCGGCGAATTCAATCTGACAATGAATGCGGGTTTTCTCGGAGAATTCTTCGCATACATACATATCGATTACGTTGAATAATCGGACTTTTTACTATCGCCTGATCTCTTTCACGCTCGAATGACACGAAATCGTTCATTGCGTTGCCGCGCCGGACCATTTTAAAAACTTCGGAAGCTAATTTCGTTAATGGCGTTGACTATTCTTCTGACAATTTATTAGTTACTTAACATACTATTGTTGTCTTGAAATTGCTTCTGAAACATTTCTACATACCATATATGCTGACAATAAGAAAAATCGCACTAAACAGTATGAAATAATTTTCATTTAACTAATTGAAAGTTTTCCTAATGACAGATGTTGCCGATTATGATTTCATTGGAATATGGTGGACTTGAACCTCCCTCTAAATACTGTTCCACCCGCCACCCGTACGCACCCAGCCTAAGGAGAGTGTGTAATTCTTTCAGACGAGGGTGGCACGGCGACCATGGAGGTCGCAGTTGTACTGTAAATCTCGAAGTTCGTCGTCGGCGCTAATTCGAAGTTTGGCGCAGTTGCTGCAACGCTCTCTATAGCCTCCCGCGAACATATACACGAGCACAACCGGGAGGATCGAATACATGGAAAGGAAAGTACGAGCCGTGAATCCCACGTACAAACACTGTGTTATCCATAGAAGCCAGACCGAAGTAAAAGAGGGGGAGGTGGGGCGGTGGGGGGTCAGAGGTTCGTGTCTTTGAACGGAGTTTCCCTTCGGCTGCGAATAATTGCCCGGAATGATGGCGACGAAGGGGTGGCGCGGCGATATCGAGGGGATGGGTCGAACAGCAAACGGAATTCCACGACCCGCCGGAGTTTTCAGACCTAACAGCAACGGTAAATACACTTTTACAGTAATGTCTCGATATGTGTGGACGAGACGTGCACGATATTTGCGATAAATTTATCGCCGCCACTGCGGGGTGCCTCCCCGAGCTGGATCGTCGAGAAGCGTAACATGATGCGGGAATAGATCGGTCAAACAATACCGATTCAATGACGAAACTGCATTCGTTCCAACCCTTCGTGGGCTACCTGGACCGGTTGTGACCGCGGAGCGAAATCTCTCTTGAATTTATTCGTTACCCATTAATGATACGGCTATCTTTTCTGCCGAATGCATTGCAATCAAAACTGCCCTTGAGCTTGCTTGCAACTGTTCTTATCATGATGTCTACATCTATTCTGACTGTCCGAGTGCTGTAATAGCACCAACTAACTACTCGGGCTAAGTCCAACCTTTTTCTATTTGACTCTATATAGACGCCATCTAATGCACCAATCTGAACTGTACAACTCTGGATCTAGCACTTTTTTCAGAAACTGTATCCTTTAAGAAATAATTAGCCGCAAACGTTTCCATCTCCAGAGGATCAGGGGTGCTTTCTACCCCTAAAAAGCGTATTTAGCCGAAACAAAAAATCACGTATTTAATATTTTTCGGTGTTTAATAAGTACGTCAAGTTTCATTCAAATCAGTGAGTATCAGTTGGGTAGTGTTGCTTGTAAGTTATAAATTTTGGAGGATATTTTTGCTGCATAAAGTTAAATATTTCATTATAACTATTGAAATATTGGGTGAGAAGATAGAGATCCTTGAATATAGAGCGATCCATATAGAAACAATTCCAAGATCAAAGACTAGTCGTTCGAATTATCACTGAAGAATGCTGGAATAAGCGATTGAATCGCTGAGCAGCGTTTTTATGAGAAAGCTTTCGGTAAGAAACGTTCGAGACAAAGTTAGATTGCATTCGATCTCGCAGAAAAGGATTTAAGGGCGCAGAACGCGGCGAAGGTGCAAGTCTGTTGGATGTCGCGCATAAAGGACAGATTAAACTTGGAACAACGATCGCAACTTAAGCGACGGAGAAAGCCGGTTAAATAGGCTGGAAAGGGAAACAGAGTCGAGGTCAGAAACTTCGCAGCTTTCGGGTTATCGACGAGGCTTATCTCGCAATGAAGTCGCTTCGTAATGCGTCTTCATTACACACGTTTCAATGGAGAACTTCTTAATTAGTCAATTTCCATTCTGACGGACAGTGTCATTTTTCCAACGACTCTTTCGTAGCTGCTTTCACGATATGTATAAGCGCAACCTTCAAGAGCTTTGTTTGTTGTAAATTGCGTGTCATGTGCAATGCATTTTTAACTTACAGTGGGGACCATGACTGTTTCCACACACTTTAAATTAGGATAACTTCTTTATGAACGGACCAAACGACTTCGAATTAGTTTAGTAAATGTCGTCTACTTAATAAGTTGAAAAAATGCATTTGGACGGAATTGTGCAGTAAAAACTGATTTTGACAACTTTTTTAGCTGGACCAATAACGAAAATTTAAAAGATGTGTTTTGTAAACCTGTATGAATTATATATAATACGTTCTGAAAATTACATTGAAATTGTTTAATTGCTACCACGTGGAGCAAGCTAACGAGTCGTACGCGTCAGCGTTAGTGGGAAGAGTGGGAGAAGCAAAGGCGGGCTCCGTGGCGCAGCATGGCGAGGGGCGCAGGGGTAAGGGGCCTGGCCCGCGCGGAATATGATAACCTTGGATAGAACACGTGCCGGATATGATAGGCAACTGCGTATACGTATAATTAGAAAAAGGTTAGTAAGGTCTTCCAGCCACGCCGATAGGTTTCCCTTGCAGCCCAATGCTGAGAGCTTCTCAATTACAGGAGAATCATTTACAGTGCCAAAGGCTTTATGAAAATCAGTAAATATTGTGTCAACCTTAGATTGGCTTCCGAAGAAGAAGAGGCATAGTTGCAATACACCGCTAGGTTTGTGGTTGTTGATCGCTTGTTTACGAAACCATGTTGCTGTTCACATATTGAGAGAGAGAGAGAGAGAGACAGAACTGTATAACTTATTCGCGTGACAATTTCTTCGAAGATCTTAGGCACAACACCAATGATGCTCATAGGTCTAAAATTTTCAATATTTGATTTGTTTTGATATTTGATTTCGATATTAAATATAGCTCACGAACTTTGTTGTAATTTATATTTGCGAGACTTGTATTTATTTTTAACTCTCTAAAAAATATAAATAATTTTCTTTCTCCGATGTCGAGTCACACTCGACGAAGGAGTCAGAAATGTAGTTTCGGTTCGAAGCAATTAAAATGATAAAAGTGTGCTAAGAACCGCTAGCGTCTTACGTGGTAGTTTCGTCGATCGTCCGGCCTTGCCCGACCGAAGCCGAGGTTGCCGCCGCGCCGCGCCGTTCTGTACACCTGGATTAGTGTGCGAGCACTTGATGCCAAGAGTATTTGAAATACTCCGCGGTCCAGGATGAAGTATGCCACGGGTATCAGAGGTTTGTGGGCTGTAACAAAGCAGGCCCGGAGGGCACCGAGGGTATACATACAGCCCTGGCATTTACCGGCAAGCGACGAGAGCCCGAATACTCGAGAGCAGTCCTGAAAACTTCCTCATAAACGGCTATTTGCGTTCAAGGAATTGGGACACGAGCACACCATGGCAATTTTATTTCCACCGTGGAGCACGTGCTAATGCTCGTGGAAAGTTATTCGCCGGGGCCACGGGGTTGTTTATCCTTGCTGGACAACTGAGCGATTATACTCCGAGGTGTGTTCCTCGAAATGAGTGGATGCTTCCTCTTTCGCTGGATGCCCGTCGTAAAGCGTTGCTTATGATCTGTTCTCGAAATTTAATGTCTCGTGGGGCGCAGTTCGTGACATTTCGATTTGATGTTTCACAGTAATCGCGCAGTTCCGGACAGTTGGAATTATGGTAATATTGCAGGGAAGAATGGTAGGAGAAACTGGACGATAAAGTCAAAATGGTTTCCCTATGTACATTTAGAAAATGACTTCCGGCGATTCCTTCGACCGACCCTCTGGTTTTAATAATTGTTTCAAGAAGCTTTTACCAACACATATTCGTGACATTTTCCTGGTTAAAATAAGCCCAAACACGATCGAAGTCGGAGCACCACCTTCTATTGTGTGGACCCGTTTTAAAGCTCGAAACTCCTCTTCGAAGATCCTCTTGCTTCGAAAAAAGCAAGGAAGGACAGCGAGTTGAATTTCTCAAATATTGTCAACTGAAACACTTCCATGAAATTGTTGAACCTTGGTTAAAAAAATGGTGATGTACCCAGGCGCATTTTTCAAGTTACGTTTTTCAAAATGGGTAATCATCCACTGATTCTCTACGAAAAATGGTTGGTTGGTACAGAAATTTTCCTTCGTCCTGCCATGTCGGAGATGCTCATCCCGACCTTGAAGAATCCGATTGTAGAGCAGTGTCCAACTGCACCAGTGAAAAAACACGAAGAACAATTTGGGGTTGAAAGGGGCGAATAAAATGAAAACAAGAACAGAAACGAGAAAAAAATGAAAGGCAGGAAAGGAGGGAAAAAAGAGAAAGACTTTCCGTGCAAGACACTCTGTAGATGGCCGGGGTTAACAGCGGGACGGAAGGGAGGGATAATTGAATACAACTTGATCGAGCCGCGCGTTTCCACCCCATTAAATCGGGCTTAAGTTTGTAAGAGAGAGAAAAGGAGCGCTGGGGTGGGAATTGAGTGGGAAGCAGGAGGTCAGGGGCGGCGGAGAGGGGGCGAAGGAAAGCCGAAGGGTTCGTTGAAGGTGGGACAAGGAGGGAAAAGGACGTGGAGCCAACCAGAAGAAGCGAGACAGCTCGAAGTTGCTCGATGGGGAGGCGAGAGAATGTTTACTGCTGCCCAAGTGGGGGCCAATCAGTATAGTTCCTTCGGCTGGGTCTACACTTTAAACTAGATTTTATGTTGGACTTTGGTTTTGCAAATGTTCCACTGGCTTTCGGTGACCTTGCCACCTTAAACTGTTCACGGTAATGTCTCGATACAGCGTGAACGAAATGTCCACGATATTTGCGAAAAATTTATCCTTATGGGGCTATACCCCGGAAGCACGATCGACAAGTGTAACATGGGATTGGGTATATCGACGAAACAATACTTATCCGATGACGAAACTTTTCTGTTTTCACCTATTTTGTTGTTGAACTTTCACTGGACTATTTGCGACGTTTTTCCGAGTAAAATGAGACCAAGCATGACATCATTCGGAGCATTTCAATTATTAAATAACGTTACTGGTATTTCGTGACTTGTTGGTTCACAATTAAATTGCTATTGAACAGTCTTCAGCCATGTAAAAAAGAAAAAATTTTCTGATAGGTAATGTGCTAACAGATTGTGCTAAGAATTGATTTTAAATTTTGTTAAATTGACGAAAATTAAAATAGCGAAAATATTCCAAGACTCGAAAAATACTGTTTCATTATATGTAAAATAATTAAGAAAAGAAACATTCAGCTGAAGTCGACTCGTGGTGGAGGCTTCTAAGGCAATCTATTAAATACGTATATTATTAGTTAAACAGAAATTCTATTTCTATTGTAGTCAATTGAAGACACGTGGTCGTACAATAAATATAAATTTTCATTTGTTCCTAGTAAATTATAAATCACAAAAAAGTAACAATAGATCGTAGTGGAAAACAAAGCGTAAAATTTGGAAAAGCCGGAGTGGAAACGCGGCTTAAGGCCTCTCTATAAACCTCCTTAACCCTTGCTACCCACGGCAGCACAGGCTATACAGTCGTACAATAGAAACGCGCCGGCAATACCTAAGCCGATGTCGTTATACAGTCGGATTATTCCTCAACCCTGCACAGCTCCGTTACGGCGATAATCAAATTAACTCGCTTCGAATTTTAAAGACTCCGGGCGCCGCTACCTTGTCACCTAGACCCCGCTGCCAATTCGCCGCAGCTGCCCCCCCCCCCCCCCTTTAACGGATTACTCGGTCACTCAGTTATTGGGACCGTCTGTCAACCCTACGCTGACTAGTGTTAGTCAGCCGTAAATTCCGACAACCACCTCCTCTGGAACACCGTGTCCCACCTAATAACGCCGTGAACTACCTAATAGAAAATGTGAAATCTCTGTTGAAAAGTATATTTCTAACGGCTTACAAAATGGTGGCCTCGCAGACGATCGACCGCAAGAAGGAGAATGCATTGGCATTGTTTGTAATTGTTCGGTCCCGGTAATTTGGTTTAAAAGCGACCGAATTAATGAAGGACGAGGCGGTATATCATCGGTATTCATCGCAACGACGTGTTTCAGGGAGGAATTGTCGAGGCACGCGAGTAGACCGATTTGATGCGAATCTTTCTTGGCGGGGAAACGTCATTAGATTCGATCCTGGGCAGATTACGTGGGGAGAGATCTCTTTCAGACCCGAGATGCAGACACTCAGCGCGTCCCAATTACTTTTCGCTCGGTATCGGATCATTCCGTAATGCTATGCACGTCTAGGGAATTTTAGTTGCCGCGAACAATACCTCTAATCGCGAGCCGCTATTCTTTGAGGCATTACGCGGGAAAGATGGCTTCGGCTTCTCCGGGATTTAGCTTCGGAAAAGAAGCGAGACAATCGGTGACATTGCACTCACGATGAGTGCTGCTGACACCCCACCGCCGCCCATAATGCACGGTTGATTTCATTTTACGTGAACTTCTGCGTTTCACGCGAATTATATTCGCACAGTCGAAGCTGCACGAGACGATGTTCGAAATAAAAAAGAACGTTTTTGAAAATAAGTAGGGTGACCTATCGGTGACCTTCAATGAATGCTAAATCGTCAATAAGATCTTCACTTTTTATCATTTCTCTTGGGCTGTCTTAATATGTGTATGCTAAGTGCACTTTGTTCTTTAAAGGTTTTAACAATCCGGAAATAAAAGGGAACTTGACTATTTTGCACAAAATTAATAATTCATTTAGTTTTTATGGACTTGAATATTAGCAAATATATTTATTTACTTCCCTAATAGCATGCACATGTTTTGCGTGGAGCATCGCCGTTTCTATCCACATTACTCGTCGTGTTACGACCGCTTCTGGTGGTAAAGTAACATTTGGCAGCATTTCTTTGTAAATTTCTATTCTGCGTGGAGCTTTCAAGAATATTTCTTTACAGCAGCTATTAATTTATTGACTTAATATATACTACACATGTTATATGTACCATATCGGGATAAAATATAATAATAATTATTATTAGCAATATAACATCCGCGTAGTCTACTCGTAAACAAAAATTAATTATCTCCGTATACGTTTCTCATCGATTACAAGCTCAACAGATTCGTTCGGAACGTGGCACACGGCTAGATTATTGTTTTCGAATGATCGTGTGGAAGTCGCTGCCGCGTATTCTTGGCAGACGGCAGTTAAAGGCGGGCTCACAATCAGTACAAGAATGCAGTCCGCGTGCAGGAGGAGTCCGCGATTTCACGGAGATTCTATTTTGCAAGGTAGCGATCCGTATCGCCGATCAAGTTCTTTCAAATCTCGGCGATTCAATCGAAGTACTCTTGTCTCCCAATCCCTTTCTTCCCGCCCCCCCCGGCTCCACTCTCGCGTTACTTCGCCGACACTATACTCTCTTTGATTTACTTTCAAGTAACATATTCGATTTGCATTTTTATGTCAGAGAGCCGTCATCTTTCACGTTCTCCCAGCGAAATGTTCCTAATGAACCCGAAAGGAATCACAATCACAAATTTTCAGGACTATCTGTACGGGGTTGGGGCAATCTGTATGGGGCAAGGAAAAATTATTTTATAGTTTTTAGTCCGTTTTAAAAACGTGGTATTTTTAGAAAATTAATTTTTATTTAAATAATTATTTGATCTAGATTCACCAGAACAAGCTCGTTCTAACTTGTTTAAACTAGTTTAATCAAACCCGACGACCCCACCACTGTAACCTCTTCTTGTGAATTCATATCCACAGCTAAACACGATTAATGTGAATCCCCTATAGGGATTGACTGCAAGCAGCTCCGCGACAGTCGAATAATCTTGACGATCGTCGTCCGCGGTAACGACTCTTGTCAAGAACAGATCGACAATGCGTGCGTGTGTGTGTGTCGTCGTCGGAGGGGAGGATCAGGGCGAGAGAATCGGCAATAAAAGCGGCCTTCCATTAGCTCGGTCGGAGTCGGGGTCGGAGTCGGGGTCGGATCGCGGACTTTGCCCTTTCTGATCTTTCGGCCAACCGAAATGAAAGCTACGTCTGGAATGGACTCGAAATAAGGATCCCGGAGTCTATATAGAACTTCGTAGCGGTGGATTAGAAGAGGTCTGGAGGCTTTGGCGGATCGGTCGGACCCGTGTTTAACTGCTCCACGTTGCACCCGGGCTCGGCTCGACTCGGCCCGGCCCGGCCCGCCCCGGCTCCACTCCTTCGCCCGAGATTAGCTTAGTTACAGATAACTAAGTCGGAATCCGGACAAGTTGAAGATACAGCTGGAAGAAACTGGGTCCGGCGATGAAGAAAACGCCTGCCGAGGGGAACGGAGAGCCAGATGGAACGATAGACAGAGGAAATCAAGGGATATCCTCGGAGACAACGGTCTGGAGATCAGCTAGCTCCACGAAAAGACCTATGGACCAAGCTCCGACGAAATAATGGAAACGCTGATTGTAAATCGTCCATTGCTCCTTCCAAAATCGAGAGCGCGGCGGGTGCATAAGATTTTTGGTCAAATCAACCATCCGACGTGCAGTGGGAAACTTGGCCAGAAAACGTGGAAGAAACTATTGTAGCGTTATTTATAGGCTCAAGGTTATAATATTATACGGGGTGTCCCGAATTTGAATGGCAAAACTTCAGGAGCGTGTAGGCGACCGAAAAACTAAGACAAAAAGTCTTTCAGAGATTTGCTCGTTTTGGCTCCGTTTTGGAGAAAATCGCGAAAAAAGAAACAGAACAAGAGAGTTTTCATTTTTGTACTTATTTATTTGCATTTTATTTTTTTTTCATTTTTAAATTCGCCTTAAAATCTCTCGACTTTCGATGAAGTTGACTACTTCATGGGTGAGCCTTTTTTGCAACTGTGTTACCGAGGTTGCATAGCACCGTTCACAGCTTCGTTCAATAATTTTTAAAGTTGTCCATAATTTTGTTCATTCAATTTAATCGAAAAAAATTAAGCAATTTACTCTTCGAATGTGTGTATGAAATATTGGAATTTGTTTCGAAATTATTGTACAAAATAAGTATGTTTGTTATAACTCCGTACCATTTGATTTATTTTTATTTAGTATAAAGATATAATATGCGCTCGTTCCACGTCAAATCGATCATGGATTTTGTTGGATACGAAGTATGATGTAGTGCACCTGAAATTAGGTGGAGATTTAAGTCATCACTTTACCCAGTTTGTTTATAAAATACAAGCCTCGAAAATTTTAATTAATTCTCAGTGAGCAATCTGGACAATTGATGCTTAATAATCGATTGAGAATGAGATTATAATTATGGTGAATTTAGAATACTATTATAAAATCGTTTTAATTTTTTGATAAGGCACCCATGATAGATTTTTGATCTTGCAGAGATTGTAGCGCCTAATTAACGGGATCTGATGTCCTTTGAGTGGGCATTACATGGTAGTATGTAACAGCCCGGAACAATAGACTGAGACTATACATACTAAGATTAGGGGACCTAATTGTGCATCAGAGATTTAGACTGGGTGTTCAACAAATTTGTTTTATTTATTGTTTTATATATTGTATTATGTATTTTTTATTGTTTAAAATTAATGTTCCTAAAGCAGAAACTTTTCTTTGATTTACAGAATATTGAATATTTCTTCAAAAACATAGATGCAAATCATCAAAGATACTTCAAAAATATATTTTACATGGAAAAAATTCTTCTTCGGTTGAAGTTCTTTTTATGTGGAAATCATAGTAAAATTGTGAGAATTTAATTAAAAGTGAAGTCGATACCACGTGCAGCTATTTGTGAAAACACCATTTTTGAAGAATTTCGATTTCTCATATTTTACCGAAGGCATGTAGCTGTTTTATAAATTGCAGTATTGTTCGGACTCAAGATTCCGTTATATGTGTACCGAGAACCGAGAACTCGTAACTAGAGTAATTGTCAGCGACTTGAAACGCGGCGAGACCGTCGGTCAAGAAGGAGTTTTTAAGGGTGAACAAACCTTATGCAAGAAACTCGAGGAACAAACGCTCAGTTAATGCTGTGCAAATTCGAAACGTAAAGCTCGGTTTTTATTACGTGACCCATGGAAACACGACAAAGTTTCACTGTTTTTCCGATAGTTAAAATTTCCGGCAGTCCAGACTGTGTTGGTCCGGGGTAAGTCGATTCGCTGCCACAGTCCTCGTTAAAGCTTCATAATTAGCTAAGTCAATAAAGCTGCGAAATAGTGGAAACAGTCGATTCAGCAATTCATAGTTCGATATTTAATCTAACCTACTTCATATAAGCATTTGTTTACAAAACAATGGAAACGCAATTCACTAAGATGCGTGTTTATATACGAATTGTGACACTAGAAATACCATGTACTACAACATCACAACTTTGGTTTTTACGAAATATGCTGTAAATATAATGGAGAATCCCATATGTATGGGGTGTATACTCATTTTTGACTCTCACTCTGTATGTCACACTAGTTTTAGATAATTCCTAAAGTAATACTAAGACGTTGTTGGCTTGTGTCCATTTGATCCATAGTTTTCTAGTACGATAGCATACTTGAAGAGATATCTAACAGTGACGGAAGTAGAGATTTCCGACTTTTCTCCACGAAGTTGCAACAGTTCAAGTATCCCGAATTTCTTCCAATATTCCAATGGGTGGTGCACGATAAAATATTTAACTGTCTGCAGCAAAATATCATCGAAAAAAATGCAACTTCGATATGTCAAGAGTAGAGGTTTAAAGCTTTAAAACGAGCCCACATAGAAGATCCTCCGACATTTTTCCACAGAGTTACAATACTTAAAATTTCTCGGTTCGTATAATCGAGGTTCTGCTGTATCGTGAATTAGACGGGTAGATATGATCCAAAGTGTATCGTGTTTGAGCTCATTTTAACCAGTAAACTGCCACGAATATGTTGGTACAGTTTGTTTTTGTCTGGCGGATATCGGTGTTGATGTTTCGTTTGTGTTGTATTCTTTTGTGCGTTTCAGTAATAGTGTTCGTATTTACAAGCTATACATGACATTTCGAAGTTTTCACATACACAGACATCACTGTAACGACTTTGAAGGATCGATTAATCATATCGAGCGTCAAGCCTCGCCTAATCGATGGATCGGCCGGGGACTTATAAAAACCGTTGTACCGGTTATCCAGCGGAAGGATATTCCCAGGCCTCGCAGTGTTTCAATGTTCTGGTATGTTGTTTCGCGTACCAGTTCTAGTTCCATCGCGCTGAAGAGGCAGGGCAAGAGAATGGTTGAGACTAGGCTGCGCTGACGTTGAAAGATGGTGGTGCCCCTTCTCTCTGGCAGCTGCTTCCAGCATGATATAGCACCATCCGAACGCGCTGATAGATCCAATTTACAGTGCGCCTTTAACACACCGCACCGACCCGTACTCGAAAATTCAACTTCCACCTTGACTTCGTTCCCCCGCTATCCGCACAATTTTTGGCTCCTCACGCGGGAGTGTCCTCTTGGCTTGAGCAGCCCCCCGATCATCCTCAGCTCTCGATTTTATAGGCCAATGCATCCTTGTCTACTTTTGAAAAGCTTTCTCGCTTCGTAAACTACCAAATTTGACCACTTTTTTCTTGGTTGCTGTGCACGATTTTTGCACGAATCGAAAAGTGGATGACAGGTCTTTAAATGTTAGGTCGTTCTTTAGGGGCAGAAAAGAAATGGTTTTTTGAGATTAGAAAATTAGAAATGTGACTCTTTAAAATTTCGATGTTTAAAAATCAATATTAATTACGAAGTTATTTTTTCAAAAGTGTTGCATCTTTGAGAACTTATCGTTAGAATCTAGAAAATTATGTTTGGAAATGTCCTCGCGCAAGCAGCACAATAGCAGAAAAATAATATTTATGTGAAATGAGAATTGTACGGCTAATAATGTTGTTCGAATACTCGGCTGTATATATGCCGCCAAGTTTATATTATGGAAGCCGAGCGATTAATCTGCGTCGAGCAATTAGCATTGCGGAGGATCTGACAATTGGGCGATAGGCCTCGATTTCAGTCTCTGGAGGGTTGTACCAAACACCTCGTCAAGGTGGACGTGCCCGTGGCTCGTGTGAGACCAGCTGACCCCTGACGATTAATGGGAAACTTAATTATTGG
Organism: Lasioglossum calceatum; assembly: GCA_963966675.1. Classification (NCBI taxonomy): domain Eukaryota; kingdom Metazoa; phylum Arthropoda; class Insecta; order Hymenoptera; family Halictidae; genus Lasioglossum; species Lasioglossum calceatum. The sequence goes on from OZ016548.1 coordinate 732,729, forward strand.
ATTTCCTCCCCCTGTACGCCCACTATCTCCTCCCTCCTCCCCGCTTTCGCGTTTTATATCGCCCCTTTTTTTTTTCTTTTTACATTTCTGCGACATCGCATTGTCTGCTTTGCGATTCTTCCCTGCAGAAACTAGGCACGGCATCTTTGCGAAACTTTGCAGATTCGATCAGGCATATTTACCGTATGTGCGTTAATTTTTACCGATTATTCTAATGCAAGATCTATTAGTTATTTAAACTGACAGGTGATACATATTTTTTTAGTGGCCACTTTTCAGATTACAATTCGGAATATTTTTGCGAAAACTAAAAAACTCATCTTTTTGATACTCTGCTGATTCCTCCGCATATACAGGGTGTTAATTTGAATTCGAGTACTACTATTGAAATACATGGTTTTAAGGCGAGCATATGATGAATTTTTGCCTTCAAGGTCATTTTAAAATACATGTTACACGCCTTGAAACCATATACATCCTGTTTAGTCATTTTTTCTTATTTTAAAATCAACACCCTGTATATTCACCACATACAGGAATTTTTACAGTTTTCCCATTTAAATTATAATTATTATTCATATAGGATGTCGGTGCATATTTGCGCGATGGAAATTTTTGAGGTCATAATCAGCGAATCTTTTTGCGAAAACTAGAAAATATTTTAATGGAAGTTTACAGATTTGTTGGTACACGCCCACAGTATATTCAGCAATTCTAACAAATTATTGCGATTTAAATTACAGTAATTATTTATACTAATGTTTGCGGAAGTGTGATAGATGCGTGCAATTGGAATGTAATCGATGTGCGCAGGTTAATGCGAGATAATGAATATTAATTATCGTCGATTTATCGTTGACTGTCTGTTGTTGTTTCCCCCATCTTCATCGTATCTTTGTGTGGTCACGATTTTATGTTAATTAGTGCATTGTACGTTTTCATTGTGTTTAATTAAATACGTACGTGGCATCCTACATTTTGTATATTATATTTATTTAACTATTTTTGGCGACACGTGTTCGATAAAATGTGTTGGGGGATTGTGATGAAATTTTCAGAATATATACAGGGTGTTTATTTTAACTTGAGCACCTAAATTATTTCCGCTACTATCAAAACTAAGAAAACATAACTAAATAGAATGTACATGGTTTTAAGGCGTGCATCAGATGGTAATAAAAAACAATCATACAACAAGCACAACTTAGGAATTTCGATGCTGTTATCAGGGCGCGTCTTCTCGATCCGACCTACTGAACATCGTTTATGTTATGTGTAATGTGTTTTGTTGAGTACATGTCGGGTTTATAAACATTGATAATTCTCTCCACTGCTTGAACATATATGTCCGGTGAAAGCCGCTTGTCGTACGCATCGGGGACACCCGGTATAAGGGAAGAATTTGATTTCCAATGAAAAGTACAAACGCGCCGAATGAAATCGCAGACAGACGGTGGTCGGTGAGCGATCGGCGGTTGCGTAGCGTGGAGGAGTGCGCGTGGGATGTACTTGACGTATTGCTCGAGTGATCGGATATCGATTAGCCTGCCGCATGGCTAGTCCACAACACCCTCCACAAGTCGTAACTTGCACTCGAATGCTATTCCACTAATTACCAAGGCGACAGGGACCACTGCGGCTGGCACTTCTGACGGTGGATCTTGACGGTTCCACGCATATGGGCTGGGGAGAGCTCGAGAGATTATCGGCCTAACGTATGTGGTTAATCACTGACCGATCGTTAGGGTACATTATCCTCCTTCGTTAAGCGCTGGCACTACCGCTAGAATTTTCCGGAACTTCAATGCTACTTCCACGCGTGCAGAATTAGCTCAAAGGCTCCGGACAAATGAGGGGCTGCGGGAAATTCTCGTGGACCGAATCGACCCGCCAATGGCAAAGTTCGGTAGTGCTCTATGAAGAGGTATGTTGCGCCGAGTTTCAACTATTTACCTTGACCTGGTGCGTAACCAGCAGGAAAATTTGAAAAAATCAGTTCCGGCCTTGTTTTCCCCATTTAATCGTGAATTAAAATTTCGCAAAAAATATGACGCATTTTTGTCACCGAGGAGTTTTAGGTCAGCATATTTCACCCTCAATCGTTTCACCTTCCGAAAGAAATTCTGATAAATGTCAGCAGCCATCAGGGTTCATATTTGATAATTTTTTTCAATTTTTTACTTTCAGTATCATCCCTTTTTCTGTAAATACTTTTTTCATTTTATTTCGTTTAGTAAATTGCCAAGACCATGGCATGGTATCTGCCCTATTCCGGGATCGATGAATGCTTTTCGCACGGTTCAGATTGCCTGAACTATTTGGTCGCGCGCTTATCCGAGCTTTGTAAGTTTATCTGACTCTTAATTCCCGTCCCCCTTTTCCTTTGTAAGATCGTAATTAACCCCTTGTGTTCTAGTTTCCTCTTGTCTTAGAGCGCTGCGCCGCGCCGCGCCGCGCCGCCGGTTGGTTCTAATTAAGTTTTAGAAATTCGTTTACGGTAGTTTTATTCGTTCGGTAATGAATATTAACGTTTATGATATACTGGCTCGCGTTAACTTTGCCCTTAACTCGCTGCCTATGGGGTGGGCCACAAGAAATCGAACGCAATGATGGTTTGTTATCGACGAACGTACGAATAATTTTGGTAAAATCATAATGATATAGTGTAAAAATTGTTGTAACTTTTTGTTTTTTTTTTTTTAACGAAACTTTTATCGACATATTCGTGACATTTTCCTTCTTCCAAAAAGCCTAAACACACCATATATTATACAAATTTTGTTTGAAACATATCATCGTTAATGTAATTTCTTTTAAATGGGACACTACTGTATAATAAAATATTTATTATTCTGCAGGAAAGGTGAACAATCAAAAAAGATACAGTTTAAAATGAGCACGAATATCTCGGTTCGGATAATCGAGGTTCTACTGTATCGCGTATTAAACTGGTGAATACGATCCGAATTGTATCGTGTTTGGGCTCATTTTAACCAGAAAAATGTGACGAATATGTTGCTAAAGTTTCATAAAAAAAATGATTAAAATGGAAGAAGTTCTGTCACTGGATTAGTATTGTTTCATGAATTAGTGTCTGGACTCGAGGAACGGTGTTTGTATTTACATGATATAACTGACGATTTCGAGATATAACTGAGTTTATAGGAACAGCATAAAATATCTCCTTTCAGATCGTCGCGTGGTAAAGGCTTAGGCAATGTCGGACGCAAAAAATGTTATAGCAGGAATAAATCTAAGCCGCTCAATGTCACTCATCGCGCCTAATCCGTTGACAGACCTTTCCGCCAAATACGTGAAGGATGAACGATGAAGAGCACGCGCGGAAATTCTCATCGTTCTTCTGGCCTCTCTTCTATTTTTTATTCACGATCGCATGCAGCCCGCGCATGGTTATGACTTGCACATTCGGCATCACGGATTTGCTCCGAGCAGTTCATACGCGACCGTCCATTTATCTTCCGCCTTGTTCCTGATAACCAGCTTCGAGATATTTCGGAATTAGCTGCAACACCCTACAACCCGCGTTCGTTCCAATTCGGATCGGTCTCTCGCAAGATTCGAATTATTCATGAACGGTCTCGTATTTGCGGTGTCTTAACGCGTTTCCTGATGGCTCCCGCTTCATTTTCCGAGCACTCCTGCGGCTGGAAATATATGGCAGCCCAACACGGCTTTTTATTAAAGACTCGTTCATTGAAAAACGAATTGCTTCGAACAGATTTATTTTTCACCGAAATATTCAATAAATATAGATTTTCACAGAGATCTTCCATAAAATTCTATTATTATTATTTGCTGTTAAGATTGTTCACTGAAAAAGACATTTGTTGCAGACATTTTCATGACTCTATAAAAATTTATTTCTAAGGAATGTTTAAAACAAAATTGGAATTTCATGAAAAAAAAAAATCTTTACAGAAACATCCTGTTGTATTAATTTACATACTTTGTGGCAAACATTAGTTAATTAAATACAAAATAGCAACGCAACATTTATGGAATTTAGAAATACTGTTATATTCTTTTCAACCCACTAAAATTAGTAAGAAAAAAGCTAAACGTCTACGTAGCTCCTGCATCTTGCAATTAATGCAGATAATTTTAATAATATGATGTTTGATATAAATACGAAAGTTAACTGCTATTCAAGTGTTAGTATTGTTGAAATTAAAATATGGAGTTAGATGATGCGACTATATTTTAGGGAATAATTGCTCGTATGATTATTCGCATGATCGTTGATGTTTTGGCAGTGTTCTGATACTCAACTTGTTGCACTTTCATTTATTTTAAACGCAGTTTTATTTTGATTGATGGTAAGTAGGCCATCCATTATCCTCGCACCGTTTATTCAAGCGTCATTTAACCCAACGCTCAAATATCTGCGCAATACTAATTCCACGCGTATAATTGGGCTGCTGCTAGTAACAAGTATAGACTTTAATAACTCGTACTAAATACACAGTTTTATTTATTACGTAATACAATAATTATATTATGTGTCGTTCATTAATCCATTTTTGCTGATTTTGTTGACAAAGACAGTAATTTCTATAATAGTATTTAATTATAATTATAATTATGATTGTAATTATAAAGAATTATAATATATACAAGGTGTCCCAAAAATGTTATTTACAGTCATCAACCGATATCGATGAAATTTTTACAGTGCAAAGAATTGACACAGATCTACAAAACGTATTTTTTAAATTTTCAATATAGACCTGCATGAAAATGTTGTAAAATTTTTCTTCATTTCCGATCAGTCGCAATTTTGTAAAAAATCTCTTTTCACATCCAGTAGTAAACTAATTGATCTCGCTTCCCAAAAAAGTTCAAATCGTATAGTATAATATTAAAAAAGTTATCGTCTTTTTTAGAGCGTTCGAATATGAATTAGAGTCACTGCAGGTTTATGTGGAGTTATGAATTGTTAAGAGTGTTCGTTAAATTAAATTATTTTGCAGCCAGGAGTTTTTATATTACTAATATGAATGATATATTGTAATAACCAGGATTTTTCGAACACGAACGTGCTCATTTATTAATTCGTTTTCTATACGCTTCGTAGGATTTTATTAAAAACCGTGAATTCTGTTTTTTGAAATCTATTGTAATGGTCCCGGCTGTAAAAGTTTCTTTCTCTCGTTTTACTGTTTCATTTGTTCCAGTGTAAATTTACCTTCAGCCACAAAAGTCGCGAGAATAAACACCGTGCACGCCGAGTATTCTTTGATTATCAGGAACCCGTATGCATTGTATAAATATATTCCCTTCCCCCGGAATGGTTTAAATTAATTAAATAGTTGTTACGCGCGGCTCGCGGCTAAGCGATTTCAGGACGATACAAAAATAAAACAAGCAGGAGATGAATACGGAATTTGTGCTGTAAAAGTCATACAAAATTCCAAACAAATTATCAGACTGTTTTATTGTTAATTATATTATTATGAAATCCTGGCGTTATTCCGTTACATATCTGAATAGGAGACAATTTGTTTGCATCAACTGAATTCTTTGCGTGTCACAGCAGAGATTTTTGTGAAAGATTTCTGTTCACAGACCTTTTCAAGGCCGTTCAAACTTCAAAAATAATGACACCACCTAACAGATTTTGTTAACCCTACTATTTTAGTTTCAACAATTTTTCCAAAAAATAAATTCTTCCTGAGATTCGAGTATTCGGCAGCTCGAAATTGTCATGTTTGAGCGATTATAACTCGATAACTGTCCATTATTGAGCTTTGTGCCCATTACATCTTTTGTTCAGTAGACCATAAGCTTCAACATATGAAAATTCCAACTGATTTTACCGGGACTTTGCGGAATAATTCTAATAATAAAAGTATTAGAACTCGTCTTTTTGATGGGTCTCCTAAACCTAGTGTGAAAACTCTCGCGTGTCCGGTGCTAGGCGAGCAGTATCTACTTACTGCGAAAAATTCGACGAAGTTCGCGCGACTCCCGTCGAATGGAGTAGCGCGATAGCACCGGAAGGGTAGAGCGGTGGCAGTTTCCTGTCCCGGGGTTGTTTGGGCGTTCGATAACGAAAACTAAACAGAGAAAGAGGCTATTCGCGGATGACGTGACGCGAGAGAAACCCGAAGAAAGCGTCCGGCCGGGCCCGGCTCGGCGCGCGGCGCGGCGCGGTGACTCGTCCGGAACGGGAGCGGCTGTGTTTACAGAGTTAAGTGACACTAATTGAAAGTTCAATGCCGGCATATTGATTATGGGCATAGAGCACACAATGCCGGGTAAACACGCGCAGGTAATTCAATCTCAGTCCGATCTAATTCGTCTGACGCCCTCCGACAACTCTGATGATGTCTCACCTTGCGTTCTCCCGCGCTGTCCTACCAGCCGAATCATCTTCTTCGCCACCCACCGTCACCTGCCATAGTGCCCATCATGGCGGTGGCAAACACATTATGGCCAGCAGAAAAAGGTTCCAGCGTGCCGAAGCTTTCCCCTCGTACGTTTATTATGCACAAGATGGGATCAAAAATATTTTATTTCAGGCAATTTTTTCGCAATTTTTTCAGAGGAACTATTGAACTTTGTTATTTTCTAAAAGTAAAAATAATGAAAATTCCACGAGCTGTGCGTTTGCTTGTCAAGCATGTTGCAAAAAATGTGTTGACTCTTGCCACGATTCCGGACTTCCTACTGATCGAAAACAAAAAGATTTGGAAGTATGTATATCAATCGGTGTGCAAACATCGGCATTTTGAACTCAAATCAAAAAGATTGACAGAATTGACGCAGCTTAATAAGACAAAACGTACAAACATGTAACAAACAGCAAAGCCAAGGTTTCAAGGAGACAAACCGAGGGAACAAAAAATAAACGACAATAATGATATGTGAACCATTGATCCTACAGGATCGAAACTTCGATCTGCATTCGCCCCGGGTACAAATCTACTGGATTACATACCAAATACATCATAATTTATAGGAGGAAGGCACAAATTTTGTGTCCGGTAAAGTAAAGAGTAGCCACGGATTTTAATAATTTTGGTTCGTGCGTGATCATAAGCAGCACGAGTGTCATAAGCGGTACACAGAATCAGTAGAATACTAGGAACGTTACCACGTCACCGATCGTATCGTTATCGATACCAGAAACTCGAAAAATGTGGTTCCAGGAGCGAATTAAAGAAATAAATTGCAATTGCTGCGCGCTGGAGTAGGAGCTGCCAGGGTGGGACGGTTTAAAGTCGATCTCGTTTCTCAGTGTTATCAGAAGAGCGTTTCAGTCGTCCAAACTTGGAATTAGCCGTGTATATTTAATGATAGCGATCAACTAGACCACCCTCCGTTCTTTTCCCTCAGAATTGCAACGACTAAAACATGCCCAATTTCTTAGTGACGGTCATACTTCAATTTTTTGTCGGAAGGAACCATCATTTTCTATTCTAAATATGTCCTTGATAAAAAAAGGGGGAGTTTTCACCCTCTAGGATCTCTAGAAGCTCAACTAGATCATCTCCGGATTTTTTCCCTCGAAATTGCAGCAGTTTAATCCTTGAACGTTTATCAAAGTGAAAATTCACTCTATCTATATGTATACAGGGTGGGGCATTTAAATGGGAACGCCTAAATATCTCGGTTATTATTAGCCATACAAAAAATCTCCACAGAATAAATTATATATTAATAGCAAAAATTAGTGAATTATTATACTAGGATATTAAACTAGTGTGAGGGTTGAACACCCCTAATTCCCAAAATTCGGTGGTTCTCCAATGTCCCTCGTCAATTTACACATGGCAAAATCAAGAAAATATTTATTTATCGATTATCATAGTTAAAACTGCAAAATATTACCGGTAGAACCAGTTTGAGAGCGTTCGACCGATCCGCCATTGTCCATCGTAAGGACCGGTTCGTTCGCTCGGCGCTTCGCGTCGCTCCAAAAATGGCTAAGCAATTTCCTCCCTAAATGGGACAATTCGTTACAAAAGTGACACGCGTGTATAGATTGTCACGGGACCGAAGGTTTTAGCTCGATCCAGTAATTTTCTGGTCGGCTTAATCGTAGCTGCGGCCGCTCCGGGAACGTTGCTCGCACATGCGTGTACAACCGTCACGCTGGAAAGAGATTTGCCCAACCGAGAGACCCCTGCCAACCGAAAGACAGAGCCGGGGCTATCAAAAATAGGGGATGGACGACTGTCTGATCAGAAAAAGAGGCAGACCTGTGCAGAGTGAGTCGTCTAAGACTCGACACGCATATTTCCATAGAAAATATGTCGCACAAAATCTCAGACAAAACTCAAACTTAATAACTAACTAATTTAATCAGTTTTATAAAGAATACAACTTGATGCGATTATCTTTTCTGTGTGTACTTTTTTAATTGAATCGTGCGGGTTTTAATGGGCTGATACAACTTGAAATTCTCTATTGCCACGTGTTTTTTGGAGTTCTTAGTAATAAAAATAATATGAAAATTCTTAAATACAATCAATTAATAAGTAAAAATGGAAAATAATTGGAAAACACGGGGGACTGTACAGAAATTCGAAAGAAGTATTATTTTAACTATATTATATTGCAGTACACTTCATTTCGAACATAAATAAGAAAATTCAGAAATGCAATCTTTATCCATTAATGAGTGAAAATGGGCAATAATTAGAAAATTCATTTCGAACAAAGTCGTCATGGACTGGAAAATTTGGGAAAGCATCAATCAATTTGGATTATCATCGATAATTGAAAATGGAGAATAATTGGGCGTGTATCTCATACAAAATTTGTAACACGATTGACAGTTATCGGGACACCCTGTACGTATAGGGAGCGAGTGAGAAATAGCGAGAGAAGCGGAAAACGAGAAGCGTAAAAGACACATCGGGAGGACTTTGAGACGAAAGCTGAAAAGAGAGGACGTTGGAATGGCGGGTGGGGGGGGGCGATGGGGGCGACGGGAGAGGGGAATGAAAATCTACGCGATAAACGTAGACGAGAAGCGCAATGAGGAGGCAGAGGGCGATAGTCAACGAGAAAGAGACCAATATAAGCTGTTAGCTCGCAGCTGTTTGTGCAAACGTTATCCAGGGGCGCATTCTACGCTTCGCCCCTTTGACAGCGAAACTACAAACAGCGGCTAGGCATCCCGTAGTTGCGGATCACAGAGATATATTTCCCTCCCTCTGTCTCTGCCCTCGAACTCGCTCCCCACGCCCACCTCCTCTCGCCCACCCCCGCGAATAGGGGGCTCTCACTTGATTTCACGTGGAACCGGGTATCCCCTCGAGTTCCCGATCCGCCGCGCCGGTATCGAAATCGGCGCAACTTCGGTCGTCCTTTTTAATTTCCTGAACGGGCTTCGCAGCCGAATTATGCCCGGTCGATCGTTTCACTTTGTCCAACTTGGCAAATATTTAATGTCGTTCGAATCATTGAGAAATCCAGCGAATTTCGCTAGCGGGGCGCTCGCCGCGTCAACTGATATACGCGGTATCGATTTCGGCCCTTCAAACGGTAACGAACAACCCTTATTTCGTACGTCTGATGCGAAGACCCATTTTTCAAAACTGCGACGCGTGGAACGGCTTCAGTGACAATTTTCAGTTTCGGTGAAAGCGTACCTCTTGCTCAAATTTTCGTGGGAAATGAAAAAGCGTTGAAATAAATAGAACAATTACAAGAGTCGTGGACAGAATTAAGTGGAGAGGTTTAATGATCAACAAAAAATCAAGCAATTTAAAACATTATTTTAATAAACCGGAATTATATGGAACATTTAAGTTAACAAAGTGTGATTTAATGAAATAAACAACAATATCAATGATAACAATTAATATAATAGAATATATTATCATTGTTCAATATTGTGTACAATTTTTGTTGGTCGAGATGAAGTGCGACGTCATCGCGTTCAGCGATCCCCACTGATGACTTAAACTGCCCTTAATTATCCACAAACTCCTTTGAGACTTTGTATCCTCCCGACGAGTAGATTACGATGCAACAATAAGAACTTTGGCCTTGGGAGAACCGGTCAAGGACAACGTTGCACATAATTTTTCAAGCAGATCTCCAAAGGTACGGAATCCAGCTTTGTCTTGACACATAATATCGGTGCACCGTGTACCATCCAAATAAAAAAGTGAGCACCTTGCACCCTCACGATATTATCTTGACAAATATCCCTGCGGTAGATTAAATTCCGCAGCGCGAGGGGTGATTAAATTTCCCGCAGGCGGCGCGGCGGCGGTGCGGCGGCGGGGTGCGGGCGGCCTTCCACATTTTTCACATGTAAATAACCGTTGTCTTTCGGCCGAGAAAAACGAAGCTTTCGGGGGGAGGGTGGAGAGGAGAAGTGGATGGGAAAGGGATACGAGGAGGAGGGGGAGGAAAACATTGCCTATCAATTACGGGAACGTGCCGGCAGCAGACGTAATGTGTCGTCGATCTGGCCGGTCGACTCGTCAGCGGGGAGATTCGAAATGGAAGGTCGGCTGGACTCGAAATAAAACGCGTAAGGCTTTCAATCAATAGGGAGTTTATCGGGCCGGGGCGCCCGGGTCCAGGAAGGGCGGCCGGATAGCGGCAAGATAGAGTGCAGAAAGGAGCAAAATGGCCACGCGTGTGTGCATCGGTATTGACTTGTTTACGGTACGCTGAACGAATATGCAACCGAGTGCACGCTGGAACGAGGAGTCGAGACCCCGGAGTTTCCCGTGAATGCTCACCGGCCGTCTCTTCGTTCCCGAGCCTTCGCGCGCCGCCGCGCCGCCGCGCCGCGCCGTTGTCCGTTTCACAGGATATCGGGGACTCGAACCATCGCCGAAGACGAAATTCTACGGGCCAACACGTCCGCAGCAATGACCAAACGACGAATCGTGCACGCGAGAGCTGGGCCAGCTTGCTCTTTTTCCTCCTGCTGCCTGTTCTTGCGCGATTCCATTACATACCCCCACAGCAATATTCGGACAAGTTTAAAAAGACCGTAACTTTTCGCATTCAACTCTTCGAGATGTCAGTTTACCAGCTGATGTGGAAACATTTTTGAAAAATTGGATGGTTATTTGCTACAACTTCTTCACCTGGGTATGTACTGAAAATTTCGGTGTACTTCCGAAAGCGACAAACCTCCGATTTTTTAATACTCTGGACTCTTACGTACTAATATTCTAGTTTAAATCGTGCATAGTCACAAAGTTACGGTGAGAGGAGTCTGTTCTTCAAGATCATTTCAAGGTCATCGATGTTTCTGTTTCTGTCTACAAAACCTACATAAATCGAAAGGGTGTTGAATCCATATCGGAACAGTTACGTGTAATCCCATAGCGAAAACGGAGATCACTTCCGCCGCGAAAAGGCCGACGGAGCAGGACGAGCGGAAATCCAACTTCGCGAGCAGAAAGAAGGTCAAGATTGAGATTCCCTGTTGCCTGGAACAATTCGGTCAATTTCGTGGCTCTTTTGAAAAGCGCGGAACGATCGAAATTCATTCCCTGCGAGGCCACGGGAAAATTCATTCCTTACACAAGTTCCGCGCTTCGATTCCCGAGAGTGGGTTCGCGAGTTATCGAAAGTTCTTTCGGCTATGTAGGTGCTTCCTGTCCCGCAGCTTTGCCGAAATGCCCTCAACGGCTTCCCATTTATTTTATAGATTCCCCCCCACCCCCCACACACTTAATTCTATATAATTCTACCTACGTCTCTTCAACTTGTCTACCTTAGCAAGTACTATACAGTCTATATATCACTCAAAAGTAGAGGTTTTAAGCTTTAAAATGATCCTACATGAACATCCTCCGACTTTTTCCCACTAAGTTACAGCAGTTCAGAGATCTCCAATTTCTCATCTTGCGAAAATATTTTTGAAGAAAATAGAATTTAGATATGTCAAAAGCAGAAGTTTCAAGCATTAAAATGAGCCCACAAAGAACATCCTCCGATTTTTTGCCACCAAGCTACAACAGTTCAAAGATCTCGGTTCGGATAATCGAGGTTCCACTAAACCGCGAATTAAACGTTCAAATTTACTCCGAATTATGTCGTGTTCGGGCTTATTTCATCAAGGAAAATGTCACGAACATGTTAGTGTAGGGTATAGTTACTCGATGCAATAAAAAAAATGTAGTTATGTACCAAAAAACATCGATGACCTTGACAACTCCGAAAAAAATGACGCTCGGAAAAAAATATTCGTGCCAGATATTTGGTCCATTGACACCATGCGCATTACGTGACAAATATTTTTTGCATTACAATTATCTGAAGAGATATTTAGGTGTCCTTATTTAAACGGACCTCCCTGTATAATCCCGAAGTTTTCACATATATTTTGCTGGCATTACCGTGGAACTTTGTCCCCGTGTATCCTTTCGCGAACGAATTCGAGATGGAAAACTGTTTTTTGAATTCACACCGGCGCGGCGGCGCGGCGTATTTTTGACAACGCGCCGTAACGGTGTGTCAAGGAACGGCGCGGCGCGGCGCGGCGCGGCGTCTCGGAAGGGCCCGGATTGGTCTTGGCTAAGAATCGGCCGAAAATCTGTACCGATGATGCGCAACAATGAAAAGTAATCAACAGCCCGAATGAAACGAAGTCTGTTCGCGGCGCGCAGCGAGCGGAGCGGAGGCCTCAGCCGTTTGTTTTCGACGGAGAAAAAGAAAGCGTAATTCAGACTGCGTCGGTGCGACGAGCTTGACGCCCGACCAACGTAAAATAACCGAAAGAAAGCCGGGATTTTTCCGGAGGAAATTCCACGTGCTGAATTTCCCGCGGAATGAAAGGCTGACGAATTTCCCTGGAGGTGTCCTACAAATTAATCGGCATGAAACCCTGCAGATATTATCTCCCGCGATCCATCAATCGGAATGTCGATAATCACTGTCTGAAGAGGAAATATAAAATTACGAATATGTTAACTCGAAATCTCGGCTTTTTCAAAATTTATTAAATTAACTTTCAATTTTTATTTTCCGGCTTCGGGAGATTTTTTCTTTGATCTTTTAAGAAATTCCTGCTGTTAATTAATGTCTTGATGGTCAATATTATTCAAACCATTCAGTTTGGTTTTCTGAGGATTTTCGGATGTCAATTAACTGATTTAATAGAGAATTAAAAGTGGGAGACCTAGAATTCAACAATTATCAATGCAATATTGGGTATTTATAATGTTTGTATATTATACAATATGATTAAACCAATATTGTATTATTTTTACACATTATATAATACAATAGCGGTTTAATTTTATTATTTTTGCACATTGTATAATACAATATTTATAATTACATATTATATTCTGTTTTGAGTATGTGAAAAGATTCGAGCTTGTGACACTGATATTTTGTTCGAAATGATATAATATTTCACTTTGTAAATTTCGAATTTGTTTATAAGGAGCAGACTTTTGAAGTTTACAAGTATTCTAACAGGCTGTACTTATGAAATGTTGTGGTTGCTATAATATTAAAATAAATATAATGTATCATGGTTAATAATCATCTAATAATTAATTAATAATTATCCAATAAGTTTTAATCAATTTTAGTAAACCAGTGAACAAAAAGTTAATTGCAAACTCTCAAACGCATCGCTCGACTTCCTTCCTCCCTTGTAACACTCTTGTACAAACTTCAAACGTTTCCTTAAAATTCATAGTTTTCAGAAAGCCAGAACTATTTCTACAAGAAATAAACATTAACCTCATTTAACCCTATGGTTCCACCCTGTACTTTCTCCCCTAACCTGTACTTGTATAGTCTGCCTTAGCGATTCCATAGTTTTATTTTCCATTGTTTCCTGCGTTTTATTCTCTATCTAAATCTTTCGATTAAACTATACAATCTATAATACGTCCACCTTATGACGTAACAAAAGTATTATCTTTACAAGTACATTTTACAGATAACATTTAAAATTCCACAAAAATTCATGTCTAAATAAGTGAATAAAAATAATACTAATTTTGATAAATTTATAGTAATATGTATCTCTCGCATACTCATATAAATAGTTACATCTTAGCAGGTCCATTTGATGAAATTAAAAATTCTATAAAAATTCAATGTGGAACAATTGAATAAAAATAAGTTGTATTTATGAATTTATAATAATTGTACTTCTTGGACAAATGAATGGAAAGTCTTACAGAAATAAAGTTTGAATTCCTTGTACGGGATAAAGTTCATTCTAGCGGACGACTGCGCGTTTCACCTGTGGTTCGAGGCTTTTAATACAACTTGCGCGGAAGTCGTCGAGTAAATTCAAAACTGCCGGGCGAATTTTATTGGGAGGAACAGTAGGAACGGCCGAAAGATTACATCCCTGCGAGTTCGAGGAGAGGATAGTTAGTTGGCAGTTGTTGAAACTTCGAAAAACTGGTTAACCAAGTTCCTCGGTAATGAACCCCGTACTCTTATGTGGATGTCTGCGTGCGTACTGTTGCGAGATTGTTTTTTGCGATCTATTTCTGCCCATCCACTATTTCTCCTTTATTTCTTATCGGAAATTGAAAATAACAATATTTTTCCATTTCTCCACCCTTCGAAAACAATTTTATCGAAAATTCAACTCATTGATTACTCGATTTAATGTTGATATTTTTATTACAAATAATGTCTAATATTTGTGCGTCATATTACCGAACTTTTTTATTAATTGTCTTTTACGAGAAAGACAGAAAGGTTACACTTGAAAAAATTTGGGACGTCCATTAAATTCTTCTGTCGGATTAAAGTAAATTCCGCTATAAATTACTCGATTTTAAAGTTCACGTTTTTATTACAAATAAAGTACCTAAATATTACTGTACCTTTTTATTGAGTTTCTTTTACGAAAAAGATAATACGGTTACACTTGAGAAATTGTGAGGTTCATTAAATTCCGCTGTCGAAAAACTTACGGTTCGATTAATTATTTTGATTTATAATTCCAGTCGGAGGAAATTGACGAACGTAGAGGTTGGAAGGAAATTAGGGTAACTAGCTGTAAGCATGGTGTAGTGGCTCGTAATTTGTCGAGCGCAATTGAGAACAGAGGAATATAACATATAACGTATGCGAATGTGAAAGAGCACGTGGTTCAAAGAAACGAGAACGTTCTTTAGCTAAGAAATCACGTGCTTGCGTGGGTGGAGTCTCGCTCGCTTACCCGAGAGTCAAAGACGACTTCTTGAATTCTCTTTTTGCATTCGTGGTACTTACGTTTTATGTAGCATGAGTATCTTGTGTGAGAACTTGATTAAGTTGGGCTTGTGCAGAATTATGCGAATTAGAGGGATTTCTATAAAACTTCCTATATATTGCAAAATTAATTTCTGAAAGAAAAAATGTCTTACAATGAAACGGACCTTCATGATTAGTATAAAAAACTTAACCACTGTGGATCGCACAAGTAGTTGTTCGGATAAAAATTGATAACTACGGCCTCAGTTGTGATAGTGAAGATTGGCAAAAGTTTGAAGGGTGAATGTTACGTTTAGGAAAAGCACATCGGATGACCTTGACATACGTTGTCAATTGATGACGTTCGATTGATCCAAAGCTTTGGATACGAAATTTTCTGTATACATACTACGTTATGCGTATTTCAGGTTTTAAAAATACCTTTGCATCGATCAAAAATGGTGAATAAAAATTTCTGCTGACACTTCATAACCTACTTCCGGTTTTTAAGAGAAATTCATTTTATCATCCAATATTCCATTATAATTAATCTCGGCTCCATAAAATGAGACATCGACCCTCCGACAATTCTTCAAGTTTCCTCTCACTGTGGCTCGCTGTCTTCGCCAATTCCCGTCACTGTTGCTCGTCACACGAGAAGCAATCTGTGCCGGCAACCTGTACCGCGAGTATCAGCATCGAATAACTGCAATATTACTATCAGAATATTGTCTGTCGTCTAAAGTTACGATATGGAAACTGCCGTATCGAGACTGAACTATTACCGTAGCGCGTCGATGGAGAAATGAAGCGAAATAAAAGAACGGGAGTCATTGAACTAGAAAGGAACGAGCCGTAAGACAAGGTTTCCTTCTTGGGCTTACGGAACGTGCATCCGTTTCCAGCGTTTGCTCGGTTGCTTGTGTTTACGCACGCCTCTCGAAATTTTAAACCTCGACGGGATTAGAACACGGACGTGTTTGCCGCCGGAAAAAATACCGCGGAAACCCCGCGTCGTATTTTATACCCAGTTTAGGTCTCAGCTTTGAGAAACGGGATTTTAATCCTTCGCTGGACGCGAGGTTTTAATCTGCAACCCGAGTGACTCTAACGAAAGTGGGTGAGAAGTAAAAACCTTTATTGGAAATGGATCGTCTAGGGTGCATTCTAATTACAGAAAATGTTGGCATTTATTGTTCTATTACTTATTTAAATATTAATATCAAGACCTGGCGAACAAAAAAATGAAACAGCTATTCGAGAGTTTGAACGATACTCTACAACTTTTATTCGAACCGTTTCTCCATACGATGAGTAATTAAAGAGATATTTTGAATAAGCAATTGAAGAGAGTTTCGAGCATTTAATATCGTTTTTCTCAAAAATTGTTGTCTTTATGACAAAAAACAATACAACATGAAATGTGTATTTCGATGAGAGCTACGACTTTTGTTTGAAGTATTTTTCAAAATTACCATTATCTACGGAAATAAACGGGAAAAAACTATGATTTTTATGGTTTCTCCATGGTATCCGCTGTGAAAATAACATTTGCGGCAATTTTCACTATCATATTCGTAATCGGCACGTCAAAATACGTAAGAATCCAGAGTATAAAAAAAACGGAGGTATGGGCTTTTCGGAAGTTTATCTATAATGACTAATCTCGTCGTCATGTGTCACTATCATGTGGCATGTTGGCTTATTAGGAGAGGGACTATTGATTTTTGAGGGGGCAAGTAGCCTCGTTACTCCCGCCAGCAATTTCATGTATCACATTGCTAGCAATCATCTTGCGCAGTTATCGAGTAGCTGACATGCCAGCTTCAACGTGTGTTCGTCATCTAGAGCAAAAGTTGGAATCCGTGAGAGGAGTTCCTGTGTCAGACCACGAGATACCCTCGGGGATCGAGCAACGTTCTGACAGTGGTATTAAACTTGTCGAATATTGACGTCTCTTTGCCACTTTGTCAGTCCGCTAAGTCTTGTTGTGCTTTGCCAACGAACTATTGTTACACCAACAAACGGCTCCTCGTTTTAAAATTCCTCGCCGAAATTGCTGCGGAACGGTGCTACACAATTGCTGGGACTGTGCAAGGTTTTATTTTATAGGATGACACGGGGGTGTCATCGAATAATAAATTGGCATACTCGCAATTTCAATTTCACATATGATGTACTGTACATGATCTGTGTTAAAAGTAGAAGCTTCATTTTTTAAAGTGAGATAAACTATATTCCACACATTTTTTTAATACATTCGAAACTCCACGAATCAAAAGTCTTCTGCAAATTCATTTGAGATCATATATCCTTGACTTATTTCGCCGTCTGGCTGGTTTCTTCTCTGTACCATAATTTTCGATAGGTTGCGCAGGACTCAAGCTATTTAAATGTCTGTTTGAAGGATTAAATGTCGTGGTCGTTTCAACTAGTTCTTGCAATTACGGAAGAGGTCAAGAAGTAAAAGGGCATTTACGAAATTAAGTCCGGCGGTGCCCAAAGGACTCGAATATTTATCATTTTTCTGCTACAAGCTTTCATAACTTCCCTGCATCAGTTTAAATCCCCGCTGAACCTCTGAAATTTACGAAAAACTGTTTCATCGTAAGTTTCGCTGCTTTTATATGTCGCGTGTTTTCATCCTTTATAAACAATAGATAATTTTAGACATTTGTAAATCTGAACGCTATTTGCATATATCTAGTTGGTTTTCTTCAAGAGCTATGTTGGTAATCCCTGAGCTATTGACATGGTTTAAATAATTAATGTATCTGCTCTCAAAAACGATAATAATTATTAAATATGATGATGCATTTATACATTTCGGATATAACCACGTTAAAGGAACTGCGAAAATTAATTAATCTTCTGTGTTTAATAAAAGCGTGCAGAACAAGTTTTTAAATTCTGACGGGCTGACATGGGACGTTGTTCTATGCATATACAAATGAACACCTTCATCAGAGTGTTTTAGAGAAGATAAAAGGCGTGTGAAGGAAAGTATACACAAAATATAATATGTATAAAATCACCCATTATCGATTTACTGCAAACTTTGCATATTACCAGCTGCATAGGTGTGGCGCTACTGACACAATGTATGGAAGACATCTTTCCATTCGAAGAGAGTTTAAAAATATTTTGTATCACGAATTACTGTATATATATCACAGGTCTTTTATAATAGATTATTGTAGATATACAATACTTTGTACTATGGAGACTGTGGTCCGCGAAACAATTTTGACATCGACAGATATTTTTGTATTTTTGATAAAAAAAATAGAAAAGGTCATTCAAGTCAATTTCATGTTCGAAATGTTTCGTGTTCTCGCATTTTCATGTTTCAAATCAAGTCTCAAGAACTACGTAAAATGCCTAGGGTTGGGATGGGTCAGGGCCGGATCAAGCCCCGCAGCAGAAGTAGCAAATGCTACGGGCCCCGCGCCATGCGAACAGGGGCCCACACGGGAGCTTCATCGTAAATACGCCGATACACGAGCGCCTGTCTATGCAAGGGGGCACAGTTTTGCTAAGAAAAAGAGTCATTCATTGTGTTTGTCAAAAAACTGCGCTACATTTGCACACAAGCGGCCCCGATACAAAGCCTAGGGCCTCGCCATAACATTTGCTACGGGCTCCGCGCTGGCCTAATCCAGCACTGGATGGGGTCCGCAAGAAAAATGTTGTTCGAGAGGTGGGCCCCGGACTACATATAAGTTTAAGAACCACTGCTCCAATATTTAGTAAATTATGTATCGTATCGATGCTCCTCAATTTGAAAATCGTCTTTGGAATAGTGAATTCGAGTTAATAGTTTGCAACACTTTTCGGAATGGACGTAGCATAATTGGATAACTTAGACGGAAAGTTAAAAACGGCCCGGTTATTGCTACGCTTTTAGGAGACTCTTAAACGATATATCTTCGTTTAGTTGCCAGGATACACCCTACCCTCATATTGGAGAAGCTCATAAAGATTTTCGAATGAGTATTACACGTTAATTACCCACTTCCGCGGCACTCTGGCCAGCAATATTATCTCCGATATTAGCGAATCAACGGTTTCCCGCGCAAAGGCAATTACTTCGAGTGCGTCAGACTTATAAAATGCTACAGGGGATCAATTTTTTTTTTCCAGTTACACAGTCGCCCCGCTCCCACGAATTTCATTTCAAATTGGATAATAAAATCACGTGTCACGTGGAACATGCAAATAAATCGAAGAATTTATACAGGGTGTCCAAAACCACCCGACCAGGGGTGTTTTTAACTTTTCAGATAAGCATATTCGGTAAAAATGTTTGCAATACAAATTGCAGGGATTAATGGAGAGGACATATGTCCATGACCTTGTGTTTGACCTTCGGATCCATTTTCAAGGTTACTTCGAGGTCAGTACGTATTTTTTGCGGCCTCTAGCAGTCATTTTAATCTAGGACATGAGTAAATATCTGAACGCGAAAATGGTTCCACAGGTCAAATACAAGGTCATGGACATATGTCCTCCATTAATCCCTGAATACAGGGTGTTTATTTTATCTTGAACACCCAAATTATTTCCGCTACCATTAAAAGCAAGAAAAAGTAACTAAATAGGATGTACGTGGTTTTAAGACGCGCATCGGATGGTAATTAAAAAAAATCCTTTAAAGGTCATTTTCATAGTTTTTTTTAAGGTCACTGTATTTTTTTGCATATTATTATGTACTTTTCATAATGCCATGTGGTAGTCGGCGTCAAGATGAGTTCAACGACCTACACACCATGACCTTAAAGTGGCCTTGAAGGCGAAAAAATCAGTATCAGTTTCAGTTTGAAGAATAGAAAAGTAATAGACGCTCAAACTTTGCGAAGAAATTGAGATTATTAACCGAAACATTAGATTTTCGATTATTTACAGTGTTACTTTCGCCCCGTTGCTTTTGACCCCGTTCCCCCCTACTGACCATGACGCTGACCGCTATTACCCTATTCTCCCCCGTCAGACTCACTTTCAGCCAGCGACGAACACGAAAATGTCGGGAGCCATCGATGAAGAGGTCGGGATGGTGAGGAATGCTACACGAGTAGATACACGGCTCGGTATAAAATAAAGGATGGCTCCGGGTCGCCCGAGGTAAACCCGTGCTCGTCTATCGGCCGGCAATATCAGCGAGAATTGAAATAGTCGTGATATTTCTTTGAAAGGAAGGCGGCCGGGGCGAAACAGCCGTGACAGAGGCGGCGCGTGAGTCGCCGGAATAAGAAATAATAAAGGGTGGCTGTGTGTGTGGGAGACGGCGAGAGGAGTGGGGTGAGGAGCGAGGGAGAAATAGATTTTTGCGGGGATACGGAAGACGCCTTAGGAAAAATGGAAGCGTTAGCGCGGTCGTCCTTTACAATCAGATTTCTTAGCGGGCCGCTCCATCAGCGGGCCGATACTCGAACTCTTTTGTCCGTATCGGACGCCGGCCTCCGCTATTGGACAGCAATCACGCGAGAGAAACAAAGGAAACGAAAACGCGGACCAAGCGAGGGACGACCGCCCGATCGAATTGCCCCGCTGCCAAAGATATTAGACGCGACCGAGAACTATTATTTCTGGAAGCCCCCCCTCTCTCTCTCTCTCTCTCTCTCTCTCCCTTTGCTGCAATCGCCCGACAAATTCTGTGCTTTGAAACTGTTTTTCAAATGAATCGTTCAAGTAGCCGCCTTTTCTCACCCTAATCCGAGGTAGTTAAGCACTTTCGTTTTTGAGCGTGTTGCGAATGAAATTTTAGATGGCCAACTGCTCCAGTCATCGTTAACCCTTATTGATAGTTGAGGATTTTATCGGAAGAAGAAGGAACCTTTGTTTTCAAGGCACCAATCGGGAGACATACCAAATGCATAGAAAATGCAGAAGGTTTCGTCCTGATTGGTCCATCCATCTCGGCGTAATCGGTGGGGATATATGTGCATAGAAAAAAAAGGGAAAAATCCTCCTCCTTTTTCGAAGTCGGTTAAAAATCGACCTATCACAAATTCAAATTTGCAAATTTTTTCTCACTTATATTGTCAAAAATAATGCTACAGACCTCCCTCGATGCAAGGATAAATGTTATTCTACGTGATTTAAGCGATTCTTAATTTTTTTCATGAACGTTTTAATTTTCCACAAAGCACGATATTGTAAATCGTTTTTATCTGTCTCGATGTGTTTTTGAAAATGTGAATGTCGAAGAAAGATTCAAATTTTCGGCTTTAAAGAATAATTAGCAACATCGAGCACCGTTAAAAACTTTATCGGAATTCCCAAGATTACTCTAAAAGTCCAGGAACAGTCGAACGATGTGCAATATTAAAGCATCGTGAATCCCAGGGAATCAACGTTGAAAGTTCGTTTAATAATGAAAAAAGAGGGATCGGAAGGGGAAGGGGAAGGGGAGAATAATGCCGGGAGCGAATGCAACGCATCGCGTGCGAACAGTTCCATTTCGAAAAGATTTGCATGATTTAATACGGCTGGACAGATATTTACAAATACTGGAGAACGCCGGTAGGTAATCAATACACCGAAAGCCGCAACTGAAAAGCGCCGGACAAATAAATTTCACCGCCATACGGTCTCACTTTTGAAGGTGTGAGATATTTAAAATCAAAAAGCGTTTGCTTTTCCAAACAGCTGCGCCGGAAGCACAGATATAACAAGAGAAATTGTATCCGCGCCCGCCATAAAAATGAAAAACGCGGGAATATAAAAATATAAACAATACCCATTTATTTTTCACCGGAGATCCGTCCGCGAACAATGGACCGTCGAATTAAGCACCGTTACAAATTAATATCATTAGTTCTTCATTGGATAATCCCTCGAACCGGAAATTCGCGCCGTTCTGCAATTATTTTTCATCGAAAAAATGAACGGCTCATTTGTTTAAAGATTTTTTTGTTACAGGACGTAAAATTAGGAATGATGTGGTGGTTGAAGTCGAGTCGGAATAGCGAATATGTAATTCGTTGTATGAGAAATTTTTTTCAACCCCTAATTGATAAATTTTAAATTGCGATTAGGTGGATTATTGAATGTCAAATTCTATTGTATAACATTCCTAAAAGAATAGTCAAAATCTGCAATTGCATATTTTGCGACTATCATACGTTTAAATAACAATATTACTTAGGTGAGAATTATTAGCACAGGTTTATTAAAAAGAAGGAATAATATTTTTTCGTTCGACGCCCCGTTTTCAAGAAAATCGAGAATGAAAATGCGGCGAGTGCGCGTGCTATTAGACAGGAACCATCTGACGCGTCTGACCATGGCAAACCAATTCTACTTCCTGCGTATACTAAACCGCGCGAACCCGACAAATCTTTAATCTCGATTTTCTCGAAAACGGGGCGTCAGACAAAGACACGTTATTCCTCTTTTTCGACTAATTTTTACATGCAGAATTTTATTCTTCTAAAGATTTTACTCTTTCTTGCAAAACATATAATATTCGTTCGCCATATAATATTCAGAAATAGTTAATAACTCGATATTAGTAAATAAGGCTGTGTTTCCGATTACGTCCATGCTCAGAATTGGATGAAATTTTAGTAAAAAAAGAACCTATTTCCAAAAGAGCAGAGTTTTATGGGAGCAATAGAGCATACTGGGCTAAATACTGCGGTGTTCCCCTCATAACACTTTCTATTTATCTTTCTCCTGCTTTTGCCTTTGCCAGCCTCCCCTACCCCGCCCTTGCGGATGTCACTGCAACATTCTTTTTCAAGGGACGCTGGTTCGATATTAGGAAATACCTTCTGCCAATTCCCCGTTACATAAGGTGAGCGTGTTCCTGCAAAAACCATGGGGTTTCCCGGCGCGCACACCCCGAATTGGTTTTAGATTAAGAATTTTTCTGCGACCAGGTAAGGGGATGAACGAGCGCTGGTATTCGGGCTATTTGCTTACTCGTTACTCCTCTCCTTATTCGAATGCGTGATTATGCGAATTTTCAATGAATTCTTTGTGATTAGATGCTCGCAGAAATATTTTCACGAATTTTTCTGTTTCGCTGGAAAATTACCGACCACTCGACATACGAGTTAAATAAAATTTCATGTGTGTGAGCAGAGATACCACTTATTATTTAAGTTACAATTTAATATTTTACTTACCTGCAAAATGGTACAAAAAACGTTTGACACAATCGAGACTTTTTTGTACGTAAAATTTTACGAATCGTTAAAATTGAACAAAACTAGTAAAAATGTCTGAAAAAATGCAATTTCGGAATCTCGAAAGTAGAGGGTTCAAGCTTTAAAATAAGCCCACGTAGAACGTCCTCCGACTTTTTTCCACGAAGTTACAGCAGTTCGAATTCCTCGGTTCGGATAATCGAGGTTCTAACTGTATCGTGAATTAAACGAGTAAATATGATCCGAACTGTGTCGTGTTTGGGCTCATTTTAACCAGGAAAGAGTCACG
Source organism: Lasioglossum calceatum (assembly GCA_963966675.1). Lineage (NCBI taxonomy): Eukaryota > Metazoa > Arthropoda > Insecta > Hymenoptera > Halictidae > Lasioglossum > Lasioglossum calceatum. The sequence goes on from OZ016548.1 coordinate 756,333, forward strand.
AACATGTTGGTAGAAGTTTCGTAAAAAAAGAATTGAAAATAGAACAGTTTTTGGATTAGTATTATCTCACGTTTTGGTTACTCGCTATCCGTTTTTAGGTTCGGCGCAAGCAGCGAGGGATCAGAGAGAGTCTAATTTGAATTGAAAAGCCAACTTACACATACTATTAACACAAAATATCAGTCAGAGTATGATTAAATTTTTAACTTTTATTAATCTGAATTTACACCCTTTCCGACGCGAATCAAACGTTATTTACCCCCATGCTCATTTATTTCCACTACGGAATAATTCCGACAAATATCAAAATCAATCGAAGTTCCTCTCAATCCGTAAAAATATTTATTACACTTGATTGTTGCGAACGCGTCGAGCACGTAATCGACACGAACGTTCTCGAGAGGCTCTCGGCAATGTGCGAAATTAATCTCGTGTCGATTGACTCGCGAAAATATCGATTCGACGATGTTTCATGGGACCGGAGCATTAAAACAGCTGATAATAAATACTGAATCCGCTGTCATAACTGCGAGAAAAAGGGAAGAGTAAACGGGTTTGCGAAAACACTCGTCCAATGAATTTCTAAAAGGGTTTTCGTTGATATTCAGCGCGTCGGCTTCGCGAAGCGAAATAAAATAAGGACGTTAATAGCGCGCGCCGGCGTCCAACACTTTAATGCGATGGTACAGCGTGTTAATAATACTAAATAGATCCTGTTGTCAGCCGGAGTCATGCACAGACGGGGAAATATTCGAGCATCAGTGTAAGCTGACGTTTATGTTGTGTGTTTCAGATAAACAGACGAAATGAGCGGGAAAAATGCGCGGCCACTGGTTATAGGGTTTGCATGGAGGTAGGTTTTTATGGGAATTTATGTTTCAGGATCGCTGGGATCGGACTCCAGTTTGGAGTTCAAGAGAAATTTTTTTATATGCTTGATAGAATACCAAATACAAATTATGCCTAAAAATGTTTCAGTAAAATTTACATAATATACAAATTACTTCACCTAATATTTATATATATTATAATTACTTTATATTTTGGGGGATATTCAATTAATCATATAAAAAAATTTCAGATTCGTTGATAGAATGTATCTACCACTTTTGGAAATTCATAACTCGAAAGTATCCCGAAAGACCTGCTAAGAAAGTGAAGACAGAGGTTCTACTTTTTGATTAGATTATTATCCTACATATATGTATGTACTATTTAATGAACAGTCACCGCTGATTAAAACCTTCACATTACAGCTGAAAATGACGACCTTGACAATATAGTAAAAAATCATAAGAATCGGAGGGAGCTCTGGTTTTATGAATACTTACAAGACCACCTTTGGTCAGCAGAACAAGAAGGGGCCCTTCGCAAAACGCGCCCAAGCAGCCCCCTCCCCCACCCCTCCTAAAATTCCCCTAAATCTTACGACCCTCCGAACATCGCCAACACTTCCCAAAAAAACCCTCTTCAAAACACCACCGAGAAAAACCACCCTAACCATCCCGCGCATCTCGCTTAACCCACAATCTGGCTCAGCGCACTCTCTTTCTCTTTCTAGGCTCACAACGAAACGCGCTGCGCGGGCCGATTAGACGGTGCTGCGCGCCACTCTCTCTCTCTCTTCCCTCAGTCAGTCAGCCAGGCATCCCGTCAGCCAGCCGCCTCGGATATCACGTAAGAGTCGTGAGTGGGGCTTTTGCGAAAAGACACGCCGTAGCTGCAGGAGTGGCTTGCAGGCTGCTATGGTGTCGGTGGAAGGGGTGCATCCACCGCTCCATGGTTACAGAACGAAAGGGAGACGGAGAAATGACATAGAAAGCACGAGATAGAGACGACTTTCCGGGTTTCTGGGGTGTGGGGTGCCACCCACCGGTCCTCCCCCTCTACCTCCCCGCCCCTCCCCTGGCTATCCCCCTCCCTCCGCCTGACGCCCCACCCACTGGAAGGAGCGAGACGGCTCGTATCGTGAGACGCGTGGCCGAGCGAGACGCCGCGATCACGGACAAAAGGGTGGGGTGGCGAGCGGTGGGAGGGACGCCGAGCAGTGGGAGGGGACGGTGGGCGGTGGGAGGCTGGGGTGGGCGGGGGAGGGGGAGCGCCGTGAGAGCGTGAGAGGACAGCGATTGTGCTACAGTCGCGCCGCGACACCCCCACGAGTGAAACCGCGCGCGTGCCGAGAGCTGCTGAGAGGAGAGAGGTCCCGCTCTCTCGAACAGTGCTATGCTTTCAAAGCTCCCGCTCTCGGTATCCCGGAGACGGATCCTAATCGGCTGAGAGAGAGAGAGAGAAAGAGAGAGAAAGAGAGAGAGAGAGAGAGTAGAAGATTCGTTCGGATGTATCCGTTGTATTTGATGGATTGAGTTTTTTTCCCATTCCGGCGGGTGGATTTTGGGAGGATTTTTGCGGGCGGACGATCTCGAGGAACAGTTTTCGGAATACCTGTTGATGAGGATAGAGAAGGGACTGCGCTGACGATGCGAGGATCGACGGTGTGATACTGTGTGCTGGGATTGTGACACGGTGTGGTTTGTTCGAGAGAGAGAAGAGTCGCAGCTGTGCATGGAGAACGAGGGCTCGGGCTGATGGTTCACGTGATCGGGAGAGAGACTTTGGAGATTACAGGTTTGTTTGGGGTTTTCGGGGGTTTAGACGGGTTCGGGGCTGTTTGATCACTGGATAGGGCGTCCGATCACTTTGATGGTTGTGGGGAGTTTAATTGGATTATTTGTGTAGTTTGGATTGGATGCTTTGGCACAAGCTTGGATCCGAGTTATGTGGTTCCATCACTATGTTGGAGATGGTTCAACTGTGTTCTGGATTTAATTGGGACACTTCGAATAACTAGAAACCAGATAGAGCGTCTGCCAGTTGTGCATTGAACAGTTTAGCTACCTGGAACTTAGCTGGTTTGATTATTATGTTGGAGCTGGTCGATTCGCTTGTTTTGGACATTTTAGCTATTCAGAGCTTTGATAAGGGACTTCAGTACTGTGGTTGGCCTGAGAAGAGACTGATTGTGTTGTTTGATCAGGTTGGATGGACGGAGTTTAGCTACCTCGCGAATGGATGAGCACATCTGAGTAGAGAGAATAATTTTGGGCGTATTGTTTTCAGTTTGCGGATCGAAAGTGAGTCGGATATTGTTATGTCACTAGACTTTCTTTTATCGTTAGCTCGAGTAATTTGTTGAGATTCTGGTTAGTTCCTTTTTAACGGGGGGCGGGTGGCGGGGGGTTGATTGCAATTATTACACGTTACGTTTGATTGAATCTTGAATGAAGGTGACACCAGGTGGCGTACTGAAAATTCTTGATTTGTGAATTAGATTGATAGAAATATTTTTTAAGAGATTTTAGGTTGGTAGTGTTTGATTTTTACAGAATTTTCTGTTGCTAGACAATGTAATGAAACTTTAACAGATTAATTAACAATTCATTGAGATTATTTATTTAAGGGTAATCATTCATTAATTTATTTCTATTATATAGTTTGCTGAGAAATTCTAGTTTATGAATTTTTAATGGGGTTTTCGACAATATTAAAAATCTCTCATTATAAAGAAAACATTACAAAATTCACCAATTTTTTATTTCTATACGATTCTTTATCGTTGTAGCTGTAACTATTTCCTAAGAAATCCTCGATTATCAATTTTTCAACAATTATTGTTAAATAGTTTGTCGAGGCAACATTTGTGCATGTGGTGCAACTAAAGTACCAATTCTAACATTTCAACACGGTTTTATAACAATTTCAGATATTTTTAATTGTAATTAAAAGATCCAAAATTTGAAGCACAATTTAACTTTAATCTACACATACTGTTAGTTTTATCAGATATTGAATATTGGGAAATTTGAAATTACGAAACCTTCAGTTTGAAAATTTGAATGCATCGTACCAAAAGTGCTAATGAAAACGTCAGGAATGATTAAAATATTAAGTGATGTTAATTTGGAAGCTACAGCGCGTACAGTATTCTTCTACGGAAAATTGAATTTCAGCAAAATTCAAGTAACTTAATGAATAGCAAGGGAGTTGTTTGATATAAAAGGAATGTCAAGAAGCGATGTGAACGCGTCGTTTCAAAAATGCTTCGAGAACGGTAATTAACGGGGTTGCAGAGGCTATGGAGTCACGGGTTATTAACTTTCGGAGACGTCGCCTTTGGAGGAGCCTCCACTTTTTGGCAGAAGTTTCGGAGCGATACGGTTTTACATAATAAATCGCCGTGTAATAGAGTCGGGTACCTGTTGAAGAACCCCCGCGTTATCACAGTCTGATACGAATTGCTTGTCGGGTAACGAGCGTTAGCCGTGGACTGTTTTAACGTCTGTCTGTTACACGAAATGTCCCTCCGCAATGTTTCCCATGAATGTACCATTATTAGTTTAAAAATTAACCGTTTCTTTAGTGTGTATCATGGTTCCAATCAATCTAACCGATACTATTTATCTAAATTACTTAATGGATTTGACTCATTGAGTAAATACAGTTCTATTCCATTTATTCAGAATATAAATTGACGATCAGATATAAATTTGTAAAAAATTCTACAATTTCACTTGATTTATTTAGATAACATTTTATTCAATTGAGTTGGGTACAATTTTATTCAATTGACTTGGATACCATTTTATTCAATTGACTCGAATACAATTTTATTCAAATGGCTCAGAATCAAGTTTATCCAATAGACTCATTGTCAGAATCAATGTTATACAATCGACTTGGATACCATTTTATTTAATTGAATTGGATACAACTTTATTTAATCGACTCATTGTGCAGAATCAATTTTCTTCAATCGACTTGGATACAGTCTTCTTTAATTGACTTGTGTACAATTTTCTTCAACTGACTACAATACAATCTTATCGTTTGAAATTCCATCCACCCATTGTTGCTATATATGCATAATTGTTAACAATTGTCGATAAAAATTTGATCACCCTCTGTACCTAGTGAAAAGAATGATCGAGCTTCGGTTATGGTATATTTAATGTGTTCAAAGCTCATTGTACGACAAGATAGAGGGAATAAGAGATTGCGTGGACGTGCGGCCGGCAAAGAAAATTCTTTTAAACGGTCTCTACGGCGTGGCGGGGGTCTCCTAAGTGAACGCAAGGACTTTGTAAGTACGGATGCCGTGGACTTCTTTTGTTCGTGGCACCGTTTGCCAATTCATTCAGTCGCGACATATATGTAGCGCTCTTTCCCGAGCCACTGTGCTCGTTGCGAGCACCTGTGGACCCGGGCTGCCGTCCCTCGTGAACTCTCTCCTTTGGAGAACTGCCAATGACTTCCGGCTGACTCGTAGAACCTGTTGATGATCCTCCCTGCTTCTACGTTTTATGGCACTCCGAATTAAATTAATTCTCTCTCACTTCTAAACCCCTCATCCCAATCCCCGATCCCCTTTGCCCTTGCAGCACTTTCCCTCTTTCTAATCGACCCTGACAATACGACCTACCCTCTGGCAAACTACAGTCGCTCGCAAAAATATTTGCACAACAACCGTCACGGTGATTTGTAGCAGGACGCTGTCGGTACTATTTGATAAAATAATCGTGAGTCTTCGTTGGAACAAAATCTTTAGTTTAGAAGGTAGGATATATCGTTCGCACAAACACACATATTCATAAAACAGGTGACACAACTGAAAATATATTTCTAAAAAACAGTATAATAATAATTTCATGCAATGTGGTGTACTTTGTAACTAGACTCCGGATTTTATGCATTTATAACAAAAATGAGTAAGTGCAATTTAAAACAGTGAAAATATCAAAAGACTTTAAGGGTGTTGTAATATTATTTTCGATTTATGAGGAAAATCGATACGACATAAAATATGTATTTTGATGAGGTCTACAACTTTTATCTGAACTATTTTTCAAAATTCCCATTATTTACGGAAGTAAATAAAAAAACTATGATTTTTATTTGCGCCAATTTTCACCATCATATTCGTAATCGGCACGTCAAAATACGTAAGAATCCAGAGTATAAAAAAAATCGGAGGTATGGGCTTTTCGGAAGTACACCCGAATTCTTTAAAAATACACTCACTGCCACAAGAGATATTTAGTATTCTTTAAATAATTTTTTGATCGCGTTACACAGGGATCTGATCTATTGTGTTAAAAAATGGATGTTTATGAAGAAACAATTATTTTATGAATATTTATAACTGTGTGTAATAATTATTTAGGATTTGTTTTATCGAGCCATAGTTCTGCGGTCTCTCTCATTTAAAACTTGCCGTGCCTTTCTTGTGTTTCGAGCGTTGAATGATCTTCCCGAGCGATCGCAGCTTCTTCCACGTTTTTTACATAATAGCGATCCTTTCCTTCTTTTATAACCATAATGTCTTCTCCAGTTTCCGGATTTGACCCAATTGCTTCGTCTCTTCGAAATATTACTTCATTATTAGCTATCTACAGTGATATCTAGACTGCGGAGATCTTTATGCAATATAAAAATTTCTTTCTTTTGTCTGTGCTGGCCCTAAGAAATTGAAAATAATATATCTTAAAATTTTTAAATATTATATTATTATTTTAAATTGCACCAACTCGTGTTTAGACTTCGCCAATTACAATGATGTATATTTTAGTAATTATTTATACATTTTGTTTTCCAAGTATTCCAATATATTTTCAAATTGTTTCACCATTCTTCAACATAAATGATTGAATATAACTAAATGAATAATAAATCTTTTTTCAGTGTGTGTTTTGAGATTTTTAAAAACTGCTCGACTCTTAAATGTGGGAATTTTTTATACTTGAATTGTAAAAGTAAAAGACACGATTGATTTCTGCATAAAACAATTTTACAGTTTTAGTTTAAACCATTTTTGAACCGATATGCTTCTGTTTTTTTAAATAAATATAGTTAAAATAAATATATATTTAAAATAAATAGAGTATATTATATATACCGAGGCCTCAACATACAATATATTCAATATATACAATATACATTCATCTGATAAAGTTCAATACTCCAATAGATAAATATGAACTCGTATAGATTTTTGCGTGTTGAACGAGAATATGAAACCCGTTTTTCATTATTAATTTTCGTTCCTGAGTAAGTCAATTTATCAATTACGTGTGGTAACTTTTCAAACTGTTTGATATAAATCGCATTATATTTTAGTTTTTTCCGGGGTTCGATAATTTAGATATAATTAAGGCAAATCTCTATCGGTTAATCACTTTAGAAGTGTCAGAGTCGCATTCGCTATGCATTTCCAAGCCAAAGTGTACAATGATGAGACCGGGGATCGTTAAATTTCGGTTTAAAACAGTATTTCACTCGCAGTTACAGTCGAAATCATAATTCACGACATTGTTTCACTCGCGGTCATGGTGGAAACCAAAAATCCTTTTAGTGACTTTGTTCTCTAATCAAGGATAAGCTTTGGCAAAAATTTCAGCAAAATCGGAGGGTTGTCGCTTTCAGAAGTACACCCTTTATTTTCGATTTCAATTTAAATCTTTTGTTCAGTTTTATTTAACGTAATTATAGAGTATTGTAATTACTCGTGTAACAGTTAACATTAGCCTGCGAATTTTATGCATTGAGAGAGAGAGAGAGAGAGAGAGAGTAATGAAAGAAAATGTCATTTTATTTTTAAAAAATATTTATTGTACTGCAGCTTATTGCAGTGGAGAAAGAGTATTTTTATTTTGCATGAAACTCCAGAGTCTAGTGATTACAAACGCTGTATCTGAAAAGCGTTATGGCAATCCTCAGCCACGTCTGTATCGTCATAGCGAAATGGTTAAACAGAAAGAATGGATATCACAGTGAAGAATTGCGTTCATTTTATCTTGGCTCGAATTCATGGCTACTTTCGCGCGAAAGAAAATCCGTGATAAGGGGGTTGCCGGAGGGGGTTGAGGGTGAGAGCCACTCCTTTCCGATCCCAAAGCGCTGGATGCTTGCCAATGAATGCTTAAACGTAAGAGACCTGTTGATAATCGCGAGATATAATGCATGGTACGCCTCGCTATATTTCAGAGCCGCCTTTCCCCCTCGTTGACCGCATTGTTGCACCGCTTTTTCACTCGATCCCCTAAGAAACGCGTGGCTTTAATGTTTCGGGTGAAGGGTGCCAACAGCGCCGCTTTACGACGCGATTAGGCGAATGGTTTCTTCGGCAATGATTCTCGTGGAATTCTCAGTTGTGCGTCAATTGCATTCCGTGGCTTTTTATATCATTGTTTTAACCCTTATGGGCAGATCGACGTATTTCCAAATATTAACTGACAGCTGAACATTTACATCTCCTAAATAAGCTAGAATTTTTCATTTTTTAAATTAAAGTGGAAAGTTCCTAAAGTAGTGAACAAAATCGCGAAATCGCGAAAAGGGGATGTTTTGTTTTCTGAAAAAGGGTGTGTCAAGCTTTGTGCGAGTTTGACGAGCACCTGGGCGCCTCCGACGAGCGCTTTTCAAAGAAAATCTGAAACGAACGGCTCGCGTGGTTGCGTGAGTGGGCGTCGGTGGGCGGGGGAACTCGCGGGGTGGGGGTAGTCCGTGCGGCGGGAGGGGGCTCGGGAGGCCGGCAAAAAAGGCATACGTGACATCTGCCGTCCAGCGGAGTGAAGCTTTTTTGTAATAAAGTGGCGAAATCCCAGAAAAACCATCATTGCGGATTAAGCGGCTGCCGATATTAAAGCACGATCTGAAATTCGCGGGGTTGGGGCGGGGCCAGTGGGAGGAGACAGGAGAAAAACGGGTGCAATGAGTGTATCGGCGCATCAGCTGTTATTTGCGCGGCAAATGCTCGTTTAATGGGTCTCTTTGCGTATACACGCGATGCGAACGTCTGCCAATCGCGGCCCCGCTAATTGTTTTTAACGGGATATAAATGGTCAACCGGGGCCTGCATAATCTGGTGCGATCAACGTGTAGATCATTGATCGTTTGTGTAGAGGTTGGAAGCAATGCTGTATTGTTGGGACCAATGTTTTCGGATATTTTGGTTAATTGAGCGAAGATTTTCAGACGTTTTTGCAGGTTTGTTGTAAAAGTTCGGCAAATGTTTTTTTGTGGAGAATGATCATGGAGATTCTGCCGAACACGATGATGTTGAACATGACGACAGTTTTAAGATTCTAGCAACCTGCCACATTTTGTAAATAATATATTGTATTAAAATTCTATCCTCCAACTTTGATATAATATTTCTCATTTGCATTTCAAGATTCTAAGCTCGTCATACGGCTGCCGTTCACTCGAATCGATGAACAGTGGGAAACATATGCATACCATCAATATAAACGTTCATTTTAGATTTTGATTTAATTGTATTGCTGTATCATAGTAGATACATGGATCTGTACAGTTATGAATATTATATTGTATCTAGTTTCATTAATATTATATTAATATGTATAATCGGCGACGTAATAGTCCATTTCAATTCTAAAATTAATATTATACATATTGTATTAGTAGTAATTGATTATAATTTCAAATTTACGAATATTGGTGTAATAGCTACACTCGATTCTTAATTTATTGGAATACTGATTAGTATAACAATAACATCAAAAATTTAATTGTTTATAAATTTCAAATTATTTTGAATTCTCTTTTACAGATTGTGACGCGTCTCCAGGGGGTAGAACTTGGTGAGTAATTTATCTAAATATTAACATAATTAATATATTTCCACTGCCGACACGATTTTAAGATCCATCTCAAGGTAACATCCAGGCCATCATAAAAATTATCAAATCTACTTCAAAAGTAAATATTTCAAGTCACAAAATTTTGTGAATATTCTTTGATAAACAATCTAGATATGACAAAAATTTTGCTAATTTATTCTTAACATTTTGATTATACAAAATTCCTAAATATTTATTAATATTTCCAAAATCATATTGTAAGTCAGGTAGTTCCATCTAGTAAAGCGCTCGGATTTACTTACTCGCGACGGCCGAGTTTCGAAGGCCACGCCCCCTCCACCCGGCCACGCGTTTCGCTCCCCGTGGCGGCCGTATTTCTCCTAGGCGCCACGAATAGCGAGTATGGAACGCGCCTGAGGAGCTCTGAACGATATGACCGCCACGGGGAGCGAGACGCGTAGCCGGGTCGAGGGGGCGTAGCCTTCGAAACTCGGCCGTCGCGAGTAAGTAAATCCGAGCGCTGATCTAGTAGCTCCGGAGCTATTCGAGCAGTGGTGCCAGATGGGCACCAAACGGTGCCCAAATTCTCGGAAATACTCTCCTCCTTTTCCCCTTCCACTATCCTATTCCATCGCCAACCAACGTCCCCCACTAAGACTAAATTACTTCAAATCGCCTGAGGAATCTCCCCTTGCAAGGAAGTATAACATTCTATGTATAGGACTTTCAATATAGAACTTTCAAACTTGGATTTATGAAATAGCATGAACGAATATAAAGAAGCAGACTCTGTGGAAGAAGTAGCGAATAAAATCGAACTCAATCGTATCGACTCTTGCATTTTACGTTTCTATTGAAGATCGAAAAATTTGTTGCATATTACAAATGCAGAAAATTTCACAGTCTATTTGTCGCCGAAGGGAACTTATTCCACTCATGTGCGATATGTGTAATATTAAAGATTCCATCGAATCATAGGCACCCAAGCAGCGCTAAACAAGGAATGAAGGAACGCGTTATACATATTCTCGTATTTTTACGAATTCACTGGACGTGTCGCACAAGGAGAGTTTTATGCAAAAATTCTTTTCTTCCGAAAAAATGTCGGGCTCTGCTACCTGACCGGAAATGGGGACAACGAGGCAAGCTACAGTCAATTTTTGCGTCCCCGGAAATTTATTATAATCAAACGACTGAATAGAAATTCGACAAATTTTCTCGACAACTAAAATAATAGTGCGAAGAGATACAACAATTTCTTCTTGCTCTTGGATATATCCCGTCTCAAATCAGCAATTCTACTGAAACCATTAGTTGCAAGGTAGAAAATGAATTACTTCCAATACTGTTACAAGCCCACTATCATCTCGTTTCCTCACACCGTGACCACTCATTAATTTATACGATTTGGAGAAAATTAAGAAAAACAAGGTTTTCACTTTATGGACTTTAATTAGTAGACTGCAAGTTTTCTGCATTTATGAGAAGACTGGTGAACTACCAAATTCCACCCTTACTTATAGGATGATCCAATACTTGAAGTATGATTAAAATATTTGATTTTGTGATAGATTATTCAAATAAGATATTTGATTTGATCTCATTCATATTCTAGAAATAAAAATATAATTATTTCTTAAATTATACATTTAAAATACTATTTCTTACAAGCCAAATGAAATCTAAGATATTAAATAGTCTTTAAAATATTTATTTCGCCAAATATTGTTCACCTCTGGAAACAACCCCTATAAGGATAGTTTTCTCAGGGTTGTTTTTCCGAAAATTAACCATGAACCAGTTGTCGAGTAACAGTGAACAGCCTAGCTGTACAGATGGAACGTTCGCGGAAACAGTTGAAAATCGAAAAGAAAGCGTCCCGGAAACCACGTGATCGGTTAAGCCGGGGTCGCATTCTGAACGATACAGGAGAGGAATGCAGCCGGCGCTATTCTTCCTGTCGTTTATTGAAATGCTCAGCATGCTCTCACGTGGTATCCTTCGGCTAGCTCGCTCTATGCTCTGACAAGGGGCGGGAAACGGGCGAAAACTGAGTCGAGAAAGTCGAATAGAACGGAATGGAATGGAATCTGGGCAGGAACTGTCGTTGGCAGATGTAAACTTCACCGATTTCGCGTCTGCTAACCCGGCAGATCGCCAACGACAAATACATGTATGTCCATTTTTGACAGCCTATAATGTGTATTAATTAACTTTTGGCAGCGGGCTAACAATATACAATAGAATATACAATGTACGAAAATGTGAAATTACATGGATTTGTGAAGTGTAAAATGTTCTGTTTCGACGGAATAAATTGCCAATGAAACATTGAGAGAGGAAAGAATGGGGGCGACAAGTTTTTGAGGAATTGTTGAGAGAAAAGGTTGAATCCGAGCGGAGTTCTCAAACACACGAGATATTTCTCGCGTTCGGAGTTTTGTATTCTTATCAGAAGTTCTACAAGAGCTGAGAAAATCGAACGGAATAAAATTCGAAGCAAATGTAAAGTTCAGCAATTCCATATAATGGATAGAATCGTGGAATAAGAACAAAATCGATCTTCGTGTGGAACGATAGCATACAGCCGGCGACAAATTGTACATATTGAAACGAATTTCAAAGCTTTCCATCTGATACTACTCTCTCTCAGCGATATGAGAGAACCGACCTCGAAAAATAGAAAATCTATTATAAACGGAGAAATTTTGTAGATAAATGGCAGGATCTTTCGAAACTTGGATTTTGGACAAACTGCGGTGCCTTTGTAAAAAATCAATTTCTCCAGGTGGAAATGATTGCAGCACATACTTCGAAACTCGATCGAAATTATCATGAATTGCGTAATTGAATTGCAATATAATTGAATTAGCAGAACTCTGAGTTACAACGGGATCACTCGATTCAAAATCCCCGATTCTGATAATCGAGGTTCCACTAAACGACTAAAAAGAGTTTCGTCACGGTATTACTGTTGTCTGACCGAAACTTTGTTCCGTTCACTCGCTATCCTTTCGACGTTGGGCACAAGCAGCGACAAATCAAGCGGTGTCTGCAGGCGACACATCAGTTCGAAACTTTTGACATATATCGAGACATTACTGTACTCCGTTCTTCGGAGAGTTAACAAACAATTACTCGTTCCATCGGCACCCCCTCTCAATTCCGACCAAGTGATCTGACGCAGGAATCCCGTGTCACGAAATCACATCTCGCTCATGACCAGTCACATTGTTTCCTCGACAGGTTTCCACGGCGCATTCCGATCTTAAAAGCATTCTCCGTGTTCGAGGGGCGGAAGTGGGGAGGGGCAGGATAGTGTTTTCTCCGTGATTTTTCCGCGTGCTGACCCGTTTCCACGCTTAATACGGCGGTATCGCTGCGCGGATGCAGCTGCGAGAGACTAAATGCATTGGCAGGATTCACCGATACGGCCGTTCGAATGATTTTAATGCACCAACGATTATCGGTCCCCGGAAGCCGGGCGTTGTCTTGGGTATCCGACGATTCCGGGGGCTGCTATCCCCTTCTTTCTACTCCATTACAGACGATGTAATAGTCTTGCAGCTGCCGGCACAATTTTCCGTGCGACGATCACGCGCGAAATTCATCGGCCCGACAAGAACGGCGAACGGGTTTTATCAAGGACAGCTTAATTAAATTTTATCGTCCGTGGGTCAATAGACAGACTTTACCACTCTTTTTTTTGCGATCCAGTGTGGAATTGATATTACGCAGGTCGTGCCGTGCACTTGGGTTGCAATGGAGAAGGAATTGTTTAGGAAGAGACAATTTGATGTTCGAGCTGGTCGAATGCGTGGTGAATTCTGGTTGCATACGGTGAGAGTCAAAAGGGAGTATGCACCTCGAGAATACGGCATTTATTTAACGATTATTAGATATACAGGGTGGGGCACCTGAAACAGGCCACCTGTGAATAACTCCTAAATAAATCAGTTTAAAAATAGTTTATTTGATTGATGCAGTAGTTTTTGAAAATAAAATAACTTATTTGAGCCAGTAATTTTTTCGAAAATAGTATTTTATTTGAAGAATATTGAAAATATTTATATTTTGTCTTTGTTTTCAATTTCAATTTTAAATATTATTGCTGAAAATAATATGGCTCGAATTCAATACAGAGTATTATTTGGCGAAACAGATATTTCAAATACTATTAAATATTTTAGATTGTATTTTGCTTAAATAAAATAGTATTTTAAATAAGACATACAATTTCGAAAATAAAATATTTCTATTTCAACAATCTGAACCTCAAAATAAAATATTTCTATTTCAACAATCTGAACCTCAAAATAAAATATTTCTATTTCAACAATTTGATCCACAAAATAAAAGGGGTTAATTTATAAAATTTGAACAAAGCGACACTAACAACAATCGCATAAAGGTGTCCAAACTGCAGGAACGATCGAGCGTAGAGGAGGAAGGCTGAGGGTCAACAGCAGAATAAGTGCAAAGATATGAAAAGAGAGAGAGAGAGAGAGAAAGAGCCGGGGATGATGACAAGAGGGTTGGAGGTTAAGGGGGCGAAGAAGGGAGGGGGTGGAGTGGTTTTTGTGCGTGAAACGATAAATTCGGTGGCGCAGCATTTTGTCCCCGAAAACCTATCGCAATAAATACGTGGTACGTCCGGGCGCGCGGTTGAGCCGCCGCGTTATACTCTAATGCAGTGCATATGGAACAATTTATAACGCTTCAGCGTGGGCCCCTGGACGTTTTTCTCTGGCCGGTGTAGGTTTGCACGATCCCGCATGAGCCTTTCGCCACCTATTGTTTCCGTATTGCTGAATTATTATTTCGCAATTTGCCTTTTGTCCTTGGGAATCGCCGCGTCGACGGTAGCCGGCATCGATCCAGCCGTTCTTATGTGTGCAATGGGAACGCTTGACCTCTATCGGGAGATCGAGACGGTACGTCAATGATCGATCTATCGTGAGCAGATTCGATTGTGTACTCAACATGTATGTTGTACAAAAATTCCTGCAACACAAAAGTCACTTACGGTATGCAACCCCCTAAGCCTAATTTTGCTGACTTGTTGTACACCAAAAGTTTGCACATTTTTGTAGGCATACAGATTTAATTTTGAAAATCGCTTTGATCGAACCTGGTTGTAATTTAATCAAATTTAGATTAGTGCGAGCAATGAGTCAACAAGCCCCGGTTGTGGGGTTAGTTGACATATCTGATGGGGCTAGTAATCCTCCTTGAAATTCAAATTTAAAACAATAAAATATTCCCCACTAAATTTAATTATTACACAAATTAACAAAATTTAAATAAACTTAATGATGTAAGGATCTCAAAGAAATTTTAATAATATCCTCGCTGCATTAAACCCCTCTAGAATTGAATTTCATTAAAATATTCTAAACCACCTAATCCTCCTTAAAATTCCAATTTAAAATTCCTCACTGGGATTTCAAAGTCTCGCATCCCAGAGAATGTGTAGCTTTCTGTGCTACATATGTAGTTGAGCATGATTTTCGTAGCTAAGAGGGAAACATTAAAAAGCGTCCCAGTACTGAACGTGACGATACTAAAGAACAGAAGATGATTCGCGAAGTAGTAAGCGATAGAAATGCAATTTTGTGAATAAAATGCATTAAAAAGCTCGGTTGATCCTTTCGGCGGTTTTCTGCATTAGCCGGCGGGATTTGAAACAAAGGGATACAGTTTCCTTCGCTTTCCATCGAGTCATGTACTAATCGTCTTTTTTCCAGGTTGATTATACCTGATGGATACGATTGAGCACGCTTCACGGCGCCGCGCGTCTTTTTTCTTGAAAATGGAACGAATTTTCTCGTCGATGCTTTTAACGGGCGAAATGCTTTCAGGATGCTGTGTTTTATATGTGCGTCCTCCCATGCCGTCTTCCGCGGACACCGTGTTCTCATAGTTCCAGAAAAATAGGACAATAGTAATCCCCGGGAAAAAATCGGTTTCACTGTCCACACAGATTTTACCTGGAAAATAATATTTCTTACTGACAGCATTCAGAATTTGCCAGTACTTAAGACGGTAACCATTTAATTAATTACAAGCAATGTAAATTAATTTCGATTCGTGAATTAACAAACTTCGTTGGAAAAATTAATATAAAGATAAATTATTGTGAAAATGTTAAATATTATTAGTTAAATACTGCAAATGTTATAGACGTAAAAATAATGGAGAACCAAATTTTTAATTAATAGCATCTATAAATCGTGGAATTCATAAAGAAGTGTAAAAGATTGGCATACCGGAGATACTTGAGAAGAAATGGTATTTGACCTACACTGGGCGGTATCGCGACAATTAAAAAATTTCCTATACCACAAAATGTTTGGCATACTCCAGGTTCCTGAACTCTGAATTTTTACTTGAATAAAACTGGAAAATTTATCGACTTACTTAGATAGTTCAAGTTGTTAAAACGATAAACACCCTGAATTTTCGTTAAATGACTGACAGCTGTTGAGCAACGTCGATTTTGTTATGAATTTTTTAACTTGATCGATTCTCAAACCTCAGTATTGTTTAAAGTAGAACTCATTAAAAATTAAAGTGAGAATAGGATTATGTTCAGCGCCTGAGGACGAGAGAATGAAATGAAAATGGAATTAAAATCTGTCTCGTGACTTTTCCATATGATTTTTAGTCGCATTAATTATTCGAGTTAATGTCCTAGCTTTTAATTAACGAAAATTATCCATTGACTTTAATGCGCTTTTAGTATAATATATGTATATAGAACTGGGAAACTTTTTTTGACGAAGGGAATTTAAATTTTATACAGGTGAAAACTACCCTCAAAATAGATAACTGCAAAATATATCTTGTAAAATATGTGTCTGACTCTGAGGCACCAGTAAAAATTGCCACGCAAAATTTTGTTCGTAGAACACTTTCGTTTGACTTACAATTTTCAGGAATTACTCTGGCAACTAAACTGTGCTAATTGCATTTTGAAATTTCTTTCTGCGACTGGTAAATTTGAATAACCTCGCATAAACAAGGACCAATCAAAATCGGCGCGACTCACTTTCCCCGCAGCGGCCGGGTCAACTTCGACCCGACTTCGAAATCCTCGTCGAAAAATTCAATTTTCTCGTTACAATGTTTTCCTGTATTGTTTATCAACTTGATTAAACATATACACGCATGTCCTCGATAAAGGCAAATCGCGCAACTGTCAAAAGCGTCATTATCCCGCCGATTAAACTCCGGAAATTCCGCCAACATCGACGCATTCAATTGCGGAGGAAAAAGATTCATGCCGAGTCTCGTCAATATTTGCAGCTTATTTGCGCTGACTGTTGCGCAGTCATTAAACAAGTGACAGCGAGATGGGGCCATGAATGGAAATGAGTCGCAACAAACGAAGAGTCCGAGGAAAGCTTTTCCGGTGAGTTTAACAGGACGATTTTATGGAATTGTGGGAGAAGGGTGGGGTGGGGGTGTGTGAGGGTCGGGAGGTGGGGATAGATTGTGAAATCGATATGCCAATAATATTCGAGCCAGAACCGTATGCGCGTCCCCGAAATTCAAATTCCCTGGTCGGCTATGGCGCGGCCGATTATCGGCGGCGACGAACCGGCAGTATATATATCGGGTGATTAATGAGCATGCCGATAGATGCGCGTTTCCCCCACCCCGCCACTCCCCCTCCAAAACCGTTCCCCCTCCCTCCCGCCCTCCCGTAAACCGGGTGTGATCGTCCATGGTCGACGGATAATTTATTAAGATTCAAAAGGCGGCAGCCGAAACGCCACGGGCTTTCTGCCAGGCTACTGTTGCTCACGGTTCCAACCTAATCCCAGTCCACCGATGAATTTACTGATAATTATGGTCGACGTGCAGCTGGCAAGCCGGAAGTCCTTGAAATAACACCTGGGATGGCTGTTAAATGGCAATCACAGTCGGAATATTACCCGCTGCTAGGTTTCCCTGTTGGCGGGAGATTTGAAATGTCGAACTTTATGATGTCCGTTTCTCAAATTTAAAATTTATAAATATTAAAATCTTTTATTATTATTATTATATACGGACCGAGGTCCTTTCGTACAAATGTTTACAGAGTCGTTTACAGTAGAATTGATAAAAACAAAAAGAAAATAACAAAACAAAAAAGTCTTCACTTAAAATTTACCTAAGAAGGGACAAGCGCAAAACTAAACAAATACAGGTAGAATATTAACAAATATTTGAATATTTATACATGTTACTAGGTGAATAGAGAATTAGCTAGGGTTCTCCTCATCGAGTTTAACGAATTTTTAATTATTCAGATACAGGGTGCTCGTAACATGACGACCTCAAATAACTCGTTAGTTAATAACAATAACACATTTGTTGTTTGGACTTCCACCTTTAATTAGTAAGAAAATTGTATCGATTAGTTATTTAGTTTCGTTTTTATCCCAATTTAAAAATGGAAGAACAGCGCATTACATGGTGAGCTAGTCATTGTAGTCATTCTTACGTTTCAATATCGCGGAATATCATCTACTCTATACTATTACAATTCGAATGAATTAATCGACTAACCCCATTAGTCAACCAGCCCCGGTCTCCCGGAATGTGTTAATAAATGTTCAGTCTCTCATAGTGCTCGAAAAAAAAATGGACCGACCCACAGTATTCAAAGTGGCAATTGCAGACGAATGTCTACGGGGATCGTGGAGATTTGAGGTGTTTGAAGTTGCGTCGCAAAGAATTTTCGAGTGTCTCCAGCCAGATCTCTAATGAATAGTCACTTTGCGACCGAAGTAAAGAGTTTAACGCGACAGATGCGTGAAAGAAACGCGTGGGCACCTTTGTGTGAGCCGTCCTCGAAACGAAATCTATTGTTTTCCATTGTCGAGCACGATGGCAGAGTATCGCAGCTGGGGAACCGGCAACTTGAACGCTCGAGAGCCCTCGAACGGCCGACCTGACGATTAAGTCGCAAAGTGTCTTGAAACTACTCGAACGGGACGCAAATGACGGATCGAGAACCTCTCCAGACCAGTTTTGTTCCTAGCTCTGTGTATCGAAATGGTTCAACCTCTCTCGAATCGTATCCGACGCGACGCAACGCGACGCGACGCGACGCTCTGGGTCCAGACGAGGCGATTTTTCACGCTTCCAACCCCATCCTCAACCCCACATGCATTCCAAATTCCAAAATCTAAACTGACGTGTGTTCAAAATCAGATTTTTCAAATTTTCAATTCGTTTGCAATTTTTTATTTTACATCTATTTACGATTCACAATTCTTTAATATTTTTAATTCGGTGCCAGTGCAATTTTTAATTCATCTTACTTGTTTCTAATCTTAACCCTCATCCGTCCCTTATGTCAATTTGACACAGTTTTCCCGAAATAAGTTACACTGTTCTGTTATTTGTAGGTAAATTCGTTCGAGACTCGTTAAAACACAAATTTCAAGGAAGAAAACATCGAAAAGTAACTGTTTGACTTGTTATTTATCGATTTTTTGTATCACTGTGTCAATTTGACACCGAGGGACAGATTCAGTTCGTGAAATGAGGGACGGACGAGGGTTAACACGTTTGGACACGTTTTTTACATTTTTTAAATATGTTTAATACTTTTCGAGATATTCGGCTGGAAAGTTTCCAAATGAACACCCGTGTGTATAATATTTTCAATTTTTGATCATTCCATTGACCTGAAATTTTCTACTTATACTAGGGCAGAAATTTCACGGATTATTTCATCCATAACGAGGCAATGAAAGGTTGGATATTTGATCAGATAATTACGATACGAATAGTACAACATTTATGTTCAACGAAACGTGTATCATAATATTTTCATAGTTTATTTTACTGGGATTGCGTAAGCGTTTGCACAGCTGAACATTTGCAGGAAGAATGAAAATAGGATAATAGAATTATTTCCATTTTATCGCTGCGATGAAGCTGTAGAGCAATTTAACTTGAATTATGAAATAAACAGATTTGCCAGGAATTTCAGCCGGCGTGCTTAAAGCCACTTAAATTGCGAGCAGTTGTACGTTACTATCGGCGAAGATTAACGGGAAATTCGAAACGCGTTGGATTTCGAAGTAATAAAACGAGAATTTGTAACGAAAACTTCGAACAAACATTTAATATTGTCATTCCTGCTCCGCAACAACATATCGTTCCTTCGGAATCGTCCGAAAATATTTTTTGAACGAATCCGAATGAAATCAATCTCGACCCGTAGCACGCGATCAGATTTTATGCATTCAAATTCGGTTCGAATAAATGTGAAAAATAATTCCGCAATGAACCATAATGCAATTCGGCAAACAAATTCGATACTAAATGTAATAAATACGTGAACTGTAATAAAATCAGGTGCTTTGCAATTGAGATATATGAAAACCATCAAGTTTACAATTGCATATTTCCCGCGGTGCCGGCAACCAGACAATTCCTTTCGAACAGAGATCAAAGCAAATAATTATACTTTATACACAAATTCTTATTTCGTAGTTATTTAAAATAAACAAATTCTGTTCGAACACATAGTCCTCTTGCCTAGTTGAAGCAAAAATCTGTCGCGTAATCTAAAATTAAAAAAGAAATATGTGTGTCTGTGTAGAAAAATGTTCAAAAAAATATCCTGTATTATTCAGGTGCCTAATAAAACTTTCACCATTAAGAACTTCTCTTCACGCGTTCTCATCAATGTTTATAATTTCAGATAATTCTTTAAAACAAGTCCTACTATCCATGTTTTAAAAAGAGCCAACTGAAAAGGGTCTTTGGGTCCCGAAAGCGTCTACAAAATTATTTTTAATATCAATTTCGATTGTTAGAACTTGGTACACCGTTGCCACCAAAATGGCCGGCGATTCTGGCATTTAGGCGCACCATTAAAAATTTGAAAGCGGTCTTAGGGAAATAAGGCTAATCAACTTTAACTGCCCGGAGTCCAGGGCTTTTTTTCGGGGGAAAAAGGGTAGAGGCAAGATGCACGGTGAGTAACTCCGTGAAATTCGGCAATCTATGAGCCGCAAAATGAAGTCGGGTTAAGGAGAAGGGCCCGTGAAGGACGATGGATTGAAGAGCCGAGGGCAAAGAGACCGGACCGGATAACGGCGTCGAGGAAAGTTTTAAATTGTTCTGGGAAAGGCGAGCGATCAGTGGATTATAAACATACTGAAAACTTTTGATGGGATTAGCTTTTCTGAGGAGAGACAGGGGGAGAGAACGAGAGAGAGGGAGGTTTGGGCAGCTTTCAGGAGGATCGTATAACGCCGAGAAAGCCCTTGATTTTCTTCTGTTTTCCTTGCTCCTCGAGAGAGAGAGAGCCGAATTCGCACACTCGTGTGCACAGTTTTGGCTCGCTTCAATTTCGATTATAATTGTTATTATCCTTTAACGTCGGCGAATTTCCTAGTTCCGACGTATTGGTCCAGCCAGTTCGAAAGTCTTCGCGGAAAACGACTAGACTTTCGTTTCAAATTATTAGTTTGGGGGATATTTTCATTTAAAAACGGTGTAGAGCAGTTTGCGGATAAACTTCGGAAAAGCCCATACCTCCGATTTTTTTTATACGTTAGCGTTTACTTACTTGTGTAACGCCTTAGTTCGACAGTAGTGGTGTTTTAGAGAAGTTATTTAAATTGAAATGTCTCGTGAACTATTAACTTTTCGACATATTATACATAGGTTAGTACTTTTTTATAACGAATGTCCAGCTGCATCGATTGATGTATCAGAAAATACCTCGTTCCATTTAGAAAAATGAAGGTGACCTTTATATCTCTAAAAAAAATTATATAAAAACAAAAACTTTTTTAGTATCGTATGAGCCCCATTTTTCCATTCATCTTTGTCCTGCAGACATTTGACGTATCTTTGAAAACAACAAAGACATTTTAGGTGGTCAAGTTAGGTGAAATACCCGGTATACTACTTGAAAAGTACGGAGTGTATGTTACAATACCTGCTAGTTTTCGGGATGCGAATAATTCCAGGAGGTTCTAGAAACCGTTTTCGAGAACAGTGGTTTTTACGGAAAGGGCAAAAGTTCTCCGATCAGTTCAAATAAGGGTGGCATTATTGAAATATATCCCGGCGATGTACAGAGCATTTCGTAAACGGGATTTCAATGCCGACTTCACAAAGCGCGATATTAAATCAGCTATTGGTCGAATGTAAACGAAGGGGCGGGGGGTGTTTGGCGAGAAGTTCATACACCTGAAATGGAAGTTTGCACACCTGCAATAACCAGCTAACCCCGAGGACCGTTGCGAGCACACGCGGAATTGATTGAAGGCAAAGATAATTTTCGTAACTGCACAAAGGGATTAAAAGGAGACTTGTCTGCTGAGAAAACTCGATCGCTTCGCGAACTATGTGTGCTCTGCGATTAGGCGTTATGAGTTGGCGTTCAAGTATAGCCTGTTTTGCATTCCGTCAAGTCAGTGGCACGATTTTCGGCGGAAATTGGTACAGTGGTCGAAGTAACTGTAGACTTGTTACATTAAGATAGATTTTACGCATTTATGACAAAAATGAGCAGGTGTAATTTAAAACATTAAAAACATTAGAACGGTTTAAAAATACTGTTATAATAAATATTAACCCATTGAATCACGAGGAAGAGTGAAGAACGGTCTTGTCACCAATTTTTTAATTATACTTGGAAAGAATAGTTTCCATCGGTAAAAAATATTTTATTGTATTTCAGTAATTTTTATATATTTGTTATACATACTGTTAAGTACAAAACTGTATGTATACGCTCTGGCGACAGTGGTCAGGAAAAAAGCTAATGATGCAAATGGATTAAGAAAAAAATAAATTTCTATTTTGCATAAAATATCGTTGTATAATTATAACATAAATTCATTCCGTTGCGAGTATGTTCTACTTTTCACGATCTAGCTGTAAATCATTGCAAACGTGACTAAACAAAAGGTACAGGGTGTTCCAAAAGTCACCGAACAATTTGAAATTCGTATTTGTCGATGAAAGAACAAGTATGAATTTTGAAAAATTGAAAGAGTTATTTAATTTTAAAATGGTGTAGCGACGAGTTTACTACTGACAACTTGAAAAAGTAGAAACATGTTCGACGATCGTACAATTGTACTTATTATTGTAAACCATTGTTGTTCAATTGTTCTTCGTCCGACTGTTGTTTCATTGTTCAAGTGTCGTTCGATTTTCCGATTAATCGTAGGCTTTAAAAGTTGGGGGGAAATAAATTCCTGGGAGGGTATCCGTTTTAAAGACAGAACAGCCCATAAGTTGTTAGAACGTGCAGTAAACGTTTCAACGGAACTTCACGGAACGAATCATTTGATTTCACGGAGAAACGCACACGTCGGTAGCAGGTACTAGGGTCTTTTTACGGGTCAGATCTTGCGTTAGATACGAATGATAACAGCCTAGCAGCACGGAGTATCGTCGGGACTGAGGGTAGTATACGCTTTCACGCCCAGCGTAAAATTGTTTTCTTGCATACTTTACGCAGATTACTTTCACTGACACACTGTCGCACAGTAGTTCGATTACTCATGCTGGACAAAACTATGATATCATAAAAAAGTTGCAACGAAAGTTGCATGGTATTATTGTGTCTACCAAACTGCGTAAAAATAATGTTTAAAAATGCACTTAACAAAATTTTTTTACATAGTTTGGTAGACATAATCATACCATGCAACTTTCGTTGCAACTTTTTTTCAATATCATATTTTTATTATAAAATATGTTAGTGTTAAATGTAGGATATTCATTGAATTGAATCTATTGAAATTCAGAGGGAAATTGTATTGAAATTAGGTAATATTTAAATTGTTGTAACTTATTATGTTATTACAAAATCGAAGATTACGAAAAATGATGAACCATCAAGTGGCTTAAATAACATCTTTCCAGGATGTTTCGAATATTATTGCGAAATGCTTTCGAAATGGATGAATGTCATCCGAGCAGTTTTTGGAAACGATAAAACTTGAAAAATGGCGTGCATCGAAGGAAAGAGAGATAAATGGAGAGAGAGAGAGAGAGAGAGAGAGAGAGAGAGAGAGAGAGAGAGAGAGAGACAAAGCATATCGTTGGTTTGATACGAGAAACAAATGTGATAACAAACAAACTGCGTGGAGACTCTGCGCCCAACATGTTCGAACACAACGTAACAAATTGCTTCGAACTTTGATATTTTGCTCTTAGTACGTGAGAGTGGAATAATTAATCGTCTACAAACTGGATCCGAGAGTTCTCTCGCTTTACATAGTATGTATTTAGGTTGCGGATTTTATTGCGTTGACTACACTTGAACACTTCTGAAAC
The DNA here is from genome assembly GCA_963966675.1 of Lasioglossum calceatum. NCBI lineage: Eukaryota > Metazoa > Arthropoda > Insecta > Hymenoptera > Halictidae > Lasioglossum > Lasioglossum calceatum. The sequence goes on from OZ016548.1 coordinate 780,302, forward strand.
ACAAGAAAACTTGTCTATACAGGGTGTGCCAAAAATGTACTTCCTTGAAAGCAGAGTTGTGCAGAATTACAATTGAATTACTCCAGGAATTATAATTACAAAGATTTTCAAAATTAAATCTGTATACCCAAGTCAATGTGCAAACTTTTGGTGTACAACAAGTCAGCAAAATACTAATGGTTCATTGGTAAAAATTAAATATGTTAAAAGTTAGTCAACTATCCCCGGTCTGCCCTAGTCTTCCTCGAGAGGAAAACACAAATTTTTGCGAGAATTTATATTTCTATCGAGTCAGTATTTCGGGAACGATTTCGTTCAGATGCGCGAGGAATTGAGCAGAGGCGGCATGGATGACCACTAGTGATAGGTAATCAAGCTCGAGCACGATCGATAGGTAGGCTCGAAACGCTCGAGCTTCTTTCGAGCGCTCGATCCGCTTGATGCTCGACTCTGATCGGAACAAGCAGCTCGAGACTCGATCCGCTTGATGCTCGAGACTGATCGAGTCGCAGCGAGACAGAGGGAGATCGGTTTGCTTGCGATGATCGATACTGTTCAAATCGGAACTGTACGAACTGTCGAGATTTTATACTTTGCAGCAGCTATAGAAATTTTTTTATTTCACACTTTTTAGTGGAACGAGCAGAAGTTGTAGAACACCGTAGGATGTTTTTTTTCGATCTTATTGGTTATTTGCAATAAAAACCGCAAAGAATGAAAAAATGCAAAATTTGTTCTCAAGGGACCAATCGGGAGACATACTCTACAAGATGCAAAAGGTTTCGTTCCGATTGGTCCATCCATCTCGGCGTAATCGGTGAACATACATAGAAAAAAAAGAAGAAAAAAAAACGCACATACAGATCGAATTGAGTAACCTCCTCCTTTTTCGAAGTCGGTTAAAAACAAGCATTTATCCTGCACACAGATACAACCTGTAACTAACTGAGCAATGACATACAGGGTGTTTAAAAATTCCTCCAACATTCGGAAATGGAAGGTTCCCGAGATCATTCGAAGCAACATTTTCCTTTGCAAAAATGGCGTGCGCGGCTTTGTTAAGAAGTTATTCACGAAAAACACGGACCAATCAGAGCGCGGCTACAGCGAACGGAGTCCGACTCGGCGACAGGTACCGCTTGGCGTGGCGTCGCCGTTGGCCCAGCCCGAATCAATCCGCTGTAGCCTCGCTCTGATTGGTCCGTGTTTTTCGTAGATAACTCCTAAACGAAGCCGCGGACAACATTTTTGCAAAGGAAAATGTCGCTTCAAATGATCTCGGGAATCTCCCGTTCCCGGATGTTGAAGGAATTTTGAGACACCCTGTCTAATACGAAAACTGTCGCGGAGTGATTCTGATCTGAAACAGGGCGAAAGTGGGTCCCGAGCCTTCGCCTTATATCGGAACAAAATTGTATGTAAATAGTTTTGCCATGGGGTATTGTCTTCCGATCTCTTATTTGGCGATGATTAGCGTTCCCCGCGAGGCGGAAAGAAGAACAGTCGGCCGGGCACAGTTGATTGGGATAGGAGTAATTAGAGTGCATGCTAATGCATCCGATACGTCAAAATCGCGCGGGTAAATATATGAGAGGGCGCGGGCAGGCTGGGTACACGGTCATAAATCGGTGTGTTGGCAAGCAGTGAACTGGCGTCAATGGTGCTTCGTCGATGACCGAGTGGAAACGGTAGGGGTGTGGTGTCGACGGGGGTTGCAAGGGGGTGGCATGGGGGTGGCAGGAAGTCAAGTAGCCAGGGAGGTGAGGGGGGATGGACGGACACAGACGGCCATGGCCAGGACCAAGCCGAGCGAAAAGGGAAAGGGGTGGCAGGACGAACACGGATACAGAGAGTGAGATCTACATATTACATGGGGTGACCTGTAATATATGCGCTCAGTTCCGTTCCCGAATTTTCCACCCTCCCTTTCCGAATAAAACACCATGGTCAACCCCATGTTCCCAGAAATGGAAAGATTTCTTAATGATCTAATCATTCTTTGATCGATTTACCTTACCGTACCGCAAACATGCTGCGGAGATGAGAGAGAAAACAGGGTCTCACTCTGGTCATACATATACATATATGTATATAAATTCTTATTTATAATCTTTCTATTATATAAAATAGTTTTGTGGTTTCTGAAGACCAAAAACGCCGAGCGGGTTGCCTTCTGAAGGGGAGCCGAAAATTGAGCGCCGTGACAGTGTGTATTTTTCAGAGAGAGAGCGGGAGAGAGAGAGAGAGAGAGAGAGAGGGGGCAGATTGAGGTATAATAGAACACCTTCTAATATTTCTAACGGTGAAGGTGACAATTAGCATTGCCATAAAACTGTTCTGAATGCTTCAGGGTAGCTAAACCCGCCCCTATATCGGCGTCTAATTTGTTCGTTTTTTGTGCACTGTGAAAAAATAACATTTTTATATAATATTAATATTATCTTTATGCAAGAGATGTTTTATCCTTGAAAATATATTCCACATTGGAAATATGAATAATTACAATGATATACAGTTGATTTGTTTTAGCGAATAGAATTTTGCAAGGGGTGTTATACGATTCATGTTACGTCCGAATATTTCGGAAATGGAATTGTGGCCAGCTATTCGAAATAATGAATCAGTGTGTGAAGCATCGCAGACAAAAAGGAGGGCCAAGGGTTGCAGTTAATTCGTAGAAAGATAGTAAACTGTGCAGGGGTGGTTTTCCACCGTTTGATTATACAGAGTTGGAGATTTAGTAACACAACATGAACTTTGAAGGGAAAATAGGTAATTATATAAAAGCTGGTTGGTTCCCATATCACTCGCTGGAACAGTTCTCAAGATAAATAGGCAGTAACTACCACTTCGTGAGGCAGTCCGATAAAACAGAAAATAGCAGCATTGACCAGTGGCAAAGTTGTTTCAGTAACCACCGCATGAATTATTGACTTATATTTAACTAAATATTATAATTGATCAATTATTAAAAACGAAATGAGCAACCACGGAGCAACCGCGAAGTCCCTTCAATAACGTTAATTCCTAATACATATTTAACTACGCATTAAATGGTTTAATCAAGTATTAATTCAATTGGTTCATTTTATATTCATGATATTTATCATTAATTATATATTCATGATAAGCATTAATTAAATTAAACAGGAAGTGCATAGAAATTTTTATTATTCATTGAGTAAGCGAACTAGTTTGTTACTTGGACTACTAATTGTTGAATTAATTAATCTAATCGCTTTTATTTTATGCATTTGTGATAGAAATGAAGAAGCGTTCTTTCCAAAAAATGTCATGTGGAATAAGAAAGCAAATATTTCTAAGCAAGTTTGTAGCAAAAATTAATTACTGTTATAAAAAGATTCATTATAGCAGACTGAAAAACATGGGAAGGCTCGACCTTATTTAACTTTACCGAGGTAAAAAAACTATTGGGATACACGCGTCCCAATTTGAAATATTAACACACAAGTTTCAGTTTCGATATACACCCGGCCTCAGGCTGGTGATATCGATTTCCACAAGAAAAAGGAGGAAGATCCACATAGTATGGCTCGAGTCGAAAGGGTGATCCAACGAAAAAATTGATGAATTTGATTACTTTATAAATCATAAATTTGCATAATCTATGACTAATTCTTAAATTAATTAATTAACTATTCAAGAACGACGTCTATGCAATCAGACAAATATTTAAATAATTATTACACGCACGGTACACGATTTTCCTAAAAAAAAAATGTTCGGAACAAAATTAATTAGTTTCTAGTCGGCTGCAGAATGCAATAGAAAAGAAAAGTGACAAAAGAAATTTGTTCGTGCAAAATGAGGGTGACCTTCTGGGGTTGCCCGGGTCTCGCAACCCCTGGGGGCGGCTCTGCCTCACCTAGAAAATTTTTCCGGGTTGAAATTATAGAAAATTTGCTGCATCCGGGGCCACATAAAAATTCCCAGATCACCCTATAAGTGGCAGAAGGCTCGGGGAGGGTGGGGGGTTGAAGGGTCGAATAGGGGTTGGCATGTAGGAGGAAGAGAATAGATCGCGGGAGGATTGTTCCGCGTGTCGGTACTCGGAGAGATTCGCGAGCGTATGAGCGACTGCGTGTACCCGCGCGCACAGAGCTCACGGATCTGCGGGGGATGGAAGCGAGCCTACACCCCCGCAGCGTCGGATATATATGCATATTCAGGACTTGTTATGTAGTTGGCCGATATGGCCGGGGAACGGTCGGTGTGACGCGGTGGACCACGCCGGAGATACTGGGGGATAACCGGTGACGGACTGCCGGACATCCGACCTGTTACCCCCTCGAGCGTCCTCCGCGCCAGCCGCCGCCTCCTCGCCGACTTCCTCTACATACCCTTGCGACCGACAACACACCCCTCTACGCCCACACACGCACACACCCATCCATCGTCATCTCCGATACCCGATTCGTGGAAATTCGGATTCAAGTGGGAAAAATTAAATACAGTCGACCGACCATTAGCTGAGGTTGAGACCGAGCCGGTGCGGATTATCGTGGTGTTCAGATAATGGAACATCCGCGTACTTACGCGTAGTCGAATAGCTGAGACGTTCCAGTCGTGACTCGTGACTCGTGACTCGTGACTTGACGGATACTTTAAGTGGTAAATATTGCTACGAGGGGACCCATCTCGGATCACCTTCACCTTGACATATGTTGTCAAGGACACCATTCTGAACAACTTTGCTTTATAAATTATCCGTCGCTCGGCCTTAGTTTCCGAGATATTCGTGAAAACAGTGATTCGAGCGTTGAAGCGCGACAAATTCTCAAAGTTGAAAATTCAATTTTTGCTTAAAAATGAAATATTTTGGAAACAGTGATAGAGGAGGAGAGATTGAAGATATGGAATTGGGGCACCGAGATTTATGGAAGTGTAGCGTTAGTTGGTGAAATACTGAAATTTTGGGAATATTTTGGTGATCGTGCACCCCCGTTGAAAAATGGTAAATATAACATTGCATTCGAATGTGTTTGAATAGTTTCAGCCTGGAAATATTATATATCGCTGTGCGCGGGAGAATCTAGAGCGCCGCGCCGTTTTAAATGTCAAAGAAATATTTTTATAGCTCTTACTGTTGGAGTACAACAAATTTTCAAATTCGAATATGTGAGTGTTATGTGAAAATTAAACATCTCAGGAACAGGAAATGATAAAAAGAGAACAGCTTTCGGATTTGAGCTCAGTTCTTAAATATTTGAATATAGAAATGTTTTGAGACAACATTGATCTGTCAGTAATATCGTTCTGTGGAACCGTATATAAATATTACTTTAAATATTATTTGAAATATTTAGTAAAATCAAAATTCTTTCAAAAACCATTCCTTCTACAACTGTACTATAATGTTAATAATCTGTTCTGTGGCAATAAAAATATACATAAACACATTTAAGAAGCCACCTTCCACTTCACATTCGCGTAATAAAACGAAAAAACATGAAACGTTCGAATAAACTATTTTTTACATTTCATTTTATGTAGTAGAATTTGATGTGATTCTCGTGGATTGATATAACCGTGGATAGCATGTGGTAAATTCTAGTAAAATTGTTGGCATTCCATTGCCAGAATATCTGCACTTTATATTGAAAAATGTAACACTTCCAATTCCCCGGCTGTTTTCTACGGGATTTTTATTGCATGCTACACCGCACGCGATAAATTCTTTCGTTTTAATCGAATTTTTCGAAAATTGGCTGTTCCTATCCGTTGTCAGCATGTTACTCGAATATTTCTCAAGCAGTTAATCTCGCGCATCAATATCAGACTTTTATACGATGATACAGTGCTGATTAATATTTACTTTAGCAATCTATCATTGTTATTATTTATTATTCTATAATACTTGTCGTGTTTAGGTGCACGTAGAAAATATTCACCGTATTTCGGATGAATTGTGTGGATCACGAGTTATAAACGATTAAAAATGGTGACATTATTCGACGATTTTCACAATGTTCAATCTCTAAACCAATCAATCAATTTCGATGGAATTTTCAGCACGTGTACAGCAACAAATTTCATAAATTTTCGTTACGAGCCCGAACAAAAAAGTTGTAAAAAGTAACTACAATATTTTTTCGCAATTCAGACGACACGTGGGAGCCATTAATTACGAGACTGGCTGTATCTGGAAGTTCTAATTCCATTGTAGAGGTAAGTAAGATCCTACTGTGCTGGATTAATTTGTTCCTACGCTTGCAAAAGTTTGTTTCAGCGTAAGTAAACCGGTGTTCGAAATGTCGAAATACGCTTCCTCGCAGCGATACAGTTCCATTCGGCGGTCACAATGGCCGCTTACCGCGTTGAAAAATTGCGACGGTATGCTCCTCGGAGAAATTGTCCCTTGATTCCGCGGCAGCGTCGCGCATGATGAATGAGCACACGGTGTCCTCGCGGATACAGCGTACGGAGAAATTCGCGCGAAAACTTTTTGGCGGTGCCAGCCGCGTGACATCCTGCGTGGCCGTGCTCATATATCTTCGGTATAGTCAGCTCCGGGCAATGATCAGGAACCGAGGTACGTGCTCGACATCTTCAACGCGAAGGATTTCACTTCTGGTCTGAATGAGCTTCAAACATTCTCCTCGGCGGCTGCGCCATTCACTCAACCCCCTTTTTCTTGCCCCGTGCGCCCGTATGGAGCAGTTTCCGGAGCACGTGGACTTTACTTCGGCAAAGTTCCACGCGGAAGTGCTTCGCAACGTGCGCCGATTAGGAATGAACCTGCCATCTTTCTCTTTCTCCCTCGCCCTCTTTCTCTACCGCGCACGAAACTTCTCTCTCTCTCTCTCTTCGTGCTCCTGTAACGGATTTTTAATGTTAGGAGGTAATAACTATCGCGCCAAGAAAAACTTGAAAACGTTTTTCCCACCTCCTTCGCGGGAGCTGACACTTTCTTTATTGACCTCGACGGTTATTTATTTTTATAAGGGGTGAAAGTCGGGGCTTAAATGGGATTTTATGGAAGTCCGCAGACCGCGTTCTTAACACTTTGACTGCCATGTCGGATCTACAGTCGGGGACAAAAGACACGCTACCTACTGGGAAATATAGAGTCTGTCCATTGAAAAGTGTTAGTTTAAATTACGGAAAACCGCTGTTTTTTATCATTTTTTTTTTGCAATTTTACGGTACTTACCATTGCAAAATTGCTCGGTGGTTAAACTTTGATCGAACCTATGCATTAATGAAAAGTTTATAAAAATGTGTATTTTGAAAAATAAATTTGCACCCATCCCAGACCCGGAAACCCGAAATCCATCGTTTTAACCTCACCGCTAGTCCTACTCCAAACGCGTACTTACTAAAAATGTCGTACATTCAAATCGGAAACTCTGCATCACGTGCACTTGCCGAAATCTGGGATGCCGAACGAAACGGTGCTCGCGGATAGAAGCCCGGAGCGCTCGGCAGGGAGGGTTGCGAATCTAATTTTTCTGCTGGCGTGCACAGAAGCGCGGAGAATTTCGTTTTAAAAACGGCGCGGTTTACGCGCCGGCCGTCAGTATAAATAGGGAATCGAACTGATACGGAAATTGAGATCCGCAAACAATGCAACCGCGGCTGTGGCATCGATTGCGCCTCGCTGCTAACGTTTCAATGAATAAAGTTAACCAATAAAGCATCGGATCGCGTGCCGCGCTCGCAAGATCGAAGGCATTCGTCGAAATTAATACCGTTGATCGTTCCTACGCGGAGCAACGATCCTCCTTGTCGGATCAAACGCTCGAAAATTTCATTAGCCACTCCCACCAGCCACCCCCAACCCACACCTCCTCTCTTTGTTACAAGTTTTTTGACGTTTACCGGAGATCAACATTCGAGAATCGTAATTAACTTGATTGTAATTAACAGAAAACAAATTGCTTAAGGAGTCGTGGGAGAAATACTTCAGTGTTCATGGGGATTGAACTATAGAAATTTGTTCTGCTTTGTATGAACGTCTAGAAAATTTCACCTACTGCAGTCGGAGCTATTTTAATTCGAAAGTTAAACATTTCTTCTGATCTAGAATAATTCCATGGTGTATGATTTTTTTCACTTTATGGATACGAAATTGATATAATACCTGAAGCAATACTTAAATATGTAGTAATTGATTAGATACCAACATGTTTAATAACGTTAACAATATTGTGAATAATGGTACAACAATTTTTAGCGGTGACTCTGACAAGGGAAGGACCCCAAGTGTCCGACTCCGATTTTGATAATTTTTTGTGAGATGATGGTATATGGATCCCTAATTATATATGTAAAATGTTAGGTGTAGATACTCAATAGTTTTAAAGATATAAACAATTCAAGTTTCATACCTTCCTGATATACAATTATTATATTTGAACTGCTTTAAGCCGTGTAAGCAGGGTGCCTGATTCACACGCAAACGTCCCAGGTTCGATTTCCTTCGGAATTATTGTGTAAAAGAAGGTTTCTGAGCTTCCATTTGGTGCAGCACAATTATTGAGAAGCCTATTAGTAGGCTACCGGTAGATAAAGTGTTAATTGTAAAAAGGCAGCATTCTTTTATAATTTAAACGGCAGTTCTTGATAGAGGACCTTGTGAAGCACTTGACATTAGTAGGAGAAGGTGTTTGACTGATCTTGAAACAATCAGCTGATCGCAAACACAGCCATTAGCGCATTAAACAAGCGCCAAGAGAGGGAGAGAGGGAGAGAGGGAGAGAGAGAGAGAGAGAGAGTTAGATTACGGATTACGAAATAGCATGGACAAATATAAACAGGTAGGTATGTATACCAGTGGATATATGCCGACCATTATCGGGGGGCATGGTTAATACTATTCCGGGCGAGTATGATCGTCGAAAATTATTTAATCGTATCGATTATCTCGCGGAAGCTGCAGCCATCGTCCGAGCATGATATCGACGGGCATCTAGCTTCCTACGATATATCATAATACGTCAGCCCGATTCGTTAATTCGCCGACTATCAAAATGGATGTGTGATTGACCCCGGTAATACAGTTAATTCGCATGACGGGCCGAGTTCTATGAAAATTCAAGCGCGACACCGTCAATGGAATTTAATGGCCCGGGACCGGAGAATGGCGATCGGATGGCGCACCGAAATGCGCTCGGAAGTAGATGCACCGATGCAGCGATGCACCAATGTTGATGCACCCCTCTATATGTATATATATATATATATATATATATTCGCTCGTTCCCTCCTCCTCCTCCCCCACACCGTACATGGTGTTTACGGAACGATAAAGAAATATTTAACGCGCGAATGCAGCCCGCGCGCGCGATACTAAAAAGCACCGACCCACCTGATCAGCTGACAAATAATTGCATTGCGATTTTCGAGCTGTTTCGAATTAATCTGAGGTGTCGGGAATTGTCGATATTGTCCGCTCGCCGGAATATGGCCGAGTCTGGTCACTAGGAAATATTTTGGAATTTATTATGGAGCTCGGACGTTAATCCATTCATTCATAAAATTAATTACTTACCGGTGTGTATTTATTAATTATTTGCTGGAACTCCTTCCAAAATTGTTTCACCGTTGTGAAATTAAATTGTTTCGAATTATTTCAGAAGTTTTTGCACTGTGTAAAAATGCATAACAGTTGCTTGCATGGAAGTAATATTTCTCATATCGTTTCATAAGTGCCTGTACAAAATTAATTATTTACAATTATACATTCACTTGAAGATTACTCGAAATGTCCAAAAGTAGTTTTTTTTAAGTAAAGTTTATTTTAAAGAATTTTTTAATGATTTACGTTACTTAATATTATTTAATGACCATTTATAGAAATTATTTGTACAAGGAGACAATATATATGTTTAAGAATTGCTCGTGTAAAATTGATTGATAAATGATTTGAAAACTTTTATTAAATCCATTTTATAAATTTTATGTATTCGCATTGGGAAAGTAGTGTGTCTAGTGATTGTCAATTAAGGAGAGTTCATTAACGTCAGATTTGAAATTGATCTGGCACACATCATTAATGAAAGTAATTCGAAAATTATCATTTCCCATGCAATCCATATTGCAACTTGATTAACAAAATCTGCAAGTGTTGTGCTTAATATTAACTGCAAGTAAACAGTATCAATAATCTGAACTGTATTTCACACACACGCCAGAATGTATACATTCGCGCAATATTGTCCATTATATTATCGAAGATTAAAATCAAAGGATATCTGAATGTTCGGCGAGAGTATGTTGGCGTTCAATGTAATATCATAATTTTGTAGGAAAAATTATTTAGTAAGTTACTTCAGTAAAAACAGCTTAACAGGGCTGAAAGTAGACACTTCAACATTTAAAACGAGTCTGGGTAAACTGTTCCCAAATTTTTTTTACCGATGCTACAGTAAGTTGAACTATTCAATGTATTTAAACTCTGTAGAGACGTTTAAATGTAAACTGCTTGAGAAAAAGAAGTTCCTTCGATTTTCTCGCTTTTTATACTGCAAAACTACCCTGTGCCCTATAAAAAAGCTCTGGTAAACTGTTCTTCGATTTTTATTTACGAAGCTGTAGCAGTTCAAACACTGATGATTTTTCCTTAAAGTTTTGGGAAAGGGATCCTTAACGTTTTAAATAAATAATTACGCTTTATCCGAATACAGAACCTGAAAAAACTGATAAGAACTAAAAGTAGGATCCTTGCCCTTTCAAATGAGCCTAGATACTCTGTCCTCCAATTTTTCTCTTCAGAGCTACGTCACTTCAAACATCACCAATTCTACATCATCGTAACTGTTAAATTTTCACAACAGGCATATAACAACCGTCCAATTTTCGTAAATAACTACGCTTCATCCTGATTCAAAATCGAAAAAAGACTTTGTACAACTAAAAGTGGAATCTTTGTCCTTTACAATCAGTCAAGATACTCTGTCCTCCAATTTTTCTCTTCAGAGCTACATCACCTCCAACATCACCAATTCTTCTCAACTGTTCAATAATTATCACAATTCTCCAATTTTGAAAAACAACTATGTCCGACCAAGGGACGCAACGTGAACACAAACGCAAAATCATTCACCAGCATTCAACATGATTCGCCAACCACTCGGACTGTCCACCAACCGAAACAATCGGCCAAAGTGCATCCGCCAGACGCCTCCGGCGACTTCAAATCCGTTTCACCGTCTAAAACGCCATTAATGCGATCAGAACGCGTAACAGGGGAGCGAAAATAGTGCGCAAACAAAGACACGGCATTAGGAGCAGTCTGTATTTGAGACGGGTCGGCGTCCATTAAGCCCACAGGCCTTTTTATCAAGTCTGACCCCGCTGCGGGGGCGGGCCAGGAAGGGACACAGGCTCCCCTCTCTCTCTCTCTCTCTCTCTCTCTCTCTCTGTTTCCACTGGTAACTTTTAAATGGTCCGCGATCGTCGTGTCAAACGACGCGGTCCGAGTGCAGTCGAATGAAACGGCAGCTCCGGTAGCAAAACACCGGTAGACAGGTAAATAGACAGCGGTGAAAGTAAAGGCAGAATGGACGGGGAAAGTAGGAAACTTAAAAGCGCGGAAAAACTCTCCGGGAGAACGGTCTGGGGTCAGTCTACAGTGCACCCATGTTAGAGTCAATGCTGCGGGAACATTGGCTAGCCCGATGATCATCGATGACTGTGCATCGATCACAGACGAGAGGTCGCAAAGGATTTTCTGAACATCTTTTTAAGAAGAGTATTTCAACACCGAACTTCTGATTCTCAAGGAATTGTTAATGAACTATGATAGCAAACAATTGGAAGCACATTTTCCACAATTTTAATATCCACGAAACGCACTAACAGTTACGATAAAATGAAATCTCGCTACTTCTTTTAACCAATTCTGAATATTGCATAACAACCGCGGCTTCTCTGCGATTCCGGGGAGGCATTAAGCCAGTTGTCCTAATAGAATTCGCAATAAAATTGACCAAGTTACTGGCCGGAGTTCGAGAAGGGAACGGTCGGACAAGATTTGCTTGACTCGCGTGCTCGTAAAATCGATTATACGAGAGGGTCCCGGTGGAATTTTTGAAGAGGACTATAGTCTCTCCGGAGGAATTGTTCGCATAATCGTGCCATACGTTCGCGGTATGAGCGTTTCACCGTGCAAAAATGCCGACCGCAGTTCCTCCAAAAGTGCCATCGCCGATCGAGAAACCACCGCGGCTACCCGGCGCGGCGCGGCGGCCATCGCGATTCTGAAAACTTGGACGATCGCAATAACAATTCGACGAACCCGCCGCGGCCGCTGTCGAATGGCCCTCCTGCTCGAAGCATCGAGGGTGGTTCGGCACAACGTGAGAAATCCTCGCGTCGAAATAAATCGCAAAGTTTAACTCGTCGCGAGATATCGCCGGCAAATGACTAGATAACCCGTGAAATATTAGATCAAAGTGTGCCGCCTCAGAGGTCCGCAGTTACCGAACTAATGCGAAATCGCCGATGCGATGTGACTTAAACTACCCCTAACTCACCCTGGACTACGTCGTGTAATATCTAATTCTGGTGAGCATGTTGGATATGTGCTTGAAAATTTATATGAACTTTTCTATGGATTTTTCTTATGAACTTTTCTATGGAATCTATAATAATATAAAATATAATATATATATAATAAAGTGAATGTTGTACATACACGAAAAAAGTATATTAAATATCATATTAAAAAAATTATTGAAGCACACAAACAAATAAACAGTGTATTCGACCCTGGTTAAATATAGCTGAACATTAATGTATGTAATAATTAACAGCGAATCTGTAAGCGAGGGTACGTCAGAGATTTCGGCAAAAGTAAATGCAGAATGAGATTGTTCAGGAAGACGTATAAATAAATAGATTGCAAATAATAGACCTCTCCGGCGACCTTACCCTAGATGAAACGAAGATATACTATGGTCCATTAATGGCGCTTTTGGGCGAATTCAGGCTGGGGTTCTCGTAATGGGGCTTTCGAAAATGCTTTTACGGTAAACCCATGAAACAGTGTTTCGCTATTCGTCCATTAAGTACATTGCACTCGAAGTATAGGCATACACACCTTCTTCGATCGTAACTTTCCCCCGAATTTCCCGGAATCGTTTCCCCGGAAGCCAATTCGATTTTGCCATCTTGTTCCATCTCTGTGAGCAGTTTAGTTGACAACTGTAATAAATCCCTTTAATTCAATGGATCAGATCATTCGGATATATTAATACTTTCTCGAACATTTATTCTTCCAATGCTGCGAAAATCCCCAAGAAATAAAACTTTGTTGAAATAAATGAGGTTAATTTTTTCTGACGAATAATTATCGAGATGTGTAAATTATAAGTACACATGTAATTGCGTTCAGCACACTAAAATTGATCAATCTTTTCAAAAACGACGATGCAACAATTTAAAAAATACACGTAATCCCATTTAAATCCGAAGAAAATAAAAAATTTGTTGAAATGTTTATTCGACCGAATAACGAGCCAAAAATTTACCTTACACCTTCATAATCAATTTTCTCAAAAACCGACTTCGAAAAACGCACTAAAACGTAGGAAATAATTTCCATTGAAGAGCGAGTCAGAATTTCCAAAATGGCGGCCGTATTTCGCGAAGTTATGCTAGTGGCGTTGTTGGCGTGATCGCGCGTGGTTTGCTTTCGAGCCGTCATTTTCGCGGTGCGGCGCCGGTGCAGTGACAATGGCTCCGCGATGATTTCAAACGCGGGGGGCGCAGTTACACCGGGGCGAGGGTGTAATTATGGATGCCAGCCGAGCCGAGGGAAACGCGGAAGAAACCCTCGAGGGCTGCTGCTGCTACTGCTACTACTGTTGCGTCTCAGCTTGGTGCGTTAAGTTACGCGCTCGGCGCTCGAGCCAGTTTGCACTGCGTCCCACCGGCGCGGCGCGGCGACTTGCAAACTATGCCGCGTCAGTTCCTAGTTAACTTTCGCGAAACTGTTCTTGGGACGAAACGCGCGCGATTGTTCCGCCGACTCTCGAAATTATTGCTTCGACAAAACAGCGAAAGAAAAGTTCGAGCTAGGCTCCAGACAATTTCGTTTGTCTTTAAATTCTGTCCGTGTATCGTGTATCCTCGGTCCATAGATTCTCTATGGGGTTTACTAAAAAGACGACTTCGGGATTCATATGACTCCCAACCAACTGCAATCACAGATTTGTATGATAGAAATCAAGAACAGTGGGAACAAATGTCGGCGGATTATTGCAAAAAATTAGTAGAAAGTATGCCAAAGCGAATTAGTGCAGTTTTACAAGCACAAGGGTTGTGGACGAAATATTAAAAATAAATAATGTATTAAATATAGCCAAGTATTGGGCGTGGTGCAAAACCAAGTCAATCTATTTTTGTCGTCATTGCTAAACGAGGAGACTATGAAAAAAATAATTATAACGTCGACTTTTTGTTATTCTTCTATACTCCTAGCAATAAATAATGATTTATACAAAACTTGTGGTTATTGGTTCAGTTTTGCTCCTTACTGTATATTCGTATTCAATAAAACTCAAAATTGAATATACCGTAATATTCATAGTTCAGCTGCATGCTAAAATTTTGATATGAACAGAAATTCAAAATTGAGTGTAACCAATCGTTGCAAACCAAAGTTAAGCTTGTTATGAACAATTAAACGCAATCTTGAAAATAGCCTAAATCTCCCGCCACGACCACGAGAATTTTTATGATTCAAAAGAAATCAAAATGTCTGGTGTTCGCAGTTCAGATATGGAAGTTGTCGATATATTCAAAATAAAACGAGTGCGAAGTTTTCAATATCCACGGGTGACTGTGCTTGATACGAAAACCACTGGCATGCAGAACAATATATTAAAATTTCAGGTGGATCGATTGGATAGTTTTTTTTATCCGGCACGCCAGATGATAAAATGACGTTTCTCTGAAAACGTGTTAAAACTTCAAGTATTTAATATACATCGTGATTAAACTTCTCTTCATTTGTTCGTTGTCCCAGTGACATCGTTGATAAAACGGCGTAATTACTTTTTAATTATGATAGGTATTCTACAGGTAGTAATACATTTTACTACAGTATATTTTATAATACTAACGATATAATATACTTTTTATTATAATACATTTTATAATATTATTGTAGCCAGTTTAGAATGCATTTATAACAAAACACTGCATTTTCTTGAAATAACAACATAGCTTAATAATAAATAAAACAGTTACATATATAGTAAAATGTTTTATTACATTATCTAAGTATATTTCAAATAAATACATCTAATTAATATTAGATAATATAAAAACGTATGTAAATATATATTTCATTGTGCATATACATATACATATATTTTGATATATGTATTAGGTAATATATTAAACAAAATGACTGACATTTAACTCGTAAAAATATGTAGATTTTATTCTATTATATTATTATGCTCTTCTTAAAATATATTTATGACGGAGCACTGAATTTATTTTAAATAAAAATAGCTGAGTAATAAATTCCGAGTACTGTAATCCACTCTATATATGTACAGAAAGATGGCATCTTTTTCAAGGATTAAAATTCAGCTATTTCATTAGTCGTAAACCATTGTAAAATCAGAATGCAATATCCTTTAATCTTCAATAAACGTGACGTACT
Organism: Lasioglossum calceatum; assembly: GCA_963966675.1. NCBI lineage: Eukaryota > Metazoa > Arthropoda > Insecta > Hymenoptera > Halictidae > Lasioglossum > Lasioglossum calceatum. Next base: position 795,945 of record OZ016548.1, read on the forward strand.
CTACATGCGTTTGGAATACGTCGTTTCTTCAATCAAGTGACATAAAAATTCCATTCAATGATGGACCATGCAAATCCGTTACTTTCTGGTACGTGTTGTCGCATATGCACACACAGAACGAAGTTTTCATAATGGGCGAGCATATAGGTTTTACTACAACCTCTGAATTCAATTAATTCATTTCTTACAAAATAGTTTTTCCAGAAATCCGACGGTATTGTTAGAGCCATAGATAAAAGAAAAAAAATGGTAGATAACAATTCTGGAATTTCGAACGTACAATTAAAAATAGAAATATTGAGAAGATTTGCACATTGTTGAAGATTCAAATGAAATTTAGAGAATTGTATAATTAATTATCCAAAAATGGTTGAACAGTTTACAATTGAATAAGGAAAATAAAAATCATTCAATTGACCTTTTAGAAAACATTGAAAATATTTACACAGTATAATTGAAGTTTCAAATAAAATTTCAAAAATTGTACAATTCTTAATCAAAAAGATTTTAACAAAATAGGAACACTTTCAGAAAAATCACTTTTTGGAATTTTCTTTTGTTTGTTCCAAATTGTATTGAATTTGCGGAGACACAATTTAATTAATATAAAACTATACATCATTTTTCTCGAAATAGAAAATTGAAAATTGAACAGAAAATAAAAGGCGTATATACGAGTCTCTGATTAATATGAATTCTTTTCCAAGTGTTGGTAGATATAATTTTACTCTGTTGGAATTGCACGGGCTCGTGAACCGTGTGATATAATACTTTTTTATGGACAGTTTAAAGGACATGGAGACGATCCATGACTTTACTTCAAGCCCGGGCGAGGGCAACGGGTTCTTGGACCGGTAAATCCCAGTTTGGTGTTCTGTTTCACGTAGATTAAATACTTCCGCTCGCAGGATCCGCGCGTCTTCTAATCCTGTTAAATTTTCAAGTGAAAAATTTTCATATCAAACATTACGAATGCATGACTTTATCTCGCTCCTTTTGCTCTGTTTTTAGCGATGCCGGGGTTACGAAGGGTGAAATGGCAGTCCTTTTAGAATTTTATGGTGGAGTTTTCTGATAAACGATTTCACAGATTCGTTGTGAGAAAGTCCTTTAGTAAATCTAAAATCGTTTAAAATAGTATCTTTTTTTTAATTTCTACTCAATTGTCCATAACAAATATAACTTTTAACTTATTCTTCGTTTAAAAGACTACAAAAGTTGATGGGAATCGGTTTTGCAGTTTCATTATAAAAATATCTTCACCTAGAATATTATCTTGTAATAATATTACTTGTTCCAAGGATGTACTCAATCGCATATAAAAGATTCAATTTTGAACTTTTCTTGATCGAAAAATTTGGGTATACAGCCATATTCGTGAGAATCGGGTTTGCAGTTCCCTTATAAAAATATCGTAGAGTTAACCTAGAATATTACTTTTTTCTCAAGGATGTACTCAATGGTATATAAAAAATTCAATTTTGAACTTTCCTTGATCGAAAAATATGGGAATGTAGTCAAAATGTAAACGCAAATTTATAAGCAAGGTTTCTGGGAATCGATTTTGTAGTTTCGTCACAAAAAAATCACGAAGTTAGCTTGTGATGCCAATATAATATCTGACAATCGAATGAACTGTACGCGATAATAACTTCAAATGTTTATTTAGGTAGAGGACTGGCAAATAAGAGGTACAGTTTATGCTTGAAACGTGGAAGTTCTTAGGGGACGCGGGATATACTATTTTCCGGCTGCTAAGCGTCGTCACGAGGATATATCGAACTATCCGGCGTCATTAATCTAAATCCAGAGAAATTCTATGCTCGGGGATTTTTATGTAACCAGTATCTATGGTTCTGGGCGGGTATTACCGCGGATTTTGTCAATAGTACAACCCCCTCGATAAATCTTTCGGCCATCCACTCGTGCCAGGAAGAATTTCGAATATATTCAAACGAAGTTTCACCACGAAGCGTGGCTGAGGACACTCACACTGTTGCATGAACTTTTTTGGACGAAAAGTGACCAACTACCTCAAGAACTCCATCACCGAGTGATTTCAATCAACTAAATTAACTTTAAGTTGTCTACAGGAATAGTAAGTCAACAAAGATTTACACAAATACACTTGTTATACAGGGAGTCTCAAAATTCCCGCATCACCCGGAAATGGGAGGTTTCTGAGATCAGTTCGAGCGACATTTTCCTTTGCAAAAATAGCGTACGCGGCTTCGTTAAGGAGTTATTAACGAAAAACACGGACCAATCAGTGCGCAATGTAAACAATCGGCCGCGCAATCGAACGTCGGAGATGTTTATGGGAAGATAGCATTATTTCGTATTGAGGTATTGTTCCCTCAGAATCTTCCTCCGACAAGGGACAATTCGAAGCACATAACGAGTAGTGTGCTTCTAAACTTGCTGCAGGCAACTGTGTACCAGAAGAGTACGATAAACTTCATTAATTAATTGTACTTTAAATCCGCACTAATGGAATATGAATGTTCGGATAATAGAACAGTTATCTAGCTACAGTATAGAATTAAACCTTGGTGTAAGAAATCGTTTTATATACATATAAATCGCTTTAAATTGAATTGTTTATATGTGAGGTCTCAAACATCGTCGGTTCGGATAATCGAGGTTCCAATGCATCGTGGATTAAACATGCAAATATGCTTTGAAGTATCTCGTGTTCGGACTCATTTTAATCAGAAAAATGTCACGTACATGCCGATAAAAGTTTCATTAAAAAATACTTAAAAAAAAAAAGAAAATTATGTTAGGCTTATTTTTTAAAAAATCTACAAATTCTATATCGTTAGTTTGGCGATTATGGCAACGATGTTGCTCGTGATACTCGGCGGGGTTCGCCGTGCGAAGGGCATACATTTTTCCCGGTACAACTGCGAGCGTGACCGCTGGCCATGAATGGATCGCCGAATGTTTTGTAATGATGCACAATGTCCGTGCACCCAGCCCGATAAAAGTGCATTCGGACGGGAGGGGAGAGTGTCGCCGGCACAGGTCAAAAGATCTCTCTCTGCCTTTGGCTCCCGCTCTCTTTCTTCCTGGCCGTTTAACGCGTTTTAACGTTTATATTCCCATTTTATGGCCAACATGCTTAACGTGAATACCTATTTCCCTCCATACACTCGCGCGTCTTTCACTGCGATCGAATCGTGACTCGCGGGACACGATTGCGTTCACCATTCTCGAGCACACACAAATTCGAGTTTAAAAGGGCACCGTCGAATTTCACCCGGGAAAGAAATTTTTCGAAAAAGGATCGCGCAGTATGCTTGCGCTATGTAACATTTGCCGGCTGACAGGGAATTTTTTAAAACCGTGTACCGTAGTGTCCAAGTTTGAATAATTTAGCCCTCCATGTAACTCTTTAAACATTAAATAGCGTTCTTTTAAACTAATTTTTACAAACGCACTTTTCAGTATTGCAAGAGGTATTTCTAAGCTAACGAACTTGGCCATATTTTGTTTGATCTCGCAACTTTTTACGGCCATAGGAACTTGGCTCCTGTTTACAGGATGTTTTTGTTGGTCGAGTTCACAATGAACGATTAAGTAATAATGAACGTGATGTAAAGTGAGAATTATTTTTGCTGGCACCTATAGTGTAATATTTGAGTAACACCGGTCGCACGATCAAGATCGATCCGGGGACGGTGGAGGCGACCGCGATCGACTGTGTGGCATCCAATATGCGTTGGTTGCGGCTGCCATCGAATCCAGAGCATGATACGTGTTCGAAGCTTCTCTCGACTTAAGTGCAACGCCGTTAGCCGGCGAAACTGACGTAACAATTAAGGTCGAAGTTTGAAAGCACGTGGTGAGCCAGACCAATCGGACTAGTTGTACCCGGGCGATAGTACGTTGCGCATTGTTACCGACAAATGCCTGGTCCTCTATAAGAGCAGACGGCGGGCCAATCATTCTGCTATTATTGGCGCAGTCTGAAAGGCTTCGCCGCCGCGCCGGTGGAAGGGACCTGCGAAACCATTTAATGGATAAGCCATATACATCTCGGATTTCACAAACAATCATTCGCTAAACCGCTGTTGATAATAAGATCAAAAACGCTTTGAAGCTCATCATTACTTTCGGAACGGACCAACATGCTTTCTTGGAACAATTTCAAATCTTTTAAAAGCATAAATCTTCTGTGCATTATAAATGCACTAATTCCTTATTGCAATCATGAATTTTCTCTTGGAAATACTTTGGATGCGATTTTTTAAGTTTACAAAACTTTGCTACAATGAAGTATATAGTGCAATTATGTGTGTTCTCCAGCCCCAGGCAGATGAATTTTTCATTGGTCGATGAGATAGCTAACATAATAGAACTGCCTTAATTGAATCTGTCCTTATCTGTAGAATTTTCTTCTATCGTAGTGGGGATTAAAATCTCATTATTCTTGTCGCGGGTGGCATTAGAGTCTCCATCAAGATGTAAATAAAATTCTATTGGACTTTTTCCATTAGATTTTTACGTCACGTTGCGTTTTATATACTTTGAGTGATAGAACCGTTTTCGTTACTTTAAAAGCAATTTCGCAATTTTTTGAAACAAACAAAATCTTTGTAGAACATATTAGAGATCGCACGTACTGTTTTATAAAGGTAAACATATTTTTTAACATTTTTTGAAATTATTTAAATACTTCTTTATATATCATAATTGACTACGATTATTAAAATAGAAAGAAACAATAATGAAAGGAACAAATACATACATTTTTTCATACAATGAATCGAATTTTTGTAAACTTGATTAAAAAATTATTTCGAATGAGTCATATAAAATTGTATAAATATTATATGAGTCGTGTAAATTTGTATAAAATTATAATTCACTCAACAGTCATCGTTAGACAGCGGATCTTTATGCAAAATAAAAATTTTCTCTCAATACAACTTTCTGAAAAAAAGAAAACAGTATATATGTTTAAAAATTTTTTAATGTTTTCACTGTTTTAAATTTCACCTACTCATTTTCATCATAAATGCATAAAATCCGTGGTCTAGTCATTATGCTTGAAATTCATTATGTTCGCGAGGTATACTAAATATTACAGTTTTCGATTTCTGTTGCCAATAATTTGTGTTTTGTATAATTTTATTCGCGTGGAGAGGTTCGTACATTTCGTAAATTGCTTTCGAGTGACCCAGTAAATTGAAAAGTAGAGGGCAAATGAGTATCGTAAGTGTCAACAATCTTCAAAGACCGCAGATCACGTCGCGTCGTGTCACAGACCAATGTAAACTGACGACAAACATGCTGAGCACACAGGACGACATAATTTCGCGACCAAAATCGTGTATCCAGCACTAAGCAAAACGTGAAAATTAACGAACGTATCCTACGTACAAATCCACACCCAAATCAAATCCAAAACGTTCAACTATTCAACGTGCATCGAGATAAACGTATTTATATTGAGAAAGTGCTTTTTATATCATAATAAAGATGAATAGTGAAAATATTTGAAGAATTTAAAAACACTGCTACATTTTATTTCCAACTCATTACAATTATTAAAGTACGAAATAAATCTCCACGTAAAAACTCCTGTACATTGCAGATTATTTTTATATTAAAATATCTGCAGTGTAATGATAACAAAAATTGATAATAAAATTTTTCAAATTACACTTAAAAGTGTACATATATCCGTAAATAAAACATTTTCATTTCTACTTACTTTTTACTTATCATACCAATTGCGAATCGTCGCACATCGACTGATAAATGCAAATTGATTAGCGATTTACGGCTAGACGGTTAAAATAATGATTCACTTCGCTGGCTGACTCCTATAAAGCAAATTGGCGGAATAACTAATTACCTAATGAATCGCAGTAACCTAGGAAATATAGGATTGACATGAATAATTTTCACTGATTTTGACCAATGCCTGGTTAAGCACTGTACAATCAATTGCATTATCAATCCAAACGAATCCAATCTTAATGTCTACAATAAAATTATGGCTCTATACTTCAAATAAATTACCATACCTCATTGAAAACTGAGTCGGTGATTTTCGTGAGACCCCCAAAAACTCTATCCGACAGTAAAACCTCCATGCCCCCATAATCCCATAATCCCAAATCGTTTAAAAAAAATGTACACCTCGGATTCGCTGGAGAACCGCTAGACATATTCGAAAAGACTCTGCTATTCGAAAATCCATTCGGGTCACGTAATATTTTATTGACACTTGCCCGTCGGAGGCAAAAAAATGGCGACTCGAGTCGTAAGAGGCCCACGTTGTAAATACACGTTGTAAATACACGTTGCCGTGAAACGGGCGAATCAAGTCGCGAAAATACGAACCAACGAGTCGTTGGGAAGTCCATTATAGCTCATCGTATAGTTTTATGTCGGCGTTTCGCGGCGGCGGACGCGTTCTAACCAAGATGCTAAACGTACACCGGCCGAAACCGTGTACACTATGGAACTTGATGGCGTTACACACCGCCCGGCCATAAACATCCGCAGAGAGTTGCCCGCCGGTTCATTCGGACAACCTGCAAGGACAAAATCGCCCGGAAACCGGTGTTAGTTTCGCGTTCCGCCGTGGTCTCACTCACGACTACTACGAGCGCGTCGCGAATAAACATTTGAAACAAGACGAAACTCGCCGGCGCGCGGCGTGTTCGCCTCCGATAACTACATACTTAACCTCTATCAGACCGCTACCGAGTTACACTGCCGACCACTCTTACTGCCCGCAGATACACCGACACCGACACCTTTCGGCTGTGTGAGAGCTGCCCGAGAACTTCGGGGGGGTATCGACTTTTCGACGACATTGGCGAAATTGAAATAACACGGAGCGTCTCGGGGAATTTTTCATAATTAAACGGTCGTGTGCGAACTCGCGAGACTTCCAGTGCGTTCTCATAGTGGTTCGGGGATGGTGTGGGAACATTTTTCTAATATTTTAGTATGTGTTACATTTTTTGGGGGAAAACAAGACTCTAACATGTTTTTGCTACTCTGAAACCTCTCATTGAACTGAACGGCATTTGCTTGAACCAATTTTTGTTTGTTTCGTTGAGAATGGAAAATTCAAATTCGGTAATTTTTATCATACCCTTTCAAACATAGTGGCAGTGGATTGCTGAGATTCTCCCGATTAAAACGAGTCCAAACACGAAGCACCTCGTTTAACTTTTATAAACATTATACATTAATTTTTTTGTTTACATAGTCTATAAAATCCATCCGATATACGTCGTGTTTGGGCTCGTTTTAATCAGAAGAATCTCGGCAATCCACTGGTACTGTTTGTAAGCCAAAAATGATTGTATTTGAAATTTAAAACCTGAAGTGCACGTATCTTTTGAGATAAAGCTGAGCTCGAGTTGAGAGTCTGAGCAAATTGAAGCGCAACAGATTTAGCTTTAAACGAGCACTAGTCTACACAAAATTGTTAATTATTTACCGGGCCAGAGGATGCTGTGCTGCAGCATGCACGTGAGAGGTCCAGGATTCCAGAAAGCGTTCGAGGACTCGTACACGGCGGATATTTCCTCGGACAATGGTCTTCCAGGAAGCTGTTGATCGATTCTCTGTGCCGCATAGTTCGGGAATAATCGGCGCGCCGGACCCGATAATTATTTCGACTCTAGGAAAAGTTTCTGGCTCGCTGGGGAAGTTCCAGCTCCGCTTCGAGGAGAGTTGCTCGCTCGCAAAAGAAGCAAACCGTGCAAAACCGATGAAATCCGCCCCCGCAGGGGTCGCGTTACTGCGACCATAAAGCATCGCGAATGATCGTGCACACTTGACCGACAGGGGGAACGTTGAAAACTTAATTGAACGATTACTTTTTTACGTTCCAGCTTGGCTACGAAACCGAACGTCCCGGGTCCATGCGAGTCGCCCGAGGCACTCGCGAAACCGGAATGCTAAGAATCTGATGGAATACACGAAATACGTGTTTCTGAAATTATATTATGTCCTGGAAACGAGAGCACGGATTCCACGAGTAAATAGATTGTTTAAGAAGTAATCTCGGTGACGATTGACGATCGCTGGCTTGGAAATAATCTAGGAAGACATAACCGCGAAATAAAGTAATTGAACTGGATAAGTTATGCGTCTAATCCATGTAAGTCTTGATTTAGGTTAGGTTTCAGTGAGAATATGCTTGTCTCTGACTAAACGTATGTGTATGCTTTAAAAGTAATTGAAATGTGATACAAAAATTTCGCGTTTGAAATTATAAAAATTAAATGAACGGCACGTGAAAGACAATTGAAAACGATACGTAATAACTAAAAGGTAGATGAAAGATAATTCAGAAATAATTGGAAAATAATTCAGTTTGAAAATAATTACAAATAATTTAAAAACGATGGGAAAATAATTAAAACAGCATTGAGAATTGTTGGAACGTCATGGAAAATGGTGGGAAAAAGTGTGAAAATATTAAACAGAACCGAAATTCGTCGAAATAAGCAGAACATACTTCAAATAATTGAGAAATAATGTATTAAATAATTGAAGAATGATCGAAAAGAAGTTTTATGAAAATGGTCTATATGGAAAGATAATTTAGAACGGAATAATGAAATATTCAGATTACTAAGAAAATATTTTACGCCCATCCGGGCACGAAACGAACAGTTTCGCTATCGCGAGTTCAGTGATTCGAAAAAGTTCGGTAACGAAAAAATGTCGCGATTTTATACGACACGTTGCAATATTATTGAAAGAGCAAACATTTTGGCGTGTCGCGAGCGACAGAGCGAACGTCACGTGCAAAGCACGTTTTATGTGGCGTGTAGCAGCACGTGACAGTTTAAAAACTAGGAGAGCCCTGGGCGTGTAATTCGAATGAAAACGTTTGAAACCTGCGGCGGTTGTTTACCGGTGGCTAATGACGTGCCGTTTAGTTTCGGTCAGCGAAAGCTAAGCCTTTACTCATTTTCGGCGTGCCGCCACCTGGCTGTGCACCCGCGGTCGTTTACATTCGTTTCTGTTTGTTTCCACGAGACGGGCATTTTCGTGCCATTACACACCCGCGGTTGCTAGAATTGCTATTCAATTATTGTCTGTGTGCCGCGAGTCACGCCAGCGAACAGTTGTTGGCCTACTTCGTTAATAACAAAGTCGTTGAAATTACATTTTCAGCTGGGGCTAACATTCTTTCTGTCATCGGCTGGCACACTCCTACAGGCAGTAACGAGTTCAAAACATCGATAAATCAAACAATTTTTCTCGGCATAAACACATAATTTAATATAAAATCGAATTGAAGTGTAGAACGTATCTTAAGGTGTTCTTTTTATTGGACGATTGCGAAAGTTCGTGTCCGACTGTACTAGATCATACATAATAACAGCACGGCTCCGTGTGTCGCATGGAATGTACAAGATTCTAGGTTATGTAGTATCTATTACATACACTGCATGTGACATGTGACATGTGACATACAGGAACAAGATAAATAATGCAAGGGCGTGAAGAATTCCAACAGTGTTAAACCAAAAAAAAACAAATACTGACTTACTCCTTTGTTGCTTGTTCCTCCTCAAAATGTTAATTGGATTCTTCATTACTTGTTGCTGTACATGGTCTTCGAAGAACGTAGAATAAATGATCAGAGGTTAGTTTCAACCTTCAGCAAGGAACATCGACCATCTGAAGTTCCCAATCTTTAGCACTGAACTTCAGACGTAGTGGTGCAGAACTATCAACCAAACAAACAAATACTGACTTGCTCTTCTGTTGCTTGTTCCTCCTCAAAATGTTAATTAGATTCTTAATTACTTGTTGCTGTACATGGTCTTCGAGGAACGTAGAATAAATGATCAGAGGTTAGTTTCAGCCTTCAGCAAGGAACATCAACCATTCCCAATCTTTAGCACTGCAACTTCAGACGTAGTTACGCAGAACTATCGATCGTATTTCACACGAAAAAAAAAAAAAGAACTATCGATCGTACTATTGATAATATAATTATCGATCGTACTATTGAAAGCAAAAATGTAAATATGTCGATATTTCTAAATAAAAACTCATGGTTGTTAAATTTATAATATACAAAATTGAGATAAATACTTTTTTGTACAATTGCAAAATTATTTTATAATCCAACAATCGGAAACTATCGATAGTGCTGGCTATCGATATTTCTCTGGCTCTAACTTGCAATTCTTAATGTAGCTTGCTTCACAATGGTCAATTCAGCAAGTACACAACGTATAAAGTACTTTAAAAGTTTTGTAATGTTTATTCTGTGAATTTGTTGGTGCTCTCATATAAAAATGTATTCTTTTCTTCTTATAGAGCCGTTGCGCCGGAATTGTTTTGCGAAAAGTCGAGAACGAAGGGCTACAAATCACGTGAATTATAGGTATGCGTTGCCCCGGCTTGGAACATAAGTCTTTAAAAGAACACGCGCGTTACGGAGGTGTAAAACAAACCGTCATAGAGGTCGTACCCGAAAGATATCGGCGCGTGGCTATCGCACGTTTCGCTTACCAGCCAGGAGAAAGAGAGTTATGATAGTGACAAATGATTCTCACCGCTTCGTGTTTTCCGAACCACCGTAACATTTTCTATCGCCATCGTGTGTGTTGTTACCTTCGACACCATTCCGAGTTTTGCTTGAATCTTGTCTGCACACAATTCACAAATCCCTGCCCGCCGCTGGACTTTCCTGCAAAATTTGTATAGTAAGTATGTATGTATACATATAAGCTACAGAGAGAATTTATTGGATTGGCACCGAAAGTTCGTACCGTTTTTAAATACAAGATATTGCGTTATGACCCCTTTATACTAAATGCAGTTCGCCCGGTATAATGTCGGACCTCATTTCAGTTTGCACTCAATAATGAGGTCTTACGGTTGAAAGTTCTTTCGAGTGTACGTCGAAATCTTTACAAGATAGAAATAGAGCGAGAAAGTTCGAAACTGACTAAATCAAGTTACCAGAGGGATCTAATTAACTTGTTATCGTGAAGTAATGGACATCGGTGGAAAATAACTCTCCTTTTAGTTCGCCGAGAGGAGCACGGGAATTCCGAGATATTTCTCTGTGTGTATTTCCTCTGTAATTATTAAGTAATTAGCCGTACGGCTAACTAACTAAATAGATTCGATTAATTCAATTATCACGTTTACGATAAATCGTTGAAAATCCACCAAAAAGTTCAGAAAATTATTATTCTGTGTTTCACGCGTGATTATGACACTACACATTTCAAAATACTGAAATTAATTAACAATTTAATTAACAAAATTCAATATCGTGTACGCTGAAGGGTATAGGACTATTCTGCGCGTCAAACTGAGTCAATAGGATAGAGTAAAGTTTTTTCATACGGGGCGTGATTGCGGAGAAAATCAAGTTTGAAAATTCAGCGCCAAGCGCGTTTGCGACTTTCAAACTCGATTTGCTCGAGAACGAAGCCTCGTACGGAAAAATCGTTTTCTACATTTTCGATGACCTTTTTCGCGTAGAATCATCTGACGAAGTTGAAATTGCAAATTGTTAAACGGCGTGACGGTGGTGTACGAAAATGTCGGGAAAATTATGATAAAATACGAACAGGGCGCGGGAATGAAAATGTCTAGGGTGAAATTGGACCGCGGACGCGGCATAAAGAGGCGTCCGTGTTTCCCCGGAGGATCAGCGTAACCAGGGGAGTATCGAGCCAGCTGGAATCGCTGTATGTTTACGGAGAAACTTGGGAGCCGAGTTCGATCCTAAGGAATAGCTGAGATTCGAAGAGAGCACGGTAACCGTGTCCATTGAGACCGGATGCTACCGTTCGGTGCCGAGGACGAAAGAAGACGACGACAATCTGCTCCTGGGAAGCTGAGGAGAACGATTGGCGCCGCTGATTCGCCGTCCATTAAGGGAAGCGCCTGGCGAATGCTGAACTTACGAGAACGAATGATGCGCGGCGAGATTCGCGCGCAAGCTTCACGAAATACGATATACGGGAAGACGAGAGGTTTACGACGGAAGGAATCCGGTGGAACGATCGGTCCCTGATGGTCTTCGATCGCGAACACCATTGAAAACCGACTGTCGTCAGATGCAGTCAAACTTCGCGCGGTTGATCAATTTTTCACGGGGCGGGCCTAACCACCCCCACCTAACACACGCAATTTTCGTATTTTCATCGGGAAAAAATTTCTGCGGATTTCGTGAAATAAGATTTTGTAGTTTCACACGGTATAAAAAGTCCCGAAGTTGCACAAAAATATTCGAGTGTTAGGTTCCTTTACACTGTACAGTGTTATCTTTGCTCGTTCGTAGCAAATGTAATTTCGTAGTATTTTGTAGTATGATCATAAAAAAATCATACAGGGTGGAAATTATAAAGCGTTGCAGATGAATATCTCTAAAACCATTGATTATACGCAAAAATGTTTAAGATGAAAGTTGTTCAGCACCGAGGTGTCCATCGGGAAAAATAAAAATCCCACCACATGATGTCTCCCTCGGTACGAAACAACTTTCATCTGAAACATTTTTGCGTTTAATCAATATTTTTGGAGATATTCGTCTGTAACGCTTTATAATTTCCACCCTGTGTAGTTAGTTTAGAATTCCAGGGTGTGGGATTATTTATTTTACAGACATTTTCGGTTTTCCTTGTCCTAAATATTTGGGGACACAGTCGAGTCGTTGACAAATGTGTATACCTCAATGACAAACCACTGTACGGGTGTTTTAATAGAAATAATGAGAACGTTAACCTATTGAATTATGTGATTTAGCAACTCCTAACAGCAAAATTTATTTCAGAACAAGATTGGACAACCCACGATGCAACGCGGTGGGGAAGATTACTCGGTGATCGATAAATAATGAGCATTATCGTGCGTCTAAACGACCCAGTTCAGTCTCCTGTCCAACTGTCAAATATTCCACTATCCGACAGTTAAAAAGCAGATTAAGTAAAATGACATATTTTTATCCTCACGGAAGATGTACACACACAGGGTCTACATGAACGAGTCATGAAAAAGAGGACGTCAAAATATTCCAGGTGCGTCTGAAAATCAAAAATTCTCCAAATAAAATTGTGCATTAAAATTACCTAAAAAACGGTTCTAACAAATCATAACACGAAATTCTTGAAATAGCTAAACTCTCCTCAAATCGCATACTCAATTAGGCAAAATCCAACTTACCATTTCTTTCTCTCATTACCATTGGCTCACAGTTTATCAACACTCTATGTATATTACTTTTGAACTCGCGCCTGCCAGTATGGAACATGTGTGTGCACCAAAAGTTTGAATTCTCTTTTGAAAAATATCTCTGCCGTGTCAAGTCGCCTAACTTTGGAACTACAGAGGACACGTGAACGTGCTCGTTGTCTACAGAATAATAGTGGACGTCGCGAGACACCTGGCACGACGAATTAACTTTGCGTGAGTGGTTAACATCGTGTAGAACGTCTTCCATACCCGTGTTTCACTATTAAAATGAGCCAAACGAGCTGTATGCGTACAGAAGTTAGAATTCGACTGCAGGATCCGATTCTGTGCGAAAACCTGAGTCGAAAATGTACGACCAATTTATTTCGTGCGACGCGTCATTCTCAACCAAATCTAGTTCAAAAATTCCTCGAAGCTCATTTTGTTTTTGGAAAGAGAGCATCCTGCGAAAAATATTTATTGTATAACTTTGGTTCATCTTTTGAAAATTACAAATTCTGCAGTTTTTCACAGTTTCTGATTTGACAAAATAAATTATGCATTGTTAAGGTGTACAATATAGAATCGATATAGGGCGATTCTTCGCGAAGAATGTGGAATTAGACTTTCTTGTACGAGAATTTTTCATTTCCAAATTCGTTTTTCTCGAATTCCAGAGAGTCTAAACAAATTCTTTCTATATTTTCGACTGAGCTTTTTGTATAGATTTAGACAATGCAGAGCGATGATATTTTTTTATTTTTAATCAGAAGGCTATGATATCGAAATTGGAGAAACTTTTGAATTTTATACGTAGTATAAATTCGTACAGACCTGGATCAGATCCAGAGCCGACTGTTAGCGATTTTGCTGAGTGGTCCGTAGCTGTGGTCATTGCATAGGTGAAACGATATTCTGACGCAATGTGTGCGAATCTGCTGAATCACTATACACGAGGACAGATCATTCAAAAAAAGATATTTGCAATCTATTTTATAGACATGGACCTTTCTTGCTTTCTTTTCCTTGTTCTCTCTCAAAGAATCGCAGCAATTGAAAAATAATTCAGAACCATAAGAATGATTGAATAAATGTACAAACAATAGGAATATTTGAACAGTAATGAAGAAATGAATTAAGTGATTCGAAATCACGGAAAATTATTTCGGAAATAATCAAATGAAATCAATCAAATGAACCAAATGAAAACTAAACCAATAATCCAAGAGTGAACAACAATGATCAGAAATAATTGAAAACGAGAAAGTTTCAATTTTAACACATCAAAATAATTGATATAATTGTTCTTGATCTGTCATACTCTTCTTTTTTCTCTTTCGCTCCCCCTTAGATTTTTTCTCTTTCTTCCCCCTCCGTCCGTCTTTCTAGCGCACTCATACCCTTCGCCCTCAGTTCATCATTTTCCGTTTTATCCGCCCCCTTTTTTCACTCTTTCGCTGGAAGCCACCCCCGGCGCGGCGCGACGCGGCGCCATCTCTACAGTTCGCGGGGGCATCTCTCGCAGCGAGCGTATCTGAAGAATGCAAGGGAAACGCGGTTCAACTACAGAAAAGGAGATCGAGGTGTAGACAATGCGGCCGACCAGGGAAATGCTGATTCGCATTCCCGAAACGCCCGGTATTCCAGCGGTATTGCACGAAATTGCTGCACTCTGTCCGCGTCATTCCACGGCTGGTTGCTGCAACAACACGGCTATTTCCTCGTTTCCTTCTACATTCCGTTAACTTATCTTTCCGTTGATTTTATGTTCTTGCAAGCTACCCTCACCTCCTTCGACCCCACCCCCTACCCTGTTTCTGATTTCATTTAGCTCTCGAGTTGGCTCCTTGCAACGCGCAAGCGTATTGCTCTCCAAAAGATTTTCTCCAAAAAGAATTTTTTCGGGGCACATACACTCCGCGACAAAAAGATAGGACATTATACAAATATTAAATGGTTTTTTAGCTTTTCAAGTAGTATACCATATACACTAACGAGCATAACTGATTCAACACACTTTAAATCAGAAGTAGGCTACAAGAAGGAAATTTACATGGCCGAATAGCCGTACGTAATACGATAATAATGTTTATTGTAATGTTTCTTCGAATAGCCCTCGTTAGTTCTGTAGAAAGCTTATTTAAGATTACTATGTAATAATTAATATAAACTTTCTTGAAGCGAGCGAAACCTTTTAAATTATTATATTTTAAAATTTTCTCTCCTGGCCAAACTTCAGTGGGCGGTAGAGCATTTTTGTTTTTGGAAATTGGTGTAAGTGGAATAGTCTTTTTCGTCATATATGTATGCATAAAAATGCATTTGCCGTCCAATAATCAACATCTATGTATATTGAATACAAAAATTTCCACAATTACAATAGAAATGCAGCAATAAGTATTTTCAGTAAATTGCATAAATGTGGATGTTAGCTGAATTCTGTTTATTTTATTAAACCTGCCTTTGACCGATTTTCATTTGTTTAAAAGCTATGGTACTGTTTTATTGTTGCAATAACTTCGAAGTATCTTATTATAGTATTATCCTACATATTAATGCAAACTGTTTTGATAAAGCAGTATAGAATGTGAAAAGTACTTTCATTCTGCAATGGCTCGCTGCAATTTCATATCCTCCTAGTAATGTGCACTTTGATTTGACAATGAAGGGGAAGGACTTTTCATTTACAGAAAGTTGCACAATATAGTTAGCAATTCCTTATTATTAGGACGAGTTTATAATCGTTTCATTTGTTGGGTAAATATTTTATTAATCGAAATCATTTAACTTATGGAAGTGGAATTATTTGTTAGAAAATTTTCACAAATTTAGGGGTACATCGAATTGTATGAAAATTGATCGAACAATCTGGACATCTGCATTCACTAAATTTTATTTAGAGTAACAGAGGAAAATGGTGTGGCACACACAACTGCAGCAGACATGTCATTTCATTTTTCTTTGGCTCGGTCCTCAGGTGCAGACCCGGTCGCAAACATACGACTTGTAATAATGTTGAGTGCGATAACATAATTTACTTTTACTGCGAGCAAGGGTTTCAAGATCGCATAGCACAGTTTTTATCCTAGAGAATTCATTTGTTAACAAGCTACAAACCTTTTTACAAGCTACAAACAAGTTGTAAACCTTTGTGAAACTTTTTGTGTGTTAAGATAGTGCTTTTAAGATGGCATACAGCAATTTTCAGTCCGGAGGATTAATTTTTTACAAAGATATAATCATTTATATTCAACAAATCTTAGAGACATCTATATAAACAGGACTCCTTTAAGAATTTTTAACGATGCGACAACAGATTGTAAACAAATGAAAATTTTTATACATTTAAAGAATGCTTCGAAGAGGGTACATATATAAAAATATTCACCACGGAAAATTCGTTTTTCGAGGATCGTTCATCAATGTAAAAGGACTTCTTTAAACATTTTTAAGAATTAAACAACCGAGTATAAACGAGTGAAATTTTTGGCTCACTTAAATATAGTAATTCCTCGGAGAAGGTATGCAAAACTATTGAATTTTTTAACAATCCAGAAGAATTCTTTGTCGGTCTTCTAACCCGTTTTTGGACTCGAAGTAACCAATCGTCTAGGAATCGATACACGCTACTTTATATCGAGACGGAGACGTACGTGCTCCGTCTGGAACTACACATAGGTCTCGATCGACAAAAAGCGAGTAAGAATTTCTCCGATATCAACTGGGTAAAACGTGTACCGTTCTTCTATTTTCCATAGGAAATTTCTTTTATTTTCTTGCCATGGGGGGCCCTCTGCACGAGTGTTTCGTTGTACACAGAAGAGATGAGTGCGCTATCGATAATGTACTCGAGCAATGAATGTTGCGAGGCTACCAGCGATCCTAATTTCGATCAGTCGCTCGGAAATAATCCCTTTCATTCGCGTATCGATCAATAAAATATCATGGATCGACGTGAGATCAAATATTCATTCCACGACAAAAGTAACTCTAATCAAAACTAATTGTTAATCCAATCGGTGATGGAATACCTAATTTAATCATCGGTCCAATCGCTGAATAAAATTACTGATTATCTCGGTCGATTGTTATTTTAAGGTTAGGTTAAAAATTGCAACTGTTGGCTGCATAATTGATGTGACTGATAAATGAATAATTGAAATGACTGCTGATTGAAGAAATGCAATCGACAACAAAATATTTTCATTGCGTTTCCGTTGCAATTGGTGAACAAATCATTGAATTATGATTGGTAATTGCATACTATAATTATGATAGTTAAATGTTTCAGTCGCAATTGAAAGGCAAATATTCTATTTCCAGTTGAGCATCGAAATATTTGCTATTCAATTCTCAAAAATTAAATGGAATACTGCGGAAATTTAGTATGAAGCACGAGGATTCGAGTTTTAAATTTACGGATGATTTTCTACAACATATATGTGCAGTATGGAAGCGGCAGTTACTCGGTATATCTCTACACTGCTGGCTATATAATCCTCAACTTTGCCAGTAAGGTGATAGGATCAGGGAAACCCAGGATCGAAGTAACGGAAATTTGATTCCTCTAACCAGTAATATTGTACGTGACTGTTTATGCGTCTGACATATATATGGTACATATATTAAAGCCCGGAGAGTATACATATACACATCACATACAGGGTGGTACAGCAATTATTGACATTCGATAACTCCGGAAGCTAGAAGAATCAGATCTTTGCAGAAAAGTTTAAAAATATGAAATCAGTGGGTCGATCCAATGTTCATATCTTGCTCAACAGTGAATTTTCTCGGCTACAAATTTTTCTATACGTTCCTCAAAGTATCGTTTGAATGTACCAAAAATTTCACCAATTTATATTCAACCGTTTAAATGCTAAAAATCATACAGGATGGCTTTTGCACTTGTCTCAAATAAATTGTTATGGCTCG
This sequence comes from Lasioglossum calceatum, assembly GCA_963966675.1. NCBI lineage: Eukaryota > Metazoa > Arthropoda > Insecta > Hymenoptera > Halictidae > Lasioglossum > Lasioglossum calceatum. The sequence goes on from OZ016548.1 coordinate 814,074, forward strand.
GCCACAAAGTACTCTCGTAAACGGAAAATTTTTCTGTACGTTCTTCAAAGCACTGATTAAATGTAGAAAAAGTTTCACAAATGTATACTTAATTGTTTAGTTGTTATTAGACCGCGGATGTTTATGCAATTCTCATATTTTCTAGGCAAATTCTAAGAGAGTGGAAACCAATAAAATTTGATTTTCAGTGCTGTAGGCTTTGTAGATCTGAAATAAATAAAAATCGTACTAAATTCCGTGAAATTTTATATTACACCATTTTTTGAACATTCTCAGTTATTATAAATACTCGAAACTCACATAAATTAAACCTTCTTTCGAGTTGAACATTTTTCCACACCTTCTCGAGAGCAGTAGCCTGGTCATGACGTAGCAGTGTGCAGTCACCAACGAAACCACAAAATAATACTCGAAAACACGGTTCAAAGACTATCTTACTATCTTAAATTTTCCCCGCGGACTGCCTTCAATATTCCAGGAAAAGTACACTTCCTCTCTTTCGCGGGGAATTTCATTTCGTCATTCGGCAACAGTCAAGACAGTGGCGTGTTCGGCCGTGTGTGCATCGGACCGCGTTTACACGTGCACGCGTGCATTAACGGCTGCGCGAACGTGCACGCCGCGCCGCGCCGCGCCGCGCCGGCATGCCAGTGCAATTCACATTGAATGGAACGAGGGAATTAAAAGCTCCTCGCGCGCAATTTCCCGCCCCCCGCGCCCTCTCCCAGATCTCGATTGTTTTTCCTTTTTCCTTCGAGCGAAAACGCAGTTTTGCCGAATTTTAAAAGTGATCCCGTGCAACTCGCGAACGTCTCTCTTGTCCCGGATCGATATCGCGGATCGGTATCGAATTGTTCCCGACGTGTTGCGAGCGTGTGTGTACACACACTCGCGCACGCACCCCTAAACGCAGCGCGCGCTCGTTTAATTCAATGGCCAAATTAAAAGTTTCCTACGAGCACTGTTCTTCGCTGATGCATGCAATTACCATCTCCATGGAATTCTAATTTTAAACTTGCCGTCCGTGACCCGACTACTATTGCTTCGTTCCTTTCCGAGGAACTTATGTCGCTTGCTTGGTTTCGGGAGCTAACGAGTCACCGGAATCCAAGGACGGATGATTTATGGGGTGGCAGCGAGGGGATGGTTTTGTTTGAAAAAAATTAGATACCTTCCTGAAACGCACACGAACAAGCAGGTAAAGTTTTGTTCTAATATCATTTATGCGATCACAGTATAAATGTACACTTTCACAAAATTGTACTTTCTTCCGAGACTACATTGCGGTAAAATTCATATAGCAAAAATTTCAATTTCCGAATCAAGGAAGCTTGTTTTTCATAAGACCACGGATAGAGCCTGCGCGTTCGTAGCGCATCGACACAGTCAGGAGCGAGGATATGTATGTATATATTTTTCAAACACAGACGCACGTGGATGATGCCGGGGAATCCCGGGATCAAAGTTCCATCACTTTGATCCCAGATTTCAACAGATTCTTTCGTCATTCTTCTGGATCTACGTAACCTCCCCACGTGATATAGTCTATCGATTTTAATTCGCTATAAAAATATTGAAAAACCACGGCACAACAATCCTGAGAAGCAATATTTCTTAGAGAAACGCTCTTCAAATACAAAGACCTTAAAAATTTGTTTATAAAATAAATGAGAAATAGTCGAATTCGACCGAACGATATTTATTTTTTTATGTTTTAGCAAGTGATTTTTTTAAAGCCGTATTTAAGAGTTAATTTTAATTTATTTTAATTTGTTGGTTCTGAACTAGTTTATGCTTTCATAGTAACGCTCGGGAAAATTATGGTTCAATAAAAACGCCGCCTGTAACGCGGAAGTTGTTATCTATGAACGAACTATCAGCTGGAAATGAAACACCAACATATATGAGACCACGCGCCTCTATTCGGTGCTTAAAATATTTGCTGTCGAAAAATTTTCAGCCTTGAACCTTCGCAAATATTGTGATACTGGAATTATTTAATAAAAATATCCAGGGCAACGTATGCTGGACGTTTGATACTATTCAATTTTGCGGAAAAATATCGGTCAACAACGCGTCAATGTTCATTTTACTGTTCAAAGCTTTTTTATTTAGAAATAAATGAAATATCAAATATTTTATTTAGAATATATTCTCTTCTTAGAATATCTCCTTCTAGAAATCCACGAGAGAACAAGGACTTTGCTTGAAAATTTTGCAAGTTCAAATGTCTTTGCAAAGTTTAGGAATTTTAACATAGTGTAACTTTGTTAAAACAACTCGTACAATAATTTACCCAGGCACATTGTGAAGCTTGGAACTTCTACTTCTAACGAGTCCTAAAGCACTTTTTATCTTAAGCGGGAAACCGAAGAATGTCTCTGTCTTGAAAATTTTTGACCTTGGATGACCTTGAAAGTTTAAACTATTGTAAATCCGTAACAACAACTCGTACAATAATCTACCTAGGCTCATTCCGAAGCTTGAAACTTCTACTTTGAACGAGTTCTGAACCACTTTTTTACTTAGAATGCTTTTACACCAGCAATTAAGTGGAGAAGCAAAGGATGTCTTTAACTTGATAATGTTTGAACTCATATATCCCTAAGAAGTTTAAACTGTTATAATTTCTTTTAAAATGCTCGTACAACAATCTACCTAGTCTCATTCGAAAGCTTGAAACTTCTACTTCGAACGAGTTCTGAGATACTTTTTAATTTAGAATGCTTTTACACCAGCAATTAAGCTGGGAATCGAAGAATGTCTTTCCCTTGAAGATGTTCGAACTCATATATCCTTAGGAAGTTTAAAACTGTTGTAATTTCTTTAAAAAACTCGTACAATAATGTACCTGGGCTCGTTCTAAAGCTTGAAACTTCTACTTTTAACGGTTCCGGAGACTTTTGCCATTTCGAATGTATTTTCACTACGAATCAGACGCAGAAGCAAAGAAGGTTTTGTTCCTAGGATTTGGTCGTGAAAGTAGACAATGTCGAGGAAAGCTCCGTGCAATAAACATCCAATAGGCGACGGTCCGTCGGGATTTCTGTCAAATCGATAATGGCCAGGTTATTTACATTCACCTTCGACGGCGTGACGTTCCGTGTGTTGCATTTCAATTTCCCGAACATGGTATCGTTATGATATCGCAACTTATTATACGCAGGACAGGTCTACGCGAGAAGCATCGGGGAAAGTGTGAAATGAAATTCTGGCGGCGGAGTCAATCGACGTCGGCGTCGGCATAGCCACCCCCTGGAAAGCGATACCTACAGGTATCTACACTGTGGATAGCGCGCGTGCGAGAAGAAATACAAGCGGAGCGTGAGCATCTCTTTTTCGATTAAGAATCGCATTTTTTTCTTAAAATTGTACCCAATCAGTCGAGATTCTTTGTCATGTTAAAAGAATTTGTTTGCTACGTGTTTAGAGCGTTGTCCAGTATAAGATTGCCGCTAGCTCAGTGGCAATTAACGCTCTGATTCGCGTAATAACTTTTGTTTCATATTCGCAACACAAGAACGCTTACTGTGAACTCTTAGAAAGGCCAAGGTTCAAAAGTTCATAGTAAAAAGTTCATAGTTCATAGTGCGAGCACATTCTCCAATCGTAATTCAATCAAAGAAAAATATTCTTTTGTCAAAACGTAGTTAATTAGGTATCGAAGAAGTTGTTTCATATGTGAAACAGAGACAAGAACGACATAAATAATCGTAATAAATTACAATACTAATATTTCGGACTCTGTGCAAGTTGACTAAGTTATGCTGTTTGTTAACCCGCGTAGAACAATGGCGGAAACCGACAAATCAGATAAACGAATTGCAATAACAAGAAGAAGAAACGGTACAATGAAAAGGAAACAGCAATGTGGCACAACAAAATTATCACCTTTCGTTCCATTTTATCTACATCGGTGTTTAAACAAGTCCCATTATTTTCGGAATGTACCGCCGCGCCGGTCGCGCACCGTTAGAACGTTCGAAGTAAAATATCGCTGCACTCGCGTTATCCCGCTTCACGATCAAATGTTCTAATTATTCCGCGCCTTCGTAGTCATTGTACCGTCGTAGTCATTCGGAATTTCGATTAAAATTGTTGGAGGGCTCGTTCAGGGTACGGTTTTACGCGCGTAAGAACACTTTGGTCGAAAGTGATGTCAAGTAAAACTGAAGTGTTCTATAAAAATTGACAATGCACTGTAACAATTAGACCGCGAATTTTTTACATTTATAGGTGAAATTTGGCGGAAATTTAGAACAGACATTAAAATCAATATTAAAAATGCAGCGATCCAATTAAATTACAAATTTAATATTACATTTATACTTAAGTAAATCATTATATTGAAGTTTGTATAATTTAAAATAAACAAATAATTCTGTTTTGTCAATCATTTCCAGAGAAATAATTTTTCTCGTGGAAGAAAAAGAGGCTTCTTTAAAATGGGATTATTGTTGCAAAATTTTTTCCATCACGTTATAATAGGTTAAATTTTTTAAGACGTTTCAATTTAACAATTCTGCAAAAAATCGTTTGCATCATGTGGAATCTGTCGCTAGACCGCTAGACCAAGGCTTTATGTCCCCACCAGTGTTGTCATCTGCGAGTCCCGCCAGGCCCCTTGCCCTTCCTCGCCTCGCTCAACTGTGCTGCGGAGCCTGCCTTTGCTTCCCCCACTCTTCCGCCTGTGGGAGCGGGTAGGGAAAATAACACTTGTAGCGTGCTCCACGTGGTACGCGTCAGCGTCAGTGGGAAGAGTGGGGGAAGCAAAGGCGGGTTCCGCAGCACAGCTGGACGAGGGGCGGAAGGGTAAGGGGCCTGGCGGGACTCGCAGATGACAACCCTGGGGACTCCCCACTCTACCTTCCCCTTCTACGACGCTACACCCCCACGCTTCCGTCCGGTCACGCGACTAGTCCGGCATCGGCAGAGAGGGGGTAACTTTTTCCCCTGAATTCGAATCGATTGCTCTAATCCGGCGACTCTGACACAGTGTTAAGAGCTCAGTCGTTCCCTTTAAAATACGGCCAGCTCCATCCAACAATCCCCAACAAACTCACGCCAGATTAAACATCCTCAATTCCCGAAGATTTCCCTCGAAATCCTGAAAGTTGGATGTCGTCGGTGTGTCCGACAGGAGCTTGTCAGTCAGTCATGGGATGGAAGAATAAAATAAAGAAGCGGAAGGGAAGTCCAGCCGTGGCAACGACCGTATGCTCGAGTATCCCCTCGACAAAGGCTCTTTCGGAGCTTATTATTATTTGTTCGACGACAGGCACCGCATGGGCCGCGTCCCTTGGCACATTTTCTTTCGGTATCGGATAATCCCTGGGAAAAAACACAGACACGCGCTCGTATAGCAACTCGAATAGACCCGGCGTGGATAGCTGCGAATCTGAAACATACGAGAATTACAGAAAAGAAATCCTACCCGACCCATGCTCGCCGCCACGCTCTAATTTTTCATGATTTCTCGCTTTTACGTTGTTCTTCAGGAACAGCCTAAAGCTATGTCCACACCGACGCTACGTCCGGCGACTTTTCTTCGACTCTTATTGCCTCCTCCTTTTATTATGTATGTGAAGACCTTTTCCATATACACAGTGACTCTCGCTATTGTTTGGCCAATTAAAAAATATTTCTTAAGCGCATTACTTTTTAAGCATTTATTTAACAATTATTAGATATACGTTACATTAATGTTTGCCTTTTTCTTCCAAAAATTTCGAATTTACTTTCATCAGTGAATTTCATACATATGGGGTGTATACTCATTTTTTACTCTCACTGTATAATGGACCACATGTCTTGGATCGTTTTTGAGAAGTTGCCGCAAAATTGTCCTTGATCTTGAATTTCTAGGTCAATTTTTTTCATTGCATTGTATTGTACACATCTTGCCATAAAAAAGATTTTTGTTCAGGTCAAACATTTCTGTACATCCTGTACATGGTTAATTTAAAAAGAAAAAAAATCGTTGATCAACTTTTATTTGTAAAAGTTAACAGTCACATCAGAGCTTTATTCATTTCCTCAAAATGACCTATTGTAACAAAATGGCGGTCTGTGACTGACAATAACACTGCGGGACTATGTCACATTTCAGAGGAGATTCGTCAGCGAGGAAATTAAACGCGTGGTAAACAGGTATAATGAAGGCCACAGTGCTGTTTGCTGAGATTTTGGAGGGCCTTCTTGGCGAAGGAACTTTAATTGAAGGTTCTGTGGAACTCTCTATGGTGTTTTCATGTTAGTTTTTCTTTCACTTGATTTTTAAGATTGAAAATTGTGATTTTTCACAATGTATATCAGTTTCAGTTTCGTTCTTGATGATTGTTTGCGATGATGCAATCTGAATTATAGGTGCATAATTAATAGCATAATTTGTATATTAATAGCGTATTATGTAATTAATACTGTGGGATTACTATCGAAAAATAATTTTTAGTTGAAATACAAAATTCAACCCATTACAACCTTGTGAGAAAAAAAAAACAAATAACTAATCTTTTGTTTTTATTTCCTTTAATAGTATTTTTCCAGATGCTTTCCCACCAAAAAGAAGTCGTAAAAGTGAAAATAATTGTTAAGCATTTGTTAAACAATTTTTCTCTTTTCGAATAAGATACACCATACGACGTTTTAAAACTGTGTTGTTCAATTTAGAATAAAATTTATGAAGTATGCAATCGTACTATTATATTGTACTTATTGTTTATTAATTATACATTAATATTATTTTACATTTGTTACAGGACGAACATCAAAGCCAACCACCTGCAGTTTTGATGAAACTATACAGGTCAGTGATAGTTAAAAAGGCACACATACTATACTATATTGTACATAAACAAAAGCACTAAAGTTTTTGATGAGCGTAATAAATCCACATTGCCTCCAGTATAAATATTTACCCCGCGTAGCCGAAAATGTATTTACACTGAAGTGGATTTGTAGCTTGGCCAATATTTAACCATTAATCAATATTCAATATCCAACCGTATTGCAGCGCAGCAGAAATTGTAAACGCAAGGACAGGACTGTTCGAATGCCTACAGCAATTATTTGAACTAGAAAAATTCAAATTGCCATGTGAGCACAATACACTTGTAGCTACAGCTCCTATTAAATTAGTATTGGGGAGGAATAAGAGATGAGGAGAAATAAAAATAATTATATTAATAATAATAAGATATATAATAATAAGATATAATAATAATGTTAATAAGAATTTTGATCTTCATTAACATTCACTTACTTATTCAGAAACTAAATATTACTTATATATTCGTAAAATTTTGTTAATGTTTTTCCAAGGACGTCCAGCATACATTTAACTAAATCTATGTTTGACCAAGAAATAACCTTGGATACTACAGTTGTCTAGTAGTTAAAACAATGGTCACATTATTTTGATACATACTTTTAATTCTAACAATGAAACTTTTAGCTTTGGACACTAAGTGTCAAATTATGCTTTCACTTATGTATAACACTCTGACTTTCAGACAACTTTGGACCTAAAAATTCACTGTTTACTTTCAATATTCAAATTCTAATCTTTGTATTCTTGTACAACAATTTAATATTGAAATAACCATATACATTTAGATAAATTTAACTAAAAATGAACTAAAATAAAACTCATATGTATATATGCAATATTATACCATACATATACAGTGAGTGTAAAAAGTATTCGTACACCCTTTAAAATAGAATAACTTTTTATAATTGTACACCAAACGACCTGATTTTTTTATAATCAATTAGATAGCATTCTAAATGCTATGCTTTAATCTTGTAAATTGTAATTTTTCGAAAATCTTTTTTGCACATCATTTAGTAAACCAATGAACTAAATTAACTAAAATATGAATTACAATCTTTTGCCACCTTTTAAGTGAACTTTAAATGAAACACGCGCACACATGAAACGCTATGACACATATTTAATTAAATCAGTTAATACTGTTTGAAATGTACCTGATTAGGTAGTATTAAATAAAATAATTAAAATGAATTTTCACTGGAATACCACGTAGAAAGCAGACATGGTAGCTCAGATCAACCGGGAAACTTACCGCAGCGCAGGCGGCCGCCGCGCCGCGCCGCGCCGCGCGCTTGGCACGCGATAGATATTTAAATTCCCTGGCGTAACAGATTCCTCGAATAATACTTCATATATCGGCCGACTTCAAAGGGATTTATTCGAATCGATCGAACCCAGTATATCCAGCATGTAACCGCGGCCAACTGAACAAGTTGATTAATCGTGGCCAGTGGGATATGCGGACGTACTCTTGTCCCGGGTACACGTGTATGTCCGGCTCCGTAATTGAATTGACTAATATGGAAAACCGAGACATAATGGCGCAACCCATAACTGTGTCTGATGCGAATTCATCAGGGAATCAATTAATGTGGGTGTAGCGCAATTTCCGTTCGCCTTCTTGTAACTGCGGTGCGGCGATCCCAATTCACGGAGTCCTTCGCGTGTCGCTTCGTTATTAGTTCCGGAGACATTTATTTAGCGGAAAATGATATCGAAATATTATTTTCGTTCAATTAACTATTTCATTCAATGATCCAATTCTTATTTTTCAATAATATTATTTCCTCGCAATAATATATAAAATTCATCAATATTTAAAAATTATATGGATTTTTCAATAATATTATTTCCTCACAATAATATTCTATAAAATTCATCAATATTTAAAAATTATATGGATTTTTTAATAATATTATTTCCTCACAATAATATGCTCATATAATGCTGATTATTACAACGGCGATTTTATGCGATTGTGGTAAAATGGATTGGTTAAATATAAAAATGCAGAGATCGAAGAACTAAATGATGTTATTATATTACTCGAGGCGAGCATTTTTATGTCGTGAGAAATTACTAAATAAATTCCCAACTAAAACGCTTTTACACGGGCCATAAGCAGGTCTTTCTCTTGAAAATTTTTCGACCTTGTATAACCTTGGAAGTTTAAACTGCTGTAAATTCGTTACAACAACTCGTACGATTATCTACCTGGGCTCATTATAAAGCTTGAAACCTCTACTTCTAACGGATCCTGAGGTACTTTGAGGGATATCCGCCGTTCGAATGTCTCGACAATTAATTGAGTAACCTGATGAAAAGAATCGCGCAGCAATGTACCAGGGCTCATTCGACAATCCGAATCCTCTTCTTACATCTCGACCAGAAGTTAATTTTTTTTGGATCGCGTGTTTCCCAAGCGTAACAAGTAAAAATAGTGGCCGGAGTCGTTCGACTGCAATCAGTGATCTTGTAAAAGGATTTCGGGGAGCGAGCGAGGCGTCGTAGATTTTGAGAAGTTTTCCGAAGAAAAAGGACGACATCAGAGGGAATTGTCGAAGTGATTTTTAGCTCGGGCGAAACTCTCGGAACAATCTGTCCATTGAGATTACGTTCCTCTCGGCAAATTGGAGAATTAAAGGGAATGGCTTTCGTTCGACGTAGCCTGCGCTTTAATTCGATAACTAGAATGCAATTTAATGAGATCTAAAAGCCAGAGGGATTCGAGCGTGAAGCACTGGTAGAGCTGAGAAAAAAAAAAGAAGAAGAGGAGACCTAGCGCACGGAAAGTTCTGACGTCGCTGCCAATGTTTTATACATAACTTCCGAACTATGACTAACTATGTTAATTTGAAAACGAAGCGTCCACAATAAGTCCATCGCGTACACCACGTTTTTTTCTCGCTGGAGCGGTGTTTCCAAATATTTTATTTCCCAATTAAAAATATACGGAAAATAATACAAATACTACAACCATTTGCATAAGTGGACAATTATACATTGAAACCGATTTTAAAATGAGAAATGTACATTTGGCAACACTGTGGGCAATGATATTCATCGCACGGTTAAACAATTATTAGGTCATCCCACAAGTTCGTATCGTTTTTCGAGCGGTTGCATATGTTAATTTTGTAAACATACCTTTAAGCTTGCTTTAAGTATTTTCAGAACATCTGACATCTCCTGAACTGTCGAACTTTGTGATTTCTGTACAAGGTCTCGAATTTGATCTTCGTCTGTCTGAGGAGGACGCCCGGAACGTTCTTCGTCTTCTAACACTATACCTACCAACACCGGTCAAAATGATCGGTTCCAGGTTTTCTATTTTACAATCAGAAAAGTAATAAAACTGGTTTCATAAGAAACGATTGTATAGATATCTTTAGTAGCGCACGTATTACAATAGGAGCCGCACAAAGTCCAAATAAAATCAATCTTGTCATTTTTATAAGGGAACATGTACCAGTTACTTATGGGGCTCGGTAGGCTTAGTGCTAAATAAAAATTCCAACCTTGAAAACGTTGAAACCACTTCCTACTTGCTGGGCCCTACGGACGAGTCTGCCAGCAAATCCGGGACGAAATACTTTGATGTCACTAGATCCACTTTCAGAATATTCTGCATACGTTTCGGTTGATCTAGGCAAATCAGGATAGCGTTCCGAGTATTTTGAGTGGCGGCGGAGTCATTGAGTTACGCATGCATGACATTTGCATCCGCGATGCAACATAGATTGACGAAAGATGAACTCGAGGGAGCCGGAGTAACAGTCGAAGGAGGAGAAAGGCTTGACAGGAGCGAGCTAAATGAAGGCTCAGATTCCATCAGCGTCGGATGAACAGAACCCAGCACTAATCCCGGCTTCCTCCACGCAGGAAGCCGGAGGAGCCTGAACGCCTCGATGCTTTCGATGACTTTGTTAGACGGTGGATTGACTTCGTCAGACCGGCTGTCGAACTTTACTCGAGATGCATACTTTTGAGTTACAGCGCGCCAGCGATAGTGCGGGCTTAGGTTTCCTCACTGGGAAACAATTAACACTGACGCGACTAACTGGGGACGTTGTAAAGTTGTTTCCGAGATTAGTAGCGGGAAAAACAACCCGTGGAAGGGATAGAGAAGCTTTCGGGCTTTCAAACAAGCGTAAGTGCATCGTCGTGAGATTTTTTACGAAGTTATGATACGTGAAACTTTCTAGGGACGTATGGGCTTGAAAAATTTTCAAGAAAAATACCGTCTTCGTTTCTCCTCTTTATTTTAGGTGTAAAAGCATTCTAAATAAAAAAGCGCCTTAGAACTCGTTAAAAGCAGAAGTTCCAAGCTTTAAAATGAGCCCAGGTAGATTATTGAGCGAGTTGCTGTTACGAATCTACAACAACTTAAACTTCCAAGGTCATACAAGGTCGAAAAATTTTCAAGAAAAAGACATTCTTCGCTTCCCCGCTTAATTACTCGTGTAAAAACACTCCACGTATAAAAGTGCTTTAGAACTTGTTAAAAATAGAAGCTTCAAGCTTCAGAATGAGTCCCGGAAGATTATTGTGCGAGTCGTTTTTACGAATTCGCAACAGTTCAAACTTCGTAGGGAAAAATTTTTTTCGTCCGTTCCGAATTCCAATAACAGAGAATGAAACCGAAAAAATAACGACGATCGGTAGTAACGAAACGCATCTTAAAACTCCCTAAACGGAAAAGGATTTTTCGGGGATATAATTTCGGCCATTGAAATCGCGCCGGAAGCCCCGTTCTCCGAGGGGCGATGAGTCCCGAAACGAATGATGAATCGCGCCTTACGAAGAGGATTTCTGACAATGACTGGAAAACGGCTGAATAAGAATGCACTCGAGTCGAGTGGCCAGCTGGTCGACCGGAGGAAAAGAAATCCTGCTAACGAACATCCTGCTATGAAATTCACGATAGTAATTCCTGACTGGGGAATTCCGAGCGCTTCCGCCGGAAAACTCGTTTCCAGGATGACGGCCGGATGGGGAAAACCGCATCTCCTTCGAAATGTCTCCACCGATTCCTATGGATTCCACTCCATTTTTAGTCGGGCTTAACGAAAACTCGACCCTTCCAACCCGCTTTATTACTCCTTACAGTCATAATAGTAGGATCAAAACCCTCCAACCCTGCCTCGTCACTGAGATAATCATTTTCACTGAGTGAGAGATAGCGCAATTTCATTTCCAAAGAATTTTCATCTAGTGCCCGCAGTTTCTCTCATCTTTAACGGGCACATACCCTCGGTGCGATAAAACAATCGATTTTTCAAAAATATAGTATAATTTTTAATATAATAGACTTTAATATGGGCCCAGAAGAATTCTCGATTGTCTTTCAATATTTCTTTGTGAAACTGTCACCAATACATTCGTGACATTTCTCTGATTAAAATGAGCTCAAACACGACCCCATTCGCATTGCATTTACTTGGTTAATTCACGATTTAGTAGAACCTCGATTATCCGAACCGGTAATATATGATTTCTCTAATATGCACCATTCAAGATACAAATCAGTAAACGTTTAACTTAGCAACTAGATGACTATATCAGATATTTGACTGATCAGTTCGGATAATCGAGGTTCTATTAAATCGTGGATTAAACGAGTAAATGGAATGCAAATAGTGTCGTGTTGGGGCTCATTTTAACCAGAAAGATGTCACGAATATACTGGTAGAAGTTGCATTAAAATAATCATGAGAAAAGTTTTGTGATTTTTTATAAAAACCAGAATGAGGAACAAGCTCAGTTCATCAACTAGAAAATTACTTATTATTAAGAGCGAGGTTGACATTGATGTTTGTTACCATACATTTTTCCTGATGTTTAAAAATGTATGAAAATTTGCAGTCTAGTAATTGTAATATCGTGTGGCAATATTGACAGAAAAATCGGATAATAATGTATCTGAGCTCGTTTTAACGATTGAAGCGTCCACTTTTAACATGTCGAAGTTGCTTTTACAATGAGTGCTTTTGTAATATAATATCTGTTTCCTGGGTCATCAAAAATAGCTCCTCATTGTTCAGAGATGGTAGCTACAGTTGTTATCGAGCATTAATTCCGAGGGAAGCAACGCGGGAGTGACGTGTGTCTGACGTACGATGTCGTCGGCCTTCGATACGTCGATCACTATTGACGACAGGGCAGCAAGCTAGGATCAGAACGCGTGTTCCGCAACAATTGCTTTCTAATTAAGTTTCTGGCTCTTATCTTCTCATTAACACGTTTGAAGCGAAAACGGTCGAAGTGAAAAAACGCAACCCAGTGCAACGAAACTCGAGGCTTTACCTTTGTTAAACGAGCCTAGGTAGATTGTTGTCCGATTACTTCACGAACACATATCACACACTAAACCCTAAGTTTCTTCTTTTAATAATTGATTCATTTAGAAGACAAAGATGCAAAGATTTAAAAAATGAGATTTACCATATATACGAATATATGATAGAATACCATATTTCACTTGACAGTTCACTGAACCTTGAAAAATGGCAATATTTTTATTTTAATATGAATTTGTGTACATTATGATGTATACAAATTTATAATGAAATTTGTATAGCAATTTGCAAAAAGTTATGAATTTTTAAATGGTGTTTCATTTTTCCCCGGGTATACAGGGTGTGTAAAAAGTAATGGTCGTCCGTCGCAGGGGTGAATGTACTAAACTTATACTTTACAATTTACGATTTACGATTTGTAAAGTGTTCACTGTATACTTACGGCATGTACGACGACATTAAACTGTATACTGTACACGGGCGGGACTCGGAAGCGGTTGTGAAGCAGAAAAAAGCGGCGAAAGTGTGAGCTTTCGAGCCGCATAAAATTACAGAGTGGCGTTCTTATTGCAGCAGGCGTCGCGCCGCGCCGCGCGGTTGCGGGTTCAAATGCAAATGGCGGACAGGCACCTCAATCCGGTCATTTCGGCCGCGTGTCGCGAGCTGGAAGTTTGATAAGCGAGACGACGTTGATTGGGGACCAGCTGGGTACCAAACGACACGTTCCGGGATGGTCCTCCGCAGCTGCACAAGTATAATGCAACTCGAAATTAGGGCAAAGCGACAGGATGCTTGAAATCATCGGTATCGCGGCATGAATCTCGCTACGCGACTTCTATGCACGCCGAACGAACGATACCAGCGTTTCTAACATTTCGAGGGGAAGTTGAACAAGTGACAGTCCCTGGCCAGGCCCTCACTGTCCTATCGTCGTCCATTGTCAAATCGTTGACAAACGAATGCATCAGAGATTGCAGGGCTGTGACACGACAAATCGATTTTTCGCGTCGATGTCCGCGATTTTGTTCGAATCGGACTATGGTATAGTGTAATGTAGATCAGAGAGGACGGGAACTTCACTCTCATCATTTTGATGGTTTTCAATTTGCTTGGAAAATACAGCTATTTGAAAATTTGTCTATTCTTATGAATTTCTATCTCGATAACTATTTGTTAAATTCAGTTGATTCCTCTCTTATTTTAATCTAGAAGGATTTTCCTATCATTAGAGAACTTTTACACTGAAAATTTATTTCTATAATATCGACAATTTTATTCAAAATAGATCGCATTCTGAAGTACTTAGTGTAATTTCATATTTCATTATACCGGGCATTTCACCTATTTAGGTGGCACCCGAAGTGATTGATTAATTCAATAATCATAAATTAAAAATATCAAACATTTTCGCGGGTGCCGTAATGTCAAACAGTTTCCTGATCGTGTTACACAACAACAATAACAAAAATCCCGTTGAAACTGACACAAAACGAGCTTCCAGAAACCCGCGGGGACACCTCTCGCGACCCCATGAAAATGAGAAAAGGGTTGCAGCGGTCGGATAACCATGATGGCGTTAATTAGAAAATGGAAACGAAATTTCCAGTCGACTTTTGCCCGATTCTCGAGCCGGTATTTGCATATGTACACGTGGACGTTGGAGGGTGGGAGGGAGAGGGTTGGGGTTGGGTGGTTGGGCTGGCGGAAAAATTGACGAAGTCTAGGAGGCAAGGGCCAGAAAATGCCTGGGGCGATGCCTAATGAGCTTCCTGTAGCATCGAGTCGTCGCCTCTATGACTGGCATTCAGGGTCCGTGACAGCGCGGTGATTCGACGCCGGGGAGCGAACGAGATCCAAGGCAGGGACGAGGCTCGCAAAGCCGATGACAATCGGCAGCTAGCGTGGCCATTGTCTTAGCCGGCCGGCCGAGGGAGGGATTTTCAAAACGTTTTAATAACTCGTTCTTTCCCTTGGACGCGGCCTCCGCCTTTTTTCCCCCCGCCTTTTATGCGAGCGCCTCTTCCTTGAGCGAGCAAGCGAGCCCCGGCAAGATCAGCCGGTAATTATGCGTGTTTGTTCCTGCAAAATAGCGCCGCGGCTCCAGCGGGAACCGCCGGGGCTTTTCTAACCCTTGTACCTAATCTGTAAAACTTGCACGTTCTGTGCTTTATTCGATTATTAGGTTGAGTCGAGTTGGTCCATTTCAAGATAGCTGCAAAGCAAATCAAATATACGGTGATACCTGTCCAATGAATCAACGCTGTTCGTATTTGTTGAGAACATAGTTGCAACTATTGTATCGAATTAGGTCGATTAGGTCAGTGGAGCCAGAATACAGGGCCTTCTGTTAAGAAGTTTTACAATTAACTGTCTTTTCTTTACTATTAATCTTTCTTTTTTAATTTTACCACTTTCTTATATCGTTACAATTTTTTCCAGCTGCTCTTTAAGTTTCGAACCTCTAGGATCAATAGTTGAGGAGTTATGGTCGCTTAAAGTTGAGCATAACTTACAATAAATGGTAATAACTTGAGCTGAAAAAAGATACCGTACATGTATGTATTTATTTAAAAAAAAAAACAACTTAGATATATGGATATTTCAAGCTTGAAAATAAGCCAAAGTAGATCCTCTTTCAATTTCTTTGCGCGGATGTGAATCGGTTGAATTCCTTAAACTCCCATAGACGTTTGAATCTAAAATCCTCAAGAACCATCTTCACTGTCTTAACCGCTTACAAACGAATCTTTAAAAAAGCGACTTACAATTAGTGCTATGAAAAGAAGGGACTTCACCCTTTAAAGGGTTCAGGTAGATCGCCGACCATTTTTTTCTTCTGAAGTTACAACGGATTAAAATTTAATACGATTTAATTAGCCGTTCTCAGGAAAAGGAATCATTCTTAATTTCTCATGCAGTGCTTCTTCAAAAGCAGAATTACTCGGGTGTGTCAAAGCCGGAGGTTTCAATCTTCAAAGTTGAAATAAGTTAATTTTTTAATTCTTAACAAATATAACCATCTTCGCCTTCTCGGCCATTTACTAATGTATAGATATCTTTTTGAAAAGGCAATTAAGGGTGTCAAAAGTGACGCCTCTAAAATTTGAAATAAGTTCAGGCAGACGATTGTAAAATTTTGTTTCAATCTGAAATTAAAAAAAATTAGGAGTGTCGAAAGGAAAGGCCCCAAAATTCAAAATAACTTCGGATGTATAGAATATTTTTTCAAGAAGTTAGATACCAGAAATGATTGTTCTTAAAGCGCTCTCACCCTGTATAAAATTTCTAGCACAGAGGTAAGCATTAAATTTAATTATCACCGTGATAATAACAATTTGAAATTCTCAGCCGACTCGATGCAACCACAATTGGCATTTTTTCATAAACGAGAAATTAAAATTCTTGTTGCGAGACCGCAAGCTGCAACGCGCGCCTTAATGAAATAATATCTCCTCGACATGCAAAGCCGGTGTTAACGCGCATGCTGCGATTCTTATTCGCCAAAGAATCTCGGCCGGAAGCTTAAATTGTGTCGGATAGGTTTAAAACAGTTTATTTACCTGTACGAAGCACCCGCCTCATTCGATTTGTCGACAAACACAGGCTGAAGTGCTCCTCGCTGCGCCATTGTACGCTCGGAATGCATTTTTGTTGCATTCGGATAGGGGGAAAGTTTAAACCAGTATTTTTCAAGAAACGTGCCGATCGCCGATTTTGTTAAACCTTCGCTGAAATATAGTTTACGAGAAAGCGTGTTTTACAACGTAAAAAAACAGGTGAAAAATCAACCCTCAAACTAAAGAAAAACGCGAACTTCAAGGAGAAACAGTTCGAGAATTTCTTTTTTTACGTCACGTTTAGTCTCGTTTTAATCAGAAAAATATCACGAATGTGTTGCGAAAAGTTTCATATAAAAATAACGGAAGAACAAAAAGATTCCGTTATCGGATCCGTATTGTCACACCGATCGTGTTACACAATAGTTCCGGGCGGTCGAACTTCTGAACCGCTTCTCGCGATAATGGGGATAAATTTTTCACAAATATCGTGCACATCTCTTTCACTGATATCGAGACATTACCGCACTTCACGTAAAACTGCACCGCATCGATTTTTCGATGCGCCATAGTTCTCTTTGACAAGGGAAAAACAACCCTTAAAGTACAGGAAAAACGTGAACTCTAACGGCGAATAACGAATTTAACTGTCTAAGTAGATTTGCAAGTAGCGTGTTTAAACGTTTAACATAAACAGACAGACATTCCTCAATTAATTTCTATTACACACAATAAATACAGGGTGTCCCAAAAGTTACTACTCCATTTTGAAATAGAATAACAAAAATTAAGTAAAAATTCACACAAAACAAATTCGAATTTTAAATATTCTTCATATTGAAAAGAAATTTGGTTGTCGAATCAAATTTCCAAAAGAGCCCATTTGTTTAAAACTTTTATCAGAAGAAAACATTGTTAGTAAGGAGTTAACATTATTAATGGGGAGTTCAAAGGCGAACTTGAAGCGGAATTGTAGTTGTGTATTTAATGTCACGATTTAATGTTTGAGGTACGGTATTAATCGTACTTCGCTTAAACGAATTGAAAATGGCGGTGCTCTAAAACGGGCAGGCCAAAGAGAAATTTAGCTTTAATGAAACGCAATTAACTGGCGTTCCTTTAATTAGCGGTGTTATATAACATGATTCAATTAGTTCTTTGTAACCACTGAAAGTGGGTAACGAACAAAGTTATCCGCCTTTACGGCGCGCCGCGCCGCGTCGGCGTTTTGATTACAAACAGAAATTTCTCGGAGAAATTTCTGGGGCGGCCTCTGTGCACGACAACAGCCATGGCAACGGGGGACTGTCTATGCCAATATTTATGACCGTGGCGTTTATTCCGGCGCCGGGCCAGCAAAGTTGTGTACAAATCAATTGTTAGTTAATTTACGCTTTCGCCCAGAATTATGGACACGCGAATTGTTCATTAGAGGGATGCTGCTCTGTAATGGCGTACTCATCAGTCGTTCTAATGAACGGCCACGCGACGACTATATTTTCTGCAAATGTGCCGCGAGAATAATAATGCACTGATACCGTTGCACACACACAAAATATTATATCTTTAATACAAAAATATTAACCCTCATCCGTCCCTCGTGTCAATTTGACACAGTTTTCCCGAAATAAGTTACACTGTTCTGTTATTCGTAGGTAAATTCGTTCGAAACTTGATGACTTTTATTTTTTTAATGCGAAACATATAACTGCGAAAACCTAAAATGTAAATGTTAACTCATCAATTTCAAGGAGAAAAACATCGAAAAGTAACCGTTTGACTTGTTATTTTATCGATTTTTTGTATCACTGTGTGTCAATTTGACACCGAGGGTCAGATTCAGTTCCTTTAAATGAGGGACGGATGAGGGTTAAACAGTGTAATATTACATGTTAAGTAGGTAGGGGGGGGGCCAGGGCTGGTTGACTAATGGGGTTAGTCGACCAATCCATACTAATCGTAATACAACAAAGTAGACGATGCTGCAAAATCGGAGTACGCAGACCCTTTCTCAATAATTACCGAAATATTTTGTTCTCTGCAATTTAGTTTCCGAGGTATTCCAGGTGGTCAGGATAAATGCCTCACCTTGTATATTCCGACAAATACTACAAGGATCAGGCTACGCGTAGATAAGTAGAACGGGGGGGGGGGGTCGGTCTTCTTGCAAACAAGTAGAATATCTCGACAAACAACAATCAAACAACCAAAATTGTTCCAAACAAATCAATTGCCCTCGCGATCGTTCGAAAATCCAGAACTCCGGCCTCGTCGTCAATAACTTTTATCCTACTCGCTTTCGGCACTGTTAGAATCTACGAAACCACGTGAAAGCATTCTTTCTCAATTAACTCATCATCGAAAAAAAAACGCTCGGGCAGATAAAAACTTCTCTCTCGGTTCTGGCAAAGCAAATACAGGATTCCCTCGCCACCTAAATACATACCCACTTTCGTTCCCGTACCGTTCCGAAACGCTCACACGAGCTTTGTTCACCTTATTCCCCGCCGTTCATTTCGTAGCCGGTGATCATTTAACAATATCTCACCTGTTTCCATTTCATACGCTACACTTTTCACCGGCACTATCCGCGGGATTCTTTCATTCCCCGGGCAGCCTCGCGCTTCCTCGGCAGTTTCCATTTCCTTTTTCGTCCTCCGTCCTCTCTCGCTGTCCTTCTCCCCTATCTCTCGCTCGCTCATCCTCTCCCTCTATCACTCCATCTCTCTCCCTTTCACCGATATACGATGCAGAGAGGTGCATTACCGCGCCTCGCCTCGCATCGCCTGAATTTCCATCTGCTTAGCAGAGGAATCCGCTTTACGTGCCGTTAGAGAGAGAAGTGGTATTGCCTACCGATATATCAGAAGAGCGAACGAAGGGAGCGCCGCGCCGCGCCGCGCCGCGAACAGAAGAATAGACCTTGGGAGGGTGTTGGAGCAGGTGAGAGGGATCCCTGCGGCTGTAGAGGTGCACAGGAAAGGGGGATCGAAGGGATGCACGCCAGCAAGAGATGGAAAGCAGATCCTCTGGAACAGTAATTTTTATTCTTTTATCAAACCCTGATTACCGTTTTACTGTTGCGCCCCGAATGCTCGCTTCCCTCAGAGTTGTGCAGAATTACAATTGAATTACTCCAGGAATTATTATTACAAAAGTAATTGAATTACATTGTAATTTAGTTATATTGTCATTTATAATTCGGGTCTCCGTTCAATTAAATTACAATGTAATTTGTAATTGCAATTACAGTACAATCTTAAAATACTTTGTAATTAAATTACATTAATTACGTTTCCCTGGTGATTCGACGCTGCTGGAAGTATTTGTAGCCGGAGAACGTGGGACAGATTGTTAGAATTGATAGAATGTGACAAAAGGGGTTTTGCGAATTGTAATATAGGAATGTCTAGATACGCGTGTAAAGATTCCATAAATGTCACTTCAGTTTCATTATTTATTTATGAAGCTTTTATGAACATATTGGTGGCACTCTTCCGATTACAACGACTCCAAACACGCCGCAATTCGGATCAGGTGTACTCGTTTAATTCACGAAAATGTGGGACCTCGATTATCCGAACCGAGGATTTCGAACCTCTGCAACTCCGAGGGAAAATGTCGGAGGATGTTCCACGTGGGCTCACCTGAAAGCTTGAAACCTCTACTTTTCACACCCCTAAATTGTATTTTGTTCAATAACACTTTCGCTAGAGAAAATTCAATCCGAACCGATGAGTGAAATACGAGTATTCTGACAGTACAGCGGTCACCTAGATACAGGGCCATTCTTAATATTCACATGCGGAACTTTAATAATTCGACGAGATTTTGAATGAATTAAACGAATTATTAGTAATAATGTTTACGAATTTATGATCCGCCACGGAGATGGAATACTCGAAAACGAGGTGAATTCGCATTGAAGAAAATATTTCGGGCGACCGCGAGCACAAATATTAACTTTTCTGTCGCAGTGGCAGTGTAACGTTGGTATTCCGGTGGCTTCTATCACGTTACCACGAATATTATACCCGAAATTCCTACGAAATACGTAACAGTGTAGTAGTCGGTTACAAACTTGTATCGATGTTCATGAGCGTCATTTCGCATATTTGCCGGCAACTACTGGAAGGAAGTTGGCGATGAATGAAATAATTCGCCGGTTCTCTCTCTCTCTCTTTCTCTAGTTCCCTCTCCCTCGCTCTTCGTCCTAATATCTCACAGATTGTATTACGCGTGTATTACAACAACTTCCTCGCCGAAATGATTAAACTCTTACACCTGACTTCGCATTCGAACCTCGACTTTTCGTTAAAACCATATTTCCTCAAAATCTAGAAATTATCTAGATATCTAGGAATGAGAATAAATAAATGTATCTTGCAGTGAATATTGCATTTTCTGTCAGCAATATTGCACAGCCTGAATCAAAGGACTTCCAACAATAGGATGAAAAGTAGTTGCGTTCCGGTATCAGTATGAAAATGTATCGAAGCATCAGTTCTCCTGATAGGATCACTCATTAAATTGTCACGGTAGACGAAAGCACAGCGGGACAAGGGTGGCAGACGCGTTTAAAAGCACTCTGGTCCAAAATCCCTTTTTCCCTTTGTTGGATACTGTTTTATCGCGTCCGCTTAAAATTGAAACAAAATTTAAAATCAAACATAAAACCAAGCAAAATGGAAATACTATTTATAATCCATACTAACTGAATATAATCCATATTTGCCATCTCTGATTCAATAGGATCAGATATCAAACCGAAAAATTGAAATTTTATGTACAGGATGATTACTGTTCTATTTTGCGTTTTCTGTTCTCACGAGGATCGCGCAATTTCAAACACGGAATAAATATTAAAGGAGAAGGTTGTTCAGCGGAAGGATAAAAATCAGATAACAAGTAAAGATGGCGGAGTGGCGGTAGTCGAAGAGGGAAAACGATCAATTCGTCACGCGACGAGGCAGGAAGGGAAAAGAGGGAAAGCGACAACGTTCTGTAACGGCGAACGGAAAAGCGAGATTACTCAAAACTGACCGAGCAAAAAATAGAACACGCGGGTAAAGAGGGCAAGAGAGACTCGGGAGCGCAGCCTGGGAAAAAGAGCAAAGACGATGAGCGAGCGGCTGCGGAATCAAGGAAAATCCGCGGCTGATGTAAACAGAAAAATCTGAGGGCGAAGTTCAATGACGGGGAAACCGACCGGAGGAGGATCGAGTGTGTTCGAGACTGACTGCGCGTGTGGAAAATCGCGTAAAAGGGCTACCTACCTTCTAAACACGCGTGTGTCTATGTGCAGTGGAAAAAAAACGAGATTTAGAGGCAGTCTTTTCATCTGTGTTTGCTGCATTCTTCAGCCGGGAAATTTAAGGAATTTTACGGATTGAATTATTTACAAACTGAGGATAATCTGAAACAGGGGTGACGAACTTCTTCTCCAGGAGCCAGATTATCACCACTATGGAAAAGGGCAACTCCCCCACTTCCAACCTCAATCTAATTCTCATATCTTGCTGAACAGTGAATTTTCTGGGCTAACAATTTTTCTATATGAATTGTTTCACCAATTTACATTCAACCGTTTGAGCGATAAAAATCCCAAGGAGGGATTAGTGTCACCAGACGAGGGGAGGAAGCAGGAATCGAGGGGAAAATAGTTACCCCTTGTCTGCTAGAACGACAGAGACCACACGCATCACGTGACCGGACCGTGGCGGAAGAGTGGGGAACAGCGTCGTGGAAGGGGAAAGTAGAGTAGGGACACAAATCATAATCCGGTTACACTGCCTGATTCTTTTATTTTCGCAGTCATTCCTTGAGATATTTAAATGAAATAAAACTGGAAATAAAGCTACGAATTAGCTGTATGTGGGATATTTTTCAGAATTTTTAATTAGTTTATTAAGGGTGGAAAAAATAAACGAGAAGAGTTTGTTTCTAAACGTTTCAAATTCAAGCACCTCCGAGCTTAAAAAATTGTTCTCGTCGTTGGAACCGCTATGGGTATAAAGATTGAAATCTCCCCTTTATTACGTTCCCACGAGATTTGACGCGCGGCTTTTTATCGCCGCGCAAATATTGTTTAAATGGGACGTCACCCCGGCTGACGGCGCGGACCAAAATATGGTAATTGTACACGGAAAAACAACTCGAATAAATAAAATAAAATTTTCGTGACAGTCGGCGCGCGCTTTATGAGCGAGACAGGCTTGTTCGTAGACCGGTAATGTTTGCTTGTTCTCACTCACACAATTAAAATCAGCCGTGCACAGAGCAGAGCTCCGCGCTGCGCCAACTCGGAATCACGCGGACACGAGATTTTGCTAATTATTAATACTTTGACGACGATGGATGAGGTGTCGGGCGAGAGTGTATTGTCCCGACACTGCACATTTATTTATTACGAAATTTTGTTGTAATAACTTTGACCTGAATTTGATTTATTGCGGTCATTCGTAAACATTACCCTTTAACGGAGAGTGGAGAGCTGAAATTCTACAGAATAACCCGGCAAGGAATATTGTTTAGCAGACAAAAAATACAAATTCAGAGTGAGTAATTTTTATACACAAAATTAGCCTAGATTCAATTTTTCAAACGTCGAATTTGAAATAAAAGTTTGCTGTGAAAGCAAGCTAGGATTGTTAATTAGATCTGCTTGTGTTTACTTTTTACCCTGTGTTATTATTTAAATAAATATATGAAATTCATTGGTCGGGGTCTAAAAGACCTCACCTTACTATTGATGTGTTATTCGACCTTACCTTGCGAGGGTTAAAAGTAGAGGGTTCGTGTAGCCATGTGTATCAACCTCGAATTTTCGTTGACAAAATTGCTCGACGTTCAATTTTACGAACGATCAAAGAATCCTGGAAACAATAAGAATGTTTATGGTGTCTCTGTCCATAGGGCCCGGCGGGGACAACCATTTTGCGCGTACACTTTTTAAAAGCTTTTACCAAATTCAAGTTAAACGGATCGGCCACGATTCAATTCCGAACAGTTGATCGAATCCGCTCGACTGTGAAGAAGCACGTACCAAGAGCGAACAAAAAAAAAGCAAACTGGCAAAACCCGCCATTGTTTGTATTGTACGCGAGCCATGCAGGTGGGGTAGGTTCTGTCGGAAGACAAGTATCCGCTACAGATCCGTAGATAACGCTTGTGGTCACAAAGCTAAATGAGAATCCAAAAATTCTGACAGAAAGCATATTTATTTTGTTTAATTTTTATTTTAATTTTATCTATTCGTTTTATCTAGATTAATTTATTTTACTAATTTTATTTGTCTGGATTTACTTTTACTTATTGTCTTCATTTTTTAGCTAGTTTTATTTGTTTCAATTTATTTCGCTAATTTTTTATTTGTTTGAATTTACTTTACTTGTTGTATTTATTACATCTATGTTAATCTATCATATTTATTTTAATTTAATCTCTACTAATTTTATTTCTGTGAATTTACTTTATTTATTCTGATTTAATTTAATCTATTTTATTTATTCTATTCATTCCATCCATTTTAAACTATCGTATTTTTATTATAATTTATTCTACTAATTTTACTTTACCGATTGTCATTTAATCTGTCCATTTTTTACCTTGGGTACTGTATTTATTACAATTTATTATTTTCCTCGTTTGAATTTATTTACATTACTTATTTCGATTCGTTCATTTTACTTGTTCCATTTATTATGTTTGTTTTACTTGCCTCATATTTCGTTTTACTTACTTTACTTCGCTTTGCTTAGTCCGTTTGTTTTACTTATTTCACTCTGCTTCATTTATTTAATCATTTCGCTGGAACTTGATATAACTCTATTAATTATTTGTAATTAGTTTAAAATTGCAATAAGGGCTGATTGCACGAGTCTAGTGAATCCAATTGCATCAGCTTGTACTTTCTCTTGAATTTCTCCGAGGTGATTTACTCCCCGCAGTCTCTCTCGCTAAATAAAACACGATCTTGTTGGGAAAGATTGTTCTTAATCGAGTTTTCTTGCCGCGTGCTTGAAAATCCTGTTTCAATTCTGAGGTGAACGAATTGTACAAGGCAGATAGAAAATTCGGAAGTAAGGAAGTGTAGAATTCATATAATTAACGGCTTTCGTAACGATACAATGGTTTTCTGTAATTGACGAGTATCGTTTCTAACAAATCTGTTTGCGTGTAGCATTAATGTCGGCTTTTAGTTATAAAATGCAGTTAGGAATATAGCATTCCATTCGCTCGTTTCGAAGTGATCATCATTTCAAATCAACAATGTCCAATTTTTCTACACAGGGTGTTTCGTTTAACTGATAACGGAAATATCTTGTGACGCACTGAAGTTAGGAAAAAAAATTTGTGTACAAAAATTGTTTGGTATGAAGGTAATTTTTTTGAGGACTGGAATGGAGGGAGAGGGCATTTCAAAGCCAAATCAAGTTTTTTAAATGGAATGTCCTATTTTTTATATTATAGATCGATAGAATATCAAATTCTGAGAATTTCAAAAAATTTTTCTTTTAATAAAAAATTGAGGTCACCTTGATTATTTATTTATCACTATATATTATTTATTTAATAACATTATAGCTGACGCCCAGACGAATTCAACGACCTATTTAACGTGGTCTTTAAGTTTCGAAATAATGGTGAAACAGGCGCGAACAACTACCGAGCCATTCTGGCCCACTGTGCGTCGTCGCGCGTCGGCCCGACTGTGCCAACTCGCGTCTAGGTCGCGCTCTGATTGCTGAGATTGGTCTGTGCGTTTCGCTAATAACTTTGCAAAGGAAAATGTCGCTTCAAATGACCTAAGGAACCTCCCATTTCCGGGAGTTGAAGGAGTTTTGGGACACCCTGTATATACCCCAGCGCTGGGATACCCCGCTGCCGTCATCACCAACAAACCAAAATTCTTTGTGCTCGCTCCCATACAATTCCACCGCGGAGAGGCAATATGTAACGCTACACCCCCAGGAACGCGTAAAAAATTTTAATAACATCGTTACAACATGAAAGCGGCCGCGCAGCATCAACGCGGAGAAGCACAACACGGAAACGGCGACAAGCTGAAAAAAAAATTAAAAAATACAACAAGAACCAAAAAGAACTGTAGCAAAAGAAAACCGCGGCCAGCAGCCGCCTATCCACGCGTAAACGACTAAAAGGCGCTTTTGGTGGCGAGCGGCGAGCGGCGAGCGCTGGCTGTTCTCGCAGGCCAAGTGGCGCTAATTATTTTCTGTAGCCGGTGTAGAAGACGCCGGGCTGGCTTTCTTAGTATTCCGGTCATTGTTGTGCATCGCCGTGGAAAAGCCACGCGCCGCGCCGCGCCGCGGGAAGACGGCGCGAGGCTTCATTCCTGTCACGGCCGTTTCTGTTGCTGACGTGCTCGCCCAGCCATTCTTCAGGTTTTGAATCTTACCCCCGCCCCCGAAACTTTTCCGTTAGCCCGGCAGAGTTTTCCGAGCTGTGACCAACGGATTGCCACTGATAATTCATATCAGGGCCCGCGGATCTCCCGCTACGAATCTCAGCGGATCTCTCGTGGATCATGCCGCAATGCACCCCCCGACTCGCTCTGTTCACTTTGCTAAAGTTGCCCAATGTAATTAAAAACTCGAGGCCGCGGGCGGCCGGCGGGACTGTTGGTCTGGTTCTTCAGCGTTCCGAGGGAAGATCTGACTGGATTACCGTGCCGGATGTCGCCGACGTTGATTGATAACAGTCGCTGATGCGTCTGTTATGCGTTTCCTTCGAGTCGATCGTCGAGCATTCCGCAACGTATTGCGTTTGGTATTTTATTGAAAATGTTTTTCCAGTTCGGCCAGTTTTTCTGGTTTTGTTTTTATTTCGTTACACGAAGATATTTATCGTGCAGCACCCACTACAGAAGAAGTGGCCACACACTTTACTGCGTAACGCAATCAGTGGGCGAACACTTCATCACTTTGAGTTTTTGGGTTTAAGCACTTTGTTTATATTTTCCATTTTCCATTTGCGATCAATTTCTGTTCTTCATCAATTATAAAGTTTACGACCTTGAATGACTATATCGTTGAAATTGTCTCGAAATCGGAGGAATTCAAAAATATGTAGTACCATTTAAAAAAAAGACTAAGTTGACCTTTTAATATCCTCAGCACCTCCACTTGATAAAAAGTTACGCAGACCACGTAATGGGCCCCTAGAAACCAAACAACTTTTGTCTGAAGCATTTCTCCGTACCTCAAAAAATGTAGAAGTTATTCAGGTGGCTGGTCTTAGGTGACTCACCCTGTACATTGTTATAATATTATAAACGCTTAGACTGGTTAAAAAATGTTTGAAGTCATACGGTACAACTACAAATTTTCGATCTTATTGAACACAGTTGAGCAATTTTTTAGTACATTAATAATAACAACGCTCAAGATGACTGCCGGCCTGAAATGGCGGACTACTGGAACAATTACCCTGGAACTTTGCACTGCGCCAACAGCTTTGTCCATCGCTGTCATTCTATTGCGAAGCGTGGTCGAATATTAATGCGGGCCGGAACGGAAAAAGTCCGGAGCAGCCTGATCGCCCTACGGACACTCCAAAAATCGGGCCACGACGGGCAAAAATTGAGCCCGAGCAGATATCAGAGGGGACGAACGAAGGGGACAAAAATCGTGGTCAACAAAGTGTGGTCGCAAGAACACGATAAAAATGACGAGAACGTGGTCGCGGTGGAGTGGAAGGAAAGCAGGGAAAGCAGGGAAGGGGGGGAGGAGGCCGGAAACAAATAAACCGGCCGAAACAAAGATAGTGAGAGGGGTTGGGGACCTGGAGGAGGGGAGATCGGGAAGTTTGCAGACAGTTTAAACTCCCTCCTGGAGCCGTTTAGCCCACTCTATCAATAGGAATCCGAGTAGTATACTACTTGACCATTCAACGGCTGAATAGCGAATATCTTCGACCATGTGGAAAGTTCGTTGGTGTGGGCTCTCGCGCATGCCGAGTGTTCCGAGACTGGTGGAGGGTGGGGAAGAGGGTGAGAAGATGCTGGGGTGGATACGTGAATTTCTATCTGCGCGCAGCACTCGCATAAAAGGCCGCCTTAATCAGTTTTCACACCGGCGGCGCATTTGTTGCTGGGAAATTTGGCCGGGGCTCGAATGTCCTTGGACCGAATCGAATGGTTGATGCGGCATTCGATAGGGTGCGCACAGAATATATACTGTGCAAAATTTCAACTCCATAGTTTTCAGCCTGTCTTCTTTATCGAATTGCATCTGAGACTTCTGACAAAAAAAAATTTGGGACGCGTCTAATACTCATTGTTAGATATACACTTAGCAGTTTGTTGATTCTTACATGAAAATGCTTTGCGACAAATAAAAATGATAATATACACGTATATTATACTATAATAAAAAAAATGAGGCAGCTTTTTTGAGGTAAAAAATTTGGTTAAAATTAATTTTGTATGAAGATTTGACTTAATAGAAATAATTTAGGAGGTGGATAAGTAGAGACTGGGGATTTTTATGCATTTATAAAGAAATTAAAGTGAAATATAAAACAGTGAAAAATATAAAAAATCTAAGAATATTGTCATCTTGTTTTCAACGTAAAAAGACCATTAAGGGGTGAAATGAATTTCTATGTAAATACTGCCTCCCACAATCGTTGCAGAATATTTTTATTTCGCATAAAGATTCGCAGTCTAACTCTAAAAATTATATCTGGATAATAATATATTAAATAATAGATAAGTGATAATAATGATTTCAAATTGAAATTTTACGTCATTGGCATTTTTGGTGTATTGTAACCAGAATTTCCAATGGAAAAATCGGAAAGAAATTGTTGAGCATATGTCAGGATATTCGACACGCTACAGATTATTTTCAAAATTTTGTGAGTAAAACAGGAAAGCGGATCGAAAATTGAAAATTCGATTGGATCTCGCAACTGACCCTTTGTTCGAGATACGAGATTGAAATTTTACAAAATTTCATTGAGAACTTATCAGCACTTTTCTGTGCACACAATATGCCACAATTAAGCGAACAAACAGTATAATTACCTTGCTAATGAAAAAATTATTGCGTGAATAAATTCATGAATTTAACAAAGCCTCGGGTATTAATACGGTTGCGTCGGCGAAATTTTACGAACGTGTTATACGCGCAATAAATAAACACCCATACACGGTCATTTCGTTCAATCGATATTCTCTTTATCGCGAACACCCGAACAACTAATACGGCGGACTGAAAGCAATGAATATATCGACCGATAATAGCCATGAGAATATTTTACGAATGTAATTTTATTATTTTGCTCGTAACAATAAAGTAGGTCCGAAACGAGAGGAATAATGGATTCTGCTACGGGGGCTTATAAAATTTATCTCCTGAAGAATTAAACTCTTTAATGCCATACTTAACGAATCTGTAGGATTTGCTTGTTTGCAACCGATTGTTTATTTAGACATAAATAATACGCGTGCAAACAGCAATCTCTCGATACATGGGGAAACTTCGGGGAAAATTTTTTTGTTTATAATGTCATTATATAACTGTGATCAACGCGTCGGTGACATTTTTCCGATTGAAATGACACCAAACGCGACACAATTCGGATCATATTCACTCGTTTAATTCGCGATACAATTAGAACCTCGCTTCCTCGAATTCGAGCTGCTGTGAATTCGTGGAAAAGTGTCGCAAGATGTTCTCATCTTAAAGCTTGACGCTTCTATTCTTTAGAATCTTGGTTAGAAATTATCAGAAAGGGGAAAAATATGACTCCAATTCGAACTCTGAACTTACTCAACGTTCTTGCTAATTTACAACTACGATTTTTAACGTGAAATTCGGGAACGAATAGCTGAGTGTATATCAGTGTGATTTGACGCGTTCCAGAATTTTTTTAGAATTTTCACACGCGGTTAAATTAAGAAAGCAGGACAAAAGCTGAAAATTCAATTTTACTCCGTAACTACCCTTCAGATCAAAATATGGGGTTGAAATTTTGCACGATATATCTTCCTTCCCTTGACAGGCTATCGAATGGCGTGTGGGTGATTTAATTCGGTTGAACAGGCGTTTGTTATATGTTCCGAAAAATCGTACGTGTAAAAGTATTCTAAATACGAATGAATGCATTTTAAGTAAACCTCCGCAACTACCACTCATCCGAGACAAGGATTTGCGGCAGTACACCAGCTTCCTCCTAAATCGCTGCTTGAACCGAAGCCCATAACTCGGGAATGAAAAGTTACACCGAGGTAAGATATGTGCACTCCGGAAACGCATCAGGGAAAATGCAAGGAAATCGCTTCTGCTTCAGCTCTTTGTAATCATTTTTATCGTTCCCGTAAAATTCTCCTCGATATTTCCCTTACATCCTATTCCACCATTCCAATCTAGATATCGTACAATCTTAATTCTATTCTGCCATATATAGTTTATTTTATCGTATTGTAAATTGTAATACACGATATTATATATTTAATATTTTAAAGAAGTGATAAAGCAATCTTATGTTTTACCTCTTTCACATTTCGAGTGTTTTCACATAATTTTATATTTTATCTTCTAAAGCAGCCCCTATCACGAACCCTGAGAAATTTGAGGGATTATAGAGAAGATTTAGCGCACGCACACATATATACACACTGTCAGCTGTTCCAAATGACCCAGTAACGATAGACCGATTCCGGTCTGGAAATGTACTTACATGGTTTATGACAAGCCGTCATTTAAACCTGTCCGAGTAGTAAACCTTCCGAAATAAAAATCGATTCATCCGCCATTAAATTCTATACAACGACGCAGTTAAATATTTTATTAATAATCACAAATTTAATCATTTTTCGATGCTCCGACAAACAAAATGATGAAAATTTCCACTTTTTAGAAGATCGTATCAGAATTCAGGAGCCCAAGAGACCGTCCACACAATTCTGCAATTTTTAAAAATGTCTTCTGATAAAACAATTGTATTGAAAATTTTTGTAGATACACCCGAATGTTGGAACTGACCCACCAAAAAATTTCAAACAAAAATCCGTGCTGTAGGGGTAGCAAAAAAATGCACGACGTTGCTACTTCAGAAGATTGTAATGATATGATCAATAGCAGAATTGTACATTTTTTAAAATGTCTTCTAATGGAACAATATTTTATTGAAAATTAATATAAACATACTTCGGTGTCGAGAGGTCCCTACGAAGAGAATTCGAATAAAAACTGCCAGCAGCGGAGGATGGTAAAAAAATTCGGATAACTAGCAACCGATATCTGTCATAATCGTTGGGAAGGTTGTTCGAAAGTTTGACAATCGTTTGTGGGAAGCAGAAAGCATAACTCGGCGGGCCGGATACAGTGTCGTAGCATCGATATTAAGAGGTTTCTAACTTTCTACTCAATTAACCCGATCTCGGGGGACTTTTAATATCCAGAAAAAGAAATCGAGTCACTTTAGAGGGAAGATTCCACTCGGAGAGCGGGAGTTCGCTGTCCCATTACAGCCGGGGCTAGTATCTCGCGGCGTTCGCAAGTAGCTACTTCTAGAAGTCCATTTTCAGGTCTGACCTCCGGTAACCCCCCGGCACTTATAGTCGTGCTATAGTCATGCTGCCGGGGCTCCGCCGTTGGAACAGCTCCGGGGGGTGATACGAGGAAAAGGTAAAAGACTGCGCGCCCGATGAATTATCTCGGGAAAAAGCTTCCGACTTGAACGGGTCACTCTTTGTTACCGGAAAGTGTAGTTCACTTGTTATGCGGGCGGCACTGCCACCGTGCTTGCCCCTGCATAATTATTAACGTGCCTTCTCTGGGAATACTCTCCTTATCTGCTCCTGTCTGGAATACCAAATTCCCGAACCAGCTCGCGTGCGTGAGATTTTTTCGCTCCGCCGGAAATTCATTCGGGAGAATGATCATGTGTGACGCGATGCGCTAATCTCTTTTACTATCCAAGAAACCAGGGTAGAGAAATGTTGGTGACTGTGAGATTTAAGGGGGCGCGCCAGAGTTTATTTGGCCAGCGGATGCTTCCAGGTCGCAAAGGTCGTCAGGATTTTCTTCAACGGAATTACATATTTTTCTATGCACCGAGTGCTAGCTGTACGCCTCAGATGAAAATTTGATGGTTCTAGAGGACTGTGTAAGTGTTTGTTTCGTCAGTGAATGTTTTGCGGTCGCATGAAGGTCATCAGGATTTTCTTTAACAGAATTACGAGCGGAGTGAAATGTTGAAGGAAAAAATTGAATGGTTTAGAATCTAGAGGGTTGTATAAGTGTTCGCTTTTCTTCTAGAGATTTTCGTATAATCGTATAATTCAAATGAAACCAACTAAAAAGGTACTTGCATCGAATTAGTAAAATGATGTAAGCTATTCAACTTTCATTTAATAACGATTTTCTACATCGCCAACCAGTTCGAGGTAATTCAATCGAGGAGTGATTTAAACGAGATACCTTGTATGAAAGTATTAATATAATGAAAGCTGAATGTACAGAACGGAAGTAGATGGAAAACGGTACGACCATCGACGTCTTCCGATGATACTAATAATTGGCCCTAAAAGCAAGCCAGATGAAAAGTGGTTACATTAATTAGTCCAGCAGTCATCCCTCGAAGTTAATTAAATTTACGGCGTGCACCTGCTCGCGTGAAACGTCACGAAAAGATTAAATAGGTATTTGAACGGTGATCACTATAAAACTTATGGCAACAGATGCTGGAAGCGTAAAACGTTTAAGTGCACCAAGAAGCGAATATTGAGCCCCGAGCTGAAACACAGTTGCACGCTTTCGAATAACGTTCGTTTGCCGTCTCGCAACATTTTTCTCCTCCAATTTTCCGCGTCCAGGTAAACTCTGTCCTGAAACGGGAATGAAATGTTAATAATTTATCACCAGCGGGGCGAAACTTCAAAAACAAAATGTATTTTACTCTTTTTGGCAACGGTGACGCCAATTTACATATTTTACGGGTAAATACGTTTTTTATGTATGAATTAAAATATTGTTTTCTATGCATTACATTGAAAATTACTATAGCGCATTATTCATACATCGAAATATTGAAATATTTAAAAATAAGACTACAGGTTGTTTAATACAACCAACAGATTACGAATTATGTTAGATATTAGTTCTTAGCGATTCATCTTGTATAAAAATATGATCATTTTTTAAAATGGTATTTCAAGATCATCCGAAGGTCATGGTATACAGTATACAAGGTCGTTGAATTCGTCTCGATACGGGCTATAATGCTGTTAAGTCAAAAATACAAAGTGCCATTTTAAAAAATGAAGGTGGCCTTGACAGTACTAAAAAAAGAGAACAAATTTCGAACTTTTTTTTATTGCAATGTATAGAATATGTTGTTTAGAATATTTCTTTGTCAGGTGTCTTGAAAAATCATGGAAAGTGTTATGTGGGACACCCTGTATACATCTAAACATTTAGGTATTGTTTACGTATAAATTCAAATGAACTAACATGACAATTGTTATAGTAGTTTTTTTATTGTCCATAGATGTATATGTTGTTCTGTACACGTTTGATGGATTGTACGAAAAGAACAGGCTCAGCCGAGCATGCGATTCAATGATATAGTCAAGCTCGTCTCGAGGACACCACGTTTGCATCGACAGTGTTTTGTGTTTTTGGCGTTATCAGTATCGAGACTTCAATCAGTTCGATTAATTTTTCTGCCCGACGGCCGACTCGTCGATACAACCTTGTCAGAATTAATACGCGACACAATGGCGGCTGTTCATATGCAAAATCTGCACAGAATGTCCATATATGCATATACAATAATTTCTATTAGAAATTTCTATTAAAAAATTAATAACAATTTAATCAAAAATAAGACCATTTCATATTTACTGTGTCTGTGGCCATATACAAACGTACGGAGAACATTTCGTCGAAGGTCACTTGAAGGACAAAATATAATTTTTATAATACAATTTTTAATTTACATTGTGAACTAATTCTGTAGAAAATATTCGATTTCATGTTGCGCAACATATTGTAATTTCTAGCTTACGGAAACAAATTAATACAAGGAAATATAAAATGAGAATGAGTATAGATATAAATAATTTAAAAGAGTATAAGAAGCATAAATATAAGTAGTAAAAAACAGTATAGAAAGTATGGATATAAATAGTAAAAATAGGTATAGAGAAAATATATATGTATACCGGGTATTTCGCCTAACTAGACCACCTTGGATATCTTTGTTGTTTTTAAAGATACGTCAAATGTCTGAAGGACAATGTTGAATGGTAAAATGGGGCTCATACGATACCAAAAAAATTTTTGTTTTTATGTAATTATAAAATTATATAAAAGTAAATAGAGTAAAAATGTGGGAAGTATAAATACACATAGTAAACATGAAAGTAGGAAATAGAAACGTGTAAAATAAAAGTCAAATAAAAATACAAATTGCAATAGAAAGTATAAATACACGTAGTAAAGATAAACGTATAGGATGTCCAAATAAAATATACGAAATAAAATCATGTAAAATAAAACTCAAATAAAAATACGAATTGTCGTAGAACGTATAAATACATATAGCAGAACTAAAAGTATAAATTGTCACACAGAGAGTTTTTAAATATAAAAATATAAAAGACAACATTAAAATCGAAATGTACGGTGCAAAATTCCAATAATAATATATAAATTGTCATAAAAATTCACGGTCCAATTATTTCATCCGAAAACGTAGGCAAGTCATTTCTTTGCGATAAGGTAAATAGAGGCTATCGTTGATTTAATATAATTTCAAAGTGGGTGCGACTGAAATGCGATTAATGTGCGCTGGCCGTAGTGACGTATTAATATATCCAAATGCAATTTTGACAGATATACGTCATTGCGGCTGATGGAGGATTCGACCTATCCGGCGGATGTATTTATGGGAAGGACGTGTAGAATATGACCGAGTTTACGTGTATACATGCTCGGTGGGTACATGCACGCACCACCGTGTCGCACCAACCTATACGCTCTCGCGTCCTATGGCTATAACGCATATCCCGAATCGTTTCGTGCACAATCCGAAATTCTGATCTTTAGCCTATAATTCTGTGTAATTACCTGTCACGGTGGATGTACATTTAAATTTACCCCGTTTCGCCAGGCTAAGGCCTAAACGTTGCGTCCACCAACCCTTACCACCAAAAAGGCGTGTTTTTTGAGTACCCACAGTACATTCTTTTTGCTATAAAAAGATGGCACACTATCCACTTTTGTTAATTTTCGCAAACATAGTTGAATAACCACAGTCCCTGTATAATATACAGGGTGAGTCACCTAACGTTATCACCTCAAATATCTTTGTTGTTTTCATTTCAAAGATACATTAAATGTCTTGAGGACAAAGTTGAATGGTAAAATGGGTTTCATACGATACCAAAATAATTTTTGTTTTTATGTTATTATTTTTAGAGACATGAAGGTCACCTTCATTTTTTTTAATGCAATCAGGTATTTTTTAATACATCAATCGATCCAGCTAGACATTCTTTATATGTAATGTGTTTCGTCCTTATTTTTTAAGATAAACTGAAAAATGTCCTCAACAATTGGTGCAAAAGTGGTGTCTCTTCGTCTTTAATGATTGTTTAAACATGTTTAAACATTCATAATATATTAATATTGGATATCACTGTATCCGGGAAAGTATACAGAATCTTTTGCTGCAAAGAACAATACAATATCTTTTAAGGGCAGATGTGGAATCAGCGCAAAAAACTCTATAAGAATCATCGAACGGTAATTATTGAACAAATTTGTTGTTGAACAGTGTAAATCGAATCGGAAACTTTCTTCCGTGAGAACGCAAAATGGCGATTAAGCTTGAAGATTTTAATTGCGACATATCTACGGGAAAAGTCTGAGGCAGCTGGCTAACCCGGCAACTGTGCTGGCTAAACAATTGGGTCGCCTCTTCCGATCCATCTATTGAAAAGAACTTCGTTTGGGAACTGTCGATCGCAAGGTTCACGTTCCCGGCAACTGGCGTGATCAATGACGTAAATGAAACACAATTTAAGAATATGGTCGCTGCACTAGAAAATCACAACATGTGTCGTTAGCTTAATGGTGCTACACCGGGAAACTAGAAATAAAATGCTCGGTTAAAGTTTGTTAACGTTCGCACAAAAGTTATTTAATGCGAAATACGTCGACAGTTTCAGTAATAACCACTTTTATTTAATACCGAATAGAAGGAAAAATGTTTGTTTAGTTTCTATAATTAAAACATCGAACATTTTTGGAAAATATGAACATTAGGCTTTTGTTTAAAATTGCATTTCGTAAACACCGAGGATGATGGAACGAATGATATTTTCTGATTTGGATTCAAAGCATAAAAAAAAATTCATATTAAAAGATGGTAAAATTCAATTTAATTGTTTGTTACAAATGTATCAATTTTTACTCTTAAACATTTGAAATTAAAAATTTGACTTCCCTTGGCAAAACTCGGATTGTAGACTGTGATAATTTTTTGTACAAATGTCTGTTTTCTATGCTCATGTTAAATATAACAAATGTTGATGTTAATGTGTTTTCAATAAAACGTTTCTGTACTACCTCGAATACGATAACAATGTGAGCATATAAATGTGTTTGAATTTAATTTCGATTGCTTCCTTTGAATGCCGTTGAGCCATTATTTAAATATATCTGTATTTAATATTAATTTAATAATTGTTTGTATAATATGTATCATATCTATTGAAGTACAATATTATTTGAAGTATTTGTGATGAAACGATGAATTTGAGATGAAATGTTGCATACTATTTAAAATATTATTTTATTTAAGCAAATCAAAATCTAAAAAAATATTAAATAATATTTACTTGAAATATTCATTTATGCAACATATTTATACAACAACTTTTATTATCTTCTTTGTAATTCCGACCAATTGCAATTTTTCAATTAATGATCACTTTTGGCTTCGAACTGATTTCCGTTGGCAGAGAGAGACGCGCCGAGAAAAGTTCGAGAAGCATGGTGCAGATTGTCGGACAAGAGGATCACGGTGCGGCGGCGGCGGCGGGCGGTGTTCTCGGTCAAATGCAATAATCACGAGGCGTAAGTTTGATGAATGTGTCTGGTGCGAATTGACATTGGATCGCGGCGCAGGTCTCTTGTATATACGGGGACGTGGCGCGTGTGTAATAGGTCCAAGGGATATAGGGTAGAGCGTAACTCAGCATCAGAGCTGGCCGGCGACGCCAGCAGCCAGCAGCTCGAACCGGAGCCAAAGTCGAGGCTGTTCCTGCATTACAGTAATCCGGAGCAACACGCTCGCGGAATACCACCATAGATATCCCCATGCCGGAGCCTAGCCGGCGCGGCGCGGCACGGCGCAGCGCTCCGGCCATTTCACTTGCCATATACTTTGAGGTCGGGGCTACCTGATATCCCCGGTGTTCGACTTCGCCTCGTTCTACCCCCTGTCCGTCGAATGCGATACCATCTTAATCGTGCTAATCCACCTACACCTATCACCGAGTGATGCGCAATGCTATCGCTCTACAGGGTGTCCCAAAATTCCTTCAACAGCCGGAAATGGAAAGTTCCTGACGTTATTTAAAGCAACATTTTCCTTTGCAGAAATGTTATCCGCGGCTTTGTTTAGGAGTTACATATTAACGAAAAACACGGACCAATCAGAGTACGACCTAGACGTGAGAGTTGGCACAGTCAGCCAATAGACAGTTGGCGCGCCGGGCCGGCTGTGCCAACTCGCGTCTAGGTCGCGCTCTGATTGGTCCGTGTTTTTCGTTAATAACCCCCTAACAAAGCCGCGGATAACATTTTTGCAAAGGAAAATGTTGCTCCAAATGATCTCAGGAACCTCCCATTTCCGGCTGTTGAAGGAATTTTGGGACACCCTGTATACCGACGTCGCCTGTAGTTGTACAGTCACGTGGAAAAGTAGGGGAGACCGGGACTAGTTGATTCACTTTTAACATATTCCATTTTTACCAATGAGACCATTAGTACTTTGCTGACTTGTTGTACGCGAAAAGTTTGCACATTCACTTGGGTATACATATTTAATTTTGAAAATCGCTTTGATTGTACGATGCCAGCAGATGGCGAGCATTAAACTGTCAGAACGCGCTCGAACCTGAGGATGCTCGGAATCTTCTCGATTTTCTCTCTGCGACTTCACCATTACTGTCGTACTAAGACGTTAGCGTTTACTTGTAACGTCGTACTTTTTTATAACCAATGTGACCAGCTGCATCGATCGATGCATTGAGAAATACCGCATTCCATTTAAAAAAATGAAGGTGACCTTCGTATCTCTAAAAAAATTACGTAAAAACAAAAATTTTTTGGTATCGTATGAGCCCCATTTTACCATTCAACTTTGTCCTTCAGACATTTGGCGTATCCCTAAAAACAACAAAGATATTCAAGGTGGCCAAGTTAGGTGGAACACCCGGTATATTGAAACGGAATAAAATTGAATAATTCCCCAGAAATAGACACTGAACAATCGTAAATAATAAAATTTGTTACTTCGACGATTCTGGATTTGCTAGTTCCATTATTGTGGATCTTTGTGCATTCTCGAAAATTGTTAAAAAATATTATAATATAAAGTTAGAAAGAGTGTGGTACGATTTTTAATTATTTCTTGTCTACAAAGACTACCACTGAAAAAATTGAGAATTGCACGAACAGTCTTTTAATCATAATAGAATATCGTCGGGTGGAAAAGAAATGCGAAAACGTATTTTTAGCAAGTTTTATTAGAAGTGGAATTCACCGTGGAGTCAAACGCAGGCGAGGTTAGGTCGCCTCGAACTTCCAAGCTTTTTCCAAAGTTGCCGGCTTCAATTTCTTCGACGAAAATAGGCGTGTCAAGTCGTAGGCATTCCTCGTCTTCGGGGAAGAGACCGAGTAATGTCTGCTCGTACTGTTCCCCGAGAAATTCTTCAAACGTTCCAGCAATCGATGATATCTGACTCACAAAATATTCCTTTGCCCTTCGACTAGCAGAATGCATTTCTGCGCACGTGACATGGTCCCTCTGTCTTCAGTCATTCTGCCAAGTATTGCCAACGAGTTCGAGCACGATCATGAAAATATTTCGTAAATTTGAACTATCGTAACTTCGTGAATGAAAATCGTAGATCCACCCATCCGAGGATAAAACATCCAGGTGGAGCTTAAAAGAATTTTGTTCGGGACCACTACGAATTTCAAGATTGAAATCTCCTTTTTGTAATGGTGATTGAAAACTTTATGTACAATTTTTCGTCGTCGTTTTATTGCTCTTTAAACATCATGGTTTATTGGAAATTTCTTTAGTAAATATATATGAAAATATATAGAAAATATCAGCCCTGCAATCTTAATTCATAAATTGTTTTTTTTTTGGACTTGAATATTTCTTAAGTATGTTAAATTATATTGAGACATATTTAACAAAAATATATATAACATGAAAAATGCTGAATGTATTTTGAAAACAAATATATTGAACATATATATCAAAAAATATATTAAAATTATTTTTAAACTATATTGTTAGTGGCCCTGAAATTTATTGAGCAAACTTTTAAAAGTTGGAAACAAAAATTATAGTTACGTGTCTGTCTCCTCTCTTGTTAAAAATAATAGCTTGCTAACAAGCTATGTTGATTTTATTGTAAAGCATCGGTTGCGAAACCGTTAAAACATTCAATTTGTCGAAGCTAATGAAACATGGCGGATTTGTCCAGATACATATTCCACGTTGCAGAATAAATATCGACGTTATAATTGCACTTATCCGTTTCATATGCATCCAGTACAGTATTAATTGCAATGCGGAATCTAAAAACAGTTTAAAAAAGAATTAGCTAATTATTGTAAAATAAATATTCGTTAACTTTCCCGGCATTGATTTCAAATAAATATTCTGAATAGATTGCCTCCTGTCGAATATGTAAATATTTTTCATTTTT
Source organism: Lasioglossum calceatum (assembly GCA_963966675.1). Taxonomy (NCBI): domain Eukaryota; kingdom Metazoa; phylum Arthropoda; class Insecta; order Hymenoptera; family Halictidae; genus Lasioglossum; species Lasioglossum calceatum. The sequence continues at coordinate 853,758 of OZ016548.1, forward strand.
CATCCGTAGTTATACAAAATAGCCATTTTTCAATATGCGAAAAATGATAATTATGCAATTGTGTCTTACGCGTAATTATTCTTTGATCTGTCCTGAACACGACGACGTAGTTTAATATTGTATTACGCACAAGGAAAAATGTTTAGAAAATAATGTATCTAACCATTCGTGTTGTTTCCGCTTTAATTATTTTTACGAACATGCGCGCAATTATAATGTAACGTTAAACTATCTTGTTCAGGACGACCCACAGTGTATAATCTAACAGAGAAAGAAACCTTATCACTAGACAGAGGATTTTACGCATTCGCGACAAAAAGGAGTAAATGTAATGTACAGTAGAAACGTTAGAAGAATTTAAACATAATGTTATACTATTTTCGATCTATTAAACAACTCAAGAAGGAAAATAATTTTCTATAACCACACCGGTTTGTCCGAATTCAAATACACAATTTTTATTAAAACCGTAAAAACATTACACCAAGAAAAAACAGACTGTCCAAAATTTCAACCCTGAATCTCGATCGGGAGGGTAGTTATGGGGTAAAATCGAAAAATCAGTTTTTGGCCTATTTTCCCTAGGCCATCAAAATAATTAATTAAAGTCTTCTGTTGGCATTAAGAGATTGGATACAACAAACAATTCTAAATCTTAAAAAGCTCTGCAAAACTCACCCTCTCCAATAGCTCGCGTCCAAAAACACGAGCTCCATAATTTCCTAATCCTAATGCTAAGATTTCCCTGATTCAACTCGGTGAATTCTGGAGCTCCGCTCGCATAAATCGACGGCGGCACACGCCGGGGAATCCCGGTTATTATAAAATCCGATTTTCGCTATCAAAGCGGCTGGATAGGATTCAAAATCAAATAGCAAAGTTCATAATGTAGGCATGTTAAAACGCGTGGGACAAGGCAGGAAACCGAAATTCTAAAAGCGGCGCGGCGCGGCGCGGCGTCGGGCAGAGCTTTGCGGCGATGGTAAAATATTGCACGCGATCGCGGAAATAGCGGGCAGAGTGGAGTAATAACCAGCCCAAAGAGGACATTGCTGATTAGATTTTCTCGCGAGGTGCAAATGCAGCACGTGTCCGCAGTGGTTGCGGTTTTTGGAACCGTGTTATCGGACTGCGGAATGAGCGAGACCAAGAAGCTGTCTGGATGTCGCGTAACTACCGTGCCTTTCCTATTCTACGTATAATGATTGCAAAGCTTCTCTGTCACCGTTGAATTGAACCGTGGTACGTTCACACGTGACTTTTGTCATTTTCATTCACGAATCACGGTGAAATGTCCTAAGTGTGGACAAGCCAAAAGTGATGCCTAAATCGGGACAATTGAGTTTTTATAGTAAAACCAATAATTATAAGGTTAAATAATTATTTTGTATATTCTGAGGCACAACAGTTAGGGAATGGGGAGGGAAGCAATAAGTGTGGAATTAAGTGGGTTAGTGATAATTAGGATACTAAAAGAGTAGGACAGGGTATGGACCGAATGTGTGAAATAAGATAGCTTTGTACAGATAGGTTAATGTAAACCAAGTCACATTTCTTAGCTGTAAGGCTGAAATAAAGCAAATTATTATTATTATTACACACACACACATATATCCCAGCAATTACACAGAGCCGGGGAGAATCGTATCAAGCGAAACGTCGAGCACAAGCCGCATCGTGGTTGTATCGTCGGCCACTTTGAAATCCTCGGGATTTTCCTTCGTTTCCCGTAACCCGGTTGGTAACGAAAAAGATGAGGTAGAGCCCGAGGGGAAGGTGGGGGAGCGTGGGGTGGGGGGCAGCGACACCGAAGAAGATTTATTGTGTCTGTCAGTTACACAAGATAGTAACTAGTCTAGGCCTGGACTGGTTCCCCCGAACCGTGAACAACCAACGAACGGGTTATAGATTTTTCGTTCTCCAGTCGACTATAAGCAATCGGCGGTTGCTGCGATCGGACGAATGCAGGTCGTTTGATAAATTTTATGGGGCCCGAAGAAAAACACAAATATTTTCGCTCAATTGCCCCGGCTCCCGCTGCTCGACGTCGATACCTGCTTCTGACAAGTGTACATTCCCCGTTTTCCCCCTCTATTCGAACGCGTGTATACCGCTCGGTTTACCTAAGTTTGATATGGTTGCTAGGGCAGGGGGTGGGGGTTGGGGGGCTGAGAGAGGCTTGTATGTGCTCAGCATTTTCTTGGTTTGCTTTTTGACGATATTGAGAGGAGCAGGGGAGGGGCTCGCTTTACACGCGACAAAGACGGGCATACGACCTCCCCCCTCTCCTCCCGCCGACCGAGAAATCTAATCGGAAAAATTTCTCGTTTACTTAACCGCCGCTTTTACCTACCTGTCAATTCAGTTTCCGCGATGATAGCGACGCGATACGAGTTCGATGTGGATTCTTCGGTTCGCGAGCTTGTTGCGCTCCTGCGATAGCGTCCTCGCGCACGCGTGCGCGCGTGTGCATGGCGTGTGCGACGCGATTCAAAGGGCAGATTTTTCGAGGGCGAAGTCGAATCAATTTCCCGTTTTTGTTGGACGAATAAACATTGTTCGGGTAATTCAACGGTGACGAGGATCGTTCTTTGTTTGCGAGACAAGCAATTTATTTTCTTTTGATTAATTTGCTAATCTTTATTTAGTAGGTGATATTAATGATATGTTTTTTTTTGTTTTTATTCCGTTGGTGAAATAGAAATGTTGTTGCTCCAATTTACGAAAATGTGAAGCTTCGAGACGGACTAATGGCATAATTATTAAAATCGTTCGACTTTAAACTCCCACAACTTTCAAACCAGTGATGTCCTAACATTAAAACTTGGATTTTTGGAATTTTTTTGTAAAAATCTACAGGATTATACTTTTAAAAAGGTTAAGAATTCCTGGCTCCCTAAAGTGAAGTTTGTCCGATTTACCGATTACATTCTAACCTCTTCAAAAATATCGAATTACAACATTTGTAATTGCAATATACGATGTACAAATGATTTACATACAAATCTTCATAGAAACAATTTATTAAAAATTCAATACAATTCTTACAATAAAGTTTTGAAATTCATGTCTGGACTGCACGATTTTAGAAACATTAGAATAAAATACCGTTGGCTTATTTTCGATTTGCTGAAAGAAAATGTTGGTTTCAATTTACTTTCCGTATCGTGCAAGTAACGCAGAAAATGTCTATTCTGCGTAAATGATTGCAGCGCTGTTGCAACGAATAATTTTCATCGGAGCGTCTTTATCGGTGGAATGAAATTGTTGAAAATCTCGTTCAAAGTTGCCCAAAATAAATTCTGGACTGCGCATCGATAAATTTATTCGAAAGCAGAACATTCTGCAGTCAAATTTATGTTAACAAAAAAAACGGGGGGGGGGAAACACGTCTTCCACCGGAGCTTCCGGTTTTATCGAAAATTTATAATAGAACCGGTGTTTTCTATCGGAACGAATATTCATTCGACTGTCCGCGTTGCAGCGCCGCGCAACGTACACAGAAGCTACGCTCGCGGAACTTTATGACGAGTACAACGAATATCGTTGTTTGCATTACCCGCATGAATCCGCGATTACTGTTTCGCCGTGTTAAACCGTTCCGCGGCATAATTCATGGGGAAGCATATGCCGCAATGGCATGCCGGCAGGTGCAATTACAGCGGTTTCCCTGGCGAACGGAAACGCGTCGAGCGTCTCGATACTAATTCAAAAATCTCTCGCCAGGGGGAAAGTGGAACCAATACGTTAGATCAGGCCTGGCCAACGCGTGGCCCGCCACGTTAAATTGTGCGGCCCGCCGCCGGGCGATTTTACATTTTTTCTTGTATGTGCACAAGAAATATTAAATAAATGAAAATTAGCATGTATCATTGTTATAATGCGCAAGTGCGACTACGAACTCCAGTTCTATATTAGATATCTTTCATATAATTGAGTTACAGTGCAACACAGTACGCTTATCGTTATCATAACTTTGTTAATAATGGGAATTTTGGTATGAAATTCTATGGAAATATGCTCAGCACGCTACACAATATGACTAAAAAATAAAATCAATTTTACGCACTTGACAAATTCAAAATGTTGTTCCACACACAACACACACACACAGTTTCGCGTTCTTCACCTAGGATTCTGTTTGTGTATAACAGAACCGCGCGATGTATAGCATAGTTGGCTCGCAAGCAAAGAACGAGTATCAACATGCAGCAATGCGTGGGAGGGTGACACAGCCTCGGTGGTAGGATAATCTGTCAATTTAGAGAGCAACGCACACATTGACACTCTCTTGTAGCTGCGAGCTGGCATGCGAGTTGCCAAAGTCGTTCTTATTCGAATGGCAAGTTGGTCGATCTTCTCTAATACATGAATACAGAGTTTCAACTATTTTGTATGGCGTGGTATATGAAAACTTAGGACAGTGGCGTATGTCAATTTCCAAAGTTGTTTATAAAATACGAATCGTTCCAATATCAGTGACGGAAATTTGATAAAAAATTGATTATTTCGTGGTATAGTTAAGTGAAAATAAGGTGGATTCAAGTTATGACTTTGTTGATTTCGAATTTGTTTATAAAATACAAACCTCCGAACTGTATTTAAAACTGTATTTAAACCTCCCTCCTGTACTTATGAATTTTTATAAACTATTACACATATGTTGAACTTTTTATTATTTTAATCTATAAGACTTTTACTATAATACACATTTTTGTTTTCCTTGAATAATTAATTTCGTCACATTGAAAATTATAAATATATCAGCATTATCAGCAGCATCGTCGTCCGTTGGTTTATAATTTTTCAAATAAATTTTATCACAGGAAGAAAAATCCTAATGATATACAATAAACTTTCGAGATTAAAATAAAAAAAGATTCTCGATTTCGTACAACGAATGGTTTCCGAGATAAAAATTGATAAGTGCAGTCTTGTGCAAGTAGAAATATGGAAGTCGTATATTTTATTTTAACAATTTCTGTGTCGCATCGAGTGTGTGCTAGGATGTAGCGCAAGAATCTATGCAACGCGGAGAACGCGAACCGTCGCGTTTGTCGCATTATTTTATTATGCAAGAGTATATTTTTAATTTGCCAGGGAAATCGTGGAAGGAGTGCAATTATGTATGAACTGCAGTTGCAAGTTATTTACGTGTGTTACGGTGCAGTGGCGGCCGGAGTGGGGGGATGAAATTGCAGGTGGTTTATATTACGACTTTGCGTTCCGGAACATTCGCTGCGTTGCATCGTTCTGAATAGATGCCTCTTATCAATTAACAAACCGACTAAATTTACGGATATCACACGACGAAATTTCGGTGGAGAATGCCCGCCCCTGTGTAACATCAAATTTACCAATGTGCCAGCGTACACTACTTCGCGAAAATTAGGTACTTCTGCTTCCATTACCGACTGCTTCAATTGTATCGCGATAATTTAATCCGCAAGAAAATTTACGCGGATAGAGCTATTGTTCCTGTTGCAACCAGGCAGAAACACCGACCGTTTCTATCTTTTAAACAAATTCGAAACAGTAAAAATGTACCCCGCCCGCAATTTTTTATTTCTGACTTATGGTTTGTAAACGAAGTCAATTACTTCACTGTAAGATTGAAATTAAATAAACCTAACTCAAACCCCCGGACTATCTTTTTTAATTTTGACAAAATAAAAAATTGGATAAACTTCCCAAAAGCCCGTACCCCCGATTATTTTTATACTCTGAATTCTTACGTATTCTGACGTGCTGATTACGAATGTGATAGTGAAAATTGCCGCAAATCTTATTTTCGTAAATAATGGTATTTTTCAGAGATACTTCAAATAAAAGTTGTAGCTCTCGTTTAGACGTCAAACAGCATGTCCAACTGCAGACGTCTTAAAGGCGTCTTTGTGCTATCTGGGGTAATTCTCTGTTTATTAACACGATTCTGAGATCAATGATTAATTTTTGACAACGAACAATAAGTGAACGCTTTATAATTACCACCCTAGCCAGCATCAACGAGGAAAAGTGATCGATTATCACCTTATCTGACCTTTCTCAACACATAACAATTCCGAAATCTGAACATCGCGAGCTCGTGACTCGCCTCATTAGACGTTTAACAGGTTAGCAAAGTAACCATAAGCGTTCTGAATAGTCGAGTGTACCATTAGTCGCGGCGGTTGGCGGCTCGAGGAGAGTATCGGGGAGAAGAAAAATCTCGGAGAAGCAAGACTAGTCGGAAAGAAGAAGAAGAAGAAGAAGAAGAAGAAGAAGGGGACGAAGGCAGCATGCGAAAAGACGCGGGCGATTGATTTATGATAAAAGGAGGCCGCGGAGCCGTGGTAAGTGGGCCATTTTTCAATGAGCCCCTGGGAAGCGAATGAATTCCCACAAGGAAATGGAATTTTGATCGGTTTGTGCCCTTCTCGTATCAAAATCCACGACTGCCCGTCACACGTGATTCCTCAACTATTTCGATACTCGACCCGGCGCGGCGGGCTTCGAGGGCGAAAAAGGGAGGGGTGGCCAACGGCAACGTAAGTTATGGCTCTTGTCTCGCCCCGGCTTTCCACTGCCTCCATGAATGTATGCATAAGATATGAACTTTGCGCTTTATGCATTGAACGCAGCGCCGATAAGCAGAGGAAACTGCAGACGCTCCGAGTCTCCGCTCTGCAGATAAACGCGTTCTATCGCGTAATCGCCGTTAACGGGTGCGTACTAGATTTCCGGAAAAAAAAAGTATTAATGATCCCTTCAGACAAAATGGAGGCGATTGGCTTCAGAAAATAAAGTTCGGAATTTTTCGATTTTTCTTATAGTTATATGGAAATGTAATTTTTCCCGAATAAAATGCCACTATTGATAAAAATTTACAAAATTGCGGATTTGGAACAAGAGAGGGTAAATGCAGCTTTGAGGGGACCCATCTCGGATCACCTTCACCTTGACATATGTTGTCAAGGACACCGTTCTGAACAACTTTGATTTATAAATTATGCGTCGCTCGGCCTTAGTTCCCGAGATATTCGCGAGAAAAGAGGGTGAATCGATAAGGTTTGATTTGCAGCTAGCTTGAACTGGTTATCACCTTGAACTTGACATAGTATGTTGTCAAGAACAACATTCTGAACAACTTTTGTCTATATATCTACTCATCGCTTGGACTCAGTTTCCGAAATAATTACAAAAAGGATTTTTCTATCACTCCGCCCCGCCCACCACCTAATCCTAACTAGTTCTGATTCCTAGTTCAAATTCTGTATGAAGGCTATATAGAATGCAAAAATTATGCGATCAGAATTAGTTAGGATTAGGTGGTGGTGGGGGAGGGGGAGGGGCCGGCCCTCTCCAAAACACTATATTTGTTTCTTTGTCTTGTCCATTTTGTTTGATATATTATATTATAATAAAAAAAGTTGAAAGGTGAACGGGTTTGGCTTTTTCGTTTAATACACGGACTCCTTTGTGGAGCTCCCGGAGGTTTAAGGCTCAAGATTAACACTGGTGGAGCTTGGCTGATTCCAACTCGCACCCGCAAAATTAATATTCGGCGAGCTATTCAAGCCGGTAGAATTAGTGGTTGAACTATAGCTACTATCCGATTGTACTTCTGAGAGGAAGTAGATCCAGTGAGCGTTAATTCTATCGTCTCACGTGATAGACGATTACAACTTATACAACTTCGATGGCCACCGCGCCGCGCCGCGCCGCGCCGCGCCGGTTCGAAGTGATCAGCAACTTGTTCGTTTCCTTGTTATCGGCGAGAATGTTGATGGCGTTCGCGAAACATTGCTTTTCGCAACGAATGTCGAGGAGTTCGGCAAAAATTAATGGTCGTGTGACGTAGCGCGCGGAAAATTCCGGGAGGTTTACGTCATCGCTAGACCGTGGATTTTTATGGAAAATAAAAATTGCGTCAGTTGCAAGAAAAGGAGTTACATAAAAATTGATTTTATCTCCGAATAATTGTCACAGGTTGTAAATAATGTATCGGTATCATTCAATTTGTTTAATATTATTTCTATTTTGTGTTCCAGCTACTTGTTTTAGTAATAATCATCACTTCACCGAATTCAAATTTGTTTAAAAAATACAAGCTTTTCAAGTTGTCAATTTTTCAAAAGTTCCACGATAGAGAGGTCCTGTTAACAAGGATGCGCTCTTACTGTGTGTGAACCTTTTTTATTATAATTGGTGTTATTGGAAAATTCATTCTATCAGACTGGAAATTATAAACAAAGATCTCCAATCAAAGGAACTACATAGAGACAAATTTAATTCTATAATGTTACAGTGAAAACATTTTTGCGAACGAACTTCTATTACAAAGTTACAAGACTCTACAACTTCGAATAATCCAGAGAGCACGTTCCAATAAAATGTCCAAACAATTTAAAAGCGAGAAAGACGAACTTTACCACAGTGCATTTTCCCAAGCTTTCCTTAAGAGCACTTTCACCACCGACCAAAGAAAAGAATTTTCCAACAAATACTCTCTCTCTCTCGCTCTCGCTCTCCCACCCTCTCTCGCTTCCTCTTTCACAGCGCAACATGCATTGTCTTTAATTATCGGCTTTTTCGTTGCAGCTCTTTAATGCCCTTTGCGCGACGAAAAAAATTAAACCGACACGGGAGTCGCGAGGTGGCCGAGGCCGCGAGAGGGTCCAAAGTCGAACTCGTTTCGCGTAATTAACGACATCTATAGTTGCCCTGTCACCAATTATAGTAACGCCCCGGCCGCGCCGGCCTCGTTATTCTGTCGTCGTGGGGAATCATGGCGGAACTCACGGTGACGTTTAGTATCGAGCTTTAACGAATGGCCGCGTATGAACAATGAACCGTAAAATGCAATTAACCGGTAACGACGCACGCGGATTACTTAAAAGGGCCCCGAAGGATGAATGGCCGAGTCGACGACGTCTCATGCTACTTTTCCAAGGCCCTTCAAGGCTGCCTCATTATTCCCGGCCACTTTTTACTTGGCCCATTATACTTTCGATTTTCTAATTGCTCCATTGTGTATAGAATTCATTCTCGCGGCGAGAACGGTTCCCAGGATCGATGACGGTCTTGACACCTTCCTTCCATCGTCTCTAACCCCGCGGACCGCCGGGTAATCAATTTAATCCGCCCAATGCGATCAATTTATCTTTCACCGTTTTTTTCGAAAAATTTGCACCAGTCCTATTTATAAAATTACCGATTTTATGCGCTCGTCGGGAAAATTAACATGCCTGTAAAAATGTTCAATGAATTTAGGAGAATTTAACTGAACATTTTCAGTTTTCTTTTCATTGTACAGTGTCCTAAGTATTCGTACACTTTTTAAAAACTAATAACTTTTTTATAATTGTACCAAACGACCTGAATTTTTAGAATCAATTAGAAGCATTGATATGCAAAACAGATATTCCAAAAATTATAATTTATAAGGTCACTGCGAAAATAAAAAAGGCATCCTTTTAAAGCTTTTTCATTTGGGTCCTTAATGAAAATTTAAAATATGTGTTTCGTAGATCCATGTTAGTTATAGACATGCTGAAAATTTCATTGAAATACCCGGTATTATAAAAGAAGCTGAAAAATGTTCTTTTTAAATAACGATCACAGAGATCTCTAACTTATACTGTAGTTTTTGGTCTATTTTTCAGATTAACCATTGCGTAGCCACGTGTAATGGCAAAATGCGTCAGCTTATTTCCAAAATTATTCTTCCTCTGTTTCATCGCTTCCCCCACTTCCCCGCTTACACTCCGCGGGAGTTTGGTGGGGAAGAGCCAGGAGTACGAAGAGGAGTCGTCGTCGACTGCGAGTTGCCCAGGCCCGAATTACATTAACCATCGCGATTGTTCAAAAATATAAGCAACGAACAAGATTGTTCGTCAGTTCCGAGGCTCGGGCAATTGAAAACTGCTATTATATAAAAGGATTCCGGACAATAGGTAGATACTTTCCAACCGTCAACAACTCGGCTTACGGCCAAGGAGTCAGAGTCGCTTTATTACGCCTTGTATTTGGTAAACACGGAGCTTCCGGCGTTCCGCATGCGAACTACTTAAAGTTTAACGCTCGCGGACTTTCCCGTGGCAGCCTTCTTCATAACGAACTTTCCCGCGGCGGACTTCACGCCCACGCGTATTCAGGATGAAAAATTGCTGCTATGAAATCCATCGCTACCCCGGGAATTTAAATTTCTGCGAATCGGAAAAATGTGTAAGATAAGTTGAATAGGTCGAATAAAATTGGACATGAAAGCGACAAACACATTTCCAACTGTTTAAATCGCTGAAAATGTCTACCTGTTTACCTGTCTGTCTGTCTGTTCGGTACAAATATTGCAATTGATTTTAAACTAACTTCCCGATGGCTAGAGACCTGAAATTTTAAACATAGCTCAGAACTGTATGACAATGCAATATTAAAAAAAAATTTTTTAAGCTATTAAAAATTCATCAGGACTATCTGTACGGGATTAGGAATCTGTATGGGGCTAGGAAAAATTATTTCATACTTTTTAGTCCGTTTGAAAAACGTGGTATTTTTAAAAAATTTGTTTTTATTTAATTAATTTTACCACCTTAGAGCCCCCCTGACCGGGTATATTTTTTGTTTGCAGATCGCCAACTCATCTCCCGCACTGTCGTCGCAAAAGTGGTTGATTCTCATGGCAGCACGGAGACTCGCAGCCCTCCTTACCGCAATTCTACAGCTTTGTTTATGTAAGTAGACCCGCCGCGCCGCTCTCGCCATTGAATCAGCGAGTTTTCTACGACCGGTGATCCCTCATCCTTACCGGGGAAAAATTTCGCTCATCTTCGCCAATAGTTTTATCCCTCGCGATCAGAGGGGGAAGTGCCTCGATACAATTCGATAAAGGAGTCGGCGCACAGTTGGAGAAACAAAGAACAATATAATAACACGGCTAAACGATGGGAACGGGGACGGCTGAAAGAGAGGCAAATTGAAAGTTCGTGTACGCGATTCCATCAACTTCCGTGGGCTGACTTCCATGAGAAAACCGCAGATGCGCTGGGCACATTGAAAACCTACACGCGCTCTTCCCAGGGAAAAGTCAAACTTCATTTTGTCACTCGAACCGCGATATGGCGGACGAGATTATCGATCGATCGGAATCCCGGCCGGAAATTAGGGCTGTTTATGTCGTCGGTTTGTCAGTTTCGAATTTGTTTGAAAGCCACGCGCATTTAATGCGAATATGAATATGGTGGACTTGGAAATCAGTAGGTGGAAAGAGAAGATACATTAATATGTAAAAGCGTGTAGAAAAGAATTTAAGGATTCTCGTAATTTCCAGTGTCGAAGATTTTCTGTCTGAAATAAAAATTATTTCGGCATTTACACAGACTTTTCTATCTTTATTTTGCAGTCTACCAATAACCCTTTTAACACCGGAAATCCTCGAGAGAGAGAGAGAGAGAGAGATTTGTCCTTAACCCGTTTACCCCTCGCGGAAGACTTCTCGCGGATCGCGGGATGTCCGAGCTGGTCCGGTTTCTTTCCCGAACAGGTCCCCCCCACCCCGGTAATTATATTCCGTTAAAAGCATGCTTGGTAAATTCTGAAATTCAGTTTCTCGGGATCCTGAGGAAGGAGGAATATAAGTCGAGGAACGCGGGGCGCAGATTTATCCGGCATAACTAAGTAGCGGCGTGGCGAATAGCTTTTTAACCGTTCCTATCAGTCTAAAAAGCCTTGAGGTTCTGTTACTTACCGGGAGAGGCCGCTATTCAGTCCGAGGGGCCGCGTGCCCAACTAAATCACACCGGATTTAAGTGGATTCTACAAACTCCCCTACACCCGACTACCACGATGTATTGCCCTTGTAGGGTAGTTGCGGCGCTATTCTACCGCAACGCGGATATACTCAGCTAAGAGATTCGAGCTGGAGGCCGCACCGCCACCCACGCCCCGCACCCTGTTACTTCCGTCGGATCTTATGAACGCGTCAACAATAAACCGAGTTCCTCGAGTTAATTCGATTCCCGTACCCTCGGCTAACATCGATCTTCAGCCGATCTGTTTTTATGCTGATCCTTCATTATTACCTTGCGACCAAGTAGTCCAGTCAACGAATGCTCACACGGGCGGTGTAGAGGGAAATCGAAGGAACAGAATTTTTAACTTTGGGACTTTGTTTGGACTAGTTAGGATGTAAACATACTAAAAGTCCCCACTCCTAGGAGGTGGGCGGGGTCCAGGGAGGCACGTCGAAGGTCCCCTTTTTCGGTTTTCCGCTTATATCTCGGGAACTATGCGTCCTAGCGATACGACCATTCTATACAAAATTAAAGCTGACAAGATGTGCCATAAGATTGATTCGATTCAGCTTTCCGCTATCTCGTATAGTTTCCGAGATATCAGCGCTCAAAGTTCACTAATACCTCCGTTATTTAGTAAACACTTGGTCTCTCATCAGAAATACACACTTCGGAAACGCGTCAACATACATTCCGCGGCGACTGTACAACAATTTCTAAAAAGAAGGAGAGCAAGAAAGTGATTTTCCATCGAATAAACCAGAGACTGGTTTTATTAAGGACGAGGTGGAGATTGCAGAGAGTGGCCGAGGAGGGCTAACGAAATTACATAGAGTTTTCTATGGGAGTCGGTCGAATATCTATCTGGATTTTCAGATCACGGTGGCTCCGTGCTAACTCGGAAAATTCCGTGGATTCCGGGGGATACGGGGATGAAAACGGGGGTGGAGAAGAGGCAGAAGGGTTGTCTCGGCGCTCGTGAAAGACAAAGTACGGCCAGTGGAAGTTGCATCACGTGCGACGAACTCCCGTGCGCGCCACCCGTGGAATCTTTTCTGTAAATACAGATTCTCGCCAAAGGCTACGCTCAGATATTTCGAAGACTTTTGTTACGGGCTCGAACAACGAACAGAACCCCCCCGATTGTTCGACCGTGATGAAAGCTTAAAACGCTCGGCCGACATTTCCTCAGGTTTGTCGACGCCCCGTGGCCTCTCGCCTACCCTAACTCACCGATATTTTATTAACAAACCCCTTTCTTCGTTCTGTGGTAGACCTCTTTTCACGAGTCGCGGCTCGCGGCTGGGACATTTCTACAAAATTTTGTATCGACATGAATCGAATAGTCAGTACTCGATATCGAATTTTATAATTACAGGACATCGCGAGGAGTACTGCCAGCCCCTAAGGGGATGTAGAACCCCGAGAGCATAATAAAATGCTGTAAATCTAACATTTTTGTCTGCACAAAAATACTGTAATAAAAATACTGTAGAATGAAAGATTTTTTAAGGAACACCAAGCAATATTTTTCGGCTTTGTTTTCGTATATTTTTACTACATGAAATTGGTAGTGTTAACTATTTGCTGTTTGATTTTTCACACACGATTTCTTTTGCCCTTTCTTCGTTGCCTGGGCGAGAGAAAACCTTTGTCTTGATCGTACATTTTTTAATGCATTTTCTGTAATGCTTAAATATCGACAACAGATCGAATTGAATTACTGAAATTAATAATATTCATGTACAATGAACATCGCTGAGCCCGACTTGATATTACATGGCGAGAGGTTAACAGAAAGAAAGTAAAATTTCCTAATTTATTTTCAAATGCATGGTAAACAAGTCTTCGCCTGTAGACAAGATTAAAATTTCATGGTGCCGCCGGCAACCCCGGTGTGTCGTTACGGGTTTACATTTAAAATTCTCAAGGAACAAAACCCTGGCTTCTTTTTCGATCTGTTACTGTTACAAAAATATGTTTTGAGAAAATCAACTTAGCAGCGTCGAAAGTAGAGACTTCAAGCTTTACATTGAGCCTAGGCAGATTATTATTTAATTACTTTTCACGAAGTTACAATAAAAATAAATTTACGTTTCCTAGGGAAATTCGCAAGAATATTATCAATTATAAATCCACATATGTTGAAACAAATGGGTTTGAAAATTAAAAAATGTGTAATCATTGAGATTGCAGAGGCGCATTTACGGTGAATTGATCTAATAAATTAATTTCTTTATCAAATTCAGATTAAATCCGAATCACTTTTGGCGCCCTGTAAATACAGTGTTAAGAATAATGCCTCCAGAGACCCGGCAAATGAGTTCTAAAAATCGGGAGAAATATTTTATTGGAAATGTTGAGTTGTTGGAATTTCATTTGATTGTCCGTGCGCGAGTGTGCGTGCAGGCGCGCGTGGGTGTGAATCACAGTGATGGGAGAGCGAGAGTAGGTTCGTGTTTCAAGTTCACAGAGACCATACCGCCGCACGTCTACATAGAAAGAAAGTGGATCCTTGTCAGAGGAGACGGGAAGAATACCCCTCTTCAGGATACTTATCAGATCGGAGCACGCGCCTATTGATTTTGGCTTAAACGTGGAATCCCACCAATAGATAGAAGTTAGAGCTGAGACGCGAGCCGGCCTGGTAACGCAAGTTTTTCTTCCCCTAAATCACGTCAATCCACGTCACTGTACTTGCCTCGGCAAATGAAAATTGGAACAGGAAGATATTCCCGCTCCAAATGCAGCTGCCTCAAATCAACAGTAATATAATACAGATAGAAAATAGAATACTGTCAAGCTTTTGCAAAATTCTACCGGGTAATTCGAAACGGATCGCTCTTTCCGCTGAATGTCTTATTCTATGCTATAGTGTATGCGAAATCAAGTGGGGTTTGTGTCATCATTCCGCTCAATTCGAATTGGTTTATAAAATATAAATCTCCAAAGCTTTCGCAAAATTCTGCCGGGTAATTCTGCATAAACTTTTAACTTTATATAAATGAATTCTTGTAGGGGATACTGAATGGAAAATTAGAGGAAGTTTATGTCATCACTTTGCTCAACTCGAATTTGTGTATGGAATATGGATCTGCAAAGCTTTTGCAAAATTCTGCTGGGTAATTAAAAATAAATCCCCTATTCCAGCTGACATTGTGAACTCTACTTAAAACGAATTGTTGCATGGTATAGTGCACGTAAAAGTATGGGGGGTTTGTGTCATCATTTTGCTCATTTTCAATTTGTCTCAAAAATACACTGCAAAGTACATCTATCTTGATTTCCAATTGTGACTCGATGGAAGCTGCGCGTATTAATTTTTTTTTCTCAAAAACTGTTTATCCGATCTGTTTGATTCTTTTTTATCTTCATCTAGAGAGTTTGCTTTATCATAAAACATTTTTTTAAACACTTTTCATCAATTTAATCCAAAATGCTGTTATGGTACGACATTTATCAATTACGGATAAAAAATTAAAAATTTCGATAAGGGGTGTTCGCGATAACAGATGTAGAAATTTTTTAATTTCCCTGGACCAAGTAAGTCATCGGTCAACAGAAATGCCTTCTGTTCGACCCGGCGATTTAAAAACCATTGGGAAAGGTAAAGCAATATAACAGTGGCGTAAAGTGTTCAAGAGAAATGGTAAAAATTTATATGCTGTTCGCGAGCGTTTTACTATTCGCATAGAAATCCTTCTAGAGTCACGCCTGGGGTCCTATGATAAAAGAGATCATCCTTTTTACGTCTTACACAGAGGATTTCTCGAATCCTATTGGTATTTCTATCCTCGAGGCGTGCCAATAGTTGACTGCAATGGCCGTGGGATCATAAATTCATTTCTAATGCAGCACCGAACCGAAACAACTGTCAACTGAGAACGGATTTTTATAAACTTATTCCTAAATAATACTTAGCTATTCCAAACAGGGGGGAGGGGAGAAGGAGCAAAACTTCACCGAACCTGGAAAAATAAAATAAACCGTCGCGGATGTGCTCCCGGCACGGCGGCGGCGTGCCGTGGGGATTGTCTCGTTAGCATAATCTGCCAACTCGAAGAGACTGCCATACTTTTCTTTTTCTTTCTCGTTTTCTTTGGCTTTTCTTCGTTCTTTCTGTGCATTGCATTTAGAGGTTGCTGTAGTGTCGTTTGTGACACTAAAGAATTCGGTATTTAATTGTAGTCGATCTATCAGTTATACAGGGTGTCTCGCTTGAATTGATTCTCGCTTGAACATTATTAAAACGATGTAAATTTTCCGCCGTAAATGCTCCGATAGATTTTTGTGGAGATTTGAAAACTGCGGCGATTCAGCTCATTTTGGATGCTCAAAGGAATGTTAGGATTGCATAGTTGACCGATTAATCAAATTACTTTTTGTTGTTCGAGTGATCGTGGGAATTGGACTGTATCGGGAAATAATGGGAATCGATCGTTCTCGTAATACGATACTGCAACGAAACAGTGGAACGGTATTGCACGCTAATCAAGTCGCTGTGACTGTTTACGGTTCAATTACGTTTCGACGCAGTGTTTAGCCATATTATGAGTGAACTGTGATCACACCGTGACTAGGGGCTCATCCTAGTTTACGCTCCCTATCTAATTCAATAGTTATGCTGTGCGGCTTCGTGAAGTTTACGCTAACCTTCGAGTGTAGGAAAGGATATTAGATTTACCATATAGTCACTGAATTCGTAATGGAAGGATGAGTATCATTGTAGAAACTAACTGAGCAATGATACGTAATACAAAAACTGTAGTTATTCAACTATGTATTTTTGCGAAAATTAACCAAATTTGATAGTGTGCTATCTTTTTGACGCGGAGCGTATCCACCCTGGTTCAGTGCCGGATTAAGCCAGCGCGGGGCCTGTAGCAAATTTTATCGCGAGGCCCTAGGCTTTGTATCAGGGCCGCTTGTATGAATGACCTTTTTTCTTTTTTAGCAAAAATATCGTTAAGGTTTCGGCGCCTCTCCGATAAAATGCCCGTGTGCAGGGCCCCTTTTTGTATGGAGCGGGGCCCCCAAAAGCGCGGGGCCCGTAGCATTTGCTACTTCTGCTACGGGGCTTAATCCGGCCCTGCCCTGGTTGAAACACAAAACTCGTTGTGCTCGTTGCGACGCAGGTGTGTGACTTCCCTTAAAAATCGAATGTGTTCAAAAATTAGTCGCAGCGAACAAAAAAGCATTACAGATTCGTGTCCAGGGTATTAAAATCCACGCGACATAGCAACATTTTGCGTACTTTCGTTCCCTTCCGCGAAAATTACGATCAATCAAGCGCCTGTCACGGCGATATCGAAATCGAAACGAACCCGGGCATTTCCGCACGTGATCGGCGCGGCGCGGCGCGGCGCGGCGGGCAGGTACGACGGGTACGAGCGACGGGTCGAGGTGTCGGTCATTCAACTATCCGCATGTGGTAGCGTATCTCCATTTGCGGCGATTCTGGCGGCGCGATATAAAGGATTTTTGCAAACTCAAGGAGCTCGTAAATTTTACGAGAAACGTGCTGGTCGGCTCGCTCTGCTGACGGGTTACCAGACGACTTGACTTGCGAACTTCCGCGCGTTAACCACCCCCACGCGCCTTCCACCACCCTCCACCATTGCCTAGGAAAACGGACATTTAAACGTAATTTTTCATGGTCGCGTAAATCATCCGGCCCTGTCATAATTTCGCCTCTCTTGAAGCTGATTCGCAGTTGCGTTCGTTCGCTTGACGCACTCGCGTGCATGGCCTTCCCTTGAAAGTAGCATCCGGGAAAAGTACTATGAAAAGGAAAATTTCAATGTCCATTTCTATATTATTAGATATCGCGGATTTTTATGCGAAAATTGTTTGCATTCGTTGCAAAACGTGGGAACCAAACAGATTGATCCGGACAGGTTAATTGATCTATCTTTTCAGTGGCTTATACCAGCGTAAATAGTGGTGAAAATGTTTATTGTGCAATTTTCAATCTATTTTCGTCACTTATTGTTTACTTCTAAAATTTTAAACTTAATTTTCTATTAATTATAATTTTTACAAACGCTACAAACTTTTCTTCCAACCCGATACACTCGTAATTTTCAAACACCAATACTTCGTAGCAAAATGGTAAAGAGAAAATAAAGAAAATTTCGAGAAATATCTGAAAAACTATCGGAGACAAAAAGAATCTTGTACAGAGATAAATTGCACAGTTCCAAAATGTCGAGTTCGACTTTATGTATAAGCAGGTCCGCCAAAAAATCGACTGTCAGCCGAGAGAAATTCGTGCGAGAAATTTTCATGAAAAAATAAATTGTAGTCGAGATCCATCAAAATGATAAGATCCGGCTCCGGGATTAAAATTTTCCCGTTCTCTTCACTGGGAAGTAAGAGGGGGGACGCTCCGAAGCGAGCAAGATTAGAGCGATCGTAAAATTTCTAGCATAAGAACGGTGCTTCAACAACCAGATTACGACTGCAGGACTCAAGAATTTTCCATTTATCGCCTTTCTTGCATGAACGCATAGAAGAATTCGATACGGGAATATGGGTGAATTGGGTATGCTCCTTTTTCTCCTTTCTTTTCTTACTTTATCTCTGTCGGTCCCGCGGCAGAGTGGTAGACGGCCCCCTCGCGGGGGTGGAATCTCCTTCTGCAGGAAGCTTGAATATGTAATCGACAGTACTGCTTATTCATGCATGTATATCGACGGAAAATCGTCCGCGCTGGAATGCGCTCCCTCGGGGATTCGTTACTGATTTCCCACAGCGATTTTAACACATTAATGCGAAAAGTTACTATGAAAGCCATTTTTTCTTCGGCGCATCCATTCATTAAAATCACCAGATCGATGAGAGTACACTCGCGTTAATGCGGAAACTTACTATAAAGGTCATTTTTCTCCAGTACCCTTGTTCTCTGAATTCATTAGATCGATGAGACTTGACTGAGCGGAAAAAGACCATTTTTCTCCAGTAACCTTACGCACTGGAATCTCTAGATCGATGAGAACTATTCTTAAAATGTTTTAAACGTGCGCTATCTCCCTAGGAAGTTTAATAACTTCGTGAAAAAAACATTGCTCAACAATCTATCTAAAGTCGTACCGAGCTCAGGCTTTGAATCTAACATTTTTTGAACTTATGTTCCAGGCCAAAAAGCTCCGGAAGAATTGCCAGAGTTTTTAGCTCCTCTAGAGAATCACACGGTGACTCAGGGCCGTGACGTATTTTTCACGTGCATTGTCAATCATCTGCAACCATACAAGGTAATTATGAGAAAATTCCTCTAGAAATAATTTTTGAAATATAAATGTGCACGTTGTAGATTCATGAAGTAATTTTCAAGTCATTTTGAACGTGTTAAAATAATTAAACAAAATTAATTAATTACAAATTTAGAGAAAAATCGGGTCATCAAAATCAAAATTCAGGTCATTTTGAACTTGCTACAATAATTAAATACAACTAATGTGTGCATTATAAATGTAAAGAGAAATCTTCAGGTCATTTTGAACTTGTCAAAATAATTAAACAAAATTGATGTGCATTATAAATATACATAAAGAGAAATCTTCAGATCATTTCGAAGTTGTTTGCTGCAACTGTTTTTTAGATACAGAAGCTGCTTGATCGAGATCGACGTGTTTAAATTTTGGCATAAAAAAAATGAAATAAAACATTTTTCTTCTCCGACCTTGCACGAGAATCGAAATTCTTTATACGAAAAATAAACGCGATCGTACTGGTTCGAAGCGAGTCAAACGTTTAAATGGCAAAGAAAAAAGTCCGCATTTTTTATTGCACCCGCGGTCCTCCCTCTATAAGCGGGCATTTAATGAAAGTTTACCCGAGAAAACATTCAGAGGATCAAACGGACGAATTTTCAATTCTGGTAAGCCCACGGAGTCGCAGAAAATTGTGTTTGGCCTCTTATCACCAGCTTGTTCGACTGCTTCGAAAACCTAGGCTTTTCACAGCTTACAGAACCTTTCAAGAAAGTTCCTGGCTCATTTCGAAAATTTTTGCACAAGAAAAAGAAATTTTTAAAAACTAGGAAAATACAATACAAGCTCTTAGGACTAACAATAAATATTAGCTCTAAAAGACTATTCAACAAAAGTAAGAACAACCACATTTTATAAATACTCATTGAATTTTTCTTGCAAGGAAATGGAACAATAAGAAATGTACATATATAATTCTTGACAATTTTGTTTTGTTAAAGCATTTTAAATGTTCCCGCCACATTCAGACCCAGAAGTACCAATAGTAACAAATATACAGTACCCACTATAAAACCTAAAAGGGGTCAGGAAAATTTCAATTAATTTTCCCTGTATCGAACATTTCATTGCTATTCAAAATAAAAATACAGTTCTAAGGAGAAGAAAATTTGCTGTATAATGTTTTGTTTAGATTACATTGTTTCTCCTTATTAGGTTATGCAGTGCTTTAGGAGATTTATAGTTGGTACTTGACCGCCGTGAAACGGCGGGAAGGAGTATCAGTTTGAAATGCGTTGGAATCAGTTAATTGAACAAAATGAGATTAATGCGAAGACTATAAAACTTTGAAATGGGTTGTTTCTCAGGTGGCCTGGATAAAGTCTGATTCAAGAGCGATCCTGGCAATTCACAAGCAGTTAGTGGCGCACAACCCGCGTCTGTCAGTCACGCATAATGGACACAACACGTGGAAACTGCACGTGATGAACGTTCAAAAGAATGACTCGGGTGCTTATATGTGCCAGGTGAACACGGACCCCATGAGGAGTCAGGTAAGCAGCTTGTACTTTTGCCATGGACGAATACATTATTATTTTGCAATTTTCCAATTTTAAGAAGGTAAAATTGTCGACACGTTACCTCCTCTCGATTTTTGATGACGTTGTTTTTTAGATATTCACAAAAAAATATTTTTATATAACTGCACTTTTTATTACATATTATTCTCAATTATCATTCATAGAAACTAGAAAAATTTCAGCCATTATGTTGGAAACTCCTGTTTACCTTTAAGTTTACCTTTAAGAATAATTGATAAATTTTTAAAAATCACATATAATTTTTTTTAAAAACATTATTGCATATTGGAGAGATAATTAAAGGGATAATTGTTCAAGACAATATCACACAAAAAATCAGAATAATAAAATAGAGATTTTGACTTTACTTTTTTAATTTCAAACAACCTGTTATTGTTTTGGGGGAATTCGATGACCACAATTGTAAATTTAAGCTGCAATTCCACTGAGTGCACCTTGCACTCGGTGCACACGATGCGAATCACAAAGTTGTCTGCAACCAACTTTCCATTTACTTTGATCCGAAGCATCCGCTGTTGTGGCTATTTATTTTGCAGAAGTTTCTGCTCGATACCATTCCAACAACTTTTTCGTCAATGGGCAACGTTCGTGGACCTTGTTTAACATTGATTTGCCTTGAGCACCGAGTGAACAGTGATCGTAGTTAACACAAGTGTATGAATTATAAAGTATTATAGAAACAGAAATTGTGTTTATAAAAATAAAATATATGAAAAAAACTTTTTAAAAGCCACGCTTATATTAAAATGCACTAAAAAGGAGAAAATAATTTTTTTCCCGGTTCTCCATAAAATACCGAGTCCGGTTAAATGATTGATGATATTTTTCCCCAAAATTTTGAGCAATTAACCTGATTCCCGAATTTTGTATAATACATATGATTTACTTTTTGAAATTGTATGTACAGTAAGATACGTGTAAAATATGTACTACTAATTTCTTATAAGTTATAAGTCGATCTTTAATATTCACTCGTGCGAATAAGAACAAATTTTAGAGATCGGTTTCTGGAAAATGATCTAAGTAGAGTATAATATATAAGTATCAAGGTAGAATATCCTGGTCGGACGAAAACAGGAGGTTAACAGGACATCATATATCGAGGTTTGCGGTATATCGCTACCGGCATACTCATGCATTTATTGTGGCCGAAATAGCTGCGTCGCATTACATGCATTAGTCTACGAGGCCATACTCAGCTCGTGCGCCATGTTGTTACCTACGTACCGTCAACTAACCAATATTTTATACGGAAATACATAGTTCGAACGATAATCGTTTGCATGATATAGGTAGTCCCGCGTGATTGAATTTCAAACTTCATTTAATTATATAATTAATTAGATAGATACTTCCATTTAATTATTAACGTATCCAACACCAAATGCTCTCGATGTGGCCTCTGGTATACAAATGTTCGTGGTACTACAATAATTAGTTACTAGTAGTACCAGCAATCATCGATGTATCCAAAATTATTTTTAATAAAAGGCAATTCACAAACGGATTTGAATTTATTCATTTTATTATAATACACTATTTGTATGAATAAATACAGGGTGAGTCACCTAAGACTAGCCACCTGAATAACTTCTACATTTTTTGAGATAGGAAGAAACGCTTCAGACAAATTTTGGTTGGAGACAATTTCCTTCAAAGGAGAAACCCCTTCAAAGTTTTGACAGTTCTTACTAAATATTTTTGAAATACAATATTTTTTGGATACTCTGTATAATTTAAAATCTACTTTGACTAAGGTATTTTTGTAATAACTATCAGTTGGAAAAGTATCCTTCTCCTCCAAAAATTCCACGTTCGAACGGGATTATTATCTCGGGAAGTGTTATCTCTGTAAAAAAGCTAAAAGAATTACTGTCGAGGTTATTTATTATTTTCATTGCGAATTAGGAAAAATAAGACGATATTAGGATTTCTAGCAACGTTACAAAGTTGACTTGCGCTTATTTGTCTGTCGATTTTCACGGAGCATTTCGTCGCGAATTAATTGGAATGGAATTAAGAATTAATTAAAGGCAAAGGTCGATGGCGTTGCCTATAAGTAATTATCCTTTTTCCACGGGGTAGCCAGACCCCGCCAGGGTACTTTCGTCTGAATTAATTGTGTAGAGTAACTGCGTAGAAACTGCATTACGCGAGGGCTGGCCGGAAAGTGCAAAGGGTTGCGAGTGTTTCGTTCTAGAGCGGAAAATTATACTCGGCCCGGTGTGAATGCGTGCGCCCTCCGTGTACACTGCGGAGCGTAGAGCGTAGAGCGTAGAGCGTAGAGCACAGACAGCGAGTCATTTTAATAATCGGTGTGCATCCGAATGTGACGTCACATCGCGCGGTGATAATTGCACGGACAGCTGAACAGAGTGGATTTTTTTTACGCCGATTGTTTCGGCGAAATAGACACGCGATCACACCTACAAACAACCCGAGATTCAAATTGTAAATTCAAACTTCAGAAACCGTAAGATTGTTTTATTCTAAGAGCGAGAAAATCAAAAAAAGTTGTGCACATCAAACGCAATAAAATAATAAGAATTTTGTAAGTAACAATTTCTGCTTTGTTCTGGAAATAAACTGAGATTGTTCGCCATTTTACATTTCACCTCTCTATTTTTGTCATGAATATACAAAATTAGGGATGATAAACAGTTCAGGAGTTGTTTAAACATTTTAAAAACTATCTAGGTTCTGAAAAATAATTAGTTATTAATTAAATACCATTTAAACCATTTTTTACGTGAAATCCTCCTTACCGATTTATTTTGAAAATTGAGATTTCAAAAGCCTGCTCGAATCAGACACCCTGTAGTTCAGGGAATTCTCAGATGAGATGTGAGATTCGAAATTGTAAATTGCGGCTTCGTGGGAAGAGTTATTTTGTTTTAGATTAGTGTGATGTATTATATACAGGGTGTCCCAAAACTGTGCTTCCTTAAAATAGGCGATTACTGAGGATATTTGAGGTAACTTTTTCCTTTGCGAAAATATTCTCCGCGGCTCCGTTAGGGAGTTATTAACGAAAAACACTGACCAATCAGAGTGCGGCTAGTACACGGATTCTCGCTCGGCGACAGGTTCCGCTGAGCGATGCGTTGGCATTGGCCGAACCGGAATCCGCCCCCTATTGCCCCGCCCTAATTGGTCTGTGTTTTTCGTTAATAACTCGCTAACGAAGCCGCGGAGAATATTTTCGCAAAGGAAAAAGTTACTTCAAATGACCTCAGGGATCACCCCTTTCAAGGAAGTACAACATTTTTGGGACACCCTGTATATACATATATTATAGATATATATATGGTGTGGGTTCTAGGATTGCAAGGTCGCGGTCATGTAATACCTAACACAAATACACGAGGATTAAGGACGGTATCCTGCTTGCGGACCTAAGCACATGCACACCTAGCTTGTATAGAATTAACGGACTAAAGTTTCGAGAATCCAGTTAACATGTTACGATCCAAGCGCCGTACTCGAGATAAGACAACGATTGGATTAAAGTGATTCGATCGTAGCACACACTCTATTCCTCTTCGATTTTCAAACGTTTTATTTGGCGATCAAAAAATGAAAATAAAAACAGTTTAAATTGAGAAGCTAACACTAAAACTACCGAGCACTGAAAGCGACTAAAATGTTTCAGCTGATAAAAACAACAAGACCAATGTGCGCTTGGATAAAGAAATTTATCGAATCATTTTCCATGTAGAAGCAACGTCATAGTTTCAATAATTATAAAATTGAAAATGTAAGACCGGTCGTTTGACCGGCAATGGTAGGTTTGGTGTTAAAAAAATATTAATATAAACTATAAAAAAATTCTTTGTTATGTATGTTTCAGAAAGGGTACATGGAAGTGTTGATACCTCCGGATATAGTGGATGATGAGTCTGCTAAAGGTATGATAACCCCGGAAGGCGGCAGTATAAGGTTGAAATGCGTTGCCACTGGCTCACCTCAACCTACAGTCACGTGGAGACGCGAGGATGGACAGAAGATTATTCTTAGGGAGGATGGACAGAGAAGAGGTAATATTTCTTGAATTACATGTTAATTAATTAATAAAATAACAACAGATATACATACCTTACAAGAAATCTTCTCAGAAGAGTAATGAAATAACACGTGTTACTTATTACTGGTTACATTACAATATTACATGCTTATGTACAATATCACTTATGTATGTACATTATGTTATACATTCAATTGTACAAGTTACATTACACATTACATTACACATTAAATATTACACGCGTATTACACGTTCCATATTACACGTTACGTTTTACACGTTTCGCTGTTGCATAGGTGTATTATACATGCGTAACGTTTCGTTCGTTTCTATTAACCGGTGAGACACGAGATAACATTTAACGTTGCATGCAAATTGCGATAATGGCGCAATAATATTTACACATTACGACGATAATAGCGAATGGTAATTACTGCACTAAAGATGCAGAATGATTGGCTCGTATACAGTGCACGCTGATGACACGCATCCATTCTCGTTACAAGATGACCCGCAGCAGATGCACGGAACTAGAGGAGAATAGATATCACTCGTACAGAGAAACGGAGCTTCCGGTTCGCTGCATTTCCGTATCTTATTGTCGCCAAAGTACAATTGCATCCTAAGGACAAGGCGTGCACGCTAAAGATCTATTTTCTATGATAAACGCAAATGCGAATGGATTGCCTGCACTTCGCGAGTTGCAATTCGAATTAAGAAGTCGACCATCTTCTTCAGTCATTTCAATCCAAGTCTAACAAACAATATTCTTGCAGTAGATTGAACCTGGCCGATTATTATAAAAAATTATGTTTTCGAAATAAAAATTGCTAAACACAGCCTGTTCTCGTAATAATTCGAAATTCTCACAGGATGGTTTTGTTAATAATTTTAAGTATCGCTAGCGTAAATGTATCGATTAAAAAAATATTTTTCCAGTAAATTGAACCTGGCTGATTATTATGAAAAATAATTTGTTGCATCGAACAGGTAGTTTCGAAAATAAAAATTCGTGAGCACAATGTATTTTCACAAAAATAACTTTCAATTAGATTCAGATGCAAAGAAAAAGCTTTTTCAGAATGTTCTTTTCATTTAATCATATAATCCACACAGTGTGCCCGCGTCGAAAAATTGTCCGATTCGAGGGGTAGAAAGTCTGAAAAGGGAAACATTATCTGAAAGTTTGATGGGTGGAATGGGCTGATCGAGTTAAGAAAGGATTCGCAGAGCTTAACGGTGTGAATAGAGATGTCTGTTGGAACAAATCACAAGGTAAAGCGAGGGAATTGCTCGGGAGAGCTGGTAAACCTTCTCTCTAACCCGCGATATTCCTTCCGCTTCGTTGAACGGATTAAACGGAGTTAATTAAAATCATAAGCCATAAAATACCGGCTCGCTTCGGAGACGCGATTCGCGTTTCATCGATAGGCAAACTTTGCCAACTTTTTTCGTAGGTAATCTGTAAACGGAGAACTCCACATTTTTCCCGAAGCGTGAATCCGATTCGTACCTTTCTATCTCAATTTTTAGAGAGTGAACAAGCTAGAAAATGGCGGAGTTATTTGCAATTTTCGAGACCCCGTTCCACCGAAACGAATTTCTACTTAGGAATCAAGGAACTTTTATGAAAAATTGAATAATTGAGGTATCAAAAAAAATCCCGAACTGCATTGTAGAATACTCCGCGTGGAGCATTTTCAAAAATAATTTTAACCTGATTGGATAAATATTTTCGGAACAAATGTTGAGACAAAATTATTTAAAACTTCAGTTTGCATTTTGAAAAGTTGTTTTGATACCTTTTAAAGAATTTGAATGGAACCAACTATGGACGGGAAAATATTTTTCCTCGCTGCACAAGATATCGCGCGCGTCAATGCGGGATAATCGATTGTCTCGCTGGTCATTGTCGTTAATTAATTACCTTGTGGACAGGGATTTACATTTCGATGTAAACGTGTGGGTGGCACGTTTTACGGCGGCATTTATTGCCGAGTAGGTGGGCACCATATGGGATCCGTACAGGACGATTCTAAAATGGCGGCTTGAAATTTATTAGCAGGCTATTCTCCTTAGAAAATGTCAGTTTTATGACTAGGGGTGTAAACAGTTACATTGTTTTACGATTTTATTTCACAAAGATACTGCAGGTTAAAGTCCCTATGAGGTAGCAAAATGTCCAGTGACAACACTCTTCTCTTTCTCGCCCACGTCTTAGTGAAAGGGCAGTCATTAAGAAACAATTAGTGGTGTCAAAACTAGAATCTTCGCTCTTTAAAATGAGCCCAGTTTAGTAGTTACTAACCAACTTCGTTTCGCAGTGTTATAGCAGGTTAAACTCCCTAGGAATATTTTGCAAACTCTAGTGTCCCTGGGTAGTTCAGGAGGGTCTTGAAAACATGAAATTTATCTATTTATTAATGAATATTTAAGATGAAAACGAAAATTTGTTTCTGTTCCAGAGGTGCCAAGCTACGAGGGTGAAATCCTGGAATTGGCCGGTGTTCTTAGACAGGAGATGGGCACGTATCTTTGCATAGCCAGCAACACTGTGCGTCCAACAGTCAGCAAACGTTATTCCGTAGTCGTCCACTGTACGTATCACTTGTCACGTATCTACATCGCATAACCGACCACTATAGCTGCTAATTGGCAGAATTCATACCTAGTTATTAATAATAGCTATTTAGAAATTTAAAATGAAAGATGTTGATGTGTTAGTTGATTGAAAATCTTTGTCGATATTTACTTCACTTAATTTGAAATTTTTATTCATAACAATTGTGTAATATTTGTTGACACATTTGTTGTAAATTAGATTTCTAAATTAATACCGACCGCGTGCAACGTTGGAAATAAGTCAACAGTTGAAATTGGACCAAGAAATGTTAATTGTGCTCTCTGTCTTCCTATTCATACTAATTAGACGAGCGTTTGTGTCCCGCGTGTATGGCCGCTTTAATTGCAAACCGACAATATCCGCAAAGTAGCCATGAAACAGGTCATTAAATACTGCAGTTTATTTAATGCATCAGAGAGCAATGATTGAAATGATGGAATTACCTGCGATTCTTATGGACAGTCTATTAACTTCAAACTAATTGATAGCTTCTAGCCAAGGCAAAATACAGCAAATTATTCTCCCTGAAAAATAATTAAATGAATAAAACAGTGAAACAAAAATTGTCTATTTCACTTGAAAAATAGTAGACTGAAAAAAACAGTGAAACAAAAATGTTATATTTTACTTAAAAAATAGTAGACTCACAAAACAGTAAAATTTATTTTGTATTAAAAACTGTTACATTGAAATGATGGTTACAGGAACAAAATAATTGTTTTAAAACCATCAATTTTAAAGAGCTGAAAATCGTGGTTGACGCCTCATTTGTTAATAAATTGTTTATCACCACAGAAGCAATTATTAAAATTTTAAAAACGCATGTACATAATTTTTGTGATTTTTTCTATGTCTTTTCATACGTATTGATGTTTTAAAAACCACTCTGGAAGTCAAATTTATTGCTAAAAATACGTAATATTTTCTAGAACAAACAGCTTTTGAAATGTCGAGGAAAATGTATTTTTCATCCGGAACTTTGAGGGTTGCTTTCACCCCCTAGCATCATTGTATAAAAAAATTGCATGCCCAATATTCTTTTTTGTACTGCTTTCCTGCACTCTGTTCGAGACGAAATTATGAATATAAATTTTTGAGAATTTATTGTTTTGCGTATATGGATAAAATTGTAAAGGAAAGTCGATTGAAGGATTAAGAACTTTTAAAAATTGTCTCGTTCAAATTTTTGACATTTATCGATTAAAAAATTATTTAACAGCAATGGCAGATTCAGAATTCAGACATCAACTAACAATAAATTCCTTGTTAATTGAATGATTTTTCAGTTCAAGTAACGTGTAAAGACAAGATCAAAGGAAGAAAATTATTTGTAATCTCTTAGTTTATATAACCCACTGTAAATAAGCGAGTTTAAGTAAAATTGTCACATTTAGTAAAAGCTACAACTAATTGAAGATTCTAAGTTATTTGAAAAATTGTGTCGCGTAATTTGAAATCAAATTAGGAGTAGAAAATTTTGTTAAAAATGATTGCAATTTAAAATGGTCACTTTTGATAACCACTATAATATGCTCACTTTTAGGGGGAAACATTCAGGTCGTACACAATGTTTCTAAAAATAAAATGACATTATAACAATTTGTAAGAATTATTTTTTCACAACGATAAAATGTTCCACTCGGATAAAATCGTAATTTTTGGTGGAAGCATACGCGATAGGAGATCCGGAATATTTTATTGTGCTCGAAACAAAATGCCGGCGGAAGTCTGGTGAAATTCGCGTGCGAGAAAAGCGTGAAACAGTTCAAGTGCTTACGGTTTCACGGTAAGCCAGCTGCGTGGAACATACAGGTGTGCCAATGGCGGGGGCGCTGTACACTTCCTTACTTTGCGAAAGTCGGTCCCGCAATCCTCTCAGTCACATCCATTCGAAGTCTGCCGTTCCCGTAAAGTTACGATACGTCGATTGGTATTAAGGAGGAGCAAGACACCCTGGATCTCGCAACTCTTAATTAGAATTTCGTCGGAAACGCCTACGTTGGAATTAAAATCGAACACGATTTTCAGAAATATTCAACTTCGATATCGATCTCGTACACATTCCAGGAGAAAAAGATAGCACACGTCGAAATTTACGTCTGCAACGTCCAGGTCCACCCCAACCACAGGGTCAAATGGGCTATAGAGAGCAATTTTTTATTTTTACTTTTTGAATTTTTGTTCTGCACTTTTATTTTTGCTTTATGTTGTCAATCTTTGTATTTTTATTTTTGCTTCATATTGTTATTTCGTTGTATTTTTGTTTTGCATTTTTATTTTTGTTTTATATCGTTGTTCTTTGTATTTTTGTTTTATATCGTTGTTCTTCGTATGTTTGTTCTGCACTTTTATTTTTACTCCAATATTGACCTCATACCTGTTAAACTGCAATAAAATGCCGGAATGAAATGATACATTAAATCTTTTCACGCCATTGTAAGGAGAAGCCTTCAAGCTTCAAATCCAGGGTAGTTCGGGTCAGAGTTGGCACGTTTTATTTGAAACAAGATGGCAAATAATAATTTGAAATAATGTTTCTATAATAAATATAGTCATATTATATTTAGAATTAACGAGTATTATATATGTGTGACGAATTATTTGAAGTACTTCATGTTGCTTTGAAAAATGATATAAACGAAACATTTTTATTTTGTGTTTAGTTCAAATGAATTGGATTCAAATAACAATTTTCAACCTCGATGGGTATACTTGAAAAATTGAGGTTCAAGGACATTTCAAGAACGCTTCAAGGACATTCAATGTTTATCGTGAATAGTAATCGCGTTTGAAGATGATGAAACGTTTCGAAACGGCAGAAGTAGAATTTAAAATCGCGTCGTTCGATAATGGCGGCACAGTACATGCGTTGTTTGGGAATCAAATGGCACTGGTAAAGTAATTGTAGCTCACACAGTGTATAGGTCGGTCCCTAATCCCGGAATCATAGTACAGCATCGAACACCCCCGTGTTTACGTTGCTTTAATTACGCACTCCCTGTCGCTCTCGCTTTCTAGTTTCCCCGTTGCAACATCATGGGCTCCACGCTGAAAACATCAAGTCATTTCACGTAAATAACTCGCCATACTAAATGCTCGCAACCATACGCAAATACTCGCGTCGCTCTCCACGTACAAAAGCTGATAAACTGAAAAATATTTCCGACTGATTTATAAAAATAAACCTCTTATAATCTATCGACGGGCAACATCATTGAAAAATATTTTATTCAAACAATCTCATTGAAATGAAAAATAATTCGAATAAAATATTATTCGATTTGAACGTCAAACGAGAATAAATTTTTCATGTTATTTGTCAAATACACAAATAATACGGTATTTAAAATAATTCATTATTTTTTCATTATTGTCTATTGACAATTACAATGACTGTTATTACAGTACAGATATTTTCAATACATAATGTATGAACGGATTGTATTTTGTCGATGTCCGTGTTGAACATTCGGAAATTAGTTGCAGTAAAAAATGTCGGCCATTTTCTTCGTCCAGAGAGTATTCTATGTATAAATGAGAACGCTATGCAGCCTGTTTAGTAGCGTTAAGGAAGCGTGCAACTATTAATTATGTTTTCATCGCGTTCAATATTAACCGTTAGATAAATTACTATGAAATTAGCTTTTCAAGTCGGCGATTTATCCACGTCGTCGCTGACAGGTAAATATTTGATCAGCCCGGCAGTGCAGTAATTCACCTACTCGGAAAACCTTGTGTTTTAACCATGATACCGCGCTTCTTATTTCATAGCTCGCCTGATTTATACATACTGCTTCAGTCTGTGCCAACCACTCCGAAATCCATGCTTGCGACACTTATTCATACTACTAAAAATCCTAGGGGCAAAATGCGTTCAAAACATTTCTAAAAATAGGACATATGGGTACTCCATCTTCCCGAGCGATAGTGCAAAAATCTTTTCAACTTCAAGTTTTAAAATGAGCCTGGGTACATTGTTATCAGACTTTTATCGGCAAGGTTACAACAGGTGCAATTTTCCAGACTCCGTGAAGATGGAACTTACAATTTTCAAATGGAATTATTATGGATATTATTACAAAAATCTCTTAGAGAACAGTAAAAATTGAGCCTACGAGCAATGTTGCATGAATGTTTGTTCTCAAAGTTGTACAATAGGTTCAAGTTCCTAGGGACATTTCAGTTTAAAATATATTCAAGAGCAGGATATTCATTATTTTCTCACCAGAGATATTCTAATCGTTAAAAAAGGAACCTTTATAGACATTGGTTTACCATTGGCAGCCACCGTGTTAAACAGCAACAATCGTTTGTTTTCAGTTCGACCAGTTATAAAAGTGAAGGACGAGCTACTGGTAGCACCGATTGGCAGCAATGTTGTTCTGCGGTGTCGTGTAGAAGCCTCGCCACATGCCATGAACACATGGTACAGAAATCCAGGTAACAAACAATATTAATCCATTACACCCCTGCGTTACAGCCCAGTCTGCCAAACTTTGCCATGGCTGAAAATCTGCTGCCCGCGTCTCCTAGCCAGGGTTGGCATATGACGCCCCTTACGTTTCCGTCCCTCGCCTAGATGCTGCCTCCGCTATCCCCACTCTTACCACTACCGCTGGCGCGCCCGAGTGCTAGCATGAGAGCGGTAGCATGCTACCGACTCGGTCGCGCCAGCGGTAGTGGTAAGAGTGGGGATAGCGGAAGTATGCATCTAGGCGAGGGACGGAGACGTAAGGGGCCTGGCGAGACTCGCATATGGCAACCCTAGGAGTCCTAGCAGACTCTGCTGATTTTCTGCCATGGCAAGTTCGGCTGACTGGGTGTCAACAGAAGAAATAAACGTCTACGTAGCACCTGTATCTCGCAATCGATGCCGACAATTTTTATTTTGCATAATTCGTAATCCAGTCGTTGTGTATTTACAAAATCCGACTTGCAAAATAATAAGGTAATGCATCCGGATGTGCGATAAATAATTTGAGTTCAAGTTAAATTTCATTTCGAGATACACGTAAAGGTGTTGCCGCAACGGATCGGAATAAACAAAACTGTTGTCTTGTAGAATTTTTCGAGTTACACCGTTCGACTGTATTTTTGGTGACAGTATGTTTCGGTAAATTTCTGCGGCACTGGTGCTCCGTCAAATGAACGACACAGACGAGAACTAGAGGGCCGGCAATAATTAAAAACCCGCAATATTCTCGTTTCTCGGTGCAGACGGAAAGCTGCTGTCCAGTGACAAATACGTGATGTCAGACTACGCGGTGAACGATTACACCCGGCAGATGAACCTAACTGTCAATTCCCTAGAAAAAAGGGATTTCGGCGAGTACGTTTGCTCGTCCGAGAACGCCCTCGGCAAGGCCGACGGCGTTGTCCGGTTACAAGGTAAATAAGAATGACGCATCAACCACATAATCACCCCTGGTAACTTCACAACTGTTTATTTGCACGCGGTCTAAATAAATGAATAAGTTGAAACAATATTAAAATTGTGATCGTTTCAAGCAGATATTTAAAAAATTGTTGGCTGTGTTTCCGTTTCCGTTTCCGTTTACGTCCAACCTCAGAATTGGATGAAATTTTTGGAATAGGTTCGTTTTTGATAATTAAATAAAGATTGATCTAAAACTTTGGATATATCATTTTTTCATGAAATGGAACAATATTGGGGGGAGTGGTGCCCATAATTTCATGGTCGAAAAATAAGGTCCACCCTAGTACGCATACACTCGGAAACATTTGTTAAGAAGAAATATTTGTTTGCGTAGAACTGTTCCTTCCCGTAAAAACAACACCCAGCCCCATAGCAAAGAACATGGACCTGAAACCCCGTAAGAAACCCATGATGCCGAAGGGGAAGAAGAAGAACAATGGCGGCAGACGACCACCAGGAAACAATTTCGACGACTTCGATTCGGCAGGCAACGACGACGACTTAAGTTCCACGCAGATTATGGGGGGCAGCACTGTCCATGAGGGACATAGAACGGAACGGCCACCAATTTTACCGTCGTCTTCACCCCCGTGGGTTAACAAAAACGCTGCCAAACCTAAGCGACTCTCGACGTCGATCACAATATGTTCGTTTCTTTTCTCAATCATGGTTTTTCTGATGTAAAAAGTATATAATGCCGGAAATGGTCACCGGAAGTGACGGTGGCGCAGGATTGGGGGTGCGAATGAGATGGAGATGAGCGGAGAATTTTTAGGTACTGGTGCATGATGGTTTGCATTGGAGAAATTTTGTTTTTTCTATAAAAAAAAAACCTAAAATCAAAATTATAAAATAAATCATATATTATATAAATCTACACTTCATTTATATATGACAGTTATCATGAATCGATTACAAATGATTTTGATCATAAATTATTGATTCAAATGATTGAAAAAGATTGTTTTCTCATTGAAAAATATGTTACAATTATTATTTTAAACATATTCAGGATATTATTAAGTATCCTTCTAATCATAATTTCACTTGAATGAGAATGGTTACTTAATGAAATAATTGAATTGGAGGGAGAAGGGATTGTATCGAAGAGGAGAGAGGGAAAAAGCAAACGGTAGGAGAAATCTCGCGCCGAGAAGAAATATAGGTCTTCCTTTTATTCGATTTAGAACGAG
Organism: Lasioglossum calceatum; assembly: GCA_963966675.1. Lineage (NCBI taxonomy): Eukaryota > Metazoa > Arthropoda > Insecta > Hymenoptera > Halictidae > Lasioglossum > Lasioglossum calceatum. The sequence goes on from OZ016548.1 coordinate 887,618, forward strand.
CTATAGTCAGTGTGTGCGACCAAATACAAGGGACTTCTTCAAAAAAAGAATTTTGTAAATAGATAACATGATTGATACGATAAGAAATCAACGAACGATCGCACGGACTGCAGCTAGATGCGCCAACGAGAGGTCTTCATATCTATAAGTCTTCAAATCGTGACTACTTAACAAATTAACCTAATTACGACACCTATTTTGCGCTCTTATAACCAACCCTCTCATCTTTGGGAAATTTTTGTGCCGTAATCATAGGAGCTATTTGAATAATTCTTGCACAGAAAAATTCTGTAGACTCTCCTGAATACGATGATATTTTTGTTACGACTTTATGAACATTTGGACGTGTCTAAATAATTTTTTAGTGAAAGAAATATCATTGTATTCAAGAGAGTTTGTTGAATTTTTGCAGTAAGAATGGTTTGAACAAATTTTATGGTTGAAGCGCAAAAAATTCGTGAAGATTTATATTGAAATATTGCGAAGTTATAGAAGGTTAATAATTTGTTATTATTTAAGTGATTAACAACTATCAATAAGTGTGTACGCTCTTCACAAAATAGTTTAAGAACTAACATGAGAAAAGTCTTCCGAGAATTCAGATTTATAAATACTATCTGCACTCATACAACGTCGGACTCGCATAATTTACAACTGTTTATTCCATTTCTGCATGTAAAACACAACAACATTTACATAAAATCAATTAACATATTCAATTCGGCGTTAGAAATATTTACGAAAAAAATTAAATGTTATTCGGATCAGGAAAAAATTGACCAGAATAATGAAATACAGAATTGTCAGCAAAATTAGTCATTCAAAATTTCAGTACGACAATTTTGAACTCGTTAAAAGAATGATTGAACGAATTTCTTCATTACCGTTGTAGATGTATATGGTATTAATTCGAGTTCAGTAGCTGCCATTTTAAATAATTACTAAATAAATGAATTGCTAAATAATCTATAAATAAATTTATTAAAAATAAAAATATAAAAAAAATTAAATATGCCTAACACTACATGTATATGAAGACTTCGATGAACATTGGAGTTGCCAAAGTCCAAGCATACTTCCGTTGTCTAAGAAAAACGTAAAAGAATAACTTAACTCATTATTTATTAAGGACGTTTATAAACATAAATAATAAAGGCTTTGGAATTTTTCCTGAGATATTTTCATCGACATAAATATAAATGTAGTGACTGTTAATTTTTATTTAGAATTTTGCTGCTTCTTACGATGCCTATTTTTATTTATAAATTTTATTTAACAATGCCAGTCTCTATTTAGCATTGTTTTTTATACAGTGAAAGAATGTATTATACATTAGACACACTTTTATTAATTTTAGTTTTACAATAGAAGAATAGAGAAATATTTATTGCTTTACAGAACGTTGAAAATGTTCTATTTAAATTCTGTTTTTTTTTATAGTAAAAGAATTAAAAAATATTGACTGTACAGTAAAACTAAATATTTATCTATACAATATTACTAAAACATTCATCTTTGTTAAACAAATCGAATTAACATATTTTTAACTTATTATTCGAAAATGAATTTCACAATTCTGTTCAGTCATAATAGTAATTATATAATAATCATTATGAAAACCATTGTTATTAAAACTTGTACATACAGTAGCGTTCGAAGGAATTGATAATCGATGCTGTAAAAAGTTTGTCAACTATGTTTGCATGCAAATTACAAAAACAACTGCATTCATTGAAAAACTATCACTGTGCAACTATTTACAATTTTATTTTTTGCCAAAAATGTTAGTATTTCGATTTTTTTATAGCGAACGTCCAGCTGCGTCGTTTGATGTATTAAAAAATACCTCATTCCATTTAAAAAAATGAAGGTGACTTTCATATCTCTAAAAAAATTATATAAAAACAAAAATTTTTTGGTATCGTATGAGCCACATTTTACCATTCAACTTTGTCCTCCAGACATTGGACGTATCTTTGAAAACAACAAAGATATTCAAGGTGGCCAAGTTAGGTGAAATACCCTGTATAATTATATTTATTTATGTTTGTATGAAGTTACATTTTCGTATATTAGTTGCATAGTGCGTAATAAACAAAAACTGACACACCTTTGCCAAAATAATTTACTTTGCACCAAAAAAAAAAATAAATCACAACAAACCACTAATTATATAAATTCAAGTAAAATATTCTTTCACTTCTAGCAATTGATTTCTTCGGTATCGAGAGTATTTTACTATATCAATATTATTTATTAAATACCATTTGCAAGAACGAAACTTCACGTCACTGAAAACCCATTAAAAAATATCGATTACGATATCGGAACGATCATTAGCAATAAAACCGTTTCGATGAAATCGAATGGTTATAAATATCGAGCTTTTAAACGATCTGCCGTTCGGGAAACACTATTTCGATTTGAACACGTCACGAGAATAGAAATATAAAACCAATGTTTCCATTGAAAATCGTTTAAACGTTTAAACGCAAAAATGTTCGCGTCAGAAAGCTGTTCCATTTTTGAGGCAAAAGAAATTCGAAGAATTCCTACAAGCATATATTATACAATTGTTAGATATTAAAGAGCGGATGGAAAAGAAGCTGACTTGTAATATAATTAAGCGTGCGTATACTAATTATGAATTGACCAAATTGATTTGAATCGCTTGTTAAGTAGAGCAACTACGGTAGTCCGTATGCAGAATGGAAGGCACGACAATAAGTACGTTATAGTGGAGTCCTGTTTGATTGGAAAGTTGCCTTAAAAACCTTCTGGGCATGCACGGTACTCTTCCAGATATCACTACGGTGATTAAGCATTCGCGTACCGGGTGACCCATTCAAAACGATCCACTCGAATATCTTTGAAATGTTTCGAAGATAAATAATCGAATTTTATTGAAATGGGTCACTCTGTACAGAATTAAATTATACAAGAAAATTTGAACGTTTTGTAGATTGAGACAGAAGCCTTGAAATACATAAACATACTTCTGCTTGATTTCAATTGCCAAAAATTTGCATAGAATGTCGTTCGTTTGAAGAAGTAAACGATGTGTATACGATGTATTCATTTCTTGATAAACAGTGATTGAATGGCTCGTGGATATTGGTCCATTGGCACTTGAGATTATTCGCGGTGTGACATTTCAATTTTAGGAAAGCAGTTTGTAAATACAGTCGATATTGTATAGCACGTCGGTATCTAATGGCAATATCAATGATAGTTTGCTGTAATATTTTTTGAGAGTGGTGTAATCATCGAAGTGGAACAATGGTTGGAAAATTCGCAGGAAATTTAAGAACTTAGGGGAATCTGGTGTATATAATGATGTGAGGACAACGATTGGTGTCTGTTAGAGCTCTTACTATCGTTTAGTACTCGGGTATCCACTCAATTGACGTCTATGTACTCGTTTATTCCCAAATACTCCGGTAATACATCCAAGTACTAGGATACCACTCCATATTAGTCCCAGGCAGATTACTTGAATCCGAATACTCGAGTACTCAAATTACAGTTCGAATACTCAATTATCAAATTCCAGTTAGAGTTATATTCACTGAATTTGAATCCGAGTATAATTTAGCTGCGAGAGAAAAAATTCGAATACTTAAATACTCAAATTCAAGTTGGGATACTCGATTACTAGGATTCAAGTTCAGCTGCTCAAGTAGAGTACTACGTGAGTATTCACTCGACTTCAATCCAAGTACATATTGAAATACTGAATATTTGGATCGGGATACACAAATACTCGAGCTGGATCCGAGTGATTGCATACTCATTTAACTAATATCCGAGTATCCGAATGTATCCGTGTACTCGAATTTGAATGTTTGATTACACAAATTTTAGTTCAACTGCTCAAGTACTCAGGTTAAAGTTCGAATGCATGAGTACTCGGATACTCGGATTCGAATACTTGATACTCAAATTCACTGGATTTCGATCCGAGTACTCACTTAATCAAGATTCAAGAAAAAACACACGAATCTAGATTTCAAGTTCGTGTATTCGAGTACTCGGATGTAAGTTCGGATATTCGGATGCTGAAATATTCACTAAATTTCGATTGTACAGAGAAAATTTGGGTCGGAATATTTGTGTAGTCCGTCGTATTCTTACGTATTCGATGTGTGTACTCTGTGCGAGTACTCCGAGTATTCGAATACTCGAATAGTAAGAGCCCTCCCTAGTGTCAATGGTTCAATGGACACGGGAAGAAGCCCCGGTGGATTTTTAAGGCCGGAGCAGACTGCTTTGTGCGTTGTCTTGACAGTGAATAAATGAAACTACTAACAATAAGTGGATATCCTCTAATAAATAATAAGAACAACATAGCGAATTTATCGGCGCTAAGGATTAAAATACATATACACAGCAACGATACATATGAATCATATAGGACCATGTTTTATGTATGTACATAATATCTTTAACAACAACAAAAAAGCTACGCATACACGCATATATATTAATTGTAAATAATGTAAGTGTTGTCGATGGAACGTTAAGACGAAAGGCAAATTATTAAGGGAGGTCGATATATATTATTATGATTATAAAATATACTGTATAATTGTAACGTTGAACGGGACTACGTTTTATACGACGCACGGTGCGGTGTAAGCTAGTCTCAGGATGTAACATACCGAAGCTGATAAAAGACAGAACATTTAATCGTGTTTACCTGTAAGTGAATGTGGAAACTTGCTCGTTCTTTAGATTTCTCACAACGAACTTCGAAATCGATTTTATTCTCGAGAAGGGAGCCGGTGTTTCTGCACTTTGAACGCATTGGCTGGTGCATCGGGACCTACGGAATTTATGGGAAACCATTGTGGATCTTTTTGTTGGCCGAACAGAATTCAACTCTTCAAGTTCTTTTGCCCCTTTTCTATGCAGATTTTGAGAAAAGTCAGACAATCAATTGGATAACTTTTTAAAAATATTATTAATACACACACGATATCGAAAATTTATTCCCATATAGTCGAATTAAAAAGTTTTTGAACAATGATAACAAATGTAAAGATATACAAAAAATTGATGCAATATTTCACTCGAGTTTGGCATACAAAAGGTTAATAAAAAAATGATGTGTGTGATACTCATATTTAATTAAAATCATTTATTCTATAATTCATATTTATAACTCGAAGTGTTTTATTAATTTATTGCCGACGTAATAGTCAATGCGTTAATATTGTATAACGGAACTTGTATTATTTTCAATATCGATTTAATTAACAAATTGTATCGATTGATGTAAATTAATTTTTTATAGTAATATTTCTTGATCTTGCACCACGAGCCTTCTTCCAACCACGGTGACACAATTATTTAAACAAATATTTCGAAATGCATTTAATAGATGTGTTTAACATTTTCTGTTTGTTAATTAAATTGTACAATGCCAATTTGATTATATATTGTAGAAGAAGTCCATGGTACAGATCTTGCGAATTCGGCGTACTAATACGAAGATTAGGATTGTTGATTGCATATATCATTTCCATCAAAAAATTTTGCTTTTGTAAATAATTAAAAAATTTAACAAACTTATGTATTCATTTTAGTTGATTATAAAATATGCATACTTGATACTTTTGTATATTATGCATGAATGCAGATGAATAAATTCGATTGTTAACTCACCTCCACATTCTTTTGTGAAACGTTCATGTACGGTGGATTCAAAGTGTGGAAACAAAATGAAGGAAAAGCTTTAAGCCAGGGGAATAATGCTTTCATTCAATTGTTAATGCAATGAAAAACTTCTCTTCAGCTTTTTAGTCGCTTTTGTCTCTTGAACTCGTATCGGAAATCTATTGCAATAACAATTAATAAACAGGTCTTTTATATACAGGGTGAACCACTTGAAATACTTCCGGAACTGTCAATTGTATTGGAAAACATTTCGGACAAAAGTTGTATGATGTTACGCGAGTCATTTTTCTAAATGGCCGCGTAGAGGTCATTTCAAAGTCATCTGGATTTTTTTATAAAAACATAGATTTTTTAACTCATCGACCGATGCAATTACTAAAATCTCTCCACTAATACTTTTTCGTTTGTCGCCTCGTTTTTGAGAAAACCGATTTCGAAAATGCAGCAAACACACGTGCCGTTAGATCGGAATTGTCTGACGCGTCCGATCATTACCAACCAATTCTACTTCCTGCGTATGCTAAAGCACGCGAATCCGGCCACACCCTGTACACCTTTTGAAACCATTCAACTTCCGAAACGTTTTTTTATACACTCAACTGTTTCGAAAATATTGTCGAATAAATGAGATTACGTATAGTTTGGTAAAGCATGTCCTAAACTTGAATTTGTAATCCTATGCTATTGTCATGCGTTGTGTGCTACAACAAACGTGAGTGAAAACAATCATGTTACGCAACAAATCACATGATTTGCACGACTATGCTCGCTTGCAGAATTCTTTCTTATTTTCTGTTCGCATTTCGTTGAACTTTGATAAAATTGAACAGCGAATAGTATTTTCAAGAAAAGAAACCACCCACAGCAATAATAGTGATGTAATTATGTCTCTGTCTTCATCTTTTGTATATTCGAATTGTGAATAACTTGCCTTCGATACGACACAACTGTAGAGTAACAGTTAGCATACAGTTTAAAGATATCTATAGAATAAACTGCGGTAGAGAACGAGCATGATGTACAATGCTATTAACTTCAGACAATAAAATGTTATTATCGATGTTACCTTATCAACTGTCTTCACTCAATTCCTGTGTCCCAACAACAGTGTCTAGGAAAATCAAAAAGAAATTCAATTGAACCAAACGTCAATTTATTAATATAACAGGAACAACTGGTTTTTCACTTTGTAATCTTAGAATGGATACGCTTAGTAGCCTTTGTGCGTTGCAAATTAGTGTTTTTCTCCTTGTCAAGTTCCTCTCTTAATTTTTCTACATGGTTAGAATAATTGATTGCATTCGCAACAGAGTCTAATTCCAGTTTTTCAATGTTTGGCACCACTTTATGAGCATTTGACAACATGTGCTTGAAAAGTCCCACTTGTTTTGCCGTCAGAATTGATAGCGCTGTGCCAAGCTTGCCTGCACGACCTGTTCGCCCTGCTCTATGAATATAACCCTTAATATGCTTAGGAAGATCGTAAGACACAACCAGTTGTACATCTGGGATGTCCATGCCTCTTGCTAGGGCATCGGAGCTCACAAGCCTAGAAAAACCACAAATGAAATACACAGAAATACAAATACAATAATTTTAAACACTCACACTTGAATGTCTCCGTTAGTAAATTTGTTGAGCACAGTTTCTCGTTGCTTTGACATCAGCTGTGCAGAAAGTTCTCCAATTTGTATGTTCTTTTCGGAGAGAAACAACTGAAGCAAAACTGTCAGCCGATGTGCAGTGTCTCCAGAATTTGTGAAAATTAGTGTTTTCGGGACTGAATTACTCCTCAGCAACACCTCATACACTGCCACTGGCTTGTGTTCTGCCGAACACTCCACTGCAAGCTCTGTTAACTCTTCGGGACTTGTGTACCGACCTATAAAATCGCCTACTTCTTTGTCTAGGTTTACATCCTCATCTTTGTCCGATAACAAAACAGATGTAAATAGTATTGGTTGGAACAGACCCAAGCGATTCAGTTTTTCTGGGTCTTGAGAAAGCGTAGCACTGAATAATAGTTTCTGCGCTGGAATTTTGCTGTTCAGGAAGTGAATAGTTTAGAAATTTGAATGAATTTTCAATGCGTGAAGGTGGTAGTGAAGCGACTAACCAATGACGTAGATTGTGCAGGCTTAATTTTGGAGCATGATGGTGTTCCGGGAGATATTCGAGCCAATCTGCAGCTCTGTCTGCCTCGTCAATAATAAGAAATCTGAGATCGGCGAAAGAAAATCCTGGCGTTTTCAATATGTGGTCTGTTAAACGCCCTGTTGTAGCAACAACTATGTCTACTACAGACATATATTGTCCTTTGCAAGCTTAACAACAGAAGTAAAATGATTTATGTAGAATGCAGCGACTTTTCACTGTGTTTAGAATACATACTTTTCTTTAGAATACTGCTTTGTTCCTGCTGAAACGATGATGCGCCAGAAAGCAGAGCAACCTTGAGACTCGTGTGGGATGTGTACATAACTGCCACCTTGTAAACCTGCGCTGCTAATTCCTGCGATGGTAGAACAATTAAGCAACGCACCTTTGGCACCAATCGAGATTGCAATATTTGCACAACTGGTAAAATATATGCTAAAGTTTTTCCTGTAAATATTGATATTATAATAGTAACAGGATATATTGTACTGCAATAAATAAATTAAAAAATCATATACCGCTGCCAGTGGGAGCAGACACGCATGTATCGCGTAACCACCATCCATGCTTCCTGTCTTCATTACATTTTAGCAACCAAGAAAGCATACTTGCTTGAACAGGAAATAATTTGTCGATACCATTATTTCTCAAAACTTCAACTAACTTGGAGTCTAGAACGGTACTAAATTTTTCTATGCTCGGCCCGCTATTTAATTCCATTGAAATAACTTCTGGATTGGCCAACCAGTCTGGCAATACCCTCTTCACTTCAAGTTTCTTTCTCTTAGTCTTCGCGCCCAGAATCGTAAAGTCGTTCTGTTGTTCCGATGCTTGTTTTTGTACCTTATTCAAGTTAATAGCAGACGATTCATTGATTTGGTCACTTACACCATCATTTTCTGCACCTTTACCTTCGTTTTCATCAATCTCATTCTTTTCAACTTGAACATCGTGTTTTTTCTTTTTCTTCTTCTTGGATGCTTTCTGCTGATCCGTAGTCTCTGCTTCGCATAGTTCGATATTACTCTGTACAGAGTTTTCGCAGATAGAATCATTTTGTTGTGGACTAGTATCAAGTTTGTCATCATTTTCTAATTTGTTTCTTTTCTTTTTAGACTTCTTAACATCTGAAGAATTCTCAGTTGCCCTCTGTCGCTTGCGCTCTTCTATTCGTTTCAACAAATCCGATAAATGTTGCTTCTCGTTTTCATCTTGTTGCTCCTTTTCACCTTCATATCTGTCGATGAATGTTGATTAGAAAATTATACACATGAAGGGAAGGCAGATACATCTTTTCGATTAAAAAATATGTGCCAGCGGGAGTGAAAATATAACGATACTAATGATTTTAACTATTTATTGCTTAAGGTTAGCTATAACACTATATATGTATGTATTTATTTACTATAATATTTACCTATTTATTACAAACAAATTCATTTGTTTTGACAGTAGCGAGCACGTGTTACGACCGTTTATAGGTTATGTGTCACTGATATTCGAAATTGTGTTTACGAGAAGTTTACCCCCACTCTAATTTATTTGATTAAAATATTATTTACATTAATTTTCTATTATTAAATAGAATAGAATTTCTCTATTATTAAATTTTTAAAAATTATGAAATACAAAATTTGGAAAATTACAAAATATATCGGCGGCAATAGATTTGTGATTTATCAACATTGTATATCCTAGATTTCTGTATTATGGACAGTGTCGCTAGAAAGTTCCGAAGCTGGCCGAAACCGGCACCAGAGGGGAATACAAGTAACCCTTCCCTACTTCTCCCGCCCGCGCGTCTAAATAAAAACCAAAAAAAATCATCCCTCCCCGCTCGCGGGACACCCCATCTCATAATCTCACTGATGGGATGTACGAAGTACGTCAAGTACGAAGATCGGGTACCTTGGGCGCCCCGCTAATTTTTAGCCCCTGCCGTACGGCAGCGCCAAGGCCGCCACAGTTCCCCACTGTTCCCCACACACTTCGGACGTAGATAGTATTGTAGCGTGACCCGTTGATCACGCGAACATAGCTACGATAACGTTACCACACTATAGGTTTGATTGATGGCGTTGAGAGGGAAATTTGAATATAAAACATAACGATTAGGTCAAAGCCGTGTATTTCATTTTACATATATTTTATTCGGGCACGATAGTTTAGTCTTAGAATATGTAGGGAAACAATGGGAGGTATTTCCACGGAGATCCTTGACGAAATTCCGAGGGGCGAGACTAATTGAGGAATTTGGGTAAAGTCACGTAATCTCTTGGAGGAGCTTCTCCAATTTCACATAAATAGACAGTCGAAGTCTGGAATCGGTCAAGGACAGGAAGTCGTAAATTCTCTGTCAAGTCAAGGACCTCTTGGAACTCCCTCGGATTTCGGACCTCTCTCTCGTTCGGTCCCACGACCCTTGTTTTGGCGGGCCTTCGCCCTCGCGCGTACCCCACTCTCGTGCGCGCGCTATCGAGACACCTCCACCACCAATCACCATCGAGCTGCAACCAAAGACGAGCCACCCGACGAATCAACGCTCAGCTGGAAGATCCGAATTTTCCTATTGGCTAAGGAAAAGGAACCTGGAAGAAGATACAACCTCGGAACGAGGCAAATACGAGGGAGATACATTTCTGAGATCTTAGAGTCAACAACGAGTACACTATAAAATAAAGTCTATTTTTCGTTACATTTTCTTGTTAAGGGGGTAGGATACTCAGAATTGTAACTAGAAAATCAGTATGACCAACCTCTGTGCAAAAAAAGAGTTTGGTAACACTGCCTTGCCTGATGAACACCAGATGGCGTTGCTTGCTATTTCGAAATTCTATTCAGCTGGGTCAGATAGCACTAGACGTTCTATTGTACTCTCCTGACTAGGCGCCATCTCGTCTAAACCGGCCGAACTAAAATTGGCTCTAGCTCGTTCTGGATGAATGTAATATGGGGAAATCTCTGCTAATGTGAATGCAATCACGGGAATACGTTTGTTGTTCTTATTTGAGCATATTTTGAGCTGGGTGAGGGCTCAATCTAAAGAGGAAGGTCCATCACATCCGGGACTGGTTATTACAGCAGTCAGAAAAGTCTTTAGTGTCCGAAAAATACATTGGAATCTGCGGGTATTTTTTCTCGATTTTTCCTCCACTTTGGACACTCATATTATTATATATAAGCATAATCTCGTTAGCCTCATGACCAGCCCCGGATGCGCTGAACCTTCCTCTTTAGATTGAGCCCTCACCCAGCCCAAAATTTGCTCAAATAAGGACAACAAACGCTTTCCCGCAAACCCTTATTTCCACCCTTATTCTAGTAAGATTCTAGTTCCTTTCTAGTTACAATTCTGAGTATCCTACCCCCTTAAGGGGGTAGGATACTCAGAATTGTAACTAGAAAATCAGTATGACCAACCTCTGTGCAAAAAAAGAGTTTGGTAACACTGAGAAACACGATGAACACCAGATGGCGTTGCTTGCTATTTCGAAATTCTATTCAGCTGGGTCAGATAGCACTAGACGTTCTATTGTACCCTCCTGACTAGGCGCCATCTCGTCTAAACCGGCCGAACTAAAATTGGCTCTAGCTCGTTCTGGATGAATGTAATATGGGGAAATCTCTGCTAATGTGAATGCAATCACGGGAATACGTTTGTTGTTCTTATTTGAGCAAATTTTGGGCTGGGTGAGGGCTCAATCTAAAGAGGAAGGTTCAGTACAGGGTGCTCTGGTCATGAGGCTAACGAGATTATGCTAATATATAACAATATGAGTGTCCAAAGTAGAGGAAAAGTCGAGAAAAAATACCCGCAAATTCCAATGTATTTTTCTGCCACCAAAGACTTTTTTGACTGCTGTAATAACCAGAGCACCCTGTGCTGAACCTTCCTCTTTAGATTGAGCCCTCACCCAGCCCAAAATATGCTCAAATAAGGAAAACAAATCGATTCCCGTGATTGCATTCACATTAGCAGAGATTTCCCCATATTACATTCATCCAGAACGAGCTAGAGCCAATTTTAGTTCGGCCGGTTTAGACGAGATGGCGCCTAGTCAGGAGGGTACAATAGAACGTCTAGGGCTATCTGACCCAGCTGAATAGAATTTCGAAATAGCAAGCAACGCCATCTCGTGTTCATCAGGCAAGGCAGTGTTACCAAACTCTTTTTTTGCACAGAGGTTGATCATACTGATTTTCTAGTTACAGTGTTCAGTATCCTACCCCCTTAAGGGGGTAGGATACTCAGAATTGTAACTAGAATATTACTAGAATAAGGGTGGAAATAAGGGTTTGCGGGAATCGATTTGTTGTTCTTATTTGAGCAAATTTTGGGCTGGGTGAGGGCTCAATCTAAAGAGGAAGGTTCAGTACAGGGTGCTCTGGTCATGAGGCTAACGAGATTATGCTAATATATAACAATATGAGTGTCCAAAGTAGAGGAAAAGTCGAGAAAAAATACCCGCAAATTCCAATGTATTTTTCTGCCACCAAAGACTTTTTTGACTGCTGTAATAACCAGAGCACCCTGTGCTGAACCTTCCTCTTTAGATTGAGCCCTCACCCAGCCCAAAATATGCTCAAATAAGGAAAACAAATCGATTCCCGTGATTGCATTCACATTAGCAGAGATTTCCCCATATTACATTCATCCAGAACGAGCTAGAGCCAATTTTAGTTCGGCCGGTTTAGACGAGATGGCGCCTAGTCAGGAGGGTACAATAGAACGTCTAGGGCTATCTGACCCAGCTGAATAGAATTTCGAAATAGCAAGCAACGCCATCTCGTGTTCATCAGGCAAGGCAGTGTTACCAAACTCTTTTTTTGCACAGAGGTTGATCATACTGATTTTCTAGTTACAGTGTTCAGTATCCTACCCCCTTAAGGGGGTAGGATACTGAATACTGTAACTAGAAAATCAGTATGATCAACCTCTGTGCAAAAAAAGAGTTTGGTAACACTGAGAAACACGATGAACACCAGATGGCGTTGCTTGCTATTTCGAAATTCTATTCAGCTGGGTCAGATAGCACTAGACGTTCTATTGTTCTCTCCTGACTAGGCGCCATCTCGTCTAAACCGGCCGAACTAAAATTGGCTCTAGCTCGTTCTGGATGAATGTAATATGGAGAAATCTCTGCTAATGTGAATGCAATCACGGGAATCGATTTGTTTTCCTTATTTGAGCATATTTCGGGCTGGGTGAGGGCTCAATCTAAAGAGGAAGGTTCAGCGCAGGGTGCTCTGGTTATTACAGCAGTCAAAAAAGTCTTTGGTGGCAGAAAAATACATTGGAATTTGCGGGTATTTTTTCTCGATTTTTCCTCTACTTTGGACACTCATATTGTTATATATAAGCATAATCTCATTAGCCTCATGACCAGAGCACCCTGCACCGAACCTTCCTCTTTAGATTGAGCCCTCACCCAGCCCAAAATATGCTCAAATAAGAAAAACAAATCGATTCCCGCAAACCCTTATTTCCACCCTTATTCTAGTAATATTCTAGTTCCTTTCTAGTTACAATTCTGAGTATCCTACCCCCTTAAGAGTTTGTTCAGAAAACCTTCCACGAGCAGAGTGCTTTAGCGCTCCACGGGCATCCGAACCCATTGAATTCCCCAAATCCCACCACACTGCGACGTAACAGTATCTACTAGATACGTTCCTGACGAAACTCGCGCATGCGCGTGAAAAGCGCCAACAATGGCAATAATCCCATCACTGACCGGCTGACTGGCTGGCGACGGCGCGCGACACTATCACTGAGTGCACAATGCACAGTTCTCTTAGCACTTATTCTTTTATAATAGCAATTTTAACTTTATTAGCAGTCCTTAGCAGTACTTAAATAGGCGTCCTTAGGCCATGGCTTCGATCGCGTTCAACATTCGTTCTTCAATCAGTAAAAGAGGTTAGTTTCGTTTGCATTACACTCTCAATTACACTCTAATACATACTTACATATATTCTTTTCCATTTATTTTCTGTGTGTGTGCGTACGTGCGAACGTGCGTGTGCGTGACTGTGTGTTTTAAATAGACCAAAATAGAAAAAACGACTATTAGAATCAGACTAAAAATATAATATAAAATATAAATAAAGCCTCGTACAGACTTGAACATTTCGGAGCGCCGAACAGCGAACGACAAACGGATTTGTACTATTTCCAGAATTTCTTCATTTCTTGCGAAAATGGGAGCTGCAACGGCGTATACTACACAAAGAAATACAGAAAATGTTGGCAGTTTATTGTGTAAATTAAAATTTCAAAGTGAAATGTTCCGGTCTGTACGAAGCAACATCAATCATAAAAAATATCCTAAATTAATAAAAAAATAATTTTTTTTAATTTAAATGATACTAAATTTATTTTCAATTATTGATCCTTTTACTAATAATTTCTTATCTGTAAATTGATTAGTAATATTTATTCATATTATTTATCATATTGATTATACAGTTCACGTTTAAGTACATCTTGATTTTTAATATATGTATAATTAAATCTTTCAAGAATTCCTCAAATTATAAAAAAAAATTTGCTTCTAATATTATCATTTTCTTAACAATTATAATGTTATTCATAATTTTAAATTTATTAAGATTAATACCATATATTTTTACTCCCTCTAGTCATATATGTATCTATTAATCTTTCATCTTCTTTATCTTTATGAAATCTTTTATAGCCGATATGTCGTTTAGCTGGGTCATTACTAGGGATTGCAATACCGGACCAAAAATACAATACCGGTATTCGGTATTTTTTTAAACGTTGTACCGGTATACCGGTATTAGGAATTTTCATGAAGGTACAAAAACCACGCCGAAAAGAGCGCAGTGGCTTCAGCAGTCACCGCGGCAATGTGCTTTGATTGTCAAGCACACACACACACACACATCGTCAGCGGCGAACGTATTTCAAATAAGAGTAGATGCCCCAAAAAAATATTATTTATAGCTAATACCGAAAATACCGGTATTTTACCTTAGCAAATACCGGTTTCACGAAATTGCAAAATAGCACGAAATACCGGTATTCGGTATACGGTATACCGGTATTGCGATTTCTAGTCATTACAATTGTTTTAAACAAATGCAATGTTTTCATAGCAAGGACCTCTTTAATAATTTCAAACTAATTAGGAAGTAGAGATATAATTTTTTCAGGTAATTTAAATCACCGATGTCTTTCTTTATGCGCGCCGTTCGTCGAAATGTTCGTCGAAATGTCATGATATCTCCAAAAATTCAAGTCATTTAATCTCGAATCTGATGTCTTTAATGCTTCGTACAGACCTGAACATTTCACTTTGGAACTTTAATTCACTCAATAAATTGTCAACATTTTCTTTATTTCTTTGTGTAGTATACACCGTTGCAGCTCCCGTAGTTCGCAAGAAATTCTGGACATAGCACAAATCCGTTCCGTTTGCCGTTCGGTGCGGCGCGGCGCGGCGCGCCCAAATGTTCAAGTCTGTACGAGGCATAACACGTACTGAGAGCGAGTTTCTTTGAAATTTGTCTATTATTTATACGAGGAAAAGCGTATCCTGTGGCTAGGCAGTTAGGCGTTGACGAAGGTCGACTCGCTTCGACGTCACCGTAGCCGTTTCTAATGGCACATTCTAACCGAAATACAGTCTCGATAATATTTTTGTCTACGATTACCTTTTTCAGGATCGTTCATTGCGATTCCGGTCCGCCGCGAGATATTCAGTTGGTTAAATGTGGAAGATAAGCAGAATGTTTTTGAAAGTGTTATCGATGGTTTCAAGAAGATATACAAAACGAAAATGCTGCCTCTGGAACTGCACTATCAGTTTCACGATTTTCATTCTCCCCAACTCGACGACTCAAATTTCGATGCGAAACCAATGATTCTTTTGGTGGGACAGTACTCTACGGGAAAGACGACCTTGATCAAGTATTTGCTCAACCGAGACTACCCTGGATTAAGGATCGGTCCCGAACCAACGACAGATCGCTTCATTGCAGTTATGTACGACGAGAAAGAAAGCGTGATGCCTGGAAACGCTTTGGTCGTCGATCCCAAAAAACAGTTCCGTCCACTTTCCAAGTTCGGTAGCTCATTTCTAAACAAATTTCAATGTTCTACGGCGGCATCCCCGGTCTTGAAAGATATATCTATAATCGACACGCCTGGTATTTTGTCCGGAGAAAAACAAAGGGTATATATGCTTTCAGAATGTACAACAAATATTTGCTTGCCCATTGTACGTAGACTTTGAATTCACTGAACTTTTTTTCCCTCTGGCATTAGGTCGACAGAGGCTACGATTTTACCGGAGTTTTGGAATGGTTCGCGGAACGGGTGGATAGAATTATTCTGCTGTTCGATGCGCACAAACTCGATATTTCTGATGAATTTAGGAGATCCATCGAGGCGTTGCGCGGCCATGACGATAAAATCAGAATCGTCTTGAATAAAGCAGACACGATTGATCAACAACAGCTAATGAGAGTATACGGAGCGCTGATGTGGTCTCTTGGTAAAATACTACAAACTCCTGAAGTATCCAGAGTGTATATCGGGTCGTTTTGGGACCAGCCCTTAAGATACGATTTAAATAAGAGGCGAGTACTTCTATTTGCCTCGTATTACAATGCAATTGTGTTTATCAAATACGCAGTTGTTCTTTTTTATTCGCGTAAACGCATTCCCCACGGCGATATTTCCCGAAAGGGAAGATAACCGCGTTTTTGTTGGTTTCTGTTTATGAATATATTATAGTTGGATCGATTCAAACGAACCTTTGCCAATGAACCGCTTATGCGTTTATATAATACATAATACAACACATCGTTGTTACCCAGAACTTCTTCTTTCAGATTATTCGAAGACGAGGAACAAGATCTCTTCACGGATATGCAGTCGTTACCCAAAACCGCGGTGCTTCGAAAGCTAAACGATTTAATTAAACGCGCTCGATTAGCCAAGGTGAGAAAAAAAAACTCGAAAATCTGCTTATCGAACGTTGTTCGGTCGCTAATCGATCGACATGGACAATTATAAATTATCAATTATCTATTTCACAATGATATCGCATGTACGATACGAACTGAATAATGTTCAAACGCATGTTCGTCGAACCTTAGGTACACGCTTACATAATCAGCGCTCTTGAAAAGGATATGCCTATGATGTTTGGCAGAGATACCAAGAAAGAAAAACTTATCAAAAATCTGGGTCAAATCTATAACCAGATACAAAAGGAGCAAAACATTCCACCCAGCGATTTTCCGGACTTGGAAAAAATGCAGGAATGCTTAGCGCGTCATGATTTTACTAAATTCAATTGTTTGAAGCCTAAATTATTGGAAGTAGTCGATGAAATGCTTTCCGAGGATATTGCAAAACTCATGGTCATGATACCGCAAATCGAATTCGGTACAGCGTCAGACTCTTTAGTCAAAGGTATTTTTTTTTCTCTACAGGGTGTCCCAAAACTCCTTCGCTTCCCAGAAATGGGACGTTCCCGTACGTCACGGAAAACACGGACCAATCAGGGCGCGACCTAGATGCGAGCTGGCACTGTCGGCCAATAGACAGTTGGCGCGCCGGACCGAGCGTGCCAACTCGCGGCTTGGTCGCGTACTGATTGGTCCGTGTTTTCCGTTAATAACTCCTAAACAAAGCCGCGAATAACATTTTTGCAAGGGAAAATGTTGCTTCAAATGATCTCGGGAACCTCCCATTTCCGGGAAGCGAAGGAGTTTTGGGACACCCTGTATATTATATTATTATGTCATACTTTCCTACGTGTATCCTTCGATCGAGAGATATCGAGACGTATCCAAACTTTTTTATGGAACGCAAGAAAAAAATATTCGCACCGATGCCCAACCCATTCTCCTGCTCTACTCACAACTAATTACGTAATCGTCAATTAACATTTCGCGGAAACCTAATATCTCGAGTGTTGTGATAAAGTTGAATTGCCCGCGGTATGAAGCTCGTAACGCACATGGCTTTTTATTATACATATACGTAATTACGCGTGCGATCTTCCGTTTTCATCTTTCGAACGTTTGTTCTTCCAAACTTTGTGAATTTTCAAATATTTTGTCGTAATATTTATCATATAATGATTTAACCATTTACAATCTCGACTACAATAGGTGGCGCGTTCGAGGATGTGATAGATCAAGTAACTCCTTTCGGTTACAAACGAGGAGAAGGAGTCGATGCTGGAGCAGATGGATCAGAATGGGTCGTTAACAAAGAGAGACAAAAGTACGATGAAATTTTCCAATCACTTAAACCGTGCGACGGAAAAATTATGGGCTCAGGTAATTTCTTATCATACGCGTTCCTTCGAATTTATTCCTTCGCATCTCGTGTACCCAAAATCCTAATTCATCCTTTTTGAACAACAATCCATCCATTTGTACAAACATGGATACACTGTATATTTGCTTACGGAGAGATAGTGTACGCTCTGTCGAGTATCGAGTGTATAGGATTGCATCGGTGACGTATATTTAACTCGTTTCACTGATTATTATTATGCTCATTTTCAGTCGCCAAAACGGAAATGTTAAAATCCAAATTGCCGAACAGCGTGCTTGGGAAAATTTGGAAGTTGTCCGATGTCGACGGCGATGGATTCCTGGATTCCGACGAATTTGCTTTGATGATGTATTTAATCAACCTTAAGCTCGATGGCTATGACCTCCCTATGACATTACCAGACCACTTGGTACCACCAGCGAAAAGAAAATAATCTTCAATTAGCTCTTCTATTTTTTGTAGGATACGTCAGTTGTCGATGTCAATTCACCGATACGTTTCTATTTCTACAGTCACCTTGCTTCTTACTTCTTATGTATGTAATTTAATTATAATAATTTACGTCACAACATAGTAATTTGGAAATTACGACCAACTTAGCCACACGAACAGTATTTGCTATTAATATTAAATATTGCATATAATGTTAAATAGATTCTCGAGGGTATCAAAAAGAAAAGAGGTAATGTTGATTTTTAAATGCTTGTTCTAGTCACAATTTTTAATGAATCTCCTTAATTTCATAATTTCCGAATGTCATGGACGTTTAGGAAGAAATATACATTCGACAAACACCGATTCGGGCAAGTTGCTTTTTTACCAAACGAACAGCTAGATCGGGCGACTGGACCAGTATGCGCCGTTTTGCTCGGTTCGGCGAAATGTTTAGGTCTGTACGAGGCATAAGATTAATACAAAATGAAGAGCTACTGTGTGAAACAATATTTTTCTAAATAAATTTTGTATAATGTTATAATTAATAACGTAAATACGTAAGGATATTTATGTTAATCTACGTTACTGCAAAACTGTACTTCGTAAGTATTTTATTACATACTTCATTTTGCTAACGTTCAAATACGCGCCATATACATTTGAAGCCTCCAAATCGTATTAAACACAAGTGGTAAAAATGAAGTATACCGAATATTCAGCTTTTACTAATACGCGAAACATCGGTAAGATTGAGCACGACACCGAAATGGTACAAGGGCACATAAAGCCTCCCGGACCCCAGACAAAAAAGTCCATAAGATGCATTGTCTGTTGCGATAGTATCTCGTTTTTTTTTATTTTTATTTGCCAGGAATTATCAATATTTACATAAGGTGCAAATAAAAATACTAAAAACTACCTTGGATGCACCCATAATCTGCGATTTCTTCTTCTTTTCATCCGCTGGTACCACAGAAACATAACGATATCCTCCTAATCACTTGAACTGCTCATTTTTGATGCCGTCCACACACGAGTCGATCGGCGATTTGGTTGACGCGATCCAGAAACAATCGACGCGTGTGCAGATGGCAATCGCGCCCGTCGCATGAATCGTACATAACGATCAAAACGTACGAACTTCACGACGCGATTACAATCGACCCGTGTGTGGACAGTGTGGACGGCCTAATGCCTAAGGGATAAGGGATAATATCTCGTCGGTGCCATAAAGTGTCAGATCTACTCCTATATCTCGTTGTGACAGTATCTCGTCGGTGCCTATGTAAGTAAACTGCCTTACCAACTATATTTTACGAGTAATTATACCGCCCTCTTCTCATGAATAACGGTTAGTTCAGAAACTATTCACTGAAATAGTATTGGAAAGCAAAAGCCATGTGTAAGTGTAAATAAATGTAACTGGTTTACGGTTCCCCGCTCGACAAATTGAGAATCCCGAAACGAATAGGTATGTACCGTGAGCCGTGATAAAAAGGAAACGCTTGCAAGAATGGCCGTACACTGCGGCTTTATCTACTTAACCTGATTTATACCAGAGAGGTTTCCTCCTCTGTTCATACTAAAAGTTTTCATTGATTCAAAATGAAATGTAATTGCTTATATTTTGATATGTATTCAGCCATTGATATGATTTTCCAAAATCATTAATCTTTCCGTTTGTATTCAAATTTTCGAAGGGCCACCCAAATGCATAAGATGTATTATGTCTATGTTTAATTCGATTGTCGTGTAACAAATTTTTATTAAAAATAATTGATGATTAAGAATGATTAAAAATAATTATATCAAGACAACAGAGTGGCAATAATGTGAACGTAACCTTATAGGAGGTTCCGCCCAAGTGGGGACGCTCCTAAAAGTGTGAGGGGAATTCATAATAACTTAATAACAGCTACAGTCTATCGACCACTGAGAAATGAAATTCTCAGGAAATAAGGACAAGGTGATGGCCGAGTGACTCATTCCTTGGCTTCTCAACGAAGATCTTTCATTCGTCGCGAGAATGGAGCGTAACGTGTACTCATTCGCTTTATGTATCTCGTGCTAGACTACTACCGGAGCTTGTTACTATGCGCAGCTTACGACAATACTTCCGGTTTGCGGTTCGCAAGACTCGGCAACACGAAGAGAAAAATTATTGGCCTCAATACTTTTGATTGTACGAATTATTCTACATTACATCTTCGATACAAGAAAAAATATTTTATAGGCAGAAGTTTTCTCTCTTGTAGGTTTAAGTATATTTTTCTGTTAATAAAACGACTGTTAACTATTTGAAAATTTTATAGGTAGGACATATGTCACAATAGTGAATGTTACAAACATTTTTGACATTGATGTATTTATAAAATGTTGTAATTATTTCCTAAAATATTTCAAGCTATATAAAATAGATTAGACATTTTTTTGAGTCATTAGAGAGAGCGCTTTCTATTATTGTCAAATGAGCTGATGACAAACTGCAATTAAATGCCGATGAGTCAGTCATAGTACTGACTGTGAGATGAATGAATGTTTAGTTATGACGGAATACGCACAAATATGACGTCATACACGTGACGCAATAAATGATTTTCATATATTTCTTACGCACATACTTTGTGTAGAACACGATTTCGAAACTGGAAAATTTCCAAACTCTCCCAAATAAGATGTGTTCGTATAATATTTTAAACATTTAAATATGTTTAAATAATTTTTTGAACTAGCAAGGCACATAATTTATCATTACTATTGATATTCGAACTGGCATTATTTTTAATGTTCTTTAAGTATTGATGAAAACATAATGTAAAAATTTTATTGACGAAAAAGTATCGATGCGTTTGATAGTTTCGTTTGAAAATGTCATTGATGTAAATCACTGGTATAAATTACTGTGATTTTTCGGTGGCGGAAGTGAGACCGTTCATTAACTTGGAACTGTGACGCATAAACAATTTGTGACTATAGCGTGATAATGGTTGTCATCAGGCATCATACGTCGACGGCCTCCCACCACCTACTCTTTCAGACTACTCTTTATATACATAGTAAAACCACGATCTGATGCACAGTCTACTTAAGTACGCGCATGGTGCAAGTAACAATATCGAACTCCAACTAATTTGCGAGCAACTATCTACCGATTCGACGACCTAGTGACAGTGACATTGATCCTGCCGGTGTCTCGACAGTTCTCCAGTGCACTGACAAGGTAAAGAAACAGTTCGGGACGGATTAAAAATCTTGTGTAATTTATTTTGGATCAGACCAAGTTGAAGCCACCGTGTGGTTTTAATTATTTCATTTAGTTCTGTTTTATTTATTAGACGCAAATTCATACAGTCGTTGAAATTTAACTTTTGTATCAAAATCTAAATTTAATTTTCGCTGTACACTTAACAACTATCCAAAAATTTTTAGTAATGATTTTTAAAACTTTTATATCAAAACCAATTACCCAACATTTTTGCAAAATTGATAAACACAATCTGCCCGAAAAATTATCAATTGAGTTATAGGTTAGTCTCGA
This sequence comes from Lasioglossum calceatum, assembly GCA_963966675.1. NCBI lineage: Eukaryota > Metazoa > Arthropoda > Insecta > Hymenoptera > Halictidae > Lasioglossum > Lasioglossum calceatum. The sequence continues at coordinate 909,748 of OZ016548.1, forward strand.
AACTAAACTTCCAGTATTTTTCAGCCACAGTGATAATAAATTCCACACAGTAGTTCATGATAATTTATTTATTATTATTATTAATTGTATCTCATTATTCTAACATTTCTTTAAAATAGTAGTTTTTTGCTACATTTGCATTCTTTTTTTTATTATCTCAATATCAAAAGTCACTATACTATTCAACATCCGAATTTGTTTACGGAGAAATATATGTGAATTTTTAAAAACTAAAAGGATTATACCATTTCAAAATGGTGTACTGACGTTTGGGCCACACTGTACAATTTTTAATTCTGTCATCGTCGATTGCGTAAAATTCTATCGTCTTCAAAAAGATAACCGAAAGTTATGGTTACATTATTCAACTATTATGTCAGCCTTCCTTTGTCGAGCACAATACGAATTCCTATCCGATTACGTTACTGACCTCGCCGATGGAACGTGTCGTAATACGTATAAATACCAACAGTACTTTCAAAGTCTTTAATTAAATGAATTTGAGTTTCAGTAACACTAAAAAACTGAGTAAAAACCAATTCATTTCCTCGTGTCAACTGTTTTCCTCGTGTTAGACACTGCAAAACAACGCAGGACGAATTAATTAACTCATGGCCTTAAAATACCAATCCCCTTTTGCACGACAAGCGTGACTATTTTGTTAATTTGAAGTCTGTTTCTTGAAAGAATGCATCTGACTTTGTAATATCCGTCCAACCCATTCCCGAAGTGGGCGGTTATTATGACTACATATGAGCATATTCGAAGTGTCTTCTTTGAACAAAATAGACTGTGATTACGGCCCTGCCTAACCTTTGATCAATTTAAAGAACCGACAATCTCGACCTAGCCCAAGGTACCTGTTTTTGGATAAAAGAGCTATCCAATAATAATAATAGCTATCCACCCCACTTGAGGCGCACAGTATGTAAGATATAGGACTACACTAGATATCTGTTACGACTGTGACGTAGATCGAGTTTCTTCTTTCGCAAAAACACACCGTAAATACTGGTACGGATGTATAGCCGGGTGGAACGGGTATTACACGAGTTGTGCGTCGTCGTGTCGTCGTGTTGTCGAATTTCCGTGCCATTTTGTACGTTCTCCGCTTGGTGGCTCCCACTAATCCTGTGAGTTTCTACGACGCTCGTCGCCGGCCGATTCAGTGGATTCAGTTGCCTCCAGTTGCCTCCGAGAATCGTGTGTAACCGGTACCGGCATACTTCAAACGAACCAAGGACACGCTATTCTGTCAGAAGAAGCTCCGCCACACCCTGGTCAGTCGTATTCTTCACCGATCAATACAAACATCCTACTGCATTTATTTTTTGGCACGTTTTCTCGCTCGATTCTTCTCGCTCGCCATTCCTCAACCGATGAGATCATCGTTTAATGAGCTCGCGTTGACGCGGACGCTATTTCTACGGGTTCGAGCTCAGGTCGCTGTTTCATTAACAGCTCTACATTTCCAGGGAAATTAAGGACACTGGAATTTTGTCTTTGTAGCAGTTTAGAGTCGTTGATCTTTTTTTATGGGAAATCGGAAATTTAGAATGTGTATTACACTTGTTGCTAGGGCCCACGATCATGTCGGGATCGAGTGATCATTTTTTTTTGGGAGCAGGTTTCTAGACGCCAGTTTGAAAACAGCCTTATTGCCTCATCGATGGTATCGATTTTATCGAGTATATTGCGCTTTTGTTCGTTCAAGTCTTTCGATGCCGGTCGGCTTTTCCAGGGTATTGTCTAAACTAGTTCAAGTCATAAGTTCTATAACTGTCGATTCGTGACTGATGTTCTGCGCTTCTGGGTCAATCGTGACTGGTTGACCCACGTCAATACATACTCAAATATTTATCTACTTTGTTGATATATGTACATAGCGTCCCATCGATTCTATTCCAACAGTGTTTATTTATTCATTCACGAACGGGGAACTTGTTTATAATTATTTAATTGACCATGCTTAGGAACGTTAACAGCTTCAATTATTAATTTCTTAAATTATTCCTTGTAGACATATTGTTGTTATTCCCAATGCAACAGCTATTTATTTAGTTCAATTAATAAATATTAAGTGCATAAGCAGATATTCTGATATTCTAGACCCAGGCACTGCTCTCGAATGGTTAACCGATGTTTATGCAGAAATTGTATATTTGAGAACTGAAATTGTGGTAAATAAAAAATAAACAGAGATCGCCATTATAATATGTAAATTATAATATATAAAAAATTATCGAAATCTTATCTTACATTTTTATGCAGTTCTGTGCTGTATCTTTATTAGCGACAGAATACATTTCACGGAACTCTTATATCACAAATGCGGTAAATGATTTGCGTAATCATTTTTATCTCTCGAGTCCCAGAAAAAATTGCGATTGTGTGCACATACGTGTTCCTTTACAATGTCGTATGACTCATAGTCATGACATCCAATGCCAGAGGTGTGAAGGATTCTATGCTCCTAAGCTCAGATATTTTAAAAAAACGAAATTAAATTTATGATCTTTCTTACAGACATGATTAAGATTTTTCAAAAATTATTAAATAAAAAAATTAAATGCTTATATTCAAATATATACAGGATGTTTTAGAAATGTACAATTTCTACTTTGTTTGTTATAGATAATCTGAACAATGTCGGCTAGCCAGTACTACCACGTGCAGGTAATTATTAAATGTTTTAAGTACTTACAAATATTTAAAAAAATAAATTTTTTATTATATGTAATGAATTATTAAACGGCAGGAAAATGTTCGAATGTGAAATAGTTTTGAAATCGATTCAGTAAAAATACATCAAATTCATTTCTGTGTTCGAAATGAACTACAGCAAGGAATGAATAAAATGGTACAATTTCCTTTATTTTATTTTATGAAAATCTTTTCTAGTGCACACCAACAGTGTACCCTGCAGACCCCTTCAATCCTGAAGAGGATTCAGCTCTTCTGCGTAAAGCTATGAAGGGGTTCGGCACCGATGAACAAACGATCATCGACGTGCTGGCCCATCGCGGCATTGTGCAGCGTCTCGAAATTGCAGACAAATTCAAGACAATGTACGGAAAGGACCTAATCTCCGAATTGAAGTCAGAACTAGGCGGCAATTTCGAAAACGCAATTTTAGCGCTGATGACGCCATTGCCGGAGTTCTATGCTAAAGAGATACACAACGCAATTTCTGGGATGGGCACTGACGAGGGAGCCCTTATCGAGGTCCTGGCCTCTCTGAGCAATTATGGCGTTAAAACCATAGCTGCTGTCTACAAAGAACGTGAGTAAAAATTTACTTCATGCTTTTTCAAGAGGAAATTATACATTGTTGTTTCTAGAATCTAGAATATAAAGATACCTTTTTATTAAACGATTATCAGTCGTACCTCCGAAAATATTTTAAATGCTCAGAGGAGTGGATGTAAAAATTTAATAAAAATTATGATTGTAGTGTATGGAAACGAGTTGGAAGATGATCTGAAGAGCGACACATCTGGACATTTTAAGAGGCTGCTGGTTTCTCTCTCATGTGTAAGTGAAATTCAACGATATAAATGTACGCGGCTAAGTTCACGTGATTAATTAAATTTCGAAAAATTTTAACAGGCTAACAGAGATGAGAATCCCGATGTGGACGTTGAGGAAGCTACCCAAGATGCACAGAGGCTGGTAGAGGCTGGTGAAGGCCAATGGGGAACAGACGAGAGCACATTTAATGCTATTTTAATTACCAAAAGTTATCCTCAATTGCGAAAAATATTCAACGAGTACGAACGCCTTACCGGAAACAGTCTTGAAGACACCATCAAGAGTGAATTTTCTGGCGCCATTGAAGACGGCTATCTCGCAGTCGGTAAGGCAGAGCATACATCCAGTTTTTTAAAAAATCAATCACCAAATTTGGCAAATCAACATAAACGAATTTATGTATTTAGTATGCAATGGAAAAATTAATAGCTGCAGCTATTAAAACAACAGACATTTTTCTCACAGACTAGTATTCTTGTTCGAAATTCATTTTTTCAGTATGCATGGAAGGTAAAAATCTATAGCAAATCCATCAATGTGAAATTGAAAATCCGCCAAGAAGATACGGGGAAAAATAATTTGTCTACTTGAATCATTGTTCTTCTTTTTGTTTCAGTGAGATGTGCCCGAGACAAGACTGGATACTTTGCGAAGCGCCTTCATAAAGCAATGAAAGGTCTGGGCACTGACGACACGACATTGATCCGAATAATCGTTGCTAGATCAGAGATTGATTTAGGGGACATTAAGGATACCTACCAAAAAATGTATGACCAGTCACTCGCTGGCGACATTGACGTGAGTTGAGATTATTAAATCTAGTTCCAGAGTCCAGCCTTTCAGATCGATTCTGCAAAATTCTTTTGGAATCTAAATAATATCGATTTCGGTCCTCAATCTGGTTTTTTCTTATGATATTGTTATCGTTCTTTATTATATCATTTTGCAGAAACAACCTCTGAGGTTGAAACCTCTTTTCACCCACATAACCGTGCACATATAAATGTTGTAATTCTGCTCGAAACAATTTTTAACTATTTACTGTACTATATTTCGGCTGTCCATGACTCTCCATGAATTTCAGGACGACTGCTCGGGCGACTACAAGAGACTCTTGCTTACTCTACTTGGATGAAAAACATTTTATGTTCGACAGCTTCTCTTTCGTTTCACATTATACACTGTACAGTGTGCAATTCGTTCTTTACGACGATTCGCGAAGCTTTCTAGATGCTTATGTTAATCTGATGATATTAACTGCGGTGATTATGGTGTTGCGTGGTTGCCTTTTTGATACTTCTATTGCGCAGAATACAACAATACAATACTTAGTCTCCGTGAGACTAGATGAATAAAATATATTAATAATTTCTTATATTGTTCTTAAAAATTCGTTCTCCCAATGTCACCACTTAACTCTGTAATTTGACCAATTAACATGATAAGCCTTGCGTGGGACCGTTGAAAAATATTTTTAATAGTTTTGAAATCGTGCTGTGTCCCACGTGACGCTATGAAATATGGCGCGATTTCTGATTAACATTGTACTAAAAATCATCGATTTATAAATAGATCGAAATTTAACATTCCCAAGAAAGATATAAGGAATTATACTAATTGTACAGCATCTGGGTTGCTTTAATTCTCTCTACATTCTGTTTGCATTTACAGAGCGACTGCGGCGAAGAATTTAAGCGGCTTCTGATCGCACTTTTGAATTAATGAAAGTTATGGAAAGGCTCTGTTCTCTGTAAGAGCACGCCTAACCTCGAAACCGTGAATAATACGCCTCCCACGTAACTGTACTATTTGTTTTTAATAAAATCTGCACGTTGGTCAACGGAAAGCTGTTCATTTACTGTCGTAAACTGACGTAAACTGGTCTGACGTATATCGAGAACACCTGTGTCTTCTCTCTTTTGCAGAACGATTGCGTCGCTGAGTGGAAAAGACTTCTGATCGCGATGCTGAATTAGGATTGCGATTTAGGCCGTCTCTCTATCCGGATTAATACTCAAATATTACTGTTAACATTAGTGCAGCCATTACTCAGAGGCCAGAAGTTCAAGATCATTTTGAGTGAAGGTTAAGTATTAGAAAATTATCAAAGAGTGCCGGAAACTCTTAACCAAAGAATCAAATTATAAATATATTCCTAATTGTTAATCAGGTCGATATTAGAAATGTTTAGCTGGCCAAGAAAATTAAATGTATCAGTATAAAAATTTTAGATGGTTGAGAAAAGGCAAGAAAAAGTATATATATATATACTTACATTCCATTTTTAATTATATATTTTTTATATATTTTTTACTCTTGAATGATCTATCGTTTTTATTTTATTGCAAATGTGATTTTATAAATTTTATTAGACGTTTTGTCTATATTGAAAAATGTTAGAAAATATTTATTCTTGAATATTTGGTTAACGCAGCAAGTTGGCAGCTCGAATATTTTAAATAAATATTATATTCTAATGTTGTATTGCAAATAAAAGTCTATTTATGAAATAAATATATCTTCTTAATTCCCCGAACAAGTACTATATATATATATATGTGTGTTAATTTTTTAACCGTTGTATTCTCATTACAAAAAAGTGTAATTTAAATGTTAACATTTACTAACACGAGGAGATTGGAGAAAACAATGATACATAATATGGTATAATGATTAAATACAGGAAGATTAAATATATTAGTTACTCACAATTAAATTCCAACAAGAATCATCTGCTCCGTAAAATGTGAAAATAATTTATAAAAAATCATAAGGAATCACTTACGGCTTACGGCTTACGGTGATCAATAACCTATAATCCTATAATCTATTCTACAATTGTAGCACAAGCACAAACAAGACACGCCCATGTAAATACACTTATTTACATGAATAATCTGCGGTATTAAATAGGTTCATTGTGTATGTAGAATCACAAGGAGCATTCTAAGTTAAAAAATTAATTTTGAGCGCCTAAATAATTTTTGAATCCTTATTGAGAATAGCTTGCAAACCTTAGGCCTTAGGCCTTAGACCATTTGCAAACGTGGTTAGATGGAAAGCTGGCTTAAAATCCAAGAACAAAATGGTCGAAACGGTAGACAGCACTGACAGCAGTAGACAGCCTCGATCATTTAAAGTGACATGAACTACTAAATGATTACGATACAAGAAACATTTAGATAATATTAATAATATAGGGAATACATTTCTGATATTATAGCTACCGTGATTTCTGAAATTGCTACAAAACAATCATGCTAAACGATGTACCGAAAAGAATATTGAAAAGCTCGGAATCAACTGAGGTATGTGTCTCACTTTTATTATCCGATAAAACTTATACGAAAAATTAACATACATTATTTCATTGTTTCTTAACTTAGATCCACACTGTTAATTCACGAATTTGCAATTTTCGCTTTTATATTGCTAAGATGTTTAGCTTTTACGTACCAAGTCGAACAGCGCGCGGGAAATTGAGAAACGTTTGAAACATTTTTCCAGGCTGACGTTCGCGAAGATGAGGAACAAGCGAAAAAGTTTCAAGAAATTATCGATTTACTTTTGGCTGCGGGATATTTTCGAGCCAGAATCAAAGGTTTATCAAATTTCGATAAGGTAAATCCAATAAAACCTTCAGAAATAATTCATACGATAAAACGGAAAATATTGAATTGATATAATCTTTAGGTAATCGGTGGGATGACCTGGTGCATAGAATCTTGCAACTTTGACGTAGACATTGATCTTCTATTCCGTGAAAATTTAACTATAGGTCAAAAAATGTAAGCTCTCTATAAAATAATTGAAATATTGAATGATATAATATATTCTATGACGCGTATAAATTTTAGTGCTCTGACTGAAAAAATTGTAGCTATGCTACCCAAAATGAATTGTCCATACCGAATAGAGCCACATCAAATTCAAGGCTTAGACTGTATCCACATTTTTCCAGTTATTCAGGTATTTTTTATTCTTTGCAATAAACAATTGCATGCTTGCCTTTCTTTACGACTTTGTAATTATGATGAACGTTTCAGTGGTTAGTCAAACGCTCAATGGAGACCAGAGAAGAAATGGCAGACTTTGTTCGATCATTTGCGCTCAACCAGTTTCACAAAAAGCATTCGTTCGTTGAAGACGCCGGCACAGAAACAGCTGCACAAGAAAATCTGATAAGGAACATTCGTCTGATTAAAGTAAGATTGTAACGAAACAAGAAAGCACTAAAGAACATCTATGTCCTCGTAAAATACTTAAAATTTAGAATTGTATTCAAATATGGTTACACAATGCTCAACATAATTGATCAGATGCTCTTATTCAGTTAACGTATAAAAGTCATTTAAAATAGTTACGATTGTTTCGTAGAAATCATACGAACCACGACGACTTTTCAAACACAAAAACGGTTCTATCAAAGATGAATCCACCAGGTTTCTTGGCACAGTTTTAGAGTATGAAGCACCTTTGTACTATTCGACAAAAGCACCTGGATCGCCAACTACAGCAAGTGCTGATGATACTAAGGATACCGCCGCAAAAGAAGATTTAAAAGAAAAAGTAAGAAAATATTTGTATCATATGTTCACATAGAATTTGTGAAGTCTGTGCATACACTAGGTGAATTATAAATTGATTCAATTTTCATGCATGCTAATAGGATACACCACAGGTGAGGTTTTCAAAGTGTTTCTAATTTACCACAAAAAAAAGACATTAAGGACCTTGAAATTTTGGAAACTTTCACTTCGAGAAAAATGTTTTGGATATTTTTTAAACTGCACCATATGTTTTGTAGGAGAACACGGAAAAATTAGCAGGAAATCTAGCTGCCATTGAGGAAAGTTCGGTGAGTAATTAAACATATAAATATTTATTATTAGTTAGATACTTTTTAATCATGCTTTATGCAGGCTCGCTTAAGTGTCGCAGCTGTAGGCAACATCGTTGGAATTCAGGCTCAAGAAATCGCTAAAGTCGCTGAAAAATATGCAACTATGTCGACTTCCGAGAGTCAGGTGATTTTCCATTTGCCGAACGTTTGGTAAATTAGTTCATTCTGTTATGGTTATTTTGCTTCATTGCAGGATCAGAATACTACAAGTTCTTCGGCACTCATTGCGTTACAGAAACAGAAAACAGTACTACAAAATCGAGTGCGAAAATTAACTAAAGATAAAGATGGTTTATCTGCTCAAGTTTCAGAATTAACTGAGAAAATTCATGAATCTCGTGTGAAACGACAAACTATTGAGCGTTCGCTGAAGAAAGCAGAGGAAATGGGGATTAATGAACAGGATAGGTAATTTCTTATTATTAATATACGAGACGTGTTTGTCTTATTGTTGAAACGTACAGTGGCTAAATAAATAGGCCATGCTACATTAAAATAAATCAACTTCCGATCTTCCAGAAAGAATAATTTTATATGAATTCTGCAGTGTTTACAAACGTTTGGAGGAACTATTGTTAGTGCATGACGGTTTGAAGGAGCAGGAACACAATTTCCGAGAGCAATGCAAGTCGGACTTGAATATCTTCCGTGGAAAGTTGCAAGACATTGAAAGTGGTACCTCTGAAGAGGAGGAAGACCGTTTGAAAGAGTATGAGGACCAAAAAGAAGCAGTAACAAAAGCAAGACTACAATTAGCGAAGAAGAACAGAGCCATTGCGTCATTGACTAGGCAGTTGGATGATGTTCCTGGTCGCTCTGAACTCACGCAATATCAAAGACGCTTCATGGAACTTTATAATCAAGGTTAGATAGATAGACTTAAGTGGCTTAGATGGGTCATCCTGTATTTTTATGGTAAAAATCACAGTTTCAGCCAAACACAAGGAAACGAAACAGTATTATACGTTGTACAATACTCTCGACGATACGAAACTCTATTTAAGCAAGGAGTTGTCGTTGTTAAACTCCATCCAAGATAATTATAATGAGTAAGTACTACGGAATTATTTATTTATTATTTATGATATTATTTAAGTTTCTTTTATGTGCTTTTGCCAGGGCAATGGCATCGACGAGCGGCAAGGAACAATTTTTAAACCAATTTGAGGCGATCGTTGGTGGCGTGATACGCAACAAGGCAAAAGTAATTAATTTCATTCACATTAAATTATTTATTTATATCCACAATTTTTATGTAATACCTTATAATTTTGTCACAATTTTTAAAAGGACACTGTTATTTTATCTGGTAAAACTGTAATAACTTTTACGTGGATCATTTTATGTCATTTCAATTAGTTTATTGAATCTTCATTACCCATTTTGATAACGAGGTTGCGTTTCTGTAGGTGGAGAAAAGATGTGCGGATGAGAAATACAGAAGGGATGCGCTTAGTCGACAACTTGCTTCTCTGATAGAACAGCAACGGAAATATGTTGCTGCGGTTAGGCAACTGACTATCGAATGTCGCAAAAATGAGGCCTTACTCGCACAGCTGCGAGGTCCGTAATAATTATGGTATTTTTACTATCTAAAGGTACTATCCAATAAATATGTTGCGTTGCAGTAACTGAACAACAATTCTTATAAAATAACATTGTATCTGAGACAGCACACCGAATTTTTCTATGTAAAGAACATTTGTATAGAGCATTATGGTTAAAGCCTGAAAGTCTCCAAAGTCGGAAATATTTCTTTTCTTGCAAAATTGAATTTCTCAAAATCTAAGCTGGAATTGTTGGAAAAAAACAATTTTTCATCTCATTTATAGGAATTGTGCATTGAATATTGCAACGCATAAAGAATTAAAAATTTATTCGAAAGTGTAATTAGCCGGCGGGCGTTAAAAGATGCTGCTATTTTCAACGACAGAGAAAATGGCCGCATGTATAATTAATTGTTATTTTTAATAAAACTATCGTTTATGTTGTGAAAATATTCCTTACAACTTTAAATACACTGTAACAAGTTCGAGAAACGGTTTGTACAGTAAAATACTAACTTTGCCCAGCTCCTGTCCAATCCTTATAAAATTATACTAATTTTAATACTTAATATTAATTATCTGAGAATTTTTAAGTCGTTTTGAAATTCAAACAGGTAGAAAACAAACAGTTATGTCTATTTTTGCATGCGATGGTTAACTTTTGTTCTGTTGTTCAATGTCATTAGCATACTTTTGCACGCCGTCGGCTACAATTAGGTAATAAAAGAATATGTTAAGTCCGTCAAAAAAATTTCACAAATCTTTTCTATTTATTCAAAATTACTAAACAAGTAATCAATCTTTCTATACATAGGAAGACGTTCTATAATGTGCAAGGTTTTATAAATGATGAATTGCATAATCTCTTTAATTAAATCATTTACAGACTGATGACATTATTGGTCTTGCGTAAAGAGACCTATGAAATAATTCTACTTAAAAATTATTTATAAAGTTAAGCCTTTCTTGGAAAAGATATAGCTCAATCGCAGTATAACTATATTTTATGACCTTCAGCAACTATAGCTAGTTTGGTGCCAATTTTAGCTGACCAGGAGTCTGACGTCTGACATAGAGAAGTCCGAAATTCTTATCATAATAAATCTGTCAGACTACTGTAGTTATCACGTTTTAATGGCAAATATAAACCTACTTAACTTAATATTCATATTTAAATTTAATTTTTTTTACATTGATTACTGTACCTAGGCCAATTTACTGAAATTCAATTATGGCATATATAAACTGAAAAATGAGATACTGTCAAACTTTAAAAAGAAAAGACAGAAAATTATTTCATTTATATTCATAAATTAAAAGACGTTTAAATTATAGACTGTACGTAGTATATGTTACTATTTTTCAGATTCGTATTCACGAGGATAATTTGGCATTTCAGAACTATATTGTTCCATTTCGTTATCACTGAAATATACAATGTAAATCAAAATTTCGTGTTTGATCTGTCCCTTGTTTTATATTTGTTTTTGAATTTAGACGGTTTAGCGGATAAAAAAGTGACGATTTCTCGAATTTGATAGAGGTTGCCAAAAAATTGTTCCACGAAACAATTGCAAACGCTATTTAAAATAGTCGACGCTATAGTCACGTGACGGTTTTATTAGACGTGTCGTGGTGTATGTAGGTTCACTGTACAGTTGGGGACAAAATTAAGTGGGCAATTAAATTTTCATTCGTTATTACCTTAGTCCAGTCGTCGATGAAAACCACAACTTTTATAAAAACAATAAATTAGAATTTCTTTTCCATAAACGACGCGCGAAGTTTGGCCAAAATTTCTCTTGAAGCCCCACCAATTCGTCAATTTTGTACTCTCCGAATAATTTAAGTTTATTAACAATGTAAATATATGTGAGAAGTGAGAACATCAAAATTCCCGCCAGTTTGTAACTCCAACATGTTTATATAGGGTGATCCACAAATCGATCACCAATACAATTCATGGATCACCCTGTACAAGCACCCAGAAAAAATAGTAAGCAAAATAATCGGGAAATTTAAAAAAGAATTGCATCACAGTTTTTATTTTTAAAAAATCTCAAAGATCACGTTATTGTTACATGCTAAATCGGGCTTTACTTTGTCGGTGACTGTATTTGTGCATCTGTGTACTTATTATACTTGTCGTTACAAGTACAGTCAAGCTCATAATCAATGGCACACACTCTATTTATCCGAAGTAATCCGAGAAGGGAAAATCAGAATACTTTTTTCTGAATTACGGAAAATAAGTAAAACTTGCTTTTTACTTTTTTATTTGGGCTTGTAACAAAAATTTAAACAATATGTTCTGTAGATCTGTGTGAATTATACACACAGTGAACACTTTTCAAGATCAGAGCATAGCGTGAAAGTCGCAGATTTACGGTCCTGTCAGGAAATTTTGCCCTTACATTCTTTATACATCATTTAGTAAACTAATTCTCCTAAAGTCATGTGGTCCGCTTTTGAAAAAGTGACACTTTTCTGACTGACTGTACATGCTGTAAATGTCATCAAAGTTATAAACTCGTAATCGGAAATTGCCGAATAGTAAAATAAAACGGCAAAAATAGGGTAAAAATCATGAAAAATTGTAATTTTCACAATTACCTCATTTAAACTTAAATATTTTCATTACAAGCCCAAATAGAAAAGTTGTGAAAATCAACTTTCACTATTTCCTTTCGTAAGTCGGGCGAAGCGCAATTTCTTCAAAATGTTCATTATATATTATTTAGCGAAGTAATCCATTTCGCTTGGCATAAAAGCTGCAGTGGTTTGTTCCATTAATAAAAAAGTTAAAAGTTTGTGCTTTCAATTATGAGACTGACTGTATGCGTACAAAAGTGCATATACATATATATATATATACATACTCTGTGCAGTCTGTTTTCCCTTTCGCAAGTGTCGGTGTTTTCCTGCTCACTCCGTCAGAGTCCTCTCCGTTCGTCGCTTTGTGCGAGCTGTCGCCATTGTTCCCCTTACAGTGTGTTTTTAATGTGTTCACGTGTTTCGTTCGTATTCTCGAGAACTCGTAGCCGTAATCAGTGGTGAGGTGTTCAGTGATTTAGTTTATTAGCGGAACTTAGAATGTAGCTAGAACAATCGGGCAGCATATTACGAGAAAATACGTAATATGACAATTGCATCGGGCGGACTAGCCATCCGATCGTTCCTTTCAAACTAAAGGAACATGTGCTATCTACACGGTGGCTTTTAACGCAACACTCGCATGAGAGAATCATGGCAAAAGACGAAGGAGACGACCTCTTGCCAGACAAGGACGCGGCGAAGGGATTCTACGCGAAATACGAGCCCAAAGAAATCCTTGGAAGGTTCGTCACGTGATCCATTCGAAACAAGAAAATAACAACATAGCGTACTATTTTTATTTGTCTTGCCCAGCACGCGTAGCATGATAGATATGTTTGTGTTTGTATTATTAGATCATGGTACATACGTTGCAATCACTATGAACGGACCCAGAGATTCTTACCGCGTCCTAACCTGTACAATTATATAATTTGATCAAGCTAAATAAATCCACGAAATTCAACAATAACATCCCTCGAAATGAATAAAACGATACACGGAGCATAGTTAACATTTACTTCATCGTAGCATTTTTTTTCAATCCATGTTTATAAATTACCATTTATTGTTATCCTAATTAATTCTATGCAAATTTTGCTTAACCATTCGAATCGACAAAATGTCGATTGTGTAGGAAATATTAGCATTTAGCTAAGGCTTCTTTTGATTTCGGTTTTAGCAGATTGTATAATGCTATGCACTATGCTATAGGAACTAATATCATTCACAGTGAAATGCAATTATATGAAGTTTCTACATTAGTCTATTTCGTAACTGTTCGAAACGCTACCTGACTCATTTCAAACTTTGTGTACGTTGTATATAGAATCTGATGTGATATGATATGATACTTCGGTATCTCGCATTGTTTGACAAGGATCACAGATCCTTTCACGGCTCGCTGTGGTGGGGATTCGCGACAGTCTCCCTCGCTTTCAACCGATATGTAACTGGTACAGTTACAGTATACAACAATACAAATTTTTCCAAGCTTTCTAAACCTAGCTTTTTAGGAATATTGTTTAGTCCTTTAGTTTAGTTCTACATTAATGTTTGCAGAGGAATATCTTCCACTGTTAGAAGATGTATAGAAAAGGAAACAGGCGTAGAGTATGCAGCTAAGATAATAGATATTAGTACTGAAAGTAACGAGGATGGAAATACTATGAAAGATGCTACGTTACAGGAAGTGCATATCCTTCGTAGAGTTGCCGGGCATTCTTATATAAGTAAGTTCGTAATTCCGAAAGAAAAGAATGATACAATAAAGAAGAAATAAATACATTTCTAATTATAATCTTATAATGTTTCTTTCTAGTTGAACTGCACGATGTGTTCGAATCGAGCACATTTATTTTCTTAATCTTCGAAATTTGTAAGAACGGAGAATTGTTCGACTACCTCACATCTGTGGTTACACTCTCAGAGAAAAAGACGCGCTATATTATGAGACAGGTGTTCGAAGGAGTCCAACATATACATAATCAAGGAATAGTGCACAGAGATTTGAAACCCGAGAATATATTGCTAGATGATAATCTAAATGTTAAAATAACAGACTTTGGATTTGCCAGGTTGTTAAAGACGACAGACAAATTATATGGTTCGTAATTACTTTATAATAATAATATTAAAAGTATAAGAAAGTATAGATTGCATTATTATTCTTCTTTCGCAGATCTCTGTGGTACACCTGGATATTTGGCACCGGAGGTACTGAAGTGTAATATGTTCGAGAACGCGGATGGCTATGGATACGAAGTAGATGTGTAAGTTGTAGATTATACGCGTGGTACATTAATGAATTATCTATACAGATAATTACTATTTATTTCTTCTTAGATGGGCTTGTGGAGTAATTATGTTTACTTTGTTAGTTGGTTGCCCACCGTTTTGGCACAGAAAACAAATGGTTATGCTTAGAAATATCATGGAAGGCAATTACTCGTTCACATCTCCCGAATGGGCAGATATAACAGGTAATTCTGAATTGAAGATCAACTCAGGAATGTATACTCGCTAATGAATTAAAGAATCGATTAAATGCAGTGAAATATAATTTTCCATTTATTAAAACGTCTTCATTCTTTCAATTTCAATTGCATTTTCAGAAGCACCTAAAGATCTGATAAGAAAATTACTAGTGGTCGAACCGAAAAAGAGGATTTCCATTAAGGAAGCATTGGAACATTCGTTTTTCCATACAGTTGTAAGTATATCGCTGAATAAATGCACGTAATGACACTGTATACTCATCTAAATCGAACACCATAAATGCCTCGCTTATTATTGACAGAGAAACCATAATTTTTAGGTTTGAGAGGGTAAATACCGTGGTAAGCAAGAAATTGAATGAAATCCTATATTTCTTTTCTTGCATATCCTTATAGAGCATTTAAAAAGAAAAGAGTCAACGAACTTAATAACCGTTCCGTCAATCAAGTCGTTTTTTTCTTATGGGAATGTACATATTTTCTTGACATCTTTGTAGAAAATTAAAAGTCGAAACCAACGACCTCCGTAACCATACTATTGGTTAACAAAAGCTATTGAATAGGTTCAAACTCATGTATCTCGAGATTAAATGATCGAAAATCGGATTAATTTTCTTATGCTTTGCAAGAATGTCAGAGGAAACATGGAGTTTCGTTTAAGAGATACATTGGTGACCTTGGAATCTCGAGAACTACGACCTTGAGAACAATTTTTGGCCATGATATTTATCCCCTGAACTGCCGTCAACAATAAGCGAAATATTTGAGGCTCTTGATTTAGTTGGGATACTCTATATAGTTTCGAACAGAAAAATAAATATTTCTTTCTTTTTTTTTTTGTACATTTCTAGAGGACGGTATTACGATTGTAATTTCATATTTTTCTTTTTATGCTTTATGTGTTGTACATTTATCAATTCATGACGAGATACATTTACTCTCGAAGAAAATGTTCACGCATCGATCTTCGAACAATTCTTTTGTCATTGTTTTGTCTCCGATGAGATCATACAACATAACACCTATATAAATCGAAAATTATTGGAATTACAGCTATGGGATCAAGACATTGCGCCTCTAAAACGTTCGCTATCATCTAATTCTCGACGTCTGAGTAGGATATCTCAATTAGCTTTGGTAAATTGTTTTTCTTTTTATTTTGTTTGCCGTTACATGTGGGTTTATATAACTTTTACGTACTTAATAATAACAATTAACACTTTGGTTTGAATTAATATTGAACTTTTATTTCGTTTCTATTTGTTTTCATTTCTAAATTCTAATCTTTGTAAGTATGTATAACGTGTTCGTACGAAAGTGAACGGTTATAACTGACACTTGTAACTATGCATAAATTAATTGTATAATATATAAAAGATTGGAACCTTAATTAACAATCATCTGTTATCTTTGCATGATAAGTTAAAATTCGAACAGATTGATAAGAAAGACTGGAGAAAATCCACGACTAACAAATCCGATGATCTCTTAATTTCAATTATTATCTTCGCTTCATTTTACACGGTTTCTTGTTATTCTATGTATTTTATTATTTCTCATTGCAGCAAGCTGTTTTTTCGAATGAAATGTCATGTATCTGCTCTGAAAAAATTCTATCATTGCTTAATTTTTCTACAGGAATTAAAGGCAAAGTCGTTTAATGCAAGGAAAAGATTCCAGTTAGCTATTATTTGTGTTCGTGCAGTTGTTCGTATCAAACGACTTCACACAACGCCTGAACCTCTTTCGACGCAAGTGGCATGCACTGACCCTTACAGAATCAAAATCTTGCGAAAGGTACAATTTTTCATATTTATTATATAGATGTAGGAAATCTTTTTCGAAGTCCACAACCTTGAAAATATCTTAAGTTCATGAAAATTGTTCAATAACACTATTCAACAAGTTTCAACACGCGTGAATGTTTATGCAATAAATAATTGTATTCGGAGAATCTGTAAAATCATTTGCTGCGAAAAAGATTTCTATAGCTTTTACCGTTAATGCACAAACCAATTTACAAAGTAGAAAATTTTACGTTTGCTTTAAAATTATATTGAAAAAACGGTTTCTCAACTCAGTGTTATTTATTGGGACGGTGAAATTCTTTATGTAATTACTAAACTCTTTGTCTGCACAAAAATGTGCAGTACATTCGATGGATCGTTCCGCGCAAGAAGCATTTGTTCAGCTTTCACGGTTATCCGAGAATCTCGATCTTTCTTTTTAAAGTATGTCTAGATTTTTTAATTAAACCCTTCGAAACTGAATTTAAACGTATTTAAATGTTTTATGATATTATCGAAAGATATATACGATTATGATTTAATAATTTGTGCAATTATTACAGGTGATAGATGGTTGTGCGTTCAGAGTTTATGGGCACTGGGTGAAGAAGGGCGAAGGACAAAATCGAGCTGCTCTATTCGAGAACACACCAAAGACAGAGTTGAAGCACCTATACGTGACTAATCTGAGCAGATAACCAATGCTTCAACAAAGCACCCCCTAGTTACAATTGTGAATTTTTTTTTGTTAGTCGACGTTTACAGTATCTAAGCGAAATATTTCATTACGACAAAAAAGTGAAAAAATAAATAAGTTATTTAATAGAGAGTGGTATATATTTGTACTGCTTTTTCTTTGGTTCCATTAAGGAACAAAGAATTCTTCGAATGTGTTATGGTAACTATAAAAGTGTTCACCGAACGCGCGATATCGTCAGGTAAACATAATTATTATCTCTGTCTCTCTCGATATTGCAGAACAAGAAAACAAATTGGATTGTTTCAATTCGAATCCTTCTGCGGAAGCACAGTTGCATATTTATGGCCTTTTCTAGGAACATTTTGTACGCTGCTCGACAAATTTTAGTTGGTATAAACGAGAAAACTTCCGAAAACCTGTTGCGAAATGTCAGGGGTTTTGTTAGCGGCACACTACGACAAACTAGTATCACACTTTTAGGGTGTGTTTGACGCGTAGATCAAGTATTATGTTGAAAATTGTTTGTGAAATTATTTTTTGAATGTTTTACGTTAAATTAATGATAATCTTTCTGCTTTACAGTATTTTCGATTTTGTCATAGCACAATAGAACGTGAAAGAATTTATTGTCAGTGGTACAGATAAGTTTGTGAAGCATGTTCCGGTTTCGTTGGAAAGGAGTCGGGACTATTCATATGATAATAATATATCAATGATCAAAGAAGGTGCTCGTAGGTACAAATATTTCAAATAAATCACAATTTCCATGACCATTACTAACGTTTGTACATATACAACAATAAAGATGCATAAATAATTTATTACAAATCAGCAACACATGCTACTATGTAATTACACTTTTAATGTAATGCGTTTCCACCATTTTGCAAGGTTAGCGTTAATTATGGCGTTAAAATGGAACGGCGATAACTCCAACAATTTGTAAACAACTTTATAGAAACAGTTCATCTTGTAAATGATCGAGGATAAAAACTGCAGTAAAAGATACATATAAAAATGTTTAATTTATATGAAATTCCAACATAATCAAAATTTGTGACGAGAAAATTGTATTCCATAGTAATGTTATTTACTAAGATCTGTATGTACATTATAGTATACTTTGTGCACATTCTAGTCATGTTTTGTACTGCTGGATTTGTTTTAGATTATAAATATCGTAGGAGAAATTTGTGTGGATAATTTTCCTTAAACAAACATCGTAAGCCTCATAATTTCTAGCAATGCGAGAAGGTAAATTGTAATCAATTCAATTCGATATTAGCATGTGATACGAAGTAACAAAGATTAGTTAAATGAAGATAAATCTGTAAAATAATGTTCATACGTGTACCTATAGTGTTATATATTTAGTGTAAAATGTATATTTTGAAGTAAAATATTTTTCCAAACGTAGAACAAATAATGTTATTATTCCTTGTATTTAAAAAAAAACAATCTTCATTGTCAACAGTATAATACAATTTGATATTTTATCATTTCTAACGCTGTAATTTTTATTTTATAAGAATAGCAAATTGATTTGGGAAACAAGTAGTTACGCAAATTAATAGTATAATATTTGTTGTTTGTGAAATGTGTATTGGTGAACTTTTTTTTTAATTTCGAGAACCCCGTCGATTTGCTCTAATTATTTGGTACAGTAAAGTAACAGTTTTTTGGACTTCTGTAGAATGCATGAAAACGACGAAAAAAATAATTGTCACTTTTCTTTTTATTGTTCTGTAGAATTCTTATTAATTAATGTTTTACAATTAAAGCTTACGAGCGAAAAAATATTATGATCATTTTTACGTACAATTATACATATTTTAATAATATCGGAAATTATACATTTTGCCCCGGGCCCCGCAATCACTAGGGCCGGTTGTGGATTTTATTTCGAGTTGATGATGATGACCCCAGTATCATATACTGAGTGCTTGATAATAAATCAAGATTTTTAGAGTGAATGTTAGACATCGTTTTAACGATGTTTTCATTTTTTTTTATTACGTAAAATTACATGAAAACAAACAAAGTGGGGGAATTATACAATATTGTCTAACTGCATGTTGCAGCAGAACCTCGTCAACTTTCACCAAGTGTTAAAGAAGACTGAAATATAAAAACCGAACATTTTTTCTGCCACCTTAAACAACAATATAGACTGTCCGAAATATAGCGTTTAATATACCAATGGTTTTGAAAAACGAACAAAATGGTATTTTATTAGAAACATTCTTTTTGAACCAAATCGTCTTTAAATATTTATAGAAATTAAATCCATTGCGATGAAAAAAAAATCTAAATTTTATAAAAGACAATCTACAGAAATACCAAGGTAGATTAAAGTAACTTCATTACAGCCTGGTGTTGCTTCGGAAACAAGTTATCCAGTCATAATTAGACCGCGGATTTTATGCATTTACGATAAAAATGGGTAGGTCTAATTTATGACAGTAAAAATATTTGAAGAATTTAAAAATACATATGTACTACTGTATTATTTCCAACCTTTTAAACATATTCAGCAAGAAGTTAAACATTAATTTCACCCCAACTTGTTGCAATTCGGTTAGTAAGTTTTTATGTTGCATAAAGATCCGTCAAAGGTCTAGTCATAATAGTTGTCGAATCTACTTGAAGCGCATAGTGCGCTTATCGTGGCAATACGCTGGGCATCTATTATGACTGTACGTTATTCAAGCCTCTTCTTCTGCGAGGAGGATTGTTTTCATGAAAATTCTGAAAAATCTGGTTGCCGTAGTGTTTCCTTCAGGAAAAGTGAAAAAATTTGGTTTTCTTCGACGAGGCTACCGGGCGGAGATTTTGAAAAGCCGAGAGTACGTGTTTTTGGCGCGCGCGCAAAGGTAAACAATGAGCTGTATGTTTCGGTGGGTAGACGCGGCAACAGCGCGAGGCCTGCGATCCATGTGACAGAGAAGGAACGTGACAAAAGGTGGCAGAGGGTGACGCCGCCGAGATCGGAGTGAGTGTTTGCCCGGGCGAGCCGGGTGTCGGGTGTGCTGTGTACGATTCTCGCGATAGTGGTCCGTTCTGGCGTCGTCCGGAAGGTAAGCTCGCTCTGAAAACGCGTAATCGGTTTCCATAGCCACGGTTAAGAAGGTTCTCGTGCGATGCTACGGATGTAAATCCGGGAAAATCGGAAAGAAAAGTGCGTGGACTAGCTCGCGATATACAACGGAGCTCGACACTTCTCTTACACGCCCAGCGGAGTGCTGCGTCACATGGACTGCGGTGATTGGTCAATACAGCCGGGTGACGTCACGGGCCGCGCGCCGATTGGCCGGCGCCTCGGATCCCAGACACGTGAATCGTGGCCAAGCAAGCATGGCTGTTGATGCGCAGTGGTTAGCACTTGTAAAATGTTTCTGCCACGCGCTAGATCGATCAGGTTATAACCGTCGTGTGCCGTGAACCGTCGCGAGATCGTCCGCCGTACGAGGAAGCCTCGCGCGACACGCAGCTCGCGTCCGGCCGCGCGTGAACAGACCGGGAAGAAACCCGTCTCTTGTCGGTGAAATTGATTTCCACCGTGGAAAGTGGGCTCCAGCGTGTTTCCATCGTGACCGGAACGGACAGCTCCGCGCGGCGTGCGCCCGCACGTAAGTCGCCCGCTCCGCTTTCGATACGCGTCGCGATCAGCGTCACCACGCCCGGCCGAACGTCTTCGCTGCGAGAGAGCATTATCTCGACAGGACTCTATCACCTATTTAATTAACATGTGTATAGGTGGTTGCGTGGCGTGTTTTCCGTGCCATAATAGACCCAGCCAATCGCACGGTACTTCAACCGGTGACGTCACGTCGCCGAGAGCTCCGATTGGCCGACGGTGCGTGCGTCGCCCGTCTAACGTGTGTGTGGCTGCTTTGTCAGTTTAAGGAGCGAGTTCCGCGTACGGCACGCTTCGAGACTTCGCTCACGATTCTCGATGGCCTTTTCCCTTCGTCTCGGTGATAGTTGTTTCGATGCATCGGTTTTCAAACGATCCTACCCACTCGCGAAAAACATCGTTACTGTTTCGTTGGCGATAACAAGGCCTCGCAGCTCGATGCTTTTCAAATCGTCCGACCAACGGAGTTCGGCTCTCGCCTTTCCCGCCTCCTCGCTCCTTCGCTGATCTCTCGCGGATCGCGCAGCCGACAGCCTACACAACAGTGTGCTGCACGTTCTCGTATACTCACGAGCAGGAACGCCACGTAACGACTCTCGCGAATCGTTTCGATGGCACATCGCGACACTGTGAATCTAATCCGACATTGAATCCGACCATGGTGTGTACATCGAGTACGTATACGTAGAATTCTATGTAGTTTGGAATTACTCGGATTAATCGAACCCCCGGTACGCAGTAAACGGGAAAGTACAATTTCGTATTTGAATCGCGATATTTATGGCGGGATATTTGAATTCAAGCCACGCTCCCAAAAATATACACGGTTACAATAATACGCGTGTTTTCACCCGAGTCGGACAGTATTTAATGCATTTAATGATTGCGATGAAAAAATTTAAGTATCGATTTTCGGTTACGAAGTCGTTAAAACAAGTAGTTTTGATTAGAATCGGACAGGTCATAACATTGTGATGCTAATCTGAGTTTGAAGTTTAAACGAGATCATGGCTCGTAAATCGAGTATGTACACATACTTACTGTAGATTAGAATTACTCTAGTTCTAGTTCCTTGAATCTCGAGAGTGATGAAAATAGAAAATCACCAGACGAAACTTTTTATTCGAATTAACGGATACTTTGTTTGTAATCGGACAGTTTTCAATCGAAATCATATCAATAAAAATATATTGTCACTTTTCTCAGTTAACGGTTAACGATTCATATTTTTAATCAGTGGTTGATGGTCAATAGTATCCATTTACATTTCCAATTAGTAGTTATGACAATTTGTTTATCACAACACACGTAATCTTTAGTGATTATGTCGATTAGTAGCAAAGAGAAAAACACAGTTTTCTAGTGTTAATTATTACTGACGTTAATAGTTTAAATTTGTTTACACTCTATTGAAGTTCGAACAGCACTTGCTGAAAACGTACACATTTATCACGATTAATTTCATGGATTTTTCTCGAACCTGCGCAATGTTCATACAATTAATAATCAACAATTTTTTATAATCGAAAAATTTGATTATCAATTTTTTTCCATTAATTGGACTAATGATTACATTAGCCAATATTTCAAACTGTAAGCAATTGACAAATCTAATGTTTGATTACAATTGACTGAAGAAAGCATTCAATCATCAATTGAATTAATCTTGATGATGAACAATTGACACTTAATAAACTAAAAATCTACCAAAGCCACAAGATCCGCAACGCGTCTCGGTAACCGGGCGCCCCGAGCGCATAGTACGCTAGTGCATCATGCCTTATCCCGTCTTTATCAAAATTTCGATAAGACAACAAACAACGAAGAAAGAAAAAAAATGAAAACAGTTCTCTCGAAGACGATCCACCGATACGACTGGAAAGAAACGTTCGTGCCGTACAATAGCGGTTCTATTTTTTTTTTTGTTGTTGTTGTCCCCCGCCAGTCAGATCGTTTCCAGCGATCGGGACTCGAGATGCGTGCTAATGCTGGTGCGCTCCAGGAAAGCGCACGGCGCGCCTGCGCATCTGCCCCGGTGTGGTATTACGGAACGTGTGGCTCCGGGAGTCGGAGAGGGGAGGGGATGAGGCTTCCCGCGCGACTGCGTTACGTCACGCGTACGTCACGTGACGCATATTCAGAGACACCGGCGCGGCGGCGGTGTCGGTGCGGTCTGCAGCTCTGTTCAAACGAGCTAATAATATTATTGAAGAACAAAGTTTCCGAAACCATGAACAACCGGTCGTATGTTTGAACAATCTAAAGTGTCGAGTGCCTGGGGATCAGATGTGCGACACGTGCGACTTCACCACGGTAAACCAGAGGTTTATGACGTACGTCGAGTGTGTCGAATCGTGTCCGGCAAGGTCGACGAATTGAGAACCGAGACGGGATTAATGTTTCTCCCACTCTGCCGTACCGACAATGAGACCGTGGCTCGCAGTTTTCGAGTAAGGAGACTAAGCTGTTTTTCTTTCGGTTTATTTGCGCGCAGATTGCCACCGGCGGCTGGCACCAGCAGAAACAGAGGGTGGAGGAGGCTCTCGACTCCGTCGACGTCGTCGTCCTCGCGAGTCGGCGACGGGAATCGGCGCAGAGGCTCAATCTTCCGGAAGATCTTAAAGGGGAACAGTCGTGGAGCGACTCGGCAACGTCAGGATGAGCCTGGAAACGCTGCTCGAAGCGGCACGGTTCGTCGAGCAGCAGGAGAAGAAGAGGGAGCGACTCGCCAGCAGCTCTTCCTCCTCCTCCGATCATCCGCTCGCCGTCGCCCCCCACTCCAACCATCACAACTCGAACGAGCCACGTGGTGAGTACCACGCGCCACTTTTCGCTCGCCGTTTCACAGATAACGGACTGTACGGGGTGAGTCAGCTCGTGCCGAAACTCGAAAGAGTTCATTCTTTCAGAAAAATGTTCATCCCTCAAAACGATATCTTTTCTTCGTAACATTTCCGAAACTTCATTTTGTCGACAATCTCGTTTTATCGTAATATTCACCTTCGAAAATGCATGTCGTATACTAACAGCCTATACCTTTCTTAAAACATAATCTTGAAAATATTATGATGCAATAGAAACCGAGATGCGATTTATGGTGAAAACGTAAACATTCGGGATAAACAAATTTCCGATTTGGTACCGGTATTAGGCGATCCACCCTAATTCGATTCTGATGAATCTAAACAGACTTTCTGCCTGTCCGAAATGTTGATCCATTGATTTAACAATACTTTGTCACAGTTGAAACCGTTAGCGAGCAAAGTGGGCTTGACATTGCGAAAATATGAAATGTCGAATTTGGAAATCGATAAATTTCCTTCCTCTTAAAAAAATCAATGCGAAATAATTTGCAACGTATCTGCACAGAAAAACGAAACGAATTCGACGATTTAGGGTGGGATGAGAAGCACTGGAATGTACATGTGAACAGCACGCGATGACCCACGCGTTCACCGCCTCCAAATTAGGTATGATTTCCCTCGCGGCAGTGGCTCCCAAACGATCGCGATCTTTTCGAAAAACTTCCACAGTGGTCGCGTGCTCGAAAGTGCGTGGGTTCGTCTGCGTTTCACTTAAACCTCGCAAGGTATAACGTCTAATAACACGTAAATAATAAGGTGGGGTCTCTTAGATCCCGACAAACGAATTTCATAAATAGCCTCGTTTTTAGTAAATTTGGGATAGAGAATAACACAGGATGAAAAGTAAGCGGACAGATTTAATTTTACTCATATATGAATTATTTTCGAAAATCTGAAGCTGGGCTCTCTGCGACCCCACATTATCTTGCGAAAAATCGATGATCGTTACGGAAAATCACAGTAGTGCCACATATAATAAACTCTCGGACGATTCCGCGTGCCCTTTCGGTTCCCGCGTTTTCTTAGGTCAATGACTCAACTGACCGATCTCGCAAAGCGAGTGGAAACGCTCGCGAAGGAGTTCTCGACTGCACGCCATCACGCCATCGGTCTCTCGTTCTGCATCGACTTCGCTAGTCAAATGATCGGCCTGATAACCTTTTCGAAAAAACCGGCGGCACAACCGGAGCCGTACGATCATTGCCGAGGTAAACCGGTAAATGCGTAACGAGTACGATTCGCGACAATTTCTTTTGAAAATCACTCTTACCGAAAAAACTGCAAGCATAGGGCGATTCTACGTGAAAAACTGAGTTGAAAATTAACGAGGAATTTTTTTATACGATCTTCTGTTTTCAAGAAAAACGTCTTCAAAAATTGGTAAAACGCGAGTTAATAACATAACTCGTACCCTTTCTCGAAATCAGTTCGAAAGTTGAGAGGAAAACATATCTTCATCCCTATTATGCCATCAATAGTGGGATACACTGTATTCATTTATTTCATATTTTTGACATGAATGTAATGAAGGTTGGTCCAAAAGTCACTGAGCCATTTCAAAATGAAAAATAAGACTTACTTTTTTGAAATATCACATTTAATCTTTAAAAAAACAAATTCATGTAACCGTTGCACAGTGTGACGAATGGCATTTTTATCTGAACAAAATTCTAAATCGCCTATTTTTCAATATTTATCGATTAATATGTTCACGGTTGTATAAAATATGAATAATTATTAATTTTTTACGACATTTAGTTGGTTTTACCGAAGTTAAAATTGGAATTACTAAAGTGAAAATACATGTTTTGAGATGCTATATCCATC
The DNA here is from genome assembly GCA_963966675.1 of Lasioglossum calceatum. Taxonomy (NCBI): domain Eukaryota; kingdom Metazoa; phylum Arthropoda; class Insecta; order Hymenoptera; family Halictidae; genus Lasioglossum; species Lasioglossum calceatum. Next base: position 935,634 of record OZ016548.1, read on the forward strand.
ACATATAGGAAATTTAAATACTCCTTAGTACATTTTAACATATTTCTAACGCGTATGGAAATGCGCCTATTCATTTATAGGTTGGGCGTCTTTTAGGTGAAGTTTACACGTTCTGCAAACGTTAAACAAAAGAATTTTAAGTTTTAATACATGGTGATTTTAGATTATGTTGGCACAGTTAGTTTTTGTTTATTTGAAAGTTAATTTTGTCCAGCTAAAAAAGCCATTCGTCGCACTGTGGCGTCGTAAGATAATGTGGGGTCTCCGAGACCCCAGCCTCAGATTCTTAAAAAGAAATTTTTATACGAATAAAATTAAATCTGTTTACTTTTTATCCTTTATTAAATTTATCAAATTTATTATTTATTAAAAACGAGGCTGTTTATGACCCCACCTTGCTATTTACGTGTTAGTAGAGCTACCTTGCGAGAGTTAAGGAAATCTAGTTTGTTGTTGCCTGCGTCAATTCGAAATTCAGACATAGTTCTCAAAGCGCGCGTGGTCGCCGCCTAGATACGTGTGTTATTGTCGAAAAAAACAATGTGAAAACTCGGCGGCACGTGAAAGTGTATCTCTGCGAGAGGCCAGCGAAGTGTCCGGAGTCGCCGGAAGGTTGAAAAGTCGGGTGACTGTGAGGGTGGGAAGGAGGTGGATGGGAAAGCAAGAACGATTTAGATGACCATATGCATCCTGCCATCCGTGCCCCACCGTGCGGTCAGAAAACAAGTCGCTAGCCAGCGTACACGTAGCGGAGGACGCCTAGGAACGTATAAAGGCAAAGAGGCACCGAAGGGTGGCGGAGGTTAGGTGGGAGAGCGCATGGAAGGGTGCGCGGCAGGTTGCCGGGAGGGGTGTGAGAAGAAATGGAGTGGCGGGTGTACGGGAGGAGGGGATAGATCGCGACGATTAGGTTGCGGTGGTGGGGGATGTGCGCGATATCGCTCTCGGAGGGGCAACGCTGATGACCGTGGTGCGCTGGTGACGGTGGTGGGGGCGAACCTGGCTGGCGGTCGTGGTGGGGAGTCCAAGGGACCCCGGTCACTGACTCTAGAAACTACGACAGCTTTTGTGCTTCATTCACGAGCGCGCCACCTACTCGCGCACGGGCGTCGCGCTCGCTGTCTCTTCTATCTAGCCTCTAACGTTTTCCCATCGCCCTCAGCTTCTCGCAGCTGATGCGGTTCCACGTTATCAGAACCCTCTGACCATAGCTCCAGGGAAAGTCTAAATTATCAGATTTCGATCTTGTTTGCTCAATCGTACCTGCACATCAAAGAAAGGATCCTGGAAATTCCATGTGCTATTTGAAACTGTGGTCTGCCCAAGTGGTTCGGAACCCACCTTATAAAAACTGTAGGTCCCGTCGCGAAATAACTCCTGAATAGGAGTTCCAAAAGCGACGTAAAATAAAGGGGGAAAAAAAAGAAAGAATCCTTACTGGTCACTGGGATGTAGATTGCAGATAATATTTTATTGAAAATTCTAGGCATACACAGTTACATTACAAATGAACATTGTTCAGTTCGAGGTCAAAAAGAATCGTTCCTGAAAAAACGTTCGACGTGTACCACATATTACAGATTTTTTCGTTAACGATTCTAGTAGCAAAAAAATAATAAATAATTTTTTCCTTGAGAATTCCAGTGACGAAAAAATGACGGTCTTCTGTTTGTAGAATATTTTCAAAAGGTGATTTATCGCGCGTCCGGTCCTCGTGTCCGCTGTCCCGCGCAGGGGAGGCCTAGATAGGTGCAATGCACGGCAGGCAAAAAAAATGGACACGATACAGGTCAGATCGATCTTCCCGTTTCGTTGGTGGTGCGCGTCGACGCATCAGGCACCTGCGAACGCCTGTCGAACATGCCACTTCGGTTCCAGGGGTAATCATCAGGCCTCGGAGCATTTTCCTGACGTCATGCTGTCGCGTTCTTTTCATATTCCCTGTGAAGCCTGAATCACGCGTGGCCGAGCGTGCACGGTATCGGCAACGAGTGCCAACGGTTCCCGATGCGTTTAGAAATCGGCCTCCGGGTTGCGGAACCCGGTCAAACGATCACCGAGGCGAAGACGCGTGCAATCGTGACGCCGCGCTCAGCTATTTCTCCGCGTGGGTCGCGATGAAACCTTAAATGAAGGTGAACATACACTTATCGGTAGATCGATCCTCTCTGTTTTCACGGTCACGCCTCCCCAGCATGACGAAACATTGGTGGCGGATGCGAAAACGCACTTTCCTCTGATCATTTCTTTTTTTTAAAAAAGAGTTTACCTTCATAAAATGATAAGAAAGGATGTCAACGAAGAATCATCAAGAAAATTTCACTACATATTCCGTCTTCAACAGGAGAGTGCTGTTGACATGTACGTTAATAAAAATTTTAAACTGTTCAGCATCTTTTCGTTGGGGACGAGGAACGATATTTCACGAGTAGGAACGAAGGGTCTTGAAGGGTTAAAAGTGACACTATCAGTTCGTCAGCCGCGCGAGATCTCCCCTCGCTCGAAAAACTGACTACCGGTCTCTCGCTTAGTATCCCGATCGTAACACGGATGATTTAAACGTTGTAATTTGCTCCCTATCTCCGTGCATCCGGTCCGTTGCCTTGTTGCTCGTGCTCGCTGGCACGGTAGTGCGTGATATAACAGGCAACGCGCGTTAAACGATCATTTCAGTCTGTCTATCTTAAAGCACTCGAACTATGCTTTACAATCCAGTTTTACAGCTTCATAACACACGTTCTTACGGCTCGTTAAATGCTACAAAATCATTCAGTACTTCCAACGCAAACATTTACAACAACCCCATCCGACTCGCATAGCTGGCTACCTTAGTTTCGCCATTTTCGAATGATCCTCCGTTTCGAGAACTCGATATTCACACAGTGGATTAGTCATTGCGGAGAGTGGGTTGGAAATGACCCAGCCACCGATCTCTACTGAACCCAAGATAGCTAGGTGTGCGATCGACCGGTGCAACACCACTCCTACCGTCGCGTCGGTTACATCGTTGCCCCATGGGGGCGTTTGTAACTCACTCACTGTCAACACGTTTCACTAAGGCCAGCTAAAGATTTCCGTGGAAGAGACAGTGTGCTACGGAGCTCAGCTGAGACTGCAAGAACTGTTTTTCTTCCCGCAGATAAGGATAAGATCGAGCGAAATAGAACGCAGCGCCGTGCCGTGCACTGTGTCGGCGGGCGAGCACGCGGGCAGCCGAGCCTGCGCAGTGCGCAGGCGCGTTGTCCCCGGCGAGTCCCCACCACGCGCGTCCGGCCGCGTGGCGTCCTGATCAATCGCGGCGTTGCCGAGTCCTCCGGTGACCCGCGGATGGGTAGAGCGAGAGCGAGAGAGAGAGAGCAGCTCCCCCACCCCATCGGCCGCCAGCTATCCCTGCTGACCTAGGGGAATACCCCCTCTCCTGTCCCCACCGGCGCAGCACGTGGAGACGCGCCTCTTTCAATTTTTCATGCCTTATCGACCTGTAGATTCAACCGCTGTGCTACGGTCTGGGTCGAAGTTTTTTCGAACACTTTCTGTTCAAAGATTCGCTCCCATCGTTCTGGTCAATTCATTTTTCTTTTGTTGTTTCCTAAATTAGTCAGTCTCTGAAATCCCATCATCGCATTATCGAGAAATGAGAATGCGCATCCCGCACCCTTGCGATCCTGTAAACGGGAGTCTACCCCCTTAAATTCTCGTGAGCAGGACATATTTTTCTTTGAGGAACTGACTCGAGCCAGGCTGAGCTCGTTGCCTCATGTAAATTTAACCGTGCACAGCCGTGTTACGTTGTCAAAAGAGTTGGGACCTTGTCCTGCGTGGCCTGGATTAGATCCTAGAACTGTAGAACAATAGAGTGCTCATTAATTGACGAAAAATTTCTAACAATCGTATTCTTGGTCCTGTCACGATGCCGAGCATTCAGCAATCCTTCTGTGAAGGCATTTAGTCGGTAGTAGCTCCTGAACGATTCACCAACTAACTCTCTTCACCGATTCCATCCAATACAGTAGTAATGACCGGAAGTGACATTTAATTTGTCACATTTTTTGGGGGAGGCTTATTAGGTGGTATGATACTCAATAAAACATATTCAACAGGTGTTTTTTTGTACAAAACGTCCATGTTCAGGGGTTAAAAGTAGTCCTCGATGTCTGATGTCTCTATTGTTCATGAACATAGAATTCATAGTGTAATTGCTGCGTCTTTTCGTGACGTATTTGCGTGCGATAGATTGTTATTATTATTTTAAAAATTGTTTGATGAATATTTTTACTTCGGTATCCCTTGCGGTTCTACAGTTGTACAAAAAATATTACTAATTGTAAGTCCTAAGAACGTTGTGTGCAACGCGGACCGAGATTCCAGTCGAAGGAAACCCAAGGGATGCTGGACGTACAACGACAAACGGTGACGTGTTGCGCATCGCTGCCTCCGGCGCCACTTACCGGTCCCTCCACGTTGCCACGCGGCTGTTGCGTTTACTGCGAGGGTGGGGGAGGAGAAAGAATTGTATTTACTTGTCTGTGACGTAGACAATTGTGGCAGTCGGTGGCTGTTTAGCCGAGTAAATCTTTTTCACCCGTTATGTCTGGACTTGTCTTTATTTATATGGTTTTCGTCTGTTTGTTACAGGTGCGAAGCTGAAGAGGGAACGCACGGAGCAAGATGACTTGTTCTGTGAAGAGAAAATGCTCATCATCGACGGTGAGTCTACCTTCATTTTATCTTTTCGTTGAAAGCTTTAGTTACGAAAAAATTAATGAAAATTCTGTTGTCAACTGGGTTAGTTAAAATTCCGAAAGAAATCTGATTTGTAGCAGTTGTCAAGGTGCACATCTGAGAATTTTTTTCTGATTTTTTGGTTTGAAGTCCCAGCCTCCCAAAAATTCATAAAAATCATATTTTTCGTTAGAAACGGACTGACCGTTTTCCATATGATATTTCTGAGATAATCTGGCTCGTTGAGATGCACATCACAAGATTCTTCCAGTTTTGTAATTGAAAGTTTGAGGTGCAACAAAGTTAGAAATTCTGTATTCCTTAATGAGGGTTGCAAATATTTTCTATTTACATATCTGTAATGTATTTGTAACAGTAGGACGTTAAACTAATATTATAACCTTTCGATGTTACTGGTTCACTACGTGTACCAGTGAACCACGAGAGGTTAAGCGCCCAATCGATTTTCATTGGTCGTTGGAGGGCTTAACACGTTCACCGCTGCGTCAGTCACCGGCAACCGACACGAAACGTATGATTAGAACTATTTTTAATACCGACGGTGGTCGTTAAAACAATTCTATACGAACTTTAAAACAACTCGTTTCTTATTTCTCTGGTCAGAAAATACAATTTTGAAAGCTCACCCTCCGATACAATTCTTGAAAGCTAACCCCCTTCGACGGCTGGGCCTATTTTGACCCAGAGTATCAAGACATTTATGCACTAAATGTTTCGAAATTGAAAGAGGTACCATTAAAAATATATTTAAAAAATTCACAATTAAAGAGTCCTAAACATCAATTACACATGTATAATGAATCCAGTGTTGGGCAAATTTTATTTTAAATAATAAATAAACGTGTGATTTTAAAATTACACTCCAAACTGTGCACTCTCCAAAATGAAGAGACAGTGAACATTCGACCTCGTGCACATTCACACGGAACCATCTCTCAATCCATATATACCTACACTTAATATTATATCGATTAAAAGATAGGGAGGCGCAGAAAAGAAAAATTTTTTTGCGGTGGCAGAATAGCATAACGGTTGGAAAACCGCTGCTCTAACCAGAAAATATAAATGGTAATGCGGGGGTTAAAAACACGAGGCGAGTGCATGTCGCGTTGCGACTGCGAACAAGAGAGCTAGAAAGAGAAAGCAGCCCCCGGCTGGGGGTCTGGGCTGGTTGCGCGACGAGGACAGAGTGTCGCGGGTGACTGTGACTGGAGGCAGTTGGGCAGTTCTCGCGAGAACGGAGATGTCACGGAAAGTGGCGGCGGTGGCCGAGGCGGCGCGGCGGGCCGCAAGGAGATTGGTCGCCGTCACCGCTGTCGTTGCCACTGGGCGCGGGGCGGGAGGGGGGAGGAAGGGGCGCCGCGCCGCCGTCATCCTCAGGTTGGAGGCGGTGGCACTTACGTTTAGATTTCAGTCGGCACTCGCGTCTCACGCGGTACGAGTTTCCTTCGGTGCCCGACAATCGTTGGATCTTATCGATCGACGATCCCAGCCGCCCGTCTTTCTCTTCTCGCGGCGATAACTTCGCGCCGAGGTCGCTCGTTATCCCCGAGTCGGACGTCGCGTCGTTGCGGGACCTCGACGGCGATCACGATCGGATTGAAAGATCTGGTTGGATACAGCGAACGTTTACCGGATCCGCTGATTCGCAAATTTCCGAGGATGACCGGCGCGGTGATTCGCGGAGAGCGCCGTTGAATCGTTTGGGAGGGGTGGGGGGAGGAGGATCCTCGGGCCACGGCGTCGCGAGTGTTTCGAAAGTTCGGATTTTTTGTCCTGTCGCGTAAACGGCGACCTCGTCGTATTCATTCGTCGCGACCGCGTCCCCTCTCCGCGGACGGCGTCGTCGTGACGCAGCCCTCTCTCTTTTCCACGCGCCTCGCATTCCCGGCCGTTTCCACTTCTTTTCGACTAGTCGTCCGTTCGACGCGTCTCCAGCGACAGTTTCGCCGGGGTTGTATGACCAAAGTGTCTCTCTCCCTCTCTCTCGCTGTCTTTCTCTCTCACTCGTCCAAATGAACAACCACGCTGGATATAACAGGGAATCTCTGAGATCTCCAGGTGTCGGAGATAGACCTCCATGCTGCTTAGTGTTAGCTATACCGTGTTTTCTGGATTTTATAATTAGAATTTGAAGAGGTCCTAGATTTCCTGGTCATGGTTTTAGTGGACGGTCAGAGTTTAGTACTTGAGAAACTGTCCGCTGTCGCGGCGTCGCTACTCTGATCAAATCAACCCTCCAGTTCTTGCTGTCTCGGTGCCAGCTGAAGAGTTCGTCCCCTGTCACACCGATTCTCTCAGTGATCGCTTCGTGGTGGTAGGAGACTGTCGAAGATTATGGATGCGCGACAGTGATTCATGTTGGGTTGGAAGGAGCAAGTGTCGAAGAGAGTTTAATTGCCTCGCTCGGGCCATCCCCTGATAAAATAGTGTCGCACCAAGTGGAGAAGCAAGCTGCCGCCACTGTGGACCTTTTCCAAGGACAGAAAACTGAAGATGATCGATCTATAGGAAAAGTTCAGCCGTTGGTTTGGGCAGTCCCCTAAGTTTCACTGCTGTGAATGCAGGAATCGGACGTCAGCATTTTAGAGGATCCACGGTGACGAATGCACGAAACAGTGTTGTGCCAAGTGTGGGGGAAGATTTAGCACTTGCCTGGTGCCGTTCTCTTTGATCCCCCAAGTCGCTCTAGCCTGGTATACGGATCTTGCTGGTATGAGACGGGGGAGGATCTGCGACGCTGAAACATTGTTGACGATGACAAATGCGTAGAACCGTGCAGTGGTGCCAACAAAAGAGTTCGGTCCTTGGCAGTTGCTGCAGCTAGAGGACCCGCGACGGTATGCACGTATGAAATTCGGTTGTTCTGGTGTTGTCAGAGGAGGGGTAGCGAAGGGGGTCTCGTTCTCCAGTGCAGCGATCGTGGCAGCCACGGCCCTATATAGTCCGCGGCGAGCGTGCTCTTTTTTTATCTGCGTGTAACGCGTGCCGGCCGGAGAGAACCGTGCGTAACGCAGCCGTCAACAGAGTTCTCGGGATCATGGGCGTTCTTTTGGTCTCGGATGGCACAGTGGCGGTCCAACCTCGCATGAGTCTGAACGCGGTCAAAGCTGCCGGGGCGCAGCAACCGATCGACGAGACCAACAACAATGTGAGCGGGATACGGGACGCGAATAGCCTGATGCCGGCGCAGGTCGTCGGTATTATCGGCGTGGTCGTCAACGACGAGCCGCGTCGCAGCTGGATGCCGCCCCCGCCTAAGAAAAAATGGATACGCCACTACCTACTCGGTGAGCTAACCTTACCCCCTGCCCCTGCGGCTCCGTCCAGCCGGTCGAAATCACCGAAAGTGACAGTTCACGAGATATTTATCGTCCACCGCTTTAACAACCCTTTCTTCGGATGACCTACCCTTATCTCGGGGTTGGTTCGGCTCGGAACGAGTCACTGCGAAATAAACATTCTGTGGCGTTCACCGCGGGACGCCAGAACGAAATTACGGTCCATTCCTGTATCTCGTAATTTTTTGGGGTTGTAAAAGATTTATGGAAATTTTCAAATCCTTTCAATCTTTGCAAAAACGCTTGGAGTGTCGTAAAAGATTCGACACGTCCTTTCTTTATTTGAATTCTAATAACTACCTGTTGAAAGCTGACCTTAAATGGGGGGGGGGGGGGTCAAGTTTGTTTTACTGATTGTCTGGGGGACAATCGAGGGTGGGAAAACATTACAAATTTCGATTTGTTTTTAACGCGTGCGTACGTGGATATTTTGATGAAAAAGTTTGTTTAAAGAATAAATTAGTTATTGTTATCAACTAGTATTTTCCTAGATAGAAAATATTAGTAACGAATAATAATGTTTTCAGCGCACTGGTTCGATCTGATGCCACTACTTAAGCAATTTTGCAAATTACCACAAAATTTGTCAACGTTTCAGTCAAAAATTTAGACCATTTTCAAGAAACATTTTCATATAATTGCGTCTGTAAAAATTATTGAAGTAATATAAAATGTAATTTGTATTCCATTCCATACAAAAAACCGAAAGTTTCAAGCAAAAAACCAAAAACATACTTGTTGTGTGACAAAATTATTTTACACTCTTGACAACTTTAGAACACATGTTGATTCCATGCCGGTGATATAATGATTGAGGAGAAACGTTAGAATTTGAAGAGGCACTGATTAGAGCTTAAAATAATTTTGTCACGTAGCAAGAAATTTTTAAAATCGTATTACTACTTATGGAATTCGTTATCAGTGTTAAATTTTTTATTTTTCTGCTATCAGAAAGATAAATGTTGCTTGGATTTAGTGTGACTTACATATCAAGAGAGAGAGAGAGAGGGGGGGAGGGATTACTCTGTTTATGGTATGCATCACTGGTAGTTGATTCATCAATAATTTTTGAAGTTAATTTATCAATGGCCGTCGAAGTTTTCGCGAGCGAATAAACATGCTTCACGGTGCGGGAATATCGCAGATAACGAATAACGGAAAGTTTTGTCATTCCTCATAAATTTACTTGATACTCGGGTGCGGTTTCTGAAAAATTCGGTAACAATGCTTACAACAAAAATTCGAGTGACGTATTCCGTCAACTTCCATAAAAAATGTTTTCGAACATCTGCGAAAAAGACAGTTGAAATAACGAACCTACAAGTTCACTATAAAATTGAGAATTTTTTGATTAGGGTACAACTTTCAATCACACTTTCATCCGTAATCAGTGTGATAAACAGACCAATCCTGAGTCACCTTTGAACCACACCATACTTTTTATTGAACATGTCCCAGTGTTGTCTGGATGAGTAAATTGAACACCGAAAAAACACCTCAAATCGCTAAGAAATTTCTGATTAAGGTACAACTTGTATAATCACACTTTTATCCGTAATCAGTGCGATAGATAGAGGAATTCTGCGTCACCTTTGACTCGAACTCGCGAAATTCATCGCAATTTTTCCAATTAATTCAATTAAACGACAAGTTAATATTCCCGGAGGTGGCGAATTGATTCCTGCGATTATTAAATGATTGAAGCGAGTTGGGGCAGCGGTCATAACGTTGGTATGTCGTTTCGAAAGCGTTCGATGCGTCTTGGGGCCAGTATCGTCGGGTCAAAGGTCGCTTTAGTCATCCGAGTGTTCATTGCCGTACGATTCGCAAAATTCTAGCGCGTTTCGCGGGCTGCTTCTAATTATAATGTGAGTCGTGCGCGTCTGGCATAACACCAAGCCAATTAGGCGACCGCGTTCGGAGCCGTGTTCCCCTAATCTCGCGGATTTTCCGCTCCGTCTTCCGTCTTCTCTCTTATCTCGCGGCACGTGGTCGTTCGGCTCGCAGCCGTGACACTGCACCCTGCTGCCATCGATCGCCATGCAACCGTGCACTGTCGCTATCGATGCAGTTTTCAACGGAGCACTGCTCGGTCGGCGATTCTTATTGTTTAGGGTCAGCACGAGTCTGCGAAACGTTCGATGATCGAGCTGGTGGATCGTGCGAAACGCCCATGCTCGAGCTTTCTTTTCAAGGACTCGCTGATTCTTTTTTTAACAAACGCTACTGTGCTCGAAAGCACATTTTTCGGACTATTTATAGTCATGTTCCAACACCAGGTGTAAATAAACAATGAACATATCGGCGATCTTCAGGCGGTGGTTAATCCGCAGTACTGTTCAGAGTCGTCGGAGTGAGACTTGTGTCCCCACTCTACCTTCCGGTCACGTGACGCGTTTCGTCTTTTTCCCCTCAATTCGTAATTCTTCCCCTGATCTGGCGATTCTGGTACTGTCATTTAATGAACTTCGGAATTTTTTTCCAAAGAACTCCATGACCCCTTTTCTATAAACATTTCAGTGTTCGGAAGTGTACATCTTAAGCTACCCTCAGTAATTTTTCCAATGCGAAATGTAAATAAATAAAGGAGATATCAGCGACCGTCAGACAGCGTTTCTCCCTCAGTAGTTAATTCATGCTCGAACTCGCATAATTTTATTCAGATCGACATGAAACCTTCGCAGAATTGTTCTAGAATAACGTTGGACCTCGAAAATGATTTTTGCAAAATTACCAGGTGGATCGAACTTCGTGGAAAAAGACTTGTTTCGAAGATAAACGTCGATAGCAGCGCGGTCTTTTTTTTTCTTGAGCATCGAGGATGCTTCGAATTAAAGTGGTTACGCACGCACAGCCTATAAATATTCTTTAGCTGGACGTTCGGTTCTCGCGTTACAGCAGGACCACTGATTGAACCGGCTAGCGGAGCTAGATTCGCCTAAACTTTAAATACGAGCACTTAGAGCACGATGAAAGCTAGAATAGTTGGCCACCAAATGTTATACCGGCGAAACGATATTTTTTGTCGTGAAACTGCAAAACCGATCGTCTTGGAATTTTAACGTGAATTTGTGTTAATAGTTCAACTATGTCCATAAATTTCCAAGTCGGGAATAAATAAAAATTAAGCTCGCTATTAACGATTAGTCGGAACTAGAAAAAGTACAATACTTTCTGCATAGTGTTATATTGTAGATTACCTTGGCTACGTTTTAAAATATTTATTATGGCACTTTAGTTACTCGTTCATAATCGTACTTGTTCATATTTTCATCACAGCAATGAGTTTTTATGCAACGCAAAGATTTGGCAAATTTTGTTGGCGCAAAAGTGTTGCATTTTACGGCACTGTTATTTGCGCGTACAGCGTGCCAGAAATACATTATACATTTTGCAAGCCGAACAAACGGAATGCATGAGCGTTCGCGAAAAAAACGTTCCAGCGGAACCGATTGACATATCATTTGAAAGGAAAATTAGGGTTGATTTGTAGCGGCACGGCTTCGAGATACTGATCGCAGTTCGCCGGCGTTTGGCAAACGCACGAAAATATGTTCGAGCACATTGACTCCATAAGGAGGTCATTCTTCTCGCTGTTTTTGCAATTTTAATAGGAAGGCTCCGCCATTTTGGTTCCCCAAAATGCAATTCGAGCACTCGACAACACAATTCTACCGATTTTGGTGAGGTCTGTTCGTGCAAACTCTGTGTAAAACGTTTTGAAACAAAACCGTAGAAAAAGCTGAATTCTAATTTTTCTTACTATGCCAATAAAGTGAACGATGTATTGCATAATCATTTGGTACGCCTACTTTTAATGACAGCAGCTCTGTCGGGTAAAGATTTGTATAGGGTGTCCAAAAAACGTTTTACTTCCGTGAAAGAGGCGATTCCCGAGGTCATTTGAAGTAACTTTTTCCTTTGCGAAATTGTTCTCCGCGGCTTTGTTAAGCAGTTATTAATGAAAAATATAGACCATTTTAGACAGCCCGGTTATCGTGGCGCGCGCTGAGCCTGGCGTTGGCATTGGCCGAACCGGACTCCGCCCCCTGTTGCCCCGCCCTAATTGGTCTGCGTTTCTCGTCGATAACTCCTAACCAAAGCCGCGGAGGACATTTTCGCAAAGGAAAAAGTTACTTCAAATAAGCCCAAGAATCGCCGACTTGAAGGGTGTACACCATTTTTGCGACACCCTGTATATATCCGACATTTTGTAAATTCGAAAAACGAAAGAAACTTCCCGCGTGTGACATTGCGAGACAACAGAGACGACGAGCGTGTTCCGAATGCGACGGGCAATCTCGTTACGTGACACGTTTTAACGTTATTCGCCGAATGCACCGATGCAGGCGAGCGATGCACTTGTTATTCTCGCGGTACGTACACGCCGTCTTTAAGCCCGGAATAGATTTAGGAAGCGTCGAGCTATGCGACATGGGTTTGCCAAGTCTCTTGGTACATGAATGAGTTAGTTGCATGCGCGTACACGTGCTGCGCTAATTTATAGCGTTACTCGGCCGCGCCGCGCCGCGCCGCCGAGAAAACTTTCGGCTCCGAAAGCTTTTCGCAGTGAAGCGTCTCGGTTGCTATTATACAATTATGTATGTTGATCGTCCCGATCTATTTGCACGACCAACTTTCTTAACAGTCCCGAGGAGCTGTTGCCAATTCTTTTGTCGACGATTCTCTCTTAGCAGGAATAGGGGTTGTGTTGAAAAAATCTTTTCTGGGCGAAATTATGCGAGTTCAGAGAACTAAGAAACTTTCTGGGCACATGAAGCGAGGCATCGGTAACGCATCTGTATTTTTTAATTGCACTATAAAGGGATTTTAGGGGGTGAAATCATTTTTCCTTTCAATTTTAAAGAATTACGATTGGAATTATGATCAAGGTTATAGGCGCACTCAGAAAATTGTAAAATTTTGTATGCAATTTAGGGGTGAAATCATTCCTCGAAAAAGATGCAAACCTTTTTCTATAATAGTTTACAATTATCGAAGAGAAGTTTAGATAATAATAACATCCTTTTTTATATTTTCTAAATGTGTAAATATACGTTGAGAAGAAGGAAATAGAGGATCCGTTGCTGCGATTAACCGTCTCTACTGAATCGACATAGCTGTTTGTCTTGTAGCATACGCGAAACCTGTACTGTCAATGGCAGCCTCGGTAACAGTACTCAAATACTGTTTGCAACTGTTTCTACAGCTTTCTTCGACGCACCTTTTCCCTCATAAAAACTGCCTCTAACATGTTGTCTTTGTTTACTTTAAAAAATATTAGAAAACGTCTGAAAAATTCAATAATATTGCTTATAACAATTCACTCCTAATATGATAATGTAAAGAATAGTCTCTTTTAGAATTCTGTCCAAATTTTGTATTTTTTACTGCTAGAATTCCAAAGATCGGAGAAATTCCTTTAGATACATCTAAATATCTAAAATACGGTAGATTACTTTCAGAATCATCACAATTGAGTTACTAATGTGACATTTCCAAGAATTCAAGACAATTATTCACTGTTTAAGTATCCTCATTCGATAATATTCAAATTGGTAATAACTAGACTGCGGATCTTTATGCAAAATAGAAATTGTATTCATAAATTGTCAGGCATACGTACCATATACAAATTTCTCTCCTGCTTTAATCATTTAAAAAAATTGAAAATAACACATAGATGTTCTTTAATTCTTTTAATCTTTTTACCGCTTGAAAGTTTGCCCACTCATTATTGTCATAAATGCATAAAATCCGCAGTCTAGTAATAACGATTGCTGCGACGCGACGCTGCAGCAGAGGTATCGAACCCCTCACCACTCCAGTAAAGCGTCTTGAGCTAATCTTGGGCGAGAACGCAGTCATTCAGGTTTGGGTATAGAATGGAATGGGCAAGGGGAGCTTCGTCGTTCGTATCGTCGACCACAAGGAATTTCGCTGCATCCAATTCTCTCTGTGTCGAGTGCCCCTAATGGGCGTAGTTTCGTCGCCTCTCTATGTCGAGTTCTTCTAAGGGGCGTGGTTTCGTTGCCCCACCTGTGTAGAATCTCTTTGTAGGCGTGGCGTCGCTGTTATCTCATTAGAAATAGTTTATCGAGCGTAGATCTTTTGCTCCTCCCATGTAGAGTGTTTTCAAAGGCGTGGTTCCGCTGGTCCCCTGTCTAAACGGTCTTGCGGTGTCGACATTTCATCGATCTTTTGGTATAGAATGCCACATCGGGGGTGGTTCTGCTGTCCCTCCGTATGGAGTGTACGAACGGGGCGTGGCTTCGTTGCCCCACCTGTGTAGAATCTCTTCGGAGGCGTTGCTATTTTGTTGCAAAAGACCTATGAGATTTTTGAAGAAAATGAAGAATGAAAAAAGTTGTTCTACTTTATAATAATGGCCCACTGTGTCGGTGAGTACGAGCAATCAGTTGCCCAGGCCTGAGATATCCGTTAGCCGAAGAAGCCTAAGAATATCCCCACTCTTCCGTTGTCACGGGTTGTGCGGTTTGGCTGACAAATCCGAGATTCTGCACACGGCACTAAACAACTTGCTGGGCATGCCAGGTGTTGAATGTCCCGAGAGGCGTAGTTCCGCTGTCATTTTGTCTACAATGCCTTGAGTTGATGAGATTGCATTGCTCTCCTACAGATTGCCCCTGAAGCGTAGTTTCGCTGCCTCTTCACGTGAAGTGCCCGGAAGACGTGTAATCTCGTTACCCCTCCCGTGTAGAATAGCCGAATGGGGCGTGGTTTCGTTGTTCCCGCTGTATAGAGTGTCCTGAGTGGGCGTGGTTTCTCTGCTCCTCTGTGCAGACTATCCTGAGTAGATTTTATTGCTTTCCTTGTACAGAGTGCTCGGAATCGACGATATGCCTTTGCCCCTCTTGTGCAGAAGTGTTCCCTGCAGAGCCCGAGAGATTTTCCCATTGAACAATCTGTGTCCACACCTGTCCGAGACTCGAGATCTTCCTCGAAACACCGCAATGACTTTTTCCCCAAATGGGCGTGGCCTTGTTGCCACCTCCCCACTGGGCAATCTGTGCAAATATACTGGTGTAGCATATCATTTGAAGGGCGAAGTACGTTTCGTAGATGTCCGCTAAGATTTCGTTACTTCATGAGGATCTGTCTTGATTTGTTTCAGAGGAGGAGCCGCTGGAGAATAGTAGAACGAACGGGAACCACTCGGCAGGTTCTAGAGGGAGTCCCGTGATCTCGAGTACACGAATAACGCCACTTCACACCACGTCACACGTTCACCTGTCCCACCAGCAACAGCAACAGCAGCAGCAGCAGCAGCCACCGGCGCAGCAGCAATCCCAACCCCAACCCCAACCCCAACCACAACCACAACCGCAACCGCAGCAACAGCAGCAACAGCAACCGCATCACCTCCACCACCATCATAACAATCACAACAGTACGCATAACGTCTACGTGGAGAATCACAATTCGAATCACTCGCAGCAAAACGCCGGCAATCTCATCGTTGACCTTGAACCGAACCATGACAATAAGAAGCATCGGAATGGGTAAGAACACTTATCCTCTAATTACGCTTGACGTGGTATGCACCCATTGCGAATGCAGTTGCACACGGTCAAATAGAGAAGGTCTCATTTCTTTTAATTTTACTGTCCTGCTGTCGGTGATTGTCCGAAACAATCGGCAATTAGCACCGCGGTCGTTTACGGCATGAGTCATGACGGTTAATAGCAAATTTACATCAGAGATTCTAATGAAAACAAACTTCTGTTTACTTCGGAGAGAATGCATGATGTGTGCTTGGAGAGCGAACCACACTGTAAGAAAAGTGGGCGAAAGATGTATTGCGAGTGTAGAAATATTGTAGTTTATTAACATTACTAATGAACTGATAGTTATTAATTTTCTCTTTCTGTGTCATTTTTATTCCCGCGATCCGATCTCTCTTTAAATAGTTATTATTTTTGCATGTTTACCACTTAAGGCACTTTTATATATATATACATCCAACTGATTAATAAACTATATAATTTTTCGAACTGCAATTACATCGCATCGTGATTACGCTACTTCGCCTTCGTAACGCGGAAACTCGTTGCGCAAGCGAAGTGGCGTAGTTCCGTCGCTTTTTGGAACCCGACACCCTAAACAATGAAATTTCGAAATACACTCGGTTGAAACACGGTGGGAAAAATTACGACAACCCTTCTGTAATATAAAATGCTTACGATATGGTATTACCGCTACTCCGTCTTCGTAACTAACAAATCCATTGTGCAAGTGAATTGTCGCTTTTTGGAAACCGAGCTGCACACAATAACATTTCCAAAAACTCTCAATCCTCTTGTATGTAACACAGTGCTTTGGAAACACGCTTTCGATATGCAGTATAGTCTTGATCTAAACCAGGCGCAGCTGTACGATCTTAGTAAATTTGCCTACCCCCTCCACTGGAGGGGGGGGGGATACCCCGCGAGGGGCGAAGACACTCGAGGATCCGACTTATTGTTAGATCAAGACTTTACTATAACACGGTGCAAAGAATGCTACAACCCGAAGATAGCACTGGTAGTTGCTCAGATGAGGGACATTTTAAACATAATTTCCGGATAAATTAATTAGAAGCTTGAGCATAGTCAATTCAGGATCCTCTTCTTACAATCTCCGCACTTCTTCACAATTTCTTGGATTGTCTTCTCAGCCTTCATAATTCTGTCGTCGTCTGATTTCCTCATCAGACAAAATTGTTGAAAAGAATTTTTCACCAGAATCTAGGTCCGAGTCCCCTTGACACGGTTTCGATAGAACACGAAATCTTTGTAGTATTTGCGTGTATTTTCGTTTATTTTGGTTTATTCGTTATCGAGGAAACAAATGAATTTCGATTGAAAGGAAAATCGATGAAAGTCAAAGTTAAGTTTAGAGTAGTGTAGCCGGGTTCTTTCTATCGTTCAGGTCTTTTTCCCCGTCTCTTTCTGTCCCGTCTTCGTTAGCCTGTTGCTTCGCTGTACACGCTTACCGGTCTATCCCCTCTGCCCAGCCCTGGCCCCCTCCTTCGTCTTTCCCGTTCCCTGTTTTCTTGTGGCGGAGGCGCACAGGCACACAGGCACACAGCGGTGCCGACCAGGCAGAATCTACTATCCATTCACGCGGTGCACGTGTCCAGGGTGAATGGCACGTGCACGGTGCGTCGCTCGCCGTGTCCCGTGTCGCATTGCCGTGAGAGGCCGAGAGAGCTGGCTAGTGACGCGGTTACATGATCATCTTGCAGAGCCTATCTACAGGGTGTTCGACTACGTGCGTCAAAGATCTCGAGAGCTCCGACTCCGCGAGCCAATCTGTCCACAAGAATTGTGATTCTCGTGTGACGCCTTCCTTTTCTAGCTAGTCAATATTTAACCCTTGGACGACAGACGATCTAGGAAAAAAAATATACAATTCCATTTAAAAAAACAAAGTCAACCTTCAAATCTCCGAAACGCTTCCACCTGTAAAAAATATAAATACACTACATAATGTACCCCTTCAGACCATGCAACTTCTGTATACGAAACTTTTTCGTGCAACGCATACTTCGGAAGTTATTGTATAGGTGTGCAAGTTGCGCGAACCACCCCGTATAATTGGCGACACTTAGGACCGTTCACATCTCTAATTAATAATTTTTAAAAATTTACTTTTTTAATTATATTTCGTGTAGATACCTTAGTCTTTCCGATGTCCCCAATGCAACAGCCATTCAGTTAGTTTATTTGCCACAAATTGAGTACTTAAACAACAACGACTTTGACGATCCGGGTCAACGTAGACCCAGGCACAGCCGGCGGGGGGTTAAACTTGACTCGTGGACGCTATTCGGGGATTCAAAAAACTTTTATTCTTTATTCGTTAACGAAATCGTTGTACTTTTTGGGAAAATCGAATTCCAAGAGTACGACCTCCTGTTGTTGAGTAGGAATTAAATGTTAATAATTTTTGGGGATTGAGTAACTGAACATTCAATAGTTGAAAATTGGGTTGGTGGACCGAATAATTGAAAATTGGTCGATTTTGACACTTGAGCGTTCAAGGGAAATTGTTTGAATGACAATTAAATTGGGTAATTGAAGGTTCAATAATTGAATAGTTGAGAATGGGTTAAATAGAAATTGAATGACTGAATTTAATGAGTAATTGAACAGTTGAAAATTCGGTAATTGCATACTTGAAAAATCGAGTAATTGAGTTGTTGAAAGATCGGATAATTGAATGGCTGAGAAATCGGATAATTGAATAATTGAGAAATCGGGTGGTTAAATAGTTGGAAAATCGAGTAATCAGTTGAGAGATCGGGTGATTGAGTAATTGGAAAACTTGATGGTTGACTGGTTGAAAACCGAGTAATTGAATAGTTGAAAAATCGAGTAACAAATTAACTATCGCATCATGTATCAAAATCGTAATAATTTCTTTGCCATGATTGTTCAGAAAAGATTGACAAAAGTGTCCGCGATCTTCCAAAAGCAACTGTCTCTGCACAGATCAAATTGCAATTCGGAAAGTGTTTCAAAATAAGCGCTCGTGCCAGCGTATCGCGCCAGTTGCTTGGAAAATGTATGAGAAATTCGCATTATTTAAGCTCGGTGAAATCTGTGCCGAATTGTCAACATATCACAAGTGTGCAAGCTCCTTTCGATCCGCTGACGACAGCGATTCGAATTCGCCGGACATTTAGAAATGATCGCACGTTCATTCGAGACCTTGAGAGATCACGGTGACGAAAACCGAGGTCGATGTGTCTGAAATAAAGGCAATTGACACCTCGGATGTATATGTACTACACGCCTTCGTTTCTGTATTCCAGGCCTTGCGTAACCCGATCGGGCACGAGGGAAGTGCACAACAAACTCGAGAAAAATCGAAGAGCGCACCTGAAGGAGTGCTTCGAATTACTGAAGAAGCAGCTACCTTCGCAGGACGAGAAGAAGTCTTCGAATCTTTCCATTCTTCACGCGGCAATCAGGTATATACAGGTACGTGGCAGTTTCGTCGTCATTTCTCAAATTTATTTGTTCCGATCTACTTATATCAATTTGCTTAAATTAATTCTTTTCATCGTCACTTAACAAATTCATTTCCAAATATTTTTTATCACGTCGAACATTTCTTTTCAAAAAATTTCCAAATGTTCACTTATTTTCTCTCGCTTTGAAACGATGTTTTAAGACAGGAATCAGGGAAATCGGAGCGGGGGCCGCTGGCCCATGCTTATTATTGTAGGTCAATGGGAAGTACCCAAAAGATTTTGATGATCTGTCAGTCAGTCAGTCAGTCAGTCAGTGACAAAAGCGATTTTTCAGGTCCTATATCTCGGAACCTACTACTGTTGGAAGATTAATGTTTCGTCAATATTCAGACATGATAGCATTTAACAAGCGCACGAACTTACATCTCTCCATCTGCCTCCAGTGCCGAGTTATAAGCCCCTAAAAAAGCGGCTAAGTTGTTTCGTGTAAAAAGAGGTAGTGGGAGAACTTGGCTAGTGCACTACCGTGCAGCTAGATATTACGAATTAGAAATAATTGAATAAAATGCTTGAACGAACAATCAAATCTGTTGTGAAAAGAAATGCGCGAGGCAGCAAAGAAACCGCGATCGGCGACCTTATCAGTCTAGTCGAAGGCAGATATAGACAGCTATTTAACATAACGCCGAGATTGCATCTAATCTGTGCTGATCTAATAATTATGAGCGATAGATCAGCGAGTCGCGGGAAAGTATGGGATCACCGCCCTCTGACATCGGGGAAGGCAGTTGCGGCGCGGCGCGGTTCATATCTTCCATCTCGCGTTTTCTCCCTAAATGCTTGCGCTCGGTCTCGGCCGGTTCCATTTCTCCAGGCCGTCCGGGCGGCTGCCTCTCTCTCTCTTTCCGATCAGTATTGTCCACTCAGTCCGCCGTCTCGTTCTATTTCCGCGTTTCTCGCTTCGGGCCGTCCTCCTCGCGCCCAGCGGCGCAAGACGTTCACCGTCCTCGTCCGGACCCGGCACCATCACGCTGTCTCCGACTCTCACGCACGTACAAGTATTCTCGCACGGACGCGTCTAGCCGTGGTCGAAGCCCGCGTCTACATCGACTCCACGTGACCACGCGGCCATCGGCGCTGCGCCGCATGGCACGTATCTACAGCACACACTCTCGCTATCCGAACTTTTATCGTCCGGCGCCATTGTTGGCGACTCCTGAGCTGCCCGCACTGGTCCGAACGCCACAATTAGCTGGACAAAATTCTTCCTGAAATCGTCAAAAGCTGACCCCTTCGATGTAACCTACAGGCTGGTCCAGTACACGTTAGAACAATCGTTAGAAGAAACTTTATTGATCGAAGCTTTTCAGTATAAAGAGGATTGCAAGATGGTGTTAGATTCCGTGTTCCGAAATTGAGTACAACACTTTTTATAAATCGAAAAGAGGTTTCAGTTAAGAACGGTATACGGTAGCGTAGTAAAACAAATACTGACTTCCTAGTCTTGAATTCGCAAGAGAACAAAATCCGCTGCTGCTGTTTCGGCAGCTCTATATATATAACTTATTTTCGAGACGATAATGTGGAAGGGAGTGGGAAAGGTGCGTTGTCGAAAGTATGACGTGGAAAGGACAAGGTCTAAGGGTTGCATGGTCCTATCTGGTTCTAGTGACCTACAAGTTTAGGCTGACGTGTCCATGTTTTGGTTATGGCAACAACAGTTTTTCTGTGGCTGAAAGGGTTCCGGAGATTTCAAGGTCACTCTCGCTATTTCAAGTGGAAATACATATTAACCGCAGTCAATTTCTTCATAAATGCATTAAAATCCGCAGTCTACTCGTAACACCTTACCGTCCTACTGCTACCGTCTCAGACTCGCAACGTACGAATGGTAGGCTATTATAGCTAGGAGCGTATTTCAGGTGTCTTCATTCGGAAAATAGACAGCAACATTCTACCCAACTGGGTTACAGTAATTTCTTCGATCGGTGCCAAGATTCTCGAATATCAAATACTAAACAATTCGATAAGGTTTGTCCCCTGAAATAAAGGGGCGTGGGGCTAAAGTTCCACCGCATAATGAACAGCATATAGATCAATGTCCTTTATAAAACTCCGCGGAAAGTTCGTCGCAAACCTGGCTCGTCGGCGCCAGGTTTAAAGCCGATAAACCGACACAACAACGGCCAGTTTACGACGTTCTCCACAGGCCAGCGTTCGTTTCAGGCCGGTGATTCAGTGCAGTTTCATAAGGCAAACGATCAGTGCGGCACCTCGTGTCAGATAGCGACGTGCCAGATAAGGTGAAAAGAAATGGTAACGTTATTCGCAATATTCGTGGCGATACTGTTTGCGAATTCAGTCGGAGGTGGCCGCCGACCACGTGCTTGTAAGCTGCGCGTGCGCCTATTCATGTAACGACCTTCGTTCTCCTTCCTCTTCGGCCCCCTGCCTACGCTCTGTCTCCCTCTAGCCTGCGCAGACCTCTCTGCTAGCAGCTATGCATGTATCTATTCTTTGTCCGCTATCCCCACCATTTATCCCCCCACCCACCCCCTCCCCGTCTTTCTGCGTGGCGGAGAGTATTCTCTGTACCCGGCGTGTTGTCCTCTTCTTTTCACCACTGGCCTAGCGGAGCGCACCGTGTTTTTGCCTATCCCGAGGCAAAAGTCCTCGTCTACTGTTTGTACAATGTCGGTGTGCAGGTCCCGATCATCTCCTCTCTCTCTCTCCCTCTCTTTCTGCTCCACTGCCTCGTTCTCCTTCCTCTCTGCCACCCCGCTCCAGATCTTCAATTACGTCGTAAATGAATTACCATATAATTGAAATACAATGCAATTCAATTACTAAGTATTTTAATCAGATGTGTAATTGAATTACAATATAATTCAATTACAATGTATTTTATAATTGTACTCCATTGCAATTACGCGTTACATTGTAATATAATTGAATGAAGATCTGAATTATAAATTACAATGTAATTCAATTACTTTGTAATTATAATTCTGGAGTAACTCAATTGTAATTCTGCACAACTCTGCCCCGCTCCTAATCATCTAGAACCGTGCGCCAGGGGGTCGTGTCAGCCATCGGAGCTTTTGAACTTGCAAGCGATTCCTACACTGGGTGTTCTCGAAATATTCGATCGGATTCCGATTCGATTACTGACCCAAATCCAGGTCCACCGTGCGCATCCCTCTTGCTTCGCCCCTTGCAATATAACGTCGAGTCAGACTCGGAGCAGAGAAGAATATAAATATGTATGCTATTATTAATTTTTTTTTTAACCAAAATAATATTCTATTCACTCCAAAAAAGGAGTTTGCCCCCTCATATGTGAGCACAGGGTGCCCCTAAGCAATTGAGTAACCAACATACAATTCGTTCCACGTCCGCCTTGGAAAAATTTTGTGGATAGTTTCATGTTGGTTTGCGCGTAAGAAATTGTTGTTTGGCGACGCAAAAGGTTAATCACCGAACCACGTGTAAATGCCGTATCAGCAGCGTCGACACTGGCAGTCGCGTGCGTCTCCCCGCGAAACATTTTCCTCCTATTTCTGCGTTGCACGCTTATCAGGTTTTGTCGGTTTTATCGCACCTTATCGCGGCCGAGGGCAGCGGCGAATTTTTCAAAACACTTGCCGTTTGTTGTCACTGAACGCGAGCACGCGTGCTCGCGAACGTAAGAATGAGGGAATGATTTGCAACCGGCCGTACGATTGTAAATTAGAATTATCAGTTCTGAAAACATGAACAGCCTTTACACGTGTATCGCGGAGTCGTCGTCGTTGAAAATTTCTGAAAAATCCTCTTATCTGCGTGCACCGCGGGCGCATGAAATCTCCAGCGAGTCAGCCTCGGATTTAAATTGCACGCGCCAAGAGTTTCGTCCTTGCAGACATTTTTTTTCCTCCCGTCCAACTTCTTCGAAAGCGCGCACATCGTGCCCGGGCGTCGCGTCGGTGTCGGTGTTGGTGTTCGCCGTCACGTGCACGTTCCTTCACGCGTGCCCGTGCTGACGTCAAACGCGAGCCTTATCGTGTTTCGAGGCAGAGGTGTCCTGAATCTGCAGGAGTGAGTATCATGTGACATTCCCCGTGCGAGACTGCGTTCTTGAAAGTGAAGCGAAAATATTTTCTATTGGCTTTCTACTCGCTTCTCTCGCATGCGGAACAATGAACCTACTCTGATTGTCGTGCACGACCTTCGAACCGTCCCTCGTTATTGTTTAGACTACGTCATTCATTAGTAAACAGCGAATTTTAAAGCAATACAAACGTGACAGGTTCTGTATTCAGGACTGATCTGAGATTAGGGCAGTGCTGGGCCCGGTAGGGGCCCCTCAAGCGCTTGCTTCCCCCACCAATTGCCTCGTTGCCTCCGTCTTGTGGAAGGGGACAGTGTGAGCCCTATAGCGAGGACGCTTTTGCCTGAACTGGGGCAAATGTGCACTGGATTATAAATAATTCTATGGATATATTATGTATCAATCTTAACGTTCTCGGTACACACTTGTTCAACGCTTTGATAACTTTGTTGTAGACGTTGAGGAGGAAGGAACGGGACTGCGAGCACGAGATGGAGAGGCTCGCCAGGGAGAAAATCGCTGCCCAGCAAAGATTACTAGCTTTAAAGAAAGAGCTCACCGCCACGTGGGATCATATTGACTTTAATACTCTTCTGCCGGAACAGAGTTCGGCTACCGACGTCACCGCTACCAAAAGCGGTAAGTCCCAAATCCCTCCTGCTACTTCACACCAGTTTTTATTAAATGTCATTTTTTATTTTCTATTAACACGTCGAATGCACAAGCTATAAGTACCTGTTTTAGCGCTATGATCAGCGCTATTAATAACAATTATTTGTTATTGAGGATTTCACCTTTCACTAGAATTCAGTTGATTTCGATATTAATAAATTGATGATTTTATTACATAGTTATTTAATGAATCATTAATAAATTGACCCCTATGAGAGAGAGAGAGACGTTCTGTTGATCAATGCAAATTCAATATTACATCAATTTTTGGTTTCAATTTTTTAAATATGAAACAAATGATAATTCTAAGAGAGCTGAGTGTATATTGAAACGATGTAAAAGATTTTTGAAATATGTAGTGAATTTTCGAGAATAGCGAGCCCGTATATTTGTAGATTATGTTTGTTGTTCTCGATGGTTTCGTTGAATGTTCGTTGCGGAGTAAAATTCGCAAAAATAAACTGTTGAAGTTTCAGAAAACATGGAGGTGGACGTGACGGGGCTGGCGCGTGGGGGCACGAGGTACAGCAGCACCAGCAGCCTGAGCAGCGCGGCCACGGCCAGCTCACCGCAAACGCTGCAGTCCACGAACACCACTCCCAATATTCATAATCAAGTCGCGACCGCGGCAGTTGTCTGTCAGACCCAGGGTCTCAACCTTGCGCAAAGTTCTAGGGAAAGTCCGCCGGCAAGTTCAAGTCCCAGAACGCCAACGCCTAGCATTCCTACCCCGGCACAGGTAAATCCCAACGATTTTTTTTCTTCTCTAAAATTATTGAAATTAGCTGAATCACAGCTTTCCTGATCGCGTGGCAAGGTAATACAGGACATTTTCGAGCTGCCAATTGCTATTACACTATCTCCATCATCGACATTCCTACGATTTAATTTAGAGTTATAAGGGCCGGAATACGATATGTAGGCACACGCGAGCGAAAGGCGTTCTAGACGGCTAGTTATCGGGCGACCAATCCCGTGAGAGGTCTCCTTATTTCAATGTATGGTCCCTCGAGAAAATAATTAGACTTTTAATGATTTTATGTTGATTATATTGTCCAATTTTAACATTTCTTGGCGAAAATCGTTTTCTACATCAGCTTTCAGAGAAAAAGGAACAAAATTACATTGATAGAATAATTTATGGTAAAAGGATAACATTAACATTGGTAGACGCCTGCATTCCCTCACGAATGATTTTTTGCTGATTCTTGAAAGTCTACCGACAAGCTAAGTCCTAGAACGCCAACGCCTAGCATTCCTACCCTAGCATAGGTAAATTCAAGGAATGAATACCGCTGAGTTAATACTGCGCAGGTACTGATCGACATAACTGAACCTAAAAAATGGGGAAAATATTTACTACCAGAAATGTTACTAGAAATTCAACCCCTGACAATTAGTGACCTGGAAATATTTGTACAATTTCCTAAAAGTTCTACGATACATCTAATTCCGTCGATAATTATTTTAAATTTCTGCATAATTTTTGTCGTGCAATGCATGTTATCAATAATACCTTTGAACGTATTCATATTTCTCATACTTGAAGAAAGTTTCATTGCGATAATTTTTTTCTGTCAAGATTTCTAAAAAATTAATATTTTTATCGAAATATTTTAACAGGAAGTTTTGGGCGGATGGATTTGCACGATTGGTTAGATATCAGCTTGGTAACCTTGAGGTTCAGGGTTCGAACCCCAGTCAGGTAACTTGAGCAGCATATATTAACGGTCGTACAGTTTTTCTCGCGCGGGAACATTCAAAATGATGTTTCTAAGCACCGACCAGCCCGTTGGGCACAGCGTGATCAATTAGCGTTTGTGTGTGAAACGGTGCGAGAGAAATTTGCGTCTTAATATATATAACTGGTCACACTTACCTGTGTGAACGGGTTTATATAAGTGTGAACATTTTGTTATCATGCCGCCGCCCCCCTGAAGAAACAACACACTGAAAAATTATCGCTATGAGTAAAAATTACAAGTTTAGCTCTAGAGAGATCCAGTCTATGTTTTACAGAGATTTCGATCATAATTTACGAATTTTTATAAATGGGAAAACGTGGTACTAAAATCGGTTAACTTAATCAATCCTGCCCGTGTGAAATCACCTTGACAGGATTAAAAGCCACTGAAAATATATTGCGCTGTACTGTGTATAATAATAAGATTATAGTATGCTATGTAAAATAGTATTGTATAATGTGGTGGCTATTGATGGAGATGTGAGAAACCAAAGGTCATAGTGAGGATCGATCGACGATAAAGTAGCAGTAGTAATTACAGCAAGTTTCTTAAATGCTTCCGTTAAAATTGTCGAAAATAGCCCGCGTACACTGTGTTAATCCTTCGACAGTGGAGCCCGGGTCTGTTTGGACCCAGAGTATCAGGATTGTCGTCTTTAAAAATACGTTTAAAAAAGTTGATAAATAAAGTGGATGGTCTGAAGCATGATCAATTGGGTGTTTGTAAAATATGTTCGCCATCGAAGGGTTAAAATGTTGGAAATGTGATTGGTTGCCAGGGGGTTACCAGATGAAGCGTATACCTCAGGGTTACCATATTCCGCGCGGGCCAGGCCCCTTACCCCTGCGCCCCTCGCCCAGCCGCGCCACGGAGCCCGCCTTTGCTTCCCCCACTCTTTCCACTAACGCTGACGCGTACGACTCGTTAGCTTGCTCCACGTGTTAGTGGGAAGAGTGGGGGAAGCAAAGGCGGGCTTCGTGGCGTGGCTTGGCGAGGGGCGCAGGGGTAAGGGGCCCGGCCCGCGCGGAATATGGTAACCCTGGTATACCTCGCTAAATGCCCCCCGTCTACCACGAATTCGATTCTGCTCTAGTGACTCTTTGCAGGAATGCGTGATGTCACGTTATTCCCACTACCATTGCTCAGTGCAGCCAGATCAAGACTTGTCTCTCCCTCTATCTATGCAGGGGAATATCCCCCAAGAACCTCTATTTCCGCCACGGATCGGTCACGTGACTAATACGGCAATGACAGGGAGGGGGTACTTCCATTCCCTCAAACTCCTATCTGGCTGCACCGGACTGTGGACTGCTAATCACTAGAGGAGAATCTAGCGGTAGAGACGGAAGCAAAGCGGAGATTTCTTCTTGCGGCTCTGGTTGCATCCGGAAGGAATGTTAAGTTCGAGATTTGACTGGTTCTCCATTCTGGTTTCAGGAGAAAGTGACGACATCGCCGACCGGCATAGTGCAGCAGCCGCACCAGCTCCACCTGCCGATCAGCGCGCAGATGTTGAACACGAATCAGGGCCTGGCAACGATCGTGCCGACTCTGCAGCATATCGGACCGAGCCTAAGGGTGATACCGGGCGACACCAGGCAGCTGCTGGTCGCCCACACCGCCGGTAGCAACGAGTCGCGACCGTTGACGCTGGCCGTGCAGAACTCCTCGGATCAATCGAGGCCGCTGATCGCCGTGCAATCGAACACTGGAAGCGAGCCAAGGCCCGTGGCGCTGGTCGTTCACTCGTCCACGGCCAACGACAACCGAGTGACGTTCGTGCACTCGAATCTGTCCAACAACGACAGGCCGTTGGCCTTAGCCGTGCAGTCCTCCGCCAATGACGTCAGGCCAGTCACGTTCGTGCACTCGACGAACGAGGGAAGGCCGATAGTCCTCGCTGCGCATTCACCCGCGCTCAACGTATCGAGTGAGTTGATGCCCACACCTATGCCCGACAGGATAATTCTCCAACGTCCACGGTTCTTCGAGATCAGTTACAGCTGGAACAATCGTTGATCAGCGACCCATCGTTTCCTAGCTTTAAAGGGAAGATTATTTCCATTATTTTTTTTTATGGGACTTTCACCAACATATTCGTGGCATTTTTCTAATAAAAATGATACCAAATATGATATAATTCCGATGATATTTACTTGTGCAATGAACGACGAATGTTCCGGACGCAAGGAAGAACAGCGTATGGGAAATGCTTTGAACTGTGTCGGCGCGCCTCGTCTCTCCACGTCTCTTTCTTTTCCATACGCTGTTCTTCTTTGCGTCGAAAACGTTCATCGTTCATTACACTAGTCAATATAATTGGAATTATAATACATCATATTTGGTATTATTCTCATTAGAAAAATGCCACGAATAAAGAAGTTTTGTTATTGGCTTAGTTATGTTTACACTTCTCGGCGACCGAGGCCTCTCGAGCTTCGCTGTCCTTTTCTACGTTCGGCGCGGTCTTTGAATTGAAGCCACAAAAAAATAGTGTCCCGCTCATATATCTAGGTCGCAACACAGAACCGAGAAACGACGTACAGTCGGACATTACTGTAGCTGGGTAATTCCATGCGAAAGCGATCAGTTTTTTGGGACAATGTCTCGGATTTTGCTGAAATTGAAATATGCTATAGTCCAAGTGAAAATAGAGAGCATTTGGGACCCGTCATTTTTTCATAATTGAGGATTGTCCTGTATCTTTTAGATAATTAATAATCATCCATTTGTTTGTATTAATGATTGTGTAAAATTGTGTTACAGACGCCCAAACAAGGATAAGAACAGGAGACGCGCAAAACACGCATAAAATGGTAGGCGGCGTGACATTGGTCGGTGGAAACGGGTCGGAGCTGACCCGACTACCGGGAGGCGCTGAGTTGAATATACTCCCAGCGAATGGTATGCCTAATTTTCACCGTGTTCAACTCCCTTTCGCTTCTTGACGCAGTTTTCGTTCGCTGGTGTTGCGTCTGCATTCTGATCACCTCGTGATGCGTACTATAGTGCTTTGCGCTCTTTTCTGATTGCGTGATGTCACCGTTTCAGTGGCCAATAGGAAACAGTGTCCTCTATTCGCTAATATCGCGCTGCGCCTTCCATATCACGTAACGATAACGAGGGAAGACTGCGTCATTGTTTCAAATAACATTTCGTCATCTTTGACGAGCAAATGGGCAAATGGACTAAAAAATTTTCGATATAATTGAAAATTTTGTACCAGACTATCCAGTCTGAAGTTCGATTATAAAACAATGTGCGTTTTAAAAATGAAAAATATCATTTATAATATTATACATTCGTTCATGTATTATATTAAAACATTACATCATTTTTGTTTGCATTCGATCCTTTAATACATCCTCTTTCTGTTTTCCAAGCTAATAATTGTTTGTAACGCATTTATTTCCGTGGTCAACGTTAATTTGATTAATCATGTTTTATAAGAAGTGTATCTTCTCGTCATCTTTAAAAGGTATCAAAAATTCTTTCAAAATTAATAGGGTACTTGTCCTAATTACTGTACCGCTAACTTGTTGACTCATGAATGCTTTGCTTTTAATTTAATCTACTCAAAATTTATATTGATTCTCTTTCTGCTCATTAAAATATATGTTCGAGTTAATAATGTATTAATTAGTTAATTAGTGCACCTTTAAAAATGCTTTGAAGTCATTAGTGTGCCCTCAGTTAATATGCTCGTCCATATTTGTATGCCTCCAATTAATAAGCCTGCCTAAACACTGCTCCCTTAAAAATTGTTATTCTTTTCTGAAATGATATGAAAATTTTAGAGAAGATACTAGTAAGATTCGTTATGGCTGTGACGCTTACGGCACAGTCTTCACGCCGCGGAGATACACATCCTATAGATCGCGGGTTCGAATCCCCCTTCCTGTATTCCATTTTTTCTAGCATTTTACAACTACCCATATCTCCAGCAATGCATCATATACCAAAACACAGAGTTACACTGTTGTTATTCTGTTGTCAAAATGGTGCGAGAGCAAATTAGTCACATCAAGGCAGAGCAATTCGGCAATATTCTATCCTAGACGAAATTGCTTTGGATTGTGACTAACATCTTTTTTGTAACTTCATATTTTTCAAATTAGTTTGTGCATCTTGGAGAACGATTTAGTGACTCTACTTATTTCTTCCATATTGTACATAATTATTATATGTAACATATGGTTATTATTCCTTTATAAGTAACGATGACTATAAGTGACTATGAAATGTATAAATATTGTTTTTTATTTTTGTATTTTTACAAAATGATGACTATGAAATAAAGACGAATTATTACATTATTATTGTTCTGTATTATAATGTAATTGCAAATATATTGTTATCGGGAAGGCTTATTGTAAAACTATTTTTTGTAAACAAGTAGTATCGAGAATTATAAGGAAATTGGTTAGTGCATCGGTTGTAGGTATACATACAAACGATACTATTGAAATGTTTATAAGTTTCAGTGTTAAACAATTAAGTGTTTGCTGATTGCAACGAGAAGGGCCGATTTGATCGGACAAATAAAAATTCACAAGCATAACCTACAATTTCGGATACCCGAATTTTATAAACTTGCGGGATCCCGAGTTTTTTTACGCGAAGGAAACACTTATTCCGAATATGGTGCCCCGCTGGGTGAGGGGCAGGAGTATGTGGGCAGTGGGAGAGAGGCCAGTAGCGTTCGATTTCGAAATCCTGGTCCCCTCCCTATTTAGTCTAGGGATGGTCACCGTGGTGGAGTTAGCGGGTATATCCGGTGTCCGAGGGAGATCCACATATCCCTGTCTCCTTATGCATCGAACTCATGCCACTCATGTTCTTGGCTGTCAACCCTCGATTCCCTTATAATTATTGTTGATTTGGTTGCAGGTTTGACGCTGAGCCACGCGGGAGTGTCGCTGCAAACGACAGCGGGCAAGCCGGGTTCGACCACAGTGATGCAGAACGCTCCGTCCACAGAGGGTATCGCCCATATCGTCGGCTCGCACGCGCCGCTGTCCGGCCTGACGCCGATCGTCACGCCGATGACCGTGGTCTCGCAGGGCAGCCAGATGACCGCACACATCATTGCGCCGTCAAGCCTGGCCGGCAAGATGATCACCACGCCGATCCTGAAGTCGGTCGCGCAGATGCCGATCGTGAACGCCCAGTATATCAACACCACCACCCTGGTGAAGCCGGTGGTGGTGGTCACCTCGCCATCGACCTCCAGCCCGCAATCGACCACGGCGTCCAGCACGCAGCCATCGTCGACCACGCACTCGACCGTCTGACAGAATCAAAGGAAGCTGAAATTCGTTTGAGAAAAGACTATGTCGTACCATTGCGGGCCAGATCCGCCTGGATCTACTCCTCGTCGTTATCCGACGTCAGTGGCGAGCCTCGGACCGACCGCCACCGCGTGAAGAAACTACGTGTCGAAAGAAAAACGGAGAGAGGGAAGAAGAGAGAGAGAGATAGAGATCGCGGTTATGTTCTGCGACCTGGATCACGGACCCGGTTGTCCACATCCGATAACAAAGAAAACTTTTTTATTTTCGACTTGCGTTCGTTCGTGTTTGAAGTTTGAGCTCTTCCAAAGAGTGAACCTAGTTGTCGGAGGATCCATACGTTGATGTCCCCTACACCCGTGTACGCTAACATCAATAGCGCACGCCATCACCCACCGTGCAAGGTGTCCACAAGTTCTAGCAATGTTCACGCATCTGGGAGCCAGAAGATACCTACGTCGATCCCTATGCTGACATCACGCGGATGTATGTGCATTATCACGACTTGTGTGCACCATGCGATGGGGCGTGATGGGTGCAATTCGAGTTAGCGCGTACAGGCGTGTAAGACGTTAGCGTACGAATGTTCTGCAAAGCCTGCAAATACGTGACCGTCAGCGTAGGGATCTCTGGGAGAGATCCTGCATCTATGTGACGTCTATGTAGGGATGTTCTGGCATCCCTAGAGCGAACCGATTGAAAAGTTTTTGGCTGACTTTTAT
Source organism: Lasioglossum calceatum (assembly GCA_963966675.1). Lineage (NCBI taxonomy): Eukaryota > Metazoa > Arthropoda > Insecta > Hymenoptera > Halictidae > Lasioglossum > Lasioglossum calceatum. The sequence goes on from OZ016548.1 coordinate 967,219, forward strand.
TCTCGCTAGCCGGTTGCGTGCGGTACCCCGATTCCGATTCGAATTTCCTGCGCAAATTGGATTTCGAACGTCGTCACTAGATCGTTAGGATTCATGCATTTTTAGACTAGACTTTTATCAGTTTCACGCTACTAGAGCTTTTCGAATGAGATGGGGCTGACCTAGGGACGACCGATCAGGTCGTGAGGAAGCCATTGTTGTTAATGGCCTTTGGTGATACAGGGTGGTGTGTGTGTAAATGAAATCATTATGATTATCGCGTAAATAATGATTTTAGAATGAAATATTTTCGATGAAAATTTGATGAAACTGAAATTATTATCGACGCAGTTGTTAAACTAATTAAAGTTACTCGGGTTATCAACTTTTACATCATGTTTTAAGGTCTTTGAATCATTGAAGTATGCCTCTTTGTAAATAATTGGAGAGAATCGATTACTGAGAATGTCACTTTTGTTCAAGTTCATCGAGGCAGCTGACAAATAATTAAAATTTTTAATTCGAACATCGATTCGAAATTGAACAGTTTTTAGAAAAATGTTTTTTTGCTGACAATATGAGGATTGGTTGCGTATATACACTGTTATAGAAATGCTGCAATCGATCATTCGAATGTCGCGGTACCCCACGCAATCGGCGAAGTTCGGTAAAAGCTCGGGAGGAGGAAACAAAAATGACTGTGCTTCAAGTGATGTTAAATTAAAGAATTCGTACGACAAGATTGGCTTCTTGATCGAAGCTTTGTAATTGGAAGGATGATATATGCTCGTGCTTTCTTTCTTTTTAAATTAACGTATACAGTGGCTGTGGAGAAACGAATATTATCATACGCATATGTTTATCATTGGGAAATTAGATCGTACAAATTTCTGTTTCGTCGAGAACCGGTCAAGAGGAAACACGGCGAACATTTATCCAGTGCTCGAGTATTTATTCGCTTATATTTATTTTACAAATATAATTGAGCACGCGCCGTGTATTGTTGGCTCCCGAAGGCATTCAGGATTCATTGTTATGAACAAAAATTGTATAGTCTAGCCCAGGCAAACAAACAACAAACACTTTTTGCTGCAGTAAAAATTCATTGTTGGCCTGAATGCGTTCATCTCGACTTTATCCGTTTCAATGACGCTCAGTTGTTACTTGAAAACATTGAAAGAAGCAACGGTTTAGAGGTTAGGTCGTTAACGGGTGCACGCGCATTGGAACTGGAACCGCTTGTATCACGTGACCGTTCCCCGTACTATTTTAAATTGCTTTCTACGTTGAGCTTTCAAGCTTTCTTTCGATATACTCGATACGAGACCGTTAATTCGATAGAAAATTCTGACCACGAGTCAAAATGGTCATTTCCCCTGATGCGTTGGCGAGCCTTATCGCTCATAATTATAGGAACTTTAATACGGTGGTAGATTTTTGTAGATCTGTTTGAACTTTCAAAATTAATTTCTCACAAGATCTTTCCAATTTCGAAGTAGCTTATTTATTCGAAACATCTAAAAGATTTCAATTCAAACATCTTTTTGGCAGAATTATTTGACAAATGTGAACATGTTGTGGAGAATTATCGTTGCTATTTTAATGTAGAAATTTTTAGACTGGCACGTAGCCCGGAATGTCGCGTTTTTCTTGTCGAATCAAAACTGACTCTCCTATTAGATCTCGCCTCTTAACATTTCGGAAAGAAAAAATGAAAAAGCTCTCTGGCAATAGAAAAGTCTGAAAACTCCAAAATTGATTAAATTAACTATAATTTCCGAGGAAAAAAAATGATCAGCGATGTGAATAATTTTTATAACCGTGCGTGAGTGAAAGAGAGAGAGAGAGAGAGAGAGAAACAGAGTGATGTGTGACTATTAACGGTCTCATTCAGATATCATGATTTGTACTCTAGTATTATTATTACTTGTATCTGCGTACGCATACATGTATATCTTGTTTTTCTTTTTTTTTATTTTTTAAATTATTTAATCGAAGGCTCGGTCAGTCAGTCAAGCTGATATGTATGTATGTGAAATGCGTGGGCGCTGCGTCGGTTTTTATTAAGTTATTGGTTAGCGGAGAAAGTGGAATCGTTGTTTTTTGTTTTTATTTCGGGAACGACACGCCCGGAATGTCGTAGAAAATGTCACCCTAGTTCGACGGAACGTTTCCTAGAATCATTCGACAGACGTCTCGATCAGTGTGTAACGTTCGATTAATCTTTCGCTGATTTCGTTGTGACGTAGGCAGTTCAGTTGTTCTCATTATCGTGAGCATTGTGCGACTTTCCCTCGTTAGCATCTCGGTTTTGCTCCCATAGAATCTTCTCTAGGCAGAGATTGCTCCGTGAGGCAGTACTCTGGCCCCGCGACTCTGGCGATGCAAACCACGCCCACTTGGAACATCGTATTCAAACAGCGGAAGATGTATAGTCCTGTATCTTGAGTTCTCTGACCTCATTGACTCCTATTGAGTCTAGAGTCGGCCTACATAGAGATTGTCGCACGAAACACTATCCATGCCCCGGCGAGAGCACTGAAATCATGGCCCATTCAAGTTACTCTGTACAAACAGAGCGAAATAGACCGCCTTCCATTCTTCTACCATTAGTCTCACGACGAAGCCTTAGGCCCTTATTGAATCTAACTCGGATCAGGAAACAGATTGCCCCTCGCAACATTGCCCTAGCTCGGTTGAGCACTGCAATCACTCCTAGTCTGGGTATAAAGCAGCCATAATGCCTTCAAAGCTAAAAATTTAGAAGATATTGAATCTAAAGCAGGTTTAGACACCGAATGCCACCTGGGGCATTGCTTTGACCCCGTCATCGCCCGTATCTCCGCTCGATGCTAACGAGGGAAGATTGTGTGGATGGTTTATAGCGCAATAGCAACTATTTTAGAAGAAAACAGATTAGTAATAAAAGAAAGATGTAGAGCTATACTCGATGCAATCGTACGTGCTTGGACTGGTCGTCGGCTCCCCTTGGAATGGATCGGGTACTATAAATGATAGTACTACTAAAATTAGTAGATGTTTCGAATAGCAACGCTACTGAATCAGTAGCTCATCGAAAGACGTGCAAAACATGCTGTACGATAGAATATGCAATTCCTAACAAATCGGAGGCGACCCTTCGGTTAGAAATATATCAAAGTTTTTCGCGCACATGGCTTTCTTTTTCCCTGACAAAAATTTCACACCGAATTGTTTCGTCTCGATATTATTGATCAGAATCATTGTTTATCATTTGCAACGTTGCTATTTTCGTCTGATATCTTCGGTGACCTTTTCACGACTTATTTGTACAGTCTATACCAGTCATGAGCGTAGATTGCCCTGTGGGGCTTCGCCCTGGCCCCGCCGATGTCGGGAACAATGAAAACACGCCCACTCGGGGCACCCTGTGCAAGAAGCAGCAAGACAGGGTACACCCGGAGATAACAAAAAGACACTCTTTGCCCATGTCTGGTGTATAGAGTGCAAATACCAATACTTCTGAGGCGTCGATCGTTCGCATCTTTCGAGATCGATACAGTAATGCCTCGAAAATCGTACGACTGTGCTGTCCCCTATAACGCAGGCAGAATTCAGGACCGGACTGCCTTCATTCTGACCTCATTCTGCCCTCAGGTTGTGCTAGCACACCGTGCCAGCATAAAGCGATACTTATTCGGACGCAGATGTATGGCATTCTGCTGGCACAGCCTGCTGTCCAAAATCGAGCATTTTGCTTACTGGGAAGCTCCGTAAATACGATTTTCGAGACACTGCTGTGTCCGCGGTTGTCTTTTGGTTCTTTCTCCATCTGTGCAGCAAGAACAACGCTGACACCGGGAACACGTCCGAACAATATATTCCACTTTGATCGAGTTCAAAGACAAAAGAAAAGAAAAGACAAAGAAACGTATTATTTATTGATCGTTCGAAATTTTTGATCCGGCTGAAGATACAAAATTCTGCGCTTGCGCGTGCGCACTAGTCATTTCGTTCCCTCCTTTAACGTGACTAAAAGACTCTCTCGAACTATAATTTCGGCGCTTTTATATTCTCGCGTTCAATCCGATCCCGAAATCGTGCAATCGATTGTAAATAGTCGTACTAGATGATGGGGGCATTCCGAGTGGTCGATTCGAACTTGCCGAACGAAAAAAAATCGTCTTTAAATTGTATACATAGATCCGTCGACTGTTTCCGTCGATTTCGTAATCCGTTTTGCGTCAGTCCCGAAACCGACGACAGGAGAAAGGTTTGTAGGTTAGGAACGTTGTCGAGGTTAGATCGGTGCCAACCAATTTGCGTTCAGCGGTGTAGCCAGAGCAGGTTCACTGTTTAGGTACAAAATGGCGACCACCAATGTATCCGTTTCTTGATTTCTCTTGTCCTTTATTGTATATAGAGCTCATCGGTCCGCGGAGGAAAACAATGGTAGACGATCCGGGAGGGAAGGAGAAAGGGCGGGAGGGGGGAGGGGGAGTATATGCAGAAAAATATTATGTGTACATGAACAATGTGATATAAGTAATTAACGAAAATTACTTAACACTGTAGCGTTTAAGCAGAACTGTTAAACTGTTTACAGCATAGACGTACGATGCTAATTATTATTTACTAACATCCTAAACGAACCGTAATTGTACATAGAGTTATGTGAGAGTGGGAGAGAGTGTGTGAGAGAGGGCCCGGGAGGGGTGGGGGGTGGGGGGAAGAAAGAAAATCACGAAGAAAAAATATATCGAGTAATAAAAAGTGTGAGAATGACAGAGAGAAAGTAACAAAAAAAAAAGAACTAAACTGAACGATTGCGAAAACGTTTTTTTTTTCTAGCGACGCCAAATGGCATCGTGTATATATTCACTCGTGATAGAGCCTGTAGATCGTATTCTCGTGTGAATGGGGCGGCGAGCGAATTCTTCTGCGTTCCGGTAAGAGTGTTGTTGTTGTTGTAGTCTATGTCGAATTTTGTTATACGCCATCGTTGGCGTATGAAACTTACGGTATATCTCACGAATCTTGGAACAACTTGTTGTGCATTGAACTGTAAGAAAAAAAAAAGAACGAGATGACAGAGAGAAAAAAAGATACTATGAGAAAAAAGATTGTAGAGACGAAGTGAAGCGGGCGGACAACACTTTTTGTTTTCAAAAGAATGCGACAAATTTCAATACAATCTATTACAATAAAAACGTAAGTGTGGAACGTTGTTGAGTTGCCTGTCCCCCGCGTTTCTTTTTAGATCCTGTTGCTCGGTCGTTGATTCGTCACCTATAGTAGCACGGATGGCCCCGTGAACACTGCTCGGAGCATTGAGGCCACGCCCATTCAAACCATTTAGAAGAGAGGGAAGGAAACTATGGCGTCTGTGAAGACCTATCCACTGCTTTCCGTGGCGCTGGAAATTCACCGGACCTCTAGGGTTCACTGAGAGCTTGATAACCATAGCAGTGGGAGAAGCGACGTAAAATAAAATAATAAAAGGGTTCACCAGGAGACTCTGGAGATGTTTGGATGGCATGGGAAGCACTGCTTTAGGATGTTAGATTTCTTTGCAGGACTGTCAAGTGTGAATGAAGGAAATACAAAAATTAATTTCTTTTACACATATTATTTTAATAATTATTTTTATTCCTACGCACACATGGTAAGTGAAATAAATTGCTGTGTGAAAAAATGTCTATCTACAATTTGAAAGGATGGATCAAAACACAAGAAATGATGTTTCATTGATTTTCCCTGTCGCAACTATACATTTTATTACATAACTTTCAGAATGACAGAATAAATTAGCTTATTTATGGGAGATCGATCCGATCGGTGGATCTTGCCATTTAAATTCCTCTTGGTACGTAACATAGATCACCCAATAGCAAACGTTCAATAGCCCAAAGGATGCCGGGAATACCACCCGCGCTACTTCATCGATGTAGGAAACACTATTTATGTGTCTCGCTATGTTTTCACCCTGTTTCTTGCAGTTTCCCGCAGCCTCCCTTTGCCTGCGTTTCCTGCGAACACACAAAAATAAACATGCGTCACGTCTATGCATCTATCGTGCATCTATCCAGCAGAGAAAGGTGGATATGTTGAAATTATCCATATCGAGCTTATCATTTTTAATTAAGTCTTTTTACCTGTAGGCCTCGTCGCCAACGAGGCAGTAGAGAAACTGCCGCCATTTTGGTACCCACACTTCCGTTTGTGTCTGACGTTCCATCGTCGACGGTCTCGACGTGACGGACACTGTCATTGACCCTCGGCCGTAGGCCATCGACTCCTAATCGGAAAAATGTTTTATACCCTTACAAATCGTTCAAAAACATTTTTTAGTGATGTTAATTTAATTAGATGATTGCACAAGTTCGTGCCCGATTTTCACAGATGTCGCAAACTGTACTGCACGGCGAAGTGTAAAAAAAAGATTATAGTGACTACTCTTTCAGAAAGTCTTTTCTACAATTAGAAAAGAATTGGTGCCTATACCGGGTATTTCACCTAACTTGACCACCTTGAATATCTTTGTTGTTTTTAAAGATACGTCAGATGTCTGAAGGACAAAGTTGAATGATAAAATGGGGCTCATACGATACCCAACAAATTTTTGTTTTTATGTAATTTCTTTTAGAGATATGAAGGTCACCTTCATTTTTTTTAATGGAATGTCCTATTTTGTAGACCATAGATCGATAGAGTATCAAATTCCGAGTATGAAAGTGTTGACCTTCACATGTCCTAAACCTAATAGTTAACAAGATATTATCCAAAGAAGAAAGAAAATTGTTTCGATAAACACGAGCTTATGCAATCATCTGATATAATAATAATAATTGGGAAGATGGGGTTCGTATACATTAACGCCATAAACGTCGCATATTAAGGAGCTTCTCCGACGAGGTACGTCGATTATGGTCGCAGGGTTCGCTGCTTGTGGGCTGCAGGGCACGATACTGCAAAATCCATCATAAGTCCCAGTCTCTTCTTCAAGTTCCTCCTCGTCCAATGGAATTTCTCCACTGCCAATCTGAACACACGAAGACAGTTAACTATTTTTGAAAAATATTCTATTAAATCCCACAAAGGAATTTTATATCTATTTTGAACAACGAATCTACAGTAAAGTCGCGTTTTTTCTCAGCGATCGTTTACCCAGAATTTGTCAGGGCGGCGATGATTGATCTCGGCTCGGGTATATCGGCGTGAATCACTACTAATCCAATTACAAAACTTCTTTATTTCTCATTATTTTTTTATGAGACTTTTACCAACTTATTTCTAACATTTTTCTGATTAAAGTGATACCAAACACGATATAATTTCAACTGTATTTATTGGTTTAATCGACGATGAAAGTTTCGGGCACAAGGAAGGACAGCATATGGGAAAGAAAGGGACACGGACCGTCGCCGTCGCCGGCACAGTTCCAAGAATTTCCTATACGCTGTTCTTCGTTGCGTTCGAAACTGTTTGGTGCCATTTTAACCAGAAAAATGCCAGAAATAAGTTGGTGAAAAATTCATTAAAAAAAAATGAAAACTGAAGAAGTTTTCTAATTGCATTAGTAGTGGTTCACACCGATAAGCTTCGGCCGCGCGATACGTGGTTACATGCTGTCCTTTTCTACGTTCGGCTTGGTCTGTACTCTCGGCGCGGTAGATACAGTCATAAAAAAATAATGTCCCTACACATTACTTCTCCGTGCAGAACACAGCCGTTTGCAAAATAACGCGACTTTACTGTACTTCTATGTAGTGGTTTATCAAACTCACTTTCGTGAAGTAATGTACACCAGCAAATTCCAAAAGGGTGGCAATGCAGTAGCCAAAACTCATTAACAGAAACCAGTCGAGGGCAGTGGCGTATCTGACTTTTGGTAGATCGGTCCTAGAATCGAGGCTGATGGTTGACAATGTTAGTACAGTGGTGATTCCTGGAAATAAAATAAGTTTTCCATGACATTCGCTTACACGATAAAGAAGCTGGCGGGGGAGCTGAAGAAGATGAGGGAAGAGTTGAAGGACGAAAGGGAGGATACGAGAAGGATGATGGAAGAGTGAAAAATCATTTGGAGTGTAAAGGGTTAATCTACATTCGTAATTTTTACCCGATATTGAAAAATTTCTGACATCTGTCAAGATATAATATAAAATTTGAAAAGATTCCAAAATTGGTAAAACGATGATATATGTCAAAAAAATTACGGACTAAAAAAATGTTTTTTCATTACTTTATCGGTCCCATAAAAATTATTCAGATTTTCGACCGAGAATGTGTAATGTCCCCTTAAGGTAATCTGCAAAAATAAATTGAATATTCATAGTTCACCTAGGCCAACTCGATCACTGGTTGCTTCACGATGGATCCAGAACGACACCCAGCTGAGCACCACTATCAGGACACAGGGCACGTACACCTGTTACAAATAAACATTAAATTATTGAATGAATTATTCACTAAATGATTACTTAACTATTAAATGCACTACGAAATGATTGAATAGACTGTATACGAGTACATGTAGAATAAATGATTGGACAAATCCTGCTTTAAATATCAGGCAATAATTTTTACAAGTAAAAAAATGTAAAAGTTGACTGACCTGAATAAGAAAATAGCCTGTGTTCCGTTGTAAATTGAAGGAGACCTGGAGAACCGAAAACTCACCCTCCCGGCGAAAATAAGTTAGGTTCCGGTATGGTGAACCCATTAAATCGAACTGTGAAAGAGCCATTCCTGGAACGAAGTTGACAGAAGAACCTTCTTGCCATTCGTACACTAATTGACCTGATGTATATGCATCTGAAAACAAAAATATGTTCATCGATTGATCAACAATTCTCCTGGGAGGAAAAAGTGTACCTAACACCTCCATTTCTGCTAAAAAATATTTTTTTCTAATTTAAATATAGTTTCTTAATTTAAATTGATTTTTTGCAAAATCCTGAGGTCGTAGATAAATTTTGAGACTAGATTTGAAATCAGCGTGAAAAAATGTATTGGAAATGATGTATAGCATGTTAGAAAAATATTTTTTCCGCGCGTGGTATTGGGAAAACCAAAACTTTCTTGAAATTGTGCAAGTTCAACGAATTTTTTCAAGGTTAAAAACGTTCGTACCATAATCTCCGTATTTTTCTCATATTCTGCAAAGTTTCAGCTTTAATTTAAAAAAAAATTCAGCGCTCTATCTCATTTCTATCGAAAGTTCTTTGATTTTGTCCCGGACTTCGACTGACAACTTTCGAATGACGCTATTTTCAAATTTTGTAGCGGCTAGAATCATGTGAAACTTCATTTACTCGTTTAATTTCTATTGTTTTTAATATTCATGCAGTATACATTATTATAAGAAATGACATTTAAAATCTATTGCGAGTAAGGGATAGCATTTACATATGTAAAGTGGTATTGACAAACAATAAAACATTCCAGAAAATAAAATTTTGCGGACATTGGAAAATAATAAAGTTCAAGAGTTATATTGAATACAGATAGGAAAATCAACGAGTGATACGACCCGGGTTTCGATTGGAAAGAGTTTATGTCGATCATAAAACGACGGCTGCGACTGTGTACAGTATTGTAATAGCAATATGTTCACACAGCACAGTAAAGTCACGTTTTTTGCAAACGGCTGTGTTCTGCACGGAGAAATATCGTGCAGGGACACTATTTTTTTATAACCGAGTCTGCCGCGCCGACCGCGCCGAAAGTATAAAGGAAGCCGAACGTAGAAAAGGACAGCATATAAACGGGAATCGCGGTATCCTTCCTTGCGCCCGAAACTTTCATCGTCAATTTAACTTTAATTAGTGTCATTTTAATTAGAAAAATGCCACGAATAAGTTGGCGAAAGCCCCATAAAAAAATAATGAAAAATAAAGAAGTTTTGTAATTAGATTAGTAGTGGTTCACACCGATATACCCGAGCCGAGACCAGATTACTATTTACAGTGGAGGGGATATTTGTTTTGCGTCAATAGAGACATTACTGTAACTCGTTAACAAAGCCGCGGAGAACATTTACGCAAAGGAAAAAGGCATTTCGAGTGACCTTAGGAATTACCCCTTTCAGGGAAGTGTTACATTTTTGAGAGACCCTGCACATTATTGTACTATATCATTGTATTATTATTACATTGGTAGATACAATATAATATACTGAGAAACACTTACAGCTTCCAAGAATTAGTGGACAGGACTGGCGGTCCATGGGGAAGTTCCTTAGTTCCATAGGGCATTTCGCTTTTATAGTAAGCCTGTTTCGAAATATAAATTTTAAATGAAAAATTGATTTTTTACGATCAACATTCAATGAGGAAGTAATGATTAGATATGAAAAACAGTAGTACCTCATGGAGTAAAGGATATCGCCGTCCTGTGATATTCTTAATAATTTATTGGGAACCGTGATGGTATGCACATAACTGTGTTTTCCATTGTAGATATACGTGTCTGGCCGCCATATTCGTTCGAGCATTTTGATGCTGAGGCTCAAGGACTTTATTGGGCCTAAGAAGCTTAGGCGGGAGTCTCGCCATGATTGTCGGAAATAACAGTCCATTGAATAGTCCTGTAAAAAGAATAATTTTGAAATACAACACTTTAGACCAGGCAGTTCCAACGAGTAGCTCCGGAGCTATTCGAGGCACCTTCCCCGCTTAGGTTCTTCCCCTCAGCAGGATTGCCATATGCGCGCCCCGCCAGGCCCCTTAGGTTTCCGTCCCTCGCCTAGATACTCCGTAAAGCCTGCCTTCGCTTCTCATTTTACAATATAGTAAAATACTGCTAAATTATTCTTACATTTCCGACTCACCATGTCGAGCTCGGACACAGGTCCCATGCTTCTTATCAAAATATTCGTTTTCACTACTGTCGGTATCCCTGCGAAGCACACGTTCATGGCTATAAGTTTTCACCAGCATTGACAAATCGTTATAGATTAATTATACGCTTCAATGTTTCGAATATTTATTGTTGAATAGATTGGGAACCACGTGTTATACATGAGGATTTTTATTCGACGTTCCCATTCAATTGTTAAAAATGCTCCAAGCATTAAAAAAGATCCTTCTTGGAGATTTCTATTTAATTTAAGAAATTGATATTTTGTATTAACCCTCGCAAGGTAAAAAATGTGGGTCTCAGAGAACCCAGCTTCAGATGTTTGAAAAGAATTTTTATATGTATGAATAAAATTAAATCTATTTGTTTACTTTTTATCCTGTGTTATTCTTTATCCGAAAAAAACGAGGTTATTTATGAAAGTCGTTTGTCGGGGTCTAAGAGAACCCACCTTACTATTTATGTGTTATTAGACTTTACCTTGCGAGAGTTAAAATAAATTGGTTTGCACAGTAAATAATTAACTGCTTGTAACAAATTTGCCTGAGAAAAGGTCTGAAACTCTTGCAGGTCATTATACCCCGGGTCCTTTATGGGTAATTAGGTGTTCCATCAACCCATAGGGCCATCTAGAGTGGTTTGAACCCATTGGAAAAATGGAATGAAAGAAGTTAGGAAATAAATGAAGATTGTAAAATATCTTTTGATGTCGCGACTTTCGAATATATTCCTGTTACAGACATTGTGCGTATCACAGATTGAAATTATTGAACAGCTGTGCAGCTGAAATGTGTGTGCAATCAAACGTTAGTTATTTCAGTAATTAGATGTCATCGGCTGACGATATTATTTTATCGCACTGATCGCAACATGATCATTGATTACTATACTAAATGCGAATGCGTTATTAATCAATTATCATATATTTATGCACTCATATTTTTCCATTATTTAATATAAAATTAATTGTAATTATTCTTGTTACTTTTCAATGTTCTACGACTGATCGTTCTGAAAATCAATAAAATCATATGTACAGAATTTATGGCAATATTATACAACACCCGATTACACCTTGTTTGTGTTATTTTGATTACACCTTGAAATAATAATATTTTTAATTAAAATAATAACAACACATCACGTACTTTCCAAACTGAAAACCAAAGCAAAACATTCGTAGAAACCTTTCGAATAATAAAAACAAGTATAAACAATTGGAGTAAGAGTAGATTAAAATTCGGTGGAAATGGAGTAAAATAAAGTGCTCGGATTTAGGATCAGCTGAATTTAGAGCATTAGCGAGCCGCTTTCGTGCTCCTCGGAAAGTGAAAAGGGAAAATTGCAGAAAATTGAAGCCGTACAGGAATAAAGGTAATTTCGGAAGGATACTTTTCTTCGGCTGGCTGCGATCCAACGTACCACCCCCGTTTCACTCGTATCGGCTACCTATTTTCCCTTCTCGCTCGATCACCATCATCAAAAATTGATACATCCGCCACAGTAATTTTCAAATCGTTTCTTCAATCGGTATAAACAAATTTTAATAACATATCATTCTAATAAATATAGAGTAAACAAATTTTTCGTTATACTCAATCTCATGAAATTCATCATCCATTTAGAATTGTAGAAACGGTTTGAAGAAAAAAATGCGAACCACACAATATGGAAAATTATGTGAATTTCTTTAATCTTTAATTGTATTAATTTCAGTTTAAATAATTCACTTTCGTTAAGTGTACTAATGAATGGAAAATAAATAATGTAAATCATTATTGTTAATGGGCGATTGTCTTTGTTTCATTACACTTTAGAACCAACATAAAACTGTCTAATAAATGTTTATTTTTATTTTACAACAATCATTTAATTTTATTTTACACCCGGTATATTTCGCCGTGGCTCGACCGCACCGGTATAGCCAGACGGAAAAGAGTGAAAACGTATCGCATGGAACAAACATCAGTCGCAGGAAATTTCGAACTCTTGTCCAGATCGGAAAGACTCCGAAAATGGACAGTTTGTTCCGGTAACACAGATCAGAACGAACAGAAACTGCATGTATAGTGTATCCTATAGTATTCTATAGCCACTGTTCGCCTCTGCCGAAAAAGAAACTCGTACGCTTTGTGAGGGTGCATACACTCTGGTTCATAACTATTGAACACCTTCTCCTTCCCCCCCCCAAAAAAAAACCGGTATGTAAACTATTATAAATAATATACAGTGAGAATCAAAAATGAGTATACACTCCATACATCCGAGATTCTACATTATAATATTTCCACGCTTATATGAGCTTGCCGTGTTGATGTTGTTGTTGTTATTGTTATTGTTGTATGCGTCAAATCTTGTAATCGAATTTTAAACCTCTTCCCATAGTCCAATCTCGCTGAAATTTTGTATAGGCACAACCACAACTTTCTGTATCTCGTAAATAAAATAAAATAAGTTTTTTGCATACTGTTGTTTAAACATTTATAACAGTTTTGTAACAACATCTGTAACTACAATTAAATAATAAATTTTCAATCTATGTTGCAGATAGAAACTAATAGAAAATCGTTCTCAATTATGTATTAATTAGAAAAGCATTATTTTTATTGACACTGGAGTTAGGTAGTAAATAGAACCAATATTTAATCATGAAAATAGAGAAAACAATAATATTCAATCAATGTTGGATTTAAAGTATGTATGAAAGAATTGTACTTCATTGTAGCTGGTTTTAAAAATGTAAAAATATTTATTCGAGGCTTTGTATAAAAAATAGGAGAAACTAATACTTAAATAGGTGTCCGGTGTACCCATTAAAAGTTTGTAACATGTATGTGGCATATGTGTGACGTTGCGCGTACTTGGATGCTGACGGCTTCCTTCGATCAATTCTTTGAATATTAACAAGCAGAGTTAATTAGTTGTTGAATTAGTTTTGAAACAATATTGGTTGCATGATACAAGACTCGATTTCCATCAACATGAAGAACATAATAGGCTTTGTCATAAACAACACGATATATCTGTTAAAAGAAAATACCATAAAAAAATCTACGAAGTCGGAAACAGATAGATTTTTTATATTGCTTTTTAAATTATTAGCAGATAATTCAGGTTTTGTTTTTATATAATTTGATAAGAATAATTATCACTGTTACTGAACCAATTAATAATATTTAATTATGTTGTGATATCAATTATGATACAATTGTGTCATTAACTAAATATTATAGTAATATGTATTTTGAAATTATTGTAACCGATAATATGTCATAATATCCTCCCTCTCTATGTCAAATCCCCCCGAGGCTGTCGCGTCTGTAGAGGATTTACTTTATTATTAATAGACTGCGGACGTTTATGCAATTTTCAAATGTTTACAGACAAATTCGAAGAAAGAAAACAAATAAAAATCTTACTAAATTCTATCGAATTTTATATTCTAGCATTTTTTGCAAATTTTCATAAGCCATGAATGCATAAATATCCCCAGTCCAATGATTAAAATTGAACGTAAGAATCCATCATAGTTTAAAACATCATTCCAGATGAACATATTTTTAAAGCTTTAATAACTTTCCTGGTTTAATTCCTTTTTGTTTTAAACGACCCATTAATTTGTAGGGGTGGAAAAAATAGAAAAATTAATTCCTCGGAATTGCTCAATTAACTTAATCCAATTATGCGTACGAGTTAAGCGGTCGAGTGTGAACACAGGATTTTCTCATAAATCGGATTACGTTGAGCGAGCGAATAAACGATACTGACTCGATTTGCCTTTTTGGAAAAAAAAACGGAAAACTATAATTTAGACAAGACGCCTTTGAATAAAATTAAGAATGAAAATATGCGTTGTGTACACTGTTGCTAACAATATAATTTTACCCTTGCCATGAGTGGGCAGCTGATTGTTTTCGTAATTCATCAAGAGATTCTCGAGGACCATAGTAATATTTTTCGAGACAATGTCATTCATCGTCCCCCTACTCGTCGCCGACTTCGAGGAACCCTTCGACGAGGTGGAGGAAATGTCGAGAGCGTAATTGCTATCCTTATGTGTCGCCAGTAGCGCTAGAAACACTAGCCTGCAACAAAAAATATTAATTTCCCTGTCAGTATAAACAGCTAATTTCATTCGGATTTTTTAGTACCATTTAACTATTTTTATTTATTTTTTATTTCCACCTTCATCCATATCTTTTATTATTGCTTTAGGTCATCTATGCATTTACCATTTTTATTAATTGTTCTTATTTGATTTCTCGTATTATAAGAAATTTATTTATTTCCCTTATTTTTCTAAAGACATATTTATTGTCGGAGTAGTAGCATATTTTAGTTTCCACCAGGAAATTCCATAAGGATTCACATTTGAATGTTGCAGTTTCCCCACATTTATACATATGTCCTTTATTACCTCCTTTTTACACATGCTTTGGCAGAGTACTGTAACTGTTTATTTACATTTCCAAGCAATATCCCATATCCTTATTTACATTTCTTACTTACCTACCCACCCCATCACATATTCCTGCTTCCTACCCTTTCACATTTTCCTATACATTTTTTTGCGTGGACTCTGATATACGCTTCTGCGAGACATTTTTTATTTTTAATTATTTTTTTATTAAGATTATACCGATATATCGGTGACACTTTCCTGATTAAAATGATACCAAACACGACACAATTCGGATTATATTCACTCGTTTAATTGACGATACAGTGGAACCTCGATTATCCGAACCCGGGAATGTGAACTGTTGTAACTTCGTAGAATAAATAGTAGGATGTTTTACTTGGGCTCATTTAAAGCTTGAAACCTCTACTTCTGACATCCCTAAATTGTATGTCTGTTTCGTTTTGTCGACATCTTGTTATTGCCCCTCTGGAGGGGATACGCCCCGCGGTAGTAGGAATAAATTTTTCACAAATATCGTGCACATCTATTTCACATAGTATATCGAGACATTACTGTATACTTTATTTTTTAATTTCTCTTGTCATTACTGCAATATTCCGATAAATATCGGAATAAAATTGTCGCTAAAAGAAGGACAATGTTGCACGGCCGAAAGATAACGGGATAGATAAAAGAGTCGACTATTAAAGAACGATCAGCGGAAAAAAAGAAACTGAAGATAAGCAAAGCAGGGTCACATGTGGGTGGCCGTCGAGAAGGGGGTGGTCGGGGGGTTAAAGGGGGATACGAGTACAAGAGAGCTCTCCTTAGCCGCGGATTCAGCAACTTCCGACGAGGGTACCCCTCGATCTTTCGAGTGAACGTTCTCCCTCGTTACGTCAGAATCGCCCTTCGAGTCCTTCCGGTGCCATTTTGCAAAGGGACTATGAAAAACACGGCTGCTTCCTCCTCCACTTCCATCACTACAGACACTTGCCCCCCCCCCCGTTTCACTTCCGGTTGTAAAAAAGAAGCTACTATACAACGTGCTACACAGTTCCTATAACTAGCAAAATGATTTCTAAAAATGTAGGAAACGATCTTTGGAACTCTTTGAATTTTTTAAATAAAATTTTGTGAAGACCTTTATATATAGTTAGATAGCTCTTGGAAAACTAAGCAACTTCTGTTTGAAAAGGTTTTAAATATTTTACTTCTGTCAAAAGTTACGATGCTTTAATGTTCACCGTAACGAAAAGTAGCATGTACTATACGTGGAGCACGTGGGTGTCACGTGACATAAGCATCCATGTATAGCACGGATAATTAAAATCGTTGTAACTTCGGATAGCAGCAAAATTTTAAGGAATGGTGCAAACGAAATTTATTCAGTTTTGAGAGGACTGTATTAATATGTAGAAAGATGGATTTATACTTTACCATACTGGGTGTCAAGAAAGTAATGGAACAAATTCTAGACTCCGTATTCGAAATTGCGCAATTTATCATGGTAGTTCACTTTATTTTTATAGATCGCCGAATATATCGTACGTGTTATGAACACATATTCATATACCGGGTATCAAGAAAGTAATAGAACAAGTTATGGAATATGTTTTAAAAATTTTTCTGAACATTTAACATTTATATTAACTGAATATACAGGGTGTCAATAAACTTGTCTGAATTAGAAATCGTTGTCAAAGAATTTTATACAATCGTTTACTGTATATATTTATGTTCAATTTACTTTCATATTCTTTTCCTTTGTCTCCAAGTGTAACAACGACTACTTCTCGCTTCGATAACAATCGAACGGACTGTATTAAACATACGAATCGTATCGTGGAATATATTATGGTAATGAAAGCTCTGTCAGTGCGATCGGGATTCCGAGTTGGTTGTTTGGCCGTGCTCACAAATGTGGCCCCTATTGGCACAAGCCGTTAATGAAAAGCTGAAATTAAAGTGGTACGAGTTCTCCTAGTAAACGTGTATCCGCAATAGCCGAAAAAAAATAATCATCAGTCTTTTTCCCTGTTTTTGTTTTCTTTTTCCCGACGGCCCGTTCCTTTTCTCTTATTATCGTCCAGCTTTTTCACACAGGACCGAGCTGGTAATATCTGTCTGGCAACCAGACTGCGGGCGTTTATGCGAATCTTTTTTTCCCGCCGATGTTTTTACAAAATTCTTATTCGCAGATATTAAATATTAATTTTTATCTATTTTACTGTATTAATAAAAACATACACTGCGACATTCTATTACGATCCTTTTATGAGAAGTGGCATTAGAATTTTCTCGATTTATTTATTTGTTTAAAAATTGTTGTAATTTCAGGTGTTGATTCATAAACAAAATGGAATCAGTCATTTCATTTGCTTCACCGATAATTTCATTCTGTTATGAACAACTTGTGTATGGACTTTAATGTTTGTTTAGATAATGTATATTTTTCATTATTTGCTGTCCCAGCAACACTTTTTGAGATCATGTAAATCAATTTCACCGTGAAATCTAAGACGAGCCGGTTTCCAAATTATGTACATTATTAAAATTATTAAGTCAATTATTTTTGATATTCCAAATATTTGCAACACTGACAATTATTTTGGACGTTTTCAACACCTCAATTATCTTAACTGTTATTTATATTATTTCCAATCATCAGGGGAAAGTTAATTCTAATGTTCTAGTCATTTGTTACGTGGCTAGATAAAGAAAAAAGAAAATTGACTTACGTGAACATGTCGGCAGCTTTGTCCCAGGAAGATAATTGTGCAGGTACCACGAATAATTGCCGAAAAATTGAAGAACCTCGAACCGAATACCGGCACTTGCGAACGAGATCTACATACGATTCTCGTGACAGATCCTCGTGGATCTCCCACCTGGGAGGCGAAATATTCTGGCGCGCAAACTCCAATAATCCTACGTTCGACGACGTTAACGTACTTTCTTAAATAGAGCCAGAATTTTGCACCACCATGCTTTCGTTTGTTTATGCTCAGAATATATTCACTTTTTTTACTGAATGCTTTATCAACAGACTAATATGTTCGAATATCGTAGTATCATGATAGTAATATTACATTATAGTACTGCAGTATACTAGAGCATTAGTACACTGCTATAGTGCTATAATGTTGAAATAATGTAGTGTTTCACAATATAGTAGTATAACGTTTTTCATATATTAAGATGGCATAGTATTATGCCAGTAATAAAATGTTATAATATATTGTAGTGTAATATAACATTAGTGTACTTGCTATTATAGTGCTAAAATATTAAAATATTATTGCATAGAATTTTACAATTTACAAATATGGTGTTTTTTTTTAGTATTCAAATAGAAATACTAACATATGTATGTTTTCCTATAATATCATTATAGTAGTATTATAATATCATTATAATATATTATATTATATATCATTATTATACAGGGTGGTCCATTTATCTTGAGACAGTCAATTATTACGGAAACCAGCAGGAATACATGAAAAAATGTTTTATATAAAATATTCTTCATACGAAGGGGCACATTTAATGGCGCTATGCACATTTTTCCATAATGGCCCTTTAAGGGTCAGATGAAGAGCAACTTCATTGATTCAAATGGAAACCCATATTTTTTATGTCATATTCTTATTCTACATAGAAAAATAATAATATTTCGTATAAAACATTTTTTCCTAGCGTGCACGGTTTTATTAAACAAATTGTGGTGAATATCCCAATATTTGTAACGACAAAAAATACTGAGTTTGATCTGAAGTCATAAAAATCTAGTAAGCGGTGACGGAAATAGTTAACTGTTTCGACCTCTTTTGGAGATGTGTCTAAATTACGTCGCACAAATTAAGGGATGACGAGTATACTCGTCAAACACGGGGTATGTGTAATATGGAATTAAGTTGCAATGAAATGACTTTTATTTTATTTACTTGAATTAACACCAAATTTTGCACTTTTACCATGACGAGTATACTCGTCAGGAACAGTTAACTGGTTAAACAGAAAATCGGAAAGGGTTCTGGGTCAAATTAGCCCCACGCAAGAGGGTAAATTCTCCTCACGAGGAGACTGTACCCGAGGAAAACAATTTTTGGTTTTCACCTCCGACCTGCTTCCCTTAATCGACATTCCGAGCGTCGTCGTCGCGTCGCGTCGCGTCGCATCGTTGGGAGAAAAACACGGGCGCGTTCTTTCAGGTTCCTCCTGAAAAATGTGTACTTCAGGAAAAACTAGGACAACGTCGCATCGGTAACATTATAATGAAAGAAAAACTCGAAAGGGAGACGTGCCTCGAATCGAAATACGGCGCCGCTGTAATTGAGCTTCGACGCTCGTTCAAACACTTTCGCCCGATCCCGGTTCTACTTATCCGGAGAATTCTCCGGATCCTTCGAAATTTCTAAAGAAAACGGGCGTTTCGGAAAACCAGATCACTCAATTTCCACCTCAATCCAAATAATAAAAAATAATCTTTTATTTGCAAATAAGAAATAAAATTTTACTTAAATAAAGAGTTTAGTTATTATTTTCAACTAAACTCACATGTTTATTTATTATTTAATTATGTATTATATAAAAAAAATCAGGGATGATACGTTCGGGCATCGTCGAATTACGGAACGCAAAAATAATAAACGCTATTTATCAATATTCATCCGTTATGCCGCTCAGTGAACGAGCACCTAAAAACTGCCACCCCCCCCCCCCAAGATACAACTTCCGTTACACATTTGTGCGACACCCAACCGTCACGCTTTTAGCCGAACGGAACCTACAAGATTTTCAATCTTAATAATGTTCCTACACGATATGTGTGCGTGCAGAACAGAGCCTTTGGAAAAATATCGCAACTTTATTGTGTAACAGTTACGGAGAGACTGTTGTATCTTTTTGCGAGGACGTGTGAACCATACACCGCTCTCTAACCACGCGTGCTAGACAGGTAGGCAAAGAAGAAACCCTAACCAAAAGATCGAATCTTCAAGCCTAGAAAGAATCGAAGCACATCGGCAGCTCGAAATCGATGTGCCGGCTATCGGCAGGGTTAACGACTCTCGGCGTTAGTGTGCGTGTGCCTCGGCCTCGGCGAAGAGGGTGGCAGCGTTCGATCCCGGCATCGAGATCCAGAGACAGCGACTCTGTGTCAGTAGGTCGGCCGGAGGAACGGGGCTGCACATGCGTGGTCCATTTTGCGGCAGCCTCCGAGGTATGGCGAGCGTGGAGCAGCACGGGCTGACGTTATCGGTGTCTAAACAGAAGCGAAAGATAAATAGGTGAGTGGCACGGATTGGCAGCCTCCGGGAGGGGGTTAGCGGGGGATGGGGATCACACCCCCGAAACGAGATGAGTGAAACAGTGACGGAACACCTCGCGAAAGGGAGAGTGCTGGTGGACAGGACACGCAGTAGTGCTAACCAAAGGGACGGTCAGTTGTTTTTTTGTCTAATGAACGTTCGATAAACAAGCGAAAATGGGGCTGTCCTTACCAAAACGAATGGAGGAGGACCGGGCGAGGGCAGTGATTCGTCACGAGGTTTAGGAAGGGAGTGCTAAACAGAATTGTTTATTAAGGGAGCAGTAATTGGGTATATCTGCGTACCTCTATCTATCAGATGTTAGAGTTAGACGGTAACGATGACTTGTTCTTTAATCGAAATTCGATGAGAAAGCAGAACTGGGACTGCTACCGCAGACCTGGCGATAAAGAACGATTGACCAGTGGAGAAACGAGTCCATAACCTATTGTCTGAGAACGGAGCAAAAGTGCTGAACGGTGATAGCTGAATCAAAATTCGATCGAGAAGCAAGAATGAGAGTGTTCTGATAAACCTGGCGGTAGGAACCAAAAGCACGGCATGGGAAAGAGGATGCTCCAAGTACAGAAAGGCAGAGTGTAAGATGTAAGAGTGTTGTGCAGTGAAACAGTGAATCGGAATTCGATAAGGATACCAAATTGGGGCAGTCCTCATAGACTAACTGTAAAGACCAACAAAACGGCAGAGAAGGCGCTCAAGATTTGGACCTAGACTGTCCTAACAGATCCACAAGCTACCTAAGCCACCAAGCTGCCGAGTTGAATGCTTATGGAAGACAGAGTCTAGCCCAGATCCTGTGGGAAGGGTGTGAAACTGCTGAAACAGCTGAGAACTGAATCAGAAACTGGAAGAACGAGAAACTGTACTCCAGGTGATAGTTTGCTGACCCACTGGGCGATGGTGGCGGAGTCCCAGGTGGCCATTGTCAGCGAAACTTAGGGGTTTATGGGGTGGAAGCGAGCAAAGACTACGACGAGAGTTTCCAGTGGAGGTTTGTGGTCGAATGTAGCCTGAGAGAGGAAAAAAGAAGTTGCTGGAGAAAGAGTGATAATCAAAGGTGGGGGTGGGGCGAGGGTGGTGCGCAGCATCCGAGTGTCGGAGGTATCCTCGACCACGTCGACGTTGATAGTGCTCGTGGAGGTACCTGTCCGATCGGTAGTGAATCGCGAGCCCTTGTCAGGGTGCCAGGTCCTACCCTTTAGGCTTCGAGATGTCCTTCGAAGGACGCTCAGACCTACACTCTCCCTTTTGTACGAGGCACTGCTAACGTCTGATTCGGTTGTTGCGATGGCTCCTTTGTTCGGGGAGATCGAAGATAGGTGAGATCGTTGTCTTTTGTAATAAACGCTATTCCGGGGGGGTTGCTTTTTGTGTCCCTCAAAGCTATGGATCAGCAGCTTTTCGTATTTAGTGGACTGGAATGGAAGTTCGTAGCGTTTTTAAAGAAAAATTCATAACATAAAAGTTCATAGGTTGATTCAATAACATGATAAGTCACCTCAAACATGGCAAAAAGTAGTAGAACAGATATACGTTATTGAATAAAATATCTGAATTTTAATTTTAAAACTCTTCTACAAACTTTTGAATGATGATGCGAGAACCAGATTCTTGGATGGTCTTCTATTATCGGTAGTGGTTTAATCATTTTTCGACATTCACGATCTATAGTTGAACGTATATTAAACAATTTGTGGATAGCAATAATTATTTCTTTTGGGACTATTATCGAAAATAATTTTTTGTTAGTCGCTATTAGATGTAGCACTGTCATTTGAAATACTGTCAATCGACTTCCGGTAGGTGAAGCGTAAAATTAATATTTTATAATACTGTTAATATAATAGGTATTGCTCTTTTTAGTGGACGTTTCATATTTATGTTTTGATGCTGATACGTCGCATGCACAGACTAGCTTCCGCCATTTTCCGTATGGAAAATTTAAAAAACATATTCAAATGTTTCCATACTCACATATTTTCTTCTTTCCTCTTCTGCTGTATTATAAAAGCTCCAGGGATTTGAGATGCAAAATTATTCAAGTCCAAATGACGAGCCCAGTAAATTGATGATCTTCAGTTTGTATGCAAATGAAAGAACACGAGAAAGGAGATATTAAGGGAAATGTAGATTCAAGGAAAAATAGATGAGGGGTTAGGTCTGGGTGAATATAATATTTTTCAGGTGTAATTTAAGCCAAAGTTGGCTGTAAACTATAATTCGATATGAAGAAGATGTGTTCATTACTCTTTTTTTGCTACTATCGGGTGGCAAATGAAAAATTGGGGGATGCATGTGTAATGAAGGTCAAGGACAAAAATCGGGTCGGTTCTCTGGTTACAGTATCTGGCGGCTCGATGACGAGGTGCAAGAACCAAACGAGATGACGACCTCTTTTACCCGCTGACGTGATTTCCGAAAATGATGAACTGGTCGAGGCTGCAGCAGGTCGTCTTACTGCTGCAGACGATCTACCTGGTTACCTGGTAATCGGTCATTAATCAGCCATTAATCGTTCAATAAGCCATTAATTTAATCTGATGTAGAATATTCATTCAATTTAATCTAGAGTAAGATATTCATTTAATTTAATGTAAAGTAAAATATTCATTTAATTTAATTTAAGATACCTATTTAATGTTTAACTTAATGTAACGTAGTCGTTTAATTGAATGCAATGCAAAATATTCGTTCAATTTAATTCAATGTAAGATAAATTTGAATTTAATTGAATTTAATTGAATTCAGTGTGAGATTTAGTGTGAGAGAAGTTCAGTACACCTAACGTTTCTATACGTTATTTCCCAGATAGCTAAAGCCCGCGGACGAACTCGGTATAAACGCACCTTTATGCACATATGTTTACCGATATTGAAAAGAAATTATTTTCTATCGAATATTAGCAAAATAATAATTATTAGTAATTAATGGAATTTTCAAAATATTTTAGGGCCAGTTACGACAACACAGGGGTGTCCGACAGGTTGGAAAACGTGACGCAGACTATATCGCGGATTCTCGATGGCTATGACATTCGATTGAGACCTAATTTCGGTGGTACGTCACTGAGACACATGAATACAATTAATTATTACTATGGCAGATGTATAATATTTTTTATTTTTAATATAAAAATTCATATTTGTCAATTTTTATTTACTGTCCTTTTTTCGCTGCCATTTTTAAAGGACCATTGACTTTGAACCGTGAGATTAATATTCGAACGTAGAAACAGTCGAGGACTGAGATTGATGTCAAGAAATCTAATAGTGCGGCTACGAACTTTTTACAGGCCAGTGATCATGCCGAACATCCAATCCGCTTAACGATACTGTATAATTTCTCTAATCTTCGTCGATTTTTCAAGCTATAGTACAGAAACGGATCGCCATTAATCTGTCTGCATTATTATTTGAGCAAATTAGAAAATCCGTTTTCAATAATAATGTTCACTTCGTTTTTGTCGTTTTAGGGGATCCCCTGCTGGTGGGCATGGATCTTACTATAGCCAGTTTCGACGCCATCTCGGAAGTTAACATGGTGAATTATACACATTTATTACCGTTATTCAATCAAGCCTCAAGAAAGCTAAATCTTTTATTTATGTTTTTTTTCTGTTTTGATTTTAATTATTGTATTTCGTTCACCGCATTTTTATTGTTATTTATACTACTTGTTGAGTTGGACATTCAGACGTCTCCTGGACGTCCTGTGTTAGAAAACGGTACGTCTTTAAGACGTCGTGTGCTACCTGGGGTTATTTCTAACATAGTAATTATATTTACCATCTAATAATAATATAAACTATTTTTCAATTAAAATGAAATAAAAAAAATTGAATAGGAAATTATAGTCCATATAATATTTTCAAATTAAAATGAGACGAATAATAATATAATCCTAAAATTGAATAACCCATTTCATGTTTGTTATAAATCGTGTTAAAAATAATTCAAATTTTCTATTATTAATTCTTTATCTTACTTTCAGGCACTATATATATGTTTTTATGCAGACTTTATGTCTCTTATTCTTTTTTAACAGGACTATACTATAACAATGTACCTAAATCAATATTGGAAGGACGAACGACTAGCATTTTCGCAGGAGGAAGAGGTCCTCACTCTCAGCGGAGACTTTGCAGAAAAAATTTGGGTCCCAGATACATTTTTCGCTAATGACAAAAACAGGTTTGTGCCATCAACATTTTTAAAATACTCTAAATCAATTGATTAATGTTCCGGACAACTTTTATAGTTATACTATAACACTTGAATCGAAGATAAAACTTCCGGAAAATCTGGGTTTATGCATTATTCAAATTATGAAATCAAATCTAGAGAGTTCAAAAAAGAACATTTTGTAGACAAATGTTACACAAAGGTATTTATTTTTTATAAAAATTCGTTAAATTTTAACATTCTCTAGCTTCTCCTAATTTTTAGAAACACTCCATATATAGATTTGTATTAGTATTTTGTATTTTTCAAAAATTTTGCTAGCTTTCTCTAATTTTTATAGATGTATCATTTTATTATTAACATTTAGTTTTCAATAGCATTACAAT
Organism: Lasioglossum calceatum; assembly: GCA_963966675.1. Taxonomy (NCBI): domain Eukaryota; kingdom Metazoa; phylum Arthropoda; class Insecta; order Hymenoptera; family Halictidae; genus Lasioglossum; species Lasioglossum calceatum. Next base: position 992,345 of record OZ016548.1, read on the forward strand.
GTCTTCTAATTTGCAGACCATCATCATACCAAGTTTTGTTAACATTTTCTAGCTCGAAAACATGTTTTAACTTGTCTAATTTGTATAAACATCCATATGGATTTTCGTTAATATATTTTACCTCCATAATAGTATAAAGAGTTTACTTTAAAATTCTGACCATTGTGAACACTCGTGTACATTTTTAACAAATAATGTATTATCGATTTTTTTAAATTTCGAAAATTTTGCTCATTCATTTTATCGTAGAAAAGTACAAACAAATCTCTATCTTTTTCTCATTGACTAACTACATTTAACGAACAAATTAATGTCTATGTGAATTGTTACGAAATTCAGTTCGCTGTTCGTAATAGTTGAATTTGGCGCGCGCGGGCTTTCGATTTGAACCAGACGTCTACACGTGAGGTGTGAAAAGGCTGAGAAGGAAAATGTTTTCGGTTTGTTCGCAGTTTCTTGCACGACGTGACCGAGCGTAATAAACTCGTCCGACTGTCCGGCGACGGATCTGTCACTTATGGCATGAGATTTACGACGACCCTGGCCTGCATGATGGATCTGCACTACTATCCGCTCGATTCGCAGAACTGCACCGTAGAGATCGAGAGCTGTACGATCGATACTACCTCTCTAGTGGCTTCCACTCAAATTTTTATTTCCCGTTTCTTCCCCGAAAAATTTTTCGTTCTAAAATAGGACATTTTCGAGGAACTCTTTCGATTTGACTCATCATAATTATATTTTCTTTCTTTTTGAAATTTGTTGTTGGAAGTTCAATTTAATTATCTAGAAGTCTTAGAAATTTGTTGTAACTGATGATTTTTTTTTTAATTTTGCACAAAAAGCTCATGTTTAATTCTTCTCCTTGAAAATTGAATATTATCAAATGTTTTGTATAGTGCAAATTGTTTACTGTTTGTGTAACTAATTGTAACCAAATATTTATTTACTATGCTTATAAAAACGAGTTGTCCTTACAAATATTTACCTGAAAAATCATTAGTTCAATCGACTGAATATTTTTATTATAATCAGGAAAGTTCACCTTACACGCCGTTGTCCGTTTCCAGTTAAGGTTCCATCATAAAACCCAAATTATACTCCACCGTACGCTACAGGGTGTCTCAAAAAAGTACCTCCTTGAAAGGGGTGATTCCAGTGATTATTTAAAGTAACTTTTTCCTTTAGCAAAATTTTCTTCGCGACATTGTTAAGGAGTTATTAACGAATAAATGCGGACCAATCACAGCGCGCCTACTGTGGACGGATTTCAACTCGGCCAATGCCATCGCCGCGCTCTACTGCAGGCGCGGTCTGATTGGTCCGCGTTTTTCGTTAATAACTCCTTAACAAAGCCACGAAGAACATTTTCGTAAAGGAAAAAGTGACTTCAAATGACCTCCGGAATCGACCCTGTCAAGCGAGTACATTTTTGGGACACTACGTATATTGTATAAAACATCCTACTTGTCTGACAGAGAGATACACTATTAACGTCCATTTCCCAATTGTTCTAAATAAAAGTAGAATGACAAAAATTACTTCATGGGGAAACTGACAAGGAAATTTCGTTCTGTTAGATGGATACACGGTTCTGGACGTAGTGATGTACTGGAAGGAGACTCCAGTGCGTGGAGTCGAGGAAGCAGAGCTGCCACAATTCACTATCATCGGGTACGAGACGAATGATCGCAAAGAGAGACTGGCCACCGGTATATATCAAAGACTTTCGTTGAGCTTCAAGCTTCAGAGGAACATCGGCTACTTCGTTTTCCAGACCTATTTGCCCAGTATCCTAATCGTGATGCTGAGCTGGGTGAGCTTCTGGATCAACCACGAAGCCACCAGTGCCAGAGTAGCCCTAGGTAAACAATTCAAACTCACGTTAATTGCGACGAAACTCTGATTTACCAATTTCGGGGATTTTGCAGGCATAACGACGGTGCTCACGATGACTACGATCTCGACAGGTGTGCGTAGCTCACTGCCACGTATCAGCTACGTAAAAGCAATCGACATTTATCTAGTGATGTGCTTCGTCTTCGTGTTCGCGGCTTTACTGGAATATGCGGCTGTAAATTACACATATTGGGGCGCCAGAGCCAAAAAGAAGACGAAAAAGAAAGACACCGACGAGAAGAAAGTCATTACTTCTAAAGCAGGTGAACCTCCATCTACCGCAGGCCCGGGCATCTTCTTCTCCGCTGTCGGTTCACGACTCCCACTACCAGTTTAGCGGTTCCCCCACCTTCAACTATTTCATATTGCCGCTACACTCCACAGGAGTTTGGCGGGGAGGACCCAGGAATGGGGCAGCAGTGATGCCAGAGTCGTGGTACTATACCATACCCCCACTATGATCTACCGTTGCCCCTACTTTCCTATTCCAACGCGCTCGCGCGCTACACGCACCAGCGTACCTCTACTTACTCTACTATATTACATGGTACGCTGGTGCTTGTAGCGCGCGAGCGCGTTGTAAAAGGAAAGTAGGGGCAACAGTAGGTCATAGTGGGGGTATGGTTTAGTACCACGGTACCACGATTCTGGCATCACTGACTCCAATGTCCTCCACTGAGACCGTAGACCCAGTGCTACCAGATGAGGGGAATCACGGTGATATGATGTACCCTCTCTCTCATTGTTGCGTCCCTATCGCGCACGCGCAACGGTCTACGGTCTTAGTGGGGGGCGTTGGATGGTGATGGTATAGGATAGTGGAAAAGGGGAAAGGAGGAGAGTATTTCCGAGAATTTGGGCACCGTTTGGTGCCTATCTGGCACCACTGCGTATACCAGACCTGGGCGAGGGGCGCAGGGGTAAGGGGCCCAGCCCGCGCTGAATATGGCAACCCTGGTGGGGAGAGGAGTCGCCCGTGATTCACGAGCCGCAAGTTGCTCGGGCCTGATCTACCTATCACATATTAGGAAAACTTACTGCATTTGTTCATCGTTATTCACATTTTCTAATCAATTAGAACAAATTTTTAATATAGTCCGTCCAACCTTTTGGAAAATCAAAATAATTTTACAGGAAGCAAAACGAGCTCTCCGTTTCCTGGATCCACCGAAGCGGACATAATCGAGCTTCAGGATCTCCGGATGTCCCCTTTACCGAGCATAAGAAACAGTGGCGGGTCCACTCCCGGAACCGGAAGAGAACACGATCCAGTCAAGTTTCCTCCCAGCTTTCGCATTTCCAGAGTCGCGGCCTACAACACTCACGGAAAAAACATTGGCCTCAGATACAGGGGGCCTCATAAGGGGCATCATAAACCTAAGGTAAATTGAAATTTTAAACCATTCGCGATTAGCGTTAACATTACGATTATTCAGATTGTAAAGATGTCTTTGAGAGCACTCAAAAGATACATTTATTAATTTAGACATATTTTGTAAGAAAAGAAGTGCAATGCCTCGATAAATGTGGTTCTGTTATTTTTAAAAGGCAGTACAAACTAACTTTCAGTACTCGGTTGTTCTAAGACGAAAATGCAAACATTCAGATTTGGAAGCTTCTTCTGCTTTGACCGTAATAATTACACAATTGTTGTTTACCTCAAAAGACGACTTAACTGGACGATCGAAGATCACAATTCATATCGTTCGCGCCTTTGTTCTGTAGATAAAACAGTGTCCTCTGTAGGTGAAGTAGTATTTTCTTGATAAAGTAGATTACCCTGCAGATCAAACAGAATGCTCAGGAATGTTGTAATGTGTAAATACAGTAGAACTCTCGAAAAATATTTTTCGACTAACGTTTCTGTTCCCATGGATAATGATGTAAAAAAAAATTGGAAAAAATAAAGCAACGATTTCAGGTTTTGCACGCGATACGAAGAGGAGCGTCCGTGTTGCGAGTGTCGATGCCGAAGATCAAGGACGTCAACATCATCGACAAATATTCGAGAATCATATTCCCGGTCAGCTTCATGCTCTTCAACGCGATCTACTGGGTGTTCTACTTTCTCTGAACAAAGTCATCGACGGAAGAATCAAATGGACCAATTGTTAATCGAGAATTTACACGTCGATCCGAATCGAGTTCCCTAGAGATTCGAGCTAGGATTCGAATGAAATTATATCGAAGTTCATTCTCGACCGAAGGGAGCAGGTCTCGAAAGTACTGAATCGAAAGCTGCCAATATTTATCAATGAGGAGATATTTTCGAGGATGCATCGATCCGAACTCGTGGCGCAACAATACTTTTAAAGACACGTTCCTAATCGATGGCTCGCCAATCTGAACGATCAATCGACCCTGTTTATTACAGGATTGCCCCGAAAAAGTCAAGAAATACACCAAAATTCCGCCCCCGCCCCCTCCCCCGAAACTAACAGAACACCGACAGTAATTCGCATGCACTTGTTTAAAATTCATTCTAATTTAACGAAAGTTTCTCTTTTTATGGATTACTGTGCGTCGTCTCCCGAGGAACAGTGAAAATATCTGTTGTTTGTCGTCGTATACGAAAAAACTGTTCAGCACAAAGTTGCACTATTTTAAATGACAATGAAAGCTCGGGACAATATTGATTGCCTTGAAATTTCACGGAATACATTTTGAATTGTTTTTCTCGGACGAACTCGGTCGACATAGTGAAATTCCGGCACTTAGGGTCGTCGTACGACATTTTTCGAGAGAGACAGCGGACCGAGTCCATTCTTCCTTCTCTAATGAAAGTGTAAAAGCTCTAAGGAAACAATCAAATATATATTTACATAGACGAATCTAACGTAATTCTTGAACAATAACAAACAAACGAGCATAACTTGCATTTCTTTCGTTGACGAGGCTTTTTTTAGAGGCGATCTACATCGTTCAAACAGTTTCTACGTGATTTTTTACGAATTTCTAAGATTTTCCATAGTTTCTCGACACCTTGTCATCAAGAAAAATTTTTCGAGACACTGCACTTTCGAATAGATCAATTTGATTGACGATTTAACCGATTGTAAATATTAACGAAATGATTTTTCCTTTTGTTTTCTTAAGGAACAAAAACCAGTTACGTCAGACATTGTTCTCGCCGACATTTTCGTCATTTTTAAAGGATAGAGGATAACATTCGACGAAAGCATTGAAATGTTAGAAACATGTATCACGATTAGAGTAGTTTTCAAATACAAAATCTAACTGTCATTACCGTAGCAAATTTGAACTTCGTTTGCAATCTCCAAGCCTTAATGACTAATTATGTTAAGTTTTGTATTAATCAATTGAATGAATTGCGTAATTAACATGTATAATATATATTATATCGATTAAATAATTAATTAATATGGATAATATATATAATTGATTAATTAATATAGGATATATATTATATCAATTAATTTTTGATTGTTTTGTATCGAAAGAGAAATTAAATTTTCATGAGAAATACTGATTTGTTAATCGAAGAAAATCGATGCGACGAAAACCATACCACGCGCCATGTTATAGTGATATTTTCGAATACGTGATAAGACAGGTACCGTAGCGATAAAAGAAGACGAAAAAAAAAACAATAAAACAGTATTTTCGGTATCGTTAGACCAAGCTTAACCACGGACGACGTGTGAACTAGACATAATGTTCGCCAATTAATTCCTATACCATTTAAAATTTATTTTAGTGGAGTTGGAAAGGAATCCAGACTTTTTAGAATGAATTTTTAAAAAAAACAGAAAGTGGGCAACCGTGGTACTCTTTTAACATCAAAATTAATTTGTTAAAAAAAAATCAAAAAAACGTACCGAGTTTATCTATTATAATTAATTTCTACAAGATGGCGGGTCTATCTCACACCTCGTTCGCAGTTCAAGAACACGTTCGAGCTTTAGAATTAAATAACAAAAGCAACAAAAGGAAAAGGAACGATGAAAGTGCGAGTTCGCGTGAATGAGAATATTTTTCTGAGAGATTGCGCGTTGTTACGTTAATTATTTTAATATAAACGATAAACTGTACCTCTAAGGCAATTAAATCTAGCGATTTAAACAATTAAACGTCTCCTCATTTAACCCACCGATCGATTGTAATATTGACATTAATTTATTCGGCACGTTCTATATTACAATACAAAAGAAAATGGCAGTTTCTAAAACTAGACGGAAGAAATAAATAATAATCGTTTGGCTGGGTCGGACACGTCGCTCGATTGTTCGGTCGAGCTACGGGACCCCATAGGCTTGTTTTCCTTATTCTCATGCACTTACGTGATAAAACAAAGCAACTATACAGAATGAAATAATTAAATAGAAAGTAAATGCCTACGGTTTTCTAAAAATTAGGCCAATTTCTTTGTCGTAAAGTGCATGTTGGTAATCATTTTATAATTTTTGAAACTCATCTGAAAGTCATCAGAAAATCATCCTGTAGGCAGTTCACCGTCTTTTGTAATTTTCATCAGTTTGTTTGGATCACCGTGTATATTAAATTTGTTATTATACGTAAAGATAAATATACAATGACGCATTTCTTAATATTCTGAAGTCTGAAGTCACCCAAAAAATTTAGAGTGCCCCGCACTAACCGTCATCCTCGAAAAATCTAGTTTTTTGGACCACCCTGTATATTAAATTTATCACCGTACTAAAAGATAAATGCAATGGTTCATGGAATTTCGAAGTCGAGATGACAGTGAATCGTTTTTTAAACGCTTCGACACACAATGGACAATTAGGTTCGTTCGTTTTCAATTGTCTCACTCTGTATAAGTCATTAAATTAGTAAAAAATAATACAAAATATCGCACGTACGTTTACCGATAATAGTTTTGTACCTCTCGGCGTTTCGTTTCTATAATATTGATGCTCGAGGAACAATGCATTCATGAAAGTATAATTCGTAATTTAAACAATTTGTTTCTTCTAACAGTCTAGGTGCTATAAGAAACAATGATGTTTCCTATATTAATTTCAATTTGTTCCCTCATTTCAGATAATCCTAATGTTGATACTACAGTTTCCCCCCATAACGTCCCATTCTCAACACCCGCCAATGGCACTCCTCCGTTTCCTTGACCACGTGACGGTCTTGTTCCCCCTTGACAAGTTCTTAGGACTGCCAACCAATAGAAAATATTGACTAAATATTCAATTACGGCATAGCGTTTTCACCCCTTCCCTACATCGCGCGTCGCTAACGAACGATCAACTGTAATTAGTCGGTTGCCGACCACTGTTTTAGACGATCGTAGTGTCATACTGAAATATAGAGTTTCCCTTGTTTGCCACCTATTCCGATTACTTTCCACCTCCCCTGTTCTTATTATTCCCCACCACTTGGCCAACCAATGATATTCTTCTGTCTCTTCGAGTCACGCCTTCCAAGTCCCACGTGACGAGTCTCTAGCCCCTCCTACTATCTCGTAGAGAGCGTCCCGATCTGTCCCCTCCAATCGCGCGACGCTACGCAGAGAGAACTGTAATTGTCAAGAAATATAGTCCACAGTATTTCTGCTACCCAATACAATGAATTCGTTCGTCCCTCGCCGCAGTCATAAATAGAATTATAAATACAAATAATCGCCGGTTGAATTTTGCAATTCGACGCCTGCTTATAGAAGGCGATTAGGTCGATCAGTCCCATTGTATCATTGCTCCTCCGGATTTTTCTTCTGGTTCAACATTGTCTCAATGCTGCGATGGATCCTGGCGATCTGAAGGGTCTTACCCTTTGTAGACTCGCCCTCCTCTATGTAGAGGTTCCCGCTGACTTCCGGCCAGCTGACCATCATGGGCGCTTCCCTCTTCCGGTCTGGAAAAAAATGACAGAAGCATCGAAATTAGGGCACCACCCACAGAGATAGCATTCTACTACATGTATACATACTATCAGCGAATCAATGCCATTTGAATTTTTTAAATACAAAAAAATTTTAATTTGTTATCGATGTACAGACCGTCTGAAAATTTGCTCCTTTTTTAAATATTGAAATATTCTGATGCACTGTGCGACGCACAGTGGTCCATTTGGCCCGAAAAAAGTGGAAAAGGCGATTTATTGAATGGAATGTTTATTCATTTATTCATTCATACCGTTTGGTATTTTTAAAAGATTGAAGGGTTGTCAAAACGATGGGAAGTTTGATAAAAATTGGATAGAGAAATCCGCGAAGGAGAGATGGTTCTTTACCTAAGAGCTTCTCCAAATATTGACACCTCCTCTCGGGATCAGCAGCGTGCACAGGTGCGCTGGCAACCAGCTCGGCTAGCTCTGCCTTCACCATTAAATTCAGTCGCGCCGAGATCTCTTCTAGACCCACTGTAAACCAAGATAAAATCTCCCTGTCAGTTTTGGGACAAAAGAATTTTCTTTTAGGGGCACACGTAAATCTTCATTACCGACATAATGCTAATGCATTGCCAGCACGATTTTCTGAATAACTAACTTATGCACGCACACACACAAAAATACAATTACACAGTACCAGTACAATGACATAGTACATGTATATAGTGCAATTACACAATAACCATTACATAAATAACGTAAATGTCATTTAAATAATTATTGTTTAATATTAAATCTGCAACATCGTGTTATTATTTTTAAAAAACCATGAGTTTCAACTAGATAAATGACAGGGAAAGCTGGAAAAGGTAAAGACACATTTTATAAACAATATTGTATAATTTTATAGACGATACTCTTTCTTGAGAAAACTTTAGGAAACACGATTGGTACATGAGGGTTCAGAATTGGTTATTTTTGATTGTCAATTTGGCTCCGGAGCGTGGAAGGATGGTGTCTACGACCTATCGAGGGTGGAATGCGAGTTGAACAGCTATGGAATGCGGTTCTGCTTTCTCAAGGCCCCATGAGATGAATCTAGCGATAGCCTCGCTCCAGTCCGAGGCTTGGCTTTCTTCTCGTTCCCTGTTACAGAAGAAAATCCACCGAACGACAACACTTTCCGTTGCCAAAACAGATTTTCAATCGCATAATCGTCCCCAAAAAAATATTTATATCATTTTTCAATTACTGTTCTCTGTCTCCATCATTTTATTAATAAAAAAATTATTTACTTTTATACTCGCCAATGATATTACAAAAATTTTATAAGCGTGAAACACACTTTAAACATTTTCAATGCACTTCTCATTTGTGAGATAAAAAGAAATGTAATGATTCGATGAAATTTTAGACTGTTGTTTATTTTGTCGTATTTATTAGTCTGCAATTTTAAATTTTAGGTATTTGATATTTCTTTTCGACAACATATATTTCAAATATATTTTATACATTAAGTATTTTCTATTAACTATTAGGTATTTCAAATATATTAAAAATATATTTCGTTTAAAACAAACAGAGTGACCTCGAAATTTTGGAAAATATTTTCTATATTACATCTGTATTTTTGATACGTTAATGAATGTATCGTGTTTACAACAAATTACTGAGCCATCTATGGCTAAAAATCATTAAGTAACGAGATATTTTCATTGGCTTTATTTTCTAAAAGTTCATTTCGGAATATATTTTTTCAAATACGAGTCAAGGTCTTTGATTATGTTCTTCAGATCGTCTTTTTGCTGGTAACATTGCCGTAATATTGTCTTTGACAAAAGCAACAAATTGAGTTATTTGTTTCATTTTTTGCATTGTATGTAAAAACAATTTTTGAGAGATAGAGAAATGCCGTTGAATTGTAGTAGACCGATAATAAAAGGAGTTATGCGAGGATAGGAATAAAGGGAAGGTTGACGAATGGTTCTCAGCGGTGGCTGACAGCATTGGCAGTGGGATCAGGTAATGGGCCCTAACAGGAGTCCCCTTTAGTAAGCATGGCCAGCGGTGAAACGGTACCGAATGCTCGATCATTCGCTTGTATTACCAATCCGTTAGTGGGCACGCCGACAATGCCTCTTCATTTCAGCCGGGACATCAATTAAATACAATTTCGCACTCTCTAATCCCGCTTTTCCCCAGATTTTTCCCCTAGCAAATCAAAAAAATTGTGGGAAAGTAGAATTTTAGGGAAATGGTTTAATGAATAAATTGAATGGATGAATAAACAATCGGCAGGGGACTGCGAGCACAAAGAAAACGCGGAACGGAGCATCGCGAAAGAAACGAGAAGCATCGAAACCCGAGACGTCATATCCGGGCGTGATAGATCGAGCCAAGGTGAGCAGAGGTCGTGAGCGGCCCTCTAATGAAGAAAATCCGCCTCGCATTTTAAAGGACTGCGTATCCCCCTCCACGATCGACTTATCGATCCCACGGGATCGGATTTCGCGAAATCGTAGAACGCACAGGCTCCGCTTTTGTTGTTTCAAGCTGGGATAAGGAAAAATGGAGCACCGTCAGGTTCTTCATGTTAATATACAGGGTGTCCCGAATTTAAATGGCAAAACTTCAGGAGCGTGTGGGGGACCAAAAAACAAAGACAAAAAGTCTTTTAGAAATCGCAAACAAGAAACACAACAAGTTTTCATTTTTATACTTATATTTTTTAATTTTTTATTTACATGAATTTTTGCGATTTTCTCCAAAACGAAGCAAAAACGAGCAAATTTCTAAAAGACTTTGTCTTAGTTTTTCGGTCGCATACACGTTCCTGAAGTTTTGCCATTTAAATTGGGGCACCCAGTATGTATATTAGTAAGATCGGTTAAAAATTCTGTTCGCTTACCGGGCTCGAAATTCTTCTTCATGCGTCGCCACTGCCTTGTGTAGACCAAAGCCGAGCATCCTGCGACCAAGAAGAATAAGATGCACGCGCAGACTGCAAGGATCAATGCTGCAGTTTGCCAATCCCATAGAATCCTCCCTCCAGAAGATGATTTTCGCGTGAGAGACTCACTGGTCCTCTGCATCAAAAGAAAAACAAATATTTACACGAGATTGAATACTACACTGACGGTAACAAGAGGGTGATCAAAATTAAGCTATTCGGTGTAGAAATTAATTTGGTGCATTTTTAAAACAAATTTAGTATTTATTTATAATCTTTTAGATACAATATCTTGTCAGACGCCGCCATCTTGCTTACTAATAGTTTTTGTCTCGACTAGATCTAAAATGTTTCATAACTGTAAGTATTGGTACTTAAACATTACAAAATGGCGGGCGATTATTGTCATTCAAACCAGAGTTACAAATAATTTAATATCAAGGCACCGAATTAATTTCCACACCTAATATTTTCTAGATGGCCGCCATTTACCTGGTCAGCTGTGTCCACCTCGACGCTTTTCTCGAGATTAGCTAGGTCCCCGGGCTGTTTCCGGACCTGCTGCGAGTCCAGGTCTGGAAACCGCCATAGCATCTTCGAGGTGACAGCATCGAGCCTCCGCTGACCCGTTTCCGGTCGCTTCCTTGTCGTGAGGATGGACCAGTCGAGCTCGAGGGCCGAAAGTGGGCCGCAAATCGCATCCTTGTAGATGGCGCACGGGCTCAGCGTGAACTCAGGGGCGCATCTGGTGCAGGGCCAACAGGTGCCACGCTCAGATGACCAGAATTCGAGACCCGGCTTGCAAACCGGATGTTGAGGGGAGGACGTAGAACTGCCAGTTTTATGGAGACCGACCAGTATCAGTAACGCGGTCGACAGGTACACCCGGTTGGGCCCCCGTGGCATCACCTGAAACAGTTTTCCGCCTCGTTAGTTGACTCGTATGATTAACCCTTTTCACCACCGCGTTGAATGTGAATCGATTTACATTGCCAGTTTAAATATGCAATAGTCGGCAAAAGTATTCGTGCACCCTTTCAAAAAGAATAACATTTTTATGATTTTAATCTTCGCAAGGTAATTCAGATTTTTTATTTTAAAAGAATTTTTATATGAATAAAATAAAATCTGTTTGTTTAAATTTTATCGTGTGATATTCTTTATCCTACATTTACTAAAAACGGGGCTATCTATGAAATTTATTTGTTTACCTTGCGAGGGTGAAAATAAAATGGGCCTAGTTAGATCGCCATACAATTTTTTGTTGTCGACGTTACAATGCGGCGTCCAAGTTCTTCGTGTACACCTAACTTGACCACTTTGAATATCTTTGTTGTTTTTCAAGATACGTCAAATGTCTGAAGTACAAAGTTGAATGATAAAATGGGGCTCATACGATACCAAAAAAATTTTTGTTTTTATGTAATTTTTTTTATAGATATGGAGGTCACCTTCATTTTTTTAAATGGAATGTCCTATTTTTTATACCATGCATCGATAGAGTATCAAATTCTGAGTATAAAAGTGTTGACCTTCATATATCCTAAACCTAATAGTTAACGAGATATTATCCAAAGAAGAAAGAAAATTGTTTCGATGACCTTCAACTTTGTCCTTCAGATATTTGTCGTATCTTTAAAAACAACAAAGATATTTAAGGTGGTCAAGTTAGGTGAAATACCCTGTATCACAAGCACATGCGCTGGCTCGAATGAATGATGTCGCGAGAGTTCGGTGTGTGCCAGTGTCGAACGTATGGTTCGTTCATTGAGAAATCACGCGAGTGACTCTACCATTCAAATGAACAGCTGTCTCGGTTCGCCTTTTACGAAATGCTTTCGCAATGCAATTTACAATACGCAAAAGGCTACCTACGAAATGCGATTGCGAGACCATTGCACTTATTCAACAGCCTCAATATCGCGCGCTGCCAAGCGGCAGTAAATTAATATCATGCAGATTAATTCGTCGTTAATGTTAGGTTGCACAGATTGTTCATTTTAGAATCGTCTTAGGTTTAAAATGAGTTTTTAATGACCCTTTAATATTTAACTTTACATTTTTGATACCTCTTCAATGTTAAATTTCAGAATTTGTAATATCAATTGAAAATTCTTTCTATTTTCTATATAAAAATTGATTATTTTATTAATAAACAAGTTTTATTAATAACTCTCAAACAACCACTCCCGACATTAACAATTACATTGTGATCTAAAATAATTGTTATTCGTTTCTATATCTTATACGATTAATTTTATCTTAAATTCCTATTACCCTCATTATATTGTTACACTATTTTTGAATTGTTAAAATTATTACGAGAGAACATTTTAATAGATGAACTAATTATATGAGATTAATCGGAAAGAGACAACTGGTTTCTATACCTAACAGTTAAAATATATGTGTAAGAAAAATTGATCTATAGAAATTTTTGTTTCGAGATCCGTTTAAAATGCATAGATTGGAATGAATAAATCCCTTTTCCAGTCGCGCGATTCTCCGAAACGATCAAGCGTATAAAGCAGTCATTTAACTGGTAAAAACCGAGCAGACCGTTTCCACTTCCGGTTCGCTCGCGATGTAATTACATCCGTAGTCGTACCGTGCGCGTACACCTTCACGAATGCGCGTACGCACGCGCATCACAATGGCAGCAACGTGAGTCAATTGACCGCGATTCGCTCGTGATTCCACTGTAACATTTTCCAAAACCCGAAGCCTTCCCTCTGCTAAACTTATTCTCCAATGTGAACTTCCATTTCATCTGCAATATTATCTAATCTACCACACAATACAAATTCTCTCCAATTTAAATGCAACCTATATGCACAGTGCAAAGTAACCTAAAAACAGCCCTAAATATAGCCCTATTAATGAGATTTGTACGGGTAAATAATTTCAATAATGTCAACACAGTGAAAATCTAGAGGAAATCGTTAGAAATTAAAATTATGTCACCAGAATAGAAAGTTTGTTGTCTACGCCTATGGCGGGAGATTCCCCGCGCTTTATAAAATTTGTTGCACTTGCTCGTAAGAGTGTATGCGCAACAGGAATTATTTCAGAATTATATTTAAGAAGTGTGCTGTGTTATAACAATAACATGATTGATGATAACAATATATAATAATATAATAATATGCTTGAATGAAGAAATTTATTTAATAACTTCTAATGGAACAATCTCTTTCATATGACAATAATTATAAAAGAAAAAATGTTAAACCGGTTGTGGTACGGTTAACGAGAATGACTTTTCTATAATACTCATTTTTTAGCCAAATTTTCTGAAATTTTATAATTTTATAATACGCCCACTGTAAGAATATTAATTGTTTCAAATACGTTTAAAATACTTTCAAATATTCTGTAAAAAATTTATTTTATTGTTTAAATAAATATTTGGGCTCTCCCTATGGAGAGCTTCACTTAAGCCCCCAAATAAAAAAAAAATAATGTACAATGAAAAGCTTTGCATTCCAGAACGAATAGAAATTGTTTCGTTACCGTACTCGCACACATTCCCTTGTAGAGACCATTAACGCGTTATCATACTATCCCATTCATAAGTCTCATTAGCATTCTATGCGCTCACTGTGTCACCGAATACATACTTAAAAGTTAACCAAAGTCATTTCGTTATAATTTAGGTGTTATCTCGAACCTGCCTCAAATTAACATTCGTTGTCACTTTCCCATTCATAAGTTTCTCATTTTGTCACATCCCTCTTGATATTGTCGACAAAAAAAAACTTCATTTATCAATTGAGAAGAAATTAATAAATGAGAAGCACTGACTGGTTTCATATTCATTAAAACAGTTTAGATTTAGCAATTGAATCTAATATTAATTATTATACATTTATTTATTCTATTATTTATTATATTTTTAAATAAAGAATAATCTATATAGTATTATATAGTGAACAAATGACAAAGTCATGCTGTTTGTTTTATAGTAATGATCAAAACTGCAATTATAATTATTTAATATATATTTTTAAATAAAAAATTATTTATTCTGCAATAATATTTTGTTCATTATACTGATAATAATAAAACTATGAAATTATAAGACAATTATAAATGACAAAATAATAAGGCAATCAATGCTATTTATTTAATAAGAGTATTTAATTAATTTAGAACAGAATGACTGTAGTTGAACCATCTATACGAGTCTTTATTATTGTCTGATCATAAATACACTATTATTTTATTTAAATTTTTTATGTAAAAAATATAGTTAATAATATCACGTAACTTATTTTGTAAATTGTGTCATAATCTGTACGTCACTTGTAAAAATGTGTACCTATGGTTAAATGACGCCAATGAATATACTTTATCAACCATGACAACCAGTAGGTCACCTTGTCTGCCATGCTATTTATTAATAATGATAATAAACAATCAGTTGTCGAAACTCGCTATAACACTTGTTACCCGCAAGAACTATTACCAATTTTTATTATATTATTCCCGAAATGCTCCAAATTACTTGTATATTTGGTTAATCGAATTTGTAAACCTACCGGTCTTTTGGTGAGTTTACAAACTCGTAGTAAACACTGTATTGACAGTGTCACGTTAGACCGGCGAAATCATTGTCAAAGCGAAAGAAATGAAAATTGGTGTAAAATATAGTATGAAAAATACGATCAACATAAAAATATGCAATGCAAGACAGTAAACAGTCGAATACAAGAAATAATATTAAAATTATATATGTTTAATGACTTATTATATGTACGAATGCAAATATACGTACGCTGTCTTCGATAAACTCAGACGTGTCATGGCGCAATCCTATCGATGTATCCAAAATCGATCACCGAGCAGAGTAGCAAAAAATGATCTCGAACTGGCAAAAACTTGTGATCTCCCATTCGAGCGGAATCGAGTTCGTTTGATCGAGGAACGTACAACAGATCGATT
This sequence comes from Lasioglossum calceatum, assembly GCA_963966675.1. Classification (NCBI taxonomy): domain Eukaryota; kingdom Metazoa; phylum Arthropoda; class Insecta; order Hymenoptera; family Halictidae; genus Lasioglossum; species Lasioglossum calceatum. The sequence goes on from OZ016548.1 coordinate 1,007,958, forward strand.
CTCCGGATTGAAATCGACACAATTGTTCGTTCGGCGAGCAAAAAAGAATTAGAAAAAAAAGAGAGCGACCCGGAATTTCGAAAAATCTCCACGCGAATGCGAATACGTCTGCACCGTGCGCTGCCGTGCGCTGACTGCAACGCAACACGACTGGCTAGACTGGTTATTCTAATTTCCGCCCACGATCTTGAACGGAGAAGTTCTTGAGCAACAGAGAGGCATAGAATAGAAAGAGACGAAAAAAGAAACCACAGAATGGAGGGAGACGGAAGATGGCAGAGGGAGCCACATGGCGGAATGAAAAAAAGGTAGTGATGGGTTCGAACGTCGCTAAATACCTGCTGCAGATAACACTGTCCAATTAAATCATCATATTGAACAGCCATTTTTTTGCATTTCGATAACTAATTGCGAATTTTTTGTAATATAATCGCAAACATTATACGAGTGTTTTCCGTTCTAAATGATTTATAAAGTCATTGTAGAGATTTGAATATGTTAAAAAAAATGTAAAGGGAGCGAAGCAATTGTAATGTAACAATGTGCTAGAATATTGGTCACGCTTTTTTCAAAAATGTTTCGTATACATTCGACAGTTTATAACATTATTAGAAAAATATCATCATTCCACGTACCTAAAAAAACATTCTCATAGTTTTCACGAAAAATGTTTAAAGTACACTTTAACTCTTTTTCCTTAATCGTCAAACACTAATAATATTGTTGGAATAAATTGACTTCCAATAATATTGTGTTCAATACATGGATGAGATTTGCGATCTATGATAATTGATTTTTGTACTAACTAAGATAAAAACAAACATCTTATGCGTCAAGATGTAATTATGATACTAACTGTATAAAATAATTCAGTCTCTGTCTGTATTAGCAATTTATCTATAGTGTGAAAACACTAGCCCTAAGAAAATGATGGAAAATGATTGAAAATGATAGCTGCATAGTTCCTTTTACTTTGGCGCCATCTTGAATTTTCGAGTAATTTACTTGCAGAGAGAAAACTGACGGTCTAGGAATGAACGTGGAAACTAGAATAAGGCAAAATGCCGGTAAGATGATGTTTTTTTAAAATGTATTCTACTAACAATAAGTCTACTTTTGTTGTTTCCGAATGGTTTGCAATTGTCATTATCTCGACAAATTACATTCGAAATTTGACCGTGAACAATTATCATGTTATCGGTGTATTATCGATAACATCGCAAAAAATTCCGTCTCCTCTGTATATATATGTATACTTTTTTGTCACTTTGTATTCTAAAAATTACGTTCGATAGTATGACAATACAAATTCGGAAAATCCTAACCTCCAAATCCAATGTTTTTAATTTTAATAATAAAAATATAAGCTTTCATTTAGTAACGATGAAATTATTAACATTCGTCGCATGTTAATGAATTTTATCACCGAGTTTCATTCATTAAACATTGTAGAAATCTTCAATAAAGTTTCTTGCATAACCTCAAAACATAACATTACACTTTTACAGTGTCTAAACATATTTACACTCAATAACAAATTGCATTGAAAGTTACGTACAATAATTAGTATCATTGTGACAACGAATGAAACTAAAAAATTTGAATAAATAAATGTGAATAATATTATATCGTAGATCCTAACCTGAATTGAGTTGTCATTAACTACATAAATACATAACACGTAATTCAATTTTTAACCCTGTAACTACTAAGCCATGGCTTATATGTGTTTGCAGATTCCCCAAAACAGGAATCTACTAGGCAAGCTCTCCTAACAGTTGCAGTCATCTTTGTCACCTCGTTATCAGCTTTGTTCTATGTGTACACTAGTTTCCCTGAGCTCGCAGAGTAAGAAACAAGCAAACAGCAATTACGAAATTTTGGCATAGAAACGTATTTAAATTTATATGTTCCTTTTACAGAGATGAGCAACAACACATGAAACTTCCACTACACATTGAAGATGCCAAAAATCTGGGCAAACTATTAAGTCGATACAAGGATCTCTATTATTTCCAAGTGCTGGCTGGAGTCTTTACAATCTACATTTTGTATCCTTCAAAGCATAATTGCTTTAATTCACTTTTTGAACTGATTCAACAGTAATTTCCTTAATAATAGCTTCAGCTTGCAAACCTTTGCAATTCCAGGTTCCATTTTCCTATCAATCCTCTCAGGATTTCTCTTTCCATTCCCACTAGCATTATTTTTAGTGTGCAGTTGCAGTGCGATAGGAGCCTCCCTGTGCTACCTTTTGTCGTCACTGTTAGGACGTAAATTACTCTTCAAATATTTCCCTGTCAAAGCGAGGGAGTGGACACAAGCAGTGAAAAAGCATAAACATAATCTGTTTAATTATATGCTCTTCCTGCGGATGACACCACTGCTGCCGAACTGGTTTATCAACCTCGCCAGTCCAATAATTGGAGTGCCTCTGACGCCTTTTATTTTAGGCACGTTCTTTGGAGTGGCTCCACCATCCTTCGTGGCAATACAAGCTGGTCAAACACTGCAGAATCTGACTTCTTCGACTGATGCTTGGTCGTGGAACAGTATTCTGATTTTGTGCGTGTTTGCTGTGCTATCACTAGTACCTGTTCTATTTAAGCAAAAACTGCAAAAAAAGTTCGACTAAACTTTAGAGAAGAATTTGCATATTCTGAGTGTGTGGTGCGTTGTAAGGAAGCATAAATAATTTAGTCTTAATTCTGTTGTCGACTTGATTTTATATGGCTCAAGGTTTTATTGTTAAAGTTGTGAGACATTCCTAGGTTTGAAATGGAAGTTCGAATTTACAGTGATAACTGAGAGGTTCGGTGGAAATTTTATTTAAACGCAAAGTAGCCTGCCCATATTTGCCTCTTTAAATATAATCACATTTTCCTTTTTGTCGACAATACGCAAAATAAGTTCCTGCTCCGCTGAACCCCTCAATTGCTGAACATGTGAATTAGAAATGAAAAATATTATATATTACAATTTTCCAACGAATTTAACGCTGTTTAGTTTCTTTTAAATTTTTCTATAATAATTTTCTATCGGTATGATGCGAATCTACGAAAACTGCACAAACACAGTTCAAATGGCCATTATACAGAGTGATTCGTTTAAACCGATTCACGGGAACAGTTTCGAAACTGTTAGGCCGGTTCAAACGGGTCACCCTGTACAAGTTTTACTATTTAATCTTTGTTTATAAAATATTGCACAGAAACATTTATTTATTTATTACGAAACTTACTTTACTTAAGAAGAGCATAGGGACAAGGTGAAACACATTATACGTTTATAGAAAAATTCTTAGCGATGTAATTATACAAAACGATTTTTTCGTTTTTGTAAAATATCTAGCAAAAGGAAATTATGTAATTGATGGAAGTACTAGTTGAATTCGATGCAGGTAGGCTAACTGGGCGCCAATACCACCAATTGTACCATACTGAAACCGAATGAGGTATAATTTTGATCGGATGTAAATAAATGTTGAAAATTACAATAATAAAGATGGAAATTACTTTAACTAGTCGATTTAATATACGTACGTATTTTCCCAGCTGTTAGTAAAATCGTGAAAGATGCACATGACCCTGTGCACTCCAGGCTCGCCACCATCTTTATCAATCTTGCACCAGACGTGCATCTCATTACCACATTGCTGCACTCAGGATTTGGCTGGCATTTAAAATATAAAAGTGATTCTACGAAATAAATAATTTTTTTCTGCAAACGAAATGTTGAAATTACCAAAGCATAAGGTGGAGATTTCGGTTCATCGATGATAACAAACTTTTCTGTGCTCTGTTCCCACCAAGTTGGCGTGCCGACAGGCACAGGAAACAATTTTCTTAAAACTCTTCCTGCTGTCATGCGATTGACTCTCCACGTAACATGATCATCCAAATTATGTGATGGATACGAATCAATTTTGCTTTCCATAACATCTCTAATATGCCTAAAATAACATATTCTTATTAGAAAGATAGCAAGTCTGAGCTTGTTAAAGGTAATACTGATTTTATTACTTATAAGTATGATTGTTAGAATATATTTTCATCGCATCTCTCTCAAATATATCACAATTCTCCCAGAATAATTGGTTCAGGTGTTTGAAATGAATTTCAGAGAAGTTTTCAGTTTTTGTATAGGGCATTCCAGGATTGAAGGACCTGGGTATACTATGGCCAGTTAGATCAGGCACAAATTTTACTACGCTACAGGGCCAGCAATCTATATCATTTACATAAAAGTATGGGTTTTCCAAAATGCACCATTCATCGTAAAATTCTGAAAAGGATTGAAGCTTACATATAAATATTATTTAATACACTGTACTAGATAATATTTAAATTCGATATTGTCGATGAATTGAAAATTTTATTTTGGAAAAAGAAACGAAAATGATATATAAATTAATTGTTTCAAGAAAGTGGCTCTTTTAGAAAATTAGTAAATAATTATTATATTATAGTTACAAAAAAACTGTATTAGATCGAAGGATATTGTCTGAAACTTTTTAAAAATAAAAACAGTTTAAATACAGTGTAAAATAATTGCATTATGAAAAATATGATTCCTATTTAGAAGTTTATTATATGTAGAGTGATTGCTACAGTTACGATATATATAGTCATACCAGATAAAGAAGGATAATGCTGAACTATAGGCACAGCTATTTTTCGAAGCAAGTTCAAGCCTGGATAAATCGAATTTTGCAAATTTCGCATTATCATAACTGAAATAAAACGTCGATCGAAAAAAATAAGACATGCTATTACTATTAACAAAATTATAATTGTTAATTTGGTGCAGCAGAATGTGCCACGTTGTGTTTTTCTCATTTCAAGGATACGAAACGAATTTTCTAACATTTTGTCGATTTCAATCTCGGGAATATCGTTTTCCCGTGCTTTTTGACGTATTTCTTCCAATTTGGTTTTATATAATTTCAAATTCGCCATTCTCGGTAAATATAATATATAATTGATGGAAATGTATGAATTCTAATTCCATTTACGGAAATTTGAAACATGCAATAATTGAAGATAATCGTCACATGTTGAGAATTTTGAAATAGTTATTTCGAATCGTAATGCGCATGTATTTTTGGAACAGATAACAACACAACCACGTGCCAATAACAATGACCACCAATGACGCAATGACCACTGATATATCAGTGGTCTATGTTGTGAATGTTGTGTCCAGTTGTGTCTCCACACTCCACCATGAAATAAGAGTAAGGTGGAGTAAGGAGACCTATCTGTATAGTTTGGATGTTGCAAATATCCAAAATTGGAAGAAAAATGTCTCTGTCACAGCCCTGCAGGAGAGACAAGGATCTCTCTATCCTTGTCCAGGAGGTTACAAAAAGTTTTTGCTGTCGCTCCCGCGCACCCTTTTGCAATTAAAATGATGATATAAATATGAAAAAATTTAGAAAGCATAAAAGATGTAGAAAATTACAAAACAAAGTCTGGTTTAGAGTTTAGGTCACTTTAGGTACATATATATCAGTGGTTTTAGGCAAATAAGATGAACATGTTTGAGAGAGAGACAAGGTGCTCAGCAGTGCTCATTCATTCCAGAAGAGGTCGTCTAAGTTTTCTACACGTGTTTCAGATCATTTCAGATTCAAAGAACGCTTCCTTGCGGTGTTGATTTTGTTGCAGAATTTTTGCTGTTATTAATTATAGTTCACAATGTTTCGAAACGTAAGTAACAATCTTCTATATCATAATCTATAAATTCAATTTAATCATGTCGTGTAACGATATAATCTCTGAAAGTGTTTTTTATGACTTTAGGTTATGTCGAAAACGATGCAAAGTATTTTAGGAGTTAACTGTAAACAAATGTGTACAGACGTGAAATTAGAAAAAAGTAAGTATTTAACAATATAACTAATACAATTACATTTCGAACTGTTCGAATTTTTCGGAATTAGAAGTGTAGATTGAGAGAATCATTGGGCAATTCTGCGTAATTGGAATTTTCGCGAAAATTGCAAATTAGCATAGATTGTTTACGTATTTCTAACGTCATTGTTTTCTAGTGGATTTCCGTAGTAATATTTACAAAAAAATCTTATCTATTATACAAACAGAGTGCGATGTTCGAAATGGGGTACGACCGTTAGATTTCTTACCAACAATACAAACATTTTTTCTCTTTGAATTATTCTTCTAACTCTGGCAGTTTAAAAAATATTCAGCGAGATTAGTGCCTATTTTTATTAAATATGGCTGATGAAAAAACATGTAATGCTACTTGCTTTCTATGTCCCCTTGTAAGAAAACTCCACCATTGCAATGCTAATGTATCTAATTTTAAACATAACAAAAAATTCTTTTACGATTAGTCAAATTATAACAAATTAAAAATTTTTTTAATTTACAGCAATTAATCAGATCACACTGTTGGGAAGAGTTGGGAACGATCCACAGAAAAAAGGGAATGACGAACACCCTCTTGTCACGTTCTCCCTTGCAACACACAGCAATTATAAATATGGCAATGGTAAGTTACATACAACTATTAATTGCAATTGAAAAGCTTACTCTTCGGATGCGAACATGTCGGAATTAAATGATCAAAATGGTTTAGTTATTATAGTAGTTAAATACATTTAGTATGTCCTGCTAGAATATCAAAAAGAAAAGAGAAAGATCTATTTTAAAAATGTTATTTATACTTCAAGATCCCCTAATATAAATTCTCCCTAAATAAGATATTTATTGCATATTAGAATTGAATTTTATTTCATTCACCAGTCCTCCAAAATTTTGTAGATACAAAAAATATTGCAGGAGACTTTGTGCAAAGGACCGACTGGCACAAGATATGCGTTTTCAAGCCAATGCTACGAGAGACTGTTACAAACTATTTGAAAAGGGGGCAGAGAATACTGGTGATGGGGAAGATCAGTTATGGGGAATTCAAAGACTCGGAAGGCCAGACCAAATATAGCACAGCGGTGATAGCAGACGAAATCGTATTTTTTCAGGCGCAATAAGACAAATACTTTTTTACATTAATTTTGTAAGCATTTTTTTCCTTTAATAAAGTACTGTATTCTTAAGAGTAGTTTGTAAATAATAAAGAACTTGTATCTTTTAACACTGTTGTTTCTGTTAAACACTTATATCCATTGAATTAAAAATACTATTTCCAAACTTGCCTTCATCGAATTAATTGGAGAATGTTTCGAGACTATTACTTGTGGTGATTTGTTAGAGGGGGTGTAGTAAATTGACGTCAAGAGGTTTGCTTAATAAGTAAATAAATCTCTATTTACACGTTACTCTTTCATTTGCAATGAGTTACACGATAAACGATCAGTATTCGCCTAAAATTGTACAGTTTCGATTTATACAGGATCTGTAAAAAGAAACGAAATATATAAACCTTCTCAGGGAATCGGAAAAAATGATGTTCGTTTGTCTCAAGAGGGTACAGGGGCCCTCAATTAATATCGCCGCCCCTTAGAAATCTACGATACATGCGTGTGTATGTGTATCGTGTGCGCACACATGCACAGTATAATATTATTAAGGACTTGCGGCAGCCCAAATTTAAATCGCTGTCCGGAAGAAATTGCCGAGTTTCAAAAAATTTGTCCGGGTTTGTTGTTGTTAAAATTGTGCGAAAAAAAATGCAGAAAAATTTGCGATACACTGATACTACTACTGTATACCTACTTCATGTAGCAACCGCTACAAGCTTGTTATAAATAATGTATAAATTGGTTCGATTTATTCGATAGAGTGGACAAAGTAGAATTTTGCGATCACGATTTGGGCTGCTACGTTTAAGAACACAATCCGTGTATGTGTGTGTCTGTGTGTGAGTGTATCGTTTAATATATCTATAATATAAATCGTTCTCTCATGAAAATTATATATACACGAAACAAAAGTTTTCCTATGTATTCGCCATGTGTTACAATAAAAACTTCACGGAGATCACAGTATACAAATAGCCAAATACAACTTTCTCCATTTATAAATCTCTTGTTTTACTAATATACGCTTGTCATTCTCACCCTTCCCCCAATTTTTTCACCTCGAACTTATTAAGGGGACTGTACACGTCATGCAGAGTTGTGCAATAATTAACGCAATTAACGACTGACATTATCAATTGCAACTAACAATTAAATTTTCAATTTAACTTGTAATCGCAATTGACGAGTATTTCATCATTAATTGAATGAATTGGCAGACATCGTTAATTGGATTAATGATTAATTAGTCAAGTTCTCTTTGTCTTGCAATAATTATTTATCAATAATTATAATTATTCACTGACGACCTAACATCATCAATCGAAATTTATAAAGCTTATTTAATCATAGTCTTTCTAATTGATTAATTAGAAAATTATTGCGTTATAGCGTCCTCTTTACCCGCTTGCTATACATATAATTTCCTTCAGGGTTAAAATGATTAGAATTTCCATCTATTGATATTAAAATAAAAGAACGAATCAATGATTATGTAATGAATTATGTAATTCTCAATTGAATTAATCAGCTGTTATCAATTATTGACAACTAATTTTGTTGTTAGAGATTTTTGACGACTAATTATTTAATCACAATCATCGATTAATCGAATTAAAAATTTTTCAAACTCCGATGTCACATTACGAACTGCCATAAACAATGCAATGGCGATAGCTGTGCGTGCGTCGAACCGTAACGTTTTAGCGGTCAGGCACGATTCACACAACCGCCTCGACCAATCGTGTCGATCCGTCGCACGATTTATTGTGACGTACATTACCCCCATTACGCTCTCATTCATACTGATCAACAACGTTCACACATTCTCCCCTTAATGTCTTCGAGTCTTATGCAAAAATACGATCGTAAGACCTTTTTTCCCTAGTCGTACACGCGCCTTCGGTCCCTAGTTACATTTCTCTGTCCTTTTTATGGTTTTTCCCCTTTTCTTTTTTATCATGTTCGCTTTGAAAGTCTAGGATCCGTTGGCGAGGAATGTGAGCCACAATCGCATCGACAACGAACATAGAAATTTCGAATATAAATTTCTCTTCGGTAGTAAAATATATATATATATAATATATATAGAGATTTATTTATACATAAATTTATATTCATATATATTTATATATATAACTCTGGCCCCGAATTCCATAAAACTCTTTTCTCCTCTCTTCGTTTTATTTATTTGCTTACGTGTTTTTTTGTCGCTTCAAAGAGTCCACTATACATATACCGCGTTTTCCATTTTTTTCTCTCTCTCTCTCACTCTCTCCCTCTTCTTTTATAGTTCGTCAACATACCCGCAACGATCTGCACACTTACGGTGTGTCGCGTCGACGAAAAATGGTCATGTCGCTTTTTCGTTCTCGTAACGCAGACAACCGACTAAACGCTGCCACTCATACGTTAAATTACCGACGATACTAGATTGGCACAACTGAGTTGGTGCGACGGGAAACCGGCGTTCTATAGTTTTATCGAATCCAGATATTTACAGGATGGATCTCGTGTTTAGTAAGATCCTTCTCCGAGGGAACACATCGGCGAATCTTTATGGAACTTTGACAGGAAGTTGCCCTAAAAAGTTACTAGACCATGTTTAGACAAATATCTTGCGAATTACTGGAGAGCTAGCGGGATAATGTAAATCGTAAACTCCCAGACAACCAGAAATTCAAATTTGGACGACCTCGTGTAGGCGCATATGCCGCGCCTGTGCCGGCCTATGGACCCCGAATTTGCTTTTGTTTAAGAGGGCAGCACTGATGTGGCGGATGCTGTTTCCCTCGTTTTCTCTCCTTGCATGTGCACAAAATAAAATCCTGCATTCAAAAATCGGTATTTCAATTGTCAGTAAAAAGAACGAGTGCTGTATATTTCGTTCAAAATTGAGTCAATCGGCCCTTGAGCAACTCCGAGCATTGTCTTGGACAATATTGTGCCCGTTTGTGCCCTAGGCACGCTGTGCTCAAGGATCACCTGGTTGTCTGGGCTTGTGTATCTTTGATAAGGAATCCACCCGCGGAAGCCGATCTCGAATATTTCTGATCGTTTGGATATTAAATGCAATTAACAGGAAACGCTAATAAGTCCATCTAAAATGAGATGGTGAAACTGAATTACTTTGCTCTTTGAATTATTGGGTTGGCAAGAAAGTAATTTCGGTATTTTAAGGTGAAATAAAAATGTCTTTAAGTAATGAACTTTAATCGATCAAATATTTTCCATTTTGTTCGATGATCTTTGGCCATCTTCCTGGTAGCTTAATAAAGTTATTGGCTGTTTTCATAAAGCTGCGACAGTAACATACTGAATAACAAACTTGAGTTTCATTGCCAACCCAATATTTTGTCAACTTCAATAGTTCGCAAGATTTTTGATTACATGTGTTTCACTCTTCAGAATATGCCTCCACCCCTCTGTATTACTAATGGTCGATACAAAAAAGAGTCTAATATTTTCATAAAGACTATGTCACCCAAAGTTTCATGAAGATCCGGCTTTCGACTTTCGATATTTTTCCCCCACCACCGAAATAAACAATCTCTAGTCGCACAACTAAGCATCCCGGTCCGGGTCACAATTTACTTTCGAGCTAAACGTTACATCACAGAACAACTTTGGAATATATAAAAAACACCTCGATCATTTCCCGACCACCGCTTGTTTTTGTACGTTTCGTCGATAACGCTCTATATAAGCCCCTCTAAAAAGTTAGTTCGTTGTAGAAGCGAAAAACCGTTTCACACTCGCGCACGTGTCCTCACTCTCTCTCTCTCTCTCTAGGTTGAGAAAAAGAAAAAAAAAGAAGAAGAAAAAGGTAGAACAGAACAAAAGAACAGATGGCGGAATATCCGCGAAAGTTCAGCTTCACCGAAGCGTCTCCGGAAAAATTGCGGTACGACGATTGGCTCCGGGCGGCGGCCAATCGTCTTACGGTTCGAGGCGTGGGAAATTCGACCGCGTCGATCCTCGCCGATTCAGAATCGGCCTGGGACAACGTCCGTTTGACCATTGTCGAACCGGTATCGACTAACAATCTTTATAAAACGACCGAAATCCGTCTTTTCAATCCGAGAGCTCGGTCGTCGAGACGCAGCGACACTCGGGCCGGTTTGAATTTCGCGCCGCTGTGCGTGCGGGCTGATATCCATAACCTCCAGAATGCAGTCTCGTCGTCAGTCTTTTCTCAGCGTTTCCTCTTCCCGTTTGGGGAAACGTAGTCCACCGGTTTCTGGATTTCGAGCGAAATCGAAAGTTTTGCTCGGATTGACGTCACTCGATCTATCCGTAATGGATTTCTTCGACCACATTTTCATGAGACCGTTCACGAGCACACGTCGAGCAAGCATTCCGTCGAAGCTGCCAACGTTGATAACGCGTCGGAGAATCAGCACTCGCGTCACTTCCTCTCTTCCGACTCCTGATTGGTCTTCACCAGATTGTACGCGTGACTCCGGTACTTCGTCGGCGGGTCGTGAAGAGATAGAGGTTGTTGTTGCGATTGCTGTTGTTGCTGTTGGTCGCTCGATGGCTGACTCATGCTAGACATCGAGAGGTCTGTCGGCATATCGATTTCCGGCTCGACGCCACTTCCGCCCTCCTCTTCCGGCTCCGACTTTATCCGCATCTGTTGACGCAGTAGCGATATGTTCTTGATGTTCTTCAACTCCGTCGGATTTCGCAGGAATCTGAACACACAAAGCATTCTTTAATATGCTGTAATACTCAATCATCGTATCTTTACAGGCAAACTATGGAGTATAAACTTGGCAGATTCTTGATAAGCTATTTTGAGCGATCTTCACCTCTTTATCCGGCTAAGCCGTTTTTGTTCAACTGGACTGAATCAATTGGTCACGAAAACTGATATTTTTATAGACTATCAAGTCCTATTTTCATTGAAGTCCTATCATACAATTGGATTTACCATTCACAGTTAGTGATCGTTCGTCGGATAGAATTGACCAATAAATGGCGACTAACACTTACTGGTAACAGTGACGTTCCCCTTGAACCTTCCGTAGAATGTTCACGCGATAATAGTACCGCAGTGCTCTGCTCATCTTATCATAATTCATGGAAAGATGATTTTTCTGGATGCCCCAGAGCCTTGCCAATCCTGGAGGATCGACAATCTTGAACACACCTGTTTCTCGGCTTTTCCACGCTATATAGTGCGTGTACCGTTGCGATGGGTCGTTCAACAACTGTTGCAGAAAGTCCCAGAGAAGTCTGCCATCTGCAATGAAAAAGGAAAATCAGTCAAAAATATTATTTAAAGAAAAAACAGTTACTATACTATCTCCATTTCTGAGCTGCTTCATTCTCTTGAGATTTAGTTCAGCTTCTTTAGCACGGTCTGGCATCCCCAAAATACTAAGATCACATAGTGTTCATAGTATTCATAGTGTTCATAGGGTACATAGGGTTTCCCCGTATTCATGAATACTAACCGAAGGATAGTAGATTTTTGCACTATACAGGGAAGTAAATTTACTTCCCTAGAGCAGAGTAGAGGTACTTCCCCGTATATTCTCATTCTAGGCACATCTCATGAACTAAATCCCCAGAGGCTGAAAGCATGCTGTAAACTACTGTAAAGTGACTAGTAGCAGAGAGGATATGGGGGTGCTCACGCCCGGGTCTAACTTGCCACCACTTTTTGGCACGCTCACGCTTAGCACGGAACAGCTCCTACACCGAGCATAGAGCCCACTTTTACCACGAAACAGAGACCACACCATGCAGCAGCATGTTTCAGCATGAAACAGGACCAGGCTAAGCGTCCGCTCTACCTTGGGACTAGGATCTGATCCAGGCTAAGAGTGGGTATCTGCTAGTAGTCCCAGAGAGGATATGAGAGTGCTCACGCCCGGGTTTTCGATGCCTCCAAATCCTGGCCTGGATCAGATCCTAGACCCAAGGTAGAGCGGACGCTTAGCCTGGTTCTGTCTCATTCTAAAACATGCTGCTGCATGGTGTGGTCTCTGCTTCGTGGTAAAAGTGGGCTCTATCCTCGGTGTAGCTGTTCCGTGCTAAGCGCGAGCGTGCCAAAAAGTGGTGGTAAGTTAGACCCGGGCGTGAGCACTCTCATATCCTCTCTGCTAGTAGTACCAGCACAAAACTCACTAGTATTAGGTTCGGGCGAATCACTGGGAAAGAATTCCCTAGCTGTGTTGGCGGGGTTCGTCCTGAAGGCACCGGGCGTCAGAGGCATTATGGGTTGCGTGAGCGTGGGGCTGGGCTGGTCCTTCACGCAGACCTCGCTTAGCCTTTGCGCGGTGAGGGCAGTGGGCGTGGCCGGCGGGCTCCCGTTCGCTGCTTGCTGATTGTCTTCGTCCGAGTCGCTTTTGTACACCTGACTCTGTGTACCCTCCGTATGACCCGGCGAACCCGCCTGACTGTCTACCGAGGGCGCTGGAGACAGGGTCACTGAATTCGCGGACATTAAAGAAGCCAGGTTCGCGGTGTACGGGTTCTCTGTCCATGTGGGCGTTGGCGGGTGCGAATGAGGGCTCAGCGGGTATGCCGATGGCCTCGTCGGGGTCACCGGGCTGCTGGGAAGACACCTTTGAAGCTGACTAAAGTCTCTAGCTAGCATGGAGAGCACGTTGTGTAGAACGTCGCCGGCGCCAGGACACCGTTCGCCTAAGTCCGCTTTTGTTAGCAGGCACAAAGCCTTGCCGTTCATCTGGAACATGTCCATGTCGAACTGAGGCAGGTCGAACTCGCGCTCCGCCCACCGCAGGAACGTCGCTACGTCCTCTCGAGACCATAGCCGGGGATCCGATGCTGTAACATAAGTTTTCAGGATTAGTAATACATCCCTTTTTGATGAAAGGGTGTCCATGATTTTCGAGTAACACTAGAGGCAAAGCTGACTCTAAGGACATTTTGTGTCTAAGAAATTCGAGGTTAAAACACTTGAAACCCTTACACCTACATACTTAATTATAATTCCAAACACAAGACACCCATATTATGTATTGAAAATAGGACTCCCGCTCTCCAAACATAGCGGTGTTGCCACGTTGTTCAGCAGTTCCGCATGGCTAGTACTAGAGTAGGCTGTGTCGCTGACAATGTCCCTAGGGACAACTCGTTTAGGTCCAGGCCTGGGCGACGCTGGCTCGCGGAACAGATGTGGCTGCTTCTCTCCTTCTCTTGCGGAGAAGATGAGAAGTGGCTGCTTCTCTCCCTCCCGAAGAGGAGTAGCAGAAACATCTGTTCCGCGAGCCAGCGTCGCCCAGGCCTGGTTTAGGTGGTTGGTTTCTAGGGGAAAAAGAATGAAGTTGAATTTACCTAGACTCGCTGGCAGATGGGTTTTGAAATCTAGAAACGGACTGGGCGGCGGATGCGTGGGCGCGAAATTCATGGCAGGGCCGTATCGCCAGAGCAGGTCTGTGGGGCTGAAAGGCAGCGATATGCCTGGTGGTAGCCGAGAGTCCATTCCCGTCATTCCACCCCCGGCCGAGACCGGCGGCAATTGCGGCAGTTGGATCGTTGGCAACAATTTCATAACACGACCCACTTTCTAGGTTCTTCTCTCTGAAATCAAAACCGATCGGACGATTAATTGAAATTCGTGACGCGTGGCTTGTTTTGTAATCGATGGACACTGGTAGAGTCGGTGGTTTACACTACCAATCACTTTGCTACCAAAATAGATTTCCCAATGTCAACATTTGATGTCCTGACAAACGTTGCAAGATAATGTGGTAATTTTGTTATATCGCTTTCACTGTGTTTTGTACGGTAGAAATAATTTTTTTTATTATCGAATTCTGTGTGGTGAAATTCTAGTCAGATCCCAGATAGCATATGCATTTTAGGTCTGAAAGTCTTACGTCCTAAAAAGACGTCTTCAAGACCATAAACAGCGTGGTTTTTATATACACATAATCTAGCAGTATTGGCATTGGTGTATGTGTTCGAGTTAGTGTTTTTGCTTCAATTTTAACTTCAATTTTGGGGCATTCGGGACATCTTTAAGACGTCTTTGTGCTATCTGGGATATTTTCATTGAAACTTAACTTTTTGTAAGAATTATATTTTAATATTTATCAAATAATAAATCACTTTTTAGTAGAAATTTCAGTAGAAATTTTCACAAGAAGTTTCAAAATTGAAAAATTAAAATACCTTGTAGATAAATTTTCGTAAAAAATTACGAGTTTTAATGGGAAATAATAAATGAAATATAAATTAGTTTTACCAGGATGCTGTTTCCGGGTCAATCTTTTAATGCGTACGAAATTAAAAATTGTAAGAATCTGTGGCAAATAAAAAGATTCTGAACCAATCGATAAAAAATGGATATTTCGGTCAAAAGATCTCGTATCCCGTTGGAGCACTCGAAAGAAAGCACACGTGGAAACAGTAATCGAATGGGCGTGACGCTACGTGTCGGCTTAGGAAAGAGGAAAGATTATTAGCATAAACTGCGGCGGTATAAGAATGAAAGGCAGCAGGAAGCGTGGATTTACATAACTTATTTCCGCCGATTTACAGCCTCTTTCCGTTCTTTTCGTGACTCGTATCCTGTTTTCTCAAGAAACGAAGTATCATTTCGAACGAGAAAACTTTTTCCTCGGGAAAAAAAAAATCTGTCGCAACCCGTCAAAACAACGTTTACCGTTTATAATCTCGACTTATGCGCATAATTCTACGGGTTAACTAATTTGAATCGTCGACTTCGTAGAAGGAATCCCCGTCACCAAGGACGGGCTCATTAATATTCCCACATCCGGATCTTGTCAAGAAAGCATAATTAACTTTCGTATAAACAGTGGCGTTCTCAATGGCTCACGAAGATATGTTAAACTGGCGTTTATTGATTTATTATAGATGATAAACATTTAAAATAACTATTTCACAACAAGAATTAATTAATTAGTAACGATAATTTTTAATGTTAACCATTTGCACTCCTATTGTCGAGCGTGACTCGACATCAGAGAAAGAACAATGTAAATAAAACGAGTTCTTATTTTATCAACTATAATTATCAACTATAATTACATTAATGGAGATTTACAATTTCAAGCGTTACCAACGATTCTTCACTTCGCATATTAATAAATATGGTCAATTGTAATTACTAATGGCATTTAAAAAATATTAATTGTTAAAATTGACAATCTTATGAAATTGAAAAACTAACATTTTTCGAAGTGAAAGAATTTACATAAACTCTGGATTTTTAATCACAAAACAGTTGATCAATTTTCCAAAATCAGCTGCGAGTGTCGATCAAAATCGAGAATGGCGAACGTCACACCTCCGTTGCCAATTAATTGAGCAATCGCTCAGCTAATTTCAGATCCTGGAGTTTTCCTAATCACTTAGGCACATCGACTGCTCGTTGATTAACGTAGATAATTAAACTGTTACAGTGTAGAGAATACTATCGAAGAGGAAGAGAGAAAGAGAGAGAGAGAGAGAGGGTCCTATGGTGTAGCGGAAGGGAGAGGGAGAGAGAGGAGAGAGAAAGACATACACATACATAGTTCGAGAAGAGGTAAAGGGCAGAGATGCTGGCATGCGAAGGTCGATGTGCCGTTGTCTCGCACCAGGAAATCCTCATTCGAGAAGCTCGCCACATGTACACAGCTCTAAGGAGCGGAGAGAGGATAAGAGAGGGAAAGGGAAGGGCCGTGAGTGGAGAAAAGAAAGAGACGGGTCACCAAAGACATTTCGAGACCTATCCGCCTTCCGATATCCTTTAAAAATTACTCTTGCTGCCTCAGGCATCCAACATTTTGTTAAACTTCCATTTCTGGTCCTAGTCATCTCTAGTTTTAAGTCACATTCACTTATTACCTAGTTTCCAGTGACTCTAGGAGTTTTGTTCCACTTATAACGGTAAACAAATTCCCTAGTAACAGCTTTGTAGATATTTGTTTTATTACTTTTGCCATTTTTTTTGGAACTCGGCCTTTTTATAAAATGTAAACAAATTCCCTAGATACCGAGTTGACTGGAAATGAATTAAAAAGATATTCAGTGATTTTGGAAAATCCCAAAAAATATTTTCAAGTGTATCGTAAATTGATTAGAGAAATATTCAATGACTTCGAGAATTGTCAAGAAATATCCAGTAATTTTGAGAGAAGTGTTTCAAAACTGGTAGAAAACAATTGTCTACGTTCGAATTGGGCAAGAAAAGTTCAACGAAATCCAAAAGACGAAACGAACCGCGATCGATCGATCATCCGGGACAGACGTTTCCGGCTCGGAGGTCGCAATGAGCCAACGAAAGGAGGAAACCATGCCGGAAGTTGTTCTCGACGCAAGAAACCGCTCGAATGATCTTCCTGTGAGCAAAAATCACCTTTCGGATCCCTTCGCAATCATCGCTGGACATTTTAAATTCTCGCTCGAGGTTACATCCAGTGTTATTGCCACTGCTATTAACCACTTCGAGTTAAACATAAAATACTGCGATCTACCGGGTGTCTCTCAGATTCCCAACAAATATTATTACACACCACATAAATGTGTACATTTCTTTATTTATTTCAATTTTCTTCATTCACCTGTTCAGTCCACAAATCTGTACAATTCTTTATTTCTTTTAATTTACTCAACTCTTCCAATCGAGGATTTTTTAAATTTGATTTTATAAGTTTTCGTTATTAAATTTTATTTAAATTCAATTAAATTTTAATTAATCCCGAAATTTTTGTCAATATGAGAGAACATAACATAACCATAACCAAATTTAATTTAAGAAGCAATCGAGGGACGAAAAGAGTACAAATAGCTGGCGAAATAATAAGGACTTCCGGTTGAGCGGAAACTCACGAGAACCGAGAGATCGATCGTCCTATCAGGTTGTCTTATAATCCGTGAATCATTAATAATAGAGGGGAGGGAACGGGTTTCGTCGGATGGTAATCTCCGTTCCATCTCGGCCGGTCGCGTTTAGCATTAATTAAAACGGGTACACCGTCAAAAGTGTAAAAGCGTTCGTCGAGTGCGCTTTCGTTCTGGCCGGAGCAGCAGAAGGCGGAAGATCCTTGACGAGGACTTAAGATTTATCGCGCGGAGAGGAGTCAATTCTCTTTTCTTCCGGGTGCTCGACCGTTTCCTCACTCCATCTCTCTCTCTCTCTCTCACGTCTGTTTTTGTCTCTCCTCGCGGTTTCGAATTTCTGTTCACGTTCTGAAGCAATCCGCTATTGATTCATCGATAACGAAGAGATATCGACGATAACAGGTTTGTCTAGCGCCGTTTGCGACACGCGCTATTACCTGCTACTGCCAACGACGCGGCACTTTTACACTAGATTCATTCTTCGAGGAGATAAGGAGCGTTCATTTTCTCACTAGATCTCCCAGAATCATTGTTCGGTTAATATACAAAAAAATGTTCTGTAAACATTAAAGTAAAACTTTAAACTGTAAACTTAAAGACGTCTCATAAAAATAACTGCAATTAAGATCACAATAAATATAATCAAAATCACAATGAAAATTGAAATTGTAGCAAGAACATCAATGATCATACTGCTAAATAGATAATGGGTAAATAAAAACCACACTGTTTATGGTCTTGAAGACGTCTTTTTAGGACTAAGTTTTTCAGACTTAAAATATACGTAAAATGAACGTCTTTATGACGACGTGTGCTAACTGGGCTTTATTAAAAAGTTGTAACAAAAACATGAAATACAGAATACAAACGAAATTCGCACAGTTATAAATTCGATCTTTGATCGCTGTCAATCAAAGAACGGTAGACATTTTGAAATGGAATATTAATTACCTCTGGAATTGATGATTCAAGTAGTAAATATATTGATTTATTCGAGTCAATGCTCGCAGTAACAGCAAGTCGTTACTATCTAATATAATTGTAAAACCTTTTTCCTATTCCCCAATATCATTTTGTTATAACCTTTTTAATAAAGCTCTATGTGACCTATGGTTACAGAACATTTTTTTCTTATTTAGTGCCATTGAACATTAAAACCTGGGACACCCTGTATAATAGTGAAATTATCTTTCTGTACTTGTTAGTAGCAGAAATTCATAAATATTTTTGGAGATCGATTTTTCTTCTAGAGGTTTTAGAAAAATTCTTTAATAAATATTGATTCTCGGAATTTTTCTAGATAAAAATAGTTTTTTTCTCTAGATTGCTTGGAAGAATGACTGTAACTTCATTCTTCTATGTCCTACTACAATTCCACAGTTTTATCTGTATTAATTTTTTGTATTTTTAAAAATATTTCTTTGTTTTCATATAATACAATGCTTGTAAAACGAACAGTATCGATTGAAAATATTTTC
Source organism: Lasioglossum calceatum (assembly GCA_963966675.1). Classification (NCBI taxonomy): domain Eukaryota; kingdom Metazoa; phylum Arthropoda; class Insecta; order Hymenoptera; family Halictidae; genus Lasioglossum; species Lasioglossum calceatum. The sequence continues at coordinate 1,027,263 of OZ016548.1, forward strand.
GACTACACTGCGCATGTCGGCGATTTTTGTTTACGAGATGCTCGCGGCACTGGGTTATCAATTGATGCCACGAAACCGTCTCGCCGTCGCTCTTTTCTTCTACACTGCCACAAACTATTACTTAATATGCTTAAATAACAAACGTCCCGAAATATTCCATGTTCCTTATTTCATTCAATTACAGAATTTAATAATTGTTCGTTCACTGATAGGAACTAATCAAGTTTATTATACCAACAGGTCCACACTATAGGCTGATAGAGGAAGTATAATTTAAACAATTTACAAGAAAATTTCATGAAAATCTTTTATTGAAAATACTATCTTTCATTGACGCATATTAATGTAATATTTGAAAAACATTATTTTGTCAGAAATGTTCCTTAATATCTTCAATATTAATCACATTAGTATATCTTTAAAAAAAGTATTATCTTGTATATAATATTTGAAAAATATCCTGATTATATAATTATGTACCTCTTTAATATTAATCTACACATTATTATGATATTTTAAAAGATTCTTTCTGCATGTTGATTCAACACTCCAATATTTTCTTTACTTTACATTTTCTGTCCAGCATTAATGCAGGACATGTTTTCATTTTGATTAAACTTTTCAAGAAAGTTACTTGTCATGATCTCAATATTCGGGGAAGGAATAAGAACAAGAAAGAAGTTCGGAGTCGCACGTGTACGAATTTCGCAGTCTGCCGTCTACAGTTATAGGACAGGCTGCGAAAAAATTACATAATAACGGTTGCGTATCTGTGGGGTCGCGCACAGTCGAAGACTTTCTCCGATCTCGGTGCACTCTGTTTGCCTCCGCCATAATTCACGTTACGCTCGAACTGCGTAACGATCCATCGCGCATGCGCACTGCATGATTACCCTGGATTTTCGCGATATACCGCGACCGCTTTTTTAACCCCTCGCCGAAGGCAAATTTCTTTGCGTTTCTACGCTTCTACCATTCGTGCATCAAATAGCACAAAATATACACCACTTCCTTTGTTTATTTTCTTTCAATTACATAGCATAACATGTTTGGATCAACAACAGTAACGGACGAGACATTTTTACGTGTTGGTTACGAATTTGTAAATTTTTTATCGATTTCACATGTGTTTTTTAAAAATTACATTACATAACGTGTTTGGATTTATAACAGTAAAAGATTTTTATCTGCCTTTTTATGAAGTTGTGAATATTTTCTGAAATCCAATGATTAAATCTTTTGAGAAATTAAATTCTTATTCGTCGTAAAGATTAGTATAGTTTAGCAACGTTTTGCAAGTTAATTTTGGTATTAAAATAAACTAGAGAGTCTCTACTTTATAATATGTAAAAATCATTGCGTGGGGCATATACTAATTCATTAACGGAGAGTAGCAACATGGAAATTTCTGTGGAAAAGTAAGTACCATCTTTGACATTTTATTTACAAAAATAGAGAAAAGTTATCGATAATTTGGAATTACTAAAGTTAAAATACATGGTTTAATTACATGGCTTAATTACAATTAGTAAATGTTTAAATATTTTTGGCGCGTATGGAAATGTGGCCATTCATTTATAGGTCAACCGTCCATCTTTAAGATGAAGTTTACAGGCTCTGCAAACATTCAACAAAAGAATTTTAAGTTTGAATACATGGTTATTTTAGATTATATTGGCACAGTTAGTTTTTGTTTACTTGAAAGTGAATTTTGTCCAGCTGAAATGGCCATTCGTCACACTGCGGCAGCGCAATAATTATTACGAAGAATATTGTACGACGAGGGGGCCGGAAGAAATTGGAGAAACAGGAATCAAAAAATGGGAAATGACGAAACCGGAGGTGCGTCACAAGGGAAAAGGAAAAGTCAAGTTTCCGCGACCTTGAGTTGGTCGGTGAACCCGATGCTCGCGCGTCCGCTTACGTCACGCTCTCGCCAACTCACAAGGAAGTGCTTTCTCGTTCTCCGTTGCGAAAGAGGGAAGAAGAGAGAGGAGAGAAAAGAGAAAAGAGTTCGAGGGGGGACGGAGAGGACTGAGACGAAGCGCACGAAGCAAATCAACGTCCATTTGCTGGGACCCTTCGGGAGTTGTCGCCGTCGCAGCTGTAGATAGCACCTAGAAGCCCGACGCCTCTGTGTTGTCGCAATTAAGAGTGATCGCTTTGACTTTTCTAGAATTCTGCGACCAAATCAGCTGATAGACTGTCAGGTGCTCGTGATAGTGACAGATCATGCGAGTTTTCTTTGCGAAGATGCGCAACTATTAGGTTGTTAAATGCCCGAGTTTGTAATATTATTGTTTGTTACTGTTCGTTGTAATTAATGTTATTTAACTTGTTAGTTCAGGTTCGTCAGATAATAGTAGTAATTGGTAATATTTGTTGTAAACGTTAAACAATATTTCACTTCAATACGTACAATATGACAAAAATAAATGTATACACGAGACTCTAAGGAATTTAATGTTCAACGTTTAAAGTTTATGGGGCACACGGACATGAAAGTTTTGCGTCAGCAGAATATAGTTAAAACAATTTTCACTTTTTAACAACTTTAAAAAAAGTCAACTGCACGGACGTTTCTCGTGCAAGCAATTCATGCGAAGTGTATTTTTCCTTTTAATGCCCCTTTAAAATTTGCGACGGAGAAACAACTGATAATATTTATTTACTGAATATTAATATTTAGCAGTTGACGTAAAAACGTACATGACCGGCGCAATATACATATAGACAAAGAGTGAAATAATATTCATAAATGAACGGATGTGGCGCGATTAACATAAATTTTAATATTGTGGAAGGTAAAAAACGAATACTGAATATATGTTATACCGAAGTCTAATTTTACAAATTTTTATGCTTTTAAATCGGCGAACGTCGCAAACGATTCTTTTTCAAAAGTTTTGTGTGAACAAAAGGAAAAGTGAGGTGAAAAATTGCTAAAGAAACCTCAGAAAAATGACGCCGCGTACGAGGCGATAGAGTTGACGAGAGAGGGTCAGTGACACGTCGTCGAACAGAGGTTTATCAGTTAGCTAACACACGTGGTCACTATACTCCGCCCTCTTCCATACCCTCGATCGCTCCACGACCACGCGCGCATACTCACTACTTCCGGAAAACCGAAAAATCGATTATACTACTCCAATTTTCAAATTAATTCAATCTAAAAAAATTCTACGAACTTCTATAGTTTCTGGGAAAAATATTAACCAGTCCTGGAGTGGAGTAAAATTTTATTTTCTATGGCACTAGACTTCTAGTTGACTAGAATCTTATCGAACTTCATCAAATGAAAAAAAGTTATGAACTATGTTTTTATGGTAATTTCTAAATAAAACTAAAATTTTATTGGCTTTTATATATCATCAATTTTTAAAAATTTTGATTGGGTATGTATGGATAAGAATGATCCATAGTTTATTTGTAACCGACATTTTATTTTTAGCAGAAGGAATAATTAACCTTCGCAAGATAATGTGGGGTCCCAGAGACTCCAGCTTCAGATTTTTCAGAAGAATTTTTATACTAGTTTTTATATTAGTTTCGTTCGTCTTGATTTAAAGAGGTTCTAGTGACACGATCTAGGGAAGATACACATTTTAATGGCAAGTTCTAGGGACACGTTATAGTAACAAATTTTATTTACCACTTCCAGTGAGACAATTTCTAAGTATCATTAATAAGGTTTCACTAGTATAAAAACACAAATTTTACGAGATTTTAACAATTTCCTAGTGAAATTTATTGTTAAAGGTATTTTCATAATTTATGGAGATAGATGATAGATAGGCTCATCTGTGTGTTACAACTGAAACGTTACAAATAAAACGCTTGAAGTTCTGTAGACGACGCAACAGGAGTTAAACATCAAGAATAAATAAATGACTCTGCAGTTTCTAGATCTGGTGGTAAAAAATTCCGCTTAATTGAAGACATCGGTCCGACACGATCCCCTGCGGGGCCCTACAGGGAAAATAAACTAGAAAGAGGGGTAACGGCAAGCGTTCACTGTCTCGCAGACATCTCGGTATAAAGAAACACCTTTGGAGAGCAAAGTGCATCTTCATAGGATGGTTTTCAAGTTTACTGGGCCACTTGAAAGAAGCCTTTTCTCCCGAGATGAGGGTGTAGCGAGAGGGGCGGCGCGGGAGGGGGAGGGGGAAAGGCGAGACAAGAAACGAGAGAGGAACGAAGGGAGACGGAAGAGAGGCTGGTTCCCATGAGGAGGAGCCGCTGCCGAGTGACGAGGGTGAAGCAGCCTTTTTATCGACTTCCGGTCGGCGTTAGTTGCACGCACGTGAATTCGAGGTCCCGATGCTCTCTTTGTGCCTCCGCAGAGATTCTCATCCCCCTTCCCCGTCGCCCATCCCTCTCGATCCTCCACTTTTTCGTTTCAAAGCTGGATAATAAACGGGTTTATAGTTTTGCGATAGAGTTACGATTTCGCCCCCCCCCCCCCCCAACCGCTCTTAAAATTTTTCGATGTGGACAGAATACGAGCAAATGTGTAATGCGACAAATAAGTATGCGGTTTCACGGTGAAAAAATTGCCAAGTTGGTTCATATCTCGTGTTCGCTGCATTTTTTTTTCAAGAAAATGTTTAATCGTGTCTTCGTCTAAAAATTTCTGGACACAGACCGAAGGTGTGTAAAAGCGTACACTGAAGTCCCATGACAAACAAATCAGCAGTTTCACGGTGAAATAATCATAAGTTGTTCCGTTGTATTGTATAACAAGACGCACTTGAAAGAAGAAACTGTTTAATTGCAAATTGAATTTAACACATGCGATTGTGTAACAACAAGATGACCTTTATGGATGTCCTCCTCTAATTAACACAATTCCAAGTTTTTCGCTGTACGAAAAAATGTCAAGACAACGTTGAAACAACTGAAAAATGTACACCGAGTCCCATAACAAACAGATATCCAGTCACGCGGGGTAATCAAATCGTGAAGCCTAAAATATTTCAGACATTATTTTCACAGATGAGAGAATTTTAATTGACACCGCCGACTCCAAAATTAGTGGCATTGGTTCCGAAATACAGATCGGAGACGCGCGCGGATTATTTTCGTAATGAGCAAATAAAGCTAGCCGCGCTGTTTCTCTCTCTCGCTCCCTCTCTCCGCTCTCCTCGGTTTTGGCGGCTCGATATTGCGGTAATAACGATCGGCACTAGCCGCTGGTATTATTGCGGTACTTCCTCCATCACGTATTTATAAACACAGACTTGCCAGCCGCTCGATAACCTGCCAAACTCGCTGCTCTGTCTCTGGGCGACGTCGTGATCGAGATGTCGGAAGCGTCCGAATCATCGACGTTCTCGTTTTAATTGATAAACAAACTTGTATTTTGCCGCCGCACAGTGGCCGAAATCCAGATGAAATAGACAAAATTTGAGAACTCAGTGAATTCTGCAGTAAATTCTTAGAAAATTGGTATCTCTAGATTGTTTTCGACGTAGATTTCAAATTTTTAATGGAAATGATCGATTCAATATGGCGGACCGAAAAATCAAAACTGAATGGATTTTTTTGAAAATTGATGTACAGGGTATTACACCTACCTTGACCACCTTGAATATCTTTGTTGTTTTTAAAAATACGTCAAATGTCTGAAGGACAAAGTTGAATGGTAAAATGGGGCTCATACGATACCAAATACATATTGTGTTTGTTTTTATGTAATTTTTTTAGAGATATGAAGGTCACCTTCATTTTTTTTAAATGGAATCAGGTATTTTTTAATACATCAATCGATGCAGCTGGACATGCGTTGTAAAAAAAGTACTGACCTATGTATGTCGAAAAGTTAGTACATAGTTCAGGAGATATTTCAATTTAAATAACTCCATTACGGTCGTAACAAGACGTTAGCGTTTACTTACTTGTGTAACGTCTCAGTACGACCGCAATGGTATTTTAGAGTTATTTAAATTGAAATATCTCCTGAACTACTAACTTTTCGACATACATAGGTTAATACTTTTTTATAAAGAAAATTGATTGATAAATGACCCATTTTCGTGTGGTAAAACACGCTCTGCGAGTGAATTTTTGGGGATTTTCTCAGCACACTTTTGAAACAAGTCTATGCTGCAAACAGGGGTTCGATAAGTTACCCGTTTCTAATGTGCTTCCACGTTTTTTAAAAATCGATTTCGCAACCAAAAATTACGAAATAATTCACTGTCATGTGTGCTATTAGATAGAATGTTTATGAATTTTTTGTTGAGCAGAACAGAAGAAATAAAGCATAATTAATTAAACCGTGCTCATCCTATAACCACCATCGTGGTGGGGGCACCGACTTGAAACTTGTCACAGTTGGTTCATCGAATGATCTGACCAAAAATCAATTTGTTTCTACCCTTTCTATAAAAAAAAACTTGAAAAAACTCGACCTTATACCTTATGAACGACTGATTACATATTTGGAAATAGTTCATGACTTAGGATTATACGGTACATGTTCATATTTTTTAGGTATGGTATTTTATATGGTATTAATAAATTTTTAAACGGAGAAAAAATTCGTAACTGCACACTGTGTAATTTTTGTTTCATAAGTTTTCTATTGGACAGTTTCAATAGCGAGGTTCGTGCAGAAAATTTTTCGATAATATTCATCTATTGGGCAATTTTAACAGTGAGCTGTGTGCAAAAGAATATTCGATAATATTCTTTTGTCGGGCAGTTTTAACAGTGAGCTGACATGCTGAATCATTTTTGATAAAATTCTTTTTTATATGTATATCTGTCATATTGTTTAAATTTTAATCGTCTCCCTAAATCTCGTGAATTACGATGTTTTGAAGACTTCAATACGCCTTACATATTCAGCAGTTACGTTCCACAGGTTACGTGTGATATATTATAATAAATTCATAGTTTTTTATCGGACACTACGACACTAGTATTTTAAATTCTTTTATAACGCATTTAAAAAAAATGAATGTATTATTCATCAAGACAGTCGATAGTTATTATAATTTTACGTACTTAGAACTGGGAGATAACACAGACAAAACAGGAACAATCATTTTCATTCTTACTGACGTGAAGAATATTAATAACATCGATAAATACAAGTAATTGTATCAATGATTTCCAACGAGATAATGCAATTTACTTCCCCGGAACTGTTATATTGTTATTCCTTCGAAAAACAAAACAATACGATAAAGGAAGATTTATAACTACTCTATGGTGTCTACATATCTTTTTAGTGGCAATAATGCAGCAGAATATTCATCATTTTAGTTGATAACAATGGATATTTTGAATTTCTAGATGACTTTCAAACGGCCTTTAAACGGCCTTCAGACTACTTTATCGTGACTAACATATACTATAATCTAAAATATATGTACTAATCTTTGGTGCAGGAAAAATAAGTGTATAGTATAATCTATAATATAATCTAAAATATACCAATCTTTGGTTATAATTTACGACAAGAAGTTCGAATCACTTGCAACAAACATATTTCGAAGCTTAGAACTCTTGAAACTCTTGGACGTCTCGAAAGTCCTTCATTGTCTTGAAAATCTTGAAAGTCTTAAAACTTTGGAAGGTTTGTAAGAATTGAAACTCTTGAAATGTTACATCTATCACGAAACAATGATCACGTCATGTCAGCATTGGGATGAATAACAGAATTTATTAACTTATAAATTAGTTTGCGAACGTCGTGACGTGTCCAGTAAAAATGTGAAAATAAAATGTCGGCTTCTCCGGCGCACCCCCACCCTCCCCCGCGTTCAGGAACCGGTCCGAATCGAAACCGGAAGCGCGGACCTTGGACTCCTCTCTTTTTCGTCGTCTTTCTTTATTCTTTCGAGAGAAACGCCTCGATTCGATCTTCTTCTCTCTTTCCTCCACCCCCCCCTCTCACTCTTTCTCTTTCTCACTATCGTCTCTCGGGCTTCCTTTTCCCTTTCCCCCGGTTCCCGGTAAGCCGTCTCATGGATAGATGGTCCTTCCCTTTCCCGTTCGACCGGTTAATTCCGAGAGGGAGCAAAAGGAAGCAGACGCTCGCGATAGATGGCATCCGGTTCCCCTCTTTCGAGGAAAACCCGAGGAGGAAGTCGCGTTTAAAATACCTTCCAACGACGTTCCAACCGGTCTCTCTTTCTCCCTTCATCCTGCGGAATCGTCCTTTGTCCTGCACGCCCTTTTACTACGCCTCCATTTTTGCGACGAGAAGGAGTAACTTTTCGAGAGATCGTTTGAGCGTAGGCGATTCCGAGGGGAATTACGCGAGCTGGCAAGTGCATCGATGTACAATAGATAGTGGGAGTTAAAGGCGGCGGGGGTGATCTGCATTATCTGAACGATTGATCATTATGGACAGAACGTTATATAGTATACTTTGTATCATTTATATTTTGTACATCAAAATCAGTCTTCAAATTACATATATATTTTATCACAGAAAAAGTTCATTAACCGCTAATAAACCTCTAATTTCAATAATTCTATTTCCGCAAAATATACATATGTATATGAGCCGTTCACAGGCCAAATCGATTAGCTCCACTTTTTGAAATATTTTAAATTTAAGTGTCAAAGCACTTGGTTCAGTCATAAACCTTTTTTATTCATAATAAATTTCCTATATAATACAGATTAACACCATTAAACGACAAAGTGTTTTAAACGCGGATTTCATTATTGCAACGATTTACATTAGAGTACGGAGTTAATCAAAATGGCTTCCGAAATAAATTATTTATTATTCGGTGGCCAAAACAATTTTGTCGTTTAATGGTGTTAGTCTGCATTATTTGAGAAATTTATTATAAATAAAAAAAGTTATGATTGAACCAAATGCAGTGACACTTTTTAAAATATTTCGAAAAGTGGAATTTGAGATTGATACAGGAACAGAGATTATTGTTACTAAAAATCATTTATAACTAGAAATTGTCATTACAAAATGTTGTCAACAATCACTATAAGAATTTGTCCCTAGATCCTGTTGGTAAAACGTCACCATAAATACTAGACTAAAAAATAATGCAATTAAAGTGCCAGGGAACCTATCAGTAAGAAAAAAAATGTACGGACTAGTTCCGTTTAGTAAATTCAGAAAAATCGCGAGAACAATCTAGTGGAATATCGGGAGGAACAGCGAAGGAGTATATTCGTGGGCGATGAAATTCGCAGGTGGTTCGACGTCGACACCTCGTCTGCGATCTTAACGATCGATCGAGTTTTCCCCGGAGGGCTCCGAACAGAATTTTCCACCCCCTCGGCATTCTGAGAGCGTAGTGCTTCCTCCCTCGCTTCCGGGTTCCCGTCTCTTCCGGCCGGAATTATGTTTCGAAAGGCTTTCTTCTCCCTCCTGCCCTCCCCGACCCCCCCCCCCCCACCGACACTTCCCGTTCCTTCGTACTTCGTTCCAGCTCTTATCAGTCTCCCACCCGCTACAACTGCGATAGAAAATCGAGGGAGGGAAAAAACCTAAAACTTTTTCTCGCTTGAAAAGTAATGCGATTAACTCTTGCAAATTAACCCGTTTTGCAGTCCCCTTTTTTGTTTTCCTTGCTCCTCCCCCCCCCCCCCCCAGTTCGTCACGATTTTGTGTTCAAGCACCGGGAACCTAGTAATTAACAGACATACAAATTTAATTGTGCGCGAAATCGTGTTTGGCGACAAGATTGCGTGCGAGGGTTTCTGCAACTTCTCCAGATTTATTCGGAAACTGAATTTTTCTGTTTTAATGCAGTCGCTAACGTTGCGGTGGTGTAGCAAATCCATTCTGGATTACTGAACGTTTTGTTTTGAACAAAATCTAATGTTTATCGAACACTTCTTGAGAATAATTTAGCAAGTTATTAGAAGTTTACTTAATTTGAAAAAGTATTCCATCACTGTACTGGCTGTATGCAAATGTCCCGAGATACTTTTAGTAAACAATTTTCGAGAACTTTTGTAATAAAGTATTTGACTGAAAATAGCTCCCTCAGCTCCCTACAAGGGTCGTGACAGGGTCAAAGCAGAAGTAGAAACTACATTGAATTTTATTTCTTTCGTTAATGATTTTAATAAAGGAAAGATCATACAATATTCTTCAATTTTGAATTTCATCTACCCAATTTCGTTATAACTGCATAAAGAAATTGGTTGGACGAAATATACAACAGTAAAAGAGTAAAAGTCTGTTGCTTGTAGCGTAACAAAGTCGTTAAGGGATGAAATCAATTTTTATGTTATTCCTGCTTCTCACAATGAATGCAATACATTTTTATTTTACATGATGATCCGCAGTCGACTAATAACACATAAATAGTAAGGTGGGACTCTTAAACCCCGACAAATTAATTTCATATAAATAGGACAAAGCGTAAAAATTCTTTTGACAAATCTGAAGCTGGGGTCTCCGAGACCCAACGTTACCTTGCGAAGGTTAAAACTGGTCACAGACAAAACACACTTCTGTAATTACCAAAGTTCGAACGGTCGGACGCGTTGTTTTTCGAGACAGGCGAGCGAGCGAGTTGGAACAACATGTTTTACGAGTCGATGGCGAAAAATTCCGTTTTTCTCCGCGGCGTGGAAACAAAACGGAAGAAAAAATGAGAGAGGCGAAGAAAGAGAGAGAGATAGAGAGAGAGAGAAACGGTAACACGGCCGCGCTAAGAAGGAAGGAATTATGTATGATTTTGTTCGGGCTCACGTGTTATGTAAATGATAACGTGCAACTTCCTGAATAACGATCAAGGAGCGTAAGCAACAGTCGGTCCGCTTAGCCGTCGCGCGAGCGCGGGCGCGGTTGTGTCCGTGTGTCGAGTGCGTGCGCGCACGTGTGCGTCCCTGCGTCGAGTGCGTGCACACACGTGTCCGCGCCTACGCACCTATGTACGCGCGTAGAAAGAGTCTGGGGGAGTGGGGGAACCATAGAATTCCTCGTACAGTTAGAAATTGAGCGATACAGGGCCGAGAGGTTAATTTTTTCCGGGGCACCTCTACGGTGCGCCACGAAAGTATTGTATAATATTTCAACGGAATTTAAAACAGTATAACTTTTTTTATCATCGGACCAAACGACCTGACTTTTTTCTTTGAGCAATTAGAAGAATTGAATTACCAAATGACATGCAAAAAAGATTTTGAAAAAATTGCAATTGCTAAGAATTACATGAGAAAGTAAAAAAGACATTTTTATTAGAGCCCGTAATGAACCGGAATGCACTATTTTTAAGAAAATCGAGTCTGGAAGTTGACGCACGTGTGCACTATTTTTTGACAAAATTAGTATTGATCTGAAATCTATGTATATTGTTCACATCAATATCCATAATTATTTTCCAACATCCTACGCAGTTTTTATTGTGTAAAAGGTCGAAGGGTTTGTTTTTATTTAAACTACACCACGCAATTACGGAAATAGTTAATTGGCTATTAATAGTGATGACAGATTTATTAGTCTTTGCTAAAGAACCGCGCCGTATATAGATTTACAAAGCTATATGGTTTTTAGATTTTCTATAAAATGGAGAATATCATGTTTCAATGTATAAATTCATGGAAACTGGGAACTATACTCTATTTTGGAATAAAAATGGTTGCAATACTCTGATATGTACAAGGAAAACTTCCACGTCTATTCCGTCGGTAAAACAGTATAAATGATTACACTGAAAAATTTCTTGGAACAGCTGGTTTTCCTCAATAATTATCCAGGAACGTGCGCGTAAAATTTTCCTGTAACTTTAACCCTGCAAGAACGTGTTCTGCGTGTGCGGCAACTCTAATTTTTACACAACTATGTTTCTTATCCGATAAGATAATTTAAAAGAATAAACGAATGAAAACAATTCCAGAATAAACACAATGTTTTACACTATTCCCAGCTTCCAATAGTTCAAAGCAAAATTTTTAATTCTAAATTTGAAATAGAAAGAATCGTATCATAGAAATATTAATTTAAAAAAATGTAATTTAAAATATTCAAAAACATTTTGAATACAGTGGCAATATTATTCCTTGAAATGAATCGATTATGCATAATTATTATCATAAACAGAACGTCATATCGGATGTTACATTATCAGAAAAGGAGCAGCAAAGAAAAAGGATAAGATACGGACATAGTGGTAAAGTTTATTTACAGTCTGCTCCCGTTTGAATTACGCGCCTAGTCAAGATAACAATTTTTCACGGTTTCAATCATTTTTTACGAATTTCTTCGATTCGATCGGATTAAACGAATTTACACAAATTAATTCTTACTTCTATATGTATAAGGATGCGTACTTGAAACAACAACGAAATGTATGTAAAACGTGCGATTCCAAAGTACAATTACGACGTAAACAAATAAAAAGTGTCAGAACTTTGTGGAAGGACGTTCTGGAGATCAAATAGGACAAAATTATAAGACACTAGTGTCAGCCCATGAAGAAAGTCATTGTACATATCCAGTTATAATTATATGAATGGGGCTTAGAAAATCTTTGCTGAACTGTCTTTGTTAACAACAATTAAACAAATAATAAAACTAAACACGTGGCACGAGACAAATCTTGAAATGAGAGTTAACAAATAAAAATTCTGTAGTTGTAAGCAAAAGAAGAAAATTTGGTTTGTTTTAGCAATCTTTAGTGGACAGAAATGTGGCGAAAAAATACTTTTTGGTAGTGTGCCTGTTGATTGGAAATACGTATGTACTTCAGAAACGTGAAAGTTAAATGAAAAATGCAAAAAATTGTATAAAAGTCTGCCAAATTAAATTACCGAGGTGTACCGATGTGAAGAACGTCCAATCCAATAATTTAGGTACAATTGTATCACTTTTGTTTAAATGAAAAATTTGGTCTTAAATAGTTAACACATCTTAAATATAACATTAAGTGCTCATGCCAGCAATTATCCAGTTGTTTTATAATTTTGTCTGTTAGTGCGAACTCTTGCTTCGTGTTTTCTTAGTACAGTCTTACGTGTTATTACCACTTCCGGAAAACGAAGGAAGCATATAAAGTAGCAAAGCTGGGGGGGAACAACAAGGATAACATTGCCGAGCGTGGTAAACAGATGACCAGTTCACAGCAGTTCCGAGTATGTATAAGATAAAAGAACCTGATCAGGAAAACGAAACACAATTTTATAAGCATGTACAACTGGTTTTCCTGTACATCTATCGATTTATGGTTTATGGAGAAGAGTGTCAAGAGTTACCGAGTCGATTTCAAGTGGTAAAAACAAGCGACGCGAGAAAATAAAGAAATAAATGGAGAAAATATTACGAGTTTATCAATTTAGAATTAACGGTAAACTCGGATAAGCTATCAATTCGAAGTAACACGTGTAACACACGTCTAGTAAAAATAGAAAATGAAAAACAATCAATTTGTAAGTGGAAATAATCTTAATGGCAAATAACGGATCTGCTAATTTATAATTGATGACAATCTCAGTAAAGTTATTAATTCAACGCGATCCCGCAAGACTAAAGATTACAACACATGTACCATTTCATAGAAAAAATAATTTGTAAGTTGAAACAATTGTACTATACGACAGTCGATCTATTATTTTATCATAATCCGCGTTGAGAACTCGTAGGATATTGTAGTGCACGACAAAAATCACAACACGTGTAGCTCCTCTTACAAAGTACATAGAAAGCAGAATTTTTCATTCAAAACAATATCTATAGAAGATAGTATATCTACCGACTTATAGTTAATGACGAACGAGTTGATTCGAAGATGCCGACGTAATGGTACATTTCAATTCGTTCCATCGAAACTAATCTGCAAATTCAACTGCCACTATAAAATCCGAAAAATCGATACTCGAACAAAAACACCGTCTTTCAAAGTAAACTTCGCGATCCCCAGCTTCATTACGTATACACACAAACGGCAATTCCGACTGAAGAGGCAGGTAGCTGACGAAAGAAAGGTGCACGTGGGTCGAATAATTTGCAAAACAAAAATCCCACTGGAGCCACCGCCGTCCACTTTACCCCGAGGAACAACCTCCCCCGCGGCAAGAGAAACCAAACAATACAGAGCTCGGGCACTCGACAAAGTTTCCGAAAAATCATGCAATCCCGAATTGCGGAGAAATGAAGCTCAGATAAGCTATCGGATCGGTGTATTTTCGTACTCGACGCGAAATCGCTCGGGTACTCGAGCGATAAACCGCTCGAGGAAGTAGAAGAGAGGAGAGAGATCCTTACCTCGATCACGGGCTGAACCGTCTGACGCGGCGTAATATCAGTGCGGAGGATCGGCGAGCGAGTTTGAGCGAGTGCCGTCGGCGGTCATCGGGCAGAAATCCGCGCCCTAATGCGTCGCTGTTGTCTGGCATCCACAGGTATCTCGCCGACACCGACCACGCGCACGTGTATCGTGTTCCTTCCGCCTCTGTCTCTCTTCTAATCGAGCATAAATCCCATCTGATTCCACTCCCGACGATTTACACAAGCGTACTATACAGACGACGACGACATCCGATCTCGGAACGTTCCTGGGGGCTCGTACGATCGAAATGTATCCTCTCGGTGAACGTACGTACGCGCGACCGACCGAGTGTGTATCACCAGCACACCACTTCGATAATATTCTCTCCAGTCTTTCGTCGAGGACGCGAAACACGAAAAAACTGATATCTATCTTTCTCTCTCTCTCTCTCGTCCTTTCACCTCCCGAGACGCGAACGTGCGCGTAATATCTCGATGATTATCGCACGTCCGTCCGGTGTCGAGGCTGCCGAGCGACTGAGCCGCGAGCCGCGACCGTCGCTGGATGCTTGCCGCCACGCCCCCCCCACTACCGTCGAGATCAGAGCCGCACGTAACGCGCATGCGCCGTCAAACGGAGACAAATGGACCGGCGAGACGCGACGATCGCCGAGCGCCGAACGAGGACAGACGGACACCGGCGCGCGGCATGGCGCGAACGGAAATAATCGAAGCGTTGTAATCGAGTGGGAAATGCCGGGGAAAATGGTGGGGCCTTCACCGACTTCCTTGTGGCTTCCTCGTAATCGCACGGCCGACGACGACGACGCGCCGCGCCGCGACGCACGGGCTGCTCGATTTTTCGAAAAATTTCAACAAATATCGAATTGTCACTTGAAGCATTAATCTATTCATGTATTGTAAAATTGAATACGTCCGTCAATCTTTGTACATGTACCATTCTTGTCAAGTAATAACAAACACGATCATGATGTGTTTTTTCAATGTATCCAATCCTATTCAACTACTCCGAAAATATGTTGCCAGTTTTTTTAAACAATTCTCAACTTATTCAGTTCGGTACAAGAGGAATATGATTATTAATATTGAAATGATTTTCAATCATTTGAATTTTCTTAGCTATTTACGAAATCTAATCGAAAATTGTCAACGATATTAACCTAACCTAACTTACCACTACCGCACCGGTTCAAGATTTATTATTTTACAATTATGAAAATAATAAAAATGAGTATAAGAATTTATTGTATAAATATATTTAATATATCTTGTCATTTTTATAAGGGAACATGTACCAGTTACTTTTAAAGCTCGGTAGGTTTAGTGTTAACCCTCTGTATACTGTGTGCCGGAGTCTATTTTGACCGGGAACATCCAAATTGTCATTTAAGTTCTCAATTTGTGGCATTTACACTAACCGAATAGCTGTTTCATTGAGGATATCGGAAATACTAATGTGTCTACACGAGATATCATCAAAAGTAGATTTTTAAAAATTATTAATTAGAGCTGTGAACGGTTCCAAAATAATTTGTTTCACTTTTGTCTCGGTTATTGTCCTTGTCGACCACTGACCACCGTCCGATCGAAGAATTTCGCGAATCTCGATGGATTTCCTCGAAAATCGTTTCTCTTATCGATCGCAACCGCGTTCGCGTTACTTCTGACAGTTCTGTTCTGACACTTCCATCGATGTCGAAAACAAGAAGATTCATATAATTTAATAGACATCTCAGTTATAAGAAATGTTTGGACATTTTACAAACACCGCTTTTCACCCATATAATTAAATAATTCTTCGTTATTCGGTCATAGTGCAAATTTTTCCAAGTGAAGTCTTTCAGTATACGTTTGTGATCACTGACATAACCTAATAGATGTCTTGCGAATATGGTTGCGAACAAAGTGAGCACGTAAACTGTACAGTTCTGAACGACAGTGCAAGATTCAGAAATACGTTAATTGTGTTTTGAAGCTGTAGGTTATAAAAACATGAAGTGTTTATGCTACGTAGGTAATGAATCTTATTGATATGTGTGTTTCTGTATTCTAGAATCACGACGTTTCGTTCGGTTTAGGTTTTGTTTTGTACATCTTCGTGTTTAATGTGTGTTCATTCGATGTAAAAAATTAGGCGATCAATATCTAACAGAATTTATTGGACCGTATATAGCGGGAACGTAATTGTATTGTAAAAATATTTTTATAATATATTTTGCACTTGGCAATGCCACTGAATTCTTCGATGGTCACGGAGTAGATAACGTATGTATAGAAAAGCAATTTTTATGACGACGCAAGCTATATTCGAAGCGTGAGATCGAACATGACCTCTCTTATCTATGTATGTAATAACACTGGCCGAACATCTGTATTTCGTTATATTATATTACTACCTTTGATGGTTGTAAAATCGTTGCGATGGTTCTATGCCTTTTTTCGTCATTCATACCGCTTTGTACAGGCTTCTGTTTGGGAGGAACGGTCGTTGACCTGTGGGTAAATATTGATGTATAGCATTCAATTGGGATTTAATGTTTAATTTGAACGCGGTAAACGTTTATAATAATGTGTGAATGTCTCGATTGTTTCGTGTTCAATTTAATTTCTAGTCACAATGTGACAAAGGCAAATTGTTTTTTCTTTGTAATCAACGGGGTTATGTATCACGGTTTTCAACTCGTGCTTCACATATCAGGGTAAATGAATTTCTTTTTACTGTATCTGAAAAATACGTATGGTTTAAAGTTACATAGTTTATACTTACAGAAATATAATGTAGGTAGGAAGCTAAAATATTTGTTCAAACGGAACAGATGAAAGGTATTAAAAAAGGAAATTACAAGTGGGGGAAGCGGGGAAATCACGTTCTATAAATATTGCGCAACTGCACGTGCGCAAATAATCGATTTAAAGCGCGGGAACACTTCGAATTTAAAGGACAGAAAACAGGAAGAGTAATGGAAAGTTAATGGGTTTATTGAGCGGTAATTTTGAATCATTTCATTAATACATGAGTATGATTATTGATTTTCGAAATCATGCGACTGTTAACTTGGTAAACTGAGGAAGCTCATTGATAGTGATGATAGATCATCGGAGCTGGCGGAAAATAATCAATTCAAATAATTGCGATAAGGTGATAAGAGATAAGTGTTGATATAGCATCGACCTCTAAGAAAATCATTTCTCGTTCTCTCTCTCTATCTTCCTATCTATCTACCACTGTATCAGCTTTTATTTTACATCACTCAAGATATTTTGAAGAAAATGGGATTTCACTTCTTCATAATTAACTATAGAATATTGAAATATTCTGACAATGTGTTCTCAGTTCTTTGTGTCTGTGAACGAACCTTGATGTAAATAATACAGTTTACAATTTAAGACATTTAAATAATTACTAGTTCAGTCTATTCAATTAGTTTCGCTTCAATAATTGCAGTTTAATAAACAATTTGATTGATTGGTTTATCTTATGCAGCATATTATTAAATTATTGTTCATTAAGTAGATGGAATGATTAAATGTCTTGAATTATTAAATTCGTTTCAATAATTCATGTTTAATAAATACCTTGTCAGTCTAAATGATTAAACATCCTTTTTTGAACATAATGTAATAATATAATATAAAAATACACGATGTCTTTTCTACGAAAAACTGTTCAATATTTAGTATGATGGGGTCCGAGAGAATCGTTTACATATCATTTGTTCAAAGATGGAGCCATACAGCTACGTCACAGATACGTTAATCACGGTTACTTAACGAACAGGTGCATAGGTGCGCCGGTTCTCCCCTTTTCTCGGTTTTCTTCCGCAAGAATTGGCAGCCGGGTTTGAAGAAGGACCCCTCCGAGAAGCAATGCAGGTAGCCCATGTTTCTGGACGCCCACAAACCTGTTTTACCTGTTATATCCTGGCTGGCTTATGAGTACCACCGATTCTTATGCCTTCTTCTTTCCTTTTCAAAGAATTCGTCCTGTTAAAAAAAACCAACCGTGAAAAAAGAAAACGAATCTCCGGGCCCACTCGTCAATCAAATCACCCTCGCCATGCATCATAAATATTAACTTAATAATGACAATATAATTGAAATTCGAAAAATCAATCTTAAACTGCGCGCACTGTTCAAACATTTTTCGGGAAATTTAATATCCCGGAATATTTTGACTTTTATTGGTTAATTGAAGACTTGTACAATCTTCTAACCCCCCTTCAATTTTTTATATTCTGATACTCATTTTATTGTAAATAGTCCAGAATGATATGCATAATGTATCTCCAGATCTTATTGACAGAACAAAACTATTTTCCATACAAACAACAATGCTTGTATAAAATATGTTGTAAAAATTGCAGACACATACGTATGTTAAAAAGTGTGATAATTATACCGCGGATGTTTATGTAAAATATGTTTGACAACATACGAGATCAAAAATTATTCGAATATTATAGGCAGAGTTGGGCAAAAATTTAATTTAAATAAAAATTTCGAATAAAGTGGGCTTTTTTCCAAGTGGATTTTAAACCCGCTTTATTCGAAATTATTATTTAAATAAAATTTTTGCCCAACTCTGATGATAGATTTAGGTGTTTTGAAAGTTATACAATGTTCGACTAGATCAACAATTATAAAATAAAAGATTGGATTTTCAGAAAAATTTTTCGAAATTATATTATCGTTATTGTTAACCTATGCTATTTTTGATTGTCACACTGAAAAACTGTGTTAAACGACAGACGAAAAAATGCAATGTACAGAAAATTTTCTTTCGAGGAATATTTTGTTGGCAGCACGAAGGACGAAGACGCTCTTTGGAATTTCGAATCGGAGATTTAATAGGTCCCCGAGGAAGGTAGAAAGGAGCCGGTAACTTTTCTGAAGGGTCCTTTCTTCGATTGATCAGACGTGAACGTAAGCAGGGTGGATTTCGGGTCCATTGTGGATCATCGTTCTTTTAGGAGGAAAAAAGATCTCGGGACCTGCCACATACCTGTCCCATGATTAATGTTACGCCTCCTCGGAAACCTTTTCGCTGCCTGACAGACTCCGGAAAATCCGGTCGGACCAATAACAGTGGCTTCAACCTCTTAGCCGTGTGGATTTTTAAACGCTCGTGTTGTATCCGAACATTTTTAAATATTTATCGGTGGTTTCCAAATCAATTGTTTAATTTTCTCCCAGTATATTTATTATTTCCTTATTATATTCTATA
This sequence comes from Lasioglossum calceatum, assembly GCA_963966675.1. NCBI lineage: Eukaryota > Metazoa > Arthropoda > Insecta > Hymenoptera > Halictidae > Lasioglossum > Lasioglossum calceatum. Next base: position 1,046,714 of record OZ016548.1, read on the forward strand.
TTTAGTTAGTTAGCACATCTGGTGCTCTGCCACAAGGAAAGTTGTAGAGAATCTCCATTGCTTTCTTACGACGCTATACAGGAAAAGTAATCGTTCGGTTAATAGAAAATCTGCAAACATACACCACACCTGTATGTTCCCCTAGGAACCATGCAACATTCGTTAGAACATCTTTTTTGTACAACAAATAACTTGAGAGTTATTTGAGATCGTCACTTTACACGACTATTTGTATATGTACAAATCTCTGGTGTAGAGAATACGATCGTTCGGATAGCAGAGAGTGTGCCGAACGGTCAGAAACGTCGTCGTTCCGAGCGCAAGAGTAGGATTCCGTTTTGTCGCGGTTACGTCAACGCATCGGTCGAAGGAAGAAAGAAAGGGAGATCCTGCAGCCTCGAAGAATGCCGTGTAATGATGCTGCACATCCGGGAGGACGGTTGAAATGACTCCGACCCTCTCCCTTCACCCCTCAACTGATCCCCCCCTCTCTCTCTCTCTCTCTCACCTTCCTCTCTCTTGCCCTTCTCCCCACTCTCTTTCTCCCTCGCTCGCCATCCTCTCTCGTTCATGTTACTTGTTTTGATTCCGAGCCTTTATCGCGCGTTTCTTTTCCTTTTTCTTTCCAGGCGTGTCCGGTTGCTTCTTTCGACCGTTTCTCATTTCTTAGAGCTCTCCTCTCTGCTCTCGTCCTTTCTTCTCTTCCTTTTTTGCCTCTCAATCACTGATCCCATTTCTCCAAAAATCGGATTTCACACGACTTTTCATATCGAGTGGAAATGCAACAAATTGTTCGAGATGGTTTTTTAAATTTTGATTTTTGCCATTATGCAAGCTTTTCGATGTAGAATGAGAATATGAAATAAAAGATATGGGTTTCCATTTGAAAAAATGAAGTTGCCCTTCATCTGACCCTTAAAGGGTTATTATAGAAAAATGTGCATAGCGTCATTAAATGTGCCCCTTCATTTGAAGAACATTTTATATAAAACATTTTTTCATATTCCTGCTGGTTTCCGTAATAATTGACTGTCTCAAGATAAATGGACCACCCTGTATATTTATTAGTTCGGTACACATTTTGCAATTGATTTTAAACTAACTTCCCGATGAGCTAGAGACTTGAAATTTTAAACGTAGCTCAGAACTGGATGACAATGCAATATTTAAAAAATTTTTTTTAAAAAAGCCTATGTTTATACCAGAAACTTAATAAAAATGGTTGGTAACAATCTGCAATGGAGACGGTTAATAAAAATTGTTGGTAAAGTTTTTTAGTCAAAACTGTTCATAAAACTTGTCACAAAAAAGAATCTAAGTAAAAAGGTCTCTCTAATAAATTCTTCTAATAAAGATTCTTAGTAACGATCGCGTTCTCAGAGATGCGTTTAATAAAAATTCTCGAGGAAACTGTTCAATAAAAGTGTGACGAAAAATTCTGAGCCAGGAGTTTTACCGTATCCTCTGCTGTACCGTAAACGCACTTCCGGTTTTCAAATTGTTCAGCCATATTGCAGACCCGAGTCGGTACGTCTCTTCTCACTGTATAACAGTAATGGGATTAGACGGAGGTGAGAAATGCAGTACGCAGAGTGGCGTAATCGCTTACGCGAGTACGGAAAAGAGAAAGAGCGGGTGGACGAGGACGTGGAATGAGAGGAGAAAGAGGAAACTAGCGGGTTTCAAGGTAGCCTCTACACTGGACCTGCACATGTCGCTATGGAGCACCTATTCCATCCTACAAATCGCGTTTCGTCAATTCAATATCTTTTTGTTTAGTAATCGAATAATAGATTTATTTAGATTATTCTAGTAATTATATCGTACCAATAGATTTATTTATTTCAACAATATTGCACTTAATTCGAATAATAAATACTGGAATAATATAATATAGACTTGACTACAATATACAGTGAGTGTAAAAAGTATTCGTACGTCCTTTAACCCCTTGGTTTACGATTTAGTTGACGGTTTCAGTCATTAACACTTTTTTTGCTGTTCTTAATTTCCTAAAGAACGAGAAACTTTACATCTATTGTACGCCTATATGTTTCCCAATAGCTGTGCATTAACGAAACCGAAATAGAATTTTATTTCGATTTAAAGGAAATTAATAGCATACATATTTATTAGACTCTGTTCAGAATTTTCATCACGAGTCTGACACGATATTGCCAGGCAAGGGGTTAAAATACAATAACTTTTTTATAATTGTACCAAACGACCTGATTTTTTATAATCAATTAGAAGCATTAATTTATGAAATGATGTGCAAGAAAGATTTTGCAAATAATTATAATTTACAAGGTTGCATGCACAAATTAAAATGGCACTTTTTAAAACTATCTTATTTTAATGGCCCATTTTTTTTGTAGATCTATGGTAGTAACCAATGGTACAATTTAAGTAATTGTTGTGATCGATAAACATTCCGTACATTTAATACCATATTACACAACAGACATGAATTATGTGAATAGAGTCTATCTTGTCGTTGTTAACCGGACCTGATAGTGTATCCGCGTACATAACTAAAGTTTTTTTCCCTTTCTTATGGACATAGTCGCAAAGCAACACAGTGGAAATAGTTGTAGATAATAATCAAAGAGAGACACAATTAATTTAGATACATTTTATAACTAGAAAAAGTTTATCCAGTTCCAATGACTACTTACAGTGAGTGTAAAAAGTATTCGTACGCCCTTTAAAATGGAATCACTTTTTTATAATTGTACCAAACGACCTAATTAGAAGTTTCTAAATGATTATAAAAAATCAGGTCTTTTAGTAACTATAAAAAAGTTATTCTATTTTACGGGGCGTACGAATACTTTTTACATTCACTGTATTTAACCACAAAAGCAGAAAATCGTCATTCCAATGATTACAAGCAAGGTATATCATCGGACGTTTTCGGTAAAACTTCGTGTTTTAAAGAGGAAGAGGATTCTTTTTCCTAATCGTAATCAGGGTCAGGCGAGGGGACACGCAAGAGGCAAAAGGGACCGAGAGAAAGAGAGAGAGAGAGAGAGAGAGGGAGAGACGAGGAGAGTGAAGTTTAGTAATCCACGTCGGTGTTGGCGCAATCGAGGAATTCCTCCTGCGAGCCGAAGGAAGGAAATTGCGTTGCCCAATTAGAAATCGCGGGAGACCGCAGAAAGAAAGGCCAAGAAAGAGCGAAGAAACCGAGAGACCGACGGGGAAAGAGGACGGCAGAGGGGCCAGAGGGAAAGAGGGAAAAAGAGCGGTTTCGAAACGACAGCACTACAACGCTCTGTTGCCGCTTTTGTAAATAAATATACGCTATTATCCTGTTGCGTCCCCCGAAATCCATGCGCACGGACAAAATCTTTCAATTAAGTACACACGATTTACCATTTCGACCGAGTACTTTCCCTCTAATTTTTTACTCGGAGCGTAATTAATTCTTAACGTTTCACTTTTTCGTCATTTACGGTTCACGGATTTATACTATTTTCCTGGTCGGTTTTATGATATTTGCAGTTTCTGGTAAACGGGAAAAATGTTTTTAATTGTACGTAGTTGTTACGTATTTTTCTGATTAAAGTGACACGAAACACGATATAAATGTCAACTGTATTTAGTGGTTTAGTCGACGATGAAAGTTTCCATCCGTGTTTACATGCCGTCCTTTTCTACGTTCCAAAAATGTTTTTTGCATACATACAACGAGAAACAAAAGTTTCAATGGAAATATAAAATCGCCGCGAGTCGCGTGTTGGCCAGGCCTGGTCTAGTGGCCTTTGGGCTACCCTGTATAATCTGGACTTGGATAGAATTAACACGTTTGCGATATTCGTTCAATTTCGCATACATTTTCCTACGAATAGGAAAAATGTGGGAAACCAAACCGGACACAGTGCTGTTACGGGATCTGCGGAACGAGCAATATGAAAGAAATTCATTACAGGGAAATCTGTTGTTCCGATAAAGAAGGTTCGATGAAATGAGATCAGTAACGGACCGGCAGCGTTCCCAGGGCTCGAGGAAAGCCTCGCATGCATCGGGAAATGCAACTTATAGATAATACGTAATACCGTACCGTTCCAACCGGTACTTTAACTCGCGACTCGTTTCGAACGTGCGTTTCCCGCCTCCCGGGGAGCAACGAGTTATTTTCTCGATTTTTAACGTACGCGTCGGGGTTCCGACCTACTCCTCAACTCATCCTGGACCTGTCCCGTACCAGTGCTGGACGTGACGAAACCTCTCAACCAGAGGTGGGCATTATTTGGCGAAACAAATATTTCAGATATTATTTAATATTTCAGATTTTATTTTGCTTAAAGAAAATAGTATTTTAAATAAGATGTACAATTTCTAAAATAAAATATTTCTATTTCAGCAATTTGATCCCCAAAATAAAATATTTCTATTTCAACAATTTGATCCCCAAAATAAAATATTTCTATTTTAACAATCAGAAACAGGAAATAAAATATTTTACTTTTTGCATTGTTATAATACTCTGAGAAACCGCATAAACATACAGTCTATTTACACCCATAAATGTATCGAATTTGAACCATTGTTTTCAGCAATAATATTTAAAATTGAAATTGAAAGTAAAGACAAAATACAAATATTTTCAATATTCTTCAAATAAAATACTATTTTTAAAAAAATTACTGCTTCAAATAAATTATTTTATTTTCAAAAATTACTGCATCAAATGTTATACAGTTCAAAAGGCATGGTCACTGAATGAGGTTATAATGATACTATAAAAGAATTACGAAACAACAGGCCGCGAATTTAGTTGCCAACCTAATATATTGGAATATTTCACAGAGAATGAATTTCATAGAAAAATGAATTCGTGAATATACATGCTCAATCTAAGCTAACCTTCGCATGACCTCTACGCGTACCTCATGTAAAAATTAGTACCATTAGCATATAGTACCCTTTGAAACCATACAATTTTTGGGCGAAACACTTTTCTCTGTGTAATAATGATGTCGCGGATGCGATGGTGGAGGGGATAACGTAAAAATGGCCTTTTTCCGGAAAAGCGAATTACGGCGGCGGAAATTTTCGTTTTACTCCGGAGGGAAGTGTGTGGGGAGCTGGCAATCGGCCGAAATTTTCGCGGGAGAATAGAGGAAGAAAGTCGGGCATGGGATTTCCTCGGAATCAGTGGAAGAGGTCGAGCTGACGGATACCTAGGCAAAAATAGCAGCGACCTCGCATAGACGCGACTCTAGACGCGAGGATAGACGATAGGAATCCGAGTTCCTCCGTAACGCGTTCTCAACAGAATCGATATAAATAAGAGCGGATACCGAATTAACCAGCCAGCCGATTTTCGGTGAACTCGCGGATTTGTCGCCGATCGTTATGCAACGTGTAAAAATTGACGGGACATCCGGTTTGATCCGATCCGGCCTGATTTCGCTTCGCTTTCGTACGGTCCAGCGCGAGTTTGCTTCGCCAGAGAATTGAAAATTCTTCATCAATTATTCAATTAATTAATTATGAATTAATTCATGAACTATTCATTTATCTCTACCGATTGTTATTGGGTTGGGGACAAAGATTCTTCGTATTTTAATTTTTAATGCAGAAATTAATCAAATTTTGTCCATATTTTAAACGGAGTTTATTAAATCAAGTACGTGCCGTTTTGATCGACCACCTTTTGCCATTTCGCTCTCTTAATTTTTGACGGGTCGCCAAACATGTCGATCCAATAAATTTGTCAATGTTAACTCATGAAGCACCCTAACATCGAGTTCTTTTTTGTATCCAGTCTTCTTTAAATGGTTTAGAACTGTTTTGTGATCGATGTTTAGTTCCTTACCGATATCACCACTAATGCGTTGTTCTTGCTCAACTGTTTGCATGATTTCCAGAAGAAAAATTTCCAGATTCGAAACGCTTGAACCAACTTTCTGTCACACGTAAATACTAATATTGTATCACGTCCATAAACATCGCAAATTGTTTTAACAGCTTGAGTCTTCTTTCCTTTTTTGTAATAAAATTTCAAAATATCTCGAATTTCTTCTTTATTTGTACTCATATTCAAGACGCAATAACTATTCAGTAAATAAACGAATATCACAATTTCTTGTTTGTAATTACTCTATGTTATATCACCTTCCAGACGCACTCAAGTAATGCCAGGTCCGATTAATATTAACAAAGTTATAACATGGTAGGACCATCTATCGGGTGGATACGAAGAAACTTCTTCCCCAACCGAATATTATTGGTGAATAATTAGGTTAGGTTAGGTTACAGTAACCTGTAACCTGTACTATAACCTGCTTCTCGAAACAAAAAACCTGATAAGCAATTATCAGAGGCAACAAGTCCGAGGTGGACAGCTATTGACAATGAGGATTGTTTACTCGTTTTCTTCCAAGTTCACAATTCTAATCACCATCATCCTTCTACAACTTCCATAAATCAAATATATTCAAACCCCTCAAAATTCTACGATGTCATCCTTGCCACTATACCGTGCATCGTGGGTCCTTAATACTCCAATATCAGTGACACCTCTTCAGCTTGATATCTCAACCTTCTATCACCCTTGTCGCTCAATCATGCAGCTCTCGGTTACCGACCAACACGATCTACGTACATACTCTGCGGAACTACTACAACATCGTTAATTAATATTTAAATTTTGTCTCTTTTATTCACTCATGGAAATACAACATTGCATTGGATCGCATAATCTCTGATTGCGAGTGGTCTGTTGTTAATCAACAGACGTCGGAACTAAGCCCACGCGATTAAAACACGCCGATGCTATCAACCCAATTTATTTATACAGGCTAATGGAAGAAATGCGTCCACGAAGAATGCGTTGTTGGTTAATCCCCGTACGTTTATCGGCGTCGTTCGCAGCGAACCGAACAAAGTGTCGAACACGCTGTTTACGCGGAATCTGTGGAAAGTCTATCAGATTGGCAGGAGGGTCGGGACGACCGGGGCCAGAGCTGCCAACGTCGGATTAATTCGTCGGAATAATTTTCCGGGTTTGCCGAAACTGTACGGGCAAGGAATGCCAATCGGTCAGGATCCATAATGACGTTTCCCCGTTCCGATGTAGGAGTTGAAAGGCTAAGGCGCATACGTAATGCGTATCTGGAAGCGTGGGAGCCACGCTCGAACGGCTTCCTCTCACGGCACTACCACGCTTTATCTTGCGTTTATAAATAAGCCGACCTCTCTCTCTTTCTCTCTTTCCGTCGCCGATGCTGCTGGCTGCTGCTGGTTGTGTGCCCCTCTTTCCTCCCCGCCTCCCTGCCCCTCTGCCGCGCCCACCTCCCTTCGCCCCTCCCTTTCTTTCCTTTTGTGCGTTCCTCTCGCTCCCGCGAGTCGAGCAACTCGAACGAGGCGACTCAACTAGGAGAAGGAGGTACGCTCTTCAGTTCCGGCTTCCAGCCACCCGAGTCTATTAATACTCGATTCTAGTCTCCACTTTGCCCTCTCTCTCCCCTCCCCTCCGCCCGATCCCCTTCCACCGCCGCAGCTACCGTCCCTCCCTCTCTTCCGACTCCTCTCGCCCTCTTATTGCGATTCTTTGTCTCAACTTGTTCGCCTATATTGTTGGCGTGCCGGAGCCGATACTCGCGCCGGCGATGGAGTTTCCGCGGAAGTGTTTAAAGCGTTTTTTGGCGGTCCAGAGAGTTTCTAGAAAGCGGGATTTCGCGGGCGAGGGGGCACGGAGGATTGGGTTATAGATCTGATTTTTTAGGAATGATCGACGGTAGGGAGACTTGGAGTGGATAGATTCATCTGAAACTCGTTCCCTATTCGGGTCTATCAGAGTCATTTAGTCAGTTCATCCCGGAAAAGAATTTCATTGGATAGATTAATTTTCTTGGAACCTAGGGACATTTAGGGTTGAACGTAGATGGAGATATTGGTTTTTAAACCCTCCCCTGTCCCCAGTTCTATTCACCAGAGCGCTACAGTTAGATTACAAGTGATTCTCGAGCCCTTATCTTTGCCACGATTCCATCGCTCAGTAAATTAGCTAGGTTTTAGATAAACTTTTGATGATCTTCGACGACATTCTAAAAAAGAATTAAACTCTGACAGGTGGATTAATACCTTCGGGTCCAAGGACGGTTAAATTTAAAACCAATCTGTCTCCCATTTCGTCGCCCCAGTTTCGCCGTTGATGACAAATCGGCACGCTGACACAATGACAATATTTATTTCCCTAAAAATAAACAAACCTGTCATGTACTACTAGAATTACGCGACCAATTCGAAAACGGGAATCTAGCATGGAAACACGTTATCTGCCTGGTATCGCGTAATCAGTCGAGGCCGCCGGCGATCGGTCGTCTCTTTGTGGTAATCGATCGCCTGTTTATCTCGCCAAGTTTATCGATCCGATGATTGATCGCGATTATTCGGCAGAGAGAAACAACGGAAATATTACACGACTCGTCAACATTTACTATCAACAAATACCAGCTAAGAATTATACGAGAATGGCGCAGGGGGCAGAATATTGTTACCGTTCAAAACGCTATTTTCGTCCATTCTTTTTCAGCCGCGGATAGGTGTTGCGTCAGGTAAAAAAGAGTGCAGTATTCCATGACGCTACCGGCACACGCAGTTTTCTTACGGAATTACGGTTCCCAGAATTCCCGCGGGAGATGCGTATCGGCCGAAGGATTATATATCGGCGAGGGCGCGGAATCCGTGTCGACGCAAAGCGGAATCCGCGTGGCCGAGGAATGCACTCAATTATGCAGGACACTCGAATCACGAGGGAGAGATATTCTAGTCGCGTGTCCGCAACCAAATCGGTTCGAATCGATTGCGGTCGTTGCGAGAATTATCGCCTACCCCTTCTCTCGATTCTTCGACCACCAGGCCTCATCGGTGAAGGACCGACAGCCAATTAATTCAAACCCGAATGAGCCGATACAATTTATGCGAATACGCGATCCTTTTTATTGTGATCATTAAAGCACACCAATTGTCTAATGGACTGTACCGATCGTAACGTAAAAAACATAAATTACAAGACGAATAATCTAGCAGACAGTTGATACAGTGGCTGTAATTAAGACATTGTACAATAGTTATACTCGATATAGATGGTAAACGAGTTGTTATAGTTCGTGTACAAATCGTTGATATACAAGTAGATATTATTGGTATCCAAGTTGACTTAGTTGATGTTATGTATGGGTATCAAATTTTATATAGTTGCTATTATTGGTATCCAAGATGATATAGTTGATATCGTTGGTATCGAAGTTGACTTACTTGATATTGTTGGTATCCAATTTTATGTAGTTGATATCGTTGGTATCCAATTTTATGTAGTTGATATCGTTGGTATCCAAATTGACTTAGTTGATATCGTTGGTATCCAAATTGACTTAGTTGATATCGTTGGTATCCAAATTGACTTAGTTAATATCGTTGGTATCCAAATTGATTTACAATTAGTTGATGTTGTTGGTATCAAAGTTTATATAGTTGATATTATTGGTATCCAAGATGACATAGTTGATATTGTTGGTATCCGAGTTGATATAGTTGATAATGTTGGTATCCAAGTTGACTTAGTTGATATTATTGGTATCCAATTTTATGTAGTTGATATTGTTGGTATCCAAGTTGACTTAGTTGATATTATTAGTATCCAATTTTATGTAGTTGATATCGTTGGTATCCAAATTGACTTAGTTGATGTTGTTGGTATCCAAGTTTATATAGTTGATATTATTGGTATCCAAGATGACATAGTTGATATTGTTGGTATCCGAGTTGATATAGTTGATGTTGTTGGTATCCAAGATGATATAGTTGATATCGTTGGTATTCAAGTTGATATAGTTGATATAGTGGATATGCAAGTTGATCTGGTTAATGTAGTTTTTACAGTGGATACAGACGATATACCATACATAGATGGTGCAGTTGAGAGTGTTTATCGAAACAATTTTCTTTCATCCTTGGATAATATCTCGTTAACTATTAAGTTTAGGACATATGAAGGTCAACACTTTTATACTCAGAATTTGATACTCTATCGATCTATGGTATAAAAATAGGACATTCCATCTAAAAAAAAGAAGTTGACCTTCACCTCATCTTGGAGTGTCCACCGGGAAAAATAAAAGTCCCACCACACGATGTCCCCCTCGGCACTGAACAGCTTTCATCTGAAACATTTTTGCGTATTATCAATATTTTTGGAGATATTCGTATCTGTAACGCTTTATAATTTCCATCCTGTATGTAATATTGCCAACATACAATTAAATGGTAGACATATCGTATAGCTACCGCAATTATTATAAAGGCGAATAATCTCGCAGACATTGTACAAAACTGGTGCAGCTTGTCTCGATGACAAATCGGGTTCCGGCTGATCACAGGAACAAAGAAAGCGCCGTTCGATTATAAGAAGAGATTATGATGTTTATCGTCTCATAATTCTTGTTGTTAGCCGTTCGCAGACCGATAACGGCCGGCACTTCCGTGGACTCGATGCACCGATAAGCCGCCGCGGATTCTTCACAGTTCACGTGGAAACGCGTCAGATTTTTATCAGCCTCGGAAAAACTGGTTGTGTCACTGTGCCAACCGCCTTGCATTCATTTCCGGCTTTTTCCATCGCTCGCGAATGAACATCGAACGACTTCCATTATATTTTTAAATATTGATTATCATTCTCGAGAAATGACGTTCGAGTAGCATAAACGCGATAACGCTGTCTGCAGCGTTTGACATTCGAGCGATAATGTATTGAAGTCTTCGGACGCGAAAATTCTCGCTTCCTAAACACATTATGTACGTGTTCATTTTCGTTATACAGGGTGTACCGAAATTGTTGTACTTCCTTGAAATTACCGAGGTCATTTTGAACAACTTTTTCCTTTACAAAACTATATTCTTCGCGGCTTTTTACGGGGAGCTATTAGCGGAAAACGTGGGCCAATCAGAGCGCGGCTGCAACAGAGCCCGGATCAAATTAAATCGCCATTGAATTACTCAGTCTCCGGCAAGTTAACTAGAGGTGAGTCTATCAGAGATGGGCATTAATTAATTAAAATTTTAGTCAAAATTGATTGGTTAATGTGTACGCTAACAAAAGGTAATCATTGAAAAATGGACGATTGATTCAGTCGATTGATGAAGTTAATCGTTAATCGTTGATTAAAAAACGAGATCGTCGAGAAAAATCGGAGACTGATTCAGTCAATTGTTGAAGTCAATCGCCACACGGTCTATCCGTAAAAATAAAAGTCCCAACACATGATGTCCCCCTCGGTACCGAACAATTTTTATCTGAAACATTTTTGCATATTATCAATATTTTTGGAGATATTCATTAGTAACGCTTTATAATTTCCACCCAAAAACTCGATTTACATTTTTTTCAGTATACATATAGTTTTGATTCCGTCTTTTATTTCGAAATTTCCGATTATCCGATTGAAGGTTACAATTGAAAAGAATGTCAACCGCAATTAACGACTAAAGTAGGAGTTTAATTGTTAATTGCGATTGACATTTGAACCAGAAATTTATTCGTCAGTCGTTGATTAAATTTTTGCCCAACTCTGGAGTGTATCTAGAAAAAGTGTCTTCAAAAGAATGATTTTATTAGAACATTAGAATGAAGTAATGTCGTAGCTTTTTTGGTGTAGTTAGTGCGAGGGTAAAGTGGGCGAAACTCTCAGCTATCTCGAATTGATGGACGGTTGTTAGGCGTAAATGTTTTAAAGGAAAAAGTGTTCCGAAAGAAGCAGGCAGAGTGGCGACCGGTCGAGGCTCGAGGAGCAGTGATGGTCGTCCAGGAAGTAGGTGCGTCGAACGTAGTTCCTACTTTCGAGGCCGAGACGGTCGTAATAGCGATCGGCATTGTCGTGGTTACTGTATCGTCGCGCTCGGAACAGAGACAACGGAGATAACAGCGAGCGCGAGCGAATCGGCGACAAAGAGAGAGAGAGAGAGAAAGAGAACGACGCCCGTAATCTGTGGGATAGGACTAAGAAGCAGCGAGGCATGTCCAAAGGAAAGGAAGCTCCGCGGACCTCAGTTCCGCTCGTTCTCCTCTTCCTCCATCTCTCACCGGTTCCCAACCTTTCCGAGGTTTCCCCCTTGGAAATCTACGGCCGGTCTGCGAACCATTCTCGTTCAGCAGATTTTTCATTTTATATGTATTGTAGTTCAACGTGGACGAGCTCTTCAATTTTCATATTTCTTTGGGGAATATACGGTGAAATGCCCTGAGTGTGGACAAGCCAAAAGTGACGACTAAATCCGGACAATTGAATTTTTATAGCGAAACCAATAATTAAGAAGTTAAATAATTATTTGATACAGGGTATTTCACCTAACTTGACCACCTTGAATATCTTTGTTGTTTTTAAAGATACGTCAAACGTCTGAAGGACAAAGTTGAATGGTAAAATGGGGCCTCGGTCGATCATTTGAAATTTGGGGTTCTTGCAAGAAGGATTAGAAGCTTATACAGGGTGCTCTGTTATTAGCTGTCCGATCGAAAATGTTTTTATCACGTATACGTGGCTTCGAAAGAACTTCCGCATGATTATAGCAAATTTTTGTAAAAAAGATTAAGAAAGCAATTTTTTGCAATTTTTCAAATGTTATGATACGTTTCCGAATTCGTCTTGAAATCCTCTAACAAATAGGCGTAAAAAATTGAGGGTGACCTTGAAAGATCATGTAAAAAAAGAGTTGACGAAAACATTTTCGGTCGTACTGGTAATAATAGAGTACGATAATCTCGACCGATCACTATTCGTGATTCACCCTGTATATTAAGCTTGTCGAACCTCAATTAACATCTATAGAAAATAATACATTGGAAAAAGTGAAATAAAAAAGTCAATAATACTCTTTGGCCGATTGAATTATTAATTTTAGTTCGGATTTTGTTCTCTCCTACCTGTGCTCAGTAATAGTATTACAATTCTAGAATTTTTAATTTCATAAAGCGAGTTCTTTTGTGTGTGTGCATGTGGGCAAGTGATTTCTGCTAATAATGCAAAAAATTGGATGTAAAAGAAACGGAATACCACGATATTAGATCAGGACAACTGGTATCCGGTTTTACGTGCAGAAGGAATGCCTACGTAACTTGATTGTGTAAATCGCAAGAAACTCGATACCGTTAATGTTTTATTCTACAATATAAATTCAACGAGCACTTATCGGTCGAAAAAATTTCAACATCACAAATTACCGATTTCCTATTAACAATACTTTATAACAGATCTACATTCTAACATTAATAAACTTATCCAATATATATCTCCACAGTGTGCGAAATATAAAACACATAAAACACAAAAATAATACTAAATCTAGAATACAAAATGTACAATGTACAAAACAAGATATAAATTTTGAACATAAAATGTAGAACATACAAAATAGAATGTACAATATACGGTGTTGTACATAGGGTGGCTGAAAAGTCATGTAAAATTCGAATTCGTTCGCGAAAGAATAAATGTGAATTGTTAAAAACTAAGATTTACTTAATTTTAAAATGGTCCAGAGACTTGTGGGACCACCCTGTATATATTGTTTATATTGCACTCAAAATATTGAATATATTGAACACAAAATTTCAATTATACATAGAAGATGTAAAATATTATTTGACTATAATTATTATAAAATTATATCGAATAATATAATTAAAGTACTTAAAATAATAAATAATAATAATACCTATATAATAAATTATCTCTCAGGTTTTTTTACATGCCAAGGTTTCGGTATTATACTCCAAAGATAAATTGAACCGATAGCCACGAAAACAAATCGTTACCTAACAATTCTTTTTAACAATATTCAACGTGAAAAAAATATTTCACCGAACACAGTGCTGCATGGATCATTTTCTGTCCTTAATTTTCAGAGGCATTGGGTTCGACTCGTTCGGCAGACTTGTTCCTTGATTTTTAGAAATCAATTCGACTTTTTGGAAATCTCTCCCGCTCTCTCTCTCTCGGTCTCGTTCGCGCTCTCGCTCTCTTTCTCCCCTACCCCACTCTCCTTCTCTTTCTCTCTCTCTCTCTCTTTCTCGCTGCCGGCGTCACACACACTTTCCTACTGATTTTCACTTGGCGAGACGACGTAAGGCGCACATAAGGTGAAGGTACCGATTGCGTAACATCGATATTATGCAACCCGTGGCGGTTTCCTGCTGTTATCTAATTACCGGGAATAGAAGAACTTACTGAGAGGAAGTTGTAGCTGGCGATAAGTTTCTATTCGAGGGTTCGAATTCTGGTTCTCCCTATTCGATGCCGATATCACTGATCACAGGTGGAGATTTGCATTTTATAAATCAGTTTCAATATTTATGTCATCAAAGTCGTGTCATTGGACTCGGAAGAGTGCGTGGAATCGTTCTACAGAAGGTACATCCGCGTAGCTTTTGTGGTTCGAGCACAAAAAAATGTCAAAGTCGCAAATTTTCTAAAATCCGGGTACGGCCTTGCGATCTCTTACTGTGACTTTAAATAACATTTAAATTAGTTTAAGTGAATAGTGTATAGAATCGTTTCGTGCAAGGAATGTTCGCATAGTTTTTGTGGTTCGAGCGCAAAACAAATGTCGTAGTTGCAGGTTCATGTACGATTCTCGAAATAAAATGAATTCGACCTGTACTCCACTTTCTCCGAGACAAACCACAGGCCCCAGGAATTCGCATAAACGTCGCAGGCCGTCGATGAAGCAATGAAACCAAATGTTATCGAGTGGAAATGCATATCTGGTTCTCATACAATCACCAAACGCGGAGAACAGGGATTATGTCAGGTTCGACGGCTGAAGTCAACGCTCGTGTTGCTATAGTTCGGCTGATGGACGTTTATGGATTGAAAAAGGGTAGATATACCAAAGTAGAACACTATCAACTTACAAGCAGTGATGGACATTCAGCACTCTGTCCTGCAAGTTTTCAAACAAATCGATCACTACAAAATTTCGATTCAATTCGATATTTATTCGAACTCAGAAATTCTTGGAACTCTCGAAAGTTTTGATCAAGACCCTAAATTTTCAATTTTAACAATTTTTTTGCCAGAACCTCGGACGCTATGCAATTGTACCTTGCATAGTGCAATTGTATGCACTCATCCAAATGCAGTGATATGTATTTCGGCAACATTTTAAACATTAGATATGTTTAAATAATTCTAGAAGCAATGCATTACCATTTTTCGATATACAGTGAGTGTAAAAGTAAAAAGTATTCGTACGTCCCTTTAAAATAGAATAACTTGTTTATAATTGTATCAAACGACCTGATTTTTCATAAACAATTAGAAGCATTGTTGTACGAAACGGTATGCAAAAAAGATTATCCAAAGTTACATGCAAAAATGGAAAAGGCATTTTTTAAAACTTTTTTATTTGGGCCCTTAAAGAAAATTTAAAATATGTGTTTTGCAGATCTATGTTAGTTATATGTACACCAGAGTAGGACAATAATCGACTAATATTTAAAAATGACTAATTTAAATTTTCAATATAGGCCCACATGAGAAAGTTGAAAATGCAACTTTTAGTATTTTTTCAACAAATCGGAGCAATTGCAATTTTTGAAAAAACTTCTTTTCACATCCTGTAGTAAACTAATAGCTGTAGTTTCCCAAAAAAGTTCAAATCGTATAGTACAATATTAAAATAGTTATCGTCTCTTGTAGAGCGTACTTAAACTTACGGTCGCCACTGTAGATCGTATTGTACTGCGGACAAAATTATTTGAATAATAGTAAAGGTATTTTTAACATAATTATAAATTCATTATGAAAGTGTATGGAGACTATACAGGATTAGAATCGCAGGGTAGAGCAAGAAAGGAGGAACAAAGCGTGAACAAGTGAGTTTTTGGAGGGAACTCGGATATGAAAAAGTTGTCGCGGTCGAAACGATGGAGAAAGTCTGTTTCCGGCTCGAGGCGCCTTAAGGCGTGTTCACACGCCGCCGACGGCGTCGTTTACGCACCACCGCGATTATATAATCGCTTACGTTCGCGAGTAGTAACACGGCAGTTATGACAATCCACCTTATTCTGCTAACCTAATTCCCCTAACTCCCTCCCCTTTGCCACTTTGTTGCCAAGAAATCGTAATTAGCGTTCCGTCTCTTTCCTAATTGACACTCGTTCATTCTCAGTTCCCTGTTCTCTTCAAAATGTCACTGGATCATATCTCCAATTCGCAATTTACAAAACTGACAATTCATATTGTCGATTATTTGTTGCAATTATTGCGCGCAGTAATTATTTACATTTCTTTCTCTAATAGTTTCTCCCTTAAAATTATTTATTCGCTCCTGCAATTTCGAATTCGCATTATTCATCATTTCCATTAACAATTATTTATTCGCGATTCCCATTTTTATAAATGTTTTGTTATGAATTTTCTGAGTTTGATGCAATTGCACTTCTTCTTCGGTCCTAATTAATTCTATTACAAGTAAAACTGGTAAAATTCGACCATTAAAATTGTATTACATTTGATTATAAAAGTTGTCGTAGTTATAAAATTGAACTTTGTGATCGTCGAATTAAAACAAAATAAAAATTTGTAATTACAGATTTGACATGAGGTTGAACTTTATAATCGAGAAGTTGAAATAAAAATGTTAAACTTAATTTAATAAGAATGTTAGTGTGCTCAATTAAGAAAGAAGCAGGTTGATAAATCATATATAAGAATATTGAAGATGGATCGAGAACAGAAGAGGGGATAGTTAATCGTCCTCCCCTAATCACGCACGAAAAATCACATCCAGACTTCCGGCGACGACAAACCGTCGACCCTAACCATCCAGTAGTCGCAATTAGTTTCGCCAAGAGAGAGAGAGGGCTGCGGTTCTCACGAGAAACCAATAAACACTTTAATAACTGCCCTATCTCGATCTATGGGATATCTCGAATCGAATCAACACGTAACTAAATAATTTTTTAATATTATATTCACACTATTATTATTATTACCGATATTAATAAGTATTGTAATAATTAGTATTTGTTGATACAGCCTGTATAACTAACTAGTACTCATAGATTTTGTAATAATCAATTATACTAAAAACTTCATTTTTAACAGACTTCGAAAAAGGAGGAGGTTAATCAATTCGATCTGTATGGTATAGTAAAAATTTTCTATTAATTTTTTATTAAAAATATATTTAGATATATATACAGGGTGTCCCGTAACTGGTGGTATAAGCAAGTAGGGGGTGATTCTACGTGAAAAATTGAATCGAAAATGTAGAATAAAATTTTTTTACATGACGCTTTATTTTCGAAAAAAATAAGTTTGAAAATTTATCGAGTACGCGTGTACTTGATTTAGCTTCAGTTCGACGGATTTTACTGTCTTACCGTTCCGAGTAGGAGAGTACCTCCGTGCTTCTGCAATGAAATCCGTTTTTTATACAACAAATAATATCGCAGACAATTTTCCGATCTGAAAATAGAAAGGAAAGTACGTGTTGATTGCGAAAATCCTTAGAACGGATGCTCAATTCCCGGATACGCGGGCCGGCAAAATACTTGGCCGAGTATTTACAAAAAAAGCCGCTTAAAATGCGCGACCAATAACCCCTGGGCGCGCGATTTGGTTTATTCATTAGCGACCTTGCGCCATTAACTTATTGCCGAGCAATCGGACCGAGTCCAGGGCTGATTATCAGATCAACCGCTTTAGAAACAATCAGAGTGAAGTGGCGGAGCCGGTAGGCGGACCAGCACGTTGGAATAATAGCGTTATTAGAACTAGAAACCATGCGACTTCAAAGGCATTCGTGTTATTCGCCTTTCACCGGCCCGCGCCATGGCTTAATGCTCTTCAGGGCCGACCTCTTCGAGACCCTCCGCCGTTTCTTCTGTTTCATCATTTCTTTTCTGTTTCCTATTCCCGGCAAAAATCACTGGCGGAGTGCCCTCAAAATTATTGTGACCACTGCATCACAATTAGGGATGCATACAAACTCATTCGCAGACTGCGGATCTTCATGCATTTATGGCTTATAAAAATTTTCGAAAAATGCTGGAGTATTCAATTCAACAGCATTTAGTACGATTTTTATTTATTCCGGATCTACAAATACTATTATCAATGAAAATAGAATTTTATTTGGTACCACTTTCTTCAAATGTGTCGATAAAAAAAATTTTATTTTTAAGAAAAAAATTAAACCGATTTCGGAGAAACCCACTAAACAAATGCACTAAAAAGTACTAAGGCACAGTCGGCCAATAGACAGTTGGCGCGCCGGGCCTACTGTGCCGACTCGCGCCTAGGTCGCGCTCTGATTGGTCCGTGTTTTTCGTTAATAGTTTAATAGCTCCTAACAAAGCCGCGGATAACATTTCTGCAAAGGAAAATGTCGCTTCAAATGGTCTCAGGAACCTCCCATTTCCCGGATGTACAGGAATTTTGGGACACCCTGTAGAAAAAAAGCGGAAAAAAGGCACATACAGATCGAATTGAGTAACCTCCTCCTTTTTCGAAGTCGGTTAAAAATTAAAAATTGCATGAACTTTCGCAGTCAACTCATTAATCTCATTGACAACGAATTTTTGTGCGATTTACGTAAAAAATTAGCGACTGAATATCTCTTTTGAAAATGTGTACCTGTATGAAATTTTAAGAATTTGAATGGAAAAAGTTTCTAGTAATTTCTATGTTAGAAAAAATTTTTTTATTTGTGGTATTTGTGGGCAAATTTTGGATCGTTGAGATTGTGTGAAAAAATGAATTGTTGTTTTTCCATGCCCTGTATAGAAATTTATGGAAAAATCTGACAAGGTATGCGATTTTTATACTGCGATTGAGAACCACTGAAAGCGCCCTGCACCTTGAGATCCGTTGTACTTTCTCGAACAGGAACAACATTTTATTTGCATCTCAAGTTAATTGTCCCTGGTTTGCAGATACGAATGCGGTGCATGAAAATTCGGAAAATTTAAATTTAAAATAAGTTAATAAAAGGCGAAATTTTTTGATTGCAATTTTTTTTAAAATGTATTCGGTGTAGAGCAACCATATTTCCCAGCAACCGTCAGATACAAGACTTATGTAAGAACCTCGTTGACCGGATGCCCGAAGTTGCTTTCCTTTTTATATTCCTCGGTTACTTTATATCACGCTCGACGCGTACAAGAGACACACGTGAACGAGAGTGATCTACAGGATGCACTTTTATGCACTTTTATGCAGTTACATAAACTATAACAATACCCATAATTACGTAGACATATCGTATAAAAAGCTTTCAGACACCTTATGAATATTCAGTGATTTATTAATCAAGATTAGACAGAGATTAAAGGAAACTAGTTCTCCATATTTCTTCAACAAGAAAATCTACCAGTAGATCGCAAAATTCAAAGTTCAATTTCTAGAATCAGAATTGGGCACTTTGGGACATATGAAGGTCAACACTTTTATACTCAGAATTTGATACTCTATCGATCTATGGTATAAAAAATAGGACATTCCATTTGAAAAAATGAAGGTGACCTTCATATCTCTAAACAAAATGACATAAAAAAAGAAATTTTTTTGGTATCTTATGAGCCCCATTTTACCATTCAACTTTGTCCTTTAGACATTTGACGTATCTTTAAAAACTACAAAGATATTCAAGGTGGTCAAGTTAGGTGAAATACCCGGTGGTATAATGTATCTCGATTGAACGAATAATATAGTTTTGCCAGTTGCCGTCATCAGTGGTTCTCAACATCAGAGTATACTCGTCATAAGAAAAAACAAGATGCTACCTTTTCCATGATGTCAATACTGGGACTTTTTTCAATTGTCTTCCACTTATTTTTCTAATCACATTTTCCAATTATTTTTCAATTATTTTCCAATTCTACGCCTTTGATGTCTTCACGACGAATATACCGGCCAAACACAGTCGAGAATCGATCAATTCCGAGGTAGGCAAGAAAAATATTTTAAACCTGCAAGGCTTTTATCAAGTTTGCGCTTCGAACGTCGCGGAGGATCTCGAAGGAGGGCGTGGCGGAGGAGCCCGGGGGGCGGGTGAAGGGGTTGGCGAGGGGGTGGGGTTAGTCGGGCGGCGGCTGGGAGGCATTTCATTTCCTCGGCGACTTCCGGCAAACGCGACGCTTCCGCCATATCGGGGCCGCCGCCGCCGCCGCCGTCGACGTCGTTGCAGCAGCCACCGACGCCCGACGTCGACGTCCCTTCGTCTTCCTGCGCTCCCCGCTTCCGGTTCCGGTCCCGGGCCCCCGCCCGCCTCCCGCCACCCCCGCCCGCCCTTTTTCCTCGGCCCACCCACCGGCGGCCGCCCCACAGTTCCACGCGGCACTTCCGCTTCTCTCCGTCGTTCCCTTTTCGCTTCCGTTCGTACCCCAACCCCGTCGACTTCCGGCAACCGGCATTCTCCGGCCCCTCCCACCACCCACCGCCTCCTCCTCCTCCTCCTCCTCCTCCCCGCCCTTCCCGCGCTCCGCCCCTTGGCCCCCGACTACCCGCCCGCCGTACTTCCAGCAAGTTCCGGAGAGATTATTCCTATTTCAGTCTCTCTGGAATCCCACCAGCCTTCAGGCGTTATCCTAGACGACCTTTCGCGTACCCCGGCGAGACCCGGGAATCGATGTTGCTGGAATATCAATCCGGGCGACGATTATTCATCCCTTTTGTTCCTAGGGCCGCGAATTTATTTCGAGTTGTTTATTTGAATTTTTTTTATTCTCGATGACAGACGAATATCGTCGGGTAAAACATGATTAGGGTTTGGATGGTCTAAGTTAATTGTTGCGTTAGTCAGCCATCTTAGGCGTTATTATTAATTTTGCTCAGTGTATGAGTTTCCTAGGGGTTATTTATTTTTAAATAATCTGTTTTTGGGAAATATTGGGTAGGGGCTCTGCATTCTAGTCACTATTCATTTTTTTCAATGTTTTTCAAAATTTCAAGGTCATTGAACTTTTTTCTTTCCATCAAGAGTTAAATAATAAAATAAAAAATATTTTTTAAGTAATAATAAATATTGGCCAGGCTCTCCATCTTTCTCAAATCTACAGCTCTGTCGAATGACATATGTATAGTGAAAAAGGGGTGGGTCATAACGAGAAAGCTTCCTAGGAGTCCTGCACTGGAAAAAAAACGGACGGCTGTTTTCGTTAAGTTCGCTTGAATTTGTAATTGGAAGTCAAGCCGGGCTCGACGTTTTGCGTATTTTCAAGAAATAGTGTTTGTAACCCTCCGGAGGGCTTGGGTTCCAGGGTCGTGCGAAAGGTTACCCTTGTCCAACTGTGATGCACGTGGTCCGCCCTTATATAACCGATCATTGGCTGTCTTTTTAACCAGGCGCATCCAAACAGTCTTCGTTTCAATCTTCAAGAATGTGTGTGTGTATGTGTGTGGTTTTGATAATATAAATTTAATTTCAAAATATAAATGTAATTCAGTAATCAATTTTAAATCGAATGTTATTTTATCAAAAAACTACTAAAAGTTCGTTACATATTTTATTTTTATATCGTTTCGAAAATTGTTTGAACAAGTCTCCATTTATTTACACACATTATAATCATTTATTACCAGAAACATATAATGTATCACTTATTTGGACGAGTCAAAAGCAAGATTAATAAATTTATAATTTTGAATTTAACAATTTGTGTTAGTCTCAATAAAATATTTGTAATTTAATAGTATGTTCAGATATTATTAGTAATAATTCAAAAAGTTGTTGAATATCTAAAATGAATAAAATATTTCTATTCTTCATTAATACTTGTGAATAAATATCCAATGAAATCTCTTTTCGTTTGCCGATTCGAATGAAATCACGGATAAAATGGAGCAGTGTTGAATTATTAAATCTTCTAAACACTTGACTTCGTTCGAAGAATTTGGTAGCAGCAGGTGCGAAGCAAAGGGGACGGGGAAGCCGTTTAAATGCAAGGAGATGGTCCTTTCCCTACCTCAACACCGATATCCTCAAATTCCCTCGGGCTGTTCCATTCTACTGATTTTCGTCAAAATCTTTTCTGTACCAGTTGCCAGAAAACACCCCATAAAATCAAAGTTGAATCGTTTCAGGCAAAATAAAAACGAGACGTTAGTCGACTTTTCGCATTACTGAAAAACTAAATGTTGGTGGAAGGAGAGGTATCATCCTTCGAAATGAAGTAAAACAGATTGTTGTACGATAAAAATTTAAAGAAATTTAAAGTTCTCATGGCCGTAAAAAGTTATGAGATCGAACAAAATACGGCCAAGTTCGTTAGCTTAGAAATACATACCTCTTCCAAACCGGAAAAACTGTTTGTAAAAATTAGTTTAAAAGAATGCTACTTAATTTTTAAAGGGTTACATGGAGGGCTAAATTATTCAAACTTGGCCATACTTTTCGAACCAATGGCCATAAAAGGTGTTAGGTAGCGGCCAAATTTGAATAATTTAGCCCTCCATGTAACTCTCTAAAAATTAAATAGCGTTCTTTTAAACTAATTTTTACAAACACTTTTTTCAGTATTGCAAGAGGTATTTCTAAGCTAACGAACTTGGCCGTATTTTGTTTGATCTCGCAACTTTTTACGGCCATAAGAACTTGGCTCCTGTTTACAGGATGTTTTTGTCGGGATTGTCATTTTCAGCAGAATCGAAGCTGTATCATTTGATTTTTAATCGTAATCACGTTTGTCCAAGTCGTTCCGAGCATCTTCCAGTTCCCTGCACTCGTCGTTAGCCTTTGGTTCCGATCGAGATACCCTACTGTGCGTGAATTAAATAAAACAGGAGTTGGTGTACTAAATGAAAGAAACGTACAGGTGCAAAAGTGGAAGTTTCACCCTTCAAAATGCGCCCAGATAGACCATTCCTCCAAAAATGTTTCCAGCCTCGGCTACAATAACTTGAACATCCCCAAGACCCCACCTACCCTGTTCTTCAATTTCCTTCATCACACCATTAGCCTAAATGATGAACCGTAACACCTCCCATTTCTTGCAATGATCCTCCTGCACACTCCCGTCGAGACCCCATAGCCTCATCGTGTATCAGTAACTATCCTCCGAGTAGCAAACTCCGAGCGACGTCTCTCATGCCAGTCCCCGGTATAAATTCGAAGAGAAGACAGAAATATGTCGACAAAAGGGGAAGAACGTCGGAAGAAGGAGAGAAAAAAAACGTCCGAGGAAAAACATGTCGCGCATGGTGTGCATGATGCAGGGTGTATAGTGATTCCCGGGGAGGTCTCACGTGTGTCGCAATCCTCGCTGGTCGATCCCTAGGGGAAGACCTCCCGGAGATTTCGAAGGTTTCAGAGATTTCGGAGGTTTCGTTGGGCTGTCGTGCCTGGCGAGAAGCGGCTGGATCAGTGCTCTTCGTGGAAAGGAACGGGAGACCTATGGGAGCTGACGGGGGCGGTGAGGGGGGCTGAAAGATCGATGGAAAAACGAGGGGGACGCCGTGCGTAGTCGAAACGGTCGCAGATGGTGTCTCGCATGGTTTACGACGCAGTCCACGGCCCTTCCATATGGGAATGATACTATTTAACTCACCCCGGAGACCTGGCAGGGTGTCGGATGACCTATACACCCTCCTCTCGGCGCACAGGTTCGGCTTTTACTGGCAGGTTCTTCTTCCTTCGCCGCTGCCGGCTGCCTTTCCGCTTCTCTCGCACCGAGGGAAGAATTCGAGAGCCGTTTTTTAGCTCGGCTTCGAACCCTCCGCGTTGGGGATGCCTGATCCGGCAGAACTTCGGGAAAACGAATCGACTGACAACGCGGCTTCGTCCATTTTGAACAGCGACCTCTGCGCTGTCGTCTACCTTAGTTGCGTTTATTTGCGAGTCTCACTTTGATCGATCCGCTTATTTATTGAGATGAAGAACCGCGACTGTCCACGTTTGACTTGCTGCAGCTTCGTCCATTTTGAACAGCGACCTCTGCGCTTTCGTCCACGTTTGTTGTTTCAATTGCGAATCTCACTTCGTTCGGTCCTCTTATTTATTGAGACGAAGAATCGCGAATTTAGCGTTCATGCAACAAAAAGAAAAAAAAGATTGGGTCCATTGCCGATGTTTGTCTCCTGGCAACTTCGTAAACAAGAATCGTACAACAATTTATCTTACTTTATTTGAAAAGGCTAGGCCTCTATTTTTTCCAGCAACAAGTTTTTACGCTCAACCTGGTACGACTCTGTGAAAAAGTACTTTGCCTCATTACGAAGTTCCTTCGAAAGTACACCCTCTCAAAAAATGTCCAAAGCAACCTCTCTTAATACCGCAAAATAGTTTTCGTTTCAAAAGACAATTTTGTTTCTCGAGAAAAGTTTCGTTTCCACCTCGAACCACCGCAAGCTCCAAGCCCGGGGTCCCCACTTGCCAACGAGCCTCCGAAATTCGATGTTTCGTTTCCGTTTTGTCGCGGTTTGAACGAAAACCGCGCGAAACCATAGTCGTAGGCGCAGAGTCGGCGACAGAAACGAGCATAACAGCAAAGACATCAAAAGGGTTCTTTCCGAGGAATTTTTCGGCGAAAGAAGTATGCGATAGGTGACACGTGGAAAGGATGGTAAAAAAGCATTAGGGAGAAAAGGCAAAATGGATTGAGGGTGGCGCGAGGGGTTGAATTATAAAGATGAAAGCCGTTGTCAATAGGGAGGTCCACCGGCACCCTTCTCTTTATCCTCTCTTCCTTTTTCTTCCGCCCCTACTCCCCCCATCGTTCACTATTCCACCCCACCCCACTCTCTCCCTTTCTACCACCGTTCCTTCCCTCTCTCTCTCTCTCTCTCTCTGGTTTGGGCGTCCCTTTCATCAGCCACGCTACTGATACACCACACACCTCTGAAAATCGTTACGGCTTTTTAAGATCAGTCACAGTGTCCGTGAAATAGATTTTTCTTTTTTTATGGTTAGTTGTTTTATACGTATAATTATTGGGATTACTTGTTTATCTGCCGTTAGTCTGACGGTTGTTAACTGTTTTTTAATGTTCTTCGGGTTGCACCAATTTTCATTTACTTTTTGAATACTTTATTTATAATTTTATGGTGCATCTAATTTTAATAATTCACCTTGTATTTTATTGTGCATTCTCTTTTCATATTTATTTTGTATTTTATAGTGTACACAATTTTAATAATTTATCTTGTATTTTAAAGTGCATCTTTAATTATAATGAACGTTTGCAGCTTATTTTGCAACGTTGACCGATTCGATGAAACTTTCAGAACATGTATAATTGACACAGATCTACAAAATGTACTTGTTAAATTTACAATCTATATTGCCCCCATAAGAAAGTTATAAACAACAACTTCTAGTATTTCCTCTGTAATTCCGACCAATTTGAATTTTTTCAAAATTTCTTTTTCGCGTCATGTGGTAAATTAATTGTTCCAACTTCTCAAAAAATATGCAAGTCGTACGATCTGATATTAAAAAAGTTGTCGGGCTGTTAAAAGTGTCTGAATGTTACTGTGGTTCACTGTAGAATCGCAAAGTGTTTTAGCGGTCGGAAACAAAGAACGCCGTGCGAAAATAAGCGGTAGCGTAAAAATTAAAGAGAAAAATCAAGTCGTGCCGCAGGCTAAGCCGGAATTGATTTGACCTTGCAAAAGGGTGCGCGCACCCCCGAAAAGAGAGAGAGAGAGAGAGAGAGAGAGAGAGAGAGAGAGAGAGAGAGAGAGAGAGAGAGAGAGAGAGAGAGAGAGAGAGAGAGAGCAGGATTCCCAGCTGCGACCGAATGACTAATACGCCAAACGTTCGTCGGGGTGCGAGCAGATTTCCAAGGGTCGAAACGAGCTGCATCGAATCCGCAGATCGAACGTGCACGCGACTCGCACACTTCCTATGTACCGCATTCGTTCCTTCGGACAACCAGGAAATTTTCCGTCCCCGTCACAATAACAATCATTCACGGGAATACTTTGTTCCAGGACATTTTTCCACTTCTTCTAACCGACGAGAATACATTTCTTCATTTTGTATCGTTCATTAATAAACTGTGGACTTTATGCATTTATCATAATAATTTTACAACATAAAACGAAGATAATATTTGAACCGCCTGAAGGTACTATTGCATTATTTCCAAACCATTGAAATTGTTAAGGGAAGACCCTGACCTTGCAATTGATTCAGGAAATTTTTATTTTGCATTAATATCCGCAATCTATTTCTTAAGGTTAAACGATGATTGGGAAAGATTTGCAATACGTACTTTTGGTGAGACTGCAGATTTTTGTGCAAAATAAAAATTGTCTACAGGAGCTACCTGCAAATTTATCTTTTTTTAAATAATTTTAGTAAAAATAATACAACACTGTTTCGAAATTCTTAAAATCTGTAAAAATGCTTAAAATCTGCTGTCCAGTTATAATTCAGTATTATAACTACACTTTATGCAAAATAGAAATTGTTAATATCACTAAATAATATAACGACATCTTTTAATTCTTTTACTATCTTTACAGTTTTGTATTTGACCAATCCATTCTTGCCGCAAATGCATAAAATCCAGTCTAATTAGAACAAATGTAAACATGTGAGAACTATAAAGATTGATAAAACGAATAAAAATAAATAATTGGATAACGAACAATTTCCAAATATGTATGTCACATTTTACTGTATTTACATTACAATATTTATTTTCGTTTTAATATAATGTATTTATGTTAAAATGTGACACAATACATATATGAAAACAAATTGTATACCGAAATATTAATAAAACAAGCAGCACAGTAAAAATTGAAAGTTGTGTCAGGGATGGACCGGACCTGACCGATTAAAAAAAGCACCCTCCCCCTAAATGCTACCCTCGGAAGCACCCTCTGAGTTAGGCTAGCCCGTAGAATATTACACGGCGATTTTCGAGGCCGGTTACCGATTCGTCTCGCGTGTTACGATTTCGGCTACCCTCGTTCGGCCGAGAAAAACAAGGGTGGAACACAGTCCACGAAACGATCATTCTTCTCCACGTCCCGAGCCCCTATTTCACGGAATGTGGCGTCCTGGTGCTGGTCGATTATTATCACTGTCGATCGAGATTTTCACGATACACTTTCTTCTTGCAGTACTACAGACATACACATAAATATTCTGAAAACACTGTCAACATCAAATTTTTGTTCCCAATATACTGTTGAGTTCTTCTTATAGAGTTTTTTTGCGCTGATTCCGAATCTGTCCTTAATTTTTCTCCTATACGCACAGTTTTTAAACATGTTTAAACAATGATTAAAGACGGAGAAACACCTCTTTTGCGCCAATTTTTGAGGATATTTTTCAATTTATCTAAAAAAATAAGGGTCCAGCGGAAAATCGAACTATACCACGCGATAGAGCAGACTTTTATCTTGAGAAACCACCCTATTAAGTTTGGAACTTCGGCGTTTTTTTCGAACCAGAAAGCAAAATATCTTCGCCCGACATGAGTTGCTGCCAGTGGCGCTCGGGATGGGATACGGCGCGGCGAACGACCGTTCGAAGAGGGCTTCGGTCCGTCTTGTTAATAAATAATAATAATATATTGAAAATTTTTCAATTTTTAACGTATTTTTATGCATAATTAATTTTACATATAATTAAGTGACTGTACTAAGTACACTGCGGATGCATTTATAGTGAGTGGATATTTTTGAAACACAAGAGAACATGTACCATATAGTAGCAAAGATTAATGACGTGTCTACTCTATTACCATAAGAAATGTTCCAGCTGATAAATTGATCTCGTTCCCGGCCCTCTTGATTTCGTAAAACGAGTTGTCAAATTTGGAATTTGCAATAAAGCTCCCGTTGAACGAAGCGACATTTCCGAAAGATCAAGAATATTGAACAATCTGGCCCAGTTCCGGTCACTTGTCCGGGATAATTTCCTGGGAAAATCCGAATAGCGAAGGCGCTCGAAAAATCCGCTCGTCCGTTGAAATCGATCGCAGCGCGCGTCGACTGAGCGACTCGTTCGTTACCGCTCGACGACCTTTTCCTTCAATAGTAAAATCAATTAAAGTCGTTCGAAACTGTCCGTGTGTACGATCGAGCCGAGGGGCTCCCACATATCTCGGGAACGAGTGCCTCTCCTTCCTTCCCTCGTCTCACTCCCCCCTCTCCCCGGCTAATCTTTCTCTTCCTATCTCTCCCTCTCCTGCCCCTTTTGTTCGTCGTTCTGTCTCTCGGTTCTTTTATCAATCGGCTATTTGATTGCTTTCGGTCCCACTATCGAGTTAACTCGTTCGAGTGTCTCTCGCTTCTCGTCCCTAACCCTCCTCCCCCCCCCCCCACCACCCCTCTTTGTCTTGGATCACGTCTCCGTTCCTCCTATTTGATCCATCGCCTTGCTCGTCCTCTCCTCGTTGCCTCCGATTGACCCTTTACTCGGCCAGACGTCGCTGCAGCCGGCCTCTATTCGAGCTGACGACGCACTGTGGATTGCATACGATCATCTTCACATCATTTTTCTTTGCTCTTATCTTACGGGCTTTCGCAGTGGAAAATATTTACAGCTGGTTCTGTTTAGTTTGGACGCTAGAGACCCGGAGACTACCGGGCAGTTAGCTGTAGACACCGGATTTTATGCATTTATGACGTCAACGAGTAGGTGTAATTTAAAACAGTAAGAACATTATGGTCAAAAATATCGATACTTCAGGATTTTTTATAAACTAGAATGTAACATTAATTAATTTGAAACTTTGTATATGTGTTTTTGTTATACTTTCATCGTGTTACATACATTTTTTTCAGTTCAGTTCACTTAAGAATACAGTTTGAATTCCCCGTCAACCAGGACGCTCCGCACAATTGTTTCATTAACGGTTGACATGATATCAGCCACCCCCCCCTCTCCCCAGGTCATCTAAAATAAAAAATTCTAATGAGATTTTATTCTATACACATATAATTATCGTTCGATCAACGATGAATAGAAAACAATTATTTTTCGAGAAATGGTAACTGGTTACCCGAACTTTGTAATCGAAAAGAAATCGAGGGGAATACAAGTACCCCCTCTCTGATGACCAGAGTGCTCATGGTGGTGGAATAGGATAGTGGAAGAGGATAAGGTGGAGAGGGAATGAGGTTTGTTTCAACTTTCACCCTCAATCTGACCACACTGGACGGGCCCAAGAGGCCTTGGGCGGTGGGGCTGCAGTGGGTACGGGTAGGGGTATAATCCCTATAGTCCCGTTTCCCCCAAATTCCACCTAGGGGGTGCCGAGTCCCACACTACCCCATCCAAACGTCACCTGAGGAGGGGGTGTGCGTAAGTGACATTCCCCTACCGCCCTAAAAAAAGACCCCTAGAAGAAATGTTTTTTCAGTTAAAATAGCTTCGAGTGCAAAAGGTTAAAAAATATTTGTTTTCACTGTCGTCAGATGAGATGCCCCCCTTGTGTCGAAGAACACCCCCCGATCGTGGAAACGCACAGGTGAAACACGAGGTTGTCGGTGTTTTCGGTGATACGATTTCCTCTTCCCGTACCTCTGTCGGAATGATTCCACCCCCTCGTGCGGAGAGGGTTGAAGAAAAACCCTTTTATCGGCGAGCGCGCTCGCGCGCGCGCGAGCCGTTGTCCTTGCACAATGGCCCGTGTAATCAGCGGCGAGTGATTGTCACACGACGCGCGTACCTTTCCCTCGTTTCCCTTTCCCTCTATACATATATCCCGCCCTCTCTCTCGCTCTTTTTCCCTTTCTTTCCTGCATTTTTTCCTCGAACTGCAAGGGCCAGCGTACAATGACGTCGGGGATTCGTCATTGTTCCAGGCGACCGTAAAAGCAAAGCAAAAGCCCTAGCAAAAAAACATCTGAGCAATACTTTAATACGGATCGTACACCCTCTAACCATCTCTACCACCGCCTCCTCCCTCCCCCCCACGGCATCCCTCAAACCACCCCTTCTGCGGCGCTTTCTCCGTCATTGAACGCGTGCCACCGACGAAAATCTCATCATTTAGAGTGGCTCGACGCGCACGCAAAGCAGCACACGGTGTGAACGCGACTTGATGACAATGCGGCGATTAGGACCGTCGGCAGAACATGCCGGTATCAGACTTACAATTCTCCATTCTGTCTTTTGTAATAAAAGTTCGCGACCGGAATATAACAGTTTTTGAAATATTCAGATATATCAACTATACGAACGATGATGCAGTCACATCATTGATGACACACAATACCCATCAGAATAACGTCTTCAGTTTTTCGACCAAGCTAGGATTTGTGTAATAATAAATAATTAATATGCTCAAATGATAGAGAAAATTTTATATAGTTTAAAGAGAGTTTCCAGAGAGATTTTATCGATTAATTACTTGTAATCGACAATTTGCGATGATGAACATTTTTAAACATATTTTGAATTCAATTTCATCTATCAGAGTCTCGCATAGTGCAATTTATGCAACGCTGCATTCCTATGGAACGAGATCATTGTACGAGGGCTATCTGTATTAATATTTCTAATAATTTTATTAATACCCCGAATCAATGATTTTAGCGACCGTCATTGAAAATGAACCAATATTTAGAATCTATAATCATATTTTGCCAATCAGTCGGAACTATCACAATTTCAGCATCAACTAATCATTCAATCATGTCAAAATCAACTGGCATTGCCAAACTGCAAACATCAATCGTACAACGAAACTATTCATTCCAATATTGGCAATATTGCATACCTTTGAACTTTGATTGGATATATATATATATATATACATATATATATATACAGTGACTCCCACTAATATTCGGACACTCTTAAAAACACCATAACATTTTTAATATTGGAATATACGACTTGAAACTTTTGGAAAAGTCAGAACTCACGCCCATTAAGAAATTACTGCTCCCAGAAGACCACTTTACTGGACTATCTTTCATAACAGGCTAACCACTACTTTTGCAGCGCATATTCAATTTTGACGCGTTCGTAGGAAGCTTACTTCAGATAGGCATTTGTTTACAAAACATTGGAAACGTAATTCACTAAGATGTGTGTTTAAATACGATTGTGACACTAGAAATACCATGTTCTGCAACATCACAACTTTGGTTTCTGCGAAATATGCTGTAAATCTAACGTAAAGTCTCATATGTATGGGGTGTACACTCATTTTTGACTCTCACTGTATAAATAAAATTATGTTCCTTTAAAATATCAACATGTACATCTCACCAGTATTTACTAGCATTTAACCAACAACCAAACAATATCAATAATTGTAAAATGCAAAATACGAAGCCGGTGATTCGACTGGCGGTAGGTTCGGCGCGAATCAACCCCCGAAATCTGAGCGAACCGGTGAGATCAGAAAAATCATGAAAACAAAATGGAGGCGGGCACATGGGAGCGTGATGCATCTCTCTCGACGGATTTCGAAATCGATAGCAAAGACCGTAATTAGGTTGCAAAACCGTTCCCAGAGGGGGTGGTAGCGACTTGGGGCAAGGGGGCGGTTGGTGGTAAGGGATGCAACGAACATCCGCAGTGGGGGCTGTGCGTTGTTTGTCGGAAACCGGGGCATCCTGCTAATGCCTTGGTTAGTACTCCAGTTTCCTTTGTGGCACCCTCGCGCTGCGGGCCCATCCCTCCACGCACCCCCTGCAGAATGCAATTTAAGCCGCCGCCGCTGCTGCGCCTAACCGGCCACCACGTGCCCCTTGTTGCCATCTTTCTCTCTCTCTCTCGCGATCGATCCTTATGAAAATTCGAATCCGAAGCGTGCCCCCTTTCCACCCTCTTTCCACCCCCTCCGCACACCCCCTGTCACGCTTGCTTTTAACGTTTTGGCCGACAAGACCGATCGATGCCGCAGCAACGGTTAACTATGATTCCCCTAACTGGACTGTCTCTTGTAGAGAATGTTTGCTTTCCTACCGAATTTAACCTTGGACGACCTTGGAACCACCCTGTGAATTGTTCAGGTGGGAAAACAATCGGTATCGTGGCTTCTTTGAAACAGAACGGGTGAGATAGTGTAAATATATTTAGTTGAAGTATTATTTTAAACATTTATGGAGTTTTTGTAATTGTTAAGAAATATTGTAGGAGTCGCACAAAGTCTGAACAAAATCAATCTCGTCATTTTGATGAGGGAACATGTACCAGTTACTTTTAAGGCTCGGTAGGTTTAGCGTTGAGGTGGAATAAAACTTTCATCAATCAAATATTTCCTTATTTATTCTTTATGGCAAAAGATCATCGAACAAAAGCGAAAATATCTTATTCGTTAAAGTTCATTGCTTGAATAAACAAATTGGGCTCTCTATTTCACCTTGAAATACCGAAATTACTTTCTTGCCAACCCAATGCGTAGTCTCACGGTTATAAATTTTCCTTTATGTCGATCGTAGATAGTGCAAATAAACAATTTAATGATCTCGTTTCGCTAAATGATTAATATAACTTACAGTATTTTACAGACGCAGAGTTTCCCTTGAAAATGATCCACATTTGGATCGAAACGTTGAGAACCATTTAAATTGCAAGATTGCTTAGATCGGACCTGGGGCGCCGAAATCATTAAATTGTTTATCTCACGTTTATTTCAGAGAAGTGCATTGTCACCACTGATTGCTCGAGATGCAGGAAAATCTAATTACGTTTACCGATGGACGTTGATTAAGTGCGTTGTATTTATGGCCGGCGTGATTACTAAGTCCCCGGCCAGAGTTAATCCAGATCGGAGTGATGTTAATAAAACGGCATAGCTGTTTCTTTTGCGCATTAGAAGCGCAGATAACGCGGCCAGGCGGCGAATAGTTTGCCCGTCCGGTGATTAGGCGGCTTCCTGCAAAGAAAACACGGCCGGCGCGCGATGGATCGATCTCGATCAACGATCTAGAAACGGAAGCCCCACCCGTTTTACCTGTCCTACCTGCTCGATCCGCGGCCTCCGGGCGTTTCCGGTTTCTTCGCGAAGAACAGAAGTCAACATCCTCGCTCAACTGCGTACAAGGTTCACGAACCAACGCCTAAACTTCTGTGCTGCGATCATTTCGCAACTGCTCTCTCATTAATCCCCCACCAACCAACGACCAGCCTTGTTTATTAGTCATTTCGTTTCTTCGAGGGAAAATTGAAGACGACTTTTCATTACCGAAAGGTTTTATTCGGTGATGCAGCGCGACCATTTTTTACCACGTTTATATTAACTTGCCGTGTTGTTGTATGCGTCGAATCTTGTAATCTAGTTCACGCACTATTTTCCTCCTTTTACACGAAACAACAAACGAAGCCGTTTTTTCGAGGCTTATAACTCGGCACTGCAGGCAGATGGAGAGATGCAATTTCGTACACTTGTTAAATAATTATCGAAATGAACTTCTCATCGATAACTGCTTTGAGCAATCGAAACAGTTTTTCTTCATCGATAACGGTTATCGAGGAGGATCCAATTTTTCCGACACTAACAAATTATCATTTGCAATCAAAAAGTATAAAAATCGACATTTCTTAATCATCGCGTTCTTCGAACTTTTTTCTTTATATTTCGCGTACATTCTCTTAAATTTCAATAATAATCAACTTTTTATTAATGATTTTTATCGTAGAATATTTTATAATATCTGTTATTTTAGGCCCCCGATATCAAAGGGCAAACGAATACATTTTACACTCGCTGTATATCATTTTCCCCGAGGTAGAATGCCCATTCGTTCTACCGTGGCAGCGTCGCATCCGCAGCGGAAGCAAGAGAAGATCTTTTTTGAAGATCCGAAGGTGGCACGACCCCTTCAATCGATAGATCGAACGTGTGGAGGAGAGAATTTTGACTGGAATCCGCAGCCCTCGGAAAAAGAGGAAGTGGACGGCTGATCCGCGAACAGTTTCGAGGTCGCCGCGCCGCGCCGTCGTCGTCGTCGAAGAAGAGGAAAAGGAAGAGAACGGCGAAGAAGAGAAGATCGGTGGTTAAGCCGCTTTTTGCTAAGTGGATGAGAAACCAGGGGAACCGACCCGGTGAACCAAGGTCCCCGAGGACAGAACGGTACCCTGTGCCCTCTTCCTCCCTCTCCGCCCCCGGGCCCACCTCCGCGGGAGAGTTCGTACTCTGTCTCACTTTTTGCTCTCTCTCTCTCTCTCGTCATCTCTCCTCTCTTCTCGTGCACAGGCTACCGAGGACGCGGAGAGTCCGGCAGCGCCGAGAGAGCCTCCTTCTCATAAATTCCAGCTTACGTGTTTTTGATGCACCGTACCAGGTGCATGTGTGTTGCACGCGCGTCTATGTCTGCCGTTCTGATGGTGCTGCCTCTGCCGCGGCTGCTGCTTCTTCTTCTTCTTCTTCTTCTTCTTCCTCTTCTTCCTCCGCGGACTTCGCTCAAACTGGTTACCCATTCTAACCTCGTCCCTCGGCTAAGCTGACTGTTCCTGATCCGACCACCACTTGAACTAGAGTTTAATAGTCCGACTGAGATTCGATGAACTTTGAATTAGGTATTCTTCCAGGGGAACATTCACATTTTTTCTGTTTGTTGTGTGCTAGGTGGATCTGCGGAGAGAGACGGCGAACTACTTACACCACGGTCCAGAATTATTAGGACACCCTTTATAAGTGATGAACGTTTTTTTCAAAATTGCTCCAAACGACCCAAGTGCTTCTTCGAGATGATGGATTGGTTTAATAGACAATGTGCGAACTTTTTTAAAAACTGGAATTCTGAAGAAAAAAGTGAAGTGGTTTTTCAATTTTTCGAAACATTTTTGTAAAATTAAGTCAAATAGCATTTCTCGTGATTCTTGACATTTTTAATCGTTTATGGCTCGTAGCTACCTTGATCGATTGTGTTGAAACTTCGCGTATGTATATAATCCATTTCGATCTAGGAAAGGCACGTTCAAAATGTTCATTTTGGGCACAGAGAAAAAAATTAAAAATCGTGATTTCTTTTATTATTTTTTATAAATGTTATTCGTTTTCTTGTACTTTCTGGAACCTTCATGGAACCATTCCGTATCAGAAACGATTGCATAACGGTTACTATCACAGAGAAAAGTATAAAAAGAACTCAAGATGAGGTGGTTAACCGATTCGACATCTTCAGAGGTCAAACGTCCACGTTTCAAGTTTTCTTGATTGCTACTGTTAGCGCGCGGGTAGTGATGGGCAATCAATACTCTGTCTCGCAAGTTTTCAAACAAATCAATCGCCACAAGATTTCGATTCAATTCAATATTTATTCCATGTCAGAAATTCTTGAAACTCTTGAAAGTTTTGAAGAGTTGAAATTGAAAAATTGAAGTTGAAACTCGACTCGAAGCGTTTCAGATCCCATCACTACACACGGGTGATTTCGGAGCTTGTACAGTGTAATGTTAGAAATTGGTTTCGAAGCTGGTTTCAGGAGAGATCGGTGGAAACGCGCCCTAAGCCATGCCGAGGAAGGCAGGGAGCGTTTTTTGGTAGCACAGCGGTACGCCGGTAGTCCCGTAACTCTCGCAAGTAGCTGTAATACTAGACAACAGACGCAGAATCGAGACTACGACGAAATCATTACCAGGAACACGTTGCTTTCACCCGATGCAGGAATCGAGGAGGTGTTCAAACACCGTTCGATCGACCTCGGTGCGCTCGCGAGCGTACGCGCGCGCGCGCGCGCGCTCGAGCGCTCACGTTTGTCTTCGTCCCCTTATTTAGAAAGGAGTCTGCTAAGAGCATAGAGCCCGTCAAATTTTAATTGCTACTTGTTCTCCGGCCGGTGAACGTGCTCCTACATGCGAAATCAAATACTTTATCTCATCGAGACGAAGACTAGGACGCTGGGAATAAAACCACTCGCTGATTCCATTAGCTATTAGCATTTTTTTTTTTAAATTAATAAACTTTTTGAAAAACGTTACTGCAATTGGCAAAGGAATGTGTTCAACCCTCGGACAACGGGCGATGTTTATAGCTATACAGGGTGTCCCGAATTTAGATGGCAAACCTTCAGGAGCGTGCAGGGGACCGAAAAACTAAGACAAAAAGTCTTGTAGAGATTTGCTCGTTTTTGCTTCGTTTGGAAAAAATCGCAAAAATTCAATATCTCGTTGTCAGTTGCTCTCTTGAGTTGTTGCATACACTTAAAAAAAAAAAAATAAAATGTAAATAAATAAGTACAAAATAGAAACTTTTTTTGTTTCTTTCTTTGTGATTTTCTCCAAAACGAAGCAAAAACGAGCAAACCTCTAAAAGACTTTTCGTCTTAGTTTTTCGGTCCCCTTCACGCTCCTGAAGTTTCGCCATTTAAATTCGGGACACCCTGTATAATTGGCAGTGCTTAGGACCGTTCACAGCTCTAATTAATAATTTTTAAAAATTTTAGTTCAGTTAGTTTAATTGCCACAAATTGAGTACTTCAATGACAATTTGGAAGTTCCCGGTCAAAAATGACTCCGGCACAGCACCCTTAACCTACCCTCACTAACTTGAAGACCTGAGTTGAATTGATGGATAGGTGATAAGGGTAGTTAGGGCACTGCTATACTCCTCCAAAAATTTGAGGGTAATAAGAAGGGTAACAAAAAACTGCTTCTAGGGGTAGTTTCCAAACTGAACCATCAATCCACACGCGCGTGTACTGTATCGTCGGTGGCAAGATGAGTTTTGATTTTTCTTTCATCAAAAAATTCCCGAGGTTCTTTAAACGCCATAACCGGTATGCTGAAAAAATAATATAAGCTTCTCCACTTTGTGAAAAAATGGGAAATCTATCGGAACGAAAATCAGGCCGTTGGTCCCCGGGAAAAATGGCTCGCGGCTCGGACACGGCGCAGGAATCTCAGCCCGAGGAATTCGAATGGGAGCAAAAAAGGTAGCCGGAGCTTACCGGAAGTGGCTGAGACTCGATCACCCTCGGATCGTTACAATGAGGCTCACCGACTCTGCCGGAGCGAAGGAAAAAGAGGAAGACAGAGCGGAGGCAGGTGGAAAAGATGAAGCGACGAGAGAGAACGAGTAGAAAGAGAGGAGAGGGAGGAAGAGGGGAGAGAAAGAGAGAGAGAGAGAGAGAGAGAAGGGCTGCTGTCGCGGGAACGCCACGCGTGATCGAGTTACCTGGACGAACCGGCGTGGCGCAGGTGAGGTTGGTGCACGGCCTGCGGGACAAAGAACCGCAAGAAATACCGATACCACCTTACCTCTGGGACTTAAGGTCGCTGTCGCAACCTAAAATAGTCCCCCGAGTCTCCTTTTCCCTCCCCTCCACGCGGCTAAGCCTGTACCACAGGCCCGAGTTAGAGGATCGAGGAAGATTCGAGATCTCCAGGGGATGGAGATGCCGACGTGTTCTTTTTTTGATAATGGAGGAATAGGAGATGCTGGGAGGTTCGTGGGGAAGAAGCGCGCTCTTAGAGGTGGCCGGACACGCGAGCCCTTCGAGACATCGATACGTCGAAACATAGATACCCCTCTAGTGTTGCCTCATCCTTCTTGTGCGGTTTGCCCGTTACGTCGCGTCCAGCACTCGCGCAAGGATCGACCATGCTTTTTTGTTGATTATGCGAGGTTATCCAGACAATTGTGTAGCGCTCTTCGACTGGATAGCAGGGATTTTAAAAATGGAGGATTGATCATTTCGGGTCGGAATTAACCGTTTGGTGGTTGAATAGAAAAAATAGTAGAAGAATGAAGAGTTTTAGTTATCGAACTTCGACAAAGTCTCGCATTCCAGTAGCTATCCGGTAATGCTGCCAAGAGACAGCCGAGATCTTGCTCGAGGCCGAGATAAAGGAGCCTCCGTTGCGTGTGGTATAGCCCTTTCGCAATTTTCTCCCTTGCGGGACAGGAAGCGTGACACAAAGCGTGTTTTTCGCGTCGGTGCTAACCAAATTGAAGGTTCCCGTACATTCCGGAACGAGCGATAGAAACCGTAAGAAACGAATCGAACCAGAAAGGAGAAGAATCCGCCAAAGAAGTGTAGAAACAACCAGTGGAGACCCGACTGTAACACCATGTAGCATTTTCGTACTCGTATCGTACTTTTCTAGCAAAACAAAGTCGAACCTAACCTAGCAAACACATTAGAGAATACAGTGACAGTGCTCAAGCGTCGGATTAGACATTGTTCCCATTCAATTAACTCGGTTTTATTAGTTTGATTCCTATGAGATTAATATCGGAGCAGTAGAAGAGGCTGGAATAACTGAAGTGACGATTTCATCGAACCATAGTCGCCATCTTGGTAACGTAGGCGACCCACCAATTCCTTCAAAGATGGGCTAAACTTGTCGAAGGCAATATCTGTACAAAACGTCTTACAAATCTTCCAGGAAGAAACTCCTATCCCGCGTTCTAAACAAAAATCATTTCAAGCTTAGACATTCTCCCTCTACTTCGAGACACAATGACATAACCTAGAAAAAAAGATTAACCAGACCTTGTCTCTGCGAATAAACGAACAAGTGAATTGTGCAAATGGATGGAGGAACATTTCTATTGCAATCTCGCCAGGGCATTAAACATATTCAATTTCGAGTATGTTTAAGGTACGTCGCAGCCAGTATCCATTTCAATTACACGCACGTCGCGGTTAGGCCGCCTTTGTGCGGCTGTGCGGGCGCGCGCGCGCGCGAGCGCCGTCAGGAGGATGATGGGAAGACACGAAAAGAATGTAACGAGAGTGACCGAGCGAGGACCACGTCGCAAATTGCCTGAATTAATGCCGCAGTAGGGTCGTTTCAACGTGTCGAAATAAAACTCGCCCCGCGAGCTACGATTTCCGACCGTCGCGGCCGATCGTCTTTATCGTTTGGGGACTTGAACAACATTGTTCCCGAAGCGGCCACCTAGGGGGCCAATCCTGGCGATCCTTCAAGCTTTTCCGGCACCCGTGGCCCTGCTACGCTCGCCTAAGAAACCACGACGCGGACAAAACTTTCGCCGTTGGTGTAGATTGACGCAAACCCAGTTGAAATGATCTCAATTAGAGGATCGGTGTTAGACTCCGCCGGAGAGCGTTCCTTCGGTCGTCTTCGGAGCCGAAATGCTTCCAACCGACGTCAACCTGCGCACAGTGGGAAATTTCACCCGAAAACGTGGAAAAAACTCGATTTCTAAACTTATGTTATGTCTTAAGCGTGTGTGATACAATTTTTGTTGTCCGTCGTAGTTAAAGGTCTGAAGAATAAGTCTTCAACGTTGTTTTTCTATCTGTACGAGAGATCCTTTGCATTCTTAAACAGTCTCTGAAACAGCATCCGTTAATTGGCGATTTTCAAGTGTTTCAAGGAAAATTGTGTAAATTCTTGTAGTACAAAAGTTTTTCAGATAGGTGTACGGAGCACTTTCGCACAGCTTTCATTTTGTTATTATCTAAATTAGTATAGTTATTAATATTTGAACATTACCAATAATTCTGTAAGTTTTTTTACGATTACAAAACTTTATCGACGATTTTGTTATAGTTCCGTGTAAGTCTGCGTGCTCTTTCTGGTTTCATTAAATTCGGTGAAGATTTGTGATTATAAGCCAACAAAATTTGATTCCAACTACGTCTGCTTTCAAATGTTATAGCTATGTTAGTTTTAAGCGGTTAGCAACGTTTCGGCACTGAGAAATATGGTTGTTATCTAAGAATAACATGAACAATTTAATTATTATTTGAATTCTACATGTTCCTATGCATTTATGTATAGATTTTTTATACTGTTTTCATGATGAAAATTCAAGAATCATTGCTAACAAGTGTTAACAAGATTTTGTTGGATTAATGTTTATACACAAAATATAGTTTTTACATTCTCCGAAGATTGAGAAATATGTGTAAAGAACTGTAGCTTTGCCATCAAAGTAGGAAACTATTTATCGAGCATGCAACGGGAGCTACATTTTCAATGATGATAAATGATGATAGACGAAGATGATCTCCTGCCATCTTGCACTCGCTACCATTATTCCATCGGTGTAGAATTCCTGCGACTTCCGTTTGTAGAACTTTTAAACAGGTTTAAAACGTTGCTGCTAGCTCAGAGTCAATCAAAATTTTACAGAATGGTTAAAAATACGCTACAAGGCTATTTGACAGCGTACCTAATTATACACAATATAAAAAATAAAGATATGAAAATTATTTTTTAATGGATTGTAACTAGGAAAATGAAACGACTGTTTTCTTAAACGGTGTCT
This sequence comes from Lasioglossum calceatum, assembly GCA_963966675.1. Lineage (NCBI taxonomy): Eukaryota > Metazoa > Arthropoda > Insecta > Hymenoptera > Halictidae > Lasioglossum > Lasioglossum calceatum. The sequence goes on from OZ016548.1 coordinate 1,086,837, forward strand.
AAGAGTCTATTTATTAATAGACTTTATGCTTCTTATGACGAGGATATAAGTGGGTGCAATTGAAAACAGAAAAAAAACATTAGAAGGATTCATTAAACCCTAAATTTTAAATAAATTTTTCTGAATTTATTAAACATAGTAAGAAAGAAAATACATTTTTATTTTACTCCAGTTTGTCGCAATTCAGGTGGAATATTTTTATTTTGCATAAAGACCCGCTGTCTAATTTTTAATCATTTAATGAAACTCTGTTTAAAAAATAGACAGCGGGTCTTTATGCAAAATAAAAATATTCCACCAGACTTGCGACAAACTGGAGTAAAATAAAAATGTATCGTCATTCTTACTGTGCTTAATAAATTGAGAAAAATTAATTTAAAATTTCAAACTTTAATCAATCCTTCTAATGTTTTTCTTTCTGTTTTAAATAGCACCCACTTATATCCTCGTCACAAGTGCACAAAGTCTATTAATAAATCTCTTAGACACCGTTTAAGAAAACAATGGGATATTCCAGAACGGTAGCATAACTCATGAGGCTAACGTCTCGGCTGCATCGAAGGGAGCAGAATCCGTTTGTGAAGGGTCAAAGGGAGGCCCGAAGGTAACCCCAGTTAATTGTGGGCGGACAAGTGTCGAGAGCCGGACAATTAAACGCGATTAAGTATTAACCTACTTTCTAAGTCGGTTGTCCCGCAATATTGATCGCGGAGCCAGTCAAAAATAACTTCGAAAAGAATGTTTCCGGTGGTGCAGGGCGCGCACTTGTGTCAGGATTGGTGGCGCTCCGTTGTCGTTTGAGAAAGAGACAGCCTAATAAACGATCAAATCGTTTTAAGGAGGATCTCGATGATTATCGAAAACGAGGTGGACTCGATCGAGGAAGAGCCTCGCCCTTTTCCTTCGTGAGAAACGAGGAGGGCGTGTCTGTGATCGGACGTCTCTCTCTCTCTCTCTCGCTCTGTCTATCATCTTCCCTCTCTGTTCCGCATTCATTTTCTTCCTCTTCCTCGTCTCGCAGCACGAAAGCACGCTGATTGATAGATAAGTGGATAAACCTCTCATCTCGATCGGAACGAAAGGCTAACGACGAGTGCAGAGAACTAGAAGATGCTCGGAACGACTTGGACAAACGTGATTACGATTAAAAATCAAATGGTACAGCGCCTCCTGGAAGTTCACCCCCCACTTGTTAAATTAAATAATTTCAACAGTTGTGCTGAGTTTGTGCTACATTGTGCTCGAATATTACAGCTATAACATAAAAAATAAGATTAAACATGGAGAAAAGCAATTTTTTTAGTAGCCCCCCATATTTCATTTTTCTCAATTTTCTCAATTGTGCTAAGATTATGCTAAAGTATTACTTCACGACAATAATAAATAAAGAAGTTATCGTAAATAATCGTTTTGGACATCCAATTAACGTTTAAGTTAGTAACAATTATCCAAACAGCATATATGTAATTATACAGGGTGTCCCAAAATTACCTTAGTTTAATGAAATGGGAGGTTCCCGAGATAATTTGAAGCGACATTTTCCTTTGCAAAAATGTTATCCGCGGCTTTGTTTAGGAATTATTAACGAAAAACACGGACCAATCAGAGCGCGACCTAGACGCGAGTTGGCACAGTCGGCCAATAAACAGTTGGCGCGCCGGGCCGACTGTGCCAACTCGCGCCTAGGTCGCGCTCTCATTGGTCCGTGTTTTTCGTTAATAACTCCTAAACAAAGCCGCGGATAACATTTTTGCAAAGGAAAATGTCGCTTCAAATGATCTCGGGAACCTCCCATTTCATTAAACTAAGGTAATTTTGGGACACCCTGTATTGTATATCTAAGTTGTGCTAGCCTAGCACAAGTCGATTTCTACAGCGCAACGATTTAAAGGGCACTTTACTCTTGTCCGCGGCCCTTCGCGCTTCGACAGTTATATCATTAATTCGGCTTTTTCAGTATTGTTTTTTCCATTTGTACACCCGTGAAGCAGTAAACTTCATGGAAAGTCGGGAGATTTTAAGGCGCTCTTTGCGTTCTTAGACAGTCTCTGAAACAGCGTCCGTTCATTGGCGATTTTTGAGTGTTTTAAGGAAAATTGTGTAAATTCTTGTAGTACAAAAGTTTCTCAGGTAGGTGTACGGAGCACTTTCGCACAGATTTCATTTTGTTGTCATCTAAATTAGTATAGTTATTAACATCTGAACATTACCAATAATTCTGTAAGTTTTTTTACGATTACAAAACTTTATCGACGACTCTTGTTCTGTATACTCCATTTATGTTTACGCCTAACGTTGTAATAAATCTCTACCGAGATTTTCTCAATAAAAAAAAAATTGCTTTTAAGCATATGAGGTCTACCAGTTTGAAACTTTGGGTGGCTTCAGGAATTTTTCTGGGGCACGCGAGATTCGTAAAAATTTGATTAATGGGGGTGTCGATGTACACACGTTAGACGGTGTTTCGAATTTTTTCGTTGGTTGGCCGCGGCTGTTACGCGAGATAGGAGGGAAGCAAGGTGGAGGAGCAAGGTAGAAAGAAGTGTAGTAGATGATCTGACCTTCCTCGGGATAAGAGGTGATCTGGGATCGCGCCCTCTATCGGAGGTACGGTTATGTGGAGGAGAACGATAACGGAACGTCCTCCTCTTCCTTCACTGTTTTCTTCTTCTTTCTTGACCGTCCCGACGAGCGGCACTTGGTGCCGTTGTCGACTAACTGCTTTCGGTGATATGGAGCGACGAGATTCTCGAACCAACCAGCAGCTGAAGCCCTATGAGAAACGCCGAGAAAATCACCGAGCCTGACGAGGAGGAACCTCGAGGAAACGGGAAACATGATTTTTCACACGAGATGATTAATCGCCAGCTAATCATTTCGCAATCGCTCGAAAGAGAACCACAATGAAATTAACATGAAATTTCTAGTCATCTACTGATTATCTATGGCGCTGCTAATTGTGCATATTTTGCAACGGAAAACCTCTCAAATACCGTCCAATGGCTGTGTATAAAGATCCTCTGTCAATCAAATTTTTATGACTTCCGTGTGCGTAGAAAATGATTCGCAAAATCCACTTGAAACATACAACAATAACACGCTTGTTTCAGGCACAGCAATCTAGATCGTCAATTGGACATATTTTGCAATGAAAAATTCGTAAATACAGTCCAATATTACAATCCAATAATATTAGTATGACTACCAAGCGTGTAGGAAACAGAGTTGTGCTAATTCAATTACATTGTAATTCAATTACGTAATTGAATGAAGATCTGGATTATAAATTACAATATAATTGAATTACAATGTATTTTTTAATTGTACTCCATTGCAATTACGAATTACATTGTAATTTAATTGAACGAAGATCTGAATTATAAATTACAATATAATTGAATTACAATGTAATTAAATTGCAATGTATTTTATAATTGTACTCCATTGCAATTACGAATTACATTGTAATTCAATTGAATGAAGATCTGAATTATAAATTACAACATAATTCAATTACTTTGTAATTATAATTCCTGGAGCAAATCAATTGTACTTCTGCACAACTCTGGTAGAAAATAATTCGCAAAATCCACTGGAACAACGAAGCCCTTGTTTAGACAACAACAATGTACAGTTTCGTCGATTAGGCATATTTTGCAATGAGAAAATTCTTCAATTCAGTCCGAAGCATATACATCAAAACCCCCTATATCGGTAAAATTTCTAGCAGATCCGCGTGTCCCGAAAATAATTCCGGAAAGCACTCAGTGACATCAACAATAAGGGTGAAACATCCCCCGATGCGTGTCCGATAAAAGTTGCAGCGTGCGCAGCGTACGGGAATGAAAATTGAACTGGAAGGTGGCGAGTACATAAATAAAGGTCTAAGTCGATGGGAAAGCCTCGGGACATTTGCAGAAGTGGCCGCATCGATGGAACCGAGAGCAATCCTCGCGGGACTCCAGCATCGCAATCGCGATCGCGTGTCGACCGCTCGTTACCACCGCCGGAAGTTGTCATCGGCTCGATCGAATGCCTCGCTCGTGAGCAACTGACCAGCCGAGCAGGGCAAACCTGCCCATTAACTTATTATCGATTACTCGACGCTTTCAGTGCCGTAGTCTGTGCTCGAACAGCGTCGTATTCGGTGGACGCAGGGGTTCTCTCCTCTTCTTCTCCCTCTTACTTCTTTCGACGGTGGTAAAGAGAGAGAGAGAGAGAGAGAGAGAGAGAGAGAGAGAGAGAGAGATCGGGGCACACATGGTGGGGACAATTACCACCGGAAGCAGAAAAAAAAAGCGGAGAAGACAAAAGTTCGATCGGCAGTCTCGAATTCGTGTACCCTTCCAAGACGAGTCCGTGAGAATCTTCTCGGAGGTCGAAGCAATCAGAGAACACGTGGAACTCGATATTCTACCTGGTCCTGGGATACACGCGGGAATTGTTCGAGACTCTGATCAATTTTCAATAATCTGCCATGGCTCTCGGCGGAAGCTAAACGTCATTCGAGTCTGGACACTCATTTTTTATCGAATCCAACAGTTTTTCTGAAGACCTCCGTAGCGCTGTTAATCCTGCATACAGTAATCGCTCCTTCGTTGTCCTGAATCGTGGGCACGATCGTTGTCCAGTGCCTACCCACTCCACTGCCTGTCAACGAGAGGATTAGGCCTGCGTGGATCTGGTCGCCAGATGTGTCCCAGGACTGTCTAGACCCGCGCAGAACAGAGAACAATAGGAAAAGAATATGGCAAGGAAATAAGGAGTTTTTTAAAGCCGGACAGTTGACTGCTTTTGACTGCGAATGCTTTTTTTTGTCATTTAACTAGCCGTTTCACTAAAGACGCAGTCATAAATCAAAAATAGTGTCCGGGCACGGTCGTTGTCCGCTCAAACCCCCGGCCTTTGGACAACGAAGGAGCTTTTACTGTACTTAGATACAGATTTCGGCAGTAATTGATTACATGAGTATTTTGTACTCGTGGTCCGCAATTACAATTACTGGTTGAGCCAAAGTAATTACAATTACCAATTACAATTACACGTTACTGTCGAGTTCCACGAACAATTCCTAACCCCAGATTTTCAAAGCCTACAATCTATGCAACGTGCTGTGAAAATTGTCTAAAATTCTTTCGCGCATCAGAAATAATTGATAAAACCTTGGAAAACATTTCGCAACAACCTGCACATTTTGTACCTGTTTGGCAAAGAGGAAATTCTCGAGTAAAACGCAAGTACTGTTGTCAAGGGTGTGCTACACTTGGACTAGACGGTAACTAGAAGAAGGTTAAAGTAAATAGAAGTAAATAGACAGAGGGAGAGGTAAATAGTGCAAAGGGGATACACAAGGCGGATAGAGTTATTTTTCCGACGATCGTAGAGGTGCAGCAATCGAGAGGCTCGAATGCCTTGATACCTTAATGCCTTGATGCCAGTACGAGTACGTAACGGCTCCTTGCAACTTCTTTGGCTTCCGAGACAAACGAGGGTCGCCGAAGACCCGGAAGTTCGTTCGACTCGGCGCATTAGCTCCTCGTCTGCCATCGTATTACGAGCCTTTTAGGTACTCAGAAACTCAATGGCCTCTACTACCCGGAACTATGCGAGCCAACGATTCAGTCGGATAATATTAGACACCTATATGTAGTCCTCACGCGAATCTTCACACCAAACATTTCCAAAATTTCACCAATTTTCGACATTTTCCAGATTTTATTTACTCACATCATCAATTCCATCGACTCCACCAATTCCATTGATACCATCAATTCTATCAATCTGAAAATTTCATTAATCTTTTTAATCTTATAAATTACATTTCTGTCAATTTTATCAAGTACATTAGTTTTATCATTTGTGTTCGTTTTATCAGTTCTTTCATTTTCATCAATCCTATGAATTCCATTAATTGCACCAATTTCATCCATTTTAACCACTTTTGTAATAAATTCTATAAATGTCCGCAATTTCATCAATTTTATCAAGCCCGCCATTCCCATCAATATTATCAGTACGCGAAGTTCAACAATTCCATCAATCTTATCAGTTTTATTAAGTTCATCAATCCCATCAATTTGATTAATCTCTTAACCGAACTGATACTGAACCGAATAAAAGGGATTCCTCCGGTAAAGAAATGTTTGTATAGTATTAATTTCATTAAAAAAACAGTTGACACGTAATCGCTTTAAACAATACGAAATGTTCAATTTCAATAAAGAAATTTGTGCAAATGTTATGTTCAAGTCCAATAAAAATTTATTGATAACAGGATTATAAACTTTGTAATGATTTCTTCGGTTACGATGAACATTTAATTATAAATAGAGAGATCACCGTTGCAAAAAATTGTAGAAAAATCAAACGTTCCGTACGTCATTGTTAAAAGAAATCATTGGGTTTTAAACGAACGCAACTGAGCTACGGATTGGTGACGAAACGATTTCCTAGCGAGCCGTGTCCCCGGTCACATAGCGAGAACAAGTTTTCCTGCTCGATCGAACAGTGATTCAAGTTTCCGATGCATTTCTTATTAGCTCCTTTTCCGTTCGTCCTTTTCCCTCTCCCGTTCTCTGTGCCAACGTGAACGGTTACTCACGCGGAGAACACGCTTTGTCCGTCGAGATGCCGGAAACATTTCTTTTAGTTCGGACGAGGAAACGTGCACGTTTAAAAAATTAGGCATTCCGATCATTGAAAAATCATATTATCACTATATCGTGTTATATGCATTTTATCTTTATTTGATTAATATTTCTTGAACGAGTTTCTCTGTTTTCTTTGTCAAGGGAGCAATTTAGGCCACGCCTACTTTCAAACAATTTAAACGCTGTAGAATATTTGTAAAATTTTGTAAAACATATGAGAGAAAACTATTTATCTTGTTCTTTCTCTATACAAAGTGCCTCGAAAGGAGGCGTGGCTTCGTTGTCCTCGACTGGAGCCAAAAGGGAGTCGCTCGCAGGCCACTGGTCTCATACTCAATTTAACGTGATCTAAAACAATTTGTACCCAATCAGAATTCTAGCAGATATGTACATCTCGTTTTCTCTGTATGCAGTGCCTCAAGTGGGCGTGGTTTAATGGCCCGCGACACCTGTAGAGCTGGGACAGCATTGCCCCGAGGCACTCTGCACCCGCGATGAGCACAAAATTCGTTTTATCTTGCTCTCCCTGTGTACAGTGTAGTAAATGGGCGGGGCTTCGTGGCCCTTGGCATCAGTACGGCCAAGACAGCGCTGCTCAGAGAACGTCTACAACCACTCCGAGTATAAGAGTTCAACAAAACATTAAAAAGCATGACAGTAGCCTCTTCTGAGCGCGTTTTAGCGACTCTCTAGTTGAGCGAGAGTTTAGGAAACCGAAGGCGGACATACACATGTGAGCGCGGAAAGAAATTCGTGAGACACAAACGCGAGTGTGGGCGGCGTGCGCCGATCGTGTTGCACGGCAACTCGAGGAGCAGCGTGTACATATGTAGGGAACAAGACAGATCGCGAAGTACCTGTTACATCGGAAGCCGCATCGAAGGCGCCGTTCGAGACGCACAGCAGTGTGGGAAGCTGCGTCGGCGTCGCGTCGGTCGCTCGCGCGCGCGAGCCTCGTCACGCCGCGTTATTCCGCGCCGTTCTGCCTCGCATTACGTCGACAATTGATCCTAACGCGCTAGACGCCGAGCCAATTAAGAGACCTCTTGTCCGATTACGTCATCCACCAGCGATACCCGCCGACCTCGCGCTTTCTACTGCGGACCGACTCTCCGCGAGCAACATTTCCTCCTCGACTCGCGCCGAATCGCCCGTCTGCGGCCGAACACAATTCTACTGGTTCGCCGGGACCTCTGCTATCCGAACCGATCCACTTCCACCGCTTATTGTTAGATCACTGTATCTTCGTTAGCTTCGGTGATACTTCAATGACATTTAATGCACATACAGAGGACAGCATGGCGTTTGGGATGCACCCAAGGATTTCTTCGTAAACCTTATCGTTTTTCAAGAAAACGTTGTCAATGGTTCAGCTTCTTCACAGACCATTGTTTCAGGAGTACCAGCTTGATTATACACATTAACCCTTTGCACTCCTTTGTCGAGTGTGACTCGACATCAGGGAAAGAAAAATGTAAATAAAGTGGGTTCTTATATGTGCAAATATAACTTCCACAAATATATAAATTACAACGAAGTTTGAGAGCTCTGTTTAATAGAATTAGTAAACAAAATTGTTTAAACTAAGTAGCAGTCAAGGAACTGTCCTTTCAAGTGGATTTCAATCAAAACACTTCAAATAGTAGGAAGTTGTTGGCAACAAAATTGAGAAATAATTCACAGTTGCTCAACAATTTTCTTGGTTGGCTAAAACCTCTGTTATCCGAACCGATCCCCTCGGCTCACTTAAAATTCTATATCTTAGTGAACTGTATTGATACTTCGATGAAATTAAAGCGATATATAGAGGATAGCGCCCAGTTTGAAATGTAGTTGAGCGTTTTTTGATAAACATTTGTATTTTCAAGAAAACATTGTCGAATCTGGCCAGTGTTTCAGTAAGAGTTAGCTAAATTGTACATGATTTCCTACTTGACTCACGCCGAATAGCACGCTTGCCGACGAACAATTGAGTCTTGAGTCACTGAATTCCGTAGGATCTCTCTCTTATCCGAACTAGTCTCACGTCATTTAAACTGCTGATCACGCTTTAATACCGTCGATACCTTAAAGAAATTTAGTGAACATACGAATGAAAGTATATAGTTTAACACGCACCAAAAGATTTTTCCAGAAATATTTCCATTTTCGAAAAAAAAAATGATCGGAGTTGAACTTTGCTGAAACATCTCCAATACAATGCGCCATTTACTCGTTTTTTGCCAACGGGCGTTGCAAATAATGATTTAACATAATTTGTTTGTTGAACAATATGAATAAATTGGGTCACTTGGGCCACCAAGTGTACCGATGAAGAGAGTTACATGGTATTTATTGCGCGTTGTCTTCGCGTGTTTTTTGTTCGATAAGAATTGTTGAGCGAGCGACAAGGGTCTTTTGTAAAAATTGTAAAAGCTGGTGTTCGGTCGGAAGAACACGCGAACGAAAATAATGAAAGAGAAACATTCCATCGACGTTCCTTCCAGGTAGCCGTGACCTCCTCCTTCTCCTTTCTCATCGTCGGTATCAGGCTCCGTTATTTTCGCGTTGACTTCGACTCGACAACGCGAGTCTTCGGGAGACGCGATTGTCCTCGTGGTTCTTTCCAGTGGAAACACCGTATCAGACACGAGGAATGGGAGACGTCCGCGCAAACATCCCTCCGGTCGCTCCCTGATGTTGTTATCGTGGTCAACTGACAGCTAATTCAATTATTCTAGCAAATTTCTTGTCAATCCAAACAATTTTCATTTGTTAATTCAAACATTAGCAACCTCACGATTTCCTTTTAACGCTATCGAGATTAATTTATCATAACTTTATAAAAATTAATTTCTGAAAAATAATGGAATAAATTCCCTCGTTCAAGCACCTTGAAAGCCACGAACATACGCAATAAATTTAGTGTTTCCATTCTTATAAAGCGACATTAATTGGGCAAAAGGATCGCTATAAAAAAAAGTACAGAGATGTCCCCCAGGCTTCATTGAAGCAAATTCTGAATCTCAAACAAAATATTACCAATTGTTACATTTTTATATAAAAAAGAGAATATTTTTTACCGTAAAGCGGTCAGACACACGATAACAAAAAATTGTTGATTCTTCCCGATATATTTGGACGATTCGAAAAGCTCGAATAACAAAAGCAAACTTGGACTATTATTGAGGACGTAACAGATGAAAAAAATCGTTACACAAAATACAAGAATGTTCCGCAGCCTGCGTTTAAACAAAAGAGAATATTTTTTTAGCAACAATTGGTGCAACGAAGAGCCAATAAAAATGGTCGAACTAGTATCGCGTATGCATCCGGTCGATGAAACGATCGACGAGTGACGGAAGGCAAAGGGATTCTAATGGGGGGTGGGGAGAAGGAAGGTATGCCGGTATAGGTGTTTACCAGAATATTTACGAGGAGTTGATTCCGTGGACGCGACCCCCATCCCATAGGGCCCTGTTCGGGTGCACACGTGTCGGTGGTTGGGATTCGGGCGCGCGTGAGCGCGTGTGCGTACGGTTTTGTGCGTGTATTCCGCGTGCTTGCGACGAGACGTGGCAACGCAGGTTGGAATGCAGTTTAGGAACGCGAGAGTCGCCCACGAGGCCAGTTCCCCTCCCCTTCCGAAGGCCTCCTTACAGGAAGAAACCGAGGCCGAGGGGAAGCTCGCGGCTACCAGGAAGGAACTCGTTGGAATTCCCTTAACTCGCCTTCTTTATTTTCGTCTACGACTATGCACGCCTCTCCTCTCCTCTCCTCTCCACCACCTCTTCCTCGCCGCTCTACACCCCACTCACCTCTTTCCCCGAAAAAATCTATACGCGCATTTGCTTCATAATTCGTTATTTATTATTCTGGAAGTCGAGCATAAGTGTATCCTATCGATAGCGTAATTGATACTCTGTTATCATAATCAGCAGGCTATTGGTATTTTTTGTTGTTGTTTTATTTTCTACTTACGTAATTGTTCCTTGTACAAGACACAAGCGAACAATTTCTTTATTGCAGCTTGCTGAGTTTTTGAAACAGTGCGCTTATCGCGGAGATGCCAAACAATTTGTACTGACCTTTGAATGATGCTTGTAATGCTCGTACTGAATTCGCCGTGAATAAAAATGGCCTCCCCAATTCCCACTGTGAACGATTGCTACGCTGAAAAGAACAAAACTGGTTAGAATGAGAACGTTAGAAACCTTCAAATTGTTTATAACGATTTGAATTATTATGAAAAATTTGAAATATTTTGTAGTTAATTATTGGAAAATAGTCCATCTGCTTCGAAGCTATAGTTACACTACTGATTTTATGCATCATCAGGGTCCCCAACCCTTCACAGCACAGTCCAACAAATTTCAGTGCCTGATACGAAAAAGGAATCGCCAACAGCTACGCTAATTGACGCAGATGTAGGTGTAAACGTACATATCCATTACGTCCCTCTCGGGCGAAACAAGACGACAAGAAAGTCCGAAAGAAAGAAACGGAAAAGAGAAAAGTAATTGTATATCTCGAGTACATTGGAGGGAGCGCATTCCTCGATCTCCTTCCTGTGTATTTTTCAGTTGATCCCTCGAATTCTAGTCCGTCCATCTCCCCCCACCCTCCATCCTTTCTTTTTATCATACTCCCGACATCCGGAGAATCGACGAGCTCGAGGTTAAGGTGGGACGATAAGCCGGTGAAAAATGGAAAACCTGTTCCTCTTCCTGTCTTGGGATGAGACGGTGGTCATTACATGCTCGAGTGCGCACGGAGGTCTCTCGAATATAGGTACCTGCCACTGGCCGTAAGTATCGCGAGAGACTGTCCGAGAAAAACCTCGAGTCGACCGGAAGCTGGCATCCCGATAGGCTGCCTTATATGTATAGCGAACCGTGCACGCCTGTACTTTTTGAATCATGCCCTACCCGCAAAAACACCCGGGCCTCGCCCAGCGACTTCTTCCGCTGCTGGAGAATCCGTCGACATCCGCGGAATCCTAGTAATTATCATCATTTCGCCTGGACACCCGGAAAATGGAAGGTGACTCGTGGCGAAATTTACGCAGCGTTTTTGTCCTCGGGATGTCATTCGGCAGACGTTTTCGTTGTAATTGTCGTTGTTTCGATCGAATCGATGTGACGCGAAGGGGTTGCTGTGCAATGAAGGACGGCTCACGGCGACATCTACACAGGATGTCCGGTTTAAATGCATACACGTACGATAGTTTAATTACTGAACGACATACTTATGACAAAAATTACTGCAAACAAATTATTTCACAATTTCCAAAATCCATCACGTTGCAAACTAAGCTGACTTCAGCTGTTTTCAAACCTAACCTCCAAAAGGACCGGACTTTCTGTTCACTTGAAACCGCTAGAAAATTGATCAGATGTTATGTTTCTCAATGAAAATTCGTTCACCGAGCAATTAGGGTACCGAGAATCCTCGGATCAGGGTGATTCAAGGAGAAACAAAAGTATGACGCAGCGTCAGATTCGTTTCAGGCAATCGGGCGGCCCATAGAAAGCAGAGAAAGAAAAAGGGACAGAGAGGGAGAGAATTCAAAGGAGAAGCTGGAAAGACGGGATTCAAAGCAAAGGCGCCGCTCGGTGGGTACACCTGCATCTGAGAGACGCAGTGGTGTTGATAATCCGCCTTATCCTAAAACAGGATCGGCTGCGAGATTCCGTGGGCGTGTCGGGACATCTTAGACCTGGCCCACAACCGCATCTTCCTTACATTTCACTGAGCTCGGTATCCTTCGATTCTCCCTCGTGCCACCCCCTCTTTCCTCACCCTGTCCCGCTTTGCATTACTCTCATTGTCAACGTATACTTCACAGAATGCTAAATTGATTACGCCCCGTATCTGCATACAACAGTGTCACATGTCAGTCTCAGAGCATTGTTATGTCTCGTCATCGCGAATGTTAACAATTTTGGGAAACATTAAATTTTTTAAATTCACATAAATTAAATGGAAATTATTTCATACTTTTTGGTGCGTTTTTTACAAACGCTTTTTTCAGTATTACAAGAGGTATCTCTAAGCTAACGAACATGGCCGTATTTTGTTTGATCTCGCAACTTTTTACGGCCATTGGAACTTGGCTCCTGTTTACAGGATGATTTTTGTTGGGATATGTATAACCAAAGATCAGTTCATATTATTAGTTTTCTCCATTGTTGAAGACAGAGTTTCAGCAGCAAACTCTGGGTACACTTTGACCGAAAATATTTCTCTTTGAAATAAAAATTTTTTGTCAAGTATAATTTTGTTTTGAACATAATAAATTCTGTATTGTATAGATTGAAAATTGTATGTTCCTTTTATTTTCGTATTTTATGCATTGTAAACAAAAATAAATGAGAAACTATAGTGATGTAAAATAATGTGGTGATGGCACAGAGTCCCGAGGACTGGGAATCCCGAGGCAGGGAGGTGTCGAAAAAGTAAAAATTGCGAATTCGAGTCGTGTGTTTATGCTCGTAGGAATGCTTATAAAGACGCAGACTTTCGTCGCGGCTGTCGTTCACCGTGGTTGGTCATCGAACCCGCGACAAATTCAAAATAAACGGTCAAGGAACCCAACATGACTGCTGATGGCCAGTGTGTACCTGAAACTCTTTGAACTTCTAGAAACTGCGGTATAAAGTAATGTGGAGTGGATACAAAATAATACAATAATAAAATGGTATAATACAGAAATACGAAATCGTACGAAATACTGGAAACTGCTGTAAAATAATACAAAATAACTGCAAAGTGATACAACATTGTATAAAATAATACAAAGCAACGCCAAATGAAGCAAAATTATATAGAATCATGCAAAATGAGGAACAACAAAACAAAATATAAAATTTGACCACAAAAAATAAAGTTTTGTGCTTAAAACATTTAAGCACAAAAAAATAATACACTAACGAGCATAACTGATTCAACACACCTGAAATCAGAATAACGTTTTTATGAATGGACCAAACGACTTCAATTTCTCTGCAAGGCCAGAAGAATTAGTTCAGTAAATGACGTCTAAAAAATATTTCGAAAAAATGCATTTGGTCGGAATTGCGGAAAAAAAATAGTAAAAATTGATTCAGAGGATAGAATGCAAGACTGAAACACCAAAAAGTAAAATTCACGAATACATAAAATATAGAACTGAAATACGAATAAAAAGGTGGCAGTCGTGTAGTAAAAATAAGATGGCGAGAGAGAGAGAGAGTACGTATCGCTAACACAAAATGATCGGGCGAAATAAGAGTCGGTAGAAGTGTACGACTGGAGGAACAAGGAATCCGAGTTCCTTTCATCCGTGATTGCGGCACAGAGAGCCGCGATTCACCGTATTCTTTCAATCGGGAGGCGAGTCAGAGGTTTTACCCGCGACGTTTCCGTTCTTTGCAAAATCTAGAAATCCCCGGCCGAAAAATCGAGCCGTGTCTCACGCGTCTATGAATGAACGCCATTTGCATAAGGCGTTCGTATGGAAATTAGGCTGCTGGACAAGCGAAACCTGTTCCGAATGCCCCGTAAAATTGATCTCTGACGAAAAATTACAGCTGCACAATTTTTCGCAAAAATAACTTGATACATTTAATCTGCATATCCTCAATGAATTCCTGTCCTTAAGTTCCACGCAGGAAAATTTGTAATTGGAAGACGTACAACTTGCATGTTGATATTTTTTTTATCAAGATTTGTTTCAAGATCAAAATTTTGGCTGCCAACTTTTTCGCGATTTTCAGATTGAGAAGCTTAATTGTAAAAAACCACATAAATATTTTAAAACATAGATTTACAAAAAGCTACCTTCTCGAATGTTTCTTTTCGAATCATTAAACCATCCCCGTCAACCCACAACCAATCGATCGAGCGTCAACAATAAAGAGCAAACTGGTTCCAGGTAGCGCGGCCATCAGCCCGACATTTTCCTGCGTTTCTCAGCGGCCGACGCAGCCCGACGACAGTCCAATTTCCTCGCAGATCACGAGCCGCTGATTACCATCTCATTCTCTTTCCGCAATCGCGCCGGTAATTAACAGGCGGTCCGGCGTAGGTGGCCGGGGCGTAACGGTAACGACAAAAAGTCGTTGAGACACAAGGACGAGGAGGGGGGGGGGGGAGAGAGCAGCGGAGAGCGAAGAGACTCTGCCCGAGGTTCTTGCGTGTCAAACGGTAAGGCGACCCGTGGAGCGGCTTCGAAAACATCTTACGAAGCTACCGGCTCGATTTTCCCACGACTCCTCCCACGGTTCCGTGAAGAATCTCTTTCCGAGGTCCTTCTTTGCCTTTTAACCCCCCTCGAGCCCCCTCGCCTCATCCCCATCCGCTGATCGTATTGACCGACTCTTCGGAGCAGCTCACTCGGTCATGTAACGGGCCCGCCAAGGAAAACGCACTCGAATTCCCTTTGATTCGCTCGGGCACAATGACGGGGTCGACGTACAATGACCATGCGAGGGTAAGGATGCGTGCTTTTCAGAGGCACTCGGTCGCCTCGGACTACCTGCAACCGCCGCCGCCCCCACCCCCACCCTCGGCCTAGGGTCCCCCTAGCCGGATGGAAGCGGGGAAAGCGCCGAGGAAGCAAAAGAAGTCGCTCCTCGGTACGGAGTACGGATATGAGGAGAGCGGGGCCAGAGACGAGCGCCGGTAGTTGGCCCCCAGGTGGGGGAAGACCCGATCCGCACGGGGACGCAGCTCGAAACGCGACCAGGACCCTGTATGCCTGCCATCATAAAGCGGAGGTTGCGTATTCGGTCGGGGCTACACGGTGGCTCGCGCTTCATCCCCTTCGAGATTTTCTCACGAAAGAGGAGGAGCGCGGTGGTCGACTTTGTCCCCGGGGATACGAAAAACGATCCTCCCGTGGACCGCGATCTTTCTTCTTTTTTTTCAGCCGCCTCTCCTATTTCTTCAAGGAGTCAGCAGCGAAACGGGACACGGATACTGCGATGAGGGAAGGTGTGGGGAGATGCGATACGACCGGCTGTTGTAGTGGGCTGACTGGTCGGTGCTGGATGTAAACAAACTGAGAGGACACTTTGGATCGCGAAAAGTACAGTTTTACAATAATTTTTAACCGGTTGGTTTTGTACAATGGAGCTGTTCGTTTGGTTGGATAGTCTGGTAAACTTTGGTCTACAAAATCCAAGTCTGGCTTAGGTCCCCACACCAGTTCCCGCCCCGGACCCATAGCCAATCAGTGATTAAAACAAAAAACCTCGCAGCATTGTAACCACCTGGAGACATAGTCATCAGAATTGGGGTTAGCAGGGAAGACCTAACATCGTCGACAAGACGGGTAGTAAACCACTAATCCCCACATTGAACCCGTTACTATAACAGTGCCAACAGAACCAATCGCTAATTAAAACAAAAATTCCAACGTTCGAACTATCTAGAAACAGTCGTTAGAATTGGGGTTAGCAGGCGAGACCTAACATCGTTGACAATTCGAGGCTAGTTCGGGTCACGTGCCAGTCTATCGAGCGAGAGAGGGGGGCTGAGCACGAAAATCAAATTACCAGAGCCGCGAGACCCGTGTCGTCCTATTAGTATTTACGAAGAAAATGTCAGGCCGATAAGCAATTCGCCGGATTCGCGCGGTTCTACCGCACCTTCTCAGCTCCCGCTTCTTGCGTCGCTTACGTTACTTACGTCGCTTACATAATAAGCGATGAACTCTCGGCTGGCTGTTCGCTTCGCCCTTCCCTGGCTGCCCCTTCCTTTTTCCCGGCCGTTTTCTCGCGGCCGCGGCGCATGATCGCATCGCGATGGAGGTGCGATCGTGCCTTCTTCATCGGGCCCGTATGCAGGGAAAAAGAAAACGGGCCTCCTCGAGACGGGAGGGGGCAGAGAACGAAGATAATGCCAGAGTTGCTTCGTTTCGACAGCATCGTGTTCCTCTTGGCCGCTTGGATAAGCTTACAGCATGCGAGAATTGACTTGGATTTGGATATTTTGGTTCTGGGTCTGCTATTTTTGGGTCGGGGCCAGGCAATGGTGTAACTTGCCCTGTGGGGCAACAGCTAGCTCCGATGCACTTGAGAGTAGAACATGTCTGAGATAAAGACGACATGAAGAGTCCTGGGGACTCTTATTAGGGGATGTAGGACATAGAATGCCCTATGAGCTAACTAGGTTGGTTGGAGGCCAATGCATCCTCATTAGAGAATGATCTTTAAAGAATATAGGAGTTTGGGAATTATATATTATAGGATTTAACGAAAACAATCATTAATAGTTCTTTGAACGAGATTTTTAGAAAATATTGAGGTTATCTTTTGAGAAATCGTAATTTTCAATCGTATCTCTCCTAATTTCTCCAATATTTGAATTACATATTCTTGTCTATAATATTTATTTCCTCAATTTTCGAGTTTCAATACTTCTGAAGCATTTTGAGAACTTACCCAGTGATATCAAACGATAATCAACATATGAAAGAAACTTTCTGAAATCAACGAAACCATCTCCAAGCGACCATGCAGTTACATAGAAATTTCATATGTATTAATCACAGTTCGAACTCTCAGGATTACGCCTCGCATTGCGCAACTCTGTTCTCCTAGTTCGCGCAACAAACATAACCTACATCTCTCCTGAACTAACCAATAAATTCATCTGTTTTGGATAAAATCGAAAATCGTGATTGCCGCGAATACATCTGAAAATAACCGAGGAACAATAGAAGAGAAGAAAATAATACCTGAAGGATAACGACTGCGACGCAACATCCTTTCTCTTCTTTCTTTGAGCGGACGAACCCGGTGAAAGACGCGAGTGAACCTTTAGGCGGTTGATCCTCCTTGTAGATTATTTCATAAGCGTTCCCGATACGGAAAAGTTCATCCGCTCTTACCGAGTGCAACGAGTTCGAGTCGTTGCGCAAGCGAGTCGACGAGGATTGCCTCGCTTGCTCGCGAAGCGAGCGTGCTTGTCTGCAAACGAGCATCCGTATTCAAATACCCTGACACGAATCTATAAGTAAACTCGCTCTTTCGGAAGCCGTGTGCGCTTCTCCTAAACCTTCGAAATTCGAAAAACGACGCCTCGTCGAACGGACTTTCGAGTGTCGTGGAAGATCTTTCGGCTGCTGGACGCGTGCTGCCCTCTCGCGCGATTTTACTTGTACAGAAATTGGTGGTCGCCAATTATGAACTGGCCGCGCGGTTTTTGAATCGTTCTTGGTTTGAGGAGGTTCTTTCCTCTTGTTCTTTTGGATATGTTTCTTATCTTTATCGTCTTTTAGGGTCTTTTGGAATTGTTGCGAAGTAGTAGAATATAATGCAGTGCTATTACTAGACTGCGGATCTTTATGGAAAATAAAAATTTACTTCGTCACTTACAAGATGCAGGAACCGTATCAAAATTTCTTCCTCTCTTTAACAATTGTAATAAATTAAAAATAACATATGGATGGTAAAATAACAAATGGTGGTATAAGCTTCAAGTTTTAAATGGTTTCCTACTGTATTCTGTAATAAATATTTAAAAAACATTATTGGAACATATAATAACGCCACACCGTTGAAACATGTTCTTCGAAACGGTCTAGTGTCCCATCCATGAGAAAAATCACGAAACTATTATCCAAATCAAATAAATGCAATAAAGTCTGACAAATCATAAAAATATTTGGCACAGTCATCCGGTACGACTATTCGGTCGTTCAGGAATGTGAACAGCCACGTTTGCTCGCTCGCGCGCGCGCGCACACACACCTTTTCCGGGATAATGCGAAGAGCGGCGAGCCCTTTGGGAATAATTCTTCCGCGTACGCGAGGCCGCGGAAAAGAAAACCCGATCACGTAGGTGTGCGCATGGGCGTGAGTATGCTCGCGACAACGTGTCCCGTTTTTGAAATCGCCTGTACGTGATCGAGGTAGATCCGCTTGGATTTCTCAGGACGACTACGATTAGCAATCGGCTGTACAGAGGACTCTGCCAAAGATTACCAACGAGTTACAACCCAATACACTTGTCGGTTTTTAAAATTTTACATCGGTCGCCGGGCGAATGCTAATCGGCCACCCGGGTTTACATAACGGCCCGCTGTAACCCGCGAAAGCTAATCAAATTTCTTCCGCTTGATTTACTATCAGTACAGTCCGATTTAAAACCGGGGCCCAACCGGTGTCATCAATTGTTCCGTTTTTATTTTCCTGTGTTCCACGAATTTCACCTTTTCTAGCTGGGTCGGGTTAAAGGAACCCAACAAAAACATCCTGTAAATAGGAGCCAAGTTCCAATGGCCGTAAAAAATTGTCAGGTCAAACAAAATACGGCGAAGTTCGTTAGCTTAGAAATACCTCTTGCAATACTGAAAAAAAAGTTTGTAAAAATTAGTTTAAAAGAACGCTATTTAATTTTTAAAGAGTTGCATGGAGGGCTAAATTATTCAAACTTGGTCGCTACCTAACACCTTTCATGGCCATTGGTTTAAAAAGTAACGGCCAAATTTGAATAATTTAGCCCTCCATGCAACTCTTTAAAAATTAGATAGCGTTCTTTTAAACTAATTTTTACAGACACTTTTTTCAGTATTGCAAGAGTTATGTCTAAGCTAACGCACTTCACATCAATTTTTGTTGAAATTTTATCAATTATCAAACTTTGATAATTATTCCTTTGAGTGTTTGTTATAGTGGACCCCATTTACCAAATTTCAAGCTTGTAGGTCAATGGGAAGTACCCAAAAGGTTTTGATGATCTGTCAGTCGGTCAGTCAGTGACAAATTTAGCGATTTTTGAGGTCCTATATCTCGGAACCTACTAATGCTGGAAGATTAATGTTTCGTCAATATTGAGACATGATAGCATTTAACAAGTGTACGAAATTACATCTCTCCATCTGCCTCCAGTGCCGGGTTATAAGCCTCTAAAAAACGGCTAAGTGCACCTAGATCTTTTTCTGTGGACATTTATGGAATTTTGGAAATAACTAGGAGCTTTTTTACTTCACGTACTAGAGCTCAAATTAAGCTGCCTTCGAGAACGTCTTCAAAATTATTCGTTTAAAAATTTCTATGTAATCTAGTAACTTTTGAGATAAATGCAACGAAAGGGGAAACAATTTTTGAGGCGAAATGCTTGGTGCCCACGCCGAATTATGTGCAACTGTCATGGCGTCTCGTCGGTGGCAACACTTCGGCCACGCAACCCGCCGGTTTATATAATAAAAGAACCAGCCAGTTCGCAGCCGTGTCGCGAATTACCGGTATGTGAACTCTATCGTTACGCAACCATTATCCACCGCATTATTCTGGGTTAAATAATATTATCTCACGAAGAAAGCGTGGTAGTTGCACTCGCGCGCATTAAACACAAACGCGGTTCCGACGCGTCTGGTTGTCGTCGTTTAATTCGATTAATCGCTTTATTAATGCCGGTTCGGCCATTTTGTTTGGTTCCGTAAATGGCTTTACAACTGGTCGTAAAGGTGTTAACGAGCCTTAGGATGCTTTTGTAGTGGCGTAACCGCCGGTGTCTCTACTAAACCTTTTTTCTTCTCTCTCCGTTACATAAAGCACTTTTGTTTTATTAATTTCTCAGTAATTTCTTAATTTTTCTGGAAACCGACGGAATTATGTAACGTCGCGATTATTATAATCCGTCCAGACGTGTCTTACGATTCTTCGGTGTCCCCCGGCGTTGTCCTCCATTTTCGTTTCGCAAAGGGAAATGACTACAATTACAGGAACGCGATCGCTTTCACCGAAAGATGTTCCCCGAGGCGAAATTCGGGACCGATACAAAGATGTTTATGTCGATGTTGTATGCTTTTCATTGATGATAACAGTCATTAAAGGACCGGTGAACGAACAGCTGTACGAAAACTGTGAAAGGTTTGGGAACAACCTTGTAGCCGCCATTTGTTAGATCGTTCGAACACGTCTTTATCGAATGTTTCGAAAAGGACATTATGCTATTAATGAACGACAAACATACAGTACTGCGATGTTAATGCCATTCTGCTTGGGAACAATCAGTCGATTTGCAAAAACTGAATTTTACATCATCCTTTTTGGAACGCCCTCTGCATGTGAAACGTTGCGAGACAATTGTAGAAAATGGGGGTGATTGTATCAAATTTGAAGTAGAAGAAGTATTCGCCAACAGTACGGTTCCCCCGCACCGCTCCATGCAGGCAAATCTGGCACGGGCAGAGACGCTATTCCCCCACGCTTCCGCCAACAGGCCGGTCACGTGACACGTCCCGTCTCTGTCGTGTCACGTGATTAATCTGGTACTGGGAGAGAGAGTGCAGTGCAGCCAGAACGGGGAAATCGAGGGAATACAGTTTACCCCCTCTCTGATAACCAGACCAGCCTACGGCACGGGCGCCGTGGTCCAGTGTCGCCAGATCAGGTAGAAACCGGCCTCATTTGCTCTCCTCCTTTTCCCCTTCCACTATCCTATTCCACCACCATAAGCACACTCCAACGTCCCCCACTAAGACCGTAGACCAGGCAGTTCCAACGAGTAGCTCCGGAGCTATTCGAGGCACCTTGCCCGCTTAGGTTCTTCCCCCACTCTTAGACTTCATCGTTATATGTACAGTAGTGGGAAGCTCCCACCACGGGAGACGCACACGCATACATTGTAACCGTCGAACTTTGTTGCTGTTCCCTCCCGAGCCACAACTGCCACCACTGCCGCCCACGGTTAGGGGAAAGGAGGAGAGTAAATACATGCACTGGCTGCACTGAGAGAGGGTAACTTTTTCCCCTCAATTCGTGCTACCTCCCCTCATCTGGCGACTCCGAACAAAGGCGACCCCAGCCAGTACAGCCTCGCAGGGACTACTTCCCTTACAGTACCCCTCGCTCGATTAGCACACACCGATGTGTGTCCCAGGGACCACCACGGGGAAGTTGAGCGTAGAGGATTTTAGGACTATGACCACCACCACGGGGAGGTTGAGCGTGGCAGATTTTAGGACTATGACCACCACCACCGTGGTGAACCTGTTAGTGGACCAGAGTCGCCACTAGTAAGCCCATATTCCCTAAGTCCCCGAGTTCCTTGGTCTTCGCTTCCCCTCTTCTCCTTCTGTCTATCTCTTTTCTTACTTTGTCAATTTTCCTATTGTTTCTACAAGTCTTTGTCCCCACAACCAGTTAATATCATAATTAATATTGTTACTATTTTCAACGTCTCGAAATGGGAGTACGGGACGTATTCCGTACAGTATCAGAAATCCCGAAAATATTTACGAGAAACCCGAACAGCCCCGGGAATCCTGAAAAAAATCCGAGAATTCCCGAATATCCTCGCACACCTCTAAAAAATACACTTTTATATAATTTCTGCTAATAAAAATTTTGCGCAGAGATCCGCAGTGTAATCGTAATGGTAAAAATGGGTTAAACGTTGACCAAGATGGCGTCGACGCGGAGTAATGGTCGGTCTCCGAGGATTCCTATGGCGGCGGCGCGAAGAGGACGATCCAGGCGAAAGAGAAGCGGGGTTACGTAAGACGGTGGATCTCGCGTTTCTCGTCGACCTTTAGGGCCGAATCGCGAATCACGAGCCACGAGGAATCACGAGGACTCACGAAAGAGGAGTCATGAGCGGCGAGGAGTCACGTTAGCGATGCAACGGCACGACGACGACGTTCTCTAACTTTCCTCGTTGCTGCTCGATGAGAGGCGTGTGCGCTTTCCGGAATACCAATGCCGCATAGAAGACCGAGCGTCGCACTCTGCATAGCATTGTTTCTCCTCTCGATGTCCCTTTGAACCGTCCCGGTCGCCATCTTGTCCTTCCAATTCGGCATCCGTCCGGCATCTTCGATCTTCATCCCTTCCGGTCAGTCTGACCACCGATACTTTAGCTACCGGCAATTTTCGGCTATTTAGAGCCAGACTAGATAGAACAGACTCTAAACTCTAACCTAATATAACTTACAACTTGATCTCGTACATCAGACTATTCAGACTGCAAGTCTAGCAGTATCTTTCCTCACGAACAGAATACAGTTTGGTTTATGCCGAAGTTCTCAAAATGGCGGATTCGTGAAGTTTATCCTAGAGAAAGATTCGAAAACGTTGTTTATTTCTACGAATTTTCAAAAGTCCAAAAATGGCAACAAACATTTGATCATTGTAAATTGCTTGGCTCGGGAAACGGAATGCCACTTGTTTCTCGTCGAGCCTGGCAACATGGCGAATTTGCATGACCTTAATAGCGCGAGCTTGTTTCTAAAGAGATCGCCATGGAATATGCAAGACTTATAGCGTAAGTGGTAACATGTTGCAAAATTTGAGGCGATGACGCGGTACAGATTTTTCAAATTGCAAGTGACGCAAAAGTCGCGTTGGGCTTAATTAGGTTCGGAGGACGTTTCGGCACGAATGCGGAGGAATCGCGGATGCATTCTAACGGTGATTGCATCGAGAATTGTCGAAAGATGCGACGGGAGCTGAAAAGATGAGAGAAAGTGAATCCGAGCGTCTCTGGGTGTTGCGTCAACGTAATTGCAGATGCGGTTGAGAGAGCTCCTCGCGAACAAGTGTTGCATCAGCGATATAGACGCTGCGATCGGAAATGCACTGAAAGTTGCTAATCGAAAACCCTTTTCCAAATGGCCACTCGAATGTGGGTTATGCCACGTGGAAAAATCTTTTCCGCGGGAAAAATTCGTGAATACACGAATCCACAGGTCCTCTGACCCGTCAACTAACCTGGGTTACCATTTCTTTTGCCATTTTCATTGCAGCCGGTATATACGGCTCCATTTTGACCCGGTGTTTCAGGAAAATCCGCAATTATGCGAATTTCAAAACGAACCTACTAGACAACTTTCAGAAATGTTTTTACTGCCCCTAATATTAACAAAGTAGGTGAACAATCTTCGAATCGAGAAAGCAATATGGCGACTTGGGCAGTTCGAAGAGGTACGATCATAAGATCATAAGATTCTACTTTCATTTTCTTCGTTTGTTTCGGATTTTCGCGCGAGATTTTATGTCAATTTTCTAAATGAGAACCGCGAACCTCGTCGGCGAGGTTCGCGATCACCATGAGTATGTATACTGCTCTGTGTAAGTGTGTTCCCTTTGCGTTCGATAGGATCTTTCACAATCGACCTCGGTCCGCCATCGAACGGTGAAGAAGTGCCGTATATACATTATTTATAAACGGAATGAACAACAGAGCTCTTACGGCATCTGCTTGACTATATTATTTTATTACGTTCGTACTGGAAGGCGCGCTACAGCGATATATTATTGAAGAGACCTCGATAAAATATTATAAATTAAATACATATAGTAATTTTTTCGAACTCAGCTATCCTTAGCCCTTTGCGGTCGAACATGGCCCCTCCATTTTATTTTAATAACCTCTTAACTACAATACATTCTCATTGACAACCTTCTAACTAATTTATAACAAAGAGGAAACACCAGAATGTTACTGACGTAACTTTCCATTATTGGTGCTGATTATATTTTTCTAATAGTAGGTGCCATGAATGCATAAACTCCGCTAGCGATCGGCTATAGTGTACGTGTTATTGTTATTGTAATAGGTGGTCATACGTGTCGTTTAAAGTCCGGCCGATGGTTAAAGCGTCGCATAACAGGGTCCGGGAGCGTAAGAATGTCAGACGGGCATGTTGCCCCGTAGAAACGTAGTACACATGCCGGATGGGTCCGTCTCGTGTTCCAGGTATTATAATAACGATGCTCACGTGTCGGGACTGGCGATTCGGGCTTCGCCCACCTTCGGGCCACCGGGTTTTGCCCCTTCCCCGTGCACCTGTTCCATGGGAACGTTGACTTCGAGGCGTGGCGCCGGAACTCGAGGAACGTCCTAGCCCGGCAACCTCATCGGAAATCGCGTCTGTCGACCGCGTTCCAACAGCGACCGCCCTTGCCGTCGACCGCGCCGATAGTGTCTGCTGCCTTGGTACCCTAACTGCTGTCAGTATCTCCGTAACTGTCGTATCGTCGGGTCTGCCGAGCGACAGTTCCAGAGGTGCTTACATTCTTCGTAATGTGCCGATCGTAGAAGAGGGGCTGAGCTTCTCTTTCTTCCCCGTTCGTCGTCCTCTTTCACGCTAGAAATTTAAACCCTTATTACACACGTAATTATGATCGCAACTATATCGTGTTTGGAGCCGTTTTAATTAGAGAAACGAGTCGAATGCGATAGCAAAAGTTTCATTCATGAAAAACCAAAAATAAGAAGATATCTCAGTTGCCTGTAACCAAGAGTATGCATCTTATTGTTAAACTTCCTACTGATAATCGATAAGAGCAAACGAATCATTTTTACGAAATAAGTGCGTTTTTCACAAAATAGGAAGAATACAGAAAGGATTCTAAAATACACGAATTAGAGTGTCTAACGAGAAGACCTCGCGTATCGGGAACGCCGGATCGCAACGAGTTTTTGTGTGGACATAGCTTAGGCACCCTCATGAACTATCCAATTAGTTTCAGCTGCCAACGCGAATCCGTTTTCGAGAAAATCGATTCTGAAATTGGAAAAAATTCGTACCACTCGAATATCCCAGGTTCGCGCCCCGTGCGGGGAAAATTCTTTTTTTTTCGAAGTTTCTGCAATAATGTACAGTAATTTTACAAGAAATAAGCAAAAAATTAAATATATTAACGATATTAATTCTCCGATTCTCGCTTATACCATCCTTACCCAAGAATGCTTTGCGAATGCAAAATTGCCACCCCCCAAGCGTCCGTAGCGCGCGAAATTTGAAATCTTGGTACACGCGGCGTCCTCCCTCTCATTACGCCGATAACCGTCCACTCCAACATTCAAACCTATACTAATCTGCAATACTTATACTATTCAATTGCGCATACAATTCAAAAGAAAACTTCAACTTCGTTAATACTACTTGATCAACTATTAGAAAATTAAAGTGCAAACTGAACGCCAACAGCACAGTCCCACTTACAAGTAGGGTCAACGACCCAAGAACTGACAAACCTCCCCCAAGACTCAGCATCCCTCAACTTCCATAACATTCGTCCATCACCCGCATTAATCCTTCCAAAAATTTTCAAAGAATCTCAGCATAAACATTTCCAGAACTGGTGTTATTAGCAGCTTGTAACAGAAAAGTAACAGAAGAAAGGCTCCCAATAGGTCGAGCCGGGTCCGAGTATCGAACACCGAACCCGCTGACAATGGAGCCGCAGACTATTGATCGGTCGGCGGCGTCGCGCCAGCGCAAAGCAGTCCACTGGTCGCACAAATCAGTAGCAAACTACCTTCATTCAGGTTCCGCTGTGCTCTGCCAAACAACATTCCCTCTCCGCTGGCTATTTCGACACTGTCAAAGTGTCGTCGCGCGTGGCTAACATGTCCGGTGGTATGTGTGCATGATTTTCTTACTATTTCTCATATTTCCTCCCGTTAAAGAGTCGCTCGAACGAAGGGGGCGGAAATCTATGCGAGGAGGAAACGTGGGAGGAAAGTTGACAGAGAAGATGTCGTTGGAAGTGTGTAACAATGTTAATTTGCTCAAAAGATAGGGACTACATTGGATTCGCAACCCTGCCGGAGCAGGTGCACAGAAAGTCGGTTAAAAGAGGGTTCGAGTTCACCCTGATGGTACTGGGAGAGAGCGGTCTTGGAAAGTCTACGCTGATAAACAGCCTCTTTTTAGGGGATCTATACAAGGACCGCCGCATCCTTGAAGCTGGAGGTCGGTGGATGATATTTCTAATTAGTTGGAAGTCTTAGTGGGATCCTGGGATTCTTAGTTTGTATGTAATGGTTTGTAGAGCGCATCGAGAAGACCACGACGATAGAGAAGAAGACGATGGACATAGAGGAACGTGGTGTCAGGCTGCGTCTGACTATCGTTGACACTCCAGGTACCTATTTAGTGTGTTTGGTGATGATTACAGTTTTCTTTCGACACGAGACATTTTGAGTGGGCCGAGAGCAGCGCATCTTTTGCAGGGCCGTCTTAAGATATTCGGCGCCCGTGGGCTACTAAAAATAATGCGCCCCTCTTCATAAGAAAATACACGGGATGGTTAGCGGGAGCGGGGTGACCAGCGAAGTTATACGAAAGTGTCAGAACTAGAAAAAGCCAATTTATTACCATTACGCTATAAAAGAACATAAAATTTATACGAAATTGCCGCCCCCAAAAGGCTTGCGCCCCGGGGCTTAGCCCGTTTAGCCCTGTGGTTAAGGTGGCCCTGATCTTTTGCAACATGTTTAGTTCCTGTGTCCCGCAATTAGTGCAAACAACTATTTTGCATAGAGACCGGCAGTCTGATAATTAGTGAATATGAAATAAAAAATTACAGGGTTCGGTGACGCAGTGAATTGCGAAGATACGTGGAAAGCATGCTCGGCATACATCGACGAGCAGTTCCGGCAATACTTCACTGACGAGAGTGGTCTAAACCGGAAGAACATCCAGGACAACAGAGTGCACTGTTGTTTGTACTTCATTCCTCCCTATGGTCACGGGTATGGTTCAATTTCTAGCCGGACCTTGCGTTAGTTGGAGGACACATTATGCTGACGTAGAGTCTCATCTGGCTACATATTTACTTCCTTTTGGTCGTGCATTTTTTCTAGACTCAGGCAACTGGATTTGGAGGTGTTGAGGAGGTTACACCGCAAGGTGAATGTGGTCCCAGTGATCGCCAAAGCTGACACGTTGACAACGTACGAGGTGAAAAAGCTGAAAGAGCGGATCCTGGCTGACATTGAGGAGAATGAGATTCAGGTAGTGTTGTAGGCTACAAGCGTGCTGATCAATCATTCTTAATGATCTATGAACTAACTGGTGATTTAGTGAATTCAGTGAATCAATATAATTTTACAAGCATAGGAAGGTTGATTAGTGGGTTTAATTGTCTACGAGCCGTGAAATAGTCATTTGTTTTTCTTTCTTTAATGAAATTGATGATAAGATTGAAAAAGTGGGGGAGGTAGAACAAAAGCTGAAACGCGAAAGGACGATGCTTTGCACGTAGATATATCAGTTTCCGGACTGTGACAGCGACGAGGACGAGGAGTTCAAGCAACAGGATAAAGAACTGAAGGCGTGCGTTCCTTTTGCTGTTGTTGGAAGTTCCACAGTGCTCGAGGTCGCTGGGAAGAAAGTCAGAGGGCGACAATACCCTTGGGGAGTGGTAGAAGGTAACTATATTTTCCTATATCGTAAACACCTTATTTTGAAAAATTGTTAAATACTTTTTCGTATGGGATTTAATGAAAATGGAATTAGATAAATCTCTCTGGGTGTTTTTTTTTAGTACATGTAGTTTCTTAAAAATTTTATCAATTTCAAGTTTTTATTAATTCTTGTATGTAGTAGAGCAGTGGTTCTTAAACTGTGGTCCGCGAACAATTGTGACATTTTGACAGTAACAGATATTTTTGCTAAAAAAAAAAATTAAAGGCGATTGTTTTCATGTTTCAAATTAGGTCTCAAGAACTACGTAAAATGCATATAGGGTTGGGATGGGGTCTGCAAAAAAAATGTAGTTCAAGAGGAGGGCCCCGGACTACATAAGTTTAAGAGCCACTGTAGTAGAGTTTTCTAATGATATTATAAAAATTAAATCGAACTATGTGGTTTATTCAAACTTTGTATTCCATAATTTTTTGAACATATAAAAATTTAATTAAACTATTCGTTTCTATACAAATACGTATTAGATTGAATAAAAGTAAGTTCGAGTTTTCTGATAAGTGGATTGACTAAATTGAAAATAAAATATCATTTTTGTAAAAATCGACTTACGTTCTGCTTTTGGTCGACCACAGTGGAGAACCCGAAGCACAGTGATTTCGTGAAACTCAGAACAATGCTGATATCCACGCACATGCAGGATCTGAAAGACGTAACACAGGACGTGCATTACGAGAATTTCCGGGCGCAATGCATTTCCCAAATTTCACAGCAAGCGATTCGGGAACGGAGGTATTTACGCATGTAAATAAGTATTGCATTTCAGTAGGTATACTTTTCTCTAGATGTATGTGTGCGTGTCCATCTATTTCTGTCTCCCTTTCAAACGATCTTCCCTTTCACCTGCAGCCTCTAATCAGACGAGTCAGGGAAGATAAAGAAAGTACCAACATGCTTCCTCTGGCTCGACTTGTTGGACGGACCATAAATCGTAACTTACAAAAATGGCAACATTAAATTTAAACAAGAAAACACAAATTTTTAATTCAAAGAAAAATAAATAACTATAAATAATAATTGTTTAATTAGAAAATTAAAATTTCAAGAAAAAATGTCGAATTTGTATTTGCAGTTCAAAAGAACAATCTTGAATTTGAGATTTGAAGAAAAACAGAAATTTGTGTATTGTAAACCTGTTTTATTTAAACATTTTAATGTGAATTTCAGTAGAAATAATAATTTTGAGTTCGACATCTTTTAGTGTTGCAAGTTTTGTGCAGTTTATAATTAAACATCGAATTTTCGGAATAATAAACCGAATATTACTATATTATAACCAAACATAAAACGCAATCTTTCTCTAAAAAATCGAAAGCAAATGATCGTTTAATAATATTTGTTATTTTTGTCTAATATTGGAAAACATATTCCGATGACTCCCCAGAGACGGGGAAATTCAAATGTAGCAATCAAGAACAGATGCAGCGGGGAAATTCAAAATTAGTGGCCACTGCTCAAAATGAAAAGAAGCGAGAAAATTAAAAAAATAATGTTTTTGATTTTATGGTACTTTATTATAGACTCAATGTGCTCGTTAATTGAATTATTATTGCATTGGGAATATAGTTAAAAGAACGTGCACACTCATTGCATTTTTACTGGATGGTAAAGTATTGTCAAAGTAGTGCACTACTTACTGGTACTTGATAAATGTGAACCGAGGAGACTGAAAGTGTAGTTAAATCATCAGCTTGACTCGATTTATTCTATTCACAGCAAATTGAAGAGAGACTCGGGCCCCCACTTTGAAAATACTATATCTGACACAGACCGATTACTATTGCAAAAGGACCAAGAGGTGAGTACTATAGCCGTGCTGTTCATATCTGAGGTATTACATATCTGCGAAATGTTTCGCAGATTCGAAGAATGCAGGACATCCTGGCACAAATGCAAGAGAAACTGAAGGCGAACGGTCAAGTTGGACCCGGTATCGGTCTCAGAGGACGTGTAGGCAGTCTAGGGAACGATCTGGATGCCACCGATGTCGAGAAGAAACGCAACAGTATTATAGACGTTTGAATTCGCTCAAACACCCCTATAAGTTGTATAGGTTGTCTGGAGACCATAGAATTCGTGTGCAGCGTTTCTATAAACGGGCCCAATTCGGGTCCTTGTCGGAGGAATACGCACAAGATCGATGAGCTACGCGTTCGGTAAAGAGAAGTCGAGGAGCTTGTGCAAACCTCACAACCTGTGAGGGTGTACAGTAATGCTTTAAAAATTACGTTTCCTGTACGACACTTCAAACCTTACTGTTCTCTCTTTTATCTTACAAATTTTTTCATAATTTATGCCGGAAATTTTGGAAATTTGATAGAATTTTTATTATAAATATTGTTAATTATACATATATATATATAAATATAGTATTTATTTATTGAATATAATGTTGACTATCATAATTGAAATTTTATTTTGTATCAGGAGAACAGCAGGGTTAAAAATTGTTATTTTAGTAAAATATTTGTAAAACACTTAGGACAACAAACTAGAGATGTTTTCAACAATATTGATCTCATTTTTATAAAAAATAGGTCGTAATTATCAATTCGCTGATGAAAGTTGTAGGAAGGATAGATCGGTAATACTGTAATATATTACTTTCAAGATTTTTGAGGCATTACAACAGGCATGGGGGCAACTAAATTTTACCTGGGAGCATCCTGAATTGTCCCCAGTGACAATTCCAGCTGAAGTGAACAACGTCAGAGTTGCAAAATCCGGCACTGATGGTTACAAAATTATTTATCTTATTCCCTGTCTATGTAGAACGCTGTGAGGGGCGTGGTTTAGCTACTCCCTCCATATCGAGTGCTCTGAGGAACGTGGCTTCATTGCTCCGACCGTACAGGGTGCTATAATGGGCGTGATTCTGCTTCTTCCTCCAAATAGAGTGCTCAAATGGGTGTAGCTTTACGAATCCTCCCACCTAAAATGCTTTGAGGGGTCTGGTTCTATTTCTCCCAGCATATACAATACTCCGAAGAGCGTGCTTTCGGCACTCTGTCTGTGCAGAGTGCTTTGAGGAGCTTGATCTTGCTCTTCCCTACATATAAAGTTCTCTAAGGGGCGTGGTTTCGGCAGAGTGCTTTGAGGAGCTTGATCATGCTCCTCCCAACATATAAAGTGCTCTGAGGGGCGTGGTTTCGGCAGAGTGCTTTGAGGAGCTTGATCTTGCTCCTCCCTACATATAAAGTGCTCTAAGGGGCGTAGTTTCGGCACTCTGCCCATGTAGAGTTCATTGAGGGGCTTGATCTTGCTCCTGCCTCAGTATAAAGTGCTCTAAGAGGCGTGGTTTTGCTGCTCCTGAGGACAATACGTACCCATGCCTGCATCACAGTATTATTACTCGAACTTACGCAGCGTTTCCACTTTTATATGCATGAATATGTCCTTATCTCAAACAGTATTTGATATCGCTACCACGCACTCACACGAACGATAAACTGTATTGTACATATAATAAATTCGGGCAGTTATGGCGACAAGAATAAAAGGGTACCACTGAGGAAGAAAATCGAGTGACTTTTTTCTTTCTTTCACTTAATTATTTTCATTTTTATGAAATTGTGTGTCAATCGAAATACATGTAGAAAGAAGAAATAGAATTCGTACAAGTTTTAAAACATAAAATTTAATTAAGGGAGACGAAATTGAAGTAAAAAATGGGACATAATTTTGAAAATGCCATGCCATTTTTGAAGTACTTATCCATTGAATAACTTTGTGCAACTGTTTTCGACAATTCTGAAATAAAAAATCTGATTTGCACCATTTTGGTTACCATCAGCAGCAACAAACATTAAGAAACGTTTCATTGGTAAATCGGGATTTTAATACCATGCAAAAAGTAGCAAGCGGTTCGAAGATTAAGAAACTGCAATAAGTGATTGCTGCTGTATAGCCCGGACTGACAATGCGGTTTTATTATTAACTATAATTATAGGTATGGATTCGTATTAAAGTCCCCCCAAATCACAGTCATTCTGTCTCTATTTCGTCGCGCCCGCGGCCAGCAACCCGGTATAAAATCCACCGACGTCCTAACGTTATGCGATTTTCTTTCGGTGAAGTCTCGCAGGATCGTGCAGACTAATGATTTCGAAGGTTTGTCCGTCACGCCATATTTTTTCTTAAATCAGTACGTATTTTTGTAACATCTAATTGACGTTCAATCAATATTTATTATAACAAACCAATCTAAAAAGTGTGAAAAAGTGACTTCTAGAAATTGTGATGTGCATTTTGGGATAACAAAGATGATAATAAGTAATTGTGAATGTAATGAAAACAGTATTCGTTTGAATTATCGAATTTTGCAAAAAGCGGATTAAGGTTTTATTTAATTCACCAATTCAAATTTATTATATTAAAGTGTACTAAAAATCGAATTAAAATTTATTTTATCAAATTAAAATCATGTTAAAATCTATTTAAAATTATTAAATTTTAAAACTTGTGGTACAGAAATCTCTGTTCTTTTTATAAAAATTTAAACAAGTGAACATTTTCAAATGGTAGAAAATATTGTTAGCTAAAGGTGTACCAACCTACTACCTTAAAATATGAATCTGTGTTTGTATTTCCGTACAAAATTGAAGTTATGAAATTTTAAATAATTAACAAAAGTATTCAGTGTGAACCATTTAAAATGAAATGAGACTTTTGGGATAGTTTTGAATAGTGACGCAAATGAAATTTTAACATAACCTGAACCTAAATTGGGAAAGACAATCTCGGCTAACTAGTTCTGTCATTTTTATGTATAGGCACTCCTGTTAATGATGATGTTGGTAGGAATTTTGAGCGAACCTCAAGGACCTGCCTATCTTCCTCCTCAAGGTACCCGTGCACCCACGGGCGGTGGTGGTAATGTTGGTCACCCCGATGAGTGGGCTGGAGTGAGTATTTTTTTGTTATTTAGTACTTTTAGTTATTTGCCCGTTCTAGGTATTTACTCATTTTTTGTTACAATACGTTTAAAAGAATGGTGATTTTTTAATTGAAGAATGCAATCCCTCTGCAGAATGAACCCTCACCCAGCCCAAAATTTGCTCAAATAATTGTTGAAATCTATGATAAACCTCTGATAAAACTAATCTTCGCTTATAGGATCCGGCAAACTACGAATTCTCGTACGAAGTCCAAGACGCAATGGCCGCATTAGACTTCGGTCACCATGAGACGCGAAAAGATAACGAAGCGTCAGGAACGTATCATGTGCTGCTACCTGATGGCAGGACCCAGATTGTCGACTATGTTGCCGACGACGCTGGATACCGTCCAATGGTGCGGTATGAAGGCACAGCCACGTATCCTGCTCCAGGATCTTCTCCAGGAGCCTCCACCAATGAAGGATACCGATACTAATTATTCCATGATGTAAATAAATAAAAAATGTTAAGATTAATCAACACTGTGTAACCATTTTTAATAAGTTCAACGGTTTTGTCCGTTTTTTTCTTGCACTTTTCATGTAGTTTTGCTTTTGTTAATGTAACGTAAAAGTTCCTCTACATCTTCCTTTGAGCCTAGGAAGATAGGGGATCTTTGATGAATTGTTTCTGGTAGAATGTTTAGAATATCCATTTGCCCATTCGACGCCATGCCACCGGCTTTTTCGAGTATGTACGCCATTGGGATGCATTCGTATAAAAGTCGAAGCTTGCCAGTTGGATTGCTTTTAGTCGCTGGATATAGAAATATCCCGCCGTATTTGATCGTTCTGTGAACGTCAGCCACCATGGAACCCACATACCTAGCACTATAGGGTTTTCCACTGGTAGGATACTTTTTCGAGTGAATGTACTCTTTGATAGGTGCCTCCCACGTGCCTTCATGGCCTTCGTTTATGCTACAAGTGTTATGGAAATCAAATACGTAACAAGATTATTAAACGACAGGGAAATAAATTAAAACTAAAAAATGTAATTACCTGTATATTTCCCCCTTAGGTGGCACCCTCATGTTCTTATCAGTCAAAATAAATTCTCCAATCGCCGGATCGTAAGTAAACCCGTTTACCCCATGCCCAATCGACACCACAATTATAGTCGCAGAACCATATAGTGCGTATCCAGCAGCGACCAAATTTTTACCTGGTTGAAGAGCATTCGCTGCCACAGGCTCCTTTGCTGGGTCTGGTTTCTTATAAATTCCAAAAATCGATCCAACTGACACCAAGCAATCAATGTTCGACGATCCATCCAATGGATCAAAGCAAACTATATATTTCCCGCGTTTTTCAAACTCCACTTCAATGGCCGTCGGATTTTCTTCGCTCACGAGAACACAACTCGCAAAAGAGGACGTCAACATGTTTATGAACAGCTCATTGCTGAACACGTCTAATTTTTTCACCTCCTCCCCTTGCACGTTCCGTGACCCTGCTATACCGTACCTGAGTCAAACATTCGAAATTATCCCTCCTACAATGTTTAATATGCAAATGTGCATTTTTATAGAAAATAGTACAAAATTAGGATCAAATAGAATTTTCTTGGAAAATTGTGAATCTAAAGTGTATCCCACGGGAGAGTAACCCCGCGGAAAGACTAGTTTTCGTTCGTATTTGCGCATCTTCGCCCTCATTGGTTCGAGAAAGTGGGGAATGGGTAGTGGAGTGAGAGATGATAGGCTCGCTGCGCCCCCACCATCTTCTAAGCTGCGCGAAACGGGGTTACTCCCTCGTGGATATACTTTAGATGAAATCTGGTCAAAAATAGTGTTCTGTGATGTTTTTGAAAATTGTTGAAAATTATTGAACGAGCAGGAAAGTTGCTTCGAACAATTCCTTAAATAGTGGCCTGCGCTTTGTAGGCAAATTATAATTTAACAAATTGATGTATTTTATACTATGCGACATTTAATTTTAAACAAAGTCATATTTAGGAAAATTCACAAGGTTCCAACTAATTCCTTTAAAAAATAAATTAAAATTGCGAGAAAGTCTGCATTTTATAAATAAATTGGAAATAAGTCAAATGATGCCATCAACACCCGTAATTTTGCATGCAATATATCACATTTAATTAATCTTCCATAATTTGACTTTCACATAAATAAATGTTAACCCAACAATAGTATATACTATTTCAGAATATGTATATCATATGATAACAGTGTATAAGCATCTACTCCGTTGGAAGTTACCCAGTTCATGACACCGCCTCATTAAAATACCCAATCATTATTCACGTTGAACGCTGTAACGCGATAATATTTATGTTTCAAATATTCCAATATACAACGTGGACTTTGTATACGCGTAAAAATAGAAAGTAATCAATGGAAAATGTTTGCCGAACACACATTTATTAATTGTAATAAATAGACAGTAGGTCTTCGTGCATTTACAACGTGGGCAAATTCAAATAACAATTTTAACTATTTTATAAAATAAATCCCCTTAGAATAAAAGACTGGTTCATGTATAGAAACGTAATTTTTTTTTAAACATATGGTTCATCATTTTTATTTCCAAAATATTTTTAAAATAAATAGCTTCACAAAATCAGTTCAGCTTTAAAATAAAAATTTGAAATTATTTATTGATTGACTTGTTTTATATAAATGTTTTCCATACACAGTATTTTTACTCCACCTAATAAATAGTTCTGTTTATCTGTAATGCATTTTTTAAATAAATAATGTGAACTTTACAACTTGTATACAAACAATTTTAGTATATTCCTAAATATTCTTATTTGTTATAGTGATACATTGTTGAAGTAAATAAGTTAATAATATTTTTCAGATATGTATATTCTTAAACTTTAATTTCAAAAAATAGTTTACGATTGATCGTTTCTAAATTTTAGTTTATTTGTTTAAAAAGTATATTATCGATGAACACAAATTTTTAAGAATACATTTGAATATCGTTGTTTCAACTACTGTTTTCATGTTGTTTTAAGTAATCTTGTATGTAAATATTTTTTCATTTCAAAAATATATTATTGTTTCCAAAAGCATACTTTTCAATATTGTCATTGTCTACTCACATATTAGCAATTCCGGCTTTCCTGACCGCGGAGCTCACTGCCTTCACAGCCGTTTGTATACTATTCAAAAGTTGACTTAGATCACCTGTGGCAGTTGGTATTTTCCTTTGCTCCGCCAGCACAAACCTAGTTAAAGTCATGCAATCGGAATCGAGTCCAGGGTTCTTCGAAGTCATTTTCGGGGAAGTGTATCTCCTTGTTCAGTACACTGTGAACTCAATAATGAAACTAACGCGAATACGTTGAATCGCCGTTATATAAGCTCAGCGGGCTTCTCAATACTCGTTATCTGCATAGTGTGAAAGCGTGATATTAGCGAAAATATAATAATTGACAGAATATCTTGGTAGTCCATAGACCACTGTTGATATTTATAGACGAAAACAAGAAATATTTACACCGTGTTCCCGTGATCACGGGAATTTTTCGGACAGATTGTACTTTGTAAACAAAGATAAAAATGAATATGTCATAGTCATAATACAGATATCAACTCCATTCGTAGCCACTATTTTGGTTGATCGATTTCCACATTTTTAACTAATCTCCGTTAAGAAGATAATTTAGTTAATTAAGTAATAATTGATAATATTTTTAAACTGTTTTTTTCTAGCAGTTTCTACTTTGGGTATCTTTTGATTTTCGATCATAGTACATATTGGGTTAAACGAAGGTTCGTAGCGTTTTCAAATTAAAATTCAAAGATAAAATTGAGATTCGTAGATTTATCCAATAACATATTTTTCATTCTGTTCTATTACTTTTTGCCATTATGTATTAAGGTAATTTATCATGCGACGTGACGACACGTGCCCACCTGGGCCCACTTTTGGAGCCGCTGAATAGCACAGGGGTAGGTACTTTTTAATAGTACATACCTGCGGTATGGCCAGATCTGGCGTATTTAATAAAAAAGATATCTCGTCGGTGATACAGACATTGCGGCAATGTATTTTTCCGTCTACGCTAGTGAATTATCGACGCTGTAGAAAATGCTCCAAT
The DNA here is from genome assembly GCA_963966675.1 of Lasioglossum calceatum. Lineage (NCBI taxonomy): Eukaryota > Metazoa > Arthropoda > Insecta > Hymenoptera > Halictidae > Lasioglossum > Lasioglossum calceatum. The sequence continues at coordinate 1,123,685 of OZ016548.1, forward strand.
ACGATAGCGGACTCTACCGAAATGAAACGGACAGCTATAATGAACTACACTCATACGCGAAAGTATTCGAACACTTACAATTCTAACATTCAACTAATGAGATGTGTATACAGGGTGTTTCACCTAACTCGACCACCTTAAATATCTTTGTTGTTTTTAAAGATACGTCAAATGTCTGAAGGACAAAGTTGAATGGTAAAATGAGGCTCATATGATACCAAAAAAATTTTTGTTTTTATGTAATTTTTTGTAGAGATATGAAGATTTTTTTAAATGGAATGAGGTATTTTTTAATACATCAATCGATGCAGCTGAACATTCGTTATAAAAAAAGTACTGACCTATGTATGTCGAAAAGTTAGTAGTTCAGGAGATATTTCAATTTAAATAACTCTAAAACACCATTACTGTCAGTCCACGTCCACACACGGGTCGATCGTCGATTTGGTCGACGCGTGACGCGATCCCAGTCGCATGCGACTCTCCCCTCCACTTGACTTCCTATGCAAATGAATGGGGAGGAGTCGCACACGCCACACGGGTCGATTCGTGGTCGACTGAAACTGCACGACTGAAATCTCCTCGATTCTAGTCGCGTGCATCGGAAGCGAAGCAGAAAAATCGTGTGGATCGTACGATTCGTGCGACTCATGGAGGTAAGTTCGTGCAATTCATGTCATTTATACCTTGATTTGGCCATTATTTTTTGTAGTTTGAGTGCATTGCACTCTTCCATGTGGTCTATGTATTTTGGTTACATAGGTTATTATTTATTTATTATCTTTATTATAATATCTTTTCCCATCGAGAAAAGCGTTTATCGGGAAGTATCGGAGCGCGAGATATCTCGTCCGTGGTAGCGAAAGGGTTAAAGATCAAAATATTCTTAAACGTGGGTTTAAGAATATTTATAGTGAATAGTCAATATGATATGTTAAATAAAAATAAAGGGATAAATATTGCTAATGATTTTAGAGATAGGAAATTATTATTAGAACGGTCAAAAATTGAGAATAAATTTAATATCATTTAGATTTCAACTAATTCTTTAATTTATTTGATTAATTCAATGGACAAAATTTTTATAATTAGTTCTTTCAATTACAATTGGTATAAAACTATGATATGCCCCACAAATTTCTGAGCACTGACCGAAATATAAACCAAGGCGTAAAGAAATAAGAGATATTTGATTAATTCGGTCTTAGGCTTTCAATTTAAAATTCGTTGGGGAAGTGGAGAAGTATCCGGAGTTGTACGACTACACCCTCCAAGCATATTCGAAGAGGAATGCCATTGAAAAAGCATGGAAAAATGTTGCTAAAGTAGTGAACTTGTCAGGTAAGGCTTTTAATTTATTAGTCAATTCAATATCTTACAGCTGTAGGTATTGTACTTGAGTACAGTACTATTAATAATACACTACTTTACACGTCTTTTGCAATCTCTTTTATTGAAGTACATTAAATTGCAATAATTCCACTGCCAAGGCAGTGATGCCATTTGGGTCGGAAAATAAGGCTGTGTTTCCGTTTACGCCCGTTCTCAGAATTGGATAAAATGTTGGGAATAGGTTCTTTTTTTACTACGATGATAATTGTCATAAGGATTTTTGGCGACTCGAAAAAAAATTTTTTACCATTTCAATGTCACTTTCTACCTTATCGACCTTATGTACAACCCGTAGCCAAGTACCTGAAAATAAGCATCCAGATGAAGACATCTTGGTACTTACTTATCGAGGCACTTACCTACTTTGTTTCTTATTACAGTGAATGAATGTAAGGAAAAATGGAGGAACCTGAGGAGTACTTTTGTGAGACATCTCAAACCCAAACCGAATGATAGTGGCGCAACGAAGAAAAGGCCTTACTACCTGATGGACGCAATGCAGTTTGTGGTTCCATTTGTAAAAGTTGTCGGCAATTTACCTGAAGCGTCACAAACAACGCTTTCCTCCACCACATCAACGGCAGATGTCGACGAGACAGATAGTCCGGAAGAAGAAAATCAGGATATCACAGAGGAAACGTTAAGTGAGCCGGGAGTTTGTTCACCATTTGCGCCATTCCCTGTCCTGATTTCAACGCCACCATCGGCAAGTCAGGGGGACAAAGTTGCGCCTCCTCCATCGGAAGCGACAATTGGAACAAGAGGTCCACATGGGCAGCCAATACGAAGAAGAAAATTCGTACATAGTGATCCAGCAGATAAAGCCTTCACAGCATATTTTTCGGCAAAACAGGCTAAATTGTCAAACCCCCTACCGCCAGAAGATATAGAGGACAAGAGAGAGGAAGGAATAAAAAATTTCCTTATGAGCCTCATCCCAGACCTCATGCAGTTGAATGATGTTCAACTGAGGAGTTATAAAAGGAGAGCTTTGCTCCTCATAGATGAAGTTGGTGGAAGTTCAACAGATTTCCCTCAATGTTCGCTGAGTATACCAATGGGTGGTCATTTTTCCGGGTTAAATCGGCCTGAGAAGACAACTCCCCAAGAACACTCCCACACCACAGAATAATACTTAATGATTATATTCAATTATGTAAATAAAAAGGGGCCTCGTGCATCGAAGCCGCGAAGAGCGCCACTGAAAGGAAGCTTGGTGGGGGAAGCAGGCGTTTGAGGCAGTATCGCCAGATGAACTCCAAACGGAGCTCACACATTCCCCTCTTTTTCCCCTTCCACTATCCCATTCCAGCACCATGCGCACTGCGCACACTCCAACGTCCCCCACTAAGACCGTAGACCGGTAGACCGTGCCGTAGACGAATACCGTCCTCAACCGCCTTCCGATTCCGATAGTTCCGATATCCCAGTGTCTAACAAAAGTCAAAAGCCTTCCTTGTAGTTCCTTGTACAAGATCTTCGAGTAAAGACGTTCTTTCCGAGCAGGTGAATGAAGCATATTCAGTATAATTGGAATAGTATTTATACCACCTCTTAATCCAACAGAAAATGTCATTGAATGGGGAATCGATAGATTTTGGAATAACGAAGAATTAGAATCACAGTATTTTCAGACTGCTCAACAATATCATTCAGTTCCGAATTTCTAAATTCGCCAACGGCCATATCACGTTCAAAGAACCGATTCTCGTCCGATCATCGAAGTTAAACAGCGTTGAGCGTGGTCAGTACTTGGATGGGTGACCGCCTGGGAACACCGCGTGCTGTTGGCTCTTTTTTTTTCTTTTGTCTATAATGGTCCCATTAACAGTTGCTCAACATCGAGATATACACTTTTGTATATTTCATGTTGCAGCGGATATCGAAGCGCATTTAGACGAGTGGCATCATGTTGCATTCAGTGGAGCTATTCAAAACTCGGATCTTAGTATTTTTCTAGAATTCCGAACAATTGCATTTTTTGAAAAAATTTCTTTTCACATCCTGTAGTAAACTAATTGCTCTAGCTTCCCAAAAAAGTTCAAATCGTATAGTACAATATTAAAAAAGTTACCATCTTTTTTAGTGCGTTCGAATATTAATTCGGGTCACTGCATAGACTAAGTATGTATACATATAATTAAGAAAACCAATGACACAGTGAAAAAAATTCACTCTGATTCACTGAATAAATGAGAAAAACTAGTATTTACAGGTAGCAGAAGGAACAGTTTTCAAAGATGGCGGTTTTCAAAAATCAGATAATTTGCTACGCTGAGGCCGAGATGCCATTTAAATATACTACATATTCTGTAATATGTGTAGATCAATGGATCGCATGCAATGTCTATAGGAATCTCATGTCCGTGCTCCCAAAGCCCCTAAGATCCGAAACAGAAAAATACTTTACGTGTTTATATAGGTAATAAATAGATTGTTATTAATAATTTATATATTTATTAATTACCGCCTATATATTCTTATGTGTACATAAATATTGAACCTAAGAATGCCTCATACCATATTTGACATTAGCATGTTTCATTCTTTTTCATCAGGTTTCAAATGCTCAGGGTACATTTTGTAATACAACTGCTTGTACTCCTTCTTCATTTCCTCTCTCTTTGCAAAGTATTTCGGATACATAGACTTTTCCACCGGATCCCAATGGTCAAGAAGATAATCTGGCAGTGTAATATACTGTTTATGAGCTATTCCACCATGAGAGTCAGGAAAAATAAACGGCGAAAAATCATTACTACATCGGAAACATTCTTCCTCAGCTTCTAATACAAGCTTCTTTGCAACACGAGCATCTTTTATGTTTTTGTTCTTATCAAACATATCTCTGATTATTGACTGTTGCAACCTAGGACATAACATCGCTTAGAGAATTGTTAACTGAGTACCACATTAAATCAATATTACACAAGGTGTTTCAGAAGTCTTACAAAAAACTAAAACTAAGTTGATACTAAATAGACGATGTTATCTTGTCATATTTAGTTAGGTTAGGAACCAAAAATTTATACAAATTAGTTCACATAATTTCGGTAGCTCTTATTGTTTGTAATTAAAGAATATCTGTGGAAATTAAGATATTCTATTATTATAGCAATGGTTTACGAAGAATGACAAATTTTTAAGCTGAACATTTCTTAATTTGGAATTATGGTTACACCTAAATATGAACATACCTATGGTTGGCTCTTTCCATAGCATAGTCCTCAATAGTACGTAGAATTTTTTTGTATAATCTGCATACCTTCTGGCTATGGGTAATTAACCCTGTCGGTACGTGTGCCATTCCCTTCGAATTCAAAAATTACGTACCTTTGGATTATTGTTTCGCTACACAGATAGTAATTGCATAACTAAACTGCCATGAACTATAGGTGGAGCAAGCGCGACGTAGATAGGAAACTACAATAATCACAAATTTAAAAACCTAACATATATTTTGTCTAACATTTATTTAATAATATTTCTTACATCCGAATTCATTAAAGAAGCATTAAAAAGAAAATTATCTACTAATGTGCATGAATTTTACAATTAGATAGACATGATAGTGTATAAAAGACCTTTACAATATTTAAAGAAAAATTGTAATCCCCTAAAGTGTTTATTCAGTATACAATATACAATGTACAATTTTCTCTACAATATCTTTCTTTGTATGTGTCTTCTTTTCCTCGGTGTTATAATTTTTTGTTTATCGCATTCTTTTTATCTTCCCGCCATTTAGACGGTCCACTTTTGTTCCGTGGATTGCCATCTCTTATTATTTCTTTCCAGTTTTTTAAATTAAACGAAATCATATTACCTTCTAATTGTCTTGGAATTCTGCTTAGCACGTCCATTCGCCACATACTCTCAACTCTCAACTTTCAACTTCAACACTTCAACTCCTTGAGCAACTTTTTGGTAACCGGAAGTAGAGTTTCTACCAACGAATGGCGAATGGCGACTGTCATTTCAATCCTTTATAACGCCCGATTCTTAGGACGCGACGCGAACTTTGCTCAGAATTTTCATAAACATAATGATCGTAGTGCAATGAGTTCAAGCCTTGTTATTGATCGTCAACAATTAAATCAAATTCAAAACTCCTTTTGATAAAAAACATCAGAACAGCACAATTTTGTTCTAAAAATGAGCGACAAAATTACAATGATAGATTTTCAAAATTCCACTTGTTCTCTCGAATAACCCTCCAATCGATCTATTCGACTAATTCGCAAACGATAGCAACGATAAATGTAACTATTTATTTCAGTGCTATCAATAAGACGATCGTTCGCAATCACAAATGCAAAAATTAGTTTTTTGTAGCGGTTGTATCTTGTTGGTTTTTGGAATTTCAGGTTAGGAGTGTAGGATCCAGTTTTCAATATTGAAGACTATTGTTACGGGCTTCGAACGATTTTCAACGGGCGAAATGGTGCCGACGATGCCGCCTGATTCACATAAAATCTCATTGAAGATTATCGAGGCGATAAAACAGCACCCGGTTTTATACAGTGCGGATGTGAAGGGCTCCTCGGTTAAACTGCAAGAATTCCGGCAGAAGGTTTGGAAGAGGATTTCCGACGAGCTCGGTCTCGATCGTATGAACTTGTCTATTTTCTCCGCTTTCTTTTCAGGACAAAATTAAACGGAAAGCTAGTGGAAACAGGTACCAATCAAGTTATCGAATTACTCTGTCGTACACGTCAATTTTATTTATTGTTCAGTGAGGAGCAAAACTAAATCAGTAATCAAAGATTCCGTTCAAATTTTTTTTGTTAATATCATGATATCAGTAAAATACACATGTAATAAACATAATATCAATTAATATAATCCAAACTAATGTGGACAATATTTTCAATGTGACTTTTTAGATTTGAAATGTGTGTGTGATGCTAAGTACTCTGTCCAAAGTTCTTCAACTTGTCAACCTAGTTTAAGCTGTTTTGACATACATTCTATTAGTTTTCTGCAACAGTCAGGGTTGATCCCATCCCATTGTAAGAATGAATCATAAAAGAGCTGTAAATAGTATCCTTTTTAAAAGCACTTACAATTACAATTTTGAGCCAACATTCCAAAACAGAAAAGTTTTGCTGCCACATTTTCCTATCGAACACAAGGCATTTTTGCAATGTATCTTTTCGAATTGTTGCACAGTAGATTGAAAAACACAATGTTTCTTAGAAATTGACTGCATTGTCTGTCTCGAAAATGACAAATTATGTATTAAAACTCGTGATTTTCTTGTGTAAACATTAGTGAATGTAAAGCATTGCAATGATACACACATCGACAACAGACAGTAGAATTACAGTAGAATTAATTTAATGTAACTTCATTGGTACCTATTTCTATAGCCTATTTATTTAATTCTGTCTCGACTGTAACTGTATACATTAATATCAATTCAGTTAATAGAATAATCCAATTAAAATATACCTACAATAGCGAATGTGTTAATCACAAATTAATTTACAAATTTCATCAATCAAACAAATACTATTGTATTTTTATTGAAATCTTCAGCTACCTGGGTGCGGTTGCGATGGAAAAATTTAAGAGACACCTACTGCCGTATACTCAAGTATAAAAACAAGACGGAGAAAGGAGTACGCAGAAAGAAATGGATCTTCGAGGATCACCTCAGTTTCTTAAAATTCCCGTATGTACAATAGCATTCTTACAATGTAATCGGAAAGCATATTGGCTATCTTTTAAAATTCTTCAATTAGATATGAGTCCGATTACCAGCCACAAAGTATAGAATTGACAGAGGACTACATCCAGGACATAAATGCTGGTGGAATTAGTTCTGAAGGTCTCCTAGAGCAGCTTGAGGATCGTAACGATGAAGACTACAGCGAGTACTTGGAAATCCTAGAGGAGACAACTGCTGACCCTATCTTGGATCGAGAATCTATGGAATTGATGGATAATGGGGATACTGGAATGAAAAGTGTGGAGGAGGAAACCATGGCAAATGATATCGATATGTATACGCAACAAATTCAATCGAAGTATAGGAAAATAAGGCCAAAGAAGGTAAAGGCTGAGCCAGCGGAAGTGCCTACGACTTACAGTATACTGAAAACATCACCGTTCAAGAATAGGACAGTAGATACACCAATTTTTGTTACTGCGCCGGTTACAGGCAGTCCAAATAAAACTGTCCCCGCAGGCGATGTAAGTTTAATGATGAGTATGCTTTTTTTTTACTGGGTACTGGACTATTACTATACTGTTTCTTTTTTTTGTTTAATTTATAGGATGTAAGGAATAATTACGATCAAGTTTATCTAGCTCCAGAAGGAAAAAGCAGTATCGAACTATTTTTTGACAGTATGGCCCAAACTGTTAAGAGACTCCCACCCAAAGCGCAAGCAGATATCAAAATGAATATCTGTAAAATTGTGACAGAAGCTGAGCTCAGATATTCTGGACGTAGTACGCCACAGAGTACACAACAGTTTATTGCACCGCCTGGGATGATCCCCAAGTTAGTTTTAATACCATGCAACATGATTGATAGACAGACTAACAAGGGTTGACAGTTTTTAACGTCGATTTCTGCAAAGTCAAAAGTTATTGTGATATATTGTAAGATAAACAAGATAAGAAGATAGTACCAATGGAAGAAGAAATAGGACAACAATTGCTGCAGTGATGAAAGTATTCCGATAAAAACAATTTTTGTAATTAGTGTGGTGTTCTGTTTTGTAACATACATTCATGAAGATTGTTCATGTACATACGTGAAATGTTATCGTTATATTATAACCTACTGTTATACATGAATACACTTATTTTAATAGAATCTGTGCGAAATCTCATTTGTACCCAGTTGGATCATTTTATAGACAATTTTGGATCATTTCTTATATATGACAATAAAATTATAGTGAAATTCATTCTGTAAACCCTCCCGAACAATGATATATTTTATAATCGCATAAACATGTACTTACAAGGAGCGTGCAAGGCCTTCGGGTCACCAATTTAGTTGAAATTTTCTTTACTTATAGATCTCGATCTCCCTTTTACGAATATATACCATTATAGGGGCAAACACTCAATAATTGTTAATGTCAATGTTACACACAGCGAATAAATAATATAAATAAATAAGAAAAAAAATACTCTTCACCAGACGAAAATAGAACCCTAGCCCACCGGGTTGGAAAGTCTCGTACGTTGCACCAAGCCTTATTCGTTGCATATGTTTTCTATAATTGTATATAATAGACTTTGTTTATGAATATCTCAACAATTATTGAGTGTTTGCCCCTATAATGGTATATATTCGTAAATGCAAAATCTCAACTAAATCGGTGACCCGAAGGCCTTGCACTCTCATTCAAAAAGAGAAAGAAAAGAAAACTCTTGAATTTGTGCTTCAACTGTAAAAGTTTATATAAATGTTTTTTATGTAGAACGATTTTACACATTTTTCTGAATACAATGATATATATTTGTTAAAACATTATAAACATTTAAACATGTTGTTTAAAAAAAAATAAAAACTACAACTTAGCTTTTGTTGCTGCAACGATCATTTTACGTTTACTGCAGTACTTATTATCGTACTGTTTGTAATAGTGTGATTGTATTCCTAAAAACGATAGACAATAACTTATTTGATTTGAGTAAATATCGAATCGACAATCGATATATCGCGAAACATATTATATAACAGAATGCACATGTGCTGATGTGCTATTGTGCTTACCTATCATGATATGATATACGATATGTATACGATATCCGCATGCACAAGGATAAAGATTTTATCTAACTTGCGATAAAAAGCTGCAGGTCTAACAATATGATACTAAGATCAAAAATACTGTTTTTTCATTTCAATTATCTTATCATTTCAAGAAAGATCAGAAATCTATAATAAAACAGGTACATTTATAAAATAAGACGTATTCGATTTAAAGTGACACAGTATTCAACCGATCATTGTAAGTTATATACTGTAATATGTTGCTAACAATTTTTAAGTATAAAGGACGAATTAACTTCCTACAAAATTGTGCTTTTCTTCAAAATAGGACTTTCGCCGACAAGGTAAGCAATAAAAAGTTGTAGGTTAATTATCGAAATGGTATCCAGCACTGGTTAAATAATTGTTATATTCATTCATTATGAATGAAATTACCATCACTTTTAGGAGAAAAGTAATTTTCTATTAGATCGCTGTTTTTATAAATTATCGTCATTTAATTAATTTCTGTAATTAAGTGAAAAAATATGTAAGAAAAAGCAAAGGATTTTTGGAGTAAATTACTCTGTAATTCAGAATTTTATCAATTGTTAAAAATTATTAAAATGTTACTAGTTCCTAAAATGATTCATCACGAAGAACATTTATTAATTGTACGTAGTAAAATATTGATATAGTAAATCGCAGTAAATCCTATTGTACATAGCTAACTTATTTTGTAGTGTACATCCCATGCAAAAAATATTGAATATAATCTTTACGTTTATAATTCAATGATATCTCTTTTTCAAAATTCCAGCGAATCGTTAAACAGGATGGCCAGAAGAAAAAGAATTCCAATGAAATCACATTAAAGAATTTTAAAAATCATCTGCAAACAATAAAAAATGCTATCACACCATGGGACCCCAATGACAACGTAGTCCCATGGTCAGATCGTCCACCAGAAATTTCAAAGCACTGTGATGTTGTTGTGATTGGTGGAGGTGTAATAGGCAGTTCTGCAGCATTCTGGTTGAAAAAGCGATTTCACAAGGATTTAAAAGTTATTGTTGTTGAGAAAGATCCCACGGTAAACTTTTAATTGTACATAGATTCGATTCACGCTTATTGGACAAGCGTTCAACTAAATATTAATGATCTGAAGACCATAAGTTAATTAGAAAATTGTTTCAGTACACCAAAGCATCAACAGTTCTTTCTGCAGGTGGTCTACGTCAGCAGTTTTCCCTGCAAGAAAACATCGAGATGTCCCTCTTCGGTGCAGACTTCTTACGCAATATTAATCATCATTTAAGCATTGGCGGAGAACCTGCAATCGATTCATACTTTCATCCATACGGATACTTGATGTTGGCATCGGAAAAGGGAGCTGAGACATTATCAAACAATTCCAAATTGCAGAATTTTCTTGGAGCAAACAATGTTTTGATGACACCATCTAAGTTGAAGGATATGTTTCCATGGATCTCTACAGAAGATGTCGCATTAGGTTGTTTGGGTTTGGACAAGGAAGGCTGGTTTGATCCGTGGTCTCTCCTCTGCGCTTTAAAAAAAAAGGCAATGTATTTGGGTGTGGAATATGTTCATGCAGAAGCGAAGGGATTCCTGTACAAGGATGCTATGGAAGACAAATTGGACAAGTTAATTGTAAATTTTCGATTTGATTGAATATTTCGTTCAATCTGTAACATGTAATATAGAAACATATGTTATGTTGCTAACGAAGCTTGTTGTTTGATAGATAATGACTCCAGAGGGTGAGAAGAAAACATTAACTTTTGCAATAGCTGTTCTGGCTGCTGGGGCTGCGAGTGGTGAAGTTGCAAAATTGGCAAAAATTGGTGCCGCAGATGGGATGCTGAGCATGCAATTACCTGTTGAACCAAGGTCATTAGTTAACAATAAACTTCATGAGGTCTCTATCCAAAATAACGAGTAATGCGAGTACTTATGGGAATAATTTTCTTACGTAGGAAAAGATATGTTTATTGCTTTCATTGCCCTGAGGGACCTGGTATAAACACTCCGTTGACAATAGATTATACCGGAACTTATTTCAGGTGAATGTTATAGTAAATTGTGGGTGCATTTAATTCTTTATACGTTGATGCAATGTTTTCATGATTATATTTTAATGCTTCAGGAGAGAAGGTTTAGCAGGTACTTACATCTGTGGGAGATCGCCAGAAGAGTCAGATGAACCACCAGTTACAGATTTAAGTGTTGATTACGATTATTTTGATGAAAAAGTCTGGCCTATACTTGCACATAGAGTGCCAGCTTTTGAGAAATTGAAAGTACGTTGCATTTAGAACTACCTCTCTCAGAAGTGACATTGTCCAATACCAATTTTCTGTTTTGATAAGCAGCATTTTTGTTTTGCCTAAATCATAAAAGTTATGCTAGTATTCGTTAGATGATACAATTCTATAGATTTGCATGCAGTTTTCCTTCGAAATACCATAGTTGAGTTTTTGATATACTAAATAATTAAGAATTAACTTTAATGTAAACAACGTGCTTTCTTTTTTTAGTTAAAATCCTGTTGGGCAGGATATTACGAATATAATACCTTCGATCAAAACGGAATAATTGGATCGCATCCTTTTCATAGAAACCTAATATTTGCAACTGGATTTAGTGGACATGGGATTCAACAAGCACCAGCTGTAGGTAGAGCGATCTCAGAATTAATTATTGATGGTACATACACCACCATTGATTTATCAAAACTTAATTTCGATAGAATCATTGACAATTCACCTGTACGCGAAGCTAATATTGTTTAAAAGGTTCCTCACTATTGTACACTACATTGTATTCCTAATACACAGGTGTAACCTAATTTGATACTAAACAGTTTTGTATACAATTCTCTAGCTACCAATTGTATATGTATATTTGTAAGAAATAAACAAGTATGTTTTAGATGTGTATTTCCGCAATGTTTCAATTTTCTAATATTTTTATTTGCAAGTGCCTATATATTTTAATTAATAATTTTGATACACGATAGATAGAATTTTGATTTTGAAAATTCGATAGGTACGCGCGTGTATACTTATTGTTAGGCAGAGTCTGCTTTGTTCGCTTGGTCTAGCCCGCAATTTCCATTGCCGCTTGTGTGTATATAAACAATCATGCAGAGACTTCTGCTTGACCTTGATCGAACACATCCCAACATTCCCAATTATTCCTAATTATTATTTAAAGTCATACCATATCCTAGACGATACTGTTAACAGATGCAAGCGGCAATGAAAATTGCGGGCTAAACCGAGCTACCAAAGCAGACTGTCTAACAATACTATAGACGCGCGTGTACGAATTTTCAAATTCGATTTTCTCGAAAATGAAGCCCCGTATGAAAAAACTGTATTCCTTATTTTCGACTATTTAGATCTTATGTGAGGAATCATCCCCTGGCCGGTTGTACCACGATTTCGCAAACACTCTGTATAGTTCGCGTAGAAACATGCACATGTCTACTTATATATATTATTTTAATCAAACACTATAAAACGCAGATATAACTGGAGGAATAAAAATCTTGAATAATTAGAACAATTATTGTAACAAATAGAATATTCCGACACATCGCATTCAAATGGTTCAACTTTTCCTCGCACAGAGGGCGTCTCGGGGCCGATGTGTTTGAGTTTGAGCCGCGGAAGAGCGAAAATGGCGAAATTGAAATTCGCAAAGTGCGCGAAAATATTGTTGAACCTTAGCGCGACGTTCGGTCAATAGAGTTGACCTTCGACGGATCGTATACTGAGAGTAGACAAATTCCTCCAATTTTTTTTTCTTCTAACCGCTGGAAACGACCTTTGGGTCTGTTTGTACACAGTGGCGGCTCAAGTCAAGTGAAGGCGTCAAGCGGTAAAAATTTTGGGGCCCTCAAACTCAAGTTAGAAATAGAAGTTGCAAGAAAACTCTCATAAACTTATTAACAAAAAAGTAAAGTAATGAAAAATTTCATACCGTTACACATTAAATAAATTTATGTAAAAATTCATAAATTTATTTAAAATTCGGGCCCTTATGGTGTCCCGGGGCCCCACGCGGCCGCTTAGTCCGCTTACCGTTAGATCCGCCACTGTTTGTACATAGCGGTGCGTACTGCGTACTGCGTAGTGCGTAGTGCGTATTTAGTTTAGTGGTATTTAGTCATGCGTGGTGCACTGTGGGACAGCAACGGTGGGCGCGTGATTTTGAACAAATTCGAGCTATCAAGGGAACACCCAGGTAAGCGTTCGATATCTGACGATATTAATCGTCAGACGGTTTCAATTCGATTTAAATCAGCGAAATACGTGTTCAAAGGTTTTTAAAAAGAATCTATCGTGATTGAAATAAGCTTAGTTACTTAGTGGCACGCCCCCACTCAGCACTGTACGTACCCGATACGAACCGATCGGTTATAGGTTAAGTTCGATTTTACACGATTATCAAACAGAACTCGCCGCATACCTTCTTTTCTATTATTCGTTAACACGTTCAGCGATCCCTTTCTCGTAATCCTTCGATGTCTGAACAAGACAGTTTCATTTAGAACCGAAAAACGCAGACGAAAGTTCGGTTCACGGAAAATGGCGCGTTCGAGCGATAATTGGCGCTAATGTTCCTAAGTGGACTATCCTTCGAATTATTCGTCATTATTCAAATTTTCTCGTTCCAATTTTCAAAAGTTCGAACTTTACTTAATCCTCGTTTCGTCGGACGCATGCTCCGGCCAAGCTCGTTGCCCCTCGCACCGGAGGAACGCGTTCTCTCTCTTCCGAGAGATTTGAATTTTTGAATTTTTAAATTCTCACCGATTTATTTCGTTTACCCGTCATCCCGTATTTAAATTCTTTTGCATCTCGCCGCCGACGCGGGACGCTTTCTCCTCGTGCAAGAATTCTCGATGTTTCCAGCTTTGCGTAGAAACCATTCGCGACACTTAGTACATACTGGTACATACGTGTTTATCATGCGAATGTTGTTTATCATGAACTGTTGGAACATCGAACGATTTTACGTTCACTTAAACTTTATCATTTAACGTTTCATGCAAGAATGGAGCAGCAAGCTTCCGTTGAATTTCCACCAAGTTATGTAATTCGTTTCTACCCGAACAACTCGAGAAACAGTGTTTCTTCCGAACCACTTTTGCAACGATCAGATGTATCTCAAGAAATCAATGTTAAAAAGATCGGTTTTGTTTTAACGAGATTGTAATATTTTGTCCAGGACGGTAACCATGTCTGTAAGTAAAGGGCAGAGCGCCAGAGCTTTGGTCGAACCGCTGGCTCTGGACTCACGTACCCTCGGCGACGGTGACTTGAGCGCGTTAAGTCTGTCGCATAACAGCGAGCAATATTCGAGCAACGACTTTGAAGCGTTTGCTAATATTCAAGCTGAATTGGAATGCATGAATGCGGAGGAAGTGATGACGATGGATAAGGAGCACATAATAATCGAACAGAATATCGAGACTGAAACAATTGTACCTGATGTGGAAATGACTGAGGTTTCCGACCAAGCTCAAGAGGAACATATTATTTATACAACGGCGAATCAGATTAATCAAAATATCATGTTTCAAACGAAGCCGACGCTGCAGAGGCTTCCTGCGTCTACTGTACAGGTATGGAACGATGTTCTATTCGAACGAGCATTCTTGTTTGCTATAACATTACGCTTTTTCATTCCATAATAGGTAAAATCGAACGTTGGCTCTACGACGCAGAGCCAGTCGATTATGATAGTCTCTCCAGCCAATGGTCAAGGAACTAGCCAGATCCTAAAAATCTCCCACCCGACGTCAGCGTCAGCTGATCAACTGCAGTCGCTGGCACAGACGCTCATAGCAAAGTCAGCCGATGGTAACATAGTTCAATTACGATCCGCACAGTCTGGTAAACCGGTGATGGCCACCAGCCATTCCGGGAGCATCACGCTAGGAAACGTTAATGCCAAAACGGTCCAGTCTGGTATCAAACGGACTGCGCAGAGCACTCCGCAGAACCGCAACGTAAGATTAGCATTCATATAAACAATCGATTGAATATCGAAATGATAATTCGTACGTATTTTAGGTATTCACGAAAATGATACTGGCTGGAAATCAAACGCAGTCGGGGCAGGTCCTCATAACCAGTTCGCAGAGCGAGAACCAGCAGGCGATAAAGTTTCTGAACAATAGCGTCTCCAATCAGGACATCAACAGTCCGACGAAAACTATAACGCTGGCTCAAGCGCAGCAAATGGGACTGCTTTCCACTAACAAAGTCCAACACATCTTGCCTTCGACGCCGCAGAAACAAGTGAGTATTCTCAAATCTATCTGAAGGATATTAACACATTACCGATCGGTGATTATTGCATAATTTTTAAAAATCTATGGTACACGGCTAAACACTTTTTAATGAAACCTTCAATAGCAACAGCAATTTTCATTGTGAACTAACAAGTCACCCTCAATAACGTCATCTAATAGTTTCCTTTAAAATTGCAATAAAATTTCAAGTAAATTGAGGGAAATTTCAACTTTAAATTGAGCGAAATTCCAAGTTTAAATTTAAAGATTGTTTAAGATTGTAATGTGAAAGAAAATTTCTGTGCTTTCCTTTGGTACCTTCCCCTTAGCTTTCCTTTAGCACAATTATTGAAAATTCTATTAATATGCTTCCGGCAGGTAAAGTATTAATTAGAACTAATGCGTTATCGCTTGTGCTCTTGTCGAAGGGAATAATTGTGAACAAGTTGATGCAGTCGTCAAGCGTGCAGCCCTCGAAAGTGACCATAGTCCCACGCAGCACGATCAAATATCCCACGAAGATACTACCGGCTCCAACGTTGGGCTCGCAAGTGAAAGCTTCAGCTATTTCGAGTCAGCAGTCTCCGTTTCCCTCCGCCAACAAATCGTCGGTGCAGCAGAGTCCTCAGAAAGTGATTATACGGCAGGTTAGCTGAGTTATCTTGTTCCGTCTCGTTCCTGCTTCGCTTTCTTTGTACTATAATGCTTGTATTATTTAACAGAGCTCTCTAAAACCCGGAACTGTGCTCGGAAGCGGACAAGTTATTAGGATACCGGCTAATCAGAACATCGTGACGGGTTCTAACCAAGTGCATCAGATACAAATGCCTGGAAGACAAGTAAGTGATTCACCTCTGGTTGCAATTCGGTAGGAATAACGCACGACTTAATCTTCTTCAAGGTGCAATATGTCAGACTAGTTAGTACTCCTTCGTCGGGGACCACGAATGTTGTCACTGTGAGTAAAGCAAAGTCGCAGACCACTTTGCAGACCGTTGGCGTCGGTCAGAAGATCGGAGGCCAGCAGCAGATTGTCAAGGTCTGTGCGATTGATAAATAAAGCATGTTTACTAGTACACTGTACACCGTTTACTTGTTTCGATACGTTGATACAGGTGGTTCCATTGAACACTAGTAACCAGTCGTTACGGACAGTTGCACCGAAGGCCTCGTTAACCAGTAGCGGTCAGAGGTTGCTAATCCCTGCAACCGCTACGGTGGGCGGCAACCAGTCGAAGAACACCGTAGCTATTCCAGCATCGGCGTTGAGCCAATTAGCATCCGGACAGGCAGTTCTCTCGACCAACTCGAACATGGGAAATATCGTAGTTCTACCAGCTCAGTACATCCAGCAACAAGTTTGATATATTTCAGACAAAAAGAAAATTCTACCGGTACGAGAAGTAATTCCTAATTCCTAACACAGACATCGGACGACGTGAAGATCAAGTCCCAGCAAACTACGCCCAGTCTGCTGGGCAGTACGCAGAGCATGCAAGCCTCAACAGGAAATTTATCCGTGGGACCCGTTATAGAAAACAAGGGCTCCCAGAGGTCCTACACCAGCGTCGAGCCTAACGGCATCAGGCCGAGGAAACCGTGTAATTGTACCAAGTCGCAGTGTCTTAAACTGTAAGTATATGTAATCGAACTGTCGTTCAATTTTGTCAACTGTACACCTGTTATTGTTCTAACTCGTCTTCCGAAAATTGAACGTCGAATCTCCGCTGTTTTGTTATGCGAATTGAAAGGTCAATCAATCCTGACGGATTATGAATGTGTTTTACGACAGATACTGCGACTGCTTCGCGAACGGGGAGTTCTGCCACATGTGCAACTGTAACAATTGCTCCAACAATCTTGGAAACGAGGAGGAGAGGCAGCGAGCCATCAAGTCCTGTTTGGAACGCAACCCGAACGCGTTTCGCCCGAAGATCGGGAAAGGTCGCGAGACCGGCGACGACATTCGTAGACACAATAAGGGCTGCAATTGCAAGCGTAGCGGATGTTTAAAAAATTATTGCGAATGCTACGAGGTGTGTACCGTTTATTTGTAGACGCAGGATATTTTTATGAATTTTCTAAACGACTATTTCAGGCCAAGATTCCGTGTTCCGGTAATTGTAAGTGCATAGGGTGTCGCAATGTGGAGGAGCCGAATTTAGAGAAGAAATCTCTGAAGGATCTCGCAGAAGCGGCTG
Organism: Lasioglossum calceatum; assembly: GCA_963966675.1. Classification (NCBI taxonomy): domain Eukaryota; kingdom Metazoa; phylum Arthropoda; class Insecta; order Hymenoptera; family Halictidae; genus Lasioglossum; species Lasioglossum calceatum. The sequence goes on from OZ016548.1 coordinate 1,141,326, forward strand.
AAGTTAGGAAAACGCAGCTGACATTGAACAAGGCGAAGCTACAGCTGTCCGAAATGGCCTTCAGACCGCCAGCTATATCTAACACGGGCGCAAGGTATGCTTCTTCAATTATAATAGCAAGTTATTCATTATATATATTTGATACATTCTTCTTCGCAGACAACCCTTCAACTTCCTGACCGACAAAGTAGTCGAGATAACGTGCCAGTGTCTAATGGCTCAAGCCGACGAAGCGGAGCGTAACATGTTCGACGATGATACGTCTCAAAGATTGATAATCGAAGAGTTTGGTCGATGTCTGAAGGAAATCATCGAATCGGCTCACAAAGCCGAAGCTACCTAGCAGGTACATTTCATGAAGCAACATGAAGCAAGAAACTCGGACGCACTGGTTGTTGGTACTTCTTGATTTAATCGTTCGGCAGGGAACTTGCAAAGGTACTGAAATCGTTGTATACCGAAGATAATGGTAACAATGTTGGTGCGCAGTGCATTTGACCGGCTGTAACAAATCTACGATTTCACTTGTAATTAGACTGCGGATCTTTACGGCTTCTGAGAATGTTCAAGAAATGCTACCGAGGCTACTAGGCTACCGGCATTGCAGCGATACAATTGTTAAATCTGTTCCGTAATGTACAGGTGAAAAATTTATTTGTCCACCGTTAGGGCTGGCAAAACTATGAGTTATACACATAGGAGATTTAATATAAAGTATAGAGAGTTTATATATTACAATTAGGGCAGTGTTAGGACAAGTGTAATATAGAATATAGAGGTACACAAATCTAAATATATGTTATATATTCTTAGAATTCGTACTTGAAAGTTTATTTTATGTATACAAATTGTACAGACTATATATACAAGCTCGAACAAATAAATAATTTCGACAGCGAGATACATACTCGCAACAAGTGAATCAAGTTTTGCAAAGCTACCGATGTATATGCTATGGATAAACAATATTCGTATATTTCAAAATATATCTTTGCTGTACATATAAACGAAAATCTGATATCATAAAGTCCAATTAATTATTTATTCCTTCGCCTAAGGAAATTTATTTAAACTAGAACTTCACACGATTTCTCTCGTTCTACGGATGACAGACGAAAATTTTTTTTTTACTGAAATATTTACATCGTAACCGAGCAGCTGATTCGCATCACAGGTTTAAAATTTCACTACTCTCTTCGGTCTTTTCTTCTCCGCTACTTGAACTGACTTGAACCGAGCGTCTCCTTCCCTCCAAAGACTCTACGTCGCCTCCTGCGATCGTATTCACCGTAATTGTATTCTCCTTCTTTTTAACCAAGTCTGGACCACGGTGCATTATACCACCGTGGTCTGGACAGTCCTTCAAAGTGTCATGTCACCGCACAACTTGCAGCTTCCTCCCTGCGACCTTTCGGATTGTCGGAAACACATGATGTGGCATAAACAGGATACCTAAAAAATACAAGGAAAATCATTAATATACAATATATTTATACATGTGTGCAATGGCATAATTAAATATACTTACCACACCAGAAATTAGAGGTCTTTCTCTTCCCCGGTTGCCATAGCTTCCTTCTCCCTCCTTCCCCGGACAGCATTATATTTTTCCTCCGTTCTGCAAGATTAGATTTCAATCAATTTCCACATTACCACAGAGGTACTATCGACAATGCGTTTTTTTTTCTGTGGTATCCCCTGTAGACCTATTCCACCATGTCGCTGCAGTGGCCTCCAGACTGTGTGAAGTGCCCAATCTAAAAAAAGATAAACATTGGTTTTCATATTAATAGATTAGATATATGGTACTTACTTTTATTATAATATACTTACGACACTCTCGGAGTCCTCTGCTGCAGTCCTCCATTTCAAAGTAGCGGGGTCACGTCGTCGTCGTCGTCGTCGTCGTTGTGGTCCTGCCAATGTTTCCGGGCAGCGGCGGCGGCGGAAAGCGCTCCATGCGAAGGCCGTGGCCGAATCCGCTGCTTTGCCGCTTTAAGCGCCGCTTTCGCCGCCTTTCCGAAATCCCGTTTCGTCGCGGAGAAGTATTTGTTCCGCGTCGCTGCGGCTGTAACATTAATTTAAATCAAGATAAATGATACTAAACAATAAATTAATCAAGATAAACACAAAATTAATAATGAAATTAAACTAAATCAATGATGTACAATGCTTACCAAATATGGCATGTATTATCCGCGTCCGGTACAGTGGTCGGGTCCCATTAGCACCCGACCACGTGTATGAGGCTGCGACAGTGTCGGAGAGGGCCTCTTTGAAAGAGGCATTTACCACCTCTTTCAAAGTGTACCCTCCCAGTTCGGCAAAGTACCCAACCTAAAAAAAAAGAATAAGCATTAGTTTGTATATTAATAAATTTGATTTACTTTTATTACATCTGTATTACAATATACTTACGACACTATCGTAGTCCTCTGTAGGACAATTCTCAAAACTGCCTACCTCCGCTATGGAGCATAGAGGTAGGCAGTCCGGCCGCTCCCAATGCTGCTCCCCTACTGCGATTCGACGTAGCTGCCTGTGGGAGCAGAGAAATATTAATATATGAACGATCTTTCCGATAAAGATCATTTTAACAAATTCTTAGGATGACGTCATACTCACTCCAGCTTCTTGTCCAAGCGGGCCACGGACTCCTGCAGTTGCTCCTGCTTCTGCAGAAGTCGTTCCTGGTTTTCAATATAACGGTTTTCCCGTTCAGCGGACTGTTGCATGCTAAAACAAATACAAACACATGATACCATGTATAATATAATAAATATAATTATACCCAGTAAGCAAAAATGCTCGATTCTGGTCATGGCAGCTAAACTCGCATGGGCTCGTATTCTGCCCTCGGCACTAGCCCGGCACAAGCTGCCTATGGCACAATCCTGACCGCTCGGTCCATTTTAACCGTTATACAGGGCATTCACCACATTAGTGCAACCGTGCTGCCCTGTTAAAATGGGCAGAATCCAGGACTGAGCAGCCAGGATTGTGCCGGGCTGGTGCAGAGGCCAGAATACGAGCCCAATCGAGCTTAACTGCTATGGCCAGAATCGAGCCATCGTGTGCTTCAAGCAGCTTTGAGCGATGTTACCTGCCCTCGGCACGCTGAGCTCGATTTCTGCTACAGCAGGCCTGGTTGACTGGGTAATTATTGCTGAATTTAAAAATAAATATGCAAATTACCGTTCCCACATCTGCTTGATTATTGCCTCGGTGGGAGGATGCGACGAGAGAATCGGAGGCGGGTGGGGGTGGGTGGTTGGTGGCTTCTCTGGCTTTTCGCCCTCCATGTCTAGGAGCTACCCTCGGAGGTGATCAACCTCCTCCGCAACTGGTATCACCTCTTTGTCAGAGGCTCGTCCTCTGAGGATGTTTAAGGTACTTCTTCAGCCTTTTTATCACCCTTTTCAGGCGTTGTTCCTCCTGAAATGTATGAACATTGAAAAACATTGAATACATATACGTATTCATTTTGATTTTAAATTTGTTGAATACAGGTTATACCTATATATCTATATATGTAGATATGTAAATAAGTTATTCTCTGGTCCAGTATTCTTCTCTCTGTAATATATTTAATTATATTAATTTTAATTAATGTACATAGACGTGGTTGTTTATGTAGAATAGAATTTACTTCTTTTAAGTACTTTCTATATATATATATATATATATACTTCTTCTTTTACTTACATATTTATTCTATTCCACACACACGGTAGGATTGAAAATCTTTTTTCAAAAATTTGTAGGCATGTATATCATAACCATGTATTTCTAAATTTTTCGTCTCATCGTTTAGCATTTGCAATTTCAAGATGGCGGTGATAACGATAACTGTGTGGTTGACTCGTTCTCGTTGACTGTGGTCCAGGTTATTCCATTTAGCGAACCTGGCCCACTGATATATATGGCTCCATATAAGAACAGACCTGTTTCACGCATGGCGTTGCGCGTCAGCTGCGCGTCAGCCAATGGTTGCGTGGTCGGCTAGTAGGATTCCCTAGTACGAGTAGGGTATTAGCTGCCCATGGCTGCCCAGGCAACCAAAAATCCAAATCTGGACGACCTCCTGTGCACCAGTGATGCCAGAATCGTGGGACGTGGTATTTTTCCCCTTCGCTCGCTCAGCCGACTCGGCCCCCCACTCTGACGTACCATCGGCTCCTTACGTTGCTTCTACTGCGCACGCGCTACACACAAGCGTACCTCTAGTCTGTCCGTGTGAGCTGCCTGTTCGTATTGGTACGCTTGTGTGTAGCGCGTGCGCAGTAGAAGCAACGTAAGGAGCCGATGGTACGTCAGAGTGGGGGGCCGAGTCAGCTGAGCGATCGAAGGGGAAAAATACCACGTCCCACGATTCTGGCATCACTGCTGTGCACGCATATGCAACGCATATCGCATATGCCGTACCAGCGTACCAGTTCCGTCCGTAGTCAGTCCGTAGTCCCTAGCAGTCCGTAGTGTGCCGACCTCATGCCCATGTCCAAACCCTAGCCCTACGGATGGAACTGGTACGGCATATGCGCGCACAGGAGGTCGTCCAAAATTCAGCCAATCCGATGACTACCCTTCACAGATGCGAGAGAGAGAGAAAACTTACTTCATGATTCGAATCAGAGAATATCTCTGTTTCATAAGATTCCTCATGGTAAAATAAACTAAAAACATATTTTTTATAAAAATATCGTGATCACAGTATATATTTAGTTATTTTATACTTTCTTCTTTTACTATTTCTTATAATAAATGTCGACTTTTATTGTTGTTTACAACAAAACCGCAACATTAATTAAAACAATGAACAAATTGTTTACATTCGAAATGTGAATGGTGTACATATGTATGTATATGTATTTAGTATATACATATATTATTTGTATCAGTTCAGTTCTGATAGTCTGATAGTACTTGTAGTACTAGTACTATTTATTTATGAGTTGTCAATCACAAAGTTGCTCAAGATATTCCGGTTCTAATTAAATAAATTGTCGAAGCTTTGATGCAATTTGAAAATCGAAACATATTCACGAAAATTGCTTTCTGAAACAGATGTTCTTTTACGAATTACTAACAAATATAATAATAATAGTCGGAAGTCTGCACAAAATCTTGAAACCTAACCTCTCTCCTATGATCATTATGTTATTTACATGAATCATATTCGACTTTATCAAATTTCACATGAATTGTATTCGAGTTTACTAAATTTGATAGAATTTTCAGTTGATCGATATAGCTTTTTTGAACAGTATTAAAATATCTTCTCGTTTGAAATTTTATGTTACGTGTTTGACATGAAAATCGCAAATTAATTGAAACTACATACATTACATTGTTTAAAGCGTGTCTATTTAGTCAGATTTTTACTAAATAAATTCAAACGCAGTGACATAACAATGGAACTGTCGAAAGATGTTATCGAAAGCTTCGCAAACATCTCAAACGTAAACATGATCACCGATGACAATTTCCTGCAGATTATAGATGCTGTTGTTTCTCACTTACAAGCAAATCCTATAGACACAAGCAGTAAGTATACTCTCTATTAATAACCAACAACATTAAATGTTACAGCATGATTGATCAAATTGCAGGCATTGTCAAGGCAGTAGATTCTAAAGTGATTCTGACAAAGAAGATCTTCGCAGACATGTTATGTTTGTTCGTAAAGGCAGCTCAGCATGATTTAGACAAAGAGAGTTTAAACAATCTGCTGTGTCAAATGTGTAGCAACGAAAAAAGAAGAAAGAGATTGTGTGATGCATATATTATTAATAAGAAGACTGTACAGTCTCGATTGGAATCGATAAGCAGTAATCCGCCACACATTGTTGATGTAGACTGGCACCTAGACTACCGTGTCAAGGTAATCGATTAATTTGATCCACCGACGATTGCTTTATTTGTATAAAAATGATTTGTAGGTAGACACATGTAACTCACTGGGCGTTCCTTTGTATCATGTACAATTTAGTACTAAGGAACACGAGAGGATAAATCATGTGACATTCTCGTGTACGATACAGCAGCTGCAAGAACTAGTGTTTAAATTTAAGGATGCTATCAGATACTCAGAGAAACTAACTAATGTGTGACTCTGTGTACTAGAGTTTATGATTTTTGTTATGGTGTTCATTTAAATACAGCATACGCATGTATGATGTCTTAAGACCTCGATAGAAATATTTTTATATGTAAGTACCATGTATCTGAATAGAATTACATGTGAATAACACTGTTCAACAAATTGTTAACTTTTTTCTTTACATTCTTATGGCTTTTGATGCTTCAACATGAATTTAAAGGTGGTTCTTTTCCGTCACTCTGAATCGTTAAGGAATTGAATTTTGAACGAAAACTTATATTTTCAATCTTAAAAGAATTTTGTCTACTTCAAACATGAAAGCTGTACCAATGTTTCTTGCATAGGACGATATTTTTTAATAACACTACTGCAATAAAGCAATAATAAGTGCTACAGTGTTATTAATCGTTAATAAAATTAATGTTGTCATTTTTTTTACAGTTTCCGAAGGAAGCAGTTTTGTTTTGTGGTGTGGTGTATTATATAGATTTTGCCTCGGACCCTTAATTTTCAAAATAAATTGAAAAATATTCCAAAGAATTAGTGTGGTACAGGCATGTCGCTCTGTTCAAACATTCTTTGAACATGTTTAAATATCTATACATATAAATATTTATGTAAGAAACTATTCCTATGTAATAAACATTCATAGAGCGTTCACGATGAAAACGCAAACAACTTTCAGTTAAGAAGTCGACTTATTATTAAATATCTTAAAAATTGAGAATTGAAAATTGACTGATTGTCAAATATAGAAATTAGTGTCGGACAGTGAAATCGCCAGCCCTGAGCTTATGACATTATACATGCAAAACGTGAACATTTACACAAGAGAGTTATCATAGTAATCGTTTAATAATAAATTCAATTTTATGCATATAAGTGTAATGGTAAAATCTTCTTACAAACAACAGACTGTGTAAAGTATAATCAACTATATTTTTCTTCTCATAATTAAAACATTCCCTACTTGACGTAGTATTTATTATTTACTGTACTGATAACACGCGCGCGTGTGTGTGAGAGCGTATGTGCGCGCGCACACAAACATACGCGGAACACTTGCATAAATTCGAAAAAACAAATGACGATCAACGTTTCCATAAATAAAACAAATCTCGAAAAAACTTCATTCGAGTCGTTTTCCCAGCTGAGAACCGATACCCGCAAAATTTTTCCTCGCGCTGAAAAAATCCTACACACCCATCATATCTTTTTTTTCCCCGCATTCGCATAAATCACTCACTCACTCACTCAGGTACACCTTGTATACAAAAGAGCCGCGCGCGCACACAACCAATAACTTATTAAAAATACATTGTCGCCTTTTGCTCTACAGTCAGACATCTCTCTAAAAATTGCTTTCTCGTAATAGACAAAAAATACTATCGATATACCGGTTCTTACGTGGCTAGAAAATATGCGTGTTAAATTATATTAATGATCGATAATTTCTTGCCTTTTTATATCCTAATACATGATATAGATTTTTTTTCTTTGAATTCATTATACATTATTTACAAGTAAACGTGTCTAAAAAAAAGATCATCGAATATTAAAATTTCTCTATACATTAACTATTTCTTTCTTTCCGGCACTTGGCGAAATTAATGGTGAATCGTTTTTCGTTTTTTTCTTTTATCCATGCGTGCTATCTCAATAATTCGGTGCAGTACAATACATCGACAATGACAAGTAATCAAGTTGGAAAGAGAGAAATCTCTCGGGGTGTAATAACTTCGCCACATTTGTCCTGTTAACAACTATCTCTTTTGATCGATTCTTTTAACGTTACTTCATATATAAGTTTACTGTGTTAAGGCCTCGGAAATTTTCCTATAACTGCTTCCATTTTTTGTCGAGAACCAAGCCAATCGAAAAAATAAACTCTCGTCATCGCTAAATCTATTTTATCGAATCCTCGAGGCTTTGGTTGAATGAGACGACAACAAAATTTCTTCAGAAGCGTCATAAATACTGACTTCGCGAAATTATTTCACATAAATAATGTCACAGATACTTCGCAGAGTCTTCTTCGTCACATTCTCAAAAAGCAACCTGCAATCTCCTCATGCCAAAGGCCCCAAGTAAAAAAGCTTCGTTGAAGATGTGAAACGTAGTAACAACAAAAGCATAGAAATTTTACAAAAGCATACGGTAGATTACTTTGAACTTTGAAATTGCACCTCCGTCTTGTTTGTCTGGGTCTCAGATCTTTTCTCTTGTTCCTCAGTTCTCCCACATTTCTCACGGTTCGAGTCCTGTGTCTCACTGTTGTCTGTCTGCATTTTGTTCTGCTCCTTCTCCACTGGCCCTTCGTCACTGTTCTTGCCAGTGAGACTCCCATTCATTTGAGACACTGATTTTTCCCTTTTCTTATTTACACTATCACTGACTTCGTCGGATCGTTTCTTCTCCACACTCTGTCCCTTTGTGTGATAAGCATTGTCCTTGTTGCACCCCAGTGAGCTTTCCTGAACCTGCTCCGCAGCTTGAGTGTTCTCCTGCTTGTTCTTTGATGCACTGGCCTTATTCTGTCCAATATTCGAGATAGCAGTTGTATTGACACTCTCCGCACTGCTGAAACTGCCAGTCTTAGACAGATTGAATGCACTGAGATCCTCTTGTGGTGCATTCTCTAGAAGAAGTAGATTGTTAGTCTCGAGGGACGTTGTTGCAACGATCTGGGCCTCGGTTTTGGCTAGACCGTAAGATGTGGGTGAAATCGCAGTCAAGGAAGTGGTCTTGGGAGACTTAGGTGAAGAATAGGTGCTTGGTGGTATTCTCTGGACCGTTGGGGGTTGGGAGACTGAGGAGAAGCCAGTGGTTTGTGGAATATAGCTGGATCGTTGATACAACTTGTTAATTGAAGGTGGTAAACTACTGTGGAAGGCACTGGGGGATGAAATTCCTATCGGTGAACGGATCAGAGGGTTCGGAAACCTGCTGGCATCTGGGAATGGTGGTGCAAAGTGGGGATAGATTAGCCTAGGATTCATATTTGGTGTCGGAGAGGGAATAAACGGGCTCGTTGAGAGCATGTTCACTGGTGAATTCTTGGGAGATATGGGCGAGCCGGTGCTCCTGCAGATGTCCCTTGAGAATGGAGGGTTTGGATAATTTCTAGCGCTTGGAGAATATGGAGGAGGCGAGACGATGGGCGAGTTGATCGTCGAAACGATCGGGGACAGGGTTTTTGGGTCTATCTTCATCATACTTAGATTCCCATTCTTTGAGCTACTAGAAGTGTTCGTGGTCGACGTTGGCGTGATCGTCGACTGTTCTTTTTCTTTGTTGTCGTTGCCGATCCCGTACATTGGCTTTACTCCGGAGGCGGGATTGCCCAAATACCTCGGCATGTTCCTCATCTTGAAGATCTTCGCCGGCTTCGACTGGATTGTTTTGCTCCGCTCTGAAAGCGCGGTTTGGTGTAATTGACTTTGAGTCTCCTTGCTTTGATTCTTCACCGCTACATAATTGTTTTTGGATAGTGTAGGGTTCCAGCACCTCGGAGGGTCACGGAGTGTTTTGTAGCCCACCGCTTGAGTTTGCTTCTTGGAAGCCGAGGAAGCCTTCTGTATCGAATGCGACGTTGTCATCGGAGAAGCAGAGGGCAGCGAGGTCACCCTATGGCCGTCCTTGTTCTTGTTTTCTGTCGTCATCATAGTGCTGCTAGGTGTGTACACGGGCACGTTCGAGATGTTAGCGAGATGCTGCTGCTTGGCAGCGTCGCCTGACACCGATGACGAGCTACCCTTCCTTGCAATCTTCAATAAATCTGGAATGTCCGACTTGTTTCTCGTCTCTGTTTTGTTCTTCTCCTTCGAGTTCTCTCCGATCTTAGCGCAGATATCATTTATCTTCGAGCCTGAGGCTCCGATCTTAGCACAGATCTCATTCAGGTTCGAGCCCTTTGTGATCAATTCATTCTTGCGGATGGTGGGTTTCATCAGAGAAATTGGAATGGCATCTGGGCAAGGGGGGGCAGAGTATACGCTGGTTATCTCCAGGTTTGCCTTTGAACTCATCACTGATGTCGGATAACTGTTTTTCATGGAGGAAGCGATGCTCATGGGGGGCATAGTAAATATTGTTGGATTTTCTGGCATTGATGAGGTCACTATGTTCTCTGGAATCGTGGAGACAGACAATTTCTGAGCTGTGGATGTCGCCAAACTTTTTAAAGAATTCTTCAGCATCGCACTATTTACTAAATCCTGAACAGCGTGTGAGAACGTCGACGTATTCTGACTCATTGTTGACGTGGATGGATTGATTCCGTTTCCAATTGATCCAGACAGAGATGCAGTCAGGTTCAGGGTGGCAAGATTCTCATTTGCAAATGGTTCGGCTTGTGTGTACGGTGACTTCTGAGGAATTGCAACGGTCTGCGTGTTGACTCTTTGGGTTGACTCTACAGAGGCTTGGTCCACTGTCTTCTTCTCTGAACCACTTTGCTGCTGATCAGTCAATTGCACATTTTTCACACAGGACGTCGCTCCTTCCGAATCAGAATTGTTTGTGGCTGTGATGTGTGTCGAAACAACTGGTTTAATATCCTCTGACTTTGGCGAAATTTTTGTGGAAGAAGGGCCTGATGCTTTGCTCGCTGTCACTCCACAACTGTCTGTCATAGTTTCTGCAGGATTTGAGCTCTCGATGGATTTTGTGTCCACTTTCTTGGATGTTTGTGGCACGAACTTTCTATCTTTTATGGTCTTTTTCAAAGAGCTATTGTTGCTATTGTTGATTTGTCCTGTTTTCGGTTGAAACTGCAGCTTCACGCTGAGAGCGTTGATTTTTGATCCCGTATTTATAAGCTTCGTTTCGTTTTTCGAATGGTGATTGAGAATCTCCGGTTTCTTCTCCACGATGATGGTATTGTTGTTATTTTTTGATGATTCCTTTTTGTCCTTATCATCGCCGACATTGCATCTGGTTTCATTTTCGTCCGCGCATTGCATTGTTTCTTGACATTGCACATTACTTTTGATTTCGACATTATTATTATCTGACTCGTCTTTCGATTGCTCCTCGTTTTTAGTTTTAACGCCTTCCGTCTCTTCCACCGAAATTTTATCAACCTCCACAGTTTTCCTATTATCAAAATTAACTGTTTTAGAAGATTCGTCATCAGTGACTTGTTGGTTTAGGGATTGTTCGTTGTTTTTAGCAATCTCGGACCTATTGTTAGTATCTTCTTGCACGGGTGATGCATTCACAGTTTCAACATTCGCAATGGGTTCCTCAGTTTTCGTATTCTTCTTGAATTCCTGATCGGATATATCCGTGATACTCATTATGCCAGTTTCGGAGATTTTCAGTTGCACCTCTTTCCACTCCCTTTTCATAGTTTTCTCTTCTTCGGAGTCAATGGGATTGATCCCAGCATGGAGCAATGATGTTTTATAATTGACATTGTCTTCGGAAAGTTTTATTCGCTTTGGAGAAGATTCGAATATCCTGTAACTTAAATGCAATGGCACTTTCTGAAACAAACAGAGTAACATATTTGTAGGATCAAAGTTAACATGTTTCTCAATGTGTACGGATCATTAATATTTACCCGCCTCCAATGGTAAATGTACATCACATCCATCAACGTGTAACTACTGTGTAGCGGTTCCTCCTTATACATAACATCTACCCTGTGTGCATCAGTTAACCCATACTTAGCTCTTATCAGTTTCTGCAGATGAAAAATCGTAACTGCAGCAGGACAACGAAGGTATCTCCTCAGAAAAGGTTTCACAGATATTTCCTTGACATCCTTGGATGGACTAAAGTATTCTAACGACAAACTGAGAGACTCGTCTGGAGAGTATATATGCGACTCTGTGGGTTCTCCTCTTGCCTCTGGAGACGCTGTTTGGGCACATGCCTCTGGATGCTTAGAGTAAAACTCTCGTCGGCATCGCATCTCGTCTAGAACAAAATCGATCGAATGAATTTTCTGTAGCACGCATTACTATAATCGTTTGTCCAACTTACTTTGATAGCATCCGGGTACCAATTTGTACACAATGTCCTGCAAAGTGTGGTCCGGACGAATGTTAAGTAGTGGTTTACTTTTGTGTACCTGCACCTCGCATATTGGACAGTACTTATTGTTCTCCAGATATTTGACAATGCAGCTCCTGCAAACTGTAGCGCGATGTTAATCGCCTAAACAATCGGACCGCCGCTTAACTCTTTTGCAACATTGAAGTCCAACTGGTTCGCCATAGACAGAAGGATTAAGGAAGTGATAAAAGAATACACATACACGAATGCAGGCACTCGATGATGGTGGTGGCGTCGATAAAGTATCCACCGCACAACTTGCACGTCAACTGGTCGTTGAGCTTGGACAACCTTAAACGATGCCCTCCACTCTGACCTGACATTCTATCAAATAAGAAATTGATTTGTATACTTGCCGTTCACACGCAACGGGTTTTACATAGTAAATTAGGGTGACATGAAAAATTGATGATATTGCGCGGGTATTGGAGTATCGTCACGATACAAATAAAGCGGTACCATCGCACGATTTTCGACGCGTTCAACAACGATGATGTTACGTTACAACTTCCTCGGCAACTTAGTAGATTTAAATTGACAGACTTACGTGGCGAACGACGCGAAAACTGCCTGTTTTATCTAGTAATCGCCATTTGATTGAAGAAGTCAGGAAAGTTGGGTCGGAACTCGAGGCGAGATTTCACAAATGCTCTTCGCGAGAACATTCATCGAGAAACGAAATCCGATCCGAATCTGTGAAAAACACCGTCCACTTGATGCACAGAGTATCGTCGAGTCCGACGATTTTGTCAGATTTTAGTCAATTTAGTTCATCGTAAAATAGGCCACGGTGCCAGGAAAAACTGTGAGAGAACGACAGCAAAACAAAATGGTGGATAAACAATCATCCCGATGACATTTCCAAAAACATGGGTTTCTTTCTCTGAATCTTCCTTCAACAGATCACACGAGTTTCTTGTGAAATAAACGACCGAAATGAGAAATGCCGATAATTTGCTTTTCTCAAAGGATATTCCGGAAAATACAATTATTACAAACTATTTCGTCCATCAGATTAGAGATATCATTTATCGATATCACCGTAGTAGTACCTTGTTGCTTACAGAGATGGCGGGATTCTCAAACACTTTTAGCGGTTCATTTGAATCATTCGAATGAGATAGAGATAGAATGATAGAAAGTATCAACAAGCAAATATAAAATAGGTTAAGTTGTTTGTGAACTGTTTTTGATTAACTGAAAATTACAAAATGACGAATAAACATTTGTGAAATTAATTAATAAAGAAGCTACTGGAAAACAGTAAATTATTTCGTTATGTGGGTACATTATGTATTGCAAGAAACCATACATATTTTCTTATAATTTATAAAGAATGCCATAATTATATAATTTGTATAATTGTTATGTAACGAATTAAAATTTATGGTCAATTAAACATTCCGCTGAAACTACTCTTGTACACACACGCGTGTATTTATGCACATTGTACACGCATATGGTTATGATTTGTGGTATGGTCGGTCAGGTATGTCAACAAATTGTACAAGAAGCACTTGAAAACCTAACCTTACTTGAAGTCCTAACCTAAATATATTCACCGAGTAATGTGATTCGGAATATTTGTGAGGTTGCTGTTTTCTACATTATGTATTTTATAAATTTGTGTAGTGTATACTATATAATGCAGTTTTAAACGGTGCAATGTAACTCTTTAGAATTAGTATAAAATAATTAGATTAATTATGAAATAATTATCACCAAGATAATTTGGTGCTACAGTGAATGAAATAGTTTTCCGAATAAAGTAAGTATTTCACTTATTTGAAATAATAAGTTGTAGTATCATTGTTTACGACTGAAACATTATCTTTCTTTATTAGAATTTCTCTAAACAAAGTAATCATTTATCATTAAAATGGTTACGTTGCAAGATATTAGTGTACAGCTTATGAAACCAGCTAAGGATCTAGCCGACTGGAATTTTCCATTATCTCAGGTATACAGCAATATTAAAATAATTGTAACAATATTATAATTACATTGTTACATTCTATCTCAGATTTTAGAAGAATATTACGCATTGCTGGAGGAACCGTGCAACATAAATTTTGGAGAAGCTGCGCTTGTTTTACAAAATTCTGCCAATGTATATGTGCGCAGAATTGAACGTCTTTTTACTGAAATTGAAGTTCTGAAGCAAACATTTTTTGGCTACGAGTAACTATTGCTTTTAAATACAATATGAAATACAAATAGTACAGAACAATAGTTCATTCGCGTTTTTAACAGGGAAGAAGAAAGGAAAAAGTCTATTGGCAAAGAGAAACGGGTGTCCAAAAAAGCGTACATTGATTTTGAAAATTTTGTTGTTTGCGATCTTGAGAAACAAGTTGGTAAAAAGATTGATAAAAAGCAGCGTTTTTCGACACAGAAAAAGATTAAACTGTTGAGTCATCGATTTACACAGTTAGAAAACAGTGTCGCACAGTTGTGTATTACTATTCAAGCTTTTGATGTATTGGGAGAGATCATAGGAAGAAAATATGATTTTCGGTAAGAAGAAATATATTTAACTCGTTTTCCTATCTGAAATTAATTATAAATTTCAAGGTGTAATCAAGCTATAAATACAACTGGAATGCTGGTAGACGAATTAACGCCTTATGACTTTAATCATGTGATCGGTTCCCGTGTTCAGAAAGGAAGAAATTCTCTGTCGTCTTACTCAGAACCAAAGACTCCTGGCACTGGAACATCGGGATATCATTCGGCTGCTTCCATAAATGATAATGAATTTGTCACATCGATTAACGAAGAGTTTGAAGAAGAGGATGACTTTTCTTTGGCCGTGACAGATATCTCCACAGTAACTGACTTAGAAGTCGGAGAAAACGAAAACGTGATAGATACAGATCATAGAGTTCTGCCTACTACCGTTTCTTCTCAGCAATGTATCATGAATAAAGATTGTTGTATGGATCAACATAGTGAAAACGATGCTGTTTTGAATTCAATTGATGTTAGTGTTCAAAATTGCAAAAATGTTAATCAAATTAAGAAGAAATGTCTGAATGAAAGTCTACAGCAAGTGGTCCAAGTTGAAGAAGAATGTAAGAGGAACGATAGAAGGTGTAAGATTACAGGGAAACAGGAAAATGATGAAGCAAATAATAGTAAGGATTCGAGACATAATTCCAAGGAAGATCAACTTTCTCAGGTGGAGGAGTTAGATGGTGTACAATACAAGGAAGGACTACTTGGAGTACGGAAAAAAGGGTATGAGTTACATTTAAAGTTTATAGTTCTACTTCAACGTATACATATATTAATCTTTTTATTAGGAATGAAAAAACGAAAGTATCTATATGTTCTGTGGAAGACATCAGTGAGTCTGATTGGAAGCCAATGCCGTTAGTTCAGGGAATGAAAACTATTCTTCCTGGCAATTCGCCAGTTTTAAAACTTCCGGAATACATTTCTCTTCTGGAAACCAAATTTAGTTCTGTATGTACAAACGATTGTTACACTGTCTAACGCCAACCTCGTGTTTCAATAACCATTTGTTTTGTTTCCAGAAGAAACGTAAGCTAGCATCAAAAGTACACAAACCAGAATGTCTAACAAAGCTTTTCCTACGGGAAGTTGAACCATTCATGCAGAAGGAAAAGAATTTTATTTCACAAGCGAAACAGAAGTTCAAAAGTTTGCAAAAGCGTAAGTTCAATTGAATTATTTTTCAAGAGGCGTTGTCTTGTGTTGTGTTGTTAGCATTTTCTTGTTTCGAACAGAGGAACTGGAAGATTTCATGAAAAATTTTGACGAATGTTTGAATGGCACAGAAAAAGAGAATAATGTTTCGAAATATGAAGCCATGACAGATTCTACCATTGATTTACTGGGCTTTCAAATATCTGAGAAGCAAAGCAATTGCGTCCAGAATAACACAGCAGAAATTATGAGCAGAAGTCCTTCCCCTGATGATGCCGGATTGGAATCGGCTCGTAATTCATTCGATATCACCCCACAGTCGCCTATCCTATGCAATGATTGGTACGAGCCCTCTATCTCGGAAATGGACGTGCCTTATTCGTTACCAGATTATCAAACGTTAATCGAGGATAAGATGAAGGAGATCTTCGAAGAATCCAACGTCACGACCGAGTTAGATCAAACTGTCGCCAAATGGCATGCTTCCGTGCAGCCAATATTGTCCGAGGCAGAAATTAGGCCAACATTCCGAATTCAAGATTACGCTTCCCACATAATAGGAACGTTGCAGACATCGGACCAAAAGAGCACAAAATTTGACTACGTTGTTCAAAATAAACCTGCTTACGAAGTGGCGAGATACTTTCTTGCATCGTTGCAACTGGTATTTTTCATTATGACTTTACATTATCTAAAAAGAAAGACATTTTTATAAATTTTCTGTCTTTTGCAGGCCAATACGTACAACGTAGAGATAAAAACCATAAACAGCGATGACAACATAGAAATAGCATTGCTTGATGGCAAAGACTGTGAAAAGAAATAAGGCAGTGCGGTAATGCTTCTGACAGAAAAAACAGTTGCCAAATGTACAAATATTGTTTCTCATATTTATTTGAAGACAAATTATTGTTTTTATTTTTGATGTTTTATAAAAATGAAGTTATTTTCTTATACATTTTACGATTTAATCTGAAAATTGACTAAATTTTAAATAAAAAGCCTCTATATAATATCAGAATTTAAAATTTACCGCCACGATTGAGCTCAAGTTGAAGAATTCTAGAATCATCACGGGGAGCGAGACGCGCGGCGGGTCAAGGGGGCGTAGCCTTCAAAAATATCTCAGGTCGAGAAAATAATTCCGAAGCCTGGTTTACTCTCTCATAAAACCCTTTACTCTCGTCTCTTACGTGTATATATATATATGTATAGACTCAATTTCCAATGCGTATGCGTTTGTAAGTGGATCCATTTTAGACCATATATACTCATGTACACTATTCTTGTTTATAAAGTTTCAAGAGACAAATTGCAAAAAAGAGCTCTGTACGGGACACCGCAATAATGGAGAATATTTCAACACAAAGAGCATAAAAAAATATTACTTCTTCGCTTCAGGAATTGGGAGTAAGCTCATCGAAAAATCAAGCTGGTTCGTATTCTCTGTCTTTGTCTCTCCTGCGAGAAACATATCTCCCTCTCTGTCTTTGTTCGGAGTTCACTTCTACGCCGATGGTGGTATCAATGTCGCCATATAGATATAGATATAGATATCCAAATTAGATATCTCTTCCTCTCATCCTTTTCCCCTTCCACTATCCCATTCCCATCAGTGTCGCCAGATGAAGTAGAAACTTTCTACTAGAAAGTCGCTTCATTTACTCCCCTCCCTTTCCCCTTCCACTATCCTATATCAGCACCATGCGCACACTCCAACTTCCCCCACTAAAACCGTAGACCACGCAGTGCTTCGATTGAGCCCAACATATCTCGCGCATGCGCGAGAAAACAGTAACGTATCTACTATTGGGTAGCAGAGCGGCCAGAGCCCTGAGGCAGCTATATTGGCGGGAATGTACCGAAATAATCTTACCTGACAAAAAGACTCCAGGACGTGTCCTACGAGTTACAAAATATACACAAATACACTTGTTATACGTTCATTTTTCAGAATCAGATCATATAAATTTTTTAAAATTCTGCGGGGTGCTCAAGGAACCCCAATTTATCGAGAAGCTTACGTTACTGATGCTGAAATCGCCGCGCATGCGCGAGAAAAGTTGGCCTCAATCGAAGTCTTAGATCCGTTCATTGTACTACTGGTATTTTAAATATTATTTTGTAATTATGAATGAGTTAATACAAACATTATAAAAGATATACCTATAACTGATTCTATATTTTCAGATTACTATACACAATGTTAGTGCACAATATTTCGTTCCCCAATGATAGTTAGGTTAAGTACAATGCATGTATATAAGTAAGTAGTGAAGAAGCTGTAAAATAGTTGCAAAGAAATTATCTTGCAGCAGATTCAAGACGATTGGGGATGCATAATTTGAAAGCTAGGATTTGTTCTCATTAATTAAGATAAGTATTTCCAACTATAAAAAAGTTTGAGATGGGACAGTATGTGATTTATTTTATTTTCTATTTACAGATGACATAGAGAGTGGCAAGCAGGATTACGTATCTGAATATTAAGTGGCTTTTAAAAATGCATATATTAACCCAATACGGTCCTATGTCGACCTAGACTCGAGATTGATTTTTGGACCACACGTCGCTTATTTTACATATTCATATTTACCACAATTACATAGTATGTAAAAGCAATTTTAATTTCCACTGTTCTAAGTACATTGGTAAAATGCATATGTGTGGGAATAAAGCATCTGAAGGATAAGGCGATAGTTTTAAGAGAAGCGGTAGCAAACCAGTGTTCCGATATGGTGCAACTTTTCTCACGCATCCACGGCTAAAACAGTATCGTATCTATATTATTGTACATACATTATTATCTATATTGACGGGACAAGAGACGAGACACGGAACGAGACGGGTGTCTGGTAAGTTATTGTTAATATTTTATTATACAATGGCAGCTAATAGTGGAGAAACAGCTACAAAGAGGCATAGGGTTTGCTATTTTCAAAATTCTTGGCTGGAGGAAGATATGTTTAAAGTATGGTTAGCTCCTTCTTCACTAGAAAATAAAGCGTATTGTACTACATGTAATACAGCCATCACATGCTACAAAAAAGCTTTAATTAAGCATTCGAGATCGGTCAGACATATGCGCAATACGAGTTTATGTAACAAAGCCACCTGTAGTAATAATCATAATACTAGTTTTAATAGCACAACTTTATCACACAAAGATAAAGTGAAACATGCAGAAATGAAATTATCTGCCTTTTTTGAAGAACATAACGTAGCTTTTAATACAGCTGATCATTTAATTCCATTAATTCAAGATGTTTGCAAGGAGCCCAAAGTTGTGCAAGACCTTACACTTGCCCGAGATAAGTGTGCCTACATTGTTAAGCATGTAATTGCCAAGCGCGAAATCGAGCAATTAGTTGAACATTTAAAAATTTGTAAATTTTCTATTTTATTAGATGAAACTACAAATATTCCAGATTCAAAATTAATGTGTGTTTTGATCAAATTTGTATCACCAATAAATCAAAAAGTAACGACTCAGTTATTAGATTTAATGCCTTTAGACAGTGCAGATTATTCCGCGAGTAGTATATTCCAAACTTTTAAAAATTTTTTAGATAGCAAAAGAATTCCCATTAAAAATATTGTCGGATTGGCATGCGACAATGCATCTGTCATGATTGGATGTAATAATTCTTTCATGACACAGTTACAGGTAGAAGTACCGCATTTAATAACGTTAAGGTGTATTTGTCACACTTCCGCGATTATAGCCAGTAGATCTTGCAATAAATTGCCTCCGGCATGCGAAAATTTAATTAAAGGAGTTGCCACTTATAGTTCGGGTAGTTCTAAGAAGTGCGCAATTTTGGTTGAATTTCAAAATTTTTTCGAGGTAGAGCAACAAAAAATTTTAAAATCATCAAACACCAGGTGGCTTTGTTTACGCAAATGTGTCGATAGATTACTTGAAAATTGGGACGTGTTAAAAAGTTTTTTCAAATTAGCCGTAGTTGAAGACAGATCAAAATCTGCCAAAATAATTTTACAGTATTTGAATGACACGTCCATTAAAGCATATATATATTTCTTGAAATATTCATTGAATATTTTCAATAATTTTAATGCCCTATTTCAGTCAAGAAAAATTTTAATACATAAATTATTTGAGAACAGCCGGCAGCTAATTTGCCAAATAGGGCAAAATTTTATCAAACCTGAAGCTTTGAAAGACGTCACTAATTTAGATTTAAATGACGCAAACATTATGTTCGAATTAAAAAACGTATATGTGGGACCGGAATGCGAAAGCGTTTTAGAAAAATTAGAGTTGGAATGTGCCCAACAAATTCGGTCCACATGTTTAAGTTTTTATATTACTGCAGTTCGAGAAATGCTTGCACGTCTGTCTTTGCAAGATACATTTTTTCAAAATTTAATTTTTTTGGATCCTAAAGTAGCTTTATACGATGAAGGCAGACTTAAAATTAAAGATTTATCTGATATCGCCAAACGCGTAAACCTTGCAAATGTTACACAATTAGCTTTTGAATGGCGAATTCTACCATCATGTTTTGATGAAGAATATAAAAAAGAATTAGCTTCAATAGAAATAGACGATATGTGGCGTAACATTTTAAAACATAAAAATTTCGATGGGGAAGAAATGTTTCCAAATTTAAAATTATTAGTTGAAATAGTTCTTTCTCTTCCCCACTCAAATGCTGAGGCCGAATGTATTTTTTCTATTGTAACAGATGTAAAATCGAAAAAAAGAAACCTTTTAAGGATCGATACTGTGTCTTCCATTTGTGTAGTTCGGTCCAGTTTCAAATCTAAGAATGTCGATTGCACTAATTTTGAAGTAGATTCGCGACATCTCGAACTGCATAATCCACAAAATTTGTATAAAAAAAGCACATGTGATAGCAATTAATCCAATGTGCAATATTTTTTATTGTTTTATGTATTTATAATTAACGTAAGTTTTGTTTTAGCCATAAACTATTTTCTAATAAGATAATGTAATTTTTGTTTTGTGAATACTGGTAAGGTTTTGGAAGTTTTCCTTACCCTAGCAACAAATGTATATTAAATTTTAATATTTCATATGTATTCTGACGTTGCAAATTTTGCGACGTCACTTCTCCGATAATTACGGTTACGATACAAACGTAAGAAATGATCGGACCTCCCGCTAATGGACACGAGACAAGGACACAGGATTCGAGAGCGCTCCTCGAGGAGATTCCGTATTTACCATAGATCGCGTAATAACATTTGTCGCGCGTGTCGAGAACGGCAAGTTGAAGGGCCGTATCAGGGATACGTCAACGGTACTACCGACCTTCCAAAGTTACCCCAGGAAAGGAATCTGCTTCACAGGATTCGTCCGCCGAGAAGAACTGGTCAATGTTGCGAAGCCCCGTGCACGGGCCACAATTACTTGGAACGACAGCACACGGGAAACCAACCCAGAGGCGCCGAAGGGACAGGAAGTGTTTTTTGGTAGCAAGGTGGCTCGATCCTTGTCGCACGAGGACGAACGCTTCTTGTATCGTCCTCGAATTTTCACGTGTGCCGAGGCGCAGGGCGCCACGTGCCGTCGCTTCGGCTTGCACCCCTATCGGGGGCACTTAGAGCATATTTTGAGACCGTTTTTCACCTAGTACCGCGTATTCGGAAGTTTCCTCGGAGGAGTCGCGTTCCGGAGGAATACTCTATTCGTCACGAATCTCGAAGTCTCGAATCCTGTGCCGCGCCGAATATCCCGGCGCGTTTGCTGAAGTTCGTGGCGTGTAACGGCTATCGTACGCGTGGAAGCGTATCGCGTGCGGAAGTTATCGCGACGGTCCCGTATCGCGCCTCGCGCGATCCCGTCAGCCGGGATTCCTTTAATCACGGTATCGAACAACCGTATCATTACGAGAAATTATGATAGACAACCGCGCGGCGATCGACCATCTCTTCGCAAAACTTGTATGAAGAGCGCGGGCTCTCGGGTCGCGGCCACGTGGCCGCCAAAATTGTAATCTTTGACCGCTGAAATAAACAGCTAGAGCCCATATCGTTGTGCGTGATTGAACCCTGTGACATCCGCCCTGCCGTGAGGGCTATCCTAGTTATCCCCGTGTCCGAATTTGCCCCCGTGGCCCCCCGTCAAATATAAATCCTGGGTGCGCCATTGAGGCTGTGGTTATGCCCATCGACAGTGCCAACGCTTGGCTTATATGGGGGTGAGGGGGGTCAGCGGGTGCGCCATGTACACAGTACACGGAAAGAACGGACAGGATAATTTCAAAGAATTTGGTATTTTATCATGAAATAATCAATATATTAAGTATATTTGAGATACAAATGTTTATTCTATATGTTTCATTAAAGTATTACAATGAAGTATGAAGTAATAATAGTATTATATATGAATCTATCACATTTACAACATTGAACGTAAGCGACGCAGATTGTTTTTGTTCATCATCGTTTCGGCGTTACCATCGAAACAAACAACCAGTCGAATAAACTAGGTTGCAAAAGCAAGACGTCTTAACTTAATTTCCCAAAACGTTGTCGACTATAAATTTAAATTAAGACGTCTTGCCTTTGCAACGTAGGTGGAAGGGTAGTCATGTGACAAAACTAGTAAAGAACTAGAATCTAACTTATTTTACTAGATTTTGGGTCGAAACATGGGTTTGCGGCAATCGGTTGTTTGTTTTTATTTGAGCAAATTTTGGACTGGGTGACGGCTCATTCTAAAGAGGAAGGTTAAATGCAGCCGGCTCTTATCGTGATTTTAACGAGATTATGTTTATATCTAATAATATGAGTGTCCAAAGTAGAGAAAAAATCGAGAAAACAACCGCAGATTCTAATGTATTTTTCTGTCACAAAATGACTTTTTTGACTGATATGATGACCAGAGCGCGCGGCATTTAACCTTCGTCTTTAGAATGAGCCCACACACATCTCAAAATTTGCTGAAATAAGGACAAACAATGTATGTACATATAATATACAAACTTCTGAACTCTTCCGGTACTTTCCTACCAGTAATAGTTCCCCACTACATTCCCCACAAACTTAGGACCCAATACATAGGTTCCTGTATTTGGTCGCGCATGCGGGAAAAAACCGTGCAATATCCGAACACTGCACTGAACTCTCGGCTTTCCTGTACACATGCTATACTTACGCCGGGTCTGTAAGTATATATGGTCTAAGCATCTATCACAAAACGTCAATATTACAGTGGTGCTTAGTCGGAACACCTGTATAGCACCGTGCCCTAACCAATGTCCCTCTCGCTCGCTCTTATAAAAACAAAAGTAACCTCGAAAATCCCGATTTGCTACAATGTTCCGATATGGTGCAACTTTTCTCGCGCATGCGCGGCGATTTCAGCCTCGTCAGTGAAGTAAGATTTTCGATAAAATGGGGTACCTTAAGCACCCCGCAGAATTTTATAAAATGTTGTGATTTGATTTTGAAAAATGAATGTTTAACATGTGTATTTGTACATGTGCTCTCTCAGCGAGCTGTTTCTCCCGCAGCATGTCCTCTGCCGGTCCGAACGAAAACACGACGACACTTGCCGCAATCAACGTGTCGTTGATGCAGATCGTGGATTTCAGCCGTCAGATACTGGTCAGTGTTTCCGGTCAATCGATAGGGGGCTCAAATCAACGTTGGAATGATCGCGGGCGTAGTCCGGCACGCGCACATTCACCCACTCCCATCACTGTGGGATACTGTTTCTACCACAGGCGGTATGGGATGAACGCTCACAAATGTGTTCCTTCAAGCCGATGTTATCTCAAATTGGCCAGTCGGAAAACTAAGTGCACCGGCGTAGATACTGGCGGCCGACGCCGGCGGCACGTATCAAGAAAATCGTCTCCATGTTCACGACAGACAATCGGGTATGCGATTTCTTATGGGTTCGGGTTCCGTGGCGAGGCAACCTGACGTTGCGAGAAGCCAAGCTGTCAATCAATCTCCAGAAATGTGTTTTCGCGCAGTCCGAGGTCACATACCTGGGCTATTCCGTTTCCAAGGAAGGTTACCGCCCCCTGCTGCTAAGGTCAATGCCATCGAAGATTTTCTCAAACCGGAGACGAATGCCCAACTTCGACGTTTTCTGGGGATGATCAATTATTACAGGCGTCGCATCCAAGGTGCTGCCTGCATCCAGGAGCGGCTCAACGACCTCCTCTAGGGAACCATCAAGTGCTCCAAAAACCTTTGGCTTGGACACTGGACGCGGATCAAGTATTCCTGAAATGCAAAAAGAGCATCGTTAAGGCGGTCAGCCACGCTTTCCTAAGTTACGATACACCGCTCAAGCTCACCACAGACGCCGCCAACACAGCCGTCGGGGCTGCCCTGGAACAATTGGAGTACAGCGTTTGGAACGTTTGTTTTTTTCTCGCGTAAGTTAAGCGAGATAGAACAACGGTATGCCACCAACGATCGCGAGCTCCTGGCGGTTTTTGCGGCAATCAAGTTTTTCAGACGAATCGTGGAGGTTAGGCCTTTTACCGTGAAGACGAATCACAAACCATTAATATTTGCAGAATATCAACAATCCAATAAAGCTTCTCCAAGACAACAAAGACAACTGGACTATATTCTGCAGTTCAATATGAAACTGGTTCACATCATGGGTGAAGAGAATGTTGTCGCAGATGCTCTTTCTCGCACATGCGCCATTGCAATGCCGACCCTCCTGGATGGTGCCATCATTAGCGAAGCCCAGTCCACGGACAATGACCTTCTCCACCTGCAGGACAATCCAGTACTTAATCTTAGACAGCTGGGCTGGGATGGCCAAGAAATTTTCTGCGAGATATCTATCGGAACCTTAAGACCATACTTACCAGTATCCCTCAGACGTACTGCCTTCGATGTTGTACACGGGCTCTCGCATCCAAGCGGAAACACAACAAGCCGCATGACGGTGCAAAATTCTTGTGGCCTGGTCTGAAGAAAGATACGCTTCGATGGACCCTCATGTGTGAAGCCTGCCAGCGTGCCAAGGTCAATCGTCACAATCGGACTGCTCTTGGAAACTTCCCCACTCCAGACGGTCATTTCGACTATGTTCGTGTGAACATCGTCAAGCTGTCATTGGCGCAAGAGATGCAATATTGTCTCACCATCATTGACCGGTACACCCGTTGGCCTGTGGCGGTGCCATCAGGGACATGTAGGCCGAAACGGTTACCAGGGCTTTCTTCGACAGCTAGAATGCCAATTTTGGATCTGAACTGACTACCTCAATGGACCAAGGAACCCAGTTAAAGTCAGCCCTGTTCGCTGCACTAGCTCATCTGCTCGGCTCGGAGCGAATTTACACCACTCCATACCACGAAAGGTTTCACCGCTCTCTCAAAGCTACCTTGATATGCAGTCCTGGGACTCCTTGGCCGGACATCCTCCCAATGGTGTTACTTGGTTTGCGTAACGCTTTCAAGGAGCATCTACAGGCATCGCCGACTGAGATACTCTTCGGGTGCAATCTTCGAACTCCTGGGGACTTCGTCCAGGGGGACGTCCCCGTGGAGCCTCCTCTTTTTGTCTCTAGGCTCCGCGGGCTCATGAGGGAGATCAGGCCTGTTTCTGCGTCCAGGCACAGCAATGCCCGTCCCTTCGTACATAAGGAATTAAGCACCTGTTCCCACGTTTTCAAGAGGGTGGAATTCATTCGGAAACCTCTGAATCCACCGTACACCGGTCCGCACGAGCTCGTGAAGAAGATTGACGGGAAAACGTTCTTGATGCGTTTCAGAGGGATGGAAAAGACAGTGTCAACGGATGGCCTCCACCAGCCAGCCTTTCTGGAGGCAGCCAAACCACCAACATACCGCTCGTCGCTGGAGAAACCGTCGCCAAGGCCTTCCCCTTCAACTGCTGCAACGCCGCTTTCCACACCGCCACGTGCACCGGTGTCATACCGCTCATCCCCGTAGGTGCCGTCGCCGAGGCCTTCATTTTCAGCTACCACAACACCACATCCCTCGCCACCACATTTACCTTCACAACTACCCTTTCCTCCGGTAGCCTCCTTCGCTACCTGCGAAGGTCTCTGGGGATGGAGTGGTTCTCAGGCGCTTCGAGGAGGAAACAAATTCTACAGCCGCGACCAATCTTCTCTATACGTTGCACTTGAATATGCACCTTCACGGCGACCTTTTTGTTTCCACCTTTATTTCTTATCGTTTGGCGTTGCCACGCGGAAACGTTCTTTTTTATCATTGTGTTATTCTGTTTTTTCTGTTATACCGTTCTTTCATTCATTGTTTTTAATTACAATATCTACATAATTTTTCTTAACAAAAATTTAAAAATAATTGTTATTCAGTAATTAAAGTTTAGTTAATTTATATACAATCTGCAATCCTTAATAATTTACGAACACGTAATTCCAAATATGTATATATATCTGTATATACATATGAAATATTAAAATTTAACATACATTTATGTACGTATATATAATATATACATTTGCTGCTAGGGTAAGGAAAATTGCCAAATCCTTACCAGTATTCACAAAACAAAAATTACATTATCTTATTAGAAAATAGTTTATGGCTAAAACAAAACTTACGTTAATAATAAATACATAAAACAAAACAAAATATTGCGCATTAGGTTAATTGCTATCACATGAGCTTTTTTTATACAAATTTTGTGCATTATGCAGTTCGAGATGTCGCGAATCTACTTCAAAATTAGTGCAATCGACATTCTTAGATTTAAAACTGGACCGAACTACACAAATGGAAGACACAGTATCGGTACTTAAAAGGTTTCTTTTTTTCGATTTTACATCTGTTACAATAGAAAGAATACATTCGGCCTCAGCATTTGAGTGGGGAAGAGAAAGAACTATTTCAATCAATAATTTTAAATTTGGAAACATCTCTTCCCCATCGAAATTTGTACATTTTAAAATGTTATACCACATATCGTCTATTTCTATTGAAGCTAATTCTTTTTTATATTCTTCATCAAAACATGATGGCAGAATTCGCCATTCGAAAGCTAATTGTGTAACATTTGCAAGGTTTACGCGTTTGGCGATATCAGATAAATCTTTAATTTTAAGTCTGCCTTCATCGTATAAAGCTACTTTAGGATCCAAAAAAATTAAATTTTGAAAAAATGTATCTTGCAATGACAGACGTGCAAGCATCTCTCGAACTGCAGTAATATAAAAACTTAAACATGTGGACCGAATTTGTTGAGCACATTCCAACTCTAATTTTTCTAAAACGCTTTCGCATTCCGGTCCCACATATACGTTTTTTAATTCGAACATAATGTTTGTGTCATTTAAATCTAAATTAGTGACGTCTTTCAAAGCTTCAGGTTTGATAAAATTTTGCCCTATTTGGCGAATTAGTTGCCGGCTGTTCTCAAATAATTTATGTATTAAAATTTTTCTTGACTGAAATAGGGCATTAAAATGGTTGAAAATATTCAATGAATATTTCAAGAAATATATATATGCTTTAATGGACGTGTCATTCAAATACTGTAAAATTATTTTGGCAGATTTTGATCTGTCTTCAACTACGGCTAATTTGAAAAAACTTTTTAACACGTCCCAATTTTCAAGTAATCTATCGACACATTTGTGTAAACAAAGCCACTTGGTGTTTGATGATTTTAAAATTTTGTGTTGCTCTATCTCGAAAAAATTTTGAAATTCAACCAAAATTGCGCACTTCTTAGAACTGCCCGAACTATAAGTTGCAACTCCTCTAATTAAATTTTCGCATGCCGGAGGCAATTTATTGCAAGATCTACTGGCTATAATCGCGGAAGCGTGACAAATACACCTTAACGTTATTAAATGCGGTACTTCTACCTGTAAATGTGTCATGAAAGAATTATTACATCCAGTCATGACAGATGCATTGTCGCATGCCAATCCAACAATATTTGTAATGGGAATTCTTTTGCTATCTAAAAAATTTTTAAAAGTTTGGAATATACTACTCGCGGAATAATCTGCACTGTCTAAAGGCATTAAATCTAATAACTGAGTCGTTACTTTTTGATTTATGGGCGATACAAATTTGATCAAAACACACATTATTTTTGAATTCGAAACATCTGTAGTTTCATCTAATAAAATGGAGAATTTACAAATTTTTAAATGTTCAACTAATTGCTCGATTTCGCGCTTCGCAATTATATACCTAACAATGTTGACACACTTTGCTCGAGCAAGTGTAAGATCTTGCACAACTTTTGGCTCCTTGCAAACATCTTGAATTAATGGAATTAAATGATCAGCTGTATTAAAAGGTACGTTATGTTCTTCAAAAAAGGCAGATAATTTAATTTCTGCACGTTTCACTTTATCTTTGAGGGATAAAGTTGTGTTATCAAAACTAGTAGTATCATTATTACTACAGGTGGTCTTGTCATTACACAAACTCATATTGCGTATATGTCTGACCGATTTCGAATGCTTAATTAAAGCTCTTTTGCAGCATTTGACAGCTGTATTACATGGAGTACAATGCGCTCTATTTTCTAGTGGAGAAGGAACTAACCATACTTTAAACATATCTTCCTCCAGCCAAGAATTTTGAAAATAGCAAACCTTACGCCTCTTTGTAGCTGTTTCTCCACTATTAGCTGCCATTGTATAATAGAATATTAACAATAACTTACCAGACACCCGTCTCGTTCTGTGTCTCGTCTCTTGCCCGTCAATATAGATAATAATATACGTACAATAATATAGATACGTTACTGTTTTAGCCGCGGATGCGTGGGAAAAGTTGCACTATATCGGACACTGGTTTGCCACCCCTTCACTTAAAACTATCGCCTTATCCTTCAGATGCTTTATTCTCACACACATGCATTTTTCCAGTATACTTAGAACAGTGGAAATTAAAATTGCTTTTACATACTATGTAATTGTGGTATTATTAATGAATGAAATATGAATATGTAAAATAAGCGACCAGTGGTCCAAAAATCAATCTCGAGTCTAGGTCGACATAGGACCTTAACGGGTTAATATATGCATTTTTAAAAGCTATCTAATATTCAGATACATAATTCTGTTTGCCACTCATTATATCATCTGTAAATAAAAAATAAAATAAATCGCATACTGTCTGGTTCATCCCATCTCAAACTTTTTTATAGTTGGAAATACTTATCTTAATTAATCAGCCTTGAATCTCCAACTATTTTACAAGTTCTTCACTATATACATGCGTCATTTAACAAATATTGTACTTAACCTAACTATCATCGTGGAACGAAATATTGTAATAACTGCACTAACATTCTGTATATTAATCTGAAAATATAGGATCAGTTATAGGTATATCTTTTGTAATGTTTGTATTAATTCATTCACAATTACAAAATAATATTTAAAATGCCAGTAGCAGAATAAACGGATCTAACAAGACAGATTGTGTGTAAAGTGCGCAGTGTTCCGATATGGTGCAACTTTTCTCTCGCATGCGCGGCCAAAACAGTAACGTATATACATATTAGGATGATGAGGTAGCACGTAGCACGGCAGGTAGCACGGTAGCAGAGGCCTGCGGCAGTTATATTGGCAGGAATGTACTGAAACATCTGTTCCGGATAAAAAGACTCCAGGACATGTTCTACGATTTACAAAATATACAGAAATACACATGTTATACATTCATTTTCCAGAATCCAATCATACCAATTTTTTAAAATTCTGTGGGGTGCTCAAGGTACCCCATTTTATCGAGAATCTTACTTTGCTAAGGCTGAAATCGCCGCGCATGCGCGAGAAAAATTGCACCATTTCGGAACACTGGCTCACTGGCTTTACCTAACGCATGGACATTGAGGAAATAATATTATTGAAAAATTCATATAATTTTCAAATTATTGAGAGGTATTTATGTCCATGACCTAACGCTATTGCTTTTTCTCCCATTTTTGGACCTGTCCAGGCTTCAGCGCTTCGTACAGGCCGCCCAGTCTATCTCTATAAGTCTATGCATTTTTTCACATTTTTATCAACTTTTCAAGGCTGGCTTGTCTCAATTTTGGACGTCCTCCTGCGCGCGCATTTGTAGCGTTTTCTGCCGTCCGCTCGAATCTGCTTTTGTTTAAGAGGGCAGCACGGTCGTTTTCCCTCGTTTTCTCCACGGTTTTCTCTCCGTGCATGTGTACAAAGTAGAATTCTGCATTCAAAAATCGGTATTTCGAATTGTTAGTAAAAAGATACAATAAAAATTTACTTCACCGACATCTGCAACATTAGTGCGACCTACCCTTATCGACGGTGCTGCCCTGGAAAACGGCATCTGCCACGTCAGTGCGACCGTGCTGGCAGATTGAGGTTCCAAGGTCCAACGGCCAGCATTCTGCCTTCGTTCTGCACATGTCCAAATACCTGGTAAATCGGACGGCAGAAAACGCTACAAATGCGCGCGCAGGCGGATGTCCAAAATTGGATTTTTTGTTTATAGAGTCAGAGTGGGGTCAGAGTGCGTCTTTGACTTTAGTATTCTCCGAGTTGGCATTGCTTGTATTGCGTTGCAGCGTCTAGAGAATCGTGTTCGAAGACGTAGTCCCTGCGAATCAGCGTTGAGCTCCGTTTCTACCTTCGGCGTCCTGTACTGTCAAATTGGAGTTTCGAGTGTGTCGTGAAACAGTGAAAGTTCAGAGCGAAAGCGAAACGACGCGACGGGAGTGGCCCTTTACTCAGCACAATCGACGGCATCCGATAGAAATGAATTGATTCCCCATCCGATAACTCTTTCGCGGAGTGTTGAAGCAATTCGTGTTTGGAATTCCTCGTTCTATCGTATATTTGTAACTGGAAAACGATCATGGAGGACGATCTGCCGACCGAGTACGATGTCATCGTCGTCGGGACAGGTATTGATTTTTGCGATACACTTCCCATTTATTCTGTTGACTTCTCGTTTTCGATCATGATAATCCCACGATCATCTTTCGCAGGTATGACGGAGTCCATTGTCGCAGCTGCTGCAAGTAGAATCGGTAAAAAGGTCCTTCACCTAGACAGGTATGTCAGACATTCTCTGTCTTTCTCTCTTTTCCCCTTCCCCACCTCCTCTCTCTCTATCTCTCTCACTCTTTTTCTCTCGCTTATGGCATATCTGTCTCTCTTGTTCAATGTTCTTTACTTTTTCTCCTATTTTTCGTTGTCCTCTTACTCTGTTTCACTTTTATATTAAATATTTATACTTTGATAGAGAATATATAATATTTGAGAATGTAAGACTGTGCGTGAATAACCGTAGCGAAAACGCAGAATGAAATTTTACCATTCGAGACTTCGTTTTCGGGAAAATTTTCGGAAAAAGTTCATTTTATGTTTTTGTTTATTTCTGCTCAGCGAATAAACTTTTTTGTCGATTGTACCACAAATATTGGAACATCCTTATATACTTCTCCATTGTGTGTATGAATGTGTGCGTGTGCATATGTATATGTATACATATACTCTTATATGATTTTTATCAAAGATATTGCGACAGCTGTTGTTCTGTACTTAGTTACATAATGCATATAAAACAAAATTCTTCTTTCGACTGATGTCCTTAAATCTTTTTAATATGTCCACTGCTTTCAATTGTACGTGCCCATTTTTGTCATAAATACATAAAATCTGCAGCCTAGTGATAAGGAACAATTAAAAATGTTAAATAAGTAATTATAAAATCAACAGCTTTTTAGCTGAATTTTATGATCACAATAAAATCATTTTTAACGTAATTACGACATAATTGTTACTCACCGATCTAAATTAAACTTTCTTCCTGTCGATTATATCATTGAAAAAATTACATTGCAGTAACGAATATTACGGTGGTCTTTGGGCAACGTTTAACTTTGACGGTCTGCAAAAATGGATAGAGGATTTAAAAATCTCAAAAAGTAACACCAAAGATGTATCGGGAATAGAGCTGCAACCGGAAGAAAAGTTCTTGAAAGCTAGCGATCAATATTCTACTGTTGAGAATATTGAAGAGACTTGGTACATTTCAAAGTAAGTAACTTCCCGCAAGTTCTTGACTGTGCTCTAAATTGGAAATTAAACGGCCTTTCTATCATAGGGAGGCTGATTTACCTGTGGTCTCTTCAAAAGATACTCAAACTGATTGTAGTGGGGAAGGTAGTGGTAGCGGAGATGAGAAAGCGGACGAAGATAAAGTTGATAAAAAAGAGAATGTTAAACATTGGAGCATAGATCGTATAAGAAAGGAGTACAGGAAATTCAATATTGACTTGGCCCCGAAGGTACAATGAAAATTAATAAATTAAACTCGCTGCTCTATTTACATTTTATTATTGCGCAACTACAACTTTCTTCCAAACAGTTGCTCTTCGCACGAGGTGAACTCGTTGAGCTACTGATTTCCAGTAACATCTCTCGCTATGCTGAGTTCCGATCAGTCTCGAGAGTGTCAACATTCATGGATGGAAAGCTGACGCAAGTACCTTGCTCGAGAACCGATGTATTTGCAAACAAAACTGTTAGTCTTATTGAGAAGAGAATGCTTATGAAACTGCTTACATCATGCATGGTGCAAGGAGCTGACAGCCCAGAGTTTGATGGTAATTATATATATATATATCTAGTCTAAGAAATTTTGTATTCGCAATGGCACTAATTTAAAATGATTTTGTTTCATCGATAGGATTCCGGGACAAGACTTTCTTAGAGTATCTTCACACAAAGAGTTTGACACCAATCGTGCAGCATTACATAGTTCAAGCAATTGCGATGGCTACTGACAAGACATCTTGCAGAGATGGTGTGAATCGCACAAAGCATTTTCTTAACAGTCTTGGACGATACGGTAGCACACCCTTCCTTTGGCCTATGTATGGTAGCGGGGAATTGCCTCAGTGTTTCTGCAGGTGAAGTTGTTGTTCAAATTTTCATTACAATTATTGCACTAGAGCAACATTAACTAATTAAAAAGGTATAGTCGAATAAGCATGGGGAAAGCTTGGAATGGGCTATTTCTTTTGTTCCGCTTAATTGAAAATGATCAGAAATGTTCTACCCGGTAACGTAAATGTTTAAACTTCTGCGAAATACGAAGAATCTCGACTACTTTCAGATTGTGCGCAGTATTCGGAGGAGTGTACTGTCTGAAGAGGCAACTCGATGGTGTAGTAATAGATAACGAGAAATGTAAAGCTATCATTAGCGGCAAGCAAAGATTGACCTTGGAGCATTTAGTCGTCGGTCAAGGTCACCTGCCACCGGAGATTGTAGCCTCCGAAGGCGAACAACGGATATCACGTGGAGTATTTATTACGGACAGGTAATAATAATCGCTAACAAAAAAAGAAAACACATTCTTATAGAACGATAACAAATCAAAGTCTTAAATAAAATCTCTACACAAACAACGTGTGTATCTACCATGATTTTATTGCAATTTTTGTAGATCAATAATGCAGGGTGAAAAGGAAAATTTGACACTTTTATATTATCCTCCAGAGGAACCTGGTCAAGAACCTGTTACGCTGATTGAATTGGGACCATCAACAAATGCTTGCCCTCAAGGACTATGTACGTAAAAATGGTTGTGAAGTATCATATATTTTAGAATTTCAGGCCAACTTTTTTTTATGTTGAATTTATTGCTCTGTTTCGATGCAGTTATGGTCCATATGACATGCAAGCGAACGACAAACGCAATGGAAGACTTGGCCTATGTTGTCAATAAATTTTTAAGAGCGGAGACCTTCGATCCGCTGGCCAATCGCGCATCCATTCATAGCCATACACAGACCGTTTCTCCAGACAAGAGACACCTTCAGGTTAATTTTCTTTCCTTGTTCGAATCGTGAAAGAAACTGCATTGCTTCGTGATAAAATGAAGAACGTATTTTCAGGAAGGTGAACAGGAGAACGACAAAGAGGAGTCTATGGAGAACATAAAGCCCCAAGTTTTGTGGTCATTGTACTTAAATCTACCCGCAAGTGATATTAAATTAAATGATACTGCGCCGAGCAACCTACATCTCTGTTCCGGTCCGGATTTAGAACTCGACTTTGACTTTGCTGTTAATCAGGTTAATTTTTAAATTGTTACTAGCATTTATCTGGATATCTTCTAGCTATTTTGTTCTGCTTCATCGAAAATTGTGGAAAAAATCGGGAACGTTTTAGCTAACGGCGTACACATGAATTTATCCAGAATTTTTTAATACAGCTTCGATTTATAGAAAAGGGTCTAGCTGGGCAGGGTAATGCTTGTTACGCAGGGTTGTCTTTGGGGGCCCTATCGAATGGTATAATAAAAGATCAATTTGGTTTTTGGAGGCACCTTATCCGGTTATACCTTTTGTGAAAAATTTAGAAACGCCGTTTTTAAAGTTAAACGCGGTGTACAGTTTCAGTTTCATTTTTTTCATTACTGTTTCAATATTTCATTACGATGCTATAACCTCTAGAATAACGTTGTATACATTTTCAAGGCAATGAGCATCTTCAAAGCGATGTATCCCGACGAAGAGTTCCTCCCGCGAGCCCCAGATCCAGAGGAGATCGTGCTGGACGACGAGGAGGAGCCAGGACCGAAATTTGAAGGAGATATAGAGGCTGAAGAGAAGCAGGATGTCGAGAAGGCTGAGAAGGAGGAATAAATGGTGTTTATTTCGTCTTTTCATCTTGGAAACATGGGCCAGCTCCCTTAGCCGCACACCTCTTTCTATCCAAAGTTGTACGCGCCTCCTTACGTTCGAAAGTTGGCCAATTTTTATCCGAACGATCGACGAATCAATTTTTACTAGCTTTGTCATGTCCGTAAATAGTGCTAGACGCCACACGTACTAACTGAAACGATTATCTAATCAAATCATTTTATTATACAATCGGAGGCTTAAAATATTAGTTTGTCTAGCACTCTTTGTAGACGTTTATTTCTTCATTCAAAAATTTCTCAAGACCGAGAGCAAAAATTGCTCGTCGATTTTCGAATGAAATGACCAGTCAGCTGGCGCTCAAGTCTGCGTTACACTCGCTCTTATCAGATTACAGTCTGGCCGACCGAAAGCATTTGTTTTTCTTCCTTTTTTTCTCTCTTTCTCTCGACGAAAAACATTTCTCTTTTCCACCGTTTCGTTTCGAGGAAACAAAGTGTAGTTATACGACACATAAGAGAGAGACGTGGGGGGATTGATTAATCATTGAAAATAATCATTTGAGAAAAACAGTTTTGAATTTTACGATGCATATTTGTAATCGGTTTCTAGTTTAATCCAGATACTTAAGGCCTATCCGGCACCGATTACATTTATGAATCATGAAATAAGAGGGGATACGATTGTTGTTAACTTCATTGTCTTGATTGCAGTTACTTGTTAGCGCATATGTAAAAAAAAAAGAAGAAGAAGAAAAGAAACAAGAACATCGTTCCACGTTCCTCTACTATATAATACAAGTAAATATTGTAATGTCTTTTATCCGATCGTTAATACATATTATACATCATTAGTGTATTTATTGCGTACTGTATTACATAGCATAGTTTAATCATTATACATTGTTAGTATAGGGACAACTCTAGGCTGCGAAAAATCAATCGTTCCTCGACTATTTATATACATTTCCTTAATTTAATTAATGGATAACACTTCGTTCGTTTAATTTTAATATCGTCATTTTAATATTCGTTGCACTCAACTTTATGTAATTTCTGATTTTTATTTTATATATTATTGTTGTTACTTTTGTATGCTTCGATTTTATATAGTTCGCTTTTCTCTCGATAAGTATTGACTATTTATTAAGTTTTTTGTTTCACTTTTCGTATCTTTTTTTTTTATATATATATATTGTCACCTTTTTTCAAATAAAAGAAGAAAAACATTCCTTCAGACGATTTTATGGTTAGATATATGTGTGTCTTTAATGATTGAGAAGAAAGAGAAAATGCTGTCGGTTGGTTTCGCTCGTATAGTATGAAAATTTTTAGACACATTGACCGTAGAGCGGCTTGAATGTCAGAATCGATAATCTTTTTCTCGCCGTTGCTGCTTCGATGTGCGCGCATTTATTTACATTTATCTGATAATACGCCGTACTCAGCATTGAAATACAGTAAACTGATACGAACCGAAATATAACAATTCATTTCACCAGACATACATCCTAGAAAAATATTATTTCTTCTTTCTTTATTCAATTTATACAATTTTAATAGTCGCTGAATATCTCTTACCCGACGTTTTGCGCTGTGATTACTTATTTTAATAATTACCAAAGACTGTTATGGACAAAAGATTTAAATTCTGCACACACGCACATATATATGTATGTATTTTAGTAATCTATACATGTTTCATATTTTGACATCGTATTTGCCCAGAACAGGATTTAACTACCCGATTATTTCATTCTACCGATAATATCTTTTCAAATAATGATCTCAAGAGAATCAACTATTGTTTTTATTTATAAACTACTTTTTGATCAAGCAAAACGTTAAACATCAAATTAGAAATGATTATTCGAATGGAAGGTTCTATTGATCATATAAATATGCATAACGAAACCAAAATTGTAAGTGAACGATATTATTTCTCGCTCTCTTTCTCTCTCAGTTAATTAACAATCTTAATGGTCATGTAAATAGAAAGCTCTTCTTTCAGAATACTTAAAATTAATGGGATTTTTTTAGACGGTGCTATCCCATGGTAGCCGAAGAAATTTCTGCGAAATGTCGACGATCGATTCGCGGATGCAGGCAAGGAAGTGCGTGCGCACTCCTGGTGCATACACTCTTTTATTAAAGTGCTCGGTGCAAAGCGTGCTGCACCGAAAACGAAGTATGCAGCTGGTGTTGTGACGAATCATATAATTCTTCTTTTCTGTGATACATCGAAGTGGCTGTGCTACAACGTGTCTTCGGAACCACTGAATCGGTAAAAATGCGCGACAATGTGAGTCTTTCAGCCCGTGTCGTCACGGTGCATCCATTGCATCTAGGTTTCCTTTTTCTCTTCATCGGGTGTCGGAAAAAATTCAATTTTACCATGAAAAACGCATTCGAAATGATCTATCACATTTCATAAAAGTAATATGACTCCAACAGCTTTTATTTCATGCACAGCGATTTCATTGTTTACGGCGATGTTCAAAAATTGTGGGAGGAGAGAACTCAATTTAAAAACTCAATGTTTTCTGTTGAATTTTTGCAACACTTCAAAAAGGAATATAATTTTTGTATTTTACACAAATGGAATAATGGTTTAAGTGATTTTTAAAATGTAACCGCAGAGCAGTTGAAAAACTTTCATAGACATTTTCTCCGGAACTCGATATATTATATATTCTTTTTCACATGATCGAATTTGATTCTTTGAAATGTATGGGATCGTATAAGAATATTGAAATGATTTCGAATGGATTGTTTGTTCGCAGGAAGGATTGGCGTTGCACCTGTTGCTGATATTGGTTCTGTGCGCTGACGTGTATACGACAACTGCCAAACACCTAATTAAAAAACGGAATTATAGCGATCAGAGCGTCAGAGGCTACCTAGCAGAGGTAAGTGGAGTGTATACAAAATGTATTTTTCCAAATCTGTAAAAATTGTTAGACGTAAAGGAGGGCACCCAGTAGCGCGTTATAACTAGTTGGGGCCTTGGGCAAAGTAGAATTTCGGGGCCCCTAATCCCAACTGTTCAATTAGAACCAAAATGGGCTGGATTATTAAATGAACGTGATTACGAATGTGTAAGTTACGTGTACGATTTGTACAATCTTTATTGAGGAGCTGTCGAGAAACGTACCGTTGCCGCGTTTGGCCAGCGACTCACTGGCGTCTAGTCAGTCAGTCAGTCTAGTCGTCTAGACTCTAGACCAGGGGTCGGCAAAGAGCAAACTTCTTTTGGAAAGGGCCATAACGTAAAATTTTTAGGCTAGGGGGCCGGGTAGCAAGCTCGAAAATATTTATATGGGAAGGTAATTCTTTCTACTCATAGAGCAACGAAAAAAAACAGGTTCAAAATTTCTTTATTAGGAAGTGACATTTTACATAATGTTTTTTATTTTACGTAATTTGATTGATTTTTTTCGTGTTCATTAACCTCGCGGGTCTGATTAAAACCAGGCGGCGGGCCAGATTTG
This sequence comes from Lasioglossum calceatum, assembly GCA_963966675.1. Lineage (NCBI taxonomy): Eukaryota > Metazoa > Arthropoda > Insecta > Hymenoptera > Halictidae > Lasioglossum > Lasioglossum calceatum. The sequence goes on from OZ016548.1 coordinate 1,179,266, forward strand.
GTCTAGATCAACTAATATAAGATGCACATCAGAGTTGGGCAAAATGTAATTGTAATTGGTAATTGCAATTACTTAACACGATTACAGTAATTGTAATTGAGTCTAACAATTACTTCAGTGTAATTGTTCTTTTAAATCACTAATTTTTATGTTTTGGACCATACAACCGTTTTCTTATTGTAATTATAGTCCACTTTTGCACATGTAATTGAAGATCTAATGAATTACTCACGTAATTAATTACTGCCCAACTCTGGACACACATATACGACATACATTCCTGCATTTGGTCGCGCATGCGCGTGCAACCCGTCCAATCTAACAACACTGCCCCCACTGTCACGTGAATCACTCGCGCGGCAGACATTATGTTGACCTATACTACTGCGCGAATGATAGCCCTTTTGGCATAAGACGACGCTGTAGCGAGGGTAGCGGTTCAAGGGGCCGGGGATGGTGATCAATTAGTTGCTTAGGAATAACGTAGGACGACACTACAGCACAAATACAGTACTGTCTAGAGATGTGCACGATATTTGTGTATTTATCCCCATAAGTAACTTACATTAATATCATCCCTCCAATGTGAACGTTTTTAAACCAAATCTACAACTGTCGTTTGAAAAGTTTTTCGAAATTCAGTACGAGTTAACCATTGGCGTAGCCACGCAGGGTTCACAAACAGCGTGGCCAGTTCAAACCGCTGTAACTTCCGATACGTGCAGAACTTGAAGAAACTTTTCAAACAATAATTATTTAGTTTTTCAAGAGAGTGTTTAGATGAAATTTGGCATTGCAGCGAACCTGTTGGTGGAACGAGGTCTGCAAGGAGGAGTTTCACAGTAAATTTCGGTGCCGTTGCCCTCGGTGGTCCTACTGCCGTGCCCCTGGTAGATACTACGACGCACACTGCAGCATGACTCAAACCGGCTACATCTGGACCCAGCCGGAGACCTCGTTGACGCTCGAGGTCAACAAATGATCCTCGCATAAGACCTGTTTCTATTCGTTCGTTCCTTTCGCATAAATTTCTCGCCACAACTTCCATGCTCCACGAGTAGTCGCGTTTTATAGAAACTATTTACACTTGTTAATGTTATCTCTAGACTAGATAACCGAATTTTTCTGCGACAACGACAGAGCCTAGCATATATAATAACTTCTCCTCTTTGCTTCAGAGTGCTGCCACTCGACGTAACTTCAACTAACGACCACTACAACAATCATTTCCGAACGCGTAGACAGAAGGTTTACCATTGAGTTCAATTAAAGAAATTACAAGCAACGATGTAGGGATATTTTGAAAAATTTCAAACATTAATTTCAGAATATTGTGAACGGTTTCTTGGTTTCACAATTGACAATAGCAAGGTGATACGGTGATAATAGGTAAATTTTGGTTGAAAATTGTCCGACCGGACAAACGAATTTAAATAATAATAAGATTATTGTAGTTAAGTGATATATTGTTTAATATCGTAGCTTATTTGAATATAATTCGATCGTGTGATTGAGCATAAGTTTAGGGTAAATTCCGCGAGTTCGAGCAATGAAAAGTGTTCATATATAAATGTGTGTCGACTCTTTTGGTGTCCTTGTAAATAATATATACCGATTTAATAATTACTATTTACGGTTTTACTTATAGTTAGTAAATAAATGGAGACGCCATTGAAATTGAAGCAGGTTTTTATTTGTCCCTCCAACAGCCGCCAAATTGGGACCCCAATGCATGTAAGTGTTCAATAGACAATATATATTTTATAAAGAGTGATTGCATATATATATATACAGGGTGTCCAAAACCACCCGTCCAGGGGTGTTAACTTCTCAGAGAAGCATATTCGGTAAAAATGTTTGCAATAAAAGTTGCAGGGATTAATGGAGGATATATGTCCATGACCTTGTGTTTGACCTTCGGATCCATTTTCAAGGTTATTTGGAGGTCAGTACGTATTTTTCAGCTAAAAAAAGAGCTCGAAATTTCACGTTCAGATATGTACTTATGCCCTAGATTAAAATCACTGCTAGAGGCCGTAAAAAAACGTACGGACCTTCAAATAACCTTGAAAATGGATCCGAAGGTCAAATACAAGGTCATGGACATATGTCCTCCATTAATCCCTGCAACTTTTATTGCAAACATTTTTACCGAATATGCTTATCTGAAAAGTTAAAAACACCCCTGGACGGGTGGTTTTGGACACCCTGTATATTAAAATATCAGTGAATCTTTAATTATCGCAGCTCGTAATTTATTTTAGATTTTAATAATGACATTTATACAAAGTATTCTCTTGATTGCACGCGGTAGATTAGATTACAAAATTCCTGACACTGAAGTATGATAAAAAACACCGGATATTTTCAATGGTCGTGTGAATTATGTACACCTTTTTATATACTACATACATTATTTGCTATAATAATAATTTTCAGCATGATATGGTTAAGCATGCGAGACCAATATATAAAAAGATCTAATTACAATTATTCCGTAAAATGAATTAATGAAACTTGCTTAACGTAATCAAGATCGATAATTAATTAATATATCCGTATAGTAAATTTTTACATCATACAAGATAAAACGCATTATATAGTAATTAAGTATCGAGTAATTACATAAATAAATATTAAATTCATGAAGTATTCATATTAATTATACTATACACTTATTACATTTTATATCATGTACTTTTATACAAAGTGCATTGTGCAAATTGAAATTAATTTTCCATCATTTATCAAAAGTTAGCAATTGTTTATGTTTTAATAAGGAAGCTTATTTTTCTTATAAATTACTTCTAAAAATGTCCAAAAGATGAGTGTAGAAAAATCGTCACTATAAAAATGTAAATTTGGGGACATTAATATTTTTATCATTTTATATATAAATATTTATAATGTCTGGTGCTTATATTTTTATATTTACTAATTTCTCATGTTGTTTATTCCTTGCAAAATTTCGCCAGCGGATAAACCGTGTAAAGAATAGAATTTCATTTTCTTTCTAATATTGACTGATATGAGATTGTTTTATATTTTCAAAATTCACTTACATATAGCACAAGTATACAGGATATCTCAACTAAATATCTACTTTATTTATTAAATTAACCATAATGTATCATGAAGCACATGTTATGACAAAAAGAATTTTTTCTTAAGGTTGTTTGTTAACGAAATCTCGATATACACAGTTTAAAAAACAATATAGAACCAAAAATACACGGTCTCATTAAAAAATTGAATGATCCGAATAGTGTAGTTATTATATATTAGTTGTTGGATATGTATTTTATTTATGTTTAAAAAAATATATGGAACCAAAAATACACGGTCTCATTAAAAAAAACGACCTTAAAATCTTGTTAGCAAACGAGTTTAGGATAAATAATAGTAAATGAGGTAGATATTTAGAGAGAGAACCGATGCATCCTGTATAAATAAATAATGGAGCAATTGTACTGTACCACTTGATTTGTACTATTTCCATCTATTTACAATTTAATCCGAAATCATTATTATATAGTAATCTCGAGGATATTTAAAATAGTACTATCGAAATCTAACACTAGTTTTATTGCAATCAATTCCGTGCTTAGGTTAAAATATCTACTATATAAAATCTTTCTTTTGTAGGTATATATCTTTGATTCTACATTTTTCAGAGCAATTTTGAGATCATGAAAAAATTAAAAAATATTCAATTCCACTAAAACAATACCAATTTTGTATCACAAAGCTCTAAAAAATAATGTATCCGACGTAGAAGGCTTGAAAGCGTTTGCTGTACCTTCTTGGCACAAGATGCAATTTTGGAAGAAAATTCATTTTTCAAAATCAAGAATCTTTGAAAGACTCTTGAGAATCCTCTGTAAAGTAATTTCAGTAATTTCGAAGCAAATTTACCTTTGTGAGAAGCAAACATTTTTCAAATGTGTTATACCGTTACGTTTGTTCGTCTACTCGATAAATTCGTCGTCGTCATCGTCGACGAACCTAATGTTCTGATCGCAAATCGAGCCCTGTTTCATGCAGAACGATTCAATACCATAATGCTGGCTTTCGATGTTCAAGGTCGCCTCGTCCTTCAGCTTTCGGACTTGCGCAAAGTTCGTCAAAGGACTCCCAGACAACTCTGTCATGGGAATGTTGATCGTGTCCTTTTTGTGTGCTAATGGCTGCTTGCAGTCCATCAATTCCTTGTACTTGCATGACGTCATATCTTCGTCCATATCCTCTATGATCTTTGTCTGCAAAGCTTTCTTCGGCGTGCAAAGCTTTTCCTTCTTGCTCGATTCATTATTTATGGGACTCGCATGGGTTTTCGAGGGATTCAATTCGTCGACGGCTTCGTCGTCTTTGTCTGGACGTACCCTATGAATTGATGGGCTAAGATTAAGATAAATTAGTATGAATCCTATTGCAAATGTCAAATGTAAATGGATATATGTATTACTAAGATACTGACAAGTGAAACGAAAGGGTTTGGTTTGAAACATGTGTATAATAACTCCGTGAAGAAAAATGTGTGGGATGAGGGTCTACGTGGGCACATTCTAAAGCGTGAAATTTCTACTTTCAAATCTGCTAAATTATTTATTTTTAACCCTCGCAAGATGAGGTCTAATAACACATAAATAGTCAGGTGGGGTCTCTGAGACCCCGACAAATGAATTTCATAAATAGCCTCGTTTTTAATCAAGGGATTTAATTTGATTCATATAAAAATTCTTTTCAAAAATCTGAAGCTGGGGTTTCTGAGACCCCACATTACCTTGCGAAGGTTAAGGATATTTTTGTGTTGGGTAGCAGGCAAAGAAGAGAGGATATTCCAGATCTTCAAATATTTCATTTGATAATTTGACCTATTGGAACCTTGTGAAAAAAATCGGAAGACAGGCTACTATAGCTCATTTTGAATCTTAAAGCCTCTACTTAGCCCCTATAAGTTATTTTTTCGAGAGTCTTTGAAACTATACAATATTCTAACTTTGTGAAAAAATAATCGTCTAACAAATCCACTTAGGCTCGTTTCAAAGCGTGAAGCGATTCATTTCGACAGCCCTAAGTTGTTTTATTCGAAGGCAAAAAGCGACACTTATGTAAATAAATATGGTTAGCTCACCTCCTGTTTGGAATAACGCAATACGGTTTATGTTCAAGAGCACCAGACACAGATTCCATGCTTACTTTAATACTAGAATCTTGCAGAATCTTTCGAACAGGAAGTAACTTTTCGTACGTTCTTGCTTTCGAATTGCCGGAGGTTTCGTCTCGATTTATGTTTACATAATTAAAATTGTGGCAGTAATTTTCTCCCTTTTTCATATACCGGTCGCTATCAACAGAAATCTAGTTACTCTCATGCTAGGAACAAGACACACATTATTTACAGGGAACTTTCAAATAATTATAATTCAAACTTTCAACTGAACGTTTGAAATTACAACGAAATTATAAGGAGTCGTAAATATTTACTGTCCGGATATTACACTTACTACTTGCTATGAATGTTCCACATGTAGTTGGCGATAAACAATTACAGCCATTTTGTTTATTATTTATAGTTTCAATACTCACCCTTGGGGAAAGTCAAATTCGAAGTCCTCGAAGTTTGATAGCTTCATTCTTCTGTATTCTGATGGAGTCAACGCTGCACCTTCAGTTTCTACTGTTAAAATAGAATTTCTTTTGCTCCTGCAATCAAATTAACATACATTTTTTTTTCTCAGATATATCGTTAAATCGATCTGAAGCGAGCTAAAAGTTACAGCAATTTTAACGCAATCCATTGGTGTAACCACGCAGGGTTGAAAAATAGCGTGGTCAGTTCAAACCGCTATAACTTTCGATACGTGCACAATTTAGAAAAACGTTTCAAACGAAAGTTGTTCAGTCTTTTGCGGGTTATGCGACTGCATATGCAAAATTGCGACTACCATGCATCGTTTCGAAGTAATTACCCTAAATAGATTTCATCGGTGTCGAGCTTGAATTCGTCAATTGGCGGTATCCACACGAGAAAGGCGGGGTCCATGCCTAAATAGGAGCCTGGAACGCCGCTGGTATTTGCCACATTGTAATCATAGTAATCTAACTCCATTTCTGAGTCAGGGTTTGCCAAACTGAACTCCGATCCTGGTCCTTGCAACAGTTTCTCGCGATTTCTTCTCTCTTTCGTCTCCTTTCCGCTTCCCAATGTCGATGGGCTCGAGAGTACACTTTCTGGAGAGGATTGCGACTGATACGACAACCATAATTCATTATTTAACCATTTCACAATCGAAAAATGGAACATTATTTCTACAGGACTGAATTTACCTTTTCTTCTGAAGAATTGGTTTCGTTGCTCTGACTCGTGTTCAAGTTTGGCGGTTTCTCGTCTTCCGGCTTCAGTGGCTTTGTTTCTGAACTGTCGAGGTCTATCGTTCGCAATCTGTGCAATAATTAGTCACAATTACCATTAATTTATGTACATCAAAATTGAGAATTAATGTTTAACGCGAGAGAGAGACAGGGAGGGAGAGAGGGAGAGAGAGAGAACGAGAGAGCGGCAGAGAGAAAGCGAGAGAACATGGCGCTGCGGGGGTTGGTGAGCGAAGCGAACAGGGGGCGGAGCCCCCTAGTAAATAATAAAATAAGACTCACTTTACAGGATAGGCGTACTTCACTTCTGGCTTCTTCAAGACTAGAATGCTGGAGGCTGACAATAATTTATCACAGTTCGATTTGATCGATGTTATTGTTTTGTCCGACGAGCTCTCCATTGTGTTGTTTAATTTTAACGTGCTGGTGCTCAATGTGGAACCATCTTTGAACCTATATATTCGTAACAAAATAATTCCCTTTTAAATTAGAGAATGCTTGATTTATTCCAAGTAAATAAATTCGATATTATCAATACGATAAGATTGACTACATTCGGCATCGTTCGGTAACTTTTTTACAATATTTACTATTAATCAATACATTGAAATTAATATTTTGTTACCGTTCTTACCCGGTTAGCGTTTCAGTACTATTATAATGTTCCTCCACCTCGCATACGGTGTCTTTCGGAGAATCTTTCACAGTAGCTTCGATCATTGATATCACATCTGATATGATAGTACTTGTAGACAGGTATTTTGAGCTTCCTGGCATTAATCCTAGTGACAAAATTAATAAATCTAAATTAACATACGCAATTATCATGTTTGTCTACTTGTCATATATTGAATTAAAAAATATATAATTGCATTTGAAAAATAAACTTGACTTTGAAATGTCCTCTACAAGACCACGTGCAAAAACAATCAAGAACTGAATTTTTATCGGAAATCTTTTCGACACAGTTGACACCTTCGAAAATATTTCAGTATCCTAAACTCATGTTTTACTCGATTGAAGGTTTGTAAAAATATTAGCTCATTTTATACGTCTTGCGATTTAGTTTACGATATCAGTGATTAAAATTATTTTTGTAATTCTTAATTTCCTAAAAAAAGAGAAACTTCCCAGTCAGCCAGGCCGGCCTCGAGCAGACATCGAGCACAGCCTGGCGAGCAGATGGCGGGCATATTCTGTCCGAACGACGCTCGAAGCTGCAGGCCTGACTGACTGGGTTTATTAGACTCTGTTTGGAATCTTCATCACGCGTCTGACACGATATTGTAAGTTAAGGGGTTAATTGGTTTTTTATTTCTTGTAGGAAGCGGATTGTTTGTATATATTTTTTTTACCGGAAGCATCGCTGAAAGAATCCATGTCCTCGGCGATACGGTACTTTCTGTATTTGATAACAAACTGCAGCGTCAAGAATATCGAAACGATGAACATCAGTATCAAAAGCAACGCAGTCACCAGATGCGCTGGCTTCCAGAAAAACCATTCGTTCACTACGTTCACTGAGTCTGTTTCTAAAGGCACAACAGTTATACTTCCATTCCTTCTCAGAAATTTTTTATCTGAAAGAGCAATGTTAATAATTAATTATATTAATGATATTATTATATAAATTAATTAATAGGATATAAATATCAATATATAAATTATATTAAAATATAAATTAATATATTTGTGTTATACAACATAGCATAAACTATGATCACTACTGAGTTGTACACAGTTTATGATTTTTTGTTAATTGATTGTAAACTTTTACGATAAGAAGCATAATCTTTTACCTAGAATGGCAGCATGAGCAAGAAAACCGCCGATGCAAGCGTCACCGGAAGCGGTGAGTTCGTCGCTGAAGAATTCCAACAGCAAATTCACCCCGGTGCTAATTAACGTTTTCGACGGTAATTGGATTTTGTCCGAGGCGACGTCGGTCAATAAATCCGCATTTAATGAATTACCATCACGGACGCGGAAGTATTGTCCCGGGCAAGGAAATTGTAATTGATCTAAGTGCAATCCAATCACGAAATTATCGTTCGCCTAAACAGAAACGATATTTTTGAACGTATAATCTCACCAAAATTATTCAAAATATAATTAAATTCAAGTTCTACTAAAGTGATAAAAAAAAAAGAATGAGACTGTTTTGTTAATTAGGAGAAAGATTATGTAGGGATGAATTTAAGAAAAGAATGCCTTTGTTTGACTGCCTAGTAGGAGGTATAATGCTGTATGGGGCAAAAATATTTGGATGGAAGGATACAATAAGGTATAGGGTATGGCATAGGATATGGAGGGATGGAAGAATGGATGGATGGGGGGTGACATAGATAAAAGAACTGTAAACCAAGTCCAATTTCTTGGCCGCGAGGCCGAAATAAACAAATACTACTACCTGATAGTGATTAATAAAATTGGTTAATTATGATTTATAGCAGTACCTGTAAAAGCCAAAAAGACCGGCCAGGACACGACTGGGTATTGGCTCCAAGAATTTTTCTAGAAAGTTGCTCCTTTAATCGAATTCGACAGCCGCAACGGCACTGCGATCCAATTTCAGCAGCGATTTCCGGTTTCGTTGCAGCCAGAACCGCGCCATGACAATCGGACCCGTCGAGCCGATTGCTATACCACTCGGTTTTATTCAGAACTTCCGAAAATATTCTTCCGCAGAGCTTTGTTTCTACTGCCTTTCCCTGAAAATTAAAAAATGAAACAATATTTCATGAATAACAATAGATAAGCAAATCACAACAATAATTATTTGCACTTATAAATTTTTGTTTCGTTTCCTATTCTTCTCCTCAAGTTTAAATTCAATTTTTCTCTTTAATTTCAAATATAATTTCTCTTTTTAATAAATTCTTCAATTTTCCCCTTAAACTTTTGTCTTCAACTTTCACAATATATTACTGTGTAAAATATGTTTTTTTTATATTTTTCCCTCAAATTATACATCTACATTTTTCGTTGAACTTTTTCCCGAAATATGTCTCTATAATTTTGTCTCTTAGAATTTAAATTGCCATTAAATTACCTGGCAAAATTTTGCTCCATATTTAGGGGGTGGAGTGTCGCAAAAGCGATAGCGATTTCTGATCCCTCCGAAACATGAACTGCTGCATGGACTCCAAGCACTCCATGGTCCCCATCCGGCTGCATCACCTTCTACATGAAAATATATCGTATTTGAAAATGAATTTCTTCTTTTAATAATTTCAACAAGTCGGAAATAAATCTTCTCAAATTCTTTTAACCCTTTAACTGCGGGTACTTTATGTAGTAATATACCGGGTATTTCACCTAACTTGACCACCTTGAATATCTTTGTTGTTTTTAAAGATACGTGAAATATCTGAACGACAAAGTTGAATGGTAAAATGGGGCTCATACGATACCAAAAAAATTTTTGTCTTTATGCAATTTTTTTTAGAGGTATGAAGGTCACCTTCATTTTTTTAAATGAGGTATTTTTTAATACATCAATCGATGCAGCTGGACATTCGTTATAAAAAAGTACTATTAGTATGTGGTTTATAAACCACACCCGCAGTTAAAAGGTTAACGTCTTCACAGTCTTGTGAAAATGTACCTTGGAAAGGGAAGGTAGGAATGCAAGATATCTTCACGTCCATCATGGCGCCGGTTATGGCCTGGCTGACGTATATGAAACAGTACTCGACGTATTTCTCAGTGAAGAGGTCGCAGTCGAAGGTCAACGAGTGCCTGCCAGGGATCGATCTGGATTCTGTGATGTAGTGAAGACTCGAAGGTGAAGCGACGGAAGTGACGTCAGCCTTCAGCCGACCGTAAACGCGAACGCGATCGCCCTCGAGCCGACAGGAAGGATACTCGAATAAAACAGCGACACCGCCAGGTCCTTCGCAAGGATATATCGATCTCGCGTGGACCGTCAGCTTGAATTCGTCCGACCAGTTCACCTGCAATTTTTTAAATTAATAATGATTAGTAATGGACATTCAATACTCCATCTTGCAAATTTTCAAACAAATCAATCACTATAAGATTTTTATTCGAATTCGATATATTTATTCGAAGTCAGAAATTCTTGAAACTATCGAAAGTTTTGATCAAGACTAAATTTTCAAGATTTTCAAAACTTTCGAATTTGTCGGTGATTCCTCCTGCCCGACTTGAATGACCTTGAAATTTGTTGCCAGGGGCAAGGTCGTTATTCTGAGCAACAGTTCCCTTTAAAGTTTTCGACGGCCGACTTTAGTTTACGAGATATATAATTGAAAAAAACTTTATGTGTAAATGCATGGATTAGGTCTGGAATAGATTTGGGTTTCAAGACTTTTAGGATCTTCAAGAGTTCTAAGCTTCGAATTATGTTGGAAGTGACTCGAATTGTTCGTCACAAACATTGGATCGAAGCGATTCTAAGTGTTTCAGATCCCATCACTAATAATATAATCACTCTTTTTTTTCATTATTTTCTTATAAAACTCTGACCAACATATTCGTGACATTTTTCTGATTGAAATGAGACCAATATGATTTACTTGAACATGACACATTTACTTGAATAGTCCACGATACAGTAGACCGTCGACTATCCGAACCAACATCTGAATTTTCCAGTAAACAGTTCAATTTGAAGCGATCCGCATGCAACTCGATTTATTATACAGGGTGTCCCAAAATTGCTTCAACATCCGGAAATGGGAGGTTCCTGAGATCATGTGAAGCGACATTTTCCTTTGCAGAAATGGCGTCCGTGGCTTTGTTAAGGAGTTATTAACGAAAAACACGGACCAATCAGAGCGCGACTACGGTAAACGGGGTCCGACTCGGCGACAGGTCCCGCTTAGCGTGGCGTCGCCGTTCGTCGAGTCGGAATCAATCCGCTGTAGCCGCGCTCTGATTGGTCCCTGTTTTTCGTTAATAACTCCTAAACAAAGCTGCGGACGCCATTTTTGCAAAGTAAAATGTCGCTTCAAATGATCTCAGGCACCTCCCATCTCCGGATGTTGAAGGAATTTTCAGACACCCTGTAGAAAACAGTAAACATTCGTGTTTCACTGATTAGTTGTAATAATCGAGGTTCCACTGCGTCGTGAATTGATCAAGTTAATGTGACCCGTATTGTGTCGTGTTTGAATTTGAACGCATTTTTATCAGAAAAATGTCACAAATCTGTGGACTCGAAGATCAAGACCCGAAGAATAAAATTCAACAACAACTTATATATTACCTTGAAGTACAAGCTAGTATTCGGTGCAGTAGGATTCACACTCGAAGCCTTTAACTGAACCGCGTAGTTTCCGGGGAGTCCGAAAAATTCGCACCGAAAAAAAACAGTCTTTGGCGGAACAAATCCCCTCACCTCTTCATAGTACAAAACCTGTAGAATCATTTCGTTACTGTGTTGATTCGTATTCATTATATGATAATGATTTCGCAATCTGGTTTATTTACTTGCGTATGAGTATTGTTATGCAAATAACAGGCAGTCAAGCTTGCGCCGCAATAAATTAATTGTAAAACGTAGACAGCTACAGGAACATTCTCCAACGGATTACAACTCGCGTCGTTGTATCTTACAGTGGTAGTAACACGATTGTTTGGATAAGTTTTCACCTCGTGGGAGTCTAAAAAAATGTTCGGCATCGGCCACTTTACGTCTACGATTTTAGTCGTCTGCGAATCAAATTGTTTTTGCAATTAGTTTCCTCGAATTAAACGAACATGTGGGGTTTTTAACAATGCATTTCTCTCATTCAAATTATTTATTATATATTTGCATTTTGGTAGAGTCTAATTAAGCGGGAAAAATTGTATACGGGGTGGGGCATTTATCCAGGCCACCTGGAATATCTCAGAAACTAAATTCCAGAAATAATAAAAATTATAATTACAATAAAAATTGAAATTGGAATAAAAGAGTTGAAGTTGAAATTGACAATAAAAATCACTCTCCACCATTTTAATAGGGTTGTGCGTGTGGTCTAGGACACCCTGTATATAACAATATTGTTACTCTGAGAAATGCAAAGTTAAACGTAAAAATGTGTATATTGTTTTGACTCTTAACCCTCCGGCAGATAAATTTTAATTATTTAGTTTCTTCGACCCGAAGGTGCCGTTGTACTCCCGCATCTAAAAAGAATTTGTATCTTCACGGCTTCGGGTATCCAAATACTGTTTAATTTATTTAATTTAGTCCAGAATAATATGAGGGTAAAACAAGCAATGTGCCTCAGCGATCTGTTCTGGCATTATCAATCTTTTGATAAATCTCATTCCACATACTTGGAATGAAACACCACACTGCCGGCGGAGGGTTAAATTAAAAGTTTGAGGAATTTCGTGAGAATCATAAATTTTCGAACCTGATAAAAGGAGGTAACAGGCACTGTTGAATTTTTGTATTTGTACTCTAGTCGCAGAGCGTAGATACCACCACGTGTGAAATACCCGCAGGGGATCACAATGGAGATGGTCTCGTTTTCTGAAGGCAACTTTTCTAATTGAATCTCTCCGATCAATTCAGATATGTCGTCAAAGAGGTACAGTATTCTAGAAACAACAAACGTCTAGTTAACAAATCTTGAGCAACTTTATCTCATATTAATCCAATATTAACTTCTAAATTAATTTTAAATATTCTGAAAATCAATGAACATAGTTTATTAAATATTTTCATTAGACTTTCTAACAATTTTTTTAAAATTTTATGGCACAACGGAGAAAGTACTTTGATCACCAGATAATACATAAAATATTATATTGCATTATTATTTCTATAACTATTCGTGTCAGAAAATTTTTAATAAATAAATTACAGTCCATTAATTATCCCAAAATTCCATTTAGGTAGATTTTTATAATCATTTTTATACTATAATTTGTTTGTAAACAAAATTAAATTTCCAGGTCTATTCCATGAAATATTTACCCCTCATATATCTAATTTGAAATCTACTTTTTACAAAAATATGAATAATAAGATTTAAAATTTTCCTATATGGAATTACTTAAAAATGAATCATGGCGTATGAATAGAATGAATTGTGAATGCTTACCGTAACGCAGGCAATTCGGTAGAAGCACTTTTCAACTTCTCACTACTTGCACCGTCTTCTAACATTTCGTTTGTCTTTACAATAAATACCGTAAGATCTCCCGAAAGTGCGACGTGGGAAGATGGCGAATTAATTTTCAAAGCACCGAACTCTTCTGCCTCTACCATTGTTGATTTTGTGGCACCTGAACCTCTCATTTCATTAATTTTTATATTCTCAAATTATTGGGTCTTATAAAATGTTCAAATACAAGTTTAAATACCGAAAATATATGCAATAAAAGAAACGGATAAAACAAATTTATTAGTTGTCCTTTAAAATATATTTTCAGAAAAGTGAATTAAATTGGTATATGTAAATATTTAATTTCTTTATAATTTATTTAATAAAAATATAAAATTATTGATTTCTCTATGTCCCTAAAACTGACGATCTCCAAAAAATAATTCAGAATGGAATTTTCTCTCACTCATGGCTCAAAATAAAGATAATAATGATTCATAATAATTTTACCATATTCAAGGAGGATGGTATTTAGTATTCCAAAGAAGAGCCATTTGGATTTCAAATTCATATCCAGGTCGTCATCCGTATTCAAATTCTAGACTTCGTTTCTGAGCTGGACGACACAAAATTAATTATATTTTAACACCGAATTATGTTAACCATTCAGATTATATTCTGTAGCTTGAAAAATAAAAATTTGCGAACCTTATTCGTTCGCTGCGAGCATGGTTGCTGAGAGGAAATTTTCCTGGACGAGGAGAAAACATAAATGTGCCGTAGTAATTTGCAGGAATCAATATCCTTCCGATGACCGGCGCGAATTTCACTCGCTGACCCTCCGATACTTTTTCATTTTGATCGTTTCGAACGTTCACATTTCACTATGCATACAAATTTTACAATTTTATTCAAAAAATTCCATTTTATACGTAAATATACGCAATTTAAGAGCGAAAACAATAAAATACAGAATTATAGGAGCTAATTGATGTAGAAAATAAGCTATAAAAATTTAAAATTCAATTTTAAGATCAAAAAAATGTTCCAATCTTATTTCGAAAATGCCTATTGGAATAAATGTTGATAATTTATGACTTTCGATTGACGTTAATATTGAGAACAAAAAAAGTTTCGATTTTGATTAAAAATTGAAAAGAACTTATAAGATCCGATTAAAAAAATTCTAGGTTGCATAAATATCCATGATATTATCCATTATTTATGCTAAGAAATATAAAGGTACAAAATTTTGGAATCGCATTAAACTCAAAACAAGGACAATCGAATACAAACGTCGAGTATCATCCTGCAATCTCGATTTTAAACCAAAAAGAAATCACAAAATCTGAAAATCACTACATTCTTGAAACACCCACACTCTATCACTATTTAACAAACAGCAATAAATCCTAAAATTTTGGGGCTATCTTCGAATCAACAGCAGCGAAACCTTTTTATCACCTTCAAAAAAGCAAAGATAATTGCATCTGCGAACATTTATCATCGTCGAACAATTGTAAACATCTTCTCAAAAATGTCTTCAAATTAATTAACGCGATTTAATGCTGAAGAAATTGTTTAAAAATATTTCAAATACTCGAGCATTAACATTTCGAACCGGCTGCTGTTAAATGGCGAACATTGCAAAAATCGATCGCGCAGTCTGCGGCCTAATCGCCGACAGATTGGTCCAATTTACACGAAAAATATTCGCACCTTTGTTTCCGAGGCATCACACGGTGGATTTGGATCGACTGCGGGGAAAGTTATCGAGCGGTGCATTTAATTTGAGAAAAATACGAGAAATTCGAATGTAGAAATGTAACACCAGCGACGCGAGCTTCATAAGGCAACTAACACCATCGGGGTCGACGGCCAGTGTCCCCTCCCTCATACGCCCCACTATGGGGGTTGTTCTTTGGGGTAGAGAATTCTGACAGAACATCGACTTCAATCAATGGAGGGATTATATCGACCTGCAGTCTGCTCCTCCACAGCACTCGCTCTGACTCGCTCTCTATTCTCTCTCCCTCTCTCGCCCCTTCTCCCACTCTTTCCTTCACTGCTCTCCTCCCTCCAACCCCTTTCCACTTTCTTTTTGTTTTGAAGCGAAGGGTCATTATTTTTCGCGTTAGGGTGCCGCAATTGTCTGAAGAGCATTAGTCAGTTTTTTTGGCCTTGTCGTATAATTGGACAATTTCCTCGAAAACTTCTGGTCTTTTTTTCTAATTTTTTTCAATTACGTAAAAAAATGTTGTCATATTTAATCAAAATTCTCTGTGTAATTTATTTCCAGATTTGCACTCTTTGTCTTGATGTATAAATACAGTTCTTTAATTTTTAGAATTTTTCATGTGATTTCTCTATCTATCTTTTAAACAAGCGTGTCTATATTAACATTTTCTGTGGACTTTTTTATAACACTTGAAACCCTTACAATAAGTTTATTTAGATGCACCAATACAAACTTAATGGGAAAATACAGTGTGAATAATTTCCATATACATATATAAATATAAATAATACATCTAACAGCCTATTAATTAAATGCACAGATTATACAGTCTTCGAGTTATTTCCAGATTTATATTCGACATGTTCATACACAAATCCAGTTTTTATACAGTGAATAAAACACACTAAATATATTAGATATAATAAAACGTAAAATAGACTTTATTTAATACATAACGTATAGAAAAAATGTATTTTATATATTGTTTTATATTTAAATATTGTTTCTCTTAATTTTACTTCAAGATACCATTTTCAAATGTCCCGCCACCTGTCCGTTACGATCATGTGACATTTATTTACGTCAAGTCTGACACTCAACTGTACTTTCAAACTTGTTATGTAAAACATTTATAATCCCATATAGCTAATAAATAAGTATATAGCTAATTGATTAGATTAGATGACATTTTATGTACATTATCTTCATTATTACGCCTAAATTTGCTTCTGTCAAAAGGTTAAATGAATCGTTACCAATAACTCAATCTATTCTTTCATTATCTTTAATTAAATATCTTTTACCACCATTCTTGTTCTTATGAAATTATTTTTGCAATATCATTTATATAGTAAAAATATTTTTTCGGAGACAAAGCGAAGTATGTAAAAAATATGTGCATTGTTAAGTTGGCAAGTTCGGTGCCATGATCGAAGCTATAGTATATACATAAAGCAACTGCCAATGTAACGTGATAACTGATGGTGAATCATTGTACATCAAAATCTACGTATTTTGTGCGGTTGGAGAGTGCAGGGGCCACGAATAAAATTGCATTTGATGCACAAAAGTAAAATATTTGCTGCATACCGTATACGTTAACCAAAAACTTGTCGTATCTTATGGCAGCGAACGACACATATCGTATACAGTGCATTCTAAACGAATTAAACGTTTCACGACACTGTACTTATTGCAGCTGTTGTTTAATTATATAGAATATGCTTAGATGTACAATAGAAAGTATGACATAGGAAATAAGTTTGTTAACTAAATAGACGACGTTGCAGTGGTGAGTTACAGAATGACAGTGACAGTAAATTCATACAACACCACGGTAATCGTATAATAATAAAATTTCACTACAGATTTTCAGTTCACAGCTTTCAAAAGAGCTACACAAAAATGGACGTGCTGACGAAATTGCGCAACACTGTCAGCAACACGATCTCCAACACAGTTCAGAACACAGCATACGGTTTGTCTCAGCTGTCAAATGTCCTGCCAGGGAACCCGGTTACTAAAGAGTTCGAGATAACCACGCACATTGGCAGTGCGGGTCCAGCATTGCTGTGGAAGGTCTACAGTGGTTACAAAAAGTCTACGAAACAGGAAGCAGCAATTTTTGTGTTTGAGAAGCGAATCCTCGACAGGTTTTCAAAGAATGAAAAGGAACTAATATTGGAGACTTTGAAGAGAGGCATTACGCAGCTAACGAAGCTGCGTCATCCACAGATTTTAATTGTGCAACATCCTTTGGAAGAATCGTGGGACAGTTTGGCATTCGCGACTGAACCAGTGTTAGCTAGTTTGGCTAACGTCTTGGGAAACCATTATAATCTGCCGCAACCTTTGCCAGCAGCTCTGAAAGACTTTAAACTGCACAATATTGAAATAAAGTATGGATTTTTGCAACTGGGGGAAGGTCTCGCGTTTCTACATGGTGATGTGAAATTGCTGCATAGAAATTTATGTCCAGAATCCATTGTCATTAACAGTCACGGTGCCTGGAAGATATTTGGATTTGATTTTTGTGCCTTAAATCAGAGCGTGGAGGGGAAAGACCCTTTGTGGTCGTATGTAGAGTACGATATGTCGCTTTCAGCTGCGGCACAACCGAATTTAAATTATCAAGCCCCAGAGTGCATTCTGGCAAGCAGTGTCAGCTCTGCTAGTGACATTTTTTCCTTAGGAGCGTTAGTATACGTTCTACATTCTCCAATGAACACGCCTCTTAACGATTGTAACAATGATCTACTAAAATGCAAGAAGTTCTTGAGCAATTTCACTGGCTCAGTTGTGACTTCTAAATTACTGTCGATCCCAGAGGCTATCAAGGGCACAGTTAAACTGATGTTGAATCATAATCCTGAGCTGAGGCCGGATGCTCATCAGTTTGTTAAAATCGATTATTTCACGGACATAGAAGTTAAGACATTGAATTATCTGGATAAAATATTCCAGTGGGACAATTTGCAAAAGTCACAGTTCTACAAAGGACTGCCGCAGCTGCTGAAGCAGTTACCGCATAGAGTTATACTGCACAGAGTGCTACCAGCATTGTACAAAGAATTAATTAATCCCCCAATGATTCCATTTATTCTACCAAGCATACTATACGGGATGGAGACCAGTTCTGTGGAAGAGTTTCGAGAATACATTTTACCAAACTTGAAACCAGTACTGACTCTAGATGATCCACCACAAATTAGCCTTGTATTGATGCAACATGTTGACTTACTGCTACAACTGTGCACCACCGAAGTGATAAAAACCGATGTAGTTCCGATGCTGCTGCGTGCGCTCGAATCCGAATGGGAACAGCTACAAGAACTGTGTTTATCAGCTCTGCCTAATATCATAACAATGATTGAAGGGCCAGTCATTAAAAATGCAATTCTGCCACGAATGAAAAAGATTTGCTTGCATAGCAAGGGAAGCAATAACAAAAGCCTGGGCGTCAAAGTCAACTGTTTGCTGTGTCTAGCTAGAATGTTACCTAATTTTGATCGATGGCTGGTCCTCGATCAAGTGTTGCCTTTTCTGCAGGAGATTCCACACTCTGGCGAACCTGCTATTCTCATGGCCATTATAGGTATGTTACTCGTTAACCAGAAATTGAGAATGGAGCTGATTAAATTTTCTTTCTTTTAGGAATCTATAGGATACTATTGAATCACAGTAAACTGGGAGCAAGCAAGGAGATATTGGCGACAAAGATTCTGCCGTTTCTCTTGCCACTGTGCATCGAACAGAACTTCAGTACATCACAGTATGAGATCCTCTCAAATCTTGTAGTAGAAATGATAAATCGTGTGACAACAGAACACAAGGAGGCGTTGAACAAGTTGGACGCAATGCGTCAGGAGACTCAGAAGCTGGATCAGGAGCTCTCGCAAACCTCGAATATGTACAAAAACATCAGTACGAGTAACGATACTGTTAATGTAATTCCTCCAGTTCGTCCTCCAAACACGAATGCAAATTTACAATCGCTGCAGATGGAGAATGGACTGACAATAGAAGACAAGTTTAGGTGAGTGAGAAGAATGGTTCTAAGCAGAGATAAAAAATAACAGTTATTTTATAAATTTCTCCATAAAAGATCATTAACAAAATGTTAAGTTTTATTCAAATGGATTTGTAAATTATGTTTTATACTGTACAGATTGATTCAGCAACAGGAAGTACATCAGAGGCTGCAGTCTCAGGCTCCATTGACTCCAAAGTCTGTTCAACCACAGCTCAAGAAACCACAAATAAAAGACTTGACAGACACATTGTTACAGTCAAATTTGAATCAATTGAACCACTCGATATCAAGCCCAAAGCCTGATTACACCAGCATGTCCTCGAATTTGAATTCGCATCAACAATTCAGTCCGCAAGGAATGAACGCAAATTTAAATCGAAACACAACTAGTTGGGTTTCGAATCAAATGGCATGGAATTCAACTATTCCTCAGAACACCAGTAATTATTCTATCAATCAAGGAAATTTAGGAACCAATCAATTGGAGTTCAATTCGAATTTCAATTCCAATTCGAGCCAAAAGATTGAGAGCTTGTCTTCGCAAGATATCATGGATTTACTTAGCTAATGATTTTAGTAAAGAAAGACGATTTTTTATTTATTAATAGCACTCTGTAACAACAATTTTCGGTGACAAATAGTAGGTGGTTCTTATAGATTGTTATGCTGATTTCAAATTTAAACATTGGCAGTTTTTACTATTTTTAGTTTTCGAGATACTTAATTTTACAGGTAAAGTAACACTTCTGAGTTCTGGAACGTTTTGTGACGTAACTGTAAAAGTTTGTTTTAAAAGTTAATTTCGAAGGCGGACTTTCGAAATCACGTTCAACGCATTTTGACGCTTATAAATTTTGATTTATAAGAACCGCTCGTTATCAAAACACAAAATTACTATTGTTAATTGATTATTATTAGGAGATAACTGTACTGCATTTCTACTCCTTCTGACTTATTGTTAGTACGCATCCTTTGTACAGTTTATGGAATATGAGTCACTGTAGAAAGTCATAAACCTCGGTAACTACATATAAATGAATCCATATTGCTTTTATACTCAACTTGTTACACACTATATATGCTGATACTCGCTATGAGTGATGATTAGAATATGATCTTTCTAAGATATTTAAAAATGTACTTACTGTACTTATAAATAATTCATTTACAGTAATATCTTGTTTTTCTTTATTTTGAATTACCAAATGGAATAATAAAAATTGCTGATAATTAAATAAAAATAATTTTAATGTTTATGAACTAAACATATTAATGTTGAGCAGGTGTAAGGTGTTTATTGACATATACGTACGTTCCAATAAAGTTAATATATATATATATATATATATATAACTATACGTTTTGTTGTTGATTGTACACTGTAATAAATATTTAAAACGAGAGATGTTATTGTAATTTAATATACAATACTATAATTATATGGAGAACGTTAAATCTCTCTAAAAACTAATGAATTAAATTATATGAATCATATACCTGTGAAAAAATTAATAAAAAACGATTGATAATTGCGAAATTTTTTGTGGTTTTTATGCATGTCACTTATTTCATTGGCAGGCGGGTAAACCTGTTCTAGATTTGCAGATGAGTTTAAATTATGTAACAGGTGACAGATCTAGGAACGTACGCATACTTTTTTACCTCTTTGAATAACGTATATAACGTGTCCTCGTGTTTAAAGTCAATTACCACGTATATATGTACTTTGAATTATGCACTAGTTTTTTTTACGATTCCAGGGTAACAATAACAATTCGGTCCAATTTTTTACACATTAATTAACGGTGATGAAGCAAAACAGTAAATCCATAGGATTAAGAAAACACGTGTATAGTGTAAAATCGACAGCAAAGGTGAGGTGAGATGCAAATGCAAGAACAATACTAAAATCTATTAAATTAATAAGAGGATATCCGGTCGATCTGAAATGTTTGCTGGTCGTAGAGCCTTCCACTAAATCGCACAGTATTTCTATATATTTCCTGAACTTAAGCGTAATTTCGCGTTGTTTCATCAATAACACGTAAGAAATATTAGCTGTGATAAATAATATAATCGAACCACATATACATATAACTATAGCTATATATATGGGGTCGTATATGTATTTGTTTGAATCAAAATATTTCGCACGACAACATTTGACGGACATCAGAAAATAAGCTGACTCGTTGGGAGGGTCTATATTTGATCTCAACTTTGATGAGTGCCTATCAAAACAATATATATATATAGTTATAGTGTTTCAGTGTTTTTTTATACAATACCAGATCATGCAAATAGCGCGTCATGACTTATCTTTTCTACCTTGCAATTAATCTGAGTGGATTTCCATGAATTAAGCAAACGCTCCACCTATAAATAAGAGAATCCTCCGCAGTTGTTTATAGTAGTCAGTGCTCTGATTGATACAACACCGCACACTCCACCGAGATCACTTTCTTTTCGCAGGAATCGAAATTATATCAGTATGTTTCTTGCGTCATCTTCTTTGGTTCAATACAATCCCGATCATATTTCGCGGGGGTTACTGTTTATTATAATTAATAGTTTCTATCATTCATGTGCAAAGTGAAGAGAAAGTTCTTAATTTTTGTAGAACGTTCGAATGGTCTGTGATATTATTTTGCAAACGGTTTTCTCATTTTTCATTTTTTAAATCGACATCGTCTACTTGTGAATAAAATCACTTGTATCATTTATATCTTTTATATAATGTATTATAATAGTGAAATATTTACATTTCACATATATGTATATTTATAAAATTATATCTTCATTTAGATATCGATTTCTTACAACCGCAATTAATATGCCTCATCTCTTTAAATCCAATAATTGCTTTAAAAAACTAAAATAGCGGTTATTTCGTTTAATATTAAAAGACACACTATATATTTAAGATAGAATTATTTATCATTTTAATATTCAATATACATCATCTCTGCATATATCTGTCCTGTCGATCTGTGACGCAAAGCATGGAAATTAATTAGTTATCATCAATTATTAGTTGCCATATTAATCAGTCTAATTTTTGTTACAGTTCAAGACACAAAATGCGTTCTTTGAGGAGTTTACTATTTATGACGTTCGCGATGTCGGCGATTTTGGCAGTGACATTCGCGGAGGAAGAAGAAGAAATATCGGAGGAGAGGTATACTTCGAAATATGATTACATCGATGTCGATGACATCCTGTCGAACCAGAAACTCAGAAGGCAGTACGAGAAATGTTTCTTGGAAGAAGGGCCGTGCTCTACACCGGAGGCAGTGTATTTCAAAGGTAAACTGAACAAAAATATATAAAAAATCATATTCTCAAAATGTGTCCATAATTACCCTGCAATATTATACATATATAAGCATAAGAATTGGAAGAATAATTTTTCATGATAATGTTTTATTATGCAAAATAAAAATCGATTTAAGATTCGATAAATTGAAGATAATATATATGTATAACAATGGTTCTAAATGCTTCTGATGTTCTGTTATTTATTAGCGATCTAATAATATCCTGGTTTAAAATTTGTCATGTAATTTGACATGATTTAAATAATATTAGTAACCCAGTCAGCCAGGCCAGCCTCGAGCAGATATCGAGCGCAGCCTAGCGAGCAGATGGCGGGCATTATCCTGTCCGAACGACGCCCGAAGCTGCTCGAAGCATAGGATGCTCGGAATCTGGTCGATTCTGCCGGTGACACCCTGCCAGCATAAAGCGGCGGCAGACATGGCTGACTGGGTTAGTGTTAGTGCCACCGACGAGACTACCTCGTCTGTGTTAATGCAGGCAGAATCCAGGACCGAGCTCCTTCCATGATGCCGGGTCTTTCTGCCAGCAGCAAGCGTTGCCTCGGCTGACGCAGCTGCCCGGCCAAAACTGAGCATTTGGCTCACTGGGAAGTTTTGGAACGATATGTTGTTCCTCCATAAGGGTGTCACCGCGCGCACGCGCGCGTCGGCGATTTCCAAGGTTAATTAATATATAAATAAATTGCAGAGCGTTTTCCGGATGCCTTCGCAACGAACTGCAAGAAGTGCACGCCAAAGCAAGTGGAATTTTTCGACAAAGTCGTGGCGTGGTACACAGAGAATGAGCCGGAATTGTGGAAGACCATCGTCCAGAAAAGCCTGGATAAGGCAAAGGAAAAGGCTGAGAAGAAAAAGCTGAAACAACAACAACAGTAATTTTAGTTGCCTATTCAGGCAAGAATGGTAGCCCAGAATTTGATTGTGGAATTTCTAGACACTTGTATCCTCGTTGGACAATAATAATACAATAATAAATAAACCATTTCCTGGATTATTTCTACAATTTTAAATAAAATATGTTATTGTTTTAATGGATACTTGATCATTATATAATTTGCCCATCAACAATAAATAATGCCAGCTTTGTGTATCAAATTGTTAAATTTTTATTAACTAATGAAAAGTTCTAACGCATGACTCTTTACACTCTCACGACTCGCGACACACTGCCCTGCATCTCAATGTCTCAATCCAGTCAATCCCCGAAAACGATCTCGCCACACACACACACACACTCATTCATACCGCTAACATAGACACGCACTCCATCTACAGTTCGTAGGACCCACGAGTCAAGGATCCCACATATATGGCACAATATATGTATTGCATAATAATAATGCTGGCTCACCTACACGAGACAATATTATTGCTCAATAAGTTTCAGTGCACGACTGGTGACACTGCAGTTAACATGTGGAATAAAAAGAAAGCAAGTTGTGTGGCCATTGCATTAGTTATAGCTTTAAAAAAGAAGGACCCAGTCAGCCAGGCCTGCCTCGAGCACAGCCTGCAATCGTATGATGCTAGCAGATGGCGAGCATTAAGCTGTCAGAACGCGCTCGGAGCTGAGGATACTCGGAATCTTCTCGATTTTGGACAGCATAAAGCGATACTTATTCGGACGTAGAAGTATCGTTTTATGCTGGCCCGATGTGCCAGCACAAGCTGAGAACAGAATGAAGGCAGCTCGGTCCTTCGTTTAAGAGGGCAGCACGGTCGCACTAATATGGCGAATGTCGATCATGTATATCCCTTGTGTAGTCAACCGGCTACCCACGTACGCATTTACTGTATTTCTTTCAACAATTTGTTAATGTTCCTCTAAAACATATTACAAAATTTCTCTGAATGTCCATTCTTTACTCGCTAATATATTAATTTATAGTTAGAAAGGTTTTAAATAATCTATGCATTTTGGTTAACTACGCAAGGGATATTATCCGACGTCCGCCACATTAGTGCGACCGTGCTGCTCTCTTAAACAAAGGACCGAGCTGGCTTAATTCTGCCCTCAGCTTGTGCCAGCATAAGATACTTATTCGGACGCAGAAGAATGTTGTTCTGCTGGCACAGCCTACTGTCCAAAATCGCGCATGTTTGCTTAGTGGGGAGAAAAAGAAGCGCAGGTGGATGAAGGAATGGTTTAAAAAAAGAAGTGGTTGGGCTCATGAAGTCGGACTTGGATCCATAGTGCTATATGGAGTAGATGTGCGACTTGAAGAGTTAATTTGCACGGAATCCCTGTGCAGAGTGCCCATTTGACCTTCAAACAATATGTCATTAATAGCCTTTTTTGCAAACAATTGTTGCTGCGGCTTCATTTTCTGAAGTTCTACTGCCCAAGCTGAAGCAATTTTGTCAAAGTCAGTTTGAGGTTGTTCAAGGTGTTTGCGTGCTAGCGATATTAATTCTTCGGGCTCATTAAATTTCCTTGCCTTCTTTTTTGGAGGACCAGTTTGGTGCTGTAAAAAAATGCATATTTTTAATAAACGTATCGTCGAAAAAACGTCGAATTTTTTTCTTTATATTTTGTGTAGATTATCTTAAATTTCAATAATAATCAACTGTCTATTAATGATTTTATTTTTAATAACTGTTATTTTTGGTTCCAGTCTCTACTATGTATTTCTACGCCGACTACGCCAATGTATAGCATCGCATCGCTTGGTCTATCTCGTTTGTTTTGTATACATCTGACTCGTGTGATACATCTGATATCTGATTAGTGTGTGTATCCGTCTCCGCAAATAGCGCGTTAGAGTCAAGAATGCGTGTGAGAATCACTGAGAATAGGCGTCTACGTTCTAAATCAGGCATGGGCAGAAATAGCACGCGTGCTAGGGGTTCTAAAGAAGTAGCTGTGGAATACCCCCACTTCTCCCGGCCGCGCGTCTCAATCCCCTTGGCGGCCTTAGTTGCTCCGAGCACTACGGCCGCCACGGGGAGCGAGACGCGCGGCCGGGAGAAGTGGGGGTATTCCTTGAGAATCTCTAGCAATAGTCTGACGGTCAGACTCTGCCGCCCCGCGGTCCCGTCCCGTTAGTTTTCCCTCGTGCTCTGGAAGTACCTTTTGTTTTTGTTGGGGATGACGCTTTTGAATTGACAGAAAATTTCATGAAACCTTATCACCTTATGGCCAAACAGGATTAACCGCGGAAATACGAATTTTTAATTATCGATTAAGTCGTGCACATCGTGTTGTAGGAAATACGTTTGGGATTTTAGTTTCCAAATTCGGTGTATTTCAACGACCTATAGCGGGGGGCCCCTAGATACGATCAATAATATTGTCAATGTAAGTAGGTTGACAATGATATTGAAGCTCCCGCCAATACTCTTCAATAATCTCGTCAATCTAACTATCAATACGAGGACTACGCAATGTTGTTTTGAAAAACGGTTGTGTACTCTATTTTCCGTGATAAGGTGGTACCTCTGAACTTTCAGTTTCTGCTATTTCTAGTTGGTCCTTTATAAACAGCATATCGTCAAAATACCAGGTCTTTGGATTTGGGATCTCGTCGGTTGATGCACCTAATCGCTTCGCGTTTTCAATTGCCTTGAAGTCTTTGTTGAAATTGGTGCGTAAAGTGTTTATTTTCTTCTTGAATTTCTCAACGGTGAAATCCGGTTTGAACTGAATCAACGTGTCAACTATTCGTTGCTGAGAAATGTGTTTCTTGTTTTGGTTGAAGTAATCTTTCGATTTCACTTTCCACAGTTCTGGGCAATCACGGTATAACGCAATAAGCAACATAGTAAACTTTCGTTCCGCGTCGGAATCGTCTTTAAACGGTGCGCCAGCCATTTTGCCTGTACGACGTTCGACTCGAGACCATCGAGACTGACGAAATATTGACCACTAAACTTCCTAAACGTCAATGCGCGCATCAATATGGCTCCCGTCCAGTGGCGCCCCCAGGGGGGAGCAGGGGGCCTCGGCCACCTCCCCCAAGGAAAAAGGAAATAGAACACTGGAAAATTGGTCAAACAGTAGAACAGCTGCTTTCTCTCCGATTTCGATGATTTTTGGGTATGTTACATATAAAACTCAACATTATGTACATATGTATACATATAAGTACATATGTAGATTGGCAGTGGCGTGGTACTCTGTGAGCAACTTGGGGGCCCCGAACACAAACTAATTGTAAGATCCAAGTTCTACGTTTTTTCTCGTAGGACAGGGCCGAACGTAGTAGCCGCAGAAGTAGCAAATGCTGGGGGCTCGCTGTTGGAGCAGAAAATGTTTCACTTGTAAAATCGTGGAACAGCTCAGGCTACCGCCAGCAGATATTTTTGCTAAAAAAAGAGGTCATTCATTGTGTCACATAAAACGTAGGGCCTAAAGGCATAAGCGTAGGGTAACATTTGCTACAGGCCCCGCACTGGCTTAATCCGGCCCTGTCGAGGCCCCAATGCGCTACTGTACATTGTGGCAATTCTTGCACTAGGCCACAAAATTTTATCCGTCCAACTCGGCCTGCCCCCCCCCCTCCTCCCTCCCAAGATTAAATCCTAAGTGCGCCACTACTCCCGTCAATGCGCTTCAATAAAAATGTCTATTAATATGCTTCAATAAATTGACAATGCGTCTGAACAGTCTGAACCAGTCTGAACCCCTGCTGAACGGTCAATATGCCCTTTCAATGCTCCTAGTCGATATTATTGATAGGCGTATTGACAACATTATTGATCGTCTAGGGGCCCCTTTAGAAATCCCAAATAATTGTCGTAACATGTTGCTATTTGCACAATTATTTAAGAAGAAACCAGCCACAAACGTACTTGTGTAGCAACTCTGTAGATGCAGAAGATTTTGAGTCAGGAAATATCGTCGAAGGAACTTGGAGAACAACCCAGTAAGCAAACGTGCTCGATTTTGGACAGCAGGCTGTGCCAGCAGAATGCCATACATCTGCGTCCGAATAAGTGTCGCTTTATGTTGGCACGGTGTGCTGTCCAAATGCAGATTCCGAGCACATTCAGCTGCGAGCGTCGTTCTGCCAGCATACTGCCCGCCATCTGCTTGCATAGTACGATTGCAGACTGTGCTCGATATCTGCTCGAGGCAGACCTGGCTGAGTGGGATTGTGCCCGAGCAGCTTCTGCCGGGCAGATGCCCGGTCTTTCTGCCAGCAGAAAGCGCTACCTATGCGCGCGTAGATACCAGTCCAAAATCGAACATTTTGCTTACTGGATATTTTTAGATTATAGAATATTGGAGATACAGTCACATTGTTTTTATAGTAACAATTTCAGGATGAAAAACAATTTAATCGATATCAATTTTTCGCTGCGTTTCGTTCGGACCAACTTCGCGTCTCGATTACTATGAAAACTATATATCACCAATTTTGAGCAACTTTTTCTGAAAATGACGAACCGGGAACGTACAAATTCTTAACGTTTCGTACAACGAATACAAATGACGTCAGTACGTATCATTATTAATAGATTTAACGATGTTTAATTATTAGAAACGCCGAGCGAAAGATTATGGCGTCTGAAGACGATAAATCTTTAAAAGTTAATAAAGAAATGTCGGACCAACCGTTAAGAACGAACAATCTGATACAAGTCAGCGAATCTGTTGCTCATGGATTAAAAAATGGTAATAATCACGAATTATTTATTAATTATTAATTTAGTCTACATAAAAATGATTTATTCAAAACACAGTGGCGGACAAAGCAGAAGTAAACTTTGAAGAATGTGAGAACGAATGGATGAACAAATTAGCTGCAATTGACGATGAACATTCGACAAAGTATGGTTTAAATACACGAAATGCAGACCGACTTATACAAAGTCTAACTAGCAAGTACTTGCCCACACAGGCTGAACGACATTGCTCTTTTGAGTCGAGCAGAGTAAGAGTCTATTCATTTGAAACCTATATACAGTAAATCCTCTATAAACGCAAAAAGGCCGTACAGAATGAATGCAAAAAAATATCCCCTCCACTACTGTTGTAATCTGATCTCGGCTCGGGTATATCGGTGTGAACCACTACTAATGCGACGCGAAGAGTCACAGTTCAAAAGCCCGTGCCTCCTCACAATGTAATACCAATATAAACATTTTTTTATTATTACTTATTTTTTTATGAAACTTCCATCAATATATTTGTGGCATTTTTCTGATTAAAATAAGACCAAACACGATATAATTTCAAATGTATTTTGTGATTTAATTGACGATGAACGTTTCGGGCGCAAGGAAGGACAGCGTATGGGAAAGAAAGAGACGCGGAGAGTCGGCCGCGCGCGATCTCTCTTTACACGCGCTGTCCTTCTCTACGTTCGGCTCGGCCTTTGAAGCTCTAAAAAGTAGTGTCCGTCTACGAACTTTGCAAACGAACCTCCCCGAGGCTTTTACGTTTATAGAGGATTTACTGTAGTAAACTTAGCAATCACCAAAATTAATATTTTTCATTATCTTTATATAATTTCGTATGTTATTAAATTCTAAACGATTTTATTATTAGATTCTTAAGCAAACAATTATTTACGAAGTTTTAGGAAGAGTAAAATTAAAATATCAAAAATTGAAATATGTTAATTAAAGGTGACTACTTGCTTAAAAGAGAGTAAAGAAGACAGTTTGAGCTGCACAAACGAAGTCGACCAGTTCAAAACATGTATAGACAAATCCTTACACGACACAGTCCGCAAAGATGAGAAAGAAAAGAGAAATAAGAAAAAAGAGAGCTTCACTGAGGCTTTCGAACGGACATATTAACATTTACCATTCGAACCAACCAAATTAACAGTAATTTTATAAAAAATTAAAAAATAAATTCGACCAAATGAAATGAACTAGTTTTGCAAAAATACTGACACAATGTTGCGCATTTCTTATTTTTTATTACTGGGCCAATAAATTGTGAAGCAAGAACTCGTGAAGTTAATTATATGTGAATATTGTTAAATGTCTATTCTATATTCTCCGATTGCAAATATTTATAAATCATCGATAGCCCGTCAGATGTGAGGATTATTTATTTTATACACTGCGCAGGAAAGGTCTTTATTAAAATAATAATTACACATTATGAGAAACTGTTTGCAACGTTTAAATCGCCCGGTTACAAATATAGTGGTAACGTTGTTTGACGTGGCGATATGGCAGATTCTGACGAGTATAAAACTCTTTGATACGACTATCTGTCACGTTCATAATTTATGCTTGTTTAGCACTTGTGATGTTGTGATTGTGATAAACCATGATTTGATAGAAACTGTAAACAAGTGGCTAGGACGTCAAGAAGGTACCGTTTTAAATTAAAAGTAGAAAAATAATGTATCTCCTGCAAATTATTTAACCAAATTTTATTGAAGTATTTCATTAATCTTGCATTTTATACAAGTAACAATTTTATAATACACAAAATTATAGTCATTGTAGCCTTGCCCTCCCACAGGTTTTGTTTACATTTTCAAAATGTTCGTTTGCTCGAATTGATGATCAAAGAAAAAATCGTTTATCTTTTCTGGTCGTCTGAATGCTAAAAATATATAACTTAATTCGTGTGTTTATCATATAAATTCAAAAATATACGATCTAATAATTTATAAAATATGTGAATATAATAATAAGGTATTTATAATATATAAATATAATATAATTGTGAGACTATAGTGATTAAATGATGTGTGCAAAATTTCATGTAATTATAGATAAAAATTGTTAAACCGATTGCTTCGAAATTTTGCACACATCATTTTCTCGCAATGCAGGGGGGTAAGACCAGAAAAAATCGAATGTCGAAATGTAGAATGTCGAATGTATAATGGGGCCCCGGACTTACGTACTAATTGGTTTCAAAACGGGCGACGAAAGTCGGGGTACACAGGATAAGCACACGCATTTATGCATACATTTTCTTTCAAATGTATAAAAATGCTAGAAGAGATCTCGCTTAAAGTTTATATATTTATAATTAACAGATATGTATAACGAACTGAATACGTGGATAGCGAAATATCGGTTAAAAATAATTGACTGTCGCGTTTGCGAGGAGACGATGTAATTGCGAAACGACCTTTAAATTGCAACTCGGGCCCCACTGTAATATAATTTTTTCGTGTATTTATAATATGTTGTTAATCAATTAAATTATGTTTTAGGAGCACGAAATCAATGAATACTACATATACATGTGACGATTATGAAAACTAAACATATTACAGTAATTTATAGAACACAGTTACAATATTGGGAAAATTAATACAGCTTGTATCTATTCAGAGAAATATAAAATATGTCGTCGATGTCAAAATCAACAGGATGCCTTTTTTTGGCATCTTCGCTTTGCGATGGTTTGGAAGACAATAATATAAAGTAAGGAGTTTTTCTCAGTTTTATTTTGCAACAGACTTCTATTTTTATTTTGCATTTAATTTATGTTGTGGCAGGCAAGTAACAACTCTACTCCTAAATAAAGACGCAGATCCTAATACACTGATACCAATGTACGGAGTAACACCATTCCACTTGGTAATAGGTAACGATTCAGAGGCCTTCGCAGAAGAAGTGACTAAGTTGTTCTTACGTCATGGAGGAAATCCAAATGTTAAGTAAGTAACTATATAATTAATTGAATAAATGTATAATAATTTGTTCTGATGTATCTAAATTTTGAACTTTGAAGGTCCATGGATGGATTAACTCCAGTCCATGTGGCAGCAGCATGGGGCAGAGTAGCAGTATTAGAACTGCTCCTGGCGAATGGTGGAGATGCTGTTTGTTTAGACTACGAAGGGCGCAGTCCATTTCACTATGCATTTGATGGGAAATATTATGGAGCTATCACAGTTCTTGGCAAATACTGTGAAAACATCACGAAAGAACCCAAACCAACGGAACCTAAAATAACATTCAGTATGTAGACTGGCGAAACATAAACATACAATAACATTAATTCGATTTACATATTTGTTTTCTGTGTAACAGATAAGCTTCTTGTTAACACTGGGGACATGGTAGCAGAGTACGTTGCACAGTTAAGTACTGATAAAGGAGATATATGGGAAGAATTTCAAATAAAAGAGGAGAACAGATCTTCTGATACCAGGGACAAGTACTTTTACTTCAGCGACAACAGCATCGATGATGACCAGGCAGACATCAAAGATGCAGAACACAGACTTCGCAAGGAAATGGACGATGAGAAATGCTTGCTTAATCAAATAATTAATCAACTATCGAGTTCATTAAATTCGAACTCTAAAGAGGTGGACATCAAAAAAGAATACAAACAGGAGAAAGATAGTCAATGCAGTACCAGTCCATTGTCAGTACCAAACTTAAACAACCGTCTAGTTTACGATACACCAGATAAATTCTCATCGAAAACTAAGACAAAGAAGCGGTGTGTTACACCGCGGTATAGGCGCAGAATATTGGGGCAAAACAATAATAATAAAATCCCATTGATTCCTCTCAAGGATCCGAGCGATTCCATCATAAGCAAGTCACCGAATTTGCTAATAGGGAAAACGGTGGAAAGAGAACAGAGATACTTATCACCTAAAATATTAAATAGAGAATCGAAATTTAAAACATATACGCCTTGTATGACGAGAACTAGATCGTTCAGATCAGATGAGTTCAATTTTAGAAACGAGATAGCGAAATCCACGCCGAGAAGGAAACGCTCTTACAGGCAGTATTCGTTGTACAGGAAATTTAGAAAGAATGATGTATTGACTTCGTCAGAGAACACGAGCCCTGATTCAACGAATTCCTTGTCGCCAGATGAAAATTATTATCCTAAATCGCCTTATAAGTTTACTAAATACATTAGCAAAAATCTGGCAGTGAAATTATACGACGACGATACGCCGATAAGTCCAAATTTTAATGCCAAATATAAATTGAAAGGCTTAGCCGATGAATTATGCCACCTAGAAAATTTAGATATTAGAGAATCAGATTGTTTTGGGAGAAAGACAGATAGTTTGAAAGTAAACGAAAGCGTCCAAGGAAGGTATTTAGAGGAATTAAAAAGCAACGACACTTTAAACAGCTTTAGAGAAAATTACAACGTACTCTTGTCCAGGTAATTTCAAGTATTCATTGATGTGCTTGTTCAAATTAACACTTTACAAAGATTATTGACCGATACAGTTAGCGAAATTCGTATAAACGCGCTTAAAAGTTAATGTAGGTTAGAAAATATCAACTTGTAACACCTTTGGTGAAACACCCTGTATATGAAAAACTGTCACGTGGAAATGTTGAACGTGAAAATGGCGAACATATCACATATACGATTGCAAGAACATTATTTGTCTTTTGCTATCAGATAAGCAGGAAAATAGATAAAGTTTTAAGTGTGTTTGTAGTCTAATGTATGTCACTAACATATTGATCGGCTTATTCTAAGTTCAGGTAATAATAGATATTAAAGTCCAGGATTAATGAAATAATCATTTTCAGTTTCAAATCGCAGTCGTTTATCCGTGTGCAAGAAGAATATACGTATGAGGATTCAGAGGAAAATGTGGCTTTTCTAGAACGCAGGATTTACACAATACCTCCTTCGTAAGTTATGAATACATAAAAGAAGATTGACAAAAGTATTTGGAGAATCCGCCGAAAATACTTAGTACAATACATACAAGCACTTTTTTGATTCACATTTATAAATCCTTAAATATTACTATATATTTTTTATGTGTCTGTTTATTATGTTGACATTTTTACAGTTTAACTACGTATCAAATTATTTTAAATTCGTCGACTCGACGACACTCGCGTATAAGAAAGCTTTAAAACGAGATATCTCGTGACCGGTACGTAATGTGTTAATAATTTTTACTGATTTGATTTAATTTGATTGCAGTGAACCAGGAGAAGATTTTGTTGGACTCAACGTTTCGTGTAAGCTTTATCAAATTGATTTCATTCTAATCGTATACAGTATACAGGGTGATCATTTAAATTATTTTTAGGGCCTCAATCATTAAACTTGTCAATGGATCAATTCATATCGAATGAAGAGCTACGAAGGAGATTAATTAATCTGGGTCAGAGACCAGGGCCAATAAATGACACAACAAGGCCATTATACTTGAAAAAATTGATACGTTTAAAAGAGGAAACAAAATTTTTTCCACCAACGATGATTAATTTTGAAATCAAATCTTCTTTATTGTATGGAAACTGGGTGGATGATTTAAGGCGATATAAGATTATTGAGAAGAATGTCTTTGAAGACTTTCGCAATGTGGATCCTTCTAGAAAATGGAGGGAAGGATTAAAAAGGACTTCTTTTAATTATCTACTATTAGATCCACGAATAACAAAGGATTTGCCTTCTCGTGCAGAAACTATGACAAAGTCCGAAGTTTGGACCACATTTCTCTCTGCCATATTCTATGTCGGCAAAGGTACGTCTAACAGACCGTATTCTCACCTTAAAGAAGCTTTGGAATCATGGGTGACGACAGACAGTTCAGACAGTACGAAGATCCAAAAAATCATGAATATTTGGAACGCGGGTTATGGAGTTGTTTGTTTCTCTATATTTCAAAATGTTATCCCTGTGGAAGCTTACACTCGTGAAGCCGCCATGATTGATGCTCTGGGAATACAGCAATTAAACAACTGTCAAAGTGGAAACTATTATGGAATACCAGCGACATGGAATCTAAAAGAAAAATGCAATTTCGGAAGGTATTTATTGCATCAAGCAATGCAGATTTTTTTATACGAAGGCGAGAGGCAAATATATCCCTACGATATGTGAAACAAAGTTATGTATAGGAAAAGTTTTAGAGCATGTGTATATAAATATAATATTAAGGAATAACTGATGTATGTTCATATTTATGCGCATATGAAGTTTTAGCTGTGCTAATAATGATGTTTAAGTGCAATAATATAAAAAAGGAGTAAATAAATTTCAAGCTACTTTCTCGAAATATTGTTTGTTCATTTAATAATTTTATAGCTTCGAAATTTTAACAAAAATGTACTACTACTCGAATACTTTTTATAAGTATGTCCTCTCCGAATCTCCCTTTCTTCTTCTCCTCTTGTGTTTGCTCTCCGGATACCACCTGTGTTTCGTTGTGTAAGTTATTTTGGCAAGTTTTTCGATTACATCATCTCTTCGCTCCTTGTAGAAAGCATCCGATATCTCCTTTTTACCAATGCACAAGACAGAATTTGATGGAAGTTCTTTCTCTTCTGGTAGAGGCAATGAATATTCGTATGGAAACTCTTTTTCCGGGTGCCAACAGACAATCATTTCTTTATTTAACGGTATAACAAGTTCAGGAGGCAATTTTGCTGAACTTGAATATTGTCTGCAGGTATGTTTCAACACACGTGCAACACACAGTACTCTATTCATCTGTTTCAAAATAAAAATATTTAATATAATTTGGTAGTATTAGATATTAGCTGGTTAACACTAAACCTACAGAGCCTCAAAAGTAACTCAAACATGCTCCTTTATAAAAATGACAAGATTAATTTGATTTATTTCTTATCAAATAATTGTTATTATTTCAATAAGTGTAAAATAAAAGATCTGGAACCGGTCATTTTGACCGGTGGTGGTAGGTTTAGTGTTAACTTACGTTGAGTATACTTGTCATGAAAAGATTGCATCTTTTATCTAATGACGAGTATACTCGTTATGTAGGAAAAATGTTGCATTTGCTATAAAGAAGTAGTACGAAAAAAGTACAAAAATAATGCCAGCTTAAAAGTAATTAAGCACGCAAGTGCACGTTCTTAAAATAAAACTAAAAAAGTTAACAGGTTAGGGTATTTTGTGTTAAATTAATTTAGAAAATTGATTTGTGTCTATATCTTGTATAAAATGTAATTCTAAAACTCTTATGACAGGTTTTATCATGAATAATTGAGTGTAGATGCATTTGAAAAATTGGTTTGAGACTATATTTTCGTAATATAACTTGAAAAATTTTGGAAAATTTTCTAGCCATTAATAAATAATGTTTATACCTCAACTATGTTCTTAGTTGTTGCAAATTGAACGCAGAATTGATATTACAAATAAGTTCCGCAAGTTATATTGGTATTGATATAGGTAAATACGATTATGCGTGATTGTTCGATACTTTTGTTTTGATATACTTTTCGTGTTGACCAGTGTTGACCAACGGGAATAATAAAGGTGATAAGATGCAATACAAGAGGCGAGGCGACAAATCTATTTGCAGACGCGTGCGCACTGAAAATGAATTCTCGAAAATTTTGGGGTCACGTCACGAATATCACAGGCTACGGCTACGACAAGAGTTTCGTCTCTATGAAAATTTTCTGTGTATGAATGAGTGCGCATGCGTAATTACCAATAAGATAATACCGGTCGCCGGCTCGTCAGCTCAAGTCCTCGTCCTCAGTCCTCAAGTGACAGATATTCAGACATGCACATCAATATACAGAAGTGTTCTGCTTTGTCAATTATTTATTGTTAATAGTTAACGAGCATTTCTCAGTAAGGAATAGTTCTCTAATAATACATGTTCAAAATATCCAACAGTTCATCTTAATTACAACATTGAACTTGAATTGCGACAGACTTGAAGTGCGAAATTTTCGAAATGTTTTGTAAAGAGTTCCATACAATTTATGAAAATTAAAATCCTATAAATGAGTATGTTTCGTCTCATCAACCACAAATTTGATGACGATAAACCAATCGTTAAATATATGTAACGCTGGCTTAGTTTCACATTAAATTACTTGATAGTAACCAATCAGTTAAATTTATACAATCTCCCCCTCCGTTTAACTTATTTGATACATTAGCGACAGAAACTTTTTTCGAAATTTTCATTCTATTCTCCGAGAAAGATTATAACAATCTCTTATAAAACTAATAGACATGTAATTAGTTTACAGGAATGTAAAGTGAAAATCAATTGTCGAAAATGTCTCAAGTGCAGAGGATGTTGCACCCATGGAACCTTTTCCTCCTTATTTTATTTCAATTCTTTATACAATTCTTAACATCTATTTATCTTTATACTTACGTGGCTCGTGTGGAGACTGACATAAATATCATACGGAGTCAAGATATTTTAGAGCCAGAAAAGCTGTTGCGTCGGAAACGAAACAGTGCATTGCCTGTGACGGAGGATAATAAGGTTTTAGACACTTCTAGAGTATGTAATGTTTTCTATCGCCTATGCCATAGATTTGCAAAGTATGGGTTGGGACTATTCATTGCATTTTATTCTTGTGTTCCAGATATGGGAAGAAAAGGACACGCTAAAAGAGCCCAAGAAAGTCACGTCTCCGCCTATAGCAGCATCGGGCTTGGCATCCTCTCCGATTACTCCCATGGGACACGAATGGGTGTGGCTAAACGCAGACACTCGTGTCCAGGTTTAGTTTTCGATAAGTACATTACAGAAGACCGAGGAGAAGAATCTTAATAATAGCTTTAAATACCATAGGTTGACGCCATTGAGAATTTCTGTCGATCTTCAATGAAATTCTGTCCACCGGGACTACCAGGAGCACCAGGAAGCCCAGGAGCACCCGGCGAGCCAGGTCTTCCAGGATTGCGAGGAATGACTGGTCCAAAGGGACCACCAGGTTTAACTGGTCCTCCAGGACCTCGTGGGTTAAAAGGCGATCTAGGACCTCCAGGTTTCGATGGTAGAGATGGAGTTCCAGGTGAACCTGGTCTCGACGGGATTCCTGGACGTAGTGGCTTAGACGGACATCCAGGGATAAATGGTAAACCAGGGCTGAATGGATCTCCTGGGCGACCTGGT
Source organism: Lasioglossum calceatum (assembly GCA_963966675.1). NCBI lineage: Eukaryota > Metazoa > Arthropoda > Insecta > Hymenoptera > Halictidae > Lasioglossum > Lasioglossum calceatum. The sequence goes on from OZ016548.1 coordinate 1,216,591, forward strand.
CGAAATGGCACAGATGGTAACTGCTTCATTAATTTGAATATTTCTTGTTACACAGCAGATAAAAGGAATATTTTAGCTAATCGAGACATTATTTTTAGGAAGGCCAGGTCAAATTGGGCCACAGGGACCACCTGGACTGCGTGGTAACTTAACCTTCTTTTCCCTCATTCTAATTGCGCATGGGTGAAAACAAAAAAAGATACGTTGTTGATGTGAACAACTTTAGGAGAACTAGGTCCGCCTGGTAGATCAGGCTTGCCAGGCCAGGATGGCAAGCCAGGGATATCAGCCTGGAAGGTGAACATGAATGACTATAATGTAAACGATCTGTTAATTCCACCTTCTATTTTAGGTGAGTAATTTTACAGAAAAATATTCAAAGATTGTATTTTTACCAACAACTTTGTTCCAAAATCTTTCAGATGATAGAATGTTGCCAGCGACCATGAACTCCACAGGACTAATTTCAGTTTACGAAGGGACCAACATACGATTGAAATGTGCAGCGAGTGGAAAACCTCAACCTGTCATTCAGTGGTTTAGAACCGATGGTAGTGCCATACCTGTAGGATCTTGGCATGGTAATACAAAACATGATGATCAGCGATATTCAAAATATCTTTTTTATGAACACTCATATTCTCTGCTGTTCTTTCTGTTCATACTGGTGAAACTTACTGTATAGTGACTTCTATTGTTGGACATACATTTAACATCAGCGTAGTGAACAGAGAGCACATGGGTGAGTACACTTGTGTAGCTGACAATGGAGTCCCCCCTCGAGCAGTGAAGAAGTTTAAACTTCAAGTAAAGTGTGAGTATCTCAGTGCAAGCTTATCTGATTGTTTGTTACTGAAATAAAGATAATTTTTCAGTTGCGCCATTCATTCGAATACGAAACCAAATAATCCACGTACGCAGTCAGAGCACTGCAACCCTAGAATGTGAAGTCGAAGCATACCCAGAACCCAATCTTTACTGGGAACGTGACGATGGTCGTCGACTGAAAATGTCTGACAAGTATAGTATAGTGGTTTCTGATAGGAGAGATGTTTATAAGGTAATATAAATACTATTATATCATACGGTAAATAATAAATGTACAATAAATAATATTATAATAATTTTTCAGCTGAAAATGCGCTTGAAAATTATGAGAATAACTTTAACGGACCACGGCACCTACCATTGCGTTGCCAAGAACGATATTGACACTACCAAGGGCACGTTTGTAGTCAATGGTTAGACACTTATCATGAACAATATTATCAAAGTCGAGAATTAATGAAAAAATTACATGTTTTAAATAATTTCAGATGATATAAAGAACGCAGATAAATTAAAGAGTGGAAAACATGTTGCTTATGGGGATCCAGCACCGCAACACGTTGATTTAGACGAACTCTGTGCGACACGCGAGACTTGCGCAGCTTGTCCTGTTTTGAGATGCACTTTTACAGACGTTGCAGAATATTTAAACGTCCAGCCTCTCAGAAGCGTTAACTTTACTGGACTACCGCCACGATTGGCAGGTCAATTAAACTCTATATTAGAGAGGAGCCTTGAAAACTTTTAATTGATTTTTTTTCTTGCTTTAATTAATAATAGCACGTACAGAGATTATATTCGTAAAGTTTCAGGCCAAAATTTTAGATAGTTATGTACTAACACTTATTTCTCAACGAACAGATGACTACACATTCCTTGAGTATGGAATAAATTATCCTGAAAATTTCAAAAAGAACCGCTTCATAGTTTCTTAGAAAAAATCACAAACATCACCTTATTTTTATTATTTTAAGTCAGGCTCTCCTCTTGAACGTTTTTTGAGTTTGATGAGTTAATTACTCATTGACATTTCCGCAGATGGTGTAATAGAAGCTTTAGGAAAGCCAGTTTTGAAAGGCACAATGGATGATCATTACGGAAGTTGGATGCATGACGCATCTTCGAGAATGGATGGCTCCTCCGACAAACTTTGGGTTACCAGGAAGAACGATACTTCTTTCATTTTTGAGTACAAGTCGAAAGATCACTTCAAAAATGGCAGTTCGTATCCCATTGCATTGCCCTATCCGTTTCAGGTGTGTTGTAGTACTTTTAACGATTTATTATACGAGAAATGAAATCGTTTGAAATGACATTATTTATTTTCAGGGAAATGGGCATATAGTGTACAACAGATCATTCTTCTACAATCCCATAAATCGGTCTTCCATTTTCCGCTTTAATCTACATTCGGTTTCTGATCATGTATGCGATAAAGAGTTTCTACGGTGTGAACTGCACCTTCCAGGATTACTAGTGAACACAAGAAACTATCTCTACACGCCTAATCACAATTTTAATTATGTCGATTTCAACGTTGATGAAAATGGTAATTTTCAATTTTGTAGAGCTAGATTTTAATGCACCGAACGCAAATCCGAAAGCTGTTTTCTTCATCATTTAGTTTTTGAGAAATTTAATTTGTAAGAAAATATTAAAACATTTTCATAGAACGGACTACCTTTTTATAATCTTGTATACATTTGGACATTAGATATATATTTCTTAACAGGCTTGTGGATAATATATGGGTTACCATCGAATAACACAGTTGTAGTAAAAATGGATGCTAGTAATATGAACATTCAGTATGCATGGAATATTAGTATTGATCACCATAAATTTGGAGAGATGTTCATTGCCGGAGGAGTACTTTATGCTGTTCATAGTGTCACCGAAGAAACCATGAAAATACGGTATAGTTCGTTTTACTACCTATAACCAAAACAAGCGCATTGTCTATTTGATAATGATTTCTTTTCTAGATTGGCTTTCGATCTTTATAAAAATATTACTATACCCGTTCATTTATCGTTCACAAATCCTTACCATAAAACTACGGCCGTTAGTTACAATCACAAAACAAAGGTAAATCTTTTTAATTAAAAACAACAAATAAAAATATGTGTTCGATATTGTTAATTTCCAGGAACTTTACACTTGGAATAAGGGAAATCTGCTGGCCTACCCTATTAAATATCAAGGTTTTGCAAATGTAACAGCAAAAGAAGAATTGAGAAACATAGAAACTGGAATTTGAAATTCCAATCGATCCAGTATTAAAAGGTTTACACAATATATTGTATATACACTTCGAATTTTCATTAATGTATGTACAAAAAAGAGACAATAAGAGAAAACATCTTTTGGCCTCTTTCAATATACTTTAACTTCATTTTACCCCTAATATTTTTAAGATAATATCAGACATTTTATCAGAATTATCAAACAATAACTCAAAATCGTGGGAAGATATTTTAAAACGAAATAAGAAATTAGAAGAAAATAATCACAAAATCGTAAAGATATTTTTTAGAAACAATAAAACAAAATAATGTTATGTAGGAATATAGAGAAACATAAGATAATACACCACAGATGTGGTATAGGAGTAGAGTTTTAATTAAACCAATGCTCTATGGAACAATATTAGTTCTGGCCGATAAGTACGGCAGGATGTGACATGTGACACGGAAATGGTAAGGGGGCTCTATATAGAGCAGGGATGAGCAACCTTTTTTTACAACGGGCCAGCTACAAATTTAAAAATGTTGTGCGGGTCGCATGTAAGAAACTTATGATAATACAAAAACTGAATGATGAAATCAAATTATCTCTTTATTAATACAATAAACCTAGTATAAAAAATTACAGAAATAAAACACTCATTAATAGAAATACTACTAAAAAAACGGCGAAAGATATACATATGTGTCTTTTGTAGAACAACGGGACACTGTAGAAATTTTTAAAAGTCAAAATGTAAAATCTTTGAAGGGCCGCACGAGAAAGTGTGGCGGACCGCGGATTGCTCATCCCTGCTATAGAGTCTATAGAGCCCCACAGAAAAATACATGGTGTCCTACTCCTATACCTCCGTCTGTAATATACCAGGTAATACTAAATGTTTTGAATGCATACATAGAAAATATAGAATAAAATAATATTTTAATTTAAATACATATCAAAAGTACAAAATAAAATAGAAAATGATAAAATTCGAAATATATCGGAAAATGATCTATTCTAAATATATAATATGTATATGTCGAAAAATATAGAATAAAAATACTGAATGTAGAAATATTTAAAGAAACAGCTTGTTCAACAGGGAATGGAAAGATGGCGCTCGGTGACACACTTTAATTAAATAAGGAAGAAAGAAGGCCGAACAGGTGAGAGAGAAAAAGAGATCTGCTTTGACAAGTGTCCCTTTTGCCTATTTCCATTATAGTTTCTCCGTGGTCGAAAAGGATATTTGTGCGGTGGAATTATCATCTCGATGGAAGTAAACGGTGTCGCTTGTTGCTGAACTGCTAAAAAGAACAAAGAGACTTATGAACGAAAAGCTGAGCGACACAGTGGCTGAAAAAATGGTAAGTGCGAAACAGCAAGTGAACATCTTGATCCATTCGAATTACGATGTTGAACCTAACCTCGAAAGAACGAACATTCTTTCACTGCATATTTCGACACGGATCGAGGCGTGTTTTATGTTCCAGTGAAATATTTGTTCGCTTAACTTTCACTTTAAGAACGGCTTTTTGTACTTTCACATGGACGTTTCTAACCTCACTTGTTTAATTGGAGTCGTCAAAAATTTTCGTCTGTACGTCTGTTATTGTTTCTTATCTGTTGTCATTGTTAAAAGCCTCCATGATTTGATAAAATCTTTCTTTCTGCGTCTAAAAAATCCAGTTGGATCACGTGAAATTAGCAGATTAGCATAACCTTCTGATATGAACTGACAATTTATAAATTTTTACTTACGTGTATTATTGTAACCGAAATGGTTTGCAACATTGACATTAAAATGTGGCATAGTTTTTCGGAATTACAATTAGCTTTCTCAATGAGTTATGATTGCGAAGTAATTCTGATCACTTGTTTAATTCAATTACAATGTATTTCGTAATTGCTATTCAAGTACAACTACAAAGCACAATGCAATTGAACTAGAATTACATTTTTTGATTGCGATTATAAACAAGTTCATTTATGGTGGATTTCAATTATACTGTGTTTCAATTCAATTCGATTTTAATTACGTTGCCTCTCGATTACATTGTATTTCGATTGTATTATACTTCAAATATATTTGATTTTGATTAGGTTCGTTTTCAGTCACATGCAATTGCAATTACATTGTAATTATGTGGTAATTGAATTGTTATGTAATTGAAACATAATGTAAATTGTACATCATTTTGGACATGTTGTGTTCGGTAATTAAATGAAAATGTGAATTTTTGCTAATAGAGATGTACATGTATTGAACATTGTCTTATTATAAAAATTTAATGTAATTTTATAAAACTATATATCTTAATATAGAATGTAACGAAATGAATTTTAATGAAGAGATTACAATTTAATGCTACAGCCAGCAATTATGAATTATTCATTAGCATAATCCAATATGAAGTATGTACAGACTAAGAACATGGTAATCTCTTCTAGAGCAGTACAGTTTCACTATGCTTGGAAGTAAAACAGTCAAAGGTGATCGTAAGATGCTCTGTAAATTGTATTAACCATCTACAAAGGAGTTAATTCAACCATTTTTCTTGTATATAGTAGAACTTTATTTATTTGAACCGGAAAGGAGACAACAGCGTTCAAGTAACCAGGTAGTTTGGATAATAAGAGCTCACAGATTATCCCTTCTTCTACAGTTATATTATACACAATACGAGCGAAGCAATTATTTTTTATTCCCGAACATAATAACATTTTAATTATTTGTCGATTTCATAAATATATCGTAAATCGACTATGTGACGTAAATCGACTGTTTGACGTCATCGGTTCCACCAAGTGGAGTTCAGATAAACGGAGTTCTACTGTAGTGTATTTTGTATTGATTACTTTCATCACATTAAATCATACTTCACAGGTTGCGATGCCATGGAGAAGTTTCCACTGAAAGGCACCAATTTGTTGAGCAATACATTGCCGCAAAATTATCAAAACACATTAACAACATACCAATCACTTGATACGAAGGTACGTTACCCTGAAATCATTTCGATTGAGAGACGCAAAAGTGAGAATTAGTAAAAATTTCTGTTTCTACGGTAACAGGTAGAGAACTCAGATGATGTGCATTTTGTAGAGGATGTGCGATCGCGGAATCGAACTGCTGGATGCGAGAATAATCTGAGCAGCGACGACGACATGCTGGAGGTCAACAACGTAAACGCTCATCAGGGAGACAATACTGTTTTCTCAGACAATTGTATTCGAATTGACGATGCTTCCTCTCACAGTGAGTGACTTCTTTCGAGATTGTGTCGAATAACTCCTGACGTAAGTGTCACTCCCATTGAATCCTTAATCTTCATCGTTTCAGTTTCAGTGGATTCCGATGATATCCCTGGAATTGGCCAATACGATGATTTTCACACGATCGACTGGCAAAGAGATATTGCCAGAGATAGAATGCGACACCGATACATTGTCAAGAAAAAGCACGATTCCATTTGGGGTTTAATCAAGGGTGCTCATGATGCATGGTCTGGATGGCTGTGTGTTTTATTGGTCGGCCTCTTTACAGGAGTTGCCGCAGGTATCATAGATATCGGTGCCTCCTGGATGACCGACCTAAAGTTTGGTATATGTCCTCAAGCTTTTTGGTTGAACAAAGAACAATGTTGTTGGAGTTACAACGAGACAACTTTTGATGGTGGCAACTGCTCTCAGGTATATTTCTTTCGTGGGAGGGAAAAATCAAAGAATAGTAAAGTGTGCAATGGACAAGGTAGATAGGAATAAAAGAAAGGGGGTGAAAGAAGGAGCAAATGGAAACGGGTGAATGTGTAGAATCCTTAGGTTAATAAAGATTATTATACTTCCTTCTTTTTTTTGTTTTCTCTTGTTTCTAATGGTTGATTATTTCATGTTTGTTCCAGTGGTTGGCATGGCCAGAAGTGTTTAGCCAGTCGAAAGATGGTGCAGGCCCTTACATGATTTCGTACATGTTCTACATAGCTTGGGCTCTTTTGTTTGCTTCCCTGTCTGCATCATTAGTAAGAATGTTCGCTCCATACGCCTGTGGCTCTGGTATTCCCGAAGTATGTATGGATATAAAAAAAGTTGCTGTCCAACAGTTCTTTTGCGTTTTGAGAACCGATAGGTATTCTTATAAACAGTCCGCGGATTTTTATGCAGAATAACAATTATTATATAGAGAAACATTGTAACTATAGGAATCTAGTGGTTATCAAAACGTGAGAAGCTTACAATATATGGGACAGTGAAAACTATAGGATTGAATCGTTCACGAATAATAACTCTGCGTTGTTTATATTATAGATAAAAACTATTCTAAGTGGATTCATTATTCGTGGATATTTAGGAAAGTGGACATTGATAATCAAGTCGGTGGGTCTGATTCTATCAGTCTCGGCAGGTTTGAATTTAGGCAAGGAAGGTCCGATGGTCCACATAGCCTGTTGCATAGGAAACATATTCTCGTACCTATTTCCAAAATATGGTAGGAACGAAGCTAAAAAGAGAGAGATCTTGTCAGCAGCAGCTGCTGCTGGAGTTTCAGTTGCTTTCGGTGCTCCAATCGGAGGCGTTCTCTTCAGTCTTGAAGAAGTAAGTATCTGAAAAAGCAAACCACTCCTCGAAAGAACAGACTTTCAATGCGTTCATAATTATAATGGTTGATACATATGAAATGTCCGACTTAAGAAATACCATTATAGTCTACAGGTCCTTCGAAAAATAAACTATAATTATATATTAATTTTCCAGGTGAGCTACTATTTTCCGCTGAAAACGTTATGGCGGTCATTCTTCTGCGCTTTAATAGCTGCTTTCATTCTGCGATCGATAAACCCTTTTGGCAACGAGCACTCGGTGCTCTTTTACGTCGAATACAACAAGCCCTGGATATTCTTCGAGCTGATACCCTTTGTCATGCTGGGGATAATCGGGGTAAGCTTTTGTTCCAAAATCATCGTCATATACAATGGACACTTTAATATTTCTCTTCTGTTTTCTAGGGGGTGATCGCCACTTTGTTTATCAAGGCAAACTTGTTTTGGTGCCGGTACCGTAAGACGTCGAAGCTGGGACAGTACCCGGTCACCGAGGTTCTTATCGTGACAGTGGCAACGGCGGTGATTGGTTATCCAAATCCGTATACTAGAATGAGTACAAGTCAACTTATTTATCTGTTGTTCAGTCAGTGTGGGGTTTCAAACGCTGACATTTTATGGTTCGTAACATTCAATGGACCATCAATTATACTTAACAGGTTTTTAGCCCTCGTCCGTCCCTCAGTTTCGCAACCAAACGTGTCCCCTCGTGTGTCAAACGTCAGATGAAATGAAACGATAAATAATTAACTTTGCTAATTATAATATTACATTCAGATTAAAGTAATAAAATCTACGATGTTAATGTGTTGTTGTGTTGAATAATAATCTGAAAATTCAATTTAAGTTTTTGTTGTTGTGTAAAATAATTCTTTAGATTTTGGTCTAACAAGTGGTTTCTTTTTTATTCAGCGACTATAATAGAAACTTCACCGCAGTAAAGTCGGCGATAGAGATAGCGGCAGCTGGGCCCGGAGTCTACAAGGCAATATGGTTGCTAGTATTAGCATTAATCCTGAAACTCGTCATGACGATATTTACGTTCGGCATGAAAGTACCTTGCGGATTGTTCATCCCGTCGCTTTGCCTGGGAGCTATAATGGGTCGCATAGTTGGCATAGGCATGGAGCAACTTGCCTATAATTATCCACACATATGGATGTTCAGTGAAGAATGCTCCACAGGCGTGGACTGCATAACTCCAGGGTTATACGCGATGGTGGGAGCCGCTGCTGTCCTTGGTGGCGTCACCAGGATGACAGTATCCTTGGTGGTGATTATGTTTGAGCTAACTGGGGGTGTCAGGTACATCGTGCCCCTGATGGCTGCAGCCATGGCCAGCAAATGGGTCGGCGACGCCCTTGGGAAACAGGGCATCTACGACGCGCACATTGACCTAAACGGGTACCCGTTCCTCGACAGCAAGGACGAATTTCAACACACCACTCTGGCTGCCGATGTCATGCAACCTAAGTAAATGATTTGCTAAGTACTAAGTGCACATCCGCCTTAGAAATTTTATAATTCTTCAATACGTTATCGTACCTTAATTTTTCAAAATATCTAAATTTGTTTAGACGAAACGAAGCCCTCCACGTACTAACACAGGATTCAATGACGGTCGAGGATGTTGAGAATTTGTTGAAGGAAACGGAACACAACGGTTTCCCCGTGATAGTGTCCAAAGAGTCCCAGTATCTCGTTGGTTTTGTGTCGCGTAGAGATTTGAATCTTGCAATAGCAAATGCCAAACGCATGACGGAAGAGATTACTGGACAGTCGTTAGTCTTGTTCACCAATGGGAACAACATCCAGAACCACTCCCCACCGCCTCTGAAGTTGAAGAAGATCCTCGACATGGCTCCGATTACTATTACAGACCAGACACCCATGGAAACCCTTGTTGATATGTTTAGAAAATTAGGGTTGAGGCAGACGCTTGTCACGCATAATGGGTGCGTATTTTTAACACTTTATTTCACTGCATAGCGATTGAGCTACATCATAATTTAATTACGAACTACTATAATCACATAATAATTTAATTAATATTGCGACGTAACTGAATTCCATAATTCAAACATATCAATTAATTCAATCATTGTTACCTGTAATCACGAGTGTAACTGAATCACGTACTTAAATGTTTTCAATCAATTGAAAACTGTTAATTACGATGCAGCTCAGACACAATATAATACAAGTACTGTTGCAGCCGACTGTTGGGAGTCATCACGAAGAAGGACGTGCTGAGACATGTGAAGCAGCTCGACAACGAAGATCCTAATTCCGTATTGTTCAACTGAAATGTATATAAAACTTTGTAAGAGAGAATGGCAAGAAGCGTTTTATAATGTAGTAGGAACCGAACAGGAAACCACAAGGAATTGCTTTCAACTGCATTCGACTTTTTAATTCTAAAAGGAATAAAACTCTAATGTTCTTTGCAATTTCAAAGATTAATATATTTTTACAATTGAATAATTGAGCATACTGCTAACGAGTGGGTGTAACAAAATCGCGCGTGCACGAAAAATTTATGCTAGGCCTAGCTAGAGCATTTTTGAAATACTTTTGAACCCCGAGAATGTAGATCGAGTTAGCAAATTCAATTTACCATTTACATACCATAAATTCCGGGATACTTGTTTTGTAAATTATTTCGGACGTACTACATAATATAAAATGCTTCGGAGTTCCGATAGGTATTCCTACATGAAGTATGGAGACATGTACATCACATGCGTCAGTGTAAGCGTGAACGAGTTCTTAATTTTTTAAATGAACTTCTGATTTTAAACTGACTAGAATTAACCGAACAGTTGTAATCAAGATAGAGGAGAAAGCGTCGGATTTCAGTTGATTTCTTTTGAATCAACTTTTGAATAATTGAGAAAAAAGCTACGGAGTGGTGGGCGCTGACTTTCACAGCTGTAATAGAGTATTTCGATTGACGCAGAGTGCAACGGAAATTTTAGAAAGTATAATAGAGTACTCGTTGGTTAGATCGATTTTTCTTATCTTCAAATGCGAACCAAAAAATGAATTTCCGATCGACACTGTCGATTTTCGGTATAAATATGTATATATACAGATACAGTATGCGAGCACGTATGCAATTAGCATGATCATATGGGTGTTGAGTACTGACGTTACTATGCATCTTTATATGGATATGTACCAATGTTGAACTACTAATGTAAAAATAAATACATTGTTTACACTACAATCTTTTAGTACAACTGCTCGATTATGATGATTGGATTATGGATTTTTGTGCGTTTACGGCGTATGCAAATTTTTCAAGTACGGGACAACGTTTATATAAATTAGAGCATTCCTATTTGAACTAAAATTGGATTCTATTAAGACGAAATGTTTAATCGATGAAAGGAATTCTTTAAAAGTGAGAGTTTGCATGAAAATCTCCTGTCTAATGATGATAGTGAGGATAGTACTGTCCTATGTCATATTCGCTATTATTTAGTATTTTAATTTAATTGTAATATCAAAGCAATTTGTATTTTAGATTATACCAAATGATATATGTTTAATATATAATAGTACTCTGTTATTTTTAATAATACGAGCGATTTACATTCTTCACGATAGTATTTACAATGTATGTAACCGGGAATTTTTATAGTGGAGAGATATTTATAAACTTTATTTATCAAAAATCAAAATAGTCTAACTTTTTATTTCTGTGGATCAGAAAAAAAACAGTTTAGCAAATAATTATGAAATCTGCATGTTGTATAAATTTTTTGCATATATATAAATATATATAGTAAATGCCGTAATTGCGGAAATAAACAAAATAAATTACTAATCCATATATATGAAAGCAATTTGTATTTTAGATTATACCAAACGATATATGTTTCAAAATATGTTACTTTTCATAATAGTAGTGTGATTTACCTTTTAATGATTTCATTTACAATAGTGTTTGCAATGTGTGGAACGGGAAACTTTTAATGTATACGAATACATGCATAGAAATTCATTTTTTTTAAATCAGTATCATGCTAATTTTAATTTGTTTGTGTGTGGCATATAATTTCATAAACAAGTACAACATCTGCATAACATATAAACTCCGGCCATGAATATACACAGTATATACTACTATAATACAGTAATTATACAGATATTACATAAAAGTACTAAGTTTGTTCTTTTTATTGGAAGTGTTACTTTCTGCTTTTGTCCATTCAATCATCTAATCAAATATTCATTGAGTATTAAAATATATACATTTACACGACATAAAATTGTCTTTAATGAAATATGGAACTCTGAAATATATTTAATAAAATATAAAATTGTAAAGTATACATATATGAAATAAAGATACGTCCGTGCGAATTTCGAATTCAAACTTCCCGCGTGCACCACCTCGTAGGCAATCTGCCCGACACCGCTGCGTTCGGCACCTTTTTCTTTATTTGAGGCGAACTATTAAATGTTCAAATAAACTCTCCTTTTATCTTCCCACCATGATAACCATCTTACATTACTCGTTAAACCACACCTCAAGTGCCCCATTTTATTAAAAAATCAATTCTGTCTTCCACTTTCAAGTTCAATTGTTAATAAAAATTACAATTATAATGAACATCCATATAGACCTTTAGTGACCGAAAGAATTACTTCTATTTTCATTATTTCCTGACGAAGTAATGTGATATTTTCTGATTGTTACTTTTCGGAGTAATATAATTTAAAAAATGAATACAACATGAATTCATTATATTTTTTAATAACCTCCGGTGAAAATTTAATTTGAATATTCTTAAAACACCACTTGGCACGAAATGTGCTCCTACGCCACTGCTATATGTATGTTGTTCGACCCTGCTCCCTTTTTCTTTGCCATGACGTTTTGACTTTTCGCAGATTTCATTTTAAGAGATACACATTTAAAAGGTGGTTTAAGGGAAGATGTAGTGAGATTTTTTGAATTGCCATGGTGGAGAGGTGAAGTGGGGATTTGTTTAAATATTTAAATATTTCCCGCAATCAAGGCTAGAAGCAAAGAGGAAATTTCCTCTCTGCTAGAAGTGCTAAACGCATCGGTGTCGGGCGGGTTGCGTACGATGAGACGCACGCGGGAAGTTTGAATTCAAATTCTTTGCGAATGTACTTTTATTTAACAGATGTTTTACAATTTCAAATTCTTTTGAACGCAATTTCTTTTAATATGAATATATTTCATAAAATCAAACTTTCATTTGACACAAATATATTTCCATCAATATATATTATATTTCTATTATATATTTATATTTATTTAATATGTACACGATTATTTTACTGTAATAGTATTATTCGCTTAGATTGTTTCTGTTTAGAGCAGGAATTTAGAAGGTATATAGGTTTTATAAATGTTTGTTAAATTGGTTGTGAAATTAATTTCGGTGTGTGTGTGTGTGTGGACACAGACACCTATGCAACAAAAATTTCCCGTTGTAGACATTGTCAATAACATTGATAACGAATTTACGATTTTAATATTACTATAGTTACCAGTATTTATTTCAGCAATACAGTCTATTCTCTTTTGAAATACAGAAAAGGATATTATTCCATAAAAGTTATAAATTCGTCGTCGATATACATATGTGATTCGCTGACGAGTATTCACTTTCAATATCTTTATAACTTTTGTCGACCAATATAGCAAGATTATTGTAGATTCATGTTCGTGAGTGATCAGAAATAAATTTACATTTCCGGTAAAAACATAAAAATTGAAAAGAAACATAAACATTGAATACCATAGAAAATTCTAATTATTAACTCCAGAGTGGCGAATGTCGGGTCCATTTGACCCAGAGTGTTTCTACGGAATCGAGAAGTGAGAGAAGTGGGTTCACAAAAATACAATGAAAACGATTGAATGTACGAGTATTCGAAGGAGTCTAGTCATGGGTACCACAAAAAAAAAATCGTCGAAAGCATATAAGCCTCGCGATGGTGACCGTAGGCCGCAAGGCGTGAGGGATTGAACGAGAAATGAGAAACGCGACAGAAAATATTGTAAATAACGGTAGAATATAAAACACCGTGGCGCCGCAGCTCGCTAGATCGGCAAGGCCGTGCAAGCGATTAAGCGTCCGCCTCGTCACCTGCAGGGGTCGGGCTCGGTGGTGGGGGTTAGCGCTAAGGGTAGCCGAAGAACGTCCGTGTCGGTCCGCTTAGTTTCGCGGCAGCGATAACCCGTGACGCGCGTGTGCACGTTACCGCTCGTATCGGGCAGCCCTAAAACGAGAAAGCCTGCGTTCGATAGGCGCGCGCGCGCGAGGCGAAAAGCGAAGAGCGAATCGACTCGGCTCGGCTCCCATACGCGTCGTCACAGTTCCCGTCCGGAGAGTGGTCCGTGATTTCGCACCCTCGACGAGAGCCGCCGCGCCGCCGAGAGCGCGAGACGATTTATCGAGCTATATGACTCGCGAGAAAGAGAGAGGGGTTGCAGACCGCCGCGGGGCTGTCTCTCCTTCTCCCGGCCCCGCTACGTGCCACTTTCTCCCCCGCGTCTCCGCTCGGACACGCTCGCGCGCTCCCCCTTTGTACTCGTCACTGTGTCAGCCCGCCTGCACCCCTCCCCGCGGCCGTATTCATCGGCACGACGACGTTGTCATCTCATCGTCCGAGTAGTATCGGGCACACGTTTCGCCCAGCGGTCCTCGGCTAGAACAGGTGGTGTCCCCGTGTGTGCGTGTGTGTGTATGTGGATGTGTGTGACCGAGGCTCGCGAGTGTCGGAACCAAGAGCGACCCAGCGCCGAAGCAGCCCAACAGGAATATTCCCCGTGCGAGAAACCAACCCCGTTTCAAAACCTTCTGCCAGGCCCCCTCCACCCGTCTACTCCGTGCCAGTAGTGCACGATGCGAATCGCCGTAGGATCGCGTGTCGCCGAAACAACGCAGGAGTCGTCGCAGGACAGGCCGGACTAGGCCCATAGCGATCCACCACCGTCTCGACACCGGAGGCGGAACGCGCGTCGCGTCGCAGCGGCGTCATCGACGAGAAAAGCCGAGAGAGAGCCTATATACCGTGCCCGCGCGACACACATTCGGCGCGCTCAGTCGATAGCTCGGAACACCGCATCATCCCGCTCTTCGAAATTTCGAGGGAGCCCTCGGGAGGCGGCAACAATCGGGATACACGAGATGTTGGGGCCGAGGCGATCGTCCCCGGGGCTTCGTTCGAGGCCGGGGGAGCAGCAGGCGGAGGACGCAGGCCCCGCGGGGCCAGTCGCGTGAGGCCCGCTGATGCTCGGGCTGCAGACTTCGATGAGCCGAGGACCCACAGATCCCAATGATACCTTCGCAAGGAGGCGGCCGCGAGGGATGCTCTCCGGGCGACGGCTCCGAGGACAATGGCTTCGCTAATCGGCCTCGAGTGGCGGGCCTGTACGCGAGCCGCCTCTCCAGAGAAGAGCAGCTCGTTCACAGGGGCGCTCGATTGTCCCGCGACGTCGGCAGCCAGCGGAGCTTGAACCTGCCGGCGGCACCCGTTGCCGAAGAGTTCGAGTTATCCGACCGACAGCGGATCGGCCTCTCGCGAACGCCCCAACCGACGAGGAGAGGCGAGCATGCTGGGGCCAGGTACGAGCTATCCAGACGGGACGGGCCCCAGCGAGCTAGGGACCAGTGGAGCGAGCCGTTCACTCCTGGCGAGAGGCAACCGTGGGACGCCGAAGCGCCGACGTCGAGCGGCAGGAAGGCGTCCGCCTCGATCCTCATCTCGCCGGCCAGCGAGACCGGCACCGCTCAAGATGGCGATAAGGCCTCGCCGCCGGGGTTTGCGGGCCTCAGTCCCCCCGAGTACCCGGGTCACGAGACCGACGGTTGCGAGACACCCTCTCCCATCTTCGCCAGTTACCCGTTGGCTTCCTACGCCGAGGAGACTCGCCGTGGATTCGCTAATCACGACGAGGGCCGACCAACCGAAGGGAGGGGAGCGGTGGTAGCGGCCGACGCTAGACGCGCTGCCCCCTCCAGGGACTCGGCGGACCCCGACGCGGTCGTGGAGAGGGAGGAGACCGCCAGGGCCAGGGACGTGGTCAGACTTAGACCCCCACTGACCGCTGTGGCGGGTACTTCGGCCGATTCCGGCACTGGTGACTCGGGTAGCGCCGAGATTCAAGTCGACCCGCTTGGAACGCCACGTGCTAACGTTAACGGGGACGTACCCGACCCCGGCAGAGAATCTGGGAACGACAACGGCAGCAGAAGCGTCAAAACACCGACCGGAGGGAAGCAGACTGTCAAGTTGTTCACCAAGGAGAGTCTGGACAGGCTGGAGAACAGGACTGTGCAGCTTGTAAGGGACTACGGGTTTCAACCGAAGAGGCGGATGTCCGTTGAAGACGGCGCGGTGCTTCCAAACAAATACGAACCGTTCCCCACCGACCTCTACGGCAGGCCGCTCGAGGAGATCGACAACTTTATATATGACGAGGTACGTCCTGGCTTTTTTAATCGATTCCCGGTTCACCGGCTTGATCTCGCTCACACCGAAATAGGTGGCCTGAATCCGATACTCTATTCGGATCGCTTGCAAGCATAATGACGCGGCTATTATTGAGATTTTCGGATTCTTGGGGAACCGGGGATATGATGGCTTGTGTCCGGGGGATGAGTAATCCTTTCTTTGTTGTGCCAGAGGAACTGAAAGGTTTGATCATTTCGAATTGTAGCGTTAGGTTACCGTTGAATAATCAGATCCCCTTTTACATTCTAGTTTATTTTAAACTGTTTCGAACGAGAGGTTTATTTTTATCTGTTTAAAATAAACCTTATTTTTATCTCTGCGAGTATGGATAATTTTAAGTTGTTTAAACTAAAATTTTACCGAGAATTCAAAATTTGTTTTGGCATCGAACAAAGTCTAATCGAATTTGATTCACAACCGATATACTGGAAGAAAAATTTACTTTTTCATAAGCTTCTTAAATATAACAATCGAATGCGAAGAAAATCAATCCCCAAATGTGTATGGAAAATATTCTTAAATATTCTTAAATATTCAAACCTCGTGAATTTCTTTGGAAAAGCAGACATTTCTGAAATAATTTATAATGATAATTAATATATAATAATTAATATATATTTTTCCCTATTATGGATAAAGATCCATTTTTGTAAACTTCAAGGAACACATTCTTTTCAGAATTTATCAAATTGCGACCAAAGAAATTGATTCGAAAAGTCCAACAATCAAAATTGATAATAAATTGATAAAGACGTTCAACAAGAGAATTGGTTCAAAAATTTTCGAAATCTGATATTTTAATTACCTTAAACGTGATAAGTATATGTCGATTTTGTGACCGGCTATACATACATGCCTTTCGATACATTACAGAGTAATTTGTGTTTGCGCTAGATATTATTAGAATTAGATTCTTACAGCAATTTCACATTCTTTTAAATCCGAATTCAAGTTAGTATGTATTTAATGGAAGAAACTGCTGCGTTATAATGTATTGGCACAGTTAATGGTTCCGTGTAACATTGTGGCCGTGGCTCACGGAATATTCGGTATTTGTAATCTTAGTATTGATCCATACATTATGAATGTCTGGCGTTTTTATTTGAAGGAAATTAACCAATTGTGCCAGCACTGGCCGAGTATGAAGCACAAGGCACGTCGTTAAATGCAATTTCGTTGTCCTGAGCGATGAAAGGGCTTGGCAAACTTTCAAACAACAAACACTTTAAATTAAACTCCACATCACAAATTACATAAAATTGATCTAAATATTAAAATTCTAATTACAGTAGATGCTTACTAAAAACTAAACATTCAGACTAAAATTCAAACAAAATTGCACAACACACTATTCAGTATAGAACAGTTCAAAATCACAATCAAAGTTAATTTGAAAATAAACAAGATATAATATGTTTTCATTAACAATAATTTTTTCTTTATTGGATTTCCGAGAAATATCATAATTGAATGGGTATCTGGAAGAACGGCCTATGTCATTTTTCAGCTGGTTTTTATTATTGCAATTCACGTTCGAGTTCAAAATGGGGTTCCTATCCGTTCAACTATGAAATTAGTTTTCAACATATATTCTTCGAATAAATTGTTAAATCTTCTGTAACGCGTATTCTGTGTTATTTATTTTCGGGTCCGCCTTCGCCGCCGAAAAAAATTGTTTGGCTCTTGGCGAATACCGTGGGAGTTTTTTTTCCAGTCAATTTTCCGAGTCTCGACGTTGTTTTCAAGCACAGCAAAGGGGAAAGGTATTCCTCGACGGGGAAGAGGAAAACTCTTCGTCCGGTTCGATGACGCGAGTAACGCGAATTTCTTGCGGTCGCGTGAACCAGAGAATTTCTACATGTTCCGACAGGAAAAAACGGTGTTTTCACTTCTAATTGCCGAAACCCGATAACCGAGTCGCGCCCCGGAGCCCTCGGGCACGCCGCAATACGAACGATTGCGGTTTTATTAACGTCTTTTCGAAAGTCTTTCACCGCTGTCGCCGATGTCTGACCCATCACGCGACTATACTACTTGCTGCTCGCGCGCACCTGCACGTGCACATTCGGGAATGTTTTATGGAAAAACCAGTCGGAATTTTTGGACAGTTTTTCGCTATTATTGTAGGACATACATTCGACAAACTCTAGTAATTTTTGCACCTGGAAATAGTGAATTTTATGGGAGATTCGACTGTGGGAAATATTATTTTCGAGACAACTATCGTGGTCATTGTTGAAACATTGGCATTTTGCAAGTTTTTATAATTATCTTCAGTGGGTTTTGTACAGCATATATTCGACTAACATTAATACAGTTTCCATATGGAAATTGTGAAATTCGTGCCAGATATCGTTTTAGTGACCGGTGTTGACACATTGGAATTTTTCAAGCAGAAACATGATAACTTTTCGTACTGGTTGTTAGCGCACTTTGTGGAACACGTATCTGAGAACAACATCAATCGGTTTTTTTAAATTTGAACATACCAGAATTCGGAAGTCTTCGAGAATATTTTCTGTACAAATGCGTAGACGTTGTCATAATTAATTAATAAAAATTCTTAATAGGAAAAGAACTGCTTCAGCTCAAAAACTATTATACTTGACTACATGGAAAATGCAAATACTACATAAGAAACGAGTTTTGATTCCTATTGGAAACCTATAAAATATAATGTTAAAGAATAATCATCGTGTCAAAATTTATATACAGACGTATCTTTAAAAACAACAAAGATATTCAAGGTGGTCAACGTTCACAACATCTTAAATTAAACTATAATTTCGATGGTCGATTTATTTTCAAACGTTCGCTTATTAGATTATTGATGGCAGCTATTAAGTTAGCGGGATATGATGCAACGGCTATCGATACACCGAAGAATAATCGAAGGGGAACTTTGTCGTTTCGAAGCAGCGGTTCGAGAGTCAAACAAAAATGGAAACTTGATTCATTAACCCACGCTCGAAACCCGATGTTTTATTGCGTCTCGTGCATTTGCATTCGCCGTAAATGCACAAGATCCGGGGCTTCTGTTGCAGACATGTTCGCGCGCCAATACTTTCGCGGTCAGCAATATTAGGCCGTGTGCCGGAGCCTGACAACCATGTCCGATAATCGGGATCTAAAATGGCCGCTGAAATTGGCACAGAAATAAGACCAGTTTGTTTTAAAATATTGCCCGCCACATTACACTCTTCGATTCGAAGGAACCGTTAAATTGCGGGAGCCCTCGAAAGCTCATAGATCATCGCACACCAATTTTATTTCCGTTTCATCTCGCTACTCTACAAATCATTTAGAAATAACAATTATAACAGTATGGCTGTATATCAAATAGTACTATATAATATTATGACTACGCAACAATATTACTATATAACAAAATGATTACATAACAATATCTCTATAAGTGTGTCTCAGCTGAAAGAGACCACCTAAATATCTCCTTTATTTTTAATGGCAATAAAAAAATATTTATGGCGTAATTTAAATGGTATCGAAGGAAGGAATATCGTGGAAGAACAATTTTTTTGTCAGGTTACTTTTTCATAGTTTTTTTCAAGGTTATCGTTATTTTTTATCGAGAGAACTTATTGTTTTTTATTCCATCTTGTCAATGACTTAAGCATATCCAAATGTATTTTGTCAGCCGCTATAAGATGGAATAAAAAAATAAGTTTTCCCGATAGAAAAAATAACGATGACCTTGAAAAAACTATGAAAAAATAACCGGACAAAAGAAATTGTTCTTCTATGATATTCCTCCTTCGATATCATTCAAATTATGCTTAAATATTTTTTGTGCCATCAAATTAATGAAATAAGTAAAGGCGATATTTATGTGGCGTCCTTCAGCTGAGACTCCCTGTATAACAGTATTACAATATAACATTATGACTACATAACAATTTTACTACATAATAATATTACTACATAACAGTATTACTATAGTATAATAATATTACTATAATATATACAGCAATATTACTACACAGCAATATGACTGCGGATCTTTATGCAAAATAAAAATTGGGTCAATTGCAAGATAGAGAAATGAATTTTTTTCATTAACCGCTTGCACTGCGTTTATTTTTATGGTTATTTCTTGGAAGAAGAAAGTCTGTATTCATCGTATGCCTATACAAGGTGGTGCAACCGAAAAGGAAGGGATTCTACATATACAAAAAATTAGACGAATGTGTAAAATAAAATTTCTTTGTCGCTTTGCTTTCGAGAAAATCAGGTTTGAAAATCCTGCGGGCACACTTGCTATTGAATAGGAATCGTCTGATGCGTCTGTTCGTGACCCACCGGTTCTACTTTGCACAAATGCTAAGCATGCGAACTTGACGCATCTTCAAAATCGATTTTCTCGAAAACGAAGCGTCATATGATAGAATTCTATTATACGTTTTGGAATGAAATGTTCAATATTGATAATATATTTGGTAGATATTGTTAATTGACTTGATGTTACAGCGCGAGGGGTTGATAACTTTAATTAATATGCTGACATTTTTATAATTTTTATAAGTGCATAACATCCGCAGTTTAATTATCACACAATATATCTTGTGAAAATATTAAATTTCATGTCTACAAGAACACTTATTTGTTTTTACCCGCCACCTATGGGATAGCTCAGGCTAAAATCGAAATTCACGGTGATCCTCCATGAGAAATTGGTGTGACGAGGGAGGTTCGAAACACTAACTAGTGCATCCACGATGTTTACAGTCGATTATCTCGTAAACAAAGGGCCGCGTCGAAAAGTTTTATTGTTCGTTGTCCAACGTTATTTTTGACGTACATACATAGCGTGTATGATAGTTATATGGATGTGTCTGTGAAACGCTGACTCATCGGGCGAGCAGTTTTAATGTTAAAAGACGATGAATGTGCCACGAAAATAGACCTTTGTTTTTCTTTTCTTCCTGTTTTAAAGAAAAATTTAGGGAACGATGCGATGGCCACCGGTGGGTCAATCTACCAACGAGGCTTTTTATTAATCATTAATCGCGGCCTTGACACGGAGCGGCAAGCGTCATCGTGCGAATTTTTTGTTTGGTTTCGCGGCGAGGTTGATAAATGAGCCCTAATCTCGCAAATAATTTTCGACGGTCGTCATTTCGTGGTTTAAATTTAAACAAAAAATTCATTTTATAGAAATTTTCTGCATCTGAAATTTCAGATTTTAATATCGCGAGTTTGGTAAACAGATCTTTCAAGATTTAAAACTCGTGTATTGTACAGAAATTAAAGTTTATCAATTCAGAATACATATTACAATCTTAGTAATTAAACGTTCACAAAATGTATAAAATGTAATTCAATTTAAAAGGATTTTAAGCAATTCCATTTTATGAATACAGAACCTTTTTTTGTTGACGTATAATACGTGCCCTTTGTTTTTAATCATCGAATTAGTGAGATTGGAGTGGGTGTTGTGTGCGAACGAAGTAATTAATTAATAAATTCAAATGAAACGAAAATATTGCATAATTTTAATCAGTTCATCAATATGAAAGTAAATATACAACAGCTCGGGTTGCTTTTGCAATCGTCTATGAAAGAATTTTGATTGTGCAAAAATTGTTCATACAATTGTTCATTTGTAACTCATTCAATCATATGTATGACTAGACATATAACATTGTAAATATGTCATTACAAAATGATACATACAATCACGTTACATATTTTATATATCACTATTATATGTAGAAATGAATGTACCACTACATACTATAATTATTCACAAAATAAGTATATATGATCAATATCAATAATATTATATAGTCGATGAATAATTCGTAATTCGAATTCAAAATTTCAGAAATTGTTCAGAAGATGACTCAAAAAGTTCGTCAATATATTTAAATTCTTTCCTAATTAGTAATTGATAATAACAATATTAATGAATGAATGCGAATCACTTTATAATAAAATTCTTTTACTGATTATTATTTAAACAATTGCTTAGAAATTGATATTTCTACTACATTTTTACATAATCTAACGAGCTGCAATGAAACTTTTTTATGGACGTGCTATTAGTATGTACCTATTTATTAATTGTACATGAAAATATCGCCGAATAAGAAAAACATTTTCATGGAAATTTCACGACGGAAAACGCGGTTAATTCGGAACGATTTTCTCGCGAAATTTCTTTGTTTCCGTCACGTGACCAACTAAACACGCTCTAAATGCTTTTCGAGAGGACTAATAGCGGCCCGATGGTTCTTTTTCTCTCTGTTCCAGACGTTTTGCGTGGTCTCGAAGAGATTTCGTAAGAACTACATCCATAGGTTCACAGCGACGAACAGTTGGTTCATATTCTCACCGTGGAATCCTATAAGACGGTATTGTATCTTCCTAAGTACGAATCAGTACTTCGATTACATGGTCATGGCTACGATAATATTAAATTGTGCCTTCCTCGCCATGACGGAAACCATCGAGGAAGCAGAGTAAGCTCAATTAACAGTTCAACTTAATTAGACAGCCCCATCGCCCACGAGCATCCGGACGCTTGGCCATTTTTCACAGGAGAAACCCTAGCTGGGCAACAATTCAGAGAATCGATAGAAAAGTAATAGAATCACATTCCTCAACCTCCATTTGAACAGGGAAAAACATTTGTCAGAAAGAAAACAGTATTTGTTTTCCAACGCAACGAGTGCAAGGATCATTATAGAAAATTGTATTTTTGGAAATTAATTTTTATTTCGTTATATTTAAATAAAATACGCTCCATTAGTATTTTTAGAATGTAACCGGGTCAAAGTAGCAATCACTGTAATCGTATTTTAACCTTCCGATTTCCGCTTTATTAATGAAATTATGTTGATCGAATGACAGCTAAAAATTTGATTGCTCATTTAGTTTAATCTTTTTGATTAATCTGCCAGTGAATTTGTAGATCCAAGCAGATCCTCCGCTATCAGAACATTATCAAACGGCTCGTTATCGAAACGTTCTATCGCCGGAATGTTCTATTATCCGAACAGTTCATTTCTGGGTAGATTGTAGTTTATATGCCGTGTAATTATAGATTACAATCGGCGGACTGCGGATCTTTATGCACTTATGGCACGTGCAGATCTGTCGAATACAGGGGAAAGCGTGTATTAACAAAAATTAATAGCGTTTTTATATTTCCTGGTCCGCGCAAGCAATTAAATTGTTCAAACAGCATTTTTACCACGCTTACATTAGCTTGCCGAGTTGTCGTTGTTGTATGCGTCGAATCTTGAAATCGAATTTTAAACCATTTCCCGATGAGCTGGAGACTTGAAACTTTAAACATAGCTCAGAACTGGATGACAATGCAATATTGAAAAACAAATTTAAAAAAAGGAACTGTGCGTTTAGGAGAAAAAAGATATTTAAATATTAACCGTCACACCTCGCCCCGCGTCGCTCGGTAGTACGTCATCGCGTTTAGCGATCCCCACTCCGCGCGCCAGCGCTCCCTACTCCACTACGCGTTCCCACTCCTACACTCTAAAACAGAGTTATGTAAATTTAGAGTTCAGAGTTATTTAAATTGAAATATCTCCTGAACTACTAACTTTTCGACATACATAGGTTAGTACTGTTTTATAACGAATGTCCAGCTGCATCGATTGATGTATTACAAAGTACCTCATTCCATTTAAAAAAATGAAGGTGACCTCCGTATCTCTAAAAAAAATTACATAAAAACAACAATTTTTATGGTATCGTATGAGCTCCATTTTACCATTCAACTTTGTCCGTCAGACATTTGACGTATCTTTAAAAACAGCAAAAATATTCCAGGTGGTCAAGTTAGGTGAAATACCCGGTATATTTGTTTAAGAATTTTTTGGACGTGCTGCCAAGGAAAAGATTATTATAAAAAAATACAAGCATGCTCTACAACCATCATTTGAACGGAGAAATGTTTTTTTTATCATAGATTCAGAGGTTGGACGGTAAAAAATAATTGTCGAATGGCCACGTCCTTTCCGAAAGAACCGATTGAAAGGCGACATGTTGCGGCCAAGTGTTTATCCGATTTGTCCACCTTTACCATTTGTTTTGCCCTACTTATTTCTTCGACTTAGGCTATAGGCTAATCACCTGAACGCCTCGTATAAGTGGTTTTACCTCTCTAATAACTTCTAAACTATACTTCGCGGTTAGAGTGCTTCTGAGCCGATAGTTGATCGAATGCGCCACTGCTCGCGTTCGAACTGCAACAAAATGGTATTTAGAAAACCATGATTGTTTAATCCGTGATAACTTAACGGATCCATTTAATTAGCAAAAGACAAATTATCTGAACTCCCATATCGATAGTAACATTTCCCATGGTACGACCGACCGTATTATCTTCTCTTTCCAGCGCGTGTCTCGGAAGTACAGTGGCTCACGAAAGTATTCGGACGCCCTTTAAAACAGAATAACTTTTTTATAATTGTACCAAACGACCTGATTCTTTATAATCAATTAGAAGCATTGGTTTATGAAATGATATGCAAAAAAGATTTTCTAAAAAATTATAATTTACAAGGTTACATGCAAAGATAAAAATGGCATTTTTTAAAATTATTTATTAGGGCCCTTAAAGCAGATTTAAAATATATCTTTTGTAGATCTACGTTAGTTATACACACATGCTGAAAATTTCATCAAAATCGGTTGACGCCGGGAAAAACGACACGCAACGAAAGATGCACGATTTTGTGGATTTTAAGCAGAAACTAATCAAAAGTCGTGTAAAACTACGATTTTCACAATTTTTAATCGCTTGTAGCTCGTGTGAAATTTTCAGCATGTGCGTATAACTATATACTAATAAAAAATTGAAAAAAATGCCTCTTTTATTTTTGCATGTAACCTTGTAAATTATAATTTTTTGGAAATCTTTTTGCATATCATTTCATAAACCAATGCTTCTAATTGATTATAAAAAATCAGGTCGTTTGGTACAATTATAAAAAAGTTATTCCGTTTCAAAGAGCGTTCGAATACTTTCGTGAGCCACTGTATATCTGAAAAATCGATTTAGGGTTCCTGAAAGTTGAGGTTCCGCCCTTTAAAATGAGCGTGGGCAGATTGCCATTCGATCTCGCTCACAAAATTGCAATGGCGTAGACATGTGCCAAATTACACGACACATCTCTTTCGTTCGCAGTCCGTTCGCAAAAACCTCGAAAAAAAATAACTTGGGGGTGTAAAAAGCCGAGACGTCACCGTACGATTCCTTTTAAGAAAATTACAGAATCTCAAGCATCAACATTGAATCGAACGACTTTTGAATCGTGATGAATGCGATGTGTGGGAAGAATAAAATTTACAAGCAGTTCTCTCGACATCAAAGATAGGTGACACGTGGCAATGAAAGTATTGGCTTCACCTTTTAAAATAAGCCTGGGTAGATAGCGATGCCATTTTTCTTCAGAAAGTTATGACAAATCAAACATCAATGCCACTGTCACGGCAGTGCTCGTAAAAGTTACACAAAATCGGAGAAACTTGTTTAATAATTAGACTGCGGATTTTATACATTTATAGTATTCTATAAAATAGTAAAAGAATTATAAGAATTTCAAAATACTGTTATATTATATTCAAAACTTATTAAAATGCTTCAGAAATACGTTTCTACCTGAAATCTGTTTGTTGCAATCGAGGTAGATCAATTTTAATTTTCCACGAAGAGCCGCAGTCTATCGATAATGCAAGAATATTAGATAGGCATTACAAAGGCAAGATCTATTAGAGCAATTACTGTCGTAACCTTGTTATACCTTGTCGATGTTAACACAGTTTAGTTTCCTTAATATATTGTAATAAAAATTGATTTTCAAGCTGGCGAAAGAATAGTGTCAGGCGTGTATGTATGACGTGGCAGTTTTGAAGTATTTACCAATCTTGATAAATGCAGAGATTGGAAAAAGTGAAAATCACAATTTTTGCAAAGCAGAAACTTCACCCTTCAAAATGACTGTATTTTAAACTTAGTAAGTGACAGGATTGAAAACGATGGCAGTCGTTTGTGACATTACTAAAAAAATGCAATTAGTGGGGTTGAAAGTAGAAACTTCACCCTGCAAAATGAACTAAGGTACACGATCCCCTTATTCCTTTTCACAGAGCTAGAATGGATCAAACATTGACAGTTGATTTAACAGTATTTTAGACGTAGTAAATGATAGGATTGAAAACGATGGCAGTCGTTTGTGACATTACTAAAAAAATGCAATTAGTGGGGTTGAAAGCAGAAACTTCACCCTTCAAAATGAGCTAAGGCACGTGATCCCCTCATTCCTTTCCACAGAACTAGAATGGGTCAAAAATTGACAGTCGATTAAACAGTATTGTAAACTTGGTAAATGATAAGATTGAAAACGATGACAGTTGTTTTTGATATTGCTAAAAAAATTGAATTAGTGGGGTTGAAAGTAGAAACTTCAACCTTCGAAACGGGCTAAGGTACACGATCCCCTCATTCCTTTTCACAGAGCTAAAATGGGTCAAACATTCACAGTCGATTTAACAGTAATTTAAACTTACTGTTGGTAAATAATAAGAAACGCGAGCCTGATTGGCCGTTAGCCGCTTATAATTTTCCTGGTGGTCAAAGTGACAACGCGAACGAATCAGATTATGAAGAGGCGGGTCTTCTGTTGGCTCTGTGTCGTCCCGCGAGAGATTTCGTTCCAGCAGCTGACAGCATATTGTCCTCTGATTCTTGTTCACAAAGTTGCAATATAATTGAAAATCATTTCTTTTGAAATGCCTTTCTTCCTTTCTCTCTCTCTCTCTCTCTCTCTCTCTCTCTTTCTCTCTCTCTTTAACAATCCTTCAAATCTGATATCGAGCGCATTGTTCCGAGATTCTTCGCTATAGCTGGAATAAAATTCTATTCCGTCGGTGGAGGTAGTGAAAACGTCACTTGAACGTTGTAGTCTCGGCGCAGAAAATTCATTTAGTTAGAAAGTCAAGTGCTCGAGGTGCTCGTGGGTGCTCAAGTGGAGCATTATATTTACCGAAGACGGCCGTGGCGACGTGGCTCTCTCTCTTCCTTGCAGATATATATTCCTAGCTATATACACAGCCGAAATGGTGATCAAATCGATAGCAAAGGGATTTGCGCTGAATAAGTACACGTACCTGCGGAATCCGTGGAACTGGCTGGATTTCGTGGTGATCACCAGCGGGTACGCCACCATAGGCATGGAGGTGGGCAACCTGGCTGGCTTGAGGACATTTAGGGTGCTCAGAGCGCTGAAGACCGTATCAATTATGCCTGGTAAAACAGATCTTTATATCTATTATGGTACAAGCTATTTGTGTCTGTATTTTATTTGGAAACAACGAGGGTGACCAACACACGTACCTCTTATGGGGGTATCGATTTTTACGGCCTAATTTACGGGAACTACTGTGCGAACTGGTAACTATACTTACATGCACTCGCTGTTCATAAAGACATGTAGGAACAGCTGTGAAATATCGAATATTATGAAGATAACATCGTGCCACGCAGTTCTGCGTAAAACGCTGTTTGAACGAAAAAAGTGATTATTAATGTTACTGTAAATACTATTTGAAATGTTTTCACGGTATTTTCTGTTTCGGAAAATATTTTCGGAAGTGTATTTAATATGCGGTTGAGTTTTATCATTTTCAGCGTGAATTTCGAATGGTCACAAATACTTCTGTGTTCATTCGTGTGATAGAATTTTAAATCAAAGGATTTCCAAATAAATTAGAGAATACAAAACAGTGTTTCGTGTGAAACTTGAGATTCTCTGAACGAAATGATAAATAGAAGATAATAATATTTCTTCTCTTTAACTCTTTGCTATTAATTAACAATTAATTTCACTTAACTCGAATTAATGTCTGATACATAAATAAAACATAAAATAATTAGCTGTTTATTTTGTTATTGATGTATTATTTGTGTGATTTCAGGTTTAAAAACCATCATCAACGCGTTACTACATAGTTTTAAGCAGCTAGCCGAGGTCATGACGCTCACTATCTTTTGCCTGATGGTTTTTGCGTTGTTCGCACTACAAGTTTATATGGGGGAGCTTCGGAACAAATGCGTAAAGACTTTTGAGTTGAATAACACGCAGATCGACTGGAACGAGTATGTATTATTTTCCAAAAACACATTAATATTAATAGTAATGGTACTTCAGTTAATAAGAATCGAACAATCTTTAAATAAAATATTCTCGTGATATAGAGTCAGAAAATCGCCCCATTTTCTTTTTGCAAAGTTACAGCATGTTAAATGTTATCCCTCTTCGTAAAAGAAGGGATTGAACAAATTGCAAAGGTAATTGCTAATTTGTTCCTAAAACCAGATTGATCTTTCATCGTACCATGCCATAGGGCCCTCAAAGAAAACTCTGTGTAGCAAGGGTAGTTTTAGGGTGAACACTGTAAAAGAAGGGATTGAACAAATTGCAAAGGTATAGCCGGATGAAGTGGCCAATGTTCCTAAAACCAGATTGATCTTTCATCGTACCATGTCATAGATATCCGTAGATTTAGGGTGAACACTGTTTCAGTGAATCGTGCCCTATTTCTTCTGTTCTGCTCAGCAAAAAATTACGCAACAATCCACGAACATTGTACCTAACAGCAGAGAAGTTTTGACTGAAAAATCGGTTTTCAAAAAATTCTAGAAACTTAACATTGCCGATTTTTCATACTGAAGTTGTCAGATCACCACGTTTATATTATCAGGGTAGTTGCGTCTTATTCCGATTATTATGTGAATATCTCGTGCATCTCGCAGTCGGGAGGGTTGCAGTTCCACGAAATAAGTACCATTTCCACGAATATATCTAGTAGAAAAGTCGCATCGAGATCGGTGGCCGTCTCTTGGGTACGTCCGCCGTTGAAAAACAGGTTTCCCGGGTGAAGAATACTTGTAGTCAGGTCCATTAAGCCACTCTTATTTTGACGAGGGTGGTACGTGCTCGGAAACATTGGCACGGCGATTCTTTGCACCCTGTTGCGACACATTCGTGTGTATCGACCAGGCATGATAGAGCCTCGAGTCGAGTTGAGTCGAGTCTCTCGAAAGGCATTAACCTTAGACGATACTTTCCGGCGTCCACAGGTGGACTTGGAACTCATCCAACTGGGCATTCGACGAGGACGAGGAGCCGATAATTTGCGGCAACGCGACCGGCGCCAGGTTTGCTAAACTTCGTTTGTTATCTCTCACGGTTGCCTTTCGAATGACATCTCGGTTTTAACACGGCGAAACTTTGCCTCCGCAGACATTGCAACGAGAGCTACATCTGCCTTTGCGTTGGCCCGAATCCAAACCACGGCTACACGAACTTCGATAATTTCCTATGGTCCATGCTCACCACGTTCCAGCTAATTACTCTGGATTACTGGGAAGACGTCTACAATAAGGTATCTCGCCCGATCTGGACCAATAAGTAGTAATCAACCACCGTTTTATAAGTACAGACTGTTCGCATAACGTAAACACTATCTTGGATGGACACCTGTCGAGAAAAACCGTTCGCCGTAGCTGTGTACAACGATGTAAATTCAATTCTTCTTACGTCAACGTATTCTACTTATCGATAAGGCTCAAACGCGTTGGGATATCTTGTTAGAGAAGTCCCATCGACCAGGAGTAGTGACCTAAAGAACATTGCAAGCTGACTGACCTAAGGAACAGTATGAACCGTGATCAGTGACCTAGAGATCCCTAAAAGCCATGGTCACTGACCTAGAAAACACTGTAAACCGTGATAAGTGACCAACTGTGGCCACTGACCTAGAAAACACTATGAGCCGTGATCAGTGACCAACTGCGACCACTGATCAAATCAATATCAAAGAAAAATACGTTATAAAATTAATTATCACAGTTGCAAACAGTTCTATGAGCGGTTTTTCTACAAATGTTCATCCAATACATGTACATATGAAAAATCATCCCCAGCACAGGTGACTATATGCTTTCTTGACACCTTGGACTGGTATTCATGTTAAGCCGTTTGTTTGGCTACTTTTTACCATGACGTGTTAGTTATTACGAATGTAATTATTAGATTGCGGCTTTTTCTGCATTTCGGTATAGTTCGGTAAAGTCTAATATCGTTTCTATTTTTCATTAAGATCAGCAATCTAGTAATTATTATTATCTTGGAACGTATATTCAGTGACTCTGTATGATGATTGCGTAGGTGTTGTCGGCGTGCGGACCTATCAGCGTCTCGTTCTTCACGGTGGTCGTGTTTTTCGGCTCGTTTTACTTAATTAACTTGATGCTCGCTGTTGTCGCGCTGAGTTATGAAGAGGAAGCTGAAATTACAAACGAGGTATTAACGATAATTAACAAAATAACTGTCATCAAATTTCCAGAACGTCAATATATCTCTCCGCAAACAAACAATCACGCCCTTTGCAACCGGAAAATTGGAAATAATACTCGGACATCGAAAGTAAAATTTTCATCGATGAAATCAATTTGGATTGATACACGAACTTGTAGAAAAACCTAAAAAATTTTGAAAATGATAAAATTGTTGTACAACCCAAATAATGGAAATTGTATAAGGGAGGCAAGAGCGGCCTTGAACTAAATTAAACCGAGCCGTTCGATAGCTTCCTGAGAAGAAACAGTTTTTATTACATTTCAACCCTTTGCGTCGATTGAAAGGGTGGCCGGAGAGGAAAATCGAATTATCAGATTTCGGTTTATTCTCTTCGTCAAGTCGCACGCAAGAATCCTGGAATGAATCTGCCGGTTTACTATCGACATGTACCAAAATTCTACTTTCTTCATCTTCGATCATTTTTATAATAAATTGCATATAATAACGGTTCTTTAATTATTGAAAACATTTTCATCGAAGCCACAGTTAGAAGTTACACAGTGCTATTCCTTCCACAATTTGCAAAATCGGTATTATTTTCTACCAATAGGAACGAAGGAAAGATTTAACCGACCATCGCGAGGACTCGACGTTTAGTTTCGACCCGACAAAGATCAACGTGAAGACGCTTGCCAAGGAGAAACAGAAAAAGTTGGATGCTAGGAAAGGTATTATTCTAAGTAACTACACACGCAAGAAGACGCGAAGAAGAAGACGCGGAAGAAGCAATGCTGGGACTGGCGCGGCCGGACAGGAGAAGACTGGTTCTGTAGCGAGCAGGTGTGTTCATTAAAAAAAATAATATCAGCATTTCAGTCCGCCAGTTCAATAGGTCACTGACCGCAGTCTGCAGTTTCCCATTATCTTCATTAGGTCACTGACCGCAGTCTGCAGTTTCCCATTATCTTCATTAGGTCACTGACCGCAGTCTGCAGTTTCCCATTATCTTCATTAGGTCACTGACCGCAGTCTGCAGTTTCCCATTATCTTCATTAGGTCACTGACCGCAGTCTGCAGTTTCCCATTATCTTCATTAGGTCACTGACCGCAGTCTGCAGTTTCCCATTATCTTTTCATTAGGTCACTGACCGCAATCTGCAGTTTCCCATTATCTTTTCATTAGGTCACTGACCGCAGTCTGCAGTTTCCCATTATCTTCATTAGATCACTGACCGCAGTCTGTAGTTTCCCATTATCTTCAATAGGTCACTGACCGCAGTTTCCAGTGTGATATATCGATCACTGGAGGTAATCTTCATCATCCTCGGTAGATTAGCTTCCACTATTCTCACCACGGTCACCGACCTAACAAGCAACTTAAACATTGGCGGAAATGAACAAGCACTTGTGATATTTTCATTAAGCAGGTCGGTGACGCCAAGCCCGAGTCCAAGTCCGAGGCATTCGACTGTTCGACCGTCCCACTTGCTCCTGCAGAATGTCAGCCCGCGAACAGCGGAGAACAGCACGGTCCACAGGCTGGCTCCAAATCGGGGGATGCTGCACTCGAGGCAGGCGAGCAACAACAGCAACCAGCAGTCGTCGTTGGACGACTCGGGGGTGGTCGATGACCACGACGCCGACGACGTCACCTCGGTGGAAGAGCATGACAAGCGTGATCACAGGGAGAGGGCCGACTGGCAGGAGAAGGGAGCCAGCAACAGCAACGCCAACGTGAATGCCGAGCACGAACATAGCCGGACAAGAGGAAGGAACGACAACGATACAGAGGCTGACGTCGAAAGCGAACGAGAAAAACCACTGCCGACGCGTTCCGGATACCTACGAGCTGCCACGAACGTTCCCGGTGGTCCCGGGACCACGCGAGAGATCAGGGTGTTCAAGTGCAACGGCGTCAAAACGAAGAAACAAATGTACACCCTGCCGCCCGAGTATCTGTCGCATATTGTTATATTAGGTAAGAACAATAAGAAAACACATTCAGATCGGAGAAAAAGATTACACTATTAATTGCTTCCCATTTCTTTTTCCATACAGATGATCTTCCAGATCGTAATTGTGAGAAATGTATACAGTGTTGCATCGATTACGAGGGCTGGTTGCGGTTTCAAAACTGCCTATACAAGGTAGGTACCGAAAAGGTAAACGCGAGGTCGCGGAATAAATGTGTTCGATGGCAAACGTTTCCGGGTCTGGTTCGATATTTGTTGCGTTTCTAAATGAGCAAGGAATGTGGTAAATTAAAGAATATACAAAAAATGGATTACAGTAGTAAAGATGAATATTAGAACATTTTCGCGGGTAAATTTCCTTCTTTTCGAGAATCTTATGCATCTATAAACGAATACCGAACGATAACCGAAAAATGATGACTGCACTTGAAAAGCTACAGCTTTAATATACAGTCAATCTCATAATTGATAACACGTACTTTAAATCAGCATTGCTTTCTTCTAAGCGCAATTTTTCCAAAATTTGCATTACAAAGTCTGAAGTTGTTTAATCCATTCATTAAAAAAAGTGATCCTGATTTAACCCCTTGCCTTACAACATCGTGTCTGACTCGTGATGAAGATTCCGAACTGAGTCTGATAAATATGTATGCTACTAATGTCTTTTAAACCGAAATAAAATTATACTGTGGTTTTGTTAATGTACAGCTATTGGAGGATATGTAAGCATACAATAGATAGAAATTCTCTCCTTTCTTAGGAAATTACGAACTACAAAAAGAGTTATTCTAATCACTGGAATGGTGAAATACATGCATACAGGGTCTGTCCGGAAAGTAATGCAACCACATTTAAAAAATAAAATTTATTGAACATATGAGTACAAACCTTTAAAACTCTTCAAAGTAGGACCCTTGGGCGTCGACACATTTTTTCTAGCCCGGTTTCCATGCTTCGTATGCTCCCTGGAAGACTGGAAGGCCATTTTGAAAGCGTGGAACACGTCAAAGAGGCTGCGACGAGGGTACTGCGAGAGGTTCCAGGAAACGCCTTCCAGGGAGCATACGAAGCATGGAAATCGCGCTAGAAAAAATGTGTCGACGCCCAAGGGTCCTACTTTGAAGAATTTTAAAGATTTGTACCTCACAAGTTCAATAAATTTTTTTTTTAAAATGTGGTTGCATTACTTTCCGGACAGACCCTGTAAATCGTAGGGCAAGGGGTTAAAGTATGTGACATGTGAATTATGAGTACCTCTACTTTTGACTGACGAGTAGCTCTAATTCAGGTAGTGAGAGACCCGCTGTTTGAGCTGACTATCACGCTGTGCATCGTGCTGAACACCGGTTTCCTGGCGATGGAGCACCACGGGATGAGCGAGTCGATCCGGCAGGCTCTAAACATCGGTAATAAAGTGTTCACCAGTATCTTCACCTTCGAATGCTTGCTGAAGCTGTTGGCACTGAGCAAAGACTTCTTCGCCAATGGGTGGAACAATTTCGACTTGATAATAGTGTCAGCGTCTCTGATAGATCTGACCTTTGAGCTGGTAGACGGCCTGTCCGTGATACGAGGACTAAGGCTGCTGCGAGTATTAAAGCTGGCGCAGTCCTGGACGACGATGAAGGTTCTCCTGAGCATAATCATCTCGACGATCGGTGCCCTCGGTAATCTGACTCTGGTCCTGGTGATCGTGATATACATATTCGCTGTGATCGGCATGCAACTGTTCAGCAAGGATTACACGTTGGACAAGTTTTACCCTGACCCGGTGCCCCGGTGGAACTTCAACGATTTCTTTCACTCGTTCATGATGATCTTCCGCATACTGTGCGGCGAATGGATCGAGCCGCTATGGGACTGTATGCGGGCGGAACAGGAGGAGGGGCCGGGCACCTGTTTCGCCATCTTCCTACCAGCGTTAGTCATGGGTAATTTCATGGTGCTCAACCTCTTCTTGGCGTTGTTGCTCAACAGCTTCAACTCGGAGGAGCTGAAACAGAAAAAGGAGGAGGTCGGCGAGGACTCTAAACTCGCCAGATCGTTCGACCGTCTGCGTTCAATCATCAGGAAGAAGAAGTGCTCGAGGATGGGTCAAGGGAAGGGGAAGAGCAAGGACCCTAGGCTAGAGAAGATAGTGCGCCAGGTGATGGACAGATCGGACAGCGAAACGAAGTACGCCATTCAGGAGACGGTGCTCAGCCTGCCGAAGGACAACGTGTACAACAGATCCTACCAGGAGAGCCTGAACCAGCCGGTATTCACGTATGACCCTATGTACAATCAGCAGGAGAACAAGAACGAGTGGGAGGAGCCGGAGGAATGCAAGGACGATGAGTCGCAATCCGAGGAAGTCGACAACCAAGAGAAACAGCCGGAAACGAAGGAGGCAAATACGGAGGAGAGCAGAGACGAGGATCAGACGAAGTACTCGGTTAGCAAAGCGCCGGAGGAGAGGACGGCCATGTTGCGTCAGGAAGAGACGTTCCCGAAGCGGGAGGAGCGGGGACCAAAGCGACCTTGGCACGCGTTGGTCAGCTATGTGGACGAGCTGACGGTCGGTGGGAGAAGGGACAGCAAAGGAAAATATATAGACGGTTTGGGCTCCTTCCCCGGATTCGGCAGGCATAACCGCAGAAAGGAGCCCCAGGACTGCTTCCCCAGGCAGTGCTATCAGAAGTAAGAAATGTTTTTTCGGATTGGGATAGTTGATCCTGTAACTGCGAAGGTTTTGAGATCGGATTAGAATTTGTTTGGGGGATGCGCGTAACCCGTTTTCGCTGTTACGGGGCGTGATATTGTTACTGAAACCACGCCCCGTCAGAATATCGTGTATAGGAAGATCAACGCGGAGGCACGCCTCTAAATACGCAATACACACAGATAACAGCATGAGGAGACTCTCCTGGACCCCGCGGGATCGAGAATCTCTCCTTTCCTAATGTAATTACAACTCCCGAAGTCGGTTGTCCCCGGGGGCTAATCCCGATCACCCCCCAGGGCGAACACCGCTCGTGGCCCGTACCTATAGCGCGTACACGAGCGTTCGTAATCACTCGACTAGATCTTAAATACAGTCGTTTATCGACCGGTTGCGGGATCGTAATAACGGAGGCGTTGTTGTTTGTGTGCAGATGCAGCTGCATCGATCGATGCGTTGCGACCGCCATCGGGAAAAAGTGGATCCGCCTACGCACCGTGGTGCTCTCGGTGGTTGACACGCCGGCGTTCGAATGGATGATCTTAGTTTTCATTTTCGCATCTTCCATAACGCTCTGTTTCGAAGACATTTACTTAGATGACAAT
This sequence comes from Lasioglossum calceatum, assembly GCA_963966675.1. Taxonomy (NCBI): domain Eukaryota; kingdom Metazoa; phylum Arthropoda; class Insecta; order Hymenoptera; family Halictidae; genus Lasioglossum; species Lasioglossum calceatum. The sequence goes on from OZ016548.1 coordinate 1,252,378, forward strand.
CCTTTTTTGAAGAAAATACTCTATTGGACCAATCTTGGCTTCTGTGCCCTTTTCAGTATCGAGATGCTACTCAAGTGGCTGGCCCTTGGCTTCTGCAAGTACTTCACCAGCTTCTGGACGATCCTGGACTTTATAATCGTCTTCGTAAGTAGAAACCCAGCGCCGCCACGTTCAGATTGGCACTGTTCGTACGCGCGTAATCGTGGCTGGCTGCGCGGCTGGCTGAACGAACGCTGCTGTCGCGTCCATCGTTGCTGCATGGATTCTTTTCTCTCACTATTGTCTTCGTCTTCTCATTCGTTTTCACCCGTTTCCTTCTGAATTCTTTGTATATGTATATGTCGCGCCTTACGGACCCAGGTACGTGCCAAATCAATTTGTTGCTGCTGCTACTCTGCATCCGAATCTGCCTCGTATAGATCCTCCTCGCACACCTCGGCTCCCTCCGTTGATCTAGCCGCCGCGCCGCAGAATCGAGGAGCCTCCTCGCTGCGAATTTCAATAGCAATTCTCGCTCCTGATCGAGGAGCCGCTTTGTTAGAGCCTCCATAAAATATTCAGCCCTCTGTGATCGACTGCGAATGTTTACCCACGGTGTCCCGGCTCTGAAATTTTCAATTTTATTTCATTCCTTCGTACCACGAACTTCAAGGCCAAGGTCATCCCAAGGTCATACCATGGTCGAATGTATTGTTGGCATTACCGTTCTCGTAGTAGAGAAATTAGTAGATCGTTGAAGGACTATTAGAGATACGACCTCGGGATGGCCTTCATTTTTATAGCCCTGCAGAATTAACGAAAGATCAACAATTTTAGAATCGACGTGCACTTTGTTACTATATGTTCGACTATTGGCATTATTCGATATTGTATCGACACTTTTAAAATTTTGTTTGCTCTCGGAATTACCGCCACGATCTCTTGCACATCTAGCTGAAGGATTTCAACTTGGCACAGCCCTCGAGAAAACTTGATTCATTTATTAGATCGTCAGTGCGACTGATTTCAACTTAACAAAACTCTAGCTTCCAACTGAAATGCAAAAGAATGTTCAAATTTGTTGGACAGTGTTGTGATCAGACTGCGGATTTGGCGCATTCGTGATCAAAATTAGTTGATGAAATGCGAAAAACAGTGAAGACACTTATTAAGACATTTAAAAATACTGTTCCAACCCGTTGAAAGAACTGAATATTTGCGTAGCCTTTGTATCTGGCCGATTAACGCGGATAGTGTTTATTTTGCGCAAAAATCCGCAGTCTAGTCTATGACCGACATCTCGGAAAGACAAGATGCAGCGATCGCTTAAAGATTCTACTTTTTCTACCCCGTGTACATATATCCATCACCTTTTTTTTTGATTCTCTTACGTTAGCTTGCAAGCCACTAGGATCATTGAACGTTAGCTACAGGAATCACGTAAATCGCACTGCAGCATGACGCGCTTCCGGAAGTCTAGAGGCAGACCGTTTTGCCCCCAACGACTGAATCGCTACTTCTTCTTTTCTTTTCTCGAACAGGTGTCGACCTTTAGTCTATTGATAGAGGAGAATGAGAACTTAAAAGTGTTAAGGTCGCTGAGGACTCTGCGCGCTCTGAGGCCGCTGCGCGCGATCTCCCGATGGCAAGGCATGAGGGTGAGTCCGTGCTGGTAGACCCTGATATCCTGTAGATACCCCCTCAAAGGCTAGAAGTATCGCTTCTGTTTCTCTTGCTAGATCGTAGTGAACGCGTTGATGTATGCGATACCCAGTATATTCAACGTGCTCCTCGTCTGTCTCGTGTTCTGGCTGATATTTTCTATAATGGGTGTACAATTTTTCGGCGGGAAGTTTTTCAAGTGCATCGATGAATACGGCGAGTTGTTGGACGTGTCGGTAAGTGGCGTTCGACGATTCAATGGTGCGGAATCTACAATGTGGACTAGAGCGGGCCTAGTGATGCTTGTCGATGAAATAAGTCTCACCTGTGTGGACTGACAAAAGATATATTAAGATGAACTTCCGTTTCTTAAATCAGAGTATTCACGATTCTCTACAAAAATAACTTAGTCACTCATAGGTGAAAACCGTGCAGTCGAGAGATGGTCCAATCTGAATACGGTCCGCGAAATTACCATAGTTCCATGGGTAATATCTTCGTAATAAATAGTGAGGTGGGGTCTCTCAGACCTTGAAAAATGAATTTTATAAATATAAATACCTCCGTTTTGGTCATTCGACAGATATCGTCTTTCACACATAATCGTCGTAGATGATACCTGATAATTAAATAAACAAACCAATAAAATTCAAAATGGTATGTTTTTTTATTAACAAAAAACTTCCTATAGTCTATTTTGAATAACCCTGTACAATACTTACAGAACGCTCTGTCGAAACTTCAGAAATGCATACATATCGACAGGAACTGTGGTAATTTCGCTGGTGTTCGCGATGCAATGTTAGCAATCATCGTAACAATCAAAATTGTACAAAACAATTAATCTTCAGCAAGCATAACTAGGATCCGTCCTACTGTAGATCCTCAGAGCTAAAACAGAAAATTTAGAGGATAAAAGGAGAGGGGGACTGACGTGTTGAACAATTGACTCTTAGATCGTAAACACGAAAGACGATTGCTTGAGGAAAAATTACTCCTGGGAGAACAGTAAGATCACTTTCGATCACGTTGGGATAGCTTACCTGGCCCTTTTCCAAGTGGCCACTTTCGAGGGCTGGATGGAGGTGATGCAGGACGCGGTGGACGCCAGAGGCGTCGACCTACAGCCCCAGAGAGAAGCGAACATTTATGCGTATTTCTACTTTGTGATATTCATTGTCTGCGGCTCGTTTTTTACACTGAACCTCTTTATCGGAGTAATTATAGACAACTTTAATATGTTGAAGAAAAAGGTAAGCGCAGCACAGGCGAAATTAAAGAAGTACATACTGCACAGCGCGTCCCGTGCCGCGATCACGATCTGTAACGAATTGTTGCATGGGTTGCTGATAAACTACGCGGTTCCAATGGGGCCCCATAGTGCCTGGAAAAATATTCGAAATAATTTGCAGAAATTCCGAAATATTCTGGCGCTTACTAAATCAATTTTTGAAGCAATGAACATTAATTGTGGAGCCTGCAGCAACCTCTCTTTAGACCTCGCCAAGAAAAATCCTCCAGTAATAATATTCTGGGGGGATCGGGATCAAAATCATAAGAAATTGAAAACAAATTTCCCTGTACTAAAAATGTTTGGAACTACTAGAAACGCAAGCTGTAGGCTCTGTAAACATATTAATTTTATAAAAATCAAATTTTCTTCGCGAAAAGATCACAATAATATGCATCAACTGCAGCAGCACCAAAGCTTGTCACCACAATATTAGATTTCACTATAGTAAGCTTACGAACACAACCACAAGACTTAGTTAATTCTCTATCCCGGCACAAATGGAGAAGGGTTAATCATACCTCGCTCTGCACTAGTAATTAAGTTTAGACTCTCGAGTATGATGGTTATCATCAGGATTCTGAAGCGGGCGGTTTCCATATTAAATCGAAAATGAAACGGAAAAATCTGTATTAATTAATTACTAAAAATAATCGCTGAAAAGAACTTGCAACGTCATCGCGAAACTTTGATTAGCGAAAATTCGATAATTCGACGATTTAGCAAGCACACCTCTTCCCGTTGCAGAATCAATACATATAAAACCGTGAGCAGTCTAAACGGGAGCTTCGGCGTAGCTTACCGGTGACCCGCGCGGTACGGAACGCACAGATCACCTAATCAAAAACGTTTGTTGAAAAAAAACCATTTCTTCTTTTTCCGATTGTTCTGCTTATTTTCCAGTACGAAGGTGGAGTGTTAGAAATGTTTTTGACCGAAAGTCAAAAGCACTACTACACTGCCATGAAAAAGCTCGGCCGTAAAAAGCCGCAAAAGGTGATAAAGCGTCCGATGAATCAGATGCTCGCAATGTTTTACGACCTGTCGAACTCGCGCAGGTAAATTCCCATGAATCAATCTCTATCTAATGTTAAAACGCACACGTCTCACCATACAATGATAAAGTACAATTATTATTATAATTATTATCCTGGCACACTTTGCACCACAACAAATAAAAGCATAGAGACAATGATTTTCGATTGACGGAGAGAAAAAAAAGAGAGCTGAGGCACTGAATACGACTACGATATTTCCAGATTCGAAATAGCAATTTTCATTTTGATATTCCTGAATATGCTGACAATGGGGATCGAGCATTACGATCAGCCGCATCCGATCTTCTTCGTCCTCGAAGTGTCCAATGCGTTTTTCACGACGGTTTTCGGCTTAGAAGCGATCGTCAAGATAATAGGACTCCGTTACCATTATTTCACGGTCCCGTGGAACCTGTTCGACTTCCTGCTGGTCCTCGCCTCGATCCTCGGGATCTTGATGGAGGACATTATGGTAGACTTCCCGGTGTCCCCGACGCTCCTGCGAGTAGTCAGAGTGTTCAGAATCGGTCGAATCTTGAGGCTCATCAAAGCCGCGAAGGGAATTCGCAAGCTGCTCTTCGCTCTGGTGGTCAGTCTTCCGGCGCTGTTCAACATTGGCGCGCTACTGGCCTTGATTACCTTCATTTACGCGATCATTGGCATGTCGGTCTTCGGGCATGTTAGAAAACAGGGGGCTCTTGACGATATGGTGAGTAGGGAATTCCATCGAAAACGGGAAGGGGTCTTCTTATTTTAAACACCTGGAAAAATCAGATTTCTTATAGTCTTTGATTTTTTTGTTTTATCATCAGGATACTCGGTCGAAGATTCTATGGCGCGTATTTTCGTTGTAGCCACCTTCTTCGCAGAATTCAGAGTAATTCCTCGCTTTTTGGGTAACACTGTCCAACAAGTTTGCGTTTTGATAAGCAACGAAGAATTAGGGCATTGCATATGTTAACACATTATCTACCGGCGATTATCCCTTAATTACCTACACCTAACTCCCAGTACCCTAATCTAATAGTTTGCTTAGGATTATTATGTAAAATATGATTATTAAGCTTCCTTTTGGTACAGCACGTTTATTGGAAATCCTATTGGTGGGCTTCCGGTAGATAAAGCGTTAAGATATTCAAATGTTTGATAACATTATAGAAACCTATACTGTTGTATTTAGGAAAATACGTATACTGAAGCGTTCTGCGCCGGAAACAATCGTCTAGCCTTCACGATTGATCGATATCTAAAATATTCGACTTGATTTATCCAAAATTCTGAATGGAAGTTAGGTTCCTGGCAAAGTAAGAAGACCCTAGAACGGTTTCCTCGTCAGAAACGCAGTCTTCACAGCATAGCTCAGCTCGTTCTCCATCCTCTTCTCTGTTCCGTCAGGTAAACTTCGAGACTTTCGGTAGAAGCATGCAATTACTGTTTCGATTAATGACATCTGCCGGCTGGAACGACGTGCTGGAGTCTCTGATGGTACAGCCACCAGAATGTGATCCAACTCCCACCAGTCGTCAACTGAATGGGAACTGTGGATACCCTCTTCTGGCAATAACCTATTTCACCTCGTTTATCATAATTAGTTATATGATCGTCATCAACATGTACATTGCTATTATCCTTGAGAACTTCAATCAAGCCCATCAAGAAGAGGAGATCGGCATCGTCGAGGATGACCTGGAAATGTTCTACATCCGGTGGTCCAAGTAAGTATCGCTGAACCACATCCATACCTGCGAAACAAGTAAAAGCATGATATCTAATCCCGATGATCTCTGTCAAAACGTAGATATGATCCACACGCAACGCAATTCATCAACTTCTCTCAACTGAGCGACTTCATAGCGAGCCTAGACCCGCCATTAGGAATATCGAAGCCCAACATGGTCGCGTTGGTCAGCTTCAATCTTCCTATTGCGAAAGGCAACAAGATTCATTGTCTGGACATTCTGCATTCACTTGTCAAGCACGTTCTTGGGCACGTGGAGGAGTCCGAGGACTTCCGTAAGCTACAAGAGCAGATGGACATCAAGTTCAAGAAGCAATTTCCCACTCGCAAAGAGCTGGAAATTGTTTCTTCAACAAGAATGTGGAAGCGACAGGACAAGGCAGCCAGATTGATTCAGCGCACCATTAGAGAATTCATAGCGTGAGTAATGCCTCCAATCCATACTATTAGGCTCAGAGCTAGTGCCTCTGCCCGAATATATGAGATAAAATACCCGAGTATCTTATGAGATAACCGAGTTCCCGGCTACCCAAGTATCTCATGAGGTCTCAAAACTTGCTACTAGAATTATTACGATCCGAGCCGCCGCGGACCGCACCGTACAGTGGGCCAAACCGATAACTGTGTGTTAAAACCATAGACCTTTTGGTAAAAATGAGATAGCCCGATAATTGTTCAACGAGGTTAAAGCCGAAATGTTGAAGAAGAAGGGAAAACTATAGAGAAAACAACATGAAATTCGCAACTGGAAATCTGCATTTCTAGGCCGAGAATTACGTTTAGAAGTATGTAACAATATTTACCCGAGTACCCGGGTATCTCATAAGTCACAGCTCTAATTAGGCTACCACTTTCTTCCCCTACAACATTCCTATCCTGACAAGGTGAAACTGTGTGTTATCGTTGCAGAGCGAAGAAGGAGCGCGAGAGAATGGCCCAGGAGGTGGACTCGCAAACACAAACGTCGAGTCCCGGTGTTGGAAATGAGGGTAGGGGCGGGGGTGGATGGAGTGGCAAGGTGTCGGCTTTCCTTCACGTGCACAGAGGCAGCCGAGCCAGTAGCCGCAAGTCCTCGAGGGCCAGCGACGCCAGCGATCTCAGCGAGCTCGGTACCGCCTCAGCGTGGATTTTTCCGAATTTGCCTCTGCTGTTACTCTCCGGCGCCACCGGTACTCATGAGGACCTGCCTCCTCCCGCTCTGACCGTATCCCGTCCCTCGCCGACCACGGAACAACAATCGTTTGCTGGGGCCTCCGTTGCTAGCCCTACATCCTCCGATCTACAAACCAGGTATGCTCCATGAACCTCTGTCTCTTTCGGACCTCATTTGGCAGCCCTATACTTCTGCGTTACACCACCGACTAGGTATAAGGATAGACCTATCATTCAATTTTTGCGGTCCACTTTTCGGGGGCCACGTAATCCCATTACCATTTTCATTTCGCCTGTTTGCATGCAAATCAAGCGATCCAGCACGCGTAGCAACGATTCAGAACGGAAATAGACTTATTTTAATTATTTGGACACGAAGATTCTGGCATAAACTCGTCTAAATCGCGTGTAATGAAAATGGTAATGGCAAAAATACATTGGATGATAGGTCTATCCTTATACCTAGTCGGTGGTTGCACACAATGATGATACGTGGGAAGGGTTTTACTATCTACACAGAGTGTTCGACTACAGGTGGAAGAAAATTTAAAGGGTGGTTCTCCGTAGCAATATAAGTCGAAAATGAAGAAAAACATTGCGATTTCGGCTTCGTTATTTAGTTATTAACAACAATCTGTAGCTGAACACCCTGTATACTACTGTAACGAAAAAACCCGTCCCGTATCTCATCACTGGTCCCATACCTGATCGCTGACCTCATCATCACTGGTTGTGCAGACAAAACACCACCAGTATGCATACGTACGCAAGTCTAACAGACGAAATTCTCGCGCTTCTCGAAAACCAATCTCCACCGCGCATGCGTCGGTAAGTACTAATTTCTGATTGCGCATGCGTGCTAATTCATAACGAATTTCTAAATATCTAAGAAAGTTGAGCTACTAGCTATTGCTAGAGTTACGTTTACAGTGGAGACATTTACTGACGCATGTACGCTAGAAATTGGATCTCTAAAAATGCGCAAGTTTCTATGTTCGTAATAATTCATAATGACAGAAAACCAGCGCATGCGCATTGCTGGTTAGGTCTTGACAAAACGCGGGTATTTCATTTTCTAATCTTACATACGCATGCGCATGGAAAATGTACAAGGTCTTCTGTCCACAATACAAAGCGTTAGAGATGTGAGATGTGAACGCCTTCTCTTTCTATTGTACAATTATTATTCGAAAATGTGTAGATCGGTGCACAATGTTACGATCAATGCTAATTAGCTGGACAAAACTCATAACGTAATTCCGTAACAAATAAGAAAGTCTTTTTTGTCGACAGGACTGTGTAAACATTTTGAATTCATATTTTCCTACATTTTGTGTGGTGGTCCATAGAAGCTCTTATATGTATATCTAATTAATATAAATCGATATTTTTTAAATACGTTTTGTACTTGCTTTTCTATATTCTAAAGTAAATTTTTATAACGGAAACTAACGGCGAAAGTACGTTTTATTGTCTTATATTATGAAGGTTATGCATGTATACAATAATTAACAAGTTCAAAGTAGGCAATAAACGCCAACACACGACAAAATTTTTGTTGGTAGCCTTTGTTTTGATTCTGATGAACACGAGAAATCGTGTACAGATACGTTATGTGAAGAAGCAGAAAAATATTCCCAATATCCGCACACTTTGTATTATGTATGTACATAAGTATTTAAATAGTAGCGATAAAGAAGGTTATGTGAGGTTATGTCCAGCTAGCATCTCGAGTCGCAGTCGCAGCCAGTCGCAGCACTGTGCGTCAGCGTTTCGTGGTCGGGTCTTGATCGTCGTTGACTAAAAATAAAAAATGATTTTTGTAGATCGATCGGTGGTCCGACCCTCGGCCGGCAAGACGCCGTCGAGAGTTACCCCGACGAGGAAGTACCAAGTCTTCCTGTGAAGCGCAGATCGCTCCCACCGAGCGCGACGACGCTCTCCCTAAACACGTTGCACCGTGACATCAAAGAAGCATTTAGCAGACGTTGCGGTAGCCTTCGAAAGAAACATCAACCAGCTCCCGAACCAGTTCCGCTGCCAATCGAATCGACCGACGTAAGCATACTCGTCACGGAACCTAGTCCAGAGAACTCGGTGCCGCCGACGAGGCCGGCACTCCTTAGACGACAATCCGCCGCCACGGTCGTTCACGTCCTCGTCCACAGGGAGAGCGAGGAGTACCGAGACACTCAGCCCGACGATACTACCAGTTGATCTTAAATCGTTACGCCCAACATCCTTCCGAAATCATTTTTAACGAGAGGCTGGCCCGAGAGCCACTAGTTTTGTTATATATATCATCCCAAGAGGAAACTCCGACGCTTTTCCGGTCGCTTCTCCTCTCCCCTTTTCTTTGGCACCATTCTTCTTTGCTAACGAAGGCTGCTTCGATGCTTCCGTGGTCTCATAAAAAAGATATCTGCCCGGATAACTTTCTTTACCATTTGGCTGATTTACTCAGTCATGTGACCAGGCAGGGTGCTATGTTTTTACATAGCTATATAGGTAAATTTGTAAATATAACTTGGTAGGTTGTGAAATGATGGGCAGGAAAGAGTCGCTTTCTGAAAGTTTCTGTCAATTTGAAGTTTGTACGTGCTCCTAGTAACTTGGTTGTAAAACAACGGACAGCAAAACATTATTTATTATTGTTATCATTAGTCGCGAAAAACTTCTAGGGTTGTGAAAAATATATGTGAGAGAATAAGTATGTCGGATAGAATAGAGACTTTGCTGTTCTTTTTGTTTTACAAGTTACTAGGAACACGAAATTTTTTTGGATACCACGAGGCTTTAGGAATACATAAAATAATTTTGCAATTTTGAACGGGCTGCTGGTTCAATTAGATGTGAAATACTTAGTTGACCATTTTGCCATTTTTAGGGCAGTTTCATGCAATTTTTGTTTGAATTTTTTTATCAGATCACGTGAATCATCGTTATTCAATGATTTTACTATTTATCTAGTCATACTATATTTCAGAAAGTTCTGTCGTTTTTACGTTCTTATTGGATTTGCAATGTAAATAGTGTCTTTATTCATCCATATTTTGAAAATGTTAATTAGTTTTTCAATTGTTCAAAGTGTTTGAACAGTTTGAACGAATTGAACTACAGACTTATTGTACGAAATTTGAATTGCACGCGCGGTGAATGCGCAGAATTAACGCGGTTCAATGGCGGCAATTTCAAATTTAATTTTGATAAACGATATCGTTGATTTCATCATAAAATATAAATAACAAAGCTTTCTGAACAACCAAATACATCAACATTAACTACACACATATTACGAACTGTACACAGAATTTTTATTAATCGTAATTGTTTATATAATTAACAGTATTGTTTCCAGTATACCTCAAAGTTGAAAATTCTTTTCATTAGGTTTATGCAGTAGATAGTTAAACATAAATAGTCTAATGTAAATAATTTTGAACAATAGTCTACTGAAAACCGTACTGTTAATTCATAATTACTGTTACATGAACACTTTTTTCTAACATATTCTAACGTTATTAAAAAGTATGTTAAAAATTTTCTTTGAAACAAGGGAAATAAATGTCGAGAATTATGGTATAAAGAAACGTGGGAAAATTACAGAAAGGAACAAAGAAGAAATCAATTTCAATTTTTTAATCAATTTTTCGATTTTTAATTTTAAATATTTCTTAAATATAAAATGAAGGGAATCACTTTTTTCAATTCTGGACACAGAAAAGATTTCAATACACTGAATTCGAAATGTAGTATTTTGAGTTTGCATTTGCCTGAAAATTAAGGAGTGAAGAAAGCACAAGAAAAATAAAAGAAAAAGAAGAAATAAATAGCAAATAAATCGACATTCTAGAACTACTGAAATTTTCAGCTTTGAAGAGAAACTTTTTTATATTTTTGCTTCTTAGTTTACGAATGCTGTAAATAACTTAATTCTCAGTTAGGTATAAATGATTAAGACTCGGTAGACAATCAATTAAGAGAACTAATACTTTTCCTTTTTATAATATTAATATAATCTGGTCGACTATTTCCACCAGAATTAGAATGTAATTTTGATTCTATTCAATTTGATTTCTTATCAAACTATTGTAAGCTCTTACCACTTTGAATTCTAATCCAAGTATATATATCAATTATCAATGCAAGAATAAAGCGAAACACAATACAATCACATATTTACAGAAACATACGCAAGAGTACAATCACAAATACAATACTCGCATAATGTAACATGCAAATAACAATCAAACAATGATTTCAAAAGGAAAGGGAGAGGAGAAAAGAACTGGAAGGGAACAAGGTGAGAAAGAGAGAGAGAGAAAGAGGTAGAGGAAAAACCGAGAAAGAGTTACATAGAAAAAGGAACAACGAATTTTGTAGCAATTAGTTGAATTTTTATGATAACCTTATTGGTCCAATACCTCTCGATGAACTATTCTGTTGCTAGGGTCGATGATCCTGTGGAGATCATATAAATTAATTTATACGAGTGGTTGGTTCTCGTCCAGTGTGTACATAGAAGCAACGCATGATTATTATTTCCTGTGAGTTGATGAAATTCACATAAGATCAGAGATCCTATCGACGACAGAATTCATTGAGGGCATTGTTCATTTACATCAGTGCTGTCCATGGGTGTAGAAGAAATTCACTCCGACTTAATGATCCTCTTTTGTGCTGTGAAATGTGCTTGTTACAAAGCGCGACCCATAACACAGCACTGCAAATGATAGCGTTCACTGTATATAACGAGAAGAAACAGAGAGCGTACGAGATTCGGAAGATTTGCCATGGCCAGCACTGTGCTTACGGTACTTGAGTCCCTGAAATAAGAACACAGAAGTTATTCGGTTAGACTACAAAATAGATTTTCACCTATCCTCTCTCAATTTTCCTTTTCACGGATACGCGTTGCCATTAACACGCCACGACCTCTCGTCGACCTATAGTGCCTATTATTAGTGAAAAAACGATTGCGAATTAATATACGTATACAAAACGACAAAAAAAAAAGAAGAAAGAAAAAGAATATAAACATGTTTACTAGATTTTCACAGTTAAAGAAGAGTATTCGTACGGAGACAGTGTGTACGAGTTGAATTTACAGAAATTTTCTCGTTAGAACGTACCGCGTACGTTACTTTTAGAGTTTAGCATTTAAAGCTTGATGCTTGATCAAATCTGTTTTATTCGCGCGTTAAACTTCGAGGACATAGCATCGAGGAGCACAAGAAAGAATACGATTTAAAAAGAAAAAAGAAAAGCGAGTCGAAGGATAACTATAAAGAGAAATAAACTTGAATTTCGAAGTCGATCCAATTCCGAGAAGATTGATCCTTGCAAGGCACGCATCGTAAAGCTACGTATCATGTCAATTAAAGGCATATAGATTGGTACTTTATTCGTAATGGATCTAGATATTACGAGTACTTATTAACTATACCAAAACACAAGAGACTGGACACACGCGGTTCCGCCGACGGCGGAATTCCCAAAAAGAAAATTGTACAATCACGCTCGGACACTCCTCGGGAGTCCGAAATTGTTTAGATTATAATTTTTCAGATAGCGCATTTTTCTGCGTGTCTGTGTGCTTGCGTGCGTGCGTGTGATTAGAGAAAAAAAAATCGATAAAATAACACCTGCTCAAACCTACTCGTATCGAGACACAACACACTTGAATTTATTCAGAATAAACCTTCGCAATTTATGGCTTTTCCTTTCGACACTGGCACCTGCAGTCGATTACCTAATTTGTTCGTTCCCGTTTCATATATTTTCCACTCTGAAAATGAAAGTGACAATACTTATTACACATACAGAGACACACGAAACACACGGTTATCTACAAAATTGAGAACACACACTGTGAAGGTTTTGTTTGTTCGATTATAGATGGATCCTTCGAAAGTTATCGATGATCTTTTAAATGACTCTACGTGGTTTGGATTTGAGATCATTGAGGATCCAGCATAATATGAATTAATTGTTTATGATTTTCTTTTTCAAAATTCTTTGAAAATGTTTGTTAATCGAGCAAGTAAGACTTCTACAGCGTACACTGAATTTTGTGATTAACTGTGACGTAAAAGTATGAAGTTACGAAGGTTTATTGGAGGAGAGTGTTGGAAGATAGACGCCCGTTAGTACAGGGTCAATGACAATCGTGAACTCACCAGAGAATAGCTTTTTTCTCTTCTTCCGCGTTTTTCTTTCTTTCATCTTTAAATAACATACTTATCAATGCTATGTCAGAACAATCGGTACCGATTTGTCCTCGATCAATGATAATTTATCACAATACTCAAATTGTATCCTTGTTAGAGATTCATTGTAGATGAGAAAGTATAAATTTTGTATTTCAACGTCTGACAATGATACTAACAAGACAGTCTGGGGATGAAACATAATAGGAGAAAGAAAGAGAATAGAGAGAGAGAGAGCGAGAGAGAGCGAGAGAGAGAGATAAACGGACAAACAGACAGAGCAGAAAATATTATATTAGCATTGTAATAATTCATCAAATACGGAAGACAAATTCGAAGAGCAGTAAAACGTTCCTTTAACTTGAACTTGTAAATAGTTTAACAATCCTTGTTAGTCTGCAAGATCGATTGTTTTATCACGTATACTTAACGAACAAAGAGTCGGGCATTGTTCTTCCATATATGTATATTAATTCTGTTTGATCGTGTACATTTCAGTAAATTATTATTCTATTATACTATGATATTTCTTCTATGAGTTCATTGACGATACTTCACAAACATACACTAACAGTCTTTACCTATTCCTTAATCAATGTTTTTACATTGAAATTGTACGCTTGTTCTTTGATCTTTAATCCACACGTTTAGTCAAATGTATTTTCCAAATAGCAACAATGCTCGATATAGTCTATAAGCTACTATGAGCAACCATTGAATTTTAAAATACACAATCTAATCAAATCTGATGTTATAATAAAGATGCTAATAATAATAAACAAAAGATGAATAATAAGAATGTTAACCCATGTAAGAATGACATTATATAAATATTCCTAAAAAATAAATTCTGGAGTTTATCGATGAAATTAATTCCAACATGTTACTATAAAATTTCCAAGCTCTCTTCTTTAACATATATGTTTATAAAAGTTTACTCACGGAGCTTTACACGCAAAAGAACAATTATGCATACACGTTAAGTATATAGTTATATTATCATATAATACATAGATAGCACTATATACAAGAACTACAGTAATTCATCTCTAAGAACTTTCCATAGTTCACTTTGTCGAAACTCTGGTACGTTTGTTCCATGCAAAGTTGGTGCCATAACTACGAGGCTTTGGATTATTGATATTTGGTTTCTGAACATAGTATTCCCATCCCATTTTCTCGCAATGTGCAATCGCTTCTTGTTCCGATGCAAATTCTACTTTGAGATTGGACATTGGGTCTCCTCTAATTATAAAAACGCAACATTAGTAAATCAATGAAATTAACTGTATTTGCTACTAAGAGAGCTAAATAATACTCACGTCGAAACCCATCCCATGAGTGGATTCTCCCACCGTTCACGTGTATCGAAATCAATTTGCCAAAAGTGAATATTATTCGTCCCTGATTGCATAGCATTCTTTGCAGGACAGTAAATACGGACTCTCCGAGTCTTTATGTGTTCCTCGGGAACACCAGAAATCAATCCAACATCCTCAACTTCTGATACAGTGATCTTATTCTTTTTAGCTTCCAAGTATAATTTTTTCTCTTCATTCAAGAACAGATCTTTTCTTACTGACTCGCTCGATTTAACAAGTTCTTTACCAGTTTTACTAGACTCGGAAAAGTATCTCGCTGGTAACCTAGAAATCAAACCAAACTTGTCATTTTCATAACATTCATCATAATTAGATGATTCGACCGTCAATAGAAAATTACAAAACTATATACCAGGCTTGGAAATTAGTTTCACTATATAGAATGAAAACTTAAATGTCACTTACGCGCAACATTTTCGTATGTCACCGCTTGTACGCAGAAACGATACCGTACGCAGTGCCATTTTGTACAATAAAGGTTAACTAAATACAAATAATACGATCATAGGCTCCACTTCGATTTCCTCGCATCAGTTTCACCAGGTCAACACATTGTCCATGTCCATGTAACATTATATGCACTTGCGCATGCGTTGACCATTTGACAAATTTAGAGAGATCTGTGAGAACCACTGATATATCAGTGGTACGAAAGTGCGAGTGCGAACTGCGAACAGAGAGGAATTGAGGAAATCAGAGTATCAGAGTATCAGAGTGCTCGCCAGACCCCAAATGAGGGGAGGGAGCACGAATTGAGGGGAAATAGTTATCCTCTCTCTGCCTGGCCAGTACCGTACTCATTACTCATGCATGCACGACACTGATATCAGTCATCGTCATCAGTGGTCATCAGCAGTCATCAGTGACCAGCGTCGCCAGAAACCAGCCGAAACCGGCACCAGAGGGGAATAAAAGTACCCCCTCTCTGATGACCAGATGAGTAGAGTAATGAGTAATATGCACTGATATGTATATGTATATACTATGGCGTAAAAAAAATTATGAAAATTATCTGGAAATCCGTCAGTCCACTTCATCAGTCCGTCAGTATTCAATCAGAATGTCACGTCGAAGATTGACATTCCGATTGACCGTGTAGGGGACGCCTATGGATTGGAGATGCTTGACTCTTGTGTCTTGAGTCTTGAAGCAACATGAAGAAGGCTTTGGCACGAAGCACCACTATCGAGACTCAAACAGACTCAAATCAACTCAAATGTACTATGTACTTCCCTTCACCCCGCGATCACCCGCGGAGATCTAAGCTTTGCCTCAGTTTGTCACGCCACCAATCAGAGCAGAGATATTGGTGCAAAATTTCACACGCATGCGCGAAGATTTCAGCCTCAGTAAGCCCCCGCAGAATTTTAAAAAATTAGTATGATTTGATTCTGAAAAATGAATGTATAACATGTATATTTTGTAACTCGTAGGACACGTTCTGAAGTCTTTGTTCGGAACAGATTGTTTCGGTACATTCCCGCCAATATAACTGCTCTTATAAACCATATTTTTCAAACTTCGCGCTATTTCCTTTAATACATAGGTTGATGGATGGGGGCGGTGGAATTCAAAGTCCTTTTCAATTCCGCTCTCGTATCTCGTGTCTTTCTCTATACTATAGTCCATAGTATATATGTATATATATATCAGTGTGTGCTGCGCGCAGAGCATAATTCAGACTAATTCGAATTCCTAAGATATTTTCTACATATATAGTCTGTTTTAAAATGGCTAATTTACAGTTCAATTATTCCAATTTGCCAAGTTCGGATGAAGATGCAGTTGTTTGGGCTCGCGAACACGGACTATTGCGCGTGTCAAAATATTGCAGTAAACATCGTAAGCCAATGAGGTTAAGTAACAGTCGAGCCTACCATAAAATCGGCCAGTTTCGATGTCCTACTAGTAATCGTACAAACTGCCGACAGCATTCAGGGACGGTTGATTCCTTCTTTGAACGTATTCATTTGCCTTTATATAAGGCGATAAGGTAAGTTTTATACTCATTCACGCCAGTGACGCACCCAGGATGTAATCTGGGGGGGGGGCGGAGTTGAACCTAGTCCTAGGTCTTGCGTGATGACCTTCCTTTTTTGTTTTTAGCCAAAATATCTGTCAACGGTACCCAGGGCTATTCCGCGATTTTAATTTTGGAAGCTAAAAATTTTTTTTTTGGAGGGGGACTTGGCCCCCCGGCTCCCCCCCAGGGTGCGCCACTCTGATTCACACATTTATACGATTTAATTGATTCTTAATTTTGTCAGATTGATATACTGCTTCGCGCAGAACCTATCTTACGCCGATACCGCAGACGTATTGGGTTGTGATTGTTACACAGTTTTGGCACCACAGACCATTTCAGCTTGGTTCCACTATTGTCGAGTGATGACAGTCAATCTTCTTCCCAAGATACAATCGGGTAAACCGAAATTAGGGGGAATTTCGGCATCAGGAGAACCAATTATAGTTCAGGTATAGTATATTGTATTGATTTGTGTTAAGGGGATAGACTCGTATCCAAGATTGCAATGGTACAGGATGCGCCTTCTCATTTCTCGATAATGCAAAGATGGGATTTTTTAGTATAGTCAAAGGCGCTAGATAAAAGATCAATCTAGTTCACGATCACCCTCAAAAGTCCTATTTTTTCACGTTTACGAGGCATAATTTGTATTATTCATTCATTTGTAAATTACGCCTCATAAACGTAAAAATAAGACTTTTTAGGGCGATTGCAGCCTAGATTGATCTTTTGTCTAGCGCTTTTGACTACTGAAAAGCTTTGCATTATCGAAAAATGAGAAGGCACATCCTGCACGCTTGCAATCCTAGAAACGCGAGTCTACCACCTCAAGTTTTTTTGGCCACGCACCTAACAACCGCAAATGGTATTTACAATTTCCTTTTCATATTATTTGACAGATTGACGAAATCCAATTTGGGGAACGAAAACACAAATATGGCCGTAATGTCAGTGGCTGTTGGCTCTTGGGGATGGTCGACGTTGAGAAAGACGACTGTCGGGTGGCAGTAGTGGAAAGCCTTACAGCCGATAATTTAGTCGACCTTATTGTAGAGAATGTAGCCATTGGCAGCGAGATACATACAGACTACCTTCGCAGTTATGCAGGTCTTACTGAGGCAGGCTACATCCACACAAGGGTGAACCATAATTTTGAGTTCATTGGTAATTAATAATATACTGCTAATATGAAACTACCCTTATTTACTTGAGCGACTCTTCATTCTTATGCTTAGTAATGTAGAAACGAATTAAATCGAAATTTAATTACAGCATGTGAAGGCGAGCACGCTAAAAAAATCGACTCTAAATGGTGTCCCTTGAAAGATTGGACACGAGGTAAAGTTCGCTTCAATGAAGATGATTTTGCTGATCGAATATGTGAATATTTGTGGCGACAACATTGCCACCAGAACAAAATAGATCCAATGGCATCTCTCATAGAAATGATCCGAATGCACTACGTTTTTAAGTAAGGTAAGCTGAAATATGAGAATAGTTGATTGCTCACTTATGTGGAATACTCAAATGTTAAATAGAAAGGTGCAATCATCTTCAAAAGTCCAATTTTTACGTTTACGAGCAATGGTTTTGCAATATTCGGCTGCATGTTGCCCGTCAGAGGACGCTGCAGTCACGCCGCGCGCCGGTGCGCCGTACTAGTCTCTCCGACGGGCAACATGCAACCGAATATTGCAACCATAAAAATTGGACTTTTTAAAGATGATTGCACCCTAGATTGATCTTTCATTTAGCGATTTTGACTATTAAAAAACCCCGTCTTTGCATTATCGAGAAATCAGAAGTCAAATCCCGGACCCTTGCAATCCTCGCGTACGTATACGTGTCTAGCGATGTGTACACGTCTCCTACTAGACAACCCCCTTAAAGTATACTGAGGAGTACTATTTCTATTTGTCGAAGTACTTATAGAAATTTCGAACCTGTTTGCGAGGTACTTGCTCACATCCCTACCTGTTACTTGTCGGAAAGGTTTATTATATTTTAATTTCTTTTAATATATGTATAGCGCATAGAACTCGTGCAACGCAACATCGTCTGGAAGATACGATTGCATTCCCTTCGTCCCGCCTGATGGATGGGATACCGCGCACAGGCATGTTAATTATCTCAAAGAAAATTCTTGAAATGAAACACAAAGTGAGTCTGTAATTCTTTGGACGACATATTATGTCGAAGCTAGTTTTAAATAAATGAGTATACTACCACATACAGGGTCTACCCGTTAAGTTGCCACCATTTTTTAGACATTTTCGGTAGTGCGATTAAAAAATGTTTTAGACAAAAGTTTGTCAGCACTTGGTGAGCTGCATATTCGCATATCCATAAATCTGAAAAAAGGCGTTTTACGTAAAAATGTTAAGGTCAACTTGACTCGTCTCGACGTCAGCAACAATCCTATGATGTCCAAAACATGTGGTGCCATTTGAAAAAGTCAAGGTGACCTTTACTTCTTTACGTAAAAAGCATTTTTTTCAAATTTAAGAATATGCGAACATGTAACTCACCAAGTACTGACAAACTTTTGTCTAAAACATGTTTTAATTGCACTACCGGAAATGCCTAAAAAGATAGACACTGTATACAGTAATGTCCAACTGTAGGTCTTGCTGAAAGCTTGACTGTATGTCGCTACGCTGCCCATTCCACTGGGGGCATATGATGAGGGGTGAAGAAGCTGGAACTGCCTCGGTCGCCGAACAGTGTAAACACGTCGCGTAATCCGGTATCGGGCGGGTATATCGGTGCGAACGGCTAATCCAATTACAAAACTTCTTTATTTTTCATTATTTTTTTATGAGATTTTGACCAACATATTCGTGGCATTTTTTAAATAGAAATGATACCAAATATGATACAATTCCGATTATATTTTCTTGTGTAATGAACGATGAAAATTTCGAACGCAAGGAAGAACAGCGTATGGCAAGATCTTTCAATTGTGCCGGCGCGTCGCTACTCTCCGCGTCTCTCTTTCTTTCCCATACATACGCTGTCCTTCTTTGCGTCGAAAACTTTCATCATATTAATTACGCAAGTAAATATAATTGGAATTATATATCTGATATCATTTTCATTAAAAAAATGTCACGAATATGTTGGTCACAGTCGCATAAAAAAATATTGAAAAATAAAGAAATTATTGGATTAGTTACGTTTACATTTCTCGACGACCGAGGCCTCTCGAGCTTCGCTGTAAAAAAAAATGGTGTCCCGCTCATATCTAGGTCACAACACAGAACCGAGAAATGACTTACAGTCGGACGTTGCTGTATTTGCTTTTGATAAATTGTCTTTCTATCACTTGTCGGAAAGATTTCTTATATTCTAATTTTAAATTGCAGCGCAGCGTCACCTGGGGGATTTTTGCCTTGCACAATAATCCATACTCGTGAGCATGGGCCCTAAAGCAAGCATAGAATTTAACTGCTCAATCCAAGAC
Organism: Lasioglossum calceatum; assembly: GCA_963966675.1. Classification (NCBI taxonomy): domain Eukaryota; kingdom Metazoa; phylum Arthropoda; class Insecta; order Hymenoptera; family Halictidae; genus Lasioglossum; species Lasioglossum calceatum. The sequence goes on from OZ016548.1 coordinate 1,272,317, forward strand.
TTTTGAAAGCTGCGCTCCCTTGACTATGGATATGAACTGCGCGTGGCCGACATGGTGATAGATAAATTCGAGAAGCGTTTTATTTCTGGCCTACGGCAGACATGGACCTAAGGCCTGACTTTATTGAAATATAAGCTATTCCTGAAGACAGTTTGTATTGCATAATACAAGTTACAGGTTCCATGCAAAATGGGGTCTAATTTTGAATTGTGATTTTCTAGTTCATTCCTTAAAAGCGAATAACTTTTGTGTTCATTAATATTTTTCAATTTTCGTTTTTCAATGTCTTTTGGAAACTTATAAGAGTTATTACTAAATTGTGCAAAAAAGGAGAAAATTTTAAATAATGGAACATGTTTGAGATTGAGTTTTTCTCGTTGTCCACCGCCCGCAAAGCATAACCAAAAAAGGCTACAAAGATGAATTTGTATGTATCATGATTACAATTTACCAAACAAATAAAAAAAAATTTTTACCATGGAATATGGCTCAATGGCTTACACTTAAATAGTATAAAGGCTGTACTGCTGCCATATTACCCGTATGATATTGCTCTTTTCTGACAAAAAAATCCTTGTTATACATGTAACGGTTTTGGTTCGTCGGTGCGGCGGTACCGCTTTGTTGCCGAATACCTCGCGGAGCCGAGGTTCGATCAACGACGAGGAGATTTCGGGTAACGAAAAAGATGCCACGAGGTTTAAAACGGCACAACGCTTACATATATTTTATCTTTTATACAAATAGAACAATGTGTATATCACAGAAATATCTGTCAGGTAGTGATAATACTAACAAAAAAAAAAATAATACTTCTGGGGGCCGACCCGGCGCGGGTTCGGCGATCAGTCTTGTCCTATCAATGACTTAGGGTCTAGTTACTTTGGTCCGCCACAGCCGGCGCACCAATGCTAAGGACAGGGCGCCCGGCATTTTCGATGCCCTAACTAGTCCCTTAGTCGGAGCTAGTGGGACGGTAGTAGACCTTACAGACTACGTAACGGCGCGCATTAACTCTACCTTATACACTAGATCGCGTTTCTTACACACTACCTTACGTGCTAATTATATACTAACTTACATACTAACTTGCGTGCTAGAGACCCCGGCGTGGGGGTGGGGTCGCGGCGCACGTACCCTGTCACGGCTGCTTGGCCGATGTCGTGGGTGGATCGCAGATCCTGCAGCGACGTAGGTGTCCGTAGGGCGTCACAGATGGACACTCTAAACACCCTCGTCGCCATGAACCGCGAGGATGCCTCTACGCGGCGGTCGGTGGGTAACTGGTACCACACCGTGGCGCAGGGAGCATGTCTGCCGGTGTACCGGATCGGCGGCAGTGCTCGCAGAGCGGCGCGCCACGGTGTGTCCTGTTCCCCGTTGTTTTCTGGCCGCTCGTGCTCCGGGAGTTCGGGGCGATGCGTCGTTGGTGACTGGCGGTGGTCCCTCCTGAACGTGGTCTGCTGGCGGGGGCCGGTCTCGTATCGTCCGGTGCTGTTAGCGGTGGTAGGCCTGCTGGTCGCCGGTCATCGTCCCTCGGTATGGTGGCATCCACCAACAGCTCGTTTGTCGTCTCGATCAGTGCTGGCCGGCGCGGTGGGGTGGTTGCCGTCGGTTGGTGTGACGACGGCGCACAGTTGTCTGAAAAGCGGAAAAGAATTTGTAAAAACCAAACTATCCAACAAATCTGTTTGAAAATTTGTGGAAAGCATACCACAGGTACAACGGTTATGTGTCAAGAAAGTAAATATTTATTTATGTTTTTACTTACTTCCTTACTAATTATTGTATAAGTACATACTTGGGCCCGTAATGAAATGAAATTTTTATTGGTCCAACTATCTAGTAAACGAAATTGCAATGAAAAATCTATGTACCTATGTTGGCAGTTGGCGCAGCTGCGGACGTACTGGATGATTTCCTGAAAAATGCTCGGCCAGTAGAATTGCCGAATGAGACGAACGATCGTATTGGCAATATCCAGATGTCCAGCGGTGGGATCGTCGTGGTATTCACGAATTAGTGCTTCTCGTTCGCCGACGGGTACGCAGATCTTCCAGGAGTCGTCGGATTCAGGGTCGTTGTATTCGAATTGGAGCGGTATATGCCGGTGCAGCTTTCCCTCGCGTAGCTGGTAGTCAGGAACGGACGCGGGGTTTACTTGGATGGCTTCGATTTTATTCTCGTACCAGGTGTCGGCGCTCTGTTCCGGTCCGGGCAGGCTTACGTCTGCTGCTGGTTCAGTTTTGGACAGCGCGTCCACTACCTGGTTCATTCTTCCGGGACGGTAATTCACGTCGAAATCGAACTGTTGCAGTTCCAGGACCCATTCTGCGAGCCGGCCGGTCGGGTTATAGATCTGCTGTAACCAATGGAGCGCCTGGTGGTCGGTGATTACGGTGAAACTGTTACCTTCGATGTACGGCTTCATTTTACGGATCCCCCACAGCACGGCGAGACATTCCTTCTCCGTCGCGCTGTACTTTCGTTCCGTCGGGCTCAGTGTATGACTGGCGTAGGTGATGATTTGCTCGTCGTCGCCGGAGCCTTGCGTCAGCGCGATTCCTAAGCCGTGGTCGCTGGCATCTGTCTGGATCGTGAAAGGCTTTTCGAAATCCGGGCCGGCCTGTATCGGCGCGGCGATCAGCTCTTCCTTCATGGTGTGGAAGGCAGCTACCTCGGCCTCGGTCCACTTCCATTCGACGTTCTTCCGGGTGAGTTGTGTCAATGGCTTCATCAATTCGACGAAGTTCGGCACAAACCGTCGGTACCATGACGCAATGCCATGGAATCGCCGTATTTCCTGGATCGTCTTCGGAGGGGTGATCTTAGCGATCGCGCTGATCTTTTCGGGATCGACACGGATTCCTTGTTGGTCTACGATGTGATCGAAATAGCGGAAGCTATCAATGCAAAACCGGCACTTTTCCGGGTTCAGCTTGAGGCCGGCGGTGCGGAGGCGTTGGAAAACTTTTTGTAAATGCTGCAGGTGGTCGCGGAAGGTCTCGCTGACGATGACGATGTCACCGAGATATGCGAAGGCGTGCGGCTCGAACTCGGGGTCGATGATCCGATCGAGTAGTCGGTGGAAGGTTGCCGGAGCTGAGTGCAGCCCGAACGGCATCACCGTAAAATGATATAACCCCTTTCCAGGCACTGTGAAGGCAGTGAACTGCCGGCTGGCGGTCTCGAGCGGTATTTGCCAGTATCCGTTTTTAAGATTCAATGTCGTTAGAAACTTTGCTCCACGTAATTTGTCAAGGGTTGCCTGAATGTGCGGTAGCGGACAGGCATTCTTTTCCGAGCGCTCGTTCAATTTCCGAAAATCCACGCAGATTCGGGGTCGTCCGTCATTCTTCTTGAGAACAACGACGGGCGAGCTCCATGGGCTGTTGGAAGGCCTGATCACTCCGTCGTGCAGCATTTTCCCGACTTCGGCGTCGATGATCGCCTGCATTGCCGGATTCCAAGAGCGGTCATGCTGCTTTATTGGCGTCTCATCGGTCAGTTCGATCCGGTGCTGTACTAGCGAGGTACGGCCTGGTACGGTCTCGAAGAGCTTCATTTCGGTGTCGAGAAACCGTTCCAGCTGGATTCGGTCGGATTCCTGGGGCGTACGGAGGCCCACCTGATGACGCGGTTGGGCGAGGCAGTCGCTGGGCCAGAAAGCGATATCGGGCGGCGGTTTTATCTTGATCTGGAGGGCGGCGATCGCCTGAATCCCCAGTAACACCGGCTGACCCATCTTCGGTAGGATGGTGAACTCTTCCTCCCACCAATTGCCCATGCCGCGAAATGGGATCCGGATGACGCCAGTGGAGTGCGTGTTCGATCCGTCTGCGAGGCCGACGAGGCCGACGAGGTCGACGAGGTCGGTTGGCGTTGCAGGGCTGATGCCCTGTTCGTGGGCCCACTTTTGAACTTCCTCATTTACGCAAGACAGTTGCGCTCCGGTGTCGAGGAGCGCGTCGATCTCCCGGCCGAGTATGTGGATCGACAGTAGCGGGCGGGGCGTGTACCTTATTGCGGGGACCGGCGGTCGCCCATCTGCAGCGGACCCCGCACGTCGTTTCCCGGCGGGTGGCACCCGCGGGTGAGCACGCCGTCGCGACCGCGTCTCGAGCAGATCCGGCGATAAACGTTCCGGCACTCGAATCGGTGGTACCTTCGTCGCTTGCATCGCCAACAGTGGGTTTCGGGGTTGTACTGGTCGATCGTTCCCTCGTTGTGCGGCTCGTGGTTTGCCTCGGCGCGAGGAGTGCCTGTTCGGGCGCCATGTACGGTGCGGCGGCATCTTCTTGTTCCCGAATAGCTCGCAGAGCTGGGGTTCGATCGACGGCGAGGAGATCGGTCGGTGTTCCCAGTGATCGGCAGGTTTCAAAGGCGGAGTTCCGCGATGAGCTGGTCCTTGGTAAGCCAAAGTGCGGTCCACTTCATTCCCGGCGTGTCGTTTGAATATCGCGCGCACTTGCGCGTAGTGTCGCGGTTGGTCACTAGCGCGGTTCGATGACACTAGGTGGCGCGCACGTCGCAATAACACCGCGCAACAAAGCGTTTGTTCGGTAACCTCAAAATTTCGAAGCGCACCAGGTCCCTGTTCGGGCGCCGTGTAACGGTTCCGGTTCGTCGGAATCTCCTTGTTGCCGAATAGCTCGCCGAGCCGGGGTTCGATCGACGGCGAAGAGATCGGTCGGTGCAGAAATAGACGTGGTGCGCGGGTTTAGAAATAACGACACATGTGCGGATCTGTACTGGTACTGTGACTGTGGCATACTGTGGTACTGGTGCTCACTATTCGCGTTACGCGCTCGCGGTCGCGGTGGCGCTGTGCTTCAGAGACGGTGTTACGTTACGCCGGTGCGTAGTGCGTACACTGTACACGTGGACGCGGGCTAATCCGCGACGTCGAGATTCGCGGAGATGTCGAGTTGTCGCGACGCGGAAGTCCACGGAAGTCTTCGGTGACCTAGTGCATAGCGGATGCAAGGAAGTTTTCGATCGTCGTTGACGCCGCGATCTCCCCTGCCACGGGTCGGGGTTTTCGGGTCTTCAACGGCGATGGCGCACCGACGTCGAAGCCTCCTGTGGCGGTTCTCCAGGAAGCGGGTGCGCCACCCACCTCGAACCGTACTCTGGACGCAGCCGGAGTTTCTCGGGACGCGGTCCCGAGAGGTTGCCGAGCGCGGCTCGGACTTTCAGAGGAAGGCGCGGCCCTCTCTGCTTCGGTGGAACGCGGTCCCACCGGTGGGAACCAGGATGCCGTACGACGAAGAGGAGCCCGTGCGGCGGGCAAGCTCGTCGTCGAGAGCGTGGGAAAATAGGCTAGTTTGGTTGTAATGGAAATGGAAGTGATACGTATGGATTGTACGGCTAGGACGAGGTTCCTGGGAGGCTGCCCAGGCAGGAATAGGTGCCCGTGCCGTGTTCACAGCGAGCTTTATAGCTCTCGATTGGTGACGAGGGGCGGTAGTGCGGCAAGGTGTTTGCCGGAAGTTCCGGTGACGTCGCGAATCCGTTTCGGGAAAATTTGGCATCCGGTTGCCGACAAATGTGTTTCTTGGCGGGAGGGCAGCGCGGCGAGTCGACAACGCGTTCGGCAGCTTTCGATTTTCATCGGCGGAGTTCGGCGGGCATAAATAATACGTTTCAGTTTATTAATATAATAATTAAAAATACACACACATATTGTATGTATATACGCGTGTATGTAAAATGGCAATTGTACACGCATGTACCGTAGTGGTGCCTGTAAAATCCTTTATAAGTTAATAATTTGAATTTTATATAAATTCTTAAAGCATCGCGTTGAATACTACAACTCCGTGTTATCATCTATCACGTTATAGTTATAGTTTTTCAAACGACAGCAGGAAACAAATTTATTTCAGATAAAATGATTTACATAAAATCTATTATATTTACAAGCGAAGTTATCGAACACGTACATTAGAAAAAATTATGAAACTTTGCACACAAAGACGCACCCCGGAATCAGAGGGCTGATGGAAGAAGCAGAGGAACAGCAGAGCACACTCTTTGGAACTCTCCGATTGACTTCAGACGAATCTTCTTCAAAGAGCTTACAATCGAAATACAGAGAAAGTCTTTATTTTACACCAACAGTTCTTGTACAAAATTGATTCTCTACCTCGTTTCCTATCCCAGTCAATCCCAGTCAAGCCGCATTCGGGAGTTGATAAGGCATTTGAATTCCTGCCGCGAAAACGTAGCTAAAATATCCGCTCGTGCCATCTGGAGGCAAGTCTCGCAATTAATAAATCTATGAATGAGAGCCACCTTCCTCCCGGGTGACCTTTTTCCAGCCGTGAAGACTATATAGTTCATGACAGTTAATTCGTATTCAAATCACGTGGTTTTGTTTTGACGAGTCGGCCCCCGGCCCGCTACTATAGAGTAATTATTGTTTCATTAAAAATGCCTGTCGATCAAAAACGTATCAATGGCCCAGAGGCATCGTTTCCTTATCACATTTATTCAAATATCAACAACAAAAATGTCAAAATGAAACATAACTTCACTAAAAGAAGCGACACACGCAATGATAATGAACTGAGAAAAATTTGTAAGGATTTACACAACACAAATTTCCTAAGCTTCAATTGTTGACCTGGTTATTTATTCATAAATTTTCTCTTATATTTAGTTTTGAAAACTGGAGTGATAAATCAAGCCAAAGGCTCTGCGTACGTAGAAATGGGAAACACAAAGGTTGTCTGTTCAGTATTCGATCCCAGAGAGGTACCGAACAAGAGCGGCTACTGTGTACAAGGAGAAATTTATTGCGAATTTAAATTCGCCCCATTTTCATGTGAAAAGCGCAGAATCCATCAACAGAGTGCAGACGAGAAACAGTACAGTTTAATTCTGCAAAAGGCATTGGAACCAGCAGTCTGCTTGGTAGATACAAGCATAATTACCAATTATAGATTTTTGGTATATTAATATATATAATCAATATTTTTTTGTAGCATGAGTTTCCTAATTTTCAAGTAGACATATATGCAGTGGTCTTAGATAATGCTGGATCTTCATTGGCAGCAGCAATTATGGCAGGTAGCCTCGCATTAGCTAACGCAGGTGTTCCTATGTTTGGTTTGGTTACAGCTTCTACTATAGTAAGTACATGTGAACATAAAAATGAGAAATATTGCTTTCCGATAAATGAATAAATTTCAAATGCAGGGTATCTATGGAGACAAGTTCTTAGTAGACCCCACGGATACAGAAGAGGTAATATGTAATACTCATCCAGAAGAAGAAGATGATTTCAATCATGGGACAATAACGCTTGCTAGTCTTCCCCAACACAATCAAATCTCAGAGGTGTTTCTAGTTGGAAATATTGATACAGATTCAGTTATGCACGCGACAGACGTTTTAACGGTAATCAATAAAGACATTTGTCCTGTGCTCCAACAGTGTTTAGTTAAAACTATCATGAAATTGCATAAAACTAAGTAACTGAAATAATGAACAATAAATTTTCGATGCAATTAAATATATATTTCTACAATAAAAAATTTGTATAATTATCATATTAATATAATCCACGTACTGCTTACAACAGCTATGCCATATACAATGTATCAAAATGCAGTTGAATTTTTTACAAAGTTGAAGAGCTTCCCACAGTTGTATATGTATATAAAGTATTAACAACTTCGTTCAGCGTAAAAAAAACGCAGATTACACTCGATATTCTAAGGAAGAACTCTACACAGATGATCTTTAAGCTACATATTTACATGTATATATATACATTTACATATGTACACAGTACATATATATATGTATATGTATATATATAAATTAAAAACAAACTTGAAAAAGTTGACTATCTCTCGATCAAGGCACTCCACTATCGAGAAAACACTTTAGTGTATCCTTCCATAAAAAAACAAAAATTATTATCTGTATAATTCATGTCGTTCTTTTATATAATACTTTAATGTGTTTTTTTCGGAATTTACACTATAGAAACTGATAACAAAACTTTTACTCCACTGTCTTCAATGGTGAAAACTTTATCCTTGCAAGGCGTAACATTCACATATAAAATCAAATCACTGTTTCTTAAAGCTTTTTAGAATTGGATAGATGTTATCAAATGCTTCATAAATCTCCTGTCGAACCTTTGCCCCTGTTTGAACATCGATTAAAATTAAACTCGTCGATTTAATATTATAGTTAATAGAATTCTTTGAATAATACTTTCTATTAAATACTCACCGGTTAAGACTACCTTTCCCGAAACAAATATAAGTAAAACGATCCTAGGTTTAACCATTCGATATATTAATCCAGGGAAAAGCTCAGGTTCATACGAGGAGAACTGACCATGGGTGAGTACTAAACCTTCCAATCTGATTGGAAATTTTACGTCACAGCTGCCTACCATATTTTGTATTTTAAAATCTAGGAACTTTGCCTTTAAGCAAAATAAACCAAATTAGAATGCCATTGTTTAGAAATGGTGAGAAATAATAAAAATATTTACTAACGGGAAAACCAAGTTTTTGAATAATTCTTGCATACTTTCTTGCAGCCAATCGTGAATCTTCTTCACTCTTTGCTCCTGTACAAACCATTTTCCCGCTACTGAATATCAGAGCGGTGGTCCTTGGCTCTCTTATCCTCATAATAACTGCAGCGAATCTCTTTGGATTATATTCCGCGTTTCTCGCATGGAGAGCTATCTTCTTTAAATCTAATTTGCAGTTCAAATTAACTGTAGAGACGATATTTCTACAAATAAACATCAATTATGGAATTTAGCATAATATATTCATCCTAAATTCAATTTTAACTCACTGGAGCTGCGGCAAAATTCCTGGATCGGCGGAAGCTGGTGTCATCGGTGTCATAGGACCTGGAGTGGATGGTCCTATTGACGATGGCGCAATGTGATTGTTATTTTGTACTAAAGGAGACATCATGTTTTGCTAGAAACATAATAATTCCTTCTTAAAGTAACGCTATAATAATAAACAATGCAAGTATTATATTATTTAGTGTTACTGGTGTTTGTGGCTGCATAAGACTCTGAGGAGTTGCAAAAGTAGGTGCAGTCGCATAAGCATGCATTGTCTTTTGGGGCGTTCCTATCATGAGCATTCCGCTCTGCATATTTGGACTCATCGAATGTAATGGTTGCAACTGATATTGTTGTTGAGATTGTTGCTGTTGTTGTTGTTGTTGTAAGGCATTAGGCAAAATCTGTTGATCCTCCTCTGGTTGATGCAACGGTGTGCCTATACTGGGTATACTGAACCCTGGACTTGGTAGCATCTGATCCATTTTCGTTACTTTCTTTTGAAAACACTTCACACAAAAATGTCTATGACTCGAACGATCTTAGAATCACTTTGTCCTTAACCAAAGAATCTTTTCGACGTTACAGACTTAAAAAAGAATTTCATCGTTTTGGTAATACCCATGTTTCAAAAAATAAATAGCACTGTATCACATTTATAGGTTAGAATTCATACGAAAGCGAAATTCCAAGTTTTCTTTCTATAATTACACAAAATGAACAAGCTACGTTCTTGGTGTTAGGTTAAATTTTAAAAGCTGACAATGTACAACAGCTTTTGTTTCTATTTTTTTGCCATCACTTTCTGCTTGTTTGTTTACAAGTCTACTTTGAAAACGGCCATAAACTCTGCGAGTTATAACGTATAGTAAGGCAATCAACTTGAATGGTTATGTAGCATGGACTTGCATTGACTTGCATCAACTTGCATGGACTATGGACTGTAAAGATTGTATTGTTGTACCCAAGAATCACTGATTATGTCAGTGCAAAGAATAAGTATAACAATGCAATAATAATACAACTGATCGTAAAATAATTTTTGAGTACTTTTTATTTCAATGTTCCTCTAGCTGTATATGTAGTCTTCAATACGGCTCAGTTTATCACTTTTTAAATTAAATAAATATACATGCATTTGGTTTTAGACAAATTTTAATCTAAAATAAATAGTTCCTATAGCATGTTCTCCTTAAAACAAGATGAAAGCGATTTCTTCGGTCCTTTTCGAAGATTCTCTACATCATACTGAAGCAATTGTTTCTGTTGCACTTGACTGTAAAGTATACTTTCAAGTACAGATATATCGGCTTTATGTTGAAGTTCCACTTTTAACATATCTTCCTAAAATTAAGGAAAGTATAGTCAAACATTATTCAATTATCATAGAATTAACAATTACAATAACGTAACACTTGCTTCCGAAATTGGAACCTGCTTCAACATTTTGATCAGCTTAGATTTTTCGTTTTCTAACATTGTTAACAGACTTATTTTCTCAGTATTGTTTCGAATTAAATTTGTTAAAATAATAAGGCCTTCATTGCAGTCTCTTTTTATGTCTGAAACAGTCAAAATGAAACATTAACTAATATATTTCTATGAAATTAGTTATACAAAATTTTTAGAAACATTAATTTACTCTTCAGATCCTCGGAAAAATTTTTCATGATCTTTCGCATATCTGTTTTGGTTTCATAAATCATTCTCTGTAAAACAGTCTCATACAGGCTTATCAAAGAGACTTTCCGACCAAATTTCTGAATCATTTTCTCTTTGATTTCTAATTCCAATGACTTATTTTGTTTTTCCATGTATTTCAAATCCATTTTTATCCGTTTTAGGTGTACCTCATTTTTCCTATAAAAAAACCAATTATTTCTTGTTAATTTATACATAACTTTATACATAATTTTTCACTTACTTTCTACTATCCACTAAATCCAAAGTTTGCTTTTGCAGTTCTCCTACTCTAGCATACAGACTTGACAATTCCTTCTTATTAAAAACTATACAGTCTTGAATGTCTGTAACACTTCCAGAATGCGATATGTGTTGCATTTGATGCATCTTTAATACAACTGTTACGTCAACATCATTTAGCTTTCTTTGTTTCTCCATCTAATCAATGTTGAAAGTATTCAATTGATGATTTTATTTATTTTTCCGAGAGATAGAAATATTTGTAATACCATAAATGCTTCCAGGGCCGCTTGGTTGGCCTTCAAATTATTCTCAACAATTTTTAAGCTTTTCGTCTCTATGTCCAACTCTTTCTGTAACAACTCGATCTCTTTTTGCTCCTCCTTAATTTCAAATTCATGCTTATATCGCTCTTTCCTCATAGAAAATGCTGTTTCGTACAACTGTCTATCACAGTTTGGAGGACAAATATTTTCATCGAACAAAACATGACCAGTATCGGTGTCTACTGTAGTATCAGTATCATCGCTGCTGGTCTCTGACGATTGTGTGGTAGTGTCCTCAGAATCTGAAATTGCAATTTAGATCATTTAGTATATGTGTTCCGTCGTAAAACCTTTTGCGAAGGGACAGGCGCGCGAAAAAATAACGAATCTACCTTATCGTCGGCTTCATGTGAAAATTACCTAAGTCCAAAAATGTAAATTTTACAGGAGGCAAAAAAAAAAGATTTAAAGCGGAACTATTTTGCTTTACACGGAGATTTTTTCAAACTATGTTTATATTTAGACACTAATTAAAGCAGTTAACAAAAAAATTACCCTCAAACCGTAGAAATTGAAGTATCTAACAAGGCGAAGCTGAAAACTAATTAATACACTGCGGATTTTATGCATTTATGACAAAAATGGGTACGTACAATTTAAAACAGTGGAGGTATTAAAAAGATTTAAGGCTACCAGTGTATTAGTTTCACCTTAACAAGATAATCAAAAGAGGAATAAAATTTTTATTTGGCTCCTGTGGCTTGCAATCAATGCAAACATTTTTTATTTTGCATAAAGATCCGCAGTCTACTAATTAAGAAGGGAAATTGGTACCATCTCTTTCCCTTGCAACTGTGTATTTTCTTTTGAATATTTTCTGAAGGAAATCTTGGAACTTGTTTCCAGCAATAAGTTTTGTGAATTCAGCAGCGATATCTTTAATCTTTGCATGCAACCTTCGAATCTCCTCTTCCCTGGTCGCGATTTTACTGTTCGTACTCTGCATCTATCCAAATATAATTTGATCAATAAATTCGTTTTATTTTTTATCTTTATAGTGATGAAGAGAATACTGCAGTACCTTCGATATCAGTGTGGTTCGTTCAGTTGACTTCAAGGTAACTTTCTCTTCTAGAGCGAATTCTGCTGCTTCGCACTCTCTAAGGATAATGAACTCCTCGTAAAGTGTTAACAAATGCAGGTTCATATAAGTGCTTTGGTATATGACGTCGAGCCTGTATTCTTCCAGCTCGTCCAACTCGTGCTCCAGTTTTTCATAACTCTCATTGATACATCGTAGGATACAATCCTGTTCGTACAATTTTCGCCACAAACGTGCACGCTTCATTTCCTTTTCCCAGGAAGTCCCCACAGCATCGCTTGTGTTCAAGTTTCGTATCAAATCACCTTGCATGGATATTTGACCCTTGATTTTCAACTTCGATACAGACAGGGCAGAGAAACTTTCCATCTCTTCCGCGACAGTCGCTATTTCATCGGAAAGCAGTACTTCATACTCCAAGTCGCTCTTACTCACTGGCATATCTACGCTCATCAGAGACTGTCTCTGTCGTTTCACTTGTTGCACTTGTTCTGACATTGACACATACTTCTCGAGCTGTAAGAGTGACGTTGACAGCAAATAAGTTGTTTCAAATGGTTCTAAAATTAACTGTTTAGCTGGAAATTTCAGTTCTTCGTAACAGTTATTCGAAATGAATAGACTGCGGATCTTTATGCAAAATCAAAATTTTCTACCTGAACTGCAACAAAAACTGGAGTGAAATAGAAATTTGTTTAATAGGTTTAAAGTAATATAGCGGTGTCTTTAAATTCTTCTAATGTTTTCCTGTTTTAGATTACACCCACTCATTTTTATCATAAATGTATAAAATCCACTGTCTATCCTTAACTATTTTAAGAACTGAAGCCGACATTATAACAGTTTTAAGCCCGGAATGATGATATTAACTGACGTCGAGTTTTTGTTCAGGAAATTCAACATCGATATTTGTCTTTAGCATATGCGGCAGAGGTTTCACGGTTTTATGAGGAATTTCTGATTGTATTCTTCTCAGCGTATCCGTTAATCGTTCGACTTCCGCCTGTAGACTCTGCTTTTTTAATTTGACTGCATTCAGCTTTTCATTGAAGTCTTCTCGCAGGTAATGAAGCTAGAAAAGACAAATATTTGCATACCAATCTGTGTTTAACGAATTCTCCGATTTTATACCTTGCGTCTGCTATCAAGAAGCTGCTTGTACTTCAATGCAGTTGTTTGTTTCTTCATTTTAAGATTGAAACCTGTACTTGTTTTTAAATTATATTCACCGATATCTTTCTTCGTTTTTTCAATAAAAACTGCGTCTTCCATGCGGCTTTTGGCTAGATTTGGTTTCCTCAAATGCAATTTTTCCCACTGAAAATGATGACAGATTGTTTTTGTATCGTATTCAACGTATTTTTCGTTGTATAATTTATTTACTTCTTTCTCTCGTTGAATCAAGCTTGCTTTCTTCTTTTTGTACTTCAATAGCATCTGATTGATCTGAATTCCTAATCCGGACGTCAAATCACTGAAGTCTTCACCTAAAAGACCCTCCAAGTAATATGTTTCCTCGTCACCTGTTTCTGTTCTACTGTCTTTGATTCCTTCCTGTGATACTCTGTAGTTGAATGATAAAATAATTGATAATTACAATATTTATATTATAAGAAAGGCATACCTGTCTATTAGATGTTGCTCTTCAAACTGTTTTACTATTTCCATTTGTTTTAATGTCGTGTCTATGTTCAGTTTCAATTCTCTTAGGGAATGCACTGCTTTGTCTTCGTTACTAAGTTTTAAAATTATACACTTCAATCAATATAAAATACGACATATTAAAGATAAACAACTATAATAAATAGACTGCGGTTCTTTATGCATTTATAGGAAATGAGTAGATGAAATTCGAAATTTTGTAAGAAAATTTTGAAAATTGAAGATGTCAATATATGAATTCTCATTTATTAAAATTATTAAGGGACGAAGTAGCATTCTATTTGGTTTCTGTTTCTTGCAATCGACGCAGACCAGTTTTATTTTGCGCAAAGATCCGCAGTCTAATAATAATGCTCACAATATACTGCACACTGCAAAAGGCAAATGCGTAATAGGTGTAACAAAATGGTCCATCAGCTTCTCCAATTCCAGCCTACTTTTCTCCATTTGGAATTCTAGCTTTCTCTGCATTAATGCGATCTGTTCTTTCAAGTGTTGCTCCAAGTCCTCTGTAATCCTAGGGTCCAACTCGAAATGTGATATTTGCTGAGACGGAATGAGTTTCCTGTTTCTAATGTGGCAAAGTAGAACATTATAAAAGAAAAAGTTCCATGTAGGTAATTAATATCAAGAAGAAACTGCGATAAACCTGTGAATAATGTGGACATATTCTTCCACTAAGCCACGTATAATTAGTAAAACCTCCTCTTTTTTCTTCTCTGCAGTCGAGATTATTCGATTCTGCTCCATTTGTGTAATTACCTCTTCTAAACTCGGATGATCGTCATCCATATCTTCAATACTTTTTGGCTGTATTTATGAACATAATTAAAATATAGAATAGTCAACAGGGTAGTATCAGTGAAAGCATAAACATTTACCAGAGGTAAAGAGTCCTCTGCAACAGGTATTTCTATGCTCTCTTCTGCAGTGTCATAATTAATCGTAAAAGAAAATATGTTTCCATCATAGCCGCACGTCAATAACATTCTCTTGTCATAACTTAATAAGATCTTGGACATGTGTCCATTATAATAATCATGTATGGGAAGGATCCAGCAGTCTGAGAAGTCTAACGGATCTTCTATCTTCAACCTGCATACGTAAAGTTCTCCGTACTGTGTTCCCAAAAACAAGTATTTTTCATTATCGCTTAAAAACAAAAGCATTATTAATTGTCAGTACTAATTTTCCTTTCTAGAATATGTTGATATATCGTCGTACTAGAAAAAACAATTGTGTATTTCCGTATCTTCTACGTTTTCAATTATCCTACTTCTCATTGGTTTAGTGTCCTTAATCTTTCCAGACAGCGGACGGAAGTATTCGTAAACATATCCTGCATCAAAACCATTTACAAACAGCCATACATTGCCGTTAGTACCGTATTCTGCTATTGAAATTTTATTCGGTACTTCTGGAATATAAATTTCTGGAAGGACCATCTTCACATCATCAAATTCCGCTGTAAAAGGGAAAATGGAGTACCGAACATAATATATACAAAATAATACGGCTGAATGAAATTAGAATTAAGTCATTACCAAGATATGTTTCTTCGTCGACCACAATATGAGGATTTTCTTTGATTAATTCCTCCAGTTCCTTCATCTTCTCTGCAATTTTTCTCTCTTTCTCTTTTTCGTATTCTTTTCTTACATTTTCTTTTTGTATAAAGGATTTCACCGACTCAAATTTAAATTTTGCTGATTTGCACTTGACCAGTTCGTAAGAAGTAATCGTGTACGATTGAGACACAGTGGGTAGCTGCACTTCCATGCAATCTCCCTCGAGACATCCAACTAACAGAGTTGCTCTCTGGTCAAGATAAATAATATAAAACAGTGTACAATGTTCGAATAAGTTAGTTGGAACTGTTCATTTACTTCTTGTCCATTCCATGTCATGCAAGTAGCAGGTGATGGAACCTTCACGTAGCCAATAGGCACAATTTGTGGATAAGAAGCAGTGGATTGGACATTGAATACGAAAATAGTAGCATCTTCACTGCCCGTTACTAACAAACTGAAATCAAATGATCTGATGTAATAACAGCAAGGCTTGAAAACTGTTACAATACTGGTTTGTAAAACAGTTATGACGCCAGCTAATATCTGTTTCGATTACAGTTCGTATATCGGTTTGAAACAGATATTAGCTGGAAATTTCGGTTCTTTGTAACAGTTATCCTAAACGAAGGTTCTTTTCAGAATCTTTTCTGTTATTTTCAGAACCTATGGACCTACATACCTACATGAAGCTTTATAACGCATTATAGTAATTGGCATCGAATGTGGTTTTAAGCATTGAATGAGCCTCGTATAGTCTCCTTTTATATTATCCCCCGTATCTGCTGCCTTTATTGCAATTGTTATCATTCTAATAACGCCACTTCGGAAAGCACAGACAATCGTAGAGCCTGTTTTATCAGCCTAAATGTTTCGAAGTTGTAAATAATGTTCTTAGCATCATAGATATGAGAGAAACAATATTCACCTCGCATGGAAGCCAAACCACTTGACTTCCACTATCGCGAAATCTGTGAACAACTATTAATTTCTTTCTAATGTAATTGTAAACGTGCAATTGACCATTACCATCGATTGTGGTAACGAATGGTCCCCAGACTGCTGTGTCCATGTCGACTATAGGACCAGCGTGACATGTAAATATTTTTTGTTGTACATGGTCTTTTTTACTTGTAGAAAGATCGAGTAACCATAATCCACCATTTGCATCCTACTAAATATAATATCTGTGAACGGTATATTACAGAACATTTTTGTCATACAACAGCTTTACCTGAGCATACCATGTTGTTTTCTCTGGATCGTCTGGTTCTTGTTTTTGGATACTCATGAGCATCGCGTTTTTTTGAAAATTTTTCTCTTCTTCCATAATATGGAATTCATATATCGGTTGCAACTCAAGAATCTGTTCTCCTTTGGGGAGATCCGCATGATCAATAGTATCGTAAAACCAAAATCTTATCCATCCATCCGATCCTGCATAAGACTTCTTAGATTAGAAATTCTCAATTTGCATTTTCAATGTTCCGATTAAGTTTATAACTAGACTGCGGATCTTTATGCATTTTATAGTAAAACTGAGTAGATGAAATGGAATATTGTTGGAAAATTTGACAAATTAAAGATGTCAATAGATGATTTCTCCTCCATTCAAATCATTAAGGGAAGAAGTAACATCCAATTTAGTATTCTATTTGTTTTAATCGATCCAGAGAATTTTTATTTTGCATAAAGATCCGCGATCTATTTATAACATTACCGACTGATATAAGCTCTCCACTGATGTATTCAAATTGAGTAATATAATTTGTGTGTGCTAGCTCTTTGTTTTTTCTACTAGCTTCAAGTTTAATTAAATTTTCATCCCATAACAGTATATTGCCCCATTCACATCCCGAAATTACCTAAAATACGAGAAAACATATAGCATAGCATATTATATTATTTTAAACTAATGCATCCTATTAATGTAGTTCTCTCACTGTTTCATTAGGCATCGGATGAATTGCTATGACATCAGAGATCTCTGTATTCCCAAATTTACCAGTTTGACCTTTCAATTTCAATCCAGTGAAGGTTTTGGCCACCTTCCAAAATTTAATATGCCCCAATCCACTGGACGTCAATTGGCCAGGAACATATTTTGAAAAAGTGACATTGTATACATCTTGAACATACGATTTGCATTGTAAAACGATTGCTAACTCTTTCCAGTTCCAGAGAGAGATGTAATAATCGGGTTCGCCACCTTGCGATACCAGTAACAAACCATCAGGACTGCAATTAGAATGTTTAATTATATTTTAACAAAATGTAATTAAGAAAAAATATTTATGACAAACCTGTTTACCTGTAAGCCAAATGGAAGTAACGTTTAGTTGTTCCACCTTTCAAAGCAGTCACCTCTTCCATAGACGGCCAATCGTATACGATTATTATTGGATCTGTGCCATTTTCTGCTACGGCAAAGTGATTATTTGTAGGATTTTTCTATAAAGCAATAAAGATTTATAAATTTACGGACTTATAAATATACTTATTTAAGAAACAAGGATATACTCACAGATATGTGACCAATACCGCCGCCTAAAGTGCTTCTTCTGAATGAAATAGTATTTTCTAATACATTGAAAAAATGAATCAGATTGCCGGAAGTAAAGGCAATGGTATTTTCATCGACCACGCACAGATTGAAGTATTTCTGACAATCGTATGCGTAAGAATAACTGTTTCAATATTAAGAAATTATACATCTATCGTATAATAAATGAAAGATCTACTGTATATTTCAATCAAGGATACAAAAACTCGAGAAAATTTTGCGGTATGGATCCATTGTCTGGTTTTCTGGCTAGAAACGAATATTCTTCGATAAACTCCGCACTTATTCTTTTTTCAGAAGTTGTTTTATCATTTTCATACTCAGAATCGTTTTCATCGTCAATATTTTCTGCTGAACCGTTTTCAAATTCATTTTTACCACCGTCAGCCATTTTGCATTTGCGATTTACGAATCAACCTCAAAATATCAATGCATTTATTGAACTGGCAAATAGTTAAGTATAAGCATTTTTTAAGTGTTTTATTTAATTTATATGTTTGTATATTAATTGGATGTTGAATTTCTGCAATGCACAATTTTTCCTCCGTAACGTCGCGCGACTTGGGAGTTATGGTAAAGAGCAGTGAAAGCGATTTTTTCTTCATTCTCAGTGGCTTGCACGCTTGCACTCCAGAAAAAAATGTAAATAAAACATGTTTTTATTTGTATTTGGTTCTTCCTATAAGTCGCATATAAATTACAACAAAGTTTGAGAGCTATATTTATATATATTATAATTAGTAAATAAAATTGTTTAAAATAAGCAGCACTCAAGGAACTGTCCTTTGAAGTGAATTTCAAATAGTAGGGAGTTGTTAGCAACAAAATTGAAAAATAATTCGAAGTGCAAAGGGATAATCACAGAGAGTACATATTCCATATTCTGACAATCATGGAAGATTGTGAAGTGGTGGGGATAGATGCATGATGCTAGGGAACATATCGAAAACGCGACGTTACGGAGGAAATTCTGTGATATGACTAACTCTGTCTTGATAATCCAGGGGTGGTAACAAATGGCATTCAATCTCATGTATCCGTGTTGTTAAGCGACTGTCAAGTGAATACGAATCTCAATTGTAACAAAGTAATTTAATCATGGTGAGTAATTAATGAGACATTCGTGTTAACTGGACTACCTTTCATTGTTTATTCGTATTCTTGTAAGTTGTATCTCCTTGATACAACTTGTCAATACTCCATTAGACGAGAGTTGTCACAAAAATTTTAAAACGACCCCAAATTCGATCACAGATTCGCTTCATTCTTATTCAAAACAGAGCTGGGAAAACCAGGTTAGCTAAATGGTACATGAACTTCGACGACGACGAGAAACAGAAATTGATAGAGGATGTCCATGCTGTGGTGACTGTTCGAGATGCCAAACATACCAACTTTGTTGAGGTAACATGAACATATACCAACGATAATAATATCAAACGACTCTTAATTTTCTGCATTTCAGTTTCGTAACTTCAAGATTGTATATAGGAGATACGCAGGTTTATATTTCTGCATTTGCGTCGATGTCAATGACAATAATTTATGTTACTTAGAAGCAATACACAATTTTGTCGAGGTATTAAACGAGTACTTCCACAATGTATGTGAATTGGATCTGGTTTTCAATTTCTATAAGGTACATTTCAATCTTGGACTTATAACAAATCATTATCAGTTGTGTTCATAATAAAAATCTTTTATAGGTGTACACAGTTGTAGATGAAATGTTTTTAGCCGGAGAAATAAGGGAGACAAGTCAAACGAAAGTACTGAAGCAGCTTTTGATGTTAAACTCGTTAGAATAAAGTTATTTCATTCACTTTGTTGTATTAATTGAACACATCATAAAAATATAAGAAATAAACTATATTATGAGGAAATATTTCATTAATTCGCATTCGTATCATCGAATACAATTATTTAATTATATGTAGCTAATTGGAAAGAATATTTTAATTTTATATTTAGTATTTTTTAATCGAATTATCTTCATTTATAAATCGATTGCTCGATTTCGGGGTGCGATATAAAACACGCCTCTATTATCGATTTTTTCAAGAAATCGATTCTAACATATCAATTGATATAATATTACATATATATATATATATCATGTATTATGATTTATGTAATATTATAATCGATAGCAGCCTTTCGTTTCGCCAGAGAGGAAATTTCCTCTCTGCTCTCACTTATCAAATGTTTTTGATATAATCGATTTGTTCATGATTCGAGCTATCGAAGTCATACGTCATACGTACAACGCGAGCTGTGACCAGCTTGGACCAGCTGTGTTGAATTGAAGTTCATGATCTTGGTAGACGAAAGATCTCGATTTTACGTGTAAATAACTAACAATCGATGTAAACTTTAAAATTAGTTCTTGTTTTATCGATAAGTGATGATTGATTTATTGGCACGCGTCTGCCCACCGGAGATACTCAAGACACGTTGACAGTGTTTATATCATATTATTATTTATATTATATTAAATCACATTGATTTTTTTTCATTACATCGGTGTTATTATCAATCTGTGAGGTGTTTCTTTTTACATGGTACACATAATGCGGTAAAACTAACCTATTCGAACAAAGAAATAATGATACATAGAAGTTTCCTGTTACAATGGATTCTGGTGGTGATATTTACAATCACTATTATTTACCTAAAAATGAAATTAAATTTCCTGGAGGATCACTACAAATTATTGCGTACGCGTGATTATAGAGAATGTAATTTTATGAATTTCTAACGTAAAGAGCATCGTCCTTTTAATATTTCATTCTGTTAAAGGTGATGGAATAACATAGGTATCGTATCGTACTTCCAGACAATGCCATCACGCAAGGCCAAAACAGTATTCAAACTGGACTAGAAACCAGCCAGCGATCTTACAAATCGTTGCCTTTCGACGATGTCGTTATCATCTACAACAGGGTACCAAAAACAGCATCAACCAGTTTTGTTGGTTTGGTCTATGATTTGTGTAAACAAAACAAATATCATGTTTTACACATTAATGTTACCAACAATATGCATACTCTTACTCTTCCTAATCAGGTAACATTTATCACCAGACTATGGATCTTTATGCAGTTATAGCAAAATTGAGTAGGTGATCAATATATGGTTTCTCCTTTATTAAAATCATTAAGGGAAGAAATAACATTCAATTTAGTTTCTATTTCTTGCAATTTATGTATTTAGACAATTTTTATTTTGCATAAAGATCCGCAGTCTATTTATCACTTTATTCATGTAGCACGTTAAATGTCAAGCCTGCTTTGCTCGACTTACCGTGTACGCCGCACTCTTATGTCAAGCAGGGAGAGCTGCGTGCATGAACAAAAATCAGAGCAGCAGCGTGCCATGAACACAAAATCTACAATCGATTTATGGGAGCAGGCATGACGTTTAACGTGTTTATTTTTTATCTATATCGCTTTAACGATGTATTTGAAATTACAGATTCAATTTGTGAATAATATAAGTGAATGGACTTCGAAAAAGCCAGCATTTTATCATGGTCACGTGGCATTTTTAAATTTTGAAAAGTGAGTAAAGTAAGGTATTTATTATGTGTAATGTATGTTTTCTTATTGTCTTAAATTAAGTCTTGCATTTTAAGGTTTGGAGCGAAACAAATGCCTTTATATATAAATCTCCTGAGGAAACCTTTAGATAGGTTTGTGTCTTATTATTATTTTTTAAGATACGGAGACAATTTTAGACCACATTTAATTAGGAAAAAACATGGGGATACAAAGGTCAGTACAATAAATTATGGTTTGTATTAGATACTTGGATGACCATTATTTTATTACATGTTTTAGACGTTCGATGATTGCATTGACGCTGGTCAACCGGATTGTGATCCAAATAACATGTGGTTACAAATACCTTTTTTATGTGGCCATGATCCTGCTTGTTGGTAAGATTTAACAAAACATTCTAATAATAATGTTTCCATTGATGTTCAAATAAACATACTGTTCAACAGGGAAATTGGAAATAGTTGGGCATTGGAAGAAGCGAAGAGAAATTTACAGAAGCATTATCTCCTTGTGGGAGTGACGGAGGAATTAACGGAATTTATTGAAATTTTACAGCTCGTGCTTCCACGTTTTTTCAAAGGAGCTTACAATTCTTTTTTACATAGTAAGAAAGGAAATATTTATTAGATCTTGCGTGTTTTTAGGAAATGTTCACAATATTTATAATATTTCAGATAATAAATCACATTTGCGTCAGACCACGCAAAAGATTAATCCACGACCTGAAACAGTAGACAAGATACAAAAATCTGTCGTCTGGAAAATGGAAAGTGAATTGTACAATTTTGCTCTAACGCATTTCCATGCCGTGAAGAAACGTTTGATAAATGCCTCTCCTCAAGACGCGAATCAACGATTCATGTACGAGAAAATACGACCAAAATAAATTTACTTTCTTAAATAAGTAGTTTTCTATTATATTTTCGTATGAAAGTAAACAAGTGCATATTTGAAAAAATGTAAAACAACGAAATAGTTTATTGGTTTGTTTTCATTTTCAATAAATTCATAGAGCATTCGCAGGTTTCAAAGCAAACATGTAAACAGGATACAATCCACGTGGAAATTTGTGTTGCTGTTCCTCTTTGATGCAAACTAAATTCGACTTTTGGAATATGTGGTATAATTGTGACAGGGGACGTGTTACGGAAGAATCCTTCTCGTCAACTTCCAAATGTTTGGTGCTCGTAACATTCTCCTTGACCACTATTATACCATTAGGTCTCAAACCCGTTCTACAAAAATTGTGTTCAATAGTTAGATGCCTAGATATTTGAACAGTGTTGTCAAGTACTTACGAACAGTTTTGGAAGAATTGTACTAAATGATCATCTTTCAAATGACCCAGAACCCATTGACACCAAATGACATCGTACTTCTTGGCAGTGAAGCAAAAGTTTTGGAGTCCTTCAAATGTTACTGAATTAACTAAATGCCTCTTAAATAGTTATCAGCACCAATTAAAAATTACCAATAGAGTAGTAGCTGCCAATTCTCACAGAATAGTTTTTCAAACATGTTTTAGCAACTTCTAGAAATTTTGAATTTTGCTCCACTAAATCGACATATTTAAAATGATTTAATAATAAATTCTTAGTTATCCTTCCTATACCTGCACCACAGTCTAATGCGTACGTTTTCGATGGTGCATTCTTTGACTGAAATCAAACAGAACAATTACTACAGTGTTCGAGCATTAATAATTATATGATTTTTAGATTGTCGCACCTCGAATAGAGCCTTTAAAAACACTGTAGAACCCCTAATGTCTGTTTGAGAGATAAATCCAAAACCTCCAAGCATTCCATCTACAGTTGGTGGAATGTGCTCCCAATATTTTGCAGCCGCAGAATAAAAATCACTTTCTTCATTGCCATTCTCTTCTCTTTCCATCATTAATGTTGCTACAGTTACTATTAGGTTAAAAATTTAATAACTATAGGAAATAAACAGAAATATACTGAAGATGTGCCATGTGTCTTACTATTTAGTATGTATAACAACTATTATATAAACTTCATTGTTATATTTCTTAATATATTTATTCAAGTCAGTTTTATATTCAACATAATAATTATTACAAAATATAATGTATGCAACTTTTATTTGACTACAAATTTAATAAGAATACACGTCTAACGGGTTTGTCTTGTTTTATAAGTAAATATACGTGTATACAGTGATACATATTAGTACATATACAGCAATATACAGTATACAGTCACAGACCACGACAGACATTGCATGCAAAATGCAATGCATTTTTCTGTCTACAATTCTGAATTGTTCTGAATCATTCTGAATTACCGACTCTGAAGAAAATTCCCTAGCACGACAGCGGACTCAGCAGATGCTCAGCAGACTTGAGCTGACTTGAGCGTGCTTGAGCGGACTCCGCGGGAGCGAAACTAGCGCCATCATCTACTACAAGTGCTGGAAAGTGTCGCCTCTATCAGTCTATCGGCGTAGAGGTGTACTACGGATGAAGTAGGACAAGGATAGAGAGATATGTACTTGGCTCTCTTGCAAGGCTGCGACGGAGAGGGAGATATGGCCCTCGCAGGAGAGACAAAGACAGAAAGTAACCGAGCAGTTTGAATTTTCGATGAACTCTCTCCCATTTCCTCAAGCGAAGAAGCAATATTTTTGTACAAAGCCCTCGGATTCGATTCTTCAGAAAATCTATTCTTTGGGCGAACAAATCGATCTTTCACACCTCGATATTTTGTGAGACATTTCTCAAAAAATCGATTCTAAACTATCGATGTAATATTATGTATATTTGTATATATATATATATATGTATGTACATGTTCCGATTTGTCGAGGTTTCGATAGTGAATCGATTATCGCTTCTATAAGAAAAATATCTAAATAACAAGATATATAAACAATATTACGAATGAAAAAGTTATTTCCTGTTTCAGTATTCACGTGCAAAATATTAAACTGAAGCATTCGTTGATTTTAATGAGAATACGTACTATGGCAAAACTATACGCAGTCATTCGTCAGTTTGGTTAGGATAAAATCGATGTTAGTCGTTAGTGGCCATTTCATCTGGAGTCATGGCAGAAGTGAGACTTTATGATTCAACAATTTGTAGATTATGTGCAGAAGACAATGGAAACGGAGAATTGCTTTATATGGGGGACAACGACGATCCGGATTTGAGTTCCATGGTGAATCGGTATTTGCCGCTCAAGGTACAAGTCTTCAAAACATCAGTTTCTAACTTGACTTCCTGCTTTTTGTATAAATACTACACGAATCAAATGTCCAATGTTTCCTTTTAATACTTTTCGTGTAGCTTCGTGTTTTATCTATTTTATGAAAATCTGTTAAAAAGCGCTATATGAAAAAGATTTTCATGTTTCCATGAAGAATTTACTCGGTGACACAGTATTTCACAACGATAAAAAATAGTTCAGTTGCATCAATGAATTATTAAAGGGTTTATTATTATTAATCATCATTTGAATATTCTCATTGACGTTGTTGCACTTTTATGTGCTGATTCGTTAATTAAAAGACAAATCTCACAGAGGTATACAGCATTTTGTGGCTTGAATTACGGTTCGCGACATTGTTCGTATACAAGTACAAATTTATAAGAATTAGGTAATTTATTTTAAGGTTATGATATTATAAAATAATGTTTCTTAATTGTATTTGGAAATAATTTTGTCTTTAAGATCCAAGATGACGGCAAACTGCCACGCACTATATGCCCTGGTTGTAACATACAACTGGAGGCAACGATTCAGTTCTTCGAGCTACTGGTGGATGGTCAGAGAAAAATTCGTGAGATGTGGAAGCATCAGGTAGAACAACAACGCAAGGCGGAACGGGAGCGGTTTCGTACTGGCAAAGAAATTTCAGAAACAGTTACTGATACGTTGGAATTAGACAACATTTCACAATACAACGAAAAGGACCAATTCGAGCAGCAAATTATAATAAAAAGTATTATTTTAAATACTATCTTAAACAGATTCACTTTTAGAAAGACTATTACAGTATTCTGTCCATAACTGTTGAAAAGATCTCTACAATCGCAACATTCAATGGTTACGGAGAGAATACTGTAAGGATACGAGTACAACGGATTGTGAGCTTAGCAGTTGATCATCAAAAACGCCATTCTCTTTGCTCGCATCACAGCTCCGTTGTACTCATACCTTAACACGTCAAACATCAAGCCTATTTTGCTTGGCTTTCCGTTTATGCTGCATTGTACAGCATGTAGCATGAACATAAAGTCTATGGGATGGCTGGTCACAATAAGACTGGCTTGGTCTTTAACGTGTTAAATATTAAACATTTCATATTTTTATATAGTAATGCCAGATGGTTCTATGTATGCTGCGGAGCATGAGATGAGTTTACAAATGGAGGGACTGAGTAAACCAAAAAGAAAGAGGGGACGACCGCCAAAAACTCACATAGAAAGCATATCCATGGTTTGTAGAATATCTTCGATCCACAATTATTCTAAAAAGTATTCTACTTCTATGACGGATTGCAAATAGTTTTCAAATTTAATTGTAGGAGTTAGCAAAGGGGGTGATGGCAGAAGCTGGAAGCCAGGAGGATGAAGATAAACAGGAAGAGGAGGTAGATGAGATGGACGGAGACGGGAGACGTCGTAGGAAGCGTAAGGTTCCAAAAAGGTACTTCTCAAAAACAAGATAAACCAGTGTCACTACTGTCATTTTTATAACAGAGTGTGGAATGCCTTACAATTAGATACATGGAAGCAGTTCAAGGCAAGGAATTAGAGAGAATATACAAGGAGGAAGGAGTAATCGATGAGGAAGACGACGAAGAGCCAGATAACTTTGAGGACTCGGAAGAACAATTAAATATGTCTGTTCCCGATAGTCAGGAAGGTAAGGAATGAACAACTTAACTCTCTTAAGGGGGTAGATTCGTTTTTAGGATTGCAATACTATAATGCAGACATGGGATTTTTCATATATATATAGTCAAAAGTGCTTATGAAGCATAATTTGCATTATTCGGCAGCATGTAGCTGTCACAGCTTTATGAAAATAGCTACATGCGCAGCTTTACACTTCTGAATAATGCAAATTATGCCTCATAAACGTAAAAATAGGAATTTTAAGGGCGATTGCGGCCTAGATTGATTTTTCATTTAGCACTTTTGGCTATATGGTATACTGAAAAACCCCATTTTTGCATTATCTATAAATGAGAAAACGCATCTTCACTCTTGCAATCCTGAAAACAAGATTGAATAATCTTTTCTGATTAATGCAGAGATAATTGGTCACTTGGAGTCCGAAGAAGGGAAGGACTTGGGGGAGTTAGTAATAGTGAATCGAGGAAGAGGACGAGGTCGACCAAAGGTACGTCGTAGAAAAAATAAATTTACATGCCAGCTCTGTGGCCGAGGATTCTTACAACGCAGCAGATATATTATACATAAGTAAGTAGACATTTTTGTAGATGTATTATTATAGTGGTCGATTTCAATGGCTAAAATACTTTTTATGAACAGGAGTTTCCACAAGGGAATAAAATACGAGTGTTCGGAGTGTAAAAAATTATTCACAAGCAAGGAAAACTTGAGTTTACATCAAAAAGCCAGTCACCATGATGGCAGTAGTGAACAGAATGTTGAAGATTTGAAATCTCCTTCATTCGAAGAGAACCACAGGGTCGCGAACGCTCTTGAACCCTCTTCATCTGAAGAGCCAAATATAACTAAGTTATCAGACGCATCAGACCACGTTCAAAAGACTTTCTCATGTGAACAGTGCGACAAATCCTTCGAATCCATGCAAGGTTACAACTCGCACATAAAAATGGACCACCAGTGCGAAAAGTTGTTCCCTTGTACAATTTGTAATAAGGATTTTACACAGCAATCTGCTTTAAAGGTTCATATGTCGATACACGAAGTGAGTATCACAAAATTTAAATATTTTCTATATATAGATGTGTGATAAGTATTTTTTTACCGTTTTCTTTTTTTTTTTTTTTTAGAGAAATAAATTGGAGAAAGAGTATCCGTGCGACATTTGCGGAAAGGTTCTCAATCATCCGAGCTCGGTAGTGTACCACAAAGAGGCAGAGCACAACAATGGTCGTCGATTTGTTTGCAACAAGTGCGGAAAGAGTTTCAAACACAAGCAACTATTGCAACGCCACCAACTGGTACACTCAGACGATCGACCATACATTTGCAAATCTTGCAACGCCAGTTTTAAAACGAAAGCAAACTTAATCAACCATCAGTCAACGCACACCGGCGAGAAAAAGTATTTCTGTGAAATTTGTGGACAACAGTTTGCTCACAAAACTAGCCTCACGTTGCATTATAGGTCGTTATAAAAGCAGAATTGTTTTTAGACGCTTACATCGATAAACAAATAAAGAAATAATTTTATATTTAGATGGCACACGGGTCACAAGCCGTACACTTGCGAAGTATGTCACAAAAGCTTCTCGCAGAATGGAAACTTGCAAGAGCATATGCGAATACATACAGGAGAAAAGCCGTATTGCTGCGACTATTGTGGAAGAAAATTTACAACTTCTTCGCAATTCAAACTTCACGTAAAGCGACATACAGGGGAGCGGCCATGGAAGTGTGAGTTTTGCGCGAAATGCTTCCTACACAAAGATACTTGGAAGTGTCATGTGCGCAGACACAAAGGGGAACGTCCTTTCCAGTGTGCTCATTGCAATCGTGGTTTCACAGAACAATGGGCCTTGAAAAAGCATCTACGTCTTCATACTGGTTGGTACGCTTTCTATTAATTTCCGATTTTATGATGCAGTATATAATTAACTTGATTCGTTCGACAGGAGAGAAACCATATTCTTGTGACATATGCGGGAAGGCTTTTGCAGACTGTTCGAATCTTACGAAACATAAAAAAGTAAGAGTTTGAAATTTACCTACGAATAAAATGTTACGTGATTATGATTAATATCGAGAGAATTTTAGGTGCACAGAGAGAATAAAATTTCTACGATCGGTGAAGTTGAAGGCTCTCCAATTGGAGAAGTTTGGCAAATTCTACCAAGTTCCCAAGAGTCTGATGAGCACTCGTTGACTGACCAAATGGCACAGGTTATTGCAACAGATGATGCATCGGGTGATGGCATCCAGCAGATCATTTATGTGTCATACCAGGACCCTGATGATCCTAATCAGTCTCGAACTCTACATTTTGGTAAAAATATTTATTAAAAGGGAGGGTTTTCTTTGGGGGCCTTATCGAATGGTATGATGAAAGATCAATTTGGTTTAGGGGCACATTTGACCACCTTATTCGGCTATAGCCTTTTAGAAGAACCCTCTTAAATTAATTTTATTTATGATTTAGTTGATGCTGGCATGATAAGGAACAAAGAAGACAAAGTAAACGCTAATCAGTCGTTACCTAACATAAATGTTGAGAACAGCGAAATGATTTCAAATCCTGCTCACAATAATGGCAGTAGCAATTCAAGCGAACGAATGAATGTGGAACTTTCAGAATCTGATCTTCAATTACAGGTAGAATTATGATGTTAAGTATATAATAAATTGGAATAACAATATACAAACAGTATGCTTGCAGATTACAGATGAAGAAGGCAATCCAATTCCTCTTTCGATTCAAGATGCCCGACAACTTTTATCCCAGAGCCAGTTTGTTAACCAACTTAACAACGGCCAGGAGATCAGAGTTCATCCAGGAGTGATTGCAGACGACTTAACAGCACCGTTGAGCGTTCATGTAAATCAGGGTTCAGATATGAAGAGCGTTGACATTGCGAACGCGGAGGAAGTGAAAATGAAGAATATTTCGAGTGTACAAACGGATGCGGAAGCAATCGTGAAAGCATTAGAGGTAATATTATGAAATAAATTTATTTACCTCAGCGAGTAAGTAACACTGTCCAACAGCCAAAAAGGATTTCAATTCTCACTATGCAATTCTTATAGAGTTTTTTTGCACTGATTCCGAATCTGTCCTTAATTTTTCTCCTAGACGCACAGTTTTTGAAAAATTTGAGTTTGAAAAAATGACATATTTTTCAACTTTGAACAAATATTGTGATGTTATTATAAAAGATATTGAATTGATCTTTACAGCAAAAGATTCCTTGGACTTTCCCGAATACAGTGATATCCAATATTAATATATTAATATATTTTTTCAAACTCAAATTTTTCAAAAACTGTGCGTCTAGGAGAAAAATTAAGGACATATTCAGCGCAAAAAACTCTATAAGAATTGCATAGTGTGAATCGAAATCCCAATAAAAAGTTTAAATTTGTTGGACCGTGTAATTAGACGATCCGAGATCAAATTTGCGTTTCAATAACAAATAGGAAATTCTATAGAACAGTGTTTCCCAAAGTTTGAACATCTGTGTAGCCTTTCTATAACTGTCGTAACACTGAGTATCCCCCGTTAAAACAATCGGTATTAAGTAGCAGGCGTGTACATCCTTTGTACACAACAGTAGACTCCCACTGCACCAGGATTGTTGCACTAGAATCAGTGCATACCCCCACCAAACTCGTACCCCCAGGGGTACGCGTACCATACTTTGGGAAACACTGCTATGGATGTTTGTCATACTTAAACTAACATAATTAATTGTCCGTAACAGGACGAAAGCACAGATGCAAACGCAGTCGCAACAATCAATCAGATGGAAGAATCTGAGCAATCGGGAATCACCGAAAACGAACAAGCAATCGAATTCACGACACAAGACGGCCAAAAAGTCCGTTTAGTCACTTCTTATCACGTGGACCCAATACAATTAGCTTCCGAATACCTCACTATTGTATAAAAAAGAAAAGAAACGTACAACCATATAAATCTTTTTTCGCAAGTGTCATCGTTTACACAGATATAATTTCACAGTTGTAAAAGAAAACGTTTTTTGATTTTAGAAACTGTAGAATACAAATAGTAGTCAATAAAAGAATTAATTCATTCAAAATAATCATACACAGGTTCTCCTCAATAATTGCTAAACCTTGGAAATACTCTTTTATTTTTACTAACTTTTATGACTGTAGCATGTTCGCAATATATGTACATAACTTTCCTTTCGAGTGTATTTATGTTTGTTGGTTCATGAAAACGTTTAAATCAGTCTCATTAATTTCCAACAAACCGGCCTCTTTGTAAAGCTTATATATGTGCGGCAAATGCTCGCAATTCTCAATAGCGTGATCGTTTCTCAACAATTCCGTTTTCAGAGAGGCGCCAATTACGTCTTTGTATCCGATCAATTTCGTTCCGACTTCCAAAGTATCCACCCACATCGTGTTTTTCAAATGCAGGATTACCTGAAAACGAAGTGTTATGTTTCATATGGAAGAACTACGTGTGTTCGTTTAAGAACACATATTTTAATACGATTTACCGTTCCTATAATGTAGGATCTATCGTCAACGTTGTCCTTGAACCATTGGAATACAGTATCAGTCGCGCATCGGTTCCAAACGTATTCATTGTCGTGCGGAGCTATGCCGGCGAGAATTACTTCGACCACTTGCGCTGGGTATTTTCGAAATTCTTCTGGCATGTCCAACAATCTATATACCTATTGTAAGTAACAAAATTGATTACACTAATTTTAATCGAGTCATGTATTACTAACAAGGGACAATCCCGAATTGACGTCTTCGGGTCTTAATGAAACATTGGGAGGATGTAATTCTTGCAAAAGTCCATCGTTCATATTTAAGGGGTGAAAACAACCCCCACAGCTGGGGGTCGGAACCATATCACGGCAATTATTAGAGCTTGAAGGATGGTAGAAATGTTCATAAAAAATGCTCGTCAATATCTGCGTGTATCACTTTGGTTATTCGGTATGTTCCCTTGTAAGCGAGACATTTCACCGTACATTCACGTGTTTTAAAATAACTCCATTGTCAATGCATCTGACATCCGCGTATGCTGGCTTGTCAGTCTTGTTTTCGGTTTCAATGTTTAAAACTTCTACTCTTTTGTAAGTGTCTACTGGTTCTTCTAGACCACATATGTCGCCTATGTTCACCGATTCGCATCTCCTTCTACGCATCAAAATAATAACAAAAGATGTAGCAACAGCAAAAAATATAACGCTGTTTAAAAACGAAATAGTTCCAAAAAATCTATTAATATACGAACCTGTTGTGTATCGATGAATAAAACTCTTGAACTTTTACAATAATTTTCATATACTCCACATTTGAAAGTTTTATTTCCTCCGATGTATCAAATTTAATGTATGATATAATCCTAGCAGAAATCTGGGTGACATTGTGTATACTGACTACTCTAAACTTCACTTTGTCGTTTCTATCGGAACAGAAACAAATACATGTATACAGGATTAGACTAAATTAATTTGGAACTTTCAATTTTAGCTTACATTCGAATGTTCAGGGTTGGCGAATCCATTTCTGAAATAATTCTATGTCTCAATACACAAGAATGATTATTATGACAAAATCCCCACAACTTTACGTTGTTACACAAAGGATATTTCTCCTTCCGTTTTTCTAAAGTTATTCGAATATGCTGGAAAGTATTGAAAATACTCATTGAGATAACGCATAGATGATAAATTATATTATTTTTATTGTTTTCTATATATACCTCGATCTTTTCTAACATGTCCTGAGGAATCACAACGTTCATGCGTTGCATTAAGTTTATTAAACTCAGAAACTGTACGTCACTTTTCTCGTCAACTATGACAGTCACTTCGCATCTTGACTTTTTCTGAAAGAAATTCAACAAATTAATGATAATTTAGAGAAACGATATTCAACTTTCTGTTATAAAGCAGCATACTTCTTGCAAACTGTCAAAAAGTGTTGAAAAGCGAAAGTTAAATTGAGTCTTAAAACGCAAGGAGATAGAATAGTGTATTAACCAAACTGCATTTGTAACGTCAAGATCTGACAAGACTTCGTCAGTGCATATTAAAACCGGATATGAACCGTTTACACAAGCATCCCAACATTGCTTAATTCCTGTGTGAAAATAATTTTAAATAAAATATACTGTATGCTTCCACATAATGATGAACACAATGAAAACATTTGCATACCTCGCAAACAAATAAAATTCATATTTTCCTCAGCCAAGAGAGTATCTATATTATTTAATTTAAAAAATGTTTGCAGTTCTTTGGCCTCATTGCTGTTTATACAAACTATCACAGTTCTCAATCTGCAAGATTTATCGCCCAATAGATCTGTGGAACACCTCTGTTATGATATTGAACAATATTACTTACAACATCTCAGAAGTATAAGTTTACCGAAAATTCTTTTATTTTTGCTCTTCGTATTCACTATATGCATCTTCAGGCGCACAGATTTGAAAATTGTGGCTTCTAGGAAAGATGCTATGCATATATACGGGCAATTCATTAAAATACTTGCTAATTTTTTTAACTGTGGCGTCCAACATTTTGCTGCTATTATTATTTGCAATGTTGTGCTGATGCTTCTTAGTTCTCTGTTGCAAATGATCTTGTGTTTCTTGAACAACTGACTTATCTAACGAGAAATTAATTTTATATATCGTTGTGAATAAATATGAAGACTGTTATAATAAAGTGATCAATGTTTACAGAGATAAAGTATTTGTTTAGAATAATGTCACCGTCATCCAAGATTAAATATTGCAAATTTTCAAAATTCAATAATTTTTTGTTTTGATCGATGAAACGAGCCAAAAAATTTGGCGTAGACACTAACACCTGGCAGCCATTAAACATTTCAGCCTGAAAAATTATCAAATTATTATTAATTTAATACTTTATTAATTTATTACTTGTATTGCTTTGGAACTTTACATACGGCTAGCGATCTTTCCGGTTTGCCATTAATTGCAGCTACCGATCTTAAGGTTTTAGACTTTTGCAAGAACTCTGTACACATGTAATGGACTTCTAATACTTTGGACGATGATGAACATAATATCAATGTGACTGGATTCACACCTTGAGAAAGCTGTACCGGATTACAAGATATTTAAGAAAGATTTTTGAATGATCAAATCGGGGATTGATCAATATTATATACCGTCGTATCTGAGAGAAATTAGAAAAATCGATCTACGCAAGAAACTCTTGCACAACTTTCATGGTTGCAATAGAAAAATTGTTGAAGTTGAAAATTTTAGTCATTTTAATCATCAAAGCTTTAGAGATTCTCTCTAACACAATGATAAGTTTTGTAATAAAATTGTAAAAATTTAAGCATGTCAATATGATATTGTTACTTTTGGTTTCGAAACCATAAGTCCACAAACAGCAAGCCCGTATGCAAGAGTTTTTCCAGATTGCGCTGCTCCAATTGCTATCACATCCAAACCATTTTTTATTGCAGGTAAAATATAAGATTGAATCTTTTTCGGACTAGATGAGTTGACCAACGATCTAAAAGCCTTGAAAGTATAATATATATTAATTTGATATAATTTGATTATGTTATTACATATTTATACCTTATGTATTTCAGCAGGAAATCTCAGATCTGAAATCGTATATAAAGGATCATATTTAACTCCTCCGTAAATTAATACTTTCTCCCTTCCTTTTCTTAATCCATCAGGCAACCGTTTCTTTCCTTCAAGCTTATCTTTCCTATTCGTAAAATTAATAAATATTAATGGATTATTAATTATTTCTTCATATCAACAAACCTGTCTTCCTGTTTATTGCACCCATCGTGTTTTTTGCATTCTTTGGAAATGTTTATATACAATATAGTTTCATTATTAACTACATCTTTCTCTAATTTTTCGTGATTTGAAGGATTTTGTATGAATTTTATCATATCTTTATAAACATTAATTAATCATTATAAATATGTCAGAAACTGTAATGTGCTAATTGATGAGATAAAAAATGTATACCCTTTTGCAAACATGTAGCAACGTTATTGTGGCTTAAAGTTTCGCTTAATCTTATTAGAGAACCTCCGATATTCAGATAAAATTCACCATATTGCCTGCCATGTGTATCTGATACTAAATGATCAAAATAAACCATTCTGGATGCAGCCATCAATTCTTTTGTATACTGTATTGCTAATACATCCCATTCCTCCAAAATCCTTTAGGCATACAAAACGCAACATTAATTCTTACGAGACAAATGAGGCAATAATGACTATACAATTTGGTCGAACATACAAGAGTGAAATCTTCTTTTGTGAGGACAATTTTAAAGCAGTAGGTAAAACATTATATAAACCAACAGTGTAGGTTAAATACTCCTCTTGAAATGAGTCAGTTGAATAAATGCAAAAATCGCTTTTGTGTACTTTAACAGCTGTTCCATAGTCAGGTAAAAAAGCATGATACATATCATTTGTAGTATTTATAATGTGGCTAATAAGTCCTCTGCACAACCAAGCAGGAAAATCAATATTCCTATCAAGTCTCTCGCGGACTATAATTGCCTGCGAGAAGTAATAAATAAATACAAATATATGATAAGTAGTACAGGCCTGGGCGACGCTGGTCCGTGGAACAGATGTGGCTACTTCTCTCCTTCTCTTGCGGAGAAGCTGAGGAGTGGCTGCTTCTCTCCCTCCCGAAGAGGAGTAGCAGCAACATCTGTTCCACTGGCCAGCGACGCCCAGGCCTGAAGTAGTAAAAACTAAAGATAAATGATCTGTACTGTCGTTTTTAATTGTAAACCTTACATCTCCGATTTTTGGTTCTACATGCTCTGTGTTTACGTTAAATAATCCTCTCTTTTCTAACTGTATCAACTTTGTGTTAATTAAGTTTAACTGTTTCTCATAATCTTTCCTTTCAAAAATTCGTATTATATGCGGTGTTAGAATGTTTGTTACTGTAATTGCCATTGCTGTGGAAGGTAAAGTTATGTCTGCAAACAAGAAAATTCATTACATCGTCGGTTCAAATGGTTGAATTTGTAATAAGAAATTAAAAAAGAAACAGACCTTCTCTATCGATACTCTTAATTTCCATTTTTTGTTATTATTTTTCGTGTCAACTAAGAAGTAATCTGATTCGATTCTGATTCGATTCTTTGGACGAAAAGATCGATCTTTTGAATCGATTCTCGAAAACAGGTTATTTGCAGTTCTTTGAGACTGTTTGAGACCAGTGCTTCGATTGAAACCAACTTTTTTCGCGCATGCGCGACGATTTCAGCCTCAGTAACGTAAGCTTCTCGGTAAAATGGGGTTCCTTGAGCACCCCGCAGAATTTTAAAATATTTATATGATTTGATTCTGAAAAATGAATATATAACAAGTGTATTTGTGTATATTTTGTAACTGGTAGGACACGTCTTGAAGTCTTTTTGTCCGGTAAGATTATTTCAGTACATTCCCGCCAATATAACTGCCTCAGGGCTCTGGCCGCCCTCCTACCCAATAGTAGATACGTTACTGTTTTTTCGCGCGTGCGCATAAAAAGTTGGTTTCAATCGAAGCACTGTTTGAGACGAGACCGATCTTGCAGAATTGATTCTCAGATGTTCTCAGACGCGAAAGAATCGATCTCGAATATACTTTATATGTGCTTTATATTATATGTTCCAGATTCCAGAGTATCCTCTCTGTATACTGTATAATTGTATATACTCTGTATATACTCTCTGACGATAGATTCTGATATATAAATAGAATATAAAAATACAATGTATTCTTCTTCCAAATCTGTAAATACCATAAAACTTACTTACTGAAATGGTGCTACAGTAAAGTCGCGATTCTTGTCAAACAGCTTGTGTTCTGCACGGACAACTATCGCATACCGAAATTATTTCTTTATGACTGCGTCTACCGCACTACATAGAGAATTGATGACAAGCACTGATATACTGATATAATGATGTATAATTGTGTATAATGTGATAATGTATAATGACAAGTGATCTGGTGAGTATTTTTGATGCGCAAGAAAGGTGCGCAGAATAACAATAGGTTAAATGTCAAATACTTTACAAATTGGATGGTTGTGTGGTTGTGATTGTCATCAAAATAACTGACCACGTATAACTATAATAAATAACCGTTATTTTCTGGTCAAAATAATTGTGACAAATAAATACGTAAAATGTCTTAATATCATTGTTCGGTTATAATGCGAAACAGATGAATATTTACCTACTGATGATTCTATTTATGTGGGAATATTAATTTGTGTATTCGAATTTTTCATTGAAAGTCGTTTACAAAGATTTAAAGTTAGTAAATACAAGGCTTCTATTTAATCAATACGAAAGTATTTTACATTTTGCGTTTCTATTTTTCGATGTAACTGAAATTTTGAGAATTTATTGCAGTGTGATACTATTTATAATATATATTGTAACTATTCATATATAATATAATAATAAACATAAATGACCTTTCTGCAGCATGGCGTCAGCTTCAAGTACCAGTGCTCGCAGTTTATTTGTCGAATCGAAAATGAGATTAGCCGATAGGGTTCAAGTCAATGTAAATAACATTGCTTCCCTTGCAAGGCAAATACAGAGAGGCTCAAAAAGCAGTGATGTAATATCCTACAATTTTCCACAATCTACACTCATTTGAAATGAACTCCTTTTTTAACTGAAAAATCTGTTTGCAGATATTGATGCACAGTGCAAAAACCTTTGCACAACAAGAACATAGCCTAGAGAACGCAGAAACGAATCTAAAGAAACTTACCCTCATAGTTACACATTTACAATGTCAAATGGAATCTCTTGGCAGGAGTTCTGTAATCTTAGAAGATGTTACAGAACAAGTACGCGCCATGCAAAGATAAATCATATTTGTAGTAATTAACTGCAAATTTTTGTGCATTTGTGTCATAATGCTCTACTTTTATGAAAATGATTCTTCATGATTAAAAAGGGACACTAAAAGTCATATGATAAACACACATTGTAGCTTAATTACATTATATTTCCATTACAGTGCAATTCAATTACACTGACGATTACAGTAATTAGCAATTGAATCGATTAAAAAATTTGAATAATTATTAGAAAATATTTAAATTATAACTTTAACCTTGGTTTTATTATTTAAGTTAGTCTTATCTTTGACTATCACGTGACAGAGATAAAAACATACAGTTCCATTGAAAAAACACCTGTGACCCTAAGAAAGAATTGTCTGCTTACCAAATTTAAGCACCTCTTTAATCCTAATTATGTTTTCAACTGACATTTTTTTCATGATCAATAATTGAAATTCATGATGCTCAAGTTAAGTGGGACACCTTGTATTTATTTAGCAAAACATTCTTCATTATTGTTAACGAATTCATTTATGTATAAAAAGTATTATTAAGATATTTACATAAATAAATTTAATTGAAATTGTTTTAATTACTATGATAATTTTTATCGTTTTTTAAATTTTACTTTCATCAATGTATATATCCGAATGAAAAGTTCTAATCAAATATGTGTTATTGTAAAAATAAAATGTACTAATATAATGCAGCCTTTGATATGATTCTTTAATGTCTTCTAATCTAGTGGTTCAAAGAAAGTTCAATATCAGTATAAGTATTCAAAGTTTCAATCAGAACACGAGGAATAATATTTTGTACTTCTTGTTGAACTGTTTATTCCGTATACTTAAATTTATAATTAGAATTAAAAAATTGACAGAAAAAAGAAAAACTTCAATCCACATTCTTTCACGACAACAATTCAGTGTTTCTGTGTCTATGCAAATACCTATTTTCGTTTACATAAAATTTCATAATTTCGCAATGTGTGTTTCAAAATTTAAATTAATTAATCACAACATTCAATTGTATCCGACCGAAACAAAAATCTATGAATTTTTTTCACTACATACACAAAACGAAATGCTCTAAATAAGTGATTTTTGTCATGAAAGATGCCCCACAGTGTTAGGGTATGAAATTTATCAGGGATATAGGATATCGTAATGACCAGGACGATATAGTAAATGAACTGATGGAGTGGCACCTTCTGGGAAATCATGTGCAGTCACTTCAGTACCTGCACCCCGATCCATGTATCGAACTCGTACACCTGTTCCTAGAGCAGTGCTCATTGCTATAATATGAATATGATCAGATTCTTTATACATTGGCTCGACTTCCTAGAAAATGATAAAAATTATACAAGGCACATAATATTTATTCGCTGTAATTAACTATTTTGCTATTATATTTACTTGATGACAGAATTCTGAAATAGTGCGTTCTCCCTCGATAAAATGCTGATAAAAGTCAGCTTCGCGTTGTAATTGACCAGACGTAATTAATCTAAGATATACAACAACGTAATCAGAATAACCTTGTTCATTAAAAAGTTTATGCAGCTCAATGTAACTCGACTCCGCGTCTCCTCCTACTTTATCGATCACTTCCATAAACTGCGAATAATATTAAATATGACAATTTGATACAATTAATAATTCATTCATTCTTTATACTTACTGTGTCATGAAAGTCTTCAACTGTAAATTGAGGAAAACCTAATTCTACCAAACAGTCTTTACTTTTTAACGCAAGTTCCCGAAATTTCTCATACTCCTCCTTATTTCCGATTAACTTCTCGAGATAAGCGTAACTAAAGGCTCTAAAAAAACAATTTCCATCTGGCCTAGTTCTTCTAATGTAAGAATACTTTTGTCCGAGGACTTTAGCTTTTGAAAGATATACTCCATCCTCGGTGTATTCGCGTTCCAAGCTTTCTATCGACTCTTTTTCTCCAACTAAAGCAATAGATTCGGAAATCTGAAAAAAAATGCAAACATTAGATAACAATAAAACATGTAATATCCATTTATTTTGAATGGTCGTTTCTTAAGAAAACATTCTAAATACACAAGTGGAAAAGCGAATTTCGATGTGTCGAATTGCAAAAATTATTTGCAAATAACGCAGCGAGCAAGACAGAAGAAATAAATATCAATGACAATTGCCGAAAACAACGGGCTACAACTCGTAATTTACCAACAGAAAATGACCAATAACTGACAAAAGAATCCTCGACACAAGAATTTCGAAAGTGACAGAAAATGAATATTAACCTCTTTCTCGATTCGTCTTTGTTGCTGAAGGATCAACTCATCTTGGTTGACATCTGTAATAAAAACGAGTATCATAAATTATAAGTCCGTGTCTCGAGACCGTAATATACGTTTAAAAACCTGTATTTTCCGTTAACTGCCCTTTCAAAGATTTCTCTTCCATATTTCAGGAGATTTTCATAAATTTTGAAACGACTGTCAAATTACCAGTCGTAAATAAAAGCCCGATGTCCATGTGGAAATTGAAAAGACATTTGCCGTCGTATTTGAACAGTTTAGATTGGCAACTATATTTCCTAAAGTGGATAGATACACAGTCATAGAGTATACAATGCCGAAACTGTGGCGCGTTTCCAGTGCGCATGCGTACACAAGATCTCACAATCTCACAATGTAAAACACTCGCTGTAAATCTGCAATGGACGTACAACAATAAAAATAACTGTTCAAGTATTACTCGGTTTATGAAATGGTGTATATTCGTCAAACACCGTTTTGTCTAACCATATTTCGTTTCAAATATTGCCGCGCTTTTCATCGTTTTCACTTTCTCACATGCAGTCTCCCTATCCTTTTTCTTCCAGAAAGCCAGCATAAAAACACATAAAAGATAAAGATAACAGCTGATAACAAATGGATAACAACTGATAACAACTCTGCAACAAGTGAACACAAGCTGTAAGGAATGGGGAATAGTAATACTAACAAGCGCCAATCGAGGTGAACTACGAAGACAGAGAAGCAGATATGTTTTTCGCAGGAAAGACACTGACAGAGAATATGAAACAGCTTGATTTTTCGAAAACCCGGTCGGCCTGCATTTAACGAAGAAGCAATATTTTTTTATGCTCTTTGTGTTGAAATATTCTCTGCATTATTGCGGGGTCCCGTACAGAGCCCTTTTTTGCAATTTGGCTCTCGAAACTTTATAAACAACCAAAGTGTACGTTTTTATAGAAGAAATTTTTTTCTGTACACTTTTTCCAAAAAAGGGCTCTGTACGCTAACCCGCAATAATACAGAGAGTATTTCAACACAAAGAGTATTTGGAAAAAGTGTACAGAAAAAAATTTCTTCTATAAAAACGTACACTTTTGTTGTTTATAAAGTTCTAAGAACCAAATTGCAAAAAAGAGCTCTGTACGAGACCCCGCAATAATGCAGAGAATACTTCAACACAAAGAGCATAAAAAATTATTGCTTCTCCGCTAAATGCAGGCCGACCGGGTTTTCGAAAAATCAAGCTGTTTCATATTCTCTGTCAGTGTCTTCCCTGCGAGAAACATGTCTGCTTCTCTGTCGCCGATTGGCGAGCGGAAATAGTGATATTTTCACTCCGGCGCACCCTGATTCAAAATTTCGTGGATACGAACACTAATAGTTTCGAGAAGTGTCTCTATGTAGTGATATTCAATGGTTGATTTGAAGCGCCAAATTGTATAATACAGAAGCTGACAGAAGTAAACATTGGTATGTTTGTATTTGTGTTCATGAGCATGTATATAGGTTATATCAGGCACTGATATCAGGTTATTGTAAACAAGTGTAACAAAGTGTAAACAAGTCTAAAAATTTCCCACCAACAATCACAGCTCGAATGTTGGAGTTGGAGATCCAGGATCCAGAATCCAGAATCCAGACAACACTGACCTCACTCCGTGGTCTGAACTAATTTGAATATGGCGAATTTTGAAAACCATGGGAATGACGATGATTTGAACGAAGGTAATGTCAGTGCTGGAGCAGAAAATTCTCACGATTCTCAGGAAGAAGTTGAGAATAATACTCGCGCTGATGAAGAACAGAAAGAGAAGTTAGTAAAGTTGCCATTAGGCAGGATAAAAACCATAATAAAAATGGACCCTGAAGTGCACATGATCAATCAGGAAGCTGTTTTTCTGATCGCGAAGTCCACGGTACTTGCAAAATAATTGCAGTATATTTTTCAAATCGATCAATTTATTAATCGTGTTTATTCCATATTAATTTGTCTAATATAAATTTCTTTTTGTTACAGGAACTTTTTATCGATTCCCTCGCCAAAGAATCCTACAAATACACAGCACAGATGAAGAAAAAGACAATACAAAAACGAGATATAGAGAGTGCAATCAACAATGTCGATGCACTTGTATTTTTAGAAGGAACGCTGAATTAATATGTAATTTTCAAATAAATGTAACATAATAATAATGTTAATGTATGCTTTATGATGTATTTTTCTATGAAAACAAAAATTTAGATATTAAAAAAATATATATAATTTATAGATTATATTATTATTATAAAAAGAATTGCTTTGATAATGTTTATTTCCTTCAAATTTACAGAACCGAATCGCGTGTTTAACGGTACAATACATTGCGTTTGATTAAGTAAAATTAATCTTCGAATTTCTTTAGAATTTTGCTGTATTAATTCACTCAGAACTTCGTAAAATAAAAATACACAAAGTGTGCATGAAAATTACATAAAGGTGCTTTATTACGACTTCTTAAGCTCGAAAAACATAGTTATCTTTTTTCGGTAATGGAGACAACAATATTGACCGAAAATATTTTGCTATTCTTATGCGAAAATCTCTAAGCTGTTTGTTTAATGTGTACCTCCGTTATAAAACTCGCCGAATACACATTTATATAATTTCATCTGCACATACAAAGAATTGTACAATTTTAGTTATTATACAAATAAAATATATATAAGTAAACTTTTGTATAACACATTCATACATTTTTACAGATATTTTACTTACTTTCGTTAATTGTATTAGTTTGTAGTGTACCTTGTATGATGCAGAATGAAATTTTGTACATTATAAATTACACTGTCCAACACTAATTTTGAGTTCTGATAGAAAACGGAACGTAATCTGTGTTGTGTTGGGTTCTTTAAATATTGTTTAAACACATCTAAATACCTCTAAAGTCATTCAAAAATGCGCAATTGTGTTTGGGAGAGTCTATAGAATCGTTCTACGTAATAATAAGTATCTGCATAACTTTTATGGTGGAAGCGCAAGAAATTCTCAATTTAAAAATTTGTTAACTTGATGACTGACAGTATCTTACACGATTTACTAAGTATGTCTAAATATTGGTTTTTTTCTGAAATTTTTTAAATAATTTCTCATCGGAAATCGAAATATAAAATTGTTGTTGGACAATGTTACCTGCAAGATGAAATTTAAGTAGTAGTTACAGCAGTCACATGCAATTTAAGAAGAATAAATTCATCGATTTCCTTGATTCACATGCCAGAGAACACGAAATAGAGTATTTGAAACATGTCTATCTAGTATACAACTTATTCATAACACAGAAAGATAAAAATCAGTCTTACTTTATATATAACGCCAATTATTTAACTTTTAATAGGCTACCAATTACAAATGTTCAGAGATCATGGCTCACGGTAAACAATGACGATGCGGGAACATATATCAGCGAAGGGGGGTTATCGTTTGTATATCATTATTAATATATACATCAATTACACGTGGAGAAGCTTCTATTTCGACTGCGATTGAAAAAATGAACATATTCAAAGCATACGTTATAAAAATCCATATAGTAAAATAATAAAAAGATTCTGCATGTTCGTATCCTAAAGGTAGAATCGATAGTTCATGATATACAAGTTCTAAAGTTTCATTGCTTTTCAGTTTCATTGAAATTAAGAGTTAATTTATTATTATAGCTTCGGTTTGCACATTATGTTCAAATACTACCATAATATTAATAATGAGTATTATATTTAGGTTAAATTAAAGGACTATTTATGCATCAACAAGTGTCATAATTAATTACACTGTCCAACACCACCAATTTTGCGTTTTGATAACCAGTAGACGATTCTTATAGCTTTTGATGTGCTAAACCACGACCGTGGCTGAACATGAATCTGAAAGTCATTTCTCTATAAGAATTGTGTACTGTTTATTAACATGCAAAAAAAAACAAAAAATTAAAATTTGTCGGACAGTGTTATTAATTTCTCGATACGTCTCTTTCTCGATTTTCCATCTGTATTAGAAATTCTATGTAGAATTTTCCCAACACTCAAGTCCAAAATTAATCTATCGAAATTGTATTTTAAAATAAATTTCAATTTTAACAAATTTAATTCTCCTTAAAACTGTTTCTAATATAATTCGTACATTGTGCTAGGAGTCACTGAATATCGTCAACATTTGTTTTCGAAAATACGAAAGTTCATCAGAGATTACCTGTGTAAGTGTAATCATACACAAAGGATACTAAAAGATTAAGCAGCAAGTTGCCGTACATTTTACTTCTTACGTTTAGTTTTACGTCGCTTACAATCTCTAAAGGAGTTCTGGTCTCCTGGTGCGCTTGAAGTTCCGGACTTACTGTGATTGTACAAATTATTTAAAAAATCCTCGAAATCCGCTTCACTGTTGAACAAACAAATTCGAATGAAATTTTTTAGCTTGTTTCGTGTGTTCTATAAAAATTTGAAGACTTGATACCTCGTGTTTGAGTCTATTTGCTGTCGCTTTTTGCTGCAATTAGTCGTCTGCGATAGCGATCGCTGACCCAAAACGATTCTGTACTGGATGCTATGCGTGTTTGCTCTGAGATGTTTCAAATTACCAGCTTGACAAGCTGCCCAGTCGGTGACATCGTACACTGCTCCCTCCATGCAGGCATAGTAATGCCACAGAAAACCCATGAGACGAGACTCTGCCCAAATATCTCCCTGTTCAAAATTTAACCAATATATTTATCATTTAATTCCGCGTTTATGCCTCATTCGTCCCTCGTGTCAATTTCACACATTTTTCATGTAAAGAATGATGTTATTCTGCCATTCGTAGAACAATCAATCTAAAACTTTGCAATTTTTATTTTTTTTAAATGAAATATAACACATTCTGAATAAAATAATCAACAAAGTAAATTATTGATCGTTTCATTTCATTTGATGTTTTACCATTGTGTCAATTTGACACTCGAGAGACACATTAAATTGCAAAAATGTGAAACGGATGAAAGTTAAAAGTAGTTATTGTTAACATTTACTTCTTTTGCACTGTGACGT
Organism: Lasioglossum calceatum; assembly: GCA_963966675.1. Lineage (NCBI taxonomy): Eukaryota > Metazoa > Arthropoda > Insecta > Hymenoptera > Halictidae > Lasioglossum > Lasioglossum calceatum. The sequence goes on from OZ016548.1 coordinate 1,316,898, forward strand.
ATTTTACACTGAGCACAGAACCTTGCGGCGTAACAGGGACGTTGTGTGGGAATCCTTTTATGCCTCAGACCACAGTTTGTGCACCTTATAGTGTTTGCTGCCTGTTCCATTTTCCTATGGAACTGGGAAAGCAAATCACTCAGATCACCCCAAGCTGCTTCTACTTGTCTGGTTTGATCAAAAGCTTGTCTACGTTCCTACGACATGGAACATATGGTATAATCATATTACGAGTCATTGTAGCTTTGCTAGCAACAAATGTGAAAGATTACCGGTTCGCCAATCATATCAAACGCACGGACGAGTATCTTGAATGCTTCTTCTGCACCTGGTTGGTTATTCTTGTCAGGGTGAACCAAGAACGCCTGTCGTTTGTAATATTTCTTGATGTCGTCATCTGAACACGTTGGCGTGACACCAAGTATACTGTACGGGTCCTTCCCTTTACAAGCTAGTAATCTCTTCATGGCTTCTTCACCAGTACTAGGTAGTGCAATGTTAGTTTCAAGTCCGCCTCGTATCCAATTACTGTTTTCTTCTTTCTCTTCGCTTTTTGCTCTTATCTTACGCCAGAATGCGAACTTGCTATTTCCAAACCAGTTGTCCAACTGTCTACCAACAGCATTTAAAATACGAATTTTGGAGAATGTCATCGCTAAGTAAACCCAGAGATATTTTAAATACAGTATAGTGTGGTACCATCCACATTTACCACTGAAACAAAGAGATACATATGTCTATAGACGTGTTTCATAATAAAATATAACTCTGCATTCTGAATTACTTACAGCTGAACAATAAGATTGGCACTCATGCTAACTACATCGGATACTAAGTGTAACAACCAATGAAATATTTTCAATCCAATTTTACACCAACGACTGGCGTATTTATTTAAATTTTTACACAAATCTTTCACCGGAGATTCTCTGTTCTCTCTTCTGCGATTTCTTTGAGCCTTTTTAATTTGCTGAGTTTTCTCAGCCTGAAAACGTTTCGAATTCTTCTCTTTAACAACTTTTTTCTCCTCCTTACACGTTTTATTCGAGACTTGCTGATTCTTCTCCATCTTTTCAAGGGAAATAGTTTGACTGGAAGTATTTATCGTGTTCAAATTATTATTTATTTGTATGGGTCGTTTTGGAATATTTCCAATAGATTTAGAATTGCTGTTCGGAATTTTCGAATTGTTAAGCGTTTCTCCTTTTTCCGCTTTTTTAAATGTTTTGGATACCTTTTTCTTTTCGAATTGATTGGATCTATCGAAGGCATTTATCTCATGAGATTCAGTTTGCAGACCAAGGTTGTCTAGCGATACCCAACGTCTTGGAAGATTCGAGTTGTTTTTTTCCAAAATTTTTCGCGGTGCTTGCAGCTTTGGAGAATTATGATCGTCACTTCCAGATGAATTTTGTCTCTTTAGGACAGCAGATTTCGATTTGTTCTTCGAGTTTTTGTTAGAAATCTTCTTGTTAACAGATTCGGTTTTTGGTTTTATTAATGGAACAGTTAAAGGAGACGGTGGAGTTGGGGCAGACTTTGTCAGGACATCTGAATAAGATGGTCGCATGGGTTTAACCTCTGCTATTGCACGAGGCTTCTTATGTTGAGGTTCTACAGAACTTCGAGGCAATTCTTCTGTCTCTCTAACATCTGAAGATGATTGCGGTATTGGTGTCACATTTGGAGAGCTACCAAAAGGACTATACGTGCCAGACTGGTTCGGTACCCAGTTACCAACCAAATTATCAATCAAGTGTTTCCCATTGAAGTTCTGTGTTCTCAAATCAGATGGTACCGTAATGTGTCTATCGTTGAAAAGACCGTACTCCCTGTCAATTATATTCTGCGTTCTGTACGACGTTATATTTGAGAGCTGACACTGTTCTGCCATGATTTGAGAAGCGTTTCCATATATCACATTAATGTAATTGCCTCCGCCGACATCGATGGTGCCTATCAGGTCATTGTTTTCGTTTATACCTAAATGATTTACAGTTTGAGACGGGAAATAAATAGAATCTGTAGAAGAATCGTAATTTGACATATCCTGCATATAAAGAGGCGCATTCATCGGAGGCACCGATTGCATTGCAGGAGAATTAGTATGTGGCGCCTGATTGGTAATATAGTGTCTCGCTTGGCCCGAAGAGTAGTCTCCCCAATTGTGAGACGTAGCTTGCTGCGAGTTTATGCCAAACTGGAGATAGTGATCATTGGAATTTTCTAAATCGGTGGTCATAGTCTCGATGATCTTATCTAGAGACATACGCTTGAAGCCTGGGGGTGATTGTTGCTGTTCCGCCATGTTGCAATTTCTAAAAAGACATTACATTTATATATAAAACACGTTCGTATGTATACTATATTTTTGCATTATGAAATAAAAGATAGTACTTCAGAGAGAAATGATGTTTCATGAGCAGCACGAAAGTTTCTTATTGGGATTTTCGTTATACTTTTTGAATAAGTTTCGAAATGTTGAAATTGTTTTTGTGTGGGATATGAGTACAATGTAGAAGCATTCGAACGCTGATGAAATAATTTCAAGGATTGATTTTATATGGTTTAATAACCTAAAACAAATATTCCCCTATGAGATTGCAGCAGGTGTAACGATGTAAGTAATACTCACTTTGATCGCCGAGTATGCTAACGTTGATTACTCGGGTTACATTGTATTCGAAGCACACAGGTTCTGAACGCGTTCGATGATAAATACTATGTTTCCGAGATATGTGCAATTTGAAATTATATACCATGCGGTTTATAGAAAATCAGTCACTGTATTTGTCGTGGTCCGCACTACCATCGGATTCATAAACGGATCACATAAATAGTTTTCTTTCTGTACACTGTACAGTACACGCGCGTCCGTGCGCACTCACATAGGCGCAACTGCACTTGCACACTATTGCAAAAAGTTACTAGCATACGAGTATCCAATTACTATACTAAATCCTTATGATTTCGAATGGATTATGAATCAATTATGAATGCAAAATGATTTGAACAGATTGAAATTTTACTCGGTTTGTAGAAATAATTGAGCACTTACACACTATTGTAAAAGATTACTAAATAAAAGAGTGTCCAATTTTATTACAGAACCGTTACAGCTTCGAATAAATTTCAAATTGAAAGTGTATTTGTGTTTTATTGGCATAAACCAGCATAAACTTGCACATTTCGAAATAAATTTATAGCTGATTTATAGCTTTACTTTTGTAACTAGAATGTACGAAACGTATTTGGCACTACTGCCTAATTCGTAAATTCAAATTTAGAACTTCTTTTTCGAAAATTTTGCGCTACGCATGGTATATTCTTCGATTTGTTTATATCTATTTATAAATTAATAAAGAGACTACGCAATAGTACTGTACCATTTTATTTCAAGATGTCATCAATTAATTAATATTTATAAGCGTGAACAAAGAAAATAATTAGTAACATAAAGATAGAATAATTTATTGAACTTGATGCGTTGCATGGCTCTGTTCCTCTTCTAGACCGACAAGCACAGAGTCCGATATTATAACCTTCTTTCTATAAAGGAAAGTGTAAATGACTTGAATTAAATTTAATAGAGAAGTTCCTTGTACGCATTATTCAGTAATTCAATGTTGTAATAATGATTATTTAACCCTTTGCACTCCGAATTATTTTTCAATTTTATTGCCAACAACACTCCCTTATTTGAAATTTACTTGAAAGGACAGTTTCTCGACTGCTACTTATTTTAAACAATTCTGTTCACTAATTCTATCAAATATAGCTCTCAAACTTTGTTGTAATTTATATTCGTGGAATTTACATTTGTTTTTAACTAAAAAATACGACTTAAATAAATAAAGGAAGAACCAAATACATATAAAATCATGTTTCATTTACATTTTTCTATCTCTGATGTCGAGTCACACTTGACAAAGTAGTGTAAAGGGTTAATAGAATACTATCTTACTTTATCTTCATAGCATCCTGATGTTACAGCTGCTACGTCATCCTCTATTACTTTACCACAAAAGAAACTTTGATTCACAACTGAAATTAGATTTGGTTTGTTAGAAAATTTTATATTTTTCCTTCTTTTAACTTATACATATAAATATCTTACTTTCGTTCCCCAATGATACAGTATATTTTAAACAAACATCACCATTGGATAGAGAACAGAAGCTAGTTTCATTCTTTGTAACCCAGAGATTAGTCATGTTTATAGTACCTGAAATTTGTCAAATTTGAAATTTAAGAATGTCTTTTGTGCTCCTGTGGACTCTCTCGAATGTAGCAGTATGTTCTATGTAACGTTATCAACATTTAAGTTTAAACAATAGTTACATAGAAAGTGATTCCGTTAATGCGTTCCTGGACCTAGAAAATTCTTAATTCTGATAATGATTACCTGCGTATAATGGTTCAACACAAGGAACACCCTTTCCTGTACAATTATTTTTATCAGGCCTAGTGTCGCCTGATGCTACCCATCTGAATTGATAGCAGTATGCTTCATTCTCATAAAATCCATCAACAGCTATGAATAAATCACATTACAAATAAACTTTTAATATAATTTTCATAATTTCTATAGAGCTCGAATAATATAAGTATACATGTATATAATACCATTGTATGTATGTATATTATAATTACCTGCTAATATTAAAGGTACGCTACACACAATCGCAATTAAAAATATATTCAAACGAATTTCCTTCATTTTGACTGGCATCCCTTGCTTCATGACATTTGATACTGGACGTTGAACAATGATTTGGAAACATGTCTTATCTGATAGAGATAGTCGCGAGATATTAATCCATTGCTTATCTTCTAGTACACCTGTATCATAGTACAATACATAGTCGAAGCTTACTATACACGCGGGAAGCTAAATTGTTTACCGTTTAATAAAAATCAGATTATAGTTAAAATATTTACGATTTATTAAAATGACTAACACATATGTACACGTTTCAAAGATAAAGGATTCTTAGCAGTAGTGTCATGAGGTAAGTAAAAATCAGCCATTATAAAAAGACTCTTATCCTACTGATAAAGATGAATATTTTTTATAAATGCTTTACACATTCTTCTCGTGTATTAATAGCGATTTGTTCTTTGCTTTAATAATGTTATACGAATTTTGTCTTCTTATTAGAACTCATCGTGTCTGGCAAATGCCTCTCCAAAATCAGTTGCCTGAGAGCCTACAAAAAGATCATATTTTTCTAATATTTCCTCCTTTGTTAGCTTCTGATCTGCGTCTGTATCGGCTTCAAATATTAAATGACGAGATTCAGCCTCCGCGTGATCAAAGTCCGCTGGAACGATCCACGTTTTAACCTGAGAAGAGATTAATAATTTAGTCAATTTTCTTCAAGTATTTCCATCTTGCGCGAAAGAATGTGCAACCTCTTCAGCGTCCAGGAAACCATCGCCGTCTTTGTCACGGTACATAGAAAACTGTTCCTTCTCATTTTTCACCCATTCTGGTTCCTCTTCTCCTTCTGCACCATCATACATGTCACCTGCAGCAAAAAATTGTTTGATATATCATAGAAACATGTTTACAACAAAACAATAAAATTTTCAAGAACAAAATACACACCTATGTATTCTGACTGAGATATTTTGCCATCTCCATCAGTATCAATATCTTCTATGGTTTCTATCACTATAACATCTTTCATGTGATCGAATTGGTCTGCATGGAGGAAAACAGCAAATTCTTCCTTCGTGAGAGCATCATCCCCATCCAAATCTGCACTGGTCCAACGTCTCCGTTCTTTTTTAAGCATATCCTTGTAAGAGTAAGAATTATCTTTGGACTTCTCACGGTTCTCTGCTTCGTGTTCATCCATATCCCCATAGACCATCGCCATGTACTCTGTCCAGGGGAGTTTCTCCTTTTCCTCCGGATTGTGGTATTTCCATTGTCTCTCACTATCGTTTCTTATGTAGCGCTGCTGTGTATACAGTATCCAATCCTTTAGTTCTTCTCCATTAACGTAACCATCTTTATCCTTGTCCATTTTGTCAACAAGTATTCCAAGTCTTCTCATGCTCTCTTCAGGCGTGAGTTGATCAAACGTTTTTGCTTCTTCACCGAGGAAGGCTTCGTGATCATAGGCTGGGTTGTGTTGTGAGTGGACATAGTGCTCTTGTTCGCTTGGCTCCTAGCATAAAATTAAAAAACAAAACTTTCAACTGTGCCAAGTAATCGTTTTCATTAAGCATTACTGAAGAATTAATAAAAAAAAAAAGACGAACGTATTGTTTATGTTTTTAAATAATCAACCATTCAACAATGCACACAAAAAGCTAGTAAAGCTTCACGAAAAACTAGTTTGTCTTTCTGTTGATCGAACGAAGAAGGAGATACATTACTGAAGGATTAATAAAAAAAAAGACGAACGTATTGTTTATGTTTTTAAATAATCAACCATTCAACAATGCATACAAAAAAGCTATTTAGTAAAGCTTCACGAGAAACTATTTATTTAGTTTGTCTTTCTGTTGATCGAACGAAAAAGGAGATGCATAAAAGTGGAATAACATTCAATTATAATTGTAGCGTTTTGAACAAGGTTATGTGTAAAATAATTTTGAGGAGGGTGAAGTCGAAATACTGACCTTGTTAATAACTCGAGATTTGTGTTCGTTCTCTGGCTTGGGGATCGCCGTCGCCAGCACAGAGAAAACGATCAGAATTTGCAGGAGCATGAGTCCGCGCATAACTTGTGCGAATTAACAAAAAGAAAGATCACCGAAAACCGGCAAGTGAGGAGGAACACTGAAGAAACAGCGTCAACGACGATGTTGACGAAGAGAATTTTAGACCTATGTATATAGTCGTTTCGCTTAGGAGTCGGCTTCCACATCAGCAGAATTTGATGTCTTGCTCGACGCTACACCCCCACTTCTACATATTCGTTTCAGAAGCCATTTCTGACGGTGATGCTGGAGCGAAGGCGTTCCATATCGCGGACACCATGACCGGGTTACATCTGTGGGATGCTACTGGACCGAACAATATCAAATTAGCCCCGCATTGGCTCTTCGGAATCTCTGATAAAGAGATTTCGGGGGGAAAACTAACTTCGTTTACATTCGAAGAATTATAGTCACATAATTGATGGCACACGCTTTAATTCAGAATAACTCTTTTATAAATGAATCAAACTTAATTATTTTAATTTGTCACTCGAAAACGAAATTTGCATTGTGTAACTTGTAACCTTTTTTGACGGTATTCTAAGGAGAAAGGTTTATTATTATAGTGTTATATACAAGGTGTAGTTAGATATAAATGAACGATAGATAATATATACAGTTTTATAAATATATAGATATAGTTTAAATACATAGATAGATTTATATAAATGAACCAAACTTATTTTAATTTGTCACTCGAAAACGAAATCTGCATTGTAGCCTTTTTTGACGGTATTCTAAGGAGGTAGGTCTACTATTATAGTATCGCATGGTGTAGTTATAGATTTAGCCTGGGACCCATAAGTCTAAAATTAAATTGAAAAAAACCCAAGAACATAATGACGCTTTAAAAACGTCCTCGTCTATTTAAACATGGTTGACATTTGTTCAAATATTTATAATATTATAAAACATATACTGTTGTATTCGGGAAGGTTTGCGGAATCGTTCTGCGTAATTATAATTACAGGTATATATACCTGTGATTTTTAGGGTTTTTGTTTGTATGTTATTTGTAAATTTCCCGAATTACTTGTTCAAGCAGATACAGAGTTCAAAGACACAACACGCGATTGACCGATTATCACAGTTAATTAAGCTATATAGTAGCTAGTATACATACTTAGTCTCTACCCAGAAGATCACACAAACAGAATCTGTATATGTATACATCCGGAGTATGAAGTCTATTTTTAGATGGTACATTTATAAAGATAGTTCATTTTCCCGCAGAAGACTACGAAGCAGGGGATTCGAAAAAGAATTCGTCGAACCAAAAAGAATTGTTCCACTGCGACAACACAATGAAATAATAGAAAATTCTGTAATTTATCCACCCACACACACAAAATAAAATCGGTGAATCTGTCTAAGCAAATGTTTTCATAACAATATAAGTTTACATATGATTATCATTAGAAATAATTAGCGACGATTATTAGAAATATATAATAGTATTATCGATGATGCAAAATGAATTCTTAGGAATGCAGATCACCGGCGATTGTTTGCCGGAGGTTGTTTCTTTAATGACAACTTTCCGTGCAGTGAATGATTCACCTGCCATGATTATTTTTTTATCTAGGACGTGCTTATCCAGTTATCTTATGTTTGTCGACGATAAAGAGTGTGCTAGGTGGATGTTTCAGGTACCTGTCGACGGATACGACCATAATCGTGGTGCCCACGTTTTGATACTATCTCGTTCAGTGACTCTGGTGAAGGAAAAGAAACATTTTCGAGTTTCGATTTTCGGAGGTATACTTGGGATTTAAATGATGGCTGCGAAATCGGCCGTGCCTCAATTGGAGCAGCGGATTCAGTGCATCAAATTTACCATCTTCTGCCTGAACGCCATAATATGGGTAAGTAAAAAGAAATAGAATAAATGTTATCAAAAATCTAATAACAACTTTTTGAAACTCATTGGAAATTATCATTTAATCTGCTAAAAATGTTGTGATTTAATTGCGATAGAGTAAAATTGAAATTTTTATATTGTAAATCGTTCGCCGTTGATTTTACAATATTGAAAACCCGCGAATTTTGAACATTGTTGCTGCGGCATTCTATCACGGATTCTACGTAAAGAGGTCAGCGGAGACAATTTACGGGTAGATTGTGAATTGTAACGCGTCTCATTGCAACATACATCCTCCTTACATTCGATTCAATGACTCAGACCAACGCGCACCAATCATATCTGTGTTTATCAGCGTGACGAATGTGAAACTAATTCCTAAAGCGTTAGAACATTTTTTGTTAAAATGTCCGATCAAACAAAATTTACTATGTTTAATTCAATTTACTACTGTAACGCTTGTTCAATAAAAAAGAATTGTAGTTATGTATCAAGAAAAATCGATGACTCTGATAACTCCGACAAAAATGACCTCCGGAAAAAAATATTCTTGCCTGATATTTGCTCCATTGACACTATTGACACCATGCACATTACGTAACATATATTTTTTGCATCACAATAACCTGAAGAGATATTTAGGTGGCCTTACTTAAACGAACCACCCTGTATATGATTTTAGTTCATATGCTTTACTTTTAGTTCAGTCATATTTTTAATACTTTATGGTCTGGGTTAGGGTTTATGTTGTTTAATTATATGTATAAAGCGGTTCTAATACTTTTACTGCTAACTTAAAAATGTAATGAAACTTAAAGTCTAATAAAATGCGTAATTTATTACGAAATAACTTTTTATTACCTGTATTTCAGGCTTTGACCCTTTGTGTCTTTAGATTTTTGAGTCCTTGAGTCTTTGAGTTCTTGAGTCTTTCAGTCTTTGGAACTTGAATCTGTGAATCATTGAATCTGTGAATCATTGATTCTTTGAATCTTCGAATCCTCGAATCATTGAGTCGAATTTGAATACTTGAATCAGTGAATCATCGAGTCTTCGAGTTTTTGAGTCTTCAAGTTTTTAAATCATTATTGTTGTTTAAGTCTTTATGTTAAGTCATTATTGAATGTTTAAGTCTTTGAATCATTGAATCTTTGGGTCTTCGAATCTTTGAATCAGCGAGTCCGCGAGTCTTTGAATGAATGAGTCGTTTTCAATTTTGAAATTAAAAATTGGGTTCCGAATTTTTGACTTCTACATTTCTTATTAGCTCCTCGGCAGTTCAATGTTCGGTCTATGTATATGGCTGCGACTGGACCCAGGATTCCAGGAATGGGTTGAATTCCTCGACATTTACGAATTTTACAACGGCATTTACATCCTCCTAGCTGCCTCAATACTGATAATAATAATAACATTCATCGGATGCGGCGTTGCTCTCATGGAACATGTCCTTGGCCTCTTCGTCGTAAGTCACAAGCAATAAAACAACTTCGACATCGGATAAACATCATATCACTAATAATACCATATTTAGTTCGTAGGTTTACAATTGTTCTGCTACGTGATGGGCTTAGCAGGAACGGCATTGCTGCTCGACTACTCGACTTACGACAGTCAAATTCAGCCTCTGATTCGCAAATCGATGCTGTCCCTCATTAACAACTACCAGGATGATAGAGCGACTTACGTTTTACAGTTGGTCCAAGAAAGCGTAAGTATTCTTTCCTGAAAAAGACATTAATCCGAAGTTAATCGAAAGATTTTAAAATAGATCGGTTGCTGCGGCGCTGATGGACCAAGAGACTATTTGACCTTGAAGAAACCTTTGCCGAACGAGTGCAGAGACTCGGTGACCGGAAACGCCTTTTTCCACGGCTGCGTCGAAGAAATCTCATGGTTTTTAGAGGGCAGATCAGGATGGCTGGCTGGTTTGGCCTTGGCTTTGTGTGTGCTTCATGTAAGTTCAATGACTGAAACGAACAATTCTAAACTTTTTTCATGAGATTTTAACATTCGATTCTCGTCTATGTATATGAATACGGTTTTCGTTGTTCACGATTGTTTTTTAATTCTGTTTGTTAGCGTTCTGTTTATACGTATTTTTCTAGATCATCATTGCTGCCTTAAGCGTGACCCTCGTACGTGCAATTAAGAAGGAAGAACAGTCTGTCACGTTCAAACGTTAGTCGTTAGAACTTATTAAATTGCTACGAATCAGCGTTTACATTTCATTTTATATTCAGGAACATTTATTTATTTCGCAAGAAGGTCTTCGCCTGACTCTGACTATTTTGACACAAAAATCTGCCGTCTCAGACCATTTCTTACAGCGTTATAGCGCATAGTAGGAGGTACAGCAAATATGCTGTATAATATATGTACAATGCATTTACATTTACTCTTGAATATGGTGTGTTCAATTTTCTTCACATTAGAATAGATTAAGGTCTGATTAATGAATGACACTAGATATTATTTAGAAATGGAAATACGGTGCACAGAAAATGTTTAGAAAACTTTCTTATACGGGCAGTACCAGAGAGACGTCTCTGTGCATTTACAAGTAATTTTTTACAGTTATAAATTCTGATTTCACTAATTTATATATACGTAAGGACAATTTTTTATTCGAAATTTTCTTTATTACTATGCAATAAAATAAATTAAATTGTATTTGCCATTGCGTTTACAATATAATTGTGTACAATAAAAGAATAATGGATCATTTTTACATACTTTATTTACAAATTCGTTTAATATACTTACATAATCTTGTAATAACAAATAATATATTTACAATAATTTTGCAGCACACATTTAAATATTGTTGCACGCTATTGAACGTTTTACTATAAAAAAATAAATTTAAGTATACAATCTTAATTATTTATAAAATGAGAATTATTATACGTCATGTAATCACTCAATTTATCATAATAAAACAAATAATGATGTATGATTATTTACAAGATTTATATTCAATTTTGACAACGATAATGTTGTATTTTTTAGTTTCGTGTGATTTTGATTAGAGTCGATTATTAGGCGAAATTAGATGGAAGAAACTGCGAAGATTTGAAATTTCCGCCATAGTGTTGTGAAGTTTTAGTTTAAAGTAAAAGAAACTAAATTAATTAATTATAATCTTTGTGTTCTTCATATGTATCGTCATGCGACATGGTACGTTTTAATTGTTCAATCGACTTAGTAAAAATAGAATTATTTTTAAACAAAGCCCTCACGAGAATTAGATTCGTTCAGCACCTATAGTAGATATTATGGTTTCATTTAAGGGTAATCAGTCTTTGCATCTATGACACTATTCGAAAATACTTAATATTGTACTTCTTTCCAAACTATAGCATAGATATATTTATACCATTTTTCTTTATCGTCGCGGTGAATATGTTCCCAAAGTGTCGGTCATGTCACACCACGATACATGAACAACACAATATTCACTTATTTGCTAATTGTGTATCGAATGGAAAAAAGATATCTGAATATTTTTCTATATTAAATACTAATACTATCATGATAAGCATTACTTTTTAAATATCTTAAATAATGTTACACTAAAATGCTGAATCTCTGGGTAGCAAAGAACCTCATTGGAACGAAAAGGGCTTGAAATTTCGATTTAATGACTGCCATTGTCACTGGTGTCAATTTTGGTTAAACATCTATCGTGATCATCACTTTGATGAGAGCACGCCGAAAGCCTCCTCCAATCACCAAGACCCTAGACCAGGCATGCACAACTGGACGATTTGGGAGCGGGAGCTCTCGACTCGGCTCGTGAGCTGGGTCGGAGCTGGCAGGCACACGTAGGGTGGGGAGAACTGCAACAGTGTGCGTGTGAACTTGTGCTACACTCTCATGCTTAGTGGGTTCCCCTTCCATACGTCCGAGCTAGGTCACGGCTCCGAGAGCGCACGGGAGCCGCTTGGGAGCTCATGAGCTGCTCTGAGAGCTACGAGCTGTGCATGCCTGCCCTAGACAATCAACGTTTACCCTACAAAAGGGAAAGGTGGATAGGCAACTGGCGGTGGATGATAGTAACCAGGGAAAGCAGGGACAGTAGGCTGCACTGGAACAGTGGTAGTGACATAAGTGGTCACCTCAGTAGGCACCACACGACTGGAGAACAGGGTGGTGTATGCAGTTTTGGCTCCAAAGGTCAACTTCAACACTTTGGATTCGGAAACAGTGGCCAGGGTGTGAGTAATCAGTGGAGCACTAGTGATAGTGAACTGTGGCTGTTGCGGGAACAGAGGCAGTTGCGGGGGCAGCTGTGGAGGCAGTTGTGGAGGTAGAACAGGTGCGATAGTAGATGTTCCATACTCGTAAGACGTTCTTGGCACGGTACCCACTGGCCTTGACAGTGTCGAGTACAAAGTATTTCCATTATTCACCACTGGGATCACGTGGGACTCATAGACGGTCTCCAAAACAACGACTGGTCGCGACGTGGTGATCACCTGCTGCGGTGACTGTTGCTGCTGTTGTCCAAAGTATTTCAGCAAAGCCAGTTGGTCAGGGGTCAGCTGTGGCTCTATGGAACTGCTGGAGGCCTCCGGCTTCACCTTGGAGGAGGATATGGACTTGAATGGCTCCAGGTCAGAGTCTATGTCGCCGTTAGGTGCTATAATCCTCTTCGGGATGTCCTCGTCATCTCTATCGTCGTCTCCAACGTCCAGCTCCAAGTGCAGTTCGCTGCCCGCCTCGTCCAATTTTGAGTTGAACTCGTTCAAAGCTTTGCTGGGGATGAACTGATAGATGTCCATTGGTGGTAGCGTCTTTGTGGCAGTAACCACTCGGGCGATATTATAAGTTTGCACTAAGCTTAGCTTGGTCGTGCTGTTACCCTGTACTACTGGCAGCAAATGCGTCTTTAAGAGAGTCTGAGTGGTGGAGAATGTTTCTGTCAGGGTTTCTAAGGGAGGAGTAGCTTGACCTGACTCTAGAGATATGGCTGGCAGGGTTGCTACTGCTGAGTCAAGGGGCAATGTTGTCTCATAAGCTGCCGCTGTGTTGGCTAATAGGTTTTCAGTAAGGGGTTCGGTGGGTGCTATCGTTGACGTGGGGTCTGGCGTTGAGAATGATTTCTTCTGAGTCGACGTGACGGTTATGTAGCGTGTGTTTCTCAGAGTTCCAACCTGCATAGAGGATCAATTGTTAAGACAATGGTTCTCTGGAATCATCTCTAACCATAGGCTTACCTGGAATGTGTATGGCGATTTAATAGTAGCGATCTCAAAGTACGCATTGTTGATATCGGCGGCCGTGGAGATCTCAACATTGATCGTCTCAACAGGGAGCGCCTGCTCCGGATGCTGGTCCTGGACACTGACACTGGCTACGTCCTCGCTCTCACTAGGATCCAGTTCTTCGTCGCTGACCATCTCTTGGATCTTCCTCTGGGCAGCTACCTGCTGCCCTGTTGTTGACGACGTCGTTGTCGTTGACGTTGACACAGACGCCGCAGTAGTCTTGTCATCAAGGTTCAAAGGACCCTCTGTGGTGCTGGTTTCCGGCGTGGAACGTACTTCATCATCGTCAATCTGCTTCCGGATGATTACTCTAGGTTTAGGAGTCGTCTTGTATGACCAGCGACCTTGCGTTCTCGGCAGCTTCAACTTCGGCGCGGTGTTGGGGCTAGTTGCTTGCTGTTCGACCTTCGGCTTAGGGGCCTGCTTCGACGGCAAGCTGGGCTGGTTGCTGGGCCGGAAGCCGGTGCGTCTTCGTGGTACAGGCGACTCGGTCGTCGTCGTAGACGGAGTCCGGTTCCTGATAGACAGCGGATTTTATGAAGATTCACTGTCTGCTGATTAATGGTCGCGTTGCAACAATGCACGTCGAGCGATGACGCGAGGGATACTTACTTGTAGCCTGGCCTTGACGTGGTGCTGCTTCTGTTTTTTGGTGGTTTGATTTGCTGTACTTCGCTGCTGTCATAGTCTTCGTTGATCTTGTTGCGGAACTTCGGCCGCGCGGAATTAGGAGATGCATTTTTCCTTGTGCTTCGCACCGAGGAACCTGGGAAGTGAGATCAAATTGACTATGTATTCCTATATCGGGTGTTGCGTTCATAAACCCTCGAGTATTTCCTAATTTAAGTGCCTAATTTGATGAAATTAGTTTTTTGGATAATACGTGGCAGGTGGATCTGCAGAGGTCGTGTGGATCCTTTAAATAGAATCGTATGCTTTTGAATCTACTGGTAGATGCAGTTTGGAATTCTGTACAGAACAGTTCTAAACCCTTCATATTATCCAGGGAGATGCTTCAATAAAATATCGCCCAAATCAATGGTTTCCAGCCATAATTGGTTTAGTACATTCCTGTACAGAATTTCAAGTTACCAGCAGGAGCGCTGAACAAAACTTCCAACGGCAGCGACGATTCTTCCTGGTGGTTAGTCGGCGTTGGTTCCAACTGCGGCTTCAGTTTCCCTTGCTGTGGCCCTATGGTCTTCAAGATCCGTTGCGTGCTGGACGGTCGAATTTTTCCTTCGGGAATCGGTGGCGTACCCTGAAGAATCCTCGAGGAACTTTGAAGCACCTGTGCATACTTCCCGTTTATGTAAGTGCCGATTACGCTGGTCTCGTGGACGGTCGTAAGACCATCTTTGACGATTGTGCCACCGAGCTTAGTGACCAACCCCGTGGGATTCTCCTTCTCCCGTCGACCCGTGGGCCTGGGCTTCGCGTGAGCCTTCGAAGAGGGCCTCAAATTAATCAACTGCAACATTGAAAAACTACTTTTCTAGAAAACAATGTTGAAGTTTTGTATTGCTGTGGAATTCTGTACTTTCGTGATCGGACTTCGAGATCAAATTAGTTGAGTTGTACCATAGGAGCTATTATTCTCATTTAGAACCATTCATTTTACACAATTGTGAACTTATTGTTAGATGATTTTTTGAATTCTCAATGTTAATGAATTTCTGAATTATACTACTGCAATTTTGTTAAGAAGGTATCGTTCTGTATCATTTTAGTCTAGGCCTCGTTCCCGCCTAACGTTGGATCTAGCCAATCTTCAAATCCAGGCCACGATCTTTTACTTTTCGTTTGGAATAAATCACTATGATTTGATGGCAGTGCTTCCTATCATTTAGTTTACGCTTCATTTACTTTATTTGTAGCGGTAAGTATAACGCGGTCAACGCAACTTTAATTATAAAATTTTTGCTGGAAATATAGCAATTCACAGAGCCGGGGAACTAGATATTCAGGTTTAGCCGCCTTGGACAGATTGATGTCGGCGCTGGAACAATCTGTGTCAATGCTAATTGCATGTATGCAGAGCATAGTACTTTTATTACTCCTTACTTCCTTGATCGACCTTCGTGAAATCGATCCTTTTCTCTCGTGTACCTTGTAAGTCTCGTCGACGATTTCCGCCGGTTGTTTCGACAGGAAGTCGTACTCGGGTTCCGCGAGGTTATTTTTCACACCGGGTACGTCGTCCTTCGGTTTCGCGTGTACTTGCGAGGACACGACTGCGCTGGCGGTCGTTGACTGGATCTTTGTGTTCAGCTCCTGCGAAACAGTCGACCAAAATTCACTAAAATCGCCGTCGTGATTCGAACGGTTTTTGAAAAAAAAAAAGTAGCATTGTTCAGTCACGCGGCCGTTCGAAAAGCATACGTTCGCATCGAAGTTTACGTGACCGTTTGAAAGTAGAAATCTTGCGGGCACATATAGGTGCGTGCGCGTGGTATATGGATTGGTAAATAGAACCGGAAAAGTCTGACTCGCGAAAGGGAAAGTACCGCGCTTCCTGCTCGAACAGATTTTTACCTGGAAAATCTAGGAAATACGCTTCTCTACATAAATTCGCACACTACACGTCGCCCCGAACAATATCGACTATTCTTACAAACAAGCGTTCATTATTTTCTCTTACTCGGTAGTTTTGGTTATTTCGGTACCTTGTCGATTGTATCGTAATTTAATCCGGCTTGTATAACCGCTTGTTAACGTCTGATAGTGACTAGCAAAAATTTTATTATCGTTTCAATGTGGAAAATAACTTAATAATTCATTTTAATTGTTACATTTCGAAATTACGAAATACATCTGACGTGCGAGGTTTAACATGGTAAGTAAATTAGTAAAAGAAGCAGTAGATGAGATACAAAACAGCGAAAGGATTAAAAGAATTTGGGAATGCCAATGTGTATTGTCTAGTTGGAATTATTAAAAAAAGAACGACAATTTTATTCAGATCCTGTTTCTCACAATCGACATTTTCTATTTTCTATATAAGGATCTGCAGTCTAATTATAATCGCCCATGAAGTTTCCGAATAAAGACACACAGTTGTGGCGTTTTTTTTTTCTCTCAGGTAATTTGAGCCTCCCAATTAGCGATTCTTGGGCAAGATCGTTGGCTCACCTGGCTTTTCGGGGACCGCAATCTATTATCCTCCGAGGAATTAATGGCGTTTTGCTCGATTACGGAATTCACGACGATCTTCGTGCCTTTGGTTTGCTTTTTCGTTTCCTGCCCGGCGTGGCTCTTGTGCGTTTTGCTCGGTTGGATATCAAGAGCTGCTTTTTCCAACGTTTCGCTCGGTTTCGTCTGAATAATCGAAATGCTACTCTTCTTTCCCTTTTCGCTGTCTGGAACAAAAAGAACGACGAATGATTAATCGCGTCGAGTCACGCGCGGCTCGCGAGATTATATCTCGAATTATTTTTTTAAAAATATTTCATGTTGCCAGCTATGTGGTTTTTCATTGTCTAGTTATTTGCAGAAAAAAAGCCTTTTATAATCTAATTTATAGAATTTCTTTTACGGTTTCATTTAATAATATAATATTCTAATAGATAAATCAATTTTATTTATAATAAAATTCTTTTATGATTTGATCCATTAATTGAAATTCTTCAATTTTGTAAAAGCAAACTATTATACATGTGTGATTGAACAATTTTTCTGTTTAAACTGCAATCAGAGTTGTGCTAATTCAATTACATTGCAATTCAATTACTAAGTATTTCAATCAGATGTGTCATAACTGAATTACAATGTATTTTATTACTTTGTAATTATAATTCCCGGAGTAATTCAATTGTAATTCTGCGCAACTCCGACTGCAATTGCATTCAATTCCTCGATTTCGATAAAACGATCACAATATTACTGTGTAATGGGATTTGATGCATTCATGATCAAAATGAATATACAGGCTAACAAAATTGTTGCATCATTTTCAACGTATTGAAAATATTTCTAGCAGGATCACATTGTCATTTATCTCGATCCGCAGTCTCACCTTTGATAAAAATCGATAAAGACTTTTCTGAACAAATAAAGATCACATCCGCTAGGTGTTTCGTACGAAACTATTAAATAACATATTCAATGGTAGGCAACAGTCGGCAAAACTGAAATAGAAAATAAAGTGGTCAACTATAGCGTTCTCCATAGTAATTGTTACCTGTAGGAGGCGCGCTCTGCGGACTGAACACCATAACGGTGTTACCAATGGTGGTAGTGAAATCCAAGAAACCGTAGACCGTCTGTGTAATAAAATCATTGTTTACAACCGCCGGTTTGATGACTGCCGCTGACTCGGTCGAGTGGCTCTTGTAAACTTGGGCCGCGCATTCTGTAACTAAAAGTGAAACGCATACTCGTTTACGTCTCATAAACAATCGATTGTTCGAAGAATCGTAATCCTAAAACGCAACACCTTTATGTAACGCGTTACGTTGTGGTTCTATACTGCGAGATTACGTTACCCCTTTATCCCAGACCTGGAGACATGATATTTGCATAACGATCGGAAGCATTTACTACAATGCAACACCCGATAGTATTAATCACTTGGAAATTTTATAACATATTTCATTTTTTCAAAGTGTTATTGTGAAATAATGATAATCACGTTCCTCGACAAGATCAAAAGTAGAATTAAAATTACATTTCAAGCAATCGTTACGTTTATCATTCTGGCAAAATTAAAACTCGATTGAAAATTAAATTTCAATTTAGCTCCATTTTTCTTATGACGTTTTACTGTGTCAAGGTCTTTGGCCTGACTAAAAGCAGAATAAAAATTTAATTTGATTTATGCTTAACTTTTCTTACAACATTTTATTGTGCCAAGGTCTTTCGCCAAACTGAAAACAGAATAAAAATTATAAATTTGACTTGAGCTTAATTTTTCTTATGACGTTTTATTGTGTCAATGTCTTTGGCCAGACTAAAAGAAGAATAAACATTAAATTTTACTTGAAAATCAATTGCGTTCTGAAATCATAATCAGCAACATCTGTCATTTGGAAAATTTTCAATTTTGTGCCGCCTCCGAAAAGATTGTATTGTATTTAAGTTCGTGTGTGTTCACATAAATTAAATGTAAATTATTTCATACTTTTTAGTGTGTTTTTTAGTGCGTTTTTTCACAGTCGGTTTAATTTTTATTGTGAAGCAACGACAGCTACTCTCTCTGTCAAGCCTGAAATGTCAATCGTAGTGAATTTCGTAGAAGAAGGGTGTGTCACAGTTTTTTCGATGCTGTAACAAACTGTGCACGGCATTGCTTACAAATTAAAGTTCTTCACATTGTGGGAAGAGTACAATCACACGTGTGCATGTGTGTGTGTGTGTGTCTGTCTAGAACGTGGCAAGTGTGGGAAAGTGTAGCCATTTGGTAATAAAGAAACGCCTGGGGCGTCCATATTGAAACCTACCGATGAAAACAGTATAGAATCATCGTTTGTAATTACACGAGGAATCGTACGTGATGAGAAAAGCAACTATTACACCCACTATGCCAACCGTAGCGTTCGCTTTACTATTCTAGCTTCCCAAGGTGATCAATTTTCATATAAACACTATTTTCCAATTAATCGACGCGAATTTCTGTATCTCCGACCTTCGGGGAAGCTTGAAGGAAAAGATCAAATTGTCGAATTGCACACACTTACCGTATACCAAGGATATGACGATGAAGAAATCTTTCAGAAGCATTTTGTTCGATCTGAATGCTTAATCTGAAACAGAAAGAGATCCGAAAAATGTTATATCAATTTAATAATTTATCAGTTTAATTAATTACCAATGGCACTGTACAGTTTCGAAGTTGATATTATGCTACGATACGACCTCTCCAAAAATTGTGTACACATTTATAAAAACGCAGTCGAGCACGTTGAAGAATTGAAGAAATGAAGAAAAAAAGTTGAAGAATTGTTATTTATACTTGAAGAGAATGAAAAATATTACAAAAACAAGTAAAACTTTAATATCACACAAAATAAAATGATAAATATCTTCCATGATTGATTGGAAATTGATTATTATTATACAAGTAATTTGAAGCGAAATAATTACATAAATGATTTAAAAAATAAAATACTACATAAATAACTAAAAATTCAATGTTACACGAATTATTCAAACTTTAATGGGCTTATCAACATTCGTGTTTTCGAAAAATTCGGGTTTTCGAAAATCAGGATCGATATCGCCGGTAGCTCATCGAGTCGATCTGAAAATTACGAATTCCTGTCATGGCTGTTAGGCATCCATCGTGGAACGGTATCGCCTTTTACTATTGTTTCGCGCTAACCGATTACCAACGCCATTGTTATGCAATAATTTCGTTGGCTTCTTAACGGTACACGCACGCCAGATGAGATCGTGCATCACGCAGTCGCCATTCATGCATCGTGCAAGTGAATCGCGTGTTTTCGCGAGCAGAAATAGCATCTCGCCGTCGAGAAACATTGTAAATTGCAATTTTCAATACACGGTACTATTTTTAAAAAGTTCGTCATCGAAATTCTGTTCTCGCAACACGTCCTTGAATTTCGTAATCGCAAATTCCCCGTGCATCGACGCTGTTACTATATGTATGTTGCGTTACGCAAATGTATTTGCTCAATGTACACAGGGAACCGCGAGCCAAATTATTGCGGTTTCGGAAGGTAAATTTCACTATATTTATTTTGAGCACGAGATACGATTTATACAGATATGTACAGTCCATTAAGTTATTTTTAATTGAATAAATAATAAAAATCAAATAAATAAAATTATATTTACATTTTGATTACTCGATTGATCTTTATTTAAATTTAGTTTTGAGTAAATATGGATTTATAGTGAAGTTTACGGTATTTAATTAGATTAAATTTAATTAGAACTTAGTCTGTGGAAGGGAATAAAATGCAGCTGCTGGCAGAAGTGCACCGCGAGTTCATAACCCGTCCCTTTCACTAGTATTCTCCCAAGATATTGCACCAAGGTGTTCGCATAATCTGCTCGCTTGCAGTTAAAAGTGCGAGCAATCCTCGATTCGCGTGCTTCCATCGTGGAACGCTCCAATAATGCGAAAATCATAATCACTTATGCCTGCAGAATTGCTTTTATTATTCTTACATCGTCAAAGTTAAATCATAATAAAGATATTAACTATAACGATATTAATTATCATTTTATATTGACATTCTCAAATTCTCTTAATTTCCAACAGTTTTGAATTGCACCAACTCTAATTAATCGTTAGTCTAATCAACCAGCTGTTATCATTAAAATCGTATAATAGAAATTTATTATCGCAACGATAAAGAATAGTTTAAAGACCAAAATCCCCATGTGTCATGCTCCAAGGACTACCATGAGCAAAGTGAACCATTCCGCAACGTCTGCAAGGAGTGGCCTCACAATTACAACCCCACACAACCACAACACCGCATGCTCAAGTAGAACACGTTCAAAGAAACGTTAACTTAATGTTGCATGCACAGTGGCTGAATATTAACGCGTCGTTCGGCGTTTGTGAAACGAAATGCTCAAAGGTGTCGATCATTTTCTATTTTTAAAAACGTTCACTGCGAAAACCCATAATTAGACTGCGGATTTCATGCATTTATGACAAAAATGGGCACGTGCAATTTAAAGCAGTGCACATGTAAAAAATATTTAAGGACATCAACGTGTTAGTTTCAGCTTAATAGAATAATTAAAAGAATACAATTTTTGTTTGACTTCTGTGTCTTGCAATTAGTGCAAACTTTTTAAAGTTTGCATAAAGATCCGCAGTCTACCCATAATAACACTGTCCAACACCAAAAATGTTTCACGCACAGTTTTTGAGAAACATGACTGAAAAGAAACGTATTTTTCAACTTTAAACAAATATTATGATGTTATTACAAAAGATATTGAATTGTTCTCTACAGAAAAAGATTCTGTAGACTTTCCCGAATACAGTGATATCCAATATTAATACATTATGACTGTTTAAACATGTTTAATTATATTGGAAACATAAAAGAGTTGAAATTTGTTGGACAGTGTAATTCTCCGCATATAACAATTTCTGCCCTTACACCATTATACTGAAATAAAACTTATCTCAGAGCTGCCTCTTTCTCTCTCTCTCTCTCGTAAATCCATAACATCGATGAACAATTAAATTAATAGTTTTGCCAATTGATCAATAACAGATTATAATACGCAAAAATACGAATTGCAAAAAAATTACTACAACGAATCTACATGAAATAGTCAGCGACGTGGTCATGCCATGAAATATGCAAACACACGGCTCCGAATTCATGCTAATAAATTCCACGAACACTCAATGGAGACGTCCATGTTTCGCATAATGTTGTGGAACGGTGACAATCATTTATTCGTTCAAATTTCGTTAACGACATTCGCCAGCTTCGACTACTCGCCTCGCGAAAGATCGAAACGATTATTTTGGATGAATCTCATTATCCGAGCCTTGCCATTCGCTCGCGTCTGGAATGTTAAGCAGGAGTCCACAATAACGGTTCTGGAATCGTTATCGAAAAACGTGTGTTATCGATCATTAAAATATATATACATTTCTGTTTTCTATAGGTTCGTAATTTCATATCAAACTAAATAACACTGACAGAAAAACGTGGTTTTTCTATTGAAATTTCGTCGAAGAGAATTCGCTTTCATACGGCGAGAAAGTAGTAGAAGTTCATAAAATTGAGCGGGCACGGAGCAAGAATTTCGACGAAACCGGCTAGAGAGCCTCGTTCCGATCGGTCTTATGTCCTGCATTTCCTCGTTTAGCGCAAGACTAGCGCGGTTCATCGAGAAAAAGTGAACGGGTGTCCCAAGGCGTTCACATACTTCCCCGGAGCAACGTAGACCATGGATTTATGTCGATTGCGTGAAACTTTCCGCGTGAATTCAACGGGAATATTATTGTTGTGTGGGATCGCTGATCATGGACCTGTAATTTTCTGAAATGTGGAGTCTACAATATTAAGTAGGTTCTAATTTTAAGATAGATTCTAGGACCTGCCACTGTTTCAGGCCATTCTGACATCATTTAGACCAGGCATGTCAAACATGCGGCCCGTCGACAAGTAGTTTGCGGCCCGACCAAGAACTTTGAAACTGTTGATGACAATTTATAGGTTTTATTACACTCCAAATTCAATTAATTCATAATTAAAGATAATTATTTATTTACTTCGATTAAATTATATATTTATTTAGACACGCGTGACCGGTGTCATTACTGCGAGGGAAGACTCGATACGCTTCCATAAATATGTATTTTCATTTCTAAATTTATTAGTCAGAAAATGGGTACACTGTATGTATGTATGGGTATACATATCCCAACAAAAACACCCTGTAAACAGGAGCCAATTTCCTATGGCCGTAAAAAGTTGCGAGATCAAACAAAATACGGCCGAGTTCGTTAGCTTAGAAATACCTCTTGCAATACTGAAAAAAGCGTTTGTAGAAATTAGTTTAAAAGAACGCCATTTAATTTTTAAAGAGTTTCATGGAGGGCTGAATTATTCAAACTTGGCCGCTACCTAACGCCTTTTATGGCCATTGGTTTAAAAAGTAACATAGTAACAATAATATTCTTATGTATAACAATGGATAATAATAATGTTTTCTTTCGTATTTTGCAACTTCAAATTAATGTCCCTTTAAATTTCGTTAAAGTCCCTTAAAGTTTGTCTCATCGACACTATTAACATAAACATAACAGCGCACTGATGAATCCTATAAAATTAAAAAATTAATAATTGATCCACTCCGTGCCTAGCTATTTTACCATATTTTAGAACAAGCTTTTTAAAAATTGTTAATAACAATTTAATCAGAGACCATACTCTGTGGAAAATGTTTAGCAAAAGTCGCCGAAGGTCCACTCGCAAATGCTTTTGTTCAAGGAGAACTCAGTAATTTATCTATTTTGAATCGAAACTCGATCGCTTCTCTTCCATCGTTCCGCCATATCGTAAAATACGTCCGGGTCGTACCAGCGACCTTGAAAGAGGCGACAACGACCTGTGTACGATTGACACAGGAATCTCGTGTCACTTGATTATGCGGAATCTCCTGTTTAATGAATTACTATACGAATCTTATCGAAATCGCGACGAGGTGATGAATCACTTCCGGGGAATTCACTTGCTGATCGTCACGTGACAAACACACGAACGTTCGTAATAGCGGTAGGACCATGTTTCCGCCATTCCTTTACAATTTTAAACAGATTTAACTCCGTATGAATTATTAACGATTAAGTTACATTACTTACATTATTAACAATTGTTCGAGACAACTACTAATTTCCACTGTAAATTACCAATCGATCCGCCATTTTCTCAGCGTCTGGAGACAGTTATGGCAAACCGCACAAACCGCTGGCACTTTCTACGAAATACATACATCTCCGAGGCGCGATCACTTTCAAATCAACCCACTTCTCCCAATTTTTCAACTCGCTCCTCATTTCTCCAAACACTGGAGCAATTATAATAATTAGTAGACTGCGGATTTGATGAATTTATGACAGAGAATGCATGTAATATAATTCTATGAACATATTACAAGAATTAAAGAATGCTGCTATATTATTTTCGACTTGTTAAAATTGTCCAAACAAGAAATACATATTTAACTTATGTTCGTCACAATCGACTTAACAAATGTTTATTTTTTATATCAGATACCAAGTGTTTATGCGAAATAAAGTGTATGTATTGCTTACAAGCGAAGTTTCGTATCTCTAAACAAATTTTATCAAAAAAATATTAAACCGACTTCGAAAAATGCACTGAAAAGTATGAAATAATTTCCATTTTAATTTATGTGAATACACGCGAACTTAAATACAATACAATCTTTTCGGAGGCGGCGCAAAATTGAAAATCAGACATCGAATTGAGTAACCTCCTTCTTTTTCGAAGTCGGTTAAAAAGAACAAATGAAACATTCTGCTGAATGTTTACAAATAACTACCATTTATTTCTGAGTCAAAGATTAAAATATTACCGATTGAAGTCCAATAACACGACTGTGCCATTAAAACGGGATGTTTAGATTGAGCGAATTCAATGTTTCTAAATGATCCATTAGACTATCGAACTCTTCGCTGATCAAAGACCATACTTAATTCAAAGAGCACGAGATATACGGTTCGGCATTCCGCGTGTCTCAAAAACTCGACTCACGGTCAGACATAATTGCGTACACCGTCACTTCCTCGAGCACGGTGAAACCGGTCATCAATGGGGAACGGGATTTCTGGACAAGATCCAAGATCATGGTCATTTGGCTGACCATCGACCGGTTCCTACGCCCGCTGTTCGCCTTTCTTCATTTCGTTTCGGGACGAATTTCACCGACTGTCACTTTCTTTCCTTGCGAACGTCGCCAGCCTCTCTTTATCGCTGATTAATTTTAGTTTCTTATTGATTGGACAGATTCTGTTTGCCCTACGTTTTCTTTTTAATCACTGAACTTGTGGTTGCTTCAATTTTATTCACAAGATGGATATTCAAATGAAAAAGATATTACGAAGATGGTGAAAACTGGGATTACTGGCTTGTTAGTTGAAAAATTATTCATAAACATTTATTCTGTAATTAAATTCTGTTACAAGTGTCTATTCGGGGTTCAAGCATTTCGTTAAGCATTGTCATGAATGAGCAGCAATTGATTTTAAATTCTACTCGCGAGACAAGAAATTAGATATTAGATAGATACATTGGTAAAATTGATAAAAAATGAGACAGGTTGCTGATTACAAGATGAATAATAATTTTTGTATAGTTGAATATTGACGGAAAACTGTCTGTTATGTCGCAGCATGAGCTCAAATGACTGTGCATAATCTAAAAATCGTCAAGTCCAAGTCCAAGGTCGTTTGAAGGTCACGCTGTAGATTAATGGTAATATTTATTAGTCGCATGCATACACGAGAAGTTATGGACGATCTTGAGAAAAAGAACAATAAAAGGTACGTTCCCAATGTATTGCGGTACCAGGTTGCTTATCTTGAGGCTGCTAAAGCGATCTCTGCCCAGCAGTTAGGTGTGCACGGTCTCTCTGAATAATTATGATTGATCAATCGAGTTAGAATTTCACGGAACCCCCGTAATACATCTTATGGTTGCGGTCAAACTGCGTTCTGCATTTGTGAGAATCCTTAGGAAAGCACTTTCCCATGCATAGTAACTAGTAACGTCTTCTTCTATAGTCGGGAGGAAAAGGTTAACTGGAGATAGTGACTCTGTGTTGCTATACCATCGATCGCAATCAACGATGCGCCCTTGTATTTAGAAGAAAAAAAAAATAACAATACTATGTAGCGTTTACTTTGCTACAAAACTTTACTTTGTAGATGAACTTTTATATGATATTTCCTGTGCAGTGTACAGTAAGTCAGTAAGATAACCTTTAAAAGAGTATGGTTCTGAGTCAGAATATAAATCTTTACCAAACCATTCAAAAGTAAACAGAAAAACTATGGTAGCTGTATGTTAAACAAAGCTATTTTTATTCTTTAACTTGAGAACTCTTCTGCTCGATCCACTTTCTTGGAAACGTTGCGATGTCACCAATTACCGTGATAAATGAAAACCACTGTTTTATAGATTTCAGATAATTAATTTGTTAGTCTCTCGTTGGCAGTCCTGGGTTTACGATAACATATGATACCAGAGCGTGCGTCAGCAAGGTCGAAAATCATGGCCGGTTAAAATATTCTGGTTGTTTTGTTGCGTGAAATTTTTCAGCGGACCAAGGGCACACGTGTGCATACTTGAGAGCATGTTTCTCCTCTGGCTGTAGTTCTGCATGAACAATCGACGTCACGAGACAGTTTCTGGTGCATTGGTGTACCAGAGTGCGAGCCTTTGTGCATCGGTACCAGGAAAATCTCAACACCAATAAGAATTCTTAGCATTTGTTGAAAATAATACAACAGTATTTTCAAATTCTTGAAATATCTTTGTTGTTTTTAAAGATCCGTCAAATGTCTGAAGGACAAAGTTAAATGGTTCAGTGGGGCTCACATGATACCAAAAATATTTTTGTTTTTATGTGATTTTTTTTAGAGATATCAAGGTCACCTTCATTTTTTTAAATGGAAGCACCCTTTTTTAAACAGCTACAATGATAGTCCCTATCATTAGGAATTCAGTGACTGTAATTACCCATGCACGCATAAACTTTCTAAGTAGCTCCTAGCTCCTCCTTATTTTGCAGCAACCATTAAAAATTCGCAGTCTATTCGTTAATCACTCCCTAATTTTCGAAGCCCCTTATTTGTAGACTTCATACTTGGGCTTTAAAAACAACAAAGATATTTAGGTGACTCACCCTGTATAATTTTTGCTATATTTTTACTTCAAAGGATCTTTTAGAGATTTTATTTGAAGATGAGAAAAGAAAGTAAACAGTTGCGAATGAAAATTGTGAGTGGACTGTGTGGTTGACAATTGTTGAGTTGTACCTTGATTTATGTACGAAAATGTCTATGGTGGAAACACGGATTCTCACATTAGGAAATCGCCGCGTTATCTCGTAAGTCTGTCGATCTTCGAAAGCCGTTCCCACGGTGTGCCATTGTCGCGAGAACAATCCCCGTGAATCTTCCAATTGTCAAGAGCCAGTTCACATTTGCCCATTAGATAACCCATTCTGTATTCCACATGGTTTCACGCTATTAAGTTGAATCCCCGGTACGCAATACAATGTTTGGTCCGCATTTCCAACAAATTGGACCTTCTAACAGTGTCTGGGTCCACTTCGACCCAAAATCACACTTTAACCATTCTGTTGTTCCTAATTAATTTCATTTAATTGGCCGTGAAAGCACAAAATTCGCAGTTTACAAACAACACTGTGTTATATCTAATATTTATTCTGCTTCTCTCCGACA
Source organism: Lasioglossum calceatum (assembly GCA_963966675.1). Taxonomy (NCBI): domain Eukaryota; kingdom Metazoa; phylum Arthropoda; class Insecta; order Hymenoptera; family Halictidae; genus Lasioglossum; species Lasioglossum calceatum. The sequence goes on from OZ016548.1 coordinate 1,344,685, forward strand.
CACACACAGAGATCACATATTAGGTAAATCGATCGGGTTAATTAGATCCGGCATACACTCGAAGCAAACCTGAGTGAAAACGAATGTACTTCTTATTCCCAATCCTTTTTCTACCGTCTGATTCAGCGCCGAGCGAGCGAAAGAAGTTAGCTGTTTTGAAACGCAGTGTTACCCGCGGCATTTCGCAACGTCGAGTCTGGTTTAAGTATTTTTAATCCGGTAATGCTAGCTCATTAAACTCTGGTCGTTTACGTGTCATCGTAATCACTTTCCATTGATAATTGTAATTACGAGTCTAATTTCGAGCTGCCTGTGTTCATAAAAAAAGCCTGTATCTGGGCCATACATCAATCTTTATAAATGCTATTTATATCCTCGCATTCTCCTAAAAGATACAACCTTTTTACTTCTGTACTACTTTCGTCCAGCTCTACTAGTCTCCGAGATATTCCATAAAATAGATCGCGCATCCCCTAACTCAGAGCGAAGTCTCAGTCAATTAACGCGCGTATCTCGATAATAAAGGAGACTATGAAACACGTCTATCCCATCGACAACCATGATCAGGTATCCGTATAATTTCTCAAGTGCAACGACACGAGCGCCGCGAGCACCGGCCCAGAACTTTTTTCCAGTTGGCCGCTGATAAAACTTGCAGACATGCAAGATTAGATAATTTACTGGTCAGCTCGCGCCGTGAAAATCTGTTACATAAATTACGCCGCGTGGGACGCACGCAAAAGGGAGCAGGCGAGCGTTCTGCACGCAGTCCTTGCATTATGAACATGTAAACGGTGGTCCGTGTGTGGTCACGAGCGAGCGTGTAACGCTGCTGCACGTGTTTGCGCAGAAATATCCGGCGCACGTGACACGGGCCGCTTAGAAAGCAAACGATCCGGAGGAATGTCGATCTGCCGATCAATCACCGGTGCCCTCGAATGAAAACCCGCTCGAGCTTGTCGGCTGCCGATCGCTTTTCGTCCGCGGGAAAAGGAAACGGTTTCTCATTGTCACGCGTTGTTTAATGCGACCGACTTTTCAGATAGGGAAATGCGTCACGGAGCGATCAGTCCCGGAGAAATATTGGATGTTGGAAACACTGACGGAAGGAGACTTTAATTATTAACATCTGTATAGATCAGATCTGAACCTCCAATAAATTATTCCTCTGGGTCTAGTAAATTATTTCTAGGTCTAATCAATTACTCCTGGACTTAATCAATTGGTCCTGGAACCAATTAGGTATTGTTAGGTCCATTAGATTATTCTCTCAATTATGGTGCCAGCAGTAAATGTTGTGTTTACATTCCTCGAGATTGGTTTCGCAAAACGAGATCGCATAAAGCAAAAACACCATGGCTCGGCCGTGGTGAGCGGAATAATGGAAATGTTAATTGGCAAAAACTGTTCGCATAATACTAATTTCGACTAAATCCGGGACTCTCGGTTTCACTTCGCGGTGCGGCGTTAACGTAACGCGATGTAAACGATGCCCCAATTATAAAAAAAGAACGTGAGCACGTGCTGGCCGGACCGAGCACACGTTCACGCGAACGGTGACGTACTTTCACTTGGATTTCGTCGGGCACAGTAGATGCAAGCGACGAGATACACTTCCCGCAGCCGACAGCCTATGTGTTCCTGATTTTCGTATTCAAATCCGGCAACGGGCGAACCGGTAGCGATCGAATTACGAGACCCAAACAGTTCCCCCGTGAAAAGTAACCTCAACGGGGTATTCTGGTTTTCGAGGACGTTGTTTTTCAACAATTGTTACCAATTTTCTTCAGAAAAATGATCGAACTGTTTCCATTACGATTTTGTACAAACATTTATACGTATTTGAAGTGTCTATATATTCGTTTTTTAACAGAAACAATCTGAAGGGAACTATTAGTGAACCATTGAGGGGGTAATCTGGTTTCATAGGCTGTTTTTCAGCAATTTTTAGGATTTTTTTCAGAAAAACTATTCAACTTTTTGCATTAGAATTTTGCACACGTGTTTACTGGTATTTGGAGTAGGCATGTGATTTTTTCAAAGTAGAAATAATAAAAATTACAAGAGTTGTACATTTTTTTATAGAGTACGACTTGGAAACCGTGTTGATTCTGATCCTTCTGCTGATCGAAAATAATAAAATTAGAAGGTATCTTCTAACCAGCGACTATGGTTTGAATCGTAATGGATTGAAAATCTTGATTGTTAAGAAAATGACGGTATTTTGGACGCAGGTTAGAATAGAAAAGAAGTTACGAAATATAGAAATTAAAATTAACAAACATTACATACTTGCATTACTCAGATTTGAAAAAAAATGATTCCTGCAAAAACATTTGTTTTTTCATTCTTTTTCAAGCTTTGTTACGGCAGGCTTGTAGTACCTGTTATGATGTGAAAGTTTTGTTCGAAATGTTTTTTCTGTACGTTGCAGTTTGAAAATTAGCAGCAGAAAAAGATAGCAACACAGTAGAAATTTCCAATACATACTACGTTTCCTGTTGCGGAAGAATTATTTTATAATCAACGTTGCCTCTCTAAAGTTATGTAAAGCTGCTTAATCGAATGCACATTTGCTCCATGCATTAGTAATCCTTGATTGTCGATCAACACATTTTCATCAATTTTTATTCATTTGTTAGTACAGTAATTTTTTAAAATCCCCTTTTAATCTTTATTCGACACTAATGAGTATAATTTTATAACGTTTTGTAGAATTTGATGATTCAGAACATTATAAAATATGTTAGTCTTATACTTTCTGCTTACTATGGTGTGACAATTTTATGTTCGTTTTTTGTAATTACAATAACAATTATATAAAATCATTTGCGTGTATGCAATTATTAGTACGATGTTGCAGCCTTGTGTTAATGTCTATTAGATATATACTTTGACATACAATGATTATAACTAACATGGTCCCAATTGTAAAATTCTAATCATAGTATTCTCAACTACAAAAATAATGAAGACTTAGCACTGGATTACTAAAATTATGAAAAATTATGAACAATTGGTCCCAAATCCAAAAGCCAAAACAATTGGTCCCAGTTTGCAGATTGTGAAAAATTGGTCCCAACTTTAAAAACTGTAGTAATTTGGTTATAGTTGCAAACATTATAATTAAAGTGGTCCTAACACGTGTGGTTACAAAAATTAAGATCGTAGTGCTCCCATTTGCAAAAATATAGAACAATTGGCGCAACTTTGCTAAAATTGTGGACAATTGGTACTAATTTCGAAAAGCATAAACAGTATTGGTAGCAAGTTAAAAAATAGTGGTCGAAACTTTTCGAATAACAAAAACTATGATAGTGTTTCCAACTGCAAAAATAGTGTATACAGTTGGTTCCAATTACAAAAAAATAAAGATGGGTTGGTCCCAGTTACAAAGATAGTAATTAAGGTGCTAATTACAAAAATTGTGACCAATTGGTCCAAACTGCATTCTTGACTAGGACAACGGTTTTGGGGGTGGTTAGAGGGTGACGCGCGATGGATACATTTCAAGATGGCGAACGGTTAGGGTTGAAGATTGACTCACCATTGACGCTTCGTTGACAATGTTGTTCTTCGACGGATGACTAGAGATGCTCAGGACTCGACGATTTCGCGATACACAGCGTTCAACATTCCTTTTAGCTTGCCTTGGAGTAACTGGACGGCAAAGTGGTTTCCCTCTCTCGGCTCGTCGACTTCTTTACATTCTAGCCTCGATCATGGCTTTCACTTTATCCGTCGAGGAAATGGGGAACCATGAGCCGCCGCGACGATGCTGGTCCAGGATCTGCAACCGCGATCTCGCAAAGACAACGGAAAAATCCTCAGAACCGTTTGGTACTGGGTCCTTAATTTGTGTCGTAGTTACTGACTTAGTCATCTCTAGACAGCTACCAGTCTTCTATAAAGATTGTTTGTTTATATGTTCTCCAATTCTGGAAAAATCGAAACAGTTTAATTTGAGAACCACTGGTAGCATTCTTTGAAAAACATTATGCTACCTTCGTCGTAATTGTGTCTTTTCGAACAAATTTAATTTGGTTTCATATATAAAGAGTTTATTCATATGGTATGTTCTCCAATTTTCTTCTGCAGGAGTTGAAACAGTTATTATGGAATTTGAAAACCACTGGTACTGTTCTATCAAAAATGTGATGCTACTTCCATCGTAATTGTGTATTTCGAACAGATACAATTTGGTTTCACATAAAGAGACGTTTATTCATACGTTCTCCAATTTCATATGTTCTCCAATTTCCTTCTGCAGGAGTTGAAACAGTTATTATATGGTACAATTTGAAAACTACTGGTACTGTTCTACCAAAAGTATGATGCTACTTCCGTCGTAATTGTGTCGTTTTCGACCAATACAATTTGGTTTCATATGAAGATAAACTTATTTTTCAATTTTATTATGGAACGATTGTGATTAACTTGATGCAATGTGAGAACCACTGGCATAACCACCCTTTAAGAAACATAAGTTGTTCAATGTTTAAGTTCACCTTGCCGAGTTTTTTCTGCCGTGCACTTAAAAATAACTTGGACCTTAAATTCTCATTCAATAATTTATTTATACGTTAAAGATCAATTAAATTGTGGGTGGACTGATGACAAGGGTGGTTACATCGAATAAACAAAATGAAACGAAATAACGAAGAAGGGACCAAGAGATACAGAAAAATAGTACAGAATGCAATCGAACAAAATAATTACCTACTTTATGTGTTTTAACATTATTTGAACAAATTGTGTTTGCTTTATGATACAGTATAAATTGAAGATTATACAGGTTGTATCTACGTTGGATTTAGTGAAAAAACTAGCACAACATTGCGGCTGTAGCCGTTGGAAACAATAGGTAAGAATCATTTGCTTGGTAAAATTTGAAAATAGCACCATTCTCCATAGCGGCGAAACTCGCAAACTGGTAGACAAATGTTATCGACAGAGAACATCAAAAAATACGAATATCTCGTCTGTGCTGCCGGCTGCCAGCCTTACGGGAGTTGGTGTCACCCAAATATTTCTGTGTTCTCATACGCCCTCTTGAATATATTCTGGCTGGAGTAAGAAACAGAAGGCCGTCGACGTGATCTCGTCGGTCCAGAAGGCCACTGAAGAGATTCTCGTCGATGAGAAGGCACATCGTCACGGAACCATATTGATGTGAATTGTTACATTCTGCACCGAACGTATTGCAGATATTTCAGAGGTTTAAAATATCGAAAGCAAAACTCCAGGACAAAAGATTCCTAGATATATTAAGAAAGTAATGCGAAGCATATAATTTTAGGAAAATCAACAATTCCTACTTCAAATTTTATACGAGATACATATATACCTCTATTTGTAATTTCAAAATATTTCATAAACGAGAATTATTACCTTACACTTTTTTATACATAAATGTTTGAAGAATCTGAGGGAACAGAAATATGTTGAAAAGACTTTACTGTAAAAGATTAGATGGCAAGGTGGTCAAGGGAGTGCTTGTCCACATCAAAACATGATGCGATGGCCCACGAGACGATTTGACGGGTTCGACGAACTGTCGATCCGGCGAGGTTTACATCGGCGGTCAATCACCTTGCCGGCGTTCTTATGCCGCACCGGTGTCTATTGTACGAAATACATATACAGAAATTAAACGGCTCGGAATCGCCTTACAATTTATAAGAAAACCGGATCGCAGGTTTTCGAACAACATTAAACAGCCAGAAATAATACATTTATCTGTGAATTGTATTGAATAAATTAATGAGTGCGAATGTTCATAGTTTAAAAGTTATTCCGTATCTCGAATACTATTAGCCACTTTTACTAAAAAAATTAGGTGGTCAGATAGCCAAGGGAGTGCATCTCTGTAAAATGGAATTGTTATAAACATTAACCAGCTAGAAATAATAAATTTATCAATAATTGTCACGGCGATCGACATCGATCGATATTCGGTGGGGTGGGGATGCCGCGCGAGCTCGGCGAGAGCCCGCCGTCAGTCAGACAGTCGGGGCGGGGGGGCCGGAGCGAGCGGTCGGGCGTCGCGCGTCGCGTCGGGCTCCGGGACCAGGAGGACCAGAAGGACCAGGGACTCACCAGAGGTGGACAAGGGGTCATCTACAGCTACCCTGGCCTATCCCGGCCTACCATCAACCATGCTGTTTTGTTCTTCAACTGTTCATTCAACGGAAACGGTAAGTTTTATTACTATTCATATTTTTCAATACTTCCTTTGTCTACCCTTGGCCCAGCTTCAACGAACCTGTCCTTCAACTGTTCGTTGAACGAATACCATCAATTATTACCTCTAATATGCTAATTGGAATTTCCATTACAATTTTCGGTATTGAGTCTTCTTCAAATTTACATTTCTTGATTAAAATTGGTATTCCTCCGATCGGAGATCCCTCAGGGGCTCACTCACGGATGGGGCCGTGAGTGAGTACGGGGAGTAGCGTCCCCGGGGCAACCCGAGTCGCCTATAGGCCGCAATCATAATTCTCATGTGCAGAATTATAATTGCTCTTGTGAGCTGATTGTATTCGCACTCGTGTGCGTGGTTACAATTGCTCTCATGAGCTGCTTCTCTTGTCGTTTTCGCACTCATGTGCAGAATTGTAATTGTTTTGTGAGCTGATTGTATTCGCACTCGTGTGCGGGGTTGCAATTGCTCTCATGAGCTGGTTCTTTGGTTGTTTTCGCTTCTAGAAATTGTCTCATCTTGTTTGAAATTGGTATTCCTCCGATCGGAGGTCCCTCAGGGGCTCACTCACGGATGGGGCCGTAAGTGAGTACGGGGAGTAGCGTCTCCGGGGCAACCCGAATCGCCTATAGGCCGCAATCATAATTCTCATGTGCAGAATTATAATTGCTCTTGTGAGCTGATTGTATTCGCACTCGTGTGCGTGGTTACAATTGCTCTCATGAGCTGGTTCTCTGGTTGTTTTCGCACTCATGTGCAGAATTACAATTGCTCTTGTGAGCTGATTGTATTCGCACTCGTGTGTGGGGTTACAATCGCTCTCATGAGCTGGTTCTCTTCTTGTTTTCGCACTCATGTGCAGAATTGTAATTGCTCTTGTGAGCTAATTGTATTCGCACTCGTGTGCGGGGTTACAATTGCTCCCATGAGCTGATTCTCTGGTTGTTTTCGCACTCATGTGCAGAATTGTAATTGCTCTTGTGAGCTGATTGTATTCGCACTCGTGTGCGGGGTTACAATTGCTCCCATGAGCTGGTTCTCTGGTTGTTTTCGCACTCATGTGCAGAATTACAATTGCTCTTGTGAGCTGATTGTATTCGCACTCGTGTGTGGGGTTACAATCGCTCTCATGAGCTGATTCTCTTCTTGTTTTCGCACTCATGTGTAGAATTGTAATTGCTCTTGTGAGCTGATTGTATTCGCACTCGTGTGCGGGGTTACAATTGCTCTCATGAGCTGGTCCTCTTGTCGTTTTCGCACTCATGTGCAGAATTGTAATCGCACTCGTGTGCGGGGTTACAATTGCTCTCATGAGCTGGTTCTCTTGTCGTTTTCGCACTCATGTGTAGACTTAAAGTAGCTCTTGTGAGCTGATTGTATTCGTACTTGTGTGTGAGGTTACAATCGCTCTCATGAGCTGGTTCTCTTCTTGTTTTCGCACTCATGTGCAGAATTGTAATTGTTTTGTGAGCTGATTGTATTCGCACTCGTGTGCGGGGTTGCAATTGCTCTCATGAGCTGGTTCTTTGGTTGTTTTCGCTTCTAGAAATTGTCTCATCTTGTTTGAAATTGGTATTCCTCCGATCGGAGGTCCCTCAGGGGCTCACTCACGGATGGGGCCGTGAGTGAGTACGGGGAGTAGCGTCCCCGGGGCAACCCGAGTCGCCTATAGGCCGCAATCATAATTCTCATGTGCAGAATTATAATTGCTCTTGTGAGCTGATTGTATTCGCACTCGTGTGCGTGGTTACAATTGCTCTCATGAGCTGCTTCTCTTGTCGTTTTCGCACTCATGTGCAGAATTGTAATTGTTTTGTGAGCTGATTGTATTCGCACTCGTGTGCGGGGTTACAATTGCTCTCATGAGCTGGTTCTCTGGTTGTTTTCGCACTCATGTGTAGACTTAAAGTAGCTCTTGTGAGCTGATTGTATTCGCACTCGTGTGCGGGGTTACAATTGCTCTGATGAGCTGGTTCTCTTCTTGTTTTCGCACTCATGTGCAGAATTGTAATTGCTCTTGTGAGCTAATTGTATTCGTACTCATGTGCGGGGTTACAATTGCTCCCATGAGCTGGTTCTCTGGTTGTTTTCGCACTCATGTGCAGAATTGTAATTGCTCTTGTGAGCTGATTGTATTCGCACTCGTGTGTGGGGTTACAATCGCTCTCATGAGCTGATTCTCTTCTTGTTTTCGCACTCATGTGTAGAATTGTAATTGCTCTTGTGAGCTGATTGTATTCGCACTCGTGTGCGGGGTTACAATTGCTCTCATGAGCTGGTCCTCTTGTCGTTTTCGCACTCATGTGCAGAATTGTAATCGCACTCGTGTGCGGGGTTACAATTGCTCTCATGAGCTGGTTCTCTTGTCGTTTTCGCACTCATGTGTAGACTTAAAGTAGCTCTTGTGAGCTGATTGTATTCGTACTTGTGTGTGAGGTTACAATCGCTCTCATGAGCTGGTTCTCTTCTTGTTTTCGCACTCATGTGCAGAATTGTAATTGCTCTTGTGAGCTGATTGTATTCGCACTCGTGTGCGGGGTTACAATTGCTCTCATGAGCTGCTTCTCTTGTCGTTTTCGCACTCATGTGTAGACTTAAAGTAGCTCTTGTGAGCTGATTGTATTCGCACTCGTGTGCGGGGTTACAATTGCTCTGATGAGCTGGTTCTCTTCTTGTTTTCGCACTTATGTGCGGGTTTATATTTGCTCTTGTGAGCTAGTTACATTCGCACTCGTGTGCGTTATTTAATTCTGTATTCAACTGCATTGTTTCTAAATACGATTAGTCTGTTCCAGCTAGATTACAACAGTCGGATGCTAACGAAGACGACACATCGAATGAAGACGACACACCAACGAAGAGGAAGAAGGCTACAGTGTATTTTTAAGTTAGTTATATTTCGTCTGCATATTAAGATTGTATATCTTCGTTGTAAATATGTCGAGTAATTATTGCCGTAACTTCACTTTGCTTGACTCGAATTTTTGACTCCGACACAGCCTTCTGCTGTGTCGGACCTTGCTTGTATGTACCAGACCGGTTGGAGCCGGTATTCGGCGTCGATTCATTGAGAGGGATGGTTCATTGAGACCTGTTCACTCGTGTAGCCATGCTACAGTGTCCTCTCTATTCGTCATTCTACCCGCGTTCACCTCAACTCTTGTTGTTTGGTGACAGGTAGTTGGTGGAGAAATGGGATATCGTTTGAACTCTTCTCATGGCCATTTCTCTTGGTGAGGACACGTCGGGTATCGGCTCTGGCTGGAGTTGGGCTGCAAGCATTGTACGCGCCGCGTCACCTTCGAACCAGAGCCTTCAGCTCTGGATCGCTCTTCTTGTTTCTCACTTTGAAAGAATCAGAGCCTTCTGCCTGATTCGCCTTTGGCCCCCCGTGGGTCGGAGACTTCTTCTCCGATTCACACCTTTTGCTCCGCGATAATTACTCGACATACTTGCGTAATTTAGTATAAGTCCGTCGTTGTAAGAAAGGGAGACAGAAGGAATATTGCATTCGTTCTGACTCCCTTTCGGGTCTCCTGTGCAGCAACCTCCTCGTGGTGAGACCCGGGCAATCGGTATTATCCTTTATTTGTAAGAACTACTATAGTATCTTATGAATAGAGGATAATATCGAGCTAATAGCTGCACATTTAATAAATGTGGTGATTTTCAATCAATTCTATTCCTATACCTATTGTCTTCCATAACATTTTGCAATTTCACCTTCCTTCAGAACAAAATATATGTATTATTCAAGCTGGTTATATTCGAGATAGTATCTCGTTGGCGATAGTATTATAAGTTAATTACAGAATGGGTAATGTGAGCATTTTGCTATATATATCATTCTTCTTCTACTCTGGTTGACGAGTATCTCGTCGGTGGTAGAACTTTTACCGATGTGGTATATCAGATCACTGTAAGTTCCACGTTATCCCGCGCCTGATCGCGCCCGGTTACTGGTCTCGCTTCTCGCTGAATAGCCACTGAATAGCATAGCATAGGGGTTGGCAGTGGTTGGCAGTTGGCAGTCTCGTCGGTGCTGTAACAGTGCTGTAACTCTGGTAGAAATCAGTGAAATTACTCTGTTATTAGCAGTCTGAGCGAATATGTTTTGTCATCAGGTATGCCGTAGCATGGTTTCAAGAGAGCTTTCACGTAATTATAGCAAACTTTTGTGTAAAAAAATAAATAAAACAATTTTTTTTCAATTTTGTTTATGTTATGATACTTACCGAATTCGCCTTGAAATACTCTAACAAGTAAGCGTAAAAAATTATAAGTGTATTTGCAAAAAATTGAAGATGATGAAAAAATCATGAAAAAAAAAGAGTTGACGAAAAATTTGCTATAATCACATGAAAGCTCTCTTGAAACCATGCTATACCCATGGATATTATTTCTATATCCATGGCTATACCTGATAAAAACATTTTCGATCGGACTGCTAATAATAACAGAGAGGATATCTCTGATAATAATAACAGAGTAATCTCACTGGTCACGATTCGTGGTTCACCCTGTAGATACGTTACTGTTTTGGGTGCGCAGGCTCGATAAAACCTGGCTAAATCATTGGCCGTCAATGTAGTCTACTCCTATATCTCACAATCAGTGTTCCGATATTCCGATATGGTGCATCTTTTCTCGCGCATGCGCAGCCAAGACAGTAACGTATCTGTATTAGGATGATGAGGTACCAGCAGGTACCAGAGCCCTGCAGAGCCCTGAGGCAGTTATATTTGGTTATATTGGCGGGAATGTACCGAAAGAATCTGTTCCGGACAGAAAGACTCCAAAACGTGTCTTGCTCAAGGTACCCCATTTTATCGAAAATCTAACTTTACTGAGGTTGAAATTGCCGCGCATTGAACATTGCTATATCTGGTCTGTGCCAGTCTGTGCTATTTACTAAGTAAATACCAGCTCTACTTTATACTTTATACTATTGCGATTAATATAAAAACAAATGAAAATCGTATTAAACAAACGAATGTATCACATGTCCAGCACAATAAAATATTGTTTATTTACGTTTGTAATAAATCCTGTAGTGAAACGACTTCTATAGTTCACATTGTTTTGATGAAAGTTCCTTAGGTTAGTTAGGCTAAGTATTTTATATAATAGAATTGCGGAGAAATGGATTCAGATGATGTCACGTTACTAGCTCGGGGAATCCGGGATTCGAATAAACTGTCCGACGAAGAGGCAAAGGTAATTTTGCAATGATTGTCTAGTATCATTATTTAATTGAAAATTAATTCCTTCATTATACACATTATGCTACGAATAATTACGAATTCCCGTATTAATTGTTTTGTTGCGAAGCATACGTGAAAGCTTTTGAGTTTGAGTTTGAAGAATGACAAACTTTTATTATTATTACAGATTTTACGCAACTTAGAAATTCAGTTTAGCAGACCAATTTTACCACAGCATCAAATCGAGTCGCGGGCAGGCTCTCGGCCGCCAACGCATGAAGAAATAAAACAATTCAAACAGTATGCTTTCCTTAAAAAAGGTTGCTTCCATCCATTGGAAGACGGAAAAATAAGTGATAATTGGGCAACATTCTGCAAGGTTTGCCAATTGAAACCATTGTTATACATTTATAAAAAATATCAACCATAATTCCTTGATGGTTATTATAAAGATCTTCTTTATATCTACATAGACGCATAACTGGAATCCACAGAAGTACATGCCATTCTTGCTGTTACGGGTAGACAATAAAACGTTTATTCGTAGTAAAAAACAGAGACGGAAGTTTGTTCAGTTTTTAGCACAAGACATACCAAATAGAACTTTGTACAGTGTGTATCACAGATTTAGAAACTTGTTTGCAGACCGTGTACAAAGAAGGTAAGATATATAACATTATTTGTAATACAAATTTTACAGTGTTGTACATTTATTTTGTTTCCGTAAATTAAGGTTTCTTCCAGACGAAGATAAGATGATCTTAGACCATTTAGAAAACAATCCAAATCTTGACGAGAAGAAGAAGTACGCTGACTTGGCAGAAGTTTTAAAAAGAACACGAGCATCTATTTGGCGGAGATACAAGCTACTCAAAAAGAAATCTATTAAAAATGAACTGTCAGAATAGTCAATAATAAAAGTTTTGTAACTGTATGTATTACGATACAATATCACCATTAACTTATGAAGACAGATTTACAACAGAATGATTGTAATCAAATTTTGTGGTATGTATTTTGATGCTTACGATTTGTAACTAAAACACACTTACATTCGCAGCAGTTATATTGTAGTATAGTAAAAAGTCGATTATATTCTAAAATAAAATTTAAATATATTCTAAAATAAAATAACATTAAATACAAAACGTATTCAAAAGTGAAGAATAAATAATGCTTATATTGTCAGTACAAACAGTTACAATATCAATGATGTTTAATCATGCTTACCAAATGGTAATTACAGTAATCCCGCGATCTAAGCCGATTCTTGGTTCTATGGTGTGACAGAGATCATGAAAGGATACTATTTTTTGTAGAAAAGTACAGCGAAGCTCGAGAGGCCTCAGTCAACGAGAAGTTTACACATAACAAATTCAATATCAAAACTTTTTTTTGTGAGACTTTGACCAACATATTCGTAGCATTTTTATAATGAAAATGATACTAAATATGATATAAATCCAATCATATTTACTTGTGTAATGAACGATGAAAGTTTTCGACGCAAAGAAGGAAAACGTATGGGAAAGAAAGACACGGAGAGTCGCGACGAACCGGCACAGTTCAAAGGATTTCCCATACGCTGTTATTCCTTGCGTCTGAAACTTTCATCGTTTATTATACAAGTAAATATCATCGGAATTATATCATATTTGGTATCATTTTCATTAGAAAAATACCTCGAATATGTTGGTCAAAGTCCCATAAAAAATAATGAAAAATAAAGAAGTTTTGTAATTGGATTAGTTCACACAGATATACCCCACCGAGGCAGCTCGAGCTACTTGGCCCCTCGCGAAGTATGTCCCCTACTGGAAGGGATAGACGAACAGGCTTAGATCGGGAAGCTCCACGTCGCGCTTAGATCACGGGTTTACTGTATTATTATTGTAAGAGTCATAAGCTCTTTATTTAATATTCGTACATTTATATAAATAAGAATCAGTCTCGGTTTTTCTCTATAAAAGTATCAATTAACGTTTACAGTTTCTTTTTAAATTTCATGTTTCATGTGAAAAACTTGTTACGTTAATAAAGCTTTTATCTAAAATTGTGATTTCACTTGTAAATCAAATCATAATAATATATCCTAAAAACTGATATTTAAGATTACGTTTAATCATCTACATTACAAATTCTTTAATTCAAATTCTCTAATCACGTGTCTAAACTAGTGCTTTAAATTACTTTCTATTTTGATTTTGAAAATTTTAATTACGGTTAATAGGTCTTATTATTTATTTTCGTTCTGAAACAAGATATTAAATAAATATAATAGAAATACATAATATGGAGGACAATTATGTTTAAAATATTAAAACCGTATGATGCTATATTAATGCGTACAAATACATATATAGGTCCTTATGTAAATTACAACTTAGAGTATAATACTACCAATACCTGCAACTATTACATTGTAAATTCTTCGATCAGTAACAAATGGAAAGGTAGAAAAAAGCTAATGTATGATTTTCTATTTTAGCGTAATAATATACAAAAATATACATAGCTATGTGTCCAAGTTCAGCGTACACAAATTCTATACATACATAATATTCAAGTTAGAAAACCATTATCGCTAATTAGCTTTGTAAAATATAATAAATGTTACATGCACAGATAAATTTTGTCGTAATAAAGCACTAGTCTGGATAGGTAGATTAATTATGCACGAGTATTTAAATAATTTCTCTGTAAAAAAAGGAGCTGCTTGTATATTTACAAAAGTGCACGATATCTACAATAATGCTATAATCATATATTACGAGAATCATAGTACTTTCTATATAGATGTATGTATGTATATAAATATACAGGGTGTCTCAACTACCTCGAACACCTCAAATATCTTGCTTATTAATAATAGAAAAAAATGTCAGAGGAAAACATGATTAGAGGGCAAACGTATTGGGATGTTAGTTTCGATAAAATGAATCGCTTCCTTAAAACATTTGTCCTATCACAGCAAGTGAGCGTACTGCAGATTGTACATTATTCACGTGAATATGGTGTGCAACATTATGTCTGTGGTCTTCGACAACCATCTGCAAGGGATCCTCAGCGTACTGAACTCTGCAACGCTTTTGATGAGCGAACAGGCTTCCGCTGTGACTGTATGCAGCTCCACAAGTTTTGCAAACATATGGTTTCTCACCAGAGTGCGTATAAGTATGTTCTTTTAGAGTGCTAAGTCTTTTGAATGCTTTGCCACAGGTTTTACATAGATAATTTGCTTCACCAGTGTGCCTAGTCAGGTGTCGCCTAAATGCTGAACTGACAGCAAATGCTGCGCTGCAGACATGGCAGACAAACGGCTTGTCACCTGTGTGAATCCTGATGTGGTTCGCTAAACTGGTTGTGGTAGTAAAACCACTATTGCATGTTTTACAGACATGCGGCTTTACACCAGTATGAGTTCTCATATGGTAGGTGAGGGAAGAGTTACTTGGATACACTTTACTACAGATATGACACAGGTATTCTCTTGGAACTTTTTCTTTCGGCTTATGTGTCCTTTGATGGAGGACGAGACGAGCTTGACTAGCACAAACTTTCCTACAGATTTCACATGTAACTGGCTCGGGTTTAGGTTTATGCATTGCCACATGACGCCGGAGACCCTTCTTCGTTGCCATGATTTTATCACAATGTTGGCATTTGTATTCCCCAGACCCATCCTCGTCGCTCTCTTCTTTTTTAACATTTTCACTCTCTTGTAAATTATTGGTCTGCCGCGTAGTACTAGGAAAGGAGTCATCGTCAGAGTCAAAAAATTTATTGTTATCCACTAAATTGTCTAATAACCCGTGACCATGCTTCTCAGCATGCTTTTTTAGCGTGTCTGGCCTGAAGAACCATTTCTTGCACACAGTGCAGGAATATTTTTTGTCTCCATGCACCAGAGCATGTCTTTTCAGATTTTTCAGGGTAGAACAATACTGACTACAAATATCACATTTGTACAATTCAGGTGCATTCTCAAATTCAACATAATCAACTTCATTTACAGTGCCAGTCTCATCGTCTGTATCGTCTTCTATCTTCATTTCCTTCTTTGGTTCTTTGTTGTCTTTTTGTTCATCCGTGTTGATTTCTTTGATCATATTGTTCAACTTTTCTGTATGGGATTTTAGGTGACGGGCGAAGCTTTGGGGCTTAGAGAAACACGCATGGCATAATTTACAGGCAAGAGGTTTCGACGTATGTATCTTTTTATGGGTCTCCATATTCTCCTGCTTATAGAACATTTTCAAACAGATATCACATTTGAATTTCTTTTCGTGGACGAGAGAATGTTTTTTCAAGCCCTTCTGCGTGCTATAGTATTTGGAGCACACTTTGCATTTGAACTTTGTCTCCCCAGCATCATGACCATCGCTGTTTGGATCGTAATAACTATCATCTATTTCATCTTCGCTGTAAGTTTTATTGGACACTGATTTTAATTTCCTAGTAGATGTACGCTTTTGTGGAACTTTCTCTTCTTCCGTAACATTTTCATTCAGTGTACTTTCCTCAAGAAATTCATCATCCTGTTTTTTCAGTGATTCTTGCACATTTGAATCGTCGATAGCTTGATTTTCATCTGGTTTGGACTGAATATCTATGGTTTCTGGAAGGTCATTACCGTCTTCCTGACTAAGAGAAGTCTCTAAATTGTTCTCCGAGATACAGGCTTCCTTTTCAATCTCCTTGGAACCTTCAAAACCAATCGAGCATATAAACAGCTTGTCGCTTGGTATATCGATCTGACCAGTGCTCAAATCAGACTCATCTCTCGAATACGAGTTACTATGTATGTACTCCTGAGAATTGGCAGCAGCTGCCTGCATCTCTTCTTTCACATAGTAGTCGTCTTGACTAACTTCCTGTTCCTTTGATAACATTGGCTCTATCTCCAAGTCTGTCTGAGTGCATGTGTCCTAAAATATTTTTTAAAATATATGTGTACCACGATATTATATACAAAATCTATTTTAGAACATATTGAAGTTACCACAATAGTAGACTTTGCTGGCTTATTATAATACATTCGCAACTTAGCATCCGAATGTTGGCACTGTTGCCTGAACTCGTGAGCAACACTCGCTTTGTAAATACAGATATCACAAATTAACGAGGGTAGACCATCTTGCTCATGGATCTCGATCGACCCACATATCTGTATCTTTTGAGGAAGACACGAGAAGTCGTTCATGTCCTGATCCATAGTAAAAATGGGGGACAGATTGGTACCCTCTGCAAGGCAGATTCTGCATATTCTATCCATGTTAATCGGTAAATTGAAATATTCTGTCATCGCTTGCTGTTAGTACCGAAGTGATCTATCTGCTTCGGGCTTCCTAAAAATCAATGTAAAATAAGTAATAAAACAGGAAAGAACACTTTACGAAGCAAAATGCAGTTTTGCGACGAAGTGTGCTGTCGATTGCAACAGTAATATATATTCAACGCAAAGTGAAGCTGTATATACAAGATACAAACATTTTATTTTAAATTGCTCGATTTTTTGGGTAACCAAAAAAAAAAGAGATTTAATGTGCAAAAATGGGAGGTTCTCAACCTTCGGATCCCTTGAACACTGGGAAAACATGCCACGACGTTGAGACGATCTTCCAGCAGTGATGCCCAGACGAATTAAAGCGGAACTTCGGTGAAAAAGCTCGCGTGCCGCGATTTTTACGACGCACAGTCCCCGTGAAGCTATACCGCGCAACAAAGAGCTACGTTACACATCTCATTGTTGATCGCAAACGTTTTCTTCCGGTCGCACCGTTCCGCAAGAGAAGTTTAACACTTTTCTACCCTTTTGTTTAAATGGCTTTGCTACATATCTGCTCGAGCCAGCTAGAAAAGTTGAGAGCAATCTGAAGGGAAACTAGGCATACAGCAGCATACAGAGAGCTTGCGAAACGGAGTATTGGATGGGTCAATACAAAGAAAAATCGAGTATACATGTGTATTCACATGTTTTCTCTAAATTCGCCCGGACTGGGATATATGGCAAGATGTTCGGGAGCAGAGTCTGCTATTTTGAAGTACGTCGCCACTCTCATTGGTTGACTTTAGCACGTTGTTGTGTAGCGATTGGTCGAGTCTAGGCGACGAATTATGGCTAGGCAAAGTGTATACGTTCTAACTCCAAGACGACTCTTTGACCAATAGCGACAACGCGTGCGATGGTAGGCGATCACTATTGGCCGAAGAATTGTTTGAAGAGTTAGGCGCGTGGACTATTCGTAAATAAAATATATATTTTTTTGTGCAAAATAAAAATTATCTGCATCGATTGCAAGAAATAGAATCTAAATTGATTGCTATTTCTTCCCTTAATAATATTAAGAGAAATCATACATTGACATCTCCAATTTTTAAAATTTTTCAACAATTTTAAATTTCATCTACTCAATTTTGCTATAAAGATCCGCAGTCTATATAATTATAAGCGATAGTTGACGATAGTATTGACATTTTTGTGAATACCTAGTACATAACTAGAATAGAAAATAATTATAACAATATCTAATAAAATGTATTTGAATTTCCAATTATCCATATGTATATATATATATATATATATATATATATATATATATATGTATATTATATTGTATATCATATATCGTAAGAGTTATATATGCATTAAAATGGTTAGGGGTAGTTTTTATAAAAAAGTAATTAGGTCGCTTTGTGTACTTGGTGTCAAGCAGCCAATCAGAACACGCCGGTTAGAACTAGCGAGTCTGCATGCGATTTTACAAAACTTGGGAATTCCGCAGCCACAGAATCACAGAACCACCACAGAATTTTGTGTAACGAAATGTTGAGTGTGTGGTTTGTCTATTTGTGACAATTCTTAGGCTCGACACCGAGAGACTTTCTTATCCGCCGATCTGTCAAAAACTATAAATGTTCAACCGTGAGTGAGGTTTGGGGTCTCTAACATACGGTAATGTTATCAAACTGAGTTATCCGATTAAGTCGGAACACTAGGTGGATGTAGAAGAAAGAAGCCTTTCAAACGGTCATAAAAATATACCATTTATTTTTTAAATGCCATTATGGCTCTCCGCAAAGTCAAAGGAAATTTCGAGCGCATGTTTGACAAAAACCTAACCGACCTAGTGCGTGGAATTAGGAACAATAAGGAGAATGAGGTAAACTTGTACTCACACGTTGCAAGTTCGTTTATTGTCTTAATTACAATTTATAACCTCACTCATCCCTAGCATGGTAACTGAAATTATTTTCCATTCATTAATAAGTAGTTTAATTTCCAATACTATAGGCAAAATACATTGCACAATGCATCGAAGAAATCAAACAAGAGCTACGACAGGATAATGTTGCGGTCAAAGCGAACGCTGTGGCGAAGCTAACATATGTAAGTCGAATACGTACATAATCTGTGCATGATTATACATTATATATTATTAATGAATCTTGTTTATATTTGTTTAGCTTCAAATGTTGGGATATGACATCAGCTGGGCTGGTTTTAATATAATCGAGGTGATGTCCTCTGCAAAATTTACTTATAAACGTATTGGTTACTTGGCTGCAAGTCAGAGTTTCCATGCAGACACCGAAGTACGATATCGATTACAATTGAAATGAATTTATGTTTGAAAGAAATCTGATGAACACGTAAATCTTTTAACAGACTCGTATATTAAGCAATGCATGTATATGTTGTAGTATTAAGGCTGTCGCTTGCTTCACAGTACTACACACTCTTGTACTGTTCATATGCGATGCTATTGAGTGAGTGACAGCCTTTGTAACGAACATCTCATGAAAACTAATGTTGCACGAACATTCGTCAGGTTTCTAAAGATGCTAGATTAATTGAACTACTTTTAAATGTAAAATTGATTATTACAGCTTTTGATGTTAACCACCAATATGATCCGCAAAGACTTAAACAGCCAAAACCAGTATGATGCAGGCTTGGCATTGAGCGGCCTCTCATGCTTTATTAGTTCGGACCTTGCACGCGATTTAGTTAACGACATAATGACACTATTAACGTCTACCAAACCGTACTTGCGCAAGAAAGCTGTGCTGATGATGTACAAAGTTTTCTTGCGGTTTCCAGAGGCCTTGAGGCCTGCATTTCCAAGATTGAAAGAGAAGCTGGAGGACCCCGATAGCGGTGTGCAAAGTGCTGCAGTGAATGTAGTCTGTGAACTAGCAAGGAAAAACCCAAAGAACTATTTAAGCCTTGCTCCTGTTTTCTTCAAACTCATGACAACGTCTACTAACAATTGGATGTTAATTAAGATTATTAAACTGGTAAGGGAATGTATTATTTATTAAATTAGTGAAAGTACGGTGAAAAAGATTGATGAAAATGTAAGCTGACTGTTATGATATTGGTTAACATGAGCTGAGTAATATTGGTCTTGTTTCACATGCTCAGTTCTCCACTATAACACTGATTGAGCCAAAAATGGGTCGGCGACTCACTCAACCTCTAATTGACCTGATTTCAAGGTTCTCGTACTAGTCGATTATTTTTTCTAATATATTGAAGTCATAGATGTTAGTCGTGTAGAATGCGTTAGTAGCATATGTCTTCGTAAGCTATATTTACTTTATATGTTGTGGGAATTCTTTATAGATATATATATATACATGTACATATATTGAGTCTTGTTATATTTATTAGATTACAATTATATTTACAGTTTGGTGCATTGACACCTCTAGAACCTAGGCTTGGCAAAAAATTAATAGAACCCCTTACGAATTTGATACACAGGTATTTAATCATGTATTTTTATTAACATACTGCACTCGTAGATTTGATTAATGCTTCTAAAATAGCTTCAATTTCACTCCTACGCATAGAGAAATTTACTTTTTGATTTCTCATGTTCATGTTTTCGTTGCTATAATTAAATGAACACGAATGCATTAGTTAAATTTTTTACGTAATTATTAAGCAAATTAACTTCATATTAATATGTTGTATTACTGGTTTTTAGTACATCAGCAATGTCCCTGTTGTACGAATGCATCAATACAGTGATAGCTGTATTAATTTCCATTTCATCGGGCATGCCGAATCATTCTGACTCGATACTGTTATGCGTCCAAAAGCTGAGGATATTAATAGAAGATTCTGATCAGAATCTAAAATACCTGGGACTGCTGGCCATGTCGAAAATTTTAAAGACTCATCCGAAAAGCGTGCAGGCCCATAAGGACCTCATAATGCAATGCTTGGACGACAAAGATGAAAGTATAAGACTGCGTGCCTTGGATTTATTATATGGTATGGTTTCGAAGAAGAACCTAATGGAGATAGTTAGGAAATTAATGGTGCACATGGATAAAGCTGAGGGCACGGCTTACCGCGACGAGTTACTCTCGAAGATTATCCAGATTTGTTCTCAGAATAATTATCAATTTGTTACTTACTTCGAATGGTAAAACAATTACATATGACATACATATTGTATATAATCACGTACGAATAATGATGTACAGCTTAGTGCTTAACTGTACTTGGAATTTCCAGGTACATATCCGTACTGGTCGAGCTCACTAGAATGGAAGGAACAAAGCACGGACCACTAGTAGCAACTCAACTGCTTGATGTAGCAATTCGTGTACAAGCCATACGAAAATATGCAGTTCAACAATGTGCCTTATTGCTGGAGAACTCTTATCTTCTGACAGGACAACCCAGAGCGACAATGTCTGAGGTTTTGTACGCAGCCGCATGGATCTGCGGAGAATTTTCTAGGTATAGTCACACACCGTTCACATATATCTGTGGTCGCCAGGAGAAATGCCGCATGCCATAATTTCAAAATATTTCAGTTTATGCGTTAATTGAGCTACATAGTATAGGATTTACGTATATACCAGAGAAAAAGTCATGAAAATAAATTCGAAAGGCTCCAAAAAATAATGCAATTCAACCGATGTCCTATGTCAAAGCGTTAGTGATGAAAACATGAAACGGCAATATCTCGATACTGAAAGTATGTGACATGTGGCGTTCTTCCTGAGACAACCACAGATATATATCATCAATATCATAATTAATAATACGTTATTATATTAACAGCGAACTAGAGGATCCTTTAGCAACGTTACAATCAATGTTACGATCACAGGCTTCGAGTCTGCCAGGACACATCCAAGCTGTTTACGTTCATAACATTCTGAAACTTGCCACAGCCACCTTGTCTAGAGCTGAGAAGGAAGAAGATACTGAGACGATGGCTCAGGTATGCCGATATTTTACAGTAACTGTTTGTATTAAGAATAATGCTAATTTTCTGTTTTATAGATTTACGAACTGAAAGATAAAATAGCAGCTTTTGTGTGCAGCGGGGACTTAGAAGTGCAGGAAAGATCTAGCTCTGCAATGGTGCTGCTTGAATGCTTGAAAGAGAGTCCTGGCTTGGCAAAGGAGCTGATGGATGCTTTTGAGGGAGAGCTTAACCCTGTTGCTCCCAAAGCGCAAAGAAAGGTATCTATTAATTAACGGGACTCAGTATTTGAATAGAAATAAGCTTGCGCTTTGTAGGTTCCAATTCCCGAGGACCTGGACCTGGATTCATGGATCAATGATCCTCCGTCAGAGAGTTCTGACTCGGAAGATTTGGATATGAATGATATTTTCATTAAGACGGAGAAAACTAGTGATTCCTACTCCAGACGAGAGTTTAATGAGCCTACAGCAGAGGAGCTTCAAAAGCGCAGAGAGGCTAGGAAATTGGAGCAACAAAATAATCCGCACTATCTGAAAGGGTCATTCAAGAACTCTACATCGTACCATAATTCATCAAACATTTACGAGGAGTTTGATAACATTCCTGTTGCGGAGTTGGATATTCCAGTGGCTCTAAAAGTTAACCATCACAAGAGGTACAAAGTGCATGGCAAGAAAAAGAAGAAATCTAAGAAAAGTATGTACCGCACTGAAATAGTATTTGGACACTCTTAAAACGATTGAATTTTTTTGAGAAGCTGGAACAATTATTTTAACAATTATTTTAGAATTACGATTTCGTATTAATTATGAATGTTTAATAGATAAAAAATCAGCTTCGGAGGATGAGCAAGATGATTATCCTGTCCAAGTAGTGAAGACCGGTGTGGGTGAGTTACCACCAGGCGCAGAGGTCAGCGACAGCGATGATTATGACCTGGTGGACGCGAATGATCCGCACAGAGCTTTAAATATCGATCTAGATATGCCTTTGAGGGAAGACGAAAGGTTACCAGTGCTAGAACATAGGATTATCGAAAATAATATGAAACAAGAAGGAGATGTTGATATCAAAGAAAAGAAAAAAGAAAAAGTAAATGTCTATTCTCTTTTGCTTATGTTAAGGTAATGAAATGACAGTTTATAAAATGTTATATAAATCGTTTAGGGTAACAAAAAGTCGAAAAAAAGGGTCAAAGAGGTGAAAGAGATCAAAGTGAAGGAACGATTGGTGATGACCGATATGTGGCTGGAAAACGACGTTTCCTCAGAAAAAATTCCGTCTCCGGTCACCAACGAGTACACAGAGGTGTTTGGTGAAAAGGATGCAGACCAGAAAAACATGAAACGTAAAAAATCAAAAAGCCAGGAGAAGCATAAAAAGTCTGAAGACAGCTCAAAGCACCGAAAGTCAAAGAAGACCAAAAGTAAAAAGGAGAAGAAATTGTCAGATTACGATGACACAACTGGAATCTCAACGCCGTCGAAGGAAATCTTGCCAGATCTGAGGTTTAGCAACGAAGAAAGTACAGCTCTGGTGCAACCATTGACTTTGTACGAATCGTTAGCTAAAGATGAAGCGCTCACTATGATATACGATGTAAAGCAGATACCTCACGAGACAACTAAATTAGTTGCTTCGATACTTATTACAAATAATTCTCCGAAAGTTGTGAAGGATTTAGTTTTTAATGTTCCAGATACATCTTCGCTGAAAGTAATTAGAAATGTAAGTTGGATATGATACATAATCATGTATTTATTACGGTGTACGAGAACCTGCCCGACCCGACATTTTCAGGTTTTCCTACACTTCTAGTATTTATGTATTGGACGTGTATTCTTTTTCTTTTTTTTAGAACAAAGACAAATTTGGCATTTTTGTGCCATTTGAACTGCCTCCCCAAGCCAGCGAAGAGACAGAGTTCACTATTTCAATTAAGGATGTAACTTTTGCTCAGAACTTAAGTGGCACGCTTACGTACGTGTTCGAAAGCGAAGCAAATGTTTGTCATACAATTGATTTCGTTATGCACTTAATGTGTAGCAAGTTCATGGTTGGACACCTATCGCATAGAGATATATTGACCGAATTACTCAAGAGCGACCAGCTCAAGCACCAAATTAAAACGCAAGTTAGTCTCTTCCAAGACTTTGGTATCATTTTAAGTTCAATTCGTAGTAGGTGTAACCTGACTCTTGTGGAGCAAATTGAAGACACTGCGTCCCTTTATGGGCATTCTCTGAAAGGACATCATGTGTGCCTTTTATTAAAATATAATGTGCGTATACATATGTTACGAGACTCATTCTGTGTAAATCAGCTGTAAAATATGTAAATTTACTTATAAAATGATATGTATTTATTTATTGCAGAAATCATCAGGCAATTTGGTAATCGAAGGTAAAGGCGACAATAATCAGTTACTGTCCGGGATCACGGAAGAGATTCTGAGGGTTCTAACATAATGTCTGACTCGTGCAATGAAGCGTTTGTATTCTACAATTCCTATCACTGCAGTCATGTTCATTGTATTACTCAACTAGTAAGGCGAACATATCTGACAGTACATTTAAAGGCTATAGAAAATTTGTTTGCGAATTTATTAAATATTTTCAGAGAGGACACTTATCTAAGCTCTACGTCTAATTTATATGATAACTGATATATATATATATTTGAATGTACACATTTATGTGTATATGTATAAAATACAACACTCGATGCGTGGAATACGTTTACTATTTAGGAATTGAAGACATCAGAATGAAAGTAGTTCGTTTCGTTCGTGCACGCTTTCGGTTTACAATATGCAATAATAAGCTAGTAGAAAGTTGAATATTTTTTTAATTCTCTTGACCGCGTTTTACATAAGAATCTCTTTTATGTAATTAATTCTCTGTAAATATCGTCTCAGAATCTTCAAAGTACTTTCAATTCGGTCTTCAGCATTGATTGAATCAGGTTTTTATATAAATGTAAGATGTGTATAGTAATTAAAATATTCGATTATCTTGGCAAAGCGAAGACAAAGCACACATGCACGTGAATATTATTTTTAAGAGTATTCTTGTAAAATATTGTAATGGAAAAATTACAAATGCTATCTATAAATATATATTGCATACAAGGTATTTGAGCAATTTGGGATCATATCTGTTTTTTATTGCATGACAAAATATCTGAGAACAAAATTATATTGTTTCAAGTAGCACATGTATCGGCGAATGGAATTTTCTGTCAATATCATTTATTTACAAGATTTGCTACTATATGTGTTCCTTGAAAGAGAGTGCAACTTTGTCCTGAGAAGTTTTTTCATGCAATCGTAAATAAAATAAGTGTGATCTCATTTAGTTGAGGCACCTTGTATTAATAGTTATATATATATAATATATATATATATAAATAAATTAGAACCCGACTACTTTGTACACTGATATCTTCAATTTTATGTTACTAGGAGATTGCTATTATAATTATATATTGTTGAATTCCTTCTTATATTGTAAGATACACTGTGAAATGTGTGAATGTATGTACATCAATGTTTCTCAGCGGAGTGTATACTTCCGGCATATGTAATGAGTTCAATAATTTAATAAGCATAAGAATTACGCATATAAATACGCAGAACCGTAATACATGAAACACCAAATGTAAATAGCTGACACTTGTATCCTATACTGATAAACAATATTTTCATTTTAAATATCTTTCAAATATGGATTTCATTTACATAAAAAAGCATCTTTCATTAGCAGAATTTTTCCTCGTGTAAAACATCGAATTTTTCTCTTCTTTTTCATTGTTATGATATTTGGAAAAGATGCTTTCTGCTTTCTCTTATACTTGTGCCAAAAGCAATTAATTAATCGGTAACGAATTTCGGTTTCCAAGCGCAACATAGATAATATATGTATAATGTTAATCCTTTATTTTACACTTGCATTTACACATATTATTAAACATATTATCAGTTCATGGAAACGCAAAAATGTTTCACATTGTTTGTAGTTTATGTATAATAATGTTTACGATATTCGTTTCTACGAATAATAATAATAATAATAATCTGTTACATTTATTCATAGAAAATTTTATTACTCTTTGTACTTGCTATATGGAAAAAAAGAGAATAGGATTATCCGTTGAAAATATATTTTATGTAACGAATTCTTTTTTTTTTAATTTTGTCGAGGAAGCTATAAATCTGATGTATAATTTTTAATATTATATTGCGTTCCATCTAAAAAATAATTGGTATATACAGGGCGTTTCGTAACTGGTGGTACAAGCGAAAAGGGGGTGATACTACATGAAAAAATAAGTCGAAAAGATGGAATAAAATTTTTTCATGCGAGGCTTTGTTTTCGAGAAAATCGACTTTGAATTTTCGCCGGGTACGCGCGTGCACTTGGTCACGTCTCGTTATAACAGACCTCACTGTAGATCATTGTCTCGATTAAAGTTTATGTTGATAAACACCTCTAGTGTCACGGAAATGTTTATTTTACCTATCATCTTATTATCTTACCTTTACCGCTAAACACTATAATGCGATCCGTTATAACATAACGAGACATGATCAAGTGCACGTGTATACCCGGCGAAAATTCAAAGTCGATTTTCTCGAAAACAAAGCCTCGCATGAAAAATTTTATTCTTTATTTTCGACTTATTTTTTCATGTAGTATCATCCCCTTTTCGCTCGTATCACAGCAGTTACGAAACAACTCTGTATATGTTAAAAGAAAAACTACGAAATATTTTGTTTTATATCATATTAAATGGAAATGATTTGAATACGTGATAATAATTTCATTTATTAAATAAAAGCCGAATAAGATGGTCAAAACTGCCCTTAGAGGTTTTTCAATAGCTATTGAACTTGAACCATTCCGGCGCGCCAACTATCTATTGGCCGACTGTGCCGACTCGCGTCTAGGTCGTACTCTGATTGGTCCATGTTTTTCGTTAATAACTCCTAAACAAAGCCGCGGCGGATTTTGTTGCACAGGAAAATGTCGCTTCAAATGGTCTCAGGAACCCACGGCGTGCAGGAACCTTACATTCCCGGGAAGTTCACGAATTTTGGAACATCCTGTATATTAGGATGATGAGGTAAATAGCAGCAATAGCAGAGCCTTTTTGTTCCGGGCATAAAAATTCCAGGACGTGTCCTACGAGTTACAAAATATACACAAATACACATGTTATACATTCATTTTTCGGAATTAAATCATACCAATTTTTTAAAATTCTGCGGAGTGCTCAAGGTACCTCATTTTATCTTTATGCGTGAAATGTTGCACCATATCGCAGCACTGGTATTTATGTGGTATCATGTGGTATGTAACAGAAAATTAAATAATGAATAATGACGAGTCGCGTGTGGCTAGTGCCTTAGAGACCGTGTTCAATTACGAAAATTTTAAAAATGAAGTGCAAAAGGAAGCTACTATTGCTATCAACGAAGGTTAGTTCCTCTGTGGTATTGTTTATAAATTGTGCGATCGTGTCTCTTTACATTAATTTTTGCAGTTTCGTAGAATACGTGCGTTATTGGGTTTTATATGAATTAAAAAAAGGTATTAATTTTACGTTGTGTTAAAGTCATTATAAATTTACAGGTTCGAAAGCTGTATGCATATCTCTGCCTCCCGGCTTCGGTAGATCGCTTTGTTACGAACTACCGGCTGTTTTACAAAACGGCAAAACAGCTATTGTTTTCTCACCAAAATTGTGTTTTATGAAGGTAAAAATTCCAGTACCTAGCCAATCCAATTTTTCTTACATATTTTTATTGCTTCCAGAAACGCATAGATTTTTTAAGAAATAAACAGATTAATGCACGTTTATTAAGTATGTCCACACGATTCCCTGAACGGAAAGTGATTTTGAAAGATTTAATGTCGAATCACTTGACCATACAACTATTGTATGTCACACCTCAAATGACTAGGATCACGTATTTTCAGGTATACTCCATTGCTAATCAATTTATTTTTCCTATAGTTTGTTTGTCGACAATTAATCGAACCAACTTTGAATCCGCAGGAGCTTGTATTCTCGTTAATACGGCGAAAGTTATTGTCTTACATTGTGTTTAACGAGGCGCATTGTTTAAGTGAACGGGGATACGAATATGTACCCTGTTATAAAAATATTAATGTGTTCAATAAAATCTATGGGCGTGTTCCTAGAGTTGCAGTAACTACTACCGTTACTCACGAGGTAATTCGAATTATCGCCGACTTACTAGTAGAAACGAATAGCGCTTAAAGTATTTTGGAATTTCATATATTTTCTGATGAAAATTCTTTGGCAGGTAATCGAAGATATTTGTCAATTGTTAATGCTAAGGTCTCCAAAAATATTTAAATTAACGGCACAACAGATGAACGTATACTATGATGTATGGTTTTTAGATATTCTTTCCAATCCATTTCAGCATCTGAAGAATTTTATTATAGAATCGATTGGTTTCTTAGATCTGTCTGCTCACAAGGTAAATCAATCTGTCCTTTTATAGGATTCCAAGCTATATACACTGTTGTGCAAAAGAAAGAAGCACCCAGTATAATTATAAGATATAATGACAAACAATATCGTTATGTAGAAATTGTATTGTACAATGATTGATTTATTGCATTTAAAGTATTAGATAATCCGCAATAACACATATATATTCTCAGAACAATTCAATTAAACAGCGGAATCCTATTTCAAAACTTACTGTGTTCTTATTTGATTTTTTACCCTTTCCTATTAAATCTGGCCGGGTGCTTCTTTCTTTTGCACAGTAGTGTACAGTTGCTTTGGACAGTATTTATAGGAATTATCTGTACTCAGATCCATAATGGTTCTGCCATCGTTTACTGTAAAGAGGGAGATGCTGCAGAGTTGTTGAGAAGCAGGCTAGTGGGCGCAGGCATACCTACGCTTGCCTGTCACCACAGTAAGTGAGCCGTTCTGTAAATTCGTTAGATTCTTCAACCCTTTGTGGCCCAATGTGTTTTCTCTCTTTTATGTTAGAACTTGCTAAAACATTGTATAACTCAATTATATTTGTATATATAACTTTGCTAGCCTATGTAGAACAGCAAATTATGGCATTATTAATGAATCTAATGTAAATCGTTAAAATACGTAACTATTTGTGGAAAAGTTAACATTGAGTCTGTCTCGATGTAGGACTATTTACCACTGCCGGTCAAATGACCGGTTTTATATTTTTCATTTCACAATTATTGAAATTATAAAGTTGCTTACATCGAAATTGATTCGATAAATTTCTTTATCCGAGCACACATTATTATAAAAATTGCAGAGAATCTAAATAGATAGAGCCTTGTCATTTTTGTAAGCAAAAACATTTGAATCGTTTTTAGCGCTCGGTAGGTTTAGTGTTAAACTCTTTGAATACATACTACACATTTCTGAATCATTGCAGAACTGAATAATTCAAGTAGACGTGACATAGAAAGTCAATGGATATCTGGAGAAGTCAGCGTCATTGCTACGACATACGATTATGGATTCATCCATAGGAAACCGATCAGGTATGAGTTGTTTGACGATGTAGAAAAGACTCTTACGATTACCGTTCCCTTACAAAGGTTCTTATATTTATCAGATGCAAAGTTTATTGGACCGTACCAGAAAATATTCCCAAATACTACCGGGAATCTGTACAGTCCCTTATGGACAACCGTCGTACGAACTGTAGAATATATTTTAGTTCAGAGGAATATTCTTCTACCAAGTTGCTCATCGAGAACCATAGACAAATGGATGGTTTGGAACATATCAAGGAACGATTGAGCGAATACCAGAAACTTGTGACGTATTGTCTATCGATAAAGTAAGAACTATAAAACGTAAGAAATAGAGTATAGAGATTGTGTAATCAGGAATACTACATATCCATAAAATCATGTTCAGATGCCGTCACGCAGTGATTACTGAATATTTCGGGCATGTGACAAATCCTTGCAAAGTGAACTGCGACGTCTGTGAAAATAGAGATATTGTAAAAGCGAGAGCCCTTAAATTTATTGCTTACTCCGAGAATGTAGGGAAAATTAAATACGACATGTAAGTGTACCGATCGCTTGAAAAGTTTAGAATTAGAAAAAAGTATATTTAACTAGAAACATGTTTATTTCTTAGTTGTGATATTAGCGAAGATACGGAGGAGGAACAGTCTCGAAGCGTTAAGGAAAAACCCCCGGAACGCGCGGAAGAGGGAGCGAAAAAATGCAGCGCTGCGCGTGGAGAAATTTCTGTGGACGAAAATAAAAGCCGTGCGATTGTGCAATATAGAGATAAGCAAGGAAGTAGTTCGGCGTGTACGCGATCGTCGACGAAGGGGGCCAATATTCAGCCGTGCTCGACAAGCTCGGTGAAACGTGCGAAAGATAATTCAAATGCGACAAGTGCGGACAAACTGGCGATAACGCGCTCTTTGCTGGCCAAATACAATCTGAACAATGAGATATCGCTGGAGCCGTGCGGTTCGAAGAACAACGCGGCGAATACATCGAAAAGAATAGACGGCACTCGGGTGTCCAGCGGGAGAAGAAACGTGTCGCATACCGGGTCGAGAATCAAAGGCGCAAACAGCAACGCCAGGACACGGACGGTCGAGAAAGAGGAGCTAGTTACAGGGAACGATTCCTGCGAAGTGATTTGTGCCGGACCGAAGAAACGGAAGAAACGCTACGCCAACAAAGACCCGTGTTCTGCGGAATTCAGCTCAAAAAGAAGGAAAATCGAGACCGAAAATAAACCAACCGCTGTGACACAGGACAGAAGGGGGAGTAGAACTTCCGATCGGGATGAACGCGTCAAAAATTATGAAAATGAGATCGTGTCGCCCGGCTATGTGGCGGCGGAATATTTGATGAAAAAGTACAAATTCAATAAAGACTCGATAACGTTAGAACCGTGTAGAAAATGACGCTGGAGTTATCTGATGGTTTCGGTACGAAACAATGAAGCTCCGAAACGTGTTTCCTGTTATTATTTTATTATTGATTATACATTATTGTTACTTTATTGTTACTTTATAATGAATAAATTATTTTTTATAGCAAAAGAAGTTTTGTATTTTTAAAACATCACTTTCTGTTCGACCGCGCGGACACGTGTGAACGAATATGTAGACGCTGATGTAAATAAGGCAATAAGGTACTCCGCGCGGATTCCGCCGTGTCTGAACGGGCCCTAATAATGTAAATAAGGTTCGCGCTCTGATTGGTCTGATTATAATCAATTATAATAATATCTAAAATTTTCAACAGAGTTTCCTCTCACATTTCAAGCTTTGGAATGTTGGTACTACATGTTTTGACATTAGTCTAAGATGGCGGTATTTTTCATTGTTCGTGTGAAGTAGGGTTATCGGATCTTCGAGTTTTTTACGTTTTCGATAGAAAATTCGGCGTGAATGAATTATGGAAACTGGTGCGAGTACCGGTACTCGTACAACGCGGTTTATGATGGAGGGTGTCGGTGCCCGGGTCATCCGTGGCCCTGAATGGAAATGGGGTAAACAGGTTAGTCTGAATGTTAACTTATTGAAATGTTAGTTTTCCTCTCGTCCATACACTTTCTCCAGAAATGATCTGACCTTAAGAACATTGTGCACAATTTCAATCGCATTTTCGTATTTTTTCTCAAATGTACACATCGTATTCGTAATAAAATTAGAAGTTTACATTTTGAGGTTATCTCGAACCGATATTTATTTAACTTTAAAGCTTCTCAGTGTACTTTTAAAAATTTGTTTGATATTGTACTCTACGTTTAATGTTTCTCAATGTACATTACTATTATTATTATTATTTTTTGTGGCTTCTATGCATACATTGTTGTCCATAAGGAACATTTTCCCACTGTTTCATTGCTATAATTTGATTGCATAGGATGGAGGAGAGGGCCATGTGGGAACTGTCAGGAACTTCGAGTCACCTGAGGAAGTCGTTGTTGTATGGGATAATGGGACAGCAGCAAATTACCGCTGCTCTGGTGCTTTCGACCTCAGAATTCTGGACTCAGCTCCGACTGGTGTGAAACATGACGGTACAATGTGTGACACGTGCAGACAACAGCCAATTTTTGGAATTCGCTGGAAATGCGCAGAATGTGGCAACTATGATCTGTGTTCTATGTGTTATCACGGAGACAAACATCACCTGAGACATAGATTCTATCGTATAGCGACTCCTGGTAGTGAGAGAGTCTTGCTGGATCCTAGACGCAAGAGTAAAAAGGTAGAAACTATCATACGGTCAATATGAATGAACCATGACTCACAATTTAAATGTATTTATAATCTAGATTGCGATTCGTGGTATATTTCCTGGTGCAAGAGTTGTTCGAGGTGTTGATTGGCAGTGGGAGGACCAAGACGGTGGAAATGGCAGAAGAGGTAAAGTCAATGAAATCCAAGATTGGTCGGCAGCTAGTCCACGCTCAGCAGCTTATATTATTTGGGACAATGGTGCAAAAAACCTGTACCGTGTTGGCTTCGAAGGAATGGTTAGTATATCATTTGCATCAAACATTAAATTGTTTATTAATATAACATTTATCTACATTTCAGGCTGACTTGAAAGTAGTCAATGACGCTAAAGGACAGTCAGTGTACAGAGACCATCTTCCGCTGTTAGGTGAACAAGGGCCAGGTCGAACAGGTTCGCATGGCTTGCAGATTGGAGACCAGGTAACCTAATGTACAATAACTATTAAATATAAAAATTTGAACAGATGCGTAAACTGTCTTTCCAACTTGCAGGTGAATGTAGACTTAGAACTGGAAATAGTGCAGTCATTACAGCATGGACATGGAGGGTGGATAGATGTGATGTTTGAGTGCCTTCGCACTACAGGCACTGTCGTTGGCATCGACGAAGACCATGATATTGTTGTATCCTACCCAAGTGGCAACCGGTGGACTTTCAACCCAGCTGTGTTGACAAAAGTACAGATACCGGTCCCAGTGACCAGCTCCAGTTCAGATAACCAAACTTTTGCAGTCGGAGATTTGGTGCAGATTTGCAACGATCTAGAGAAGATCAAACTGCTCCAACGTGGACATGGGGAGTGGGCTGAGGCAATGGCTCCGGTACAGTGACATTACACTAGCATTATATTAGATATTTCCCATGTGAATTATATTTCAATAATTTATTTATCCACGCAGACTATGGGAAAGATTGGCAGAGTTTTGCAATTGTATCATGATGGAGACTTGAAAGTTGAAGTCTGCAGTACCTGTTGGACGTATAATCCTCAAGCAGTGACAAAGGTAGCCAGTAGCGATGGCAGTGTTCCAGGAAACAGCAGTGGAGGTGTGTAAAGTTTTTTAAAAGAAGATTTTGAATTGGAAATTAATTGATTTTATTTTAGAGCGTTTGTCAGCGATGTTGAAGAAATTGTTTGAAACGCATGTCTCGGGTGATGTTAATGAGGAGTTGGTGAAGACCGCTGCCAATGGTGACGCTACCAAGTGTGAGGAATGCTTAAAGAGACCGGAAGCTGACGTGAATGGAGTTTTCGCTGGACACACGGCTCTGCAAGCTGCAAGTCAAAATGGTCATTCCGAAGTCATTAAAATTCTCCTCCGTTATAAATCTGACGTAGAGATCGAGGTGAATGTTTTAGATTTTTTTATAATGTTGTATATTGCATTTTCTGTTGCTAAAATTGTACATTTCATGCGTTCAGGATAAAGATGGCGATAGAGCCGTGCATTATGCAGCTTTCGGGGATGAGTCCGGTGTTATGGCGTTGTTGGCTGGCGCTGGAGCTGACTTAAACGCGAGAAATAAAAGACGACAGACTGCCCTCCATATGGCGGTTAATAAAGGCCACGCGGGTGCTGTGCGTACACTCCTGGAGTTAGGGTGCCACCCCAGCTTACAGGTGAGTTTGTATTTTATTATAATTTTTCAGGGAAATTTAATGAACGTTCGTAAAATGCTTTAATATGTTTAATTTAATTGAAAGTAATAGTATATTTAAAGATAAAAATGGAATTAAATATTAAATATAGGTGGTATTATTAATTGAAGTACTAATTAATTTTCGTAAATAGTATACATAATATACTAGCGAATTGTTTTTTGTGTAATCATTCAGACAGAAATAAAGAAAATGATGAATACTGTGTATTGATATTTTAATTCGGTACAGTTTTGTTTGAGTTATTATTGAATCTAGGATATTGTATTACACGAGATGTTTTGGAATTTGAAGAAAAATTAGAGTTGACGAGTTGTACTTCTTTCAATAATATTTTTCGTGAAACGTTTTATTTATATGATAATTTTAACAATTGTAATCTATTTAAAATATTTTATGTACTATCCCAAATTGGATATTCGCCTACATAAAAATTCGATAATTTGTGTAATGTACGTAAAGACGTGATAAGGGGGGTTTGTTCAAAACATTTTTTGAATTATTTGCAAAGTTGCACTCTCTAAACGAAGACTACTACATACAATCATTTTCTAAATTATTTCAGGTTGTTATCTTTTTATTAGTTCTTAAAATTAAGTTTGAAAGATAATTTACAATTATGTACAGCAGAAATTAATTTTTTTGTTCAGACACTTTAGGTTGTACAACCTCTTTACCAGCAATTAGCAACCACATAATTCCTATAAAATTAATTTCACTAATAATGTTTCCCTCCAGAATGTTTTGAACATAAAGAACACATTATTATTTTAGATTGCTCCGTTTCTAGGCATTGATACGTTTCTGCATTGAATCATAAAATTAACTAAAAATCCTTAATACAAAATTTGAAAAATTGCAATTCTAGAAAGCGAAAAACAAAGACGTGGTCCCAGAAAGGTGTCTCCACCCCTATTTCTTACTCTTCGCGAATTCCCAGTTCTGATTCGACTTTTTTGTGTTTCGAACCACCATGAATTTCCTCCCGGCTTAATTACTCGACTCGATGGAGGGGGGAGGGATGTTAAAGTTTCTTCTGCTTCGTTTTTGGGTCCAAGTCGCCGCGACGCGAC
This sequence comes from Lasioglossum calceatum, assembly GCA_963966675.1. NCBI lineage: Eukaryota > Metazoa > Arthropoda > Insecta > Hymenoptera > Halictidae > Lasioglossum > Lasioglossum calceatum. Next base: position 1,379,378 of record OZ016548.1, read on the forward strand.
CGTCGCAGGATCGCACGCGCTCGCGAACGTGAATTAGTGTTAATTCACCTTTGTTACATGGGTATCTCCTCATTTGCAGGAGACTTAATTAATTCGGTTATCTGGCGCCGTAGGAAGCCTCGAATTCCAGCTGCGTTACGTGTGTCGCGGCGCTGTGTTTGAGAATACGTGTTGCGCATAATCAAGTCGCTCGCTCACTATACATTTGGTGTCCGGGAAATGGGGATACCCATTTTCCTTCGAGACAATTCGACCCGAGCCAAATTCCGACCAAAATCTCATTCTTTTCGAAACGAATCGCCACTAAGATTTTTTTCCAAAATAAATGATCGACATTCTTCTTCTCGAAACGAAACACCGATTTCGACGAAACATTGCCGGAATATAGCCCGCATGAAACTGTACTACGTGATTTTTTTCGGTCCATTTTGGCCGCGTTTTTGAGGAGGAAAAAACGCTTGAAGTTGAGATAAACGCGATGTTCGATGGCGAGTATCTTTGGAACTACTGAAGTTAGGATAGTCATGTGACGTGTCTACTTACGCGGATTTGTATAAAGTCGATTTATTTAAACAATTTACTAAATGATAATTGTAATAAGTGGAATATATTATGTACTACACATTGGATTCAGCATTTAATGTAGATCGCTTTGGTAAAATGTCAAATAAGTGTTGCTACCCTCTTTATTTCATATAGTTATCAGTATCAGTATCTTTGAGAATCGTCTTCGCCACGTTATAAAAAACGATCACCGTTTAAATCAAGTTTTATCATCGACAGTTTTTGAAAGTTTGTTCACCGCTGCAACTTCGCTGTTTTCTCCTAAAAAAAAAAATATGACTCGCTTATGTTTGACCGTTTTATAAACCTGCGAGCTCGAATGTTGATTTTCCCGAAAACGCAGCCACATATAAACAAATTTTTCCCCAGAATTTTCGTTTTCGTATGCAAAACCAACAGAAAGTCTTTGTTTTTCTTTATCCCCGGGATATTTCTGGAAAAGATATTCCATATTTCTGCTCCGATACACTACAACTACTGTTTTAATCGTGCGCCACAGTTTTCAGAAGTTTATGCGAATTTTAGGCTCGAGACCGCTATTAATTAGACGGGGGGTGTTAGAATTTTTTTGAAAGCGGGTGATTACAATAAATTATCGCAAAGCCTTCTTTTCAAGCGATGCTAGACGGACCAGGCAGCGAAAGTAATTAAGAAAGTTAGGTAATGCCCCCCCTCTCATTTTCATAATCACCCTGCGAAATGGTATAAATTAACAGTAAACGTAAATCAACAATGTTTCCGAGCGGTCAGCTAACAGTGAGCTGTAATATTGTACTGGCTTTATGTTTTCGCATTTCTGGGGGCTGTAATCCTTCAGGAACTTCTTTGGGCCCCTGCGAAAGCATTATTCGTTCACTCTCGAACAATTTCGATTATTTCGTATCGCCAGAATATCGTCGAGTGCGAAATTGTTGATGATTATTGTTACTAGAAAATTAAAAATTCTTATACAGTGAAAATGGTAAAGGAAAGGCAACTCTTGACGATTTTAGATTTGGAAATCTCTTTGGTGTTCAATGGGTTCTATTTTTATTGAAGAGAATCTGATGGCAATTTATCTTGGCTTATTTTCAAATATAAAATCTGTGATTTTGATGCTCTCAAATTATTTTTCTTTGAGGATTTTCTTCCGCATAAATTAAAATTCGTGGGTTGAAGATTGTTAATGTACAACCTATCATAACATCGTACAAAAGGATCGTACAAAAAGATCTATCTCAGCTCATTCTAAAATTTGAAATGTCTGTTTTGATAATAAACCCGACAAATGTCCCATGCAATTCTAAATAATCTTCCGTGCGACTGGAAAACGGTGGGAAAACCCACTCGAAAATTGGCTAATTCAGGATCAGAACTTCTTACCCACCCGCAGCACCGGGACACGCGTCCCCCGCGTCAATAAAAGTGCCAATAACCCAGATTTACGGTGCCTCTCGCCCCTTGCTCGTTCTCGCACTCGAACAAAAGAAAGGCGTCCCTCCTCTCTATTCCTCTCAGTTGAATTATCCATCGTTCGCCTAACCCTTTCGAACGATCAGCCACAGGAGAGCGCTATTCTACGCCGCCATTTTGCCAGCGGCAACTGCGTTGCTCCTCCCGATTTTGCACCATGGGAAACTTGTTGTCAGCGAAATTGATGATTTCGCCGATTAGGGGAATCATGAATTTGACAAAGCTGTAACACGAGCCTTCGGATGTTCCGCAGGAAAAGCTTTAGACAAATATCTCCAATGTTACAAGTTTAAATGTTAACAAATTCAAAGTGATCATTGAAGATTATTCAGTTCCAATTATTGAGCATATAGAAATTAATTTACCCGGCGAGTGCATTGGTTCCGCCGACTTAGCACCGAGGGGAATATCGTCGCTGTCAGCGAATATGTTTTATGGCAGCGACTCTGGCGAGATAGATTGACCGAGGAAGACGATAGAAAACCTGAAGGGGCGGAGAGGGAGGGGGGGTAGGGGATAGGGGGTGGGTCGAAGGAAGAGGAGAAAATAGATGCCGTATACCATCAAGCCAGGTGGGTATTGGATTTGTAATAGGGGCCATACGGGCTATAGGCACACCACTCTTCCGCCCCCGCAACCCTCACCCCACGGCCATGTCGAAATTGCGAACCATTTTCTCGGATAGAAGACGTCGCAGCGGCGCAAAGTCTCCCGGCTCGACTGAATGCATTATTCGCGCGAGGGAGCAAAGGGCTGCTGGCTGCTCTTCCGTCTTTCTTTTTCCTTCTAGAGAACGACCCCGCGCCCTTCCGTCTCCCGGCGATGCTCATGATTTCCATCGAGGACGCGGTTGACCGAGCATGGCCGGAGAAAGGGGTTTCTTGATCGGGAAAGATTTTTTCGGAACCGTTTTTCACGATGGGGCAGCAAATTCTGGGAGAACCGGTCGGATGTTTTCGTAGAGGTTGGCGATTTTTTGGGGTGACGGAGCTGGTAGGAGTTGTTTCACGAATTTTTGGACTACCCAAAATGGAGTGGTATACACCACCGCTCAAAAGTATGTGGACACTTGCTTCTTCTCTACAAAACGTAGTTGTAAGTTAGTAGAAAAAATATTTAGAACAATTTTGAAACTTGTAGTTATTATTATTATTATTATGTATATTGGAAACACCGATTTTACCAAATATAAAATCTCAACAATTTTTTCTGCGAGAAGTATGAAAGCAACATGAATGTTTTTTATGTTGGAGAATTCAGTACACTCTCTCCCGAAGACACCGGTGCATGTTTCAATAATGTTATAAATATTTGGGTTTGTTTAAATAATTTCTGTAGCGAGCGCGACACCATCGGGAACACCCTTTAACGAATTCCGAACTTTAACAGTTTTTTGCGTGTGAAGTATGAGAGCGACATGATTGTTACTTACATTGAAAAATTCAGTAGACTCTCCCGGAAACGATGGTGTGTGTTCCGGTAATATTATAAACATTCGGATGTGATTGAACAATTTCTTACCGGAACAGATTCTATGGACTTTCTCGACCAAAGGGGTACATTTTTCGATAACATTTCGAGCACTTAAAGATATTTAAAAATTGTGAAAAGAACGCTCGGAAGAGAGGGATATACAAAATTCGCGAGGTAGAACGAGAAACAACGTTCTATTGAATTTCCAACGGAACCGGTACGTGAAATGAAACATTGCACTCCGTATGCGTTACTTTATCTCCGAAGACGCGATCTCCGAATGTAAACTGCTATCAGCAACCTTTTGAGATTTCCGGCAACCTTTGAAAGCGGTGTTTTATAAAGGTTACAACGGGACAGGAAGATTCTACTCGAGGATGTGAAAAGGGAAAGAAAAAGAATGGCCGCCTTTGGGGATGTAATGCAGATCTTTCTGTAAAAGTAAAGTGTTAAATCCGTTTATACCGGGGGAATCTATTCAAGTATTTATATAAAACGTTCTTCTGGAGTCCGTGAGGGATCGACTGGATACCAGAGGTTCTCCTCTCTCTCTCTCTCTCTCTCTCTATCTCTATGGCTCTCCTTTTTTCTCTCCTCGGCCTTCCGTTGCCCTCAAGGAGCCTATTTTCTATTCCGAAAGAAGCAACACGGGGATGCGCACCAAGAATATTGCTCTTGGATGCATTCGTTCGCAAACCATTCCGCTAAAAGGATGTCTAGCGCGAATCTCTGAATGCCAGGCCTTTCAATGGGCATTATGCTCGCGAACAAAACCGCTAGGACACAGGTCGCATTAACTATACAGCGACGTATAATTATTAAAATCGAAGGATCGCTGGAAATTCCGGTGAAAATTGTCTGCGATGTTCGAGCCGCTGCAACTTTGTCAGAACAAATTCGAGATCAGTCTACACTGGTGGTCAAAATGATAAGGCTCATTTTAAAGTCTAAGGTCTCTATTTTTCATACCTGTAAATTGTTTCTTCTCCCCGAAGTATTTACAAAATTGTAAAACCTATCGGAACGGAGTGACGGTACCGTTTACAATTGTATAAGTTTAATTGTCTCTGGGATGTTTGAAAAATTGTAGCAGCGAACAGAAATGTGCCAGTGCGCAGAATTCAAACAATTCTGCAGAGCTTTAAAAATTTTTCGCGTCGCTCAAACTAGTATGAATTATACAGGGTGTCCCAAAATTCCTTCAACAGCCGGAAATGGGAGGTTCCTGAGATCATTCGAAGCAACATTTTCCTTTGCAAAAATGTTATCCGCGGCTTTGTTTAGGAGTTATTAACGAAAAACACGGACCAATCAGAGCGCGATCTAGACGCTAGTTGTCGCAGCCGGCCTGGCGCGCCGGTCTATTGGCTGACCGTGTCAACTCGCGTCTAGGACGCGCTCTGATTGGTCCGTATTTTTCGTTAATAACTCCTAAACACAGCCGCGGATAACATTTTTGCAAAGGAAAATGTTGCTTCAAATGATCTTAGGAACCTCCCATTTGCGGCTGTTGAAGGAATTTTGGGACACCCTGTAGATTGAAACCTTCCCATTACAACGCGACTATAAAACTGACGATTTTTAAATTTCTATTTCATTGCATTTTTAAACCGTTCCGCGACTATTCAAAAAAGTTCCAGGTTCAATTTTTGAGTTCAAACATTGTTAATCGTTGAAATGATTTTTTTTAAACAAACCGACAATGGTCTATCTCGCTCGACGTATCGATCAGAAGGTAAATTTGTTTTTGCGAATAATTCTTCGCTTCGCGAGAGACCGTAAAACAAAGTAGAAACGCGGGTAATCTTGTTATCGCGGGGAATTTAAAATTGACGGGGGCGGGAGATTCTTTATTCCGCGTAAACAGTTTCAATGCACGAGGGTTACTTATGACTGGAATTTTCGTTGGAGGTTTAACAAAAGTACCGTTCGCTGGTGGTTGTCGGATATAGTAAAGATCCGTGACAAGAGTCCGCGCGGGTGTACGTGCCCCGTCGGTGAACTTGAAACGTCGAGCAAAAGAGGATCGTAAAACGGCTCGGGTATTACGTTGTTAACACAGCACCGAAATGGACGAGCTACACGTTGATTATTTTTACCGTGCTGCATATATGGTCTAGACCACTGGTTAGACTAGGGCAATCATCGTTTCCAGAGTAGGTATACTGAAACAATTCCCTTCGCGAACATCCTTTCGAACAACCGAACGCAAAACGTCGCTACTGTGTTTCGTTGGGAAACGACTTCTTTAAGAATTTATTTAAGAACTAATCCATGGATCGACTTCAGTCTACTCTTGTTAGAAACAGGGTGTTTCGTTGATTGGTTCGGAAAATTGTCGGAATTGTATCTAACCAAACATGGCTGACACGTTAATTTTTCTTACATTATGATTTCGTACTTGATGTCGTACCTTTCTTATTTTGGAAAAAATGGTACTTTTAAACATTTATTACGGCAAAAGTATTTGACGAATCGACTTCATTCTTTGTTCGTTAGAAAGGGAATACCTTGTCGATTGTTTAGGAAAATTTTCGTAACTGTGCCTAAACGAGTACGGCTAATAAATGAATTTCTTCTTACCAAAATTTTTCGTATCTCGTTGGTCATTTTGAGAAAGGGCCGTTTCAAAAATCGATTAAAACGAAACTAGTCGATCGATCGATTTAATTTTTGTTGCAGCATATACAACAGGGAACCCTGTTGATTATATAAAAATTGACATCTGGACAATTGTGGTATTAGTGTACAAGTTTTGGTTGTTCTGTAGTGCAGACCGTCACTTGCACGCCCGCTATTCGACAAAGGAGCCCTCCCCGTAAGTACTTGAGCACAGCCAACCACCCTCGTCTAAGAGTTTGTTGCTGTTTCTTGTTCTTGTGTTGCCACTACTACTGGAGGACACCTAATGCCTGGTGGAAGTTTAACGCCGCTCGTAAGAACCACCTTGCAACGTTATTATAGTCTTCGATAAACACTTTCCGTACGGATATACCGTTGTAAACAAACCTTGTTGCTTTAACTGCCACTTCGAACATTCCAGGCACATTTCAGCTAGACCAATGATCTTCGATGTCTTGTACAGAGCCCCAAATTTCCACAAACTCGGTTGTTTTTTTTTAATAATACTTCTCGTACATTCCAATCAGAGGAAACGGAATTTTATACTACAGGGATTACGAGATATCTAGATTATGACATCTAATTTCTTTCGAATGATAAATAAGAGCCCTTTTTTTAAAACTTCCACTTCATTCTTTTTTTTATTAAAAAGGGCACATTTCGTTGATTATTTAAGAAAATTGTCAAAATTGAATCTAAACCAACATGGCTGACACATTAATTTTAATACACCATGATTCCGTATTTACCTGTTTCTTCCTCATTTTGAAAAAAGGACATATTTAATATATAATTGATTTCATTCTTTTTTTGTTAGAAAGAGGATACTTTGTCAATTAACTAGGAAAATTGTCCAAATTTTTCTTATTAGAACAAAGTGTCGTTAGATTACTTCGTACGAAATACTATCAAGAAGCAATCTTTTATCAGCTCAATTTCATGGCCTCCGATAAAATTGTACACAGCGATAAACAAAGAAGTCATAGAAAAAGTTTATGAGATGAAAAATTGGAGTTTTTAATGCAGTTTATTAAAGTTCAACATTGGGAATGTTTTTTCCAACTTCCCGGTGAAAAATCTAGCGAGCGAACCCATAGCAATTTCAATTTTGCAAACATTTGCATCGAACTCTCATTTTCTGATCTGTCCGCGTTCTTTATCGCACGAGAAATTGTTGGGAAGCAGTTGCAAAGCGCAATTGCATTCTAAACGATGCAGAACGAGGTTGCAAGTTTTCCGAACTCTCGCATGCCTCGTTTTTTAGGGCGAATTCCACATAATTTCGCGCGCTATAGGATTCGAAGCTTTGCGGCTTATTGATCACGCGAACTTGCGAGAGATTTATGGCACCGGTCGACTAACTTTAAAGCTTCTGACGCTGCCGTCGTTTGTTGTACGAGTATAAGCTATTGTCTACCAATTTATGTTTTAATCCTGCATCGGTTTTCGTGCTTTTTTAAAAAGCTTTTTCGTATCTCGTGGCACATTGAGTTGTTCTAACGGTGCACATTTCGAATCGCAATAAATTCGCAAGAAAAAATCGGAGGTCAACTTTTAAGGTCTCGTAATAAAGAGGAGACTTCAGCCTTTAAAATCAATCTATGTAGATCGTTGTAACATTTTTCTTACAACGTTACAATAGATAAACATTAACGTTTGACACAATGAGTCTTCATAAATGGGGGGATCAAAGAAAATGTAATTTACATTTAATTTTCGCATTATTGTGAAATGCATTTGAAAGTCGAGAAAGCAGAGGGTTCGTCCTTTAAAATGATCCAAGATAGATCACTATACGAGTCTGTTTCACGAAGTTATAATTGCTCGAAGTTCAAGAATTCTTCACCTAAGTTTTACTCGATATTAATCGTTACCGCATACTCTACTGAATTTTGTTTAACGTAACAGCACTACGAAAATGGAAATCGACTTAGCTGTGCTAAAAGTACATACCTCAATCTTTGAAACGAGTCTAATTGTAAGTAGATTTTTCTCCCATATTTCTTCGCGGAGTTCCAGCAGATCAAACATTCCCAAATTTTCGAATGGAAGATTCGTTGGTTTTTTGGAGGGTTTGTAATTATAACGATTAATCACTGGAGGCAGCGGGAACAATAACGATTCGGCTATCGAGCAGGAGTCTTTCGGGGTGCGATTTCTATTTTCCCAGAGTCAGGGGTGGCTGCGGGGCTACGATATTCGCGGATAAAGCTCACAAGAAAATATCCTCTCGGCAGGAGGGCGAACGTTGAAACCGGGGCATTTCAACTCGCGCGATCACTTTTCGCTCCACCATGCTTTTATCTCCCATTCCCCATGGAGGAAGCGCGCCAGGGGCGTGTCACCATAGGGCCGATACGGGGAAACTTTTAAAATTACCCGGACTTCTCGTCCCAGAGATAATATGATGGTCTATTAAGGATAGGCGACGCAAGGATCGAGCAAACTCGCGACGAAGATGCAGGATGCCATCTTAATTTAATCCCTGAATGCAGCTGCCATAACGCCGCCGCAGCAAATAGACGAATCTCCCGATATCGAATTTATTTTATCGATACTCTCCGACCACTTTTTTGTCCTTCAATATAATTAACTGCAAATTTTCGAGAGAACACAGGAAATTATAATTTCGATTTATTGGGATCGAAGTATAATAACTTGGTAGGAAAAAATCGTAGGTTAACGTTCAAGGGCTCGTTGCAAGGGGGAGGATTTTCAGTTTTAGTTCGAGGTCACTGGAATCGCGAAGAACATTTTTTATGCTCTCTACAGACATTTATTTCAATGTTTGTCCACTGAAACTTGAAAAAATTTTGAAAGAATGATATCTTTCCTTTGAAATGTATTTCCAAAAGAATTATAGCAGGGTAAACATCATCAAATTTGTCAAGATAAGATTCTCGGATATTTATTAGTTTTAACGATATTTGATTTGCTTGAATGATTTGTCGTATGTTCCATTGTGTAAGATAGCCGTAGACGTTTTATGGTAACGTTAGATTTGCACTAATAGTTACGTGGAATCAGTTCGTTACACCAGCGACATATGTGCCGCACGATGTAACAGATCGTTGATTGTCTGCACATCTAAACACATTTTCGCGCACAATGTCGAATAGCAGAGAATGCGATACAATGGGCCATTTAACCGGGGTTTATCTCGATGCAGAGAGGTGCCATTAATATTTCATTCGCTAATGCGAGACACTGGTCGAGCACTCGGTGTAAACCACCACCACTAACACTGCCCCCGACGACTCCTAATACTAATCACGATCCAACTGGTTGGGCACAGACTATCCGAAGTTGTTGCAATCATTTTCGAAACGGAAACATTCATTATCAATATTTTTCGTCGTCGTGAGAGAAAGGACATACTTTAAGAATTTATTATTCGGAAACTATTTGATGCATCGACTTCATTCTTGTTTTGTCAGAAAGACGACATTTCCTTGATTGTATAGGAAAATTGTCAAAATTTTACCTAAACAAACATAGCTGGCACATTAATTACTATCCACCATAATTCCATACCTATTTCTTCCTCATTTTGAAAAAAGGACATACTTTAAGAATTTATTATTCGGAGACTATTTGATGCATCGACTTCATTCATTTTTTATTAGGAAGAAGATACTTTGTTAACTATCTAGGAAAATTGTCAAAATTGTATCCAAACAAACACGGCTGACACATTAATTACTATCCACCATAATTCCGTACCTATTTCTTCCTCATTTTGAAAAAAGGACATACTTTAAGAATTTATTATTCGGAAACTATTTGATGCATCGACTTCATTCTTGTTTTGTCAGAAAGACGACATTTCCTTGATGGTATAGGAAAATTGTCAAAATTTTACCTAAACAAACATAGCTGGCACATTAATTACTATCCACCATAATTCCATACCTATTTCTTCCTCATTTTGAAAAAAGGACATACTTTAAGAATTTATTATTCGGAGACTATTTGATGCATCGACTTCATTCATTTTTTATTAGGAAGAAGATACTTTGTTAACTATCTAGGAAAATTGTCAAAATTGTTTCCAAACAAACTCGGCTGACACATTAATTTTCTCACATCTTGATTTTGTACTTGATCTCGTATCTTTATCATTTTAACGAAAGGGGTATTTATAAAACTTGTAGTTCCCAGCTCGAAGTTCATTTGCAAATAAATCTTTGGTTTGTTAGCAAACTTACCAGCGCGGAAACGCGCGTAAATGTGTATAAATATGCGAATGCGACAGACGAACTATGCGCACGGTTCCTACAATGAAAATATCAAGTCTCGATGCACCGGGTGGTTTCTAAGGGTATACGGGATCGCATTAAAATATACGGTGCACTGTTAACCAGAGCGCCAGAAAATAATCTGCTCAGGAAAATTATTTCGCTCGCAAGACCCCGCGCGTATTTCTCTCTTTGGACGCGAGCAAGGGATCCTAGAAAATTCCTCTCCACCCCTGTAACCCACCGCTTCCCCTCCCTCCCTCCCTCCCTCCCTCCCCACCCCTCTATCAAAGTCGGTTTATTTCCGTTTCAGTGAGTTCCTCGTATATCATGAGATACACGATGGAAAGAAGAAAACCTCCTTGCTTCAAGAATAATAATTCTCTGGTACACGAAAAAATGTTAACGTTTCGCTGCGCTCTCACTTTGTGGGAAATGCAACCGCACCCCCATAAAGTCGCGGGAAAAAGCGATGTCCCCTAGGAGAAATTCCTATGAGAATTTTCGTGAAAATTTGCGAAGTGTTTGTTTCGGAATTAAATCACGAGTGAATTGGTAAAATTAAACAAAATAATAGATCAGCGACGAAAATATTTTTTGTTCTTCATTATTTTTCTATGAATCCTTTGAGAACATGTTTGTGACATTTTTCTGATTAGAATGAGTCCAAACACGATACAATTCGGATTACATTTGCTTGTTTAATCCACGATTCAGTAGAACCTCCATTATCCGTACCGAGAAATTTAAACTGTTGCAACTCCGTGAATAGTAGTCGTGCATCTAACAAATAAACATGCTCGGAATAGTGTCATGTGGGGGCTCATTTGAATCGGGAAAATGTCACGAATATATTCGTAGAGAAGTTCCATAAATAAATAATTAAATAGTGTACTTATGACTGGACTAGTGTTCCGTGACACAATGTTCGAATCGGAATTAAATCACGAGTGAATTGATAAAAGAAAATTAAAATAATTGATCAATGCTAACTAATTCAATAACAAATTTAAATCAATGATTCTATAGATGGATCAAAGTTGTGTATTGTTCAAAGTTTTAGAAACCACCTTCAAAAAATAAATTCAAAAATTGATTTTTATCTGTGCATCAGATTTATGTTGATTTTTTAAAACAATATTGCAGTCACTCGGGGGCCTTGCAACTTCCGCAGATAATAAATAATTAAATGAGAAGGTTTTGTTTGCAGTGAAATTTACATTAACAAAAATTCGGAAATTTTCGCGCGATAATACATCGGGACGACGGAAATTGTTGAAAAATGATGTGAAGAAGGGAAACAGGTAGTAGCATGATTCTCAGGAGCAGACGTGTAGCGCGATGAACGCTTCGGCGCGGCGTTCTATTTCCCGGCAACTCGACGACCACTTCTCTCCCACTTTTCTCGCCTTCCACTCAACGTTTCAGTCGCAAATGTACCCCGAAAGAAGATATTCGAGCCAAGAGTGCTAGAAGAATCTCGAATGTAGTCGGTGGACCTGCGAATGAAACTCGCATCAGTTTCACCCGGATGAAACACACGGAAAATCCCCGGGAAACTTTCGTCGTAACGTCTGTCGTCACTGGATCCAAGCAAAAACTGATTTCCCGTCTCGTACTGACTTCCGGCTGCCTTGGGAAAAATGTTTAACATTTTTCAGCTGGCTGAAAAGTCACGGAAACGTCCGAACTGTGAAAAATTACAAAAAATAGTGTTTAGTTGATAGAAATATTCTTAGTTGATATTACACAGCAGTCCTAAGTAAAAATTGCCCTCCAGAGCAACGAGGCCACACCCCCTCAGAGCTTGAAGCGCACACCGTCTTCTCCGACGTCGCTGAAAGCCCACAATAGCGTGTTTAATTGTGCATAAGGTGGTGGCACTCACGTATAAAAATTTATAACATTAGCAATCGTGCATATTTTACAATGAAATTCGTTGTGAAATAAATTGTGAGTCGAAAATTTGTTCTCTACATTCTCTACCGGTCAATAGTAACACCGAAATTGTTGTGTTCATACGGAACGCTCCCGGTGGGCGTGGTTAAATTGCTCCCCGAGCCGCAAGTGCGTTCCGTGGGTCAGTTGCGTCGATTGTAGACAAAGTTACGAGAGGAAAATGTACCGTCCAGTTGACCACGATAGTCGGAGTCTGATTAGACGAGGATCGCCGGCGTTAATGCCCGGTGAAATTCGCCGTTGACTATGGGGCCGGGGCAAAGGGGGCGGAGCAAACGAGCCGAAAGGGTAAAAGGGAGCCGGGGCGCAACGGATCGGCAAACTGATGCGGCTCCATCGTCTGCTAAATTGATTTACTTGACAAAGATTGAGTTAGCGAATTAGGGCCGTCGCGCCCGATCGTTATTCAAACCTAACGCCTTAATGATGCGACCGGTCCCATTGTGTTTATCGCGCGGAATTAAGCGAGAGAGAAACCTGCTTGGCTCTCTCGCTGCATCGATCCGATGGTTTCCGGGCCGGAACCCGAAAAAATCCCAATTCTATACGAATTTCGAGCCCCATAGACTCCGCAGACCTCGGTGGACCTCCGAGAAAATTGACCGACACTGATTCACTCGCTGACCTTGACGTACCTTCGATTTATGGGCGGCGAACACCATGATCCTACTACCCTGAACGTGTCCTTTATTATTGACAGTAGACTTAAAGAGTATAGCCGGATCAATGTGCCCCCAAATGGGCTCCCAAAGAAAACTCTGTGTGGCAAGTTCCAAGTCGGTAGTCCCAACCACAAGGGTAGTTATAGGGTGGTCATGGTTGTAACGGATTATGCTCTATTTCTTCTGTTCCGCTCATCAAAAAGTTCTGAAAAAATTCATGAACATTCTACCTGGTAGCACACACGACTGTGAATTTTTTCCGAATCTTCTCTGTATAATCTTAACCTTTGAATAGTCTTAAAAAAGACACGGATTTAATCGTTTTTGCAGTTCTTGTGAATGAAATTGAACGGTGTTTCATCGCTTGAGAGTTCTCCTGTTTATTTAAAAATATTTTACAGCCTCGTTCTGTAAGATTTCGAGTCACCCGGTGTACAGTAACGGGACTATTCCCAGCGTCGGCGAGATGAAACGACGACTGAAAGACCCAGCGAAACGAAATGAAGCGAAAAGAAATGAAATAAGGGTTTCATTATTTTCGCGGGATACATTTCTGGCATCCAAGGAAACGTCAGGTGACGTGACAAACGACGGAGGCATTCCACGGGAATTAAACGCACCCCGGTCGACCCTCCGCACACCCCGTCCACCCTCGAATAGGTTACCGTAACGACATAAATGAAAAAGGAAGAGCCGTTGACCAAAAAATAAGACAATGCAGTGATGAACACGGGTTTATTAAGGGGTGATGATCGTGGTGGGGAATTTGGGGGATTGAGTCGCTACTATATGGGTTCTTCGGAAAGAATTCAGAATTTAGAACACGGGTACCATTAGTCCGGATAATCGAGGTTCTAGTAAATGTCATCCAAACGGTTCCGTGTTTGGTCTTATTTTAATCAGAAAAATGTTACAAATACGTTGGAGAACAATCAAAAACAAAGAGGTCATCAAAAGGTCTTCAACAGTGCGTTATTATCTTATTATATGGTTTCGAGGCAAATCAAAATGTCTAGTGTGTAAACGTCAAGATTTAACATATGCAGTTCTTTCTTTTTTCATAACAAATATTCAAACACGCCAGCTCTACAGTAGAAACTCGAAAGTGCAAGCAGCTTTAAAAATTCGTGGAAAATTTAAAAATCGCTTCCGACCCCCATTACCATCTCTGTCGCGAAGATACCTTCCCCATCAACTTCTCCCAACATCTGAAGTGCATTCGCTGTTCGCGCACACTGGCAACACGCGTCAAAGCCTCGGAATAGGTCCGACTACACAGACGGGGTCGAGTGTTCCACTGGTCTCTGTGGCAGCTCGAACGCAGAATCAACCGGAAGTTGCGACCGCCGGAGGGTCGTTAGGCCATCAGGGCGATTCCGGCCGGACCGGCAATTTCTGAAACAGAAACGGGAACAAAGTTCCGCGGACCGGTTGTCGAAGAATTATCGGCGGATGCCTCTAATTTCTTGGTTGATCGGCTGCGACGCGGGTTCAAAAGTGAGCCTGAAACTCTGCGGTCGGGGAAAATTGGAGGGCGCGGCTCCCATGGCGATTACCATTCGATTTTCGAGAGAGCCCCTACCCGCTAAGCAATTCCCGGTTCGTATCGCGAGCCGGTCGACCGAACTGGGCTAACGTAAGTTAAATGGATCCAGCCTCGGGAAACGCTATTTGTTCGATCGGCGACATTGTGCGCGGGCTCTGAACGATTGACCTTGAGATAAAGGGGAACCGTGCCCGGCGACTCCGTGACTCGTGACGCGAGCTCTCGATCAGTGTCAGTCGATGGAAACGAAACTATGGTGGCGGCGAGCTGCGCCGATGAATTGCAGCTTTGTCGGGAGGCGTTGTTGCGAGAATCGGCCGAAGAATGATGTTGATTCTATGCGGACCAAGGAGTTTCTCTTGTTTGGCTAGAGGGGGAGGCGAGGTTTAATGGCGGATGGATTTAGAGCGTCTGGCAGCTAGAGGCCCTAGCTGAGCAACCGCGTACTTTTGGAAATTACAAACTTCAGGGGCAAGAATGAAGTTGTGGTCTTGCAAATATGCAGGACTTACAATAATTTGATTCAGCGCTCGGATTTAATTATACGGAATTTTATTCTACATATACTGGCGGCCTTGAAATAAAGTCAAGCTGGGAGTGGTGCTGAAGAGTGGGGAACCAGAAAGTTAATGGTGGGGGTCGCGCACTGACCTCGGGGAAGAAAGCTATGGTATAAGGGTGATCCAGTAAGGTGTTCGACCTGTTGTAACTTCGTGAAAAAAAATCGGACGGCCATCTTTCTTAGCTCATTTTAACTGGTAAATCCTCCACTTTCACTGCCACCGAGTCCTCTGATTTTCAAAAATTTTTATTCCCTTGTAAATCGTGTTAGAACGCGTGGACCGCGTGTTACGCACGTTTCTCTATAAGCTTTTCAATTTGAGACCATTTTTCCGCACTGAACGTCTCTGAATTGCTTTCGTTAATTTATTGATATTAGATTCAAGGTACCAAGCAAAGTCAGGGGGGCATTCGCAAGGCGAAAAGACACAATAGGGAACGGCATCGACTGATACGTCGCAATCGATGCTCATGAAAGACCCATTAGCATCCGGAAATACGGCGTAAGAGCTTGGTAAGTGCTTAGAAAGCTTCGGGAGATAGAGATTGATCTCCTCGGAGCTCTGCTATCCGCTTAGGAGAATAATAGACGAGAATTATACTCGGAACGTTTCGCTATTCCGTGTCTACAGATTTTTGCCCGCGTCAGCCCCAATAAAAGCCCCTCTTGTTGTGCTAGCAACTTCATGTTTGCTAATGGAAATAATACGATGTAAAATAATATTATTATCGACAGAGTTTTATTATCACGTTTCTGCAGAGAAATAGTTACTCCACCATTTCCACAGTTCGTTCTGTATCCTGTAAAATGATTTTGGAAAAGTTCACTCGTTTTTATAGATTTTAATTTAGAACGAATTTTCTGTCGGAGCGAATAGGGTATACATTTATGTTGTAGTTACAGCTTTTAACAATCATAAGTTAAAAATGGTTGAGAAGAGTAGAGGATTGAAACAGACAGAAGATATTCGATTGGGGAGCCATGAAAAAGGAAAACGAGCTAGAAAATTGATATTCCCAGCGAATGCTGCCAGCCATTACCATTATTCGAGCGGACATGTTGGGAAACAGAAATGCTCCAGCCCGTAACTGCCGAGGGACATAACGACGATACTTAGGGTGCGATCAAACTCTTTCTATGATCTCGAATCAACGAAAATACCCCCGTGCTGGACGGGGAATGCGACTGGTCGCACATAGAATATCAACTATGACGATGACCAAGATGGTTTCCATCGGAAAGGAAACCAAAGAATAGATTTCCCCGATAGAATTTCGTCAGCGACGTTAACAGCAAAAATCTGACTCACTTCTCCGTCGTTCAATTGTTATTCAAAAATAGTTCGAGAACGCCAGGTTGATGCAACATTATTAAAAAACAAATAAAATCAACAAAAGTCGCAGGGGAAAGCAGTCAAATTTGCTCTTTAAGTTTTTCTTAAAACACACCCTTCAACTTACATCTACGAAAAAAATTAATGTTGATTCTGCATCGTTTAACTGTCATGCAAGAAAGTTTCAACGGCGTCAAGTTGATGGAACATTATTGAAAAAGTAAAATGATCAAGTGTCACCGAGGAAATAAGTGAACAATCTCTGACTTTCAAGTTTGGGTATTTTTTAAAAAACAATCAGAGTAGATTCTGCATCGTTTAACTGTTATTCAAAAATGTTCCAAGGATGTCGATGGAACATTGTGTAAGGAAATAAATACAGACAATATTGTCGACACTTTTTTCCAGCGTAGAATCTTCGAATCCAATATCCCTAAAATCGCGCGCGCAAGCGGGGATAATAAATGCAACTCTGTTAGAATCCCCGGATAAGCGACACACGGTATGCCCAGCTCTTGGCGGCTTCCTTTATCTCGGAATCTCGATCCACGTCACGGAACACGAATAAAAAACAAAAATCCTACCTGAGCTTATCTTTGGATTCTTCGATTCGATCAAAATAAAAGCAAAATATAGATCGAAGAGGAATAAGTGGGGATCAGAGTGCACCGAAAAGTTTCTTTAGCTTATTCGAAACTGAACAGGACAGTCACATAAATGCAGCTTATTTTTTCTGGAAAAATTAGTCGGAAACGAATGATCACAGCTAAAAGATAGCAGAACAGAGTGATTAGGGGGAAGTGGGGGCGTGGTTGGCGTTACGAAACTCAAAAAGATCAGAAGAAACTTCGAGTCAAAGTTGTTTCGTCTTCGAAGGGAAACGAGAGACGCTGAGAAGTCTTTAAGCTCTTGCAAGCTCTCTGTAAGAGCATCTTTACTGCAGTGTCGCTCCTAGTGACTTAATTTTGCATTAAAATACCACAGAAAATTTAAGGACTTCATCTTGTCGTGTTCTTGTTCAAGATATTTGTCCAAAGCCGGCGAAAATTCGATAGAAAAGTACTCCGAGCGCGAGGAGTACACGATTGCCCCATGGGGCAGTGCTCCGTGCCGGTAGCAATCTTGCCACGCCCACTAGGGGCGTGTCAAATCTATCCAGAGCGGTCTAAGTCCATTAAAATCGTGCCATGCCGCGGAAAATGAAAATTTTAAACCTTTATTAATGTGTTTGACTTTTGAAATTGAAGATAGCTTTGAAGAGATCGATGTATAGCGCTCGATAAATTTCTATTTGTATCATTATTTAGCCAGTTCCTCAAGAAATTTAAGAGCCTTCTAAAGTCACAATTTATATCTGTTTGTCCTGTTTTCGAGGCACCCTTTATGAAGAAACAATGGCTCAAAGATGGCACTGCCGACGGAATCGCAGTATGAATATAAGTTACGACTCATTCCTTTTTCTCGCCAACCTGTTAGCTAGCTCGAGATGAATCCATAAAGCATCTTCAGACACTGGCTGCTGAGTGAGGCTGACGGTTGACGGCCGCCGGGTTATTCCGGGTGATTTACGACATTTAAAATTAACGACGAGGCCTTGCTAGCAAGAAACGACCCTGCCAGTGTCCTGGCCGACGACATTTTTGAAACCGGTGACGTCCCGATCTTCTTTGTAGTGTCCCGCGCCCACCTTTTCATTCGTAGATCCTCCGATGTCGTAAAAAGCACAGAATCAGGAACGCACGATGATTCTGCGCGAAAAACTACACCGAAAAGGTTGAATAACATTTCTTCATCCGAGGCCTCATTTCAAAGAAAATCCACTTTGAAAATTCGCTGTTGTGATCGTTCGGATAATCGAGTTTCCACTTTATCGTGGATTACACGCGTAAATGCGATCGAAATGGTATCGTGTTTGGACTCATTGCAATCGGCAAAGTGTCACGAATAGATCCGAAAAAGTTTCATCAAGAAATACTCGAAAATAAAAAAGTTCTGTTTGTTTATCGTTTACCATTTTCGAAGTCGATTTTCTTGGAAACCAGACTCGAT
Source organism: Lasioglossum calceatum (assembly GCA_963966675.1). NCBI lineage: Eukaryota > Metazoa > Arthropoda > Insecta > Hymenoptera > Halictidae > Lasioglossum > Lasioglossum calceatum. Next base: position 1,397,838 of record OZ016548.1, read on the forward strand.
ATGGGAAAACTTAATTCTACATTTTCGGTTCGTTTTTTCACGCGGGATCGTGTCAATTATTTTCATCAACCGATTCACCGATATTCCGATTCGCGTCTGGAGAACGTTCCGCCGCAGAAGACGAGCAGAGAGTTGGGCGTGTTCAACGAGCGTACGAAATAATAAAACGCGAATGCAAGGCAGTCTGGCCTGGTAGTGGGAAGTTTTCTCTGCGTACACGGCAGTGGCGATGTATTGGTGATCCGGATGGTGTCTCGCGCGCCATAAATTACGGCGTCGGAGCACGTAGAGAGGCGTTTCAGAAATTATTCAACTGTCTCTGCGGGATTGCCGACAAAAATACAAAGGCATGATTTATATTCGATTGTGCTTCTTATGCATTGAATGTTTACCATGCCGGGCACGCGCCGCTGAAGAAATGAAAAGACCGCCTAGGACATGCTCGTTTCTTCGTTTCCATCCTCGCACCCCATAGTGCCGATATTTCCAATATATTTTACTATCGCGACGGATCTAGGAATCGCGTCACAGACGAACGAGGAATTTCAGATTGCTGACTTGGTCAAAAGTATATTAGTATATTTGTTCCATGGTCTCGTTACTTAATCATTGATGAACAATTACAGCTGTTCAATACTCAAAATTGAGTAATCACGAGTACAGCTTCAGAAAGGTCTCTCGAACCTGGGAGTATTTTTTATTCGCTTCTTTTATTTCGGCCGTTTTTCATTTCTCCCTCCCGGGATCCTGAACCGAAAAATTTGAAAAAATTCTCCAGTATACAACCCAATATCCGGAAGGTGTCACATTTTTTTCCAGAATTTTCCCCATGGAAAATGGATCGTAATCGTCAAATTTTCCCCAGCACTTCGACGACGCATCTCATTAAGCAGATTAACTTATGCAGTCCCCGGAGCTTCCAATGAACATGTGACGCGCCTGGCAGCGAGGGTGACAGGTGCCTAACAAGGTGATCGCGTGCGTTATCAATTGAACCTCATCAGCGACACAATATCCTATTTCTCGATCGAGTTCTGACCGTTAAAGGCGGCGTCAAACAAGAGCGAGCGCTTATTCCCCGCGTGCACCGTGTTCTCGCAGCATGCATCTCTCGGTTCACCGTATTTCCATCCGCCTTACCATTCCCCTGCTGTTATAACGAGCGAGACGCGTCCCACCTACCAACTAGCGAGGGAGTCTATAGCCCACTGCCTTCGGACTCCTGCATCTATCGTTTGATAGTGCGGGCACGTCCTCCCTGCGCCAGTGCTCGACATATATTAATCTCAGGCAGGAGAAAATAATAGACAGAAGCTGCCACCGCGCTGACCATGCTCGGGAAACTCCACAGAGAGCCTCGGACATTAATTTTGCGCAATCGGTTAACGAACTATCGATTTCGATTCATTTCGATTCTCAAAGTTCGATGCTTACCAGGGAAGGACCCCAAGTGTCCGACTCCGATTTTGATAATTTTTTCTGAGATGATGGTATATGGATCCCTAATTGTGTATCTAAAATATCAGGCGTAGATACTCAATACTTTTAAAGATATAAACAATTAAAGTTTCATACCTTCTTGATATACAATTATTCGAGCTGTAGTATTCGAAGTTCCATTAGCCGTGGAAGCAGTTTGCGTGTGAATTTCAAAAACTACAGCTCAAATAATTGTATATCAAGAAAGTATGAAACTTTAATTGTTTATATCTTTAAAAGTATTGAGAGTATATATATATATATAGGATTTTATTGATTCCCCTTGAGGATACAATTTCGAATCACCTTCTCCTACCTTTTCCGCTCTTACAAATATCTTTTAAATCTACCTTACAACTAACTTACACCTTAACTTATTCTAAAAAAGAGAGCGCCAGAGAGAGAGAGAGAATTCGCAACTATTTACAGAGTTCCTTATCAACTAACTTAACCTACGCACCCCCCCCGCCCACCCTTAACCCCTACCCGTGGACCCCCCCTTCCGGACACTCCACAAGTATTGAGAGTATCTACACCTAATATTTTACATACATAATTACGGATCCATATATCACCATCTCACAAAAAATGATAAAAATCGGAGGACATGGGGACACCTCCTGGATCTGCACTAGTTTCGCATTTGTTTATAAACTGCAGGCATTTGTAGTTGTACAAAGTCACGGCCTTATATCCTTGTCTCTTTCTGGTTGTTGTCGAGGAGTTAGTCCAAAATTAATAACTGCATCACACAGTGCAAGAGAAATTGGGGTGGGTTTAAGTCATCAGACTGATTGTTCCGAATTCGTTTATAAACTGTAGGCATTTAAAGCAGATTTCATTGGCATGTATCCTTGTTAGTGGGTTTTCGTTCTAAATCATAAAATGATCTTTGTTTTATTCACGAATCGGACATATCGTATGCAGCGACCTAATGCCACGGCCGATCCCAGCGTTCCTTCGAGTAATCGATCAAAGTCGATGTCCACGACTCCCGACGCGACTCTTGAGGCGTGGATGGACTTCAAAGAAGCCGTTCCCACCCGGCTGACCTCCCTTCCGGCGACCATAACGTTTTCCCAATCGAGAATTGACCGGCTCGAGGCAACGAGGCGCGTCGACCGACGCGTTAGAGTGTAAACTGCCGCGCGATTTCGCGGTTTATATGATCCGCGTATAGCGCGCTGGTCTGTCGATTGAATCGCCGTCGGCTCTTGACCGGCTGCGATCCACTCGCGGAATTACGGCGTGTGCGACATCGCCGAATGACAAGGACGAGCTCTCGTTCCCCCTCATCCCGGTACCGCTGATCTCGAACGGAAACAGAGGCGAAGTTTCGACCAGCCACGTATACTCCGTGCAACTTTCGAACCGGCTTTCCGATAAGATGGAGCACGCGTTGCTCCCACGGCAGCCGCGGGATCAAAGGACATCCCTCGACTGATGAAAAATTTCGGAGACCACGATCCAACTCCCTCAATCCTTTGAACGCGAGAGTCTACTGTGCATCGAATGCTGGATACTAACGGACCGCAGTTATTTACAACCTCCGTGATTTGGGGCTTCGAATCAAGAGCTTCCGTGGATAACGTAGGCTCCGAAATCCTTGTACATCTTCTTTCGACTGTGATCTGTAGACTGCGGATTTTTCTTTATCAAACTTTTACCAACGCATTCGTGACATTTTTCTGGTTAAAACGAGACCAAACACGGCACAGTTCGGCTAATATTTACTTGTTTTATCCTCGATTTAGTAGAACCTCGATTATCCGAATCGCTGAAGCGATCCGTATACGACATGATGCATTATATAAATAATTCAATGAATCAGTCTTGTGTGTGTGAAATTTTTCAATCGATTTTAAATATTTTGATGAGATTATAACAGAGACATGTAGTAAATTTCAAACGCCGTGGTAAAATGTCAAAGATAAAGGTTCGAATCTCGGTGTAACGGTTCTTTCGCTTGGTAAACGAACATTATAGTATAATAATACTAGTAGTAACTTTGTAAACACCGCACGGAGCTCGAACGCACACTGAGCTCCTTCGGTCGAAGTGGGTCAGTGGAGTAGGAGCGCGTAGTGGAGTAGGGAACGCTGTCGCGCGGAGTGGGGATCGCTAACGGTTAAATTTTTAATAGTTTATATCTCCTAAACGCATAGGCTTTTTAAAATTTTTTTTTTAAATATTGCATTGTCATCCAGTTCTGAGCTATGAGTAAAATTTCAAGTCTCTAGCTCATCGGGAAGTTAGTTTAAAATCAATTGCACAATTTGTGCCAAACAGTCAGACAGACAAGAAAGCGAGCTAATAAAAACGTAGTAAAATGTGGCAAAAACATGTTGGCAACAATTTCACAAAAGAAAACTGCGCAGCTGCGAGTTGCATTCTTCTGAAACTAATTAAATGTTACGAGTTGGAACAAAATCCTTCTGCAGTCACGTTCGAAAACACGAATAAAATGCAAAGGACTGATTTCTAAGAAGTTCGAAACCGGAACACCGCCAAAAAATCGCAATCCATCTCAGCGGTCCGGCGGAATCGGCCAATTCCCGTCACGCTGCTACCGAGAAAAATCTTCCGAGCTATAAACCGCGAAAGCTGGATGATACTAACTGTGGCCATGCTTTAGGGGGGCGGCTCGTTACAGGCGTGCGGGGGTGGGCCAGGTGGCAGGCGCGAGGTAATGCGGATAGAGAGTGGATTTAAACGTTCACACTAGATTACGCAAATGGGACGATAATGCGGCGAATCATTTTCCCGCAGAGCCGTCGAGCGACTCTCGATCCACCTTTCAGGATAGATTTTCCCGCGCCACTCCCATCCCCCCGCGCTCTCGCCCGATCTCCCCTGGCGTTCCCTCTCCCGCGAAGTGGAGGATCTGCTCCCATAGTGGTCTACGTTACTTACCGACTCGCATAGGAATGCCAGGTCGCTTCGGAATTCCATGCAAATGGTAACGATCGCGCTGGAAGACCGTCCGAGGCCATTTGGCCGGCGCGAGACACCACCAGCACACCCCCGCACACCCCCATAGGAAAATCCCAGTGTCCCCGTTGCGACTGCTGCGAAGTGCTTTTGGCACCGGCGCGGCGTCCTACGCGCGCCGATAAAAAATCCCTGAATTCCCGGTAAATTATACCGCCATCCCCCTCCGACCACTTCTACGGCAATCCCGGCTGCGAGCACGTTGTTTGCGAACCCTGGCAACGTCTCACCGTGCAACGAAACCCCATGGCATCGCGGAGCTGACCCCTTGTTAGCTGCCGTCCAGCGAGAGGTCGCACGGCAGCTATTTAATTCGCTACAAGATTTTGTTTCTCCGGGAGTACTTCCGATGTCAGCCGGAATTTGAAGGTGCGGGGCTGTTGTGCGTGAAATGCACGACTTTTTAGTGGTTTTTGATTAGGCTAGTTCTGCTTGGCGAAGCTGTAGAGCGGTTTTTGCACTCGTTGTTAGCTGGTCTATGCACGATTGCTGAATGGGAGGATTTTAATTGGCTACAGGATTTTGTTTTTCCGGGAGTACTTCCGAAGTCAGCCGGAATTTGAAGGTACGGGGCTGTTGTGCGTGAAATGCACGACTTTTTAGTGGTTTTTGATTAGGCTAGTTCTGCTTGGCGAAGCTGTAGAGCGGTTTTTGCACCCGTTGTTAGCTGGTCTATGCACGATTGCTGAATAGGAGGAATTTAATTGGCTACAGGATTTTGTTTTTCCGGGAGTACTTCCGATGTCAGCCGGAATTTGAAGGTGCGGGGCTGTTGTGCGTGAAATGCACGACTTTTTAGTGGTTTTTGATTAGGCCAGTTCTGCTTGGCGAAGCTGTAGAGCGGTTTTTGCACCCGTTGTTAGCTGGTCTATGCATGATTGCTGAATGGGAGGAATTTAATTGGCTACAGGATTTTGTTTTTCCGGGAGTACTTCCGATGTCAGCCGGAATTTGAAGGTGCGGGGCTGTTGTGCGTGAAATGCACGATTTTTTCCAGTGGTTTTGTGGTTTTTGATTAGGCTAGTTCTTCTTGGTGAAGCTGTAGAGCGGTTTTCGCACTCGTTGTTAGCTGGTCTATGCATGATTGCTGAATAGGAAGAATTTAATTGGCTAGAGAATGTTCTTGTTCCACCTACTTTGACAATTTCTTATTTATTGAAAAGTTAACTCTCTAAAGTCAGAAATTCTAAATGTTTCAGTAGCCTCGTGTCCACCTGTGATTGAACGAAAATTCGTGCAACACGCCGTCTAAATTAAGCTGAAAAAGGGAGCAGCTCAATACGATGGACGAGGGTTCAATTTTAGTTAACTGTATCTGATAAAGTCGGCTATACTTTTGCAAAAGCGATGGTCACCATGACGCGCAAGAAATTAGCGAAGTTCTGGCGCACGTAGCACGCCGGGGGCAGTTACGATAGCGTCGGTGAACTCAATGAAAATTACGTATGCAGCCTGGCGTTCGTTAAAACGACTTACCTACAATTTCACGTGTTTCGGCTTATCTTTTAGAGGACGGAACCTCGTGCTGATTGCTTTTACGGTCTTCTTAATGACAGTGGACTGGATAGATAACGCTGATTATTATCGCCAGGGACATTTACGTGGGATCAGGACCCACACGGATCTCTCGGACCGTTAAAACACCGTGCAAAAGTCAGATAGTTAGACAATAGTTCTTCGTCTTTAAAATCTAGCTGTTATTTTCGAATTTTTTACGGAACTTCTGTCAGAGTTACGCTAATGAAACTTGACAGGATGATTGCTCGCGGTTCAAAGTATGTGCTCAATTTTTTAAATCAAGAAATATGGGGTAGTTTTCATGTGGCGTTCACCGGAAGTAACCCTTGCAAGAATAGGAGAAAAATTAGCTCTTCTGGAGAATTCTCTAAAAAAAAAAAACAATCGAAGCTGTGAAAATAAAACTTGACGGAGTTATTGTACTCAGCTTGCACTATGTACTCAATTTTTTTGGCAAGAAAATACAGTCTAGTTTCCACGTGACAGTCAATGGACCAGTGTCCTAGAAGAAGCGAATTCTCAAGTTCCATCATTTGAAAAATTATGACACTTTCACGAAATTATATTCGCGAGTACATTTCGCCCACAGCTGGACGTCGAAGGGCCTAGACAGAGGTACCCTAACTTCTCGACTCGCAGGGGATCTCTTTAATAACATTGTTCGGATAGGAGAGTCCCTCACAATTCGCATCACCGTCTCGTTCCGGGTGTAATTCCCATTCCGACTCGGTTGTGTGTGTGTGTATCAGGAGGGTAATGGGGTCCCCCTTTACCATAATGGCTGTCGGTCTTGCCGGAGGTTATATCGGCAGGCGAGGAATACTCTCGCGATGCGCATAAGTCAGTAAACTGCAAGGATGATAAATCCCACACGTGCTTTTAGGTTCGCCGTGCTATCGTCGTCGAGTGCGGGGGCGAGATGAGTCCGGGGACAAGTTGGTCTCGCGTCTCTTGTAATGCACGTTCAGTTCTCACCCCCACAATCCTCCGAATCTCCGCCACTCGGTCCCTTTCCCATCAAACTCCGAAAAAATCGATCAAATTTCAAATTTTGCTTCGGAGAAATTACCAGAGAAATTACTGCACACGACTAAAGGAAGATTTTCTCAATTAACTGTGAAGACTCGTCGTGCTCCGTAGGGTAGGGGAGACCGGAACTATAAAAATCCGATTTCGAAGAAACATATAAAATAACAAGGATTGAATAATATTTACTTACCTGTTACGTAACTAACAAGGGAAGGACTCCAAGTGTCCGACTCCGATTCTGATAATTTTTTGTGAGATGATGGTATATGGATCCCTAATTAAGTATATAAAATATTAGGTGTAGATACTCAATATTTCTAAAGATATAAACAATTAAAGTTCCATTCCTCCTTGATATACAGGGTGTCCCAAAATTCCTTCAACAGCCGTAAATGGGAGGTTCCTGAGTTAGTTCTTAACTTCGTGCTGCAGTCCATTGCATCTTTGTTGCATCGCGCGGCTTCATTGATTCCGTTGCAACGGAGACATGTGCACACAGCTCACGTACCAAGTTAATATAGCCAGCAGCTCCGCGATGCAACTGTTTCGTGCAGTGGCGCACGTGTTTGACAAGTAGAAAGACGGTGTACACTCGAGAGAAGTGGTCAAAGGACCTGCAGAAGACTCGCGGCACTCGCAAACAATCCTGACTTCGCGTTTGAGCTTGAACAACATGCCTACCGGATGTCAATGATGCAGCTCTGTTATTGCTCAGAATCAAATCTCCTTTCGAGACACACGGCGCGGCGCTCCCCTCGCGCGACCCCGTTTGCCCGCGTGTCGAAGTATCCAGTCGATATTACTGTACTTCTTATGGGAATTCTTGCATGTACAGGGTGGTCCATTTATCTCGAGACAGTCAATTATTGCGGAAAAAACCAGCAGGAATATGAAAAAATGTTTTCTATAAAATATTCTTCATATGAAGGGGCACATTTAATGGTGCTATGCACATTTTTCCATAATGGCCCTTTAAGGGTCAGATGAAGGGCAACTTCATTTATTCACACAAATGGAGATCCATATTTTTTATTTTATATTCTTATTCTACATCGAAAAATAATAATATGTATTCAAGACACGTGGCATGTTCATCACTTTTTGAGTTTGTTTGAAATGAATGATTCGAGGGTGGAGTGCTCAGAAAATTAGGGGAGGTTAATTCGTTTATAAACTATGGACCTTTTAAGTTGATAAGGTATTTTTTAAGTATATATTTTAGCTAATGCAGGTTAATTCAAGGTTAGTCGTCTTTTTCAGTCAATGTGGGAAGATTAATTGTATAATGTAAAGTGTAGAGAATTAAGGGAGATTTATGCCATCATTTTGTTGGCTCCGAAGTTGTTTATAAAGGCCTTTCAAGTTATTACAATATTTGGTAAGCATATATTTTGGATAACGGGTCATTATCCCGAATCGATAGCTTTTTGCGCTGGTTATCGACAATTTTGCCCGGAATTAATTATTGTATGATGTATAATGTAGTGTATGGAAAAAGGGGAGGTGTTTAAGTGATCATTTTGCTGATTTTCCATTTGATTTTCCATTTGTTTACGAAATACAAATCTCTAAATACATACCATTAAAATTTAAATGCATTTAATAATTCCAGTCATACATTTTAATACTTTGTTCTTCTGGTTCTGTTCATTTGACTAATTTGTACAAATTCTTCTTTGTTCCAGGTAAGAAAATAACATCTAATTAAACTAAAGATAAGCAACATTATTTACAATGAAGACCGGTAAGTTATTCTTCATTGACTATCAATTCGTTTAATACCATATCCGTATATCTCGTTTCTCAACGGGAATTAAATTTGATGAAGTTCTTAAAGTTAATAAAGTTAATAATAAATTTGTTGTCTTCGTGAGGGAAGAGATATTAAAGTTTACGGGTCGTTAGGCGAACGAAGATTTACTCGGTGCCGTGCAAAGAAACCGTATAACGGGCCGCAGAGTCGTTTATATTTTATTAAAGATTGTTTTATAATACTTTGTTTACTGCCTCTCAGTATGTGAATTTCTTCTAGAACGCGGGATAGTTTTATGGGCCGTTAGACTTCCTTCCACTGTCGTTGTCGAGGGCTTTACAGACTTCAAAGTCCTCGTGTAAACTTCCTTTTATTTTAGTATGTCGGTCGTTACGCTAAAAGTTTCAGAATTCCCCCGGAACAGCCATCCAGATTTCTTTTTCAATTGCAAAATTATTCTTTTATTTCCATTTAATCTGCTGCAAATTATTTGGAGGATTATCGAACGAGAGGACCATTATTAAACAAATATATTATGTTCTCCCGTTTTCATCTGATCGGTATACATTTTCTTTGTGAAAATGTTAGGAGTCAGGTAGCAGACATAAATAACTAACATCGCAGTTAATAATGGCATTTCGATTCTCTGGATATTGTAAATAAAAATCGCGCGGTGGAGAATGGGAGCGTCGAAACAAGAATGTAATTATTTCAGTATGCAGCCACGAAAGAGCTAATTATACGGAAATTCAGTTGCATCCCCGGAAACGACCGAAAAACTGTCGCAATTTCAATGCACATGGGAGTTGCAGGTCCGTGCAATAGTCACGATCGACGATTTCAATTTCCCGCGAACACACGATTGACAGACGAGCAAATTAAAATCATTTGGCGGTTGGCCGGCTGGAAAAGACACTAATTCGTACGGCGATTTAATTGTTAATTGTTCGTCGCGGTTAATAAATCGTGAGGGCAGGGAATCATTTCGATTTAAATAATCACCGCATTTTCGTATAGGTGATAAACATCGGAATAACAGTAAATTATTATTCGCTAATGGGTAAATTATTAATTGTGCTGAAGGTAGAGAATTCACTCTTTACATTGTGCTAAGCCAGGTTGATGTACAATTGTTATTAACAATGTTACAGCACGTTGAACATTAATGAATGTAGGTACATATTTAATTTTTATTTTTCGTAGTTTCTTTACTTCAAGAAAGTGTCGTAATAGTTTCGCAGTTTCATGGTGAAAATGTTTAAAACATGTCTGAAAATTTCGAGAGATTTTTGAATTGTCGGTAATTGTTGATAAACAATTTCGAGGTAAGCTTGACGAGAACATAAGCACGCCTATACAATTGAACGGTCCATTTGGAGACCGTCCACGAGTATTGACACCTCCGCGGATGTCAATAACCAAAATAATATGCGATACATCAGAACCGGAGCCAGAGATGTTCAGCTCTGACATGTTTATGGCTGTCAATGCAATGTTCTAACCCGCGGATCAGAAATCCAGAGCCACGTCGACGCCCACTGATTTATGACAGCAATTCATGACGCTACTGGCGCTCGAAAAACCGAATGTCAGACCTCGGACACCATCGAGCAGATTGCTATATCGGATTTCAGGACACCTTGTTGCCGACCTCCTGAATATTCAACGCGCAAGACAGTTCTTCTCATAAATAAATATTAAAGTTAATACACTCTATGTTTGAAAATCTGGCGAAGTTTCCGATAACGTCCATGCTCAGAATTGGATGAAATTTTAAAAGTAGATTCTTTTTTGATTAAAATGATGATTGTCAGAAGGATTTTTGGCGACTCGAAAAAAATTTTTTACCATTTTAATGTGACTCTCTACCTTACCGATACTACTCCAGGATTTTCGTATGCGTGCTCCGCCCCCGCCCACATAAATCCAAACTAATGCTGACCGCATAATCTTCCCATTGTAGATATTCGATTAATTGGTTTAACAATTGCAATTTTGAAAAAATTTTATATTAATTTGCAGAATGTACATATTTAATATCCTCGATTAATTGCAAAAGTGGACGAGCTGACGCATATGCACAGCACGGACATAACATAGAGAGTCGGTAAGTCGGTAAGGTAGAGAGTGACATTGAAATGGTAAACAATTTTTTTTCGAGTCGCCAAAAATCCTTCTGACATTCATTATTTTAGCCAAAAAAGAACCAATTTCCAAAATTTCATCCAATTCTGAGCATGGACGTTATCGGAAACACAGCCGAAAATCTTTCTTATTTTATTTTCTGCGATATTCCTGAAAGATAGTTTCATTGGTTCGATTTTGTTGCTCACCGTGTCCCTGCCTTTTCTACGCTACTCAATTTTCTATAAAAATGCTCTATCAACTGCACAAAAGGTCGAAGCCTCGGTTTCATAGAAAACTCGCTAATAACACACGTATTTCGCAGAAATCCAAGGAACTATCGCGTGTTTGGTAGTTAACAGTCTCGCCGCGTTGTTCTAGCAGTCGCAAATACTTTAATCTCGTTCTCATCCCCGGTCGTCGGTTGGCTCACCCGCCTGAGACCGCTTCCGCTTTCTCCACGACGTAAGAATGCTCTGGACGCCGCTCGCCTACTCGCCTAGACTCGATAGAAGTAAGCTCGCGAGATTACTGGTCTCCCTCTTAACTGGTCCGGGACTGCAGACTGGAAATCCTCTCGCATAGGTGTCGATATCTCGTAGTTCAAATCTATTTATCGCCTGGAGCCACAAATTCCCACCAGTTTTACAATCCGATCCACTTTTTCTCATTAATCCCGCCTCCGAACAATTACGGCAGTGTCTGGATACGTGTGGAAGAGATGTCCACGATATTTGTGAAAAACGTATCCCCGCTACCATAAGACGGCACCATTGAGGGGTCCAGGAAACGTGGTATTTTTTTCATGAAACATTACTAGCTTATTTGCGACATTTTTCTGATTAAAATGAGTCCAAACATGGTGCAGTTTGGGTCGTATTTGCGTGTTTAATCCACGATTCAGCTCCATTATAATAATTTAATACAAATTTAAATTTATATGAATTTTTCAATAATATTATTTCCTCAAGATAATATTATAATAATTTAATACAAATTTAAATTTATATGTATTTTTCAATAATATTATTTCCTCAAGATAATATTATAATAATTTAATACAGATTTAAATTTATATATATTTTTCAATAATATTATTTACTCAAGATAATATTATAATAATTTAATACAAATTTAAATTTATATGAATTTTTCAATAATATTATACTGTGCAGGGTGTAACAAAATTTGGTGTCATTGTTTTGGCAGATGGTTGTACACTAAACACGTTTTTAACAAATTTATTACAAATACAAAATGAATAAAACTTTATTATTATACTATGATTCGATATAATCAACTCTCAGTGCAGAATGTTTGAACAGCCTGAGAACGTCTTTTGCGAGGGTATTCAATCGATGGAGGGGGCAGGGTTAACGGATGATTTTATAATAGATGGGTTCGGTTTGAATTGTGTTTAGTTTAGTTGCCCCAGGCGATATCGAGCGTGCATTGACAAGAGATGCGGATTATGTTGGGTTTGGATGCACACCAAGAAGCGGAGCCACGTGTAAATCGTGGCCATAAGCTAGCGGATCAAGGTATTCGCAATGCTAGATACGTCTTGGATGTGTGCCCTCGACCGCGTGAGTTGTAATCTCAATCATGCGAATTTCTGTACTTTACGACCGCGCGGGTTCCACATATCTCTTGGTCTTTGGATTAGAGCGTCTGCTAGCAGGGCCCTGGACCACGTTCCTAATTTGCAAATTGACATAGCTGAACAACCGAAGAATTTAATATGGCCAAACAATAGAAGCAAACGGCTTCTTTAAGTATTTATTTCGAGGAAACCATTTGTTAAAATGGACTTTGTTGGTCATTAAGATACAATTTTCGAAATCACAGACGATGTAACAATAGGAAAGCTTGCAGTGAAAAGGTAACGAGCATAGAATTTTTACAAGTGAAGCCCAAACACCAGCAAAACAATTTTTTCAACGCGACAAGCTAAAGTAGTATTGCAAAAAAAAAATACAGGAAAGTTCCTCATCTTTTGCTTAAATATGCTAAAAAATATTGTTCCTTAATCCTCATCCGTCCCTCATTTCACGAACTGAATCTGTCCCTCGTTGTCAAATTGACACAGTGATACAAAAAATCGATAAAATAACAAGTCAAACAGTTACTTCTCAACGTTTTTTTTCCTCGAACTTGACGAGTTAATATTTACATTTCAGGTTTCTGCAGTTATATGTTTCGCATTAAAAAAATAAAAGTCACCAGGTTTCGAACGAATTTACTTACAAATAACAGAACAGTGTAACTTATTTCGGGAAAACTGTGTCAAATTGACACGAGGCACGGATGAGGGTTAAAAGCGGACGGTACGCGCAGAAAAGAATATTGTAGAGCGGAACAAAGGCGGGGACAAACACTTTTTCCTGAAAATGGACGATTTGGGGAAATTGAAAATTCAGGGATGTTCCTTGAGCTTCACTTGAACATGCAAAAATACTTTCTCCATGAAAAAATTCTAGAATGGACCAGAGACGACCAAAGAGCCGAATGTTGTTGGCAAACGTTAACAGACCGAAAGCCTTTTCCCCCTAAAAATCGGCGATTTGGATAGCAAAAGAAATTGTAGAACGGAAGAAAGGCAGGTGAAAGGTTAAACTAATTCGAAGCGTTCCGGAGCCGTTGTGCGGCGCAGTAAACAACCGGAAGCAATGAAGCTCTGTATCCGACGTTCATTCTTCTTCCCGTTCTCTGTTGTCATCGCGGGCGGCCAGGCCCTCTCCTCCCGGAGGTCGAGCTCGATTTTCTCCCTAAACCCCTCGACTCGCGACGCTCGAGAGAATAATTTAGAGAGCACTTTGGTGGCAGCGTTGCTGGGACTCGAACAGCGCGCGCGGCGGCGGCGGCAGTGAGCCGTCCCCATCTCCAGTGAGCCGAGCCACTGCGCTGGCCGAAGATATCTTTCCACTTGCGTCTCCACTTTCTTCTCCTCTTGTCGCGCGCTTTATGAATTGTCTGGTCCGCAGTTATGGTCGGTCCAGGAACCCGTAAACTGCCGAGAGCACCGCCGCGAATCAGCCCAGGGCAAAGGCTGCCGTTGACATCTTCGCGCGCTCAGGCACCCCTGCGAGAGTTTCCGCTCGCAGGCTTCCGGTTTGCTCCACTTACGAATGTCCTTTCGATTACTCTTCACCGTCTTTCGAGACATCGAGGGCCTCCTTCGATTCTGCTGATCCCACGGTGGCGCACGGTCTGATATTTTACCGATCCGCGTGGAACTAAATTATTTTCGCTTGAAAGTAATCGCAGACAGAGGCTCGTAGACAGAGGCTAGTTGACTAAATTTTATAAATAAACTAGTGGCATTTGGCCGAGTCGTTGGATACCGGAGGTTACTAAATTTTCTTAACTGTACAGGGTGTCCCAAAACTCCTTCAAGTCCGGGAAATGGGAGGTTCCTTAGGTCATTTGAAGCGACATTTTCCTTTGCAAAAATTACCGCCGCGGCTTTGTTTAGGAGTTATCAACGAAAAACACGGACCAATGAGAGCGCGAGTTGGCACAGTCGGCCAATAGACAGTTGGCGCACCGGGCCGACAGTGCCAGCTCGCTTCTGGGTCGCGCTCTGATTGGTGAGATTGGTCTGTGTTTTTCACTAATAACTCCTAAACAAAGCCGCTGCGGCCATTTTGGCGAAGGAAAATGTCGCTTCAAATGACCTAACGAACCTCCCATTTCCCGGACTTGAAGGAGTTTTGGGACACCCTGTAGAGACTTAATTTTGAAAATATCATCACACTTATCTGGGTCTGTGCAATAAGTCAACGAACCCCGGTTCGGGTTAGGTCTCTTAAATTTATTTAAAGCAATATATCATTTTATAATTATACAACAAGATGGTAACAACAACAAGGGTAAACATTACTTTAACGGACTCAAAATGTTTGCCATTCTCCTATAAATTACTATGTATTTGGTATGTACTCCAGTAGATTTGTGAATCCCTTATTTATGTTCGACGTTGCACATCTTTTGTTAGCTGGTTTTCGAAATTGGCATCAGTTAATGAAGCAACAATTTCGAGTCCGGTAAAGTAAAGAGCAGCCTAGCACTTGTTTCAGTCAGTTCATAATCGAGGTTCTACTGTATCGCGGATTGAGCGAGTAACGTCGTGTTTGGAGACGTTATAATCAGAAAAATATCACAAATATGTTGTTGAAATGTAAATCTGGCCCGGACAAATATAAATTTGACTTGGGCTAGGTCAAAGAAGAAATCTGTGTTCCCGAGTATTCCTCTGTATGCTCATAGGCGGCTACACACGACAGTAGATCTCTCGGAAACAATGGGAGTGGCTCGAACAGAGAGAGTGAAAAGTAATGCGATTGTTTGGAACGGATCTGTAAGCCATTCGAGGTGGCACCGCGTGAAATATAAGTCAGAAACGAATCGAGAACCATTCTAGCCAAGTACCGGCGGCTGGGCTCTTTTACAAACGGCGAAAACTGGCGCCATCCACAACACCGGAGAAACTATCGGATCTCGATAAGTTCCTCTCGACCATGCGCCCGTATATTATCAACAACATTACCAACAATTCAATTTGATCAACCTTTCGTCGTTATTACGAACAATTCAGCAAGAAATTAACCAGCAAGACAATATCTGCTTGCATTTCTGACTCGCATACTTAATAAAAAGCAGAATATTAAAAAATTCACTGTCACTGACCAGAAAATAGGTTACATAACAATATTAAATTTGCAATTACCATTTACAGTACTAGAAATAATCTATTCAATATTAGAGACGATTCGAGACTTTACAAGATGAGCTAAGTTGTAACTTAGAACTTGTAAGTTCGTATAGTTTTTTCCCCACAAAGTTTCAACAGCTCGGACACTAACAATAAGAGAGAGAGAGAGAAACATTAATTCCCATTGCGCGACCGGTGCTGCAGAAATTTAGACTCGACCCACACGAATAAATCAGCACGCACTTCCCCGGCAGGTTGTCCTCGCGATCTATCGATCACAAATCAATTAACATAGCCCGTAACTCGCAGTCACGGTTCATTTCTGTTTTCGTTGGGCGGGTGTGCAGGGAGTTCTGTAAATTGTGGAGCGCGTTCCTTAAGCCGAATCCATAAGCGATGCGTGATTAATGCCGCGAATTAGTAGGCATGTCCGACGACATATGCAGTTGAATAGAACGCCGGAGCGTCGGTGGTATCGATCGCAGCGCGCGGAAGAGAAATGGCGTTTACATGCGACAAAGTTTCCCTGATGGATGATAGTGCTCGTTGCTTTGGGCGTTCCGCAGCACTCCGTGCAGTAGTATGCAACGTTGTGCGCCGCTGTGCAGCGCTGTGCACTGCTGTGCAACGCTGCTGGATGCAGCACGCAGCATGCAGCGGCGCGGCGACCTGGTACTCGATGATATTTTGATGGTTTGATCGACGTTGACACGATGACGAGTTTGCCTCCTGTTCGCGACTGAGGTAGACCCCCGTGATACAGAAAGCACTGACAACAGCACACTGAACCACTACCTTGATGGATGACGCCGGCCTACGGTGTTGGCACTGCAAACACTTGCAAGGAGGTGCAAGGAGGGACGTGTCGCTGATTTTCTGACGCTCGGTAAATTATCCTCCACTGATTGGTTGTCGGTACAAATTGATTTTTACTGCTCCTTCAGTGGTTTCGAACACTCTCAAATCACACTGCTTCGATATCGCAAGAACTACGTTTGTGAAACCATGATTAAATTGCTGTGGTTAATGTCAGGGATTTTGGTTAAGGTGAAGCAGGCTCGGCAACACTCGGGCACGATGGCTCCACCAGAAAATTAAATCGTTTCGAGGTTTCCTGACGTTAAGCGATGCTTCTCAGCTAGTATTTTCTGGCGACGTTCGATTCTGGGAGGAGCGAACCGCAATACTGCTCATAATTACGCGTGATGCAGTGAATAGAGAATTAGAGCAGAACTGGGGAAAATAGTATTTTAAATAGTAAATACAGTAAAAGCTCCTTCGTTGTCCAAAGGCCGGGGGTTTGAGCGGACAACGACCGTGCCCGGACACTATTTGTGATTTATGACTGCGTCTTTAGTGAAACGGCTAGTTAAATGACAACGAAAAGCATTCGCAGTCAAAAGCAGTCAACTGTGTCTGGCTTTGAAAAACTCCTTATTTCCTTGCAATATTCCTTTCCTATTGTTCTCCGTTCTGCGCGGGTCTATAGAGTGCTGGGACACATCTGGCGACCAGATTCACGCAGGCCTGATCCTCTCGTTGACAGGCAGTGGAGGGGGTAGGCACTGGACAACGATCGTGCCCACGATTCGGGACAACGAGGAGCGATTACTGTACATGAAAAATTAGGGGGAGTTTGTATCATCAGTTTGTTGGGTTTTAATTTGTTTATACATTACAGTCAAACCTGTTTTTGTGCGGTCTTTTTCTGTGCGATCTTTTTTTACGCGGCATATGAATATCAGATCAGATCAGCAGGATATGTCGGAATTACAACATCCATATATATTTGTTTCAATACAGAATCACGCTGCATTTCGATTAATTCTAGTTGTACAGGTTGTGCACTCCAAATTCACCCTTCTATAAGTCAATTTCGCCTTTCTGTAAATCAATTTCACCATTCTGCAAATTAATTTCACCCTTCTGCAAATCAAATTCAACCTTTTAGAAATAAAGTATTTTTGAGCAAGTTTCTGTAAAAAAGATCAAGTAACAAAGATAAGTGTATGGCCGCCACTGTATCTCGCGGAGAGAGATCGAATTAGAAGAGAAAAGTTTGATAAGACGTGCATTGTGTTTCACTTATTATCACGCGGGCGGAAATAAAGTCGACGCTCTCTCTGCGGTGACAAAGGGCTCACCCGCGGCGAGGATTTTGCGCAGGGCGAGTTAATACTAAAAGCAATAAGCAACGAGTGGTTGCGGTCTGCTGGGGAATAGCTAGGGTTTTCCGAAGTTACCGTTTC
The DNA here is from genome assembly GCA_963966675.1 of Lasioglossum calceatum. Classification (NCBI taxonomy): domain Eukaryota; kingdom Metazoa; phylum Arthropoda; class Insecta; order Hymenoptera; family Halictidae; genus Lasioglossum; species Lasioglossum calceatum. The sequence goes on from OZ016548.1 coordinate 1,415,695, forward strand.
TGACCGCCGCGCCGTCCAACCTCTTTTGACTCGGCAAATGAAATTTCGGCCGCGTTCCCACAGAATTATGCAGAAGCTGTTTCTCCTTTGTCGGCCCCGCCCGCGGTTCGGACGGTTTCGGTTTTTCTTAAGAGTTGTCAGTGTCGTCACGTATCGTCAAAACTGAGAGTGCAGCGAGAATGAAAAATACCGGCTGCACTAGGAATCGAGAAACTCGTTCTCGCCGTTTGTTCGGCTACGAAAACTCTGTATTGTTGGAACTTATTCGACTCGAGCAGAACACAATCACAAGTTGCAACAATTATCAGGTCGCTAAGTATGAAACGTGACAAATGTGTTTTATTTGTAAAGTTTCATGCTTAATGACCTGATATTTAAAACGTCGATCTTGTGGATGAATTCGTGCTCAACACTTTACCTACCGGAAGCCTATTAATAGGATTTTCAATAACTGTGCTGTACCAAAAGAAAGCATAGAAATTTTCTTTTACATTGCAATCTTAAATTAAACTATTAGATGACGTTATCGAGGGCAACTTGTTAGTAAACCAGGAAAATGTTGTTGTCAAGCTACCGTAGATATTAGCCGAACATTTGTCCTCCACAAGAGATTTCAATTTGAAAACGTCTGTATTTTATAAACAAATTAAAAGTCGACGAAGCGACGACTTAAACTCAACCTATTTTTCCATGAACTACTTCAAGCAATCATCATAATTTTCGGGTCATTTCAGTCTTTCGCAACAATACTCTCTACATCTCTCCCACTCCATCGCTGCCATTATTATACCACACCAAATATTAACCAATCTCATAAGTTAATCCAACACGCAGCGACCCTGACTCGTCCTCGAGCCTCTAAAACGATTATTCCAACCAATTTTCATTTCATTTCCCGTCGAATTAAATTAAAACTGTGGACACTATATCTTCCATCTTCAAGGCAATTTTCTGCTCGAGAACGCTAGGAGGGGGTGAAGCAAAGAGGAGGAGGAGGAGGGGGAGGGGACGTCGTATTTACGTGGACATCCGGCAGAAAGACATCTCTACAGATCCGTGTAATATCGCCGGCGGAACGGTGAAGAGTTTCCGGAGCCGGTCGCGTTCGAAAAGACGTTTTTTCGTTGAAAGCGTTCCTTCATTTCGCTTTATTCCCTGCACACTTCTTTCATTTTACTCTGGCACGGTTTAACAGTCCGCTATATTGGATTCTCTTGTGTCCAATTTTCCCCGCCCGCCGCCGCCCCTCGGTTCCCAGCCGCCGTTTTTCTTTTTTTAGACCGGCTTCGGTGCATCGTACCTGGACGTTGGAGCCGGCTGTCATAAAGTGCAGGGTACGACGTGCTCAGAAAAAACGATCTCATCACGATGTTTCGATTCAGCGAATTGCATTCGGCGGCGCCTCCGGTTGTTCGTCCGGCGGAGAACTGGGTTATCGATTTCCCGCCGTAATTTTAAACTGCCGCACGTGGTCACTTGCACGCCTCTCTCTTTCTCTCTCTCCGGGATCTCTGTCTCCCTCTCTTTCACAGTCCTCAATCACATTTAATGGAGGATGTAAGCGCTTCGCGCGATGCCGTCGTTTTCGATCTGCAGATATCCGGAAAGTATTTTTACTCAAAATGAAGCACCCTGTGACGTAGAGCAACCTTGTTTAGGGGAAGTTTATGTCATCACTTTCCCAAATTTTAACTTGTTTAGAAAATACAGCGATTCAAAGTTTGTAATTTTTGTCCATTTTCGAGAGTAGGTATTTAAGAACAATGCTGTAGTTACGGATTTTTATCTCTAAAAGTATGTAAGAAATTAGGTGAATCTTGTTACCGTCCTGTTAAATTAGGTGAATCCTGTTGTACCGTCATTTTCGATGTGCAGATATCCGAAAAGTATTTTTACTCAAAATGAAGCACCCTGTGACGTAGAGCAACCTTGTTTAGGGGAAGTTTATGTCATCACTTTCTCAAATTTTAACTTGTTTAGAAAATACAGCGATTCAAAGTTTGTAATTTTTGTCCATTTTCGAGAGTAGGTATCTAAGAACAATGCTGTAGTTACGGATTTTTATCTCTAAAAGTATGTAAGAAATTAGGTGAATCTTGTTTGCTAGTCATCTAGAAGATCTCATTTATTATATATATATCTTTTACAATTAAAAATTGGATCGTTAACGTAAATGTGGAACCACTATTGCATCAGAAAGTTTATAGAAGATGAAGAAGGGTTGAAGCCATCAAATCCATTTTTAAAGAATTTTATTAACCCCCCTTTTGTAACGAAAGGATTTATTTCGTTATCTTACGATTCAAGCTGATTGGTTCTTTGTCGACAGACCGTAACATAGATCGTGCTATAAAAATTTATGTTGCTGAATTAATGAGAGGATGCTGCTGACGACGAACGCGCATAAAAAAAGCACTGGGTCAGACAATAACCCGGTCGTTATTGAGTGACGGGACAAGATAACTAAGTGCCCGAAAAAGTCTACGGATTTACTAGAAAAATTACATTACAATTGTCACAATGAAATCAGTATGAAACAAATATTGATTTTTGCAAGTTTACAAATTTTGGTTTATAACAAGCACAATTGCGATTTCCTCGCGGTAAAAAAATTCGTGTGCCTTCCCAAAGTATGGACAAAAGTGTACATCGAACTCCCGCAACAATAGATTATATAGTTTCATAATAAAAAATTCTCAAAGTCGACTACCTTCAGCTTATCTACATCAAACTACCCTTATTTCCCAGACGCGGTTGATTATTAATACCAAGCACAATTGCGATTTCGCCGCTGTAAAAAAATTCGTACGTTTTCTCAAAACACGAACAAAAGTAGACACCGAAGTCTGCTAACCTTTCGTCCCCTAGATTCACCGTAGAAAAATGTCGAACGCAATGTAAGCCCTGCGAACACTCGCTTAGGTGTATCCAACTAATTTGCCACGATCCGAACAACCTTCGAGCGTCTCCTATCAATGAAAACTCGCACAGAACGAGCTTCCCGAATAATCTGGACAGCATCGTGCGCCCGTTAAGCCGGACTAGCATTTCGGAGCAGCGATCGATAGAGATTTGCGCGTGGATACAAAGCTCGAAGGAACGGATGGGTGCGGAAGGAAGAAGGAAAGGAAAATAGGAAACGAAAGGCAAAGAGAGCCATAGGGATGGTGGGTGGAGGGCGGTGGAGGGGGATGGGGGACGTTTCCCGCCTCCTTCGTTACTTCATCCGGCCGTTTCAGAGAGGAGTTCGAGAGGCAGAGGAGGCCTGAGAAGATAATGCGGACCGTGAGAAAACGGAGGATCCCGAAAGTCCGCGTCCGCGCTTGATTGCAACGAAACCTTCCTGCCCGTTTCCAGTTGGTACTTTTGAGCAGACGATCCCTTTGGCCCGATGCGCCAACGTGGAACGGGGATGAACCTATAGGTGACTCACAAAGACGGTATGCGGGTCGTGTACCGACCTCCGAAGTCTAAGGGGCGGGGACCGGTTCCCCAGGAGTGCAAAGGGTGCAAAATCCTTGCCACCGCCGCCCTCTCGCATCCCTTTCCCTCGAACTCTCCCGTGGATCGCGAGAGCCGAGGCACAAGAGTTGCCTAACTCGTTACGACGCCCGTTCTATGACCAAGTGTTTGGGTCGATCCTTATTGCTTGATTTATCACGCTTTTTGAATGATTAGCCTGATTTGGTAGGCTGTATTGGGGTGTGGTATACTGCGGCATAGTAACGGAGTTCGTAGAAATGAGAATATTTTACGGGGAAACTAGAAACTAGTATTATTTTCCAACCTATTAAATGCATTGGGTAAACTTTACTTTACCGGACTCAAAATTTGAGCCTTTCTCCTATAAATTATGATGTATTTGGTGTGTAATCCAGTAGATTTGCACCCGGAGAACCTGCGAATCGAAGTTTCGATCCTGTAGGATCAATGGTCCAGGAGTTATGCTTGCTTAAAGTTGAGGAATCTGCAGTGTTTTCTATGGGCGGCGCCATATTGGTTTGTAGTGACGATCGCGAGCCGATAGATGGCGGCACGGGCACACAGTAATATCGTTAACACAGAGAAAATACCTCAGAAAATGTTGGAGAAGAAATACCGTAGAAAATATTTACAAAAACCTAACCTAGACCAGTTAAAACGCAACATCGTGGCCATGTTATCAAAAATTCAAACAATCGCAATACCTGCTCTATATTATCAGCATTAACGCGTGCCCGTGCTGCCATCTAGCGGTTCTGCTCGGTAAGCGGCGCCCTAATCTGTCAAAAACACTGAAAAATGCACAACTTTAAGCAACCATAACTCCTGAACCATTGATCCTACAGGATCGAAACTTCGACCTGTAATATCCTCGGGTAGAAATCTACTGGATTACATACCAAATACATAATAATTTATAGAAGAAAGACAAAAATTTTGAGTCCGGTAAAGTAAAGAGCAGCCAAATTTTGCATAACGTGTGGTCCCCTGTCCTTAATAACCATTTTCAGATAATTTCGGTTCTTAGAATTGTTTTGAGAACCAAAACCGATATTTTCGACCCTGGAAATTTTCCAGAAATGTCTGCTTCAAAAACCCCGATAGCAATCTGTATTAACAGGAACGTTCTCATCCACACCACACAAGATCACTGTTTAACACGACCACTGAACGTCCACATATGATATCACAAGTGTCATCAGCTCGTAATCACGATAACCAAACCATCACGTTGATTTCACGCCAAGCCATCCACATGCACACACATACGCAGCGACGACCGACTCACGTTTACCTGATAGTATACCGAATATATGTACAGGATCGTTGTACTCGGACGACACTCGTACACAGAGCGACGGCGTCGGTCGCATAATGTTACGTTTATACCTGACATTCATCATTAGCCGGCCGGTAATTTATGTTGAACAGGGACGGTTCGGCCGAACGGGCTAATTAATATAAATTGCCGGCACGGGGATTACAGGGCCGCGGCGCCCGTGACGCAATTCATTGTGTACTTTGCGAATCGGACGAAAGCCGATTAAGCTTGCCAAGTTACCACTGACGGACCTGCAAATATCCCCACCGCGCCCGCTTTGTTGCTAATCATGCCAAAATTCCGCAGATCGATGTATCGTTCATTCGTGAGATAAGTGACATACAGTGGGTGTAAACAGTATTCGTACGCTCTTTAAAATAGAATAACTTTTTTATAATTGTACCAAACCACCTGATTTTTTATAAACAATTAGAGGCATTGGTTTGCGAAATGATGTGCAAAGAAGATTGTCAATAATTCAATTGTTTTAGGAATGTATAAAATATGCAGTCTACATATGTATCACGTTTAATTCTAAATTTTAAAAAATTTTGTAAAATGAATATTTTAGATAATACACACGTACAGAGGGGTTCTGTGGGAATCTGCACATTACAAAAAAAAAACGAACACTTTTCTGTTAACCCATTTTCTACCGTAGGCGCCTATAGGCGCTTAGCCTAGTTCGATCAGCTGACACGAGAGGCGCCTATAGCGCCCGGGAAATTTTATCGATTATTATTCCGACAAATCTTATTTTAGTCAGACGTAAATGAATGCTAATTGAGCAGTGACATATTCCCTTTATCATATATTATATTATTTAAATATTATTCCGGCAGATCTTATTTTAGTCAGACGTAAGAGTGAATGCTGATTCAGCTGTTACATATTCCGCGAGTCATATATTATTTAAATATGTTTATTTATATTTTGCAGATATTTTAAAATAAATGATATTGTTTTAATATAGTGGAATTCAGAAATGCACGCCTATCGTAAAAGTTTTACCGTTCTCGGTGTACGTCATAATAATATCATTTATAATCTATATAATAATATCATATTAACAGCTTTAGTATGTTGTTCCATTAAATAAGCACGAAAGAAGCTAGTACCCACTTTATCAATTACGTTTTGCAATGAATGTTTGCTCTTCTGCATAACTGACAAATATAAAACTGCTATCTGTGTTATTATTTGTTTTCAAAATCACCAACCAATATTCACGTTTTCATTTCGACAATTCTATTGAAAAGTAAATATTGTGGATGATATTCAGTACATTGTACGTATGTACAGCCATGTCGGAATATGCTGACTTATTGAAATATTCGTTTTCTTCAGTTTAATGTACCAAATGAGGAGAAATAGACGATGCGCTATCTTTTTGTCCCGGAGTGTATGCGGCAAGTAGATTTCGTCGGCCATAGTCAGACGCGTCAGACGATTTTTATCTAATAGCACGCGCATTCCCTGCATTTTCAAACTCAATTTTCTCGAAAGCGAAGCTTCGGATGAGAAAATGTTATACCAATTTTCTCTCTCATTTTTTAATGTAGAATCACCCCGTGCCAGGTCGCACTACGATTCCCGCTCTGCCCTGAATATGACGAGTTTTATCGTCGCATTCGCCTTTATCGTTAATGGAAATATTTCCTACACTTAAAATATGAATAATTAATGATAGCCATTTGACGGATGCGATCGAATAATTTGTGCCAGCGGTAGTAATATGGTAGGATGTTTGTGTAAGCCACGCTAAAATTATACATAATAATTATTATTTTATTTAAGGGCGGTTAGATAGTTGAAGAAACATTGAATTCAGTGATTTCTGCATGGAACAGCGGAATTCACGAATTTAGACAAATAATTTTGCGACTCGTACATAGAAGAGTCTACACAGTGTGCTCTTCTCTCTCTCTCTCTCTCTCTCTCTCTCTCTCTCTCTCTCTCTCGTATCAAGATGGTTAGGATCCGGCGTTTCGAGTTCGTCTATCGTCTCGTCGTCGTCTTAAAGCCCTCATTAGCGTAGCTCGTCACCTTCGACAGCCAGAGACCGGGAAAGGGAGAATTAGCGTTGTCAATATTTGCGGTGCAATCAGCCCGCTTCGACTTCCCGTCCCCGTCGTTTCACTCCTCGATGGTCTGCCTTCTCGACGCTGACTCTCTGATTGTAATCCACACCGTGGCCACGCTGTTGTTGTTGTCTTTTCTCATTTTGCTGAGTCGTTCGCCTGATACGTGCACCGGGATCCGTTCTGATTTCGGTCTAATCAGAAAGCCTGCGACTGCAATTTCTCGCTCGACGAGCTGGAACAGCTTGTTACCACCAAGAGTCCTCCATTGCAACCCTTTATCAAATCTGTGAACTACAGCCTACCCTTTACGAGAATTTTGCTATTGCACATTCTTTTTTTACATACCCAGAAAGCTTAAAATATAGTCACGCCCGAATTTTCTTTATCATAAAATCGATGCTCCATACAGAAATAGTTTGGCTTATTGTTTAAATATTTTTCTTGCTTACAAAGTGACTACAAGAATGGTTTTATAACAAGCAAATCTTGCTGATCATGATAAAAGAAACAGCAACCGAATGGGATAAATAATTCCCGAGATAAAAATTCATTTGCACTTTTATGAGAACAACTAGAATGCTTGTAATTTATAAACAAACGAAAAATCGATCAAGCGGTGACTTAAACTCCCCCCAATTTCCCACGCACTACAACATTAAACCTGGTGCATTTTGAAAATTTTACAATTTTACAGACGTCAGAATCCTCAAGTCTAACCAATCGTAACTTCGTTAATCAAAATCGAGCAACAATCTATCTGGGCTCATATTGAAGACCGAAACCTCTACTTTCACCTCCTCTAATCAATTTTTGATCAGTACCACTTCTGCGCTAGAAATCAATTGACAAAGCTAGGACAGTCTGCCTCCCAATTTTTGCAAATTCCGAACTTTGATCAACTGTAACTTCGTGGACAAAAATTATACAGCAATTAGTCTTAGCTCATTTCGTAGGGTGAAACCACTACGTTCAACACCGCTGAGGTATCTGTTTGTTCACAGATGTTTACGCAGTGGAGAATTAAATATTGCGTTACAAACTAACAATCTCTTTTTGGCTTCAGACTCTACTTTCAGCCCTTTTCTCCGACTGTATCGCACCCCTTCGTTTTCTAGGGCCGAGATTCACCTTCCACAGTCGTTCGTCTCTCTTTCTTTCTCTCTCCCTCTCTGTCTCTCTCTTTCTCGCTCCTGTCTCGGTGGCGTGACACATGGCCAGCATTTATAGCGCGAGATAGCGCCGGCGGTTCTCGACAGCGCCGGCAGATTTATCCTCCACGGTTATTGGAGTTATACAAAGGATTTTTCCAACTGATCCCATAAAGTATCTGTGCCTGATGCCCTATTATTTACGCAGCCGGCTGATGCCACAGCCTCGGCCCCTCTAATATCCGAACGCCATAGATATTTCTGCCGAAAGTAGAAACTGCTATTGCTAAGACATTCCATATTAAATTTATATCAGGGTGGTTATGTTAACCCTTTGCACTCGGAGCTGTTTCAACTTGAAAATTAAACATATCTTGCGACCAAGAATATTTCACTGTATATAATTTCTTTTTATTTCTATGAATATGAAATCGTTTATAATACCTCATACAATACTTAAATGTGTAGTAATTGATACCAACATATTTAACAGTATAAAATTTTTAGTGGTGAACCACCTTGCATATCAAGTTCACAAGAATATTAAAAAAATCGATGATTCTGACCGGTAAAAGTTGACCTAGATTTTTAGGAGGGATCATTGAAAATTTTCAATCTATACCTATCGTATTTGAAGTTAATCTGTGAATTTGCCGATTCCGCGCGGAATAAACCGAGCGCGTCGACGTATCAGATTGTACCTGATTAATCAAGTTAATCTGGGTTAAATCTAATTGATGGCCGGGATTAAGATTGCGCTGTCGAAACGATCGTTTAATGAGGAAAATACTCGGATAAAATTCCATTAGTGCGTTTGGGCACATTACTTGTTGCGTTTCTTTAAATAAATTGTCGAATTAGAACCTCGGTACGACGTGATCTGGCGAATTGTTCCAATTTCAATTCTGTACTACAAAAGCAATACAAATAAATCATCCGAGGTTTTTTAAATGACGAAATTGTGTTAAGCGGTGCCTAGACGATCAACATTATCGTCAATACAGGGTGTTTCGTTTATCTGATAACGGAAATATCTTGTGACGCACTGAAGTTACGACAAAAAATTTGTTTACAAAAATTGAATAACAAAAAGAATTTTCCAGATAAAAAAATAACGATGACCTTGGAAAAACCGATGAAAAAAAACATTGTTCTTCTATGATATTCCTCGTTCGATACCATTTAAATTATGCCACAAATATTTTTCGTGTCATTAAAAATGAAGGAGATGTTTAGGTGGCCTGCTTTGGCTGAAGACACCCTGTATATTGCGCGATCTTTCAATTTGATTTGCAGACGATCAATATTATTGTACGATCTCAATTATTCTGCAATATATTGACGATAATATCGATCGTCTAGGGGCCGCTTCATAGTTCTCGATAAACATCTGCGAAAAAATTCTGGAATTTTTATCGCATCCGTTTTCCCGGGAAGAACCACATAAAGCGTTTCTGTTCTGCGGGATCGTTCCTCGAGGAGGCGATACTGAAGAAAATCTGTTTCTCCGTTTCCCAGGACTCCGAGGGCGACACTCCGCTCCACGATGCGATTTCTAAGAAACGGGATGACATTTTGGCTCTGTTGTTGGACCATGCCGCAGACATCACCCTCACGAACAACAATGGCTTCAACGCGCTGCACCACGCCGCTCTCCGTGGAAACCCAAGGTGAGTCGAAAGCACCTTAGCGTTTTCGACGTGACGCTTTTGTCCGCGGCGGGGCGCGTCGTCGCGTCGCGTCGCGTCGCGCCGCTCTGAATGTCACCGTCGGCGGTAGAGTTTAACGGCAGAGACGTCCAACAATCTCCGAGGTCTGCGAACGGTCCCCAGACCGGATGACAATTAAGAATAGCTCGGCTTCTCTATGGCCGAATAGGTGTTTTTGACGCGATTGTCTTAACGGTTTAAGGAGAGGTCGAATTCCTTCTAGTTTCACCATTGGGATTTTCTTGAGAGTGTAGTGAGATGCAGTATACACTGTGCGAGGGGGTGTTCCAGTCATTCTTTTGTCGATTTCGAATTTGTTTGTACAGTACCAGCGATTGAATTTCACTATTTTTATTCGTTCTTACAAAAGTACTTGGGAATTTTTATTTTGGAAACTATTTGTCCAACGGAATAACTCTTTCTTTAATAATAACCTGCAAGGTTTGTTTATTATGATACTATTTTTGGTCGTTTGAAAAGTCAGATTTTTGTATTAAAGACAATTATGAATATATATGATCACTAGACTGCGGATTTTATGCATTTATGATGAAAATGAATAGGTGTAATTTAAAATAACAAAAGTATTAGAAAAATGTAAACATACTATTATATTATTCTTGACCTAGTAAATATAATACGGAAGAAAATAAATTTCTATTTCACTCCAGTGTGGTGCAATTCAGCTAAGAATTTTCTATTTTGCATAGAGATTCGCAGTCTAATGATCACATTACTTGAAGTTAAATTGAATAAACAAAAATAGTTTTAAAATCAGCACACCTGGCTAATCACAAGACGAAAAAAATGAACTCAATCGAACCTAATAGTAACTATGTAATTGTAAGATAAAAATTCATTAGCACAGTTTTCGTATGAGAACAATTGAGCAGTACAAAATTTAAATGCTTGTAATTCGTAAACAAATTAAACATCGCCAAAGTGATGACTTAAACTGCCCCTAATTCCTCACAAATTACGAAACTACAACATACTGAACTTCCAACATCTTGAGTTTCCAAAGATTCCGATGATTTTGAGATTCTGATGAGTTTCTCTGTGGGAGATGCAAAACATTTCGATCTCGATCTTCATTTTCCAAAGGTTTCGATGGTTTGGTAGCTTCTCTATGGGAGACGCAACGCAGTGAGCCTCGATAATGATCTATTTTCGTTTCGCGAGTGGCGTTCCACGGTAACAGTGGGAACTGGGCCGTTATTTCGCCGAACAATATCGCGACAGAGCGTGGAAACGGGCGAATCGCTGACACCGACAGGTCGCAAGTAGGTGCCTCGTAATTGTGATTGCGCAACTACTATGCGCATCCGGTGCCTGTATTTTCCAGACCCGGAAACGGCCGTGAAACGTTTCCACGGGACGAGAAACAGTCGCGAGCTGTAAAGAGACGAATTTTTCGGTCCATTCAATGGCTCGGCGCTCCGATTTATACAAAATCCCGTGTAACCCCTATTCGACGAGTTCGCCGAATATTTTCATTTCATAAATTATCCATTGAACGCGGCAGCTTTTTTCGACAATGACAGAAAATCACAATGGCCCTGGAAACTTCTGCTACGGTGGACAATAGAGGGAAGCGGCTGTAAAGAGAATTGTTGTGTCATGTTTGCTAACCTAGTGTATCCCATAAGTTCGTGCCGTTTTTCGAGCGGTTGCATATGTTAATTTTGTAAACTCACCTTTAAGTTTATGTTAGTTTCAGAACATCTGACATTTCCTCAACTGATAAACTTCGTGATTTCTGTAGAAGGTCTCGAATTTTATCTTCGTCTGTCTGAGGAGGACGGCCGGAACTTTTAAACAAATCGTCTTTCTAAACAAATATTCCCACCTTTAACACTAAGCCTACCACTGCCAGTCAAATAACCGGTCCTAGATTTTTACATGGAAATTTATTGGAAATCTAAATAAATAGAGCCTTGTCATTTTTATCAGATGAAACATGTTAATCGCATTCAGTGCTCGGTAGTTTTAGTGTTAAAACGTTCAAACCACTTTCTACAAGCACATATTTATTATAGTTATTTAATGCTTTGAACCAAGTATGGTTTGTGTAGCATACACAATACATGAACATATTAACATATTACATAATAGCTCTCTTAATAATACACAATAGCACCTCTTAACTGTTGTTCGTGGCGATTGTTACTGAACTTCCTTTCCGAAATTCATACGACATCAGATGTCGGAAATGGATACGCATTATGTTGGTCAAGTGCATTGGTCCCGTATCGCCGCGTGAAACGTATACACAAAAGTCGGCACGAACTTATGGGATCACCTAATATTTGGCTATTCCACCCAACCATCTCCACGCAGAAATCAATTTGCTCTTCATTCTCAAATCCTGGTCGTCCGCGCTTTAAACGCAGGTGAGGACCTAGCCGTTAGGCGAGCCCCAACCAAGGGTTGTCTTTCAGTCATGTGGAGGACGGTTTCGCATCCATAGCTGGCGGGTATTAGCCACCATCGTCGCTTTTAAACCGGAGGGTGCTGATTACCGCGGAAGATGTGTGTGCCGCATCTCCACGGAGCATGTATTTCAAAGGGAACCTATTACCCTGGTTTTCCACCAACCCCCACTACCCCCTGCTACCTTTAGACAGCATCCAGAAGCCGCCATGCAGGTACATCCGCTTGAAAATCGACGCAGACCGCGTCACGCGAAACGGACCCGGAATTAAATTAAGGATGATTTAGGCTGATTTAGGGTATCATAATGCGGATCCTGGGGAACCAGCTCATGCGAGTCGGTGTGCGGAACGATCAGGATCTTGGTAAATCCGCGGAGTGTGTCTTGAAACTAATTTGTAGAGCACAGTTTCGGTGAAGTGAGTGCTCAAAGCTAATGAAGTTTTCTTTGACTCGCTGCCTGATCCGAGCGAACGGTGCCAAGGTGCGTGGCGCTTCCGGAAGTGTGTCATGTCGTGGGGAATTGTAGACGACCGGAAATTGGATGGTTGGGAGAGTTATACATAGTGGGTTTTGAAAAATTTGAAGAGGGAGCTTTTATTGGGCTGGTGTCTGTTGAATGAGAGGGTGTGTGTTGATGTTGTGTCTACTGTGGATTAGTGAATTTATATAATTCGTTTACACATAGCAAGTATGTCAAAGTTTTATTGCTATTACCCGGTTTTGTTAAACAATTATTATAGTTTACAGTATTTTACAGACGCAAATTTTCTCTTGAAAATGGTCCACATTTGGATCGAAACGTTGAGAACAATTTAAATTGCAAAATTGCTTGCGAGTAATATTTGATTGAACCTGTGGCGCCGAAATCATTAACTTGTTTATTTGTCTACTGCAGGTTTCAGAATTTTCTACTGTGAAACTATAAGGTCTATTTCTATGGGACCTGATTGCATGTTTTTAATCACCTTTCGATCACGTCTGAAAATTTTTACGTCACTCAAAAATCAAAATTGAGACATGACCTACTTTGAGAATTTTTTTCTATGAAACTATGCAACCTATAGTTATCGAAGTACTCTCCGTTTTGTTAAAAATGTTTAATTCAGACGTCTCTGAAAACGTCAGTACCTTCATTAAAAAACATTGTACAATGGTGCATTCGTGCTCGTCTTTAAGCTCAAAGCTTCTTCCTCCGACCCACATAACTAACTTTTTGTCAAGAAAGTGCTTATGCACTAGGGAACAAATGAGAATGCTAATATGGTCTCGCTAAAACTTCATAAACCAAAAGCGCCTCGGCAGACATTAAAAACTTTACCACGTCACAATCTCCTCAAGAAAAGTCACACGCAACGCTCTACTCCAGCTCATTCTAAACAACCTCGTCTCTTAATTCCTCGCGACTTTCCTCTCAATCCTTCTATACATACCCAGGCACAGTAATGTCTCGGTACCTGCAACGAAGATGTGCCTGTGTTTTAAATCATTTTCCAATGCACTATTACCAGCACACTCGTGGTATTGTCCCGATTAAAATGAGCCCAAACACGACACACTTCCATAAATGACGAATTAGATGTACCTCGATTATCCGAACCGATGATATCCGTAGTCTAAAATTGTTTTAATTCAAATATGATCCGAATTGTATCGTGTTTGGACTCATTTTAATCAGCAAAGTGTCACGAATACGTTGGTAACAGTTGAACAAAGAAATCATTTACAATAAAAAAATTCTGAATTATAAAAAACAAAAGAGTTTAATCACTGCATTTGATCGCAGTGTTAAAACATTTCTTTAGTTCGCATAATCTAGGTTCCATTATATCGTGGATTGAACGAGTAAATGTGATCCAAACGGTGTCGTGTTTCGAGTCATTTCAATCAGAAAAGCATCACGAATACGTTCGTAAATTGTTATAAGGAAATCACTGACAATGAAAAAATTCTTGGATTAGTATGATCATTTTTGCTTTCGAAATTGCATTATTACTTCGTTATGGTGTTACCAGACAAACAAAAGGGCCTAGTATGTAATCCGAACGTCAGAATTTCATGACAAAATCACTAAAAACAAAAGAATTTTATCACTGGATTTTCGCCGACCATTGTATTGGCACTATTGTTTCGCCGATAGTGTCGACAGTTTGTTTACGCGCTTTGTCACGTTCGACGCCAGCGGGAAGAGATGAAGGAACAGTGTTGGCACACTGTACAAGTGACGTTTCGGTGATGTAGTTTCCACACACATCGAGGCATTAACCGTAGCAACCGGTGCATCCTGTTCTCGGAGCCATCTCGCGAAATCGTCAGAAGCGAACGTATCCGAACGCGTGGCTCTCATCGATCGCTTCTAATTTGAGGGCACACAGGGAGAGCGGGCTAGAACGAAGGAAGGCAGAAGCACGGAAAAGCGGAGGGAGAAGTTTCGCCGGCACACCCCTGGAGACTGTAGCGTACAAAGCGGAGCCGGGCGCAGGCAAAGGCGAAAGAGGAGAGCGAGCGGAAGGGAGCCAGGAAATTACGTCTCCGGACGTCCGTTCGTTCGGCTTCAGAGCCCGGGCGCAACACAAGACGCCGGAGAACCTGCCAGGCTCCTTCACAGACCCTGGAAAAGAGACAAGCGAGGCGAGGAGCCAGCGAAAGAGGAGACAACCGAGCGAGAAGCGAACACCGAGCGAGAAGCCAGCGAAAGAGGAGACAATCGCGACCTCGGCCCTGCCTGGCCAGGAACAACCTCGGATCGAAAGGATGATGGCTCTGGGCACAAGGGGAAGCTTGATTTCACGTTCCTACGACTCGATTTTGATTCTACTTTGAGCCGCGATAGGTGAAAATGAGGTTAATGCAGGGTTCGAGTGCCTGCTCCGTCTTCCTGATAGAAGGAGTTTCGGGGATATGCTCAGTGAAAGCTGCTGGATCTCGATGAAAAGTTTCGTACATGCTCGCAGAGAATCTACCCAAGTATGCGATGAGTGTATGAGTTGAGAAAAAATCGCAAAGGAGATCTTGAGGTGCTCCAGAGAAGAAACGAATGGGGTACTCGACGATTTCGCGCAGTTTATACAAACATTTTATGGGCTACAAATTTTTCTACATGCTCCCATATACTATATTTAAACGTGCAAAAAGTTTCATACGTTTCTGTCCATCTGTTTAGTTATGAAAATATCGTAAAGAAGATTCTGGGGTGCAGGAAACTGGAGGGTGTTCGACAAGTTGGTATAGCTTGTACAAAAGCGAATGCCTTGGAATAAAAAATGTTGTACATGATCTTTAATAGTGTCTAAAGGTATTAAATCGTCTAGAAAAAATTCATGAATCAAAAATTGCAATATTTGATCAGTAAGTGAATTTCAGAAACCAAAAATTTTGTTTGAAAATTCTATAGTTCAATTTTATATCCACCTTGGGGAATAATGTGAAGTGTGCAAAATAATTTTCTATAACTTCGTTCAATTGCCATTTGCAGTTGACTTTAGATGGAATAATAGAGCGAATATAATTGAGGAAAATCTGCAGAAAGGGTCTCAGCAAATCGAGTAATTGTAAATCGTGTACAGAGAGCACTAAAAACTGATTAACAGGGATACTTCTATGCAGAGAACGTTCAAAGAAATCGATTTACGTGAACAAAGGCACGGACCATTTAAGATAAATGTGCCACTGCAAGAGCGTGGAATGGACATTGTGGAACTTTTCAGCTCTTTTTATTTGCAATTTTCGAGTATTGTTAGGTGTACAAAAGGAACTGTTTGCATCGATTGCTTGCCGACGAGAGGTGAAGTCTTTAACAATTTCTCATTGGACTTTCATATTTTATCAAAGAATCAATTTAACTGGAAATTTTTGCACTTGCTGTAAAAATAATCTTAAAGAAGTCGTTAATGTGAAAACCTGCTAAAATGTTCCCTGGTTATTTAAAGCTACAAAATGTATAAAAAATTTACATCAATCCCTGTGTTAATGAAACATACGATGAAGCCCCGAAGGTGCACCAAGAGGGTAAAAATAGAATGATATTTGATCAAAAAGCGAATGGCATGGGAATTTTATTACCATTTAATATTGTGTTACAATATGAAACAATTTCATTAATTTATACCCCACGCGCACGTTTATTAAACAGTTTTTTTTAAGAAGCCCTTCAAGTAACTAGGAAACCATATGGAAAAAAAATCTTTCAATCTGAAAATTTGTATACATGTTCTCGAATATTCCACCGAAATATACAAAAAGTTATCAAAATTTATGCCAACCCATTCGTTCATTAAAAAATTCCGAAGAAAATCATGAAGTACCGGAAAGGCAAAACCTTAAAAAATTATTCATATCTTGCAAAAAAATAATTCGTTCGGACTGAAAATATTTGTACATAGTCACCAACGCTGTACCCAAGCACCCAAAAAGTTTCAGAACTGTATCTTCACCCGCCTGTCCCCAAAAAATTCATAAAGTTGCCCTCGGTCGTATCTCCGACACTCCCATAAACGCAGGTTAATATCGCGGGTTGCATCACTCGGCCATCGATATGTTCACACCGGTAATATGTGGCACTCAACAGCGGGTTCAGCTGCGAGTTGGAATTTACAATGCGATCTATGTTTATATCTCCGTACATTGGCATAATAATTGCGGCATCGTGGCTAAATAACGAGCGAGGCAGTACAACAAAGAGAAGGCATCACCGGATAATTTTACCGAGCAGCGCATATTGCTACGCTTCTGATCGTTTCGTACTTCTGCAACCATAAAGCGTTATTAACCCCGATCTATCGTGTACACTTCTATGCTAATACTAAAACATTACTGGCCGAGCATTGTTAACGCGCGGACGTTATCGCGCCTGTTGCCAGCCCGAAATTTCTGCTGCATCTTCCTCGATTTATGGTGGCCGTGGTGCCAAATGCTTCTATTTGGTGCAAACATGAATAGCTTCTGGTTCCTGTGACCTTCCTTTAGTATCACATTGGACACCCTGGTTTCGTCAAGGGGGTTGCTAGAGGAAACATATGATTTTCAAATTTTTACCAAATTACCGACGGATATCTCCAAAAATATTCATGAAACGCAAAAATGTTTCAGACAGGGCTTTGGAGTCGGTAGACAAAATTCTTAACTCCAACTCCGACTCCAACTCCTCTTTTTTTTAACCTCCGACTCCAACTCCGACGCCGATTTCGACTCCGACTCTCCAAATTGAAAAAAATATGTACTCAAAATAATGAAGTGTTGTAATACAACTGAATAAATAGTTGAAATATTGTATTAAAATCTGAGAATATGGAATAGATAACTCTGATACAACACAACACTTGTTTCTTACTTTCTCACTTTCAGGAAATAGTTAGAAAATACTACTACCATAACTTTAACTGTTTCTCCTCTACATAGTGCCGAGGTATATACATATACAATACGTCTATACTGTAGATCGAAATCTATTAATGATTTATAAACAAAAGAGCCACAGTTGGAGTCGGAGTCGATATATTTTTTTCCGACTCTGACTCCGACTCCGGGAGTCGATACATAGCTTTTTCTAACTCCGGCTCCGACTCCAGTGATTAGCAATTACTCCCAAACTCCGACTCCGACTCCGACTCCGAAGCCCTGGTTTCAGATGAAAATTGTTCAGTACCGAGGGGGACAATCGAAGAATTACTAGTGGGGCCGTTTACGAATTCTTTATAAAGAGATGGGCGGATGTGGATTTGTGTGGAGAGGGATTTATAAAACTTTCTGCACAGTTGAATAACGTCTTACAGGACACGTAGAAAAATATTCACCCCGAAAGCTTTGTTTTTGTACAAGAAGTGAGTTATTTGGTTGCCCAATAATTGTTTCTGGAATGATCGTCGATGCATAATTCGACCGACGTTTATTAGACAGGCGGCGTTAGGAATGCAACAATAATCGCCAAGTGCAGCGCTATTGGCCCTTGATTCGCCCCGGCAGCACAATGGCCCGCCGTTAAAGGGAAAACTTCGTGTCCCGGATGAAACCCTCGTTCCCGGCGAGGTACTTTCGATAATACACAATCTCGAGCGATCGAGACGACGACGACGCCGTGTGCAACGAGGACCCGCGGCGGCACAATCGACCGAGTGATTTCACGTTTAGTGTAACTTCGGATTAGTTTTCGTAACAGGACTTCTCCCGACTCGTATATTCTGCGAGAAACCGCACACGTCCGCCGACGTCTTCCACGCTGTCGTGCTTCCGTGAGTGCCACCCTGCGTTAAAGCGCCTCAAAGTGCGCCAAAGCGGGCTTTAATCGAATTTAGCTGCACATAAATCGATGTCTCTTCACGCTGCATGGGACAGTTTCGTCTCGACCACCCCAAATAAGAGATAATTCGCTGAAACATCCGAAAATCAACAATTTTATTGGCGGTTGTTGGATCACTTGACACGAGGGTTCAACGCTTCGTAACATTTGCATTTTAAAATCAAGCATTTCATATGCAACATCAATAATTGGACAGTTACATGGCTGTACGCACAGGAGACATTTTTTTCTAATGAACAAAATCCGGAAATAATTTTTCCATATTAAATTGTTATGTGCATAAAATAACATACACCACTGTGCAAAAGAAAGAAGCACCCAGTGTAATTATAAGATGTAATGACAAACAATATCTTTATGTAGAAATTGTATCGTGCAATGATTGATCTATTGCATTCAAAGTATTAGAATTTAGATAATCCGCAATAACACATATATACAGGGTGGGGCACTATAAACAGGTCACCTGAATAACTCGCTTGCTTTTGAAGATAGAAGAAAATGCATCAGACCAAACTTACTTGATATCGAGGCGCTCGTAATCTGATGTCATTAATTTTTTTGTAGGTGGAGACGTCAAGGAGATATGAAGGTTAACTTAATTTTTTTAAATGGAATGAGGTATTTTTTAATACATCAATCGATGCAGCAAGACATTCGTTATAAAAAACTACTAACCTATATGTATGTGAAAAAGTTAGTAGTTCGGGAGATATTTCAATTTAAATAATCCTAAAACACCATTACTGTTCTACTAATTGTAAGACATTAGCGTTTATTTACTAGTGTAATTATTTAAATTGAAATATTTCCTGTATATCACCCTGTATATTCTCAGAACTATTCAATTAAACAGCGGAATCCTTTTCCAAAACTTACCGCGTTCCGATTTGATTCCTCACGCTTTTCTATTAAATATGGCCGGTTGCTTCTTTCTTTCGCACAGTAGTGTATGTCGTTAGTGTTTCCTCGTACTCGGTTTTTGACTAATTTGAAGTGATCACTGTGTGCCAGAGAAAAGCTTTCTTTTAAGCTTCAGACGAGAAGTTTCGTCGCTTTCAAGCAGCAACTTGGCCTTAGCAGGGCACTAAGCGTTTTAATCTCGCGAAATGAACTTTTGCTTTAAGAACAACGGACGCGTCGGCGTCCTCCGTATACTTGTGAGACTCTGTACACCGTAATTTGTATATGACACTGCCGCGGAAATGGCGAGCGTTATACATACATGTGATAAGGTTATTATCATAAATAACGACGCTCCAGTCTTCGCAACTTTGTTAAGACTACAGCTGCCGGAGGATGAGTTCCGACGTACCCGGCAAGTATAATGAACGAAAGTGACACTGTCGTTATAACTTCGCTTCGATGACGTCGACTTTCAAAAAATGACATTTTTCCGGGAATGGTCTTATAAAAATTCATCATACCTCGTGAAAAATTAAACCGAAAATTCATTCACGTATTCCTCAACGTTGTGTCCGAATACAGCAAAAGTTTCGTACATTTATACAAAACGAGACTTTCAAGCTGAAAAATCTTCAACGTCGTATTTAAATATACAGGGTGGAAATTATAAAGCGTTACAGACGAATATCTCCAAAAATATTGATTATACGCAAAAATGTTTCAGATGAGAGTTGTTCAGCACCGAGGGGGACATCATGTGATAGGACTTTTATTTTTCCCGGTGGACACTCCAAGGTGAGGTGAAGGTCAACTTTCTTTTTTTAAATGGAATGTCCTATTTTTTATACCATAGATCGATAGAGTATCAAATTCTGAGTATAAAAGTGTTGACCTTCATATGTCCTAAATCTAATAGTTAACAAGATATTATCCAAAGAAGAAAGAAAATTGTTTCAATAATATCTCGTTAACTATTGGATTTAGGACATATGGAGGTGAATACATTTTTACTCAGAATTCGATAGTCTATCGATTCATGATACAAAAAGTAGGTCTTCCCATTTTAAAAAATCAAGGTGACCTTCTCCCCACCTCGAAGTGTCCATCGGGTAAAATAAAAATCCCAGTACAAGATGTCCCCCTCGGTACTGAACAACTTTCATCTGAAACATTTTTGCGTTTGATCAATATTTTTGGAGATATTCGTCTGTAACGGTTTATAATTTCCACCCTGCACAAACAGTATTACAAATCGATGTACGTTGCTCGTTAAATATTTATAAATAAAACCTGAGTCGAAGAGCATCTCTCAAGACGATCATTTAAATCTACTTAGGTTTCTTTGAGACACAGCACCGGCATTAAAAACTCCATCAGAGCAGTGGTATCGGTACCCCATCGATCACCGTGATCCATGTCCGAAAGGAAACATCCGGAAAAACCTGGCGTCATCTCCATACACGAACGGTCTACAGACATAGTGCACATCCCGGGTGCACAAAGTATGCCGCATGGCGGACAGGCTTTAGGCAAAAGGTGGTCGAATCAGTCGCGTTGACAGGCGACCACGTTCTAACGAAATTTTAATCACGTCGCTGGGAAACTCTCGGGGATTGGCTGGTTTCCGTGCACACACGTGACCGAGGTCCTAACAAAACAGAACGAAACAAAACAAACGGGCACAGCTTCGCGACTACGGGCGAATCTTCTGTCTGGTTCTGCTCGGCGTGTCACAATCAGAGCGGAGCCGAGATCAAAGCGAGTTCTGTCTGGTGTCCGCTCGGCCGTTGCGTTTCGCGTTGCGGCTAACGTAATTAAGCCACGGGAGACGCTAAAGTGGCCTCGAATCCGCGTTCTGTTACGGCGATTTCAATGAGAAACGAAATTATCTGCGCCGGATCGGCCGCTGGACACACCCACAGCATTAATTATAATTCGGGCGAAGCGATTAAATCCGAGATTACAGCCGCCCGCTGCGCTGCCTAGCTCTCTCTCCCAGTGTTCTTCCCGCTTCTGACCTTCCCTTATCGCTGCTGAACAGTCGCCTGGTTTGCCAATCTTTTTCCAGACAAACGGCTGCACGAACATTTCCGAAATTTTTTGTGCCCGCGTGGTATCGGAGAATATGTCGAGAAATTTTGATCTCTAAACATTTGCTTCGTTGAAAGGTACGTCTGCTTTTGCGAGGGCCCTTTCTCTTTGGGCATTTTTACGATTTTCGTAATGAACGAATGGCTGGATATGCAGGCTCATGAAACTTTTTGTATATTTTTAACTAATATCGGAGGACACGTATAAAAATTTTCAGCTTGACAGAGCCAGTTTTTTAAAAAATACGACTATTTTTGTGTCCACCTTTTCTCTTGTTATAATGGACGAGGGCTCCCTTAAGATTTATATTTATGAACAAATGGGTGGAGACAGGCATGAGAAACTATATTTTATATCTCTAGAGAATGTACAGGGTTATCCAAAAGAGACTATAGGAAGTTTTTTTAAAATAAAAAACATACTATTTTTAATTTTAATGGTTTTCTTATTTAATTGTCAGGTATCATATAGATGAGACAATTATGTGTGAAAGACCATATCTGTCAAATGAGCACCACGACCACGTTTAAACACATCAATTCGAACAATCAATGCGACAATTTTGCTTGTTGACGTGTCCATCCAATGTGAAATGAGCTTTATCGCTGACGATGATGTTGTGTGAGAACAATGCATCGATTGAACGATGTTCTAACAACCAATCAGCGAAATTTCTGCGTTGCAAATGGTCACGTTCTTTCAATTCTTGTGTGAATTCAATTTTGTACGCATGCAAATGCAAATCTTTATGCAAAATTCGCCACAAACTGCCATAAGAAATGCTCAATTCTTGAGAACGACGTGGAATTGATGTTGATGGGTCATTAGCAACACTTCCATTCGAACGAGCTGCTTTTGGTCTGCCAGACTTTGGTTTATCATCAACAGATCCGGTTTCATTAAATTTTTTAACCACATTTCGAATTGTTTGCTCTGATTGACCATTATGTATGCCGAAAAAATCAGGTAATTTACGACGGGTATTTTTTATTGAACACTGATTTGCAAAATAAATTTTAATAACTTTAACACGCTCTTCAATCGTACACGACTCCATTGTTCAAATTGTCTATCATTGTAGATTAGAAATACAAGGAAGCGACAAGAAACAAACATGGCGTTTGACAGATATTCTCATTCAACATCCTAAAGTCCTAAAGCATCCTAAAGGTACTTTTGGGCAACCCTGTATCTCCCTTTACCCATGATCCATCACGGGAGTAATTGAGAACCATCAGCCCCCAGAGTCGCACACTATCTTCAACATTCTCCCCAGGCCGGTAATAATTTTTGAACAGCGCCGAAGTAGTCGAAACGAACAAACTATTAGAAGTAATTAGATCTTCGAAATGAAATGCTTATCCCGGCAAGCCTTCAGCCCTCTCCCCCATCGTCTCCGGCCACCCCCCAGCTCTGAAAGAGTCAGGCTAATTTCGCCGACAACTATTCCGAAGTTTACGGCCGTCGATCGGAACGTTCTCGCCTCCGCTTATCTGTGAATACCTCTCGTTCCACCCCCGAGCTGTCCGCGGTCTGCTATTCTTCTTTTTCTTGTGCGAGGGTGGAATACCAAACGGCGAAACTCGGAAGTCGTGCGAGGAATTCCGCGGCTCGAATTACTATGGTGTACTGCGGCCTGGAACACCTGCTGACAAACGAGAAGAACGTTAGAAACGAACCTTTGTACACCTTACACCGTACCTTCCGTTATCCGAACGATTTTTGATTGGTCTTCGAGTTCTTCAGAAGTCGTAATGGGAATGTGAATATTCTAAGGAGAAACTGATTTAGCAGGGTAGTATGTGCGACCCTGTGCTGTTTTCTGCCAGAATTCAACCCCCTAGCTTCATCAAGGGGATAGTTACAGGGAAAAATTGGATTCTTGGATTTTGTGGTATTTTATTCGGATTTTTTGGTAGAAAATTGTAGTCCTAAAGAATTAAAAATGGAAAATTGAAAACGGATACCTTCCCCAATTTTTTGTGAATAGACAGGTGGAAATAAGTTCGTGATACTTTTTGTGTGTTTGAATACAGTATTGGAGAATATGTTTACAAATTTTTAGCTCGCAGGATTCATTTTTCGGAAAGGTATAACAATTTTTCGATTTTTAAATTCTAGTTGTACTCTAAAAAGGAAATTTTGTTATAATAATTGTGTTCGAATTTTTTCAAGTTTTTCATTGTAGATTCATTTAGCATTTAAGGCTTGCGCTTTGAATATAAACAGAAGGGCAGTTCATTGTATCTAATTAATGGATGATGCAATTAATTAATTGGAAATTGAATGAGAGTTGCAGCCATTAACAGCAGAAGGTGGAAATAAATTTCTTAGGAGTTAGGAGTCGACTTCAAAGCGGCCCCGACCAATTAATATCAAAGCCGGAAAAGCAATTTAAGATGGAACGCGGGGAATCCGTAGAAGAATGTTTAATCTGTATCAAAATAGCCGCACGTAAGAACAGATCGAACAGAAAATCGCCTCTCCATTGTTCGCCGTTGCAATCGCTGTAATCACGGGGAGAAAATAAATCTCACGAGATGCACGGCGTTCTATCTTCCGTCTTGTGCAGTGACAAATGCATCGTTGCATTCGGCAATTTATCAATTAACAGTGGAACAGTTCCGAACCAGTCAGAGCATTAACAATATAATTTAATTTACTCATGAACTCTAAAAAGACAACTTGTTGATAGAAAATTCAAAATATTGTTTAAATGAATCAATTAATTGAAAGAGCTACGAATATAATTTAATTAAATCGATTAATTGAGAAAGAATTGAGAGCATGATATAACTGAATTTAGGAAATTAAAAATGTGGTTCAATCGATTTTGGAAAATTAAAAACGTAACTTGATTGAATTTAAACATTTAAAAATTGTACGAAACCAGTCAGAAAATTAAAAATGTGATTTAAGTATATGTGATTCAATGTTTAATTATATGTACAGTCAAACCTGTTTTTCTGCGGACTTCTCATAAGTTACTCTCATAAGAGAGTTTAGAAATTCAAGCGCATGATATAATTGACGTTAAAAAATCATCGATTGAAAATTTAATACAACTGAATATTTAGCATTGAAAGTACAGTTCAGCAGAATTTTACAGATTCAAAATATAAATAAAATAGTGCAAAATGGAGAATAGTAGACTGGTGAGAAATTATGCTAGTCGGAGGGGGTTTTACATGGTGGAAGATAATACGAGCGTAACACACTGCGACGAAGTAGTTTCTTACTAGACGATACCGTCTCTACTTTATAATTCTACTTGCTCTTATCTTCATAACCCGAATCTGGAACTGCGTATACCTTCACAAAGGAAACTTCCTTCAGATTGCGCGATGAGGTAGAAGTTAGATTCGCAGAGGAATCGTCTAACTTTAACCAATTATTACTGCGCCGTTTATTCATTTATGTCTTGAACCAAAAAGAAAAATATAACGGGGCCATTCTGAAACAGACGTGGCTTATTTTTCTTTTAATTATATTTTAAATATATATGTATTACGATATATTAAATATCTTAAAGTGTTAGATGCACTTTACTTTAAAAGCATCAAAGTCTAAATATTGGCCAAAAGATTCTTTGTTGTTGGGCAATATTTTAAATTGGTATTATTAAACGACAACATAACGAATAGTGTAAGCCTGAGAGCGACATTATTTATATTTTTATAGTAACATCATATTTCCATAAGTATCGCTGTTTGCAATGGAAAAATTGTTAAACACTGTCTGCTGTGTCTACATTAAAACCCCGTATCAATAAAATTTTTACGAGGTTCGTGTATCTCGTGAATAATTCATAAAAGATACTTAAGACATAAAACCTATTGAACGCGCAGCATTCTGCGAAGACTTCTATAGCTTCGTTAATTACGAATATTTTGCAGCGGAGAGACTTTGTATACATTAAGACACACTGTCGATAAAATTTTCATGGTATTTGTTTGTTGGCAAATTAAATCACAATTTACACTGAAAACCTAAAGCTGCGAATACATACAACGCACAGCAATTCATGCAGCTTTGCCATTAAAATCACCAATCAATAAAATTGTAATAATACTCGTACGTTTCAGAAATAATTTACGAAGGAGACCTAAAATTTAAGACAATGAAATCCTCATTCGACACACAATAATTCACATCGACAATCATAGCTTCGTCAGTTGTGTATATTTTTCAATGAAAAAATTCTCGAATACTGCCAAATGTGTATACATTAAAATCCCCAATCAGTAAAATTCTAATAACATTTGTATATTTAAAAAATAACTTACAAATGTATCAACTACATGCAACTAACTGCGTTTTAGGAGCCAGGTGGACAATGGCGATGTGAAAAATTCTGTATAAATCGTAATTTACCATTAAATTCAATACTCCTACTACTTTGACAGTGCCTATAGAACCCGGGGGCAGAAGACAGAGCCACCGGGCAGAGCCATTATATCTATATCGAGTTATAATAGCCCTCGTGTTAAATCGCATGAGAGCCAAATCGCTTGGAACTAACGTCGAGTGTCCCCGCTCTCCTCTCCCTCGATTCTCTCGTTATCCTGGCCCCTCTCTGCCTCCCCACAAGCTCCACGAAAACTACATAGCTACCCTTAGGACATAACGGCGCACTTTCGTTAGGAATTATGCATTCAACCGCCGTCACCAACTTTTTTCGTCCCCTGTCTCCTCTGGCTTTCGTCTTTTTGCCTCCCCGCAGCCCCTTGCGCCATTAATTGGGAACGGTCGGAATAGAGCAGATCCTCCCTTATCTCGTGTTGCGATAGCGGAGATTCTTATTTTGGCTCGATCAGCGAATAAATTGTTCACTCGAGTACCCAGAATTATTTCTACAGAAATGTTCCGATAATAATTGCGGCTAGCTACGCATACAGTGAGTCACGAATGTATTCGAATGCTCTGAAATGAAAAGTTTCACGCTTGAAAAAAATATAAGTCATATTACGAACTATAAAATACTTTTATTCCTATAGTAACATATAAGTATCATGATTACACATATTAAATTTAAAGTGTCTTTGATAACACAAACAATTCTTATAAAACATCTCGTAGTAAGTCAAAGCATTGCATCAAAAAATTTTATTCTATATTTTCGATTCAGTTTTTCATGTAGAATCACCCACTGCTCGGTTGTACCACCAGTTACGCGACACCCTGTATAGCAATCTAAGTGTGTGGATTGAATGAAAATCAGAATTGTATAATTCTGTATATTTTTGTTATTTTCTATTTGTTTTTATAAGTTATACAAAACGACTGTAAACCCATGTATAAAAAGACCTCGGTCCGTACATAATAATAATAATAACAATAATAATAATAATAATTGTACATGAACATGAAATGTAAATAATTTTTATGGAAACACGTAATACCAATAACGAGACTTTGCTATCATTTTCTATGAGAACTGTTCAGTTTTGACCCATGATTCTTCTGACACTAGATTCCATGACGAATAGAATACGATGCAATAATCAAATTTTGACCGTAAAATTCATCGATTCGAAGATGTAGAATACGCCTATACCAAGACCGAACATTTCTATGCACCCTGTACCTTGGAATAAAATTCGCGAAGGCCCCCAGCGATGCAAAGACACCAATCTCGAATTCGACTCGTCGGCGTCAGGTATTTCGAGAGAATCGAATCGGCATTCCAGTTACGGCTGTGCGTGGTAGTTCGAGGATTCTCGCAGAGACGCGGATTAATCCTGAAAGGATTCACGAGGTTAGAAAACAGTCTACGAAACGCAGCAGCCCAGCGTAGGCTGGTTGGTTTCGCGCTCGGATTTGACTTCGGGATTAAACGTCCTCCCCCCTCGAGCTCTCGCGGTGCTCCCTCGTAAATTGCGCCAAAGAATTCGATATTAACGGTGAAACGGGGGATGCTGGTTCCCCGTTAGGGGTGCAACGGGGTGGGGTATTAATGCGGCGTTCACCTCAGACGGCAACTGAGCTGACAAAGCTCGCTGCGCAGTCTGGCGAGCTCGAGGTATGCCGGATCGGGCTGGTTCCTTACGAACACGCTACCTATGGCTAAAACGCGTTAACTCGATGGTAACCGGCTTCCTCTGACTCGGCATCCCGTTGCACACTGGCCCGAATCGAAGAATTTCCCCACGCTCTGTCGGAAAGTCAACGTTTTCGCCAAAGTCAATTTATCAGGGTCAGCCCAATGCTGGTCCGCACAGTAGGGTATTTGCCCGGTTTGTGCGATCAAAACTATTTCAAAATTCGCTCGAATTTAAACTGCTACAACTTTGCTCAAATTTATCGATGAAAAAGCAACTATTTTAAATTAATAAAAAGTAGAGTATTATTAACATTTGCGATTATGTACCTAAAATATAAAGAAACAAAATCGAAGGACAAAACGATTACAAATATCGATTTCTATACTTTTTGGTTACAAGTAACAGTCATCAGTGTTCAAAAAATTGGATCCTCCTCGCGATAACTGTTATCGATAAAGAAAAACTGTTTCTTTTATTATTTTAGTTATAAGTGATCGAAATGAATTTCTCTCAACGATAACATTTACCAACAAGAGAACAAATTTTCGGTTACTCATAATCCTTATTTGCAACCTTATTTGTATACGATTTTAGTCGATGAAATACTTGTTATCCATGACTTTTTTTCTGTTTGGTTATAACAGTTATGGTCCCCGGTTATTTACCTTCATTTGATCAAGAAACAATTTTTGCAACGCACGTTCCGTGTCGTAATTAATTATCGGAGGTGGAATTGTGTCGGATGGACGTCCTTGTCGAAAGAACGAGCTTATATCGATCGAACGATGAAAGTCGAACGATAGGTGACAGTCGTTGGAAAGTTCAAGCGAAGCGAGACACGATGTTTAATAATTCAAATGGGGCATGGATCGGGAGGCGACCGAAGACGATTCTTCCTGGTTATTTTAAAGGGGGTTGGTCCCCTTCACAAGGAACTTCCTCCTCAATATTACTTTTTCCACGTGCCCCGTAATAAATCGTCGGTGAACTAATATTCCTGCGGCGATATTGCTGGAAATATCACCATGGTAAATGATCACTGTTCTCGCGGGAGATATTCAGCTCGTATTGATATTAAAGCTGGAATTCACTGTGCTCTATGGAACGCGATTTAATTTAATTCGACATGTGCTGGACTGGCTAGAAAATGTCCAGGAAAATATTTTTATGTATTCGTTAGACGTAACAACTGATTTAATTGTACCATCTAACGTTACTCGTGGACTGCTTGTTGTTTTAGAAAATGGTTCAAAGGAAAGTTGTTTGGTCTGGCTATGACGCAATTAAACGTGTATTGCGCTGGCTAGAAAATGTCCTGGGAAATATTTTTATTCAACAAGTCGTTCAATTCTACCATTTAAATTTATTCGTGAACCAGCTGTTGTTTAACAATACGAAAATTATTTGACATCGAGCGAGTATGCTATGTAATGTGTAAAACATCGGTTTTAGTTTCTCGTGGGTTTTCAGCGTAGAAACCCCTTAGAAGAAAATCAACTTACAGAAGGCGAAAATTGGGGTCTCGCGCTTTAAAATGAGTCTAGCTAGACTATTGTCACATTTCTTTTCAGAGAACTACAACTGATTAAACTTCACAAACTCCGTAGAGACGTTTCAGTCGAGAGTTCGCCAGAAAAAGAACTATTCCCTTTTATTGGCCGCCTTGCTATTACAAAAGCAGCTAGTAAATGGACTAAATCGCTAACAGCAGATTCAATTTTGATTTTTTCGTTACGTAAACATTTGTGGATACTGTTGAAACGTTGATAAACGAGTACATTGAAGTGTCATGATAATAGCTTCCATACTTTCCTAGTAAAAAATTCCCGAAGTGGACCTAGAAAAATATCCAAGAAAATTGTTTTCCTCTTCCACCTGTCCGTTTGAAGAATTATTGGGTTGGCAAGAAGGTAATTTCGGTATTTAATTTATTTTTATTAGCAGTGAATTTTGAAGAATAAGATATTCTCTCTTTTGTTCGAGGATCTTTTGCCAAAAGGAATAAATAGGAAAATATTTTATTGATTAAAGTTCATCGCTTGAATAAAGAAATTCGGTTTTATTTACGGAAATTACTTTCTTGCCAACCTAATATTTAACCACCACATCGACAACGCAACATCAACCACCTTCACCTTATTCATCAGCCTACACCCACACGAATAGCATCTCCGTATCCCCCTGATTCCATCAGAAAACGTCTCTAATCAATCAAAATTCATTCGTCGCGTGACATAATCATCTGTTGATTACTTCCGCGAGTTTCCTCGACCACTAAGGCACTCAGCGCCGTGCTGGGACTTGCGGGGATGGTTCTCGGAGACATTCGACGTGGAATCGATGGCGGTTCACCGCGGCGGAGATATCCCGGAGCCGGGGATTATTGAAATTTTCATTATCGTCCGGCGGAGTCGATCACCTTCGCCTTGCGCCTCGCGATATTTCAATATCGGGGACACGTAGCTGCGAATATTCGGCGACGTCGGGTCGGTTCGACACGCCTCCCACAATCCCCTCGGATGATCGTAAGAAGTGACGTCAGCGTTTATCAAATCTTTCAAAGGTTTCGGGCTCGGAGAGTCGGAGTTTCCGGGTCGCTGGATCGCTAAGCTGAATTCCAGCTCTCTTCCTCGGCCCCTCCCCCGCCCCTTCTGTATCTCCTTTATCCTCTTTGGTTCATCTCCCCCCCCCCTCTCACTCTCTTTCTCTCTCTTCATCCCTCCACCGGGCTCTTTTTCTTCGCAGTGTTTTCTCGGAAATTGGATAGTTGCTTCCAATTCTGCGCCGGACCGCGAAAAGGAAGCAGACCAGCATTCCTTTGTTTCTTCTACTTTGTCTTCGGCCCCGTCGAAACTTTCGTGTCCCGGCCTCCGCCAACTTCCTCCGCCGCTTCCGCTTCGATCGGACACCCTATCCGCCCCCGCACCATCGTCCCCTAATTCACTGGACCGGTCGGAGTGGTCCGAACCGGGAAATGCTGGAACGCATTCAAATTTTTTGATCTGCTCGATTGTGCACGATGTCTCAGGGTTTTCCAGTTTTCTGGCTTGCTGCTAGTTGTTACGGGGTTACTGTGGAGTCTGTTTAGCATGATTGAATATACTATTACATCATTTTCAATCTACTAAACGTATTCAGCAAGAAATTCAATATTTATTTCACCCGAGCTCGTTGCAATTCAGGTAGAAAGTTTTTATTTTGCATACAGATCCGCAGTCTAATTATAACTGAAAGATTTTCGGCAATAAAGATTCTTCTTTGTACTGTTGCTGCAAAAGTTTCGGTTTATTCGACCAATTTATAGCAATTTTTCCTTTGTTTCAGGTAAGAAAATAGCATGGTCATGGTGCAGACGTTATGAACAATGAAGACTGGTAAGTTATCGATAACTGTTATGAGCGATCGAAATGAGATTCTCTCATCGATAACTGCGATGAGCAATCGAAACAGTTTTTCTCATCGATAACAGTTATCGAGGAGGACCCAATTTTTTGAACACTAATAACTGTTATTTCTAACCAAAAAGTATAGAAGTCGATATTTTTTAATCATTTTGTTCTTCGAATTTTTACTTTATATTTTGTGTAGATCATCTTATTATTTCAACTTTTTATTTATGATTCTTATCGTAGAAAATGTTAGAATAACTGTCGTTTTTGGTCCCTGACAAATTCGTTTAACGTGGTCCCATGATCCACACAATCCCCAACGGTCAATCACCACACCATCCAACAACATCCGAGCACCCGTAAAAACTCTTTCTCTGATCAAGAATCTCATTTTCCGGACACTTTGCGCCCCAAAGGAGCAAGACACCGTACAAGCTGTCCCTTCAATCTCCCACTGCGCTTCCTCTCCACTCTCCTGGTCCGTCTCCACCCCTCGCCGCGTCGTCCCCTCACCTAAAACACCCGTAACAGCCCATGCCAGGGGGTGCATGGTCCCGCGCCACCCACGCGAGATGCAAAATGAGACGTTTTATCAAAAGCGAAATTCGCCGGGCGGCTGAAATTTGTCCAACGTACCGGAAGCCCCGGATTACGGCCACTTCCTACTACCCCCTCCGACACTCTCTGGCACCCTCTGTCACTCTGTAGCACCCCTGCACCGGAGTGTCACTCGTTTTCTCAGCGTTTCCGCGGCTCCTTTTCTTATCTCTCCCCCGAAAAAGGGTAACAAAGTGTTAAAGTTTTAATCCGGGGAGCCGGGAAACTGCGCTGCGAGGTTTCCAGGCCTGTGAGACATGGGTCTGCGGCCGTTGCGGGGGTGGCAAAGGGGTGGAGAAGCGTTGGAGACCGGAAGAAGGAAGAGGGAGGCCGGGAACGGGGCAGAAAAGTCTTTGTAATCGCAGTTTTCTACTTTTTCCCAGGACGGGGGTGAGTCTAGGTGAGTCCGGGGAGGGGTGGGTGGAGGGAGAGCTAGGACCACCGAGAGGGTGCTGCTCGGAGAGCCGAGCCGGGGAGCAGAGAGGGTTTGGTTGGGGCAAGGGTGTGCTTGAACAGGGATTTACGGAATTTATCACTTGAATTCCCTGTAAAGGATTAGCAGACGCACCCCCGACGTTCCCGAGGGGGTGAGAGGGTGCACTGGGTTACCTACAAACTACTTGGGACAAGGCGCGGCCGACTGGGAGAACGGCTATTGTCGTGTGTGCGCTCAAATATACAGGGTGTCCCAAAATTCCTGCAACAGCCGGAAATGGGAGGTTCCTGAGATCATTTGAAGCAACATTTTCCTTTGCAAAAATGTTATCCGCGGCTTCGTTTAGGAGTTATTAACGAAAAACAATGACCAATCAGAGCGCGACCTTGACGCGAGTCGGCCCAGTCGGCCCGGCGCGCCAACTGTCTATTGGCCGACTGTGCCAACGCGCGTCTAGGTCGCGCTCTGATTGGTCATTGTTTTTCGTTAATAACTCCTAAACGAAGCCGCGGATAACATTTTTGCAAAGGAAAATGTTGCTTCAAATAATCTCAGGAACCTCCCATTTCCGGCTGTTGCAGGAATTTTGGGACACCCTGTATTTTACGAGTTTAGAGAAACGAAGGGGTTGCTTTCGATTGCGTCTTCCGATTTCGTGTTGCGGAGATCCGGAAGGAAAAAATTGTAGAAAGTGGGTCTTGCTAGGCTGGAAAGTGCTGAATTTTTACTGGAATTTTTGCAAAAATTGGGGGCGTTAATTCAGATTTGCAAGTTAGATATTGACTTTTAGTAATGTTAGAAATTCTTAATCTTTCGCTAATTTCAACGTTAGTACTGGAATAAATAGAAAGTAAATTATCTTGGTAAATTCGTGCGGAATTTTCGAAAACCCCCGGATGCTTCGTAGCTTCGAGTGAAGGTGGATAGCACTGAAGGGTTAAGTCGAGAAATGAGATAAAACGAGTCGGTTGTTCGTTCGACGGACGTCTATATTTGCAATGGTGATGCACGGATCGTTTACGAGCGTCTTTGCTCGTTGTTACAGACTCTATTCGAGAGATTCGAAATCGATGGACGATAGCGCGCGCCAGATTTATTCGTGCGAGGGAAATTCTTAGCCCGTAATCTTTCGAGCGGCGTACGCCCCGCTAGAAAATTCTGTACTCTGAGAAATGGAAAATCGATATCCGATTGAAACGCGCGCGGCGGGCGGCGGGCGGCGACTCGAACCCGGAGAGAGAGATAGAGCTATACTATACGCGTTTGCTGTTCCGGCTCACGTACACACGCTGCAAATGGAACGCTCGAGACTCGACAGCTGTTAATTTTTGACCCCGTCGATTCCGTGAAAGATTTCGAAACACGGAAGAATTCCTCCAATACACCCGGCGCAAAATCGATACAATAATTCCTTCTTGTCCAACACACCTCCTCCAGAAGTTTCTAATCTTACCGCCTCCCCTTTCCTTCTCCTTTTATGTTCTCCGCGAGGAATTGTTTCGTAAACGTGACACTTGTGAATCTTTTTTTAACACTGAACCTACCACCATCGGTCAAAATGACCGGTTCCAGATCTTTTCTTTTACACTTATTGAAATAATAACAATTGTTTTATAAGAAATTATTGTATGGATGTGTTTAACACACGTCGCACAAATTCTAAATTAAATTAATCTTGTCATTTTTATAAGGGAGCATGTTCCAGTTGCTTTTGAGGCTCGGTGGGTTTAGCGTTAGATATTCGGATGAATTAGAATGCATTTAGCAGGTGCATGGTGTAGGTCCACTTCACGGATTATTCTCAAATTTCTATATCGCTTTTTGAGGCTAGAAACATTTTTTCCATAGATGTTTCTTGGGGACGTTTATTTAAAAAGGAATGGACTGGACTACCAAAAGGGTTCTCTCGATTACTATGCGAGATAGTCGAATGAATCAAAATGCATGTTGTAGGTGTATATTCGGACTATATTTTGTGGAATTTTTTCAAAACTTTTACTCGTCCATTGCGGTTCCAACAAATTATTTTCCGAGGGTGGTTCTTTAATGAAGAATGAGATAAATTTAATAATGTGAATATTTTTCTCAAGGTGTCTGAGGAAAATGGTTATTTCGGCGTGAAAAGTGTGTCAGGTGAAAAAAACAGGTCTCGTGCAACGATCGCTATAGCCCGCCACGCTCTTAAACCCTCTAATGGTCGATGCTCTCAAAAGATTAGGTTAAACTAGGCAGATAAATGGATGACTTTCGCCGTGGTAATTCAGCTATCGCGTGCCATTTTCCGTGGCGGGCCTCCTTGCGAGATAAATTGCTTACGAAATCCAGTTCTATTATTTTCCATAACAATTTTCGTTATCATTTACATACAGAGTGGGCTATGCAATTCGGATAAGTATAACAAGATTCTATTTTCTGACAACGTCCTCGCTTTTTCGTTAACATAGTGATGCGATGTAAAATCTAACTTTCACCACGAACTTGCGCAAACATTATTTGTTACAATGTTTTCTAGTAACGGAGAAAATTAAGTAATTTCGGAAAACCATGTTTTTCTTCGTGTTTAGATGATCTAAAGTTTTGAAGAAATGCATGAAGCAAGTTTTAACGAGCACTTACTGTGTGCTCTCAAAAATAATTTTTTGTAGTCTTTTCGAATGAACTAAAATTTTCACAAAATTCCACATAATAATCCATTGCATTTTAATTCATTCTCATATCTCCTATAGTAATCGAGACACAATCTTATCAATATAATTTATTCAGCGTGAAGCAAGGTGCAAAGATTCTCAACAGCCACCTGTGAGAATTATTTTTTACCAGCCTTAAAAATGGATTAAAAGTTTGGAAAAATTCCATAAAATATCCTATGCACACACTTTAAATATCTCACAAATATCTCATAAACTACTTGAAGCAAATATTTACCCAATTAGGGATCACCTGTATCGCTAAAAAGCCATTACCTATTCAAAGTAAAACATTGGAAATTTGTTAAAATAGCATTTCAAACCAAGAGAAGGACACGCACGATCGTATATTTTAAAAATTATTTTTCTGAAACCTCTCAAACGCAATTCAAAAGCTCGAATCCCGATATTCGACGAGTAAGTGAACTCGGCTTAAGGCGGACTGAAAAAAATCAGCAAGTTCGAGCAATTTCAGACCGTTCCGCACTGAAGTTCGATCCGGGAGCAAGATGGAGGAGTCCTCGATGTCACGAGCTCCCGATTCTTTGAGCATTAGGGCTGATTGGGAAATTTTCACGAGATTACACTCTTTGTTTCTTCCTCTGGAGCCGGGCTCGCCTTTCAGCTTTCTTTTTATTTTTTCATCGGGGCTCTCGTGTCAGGGCTCCTCATCCGTTCAGCGAACGGTAAATGGCGTCTCCGCGAGGGCGTGAGATCCTATAAAGCGCGGCTTAACAACTCCCGGCACAGCACTTAAATTTAAGATCATGAGGATTTAAGTAGGTGCTTGAACGTGCCTTGAGAAGCAGCCCGGCAGCGGGAACCGATTCGTTTAGACTCGAGAAGCGTTATATCGCCGGGATACAATTATCTGGTGCTATCGTGACCACCTACACCTGTTCGGATCGCCTAATCTGTCAAATAACGGTCCATTTTAATTGTCGCCATTGACGCGTGCCATCGATACCTCTAGCAGTACGCGTGTACCACGGACGTTAATTTATTAATTATATAAGCAATTTTTCACATATTTTAGTCACTTCTTTTGGACGAGAGGAGCATCTTCTTGTAAGATCCATGAAAGCACCCCTGAAAAATCATTTTTTCTGGCAGTATCGAACGAGCAAAAATTTTGGAAAAATGCCATAAAATAGCTCAAATATACACCTACTATATACGTTTTGATTCATTCGAATATCTCACATAGTGATCGAGAGAAACCCTTCCAATGATGATCAAGTATTGCAGGATTAGTTCAATTTCAAATTACTCTCAAGAACCACACCCCGGAAAATAATTTTTTGAGATAGAGTCGAATTTTTTGATTCAAGCAATAAACTTTAATAAATAAGATATTTTCCATTTTATTCAATGATCTTCTGCCAAAAAGAATAAGTAAGAAAATGCTTTAGTGATCAAAGTTCATTGCTTGAATAAAAAGAATTGGTTTAACTTCACCTTAAAATACCGAAATTACTTTCTTGCCAACACGATAGTGTGCACTTTAATTCGTTCGAATATCTCGCATAGCAATCGAGAAAACCCCTGGCAAGTGGAGCCGGGGGGTGCAGAGTAGTGTTTCGGCCCCCATGTGCGCCGTATGGGGGTGATATTTCACGGGGAGCGAACGGTGTCCGTTTAAAATTCCAGAGCGGCCGGCGTAATTAGTTCAACTCCGATCCGGGAATTTATTAAGAAAAGAAAAAGCTGGAGTGAGACATAGCCTTTCAGCCGGGACTACGTGCCCGGAGATTTACTTCGGGAGACCGCCCCCTGCTGCACGGTTAGCACGAATTGTCGGGAAGAGATTTTTAAAGTTTGAAAGTTCCATTGCACACCACCACGGGAAAAGGGAGTCGGCTCCTCTTGTACGTGGGAATCGTTCCGAGGCCATTTCGTCCTCGATTTTCAGTTACCCTCGCTCTTAACCGTGTATCAAGAATGCCAACTTTGGACTTCTGCGGGGGAGTAAACGTTTTACGCATACTGACGCCTGGGAATCGAAACAAACACTTGCCTCCCGATTTCGAAAAATTCTCTTCCAACCTCCGTGCTTTGTTTGCCAGGCAACCATTCCTGTCTAGAAATATCAAGAGGTAGATTTTTTGCACTTCTCGAATGCTGGGATCTTTTCAAAATTTTTCGTTCTTCCGTAAGGCTACAAAAAATGATTCTTCAGGGGTGGTTTCCGAGAGCTATTGTTTGAAACTGGACTAACAGCGCACCAGCTAATCGAAATGCATATTGCAGGTGTATATTTGACCTAGCCTGTGGAATTGTTTCAAAATTTTTGCTCGTCCAATCAGGGCACATAAAATGATTTTTCTGTGGCAGTTTTCGATGAAACAAACATTCTAACACGTACAGCTACGAATTAATTTGTGCATCTATCGATATATGAAATTCATATAAAAAACTCTCGCATTTATTTCAAAAACCTCGCTCACCACATTACGAAAAATGCGCGGCAACTTTTAATTATCGATTTAGTACCATGGTCGTCAAAGTCTGCATGCTCTGAAATGTATCCTGCCATTATGTATTTTCTTTCCACGTTTTCTGTTTTTAATAAGCGAATTGCTTCCACTCGAGAAGTCTGTCGAACACATACATTTGCTTTTCTGTCTGTCCATGTTTCAAACGGTGTCGTATCGTATAGAGGTTTCGACAATTATTTCTAAAAAATGCAGGCCGTATTAACAGTCTCCAGGCGTTTCTCTTAACTCCGAAAGAAATGACCTTCGGAAAAAATATACTCGCCAGAGATTTGGTCCATTGACACTATGCACATTGCGTAACAAATATTTTTTGCATCGCAATAACCTGAAGAGATATTTAAACGGACCACCCTGTATACATTCGTTGGCAGTTGTTAATCTGGCAGGTGTTGTATTCGATTTTTAACTAACTTGAAGTGATCGTTGCGCCCGACAAAGCTTCGGATTCGCGCGCACGTACATTAGGCACATGAGAGCACACGGTGAAACAATAATAAAGTTTAACGAGAGTGCAATGTCGTAGACGGCTGTGCAAAGTCCCCGGAATTGACGCGCGGGTTAATCCATCAGAGAGAACGAGTTCAAGGTGCGAAATGAAATTCTGCGTCGGAATTCCTCCGTGTGATTCGATCGGCTGTAATGGGGGGGTTGGAGTGCGCGCATCTTCGACCTGGTTTCCAGGGGTGTGCCGTGCAGCCCTCGTTATCGTCTACCTAATTTGGGAGTTAATTTAAGACGCGACGATAGGGGGGTGCGGTGGGGCCGGGAGGGTGGCCGGGGAAGGGGGTGGGCCCGGCTGCGAGTTACTTGATATTCGCAATAAGGGAATGCCTTCCAACTATTCGTGGACTGTTTCGTATGCGGCCCTGGTTACGAACGTAACCTAAGTACAGTTGCCTAACTTATATTGAAGATGTTTGGAAGCTTTCGAGTCGGAATTGCCGTGCCGCGCACGATGCGCCAACCCGAGGCGCCCCACCCACCCCTCCGTTAGGGTGCACCGGGGCTGCTCCCCTGCACCCACACACGAAGACGCGTTCTCGCGGCGCGAACGTGCCCGAGAAATATTCCCCGTGCATTGTGCGCGGCGGAGAGTTTCGCGCGTGTGTAAAGAGCCGCTGCCGGAAGAAAGCCGGAATTTGCAGTCGCCGCGTTTCGCAGCTCGCCTTCTGATTACTCGCCCAATTCGCACGCATCCCACCACCTATGCCGCATCCCTTCGTACCCGGGAAAAATACCGTTCGAGCTCGAGCACGGAATCTTCTGCGTTGACGAGCTCGCTGTCAGATACAGTAGTGCTCGCTTCCAGGGTCTAGCCGGATAAGATCAGAAATTCCCTTCGATCAAATTAAAAGGCTAATTCGATAGAGCCGAAGAGAAACCTCGACCGGGGGAGTAGTCATGGGCTGCTCTTTACTTTATCGGACTAAAAATTTCTGCCTTTCTCTTGTAAATTATGATGTATTTGGTATGTAATCCAGTAGATTTGCACCCGCGGCGGCTGCAGGTCGAAGTTCCGATCCTGTAGGATTAATGGTACAGGAGTTATGGTTGCTTGAAGTTGAACGATGCGCAGTGTTTTTGACAGGTAAGGTCACGCGCCTCTTACCGAGCAGAACCGCTAGATGGCAGCACGGGTACGCGTTAATGCTGATAATACAGAGCGGGTATTGCGATTGTCGTTTGTATTTTGAAGAATTTAAAAAATACAATTTGGAGTTTTTACTTACTAATTTGAGGTTAGACTGGGATTAGGTATGTGTGGGGTCGACAAGGGTCGCACTATACTTTGAGAAATCTATCACTTTTTGTAAATATTTTCCACGATATCTCTTCTCAAACATTTTCTGAGATATTTTCTCTATTTCTGACCTTCCATGACCTTGAAGGTCACTGTACAGTATACGGATGAATCCGTCCAGACACACGCTTTCATGTGCTCTAAAAAAATATGCAGCATCCCATTAAAAAAATTGAAGGTCACCTTCACATCTAACAAAATAGTATAAACACAAAAAAATTACATACGCCATTGTGTTGTGTATAAAAAAACAGTACTACTTTTTCCTCTTTCATTTCTTTCAAATATTTACTATTTACAAGAAAAACGCTGGCTAGTAATGGCGCGAACACCATGTATAAAAATACAAGAAGAAACCAGATTCGACACGAGTTTAATAATAATCGCGAGACTAAAGTCGATTAGAACTTCATTCTTCCAGCAAGTTCAAGGTGGGAGGTGACGCGTGAAATTCTGAGGAGACTTATGGTTACCAGGTTCTTTTAGAGCGGCTAACTCAACGGTAAACAGAAGCGTTTCGACGTCCGCAATTTGGTTTGACAACATTTCGCAGAGGAAATACCTGCGGGGGTAAATATGGGGGTGTGTAGTGTGCGCAGGGGGTGGGCTGTGGGTGCTCCTTTATTTTTCCGTGCTAACTCTATCCCGTATCAATCGGCGACAGGCGCCAAAGCAAACGGTGGACCGATCTTCGTGTATTCTATCCATCCTTCTGACGTGAACGTAAACACGGCCGTATTCGGGGCCGGCTATCCAAGCAGGGGCCGCGCGCAACGTGCCCCGGGTAATATATCAATGGCTAATAAAATATGAAGGCCAATTCCCCTCCGCGCCTTTCTTGCGTACGCTGCGAATCCTCACCTTTCTCCCTCCGTGTGGCTGTTGCAGCGCCGAGGGAGAATCGAGCCCGGGAAATATGACGGGCGACAGGTGCGAAAAACAACAGTTTCTCGATATTCCCGGACGATCGAAACGCTCGCGAAAATAGGGAGAGCTTCGGGATACGTTACACGGCCGGCTGGAAACTATTGGAACTGCACCGGGGGAAAAACTGATTACGAGGAACGGCCCCGAATAAATTGCTTTTTCTGGCCGATGCCGAGGATTTTCGGCGAAATTAGTAGAACCGGGAAAATTAGACGGGAGATTACGTCACGAGTTTGTTGATTTTTCGCGAACCTTTCCCGAAATTTTTAACGAAACAGTTTCGCTAATGAGTCTCAGGTTTTAATTAATTGCGTCTTCTAGTTGTCATCAATGGTTTTGTTAAGAATGAATGACGTATTGGATGACGTAAAGCACGATCTGAATTTGTTTACAAAGTACAGAGATCTTTTGGCTTGTAATTATTTTTTATGGAACTTCCAACACCATTTTTGTGATATTTTTCTGATTAAAACGAGCGCAAACACGACATGATTCGGAGCACATCTGTTTGTTTAATTCG
Organism: Lasioglossum calceatum; assembly: GCA_963966675.1. Taxonomy (NCBI): domain Eukaryota; kingdom Metazoa; phylum Arthropoda; class Insecta; order Hymenoptera; family Halictidae; genus Lasioglossum; species Lasioglossum calceatum. The sequence goes on from OZ016548.1 coordinate 1,456,064, forward strand.
CGATTCGGTAGAACCTCGATTATCCAAACATTCACGTATCGTGGATTAAATAAATAAAAAGGATCCACAATTGTGTCGTGTTTGTGCTCATTTTATTCAGATAAACGCCACGAATATGTTGATGAAAGTTTCATAAAAAAATAACGAATAAGGAAAATGTTTCATATTTATAAAATAAATATTTCTTTTTATCCGAAGGTATTCACGCATGTATGAAGATACGTCACTGTTACTTCAAAGAAAGATGCCCCACTGTGATCTTCATATAAATAAAAGAAAACATCGGGTAGTTTAAATGAACGTGGAGATTCGCAGACGTTCTTCGTGAACTAGTGAGAAGGAGACGGGAATTACGAATTACAGAGTTACACACCGTCGATTTTGGCCGAACGTGATATTCGATTTAAAAGTCTCTCCGTTATAAATTACTACATAAATTCGATTCGGCCAATGCGCGTATCGCCCCGGCGAAACATGTTTCAAATATCGGCACTGTAAACAACCGGCAGTGTGTAACGAGTTCTGCTTACAAAGGGAAATTGGGTTACCAAGCCGTTTCCGTGTGATCGTGAGCAAATAAAAATATATCGACCCTATCAGTTACAAGGCAAACAGACTGTCGCTAAAAATAATATCTTTGCGCTGTTCAATCTATAAAAGTTGCTACTAAAAAAGTAAATGATTGCAGTTAATTAACTTCGTTCCAATGCGAAGTCGATATAACTTACCGAATTTCAATAAAATTATCGGCGCTCCAATCAACTCGTTTTACTGCAATATTCAATGTAATTGATAAGCAAATCATACTTTTTTGTTTACCGGTTACGATAATTCAACTATAAACTTATTTGAAATTTTTCAAGTCCCACTTCACAATAATTTCAGATATTTTATTAATTAACAACTTTAAATAACAACTAATTTTGTGTACTCACTCGGTTGTTAGTTACCGAGGAAGAACCGTATTCGAACAGTTTTGAATGAAAATGGCGTTGGTCGGAACGTCGCAGAAACTTGGTTCAATTATGAATTGGTGCTTCGATCGATGGAGGATCGATTTCATTAAGGTAATTGATGCAAGAGTAGCAACAAGTAAACCGATTGAATTAATTTAGTGCGCCGATATTCGTATCTATGATCTTTACCGAATTCGGGAATAGTTCGCAGTGTACGTGCGATTCAATGCAACGCTAGAATTATCACTCTTCGTGGGTGTTATATTGCGATGATTAAATCTATTCGGTGGTAACGAGGACATGTCGACGTCAAACTTAATGAACTCATCGAAATGATATCGGCATAGTGACGCGACAGAGGTCATTGTGTATGTAGGAAATATTGTATTTCGATTCGACACATCAAGGGAGAATTGAATTTCATTTCGTTTGCTACAAAATTAACTTTCTGGTGAATCGAGATTCTTACGTGACGGGTTTTCTACAAAATGGATGACATCGATCGGAATAGCCATCATTTCCAAAAATACAGCAAAAACACATGCTCAGAAACTTTTATAACTTCAGAGATCTGTATCTTCTAAACAAATTAAAACCCAACAAATTGATGACTGAACTACCTAATAATTTTCCTTGCACTTTACCACACAATCGTCGAGGGAGAATCGAATTTCATTTCGTTTACTACAAAATTAACTTTTTGGTGAATCGAAATTCTTACGTGACGGGTTTTCTACAAAATGGATGACATCGATCGGAATAGCCATCATTTCCAAAAATACAGCAAAAACACATGCTCAGAAACTTTTATAACTTCAAAGATCTGTATCTTCTCAACAAATTCAAACCCAACAAATTGATGACTGAACTACCTAATAATTTTCCTTGCACTTTATCACACAATCGTCGAGGGAGAATCAAATTTCATTTCGTTTACTATAAAATTAACTTTTTGGTGAATCGAAATTCTTACGTGACGGGTTTTCTACAAAATGGATGACATCGATCGGAATAGCCATCATTTCCAAAAATACAGCAAAAACACATGCTCAGAAACTTTTATAACTTCAAAGATCTGTATCTTCTAAACAAATTAAAACCCAACAAATTGATGACTGAACTACCTAATAATTTTCCTTGTACTTTACCACACAATCGTCGAGGGAGAATCGAATTTCATTTCGTTTACTGCAAAATTAACTTTTTGGTGAATCGAAATTCTTACGTGACGGGTTTTCTACAAAATGGATGACATCGATCGGAATAGCCATCATTTCCAAAAATACAGCAAAAACACATGCTCAGAAACTTTTATAACTTCAAAGATCTGTATCTTCTAAACAAATTAAAACCCAACAAATTGATGACTGAACTACCTAATAATTTTCCTTGTACTTTACCACACAATCGTCGAGGGAGAATCGAATTTCATTTCGTTTACTGCAAAATTAACTTTTTGGTGAATCGAAATTCTTACGTGACGGGTTTTCTACAAAATGGATGACATCGATCGGAATAGCCATCATTTCCAAAAATACAGCAAAAACACATGCTCAGAAACTTTTATAACTTCAAAGATCTGTATCTTCTAAACAAATTAAAACCCAACAAATTGATGACTGACCTACCTAATAATTTTCCTTGTACTTTATCACACAATCGTCGAGGGAGAATCAAATTTCATTTCGTTTACTATAAAATTAACTTTTTGGTGAATCGAAATTCTTACGTGACGGGTTTTCTACAAAATGGATGACATCGATCGGAATAGCCATCATTTCCAAAAATACAGCAAAAACACATGCTCAGAAACGTTTATAACTTCAAAGATCTGTATCTTCTAAACAAATTCAAACCCAACAAATTGATGACTGAACTACCTAATAATTTTCCTTGTACTTTATCACACAATCGTCGAGGGAGAATCGAATTTCATTTCGTTTACTACAAAATTAACTTTCTGGTGAATCGAGATTCTTACGTGACGGGTTTTCTACAAAATGGCTGTCATCGACCCGGAAAAAGCTGAATTCGCCGTAATTCATTAGCTTTCAAACAGCTTTTAATCAGGAACTTGGTAATAACTCGCATCTAAGTGAAATGAACGATGAATTAGACTTACAACAGCGATTTAGAACTCCTATTCCCAAGTTCGCAGTGCCGACAACGTGCAGGCTGTTCGGAACGACAGTGGTTTCGTGGATAATTATAATAGTTTACACTTTACCGAGCTATCCCGGCGCTCTGTCATCGCGGCTGCATTCCAGCTTCCCCTCCCACGTTTCTGGGTACAACTGTGCAGAGAGCCCAGCCCGTACACGCAGCCCCTGCAACCTGCTGTATACTCACATTTGCACGGCTCTGTAAATACACATTATAATGACAGCCGACCGGCACTGAATTGTCCGGTTGGAACCAGCATCCTAAATGTTAAACGATTCCGGCAAGTGTTTTCTGGTTTCCACTAGCGGAAACAGCGGTGTACTGCGCGCGCGCCGCCCCGCTCCTCGCGTCTCCGAAAAGTGGTTTCGGCGATGTGAACGATGATCGAGGGACCGGTGCGTAGGACTTCGCGCAATTATTTCCCCGCCGAGCTGCATCACGAGCTATGATAGTCGGCTAACTGTAAAACATTAGTGCATCCGGGGTTTCTGTCGCGGTACGGATGTACCTTCTCGGGATTTCCGGGTGATGTATTTGGCCCTTTAGTGACAATTACCGTATACTTTATGGCATCCCGAGTTCTTTTTTAAATTATTCAAGAACTTGAAGGGTCCATACATTTTTCAGCAGGATGTTGTTACGTCCCGAGGTCGACGTATTATAGATTGCATAGTTTAATCGAAAGAATTTACATTTTATGGACAAAATACTGTAACTAAAACTAATTTAGGGCTGTTCAAACTAGAGACTCCACCCTTAAAAACGAGCCGAGGCACACTCAATTTTGTTCTCGCGAAGTTACAATAGGTCAAACACCAAGAGTCATCCCCAATCCTCTCTAACCCCCTACACCAAACACCTCCGTCAGCCGAAAATCTTGGCCCTGCATCATCCCCGCAACAATCCATCAAGATCCCGAGCCTGGGCCGCTCGCAAAACACCCTATCCCCCGCCAGGCACTTTAAAAGTCTCAAAACTTCTCGTGTATCCTCGTGCAACGTCAGTGTCGGCGAGTTTCTCGCGTCAATGACGCCGCAGCGCGGCTCGCATTCGAAATCCCGAGAAGAAACTAGCTGGAGGAAGAACCACGGATAGAAGCAAACAGGACGAAGAGAGAGAGAGAGAGAGAGAGAGAGAGAGAGACAGAGAGGGTAACAGGGAAGTAGGAAGGTGAAGGCAAAAAGCATTCCCGTGCTCTTCCGTGGGACGTTCGCCGGATACACTCGTGTCATACTCGCGGCCCGGAATTGAACAACTTTCTCGAAGTCGCCGGTGTTCCCGACGCCAACAGGGGTTGCAGAGGGTTTGCGGGGGGTTGCAACCGGGGGGATGAGGGAGAAGAAGCGGGCCGGAGCGGGGGCGTCGAGGAAAAATGAGACAAGAAGCTCTTCCGGAAAAGTAGTTCCGGCAAAACAGAAAACTCGCACGACAACGGGGGTTGGCGACGTTTTGCAAGGGCCCGCCGCTGTCCAGGAGCGCAAAAGCGACGCCGACGACAACTTTCCGCCGAGAGGAAGCCCGAGAACCATTGTGCTATCCGCCGTGCGTACGGAAAACTGTTTCTGCTCAGGAGCGTGGAACTTTCGGTGGCCAGCGCAACGAAAAACTTGAACCTGATAAATGGAGGGCGAGCCTGCGCTCGAATCGATGCCCCCTTTGCTACGCCACTTCCGTTTTATCCCATCGTTCGATACTCCTGTCTTCCACGCCGCATTTTCGACGAAAGTTTAACAGTATTCGAGAAGGAGTTCGCTCGATCGAGCTTTCGGGATTTATTCGTGCGCGAGTCTTGCGTTTGTTATTACCGATCGTGGTGGCGACACTTGGTTCCGCGCCGTTCGATGTCGCGGAGGTTGGGTTTCTTGAAAAGTTTTGGTTCTGCTGGAGTTTTGACGTTGGCACGCGTCTTTGAAGGATTTCCGAATGTTGGGTACGGAGTTTTTAATTGTTATTTCATGGAGAAGGTAGCCGTCCACCCAGGCTCATTTTTTAAGTCAGAGATTCTATTGTTAACGTGGTTGCATTATTATTTTTTGTGGATTTTTTCCGAATTTGGGAGTTGAATATTGCATACGCTGGCGACTCAGATTGCAGAACCCTCAGTTTGTCAAATTAGGCTCATTTTGAAGGTCAGAGCTTCTACCATTGATATTACATTATTATTTTTTGACGATTTTCTTCTGGACTGATAAATTCGATATACGCCAACGATTCAGATCGAAGAACTCTCTGTAATTACTTAAAGATTAAAAACTGTTCGGTTCGCAACGGGTTCAGAAGCTGAATCTGCAATTTTTTATTTCCGTCCTACTGCGCTGCGAATGAATGAAAGGCCAAGGCAGTTCGGAGTTAGGTTAAGTTTAAACGACTCTGCGGAATTCGAAAAAAATTTTTAACGATTCAAACAACCGTGCTCTTGAAGATTGAAGTCCCTTTACGACTTCAAAAAGGACTCGATCTACGATTTTTTTATTTCCATTTTACTCCACTTTGAATGAAAGAAAAGTCAGGATGGTTCATTTTTCAAGAGTTTTAAGTCCAAACGTCTCTGCAGGCTTTAAAACATTTTTTTAACGACTTCCTCTACCATCAGCCGTAAAGACTACAGTGCTCTCGCTTGCGATAAATCCGCGTGATTTGATCTACGATTTTGTACTTCCATTTTATGGTACTCTGATGAGAAAATGTATCCCAGCGCGAGTTACTAATCAATGCATTACAATTTTAGGAAAATTGTGTTTAGTCCGAATTACAAAAGAAAATAGTAGAAATTTCTTCTTACGATTTTTTCATCTGAGCTCGTTCACCATTTTTAACTGTTTGTAACTCACGAACCATTTGATCCAAATTTCGATGAAATTTTCAGCATGTACATAATTTATATCGATGTACAAATCACAATTTTTCAATTTTCGTTGCAAGCCCAAATAAAGAAGTTGCACGAAGCAACTTTTCGAATTTTTCTCTTATTCACACCAAACGTACTTTTCGCAAAATTTTCATTACAAATCCATCTAGCTTGGCAGAAGAACCGCGGTGGTCCATTTATAAAAAAGTTATTCCGATGTAAATTGTGTGGCAAGACGAGGAAGCGTAAATTCGCCTTTAGCGATGGACAGTCGCGTATCAAATCGCATTTCAACAGAAATCCTGCAGAGCTCCATTATTCCTCTATTCCGTCAGCAAGCGCCTTGAAATCAAAAGCCTCTAGAAAATGCCGCGAATTCGCGTGGAAAAGAAATTCCAAAAGGAAGTCCGTTGAAACTGGCACGATCTAAAGACCATCCTCGTTCCATCCTCGGCCCAAAAGCATAGCAAACAAGATTTCCGCGGCTCCGGAGGAGTCTCCGGAGAATTTTTCGCGGAGCCACGAAGAATTAAGATGCCTCGGTAACATAATTACAAAAGTTTCGCCGCCGGCGGGCCAGGCAGAGCGTAATAACGTTCGCCGCTGCCGAGAGCGTAATCGGATTAGCATAAATAAGCTGTTACCGATTCGCAGTGCTCGGTTATTGCGATCCACGGCCTCGGTCCCCAATAAAATCGTTGTTGTTCGGTTTCTCTCTCTCTCTCTTGCCGGGCGGAGAGAACTATAATGCTCGTTTCCCGGCCGCTTATCTCGGGAATATTAAATGGAGCGTGCATGGCCGTCGAAAATCTGAAATAAATTTTAAGGCGGGTTTATCGCCTGTGAAAATGTACCTTCGATTCCTCTCAATTTCACGGACTCCCTCGGAAAAGCCTCTCTCTTACAGGCTCACTCTATTTTTATCGGCCCCTTTCGCTTTTCTTTCTATCTCTCTTCTCTTCTTTTTTATTTCGTCGAAAAGTGCTTTCATTGTTGGATCCGAGTCGATGGATTTTACTATCGTTGGTTTTCTAGGGTATTGTGTGAACCAGAAATCAGCGAGTCGTTCGATGAACGAGTATTGTAGTGTATCGCGAGGCTGTTGACTAGATGCTGAGTTGATACTGAGCGTAGACAGATCTGTGGAATGTTAATTTCGTGTTAGTTTTTGTTTGGATATTTTATTTTCAGCGTGGAGCGGGGATGGGAGCAAATATTGCTCCCTAGGGCACGAGCTCGGAGTCATGAACCTTCGAAGCGTTCTATGGCGAGCGATCAATATTATTCGAGCTATTTGCACACATTTACGTGTTTACAATGAAAACAATCAATTTTATATGAAAATATGGCTGCGCCGAGTAATTGTTTTCTGATGAAATGTTCACATTTACAAGGCAATATTATCGGGCACATTTAAAAGGGAAAGAAGTGATTCCCCCCGATGTCTACCTTTTCTGTCCGTTACCTGGAATGACCTTGAGTAATTATAGTCACTGAATTCGTAATGAAAGGGTGGTTTCATTAAAAAAACGAAAGTGACCGTGAAATTTCTAAAAAAAATTACACAAAAACAAAAATTTTGTTGGTATCGTATGAGCCCCATTTTACCATTCAACTTTGTCCTGAAGACGATTATTATATCTTTGAAAACAACAAAGATATTCGAGGTGATAACGTTAGGGGACTCACCCCATCACACGACACTTACGTTGCATTTTAAAATCAATTTTATAAACTATGGTTGCAAGGTAAAATTGTACTGTGCCACGTGATAGAGTAGCAATCAAGGAAGAAATACAAGCAGTGGGGCGGGCCCGAGACCGGACACGGCGTCGTTGCCCGCAAAAATATAGCAGCCGGGGATCTAGGACGTGTCTGAGGAAGCGGCACCAGAAATAAGTGTTTAACCTCGATCCTTGCCATATCCAACTATTCTAAATCCAGTATGCAAGTGGAGTAGATAGCCGATAGGAGATAGCCGATAGGGAGGCGCAGCCTTGCATGCATCCACCTGCCAGGTGAAGGGGAGAGACAGACGCTGCTGGCTCGATGCTGCTGGCTTGAATGGACGCGAAATAGGTCGAGTCGATGCCACCCTCGCCAGTCATTTCAAGGAGAGCGATCCGCAATCTTTTCTCGATGCCGGCCACTATCAGCCGACGAAACAAATTAAAAGGAACGCGGAAAAAACGTCACCGAACTTCGCGAACCATTCCCGGACGGTTCAAACTAGTGCGGATTTGAAATGAAATCTAGTGGAAATTAGCAGATTAAGGGTGTAGACTTGCCCGAGCGAGAGTGTGGTGTCTTCTGGCTCATTTTCACGATCAACGTTGGGTCAGAAATAATTGTTGGATTGTGTAAAGAATTTTCTGGAGCGACTCAGCTCATCAATTTGCCCACTTTTAATTTGCTTGAGAAGTACAATGTCTGGAGATTCTGTGGAAAATTAATTATTGGATGAGGTAGCGCAAGAAATATTAGGGGGAGTTTAAGTCATGGTTTAGCTGGACTTGAATTTGTTTATAAATTAGGCTTATAAATGGCTTTGAAGATGTTGAAACATTTGTTGAGGATATGTGTTGGCTAATTAGATATTCCGAAGTCTTTTCCTGATCGATATTCAAGATTCTGTGGAAAATAAATTGTTGTATGACGTAATGTAAGGAATATTAGGGGAAGTTTAAGTCACGGTTTAGCTGGATTTAAATTTGTTTAAAAATTACAGAGGCTTGGAGTTGCTGAAGAATTGCCTGAGCACGTATTCTTGATAATGGGAGTCGTTCGAGACTAACCTCTTTTCCCCGGTGGACGACGGGAATTTTACGGGAAATTAATGATTGTATGACGTGGAGCATGGCTAATTAGGGAGGGTTTATGTCATCACTTCACTGAGTTCAAGATTGTTCATGAAATACTTATAAATTTTTCAAACTGTGATCATCCTCGCGAAGACAAAGGTTGCTCCTAAACTATTTGTCGAATCGAGTAAATTTTCTTAACTAGAAACGTTGCAGAAGGGTTTCTTACAGTGAAAAATTCCATAAGTGTCCACAGTGTCTCTTCTGGGAAATGTGCAGACTTGGCGAACCGACAAAAACATTTTCTGCCAGTCCGAGGCTGTTTAAGTGCGTTTAAATGGCGCGCTCGCAAATTGTGAAAGATGTCGGCCGGTCCCGATGGCCGCCGATTTATATGCAAATTAGCTGGTTAGTTCTGCGCGCGATTTCGAGGTAATTTCGACGATCGCGAGCGATCAAATTGCCGTGCCGGACGCGCGGCACTCGTAATTGCACAAATCCAGACTCGTTAACTGTGTACACACGCCCACGCGTCGAACATATTCGGTAAAATGCGTCCATAGGTATACATAGGTCGATGGGGGTACTCTTTTTTTAAACAATTTATTGGGCGACCAGGTGCAACGTCACCGATGCAATTTCCTCGCCGCGCCGGTGTCTAATTACGGATTTTGATAATAATCGGACGCGACGCGACGCGGCGATTTCGCTGGATCGAGATCCGCTGCGATTCGACTGCAGAGGTTCCATCGATTATTTTGGAAAAATCCACGGAATACGAAAAGAAAGTCCCGTATTTTTAGAACTTACAGTATGCACCTTTTTAACCGACTTCGAAAAAGGAGGAGGCTACTCAATTCGATCTGAAGCCTTCTTTTTTTTCGCTTTTTTTCTATGTATGTTCATTTTTTAAATAAAATTTTTACATTTTATTTTGGTTTTACGTCGCATCTCAACTGCTATGGTTATTAAGCGACGTATGCACCCTGTTTTTCGGAAATGTTCGATAACATTGTAAATAGAATATTTCCTCATGGAAAACGTTTTTCGTATTGATATGTAATTATAATATTTGTAATTTATTAATTTATTTTGTGAGTAATACATTACGGAGAATTGATCGATTTTTGGGGAATGTATTGGACACTTTCACCATTTTTATAGCAATTTTTGGGGACGTGGGGAGATAGAATAGTATTCGGGGAAACGATACTGATGTTTTTGGTGATCTATCAATCGTGGCTGATCGTGGGTATCGTCCTGCTGACCACTTTGAGCGCTCTATCAACGTCAGCACCGATCGAATTGATGTTTTCCTTCGATCCGGGAACTTAATAAGTTCGACAGCCATCTGGACGACTTACACAGTGTTGCTGTATTAGGGAGCCGAGGTGATTAAGTCGAGTTTCGATCTGAATCATTGTTTTATTGCCATCTGCTACGGGATTCGACAGGAAATTCGTTCTCCAAGATCGAGGTCGTTGTAAATGTAGGCAATGCCAACCATAATTAACTGTAACTCTGAATCCAATTGAGAATAGTTTTAAAAAAAAATTACTGTATATCTTTAAACATAGGCAAGCGAATCTACAAAATTTTAGAATGGTAGCTGCATTACTTCTCGAAGTGAAAACTGCTTTGAAACGTTATTCGGGTAAACTCGGGGGAGCTGACTTTAGAAGAACAAGCGAGAAACAGACCGTTGTGTTTAGGGTAATTTTTTTCTAAATCGGAAATAGTATTGTTTGGTTTGTTATTGCGACATCTTTCATTAAGCTGAACAGAATTTAGGAGTTATCGACGTGCGGGAACGCTTCTGTTACAACGAGCGAGGAATTACAAGAATGACCCAGATCCAAGTATCGTTCAATAGAGGACAAAGGAAGGCGGCGTGCAACGACGACAACAAGTTCCCAGCGATTTTTTTCCGAAAGAGGGAACAGGGTTTGCCGCGCTCCGAAGTCAACAAGCCGCTGCGTATTGTTCGCTCTTTGCAAACGGGAGAATACATAAACTGAGTGAAAGAGGAAAAGTAAGTTTCGACGAGGAGCCAGAACACGCCTGGCCTGTCTCCTGAACTTCCCTGTTGTCCTTTGCCCCGTGCCCTTCTCCACCCCTTTCTCCCCTCCCCCCCGTGATCTCTAAACTTTTGCAAAATGGAGATCTTGCTAGCTACCACGATTCTTGTTAGAGTTCTCGGGAAACTAAAAATTTATGAGCACGGTTCGGGAGATACCCAATTGGTAACTTGATTGCTTGTCCAGATTTAGCTTGATTGGACTAGAAAATTTAACTGGGAGCAGAGTCGTCAGATGAGGGGAGGGAGCACGAATTCGGGGAAAATGTTACCCTCTCTCTCTGCTATTATTGGACTCATTCACGATAGAGACGAAACGCGTCACGTGACCGGGGATGCGTGGGGAACGTTGGCTATATCTGCTGAAATTTTTTTCCCCCCGACCTAATCCAAAGCGACTCAGTAAGTAAACTGAGCTCCTTCGGTGTGGAGTGGGTCAGTGGAGTGGGGATGAGTCGGAATGGGAATGCGTAGCGGAGTAGGGAGCGCTGGCGCGTGGAGTGGGGATCGCTGAACGCGATCACGCACTACCGAACGTCGCGGGGCGAAGTGTGACGATTAATATTTAAATATTTATTTCTCCTAGACGCACAGTTTTTTTAAAATTTGTTTTTTAATATTGCACTGTGATCCCGGTCTGAGCTGTGTTTAAAGTTTCAAGTTTCTAGTTCATCGGGAAGTGGTTTAAAATTCGATTACAAGATTTGATGCATACAACAACGACAACTCGGCAAACTAATATAAGCGTGGTAATAATAAAACTAAATAGAAATCAACACGCCTATTTTGTCCGAGACTGTACCCTCCGCGAGGAGCATTCTCAGAAATGCCTAAGGTAGCAAGGCGAGGATGAGAGTGGGGGGTAAATTGGGGGTGGGGATTAGCGTGGAATAGGACAAAGTTGAGACGGGGCCCGATCCCGAAAAACATCAATTCGATTACTGTCGCTTAAGCTCGAAAGTTCGGCGATGGCTCCCGTTCGGAATTGAACTTTACATTATTTTGAGGTGAAACGAGGTCGCATCGGGAACTGCCTCGGCTGTTTCGGCCCGGATTGGCCCGGGTTTAGGACGATGGGAATACCAAGAGAGTCCTGATGTCGATTGCTGTTCCCGCGATAGGAGGACCGGGCCAGCAGCGCCCGGCTGCATCTGAAATACGGTTGTAGATTGGATTAAAGACAAGACTTCTTTTCTTCCCGGATCGCTGCCGCTGGGATTCCCGCACGAAATAGACTAGAGAATCCTACCGGATACCTAACATCGCTACGATTCTAATCGAAATCCTCCTATTTCTGTTGCAGGTACGCATATCCCACTTCAGCTTCCCTTTGGTCTCGGTACGTAAATTATTAATTTTAACCAGCCAGGGATTTTGCAGAGGATTAATCGAGATTATGCTCTTAGTTAGTTCGGAGTTAGCAGATTTCCCTTTAGATTGTCAGCTTTAAGCCACCAGTGATCGATACCTCGATTGCCATGAGACATCGTTATTCTTCGAGTGTCAGTTCTTGAAAAATTCCCCGTTGTTTGTCAAAGGAGACTTTGTCAGGTGGATTTTGGTCCGTGGGTTTTTAAGTGGTTCGAAATTGAAGCGGTGACTTAAGCACGCTTTGATCTTCGAGATTAAATTGTAGGGCAAGTAGTTTTGGAGAGGGCTGTCGATGTTCATGGTGAAAACCGGTCGATACTAATTTCTTGCAGTTAAAAAATTCGTTTCTAACGGAATGGATATTATAAATTAATATAAAAAACGATTTAAATCGGCGGCTAAATGGCTTCCGAGATACAAATTCGCCCCTGAGGCTCCTGGACAGTGGTACAGAACGATGATCTTGAAATGTTTATGTTTCGTTAACAATTTGAAGAGCACCAAAGTGATGATTTTCCCCTTCCCAATTTTCATTGCAATTTACTGTACGATTTTTGGAATAACTTCGAAGCTCTATTTTGCATAAACGAATTAAAAACCAGCAAATTGATGACTTAAACTTCTCCAAACATTTCTTGTATTTCATTATAAAACAGTTGCGATTTTTCAAAATGGCCGACCTTAACCCGAGAAATCGAACGACCTAAAATAATTCATGAGCAAAGTACTGTATCTCTTAAAAAATGTTTGCAATAACTCCGTAGCTTTGTAGTTCACAAACAATTTAAAAAGCAACACCATTATTCACCCCGTAAGACTACAAAACTAATTCACACCAGCGCAATACCGTGCAAATATTATTAAAAAAATCTAGTGGATTGCGGTGAAAACTGGACTATTATGAATCATCCAGTAGGCACCCAGGAGGAGGATCGAATTAGTTCGAAGATTGATATTAAGAACTTTGTTTTTGTGCGAGACGAAGAGAATGAAGGGATCCGTTCCCTCTGAATTCCAAAAATCTGCGTTTAAGCGAAGTGCACTCGAAGACCACGTTCTCGAAAAAAATCACTGGCGGCGGCTCAGCGGCGCTCTATCAAAGTCCTCCGGCGATAGGATCCGAGTACAAAAGCGGGGCCGGCTCCCAAAGCGGTGGCTGAAAAATACCTAACGATCCATAGAGGGTCCAGGAGAGCGGCCGTATCGTTCCCACGACCGCAGGAAATCCCACGCGGTGCCGCACGGTCGCATCCACCTCGCGTTTCCGTTTTGCATTTCAAATTCCCGCCGGGCTCCGTTCTCGCGATTGCGTAAGCGTGCAGCCTGCGGAAGATAGCGAGCATCGATCTCGGACTGTTCTATCCGATACGAGGTCATGCCGCGTTCGTTATTCCAAAGAAGATTGCAGAGCCGCAGAAATTTTTCTTCCCCCCATGAAAAATTCAAGTTTCGGCCGTCTCTTCTCTTCCGGGCTTCTAGCTCGATCGCTTGCACCCGAGAGAGAACGGTTCCGAATTCGGATGAGTGGTGGCTTAAATCAACCCTAATTTTATGCATACTTCGTTAGGCGATTTAACGAAATTCTCGGCAGTGGAAGTAGGTCATCGTGTTGCACTGCTAACTTTTTAATATGAAAAATTAGTCGGCAAAATCCGGACAAAATATACAGTTCACTGAAACATTTGTTTATTTAGAATTGTATTGATGACAAAAATTTGCTGTAGATTAATTAGGGGATCCTTACTAAGTGTCATTGTTCAATACAGGGTGTCCCAAAATTACCTTAGTTTAATGAAATGGGAGGTTCCCGAGATCATTTCAAGCGACATTTTCCTTTGCAAAAATGTTATCCGCGGCTTTGTTTAGGAGTTATTAACGAAAAACACGGACCAATCAGAGCGCGATCTAGACGCGAGTTGGCACAGTCGGCCCGGCGCGCCAACTGTTCATTGGCCGACTGTGCCAACTCGCGCCTAGATCGCGCTCTGATTGGTCCGTGTTTTTCGTTAATAACTCCTAAACAAAGCCGCGGATAACATTTTTGCAAAGGAAAATGTCGCTTGAAATGATCTCGGGAATCTCCCATTTCATTAAACTAAGGTAATTTTGGGACACCCAGTATAACCCCCTTCCGCTGCGATCACTGCTTCGATTCTTGATCTGAAGCGCGAACACGCCGTCTTCAACTGTTCCTTGTTATAACGCTCCAAACGTAATAATCGAGAGGATTCAAATCTGGACTTTTGAAAAAGACCTGAGGCGACCCGGTGCTTCATTCTTCAACGAGCACAGAATCAAATTGCAACGGGCAATTCTCTTGGTCTTGGCAGCCTCTGACAGCAATTGTCGTACATTGAGCACATACGAGGTATATCGCAAGTCCTCTTGAGCGATCCGACGCATGCTGGCCTCACCTATCCCCAATGTCATGTCATAGTGAATAGTCTTCGAACTATAGAAATTCGTAAGAACCCACCTGCGTTTTTACGAGGAGATGGTACGGTTATGCTCCTCGCTGTAAATCAAAAGACGAGAGGGGTTAAGGCGCGTTTCTAAGATCGCGAAGGACCCATTCGCGAGATAATCTGTAAAAGGGGGTGAAGGGGTGGGCCGAGGAGGTGGCGGGCGGGGGTGAAAGGCGGTTTGCGGTGGGCTGCGGTAAGCGGCAATGAATTAATCGCCGTGAACAGTGCAAGCTCGGTCCAACCCCGACCAAAATCCCATGCCGGCCCTGCACCCTTTCCCCCAACGCCCTGTAAAGCCTCCCTAAAACCCGTAATGCCGGCGACCGCAGCCGCCGCCCCCGACTCTGTCGTTTTGGGCGCAGCATCAACAATTGTCCCCGCTATCCGTGACGTCGTATTAGCCCAAGGAGCGTTGTTAACCACCCACGCACCTACTCGAGTAGAGAAATCCATACCACCGACCGTCTTCTGCATCGTTTTCACGGTCATCGTTGAGGAATTTGGTCAGAGATAATTATTGTATTTGATAGTGTAAAGAATATTTTTTGGGGCGAGTTAGCTCACCAATTTGCCCACTTTTAATTTGCTTCGGAAGTACAATGTCTGGAGATTCCGGGGAAAATTAATTATTGTAAATATGAGGTCAGTTAAGTCATGGTTTAGCTGGACTTGAATTTGTTTATAAATTACATGGCTTTGAAGATGTTGGAACATTTGTTGAGGATATCTGTTTGCTGATTAGATATTTCGAAATCCTTTTCTGATTGATATGCCAGATTCTGTGGAAAATAAATTGTTGCATGACGTAATGTAAGGAAATTAGGGGAAGTTTAAGTCATGGTTTAGCTGGATCTGAATTTGTTTAAAAATTACAGAGGATTCGAGTTGCTGAAAAATTGCCTGAGCACGTATTCTTGATAGTGGGAGTCGTTCGAAATTCGTCGCTTTTTCCCGGTGGACGACGGGAATTTCGCGGAAAATTAATGATTGTATGACGTAAAGCGTGACAAATTAGGCAGGGTTTAAGCCATCGCGTTACCGAGTGAGTTCAAATTTGTTCATGAAATACATGCAAATTTTTCAAACTATTTGTCGAATCGAGTCAATTTTCAGAATCTATTATATATAATCGACGCAGGCGAAACGTATTTTTTGAATTATCAATACAAGCCCACATAAAATATTGTAAAAAATCATTTCTAGTGTTTTCTCTGAAATTACCGATCAATTGCAATTATTTCACAATTTCTTTTCACGCGATGTAGTGAATTGATTGCGACTGAAGGTAAAGTATGCAAATTACACAGTCGATTTTATCCGAATCAATATGAAAGACCCAGCTAAAAATCAACTATCGCATAATAAAGTGGACATAAAATTAGGGGTGGTTTAAGGTCACCGCTCTTCGGCGATTCCGGAGTTCGTTTAAAATCTCCGCAGCCGCGGAACTTCCCAATTTCTCTTTATCTCCATAAATACACTTGGAGGCCATAAAATCTTGCTCGATTCGGCAAGAGAATGGGGAAAAGCGAATGAAACACGGCTCGGTGGAATCGAGAACGCGTCAGAAGGCAGTGCCGAAGCGAGATTAAACAGGATCGAGTGTGGGGCTCGAACAGCAGCGGATTAAGAGAGAGAAAGGAGAGAAAGGAGAGAGAGAGAGAGAGAGAGAGAGAGAGAGAGAGAGACCCGCGTTGAAAAAGTTCGCTACATTTCGAAATCTTTGGTACACACGGTCGGTCGATATTGTGAGCCGGAAGCAGTTCCCTGCGTCGAATCACGTCGTCGTTAAACTGTCGGAAGGAGTTGTTGAAGCGCGATAAATCACGGTTCATAGAAATCAGCGGCCGAAGGAAACTCGCCGTCGCTTTTCCATGATATCTGCCGCCATTGGCGGAAACGTTTTAGGACGTGGGAATTACGGGAAGTCCCTCTCTTTTGATTCCGACCCATGACGGATAATGAGCGTGCCGGATGTGTCGTTGAAAACACTTTTTTGCCGGTCGCTTTTTAACGCACAAATTCAATTCCCACCCTCCAATTAAGGGGTTATATCGGGTTGTTGCATATGCAATTTTTTGTCAGAGTTTTGATCAAGAAATACTATTACAATCTTCAAATATATTATGCTCCCTCTGTCCCATAATAATAATAGAAAGAAAAGAAACAAAAGAAAATAAATATGTAGAATAATTCCCATTGAAATATTCACTTGCTACTATTATTATGGGGCAGAGGGAGTACATTTTAAGGTACGAAGCTGATCTTCAGTTTTTGAAGATTCCGAAACTTTTCAATGGTTAGTTCATTAAGGAAATTACGAGTTAAGATTATTGGTTTGCCAGTAGAAGTGCTAAATGTTCAGCGGTTGGTAAAGAATTATTTCTTATTTCTATTCCGTTGCACTGGTTACAAATCATCAGAGCGATTTTTTCATGAAAATTTATTTACTTAATATGTATCAGGTTTATGAATGAGCTGATTACATTCTATGAACTCCAATAGTTAGATTGATGTGAAACATGAATAAATCAAATACAAAGCACTAGAAATATTTGCAGAATTTTTTGTACTGTTTTTAATTGTATAAAATTATTAAGATAAAAAATTAATGTTTATGTATTTTTTTCCACAATTTTTATTTTGCATAAAAATTCGCAGTCTGCCAATAACAAATCAGTAAATAAAATGTCCGCATAAAATAGAATCGATTATTAATATTAATTTTATGTCGGTCAGCGCTTTGGAATTTTTCGAATTTTTCGGGCCTCCAGACGAAGCCGTGTTCTTGTTATTTTCCATTGTTTTTTGTTGCGAGAAGAATAGATTGACGGGACAATGGTAGTTTCTGTTGTTCGGGAGCGTGTTTCGCTCGAGAATCGATTCGCATGGAAACGAGGATTTATTCAACAATTGACCGCAGGAGAAATCGCTTGTCGTCATGTTGATAGTCTGACTAAGCCGTAGTAAATTGCCTTACTGAATGGTGATTCGGAATATTAAATGGCATCTCCAGCACGGGCACAGTAATTTGCAAACATCATTGATCGTTAATTATCCCCTTTCGGCTGTGTAAGCTGAAATTCAGGGAAGATCGTTTAACTCGTAAGCATTTATTAAGCGAGCCATTGTGGGCCTGTACATACGAAGGAAAAACGCGTTTTTGTGCTCAGCTCTTTTATAATTAGTTGATCGCGAGCGAACAATAAAAACGGAAGTATTGTAACGAAATCTAGCTGACTCTACGTCTAGGAAAAACGATGGTGAATTATATTTGTCAATTTATTAGGTTGGTAACCGAGTTCGCGAACTCCACATTTTCTCAAACATTCATTTATGTATACATACTTTTTAAGAGTATTTTATATCAAATTAACCGCAAAATTCAGAGCTTTCCAATGTTATAGAGTTCAAAAGGAATGTTCACCGAATGAGGTTACAATGATACAATAAAAGAACTACGGAACAAAAGGTCGCGAATTTAGTTGCCAACCTAATATATTTTGCGATACAAAAATTAGGCTGTATAGTTTAAATTTTGCGCTTCTGAATAGTAATACTAATAGAAAAAAGATACCTTTATTAATTTATTAGATAACTTCATTAATTTGTTTAAAGGAGTGCATTAGTTTCTAAAGAAATCTGAAATTTGGAAAGTAATAACCCTTCAAAATTTTATGTCCATCATGTATATCGTATGAAAATTAATTTTGAATATTCTTGAAAATTGCAGGAAAAATGTAGACTTTAAGCAATCATTTGTTAAATTTGATATAATTAAATAAAGGAGGCCTAGTTTTCTCTGAAGACCAATTTGCTATGTTTTTGGCTGCTTAATTTTTTAATCAGGATTATTGTCGGTATTTCAGTCAGCGACAAATACTTTAACGTCGTTTTCATCTCTTGAAAGTATTATGTCGGATAAAATGATATTGCGTATCGACATATTTCGTTCGATTCGTGTTTATTGTATCCCTCGATATTCGTCTGGCGCTGTGATTATCGAAAAATATTGTAGTTAACGCTCCCTTTGTTGGTTCAGACAAAGCAGCGCGCGTACTCCGTCGCCGTACTGGATGTTGCCCCACAGTTCCCCGCTGTTTCGCATTCCAGTTCATAGTACAATCTCCGGCGTATTTAAAAACATAACCTGTTATACGATTATCTATCGCTTGCGTCTCTGCTCCGCAATGAGAATTCTGATAAGACAATCAACTCTTCTCCAATAATGAAATTGTCACTCGACTTTGGAGCTCTGTGTAATTTTTAAACAAATTCAAATCCAACTAAACGATGACTTAAACGGCCCCTAATATTATTCCATACACTGCGTCATACTTCATTCATACAAATTGATCGACCTCGACACATCTAACCAGCAACAAAATATTTCTACATACAGGGTGTGTCGCACTGAAGTTATGAAAACAATTTGTGTACAAAAATTGTTCGGTATGAAGTGTACAATCATATAGTCTATTTTTTTAGGAGTAGAATGCTGGGGAGGGGGAATTTCAAAGTCAAATTAAGTTTTGTAAATGGAATGTCCTGTTTTTTATACCATAGATCGGTAGAGTATCAAATTCTGAGTATAATAGCGTCGACTTTCATATGTCCTAAACCTAAAAAAAAACCGAGCTTGAAGCAAAATTTAATATTTGCTCTTTTGTTCCATCGTGTTTTTGTGACGAGGAGACTAAAGGTACTATCACTTCATGCGCTATAACCTGACAATCCCTTGACCGATTGCAGTGATCGTGCTCTTGTCTTGTAGAGGAAGGTTACAGCTTTTAGGATATGTTTTGTTTCAATAGATGGCGGTAATAGTTTCCTTTAAATCAAAGAAGTTCCGTTATTTTCCAGACATATTGTGTATATTTAAAGGTGGTCCGGGGCCATCCAATACACTCGTGTTCCACTGATAAGTTTGGATAATCGAGGTTCCATTGTATCGAGGATTAAACGAGTAAACACGATCGAAATCGTGTCGTGATTGGTATCATTTCACTCGTAAGAATGTCACCAATCGATTGGTAAAAGTCTCGCAGAGTAACAATCAAGAACAAAAATGTTAAAAATTCGCGCCGTCTAATCGAATAACCGCAGGTCCCGAAATTGATGGATCTTCATTTAAAAAAACTGTCAAAACGGCCACGTTTGATTGGAGCAGAGAATGCGTCAAGAAGCACGCTCCAATTTTTCCGCAAATCGCATCGGATGCCTAATTGAGCCGGGCAGAATGCACTCGGCGCAACGTCGGGCATTCGACGTTGATTTTTGACGATTCTGCGATCGGCACGCGAAAGGCAGTCGGGGGGCCGTCCGCAATATCGCCAGTTTCTGTCGCAATCCAGCCATTCCGAGGCCGGTTGTCCGCAATTTGCGCGGGGATATCGACAGAAATCCGGCGGTCGTGCGTGGGACGGCTCAATTCCCGAAAAATCTGCTCGCGCCGCGGAACCGGAAGGCGACGTTCAAATGCATTCGACCGATAATCGGTCCGCGGGCAATAATTGCCGAATTGCCGTTAATCGAATGGTGTTTACGGCCGGCGCCGCTTTCATAAAGGTGATCCCCGGTAATCGGCTGTAAAAAGCGGCGACAAACATTCGTCCCCCCTCCCTTTCTCTCTTTATTGTCGCCGCCCTCCCTTCCCGCGAAAGGGCCACGAAATCATTCGGCTCCACCCTTCCCCGCCGCGCCGCTTTCATCCTCTTCATCGCGTCCGCTTTGCTCTCATTTTTCTTTCCTCACCCACACCCTTATCTCTCTCTCCTCTCTCTCTCTCTTTCTCTCTCTGCCTCCCTTTTGTGTCGCGCGATACCTTTGTCTCATCTTCCCATCGTTCTCGCAATAAGTCTTCGCTGCTACACTTGTCGGCTGGACCGGGGAGATACTGCACGATTGAGAGGCGGACGTCGAAACAATTATGGCCTCCGGGATATGAACACTCGGGCACGATGGCTCCACCAGAAAATTAAATCGTTTCGAGGTTTCCTGACGTTAAGCGATGCTTCTCAGCTAGTATTTTCTGGCGACGTTCGATTCTGGGAGGAGCGAACCGCAATGCTGCTCATACTTACGCGTGATACAGTGCATAGAGAATTAGAGCAGAGCTGGGGAAAATAGTATTTTAAATAGCGAATACAGTAAAAGCTCCTTCGTTGTCCAAAGGCCGGGGGTTTGAGCGGACAACGACCGTGCCCGGACACTATTTTTGATTTATGACTGCGTCTTTAGTGAAACGGCTAGTTAAATGAGAAAAAAAGCATTCGCAGTCAAAAGCAGTCAACTGTCTGGCTTTGAAAAACTCCTTATTTCCTTGCCATATTCCTTTCCTATTGTTTTCCGTTCTGCGCGGGTCTAGACAGTCCTGGGACACATCTGGCGACCAGATCCGCGCAGGCCTAATCCTCTCGTTGACAGGCAGTGGTGTGGGTAGGCACTGGACAACGATCGTGTCCACGATTCAGGACAACGAAGGAGCGATTACTGTAGTAAATAGTCCTGTTTCATATATGAAAATAGAAGCCTCGCCCCTTTAAAATGAGCCTAGTTACATCTTGCTCCGCTTTCCTCTCCCGGCGTGTTACATCGAGATGATTAATATCAAAAGGTTCTCGAGCTTAAGCAAAAAATCGCTGGATATTTACTCCGCCGTTGTAACCGGAAGCGAAAAAATCGCGGAGGAATTTATCTCGCGGTGGTTTTATAAAGCGGACGAGAGCGCGCGCGCGGCTCCGCATGCGAAATATGTAAAACTTAAAGGTTCTTTTTTTTACGTTCGGCCGTATAGAATTCCATTAAGAGGGAGTCGGCTTGATTATCTAACGGAGCATCAACTTCTTTCAAGCGGAGCAAAAGTTCTCGTTGAACTGGAACTCAACCCTCCACGTCCGTGAAAATAAGGGATCCTCGTTTACATAAAATCCGCGGAACAAAAGTTCCAGACCGGGAAGACTTTATTTTATAACTGTTGCCCCGGGCCGCGGGAGATAACAGTCAAAGAAATTAATGTTATTTCGTAACTAATTCAAACTCCCCGCCCACCGGCCTTCGCCTTCAATCTCTGCGCTAAAACGGTGCTCATGAAAATTTTCTGGGAGAACCGAAAAATCGTTGGAAACTTTATTATTAATGTATTACTTGCTACTCTATTATTATTTTCAATTATTCAAAGAAGAACGTGTCTATTTTGTTCTTTTTAAAAGGACTCATTTCATTCAGGATTATATTGTACATTGTTTGTATGTATTAGACATTTTTTCAGGCATTTTGTTATATTAAACATATTTTCATCTGTTTTAATATACATTCGCAAAAAATAATTTCGTATTATTACTTTGTTCCATTACTTAGTAGTAGCAGCAGCCATTCTGATAATTTCCAAAGATTTCCATTAATTTTTGTTCATCAAGAAAGTAGTATTTTCTATTTTATTCTTTCTTAAAATTAATATTGTCTGTTTTCACCTTCTAGAAATAATTTATACATTTTTATATACCAGAAACAATTTTTGACTATTTTGCTATGTTAAACATATTTTTATGTATTTTAATCTGTTTGATACAGTCTACTCGAAATGACGTATGTTTATCTGTTAGAAATAATGTACAACTATTCCCATTTATCAAAAATTCCATTACCACTAATTATACCAGTAATAATCTCGAGATCGTCTGAAACAGACGCAATTTCTCTCGACAGCAATTTAAACTCGTTCCAAAGGTATTTCAGCGACGTGTCAAGGCGAGTTTCTATGAAAAGCACCACGTGGATCGCCGGGAAAGATAAATTCGTGCAATCTGCGGCGATATCGAGGGCCGTGAAAGCACCTGGCCGACTTTCGTATATCAGCTGCAATCGCGTCGGGTGATTAATTAATCCATTATCATCCGGGCTGATTACGAGCAGGACCAGAGTCAACAATGTGACTTACGTCGGCCCCTAAAGAGCCGTTCTCACAAAAGCCCTCCTGTCAACCTGTCACGGTCATGGTCCAGCGATAGTTTTTATTAGAGCCTGGCCTGTAAAGGGTGAAAAATTGAACCTGTTTCTGGGCACAGACCCACCTATACGCCCACGCAAACTGACCGAGACATTCGAGGCTCTGCGGAGACTTTCGACAGCGATAAAGAACAATGGGAAAGATTGTCGATACGATGGATGGCGGATTTTGGGAATCTATTTCTATTTGAGCTCGTTTAGCTCTGACGGCTGCACAGGCCGTTCACACGATGCATTTTTTAACGCTGCACAGCACCGTCGGGGTTCAAAGACGATATTTTCACGTTAGGACGACACGAAGTGTCTTTTTATACTATTTTCGGGTATCCGATGCTAATGAAACTGGATAATCAAGGTGGTATACATAAATTTTTATCTCGTAGACTATCTGTGCTATCGAGTTGATTCTTCTTCTGTGATAATCTACAAGTTTCGTACTATGGTAAACAATTTTTTATTATCGGCAAATTAACTTTTACTACACAGAAAAAAATTGGTAGCATACTTATGTAAATTACTGAGCACGTGCTTTAGCTAGTCGATCATCAAAATCGACGTTTCTCCAATCAATATCAAGGATCTACCTAAAAGTAAACTATTGTATTACAAAGTATATGTCAAATTAGGGGAGGTTTAACTAATCGTTTCACTAGTTTCGCATTTGGTTATAAAATACGAGCAATTGGATTCTCCAAATTTTAATTATCTTCACAAGGAAAAAAATACATACTTTTTCATCTTGAAAATTGTTTGTTGAGATAGACTTGTTACTGAATAACTTGTTGTTAATATTAGCCAATGTTTTAAGTGATATTTCTAAATGTGTACAATGACACGTACTCGATAAAAATATTTCAGTCAATTCGCAGATTCTTGGTTCTGTTACGAGAATGTTATATCTCGGGGTAATTAAATTACTGGTTTTGAATTTATTTATAAAATACGAGCAATTGGATTCTCCAAATTTTAATTATTTTTACAAAGACGATAACACATATATTTTCATCTTGATAATTATTTGTTGAGATAGACCTGTTACCGAATAACTTGTCGGCAATATTATACAACATTTTAAGCAATATTTCTAATTTCACTTTCCTACTTTCGAATTCCTTCTCGAAACACGAGCTGTCAAACTTTCCTTCGGGTTGCCTTGATAAAGATGAAGCTCGCAGCTACGACTTGATTCCTCTAAGCCCAAGTTGTCTACCAGCCATAAAATCGCGTATCCCCTGAACATCTTGAATCCGACGATCACGGTTGTCAAGAGTGGACTGTTAGCATCCGGTGAACCTAACCCAGACCAGCCGTAGGGTCCATCCAGGGGCCCCTAAGGTCCCACGGCGGTCAAAGTGCGGTGAATGCGCATTGAGCACTGCGCGCAGTTAACTAGACGCTACTCGAGACGCGCGGGGGTCGATTCCTCGAGATAGATCCTGCGGAGAGGTCGCCGGATCCCGCCACAACACCGCAAGGCTCAACTTGGATAGTCGCGCGGGGATTTGGGGTTTAACGTTGGTCAGGTTGCACCAACAAGCCTCGAAACCTTATCTCGAAATCGCGGCGATCCTGTACCTCGGACATCCCCGGGGGCCGCCAAACAGTTGCCCGGGTTCACCGCGATTAACGATGGCTTATAAAACGAATCGTACCACGGAAAATTAGGGCCGGGCCCGGTGCATGCATCCGCGCAGTTAGACCCCCGCCATAATGTTGTCCCAGTAAGCTGGGAACGAGAAGCCACCCCTGTACGAGTCTCATGAAATCTTGGAACTCTCCTGAACGCGTTGGCTTTGCGAATTATTATTTCTCTTGGATCGTTGACGCCGCAGCGTGGTTTTAGAGTGGTTGTTCTGAAAATGAAGAATAGAATAGTATCTCTTTTTAGTTGATTCGATTAATGGGAACAGTGTGCAATTTCTAATTGACGTTCCAAGACGTTCCGGAGGTATGATTGTAATAATTATCAGGTCATTAAGTATGAAACTTGACAAATAAAACATGAATTTGCATTTCAAACACATTTGTCACGTTTCATACTTAACGACCAGATAAAAAGTTTAGTAAGAAATACAGTAAATTCTCTATAGCCGCAAACGCCTCGGGGGGATTTGTTTGCATCTAACGATCTTGGTTCTACTTTTTTCGAGCTTCAAAGGCCGAGCCGAACGTAGAGAAGGACAGCGCGTGTAACGCGAGACCACGCACGGGCCTTCGAGCTGTGCCGGCGACTGCGACTCTCCGCGTCTCTTTCTTTCATATACGCTGTCCTTCTTTGCGTTCGAAACTCTCATCGTCAATTAAACCACTAAATTCAGTTCATATTATATCGTGTTTGGTATCATTTTGCATTAGAAAAATGCCAGGAATATGTTGGTGAAAGTCCCATGAAAAAATAATGGAAAATAAAGAAGACAGAATTTTGGTATAACGTTATGATGACTCACGGGCGTTTGAACTGTGCCGACGACTGCGACTCTCCGCGTCGCGTTAGTAGTGGTTCACACTGATATACCGAGCCGAGATCAGTGTATTGAGTTGGAGGGGATATTTTATTTGCGACTATAGAGAATTTACTGTAGTTAGGTGGACCCTGTGTCCAGGGTTAGAGGCTAGTAATCTTCAGAAATTCCAAAAATTTTCCTCGAGGCAATCCAGGAAACGTGGTCGACTGTATTTCCACCAATCGGAATTTTGGCTTCGACAATCAATTTTCTAAGAACCCCGAAAACTCGCTGCATTACAGAATCATAAGGGATTCTCTTCAGAGTAGCCCGAGCTCTCCTGGTTGAACCACACAACCGGTTCTCAACGGATCTGTTGATCCATGTCGCAAACATCGAAGCCATATTACAGTGAAGCAGTCGCGGGTTCCGGTTTAGCAGTCGTTTCTCCGGTGCTCGATAGATGACCAAGCAAGCAAGGCAAGCAAGGAAGCTGCCAGGCAATGAGGCTGCCCTGCAAACAGGGCAAAAGTGGTGTGGGAGGAGCTCGCGAGCAGCCAAGCAACAAGGATCAGCGAATGCAAGAGCGCCCGGGTGCTTTATCCAGTTAATTAACTGCCGGGAATTGCCGGCTTCTACGATACGCATCAATTTACTGCCAATTTCCAGCAATATTCTCAATTAGGATTGAACGCGTCCACGCAAATTGTTGCGGCCCTCAATCACCGGCCGATCGCTCCGCCAGGGTCTCGTGTTTCCACCCGCGTCATTCACACGTATATCCACGACTCTTTAGACACCAGCCTGATTTCGCATGATCGCAGTCCACTTTGCACCAAAGAAACTCACGCGCACACACCTTTGTTTCACTCCTTAAGGATGTTCTGGAGATAATATAAAAACGCAACAAAATTTTTGAACATTTGACAAGATATAATTCTTACTAAATTAATGCAATTACCAAAGTTTGGGTTCGATTCACTGCACCGTTTAAGAATTATAGCAACTTAAAGTTTTCGCATTTTAACACGTCTTCTTATGGAGAATTCACAAGATTCCACTTGAAACCCTATTTAAACCTTGAAAAAACGCAACTAGAAACTCCAGTTTTTTTTTATATGTAGTAAAAATTATGTAATTAATTATGTTCAAAATTTATTAGGATTCACTGAACAGTTACGGAGCAAAAAAATTATAAACTGTTAGAAAACGTCAAATTTATCGTGTTGTCTCTCACTAGCATGGAAGCGCGACAAGTGTAGACCACTGAATGTAGCTACAGAGGGTACAGTATTCGCAAAAGTTTCATGCAAAATATACTCATGAATGGCTTTCATTGCCCATATATTCATGGATTTCGAATTTCTTGTACTTTTGTCTCCCATTGTACCTCCAGAACATCCTTAAAACACGAATTTAATCAAATACCATCGGTTCTAACTAAAGTCATCTATTGCATGATGAAATATATCCGCAATTAGGGCGGGTTTAAGTCATCATTCTACTGGCTTCGAATTTGTTTATAAAACACGAGCAATTAGATTCACCAAATTTTAATTATCTTGAAAATTATTCGTCGAGATAGACCTGTTACTGAATAACTTGTTGCTAACATTAGCCAATGTGGTTAGCGATATTTCTAAATGTGTACAGTGTTTTTAATAAATAAAATAGCTTATTATTATTAATTCGAAAGATAATTTTTACCTTCAATGATATGTATGTATTTGAGAAAAATATTTCAGTCAATCCGCAGATTCTTGCATCTGTTACAAGAATTTTATGTTTCGGGGTAATTGAACACTGTTTTGCCAGTGTTTTCAATGAATTATGGTTTTCGGGGTGCAGCCAAATGATTATGTGGGAGGGGCGGGGTAATTAGAGGGGTACACAATAGTCGAAAATTGAATTCGACTCGGAAATCGCTGATTCTCAGGCTCGGCTCTAATAATCGAAGAGCAACATTCCGACCGGGGATTCCTAAATTCAATTTCGCGACGGTAATTCGAAAATTAGCAATCAGCACCGCCGCGGCTTTTATTGCCGAGGCAGCGGTTACTCATTACCGTGATTTATGCGCTTAATATCGGCGCACTTGTGTTAAACAACGAAATATTCGGGCTTCGGTGGCTGAGTGTGAGTCGGTGGCTTCGGTAGAATTTCCTGTGTGGGTGGAAGTTAAATAGAGAACTGTGAGGGGTAGAGTGGCTCCCGAATTACTATAGTTAGAGACGGATTGTACTGGAAAAAGTAGATCGAGTTTTTGGATCGTACGGATATTAAAGGCCTGTTGGATAATGAGATACTCTTGGGATTTTGATGTCGTAATAATAATAATAACTTTGACTCAATTTTTTACGAAAAAGAAATATTGTTAAGATAGGGTGAACCTTCCACGTTAGAATGAGAAAGCTTCAGCTCGATTCGATAAGCGGTTCCCAAGATAAAACTTCATAAAGATTGATCTTCGAGTAATGAAAATTGTTGGCATCATGTACATACATATACATCAAAGGCTTGTATTTTTAAAGTAAATTGGAAATCAGCAAAGTCATGACACAAACTTTCCTTAATTTTCCATATAGAGCATCACACAATGCTTGATTTTTACCAAAATCTCTCATATCGACATGAAAAAGTTATCTATTTGTGATAGTATAACCCAAAACATTCATTCACTGTTGTACCCACCAATTTTTGTCACGAATCCATAAAATCCACAGTCTGGACATAGCGAAAACGAATTGACGAACGTAGAAAGAAAGAAGAAACAAGAGCGCTAATGGAATAAGAAGAAACCAGTGGAATAAGTCGGCTGAAAAAATCATAAGAACAGAAGGGTGGCAGCAGGCTCTCAGTTCGCTGCGAGGGTAGGAATTCGAGCGTAATGCAAACCGGCCCCACGTGTGTTTGCTCAGCCTCCGAGAGAATAATGTACACACACCGAGGCGTTAATGAGATTTAAAAATAATTTTGACTATCACATTGCTCGTTAACACACAACCTGAAACATATTACACTTTTGCTGCACTAATTGTTACCACTGACATTACTAAAATCAAATTTAAATCCTTCTCACTTGTAAAATCTTAAAGACTCTCGACAATCAATTAGCTAACATGTTTCTTTACTCGTAATGAACAGAGTGAGCAAATTAGACATCAGACAATCCTTCAGAACATTTTTGTAGCAGTCATTATCATTTCCTCCAGTAGAGAGATTTTCTCAAACGAAGCCATGTATATAATTTCTTTAAACACGAGTATTTTATATCAAATTAATCGCAAAATTCAAAGCTATCAAATGATATACAGTTCAGAAGGAATGGTCACTGAATGAGGTTTTAATGATACAATAAAAGAATTACGAAACGAAAGATCGCGAATTTAGTTGCCAACCTAATACATTGCTTTGTTATGCTATTTAAAATTTGTTACAACCTCCACATCAGAGATAGACAGTTTATTATTTTATATCTGATAAAAAGGCAAAAGTATTCACGATGTTATTAATATTTGATCTGGGGTATTACTAATTGTTATAAATACCATATTTATCTCATTATTTTTCATATTTAATATACGCTCAAATAATTCATTCAACAATCTTATCCGCCGTTTCTCTCGAAGATCTCGTCCCAAGGGTTGCAAAAGATATATAAAAAATTCGATGCGTTACAATTTGGACGAATCATCGAGAGAACATTAATCGAGGATAATTGAGCACTTAATCAATTCTCGTCGGATTGGAACGTGAATGGAAGCCCGATTAATAAAGTTAATGAGGATGTCTCGCGGAGAATTTACATAAAAAAAGACTATTAATAGCTGAAAGTTGGTGAAGCACGCGGATGTGCTTTTGGGAATGGATGTGCACGCGTGCGGCTGTGTGCAGGCTGATGCAATTGGCGCGCGCGAGCCTAGCCGGTCCGAGCGGAATTACTCGGGGCAAAACAATGCCCAGGAAGAAAACTCATTATACATAGCTCCATTATAACCCGCGCTCCTTGTAGTATCCTTTAGCTATACTTATATTCGTCGGTGTAACCAAGCCAACGTGGAATTTTATGCCGGCGCACGGAGCAGCGTCGGGCGAACGAATTAATGCCGCAGAATTTGTCCTCTGTCGGGAAATGAATTTGCCCGTGTTCGGGTGGAAACGGTGACGACAGCGGGGGAAACGGAAACCGGGGCTCCTGCCGACCCCTCCTCGAAACTGTGAATCAAGTCTGCGTGTATTATTTCACTGCGAAGTGGCTAGTATACCTCGGTGATTAGTTCTTTCGATGAATCTTCTCTTCCAGCTAAATGGGGTGGTGGCGGTCGCTTAAACAATAATTATAATTCAATGGAAATATCAGGCGAAACATTGATTTTAAAGGGTGATTCCAGCTGGATAAGCATGGTACCAATTTTTATTGGTATCTTGTGCAAAACAAAGCTTTCGGGTTGAAACCCTCACCTTAACACCAAAAATAACAGTTATTCTACAATTTTCTACGATAAAAATCATTAGTAAAAAGTTGGTCGTTATTGAAATTTAAGATAATCTACACAAAATATAAAGAAAAAAGTTCTAAGAACAAAGTGGTTAAAAAATATCGATTTTTATCCTCTTTGGTTACAAGTAACAGTTATTAGTGTCCAAAAATTGGATCCTGCTCGATAACTTTTATCGACGAAGTAAAACTGTTTCGATTGCTCAAAGCAGTTATCGATGAGAGAAGTTTATTTCATCGCTCGTAACAGTTATCGATGAGAGAAATTTATTTCGGTCGCTCATAACAGTTGTCAAATCGACATTCATGATGTAAGACTAAATAGGAAGAATGTACTTTTTATTTATGTACAAGAGAACAGGTTCTAACAGATTTGATAAGAGATCGAAACAGTTGCGCCGAAAACATCATTAAATTGAATCTTCACCAGCATATTGGTGAAATTTTTCCGAATAAAACGAGACCAAACACTAATTTCGAATTTGTTTATAACGTACCAGCATTTGAATTCCGAAAATTTTGATAATCCTCGTAAAGATCAGGGTGGTGTACACGAATTTTTATCCTGTACACTATCTCTGCTATCGAGTTGATTCTTCCTTTACGTTAATCTAAAAGTTTCGTGCTATAGTAAACAAATTTTTTTCTTATCGACAAATTAACTTCATTACATAGAAGAAAATTGTGCCGAAAATATCCGGGGAAAATGACGGGTGGCTTTATAGAAATTTCGGGCAATCACGCCGAGCGAATGTCGCGATTCCCATACTGCTGCGCTGTCAAGCTTAGCCGCGCGATTTGCGGCGCAATCGGCCGTCGGTGATTAATTAACAGGGGCGTACCTACGCGCCTGGGCGGCGTGTCTTCCGCGTGCGGCCGTACAAAGCGGGCAATCGGTGTTTTTGTGTCACGGGCTTTTTCCCCGTGCACGGTGAAAAAGGGGACCTTCAGTGCTCATCTCTGCGTCTCTCTCTCTCCGACTCTCTCGTCGAGTCTCACTGGCTAACGAACAACAGCCATTAAGCGGCTCGCGCAGCGCGCTGCAACGCTCTGCAACGCGATGCAACGCGCGATGCAACGGGAATTTCACATGGCCACGCGATCTGCCCGGGATATTGACCGGCCGCCGCGAAATTTTTTGGCACAAACATGCCTCGTGATTGAATTCCGGCGCCGGGAAAAGGGAATTGGTAAAGAGCGCGCGTGTCTCTTCTTTGTTTGACGGTTGTTCGCGCGGAAACCGAACAGCCCCGAATTGTTACGCTTAACGAGCAAGCGACGCGGTTTAAGAGCGAAAAGTCAATGGCCGGCGTGTTTTTCGTTGTCTCATTCAGCGGGAAATACGAACACGCCCTATTATTATACTAAACGTGGCCGATGAACTTTTGAGGGACACCTTCGGTCAATAAAAATGATTCCAGTTTTCAAAAATACGGTATGTTGAGCGCAGCATGCTGGGAATTTGAGTTTGTTTAAAATGGCTATAAATGGCTAATATCTCCGTTATTTGTAATAATATGGAAAAAAATGTTATGAACAAAATTTGCCACTTCTTTTGGACACTCGAGAAAAATTGAAGGGAATGTATAACTTCCTTTTGCCGGAGCAACTGTTGCAATTGTAAAATTGTTCCTTTTTCTCCAAACTATAGCGAAATTAGCTATGTTTGAGAGGATGGTTCCAAAATTCAGATTTCCCCACTGCTTCTCGCTGGCAGCGCAGACCTCCGCTCCGAATTTCCGGGCAATTATGTTTATACGCTCCGACTGGGAGCGGAAGTTGCGGTGAAAGTTGAGTTTGAGGAAAAGTTTCGCGAAAATAATCCACGGATTTATAATTAAAAGGCTGTGGTGCGTGATTCGAGTGCCAATTTCCCCATTGGTTTAAATCATTTTTCTTTTCAGTCAAAATTCGAAATTCCTGGAAGCACGAAGTATGAAAGAGAGTTCATGTTTCACGTGAATGAAATATCGAGAGGAAGACAAATTGTTAATTTAAACAAATTCTACATTGAAGCAGGATTGATTTTTTTTATTGAAATCCACGGTGATCTTTAAGCTCGGAAGGTTGCGCACGATAAAAAAGTTTGAATATTGGGTTACACAAATCCCTTTGAAGTATATACAATATATTCCAGCGACGACGCGCGCGGCCATATTTCCTAAAATCAATATTTACAAATTTATCGAAGTTATTCCAGACATGTGTGGTATCTCGTACCTTGAGCTATTATTCACTGGAATATTCATTATACACAGAATTTGTACAACTTCCAAACATCAATTTAAACATGTTCAAAATTCATCAATCACAAGCTATTTTTTTATTTTACCATTTTGCTGTATTATTTTATTCTTGCACGAAATACCACAACACGGTATTCATCATTTTATGATTCTACATTGTACCAAGTATTATTCGATTTTATCATAATATCATTCTATTATATAGAATTACGAAACATTGTCTCTTGTCCCATTATTTTATTACATTGGGTATCCAGAAAATGTATAAAATATTATATGTATCTCTGTATGTTTTGGTAGCTGTATTGAAATAATAGTTTTATAACGTTTTATCCATGTATTTTCAACTTTCATATATATTATAACAATTTTAACAATTATTTCTATACGTTCATGTATTTATGTTTCTTTCAAATTTTCTTTTTCCAAAAACTTTATATGCAAAACATTTACTTTGATATCATAATTTTAATAATTTATAAAATTAGAAGCATGTTCAAATAATTTTCCCAAGTAAAATTCAATAATATGTATGTGGTACATTGGACAGACACACAGAACTGAGTAAAAAAGCCTTTGCAATTTATAAAAATTGCAAAAGTTATGCACCTTCGATTTATTTAAATTACGAGAAGAAAAAAATTAATTTTTGTTTATCTATTTCTTCGAATGAGAGAATTTACATATAATTCGTGTAAAGATGTGTAGTTACAATAATTTTCCAGGTAGTTCTATCGAGTGAGAAATTTGTTGGTGTCCCCTAGGTTTAGTTATTGGACAAAATGAGATATAGCCATGGCCCAGTGGCCGATTCGTTCGGTTGACGTATGTGTGTTCTCGACGGGGACGACAGAGAGCTTATTCCTATCTCGACACGGCGTTATTATCGCCATAATTCACGTCGCCTTGACGCGCACCTTATAAAAATATCGATCCTTTATTGGTGGCCACTTCAGCCTCCGTGACTTCTTTCTCCACCCCCGAAACCCCTTTCCCTACTATTTTCTTTGTCTCCGGGGGAGGTGACGTTGACGGAAAACCTGGTCCTCCAGTCCCATGATAAATGGTCATTGGGAAAACATCGAGCATTCTTTTCATATCTGCACGCGTGCACCGACTTCTACAATTGCATCCTTCTAGAATATGCAATTCCCCATGTTTCACTGTTACGTAATCAGATTTACAAGAGCGTGTTCATATTTAATACAGTTTCGAAAGGAACGATTTGTTCGAAAATTGTTGTACTACTGTATCCATCGAAAAATTCTAAAAATTTTCGAAAAATGCCAGAGTATGAAATTTGACAGAGTTTAATACGATTTGTATTTGTTCAGGCCTGCAATGGCCACTACCACTGAGAGTAAGATTTTATTCGATTCCACCTTCTTAAAATCCGTCCACGAAAATATCAAATTGCATAAACATCCGCGGTCTATTTATGTTTCAATGTCACGTAAAGAAATTTACAAGATTACGTTGATTTTCTACAGAGTTGTGAAAGGAACGATTTGTTAAATTCTCTTTGGAAATGAAAAGATAATAGATCGGAGGATTATTCAAATTCCCAGGGGATGGCCGGCGAAGTAAAATTTCCTTAATTTCACGTTTTAATTTCCTCAATGAATACTATGCACTTGCACCATCCCTCAGCTGCATAGTTTCATTAATACATTGTTCTGCGGAAAAAAGAGATGGTGTCTTCTTAATAAATTATCAATCTTCTTAATTTCACCTCCTAATTTCGTGCACTTGCACCCCGTGTTGGTCTTTAAGGGTTGGAGATAGAAAGCTTCTTTGGATTAACTTTCTAACGAATTCGTAAACAAAGTATGCACTTGCAGCACGATACAATTGCGTACTTTCGGTAATAATCTTAAAAAGCAGGAGGGGGTAGCTTTTAGATATGAATTCGATTAGGGTGGTGAACCGTACAGAACTTCTTTAATGTCATGGTTTAATGTCTTAAAAAAAGAAGAAAGGAAAACAAGGAACGTATGCGCTTGCACCGAATGTCCGGCGGCACAATAGATATTCTTAATAAGAAAGAAGAGAAAAAATGGCGGTGTTCGGGGGATGATTTGAATGCTCAGGGAGTGGTCGGCAAAGTAAAAGCTCTCGGGCCGGAAGACGAAATAGCTCGGCGGCATTGTGTGGCAGTTTGCACGCCCACACACTTCGGTGTGATGCACCGGTCTCGCAATATACACACATACATGTACACCTATACGTACATGGGTGGTTGGGGGTGGAAACGGAAGAGAGTCGACGAGATGTGTGCGTGTACGTATGCCCGTGTGTTGTATGCGTGTGTGGACCGCGCCGCGCCAGTGGAAATAGAGTTTGGGACGCGCGAGAGTTGGCCCGGACCGTTTTATGCATACCGAATGCATATCGAGCCATTCTGATGCATCGCATGCATGGACAATTGATTTATAGCCGAAATAAACTGCCCTCCTTTTCGATAAATAGAAAAGCTCCCTCTGCCGAACCGGGGGAAACCCAGACCACGGGGAAACTTGCTTTTCGATACTGCCCTCCTGATGGAGGGACTGACTACCCGGCATGCACCGCGTCGCACGCCCACGCTCGATACTCGCCCCGTTTTCCCAAATTCGGAACCGCGACCATGCAATCTCCCCCCTTCTCCTCCGGAGATGGGCCGAAGTTGTTTTTCTTCGATCTGAATTCTTTCTGCGGGTTTCCGGGATATGCCGCTGGATTTTGGAACCGTTGCAGATTTTCGGACGGGAGATTTTCAGTGGAGTGGCAATAGAATTCATCTAACAGTATCTCTGTTAAAAATGAAAATTTCATTACCACCAGAGAAATAAATATTAATTTCTCCATAAAAAAATAGAGGATGCTGGTCACCAATTAGAAGGGCAGTTCAAGCGAGCCTCCCTCGAGATTGGCGATGTCTCGGATCGCGGGAGTAGTGTCAGCCCAATTGGGTCTATTTAAATTATTCAACGGAACGACCAGCCAGATCGAGGATCCCCGAAAGACGTCGGATGTCCTGCGTATAACTGGCAACAAAGCAGCGACCGGGCGATATTTATGGCGTGCCATAGAACGCCGGAAACTTCCCCCGACTCTTTATCGTTCGCCGGTCTCGCGCCTGTTTCGTAAAATCAGCCATAAATCCCGGCGACCCTGGCGAACGTTGCGGAACAGTTGAAAACTGCTTAGCAAAGGACTTACCCACGCCCAGGCTGAGTCCCGTTCGAAACCGAAGACCTCGTGGATTAATGGCGCGCCGTGACAGCCACGACAACCATGAGGAAACACCATGGAACTTCCTGCACACGCGCAGAACGTTCGATACATCCTCCAAAATGATAGCACGTGTGGGTAAGACCTTTCGAATTGCTCCTCCAGTTTGGCACCTGTTATATACACCATTGCACATTTTTGGCGGCGATTTTGGTAGTGAAATGTCCGTTTCGCAACAGTCACTTAAAGTTACAGTTCAACCAACCAAATTTTTATCCATTTCTTAAACAGTATACATCCAAAGAAATAAACAATCCCTCGCGGATGCATCTTTACAACCTCGGTAGTCGTCAATCAGAAATATTAAAAGGCGCCATTCTAGCTCTTATCTTACAGTATTTCCAGAAATTAGATACCGAGAGAGGTGCGGATGAGAGAGAAAGAAATTTTCTCTTCATACTACGTTTCTTCGTGTGGTAAAAAATTCAAAAAGTTCGGGAACCCGGCGCTAAACAAACGCCAGAAGACAATTTCCGGGCCACCGTCTTGTCAAACAGCAGCAGACGATTCCAATCGGCAGATTTCTCGATCTGATTAGGCGAAACTGCCCCGGGGGCCGGTCCCCACGGCTTCCACGCGCGTCCACGACTCTTTCCCTCTCGCGATAACTTTTCCGTGGAATTAAGGAGCACGTGGACAATGGCGACGGTGCTCACAATAGATGTAAGATAGCCCGAATCCTCTCTATTCCGCGTAGCCATAGGAGTGTCTTGCCGATAGATTTATTGTGGTTTTCTTGCCGGGGCGAGGAGCCTCCTCCTTTTCCTTTCGTCTCTCCGGCTATCTGCAATCTATATCGCGCGACCCATCCACCCCGCTCAACCCCCCGATAGCTATCGCTATTGCAGCCCCGGTGCATCCCTCTTTGGCCCCCCGGAACGAAACCAGACCAACTTCGAAAGCTTCGGCAAAGAGATCTACGGAATTGACAACTCGCGGCAACCCCCCACCCCCACCCCCCCGGATTCCCTCAGTTTCTTCCCTCGAACCACCCCCAATCCTCACCCCTACCTCCGGCTCTGTTAGTAGCGTTTTATCCGGTCCTTCGTCGTCCAGCCTTTCCTCCGAGGCTTTTTTCTTGGAATGTTTCATCTTCCGATTCTCCTAACCGATATCCCTAGCCTTGCGGGACAATGCTACCCACCCTCTGAAACACCGCCCACCCCCTCCCCGAGATCTTGCAACGGTGATTTTTGCCACCCGAGAGCTTTTTCTCTAGTCTTTGGCCGAGATTTATCGCAGAGGTTTATAGCTTATGCGCGAGATTCCACGGAGAGACAAGGGAACTTGATTTTTAGGGGATTGCGTGTGGGAGAATGTGTTAACGCTCGAAGGCGGCGGTGTTCGATAGTGACGCTGATAAGGGAGATCACGGTGCTTGGTGGGTGATAACGGCGGGAGAGCTGGATCTCTTCGAGACGTATTGAAAGAAAGTCTTGAGTTGATGCATTTCGAGGCATTCCGGGAAACCGACTGTCTCTGGGGGAACTGTATGGGGAATTAGGGGTAGGTTGTGTCATCACTTTGCTGAATTCTCGAATTTGTTTAGAAAATACAAACCTTTAAATCTTGGTGATTTACCACGGAAACATGTAAACGTTTTTTCCCGATATTTTTCTGGCCGATATAAGAAATTATGGTCGGAAACGACAGCATGATCATTCAATTTGTTTTAAAAATACATAGTCTGTATTTCGGAATTTGTATTTCCGAAATTCTACGTCCGAACCAGATAATTCTTGTTTTATCCGAAACCGGAAGATCTATTTTTATACCACGATTTTTGGTTACTTGAAAAATTAGTTGTTTAATATAAAACTTTAAACAAACTTATTAAAATCAAATTTCCGATATTCCCTAGTCGATACTTGAGCTTTCGATGGAAAGGAACTATTTCATTTTGTGATACATGCCAAATTTGGCCCGTTAATTAAGGGCCGTTTAAATCATGATATTGTTCGATTCAAATCGGTCCAAAAACGACAGACGATTTTTCATGCTGATTCGAATAATAGACAATTTCAGTAAAGATTAGTATAGAAAGCTGGTCGAAAATTCGCGAAATCGAGCAATTAATACGTCTCGTCACGTTTCCCGTCGAATATCACAGAGTTGGCGAATTCGTTGTCAATGGGAATCGGAATTTAGTCCCAGAAGAGTCCGGTGTATTCGTTATTTCGTCGATCAGACGGCGATTAAAGAGCGACAGACAGCAGGGCGGGCAGCAGCGTCGGGTTCGTTTGACAGCGGCGATATAACATTTGTCACTGGGAATCGCGTAATTATGAGAGTGTACGACCGGGCAGCTAGCAATTGGTTTCCAGTCAAATTGTCCACGAATCCGCATAAATGTGGCATGCACTCATCCCATACGCCGATGCGGCTCTGCAATATGTTCATTATGCGCGGCCATTGTCCATTCATACGTGTAGCAATATGTAATTGCTTCAGTTGACGTCTGCGGATAGAGTAACGCAACACTAGCCGACCCGTATTTATCTCTGGAATAATGATCAGCGCTGCCTCTTCGGCTTTAGGCGTTGACGTGTGCGAAACTTATGCCAGTATACATGCGAATTCATATTCTCCATAAAGCAGCTTGCGATCCTATTTTGTTTATCATTGGCGAATGCGCATTATAAATACGTCCTGCTAGGTGCTAGGTTACCTCGTGAAGACATAATAATTTGTTTATTATTTCAATATTAATTCTGAAACTCTAAATTAATCCAAATTAATTCTACATTACCTCAAACAGATTCTACTTTAGCTCTGGATTAGATTAAATTCATTTCACGACAGCTTCATATTCATCCAAAATGATTATAACTCCACAGTTACTTCCGTAGAAATTAAATACGAATTAAGTGTACCTTAACTGAGATTAATTTTACCTTACAGTCATTCAAATAAATTCTACATTAATTGTGTACAGTAATTTAAATTATATAATTCCATATAACTCGGATTAATTCTACATTAATTCTGCACTTATGTAAATGAAACCTGTATTAGCTCGCATTACTTCTACATTAATTCAAATGTAACTTCACTGGTACAAATAGAATCTATATCAGCTCAGATTAATTCTACATCAATCCAAATTAATTCTGGATTAATACAAATAAAGTCTAGTTAGTTCAGATTAATTTTACACTGATTCAAATTAATTCTAATATATTAACTCTAGGTTAATTTACATTAATTCTACATTAGGTTAAATAAATTTTACATTATCTCCACAATCATTCAAGATAACTCAAATTCTCCAGTCAATGTACATTTATTCCAATGAATTCCCAATTTAGTGTAGCTCAACTCAAATTAAGTTTATCTTTCAGTATTTAATTCAGTACCGTCCAAAAAATTCAAGGTTATACAGGGTGTCCTGCTGTATTAGGGATCAGCCGAATATCTCAGAAGACGTTGTCGGAACTTTTATAGGAACTTTTTTGATAACGACGACGTCTTCCGAGATATCCTGCTGATCTCAATACAGCAGGACACCCTGTATATTATAGCAATCTCCAAAAATGTTAAGATTATCCGTACGAGTTTCCACTACCTCTGAACTATCAAAAATTCGTCTCTTCCGATCGAATGAGTCCCGGAACTGAATCTCCCAACAGATATCCAAGGGATACCGAGCAAAGGAGAAAAAAGAAGATTCATCAACTGTCCTCGCCTCGATTTCCACAGACCACGATGCATCTTTCAGGCAGGTTCTGATCGAAAACGAAAAAGAAGCAAAAATCGTGTGTAGTTGGTCAGTTACCCGAGGGACAAAGATCCGTGGCGATCGTTTAACCGTCGGCTGTCCCGCAGAGTAGAAAGAATAGCTTGTCGCCGATATAAAACGGCTGACGGCCACCGACACCTAACCCAACACGACAGCGCACGCCGGACAGGGAGCCTGCGATCGAAGCAGGACAGAGTTCGCAGCCGGGGCAGGCCAACAAAACCCGTGCATTGTAAATGTATGTAGATTGGTCGGTCTTTTTGTAGCACTGTGGCATCGTTTCTCTTTCTCGTCTCTGTTCCACGGCCTGAAATTACACAGTCTTCCATTGGCCCGCTCTTTCCGTCGCTGTACGCAGCTCTAACGAACCCCCTCCTCCGAATAATCATACCCCCGGTAATTACACCCTATCTGCCGCTGACCCAAGCCTGATTTATGCCAACCGACTTCTCCTTGTCCTCCAGATCCTCGCTATCGACCATAACCGCGCCGGGGTTCCTATGGAACCGTATCTTTTCTCCTCCAGTTCTAGTCTTGGCAAACTTTTGCCGTCACTGGTTTCTCTATGAGAGATACCGGGTTGAAAATAAATGGGGCTTTAGAGAAGTATGAGCTACGCCTTTGGAAATTTTTTCAAAATTTTAGTCATCGTCATTATGGTTTTATAATTATTTTTATGGAACCGAATCTTTTGTCTTCAAGTTCTGGTCTTGGCAAACTTTCGACGTCACTGTCTCCTCTATGAGAGATACCGGGTCGAAAATAAATGGGGCTTTAGAGGAGTATGAGCTACGCCTTTGGAAATTTTTTCAAAATTTTGGTCATCGTCATTATGGTTTTATAATTATTTTTATGGAACCGAATCTTTTTTCCTCAAGTTCTAGTCTTGGCAAACTTTTGCCTTCACTAGTTTCTCTATGAGAGATACCGGGTTGAAAATAAATGGGGTTTTAGAGGACTACGAGCTACGCTTTTGGAAATTTTTTCAAAATTTTAGTCATCGTCATTATTGCTTTATAATTATTTTTATGGAACCGTAGCTTTTTTCTGAAATTATAATCTTGAGATATTTTGGATGTGTCCAGTGACGTTTTTTATGCCGTACAAGGGGTTGCAAATGAATGAGTTTGTAGATGAGTATTCGTCCTACTTTAGGGAATTTTTTCCAAATTTTTGCTACCGTCACTAGAGTTTTATAATTATTTTTATGGAATAATGTCTCGATTGTGGAAATTCCAGCCTTATGAACTTTCGAAGTTTCGACTCTCTCTCGTAAGGGTAACACAGGGTTGAAAACAAATGACATCGTGCCTCCACATCAGCTCCACCCGCAGTATTTTGTTTTTTGAAAATTTTCGTCCATCATGGGTCCCCAGAAAATTCTTCGAAAAATGCCAATCATAGTAGGTAGCGCCAGAAGTTCCTAATGACAATGTTCCGCTTTCGTTTTCGTGGGACAATGCGTTGTCATTCTGGCTATTGTTCCTCCTCGACTGATGAAACACGCGTACACACATCACAAAGACAGGTTGGGAAGCCTAGAAGGGAACGCGAAGGTTTTCGAGCGAGCTTCTGTGCTCGGGTTATGTAGTTTCATAATGTTTGGGATAGTATATTGGTGGGCGGGCGTGGGGGTTGAAAGCTCTAACAACGGTCGCTGATTATTAGTTTCATCCCGTACCAGTTTCTCGTTTGACTTACCCCTATTTGACGGGGAACCACAATGCATGCCAACGTCTGAACTGTTTTCAATTATCTAGTTTTTATTATATGTCGACTGGCACCTGAATAGTGAGGAACAACTTCACTCAAAATTGCCTATGATAGTGATTTAGGATTGTTGGACAAAGTTTAGAGCTAATGTGAAATTCATTTGAATTAGGTCAGAATTAATTAGAGTTGCATCACAATGCAGAATTCATTGTAATACATTTAGACCCAATTTACAATTAATGTATTATTACGTTCTCCTCTGTACACCACATAGAAATTACTATTAATTTTATTTTTTTCACAATGTGCCACTCACTCGTCACTCTTGAAACTTTTATAAAAAATAGTCATATTACTTGGTATTAACTAGGATTTTTTTAGATAGCTGTCGCGCAAAGGATTATTTCCAAAAATTGCCCCCAAAGAATACAGTCAAAAATTAATTTCTATTTTCCACCCCTTACATTGTATGTACAGAGACTGCTGTCAATTTTATTTTTTTCCACAATCTCCCACCCACTCGACACTCTGGAATCTTTTATGAAAAATAGTCATACGACTTGGTATTAACCATGATTTTTTAAATAGATGTCGCACAAAGGATTATTTCCAAAAATTGCCCTCAAAGAATAAAGTCGAAAATTAATTTCTATTTACCATCTCTGTACATTGCACGGAGACCGCTGTCAATTTTATTTTTTTCCACAATGTGCCACTCACTCGACGCCGCCGAAACTGCACCGAAAAATAGTGAAACAGCAACGCTCGAGCCTGAATTTTTCAGCACCTCTCGCTCGAAGGGCACTTTCGGAAACCGATCCGGAAACTTCATTCACCCGGTGATGATAGTTCTCTGGCGCGACTCCTCATTATGTTGCGCGCAGGTGAGATCGCTAAACGTTTCTCGCAGGCCCAGGCTCGCAGCCGGGGATCGTTCAGAACGACGTCGGTTCATTAATAAAAGCTCGTTGAGTGGCAAAGAGCAAGTGGTACGAGAGGAAGAAGAAGAGGAACGGCGACGCGACGCTTCAGCTCTCCCGACTCGGCCGCTCGACTGGTTAGTCCGCAAATAAACGAGGCGAACGCGATCTAACCGGTAATAACGTGCAAGTAGGTTAATCCATCATTGATATAGGTGGAAGGTATATTAATGGGTGGCCACTCCCGATGGCGGTAAGAAACGATCGTAATGAAGTATGTGCCACGACCGAGGCGAGTACGGAATCATTAATCACGGATTACCGGGCCGCCTACTTTATCCTCGCCTTACCTGCGATGATAGGGAATAATGTGCTCTACGAGATTTGTCTGTCCCTTCCGGCAATTTTCCTCTTCTCTTAATTAACCGCCCATGCTCCCCGGTACCGCTCGCGCGCGCCAAGATAAGTACCAGAAGTGCCCTCTCGCTCCCTGGAACACCGACAATCTTTTCCGAATTCATTTTACCCAATTTATTAGTCGTATCGTTTATTCTTATTGCACCCGCTATTCTAGATTCGCTGGATTTGTTCCAGATCGTACAGAGTCCCTGTTGTGTCCGAGATAAATTCCTTCGGACGTTTAACGGGCGACTAAAATTCTGAAAAAAATGTCCGCAGTAGAGCTAATATGAGGCTATTGACTCATTTATTTTCAACCCCCTACCTTGCACAGAAGAGTAATGGTAAAATTCGAAAGTTTCTCAAACTAGATCTTCGAATTCCAATCAGATGTTGCCTGCTCTATAAAGATAAATATTGAGCCATGGTTGAGGGTCTTGAAATTTTGAAAAAAATCTCGGAAGTAGAACTAGTATGAGGCTATTGACCCATTTATTTTCTACCCCCTACCTTGCGTGGAAGAGTAATGGTAAAATTATAAAGTTTCTCAAACTATTGTAGATCTTCGAATTTCAAGCAGATGTTACCTGCTCTATAAGAATAATTATTGAACCATGGTTGTAGGTCTCGAAATTTTGAAAAACATCTCTGAAGTAGAACTAATATGAGTCTATTGACTCATTTATTTTCAACCCCCTACCTTGCGCGGAAGAGTAATGGTAAAATTCTAAAGTTTCTCAAATTACATAGATCTTCGAATTTCAATCAGATGTTACCTGCTCTATAAAGATAAATATTGAGCCATGGTTGCGGGTCTGGAAATTTTGAAAAAAATCTCGGAAGTAGAACTAGTATGGGACTATTGACCCATTTATCATCAATGCTCTGTCTTTCACAGAGATATAATGGTAAAATTTTAATACCTCATTTTGGTTGATACCGAATAACTGAATTAACACTAATTGGTCCATAATTTTTCAATTAAAAAAACATTCTACGAATACACTGACTCCTCTAGATCAAAATAAAAGAAAGATTGAACTCAATTCGACAACTAGCCGTCTTCCAGCTCAAAACCCTGGTATCCCACAAACGAACTGGAACTCTGCAAAATGATGACACAAACCCTGACTACACCATGACTAAAATGATGATCACACCACGCGATCGCTCACATTCACCAGAGTCTCCTAAATCGCGGCGAAAAACCGATCGATCCGCTGGGAAGTTCGGAAACACAGGTAACTCGGTCGTAAAATTGCATTTGCCTGGGGCGTGGGTGGCCGAAAACAGCTGATAATTAGAGGAAACATTGGCGGAGGTGGTACGGCGGTCTGTAAGCATAATTGAA
This sequence comes from Lasioglossum calceatum, assembly GCA_963966675.1. Taxonomy (NCBI): domain Eukaryota; kingdom Metazoa; phylum Arthropoda; class Insecta; order Hymenoptera; family Halictidae; genus Lasioglossum; species Lasioglossum calceatum. The sequence goes on from OZ016548.1 coordinate 1,499,335, forward strand.
GTCCCGTGTTAGGGATGAACGGCTGACAAAACGAGGGCGGAATCGTGAGGTTTCCCCGGCGCGGGCTACTCGGTCATACGAGAAATGACCGTCTATTACCCAGAGGCGCTGTTCGGGACCTCCGCGCGGGCGAAGGTGACTTTGATAAAGCGTTTAACTAAGCGACTAAGCGGATGTAAATCTATGCAGATTGCCTGCTGACAAAAATCTCGCGCTCTCGACGCGTAGCCGTCGCATCACCTCCCCGCGTCTTCGCCTCGGGTCTTCTCGAGGTGGATGCCACTTAAAGGACGCCCGTGGGACGAATTAGGTTGTTAATGGTGCCCCTGCGCAATAGCTACCGACTTCAGAATCGTGAATGCCGTTGTTCAACGACGTGTCTGCAACTACGATCCCACGGTTCGAGGGCTCTTCCCGTGTCACCCGCATCGGGCTACCCGCGACAAGAAATCGAGCGCTTCTTCCAGTATCCTTTCAACTCCATAGGCTCGCACTGCCCGAAATTTCTATAAGCCACCATACTTTTTTCAGAAATACTAGAGGTACCAACTTTGGACGTGCATTTATGACAAAAATGATTGGGTTTAATTTAAAACAGTAAAAACATTTATAGGAATTTAAAAATACTGTAATATTGTTTTCAACATAGTAAACATATTAAAGAAGAACATACGGGGTGTCCCAAAATTCCTTCAACAGCCGGAAATGGGAGGTTCCTGGCGTCATTTGAAGCAACATTTTCCTTTGCAGAAATGTTGTCCGCGGCTTTGTTTAGGAGTTATTAACGAAAAACACTGACCAATCAGAGCGCGAACTAGACGCGAGTTGGCACAGCCGGCCCAGCGCGCCAACTGTCTATTGGCCGACTGTGTCAACTCGTGTCTAGGTCGCGCTCCGATTGGTCCGTGTTTTTCGTTAATTCACAGGGGTACTCTCCCATTGAGAAGTCATGGCACTTGATCTTGATGACGAGAAGTGTTTACCAAGCTTTACCAAAATTTTCGTGCAGATTCTCCAAACTACCGTTGAAACACACCTAAAATTCTATAAATTTGTATTAAACCATTCGTTTATAGAAATTGGTGAAGCACGTGTCTCTCAAGTAAATGAACTAAAGTGTTTTCTAAATACCGAAACGCACAAAAGCTGCAATCTGCGAAAGCATTAGCACGAAGGAAACATCGGTTCGCGTCAATGTAAAGCCAGGCTCGATTCGTTGTACACTATTTGATCAAAACGCGGCTTTTCCTTTAGCCTCGAGGACATCGATAACTTGTGGTTACGTTATCGGAATTGCAGTTTAACGCGGAACCACCGCGGCAATTTGCTGCACCTAATGGAAAATATGAAGCCATACGTACGATCCTATCTCCACCCAGATCGTCCCCAATCACACAATATTTTTCGTTCGCATTTACAATCTCCGAATCACTATTATTATCATTCTTCCTTAATCCCGCAACGTTTCCCTGAAACGCGTGAACCTGTTTTAGTTTGAAACGTTTCGAAACCAATTTTAGAAAAGCGAATATAGAATAACTGGAACACGTCAAATTAAATGCATAAACAGTATTTAAAATTTTAAACATATTCGAATGGACATTGCGTAAATTTAAAACGAGGAATAGAATATTTTTAGAAACATACAAAATTGAATGTCTGGAACGATTTACCATTACATGTAAACGAACTTCAAAATCTAGAAATATTGAAAATTGAATTTATATAGTCAATGCTTAAACGTAGGAATATTCAAAATTAAATTTAAAGGCGAAGCTTGTATTTAGAAATATTCTAAATTGAATTTAAAGTCTAACCCTGAGCTTAGGAATATTCAAAATTAAATTTAAAGGCGAAGCTTGTATTTAGAAATACTTCAATTTAATTCAAAACTATTTAAGAAGAAGAATAATTAAATTTGAAAGAGAAGAGATGACATATTTAAAAATATTCGAATTTACATTTATAACTTGAGTTCAGTCAATTTAGAAAAGTTTAATATTTATTTGAAGGTAAAATATAAATTTATAAATAATAATGATTACATTGAGACGAGGAGATTAGATGTTTAGAAAGATTTAGAATTGAATTTGGCTGGTACAGATATGTATAGTGCACGCGGTGCAGCAAAATGGCTGTCGAATGCAACTAGCAGCTCGGTGGAGGTTGAATGATTTTGCGATGATGGTTGAGAAACAGGGGCACGTGACGGACTAGGTGTTCGCGGGTAATTCCGACTGATAGCGACGTAACAAATTGTAAATTACTTCATCCTGTACTTTAATATAACACGGCTGGCTGGATATAAATTTCGTAAATGTCGCTTCGCCCGTGGGCTTTATCGCCGGCCGTAATATATGTCTCGTTATCGCGCCGATGCAACGTAATTTCAATGCAAATTGCTTTTGTTTCGGTGTACGCGCCGCAGCCTAAGGGACACAGCATATTTGATACCCGGAAGAACTAGAACCACCGTTGCTGTTCAACATTTTTACATTTTAAATGCTACCAAATGCTTTGCACCACCCAGTTACTTCATTTCTATTTATTTAAACTATTGCCAAGTATGCGATAATAAAATCGACCATTTTCCGAAATATTCTACATTCCATTTCAGCTATTTTTACATTACCAGTCGAATACACCATTTTCAAACAGTTCTTCATTTCTGTAAAAAGGTGATATACAAAATTTGAATTGTAAATGAATTTTAAACTCGTAGGTATACATTTGCTACAGGGTTCTTCGATATTTTTCTGATTGACAACAATAAGATCTTTAACTAAAATTCATATTGTATGAATGATTTGAGTCACCACTTCTCCAAATTTGCATTTGTTTGAAAAGTACAAACATTCTGTCAATGAAGAAGAAAGACTGAGATATTACTCGGTGGAAGTGGCGTGATCACAGCGAGGGTGAGGTTAATTGGAAGGCGATACCACGGAAGAAATAGTTGAGGACTGTAAAAAGCCAGTCGTTTTTCTGGAACACACTCGTTGGCAACCACGTGGCCGCGTGGGGGGTGGCCCCATTGCAAATGGCGAAGTTAATAATAAAGAACGCTGGCTCCGGTCCCGGCGAGGTCAGTAATAACCGGCCGTTCCGTCCGCAAAACTAATTCCTCCATCGGCATAATACCGAGGCCGCACGCCAAACTATTAAAGGAAGTTGGAAGTTGAAATGCTCTAGCAGCCTACTTCTTTTAGCGAGGGGCTCAGTCTCCGGAGCAGTTACTTCTTTTTATCGCCTTCATGTTCGACCGAATGCGTTGCTCCCCCAGACTGTTCTCGTGGCGTGCTATTCTTACGCTAATTGCTGGTTGCATCATTCCCGGATACAATTAACACGTGACGCACTCCTATCGAGAAGCAAATATTTCTCTGCATTCAAATACAGTAAAATCGCGATATTTCTCCGCGGCCTTCCACCCAGAATTTATCCAGTGCCTACCAACTCCACTGTCGGCTTGTTCGGGTATATCGGTGTGAACCACTACTGATCCAATTACAAAACTTCTTTATTTTTCATTATTTTTTTATGGGACTTTCGCCAACTTATTTCTGGCATGTTTCTGATTAAAATGGCACTAAACACGATATAATTTCAACTGTATACAATGGTTTAATCGACGATGAAAGTTTCGGGCGCAAGGAAGGACAGTATATGGGAAAGAAAGAGACGCGGACAGTCGCCGTCGCCGGCACAGTTCAAAGAATTTCTCATACGCTGTTCTTCGTTGCGTTCGAAACTTTCATCGTCGATTAAACCACTAAATGAAGAAACGTTCAATAACTGAACGGCTGAAAACATTTGTAGAACTTTCACTACATTTAAATCGTGCTTGGAACATCGCGTACAAAAATATCCAGCTGGAGAAGTTCACTTTTTAAATATTAGGTACATACAGTGTCAAACGAAAAATTCTGAAATCGGTGTCAAACGAGAACTTGTGCCGCGTGTTAAAGCTCGAAATAAACAGAAAGTGGTTAGCGCAAATAAACGTTTGGAAAGAATAAAAACTAACTTCGGAATGAACAATGAAGGGCCACTTTTCTGAAATGTAGGGAGGCAGCTTAAGCAGTGGTAATCCCGATGAATGTTACGACGCAATGGTGAAAACCATCGTTCCGTTGGAATGTATAACTATATACGGTGGGCGTTCTCGAAACTGCACAGCCATAAATCCCGAACGAAACTAAGCCCAGCCGACCCGCGCGATGCAACTTTAAAGCCCGTTAAGTGATTATTAACGTTCCTTCCACGCCAGCCGTTGTTAATATGCAAGAACCCCAGCCATTTTGAAATACGCATCCGTAATTACTTCATCGTCTTACAACGATGCTCCTGTTGGCGCTTCCCATTCCACTAACCAAACTAATAATTCCTCCACCGCAACTTTTTCCCTTCTACACGGACCAACTTGCGTACGCTGTGTCACACTGACGCAAACAGTATGATTTATCGCGATTGTGTTCAGCTAAATAGACGATTAAGTCAGTTTTGACTGCGCAAATTCGTTAAACAAATTCAATTAAGCATAGTTACTTTCTATCAAAAATTCTCTTACCAATTGGAAGAACATATCGATTTTGAGCGACACATTATTTTATTCATAATTTAAAACAGAGAATCAATATATTAGATTAACAAAAAATTATTGCAGTAGACCACACCGTTCAGATGATAGTAAAAACAATTCTGCTGAATTTTGCGAATTGTTTCCAAAGAAATTGACTCCACGGGCTTGTACTTTGTAAACAAATTCGAATTAAAAAATGTGATGACATAAATCCACCCTAATTTTCTATGTGTTACATTATGCAATACGTAATTTTGATCGGAATCCCTGTTATCAACTGCAAACATCCCGATCGTCAATAACCTATTAGCACAAATACGAATTTCTGCCTTTAGAAGTTGAGCGATCACTGGAAACTTTAAACGCTTGTATTTTTTATGAACAAATTCGAGTCGAGCAAATTGATGACTTAAACTCCCTCTATCTCTGTTATTCACCTTTTGCACTCGGCGCTATTTTAACTCGAAAATGAAACATTTCTTCCTCGCTGGAATATTTCCATTCCCTATGATTTTTGAAATTTTGTGGATATGAAATTGGTATAATACTTCGTACAACACCTAAATGTTTAGTAATTGATTAGGTACCGGTATGATACAACAATTTTTAGTGGCGCCTCAGAGTCGCCATTCCAGTGCTAAGGGTTAACTGCAAAAATGTGCGAACTTTTAATAATCAATAATGCACTTTGCTCCAGCAAGGATAGTACGGAAAGAATATTTTTCGATCCGAAAATATCGAAAAATGACATAAAGGTTTCCCGCCCCATTAGATAATGGGATCCGGAGGAACGAGTGGACCACTTGCGGGGTGTGAGTCGGCCATGGGGGGTGGCGCGGCACCTGCACAATAACGACATCCGGGCGCGGCGCCTGGTGCAATTTGCAAAGGAACAAAAGGGAAACGGTTGTTCATCGGACGGAAGAATGTCTCTCTATGCTAACTAATCCCCGCGCGGTGAAGCCCGTGAAGATGTCGACTTAATTTCCCGGTCCCTCGAGTAATTTGTTCCGGATAGCGGCGGGCATTAAGTAGATGTACATAGAGCCATCCAGGCCCCATCACGGCCCCCCAATTTCTCTGCAGAGAAATTCCCGTCTCCGTCTACCCTTCATGGCCCCTCATACGTATTTTCCACGTGTCCATGGGAGAGCGGCCGGGGGCCAAACGATGGCCGGGAGTAATTTTACGGAGGCCGAGCAAGTCACCCCACCATGACACCCCCATGCCTTTCAATCGCTGCGCGCTTCTGTCACCAACTTCACTCCCCTAACTGCTCTCGTTCCTTTGGTGTCGGGACACCAGTGGTCAGCGGTCGCGATCAAAGTATCCCCGAGCAAGAATGGAGTTACGCATCGTTCCTGAAACTATTGGGATGTAACATAAGTTCGTAGGGTTTTTTTATCGAATCCATTTTAAGATTAATCAATTATGTATTCTCCGTCATTGTTTACGACCTCCTCCCACAACTTCACAATCTTCAGTTGATTTATCCATTTACGAGAAGAAACTGAAAGTTGTATTTCATTAGAAAATAATCGCCTTAAACATGAACTCTTTTTACGAAGCTTTATAAATTTTTAAAAGGTAGAAGAGAGGCTCCTCGAATTCGTTGTCATATATTCTTTAAAGGATAGTTAATACGTTCCTCAAAATGTTCTCTAAATGTCCTCTGAATATAGCGAACGTTTCACGAATATTCGTCAAACCATTTAGTTGCTCAAAATGCTTAAAGGATGAAGAGAGTACCCCCCAAGCAATTGTCATATTTTCTTAAAAAATTACTCAAAGTGTCCTCTAAACACAACGAAAGTTTTACAAGTTTTCTCACGAGCAAACAGTGTGTAAAAATTCCCAATGTTGCTCTTTCCCAAGCATTCTTGCGCGATTAAAAATAAATTCACCAAACTTCTTGTTCACGTACACGACGCTTTGAGGAGTTCCTGGGACAACAGCCATCTCAAGAAACCCATTTCCCAAGGTGTACAATCTTTTCGAGAACATGCCCCACATTATTACCACAAAACCGAAACAAAACGTGTAGGGAATGCAAAAGGAACTGCACCCGGACAAAAGCACCGTTGTTTTCGGTACATCAGACGAAACTTTGACTCTGGTAAAAACATGTATCCCCATCGCGGTAGCTTGGGTTCAAGCCTCGGACTCCTCCTACTTTGGTTTTAGCGTAATTGCTAGCCGAATGAAAGACCGAAAATAAACATGGAGGCAGCGTGGCCCAGCCAAGAAACCGACGCGGAACGTTCCAAGACCTAATACATGTAGATTATCTTGGTGAGTAGCGAAGTTTCGAGCCCAGCGGCTTCCGATCGCTATTTGCATTGTTCTTCCGTGACTAGACAGCGGATTGAGACCGCCGCGGACCCCTAAATGCATCGATCTCGATATCGGCAATATCCAAAAGTGGTTTCTCTCGTTCGAGTACTCCTTACGCTACCTCGCTTTCTTCTGTTTCGTGTAAACCACCGTCTTGATTCGTCATCGCGTTAAAGATGCACTCGTCTGAATGTTTTATCTGGGAGTCCTGTCCTCTTTGCTGAAAAGGGACCGGTGCTTCCGAAATTTTACCTCCTTTTGAAAATGTACCGCGGAGTGCAGCAAAGTAGACGGTGTCCCGCGTGGAATATGGATAAGTTCGTGATTTTTTTATGCGTGCTTTCGTACACGGGAGTTATCTTTTTCTGCAGAAATCAATCGGGTTTGGATGCACGGAGGTGGGTATCGCTGAGAAAGTTTTATTTTATTAGAAAATAAATTTTTTAAGCTGCAGATTTTTTTACGAGTTCTTCGGTGGCGTTCGAATATGGAGAAAGTTTCGTGGATTTACGTCCAACCGTTTCGTTGTTAAGAAATCGTTAAGGGGCGCGGGCTTATCGAGCGTTATATTAAACGAAAAAGAGATGACGCTGAAGAAAATTGTTACGGTCCGCGAGGAAACAATTTTTTCAAGCTAAAAATTTTTGTACATGTTCGCCGAAGTGTTGTTCGAATATAGTAAAAGTTTTGAAAATTTTCATCGCATCGTTCGATTGCTAAAAATTCTTAAATCGATACGTTTTTACGCAGTCTTCTCCAAAATGAAATTGAAGGAGAGGAGTCGCGAATAAATTGTGAAATTTCGTTAAAAAATGAGTCCTTTACGCTTCGAAAAACAGCCCAAAAACCCAATTTCCCTCGAATCGACGCAATTCTCCAAAAACCTGATCCACTAAGCCGCAAACTCCCGCGTCAACATGCTCTCTCTTCCTCTCTCGGTCGATTTCTCTCTCTCCCTCTTTCTCTGTCTGCGGGGTCAAACGATTTTTCCCCGCCCCGAATGCAAAGTCGAACCCCACGGAATCTGCAGGAAGCTCGTTTCACGCCGTCCGCGCGGTCAATTCTCCGTGAATATCAAGAAACTCTGGCACAATAGCGTAGTATCGATGGAAATTGAATCCGGGCGTGGGAACCGGGGATTCGTCAGGCCGAGACTTTTCAGCGCGAATGGCCTTGGAGAGGACTGGTTCAGCCAATGGCAGTGAGGAACCACTTGAGCGCCGCTTTACAGAGACGGCCAAAGACTCCATTCGAAACTAAACCAAACAAAACCGAACCGAACCGAACTGAACCGATCGGATCCGTTGGAATCAACCGGAGCCAAGCCCATCGAGGGCTGGCTAAACGGCAAACTTATCTAATCCAAGTTGCTCGGAGAGTGAGAGAGAGAGAGAGAGAATGTTTTCTCTCGTGAGAGAGAGATCGAGAGGAAAAACGGGCCGAAAGACCGCCGAAAGACCGGCGAAAGGAGGACCACAGCAGATACCGCCCCTGTAGAAGTTTGCTCGACGCACCCAGGCCCAGAGCACGGGCTCAGCTCTTTAATTACTCGGCAGGAAGCTGTTTAATCAGTCCGCTACCCGTGCACGCCGCGTCAACGGCCAGAAAAGTTACCAAGCAACGACAATATTTGCCGAGCCACACGGATCTGGTCGCGGGATTAATCGCATTCCCCTGTACAACGATAGTTTTCCAAGTGTCCGGAACCCCATGGCCATCAGCCATCAAGCTATGTCCACTACGGTGGACCTTAGCTATACCTCCTGAAATTTTTCTTGAGAGCTAAAATTCTAGCATCGGGTAAGAAAATAATTTTTGCAAAAGATTATGTTAATATAAAGTTGGAATATTGTTATCGGCGCAAGGTTCGATAATATACTACACACTATATAGCTATATTTGTAGACAACTCAAACGTATATAGCTATACAGGGTGTCCCAAAATTCCTTCAACACCCCGAAATGGGAGGTTCCTGAGATCATTTGAAGCAACATTTTCCTTTAAAAAAATGTTATCCGCGGCTTTGTTCAGGAGTTATTAACGAAAAGCACGGACCAATCAGAGCGCGACCTAGACGCGAGATGGCACAGTTGGCCAATAGACAGCGGGCGTGCCGGGCCGACTGTGCCATCTCGCGTCTAGGTCGCGCTCTGATTGGTCCGTGCTTATCGTTAATAACTCGAAAATGTTGCTTCAAATGATCTCAGGAACCTTCCATTTCCGGCTGTTGAAGGAATTTTGGGACACCCTGTATAGTGTGTAGTATATGATCGAACCTTGCGCCGATAACAATATTCCAACTTTAGTTTAAACTCATTTCGATCGACAAAAATCCTCCTTATTATGTTAATCGGATGAGAGGAACACGTGGCACATGCACGTGAAAGTTGCGATGAATACGCAATTTGATATGCATGAGTGGGAATATATGAAATATTACTATTTTTCGATGTAGAATAAGAATATAAAATAAAAAATATGGATTTCCATTTGAAAAAATGAAGTTGCCCTTCATCTGACCCTTAAATGTGCCCTTTCGTACGAAGAATACTTTATATAAAGCATTTTTTCATATTCTTGCTGGTTTCCGTAATAATTGACTGTCTCAAGATAAATGGACCACCCTGTATATTTCAACAACAACAACAATTATTAGGGAGGGATAGGATAGGTGAGAATCGTTCTTTACTTAAACATTTTGCAATTTGAATTGCTCCGTGTCTTTTTCTTAATTTTAGTTTTAACGTTCCGGAACAGTCTAACTTCAAAACATAGGCTATCGGTGCTAATTTGGAAGGATGAAGACTCTACTTTCTCCGGCACTAAGTAATTCTTTTTGAAAGATGCTTTCGCACTCTGCAGGCCCCGAGAGAGTAAAGATGATTTTCCGTCAGTCTCGCAAAGTTCTCCAAAGTTCTGCGAATTGAGAAGTCTTTACGGAGTTTGGAAAATGTTTCTGGCCATTCAAATCAGTGTAGACTTGTCGATTGAAGTGGAGACCCTTTCCAGTGACACGGCAAAATTTGATGCGACTTTTCGAAGCCATTTTAAAGCACTTTAAATGAAAGAAAAATTCTTCTTTCGAAAATATTCGAATGGAACGTGTCTGGGGGATTTGGGAAATTTTTCTCCCGATTAAAATAATAATGAGCTCACAGATAAAAGACCTCCTCGTTAAAACCGGATCATGAAATTCAATGTACGATTTTTTCCCACCGATTTATTACATTTCGAACAGAATCTGTGGCGGATTACAGCACTAGTGACGTATACGAACGACCGTGTATCTTTCGAACAAATTCTGTTCAGAAACATAGTCTCGAAGGCTGAGCACATACAGCGCTCAGTTTGGCCGATTAATTTTGTTTGCCACGAGTACAGTGTATGTGTGTGTAGTACCGAAATAATTTAACAACCGTTTGCGTTCGCCTGAATCAACATTAAGCTCTGCTTGTACTCGAGGTTGCGTACTCGCGAGACCACCACTCAAACTTATTATATGATCAGACTAAGTACTATTACTGCCGGAATTACTCTTTGGAATTATTTACACTTTAACTTTTTTACCGTGTTTCACGTTTTCCGTAGTCCAATCTGTCACTAGCCGTGCAACGCCCAGAGGTATCAATTAATATCTATCAGTGTCTATCAGTTACTATCCATGACTACCAATAATATCGGTATCTATCAATGTCTGTCGATATCTATCAATATGCATAAAAATCTATCAATATGTATCAATGCCGACTAATATCTATCAGTATTCATCGACATACTACTATGCATATCAATATCTATCAACGCCTAACATCTCTCAGTACCTATCTATACATGCCAATATTTTCCAACTTCATCAATATCCATCGACATTTATCAATACCTTCCAATGTTCCATCTATTCAAGATAAGTCTACGCGAATTAATATCGACCAGTATTTATCAGTATCTATAAAGATTCACGGGTATAAATCAATGCTCTTGTCTACTAAAACAATTTTCATCGTTACACAAAACCAAAACGCCAAGAAATTTTATAAATACGATTATATTGCATATTCTCTTTTGACGACAGACAGTCATTGACGAATTGATAAGTTCGGTCGGCCAGCGTCTCGTCGCGTCCGGCAAGAACTGCGATCGATCGGGCCACGGTGCACGCACCGTCGGAGATGAAAAACGTGGCGAAGTTCTGCGGTGCTGCGGCTGTGACGAGACGGTAATATACAGAAACGCGACAAATACTAAAAATTGCAGCTCTGTAAAAAGCTCTAAGTGGAAAGTTTGCAAGCGTCTTGGTCGACGCCGCGGCGCTGAGTGCCTGTCCCAGCGACGTCCGACGCCGCGAGAAAACCAGCAGCCAACCCCCTCCTTCCTGCCCCTTCGCTCCGTTTCATCCCCCCATGACCAAACCCCCCCCCCCCACGTTTCGCCAGGGACCAGCAAAGACCGGGATAAATATAAACAACTCAACTTCCGAGACCGTTTGCGCAACGCTGCTCTGTGTGACATAATTTAATATACACTCGCGAACTTTCCCGCTTAGCCACCGACGCCAGAGATTTGTATTTAGGTTAGTATCCGGGGGAAACTTCGTTCTGGACGACTTCGAGAAACTAACCTCCTCTGCCCCCCTCCGGCCGCCCTGCCTTTCGACCATCTTATTCTCATTGTTTAGGGGAACGGCCTCTCACTTTTTACTCGCCGCCGAGTACGCGAACTACCAAGCACCTGTACAAAAATTTCGAGTCGAAGAGAAATCGAGAAAGCTAGTAGCGACTAGCTTTGACCAGTTTTCAGTTTAATGGAATTCTGGAATCTGTGGATATCACAGTTCATATGCATCAATGTCTATCAATGCCTACGAATATCCATCAATATCTATCAGTATCTACCGATATCTTTCAATATTTATTAGTATCTATCAATATCTGCCAATATCTATCAATGAGATCCATCAATGCTTATGCATTTACCAGTCACTTAAAATAAATCCTATCTATGAAGATATACCACGATTTATTCAATATCTATCAATATCTACCAATATATATCAAGATCTATCTATATATGCCAATATATACCAATTAATTGTATATCAGTATCTACCAATATCTATCAATTTCTACGAATATCAACTAAGATCTACCAAGATTTATCAGTATCTACCAATATCTATCAAGATATACCAAGATCTACCAATATCTATCAGTATCTACCAATATCTATCGGTATCAACTAACAATAAGATCTATCAGTATCTATCAATATCTACCAATATATATCAAGATCTATCAATACATGCCAATATATACCAATTAATTGTATATCAGTATCTACCAATATCTATCAGTATGTACTAGGATCTATCAGATCTCTACCAATATCTATAAATTTCTACCAATATCAACTAAGATCTACCAATATCTATCAGTATCTACCAATATCTATCGGTATCAACTAAGATCTATCAGTATCTACCAATATCTATCAGTATCAACTAAGATCTATCAAGATCTCTAACAAGATCTATCAATATCTCTACGAAGATTTATCAATATCTATCAATACCTACATCCACCAAGATTTATCAGTATCCACCAAGATCTATCTCTAAATATCTAGCAACTTCCACCAAAATCTATTAAAATAAAAATTCCGAAAGTTGCACCAAGATCAATTATTGTTTCTGTCACCTGGCATTAATTATTTGTCAATATCTACCAATACTGGAGTCATAGTTTCGCCAACATTGTGACCAACGTCCTATTCGTCCGAAATAAATTGATACTTCCCAATATCCACAGAAAATTTGCAAATCGTTTTCTGGGAAAGTATGTTCAATGCAGAAAATAATGTTCTATTTTGTTCTCGGTACTAGTAGTTCCAATATTCTTGAAAATTCCAGTTCAGATATTAGGTGGCGACGGGATTTTTCTGGAATTTTATTGTAAAAAGACTATTGAGATAGTGGCGTGAGGGAGGTGCCAATTTTCATTGGGTAGGCGCAGGTGCACTTTTATTGCCGGCCAAAGTATTATGCCGTTGAAACTGTTGCGGAGTTTCGAAGCCAACTTTCGCGAACTGTCGAGCCAACGTGTAATCTTCGCCCTGCCGTTCCGATCCTCTTCTTCGATCAGCGAGGTACGGATTCGAGGATTAAAGGCGAGAGCTTCGTGATCCTCTGAACGTCTCACGAAATGACAGTCACGTGTCCTTTTTAAAAGCAGTGTAAACCGAGTCTGTTCACTTGTTTATCGCTGTCGGACGTTGTTGAAAATGTACGTGGACGTAGTGTATGCGGATTTAGTGGGAGTTTAAGTTATCATTTAGCTCATGTGCAATTTGTCTATAAGATAGAGACCTTATTCTGAATACTTATCTTGTTCCCCACAGTTATCCATGACAGACCTAATCGAGACAGATTAGTGGGGGTTTAAGTCAACACTTTGCTCAATTCAAATTTGTTTATAAAATACAGATCTTGAAAATTCACTAATTTATATCAATTTTTAATTCCTGAAATAGACATTTTGTTTGAAACAGTTGCAGTGTCGAATTTTTTTTTAAAGAAAACTAGAAAGTATTATGTTGTCAAATTTGTTATAATAATATTTAAATTCTTTTTGTTCTCATGAAAAGACAGCTTACGTTGTGTTTTTATCAAGATCAATAAGGTTTATGGATTGCAAATATATATTTTAACGTTTTAACTTTAAAAAACTGATTGTGTAATATAAACTTTTAAGATTTTTTAAATAATGGATATACTAATGTTTTTTTCAGAATCAGGTACTGAAGAGCGTACAACTGTTTCAGTAAAGAAACCATTTCTATATTATCACGATAATTTTAATGTTACGTACAATAACTGAACGTTGACGTAACGAGATATGTTAAACATACTTATAAATTATTTAACGTTACTTTCATACTCGGACGTTTCACGAAACGCTGCGTAAAAATGAAATATCGCAATATAGCGCCACAATGCATCGTTATAAAAAACGACACATGCTTCATTCGCGTACGGCCTCTCCGATGCAATTTTTCACATTTTCGCATTTCCATTCTAATTTTACCTGACGTTGATTCCCTTTCCTATTTGTCAAAGACCGGCCGACTGTCGTCGAATATTACAACTGCGTTAACAAACATATCTTTTACCACACATTTCCTGAGTTTCAAATTTTTTCCACATGCTCCTCAAACCATCCGACATTCGTATGTGTAGTGTACAAATCACATACGACACTCACAAGATTAAAATATTTTTCGATGGAATGTTAAAACCAATTTTTTTCATAATGTTGAAACAAGCGAGTAATTTGAAAGATCGCTGTATATTCTTCTCAGCTGGATAAATGAGTTGACGAAATTTTAGAATGTTAGCTGCAATAGTTTTTTAAAAATTGAATTTGGAGGATCAAAAACATTGTAAATGTTATAAAACTCTTGTTATAGCTTTGAAACAAAATTATGTACAATATTTGCTTAAAAAACGTATTATATAATTGTTAAATATGGATGAAGATGAAAAATAATATCTGCAATAATTTCTTTTTTAAATGGTTAAATGCTGAACGCAGTATTAAATGCGAGATCAGAAATAAAATATCAAATATCAAATATAAAATATAAAATCGCGCAATGCCAAAAACCGCATGCTAATCTAATAGAACATCGTGTCTACAATACACCGGGTGCATTTAAGCTTCGCAATCCGAGTCCAGGAACATTTCTCCAAAAATCAGAACTTCGCATTCTTCTCGTTCCTCGGCAAAAATGCACTCGCCAAGGGTCTTGAACCTTCCGGGAAGGGTTCAGCGAGAAGTCCGAGTGACGTAAGGGCACTCGCAACGGAAGAAATCGTCGGTTCTCCGGCGGCGGAAGGGGGGGGGGCAGGGCGGCGATGATGCATCGCGCGGGGCCGAGTTCGGTAAACGTTGCATTTGCATCTAAAAGAGTCTGTCAGTAGTTTATATGAAAATGCGAAATGAAACAGTATTTCACATTGGATCCCTTCCGGTGCCCCCTTTCTTCCGTTCCGCTTTCAGAACCACCCCCTGCCCGCAGCCGCCCTTTAAGCCGTTCTCCACCGCAAACGCATCGGCCAGAATCAATTTTCTTGCCCCGCTGCCGGAGAAATTGGAAGGTTACTACAAATATTTGCCCAGACGCATTAAAGGCACGCGATGCACCGCTGGAAAACCATCGGCTATTTACGATCGATTATCTCCGATCAATATTTTCCCGCGAATATTGCGCTCCGAGCTATTTTTTCGGCCCCGCCCCGACCCCGTCTTTTGGTGTTTCTCCTCGAAAACGGACGGCGCGAACGAACGGTTCGGATAATGGATCGGCAGGTGGATATGCTAGAATAGTGCTGGTGACTATTAAATAATAGTTGTAAGCCTACTAGCTACTACACTCCGCGACAAAAAGATACCACACTATCCCATTTTGATGGTTTCCGCAAACATAGTTGAATAATTACAGTTCTCGTGTTATACAGGGTGAGTCACCTAACGTTTGCACCATAAATATCTTTGTTGTTTCTAAAGATACGTAAAATATGGCAAGGACAAAGTTGAATGGTACAATGGTGCTGACACGATGCAAAAAAACTTTGTTTTTATGTCATTTTTTTAGAGATATCAAAGCCACTTTGGCTTTTTTAAATGGAATGTTCTATTCTTTATACCATAGATCGATAGAGTATCAAAGTCTGAGTATAAAAGTGTTGACCTTCAAATGTCCTGAACCTAATAGTTAACGAGATATTATTGAAACAATTTCGTCTAATATTTTCCATCACCAACAGCGACCGAGTTATTCTAAATCCTATTAATAATCAGTAGACTGCGCATCTTGATGCATTTATAACAAAATTGAGAAGATGAAATTCAAAGTTCTCGGAAAATTTTAAAAAATTCTTGATTCTCCAATCTAAAAATTGCTATTTCTTGCAATCGATGCAGGTGAGTTTTATCTTGCACAAAGATCCGCAGTCTAATAAACAGGCTGCCGAATTGAAATGACCAAAAACCACTGTTTCCCCCGGGCAACTCACACCCTCACCCCTAAAAAAATCCTAAATACTCGTCCATGTAACAACGCAACCGAAACCCAGCGCACCCTCACTCGATTCCTAAAATTCCAATACCTCCGCATCCCATGAACTTCGAAAACGGACTGTACGGCGACTGCAGTGCACTTCTACAGTCCCGAGCACGGGATGGCGGTGTTCGTTAGAAATTATCGCTACTAAACAAGCAGCGCTTACAAATGTGTTTTCCCGCGTCGCGTCGTCCCATTTCGACGAAGGCGTGGGCGAACGGGACTGTGGAACAAAAAAAATAGTCCGCGATTAGAGTACACGGGGCTCATCTCATGGTAGCAAGTAGCGGGCGGATGGTAGCCGGGGGCGGCCGGCACAGTCCGGTCCGAATAAATTTCGTGGCGATAAGATCGGCCAGCTTTTTATTCCCCCGGAAAAGATACACAGGAATTTTAACGAGCCGCGCGCACCGAAAAATACTTCCGCGTAAATTTGTTGCTTTTCCCCCTTCTCTCTCTCTCTCTCTCTCTCTATCTCTATCTTGCCCCTCTCTGTACCATCGTGTAGCCTTGCTGTCTCCCTCTCCCTTCTCTCGGTTTCTCTGTTTGCCTCTGTCTCACTCCGTCTCGTTCTTTTTTCGGCCAGCTGGCAAATGGAACCTGCAAATCTCCAGGCGTTTGTAACACGTGCAGGCGACAGTGAATTGTACGTGCATCGTTCATGCATATGTATTTGCATAATAGACGAGTGCACGGCGCATACAGCGACGCTATACGTAACTGCGACACGTGTACTGCTCGTAAAAAAGGGCTCGTTACGGGAAGCTGGCTCCTTTTTCATTCACCGGGGCTAATCATGATGGGGAAATCGATCACTGATATACGGTTTTCGCGCTTGCTCCGTTCCGAGGGGATTTTCTTCGTGATCGATACACTGCGGTGTGCATTTGTCACGTGTGGATACGAGTGGCAAATTATAGAATTTACAAATTCCGTTTTGAAGTTCTACAAGCGCCTCGCCATCATTAAAATTCACGTGGCAAACAGCAAAGCGTAAAATGGTTGCTGATACAGCGTTCAGCAAATTCGACTAATAGATATTTGGAAGTAATAAAATGCTTAAACAAATGAAACGAGCGCAACAATACGATTCGCGAAAATCCGACACCCTCCCCAAAAGGCAATAAAAACACAGCGAATATTTTCCTAACATTTGGAAACAATAAAATGCTCAAATAAATGAAACCGAGAGAATAATTTAATTCGCGGAAATTCACGCGCGCGAACGGTTCAGCGAGTTCGCCCTAATATTTGGGAACACTGACATGCTTAAATAAATGAAACGAACGCGGAAGGATACAGCTCGGCCATAACCTGAGGAACGTATAACTCTAATAAAAAATTGCATCCATGCGAGTGCATCCAATTCAACAAATGGAGAGCGGGCGAACCGAACACGCCTCCATAAGTTGCGAATTTACAATGGCGCGCGGTTTCATAAACCAGACGGCGCGGCGCGGCGGAGTGCCCCGCGGAATCATTTGTTTGCCGGTTGCTCGCCAAAGCCGAAAAATAATGAAATTCTTTCGTTCGCGATTCTTATTCGCGCGGGGCTTTTTATTGCGGCAGATAACACTCCGGGGGTGCGGGTGTACACGCGGAGATCCGTAAGCCCTGCTTCGAGTTTACAATGGCCGGGGTCTTGCACGGCCCCGGGAACATTTGCGCAACTCATTTCATCGTGCTAATAGACCGAACTTTTCTTTCGGGCCTCGTAAAACTGCGACTCCCACGATATTCCGCGTGGCACTAAAACCGCCCCGAGTGTACGCGCGTACCGAAGTCATGCGGAACGAATGACTCTCGGCGCACCCGCCCCTCGATTGCTCTAGCCGCGTCCCCGTAGTCAATTGTCACTCGTTCGAATGAGAAGAAGATCGCGCGTTGCTCGTAAACAATGAGAGTTTATCTCTGACAATTCGTTGGGTCTCCTACGGTAAAGAGATTGTTCTAGAAATAACATTTCGTCATTGTGAAATTGTGCAAGGAAAGCCCTTTCGTTCAAGTACCCACTTCGCGTGTGTTGCAAATGCCTTGAGTACTCAATTTATTGTTGTTAAAACATAGAGGGAGAAGATCCTGTCGGTTGAATACCTACTTCATATACTTTGTGAATACAGTGTAGGTGCCTTGAGTACGCAACCTTTTATTGCTCGTAAATGGAAGGAAAAAGTCCTCAATCAAACAATCCAGTAAGTCCTCTATAAACGCGAAAACCTCGGGGAGGTTAGTTTGCATTTTTCGTAGACGGACACTATTTCTTTGAGCTTCAAAGGCCGAGCCGAACGTAGAGAAGGACAGCGCGCGGCCGAAGCGGCTGCGACTCTCCGCGTCTCTTTCTTTCCCATGCCCTGTCCTCCCTTGCGCTCGAAACGTTCATCGTCAATTAAACCACGAAATACAGTTGAAATTATACCCTGTTTGGTCTTATTTTAATCAGAAAAATGCCACAAATATATTGGTGAAAGTTTCATAAAAAAATAAGTAATAATAAAAAAGATTTTATATTTGTATTACATTGTGAGGACGCACTGGCCTTTGAACTGTGCCGACGACTGCGACCCTCACTCTTCACACCGATATAGTCGAGCCGAGATCAGATACTACAGTGGAGGGGATATTTTTTGCGGTTATTTAGTTAGGTTTATAGAGGATTTGGGTAAACTTTACTTTACCGGACTGTAAACCTGAACCATTTATCCTACAGGATCGAAACTTCGATCTGCAGCCGCCCCGTCTACAAATCTACTGGATTACATACCAAATACATCATAATTTATAGGAGAAAGGCACAAACTTTGACTCCGGTAAAGTAGAGAGCAGTCGAGGATTCACTGTACTTTGAATAACGCGAGTACACAAGTTGTTCTTAATATCGAAATTTCAGTATCAGTTAACAATTTTATGGAGATGCCAGTTTCAAAAGAAAAAAGCATACTTTTATCTGGGCTTTCACATTATGGAAACTACAATTATCGAAAGAATGATAAATCTTCATATTTTCTAATTGTATGATGGATACTCATTATGTATCGAGATGTCCGTATAATTAATGAATCCACAAAGACGCAGACACAATAAAACATTAACAAAGACAGGTTTCCGATTCCGCATCGCCAGTATTCTTTCTCTCACAGTCGAAGTTTAAACCTAATAATGCTGTTTGGAAAATATGCGAGCCGCAGAGCCTTGTATAATTAGTGGCCAAGGGGAAGATCCGTATAATTAGATTCGCTGATGCGGAATTAAGATTCATGGTAGCAGAAGTACTTGGTATTTGCGGAGATTGCGTTTCTGGAACTACTGCTAGTGGTCAAACTCAACGAATTATTAACGCAGCCACAGTAGTACAGGTATGCGATATATCAGACCTGGGCTGTTTCCAGTATAAACGAGACTGCCTGGCTAAATGAAACTTTCAGGTCATATATCACTTGCTTGAATCAATCGATCCTACTCTACTCTTGGTAATTCAACCAACATTATTAGTCCAGTACCTCCGATATCCGAACAATCGCTATTCCCCTCAAAAATCATACATTTATTTCTTTATTTATTTCATTCCTGTGCAAAATCTATTTAAGCTGCAATGCATTCTTAAATATTTATTTCTAGAGAAGGACAATATTCTATAGCACTTTTGAGAATGTACTGTGTTCAAAGCTACATCAAAATTGGAATTGAAAAATTTTATTGAAGGTGTATTCAGAGTTGGGCAAAAATTTTTATTTGAATAAAATGGGTCATTTTGTAAAATTTTTAAAAATGCGCAGTCCCGTAATTTTCAGCCGAGAAATATTATTGTCCGACTGAACGAAGGATGGAGAATGTCCCTGTATTTTTTTAATAACATTCCCAGTGCTCGTTGCGTTACAAACTATTCTTGAGATATTTTTTAGATACGATTGATAGTTTTTAAATACGTGTAAAGCTGTCTGAAATGAATTAGAGTAAAAGTACCGTCGCGGAGTCCGCGCAACAAGATGCCCTCCGTTCAATTCTCAGGAATGGAACTGAAGAAAAACATGTTTGCGGGCCATCAAGGATCGCAGAGGCTCCCGAAGCACCTACAACGAACCGCATCGCACCTCGCTCGCCATTTTTCCGGGCCGTGTTTCGCGGTGTAAACGTACAAACGCGCATTCGGAGCACAAAAGCGCGTTCCGCTCGCTATAAAACAGCAGTTTCGCGATATTCCTCGGGCCGATCCCCGGCAAGGAGGTCCTCCTCGGAAAGGGTTGGCCGAGGAAGAAGCGTCGTCGACGCGACGCGTCGGAAGCTTTGTCCTTGGCAATTTACGGGACGTTGTCCCCTGACCGGGTCTTATTCGGCCATCCTCGACAAGGTAAATAAAAACGAAGCCGGGGCGAAGCCCGGAGACGCTTCTTTAACGGTTACGAGGGGCGATAAAAGGAACTGCCACAATTTAAAGTTGGCATTCGCGCGCGAACACACTCTTTTCCGCTTCCTCGAGTGACTAAACTTCTTTCTGTTCTCTAATACGCGACACCTGAGGCGCGATAAGGACACCCCTGACCACCCCCTTTTTTCCACCCCCATACTCCCACTTTCTGACCCCCCGTAATTGTATGCGTCTCCTTCCCCCGTAGCTTTGTTTCTATAGTCGTTATCGCTCGGAGATAACTCGTTCGGAGAAACTTTTTTCGTTTCAGGGAGAACCTGGGTTAAGGGTAGAAGGGTGGGGGTCGTTTGGAATGTTTTGAGCAGGTTTGGAGAGTTACGGTCGCGTTGATGCTCCTCTTAAAATCGGTACCATCCTTCGACGCGGTTTGGATGACTGTTGAAGGTGAGGGGTTGATAGGTGGAGTGATGGAGTGGTGGTTGACTTGTGCTTTGAACGCTGGCTGTACGGTACAAATTGAAACTATTTTGATAGTCACTTTTAAGTACATTTATACATAAAAATCAGTTTTGTAATTTACAGTGAGTGTAAAAAGTATTCGTGCACCCTTTAAAATAGAATAACTTTTTTATAATCGTACCAAACGACCTGATTTTTTATAATCAATTAGTAGCATTGGTTTACGAAATGATACGCGAAAAAGATTTTCCAAATAATTATAATTTACAAGGTTACATGCAAAAATAAGAAAGGCATTTCTTAAAACTTTTTTATTTCGACCCTTGATGAAAATTTGAAATATATGTTTCGTAGATCTATAGTAGTTACACACATCCTGAAAATTTTATAGACATCCCTTAACATACACACGAGCTAGGAGCGGTTAAAAATGGTGAAAATCGTAGTTTTACACGACTTTTATAACTAACATTAATCTACAAATCATATATTTTATATTTCCATTAAGGGCGCAAATAAAAGAGTTTCATAAAATGTCTTTTCTATTTTTGGGAAAATCTTTTCTGCATATCATTTCGTAAACCAATGCTTCTAATTGATTATAAAGAATCAGGTCGTTCGGTACAATTATGAAAAAGTTATTCTATTTTGAAGGGCGCGCGTATATTTTTTCCACTCACTGTACGTCTCTAAACAATAAAAATTGTCCAAGTACTGTATGGAAAATAACGTGTCCGATATATTCCAACTAGTCAAACAATATCACAGTACTAGCAACAAAAATGAATCCGTCTGCTGTCTAGAAAATATGGAAAATACAGTTTCCGATATTCCGCCGCGCCGGTTAACAAAAATCTCATGGCGGTAGGAATCGAATAAAAAATGATTACGCAGACAGTAGGGGGGAGGTTACAAAGACGTATCTATTTACATGTGATTTAATAAAAACAGCGGCTCGGGCGGACCTCCTGAAAATATATATATATCGTGTATCGCGTTTCCGATATCTGTATCGAATATCAGAACAGCATTGACACACGTGCAATTTTTCCCCGGGCTTTTCCGCCAACAAATGACGTTGCATTTTGCGCTTTTAATTTGCGCGGTGTTGATCGAAAACAAAGATACCGTGCGAACCAAGATCCGGGAACGCGATTTAAACCCGCATTTTGATGCGCGCAGCGCCCGCGCGCGCATTTATTTCCACGGTTTTCCGAGCCGGGAATCTGCTCTTTGGATCGTTACAAATTTAATACGCGAGAACTGTCACGGCGGCTTCACGCGTGATCGAGATAAAAATTTTATATGGACGTAAAAAAAATCACCGGCCCGAACCGAAATTAATAACTGGCATTTTCATAATCGATGTGTCGAACGTCGAAACGTCTATGCGCATCCGCCCGTTGAATTCGATGAAACATTGAACAAATGCTGAATTAACCCTCGCAAGGTGAGGTCTAATAACACATACGGTGCTATGAATAATTATAAACACAACCATATTTTCATGTTTTTCATAGTTCTGAAATAGAAATTGACGAAACTGTTTATGCATTTTTAGATTCTGATACAAAACAAAAGTGAGCAAACAAAAAGTAATAGTTTTGTTCCTCAGAAATCTGGAAAAAATAACATTTGTTCTTAAAGTTGTGAACAAGTATAGACTCGTTATTAATTTTAATATCTTTTATTTAGTATATTTAGTACATTTTCCTTTATGTTTTATTACATGTAAGAGCCGGTCAGGAACACTACTAAATAGCTTATTTAAGATGTCATTTGGGATATCTGCCCAAGCAGATTTTATTCTTTCTTTAAGATCGATGATAGCTTCGTTTTTAATAAATTTGGGATAAAGAATAACACAGGATAAAAAGTAAACAAACAGATTTAAGTATATTCATATAAAAATTCTTTTCAACAATCTGAACCTGAATTCAAAGTTATACTTTCCTAGCTTCCTAAATCTTGATATTTACACGAGATCATTTCGATTAATCAAATATTGTTAACGCGAGATTCTTCGAGAGGCTTCCAAGCAGAGATTTTTCAGGTTTTATTGTCAAATACTTATAGACTGTACATATGTGTCGAACGCATTTTTAAGTAAACATACCAGCATGCACGACATTTGGTACACGTGGCTCGAGTTGAAAGTTTTACGTGTGCTATCAGTGGCACACGTTGCATGGAACGTGTTAAATATGTTTGGAATTGAAAGTGGATTTAGTTTTCGTTGGTCGATATCGCGGATTTTGGGAAATGTTGGTTATTGGAGATTGTAAAGCGGGGTAAATTTGCGGGGGTTCAATTCATCAGTTTCATGGGTTTCAATTTGTTTATAAGGTGCGGAGGTTTGAAGTTGCTTCTTGAAATTCTGGAAAACAGGTACTGCTAAATCATGATTCAAAATTCATAGTTTTTTGGGTTAATATTAAGGGTGTACCGAAAACTTGATTATTTAAGTATATAAAAGAGGGTAAATTGATTCTGAAATTCTGGAGAACATATTCGCGCACCCTTATGGGCGATTTCCAACAGTTTTCAATCGTTTCAAAAATACATAAAGTTTCCAAGTTACAAGTGAAGTCATTAAAATTATTTAGTGAAGACACAGTTGGTTCCAGTACCTCTCAGTCGACACAGAAAATTGCATAATGGTTCGCCAGTGATGGCCGAACCTCTAATTGGGCCGTTTATTTTGAAAGTGACCTAAATCCATTTATATTTAAATTGAGATATTTAGAGACATAGACTCGCTTTCAAAGTAATATTTTTAATTATTGAAATAACTGCGAATATTCATGTCTCCAAAATTATCGTATGCTCCGAATACACTTAACCGCAAAATGTTGTTCATGCCAGCTAACTTCAAGTTGTACGCGTTACCAGAGTCAACAAAGAACAATTAACGCGAATGGACTTGGGCCACTTTCAAAATAAACGACTCAATTGAAAAATCTGTAGAATCGGTCAGAGAAGGTTGGATATCGAATGACAGGAGTGTTTGTTTACGCACCGGGTGTTCGCCGAGAAGAGAAACGGTGGGCAATAGCGGTGACGACGGGATCTTTTGAAAACGTACGTCGTTTTTATCGTCCCTTCAATCGAACAGAAATCCACTTTCAGGGAACGTAAAATTCTCTGACCAGTTTTCCCTGTTTCTTTCGTCTTTTATACCTCGTTACGGCTGTCCCATATTTCGTTCCATTCAACCGCTATCCGTGTCCATTCGTTTCTCGGCCTCTGAATGCTCGATACGAAATTACGAGCTCTCTCCCACTGTTCCCCCAGCGCCTCCATAGCTATCACTCACTATTTACAGGAACATCTCACTTACCACCGTCGAGCCAGTTACCTTCCATTCCGATTTTTTTCCCTTCCGCTTCGCCTTCGTTTTTCATCCGCGTGCTCTCCTTCTCTTTCTCTTTCTCTTTCTGGCGATCCCCTTGTATCATACAGACTGCTTCCAAGCTCTTGTTAACGAGTTTAAAACTTCCTGTTTAAATAGACTCCGCTCCAAACTTAATTAAATCTTTTGTACCGAAGAACAAAATTCTTGTTTCCTGATTTCACGTTCACGAGAATACGTTCCTTTGGCGGAATTAGACAAATCGATCTTTTTAAATGGTGTACTCTGTTGGTACGATACTTGCGACTCTCTGTTATCAATTTTTTATGAATCATATTGAAAGCAGCTTATGCAATATTTTTTTACTTACTATTTCTTGTTCTCTGTTGCAGGTAAGATTTGTATGGGGATTTTGGCAATGGTGTCGGTTCTGCGAGACTGGTGGCTATAGCAAATTGAGTATAGCTTGAATAATACTGGCGAGGTGAGTAAAATTATGGAGTTGATAATATGAACTCACGTTATTGTCAATTATCGAACGAATCAGTCCAGTTACAGATGTATGTATTATTAATTTAGTGAAACTTTTACGAGTTATTCAGCAGCCTGTAGTTTATAAACGAAACTCAAATTAGAAAAGTGATGAGATAAAAACCCACCCTAGCTTCCCATACATGTAGAAGGTGAATATTATAAAGCGTTACACAGAGAATATCTCCAAAAATATTGATTGTCCGCAAAAATGTTTCAGATGGAAGTTGTTCAGCACCGAGGAGGACATCATGTGGTGGGACTTTTATTTTTACCGGTGGACCCTCCAAGGTGAGGTGAAGGTCACCTTTCTCTTTTTAAATGGAATGTCCTATTTTTTATTCCATAGATCGATGGAGTATCGAATTCTGAGTATAAAAGTGTTGACCTTCGTATGTCCTAAACCTAATAGTTAACGAGATATTATCCAAAGAAAAAAGAAAATTAACTATTAGACTTAGGACATATGGAGATCAATACATTTTTACTCAGAATTCGATGGTCTATCGATTCATGATACAGAAAGTAGGTCTTTCCATTTTAAAAAATCAAGGTGACCTTCACATCACCTTGGAGTGTCCATCGGGAAAACTAAAAATCCCACCTCATGATGTCCCCCTCGGTACTGAACAACTTTCATCTGAAACATTTTTGCGTGTAATCAATATTTTTGTCAAAGTCTCTGTTACCAACCAGAATCAACCAGAAGAATATTGATTTTGAGGGATCCGCTGTAAAATGAGCCCAGGTAGAACGTCCTCCGACTGTTTCCCACGGAGTTATTAAACAAGTAAATACGACAGGCACTGTATCGTGTTTGGAGTCGTTTTAATCATCGAAGTGCGGCGGATATGTTGGTAAAAGTATTATAAACAATGTCGCAACACATAACTAGACTGCGGATTTTATGCATTTATTACAAAAATGGGTAGATTCAATTTGATCCAGTAAAAGGATTAAAAGAATATAAGAATGTTTATGTATTATTTTTACCTTGTTGAAATGATTAAAGGATGAATAATCATTTTATTCGACTTGCGTGTCGTACAATCGATACGAACAATTTTCATCTGGCATAACAACTCGAGTAGCAGTATAAGAACTGCGGAATAACGTTGTGAGGTTTCGAAATCGAATGAACACCGACGAGGTATACGCGGGATGGACAAATTCTTTTTTTCATAACAGAGATTTGCATAATTTTGTACGGTGTACAGCGCGCCTGTCGATGAGTTTTCTTTTTCCGGGAAAATTCTGCAAAATTATTCAATGAACGGGATACGGCACGGGGGTGGATTTTCCGCAGTCGAGTCTCTCCTCATGGGAATTGTGGCGGTAAGGGCGGGTCAGGGGGTGGGCGAAGGGTCTCTTTAATGAATCCAAAGTAGCTGCTGTTTCGTTTCGCCCGCGGAACGTCCTAATCTGCAAAACGTCCCAAAGTGCTGATGCGGAAGGCCGTATAAATTCTATGAGGCGTGAGCGGCCCGAAAACCGTGGGCGTCACGGAGTAACGATCCAATCCGCGTGCGTGTGTGCGTGCGTGTACGTTTGTAATTGAGGGTGCAGGCAGACCGAGGTCGGGATGAAAAGACGAGGTCAGAGAGATCCGGCGCGCAAAGGAAATATTTTTTAGAGAAATTGATACTCGAGGGGAAACGAAGGGAGGACTTCCGAGAGGGGTGGAAAAATGAAACTTGAAGGGGTGAGGCAAGGTGTGTGTGTTTTAAGGGCTCTCTACAGCAAAGTCGCGATATTTTTCCAACGGCTGTGTTCTGCACGGAGACATATCGTGTAGGGACATTATTTTTTTATGACTGCGTCTACCGCGCCGAGAGTACAATCGAAGCCGAACGCAGAAAAGGACAGTATGTATGAAGCGTATCGGTGTGAACCACTACTAATCGAATTACAAAACTTCTTTATTTCTCGTTATTTTTTTATGGGACTTTCGCCAACTTATTTCTGACACTTTTATGATTAAAATGACACTAAACACGATATTATTTCAACTGTATTTAGTGGTTTAATCGACGATGAAAGTTTCGGGCGCAAGGAAGAACAGCGTATGGGAAGGAAAGAGACACGGAAGTCGCCGTCGCCGGCGCAGTTCAAACAATGTCCCATACGCCAGCGGTTTCCAAGCTGGGAGGCGCCAAAATTGTAATAAAGTATATAAATAACTTTTTGTCATAGTTATTATTATTTAAAACGTGATGGTGGGAATTTTTATGAAACCTAAGAATTGTATAATAGAGTACAATTTAGCGAATTGAAGAATTTTTGTTCATCTTCATAACTTCTACTTATAAAATTGTCCTTATTCCAATCTAAAAAGTTTGTTTTATTGCAGAAACAGAGCAAACTGCAGTTGAGAATGTTATTAGCGATTCTCAGCTGATGTCAGGTGATTGAAAATGCGGTTTGAAATTTCAGGAGCGGTAAAATATAGGTCGTTGAATTTATCTGCCTTCTGATCGGTGATCGAACTTTCTATTTACCAATGCTAACGATTTAAAAAGTCCAGTGGAACTGGGTCAGGTAGCGCGCCGTTAGTCAGACTTTTAAATATGGTAAATATAATCAACGCTCAACTCGAAACTAGTATATGTACACCTCCGGAGGAAAAATTTCAATCACGGTGACGGGGGTTAACGAATTCTATTAGAATGTTAATACATTGGATCGCGAGGTAATAATCGATGCATGAAGGTTTTTGGACAATTCTGTTGAAGCTGAACATGGGACATTGTATGGAGTTCGAAATTAAAAGGATTTGCAAATTAATGTTTTCCCTGTTGATACCAAGGAGTTTGGGGAAACTTAAGTATGGCGTGGTGTAGTGTAAGGAGAATTAGAATGGGTTTATGTCATCACTTTGGCGGTCTCGAATTTCTTTATGAGAAACAGGCTCTCGAATATTTCAATGTTCGCGTGTCTTCATAAATAGAAAAATTGGATTTATGACGGCTTGGAACTTCTACTTTTGCAGACCGGCGAAAAAGCGATAAATTAAATCGTTTGCATGAGTAACAAAAATTTTTTTGCTGAACAAATCTGATACAGATTTAAAGATTGAATTTCCCCCTCTACAACGTCTGCTTAATCTATTTTTTTCACGGAATTATCATGGTCCAACGATCGAACTCGTCGCGCTGACGTGATCCATCCAGCGGAATCGCGCGAGGAACATAATTAATTTCGCCTAGCAGTAGGCGATACATCGCTCCGCCGGAACAAGTGGCATATATCTCAAAAGTTTAATCCATCTTGGATGCATAGCTGCGCAGGTTTAGGAGACGTCACGGCCGGCGTGCGGCTCCAGCCAGGAACCAGCAGTCGCGCAATTGGAGTGCGATGCTCAGTTGATTAAACGCAGCTTGAACTGTTGGTGCATAACACGGAAAGCCAGGAAACAGCCTCGCCAAGACAGCGTTTCCTAGCCGGTGTGGCCCCGGCGTGTTTCGTTTCGGAACAGTCCTCTCCTATCCCGCGCAGAGTCATCAGACGCCGAGCCACGCAGACGCGTTTCCACGTTCCCGACCGGAATTTCGCGGTGCAACTCGCATCTGCAATTAAGAAGCCAATCTCTCTCGAGGATACCGCGTCTGATGCCCGTCCGGTACAGCTTCTGGACCCCTCGATACTAATTATGCGATACAACGTTCCATAGTTGCGGCTTTTTCAACAGGAACCAACGTGTACCCCGTTCTAGCTACAGCTTTGAAGCGAGTGCATATTTTTAATTGGGGAAATTACTGCATATTCTTCAAACGTGACTAAAAGAACCTAGAAAGTTTCAAGATCTAGGCATAAAATATTGAAAATTCGTTGGGAGCAAAGAAACCACGCCCCCCGAGGACATTCTGTAGAGTGGGAGCAACGTAGCCACACCCACTGACGTCAAGGTTTACTAAAAGTTCAAGATAGGTAGACTTTTTTAGGTCTCTGACATGGAATACAGAGAGCTTACTTTGTTACGTCGAGATCAATGAAGCCACGCCCTCCAAGGCATTCTGTGCAGTAGGAGTAACAAAGCCACGCCCCTCAGAGCATTATATACAGTTGGAATGGGAAAGCCACGCCACTCGGAGCATATTTCATATAGGAGGAATAACAAAGCCACGCCCCTTAGAGTATTTCATACAGTAGGAATTAGAAAGCCACGCCCACTTGCTCTATCTACTATTCTCTCTCCTACTTCCTTTTAAATGTAGAAAATACATTTATACAGTTCAAAAAATGTTTTCTAAGTTGATACTTAATTTTTAAACGACACTATGCTATAGTACAGACACAGTATGCAACGAACTAGAGATAAGAGATTTTTGAGTTGCAGGTGTTTATTAATTTAAATAGTAATTTGGAACGATTCATTTTCAGTTTTGAAACGTCACTGTATCTTGGAGCTAGTTTGAAATTAAATGAAAAAAAGGCTGAATGTTTGACAACAGTCTCTGCAGACTATAGTCGCTCATCTTTTATCGCGGGGCGCATTTTCCAGGGCAATTTTTCTCTCGACAGCAAAGTGGGCGAATTTGCTAAAGTAGCGACGCGGCTCTTTAAAGTTAATACGCCGAAAAACAACTAATCGCCCTCGAGGAGCCCCCCTCCGCGACTATAAAAATATTCAATATGCATTTTACGAGGGAAACCCTGGCACGCCAACCTCGCGCTTTGCCTCCTTCCTCTTTCGAGGTTGCACCCGCGCCGACATAAAAGTCTTGATTAAAATTTTAACCAACTACCTCTGAGCTTCCCACTACCTCCATGTCCTGCGTCTGTTAAATTCATATATTCCCTCTTAACCGGTAACTATAAACGTAATGAACACACATAAAAGTACCCGGAGACTGTAATTAGAGTACTGGGCGAACCAAGTGTTTCTTGATGTCCTACTAAACAAGGTAAAACATTGGCATCTTCATTCAAATTAATTTTGCAAAATTCAATTACGTAGAAGCATCTCGAAATTTTCTTTCATGACGTCCCTGAGGTATTTGATGAAATGGAGTCGTAATGTGTCAATTTTTGACGTATCTTTTCGACAAATTATTTTTTCGAAAATCTGTTTGCACATCTTTCTATTTGCCATCATCGAAAGCTGCACAAATTCCACTTTGAGTTTTGCTCCCGCGTCTGCTACTTTCCAAGATATTCAACAAGACATCTTTTAAATTCCAGATATCAATTTTTAACATAATTTTTAAAAAATTATTTTTTCGGAAATTTATTCATACAGAAAAAATTCGCCATTAAAACACATATTAATTGCATTTGGAATTTTCGTTCCACCTCCACCAGTTCATGAGATATTCGACGAAACACACTTTGCACCCTCTCGTCAACTTCAAGGGTTGTTTCGGCACCTCCAACAAAAGTGTTCGCCAAAATACGAAAGAAACGTTCGAAATATACTTTCGAGGTTTACAATACTACACTAGAGGCATAGAAAATTCGGTTACCATAAATCACATTTCTGTTGATGTTATTGCAAACTCAATATTTAGCTAACATAACGAAATAAATATGAATTCCACGTAAATCACTATTCAGATCAATTTGATCTTCGTACAACTTAATCCCTGAAGAAGGTGGGCCCACCATTAATGAGGAAAGGATTTATAGTCTTCGATTGCTAAGAGCTGGCTAGGTCACAGGGTCTGGGGGGTTGGGGGTTGCGTAGCAGCTCGAAAAAAGGGCGGGGGAGGCTCGTCGAAAAGTTTTTTCCCATTCTTACGGACAAGGGCGGCATAATTATAGATTTTTAATCAACCGATTGAAATGCAAATATCTGGTGCAGAGGGGTTGGTCCGCAGCAAGGGCGGCCGGGGGAGGGAGTGAATGGAGGGAGCAGAAGGGCGAAGGGTGGAAAGAGAAAGAGGAAGAGCATGAAATCCGTAATGCCGGTATAAACTTTCCAGGGAGAGGAACGAAATCAATACTTCAATATCCGCAGTAACAGCAGCCGGAGTTAACAAGGGTCTGATTGAGCCGGAGTTTGCTGCTAAGTTAGCGTGTTTCGAGCCCCGCGATCCAAGGAATCGAATTTCTGCGCGCCCCTTTTTCTGTTTGTCTCCCCCCACCCCTGTGCCAACACTTTCTTGTGACACATACCAGTGTTGTCGAGCTTCAAGTGTGACGTGGAGATCAAAAAAATATTTGTCGAACAACTTATTTGTTCACCACAATGGCGAAGACGAGCTCCGAACTTAGGGGATTGAAATCTGTCTCATTGTGTCTCTCCGGAACTATTCGGCGTAGAGAGAAAAATCAAAATGCAATTTGTTCGTCCTTTAATCACTAATCTCCCTGTGCAAACAGATTTCTGAACAAATAATTTGTTTGAATAATGTTTTGAAAATTACAATGTTGCTATTGGGAAGTTCATCGAATTTAGGGGATGCGAAATTTCTTGTGGAACATCTCGTGAACTAGTGGACGTAGAAAAAAGAATCAAATCCATTTTGTGCAGATTTTGATGATGGATTTTTGTAATGATTTATTTGAAAATAAACAAGTCATTGAGTCGTGATACTTTTTCCTCATTTAAAAAATAAATTATTTGTTGGATTTAGTTGATCTTTTTTTCTTCGGGCCAGAAAGCTACAAGTATATTGTTCAGTTTGAAAATTTACTTTATTTATTTATAATTAATAGAACTTTTCGACCGGGTTTATACGCCGGTTTTAACCGCGATAATCGATGTAACAGGTCAAGCGAGGTGGAAAGCAAAAGGCTCGGATTTCTGCGATTCTTTACAGGAGTCCACCAATTATAAATCGCCAGGAGAAATTACGCCCCGGGAATTGAAACTTAATCTCCGAAAACCGGTTCGAAACGAAATAAAGTGAGATTCATCGTGGCAAGTTCCGGCCACAATTTATCGTGGCTTTGCTCCGGCGCGATGTTTATTAGAAAAATATATTACTACGCGAGCAATGTTTTTCGGCGTGGTGAAGAATGTTGCTTCTCCGCTGCACTCCTGCACCGGAAGATATTGCATTTACCGTTCTCCGGTGCTAAGTGCAGTCTGGTGAAATACTATCGAGAGCGACACCAAAACAATTCGAGTGAAATAAAATACAAATAGTGTGATGGTTCCATGTGAGAGAGATGTAGAAAATGTTTCTGAAAAATTTAGTCCCACTTTTACGAAATACCCTGATTCGGTAACATGATACGGTATCAACTTTTTTGTTTTCAATCATGTTCTTATGATAATTTACCAACACATTCGTGACATTTTCGAGATTGAAACGAGTCCAAACACGATACAGTTCCTGTCATATTTACTTGTTTAATCCACGGTGTAAGTTGAACCTCGATTATCCGAACCGAGGAATTTGAACTGCTGTAACTTCGTGGAAAAAAGTTGGAGGATGTTCTATGTTAGCTTATTTTAAAGCTTGGAACTTCTACTTTCGACACCCCTAAACTCTATTTCCCTTGATAATCCAGTTCGGATAATCGAGGTTCTACATGATCCATCAACTGAACGAGCAAATGTGCTGTGAATTATATCATGTTGGGACTCATTTCAACCAGCAAAATGTCACAAATATATTGGTAATAGTTTTATACAAAAATAATCAAAAACTAAAAAGTTATTTTTATTTTGTTTTTAAACATTATTATTCATAACTAACTCTGGTGTCTGAACCTTGAACTCTGTTGAAAACTGGTTCACCGAGGACCCCGGATCTGTGGACCTCGGATCAGTTTCGACTTTCCGTTCGATTATTTAGGTTGCGTATTTGTCCGACACGGCGCTGTTTATTCCGCCGGTGTTTTTGCCGCGAACTCTTTCACTCGAATCAATATCGGAGATCCAGATTCCGTTCTTAAGGCGGAGAGGCTCGAAGATAATAGGATTGCCGGCACACTTCCGTGAGCTTAGCATCCTCCGACTCCGAAGAATTTCCTCTCGAATCCAGCCTGATCGTATTAATACAAATGCGCAAGTTGGCGCTCGAGAGATCGCATCGGGACCTACGGAAAAGGTGCATCGGAGGATAAACGCGCCTGAGCCCGAGGAAATTGCATTCCCCGCATCAATCTCTGTCGTGGATGCTCACCGCTCAGTTGCGAGGGCCTGCAGATCTTGCGGAATTTTTCAATATACCTATGCTGCTACTATTGTTTCACATAATTACCGGGTTGCACGGACCCCTCGGACCCTTGCTGACACTGTCTGATCGATCCAAGTCCACTATCGAGATCTCGCAAGCTTGTGTTTCAAGATCGCTCATCCTGCTGGACTTTTTAGTGTCGTATCACGTGGAGCAGAGGAAATTAGGTGGGACTTAAGTCACCAGTTTGTTCAATTTCAATTTGTTTATAAACCACAAGCCCTTAAAGTGCACATTCTTATATTTTTAACGAATCACCCCAGTCAAAGTTGAGCTTTCTCCAGATAGTGGGTATTTCGCCAAAAATGAATGATTGTATTTCGTGAAGCAGAGGAAAATAGGGGAGGTTTAAGTCACCAGTTTGTTCACTTTCAATTCGTTTATAAACCACAGGCCCTTAAAGTGCACATTCTTATATTTTTAACGAATCACCCCAGTCAAAGTTGAGCTTTCTCCAGATAGTGGGTATTTCGCCAAAAATGAATGGTTGTATCACGTGAAGCACAGAAAAATAGGGGAGGTTTAAGTCACCAGTTTGTTCACTTTCAATTTGTTTATAAACCACAGGCCCTTAAAGTACTCATTCTCATGTTTTGACGAATCACCCCAATCAAAGTTGAGCTTTTTCCCGATAATGAGTATTTCGTGAAGCAGAGAAAAATAGGGGAGGTTTAAGTCGCCAGTTTATTCACTTTCAATTCGTTTATAAACCACAGGCCCTTAAAGTGCACATTCTTATATTTTTAACGAATCACCCCAGTCAAAGTTGAGCTTTCTCCAGATAGTGGGTATTTCGCCAAAAATGAATGATTGTATCACGTGAAGCAGAGAAAATTGGGTGAGATTTAAGTCATCACTTTACTGATTTTCAATTTCTTTATAAAATTCGAGCCTTCCAATTTTCCAATTTTTGCACATTCATACGAATTGTTCGTACGGACGAGGAGACTTATGAATTTTTATCTCGAAAACTATTTGGTGGATCGAGTTGATCCTT
This sequence comes from Lasioglossum calceatum, assembly GCA_963966675.1. Classification (NCBI taxonomy): domain Eukaryota; kingdom Metazoa; phylum Arthropoda; class Insecta; order Hymenoptera; family Halictidae; genus Lasioglossum; species Lasioglossum calceatum. The sequence continues at coordinate 1,533,200 of OZ016548.1, forward strand.
TTTTCATGTTAATCTAGATTTCTTATAGAGAAATATTTTTATTATCGATAAATTTGTCGAATAAATTTTACATTAAAAAACGGTCTGGGGATAGTTTTGTAGTTTCGAAATCGAGAAAGAGAGACAGAAAGGTTGACACGGATCGCCAATATGGCGGCAAACAGGGCCAGTTCAATATCGCTGAACGCATACACATGTAGCACGCACGTACCGCGTACGTGCACAGAACCTAGACACAGTTGCTCTTATTGTAATGTGTCCTGGCGATTATTGAGAAGTGTGAGAACCTTGCAGCGTGGCTGAGGAGGTTGGGCAGAGGGGAAAGAGAAGTTATTGGCTGTGTGTCTTCTTAACGCCATCCAATATCAAAGTTAATATTGCCGCCAACAACTCCTTGAGCTACGGACCAGACCCGCGTGATTAGGCCAGCTTCGATCGAGTTCCTCGGAGAAGGATAAAAGTTCCTGGTGTGGTCGAACCTTGATCTCGCTCCGAGTATCCCGGACCTGGCTTTCAACCCTAAACCTCCGCCTTCAAGTTTTCTTTTCCTTTGAAAAATCAGCTTTCGCCGAAATAGAAAATATTTATTTGAGCTGCCGCGTTTCTCAATTCTTGTTTATCTTCCTTAAAAGAGAGGTTACATCAATTTTTATCTCAGAAACTGTTTGTTCGGTTGAGTTGATTTTTTTATCACAGTCAGGAATGTTGGTATTATTGCATACATATATTTTTTTAAATTGTAAAAAATTTAGTTTTCAATTAAAAAATTCTGAACAGTAAAAATCTTTATGATTACAAAATGAAAGAAGACTCATCTCAATCGGACGACCAGTTTCCGAGATAAAAATTCACAAGTACAGTTCTTCATGAAACAAAACCTGTGAAAATTCAGTGGCTCGTAGTTTTCAAATAAATTATTTTTCCGAAGATCCGTGCACGTAGAAAAACTTGTCATCGAAGGACGCACAAATCGCATTTTTAAATTCTGCTCTACGCCCAATGGTTCTGTAGATATTCAATAAAACATGTTTTTCATCCCCTAACTTCCACCCCCTCGATGTGAACCCTAAAATAAGAAAACCAGCTTGAAATATTTCCTCGAGCTCGGTGTTACATTGCAGGAACCTCGTCCTGAATCGAAGCGAACTATCGTTATTCCTGTCTCCGCGGAAACGAGGATTTTCGCATCTATGGGGCCTGCGGTTCTAATGAAACACCATAAGCACGTAACAGAACTATGTAGGACCTTATGCCACGACTTACGCCGGGCACGTGCTCACGGCTTACCATTACGATCGCGGCTTAAGACGTGTCTAAGCCAAACTCGGCGGGCGTTTATCAAGAAACAGTCCTCGCAACAGCTTGTTCCTAATAATCTCCCTAATTTATCAGCTGCGCAGCCCCGGGATTTGAGGTTTCGACTGCTGGGCCGGCCGATAAATCGCTCGGAACTACTTTCACTCGGCGTGGCTAGACAATTTATGTCGTTCCGCGGGATTTATTTTGCCTGCGACTCGGAGTAATGCGAAAACTTCGAGCGGGCACTGTTAAAAAATGTCCGCAGTTCCGCCCCGGGATTGGTTTCCCGCCAAAACTTTCCCTGGTCTCGAAGATTTACTAAACCGGCGGACAAATTCTCGTTCGATTGCAAGATCAACGAGGAACCGGCACTACGTGCGAGCTTTTCCGAGACTACTAGCACAGTGAGCTTTTTTCTTGGGCTCTCGGGGAAAGGTACAACCGTAATTATGTCGTTTAGGGTCCGCGAACGCTGCAAAATTGGAATGAACCTTTCAGAGGAAGTCTTCTGGTTCGGAACCTTGAAACGAACGATTTTTCTATCGGACTTGAACTGGCCAGTGAACTAACTAGGCTCCAGATTTTTTATTATACAATTATTGAAATAATAAAAATGATTTGATAAGAAATTATTGTATACAGGGTGTCCCAAAATTCCTTCAACATCCGGAAATGGCAGGTTCCTGACATCATTTGAAGCGACATTTCCCTTTGCAAAAACGTTGTCCGCGGCTTTGTTTAGGAGTTATTAATGAAAAACACGGACCAATCAGAGCGCGACAACAGCGGATTGATTCTGGCTCGGCCAACGGCGACGCCACGCTAAGCGGGACTTCTCGCTGAGTCGGACTCCGTTCGCTGTAGCCGCGCTATGATTGGTCCATGTTTTTCGTAAATAACTCCTATACAAAGGCGCGGACGCCATTTTTGCAAAGGAAAATGTCGCTTTAAATGATCTCAGGAATCTCTCATTTCCGGATGTTGAAGGAATTTTCGGACACCCTGTAGATACATTTAGTAGAGCACGCGTTACAATCGGAGTCGCACAAAGTTTAAATAAAATCAATCTAGCAATTTTTATAAGGGAACGTGTATCGCTTACTTCTAAGGTTCGGTAAGTTTAGTGTCGAACTTTGTTGGAATCTACGATTAGGTACGAAAATGATATTCAGCACGTCGAAACGAATAGGATGACGCGAAATAAGTACGGAAAGCTTAGGTGAGCTATTGTAAAGTTTGACCCAGCAGTGCAAGAAATGGTAAACTGGTCAGCCTACTTTCCGCGGTGTTTAGGCGAGTTGTGGGCCAGTTGGAGCGGCTCGTAAGTAGGTTGTAAGGCAGGAAAATGTCTCGGTGGCGAGTTGTTATCGCTATCAGGGCCACATAGTTCTCTGGGAAGTGCATTCGAGTGATCGTCGCAGCCTCTGCTGAGGCCAGCGAGCGACGTCTGCCGGTGATTCATCACGAGACACTCCGCCGTGTTTAGATAAAGTCTTCTCCCAGGGTTCCCCGGGTTCCCCGTCCGCCATTTCTCCTTCAGACGGCCCCGCCTCTATCTTTCTCTTGTCAAGCTTCTCCCGCGGCTTTACATTATCAAGGCACACCCACGCGAGATTCTTCAAGAGGGACAAGCGGAATCCTCACGAGCATTCGATGAGCTGACAGCGCGCCCCGGGAAACGAGCACACCTAACCCCGAACGCTTAACGAGAGTTCTTTCGCTGCCTTCTGTCCGACCAGACTCCGCCGATCAGTCTCGATTAGCTTTGGGACTTTTGATTGGCGCGTGGTACTCGTGGTAACGCCTCAAGGATAACACACAAAATTGCGAAAAAATTTGACTGTAATTTATAGGGCAACACCGTTTTCAAAAATTTATCTAGCTAAAATATGTACATCGATCATAGACTAATTTTCATAGTACGTTACTAGACTGCGAATTTTACGCATTTATGGCCAAAATTTAAAGACATTAACACAATTTAAGAACGTCCATATGTTATTCTCAATTCATTAACATCGTTAAAGGTAGATATCAATTTTCATATGGTTTCTGTGTTTTGCAATTGACGAAGCAAATTTTTATTTGGCACGAAGATCCGCGGTCTATACATGTATATTAAATTTTATAAAGTCAATTTCTAATTTGAAAAATATTTCTGTACATCCATCAAATATGCATAACCTAGTATGTTTCATAATGAAAGCTGCAGGCAGTTTAAACTAGGCAATATTAAAAACTGAACCGTTCCAATCAAAGTTCAGAATAGTTCTGCATTTCATTTTCCAACGAGCCGATCTACCAATACAGCCAGTCCACGTTCCAATATTAAAATTAATTTCATCGTCGTAAGCCAATTAATTAAAGCTCCCACAATTATTTTTAATTCGGAAAATAAAGGTATTTGTGTATACTTACTCATTTCTATCATAATTCCATAAAATCCGCAGTCTGCTGATTTCCCAATATTCACGCAATTCCTTCGATTCAATTCCACCACTCGCACAATTCTTATTCATCAATTACTGAGCACTCGTGACGGCACGAATCCATCTCTCGGGCTATATCCATTCTTCATCAGTTCCTCGATCGTTTTTTCGAGGCGTTAATCGCAGTATATGCGCAAGGAATGCGTATCATGCATACACACGGCGGAAGTTATGTATTTACCTTATTAGAAGTTTTCGTTGAAATTGAAAAAGTTTTCGTTGCAGCGGTGTAGACAGAGAAAACGCCCTAGCTATCCGCTAAGTTTAAATTGGTTGCACCTTCAGCACCTCAGTGTGCTCTCTCTCTCTCATACTCTCACGCTGTCTCTCTTTCTCTCTATGGCATTATCACGCGGCGAGTCGATAGTCTCAAATGAAACGTGCAAGAAGATAAGACCCATGCTAGCAACAATAAGGGCGCAAATGAAGACGGAAAAGAAAGTTTATTCTCGCAGGGAACAATGGATTTCAAGATTTTCAAGGAGTCTGTACCTCTCTCTCTCTCCCTCTCTGTTTCCCTCTCCGTCTTCCTGTCCCTTTCTCCCACTCTTTCGCCTCCCATTTAAACCTTCTTGATTCAGAGAGCCTCGAATTCAAATTCATTTCCTCAATCTGCCCTAATTGCGTTCAGTTTCGCGACTCCCGTAAATTCATTCAATTGCCGCCCAATTTTTGCACTTTTGCAATTAAATGCCTTCAGCGCGACGCCGGGAAATTCTGGAAATATTATCATTGACAATTCGACGCTGGAAATGATTAGCTGGTGGGTTTGTTAGAAAATAATAGGCTCGTCACAATTGCTTTCTATTGATTAAGTTCCTATTCAAAATAAAAATTGCGTTAATAACGTCGTTATGATTCATGAAATTGAACATACACAGACACAGTGATTAATTTCATCGAAATCGATTAACGTACACGCGAGCTACAAGCGGTTAAAAATGGTGGAAATCGTAGTTTCATACGACTTTTGATCAGTTTCTGCTTGAAATCCCCGGAATCGTACATCTTTCGATGCGTTACGAGGCGCTACGGTTCGATCGTTAAATACGAAAAAAGAAAAAACCAATTAACTAAGCAGTTTTGCTAATTTTCAAGTAACCGACGCGTTTCGGTCACTGATTTGGACCATTTTCAAGATTAAATTAAATTGCGTCCGTGAGAAAAATAAACACGTTTAACGCAATAACATACAAATTTCAAAAGTGATAACTATTAAATATTTAACTGCAAGGGAACTTAAATTTTTCACAATTTTTCACTCACTTGCTTAGGTACATCTTTCGATGCGTGTCGTTTTTTCTGCGTCAACCGACTTCGATGAAATTTTCAGCATGTGTATAACTAACATAGATCTGCAGAACACATATTTTAAATTTTCATTAAGGGCCCAAATAAAAGTTTTTAGAAATGCCTTTCTTATTTTTGCATGTAACCTTTTAAATTATAATTTTTGGAAAATCTTTTTTACATATCATTTCGCAAACCAATGCTTCTAATTGATTATAAAAGATCAGGTCGTTTGGTATAATTATAAAAAAGTTATTTTAAAGGGCGTAGGAATACTTTTTACACTCACTGTATGTGGAAAATATATTTTTTTAACATTCATTGAAAATATTCATATCGGTTAGTAAATTCAGTTGAAAGACAACTCATTCAAGATCATTTGAAAAAGGTTATTGTGTTTGACTGAATAAAAATGTCATAGGCGTCTAGATCGAAATATTCACAGAGTGGATCGCCGTCTCCGAAATTAGGCGTTTAATCGATGGAATAATTGGTCGATCGATGGCCGAATAACGAAGGCATATTCTATCTCTGGGGTTTGTTGTCGGTCAATTTGATCAACTGCACCTGAATGAACAAAACGCCTCGCCTTTGACGGAGGCACTGAAAATTGAAACGGTACCACTTAATGACTTATTCATTCGGCTTACCTCGCCGGCCCTGTATCTCTTTTCACGGGCGAGCAGGTATACAAAGCAGAACGGGCGGCTGCACGGAAATAATGAGAATCCACGGAGGAAAGGTGGAGGTTAATTAGTTACAGGAGGTTTCCATTTTAATCCCGTCTGACCCGATCTTTTGACCCCGTGATCGTTTATGGGTGACCCGGATTAATCATTTCGTTCATTTTTCACCCCTCCGCTAATATCGAATCAGCCCGACGGAAAATCAAATTCTGCCGAGGAAATTTTTCGTGATCGATTACGATTTTGAGGAAACTGATGTTCGTCGAATCTACCCAGTACGTACTATAGTGGCGCAAATTAGGGGATTATGATGCAGTTTCAATGTTTTACTGGAAATTCGATGGGAACTTTCGAATCCATCACTTTTCACGTCGATATCGAGCATGCTGGTGGACATTAATTATTGTGTGGTGCTGAGCAGATGAAATTGCTTGTTCAGAAAATACAGACAGTTGGACTTACTGGAATCTTGAGGATGTATTTCTGCAAATATTTAACGCGATGTCAAACCTTTTCCGGTTGACATGTACCAAATGATCGCGTAATACAAAGCACAGGAAGTTAGGCAGTGTTTATGTAATCACTTTGATGATTTCTCATTGTCTATACGTTACAGAACTCTGAATTTCACCATTTTTGCCTTTTTCTACGAAAGTTTCCTAGTCTGTGCTTCTGAATTTTTATTTCGAGTACCATTTGCTACATTCAAATGATTCTTTTTTTATTACAATCTGTAGGGTTCGTTCTAGTGCAAACACATTTTCTTATTAGAAATAGTAATTATGTCATATGACAAATTATAAATGAAAATTTTATATCAAAAATGTCAATTATCTGATATATTGTTTATATTATATCAAAATTATTGTTTGACATATACCGGGTGATTCACGACAAACAGGCCACCTAAATAACTCCGTTAGGATTAGAGATAGAAGAAAATGTTAGAGAGAAAAGTTGTACTATTAAAGGGGGCTCATACGATACCAAAAAAAATTTTCTTTTTATGTAATTTTTTTTAGAGATATGAAGGTCACCTTCATTTTTTTTAATGAAATGAGGTATTTTTTAATACATTAATCGATGCAGCTGGACATTCGTTATAAAAAAGTACTAACCTATGTATGTCGAAAAGTTAGTAGTTCAGGAGATATTTCAATTTAAATAACTCTAAAATACCATTGCGGTCGTACTAAGACGTTACATAAGTAAGTAAACGCTAACGGCTTAGTACGACCGCAATGGTATTTTAGAGTTATTTAAATTGAAATACCTCCTGAACTACTAACTTTTCGACATACATAGGTTAGTACTTTTTTATAACGAATGTCCAGCTGCATCGATTGATATATTAAAAAATACCTCATTTCATTAAAAAAAATGAAGGTGACCTTCATATCTCTAAAAAAAATTACATAAAAAGAAAAATTTTTTTGGTATCGTATGAGCCCCCTTTAATAGTACAACTTTTCTCTCTAACATTTTCTTCTATCTCTAATCCTAACGGAGTTATTTAGGTGGCCTGTTTGTCGTGAATCACCCGGTAGATCTCGAAAAATTAGGGAAGTGTTTGAAGTCTTCAATGTTCACTGAACAATCTTTTTTTCATTTCTTCTGAAGCCATTACTTTGTCCGAACAATTAAAAAAAATGGTGCAAGCTCGTTAATAAAATTGGATGCTAGAGATCGGTTAAAATTAATTAAACGACGAGCTAAATTGCGATCAGCTGACATTAGGCCAGCCCGAAACGCAAGGGGAGGGGGTATGTTTAAAGCGACAGGTGTGCCCAGGGATTGTCGAAGGCTCGTCAAAGGGGTGGGAGTCGCGTCCGATAGCAAAGGCGAGTATAGGAGATCCACGACGACGTCTCGTAGTAATTAGGCTGGCTAATCACCCCGGGGCATGTTATCTTAATGGCCGGCGTTATGCTGTGACATCACAACTACCCCTGTCTGCCGGTAGTTTAATTGCTCCGATAGGTTCGTATGCCACTGCTCCGCCGTTGAATATCAGGCCGATGTCGATGGGCTTCCTACAATGGGCCGCCGGTACGCTCTTCCGGTTCAGTATCAACCGTGAAAACGTCCTTACGTGCACGTCCTTGTCGGCAACACCGAAACTGCCGCGCCACTGCAGCCCTAACTCCCATCTGTATGCTGAAACTCCGCAAAGCTCGACTAGCTTCGGTCGAAATAGAAATAAAGTCATGTTGGTAGTAAATGCTCCGCTTTGTTTGACAGTGGGGCAATCTGGACGAGTCATTAAGTGCGATTGAAGCATTTTTATCAGCTTCTAGATATTTCTGTGGGCTGTAAGAATTTTTAAAGTAGACATTGGTAGAAACCACTAATATTCTCGTTTCATTTTTGTCACCACGAAGTTTCTTTTTCCGATGGAAGTTGGCGGTTTTGTTAAACAAGAAAAATTGAGATTTTTTGTACGTCGTACAATTTTTCTTGATTAATTTTCTAAATTATTAGAGCCATTTGCATACGTCGACGAGATTATATTCAAATGATCCATTTTGTACATTGAGTACATTGAATACATTGAGATTTGTTGTACGTCGTACAATGTATTCAATGTACTCGATGTACAAAATGGATCATTTGAATATAATCTCGTCGACTTATGCAAATGGCTCTAATAATTTACAAAATTAATAAAGAAAGAATGAGCGCATATCGTTTCTAGTTCTGCTAGTAGCTGCAAACGAATGTCATATTTCATAAAAATCTACTGACGTCGTCAATTTGGCTTACCACAGGATAATCAATTTTCCTCAAGAACCCGTAATAGCCATCAGAAAAAAGCGCCGCCGTTCGAAAAAAGAAACCGTATCGATTTCGAAGTAAGCGTTCAACAAATCGTTACTCGAGAAAAGACCTCGCTGCAGCTCGGTAACGATCATCCTCGCTGTCCCGCGGCTAAAGAAGAACCGTCCCCGAACTTGCCTCCGCAATAATTTCCGCAAAAAAAGCTCGGAACTTCAGCCATCCCGCTTTCCATTAAGCAGTTACTCTTCGAGAAGTTCGCCCCTGCGACTTTTTCAGCCGAGTCGAAGTAACTTGCCGGGGTGGTGGTGGTGGTGGTAGGAGACACGTGGCACTTCTTAACGAAATTTTCGGCAGTTAAAAACCGCCTGGTTCCGCGGGCCAGCGGGTATCATCGTTATTAGAACAGTCGCTGAGGGATGTCGGCTGAGTTACGGGGCAATTATGCCGCGGGGTAATACTCGTACGTCAAGTCGGAAATGGTCCAAGTTCCCTCGGACCCCGCACCACCGATCGCGTGAACTATCGAGCCGGTTTTATATGGCCGGTATCTCGCATTTAGGATGGCCGTTCACCATAAACGACGGAACTCTCGGTTTCAATCGACCCTGGAATCGATCTGGAACCTATTATCCACCCTCGAATCGATCTGGAACCTGTTATCCGCTCTGGAATGGTTGGTCCATTATTTTTCTCTTGCGAAAATACCCCAGCAGTCATAGAAAAATCTTTTTCACTCTTTCCCGCAAGTCCTTAATAGAACTTGAGAATTTATAAAAATTCAATTGCAGTTTAGAACGCTGTCATGTTCGGTTTTCATGTTCCTGCGGTAGACCAGACCTCCTTGCTGATTATAATCGTTGCGTAATCTTGATAAATCTTTGGTATATGGGTAAACACCTTTTCATGGAACCTTCAATAACCACAGCAATTTTCGTTGCGAACTAACAAGTCACCCTCGAGGTCTACAACTTTTATCGGAAGTATTTTTCAAAATTCCAAACCGAATGATTAAAGTCGTTAGCTGTAAAGGAGGTCCTACTAAATATTGAGCTTTGATTTCTATCGATTAATTCTGTTATATTTCAAGTTTCTCGTTAAGCGTGCTATCATTTTGTACCTCTACAGAGTGTCCCAAAATTCCCTCAATAGCCGGAAATAGGAGGATCCTGACGTCGTTTGAAGCAACATTTTCCTTTGCAAAAATGTTATCCGCGGCTTTGTTTAGGAGTTATTAACGAAAAACACGGACCAATCAGAGCGCGACCTTGACGCGAGCTGGCCCAGTCGGCCAATAGACAGTTGGCGCGCCGGGCCGACTGGGCCAGCTCGCGTCTAGGTCGCGCTCTGATTGGTCATTGTTTTTCGTTAATAACTCCTAAACAAAGCCGCGGATAACATTTTTGCAAAGGAAAATGTTGCTTCAAATAATCTCAGGAACCTCCCATTTCCGGCTGTTGAAGGAATTTTGGGACACCCTGTATAGTCTTCGGGTTTACAGCGAGCGCAATACCCAAGCGACCGGTGTTTGGTGAGCGTCGGGTATCAGAAAATGGTGGAAGCTGATCGTCCCGCTTTGGGCCGGTTCCAACGGGTCGCGTCGGGTCGCCGGAGTCCTCCCTGCAGATCTTAGCGCGGCGTCTTCGGTCGTTTCTCCTCTCGGTTTGTACGGGCTTTCCGGTGCGCAGCGTCACGTAGCAAGATACTTTGCAGACGGACGGAAAGGGGACGGGCGCGGGTGGAATTAGCCGACTAGCGACGGTACTTTCGTCGTGATCTCGATGGGGTGGAAACGACTCCTGGAGGAGGGACAACGATAGCGCGCTCTTGATATGTCCTGGCGGTAGTCAGGTGCCACGTACGTGACGTTTCTTTCTCGCAGTTACCACCACCGAGAGACGCAAGACCCGTCCTCGATGAAACTTTCTTTTTCTCTCTCTCTCTCTTTCCTGTTTTCATTCTTCCCTTAACGTCCGGCGCTCCGGCCCCTTCATTTCCACGGGATCCGACACGGTTCTTCATCCCCGGTCGACCTATCGATCAACCCTGACGTCTATGCACCTGCACTTGCGATGCACTTAACCTTTCTTGTCCCTGTTCGACTTTATTTTGTTAGGAACTCGCTCAAGAGGCAGGATGCTGATCGAGGGAACCTTTCGAATGATGTGTTTCCGCGAGTTTCAGAGATATTGCCGGGAAATTTCTCCGAGCATGCAGTTTAATGTATGAGCAGTTGTTTCTGAAAGTGGTGTAAGTCTTTTTATTTATTAATTTACAGAGAAATCCTTTCTATATCTACATAGACATAATCATTAAGAAATTTTTTCGTTACAAAATCGACTTATACCATTTTAGAAATTAAGGGCTCGTATGTAGAATATATTCAATTTATAATGACTCCACGTATAATCATTGTATTCTATTTGACACTGAACCTACCGAGCCTTAAAAGTAACTGGTACATGTTTCCTTATAAAAATGACAAGATTCATTTTATTTAGACTTTGTGCGACCCCTATTGTAATACGTGATCTACTAAAGGTATCTATACAACCATTCCTTATGAAATCATTTTTATTATTTCAATAATTGTTAAATAAAAAGTCTGAAACCGGTCATTTTAACCAGTGGTGGTAGGTTTAGCGTTAATTCGAAAAAGACCACAAAAATTCGCCATAAATATTTTCTAGAATTTTCAAGCTGACAAAATTTCTAGACATACTTCAAGGCTTATGGAGGACATCAGATATTTCAAATGATTCAAAATAACATAGTTTTGGAAATGATCTCTGAAAATATTTTTATTTTCATTTCAAATACTATTTTGCCCAGCTCTGGCAATCCGCTACTGGGAAACTCCCGAGGTAAATGTTCAAAAGAACAACAACAACAACAACACAAAAAAGTATTTTGTGCGAGGACTCGCATGGTCCGGCCGGAACACGATGGAAAACAGAACAGCGGAGCCGATCCGTTGACCCAGTTACACCGGTGAGCGTGCTCTGATCGATTCCGTTGTCGTGTCGTATGTTTTCCGAAAATTCTAGGATTACTCGGGCTCGAGTGACGCAACGCATTAGAGAAGACAATTCGGCGACCATTTCAATCCATTTATCCGACCGTTGGGTCGCCAACGGTTCCAGCTTTGAACTTAATACATCGATCTCGTCCCAGCAGATTACTTTTATCGAGTGTGCCCATTGAAAGCATTTTTCGGTGGAGAGGAAAAGAGGGAGGGAGAGAGAGAGAGAGAGAGAGGGGTGGGAGAAAACCCGGTGCATTGGTGTCGCTTCAACCGTGACTTTTCCCGACGATCCGCTCGGAAAATTGGAAGCGTGGCACACGAAGTTTATGAATTGTTTTGTAACGTATGAATAACGGTCGGAAAAAAGTCTATCGATAAAATGAATAACACCCTTGTTTCCTTTATAGCGAGCCCCCGACAATCGAGCCACGGCAACTGGAAAAGTATCATTTTGTTCGCTATTGCGTCGGGGAAAAACCGATTGCGTTTGTTTGTTAAGGTCCGCGGCGGCCGGTCCCCGCGGGTCGCCAGAGCCTCCATTATCGGAACAATCGATCACGATTAAGAGGAAACGCGCTCACCCAAACCGTCGATTAACGGACGCCGAAACATTTCGTTCCGCTGTCTGCTGGATAAATCTTCGGCCGGCTCTACCTTTCAATGAAGAACCATTTAAAGTGTACTTTGTTATGGAATATAAGTTGGCTTTGGGTGAAATCTGTGAGTTTATGTTTAATTAATTTAGTTAAAATAATTTTTGGGTTAATTTTACTTTACCAGGCTTAAAATTTGTGCCTTTCTCCTATAAATTATGATGTATTTTGTATGTAATCCAGTAGATTTGTACCCGGAACGGCTGCAGATCGAAGTTTCGATCCTGTAGGATCAATGGTTCAGGAGTTATGCTTGCTTAAAGTTGAGCAACCTGCAGTGTTTTTGACACGTAAGGGCGCGGCCATATTGGTTTGTAGTGACGATCTAGTCTGACACTAGCGGCTCTGCTCGGTAAGCGGCATGCGACCGTCACTACAAACCAATATGGCGACGCTCTCCCCTGTGAAAAACACTGAAAAATGCACAACTTCAAGCAAGCATAACTCCTGAACCATTGATCCTACAGGATCGAAACTTCGACCTGCAATCGCCCGGGTACAGATCTACTGGATTACGTACCAAATAAACACATCATAATTTATAGGAGAAAGGCACAAATTTTAAGCCTGGTAAAGTAAAGAGCAGCCTAATTTTTGGTTAACAATTCTAAACTTAGCCCTTCTAGATTAAAATAAAAAAAGAATCAAAAGAATCACTCAATTTATGACTACTGACACTGACACATTCGAGTACAAGTTCAGCATTGTATTAATTTCTCATTGAGAGTAAATGGTGCCGCTATGAGAAAAGAAGTTGGAAGGTAGGTCTAAGAATTGTCATTTGTCCGACAATATATCAAAGGCACCGAGTTACAATTAATTGCAGCATGATCTTAAACGGGCACTCTTATTTATTTTCACTTTATTCGATGTTGGAGGAGGTACTTTTTACGGTAGCCATGAAATCATTAAGAATCGAGCAGAAATTTATCAGCTAGCGGACGTTTATAGGGTCGTAACACAAACGAACCGTTCCGGATCGAAGGTATTCGAAGCAGGGTATTCAAATACGGTTGGAGGAGCGTCGATCAGGTTGCTGCTCCTCGAAATGGAGTGCCGTCGGCTAACATTTATCTTCGGAGTCGGATGGTTAGCGCAAAAATTAGCTTTTCGCCCGAGCGGCACAAGAAAACGGTACCAAGGATGTTGGATCTGCATAATTTCGAAGGAGTTTCGCGTCGAATGAACGGAGTGGCGAGTGAGCGAGGGTTGGTTACGGGAGAGCGAGAGAGGGAGAGAGAGAGAGAAAGGATGAAGAAAAGGAAGAAAATGGTCGAGTCGTACGAAGAGCCTGGAACGAAGACGGAGAAGGGTAACGAGATACGACGAGGAGAGGGACAGGTGAGAAAGAGGACGAAGACGAGGAGGAACTGGAAGAAAAGCAGGGACAAAATGGCCGACCGGAGGGTGGGGGAGTCTAATCCACATTCATCAGGCTTATAAAACACCGGCAGAAGCTTCGCGAAGTAGATACCCTAGGCGTCCTCGACCACCACGTACTCGAAACCGGTACCCGAGAATAAACCCTGTCGCTGAACTCCGACGCTAACATGATTATAGGTGAGGCCGAGTCGCGAGAACGGAAGACAGACCTTTACATTTTCATTGGTAGCCCTGTTCGGGGAGGAACAACGGCGATAACGAACTTTATTTGGGACGGAGAGATATAATTAACGGCACCACTGCTGATGGAGACGATTTCTTGCAATATTTATCATTCGTTTGTACATGACTAGGAAGAGCAAACATTCCTGATTGGAGCAGGAATCATTTCGTTCTGACAGTTCTCCAGATAAAAGTTTGGGAGGTACATGAAGCAATATTAATTTTTAATAAAAATGCGTTCTTCATGGTTGCACTCACTGTACAAGATGAAGCTCCAAAGTAAACGTGTACATCTTTTCATATAAAAAATTATTGAGATTCGAAGTTCTATATTTTTTAAACAAACTCGAATTAGACAAAGTGATGACTTAAACTCATACTAATTTTGTGTTTTCTACGTTATGCAAGGATCAATTTGTAATAACAATGCGTTCTTCATGGTTGCACTACAAGTTGAAGCTCTAAAGCAAACGCGTACATCTTTTCTAATGAAAAATTATTGAGATTCGAAGTTCTATATTTTTTAAACAAAATCGAATTAGACAAAGTGATGACATAAACTCCTACTAATTTTGTGTTTTCTGCGTTATGCAAGGATCAATTTGTAATAACAATGCGTTCTTCATGGTTGCACTACAAGTTGAAGCTCCAAAGTAAACGTGTACATCTTTTCATATAAAAATTATTGAGATTCGAAGTTCTATATTTTTTAAACAAACTCGAATTAGACAAAGTGGTGACTTAAACTCACCCTGATTTAGACTGTTATAACAAACGAAGAATAAAGGAATGCAAAGGAATTCCGAGTCGCATGATTTAGGAAGATGATATTCAAATGTTTTGAATTTTCCGAAATTGAACGTGGAAAAATGTTGACGGTCGAGTGGGCGGCATTAATCAGTCGCAATTGATTTTCTTAATACAAGAGTGCGGCGGTTCCGTTGTTAATATTTGAATATGATAATACCGTGATGAAGTATTCAAATCACGGAACACTTTCATCGCCCCGGGGCCTTGGAATCCGCGGGAGAATTCGCAACATTTGCAACTTCTTAGGGCGAGAGACGCATCCTCGCCATCTCGGAAATTACATCCAGCTGCATCTTAATGCGCGAATGATATTCAAGCTTGAAAAACTTTTGTATTATACCGAAATAACAACGGGCGACTTACTTCGCGATTACTCCCGCCTTTTTTCTCCTGTCTTCCGCGTGAGTACTTCCGAGCGAGAAATTGCAATCATCAAGTGCACCATTGCGTCTTTAATTCTTTCTCAAAATACAACTTTTGTTTAAGTCTTGTTGTGGACTGTAGTAGAAAATGATTTTCTAGATATTGAACAACTTTGGAATTAATAAGATTTCTCACTCTAAAAAATTTGGAAATATTGTCGAAACATGGATTGAATTTTTCATGGAAGTCCCATAGCAAATGATTTTTTGGTTCCACGGCAAAAAATTCCAAAATTTTCCTAGTATATTATCTTGTAATAAATAATTCTGTTTCGCGAGGATGTACGTAATTGCTCGTAGCAATCTCAATTCCGATTTCTCCTCAGTGTAAAAATTTGCAAAGACAGCTCAAATACAATGAATATTTTCCCGAGAAGGCCCATGCCAAAAGGTTTTTCAGTTTCACGGTGAAAAAATCGCAAAGTTACCCTAAAACATTTCCAGACTTCGCACTGTAATTTCCGGACTGACACAATTTGTCATTGGCGGAATGGGGACGACAGGCAGATAGTGCATAAATATAAAATGGAGGGCTCGATAAATGACCTTGCTCGAGGAGGACAACGTTAGGTCAACCACAGCGTGTCCGAACGCATAGCTCCAGCGGTCATAGTGTAACATGTTTGGCGTAACGTCTACTGCAATCTAACCAAATTAGCCGTCAACAGACCGTCGGATAATCATTCAGTGCAGCGTAACAATTAACGTCGAAAGCATGACTCGTATCATAGTTCAATGGAAGCTATCGGTCACGAGATGTCAGTGCTGCGAGTCGAAACAGCATGAAAATTAATTAGCAAGACGAGCCAGAGGAAAGCTTCTCGTCAGCATTCACTCTTTAATCATTGTCCGATCTTGTTCGACAGCTGATCCATCTTGCAAGCAAATAGATCTTCCAGCAATAGATCTTACTACCAAAAAAGGTCCAAGCTTCCGGTTACATTCCTATCCTCGTACCAAAGAGCACTATTTTAAATCCCAAGGAAGTTGGGGAGTGCATACATAGAACTGCATATAAGGTGCATATGAATATTTTTGTGCAAGAATTCATAAATAATAAAACAGGTTACGTACCTTCACTGGATTCTGAAATAAAATTTGGTTCTCATTTTAAATACTATTTTAAGATATTAGTCAATCCGCAGAGAAATGCTGATTTAATCTATTTTTATATTCTTACATTTTTTAAACATTTTATCAATGCATGGAGAAGTGCATGCATAAACGCACTGTACGCTCCGACAAATTAATCATACCATTCATGATAGTAATTCAATTTTCTTCATTGGTCTCAAAAATAGAATTTTCTTTTCATTTTATATATTATGGTAATGTTTGCAAGTGCATAAAGAACTGCATAAGTGCTATTCGCAAATACTTTATGTGGTTTACAATTCGAGTTTGAAACATTTTTTTCAAATTACACAAGAAGTGCATAAAAAAGTTCAACTCTCAGTGTCTTAATTGGAAAACCATTATTTTTGTTTGGAACGTTTTTGAAATTTTTTGTGAGTGCATGGGGACTTCTATAAATGCATAAAAAAGTTATTAAAAATATCGATAGCAGTGATGGAGGAAAGTAGAGTTCACGCGACCTCGAATGATCCCCTAAGAGCTGCGGCACCTAATTTTTGTAATATCTTCGCATCAAAGTAGAATGTTTTGTAAATTTGGCTAATACTCTCTACCTCTATGTAGAACGCATAAGCCAACCGAGCTGCTAATGCTCCTTAGGCTGCGCCTAATACGCGCTATATTATCACCCTGCCAGAGATAAGTCAGCATTAATTATTGACGATAACGCGGTAAACTAACTCCCCCCGGCGGCATTAATTATGCTAATCATTATGCTAATGATTATACGGCCAGCTCTTAGCCACTTCATGCATGTATGCATGAATCACTGACAAGTAATTATACTTAATTGTTCGATCGCGTAATCGCTCCGCGAACGACCGCGGTAAAAACCAAACAACCACGAAATTCTGTGCACCCTGCTAGCCTAACTGCTGTACACTTAGGCTAATGCGGCGTTATGCAGTCTCGCTACGATCTATTCCACGAGAAAGAAATTCTGAAAACGTGCAATTACTCAGACAATTAAGAAGATTTAAGGGTGTTTAAGACGCCTCGTAACGAGCCGTAAACGAAACCCTGTAGCTACAAGTAGCAAACTTGATAACCGTAAAAATTGTTGAAAAATTTATGAACATTAACAACCTCGGAATTTTTAATTATCGTTACACAGTGCATTTTTATCTCCGGAACTGTTTTCCCGATTAAGTTGGTTCTTTTCTTATTGTAATCAACACGATTAGGGCTATTACAAGAGTTTTATTGACTGGAAAAAATCACTGTGAAATATTGAAAATTGTAAATAATATGAAAAGGTATTTTTCTTCGAATTTTGACGAAACCGAAAAGTGTACCTCAGAACGCGACTGCACTTATGAATTTTTATCTCGAGAACTGTGCATCGTATCGGGTCGAAATTTTTTTTGTACCTCAAGCCAGAAGATCTGGCTTACCATCGAGATTTTTTGAACATTAACAACCATGGAATTTCTAATTATCGTTACACAGTGCATTTTTATCTCCGGAACTGTTTGCCCGATTAAGTTGGTTCTTTTCTTATTGTAATCAACACGATTAGGGCTATTACAAGAGTTTTATTAACTGGAAAAAATCACTGTTTAATATTGAAAATTGTAAATAATATGAAAAGGTATTTTTCTTCGAATTTTGTCGAAACCGAAAAGTGTACCTCAGAACGCGACTGCACTTATGAATTTTTATCTCGAGAACTGTGCATCGTATCGGGTCGAATTTTTTTTGTACCTCAAGCCAGAAGATCTGGCTTACCATCGAGATTTTTTGTTCGGTAGAAAAATCGATTGTTTAACACCGAAAATTAAGAACACTCCCAAGACTGCCGTTTCGGAGGAAAATGTAAGGTGCTGTTCCCGGTGCATTTTTGTCGCAGGCTGCGCGACGATCGGGTAATTAGCGAGCGGGGCGATATCCTGGTCGTTCGTTTCGCTCTGCAAGCCTTGTCTAATCTTTCTAGGAGCTAACGAGGAGCCCCGGTATCCGGTCGGATGAAAAATGCTTCTTGAAACACGGGGAGTGGGCGACACCGGCAGATGCCGGTCGGAACGACTCTCGAGAGCCAGAAGACAGATGTCAAGCCGTTACGTGAGGTCCCGCTAACTACGTAATTACATCATTCCCGCTCGCTGGACCACTGTCTCCCTTTTACCATCCCGGGCAACCGGGCCACCCCTGAAATTACCAAATATTCACCGTTGGAAACGCTGACACGCTTTTCCACCGCGAGACACGTCTTTTTCAGGTGTCTCACGCGCGGTCGCGTTGCTCTAACTCGCGGAATCATTCGGTTTTCACTAAATTCAAAAACACAACGCGTCACCCGGCGCACTTTGCGTGGCAGCTGGCTGCGCCGATTCGAAAATTTTTATTTAAATTCATCCCTCGACCAGAATGTGTTCTTGCATTGGGAGCTGATTATCCTGGGCTAATTTGTTTATATTCACAATATTATATAAAAATGGTTTTTTCATGGTAAAACATTTTTACATCGGTTGGTCTGGATTAGGTTCTGACCTCCTCCGTAATATTTTTTTTTTCTGAGGAGTTAATTGCTCATGAGAAGTTCAATGCTGATTTCTAACCAGTCTAAACATTTTTTACGACAGCCAAAACACAATCCGAATTTTCCCGAAAACTTCCATGCCAAAAGGTTTTTTACTTTCACTGCAACAAAATCCCAAAGTTAGTCTAGAATGTTATCTTATAGTATTAGGCCAACCCCTAAGTTCGTGCCGTTTCTCGAGCGGTTGCATATCCATTTTTTTTAACCCTTTATTTGCTGAATTTCTTGAGTGTTTTTAGAATTTGTGCTAACTTTTTTAAATACTTAATTTAGTTGCAAGTAAACACCCTAGAGCACAATTTTCATTATAAGTCATCACCAAGGTCATTAATTATATGGAAAATCCCAACCATTAAATGATATATAATTTTATATAATAATAATAATCAACGCTAATTTTCGACCGGTCTAAAAATTTGTGAAGACAGCCCAAACGCAATCAAATTTTTCCCGGAAACGATGACAAAGAATTCGAACATTTCGAATTGGACCGACTAAAGTGTCTCAAAATTTTGAGGGAGAAAAAATGTATTACTCGTACAGCTAAGGACCACGCTAGTCCTCAGTGATGCTGGATGGCAAACGCGGCGAGAGACATTGAAACGAGCCATCAGCGTATCTTCGCCGGCAGTTGGCCGACTGTAAACGGTGTTAGTCGAAAGTAGCAAGCGTCCAGGTCACCGGCGTGGGTAACATCAACATTAGGTAGCTGTGTAAACAATTCCCGGGCGTCTAACGATCCGTCCTTAGTCGTGGCGGGGCGACTTCGTTTCAAGACTGCCGGGTTCCGCGTTACGTTTGACCTGGTTTCCTCCAGTTTCGAGTTAATTGCGTTTACGTGTAGCCGTGTGCGGGGCTGGGTGTCCTCGGTTTTTACGTGTCGTCGGCTACGTCTTAATGCCGCCCCCTTCGCCGTTCCTCCGTCGGATGCGAAACGCGGATTCAATGACTGCGGATTAATCGCGACGCCGACAGCCAGAAAACAACGGACACGGCCGAGGAACAACCGGCGTCCTTCAGAGACAGCTCGAGACACGGAATTGCTTTCCCACGTGTACTCATTTAGTCCGGGCCACGGCGATTTATCTTACGCCGAGCAGCTGCTACCCCCATCCCCAATCCCCCATCTTTCTCTCTCTCTCTCTCTCTCTCTCTCTCTCTCTCTCTCTCTCTCTCTTTCTGCGTTTCGCCCTCCGCTCCACCATGTTGTTTGCATTCTTGCAGGAACGTTTTGCGGATCTATGAACGTTTCTTGCGATAGTAGCGCCGTCTCTCAGGATTTATATTGAATCTCCATGTCCCCAGCTTGCTTGATTTGCGGAGCTGTGTTGGAGAAGCTGTAACGCTGAGGATAGGAAATTATGGTACAGTATTGTCTTTGATATGTGTATGTGTGGAGGAGATGTGCATATTTCTGAAAACTTCATCCCACGTACTTGCGAGGTGAACTCCGGTGGGACTTTCTTTATTTTTCATTGTTTATTCACGAAATGCTTGCCAATGTACTTGTGACATTTTTCTGATTAAAATGAGTCCCCGCATGACACTGTTCCGAACGCTTTTGCCCGCTCAGTTGACAGATTAAGAGAACCTCAATTATCCGAACTGATTAAATTCTGCATTAATTAGTTTAATATCATTTCAAGCTTGAACATGAACCCAGAATATTCTCCGGCTGTATTCCACGAAGTTGGAATAGTTCGAATTCCTCGGTTCGGATAATCGAGCCTCTACTGTAGTGTGGATTAAACGAGTAAATACGATCCAAGTTGTGTCGTGTTTGATATCGTTTCAATAAGCATAACGTGACGAATATATTCTGGTAAAAGTTTCGTACAAAAATAATGAAAAACAAAGTGGTTCTATCACTGCAAAAATTTTATTTTCAATAAATACAAATTTTTGCCCCACTCTGGTACAGATAATATCAATTTTCCCCTTTGTCCAGAAAATTAGAAACGAAGGAATATTGTTAGTGAAGGGAAATAGTTGCCGAAGGAATATTGATAAACTTTAGTGTTTGGCACAATATTAAAATTATACTATGACAAACATGCAAACAAAAACAAGTATAAGGGTGCAAAAGAATGATCAAATAGGGAACGACTGCTTTTCAGGATAGAATTTTTAATAATTTTTACAAAGGGACCTCAGAAAAATTTGATTATGCGACCAAAAATCGAATCGTCGTCTGAAGTCTCGCAAAAAGACCGATAAATCCACTGCAAAAATGTTTATGAAAGTCGTCCGAAAACATCTCCACATTCGAACGACGGCTCTCCGCAGCTGAAAAATAAATAACAAATATTAAAGGAAAATATAGCACGCGATGAATGTTTAAACGATTTCGGAAAACATGGATCAATTTTTCGCATGGTCATGTGTTTTCGTTGCACCGCTTTCGTTTAATTAGTTACTGTACAGTCATTTCAATTAACGGAATACAAATTTCGTGTTCGGGCGGAGTTATTCGGAATTTCCGAGAGGATTGAGAGATCGATATCGACACTTTCAGCCAGCCAGCATAGTGAGGAGAGAAGCATTTTCCATATTCACCTTTCCGGGTCGCACGATTGATATTCCTGAAGTTACCGTCGACGTTCGCCCGACTCGAATCAGCCGGTCTCCTGACGTCGATATTTCTGTTTTAGTGAAACTTCTGAGGCATTAATATTCATTGTGATCCCGTCCCGACCTTAACCCGTAAACATCCCCTAAGAAAATTGCTCGTGACGGCTCCTTTGATGAACGCCGCGCAGTCTTCGGCGTTAATATCCATTAAAACGCGACTGCCAAGCGCGATCATCGATCAATTCTCGCGATGGATCGCGATTATCGAGTCACAGAAATGTCTAATAATACCGTACACCGTGAACTTTCTCATGAGCATCGCTATACTGCCCATTTTGTTCGTCTACTCTGCAGAATTAGCTTAAAGACTTGCAGTAAAGTCGCGTTATTTCTCAGTGACCGCCTATCCAGAATTTGTCAAGTGCCTTCCCCCTCCACTCAGCAGTGTGAACATGCCGCGTAATCTGATCTCGGCTCGGGTGTATCGGTGTGAACCACTACTAATCCAATTACAAAACTTCTTTATTTTTCATTATTTTTTTATGGGACTTTCGCCAACTTATTTGTGACATCTTTCTGATTAAAATCACGCTAAACACGATATTATTTCAATTGTATTTAGTGGTTTAATCGACGATGAACGTTTCGGGCGCACGAAGCAAGGAAGGACAGCGCGATCTATATTTACATGTTGTCCTTTTCTACGTTCAGCTTCCTTTGTGGGTACTTTCGGCGCAGTAGACTCAGTCATAAAAAGATAGTGTCCCCACACGATATTTCTCCGTGCAGAACACAGCCGTTTGCATTATTACGCGACGGATAAACTTCCGAAAGCGACAACCCTCCGACTTTTTTTATACTCTTACGCACTTTGACGTGCTGATTACGAATATGACAGTGATGATAACAATTTTCTTTTGTCAAGAATTCTAGAGTTAGATCCTGACAAAAATTATTTGTGAAAGTCTGATATTTGGACAGTCCGGAAGTCTTAAATAGTATTAGCTATCAGAAGAATTATTTTTCATACGAGAACATTGTACCTTAAACTGAGGAGTCAGAGTGCTAAAATTTTATCTATCTTTCAAAAATCTTCGCAGACCTTTTGTTGTGAAAAAATTATAATTCGGCTTGTTACGAGGGATTAACTCCGTCCCTGAAAAAGAACATGTTATGCGAACTAATATTTTAGATTGCTTTTTGCGATTTTTTCGCAGTGGTACTACAAATGAATTGAGGCTGTAACTCTCGATAATTTTAAGCGAATTTCATTACGGGCGGTGGTGCCTCTGGTGCAGACAATTCTATTGAATTTATTTCTTGTTTTTCCTACTTCAACGGCAGAAAATATAGGGGATTTACAGTCGATGGTAGTAATTGGTTGAAACGACGATTGAAATTGCCTGGCAGCGTATTGCTTGCTAATTGGAACCGGGGAGCGCGTATTAGGTTCCTCTATCAGAATTGTCCTTCTTTTAACCACATACTTTACCACATAATAAACAAAACTATAAAAATTGCTGGCTAAACGTTTATATTAAATCGTTCGCCAAAAATGTTATTTCCCTCGTGTTCTTAAAATCTAGAAAATTCATTGAACCGTGTCAAATTAAATGGAGATTGAACCAAAGTATAACAAAATTATTTTAGCGTGATATTCAAACTATAGAAAATAGTTTTACCGAGGAACTCGAACTAGTTATGGTGCTACGTTAAATCTTTACCGATTTGTAGAATAAATCGTGTTGTACACCGATCGCTTTCGGATTAATCTGTTTAACGCAGAATTCAGATATCAGTTCGGATAGTCGAGGTTCTATTTAATCTATCAATTGAACGAGCAAATGCGCTCCGAACTGTGTCGTGTTTGGACTTATTTTAATCAGAAAAATGTCACAAATATATTGGCAGAAGTTTCATATAGAAATAATTAAAAATAAAAAGGTTTTGTTAATAGTTCATTGTCTTACCGATATGGGCTCCTTGTATTTTTCAAATGCCTATTACTAAATTCATTGTACGAATTCAAACTTTTCTACACATCCTTAAGAACACTTACACTTTCAAAAAAAAGATATCCAAAAATGTAAGGAGGAAATTCTGCGCGGACATAAATATTTGACAAATATCGTGCACATCTATTCCGCACGTATCGAGGCATTACTGTACTTACGCGGTTCGTTAGCGACCAATTGACACGTCCGCCGAGGCAAGATGGAGTCGTCCCGGCAAAGGATTTAAGAAGTAAATCAAGGGAAAACGCGGATAGAAAACTGATTAACGGAGCGGCGTGCAACTTTTCCAAATTACCTCACTTTCTATAGACTCTGAAACGGGGATGAAGAAACGAGCTAATGATAAAAGACAAATACGGGAGGGGGGAAGGGAGAGGGTGGGGGTAGTATGAAAAAGGAAACCGAAAGGGTAATGAAGAAGCGGGAGGGGGGCTTCATCAGGCCGATCGAAAGGACTCGGACGGTGTTTGCTTTCTCGGAGCGGCGGGCGAAAATTTCGCGAATTTATACACGGTAGTCGCAGTAATTAGCCGAAATGAGAATTGCTCCCCGAGAGTCGTTTAATTGAAAGCGACGCTCCGCCGAAAAGTCGGGCTCCCGGTCAGCGCGCATCCCATTCCGCAATTACACGCGATTTTCGCGCAAATAACCGCCCACTAACCAATGCAAATGTACGTTTGTTGATCGGGTTTTAATAAAACCGAGAAAAAGAGGCTTTGACGCCTCCGGGACGATTACGCGGGGACATCACAGCTCGGGGAGTCGGGATTAGGGGATGGATTCAGAGAGCTCGTGCTTGGTAATTGTTGGCGCATTGTTCAAATTACTTTAGCTTGTTTAATTAATTTTTTATCGCTTCAATTCTAATGGATTTATTCGGGGAATTGTGGTGTATGGCATGAATTAAAGGGTTGTGAATAGTCTACCTTCTGGAACCTTTTATTTAAGAACGTATTTAATCGGAAAAATCTCGTGCTCGTATCTCTTTCATGTTCACGATGAAAAATTCACAAAATGAATTTAGAATGAAAAACATTTAGAAATTTCTGACATAGAGAAATCGCGGTTCGTTAGACAAGTAATTTAACAAACTTCACAGAGAAAATCGCGTTTCCACATCTGCTTCCGTTTCGATTAAAAAAATTAGTGAATGTGTTAATTACTGTGGTCGCCATTTTGAGATTTGGTACCTAGAAAAATTACTGTTTATTAGCAAAATACTTGCTAAATTTAATGGGTATAATTTGTTCGTTCATATCTGCTTCGTTTTCAGCTAAAAAATTCACAAGTGTCCTAACTGTTGAACGACAGTGGAACATCTAATATTCATTCCTATGGTCGCCATTGTGAAATTCCGTTCTTGGAAAAATTACTATTTATTAGAAAAAGAACCAGGGACCATAACTGTTATAACCAAAAAGAAAAAAAGTGTTGGTTACAAATAAGGATTATAAGTAACCGAAAATTTTGTCTCTTGTTGGTAAATGTTATTGTTGAGAGAAGTTCATTTCGATCACTTATAACAGTTATCCATGAGAGAAGTTTATTTCGGTCACTCATAACAGTTATCGAGGAGGATCCTATTTTTTGGACACTAATAACTGGACTGCGGATCTTTATGCAAAATAGAAAATGTCTACGTCGATTCCAAGACACAGAGGTTACATAAAAACTTCTTTCTTGTTCTAATTATTCTATTGATCTGAAACTAATACGTTGATGTTCTTAAACTTTTTAAATATCTCCACTGCATTAAATTGTACGTACCAATGATTGTTATAAATACATAAAATCCGCAGTCTACTAATAACTGTTACTCGCAACCAAAAAGTATAAAAATCGATATTTTTTAATAATTTTGTAACTTAAATTTCAATAACAACCAACTTTTCATTAATGATTTTTATCGTAGAAAATTTTACAATTGTTATTTTTGGTGCCCGAAAAGAACTGCTAAATTAAATGGAAAAAATTCGCAAGTCCGTGTCTGCTTTCTTCCTGCGAAGAAAAACTCCCGGAGGTCTCATTTTCGGAAATTCGTGACTTCGAGGTGAGTGGAAGCGAAGAATCGAAGTCGGGAGTCGAAGTGGATCGATAAGGGTCGAGGTAGGCGGTGAGGGCGACGATGAAGGTGGGATGGATCAAACTGCAGAAAGATCGAAAGAAGGTGCGAGGTGACAGACGAGAATAAAGGTAGGAAGACGGTGGAAAGCGAACCGACGGGGTTCAGGTTTTCCTTGCATCCCCCAGCCAGCTGGGTTATGCATCCAATTCCATTTCCCATTTCAACTTTTCTCATCTCTAACGGCTCGCTCCTACCAGCAGCCGTTACGCGGGAGAAGTTAAATACCGTTACCGTAATGTTCAATCATTATTTCTGCCATTAAAATAGCTCCGACAGAGAGGCGGTCTGATGGCGAGCTACGTAAGGGCACCTCGAAAGAACTGGAGGAACTAAAAAGGAAGATTAAACTTCCACCAACGAGAGAGACAGAGAGAGAAAGAGGAGGGAGGGAGGGGGGAGAGGTTAGGAGAGACTCTCTTTACTTCACTGATCATCCTCTGTTACCGAAACTTTGCTCAATGAATGGAAATCGGCCAAGAAACGGTGGAACTTTCCAAATCATTACTTATCTGATCGGTGACTTTTGATACGAGTTTCTCGTGGGGCGCAGAAATTTTGAAAAAATTCCGTCACACCCTGGCCATCGACGTACATATTCGAGAAAATTTCTTCAGATCTTTTGGGTGAACATCGTTGTTGTGAAAAGATTGAAAACGAGGCGAGGTTTCTTCGCATTGGGAATGCGCAGAAATTGTTGTTTGCAATTTTTATTGTGAGAAAATTTGAGTGCACAAAATTGTGAAGAAAATCTGGCAGGTTTTAGGTATCGAGGTACGCATTGCAGAATTTTCTCCAATTTTTCGGTCGATTATTCCGGTCGCGAAACATTAGAACCACGACAACATTCTTCCATTTTAAATGTTTCAAGCAGCCATTACTCGTCGGTTGTTGATGCATATTTACTGTGTTATTGTGTGAGAAAATTTTGGAAAAAAATCTGATATGTTGCGACTATCAGGGTACACATTGCAGAATTTTTTCGAATTTTTCGGTCGATTATTCTGGTCGCAAATAATAGTTTCTTTGCTCTGATCAATCCCTGTTGGGGATCGAGGTTTAAGGTAATCGTGAATGGTCTTAAGAGTCGACAGGGCGGTTCGGGAGCCTTTCTCGAGGCTGGCTGAAGACATCAGCAGCTAATGATCCCCGTTGATGCGTGTGTGTAATTAATGCGCGGCCGCGGGAAGCGGATTTGTAAGGGCCGGCTGCCACGGTCGTGTAGAAACTTCGAGCCCGCTGAATGGAAGTCCCCCGGCGAAGTTCACCGCCGGAAATCTAGGCGAGGACCTTGAGGATTAATTACTTCCATCGGACTTGTTCTTTCTTCGCGATAATCGCGAACTACGGTGATTGTGCTCGACGCCCTGACTAACGTGAACTTTGGTTACCGGGGCTGTTCTACAGAAATCCACCGTATCTGGACTTTGAAAAACTTGTCGGGGGAGTTGCTTCTGCATACATTTACCTACGGCAAGCTTACATTTTATACTAATTTGCGTAAAAGTGCGATTAAAGACGTCCCGGGAACTTTATATAACACTTCCAAAGCGGTGTGTATCTCGATTAAGAAATTATTTAAACACCATCAAATGTTGAGAATTTTACTAAAATATACATCAACGTATTTGGGAATGTCCAGAGGATTTTTTAAGATAAGACACGTTTGTGTTGCTTTTATAGTCGTCCTGTAAAAAAATCATAAAGTTACAAATTCGATCAAATCGATGTCCAGTGGAATCTCACTTGATTAAAAAATTGTTTGAACTGTTGAAATGGTTACAATTTTATTGAAATTTCTATCAGTGTGTTTCACAGATTCTGGACAATTTTGTAAGCTAAAAAAGTTTAAGTAGCTTCTATGGTGATCGCGTAAAAGATTCCGAAAGCAAACAATTTATTGAAACTAATACTTAATCGAATCTCACTGAAATGTTTCTAATCTTATCAATGACAAGTTCGAAAATTCCATGAAACCAGTCTGGTAACTCCTTCGACGTTTTCGAAATTGTTTAAGCAACTCTAAATGTTTGCAACGTTACTAAAATATATATCGATAGTAGAGTTCATAGAATTTCTCCGAGCAAGAAACGTCGATGTAGCTTTTATAGCTCTTCCGCAAAAAATTCTCGAAGCCACTATTGGTAAACGTTCGTCCATCTAAATTCGCGGAATGAAATATCGTGTTCAATTTATCCAGTCGGTTCTTGTGTAACGTGTGCGCAATTATGGTTTTTATTACAATATATTAAGGGTTTCTCGTGAGGCAGTTTCTTGTTGCTGAGCTCCGCGAGAGTTCGCCGAGCAATATAACAATCGGTCGCTCTGGCGATTAATTATGCTCGTGTACATGGCCGTTGAATAAAACCGTGATACGTTGTTCTAAAATTCATTTCGATATATTCATCACTCGAAAATCTCAATCGAAGCTTTGATCGCAATTTCAAACAAAAAACCACCGAATTCTTTTTCGAAAATCGGTAAAAGAAATCAAATGTTAAAACATAGAAGAAGGTAATAAATTTGTTACAGATCAATTATATTGAATATTGAAAATTTAAAATTATTGAACATATTGAATCATAATTATTAAATATTAAATACATTGGAATGATTAAGTACATTAAATAATGAATACATTAAATATTGAGTACATTTTTTGTGAACACTCACAGTCCATTGAGTATTGCAAATATACAATAAAATGTTCCAAATGAATTAAATATATTAAATATATTAGATACTCAACATATTAAAATCTTAATTTTACAAAATTTTTGGTTACACGTGAAATTGTAATTATACATATAATATTTTGTTTCCACAGCTTGTGTTCATTCAAGATCGTGTTTTTGGGGCCAGTTAGGTGACTATCAATTTTTCCGTGTTCGGTTGAATTCCAGAGTCCACTATTCCACGCTTTTGTAATTATCGTGTAATTTGAATCGCATTCAGTCAGAATGAACTCGCTGTTTTTCCTCTCCGGTACTTCCGCCTCTCTTCTCCTCTTCTCCTATCCGCTGGTTAAACTTTTATCGATAATCCCGGCTGCTGTCTGCACCCTCTGGATAGTACTACTTTCAAGTTTAACGAAGCTTAATTGAAAATACTGACAGCCGAAGAAGTTATTTACTTGATTCTTCCGAGAGATTCTTTTTGCCGAGCTACTCTCGGTTTCGAGCGGATAATAGGGTCCAATTTCGATGAACCGGGACCAAATGAGCGAATTTATAATTTGAGAATAGCTTTAATCTCTGTCACACCCCTAACAATCTCACATCCTTCAATCTCTTCTATTTTTATCTGCAGATCTGTAGGAATAACGTTTCGAGCGATTTCCGCGAAATTAACTTCAGTAAAATATTTTAAAAATTTATATTTTTGTTTACATCCTTTTATAAGGCTGCATTTTCAACCCCCACCGACTTTGAAAAGATGAAATTTGTACATTATCACTTGCTGTGCTAAGAAAACACCAAATTTTGTGACTTGTGGAAAATTGTCTTCGATACAATATTTAAAAAATTGATTTTTGTATCTTGAAGTAACAATTTAAAAAAATTAGGTTGCTTCTATTCCTATCTACAAAAATAAGAATTTGCAATTTATCAAATATTTAAAAAATTGATCATCCAAGCCTGAAAGTTCGAAAATATTGTTTGAAGGCCCCGTCTGAAACATTTCAATTGCATAAAAACTCGTTGAAAGTCAAATCTGTTCGATTTAAATCGCCCAGCTGGTACGTAAAGCAGGATAAAGGGTAATTAGTAGAGCCAAATAATGTTTTCCCGTTGGCGAGCGAAGCAAAGCGGCTGATAAACCCACGAGGGAACCAGTCGGTCGAGATTTTAAGGAAGATTGAATTTGATTAGAAACTCTTTAACGCGTTGGAAGTCGGGCGAGATTATTTCCCGGCATTAATTTTCTGTCACGTTCGCATCATAGATTTTGCTACGGCTGGTTCGTGAGCACCAGAACAGGATCGTAAATTCGTGAGAATTCCGGCGCCCTTGCTTGAGAACATCGCGGAACCGTTCGTACCGGCATTTTATTGCCCCAGGGGTGAGATAAGAGATAGCTGGAGATTATGTATTTCACGGCCCTTGGCCTCTCCGGAAAGTGTTGCCGTAGCTCGACAGTTTTTTCCTTTTACCAACGATGCACACCGGCCTGTTTACAAGCGGAGACCCTCCTCGCTCTTGCACGCTTGCCGGGACAATCTTCCGAGTCGCTTTGTAACCGATTTAATACTATCAAATTAATTAAAGTTCCCGAGGAGCAAATGTTAGAAAGGTGGTCTCAGCTTGTAGAGGAAATATTAATTTTTCTGGGTAAAAGACATCGAATTTTCGGGAAATTACTTCGTCGACTGTTGGTCCAGTCTCTGAGAAATTTTACGTAATTTTCGCAATTTTTTATGTAATCGTTTTCAATCAATTTTAATAGTCTGTCACTACAATTCTGTTTGTCTTGTTGACAAGATTCCATTTCGGGTGAAATAAATCGCATTTCGGGGAAATTGTTTCTCCGACAGTTGGTCCATTCCCTAAGCAATTTTATCTAATTTTATCGATATTTTACTTGAACGTTTTTGCGTGAAAACTGTGAAAAATATAAATTCTTTACACGGTTATGAAGTAATGGTTACCATAATCTTCGC
Source organism: Lasioglossum calceatum (assembly GCA_963966675.1). Taxonomy (NCBI): domain Eukaryota; kingdom Metazoa; phylum Arthropoda; class Insecta; order Hymenoptera; family Halictidae; genus Lasioglossum; species Lasioglossum calceatum. The sequence continues at coordinate 1,563,295 of OZ016548.1, forward strand.
GTTAGAACCTTCGGCATAAGAAAATGAGTGTTCATTAGAAAAAGGATCAACAAATTTAACAGTTGAAACCCCACCTCCGTATCCGTTTCCGTTCCAGCGAAAGAAACTCGCAAAGACGCGCGAACTTTCGAAAGTTCAGGCTCCAGGCTCGAAACTATTTTTCGAAATGAAAAAGTATGGTAATCGGCATATAGTGGGGCTAAGGGATTGTATGGTTGTTAGCGTTATCGTGACGGGAATTCGCGAGAGAGCGTGTCAGCGAACGAAAGCAGCTTTTATCGCCCCTTCCGAACAGTTAAGAATTCTTTTCGAAAAAGTTTCCCGCTGGAAAGTTTCCTATGTGGCCCGGCTCCGAGGCTAGAATATCCCGAAGAAAAACGGGATTGTTATATTCAGGCGATATACAGGCTACGTATTGCCTTGAGAAATTTATCGAAACTTTCGATAGCGCCCCTCTCCCGCCCCCTTCCCCCACCCGGCGGCTCGACGATGAAATAAAACGACAAAAGCGCGCGTGGCAGAAGTTAGTCGACCCTGGCATGTATCGACTTCGATTCGAGATATCGCCAAACTCGCCTTTCTATCCCGGTGAATGTCCCCTTATCCGAACCGTAAGTATGTGCATTAAAATTTCAGTAATTTTTAAACGAATGAACGTTTTTACTTACAGAAATTACTGTATACTCTGTGAACATTAGGGAGTATATTAAAAATATTTCCAAAAAAATTAGTGCAGCGGTACATTTTTAATTAACAAATTTGACTACCTGTCTTTATAAAATCAGAAACGCTGTAGGTGCGTACAATTTCGAGTGGGATGAATATTTTTGCTTGGAAAAATTAGTAGATATTCTTTAAAGATTGGCGAGTCTACCGAAATTGTTTTAAAATTATTAATGCAGCAGATATTTTGTAATATCAATTTTTAATCCCTGTCTTAACTTTGAATTGAATGAATATTTCTATTCTTCGAACACGTGCGAACAAATCTGCAACGTTTCGGAACGATAGTAGTTCTCGTTTAATTTGTGATTCTTGCGGTCTCGAAGAATTTTTTGAAAGATCCAATGACCATACGGTTGTCGTTGTTCCAAGTACGCAAAAATGGCCAGCTAATTACATATTGATGGTCGGTAATGACATCGCGAGGGCTTCTGGTTCCCGACGGAATCCGAGGAAGATTTTTATGGCAATTTCGAGGTATCGAATGGTCGTAAATTACAGTGCCCGGGAAGAGAAACGATAATCGCGACGTCGTAAATCCCGCGAACCTCATTTCCCAGGCACTTATATCTGTCACCTAATACATTTCTCCTGGGCCATTAACGTGGCTCGTGCGATTCTTCGCGTATATTATCTCGTGACAATGTATCTGCGAACGTTCTCCTTCGGGGCTGCTTGTCAGTCCCAAAAATGATCGCTCCACGCCCTCGAAACACTATGCTTTTAACCATAATTTACCACTGTCGCCTACGAGCAAACAAACATTGGGTCAGCCAATTTTCTTCCTCGTTAAATCGAATGATAATATAAAGAATCCTGAATATTTTCACCAGGAGCTGTGAGACCGACATGAATGTTATTCGGCTGGAAAAATTCTGTAGACAGTTTAAAATACGATAGTATATATTTAATTAAAGTTACGTGACCGTTAGAATTTGTTTAAACAATTTTTTAATCCAGCGAGATACCAGTGTCAATAAACTTCTAGCTTTCGGAATTTTTTACGCGGATACTATTCAATTGTGCATATATTTTTTGTCTAGAAAAATTCCACAGATCCTCCTGAATGCACTGATATGAATAAATAATATTAATGACGTTGCTAATATTTAATGCATTCATCTATTTTATCAAACTTCTGGCTTTATATATTTTTTAGGCCGAAACTGTAAAAGCTATATAAACATTTTTTACCGGGAAAAATTCTATTGATTTCAATAGTGCTGTAAACATTTGGATTGTTTAAACAATTCATGAAACCTACGAAGCACTATCAATCAAACTTTTAACTTTATTATATTTTATGTTTGTAATTATAGAAGCCACACAAATTTTTTTAATTTTTACAGTATGCTTTAACAACGTATTAAACATGTAAACATATTCCACAATTTTTTATTCGACCAATGTATCAAAAGGGTTTCATTCAATTTTCATCTCCAATACTTCTATAAATATTTACCTTCTAGTTTTTAATTCATTTAATAACTATATGGAAGCTGAACAAATATTGTTTGTATATAACGATTGTACAAATTCTCCACAACACGATGTTACACGTATATTTTAATAACATTCAAAACATTTGAACATGCGTAAACAATTTTTACGGAGTCCAACGCACCATCGAGGGCCAGTTTTATTAAATTTTCGTTCGCAGTGTTTTAATTATTACTTGACCGTTTTTTTTTTAAATTTTGATATTGATTTTATCCATTTTATTCAATTGGTTTTTGTTTTCCTTTTGGTAATTTAATGCTCGAGCGAATGGCGTCCGCACGCACACTTGATAATAAATAATTCAATTGTTATTCCATTAGTCAGCTCATTAAGCGTGCTTTGCGTTCTCGCGTCGCAGCTTTCTTTCTCGCTCGGGCAATGAAAGTGTTGCAAAATTTAATTAGCAGCTAACAGGTTTTGTTCCCTTTTTCTTTCCCTTGTGCATACAGCTCGACTACGCGGGTATTAGCTCCCCTCCATTTGCGCGTATTAGTGCCCTTAATTCTTCGGCACAAAATTCTTGATTAAATCACCGGCAAAAGTCGAACTTGCGTGCAATTAGTCGTACATCTTGCTATAACAACAATTTTGATATTCCAACAAATTTTAACTTTATTTCTGCTTTGATAACCAGTCTATTTCTACACATTTTATTATTTGTACAAACATTTAAGACAGATTGTCAACTTCAAGAATTTTTTTTCAATAGTAAACGTTATACGAATGATTTCTACTAAATTTTTAGAGAAATATACAGGGTGTCCCAAAATTCCTTCAACAGCCGGAAATGGGAGGTTCCTGAGATCATTTGGAGCAACATTTTCCTTTGCAAAAATGTAATCCGCGGCTTTGTTTAGGAGTTATTAACGAAAAACACAGACCAATCAGAGTACGACCCAGACGCGAGCTGGCCCAGTCGGCCCGGCGCGCCAACTGTCTATTGGCCGACTGTGCCAACGCGCGTCTAGGTCGCGCTCTGATTGGTCCGTGTTTTTCGTTAATAACTCCTAAACGAAGCCGCGGATAACATTTTTGCAAAGGGAAAGGTTGCTTCAAATGATCTCAGGAACCTCCCATTTCCGGCTGTTGAAGGAAATTTGGGACACCCTGTATGTTCATTTGTTCGTTTACTGGACAGGTCAACGAATTGTCAAACGTGGAATACCGATTTCTAGTGAAGTAAGGGAAGAATTGGGGATAAAGCCTGGAAATCGAACAAAGACGAAACAATGGATCGAGCATGGTGGTTCAGGTTTCTAATGCTACCGGTTCGAGACATTCCTAAACCATCCACGTGCGACGCGTCCATTTCACGCTCCATTTATGCAAACGCAGCGCAGCGCGGCTCGACTCGACTCGGCTCGGCTCGACGACGACGGTGACCCAGAACGATCGCGCGGAATTACGTGATGCTGCATAATTCAATATGATTTAATACGTCAATGTAAATTTGAAAAGACCCTCGGAAAACCGGCCGATGATATAGCCGGCTTACGTGCTTACACATGCAACAGCGGACAAGCATTTTCGAGCGTCAAATCGGATTCCGCCGTCGCCCGGCTCGGCTCGGCTCGGCTCGGCGTTCTCGTTTATATCCGTTGCATCTCACGGTGTCGCCATTTCCACTCTCTCCCTCTCCCTCTCCTTCTCTCTCCCGAAATTTGCGCTTTTTTAACCCAGCCATTTTCGAACAACCCTTAAAACCGTGCTGGTGTAAACCGAGTTTGCAAACTCTCCAAATAGAGCGTGTACCACGCAGCTCCTGGTTGAAATTATTGATCTATGGGTCTATAAATCGATAGATATATGGACATGTGGATTTATGGATCTCTAGATCTGCAGATTGCCTAAAAAATGTTCGAGTTCCTTGAAAGGGGCGAGCCTGAGGTCATTTGAAACGGTAACGCTCAATGAATCCGCGCTCTGGTTGCCATAATCCATATTTTTCTGTCGAAGTAATGAGAAGAAAAATTATTAAATTGATTTGTCCTGTTGAACAGTGGATTTCGAAAGTTCTCGATAGCATTTTTGGAATTTTGCATATTGCGATATATTGTATCGCGCGATGCTGTTGCTGCTAATTTTGGTTTGCAAATTTTTCGGGCTGTTTATTTGGATTGCAATGTTAATTTGCATATGCATTTTTTTTACTAGAGTTCGTTACACCGTTATTTAGATAATTCTCGCGGTGTTTCGTATACGTTCATTAATGTGGCTAATGAATTTTCATGACCGAACCGCGTGCCGGTGATCATTATATTGTACAATGTGTTATTGTCACATAATTACATTATTATACGTTCTATAATAAAACAATGGCTCTGTTCTTGTCGGCGATTCCGTTCAATATATATCAACATAATTTTCTGTCTTTCTGTGCAGGCGTTACACGCGAATTACTTCTAATTAATCATTGCACAGTGCGTTTCCAGTGAGTGAATGCGTTCTGCAAGACATTATTGTTTAGTTTATCTATACGATTTTCTATTATATTTGTTAGAATTAATTATCAATCAGAAAAATTTTCTCCAAAATTTAGTCATACAGTTTCTTGTTGTTCATTATGTATTAATCATGCATTGCTGTGAACTCTTGTAATTCAAGTTGCGTCCTATTGCACTTTGAAATTTAACTGCATTTTTAATTTAATTTTATTCGAAGCAAAAAGAAAATTCATTTTATTAATTATGAATCACAACAAATTTTCACACCTCTAATTACAATTTACTGCAGTTCTGTATAAATTTCTAAAAGTCTTCTTCAATATTCATCAGTATAATTTGCAATATTTTGTAATTTATGCATAATTGAATTCATTATCTTGTATAAATCAATTTCTCATCGTTTGTGCATAATTCATATCGCCCGTAAGTTGCTTTTTAAAAATTGATGCTGCGAATGAAGTAAATACATAGATAGATGGATCTATACATCCGATAGATTATGAAATTATAATTACACATGTCGAATTAAATTATGCATTAAAGGACAGCATAATTGATCTTAAAAAGAAAAAAATAATGATTAGAAAAATCAGAGAATTTCTGCTACGATATTCGTAAAAGTGTCGAATCTGTTCGAACAAGATTCGAGTATACTTGCAAGTATTCCATTAACCAAAGTATTTGTAAAAGGTTCGAAACTACCTGGCATAGGTTCGAGTATACTTAGGAGTACTATTTCTATTCTTCGAAGTGCTTATAGAGAGTTCGAATTCAATCGATCAAAGTTCGAACCTGTTTGCGAGGTACTTGATCACATCCCTAGTGACAACCATAGATTATACAGAATTATGACGCGATGGAACAGGGATAAGTGGAACGCGAACTAGGGTGCAGAAAGGGAAAGTAGAGAAAGAGAGCAGGGTCAGGGAACGCCGGGAATAGCGATCGGACGATCGAGCGAGGGGGACAAAGAGACAAAAGGAGCACGTCGATGACGGTTAGGGCTCTGTTTCGGTCTGGTTGGTGGAAACGGTAACGTCGCTCGGACGCTCGACAATGGCTTATTGTTCGCCGGCAGGTATACCTGCTCGAGCGTCTCCGCTAATATACACAGAGCCGAGCCGTGTCGACTGCGTGCCACTGTCCAAAGCCAGGGGCAGATCACTCGCCGGCCACTGAGCCGGACTTCTCGCCGTGAGAGTCCTAATTAGCATGTTACACCGTTAATCTTGAGGAACCAGGGCTGGACAGTAAGACGCTGACACAATGCAGCGCCCCCGGGGCACTGACAACAAGGCAATTACTCGTTCCAGCCTGTCGAATTCCCTTTCGCTTCCTGTCGATCCTCATTGTCCCTCCTCATGCATTTACAACAGCACTTACCGCACCGCGGGACAATAGCGTTATCAAAAAATTCAATTCACTATCCGTGCAATTTCATTTCACAGAATTATAATTTACTTTAAGAATTACAAGTTTTATTCTCTGGGAATTGCAAACTGTGCGCAAGAATTGTGCTTTCCGAAAATATTCTCGAGAATCCTCGACCGTTTTTTGAGATTACAATTTTACAAAAACATTTGTTGGTTTAGAAATTGAAGTGGAGCATTTTTCTATAGAGAATTTCAAACTGCATGGAATTGTGCATTCAAAAATGTATGATTACGTTCAAAAAACACTGTTCCACAAGGGTTCTTTAGAAACCATGCAACTTTTACTTGAAACATTTTATCGATCTTATTATTATTACCACCCCTAATAATTAACAATAACAATATCTTATTAACTCACAAGTATAATACAAAAAAATGGCGGAATACTTTTCTGTAGAGAATATCAGAATGCACCAACCAGTGCTTCAAAAACTTGAAAATTCTCTCCACAAAATCTTCTTAATCACCAGCTACGTTACACCCCCGCTCCCATAAAAAAACAACCCTTACCAAATCATACTTCCGTGAAAACCGTGCAACTTTCATGCGAAATATTTTCCTCTACCGCCAACAATTCCGTGCCTATAAAACAACCATCAAGCTGAGCACTTGGGTCCGAGGGACGCCATTTTGCGAGGGTTAACGGGCTGGGACTGTGCGCGTGGGGTCTGACGAAGGCATTATGGACCCAGCACCGTAATTTGCATGTGGATGCAACGGTCTTATCGCGGGTAATACGGTCGGCATCGTCGAAGGAGCGGGCTTCGTTGTTTTAATCCCTGCTGAGCCAGTCTGTAAGTCGTATACGGCGGTGGTTCTGCGGGGGTGGCATAACTCTTCATTCGCGAGGTTAGCCGGTATAACTGTAACTTACTTCCTCCAACTTTATCACGTGTGCGCCACTGTTTGCCTATATACAACTCAGACGTCCCGGCATCCGTGCTCGCCCACCCCCGAGCACGGACCGTTCCGTTCCACCGAATTTCTCCACCCCCGTCTCCTAAGAGGGGTTGGGAGAGGGACGATAGCGACGCCGGCGGTTCGCAACTCTACTTGTTTGAATAATTACTCACTCGGTGCAGGAGTCGCTTGGACCGGTGCTCCGCAAAAAATAAGATAAATAGAAGAGAACCGGGACGGGGGTGGCTCGGGGTGCACCGGCCCGCGATTATCGCGGCGCGTTTTAAAGGGGACCGCCCGAGAGACATCGTGGAAAATGTGCGTCGATTCTAGATCGTGCTATATTTAGGAATTTTTAAGAAACTGGACATTCGAAGATAGTGGCCGTGGTTTTTCTTGTTTTTATACATGCATCGATTAACGATTTTATGTAGTGCACCCCAAATCAGGGGGAGTTTAAGTCATCGTTTCGCCAGTTTTGAAATTGTTCAGGGTTTGTAAGCTTCTCAATTTTGTTTATTCTTTTTTTGTTGCAATCAGCAAAGTCTGTTTTACTGTAGAAATAGTCTTCATGATATTGTAGACAATTTTGTTAAATAGAAATTTTTAGAGAAATATACAGGGTGTCCCAAAATTCCTTCAACAGCCGGAAATGGGAGGTTCCTGAGATCATTTGGAGCAACATTTTCCTTTGCAAAAATGTAATCCGCGGCTTTGTTTAGGAGTTATTAACGAAAAACACAGACCAATCAGAGTACGACCCAGACGCGAGCTGGCCCAGTCGGCCCGGCGCGCCAACTGTCTATTGGCCGACTGTGCCAACGCGCGTCTAGGTCGCGCTCTGATTGGTCTGTGTTTTTCGTTAATAACTCCTAAACGAAGCCGCGGATAACATTTTTGCAAAGGGAAAGGTTGCTTCAAATGATCTCAGGAACCTCCCATTTCCGGCTGTTGAAAGAATTTTGGGACACCCTGTATGCTCAAACGAGTCTATACCTTGTATGCGACTAATGCACGTGTACCAAATCGATTTTGTTGAAAATTCAGTATTATACAGCCAACATTAATTGTAAGACAAGCCTCCTGAATAACTTCTACATTTTTTGAGATAGGAAGAAATGCGTCAGGCGAAAGTTGTTTGGTTTCTAGGGGCCCATTACGTGGTCTACATAACTTTTTATCAAGTAGAGCATTTCTTCCTATCTTGAAAAATATAGAAGTTAAATAAAGAAGTTATTCGGAGAACAACGTCCACGCGTTCCGGAGAAATGTTTTCTCCGCGCGTTGTACCGGTTGTACCGGGTGTCCTTGTAAAAATGGGTGGGGCTGACTCGTCGGGAATCAATTTGCAGGGGGCGCAGATTCCCGGGGATGATAAATAACGGCTGTGTCGAGCGAAACGTAACCATCGCTCAGCGATAATGCCGTTCCGCGTAAGTAGGATGTAACGATTGCATAAAAGGCTCGCCTCCCGATATGAAAGCGCGATGATGCGCAGAATTCGCGTTACGACGATCTATCATTGCGCCGCTTCTGAATGCCCTGTATCTGTACAACGCTCATATAAAAACTACATCAATCTTCAATATGCCGGTGCATTGATACCGCGGCCTCGAGAAATGCATCCTGCATTACCATTCTGAAACAGTACATCCTTCCTTTTTCTCCCGTGGAAAACAAAAATTGAATCCTTTGAAAATTAGCTTCTCGGCTGCCAGCGCGTCGCTCAATTTTTCAGAATTTCATTCAGTCATCTAGATTCTTTCACGCGGTTTTTCGTAGGACAGTTTGGTCTTCTAAAGAAACGCGCATAGTTTATGTGAAACAGTGATTAATGGTCGCCATTTCGAAATTCACCATTTGGAAAGATTACCGTTTAATAGTTGAATGAAAATATATTCAGTGAATAACAATCGTAAGACAAATAGTACAGGCATTAGAACACATTTGCTAACAGTCATATGTATGTGGAACTCTGATATGAAAAGTTACAACGTTGCTTTGAAATGCAAGTAAGAAGCAATAAAAAATTATTTTCAGCAATAGTACAGTTTACCCTCTTTTGGTTCTTCTTTTTATTTATTTAATCATCTTATTTTTAGTTGAAAACAAATAGAAGTTCCACAAGCATAAATTGCAACAAAGTTTGAGAGCTATATTTAATATAATTAGTGAACAAAATTGTTTAAAACAAGTAGCAGTCAAGGAACTGTCGTTCCAGCTTTCAAGTTTCAAACTTATTATTAAAACAAAATTGAAAAATAATTCGGAGTGCACAGGGTTAATAATCTAGATTTTTATTGGTAACTCTGAATCACAATTTGAGTGCAAAGGGTTACTATCGTGACCTCAATGCACATGTGAGAAAGAACAATTACATCGTATTGTTCACCGTTCGATTCAACTTCACAGTTCCGAAAATATCTCCGGTCTTTTGTGAAGTCCGGTATTACGAATTGCCGGGAAGAATAGAAGTTTTTAATTAGCGCGGACGGGAATTCCCGAAAAATCGCCGGTTCTCTCGCCGCGGAATTGGCCAACCCCGTGCGTTGGCCGCTCATTAAAAGGAATTGTGCCGGTTCATCCGTGGCGCAGAAGTTAAACACGAGTTTCGATAATACGATCGATTCAATTTGCCAAAGTTCGGAGGATCGAGCGCGCCCGGCGATCTCATAACGGCCGGCTCTCCATTTCGCGCAATTACTTTTCATTCCCGCGGATCCACCCTCGCACAGCTCGCGAGCCGAGGCGTGTTCCCAGCTTCGGGTTCGAGGGCCGAAGCGAGCGAAGAACGAGGAAATTCATCCCGATAAGTGAGCCGGCTCCTCTACCAACCAGAAACCATAGAAAATTAGGCGCCTTTTCGCCCCACAACGTCGAATTTTTAGAAAATCCCAAAGAAATATTTCGTTCGATTAACACATTACCGACCGGTGATTATTGCATAATTTTGAAAAAATCTATGGTACAATACATGGCGAAGCACTTTTTATTGGAACCTTCAATAGCAACAGCAATTTTCATTGTGAACTAACAAGTCACCCTCAATAACGTCATCTAATAGTTTCATTTAAGATTGCAATGCGAAAGAACTGCATGTGCACGCTTTTGCTGAACTAAAGTGCATATTTTTCGAACAGGGTTTGATTCTAGATTCGTTTGCGTGAACAATTATTGAAGTACAAAGTCAAAAAAGCCAATACGTGAGAAATTAGAAATTGTTGTCTCCTCGATGTTAATTCGTCGCCAAGGTAACAGTGTCTAGTGGAATTGAAAAAATGGGAAGAACAGGAAAAATGTTTTAACTGTGTACAGTGCACCGTGGTTGAAATTTTGAAGATTGATTTTTGTACGATTGGAGAACGATTTCAAAGAAATTTAGGACCGGTGTCTCGAATTGAAGTGCATCGTGTGACTCGACGAAACGCGTGGGTGACTCGAGCGACAGTTTTTTATCACGGCTCGAGGGTGAGCCGGGGAATTGCTCGAAGGAATTTGCTGGAGGCATGAAAAAGTCGATTCGAAGTTGCGATGATTGATGGCGCGACGGTAACGGATGACTGGAAACGGTTTTTGCGCGCTTCGAATCGAATGGGGAACAATATTCTACAAATTACAAACTCGTTCTTTAAACACGATCCAAAAAACACAAGTGCTTCTGGAAATTTTTAAAATCGCGCGGGGACCAACCAAATCATTTTGAAATTTTCAGATTTATATTCAAAATGTATTTGAACACTTACTTTCCCGTTCTCGAGAAATTCTCGATATTTAGACAATAAAAGAGAAGATAAAATTGAACTAAATATTGTTCCATTTGTATCTAATACTATGGTAAACTAATTTTGGAAAATTCATAACATTATACACAATTAATCTAGTCTACAATAATTCCTAAAACAACTGAAATTATAGAACGTGCAGAAAAATAATTTCTAAATAAAATACACCCTTAAACGAATCGGATTGTTATCAGCGGATGCAGCAAAATGATTTCTAAAATAATTTCCCAGAAGATGAATTCAGTTTTAAATACTATTAACGGCCCAGGAGCAGGTAAGAGAACAGAGAAGACGATAAAATAATTTTCGGAGCTATAGGTAACACAACAAAATAATTCCTCGAACAAATAAGAAAATAGAGAACACGACAAAATAAGTTTTGCAACTTATTAAAGGAGCTTATTAACTTATTAACAAATATTAAAGGAGCTCTAAGAGATAAAAACTAATTTCTCAAGTGAATAGAAAGACAGAATATACACGATGTAATAATTTCTAAGACAATCCTCTAAAAGGAACGATCAGTTCTAGTGAAGAAAAAACGTGACAAATGCCAGCAGATAATGCATTAGCATAAAGCATTAATATGCCAGACGTCGAAAGTGCCGTTTCTGTCTGAAATGGAAGAAACTGCGGTGGGAAAAGGGAGGCTTGAGAAGAAGTTTGGTGGGGGTTGGGGGTGGAAAGACACATCCATCGGCAGTTTTTCACGCGGAGCCCCGATATCCGGCGACGTATCTTTCGAGCGCGGCGATATAAATGAACGGCGATGTCGCGTCTCCCGCGAGATGGAATGAATTTGTCAGCCAGGGTCCTTGGGAATATCGTTTCCCGGCTTCCGGTTGTTCCCTCGTCGCTACCAGGGGCGCGGGACCTTAAAGGGGGAGCGGGAAGATCGATCGATTCGATAACGCGCGGCCCGCTCGAGGATCAAAGAACCTCGGCGCGACGGAAAAAAGGAGTTGCGAAACTTCCAACTTGTTTTTCATTCGAACAGCTCGGGTTCTAACTTAATTAACGATTTTTAATCGTGCAAATTAGCAATTTTATTCGCGTCTCGAGGGAATATTCTCGAAGAAAATGTCAAAATGACAAACGCGGTAATCACTACTTTATGAACATATAGGGTTATCCAAAAGTACCTTTATGATGTTGAATGAGAATATCAGTCAGACGCCATGTTTGTTTCTTGTCAGTTTCTTGTATTTCTAACCTACAGCGATAGACAATTTTAACAATGGAGTCGTATACGATTGAAGAGCGTGTTAAAGTTATTAAAATTTATTTTGCAACTCAGTGTTCCATGAGAAATACCCATCGTAATATATCCGACAATCGTCCATCAGAGCAAACAATTCGAAATTTGGTTAAAAAATTTGATGAAACTGGATCCGTTCATGATAAACCAATTTGGTCTGGCAGACCAAAAACAGCTCGTTCGAATGAAAACATTGCTGCTGTTCGTGGAAGTGTTGCTAACGACCCGTCGACATTAATTCCACGTCGTTGTCAAGCATCGAGCATTTCTTCGAATTGCTTTGAATATCGTCTTTCACACATAATTGTCATAGATGACACCTGATAATTTTATTTATATAGATAAAAATCTGCCTCGTCGACTCACGATTATTGTTAATAGTGGATAATCCGAATGGTTTCTCATCGGCGCGAGTTTTCCTTCGGCATTCAGACGTGGGTAAGGATTTCCAGAGAGAATTCCGTAGAGAAACGTCCGTCAGGATGCGTTCGCGGTTACGTGAACAGTGATCTGCACAGTGGGGTGCACCGTCTCGTAGCAAGAAGTGCGCGTCGCGGTCGAGCGAAGCGTGCAAGTGCAAGGAAATGCAACGTCGGTGCAGCACCAGCTAAATTCATCAGACCGGGCGGGAGGAGTGACGTTCGTGGGTGTCTACGGCGAACTTTATTTGTTTCGGAGGCGCTCGCCTTTCATTCGTGGCCTACTTGTCTTCGTTCGCCGGTGTTACACGTGTTCCATAAAACTGTCAACTAAATCATCACGCGTCCCCACGCCGCGCCGCGCCGCCACCGTTTCGAAACGGGGCGGTCGGTTTCCGAGACGCGATGGATAGAAGGATTTTACCATGGGCCATCTTCTTCGTTCAAGATCCATGACTTAGCTATTTCGAGTTGGAGCACCGTAAATAGAACGACCCGAATCTTTCATACATTTCTGGATCGATTGAAAAAGCTTAGTAAAACACGGCAATGTTGCTTAAAGATTCATCTGCTAAATGCAGTTTGGTTTACACCGCTGTCTTCAAAATTAGCGTCGCAGTGAATGACTAAAGGGTTGAGTACCTTGATCCAGCAATTTTTAGATCCTCTGAAATAGAAACTCGTTTCCAACCGCAATATTTTTATTCGAAATCAAGTTTTATGTAACATCAACACTCAAAAGTATCTATTATCATTGTTATTATTAACACATAGTAAAATTTACCCTAAAATAGGAGGGGGTTAAGTAACTTTGTTGCTCTTCAGTTTGTTTGAAAAATACAGACCTCTGAATATCGATTTCCACAGCAAAATACAGTCGATGTCTCCGAAGCAGCATCTTTAATGGTGCATGCACTCACTGAAAAGCTTCTTAAACTCGAAAGTAACTATTACGTGATAAAGAGTACCCTAAAATAGGGGAGGTTTAAGTCATCACTTCGTTGCTCTTCAGTTTGTTTAAAAAATACGGACCTCTGAATATCGATTTCACCAGCAAAATACTCACTCACTGAGAAGATTCTTAAACTCGAAACTGAGTATTACATAATACAAAGCACCCTAAATTAGGGGAGGGGGTGGTTTAAGTCATCAGTTCGCGGAAAATCCAACAGCTTCCGCAAAACCCAGACGTTCTTTGCGACCCACTTCGTCGTAAATCTCGAAAGAATCCCGAATTAACCTCGCATTTTCTCCGCCGGATGATCTTCCCCGAAAAATCCGACGTTAGCTTAAACTCTCGTTCCGATTCTAATTGCGTTCCTTCGCGCAGCCAGTTCTTGAACCGGTTGAAAAAAAGAGGCGGGGGCCGTCGTAAGAAATGAAACTCGCGTTACGGGTTCAATTAGCGGAGCGGACATAAATTAAGCCGGGTTGTCGAGTCCTTCAATTATTTACACCGATTCGGTCCGAATCGGGCCTCCCCACCCATGAACTTTGCATTACCAACCGGGCAAACACCTGTAACAATAATTAATGGGGGCGGCCGGTGTCGCTTAACGAGCATCGCCGACTTATGGCTCTCGCGGACACGCTTCCCCCTTAAATTTTAATTAAACCCTGGGAATAATCCCCGGCGAAGAAAATGTCCGCGCGGACCCGGTTCTCCCGCGGAATGCCGGGAAATATTCCCGCGATTCCGTATCGCGTTCGTCCCCTCCCGCGAAACTTGCCCAGTTAGGTTCGTTCGGCTCCTACAGGTGCACCGAGCACAATGCAATCTTCCTCGGTCCGCGGGCACAATGGCGAAGTTACTGAACTTTCGGAATAAATCAAACGGGGCAAAGATAAAATTGTAATGAGCGCGGAGATAGAGAAATTTATGTGTCTACCGGCCGTGGTCGAGGAGAAGAACGGTGGAAGGAGATATACCTCTCCGACTACGGGAAAGAATTGCTCCAGGACGAATTGCACCGCTGCGTGACGCTTCTTCTTCTTCTTCTTCTTCTTCTTCTTCCGCTTCATCTTCTTGTCTTCTTTTGATGCTAGTGCGAGATGCTGGGGAATTGATGTAAACGTTCGACATGAAATGCCAATGAGGATCCAAAAAATATTAGATGATTGCACAAGTTCGTGCCCGATTTGCATACGTGTCGCAAACTATACTGCACGACCCACAGTGCGTCAAATGGCCATTTTAGCTGGACAAAATTCACTTTCAAATAAACGAAAACTAACTGTGCCAATATAATCTAAAATAACCATGTATTAAGACCCTTGAATATTAAAACTTAAAATTCTTTTGTTGAATGATTGAACTTCAACTTAAAGACGGACGGTTAACTTATAAATGAATGGGCACATTTCCATACGCGCTAGAAATATTTAAAAATTTATAAGGAGTATACAGGGTGTATTTCACCTAACTTGACCACCTTCAATATCTTTGTTGTTTTTAAAGATACATCAAATGTCTCGAGGACAAAGTTGAATGGTAAAATGGGGCTCACACAGTACCAAAGTTTTTGTTTTTATGTCATTTCTTTTTAGAGATGTCAAGATCACCTTCATTTTTAAAAATAGGACCACCCTTTTTTAACACCTTGTGCTACGATTTATTTTACGGTTTCAGTGATTAGAACTGTTTTTTTAGATCGTAATTTCCTAAAAAAGAAGAATATTGATATGAATTGTATGACTATATGTTCTCCAGTAGCTGTATATTAACAAATAAAATTCTATTTCGGTTTAAAGGAAATTATTAACATACATTTTTATCAGTATCTGTTCGGAATCTTAAATTGGTAATATTAAATTGGGACTGGAATTTTTTCTGGGATATTTGTGCGTGATATAACAAGTGAAAAACTGAGGACTAGTTTACAAACACAAGATGTCCAATAAATTATATATTTTTTATAAAATCACACGTAACTTGTATCACAAGTGCACTCGTAAAGAATGATCCACGTAAATGATTAAGAGGTGTTTTCTTCAGTACAATTTTTTAATTAAAAATGTCGGCTGCAGAGATTCAGAATGAATCTCATTCCTTTCGGAGAGAATGCACACAGGAGGGGGAAGCCTTGTCCCATATTTTAAAGGGGTGAACTCATTAATATTGTGTTATTAAAGTAACCGTTGTCAAACTCGATCACATTTCCTCGATGCATTCATTTTATTCAATTTAGGAGACACGGGGGAGATTCTCGAGGGAAATTCCCGCGAAACATCGAAGATTAATTAAGATTCATTTCATTAAATGTTCATAGTGGCGAGATCACGTTGAGGAAAAAACGTTTCTGGTGAATTTTTTGGATTTTAATCATCGCTCTCCTAATAAAAAGATTAATAGAATTTACACTTGGTCTGTAAACATTTATTGCGACCGTAATTGTTAAGATAGCGATCTGAATTAAAGCCTATCGTACAGTCGACACTTCAAGGAATATGGACATATTTCTAAAAAATTTTCAAATCCGGCCTAAAATGAAGAATGGATAAAAATTTGCAAGTATAACTTGTCTATGGTGGTAAGCAACAATTGGACGATTCAAATGTCTGTATTTTATAAACAAATTTTAATATAGCAAAGAGATGACTTAAACATCCCCTAATTGGGGATGCACTACAACATGCAATACCTAATTTTCAATAAAAATGTTCCTCTAACACCTGCACACATAATTAAAGTCTCGTGTATACAGTATTTTCTTGAATTCCAAGACACCGAATAATAGTGATGATAAAATATAAATTATTATGATGAAAAATTAGCCGAGGGTTGTAGTAAATTCTGGAAATGTGGGAAAGGGTTGGGAAGCTCCGTTTAAAGCCGAACGATCCCCGTTCATCTCCCCGAAGCCGATCCTTCCTCTCGATTTCACAAAGATCGAGGCACAGCCCGTGCGATTCAACGATTCAAGCGTCGAGAACGCCCCGCAGAGTCCTCCTTCGGCGTAGGTATCGCTAATGAAAATTAGCCACAAGCGGCGCTTAATTGCGCGAGACAGGCGGCCGCTCGTTAACCAGCCTCCGCCTTAAAAATGTTCCGTTAAATGGCACGTGGTCTAGAAAGGGGAGTCGCGTCTCGTGGCATCGGGACAGCCTCGGGAACACGTCAGATTTATGTGGCCCGGCGACTTAATTACCTGCCGGTATGGCCGACGCCGAAATAATTATTCGCCTCGCTAAACCAGATCGTTTCTCTGTTGGCCCCGGTATATTCCCATTTCTCTATCTCATTTCTATTATAGATACAGTAAATCCTCTATATAAACGCAAAAGGGCTGTACACGATAAACGCAAAAAAATATCCCCTCCACTGTAGTAATCTGATCTCCGGGTATATCGGTGTGAACCACTACTAATGCGACTACTAATAATCAACAGACTTTACCAACCTCTTCCACTTTTTTCCTTAAAAATTTTTCAAGTTATAAGGCTTGAAAGTGACGGCACCGCCTGCATTAGTATTACTCAAAATGTACCGCGTGAAGGTTGGATGGACTGATTTACACCTTACACCTCTTTGTGTGCGTGTCGATGGATCCAATGATAAAAATTAACACGATTTGCGGAGTTGTTTCCGTAGATTATGATAAAATGTGGTAAGGACTATCTTCGGGGGTAGCGTGGGACTCGGTCTTCGGTTTCCCCAATATCCACTAAAAAACCGCACGTCCAGGACTAATGCCCTTTCCTCCCTCAACTTTTGGCTAGCTGGAGGGCCGGACGGGGCCCCGGTTTTCGCATTTCTCCCGTCTGGTTTATTATGCGAGCTGGCGCCATTCATGTTCTTGTCCAATACAGTAGACCATGAGCCTAAACCGAACTGGATCGAGGCAGTGTAAAATGACGGAATTTGAACAAATTTCCAATTAGTAGAGTGGCGCAGGGAGGCAGTATGGTGTGCAGGTCAATGAGGCCAGCAGGTTTAATCCTGACGGGGATTCGATGGCCGGCATTCATTCGCATCTAACGAACCGATGCGCGGGCGTGGGAAGATGGATGTTCTCGTTTATGCATCCTTTGGATAGTTGATTTGGCACAACAGACCCATAAAACGGGTGATTAAGTGAAGATTAACTGACGGCGTGCCGTAGGAAACCAAAAACCGCCCCATAGGGCTTCCATAGGATCCCAGGCTGGCTGCCGGTATCGTTCTAAACATCTCGGTGGATTCCGGGAGCAGCGGCCAATGGGATTTAAAGGATTCCGTTAATGGGGTTACTCTGCCGCGCCGTTATGGGGTCGTAACGGCTTTCTACCCGGAGTCCGGCTCGCTCGTCCTCGTCGACCCTGATCAATGCTAAATTTCCCGTTCCCGGAATCCCCTTGGTGCGATGCGTTTCATTAGCACGGTCGCGGGTTATGCGAATTCTAGGTGTACCGTGGAAAAGTGCATTTCGCTCGGGCTCTCCGGATGCGACGGAATTTTATGCTGGTAATAGCGCTCTAGGTTTTCGAGCTTTTGTTGCGAATAGTCGATTGAGTAATGCGGCGAATAGTGTATTCAATAATATATTGAATTATTCATTACGTCTATTACGTATTCGTTCGCTGGACATTGATTAATGTGGAACGCGTTGTGTATTGAATAGTGGATTCGATGAAACGGCGGATAGTGTGGTCAATGATATACATATATTGAATAGCACATTACATAGTTTATTACATAGCACTTTGAACGGCGAATAGCATATTCAATAATATTTTAGGTGTGCAAGTAAATTCTTTCCCCTTTTTTCCCAAATAAAATGTAATCAAATCTTGTCTGATGACGCCCAATCTTTCTGCCAATTCTTCTTGCGTCTGGGTCGGATTTTCGTTGAGCTTCCGTTGAGCAATTCCTCTAACTGACTGTCATCAAACGTTCTCGGCGCACCTGAACGAACGTCGTCTTCCAAATTAAAATCACCGGCTTTTTAAATCTTTGGTACCACTTTCTGCATGTTCTGCAAGATACAGCGTTCTCTCACAGTGCCGCACAAAGTATTTCAGTAGCTTCAACAGCTGATTTCCTCAGCTGCCATGCAAAGAACAAGCAGTGACGCAAATGATGCTTCTCGCACGCCATATTGCTTGAAATTGTTGCACAGGACACGAAACTTTCAGAGTGCTCATCATGACTCTTCATAAAACTAAAAGAACGCTCTTTCAGATGGCACCAAAATCGGGAAGTCATTCGAATTCGGTCAGAAGTTATGATCGTAGAAAAAAAGGGGAAGGAACTTATTTGCACACCTAATATCGAATAATTTTTATTGGTGTAGTGATCCTTCCCAAAATAAGGTATCCTATTTGCTTACTTATATGCTTGACCTTCGAATGACCTTGAAAATGCCACCCAAATAAAAAACTGATACCGCCCCCTCTTTCACCCTCGAAATCCTTGGACACGTGTTTTACGCTTTCTTAATATCTTTCATTCTTTTCGAGATAATCGGCTGGACTCCTTGCGCTATTTCCAATTTCAAGGGTTGTTTCCTAATAAGCAAATTTAGAGCAAAATCTCTTCTTCATTGTAGGACTAAAATGTAATTATTTTGCTGTAATATTGTTTCATAAACCTGCGTACATCGCAAATGCGTAAAATCCACAATCTAGTCAATTCCAATTTCCATTTCCTTCACTGCCCATTTTCTTCAACGCCCATTTTCATCTTCAACGACAGTCCTCCAACGAAAGGAGCACAACCGCAACTTGCAGTACCTCGTGCAGCAATTAACAAAGTATCAACGATCTCGGGAGCAGTATAACGTTGATCACGTTGATCGCGGATCATAAACGCAGCAATTCTACTCCCTTAGCACCGTTCCCGATCGGACACGTCTCCTTTAACGATCCCCGGCGGTCGTAAAAGCGTGTCACTGTTACTTTCCGCGGGAAAACAATCCCAGAAGCCCCAAGCCAGCTAGCTCCAGCAGCCTCTTCTCGACTATCCTTTCGAGAGCGAGTGCACGGGTGCATCGTGAAATATGAGTGCATACCGCACCGCGGAAAGAGGGTCGAAACTCGACAGTCGAGAGCTCAGCTGACGGATTGGTGTGCCTATTAATTTCGAACGAGCCGAGGTGTTGATCACCCCCAGTCTCCTCATTAGTCACCCCATTACGCTCCAAGTTTTGTTGCTAATTACGCTAACCGGCCTGCAACAAACCCAGTATTTAATGCACTTTTTTCCCCCTTTGTTTCAGGTAAGAGATCCTCGCGATTATCATATTCTTTAATTGGAGCTGGCTGGAATTGAACGCGACGACGTAAGTACTAATTACGAGTAGACTGCGGATGTTTATGCAATTTCGAATTTTTGTAGACGAATTTTAACCCGCATCCGTCCCTCGTGTCAATTTGACACAGTTTTCCCGAAATAAGTTACACTGTTCTGTTATTTCTAGGTAAATTCGTTCGAGAAACTTGATGACTTTTATTTTTTTAATGCGAAACATATAACTGCAAAAACCTGAAATGTAAATGTTAACTCATCAATTTCAAGGGAAAAAACCTCGAAAAGTAACTGCTAAGTTTGGCTTGTTATTTTATCGATTTTTTGTATCACTGTGTCAATTTGACACCGAGGAACAGATTCAGTTCGTGAAATGAGGGACGGATGAGGGTTAAAAAACTCTAATCAAATAGAATCTTGTTTTCCGTGGCGGTAGCCTCTCTATGTATATCTGAAACAAATGAAAATCGTACAGAATTCTGTCGTATTTTATATCCGACATTTTTTGAACATTTTCAACAGTCATAATTTTTTTTTGTATATTTTTGTTATTTTCTATTTGTTTTTTATCAGTTATACAAAACGTCTGTAAACCCATGTATAAAAGGACCTCGGTCCGTATATAATAATAATAATAATAATAATAATTGCATGAAGATCTAAGTCTAATTATGAGTGTACAAAGTTTTGGAATAATATGCATGGTTTTTGAAAGTTTTTTAGTATTCTTAATGGTCTATGGTGAAATTGAAGAATGATTACTGCGTTGACCTGAATATTAAGATTAAATACAGATTGGATTTTCAATAATTTTCATTAAATAAAAATTATTTACGATACATCAGACTCTCCGGATTACACGCGAAAAAGTTTGACTCGATTTGTTGAATAATTTTCGAAACAAAAATTTGCAAGTGCAACCCCTGTCTTTATATGGACGAATAAACGATAGAACGTTTGAAGGATTTTCGAGGCAAATACTCCGCAGTGCGCCGCGTCGTACAGAGTCAGACCGACAGACAGACAGGATAACGAAGCCGAAACTCGTGGGGCTGTTAATCGGGGAGGGAACGAGGAAAGAGAGGCGACAGACAGATGAAGATGGGACACCTTGGAATATTCTGCTCGGTCCGACGCTCCGCTATTGTGGCTCTATTGTTAGAGCACGCAATATCTGACGCGGGTATTTCAAGAACGAGCGACAATTACTGTCCTACCGGGACAAGGATGTACCAGAATCGGATCAGCCATTCTGACAATGTGAGACAAGGTCTCATCGGGTCCCGGCGCAGTTACACAGCGAGATTGCCGGCTAGTCGTAGACGAATTGCCTGCAATTCCGATATTACTCCACCAGGAGCCTCACCTGATCACCGTCAGGCTCCCCTTTTCATTCTTTCTCCTCGAAAGATCCTTCGAAACTTCGTTCCAAAGTGTCAAATATTCAAGGTCTATTTTACATTCGGAAACATTTCCACAAAAAGTAGGAAATCGATTTTTCAAAAATGCTACAGAGTAACCATGTTTCACAGTAGGTTCACGGAGGTCTAGGAATAACTATTTCACAGTATTTTAGAAACATAACCAGAATGTGTCTATTCAAATTTTTTGGCCATTTTTCCAATAGTAAAGTCGCGATATTTCCACTGCCGATTACAAAACTTCTCTATTTTTCATTATTTTTTATGGGACTTTTACCAATTCATTTCTGACATTTTTCTGATTAAAATGACGCTAAACACGATATAATTTCAACTGTATTTAGTGGTTTAATCGACGATGAAAGTTTCGGGCGCGAGGAAGGACAGCATATGGGAAAGAAAGAGACGCGGAAATACTGGCATGTTTGGATTCATTCTAATCGGAAAAATGTGCAATAAATAAATAAATAAATAAATCCTCGGTGGGGATAAAAATGTCCTGAGATGAATTGCACTGAGGGACTTTACATTTCATGAACGCCACGAGACGTTTTAATACAATATTTTGTATTATTATGTAATGAAATATTCGTTAGCCAGACGTTAATCTTTTATTATGAAATATTCGTCAGCAGACTGCAGATTTTCCACACTAATGGCAAAAATGCGTAATATGTAATATTACAGGTAATATTAAATTCGTTTCGATTAAAATGAAAATGAGATGTTAATTTTTTATTATCAGATATTTGTAATATTTAACAGCGTGCACAATATTAAATTAGACTTATTGAGAGAAGCAAGCGCTAATATACATTTTCATTTAATTAGTACGTCGAATCGGATTTGAAATGGTTTACAGTTTCGAATTAAAAAGGTGACAAAATCGTCTCGGCACACAAAGAATGAAACAATTGGTTCGGTTATGAAGTTTTCGCAGAGTTGATCGCGTTCGACGCCCGAATTTGAGTCTGTTAATAGAAACGCTTAATCACATCGTCCGCGAAAATTAAAAATCCCGCAACCGTTTCGATATTTCCGTGGATTATATATCGGATATCGCGCGGTGTATCACGCGCGGAACAGTTTTCCAATTTCGTATAAACTGCCGGGGAAAGGAGTACTGTGCGTTTCGAGAGCGTAACGAGATTTGGCGGTGTGGTTTCGAAATTCGAGAAATTAGGAGAATTGTTCCTAACTGAACCGGTGTTCACGACAGAATATTTTAAGCAATTCTTGAATTCATTGAATCAGATGGTAAAAATTATCCTAATTTTATTTAGCCATCATTAGACAAATAAAAATTATTGTTGGATAAAACAATTCAGATATATTTAAATATAAAATCGTGTGTATGATTAAACAAATTTCAGATCACCATTGTTTACAAATAATTGGAAAATTCAACATTGTTGCTGGAAATTCAAAGTTGTGACTATCAAAATCTAATTAAAAGTTTAATGAATCAGTTGTAGACACACTTAAAAATATAAAACTGTAAATATTCAAATCGAGAAGAAAATGGCCGCATCGGATAACAGTGGAAACTCGAGACGGAAAGAAACTTCGAAGGGCCAAGGAGGATTCGTTTGTCGCAGCAATCGAAGACTGCGTGGAGGAGCTTTCTGGAATTGTACTATTCGGTGAATTCGCGTTAAAGCGGGACGGAAATTCCAGCGAAACTTCCTCAGAATCATAGGAGATTTGGATGTGTTTCACGATTCCAATCAGCAGGGTTCGATTCTACAGACTGTTTAACTACCTCGTTCCTCGTACCCTCGCGCGGTGCGTTTCCTCATAAACGAGCGCTTCAACGTTTGACTAGATGATTGGAAATCGTAATTACATGTATAGATACATGGCTCCTGCGTCGCTGATCGATCGATCTGTCGAAAAACTAAATTACAATTCCAGGCCGTTAAGTTTCACGCGTCAGTCGCTCTCCACAAATTTTTGCGAATACTAAATCTGCTGTCCCTGAACAATATTGTCAGAAATTTGATTTTCATAGTCTTCATCGGTGATTCTGCCGATAATTAAATATTTTACGGTGTACATAAAGCGCTATTATGAATTCCAATTTGTTTAGAGTTGTTTTCTCTCTGCAACTGCAACGTTAATTGCGTGTGCACTAACTATAGAAACATTTTTAATTAAAAACTAGTACCCTACGACGTAGAATACTCTTAATTAGAGGGAGTTTATGTCATCACTCCGCTGATTTGAAAATTTTTTAGGAAATATAAACCTTCAAATTTGGAATTGTTTATTTGGCAGACATTAAACTCATGAATTTTTATCTCGAAAACTAATCGTCCTATCGAATCAAACTTTGATTCTTAATAATCTGCAAAGTGTCTTCTATAGTGTCCGATTTTTTAACATTGGAAAAATTAATTGCATAACATCGGAAATTATGAACAAACTCACTTAAATTTGTATTTTCACCACCTCTTATTACCAACTTCCATAATTTACTTCGAAAGTCGAGCTTTTTGTGATGGATGACGGGATTTCTTTTGAAAATCAATTATCGCATCATGTAAAGCACCCTGAATTAGGGGGATTTCAGTCATCACTTCGCTGGTTTCGATATCATTTACAAAATAGGAAGCTTCGAATCAGAGCCAATGAATATCAGAAAACCTCTCGATAGAGAAACGCTCTCTGGTTTCTATTCCTGCTCCACAATGACGCTATTCGCGACGGAAGTTGGCCAATTTGCGTAGATCATTATCAAGCGATCGACAAGTTTGTGCGGATACTTTCCTCGTCATGGAAAACGTGCCGTTAACGTGCAAGTAACATGAACTGTCTCAAGGCGGCGCAGTTTAAACTCGGAAGTTTCGCCGATAATTTAATGAAATGTCGTTTCAAAGGGGATATTAGATAACCGGAGTGCTTTTCACGGCATAATTACATCCTGTAATGGATATCTGATGAAATTTAATCGTTCATAAACCAATAGAACTTGCTCAGGGAAGACGCATTCTGATAGCTGCGGAAGCGCGCCGGGCGACGAAGCAATATCGGCTCGAGCGAAAGCGCCACGAGAAAGAAGTGTCGTTAATATTAAGTATAACGAACTCGTTAACCGTTTTGTACTTGTGCGAACTTGAACCGTCCTCCAGTCGGAACTCTTAGCAATAATAACGCCACGTTTACCCGAATTGCACGGGAATGATCTCTTATTCCGTTCTCTTTCTAACCAAATTTCCTCCCTGCTGCTTCGAAGTTTCTTGGAAAGCATTATTTTCAAGCTTTGCGAGTTTGTCCAGTTTCGAGAATTGACAGCCATTTTTTCAAGTTAAAGTATCGATTCAATCCATAGTTATCTTATGAAACTTGATGAAGTGAATGTCAGCAATTATTGTAAAAATGATAGTTGCAATTTTTATTGTCAAATTTCGTAGGCTTGTTCACCTAGGTTTCAAGAGCGTATACTAATTTTTTAAAGTAAAACTATCCACTGGATACAGAATTATAGCTAGGGTTCCCATTTTATGCATTCTCAGCTTATTCGATGTAATAATATTAATAGAAAATATACCACTGTACTTATCATTCTGAAAAATTATAGATTTGTTTATCGAGGCCTTAAGAGTTTGCAGTAATTTTTCCAAGTAAAAATATCCATTCGTTCCAAAGATACAAATTAAAATCCGAGGGCCTGATCCTACAAATGTTTTTAATATTACAAATCTCAGTATGGCAAACTTTACCAATTAATCGAGCAAGGACTATGTTACCTCCCTTCCTAAAATTTTATCAGCATAGTCACGTATATCTCAAGGAAGTCCCCTAATTTTCCCAATTAAAAATATCCATCCGTTGCAAAGTTAAAAATTAAAATCTATGCATTCTCATAATTTCTAATCTTACACGAATCTCGGCATAGCAAACTTTACCAATTAATCGAGCAAGGACTATGTTACCTCCCTTCCTAAAATTTTATCAGCATATTCACGTATATCTCAAGGAAGTCCCCTAATTTTCCCAATTAAAAATATCCATCCGTTGCAAAGTTACAAATTAAAATCTATGCATTCTCATAATTTATAATCTTACACGAATCTCGGCATAGCAAATTTCGCCAATTAATCGAGCTAGGACTATAGCACATGCCATCCTAACATTTTACGAGCACATTCACTTATATTACAAGGACATCTCCTAATTTTACCACTTAGAAATACCCATAGGATACCCGTAGTATTGCCTTTCAAATTAACCGAACGCTCCGTTCCCCAGGAAAAAAATTCGTGCTGAACGACTGGGGGTGAGGGGCTATTGTCGTGTCACACGACAGTGTGAACGACCGTGTGACCGCGCGCGCGAATTTTACAAGCGGTCCGGACCGCAAATAAGAAATTTTTTACTGTACGATCTAGAATTTGATCGGCGATGAACCAGTGAGTCGGATTTCTACGGGTAGCACACGGTTTCCGGGTTGCAGCTAACGCAATATCGGCAGGGGGCGAAACTACGCGGAATGAGTAGCACGGATATTATGCAAGGGATGCAGTAACACTAAACCGGGCGAGTACATCAACCGCTGACTAATTCTACGGTATTACTCCGAGGCAACAACGGATAGCAGCGGAGGCAGTACATTGTAGCGGAGCTGCTTTGCCCTGACCCATTGCACGCACACGTACACCCATGCTCGCATACATGTTGAAATTTCTAAGGGCGTGATCGTTGCCGGCGGTAAAAGTTGTTAGGACTGCGAGCGCATCCGGGCCGGCAGACTTCGCTTCCGACAATTGCAACAAATTGAAAGTGATGTCGGGAATTCGCCGTGCCTCGGTGCGCTGGCAAGAGAGGTTTTCAGTAATGGCGGTCGGGATCGTGGCACGAATGAATTCAGGTCGAGTGGAAGGGTTCGCTGGAATTCAAGGAAGGGTGGGCTCGGCGACTGACGTCGGGCCGGGCCGGGTCGGGCCGGGCGGCCGCGTGAATGATGGCGACTAGGTGTGCGAACCGTGTGAAACAGTGTTGGTAGATCATTGAAAATAAATAGTAGAAAGTTGAGTTGGCTTTCTAACACGTTCCACGTGGCTAAAAAAAAAACGGAATAGTTCGGACAGGTTCGAAATTGTTGCAGGCGTTGGGAAGATGTCGAATCCGGATGTGCGTCCCGTCTAACCGTTTTCAATTCGCGGACATTGCGACCGCGAAGTTGCATCTCCAACAAAGAATTATTAAACAATTTTATTTCCTTGAGAGAGACGAAGCTCGAGGAAATTTGGAGTAATTTTTTTCTTTGAGAAAATGTTCTGCGCGGCTCCGTTAAGGAGTTATTAACGAAAAACACAATAAAGGCGTGGCTACGTCAGGCCCCGCTCAGCGTAGCGTTGGCATTGGTCGAGTCCGAGTCCGCCCACTGCACTGTAGCCGTCCGCTCAGCGGGGCCTATCGTAGCCACGCCTTCATTGCTCCGTGTTTTTCGTTAATAACTCCTTAACGGAGCCGCGGAGAACATTTTCGCAAAGGAAAAAATTACTTGAAATGATCTCAAGAACAAATTAAAATTGACAGCACGGATTGAAAAATGCTAAACTTGCGTAGCTGATAGAAATGCTTTAATTATATACAATATATATTTATCCGATGAAAATAACAATCTTCAAACAACGAATGTTGAACGCGTTATCAAAACGGACGATTAACGGCGCGCGACTTCGCAGCTTGGAAATCGGTGATTAAAGACGCCGACAGAATAACAATCGGATTTACGATTACAAGGTGATTTCTGATAATCGGATCAAACGGTGATAACAAATACGCTGTCAGCAATGGCCGCGGAGCGGTCCAGAGACACGGTGCAGGTGGCAAACGTTGTAACGGCTGCGTCCCGTAAAATTATCGGCAAAGCATACTGCAACGTTATTTGTTATCGCTAATGAGCAGGAAAACAATGAGCCATGAATTTCGGGTGGAACAGAGCGACTGCGACCGGTACGATATTATTTAGCGACGGGAACCAGGGGGGCGAGCATTAATTGCGCGATTTCACATACTATTCGCGCGGCGACCGACACGCGTGGACCGTCAAAGTTCGTTTTTCCAGTTTCAGAAACTTCTCGTATGACGGAACGTTATTGTCGGGCCCCGTGTAACCGGAGATAACGCGTGTACGCGTGTCCATTATTACGCCGGCTGTGTCGTTAACAAAGAAGCCATTCGTTACGGTTAATTGGCCTACGGTAATTAATAGCGAGGCCAGCGATACCCGCCCGGAACTCATTTTCGCCTCTGACAGTTAATGAATCGGTGATTCGAACGATCGTCTCGATCCCGTGATTCCTCTCGCGGCAAGGTTCAATCGGAAAACCCGGGTACAACCAGAGACAAATCATGATTGCGCATCAGTTCGTGCTCGATTTTTATAGATGTCGCAAACCGTACTGCACGGTGGACTGTAAATAAAAATTATACAGTCACGATTCTTTTCTAATTGTAGATTAGAATGGTGACTATACAGGGTGTTCGCGATAATTTTTACCAGCGTTTTTTTCGTAAACAATAAACACTAGAAAAAAAGCGAAGAGGAGGAGGTTGTAGTATATTTTACTAGCAATGTGATAGCGTATTTCGATTTCTTTTATTGTTAATATTTTTCTAGAAACAAAGGTGACCTTCATTTTTTTAAACGAAAGCTGGCATTAAGACGAGTTCAGCCAGGTAGTATACTACGGTCTTCAGGGTCATACAAGGGCAAGAATAGAAGAAATAAAGTCGTGATACTGTATTTACTAGTATGTTGTATTGATAAGACATATCTCTTGATATAAATACAAGAATGTATTTCTGAATATATTTCTCCTGGTAGTTTCTACCAGTGTTAACTGTTATATAAGACTGTTTCATTAGATTTAGTAAATCCTAAAAAAGTTTTATAAGATCCTAATAACTTAATCCAACGATTCTGATTAAGTTGACTTAATAATTATCCCAGTATTCAATGAGATTTTGTTCAACTATTTTCTTTCATTTTAATGATTATTTAAGAATGTTTACAATTGAAAAATTTCGAAAGTTCCTAATTTTGTTACAGTGAGCATTTCAGTATTGGATTTAATTTTTTATAGGGATTCAGGTGCATAATCATATCAACAAAATGTTCTTATAAATGTACACAAGTTTGAATTTGAATTTCCGATGAAATTCGAATTTTTCGTGCTAAATTATTGTCTGATGATGTAAGTATATAAAAATGGTGGGACACTTAAAAAAGTTAATAGAACAAGTAGATTTATGATAATTATTTAAGGAAGTTTTCTTTGATGTTGGTTTGGTTTGGGAAATAATTTGGCTCGGTTGATATTAATTGGTTTAGGCGGAGCCTGGAGGGGGATGATGGTTTGTCGGAGACATCCGGGCAGCTAATTACAAAACAAAGGAGCAAGTGCTATGGATTAGCTCGTTAGCAGAACGCTTGCTTCGTAATACAATTAATTCGTCCCGCGGCAACGCCTATTGCGTGTACCTTGTCGAGCCGGCTGCACAGAGACGATCGTCTTGCAAAGGCCGCCATTATCTGATATCGAAGAACCGATTTAGTATTATATCGTATGGATTAAAGAGCCCTACAGTCAGTTTTCTCAATTATGGATAACAACTGGGTTATTATACATAATCACCGATTTATTACATTTGCCGTAACATATACATAGCATACATATAAGGTTTTCTCTCGTATTTTGGAATTTCCAATAAATTTACTCCGGCAAAAAAATAAATTGACAAACACACACATATCATCGATTTTAGTGGAGGATATCTAGTCATTCTGTTGCATCCATAAATTTGAAACTTCACCTGTTTATTCGTGCGTATTTCCAGAATATACACAAATTATTCCAAGTAGAAATATCCACTCAGTCCGGAGTTGCAACTAAAATTCCATGTTATATGTACTCTCTTCATTTTTGTTCTCTACGATTTTGGTGGGGGATAACTAGTTATGAAAAAAGAACTGTTGCATCCATAAATTTGAAACTTCTCGTGTTTGTTCGTGTGTATTTCCAGAATATACACAAATTATTCCAAGTAAAAATATCCACTCAGTCCGGAGTTGCAACTAAAATTCCATGTTATATGTACTCTCTTCATTTTTGTTCTCAACGATTTTGGTGGAGGATAACTAGTTATGAAAAAAGAACTGTTGCATCAATAAATTTGAAACTTGTCGTGTTTGTTCGTGCGTATTTCCAGAATATACACAAATTATTCCAAGTAAAAATATCCACTCAGTCCGGAGTTGCAACCAATTTTCCATGTTATATGTACTCTCTTCATTTTTGTGCTCACCGATTTTGGTGGAGGATATCTAGTTATGAAAAAAGAACTGTTGCATCAATAAATTTGAAACTTCTCGTGTTTGTTCGTGTGTATTTCCAGAATATACAGGAGTTATTTCAAGTGAAAATACCCATTCCATAGCCACGGTACTTCGTCGCTCGTGTTTAAACAATAACGAATTCCGATTAGAAATGGAGTTGATTCAGTTAATTAGAATCGGCAGCCACGTCGGAGCAAATAGAATCAGCATTCTTCGAGGCGGTTGTTCGCGAAGAGCACGACGGATCGCGAGTTCCTGGCGCGCACAGATCAACTATTTCACGACGAAAGTACCGCGCGCCGCGCCGCGCCGCACCGGTTCGGAGCGGTGGTTAACGGATAGGAAAGAGAGACCGGGGCGAGCACGGCTATCCGTGTGTAAAGAATTCCCGCCGTCGATGCCACAAACTTTCGCTATAAACCACCAATTCCACCTCGGGCACGAGCTCGTATATTTGCAACGTTCGCAACGAGCGAACTTGCGCTTGTAGTCGGCCAGCGCAGACACTGCGATTATTTCACGCACGATCTATGCATAGTCGTCGTCGTCTACTTGCATCTTGAGCGTGTACCCGTGTGTTTGTCGCGTGTCCTCTCCGCGTGTGGTAGTTTTGCGCATTTTTTCCGTTTTTTCGTTTTTCGAGCTCTTCAGCGAAAAAGTTACTTTCATCGCGCTGGCTCGTCTCCTGCTTTCTTTTTTATTATATCAGGAACGTTGATTAAATTAAAGCAAATAGCCGGACGCGCGAGTCACAGCGTGGACGTTGGCGGAGTATTTTTTCCGAAATGATAACTCGGCGATTTGGAAAGCAGAAATATTATCTTTCTGCCCGGTGTTTTTTCAGCCATATGTGTAGCTACATTTTTTATTATATCTGGGATATTTTTTAAATTGAGGTTGATAGCCGGGAATGTAATTTATAACAAGAACTTCTGCAGGATAATATTTTCATTGTGCTACAAAAATATCTTTCTTACGCAGTGTGTGTCTACTTTGTTTATTATGTTGAACGTATTGTTTAACTTAAAGAGTCGGTGTTGTAATATTTTCAAAAATAACAATCCAATGATTTCAGAAGAAAAAAATAGTTAAAAAATGCTACTGTTTCCAATTCAATTGTTCCATTTTCAAATTACAGTTATTCTCCATTTATAAAATATGACTAACCAATTAAACCATTACCAGAGCTCTAAAAAAAAACGTGTTATCCAACTAATGATAACTAAGCCATTTTTATATTATTTTTTCCGATCACTTATTTATTTAACTAATTGCCTGCAGATTGCAGACGTTTGATTAGGTGTCTCGGCGTTTTCGGCACGGTAGCCGAATATTATGCAACCGAAAAAAAGGTGAAAGAAAAATGGCGTAGAACAAACGCCCGCAGAAGCGGTTCGGGGACAAAGAAAAATAAATTCGTCGTCTGCAGTCACACCAGCGAGCAAATAAGTTATGACAACAGCCGCCGAGTGACGGGGGTTGGGGAGGGGAGGGAGTTGCGAACGTAAACGTCCCTATATCATCAAAGAAGCGTCGGTCGCGTCTCCACCCACGCTTTTCTCCGTCGGCTCCTCCTGAATTCTGCTATCGTCTGAGAACCATCCTCCCGGAGCCAAGCGCGCAGTCCGTTTTAACCACGGATGCGCGAGTCGCGCGTCGACTTTCGCGGAAATTCGCAAAGTGTCCGCATAAATCGCTGCAACTGGGTCGCGAAAACAGCCTCGTTACTTTGTCGTTCCGCTGGAAACGCGACGCCGCGCCCGGTTTAACCTTCGCGAGGATCCGCCCGCATAATTCCCGGTTGCGCCACCAAGTTCTGCACGGTTGCGAAAAAATGCGAACGTCCCTTCGAACTGCTCCACTAATTCCGGAACGGATCGCTGGAGGATCTGGAACAAATAGCGCGGCAATTCGAAGGGCGAAGTTCACTGTATTGTTTGGGAGTTATAATTAGTAGTTCGATTGACCCGAACACGCGAAGCAGGGATATCTTTTTGCAAAATTGTCCCTTAATAGTGGAACTACCGAGTCCTAAACCAGACTGATGTATATTAATTTAGAATAATAACGGGACTGAATTTATTCAGGTTTCGTAGGATTTTTATATTTCCCTATGTTGAATATATAAAATAAATAAATCCCGAAAAACAAAATAATATTTCATAATGTTTCGCGAGAAAAAATTTCTATGACTTCACGAATTGTAAAAGAAAAAGTATTTGAAATCATCAGGGGCATTACTTAACGCTTTTCTTAATATTCTTTACTGTTGTAGAATTTAAATATTCACCAGATGAATTGCTTAAGATATAGATTTAACTTTGCTGATCGAAATTAAGAAAGAATCGATCGAAACAGATGTGAACAGTTTTCGAGATAAAAATTCAAAAGTACAGTTTTTGTTCAGGACGATCTTTCTAAAAAATGGGAAGCGAATTTGAGAGCGAAAGGGATTCAACGCCATAAAACGCTCATGGTTAACAGGCGACTACAATATATGCCAAACAATAATAATAATAAAGTATTAATTCGAGTAGTGTAGCCATTTAGTACTGATTCAACAGTAAGTAGAAAAGTCAAGTAATGGTCAGACATTAGTGCATCGTCTCGGTCCTGCATTACTAACATCATTAAGCGATTTATTATTTAATAAAAAATATTTAAGGAGTAGTAAATTCAATATTCATTATGTGCTATTTTTAGTTTCCAAGTTCATTAATTTTTAACGTTGCCACACGAGTATGTAAAGCTTGTTTCTTATTGCGTTCAAGGTGCATCGGTCCCACGTTAATAAAATGAATAATGAAGCGCAAAATTCAACGCAATAAAACGCTCATTGTTAACAGGCGACTATAATATATGCCACACAATAATAATAAAGTATTCGTTTGAGTAGTGTAGACATTTAGTAAGGGATACATCGTAGTGCACACGCGTGAGACAAGTTCCAAGGAAAAATTGTGCAGCAAATCCTAGTTAGGCCCGTCCCAGCGACAGAAACACACAAGTGGCCCCATAAAATCGTGTATTAGCAGGTGGAAACATATCCGCAGCACAGCGCGTTTCCCAGCGCCGGTAAGATTTGTGCATCGCCGGCTAAGAATTGCCATTCAGGCCATTTTGGAATGAATTGTCGAGGACATTACGCCGGGAATTGTCGGCGTAACCGGTGGAAGGCGTTCCTCAAAATTATGGCCGCATCCTGCGGTATACGGGCCGTGTAGCCTGCCGTGTGAAGAGTTCAAATAAATTTCGCCGGCTTAGGCGAAATCCTGCCGAAGAAAGTAATTCGTGTACGGCTACGATCCGGCTCGTTTCTCCTCGAAATGCCCGGTCCCGCTAATACTTTCTCTGAAATCACTATTATGAGTCGATAGAGCTATTTCCGAGCTCAAAAATGGTGTGTAGCATGTCCATTTTACAGTGGAGATTAATATTATACTTTTTCATTTTTATTTTGGAGACTAGTCCCTCGATTCAGACGAATCTCTCTTTGCTTCAATCAGGAAGGTCTGGTATATTCTAAACGATTTTTGTTTCGCTTGGAAATTCATTTCGCAACACTGGAAAATATAAACGAAGTGTAGGGGGGATCAATTTTTCGATTATACAAAAATCGTTTGCAGCAGAGCTATTTCTTTCTGATTGCAATGCAAAAGGAATCAACTCGATGTGACAAATAATTGCTGAGAAAGAAATTTATAAGTGCAGAGTCCTTGAACCGAACTTGATTCCGAACCGCTATTAACAAATGTATGTGCCTTTTTATGAATTTGTTTGTACTTTGCAGTAGTACAAAATGAATGTTCAGACTAATACAAATTTTATACGGTGAAACAAATCTTCCTGATTATTATGAAAAAAGAATCAAGCCGATGCAATGACTGGTTTGGAAAATATCAATGTTTAAACACGGCTAGTTTTTTTTCGGAGAGTGATTGATCATTACAGGTCTCGATGTCTGGTATTTTACAAACAAATTCGACCTCGTGAAATTGATAACATAAACTCCCCCTAATTTCGCATACTCTACCCGATGTACCGGCCATTTTGTGCAAATCCTTCGCGCATCGCGAAAAACAACGGCTCTTCCCATCAATCCCGAGTTTTGTTTTCCCAGCGTTTCCACTCGGCCGTCGCTTTTTAAACTCGGAGCATTAAAAACATCGTTATCCCCTCCCCGGGAGTGTGGGTGGGGGGTGGAACGGTCGGTGGAGAATGTAATTAAGTGCAGTCCAAGATTTAGTGCTTCTGGGAAGCGGGCTCACCTCCTCTCGAGAAGACTCGAGTGTCCTTTTAAGGGTCGGGTTATGAATTTAGCGGAGCACGCGCGATGATAGGAATTATTCGGCGAACTTCCGCCGCCTAACTTTCATTTTCCCGCCGACGAAAATTTATCAGCGTGGGTGGGGCAGGCCGGCCACCCACCGCTAGGACCCGTAGTTGCCTCGTTAGCGATGTCTGTCAGAACTTGCCGACGGTTTTAACTGACGTTCGAGGCTGATGTTAACCGCTCGCCGCTCCAATTTGCAGAAACAAACGACCCGGCCGGGCTGTTCAACTTCTCCACGGTTTTTCTTTCGGCTGAACATTGTATTCGCTGCCTCGGCCGTTGTTATCGCTGATAAACATTCCGCTGTGAGAGTTGCGATCGTTACGCGAAATCTCCATGGTTCGAATAATTTTATATAAAAAATATTTAACTGTCTCGAGCAAAATTTCCGAAGTAAATACAATTTAGTCATGCTGAAAGTGGAAACTTCAGCTTTAAAATGAGCCCAGGTAGAACATTCTCCGACTATTTTCCACAGAGTTACGGTAGTTCAAAAATCTCCATTTTTCCGTTCAATATTTCACTGGGTAGAATGTAATGAGATATTTAACTGTCTCGAGCAAAATCATCGAAGTAAATACAATTTATTCGTGCTAAAAGTAGAGGTTTCAAGATTTAAAATGAGCCCAGGTGGAACATTCTCCGACTATTTCCCACGAAATGACAGGAGTTCGAGTTCCTCAGTTCGGATAGTCGAGGTTGCACTGTATCGTGGATTAAGCGAGTAAATGTGGACCGAACTGTGTCGTGTTTGGTGTCGTTTCAATCAGAAAAGCATCACGGATATGTTGATAAAAGTTTGACCAGCAGTTACCGGTGACCGGGTCTCACGTGACCCACACCAAGAACTGCACAGTCAATTCGAGATTTGCACACATGTTGTCGGCCACCGTTGACCCACCTTCTATGTCCATATTGCCATTAAAATTGTTCGGAATCTGAATAAATAATTACTGTGTATAATTGATGATGAATATGTGTATGCATATAAATGACTGTACATCAGTTAGGTAGTTCATAGAAATGTATAATGATATCATGAATGCATGTGCTACGTACTTGATAAATTGCGAAACTGAAATATTAAATTACAAATTGCCGGCAACCATCCTCGAGCAATTTTGTTCGTCCGGATTTGCAAAACGGAGGAAGCGTGGTGAGGAATTTTTAGTCGGAGGTTCGAGGATCGTAAAGTTCACGGGAACTTGCAGAAATTTCGCAGTGCTCCGACGAAAATAGTCGAATTAGTTTCATGGCCGAAGGGAGTAGTCGCTCGGACAGCGTATAGTTGCGCAGTTAATTCGCCGGAAAATTCTGAAGACAATACGGGTTTAATTCGCTCATTTGCATTTAGTAGTTTTCCGGGAAGTTATGTTTCACTCTCTTTTACGGCCCCGACGTGCTCGCTACGAATTCGGCTGCCGAGAATCGTTTGCGAGAAACTGTGACACTGTCGAATACTTGTCAACGATTCTTGTTGCTCCGCAAACTTTTTACGGTTGAAATTCGGGAATGTTTTCCACGGTTTAAAATTGGGAATAGTGAGCTCTGACGTGGAAAAATTCGGAGAAAATATCCACTGCGGCCATGGCATTGCAATTTTGTCAATTTGTTCGAACATGTTTTTCGAGAATATATAGCGATCGTTTTAACTCTGCACTCGGAGCTATTTCAACTCGAAAATGAAACACTTCTTCCGAACTATTAGGATATTACCATGCTCAATGATCTTTTAAATTTGGTGGATACGAAATTGATATAATACCTCATACAGTACTTAAATGTTTAATATTTGATTAGATACTGACGTATCTAATAATGTAAAGAATATTTTAATTAATGGTACAGCAATTTTTAGTAGCGCCATTCGAGTGCTAAGGGTTAATTATAAATAGACTGCGGATCTTTATGCATTTATAGGAAAATTGAGTAGATGAAATTGAAAATTGTTGTAAAATTTAAAAAATTGAAGACACAAATATATGATTTCTCCTCTATTAAAATCATTAAGGGAGGAAATAACATTCAATTTAGTTTCTATATTTCTTACAAAAGATAACATGCTACAGCTATCATAATGAAATTCTGTAGACATGTCCAGAAAGTATACAGTAATTTGTTTAATTGACCCTTTGCACCGGGACCTATTTTAACTGGAAAATTAAACATTTCTTTCGACCTAGAATAATTCCATTCTATATTAATTCTTTTCTGTGTATAAATATGAAATTGATATAATACCTCACGCAATATTTAAATGTTTAGTAATTAATTAGATACTAACATACAATATTTAGTAATATAAACAATATTTTGAATAATGATACAGCAATTTTTAGTGGCGCCTCAGAGTCGCCACTCGAGTGCCAAGGGTTAAAATTATCCCTTCGATTCAAAGTTACAGCATTGCATCTGCTTCCTGGTCACAGATTGATAAAATATTACAAGTAGATAAAAAAATTGGAAAAATTGTCAGGAATGAAATATTCAAGACGACATTTTTGCGATGATACTGTATAGTCTTGCCAACTCTGTTTGACCAATATTTCCCCGTCGACAGGCTCTCGCGAGCCATAACAGGGGAATAAAATCTTCGAGAAGAAGGCTGCTATCGTTCAGCGTATAATAAATGCCCGATCAGAACGTAAGAAATATGAGCGCAGAATCTGACATCCGAGTATCCATGGAGTTACAAATTTATTGCAACAGTGATGAAATTTCTCGTTGCGAAGGTTCTCCGTAACGTATGCGCGCCTGTCAGACATACTTATGGCTGCTCATCTTTCTCTGTTAACTCCTAAATGAAATCGATAATACCGCGTGCATTCGCTGCGGCTCCGAGAACAAGCTGCGTGTGCATTTTCGCAGAATTCATCCAAAATGTATATCATTTCAATACTACAATTTCACAGTTTCACGGTGTTGATCGTTCTTCTTCAAAAACTTTAGGGATTCAACGAAAACCATACGAGGTATCGTCATGAAATTTTACAGGGTTGTCCACACATGTCTATACTGTGTTACTGAATTTATTTACATTTTTACAATCTAAATTTGAATAGTTATTTAAGCTTGAAAATTACTTTTGAATGTTTTGCAGAATATCTGACGATCCTCCGGTAATTACTATAATATTGATGGCAGCGACGTATGAAAAATCATGTAGGTGTGCCGAATGTTTATAAACATGCTATAAAACTTTCACTAAGATGCATTGCGTAGTTTAATAAAAAAAAATACAAACAATTCACACGATGGCTCACGCTCCAAGGGTTAATGAGTGCTATAGTTTCAGTCATTCTGACTCATGAAAAATCAGGAATGTAACTGAAACATGTATAAATTTAAGCCGCTTTGTTTCGCCAAGATCCATTGTCTAGTCTAGCAAGGAAAAATTCCAGAACCCCACCATTGAACTGTCGACAACGCTATTACGCAGAAAATAAACCACTGCAATAATATACCAAGCGTGGCAACGCTGGAACGTTGTTAAATCGTTTGCAACAAACTGTTCAACGCTATCGAGACCCCGTTTTATACCCTTCTCATCCTCGGCTCAGTTTCTTTCATCAATTCCGAAGCTAAAGGACGAACCCAGAGCCGGCACAATTATCTTCGTACTTCGCAATCGCGTTGCAGAAGCAACTTTATAAAAGCCGGCAGATGTTGTCACTGCCTCGAAGCCGGCTCTCTCCGGAGGTGTATTGAAATTTTACTTTCTCGCGAAACTTGTTTCTGTTCCGCGAGGCGCGCGAGCCCCGCGAGTGCATCGGACGCTTTCCCTAAAATAAACGCCGTGAAAACTAGGCTGCGAAAATCCACTCTCGACATCAACTGCAACAAATGCATCTACCGCGATGCAGCAAGGTGATCCCAATCCTTTTACCTCGATTTACATTTTCCCACCAATTTTCAAATAAATCGACAGTCTTGTGTGCCATTGTTTTTTGCATTTTTGTAAGCTTTCCGAAGTTGACAATATCAGAGGTCGGCGACAAGGTTGAACAGCTGCAAATGGTCTTTGTTTCGGTTCCCAAAATGCACTTCCAGCCGAGGTACACTGACTCAAACCTGCCGTTGTTTTCAAAGACGTGAGAACGATAAGTCGTCAGCGCGTACAATGTAAAATTTTTTCTTGGCAAGTTTCTCAAAGTCATGGGTATCAGAGCTTGTCGACGAGGTTGCATAGCTGCCAATGGCTCTTGTTTCAGTTCCCAAGGTGCACTCGGAGTGGAGCTGCACTGATTAAAAAACAACAGACCATATGTGTTTTGATTAATTTGAAATATTGTAGATCGACAGCCCCATGCGCCATTTGTTTTCCACTAGGGTAAATTTCTTAAAGTTGTCGCTAACAGAGCTTGTTGACGAGGTTGCATATCTGCAAATGGCTCTTGTTTCAGTTCCCAAGGTGCACTTGGAGCCGAGCTACACTGATTCAAAAACAACAGAAAATATCGGTTTTGATTAATTTGAAATAAATTGACAGTCTCATATTCCATTTTTCGTTTGCATTTTGGTAATTCTCCGAAACTCGTCGCTGACAGAGCTTGTCGACGAGGTTGCATAGCTGCCAATGGCTCTTGTTTCAGTTCCCAATATGCACTTGGAGCCGAGCTACACTGATTCAGAGACAACAGAAAATATGTGTTTTGATTAATTTGAAATAGATGGTCAGTGCCATGCGCCATTTCTTTTTGTGCACTATGGCAAGTTTCCCAAAGTCGTCGCTGACAGAGCTTGTCGACGAGGTTGCATAGCTGCCAATGGCTCTTGTTTCAGTTCCCAAGGTGCACTTGGAGCCGAGCTACACTAATTCAAAAACAACAGAAAATATCTGTTTTGATTAATTTGAAATAAATTGACAGTCTCATATTCCATTTTTCGTTTGCATTTTGGTAATTCTCCGAAAGTCGTCGCTGATAGAGCTTGTCAACGAGGTTGCATAGCTGCCAATGGCTCTTGTTTCAGTTCCCAAGGTGCACTTGGAGTGGAGCTGCACTGATTCAAAAACAACAGAAAATATCTGTTTTGATTAATTTGAAATAAATTGACAGTCTCATATTCCATTTTCCGTTTGCATTTTGGTAATTCGCCGAAAGTCGGCGCTGTCAGAGGTCGTTGACGAGGCCACGCTGCTGACGCTGGTTCTCGTCTCAGTTCCCAAAGTGCACTTCGAGTCGAGACACTCCGGTTGAAAGTTGCAATCGCTGTTTTCGAAGACAGGGGAACGGAAAGATGAGTTTTGATCGATCTATTGATCCCGCGACGGGGAATAGGGATCCTCCGAGGGTGTGGCGGGGGACTGGAAGGCTACGGCGACGGTTTTCGAATTTCTTAGCGATTTATGGCCGGCTCAGCACGTCGCTGACTTCTCGGCGTTCCCGGAAAACTGGCATGTGTTACAACTTTCGAAGTCACGATAAACTTGCGACTCGTAGATTCGTCCCGCGTCAGATTCCACTCGTATTTCTTACGGCGAGATTGGATATTTGTTATACTCGGAACGATAACGGGCCCTTCTACTCGGGACCCCTTGTGATTCACGGTCTCTTCGTCCCTTTATTCGTCCTTAAGATCTCTACGAACCCTTCAAAAATGGCTCGCTTTCAAACTCTACCAGGAAGGTACGCATTGGACATTTTGTCGTTGCGATACTAAGTAACGTATCTTGTTGAAATTTTTATCGTGCATTCAGATATGTATGAGGTACCTTCAAAATTTTTGGTACCTCGATACGGTTCAAACTATAGCAATAGTTCACCGAAGAAGCATAGGACAAGAATTTTTAAAAATGTCTCGTTAACTGTCCATTTTTCGGCCATGTGTTCTCGGTGCTTTTTTATGTAGAATATTTTTAATTAATTATTTATTTAATGCTTTAAACCAAGTATGGTTCATGGAGCATAGAATATTTTTATGTAGAATAGCAATGTGAATCGATATGTATAGAAAAAATGTAGGTGTCCATTTGGAAAAATGTCAGTGACCTTGATATGACCGCTACACCTTCAGCAATGCGTAAAAATGTATAAAATCAGCACGGAACAAATTTTTGGCCTGAATTTCAGTCGAACGAAGACGATGTAGTTATTTTGAAATAAAACAAATAATTATATTTATTATATGGTAGGTAAGTGTATTAACAAACACTAGGTATCGATACCGCCGCAAATAGCTTCGTGAACCGAACAAGGAGCAATGAAACTGATTAAAACGCATTCGGCAGACAGAGAAATTCCACGTTTGATTTCGGACCCACTTATCTGGAGTATTAACAGTTGATAACCGGCGCGATTGTATCGGAGTTCGAAACAGTGGATTGATGAGCATGCCAAGTCTTAATCAAAGGTCTAAATATGCTGGTACCAGCACGAACAACACGAACGTGCACTCCGTTGACGGATTACGCACGCAAATGTGCAGCCGCGAGGACAACCTTCAGAAATCGGCCTCCAATCTGCCGAATTATGCTGAATCATGGCGCAATTTTGAGGCTACAATTAAACCGATGCAGTGTTGCCATATTATTTTTGATTTTTAAGGCGCATTCGATCTTTGAAAATGTATGGCGATGGTAATTTCGAAGACCGCGGCATGAATCAAAGCTCATTTTGCAGAGCAAATCTCGGGGAGCATTGCCATATTTAAAAAGAATTTGTTTAGGTTAAACCAAACAGTGAATACAAATTAGAAGTATCAATCTTTGTATTTTGTAAAGAAATTGGAAACGAAAAGGAAGATGACTCAAGTATCTTTTTGGGGTGGGTTGTCTCGTGCATTATTTGATTACAGATTATTAAGATTCAGAACTCTATGGTTTGTAAACTCAAAAAACTGATGACTCAAACTCTTCCTAATTTTCCATAGACTGCAGTCTACACCATGCAATGCTTCATTTACAATAAAATCTCTCACATTCATCGCTCAAAGCGATTTTACCCACCCATACCAATCCTACAGTAAGTAGAAAAGTCAAGTAATGGTCAGGCACATTCATTTTTGGCTACTAAAATTGATTAAGATTCAGAACTCTATTGTTTCTAAACAAATATGAACTCAACAAACTGATGACTTAAACCCCACTTAATTTTTCATAGACTACACCATGCAATGCCTTTTCAATAAAATCTCTCACATTCATCGTTCAAAGCGATTTTACCTACCCATACCAATCCTACAGTAAGTAGAAAAGTCAAGTAATGGTCAGACACATTCATATTTGGCTACTAAAATGGATTAAGTTTGAGAACTCTATTGTTTCTAAAAAAAAAATATGAACTCAACAAACTGATGACTTAAACCCCACTTAATTTTTCATAGACTACACCATGCAATGCCTTTTCAATAAAATCTCTCACATTCATCGCTCAAAGCGATTTTACCTACCCATACCATTCCTACAGTAAGTAGAAAAGTCAAGTAATGGTCAGACACATTCATATTTGGCTACTAAAATGGATTAAGATTGAGAACTCTATTGTTTCTAAAAAAAAATATGAACTCAACAAACTGATGACTTAAACCCCACTTAATTTTTCATAGACTACACCATGCAATGCCTTTTCAATAAAATCTCTCACATTCATCGCTCAAAGCGATTTTACCTACCCATACCAATCCTACAGTAAGTAGAAAAGTCAAGTAATGGTCAGACACATTCATACTTGGCTACTAAAATTGATATAGGCTGTAGTTTCTGAACACACTAAAAATCATGAAGACGGTGAGTTACATATGGTGCTCTACATCATGAAGTAATTTATGTCTGAAAAAAGAATCGACATCCTTCGGAAAAAGCTCGATTTTGAGCAGCGCGTACGCGATGTACGTTGTAGAACGGTGTCACATATTTTCGATC
This sequence comes from Lasioglossum calceatum, assembly GCA_963966675.1. NCBI lineage: Eukaryota > Metazoa > Arthropoda > Insecta > Hymenoptera > Halictidae > Lasioglossum > Lasioglossum calceatum. Next base: position 1,604,941 of record OZ016548.1, read on the forward strand.
TATTCTTTTACGTGGAATTCTCCGATTTATTAGATTACTTAGAGGACACCCGGTACACCGTGTTGTTCCACGTTAGCGTTTCTGTTCAATCGTCGGAATCGCGATACAAGAATCACTCGCGTTGATGCAGCCAGGTGTTGCTGCCGGGTGTTTCGTCTTCATGACGTAACTCCTGACATCGCGAGAGTGCAGCCCGAGGGGATGCGCAACGGGTACAATATCGGATCGCGAGGCGGCAATGGTTACACGTTTATTTATTCCTGTCTGGGCTGTGTTCGTGAATTTTTGCAGGTTGTTGCACTCCGGACTTGTAGACATCATTTAAAGTCAAAGAAGATAGGTTGTAAATGTTTACTTCACAATTAAATTTACTACATAACTATTGTATTAGGTTGGAACGAAAGTTCGTAGCGGTTTCAAATAAACAATCGAAGATAAAATTAAGATATTTTTTTATAGGTTTATTGAATAACATGACAAATTACCTAAACGATGGCAAAAAGTAATAGAAGAGAATGGAGAATATGTTATTGAACTGTGTATGAATATCCTGATTTTATCTTTGAGTTTTAATTTAAAAACGCTACGAACTTTCGTTTCAACCCAATACTATACGGTAGTAGTTTCGACGATACCGATATATGAAAAATTGTGGAGATAGCTTGATTGTGTGTAAGCACAAAACCTTAAAGCTTTATTACGATATGTTCTTTGGTTGAGTATAGAAAAAATGTTAAATTATGCCTTTGCATTTCTTTTAATAGTCCTCGTTGATGGTACACTTTGGCAATTTTTTCTCGCAAAATTGACAGAGTTATCGTCATGAAAGTTTACAGACTTGTTTATGCATGTTTGTGCTACGTTGGGGAATTTGTATGTACCACTGATATCGAAATTACAATAACTATTTATACTTAGAGTATACCATTTTTGAATTGTTCTTAGGGAAACTCCTTAGTGAATAACTATTACAGCTTCGATAATATCGAGGTATGAAAAATGAACAAGACAGTTCAAACGTGTCAAAATGTAGCATATAATTTTTTTAATTGGGATGAAAAAATTGAAAGAAGGTCAGTTTTTGTGTTTTATTCAAGGAAAAGATGTTTAAAAAAATTAAAACAACATTGTATCAAATGAGATAAAATGTGTGGAAGAGTAAGAAAACACATTCTTAGTTTACTATATACTAAATTTGTTAACTGTATCAGATATGATACACTACGAAGGGTTAAGATACGTTCTTTTGTTTAATAATGAAAAATTGCCAAATCGTATATTCAAATTGACCACGTCCCGTTCAGAACAGTTACTGTAGTTTCAACAATACCGCTTCGCAAAAAATCGCGAATGATTAATCACGAACAGCTCAAATGCGTATAACCACGTGACAAAAGTGTTATTAAACCACGTCATTCAGTTTACTTGAAATAAAATTACCGAAAGAACAATAGAATATCGCACGCAACAAAAAACCAATTAACAACGGCGCGTACTTAAAGAATCGTCGTGGATAACTGCGAGTGTAGTGAGCTAACGATCGCGGACAGTCGGAAACAATCTCCTCCCATCGTTCCGTCGGGTGGAGGGGATGAAAAACGCAGTAATTCCTGAGCTGAATGGTTTATTAACGACGCCCTTAATTTCGTCCGAATTCGATTAATGCGCGGTTCGGTTAGAGATACGCGTGTTAGCTGTTCCTTCACATGCAGGAAATAAAATGGGTCCCGGAAGGGATAGTGGCCGGGGGAGCAAAAAGAAAAAAAGAAAGGGAAGAGAGAGATCCGAGAGAGGAAGGAACGAGAGACAGAGAGAGAAATTCTGGCCGGTTCGGCGTGGGCGGAGGATTAAAGGGAGGACGGGAAAACCATCGGAAAATGGAGCAGTTGAGCTGAACGAGAAGGAACGACGTGGTTCGTTAACGCTTTCATTGGAGAGCGATTCTTCACAAAGCCAATATAGCCGGGGCTCTGCTCCCTGTTCTCATTTACCGGCTTGTACATAGCCACTACAATGGTTACGTTTATCCGCCGGAGACTTCTGCAGTCCGCGTGATTCGTTTAAGTCATCAGCGACCGATCGAGATACCCTAATGGCGTTTTCATGAGGCGACTTCCCATCTGACCGTTCTGACCATCTTCCATTTTTCTAGGACTCCCCGATGGACCTATATCTTGCGTCCTCTACCACAATTTCATCTGGGTCGGTGCATTGAGCGTTCGAGTTTTGCGTGCAGTCTGATGAGTGCTGCGAAATTCGGGGATTATGGAAGGGGTGGAAAATTGGGGATGTTTAGGGCGATGTAACTTTCGGGGAAAGATTCGGATGGTCGTGTGTTCCGGCTCATTCCAAACCGTGAAGTTCCTAGTTTCGACACTGAAAATTGTCTTACTTTTTATACCGCTTTTGCGGCAGATGAGGGGTGGGAAAATGGGGATAGAGTGCAAGCTTTGTAAAGATTAAGAATAACGAATTGTAATGAATTCTGATAAATACACTGCGGATCTTTATGCAAAATAAAAATGTTTCGCATTGATTGTGGGGAGCAGGAGTAACGTAAAAATTGATTTCATCCCTTAACGACTTTGTTACGTGAACCCCTTGCCGTATCATTTTCTTTACAGTTACTTTGTCCCCAAGGATATCGTAGAAATGAAAAGAAGATGTATATTTTCCGTGTGGCTACATTTATTTTAATGCTTAAATATTGATTAGAAACGAATTAAATTTTATTTCATTTAAAAAGAATGGCGCAACATTCATATTTGTTAGAATTTGTTTAAAGTCTTCGCAACGAGCGTGACTCGTTAAAACGCGGCAAGGGGTTGAAAACAATAGTACAGCACTCTTGAATCTTTTTAATCTTTTCCCGTTTCATATTTCACCCGGCCAATTTCTTCATAAATGCATAAAGGCCTGCAGTCTACTAATAAATATAAAAATATTATCTTGATGCTGCTTCCATTTCGCATTATAAAAATATTACAGGAGAACCGTTCTAATTTTTGCACCGTGCTCCAACAGACTCGACAGTACCAATTAAAAATCGCTGCGAGAACATTTCTGTGGTCGCGTAACAGCTTGGTGGAGCCGCGGGAACGTCTCGGAAGGCTGGGAGGAGTTATGATATCGGCAGGAATCGGCGAATGGACGTGATTGATCGATCGCGGCCGGTGGAAATCACTGCGCATCGAGCGGGAATCGGTCGGAGTTCGAGTGGGGTCACGTACAAGCGTAGAAAGCGGGTCTACAATGGCCGTAAAAAGTTTTTAACCAGACACACCGTGCCGTTTCCGTTTCTTTAACGAAGAACATTGGAAAGTTTAGCGCCGGCTTTATCTGTTCTGGAGTTGAACGTTCCGGGCATTACAGGAGGAACGAGCCGACACAGTCCGACTCGACTCGCCGGAGTCGCTCCCGAATGGCAATCATGGTTTATCGAGCGCGTATTTCGAACGGGAATTTTAAGTAATCGCCGCGGGCGATTGGATTCGCCGGCACTCTGTCTAATTTAATTAACGCTTCACGCTCGAATTTGCTTTGTTACCTTAATGGCGGGCAGAACTTCCACCCTACTCGCCGACGAGAAGCTAAGTTTCGGCATTCTCCGGCTCCCGGAGCTTCGAAATTAACGGTGAATGTCGATTATTATGGTTAGCGCCGGGAATTGTGTTATCCCTGCGAGAAAAACGGTTTTCGGAAGAGTTTTCGAACTGTTGGAACGGTCTAGTAGAGTATACGGTGTCGCCAGATCAAGACTTGTCTCCCACTCTATCTTACCCCTTCTACGACGCCATTGTTCCCCCGTTCCACCATTCTACCATTCGCCTGTTCTCCACGGCGAACATGCCGACGCTTCCGCCACTGCCCGGTCACGTGACTCGGTTCCGTCCCTGCCGTACATATGTCAGAATGTCACGTGGTTTATTCGGTATTGACAGAGAGAGGGTAACTGTATTCCCCTCAATTTTCTCGGTCTGGCGACACTGATTATACATATAGTGTCTCGAGCATTTGCCACAGATGGTGCCTGCAGGTTTATCCATCGGCAGCCGCAGCACAAGTGGGGTATATAGCAGTATAGCCAGTATAGCATGGACCGATCAACTAATATAATTGTCTGTACTTCGTCTGTGACCCGCGGTCCACAGTATTGCAGTATTGTAGCAGAAGTTCGACGGTGTGCCGAGTCTCTCTGGGCCAGTCTACACTCTTGTTATAAGTGTTTAGAATATCGTGTACATGTAAAATACACACAGTTTGTGTATTCTATCAATCTACAGTGAATTAATAAAGACACAATGTAATTAAGCCTGACCAACTTCCAATTTTTCCCGCACGCCTGACTTGTCGTTGAGTTCGACTACTGATAATTCCAGAAATAGTGAAATTCGAAAATTAAACATTTTCGGCCGCCTGGCTTGTCGTTGAGTTGTACTACTGAATTCTGAATACCTCCTTCGACATCATATTCTTCTAATACAAAAATCAATTTTCGAAATTTTCGGATTTTTACTAGGAGAATATGATATCGAAGGAGGTGGCGAGCACGAGAGTCAGTAGAGAAACTCAACGACAAGCCAGACGATCGACAAATTTTTGGAGAACCTCGAAAATCGACTTTTGTATTAGGAGAATATGACATCAAAGGAGATGGCACGAAATTCAGTAGATAAATCAACGGCAAGCCAGACGGCCGATAAATTTTCGGAAATTCAGTAGTGAAACTCAACGACAAGTCAGACGGTCGAACAATTTTTGGAGAACCTCGAAAATCGAATTTTGTATTAGGAGAATATGATGTCGAAGCAAGTGGCACGAAATTCAGTAGAACAACTCAAGGACAAGCCAGACGACTCCAAAATTTTTTGCCATAGGAGGTGGCACGAAATTCAGTAGTACAAGTCAACGGCAAGCCAGACTGTTGAATTTCTAGATATCTACTAGAACTTTAAATAATTTAGACAGTGTGTGTGTGTGTGTGAAATAAGAACACATTAATTTGTTGTAAAAACATTCCTTATTTATTACCACACGCATTACAATTTTAAATGCGTATATATAGGGTGTGTGTTAACGTATATAGGATGTGTAATGCTAATTAAAATGCAACGCATTACACAACTAAAAATCCGCTTGTCGCGACGAAATCCACGGATACTTCACGTGACACTGTGAGACATGCACGGCAGAGATTAACCGGGTCGGAATGAGGTAGAATGAGGGAACGGGTGACCACTGTTGCCAATTGTATTTTGGCTACGGCGATTGTCGAGAGCTACGAGGCCACGCCTCTTGAGGCGCATTATACCGTGGGAGTGACGAGGCCACGCCCTCGATGGTATCCAGTGGAAGTGGCGATACTGCATCTACCGAATACGGATTTGTAGAAAAGTCAAAATAGATAGCCTTCTGTTAGGATTGTACCACGGCATGCAGAGATTAATTTGTTTTGAATCGGTCTACCGTGATCGTGAATCTAGAAGCTATATCTTGGCTTCGTTGGAGTCGGGAGCAAGAAAGCTACGCCCACACAAAACAGTCTGTACAAGTGAAAGCCAAGAGAGCGTGTCCTTTAATAATTTGTATAGAATCAGTAGTGGAAACCCGCCCCTCAGAGTTAAGCTACTCTCAACTGGAAAGGGAAGGAAGCCACGCCCACTGAGAATATTCTGCACAACAAATACACCGATGCAACACTCTTTAATACATTTTATAACTTTTCATAAACTTTATGATATACAATATAAAAATCACTCTTTCCATTGGACTCTGAACGGAAGGGCCAGCAAGGCCACGCCCACTCGGTATAATTTACAGAAAATCCCTACAAAGTTCAAATTATTTAAATATCAAAGACACTGTAAATATTCCAAATCCGAAATGGAAACCGAATGGAAAGAAAAATCATTCGATCGGTATGACCCTGCCCAAAATTTATTCGTCTATCACGGAGAACAATAAAATGCTTTTTCATTGTTCTTGAATATAAAATAAACTGCCTCTGTGCACGCATGCATGCACACGCTCGCCGACATCGACGGCAATGGGAACGAACGTGTGCCATTATTATTCGGGGAAGTTCAGGAACGTTTCAGAATTGGGCCATTTCGAGAGAGCTTTTCGTCGAAGCGAAACCTATCCCCTCCCCTCCCATGGAAAAGCTGCATAACGCCGTATCTGCGTTATCGGGCACGGGAAGCCGATAAGCGGGCGACTATCAAAATTTATCGGCAGGTTATTTTTATCTATTTAAACGCCGCGGAGCTGGCTCTCCGGCGCGCGCGGCATAATATCAGTCGGTCCGATATTTCAAGCGGCGTCGTAAAGCAAACCGTGAATGCACTCTTGCATCTCGGGTCTTACCTTCTGAATAGTCGGACATCATTGTGCGCTGCTTATAATGCGGGCCTTTGTCGAGTGTTTCCCATTGTCCACCTCGCGGCCGCCATTTATTCTTGTCCTTCGCCCTTAACGGGTTAATCTCTTCGACGGCTACAAACCATTGTCTACTTTTATTAAACCTGCGACCACATTCTCAAACTATATCGCGCTTTCGACCATCGAAAATATCACGTTTGACGTCACAGCTCTGTACCGGCTGCTCCAACATTCATGGCACCACCTTTAGGTGATTCTACATGAAAAACTACCACGATTACGTACAATAAATTTTTCCCGTACGACGCTTCATCTTCTGGCAAAAACGATTCCAAAATTCCGGAAGCGCCATTCACTATTTTATCATGGGAAGGGTCAAGTAGAAATAGTGGGCTATGAACAGGCACAGTGTCTGCTGAATAGTAGCAGCTTCTACCGAGACGCAGAGTAGAAACAGTAAGCCATGGTCCGGACCTATTTGGTTTTCAAAAACGCTGTTCCGATTTTGGAACTGTTTTTGCGAGAAAATGAAGCGTCGCACGGCAAAAATTTATTCTACATTATCGGTGTAGTTTTTCGCGTAGAATTTTCTAAATGTACTGCCATGTATGTATATTATATTTCAAATGCGCTATCCTAATTTTGGAACCATTTTTGCTTGACAATGGAGCGCTGTACTGAAAAAGTTTATTCTACGTTTTCGGCGCAGTTTTTCACGGAGAATCTTCTAAAAGTAGTACCATGTATTTTATTTTTCAAGAGCGCTGTTCCGATTTTGGAACCGTTTTTGCCAGAAAATGAAGCGTCGCACGGGAAAAATTAGTTCGACATTATCGGTGTAGTTTCTCGCGTAAAATCTCCTAAAAGTGCTGCCACGTATGTATTTTATTCTTGAAATGCACTGTCCCAATTTTGGAACCGTTTTTGTTCGAGAATGGACCGTCGTATCGAAAAAGTTTATTCTACGTTTTCGGCGCGGTTTTTCGCGGAGAATCTGCCCACGAAGTTTAAACTAACTTCGTTGAGCCATTTCCGTTTGGCAAAGGAATTGATCGATACGGCTACGTGTTATTCTGAGTGGCGAGGCTATTTTAAAACGGTTTCGAAGATAAGTGTTTTCTTTTATTAGAAAGTAAAATAGGCGGATAGAATCGGACACGGTTCAGATAGATCCGATCCGGTTTCACGTTTTTCTTTGTTCGAGTGGGCGGTGCGGAGTCGAGTGCCTCCTTTCATCTCACGGATGTTGTTGAGCCCTGATGGAAAACAAGGGAATCGATTATTCCTTCGTATAGCTCGAGGTGGAATTTTTTTTGGAAATACGGGAAGGGCTATTTTCCTGAAATTTTGCTGACGTGTTCGTACATGCGTGTCCTGCGTTCAGAAATTTTTATACGCTGTTATTATTCAAATTCGCGCGAATAACTACTTACACACAAAGTAGGTAGGTTTAAATAATTTCTTTTGAATGGTTACTAGGTGGATAATTGTCATAGTTTTGATGATGGCGATGTATAAAAAATCATGGAGGTAGCTCTAATACGTATAAATATGTGATAGAAGTTTCATTAAGATGCGTTTCTTGGTTTGATAGAAAAAAATTGCAAAAGTATATCTTTGCACTTTGCACTGAATGTTTTTTGTATAACTTGGGAATTTTTTATGGGAAAACCAAAAGGTCTATCTCAATGATATGTGACAGTTATGTTAGTACATATTTGGGTTATGTTTACGAATCTTTATGTAAACGTGTTTTATGTAAATTGCGAAAAATCGTGAACGTGGCTCCAGCATGCATAAATATGCCACAGAAGTTTCATCGGGATATCTTGTTTAGTTTAGTAAAAGAAATTAATGGTTGAAGTGTACCTTTGCCGGGCGAGTTTCATTACATTGTTTAGTTTAATGAAAGGAAATTCGCAGAACGCGGCTTCGAATTAATTAAAATTTGAAAGTCAAATAAAATGAAGACGAATGATATTACAAGGTTTGAGATTCGTGGTTTTTCCGACTGCGCGAAGGAGCGGAAGAGTCTCTGGTGTTTGCGGAATGCGTCTTCCAGGGATGCAACTGGCCGGGCAGCTGCGCGCACGCATACGTTTGCAAATTTTATCCGTGTAATTGAGGTTTATGGTTAGTTTAGCAGCCAGGTCAGCCACCGTGGGATTTCCTGAACGTGCGAGAGCCCGCGTTCCCGCTAATTTGAAATTGTGCCCGCGTTCTCGTTGCGAATATAATTTGCCCGGCATCGATACTGGTTTTGCCGCGCCCTCGCCGCTGAAATATGCGCCGCGGGCGTTCCCGAAATTAATAAATCGTGTTTCGAGATTCTGCCCAGGTGCTCGCCAACTTCGGAAAGTCTCTCCGACTGATTTCCACCGCCGAATCTTTGTCAATCGTTTCTCGAAGCCTTCAATTCATCGACATGAAATTCGAATCCACTTCGCATTCAATTACATTTTATAATTCATTATATTAATTCAATATTAACACTAAACCCCTGCCACCACTATTTCACAGTTATTGAAATTATGAAGATGCTTTCGTGGTAAACGATTAAATAAATACATCGCGAAATAACCGTAGCAGTTAAAAAAGCGAAGTAAAATAAATTAAAAAAATAAATAAATACATTTAATGGCGGAGATATTATAATGTGAACCGCGCATAGTTCGAATAAATTTAATCTTGTTATTTTTATAAGGCATCATGTATCGGCTACTTTTAGAGCTCGACAGGTTTAGGGTGTCTTTATATTCGCCAGAAGCCATCGGACGGAACCTTCCTACTTTTCGATATTATTTTCTGAAGGAAAAATATAATATTCCATTTAAGAAAAGTAGATTGATCTTCAGATCTCCTCCACCACTCCATTCACAAGAAAACAATTAATACTACGTAATGTAGCCCGTCATACCAAACAACTTTTTCCGGAACACTTTTTTGATAACGACAACGCCTTCCGAGATATCCTGCTATTCTCACTTAAACAGGACACCCTGTATATTCAACATTAATTCGATATTAACTCAATATAAATTCAATATACGAATTTGTTACAAAGTCTCTCCATTTCTCCGACAATCTGAACACTCGAGCAGACTCCTACCATCGTTACACGCGTCACAGAAGCCAATCCAGCGCCGAAATACCAAGATCCTGCGAGTTTGGGCTCGCGTTCATGATCGCGAGTCTAACGTCTGATCAGGTCAATATTAACAGGACTGATGAAGCTGTAGGTGGCGCGCGCGGTACTTCCGGGCGCCGTTAATGAGCCGGGCATAATTTAAAAGTTCCGAATGAGACGGTGACAATGAACGGGGGCCCCGACTATCCGTCATAAATGAAAACTTTTAACGTTGAAACAGTGAATGCCGGTAATTTGCCCGGCAGAAAAGACTCTCGAGGCCGCCGCACGGCGAAACTTCTGTCGCGCCTCGCCCACCCCCGCCGCGGTGCTTTGTTATCGTCGCTCGTTCCACGCACGCACGTATTTCTCCTGCTGGAAAAATCGCGAGACTCGTTGCCGGGCGAATTTTCGAGGTAATACGCCGAAAACATTTCGGCTCGGGTATTACTCCGCGATGAAAAAGCGGGCGCGTGCGAAAATGCATTTAAACAATTAGACGGACCACGGACGAGAAAGGAGGAATCGCTTAAAATTCACCGTTCGGCTTCCGCAACACGGAAAATTCGCTCTGCGGATCTGCGAGCAACGTATGTATTATTAGGCAGGCGACTTTTTCGTGTTTCGACAGCATTGTAGTTACGCCGGGGCCCTTGGGAAACCGTGCTCCCGGTACCGGTTACGCGGTCGAAATTGCTGTTTTTATGGTGGAGAGCAGTTTTTTTGACTCCCAACGAAATGAAAACTCGACCGTAACTTCGCAAGGGTTTTTCTTGATGAGCGCTTAAGATAGTCAAATGAAACGAAAGGCCGCCGGCAAGTGCGTGTTCCCACTACCCGGTATATTTTTTTTGGAAATTTTAACTTGCCAGTTAGGCTTGGAAAATCCTTTTTTCCGTACATCATCGTGGGGAGAAAATTTTTATTCGAAAATCGATTTCAATAATTATATTTTTCGCTGAAGCGCACAATGCATCCTACCGAAACTATTGCGTTGACAAGAAAGTAATTTCGGTGTATTTTTTTTCATTCAAGCAATGAACCTTTACTAATAATGATTACTCGAATCACTTTTTTCATTGAACAAAAGAAATTGGGTTTTTATTTCACCCTTAAAATACCGAAATTACTTTCTTCCCAACCCAATATTATATCATGTTCACACCACAGTTGTGCAGAATTACAATTGAATTACTTCAGGAATTATAATTACATTGTAATTCAGTTATATTGTAATTTATAATTCAGATCTTCATTCAATTAAATTACAATGTAATTCGTAATTGCAATTGGAGTACAATCATAAAATACTTTGTACTTAAATTACATTAATTACTATGTGTTTTATGAATAATAAAATAATAGATTAGAAGAGGTTGAAAAATCTATGTGAAGGTTTCAGACAGAATTTATTATTTACAAATTTATAATATCTGAACAGAAACAACTTCTGCGTTACACATTTTTTAAATTTCAACCATAAACATTAAATTGCGTTACATATTATGAACTATATGAAAGAAAAACATAAAAATATATCGCAGTTCTTCAAAGTTCTGGGCTATAATTTGGAGAGCTTTATTTCAATTGTATTGTATTTTGAATTAATTGGAAGGTTTGAATCATGTAATTCAGTTACGACGTAATTGAATTACTATATCATTGAAATACAATGTACATAATTCAATTGCGCACAATTGAATTACAATGTAAATAAATCAGCACAACTCTGGTTTACGCTTCATCATTCATACGCTGCACCATGACGAATAACTTGGGTTCACGAAGGCTGAACAAAATGGCAGTGCGCAGCGACCTTTGAGAAAAAACGTCGTTTGGAATGAATTCTGGCGAAACGACACAGGACACCGACTTTTCCTTTTACGCAATGCTAACTGCCACACCGTGCTCTATACACAGAATTTTTCTCGGTTAAATTCTGCGAAAATGACGTTACACAAGAGTCTCTTGAGCCCGCATCAGTAGAACGTTCGCTTCCTCGTCGAGATAAAAGCGAGCTAGTGAAAAATCGATAATTATTTTACGATAATGAACGTGCTAATGCCCTGACAAAGCTATTCGAAAGCCTGGGGAGCTCCCGTTAAAGCCGTAGACATGGCGGAATAAGAGAACAGCACCGCTCCAGTTTTGTTGGGCCGGTTGTTTTGCTCCTGTCGGTTCAAAGAGAAACAAAGAACGATTGTATAATGCTAATACCAACTTGAAGAGACACGTACATTGGGAATCATAAGTGATTTCCCAGGGGATGTTTCATCGTTCCTCGCATTCCGATTCTTGTCGGTGGAACGAAGACGGAAAATGGAAAAGACGAGGTAGCTCGTCGACCGAGTGCGTGGGGAGGGGGAGAGGTGAGGTGAGCACGGACCGGAAGAATCAGAGGAAAATATGTCCTAGTTGTAGATAGGCGAGGAAAAATAGCTGAGACATCAGAGGCTCGCGGAACGACGTCGTTGCCCCATGGGAAGATGAATGTACGAACCTCGATGCTGAAAGACGAGACGCGAAAACTTTGTTTGAGCGGAGACATGTTACTTGACTCAGGAACGCAACCCGAGCACCGTGTATTTCCTTTCAGCTCGCGATACTGTGTACACCAACGCCACCAGTTACTTTTCTAACGATCCGCTCCGCAAATTTATGGCGAATTTCTATTTACGATTTTTGAATCGCGCGCGCGTCCTGGTTGAAGTAACGACGCTGTGAACTTCCGTTTTGCTTAGACTTACGAAGCCGGGGAAAATTGTGTTGGTACTACGCGATTGGTGGTAAATATTGTGTGTAAGGGAAAGATTGTATTGGATTTCGTTATTCTAAAATTAATTCTAGAAGGGCTCGTCTCAATTTCTCTGAAATTGATTTCTGTATAGCACGATGGTAACGTTTATGCATTATTGGTAAGACATATGGAACTAGAAAAATTGGGTATGTACTACATGGTAACAGTCGTCGTTGTGCAAAAGGAAAGATTTTTGATTTGCTCTACTTCTTCAGAATTAATTCTAAAAGAGTCACTACGTTATTTCTAAATTGATTTCTGCATAAAACGTTGGTAAAGGGCACTTATTATATCATTCCCTACTGTCATTATGGTAAGACATAGAGACCTAAGAAAAATTGGGTATGTACTACATGGTAACAATCGTCGTTGTGCAAAAGGAAAGATTTTTGATTTGTTCTACTTCTTCAGAATTAATTCTAAAAGAGTCACTACATTATTTCAAAATTGATTTCTGCATAAAACGTTGGTAAAGGGCACTTATTATATCATACCCTACTGTCATTATGGTAAGACATAGGGACCTAAGAAAAATTGGGTATGTACTACATGGTAACAGTCGTCGTTGTGCAAAAGGAAAGATTTTTACTTTGTTCTCTTTCTTCAAAATTAATTCTAAAAAAGAATCACTTCGTTGTTCCTATTTCTACATGAAACGCTGGTAAAGGCACTTATTATATAATTCTCTACCGTCATTATGGTGAGACATATGGGCCTAACAAAAATTACGTATGTACTACATGATAGGAGTCATCGTTGTGCAAAAGAAAAAGTCTGTGCTCCATTCGGTTTCCTCAGAATTAATTCCAAAATATCAATTAAATAAACATATTTCCACAAAGTCAACCTTTCCGTTGATATAACTTACACGCCAACTCAATAGATACCTACATCATGCTGTTGGACAGTGTAATCGCGGCTCATAGTATCGATAGAATGATTTATGTAGCTACAGTACGATCCTCTCGGCTATCTTGTTTAAATCCCTTTAAAAATCCGCCTAGAAATATTTTCGAGTCACCGTTTGTGGTTTACGCGCGCTGAATATACGCGTCGACAAGAATGCTGGCATCTAAATATCAGTTAGAAACGTGATATCGCTTTAAAGTATTCATAAAGAAGCACAACCAGAGCGGAACTTATGGCATCGAGGTTCTGTCCAATCTTCAGCTAACGCGGTCCGCGTGAAATTCCATGAATTTCGAATGCCCCCGCCATGATAGCATCCCGAAGTACGTGTTCGCGGATACGTCGTCGTACGAGCTGCGGATACGTTTTGCGTATCACAGGTTGTCAGCCTGCATATAAATAATATGAAATTCTCTTTCCATCTTGCGACATTAAAATCGAATTTCGCCGGCGGAGCAGCCGCATAGTCCGAGGAAATGGTCCGACCAAGCCTTTCACGGAAACCACGTAAGAAAAAGCTCGCATTGTCCGCCATTTCTTTGCAATTAGTAACGAATTCGTGCTCAGTTGTTGCACAAAGTTATTTTCGTCAGCCTTCAAATTGTTGTTTACGAAGTAGCCCAAAATAGCATTAGGAGCAAGCTTCCAGAGATTTGTTTATAACATGTTCAATTTCAGTCCTTTTCTGGTATAACAATTTGGAGGTATTGTTGAAAGATGAAGAAATTTTTGTAAACAAGTCTGGTTGTAATAGGTTTCGTGGTTTTATTGTAAAAAAATTCCAAGTTATCACAAAAGTTCCCAAAGTTAGCACAAGCTGGAATCACTTAATTGAAAACGTTTTCTCAAGGCTGCGGGTAAAATTGTTTATCTCATGCTCAATTTCCATTTTTTCTCGGTATTATTAAACGCTAATGAAATTTTTATAAAGAAGTCTGATAAAAGATTTTTCCTGGTTTAATAATAAAAAAAACTCTTGAAGTCGGTCTAAAATTTCAAACATTGTGCTAGTACATTTCCTTGGAGAGTATGGTCGTAAAATTAAGTTATAAATATTTTCAGAGGGAGCTATTGCCAGCGAAACGTTCTGCATTAAATATGAGAATCCAATTCGAGAAATATTAACAGAGCAATTTAAGTTAAGTTAAGTTAGAAATCTCTATTTCAAAGTTAAGAATATACATCTCCCGTTGCCTCAAAGATACTTTCTTACGTGCAGTTTATTAATTCATATGACAAAATGGGAAAACTTCAACCTGCGGAAACTGGGAATGACCTTTTTCTACCAACTACATAATTTATTGGCGCATCAGAAAATCCTCTAGAAGCGACGGAGATACTCTTTTCACCAGGAATGCAGGCACTACATTTTTAGCTTTAAAACGCAACAAAATTTTTCTTTCGAAATCGTAGAAACGTTTCCACATGGAAAATTCAACTTAATTGCACCTTGTACTCTCGAGCAATTACTGTAGACTGTCGGAGCTCCAAATAAGCCAACGACGAATTCATTTAATTAATTTTTTACATGTTCTTTAAGCACGCATCTCCCACTCGGATAAATCGCAGTAAAAAAATTGACGTCCTTCTCTGGGAATTAGTTCTGGAGAAATGGAACGAGGCACAGACTCTTTCTTTTGCAGTACATTGACTGTTACTTTGTAGTACGCAAACAATTCTTCTTAGGTCCATATGCCTCACCATAATGACAGTAGAGAATGATATATGTATAAGTGCCCTTTACCAGTGTTTTATGCAGAAATCAATTTAGGAATAATGTAGTGACTCTTTTAGAATTAATTTTGAAGAAATAGAACAAAGTAAACATTTTTCCTTTTGCACGATGTTAACAACTACTATGTAGCACATGCCCAATTTTTCTTAGACCCACATGTGTTACCATAATGATAGTAGAGAATTGTATAGCTTAACCAGTGTCTTATGCAGAAATCAATTTAGTGACAATGAAATGGCCTTTTCTACAATTAATTCTGAAGAAACCGATCGAAGTAAAATTTTTTCCGTTTGCACAACGTTAACAACAATTATGTATTACGTATCCAATTTTTCTTAGGTCCACATGTCTTACCATAATGACAGTAGAAAATTTTATAGCTGCCCTGTACCAGTGTTTTATACAGAAATCAATTTAGTGACAATGAAATGGCCTTTCTACAATTAATTCTGAAGAAACAGATCGAAGTAAAATGTTTTCCTTCTGCACAACGTTGACATCTACCACGTACCACATACACCAATTTTCGTAGCTGGCTAACTCCCACCGAAAAAAATCTGTTGCCAAAATTCTAAACTCGTACAGCCCTAACCCGAAAAATTCGCCCGAAAATGCCACCCTCCGAGATGCTCGTGTTCATTAACAATTTAGCTTCTACCTTGCGACCCCGGAGTTAGAATTCCGATCGCGTCTCCGACAGTACAACTAGCACTCGCAGCGATCAACGATCGCTGATAGCTCTTGGCGCAGCGAGCCTCGATTCCCCGAGGGAAATCCCGTTTCCTCGATCGCGAAGGCGCGCCCTTCCCCCGTCCGCCCCTGTGATCTCTCGAGGATCTACCCGAAAGATCCATCGAGCCCTGTGACGCGGGCGCGTCAACGATATCGCCGCCGGATAAACGTCGATTATCGTGTTTTAATTAAACCTTTATTATCCGCCGACGAAAACTTGTTATTGGGTAATTATTCCGCCGCCAGGTAAGACTACTTAGCCAGGCACTCGTTGTGGTGCGCCGGAGTGGGCACTTAAACCTCGGTGTGGTTCGGCTGGAGAAGCCACCCGTTGTCAAAGAAACCGCCCTCCGCGCCCCCTAGACGCCACCCCTCTTTCATCCCCCTTTTCCCAAGCCCGTCTCATTCCACGTTGCTTTCGGACGCCTGCTTACCATCGTCAAACTTTAAATTGCCAGAGCGTATTCGGGGGTGTTAATATTGTCCTGGGGGACTTGATCCGGGCTCCTGGACCCCATAGACACCCTACACTACCTTCGGCAACCCTCCGGTTTTCTGGGACCCTGGGCTCCATGGGGAAATGATTTTTGAGGGAGAGCTTTTGGGCAGGGAGGTCTGGGATTCGGATGATCTAGCTAAATAAACAGAGGATTCTGTCAGATGGGCCTTATCAAAGCTGAAGATTTGTTCAGAAACTGTATAATTTATGAATATTTACATTCTCTTTTTTCTATCTAATTGTTTAAATTTTCTGAAATTAATCTCTCACATTATTGGCGCTGTTAAAAAGGCCAATCATTTGACCATAATGTAATAATTGCCTTTTTCCATATTTAATTATTTTTTTCTATTTATTTGTTGAGAAGTGGGCATTGTCTTGAAGAGGGGATTGAGAAAGAATACTATAATTAGCCATTGTAATAATTTTCTTTGTCCATATTTAACTGTTTCTAGTTTTTGAGAAGTGTGTCTTGAAGAGACCACAGGTGAAGTTACATAACAAATAGAGGACCGAGTGTGTATAATTTTTTATAATTTTTACATCTATATTACATCTACATTACATCTATATTGAACTGATTTTATTTTAGAATTTTTAATGTATCTAAATAGAAAAAATTGCAGATCAAGTTTCAATTATTCGTTGCAAAGGGAACGATTATGATTCTTTTAACCACCACAATTAATATTTTTATTAACTATATCTTAATATTAAATGAACAGTTTTATTAAAAATATTATTTTATTTATCTACAAATCTACGATGGCCTCAATCACGACAAAAAAATTTTTTATACACATGTTTCAATTAACAATTTTGGATTGAAAGGAGCGTCTTCAATTTCCCTGTATCATGCAAAATTGTCTTAGATAACAATGAACGGTGGATGGCAAGAGTAGAGACTCCAAGCTTTAAAATGAGTCGAGGTATATCTCTACTATTTTTTTAACGAAATTATCACAGTTCAAACATTGACAATTATCCGAGAATGGGCAATTTAGTGATCAAATATGTTTTTGGATCCACTGTGCATGCTGTTTAAAAGGAGATTTTTTTCGTTTCGAGACGAGAGAGTAATTGATAAACTGCCAGTGCGAATTAGGCTAGCTTCCAGATCTTGATAAATGAACGTACAATCTTGATAGATCCAGCTAATATCCTCCGGTTCATCTTTTAACTAAGATTTTGCTAAGTCCAGGTGATTAATGAGGACGATGTAATCACTGCTCTTTAAATATTCCTTTAAAATCCGCGCTGGACAGTGAAAAAAGGACCAGCATAAGTATACCGACATCAACTATATGCCAAAAAAGAAGCAGAAAAATCAAATTTATTTCTAATGGCACACTGAGCTGGATATAATAGTATTACAGTCTTTTAAGGCCACTAGAAAATTCTACATAAAACTCGTGCTTTTTAACTTTTTGTACACGGTAATCTTTAATGAATTCAAGAATGAAGAAGAATTGAGGAAGACGAAGGACTTTACATTGTTAATGCAATTGTGAAATGTTGTAAACTTCGCGGTGCTCTAAATTTAAACCAGAGAGCTTCAAACTAAAGATAATAAATATTTGTTAAAAGAATGTATTTAGTTATTTATGTAAGACGCCGGCCGCAAGACATTCGGACGTCTGAACGGCTTCCGAAAGTCTCCTGAGCTATAATTCAGTCTATAAGTCTTGCGTTACAAAACGGTAGTTTATGCGTTTTTTAGACGTCTTTAAGGCGTCTTTTTAGACGACATCCCCGAAATGACTTACCTTCCTCGCGAAAGAGACACAATCGAAAGTCTAAGCACAAAAATATTCAACACGGGAAGACACAACTGTCGGAGGATCGATACTAAAATCTATAGGATGGTGCGATTGCACTGCACACTGTTGAGGAAACACGGTAAACTATTGTTTGAGGATTTTCTCACCATATTTGGGCACTTCACCTAATATTATTTCACGATGAATTAGGAATAATATTGAAATAAAGTACGATCGAAGCACGATACCGCAGTAATCGGTACAGTTACCCAAGTACCCTGCTCTCTGCACTAGGGAGCTTCCACACCATCGGCTTAATACCCGTTGCATCGCGCCTGGTAAGAACAGGAGCCGTCTAATCGCGGTAATTGCAGGTGGGCGTTGTTGCGGCGTTGCAGGGGCCGTTGGCGTTGCATGGGTCGCCGGAAGAACAATGCCTCCTCACCCCCTTCTCAGCCCTCCTCTGATACCGGAGGATGAGGAGGAGGAGGAGGAGGGGAGAGGGTGTAACGGAAATTGCAGAAACACCGGCACCGAAATGCAATTATCACTCAACGGCGGCTATATTTTCGTGCGGTTGCCCGATGCCGCGTCCCGCATTAGCTCGGTTGCAATAATTATTATTTATCGCCGTTCCTCGGTTCCCATTATATTAGAGTGTGTACCCCCGGCCCGTTGCATCCCGCGCATCGTTGCAAGCGATGCGATGCGATGCGATGCGATGGTTGCATCGCGCGCGCCGCTCTCGTCGTCTACCAAATCGAATTGATTTCCGGAATTTATCGCGCGACAGATTTTCCCTTTGTCCGATCTCTCTCCGTGCCAGCAAGCTCCAGAGCAGGGCTTTGTGTGCGTGTGCGGGGGGCGAAAGGTACACGCGGGGTCCACGGCGTTAGGTGCAAATAATAAATTTCCTACGAATAATAAATCAGCACGGTCGACCGGTTTACACGCGACGCGCAAACAGCCGCGGAATCGCGCATTATACCGGCTGCAATGACGCGGACGAACGGCTCTCTCGCCGGGCGAGCGCGGCCCCATGGTTCAATTGAACCTGCACAGCGGTTTGGAATCGTTAAAAAACGGGACCCAGATTCACGGTTTATGAGATCAAAAGTGGTCCAACTGCGCGCCATTAGTTCTGAGTGGGTTCTTCATGCTGGAAGAAACTGGTGCGCAATGTACAAGCATGAGCCGTTTGTTTTGGAAGTGTCCTAAGTCCGTGTACAGTGGCTCACGAAAGTATTCGAGCGCCCTTTGAAACAGAATAACTTTTTTATAATTGTACCAAACGACCTGATTTTTTGTAAATCAATTAGAAGCATTGGTTTATGAAATGATACGCGAAAAGATTTTCCAAAGAATTATAAGTTACAAGGTTACATGCAAAAATAAAAACGTACATTCTGCAGTACATATATTAAATTGTGTAACACCGTAACTCGTTGCTCAAAATAGAAAATCCAGAAATAAAAGCAATTTGATTCTTCCCGATTAAATTAATTTCCCGGTAAAATTATGGAATATCCTTGTTTGGCGGCTTTAACGAAGCAGCTTTGAAAATTCACCCGATTTTTCGCACGGGCGCCACATTTGTAAAAATCGCAGTTCCCGCAGCCGGAGGCCAGCAACGCCAACAAAAAAGATTGACTGACGAGAGACATTTACTTACTATTTTTGCATCATGATCCTCGAGAAATATTCATGCTATTTCCGGCACTCGAGTTCGTCGAGTGGCTCAAAAATGAGATACTTCAGCCACAACGAACTGCGCCTTCCGTTTTCTGCTCGCATCTACTCGAGGCACTAACCGAAATTTGACTGAAAATCTACAGGAGGAAAATACGCAATCAGGATTCGAAATTCACCATTTTTTTAAAGGTTCTAATAAGTTTTTTCCAAGAAATTATGCCATTTTTAGAAAATATATTTGATAGGAGCACGGAAATTATTTATCACAAACTCAATTTCGATTTTTTCTTCGCCTAAAAATTTGTGAATATTGTTGAAACACAGGCAAAACTGTGCAAACGTATTTAATCATGAAAAGCCCTTGTAATTTATAGTTAAACAATTTTAGAAAATCCAATTTTTAAACACTTCGTTTCTCAAATCACCAATCCATTCCCCAACTAATTTTTTATAGTTTATCCAATTTTTTATCTTAATCATTTCAAACAATTTTATTATTTATTTAGAATTTTATAATTCTGCTCCACTAACTGTTCGAAAAACAATTCCTCTAACTGCAAATTGTAGACTTTTCCTCAAAAAGGAAGTACCTTTCACTAGCCAAAAAGACAGCGAATCTCTCCCAAAAAACCAAAAAAACTAAACTTACCCCCATCCCCATAAAAAATTGTCAAAACCACCCCAATCACGGTCACAAAGCAAAACCCCTCGAAAAATCTGGCGAAAATAAATTTTTAAAAAATTGCAGCAATTCAGAAACGCTTTATTCACACGATTGGACGCACTCCATAGATTCCATAGTACTCAATGGTCCATCAGCCATCAACATTCCCCATTAATATCGTTTCTATTGCACATTCCATGGGGTTCAGAGCGGAGCAGTGCGTTACTGTTCCGGTCAAGATATCATAGCGAGCATAAAAATATTTCTGTCGCTAGTTTATCGAGGAAAACGCGTTTGCGGGGTGTGTTGGTGCGGGGGTGGTCAAATCGAACTCGCTTTATAGGGTGGCCGTCATCGAGACGCGGGACTTTCTGTTGTCGGGGCGGAGACTTTAGACAAATCGTTGTCATTCTGCGTCCCATGCCATGATTTCGCGGCGGCCGCCATCGACGACGACTGGACGTCGTTCCCGGAACGATCAGGCATCAATTTTTTTCTCGGGGAAAACTGTTTCCGGCGACGTATCGCGCTTTAAAGCTTTCCATCGTTTCGGGATATTGCCACGGGTTATTGTCTGAATAAATTGAGAGACCTTCTGCGTGTCACCTTCGACCCGAATCCACAGGCTGACCTGTCCAGAGAATGAACATAAATCGCATTCAACAATAACATTTATAATGCCCTTTCCACGTTCAAAATTGTTGGGGATAATAAACTGATGCTACGACTTTCTGACACACATGATATACATATATACACTCATACGCGAAAGTATTCGAACGCTTACAATTCTAACGTTCAACTAATGAGATATGTACAGTGAGTGTACAAAGTATTCGTACACCTTTTAAAAACTAATCACTTTCTTATAATTGTTCCAACCGATCTGATTCTTTATAATTAATTAGAAGCACTGGAATTGTTTAAGTTTTGGGTGGATTCGAAATTTTGCGTTTAAACAATGTATACAACAAATTGTACATTGATATTAATTTCTGTTCCACGTCAAAAAATTCACAAAATAAAATAAAAATAATATTTGCAGCAGAGGCCATTTTGAAAATTTGTAGTTAAAGAGAATACATTCTGCAAACGAGTGAATCGTATAATTATAGCAAGAAATTGTATATTGATATTAATTTCCCTTCCACGTCAAAAAAGTCCTGAAAGTGGAGGATTGATGTAGAAGTTAATAAACGAAAATTAGGGTCGGAATTGGTGAATTAAAGCAAGTGAAAAACGAAATGGTTATCGAATTTTCTATGCAAATGCACGCAGTACGTAAACAAGCGTCCGTTGATTATGTATGCGCGCGGCGTAGAGCAATAATTGTGAGTAGGAATTAATAATTAATTCACCAACATCCGGACAACAATGACGTAACGTTCGACTGAGTTTAGAGTGCGATCGAGTTGTTATCCCGTTAACGAACGCGATTTATGATTATGCGACGCGATGTTTTTAATAATTGATTGGACAAGTGCTACGAAATGCTTAACGAATCCTAATTAATTAATTTTTCAAATGTCCTGCCGTTTCCATCGTTCGGGTATTTCCAACACGCGTTGTTCCAACACGTTTGGCTTTTTGAAAATGCAAGTAGGACACAATACTGACAAGGTTATTTCCATTTTATATGGTATTGAACACGGTTGAAAAAGTATATAAAAAATAATTATAGTTAAAGTATAATTAACATTTTTTTCTCCATTTGTATTTTCTCTAATAGACTTGTCTCTTCAAAAATATAATCGGGGTTGTTTGTGACATATTCTAATATCATTGAAAAATGAATACGAACTCGTTCAAACTTTATATGTATGCCGAACAAATATCAATTACACAATTTTTAAAGTGCCCTATCATTTTTCTTCATTTATTATCTTCCCAATACATGTACCATTTAAAAAATAAAGTTACGCGTGTAAAAAAAGATTTAAACCCAACTTCAATTAAGTACATTCTTCAGGACAATCTACAGACTGCATATAAAATTGTTTCAACAATTAATGTCCATCCCAAAATATTTAAAAAATGTTTAACGTATCTCTTACAAAATAATCTCTCTCTAGAACATCTACTACTTTAAAACTACAATTAAGCTTATTAGCAACATTTGAAATTTGTGTCAATTATTCACTTAGTTCAAGACAGCATACAGAATAGATATAAAATGATTTCAACAGTTGATGTCCACCAAAAAATATTTTTAAAATGTTGAAACTCGCGTGTCACGTATATTACAAAAATATCTAAAAAAAGACACGGAAGGTCGCTCGAAAATCCTTTTTATCTGACACAGGGGATTCACCATAATCCGCGCGGAGCATCCCGCGATAATCTGCTAATTCGGTAGCCCGGGGTGCCAATTATGGCAAGAACTGCGCATGTATATCGGTGCTGGTCGATGTAAACAGCGATTTTCTAACTGGAGGTGGCGGCGGCTGTACACAGAATTAAAAGCACTCTTGAGGACTCGTTGGTATCCGAGGTGGCTGTTAGCTTGCCATTCCGGGAACGCCAATATTTGCGCGCTTATCGTTTCCTTCGAGCACACTCTTTTTTCCCTGTTCTTTCGACTCGTCCTGCCCGGGTTATCGGCGATATGTATCGGAGGGGGTCGCCGAGGACGTTTTCATTTAAATTTCTATCGAAAACGGCTGACAGCACGCGCACCAAAGGCAAAGAAGGAGGAGGAGGAGGAGGGGGTGGGGGGCGGTATCGGCAACTTCTGCCTCGACGTTGAAGCAGAATGAGTAATCAAGGCGTTCAGATGCGCCCGAGGAGTGGGGGCAACCGGTGTTTATCGAACGATTTCAAGGGAAATCCGTTTATGCGAGAATAGTTCCGGGAATTGGTGGTTAATTCGGTGACAAATATTTACACGGCCGATTTCGCCGAGTGTTTTCGCTTATACGTACCTACCAGTGCCACCACCCCGGGCTTCGCTCGGAAACACACCGGGACTAGCCGAAGCACATTTTTGTGGACAGTTTTGCGTGTAGAGTGATGCGAGATCGAGTTTTCGGAAGTGGCGTGCTGGTTGGAACAGTTTGTTACGGTTCGTTGGACTATAGCGCGCACTTTGATCTTTGAAGTGAGAGTACCACAGATTTTTGTATCATTTTTTAAATAAAATTACTGGTGATTGAATTTTCGTAAAAAAATGTTTGTGTAAATGTTTCTTAAAACGAACCGAAGATTTTGGAGGCAAATGGATTAAAGTAGGGTCTTGTAGAGGCATGTTTTTTTCACAAATAAATATTCTTTTCTACCCCGATTAATTCTGGACACTTTAAAATTTTTACTTAAACTTCGCATTTATTCAAATTATTTAATATATAATCATTTATATTTTATATTCTGATCATTGTTTAATTTTAGTGCGTCGCTTATATTAAAGAATCGGTGAAAAGTCTCCGATTTTTCGACGTACACACAATCAATCTTGGTTAAAATTTTAATTGATAATTCCCAACTGTGGTTGTACCCTTAAACTTCCAAATACAGTAAAAGCTCCTTCGTTGTCCAAAGGCCGGGGGTTTGAGCGGACAACGACCGTGCCCGGACACTATTTTTGATTTATGACTGCGTCTTTAGTGAAACGGCTAGTTAAATGACAAAGAAAAGCATTCGCAGTCAAAAGCAGTCAACTGTCTGCCTTTAAAAAACTGCTTATTTCCTTGCCATATTCCTTTCCTATTGTTCTCCGTTCTGCGCGGGTCTAGACAGTCCTGGGACATCGAGGGGAATACAAGTACCCCCTCTCTGATGACCAGTCCAGTCTACGGCACGGGCACCGTGATCTACGGTCTTAGTGGGGGACGATGGAGTGTGCGCATGGTGCTGAAATGCGATAGTGGAAGGGGAAAATGAGGGGAATGTGTGAGCTCCGCTTGGAGCTCATCTGGCGACACTGGATCCACGCAGGCCTAATCCTCTCGTTGACAGGCAGTGGAGTGGGTAGGCACTGGACAACGATCGTGCCTATCGAGCGATTACTGTAGTGGTAAAATCTGAATGAACTGCTAGGTCGGCCACACGGACCACTGTGCGACGTGTGGTGGACAGCATAAAAATCGGGCGGAGGCAAAGCTGTAAACGTCCGAGCGTCTTAACTGCAGTTCTTTTCCTCGTTTACAAACAGATGTCAATGGCAGAGTCTGCGGGCTTCTTTTTCCTTTGTCCGTGGAATCATGGTAATTGCAGCCGAAATGACCGGGCTACTGGCAGTCTCGTCGGTGAAATCGACGCCCATCACGGTGGTTAGGCATCCGGCCAACCAGGGTTCAACGAACTGGTGCAGAGACCCGTTCCACCGGCGATCCTCGTTTTCGTTCTGATTCCGCGGGATCATCCTGCCAGCATCGTTTTGCTCTCACGGATTGCGTGATTCTCTTTCCGCCGTGGAACGATCGATCCCGGGCACAACCCCCCGCAATGTGTTTCTAGAAGGATCAACTTCCCGCGGTCGAAACTATTAAAGCGCCGCCGCCCGGGTATTTAGGCCAACTTTTCGATAACATTTATGCACACTCACCGAGCTGTTCCATTCAAATCTTGGTTTTCTTTGCGATTTCACCGACCGATATATTTCAATCTATCGATACGGAGCTTGATGCCCTGATTCTCGACTCCCATCGCGTCGAAATACCAATCGATTATTATGTTTCTATTCCGAGAGATGAGTTTTTAGAGTACAGGGTTTTATCAGTTTATAGTGCCTCAGGGAATTGTTTCGAAAGAGATATTAATGTTAGGTTTTGCTGTGGGAAATTTGTTGATTCTTCAAGCGAGAAGCAGTCACCTTTTTTTAAAGTGGAAATTCTAATATCCGTTCATCTTATTTTATTCGTGTGATGGTTTCAAACGGGTTTCCTGGAATTTTCGCGATTTTTCTAGGTTCTCCTGTTTGATATGTCGGGTTATTTGACATGTATCGATAGTGACTTTGATGCTCTTTTTGTGGACTTCTGTTACGTAGAAATAACAAGGGGTTATCGAGCTCCTACGCTGAGATATGAATTTTTAAAGTTTAGAAGGTGGTTTGTTCCGTTTGGAGAAAGAACCTTGTATTTGTGAATTTCTTTTTATGAATTCTTTAGCTACGGGGTAGTAATTGTTTTCAAGTAGAAATTTCAATATGGCACTGACACGTTATTCCATTCGTATGCGGTTTTAAATGGATTTTTTGGAACGTTTTGCAATTTTTGCAGGTTTCCCTGTTTGTCAAATTATCTGACATTTTTGTCAAATCGTTTGACATTTACCGATAGCGAGTTTGATGCTCTTATTCCTGGGCTTCCACTGCGTCGAAATTACGAGGGATTAACATGCTCCTGCGCTGCGACATGAATTTTTAGTTTAGGGGTGGTTTTGTTCGGAGAAACGAGTTTATTTAGGAATTTTTTTAGGCAAAGTCGAAAGAGATACTGACACAAGCTTTTTTCTATGACATCTGTCAACCCTTTTCCTACGGAGTATAATTTTTTTCAATAAAAGTTTCCAAAATGGCGCCTGGGATGATTGACGTTTCATACTCCTGTGCTTTACTTGTAACCAGAATTGTGCTAATACAATTACATAATTGAATTACATTGTATTTCAATTATATAGTAATTCAACTACCTCGTAAGCGAATTACATAATTCTAACCTTTCAATTAATTCAATTACTAAGTATTTTAATCAGATGCGCAATTGAAATACAATATAATTAAAATAAAAATATATTTTTATGTTTTTCTTTCTTTCTTTTTTATGTAACAAACTTTCGAGAGAAGTTTGACCTTTTTCAAATAATTGCAGCAGCCTCCGCTATAAAATTTCTTTAACACTAACCGTACCGAGTACAAAAGGTGATTGATATATATTGTTTTGTAAAAATTACAAGATTCAGCTTATTTACATTTCTCACAATGTTTGATAAGAATATGTGCTTGAATGAATAAATTTATGTAATAATTTCTAATGGAAAAACATCTTTATAGTTTCAATAATTGAAAAATAAAAAATATGAAACCGGTCGTGGTACGGTTAGTGTTAAAAAAAATTTTCCCTATAGGAGTTGCTAATTTTGAAGATATCGTCGATTGATGTACGATATTTTCATTTCGAACATAGCAGTTTATGGAGATGGGAAACCAACAACTCTGTCTAAATTCATCGCTGGGATGTGTATTATGCTTAATAACAAGTATTTGCACTATTATAACGTGATGACGGTGCGCTGACGTCACGTGGAACTCGATTTCCGCGAGCTGAAACTCTCACGCACACATCGATTCTCGGTAGCTAGGCCGGAATAGTTCTGTATCGTCTAGCTTTCATGCAACGATCAATTAGTCAGATTGCTTCAAAAGTTATTACTCGCGCCGTAAATACTTGAAACTTGCTCCCGGAACCTTGAAACGTATGTATGTACGTTCAAAATTTCTATGGCATGGACATTGTGTGCTCGTTCGTGAACTTTTCAGCTCGCCAATATGCAAATCAGATGAAATGCTCTCGCGACAATGAACGTTCCGGAGTGTCCCCAATTAAAAGTTATAAACGATTCGATGAAACGGTTCTTGGAGAGGGAACTTCATTCCTCGAGTCCACGTTGGTTTCAGTCACGAGGAAACATTTTCAACTTAAACAGCATTCTTCAAACTTCGAATTTGCTAAATTTTTCAGGAAGAAGATCATCTACCCTGTGCTGCCCGATTTCTGGGGCAAAGGAGTCGTTGAAACAAATAATTTAGGGCTGGGAAAGGAAAAACTCTGCTCTTTAAAATTAGTCCGCAATTGTTTGACACGAGAAGGGGTTGAACGTTTCCAAGACATTACATTTTGAAGAAAATAATTTGTAATAATAATTTGGAAAATTAAGTTAAAAATTATGTCTTAAGTGGAGGTGATAGTAGAAGCTTGGCCCTTTAAAATGAGTCCAGATAGATCGTTGTACGATCTATTTTCGTGTAGCTACAGTTAGTTGAATTTTTCAACCCTTATAGGCATGTTTGAGTTTGTGAATTTTTATTTCAAATACAAATACGGGGTTGAAAAAAAGAAATTAGTGGAGATGAAAGTAGAGGTTTGGGTCGTTAAATTAAGCCTACGTAGAGCATTGTACAATTTTTTTCATGAATCTACAATTGGATCAATATTCTAACCCCATTAGTTCAATTGTGTCAAATGTTAAGAAATACATCCTTCCCTTTTTAGTGCGATTTCGAGTGTAACAGGATTCCTAAAAAAAAACAGATTAGTGGAGACGAAAGTAGGGATTTGGCCCTTTCAAACAAGCCCACATAGATCATGATACGATTTTGTTTCACGTTGCCAGAATTGATTAAATTTTGTTACGTGTTGATTAATTTCTAAATGTTTTAAGAAGGAGTGCCTCGAATAAAACATTAAAAAATAAAGAAACCTCTATTTTCGATCCTGTATTTAATACAAAACTGAACAGAAGCAACTTTGGTATATTGAAAGTACAATTTTTTAAATCAAGGCAGGGGTAGATCGGTATTCGATTGCAGCCGTGTGGATGAATTCACCTTAGCTTGCAGTCTTCATTCATATGCAGAAAATAGCTCGACAGATAAAAGGAATCCCTCTGCCCCCGCATCAGTCGTTAATAATTTGATGAATGTAATTTTAATCGGTGACGCAGGGTGCGCTTTCACGCTGATTGCATCGCGTGCAGCCCCGACACGGCGCAGAATTGAAAAACGATTAAAACGAACGCCGCAACTCGCAAAGGAAAACACGTTTGACGGGCTTCCCTAACAAACGCCGTCCTACCTGACAATACGGGTCCCTCCGCTGAAAAAGAAACGCTTTTTAACTCGACTGTTTTGTAACGCCCACACCCCTGTTCCATTGTTATCGATGGAAAACTACGACGCCGACAAAGCCACGCATTTATGAAAATTATAAATCCAGAAAGATAGTTGTTGCATTGTATTATAGACCCATACAATTTCAACAAAATTCCTCCAATCAGTACTTTATGAAAATTTTTATCAAAGTCCTACCCTTCCATTTAGAGAGAAGTTTGTTAATTCGTTTAGCATCCTTAGACTTTTAATTTTTCTTTGAAACTTTCCCTCGAGGTACTTGCAATATTGATCTACAAATCTGTAAAGTTTCAACAAAATGTCTTCATTAATAACATTGTTAGAAATTTGATTAAACTGAAACATGGTTGACATTATTTAATAGTTGTAATATTTCGTTCTATAAATTTTCAACGAAATCCCTCCACCGATAACATTATTAAAAATTTTATGAAAAATTGTCCTACTCTTACATGTAACCTGTACTTCGACTTTCAACTTTCGTGTGAAAGTTTTTTATAAAATAGTTACAGCATTGTACTACACAGCTATAAATTTTCAACAAAATCCCTGGACTGATAAAAATTATAAGAAAATCACGAATTCATCGAAGAATAATTCAGTTGCAGCTATCGATGTCTTGCGATTGTTATCGGCGAATCATGGCCCGCTGAAACAATGAGCAGCGAAAAGGGGGAGAATAGGAGAGCAGAGGAGGGGTTAGACTGCATTCTGCAGTATTCTTTCGATGCCCCGGTGGCGCGGTTAAAACTTTATCAGGAGATAAATTGATACGCGGGGCGCCGTTCTCACGTTCTCCGTCGTTCCGCGTAATTTCCATTCCTCGCGACTGCTACCGGCACGGCGCACAGTGGGAAAAAGTGACTTGCCTTGCTTCAAAAAGAAATAACTTTCGATAGAAATGAGTTAGAGCGATGATTTTTTTTTTAAATTAAAGCTGAAACTTTGCAGAATATGGGAAAAATAGGGAGATTACGGTACGAACGGTTTTTCACCTTGATAAAGTTCGTTAAACTTTCACAATTTCCAAAAAATGTGGTTTCTGCGTTACCACGGGCAGAAAAAATTTTTTTAATTTTTTCTATATATCATTTCCCGTAGATTTTTTCACGCTGATTTCAAATCTGGTCTCAAAATTTGTCTACGACCTCTGGTTTTTTCAATAAATCGATTTTTGTGACAAGAAATTAATGAAATCATGTTTTCGTTTAAATGATTTTATAACACACCAATTTGAACATTTGTAACATCGTATTCTCATATATACAACACCATATAAATAATAATAATAAAGTATTTGAATGTTTTAAGTTACGAAACACATGAAACACCTCACATCTCGTCATTACTTGACGTATCGCTGACATTACTACTGGCACTTTCTGCAGGCTCTGTGTAGCTGTAATGTATAATAATATGAATTAGATATGTATTGTTCATAATTATACTCTTATTTATAGAAGAAGGTGAGTACTTAATCTTTTTAACTTACATATTTTCATCGACGAAGTTTCTAACTTCTGGTGCAATTTGATTTCTTCGATAGAATTGTAATCGATCTTTTATTAAGATCAGTGATATTTTAGGATCGGTTAACTGTACTGCTCGATTAAAAACGTCTAACAATCTGTTTTTTCGACTATTTTGTCTGGAATGAAGAATCATATTCTTCCTATAAAGCTTATGCCATGACTCGTTCGCATCCTCTGAATAGTACGCTATTGGCAATAGAAACTGCTGTGCTATTTCGCAACCATGTTTTAATAATTTATGCAAAGTTGGGCTCATTCGAGCCCATGGAAATAGTGTATAGTGGAGACAATACGTCTGCCAACAGAAATGTTCAAGCTCTCTTATTTTTAAAGGCTTCTTACACTTAAACACTAACAATATTGTCGCAATATTTTTGACAAATTGAACATCAATTTCCAGAGCTTCTGCAAATAGTGCTGGTTTTTCGAAGCATCTTCTAGCGACATTGCCAGTGTTTGTTGTGCCATGCCCTTGTAACACTTGGTCTACTCGAACACCAAGCTTGGCATATATATTATTCTTTACAATCATTTTTCTTTCTTCAAATTGCTCTGAAATCGATAGAAAAGTTTATTTTCATATCATTTCTATTTTCTGCATCAATATTCTTTACAAGGTCATGGCACAACAAACACTGGCAATGTCGCTAGAAGATGCTTCGAAAAACCAGCACTATTTGCAGAAGCTCTGGAAATTGATGTTCAATTTGTCAAAAATATTGCGACAATATTGTTAGTGTTTAAGTGTAAGAAGCCTTTAAAAATAAGAGAGCTTGAACAGTTCTGTTGGCAGACGTATTGTCTCCACTATACACTATTTCCATGGGCTCGAATGAGCCCAACTTTGCATAAATTATTAAAACATGGTTGCGAAATAGCACAGCAGTTTCTATTGCCAATAGCGTACTATTCAGAGGATGCGAACGAGTCATGGCATAAGCTTTATAGGAAGAATATGATTCTTCATTCCAGACAAAATAGTCGAAAAAACAGATTGTTAGACGTTTTTAATCGAGCAGTACAGTTAACCGATCCTAAAATATCACTGATCTTAATAAAAGATCGATTACAATTCTATCGAAGAAATCAAATTGCACCAGAAGTTAGAAACTTCGTCGATGAAAATATGTAAGTTAAAAAGATTAAGTACTCACCTTCTTCTATAAATAAGAGTATAATTATGAACAATACATATCTAATTCATATTATTATACATTACAGCTACACAGAGCCTGCAGAAAGTGCCAGTAGTAATGTCAGCGATACGTCAAGTAATGACGAGATGTGAGGTGTTTCATGTGTTTCGTAACTTAAAACATTCAAATACTTTATTATTATTATTTATATGGTGTTGTATATATGAGAATACGATGTTACAAATGTTCAAATTGGTGTGTTATAAAATCATTTAAACGAAAACATGATTTCATTAATTTCTTGTCACAAAAATCGATTTATTGAAAAAACCAGAGGTCGTAGACAAATTTTGAGACCAGATTTGAAATCAGCGTGAAAAAATCTACGGGAAATGATATATAGAAAAAATTAAAAAAATTTTTTCTGCCCGTGGTAACGCAGAAACCACATTTTTTGGAAATTGTGAAAGTTTAACGAACTTTATCAAGGTGAAAAACCGTTCGTACCGTAATCTCCCTATTTTTCCCATATTCTGCAAAGTTTCAGCTTTAATTTAAAAAAAAAATCATCGCTCTAACTCATTTCTATCGAAAGTTATTTCTTTTTGAAGCAAGGCAAGTCACTTTTTCCCACTGTGCGGCGCGGCGGTTCCCTATTTTCCGAGCGTCTACTCCCACACCGTAGCGGTATCGCACTTAATTCTATTTCGCACACTCTAAACCCACCTAGCCGTCTCGCGAAAACCCGTTCCGGGCTCGTTATCGCGGCGCGATTTTACTCGCCCGCGGAATTACATCGCGCGCGCACGCTGCAAGGCATCAGAAGACGCGAATCTTCTTTCACGATCACGTTCCCGGGGTCCGCGAACGAGCTCCAGCTCGTTTCCCGTGTCGCCCCTTTCAAACGCAGCCGTGTGCACCTGCTAGAGACCTCACCGAGAGCGAAAGAGAGCGGAAGAGAGAGAGAGAGGGAGATAGAGAGACAGAGCAGAGGGAAAAGCTTTCCCCGATGAAACGATCTCTCGAAGTAACTACACTCTGCGGATTAGCCGTTCGACAACCCTTTTCGCCGTCACGGCCCCGTCCTTTTTCGAATTAGCTTTTTGATTTATACTACCCAGTTTCCCATTTACATGCAGATTGATGTAATTGCGACCGACGCTTACCTGCAGCTGTGCAATTTCCGGCTTCTTCCAAATCCCCGTTGTTACCCCCTCCCCCGTTTTTCTTTTGGTTTTGTTCGACGGTTTTTGGATCGTTACTTCCGGGGAGAATTTACGATCGAGACTCTCGTGTATTTTGGAAGCTTGTAGCTTCGACCAGCGTGAGTTGCATCTTTTAACACCAAACCTACCACGAGGGTCAATACGACCCATTTTAGATTTTTTATTTGACAATTATTGAAGTTGTAAAGGTGTCTTCATGGGAATTTATTGGATAGATTTTTTGATTCCAGTATACAGGGTGCCACCTCAAATATCTTTGTTGTTTTTAAAGATACGTCAATTGTATGAAGGACGTAGTTGAATGGTAAAATGAGGCTCATACGATACCAAAATATTTTTGTTTTTATATAATTTTTTAGAGATATAAGGTCACCATCATTTGTTTAAATGGAATGAGGTAGCTTTTAGTACACCAATCGATTCAGCTGGACATTCGTTATGAAAAAGTTAACAAATTTAACCATTTTTTAATTTTAATTTAATCAATCTTTAACCAAATCTTTTTAAAATTTAACCATTGCATTTATTTTCAAATCGGGTACGAACTTGTGCAATCATCTAATAAAAGTAGAAAACATATGCAATATGCAAGACAATATTTGCATATCGAAATAAATATGTATTTACGTAAACATCCGCAGTCTAATTATAACTTTACAGGAAAAATCTAACAGCGAACCACTCGGCAAAATTTTCAAGAGAGAAAATTGTAATTTTCATACCCTGAAGTTGCACAACCTCACAAGGGTTATTAGCAACTCAAAGCTACTTTGTTCAGAAATGTTTTTGTATTACACATGGAAAGAGAAATGGAGCACGGTTTTTCTTCTTGAAAAATGCAAGCTTAAACATCTTTGAAAAATTATTAAATACTTAGGCTTACTTTGAAATGTGAAAACTGTAGATCGCAGTATGTATTTTTTCGAGTTTTTATGGATTTTCCCTGTTATCGATATTTTGGCCACTGGAATTCTCATTAAAAAAAAGCTGAAAAAATATCTGGAACGTATCGAAACGTCGGTAACGCTGTCAGATTGTTCCCCACATATTCACGGTGCAGTTATATTAGAGAAATGGACCAGAAACGACGAGAGTAACAAATGGTTGAACACGAACAACAAATATTCGTATGCACACGTCCAATCAGGATAATAATGAAATACTATGCGCTCCGCAATACAATGTCCAATTTTCTATACTGTTTACATATCACAATACCCTGCACTGTTACAATGAGAAACAAAGGGGAGCTGCACGTGTAGTAATAGAGAGCTAAACGATAACATGTTCTAATCATTACAGTTCAACATCAGTAGTTAGTGTGTAATTGTTAATCTAAAATTCTTGATAAATATATATATGATTCTGAAAAAATTTAAAGAGGATGACTATGATAATGTGACTGCCGTAAAAATTTAGATCCTGTAACTTTTCAACTTCCATAGACAATATGTACTGGTTCGAGCTTTTTCGTGTCATCATACATTTCTGTCCTATTTTTTCGTTCGCACAACAAAAAAAGAACTGAAAAAACTAAACGATAATTACTACAGTTATATATTGCTACTGCAAAAGTTTAAAAAATTCTGCGTTCAGATCTCTCCAGAAAACTCGCATTTATTCTCATTTTTTCATACATTCACGCCTTTGTACAATTTTTCTCTAGTGAAATTCTCCACCGAAAAACCTGAAAAAATTCACGGACAATGCTTATGGCAATGTGTGACCACAATAAAAATTCGAGTCGCGTCGCTCCTACACTTTCGCAGAGATCCTGTAATAACCAAGCTCCCGTGTTTGTTTTCACGTTCTTGATTCGTTGCAATCAAGATTGTCAGCTACAAAATAATTATGGCTGTACGTATGTTGCCATTGTGAAAGTTTAAACAGTGTCGCCTTTGAACTTCTCCAGAAAAAACTCTAATATACCTTCGTTTTTCCATATTCAATTTTTTAAATCCTCGCCCAAAAAATCTGAAAATACTCAAAACTGATCAGCCTTCAGTCGTAAACCATTCCCAGTCACTATCACATTATACTTCGAAACTACCAGACGCCGATGTGTCGGCGTGACGCGTCTATCGGCGTTCGAAAGCGTCACAAAACGATCGCTGATAATAATTAATACTGTTTTGGATCTATGGCCGGCAAATAAGCGGCTTTCAGCGACAATGGCTGCATAGAAATATTCGTTATTTACGCTGATAGAGTATCGCGAGCGCGACAGAGGCGCAGAAATCGTCGATAAATCGGCCCGATGCGATGCGGCCCGTGAATTTAATTGAAACGCCGCGCCGATCGATCGAGAACTGTAGAAATGCATCAGTTCTCCTAGTTTGCACCCATCCCCCTCCATCATCGCCCAGAGCGCACCTAATGTCGCCGAAACCGTGCGTGCACACACCGAAAGACTTAATTACATTTTATCCGCGACCCAGATTTTAATTAAATGTTTTTCCAAGATCAAAGTCATGCTCTATCGTCTGTGCTAATATCGCGGATCTCTGCCTGCAATTTCGCCAGTTTCGACCGCTGAATGGGTCTTTAATTAATTATGTTTCGAGTTCTTCCTTTTTAAACGAATTTTCCTCTTGTGTGCTCTGCGCGGCGAGAAAATGGCCGAAGGAATCTCTGGTTTTCCGAGGTTGTGTTTCAATGGGGTCTCATCGATAGGAAGTTTTATTTCATCCTTCCCCCTTAATTTTTTTTACTATATCATACAATCATTAATTTTGAATAATATTAAGTAAAGACTGCTCGGTTTGACAGGTTTCATCTTCCTAATTATAGAAAAAGAATTAACCTATTCCACCATCCATATCCCCAAACAGAAAATGCGGAAGTACTGACTGTGCGTGTGACCCGGAGACAAATCAAAATTCGAAAATCCGCAGCTTCGTATTTTGCGAACATAAACGGCCCCTAATTTCGCAGCCGCGACGCGATCATCAATTTCCGCGAGAATCCCCGGCATCGAAAAAGACGAGGGACCCATTCGAAAACATTGGAAAAGGGAAGAAAAACGTGCGTTAGCATCTTATTTCGCAATTCCGAGAAAGAATCGTCGGCTAAGGGGGGCGGCCGAGGTCGTTTGCTAGGGAATACTAACGAGAATGAAAATCACAGATAAATCAAGGAGGATCCTGGGGGCGACTTGGGCGGCGAGCGCGACGAGGCGAGGGCGAGGCGGGGGAATAAGGACAACAAAAGGAAAAAGGCTTAAGCAGGGGCTGTTTAACGTTGTATAAATTGTGAGCGAGCGTACACTCCTGGACATCCCCAGGAAGTGGGACCAGCCTCGGAGCAGAAAAATAGCAGGAGATTTTATCTGTTAATTGCCCGCCCTAAATCCCCATGAAATAGTGCGACCCGAAGCCGATACCGAGGCGACATAAATAAGGCGGCCATAATTACTTTTAAATCGCGGAGCCGGCCGGCCGGCTGGGCCAGCCAACCGGCTCGTTGCCCGAGCACCCCCCCACTGTCGTCCGTAATCAGGAATTATCGAGGATTCGAAACAAGCGCGAAAGCAT
Source organism: Lasioglossum calceatum (assembly GCA_963966675.1). Lineage (NCBI taxonomy): Eukaryota > Metazoa > Arthropoda > Insecta > Hymenoptera > Halictidae > Lasioglossum > Lasioglossum calceatum. The sequence goes on from OZ016548.1 coordinate 1,640,510, forward strand.
TGTCGCTCCAGCGGAAACTCGCCCGCGAGATGCATTGTCCCCCCGATAACCTTGCGGAGCCTCGGCACGTCATCCACGGAATAATTGAAAATGAATTAGAGCGGGCATCTACTACCTACTGCTTCCTCCCCCCCCCCTCCACTACCAGGGTACCGGTTCCTCCACTGTCAACTATTCCATTTTCTTTTGATCGGTCCCGAAAATCTATGACTGTTGGGTACCTGAACATTATAAATTTGCGATCCAACATCAACCGATTTCGATGAAAGTCCCAAAATTCCTTCAACAGCTGGAAATGGGAGGATCCTGACGTCATTTGAAGCAACATTTTCCTTTGCAAAAATGTTATCCGCGGCTTTGTTTAGGAGTTATTAACGAAAAACACGGACCAATCAGAGCGCGACCCAGACGCGAGCTGGCACTGTCGGCCAATAGACAGCTGGCGCGCCGGGCCGACAGTGCCAGCTCGCGTCTGGGTCGCGCTCTGATTGGTCCGTGTTTTTCGTTAATAACTCCTAAACAAAGCCGCGGATAACATTTTTACAAAGGAAAATGTTGCTTCAAATAACGTCAGGAACCTCCCATTTCCGGCTGTTGAAGGAATTTTGGGACACCCTGTATAATTGACACAGATCTACAAAGCGTATTTTTTAAAATTTCTTTACAGGCCCGCATAAAAAAGTTGTAAGATGCAACTTTTAGTATTTTCTCTAGAATTCCGACCAAATGTAATTTTTGAAAAAATTTCAATTCACATTCTGTAGCAAACTAATTGCTCCAGCTTTCCAAAAAAGTTCAAATCGCATAGTCCAATATTAAAAAAGTGATGTTGTTTTTAAGAGTGTCCGAATATTAGTGGGAGCCACTGTATATCAAGGTATGAAAGCTGAATTATTTATATCTTTAAAACTATTGATTAACCACACCTAATATTTTGCAGACATCATTAGGGATCCATATACCATCGTCTCACAAAAAATTATCAAAATTGAAGTCGGACACTTGGGATCCTTCCCTTGTAAGTTGCTTTCAATAATGTCGTTCTTGCGATCTTGGGTGACAATGCGAAAATGGTTCCTGTCCTCCAAAAATTCAACGTCTTCACACAGTTTGAAAATTCCTTGCTGGTTTCTGTTCTGTTGCAATTAAATATTTCTGAATTTAAAACGATCACAAAGCAGTGTTCACTGCTCGAAAATTTACAAGATGGACAACATGACGAATTTTCGAAAAATATAAAGTGGTCTGATACCGTTGGAATTGAAATCGTTTCAGGGTGTTTTATTGTTTTCCGCGGTATTGTTACGGTAAATCTGCGAAGCGTAAGCCACAGTGGCAAGACGGAGGTGCACAGTCGCGGCCGGTGCACCAAGCCAAGACATTTTAATTATCTTTGGAGCACGTTTCGCCGCGGTGCAACAACACTCGAACCTCGCACCCGTTCCTCTTCAACGTCGTTGCTGGCCTCTTCGAGGCACCCAGTTTTTCCATGGGTTCTCCTAGTCGTTAGGCGACCGCGTGGGATTTACGGGCGCGCTATACCTCGGTGGAAATGAAACGGTACTCTTCGCTCGCTTAACCGAGGCCTCGCGAGTAATGTCCGACAGATTTTCTTTTGTTCCTTTTTCCTTGTACTTCGAACTTCTTGATCGGTTTTCTCCGATTTTTTGGTACGAGACCGTAATTATTTTTTAATTGGTAAAGAGCTGTTTCAGCGTCAATTTGCACTTTTGAAAGATAAATGTTTAGGGGAGAATATTTACCATTTTTCGACATGGAATCGACGATTACTAATCGATTTTCACATTAATTCGAGCTCTCAAAGGCTAAACAATTCCTTCGGGGAGGCATTGAAAAGTCAAAATTTCAATCAAGATCTCTCTATTTTAAATACGATATCGAAATCAATATAAAATCTTAATTGGTGTACCTACCCTATAGGGCACTTTACAGGCTTTAAATTGAGCCCTCAGAAGTGGAAAAATGTAACCGGGAAAGCATTGAAAAATCAATTTGATCTATCCCCTTAAAATTCTAATAGATCTGTCACACAGTGCGTTTTTTCAGGTTTAATTTGAGCCGTCGAATGTTGAAAAACTTCCGCACGGAAATATTGAAAAATAATTTTCAAGCAACCCTTTTTAGTGCACGTTGCTCGGACAATTTTTCCAATTGCCAGCGCAAAATCATAATCATTTTCGAGTTTCATCGTATCTATTATAAAGTGCGGTCTCTCGGCTTCCATTAGCGACCTCAAAACCAATGAAATAATGCACGGGACCGTGGCGGCGAATTTTTGCACGCTCGGCAACGGCGCGGTCGGTTAACGAGCTGTGAACTCGCATAATCTTTGCGCCGCAGAAGCGACGCAGCATGCTCGCCAGGTTCCTCGAGTCGTGGGGAGGAGACGCTAGGGTGGAAAGCATACTTGGCGGTGGCTGGATCAAAGCACCCGGGACATCGCCGATTGAAATGCGGGAATCTCCTCGAACGCTCGTGGGAATGATGGCACGTGAGGTGCTAATGTTCCCTCGATGCGAGACATCTACGCAGACGAACCTTGCTTACGGAAGTCGCTTGTGGGACCTAGATGACGTCTGTCTTTCCATTAACAGTCAAAAATCTTCATTTACCACAATTTCTTAACAGTTCAATGATCCTTTGATACTTATCCCATCGTGTTATCTGACTAATATGACTAATATTACACTGGTCGTCAAAATGATAAGGCACCTCAAGGTTCTTGGCAATGAACATATTCATTTGTACATACAGGGTGGTCCATTTGTCTTGAGACAGTCAATTATTACGGAAACCAGCAGGAATATGAAAAAATATTTTATATAAAACAATTGAATATGAAATAATTGAAGTCGGCTCTGTTTTTTTAAATGGAATACTATATTTTTTATACCAAAATATGGAAGAATGTCGAATTCTAAGTAAAAAAGTATTGTCCTTCATTAGCCCTAAACCTAATAATTAACGAGTAAAATTTTCAGGAAATAAAGTGGAATGACTCGTTAATTATTAGGTTTAGGGCTAATGAAGGTCAATACTTTTTTACTCAGAGTTCGACATTCTTCCATATTTTGGTATAAGAAATATAGTATTCCATTTCAAAAAACAAAGTCGACCTTCAAATCTCCGAAACGCTTCCACCTGTAAAAAAAATAAATACACTACATAATGTACCCCTTCAGACCATGTAACTTCTGTATAGAAAACTTTTTTATTAATCTAAGTGATTAGTTGACTGCGGATCTTTATGTATTTCTAGGAAAATTGAGTAGATGAAATTGAAAATTGTTGAAAAATTTAAAAAATCAAAGATGTCAATATATGACTTCTCCTCCATGAAAATCATCAAGGGAAGGAACAACATTCAATTCAGCTTCCAATTCTTGCAATCGATGCAAACAATTTTAATTTTGCATAAAGATCCGCAGTCTAGTGATTAGTATAATAATAATCTTTATGGCTCACTTGACTAGTATTAGTGTTTATGATTACTATCAGTCTTCATAGCTAGAATTAGTCTCAACGTCTAGTATTAGTCTTCATAACTAACCCATTAAAGTCATGCGAGCGGATATTTGTTCACGAAACTCGAAATTTTCTGCTTCTGTGGTAAAATAGACGCCAAGTTTGATCCACAAAATATTCTACAGTTATTCCATGGTAGTTTGAGTGTTACCGTGATGTTTTTAGACACTCCAGGAAAATTTTCCAGGAATTAGATAGACGGGGCGGAATGTTTGAAAACATCTAAAATATTTAAGCGTCGAATCGAACTCATTACCAGTCTTTTATTCATCGATTTCATACCGAGAATTGTGCAACGACCATTCCACTGTTAGTTCCCTGTTACTTCCCCCGAACTTTCAACACTCTCCCTCGCCCGCCCTCAAAAGGATACGCGAACTTCGCGAATTTACAGTTCGTTAACTCGCCCCGCTGCCAGAACTGCGCCAGTTCGCGAGCTGAATTTCAGAATTCGTAATTCGCCTCTCTGTATTATTATGACACCCACCGGCTCCCTTCTGGCTGTCTGAGACCTCGGATGTGTCCTTCGCTGTGATCACTATACCGCCAAAACGGTATTTTTATAGTTCCCGACGGAACACGGTACTGTAGATAATTTGAGAAAATTTTTAGAATACTTGGAACACGAGTTTCTTATTGAAACAATTAGGAGAATTAGTCGAAAGTATAATCGTTGATATGCAAACGGTCTCATTGCGAAAGATTTACAAACGAATGTTTTTTTAAAATAACAAATATTATGTTGTCCTAGTTCTTCATTACGTAAGGAGCCTCGGTTCATTTGAGAAGCTATTTTTAATATTAGTAATGTAAATTTCACAATGAAAAAATTAGGAGGGTTAATTGAAAGTATTATCTTCAATATGAAAAAAGTCTCATTGCGAGAAGTTTGCAAATTTGTTTATAAAAAATTCCCAAATGTTCCATATCGAAAATTTGATAAAATATACGCAGATTTCCCAATTATTTATGGATTCGCTGGCAATTGTCTTTTATGAAACGCATCAGGGGAATAAGCAGAAAGAATTGCAATTTCAAATGTCACGGATATTGATCGCGAGCAAGTAATTTGTGCCAGGACGTTTTCCTTCAAATAGGACGAAAGGGTCTCAATTTTCATGTCGTTAGAGGCGCTGCCTGGGGTATTTACCTAATGTTGCTCCTTGTTCTCGGAGAGATCTTTGACAATGACGAATGCACGTTTCCAGACTATCAGTTCCCTGTCGCGAAAATCCGATGCAAAGAATGCGGGTGGAGAAACTCTCGGTCCGAAAGACTACTGTTTAGGGACACCGGGACACAAATTCTTTTATATCTTTCTTGTGATTTACCCCATTGCAATAAAATTTTATGTGAATACACTCCATAGATGTGCACAGTTGCAGAAAAAATTTCACTCCAAAAACTCGATGCATCGCTGAGATAAATTTTTTTAAAATGACAATATTGAAAATACCTTTGTGCAAACAGTCCTTCTGTACTACTCGAACAAAAATAATTATATCTTCGTTATTAATAATCCGATTGCATAAAAATTTTTTGTGAATAAACATAACGCATAAATGCGTTAATAGTAAAATTTTCATTCGAAAATGTTGATGCATTGCGGAGATAGATTTTTTACAAAACGGTGAGATTACAGGAACGTTTGCCATTTAGTATTTCGCATCATACGCATTAAAATAATTATATCTTCGTCATTAATGATGCGATTGCTTTGAAAAATTATACAGACGTACTATACACATGTCTGCAGTTATGCAAGAAATTTCATTGAAAAATCTGGAACGGTTGTTCGGCAGTATTTCTGCGAACATTCACGCGATCGTCGGTAGCGAGACAGCCTGGTGACCATTATCGGGCTCCGGTAAAATCATTAGCGCGGTCGATGATCCGAGAGCAGTCCCGGTGGTTAGAAGTTAGCCGAAAGACATTGCAGAGTTACCGGTTCATGCAGAATTTCCACAACAAGCCGAGTTAACGAGCTGTGAACTCGTGAACACACCTTGGAAGTGTTACGAGGCGGCTTCGGAGGGAACACAGTAGGAAGTGAACCCCCGTGGTAAATTACGCGTGTATAATGATAATGGCGCGAGACAAGGAATCCATCTGCGGTAACACGTCTCTTCTGCGAGTGTCAGCCCGTTAATAGGCGACTCGTGATTACGAATTGAACGCGCGACCGAAGTGCGGCCTGTTTTCGAAATCTTGTCTCGTCGCGGAAGTCAGGCGAACCGGCTCGGCTCGCCGTCCACAATCGATTTTACCGAACCGAGTCGATATCCAATTCCCCGTCGATCATGTTCACCTCGAAGTCAAAATAACCGGCGAACCGCGCCAACAATTTCCCAAACAAATTACAAATTTATTTCGGAAAATCATTCTCTCCAAACTTGATCCACTCATAGAATTTTTATGCGAACAAATATTACCCTTACGAACAGATATTACCCTTACGAACCTTTTCAAGAAGTATTCCCACAAAACAAATATTTTAGAATCTCTTTATAATAAATGTTTTTTAGAGAGACAAGTGACTTGAGAACATTTATTTAAAAAGGAATCTTTGGGAATTTTTTGTGCCTCAATGGTGAACGTTATGGGGATGTTCTTTGCAGGAAAATATTTTACGGACTCTCGCGAATAGGCTGATATTTTTTTTACAGCTGTACGATCAGTTAAGTTTGTTTAAATAACTTTTGAAGCGAGCGCAGCGCTCTAATTTTAGGAGCTGTTATTAACGATTGTTTTTATTGTCTTGTTTCAGGTAAGCTGACCAAATTAATTTATATGAGACGCGGGATCCCGCGGAATTTGGTAAGTGTGTCCAGATTAAATTTAGTTCCTAACGTTGCAATCGAATTTTAGCGAGTGATGAGCTGACGTTTTAATTTTGTATAACTCATAATGCTGCCGTTGCAGTTGCAGCTGTAGCAGCGATAATAACATCTCATTATGCTGTCCAATTTCATTAATTTGAATTTTCGTCGAACACTTTGCCGTGCCCCGGCAAAGTGCTTGCATACTTTACTTATTACAATTATGCAAAACCCCTTGTACTATTTTCTTACATTTTCGAATGCAACGTAATTATGAAAATGTTTCTCAAATATTCGTACGACATTCTTTTTAATATATTCTTTCATATGAGAAGGTCTTATTATAAAAGGTTTACAGTAAGAAAGTAATAATCTCATTGCAAAGTGATCCTTTTTCCCGAAAATAATTTTAAAGATCACAAGGATGGTATTTTTGCGATTTTTATAGTATTAAAACAGAAGAAATTAATTATATTTGGATTATATCGAGAAATGGAGAAATTCGTTCGGTGTCGACTATTCCCGGTGCACGGACGTCGAACGAGAGAGACATTTTTAGCAGTATTTTAAAATTGTCGAATCGATGATGTCGCGAAAGTTTTAATTGTAGTCCGCCGATTGCATTATTTCTATCGGGCCGGGTTTGCTTAAAACGCGTGATTAAAGCGACGTGCTCCGCGTACGAATTGCTCGCTGCTAACGAGGGAAATTTCACCTAGCAAAAGTCTCGATTGATTATTGCGCGATCGTCCACTTTTTCCTCTCGGATTTCCAACCTACTATTATTTCACTTCAGATACCATATATGCTTGCGAATTAAAGATTACATGAAATCTTTAAAGGAATCTTTCAACTATAAAAATGTATTTTTAAAGAACATTAACCAAAAAGAAAAATAGTTTTTGAGAGTACTAAACATCGAAATATACTTTTACGTAACACTAAACAACGTAATATATTTTTCTGGAACATCCAATTGCAAAATATATTTGTTAGAAACGACTAACAATAAGTAGCAAGATCTAGAGAACTCTAAACAACACAATATCTATTTTCAAAGCACACTGAACAGTAGAATACGTATAGTATATTTTGAAGAAATACTAACACTAAAATATATTAATAACTACACAGTAAAATATATTTTTAAAAAGCACCAAATTACAAAATATATTTTTGGACAACACGAAACAGCAAAATATGTATTTTTAAAGAACAATAATGTAATCATAAAGGATACTAAACGGCAAAATTATAGTGTTAGACGCATCGAATCTATAGTTTCGAATAGTGCACAAATTTTTTGGAAGCATTAAGAACAGCAAAATATCAGAATCCAACGTGGCAATTACGAAAATTGAGAGTAACGAGCGGAAACGTTTATGAAATAGTATGTGGCATCGCAGGCAGGATTTCCAGGGAAACATAAACGATTGTGGGCGTAATAATTCGCAATCTCCTCGAGCATATAAAGAGGGTACTAGCCGAGATGCTTGTCAAGCAGTGCAGAAAATATTCCCGCGATAGAATTCGACGTCAGTTCGAGCGGAATTTCCAGCGGCTCGTGATGCCTGGAATTTTCGCCTAGGCTAGCTGAGGTGCGCGATGTAACCGAGAAAATATTTACGGCAACCCCACAAATATTTGCGATAATAATCCATTGTCAGATCAAAAAATATCCATTGTCAGATCCAGTAAAACATTCGACAACTAATGTTTCGTAAATGAATTCGAATTTTGAAAACTGATGACCTAAACTACCCCTAATTTCAGATGCACAGTGTATCATTATAAATTTGTAGGTGAACTTGCATATTAGACTGCACTCAGATCTGCATCGCGCAGTTCCTACTCACGGTTAACTCTTTGAGGCACACGATTTTAAAGAAAATAAAAACCCAAGTTGCACAGAATTTTTTTTAACCCTTTGCACTCGGTTGCCCCCTATGAGACACCATTGCTGTGCCATTATTAAAAATATTTTTTCCATTATTAAATGTATCGGCATTTAATCAATTACTAAACACTTACAATGAGTGTACAAAGTATTCGTACACCTTTTAAAAACTAATAACTTTTTTATAATTGTACCAAACGACCTGATCTTTTATAATCAATAGACTGCGAATTTTATGCATTTATAACAAAAATTGGTACGTACAATTTAAAGCAGTAGACATATTCAAATTATAAAAATGTTATTAGTCTTAAAAAGGTGTATGAATACTTTGTACTCCCACTGTAGGTATTGTATGCGGTATTATACCAATTTCATATCCAAAAAATTTCAAAAAACCATAGGGAACGGAAATATTCTAGATCGGGAGAAATGTTTAATTTCCCAGATAAATAGCTCCGAGTGCAAAGGGTTAATATCAATATAACTTCAACTTTTCGAGGTGGGTTAAAATATATCTCACTATGCATAAAAAGCTAAGCAAAAGGTGGAATAGTTTTTCACCCACCTAACCCGAAAGAGTTAATAAATTCGATAGAAGGGAAATGGCAGTTGCAACGCCATCTGTGCCCCATTGGCAATCTGGGTGACCTTGGAACGGTGATCCAAATGAGAGCCACTGGTCTCCGACAGATAAGTCCGCCCCGTTGATCACGGCATCACGCCACGGAGCCATCTAGATACTTTAAAGCTACCCCTGTCGGCGAAAGAGTGGCTGGTAGGGGTTGCCACGGGATCCACGGACCTCGAGGAAGGGGTGGGGGGTGGCAGCTCGACGGCAGTAACATTCTCTTTGGTATGGGAGAACGGTAGGGACGAACCAGCCGCGCGCCACAATTCCATAACGACCTCTCCACCCCTTTACATAGATAATGCCGCCACCCCTACCGCCCCGTCCCTCGTGGCTCCCCGGAGCCGTTGCTCGCCAGCCACCCCCGCAAAGAATTTCCATATGAACCGTCCCGCCGGCGTTCGTTGCTTTTCCCAGTTGCAACTAGGCAGCACGTGGCATTTGCCTCCAAACCAGTTGTCGAACGCATCTCACGAAAATTCGAGCCAGAGGACACCATCTCGGTGGAAATCAAGTGTCGCGTCGTATTGTACAGGGGAAATTAGGGAGGGGGTTGTTTAAGTGATCAGTTTAATGGCTATCAAATTTGTTTAGAAGACGCAGACCATTAATTTTGTTCAATGGATTAGTCGAAATCGATTGTTTTTTTTTCGTTATTGTCAACAATTTTGGTGAACATCAGCCATTGCATGATGAAGTTCAGGGAATATTAGGGGAGGTTTAAGTCATCACTTTGCTCGATTCGAATTTGTTTACAAAATACAAGCTTTCAAATTGCTGAATGTTTCCTTGTAGTCATAATTATTTTTATGTTGGACACTATTTATCCGATTGAATTGAATTTTCTTGCAATCTAGAGGGTTTATTCAACTCAATATCTAGCTTCTTTCATAAACAAAGTCTAAATTAGACAAATTAGAAATCCACAAGGAAAGATCCCTGACATGAAGTCTAGACTGATTAACGAAAGAACTACCTTTGGTACGTGATTCATTTATCAATTTCGAAATTGAAACATTAATTTTTCAACGTAAAAAAACACTTGCAATAAACTGAACCTTTTTAGATCACAAGGAGAAAAAAATCAACCGGATCCTGAAAGCAGTTTCTAAGATAAAGAAATTCGTAAGTGTTCCAAAATTCATAGCCTCTTTACGAAGACAAATGAATGATAAAAAATTCAAATTCGTCAAAATGATGACTCCTCCTAATTTTCCATAAAGTATATTGCAGAATTTTCGACAAGTTGTCCAATATCGACTTGGAATATCTCGATATTGGAAGCTGGATTGAAAGACCTTCATTGTAAGATATTTTTCGGAATAATTTTTCGAGAATTACGGTCCTTGGGAGTGGCTTTGGGACGGAATGACAGTCTTGTTGGTTCGTGTAGGTTCCAATGGGACGCAGAATGGACAAAGCTGGTTAAATCGTCAGTCAGAGCCGATAAAACACTGCGAGAGCGGGATCGGCTTCTAATCTCTCGCCCAGCGGGAGCGAGTTACTGATAATTGTAGCAGGGAACTCGCGAAACGGACGATAAATCACGGCCGCTGTAAAATATAGGAAACGATCACTGGTATCGAAGGCCTGTAGCCCCCAGCGATAAGGCGAGCAACAAATCAGCCGGGATGCACCTGCCGATCGCGAGCGAATCGCGTTTTACTCGGACACAGTCTGGCTTCGAACAGTAAACTCTTTCGAAAAAAATTCTCTGTACTTCGTCCACTGCGCCTAGCAAAACACCACGTAACATATTCTAGCAGTTCCCCGTCTCAGAAATTATTCAATGGACAAATAATTTTTAAACCGGATGGAAATAATAAAAGAGTTTTTACTTTCATAATTTGCCTTGAGGAGGTTTAGACTCGACTAAAAAATTATTTCTGATTCTATAACAAAATCAATATTGAGATGTAAAAAATTGTTTATCATAGACTGAACCTTGCTGATTCAGATGGAAAAAAGTTCAAGTTGATGCAATGAACAGTTTTCGAAATAAAAATCCGTAAGTATACAAGAAACAGTAGTTTTAGAGTTTAGAGAAAATTAATGATCGTATGTAACAGTACACAGGAAATAAGGATCAGTTTAAGTGATTAGTTCGCCAAATTCAAATTCGTTTCCAAAGTAGACGTTCACAAATCTCTCAATCTTAATTCACCAAACTTATTCTTGTCCACTAAATTGGAAGATTTTATTCTGGAAACGAAATAGAATTTGACAAAGTGATCACTTAAACTGGCCTTAATTTTCTCTGTACCATGACATAGAATTGCTAATTTTGACAAGATGTCTGCCATTGGCTGAAACAAGTTTCATTTTGCCCTTGCCGCAAAAGTTATTTCCACACGTGGATGCCTTCTCTGACGAGTTTTCCAATTGCAAAACTACGTCGTGTGTTGGCAAACTGATATTGTTTAAATTGTGTAAAAATTGGGAGGTGACATTGAATAAATATTGTTTAATTTGTGTAAAAACTGGGAGGTGACATTGAATAAATATTGTTTAATTTGATTAAAAATTGGGAGGTGACATTGAATAAATATTGTTTAAATTGTGTAAAAATTGGGAGGTGACATTGAATAAATATTGTTTAAATTGTGTAAAAATTCGGAGGTAACATTGAATAAATATTGTTCAGGTTGTGTAAAAATTCGGAGGTAACATTGAATAAATATCGTTCGGCTCTAGATGCAGTTTGTGCATCTTCGTAGGATGCGTTATTGCGGAGCATTATGCGCTCGAGAGGCCGCAGAGCTCGGTTAATCAACGCGATTACACAAGGCAGAACTTATACAGGGTAGAACGATATTCCGTTCGTTTCTGGATGCCGTTTACTGCATCCTTCCGCGACGCATGAATTCGCAAACAGCCGGTGGAAGCGCAGCTGCTGCCGTTGCAGCTATAACTGCAAGCGAACGTTGTTGCATCATACGCGCTATTTGTTCAAACGCCGGCGTTCATTCGGTACACAAACATACTTAACTGCTCGGCATTATCTGAGGTAAATGTGCTGTATAATCAAGCAACCGAATTGTCTTGCTATTTGCCACTTCACGGAATCGAATCATACCGTATGCAATAGACTGCACCAAGGGACGCAGAGGCTTGTGGCGCTGCTATTATCAATCGTTTCGCGAGGCGGTTGAGAAACATCGGAACTATGCTATCATGTTCTCGCTTATACTCCCTTGTAAGCGAAGTACTCGTTTCTGTTCATAAAGGGAAGATCTTTATTCAAAGTTGTTTTGTCCATGTAATATCACGCGACAATATTATATTTACACATGCACCGAGATTTTCATTAATTAAAATCTAAGAATAAGATAAAAATTTCACAATAAACAGTTGATTCAACTATCTGATATCCTTAGATCAGAGTTGTGTAGAATTACAATTGAATTACTCCAGGAATTATAATTACAAAGTAATTGAATTACATGTAATTCAGTTATATCGTAATTTATAATTCAGATCTTCATTCAATTACCTGTATTTTAATTATATTGTATTTCAATTACACATCTGATCAAAATACTTAGTAATTGAATTAATCGAGAGGTTTGAATTATGTAATTCAGTTACGACGTAGTTGAATTACTATATAATTGAATTACAATGTAATTAAATTGCGTAATTGAATTACAATGTAATGAAATTAGCACAACTCTGCCTCAGATTTAGTTTTTCATACTTTCGTACAGTCGCCGCGGAAAGTATGTTGACACGTCCCAAAAATGCATATTTTCTATTTCAAATCAATAATATACGAACTAGGCTTTCTCCATACACATTTTCTTCTATCACAACTTACAACATCGAAGTTCAAATCTTGAACCGTCGCTAAATATATTCTTCTTCCAGAAATCTGGTGATTTGTTCTCAAACAAAATATGTATGGAGAAAGCAAGGTGAATGCTTTAAATCAACGGTGATAACGCCTACAGCAAAGCATGGTGGAGGATCAGTATGGATTTCAGGTTGTTTTCCTGCAAATGGTGTTGGCAATTTACATTTTATAGACGGGATATTAACAGCAGCAGGATATGTAAATATTTTGCAACAGAATTTACAAGATTCAATAATGAAAATGAACATCCACGGTGAATATATCTTCCAGCAAGATAACGACCCCAAACATACATGCAAACTAGCGACGAAATATTTCAGTGAAAATGATATTCAGTTGTTACCATGGCACCCTCAAAAAAATCCCGATTTGTATTTAATTGATCACCTGTGGGATCACAGATCGATGCGCAAGTGAGAAATTTCGGAATAATAAATCAGTTTTTAAACAAGCACAACTGAGTGCTTGGAATAGTATTGACGAAAATGTTATAAATAAATTGTTTGAAAGTATGCCTAGAAGACTTGGAGGCCATAAGAAACAGAGGGTGTCAAACTTCATATTAATTATGTCGTTTTATTGTTAAGAATACACTCAATTACGAATTTTCAACGCTGTCAACACACTTTCCGCAATCGATAAAAAAGTTATTTAATTGTTTCTGTCATTATTATAAACTTTATGTCATCTTTGGTGCTACACATACTAGTTTGCACTACATTAAATAACATACATAATATATATTTTCGATTAATTCCTAAATTAATTAATTCCTATTGATTTAAAATAGAAAATATGCATTCTTGGGACGTGTCAACATACTTTCCGCGGCGACTGTACCATATCTGTAGGTTTACGCGAACGGTGCATCAATGCACCAAGTGCATCGACAAAATGCACTGCATTCAGAATAATTTCTCAGGGAACGTTCGATTTTGCGACACGGTATCGACGCGAAACACTGTGCAGGGAAAATTGCGAAGATAAATGCACGGAAATTGATCTGCAGTGGAGATGCAAGCCATCAGAGTGCAACTGCAGTTGTTGCACCGAAGGAATTACGGCGACGTCACCGACGACGCGATGAGCGGCCATAAAATAATACACGCTTTGTTACGAAACGTTAATTAAAACGCGGGGATATTAATTAAAGTCCGCGTTTTGCGCGTACACGTCTACTACCCAGGTGTCCCTGGGAGACTGCAACTTCCGCTGAGAAATTCCGGATTTGTCGACGGCGCGGGGGAGCTGCTAATTGAAATGTAAACAACGACGTTTGTTTGTTTATTGCTGAGCATTGTCTTCCTTGGACGCCGTTCCTTTTGCGGGGAAAATTGGTGAGGACTGTTTCGAAGATATCCATTAATTTATTGAATATCAGTACGGATCATTTTGAAGTTTTTCGAAATGCAAGTTGTTAGTAATTGTTGACAATTGTTTCGAGAAAATCCATGGGTTTTTAAAATATTAGCAAGATTCATTTTGGCCTGTTTTAAAATATAAATGAGTTTTATAAGTTCGTAATGTGATACTTTTATCAATATCAATTTATGCCACGAGAAACATTTGCATATTTTTATGACGGAAGCTTAAAAATAGCTGAAAATCGAAGATACCCCTTTTTCTTTAAAATTAAATATGTTAAAAACTAAATAAGATAACAAATAACAGTTTTCACATTTAGATTTGTCGTATAATAACCTGTGGAAGAATTTATTTTTAACGATCAGGATTCTATATGTTCGAAGAGACCGTTAAAGTTTCGACCAAATATAAGTGTGCGAATGAAAACATTTCGCGCGAGGTTATTCCTAATATTTATTCAACGGAACCGACTGTGTTATGAAATTTTCAATCGCGCGATATGAAATATAATCCCCTTGCATAATTATCGTTCCGATAATATAATGCATGCCGGGAAGAGAAGATATATAAACCCGTTTTTGAATTATTGTACGGAACTCTTTGTGCAGTAAATATTTGTTGAGTGTTATTCATAATACGTGCCGCGGAAGGAAATCTTCTTTCAATTATGAAAATCAATATTCCATTAATTAATAACTCACGCTGGAAATAGGCGTAAAACACTTCTCCATGAAACGGTACGGAAAACATTACTTTCTCTCATTGATGTCGGGAATTGCACATTCGAAATTTGTTTGATCAATAAAGCCGCTTGAAGTAACTTTTATTTGCCGTTATGAAAAGTATATGTAAAGAGGTTGTTTTCATGAATTTGTATTTAGGAAACCAGTTGTTCGATGACAATAATTTTTTGGCAATTCTAGGAAATTAATTTGTTATTAAAAACCCGGTTAGTACGACTCAACACACAGAACGAACCTTTTTAACTACGAGAAAAAAGAGAATCAATTTATTTAGATATATAATTTTCAAAATGAAAATTCATAACTACAGAAACCAATAAAAGTAGCCTAATTGAAATACTCAAAATCACAAGGTTCGTACCGATGGGACAACGAACTCGCATTGTCTAGATCAAATTTAGCAAAACAATAGAATCGTTTCGCTGAAAAAACGAAGCGGACGATACTAAATTTGAAACAGTAGAATGATCGCCTAATAAAGAACGGTTTCTCCTGGAATTTTTCTAAAATTCTCCGGGCGCAGTGTATTGTGCAGCGGCGCAAAGCGCATCAAAGGAAACAAACAGGCAGAAAAGACGTTAAAGAGTATAAAACGAAAAGTAACTTGCCGAGAGCGGGAGAGGAGAGGTTGGTAGGGGTTGCGGAGGGGGTAGGACAAAGAGCAGAATAGGGTAGCGATGGCGTGGATAAGTTGGCGGATACCGTGGCGAAAGACAAAAGGGGTGGAAAATGTATTCATCGCGCGGGGGCGTTATGGGGGCAGTTATCACCAGGTGATAACTCTTATTGCTGCAATAAAGTCGCACCGGCAGCCTCGAGGGGCTGCAACAGCTCCCCGAAGGCTGTTCTTGTTACCGCTCTCGCGCACACAGTGGCATCGCGCAAGGGAGGATGTGCAACGGTGCGATGCACCGGACCGACCGCCGCCGGTGCAACGCCTGCAACACAAAACCACGTGCACACGCCGCTGTCGGCCGCACACTCGGACGCGTGCTTAGATTGTTACCTCGTAAATATCCCATTCCGTTTCACCTGAGGCTTCCCGACGATCCGCACTAACGTCCACCGCGTTAATTACGTGGGCAGATTACGAGACGCTGCACTCGGCCACTCAAAACTGCATCCGGAACTCCGTGCGCACCGGCTACCACGTTCTATTTACGGAGACGCTCTCGGAACATTGTGCTGCTGCGGCACCGGTCCCGTGCAGTCTCATTGTCAGCCGCTCAATTCGAATTTAGGAACCGCTTTTTACTTCGTTTTTTTCCTTTCGAATGCGCACCGCATCACAAAATCATGGCACGCATTAAGATTTGCTTTTAATTTATCATCACTAGACTGTGGATGTGGATCTTTCTTCCCAGTCAAAATAAAAATTGTCTGTAATGATTGCAAGAGATAGAAACCACACAAAATGTTATTTCTCCACTTAATCATTTTAATAGATGAGAAATCGTATATATACACCGTAAATTTTTAAAATTTTTCTTGTATAAATGCATAATCATCGCATTGCAACTGACATTTTTCTCTATTCACTATTTTGGAATACGTTTAGTATAATACCTAGACGGAGAGTTTTATGTAGCTATGTTCGATTACGTAAGCATTCACAGTGAATTTATATTTTTCTTACCTTAAAGGACCTTGAGCGACTGTATCGTTGAAGTTGTCTCGTGGAAGGCTGCAAATATTCACGAAATAATGCATAAATATACTTGTACATCGCCGACCACCATTTTGAATTATCTTGCGAAGTCAATTGTGAGCGCCAGATTGTACTCTGTTATCTTGAATCACTGCGTCCTGTGCAAAACAAAATTGCGAGTTACATCGCATCAGAGGAACAATGAAGAATAATAAATAAAGTCATTGAGAGAATTAGGATGACAGTGAGTAAATTCACTGTATATTAAAAAGTTTGCACACACCATCACTACGAGAGACGGCTGTGTTGATGACAAAAATGAATGCGTCAAATGCGAAGGTTATTAAAAGATGCGCAGTGAGGTTAGAATGAACGTATAGTTTATATATTCATTGTTTAGCAAAGAAAAGCAATGTATGATTGATTACACACGCACACACAAAATAGCGTAGTAAAAATGATATTAATAATAATACATACGACTGACCAGATCTGCATCATGACATTTCGAACACATAGCGCTGCAAGCCGGTGCAAGCAAGTAAAGTTGCACAAGGTGTTCGTGGCGCCACGCTGCGGGGGGCCCTAGAACTATTTTCGGCGCGAATTATGAACCACTTGCAGAAGAATCTAATAATATTGTTCTATTATTCTCAATGTACTTGAAATATTTCGAGAAAAACAAGTTGTCGGTTAGCTCCTGCTCCTTAGAAGCAAGTCAGACAATTATGAAAAATAAAAATGTTCTACCTGAATGACAACGGACTAGTGTGAAATTCTTGATACGTTCAATAGATCGAAAATGATGTAACAGTATTTTTAAATTCTTCTAATGTTGTAAATTACAGCAATTCATTTTTGTGATAAATGCATAAAATTTGCAGTCTATTGTGCGACAGTATATCTGTTGACAATCGAGGTACCAGACTTCGAAAAAGGTGCATCCCACGGCAGTGGGTGATACATTTTTCACAATGCAACGTTAGAACTTTCTGAGAAAGGACGTTTCCCGGTCGCGTTCATTAAAAATCAAGAAAAAAACGGCAGGAAGAGCGTGTTGTAGGGGAAGAAAAGCTATCGTGCGGAAAGAGGAGAGTCCCATGCCGCCGCAGGATCAACACGAAGAGAGAAGTAAGCCAAGGAAGAGGAGAGGAGCCTCGGCAAAGTCCCTCAGGACGCAGTCTGCCCTCTGATTACTGCATTCAACACAATCTCCGCCATTGTCTCCGGCACAGCGAGTGCTGGAGACCATATTAATATTACGTACCGGGCCAGAAGATGTCCATTTCATGCTAAATAATCCAAGACTGCTATTCCTTCCGCAGGATACGTGCTGCGGAAGGACTCGAGGCCACCGAGGACTCGTAATTCTCGTTCAGTCCAATTTAAATAGCTCGAAAAATATCTTTCGAAGAAAACGAAAGACGACGAAACCGTTGAAAATGTACGGCTGAGGTAAAGAGTGTGCCGGAGCTTTCTGATTTTACAATGATTATTCTTTGTCTAGCCTGCGACGGTGCTAGAGATATTCAGCGAAATGGGTTTTCTCGAACACCTTTGGGGGCTGTTCTCACCCCCCGTCGATGTGGACGATTGCCGATAAAGGAAATACGTGTCAAATATGTTTCACCGTTCCGCTTGCTGCAAAATTTCATGAGAATCGGCGATTGTCACTTGCGGACGGTCCCTCGAGGAGCGAGCGGGACCTTTTGCACTCGCTGACAGAAATGGGGCGGTTCTGCATCTTTGAAAATTATTTATACAGGCTCAGATGTTTGTAATGTTATTTATTTACATATACAGGGTGAGTCGCGAAGAACAGAACACCTTAATGTCTCTGTTGGTATGAAGAATAAACGAAAGTTTCACAGATCAACAGATCTTTGAAGGTCATAGTGTACCACATCATTGAACTCGTGTTGATATCAGCTACAACACTATAAAGTCAAAAATATAGATTAAGTGTAAGAGACACAAAAATATAGATTATGCTACTCTGTATATAATATAAAGTGATTTGATAGCAATGACATTTTCGGTCATGAGTAGACTGCGGATGTTTGTGCATTTTCCAATTTTTGTCGACAAATTTTAAGGATGTGGAATGAAATAAAATCATATTTTTAATGGAAACAGATGTTGTAGATCAAAAACAAATGGAAATTGTACAAAATTCTACCGAATTTTATATTCTAGCAAATTTTCAACATTTTCGGAACGTAAACTATTCATTTTCTGTAAAATTATTTTTCAAACTAAGATTCTTAAGATTCATTAAAAATAATTAATTGATAGTCATTGTTGTGGATTTTTGCGGCGGCAGCGTCATCTGCCGTCCGGCCAATCGCAGAGAAGAGGTCGCGTCGGAACATAGACAGCACGAAGCAATAAAGGGCTAACCTCAAATTCCCTACGCTATACGTCATCGATTATTTATTTACTCCGATAAATAATTGTTCCTCACAGTAATACTAACACGCTCTCAGTAAGTAGACTACTCGTGATAATTCGCTATAAATTTAGTTCGCGAAGGAAGTATGTATTTCCATAACGATTATTACAGGAAAAATGCCATCGCACTCAGAAACTCGTTAATGTCCTAAAGAATGAAAACAGAGAGTTTACACGATAAATCTCGTGCGCCGATAATAATTGATGCATTATTAAAATCCTTGGACCGACCCAATTAATCGATCCCTGTTTTTTGTCCCTGGTCTCCGAGCTCGCTAAATCACGTCCGCGTATCATGACGGTGATTTACGTCATTCATTATGTCCGTTCTAACATAACGCTTCAGGCAATATATCTTAGCAGTGACCCGGCCACGATTGATAGCCGAGCAGATCTTGATAGCGACAAGCGAGATCTCCGCGATCTATCGATATCTCCCCGTGCGTAATTAAATCCTTTCTCTGATAAAACCGTCTGAATACTAATTATCAAGCTGAATGTCATTTACTTAGGACAGGCAAGCCGATTATCTTCCTCCGCGAGTGATATTACCTACCGTACCATGCTATGGCGTGCAACAGCTACTAAACAAACGGTAATTGAATGGATCGCTGATTACGGGGTTAAGGATTCAGTGTGTGATCGACAAGGTGCTCGTTACGCTGCTCTAAGCTGTGGATTAATTAATAGCCTGTGGATTTTTAGGCAAAACAAAAACTGTGCAAGTTCTCGAGAAACTCTTCTGTTTCTGGAAAACTGCGCCACAGATGTATTTGTTCCTGCTGACATATTGTGACATAGGCTGCAACAAAATTGGTGAGTCACTGGGTTGTGAAAAATCAAAATATTATATTTTGTTAGGTAAAAAATTTTATTTTGTTGCTGAGAGGATTCTGTGGTAGTGAGACTGCAGTATGTACATATGTTTTAAAAGGCTTTTTGTTACCACTTTCCTGAAAAAGCGAAATCGTCCGTGAGTAAAGTGGGGTTATGTTGTTAATAGAACATAAATAGTATTTTTTCGTTTTCTAATATCGTTCTAGTAACCGTACAACACTGTGTCGAACTCTGTTTGTGCATCTCGCACATGCTATTGTTTCCTTTGACGATTTTTTGGGAATTTTTTGAGAACAAAGCTTTGATAATTTTTTTAACATTCTTGTGTACGCGATATTTTTATTTGAAACATTTTTACAGCATAACTTCAATACAGGGCTATATGTTCAACACTGTCGAGCAATATTTTTTCAGTAACAGTGTTTGTTAAAATTTTCTCAATCGGTGAAAATTGAATGTGTCCAATCAGGAAAAGAGAACGCAGATAAATTAAATTGTTATAAATATACAGGTATTTTATTATACAAATGGAATTTTTGTATGTCGTACGATATTGTCAGTTTTGTTAACTGACTGTCAAAATGAGTATCCCCGAGATTTCTGATTGTTCACCGACGCGAAAGTAGGTTGAGCAGAAACGCGCGATAAAAGTAATAAATATGCTAGTAGAAACGGAACCATAGAGTCGTAACAGAGATAACTAGACAGCCCGGACTCGCGCTGTAAAGAAGTTAAGAGAATTTTTATTAGCGTATGTAGAAACGAATGATTTTTCCCCCCACCAGCCCGACCTAGTAGAATTTGAGGGTCTCCTCCTTTACTGTTCCTCTTTTACGAGAGCAACCTCTATTTAATAAAATACAGCTGCGTAGCCTATTCTATATTCGTTTAACGTATTCAAAATGGTTCCGAAATTTTACAACCCCCGTAAAACGCGTTACATAAATTTGCCGATTGATTTATTCCGCTGATAACTAGCGACGTTAACTGCGGCTTCTAATGTCCCTACTGCAATCACCCGGACGACCACCTCGAAATTTAAATAAAAATCTGATTTGTTATTCCGTAATTAACTGGGTAAAAAATTCATCAAAAGCTCGGGCAAATTTTTTTCGTGCTGCTTGCGAAATCTGCGCACATCTCCGCCAGTTTACAACATTTCTGCATTTAAAGAATTTATGTGGAAAGCTAGAAGGTGCATTTGTATACGGTAAAAAATTAGAATTTTCATGTCTGCCTTTTATTTCTGAAAAAAATTCGCAAGCGCTCCAAATCTTGTCATTAGACAGTTTAACCTCGAAATTGGTGAGTAAGGTTTCTGTATTTAAAACATTAATATGGAGAAATGCAAGTTGCATTTGTATACGATTCAAAATTGAAACTTCTATATTTACTTTCTATTTTTGAACAAAATTCGTATAAGCTCCAAATCTTGTTACTAGACAGTTTCGTGTCTGCATTTAGAAAGTTCGACAAAAAAGACTATTCACGAGTTTCTAAACAGCTGACATGCACATTCTCTTCCGATGTCATATGGAAACACAGAGGAACGTAGTTTCCTATCGTTTGGTCCGTGACTGTGTTCTTCCCGGTTTCTTATCCGATTTGTTTACACTTTCGGGAGGAAAAAATCGTTCGATCTGGACTCGTGCAGCACCGTTATCCTGGTGCTGGCAGCCTCGTCCTGTCCCCGGCTGTTGTCGCAACACGTATCTCGACTTATTCCCCGGGCCGAGTCCACAGCTGACTGTTCTCACATTCTCGAACGACGCGACGGATAAGCAAGCAGAGAATTCGCCCCCGAGAACCGTTCCAGCCGGTTCTTGTTGGCTTTGCTTTCGCTCCGATAGTCGTAGGAGACCCCGGGAACGTGCCGGGTTTAATTAACTTTTTGGGGGAGATGCCGCTTTAATTAATCGTTTGCTTTATTCTCGTTTTTTCCCGCCCCCCCCGGCCGCCCGCGCTCGCGCGGCTATGACTTCCTGGGAAATTGATTGCGGAGAAGTGGATTGCGGGGAAACATCGACTGTCGATCGAGCTCGCGGAACGCGATCTGGTAAACAATGGGACCGAGAGCTTCAATCAACAAAAAGGTTGCTGCCACGGTTTTCACTCGCCTTTTACGATTCTCCTCCATTAAATAGGAATTAGATCCCGAAAGTAGTTTCATTGACGAAACAAATTTTTTGACCGACAAATATTTTTTTTCTGTCCCTGATGAATGGTAAAAAAATTTGTAAAAAATCTATGAAACAAGGGTAATATGTACTTATCATTCGTCGTTGGTTTCAGGTGAATATCTGAAATAATCACAAAGTTATCGTCTCTCAGAATTAACACACCCAAATATCGAAATGAACGTTCCATCCAAAAGAAAAAGTCAGGAGGAGGCACATAGTCATACTGCAAAGTCTGTAAGACCCTCGCATTTAATTTTCTGCCGCGATCGACGCTTCTGACGAGAGCAAACCCGACGGCTCGCGTCGCGAAGATCGTTCTACTTCGGGAATCGTGATGAGCTGTCAGCAGAAAGTTGGATGGAACGCAGCAGCAGCGGCTCGACAGTCGTGAAAGTGGCGGCAGGTACTTTTCCCGCGAGTTCAGGGGAACCTGTGGGATTGCTGCCGACGAGATGTATCGATATTAGCGTCGACAGTCACGGAGATTACTTTTTTCCCCGACATTACAAACAGCATAATTATTCAGACGCGTATCTGCCCGATAGAAAGTACAGTAATGCCTCGATATATGTGGAATCTTCGGCACTGAATTGCCCCTTGTATCGCGTGCAGACACTATTTCTCGATCTCTTATCGCTGGCGTAGAAAAGCAGAAAGACAATGATAAAGTCTTTCTGTTTTCAATCATTCATCTGTGAAACTTTTACCAGTATATCCGCCGCGGTTTTCTGATTAAAATGAGTACAAACATGATATTCTTTGGTTCGCATTTACTGTAGAACCTCGATTATCCGAATTGATCTATTACAGTGATAGATCAAACCACTAGTTACAGGCATAGTTTAAATCTTGAATTCAGATATTGTCCGTTCGGATAACCGAGGTTCCGCTGTATAGTGGATTACACAACCAAATGTACTTCTAACTGTATCATGTTTGTACTCATTTTAATCAGAAAATTGCCACGCACATAATGGTAAAAGTTTCATAAATAAATAGTTAGGAACAAAACAGATTTATCATGGGATTAGTATCGTTTCGTCAGTAGATCTACTGTATACTGATGTTCCTATAAATTGCAAATATTCAAGCAGTCACATGACAATTTCGACTCTTCTTTTCTTTCGGGATTTGTATTTTATTTTCGTTTCTTCGGTGCAATGGTTTTTGCAAGAAGAAGCCGTTTGGCGAGACTTATGGGATCCTGCGTCAATACCTGCAAATCAGCTAATCAGAGGCGAGGAATAATATTGTCGCAGCTGTAGGATGCTTGGAGGAGTCTGTTTTTGTTCGTAGCCTTCGGGGTGGCCTAATGCAACAAGAGGTTTGCGCGGTGAGCTCGCGGCGAAGGAAAGTTTGCGCGAGCTAAGGAATCTATATTTAAATAAACATTTTTGCTGTCGCTATTTCATGAGATTTTTCAAATTAAAAAATGGGTATGCGAAGCTCGCAGTTATGTTCGTTTTCAATAAAAAAATTGGAATTTTCTGTTCAGTAATCGCCTGCGAAAAAAATTATCGAATCTCGTTGCTAGGCGATCGAGATTCGAGAAACGTTCGTGCAAAGTTAGAAGATTCAAACTATTGTAAGTTCGTATAAAAACATCGTGAAAGAATCTACCTAGGCTCATTTCAAAGACTGAGGTCTCTACTTTCAACGGCCCTAAGTCGCTTATTTTTAAGCAATCGAGCGGCAGAGCAAAGATCGTGTTTCTTCTTAAAAATACCGAACTCAACACAACTTTTCCACAGAGTTCCAAAGAATTTTTTCCGCGACTCAAACTTCAAGTCGAAGCCTCCCCTTTCCAAGGACCCCTTAAAACTCGAGACTTTCCTTCGTCGGTCCGCAGATACAGCTTTGAATGAGAAGTGTGTCATCATCGGACATCGTCGATCAGTCGAGGCTGCAATTATAATTGCTAATTTCGGAGAGCCGCCAAGGGGTGGGTGGCCCACCACTCGCATTTCAGGAATTGTCGGGCGAAATATCTGGGTTTTCGATGCTGTGCGATTAATTCGAAAAGTGAGGCGCAATATCCGAAATTACGGCACACATTTCTCCCGTGTTCTATCCGCAATAACTGCGAGGAAACGACGGAGCCCCGAATAATGCGTTCTACGATTAACGAGACGTTGTTTCCGCGTTTCGTTCCGTCCCCGCTTTCAACAACAACTTCCCTGGCGCGCACCCCCAGCCCTTCGCATACATTCAAATTTTCCTCCGTGTAACATTAATTACGCTCGATCCTCGCAAAAATGCGGTTTCGAACGAGCCACGCCGGGAAATCAACGACGTGAGCGCCGTAAATCGTTGGAAAAATTCGAAAACTGTCTACATTGCTGCCAAACAACTTTAGCACGCCATAAGCGACGTTTTCTGGCAGGATCAATAGTCCTGTTATGCCTGAGAACACGAAAAATGTGACCGGGAGCCTTTCAAGCTGGAATTCTTATTTGTACTACTCTTTAGTGCAATTTATTTGTTTAAACATTAATTTTTATGTGACAAAAATCGGTATGATAACGCGAAGCTTTTCGGTTCCGACAAAAGAGTATTCAATCCTCCAGGATAAATAGTTTCAGAAATAAAAATTCAAGAGAAGTAATATATTTTCAGCATGTTTAAACAAATACTGAATAAAAAATTCCAATACTTTTACGAGTTATCAACAGAATTCTCAGCTTGATATATCAATTTTTAAAAATTCGAAATATTGTAAAATGCTGGAGTTACGTTTCACGAAACATTGCTGGTTAAAAAGGAAACAGTAAAATGGCCAAGTTTAAAATTTCTTTTATACCTAAATATTGAATAAAAAATTCTAATCTTCTGTGCTATATAAACACAACTTTTAGCTTCACGTAGCAATTTTACAAGTGTGACAAAGCTACAAAATGGAGGAGTTGTTCCATAATTTCTACACCTATTCAATGTTCCATTTCACAGAAACTTTATCATCGTTTGCGATGTTATAAAATGAATGTATCAATTCGAGATAATATTTTTGCAACGAAGTAAACTTTTCTAATTAAGATTGGAGATGAATCAGCTGGATACGAAAAGGCTTGCGCTCGTGAGAGTAGCAAACTGATTTGGTTTCGTGATAATCAGCTGGTTTCCGGGCAATCGAGGCTGGAATTCGTATTTCGAGCAGCTTATGAATGTCGATCGGTAGTAACGAGCATGTTCTGGCATGGAGCCTCCATTTTGTACAATAATACTTGCGCTGCTGAAGGATCTGCTGGGAGCTAGTTAGTCGATCGCCTCGAGCGCCTCGCCGGAGAAATGGAATATACACTGGTAAATGTTGTTACTATTTTCATGGTGTTACATGCCTGTGGGAACGCGCTCATTTGTATTTTCAGCGAAAACAATCGTGTCCTGGTCATTGTCGAGTATGCTCGACTTCGCTGCAGATATTGTTTATAAACTAGTTTCAATATGTATTGTTATTAAAAAATACATCATTGAACTTGGGAGAGTCTAAAGAATTTTTTTAGGTAAGGTACATTTGCGTAACTTTTATAGTTGCGTTGCAAAAAAATTGAAATTGACTTGGCAGCGTCATCACATAAAAATTGTTCAAACATGCAAAAATGTTCCTGGTGTTACTGAAATATATGTTTTTAAGGTAAAAACCATTTGTATCACTCAGAAAAGTCATGAAATTGAAAGTTTTATAAAATAGAGGCTTGACAAAGTACAAAACTTACCAAATTAAATTCTTTGGAAAATAAAAAATAATATAAAAGACGATTTTTAAACAATAGGATTTAAATAATAGTCAGATTCGATTAATTTTGTGTATAGAAATTTTATAAGAATTTTATGTACAGAGAAATTGAAGATTTTATAAAATTTTTGTATTAATTACTGTTTCTTTTGTTGCAGGTAAGAAACTGGAAAATCACTTACGGATGGATGCATCGAATATGGTGAGCGATATGCAATTGTTTATATGTATTGCGGGACGGTGCAGGTTGCTTTAAAACGTTCGTAACTGAGTTGGACTCAGTTTAGTCGATATTAAAGCCTGATCCTCCATATTGACGAAACATTCGCCACCCGTATGTCGGTCACTGTAATGTACACACTAATTGCATACTATTTTCCATCGCCACAAATTGTTATTACGCAATGTTAATTAAAAATTACGTAGTCGGAACGTTTTCAGTAATATTCGATACAATATTTGAAGAAATTAAACGGAATAAAATTAGCTATTATATTCCATTTAATTTAATCTCTTCTGACAATATTGCGTTAAACATTCTCACTATAAAATAATCAGTTAATTGCTGAATACCTTCGCAACGCGTTATTGCAGAATCCAATATCCCATAGTTTGCACTACCATAGAATAGTAATTACAATTTGGGAGATTTTTATTTTGAAAAATTGTATTCTAATAGCTAAGGATTAGCAAATTTTTCTAAACTAATAATGCGAAACGTATTTACAGAATGCTCAAATCTAAATTTCGTACCTTTTCAGGAGAAACTTGATTTTTAAATAATTGCAGTGGATGCTCTTTTAAAATTCTTCACCTCAACAAATTATTTTGCACTAGCCAAAGCGTCAACAAGTTTTATGCAGAAAATTACAAGCTGATATCTGCTTCCCGCCGAGCTAAGCAAATTTACGAGGACGACTAAAAAAAGTGTAGGTTTTTCTCGAGACATACGAACCTGTGTATTAATTTTTCTGTCAGCAAAGAATGTGCTTTGTAATTTTCCGTTGAAATTTTATCAGCACGGGTAATGAACTCGCCTTTAAGGCCACGTTTACATAATTGCAAGACAAAGTTCACTGTAAGAAGAGACAGGGGTGTAGCCAGTCCGTAATTTTTATAATTTCGGGGTCAGCACAGTGTGTACTCCGCACCACGATAAAAATCATAGTTTCACATTTACATTTTTATGCTTCTAACCTGTGCTTTCAAATGATAAAGCAAGTAACGTTAAATAAAAGACGCGTGATAAAATTGGGAATTTACTGAAATTTCATTTGAACAAGCAATACTATAATATATAATATATTAATTCCTTAGCTACCAAATACTAATTTTTTAAAACAAATCATCCCAAAGTGGTAACTGTTAAAACTGAAGCAAAAATTTTGTTTACACATGTTTATGAATTTTTTTATTGTGGAAAGGAAGCAGATATTAATATACAAATTTTTCCATAAAAGTTGTCAACTCTTTAGCTGACAAGACAATATTTTTCAGTATGAAAAACGCTATTGCTAAAAACCATTTGTTCATAAAACCTAACCGTTAAAGTGTGGCAAGAACGATTGATCAACAAATTGCAAAACCCGGGTACTCCAAAATCAAAACCAAAATCATTTAAAAATCGCTGTATATATCCGAAAACATTTCAAAACCAAATTCAATCTCCCCAAAACAAAGAATCCAAGCCATTCAAAACCCCCGAAAAGGATTATGTTAACGCTTCCATGCACCGAGATCGGTTTCCTGTTACCACTATCGCCCTCTAACAGAAGTCTTTGCACCGAAATTCATCTGCAGCCAAAAAACTCCACTGCGAACAATTATAAAAAATCGGTGTAAAATCCGTTGCTGAAAATCCCCATATAAAAGAGGCAGAGCATGCGACCTCGGACTGATCAGTTTGGGGGTGTGAGACTGCCATAAAACCGTGTAAACACGGATCCTGAGGTATGCGGCGCCGGTAGCACGACCCAACAAAGGAAAATGGAAAAAGTATTGTGTCAGGGAAGGAGTACACGAAGAATAAGAAAAAAGAAGACACGGAGAGATGGCAGAGGGATGGAAGAAGGGGTGGACAGCGTTTAAATGCTTTTCGATATCAGAGCAAGCCGTGGATTTCATCAAAGCTTGAATTCTCCGTCGAGGGAGGGCCGGTTCCTCGCTCTGTAGCCCAGATGAGGGCTGGAGGGGGTGAGTGGGAGAAAGAGGGTGCTTTCTTTCTTTGGAAGGAGAGAGAGAGAAAGCGAGAGAGAGAGAAAGCGAGAGAGAGAGAGAGCCAGGGTCCTGAAGGAACAGAGAGGACGACGCAAGGTGGCGGAGTCTGAATGGGGGAGCTTTGGACAAGGTAACGAGAAGGAGGACGCAGAGACATTCGAGAGGGGAGGGACTGGAGAGAGACGAGGTTGGAATGAGAGGGACGTTGCGTGTGCCGGGAAAGGGTTGGTAGGGGTGAGAGGAGAGCTAGGCACAGAGTGAGGGGGAG
Source organism: Lasioglossum calceatum (assembly GCA_963966675.1). Lineage (NCBI taxonomy): Eukaryota > Metazoa > Arthropoda > Insecta > Hymenoptera > Halictidae > Lasioglossum > Lasioglossum calceatum. The sequence continues at coordinate 1,668,698 of OZ016548.1, forward strand.
AGGCTGGGAGATGGGAGGAGAGTTGCGAGCAGGAGGGAGGATGAAGCTAGCTTACTCTGGCTGATGTTCGGCTGTGAAGAGCGAGGAGAGAGACGTGGAATAGGGGATGCTCTCTGGCTCGCTTCCTCTTGGATTTAGGGGTGGGCCATGATTTCTAGGGATGGGCTGTTTCTTTTATACCCGGGTTCCTTAGTTGGGGTTTGCTAGGATGTGTCTCCTCGAGTATATTGTTTATTTATTTCACACCCAGAGCGTTCGGTTCTGGTCTAGCAGGTGATATAGCTGCGTAGTTCTTGGGTTTTCTAGAATATAGCTCTCTTTTTTTCCACTAGCTATCCTGGATCCCTCAGTAGACTTTTTTTTCTTCCACTACTTATTCCAGATCCCCCTAATCTTTCCACTGGTCCTCTTTTTCTGGTCTACTGACTACTCAGTCAGGATTATGTTCTTCTTGCACCAGCCATCTGAATCATAGTTTTATTAGGATGTATAATACTGGTTCTACAAGTAGGTCCTTTGTCCTTTTCCACTAGCTAGCTTAGCAGCTTCAATTAGGCTTCACTAGGCTAGCCTATAGTCTTTGTTTATGTTCCTCTGTGTACCCTATGTCTTAGCTTCTGCAGACTCCTCTATTTCTCCGTTTCAACAACCGCCTTGGTATCCTCACTCTCAAGACTCTACCTAGATACTGTCTTTGCCCAAGGAAATCATCTGTTCCCCTTCCACTGGCTACTACCTCACTACTAACCTCACTTTCAACTTCACCAGGCTACTCTTCTATATTTCTTTCATGTCCCTTATCCTCAATACCAGCAAGTTATTAACCAAGTTTTCCTAATCTCAAACTGCAGTTCTCTCTCCCTCTCTCCCGTCATCTAGAGTGGTAAACTGGTGGCAGGCTATACAGAAGTAGGCTGTCTGTATAGAGGTAGAGGTAGACAGTTGGAAGAAGCAGACTGTACCTTCAGCAAAGTAGTCAAGTTAGCCAGTGGAAGAGGAACAGGGGTCTAAAATTTTTAGAGTAATGGAACTAGTGTATCTAGAACAAGCTGAACAGAGGATCCTTCAGAACAAAGAACTGTAGTTTGCAGAGTGGTGGAACGGGTGTATCCAGTAAAGGAAGACCAGAGGATCGTTTAGAACAGAGAAGACTGAGCCCTAAGAGTCCTAAAAGAGTCTGAGAGTGAATGAGCAAGTACAAGACAAACGGATAATTTGTAGGAGAAAAGACACCCGTGCCGAAAGTAGCTATTACTCGAGCCTAAAGTGGGCTAAATAGAGAGAAACAAAGAATCTAGATGCGTACGTCTGCTAGAGCAAGAACAGAGCGTTTCGTTGAAGAGAAAGAGAGAAGGGGCGGTAGCTTAATTAAGGGAGTCGGGCCAGTTAAAGTCAGGAACTACAACAAGAAAACTATGCGTAAGCAACAAAACAGAAACGGAGAGTTAAACAAAAAGATCCACATCCTCGCCCTGTAGGGACAACTATGATAACTTCTACAGGAGGGACAGGGGAGATTAAAAGGAGAGGACTCGCCGAGGCAGAGCTAGGCTGGCTGGTGCAACAGAAACAGAAGAGACCAGTACCCTCAGCAAAGGAGGTACCCAGTGCCAGAGAAACAGAGAGCTCTGATAATGAGAGTGAAGGAGCTAGGGGGCCTAGTGCAAGAGGAAGAGAGCCATAGACCTCGGTTGGAAGAAGAGACCAGAGGCTGCCTGGTGCGAGAGGAACAGAGCATTTACACTGAAGAAAGAGGATACCTTGCTAGTATTGAGAATAAGTGAGCTAGGGTAGCTAGTAGAAGAGGACCAAAGGGTCTAGTTGGAGGAAGAGGAGTGTTCGGTAGGACAAAGAGAAAAGCGCGTCGCTGTACCCTACTCGATTTAAGAGTAAGAGAGCTAGAATAGCCGGCGTAGAACAGAAATAGAAGGTTCCGTTGAAGAAAGAGGCTACCACCTCATTGATATTAAGAGTAACAGAACCGGTGCACGCGGTAGAACAGAAACGGAGAACTCGGCTGAAGAAAGAGGAGGAGGCAAGAAGAGCACAGTCCTATGTTCCTCCGAGTCCAAGAAAGACGCAACCAATGCTCCCGGAGCGACAGAAACCGAGAACTTCAGTGGAACGGAGAGGAGCATATCTAGCTGGAGCAAGAGGAAGATAGTATCCTACTGAATCTAACAGTGAGGGACCTAGGAGCATCTAAACCAAGGCAGACGGAGATGGGTGTACCTTGAACTGGGAAGAGTGCGAGAGGGATGGCGAACAAAGTTGAACAAAGAGGACACAGTGCACTGGCAGGGGTTGCCAATGAGGGAAAGGGAGATAGATAGCTGGGATGAGAAGGAGAGGGGATGAAATGGAAAGGGTGGGAGAGTTGGGTGATGGTAGGGGTGCTAGCAGGCGTGGGTGGGTGGCCGCTGGTACGGTTTTCAAGAGGAAAGAGAAGGAGAGGGGCGAGTGGTTGGTGCATTATTGATCCCAGTGTGTGCGGACTGGGCAAAAAGAGGAGCCTCCAGAGCTCCAGGAGAGAGAGGATAGACCGATACTCGAACGGGAACGAGAAGGAGCCGCCGATCGCAGACAAATATTAGAAATGCGCGAGCCGCTTACCCGGCAGGCACTGGCGAGCCGGGTTCGGTTCGGAGACTCGCACCTGGATGGTTAATGGGTTCGCGATTGTAAATGATTACGGTTTATGAGGGACAGCTCCAAAGGACATCTCGACCAGCTCGTTTAACACCAGAACCACCAGCCCCATCGAAATTACGGATACCACAGTTTTTCATTCACTTTTATTCATGATAAAGACACGTATTTATTTCCCTCGACATATATTATCATCAGAATTGTTAAAAATCTGGATATTTCCACTTTTCACAAATTCACAGATAAGTTCATATTATGCACATTTTTTGGAGTATATGGCATTTGAGAATGATGCAAAACGTCTGAGAAAATATAATAATCTCGTCAAATGCAAAATTGCAATTTTCTTTTCTCATTTTTCGAGCTACAAACGAGTCTGACAAGCTTTCTCGTACTAAATAATGCAAGGCTAGGTTCTATGAAAAGGTATTTAATATTAGAACAGGTAATATTTTTATTTTATTTGTGCAAAATTCATTTTCCCTCATTAAATGCTGTACAAATACTTATTTCGGATATGTAAACCACGTTCTCAGCTTTCCGAATTCAGTTTGAACATCAAAATACTGCTTCCCACAGACTTATAGCAATTATAATAAATAATATAGTTGTTGATATTTTATTGCAATTATACTACGTTTATTTAAAAATATTTAGGGCTTTCTCCAACACTTTTTGATGATATGCTCCATGTGTTAAGCTTTTAAAATTGAAAAATAAAATACTGGAATTAATTTTATTATACGAAACGTAATTATAGTAACGTTGAAATTAATATTTCGTAATAATTATTCTATAGTTATTCCCCCAGGCATGCACCTGGCTAACGCACGAACTTATCTGGCCATGTGAATTATACATTTCACCTTTCAACATTTGCTTTATACACCAAAGAAAATTCTGGTTTCAACGAGCTATGTATTCAATGTTCCACACTCAGTTTTTGAATTATGTGAATCATGTTTCAAGCCTCCAAAATTCGTTTTGAACCTAAAGCAAAATACTGGATTTAGAATGAGTAATATCTTATTTTAATTGCTGAATATTTATTTCTAGGCATTCAGTGTCATAACAAATTTTTTAGTCATGGAAATTATGCTCCTCCTTTTCCAAAATTTATTTTACACATCAAATTGCAAAAATCTGGTTCTAGTGAACTTACAACAATTATGTCAATTAAGGTAGACGTGTAACAGTTATTCTATAGTCACTCTTAGGCATTTAGTGTTATATATTTTTTCTCACCCTTTAAAAATGTATTTTATTATGTATTATTAACTTGCAACAACTATATTAATCAATATAGCAAATAATACTTTAGAATAATCATTTTGCATTTATTCATGTACATTCAATGTTTTATACAAAATGTTTCGGTCATGTTCAAATAATGTTTCAAGCTTCCAAGATTCACTTTCACCAGAAAATGCCAGAACACAGCTTTTAAAAAAGGCGTTTAATTAAAAAACTGCCTTTTCGCAGACTAATATTTATTGAGGGGTACAAAACCCGAAGCAGGAGATTAAAATATATATTGGAATGATTTGAAACGGTTTTGAAGCGATTAGTGTCAAAGTTCCAGGTGTGTCGATTCTCAACGGCGCGTTTCGATGCATCTGATTGATGCATCCAATATCGCACGGCACATTTCCCTGGCTGCAGCTCGTAGTCTTCGCAAGCGTCTGCTTTAAAACGCTCTGCCTGCGTTTATTATTTGATTTGGAAATTAAAATATTGAGTCATAATAAATATCTGCGCGGTAAATTGATAACGCGGTACACAATCGCGTGTAACGAATACATTATTTAATCGCTCGATCGTGCACCTGCGCGACGAGTGCTGTGTATTTAAGTAGGCGATTTTATCGTGTTTATAGCTCGGAATACGAACTCGAATGTAATTTCGTGTAATTCGAATGTAATCGAATCGTGTAATGCTCTGTAAAACCTAGTAATGAATTTCGGCAGATTATCTCCGATTCAATTTGTTTTTGTTTTTGAAAACTTCGTGTTTTCAGTGTGGAGAAAGTAAACTGTAGATTTTGTGCATTTTAATTATCAGGTATTGTTTAGTAATGTTTAATGATTATTGGGATTTTGGATAAAATTAAATAGGAAAAGTGCATGAGGATAATTATATAAACTCAATTATTAATTTCTCTGCATCTAAGAATTTCTAAATATTTATATATGTGTTATTATAAATTGTAGATAAAATTTTTTTGGATATAATTGCAAGATAAATGAAAGGTTTTTCGAAGCTGCATTGAAGTTTTACAATGAACAGTTCAGCAGTTTTATATTAACAAATTTACAATTTTTACTCTTTAAGTCTGTACTTGATCGCTCATAACAAACTCAATTTTGATTTTTTCGACGTCTAAAAATTGGTAGATGTAGCTGAAACATAGATGAAAATTTACATTGAAGTCGCGTAATAAACAGTTTCGTATTTTTATAAGAAATTGAAAATGTATAAAAAATTAAATTTGGACTCTAGTTTCATAATCCATTGTTGATTTTATGTTGGCTGTTTTTTAGGAAACAGGAATGCAAAGTTGCCTATAATAAGTACAGTAAAGAATATTGTTCAAAGCCCTACAGGAACGGATATTTTCTTAAAAGAGAAATGCAAGGTCGGGCGGCAGTTGTTTAAAACTTTTGTGTCCCTCGATTCCCGTGAACAACAGTGTAGAAAACGTGCATTTCATCCGTCAAATGGCGCGGATCACGAAAGTTTCTTGACCAGAAATTACGCGGGACCGATGAAAGTAATTCTCGCCATTACTGTCGGCGCATTTTAAGCGTTTGTCAAAGAAACGGCCGGGAATTCTACGGATTCCAGAGATGTCGACAAGTCGTCCGGTCGGAATATCAGCCCCAAGTATTCCGGAAGTGTCTGGGAGCGTTGCGTGGAAATTCACGTGTGTGTTTTCCGGCATTCTTCGCGGCCGTCCGACAAGAATTACAAAATCGTTATTCACGCGCGAAAGGAGCTTTGGAATTTACTCATTGCCCCGCAAAACGAAAGCCCCGGGGAGCCAGCATTGTTTTCCGGCCCGGAACACCAAGGAATTCCTGCAAATTCTCTTTAAAAAGTGCCTCGATTACGCTCACCAGGATTTCTTTATTGAGCCATCAAGCTTCCCGGAGTGATTGTGCTTATTGAGCCTGCGATCGCTTCTGATCGACCCAGTTTTCATTGTTCTTAGGTCTGAAAATTTCTAGATGCGACTTCGATGAAAATGCACTATAAAGTTTTGTGAGAATTTCACCTGGTTTGTTATAAAAGATTTAGAAAGTTGGCAAAACAAAGTGGTTGTTGATGCTTCTGTTTAGGTGCATTAATTGCTGATAGAAAACACCATTTCTTCTTTATGCAAAAAATCGTGGATATAGTTAAAAATTGTGCAACAAATTGTGTCGATTTTTCGACGATTTCTTTTTTAATCAACGATTGACGATTAACATCATCAATCGATTGAATCAACTGTCGATTGTTCGATGATTTCTTTTTTTAATCGTACGCATTAATCAATCACTCATGATTAAACTTTGAATCGATTAATGTCCAACTCTGCCTATGTTCAGCTTGTAATCAATCGCCTATAAAAAACAGAATTTTGACGATTCCTTCATCAAAAAATTCGCGTGCATAGCCAAACCACGAACAAAAATAAGCCATTAAATTCCACGAGAATCGCTTTTATAGTTTCGCAATAGGAAAATGCCGAAGTCGACCTCGACTGTCTGATCATTTACTTACAATACACGACAGCTAGGTGGAGACAGGGGGGTCAGCTTGTCAGGGATTGTCGCCGAATTGTAAACTGGCATCCCGTGGACAATTTACTTAATGAAGTTAATTGGAGGGTAGAATCGGCAGTCCATTAGCATTGTCGTGCGTTTCTCGTCTGTGTCGTCGTTCGAGGAGCCGTGGACCGGGTTCGGCACTTATCGGCGAGCTGATTGAAGGGCGGCGGGGCAGAAATGGATTGCCGGAAGAAGGAGAAAAATCGCGAGAGGTATCCGCGCGACTATCGGGGAGGGGTCAGGTGAAATGAAAGGGGCTCGATCGAGAGCTCGATTTTTCAGAGTCCGGCGTGGTCCGAGGCTCCTTCTACGTGTCGAAACTTCTCGATTTCGGATCTCTGTTTGTTCCCCCTCCCCCCCCCCCCCGCCATCCTTTCTGCTGCGGAAAATTTATGGATATTGTTGCGCGCGGACAGAGAGAGCCCCGTTCTCGCCGTATCCTTCCGTCGTCTATTGATTCCCGAATGCTGTAAAGAGGCCGCGCGGGCCGCGAGTGCCGCACAATGAACACTTCAAACGCGAATCAATTGATCCATCGTCGAACCTCTCGGCTAGAAAAACGAGTTATTGTTCAATCCGAGGGAAAACTACCAGCCGTAGCCTGATTTCGGATCATTATTAGCTCTCGTTTGGCCGCCGTTCATTCATATTGCCCTAAGAGGATCTCATTGTGGGCCAGGTTTCGAGATTTTCCGTTCCGGAAACTGTAAATCTGTTTGTTTCCAGACTTTGCTGCACTGTTCAGTCGCTCTCCCGATTTATTCGCGAGTTTTTCATATCAGAGGAATGGTAAAATTGAGGTTGTTATCGGTGACTATGTGCGGATGGAAAATATGAGATTAAGCGGTACGTTCGGAATTTTTTTCTATGAAATGATAAATCTGTTTGACATGGGAGCTCAGCGTAGATCTTTATGCATGTTTCAACTGTATCCATGAATTTTTAAATTACGAAAAGATCAGAATTGAGTTCGTTATCAAGGATTATGCGTGGCCTCGAAAGTAGGAATACAAACGGATAGGAGTCTATTTTAGTGTGCGTTTGGAATTTTTTCTGTGCAACGATAAATTTTTGTTTGATATGGGACCTTAGTGTAGATTTTCGTGCAAGTTTCAGCTATGCTTGCGAATTTTTAGACGAGGAAGAAATCAAAATTGAAATCATTATAAGTAATTCTAGCCTTTTTCTTTTATTAGAAAATTGTAAAGCTATTCGTCCTGGGACTTCGCGGCACCCCTCTGTCGATGTTACAGCTGCATCGACGAATTTTTAAACAAAAGAAAAATGAAAATTGAGATTGTTATAAGCGATTAAGCGCAGTCCCCGCGAAACGAGTGTCCTGTCGACTATTACCGGCGCTGTAAGCCTCGACTTCCGGCACTTTACGGGCTGTGCCCGATGCAACGATGCGAGGTATACGTGAATTATGCACAGCCGATTCTGCACCCTGTAATGGCCGATCCATTGTCCGTGGAAAGATAAGCGAACCCTGCATTACAACAGGTTTTTTGTTCTTTTATATTTGCTGTTTAAATGGAGTCGTCTTCGCTTTGAAATACGTTTTCTATTGCTGACGTGACCTGAAAAAGAATATAATTGAAGGTTCCGCAAATAGAAGCTCTGTACATTAATAAAACCACTCTGGGTACATTGGTCTTGCTTTCTGTCCCATAAAATTGCGATAGGTCAAACGTCAACAATTTTCAAAGCACGATTTAACAATCCTTTAATTTTGATCGTTGACATACAAGGCGATGTTAAATTCTGTGGCGCAGAGGCAGCTTTGGAAAAATGAATAACTGAATGGAGGTGAAAGTAGAGGCTTCGCGGTTTAAAATGCAAAAGAGTGGAACGTTCTACGATTTTTTTCTGCAAAGTTATAATGAATTCAATTTTTCAACCCTTGCAGACATATACGAATTCTGCGAACGTTACATCTTCACAATCCCGTACGCGTGCTACCCCTTTTCCGCGAGATTGAGGCAAAATAAATTAGGGTAGCTGAAAGTGGAAACTTCACGCTTTAAAATGAACTTAGGTACACGCTCATCCAACTATTTTCCGCAAAGTTATAATAAATCAAGCTTGAACAATTCTCAAACCACTTTGATCGCTAACACATAATACAATATCTTCGCGAAATAAAATAAACTAGTGTGGGCGTAATTAGAAGTTTCACTCTACAAAATGATCTTAACTATGTCATTCGATGTCTTCTCTTGCGGTATCAAAGGTATCAAAAACTAGTTGAAGTAAAAGCTATATCTGATCTTCGTGCCCATAATTCTATGTGAAAATTTTTTTTAAAAAATCATTTTCGTAATTTCAATTCGTATAACGAGGTACCACTGTACATAGAAAACAAACATGGGGATATTTCCCGAATGTTACCGAGCGTTAAACACAAACAACAATTTCCATCCGAAAATCGCGACTTCCAGCCTGGAGACCGGTGTCGTCTCGCAGCTAAGTATCAGAAAATAATCTCGCCGGGCACCGGGAACGTCTGTCAGCCATTTCCATCGCGGATCAAAGGCCAGAGAGCGCAATTTCCTCGAATATAGCAAAGCGGATCCGCTTTCAACTTCGGCGGCGGCGACGACGGCGGCTTAAATCGCAAGAAGCCGAACGGGGTAGCCTCGAAGAGCGTCGCGTCGGGGTTCTGGCCAGTTGGCTAGCCTGGTTCACATGTCCCGGATCTCCATGATTGAAACGACGCCTCTGCCATCGGGAAAACGCTGACAAACGCTGACGCAGTGCGCCCGATAAGTGTAAAGAAGCGGAAGACGCGCGACGACCCGCATAGGCAGCGAGCGGATACTTTACGAGCAAGATCTGCCATGAATGACAATCGCAGGGGGGTTGACAGGGAGTGGGGCTGCCGGCGGTAGAGGGACGAGTCGAGCAAGGCCGAGGAAGTCGACTATGGGAGCTCATAAAAGATGATCAGCTCGTAAAATTGATCACTCCTCGATAACCCTGTATGACGCCGGAGCTATCCTCTTTCCGCTGCTTTCATCCGGGGTTCCTGGGTGGCTGTACAACAGGTTACCCGGAAAATGGGCGAGGCAGTGACCTACCCCCTGCAGGAAACCCCATGTGTCTTGGCTCGTGGAGCAGTTTTTCCTGATTGCCAGAATTTTTTGGAAAATCGAGGAACCAGTTGAGCTGGTAGCACAAAAATTGTCTTCCAAGTCTGCGCGATTTTTAAGCTATTTTTGTTCCTGTATTTCTATTATATTTATCTATATTCGAATTAACGATTTGCAAGTCAAGACGCACTGGGAATTAATCAGTCATTGAAAGACAATTCTGAAAATTAGTGTCATACTGTTAGGCTCTCTTCTCGGATCCACTTAAATTTTTATTACGTGTATTTATGCTTGCTTTGTCTAGTAGCAAACAATATACAAAAATTATGCATTTTTATGTATAAAAAGAACCTTAGAATAATAACTAAAAATTCATATAACTTTTTTAGGCTTCACCTACGAGCATATTCTGTTTCTTTGTATTATACACATTGACAAATGGAACCACTGTATATTTTTAAACGAACGTTCGCTTTCCCAGTTTCAAAATATTTTTTCGGAACAAAGGAATACTGTGCAACTTTTCTTTTTAACATGATATTCGGAAAATTTCTCAAGAAAACTATTAAAAATAAAACTATTAACTATTAAAAATGAAATTATCATTATACCTAGAGAGGCCTGAAAAATCATTTGAATCCAGTTACGTAAAAAAAGAAATGGCATCGCGTTGATGTCGCAATTCCACTTTTTCTCGGAGTTTGCTGAACGAAGAAAAAGAATAGGAGTCGCAGTAGAGAAAATATACATATCGAGGGTGTCCGATGATTGATTCGACACAGAATACGTTAGAACGCTATCGGGAAAAAGTGCTCGGTTATTGCAGGAGCGGAAGAAAGAGCGAGACAAAGGGGATAGACGACGAGGAGCGCCGCGTGCAATCAGTTCCTCGACGCACGCACACCTTTTCGAGGAAAAATCTGGGTCGAAAATGCGAGAATGGGGGCGTGTTTGCTATCGGTTTTTAAACGAGAATAGGTCGCGACGGTGGATTCTTATGTAGGCGATAACGCGGGAATCTATGTTGCGTGGGAATCGCGTTTGTCTTGGCGATAAACTCGCACGCGTACGCGGGAAATCTTGATTTTGCATTTTCTGTGCATCGGAGAATTAAATCGCGGTGTCTGGGGTATGTTCGAGGGGATTCGCGAAGATTTCTGAATGCTGGAATGCACATTCAGTTCCGCGAAGAAAATGCATTTGGGTTGCAAAGTGCATTCTATGATTCTTTCATATTTCGCACTCGATTTTCCATTGATTTTCTATTAATTTCGTATTTAATTCTCTAATTGTCTATTTAATATCTGCTGTGCTATTTAACTTGTTTTTAACAAGATTTCTATTTATACCCTTCCTACATGTTTAAATGTTTGAAATGCTGATAACAGAATTGTTTAAACATATTTAAATGTTTGTCAAATATAGCATAAAGAATTCACTCATTAACGTAGCTTTTAAAGTTACAGTAAAAACCATGTTTAAAGTTGCGAACCTGATAAAATTACCTGAGAGTTTTTCACCTGTTTCAAAATTTGTTTAAACAAATTCTAACGCGTTTCCAATCTTATAGAAATGTATACTGTTATATTAAAGACAATCTGCGGAATGTAGCTAACGATATTTTCCACTGATTTTTCGATTTGTTACGTTTTCTAAATTATCGGAGAAAATCAAAGCAACAATAATCTTGAATAGCACTTGAAGAAACAATTCGATTTTTGTCATCAAAGTATAATCAGAGACTTTTAAGACCCATTCTATTAAAAATATTATAACTACATTAAATTATTTTATTCCACCTTTTCGCTCACAGTTCTCAATGAAAATGCAGATCGAGCTCTCGAATCCTAATATAAAATAAATGAAGTAGGAAGAAGTAATAGAAGAACTATCGCTCGACTGTCATTAAATTTTACTGTCAGACTAGCAAGGGAGTAAAGTCCGCGACCGTAAAGCAGAGTGCAAAGGTGTAAGGTGTAAAATGGATTTCAAGTGAAATTTCAAGTTACAAGGAACAGTTTACGAGTCGGGAAAAACCTGACCGTTGTAATAGAATACCGTGAAATTATTGTAAATTGCGGGAATTCGTGCCTCGAAGCGCCCGATGCACGCGGTTCCACCGATAAGCCGCGCGCCGTTCGCCGATTAATTGAAGTTCTCAGCGGTATGTCGTTAGTAAACCGTACCGTAACGACCCCATAAACTTTTTACGGTTACCATTACACCGCCAATTACAGCGGTAACAATGAAGCGTCAAATACCCGGAGCATTCGATATCTTTATTCGAAACGAACGGCCGATAACAGCTTGCCTGGAACTGCTACTTTCAATTGCATTTGCACTTCCTCCCTTATGGTTATCGCTCTGCAAAAAATATTAATTCGTTCCCGATGCACTATTTTGTCTGCCATTATATTTTTGCTTCTTTCGGTTCGAAGCATTATTGGAAATATTAGGATAATGTCCAGTTTGTGTTTTCGTTTAACTGGTGAATGGGAAATTGGCAAAGTGGTGGCTTAAATACTACATACTGTGTAATATAGTACACCACAGAACATTTTCAACGAGATCCATGATTGATTTAATTTGGTACAATCTGGTACAAGTGTGTTTAGCGGTAGAAATCTTGTAGACACCTTCTTCAAGTTTTCCATGGTACTTAGTTTCTTAAATAAAAATATATTCTGGTGATAGATCAAGATTCCTTGGGTATTATAAAAAAAAATCAGTACCATACGACAAATAGTTTCCGAGATAAAAATTAGCGAAAGTAGCATGACTTATTTCGATCTTTAACATCATCAGATGTCTGACCACAGGCGAACCTTAACTACTTGATTCGGGTGCAGCGACATTAAGAATTTTAATTTCCTGTATTTTCTAAACAGATTAAAAACGAGCAAACTGATAACATAAACCCCTCCTAATTGTTCATATTCTGTACAGAACAACAATCAATCTTCCCCAAAACTGTCAACATAGTTCAGAAAAAGCATACAATTGAACAAATCTATCATTATGCTCGTAAAATGTTCAGAATAGCTTCAAAGATTTGTATCTTCTGAACAAATTAAAAATCAGCATACTGATGACTTAAACACATAGTGGGCTGGATCGAAGATTTTAATGACATTTTAGTATAACTTCTGAACCATTAGAGATGTTGCACAGGAAAATATTAATAGATTCTATCTTTTTTAATAACATATAAACAAATTTGTCTCGGTAGTGTGATTTAACGTCGCATCGACAATAGTTATTTTTATTATACAATACATTTTGTTTATGTTTATCTAATTAGTCTTGCCCATGTTTTAGAAATCGACTTTTTTCCACTTTCTCAGGCCAAATACCCCACTGTGCGCAGCAAGCCAAAAGTATCGATTTTTCGGACAACCTCTTGAACGGCTGGCCACGATTGAAAAAAGGAAAGGGAAAGGAGGCGGCAGATCGATAATCAATTTAAAAACCCACGCGGTAGAAAGAGAGATAGAGAGAGAGAGAAAGAGAAAGAGGAAAGAAAAGCGCGGTATTCGTGTGATGCATTATCCCGCAGAATATTCGTAGTAGACAGAGAGTTTTTTTGCGGCAGTGAAAACGCCGTGCCACGGAATATTAATATCGCCATTATTTCCGCAATATCCCGGGCGGAACGAGGAGCACGCGTATTCGCCGCGTGCCCGACACTTTCTCGAGACAATGGGAGCCGAAACGAAACGAAGCGGAACGCCGCGCCAGTCGGCCAATATCCACGGTATGACGCCGAAAATTAAAAGCACCGGCAGATGCGCCGCGCCGCCTCCGCCCCAGTAAAAACAACGTTACCCTAAATCCGGTTAATTAGCGGAATGGCCACGCGTTCGCCGGGAACAGGCCACTTCGTGTACCAAATGCTTCGAGAAGTAACCCTCCGGCAATCTACGCTCTCTCTGATTTTTCTCGTCGTTACCGAGCCTCCCACGCCTCCTCCATTCTCTTCTTTACACTGTGCTCTTTCGAACCTATCATCCCACATTTTTTCACCATGTTTGTTATAGACTTTTCAATTAAAAATCTCTCCTTTCGTTTTCTGATTTATGGACTCGGTTAGTTCGCACTGTTTGAGAGGGAGAAACGGAAGCTACACGGGGTTGCTAGAGATCTGGATCGAATAATTCTCACATTCGTATCATGCTTCTCGAGTGAAAGAATTTTTCAGATATTTCGGAAATCGAACAGTGGGTGTACAAAGTATTCCTACACCTTTTAAAAACTAATAACTTTGTTGTTATTGTGTCAAACGACCTGATTTTTTCTAGTCAATTAGAAGCACTGGTTTACGAAATGACATGCAGAAATTTTTGAGTCCGGTAAACTAAAGAGCAGCCCAAATTCTTAATCATAGATTTCCACTAATTGTAAGAGTAAGACTGCTACTGTATGAAGGAGCATAACCTGTTTTAGGGTGGGTTTGTGTCACGACTTTAAAGTGTGACCTTTAAATTCGTTATTTCATATATATACTATGTTTTATTAAGATTTCCCGATTAAAAACACAGAGTATTAATATTGTGATCACAATGGAAACGTAAAGACGAACTGGCGAGATAATGAAGTTCTCAGAACCTCGAGGAATCGCGCACCAGAACCATATTTGCTTACCGAGCGCGGAATCTTAGATCAAACACGTGTTTCACTCACACGTATCCAGTTTCTATAGTGCTCTCCACCGAGATCGTGCGAAGAACGCAGTCCAATCATAGCAGAATCGCGCCGGTTTCAATTCCTGCGAACAATACTCTTCCAATTGCAACGAGTGCACTCGAACAAGTCGCTCAAACCGATCTCCACTCGAAGGATTAAATATTTTCTGTTTAAACACGTGCGTTGATTTCCTTTGGTTTCTCGCCGTCGTCTACGTGTCTGCGGCTACCCCACTCCAATCACGTGCTTGCTCTTGCTATGGGCTACCATTCAAGTCAGTGATATCCTTATTACATTCATGATACCACTTTTACCATTTATACTGATATATATTATACTATACAGGGTGTCCCAAAATTCCTTCAACAGCCGGAAATGGGAGGTTCCTGAGATTATTTGAAGCAACATTTTCCTTTGCAAAAATGTTATCCGCGGCTTCGTTTAGGAGTTATTAACGAAAAACACTGACCAATCAGAGCGCGACCTTGACGCGAGCTGGCCCAGTCGGCCCGGCGCGCCAACTATCTATTGGCCGACTGGGCCAGCTCGCGTCAAGGTCGCGCTCTGATTGGTCCGTGTTTTTCGTTAATAACTCCTAAACGAAGCCGCGGATAACATTTTTGCAAAGGAAAATGTCGCTTCAAATGACGTTAGGAACCTCCCATTTCCGGCTGTTGAAGGAATTTTGGGACACCCTGTATATTATACTTGAATATAACTTGAACTGTGTAATCGTGTTTCCCGAGTACTTTGCGAGGTATTTCATTGATTCAAAAAGTTAACAGTAAGTATTCGAAATATTGGGTTACTCATTCAAGGCACAAAAAAATTTGTTGAAGGTGGTTTCCTGGAAACACGGGGCGACACTCTTTCATAAGAGAACATCTAACTTTGTATGCGTTTCTCTCGGCGACTACTGAAGATATGTAACTGAATCAAGATGCAAATTACAGATGCACGTCTGCTATTTTATGTAATTTCTTCAAAATTTGAAGGCAATTATTAAGAACAAAGAAAAATTATTTTTTGTGGACCATGATGAAAATCAAACTGACATTTTATAACTGAAAAAGTTTCTTCCACCTTCGTAATCGTTTTTCTCAGCGACTACTTGAGATATTCGAATAAACCTAATTGCAATTTGTAGATACATCTCAGCTCCATCACGCAAATTTTCAGAATTTTATGTTAGTTGTTAAAGTCAGGAATAAATAATTTGTCAGAGGAAAGAATAATAGAATTTGACATTCATAAATAATCGAACTCCCCTAACTTCATAATCGTTTTTCTCGACAACTACTTGAGATATTCAAAAAAACCCAAGTGCAAACAATAGGTGTATCCTAGCTGTACCTCGCACATTTTTGTCAAAATTTTAGGTCAGTCTTTATAGGCAGGAATAAATAATTTGCCGGAGGTGGCGTTGAGAAAGAAAAATCGAACACGCATAACAAGCGATAGCCGGCGGAAAAAATGGCAATTCGAAGTTCAATCGCTGCCGATCAGAAAGATAGCGTAGGGCTCGATGTCCATTTACATAATATCGGGTCGTTAAACGAAAATACGATCCGCGTTTCGCGTCCGTCGTCCGTATCTGGCCAGTTTATTGCTGTAACATGTACACGAGAATCGTGGGCGATTGGCATGCACGATCCAGATTTTCTTTTTTTACTATGCCAGAGTTAACTGCCTGCCGTTTATGATCCTCGAGGTCGGGTGTCGGTCTTATTTTCACATTATCGATGTCGTAACAGCTGTAAAAACGGTTTAATTCACCTTTTGTTTGACCTTTCTGCGGCGCGATCGCATCTTTCATAAAATATCCTCGCCGAATTTCGTCATTTTTCCACTCGTATCTGATTACAGGAAGTCGTGGTTAAGAATTTTTATACTCTCTTGTGGACCGAATTAGTATTTCTTCGTCGTAATTATTACAAAAAGCTCAAAAGAGAAATTAATGCGATACTTTTCATAGTAAAAATTGTTTAAACGTTGTTGGAGGCTTATTGACAAAATACAATATTTATTTAGAAGAATTTGTAGAACTCTTGAGTTGAGAAACATTTATATCGCTATTATAAAAAATTATCAATGTTTGATAAAAATTTTTCGTTTGCTTGAAAAATAATTTAAACAAGTTCTAGTGTTTATAATATTGTAAAAGTATATCATTGTACTCGAGAAACACTGTAGAATCCACATAATCTTTACAGTTAAATTGCGAAAAATGTTCGAAGTTAATTGTTTCTTCAAAATTCCCCTGAAGGATACAATAATAATATTTCTGGAAAAAACACAAACGTAAGGAACGGATCTAGAATTGCCAAGTATACCAATTTCGAGGAGGGGATAATTTTTTCGACCCCCCATCATTGTCCCTACTCCATGCAAAAAGGCTCGTTCACCATAATAATCCTTCAAAAGCCCCATCAATCGTTCTCCGAGCGTCGACCGAGGCGTATCAATTACCTAGTAATTAAAAACAGTGTTTAACTCAGAAGTTTCCATTGGCAACTGACATTATTCGCAACGCGGGAGCCACCGTGGTATCTGGACAGTTCTGATTCAACGCATATTTCACAATCCGCAAGTCTGACGAGTTCTAATGGCTCTAAGTGTGAGAAATTCTAATAGAGTTTCGGCTTCCGAAGTTCCGGCAACTTCGAAATCAGTTCTAATCCCGGTGTTAATCCCATCCGAGGATGTAAATTATGGTTTTCCCTCCGACGATGTTTGCCGAGTACTTCAAGACCCGATTTTGCAGAGTTTAACGCCGCGCGTGCGCCAAAGTGTCTAGTAAGCTAAGCTATTTTATTGCCTTTTTATAGAATTCGTCTCCGAAACTGTGAATTCCCATAAAAACTTGTTATTTAATGTTTAACAATTAGCATATTTATACTTTATAATAACAGACTTCATTTTTGACAATATAGGATTATTTACTATTTTATTTTGCCTAGTTATTTAATTATTTTCAGTAAAATAATATTATTGTACAATAGATCTAAAATAAAATCAATATAGATTTTTATTTGGCTGCACTTTACTTTTCTGAACTCAAGATTTGTGCCTTTCTCCTATTAATTTTGATGAATTTGGTATGTAATCCAGTAGATTTGTGCCGGGAGCGGTTGCAGGTCGAAGTTTCGATCCTGCAGGATCAATGGTTCAGGAGTTATGCTTGCTTAAAGTTCAACAATCTACAGTGTTTTTGACAGATAAGGGCGCCGCCATATTGGTTTGTAGTGACGACCGCGAGCCGCTTACCGAGCAGAACCGCTAGGTGGTAGTTAATTGGTGACTAGGTCGGGGGGCGAACCAATATGTCGGCGCCCTTGTCAAAAACACTGTAGATTGTTGAACTTTAAGCAAGCATAACTCCTGAACCATTGATCCTGCAGGATCGAAACTTCGACCTGCAACCGCTCCCGGTACAAATCTACTGGATTACATACCAAATACATCATAATTTATACGAGAAAGGCAGAAATTTTGAGTCTGGTAAAGTAAAGGGCAGCCATTAATTTTAATATTAACCCCTAATATTAACTTAATTTTTAATATTCGTTGTTTAAGTCTCTTGATCAAGATTTCTACAGAACAAAGTAGAGTCAACACAGATTTCGATGTGCTCGAGTTCAGTTCATAATAATTTGTACTCCATATTAATTTTTATATCGAATTTCATGTTCCGTGTGATTTATTGAATTTTATTTTGCATTTTTCGTGACAGTACATATCGCGCACGGTACGGGTAAATATCTGAAATGCAGTCGAGCATACGGCGACATCCTCGTCTGTGTCACCAATACCTAATCGCGAACTCTGTAATGAACGCATCTGGCACGCAGGAAATTATCGCGAAGCAAATATTTTCCGTGGGTCGCATCGGATCGTCAGATACTATTTACTCGTCGAACCGTGGTACGTTTCGCTACACTAATTCCCGGTTGCAGTCCTCCAAAATTCGCAGGAACATTTTTCCAAAATTTCAGACTAGTCGTTAAGGGTAGAAAAGAAAATGATTTTCTCAATATTGATTTTGGAACGAAAAATTGAATATTGATTGTTGTGAAACGACTGTAAATGATTAATTTTGTACATAGTTTTCTCAATAACCGCGCAAGATATTCACACGAACCAAAAAGCATATAGTAGATCCACTTTCGCTTTACCCTCTTAATTTTTTTCAAAATTTTTCGCTCACTTGTTAAAGTACAAAAAAATCATTCCTTCTAAGTGACGAGTTACACGCTCTCTTGTGAGAAGAAAGCAACCCTTAACTTTGCAAGCTTCTTTCTCTCCAACTACGCAAGCAATTCCTGCAAAACAAAGACCATAAAATACCTACACCCCTTCGCTCTACTTTCTCCATTATTCCCATATTTTTATATCTCTTATTAATGCAACAAACAAAATAATTTCTGAAGACTGATGCGAGAAGGAGATTCATTTTCTTCCGTGGGGAATAAATTTCCGATTCGAGGAATACTGATTCAATTTTCCCAGGGAGGTCTGTGCGTGTCGGAACGCGGACTTGCGATTGCAAAGAGAGGTGAGGGGCGTAGCGGGCTGGTTTTGCGAGAGAGCTGGAAGGCGCGGGCACGTTCCCCCGCGAGGAATTAAATAATACCGAGGCGGCGCGGTTAGATCGTCGAGAAATGTGCGGCACGTTTGCAATTTTATCTTCTGATTTGTTTACCTACGTTTATTCCCGTATTCCGTCCCGAGTGGACGTGAATTTATTCAGAAAGAAGACGGCCAGACTTCGAACGACTGACTGGAGACCCGTTCGAGCCGGTCTTTGCTCCATTTTTAAAATTCTTTACGACCCCTTCTTCTTCGGCACTGCCAGACTCAGCGCGGGTGAAAGGTCACGTAAACAGCCTGGGCAAGGGCAATTTGCTCCCTACCACCCCTGTCAGCCCTTTTACCGAATCCGAAAACCCGGCGAGGTCGTTGCAACATTCGTTTGTTCGCGAAAATAATTTATTTCTGCGATTCTAGCAGCTTTTCAACGAACATTTTCCGGAAACCTTGGATGACGATGTTTGAACTATTATTATTTTCAGGGAACAATTTTCGGGATGGTGTTGCTAGCCTTATTTTAAAGGGTGAAGCTTTTACTTCCACTTATACCTGGTTTAATTTTTTTTAACATTACTTTTGCAATACCATGCGCGCTACAGCGATCAGTCGCTATTTTTAAAGGTTTGACTTTACATGTATCTCTCTGGGGATTGAAAAGTTGAACCAATTGTATCACTACAAAAAATAATCGTATAATGATCTGCGTGGGCTCATTTTAAAGGGCCTAACCTCTGCTTTCACCTCCACTAATTAATTTTTTTTGCAGCACTTTATTTCTACTAGAAATCGCATCGAAAAGGAGATTGTAGTATTTGAAAAATCGAATAAATCAAAGGTCAGGTGGTTACATTTTTAAAAATAATGTTTGGCAAGTGTGTCGTAACTTCATGAGAACTTTCTACAAACCACAGCTTATTACAGCAGAAATTGGTCGGAGATCTCTGGTGGTTTGAAAATTTCCAATCCACCGCAACTTTTTCAATTTCGAACGTGTTTACGAACTTTCGAAAATTTTTTCCACCACTCAAACCATTACGTACTCAAAGACCGAAGTTTCGCCTTCTCAGTAATCACTGAAAACTTTCCGTGCGATTTTTTCCGGCCATTCTATGCCGATTTGAATTTAAACCGCGAAGGCTGGCAGATAGCACTGCGAAAAGATTGCAGATGATATTTTGAAAAATTAAAAAACATCGAAGTGATGAATATTGACGATTTATACAGGCATGTTGGACACTTTTCTGGCCGGATAATTTATTTTCCTGTCGCGCTTTGAATTCCTAAAGGCGCGTTTCCTTCTCGACGATCAAAACGTGGCGCATGCACATAAATTAAACAAATGAATCGACTGTTCGTTAGCATCGCCAATTAAAAGCGAAATGAACAACAGCTATGCCCCCCCATTCGGTTACGTGTCGGACGTTTTATCGTCGCTTTATTAGACAGACGAATCTGCCATAAAATCTTTAGTCACGTTCTCCCGAGAACAAAGTGCAAATATCGTGCTTCTTTTAAAGCTGGGGTGGAGGAGCGCATTAAAATTTCCCGACGTTCCACGCGATCGTAAACGCGCAAAGTAAGTATCTCGGCTCGCTCTTACCGGAGATCTAATTAATTCCTACGAAATTATTCGATGAAATATTATTTAGTTCTATTGCGAAGAACCAAATCAGTTCTCCAGTGTCCTCTTGAAAATTATGGAAACTCATTGTTGCACTCGAGGCTGCACATTTCGCCATTACAAAAGTAGACACGGTGACTCGAGAATTTTCCACGTCAATTTTTTCCCAATTCCAGTCGCACAAAAGGCACGACTCCTCCCAATTACCGGGACCACCCATTTGCAATAAAATCCGCCGCTATAGATGCGCCGTTGCATCCGTGGCAGAGACTTCCTCGTAGAAAAATAGATATCGTTACGTCATCCAATTTTTTCGCTGCGCATTTCGCCTGCTATTTGCTGTCGGACAAAAGACTACAGCGGCAACCGGGATAATCGGGAGTCGAGCACGTAAATCATTTTTAAAAATTTTGTCGGCGGTGTTTTATAACTGTTACAACTTTTCTAAACAAACTCGAACAATGGTCTACCTTGGCTTCATTTCAAATGTTGTCTCTACTTTTGGATCTCTTAAATCATACAGTGGGAGTCAAACGTGAGTATACACCTCGAGAACACGGCATTTATTTAGCAATTATTCGATATATGTTACGTTAATGGAAAAGTTATTTGAAAAACGTAAAGTGTAGAATTAATGGTAATTAAATGTAATAAATACATAATATTTGAGATATATACAGGGTGTCCCAAAATTCCTTCAACAGCCGGAAATGGGAGGTTCCTAAGATCATTTGAAGCGACATTTTCCTTTGCAAAAATGTTATTCGCGGCTTTGTTTAAGAGTTATTAACGAAAAACAATGACCAATCAGAGCGCGACCTTGACGCGAGTCGGCCCAGACGGCCCGGCGCGCCAACTGTCTATTGGCCGACTGTGCCAACTCGCGTCTAGGTCGCGCTCTGATTGGTCCGTGTTTTTCGTGAATAACTCTTAAACAAAGCCGCGGATAACCTTTTTGCTAAGGAAAATGTTGCTTCAAATGATCCCAGGAACCTGCCATTTCCGGCTGTTGAAGGAATTTTGGGACACCCTGTATACAAATCTCGTTCGAAGCTTATTTGAAAGCGTGAAGTCTACATTTGACTCCACTAAATTATTTTTTTAAATCGTGCTTCTGTGTCGAGAAACGAGCATCAAAGCCAGGATGATTCCTCTTCTTTTCAAATTTTGATTTCAAGAAGCTTGAGAAGTGCGTTTTCGAAGGACACTATGTAGTTAGGCTCGAGTGGAAGCGTAGAGGACAGGTAATCGTGAATTAGCATGACAATGGCACGGCGTGGATCACGTCGCTCGAGATAAGCAGCAATTTATGAGAGAGGAACAGGAGGCTCGACCGCCTTATTACACACTTACACGACCAGCGCGTAAACGGATTAGATGCGATCGTCGTTTTCAATCAGCGTTGGTCGACTGATATACATACGTCGTAATTGCACTGGTTCCATCTTTGTCTCCAGATTCGAAATATGTAATACAACAACGCAAGTAACAAAATTCATTAAAACATTTCAGTCTTGATACAACCCACTGGTTCCACGTGAAATCTCTCCGTCACGTTGTTAAGAATTTAGTATGACGTAGTATATGGATAATTAGGGACGGTTTATGTCATCAGTTTCCTGGATTTTAATTCGTTTACGGCGCCACTTTATACGGCATTTCGCTATAACGGCCTTTTTTAATCATGGCACTGTTTCGATTTACGGCCCACGATGTTTCGTTGTAACGGCCAAAAAAATGCTGTACGTACTGTTAGCGACCTCTGTTTACTCGCTCCGCGAGAGTTCCAAATTCTCCCTTTCAGAAACGTTCATTGAATTTGGAGATTGATACCGATAAAAATAAAATGAGAAGCGGAAAATCTGTCAGGCTAGCGACTAAACTATAAATTTTACGTCGTATTGAAGCTGGTGAGAAAATTCTTCAAATTTGTAAGGCAATGGAACTAGCAATGTCTACCGTTCAAACTATTCGCGATAGAGAAGAAGAAATTAAAACACATCCGCCATTTGCTGCACCTTTGAGTGTCTCAAAATTAACTCGCCAAAGAAGCAGCATTATGGAAAAACTATTAGATATGCGGATTGAAGACAAGAGAATGAAAAATTGGAACGGATCCAATTGAATTTGTATGGTTTTGTGTGTAAATAATTGATTCGTTAGTGTACTGATAAACGTTTGTTTAAAACATTTTTTAATTGCACGCGGAGACCCTGTATAAGGAGAAAAGATTCGCATTTCACTG
The DNA here is from genome assembly GCA_963966675.1 of Lasioglossum calceatum. Lineage (NCBI taxonomy): Eukaryota > Metazoa > Arthropoda > Insecta > Hymenoptera > Halictidae > Lasioglossum > Lasioglossum calceatum. The sequence goes on from OZ016548.1 coordinate 1,691,390, forward strand.
GCGATGTTACCTACGCTAGCTCGGCGCGACGGTCGAAATTGAAAGTTCATTATCGCGCAGTTTCACCGAAATACTCGAGGCGGTGCATAATTCGACCGGTGTCCGAGTTGCAGTCCGGTGCAACTGCGAGCCCGGGCGAGTACCACCCAGGAAGACGCAGAGCGCGCGGCAACAACGATGATATAAACGGCAGCAATCAGGGGATTGATTACGAGCGATTAGTGAAGTGTTCCGAACTGCTAGCGCGGAGAGATTACAATGTGCCAATTATTGCGAGGAGCGTTTTATAGCCCTATTATTATCCGCGCGGTTTCAACCAGGATTACAGAGCTGCCCCTCCCAATGAATCGATGATTGAGAGTCATCTCGCGTATGATAGCTGCGTCCCCCTTCGCCCCCCCCCGTTAATAAAAGAACCACCCGACGGTTGATATTCCGCGTTTACGCCATTTTTCACCTTTCCGCGCTCTCGTTTAACGCTCAGTCAACTGACAATCGCGCGAAAATCTCCGCTCTAATTGCTCGCGAATTTTCTTCAATTAATTTCGTTCCGCACATCGTAACAACCTCCTTCATCGAGAAACTCTCAACAAATTTTCGTTGCGAACTTTTCGAAACTAATTGTTTGCAAATCTTCATTTTGCTTGAAATCTGCACTGTGTTATTATAATTAATTTTAATTAATAGGAACCGTATGCTTCACGGAAATCTACGTACTTTGAGAAACTTGAATCATTAATTTCAGGATTTCAATTAAAATCTATGTGGTTTGTCGCTTTTCTCTGTGCACTGTATTTTTAAGAAATTTCTTGTAATTAGTGAAATATTAGAGAGATGTAGAGTAAATTTATATAAAATGCAGATCTTTTGGAACATTGATCTCTCCTATTATTTTGTATTAAACACAATTCATATGTGGCAAAAATAAATATTATAGTCATTTACAGTAAATTTATACTCCCTCTGTCCTATAGTGATAGTAGCAAGTGAATATTTCAACGTGAATTATTGGCGAATGCAGCTGTCATTTGTTTTGACACATCTTTCAATGTTTAGGTTAACCCAATTATTACGAATTATAACTATTTTTCCTATTTCATCCGCTGATCGAAATCAATTGTTTTATTTCAGTCGAATATCAACACATTGTAAACGTAAGATGAAAAAAAAACAAATTATGCTGGAAGTAATGAAGAACGATGGCTCCAATAATTTTAAGCTCACGCATATAGGGAAAGCAAATCATTGAAAAATCCAGAAACTATCTGAACACTCAAAATAAAAATTGGGAGTATTATTTTTAACTTATTGTTTAATGTAATCTAGTTTTTTGATACTAAATGTTGCGTTCTAGATTTATCTTCTTCTGCTACTATTATTATGGGACAAATTAAATGCATCAACTGATACTATTATCATGGAACAGAATGAGTGAAACATCGAGTGCTTCCGCAGTTATGGCACTTCTTTGTGATGTATCCATTCAGATAGAAGTGTAAGCATTTTTCGGTCAATTCAAATTTTCTATTGGTTCATCGTACCATTTTTTGATTGCCCACAGAGTTTTAGGGTCGAAACAAGACGCGTTCGCGCTGATTAGGCGTTGCGTTTGATAGATTAGCCAATTCGATGCTACGCCTTTGTTGTCGGTACGTCTTAACAAGACGCTTGGAGCCCCTCGCTCCGGTCTTATCGAACGAAGCGAACGCTCGGTTATTGGAACGTTAATACGATCAGCTCAAGATACGCAAACGGATCCAGGTAGATCTTTCAAAGCCGTTGGACCTCAGACGGATCTCTGAAAACATATAGTATCTAGGAATTTGTATTTATTTATTCGCGCTATCGAAAGAAAAACTTGATACGAACCAAGACTTTCCGATTGTTGTAAGTAAAAAGAATCGATTCGAGCAAATAGTTCTTGAGATAAAAATTTTTTAGTGCGAACTACCCACAGCAAAGTTTACAGACTCGTATTTTCTAAACAATTTAAAAATCGACGAACCGATGAAGAAAGACCAGAAAGACTTGTCCTAGTTCCCAGAATCGCCCTGTATAAATCTTAAGCTTGATCTAGAGCACGTTATCAGAGAAAGGCGGTTGCACGCGTAAAAAGATAACCGCAGGTTCGCGATATTGCGAATCGCAAGTTGGAATTACGACACGCCTCGAGGAGTATCTACGATATCGATCGACTCAACGTGAGATGCACTGGCGATGCGGCCGAGATTCGTTGCACACGCGAGCGCGACCCTATCGTCACGTTTGCTCCCGTTGCACCGACTTTTTTGCATCGCTGCTGCATCAGCGACGTTCGAAAATTAACCGTTGCAAGCTGCATCGATTGCAATTCCAAAAATTCGAACTTTTAATCACATAAATCCCCTCGGATATGATACCAACAATTCTGTAATCAGAATTGCTTCATTGCACTCTTCAAAAAGTACCTTTGTTCCCAAAACATGAAAAATTTTGTTCATTTCATTTTTTAAAAATAAATTTGAATATTGTTCAGCTAAAGTTTCATTTCTGTCTTGATAAATAGACTGACCATTTTTATACACTTGGGTGCATTTATGAATCTGTACAATGCAAGCAAACGTATGCACTCACAAATGCATAATGTTCATTGGCAACAAAACAAATTGTCAAAATATTTTATGAAAATGGGATTTATATGTGATGAAATTGATACCAGTTTAGAATATTATTAATGACACGTGCTGTTAGTTCAAAATATTAACACAATTTAAACTATTGTTAATAAAAATTATGTATTTATAATATTCTAGACAATATTACTAAAAAATTTGTATTTATTAGTAATTTATGAATTTATTAGTAAAATTTCAAAAGAAGTACGAGTGCCTTGAATTATTTTACATATTAACAGAAGTTTAATGCTACATAATAAGATTTAGAATACAATTGATAAAATATAAAATATCGTTTCCAATATTAGTTAAATTTAGAGAAGATGTTTTCAATCATTCATGAAATTTATATTATTACGAATAAACATGGTATTAAAAGTCATCAGTCAAAATTTATAATATTACGAACAAACATGATATTAAAAGTCATCAGTCAAAATTTATATTACGAATAATCATGATATTAAAAGTCATCATTCAAAATTTATAATATTACGAGTAAACATGATATTTAAAGTCATTTAAATTATTGCCCACTGTTTGCAGCAGTAAATGATAAATTTACATAATTCATCGAATGCGTAAAATAATAAAATTGTAGCAGACGAGAGCTCGCAACGAGAACAAAACCAGAAATTGCATTGTTTAAAGTTTAAGGTGTGCATTGGGTTTGAAGATCACGGACGGTGATATTATAGTTTGCGCCATTTGATGAACGAAATCGGGAATGTCGAGGACTCGATACGCATCGAGAAATCCCATTCGAATTATACGGATGAAGTGGCAGAATAGAAGGATATACGCGGACATTCTCGAGTGTGATATCCGAAAGAAACACACTGCCATTCCCGAAGGCCAATGATATGCCCGAGGCATGCACACGTTCCGTCCCCTCTACGCTGCATATCTTGGCGCATTTCAAGCATGACTGATCAACGCGTCGGATAATTTATCCGTCGATGTCTAACAAATTCGAAAATGGACGCCAGCCATGCGGAAATCTGTTTGTGTGGATTTAAAAGGGGAACTGAAGTCTTTATCGGGGTCATGAATGCATTGTTGCGTCTCCTGAACTGTGCATCCTTACACGGATATATGAATAAAACATTTTATTCGAAGCATACTGGAATGAACACATCCGTTTCTCAATTGTTTGTTATTTTGTATTCCCTCTGTCCCATAATATTAATCGAATTGTAGATTTTTAAAAGACTCGCTAACATTTATTAAGCAAAATACATTAGTTTTCTTGTCTCTGTGTTTGTTCATTTTTATCTGCATTCGCCAATAATTCCCGTTCAAAGATTCACTTGCTGCTATTATTACGGGACAGAGGGAGTATTATTTTCTGTGTGTGCATACAATTTTCGGGGAAGACAAAATGCATTGTTGCTTATTAAATATTTAGATAGAGACGAATTGAAACGCGAACGTATTTATTTCTTAATTTTGTTCTGTGTTATAAGTTTTGATATTAGTTTTTGTGAAGTGTGTAAACAAAATTGTTTAAAATAAGTTTGTTGGCAAGAAATTTGAAAAATAATTCGGAGTGATAAGGGTTAGAAGTTCAGTGTCTAAACAAGATAATAACCATGAAAATTGATCGATCACGTCACAATAAAGTTCCACTCTATTGTAATACAGCGTTTAATAAGGGAAGAAATTGTAAATTCAACGAGGATGCAATGAATGCACGTCAATGCGAACTTCAATAGATAATAGTACAGTATATTACGTCTAACGGTGGGCTCCTACATGACCAAACATCCGGAGGAAATACGAGATCGTTGGGATACCATCTAATGGAGAATTCTATCTTGACGTTAATTGCGGTATTTCGATATAGAAGGATTATGTATGGTATCGATCCCCCTGAGGAAACGCATCGACGCTCCAGGGTGTGCTCTACACTATGTGTAATCTGTGTATATTACATGCGTCGCTGACCAAACTATTATATATTTCCACAGAAAACCCAACAATCATTTATTTCCTCCACTTCCTCTGCCAATATTTCTCGGCTGGAAACTCCGAGCTGTTCGAAATTACTTATTGCGTATTTTCTGCATACTAATCACTCGTGCTTCATAAATTAATTACAGATGTCGAGCTGTGCGAATTTTATAAATCAACTTCCTTATGAACGTACCTTTAATTAAATTGATTAGGACATAATGGGCTTATGGGGATTTTAGCATAATTCCCACTTACGTTCCGTGCGCTCTAATTTCTAAAATCCTTCCTGCGAGTTTCGAATTTTCTAATTAAATTCTCCCTGAAAAGGATTTTTCTTATTTTGACTAGCAGGAAGTATTAAATTAAATTAAATTAAAATGCTATTGTGTTACACGTTTCGTCGGAATACTGTATTTGGTTCATTTAATTTTCTAAAAATTTGTGTATTGAGAATTTAATAACTTTTTCTCGCAAACGAATTTTATTCTTATTTCGGTTTCCACGTGAAATTAAATGAACTTAAATTAGGTTATATTAAAATGCTATGGGGTTACACATTTTACTATTGTGCTGATTCGTTTTACATTATTTACAGTTTTATTCTTTTACATACAAGAAGAATTGAATGCATTTATTTATTATATTTTATTTTTTACTTAGAAGTAGGCATTTATATAGGTGACAAAAATAAACTGGTGCAATTTGAAATAGTAGACAAATTAAAAGAATCCGAGAACATCGATATATTGTTTTTAATATTGTTAGGGTCATTAAAGAAAAAAGAAATTTATTATGTGTATTTTGTTTGTTGCGATCGATCCACACAATTTTTATTTCGCATAAAGTCCCTCAGTCTAGGTTCTTAAACGGTGTTCCGCGAGCTTTTTGCAAGTGTTCCGCGAAATATATCCAATATATTGAATAATATATTTATTTCTACACGGGATGTTTTTGTTTGTATTTTGGATCATAAATTTTGGTGTTCCGCAAATTTTTCATATAATCTAAACTGTTCACTTCAAAAAGGTTAAAAACCACTGGTTCAGTGTCTCGAAGACTATCGAACAGAGAAGACACGTGTAGACGTCGGAATTTGCGATTTTCGGATGCGTTGTGACCGCCAACGTGGAAGTTTGTGTCCTCGGCCAGAGATCAAGAGGTCAGAGGTAGACGCCGGGAGCGTCACGGGTAAAAACAATTAATAATCCCGTTATTAAAGATTCTCCGCACGTCGCGCACGCATGCCTGCATCCGGCCGGGCTGATTAATAGCTTAAAACCGGCGCGTCACCACGTGCGACGCGCTGTTTAATTGCGCGTTGCGCTCTCCTGGCAAGTAGCGAGCTGGAACGAGAGTGTGATATGCAGCTGGCACTGCGAGGGCGTTGCATCTTGCAGAAAATGCTCGCGAAGAAAGTTGGACAAACTTGAAGAATATTTTTTATTTCCGAAAAACTAGTTTCTCTTATGATAAATCGAAGTTTTGACATCAAGAAAATTGAATGTGGAGACTTTTGATCGAAATTAAGTATTGTATGAGATAGTACGTGGAAAATTGAGGGGGGTTTAAGTCATCACTTCGCCGATTTAGAAATTGTTTATACGATACAAGTCCTGAAACTTGTGAAAAGACAGGTTGCTTAATGAATTTTTATTTCGGACACTAATCATTGGATCGAGTTGAACCTTGACTTATCACAATCAGTAATATTCAGTTAACAATAAAACAATTTTACCCATTGATAAATTCATTTGAAAAGTATAAAAACAATTGCCCGACGAAATGAAACGTGCAAATTAGAAATTTTCTTAAAATTTCAATATTTCAACATCAAATATCAATGTCTAAAGCGTCAATTTTTCAATGAAAAAAATTTTTCGTAATAAATCAAAGCTTCCGGATTAAAACGAAAGAAGAGTCGACTCGATCGGATAATTAGTTCGCGAGATAAAAATTTATGAGTGCGGGCATTTTATTCACAGGATTTTACAATGTTTGCACGTTTATAAATTTATATCTTATAAATTATTTGTTCGATCGAGATGATTTTTGTTTGACGAGAATTTGTTCAACGAAGGATTGATCGCGAATTAACAGGGAACATTATTTTTGCTAAATGGAACGTCGGTTTTTCTAATAAATAAGAATCCTTGGCCTGGGTCCGACGTTCCCATGGCGCAGCAAGTAACGAAGCACCGTTAATAGCCACGACCACGCGCTCTAGGATCATTTAACGAGCCCCAGGATAATATCCCATCGCAAGTACGCCGAAATTGTGTGTAGCACAACGGATTACATGCTCAAAGATATATTCTATTCCATTCCGGAGTTTCGATTGTTAATACAGCTCGTTAGTACTTATCAAAATTTAATGGGTTTACAGCACGATAATTTACGAATCCTTTACAACCTAACAAACCCTGTACAATCTCATTAAAACATAAATTCCTTCCACCATTCGCAAATAATAACAAATGTCTAAATAATTACATATATTGCTAAAACAATAATTATTTTGTTCTCGAATAGTTCTTTTACACTGAAAACAACATAAGAACACACTGGAGTTTTGCAACTCTTTTATAATTGCATAAAGATACACAGTCCAGTGATTAAGCGTCGATCGAGAGCTTTGCCAGAAAAACGTCGAAGAAGAAAAATTAACGAATTTTGCCAGTGAGGAATTGTCAAGACGTTCTGAGGAAAATTAGGAGCGTAGTTTGAAGATATTGTCTCTCAGGTGGAAGAAGTTTCGTCGAGAAAAGTTCTCAAGTTTTTTGCAGGAGAGAAAAGGATGTAGCCTGTATGAAACAAAAATTGCTTTCCGAAAAGGCACGATGAGGGAAGAGAAAATAGTCCTGGAAGAAGGAACGGAATAAGGAGGGTGGGAGGGGGGAGGGATGTGAGGGGTTCATGGGTGGAGGGTCGGAGGCTGGAAAAAGTGCAGCCAGGGACGACAAATCAAATTTTCGCTCCGGCTGCACGGGGCCGCGGCCCATTGTTGCTTTTTATATGCAAAGCAAGGTTAAATTATGGCTGGAGAAAGGAGGCGGACGGATCCTGCGGACGGGTCGTGCCCATTGTGGTACTTGCTGACCGGAAGCATCATTGTACTACCACTGCCGTGAGTGGTGGCTTCTATTTAAATGTATTTCGTACGCTGTTCCAGTCTCTCGCCCCTTTTCGAGGCTGCCTGTTTTTAGGCGGAACCGGCAGCGCTGCTCGCAAAATTTTTATGGCCACCTAACAATTCACGATCTTCTCTCTCTCTCTCACTCTCTTGCTCTCTATGTGTCTCTCCTTTTCCTATCTTTTTCCCTTTGGGCTCGTTTTTATCGTAAAGAAATTCTTGATGAGTAATCGCATTTGGAATGATTCATTTAATTATTTAAGGTGAAATGTTCTTTTCTTGGACATCATTTTTTGCTGGCTTTAATTTTATTATGACTAATTATACGTACATTTATTTAAATAATTCGCAAACAACGGGTTGATTTTAGTCGCAAAACGTGTCCGGCTTAAGGCGTACGCACATTGAGTATAAACTTATAGTTGGACAGCTACTGTCATCGCGTCCCAGTATGGAGTACTTATATTTCAAAACAGCCACCTTATACGCGGTCCAGTTTTGATGAATTTCTTTGGGAGGTCTCTGTATGCCCTTCATTGCATCGCTAATTAATTATTGTAAAACGTTTAAGTAAATTGAGTGCAGTTTTGACTGTATACCACGTTGTTAAAATTATTTTTGAAATAAAAAGTCACGTCTGTGGTGCGGTATTATTATTAAAGAAGAATCAAGTCGATCGGATAGACAATTCCCGAGATAAAAATGTGTAAGCAGTTGTTTGTAAGTGCACCGTATCGTTAAACTGATTTCGTCAAACACTGTTCGAAGAATTGTATGTTATAAAAAAATTGACCTGCTTCAAAGTGATGACATAAACGCCCCCTAATTGTAAGTAATGTCCACAGAGCAACGATCAATCTCCCCCAGAGTCCTCTCTCTCTCTCGGCACCGTCCGCGAAACCGATCCCAAATCGATCTTTCTCCGACAAACGTGGCCAAGACAGTGGTACGCCGAGCAAAGAAATCCAATTTCTCCGAGCAGCGATTAAATTCGCGCACGAAATAATATTTCGCTTGAAAGCAGATTCGCGGTGCCGCCGGGAGCATTCCCAGCGTCAGATTGCAGCCGGGTGCATGTGCAGGGCGCCGAGGAAAATATATTAGAGCCCATCTGGCTGGCCTGGGGAAGGAGAGCTGATTTAAATTTCGCGGCTGCGCAATCTGACGAATAATATCGCCGATGTAAGGGCGAAACGACAGTATCGAGGTTACCCGGCTTCCGGAAATTTGCCTTTGCAAATTAAAGGAGGAAACTCGTTCGAAGGGGTTTTGGAGGGGAGGGGCACACGACCGTAACATGGCCGGTTTCCATAAAAATCATATCTGCTCGCGGAAGAACCGGCTGCGCCTTTTTATTTCTCTCGCACTTTCGCCAGACTGTAATTGAATTTCGTTGCCGGTTCGGATATCTGCGGTCGCCGCTGTCTTCGCGGCGAATTATTTATGCGTTCGCACTGTTCGCAGGCCGTGTTAACGCGTTGCCAATTCCGTGAATGGGATCCCGGAATTAGGTCAATCGGCGAGGGATTTAATTAAAATTTTCGATACCGATTCGATCGGATTTCTTTGTCGCTGGTCCGCAGGCTTGGGGATTGGTAGCACACTGGTAGGTTGGTTGTGGTGGTGGTAATAGTTATTTTGGTTATAGCAGTTGGTTATAGTTGCAGCCAGAATTGTGCAGATTTACAATTGAATTAGTCCAGGAATTATAATTACGAAGTAATTGAATTACATTGTGATTCAGTTGTATTGTAATTTATAAATCAGACCTTCATTCCATTAAATTACAATATAATTCGTAATTGCAATTGCGTACAATTATAAAATACTTTGTAATTAAATTATTTTACAATTAGAAAAATAGTAAAACTGATTTCATAGATATCTTTAGTAGTGCACGTATTACAATAGGACCCGCACAGAGTCGGAATAAAATCAATCTTGTCATTTTTATAAGGGAACATGTATGTAGATACTTTTAAGGTTCGGTAGTTTCAGTGTTAAGGATATAGAGGTATGTTTGCGAAATTGTTTAAATAAATATTGTTCAGAAAAAGGTTTACAGGCTACTTTGAAATAGTTAATATTTTTAATGCAAAAATTATGTGGAGATTGTATAAATATTATGAGCTCTTGCCAAAACATATATTATTTGTGGACATTATATCCTCTATTGCCAACGTAACAGACATTTAAAAATGACCACCTGGAAAACGACCATAACTTATGTAAAAATGGATATTTTTCAACCAAAAAATTGCTACAAGTTGTCAAAGGCACACCCTCTCGAACAAACAAAGTCTCGTAGAAAACAGTTCACAACTGTCAGAAAAAAAATGGTCAAACGACACTCTTTTTCCGCATTTCGGAAACCAGATTTTTCAAAGGCAGCGTCTTCCAATTTTCCGCCACTACTAAATTAGCAATCATGGTCCACCGTCGCCATTTTGTAGACGTCTAGTGGCTGTGCAGGGCCGGCGTAATCATCGAAATCGCGGTCGAACGGAGGGTCGGAACAAAGCGAATGGAAGACGAAAGGAAAATCGGTTGGGAACGGGTTAAAAAGAAGCCGGAAAATCCGGGTACACGTGTGCGCGAACATTCGGACGGACGTGACGAATGGGTATTAACTTTGCGCGGAGTTTGAAGCGTCTATCGGAAAGCCGATCGGGCCCGTTCATCGTATTTCAATCGTAACTTTTTTCCCGGTCCGATCGCTGTCGAGCTGTTTAACGGTGTGTTGTGTGTGTGTGTTTGCGTCGGTGTGATTGTAGAGGCGTGTGCGCGTCTACTCGTTACCGTGCCACGGCCTCGTTACTCGCTCCACGAGGAGAACTCATGAACATTATGGATGCAACGACGCCCTTTGACGCGATATTAGCTGCACGAAGCGCGAGATAAAGGAGGATTTCGGAGCACGCGACCGGAACCGCTGGCCCAGCTCGACCCGGCCCGGACCGCGCGCACCAGCTCCGCGAAATCAGGGACCGCTTTTAATAAACGATGCTCTTTAATCAACTATTTAAGTCGTCAGAAGATTATGCGGAATCGAGAAACCGACCGACCGGTATCGATTGCTCGGGCATCAAACGCGACGGGATAACGAGAGCGCTCTTTGATATCTTTGACGGGGCACCATGGAGTAGAATGTGGATTACTGGTGTGTAAAACCTCCTACGAATTTACGATGTTTTTTTTTGTTGCAAACTGTTCGTTGTTGTCGAAGTTTGGCTTGTTTTTCCTGCACGTTAAATCCTTTTCGGATGTCCTCCGATTACAATGAAAAACAAACATTTTTTAACAAGAATCCTGTAAATGTTTTAAAATGGAACTGGTCTTGTCTAAAGGGTCATAGTTTTGTGCAATTGTTCTAATTTTTTCGTTGAAAAATATTAACAGTTGTAGAAACTGTAACGATTCCTTTGGAGGGCCTTTTTTGAACGCCTACTGTGGTCACAGTCGAATGTAAACATATTTTATAGAGAAGCCTGTAAATATTTTCGAATGACACTTTCTGCATCCAAAAGGGAATACTTCCAACTAATAATCCTAGTCTTTTCATTGAAAAATATTAACAATCGCCAAAGATATAGTAATTTCATCGGAGATCCTTTTGCGGAAGCTGCAAGGACCAAATTGTTCTCCTTATCGGAATTGTTTTTCGAGCGATAATCCGGAAAGGACTGTTGTGGATTCGAAAATAATATCACAGACTCGCGGTCAGGTAGTAGATGTAACAGCTAAATTCGTTACACAAGTCGTTGCGCATCGCGTTTACAAATGAGAAGCATAACCGCTGAGATTGCACGCGTCGAGCAACTTGCAGAGCACAGGGAACGTCAGTCGTTCAATTAACATCCTCCCACAATCGGACCGGAAGTTTCCGCGGAAGTTTACGCAAAGCATTAGTTACATGCAGTTGTTGATAGACCTTTAAGCGTAATGTCTACCAATTATTAAACTATTCCTTGGAAACTCGGTTTGATCCTCCGCGTCTCGGTTATCCGCAGCTATTACCTCTTGTTAGCGGTCAGCTGACCGAGACTGGACGTTAATTAACACTGATAAACTCGTAAAAATGCTCTCAATTTTGATCGACTCGCATCGTTATCAATTTTCACAGCAACGTAACCGAAAACCTTGTGGAACAATTTTCTGTAAAATTAATAAAATCAGGAAAAACTCACTCACTTAAATGAATTTTAATTTGGTCGCCTATTTATTCATTTGATCGTGTAAAATTTGGAAGAATTGGGTACACAATTTTATATAAAATTAAGAAAATTCACAGACAAAAATTGCTGACTCAAAATAATTTTAGACATTTTTTATTGATATAAAATTTGGATGAATCTGAGTCAAACAATTTTATATAAAATAGAGGAAATTCGCAAATAAAATTAAACAACTTCAATTAATTTTAAAGAAGTAGATCACTATATTTTTTTATCATATAAGATTTTGAAGAATAGCGAAACAAGTTTATGTAAGGCGTTAAAAATGCACAGTTTTGTTAGCTTAAACGAGTTTTACTTAGTAAAATTTGGAGAAATTGTAGAGCAGTCGTTTTAATCACCGAATTACTGATGTGTGGATGAACAGTTAAATTGGTACGTTAATGGGTCATAATTGAAGTATTATTTCTGCCACGGTACGTAGTTCCTCTGCCAGGAAAGGAAAACTTTCTGCTGTTTATCCGGCCCTCCGCGACCATACGACATTAATGGTAATGTTGACGATAAAAACTTCCTGTCAGAGCACGCTTTTCCGACGTCAGTTTTCAACTTTGTCCGCGAGTCGAAGCTGCAACGAATTTTATTGAATAACTTCCATCGTTACAAACGCCTCTATCGATTGCCGGGCTCGATGGGCCGGAACGCGTTTTAACCAATATTTGTTGTTTCGCATCGTTGTACACTCGTACAGTAACATTTTAAAAAACATCCCATGATCTGCGGTCTTCGAAACAATGCTTAATCTTTCATTTCTCAAGGGAAAGGATCTTCGAGAAACATATCTTTCGCAATTATTAATATTTCGTAATAAAAAATTTGGATTTTCTCTAAATACAGTAAATCCTCTATAGGCGCAACAATTTCTATACGATACATGCGACCAAATCCCCCCTAGACTGTCGCGTCTATAGAGGATTTACTGTACAACCTTTCATATGCAACAAGATTTTTGGTAAAAAATGTTGCAGGTTCGAAAGAGCAATTTTCTGTACAGGGTGTTCCAAAAATGTTGTACTTAACAGGGTTGATTCCTGAGGTGATTTCAAGTAAATTTTTCCTGTACGAAAATGTTCTGCGAGGTTTCGCTGAGGAGCTATTAATGAAAACCACGGATTAATCAGGGCGCTGCTACGACAGGCCCCGCTGAGCGTGACGTAGCCGGGGCCTGTCTTAGCCGCGCTCTGATTGGTCTGTGTTTTTCGTTCATAACTCCCTAACAAAGCGGCGGAGAACATTTTAGCAAAGGAAAAAGTTACTTCAAATCATCTCAGGAATCACTCCTTTCAGGGAAGTACATTTTTGGGACATCCTGTAGATTTTCATTGTTATTACACAAAGCTTGTGGAGTAATTGAATCGAGCAATTAATAAATGTATGGAGGCGTGGAAGAAAGATCTGCGAACGTATTCAGAACAATAGAAATAGTTAATCAAACGCGCATTCGTTGGGAATTTAACGATAAAGTAGCCACGCCCGGCCAATATCAACCGTGATCACTTGCTCGCCGTCTGACTGACAGACCCAGCCGTCGACAATGCTGCTGTCAGTGGATCGACTAAGGCACAGACAGGCGTACGGTTAAATGGACGGGCAAACGAATGGCTAAATAGAGACAGAAGTGAACGGACGGATAGCTGAAGAGATTAGGGCCAGAAATAGATTGCCATGTAAACAGATAGAGCCTCGGTAAATAAATGAACATATCGTTCGGTCGGGGAAACAAATATCTGCGACCTGAGATTTAATTGATCTGCAACGGTTCTATTAATTTATCCGAGGAAGATAAATAATTTTACAGATAAGAGTTGTAGACCTCATCAAATGTAGACCTCATCAAAATACACACATTTTATGTACTATTGCTTTTGTCATAAAGATAATAATAAATACCTATTACTAACTGAGCAATGTTATACAGGGTGTCCCAAAATTCCTTCAACATTTTCCTTTGCAAAAATGTTATCCGCGAATTTGTTTAGGAGTTATTCATGAAAAACACGGACCAATCAGAGCGCGACCTAGACGCGAGTTGGCACAGCTGGGCCGGCGCGCCAACTGTCTATTGGCCGACTGTGCCAACTCGCGTCTAGGTCGCGCTCTGATTGGTCCGTGTTTTTCATTAATAACTCCTAAACAAAGCCGCGGATAACATTTTTGCAAAGGAAAATGTTGCTTCGAATGACGTCAGGAACCTCCCATTTCCGGCTGTTGAAAGAATTTTGGGACACCCTGTATAATACGAGAACTGTAGTTATTCAGCCATAATTGCGAAATCTACAAAATTGGATAGTGTGCCATCTTTTTGTCGCGGAGTGTAATGGCGACAACTCGGTTAAACAAAGAGCATAACTAACGCAATTGGGCAGGTTCACTGTTCACACATATAATGCAATCTGCTTTCGAAAATCCAGATCTTAAAGTGTCATCTAATTTATGTAATCGCATACGCGATGTCTTCGAACTTTTCGAGTACATCTTATATTTTTTGAAATAGACGATCGACCGGCCGATGTAGGAACGAGAACGTCAAGCTGTTATGTTAGCGCAATCGGTAGGATACGTAGAGGTTGTGAATAATATTTCTGGGACTGCGATCGGGCCAGAAATGGCAGCACTCGGCTGCGTGACGGGGCGGCTTATCGGCGGAGTACGATATTCCGTTGGTGGCCGAATGGAAGCGAGCACGCTTGCTCCCTCGGCGACAGTTTCGGTAAAACGCGGCTGTCGAGGTTTCATCGCGCCATTTACAATGTAATAATTGGACTGCGGGAACGATAACAGGATAGTCTGGCGATCCGCGCTGCTCGTTTTCCCCGCTGGGCCCTTTCATCCTTCTTCTATCTGCCGCGCGCGTTCACGCTCGCATGATCGTTTTTATCGTGCGACTCGCGCGAGCGGGAACCCGAGAGGGCTAGACCCGAGGACACGCAAAGGGACTGTAAAATACGGCGAAAGTATTTAACTATATGCCGACACGTGTAATATATTTGCAAACAAATTGGAAACGCGATAACCCTGCCCGAAAATAAACGGAACGGTCCTCCGCAACACTTTCCCCCGGACGAATCTGCCGTCTGCGTCCGTGTGCCATTTTTCTGTTTACAATTTAATCGGAAATTATGGCTGCAGGAGTTTCTGTGCCATTGTCTGTCCATTAGGGATTGCGGAATAAAATTTTTAGCATAATATTCCTGACATTTTCCCGATTGAAACGAGCCCAAACACGGCACAGTTCGCTTTGTATTTGCGTGTGTGATCCAGGATAAGGTGGAGCCTCGATTATCCGAACCGAGAAATTTCAACTGCTTTTACTTCGTGGAAAATAGTCGGTGAACGTTCTACTTGGGCTCATTTTGAAGCTTGAAACTTCTACTCTTCTGTAAACTGCAACTGACGTAGAGAATTCCGACGTGACCGGTTCGGATAAGCGAGGTTCTGCTATAATCGTGGATTAAGCGGGTAAACAACATCCGAATTGTATCGTGTTTGGACTCGATTTCTTTGGAAAAATGTGACGAATGCGTTGGTAAACATTTCATGGGCGAATAATTATTGGTGCACTGTGGTTCGTGATCCTTGAAGAGGGAAAGATCGGTTTTCTGGCGTGATTCGGTTAATCGCGTCGGAATTGAGCGATCATGGGATGATTTTCGAGTGCGTGGACTTTATGGGGAGCATTTTCCGTCGGGTCACGCAGCGTTCGGAAAAGTTATCTTTCACCACAGGCGTTACTCACGTGTCCGGGGCGTGAGCGAGCACGAGTGTGCACGGGGGGCTGCAACGCTGCCGTGTGCGGCACAATAAGCGCAATAATTCGAGCGGGCCGCGCGACAGTAATAGCGACCAGCAAACTACGAAATCCCTGTACGCGACAACTATCGTAAACACACGTGTACGGCCACGCACGAACACACTAGGCCCGCTCCCCCGTGCACTTTATAACCCCGGTAGCTAGCCGCGATAGCTTGCAACGTTTTTGGCGGAATTCCGGCGTACTTTCCACTGGGATGCCGATGCCTATACCGGAATGATCGCCTACGAACTGGGCTACATTTATTATACAGCTGGGACGAACAGAAACGCGAATAAATAACGGGCAAATAGGCGATGGGGTGACGCGGACGCTTGCCACGTGGAATAATCGGAATTATATTGCAAATTAAGGATTACGCGGCATAGCGCACGCAAAATTGGGGCGGGTTTAACTCATCAGTTTGCCGAATTCGACATTTATTTGGTTATGAAATTGTTCAGCAAATACAAACCATTCTTTAGCAATTTTTATCTCGGGAACTATTTTCTCGATTTAGAGGTGATTCTTTCTTTGTTGCTCAGCGAAAGTTCAGCGATTTTAGATATTTGCCTTTGGTCCGACATTTTATATATTTATTTATACTGATCGACAACAGTCAGACAATTTTTTTTTATTTTTATGGAAAATGAAGATTATGTATTTATTTCTTTTCTTAATAACTTCAATCAGTTATTAAGCTACTCGTTTTGATCACATTTTTATAGAATAAAATATGATTGGGGTTTTCGTGAAAATCTACAGTTTATTCACTGTGCAAGTATTCAGCTCTCATTCCACTTGCCGGACTATAGGTTTTCCTATTCTACTAGCACCCAAGGAAATTTAAGCTCAGGAAAATTTAATAACGCCTACACGACCTTTGCGACCGAATTTTTCGTTGAGAATTACGGCTTCATTTCTGCAAATGAATAGTTTAACCTAGTGTAACTTTGTGAAGAGGGGTCGGAGGATGATCTAGCTAGACTCATTTTAAAGGTTGAAGCCCCTACTTTAAATTCCACTAACTAGCACTCCTTTCTGGAAATTTCGTTCGCCCTAGAAAATTATTGCTTATGACAATGATGAAAATTGATGGATTATTAAACCTTGGATAAATAGTTCTCGATGTTTAATGTTTGTAAAATTGAGAAAAATTCGTAGAACGGTCTACCTGACTCATTTTAAAGCGTGAAGCCTCTACTTTGAATCCTAGTAACTAGTGCTGCTTTTTAGAAATCTCGTTTGCATTAAAAAATTTATTGTTGCATGGACATTGACGGATGATTAAATCTTGAATGAAGATTTTAATATTGTTTACATTTCGACAACATCAAAAAATTTGATATTAAAAACAATATGAACAGTTGAACAATACATCATTTTTAGCATAGAGCGTTTTCCGAAATTTTGCAAGTAATTTACAACGCCACGTGTTGAGCTGCCGCACCGGAGCGTTGAGAGCACGTTTGGTATTAGCGCAGAAAATTGCATAATAACTTTTGATAGGCGTGATATTCTGAAAACTGCTGCGCGTGAAAGTTATTTAGCTTCGTGTGTGCTATATGATCATATCAAAATACGGAATTCGGCATTAATAAACCCGAAGTTTTACGCGTTCGAAGCGTCACGTACTACGAATCCGTTCTTTTCATTTTTCATATTAATTTCAAATTCCAGTAAAATATAGAGCTTTTCGTGTCGAAAGTGTCACTTATTTTTACTATTGTTTTTCCATAGTGCAGAAAAATAACTCCCCATTACGGTTGCCACCGTGCCTCGCATAAACTTTTTCCTCATATTTTTCATCAAGCTATGTAGACTGTGTATACAAATTTTCATGAAAAAAATTGTAACGTTTTATCGAAAAATGTGGCAAAAAAAGTTAATTTTTAAAAAATTATTTTTTTTAAAATCAGTTTAGACGAAAGGACTCGCCAGTCAAAGACGCTCAAATTGGATTCTGAAATTTTTGCCCAGGCCTTATACTTCGAAGATATTCAATAAAATGGATTTTCCACCCCAAATTTGAGAGCTATTTTCACCCCCTTAACAAGAATGTCGGCAGCTATAGAAAAAATACGTGTCAAATATTTTTTCGAGTTCTACATCACACCAAAATTTCGTTTGTAAGGGTAACCCCCTTGTCAGTGCAGAAAACTGCATAATAACATCTGACACGAGTGCAGTTCCGAAAAATATTTCGAATAAAACCGACTCCTCGCAATATGCTCTACAAACCCGTGTGAAATGTCTCGGGCATAACATTCAAAAGCCTGAAGTTTCTCGCGATCGAAGCGGGGCACGTGTTTCGAATTCATTCTTTTCAAGCGTGGAGAAAATATAGCGCGGGAAAGTAGGTTGGCATCGAAAAAAGCGAGCGTATCGCGGCGAGGTCGATACGCGTGTCCCGTGAGGAACGCGTCCCACGAAATTTTCGGTCGTTACAAAGCGTCCCGGGGAAATCGGTTCCTTAAATTGCCAATATGACTCCGTCCGCGAGAATTTAGAGCGACGATTTATCGGTGCCTTGCGCGCGCGCGCGTGTTTAAATCAACGCGCCTCGAAAGAAATTCGCTGGAGCGTGGAATGTCCCCATCGACGGTACAAATCCGATTCGAACGGCCGAATGGGGCGAAAGATAGACCGTATAAACCTCCATAAACGCGGGATTATGATATAAATACCGGGCCGAGCCGAAGAGTTACGTAACGCTCCGGGAATTTTCGCAGGAACCGTTGACTTTCGTCACTGGAACACCTGCATGCACGCTATCTCCAACCAGAATCGCACCCGCGGATCGATTAAGAAAGAATTGACCTACAAACCCCTCGGTTTCAAGCAAAACCGACGTAATCGGACCGGTCCCGAATCATCCAAAATTGCTTTGCATCACTTTTCGTTTAACAGTACGTGTTTAACGCTAGGTTCAGGGGACCCGTCAAAATGACGGAAAAATGGCCAAAAATTTCGATAGTTTTAGAAGTTTTTTGTTATTGGATTAGTTCTGTTTATACTTCTCTGCGACCGAGGGCTCTCGAGCTCTGCTGTCCTTTTCTACCTTCGGCCAAGTCAGAGAATAGTATCCCTGGCGGATAATTGTCCCTGGGCAGACCCGTGTTGGGGACAATTATCATTAAAATACTGCGAGATTGATTTTTTAAGAAAATAAAAATCGGTTATGATAGAATGAGCTTTTGTGATTATGAGAAAAAAGAATATCTTGCAATATAATACCGAACATTTTAATTTTCCATAAAAATAATTGCCTGAACTGTTGCCGATCAGTATAAATAAATAGATAAAACGTCGGAGACCAAAGGCAAATATGGGAAATTGCCGAACTTTAGTGCAAAAGCGCGAAATAAAGTGTGATGCGGGGGTTTCCGGAAGGGGGTAGGGGTTGCGGAATGCACCGCTGACAGATCGCAGGTACACGGTTGCACCTTGGTGCACGTCGGGCAGCGGTGTATCGACCGGGAACCCGCGAAAAATCCGTGACCGCGTGCGCACAGTGCCGAGCGGAGCCGCAAAATATTATTCAAAACGAGTGAGCACGTTCATAAATAACGCTAACGTTAATCCGGCAGGTCTGATGGCCGTAGTGCGGTAACACGGCGGCCATGGCCGGTGCATCCTGACTGCGGCGCGATTGCACAGCCGCTGAACACGAGCCAGGTGCGGATTTCCCGAACAAATATGGATCGGACGAAACTAGGCTGCTTTAGGGCTGTCCCAACGCCCCGGGCTTTTGTCATCGGCCGTGTTTGCTTTACGTTTGATCGGTAGAGATTACGCGGTAAACTCTTCGCCGGGTTATGATGCTTTTGCGGTGGACGCCTGTCGTTCTTGTTTTACGAACGAGCCTGCGCCAATGGTGCCGCTCATAAACTATGTCGAATCGGTGATCATAACTCCGTGTATTGTTTAGGGAAATTGATATTTTGCAAAACTGTGTACATGGGCGACTTCCTCGTTCAAAAATACACGTTTTGTCTGTTTACAGAATTTTCGTATCTCTAATAGTTTTCGAGATATTCGACGATTCTTCAATTAAAAGAAAAAGTGCTATAGTGTGTGTCGTGTATCTTGTCGCATATCTTGAATTCTGTTTGTCATAAAAAAATTTTGTACAGAGATAAATTGTGTATTTTTGAACGGAGATTATGTCTGTGTAGAGAGGCTTGTAAAAAATATATTTGTTTAAACAATATACCAAAAAACGTATTCGTTTAAGAGTTTACGCGCTATACTCTTCAACGGGTTACGATACTTTCATGGTGGATACTGTGATTCTTGTTTCCGGACCGCCACAGGTTTTACGATCGAGGTTACGCCACTGTATCAAGCATTCACGATGTCTTTGTCGGTGGTAATTGTGCGTCAAGACTTATACATATGTATGTATATACGTTTGCACAAAAATGTGGTTAATAATTTTCACTTCCTAAAAGTGAGCAAAAGTTTCAATATTCAAGAGTCTGTTTTATAAACTTTGAAATTAGCAAAGTGGTACTATAAAACCCCCTACTACATCATAAACTACTTAGTGTTGATCGATATCCCTGATGTCGACAGCAAAAAGATCGATTTATCGTAGAACGACAAAAAGCACGAGTGCGTCACTTGTCTGACGATAGAACAACCTTAACTACTTAATGAGTTCTGCTATTTTGGACGCCGCTGTCGGGAATTACGATTAATATTAAATACTGTGTGATAATATACATGCACAATTAGGGATAGTTTAAGTTATCACATTTCTGTTTACGAATTTGTTTATAATTTACAGGCCACTAAGTCTTACAATAGTTGTTTATCCTCATGTAAGGACCAGTTATACTTATAAATTTTTATCTCGGGAACTACTGGTCCGGTTGTATTGATTCTTCTCTTATTTAAATCACTAAGGTTTTGTCCATCACAATCGATTTTTGTTTAATGCATATTTAATGTTTTTATATTAAAAAATATAAACAAAAGTCCCTCGAGAGAAAATTCACGACATAGAAATTTGCTTATAATTTGCAACGTTATAAAATGAACTTTTCAATTAATATAAATTGTTTATGCTCACCCCAACTTTTGCACATAATAACAAAAGAAGAATCATCCCGATCCGACAACTAGTTGCCGAGATAAAAATTCGTAAACGAACATTAGCATATACAATTAGAAATCTATGGATTTGACGGACACGTGGTGTTTTTTAATAAAACGATAAATACCGCGAAGAAAGATTTGATTTTCAGGCCTTAATGCATCCATTTCCAAGTGCAAAAGTGATCAAACAGGAATCGTAAAAGTTTCGCAGGAACGTGTCACCGGCAAAAAACACCCTCCACCCCTGCGTCTCGAGCCCAGGGGTTTTTAAAGAGCAGCGAATCCCGACGAAGAAGAAGTCGCGAAAAATGGGGGCGGAGTTGTACTTCGAGATCTTGCATAGCGTGAAGCTGAAGGGGGTTGACAGGAATGCTAGTGGAATGGGGCAGCCGAAGCTGTGTCACTCACAGCTGACACTCTTCGCGCTTGCCCTCGAACCAACTACCAATCCCTCGCTTAGATTAATGTTTCTCTTTACTTAAGGGCTGCACGGTCCACTTTTTGTATAGTTAAAATTAGAAAAAGAAACGATGACGACGCAATTTCCATCCGACGTCATGCCTTAACGCGAGGTCCGTGTAACTGTCGTTTTTAGAACCCCTCTGCCACCCAAAGAAACCCCCATCGTGCGAGCAACCTCCAGACTTCAGTACATTTTCCAATTTATTATTTAAACAAATGGATTTTTCACTAATCCACTTGGACGAGTAAATTTGTCGTTCAAAAGTACACAATTCATCTCTATACAATATGTTTGTATCTTTCATAGTTCTCGAGATACATGTCGATCTTCTAGCGATACGTAAGAAAGTGCTATAGTGTGTGTCACACATTTTGTCAAATATCTCGAGAACTGCTAAAGATACAAGAATTCTGTAAACACACAAATTGCACATTTTTGAACGAGGAATTCGTCCGTGCTCGTTGTTTTGCGAAATGTCTATTTGTTTAAACATTACATTGACAGATTTGTTTAAATATTCCGACCGGAGTGATTCTTTGATTTTTCTATTGTGTATTCGGCACTCGATTTTTAAGATAGCTCGTCCCGGTTTGCATCCCCGAGGAATTGACGTCCGTAATTCGTCCCTGACCTTGCTGACCATACGGGCACCTCGAGTGACCCGGCCACGTACTCATCGATCGCATGCAAAGTATTCGCGGCAGCCTACGCCTCGAAAAATACGGGGCTCCTTGGAAATGCGGCTCGAAAATACGCGCCGGGAAAATCAGCGCAGGTCGAGCGAGTGATCGAAGGGGAAGCGATTGCCCCGGCATATTGATGAGAACGCGGGCTTCGCGCGAATTTCTTACGGCGACGTTATCGCCCCTCGCAAGGAAAAACGTGCGAGACGACGCTGCCAACGTATGTTTGTCGCGCGACTTGCAAATCGAACTCACACAGCCGTGCCAATACTGTTCGGAAATCGCTGGAACCATTTTTTGGCGTTTTCTAAACGTTCCTTTTTTCTTGTTTTTATTATACTAAAATTGCAAAATGGAAAAGTCTCGAAAAATTCAACCTCGTGAAGAAACAGTCTCATAACAATGTATCTAGACTCATTTTAAGGGATGAAACTTCTCTTCTTAACGTCCTCGTGTTCCTTCTCTCGTAGAACCACTTTCAACCAAAAATTTAAAATTTAAACGTCTTGAAAAATTCAACCTGCAGTAACTTCGTGAAGGAAGGTCTGATAACAATCTTTTTAGACTCATTTTATAGGGCGAATCTTCTACTTTTAACATACCTGAATTCCTTTCTTTATCACCACTTTTGCAGAAGCTACTAGTCGGTAAAGTGAAGACTGTGCTTTCACCAAAAATTTAAAATTTCAGCGTCTTGAAGAATTTAACTTGTGGTAACTTCGTGAAGAAAGGTCTGATAACATTCTTTCTAGATTCGTTTTAGAGGGTGAGTCTACTACTTTTGAAGGCCTCAAGCTCCTTTTTTTCGCGATCACTTTTGTGCTAGATACTGCCCGGTAAAGTGAAGACTATCCTTTCTATAAAAAATTTCAAAGTAAAAATTGAACCTATAACAACTTTGTGAATAAAAATCTGATAACAATCTTTCTAGACTCATTTTAAAGGGTAAAGTCTCCTCTTCAATCATCGCCAGATATTTTGTTCGTAGTTGTTTCCACTAATACGAGAAAAATTGTTTAACGCCTCGGTCACATGTTGATGACCTCACTAAATCATACTGTATCAAATATATACAGGGTGTCCCAAAACTCCTTCAAGTCCGGGAAATGGGAGGTTCCTTGGGTCATTTGAAGCGACATTTTCCTTTGCAAAAATGGCCGCAGCAGCTTTGTTTAGGAGTTATTAGCGAAAAACACAGACCAATCTCACCAATCAGAGCGCGACCTAGACGCGAACTGGCACTGTCGGCCCGGCGCGCCGACTGTGCCAAGTCGCGCTCTCATTGGTCCGTGTTTTTCGTTAATAACTCCTAAACAAAGCCGCGGCACTAATTTTTGCAAAGGAAAATGTCGCTTCAAATGGCCTAAAGAACCTCCCATTTCCCGGACTTGAAGGAGTTTTGGGACACCCTGTATATACATACATATATAAGTCGAACCTACAAAGTCGGAACAACTGCGAATTTTTATGAATTCTGACCAGTCCGTACTCGACAGAAACCCACGTTCGTTAGGCGATTTAACGAAATTCTCGGCAGTGGAAGTATGTGGTCATCGTATTGCACTACTAACTTTTTAATCTTGGGTATCGAAAGAATCGAATAATTTCAGCCGCTGACCGTCCAACGGGAAGCACTTCAATTATTGCTGCTCTGCGATTATATTCCACGCTCGATCTAATTAACTCTGCCATTTTGAGGTTGCATACGTCTTATACATGCGGCTTGCTTGAAAACAATGAAACATCTGCTGCTGAAATCACATGTAGTGGGAAATTCAAATTGAATTCTGCCCGGATTTTGCTGACGGACCCTGTAGATTCTTGTCCTAACCCGGTTACATGGGTTATATGGGTTAATAAGAACCGAACCCGATACGGATTCGAATCTTTGGTCTGGGGATGTCAAGATTTCGAAGAATTTTCGCTCGTACGTGCCGTTTGGGATTCGCACCGGTATTAAATCGGTTAGTGGGGCAGTTGAAGCGTATCGGGATCGACGGTTAAGGGAACGGCGTCGGTCGATCGCGATACGAACAGCAGCGCATCGATCGCCTGAATCCATTCAGTATCCCCGGAAACGTAGTCGGTTAAATCCCAACCTGATCGTCTTACACAGTTCACAGGACATCGTTCGCTGTGATATGTACACCCGACAAAGTGAGTGCGCACTCACGTACCTATTCGGCCAGGCCAGGCTAGGCTATGCACCGGGCGCTGCCGGAGAAATTCCAGGATGTTCGCAAATATTGACTCGCGCCTGAATATCTGGCAACGCTCGAGCTAAGTTCGTGCCAGGAGATTATGTATTTTGCCGTTGTGTCAATACCTTACGACGAATTGCGTAATGGTACGTACACACGCGTCGCGGTCGCCTCTGTCTGTGTGCATGCGTGACAGTAGCAGGTGCGAGATCTGATACACCACGGAGTTTCGTTGCGAGAACCACGCCCTTCGTCATTGTTTTCGCGATTATACCGATATGCTGATTCCGACCGCGAAATTTGATTAGGTATGCTCAGCGATGTTAAGACACCATGTTTTTCGAAATCTGATCACGTCGTTAAATTCGTTGCTGAAAAATACACAATTTATCTGTTTACAAAAATTTTCTATCGGTAACGGTTGTCGAGATATTTGACGAAATGTACGACACATACTATAGCACTTTCTTGCCTAATGCTGAACATTTAACGTGCTTATATCTTTAGAACTATGATAGGTACACAGATTTTGTACAGAGATGAATTGTGTGTCTTGAGACGATGAATTTGTCAGCGTAAGTTATTTTGCAAGATATTCCTTTGTTTAAACAATATACGCAATCAATAAGAAAAAGTGATGCGGTGAAATACTGTAGCTTTTGCTAGAGAACCAACTTCACGATAGAATATAAACAATAAATGTATTGTAAACGGATTACACAACAATAGAGTGCTAACATTTTACATTGCCCCGAGAATTCTGTAAAAACGGAAGATTAATATTTTCGCATGCATCCATCGAAATAAAACGCTGTCGCAATATTGAAATGCATCCGTTAAAAATGCGGCACACAGACATGTGCACCCTCGAGGAAAGTATTTCAATATCGCAATCGCGTGCACGGGCCGGAACACCATTAAATCGTTCCAGTTTTGTCAAATGAATTCCATCGCGGCCCGTCTTCGCAATTCCCGGCCGCTAAACATTCGTTTGTTCACGTTGCTTTATTTCGTTCTTTTCCCTTTCTGTTTTCCAGGTGAGTAAGGCGACCGTATTCATCAGCGAAGCTTTACGTTGACGTCACTGGGCCGCGCTCGGTGAGTAACTGAATTTTCCAGGACAACGAAACGAGGTTTTTCGGCGAACAATTTGCTCGCTTGCCAGCGATGAAACTCGTTTCGCTTTTGCTACACCGCAAGGGACACCGGGTCCGTGGAAATTTGATTTCGGGTCCCGAAGAAAAAATCCAGAATACCGAAAAATGCGTCAAAACATTCTCCATGATACAGTTTCCACAACGATATTTAACACTTTTGCCGGGAAATAAGTGTATTTTTTATTTCATAATTTAAACAAATGGATTGTTTATAAATCTAGACTGCTCTTTACTTTACCGGACTCAAAATTTGTGCCTTTCTCCTATAAGTTATGATGTATTTCGTATGTAAACCAGTAGATTTGTTCCCGGAGAATCTGCAGGTCGAAGTTTCGATCCTATAGGATCAATGGTTCAGGAGTTATGCTTGGTTAAAGTTGTGCACTTTTCAGTATTTTTGATAGGTAAGGGCGCCGCTAGGTGGCAGCACTACAAACCTATATGGCGGCGCTCTTGCCTGTCCAAAACACTGCAGATTGCTCAACTTTAAGCAAGCATAACTCCTGAACCATTGATCCGACAGAATCGAAACGTCGATCTGCAGCCGCCCCGGGTACAAATCTACTGGATTACATACGAAATACGTCATAATTTATAGGAGAAAGCACAAATTTTGAGTCCGGTAAAGTAAAGTTTACGCCAAATATATTTACACGAATATATTCCTCGTCTGATAATACACGATTTATATCCCTTTACAAAAATGTTCTATCTGTAATAGTCTTCGAGATATTCGATGCAATATATGACACATACTATAGCACTTTTTTGCCTAGTACTGAAAGATTGACATATGTATCTCGGCAATTATAGAAGATACAGAAATTTTGTACAGAGATAAATTGTGTATTTTGGAATGGCCTATTGACTCGTGTAAATTGATTTGCAAGAAATGCGTTGATTGAAACAATACAGGAAGAAACGTATACACTTTTCGTGGTTTTTGCTAGAATTTGGTCCTTCGAGTGACGGTTTTGAAGTGTCACGTTCACGACGGCGTGAAAAATAAAGGTTCACTGGTTGCATAACCCAGACCTGTTAACGAATGATGAATGCCGGTGGTGGTTCATCTCTAATTAACAAAACTCGCGATACTACGTGATCTATAGCTGGTGCTCGTCCGAGGACGTAGTACTACGTGTGGCCCACGATTAATTACTGATCCTCGAGCCTCGGCGATCCGTTGTTTCATTGCTGATTAACAAAACATACACTAGAACGTGATTCACAGCCGTTAATTCATACCTGCAAGGCTTGATTTGTCAACGATCACCATTTTGAGATGTGACAATCTTTTAAAATGTCATTAATGAGATAGCTCTGAAAACTTGTTGATAAATAATTTAGTAGTAACATTATCGCATGGCAACGATTATAAACACGAGGGTGTAAGAAATATTGTCAAAATTCTGTTCCCATTGACTATTGGGCAAATGAAGAAACGTTATAAGATTTTTCATAATGTTATTGACGAATGAGCTGTTTAAAATTTGTTTGTATGTGCTGCGGTAATAAAGCTCTCTTACGAAAAAATTGAAAAAAATACTTTCATTCGATAATGACGAAAGTTTGAAACATTTTTCATAATGTTAGCAGTAAACGAATGCCGCTGAAAATTTTTTTACAGATACTAAAACTATCGTACGTAAAAATTGGTATTAAAACTAACTAGAACAAACACGTGGAGGGATTGATGAAAATTCGAGCGTAACGGGAACGATAAAAATTCACCTGCCATTTGGTTCTAAAACACAGAAGAATGTAGACGATTTGAGAGGGGACAAAAAAATTTCATAAAAATCGTTTTCGGGCATGAAGGACTTCCGTCGTCAGTGTTGCGTGCAGTTGGACGGAACGGAATCAATAGGAACGAGTGTATTGTATATTTTACCATAGGGCGCTTTGATATACTGTATTCGTATGATTCCTGGCAAACTTTTTCGGGCTGCACACGTGGCCAGGTGAGCCGGGGACGGGGACAGTGTAACACGGCGGAAAGCGAGAACGGAAGCGGCAGAATGCGGCCGGAGGGCGGAGATGAGAAAAGTTTTGTTGACTCGTCAAAAATTTAATTTCAACTGAAATTTACTGGAGTCGAGCCGAAATCTTTCGCTAATTCGCCGGAGATTTAATTATAGCCGGGGTCTGGCCGGGATTGAATTGGACCCGACGGTTGATTTAATTGGGCCGGGCATAACTTTTTGTTAAAATGTTCCCCCACTCCGCCCATCGTCCCCCACCAACGCGAGAAACTTTTCCCGAAATCCCCAAGGAATTATCTCGTCACGCGTCAAGTACGTGTATTCCGGTTCCGCCTGCAAAGATCCGCGTCGGCGGCGGCGACGACGCCTTCCCCGTTTCTCACCACCTTTTCAGCCCGGGACCGTGCCGTTGATTAAATTATTAATTGGATTTTAATTACCTTAATCTCGGAATCGCACGTCTGTTTTCGCGCCCCATTAAAAATTCACTCCCCGGCGAGCTATGGCCGATTTGACTATCAACGCCCGGCCCCCGGCGACCCACACATAAACAACTATTTTCATAATTATTTAACGACCTCGTCAATTTTATTCGGCCGAGCAAGATGTTGTACAATTTCAGCGGACTGTGGAAATTATTCTGAAATATCAGGCAGGAATATTGTTAGATTACACTTTTCAGTATAACAAAATTCATAGTCTTATGAAGGGAAGTTTCTTCTTTCAGGCAAAAAAAGAATCAAGTCGATCGGATAAATAGTTTGCAAAATAAAAATTGTTTTGTGCAGAGTGCTTTTGCACCTGTACTAATACAATGACAAAGCTCTTTTAATTTTAATTATTTTCTGCGAAACCTTTAGCAACTATATTGGCGACTTTCTGCTGATTAAAATGAGTCCAAACACGGTACAGTTCGAATCATATTTACTTATTTAATCCACGATTCAGTAGACTCTCCATTATCCGAACCGATATCTGAATTCTAATACGTGAACAATGACAATGTAACTACAATAAGTATTGCTATAGTACTGTTCATTGGACATCACTTAGTGTAACAATCATTTTTAAAAGTTTCTTAAACAAATATATATGTTCCAGATAAAAATGCATTAATGCAACCTTGTTAATAAGTGTATTGTTCATAAATCACTTTCAAAATTCAAGTCTAAACTGCTTTACTGTTTAAACTCTCAACAGCTGACGTTTCACTGATTAGTTCGGATAGTCGAGGTTCTACTGTTTCGTGGATTAAACGAGCAAACAAGCTCCGAATTATATGATGTTGGTACTCATTTTAATCGGAGAAATGTAACGACTTTATTGATAAAGGTCCCGTAAAAAAAATCGTCAAAAACAAAATAATTGTGCCACTAAATTATTATTGTAAGTTTTGTTTGGCTGCTATCTTTGTCTATGTTCGACGCCGAAATAGAGCAACTATTCTCGCAGTTGAATGCATAGATTCGGCAAATTTGATCCTCGTTTCCCGCACCTGCACGTTTAATCTCGATTCGAATCCCCGGCCGAGATAGTGACGTCAGATAAGAAACGCTGATGCCGCGAAAAGGAATAGCGCATTGATTGAGTTAGCGCGATATAGCTCGGGACCACCTGGGCTCTCCTTGACGTTTTAAAGGTGGCCACTCCCCATGGCCGTGTCCCGGGGAGCAAGGGAATGGCGCCTAGAAACTATAGTCGGGGGCTATCTGACGACATGCGACCCCAACGTCCCCTCTAATTCCGCATTTACGGGGTTCGATCGCTTGTAAACCCGGACCGCGAGACCCGTCTTGAAACGGCAATTTTATCGACTGACTGCCTCTTGATTGCGGCTTGTCATTTGCATTTCGCCAACCGCCTCTTGCACACCGAAATGCATTTCATAATGTTGCGGTAAAACCTCCCTCATATCGTACCAGAAAATGTTCATTTAATTTCGCTGCAAATTGCATTCCGATTTCGTTTGTAACTCATTCTCTCTGGCTATTGTTGCATTTGATTGTATATTCTTACTGATATTCGTAATATTTGACATTCGAATTTGTATTTGGGTTTGATGCTAATCAAATGATTGCAACATTGCAAAATCAGAACGAAAGTGTCGGAAGTTGAGGAGCCATATTTCCTAATAACGAAACTTGTAAACAACTAATTAAATTTATATTAAAGTCCCCTGTGATAATAACGTCGTCGCGGGAAAAACGAAGTACTTATCTTCCGCGTGAAGTTTTTCCAATAAAACGCTTAAGCTTCACAGAAAACTTCATAATTATCGCGGTATTACCATGGAGCGGAAGTAGACTAACAGACACACGGATTACCGGAATAATACTTGCTAACGACAGTCTCTTGACACTGTAATTCTTTACTATCAGCAATCTTCTAACAGCAGAACCATGCCCGCTTGAACTTTAATTAACCCAGATCAGAAAATTAAGTTTACAATACTGAAAAAACCAATTTTTCAACAAACAGAAAATCGTTTGTGATTTTCCGAGCTTTCTAGATTTATATAAATAATGTATCGACTCGATCAGACGAATAATTTTTCAGATAAAAATCCATAAGTAGTATTTTTGCTTCGTGAAACGAGCAAGCCCTTGCATATATATTTCAAAGGACTGGATTTATGAATTTTCATCTCGGAGAGTTTTTTTAAGAATATGAACAAATATCCGTGAAGGGGTACAATATATATCCAAGTCGAGAAAAAATAAAATAAAATAAAATTAATTTTATGCACTTTGATGCACTTCTGGGTGCATCGACTGCACAAAATTATGCAATATTCCGTGAACCTACGCAATACGACGAAAACAAATGAAATGGATTAGGAGAAAGTGCAATGTTGCACTTTGTTGTATGCAATTAACATCTCCGGGTCCAAAATATTTTTCAGTGCACTTCGATGCACTTTTAGGCGCATCGAGTACACAAAATTATGCAACATTCAGTGAACCTACGGAAATGGGTTAGAAGAAAATGCAACGTTGCACTTTATCGTATGCAATTAACATCTCTGGATCCAAAATATTTTTCAATGCACTTCGATGCACTTTGAAAAATTGCAATTTTTGTATGCAATTAATTTCGCAGCTTGCATCTAAACACTCGAAGGATCAAATTAAACACGAAGGAATTTGGCGAAGTACTCATTCGAAATTGACTTGGAATTTTGTCATTCGATTGCGATTTTCGAGTGCACTGTTTGCATCGGGTGCTCGTGATGTGGTGCAGCGTGCACCACCGCGCATCAACGGTCCCCAGCTGGTTCGGTCGGCTAGCGACTAATCGATTACGCCGCAAATTATATCATTCTCTTCTTTTTATTCTCGGCGAAAAGTGATTAATCGTGCCGCGGGAGTGTGACGGTCGATTTTCCAGCGTCTACGTAAGTATAGCTCTCAAATACACATTTCTAACAGTGAACAATCAACCATAAGCTGATAAAAGAATTGTTGTATGTTCCAGATTTATAGTACGACAAACCTGAAACATTTTTTCACCGTTGAATCACAAATTTCGATAAACAAATATGTATAAAGAAAAGTAAGCACGAGTGGTTCGAGCAGTTTTTCATGTCAATATCACGAATTGTGGATAAAATAAAGTACAGTGTAGAGTGTAGAATGTGGAAAATTAGGGGGAGTTTATGTTATCAGATAGTTCGTATCAAATTTATTTATGGAATACAAACCTTTGCGTTGTGTAATGTTTACTCGTTTCCTTGAAAAGCATTTTTATTTTGAGAAATAGTGGTTGGATCGAGATGATTTTTTTTTGTTATAATCGAACAAATTTATTCTATTACTAACCATTCTTTATCAACAAATAAATTTTGATTAATGTTGAGGGAGACTTACTTTCTTCAAACTACTTTCCACAGTGTTAAAAAACGCTACAAAATTATTTTCTAGTGAAACAAAAATTGTCATTCGAAAAAAAAATAATCGACTCGATCAGTCTAATAATTTCCAAGATAAAAATTCATCAGTACATGTTCCATTGATAAGGTTAATCAAAACATTGTATAACAAAAAGTTCCTGTGTATTTCATAAACCAATTCGAAATGAGACTATATGATTTGTAGACTATAAAATACAATTTTCAATCTCTCAAAATTCTTGACATGAAGTGAAAAAAAATTGGTCATAATATTATTATTCAAACTATTCTATACATTATTAAACATGTTGGTAGCTAATCAATTACTAAATACTTAAGTATTTTATGAGGTATTATATCAATTCCATATCCACAAAATGAAAAAAATCATATAGAATGGAATTATTCTAGCTAGAAAGAAATGTTTAATTTTCAAGTGGAAACAGCTCCGAGTGCGAAGGATTAGATAAATGAACAAAGACGTGTAGTACATATAATGATTGCGCAGTGTGAAATTGTCCGCAGAAAATTTCCGGACACCCGTTGGATGCCCGGGCAGCCGCTCGGCAGAGGGAAAAAAGGAGAGTGGTACACTTTGTCTGTTGCAACTGGCAATGAATTTTCGAAACAAGCTCGATTTTGAAGGTGGGCTCTGACCTCCATTCGATTCGGTTCCCGGCGTTATCGGCTCGGATCGCCGTCCAAACTATTCGGAGAGCATCAGTCGCAGCGAACTCCATAAAAGAGCTCCCCACGGACCGTACCGTGCGAACCCGTGGCCCCGGGAAAGGGGGCCGCGGAGTGGTTTGATTCGGCAAATAGAAGACACCCGATTGATATGTGTTTCTATCTCTCTGTGTAAGAGGCGGCGTAATCCGTTCGGGGACGCCGCTTTAACGAGCAAAAAGAACGTACGTATTCCCGTTCGTCTTTATTGTTTGCCCTGAGCGCATGTCCCATCTGCGATCTCCTCGATCTACTCCAGATTAGCATCGCGAATGGTTTTTGCCTTCGGTCGATCCACCGCGCTGCCAGAATTCTGCTTTGTTCGTCTCTCCGCGAAATGCCCTATTTTTCCATTGTTGTGCGGAATGATTTACGCAGCTTGCAACTCTCTCAACTTTTCAATTACACTGTCCAACACCAAGAATGTTTCCAATATACTGTTGGGTGGATCTTATAGAGTTTCTCGCGCTGATTCCGAATCTCTGCCCTTAATTTATCTCCTACGCGCACAGTTTTTGAGAAACATGACTTTGAAAAAAAAACATATTTTTCAACTTTAAACAAATATTTTGATGTCATTTTAAAAGATATTGAATTGTTCTTTATAGCAAAAGATTCTGTAGAGTTTCTCGATTACAGTGATATCTAATATTAACACATTATTATTGTTTAAACATGTTTAAACAATCATTAAAGACGGAGAGACACCACTTTTGCACCAATTTTCGAGGATGTTTTGCAATTTATCTCAAAAAATAAAGGTCCAGCAGAAAATCGAACTATACCACGCGATAGAGCAGACTTTTATTTTGAGAAACCACCCTTTCAAGTTTGGAACGTCGACGTTTTTTTCTAACCAGAAAGCAAAATATCTTCGCCATATCCCGTCTCGAGCGCCACTGCTGGCAACTCATGTCGGCCGAAGACATTTTGTTTTCTGGTTCGAATAAAACGTCGACGTTCCAAACTTGAAAGGGTGGATTCTCGAGATAAAAGTCTGCTCTATCGCGTGGTATAGTTCGATTTTCCGCTGGACCCTTATTTTTTGAGATAAATTGAGAAATATCCTCAAAAATTGGTGCAAATGTGGTGTCTCTCCGTCTTTAATGCTTGCTTAAACATGTTTAAACAATCATAATTAGTATTGGGTATCACTGGATTTGGGAAAGTCTGCGGGATCTTTTGCTGTAAGGAACAATTCAATATCTTTTATAATAACATCACAATATTTGTTTAAAGTTGAAAAATACTTTTTTTTAAATTAAGGACAGATTCGGAATCGGCGCGAAAAAAATTCCATAAGATCCACCCAATAGGATATTGGAAAAATTTTTGGTGTTGGACAGTGTTATGTGTTCAACCCAGAATCGCCAGATTCCATTATCTCCCCACTCCACCTTCCCCTTCTACGACGCTATTCCCCCACCCCTCCACCACGGCTCCGCAATTAATAAAAAATTTTTTAATACAACAGCTGCGTGGCTCCAGGTACGGCAAAATGATAGATTATCAATTTTTCTTGTGTGTGTGCGCGTGTGTAGATGTTTTAAAATCTTTCACTCTCGCATGACGGATCGTAGATGCCAGTGACTGGGTCTCGCGTGACCCAGATACAAAAAGTTAATCGAGATTCACTCGAATGTTGTGGGTTACCGCAGACCCAGCCACCATCAAGTGAGGGTTAAATCGAATCATATACAGGGTGTCCAAAACTACCCGTCCACCCCTATTAAAATGGTGGAGAGTGATGTTTATTGAAAACTAAAAAATTTTAGTACCGGGAATTGCAACTACCACCATTCGATAGTGCGTACTCGAATTAGTTACTAACATTTTTTTAGTTTTCAATCACTCTCCGCCATTTTAATAGGGGTGGACGGTTGGTCTGGAACACTTTGTATATTTTTCGTCATGTATCGAAATAGTATTAACTTTCAAGTAAAGTAGTATAAAAACCTGATAGTTAACGAGATATTTTACGATTATGATTACATAATTTTATTAGTGATGTTTATTAAGTGAAGTTAGTAAGTGAATTATTTTAGTGTCTTGTGAATGTCTTTGCTTCTGAACAGTTAAAATTGTTGTGCAAAGTCCAGTATTGTCATTTATATTTGTTTGTTTTATTATAGAAGATTTTTTGAGTATGAAATATTGAGTATGAGTTTTGCGAGTATAAGAGCAGATTATAAACAATTTTTATGTCTAAATATGTATAAATAGTTTTCCTAGAGGCATGGTTATGTGAAAATATATGTATATTAGTGATTTATTTAAATAATTGGTTTTCGTGTTATTGATTTTTATCCAAAATTAAACATTGCGTCTCACAATGTGCAGACAATTAGGGCATGTTTGAAGCCATCACTCTGTCGGTATCGAATTTGTTTCTAAAATACAAGCCCCAAAAATTTCCAATTTCCATTCATTCTCTTGAAAGAACAGAATTTTTATCTCGTGAACTGTACTCAATCGACTTAATTCCTTCTCTGTTACATGCAGTAACGTTTGATCTACTGCAAACAATTTTTTGTTTCACTTAAAAGCGAATCGTTCTATATTGAAAAACGTAAACAAAGTTCGATGAATTTTGTAACACATTTTTCAATATCGAAAAATTACAACAGGAAAAAAAATCAATTCAATCCTATTAGTTCGAAACGAGATTTGACCCTTTGCACACCTTTGTCGGGTGTGACTCGACATTATAGAAACAAAAATATAAATAAAACGGTTTTTCATATCTATTCGGTTCCTCTTTTATTTTAGTTAAAAACAAATATATGTTCCACAGATATAAATTACAACAAAGTTTGAGAGATATATTTAATCTAATTAATAAAAAAAATTATTTAAAATAAGTAGCAGTACAGGAACTGTCCTTCGAAGTAAATTTCAAATAAAACAATTGAAATAGTAGGGAATTGTTGGCAAGAAAATTGAAAAATAATTCGGAGTGCAAAGGGTTAGCAGTCTTAAAATTGAAAATATTTATAAAGAAATTCGAAGTGGTCATAGAGGTAACATAAAACAAAACCCGCGAGATTTGCCATATATAAAATAGTATAAAGCATTGAGAATCTCGATCAGAAATCTGGATATCATCGAAAAGAAATGGTCGATCAGTGTCCGACTATGTAATTCCGTGAAAAAGTGCAAGTTCAGCACAGAGTTGCATCGAAACGCAGCGGAATCGGCTTCTGAAATAAGTGACTGGGTAGATGGCTGTCGGATAGCTAGAAATCACTGGGTTGGAGGTAAGTTTCGAGCCGGGAGAGTAGAGGATCGATCGATTTCGTGGGAGGCAAGGAGGCTTCGGTTGTTGGACACCCCGTATACGGGTTCGGGCACATACCAAGGCGGGGTACTCGGTAGCTGCGTGAGATACAAGGGGTTGTATATCAAGGAGCCACGCCTAACATGAGAACCACTTCCGGTCTAGACACGCGAGCTTGCTAGCCTGCCAGCCCAGGCACAGGCTGCTGCCTCGAGAATCGGTTCCCTAAATACGTCGGCATTTACAACCTGCGCCGATCCACCTATTCTACCGACCGTGCCCACCGGAGGATTGAGTCCTCCAGACAACAGTAGAACACGATTCGCTTGCTCGCCTTGCCTCGCTGGCCTCGCGTCACGGAGCGCCAATTGAAATCTCGTGGAACCAGATCGATAACAAAAATTAGCTCCAACAGCTTTCGAACGGCTTTCGGAGGGAAAGTTTTATTTTCCGAGCAATTTTCAATGCATTCGATGCAATTAGATTTTAGGGGATACTTCAGAAAAATTAGGGGAAATTCGGATGCTTATGAGAAATTTTGAAAGTCGTTAACAGAAATTACTTTAATCAAGTTTTTAGAGTAGCTTTGGGTTAGAAAATTTTATTTCCCGAGCGATTTTAAATGCATTCGATGCGATTAGATTTTAGCGGATGCTTCACAAACATTAGGGGGAATTCTTTTGGTTATGAGAAATTCTGAAAGTCGTTGACAGAAAAAGAAAGCGAGCTAATAAAGACGTGTTAATTACTTTAATCAAGCTTTACGGTAGCTTTGGGTTAGAAAATTTTATTTCCCGAGCGATTTTAAATGCATTTGATGCGATTAGATTTTAAGGGATGCTTCGCAAACATTAGGGGGAATTCTTTTGGTTATGAGAAATTCTGAAAGTCGTTGACAGAAAAAGAAAGCGAGCTAATAAAGACGTGGTAATGACTTTAATCAAGCTTTACAGTAGCTTTGGGTTAGAAAATTTTATTTCCCGAGCGATTTTAAATGCATTTGATGCGATTAGATTTTAAGGGATGCTTCGCAAACATTAGGGGGAATTCGTTTGGTTATGAGAAATTCTGAAAGTCGTTGACAGAAAAAGAAAGCGAGCTAATAAAGACGTGGTAATTACTTTAATCAAGCTTTACAGTAGCTTTGGGTTAGAAAATTTTATTTCCCGAGCGATTTTAAATGCATTGGTGCGATTAGATTTTAGCGGATGCTTCGCAAACATTAGGGGGAATTCTTTTGGTTATGAGAAATTCTGAAAGTCGTTGACAGAAAAAGAAAGCGAGCTAATAAAGACGTGGTAATTACTTTAATCAAGCTTTACAGTAGCTTTGGGTTACAAAATTTTATTTCCCGAGCGATTTTAAATGCATTTGATGCGATTAGATTTTAGCGGATGCTTCACAAACATTAGGGGGGAATTCGTTTGGTTATGAGAAATTCTGAAAGTCGTTGACAGAAAAAGAAAGCGAGCTAATAAAGACGTGGTAATTACTTTAATCAAGCTTTACAGTAGCTTTGGTTTAGAAAATTTTATTTCCCGAGCGATTTTCCTACAGTTTCAAATTAACTAATATTTATCGCATAAGTATAAAATCCACTGTCCAGTTAGAAGATGGCGTGTACGAATCGAAGAAGGCCAGAGAAATGCTTACGTCCAAAAATCCCCGGAGCATCTGGTGAGATTGTAGGGCGGGCCATTAGAGTATTAGGATGTCCGGGGACCGATTCGGAAGCACAGCTGATTAGTTCGAGGCTGGCGCGCTCTGTAGTCAGGGAAAAAGGGAACAGGGTCAGTCAGTTTCACAGCTGCGAGGGAACGCGGTACAGTCGTGTTGAACACGATTCTTCGCTTGGAACATCGTCGAGGGACTCGAGGCATTGGCGCGACGGATAAGACACGGGCGTACCTTTCCTCTCTCGACACGTTGTACAGAGCCAAGTCGGTACAACTCGGTTGTAACGTAACGAGCGGAGACCCGCCAGACACCACCTTGTTCCTGGCTCCTCGAGGAAAACGCCAGCTCCGCTGGGCACTCGTTAAATATAATGTTCGATGCCTGTGAAAATTCTCGCGAATCCCATACGCTTGATCAAAATCCCTTGTTCGGTTTGCCGAGCTTGTCTGCCCCAGCTCGAATCACGGAAATGTTTCGATGTACAGAAGAGTTGAGCATTAATCAATTAAAATTTTAACCATGATTGTTTGATTAATGAATTGACTAATCTTCTTCAAAATTTACATATTAAATCTCTTTAATCGCAGTCGTTTAAACCAGAAATTCATTAAAATTTAAACTTGTTCGAGCCATAAAAGAGAAACTATTGTTATTGACATAATTCTAGTTCATAAGAGAGAGGAATCTCTAAGATATTAATAAAATAGCATCCTTGTAGAATAATATGTCCTGAAAACCACAGAATAATTTCAATGATAAGGCTGTCAAATTTCGAAACATTTAATCGATAATAATTAACATTGTCTAAAATCGCCGATCGCATCAATTTGAGAACGAATCTCAAGGTTGCGTCCGATTCGAACAATAGCACACCTAATCGCCCTAATTGCCTGGCTCCGATTCGAACGATTTCAAGGCCACGGTGGTTCCACGGAGATGAAAGAGGGGGGTTGGGGAGTTGGAAGAACGCTCGATTCCGCGAGATTGTGCGGCAGGTAGCGAGCAGCAGCAGTTACGACAGCCCTCGACGGACATATAAGTAGACAGGTGATTCAAGTTGCAAGTGGCCAGCCAATTTGCGAATCTCGAGTAGGTATTGCGGTGATACAGATGCTCCGCGATCCATCCATCGGGCAGGTTTGAAAAGGTGGCGGGCGAGGCTCCGAGCCAAAGCCTTCCTGAATCGGCCAATAATGAACGGACGCGTACCCAGTCGAGGGCAACTAAGACCACCCAAATGGTGTCTGAGGATATTGAAACTTAAAGGGAACTGCACCGTACACGATTGCCCGCCCTCCGAGAAGAGTATAATCTCATAAGGAAGCTTACTCGTTCGTTGATGGGCCCTCGAGAAACCCTGAAGAACGCTGATATCGCTCGACGAGCGCTCTCTCTCTCTCTCTCTCTCTCTCTCGCTCTCTCTTTCTCCCTTCTCTATATCTCTTTCGCTCTAAGGAATCATACAGTCCAGCAATTTTCGGCTGAAATCCGCGAGTTTTCCAAGGTGGACGCGCTAATCGCGGAAATTGCTCCCCGCCGCGAAAAATAATTGCAGTAGCACTCGGTTAAAATTGCATTCGGTCAGGCGTGCAAGTTCTCGCGAATATCTTCTACAATTTTGGTATCCAGTGGTTGCAGAAAGTTCCGAATATTAGCGAAATACGCGTTTCACGAGATCCATGAACTTTCACCACAAAAGATCTACCCGTTTT
Source organism: Lasioglossum calceatum (assembly GCA_963966675.1). Taxonomy (NCBI): domain Eukaryota; kingdom Metazoa; phylum Arthropoda; class Insecta; order Hymenoptera; family Halictidae; genus Lasioglossum; species Lasioglossum calceatum. Next base: position 1,730,025 of record OZ016548.1, read on the forward strand.
TCCATAAAAAATTCCGGAAGATTGAATTCCGTCACATTTCTGAAGACTTTTCTCAGATTGGCTATATCTTCTACAATATTTCTAATTAGTAGATGAACAAATTCTCAATATTAGCGAAATATGTATTTTATAATGTCCATCAATGTTCATTAAATAAGAGCTACTCGTTTTTCTACAATAAATTTCGAAAGATTGAATTCCGTCACAATTCTGAAGATAATTCGTAAAATGGCAATATCTCGTACAATTTTTCTAATTAGTGGATGAACAAATTCTCAATATTAGCGAAATATGTAATTTATAATATCCATCAACGTCCATTAAAAAAGAGCTACTCATTTTCCCAGAAACAATTCCGAAAGGTTGAACTCCATCACATTTCTAAAAACTCTTCTCAGATTGGCAATATCTTCTACAATTTTTATAGCTAGTGGACGACGAAATTCTCCAAATATGCATTTTACAATATCCATGAATGTTCATTAAACAAATTCAGAGATGTTCTACAATGTATATGCACGTCCATCTACCTCCAAGACCAGAACGTTAAACAACACGATATCTAGACACCGAAAAACGAATTCCGCGTTCATCTCGCGAGATGATCGTAATGATCAAAGAATTCCCGCCACGTTCTCTTGTAAATCACTGCAAGCCCTTATCCACTGGTAGAGAGAAGGACCACTCTTATCGCGACTGACATAAATTATTGTAGAACTGGGTCGTATCCCAGACAGCAACTCGCACGAATTTCCAACCTTCTGGCGCCAACGATTCTACGTCTCCTCATCCAATCGCGAGCGAACTCGAAATTTCTCTATCGATCCCACAGACGATAGAAACGAACGTACACATGGGTTCGACTGCGTTTAAATTCGCGAACGATTTTCCCGGAACTCAGACAGCACGACGACGTAACTATAGAAACATGATTGAAATAGTCTATGCAACAAGACGCAGAATTACTACGTACATATATCGAGGAAATCGGAACGCGTCGGCTAAATCAGTGCTTAAGGCGGTAGAATTCGTTTCCAGAATTGCGAGGGTGCGGGATGCGAGTTCTCATTTGTCGATAATACAAAGAAGGGATTTTGTAGTAGTCAAAAGAGTTAGATAAAAGATCAATCTAGACCGCGATCGCCCTCGAAAGTCGAAATTGTTCGATCCAATTTTGCCTCTAACAAGCAATTTTGCAAATTTTTAAATTATTCTCAACGTTTCGATCCGGATATGGATCCTTTTCAAGAGAACCTGCTGTTTAACTGAATAGGGTAATATGTAGTTATTATACCGAGAGAAATTCCGTACTTGCTATGTGAAAACAAATTCTTTACATTAATTATTGAAATTGAGAAATGATAGTTACTGAACTACATGTTGGTTGGCACACCCTCAATTTGCAGTATTCTATCTACAAATTTTAAGTTTCTCGATTGTATTACGGTAAAAATAGGACATTATGGTCACTCACGTTTTTCATTTACAAGATTGTTATCTTGATTTTGTAGTTCTAACTAGTACGTTAATTAATCACCACGTTTTGACTAAAAATCACATAATGCTGTCGCGAATAAGTTATTTTTCTAGACATATAAAAGGAGCACACGAGAGTTGCGTTAGTTGACGTTGAAATATAAACTTTATTTAAAAGTAAAATTATAGAATAAATATAAAAGTAACAAGCACGTGGTTGCTTTAAAAAAGTGACAAGAATTAATTTGTTTAGACTTTACGCGGATCTTATTATAATACGTACTATAATAAAGATATTTATTAAATCATTTCTTATGAAAGCATCTTTATAATTTCATTAACTGTGAAATAAAAAATCCAGAACTGGGAATTTGACCAGTCGTGGTACGTTTAGTGTTGAGGATTAGCTTAGTACCTCAAAGTTTTATATAATAAACCGATAGACTGTAATAGCATTTCGTTAGTAATCGGACATTTCATATGCAACAACCTAATAGAAGATAGTAGTATGTATTCAAAGTATTCTGCATCGTCAGCTATCAGAATGCAATCTTCTTGATTGATTGACTCACTTGGGGTCCACCTGCGTAGGCAGAGTGTGATAGTCTGTTACTTTCCCGTAATTATAAATATTAAACCGATCATCGTGAATTAGATTAGCCCGTCCCCGAACCAGAACCGATTAAAATAGATCCGCTGTGACACGTCGTCCAAGTTTCTCGATCAATCATCAACTCTCCCGGATCGAGTTATGAACATTCTTCGCAACGTAACGAGTCAGTCAATTAAAATCATGGCGGACATAATCGAGTGTCGACCTTGGCATATATATCTCATTCCTCGAAACATCTCCATTCTTGGTTTCCCAGATACAAAATTCACAAGTGTAATCATAGAATGAAGTGAGGAGAAGGAATGACGAGAGAAACTCCCCATAATTCGCCATATAAAACAGTATACAATGTTTAACTTTTACTAAAATCTTTGACATCAATTAGAAAAATCTCACAAGAACGTTTTCGTCCCTTTTAGAATTTTGCTGGGTCAAAAGTAGTATATTCAATACTTTCAATCTTTACATCATGTCAAATTGCAACTACTCATTGTTGTCAAGAATTCATAAAGAGTGCAGTCCAATTATAATGCACGCAGAAAAATTTTATTTTAGTTCGGACAAAAGAGTTTCTGCTGCGCATAATTAGGCCAGGCGCATGACGCAATGTCCCCGAAGATAAAAATTGAAAAAGCCCGATGCAGATTTAGCGTTATCGTTCGGGCGGGTATCGCATAATCCGAATGAAAAACGAGGTGAATTTTTCGTTTTAATTCGCCCGGCCTCGCGAGTCTATATATTGTTAAAAATAGGGAGCAGATGAACTTAATCTGGCCGTGGGTTACAAATTCCGAGCCGCGGTGTAATTCACATAATCCTATAATCGTTATCAATAAATGATTGGTGGTCGCGTGTATTTTCTGAAGCGAGGAAGCCCGGTGCCATCTTTCAGTTTTATCTGATACTCCGGGTAATCTCCAATAACGGCGCCGCCGCGTAACCAATGAATAAACGGCGTGTTGGAAAATATCGCCGGTGTTTATGAAACATTACGGTCGTAACTATCGATGCAATCTGCACCGGGCTCCGTTTAATTGCACTTTACTCCACTGCCACTGGCTGATGCACACCTGGAGAATCTCCTTCGGTAATTTAGCATTCAGCTGATATCCGACGCACGATTTTTTGAACGGTCATTCCTAATCTCTAGACTACGGATCTTTTGCATTTATGGCTTCTGCAAATTTTCAAAAATAAAATTTATATAAATAAAGTATAAAAAGTACTCCCTCTGTCCCATAATAATAGCTGCACTCGACGAATTTAATTTATTCCATAATAATAATAGCAAAAGAAAATAAATATAGAACGCAACATTTATTATCAAAAAACTAGATTACATTAGACAATAAATTAAAAATATTACTCCTAATTTTTATTTCGAGTGTTCAGATAGTTTCTGGACTTTTCAATCATTTCGTTACTTCATTTTAACGTCGTTAAAATCCGCCATCGTTCTTCATTGCTTCCAGCATTGTTTTTTTCATCTTACTTTTACAATGGGTTGATATTCAACTGAAATAAAACAATTCATTTCGATCAGCGGATGAAATTAGAGAAATAGTTATAATTCGTAATAATTAGGTTATCGTTACAGATTGAAAGATGTGTCAAAACAAATGACAGATGTCAACAAACATTGATTTTGATTGAGGGCTTCGCAATTTTGCGCTACAACATAACTTACAGCTGCATTCGCCAATAATTCCCGTTGAAATATTCACTTGCTACTAACAATAAGTATTATGGGACAGAGGGAGTATAAATTTGACACAATTTAATACGATTTTTATTTACTTTACACCTGTAAAGGCTACTACCACTGAAAACAAGATTCTATTTTATATTCCACGTTCTTAAAATAAGTCTACAAAAATTGCAAATTGCATAAGCATCCGCAGTCTACTATCATTCCAGATTTTTCAATTAAATTAATTCATTTATCTATTTACTTCTTTCCTATTTAATTTAAATTTAATAAAAATTCATTGTAAGTTCACGTGGTAGATATTAATCGAATTGTAGATTTTTAAAAGACTCGCTAACATATATTTCATTTGTTTCATTTTTATCTATGTATTGTGCAACGTCCATTAACGTTCGTTACGAAAACTCAATTTGTTGTTCCTCAAAAAATTTGCAATCTTGTATTATGGTTCGAATAATAATATACGAGCTTAAAAATGTAAATTATTTTTCTTAACTTTTATCATTAATGGACGACGAAATGTTTAAAGAGAGCTAACTCTGTGTTTCATAAAGTCTGTTAACGTTCGTTACGAAAACTCTACTCGTTTTTCCACAAAAAGTTTCAACAGATGCAGTTCGAGCACATTCCGTTTGATGGAAAAATTGAGTTTATTAACTTCTTATTGTATAATGGAATATTTCCATAGATGGATAACATAGTATAGACTCAGTAGTATAAATTTTATATTATAGTAGCATCATTTGTTCAATCTATATGCTGCCAGATTATAATACTTTTCAAAGTGAACGAAATCATGACAATCTTATAATCACACTCACAATCTGTATGCATTAAAGAGTTATGAATATGATAAAAAAAAAATAATGAAAACATCCATAAAATTAAAATGTAGGATACCATATTTAAAAGAAATGAGAAATATTCATACGCTAATAAATAAACATAGTCACTTTAATCTGACAAACGTTTGATGAGAATATTTGTTTTTATAAAAAGCGGCTGGTTGGGTCATATATAAAACATTATCATCTGCAATGCATAATAAATGAATCAACTATAACAAATTATTTGAAGATCTTTCACATCTCGTGAGTATAAAAAATCTATGCAGGGGAATTTGACTGGAAAAATAATTTATGCAACCAACTCTAATTCAGGAAAAAAAATTTGTACAGTTTAGAATGATTTTTTAAAAATCTGTACAATTTATGGTGCTAGGAAACATAATCTATGCAAAATATTATAGTGAAAAAGAAACAATCTGTATAATCCAATGTAATTTTAAAACATTTATGTAATTTACAGCGGTTAAAAGAATAATCTACGCAAGCTACAATAACTAATGAAAAAGATTTTTAAACATCTAATAGCAGTTAATAGAGGCTAGAAAAATAAGCTATGCTTTCCACAATAATTAAAGAAAATATCTGTAGATACCAAAATAATTTTAAACATCGATGCACAATTTATAGTAATTAATAAAAACAAGTTTATACAATCAGGAATTATTTTTGAAAACATGGAAGTTGAAGTAGTTAACGATATGTATGCAATTTTAAAAAATCTGAAAAATGTTTGCAATCTAAAGTAATTTGCAAAAAATATATATATATAATAATATAATACATAAAATAATATTCTTAAAATAGTTTAAACATTCGTCACAGTTAAAAATAATTTTTACAAATCTGTATAGCCTTGGATAATTTTTGTAAAAAGTCTATGCAACTTGAAATAACGAAAATGGGAAGAATAGTTAAAAGTGAGTGTCCGAAGCAATAAATATTTCCAGAGTTGTGCTCATCCAATCAGCACCGAGTCCTCCATTGTGCACACCCGGCCGACCAATTATACTACACGGCGTCCTTAAATATAAATCACAGTTCCAATTAACACCAATCGTGTTTACCCACTCCCCTTCTGCATACATGAATGTATTGCAACTAAAATTAGATGGGCGACTAATTACGAACACCGCTCCCATTGCCACCGTGACGACGGTGATCTATTCGAAAGCCAACGAAAAATAAGATAAATAAACGGGAAAGAGAGAGAGAGAAAAAACAACAACGGGAAAAGTGCATGTTAATAAAACGACGGGACAGAGAATTGTTTAAATCGATCCATCAGCTGCAAATTTATACAATTAAGTGAAGCTGCAGTTGGAATAATTAGAGTACGTTTAATTGTTGTGTCGGAAGGAATAATTTAAAAATAATTGCGACTTGATTTAATTCTCCTCTAAAACGGTGCAGTCTCCCTGCAATCTCAGGAAAATATTTTCATTGTCTAATTGTCATTTGTTCATGAAGATTCACGGAGACTTGTGAATTGGACTTGTTAATTAACAAAACTGTCTGTTTGAAGTCGGTATACAATACAATCAGACAATTTTTATTTGTGATAGTGATCTAAGTAGTATATTTTTGTACTAAAATAAACATTATAGGTGTTTTTAAAAAATATATTTATTAAAATGATTATTAAATGTTTCTAAATTAAACGATGAACCCTTCGCCAAGATCTTGAAAATCTGTGAAATCTAAAAAATATTTACAAAAATCTATGCAATTTATAATGGTTAGGAAAGTAATCTTTGCAACCTACAATAATTAATGAAAAAGCCTAAACTATAACTTTCGAAAATCTATAGTGATTAAAAAAATTAATTTATGTAATCTGTAAATACAATAATTAAAAAAAAATCTGTACAAACTAAAATAGCATTTAAACATCTATGAAATGTATAATGAATAGAACAGTAATCAATTTACAATAATTAACGAAAAAAAGTTAGTTAGATCTTATTTAAAAAAATGAGTAAGGGTTGCAATATTAAATATTATTAAACCATTTTTTAAGGAATTTTTGAATCTCTTATTTTGCTGCCTCTAAATGCTTGAACAATAGTATCTGCTAACAAGTTTTATCTACAAAGCACTAATCGATTAACACGGATTGTTAATCGATTGACACGGATTCCTTCTAGGTCATTGAACGCGACCAAGTTGGCAGACATAATTAATTGGTACAACTTATCGACAAACAAGAATATTAATTAAACACGTTAATAAACAATTCATTCATTTATTGAACACTGAGCTTTCCATGGCTGTTTTAAAAAAGTTGCAAAACACAGATTAATATGTAAATAACAGAAATCATTTCTAAATCTATAATTTATCAACGCACATCTATCATCTGGAGTGCAGTGGACCAATGAAAAATCAGAATCTCACTGTAATACCCAGTATACACAATAAATTAGTACAACTATCTATGTACCACAGATCGAAAAACAAAATTTACAACACCAAACGATGCTATCCATTTAATAACAAAACTAAACAATGTTACAGAATTCTACCATAAAATCTAATATCGACCTTTTAGATCGTTGTCTTAAGTACTTTAAGTTTAGAACCACAGCATGCAGACAACACCATGAAGAAGAAGCAGTTTCGAAATAGCTGTGTTAATCGAAGTGCACCATTAACCTCGATCTTGAGCATAAAGAAGCAAGACGCCATTACAGTTTTACTACGCACCTAAATCCCACATTAAAACCAAGTCTTAGACGATGCTCATTTATCTTTGGCAGTTCACAATCCACACCTACGATCTTAGAGCTATCCTCGTGCCAACTATACAAAACCTTCGGTCAAGAACCACAAACATTACCAGCGCATTATCTTCTGCATAGTTGCAGTCCAATATCGTCTACAACTGGTGAAAAAAATCGAAAAGTTGAAAGACTAACATTGAAACATTAAAACATTATGGAATTGTGACATAGGAGAATTAAACCATTGAAGAATTAAATACTTGAAAAGTTGAAGAGTTGGAGAATTGAAAATTTAAATAATTGTGGAGTTAAGAAACTGAGGGATTGAAACATCAGGGAATTGAAAAATTGGAGAATTGAGAAACTAAGTAATTCAAGGATTGAACCATTCAAAAGTTGAAACATTGCAGAAAAAGTAGGAAGTCAAAAACTTGGAGAATTCAGAAATTGCAGAATTGAGAAATTGAGGAATTGAAGTATTAAAAAGTTGACGAACTGAGTAATTGAAGGATCAAAGAATTACAAAATCATAAGATTCAAGGCTTGAGAAATAAAAGAATTGAAAATTAAATAATTGAGTGTAAATAAAAACTGTTGAAATTTGAGGGTTTTAGAATTGGAACGTTGAAGAACGAAGTGATTGAATAATTGGAAAATGTGAAAATCTAAGATTGGAGAATTGAAGGGTTGGAAATTGAGAGGATGTAGGAGTTGAAAAATTAAATTATCGAACACTGAATATTTAAAAATTGAGTATGACGAACAATTGAAAAGGGACAAACGATGAACGTGAAGAATTGAAAAACTGTAGAATTGAAAATTGAGTAGGTAGTTGAAAACTTAAAGAATTGAAGACCGAATGATTAAAAATTGAGTACGATGAATAATGAATACTTGTATATAATGGGATGAATGAAAACGTGAAGACTTAGAAAATTAAATAATTGAATGATGAACAAACTGGAGCACGTCTGGCACGGATTTGCTGTCAAAACGACCACACGCCCACCCCGTGGCCCATTAACCTCGATGCCAAGCCGAAAGAACTAAGAGGACCATTACAATTTTACTACTCATCCGATCTTCCATCAAAACCTCCTTCCCGTTCACCTCTTCGTCGGTTCACCATCAACATCCACCACAATCGACCTTACATTAATCTCGGCGGCAACAGTCTCATGATCCGGTCACCATATCTCTCTCACGGAGAGAAAAATAAAAAAGAAATACACTTCACGGGATATCTCACTGTCTTCTTTCTCGTTGTATTCGAATGTCAACTACAGCTGGTTGAAGGGGACCAAATGCGTCAATCGTGCGGTATATTTGACCCGTGTTCAACCAGCTAAGCTTAACATTACGTTCGCCGTTTGCCAGGTGTGCGTCCTCGTTGGTTTCTCCTCGGGCTTTTTCTCGCTGGGCGAAATCAAGGTGGAAGCTGCAGTGACGGCCATTATCTCCTCGATCTTCGTTGTGCCCGTGTCCCGACCGCAAAATGTCGATTCCAGAGACGTTGTCTGACTCTGTCGATGATGTCTCGTGCTCCGCGATCCGGAATAGCCGATACCAGGCCCCTACCTCGCCGAGGCTAATTAGTATAGTTTATGCTGGCCGCTGCTGTGGAGATTGTTTTAGGATGAAATACACAATCGAGTTATCTGGGAAACGTTCGCGAGAATTCTCCGTTGGTTGCGAACGGGTTTGGAGATGTTCGATGGAAGGAACTTCGGCTGTGGCTTGAATTTTCAGGGAGGAGATTTCAATGACAGGTTGGGATCTGTATGTACTGGTCTTGGATCGGAATCTTAGTATGTATCATGATACATAGTATGTATACGTTTGTCTACAAGTCGACAAGTTGTCTACAATTTATTTACAAAGATATCTGCAAATCAAACTACATGTAACTCTATGTGAATCTATCTACTAATTTCTCTACCTGTGAATCTATCTACAAATTTCTGTACCTGTGAATCTATCTACAACATTCTCTATTTGTGAATCTATCTACAAATCTATCTGAAAATTTCTCTACCTGTGAATCTATCTACAAATTTCTCTACCTATAAATCTATCTACAAATCTATCTACAAACTTATTCAAAAACAGTCTACGAATCTCCTTAGTAAAGTATCAATAGAAATATGTCTACATGTCCGTTTACTAATCGATCTATAAATCTACCTAGGCATCTACTTAGCTATTCATCTACAAGTTTATCTGTAAATGTATTAAAAAATGTGTCGATTTATCAATCCGCAAATTCAACTACAAGTGTGCCTGGTCATTCATATATAAGTGTGCATATACGTATGTCTATTAATCTATCTGGACATCTATGGATGAAGCTCTGTTATTACTCATATTAGAAATCTATGAATCTATCAATCTACCTGGACATCTATGTATGAATCTCTATTATTACTTATATTAGAAATCTATGAATCTATCAATTTATAATTCTATCAATCTAATAATCTATAAATCTATGAACTCTGACTGTATAAATCTATAAATCTATAAATATATGAATCTATAAATCTATCAATTTATAAATATACGAATCTATCAATTTATAAATCTATCAATCTACCAATTTTTAAATCTATCAATCTATAAACCTATTTTAGAGCTGTCTCTTCAACTTTGAACGCCTAGATACGCAGCTCGAAGCAAAATAAGCTCAAAATTAGCGGATGACACATCCAAAATCTATCTCGATCCAACACAAAAAGCTCTAGACATCAAAACAATTGAATCTGTGTACGCAGTATCGAGTTTAGAATAAATCCTCACTTTTATAATGTATATCCGCAACGTAAAAAAAGTATGAAGCAAAATTACATCAAAAACAGCAAGCAAAGTCACTCATCCACAAGAGTATCCAAATAAATAAACCTAACATCCATATATCCAAATAATTCATGCAAAAAGTTCACCAAATCAGTCTGAAATGCCCCAAGTATTATCCACATAATAGTATCTGAGAAAACGTATCTAAATATCTAAACAATTGACACTATCGATCCAAGAACCAACTCGGAATCTATCCAACTGAATTTCTGGCTTACAGTGGCGTAGGCAGAGACGAAATGAACATCCAGAAACGTGGTCAATTCAACGTGATGTCGTACCCATCCAAATAACTGGTTCTATTGCCCCAGCATCCAATTTAGAGTCTATCCAGCGAAATTTTTGGAGCGCAATGGCGTGAACTAAAGCAAGACAGACATGCCGGCAGCTGATTGAAGTCACCCAAGAGTCACGCGACCAAAACAATTGAATCTCTCCGGCGAGAATCAAGTTTCGAGTCCAGTCACGTCAAGTTTTCGATCTCTGAGGCAAAGTAGGGTGCGAGGCCTGATCGATCAGGATTTCCCCGGTGACACTAGGCTTTCGGTAGACAATGGCGTAGATGCTGGCACGTACGGAGGCAGGAAGAGGGCAGGGTCGCGGCTCGAAGTGATGCTGCAGCCCGCCGGGCGGCCATTAAGAGTGTCATTGTGTGCGCGGGGGTTATTGGCAGGAAGAGGGGCATTAAGGCGGCAACAATGGACCCCTTTCGATCCCAGAAGCACCCGCTGCTCGCCCTCCCACGAGCCCTCGCTCTGGAATCTCGCCCTCGATCCACCCCCGCGTGCCCTGGACTCTGGAAACGCGAGGAATCCGAGATTTTTTAAATAGATACAAATCGGGGTCATTATTGTCTAGTTAGGGCGGTGTGTTCGGAGGGCTGGGCTGCGCTGTTTCCGCTCGGGAATTCAGCGGATTCAATGAACGATCTGTCGTCGAGGAAAGAGTCGAGGAAAGAGTCGAGGAATGACGCGGCCGCGAGCGTGGATAACTATTCTCGGCTCGGCACGATGCGCGAGTAACACGAGACGCCGAGAGTTTAAATTTATCCTACGGGAGGCCATGGCTGCCCGACGGATGGCCTGTTAGAGTATGTTCTAGTGAGAGTGTACGCTTCGTTATGATTCTAGGCGGGTTCCTGTCGATTCATGAACACAGTGACTTATCGTTTAGCTATGGCTACCAGATTACCGGATTACATCTTTTTTAATATATTTCTTTTAAACTATTCTCAGGCTTGCATGGCTCTTTCGACGTCCTGGGTCGTGTCTAAGGCAGGGTATACGTTCTTCGAATTCTTTGAGAAAATTATTTCAAGGGTTAAACCTATCTGATTACCTAAAAGTATGCTAGGGCCTGGTTCGGACACTTAACTATTAATTTATACGACTTTGACTACGGCATAGGTTACATCCAGATCCAAGTTGTTATTAATTCGAAGAAGAAGAATTAGAGTTTTCATACTTCGTCCGTGTCTCTGACTACTTCGGGATGTACCAGGCTCAGACACTTAACTGTTACTTAACAGCCTATTTCAAGGTTTATAGAAGACTTTGACAACCTCACGAGTCCAAACCTAAGTTCTTATTACAATTTAAAGAAATAATTGAGGTTCAAGATTTGTCTGGGTCTCTGATGATCTCGAGAAGTATTATAACTTCACGCTCTTAACAATTAAAAAAAAATAATGAGGACCGAGTATGTTTAGATCAATTTTGAGATAAAGAAGTTCAAACGTCTTCAACGATATCAGAGACTACGTACGAGATTATATTTAAAGCTTACTCAACTTTGAATAAAATAGTTTCAAGGTTTAAACATCTCTGATGACTTCGAAGTTCAAGGCGCGTTTAAATCGAGGTATTTAACCACTTTTTAGAAATAGTTCTGAAGAATGGATGACGGTGATTAGGTCTTTTTAAAATAATATTTGTAATACCAAACAGTAATATTGAGGATCAGACATTTTTGACAGTGTCCAGAAGCCATGTCTGGGGCTAGGTGTAGGTCATTATCAATTTTTTAAAAAACCGTTTCCAGATTTATTACGTACAAGTCTCTGCTGACCTCAATGTATGCTGGACCTTCATCCACAATCCTATCAACTTTTCCAAAATTAATTTATAGACTGTATTGTCTTTGACAACCTCGTAGGCTGTCTGCAACTAGGTCTACAGGCTTTTCAGTTTTTGAAAATTCAATTCCAATATTCAGACGTTACTGATGAACCATAGTCTATGCCTAGGCCAGGATCCAGGCCAATATCAATTTAAAAAAAAATAATATGAAGGTACAACCGTCTTTGATGACCTCGAGCCATATTTCGTCCAACCCCTTAGCAATTAAACTAATAATTTCAAGGTTTAAACAACTTTGACCAACCTCGTAGGCTATGTCTAAACCCAGGGCCACACCTTTATTAGTTTTTCAAGAAATAATTCCAAGTTCTAGATCTAATCCAAAATATAGGACGAAGTAACTTAAATCGACTTATAATAGCTAAATGACATCAGCTTCCGACATCCATTTGACATTTATCTATTCTCAGTGATTTCCTCATATAACCTCTGATCACTTAATCTTTAAATAATCTGCTTCCCAAATAATTTTCTGCCTGGCCAACAAGAATCCATAGAATTCCCAAATACCCATTATTTCCCTAGCAACCTACACCCAAGAACTCTAAAAAGATCTACAGAACTCTACAGACATCTTCGGGCTTATCCCAACCACCAAAGAACCCAAATTAAAGCAAACAAAAAATTAGCTAAGAGGTCTAGAAGTCATGGGTGACCATACACACTAGGCCATACTCTAGACTCCCATACACTGCCATCTAAATCAGCACAGGCACACCATTTAATTAAACCCTCTACAGGCATCTTCGGACTTATCCCAACCACCAAAGAACCCCGATTAAAAATTAATTTATACATACACACTAAACCATACTCTAAACTCCCATACACCACATCTTCAGACTCATCCCAACCACCAAAGGACCCTGACCAAAAATTAAAAAAAAAAATAACTAAGTGGTCTAGACGTCATCGGCGATCATACACACTAGGCCATACTCTAGACTCGCATACGCCAGCATCCAGATCAGCCCAGGCACACCAGAAGCATAACAAAACCATGGAAAGGAAAACCTACCTCAATGGGCTGAGCCTATGGGCAGCCACTGGCCTCGACGACGGTCATCGTGCATCATCTTCGATCCACTGACAGAAGGCACACAGTCACTAAACCAAGTCCGCGCACCGTACGAATCCTTCTCCGATAAATGCTCACTGTTGTCCCTCAAACGATATTCTGCTCACTAAAACGCGCTTTCAGCCGGCACACTTCACTGTTCCGTCGGTCGTCCCTCGCGAATATTCTGGCCGCTCGCGCAACCGGCCCCGACTTCGCGTATTTTTAGGCGAAATTATGCAACGCCGCCGTGCGTGCGTCCCCTTCGCTCCCCTTGAACTTCATCTCGGCGAGAGTCTGCGATTCGGCGGATTTTTTCTCGTGAAACCGACGCGACCGAGAGCGCCGTCGGACGGCAGCTATCCGCGCGTTCCTTCGCCGCGGACGGTATTTTGGTCGCGCGAGTTGAAGAGGATGCTGCGGGACCTACGAGAGACGTATGAGAGAGCGAGGAGAGAGAGAGACAGAGAGAGGGAGAGAGAGAGAGATAGGGGTGGTAGATCGAGGAACCCTGTCCATTGGCCGGCCTATATCCGGAGCGGTGGCGCTTGCGGAAGATTTGCGGTGTTTTCGTAGGACTCGGTCTGAAGGGACTCTGGGAATTGAAGTTTCTGTGAAGGACATATCTGTGGGTGCTGGGAGCTGATTCTGGCTTAGCGAGACAAAGAACGAGTCGAGATTAGCTAGACACCGAGGCAAGGTTCAGTAAATTGTTTGTCTGAAAGGATTGGTGGATCAGAGTAGTGTTGGAAGAAAGCCTAAGCCTTAGAAACATGACACAACAGCATACATTGGTTTCAGACGACTCGTCTGAAGTGACTCTGAATATTGGAGTTTGTCCGAAGACGTTTGTGAAACATTTTAGAGCTGATTTCAACTAGTTACTACAAGAGGCAGGTCAAGATTAGCGAGAAATCTAGGCTAGATTCAGTAAAATATTTGTCTGAAAGGATTGCGAGATCAGAACCAGTCTGAAAGCTGTATAGAAATTTTTAGGCCAGCTAAGAGAAAGTTGTTTCGAAATAGTGTGAGAGGTATTTGAAACTTGACCTGAATTTAGCGTGAAGTAGGTCTGAAAGGATTGGGAGACCAAAACTTGGCAGAACGACTTGTGTTCAACTAGACTGTATTCTGGGTTCATGCCTTTTTGAAGAAAAGCTAATGCACACCGGTCAAAGTACGTCTGAATGTGAACTGATTGAGGTCTCCCAAAATCTGAAAATGTAGTGAACGGTCTCGAAAATAAAAAGCTAATCCAAACGTATCTGAAAACACCGTGAAAAGTGATTGAAGACTACCTTAAGATTAGTCTACAATTGATCTTAAAGGACTGGGAGAACAGTCTGATAAGTAGATGGTTTTATTCGACGAGAAATGTATCTCAGAATTTGTCTGCAAAACTTAGGAAACCTAAGCTGGAGCTATGTGCGGAGCTTGGGCAAAAGCCCATGAGATGTAACTCGGAGATTCTCTGAAAGGGTTGGGAAACCTTCAGTCCAGGCTTTAGAATTTCAGAATCTGTCTGATAAAGAATGGGAAATTCAATTTTAGATTTCAGACCGGCTCAACCCAAACTCTATTCAGGATTATGAAAAGAACTATGACGCGTAATTCAGATCTCATACAAGACCTGTCTGAATGGATTGGGAATCCTTTAACCCAGAAAATCTGATTCAGTGGAAGTGGGAGTCCAAAGCTAAAGCTGTGACAACGTCCTGTATGGAACTCTGATTGTATGGGGATTCAGCTTGGAATCGTTCTGAATGGACCATAAATCAGAACTCGTCTGAAAGGTTTGCAAAATCTGATCAGAGGCTATTAAAACTTTTATGGAATTGAAAGACTTTCTGACACAGGGACACTTGAAAGACTTTCTGACAGGATTAGGAAACCTTCAATCCAGATCTGAATCAGAATTTCTTTGAACTTTTTAGTAAAATGTAAAGCAGGACTCTAAGAGGATTGCGCTCTACATAATTCTTCATAAAAAGACGATAAAATAGAATCCGTACTAAACTCGAAACGTATCTGAAAAGATTGGAAGACTACCAATCCATCTACAAAATGCAATCTAATAAAATCTGAACTTCGTCAAAAACTTTTAGGCTTTAACCTACATTTAATCCAAAAGGGTCTAAAGGAGCCATCCAATCTAACCCGAGACCTACTCCAAAAATGTCTAACAAGTCTGCAGAACTTAACCCAAGCCTAATTCCGACGGTCTGAAAATCCCACGAATCCTAACTCAGCCACAGTCCCAATCATAGGTAAAAAGATAAAAAATTCACCAAGATCTGAGCCAACGGTAGTTGATCAAACTCTAAAACCAGACTCGAACCCACACATAACTCCACCCACCTAAGAAGCCTAAGACCTCTAACACGATCCCAATCTCAACTAAAAGAAATACAAAACTTACCGTGTATTTGTCCAAAAATTCCTTGATAATCGAGTATCCCCATCAAACCCAATTTACACCTTCCACAGCAGAAGGTACACCCCTCCCTGACTCTCTCTCTCTCAATCCCCATCCCCAGTTTTCGGACACTGCAGACTCCGTCTGACTAATTTAGGACAGGATCGAGGGTGATTAAACAGGCTTCATCGCCAGTCGATGGAGCAGTAATTAGGCGAGTTGCCACGGACAAAGAGGCAGAGGGGTGAATTTCGGTGGCGAAAGAACCGGAAGAGTCTACAATACTCAAATTGCTATATTGTGTTCGTTCACCCTGTTTCACTTTCGATGCCAAAAGAACGGCGTCTAGCCGAGAATAAAATGGATCAACTGACCTGATAGCTCCTTTGAAGCTACCTAAGCTCCTAGGTACTACCCTTATCGGATCAGGTAGGGGTTGATCTTTCGGTGTTTTCGGTGTCTCCTAAATTCGGCAAATGGCAAATGTTGTTAAACTGACCTAGGTTTATGAGGGATTCTTGGTAGAATTTATAAATAGAGCCAGTAAGTGATACTAGAATGTTAGTGAGTCCAGAGACCTTTTTTCTAACTTAGGACAGTGGTTGAAGAGTCTCCCAAATTGGCAAATTGGCAACTGTAGCTACACTGACCTAGGCTTATGATGGATTCTTTTCAGAATTTATTTGTAGAGTTAGTGAGTCCAAAGACCTTTTTTCTCAATTAGGACAGTAATTGAAGTGTCTCCTAAATTGGCAAAATGGTAACTACAGCTAGAATGACCTGGGCTTATGATGGATTCCTGTCAGAATTGATTTGTAGAGTCAGTGAGTGATACTAGAATGTTAGTGAGTCCAAAGACCTTTTTTCTAAATTAGGACAGTGGTTAAAATGTCTCCTAAATTGGGAAAATGGCAACTGTAGCTATACTGACCTAGGCTTTTATGATGGATTCCTGTCAGAATTTATTTGTAGAGTCAGTGAGTGATACTAGAGTGTTAGTGAGTTCAACGAATTGTTTCGCGAATTAGGGCAGTGGTGAATTAGGTCTATTGTAGCTGGATTAAATCTTTTATGTACAGGTCTATTGATTATTGCAGATATACTGATATGATTTTTACTTTCTTGTCAGATCCACTAATCCGTTGTTAAATGATAGCACTGATTACTGACTCTGAAATTCTTTCACTGGGAAAATGAAGATTGCGAGTAAACTAGGCCTGGCTGTAAAATTGGGTGTACATCTCAATAAGTGACACACATTTTCTTTTTTAAATTGGGACTTTGATTTTTTCTTTGATTTCTTTTTTGTTTAGTTGTTAGAATTTCTTTCTTTAATTGTTAGGGTTACAGTGGCATTTTGTTGTCAAAGACCAAGAAAGAAAAATTAACTAGAATTCTACGGTTCGTTGAATTTTATTTTGAATCTAACTTACGTACAATTAGAGTCTATTTTTAATGAGAAGGCTGGAGCCCAAAGAAACCCTTTTGGAAAAATTGCCGAGGGTGGGGTAATACGCTATAATGAAGAAAGTTTGACCTGCTTTCTAAGTTTTTCTCGTAAACTGCAAATTAAGGACTGGGTTTCAAAGTTAGTTGACTAACTAGCTTGTGCCAGTTATTTTCAGTGGAAAATTGTCAGAGATGATTAGAAATTACTAACTGGTCGGAGCGGAATTTTTAGCAAAATATAATCTACTTACAGGTTGTTCGACGAACCGTGGATCTTTACACGTTTCTAGAACGCCATTTTGAAGAACTTTGTACTGCTCGGAGTTTTATAAAATATATTAAAACGCGGTTGCAACAATTTCGTTACGATAACGAGCTTCCGTGTAATTTCTCTCGTCGTTAAATCACGCTGCTTTCAATTTGCATAAAAATGAGGATAATTCGGTCGCAATTTACCTGCCACACTTTTCAATTAGTAACTGCCACTATCGCATTAAAGAGCAGTCACAGTCGATTGCAGCGAATCGCAATTAACAATCGTGGACCTGTAATCAATTGTAGTCAGTGGCAATTAACAATTGCAGTGAGCAAATCGTTATCAATATGCAGATTGCATTTTACTGGATTTCAGTATTCACTTTGGGATTTTGGTATCGTTTTGAACAAATTCATCATTTATAAATGATCGATCGTCGAGACTGTCACTTTTATGAATTTTAAATTTTATCCTGGGATTTTGTTATTAACTTTTTCGAAAAGCGAGACAGTAGAAAATCTAAAGGGAAACAAGTTCTGAACGAAGGATAATATTTCCTTAGAACTTTGCTATTATGCCGTGAAAGAGGACAGTAACTATTAATGCAATTAAAATATCATTTCCGATCCAATCAAAAACAGGGCGAAATAAATTTTCTAGATCCGATAGCAACCATTCTATCACGAAAAAGACCAATATTTACGATCCAATGAAAAACAGGGTAAAATAAATTTTCTAGTCTCGGATAGCAACATTCCATCACGAAGGAACAACAATATTTTTAATCCAATGAAGAATCGGGTATTTTCAACCAATTTTCCGGACTCTAATAAATGCCTGAATTCTCATAAGAGGACAGTAATATTTCTCAACGAAGCGCAGGGTGTTCTACAGAGAAGCTATCCTAAGAAGAAGAGAATCTTCGGTCTCACAAAGATCAAGGTATTTCCTTCGAACAAATTTTCTGGACACCAATATCAACTTCCTGTCACGAGTGGACACTGATGAAAGACGAGCAATTTTCTGGACGAGAGAAAAGCTAAAATAACAGAGACTGTACTCCTCGAAAAAAGGATTTGTTGGACCAGAGTACTACTTACACATTAATAGAGGACAAGATTCTTTTTCGATTGGGGAAAATTATTCCTTTTGGAAACCGGAGAACATATTTTTATACATTACTCTGATTTCTCAAAGCTATCTATAATTTATACTGCAATGAAGCACAAGCAAAAATCTCGTGTAACAGGGTGATAAAGAAAATAGCTGACCATGCTATTCGCTGAGACTAAATTGTCTGGACTCTTTTGTACCATTAGAGAACAGTAGTATCTTGAATCAAAGACGAACTTTTTTCTGAACTGAAAAAATACTAGGGTAACAACCCTTAACGTAAAGAAGAAGATATCGTCGTAGATGAAATTTTCTGAACACCAATATAAACTTTGCAAAGTCTCCTATAACAGGATAACAACCCCCAATTCAAGTCTCGAAGTCAGAAATCTTATTTCTAGTACATGTACAACTTCATTCCCAAACAGTCAATTTTCCGGACTCTAATTTTTAGTCATCCCCGTAGGGCTGAATTTTCTGTAAAATGACGTCCGTTCTCCCTCTGAAGGGTAGCAAGGATCTAGCTTCGAAAATGACATTTTCACTAGTGTGACAATTGTCTTGAGATCCAACCAAACTGCTCCCTCACAGGAACCATTCATCATCCAGCCAGACACACACACACAAACACACACACACGCAGACAGACACAAGCCAGAATTCCTTGAACAAACCTGAATCTCCCCGAAACTGGCCGTCACCATCCAAAATCAGGCTCCACCATCCAAAAGTAGCCTGTCCGATCCAAACTCAGTCTGGTCCATCGCGAATCGGCTACACACAACTCCATCATCCCTACAGCTCCTCTTCGAACCTCCACTATCCTCCTCAAACAAGCTCCACGTGTGATCCAACCTCCTCCATCATCTTCCAACCCCAGAAAGAAGACCCCCCCATTTACTTTACTCCCTCACGAACTTACAATAACCAAACTCCACCAACCATCACACTTTACGTTCGTCAAAATCGTACTTCGGCCCTTCGCCACAAAATCACCCTCTCGCATCTCCGACCCTCTCAAAATCCCCCGAAAAACCTTCGCATCCACTTACTACCTTCCGGTGCCACCCACGAGCTCACGAGCTTCGAGATCCACGTTTTCACACTTCAATTTCTACTCCCGCCCCCAGGGAGCAGCCCCAAACCCTCGGATACCTTCGGCTCCACTTACAATGCTCTCCCTTCGCTATTCCCAGGGAAACGACCACAGCCGTGGTGGTCTTTCACTCGACCTCCAATAGACCGTGCTAACTTCTTCCCAAAAAACCCTATATACTCCCTGATCCCCAAAATACGCGGTACCTTTCCTCCAGAAGGCAGCCACACTTCTACCAAGGATGTCTCTCGATCGAGTGAGGAACCGAGAGATACAGAGAGAAATAGACAGAGAGAGAGAGAGAGAAAGAGAGAGATGCATCTCACCCCATAAAATAATCACCCCCTGTGCCCTCCCACGCGCGCCACACTGTCTCTTTTCCATCTTCTTCCGCGCGTCTGGCCACGCGCTAGGCCTCGACTACTGACTCCGCTGCACTCTGCCTGCAGCTGCACTCTCTGCCCGCAGCTCTCTTCTCCGACAACGATTTCGTCGGGGGTGAGGTAGGGAGGAAGGGAGGAGGGGCGGCACCGGATGGAGGGACACTGCGGGACGAGGGGCAGGGGTTGGTGGAACGTGGGGTGGGTGGGACCGGGATGGAAAGAGTGAGAGAGAGAGAGAGAGAGAGAGAGACAGAGTGAGAGAGAGAGGGGGTGGTAGCGGCGGACGGAATAAAGATCACCGCAGCGGTCGGTCGGCCCGACCAGAACGTGAACGTACTACTTGCTGGGCGTTCGGGCCCGCACTGTGCAGCCGACGGCGGGCGTCGCGACGCCTCGAGCCCTCGCGGAGGGGCTGGCCGAAAAGTGGGGGAGGCGCCTGCGTCCCGCGCATCCAACCCGAGCTGCTCCGGGCCGCCACCCCCGCGACCAGAGAACCCCAGCCCTGTCAGCTCGCCTAACTGTCTGCTGGCTCTACCTGAGAGAAACCCCCGAGCGAGAGGGACGCCGAGAGAGTTAGAGCGAGCTCGAGCACCGAGGTAGAGGGAGAGCGAGAGCTCCCTTTGGCCGCGCGCTCTCTTCGTCTACCCCCACCATACCGCAGACGACGTGGCGGTGTCTTTCTCGCGCTCGTAAGCAACCGGCCGTCACTATGGAAAATATGAATTTGGGTCAGATACCAGCCGCCGTGCCCTAATGAACCTTTAATGTGACCTATTTCTTTTTTTCCGACGGCGCTCGGGCTGTTGCTTGAGCGGGCAACTTTCGGGCTGGCCGGGATCCGAGCCTGGGTGCGGGGTTCTCGATTTTTCACGGGATTTCCGGTGGTTTCCGGTGAGACGGTGCTTCGAGGATGATGGGTACGCAGGGTATCTTCGAAACACGCGTAAATCTTTCGACTTTTACCAAAGACCGCCGTGGAGGGCGGCATTCAATGAGTTCGTAAAATAATTTTTGGATACGCGGAGTATAGGGTGCTTGCAAGACTAATTTTACTCTCATTTTTGTCATAAATGCGTAAAATCCGCGGTCGTGGCTAGACCCAGTCAAATATATAACCATCAATTTTTAATGCATATTTTTTACCCTGTTTCTTCGAGAACAAAATCGATGTTCTGATTGGACCCGATACAAATAGCTAACTATTTGAACTGGATACTAGAAAATTGGAAATCTAGCAATTGTGGGTCAAAATGGACCCACCGTCCCTCCATCCGAGGGTTAGAGAAAGACTATCACACCGACCATTCTTAAATTTTGTGCATTTATGCAATAATGCTTGGACATCTTACAGTAATTTTTGTAAAGTGGAAATATAGCTAGAATTGATAGTAAACAACTTGATGTAGCACATTTTTTAAATTTGTGGGTGCTTGATGTTTTTTAAATGTTAAAAATGTTTTTGGGAACGACGATTAGGGTTGTGAGGGAGTGTAGGTGAGGGTTTGGAGTTCTCAACAGTTTATAATAAAATAGATAGACCGATGCATTTTATTAACCTAATATTCAACAGTCATTAATTGTTCCGTCAGGTCGGAATCGATTGCAACGCATTGTTCCCTCACTTTTTTTCAACAAACATGGCGAGCGGAATGCACGCGCGTGCCTGCGTAATTACATACAATTTACATCAGATTTTAATTTGATAGAAGCGAGTGGCCCGGGGACGCGTTGAAAGTGCGATCCTAATCGGACACCGCAGCGACAGCATCGATAACGCTGCTCTGATATTTCGTGACGTAATTACCGAGCGAGAAAACTCCATGGAAATTGCAAAATAAATGTTAACACGCGTCCCCGCGCGACTCGCCGCTCCTCCCTTCGTTGTTGTTTTCGCTAATAGCGTGACTTTGTGATTTATTCCCGCGATACTTTAGATGACGCGAACGAACCAGAAAGTGGATGATAAAGAGAGACACATTTGCTCTATAAATACTTTCATAGAATATTGGTTGCTAAACGCAGAAAAAATATTTTTGTTAGAACTACTGATATCAGATAGAACTTTTGATATTAGAACAATTCCGACCGGGTTCGAGAGCGTGTTTCTTGGAGAATGTTAGAGATATTTCAGTAAATCAAAAAGCAGTTGATAGACGGATGTTAACTCTATTTGGCAGATTTTTTTCAAAATTTTAGGTCGCTCATTAAGGGATAAAAGTAATTTTTTTTAAACCACCCCTCGCATCTACTAATAGCTTGTGCAAGCTGAGTTCGAGAGAATGTTTCTCGCCGCTTATTCGAGATATTTCAATGAATCGAAATCTAGTTTATAGAAGTATATCAGCTTTATTTGACAGATTTTTTTTCAAAATTTTAGCTCGTCCGTCGAGGTTAGAAAAACAATTTTTCGAAAACTACCCTTTGAGATGTACCACATGAAATAAGCACCGACTCTATGAGTGTATATCTCGACTATTACTGGAGACATTTCAATGATTCAAAAAGCAGTTAGTAGAGGTAACCAAGCTCTATTTGACAGATGTTTTCGCAAAATTTCAGCTCGCTCCGTAAATTCAGAGAAGAATATTCGAAACTCGTCGTTTTGCTGTCAAAAGACTAACTAATGACTAACTTCACAGGTTTTTATCTGGCATACCACGCGAGATAGCTGACCAAACAGAAATGCTAATTACAGCTACAACTTTCCGCTACATTCCATACTTTTTTCCAAATTTTATCCTGTTCGTTAAAGTCAGAACAAATTCATTTCACAGGACAAGCTCTATAAACGACATCCGCCAAAACGAGAGAGTAGAGAACAGCCGGGAGTAGAGGTTAAAAAAATTCGAATAAACGTAAACAGGCATAAGAACAGGGGCGGGGGAGTGGAGTAAGTACAGTACCAGCATTAAAATAAAATAAAACAGAGAGGTTTTTCGCAGCGCGTTACGGTATATCACACGACCGTGGAAAACAAGTTCCACGGTATAATAATGACCCGACGTCAAAAACAGCGCGGCGCGCCAGTAAAAACGGGAGCAAACCCGGAAACTGGGGGGCGAGAGAGTATCAACTTCGAAAGTCAATGCGGAGCATTAAAGCGGGAGAGCTCGTAAACCGTGCGTAGTTAAAGAAGCTGTATCAAAGTTCCAGCCGGAAAAAGAGAGGCGAGGGCGGCCAAGCTGGCCGGCTAACGAGCCACTGAGAGATCATGCACGTCCATCAGGATCCATTGATCTTCCGGTGGTCTCCCAAAGGGACACAAGCTGCAATGATACTGCACTGTTGGATCGTTGGTTACGGAAACAGAAAATAAAAATCATAGGAGGCATTTTGTGCAAAAATGCTGCAAGAACATTTAATTATTAATTATTGAAAAGTGAACTTGACCATTTTTTTTTTAAACAAATGGTTGTATTTAAAAACCCTTCGGTACATGTGTCGCGCTGTTATCTCAAAGTTATTAAATTTTCGTTAGAACATATCCAATGGAAGTGCTGCGGGAACATTTAATTATTAATTACTGAAAAGTGAACCGGACCATTTTTTTTAGACAAATGATTATATTTAGAAACCATTTGGTAATCATCTGTAAACCATCTGTTATCGAAAACATATTAAATTTTCGTTAAAAAATGTCCAACGGAAGTGCTGCAGGAACATTTAATTATTACTAATTGAAACGTGATTTTGACAATTTTTTTTTAAGCAAATGGTTCTATTTAAAAACCATTTGGTACATGTGTCGCGCACTGTTATCTCAAACATATTAAATTTTCGTTAAAAAATGTCCAACGGAAGTGCTGCACAGGAACATTTAATTATTAATTATTGAAAAGTGAGCTTGACAATTTTTTTTATAAATGTTTATATTTAAAAGCCATATGGTACATAAGTTGTGTCACACCGTTAACTAAAACGTATTAAATTTTCGTTAAAAAATGTCCAATGGAAGTGCTGCAGAAACATTTAATTATTAATTATTGAAAAGTGAGGTTGACAATTTTTTTTTAACAAATGGTTATATTTAGAAACCATTTAGTAAAAAATGTCCAATGGAAGCGCTGCAATAACATTGAATTATTGATTATTGAAACGTGAACTTGACAATTTTTTTTTAAACAAATGGTTATATTTAAAAGCCATTTAGTACACATGTTGTGTCACACCGTTGTCTAAAACATATTAAATTTTCGTTAAAAATTGTCCGATGGAAGTGTTGTAAAAACATTTAATTACTATTGATTGAAACTTTATCTCAACAATTTTTTTTAAAATCAAATGGTTATATTTAAAAGGCATTTAGTACACATGTTGTGTCACACTGTTATCTAAAACATATTATATTTTCGTTAAAAAATATCTAATGGCCGTGGGGTGGCGCAGTCATGTTTATTAGACGGTTTTCATGGCAAGCATAGACCAAGCATAGATTTGATCAATGTGTCATCAGAGACTTGATTATGAACCTGATCTAGATCTAGCGCCCAATTTAAACCGGATCTACATATACCTCCCCTATCCTCAACCACAACGCACAAAAAGGAATGCCCTCGATTCCCAATCACCAGCTGCAATTACACATACGCACGCCCCCACCGAAACTCAAAGGATCATCCGATCGCAGCGATAGTCCCCAGAACGTGCTCACAATCAAACGAGCGAGCATATATCCGTGAAACAGCGTGCGCGTGATCGCCGAGGAAATATTACCCATAAATTCCGTAGATTCCGCGCGCGCGGAAAACAAACCGGAGCCGTTTCTGTGCTCCAGTAACGAGGATTTACGCAGGATCCTGAATCTAGAGTCGCATTTCGAGCTGCGACTGGCATCCCTGATGCGCTAACAAAGCGGAAGAGTCATCACATGTCTAATTGCATTAACCCTTTATGGTCTTGTATCGAGACCCGTAGTGATTGCCGTTCGTAGATAACGTCACAATTACATGGTAGGTAACTGAAAATTCTAGTGTTCCTTATCTCTCTTCAAAATAGGCTAACCCTTAACTGGTGTACCGAGATCTCGCGTGACGCCAATCAAATTTCGCTACTCTACGATAATTGTGAGTATCGACTTCTTTAGGGCATTTAGATTGTTTGAGGAAAATTTCGCTACTCTACGATAATTGTGAATACCAACTTGTTTAGGACATTTGGATTGTTTAGTCTTAAATTGCATACTTATTTTGAGCTGCTACTAGGATCCTTTACGGTCCTGAATTTAGACCCTTAGTGATTGTCATTCATATGCAGATAATGTCACAATTACGCGGTAGATAATTGAAAATTCTAGTGTACCTTATCTGTTCGAAATAGGTTAACCCTTAACTGGTGTATCGGGGTCTCGCATGACGCCAATCAAATTTCGCTACTCTACGATAATTGTGAATATCAACTTGTTTAGAACATTTGGATTGTTTAGTCTTAAATTGCATACTTATTTTGAGCTGCTACTAGGATCCTTTACGGTCCTGAATTTAGACCCTTAGTGATTGTCATTCATATGTAGATAACGTCACAATTACGCGGTAGATAATTGAAAATTCTAGTGTACCTTATCTGTTCGAAATAGGTTAACCCTTAACTGGTGTATCGGGGTCTCTGGTGTCATACGATACGTGACATAAGATGTAATCTTCTTCAGGATATTCGGATTATTTAGTCTCAAATTGCATACTGAAAGTGTCCCAGCATGATTGGATCAGAAATGACTTTGACTGGTACACTGGGACCCTCCCGTGACACCAATAAAATTCGCCACCACACGATAATTATAAATATCATGTTCTTGGATTATTTAGTCGTAAATTGCACGCTTAACCGTGCCCGCGAAAATTTATATAGAATTTTGAAAATGAATTCTGTGCCGCTGTGGGCATATAATAATTGACAATGCAGCAAGTTCTGGCGTGAAAGGGAACACGTTGGACGGTTGGAAAAATTGATTGAAAATTGCCGGGGCAAACATGACGTCACAGGATGATCTGAATGGTTTGAAGGGTGGTCTTTCGCTGGTAGGACCTCCTTTAATGACTCCTGGGATCGATAACGAGGCCATTAACGGGCCGACCAATGTCGAACGGAGCAATTTCGCGCGGGAAAACGAAAGCGAAAAAGGAGATTTAATATTTATCGCGGGGATAATGGATTTCATAAACCGCTTTGCAGAGAGGCGACTGTACAGAGCACCGAGAAAAGGAAAAAAGCGGGCGGCTGTTCAGAGGGGAACGAAGCGGCTGACAGCGTCGCATTAGCCGACAGCCAGCCGCGATGGTTTTGTTTGCAACTTTGCGGATCAATTATTTATGGGACTCGTTAACGGACCCGGTCTACGCCTGCTGCCTTTCGTTACGTTCTACTCCGGCTTCCTTTCCACTGTTTCTCCTGCCTTTTTTCCGACCGCTTTCCTCCGTTGTTTTCTTATTGTTTCGAGCGATTGTCATTTGCGCTAAGATTAAAGTCGGCGCCTGCGCGACCCACCCGCAATAACTTTCGACTCAATGGGTATTTTCACTTGGAAAAATTACTCTACGCTCTTCAAATATGAGCGAATGGACCCACGAACTTGCAAAACAATAGCCGCAGTAGTTTTTTTTACTGTACTTTTTTGCATCGAGATTTATAAAATCAATACTGTATATTTTTTCAAAAGTTTTTGAAAGGATACGTTTTCGTGGAAACATTACTGTATGTTCTTGAGATATAGACGAACGAACTCACAAAGTTTCAAAATGGTAGTTGCGGTAGTTTTTTTTTTACTGTACTTGTTTGTGTCGAGATATATAAAGTCGACACTGGATAATTTTTTTGTAGCAAAATTACTGTATGTTCTTGGAATATAGACGAACAAACCCAGAAAATTTTAAAAATGACAGCGGCTGTGTCAATCATGCACTTGTGCTGTTTCCAATTTTCTGGTTTTTTATGATGGTACATTTTTATCGATATCAACCGTTTTATTTTTTAGTTTCGAATATGGAAATCGAACTTGGAAAACGGTACAGTGTTTTTCTGTCGGCCTGATACATGTTTACAGAATGGAAAATAGAAATGCAGATTGTTAGAAGTATGGTTGATGCGTGCGCCGGCATGAAGCTGTTTTTTGGAGGCTCTCCAAACGGTGGGCGTGATTCAGATCGCACGAGTTATGCGATGCAAACATTTTCGACATTTTAACACTCTATCGGATCGTACTTCCTCGATAGAATTTTGAAAACAAAATTGCAGCCCGGGTAACATTTGTTTAGATGCCAGAAATGATCTTATTTACTTAAACAAACTCATTCAACTTATTATTGAGCCCTCGGATAAATCAACGGAAACACTATGAATTTATATAATTTTATTTTTACATTTCTATTATATCTTGATATTAGTATTATAAAAAATGAACACCATAGGAAAAAATAGTTTAATTATTGTTATTTTAATAAAAGGCCATCATTTTCGACTTCATTATTCACTTCGATTCCAACAACAATTGTAATTGATCATTCAAGTAAGAGGGAAAGAATATCGAAATATACTATCACTTGTCCGTGGTGATATGACCCGAATTTATACGTTCGTCATTGCTACACCCTTTATCGGTACACCCTTCTGTATAGTCATTTTACTATGGCATAAACTCGTTTTATCGTATTTGTTGAATGAAACAGGTTGCCCATATTCTTTCGAAGCTTTTTACTCTGGTGCTGGTGAAAAAATATATTTCTGGTATATAATCAACAATAAACGATCGAGTAAATCGTCCATTCAATTCGAAATTCGTTTAACACTTTTATTTATTGCTTCGGAATGGTATTGTTGATAGACGATATTAAACTCTTTTAATTTGTCTACTAAATACATTTACTGAAAAAAATCAGTACTTTGTGAATGAATAAAAAATCACACACATCAACTCTATGTACCATAGAATTTTTAAAAATCTTAACTCACTTGTATGCAGGACAAAAAATAATTTTTCAAAAACCACCCTTTGCATCTACTGAAAGAAACCAGGGTCAACTTGGTAAACATGCACATGTCTCGATGACTACTTGAGATATTTCAACAAAACAAGAACCTAACAGTAATTATATATACTAACACCATCTCACATATTTTTCGAAATTTTAGTTTACTTATTATGAACAGAAAAAAATATTTCTTGAACGTCTGCCAAAAAAATCAGGATAAATTCTGTAGATTTTTATCTGGCATAGTACTTGAGATAAAAAAATAAATAAAAATTCTGACGACAGCTACAACTTTCCTCTACATCGTACAATTTTTTCAAAATTTTATCCGACCCATGGGGGTCAGAAAGAAATTCACCCCCAGAATGACGTCTGCCAAAAAATCAAGATTAACTTCGTAGACTTCTATCTCGCATACCACGTGAGATAAAAAAATAAATAAAAATGCTGACAACAGCTACAACTTTCCTCTACATCGTACAATTTTTTCAAAATTTTATCCGACCCATGGGGGTCAGAAAGAAATCCACCCCCAGAATGACGTCTGCCAAAAAATCAAGATTAACTTCGTGGACTTCTATCTCGCATACCACGTGAGATAAAAAAATAAATAAAAATGCTGACAACAGCTACAACTTTCCTCTACATCGTACAATTTTTTCAAAATTTTATCCGACTCACGGAGGTCGGAAAGAAATTCGTGTCCGGCATCGCCTCGTTCGTAATCGAGGAGTAGCGATCGCCGAAATATCATACGGTTAAATATTGTCTCGGGGAGGAAATGATTTTTCGAGGACAAGAATAAACCTTGAGGAGTGAGGGGGGGGGGGTGAGCGGGTCCTGCGAGAAATAAAAGATAATAAGAAGATAACGCGACGGTATAATGAAAAGTTATGGCAGTTCTGTGTTTCAATATCTGCGGGCTACCCACCTCAGATACGTACTTGAGGCTCCGGCGTACAAGGAGAATTCGAAGTA
The DNA here is from genome assembly GCA_963966675.1 of Lasioglossum calceatum. NCBI lineage: Eukaryota > Metazoa > Arthropoda > Insecta > Hymenoptera > Halictidae > Lasioglossum > Lasioglossum calceatum. The sequence continues at coordinate 1,759,090 of OZ016548.1, forward strand.
CGTATAATTTGAGTTATGAGCGCTACGGGGCAACGATCAAAGTTTTCACTGTTAGTAGTTTCCGCGTGGAAGTCGTGCGCAGCCGAGGATAATGCTCTGCCACTGTGACATATCCTGCGGAACACTCTATTGTATTTTTATGCGAGCGCACAAAGTGTCCAGATATCTACGATAAAATTGATAGCGCTTTCGCTGCACTTCGGTAAATAATTGATCGACGAATTATGTGCACATTTCAATGAAACAAATAGCTGATACTGAGTAAGCGCTATTTATACTGCACAAATTTTTTCAAATTTTTAGATCGCTTATTACGGTGGGAAAAAATTAGTATTTGGAAACTATACGGAGATGGAGAATCAACACAAGAGAGATCAGGACTATCTTTGTGAGCATTTTTCTCAGTGACTATTTAAGATATACCAGTAAAACAAGCGGCAGATGGTAAGTGTGTATTAGATGTACGTCACGTATTTTTTTCAAAATTTTAGGTCAACTAGTAAAGATAAGAAAAATTAGAAACCCCTCGAGTGATCGAAGGATATCGAGACCAGGAGGACTGCAATTCCATAAGCAGTTCTCTTGATGACTATTTGAGGTACTCGAGTGAAACAAAAAGCAGATGGTAAGTATGTGTGAGCTGTACTCCGTGTAATTTTTACAAAATTCCAGCTTGTTTGTTAACGTCAGAAAAATATTATTTCTTCGTACTACCTCTTCAACGATGTTTGCCCAAGGTAGTCAGAACTAAGACTCGGTCACTTCCTGTTTTCTCGGTAACTACTTGAGATATTTGAACGAAATAAAAAGCAAATATTAGGTACATATGAGCTCTGTATCATACATATTTTCGCAGAATTTTATCTCGCTCACTAAGATCAGTAAAGACATTTATTAAATTATTTCTTATGAAAGTACCTTTATACGTAATTTCAAAAAAATCTAGAACCGGTAATTTGACCGGTCGTGGAACGTTTAGTGTTGTCAAAGTTTTATACAGTGAATGTAAAAAGTATTCGTACGCCCTTTAAAATAGACTAACTTTTCAAAACTTTTTTATTTGGGCCCTTATGGTTTCGATGAAATGTTCAGTATGTGTATAACTAACATAGACCTACAAAAAATATATTTTAAATTTTCATTAAGGGCCCAAATAGTAAAGGTTTTAAAAAATGCCTTTTTTATTTTTGCATGTAACCTTGTAAATTATAATTGTTTGGAAAATCTTTTACGCATATCATTTCGCAATCCAATGCTTCTAATTGATTATAAAAAATCAGGTCGTCTGGTAGAATTATAGGAAAGTTATTAGTTTTTAAAGGGCGTACGAATACTTTTTAAACTGACTGCGGACTATAACAGAATTTCTTGATCGAAACGTTTTATAAGAGTCGCATTCTAAAATCGGACATTTCATATGCAACAACGTAATATTATTTAAAAAATGGAGGTTAGGCTGACGATCTGAAGGTCAGAGATAAATCCTGGATCGGCTGGTCCGAAGTTCGTCAACGAGGGTAGAAAGAGGGTGACGCGAAGTAGCGAGGCTCGCTCGCTCGCAAATGAGCTTGATTCCGCCGCATGTCGTATTCCCGGTTAGCCCCGTGTATCGAGTCCATCTATTTAGCGGCCGGCGATGTAGGACGAGCTGCGTACGTATGTATATGAGTCAATTAGCATACAAAGCAGTCGTATTTGCGTTGATATTAGACCACCGCTGCGCCACGCCGAGAGTGCTAGCCGGCTTTATTAAGCGTATCTTTCAAAACCACCGACGACGGTGTTGGTCCAGGGTCTCTCCGCGGCCCTCGACCATCGACCCTTTCCACCCTCGCAGCTACGACCATCGACAACCCCTCGCAACCCCCTGCCCTTCGCAACCGTAAACTTATTCACTCCAAGTGGGGCTCTGGCACAGCGAATGCGAGCGAACCTGGGCGAGACACCTTTGCGACATTGAAAGCCGGCGACCTGGAATCCTAGGCAGACCTTCTGATGCATCGGACGTCGATCCAGCACACCCTCGTAGAAAATTGCATCGGTGCATCGTCATTAAATTGAAATTATAATCGGCAGTTTCTGGTTTTTAGGAGAATTAGATAGGGATGGGTTTTCAAAATTATTCCCTGCAGTGGGCGAGGTAGGATTTTGAAAAAATTGTGGGAGGTTCGGGTATTTCCCTGCAGTACACCCCCAATGAAAATTGAATAGTCAGATCGTAATTAAATTGAAATAAAAAAGGGCTGTTCAAGATTTTTAGGATAATTCGACAGGGGTGGTTTTAGAAAATAATTTAAAGATATAAATGAGTCAGTCAACATTTTTTAAGTTGAGATATTGTGTAGCTTCCGGATGTGTCTCGGTTTGTTTAAATATCTTGAGTGATTATCGAGATAATTAATCGTAAAGTGAGTACTATCTCTCCGGACGCCTTCGGCTTCAAAAAATAATTTTTCGGGGTCTTAACAGGCGGGTTAAAATTTTGAGAAAAATTTAGGAATTAGAAGAGTTCTGCCACTATTTGCTTTTCAGTTCATTCGAATATCTCCGATAGTTACCGATCAAAACGCACGGAAAGTTGACCCCGATTTTTTTACTCAGGGGTTGTTTTGTAAAAATAAATAAATATTGTATTGATTGTTTTAGTAGGTCTCCACACGCTTTTAAAAGGCAATTACGTCGATAATACCATTCCTCAAATAAGTCTTTTTTCTATTGTGTAAACATGTATGTAAGGGGGCTTCGGTCCGTTTATAATAAAATAATAATAATTTTTCTGCCCTTAGTACCGGAGCTATGACTCCTATATAAATATCCCAACCTAAATATCTCCAAAATCAACAAAACTTGACCCAGAACTCGTTCGCCATTTTTATTCCACAAAACAGTGGGAAAAAAATCATTTGTTAAGCTTTCGTTGCATAATAAAATAATAATAATTTTTCTGCCCTTAGTACCGGAGCTATGACTCCTATATAAATATCCCAACTTAAATATCTCCAAAATCCACAAAACTTGTCCCAGAACTCGTTCGCCATTTTTCTTCCGCAAAACAGTGGGAAAAAATGGTACATCATTTGTTAAGCTTTCGTTGCAAAGGGGAGGCTTCAATCTCCGAATCTATGCGAGTTTCATTAACGTGAAAAATGTTTAAAACTTTTCGGGGACGTTTGAGTTTGGTAGTATCCCGGAAGAAAACAGGGTGTTCAGTTTCCCAGCTATCATGTAAAAATATCTTGGAGGAGAATGCAGACTGCTTTGCGATCGTGCAGAGAGTGTGGCTTCGATATCGAGTGCAGTGCGACATAGTGACGGGCATGTGACGGTCTCCGACACGTTATCTGTCCCGTCACCTACTCGCTATCGGTCCTCGGCAGCCTGGGCATCTCTTTCGCTCCCTTGGCTTTTAATGCACACGCGTGTCGGCGCAGCCGTGAATCGTTTTATCGGCGGGGCAGCGCTCTCTCCCCGGCGCGGCGTCGTAACTTCAATTGAATCGGCGTGCACGCGGCCGCGGAATGATATACGCAATGCATTCCGCGCGCTAGCATGCAGCTGGCACGAAAAGCGCGCGCGGCGGCGGCGGCCCGGCCGTTGTGCCTCGGCTTTATCTCGGCTTTGTCCCCGACACGTTCGTTAGCTTAACGGTTTTGTCCGTCCCATTCCGCTCGTTCCACTCGTTTTTCTTTACTGCACGCCGCGCCGACCCCCGCGGACGCGATTTACTCCCTCGAAATCGGAAGACGAATTGCCCCGTTTTTCTCCAGACCTAAAATATGGACAACGCCGCCGCGCCGCGCCGATTCCGTCTTTCCTCCGCTTTCCTTTTTCGGTTATTTGTTCGCCCCGTTAGATGCACTTTGTGCAGTTCCTTCGGAATTTCAGGTCATCCAGAATAGCAATTCGACGGGGGAACTGTACCCTTACCGGTGCCGAGGGTAAGTTTATGCGTTGTTTTCTTAATGACTTTGCGAGATATTTCAATGAATCCAACTACTTCCATCCAACTCAACGACATGCCAGACGGTGGAAACTATTTCGGAATCCTTGAAAATTTAATTTTGTATTGGGAGAACATGATGTCGAAGGAGGTGGCATGAGATTCAGTAGTATAGCTCAACGGCAGGCAGAGGGCCGAAAAATTTTCGAAAATTCAGTAGGGAAACTCGACGATAAGCCAGACGGTCGAAAAATTACCGAAAATTATTCGAAAGCTTCGAAACTGGATTTTTGTATTAGGAGAACATGACGTGGAAGGAGGTGGCGCGAAATTCAGTAGTGTAAGTCAACGACAAGTCAGACGGCCGATAGTTCTCGAAAATTCAGTAGGGAAACTCAACGACAGGCTAGACAGTCGAAAAATTTCCGGCAATTTTTCGGAAACTTCGAAAATGCATTTTTCTATTAGGAGAATATGATATCAGAGGAGGTGGCACGACAGCACGTAATTCAGTAGTGCAAGTCAACGACAAGTCAGACGGTCGAAAAATTTTCGAAAATCTCGAAAACTCAGATTTTGTATTAGGAGAACATAATATCGGAGGAGGTGGCACAAAATTGAGTGGTCCAAGTCAACGACAAGTCAGACAATCTGAAAATTTTCGAAAATCGCGAAAACTCAGATTTTTGTATTAGGAGAATTTGATATCTAAGGAGGTGGCACGAAATTCAGTAGTACAACGCCAACGACAAGTTAGAAACCCGAAAATTTTTATTTTCCAGATTTCGTTATTCCAAATCAGTGGTGTCACTCAACGAGAAGTTAGACGTGCGTAAATTTTTGCATATAACTAGCACAGTAGCATAACTCAACGGAAAGTTGGACGAGGGGGAAAAATAGATGGTGTAATAAATAAATACAATGTGTAATAAATAAATAAAATATGCAAACAAATATTTCACATGTACATAACTTATATTCTCAAGTGAATCCGATGATGGAAATTGGCAAACGGTCAGTTAGGTGTCCGTGAAAGGTGCAGACCTTGATTTGCAAGTTAGCGAATGAAGCACCGACATCTTTTACTCTGAAGTGGAATCGGCGACGAAAGAGGCGCCGCGCTATCGGGCCGCATAATTATCAATGCGACTGATGCATATTTCATGGCGCGACGCCGCTAGCTTTCAGAAACGAATGGACGCGGTGCAGACAGTGATAGCGGGGCCACTCATAATTACTCGCGGTGACGCTGGCTACCGACGAAATGTAATAAATGTACGCCGGAGTCCAATAAACGTCAAACATCGATGACAAATCGTCAAACAATATCCGTGCCCATCGGCCGCGTCCGCCGATTCGTTCGTGATTAAGGAGGGGTCGACGATTAACCCTGTTGAACGGATTTGTCCAGCCCTCGGACCCCTGCCACCCCCGCACCGCCTGCAAGAAGACTTTAATGGAGAACTGCGATCGCCAGCGGACGATTTGTGTAATGATTTTTAACTCGATGTTATTTCTGGTTTAACGAACACTCCGCTCCGAGTGCCTTGTTAACCTACCAACCCCCCTGCACCCTTCAACGCCCTCTGGACGCTCTTCGCTAACTTTTGCCACCCCCCAGTACCCTTCGCTGCACTGGTTTCTGCATGAAGACGCACCGGCGACTGCTTCGTAAAACAATTGTTTATGATCCTATTGCTTCAGCTAAAATTTCGAAATAAATATATGAAACAAAACTAGCCCCTAATAGCATTTTTATTTGCTGAAGGGATCGCTGAGAAATGTCCTCACAAAGTCAGTCCCTGTTTCCTCCAGCAGATATTTTCAAAGGTGGTAGTTCTCGATAAAAAATTTTGCTGACCTCATTGTGCCAGCTAAAATTTTGGAAAAAATATTGAAAATAGAGCTATGTCGTAGCTACTAACAACATTTTTATTTGCTGAAATATCTGAAATGGTCCATGAGAAATGTGCTCACAAAGTTGATTTCAACATCCTTCGGTAGCTGTTTTCAAAAGGGGTATATAAACAATTTTTCCGATCTTATTGGACGAGTGAAAATTTTGAGAAAGAATACTTAAAGTATATGTAACATTTCCCTAGAGGATTCGCCGTTGGATTTATTCGAACATCCGAATTGCTCGCCGAGAAATCGCGTAAAGTCGGAGGCCTTCCCGATGCTATTTACCGGGGCGATAAACACAGGGGAAGGAGCCATCGAGCAGAATAAAGTGGACAGCGGAAAAATCGGCTGGCGGGGGTGGTTCCGGGCGATTCGCTCGGCCCGTACATCCCCTTTAGAGGATCGCGTTACGACCGGGTCACTCTGTAACCCAATAGCGAGCCGACACTTTTCTGTTGGCTGATAATGTCGCGAATAAACTCACCCCCGCCGCGACAAATTGAATCGCGGGGGCGTCGTCTGAAGCGTCTCCGCGCCGGAAACCCCTACCACTGGAGGCTGAAACGGAACTTCCCTCGCGAGTCTTGCGCGCTCCTTTAAACTAGGGGCCTCCAATTAGCAGACTTTAGGAGCGGCGGGCTTCAATTATCAGACTCATAACGGTATCGGCTGTGACGTAATGGATATTTTATGCCACCCCTGCCCGCTCCTCGCGTTTAATAAAATGCAATCTTGCGCGAGATGAATTCGCCCGGCAAATCCATCCTCAATAGATCGACCCTCGGAATCGTTTTTTACACTGTCTATAATTATTCCTTCGGTGTGGTCTCTCGCGCATGCGAGACTTCGTCGAACTATGCTTGAATAGAGCAAAAAAATTATTGAGGACCTATAATGAGGTTATTAAGAGAATGTTGGTGGTATGATGTGGTTCCTGTTGTAGAAATTGCAACCCATAATGGATTAAACAAATTGCAAGTGGTAGCTGAACGTCAAGTTTATCTCGTATATATTTTTCACAATTTTAAACCTTTCACCGAAGCTAGATACGAAGTTATTAATTAAGGGGGTGGTTTCCAGCCAATTGCAAAGAAAACTATAAGGATCACGCTTGTGGACTCACTTACTCTGTTCAGTCTCCAGTAAAAATTTCGACAAAAATGTGGCATAATCCAGGCCCCGAGACAGGTACTAGCCAATTTTTTGAAAATTTTACACCTCCCAGAAGTGGTAAAAAAAATATGATTACTATAGGGGTACTTATCCAGACAGAGTTACAAAGAAAAATGTAATCAACTTTTTGACTCATTTTCTCGCTATTTAGTCTCGCGTAAAAATTTTGAAAAAAATGTGGCGTATCTTAGCTTCCACGATACACATAAGGTTATTTTTTCAGATTTTTGGACCTCTCGCATGAGATAGAAAAAAGGTGGTTACTCAGGAGGTGGTTCTGCGAACAGTTGCAAAGAGAAATATAACGACCATTTTTTGGAGCCATTTCTGCTATTCAGCCTCAAGTAAAAAATTTGAAAAAAATGGAGGATATTCTAGCCTCCACGGTACACATTAGTGAATTTTTTCATAATTTTGCAGATCCAATTAATCCGTAAAATCTAAAAAGTTCTCGCATCGAACGTTGAAGTTAAATAGCTACGTGAATGATATTTCCGAAATTGTTCGCGATGGTTGAGAAATATAAAAAGCAATTTCTGCGTGTTGTGGGTAGGTTGTCGGGGGTGGCAGCGAGCCATTAAGTCGAGTTAGTGAGGCCGGTACACGCCCTGAGGAATCAGGCGGGGACCTTGTTCCGGCACGTCTGATAAACGGAAGAACAACGGCTCGTCTGGCCGGCTGGATGAGTGGCTGGCTGACTAGCGTGATTAGCTAAGTGATTGGAAACCCCACCCTGTCCGACCGTGCACCCATAACCCATTACGCTTCGAAACGATTCAACTTCTTTCCCCGTATGAATCAAGAAATCGCCGCCAGCCCAGAATAATCTTATTGACAGTCCTCGCTCATTCAACGGGCTTCCGAGTCGTTAGCCAAGAGAACCTGGGATCTCCTATCTGCTCTCAAAGGACTACGCTCCCATTGTTAGTGTCCCCACCACCGCTTCCTATTAGCAGATTTCAATATATTAGACCTCGACCACCGTCGGTATTCTGTGAAACGAGACCAATGAAAAGTGGAATAGATTTTAATATATTCCCAGTCAAAATAATCTCCTACCCCCTTAAACATGGAATATTTTGTTTTTTAAATGTTAAAAATTATTTGCCCTTTCTTGTAGTATTACTTAAAATTATTAATAGAAATGTATGTCTTTGCATACTTTATTTAATGAATATTTGATTTAGTATAAAAAAAATCTCCTATTTAAACATCGAATATTTTGTTTTTTTATATGTTAGAATTATTTGCCATTTTTTAAGTACTACCTAAAATTATTACTAGAAATGTATGTCTTTGCATACTTCATTTAATGAATATTTTTTAAGTAGAAGTGTTCACTAGATTCAAAGTTATGGCTGAAATTGTTCGCATTTACAGAATTCCTGATTTTACCATAATATTGTATATAATATAAATAATTTTCTTGTGTATATATTATTGTTTTATGTATTTTCATTCGAAATAACACTTCCCGAATTGTGTCTGGTTGTTGACAGAAAGCAACTTACAGCAGAATCTAATATATCGCTGATATTTGATTTCTTACGGGGGTGGAAACAGTTCTTGTTACTTAGGAAGGATTAGGGGACACGCGTGATTGATAGCGATCGTTATAGCGATTTGTTTTCCTGATACGAACGGGGCTTGATGCGTGCAGCAATTGGATTGTTTGGTCGCGAGAGATTATGCAAGATTATACGAGAGGATCAAAATAGACGACTGTGACGTAACAAATGTGTATTTCGGAGCTTAACGAGCGAGAGAAAATTTTGTAGAAACTGTACGATGTAGAACCAATGTGTAGCTATTATTCACATTTTGGTTTATCCGATTATCAGAAATAGTGATTGAGAAAATTACTTATAATTAGACAGCAGATTTTCTGCATTTATGGGAAAAATGAGTACATTCAAATAGTAAAAACATTAGAAGAATTTAAAAATACTTTCACATTGTTTTCAACCTATTAAACATATTTTAAAAGAAAATAATTTTCTAATTCACTCCACTTTGTTATAATGCAGGTAGAAAATTTTTATTTTGCATAAAGATGTTAGCAATCACCTATTTTGGCAGAGATTAATTTTAAGGGTAGCTGTCAAAAAATAATTTTTTCTGCCCCTGAAAACTGAGCGAAATTTTTGAAAAAAATATCAGAAGTAGACCTGATAGGCACCTATTATTTGCACTTTATTTCATTCAAGTATTTCAAATAGTCGCCGAGAAAATAATTTATAAGCTTACTCCTTTCGGTCATACAAGCGTAGTATAAAAAAAAATGTTCTGCCTTAAATAGCCCCTAAAATTTTCTGAAAAAAATCGATACAATAAAGCTAATCTGTACCTATCGATTACGTTTTGGCTCATTTAAATATCTCAAGTAGTCATCGAGAAAAACGTTGCTGAGTTTCACTCTCAACAGAAGTGAAAAAATCTATTTTCTATCTCGTTAATTATAATCTGACGTGTTCTACACAGATTGTAAACGACGGCGGAAGTCGCTCGGAACACGGACAAAATGGCGGCAATTCGGTCGGTCGTTTTTCCTAATTACCGAAAGTCACCAATCAAAATTATGCAGATAAATTGTTGCAGGCATTCGTGCAGCTGTTCTGCATACGTTCAACGGGGCGCTGTTACGACAACAAGGGCCCGCGCCGCGCGTTTCGTTTCGAAACTGAATCAACGCGTTAATGCGCCCGGCATATTATTACACGTAACACTGCCGCAAACAATAATTAAGAGCGCAGCGACAATTTATCTATCATTAACGAAAATAACCAGGCCGCTACAAATCTTGTGAAATTCATGCAACGCTCCCCGAAACTCAAAATTTAGATCCACTAGCTTTCCAAACATTAAATTCCACCAGTAATATCCTATTTGTTATGTGGACCGTTCGCACAAATTGTTTAGTGTATTTAATAGGAGTATATATAATTACGCTTGCGGATTATTTAGTACTCAATTATTTTATTGAGTTACCGTCACGAAATTATTCCAATTATGAAATCAAATTTTACGTTACTGTTATAACTCTGTTAACGCTTTCAGAAAACTGTTTATGATAGTTTGTATTTTAAAGAATCGAAAATAATGCGCCTATGTGTGAAATAAAACCCATATTTTTATTCAAGCAATCAACTTTAATGGCTAAGATATTTTCCCTTTTATTCAATGATCTTTTTTCAAAAAGAATAAACAAGAAAATATTTTATTGATGAAAGTCCAACGTGTTTGAATAAAGAAATTCGGTTTTTTATTTCACCTTAAATTACTGAAATTACTTTCTTGCCAACTCAATAGTGTATATTTCATATCCTAGCAATTTATCAATCTAATGAAACCTGACAATAATTTCTTTTCTGTTGCAGGTGAGTCTTTACTTTTTCCTGGACAAGAAAGCTGTGGGTGAGTCGACATAAATATTCATAAAAACTGATAGATACGTTAGGATGATGCCAATGGATGTTTGATTATTTTGTGAGAGAGGTCGACTGGCAGTAGCAACGAAGGTAAATAGCGACACGGTTGACCATTCGTTGGTTTATTCAGAAGAGGCGATGGAGCAGGTTCCATTATACGCTCGACGCCGCTGAACTTGAGCACGAGGAAACCAAGCATGTCAGCACGGACTCGCCTCATTTTACATCCCAATAAACCGGCATTAGCCACCGCAATAAATACTCCTGGTGCATTGTTTGCGCCAATAGGGGCCTCATCCGTCTGCCGATTAAAGCTGACGTCGCAGGAGGCTGCCGAGTGACCCGGTACCAACCGCAGTTAATATTATTCACGCCTACAACTTGCTCATAATCATTAGTACACTGCTATCGAACCTAAACATTCTAATCAGAGTCCCTCTTCAAGAATAATTTCAATTTTACGCTAACTGGAAAGGATCAAAACATATTTTCCTTGGTTCTTCTGGATGTTTATCTTGACAACATGTTATCCAGGTCCTACATCTTGCTCGTAATAATTCATACATTATTATTAGACTGATTTTATGTATTTATGACAAAAATGGGTACGTACAATTTAAAGCAGTGGACATGTAAAAAATATTTAAGTATATCAATGTGTTCGTTTCAGCTTGATAGCATAATTAAAACAAGAATACAATTTTTATTTGGATCTTATGGCGGCTATTGGCTTTGATTGTTTCATGAAAAATAATTCCAACCGTGAAAAATTAATAGCCTCTCCGGTCCCTCGATCGAATAGAGCAGAATTTAAGATCACAAACCATCGTTTCCAGCGGAATCCAAAAATTACAAACGACATATCCAATATCTTTGTTAGGTCGCCGCTTCCGTTTGTTTTCCGGGCCGTTTCCAATATTACGGTTCGATCAATTTAATCGAGAAGATCGAGCCCCATAAAGGACGATCCAAATTCCCAGCATAAACGGTAATGACCGTCCACTTTTCAACTGCAATCTTCCCCTGGCCGTGCGTGGGTCAGAATTCGCCCGATTCATCTGAATTTCCCGGAGACTATCCTGAATAGAATCCCCACGGCTTTCAATGGAATATTAATAACTTCGGCCGGAACATACGGCTATATAATCATTCATATTCATGTATTTTTTACCCCCACCCACGCCGGTAATCGTGACGAATCCGGCATTAATTTCTACCGCTCGCTCGATATCGATTCATCGCGTTTTCTACCCACTCCGGTTCAATTGTTTCGACACTCTGCTTTCCCAGCTGGTACAGTGATCATCCCCAACGATCGCATGACACACTATTAATCAGCGTTTTATTGGAAAATTATACTATCGGATTTTGTTTTTTTGAGTACACGATTTCTTTTCAGGTGAACAGGCTTTTTAACTCTGAAAGCCATTTACTCCGAAACCATATGAAATATTCGAAACACACGGCAGGTTATAGGGGCATACGAAGCCTACTTCACATGTTTTTTTTCAAAATTTTCATGCATTTATTAAGGCCAGAAAAAATTCTTTTTAGAAAACAACCCTTTCATGTCTACCGAAATACCTCCGCGATTATTTAACACATTCGAATGAAACAAATGGCAGCTAATAGGTGCATATTAAGTCTACTTCAGATATTTTTTTCAAAATTTTAATCTGCTGATTAAGGTCGGAAAAAATTATTTTGGAAATAACCCCTTGATATCTACCAAATTAAGAATCCCTATTTTTGTCAGCATTTATCTTCATCACTATTTAATACATTCGAATGAAACTAAAGGTAGGTGATAGATGCACATTAAGTCTACTTCACATATTTTTTTCAAAATTTTCATGCATTCATTAACTATAGAAAAAATGATATTCCCAATGCCATCCCTGGATTATCGTTTACAAAAAGATGATGATCAGCCATACGAGTAATTATCTTAACAATTACTTGAGATATTTAAATAAATTGAAACGCAAATGTTAGCTATATAACAGCCATAACTTCCCTAATTGTAAAAGTATTAAATGCAAAGACAATTTTCATTAGCTTTTATGGAACGTCATATTTTCGCGCTAGCCCCAGTTAGAGAAAACGTAGTGAAAACAACAGGATTTCACGTGCACTAATTCCCAACATCCGTCGTCAACTAGAGCCGCAGACAGAACGAGGAAAAAGTTCCGTATCGTTGTGGGAATTTGTAATAATTCTAATAATTATTAAGTTCCGCGGTCGTGACTCTGGGGACGGAATTTCTAAACGAAGTTTCCACGGATGCTACATTTCGTGATTACAATCGTAATATGACGGGGAATTACAAAGAGAGGTCGCGAATAAAGCTTGGATTTTATTCTGTAAATTTTTACAAACGAATCTCTGTTTAATTTCCTCCTTTCCCGAGAAGAAACAACTTGTTTTCCCCTGAATGTAGAATCCAATGAAAAATGCATTCTGATTTTGTATTATGCTGCCGCGCGTAAATAAATACTATTGCCTTTGTATTAATTCAGCTTCGATCGGTGCATCAGAGATTACTGCTTCGTATAAAAAAACGTGCAAACAGATGTGCTCCATTTGGTTTTCCTCTTATTTTCCAAATTAATCGATAATGCAATAAATAGTCTGACTGGCGCGTTAAATTAAAAAATTGCTAACATCGATACGAATGGATATCTTTATTTGCCGAAATTAGTACGCATTATTCATAGTAAAACGAAACCACAAATTTTCAGAATAAAAAAGCTGCCGTACATTTTTTTAAATTAGAAATGCCGTGTACACATATAATTCCAGTTATAACTTTTGATCCAGTGGACATTTTTTCTTTAAAAAATGATTACACATTAATCAGACATAATCAGACAACCCCATAAAATTTTAAAACGACATTTTTTAATCTCCATTGGGATGTTTCTCTAAAGAAATTTGGAATCTGGATAACTTTGGATCAAGTAGATATTTTTTCTTGAAAAAAAGATTGAACGACATTTTTTAATCCCCATTGGAATATTTCTATATAAAAATTTGGAAAATCAAAAATATGGTATTCGATTTGTAATTATAACATTGGACGAAGTGGCTATTTTTTCTTAAAAAAATTATTATGCATTCATCGGACATAGTCAAACAACTCCACAAAATTTCAAAACGATATCTGCACTCATTTCTTTTTAAGCCCATGAGAATGTCATCGTTTTAATATTAGCATAGTTTAATAGCGCGTCGTTAGGATTCTTTTTAAAAATTGCAAACCGGCGCGGCGCGGCGCCCGGGAATTTCGCAATCTCAAGAAAATGCAACGGAAGTGTTCCCCGGTGCATAATACCGACACAAATAAATTCGCCATTCATAAGATCGAGTCGTTTATCGGTGTGACCCAATACCGCAAGAAGAGAATGCATAACGAGCCGTTTGTGTCGCTGCAATAGCTCGGAGCATAGTAGACGCGTCGTCAACGACACCCTAGCTTTGCCGGGAGTCCCCGGGAATCGACATAGTTACGACTGTTACAGCCACGCTTTATGGTGTATTTTTATCGACGAGCTACGAACTGAACGACCCGAGCGTTGCACGCTAGTAGTAACGACCACGCGTGGTCAGGCGGTTACAGAGACGAAGCGAGCTGCTAGTAGTAACGGCCGCGCGTGGTCAGACGGTGCGGAGACCGATGTATGCGTGTCGTGATCACTGCTTCCTGTTACGCCAGTCCTGGAGCTGTCATGTCAAATTAAAAATGAACATTCAAATGGCTTTGGCGAACCGAAAGAAATGATAAAGCTTCGTTACACAAGATGCGTGCAAAACAAATAAATATAAGTCATTATTTCTTTAATCATAAGCAGGCTACTGGAAAATAATTTTTTTCAGGCACTCAAACCACCGTGGACTCAAAAAACGAAATCTCCGCTTTCAGACGAGTTAAAAAAACCCAGGCTACATTTTTTTCTCCCAATCCTACAGCTGTTCGAACGAGAAATACGCGCCTTTTTCGCGATGCCTGACTTATATCGCTGCGTACTACTCGAGTGACTTAAAAACTGTCGTCATTATGCGATAAAAAATCGTACAGGGATGAGCCTAGGCTCATTCTAAAGCTCAATTCATACGCTTTCCAGCCTGCCTAGTTATTTTTCGTCAATGAAATTTTCCGATTATTAATCACATGGAAAATTAAAAAATGCCTATCCTTTTACTTCGACAGAAGCGGTGCAGTTAATATGTTGCGTGGGGAGTTTTCTCCTCGTCGATTCTCGAGTAGAATTCTATTCTAAAGGATGCCTGTGATCGTCCGCAAGACTCTTGAACAAGTGATAAAACGGGAGGCAGCGAGGATAAAGCTCAGTACACGGTCGTCGTCGTGGCACTGTGACCGAGCCAGGGGTCTGTACGAACCCCCAGCCGACGCCTACATGAAAGCGCATGCGCGCGGCTTGTCCCAGAATGCAGGAGAAAGCTCGGAAACCCGAAGCCCGAAACACGAGCCAGCCTTGGCTCGGTCCGTGTCTCGGAATACTTTGCGCCGGCCGCGACCGTAAAACGGCTGCCACGCAGCTTCTCTCTCCGTGGCGACGTCGCCGTCGGTAACATCACCCACGATATCCTTCTCTCCCAACAGGCACTTCTCTCGCACGCAGCAAACCGCCAGGCGGAACGCGGCGCGCTCCGCTCTGCTCCGCTCCGCTCCGTTCAGCTCCGCTCCGCTCCGCTCTGCTCCGCCTCGCTTCGCCTCCTAGTCTCATTAACGCTCCCAGGCTCAAGACACGTTCAGTGGAGTGATCCGGGCTCGCCAGCTGACTCTCTTGGTTCGTGTCCGAGGACTATTGATCCCATCCCTCCCGGCGATTCAGTAAGCATAACATTAAGCATTTATTACGTCTTTCTACGGATCCCCCGCCGCCGTCGCTCCAGCTGCACCCGCACGACGATGACCCCCATGCCAGCGACTCCGGACCACGCCGGCCAGGTACCCGAACCGCGATGCTTAGATGCTTAGGCCGTTCAACCCTCGTACGTCCCTCGTTTTTAGAACCTAGTCTCGCGACTTGGTGTCGGGGTGACGCTGTGACAGCAGATCGATATGATCAGATTGATATGTGGTTGGTTTTGTAAATTTGACAAGCTTCGTAAAGCTTTCCCGAGATGAGAACTATTCTTACCTTAAGGTAAGGTTATCTGCGTTGTTGAATTTCGGTAGAATCAGTGGACAAATGCGGATTTTTATTAATGAGTCGAAAATTACACGAGAGTACTTGCTATTGGAATTTTCACTGAATTTTTCCATTCTTTTCGAAAATGCATGAAATCAATGTACAGTGATAAACGTATGGAATTAACGAAAGGGACGAATGAGGGTTAAACGGTCCCGGATGACTGTATTACGTTGTCATTCAAGTAGTAGACGTCTGGTCGTGTCAGACGTCATGAAAATCGAGCACATTTTTCGTTCAAACTGCTGCAGAATCGCGAGCAAAAATCTTGGGGCGGATTTTTTAACTCGTCTGAAAGCAACGACTTCAATTTTTAAATTCATGGTGGTTGAAGTTTCGGGAAAAAATTATTTTACCCTATCGTATAGTTTAAGTTGGGACAGTTCTCTCTGAAATTATCATTCCTACTTTTCCATGCGATTAATAATAGGAAAATTTCATTTGGAAAAGATAAGTAGGTAGGCTGGAAAGCGTGTGAGTTGAGCTTTAACATGAGCCTAGGTTCGTTGCTGTACGATTTTTTTTCGCGTAATTAAATTAGTTTTTAAGTCAATGAAGTGGTACACAGTGATATATGTCGGACATCGCGAAAATGAGGCACATTTTTCGTTCAAACTGCTGCAGAATGGCGAGAAAAAATCTTAGGGTGGACTTTCTTAACTCGTCTGAAAGTAATGACTTCAATTTTTAAATCCATGGTGGTTTAAAAATCAGGAAAAAATTATTTTATATTGTAGAATAGTTTAAGTTTGGTAAATGGTTTAAAATTGTAATTTCTAGTTTTCCATGTGATTACTAATAGGAAATTTTCATTTAGAAAAATAACTAGCTAGGCTGGGAAGCACATGAATTGAGGTTTAAAACGAGCCTAGGTTGATCGCTGTACGATTTTCTATCACCTAGTTACAAATTTTGAAGTCTGATATTTTCCAGATACAAAAGCAACTTGCACTCCCCTGACTGTTCCTTAATACAAAAGTGCACTAGAAACTGCCAGCAACTCTAGACCATGCTATTCAACCAAATGGGTACTTAAACTTGATCTGTTAAATAGTCCTGAATGACTATATTACGTGTATATAACAGGCACTCGGCTAGTATAAAGTTGTTCTCGTCAGACAACACGGAAATGAGACACGCTTTTCGTTCAAACCGTCACAAAACGATGAGAAAAGATCTTATGGATAATTTTTTTAACTCGTTTGAACGCGCTGGTTTCAATCTTTCGATCAATGTTGATTTTGAGAATGACGAAAATTTTTTTGACTTTATGGAGCAGACTGAATTTGGAATACTTGGAAAAATTGCCATATTTGATTTCCTTTTATTTGCCTAATGCAACAGAACGAATTTCGCATAAAACGTTGCTTGATCAAACGAACAACTAGCGAGGTACTCCAGCAGTTATCAACTCGTACTACACGGAACACCAGTCCCATACTTTCACGTTATTTTATTCGCAGAATACTTTTAAAAATTTCCTTATTTGATTTCCTTTTATTTGACTAACGCAACAGAACGAATTTCGCATAAAACGTTGCTTGATCAAACGAACAACTGGCGAGGTACTCCAGCAGTTATCAACTCGTACCGCACAGAACACCAGTCTAATACGCTTTCACGTTCTATCTTGGGAAGTACACAAGATAAGAAAATGAAACTGCACTCGCCTGAAAGGCTCTTTCGAACAGAACGAATTTCGCATAAAACATTGTTTGATCAAACGAACGACTAGTGAGTTATTCCAGCTGTTATCGGTCCACATCGTACCCTGCACTTTTCCGGTTTCATTTCACTCGGTGCACAGTCCCTACGACCCTTAGCGTACGGTATACTCGCAGAGCGCGGAACGCGGAAGACTATAGGCAGCATGCAGCACTGGTTCATAAACGTTTTACGACATTGATATCGCCGCAGTCGTTCAGTGTTTGGTTTCCGACTGACTCGGCGCGAAATGTTCGAAGGGGGAGAAAAGGGAAAAGAAAGCTCGGAAGAAATGACAAAAACGGGGCGGTGGCCCTTGGTACAGGGTTGGGGGCTCCGGGGGGAATAACATAAAAATGTTGGCGGCGCTCCAAAGAGCTTGCCAACTCTCAAACGACTACTAAATCAAAATACCTAGCCGGGCCGGCGCACCAGCCGAGTTAAATTTTATTCGAAATCCTTTTATCGCGAAACCTATTTCCCCGAAAAAATGTAAATCTTGGTTACCCGGTCGCCCTCGCGTGCCTTCTCCCCACGACCGACCACCCCCCTCTCTTTCGAATCTACCATTCCTTCTTCCGTAACAGCACCCTCGACGAAACTGTCGCGTTACGGTACTGTTTTCCCCTCGTTTTTTTACCTCGGCCATATCTTATAATATGCGAATTTTTCCCGTGGAATCCGTCGTCGTTTTGCAATGCAGCCATTTTTTTATTGGAAAGATCGTGGCTTTGGGCATACGTCATAATTTTTTCAAGAAACAATATTCATAATTATAGGGGATATAGTCATTTTCCTGAATGTACTCTTTTTTTAAACGTTTTACAGTGATAGAAATATGTTTTTTTAACGAGCAAATTTGTTATTAATGTAATTTCTTTTAACAGAAAAAGTACATCTTCGACTAGTCCTTGAATTTTAGTAAAATTTAGTTTGATTTGGAAGAGTATATCTTCAAGTATCTTTCGTAATTTTTTCACGAAAAAGTATAAACAATTGTAAAAGATATAGCAATTTTAGAGAGGTCCTTGCTTGGAAATGGAGAGGGGGTGCAAAATGGAACGCTGACACTCAAAGTAACACTGAAAACAAAAACAAAAAATATACTAATAAACTTCAATGTACGTACTTTAACATCCCGTCGCCATTTTCTTTCCGAACAGGACCACTTCCTGAAAAAAGAATGATCAAAAGTCCCAAGTCCCTCGGTATTTTCATTTCCGCGAAAAAATGTAAATCTTGGTTACCCGGCCTCCCACGCGCGCCGTCACCTCCCCCCACTCATCTGAATCGGCCATTTCTTCTTCCGTAACAGCACCCAGGACGAAACTGTCGTGTTACGGCACTGTTTCTCCTCTCGTTCTCTTCCTCGGCCATACTTTATCCTCTCTTTTAAGGTCGTTGCATACCCTATGCGTATATCCCCGGCGACCAAGGGCTGTGGGGTGGTGGGCGAGGGGGTAGGGCGACATTAAATCGCATTCTGAAAGTACCGTTGAAACGAAAAAACGAGAGGAACCCGGTAAAATACGAGCCGCGAGCAGCTGTTCCCCTTGTTTCGAGAAACAAACTTCTTCCCTGCACTTGCCGCTTTTATTGTTTCGGATTATACACTATACACCCCTCCAGGAGCAAGTGAGGTCAGATATGGAGGAGTTCGATATAAGCCTGCCGACTTTTGTTGCTCGGCCGATTTTGCAACTTTGCTTGTGCAACCAAAAGTATTTGTTTAAACAATTTTTAGTTCGAGGAGGGTGGGTTTGGGAATTTTTATCTCGGAAACTGTTTGTTGCAGCGGGTTGAATCTTTTTCCATCTGAATCTGTGATTGTCGGATCTGTTATAAATAATTTTTTTGTGTACACAGAGCTGTGTTTTATGTATTTTTTTTTTTATTTAATGTTGCTTCAACATCAAAGGTCATTAGAAACACTTTATGTATCATATGTGATGTTAAATTATGTGATTGAGGTTTGTTTACAATTTTCGATACTACAGATTAGTTTTTTCATCAAATAAGAACTCTGTTGGCGATGATCCAAAGCTTGTCGATTGTAACAGAGAAAGGATCAGCTCATTTAGTTCCTGAGAATCCTTGATCACGATGAATTTTACCATATTAGATCACTTTCGTGAGAGGAGTCACTCGTGCCGTCACAGGGCTGCACTTACGAATTTTTATCTCGGAGACTACTCGTCTGATTGAGCTGATCCTTACTTCATTTTAATCAAGAAAGTATGGTGCACCGCGGAGCATTTTTTTTCTACGAAATATTTGTTGCGTACTGTTAAAAATTATAAACAAATTGAAAATTTCACCTCGAAGAAACTTCTTGACAATGACGAAAACTTAATTTTTCGAAGTAAAAAAAATTGTTTACGGTGAGCCTAACCTTCCTGATTGTAATGAAAAAAGAATCAACTGGATCGGAGAAACACTTGCCGAGATAAAAATTCTTGACTTTTGTATTTTTCAACTTTCGCACGTTTTACCACGTGAAACTAGATTATGCTTTTGAATTTTCATCTCGAAAACTATTTGTCCGATCGAGTTGAATCTTTCTTCATTCAATTCCGAAAGGTTCAGTCTATATTGTATTAATTAATTTCCAGAAAATTACTTTAACAAAGCCCTGCTGTTCCTTGTTGAGTTGTATTTTGCAACTTTTTCCCATTTTACCAAGTGAAAGTAGCTTGTACTTTCGAATTTTTATCTCGAAAACTATTTATCCGATCGAGTTGAATCTTTCTTTATTCAATTCCGGAAGGTTCAGTCTATATTGTATTAATTAATTTCTAGAAAATTACTTTAACAAAGCCCTGCTGTTCCTTGTTGAGTTGTATTTTGCAACTTTTTCCCATTTTACCAAGTGAAAGTAGCTTGTACTTTCGAATTTTTATCTCGAAAACTATTTATCCGATCGAGTTGAATCTTTCTTTATTCAATTCCGGAAGGTTCAGTCTATTATACTGATTTTTAGTTAATCGAAAAATTAATTTCCAGCGAGCAAATTACTTTAACAATGCCCTCCCGCTCCTTGTTGAGTTTTCAATTGTGGTTTCCGCGGAGCAGCTTCGAAATTACACAGGATTGGACATCCTCCGGAGGATATCCGTTGAATGGGCTCTATACTTAATCCGTTTGGAGGAGAACGCCGATATTCCGCTACTTTCTTCGCCCGCTTATCTTTCCCGATTGGCAATTCCGTCTGTTTAGGAATCAGGCCAATACACGTTGCGAGATTGAGTTAATAAGTGTCCGAGGACCAACGATACCTTATCGACTTCTACTCGAGCCGATACAGTGCATTATTGTCTGATTTTCTTCCGCCTCGGAGGCTCTCGATGCTTAAAATGGTCGCTGCTTTTTTATTAGTTCCATTTTCCACTGTGCTGCGCTTGGACGATCGATTCCCTGGAATAAAAAATAATGATGCTGCAAGCCAATCATGTTATTAAGAAAATAATCTCGGGAAATTGTAGGTCAAGTTAATACTGTCCTTGCTTTCATTATATCGTACATTCTTCAGCTGCAAATTCAATTTTCCCTTTATCCGCAGATTCTTGTGAAAAATTAATTCCAACCATTTTTACCAGCTTTCAGAAAAATAAAATATATTCTAGTATTGTTAATGGAGGAAATTATTAGGCCATTATTAATTAATGGTCAACATTATTGGACCATACCGTGATTGACAAGTTTACTCGTTGTTTACAAGTTCAATCGGTTGACGAATAATGTCGATTATTTCGATAAAATTATTTACCAGAAAATAATGATATTGATGGTTTTGTGGATAGAAAGAACAGGTTAGAGAGCTAAATCAGGTACAACGATTACTCTTGCTTATCTGTTAAACTCGTAAACCATAAGCAAGTAAAGTTGTAACTTATATTACCTCATCAGAAAGTTTTGTATTACGTTGTAAATCAATTGCGGTGTAAATTTGATCCCCCTGGAAGGAATTTTAGCTACCTTAAACAAGATAAGATGAAATGAGCAATCTATTTTGCATTACAACCTCCTATTGGCCGCTTTATAACTCAAAGCAGCTTGATAATGGAGAATGAAACGTATTTCGTTAAGTGGTATCTAATTCGAAAATTGTTTTCGCATGCTATCTCACAAAATATAGTAGCATCTCAATTTTTATCTTACTTGTTATTAGACGGTGAACAGAGAAGTTGCATAATTCAGTGTTCTTTATGCTAGATTTTTCATTTCGATAAACACTTGTCTGATTGAGTTTATCGTTTGTTTTGCGCTTTATATGCAATTTCTTTCTCTTCGGGAAACTCGTTCTATAATATTAACAAACATACACGAGTGTCCTCTGGGTGAAATTGATAGAATTTGTTTATAATTTTTAATAATTGACACAAAAATTATTTTCGAAATGAAAATTCATAAATACCCTCTTATTTATCAATTCACCCTTTCATGAAAGTTTGAATTATTAGCACCTTCAAATTGGGTATTTTCTAAACAAATTCGAAGTGAGAAAATTGATCACTGAAACTTGAGCTAATTTTGCTTGTAGTTCACCGTACAGTATTTAGATTTTTCGGCAAAATTGTTCTAAATTGCAAATTCGAGACTTAAACGGATTACCCCGCATCACCAAAATTGATTTCCTTCGCACACATTATTATTTTCCAAGCAACGTTAGAACGAAGCACGATGAATTTTTCCTGCAAGTCGCGGACAAAGCAAGCAAACGCTAGATTATGATTTCGTTCTGTGGGAACACGGCTCCCGGTTCATCCGAATGAAATAAATAACGGTTCCAGCGAGAATTGCGGGCTTTGTCGGGCCGTCGTCACTCGTAACGTTCAATTTACTTGGCGGCATCAATCTTATCCTTCTTTATTCGCCTCGCGGCCCTCTATCCACCCTCTCCCTGGCTAATCTCTACGGCCTCAGCGCCGTTTCCTCCTTCTTCGCGCCTCGCAGGATACCCCGTGCGCCCTCTTCGAGTCTTCATCTATCAGCCGACATCGTGTAATCGTGTCAACGTTCTCCGATTCTTCCTTTCTCCTTCTCTCTCTCTCTCTCTCTCTCTTTTTCTCTCACTCTGCGACCCCTGACACAACTCCCAAATGGATCCGCGATCGCTAATCGTGTACGAATCTATTTATACTTTTTCCCTCGCGGCCCTGCGTCATTAATTATCTTGCCGGGAGCTTCCGGAGCAGCGATCCGATCCATCGAAAAAACGAGCCGTTTTGTTATCACGCCAAATCGAGTTTGTCGGACGTCCAAACACGAAAAAGTTGCCAGTGAGTCGGAAAGGATTGAATCAATCGCAAACCGTTTGTGTCCGAGGAAAAAATGCCCGGAATAAAAGTTGTAGGGGATTGTACGGTGATTATGATATGGTAATTCAGTTGTTTGTTATTCCGATGGTTATTTTTTTTTGAGGTAGAAAGATTTCTAGTCGGGTGGATTTAATTTGCAGCTGTTGATTCTGGGGTCGTCCGATGAGTCTCTTTTTCTCTTATAGTTGTGATAGGTGTAATTTAAAATAGAAAAAACATCGCAAGAATTTTAAAATATATTCTTCTCAACCTATTAAACGTATCAAGTAAGAAAATAAACTCCTCTTTCGCTCCAGTCTGTCGCAAACCAGATACAAAATTTTTATTTTGCATAAAGATCCGCTCTCTAGTCATCGCTTTCCTGCCTTTCTGTTTCTCTACAAAATATACATCGCTAAATATTCCGATTTTTCGACGAAAATTACCTTCAGGTACAACGCTGCACCCGTGCATTTTTATCTCGACAACTACCGATCGTATCGACTGGAATCTATTTTCATTTTGAGCCGGAAGGTTCGCTCCGTCGAACTTCGTTCCGCCGAAAAATCGATCCTGTAACGTAGAAAATCGTATTTGAGTTTGCGCGTGTTAAAATAGCGAAGGAGAACGCGCGGTGCGTAACAAAAACGTGCGTGACGCCTCGAAAAAACGCACCGCGGGTAAAAACCGTGGTAGGACGAAGGCTTTTAAAGCCACGCCTAGCAAGGATTTCACCGGTGTCACCGGCTGCCACGCTTTTTCCCTGGCTTTTCACGATTTTTCTTCGCAGGATTGCGAAGGGAAGAAGTTTACGGACGAGGAGTGGGGAAAGAGGGAGAGAGAGAAGAGGAAGTGACGGTGGAGAGAGGAAGTAACGCGAGCGAACTCTTTTAAGACGAAAAATAAGAGCGTCTTGGCTCCTTATCTAGATAGGCCGCCATTCCGTCTTGAAGTAAGGAACGGAGAAACGCCAGCGACAAAAACTCACCGGGCACGACAGCCCGAGAACGAAGATGAGCCGAAGAACGGGAAAAAGAAAGGGGACAAGGAGGCCGGGAGATAACTGCTGTATTAAGATTCCTAATCTAAATGAACGCTCGTTCCGGTCTAGTGGCAATGACGGTTTATCCAGGCGTGCCCTGCCTCGGTTACATCCCGCGCTGACTTTAAACGACTTAACGACGATTTTCGGAACGGTCGTATGGAGTCCACGGAATTGAATCGAACACACAGAAACAACTTCTCTCTCTCTCTCTCTCTCTCTCTCTATCGTACCCTCTCCAAGGCCTAAACAAGTGCTTGTTGTGCTCGGCGTTCCCGGATACTGCTAATTGCGAAATTATCGGCGGAACAATTGCTTCATCTGCGAGAACGGCGATAATGAACTTGAGACAAATCGGTTGCTTTCTCTAGCCTAAGACCTTTTTGATCCAGATCACGTATTCTGCGATGAATGTCATTCTGGGTTTATGTCATCACTTTACTGATTTCCGATTTGTTAGCTAAATATGCCATGAATCTTATTATTGCCAATATAAGAATTTGAAGATTCCAATTTTGACGACACTTTCACGAAAAATTGCATTTCTAAATTTTGATGTTGCGAACTGTTTGTTCGATCAAGACGGTTCGGATTTTCATAAACAGTTTTTTCTTCATTAAGAAAACGATTTTGTAATATATTATGTGTGTGACAATAAGTTATTAATATCTAGTAGATTCTTATTTTCTAAATTTCGTCCTGATATAATTCTTTATTCCACATTACAAAATCAAATTTTCAATTAAAAAAAGAACAATTGTTTGTGGTTTTAATCTTAATCGGACAAATAGTTCCTTAGATGAAAGTTCGCAGTTACAGTTCTCTGAATTTTCCAATATTCGCCCACTTACACGAAGGAGCAAGGCTACCAGTGAATTTTTATTGAAAAAATTACTCGTTTCATCGAGTTGGGTATTTTTTCTATCCTAATCTAGTAGGTATGACGCCTTGTAATTACTCGCCTTGTAAAATTTAATACAATATCAAAAACTATGAAGAAATACGTAAAATAATTATACTCGCTGTGTATCATTCTTTTTAAACTTCTATCAATAGAAAGTGTGATCTCTGACGCGTGTCTGGACGGATTTATAATAATCGGGAAGAATCGTTAGGGGAATTAGAGCGACTCGGATTGGACAGACTTCCAGTTAATTATCGCCGTACGTATTTCGGATTTTCCTGATTATTTCGTAAAACTCGTGACGCCCTTGATACATTGAAAACGAATTGCGCTAATTGCCCTGCCTAAAGCCCACCAATGTCCAGCCAATATTTGAAATAATCGAAACCGTAATTCCGGTTTTTAATCTCCTTCATTACTCCATTTATCTTTCCATTGTTTCACCAATTGCTCCCAAATTAATTCCCTTGTCGTGCCATCAATTTTTCCCCGATTTGAAGGTTTTGCAATCGAATCTTATAGGAGCATTTCAATATTGTTTTGAATTGATCCTACACTAATCTATTTGACACTTCATCAATCATTTTCAAAAACATCTTTAAATTACTTTCGGTTACTCCTGGATTAATTCATTTGTCATTTCATTAATATTTTAAAAAATCTCTAATTTCGAATTTTAAAAAAATAGGTCCCGTAAAAGCATATTAACTTGTAGAGATATAGTGTGAAACAATGGTACACACAACCAGAAATTTTAATCCAGTTTAATTGTAATTGAATTCTGATTTAATCCTGATGTGATCGAATCTGAATATTTAATTGGTGCTTAAAGTATCAAATGTTGAAAAGCGATTGGACATTGTAGTAACGGTATTTGAAAAATCGGGTATTTTGATAGGAGTAACCAATGCGATGCGTTTATTCATTACCAGATCGCATTGATAAACCAAACAATGCGGCACGCGATTCAATAGTATAAATGACTGTTCGCCGCGCTGCTTTCATTGCGAACGACTGGAATCTTTTAGTCCATCCATTTGATCGCCCTCCGCGTTTCCTTTCATTGCGGTGCGTGTAATGCTTCGACAATGGGTTCAATTCTGGAACAAGTCTCTCTTTTTATCATTCGAGATAGATTCCATTCCGGATCCCCTTTCTTCCGAGTTTTCTGCGATATTAGCCGCTGCAATGAGTCCGAAAACTACAAACAAACTCAAACTATAGTCCCGCGAAACATTAAAGCAGCAGAGAATCATATTTCTCCGTTAAGATCCCATGATATTCCAGAAATATCTCGGAGAAATCCACATCCATTCAATCTCTAAAATAAGAGTATATTTCCTACGGCAGACAAACTTTACAAAAATTTTAACGATAATAAAATTTAAACACTCTAGATTGGAACAAAAAAAGAACCAGCTTAATCACACCTGAACTTTTTGAAAAAGAATGTATAAGGATTGTCGAAAAGTGAAGTTCAAAACTCTTGGATTTCTCATAGAATTTCATTTTAATTCTGTGTCATACGAAGTTAATTTTTTTCCAATTGAGAAAAATTGTTTATCACAAAGGCAACCATAAACGCAACGTGTTCTCTGTATGAAGTTAAATAAAAATGCCAAGCTTTGAACCTCTATATTTTGTAAACAAATTTCAAGTGCATCAAATTATGACATAAACTCCCCCTAGTTATCCTTGCATTTCACTATGCAACTGTTGCTTTTAAACAAAATCCTTGACGTCTACAGGGAAAAACGATTTGTTCGAACATATTAATCAAAAATATATGCTTACAATTTTATGCTATCTTTAAAGGTCTATACTTTATAAACAAATTCGAAATCAGCGAAGTGATGACTTAAACTCCCCCTAATTGTACGCGCACTTCTTTATATAACTGTACTTTTTAAATAAAATCCTGCTTATTGACAGGAAAATACAATTTCATTTAGAACAATTGAATAGCCAAAAATATCACAATTTTATTCCATCTCTAAACCACTGTATTTTTTAAACAAATTCGAAGTAAGCAAACTGATGACGTAAACTGCCGATGACCCTCGTAATTCATACCTAGACTGCGGATCTTTATGCAAAATAAAAAATGTCTACGTCGATTCCAAGACATAGATGTTACATAAAAATTTCTTTCTTGTTTTAATTATTTTATTGAACTGAAACTAATACGCTGATGTTCTTAAATTCTTTAAATATGTCCACTGCTTTAAATTGTACGTAACATACAATATTGTTTGTACAATATTGTTTGTAGCTTATATCCTAGTTAATATTCAACAAAATTGCCCTACTTCCTCGAACGTTATTTTCCTGTCGAATGCAATGGCGCAACGATCGTCCGAATATATTTGGAGGTACATCGCGCGTCGAATGAGGTCGCGAAATCGCAGCGATCCTATTGTCCAGAATCTGATTATGTTTGCAGCAGGCTGCAGCATTGCTGCAACAATTTCACGGAACGGCTGTAACATGTCTAGCGTTAATAGCAGGTATCGGGAACGTAACGAAAAAGTTTCCCCGAACGAACTGCCTTACATAATCGTCCGTTTCCCCGGTATCGCGTAAAAACCGTACGTCCTCCATTATGCCGGTAAAAGCAACTTCAGAGATTTTTATCGTTCTCTGCCGCATTGCAGCGGCATCAGCATCTTTCGTTGAGTACCTATTTCAATAGCAATAGAAAAATAACGTCGCCGCAATAAAAGCAACTTCGCCGATCCGAGGATACTTTTATCGACGCAGTGACTGGCTATAGTGACTCTAGAGGACGTAGCGCGTGTCCCTACACCTCCTGGAGTCCCGACATTCACGCTACACGTACGAAATTATAGCCCGGCGTCGGAATTACTTTGCCGGAAATCTCGTTTCAATCCAGATCGAAATTCGTGGATGCATTGCTTGCAGAAGCTTTAAAGAGTGCACGGTGTCCCAAAAACGTTGTCCTTCCTCGAAAGACATGGTCCCTGAAGTTATTCGAAGTTATCAGGCGTGCAAATAAGGTCTTTCCCCTTTTTCTGCAAATTCAAGATTTTATTATACAGGATGTCCCAAAACTCCTTCAAGTCCGGGAAATGGGAGGTTCCTTAGGTCATTTGAAGCGACATTTCCCTTTGCAAAAATTACCGCCGCGGCTTTGTTTAGGAGTTATTAACGAAAAACACGGACCAATGAGAGCGCGACTTGGCACAGCCGGCCAATAGACAGTTGGCGCGCCGGGCCGACAGTGCCAGCTCGCGTCTAGGTCGCGCTCTGATTGGTGAGATTGGTCTGTGTTTTTCGCTAATAACTCCTAAACAAAGCCGCTGCGGCCATTTTTGCAAAGGAAAATGTCGCTTCAAATGACCTAAGGAACCTCCCATTTCCCGGACTTGAAGGAGTTTTGGGACACCCTGTATAAAATGTGACGTAAAATCTTGTCTGGTTACTCCAAATCTTTCTGCCAACTCTTCTTGCGCCTGGCTCGGATTTTCGATCAGAAATTCATCGAACTAAATCGTCAAATTAAAATTTCCGGCTTTAAATCTTTGGTGCCACTTTTTCCATGTTCTGGAAGATACAGCGTTCTCTCCCAGTGCCGCACAAACCGTTTCAGTAGCTTCAACAGCTGATTTCCTAAGTTGGATTGCGAAGATTAAGCAGTGGCGTAAATGATGCTTCCCGCACGACATATTGCTTGAAATTGTTGCAAAAGACTGGAAACTCTTAGAGCTCTCATCACGACTCCTCTGAAAACTAAAAGAACGCTCTTTCAGATGACACTGAAATCGGGAAGTAATTCGAATTCAGTCAGAACTTATTTGCACACCCAACACTTCAAATGACCCCAGACACCTCCCCTTTCAAGAAAGGTCAACATTTTTCGGACCCCCTGTATAGCAACAGTTTTCATGAATTTGTATATTACGACATTGGTTTCTTATTTAGAAAGAACTTCCAGAGCTTCTAGATCAGTACGAAAGAGATTCAACAGAACCGCGTAAATAGTTTTCGAGATAAAAATTCATAATATCCTTGATCGTAGTTTTCAAGGGATTACTGCAACAATTAAAAAAATTTCTGTATTACAAAATCGGAGTCTGAAGAAAATGAAATTTCAATGTAACACCACTGTACGAGTTTTTTCAGATTCTTTTGTTGAAAATTGTTGAACGTGGTTTGCTGGTCAGCCATCAATATTGCTAAATTGTTAGATTTGCATTACAATTAATGTTAAAAGGGGTTCGCTGTATTGTGTAATTATTTCATTACTGCGTGAATGAAGCGCTGTCCGGTGCATTGTTTAAACAAACCACGGTTCTGACGTTTCCCAATTCTGGTCCCGACTTCCGAAACA
Organism: Lasioglossum calceatum; assembly: GCA_963966675.1. Taxonomy (NCBI): domain Eukaryota; kingdom Metazoa; phylum Arthropoda; class Insecta; order Hymenoptera; family Halictidae; genus Lasioglossum; species Lasioglossum calceatum. The sequence continues at coordinate 1,788,047 of OZ016548.1, forward strand.
ACACATTTCATGTGAAATCAAAGCGTTCACAATTTTCTGAAGCACAACGTAAATTTTCTTGGCTGTGTGGGCGTCCCAACCGATAAAAACTGCCCCGAGCTCTCTCTCTCTCCCTCTCTTTCTTTCCGTTTCCGGGCGAAATATCGCATCAGCGAGTTATAGGTAACTGGAACTCGCAAGCTGGACAATCTGCCCGCCATTAAACCCGTCTACCTTCAATTTGCCCGCGAGCGGATTCCGCATACGGTATGCAGCAGCGGATTCTTTCACCTCTGCCATTCGAATAATTTTGTGGACGCACGATGACGAATGTGCGGGCTTGGAACCGACGTCGAGCAAATAGAATTGGCGTCACGAAATTAATTACTTTTTCTTTTTTCTTCGTGCCTCCCTCTGTCCTTCGAACTCTTTTCCAGCCGACTTTCATCCGCCTTCCCCCGATCCCCGATGTTTACTCTCGATTATAGTCTCGCCTCTTCTTTGACATCGCTTTTCCCACGCTTTCCGAGCACCCCGACCGTAAACACGGATGAGTCGCCGGGATCGAGTACCTTGTGGACCTTGTCAATTGTCTCAGAAATGTGTACCCAGTGTCAAAAGTCGATCCGGGAAGTCTCAGATTTTTTTGGAATTTTTCAAGTCCAGTTTGTTCGATGAAATTGGAGGTGGTCATTGTTTCAGGTAGATGTAGCGGAGTTTGTCTAAAATCAACAATTACATAACGAAGTACGCGTATAATTAAAGAGGGTTTATGTCATCACTTCGCTCGTTTCGAATTTGTTTATAAGATACAGTCCTTTGGATCGTTCCAATTTTTAGTCAAAGTGAAAGGATGTGATTATAGATATATGTACAGAAATTAATACGGTTCCAGGAACTATTGTGTATGTATCTCGCTACATTGTATATTGCGGTATCTTTAGGTATCGAATCAAAGACCCATTCAGATGTTAAGCCTAGCCTTAGTAGCGGAAACATCGATCAAATATCGTTCTAAATCAATATCTGTTCTTTTATTCAATCTAAATAAATACCTTGCTTCCCAAAACCAACAGTGATAAACGAGTAATTCTTTGTTTGTTTGAATTAGTAATATTTGACTTATTGCAGGCCATTTCTTACATTGCCAAATTAATTTTATATCATGGAAACTCGCGAACTACTAATTCCAATGATAAAGATTTCACCTTGATGTGCATCTGTATTCATTTTTCAATTAATTTTGCGATTTGAAAAATTGGAAAAAATTGTTCGAGGTGTATACCATACTAGTGTGAACGTGTCGGAGAATTTTCAAATTTGTTGCATCCGGCCAACTTGAGAAAGGAGACCGATGTTCAACAAATAGCAATAAACGATGTTCTACTACGTTTGATCTGCAGTCAAAAACGAGAAGCCACATCGAAAATTCGAAATTGGTGTTAGAATATTGTTGGCAACCCGCGCACATATCAATCGAAGTCGGCGATCGAGCCTCACGAACACCAGTATCCCGGTGCAGACACAAGCTGCACCAGAGAGTAGAAGTTACTGGCGTGCTACATGCATATAAATCGCTGCGATCACTGAATCGTTGAAATTCGTAACGATCCTTCCTTCCTCTTTTTTCCGTCCCGCTCTCATTTCCCTCCGTGTCTCCTTTGCTTTTCAAAGCGAATTCCTGTCACGAGTGCTGCACGAAATAGAATTGTTGAAGCAGCGATAATGTGAATGGAGGTGAGCGAAGAGAGAGAGAAAGGGAAATGGAAACGGGGACGAATATTCTAACCGATCAGAGTTAACTGTTACTCCGAGCAAACACTGCAGACTTCTGACCTGGAACCAGGAAATACAGAAATTTAACCACACTCTAATTGCAATCTGAAACAATGTTGTTCACTTCGAATATTTTGTGAAGTTTGTTCTCCGGTCGAAAATGGTTTGCGATGGACCAAATAGATTAAAATAAAGAAACATGCAATTGGGAAAATAGGCCTCGAGATGAAAATTTATCAATGCAGACTATTTTCAGTAAATATCTTAATCGAGAACGTTTAGGTTATCGTAATGAACTATTCGCCAATGTAAAATTAATGTAATCAACAAATATAAATGATCTAATTGCACTTCTGAATTGAAATAATCAACTAGAACCAAGGAATAGTTTTCAAGATAGAAATAGATAAATACTTGCGTATTTTGTTGTTAAATTGTAAAATATTAAAACTTTCAAAGAATTTTGTAATCAACTCTTCCAACAGTTAATCCTCATTAAATTCTTGACATTGACAAGAGCAAGCAATCGATTTATGAAATAACAGGCAAAACAATTTTCCATTGAATTTTCAGTTTCATGAGTGACGTTTTTGTTCGAAATTTGTGTATGTGGTACTTGGTGGATTATTCTAACCATTAAATGATGCAACATACAATCGACAACTAAATAATGAAGTGCACGTACAATTTGGGGGTACTTTAAGTCATCACTTCGCTCATTTCCAATTTGTTTATAAAATACAGATCTTCGAAGTTGCTGGAAAATGTTCTATATTTTTGACTATTGAATTGTTCTAAATAAAATTGTGTTTTCCTGTCAATATATACGATTTTATTAAATGTGAACAATTGCATAATGAAGTGCACGCACAATTTGGGGGTAGTTTAAGTCATCACTTCGCTGATTTCGGATTTGTTTATGAAATAGAGACTTTCGAAGTTGCTGGAAAATGTTCTATATTTTTGACTATTGAATTGTTCTAAATAAAATTGTGTTTTCCTGTCAATATATACGATTTGATTAAATGTGAACAATTGCATAATGAAGTGCACGTACAATTTGGGGGTAGTTCAAGTCATCACTTCGCTCATTTCCAATTTGTTTATAAAATACAGATCTTCGAAGTTACTGGCAAATGTTTTATATTTTCGACATTTGAGTTACACTAAATAAAATCGTGTTCACCAATCAATGTCTTCTAAAATCAACAATTGCAGAAAGCAATCGATTTGGAAAATAACCTTCCAATTTTCCATTTAATACAGGGTGGCATTAACGACATTCTCGCTCGAAATTAATGTTCGCGGTAATTGTTGAATTATAATCATCGTGTGCATGGTAATAGGGTGGGAAGTTGGAGGGTTCTGAAGCGAATGTGTGGAATATATCTAGTAAAAAGTTGCCAGAGTAGACGGTTGGTTCTAGTATCTTGATTTCGCCTCGTGTTTCCGAACACGGTCCATTTACCGTTTCCGTTTCTAACGAATAAAAAACGAATAAACTACTTGGCAAGAAGACGTGTCCTGGTCGGGAGACTTCCGCGGGAGAGGAGCCGAGGAAAAATACGATAGCAGACGAATTGGATAACAGAAAACGCCGGGGAAAAAACGGAGGAATCAGCGAGGGAAGTTTTCGTGCGACCGGTGAAACTTATTCGTGAATGGGTGGACGTTTTGTAGAAGAAACGGATTATGCTACAGAAAATTACTGCGGGGACTTTGTTCCCGACTTGTAGCTTGCTTCTTCGAAATGACTTCAACGATGTAAACACGTTGTTTCATTGTTTCTAACCTTTCTGTACGTTCAAGTTGCATTTCTTGTGCTGCAAGTTGGTATTCGAGAAACCTCCGCTTCAAGAAGTTTCATTCATAATTATTGATCAAACTTACGTTATTTTCAAGAGAAAGAAATATCTCTCGCAATATGTATAGATTCGAATAAAAACATCGTCGCAGAAGGGGAAGGGAGGGTGGAGAGACAGGCTACAAAAACTTCTTCCCATTAAATTGGTCGAAAATTAACAACTTCGATGGTTTATATTTTGTATACTATAATCCAATTAAATATAACATTATAACTATACAACCTATAACAATATCCAATTAAACACGAAATTCTGCAACAAAGGCTTTATACGTTACACAAAAGATAACAAAAAACAAATTTAAACTCAGCAAAGTGATGAATTAAAGCTTCCCTAATTTCCTATACTCTACATACTGCAGTTATTAATTTTTTTTTAACAGATTGGAGGGGGGGCTTAAAAAATAAATTAATCAGCGTGACCTTAATTGTCAAATGAGACATTTAAATTTGTTAATTCCCTGAATAAACAAATAATAAGTTCTCTCTAGCAAGAGGAATACTCTGAAGGACAAAGTTAGCCTGCTCGAAATTATCCCATAATTCTTAATAGTGTTTGCGTAGCAGGGCTTGTTAACGCATGTCTCTGGTCACGCTTCATCATCCCGCAAGGATACAGCGCCATCCCCTATGCTAATTATCACGTACGTCCGGATCGTTGGCTCACTAATGCACATTACCGAGCAAACAAAGTAGGGAAGTCGAGCGTGCAATGACGACGAGTTCATTGCCGCTGTCAAGACTATGCAAGCTAATCAAGACAACCGTCTAGGACCTTAGAAACCACCCAAGCACCTGCTGAGAACGTTAGAACGTGTCCAATCAGCCCACAATCGATGATAAATGCAACAGTTTCTCCCTCGGAAATCTGCTTGGGATTTTACGAACTTCGATCATTTTTTTTCTTTGCTTAACGAGTGATCTGCGATTTTGAAAAAAATATATGAAATGAAGCTAACATATAACTATTTTATGATTTTTAATTCATTGAAATATCTTGACTGGTTATCAATAAAAATAATTGTAAAGTTAATGGAAATCACTTTTCGTCAACGTTACTATAGGGGTGACTTTCACAAAATAATATTTTTCAGACCTTAATGAGCGAACTAAAATTTGTAAAGAAATGAAAATTGGATAGCCCATTGACATCTACTAAATGCGTTTTGGTTCATTCAAATATCTTAAATGGTCTAGAAAAGTGCTCATATTAACCTATTTAACACGAGTAGATCTTTCTAAAAAAATAATTTTGTCTGCCCTCGGTAAGAAACTCAAAATTCTGTGAAGTGTAACTACTAAATGCATTTCAGTTCACTCGAATATCTCGAGTAGTCACCAAGAGAAGCACCTCTAAAGTTAAGGGTAGTTGCGTCGACGTCTGAAGTCGTGCTTTAAAAGGATGAAGCTCCCATAAAAAACAAATTATATTGCCTCCAGCATGTCTATGGAATTTCGAAAGTTTCATAGAGTTATCTTGTTTGAATCTGAGTTATCCGAGAGAGTCCTCCTTTGCTCGGTATTTAAATGAGGGTCACGGTTGCAGCGAACATCGTTTTGGGAATCTCGAATCGGTCAGGCAGTGGAACAAAGTTATGCAATGAACTTCTCGAATCTGAAGTCGAAATGACTGTCCAGAGACTCTTCTGATGGCTCGCCGCAGAAAAAGTGCTTCGGTTATGCCCGGATCTCTGAATTTGAATACAAAACTTTTTTATTCGAGCAAGCATGTTTTCTTTGAACGAAGTCGCCCGAAGGTCGTTTCTCAAAAATATTTCGCAAGCATTTCCAAAAACTCTCTGACCTTGATACATTTAACCACTTGGTTGCCAGATTCAACATTGTCGAAAACTATTTCATTAAGAAATAAATACAGCACAGTTTATCCATGTAAATAATTATAAAATTAAGTTATAAATTGTTTAAAAAATAACAATAAAATTCAGAAAAAGGAAACAAGTAATATTTTAAGGCAGAAGATACTATATTAAAAATGATTCGAGAAGGAGAATAGTATAATTTAAAAAGAAAGAAAATAAATAATATTTTAATGCAGAAAACATAATACTAAACATTATTTTGAGTAGAAAGATTGAAATGGTAGAATAAAATTAGATAATATTTGAAGGCAGGAAATCATTTTCAATGCAGCCAGTTCGGATAATGAAACGGTCTGAATACTAGTTCGCACAATGAAGGTTCCACTGTAAGGCATAATTAAAAATGGGAATAAATCTAGCGTGTGAAAAGAGGAAGCTACGAAGACCGTGCTCGAATCTTCGCGACTTTTGTAATTAATTTTAAATTGCTGCGAGGAGACTGTACAAAGAGACATTTCGTAGTGGAAAATAGAATAAAGTGGTGGCTGGAGAGGGCCGGAGGGGGAGGGGAGGCTCCGAAACGCCTTCGGCCATTTTAAAGTGGCTCAGGCATTTGACGCGCGTCTCGCGATTCAATTTAATTGGAATACGCAGGTAAGTGACTGCGTTGCCGACATATTCGCGAATAATCAGCTGAAAACGTCATACCGGATACTTGGAAAGCTATGAAACAGATATACATATACAGTAACGAGAAGCTCTCCACCTTTGTTGGTGAATTTTTAAATTTCTTATCTAAAAAAATTATTTCTTGTTAGCTCAAGAATTCACGAGTCTCATTCTCTGTTCTCTTTCTACGTTAAAAAAATTCACGAAACTGACGTAACTCACTTCGTACCAGTCATGCTTTAAAAATGTTCAGAGTCACAATAATGCATTCTTTTTTCTTAAAAAAATTCCGTGTCGATATCTACAGGGTGTCCCAAAATTTCTTCAACAGCCGGAAATGGGAGGTTCCTGACGTCATTTGAAGCAACATTTTCCTTTGCAAAAATGTTATCCGCGGCTTTGTTTAGGAGTTATTAACGAAAAACACGGACCAATCAGAGCGCGACCTAGACGCGAGCTGGCCCAGTCGGCCAATAGACAGTTGGCGCGCCGGGCCGACTGGGCCAGCTCGCGTCAAGGTCGCGCTCTGATTGGTCCGTGTTTTTCGTTAATAACTCCTAAACAAAGCCGCGGATAACATTTTTGCAAAGGACAATGTTGCTTCAAATGACGTCAGGAAGCTCCCATTTCCGGCTGTTGAAGGAATTTTGGGACACCCTGTATACTTCAATACTACATTTTATCGAAGTAAGATCAAACAGATTGGAACAGAGACCATGAATTTTTAAATAAATACAAATAGTAGAATACCCGGGGGAAGAAGAAGTTAAATACAAAGCTGAAGAGAGAGCGAAGGATTTATTTAAAAATATTATGTCGGAAAGAGGTGCAAGGGTTGGAGCGTCAGGAAAATCGGATCAATTCGAAAATCCGGATGCGCCTCGGAACGAGAAACTCGGATAAAGAGAAAGACAACGACAGGGCAATTAAGTCTTATCGTCTGCCGCGCACAGTGTTCGCCGTTATCATTTACGCGGCTTACATGCTTCCCCCTTCTAATCCCGTCGCTGGCACAACCCTTCTTTGTTCTGAGCCTTCAAATAATTATCGGTCATAACTCATGCCGTCTGGAATGAAACAGAAATCAGGGAAAAGAGATCTTTGCCTCGAGATACGACCCCGAGACGCTATAACGCTTCTAACAGTCACTATAAACACATAAACTTCCGTAATACAATAATCAAAAATTAAAGGAAATGTCTGTTGCAAAATTATAAATATTTCGAAACTAAATATTTCTGTTTTAAATCTTTTCTTTCAAAATTTAAAATAATCCCATTTCAAGGTCCTAAACATTTCAGAATTGGAGGTACTCCTTTTTTAAAGCTTCAAATATTAAAACTATTTTTAGTCCAGAATTGAAACTATAGTAAAGTTCTAAATATTAAAAAATTTAAGATGTGCCTATTTTAAAGTTTCAAATATGTCACGACTTCAATTGTTTCTATTTTAAACTTCTAAATATTTATATTTTAAAATGATTGTCGTGTTACAATTAAAAGCATTCTTATTTCCGAAATGAAAACATTTCTATTTTAGAATCGGAAGTATTTCTACTTCTAAATTATTTTCCTCTCAGAATTGAAAATATTTCTAAAATTGATAAAATGGTTTGAAATTGAAACCAAAAATACTGCCGCCTCGACAAAAATTCTGTAACAGCCACGAATAATTAAATAAAAAAATGTCGTTTTGATAGAGTCGATGGAAGTATTTGCAGAATTTTCGGACTATTGGCGGAGATATTATTTATCAGCGAAATAAAACTTTATGAATTTTCGACTTCGTGCTGTTCGGAGCTAGAAAGCGTGGAACCGTGAAGCATGCGAAAATTGGACTGCGCAGCAGGTGCGTGTCGATGAACACTTTTTTTCACTATTTTTCTAGCGCCAAATATTTATTGTTTCGTCACCCGGAGAATTTAATAACGATTTTATATAAATCATTTCCAAGACTGCTTTATTTTTCCTTTGTAAATACTTACAACATTCTGAATTCACGAATGAATAAATAAATGAAATATTACGTCAGAAAATAGATCGCTGCGAAATAAATCAGCTAATTAAATAAAATTCTACCAACATTGTATTTATTATCAGGTGAAATAATTACCGACGGTTATTGTGGTTAATTTGTGTTGGTTTTGACGTAATGGGCAACAAGTAGACACTACGTTGTTGTTGTTATTATTTCGAGGCTGCACACCCACGCTTTGTGAAGTTAAAATGGATTTATTTACGAATAAAAGCAAAATAAATTTAATTGCTCTTTCGTTGCTGTCAAACACACTTCCGCAGTTCTTGACGATGAATTGTGCAGTCGTGGCAGTTGAGTGGCTCGTCAGCTCCGTGACCAATCTCACAGTAGGCTAAATAAATGATTATGCGAGAATAATTTGCGGTAAATTCGGAAATAAAAATAAATAAAAATTCTTTTCGAAGGAAAAAGATTCTAACCGTGCTCTGAAGATTTCTGAACAGTCTCGAAAATTCTTACTCAATTTTGAAGCCTCGATTTAAAACAAACGGGCGTACAAACGCGTCACAATAGGAATCCTTTCGTAACAAAACAAATTCTAACTGTGTTCTGAACTGTTCTAAACAGTCTACGACCATGCAAACAATTCCTATTCAACATTGACATTTTGAGAAAAGATAAAAGAATGCATGAGAATAGGGATTCTTTTGTGAAGAACATGGCTAAGTACAATTTATTCGACAAAATTCGAAATTCTCGTTGTACTTGAAGAGATGTTAAACGATCGGGAACAATGCTACAGATTCAAAAACAATATTTTTGGTATTTTAGTAGTTTTTAAAAATCAGAATTTAAATGGATAAAATCTGCAGTCTACCAAGAACGCGAAAGCCATTAGCAAATCTCGTGCAGATTTCCCTCTGTCCTCTGCATCATGTTTGTAAATGTCGTCCCGGTCCGTTTCTCCGGGTTTGTCAAACCAGTTAACGAATAAACAATGCCCTCTCACAAAAGAAATTTGCCGCGCACGATCCTCGGGAAAAATTAGCCGCGTGCCCGCTATTTACATGAGGCAGAATTAAATGAAATTGTACGGAACAACGGCGAAGGGAATAAGAATTGCATGTATGCGTGTGCGTCGTCGGTTCGTTATTTTTTTCAAAGAGGACCGACCAGATCGAGTTGCTTTTTTTCCGCGAGCGCGTCAGGAGGACGATTTAACATAGCTGCATTTATTGCCATTAGACGGCAACGTACACTTCCACGCAAAAGGATACACGTACCACACATATTGAACTCCTCTGCTTGCTCTCCGGAATTTTTTCAACATTATCCACGTCTAGTTACACGCCAAATTAGTTTTTCCCTGTGTCTGCGAATAAACATCGTTTGGAAAGAAATTTAATTTTTTGAATGAAAAAACTTGCTTGCAATGGGACTACGATTTCTGATTGTAATACACAAAAAGAATTACTAGGAAAATCTTGCAAAAATTTCCTTTTGAAAAGATAGCTATACTTACGAATAGACTGCGAATTTTAAAAAAGTCGAATCATATAAAATCTTATTTTCAGTGGTAGTAGTCATTGTAGATCTGAAATAACTAAAAATCGTAATAAATATTGTGGAATTTTATTTTCTAGCATTTTCTGAAAATTTTTAGAAGCTATAAATGCGTAAAGATTCGCTGTCTACTTATGAATTTTTGTCTTGAAAAGTATTCGACGTATCAATATCGATATATAAATATATAAATAATATATATAATTTTATAGTATTATTTATTATTACATATATTATTATAATTTTATATATTTTATCAACTATTTTACAATGAAGCTCCTATGAGGTTTGTGTCATCACTTTCTCGATCACGAATTTGTTAATAAAATCCAGATCATCAAAGCCAATGAAATGAAAATAGTCTCAAGTACTTATGTACATACCTGTGGATCATTTAAGAAAATTGTTGTTTCCGGTGGATGTTGGCGATTCTGTTGGAAATCAATAATTGTATGATGATGTACAGGGGAACCAAATAAAAGTTGAAGTCATCAACCTGCCCACTTCGAGTTGACCTCGAAATTTCCAATTCTGTTGAAAAGACAAGGGGTACACTAATTAATTTTTATATCTCAAATTACATGACCGATCGATCCTCTTGTGCCACCTTCATTTAACCCTCACCTGTCCCTCATTTCACGAATTGAATCTGTCCCTCGGTGTCAAATTGACACAATGATACAAAAAATCGATAAAATAGCAAGTCAAACAGTTACTTTTCTATGTTTTTTTCCTTGAAATTGATGAGTTAACATTTATATTTTAGGTTTTTGCAGTTATATGTTTCGCATTAGAAAAATAAAAGTGACCAAGTTTCGAACGAGTTTACCTACAAATAACAGAACAGTGTAACTTATTTCGGGACAACTGTGTCAAATTGACACGAGGGAGGGATGAGGGTTAAGAAATTATGCAGAATCTCCCAGACATCAAGGATACACGCGAGGACTCGTGACGTACGTCCGGTTTTTGCGGCGGAGTGTACCCGGCCACAATGAATCGCGTATACGAATATAAATGAAGTTATTCGTTAGTGTGTAATTTGCGAGGACAGGAAGGACGTGTCTCTCCGGCAGAAGAAGAAGCGGAATTACAGAAGAGAGCGGAATTGTGCGCATTGTTCAGCGGTAAAAAGCGCGGAACAGCTGCGGACGTTCTCGAGCTTGAAATTCATGGTCGATGGTCTATGCGTGTACATATGTTTCGCGCAAAAAGAAAGAGGATTACAGCAATAACGCACCACGCGGCGCGGGGCTTTTTACTTGTTTCGAAGCGTCCTGCCCACGATTCGGCGAGGGTAATATCTTTGCAAAACAATGAGCCCGCACTTTCCTTTGAATGGAAAAATTGCGACGAACGATCGCGGGACCCGAGGGCCACGTCAGCCACCGGAAATCCTCGAGCTGTGATTTTTATTATCATCGGGTTGCCCATCTTCCTCGTACGTTCTCCTGGAAATAATGAAACTTCTTTCGAACTCGATTCTCTCTTGTCGAATACTTGTGAATTTTTATCTTGGAGACAATTTTTCTAAATTACTTGTTATTCCCGTTACGCTGTTATGTAATAATTATAAGACGTGTGCCAAAACAAAAATTCAGGGAGAAAACCGGTCCTTTCGTGTCGACAAATAGAGAATTTTTCAGTGAATAAAAATTTATCATAGAAGAAGAAAATCCGTCTCGATTATTATAAGACGTAAATTTTTCCAATGGACTTTGTACATATGTATACGTCTTCTAATAATCGAGACGGATGTATAATAATCTTATACATATATCCGATACATTTTGTACCCGGTACGGTTAGTGTTAACCTAGAAGAGTTGTTTTATCACAGAAGCTTCGTGATACTGAAAAATTAATTCGTAGAAATTAGTAGATAAAAATAACTGATTAACTATAAAGGATTACGAGTTCGAATTATGAGCTGTATGGACATAAAAAATTATTGTCACTGTTATTTTGCAATAATACCAGGATTTGTAAAAGAAAGGAACTTTTAATGGCAAAGTACAGTTTTAAATGAATATTTCTTCCTGCTCTGTGTTTGCTGAAACGGTTCAATAAAGCTGCAAAGAGCTTGTATTTATGCCGCATTTTTCGTTTATTGTTATTTGTGGAGAGTAATGATGAGATTTTCCACCGGAAAATGCTTCACTGTGTTTCATGTTACAGGGATTGATCGAGTTTCCCTTTTCGAAGATATGAATGCGTGCAATTAATTTATCTATCTCTCGGAACACAATTTGTTTTGAATCGTGTTGTTTTGCGAAAACATGTATCATTCAGTTTTCCGAGCTTTCGAAGGATTCAATTTATTTCTGAGCCCTGCCGACACTGGAGAGCCAATAAACAGAGACAATAAAAAATATCGTACTCGTATAAACATTGTTGTAATAGGTCACAGCTAACACTATGTATGAAATTTTGTTGGTGAGGAGGCAATCAAGTTTGTTTATAGAATAAACAAATCTTCCAAGGTGTTTTTTAGCTTTTAGAAAAGAAAGTTATTTTTTGACTTATGTAAAAACTGTGGAACCTATCCAAATGGAATTTAGCAGGAGATTATAGTCCACACCTAGCAATATACTCTCAATTTTTATAGTACCGTCCACATCTTGAATTACACAAATTAAAACTATATACAATATTTTAAAGGGCTCGTAGCTGTTACAGTGGTTCGTTCAAGAATTTCTTGTGTGGAAACTGTCGAAGCTATCAAAATGAAATTTGGCAGGATTATAGTCTATACCTAGCGTTATCTGCTCAATTTTTATTATGGCAATATACAGGATAGTTTCTGCATAATACATACTGGAAGCATGTCCATGAAGCACAAATAACCAAAAAATGGGGAACGAACTTTCTAGAGCTAAAATTAGGTTTCGCAAATTCGTAAAAACAGTAGTAGTTATTCGGGATGACCTTATGGCAAGGGAGGGTGTCGTTCTCGAACCAAACAGTATCGCACAGCAGTCGCAACGCTCGCTCGGGGTCGAAACGTCGCGGTACGGCCTCAAGGGGTAGAAGAACCTCTGGAGGGGATGAAGAGGGTGGCGATGGTGAATGGCAGTCGTATAAAGTCGAAGAGGCACGAGACCGAAGAAGAAAGCAAGGGATAAAGTGCAGGGACGCTCAGTGGCAGTGTTCTGGCACTAACCACTGGCGATCGCAGCCCTTTTTTACGTCGAGTAGCGGAACACCGTGTGTAAAACGTGTTGTGTATGGACGAGAGCGTGTCAGCAGAAGCTGTCGAGACATTTTAGTATCTGAAAGCGACACGAGATACGGTGTTTCGGAAAGGAACGCTTCAGACCCGGTTTTTGCGTCGGCGACAACGCTATACTTATCATCCTATCTCGCCCAGCCACTTGAACAGTTAAGTTACTGGCTGGAGAGCCGACCAACATTTTAACGTCGAAGACAGTATCGAAGTTTTTCCACCTAGATGCCTGGATTGAATTAATAACGCTGAGAAAGTCCAAATTTTGCGGTTTCAGTTTAATGGCGATACTACTTGAATTCTTATAGTGTGGTGGTGCGTTGCCAGTACTGTTGTCGGTACATGATTTCGTCCAGGCAAATATAGGGGAGGTTTAAGGCGTCTGTCGATTTTGAATTTTTATAGAAGATACGAAATATTAAAGTAGTTATTCCACAGGTAAAGGAATATTTTTGTGAAATGGGTTATTCGAAGTCGATGTTAGCAATTTTGTTGAAGATTAACTATTACATAACGAAGTATACGGAGAATTAGGTGGGGTTTATGTGATCACATTGCCGATTTCGAATTTCTTTATAAAATACAAGGCTTCGAAGTTTTCAATTTTTCTCATTTTCGCAAAGGCGTGCATTTATGAGGGTCTTCATAAATTTTTTATCTCGAGAACTACTTGTCCGATTGAGTTGACTCTTATTTCATATTGACCAGGATGATTTTGCCTATCGCGACGTAATTTTTTAATCACCAAACTAAACGCAGAAAATTTTCAAGAATTATCAAAGTAATCCTTAAAGTACAAACAAGCCGCTACTTAATCAGTTTCTTATTCCCAGGAAGTAACTTTTTAATACCGTAAATTCGCAACGAATCGATTACAGCAGACGGGGATTAAACGGAAATTCGCCGAATTAGAAATAAAAAGCAATTAACAATAATCGACGCCAGTGTGCGTCCTGGCCCACAATCTCCCAAAGGCTCTCGCGCCGTCTAGAGCGAGATCACGCGTTAAACCTCCAACGAGGGGACACATGCGTCCGTTTTCATTAGACGAGTCCGCTTGGGAGCAGTTTCTTTTCCCCTCTAATTAGAGTTGGCTGGCCTGCAGGAGCGTCTCACGAGTTCGCCTCGCGGTTCGGATTTTTCTCGAAACGCAGCTGTCGGTCTTGCAAAAACCGTGACGCAAAAACGGTGCAGGCCAGCAACAACTGTCGACCATTGTATCCGCATTAGGTGCGTCCCGGCGCCTGGTACAATGCTTCAAAGAACGACACAACGGCTGAGTTGTATTTCATAGCACGACCCCCGTTCGTCCTTCTACAGCGTTTTCCACTTTTTCTCGTCTTGCCTCTTTCTCCACCCTCCATTTTCTATTCGACTCTTCTGTTCTGCATTCATTTCTCTCGAGTCCGGTTCGCGCTTTCGAGGGTTTTCCCTTCCGCCCAACTGTTTCGCTGCGATTTTACTGCACACGGGAAACGCAAACTGGAACGAGAATGACTGGGGCAAGAACGAAACCAAAGGGGAGCTACGCCGCTGTAAATCTCGCGATGGCTCGCACGTAGTTCTGCGAGTTTAAAGTCTGGGGAAAATTGGGGGAGGTTTAAGTCACCACTTTGCTGATTTCTAATTTGTTTACACAATACAAACCTTTAAAGCTACTGTAAACATTCCTCTGCCTATATCTGCATTAGATGAGTTATTTCAAATCGATTGTTTTTCCGAAGCGTATGAATAATTTTGCTGAAAATCAACTACTGCATAATGAAATACGAGGATAAATAGGGGGGGTTTAAGTCATCACTTTGCTGATCTCTAATTTGTTTACACAATACAAACCTTTAAAGCTACTGCAAACATTCCTCTGCCTATATCTGCATTAGATGAATTATTTCAAATCGATTGTTTTTCCGAAGGGCACGAATAATTTTGCTGAAAATCAACTACTGCATAATGAAATACGAGGATAAATAGGGGGGGTTTAAGTCATCACTTTGCTGATTTCTAATTTGTTTACACAATACAAACCTTTAAAGTACCGTAACGAGAATTCCTATTTATTAGTACAAGTCTCTATCTCATCGGGAAGTTAGTTGAAAATCAATTGCAAAATTTGTACCGAACAGACAGACAGACAAGAAAGCTAGCTAATAAAAACGTGATAAAAATGCACGAAAGCATGCCACGTGGGCAGCCGACACATTTATCGCGTAAAGTCTGATTTCGAAGGAGGGAGTCGTATCAATTTCGACTGGTATGACATCCGCGAAGATCGAAAGCCTGACTCGAGTAACAACCAAGAACTTAAATGATTTACGGCTAACGAGCTGTATCGTTCGATCGAGTCGAAGCAGAGGGCAACTTCGCAGATCCAGCAGTTGATCGACTCCGTCAGAGGAACGAACGAGATCAGCAAATTGAGGATGCGCGATCCTAACTCTGCGAGCTGGGGCGTGGGGAGGGGTGTCTTTTCGAAGTTGGGACGGCTAAAAGGATAACGTGCAACGGGAGATCGAAGAAAGAAAACGTCGACCGACTTTCCAGCAAGTTTCGGGATGAACGAGTCGTGCCAACCAACTAGCGTCGCTGTCAGCCTGACGTCGCCGGAACTGGAGGAAGGATAGTCGGCGAATAACAGGGGAGAGTCCCACATAACCCTTTCAGACGTAACATCTCGCCCTCGAACATTTTTAGTGCTGCAATTATACTGGGAAGTGAAAACATTACTGGGGTCATTTTATTTTTATGTTTACAGGAAGGTTAAACGCGAGCACTTTGTACGGAAAATGTTCACAAATGTGGTCCGATGTAATGCACATTCAAACCCCGCGTCGGAAATGTTTCTACATAATTTAGTCTTGCAGAAAAAATTTTTTAAAATCCTTTTTGAAGATTTTATTCATTCTGGCAGGACTGCGGGTGTAGAATTTTAATTTTCGAAGGAATTTCTTGATGTCTGATGGTAGCATTGTGTTATAATTGTACTTGTACATTATGACTTTGAGGTATTAAATGTATAACCCTCGCGGTAGCTCGATATTGTATATTCTACGTTCCGGTTCACCACGAACGCACCTCCATAGAGGCTAATTAATAGGGAAACCTACTGATGTATTAATTCGGACATGTTAAACAGGATTAGTCTACTGTCTAATGGCGAACTATACGATCCGCAGACATACCTATCTTATTAGACCGGATGTAACGCGGCCTGTATAATCCAATGCTTTGAAAATATTGAGGGAAATGATCGTGGCTCTGCTACTTTAAAGCATTACATGATGACTTAAATCCCCGACTAATTTTTAACGAGATTAGTAATTAGGTTGGCAACTAAATCCGCGACCTTTTGTTTCGTGATTCTTTTATTGTATCATTGTAACCTCATTCAGTGAGCAATCCTTTTGAATTGTATATCATTAATTTGATATAAAATACTGGTGCTTAAAAAATATATATAAATGACTTTGTTTGAGAAAATGTGAAGGTCGCGAACTTGGTTGCCTACCAAATATTTTACGCTGAGACTGGTCTCTCATTGTCTAATGCAGAAAATTCAAAAAGTGATCACGTTTTCTAAAGTCCCATTTATAATAAGATATACGGAATACAGAAATGGCGGCGGTAGGAACAGAGAATATTATTTAGCTCGCACGCCGCTAATAAATTAACCAGCAGGAAGTGACAATCAAGAAAAGGCGCCCCACCGTGCGTTTAAGTGGCCGCGCAAGAAAAATGCAAATCAAACGAGTTCTTTGTTTATAGCCGCCACTTCGCGAGACCCGTAGCGTTTTGTTAGTACAAACGATACCTGTTTTCATGAATAGTAAACGGAAACATTTCTCGAGCCACAAGACACGTCTCGATCAATCATCCATCAACCTTGGAGCACTTTGGATTTTAATCGACTTTTTATATTTTCTTCTCCAATGAAAAAACTTTGAAATGTGCTCCAATATCATGTACTTTGGAGCCATATATTATATAAAGAAAAGTCTCTACAAAGTTTGTGTCTCTCGGAAACAATTCCCAAAGGACTCTCTTCCTGTCAATCTTCCAGAGACTGAAATGTTTGGACGCCATTTAAAATTCTGCAACAACGTCACAAATGCATGTCCTGCATCCGAATAATTCTCAAATGAGGTCCAACGTATGCACTTTCGAACTACGTGCAAGCAAATTTTTTACGAAGTTTGTGTCTCCCAGAAAAAATTGTCGAAGATCCCCTTCTAGTCGATCACTCCTCTTAATTTTTCGAGACCGCGCCTACATCTTCAAAATTCGATAACGAGATAAAAAATGCATATCCTGCAGCGAAATAATTCCCAAACGTAGTTCAAAGTATGCACTTCCGAGTGACGCGCAAGAAAAATTTCGGCGAAGCGTGTGCCTCACGGAAAAAAATGGCGAATATCCCTTTCCTCTGAATCATCGGTTCGTTCGAAAGAGGTAATTAATGCTTCGAGCAGTAATTAACGATCGTTCGCGGGCACGACATAATTAGAACGGGCCGGGAATCGATTAAGCGAGGCATTGACATTCCTGGGACTTCCGGGATAATACCTCGGAGAGAAAACGATAACAACGGGCCACGAAATAAGGAGAGCCCCCGAGAGTCTGGCCCGACGCGAGCCGCATTGGCGTCGGCGGCAGATTCAATTTAAGATAGCGGTGAACTCTGGACTCTCTGAATACGGCCCACTATATTAGAGTTCATGGAAGTTTACTGTACCAACACCCTGTACACCCATGGGAAGGGAACCCGCCGGAGCTCCGCTACAACGCGTTAACCGTTCCGACGTTATATCCGGCGGTCTCATAATTTCCCAAGGACACGCGAACATTGTTACACGCCAATTAACAACCCAGTTGCACGTTTCTTTTCCACGAGATAACCCTACGATAGGCCTGTTGACGTAAACCACGTGGCCGAAGATTTATCGCCACGCTGCTAGGCTTTTACCTGCCGTCTCGCCACGTGGGGCATTCGACCATTTTTTTTTACCACCTTAATGTTTCATCTTCATCAAAAAGATATTTGTATATGATTAAATGAAAGCTGGAGAGCATCCCCGTATTTGTTTCATGAACGTCCTTTCACTCGTTGCGTTGGAAAAAATTCTCGAAGTTACCAATTTCTGAAAATTATTTTCAGTATCTAATTCTTGAATTCTTGCCAGAAAAAAATATTTTCTATTTAAAAGAGGGCTGAAGAACGTGTTCGTATTTTTCTGTTGCGATTCCTCCACTTGTTGCGTTGGAAAAAATTCTCAAAGTTGCGGATATTCTCCATAGGTTTTCTATATTGTATGAACTACTCGAGAACATTTTTTCAGTCACTAATTTTTGAATTGGTACAATAAAAAAAGTGGTTTCTATTTTTCGAAAAGGCTGAAGAACGTGTTCATATTTTTCTGTTGCGATTCCTCCACTTGTTGCGTTGGAAAAAATTCTCAAAGTTGCGGATATTCTCCATAGGTTTTCTATATTGTATGAACTACTCGAGAACATTTTTTCAGTCACTAATTTTTGAATTGGTACAATAAAAAAAATGGTTTCTATTTTTCGAAAAGGCTGAAGAACGTGTTCATATTTTTCTGTTGCGATTCCTCCACTTGTTGCGGTGGAAAAAAAATTCTCAAAGTTGCATATATTCTCCATAGGTTTTCTGTATTGTATGAACTACTCGAGAACATTTTTTCAGTCACTAATTTTTGAATTGGTACAATAAAAAAAATGGTTTCTATTTTTCGAAAAGGCTGAAGAACGTGTTCATATTTTTCTGTTGCGATTCCTCCACTTGTTGCGTTGGAAAAAATTCTCAAAGTTGCATATATTCTCCATAGGTTTTCTATATTGTATGAACTACTCGAGAACATTTTTTCAGTCACTAATTTTTGAATTGGTACAATAAAAAAAATGGTTTCTATTTTTCGAAAAGGCTGAAGAACGTGTTCATATTTTTCTGTTGCGATTCCTCCACTTGTTGCGTTGGAAAAAATTCTCAAAGTTGCATATATTCTCCATAGGTTTTCTGTATTGTATGAACTACTCGAGAACATTTTCTCAGTCTCTAATTTTTGAATTGGCACCATAAAAAAAATGGTTTTTATTTTTAGAAAACGCTGAAGAACGTGTTCCAGTTGTCGCTCTGGAAAAAATTCTCGAAATCGTGTTCTCCGAGGCGAAATATTATCGAAGTTGTTTACTAATTGAGATTACGTTGCTTCGCTTCCGTCGCAAACATTATGCAAAGGACTCTCGGCCGGCGCGGCGGTGACTCCCGCCAGTTATTTTATACGCAATAATCTCGGAAGTGTTAAAATTTCGCCTCCCCTCCGCTCATTTAAATTCCCGATGTAAAACACGAGCGTAAAAGACTCGAGTGCGGGAAAACGATAACTTATCTGGACGTATTTCGTCCGAAGTTCGAACGACGGTGCGAAGTTTTCCCGCGATAAGGAAATTAGTTTGCCTTTGAAGAATTCGCTCGAAAATTTCACCCAGTTTCGAACGGCTATAAAACAGGACTACATCGAACATTGTACTCTTATCCTGCAAAAAAAGACAATTCAACTTTAATGAAAAACCAGTACGAACTTGTACTATCTCAAGGGATAGATACAACAGTGGAAAGAGTCATTCAAGGTCATTGCTTAACTGGATTTCAAGGTCATCAATATTTTTCTTTTAACGACATCGTATATTTTCTTAGATATTATTCTAGAGCATGAAAAGGCGAATCCAACGACCATAATGACCGTGCCATTTCAATCATTCAATCTCGAGATATTTAGATCTGAAAGAGAAAAATTTTATGCTTTCAGACACGAATATCTCGGGATCAAATGATCGAAACGGTACGGTCTTTGTAGTCGTTGGATTCGTCTTTTCGTGTTCTACAACAATATCTAAGAAAAAATATAAGGTATATTATTAAGAAAAATATCCGTGTGACCGTGAGAAAAGATTCTTTCCAGTATTAGTGTACCACTTGAGATAGTATAATCGAGTGATTGTATGATTCACAGTGGTCGATGAAAATGTTGATTTAATGTTTAAATTCCTTAAAGCGAGTTTGATGGCGGTGCACCGTAACATAAATCCTGTTCGCAGGCTAGGTAGTCGAATTCCTATTTCAGCCAGAGACAACCACGTTCCATCCCCGCATTGATTAAAGTTTTAACTCCTCCCCTACCCCCCGCTCACGTGATTCCTGGCCAATTTCATCCTACTTCCCTTCGAATGAGCCTTTAAGATCACATATCTCGTCCGCGGTGACCCCTATTGGTCCTTATCTGCGTCCCCAAGACCTAATCTCGTTTATTCAACTGGATCCACAATTGCAATCCGAGAGATACCTACGAGCCAAAGTTTTATGGAACCTTTCGCCGTCGAGCTCTCTTTAATTAATTACCTTAATTATCTTCGAAAATATTATCTCGGAATACTGTGCTCCCCGGGACTTCGAGATTAATTAACAAGAATAATACTTCTCGCAGATGGAAAGCCTGCAACTAGTTTGCCACATAAATATTTTCTGCTTACATAAAGCCCGGGAAGCGGGCCAGAATTTTTTTCATAATGACCCTTTCAATCTCTCTCTTGAAAACAATGATTAAAGTCTGCATTTGGACGACTGAAGATTCTTTTAGAATTTTATTCACTAATTGACTCCTTGATTTTAAAGGATATAATTGTCCACTGATCGAATCAAGTCTGGAGAACACGTTAGCATTTTTTTAAATAAGAATTCTTTTGTATGTCGCGTTGAAAAAAATTTCTTGATGTCGAGAAAAATATTCTTCCGATTGTGCGAAAGCTGGAGAACACGCGTGTATTTTTTTTATTTTTATCCTCCAACTAGTCGGGTTAAAAAAATTCTTAGAGTTGCTCGGTTCTCTAGACGCGTCTCAAATGCACTTTTTCGTCGCACTATATAAGCCGTTATAAGCAGAATGCACACGATACCACGCGTTTGACAAGCATTGCCACGAGACATCTGTATCCGCGGACCATCAATTCCCTGGTTTACGACGGCTGGTGTGAATAAAATCTGATCCAGTACCTCTTGAATATTAATGATCCCGGCGCGACACTTCGTATACACGTGGCCCGCGCTTGCTAGCCACGATAAACGCGTTTATGGATGTATCGGAGTTCATTTCTCCCTGTAGCCTCTGTTTGCTTTGTTCCACCCCCGCATGGAGTGCTCGTCACTGCTCTGCCTCTTTCGAGATTTTCTTCGAAGGAACAATTTCTCCTGACCTTGCTCAACCAGATATAAAATTTCGAAAAATATACACAGAATAGACCACAAGTGTATCTACTATTTGTCGTTTAGTCCGCTCTAGCATCTCAGATAGTTGTTGATAGAAGCGCTCATTTGATCATTTTTAATCAAACAAGTTGTTTCGAAAAACAATTTTTTGTTGCCTGAATAATTGATCTAAAATTATGAGAAAATTCGGCGATGTACAGCGGAAGTGCAGTTACGAACTGCTAAATTTTCATTCCGTTATCTCAAGCAGTAACTCGAGGATAATTATTAGAAGCCCAATGGTCGTCGCTTATACCGGGTATTCCACCTAACTTGACCACCTTGAATATCTTTGTTGTTTTTAAAGATACGTCAAATGTCTGAGGGACAAAGTTGAATGGTAAAATGGGGCTCATACGATACCAAAAGAATTGAATAAAAACAACAATTTTTTGGCATCGTATGAGCCCCATTTTACCATTCAACTTTGTCCTTCAAATATTTGACGTATCTTTAAATACAACAAAGATATCCAAGGTGGTCGAGTTAGGTGAAATACTCTGTACAGCGAAAAAGTGGGTTTCGTGAAAACAAAAGGTGCAAGGGCCGGGACCATGTTTCCCGCTGCGTCACAACTTTGTTGAGGACGTGTCCCCGGGTCCGCCATATTTTTCGCGGTGCTCGCCTTCGAAGATTAAACTGGGACACCCTTTACAATTACCATAGGGCACCGAAGCCGGAATACCAAACCAGCCAAGAGTATCTTCTATTCGCTACACGAAACCCATTAAAGACAAACCTTGGACCAGGGATCGATCGTAGCCATCGAACCTTACAGAATCCTCGGGGCTCTAAGTACAGGGCGGGAATAGGGTTGGGTTTGCATAGGATTCGCGCTGATCTAAAATTCGAAAAGGGCTGCCGGCGTGCCGTTAGGACGATGACAGATCAATACGCCCCGCGCGCGCTCTATCTTCTCCTCTTCTCCGGCGAGTCTTCCGCCCTTACCCGAGATTCCTTTCGGTCCCTATAATAGAATGTTATATAAGCGGCCGTCTTCCACCCCAGACTGATCCTTTTATATGATAATTGCAACGTATTTGCCAGAGATCGTGTATAAACCGGCTTTATTGGAACGAACTGCATTGTCCCTCGGCGCAAGGTCGCCGGATTCACAGTGACCCTCATCCTTCTTCGTCCTCTCCGGATTCGGCTTTTACTTCTGACCTTCGTTTACCTTCTATCCACCTTCCGCGGACAGTATTTTCCCTCTCTTCGCTGTAATGTTACGTCTAGCTCTGTTTGATTTCGGAAACGAAATAGACCATCGGACAGTTTTTCACAGGAGAACCACGATTTTCTGAACGATTTACCATGATATTCGAATCAACTAAAATGAAAATAGTAGGGTAAGGTTGCTCAAGTCGTACCAGTGCTTAAGCGGTACAGTAAATTCTCTATAGTCGCAAACAGGACGTGCACGATAGACGTCAAAAAAATATCCCCTCCAACTCAATACACTGATCTCGGCTCGGTATATCGATGTGAACCACTACTAACGCGACGCGGAGAGTCGCAGTCGTCGGCACAGTTCAAACGCCCGTGAGTCATCTTAACGTTATACCAAAATTCTATCTTCTTTATTTTCCATTATTTTTTCATGGGACTTTCACCAACATATTCCTGGCATTTTTCTAATGCAAAATGATACCACACACGATATAATTTGCACTGAATTTAGTGGTTTAATCGACAATGAGAGTTTCGAACGCAAGGAAGGACAGCGCATCAGAAAGAAAGAGACGCGGACAAGTGCCGTCGCATCGACGGTTGCCGCGGTGTCTCTTTACACGCGCTGTCCTTCTCTACGTTCGGCTCGACCTTTGGTTCCTTCTCTACGTTCGGCTCGGCCTTTGAAGCTCGAAAAAAGTAGGACCAAGATCGATGGATGCAAACAAATCCCCCCGAGGCATTTGCAGCTATAGAGAATTTACTGTACCACTTGAATTTTTAACGAACTACAGTAAAAGCTCCTTCGTTGTCCAAAGGCCGGGGGTTTGAGCGGACAACGACCGTGCCCGGACACTATTTTTGATTTATGACTGCGTCTTTAGTGAAACGGCTGGTTAAATGACAAAGAAAAGCATTCGCAGTCAAAAGCAGTCAACTGTCTGGCTTTAAAAAGCTCCTTATTTCCTTGCCATATTCCTTTCCTATTGTTCTCCGTTCCGCGCGGGTCTATACAGTCCTGGGACACATCTGGCGACCAGATCCACGCAGGCCTAGTCCTCTCGTTGACAAGCAGTGGAGTGGGTAGGCACTGGACAACGATCGTGCCCACGATTCAGGACAACGAAGGAGCGATTACTGTACCAAGTATACATCCGAGTCAACCAAGTTGCTTTACGTATTACTGTCTGCCCCATACCCCAGTTCTATTATCAATATTCAGTTTTGCAAGCACATATCTCGTTAACCACTGAAGCTGCCGGCACAAATGAAACTGCAAACAGTACTCCCGCATCGCCGCTAGCATCCCCGTTTTTTTTCAAAATTTTTTTCAAATTGAGCCTGCGTCTATATCTCCCGTAATTAGCGGGGTTAATCGAGGTTGCAGCTCACGAGGTGCAAACTGGGAGCCAGTTGATGAAGCCCGGTGCATCCTCGGCGCAAGAACAGGGTACCTAATTTATCCTTGCACCTATTCGAAACTTCTTTCACGAGGCCGCTAAATATTCATGCAGTGGGCGCCCGTGCAATTTCGTAGAAAATATTATGTTTCGGAACGAAAGTGGCTAGATAGCTAGACGGGCCGAAGATAGGGGTGAAGAGGGGGCGGCCGGAGGGTGGCTAGAGGGGGTTGGTCTCGCGGAAAGAAGACCGGGAAAAAAGTGAAACTAATTTTCGTTCGAGCCTGAGCCGTTCCCCGGGTCTCTTCGTTCTCTCCCCAGCAGTTCGGAAAGTTTCCTCTGCTTACCTAGCAGGAAGTTGATATCCGTGGTACGTTAATCCCGCAAATAGATGACTTTACGAAATGGTACGAGGCTGTCTGGATGAACGCCGCATCCCACGCTGGAAAGGATAAGCTTTCGCCGCTTCCGGCTGCCGGCTCTCGCTCCTTTTCGAACCCCCAGAGCTAGAGCTCTGTAGGCTGATGGTATCGGTCTCTCGCGCTATCCACCCCGATCCCCGGCAAACAAGTTTTACCCTGTTCCAGCTATTTTGTGAGTTAGGGTCCCCGGATCAGTAGCAGAAAGTCGAAAATGAGGCTCGCAGAATCGAACCCGCATTAAACGTTATTGGTTGATATTTAACCTGCCGCTACTTTGTGCGAAGGGGTTCGCGGGGAATGTGTGCCTAGGCTTATTTTAAAGCCGGAAGCCTCTACTTTCACCACATCCAAGTCGCATTTTCTTTTTAAAGTTTGCTTCACTATAAAACGCGTAATTAAGGGTGGAGGTTTTCAGTATTTCCCAACCCCAACTGCCCCTGGAAGGTTTAAAACATTCTAGAATAATAAAAAGAAATCTTACTGAGATCAAACTAGGCTTATCTTGATCGGGAAGGTATCTACTTTTACCACCACTAAATTGCGTTTTTTTTAAATTTTGTTTAACTATGAAACTCGTTAGAAAGTGAGAGTGGTGTTCTTTAGGATAAAGTGCTCAAATATGAACCACTTTTTGTTGGTCATTTTTTAAATTATTTTAGAATTCTCTTTTTCGACTAAAAAATTGCCAGTTTTAGATGCATTTCCCCGCTACAAGATTCTGGGGTCAAGTTCGTTCGAAATTTAATACAGCTTGGGAAAAATATATTTTTTGTGGTGTGTCATTTGCAGGTTCCAGCGAAAGGGGTTCTTAATATGGTACACCTTGAGTGCCTAATATGACACCTAGTGCCATATTCATACATTATTTGTTGCTGTTTTATCGCAGTTTGAATGAAAAATGTACAAATGAGAAAGAATTTTTCAAAATGAGATCTCCATCATACTTCAAAATTCTTAAAATCCAAAGACAGTTGCGAAAATTACTAGAAAATAATTAGAACTTTTCATTGCGAATGATTTTCTAGAAAATTACAATTGAAAGATGCATTAATATTCTGTGAAAAGTTCCGAATTTTTTGTCAGTAATAGTAATAAGAAAAATGTGACCTATTTCTAGACGCCGCCGGGCTGCGAGCACAATGGAACGTTCGACGGCATCAACAAGGTGGATTTTCAACGGGGGTGGTCTTTTATGATTTCGTAGATGGCAAAATGTCCATAGAATTTGCTTCTTCCAGGTGTTTCGACAAGAAGCGTTTCATTCGGCGCGCGTTACAGCCGTTGAAACGCCAAGATGCTCGACCGCTTTCACAGTCACTTAGTTCCTCGAGTAGAGAGGGGGATGGATAAGGAGGGCAGAGAGGGTGGAAGGAAAAGGGCGAGCAGGAGAGCACTTAAACACTCTGACAGTTAAATTTAAACTGCCCTGCGTTGCGTGTACTGTCATCTTCCAGTGTTGATCTGCGCGGTAATCTCGAAACTCGGCTGTTAATACAAATTCTTATTGTTAACAAATACCTGAAAAAAAGAATTTCAACACGCTGTTTTTTCCAGTATGAAAATTATTTTGTTCCACCATTTTTAGGACTTTCTTACACTATTTTCTCGACTTTTCCGATTACTTTATTATGTTATAAACATTGGAACGCGTGTAAAAAGTGTTCAGAAAATTTCAAAACGCATTTAATTGTCAGATGAAAAATTACAATGTTCGATATGTTAAAATAGAATCTGTAGATTTTAAAACGCTGAGTAAAAAATTAGAAAATCGTACGTACCTTTTGATTTATTTGTTTGGGAAATTTAATTTCAAAGTCGAGCCAAAATTTCCATCTGCACAAGATAATTAATTTTGCCAAATTAAAAACAAGGTCCCGGGAGTCATCCATGCGTTAGAAGACAGTATCACACCGTGGAGCCAGTGCTGTACAATGGTTCCCCCCTCGGGTTCAATTTGCCCGTAATTTGGCCTGCGCTCATTAACCTGTGTATAATTAGATATGTTTAAGGGGGATTGCAGTGGCGTAAACGTTCGGATGCCTGGGCTCTATGGACCTATTGCTTGTCACTTATGCGAGAATTCGATGGTCACCAACAGTCGGAGAGCACCCATGGGGTCTTTTACCCGGAATCTTTTCTACGGTAATGCGATTCCACGATAAGGTCGTCGAATAACCGGTTAAAGGTCCTGGAGTGACCGTATTCGCTGTTTACAGCACACGACGGCCTTTATGTACCATAAGAAGTCTAATAAAGAGCAGTTCAAGCAAGTAGTTTTCTTTACCATTACACCCTCCACCCCTGAACAGGAACTTTACCGCCGCCGATTTAAACCGATGGTGGTTTAAACTCCGGCACAACTGTTTGTAAATAAAACACATTTCGAACACGGCGTGTCTGATTCATTGTCTGCACCTGACCTCTTCGTTATCCAAACTCATAGTTCCGTTCCTCTGTTATTAACTTTGTTCTATATTAATATGTTGCGTATCTCCAGTAATGAAAGTTTCAAAATCATTTTTTATGTACGTGAAATTAATTTTTAATTATATTGAGTATCCTAATACTTAATATATATTAGATATATTAACATACTTTATAATATCCATCAAATATATTACCATATTGTAATATAGTATTGTACACTGTAATACTATACCATGTATAATATTATATCATAATATATTAATATGATATCTCATTATGCATACGATATATTAAGTACATCAATCATATTTATATATTGTATGAGAGTTAATATACATATTTATAATAGTGTATACACAATAAATCAATATATTAACTGTATTATGTTGAATACATAATTAATATACTTACTATATTAAGTATATTTGTTTTTGTATAATTAATACATTAATATATTCAGAATAGGTACTGATTTTTATGTAATTAACTTATTAAGCATATTGTTTTTTATATGATTTATATATTAACATATTAAGAGTGTTCGTTTTTATATAATTAATATATTAATGTAGTGTAATTTCTATGTTATGAATTTAAATGATGTGCAAATCATTTTCCACTTATTTGGAAACCTTAAATATTTCCTAAAATTCTTCTTTTTTATCTATTGCAGGTAAGCGAATCAATTGTCAACTCCGCTAATGATGATTTCGAAGAATTCAAGGATGAGTCGATCAGGTATTTATATCTGAACTTCTACACGATTATTGACGCGAATAAATTTTGTTATTCAGCTTCAAAAATTGAAGAAAAAATGGGGACCTAATTTAAAAGATGTAAAGAAATATATTGAGACATTTAAAAAATTTCATTAATGTTGGAGGAAGCATACATTTGGAAGTAAATATCGAAATATAGTAGAAGGTATATGCACAGCAAATAAAATGTACAGAATATATTATACAGGGTGTCTACAAATAAGGGGGTTCGTAAATTAGTGAGTGATTAACGAGTAGACTGCGAATTTTTAATGGTCAATGCAAAATAATAATGTTCTGTGTCTGTTATATGGACTAGGAGCTACTTAGAAAGTTTATGCGTGCATGGATAATTATAGTCACCGAATTCCTAATGAAAGGGACTATCATTGTATCTGTTTAAAAAAGGGTGCTTCCATTGAAAAAAATTAAGGTGACCTTGATATCTCTAAAAAAATGACATAAAAACAAAAATATTTTTAGTATCATGTGAGCCCCACTGAACCATTCAACTTTGTCCTTCAGACCTTTGACGTATCTTTAAAAACAACAAAGATATTTGAGATGGCAACGTCAGGTGACTCACCCTGTATAATAGGTACAAAATGTAACAAACATAGTATTCTGGCAGATACGAAAAAAGGAAATGGAACACCTCGAAGACATTATTTATAAACAATATTGAATTTCAAAATACAAAGGAAAGTCCTCCAATTTAAATTCACAACAACAATAATGTCTTAAATGTAGAAATTTAAATGTTTCGGGAATGCACATCCCCCATGTAACCGTACTAAATGTTATTCTTTAGGACAGGGGTGAAAGTAATTGTGTATTTATTTTTTAAATAGTCTATATTTATTGCAATCGCAAGGACAGTCACTGAAATTACATCCCGCCCCTTTCACAACGATGGGAGACTTCTTTGAGACTCGCCCTTTTGTTTCATCATCCCTTAGCCCCTCCCCGCCGCAAGGAAAAGGTTTCCCCGGAGAATGGATGCTCGTCGTATCGGTATTTAATCTAGAGACTTCGCTTCGCATTCTCGGCAGCTTCTCCTCCCCAGCTTTCAGCAACTACTCACGTGTGTACACGGCTGTGTTTGTAATCGTTCGCAGTATCGGTGTTTCTCATCACGCTCGGCCTTTCGTTTATTTCATCCCTCTTCCCATTGTGCTGGAAAACCGTATTCGACAGAAACTATGGTCATTCAAGGAAGTACACAGCTACAAACCTCGCTTTACACAGCGTCCTCGACATCTACTTGACGAATCACGTCCAAAATCTAGAATAATGTTTTTTGATACGTTGTTCCATTTTCGAGAAAATCTTGTTTGAAAAGTCAGGATACAGGGTAAACTGTACAATAAGCCACCCTAAGCCAATATCGTAGCGAAAATCTTTTTAACTTTCTATTATTATAATCTAATAGAGATTTTTCAGCGAAATCAAACATTTTTACGAGTCATAAATCTTTTATTATAAAATATAATATATTCAGTGAATAAAACAATCGTAAGGCGAATAGTACATTCATTGGCACATTTGCTAACAGTCATATACAGTGGGTGTAGAAAATATTCGTACGCTTTTTAAAACAGAATAACATTTTTATAATTGTACCAAACGACCTGATTTTTTATAATTAATTAGAAGCATCGGTTTACGAAATGATATGCAAAAACGATTTTCCAAATAATTATAATTTACACGGTTACATGCAAAAATATAAAAGGCATTTTTTAAAACTTTTTTATTCGGGCCCTTAATAAAAATTTAAAAAATATGTTTCGTAGATCTATGTTAGTTATACACATACGGAAAATTTCATCGAAATCGGTTGACGCAGGGAAAAACGACACGCATCGAAATGATTCTGTGGATTTTAAGCAGAAACGTGTGCGTATTAATCGAGTTGGATTAAATTTTCAGCATGTGTGTAACTACTATAGATCTACAAAACATATATTTTAAATTTTCTTTAAGGGCCCAAATAAACAAGTTTTAAAAAACCCCTTTTTTATTTTTGCTTGCCACCTTGTAAATTATAATTATTTTGAAAACTTTTTTGCATATCATTTCGTAAACCAGTGCTTCTAATTGATTATAAAAAAATCAGGTCGATTGGTACAATTACAAAAAAGTTATTCTATTTTAAAGGGCGTACGAATAACTCTTACACTCACTGTATATGGTGTATCAAAAAATAGGTACCTGAGCGCAGTGTCACGAGTTTCCACGACATAATTACCGTCGGAAATGTGCAATAACATATTCTGATGCGAGGCTTCGTTTTCGAGAAAAATGAGTTCAAAAATTCGAGGAACGTGCTAGCTACACTACAGATATCTGTAAATCTGTCCATGTGGAATGTCTCACGGTTCTACGTCGTAAATACGCGATAAAAGTCTTTGATACGAGACCTTGTTTTCGAGGAGATCGAGTTCAAAAATTCAGAGAACGTGCAAGCTACAATGCAGGTACATATCTGCAAAGGTGTCCCTGTGGGGTGTCGTACGATCCTTCATCAAAAATTGCGAAAATGCAACCTACATACATCTCCCACGGCGAAGCTCCATTTTCAAGAAAAAGAATTTATAGCTCGCGCGTTTTCGGAATTTTCAAACTCGTTTTTCTCGAGAACGTGGTCTTGTATCAACAAATTTTATTCCACATTTTCAACGCAGATTTTTCCATAGAATCGTAAGACACCCCGCGCACCCATGTTTTGATCTCGTTATAAATTTCAGAACTTGTTCTTCTCTAAAACGGAGCCTCGTTTTGGAAAAATTCATTCGAAATTTTCGACGTAGCTTTTCACGTAGAATAACCTCCGGGTTTTTAAATTGTGAAACGCGAACCGGTTTTAGAATTATTAAGCATTTACTTAAATTTCTGTGCTGTTTGACACGTTTAATGAATTTTATTTGGAGCCGCGGCACCGTGGACGTTGAATTTGTGGATCCAGGCCACAAACGCCCATAAAGTATGTCAGGAAGGAGAGCATTCTCAGCATCGTGAAAAAAATGGACGGTACGAATGAGTTTGCACTTGATGAACGGATGGCTGAGCTGGTAGATATTTATAAAAGTCCGTTTGCGAGGGTGGTCGCGAGCTTTCCGCGTTATGGGTGAGTGCGTGTCGAGTGGCGGGGGCGGGTGAAAAAGGCGACTAAGAGGTGACGAGGGTCAAAGGATGCATTGTCGTAACGAGTCGTAAAAAACCTGTAAAAGGTTAAAACGCGCCGACCTGACCACAGGCGCCGGGAGAAAGAAGAAAAAGTTCTTCAGAGGCGTGAAAGACGGTCTTGCGGCACCATTTTGCCTTCGAGATCATCAGGTGTTGCACGAATGGCCGCCGACTGCTTTCAATGGCGTCAAAAGTTCCTCTAAAATGCTCCTCGACCTCTCCTATCGGAAAGAACATTTGAAGTTACGTTAAAATAATAGTTTCCGCGAAAAGTAATTTTCTATAACATTTTTATAAAATGCCACCTTTTATTTTAAACATGGTCACGTGGAAAAATGTACAATTTTCATTTCTAAAATGCTCCTCGACCTCTCCTATCGGAAAGAAAAATTAAATTTACATTAAAATAATAGTGTCTGGAAAAAGTAATATTTTCTATAACATTTTTATAAAATACTTTTATTTTAAACACGGTCACGTGGAAAAATGTACAATTTTCATTTCGGTTTTATTCTCCAGACCCTGTAATTTCTGAGATATTCAACAGAAGATTTTCATCCCCTAACTTTAAAGGCTGTCTTCTTTCTTTAAAGTGATCGGTTCAAAAAATTAAAAAGACACCTGTCGAATATTATTGTTTGCTCTGCAACCTAAAAATTCATCAGAATCTAAGAAAAAGCTTATACCTAATTTATCATTTTTAAATATAAGTATAATAGGGCCATTTATCGTTGAAAAAAACATAATTTTGGGTTCTGAATTTCTTTGTAAGCCTACAAGAACGAACTCGTTTCAAAATATTTTTCATCCCCTAATTTCGGGGGATGTTTTCTCATCGCTCAGAACTTTTTACTTCACCTAATATTTTCACGTGTTCTATAACATGCTAGAATTTCATCGAAACGGAGTGGCTAGTTATAAAAATTGTGGAAAGACGATTTAATTTTTTTGATTGTTGATGTATGCACAAAGGCTACGGTTAGAAGTCGCACTCTTCCAGAACTTTCGGCGGACGGTTAACACGAGCTACGTAATTCACATCTCGCGTCAGGCAGGCCCGTGTATAAGTAAAGTACACCTACGTGAAGTTTTTCCTAAATGAACTCTGTAATTTAATGCGACGTGTGAGCGTTCACTGTCGTATTTCATGACTCGAACAATATCGTTACGTAACCCGCTACGCTTTTAAAGTAGACGTATACGTGTTTCCTTCCTGGCGGAACTCGATCCTGCGATAATTTTCTATAATCGATTGCAACCACAACTTCTCTGCGCTAACATAACATTACCGGAGCGTAAATTGTAACAGTGATGGCAATGGATGACCTACAGTCAGTCATAGACATCCCAGGGAAATATGTTCAAGTAATTTTTTAAACCCGTTTAAAAATATTATAAAATTAAATATCATTGTAATCAGGAGAATACAGTCCGCACAATCATTTAAAGCAAGAATCAGTCGCACAGCTCTTACCACTTAATTACAAAAATGTCCCAAAATCGAAGATGCAATTTTTTTGAACCTCGAATATCTCGAAAGCTACAAGCGATATTCACAAGAGGTTTTCAAATTTGGGATCGGTACACCAAAACCTACGACACACGGTTACTTGTGTGAATAGTGAAATTCTAGTCGTCGTATTCACAGAAATCTTTCCGAAGGGACGAGATAGAGCACCCCTCTGAAAGCGAGCGCTTCTGTCCATGATCAAAAATGCTTAGCAGATGATCGGAAACGCAGTTCACGAATATCGAGGAGCCGCAGATGTGACAGGGGAGGGAAAATATTTTGGCGAAATTCGGTATTTGATGCGAGGAGTGGGCGAAAGGGAAGAGTTATTGTTCCAGGAACGGTTCCTGAGACGAAAGCAAATTTGTCATCGATGCTCGGACAGGCTGCAAGGTCCGCCTCTCCTCGCGTCTCATAATTCTTCGACGCGCTTTCCGATTCCGGCGTCGTGTAATCGATCTGCGATGGCCCCGGAGCAAATAGCTACGCGTGATCCCCTCCGTTCCGCCCCCTCGAAACTTTCGGATCCCCGATTGTCTGCGCTATCCAGCAGCGCCAGTCGCTATCAGGCTCAAGTGATTCCTTGCCGTGGCAGGAACACCGTTCCCGGAAAAATATGCAGCCTCCTGCGGAACACCGCTCGAGGAAACCGTTTCCTTGGAATTTATCGAGCTCTCGCTGAATATTTGCGCGCCACGTTCGTTCCACCGGCGGCCTGTCGTTTTGACAGCGGCCGCGTTTAAACATTGTCCCTGAAAATTGTATGTATATCGTAATATGGACCTGTGCGGACGAAAGATTCGATATTCGCGTGAGAAATTTCAATACTCAAATACAGCTTGTCAAATCTTGCATTGCGGCTGACCAGAACATAGGCATGCGCAGACAAAAACAAAGACCGCACATGACGAGAGGAGGATGCAACATCTGAACAGTAAAGTACACACCTCGTCAAAAGTGCGTACTGTCCATTATTTCTTACAGCAGTAAACATACGAAACAACTGTTTATATGTTTTTGTGAATACACTTGTGTCACTTTACTTTTTAACTGGACTGTCGCCGCGTGCATCGTTTGACAGGTGACGATCAGTTGCGAGGCTCCGCCTACCTACCACTGCGCAGCGGGGACATTTCCCCTTGCGGGGGACATTCACCCGCAATGCTAGATTTGACAAGCTGTACGTCTGTTTGCGCGTAGGCGTGGAGGAAGGTGGATAACTAGTACTATCCTGACAAGGATATGCAGCGGGATTAGTGAAGAGATTGCAGGATCACTGGTCACGTAAAATTGTCTTTATTAAATGCCGAGTCACGGTACTTGCGTCGGAACTGATTGTTCCGCGGTAATTAAACGCACGATAATGTTGCCGAATTCGGGAATTTAGCCTCCGAACGATTCGCAGTACGCGATAGGCGCGATTCTTTGTACTGTTGTACGCAGGGCTTCGGAGTCGGAGTCGGAGTCGTGGAGTCGGAGTCGGAGTTTGGGAGTAATTGCTAATCACTGGAGTCGGAGCCGGAGTTAGAAAAAGCTATGTATCGACTCCCGGAGTCGGAGTCAGAGTCGGAAAAAATATATCGACTCCGACTCCAACTGTGGTTCTTTTCTTTATAAATCATTAATAGATTTAAGTATACATAAATAAATTGCTAATATTCGATCTACAGTATAGACGTATTGTATATGTATACAGGGTGTCCCAAAATTCCTTCAACAGCCGGAAATGGGAGGTTCCTGAGATCATTTGAAGCAACATTTTCCTTTGCAAAAATGTTATCCGCGGCTTCGTTTAGGAGTTATTAACAAAAAACAATGACCAATCAGAGCGCGACCTAGACGCGCGTTGGTCCAGTCGGCCCGGCGCGCCAACTGTCTATTGGCCGACCGTTCCAGCTCGCGTCTAGGTCGCGCTCTGATTGGTCCGTGTTTTTCGTTAATAACTCCTAAACAAAGCCGCGGTTAACATTTTTGCAAAGGAAAATGTCGCTTCAAATGACGTTAGGAACCTCCCATTTCCGGCTGTGGAAGGAATTTTGGGACACCCTGTATACCTCGGCACTATGTAGAGGAGAAACAGTTAAAGTTATGGTAGTAGTATTTTCTAACTATTTCCTGAAAGTGAGAAAGTAACAAACAAGTGTTGTGTTGTATCAGAGTTATCTATTCCATATTCTCGGATTTTAATACAATATTTCAACTATTTATTCAGTTTTATTACAACTCTTAATTATTTTGAGTACATATTTTTTTCAATTTGGAGAGTCGGAGTCGGAGTCGAAATCGGCGTCGGAGTTGGAGTCGGATTCGGAGTCGGAGGTAAAAAAAAAGAGGAGTTGGAGTCGGAGTTGGAGTTAAGAATTTTGTCTACCGACTCCGAAGCCCTGGTTGTACGTTAGAAGTATAGTGCGTAAATTGATGCCGCGTGTTACAATACGTGTTACTAGGTCGGTATATCGAGCAAGAATGTGTCTTCGTGGCGATACGAAGGAGCTGTTGTTGTCAAGTTTGGCGGTCGACTCGGAATTCTCGTTGTTGTATCGCGTAGCGCTCCCGCGACGCCGAATCGTGTAAACGACTGTCCGAAATTACAAGTCGCGGGAATTCGAATCCTGGACAACGTCGAAGTCCATTCCTGTGGGCTCTGACACGTTCAACCCGAATTTGAAAACCTCTTGTCGATATTGATTATTAGTTTTTGACGTATTCGAGTTTTCAAAATACTGAATCTTCAATTTCGGGACATTTCTGTGGCTAAACGGTAAGACCTGTGCGAATGATTCTTGCTTTAAATGATTGTGCAGAGTCTCCTGACTGCAATGATATACAGGGCGTCCCAAAATTCCTTCAACAGCCGCAAATGGGAGGTTCCTGACGTAATTTTCCTTTGCAAAAATGTTATCCGCGGCTTTGTTTAGGAGTTATTAACGAAAAACACGGACCAATCAGAGCGCAACTGTCTATTGGCTTTATCAGATAAACGAAACACCCTGTATATTTTTGAACATCAGTACATATTTAGAAATGTTTTCAACATCGCGAGGCATATTTCGTTAGTCTGTATTCTGAATTATGAAATATTGTGGTTCAATTTTCAAAAATGTTAATATTCTCATAAATAATAGATTATTTCGGTAGATATTACTAAATGCAAAACCAAAAACAATTTGTCTTCATTTTTCGGGATATTTTAAGGGGAAAAAGCGACATGCTCATCGAATTGAGTGACCTCGTCCGTTTCGAAGTCGGTTCGTAAATTGTCATTTTCGACTTCGGGAATATTTGGTATTCGACCCGTAAAAGTTATGGCGATGTCTCTAGCGATATTAGAACGGAGTCGGAAGACACTACAGGAAATGGAGTAGAGTATCGATTACAGGTCTCGAGGTGTTGCAGCCTCCCCTCGTTTAAAATTTACGGCTGACTTGAAACTTTCGCCGACAAGAATGTAATCTCCTTGATTGATTGACTCACTTGGGGTCCGGCTGCGTAAGCAGTGTGGTAGTTGGTTACTTTCCCGTAATTATAAATACTAAACCGATCATCGTGAATTAGATTAGCCCGTGCCCGAACCAGAACCGATTAAAATAGATCCGCTGACACGTCGTCCAAGTTTCTCGATCAATCATCGACTTTCCCCGATCGAGTTATGAACATTCTTTGCCGCGTAACGAGTCAGTAAATTAAAATCATGGCGGGCATAATCGAGTGTCGACCTTGAAATATCTCATCCCTCGAAACATCTCCATTCTTGGTTTCTTAGAAAAGAAATCGAAATTGTTTACAGGCTTGCAGTCTATAAGCAAATTCGAATTGTGCAAAGTAATGACTTGAACTCCCCACAGTTTTACTGTATGCTTCATCATACGACTTTCAACTTTGATCAAAATCCTCGATATCGACCAGTGTTTTTACGAAGGTAGGTAGAAACAGCGAACTTGGAAGTATTGCAACTTTTAAACAAACTGAAAATTAGTAAAGTGATGACTTAAACCTACGTTAATTTTCCATATATTACATTGTACATTGTTTAATTTTTCCTAAAATCTCTGAAATCGATGAAAAAAATCGTTATTTGAAATTAATTCACCATCAGGGAAGCAGAGCTGGGGAAAATAGTATTTTAAATAGTAAATAATCCTATTTATTTTAAAGTGTGTGTACAACTTTGAAGATAAAATATTTTATTTGATGCAGTAATTTTTGAAAATAAAATAATTTGTTTGAGGCAGTAATTTATTTGAAAATAGTATTTTATTTGAAGAATATTGAAAATATTTGTATTTTGTCTTTGTTAAAATAAAACAATTTTATTTTCGAAATTGTATATCTTCTTTAAAATACCATTTTCTTTAAGCAAAATAAAATCTGAAATATTTGTTTCGCCAAATAATGCCCACCTCTGCAGGGAAGTGTCTTTTTGTGACAATAAATAGAAATAGCAAACCATAGAGTTCTGTATCTCTTAAACTGAAGGTCGGCAAAGTGATGACTTAAACGCCCCTAATTTTCCATACTGTACATCATCAATGCTTAATTTTTACCGAAATCTCTGATGCAGATAAGAAAAATCTCTGTCTACGCTAGACTCAGATGTCAAATCCTCTTTCTTTTTAATGTAATGATGAGTGGAAAAAAATACATTTATTTATGTACACCCCGTATGGGGATAGTTTGGGTCTCGAGAGAACAGGTGTTCGATTCCCCCCACTAAAACCAACCACTCATCCAGGGCCTTTGGGCCCTATCCTTCCATTTAAGTTCAGTGACCCGCTGTTTGCATCCCTGCCTGAACTGCCTTATAGTTTCGAGCTAATACCACTCATATTCTTATCTCTCTGAAATGTCACATCCTACACCATCTAAAATCACATTGAAGTAGTATTAGCTCCGGCGTCTATGAGTAAACGGAAGAAAGTAACTCGACTAGCTAATACGTTTCGGGAATGGATATAAAATGACAAATTTCGGTGAGCTTTTCGAGCAAACGAACTAACTGCGCGGCGTTCTAACTTTCTGACGGTGGAAATAGGTGTGCGGGGGTGGTTGTAAGCAGTGGCAGTTAGCTCGGTGGTAAACAGGAAGTCGGTGCCTCGTCGGTAGGAAGCAGGCAGTCGAAGACTGGCGCGTTAGAGCCGAAGTTTCGAAAAAGGGTGCGGAGCGAGAGCGCTCTCGGAAGACCTAGTTAGCCGAGCCGTTGGAAACCGAGCCAAAAGTTCCCCGGGACGACGAATAGGATGGCTGCTAATTGTTAGCCGGAGCGTAGCAGCCAGGATGCGCGTAAAATCAACGCCGGTTTACACACCGCTCGGCCCCTGCGAAAACCGAGAATTTCCGAACGGCTGCCACGGAGTTCGCTTCTACCGGCTCGCTATAATTAACGGCGAAGACGCCCGCAGATCCTGATAGAGGACTCCGCCAATAGCCAAATAGAAGAAACTACGAATCGATCGAAACAATCGGATCTCTGTTTGCCCGGCCCCGTAACCCTCCACCCTCTAATCCACGTTTGTTCGATGTGTTTGACCCGGAAACCACGCTCCGACGGCGGCGCTCCAATTTTTCTGGAAGTCATAGCTCCGCCCTGCGCGGATAATCGGATTCCCTTTGATCCCCCGCGATCGTTATTTTCTAATTGTTTCATCTATTTTTGATGGGCAATTACTTGCCGGCGTGGAACCGTTACTGCTTGGGGATTTGAAATTTTTTGACAGAGCTGGAGGTAGTTGGAGGATGTTGAGGCAAATCCGAAGTAGATCTGGCGTCACAGTATTTTATTAAAAAATTTCGCATAGGCCTGGCTTTATAATTGTTCATTTAAAAAATGTTGAATATTCAATATCTACTTCAAAGTTCTATCATCGTTCGGAGACTGGACAATTTTTAATTATCCAAAATTCGTATGCATGTATATTAGTGTTTTTCTCAATAAATTTTTAAAAATACAATAAAAACGGTTTATTTAATGTAAACCTACAGAAATATTTCATGTATTTACTTAGAATAACAACACAGAATATATTAATAACTTGTAAACTATTGTTATATTATATACCCCGCACGTGACTGTTTGTCATTGGTCGATTTAAGCGAGGAAAACACATTTATTGTTGGGCGACATCTATGTCGAATAGTTCATACTTACTTATACTAAATACATTAATAAATACAAGCTAGAGAAATTTCGTTCGTATTATAATAAAAATAACCAATTAACGCAAACTTACACCACTCCACTTTGCTAAAACTGCAATGAAAATTACAAAGGTACAAAAAAAAATAGTGACCGAATTATGAATTTTAATTTCGCAGTATAGAAAATGTTGTCTTTTTGGTAATGTTCAAACAGGGACTTTGAAAACGGTTGAAATAGCTCGCAGCGAGCGTTCACTATGGTAAAACGTTTGTATCGATTTCGCATTAATCCCGCACACGCGTACGTAGCGGCCGGATACACATCGTTTTCGAAAATTCGATTTTCTCTTGGATCGCTCGCGCTAATTTTTACTTAACCCGCTCGAACTCGGTTAGGCAGGTACCGTATGCTAACCGGAATTGTTCGGCAGACGCAGATAGGATGTAATTTAGGGTGATATCAGTTTATACTACTATTTCGAGCGAGCACGGTGCCACCAAAAACACTAGATACCGCCGGTGATTAATTGCTTGATCGTGCAGCCGGTTTATGAAACATCGCCGAAACAGCGTTCGAGCTATCGTCTGACGTCTGACTACAAATTCGTGTAA
The DNA here is from genome assembly GCA_963966675.1 of Lasioglossum calceatum. Lineage (NCBI taxonomy): Eukaryota > Metazoa > Arthropoda > Insecta > Hymenoptera > Halictidae > Lasioglossum > Lasioglossum calceatum. The sequence goes on from OZ016548.1 coordinate 1,826,860, forward strand.
TAGGGATCTCTCGGAGAAGCAATTAATATCAACGCGAATTAGGGTTTTTGCATCTTCGACCAATATGCGAACATTGTTCAGAAGTAGACGATGTTGCTCTATACTTCGTTACTAGAATGTGGACATTTATTTACTGATTAACCAAGACGAGATTTAATTCTTAAATTAGTTTGAAATGCATGAAACAAATTTTGAAAAATGCTGTTTTCAAAATGTTCAACCAAAACTGTCCATACAATCGTGTTCTTGATTTTATAAAATTTATTTATACTTCGACGATCAACAGAAAAATAACTCGCTAAGGTGGGAAGTGACATTCAAAGCTCTAGTCAGAATCTATTGACAACGCTTTCATAATTTCATGAATTTCGATACTGTAGACTTCTCTAATTAACCCCTTGCCGTATTTTGACGAGCCAGACTGGTGATGGAAGTTTTTAACAAAGTCTAACGAATAGGAATGTTACGCGTTTCATTGTAGATTAAAATAAAATTTGATTCGTTTGTAATCAATATGTATTCATTAAAATAAATGTAGCCATACGAACAGTATAAATTTTCTCTTCTCTTCTACGACATTTTTCGGGATAAAGACGTTCTAATCACTGTAACTGTAAAAGAAAGGGTACGGCAAGGAGTTAATAAAAAAATAACTGCTGCAAATACCGCTATAAAACTTTGTGAGTATGTTCCCTAGTGTCTAAAAAAGATATCCTAATTTTTTCAAGAAAAAACATCCATTGAATTAAAAGTTATAGTATTTGTACATAGTGTTGACAGCGTCCATTTAATTTCGTAAAGCTCGATATAATTAGATAAATAACTGTTGCAAATTTTCTTGCAGAAGTTACACCAATTCTTTAAAATGAAAATATCCACCTTATTCAAAGTTATACATAGCGTAAACTGTACAATGATTGGCACCCTAAGCCAAAATCGTAGCAGGAATCTTTTTATCTGTTTTGAAATGTTTAAACGAGCTTAACTTGCTATTATTATAAGCTGATACAGATTATTTTCAGCAAAATCAAACAGTTTTACATCTCGACAAAATTCATTGCAACGCGAGCCACGCGTTAAGATGAGACGGTAGACAAAGGAAGCGGTCCGTCGCGGCGTGATTCAGGTAGAAATCGCCGGTTTCTACAGTTCCCTAGCGTCTAAAAAAGATATCCTAATTTTTTCAAGAAAAAACATCCATTGAATTAAAAGTTATAGTATTTGTACATAGTGTTGACAGCGTCCATTTAATTTCGTAAAGCTCGATATAATTAGATAAATAACTGTTGCAAGTTTGCTTGCAGAAGTTACACCAATTCTTTAAAATGAAAATATCCACCTTATTCAAAGTTATACATAGCGTGAACTGTACAATGATTGGCACCCTAAGCCAAAATCGTAGCAGAAATCTTTTTATCTGTTTTGAAATGTTTAAACGAGCTTAACTTGCTATTATTATAAGCTGATACAGATTATTTTTAGCAAAATCAAACAGTTTTACATCTCGACAAAATTCATTGCAACGCGAGCCACGCGTTAAGATGAGACGGTAGACAAAGGAAGCGGTCCGTCGCGGCGTGATTCAGGTAGAAATCGCCGGTTTCTACAGTTCGCAGGGTATAATGCACCTGGATCCGCTAGATTGGATCGGAGCGAAGGCAAGAGGACAATCTGATCGTGGCCGGAATAGCGTCAAAGCGCTATTATCGCCGATAGAAGCCGTTCTGGATTCTGCTAATTCCAGGAATTACGGCAGCAGCCTTCGACATGCACGCGATGCCGGCTGCTGCGAGGCGCAGCAATCTCTGGCACGGACAGAGCCCCGTTGTGGTGCACTTCGAGGAAACTTAACTCGACGCTGCACTTCGAGGATAGGGGATGCACCCGAGCCCCTCTCCTCTTGCGGCTCCGTCGTCGCGCGGAGACTGCGCATCCGCTCTTGTTACAACTGAATGGCCCATTGCTCTTACACGAGTTTCCCGGCAGTAATCTACCGGAATTCGCCGAAGTTAATGTTGCCCCGGCCACAATAACGGCCGACTGTAATTAATTCTGATAATGGCCGAGCCCGCCGATGCGCAAAATGCATTTGCACCGCAACTTTTTCGGGACTAGTTTCGCCGCTGCATAGATTTCCCGCATCTCGGAGTGCTTGTCCCGCGCGAAGGCAATTATGGATTCCCGCGGAACTATGACGTGGGCCAGATTGTGGCGGGTTTTATGTTATCAGTAGACTGCGGATCTTTTTGCGAAATAAAAATGTTTTGAATTCATTGCGAGAAGCAGGGGTAACATAAAAATTCATTTCATCCCTTAACGACTTTGTTACATTGAAAGCAACATTAAAAGATTGATGGGTTTTTAAATCTTTTACTATTCTATATTCCACCCAAAAAATTTCTTCATAAATACATACAGATCCGCGGTCTAGTCATCAGTTCACTGAAATCGCTTTTGTTTATGGAACAGCTTTCAGTTTTTAAATGATTACGAATTTTTATCTCGGGAACAGCATGTCGGATCTTGTTCAATTCTTTTTTTGTTGTAATTAGCAAGGTTTCTTTCACCGTAAACGAATTTTCTTTAACCAAATAAGGAAATTAACAATCGGGTTTCTTAAAAATCACAGCTATAAATCTCTTATAACTTATGTGAATAAAATGCGCTCTTCTCACGTGAAATGCACAAATGCCCTTGCACCGAATTGTACCGGCGATGTGTCATTTGGTAGGTCACCAAGAAAAAACAGTCTGTGTAAAATTTCAACCCTGTATCTAAACCGGGAGGGTAGTTATGGGGTAAAATCGAAAAATCGGTTTTTGGCCTATTTTCCCTAGTTAGTGATGTTCAGAAATTCGGAGAAAAATCTGACACTCGTCAAGAATCCAAATACATACTTTGCAATTGGTTTCAGATTTTTAAATTGAAAATCGTGCTTGTAAAAAATCGAAAACCTAAAAAAAATCGAAAAAATGCAAATTTCACATGGAAGTTCTAGAGTGACAACATTTATATTTTTACAGTAGCGATATATTGTTATAGGTATTGTTCATGAATTTTTTGAATTTTTTCTATCTTATCCGGCTATACTAGGGGCAGCTTATGTCATCGATTTGTCGAATTCTAATTTGTCGATAAATTAAAAATTGTTAAATTTTCCCCATTTTTCTTTAGCTTGCAGGGTTTGTAATGGACGAGGGGGAAATTTTTCGGGGGGGAACTTGAGATGGTCGAGGACAGGTAATTTGCGAGAGTGACGAGAGTTCATTGGAAAATTTACAACGCGTTAGTCCCGCAAGGCAGCGAATTATAATGAACGCGGAATGTGAAAGGGTTCCGATGTTTCCGTGGTTCCGGAACGAGCGAAGGTACTCACGGGCGTCGTGGACAAGGAAGCGCGGACAAGCGTCGTGTATCCCGACCGCTTAGGGAATATCCTATGAATCATAATGAGCCCGGTATAATTCGCAATTTGTTGCGCGTGAAAACGTGAATTTTACTGGCGTTCGCCGACGGACCGCCGAAATTCCGACACCGAAAGTGCGATAAGTTAATTAAACGCCGACAAACGAACGATTCTCGGCAATTTCACAGTAGTTGCCCGCTCGACACGTCCACGCGCAACCACTCTCCACGACCATTTCGGCACCTTTGCTTCATCGGGAACCTGGACAGTTTATCTGTAATGAAACTTTGTAAACTTTCGACGGTGCATTTATATCGAAACACTTGAATATTAAACTGTTACGTATTAAAGTACTAGAGCAAGCTTGAAATTCTACGGTAAATCGATTTCGGGCTTTAATGAAAGTGAAGTATATTATAGTGCGCGCGAAATTATGGGAGGTTTATCACATCACTTTGCTGAATTTCAATTTGTTTACAAATTGCAGGCTTTTAAGTTTCACAGTGCTTAGTTGGCCTCGGGAAAAGACAGGTTCTACTTAGAAATTTATATCTCGCAGATTATTCAACCGATTCAGCTGATTCTTGCTTTGTTGTAATCGACAATGTTTGTTTCAATGTTTACGTGTAAATAATGCACTTGAAACACATTGAAATCTCCATCGATTTTGTTGAAAGTCGACTATACTGTGTTCTACGCGAAACTAGATATGGTTTAAGTCATCATTTTGTCGAATTCGAATTTGTTTATAAAATGCAAGCCTGTGTGTGTGTAAATATTGCATCCTGGTAAAAAGAGACATCATGCTTCCACAATTTTTATCTGGTATACTGCTCGTTGGATCCGGGTGATTCTTTTTTCGTTATATCCGGCGAAGTACACTCTACCATAAAATATTTTTCTCCAGTAAAAATAAATTCCGTGGCGGAAGAAGTTCGGAAAATTCCGACTAGATCCTGTACTTTTAAAAACCGATTTACAAGACTTTTCACGCGAAGCTTGCTTCTCGTGCAAGCGTGCTCGCAATTAGCATCATCAGACCGCGGCACAGTGCGCCGTCAGTGTCAGGACAGTCAACAGTTTCAGCGGGCGCCGAACCGCCGCCGAACTTTTCGCGAACTTTGATGGACGACGCAACACTTCGTTACAGTTTTCATTTAATATCGGTAATCGATCCGCGATAAAAGCTCCGCCGCTGCCGGCGTGACTGTATGTTAAACCGATAATATGCCGTTGGCGTATTCCTCCGGCAACCATGGTGTAATTAATTTCGCCGTTTTACCCGTGCGAAACTTCCGTAACTTGTCGAAAACTTTCGATCTTGCATCAAAGTGTCGCCTGCTGCGACCGATAGCGTTCTCCGCTCGGAAAAACCGGGCTGCACGAGAAACAGCCAACAGAGGCGAGTTCTTATGGGGGTCGGTTGACATTCGAGATCTATGGGGGTTGAACGGCTCGCAGAGTCCCATAGCAATCGATGAACCTTTCTCCAAATACTTCGAAATCGTATCCTATGGAACGATTTTCTTTCTTCCACTGAAATCGTGTTCTTTAACATTTTTTTGAAAGGGAGCTAAAGGCCCATAACTTTTCCCGATGGTTCCCATAGAAATAGGGTCTGCTGCATTGCTTGGTATTTTCAGATTGCCCCTGGACCCTTAATTATTTAAATAAATTGGAAAATGTGGAGAAACGTAGAAGGGGCAGGTAGAGTTGTTCGTATTTGTTCGTTTCAAAAATTGTTTAAACATGTTCGAATCGCTAAAATGCTGTTCAAAAATATATGTTCGCTTTCGGGAGAGTCTGTAGAATCGTCCTGTGGCAGAATCATGTTCATAGCTTTTTCGGTGGGGGTATTAAGAATTGTCGAATATGCCAGTTTCGGACAGCAAAGTTTCGGAGATGATTTAACGAGTTTCATAAGATGATAGACGGGGCCATGACATAATTGATGCAAATTATGATTTCCGCGTGGCACCGTGTCATCAGGTAAACAAGTCAGCCGACTAACTCGAGTTCCACAAGTCGAGCCAGCCATCAATAACGTTCCAGCTAACGAGAGACGCTGCCTGCCTCGTAAATCAGCTTCCGAATTCACTCGTCTGCGAGCTTCTTCCAAAAATCTTGCGTCACTGGCCCGGCAGGTTTGACGTCATCGGTCGGACATTAATCATCAAGAGAGAGAGAGAGAGAGAGAGAGAGAGGAAGATAGCCGGTCGGGAGAGCTTGGTTTTTATCCGTTGTTTCCCGAAGCTTCGCGAAAAGAACCCAGGAAGTAGCTACCGGGCTAAAGAAAACTGCTATCGGGAAGTTAATCGACAACAAAAATCGTGCACCGGAGAATCAAGTAGAACATGACTGAACGAGCGTCAAGGTCAGACCAGCAGAATCTGATTAGGTAGCCAAAAGATGCAGTTGAAATTTGTGATTGCTGGAACATAAAAAAATGTTTGCATTAATAAACATTAGGACACAATCCCACAGTAACTTCTCTTAGTTATCAAAATTTTGTATCGACTTATACAACATGATTTGTACGATCAATAGGGTCTGAAAATGTGTGCAATTTTAGCTTTAAAATGACATATAACTCATTAAGTTAAGGTAAATATTTATTCGTATAAAATTGCACTGAAAACAAAGGAGCTTCGAAGTAAATTTCGAATGAAACAGTTAAAATAGTAGGGAGTTGTTGGTAACAAAATTGAAAAGTAATTCGGAGTGCAAAGGGTTAAAAAGATTACCGTACACTCTCAAAACATTGTTCATCAAATCCCCGAACTGAGAAACCAAAACCTCTGCAACGGTGACTTCTGTTTTAAATGAAATAAACTTCGATTTACCCTCGAAATAATGAAATTTTGATGAAAACGTAGGAAAGTGGAGGATCCAGGCGGAGAAATAGTAAATCGTGGCTGGGTAGAGTGAAGTTCCAAGTGAAATAAAGGGGCCCGGGTGCCACTGGGGCCAGCTTATCACGATTACCAGGCCGCGTAACAATATTAATTTAAAACTTGCCCGCTGAAACTTCTCCCGCCGTCATTTAATTTTCTTCTTCGGAGCTGCAGCTCCAGCCGAAAAAGAAGAGAGCCAGGAGAGGGCCGAGTTCGCCGTAGCTCTTCGTCACGGGCGCCCCGAGCCTCTTCTTCCCTTTTCTGAACTCCCTCGGACCCCCTCGGAACCCCCTTTCTTACCGAGCTTAGCGTCCGACCCTTATTTATAGTCCTCCCACCCCGAAGAACCTCGTGAACTCCTGCGCTCGAGTGGAAGCCAGGTCTCGTTCCGCTCGACTCGATCATTTAAAAGTACAATTTGTCAATTTCTTCGGCGGCAACGGCCACTGGCACGTAGCCGGTGCCCTGTTCCTTCCCACCTCCCCCTCCCCCCCACGTGCCCCGCCTGCAAATTACCCTGTTCACGACCGTACAACTGTCGATATTAGCCTAGGCTGCCGTAGAATCTCGCTAATTAATTGTTAGCTCGCGTGCTCCGAAAAAGCTTTCCGACGATTTTAGGAAAAAAAGATCGATTTTTTGACACTGGAAAGCTTGGAAGCCGAGGAACAGATCTGTGACGTTTCAAGGTCCATGTCCTGGTATTGATAACGATTTAAGGCTTCGAAGGAATAATGGTTGCGTATCGCGGACCAAAAATGATTTTTTTCTGACCGTTTCAGGAAAGCGAAATTAATTTCTTTGTGGTACCGTTGGAAAGTTTGGAAGCTGAGGAACAGGTCTGTGAAGTTTCACGGTTGAAGTCTTCGAATTGTTAAGGATATAGGGGTTCGAAGTTGGCATGTATGAAACGCTGAATATATAATTTTAATCGAGTGGATATTTTTAGAGTGGCTATGCTATAGTTGCATCGAGCAGGCAAATCGAAGATTTCTAATTTGCAATTCATCATATCAGTAATTAAATTACGGTACAGTATTAACGTAATTAAAGCAGTGCTCGCCGGTAATTATAAAGCGAATTTTAATATTATTGCAACAGCTTTGTTTGTAAAATTCGTACATCAGTTGATAGAATATTAATTAATTAATATTACCAATTCAGGCGATTCGATAATAGCAAGAAATCGATACCACTTGTTAATGTTCCGTGCGCAATTACGGTTTTTATATGCGCAAAAACGGAGCCATATACATCGTCATTCGGTATTGCGTGTCGATATTTATTTCAGAACATTAATTGACAGGATTTTTGGAACGCTTTTTCAATGATAAAAGTCTTTATCGTCTTTCAATTAAATTCTCTAACGTTACACTAATACTTAAAGGCTCTCAATATATTTATTATTAATAACAAGCAATTAATTCGCTATAGACTACAGAATAAAATAATGTTACGGCGTTTATTATTTCACCTATAACAATGAGAGATATAAATTTTGTTGAATTGATCGAATAGATTAAAATCAATAATTCTTCAAATAACTTGTACCCCTAAATCCACGACTTTCTAAAAAATATAATAAATTTTCGAAAAATGGAAAAAATCGGTACAGATTCGTATCACACATTTCCGAATTTATTTTTCTACGTATGGTCACAAATAAAGCCCGTTCAATTTCGCTGAATATATGAATAAATGAAAATCAATAAATCACTGAATAATTGTTAATGCTGCTCGAGAAAACACATAAAAATGAACGTTAAACAAACGAGAGAAAGTGAAGAAAGCCGCGCGAAATCACACTGCAACGTTCCGAATTGTACATATTTCGCGATTTACGTCAATCAGAAATAAATGTGTGCGCCATTTCGACGGTTGAAACGCGCGCCGGGCGGCGGCAGTCTAAAAACTGCATTCTATGCACGGAGCACGCAGTATTTACTTGCAACGGAGCCGGTCCCCGTTTTAATCAACGCCGGATCAGCCTATTTGTACAGCCACCGGAAATAACACGGTGACATAGTTCCCCTATTCTTTTTCTCCGCGCGTTTTCTCAGCTCTCGCAGGAGCCTACGATGAAAATATTTCGACGCGCGTACGTAAATCGCCTTTGGTAATTCGGCGCGATAGTACAGGCCCCATAAATCCCATAAACGATGATATACCGCCGTCGAACGCGATCGGTCCCGAACAAGCACGCGCGTGCAGCTAGGACGTCTGCGAATGTGTTGGCACGTGCGGCTGCGTGTCCGTGTCCGAGTGTGTGTTTGCTCGGAAGAGAAAAAGGCGATCAATGGTTTAAGCCTGCGAATGGAAAGAGAATAAGCACTGAAGTTCGTCGACACGCTGCGGGGGGCGGTGCCGGATCGTAGCATCTGCAACGAACTATTCCGACGGCGATCCTTTGTGGAATTGCATCGATAAGCTTCCGGGGACTCTGTTATTTTTGTTATCGGTGCTCCGGACCCCGAGGAAAACCGTGGGAGCCAGGTGATAATCGAAGAAGCTAATTTTGATAGCGATAGAGCAGCTCGATGCCGATTAGACTGCGGATCTCCGGCATTTATGGCGCAATTTCGAACTCCACAGAGATTAAGAGCATTCAAGAATGTCTATACGCCGCTGCAACTTGGTGCAATTGTTAAAGATAAGAAAAGTTTCATGCAGTTGTTGCGGAACTTTATCGTCGATTATCAAAATTTTATGGATTGTGGACGGTAAATAGTGCGTTGGTGGATTTTTTAAATTGTCACATACATTTCTTTCAAACATGACACTTTACAAGTCCAAAATTTTGAGAAAAATCACATTGAAAAAGCCTGGCAAGTTTCGCCAACGATAGCCCCAACAATTTCTGTAGCAGCATCCAATGTCGCGACACAAAACGCGTGCGAAGATAATAGCACACTCTCCCGTTCGGATAATAGAGGTTCCACCGAATCACGAATCAAACAAGCAAATACGATGCGAATGGTGTCGTGTTTGGGGTCATTTTAATCGGGAAAATGGCAGAAAGCCATCGTCATCATTCATGAAGAAATCATCCAAAACAGCAGAGTCTCTTTCACATGTAGAGGAGCCGTTACTATACAGGGTGTCCCAAAATTCCTTCAACAGCCGGAAATGGGAGGTTCCTGACGTTATTTGAAGCAACATTTTCCTTTGCAAAAATGTTATCCGCGGCTTTGTTTAGGAGTTATTAACGGAAAACACGGACCTATAGACGCGAGTTGGCACAGTCAGCCAATAGACAGTTGGCGCGCCGACTAGACTGTACCAACTCGCGTCTAGATTGCGCTCTGATTGGTCCGTGTTTTTCGTTAATAACTCCTAAACAAAGCCGCGGATAACATTTTTGCAAAGGAAAATGTTGCTTCAAATGATCTCAGGAACCTCCCATTTCCGGCTGTTGAATGAATTTTGGGAGACCCTGTAGTGATCCCTCTCTCTCGCAAGAAACCTGTCCGGAACTGACATGTTTGCCTTAACACGGGTAAAGTGTCCTTAATCCAGGGGCAGGAAGACGGCGCAGGATACAGCACAGCAGTCGTGCAGAACGATAAAAACGCATCCGAAAACATCAGCAGCTCTAGCGAATCGTTAGAGCGGGATCGAGAGATCGGGCGACCGGGCAAGGAGATGACGGGGACATTCGGAGGGATGGAAAGAAAGGGGATGCACGGGGGCGGGGTGGGAGCGAGAGGGGGGCAGCGAGGGGGTAAATCCGGGAGAAAGGTGGAGATGGAGGTTTATGATAGTTCACCAAAGCCGGCCGTGGTATCGATCGGCGAATAAAGCCGCGCAGACCTATTTCCTCGGCCGGGCCTGTTTGCTGGCTGCCTACACAGTGTTTTGTGACGAGGATTTTGGCCGGTGGCCAAGCTCATTTCAAATGGACGTATTACATCATGAGTTTAGCGATTCAATGTTTTGTTGGTACATAACGTCCCTTTGCAGCGGTCCGACACCGATGCATGTCCTGGTGCACGAGCTGCAGTCTGCACACACCAGCCGGAGAGACATATGGAGAGATATTTGTTTAGGATGGTGTCTTCGGAGATGGGCCACTCTGTGGGGGGTCAGGGTATGACGACTGGGAGATGCGGCAAGTTAGATCGATGGTTGTTCAACGAGTGTAGATGTGGCGAAAATGTTCGTTTTCAGGGATATTTTCGTTTTTTTCTTTTTTGTTGTATAGCGATGGGAATTACATATTTGGGGAAGGAAGTCTTTCCATAAATTACGTACGGAAAAACAGGTTTATTCACGTATTTGGGCACACGGATTCTCGGGCGCTCGTTTCGATCCGACTTCGTTTTGAAATTCGCTGGCGATCGTAATTTTACAATTCTTCTGGTATCTCTGATTCTCTATTTTTATGAATTTAATTATAAGGTTGTCCGTTAATATACACAATACAATTTTTCATGGACGTGGTAAATGTTTGGCAAAGTTGTGTTTGCTCGTTTATTTATGAAAAATGTTTATGGAGGTGTGTTCCTTTGAAGTACACATTTGGGTTAATCAATGAAGAGATCGTCTATGCAATAGAATGATGCGAATTGTTGTTTGGGGAAGGAAGTCTTTGGATGAATTGGGACAGTATGGAATGATGAGGGTAAACAATTTTTTATAAAATCTTATAAAGATCAGCCAGGACGTGGTAAATGTTTCACGAAGTTATGTTTACTCGTTTATTTATTAAAAATGTTTATGGAGGTGTGTTCCTTTGAAGTACACATTTGAGTTTAATCAATGAAGAGATCGTCTATGTTATAGAATGATGCAAATTGTTGTTTGAGGAAGGAAGTCTTTGGATGAATTGGGACAGTATGGAATGAGGGTAAACAATTTTTTATAAAATCTTATAAAGATCAACCAGAACGTGGTAAATGTTTCACGAAGTTATATTTACTCGTTTACTTATTAAAAATGTTGTGGAGGCGTGCCTCTTTGAAGTACATGTTTGGGTTTAATCAATGAAGAGGTCCTTTGAAAACATTCATGCACTCTTTTTAGAAACGGACCTGCGAAGCTGAAAATTTGTTTAGCTACCGTACGAAGCATTACATAGAACTAGGTGAACGTTTCATGAAATTATATTCACTCGTCTATGTATGAGAAATACAGAGAAAAGGATTCTTCTACAAGTGGACGTTTAAATGTAATACAGAGAAGCTGTTTTCTTTTTAATCTTTAGACCTGAAGAATTGTTTGACGTTCTCCTCAAAGCATCATCTAAAATAAGTATAGCGACTGCTTCAAAAAATTTGATTCACTCGTTTAGTTGTGAAGAATTTCTGGAGGATATTCCAATTTCTGCAAAGTGTAAATGCGTTTGAAAAATTAGTATAGTATTACAGTATAACTTTATTTGTTCCCCTCAGGGTTGCAATCCTCATACAACTTCTCCTTCCTCCTCGCTTCTCTCATTTTCTTCTCTCTTATAAACTACCTTATTTCTAAAACTAAACCAAATAGAGAGGGCAAAATATTTAGAAAAGTTTGAAAAATTAGTGTATCTCACTTAAAAGTTGTACCTCACATTTCAAACTGAAAGTTTGTTTGCACATCCTCTCGATCATCCGGTACAAGACAATCAACCTCCCACGAACTTGCTTCACTCTGTTCGATCGCAAAAACTTTCTAAATAAGCTTTTATAAGCATTTCTGGAAAAGCAGACCTTGTCGAGCAAGAAAGAAAGGAAATAATTACTAGAATTAAATCGCAGAGTAGAAATTACGATTCCAGAGCATTCCTTGGACGGTTACGCCACGGGCCTGAGAAGGACAATTCGCGGGAATCCCGCGGAGCGATAGGCAGCGCGCGCGGATCGGGAGAATAAACATTAGCTGAGCCATTTGATGAATGCGCAGCTCTTTTCCACGGTTGTTCAGGGCTGAAGCGTCCTCGACGAATCAGCGAGCGTTAATGGGTTAAGAATGAGCGCGGCGCGGCGGCCGGCTGGTTTCCACCGGCGGCGTTTCATATTCGACTTCTAATGGGCTTTCGGATGCGAATATCGGCGATCCATCGGCCGATCCATCGATCCGCTCGCGTCCCGCCACCGCCGCCGCCGCCGATGCATGCGAGCGCACGCGATCTGAATTCAATCCCATTCGATGCGTGTCTTTACGGTTGTCCGTGCACGGCCGTACGTGCGTGTGCACTCGTGTGCACCGTATTATATTGGCTGACCGCGTATGGATTCTGCTCGAGATCGTCTGCAGATACACGCCCGCCGAATAGTAACGCCCGTGCGCTACATGCCAATAATCTCTGATTGTTATTGCGGGTGTAATTGGCATTTGAACGGAAATGTTGACCAGCTCGGATCCAGAACGGCCTCTTTACACCGGCGACTTCCGCGGCTTCCGGAAGCTCGATCCACGCGGTTTTCAATTTGTTTAATACTCTAGGCCAGGGGTGGCCAATCTTTTGCCTACCACGCGTAAAATTTTTGAGTTCAGGTGCGCCATACAACTCGAGCACTTTTTCAACCTTCTCACGTTCGTTGTTGCGGTTGGAAAATAGAAATAGGGTTATTATATAGTATAATCTGATTCGGTTAGGGGAGGAAAAAGGATAACTCAGTCGCGCAACTAAATTAATTAACTTGCGCCAGTTGAAAAGACACACGTTTATTGGTGCACTAATCTACAATACAGTAATCTTTCGAATGCTGTCGAGCAGCCGGGGACTGGAGCGACAGGGTTCGAGTGGTGGTATATTTTTTGACTGCGTTTCCACGTCGATCGCGCCGAGCGAGACTTCAATAGAAAGCCGAACATAGAGAAGGACAGAATGAGATACGGATCGGGTGACCGAAGCGTGTCGCCGTCGCCGGCACAGTTTGAAGGCCCACATTGTTGCTGTTATTCGTGGCGTTCGAAACTTCGATCGTCGATTAAACCACTAAGCACAGTTGGAATTATATCGTGTTTGGTGTCATTTTAATCAGAGAAATGCCAGAAATAAGTTAGTGAAAGTCCCATGAAAAAATAATGAAGATTAATTGGAGTGGGTGGGGTAGGTGCTCGACAGCATTCGATTGACAGCATTCGCGAGATTACTGTAGTGAGAAATGATCTTTTGGACGAGAGGGCGATCCTATAATTGTAAACTGTCAAAAAATTGCGACGAATCGATGAGTAAGAAGGCTGTATAAATTCAACTGAGAGCTCTCAGGCGTTGAAAATATGAAGGATCTAGTGCGCCACTTGTAATCATCCAATGCGCCACGTTTGGGGCATGCGCCGCAGGTTGGCCACCCATGCTCCAGGCAGTCTGAAATTTTTTATAGCTACCAGCAAAAATGTCCAGCTTCGCATCCCTTAGCTGTTGTAATTGTTTTCTAAGCAGCCCTTTTAACGTGATTGATTTTGATTGATTACTAGGTCATTCAGATTGTTCGTGGCCTAACAATGAAACGACATGAAATAACGAGTCAGAATACATTTATTCTTCGGTATATTCTCCCTTAACCTGAATATATTTTTTCCAGATTTTCCTCGAGACCTCAAAAATAATCATCTACGGCTGCTATAACTTCTTCATTTGATGAAAAACGCCTGCCACGTAGGAATTTTTCGAGATTTCGGAACAAATGGAAGTTAGAGGCGGTCAGGTCTGGTGAATATGGTGGATGCTACAGCAATGCATAGCGTAATTCCTTCAATTTGGCCATTGCAAGAACACCTCTGTGAGCCGGTGCATTGCTCTGGTGAAAAATGACTTTTTTCTTCGCTAAGCCAGGCCTTTTCTCTCCCGAATTTGTGCATCCAGTTGATCCGAAAGGTTTCAGTAATACTCTCCTGTTGTTGTTTTCCTGGTTTGGAGGTAATCAATCAACAAAATTCCTTTTGCATCCCGAAAAATTGATTTTTCACTTAGTTACTTCACCATTGTACTTCTTCCGACATTATATTTGCGGAATCTTCGGCTTCCCGGCAGGAAGTAATTGCAATGGGACTTCCTTTGCCCCGAATAGTTCTTCTCGAAGTGCATCAAACAGCATGAAACTGATAAGACTGGCGCACAGAAATCTACGTAAACAGTGATCCTCTAGTTCTCTCGTTTTCTCTTTCTCGGAACTGCGGTGCCGTTCCAGATTACAATCACATTACCAGCAACATCTCAAACGAATTGAAAAGTTTCCTTACACCTTTCTTATCGGCGGACATTCGACCCTGCATTGAGATTTTCCGGAAGTAACTCGCGACCAGCTTCGATCCGATGGCTCGCGCGATCAACCACGACGCCGAACTCGCTTTATCTATTGTGCAAACAACAGATTTCTATCGTTTTATCCCCAGAGCTGCTCTGACAAAAATGTTGCCCACCAGCGTGTTTTCGAAGACGTTTCCATTCACTTTGTTAGGTCATGTGGCAATAAAATTAAATTAACATTTTCGGAGTCACGCTGTTCGCGTTAACAATTTTCGTAAGGACAAAATACATGTTCTAAAAGAGGAAAGCATTAAATTTAAAAAATTAATACTACATAAATTTCAACAAACTGGAATGAAATAGAAATGTATTTTCTTTCTCTATATATTTAACAGGTCCAAAATAATATAACGGTATTTTTAAATTCTTCTAATACTTTTACTGTATTCAATTGCACCTACTCATTTTCGTCGTAAATGCATAAAATCCGTTTAGTCATAACCTGTGGGATTTTGGGAAAATGAAAATTTCAAATGGCGAAGTTGTCGACTCAATGTTGGTAATTTTACAAGTTTCGAACTATAGTTTTTGACCGAGAGAAGTACGTCAGCGATTGAATTTAAAATGGGGATTCAATCTAGGTGGGAATTTTTTCTAGAGCAGAAGGTAAATGTGAAATGATTAACACCGGTGCAAGTATCAAAAGATGCGCCAGGAGGTGGAGTTCATCTTCGAGGAATCTGACCTGACAGTTTCTGTTGCTTCTAGCCGGATAAAGAGTGTCATCCGACGTAATGGCCCCTAATGCATCCTTCATTCGCACAGAAAATTCTCGCAAAGAAATGAAGAGGCGCGTGTGCATTACTGATTACTGGAAATGCAAAAGGATGGTCTGTGTGTATCTTTCGGGTTCTTTTCGTAGAAAAGACTTGAGTTCCAGTGAATTACTACTGGGGAGAGCGTTGCTTTCCGAAAAATATAGGTCTTTTCTAAGCTGAACATTGTCCTACACAGCTTACTAAATATCGTTTGGAACATAGTAACTGCTATAAAAAATTGTATCCACTTATTCAGATATAAAACACGTCTGGAAGAATACCACTCTGTAAATATAATAAAATAAACATCATAATCAGCTAAAACAAGAAATTTTTAACCGGAAAATTTGTTCACTTGTCCCTCAGAGTAATCTATAAAATATAGTGAATGTTTCAAAAAATTATATTTATTCATTTAAATATAAAAAATGTCTAAAGGAGCACTTCTCTGCAAATGGGCGATTGAGTGTTTTTGATAAGCTTTTGAAAAGATTGTCACACAAAACGGAAAAATGAATTCTCGAAGGTGAGAAATACATTGTTAGAGGTGTTTAAGAAGGAGACAGAATTAATTTTTGAGAGGTACCGCGTGAGGTATTATGATGATTAAATTATTGAGGACAGTCTTATGCGTCTGTGCACGGAACATAGTAAAAGAGCGGAGGGAATACGAGCCGTTGCTTGATTTCAGTGATCATTTAACCAGTTCCTTTCAACGTCCCCCGTCCTTTCACCTTCGCATTACTCTTCTGACGTCTGATTCGATTTTATTTGATATAGCAAAGAACCCGGGGCACACGGAGCTTCTATTCCGGTGCTTTTAACGGCCCTGTCGAAGAATAACGCCGATCATACCATGAAAATTTAATTCGAATAGGAACCATGTAGAATCATTATGGGAGATTGATGAGCCGTGCTCTCGTGATCGAAAGCAAAAGGAATTTACGGATTGTTCTGGAATTGAAAGAGAATATTAATTAGAGCTCTTGCAGGAAAAATAGAAAAATGTGGAATTATAGAAGTGTAGAAGTACAGACATATATATGTACATATGTAGACATGTAAGAATATAGAAAAATGTAGAGAAATATAGAGGAATATAGACGAATACACACACGCGAAGAATATAGAGAAATATAGTGGAACATAGAAGAATATGTATAGAGAAGTATTGTAGAATATGGAGAAAAAAATATATATATACACTGGTGGTCAAAATGATAAGGCACCCCAAGGTTTTTAGCAATGAACAATGAAATATAGAGTATAGAGGAATATACGGTTATGGAAATACTATATTGATAAAGAAATATATTGGCATGGAAGTATAATATGTAGAAATACATAGTATATTGATATGGCAATATAGTAATATAGAGAAATATTGATATGGAAATATATTAAAATATAGATATATACAAGACATGAAAATATATTAATATGTATAGAAATATATTAACATGGAAATACATATATTAATATAGAAATATATTGATATAGAACTACATACATATACTGATTTAGAAATCTACTGATATAGAGTTAGAGAAATATAAAAAAATATTGATATGGAAATATAGTAATATAGAGAAATATTGATATGGAAATATATTAAAATATAGATATATACAAGACATGAAAATATATTAATATGTATAGAAATATATTAACATGGAAATACATATATTAATATAGAAATATATTGATATAGAACTACATACATATACTGATTTAGAAATCTACTGATATAGAGTTAGAGAAATATAAAAAAATAATGGTATGGAAATATGCATATTAAAATAGAAATGTACTAAGAATATAGATGAACGTTTAAATGAGGTATGTGAACATGGTAATATAGAAATACATGGATGAAATGTCGTCCACAGTGGAGGTAATACATTTCTTTAACTTTTCTAAAAAGTGACGTATTTTTTTGACTCATCAATATTGCAGCGTAGCCTGTCCTAGCCGTCTCCTGATACTCGTTTCTCGAACTTTGTTCATCGACAGACGGAATAGCAGGTGAAGTGAATTTGCCAAAGGGAGGCACTTACTCCATGCTACATTCGAGGAAACTTTCTCCTACTTTTTCTCTCTCTATATATATATATATATATATATATCTCACACACTCTCCCAGAGCTCTTTTTTTATATACTGACAAATGGAACTCGGTTTTTACCGTGTGCTACAAGCCACATCGTGGTTGACTTCGCGACAAGTTCGACTTTTGACAAATCGGGTACAACCCCCCTTTTTACTCTTCGAATTTCCAGGCGACCACACGTTCAATTCCGTGCTTTCTCACGAGCAGAAAATTGGCAAAAAAATACCACACGTCACCAACAGTGCGATATAAATTCTCGAGTATTTTGTAATATTTTTCAAAAAGACCCCCGTCTCTTAAAAGTATTAGGAGTATAAAGAAAACGCATTTTTATCATCCTCTTCAAACTTTTTATAATAAATACTACTTTACAATCCGAAATAATTTGAGAGCATCAAAAATACATTTGAGAGTGTTCTCTAACTTTTGATTAAAGAATTCTCGTTTCAAAAAATTTTGCAGAAAATCTCGTACATATAATAAATATCCAAACACGACTTTTCCTGATTTTTCAATCGTTTGTACATTTGATCAAACATTGAGCCGGACCTCGCACACAGTATTTATTTAATTTCAATAAACAAGACGCGCGATTATTTATATTTTTGGAATAATTCCGGGCAGTCGGGCAGCAACGAATAACTCCAGTTTTTATCTGCTTAATGAACGCGAACAAGCTTTAACCGTGGCAGCGAATATCCGGAGGCAATAAATGCAATAAATGGAGGCTCGCGTCGCGGAGATTATATAAATAAAGGTTATTCATGTAAATTAGTCGGTCGGATCTTGGTCATAGGGTGCGTCGAATACGCTCGTGAATAATGTGGAGCAGGTTATTGTTGTCAAGCGCAATTTCCCGAACGATAAACACAGAAAAAGTAGATTACAAAGCCGCGTGGGCGTGTCGACGAGACGCTTTAATTCGGGAATTTATTCGGATACGTAATTGTTGTCTCGTAATTCGTCGTTTCCGTTTCGAAATTGTGATTTGAAAATATCGGGGGCGGCCTCGCGTTCCCATCGATAAAGGTAAATTGGATTCCGGCGGTGATATCTTTTTTCCGATCGCGATGTGTAATCTAATTTCCGAGCGCCCGATTCGGGGGTCAAGGGCCGCGCCTGTCACCGACGAGGCTTAATTTTGATATCAAGTGCCAATTTGCAAGTGAGCAAACGCTATACCAACGTCATCGCCCGTTTCAATGGTCATTATAGCGCGCCGAGGCCATAGAACGTTGCCTTTCGTCTATTTCCTAATTAATTAAATTATAGCGACGAGCATTATCCCGCAAAAAATTGGTAAAAACTCCAGAATGTGGCCTGATCAAATCGAATTTTTCTTGTTCTCTTTCGCAACGAAGATTTCTGAGAAAAAAATTTAAAATATTTCCCGATATGTATTTCGGTGGCGGTGAAGTGTGGCATTTTTCTCGGAATTGTTGGTCGACGCGTACGTGGTTTTGGGGCCAGAAAACAGTTTTTGGGAATACAGGGTGTCCCAAAATTCCTTCAACAGCCGGAAATGGGAAGTTCCTGGGATCATTTGAAGCAACATTTTCCTTTGCAAAAATGTTATCTACGGCTTTGTTTAGGAGTTATTAGCGAAAAACACTGACCAATCAGAGCGCGACCTAGACGCGAGCTGGCCCAGTCGGCCCGATGCGCCAACCGTCTATTGGTCGACTGTGCCAACTCGCGTCTAGGTCGCGCTCTGATTGGTCAGTGTTTTTCGTTAATAACTCCTAAACAAAGCCGCGGATAACATTTTTGCAAAGGAAAATGTTGCTTCAGACGACGTCAGGAACCTCCCATTTCTGGCTGTTGAAGGAATTTTGGGACACCCTGTATAAAGAAAACGTTCGCGGCGTCTGTGGGACAAGAGGCGCTTTGCGAGCCGGTGATCCGGATTTTCGGGAAATTTGGATGTACGACGCGGAGATGGAGAAGATATTACAGTATCTTGACGTTGCGTACACCTCTTGAGACAGTTGGACGGACGAGCCGGAATCCAGAGATATTACCGGAGGAGCGTGCTGTACGGGTGACGTTGAACTCGTAAAGATACATACATACCCAAGGCACATCTTGCGAAAAGATATACCTAAGGCACTCTCGGAACGTCAGCATAATCTTTTGCAGAGATCCCTTTTACGAGACCACTGTCGACTTAGTATGTATCGCGAGCATGGTCCGTCAAGTAGCTTGCATCGGCCTTCAGCCGTCGCGTCGGCCACTTTCCAAATCTCTTCCCTGCGAACTTTCTGAATTTTTTCCCGCAACTAACGATCTGAAAAAGAAATTCAACTTTCTCGCCCAGATGTAAACACAACTCTCAGCTGTACACAGCAATTTTCGAAACTCGAAAATGTTGACAAATGGTGGAGATATTAATTAATTTCGGAGCCTTTTTTATAATAATAAGTAGACGGCGGATCTTCATGCAAAAGAAAAATGTTTTACCCGAATGATAACAAACCGGAGTGAAAGAGAAATTTATTTTCTTTGTCGATATAGATAAAAGGTTGTAAATTCTAAAATTCTTCTAACGTTCTCACTGTTTTAAATTACACCTACTCATTTCTGTTACAAATGCATAAAGATACGCAGTCTAATGATAAGTGTAATTTACAGCTCTGTGTACAATTTTTTTGTATATTGAACATGTTACGAAATGGTAGGAAAACCAATCAAGCCTCCAACTAGAAAATCTGGCTTCGGTATTGTCGAATTTTTGGTAACTCTAGTGAATAAAAAAGTTCCAATCTTTTATGAGACATAAAGGCAGCCCCCGGCTTCGCGTATCAATTTTTGGATCTCGAAAATATTGAGGACTGGCGGAGTTATTTAGGAATTTGAACAACAATAACTGGGGAGATGGGACGGAACCAATTAATTTTTATCAATTTTCATTTCGCAGGCAATGCCCGAGTAGAAAATTCAAATCTTTTCAGAAGTATAGGGGCAATCGTAAGCTTTCTATAGCAATTTTTACATGCAGTGACTCCCTATAATATTCGGACACTCTTAAAAACACCATAACTTTTTTAATATTGGAATATACGGCTTGAAATTCTTGCAGAAGTTAGAACAAGGTTCGCTACACAACTTGATAAAAATTTTTGGAAAAAAGTGCAAGTTGTCGGAATTACAGAGAAAATATTAAAAGTTGTTCTCAGTTTTTCACGATTTTCGGCATCCAAATGCAGTCTTTCTAAGGATTCTTACTACACACTTTCAATACCTGTCGTTTTGCCCCGCATCAACCAATTTCTATGAAACTTTCACAGTGCATATAATTGACACAGATCTACAAAACGAATTTTTTAAAATTTCAATACAGGCCCGCATAAAAAAGTTGTAAAATGCAACTTTTAGTATTTTCTCTAAAATTCCGACCAAATGCAATTTTTTAAAAAATCTCTTTTCACATCCTGTAACGAACTAATTGTTCTAGCTTCCAACAAAAGTTCAAATCGCATAGTTCAATATTGAAAAAGTTATGGTGTTTTTAAGAGTACTCGAATATTAGTGGGAGTCACGGTATATATATCGAAAATATTAATATATAATAGAATTATTAATTCATTTCTAAGTAGCAGGATTTAATAAATTGATCGAAATATTTTCTGCGATTTTTGCTCGTGTTATTTGTTTAAAGCCGAGGGGATTTTTCTGAGGAAAATTACACGTAATTTCACGCGGAAGCGTTAAGAATACAGGCGACCCGTTTTCCAATGCAAATGTCGGGCGCACACTGTGCGGCCGTGGTCGAGGTTAATTTAGATGGTTAGTATGTAGTTATATTCGCGCGGCATTGTTTCCTTGATGCGAGTAAAGTGAGCCTTAATTGAAATATAAGTGCACATTTATTACAAATCTATTCTATAACGGGGCTACACGAATGCGCGGAGAACGGCAAATTACTATTAATACGCGCCGTAATGACCGCTGTAGCAATATCACCGTGTTACAATGAAACGAACGCGACCATAAATTTCAAACGAAGCAAATCAACACTTGAATTTGTGCTCTTTAATACCACCTATCTGCATTTGCCGCGAAACGTCACATTAACTCTTTTGAAAAATTGTCGAAAATCCAGAAAACGCCTTTAAATTAATAAAAGAATTCTTTCCGAATTAATTCCGAGGAAACGAAACAAGGTACAAACTTTTCCTTTTACAAGGAGGTAACTGGTATCACGTAGTATAATGCACGATTTTTTCAAATGAAACAAAATGGCGGTACATTGAAAACTGGAGACTGTGCATAAACTTTCAGAACTCGCCAAAAACAATTTTGAAACGAAATTTACAAAGTAAAGTAAGAAAATATTTGTTTAACAAAAATAGAGGAAAATAGAGCGAATAATAACTTTTATGGTAAAAGAAATTTGTGAGAGGTAATGAAGATTTGGATAGCAGAGTGTCTGCTCCGTGCCACCTTATTACGCTCGCCAAAAAGAGGAAACAGTAGCATGTTCCGCGGCAGCTGATGTATTTCAGTAATAAGCGATTATCGATCCTCGAAGAGAATGGGGAATGACTGCAGACCTGTCTTCTGAAAAGAATAAGTAAGCGCTACTTCAAACACCGTCGGCAAGTAAGTATTTCATCCTCTCGTTTTCCCTCATCATCGACCTCGCTTCTAAATTTTATTCTTCGTTGAAGCATATTTCGATCGGAGGGAACGCGCTGAACTTTCCAAAACCGCTTTGTCGATGAAAACTATTTGCCATATTTAGTTTATGGAACAAATGTGAAAGCGGTACGGTCAATTGAAAATAACGGGCAAGCTTCGTTTCCTTTATTTTTACGATCTGTAAATATGCAAACCAGAGAGTAAAATTCTGTAAGTTTACGGGACAAAATCGGACAACTTGAGCTTGATTTAAAGATCAGAATCTGCGCTTTTAAAACCCCTAAGTAGCACTATTTTTAAAAGAATTTTTCGCACCAGAAAAGTGAATATTGCTGTCCCATGCGATTGAAATTGGAAGCTAGCTAAATCCTAACTTTAACTCCGTGAAACAAAATTGTTCAACAATAGCTCATTTTAAAAAGCAGATTCTCTACTTTATGCACCTCTGAATAGTTCTATATGCTCGAATGATTAAAATTGAAGAATTGCTGTCTCAAAATCTCACGATCATCTGCAATAGTTTATTTCACACACGTACTTTGATCACTCCTAGGTAGCGCTACTTCTCAACGAAGTTGTACCAGAATCTACAGAGCACGTTCCGCGTTGGAAAAACATGAAACATTTAGTTGAAGTGTTCAAATACGGTCCGAATTAGGGTATAGAAGTTGATCCGGGGCTGTTTGCCGAAGCATCGCTCTAGTTTCCTTAGGAGCGGACATTTCGTGCGCGATCTGCACGAGGATATTAAACCTCTAGAATAGAGGTCGAGGTGCACTAAAAGGCTGCGCCCTGTCCCCGAACGACTGCAGTAACCTTGGCCACATATTAGCCCCGTGCTTGTCGTTTCCGCTGAGCCGCTGGCATGAGTTAAGGGTCGCTCGGAGACACCTAAGAATGCTTGCATTCGGTGCTTATTCTAATAACAGAGAGACCGGACAACGAACGATCCGAACAGCTGCCACATTGTTACCTTACACTGTCCACTGTGATCGTAAAGCTTCGAGAGCACTTTGGATCAAGACAACGTGGCTTTACTGTCAGTTTGCGTGTCCCGTTCTATTCGCCGGCGAATTCGCTCTAGAACTCACATGCCCGATGCCCTTTTTCACATAAGTTTCGCTTATAAATTGCTGGAGGTCGAATTCGAGTCTTGGAACTATCTCGAAAAATTTTGAATTCTTCAGGCTGTTAGATAGGGAATATCTCACTTTTTAAATCCATGGTGGTTTACTTTGGTAACTAATTTTGTTGGGTAGGATGATTAAGTGTAGTCCTTGGACTTCGATGATATTCCCAATTGTATATGGACTATTTTCTAATACCGTTTCAATTGGCTCAATTAAAGTATTTCCATCAACTACCCTCCAATGACGACAAAGAGGTCCACAACAAAATTAACGGCTTGGATGATTAAGGGTAGTCCTTGGACTTCGATAATATTCCCAATTGTATATGGACTATTTTATAATACCGTTTCAATTGGCTCAATTAAAGTATATTTCCATCAACTACCCTCCAATGACGACAAAAAGGTCCACAACAAAATCAACGTCTTGGACGATTAAGTGTAGTCTTAGAACTCCAACGAAACAAGACTCCTAATTGCACCAATAAACTTTTCATATAATTTGGACTGTCTCAATGGCACCTAACGCGCTATTAATAAACTACCCCGAATGACTACGAAGAGGTCCACTGACAAAATCGACGTCTTGGACGAGCAAGGGTGGTCTATGGAGTCCAACGAAACAGCGAATCGATTTGGTCACGGAGCAGCTGGCCGGGGACAGAAGCAATCAGAAGTCAGAAGGAAGCAGCCGGGGAATGAGAAGAAGGGGTTGTACGAGGGGGTGGGGCGGAGAACGGGGTGAGAGGGGGTTGGGTACCTTGGATCCAGAGGAGGAAGCTGCCGGAGGAGTCCGTGAAAGAGGGGGTGAGGGCAGCGCTAACGGAGGTTAGAGAATGGGTTGGTTTAACTCGCACTATTTGAGATAATTGATAGCCAGAATAGGTTCACATCCCCGGATGGCCTATATAGCCGCGGCTAGATGTGCCGGACCCAATGCAATTTCCTTCCAACTGGACAGAGGACTGCATTAGCGATACCCGGGGAAACTATTGCCGCTCGTGTGTCGCACAGGCTTATTTCGAGGATCCAGGGGCCATCTTCTTTTGAAATGGGTGCTGTCCCGGGGTGGGGGGCTGTGGGACATTTATTGTGTCCAGCGAGCGGGACAGAGGGTACCGATCTCTTCGTCGAGGTTGTCGATGCGGAAGAACGCAGGTGACCGTGCAGGGTGCTTCGGAGACCCATGAATCTGTGAACGAGACTGAGGATCTTTATGCAAAATAAACATTTTCTGCATCTATAAAACAAATGGGGACGGGTCTTTCTTTCTGTAATTGTTTGAATAAGTTGAAAACAACATACATATTAGCATTTTTAGGTTCTTTTCATGTTCCTACTGTTTTAAATTTCATCCACTCAAATCTGTTATAAATCAAATCCGCAGTCTAATTACGCTATTGTAAGTTGTTCTAACTCAATTTATAATCGTGAACAACGACTTATAGAAAGCTTATCATCATGAAAACCAGACCCTCCCCCTCCAAGGCGAGTCCACACGTATCCCCCTTCAATTTTTTCCCTCTAACTCACAACGAAATTCACCGAAAGTTCATTCATCCCCCAACATCCCCTAACTCAACCTACAATTCAACATCCTCTGCCAACGGTTCCATTGACTCTGTCGCGTCGTTAGGTTCACGGACTGCCCCCCCCCTCCTCCTATCAGCTCGCCGCCCCCACCCCTAGCAAACCGCCCCCACCCCCAATAACGAGCAAACAATAAAATGTAAAGTGTGTCTGGGTTCATTTATTAAACGGATTCGTTTCGTATCGCGGCCAAGGCATTTGGCCGGGGGTTGCGCGGGGGGATGGGCAAGTCGGTTACACGAAAGCGACATATTGGATTTACATGTACCAGCGCGCCGTAGGACCGGCTCGAATTAATGGCGGGGGCTATTACGACGCCGAATGAATATGCATAAAACTGCACAAAGTGAATTGGTGGTGGCGTTATAGCAAACGGGTGGAGGGGAGGGGGAGGTGTGCCGGAACTGGCGGGGCTGCGCGGGGGTGAGCGGGAGCGGGGTGGGCCGCCGGTAGGCGTGGTTACACGTGACGTCACCGGCTCGTTGTTCTATTTCGCCGAGGATAGTCGCGGCTGGGATGGGCGAGCGCGGGAGTTGTTGTGTTTTGTGTCCCCGCCATGCTTCATAAATCAACGAAACAAACAGAAACGCCGGCGTGCGTCGCGGCCAACTCGATTCTGATGGCGAAT
This sequence comes from Lasioglossum calceatum, assembly GCA_963966675.1. Lineage (NCBI taxonomy): Eukaryota > Metazoa > Arthropoda > Insecta > Hymenoptera > Halictidae > Lasioglossum > Lasioglossum calceatum. Next base: position 1,852,249 of record OZ016548.1, read on the forward strand.
GTATAATTTCATTCCGTACGCGCCGCTGGATTTCCAAAATCCACTCCGGACGGCGACTTCCGGTCGAAAATTTTTCCACAGTGGTCGCGCAAGATTCAATACTTGGGCGAACAGTTTCAATATTCACTTGTTTAAATGGCGGTTCTTATACAGTGAACCACGAAAGTATTTCAACGCACTTTGAAACGACATAACTGTTTTATTATCGTACCAAACGACCTGACGTTTTGTAAGGAATTAGTAGCGTTGGTTTACTAAATGATCTGCAAACAAGATTTTCTAAAAATTACAAGTTACATTTATTAAAACTTTTCTATTTCGGCCCTTAATGAAAAATTTATGTTTATTAGAAAATTTCATCAAATTCGATTAGTACACCGAAAAGCTACAAGCGGTTAAATGTGCTGAAAATTATAGTTTTTAGCGAGTTTTTTGCATCAACCGATTTCAACAAAACGCATATTTTAAATTTTCATTACGAACTCTAATAAAAAGCTTATCAAAGTTGCATCTTTTACTTTCTCATACGATTCTTAGCCATTGCAATTTTTTCAAAATCTTTTCGCGTGTCATTTGGTAAATCAATTCTTCTAATTGCTCAAATAAAGTCAGGTCGTTTGGTCCGGTCATAAAAAAGTTATACTGTTTTAAAGTGCGTTCAAACACTTTCGTGGTTCACTGTATATATTTCAAAATCTTATTCCTCTATCACTTTTCATTTTCAACACATTATTGCATAATTTTGAGAAATCTATGATACATGGCTAAACACTTTTTCATGGAACCTTCTATAGCAACAGCAATTTTCACTGTGAATTGACAAGTCACCTAATAAAAAAAGTCATGTAATAGTTTCATTTAAGATTGCAATGTAAAAGAAAATTTCAATGCTTTCTTTTATAGACTTCCGGTAGGTAAAGTGTTAAAGTTTACAACATGATCAATGTGTAAATACGTTTAAGAAATATGTAAAATTACACCGTATCCACCTCTAGTTTTAAGTGAAATTCATCACTGAGAAAGATTGAAATATTCACGTAAAAATGGCAAAAATAGTAGCAACATCGAACAATATTAAACAAATTTAGCTTACCGCTCGGCATTATCTTAAGACGGTTTTATAACATCGTCGACGGTGTCGTAATCCAGCCGTCAATATTTTCCCATAAACTTGCTCGATCCTTGCGACTGTCTAACCATCACGGTCTCCATATACTGAATATTTCAGTTGCTTTTTATCTTCCCCTGACACCAGCAAATGCGCACAGTCTCCATAATAAAATGTGCATACAGATAGCCGCAAATAAAAACACAAGAATACGGGAAACAACAAACATTCTCCTGGGAAAAGTAAATAAACTTTTCCTAGTAAACGTTAATGGATCTTGTCAGAAAAACCCTCAGCTAATATCAAGCATTTTATTTTGTCTGTTAATGATATTCATTAAAGAAACGCGCAAATCATTTTCAAACATATAAATTCAGAATTTTTTATAGAAAAACGGGTCAATCTTCTTTGATTACCATAAACGTATCGTGTGATGTATACAGGGTGTCCCAAAACTCCTTCAAGTCCGGGAAATGGGAGGTTCCTTAGGTCATTTCAAGCGACATTTTCCTTTGCAAAAATTATCGCCGCGGCTTTGTTTAGGAGTTATTAACGGAAAACACGGACCAATCAGAGCGCGACTTGGCACAGTCGGCCAATAGACAGTTGGCGCGCCGGGCCGACAGTGCCAGCTCGCGCAGAGTGCTTCGATTGTGCCCAACATTTTTCATACGATGGATGGCCGCTAGAGGCGCTGCGCGGAAAAACAGTATCGTATCTACTATTAAGTAGATGAAATGGGGTTCCTTGAGCACCCCGCAGAATTTTAAAAAATTTCTATGATTTGATTCTGAAAAATGAATGTGTAACAAGTGTATTTGTGTATATTTTGTAACTCGTAGGACACGTCCTAGAGTCTTTTTGTCCGGTAAGATTATTTCGGTACACTCCCGCCAATATAACTGCCTCAGGGCTCTGGCCGCTCTGCTACCCAATAGTAGATACGTTACTGTTTTTCCAAAAAATGTTGGGCACAATCGAAGCACTGAGCTCGCGTCTAGGTCGCGCACTGATTGGTGAGATTGGTCTGTGTTTTTCGCTAATAACTCCTAAACAAAGCCGCTGCGGCCATTTTTGCCAAGGAAAATGTCGCTTCAAATGACCTAAGGAACCTCCCATTTCCAGACTTGAAGGAGTTTTGGGACACCCTGTAAATTCAGTAGTCACCTAAAATGTTCTGATCCGAAAATTCGCGGATTTGCGGTAAACATGGCAGTACGAATTGCGAACGCCTTGCACCCTCCTTATACAGGGTTGTAGGCGGCGAGGGGTGGTCGGGAGGTGGGTTCTAAGTGCGTGTAACGAGATCCCGGGTAATGTGGGATAGGGCAGGGTGTTGTTACAGCTATAATCACCATAACGTATGCCGCGAGGCTTGCGTCAATGTTGACTCCCGTGGTCACGCATACGCTCAGCGCTGGAATCCTTCGGCGACGCCTTCAGTCGCGTCGGATTAAAGGGATCCTTTCTCGGGACCAGCAGCAAATTAAGGTGAAGTTACGCCGGGCCGGTGGTCTACTTTGACCCTCTGACCACTTCGTTGCTTTAATGTCCGCGTGCGAGATTGGTTCGCCCGGGAATGTAACTCTCCGCGAGACAATTAACCCCTTGTTCCGGGATTTTGACAGCAAAAACGAGTAATGCTCGACTCTACGCCATTGTCTGGCGATGACAAAGCAAGCAGGACCGGCTTTAACAACAAATAATAATTTACACGCCCGTAGATTTCCTCCGCGTGTAAGAAACCCACGGTTTTTCGACAGCTGATACGTGAAGTCATAATAGATGTCCACTCCGCTCCTGTTTACTTTACGCTTACGAGATAATACGGCGGTGGACATCTATTATGACTTCGAGTAGCAGGAAAATCTCGACACGACGATATGTCCATTTCAATATTTTTTAAACAACTTCGAATGTTTATAATGTTGTGGAAATATATACCACTGTATTCAGGAGAGTCTGTAGAATCGATCTGTGCAGAGAACATCTGGACATGTTTCATAGTTGAAGCACAAAGAGTTGTTAAAGAACTTGCTTGCTTCGAGAATTTTTTGAACGTGTACAAACATTTCTGATATTATGAAATACATTCTGTCAAAAAAGTATCGGGAATTGGTCAATGAAACACAAAATAGGTATTATTCATCCAAATTTATTGCATCGCCTTCAAAGTAGGCACCTTCCGAAATAATACACTTATGCCAACGAATAACCCAATCATCAAAACATTTTTTAAACGCATTTTTTAAACCCAAGAAACAGGTGCCTCGAAGAGGTAATTTGAGTTTTGGAAAAATAAAATAGTCGGCCGGAGCCATATCAGGGGAATACGGTGGCTGCTCGATAAGATTTGTTGAGTTTTTGGCCAGAAATTCGTTCACAATGATAGCCTTGTGAGACGGTGCGTTATTAAAATGCACTGTACCACTCATACGCACGTGTTTTTGATAAAGTCGATTCACCGTAAGCCTTATGTAACATTTTCACCGCTTCGGCACACGAAATTCCATTTGCAATGCAAAATTTAAGACAGATTCTCTGTTCGATATTTTTATCCATTGTAAAAATCGCAAAACACGCTCGAGATGAACTGACAAAATGGCGCACTGTAAACAAACTAAATGACGCTCAAATTCCGCGTGAGTATAGAGGGCAGTTGTGCCAGCTTAGCGATAAAAACAATTTCAACAATCCCTTTAAGCGGACTTTTTAAATGTTCGATTCCCGGTATGTATGTACATTTTTGACAGAATGTATATCATTGCACTCGGGAGACTCTGCAGAATCGTTAGATATAAGAAAAGTTTGCATAATTGTCATAGCCGAAGCACAAAAAATTCGGAACATCAGAAGTATCTTATCTTGGTATTCTCGATCGGTGAGGTAAAAATGATTTTTGTCGGAGGACTTCTGATTGACAGCGGGATAAGAGGCCAGTGTTTTCCATTGAAGTGCTCGTAAATCAAGCCAACTGTGTTCCCCAGGAGCCGTTAATTGCCGGCTCGCTGGAATTTCTTGCAGGTGATCCTTTATCGGGCTTAATGAAGCCGACTGTGATTCAAGTCGGACAATCGTCGCGATAAAATTGCAGATAATCGTCCTGGCGCAGCGATCCTGATACGAGCAATCATTACACGATCAGCAGAGACCAAGGACTCCTCTCGATCCGTTGTAGCGACGCGATCGAGTGTTCTTGTCCGAGTGAATCGCCTCACTACCGATCGACTGAAGCATACCCTTCGATAGATACTTCACTCGAACTGGAGCGCAGTGCTAGCACGATCTCTTTCGGTTTTCAAACTGTCTTGTTACATAAGTGCAATTCATTAATCCGTTAATTTCGTTAATTCTTGGACGTTGGTCGCAAAATTTCTAACATTCCCATAACCAACGTCAATATTCATTAGATGGAGTTCGTTGACGGAGTAATAACTGATATTTGTAACCAAAAAGAATTTGTTTCTTTTTATTTTGTATACATTATCTTAAATTTCAATAACAATCAACTTTCTATTAATGATTTTTATCGTAAAAAATTTTAGAATAACTGTTATTTTTGGTTCCTGGTTATAATATTGTAAACGCTTATACTTACATTTTTTAAGCATCAATCAAGAAAGCTATCAAAATATTTTCTGCATATAAACATTCTACAAACTCTCTAGAATACAATGATTTATATTTTTATAACATTTAAACATATCTAAATCAGCACATCATGTATTGTATACAAAATCTACAATGTATGAGTGCTTTCTTATAGGTTTCAATGCGCTGAAGAAGATCGTGAAAACCGCGATCGTCCACCATCTTGGGGATCCGAGGAAATCAATTTTAATCAATACAAAGTTATGTGGGCGGTAGTTAACAGAAGATCGACGCGGTCAGAATACGTTTTTAATCTCTCCGGTTGCTTCCGAACGTGTAGTTTTGACCCTGGGGGTATACGTTGAATGATGGAAGACCCCCGGCAAGTGGTAAGGTGTTTCGCGTTGCACCGAATGAATAATTTATGCCCGCCGACAGAGCGTAGCCGGTGAAAGTGTTAAGTAGCAGGTGTTGCGGTCCGAATTCGCTGTTTACACCACCGTCGAGCGAATTTCGTTTCATTCTCCAACCCTGCGCCTCCCTCGCCGACACGAGTGCCCCTTATGTGCGACCAAAGCTGATTATGGAATATGCTCCGACACCAGAAACTATTTTGTATTATCCTGGACTGGGTATATCATTTTCATAAATCACATTGGCTGAATACACAGTATAGTTTTCAATGACATTATTTAATCAAATACAACCATTTCGTTTTTATTGATTTTTTCAATATCAAAGCCAGACCGAAGGAATTGTGACACTTTTCTGTTTAAAATGGGTCCAAACTCCGTATATAGTATATTATTTTTTAATAACATTATTTAATCAAATACAACCTTCTTGCTTCTGTTGATTTAGTGACATTTTTCTGGTTAAAATGAGTCCAAACATGATATAATTCGGGGCATATTTGCTCGTTTAATTCACGACGCTATACAGGGTGTCCCAAAATTCCTTCAACAGCCGGAAATGGGAGGTTCCTGACGTTATTTGAAGCAACATTTTCCTTTGCAAAAATGTTATCCGCGGCTTCGTTTAGGAGTTATTAACGAAAAACACGGACCAATCAGAGCGCGAACTAGACGTGAGTTGGCACAGTCAGCCAATAGGCACTTGGCGCGCCGGCTAGACTGTGCCAACTCGCGTCCAGATCGCGCTCTGATTGGTCCGTGTTTTTCGTTAATAACTCCTAAGCAAAGCCGCGGATAACATTTTTGCAAAGGAAAATGTTGCTTCAAATGATCTCAGGAACCTCCCATTTCCGGCTGTTGAAGGAATTTTGGGACACCCTGTAGAACCACGATTATGCGAACCGATGATACATGAATTCTCGATATCCATTGAACAAGTAAATATGATCCAAATGGTATCGAGTTTGGACTCATTTTAATCAGAGAACTCTCACGAATATGTTGGAGAAAGTATTATAAAGAAAGAATCCAAAGGAAATTTTGTGATTGGATACTAAATTTAACTATCCCGGTATTTCATCGAATTCCATTTTTAAAGTACAATTTTGAAGACCCCCAAATAATACATCACCGAAATTAATAATAATAAAGAACAAAGCAAAGTCCTTATCACCCGATCACCCCACTCGATTACAACTTCCCTAATCATGGCCAACCCCCTCCAGCGTTGATCACGCGCTGTTAAAGTCCACCTTAGCTCCTCCATCCCAGACCTAACCCAAAACTAGCGAACTTGGAGGTGAGTGGTGGGGGTAGTGGGCCACTTTCGCAGTCCCCTTTGCCCGAATTAAGTAAAACACACGAGCATAGGGGTTAGCCTATTAACGATCGACCCCGGAAGTCGAGCGGGATCTCATTAGGACAGCTTTGGGGGGAGGACACCTAGGAGGATTATGCCTCGGGAACGGTGCAGTTCCACGGTGTCCTTGGACTGCTGGTCAGGGAAAAGGGCCACGGGGAAGGGTGCTGGGAGAAATGGGGAGCCACGTGAGTGCTCCTGCGTCCTGGATAAGCCTGGAAAACGCCGATTTTGTAGCCGGGGCTTCTGCCGGAGGATAGTCAGCCTCCACTTGCCAGCAGTATGGCCGGAGTTGAGTATCTACTTTCGCATACGGTCTCCACAGTGCCGTCAAGGGTCCCGAGCTACTTTATCACGGGAGCGGAGCTGCTGAGTGGAAAATTTAGTAAAGATAACCGGACGCGTTAGCTCGTCGCCATAGAAGTTTCGAGGGACACCGTGGTCTTCTTGCCTCATAGTTGATCTGCGTGCCGGGTTTACGGGCCTGCGGTTTGAGCAAGTTTTCAGCGGTTGAAAAATTACAAGATCCCAGGGTGGGCTTCTTCAGGGTTGGATGATCATCATGAGGGTTGAGAAAACTTGGGGTTTTTGGAAATTTTGTGGGTATTGCAGGAATACCGGACATTTTCTGTGTTGGGGTCATTCGATTCTTAGGGTCAGTAGTATACAATGTATACATTGCCTCCAGAGTTGTGCTAATTCAATTATATTGTAATTCGATTACGCAATTGAATTATTTACATTGTATTTCAATTATATGTATAGTAATTCAACTACGTCGTAACTGAATTACATAATTCAAACCCTTCAATGAATTCAATTACTAAGTATAATTAATTAAAATATAATATAATTAAAATACAGCTCTCCAAATTATAGCCCAGAACTTTGAAGAAGTGCGATATACTTTTATGTTTTTCTTTCATATACTTGTTTAGTGTCCTTGTTCCTATTTTATGTAGTTTAATTACGAAATATTTTATAATTGTACTCCAATTGCAACTACGAATTACATTGTAATTTATAATTACAACGTATTTTATAATTGTACTCCAGTTGCAATTACGAATTACATTGTAATTTATAATTACAACGTATTTTATAATTGTACTCCAGTTGCAATTACGAATTACATTGTAATTTATAATTACAACGTATTTTATAATTGTACTCCAGTTGCAATTACGAATTACATTGTAATTTAATTGAAAGAAGACTTGAATTATAAATTATTGTACAATATGGCTGAACTACAATGTAATTCAATTACCTCGTAATTATAATTCCTGGAGTACCTAATTCAATTATAATTCTGCACAACTCTCCATGTTACAGAGGCCCACTCGATGTTGAATGACGTTAGGTTTGTTAGTCGAAATCGAGTATGCTTCGGTTCTACTACTGGTGCTTATCATGATATGTAGACAATATATATATATATTTTAACAATTTAAATAATTTAATTTTGAAGTTAATTATGCTATTTTTATGATATTAACAAAATTTAGAGAGCGAACGTGCTGTACCCCGCGGTCGCGGGATAATCCTCTCGTTTTGGAGAGTGACGGGATTTTATGCAACAACGAAACAGTTCCAAAATTTATTGTTGCCCAGCGCAGAGGGCGCAAGATATCAACTGGTTTTTAGCGGTGTCGGTATTTCAGATCGTCCGACACAAAAGCCCGTACAATGATTGGCCTACTCCTGCATCCCCCGTCTGTAATTTTGCGACTTAGAATAAGTTTAAACAATGGCAAATGGAAGCAGTGCCATCTGTACACGAAAAACGAAATTGTTTTCCGAACAACTTAATATATTATACCCTCGGCGATAAACAGTTGGCACACCCGATTGATTTAGGCATTTTCGCGCACCCTGCCCCCATGCCTCACGTACTATGATAACAGGTGACCAAACTGTATCATTGCGAATATTTTTAATAATTGTTATATACGTTAATGTAAGTAAGTAATTTATCAATTTCAGCCTCCTTGCCCGCGAAACGTTTATTAATTATGATATATATTTTTGCGGAAGTGGAGCAACGAAACGGGATAAAACGGAACCGAATGAACGCGGCGCGCGCGTACAAAGGAATTCGTCCTCGCGAAATCGCGCAACGCTGCTCGAAGTTACCGTTCCGCCCCCTCCGTAAAAGTAAACGAATTTTCGAATGGCTGTTCGTTGGCTTTCTTTTTGGTCCTCGCAGTGAAACGGTTGTCACTTCGGTTCCCTTTGTAATAAAATCTCGCAGCAGGACGACACACGCCCGCCATCAGGAGAAACTGGGCGGTTCGCCAAGCGTTTCATTTTCGAAGCTGAAAAGAAGTCACCTGCGACGGGGCAAGGGTGGTCTCTCGGCACGCTTGTCCCCACCATCGATGCTTCCGTAGTCCCAATGTTTAGGCTTTGAGGGCACACGCTACGTCTCGCATGTGTGACCTCTTAGCCAATATTTTGGTGGAAAATACGTGCGACTCGGGGCGTACTCGCATTCCTTCCAAGTGACTGCTTTTCAACCCCCATAATACATTCCGGCTAGTTCCCAGAGTCCGTTGCCGCTCGCTCTACACCGCGAAACCCGTTACGTAATTTCTGATAGTACCAGCAGTCGCCCGGAAACAGATACTTATCGTTTTTTAAAACCCCGCCGCGGTAAACCCTCGATTTTAGGGGCGCGGTTTAACAGCCTACGGATTTCATTGGCGAAAAAAGCCCGCAGCTGAGATTGCACTACCCCCACCCCTTGCAATAAGAGACATCTTAATATTCTCATTTAAACCACATTGTTCATTTCTTTAATTCAATTACACAGTTCCACAATTTTTTAATTTTTCCCGTGTTATTCAATTTTGAATGCACCTCAATTTATTTTAATTTCATTTCAATTATGTAATTTGGTAACGTAATCTCCATTTTTAATTCTACAAATTGTTGAATGTATCCCATGCAGAGATGCGCAGAATTACGATTGAATTACTCCAGGAATTATAATTACAAAGTAATTGAATTACATTGTAATTCAGTTGTATTGTAGTTTATAATTCAGATCTTCATTCAATTAAATTACAATGTAATTCGTAATTGCAACTGGAGTACAATTATAAAATACTTTATAATTTAATTACATTAATTACGAATTACGATGTAATTAAATTAAAATTAAAAATTAAAGAATAATAAAGAGTAATAGGTAAGAAGAGGTTAAAAATCCATGCGAAGGTTTCAAAGAGAAGGAATTTATTATTTATAAATTTATAATATCTGAATAGAAATAACTTCTGCGTTACACAATATATAATTCAATTGCGTAATTGAATTACAATGTCATTGAATTAGCACAACTCTGATCCCATGTAATGAATTCTTTAATTTCATTCAAATGAATTTCCAATTTCGTAATGTCACGCCCATTTTTCATTACATAATCGTTCAATTAGCCTTCATTATTAATTCTCTAGTTTGAACGCTACTTTTCTTTGGTGTAACATCCGTTGAAATGTTTGAATGAATTGGAGATTTGAACGATTCTAATCTTCAAAAAGTAATTTGAGTTATTCGATTTATTAAGGGTACGGATTTCCTAAATTTCGTTCGCGTCTTTTTAACATAATTCCAGCATAATCCCGTGATATATCCCGGTGATGTGACGTAAGTGGAGCAGGGGTCGTCGAAAAATTCGACTTTCGGATACTGTCAATAATTCATAGCAGCGTCGGTATTCTCGTTCTGCATTCAGAGCCCTTTGTCACTCCGCTCGCCGACGGAATAACATGTCTGACCCAAAAACGAGGGTCGCTTCGACTGCGCTGGCGGCGATCCAACTTTTCCGCGGTTGTTCTTTCGATCTCTGCCCGCGGTTCCTAAGGAAACCCTGGGACTCTGGTCGACTATTCGATAATTTGCACAAGCATTACTTTCCGTACCGCTATTATCCACCATATTTGAATCTCAACGAATTTCAAAAAATATCATTTACAAATATATTACATTTTTAAACGTACGAAGGCACGTCGAGCTTCAATTTTTTTCTTATATTTAAGAGCAACTTTTGTATATAAAAATGATTTATAGGAACAGTTTATATAAAACTAAACACTTTTGCCTAATTAGTTTTTATTTAACTAGAATGCGGATTTTATGCATTTATGACAAAAATGGGTGGATGTAATTTAAAACAGCAAAATCATTGAGACAATTTAAGAACATCCATATGTTATTTTGAATTTGTTAAAAATGTTAAAGATGGAAAGAAATTGGTATATGCTTTCTGTGTCGTGTAATTAACGAAGAAAATTTTTATTTTGAATATTTTTTTAAATAATGCCAAAAAATACTTGAAATCATTCAATTTCATTGAAATATCATTTAGACGTAGCGAATACCTAACTTTAATATGCTTAAATAATATTTAGAATATCATGTTTGAAAGGGGGGAAAAGCAGTGATGTAGGTACAGTTAATGTTATCCGATGAGCTAATACTAAGCGAGCGAAACGTTTTGGTATTTCTGCCCGAACGTTTAATATGGGTCGCGTGTTGCGCGAATTATTTACACGAGAGGCGGTCACATGTTTAACTCCCTCCAGGCTTTTTGCATGGTTCTTGCCATAAATCTGGCGGAATGTCAAATGATAATCTTGTCATGGTGGGATTTTATGCTGCTCGAGTATGCGACGCACATTGGCCTCTTTCACTAGACACTGGGCAATATTTATCTTTTTTTTATAATAAAAGATCATTTTTTAAGAATTCCGTTAAAATTCACAAAGTTCGCAGAAAATAATGAAGTTCTATAGTCCTCCGACCTCTTTTTGTCACTATTGAGAACACTTTACATTTTTTGGGGGGCTTACGAGCTAAAATTTTGAAACAATTGTATAAAGTAGAGTTAAAGTGCCCCTAAGATCTGCTTTTCATTTCATTGAGATACCTTAAGTAGTCATCGCGAAATGTATTGTTGAAGTTAGGGGTGGTTTGCCAAATCTACAAGCTCCTATTGTACCAGGTCATTCAGACAATTCGTAGCCTGACACACAGATGATATTGGTAGCAGCAAAAACATATCGTTGTTGAAAACATCCTTCCTTGATGTGAACATACCATACATTCCAAATCGATCTGTGAAATAGCTTGCTTCAGGCAGCTGATTAAAGTGGACGTGTTTGCTTTGGTTAGAAAAATGGAAAACTTGAGAAATCGTGCAGTCATTGAATATTTATATAAAAAAGGATTAAGCGGAAAGTCGCCAGACCTGGACCCCCTGACTTCCATTTGTTCCCAAACCTCAAAATAATTCCTACATCGCAGGCGTTTTTCATCAAATGAAGAAGTTACAGCAGCCGTAGATGAGGATTGCAGAGGTCTCGAGGAAAATCATTTCACAGATGGGGTAAATGAATTAGAAAATAGCTGGAAAAAATGTATTGAGCTTAGGGGAGAATTTACTGAAGAATAAATGTATTTCGACTCATCAGTTCATGTCATTTAATTGTTAGGCTACGAACTTTCCGAATGGTCATTAAATACAGGGTGTCCCAAAATTCCTTCAACAGCCGGAAATGGGAGGTTCCTGAGATCATTTGAAGCAACATTTTCCTTTGCACAAATGTTATCCGCGGCTTTGTTTAGGAGTTATTAACGAAAAATACTGACCAATCAGAGCGCGACCTAGACGCGAGTTGGCACAGTCGGCCAATAGACAGTTGGCGCGCCGGGCCGATAGTGCCAACTCGCGTCTAGGTCGCGCTCTGATTGGTCCGTGTTTTTCGTTAATAACTCCTAAACAAAGCCGCGGATAACATTTCTGCAAAGGAAAATGTTGCTTCAAATGATCTCAGGAACCTCCCATTTCCGGCTGTCGAAGGAATTTTGGGACACCCTGTATAACAAGAATAAGATCTGTCAGCACACAATAATGAATAAACGAATATGGAAGAAATGTTACAGCTAGGTAAAATGTTACAATTAGGCATATACGCGGTTAGGGTTAGGGGTAGGTTTACGGATTAACATCCATAAGATTCAAACCGCCATAACTTCAGATCCACGCAAGCTATCAAGAAACTTTTTAGACAAGACTTGCTCAGTTTTCCCAGAAGCACACAGCCATACAAATATTTCAGAAAATCGTGTTTCCTCTAGTTTTCGGCGCTTATAACTTCCGACGCACGCGGGATATCAAGGGACCTTTCAAACAAAAGTTGTTCGGTTTCGCGGGTGGTGTATAAATATTGCATTAAATCGCGGTTCTCGAAATCCAGCGGAGTAGAATTCCGGCCGAGTTTCTTCCGCGGCGGCACTGTCACGCCGAAACTTGTCGGCAAAAAGAAGTTCTGACGAACGTTAATGCAGCGACGCGCGGCGTGTCGTATGAATAATTTATGTTCGCCGCGAGAACGAAAGTGCCCGGTAACAGGTGTTGCCGGGAGGAGAACTGGCTGTTGGTCGGACTCCGCGACGTTTTATTCCTCCTCCGGTGTGCATCTGTTGACGTTGCATAATACGTTAATAAACGGCACCCTGCCTCCCCCGCGACAACAGATACGCCGCGCCGCCGGGGAAGTTCGGGAGAACTCGCGCAGTTCGTTACAAATGTTGCGCGCTAATGCAGGTCCCGCGAGCTGCGAAACGGAACCGCGAAAATGTGGAAACGCGCGCCGGGCACTTGCAAACTTCCCCCACAGGGGTTGCAATGCATTCGCGAATCTTTAATGATTTCTTAACCGCAACGCCCGGCGGCATATTTAGAACCGGCGCGGTGTCCAAAGTTTCGCCGGAGATCCCGGCTACCCGACAACAATTTGCCACTGCTAGGAATCAACGGAACGATATCGCACCGACCCGCTTTCGTCAACGCCTGTATTTTAGTTGTAGGGGTGCGTTGCCCAATGCGAACGCCTGCCTCGTCGCAGCACAATAAAGCGGTAACGACAAATCGCGCGGCTATGTTTTTCAGATCGACCGACAGCGCAAGCTTCGGGCTTCGGATTTGCGGTGGTCTGGATCGAAACAAACGATTTTTCGCCTTAGTTGAAATGTTCGAATTTGGAAAATTCTCGAAAATGTAGTTCGTTCATTCCTCGTGTGTTTTATGCGGGGACAATATTTTTGAACAAAAGGATTTAGTACAGGACGACGGTGGAGGCTCTACCCTTTAAAACGAGCTCGGCTGAATCGTCATAACATTTTTTTTGGTGGTGCTAGAATTTTTTAAATGCGGGAGAGTTGAAATTGGACACATTGTAAGACAATATTCTAACGTGTTGTTTGGAGCAACATTTTCTTTGAAAAAATCCACATACTAGGGTTGAAAGGACAGGTTTCACCCCTTAAAATGAGAAGTATTGTAAAAGAATGCTACCTTCTGGCGCGTTTTTTAGAGCAACACCATTTTTGAAAAAAATCAACTGGCGGTGGTTGAAAGGACAGGTTTCACCCTTAAAAATAAGTCTAGATAGGTTGCCCTGCGATATTTTTTGCAGAAGTTACAACAAGTGGAATAATGCCAATTATTTCCAACAAGATTTGCAATTTGTATTGTTATCATTGTTATGTTAATGATATACAATGTTCAATTCAGAATTGGAATAGAATTTGTGCAGCGGTTTTATGGTATCGAGCGTTGTGTTATCAACAAAAAGACAATGTTATCTATTGCAAACTGTTCCAGCGTAAACTGCTGGTGTGTTTACGCATCATGTTAGTTATTCTTCGACCTATATACCTGTCACATTATGCAGTATGCTAATGAATAGCTATTGTCATGACCCGTACCACACGTAGCAATAACACAAACAATCCTGACAGAAGCAGCTTTTATCGATAAGCGCCTCGATCACAGTTAATTTGTCCATAACGCTGTCCGATTTCGAATAACATACAGTGTCAAATTTCTGCTGCTGTCAATATCGGTTCAGTAATCACCGAAATTAGTGCGCCATTCATTCTCGCCGTTTATAATGAGTAAACATACATGAATCCAGCATTAAAACGTTTAAAGCAGTACTTCAGTGTCCTTTCATATAAATTATTGAATATCGTTGGACAAGCAATTCAAAATTCATACAGGGTGCAGAAGTAAAGGAGAAATAACTCCCACATTTCAAAAGAGGATTGAAAAGAATTGCTACAAAGTAAGATGATATTATTCAAATATTCTTGAACATTTTTCTAAATGAACCTTTTTGCTTGAAAAGGACGATGGTTTCAAAAAGTATCCAAATTTTTGTTGAGTGTCAGGAATTTTTTTCTAGGCAACTCGTGAACTTTTCGGAATGAACTTTCTTTTGTCTCAGAGAGAGTACTTTTGTGCAGCTTTCCTAATTTTGTGGTCACAACATATTAACAACTGTCAAAGATATGCCATTTCCTCCGGAGGTGTTTCCTTAAAGATTAAACAGTACTTGTTTAATCTTGTCAAGAAAAGAAGCTGACCTTTGGGAATTTTTTTCTAGGCAACTTGTGAACTTTTCTGTGTCCCTTGATATAAATTATTGATATAAATACCAGAAGAAATAACTCCTACATTTCAAAGGAGAATTGAAAAAAAGTGGTACGAGGTATTACAAGAAACTTTTTATTTCCCAAATAACACAGTGATTTTTCTAAGTGTGGGAGTAATTTCTGCCGCACCCTGTATAACCAACAGTAGGTCTTTGTAGACATTAAATGCTCATTTATTAATCTGATCATTAAATTGTTCATTTTCAAAATATTCTATTTCGAGAAGGAAGTTCAGAATTCTTTGCCATCATAAATATTGCATCCTGTTTAACACCAGGTTTACGGGACCCGTCAAAATGACGGGTATATAATATCGGAAAAATGGCCAAAAATTTGGAAGGGCACATTCTTGTTATATGTTTATAAAATAATGTGAAATTAAACAAAGTTTGAGTCGTACAAAGTTGAGAACACAGGGAAGTCATTGGAATAAAATGGCAAACGAGAGGCAGATCAACAGTTTTTGATAATGGCATGTTAGGGCCATGGGCTTAGAACCACTGTCCCATATCGACAGACTAATACATTATATTCGGCGAAATCGAATTGATCCCGGCCGGATTTTGTGCGAAGTGGAGACGACCGAATGATTTATTTTGTCCGGCTACGCGAATGCGAGCCAATGGTACATCAAACGCTACGCTAGAAATCAATACGACGGAAGTGGGATAATGGACTTCGCCACTCGATGCATTTCGATGCACTGGACCCTTTACATGGAGTCATTCCGGCGATATTTTCAATGTAAAACTGTACCAAATCAAAATTCGCCACTGCCCACGCGAAAAATTTCCAGCCAAAGAATTTCAGAAATTTCTTTTCAGAAAACTAGTTCCACTTTCCGATATGCACCTTTTCTCTATCGGAAAGAGAGAAATTTCGAGTCACTCTCACACGTTTCATTTTTTCGACAGAAATTGCTTGAAGGACTGGACTTGGTTATAGAAATGTGATGTTTGGAAATTTTTTGTGAAGAAACTTGTGGTGTTTTCGGGATGAATCTTGTTTTGTCACAAAGAATGTAGTTTCGAGTATCCATACGAATTTTTTCATTGAAAAATATTAATAATTCTTAAAGATAAGACCATTCCTCCGGAGGTCCTTTTTCAAACCTCAAGCATTAATTTATATTTCGTCAGAGAAGAACGATGATCTTTGGAAATTTATTTCTAAAAAACTAGTACACTTTCCGAAATGAATGTTCTTTTGTCTCAAAGAGGGCAGTTTTGAGTGTCTGTCTAAATTTTTTCGTTATGCAATTTCAACAACTGTCAAAGATATGACAATTCCTCCGGAGGACTCTTTTCGGAGAAGAACTGACGCGGTTTAATAAGACAAACGTACATAAATTAACAAACAGTAAAACCAAGGTTTCAAGGAGAACAACCGAGGGAACAAAATAAACGACAATAACGATATTTTAACCATACATACGTTACCACGTTCATTACACTGCACAATATCGATCATACGACATACACGGCATACATCATTGCTTACATGATAACGCACTTCAGCTAACAAGTTTTTATTGCGTTTCTATTTTAAAATACATAACAAACCGGTCTGGTAACAAATTCTCATGGTTCGGCTTTATCAAAAATATGGCCGCTATGTTTTACCAAGTCTTCGGAGAAATAAAGTTAATTAGACTTCTTTATTTGAATGCGTCCCCGATGTTATAAAATTAAATGGAATAATTAATTTGTTAATGCTGCTTCGCGGAATGAGACGAAGTGTAGGAACGTTAAATATTTAAAAAGAAAGGAGGAACAGTCTTAGGCAATTCATTTGAGTGGTTACGAACCACTCTCGAAAACGACGCGAATCCGCGCGCGCACCGTGCTTTTACAAGCAATCTAGTGGAGCCTCGATATCAGTTAAGGTTTCGAGTTATGCAAATTACGTTCCTCTGTACATACTTACCGTCGGAGTGCTGTTTACCTTCGCAACGCCGCCGTGCCGCCGGAAGAAACTTCCCGGCTGCCACCGAGTTCGTTCTTACTTCCCCGTTTCGTTCCCTGTTTCCAAATCGTCCCTCGTAAACCGATCAAATTACCTTTATCAATTTTTTTTAGAGCCTCGGGAATTTATTCCCCTTCTCGCCTATTGCTCTCCCTTCCTCTCCGTGGTCGTAAACCATTTTTCTCGCTTCAAAAAGTCGAAAAGAACAGAGGGGAAACCGTCCTGCGAGCGTGAATTTTTATCGATTCGCACTTTTTGCGCTTCAACGGCGTATCATGTGCAAATGATTCTGCAGACTATCCTGAATACAGCGTAACATGTAAAAAGTGAAAATATATTTAAAAATGATCGAATCATTTTTTAAAAAAGCACATTTCATCGTTCTCTGATATTATTTATGAAATATTCTCGAGAAAAATGACAATATTGAGATAGTTAACGATGGATGTTTATAGGTTTCGTGCGCAGAATCCACAATTTGAAAACCATGTGTCTCTTTCTTAGATTTTGTTGCGTTTCGTAAAAAACGAGAAGAAAATGCGAAACATATTCGCAGCTCCGCGCAACAGAATATTTATTGAAAAATTAAAACCGTGGACGGGTCCGTCAAATGTTTGTTACACGATGTTACAAAGAGCCATGTCAATTTTTACTATGATTTATGAGGTTTGTCAACCATCACTCTCGCCCCTTCCGTCCGCTATTGTTACATTCTACGTCGATCTTGCGCGCCAATTTTTCGCGATGCCACGCGAACTGCTTCGCTGCGTAATCAATACATTCCAGGTGCTGTGCCTGCAGGCAATGGTGAAAACAAACTTGGAAGAAACGACCCGGAACGAATCTGTTTATGAGCAAAATTATGTAATCTATTTCAATAAACTCGTTTAAGGAACTGTACTCTTTGTCAGCGAGAGGAAGATGATATTACTCGAATATTCCTGCACATATTTCTACATGAACCTTTTTGCTTAAAAAGAAGGATGGTTTCAAAAAATGTCCCAATTTTTCTTGATTTTCAGGAATTTTTTTTCTAGACAACCGTTAACTTTTCGGAATGAACTTTTTTTTGTCTCAGAGAGAGCAATTTTGTGCAACTTTCCTAATTTTGTGGTTGCAAAATATTAACAACTGTCAAAGATAAGCCATTTCCTCCGCAGGTATTTCTTTAAAGATTAAACATAATTTTTATCTTGTCAAGAAAAGAAGCGGACCATTGGGAATTTTTTTCTAGGCAACTTGTGAACTTTCCGGAATGACCTTTCTTTATCTCAAAGAGGTTCTACCACATTTGCTAATTTTTCCGCTGGAAAACAACAATTTTAAAACATCATTACTATTTGAAAACGAACTAGAAACTGGTTTTCTAAACTTAACAATTCTAAACAAAATGTAAATATTAATAGTTTCAAGTTCGCTAACGGTTTCATTCGGATATTTTTCTGGAGATTACTGATGTAACGGGCATGGAAAAAATTGAGCTAATTCCTGACGTGCCGCGAGGAGCAGAAATTAATCTGTGTGCTTAATAAGGTAAATATCTCCAGAGATTTAAACATGTCCTCTGCGAATGTATTGTAAAATACAGGAGAGTTAATTTTCCTGAATCCACGAGGGAAATCGGTCGTTCTATTCCCACTGTTAATCTAACTTCTTTTTTTTTTTTGTACACGTAGCGAAGAATATTTATCCACACCGAAAAAACTGTTTCAGGGTATTTTACAATTTCCATTGTTCACTAACAACGAACCTTCTCTTTGAACGACGCAATACCAGTGCACAGTAAAATAAATTTGCAACACTAACAGATAGAATTTTCATTAACTTCGCCGTTACGTTGCTAAACGTACATTTCAAACGCGAAACGTTTCTTTCACTTCCGCTGTTTTTTTCCAATAAAAAATTATTAATGTCCACGGAAGAGGATATTATTTTTAAAAAGAACTTTGAGCGCTGCATAAGTGCATTTTTCTGCACAAAATACATAGAATCGACAGGGATGATTCTTTTCGCGGCCACTGTAACGTCAACGAACGATTTCATGGCCCCGTGGCTGCGTCATAAAAATTCCGCCATTAAAAATCGCATTCTCCCTCTCGTTCCTGCCACGTGCTCCTTGTTTTCCCGCTTCCTCCCGATTTTTCATCGCGACATTTCCGCCTCTACATACTCGGAGGAGCACCGGTGAATTTTTCTCGAATTCCCGAATCCCTCTGTCCGCCGATCCCCAATGGTTCTGAGCCGTTGTCCCTCTCTCTTCATCGCGGCAGCCACTACGTAACCATTGTCCCATGAAATTGGACGTCATTCACGTACCGGATGTCCATGACTCTTTCACAGCGACCGCTCCGCATCGCATCGTGGATGTAACGATCGCCGGGCAGAAACTACGATCGCGTGTCACACGATTTTTCCCCGTAACGCACCCCATAATTACTGGATCCGCCTGCGAAACGTCTTAATTAATCTTTTTATCGGCAGACGACAATCGGGATCGAAGAACCGCTTGCCTCCGAACCATTTTTTTTCCACCCCCCTCGCGAGGCAGCGAAAATTTAGAAAAAAATCCTTTAACCCCTTGCCGTACCTTTCCTTTTACGGTCACAGTGGTTAGAACGTCTTTATGCACAAAAATGTCGTAGAAGGGAAAAGAAAATGTATATTTTTTGTATGGCTACTATCTCGGGAACCTCCCATTTCCGGATGTTGAAGGAATTTTGAGACACCCTGTACACGCTTACTATTTGATATTTAGTTTGTTCGAATCTGGACTGCTCTTTACTTTGCAGATCGAAGTTTCGATCCTGTAGGATAAATGGTTCAGGAGTTATGCTTGCTTAAAGTTGGGCAATCTGCAGTGTTTTCGACAGGTAAGGACGCCGCCATATTGGTTTGTAGTGACGGTCGCGCGTCGCGTACCGAGTTGGTTGGTGATTAGGTCGGTTGGTTATCAGCTCGCGGTCGTCACTACGATATGGCGGCGCCCTTACCTGTCAAAAACACTGCAGATTGTTCAACTTTAAGCAAGCATAACTCCTGAACCATTGATCCTACAGGATCGAAACTTCGATCTGCAGCCGCCCCGGGTACAAATCTACTGGATTACATACCAAATACATCAGAATTTATAGGAGAAAGGCATAAATTTTGAGTCCGGTAAAGTTTACTCCGAATCTGTTAGTCGTCAAGAAAAATGCTTACATGATGTCGACCTCTTCTGTAGATGTTACTCTAGGGGTGTTTTTAAAAATGTAATTCTATTTTAGATGATCTAAAATTATATGCACAAATGTATGAAGGAGAGCTGATATCCACTTACTACGTGGTTTTCAGTTTGTTCGAATATTACAATTTTTTTTGTCCAGTTGAATTGAGTGAAATATTTCCATGCAGCACACATTAGCGTGAAAGGTGCAATAAACATTTCTTTTCTCCTGTTAATCTTTACAGATAATAGCAGTGGTGCTGCGCAATAATTTGAAATAAATTGCCAGTCAGGAAATAATTCGACCGCTGGAAAACTGGTAATAGCTCGCCCATTATATGTCTGGCTATTACTAGGAGAAATAGTATGTAATAAGCAGACACGCGAGAACACGATGGATGTATGTAGCTCGGGGAGCCCAGAATCGAACCGAAAAACCATAACACATCATTCAATCGAAAAGCTCGTATCGGAACAACAGAAACCGGAGAAATTCTCATTTCGCAGCCAATTTATTATACATCCTCTTTCAATACAGTCAATTATGTTGCATAATATGGAGTGGTCGCAAGTTAAATTTTTCTCATCTTTACAGGTGAGCAAAAATTTCCAAAAAATTACACGAAGTAGAACTAACGTGCAGTTATTATTTGCATTTTGATACGTTCGAATATCTTAAATAGTCGTTGAGAAAAACATTGATAAATTTGACAGTCCTCGTTTCTTGTGGTAGATATCAAGGTGTGATTCTCGAGAGATAATTTTTCTTATATAAACAGATTATTTAAAATTGTGAAAAAATATATAAAATAGCGCTAATATGCAGCTATGATTTGCATTTTTATTCGTTCGAATATCTTAAATAGTCATCGAGAAAAACACTTGTAAAGTCTTCATTTCTTTTGGTAGATATCACCCAAGGGGTAGTTTCCTGAAGTAAATTCTTTACCACAACAGGTGATCTAAAATTATGAAAAAATAACATGAAGTAGAGTTCATATGCAGCTATAATTTGCGTTTTGATTCATTCGAGTATCTTAAGTAGTCATCGAGAAGAACGCTCTTAAAGTGACCAGTCTCAATATCTCTTGGTGGGGTGGTTTCCGAAAATTTTTCCTGACCTTACAAAGTGATCTAAAATTTTGAAAAAATTAGATGAAACGGAGCAAGCATGCAGGTGTCACGTGCTATTTCATCATGGGTGCAATCGTTCGAAACCGGCGCATAATACAGAGGGGAAGCGTCGCGACAATAACAATGCGTCCCGGTGAATCGCGTTTTTCCGCGGGGCCCCGGGTTTATGACCTCGTTCATCAGGAATGGGTGAAAAACAGTAGACGGGGAGGGGAGGGTGGCGCGGTCGCGCAATAAAATTACCGGGAGAATCGTATTTATTACGAGCACTAGTAATTTTATCGGGCAAATCCGAAGACAAAGTGCGTCCGCGGGTCCGTTCTTTCGCGGGCGGCGCACTCTGCTAGCCGCCAGGGCCGCTCGTTCATCATGATGATCTAATAACTGACCGCGGCAGCGGCAGAGCGAGGGGAATAAAATTAGCCGGCACTGTATTTATTGCGAGCACAATTATTTCGCCGGGCCGAAACTCTCCGCGAATTCGTATTCCTCGCCCGGTGCCCGGCGACTGCGCGCGAGTAAACGGATTAAGTAATTACCCGAAACGATGCCACGGTGCAACGAAAACGCAGCCATCCGGCTACGTGCGCTTCGCCGCGATAATTCCGCGTCAGTTTTATTTTCAGTGCACGCCCCCTGGTCCGCTGTTTACGACGTGCGTAGCCCCCGTTAGGTTAATTCAATGCTCATTAGGAAATTTTCAAATTTTCTCCGCTTAACAGTGCATTGTTCCACGTTCGCCCGCGATTTCTATGTACGTATACACTGCCCGAAATTATTACGTCGGAAAGAAAGTTCTTACGGTTTTTGTTGTTTTGATTTTATAATAAAAACCGCGAGAACTTTCTTTCCAACCTAATACCATAAAACCAGCTGATTTTTTTGTGGAATCTTATAATTATGTCATAGTAATGAGGAACTGATGCACGATAGCATTTTAGGATTGATAAAAGAAACCATTTACACACGATTACATTCATAGGTATATTATTTATTTACCGAAAAACGTCAAGTTTTATAGTTTATAGTTTAACAAAAAACAAACTGCGAAATTTCCATAAAGCCACACGGTTTTTCAGTAGATAGCATCACGATTATTGACAATTTCTTCTGTATTTACAAATTAATACTCACAAGGGAGGTTAGCCAACCGTGACACGCCGATTTTAATGAAATTTTGGTATGATATAGAAAATTCAATCAATCATAAAAATATTTGAGTTCTGTAACCTCCCTCGTAAGTATTAATTTGTAAATATAGAAGAAATTTTCAATAATCTTGACGCTATCTACTTTAAAAAACGTGTGGCTTTATGGAAATTTCGCAGTTCATTTTTCGTTAAACTATATAACTACGTATTTCTGTAAATAAATAATACATCTATGAATGTAATCATGTAATTGATTTCTTTAAATAATCCTAAAATGCTATCGTGCATCATGATTATAAGATTTCACCAAAAAATCAGATGGCTTTATGGTAATTTCGGGCAGTGTACTACTTCCGTGTAAACGCTCTGATTTTGTTACAAATAATGACATTCGAACAATTGAAAGGGGCAGACAATAGAAGCGCAAACTCGCCTATTAAAACAGTAGTAAGACTGTTGGAGCCTCAGCAAATGATCAAACTTGCAGTAGAAACACGAAAGATATGACCGCTGACTCGCAACGTTATTTAATCGAGTGTCGCGAAATCATGTTTTCGCGGCGAGAATGATTTTTAATGAGCCAGAGAAAGAGAGGGAGAGAGAGAGAGAGATGTTGCAACGCGGATAAATTCGGAAAGAATGCAGGGGCGGCGGATAAAGCGGTCCGGCGCAGGGTTGCACGGGGATGCAAGTGTTTCCTTGTTACAGTGGCGGCCGCGATGCACCGTTCGGAGTCGTGGCAACGGGGCTCGTTCATCACGACGATCAAATAACCCTCTACCCGGAGGGCGGTGCAGCGGCGTGCCGTCTACACCGGCGAGATGGACGGCTCGCTTTGTTGCAGAAATTACGGGATTCCAGCCACCGGCGCTGAGTGTCCTCGGTCCCAACCCCACACTACCATCCCCGGACCACCCCCTGCATCCCCAGATCCTCCGCGTTGTTGTCCATCGTTGCGACCTCTGTCACTGTGCCCACGCATTCCCTCCGCCTTTTGTGCGGACCTCTTTGTCCGCGTTCGAGTTTCGATTTTAGACACTGACCATCAAATTAACATGCCAACAGTTCGAAAAACATTGTTCGACTATTTTCAGCAGTCGCACAGTGGGCCCAAACGCCAATCTAGCTGATAAAAAGTCGTATTTTCAATCACATACTATTACTTACTTTTTTATTTGTTTCCATTCTTAAATCCCTGTAGATCTTTAAATTATATTCTGTTTTGCTCTGAAGATTTTTTATATAGGGTAATATTTACGCAAAAGTCTATAGTCGCTGCGGCCTTTAGGAGTCTCCCAGAACAGTCAGTGCTTTTGCTACTGGTAAACGTTAATATTAAATGCGAATATTTTGCCTTTCATGGGTTTTGTAGAGGAAAGTACGTACTTTCATTCTGTAATTACAGAAGTTGCAAAAGTTAATGAATTTTCCAAATATCCGTGTTCAAAGGTAGTCAATTTTTTACTCCATGCATTTCAGTTTTTCGAATAGAAGTAACCAGATTGTTACGGGTTTGTCGAAGTTCCTGTTTGATTTCGTAATTTAGACTCTGTTCTTTAATTCTTGTAAAAATTAGCTGCCACTTTTTGCCAGGAATTGTTCAATGTAACTTTAAAGTTTATGAACAGTTTGCGATCACTCATAAAGAGGGTTTAAGATTTTTGTGGTTCATAGTATTGACTGAGAGGAGTAAAAAATGCTTAATCAATATAGGTCATAAAATTAATACTTCTAGTGTAAAACGGAACTTACGTTTTCTTGTCACAGCACATAAACGAATAGGATAGCTTATATTACTTACTTAATTGTAGGTGATATGAAGAATGTTTCGTGAAAGATTTTTTTTAATATTTTGAAAATTAACAGGATCAGAGTGTAAAAATTGCACGAGAAAACATGACAAGCAATTATGACTGTGTGCCCACACGGCGATAGACGAACAACAGCAGTAGTGACGATTCTAACCACAACAATAATATTGATTCTGATCTTAAATAACTTTAATTTTCGCGGAAATGCTTCTTCTCTCTAAAATTACATTAATGTAACTGACTATAAAAAGTTTAAAAAAATTTTTTTGTGGTCCAAATTACCATAAATTTAAAGATTGAAGTCTCCCGGTTACAACGACACCAAACACGTTGCAATAGGAAGCTGCGTCTGATCACTATGAGTTTTTATCAGCTAGATTGACGTTTGGGCCCACTGTGAGTCGTCGAGAAACGCATTCGTAAAGTTGTACGATTTCACTTCAAAAATTGCTCTCGAGATTCAATTTGAAATTCTTTTTTACCCCTTACGAGTCGGATAAAATTTTGAAAAAATTACATTAAGTAGAGCTAATGTGCTGCTGTTATTTGCATTTTGATTCATTCCGATATCTTGGATAGTCATCGAGAAAAATGCTTGTAAAGTTACATAAACTCTCGACCTCTTTCACAGATGTCATACGAGGGGGTGGTTTTCAAAAAGTAATTTTCTCCGATCTCAACAGGCTACCTAAAATTACGAAAAAAATATATGAAGCAGTTCTAATCTTCACCTAATAAACGCTTTTTAGCTTGTTCGAATATCTGAAGTAGTCGCCGAGAAAAATCTCGAATTACCGTTCCGCGACTCGAGTCTGCAAGTGCGCCCGGAAAGAATAATAACCATTCGTAACAAAAAAAATTCAGCTGACTGTTTCCTAGCTCCCAATCGTGTCTTCGGTATGTAAAGCTAATACCTCGAGTCGTTAAGGCTCGTCGTTTTAGCGTCTCCATAAATATTCGCTAATGCGCGTCCGCCTTAAGGACTCATTGAATCGGCGATTTTTTGCCGCGCGTAATTGCGCTCCGGCGACAACCCGACATCGAACGTAACAAGTGCGATGTTCTATTGTCTGATGAATCAATTGAGATCGGCAAAAAGGTCCTTTAAAGCACGAACATTGAAAGAAAAGTGAGAGGACGTACATATATCGAACGATAGCCAATCACAACACAGAGATCGACGAGTTCTCAAATCAATATTTAGCGACAATTATGAATCATGCCGATCCACCATAGCCACTTCACATGTGCTTGTATACCATGTAGATGTAATGGTAAATTAATAATTGACATTCAGAATATTTGACCAAAAGTTACATATAATACAATTGCTCTTGTATGTGAGAGCACAAGGTGTTTAATTCATGGGTGGAAAACAAATAATGCAACTTATTATGTGGAAATGTCATAAAAAATAGGACTTTTGAGGGCGATAGCGCCCTAGACCGATCTTTTATCTAGCGTTTTCGACTACTGAAAAACCCTATTTTTGTATTATCGAGAAATGAGAGCGCGAATCCCGCACCCTTGCAATCCTGGAAACGAGTCTACCGCCTTAAATTTCAAGTAAAAGCTCGCATGAAATAGAAATATCTGACCTTGTGTGTGTCAGAAGTGAATAAATCGGTATCAAAGCAGTACATTGAGGCATCGAGAACTTCTAAAAATTTTTTCCGTTTTTTTTTCTTTATTTTTAAGCCACATTCACGCGATCGAAGGAGCCAATACGAAGAGATTCGTAAGGCACGAGGAAACCCACGGAGTTCCCGTATTTGTCAAGGGCAGAGAAAATTAGTGACGCGGTGTACGACGGTCTTGTTGCATCAACATTGCAAGCAATACCGGGTCGCCGGAAGTACCTGCCAGTAGTAATAACCCGAAAGCGAGCGGACTCTTCGGCCGTTCCGAGGACGCTGACTGAGCTCGCAATCGGATCAGAAGTCGTGCCGCATTGCGGGGCAGAGTCTCTCTTTCTCTCTCTCCCTGGTTCAATCGTTTCTTACCACCCCCTCGAACGTGCATTGACAGCGCGGCGAACGTTCCTGCGTCCTTTTCAGAATCTTTTCGTTACTTTCCGCGTAATTGCCGCAAGAATTACATTGGCAATCGTCATCTCTGCCTACTCAAACTCACAACCAGCCTCTATACTCGACCACAGTTAATTATAATATGTTTATAAAATAAGCGGAGTAGATTGTCTTTGCATACAACCCTTAACACGATATTACAAGCTTCAGCAATTAAACTGCATGGAACTTCATTCGATTTAAAGTTACGACTGGAATTGCTTGTACAGTAAAGCTTCGATCTAAGGAAAACTCTCGGGCCCGTGCTGTTCCTTAGATCCTATGGTTTTACTATTTCTTTGTGGAGGGGATATTCGTTTTTTTAGATGAAGGCTTTACAGTATTTACGTAATATTAAGAAATTATATGGTGGTAACTATTCCGACTATTAGCTCGAAAAGTTTAAGCAACATGCAGTAATTTTTCCGAAGTAAGAATTCAAAGATAGCTCGCAGCGTGAAGTGTCGGAGGTAATTACACCGCGCAATATTTACAAAATTAGCCGAGTAGACCGCCTTTGTAAACATCTCCGCAAAAACGCATCAATTCGCACTTTCAGAGAGCGCGCCTTTTATTCGGGCAGGTGCGCTCTGTCTCTCTCCGGCCCGGGGAGCTTCGAATGCGTTTTCCTGAAAGTCTTTTCTGTCATTCAGAACGAGCGTTTAACTTTGTTTCTTTTTTTTCCTCTGCCGCGCGAGATGGCCACTTGCGACGATTAAAGTGTTGAAGCTTTTTCATCTTTTCAGCGGCGTGCGCCGCGCCGGTGCTCCGTTCGCTTTCCTCGTTGTGTATTATTTATCCGCGCTGCTTGGCGACCGTCGCAGGACACGGGAATCCTTTTATGCGGCGAGATGCGTCCACGCTTCGCGGCGCGGTCCACGGAGACGGGTACAAACGGAGGAAATTATTTTTAATTAGGATCGATATCAGAAGGATGGGGATCCTCTCTCGTACAAGACACGTGTCCAACTGCTGGAAGACGCGTTCTCAAGCTTCACACGAGGTCTAATTTTCACCAGAAAAAATGTCATAAATATGATAGCGAAAGTTGGCGAAGTTTCCGATTACGTCCATGCTCAGAATTCGATGAAATTTTGGAAATAGGTTCTTTTTTGACTAAAATGATGATTGTCAGAAGGATTTTTGGCGACTCGAGAAAAAAAATGTTTACCATTTTAATGTCACTCTCTACCTCACCGACACTACTCCAGGATTTTCGTTCGCGTGGACGGCCCCCCACCACATAACCCAAACTCGTGCTGATCGCATAATCTTCTTATTGTAGATATTCAATTAATTCGTTTAACAATTGGAATTTTGGAAACATTTCATATTAATCTCCAGAATATACATATTTGATATCTTCAAGTAATTGCAACAATGGATCATTACCAGCTTTGTTGACCTAATAGCGCACCATATCTCATCACAGATGACAATCGCACCTACGACTTTGTCAGTAAGGTAGAGAGTGACATTAAAATATTTTAAAAATGTTGTCGGTAAGATAGGAACTGACATTGAAATGGTAAAAAATTGTTTTTCGAGTCGCCAAAAATTCTTCTGACAATCATCATTTTAGTCAAAAAGGAACCCATTTCGAAAATTTCATGCAATTCTGTGCATGGACGTAATCGGAAATACAGCCAGATGACCTTCTAGGTTCTTCGGAGGAAACGACTGTTTCACGACTCGTCAATGTGAATCGCGATTACATGCTTTTACGTAATACGTTCCAATTCTTCTGAATAGCGTAAAAACTGTTGATCTCGCATCCTCGTAACGAAAATGTAGCGCGACCATGTCCCGGAAGGACGTAATGTTTCCCCGCGCAAAATGTCCGGCAGGCTGGCTAGGATATTCGGGATTTGTGTGTCCCGTACTACGCTTGCGGTCGGTCCTTCGCAATAAACATCGCCGTGTTTCATAAACTTTCGGCGACACGCTTCCTTTCGCGTAAACACGTGAATGGTTCTTTCGCGGAGTTCCGATCCCACTGTTTGCCCTTCCACTGCGCTCTGTTTACGCCTTATTTACTTGTGCGTGTTGCGAAATATTTACCCCGGTATGTATTACAACCTCGCAGTCACCGGGCACTTCGTGTGGCACAACGTCGTCGTGTCTTTGTGGAGTTGGAAAAAATGAAACCGAGAAGTTACACCAGTAAATAGAAAAATTATATTAACCCCTTGTCTTGCAATTTTTTTTACGGTTTCGGTGGCTAGAACTTTTTTTATAGATCGTAATTTCCTACAAAAGGAGAATATGAGTGACCTTGAAGGCGAATAAAATGGAAGAAATCATGTACAATGCAATTATTCTAGGTCGGAAGAAAGGTTTAACACTTTGTCGAGTAGAAAAAGGTTGAACCAAAAAGTGACATCGGTGAATAGAAAAATTATATTAACACTTTAACATTGGCGCAACATGTTTTACTATACAGCGGTATACCTCGTTTTAAAAAAATTACAGTGCTGAATTTATTTAGATTTCTCACAATTTTGATAACAATGTATGCATGAACAAAGAAGTTTATTTGATCATTTCTAATAGAAGCGTCTCTGTAATAATCATAAAATAAAAAATGTGAAATCAGTAATTTGACCGTTCATGGTCATAAAAACTGTTAAGAAATACCTTGGAATTATTTCAGAATTTTTTGAACGCAGATTTTGGGTCGTATCGATTAGATTTTACCTGGAAAATAGGTGGGTCTTCCCCCTCCTTGTTTTTCGTTATTGATACCTCATGGGATATTTTCTGGAAATATCGTCGTGACCTCTGTTGCTCGATCGGGGATGGGGACGCATAGTTTGCGTTCAGAGCGCGACAGGAAACGACGAAGACGTTGCACATAGAGTTTTGAAGTGTCATTTTAAAGCTGAAACTTTCGGCTTAGAGTTCGTGTTACAGTTAGAATTGCAATAAAATTTTGTGAGACCTGGTAGAGACATTTGAAGTTGAAAAGTATCGAGTGTGCTTTCTTGTGTGTTGTATGGCGTGACTGTGTTCTTATAGACGAGTTCACGCTTTTGAGGACCTTACCTTTTGAAACGAGCTAAGATAGGCCCTGCTCAATATTTTCTCCCTCACAGTTTTTTGAAAAGTTCATTCAGACGTTTGAAGTTATTCATCCGTAAAAAAGTACCGATTTTGTAGCGTATCCTAGCGCAACAAATTTTTTAATATATCATTTTTAATTTAATATAATTCTTAAGATAAATCAACTACTCAGCGGCGATGAAAGTGGAGGCTTTGCTCTCCGAAATGAGCCAAGATAGATCACTGTGCGATTTTTTTTCACCAGGTCATAATTTTTCGAAAATGTCAGAGACACTAACAATAAGTCAGACGTCTGTGAAAAATATCGTTTTGTGTTTCTAACGGGTTATCTAGGGCAATAAAATTTTTTATGAAACAAACTTGGAAAGTAAAAGCTGTGCTTTTTAAAATGAGCCCGGTTAAGTCTGCTTCCGGTTTGTTTTTTTATAATTTTTTACACAACTATTAACTAACCAGAAATTCAAACTTCGATTAATAACAGTTGCTAATAAAAGAAATAACGACTCGGAATTCTTTAATACGGTACGACGCAAACGGAGAATATAACGTTGACATAAATATTCTCGGTGAGAAACACCTGGCTAGTTTACGATTTAAATTTCTCCGTGGACAGTGTGCATTTCCCGTGTCGCGCGCGGCTTTATATTCTATTTTGACAATAAATTAGTTGCTTTGACGCGACGTAATAACTTACCTGCTTTGAAATTATTCACGAGCTCGCGGTGCACCGGCATTCTACGCTCCGACCATATTTTTTCGTGCGGTCGCGACACGTATATTCCTGAGTTTTCATTAATCACGAAAAAAGAAGGTATATTTCGCTATATATTATACTACAGACTGCCACACATATTTTTTTAAAAAATCCGTCTACGATAAATCTATTATACGATCTCTTTCGAAATTCGCGAATTATCCAAAAACGATTCAGTTAATAAATGTCATATATTTCACTTAGCTACACGAAAGGAGTACAATTTTCCGAGGTTATAAAATATTTCAAAACAATTGCAAAATTCATATAAATATTTGAAATTTTTTAACAATGCGTCCAACGGACCGAAATTATTTTACAATTTATCTGACACTGTTGAAGAAAAATGTTTTTCAATAGCGAAAGAGAAAAATGCATAGTTACAGTGAGTCACGAAAGCATTCGAACGCTCTGAAATGAAAAGTTTCACGCTTAAAAAATATGAGTGATATTACGAATTATAAAATACTTTTATTCCTATAGTAACATATAAGTATCATGATTATACATGTTAAATTTGAAGACTCTCTGATAACATAAACAATACTTGTAAAACATTTCTTAGTAATATCGGCTAAATGAATGCCACAAAAATATTCGAACGACTAAATAACAGTATACATTTTAAACAAATTACAATGTTTTAATATTTTGTCGGACCTCCGTGAGCACTTATTACGACTTGAAATCGTCGTTTCAAGCTTCCACCCAATTTTCAGTAATATCTTTATACTGTTTCAAACTTAAAAAATTTTGGTTCCTAATGCTTCCTTGGAATTAATATTATATTTACTAAGTTGTCTGCCGATTTCTGCCCATAAGTGTTCTATGGGGTGATGTCCGGACTTGTGGGGGTGTTTCTTAAAACTGGGGGTACATTCTACAGGGTGTCCCAAAATTCCTTCAACAGCCGGAAATGGGAGGTTCCCGAGATCATTTGAACTAACATTTTTGCAAAGGAAAATGTTAGTTCAAATGATCTCAGGAACCTCCCATTTCCGGCTGTTGAAGGAATTTTCGGACACCCTGTATATGATCCATTATTAAGCGTGACACTTTTCAGTTCAGAGCGTTCGAATACTTTCGCGACTCACTGTATATTGCGGTAGAATTTTTCGGTTTCGCTTGAAATGAAAATTGAAGACGCGGAAGATTTGAGATTTTCGGCGGCCGTGTATCGCGTCTAAAATTGTCAGGAATAAATTGTATGATCTTTATCGATTATTTCGTTCGACAATGGATCGTAAACATTCGGCTGACAAGGGGGAGGCGAGCAATTTTCACAATCTCGTTCGCGCCAGCGCGGAATGCTCAAACGGGGAACTACTTCGGTATCGCAATTTCATAAATTGTCCAGTCTGGAAATGTCGCGCGACAACACACGATTTCTACTTCCGCGAGACGATATTTATGCGAGTGCACACGCGTCGGGAAACCGGAGCGATGACAAATCATTCTGGCACCGTGTTTTCTCTCGATTCTACAATACTTTCTACTGGCTGGAATGCGGTCTGAAATGTTGCGGACCAGCGCGACATAAGTTGCCGAAAATATTCCCCGATACTGGAATTCTTTCTTGTTGCATTGACGTCGCAGAACAGTCTCATAGATCACCTAACTTTTCAGCTTTGCCATTTGAAAAACGGCATTGTAGAGGCGAATAGAAAAATCTTGGAATATTTTTACGTGAAAAGATTGGGATACTTGTCGGACTACATAGTCTTTTTCATGTAGGAGAAAGTTCACTAATCTTTTTATTTGCCAAACATTTGCAAAAATTATCTTTCGAGAAGTAACAGTAATTCGAGAATTAGTAATATTTGTTGACGAAAAAATTGGGATAGATACTCTTAATTACCATGCTTGATGTAGATAAAAATTCGCAAAGATCAGCTTGTTTTCCTGACAAGGTATAAATTAGAGATTAATTTTTAAAGAAATACACCTCCGGAGGAAATTACATATCTTCGACAGTTATTAATATTTTGCAACCACAAAATTAGGAATGCTGTACAAAAGAACGATCTTTGAGACACCAAAAGATTCGTTTCTGGAAGTATAAAAGTATACTCTGAAAACAATTCCCGATGTTCACTTTCTTTTCAATCAGACTTGTGGAAAAATCACTATGTCTTCGACAATTCTTAAATTTTCATAACGAAAAACTTGGGGCAGATACTCGAAACTACAATTTTTGCGGCTAAAAAAGATTCATTCCAGAAGCTTTCCCAGTTTCTTTACAAAAAACTTCTAAATATCACCTTTTTCCCTCATGACAACCAATCCGAGTTCTGCAAGCAATTTCTGTCAGAGAAACAGAAAAAATGATTATACTCCGCCGCTGGCAGGTCGAATTATGCTGCAGCCATGAAGTCAGAAGGCGGCAGGGCGTCTGCAGCGAAATTTCAAAAGCTCCTTGGGCTTTCATTTTCCCGGGGATTCATTTTAATCTAATTTCGCCGTCGAAATCATGGCATTCACCGCGTGTCTCTCTTTCGAGCGCGAATTTAATTACGCCCACGCGGATGCGAATCAATGACGGCGGCCCGTGTCTTCCCGTTTCTTGGGGGTAATTAAACTGTGTTGAGAAATCTCGGCAAAAGAGAAAAAGAGAGAAAGAGAGAGAGAGAGAGAGAAAGCAAAATAAAAATATCGTTGCCGCCCTACAATCGCAATTAAAACATTCCGGAATCGGCTGTCGGCATTATTCATTGTTCTCCTTCGATACACTTTGTTATTCGCGAGCCCGGTCCAATGATGTTCTAATTAAGCAACGACAAAGAGCGCGGATAATTATGCTCGGCCGTAAAATGTCGCGTTTCTTATTAGGATTCAGAGAATTATGGCAACAGAGAGATCTAATTAACTGCACCCAGAGGAAAGTTCTTTCATTATTTTTCTGTTGAAACTTCTGCATTTTTAACGATCTGAAACTGCAGGTTATTAAATGTAACAGCGTAACGATGCAGTTATTTAGGTTAACTGTACGAGAATGTGTGATACGTATCTAGAATTTTGACAATTTTCGTACCGGTAGTGTACGCTAGTACCAGTGGTGTTGAAATTAATTTTCAACTGCTCCAGTGGGTATAATTATGCAATTATTTTTTATTTAGAAATGTCCTTTACAGTCTCCTGAACAATCTGGTATAATTCAATATTACTAGCTAAGATGAATACATTGAAATTTCTACGAGTAGCGCACGCCTTGACGAAACAAAATTTTAAAGATGACGTTATCTACAGACGATGGTGTAGAGTTTATTTTGGCATCGTTATAATCGGAAAAATGTCAGCCATGATTAATTTTTTTATTATTATTATTATTTATTATAGACGGACCGAGGTCCTTTTACATAAATGTTTACAATAGAAAAGGATAAGGGACTACACGCATAATAACGAAGAATAACAAAGAAGGGGCGTGCACAGAAAATAATGGTACAAACGATATGGTATTATCCTATAATGCTGCGTAATTGTTTTTTAAAATTGTGCAAAGATTCAGTAAAGAAATCAATACGATTATAGAGAGTGCTAGAGTCTGCTATGATGCGATTTATTGGATTAATTAATCCATAAGTAGATCTGGCTTTAAGTGTTTGAAATTCTGCCCTAGTTTAATTTTGAAAAATAGCGTACAACGAAAAATCCGTTTTTGTGTTGATTAATAAAGCTTTAAATCGCGAAGTTGCAATGAAAAAAAAAATGAAACCGAGCCGCGACTCGATTGAAAAGGTTTCACTCTTGATTGATAATTCTCCTTCGATGCCTCTGCGCTCGCGGAGCGTGCCTCTTCCGATGAAACCCTCGGAACTCCGAGCATCATTAACGTATTTCGATACTACGAGTTGTTTTCTCTACTCTATTTTTCCGACGATATCATTAATAATGCAGATGAAAAGAAGTCAGTACCACAGAAACTCTCGACGGTAATCTTTCATCAGTACCTTTGCGCACAATAGGCCAGCCCGGCTGAATTTATCACTACAGCGCCGCCTGAGTAATCTTCCCGCGTTCTACACAAAGAAATTTCCTGAGCCATCTTCTGGGTTTACTTCGCGTGTTCCTCCGCATCAATTTCTGCGAGATTGCGTATTAATCATTCTTATGTAGATTATTATACTCGGCGTATTTGTAGAAACAATGTAGCCAACGATAATTGCTGGGTTCTTCGGGCGCTCGAACTTTGAAGAGGCTGCTCCGGAGGAACGTGTACATCTTCGAGGATCGTTGAGATTTGTTAATGAAAAAATTCGTAGGGTTGCTTGATAATACCGCCTCTGCGACAAAGAAAAATGCGTTTTGATAAGTTTACTAGTTTCTCAGAAACAAATTCCTGAAGATCATCTTTACATAGAACGTAGATTAGTTCTTATATCCGGCGGAATCGCCGTACCAACAACATTTATTAGCATTATTTAATACAAAAATTAGGACACTTGCTACAAAGATCAGTCGTTCCGACAAAAAAGTAGTTCATTCCGTAAAATATACTGGTTCCTAGAAAAAAATTCGCAAAGATCGGCCTTATCTATCTCACCAAGAGCTTGAATTTTTAAAAAAGTACCTCCGGAGGAATGATCGTATCTCCGACAATTGTTAGCATATTTGAACGAAAAAATTAGGGCAGTTGCTCAAAACCACGTTCGTAGAGACAAAACAGGTTTCATTCCAGAAAGCGTACATTTCCCGAAAAAAATTTCCGAGAATCACGTTTTCTTCTGGCATATTGCTCGGTGCTCAACCGTGTTAGCTTAACACCTCCCGCAGCAATGCTTGCATCTCTCGACAAACCTTACCAGCCATGATATTCTTCATTCCGCGTTCATGCCACGCTTACCCAAATAAAATACGCGGCGCATTCTCCGGCGGTAAATTAAATCTGGCGTGTCATCCCCTAAGCCAGCGGTTCAATCATCGGCTCGGAGGTCTCCGGCTAATGACTGCCAGTTTATTCATGAACGTAACTGATTATACAAAATCATTGGAGGTGTCGCTGCACCCCGACACACGGTTGTCTTCATACATACGCGTCCCGGTCACAAAAGAGGCAGGTTCGTTCGCCGGAAGCTGATGGCCGCGAGTGTGCGAGAGCTGCACACGCACGTCTTGGGGCCACGTACACCAGCCCGCGGATATATCGAACCCTTATGCATAATGCATTAAGGGATGACGGGAAGTATGGATATATTACTCGCCAGAGGCCAATGTTATTCTCCCTGGCGTCTCACTGGTTAATGTTGATAAGGAACCGGAGCGACCGCGGCTGCCGAACGGGAGCGACAAAGACGAGGCACGTTCATTAAGGCGGACCCTACTCTCTGTTATTCTTGCCCTTGCCACCCCCTGGAAAAAGGACGGCCCTGAAATCCCGGGAAATCGCGTTGCGATTCCGCGAAGAAGCATCGCCTTTATTCATATCGCGCGTACGCTCTTTCTGATATATGTGTGGAGCTGATCAAACCTGCGGATCATCGGCACGTTCCGTGGTGTGTATGTATGTGCCACCGATAACACTGCTGATAAGGCGTCGCTTATTTTACGGTACCCTCGTGCAAAATCCGCGGAGGATTATGCGAATGGTTTCCTGATATTTTTCATATTTATACGATTTTGGTTAAGATAAACAGGAAGTTTATGTCATCAGTTTGCGCAATATTTAACTTTACAAATGCTGTTGTATATCATTTCCACCTGATTACTAGAAGAAATAATCAGTCAAAATACATTTATTCTTCAGTATATTCTCCCTTGAGCTCAATATATTTTCTCCAGCGATTTTCTAATTCATTCATCAAGATAAACAGGAAGTTTATGTCATCAGTTTGCGCAATATTTAATTTTACTAATGCTGTTGTATATCATTTCCACCTGATTACTAGAAGAAATAATCAGTCAAAATACATTTATTCTTCAGTATATTCTCCCTTGAGCTCAATATATTTTTTCCAGCGATTTTCTAATTCATTCATCAAGATAAACAGGAAGTTTATGTCATCAGTTTGCGCAATATTTAATTTTACTAATGCTGTTGTATATCATTTCCACCTGATTACTAGAAGAAATAATCAGTCAAAATACATTTATTCTTCAGTATATTCTCCCTTGAGCTCAATATATTTTTTCCAGCGATTTTCTAATTCATTTACCTACCCCATCTCTGAAATGATTTTCCTCGAGACCTCTAAAATATTCATCCACGGCTGCTATAACTTCTTCATTTGATGAAAAACGCCTGCCACGTATTCAAATCGCATAGTCCAATATTAACAAAGTTATCGTTTTCTTTTTCGAGCGTCCGAATATTAATGGGAGTCACTGTATGTGTGATATGTATGCCTGAAGGAAAGTATGAGAACAAAAGAAGTGAAATAAATAAATGCGAGACGTGTGTGCGTGTGCAAATATGTATTTAGAGAGAAGCGAACCGCCAAGCGGAACAGTCGAAAGAGTTTGTGCAATACAATATAATATCAAAAAAAGATTGAATTATTTATTATAAACTAAGTCTTAAGAGCATAAAAGTCCGCAGTCCAGACGTAACAATGTTTTAACAAATGAGCTCAGCTTCTCAAGTCTTTGGAACTGGTCGTGACGAGCTACCGAGGTTTTCTTACGAGAGGAACCTCGGAGAAGTTCTCGTCATACATATACGGTGTAAGATAAGAATAGGAACAGCGAAAAATATTTTATCGAGGAAGAGCGTTGCTCTGTATGCGGCCCGCGGCGTACACGATTCAAATTCGTTACCGGAAGGAGAGAGGAAGCCGGCAAGTGCGACTTAAGTTTGTTTATCGGCGGGGGGTGGTCGACAATTTTTCGCGACTCCGTGTTGCATAATAGAGCCTCCACGTGAAACAGATCCCCATCAAAATTCCGGGCACTCGTCGTTCGCCGATGGGATTTGCGAACCGCTCTCTGCGTTTTCTTCGGAATACAACGAGACCGGGCGGGCGGAGGGCACTTAAACGGTGAGAAAAAACCGAAGGAACATCGCGCCGGAGAAAAAGAGTCGAGAAAGAACCGGGGAACACGGGTGGAAACAGAATGAGCCCGGAAAAGGTGTACCCTACGGGAACAAAAAAAAAATAACACTTTCAAAGCCGCAAAAAGCGGCTACCGGTATTTGTATACTGTTTTGCAACAGTGAATATTGACAATTTACTGTAACTCTCGTTTGCAAACCTTTCAGGTCGTGCAAATACTCGCGAAAGCCAGCTTAGATAGTTACGTTTACAAATTTTTAAGCTTTTATCCTCTAAAAATGGTTCACCTACGAGAGCTGTCGTTGCAGTTTCACCGACCAAGGAGACCAAAATTTTTTTAGTATTAATTTCCTACTTTTACACGATGTTTTATGCATTTTTAAACGATTTTCGTATTTTGGAATATTTTATCTCGGTAACTATTCGTCTGATTTATTGTAACGATTTTTTTCAATTGACAATTCAGTGCTACAACTTTTTAAACAATAAAGAAATGTCAGGCTCATCTTTGTTGCAAATTAAACATTGCATCGCGCAAAGCAACCTAAATTGGCGAGTCATCGCATTGCTCTTTTCCAATTTATTTATAAAACGCAGCCCGTTAGAAGAGAGAAAAATTGTTGATTCCACATTTCAGCAGGGGAATGTTTCAAAATTAAGTTAACTCCGGTGGATGTCGGAAATCCCATTCAAAATTAAACATTGCATCGCGTAAAGTACTGTAAAATGAGGTGGAGTTTAAGTCATTACATCGCAATTTGTTTGTAAAATACAGCCGGTCGAAGGAAAGGTAAATGAAAAACGCCCAGTTTTCGCCGCGGATGGAATTAACGTATGGCGAGGTTAATGTGTTATAA
Source organism: Lasioglossum calceatum (assembly GCA_963966675.1). Lineage (NCBI taxonomy): Eukaryota > Metazoa > Arthropoda > Insecta > Hymenoptera > Halictidae > Lasioglossum > Lasioglossum calceatum. The sequence goes on from OZ016548.1 coordinate 1,890,221, forward strand.
TAGCCATAGAAGCTCGAAACGTACTATTTAGCGGAGAGTTTCGCGTGAATCATAACTAAGCTTGTATAATAATGCCGGTGTGCGGTTTAAAATATTACCGGGGCGCTCCAATATGTGAACGATAAGTTCCGCGGTATTAACGGTGAACTGATTATAACGGCGGGAAGCCGTGCTTGTAGCCCCCGGACCGCGCTCCCCGTTTTCACACAACGTAATTACAATGCTATGGTGAAATTATGATGTACAAGAGTGGTCTTGTAATCATCCACACGTGTATAGCGATCGTGGAACACGCCGTAGCCATTTTGCGCTCCAAATCCGGACCGTTAAAACGTCGAACCGCGCTCAAGATGGAGGAACGGCCATTCCAACTTCCGCCATCCTTAAAAATCGACGATAATCACATAAACGACAAAACTATCTAACAAATTTACATAGTGTCTATGCATCGTTCATTCATCGAGAACGCAAAAGAGAAATTCTTTCCCATTAAATTCCTTCAAGTTTGTTCGATAAAAACAAATTCGTATTTTGTACAGTCTAACAATTTACTGATTATCCAAAATTCATAATTCTAAATTTTACACTAAAGTTTTCGACATTTTTCTAAACTACAAATTCGCATAAGTTTCAGCACTCTCTCTCTCTCTCTCTCTCTCTCTCTCTCTCTCCAGCAGAGCTACGATATCCATAACTATATCTCGACCTTCTTGCAGCACGCGTAGTATTGTTTTTTTTAATTAACTGAAATTATTATTTATATACATTTATTCACGCTTCCCAACGAGGTCCGATTTTTACCACTCGAGTTGAAGCAACGTGTTCAACACTTCCCAAGAAAAATTAGGCGAGTTAATGGAGGGTTGCCGCGGCGAAGGGGATGTTAGCCGGTGGAGGAACACATGTTTCAGGATTAAAAATTAATATCGCCCGATATTCGGCTGCTGCGAGCTAACAAAGTTTCAAGAATGTCGAAATTGCCTAGTTACCGAAGTTACCTTGTTGGTTGGAATTATGGTCGTGTACTGCACAATAGTGCCCGGAACTTTTGCTATTCTCCGGGGCTGACCCAGATTCCATCGATCCCGGAGCATCGTCTTCCGCATTTTTCCGGCGCTGGTTCGCCCAACATCGTTTTCGCTGCTTCTTGCCTTCGTTTTTCCATTGTTTTATCGCGTCCTCGGTAGTTTCGACATATTAGGCGATTAACCGAGTTACGTAATTACCCGAGTTGCTGCGGGATCGCTTCCGACTCGGCTGATCCTCGCCGTATCGAAAGGGAACACAGCTTTCCCGAAAAAGCTCCATGTAAACTCGTTTGAAAATAGACTTGTCTTGAAACGGTCCTCTAATTATTGAATTGTTCAGACAATTTGTTGAAACTATCTTTGACAATTAATAAACAAATTAGGATAGTTTTAGCCGGAAAGTGCAGTTTCTCGTACAATAAAGAATCTGCACAGTGTGTCGGAAAAATAACGGAACTTTTTAGATAACGAAAAAACAATTAGTTATTTTGCCGAAATTATTCCTCTTTATTCAAAATGCACCCGAAATTTTTGCCGTTCTCCTATAAATTATGACGTATTCGGTATGTGATCAAGTAGATTTGTACCCGGGGCGGCTACACATCGAAGTTTCGATCATGTAGGATCAATAGTTCAAGAGTTATGCTTGATTAAAGTTGAGCATTGTTCAGTGTTTTTGACAGGGCGCCGCCATATTGGGTTTTGTAGTGACGATCGCGCGCCGCTTACCGAGCAGAACCGCTAGATGGCGCCAATAATTCCCGTTTAAATACTCGCTTGCTATCTATTATTATGGGACAGAGGGAGTATTCTAAAAATGATATAATCGAAAGGAATTGGATTTTTCAAATTTCCAAGACAGCATGGTACGTTAACGGGGGCTCGACAAGTCGATATCTCGTTTCCCAGTTGACCTTTCACCCGGAGCGTCTCCTCGGCGACGTATGTGTAACTGGAAGCGGCTGATCTCCCTTTAGGCGCAGTTTGCGGTTGGACCCTCGAGTGCCACAACTCAATTCCAAGGCATTTCGGCTGATTTACAGAACCGGCCAAGGTAACCACGCCACCGCCCCCCCTGACAGGCCAGCCCCCAACCTATCCGCTTCATTTTTCCACAGCATCTTCCCTTTTTCACCGGCCCCATCCTCCTCTCTTCACCCAGTTTTGCCTCTTTCGTTGTCTCTTGGCTCGCCGAGGCCGCCATCTTCTCGCGGCCTTTGTCGGCGCCGCGCCTCTTTGTGTCCGAGCCCTCTGATCGAAAATCGCCTGCGAAATTGAGGCGAACCATGCTTGATCGATGCACGACTACACTTTTTCACGTACCACTTCGCTGACGGACCAGGCAAAGCCGCGTGTTCGCCTGGAATTTTAAGAGCCCTTTTCCGAAATTTCGGAAGCCACTGGCTGGGGAGAGGCCCTCCGTTATCTTGGACGCTCTTCAGAGATTCACTTTTTCTTTAGCGATTATATCGCTTTTACCCAATTCTGACCTTTGATGTTAAAATTGAAGCACTTACAGTTGGCTTGAACATTACTCGTCCAGGAAAAGGAGGTGATCTTCGGGAATTTTTTTCTAGAAAACTCGTACACTTTTCGAAATGAACCTTCTTTTGTCTCAAAGTGGATACTTTTGAGTAACTGTCCGAATTTTTTCGTTAAGAAAGTTTAATTGTTGCGGAAGGTATGGTCATTCCTCCGGAGGTACTACTTTAAAGATTAAACATTAATTTATTCGTTGCGAGGAAAAGAAGCTGATCTTTGGAAATTTCTTTCTGGAAAAGTTGTACACCTTTCAAAACGAACCTTCTTTTGTCCCAAAGAGCATGGCTTCGAGTATCTGCCCTATTTTTTTCGTTAAAAAATATTAATAATTGTCGAAGCTATGGCTAATCCTCCGGAAATCCATTTTTAATACAACTTCAGTCGAAGTATTATATGTATAACCTTTCTTTAAAAGTTTGTAAAAATACGAAAAAGTCTATGTACTGAAATTGTCGTTCTAGTATATAATATAGTTTATAGTCTCGGCTAATTTGTTCGACGGTAACTGAATGCAAGCTTTGAGTTTTCCTCGTGCTCACCACGGCCACGGTGGCTAGATTTATGCCCGGTTCTTCTCCAGCAACGTATGAATCAAGCTTAAACCTTTAAGAAATGGTTTGCTTAAAGGCTGCGTCGTTACATTTCTTAATTAAATAAATAAATGAATACGGAATTAACTGCGACGAAGAAATAAAAGAGGAAAGGCCAGAGAAATAGCGGGGAGATTAACGTGAACGGTTCAACAACTCTGCGAATTTGTTTAAAACATGATTAAATCTACCCTTTCACCTTGTTTCTCCACAACGGACCTGCAAAGATGATTATTTAGTATTAATATCTGATTTGGTAAATGCAGTCAGCGTAACGCAGTAATAAGCATAACTGAAACGAAATTACGCGAATTTTCGAATAATTACGGCAAGCTAATCTGTTTTTTGATTGGAAAGCAACTTTCAATGAATAGCAGTATCAAAGTAATGAAATTGGATGGTACCAAATTAATTAATAGCGATGTTACTACGGGTGTACGTTCTGCAAAAACCTTCGTACAAAATGAGGTATAAAACTACTTTCATGTCTGCTTTGAAACTGAACTACGCTGCGTTGTTCGCAATATGGTTTCTCGTAATGCGAAAGGAAACATGAGTGAACGTGTGACAGCACTGTTGGAATATGCTCCTCTTCTGTTTAAATACAGAAAAATTTAAAAAACTGTCATTATGGAAAAACTCAGAATTCAAATATTATAAAAATATGTATTTAGAGGGTATGTAAATTTTCAATTAGCTGATTAATGGAAAAATTCAGAATTTACGTAAGTATATAAAGGGTGTTGAAGAAATATTCACAAATCGATAAAAAAATGATAAATATATATATGTGAAACGGATTTTTCTGCAAAAATTAATAATTCGTTAGGGAAAACAAATAAAGGTAGTCAAAGCATATTTCGTAAATGATATTTAAAAATTAATAAAACCACTGCAGAATAATTAAAACGGTATTTTCAAAATTACTTTAAAAATTCGAACAATAAATAACAACTTATACAAAATTTTAGCTAATATTTATGAAAGCATAATCCCGTAAGAAAATAAAAATTAATGTTGCAATTTCTCTTTGTTTCAGGTAAGTGCAATCCAACGCCATTTCCAACAAATGACTGTGAGTACAAGTTCCAAAAATCACTGGGATTTCTTTTTGCAGCTAACACAATTGTCTGTTAAACTTATTCGTATACATAACATCTGACAAGCAGTCAATTAATTTTAAAAAATTAATGGAAAAATTGTGTTACTATTAATCAAGTGACACTATAATCCAAATACAAAATTGCACGGGCAATTATGAAAGCTTACTTCTAAAAGAAGGGGTGGGAGGACTGTTTTCATTAAAAGGGGCCGCTTTAAAACACACCAAATTTTAATCAGGGACAAAGCAGCATCGGAAACGGGGTGGAAGACATGATAATTCGTCCACGGAACGAGAACCTCACAAATACATATAAAGGGAACGGCAAATCGAGGCCCCGCCATTGATAACGAACCAACCAAAAATCTGCTTCAAAGCGTCTCCCCTATTGGCTGGTTCGACGTGTGTTGTCGGGAAAATTACCCGATCAGAATTCATGCCTCGAAAAATCCGATGAAGGTTGCACCTTTGAAACTCCCGCGGGCCAATACGAAATTTTGAAGTGCGCGGGGTCGTTCAATTACCGGTCCCGACGACGCAAATGACTTACCTCCATTGATACACTTGCCATACCAATAAGAATATTCGGGATATGATTGACATCGGCTTTTTCGTCGCTTCCAATATACGGGATGCCACAGAAAATAAACCAGAAACTCGGAATAGAGTTTCTTCTAGGCTTTTGATAGAAATCATTTTTGCCGAATATTCGAGGAAGTGCTGAAAATTTCGGGCAAACTAGGAGAAATAATTAGAAAACACAACGTTAACATGTTTCCCTTTTAATCACGTTAGGGGTACTTTCAGAAACCAATTTTTTATGCTCTCCAGAACTGCTCTAAAATTTTGTAAAAAATTTGTGATGTAGAGTTAACATGACTCTATCGACCACTTTTTATTTCATTCAAATATCTTGGGTAGTTACCGAGAAAAATATTAACAAAGTCGAACCTGTTCATACGGTGATTGTAAAAAGTATTCGTACGCCCTTTAAAATAGACTAACTTTTTTATAATTGTACCAAACGACCTGATTTTTTGTAAGCAATTAGAAGCATTGGTTTGCGAAATGATGTGCAAAAAAGATTTTCCAAATAATCATAATTTACAAGGTTAAATGCAAAAATAAAAAAGGCATTTTTTAAAACTTTTTTATTCGAGCCCTTGAAGAAAATTTGAAATATATGTTTATTTTTGCATGTAAACTTGTAAATTATAATATTATTTCGTAAACCAATGCTTCTAATTGATTATAAAAAATCAGGTCGTTTGGTACAATTATAAAAAAGATATTCTATTTTATACGAGGTAGTTTCTGAAACTAATTTGTTTATACCCTTAAAAATAGCTCTAAAATTTTTATAAAAATGTATAAAGCAGAGCCGAGATCCGCGTGCTAATAAAATTTTATTTCATCGAAATATCTCGCATAGTGACCGAGAAGCACTTCATAATATCATCCCTAGAGAATTGCCGGATAATTCCCTAGCAAACTAATATCGAGCAAAGAGTCCGGTAAAGAATTTTAGCCGAGAGAAATCACTGAACGTGGCTCACGGTGGCGGTATCGCAAGGTGTAGGACGATCCCTCCGCATAAACCGGATGTCCCAAACTTTCCCAGGCAGCGTAATATCGTAAAGCCGATTTCACTGGAAAAAGGCCGGCGCTGGTGGCTCGGTGTTTGTGTAGGTGGAATAAATTTCGTGGCAACAATTCGACAATCCCGCTCCAATCGGAAGGGATACGCGGCCGTCGAATCCTCCTCTGGACCCAAACGATCCACCTTTATCGGGATCCCGGGCTCTGATGGATTCGGCCCCATTCTGCCCCAAATCTATTCCTTTTTATTGCCCTTCTGATACATAAATTTTTATTCAATTTGATTTGCCACCATTGCTATGGTAATACTACCCCCTACCACGCTCTTCCCACCCCGTAGCCCGTGCTTTCAATCTTCTCTTCTTCCTTTCGCTGATTTTTTTATCGAGCAATCATTTAATAATTCATATTAACACATTCGGGAAATTAGAAATTATTTTCATAATTTATTCTGCAAACATTTGTAAACGACAGAGATGTTTCACGCCTGCTCCATTTTCTCTTCTTTCAAAAAATTGAAAATTGGTTTTACGATTCTTCTAGAATTATTGTAATAATTTTTACTATAACTTGAACATTGTACAATAAACGTCGAAACTTGATCAATTGCATAAATTTTAATCTGAGGCCGCAAATATTAATACAATCATTCATAATTTTTCTACAATCGTTATATTTGATTTTAAAAATCTATTGTTACTGTCATGATATTATTTACCTTTCTAAATTAAACGATGTTTCGTTCCAACATTTTTTTATAATATCAAGAACAAATAAGATATTCAAATTGACAAAACTGTTTGATTATTCACACTGTAGAATCGTATAAAAGATTACAGTTTTCAAAGGTGTTATAATGAAGATGACAGTACTATGCAGGCTCTTATGATGAAAGCGACTCCTGAGATTTTGAATCTACCAATAATCTTCATTTATACATTGCCCCCATTCATTCCTGTAGAATCTCAAGTCCTGATAATAGTAAAAAATCTCCCTGGATATCCGTGTTCTTATGATTCAGATTATCGTCATAAAGAAGACGTCCCCGCGGGGCTGGATCTCATAGCTAACCGGATGTTCGTGCTGATTTAATGCGACGCGGAATGATCGCAGATATGGGTTCCTTCCAAATTTCACCCTCAAATCAGTTTTTATTTTTCTTTTCACCGGCACACACCTTGCTAAAAAAATCTGAAAAAATTCAAGGACTTCCGTCATAACAATATGTGGCTACCGTAAAAATTTAGATGACGTCACTTTTACACTTCTATAAAAAAACCGCTATTTCTTCAGTTTTTCCCACGTTCTCTTAAGCGCTCCCGTTTTTATTGCTCTCGCAGCTGAGATTTTCAAATGGAAAATTGGAGAAATTTTCAGTAGCATTCAATTCTATATTCGCTACGTGGCAAAATTTTCTTAAAGTCGCTTACAAAAAAATCTGCACTTTTTCGAATTTTTTACGATACGTGGAAATATGTTTTTATTTTTCACGAGACTAGGATTTTCGATTAAAAAATTTTGTTAAATTGTCAAGTATACAGTTCTGTACAAGTTATGGATAGGATTTTTTTTAATTGGTGAAGCGAATCGAAATGAATTTCTCTCAACGATAACATTTACCAAAACACAAGAGAAAAAATTTTCGGTTACTTATAATCCTTATTTGCAACCAATACGATTTTAGTCGATGAAAAATACTTGTTATTCTATTACTTTTATTCTTTTTGGTTATAACAGTTATTGTTCCTGAAGATAAGACATCTGAAACCGGACATTTGACCAGCAGTGGTCCAGTGTTACAATTTTCATATTAAATATGAAATTTGTTGTCGAACGAGACACAACGCGACACCATAGTATGTTACGACATGTTACCGCGACACCCTAAGCCGTACACATGAATTGCCTGTCTTCTTTATCCGTAGCACAACGTCTTGGCCACGTTCCGTTATTTTTTCTATCCCCTCTTCCTTTTTCATGGCGGCAGCGTAATCTTGTTTCGCGGGATGGTCTTGCAGGGCGAAAATATGATTACGATGATAGCGGTAACGACGTTACCGGAGCTGACGCAGCCATGCTATCTATCCCGAACCAAAGTTGATACAAACACGCGGACCATCTACAATTTCACCAATTAAAGCCTCTTAACAAATAACCACGTTATCGATTCCTATGCAAATCATTTCCAAGCGTATCAAAGTCCTTCTCGGAACATTCTAATTAATAGACTGCGCATGTTTATGCAATCTTCAATTTTTATTGTCAAATTTTTAGAAAGTGGCAGCCTTTGTGTAAATCCAAAACAAATAAAAATTGCACTAAATTCTATCGAATTTGATATTCCCGCATTTTTTGAATAATTCAGTGAGCCATAAATGCATGAAAATCCACAGTCTACTAATTAATGAACAATTGATGCCAAAAAGTGAGTTAAAATTTTGAAAAAGTGCTCAAAGTAAAGCTAACTCGTACCCACCATTTGATTTTTATTTCGTGAAAATATCTTGTACAGTAACCGAAAAGAAATTAAACAATTGTTTGTTATTTAGTACTTCTTTTAGGACTTCTTTTGAAACACAAGGGGATACTTTCATAATTATTTCTGACCCTACCAAATGAACCAAAAATTTCTAAAAAAATTTCTAAAATTGTGCTAACTAATATTTATTATTTGATTTTTATTTCATTTAAATATCTTAAGCCGTTTTCGAGAAAGACATTGACCAAGTTAGCTCAGACGTCTCTTTGTCGAGGGGTAGTTTTCAAAAAAATGTGAAAAACATATGTGAGCATTATCCAACCTAAAATTGACTGAGGTATCCAAAGTGGAGAAATCGAGACAGGTTTTAACACGAGGCGAATCATTTTTTAAAAGAAGTTTGACAGACACGTTTGAGCTGCGAAATGTAAATGGTCGAAAGACAGTGGTATATCTTAATTGCAATAGGAAAATCGTGAGTCTGAGTCGTATGTCCGGGCAACAGGAAGCACCTGGCTCTTCGCGGGGCCTGCATTTGCTCGAGGACGTCGTCCAAGTGCTCGGTAAGCACGCTGGGACTCCTACGAGGCTTTCATCGTACACGGTAATCGAGAATTCTCGGGACACACTTCCAGCTAACCTAGCAGGTTACCTGGAATTAGCCTTTGCTGAGGTGGATCGAACGTGTTTTCAGAAAGCGGACAGTTTACTCTCGTAATTTACGATCAACCTCGAACACCTGGGGACGTCTCTGACGTCTTGAATGTTTATTTAATCGTCGGATACCCCGAAAATACTCGATTATTCAATGTTCTTCCAAAAATATTCCATTACTTATACAAGAATCAATCAGTTTCGCTCTGTTTGCAAAAATTAGAGTAACTCCCGAATACAATAGTGGATTTTTCTAGAACATTATTAACACGCAAACGTGATTAAAAAATTGTTAAAGCAATCTGGACACCCAGCTGTTACAATGTTTTCAAATTATCAACTTTAACAACTTTTTCTGCTTCAACAGCAAAACTTATCGAAATTATTCTTGCATAGATCGATTCTACAGACTCTCCCAAACGCAATACTATATTCTTTTTCTAATATTATTAACAGATAAACATGACTAAAAAATTGTTAAAGCGATCACAGCTGTCACCCCATTCCTGCACAATCGACTCGAATAAAAAATTAAACTATCCCCGTTACAACGCGACATCCCGCATTTAAGAAAATTGCAGACACCCAGCTGTGACAATGTTTTCAAATTATCAACTTTTTCTGCTTCAACAGCAAAACTTATCGAAATTATTCTTGCATAAATCGATTCTACGGACTCTCCCAAACGCAATACTATATTCTTTTTCTAATATTATTAACAGACAAACATGACTAAAAAATTGTTTAAGCGGTCTGGACACACAGCTGTCACTCCATTCCTGCACAATCGACTCAAATAAAAAATTAAATTATCTCCGTTACAACGCGACATCCCGCATTTAAGAAAATTGCAGACACCCAGCTGTGACAATGTTTTCAAATTATCAACTTTTTCTGCTTCAACAGCAAAACTTATCGAAATTATTCTTGCATAAATCGATTCTACGGACTCTCCCAAACGCAATACTATATTCTTTTTCTAATATTATTAACAGATAAACATGACTAAAAAAATTGTTAAAGCGATCTGGGCACACAGCTGTCACTTCATTCCTGCACAATCGACTCGAATAAAAAATTAAATTATCTCCGTTACAACGCGACATCCCGCATTTAAGAAAATTGCAGACACCCAGCTGTGACAATGTTTTCAAATTATCAACTTTTTCTGCTTCAACAGCAAAACTTATCGAAATTATTCTTGCATAAATCGATACTACGGACTCTCCCAAACGCAATACTATATTCTTTTTCTAATATTATTAACAGATAAACATGACTAAAAAATTGTTAAGGCGATCTGGGCACCCATCTGTCACTCCATTCCTGCACAATCGACTCGAATAAAAAATTAAATTATCCCCGTTACAACGCGACATCCCGCATTTAAGAAAATTGCAGACACCCAGCTGTGACAATGTTTTCAAATTATCAACTTTTTCTGCTTCAACAGCAAAACTTATCGAAATTATTCTTGCATAAATCGATTCTACGGACTCTCCCAAACGCAATACTATATTCTTTTTCTAATATTATTAACAGATAAACATGACTAAAAAAATTGTTAAAGCGATCTGGGCACACAGCTGTCACTTCATTCCTGCACAATCGACTCGAATAAAAAATTAAATTATCTCCGTTACAACGCGACATCCCGCATTTAAGAAAATTGCAGACACCCAGCTGTGACAATGTTTTCAAATTATCAACTTTTTCTGCTTCAACAGCAAAACTTATCGAAATTATTCTTGCATAAATCGATACTACGGACTCTCCCAAACGCAATACTATATTCTTTTTCTAATATTATTAACAGATAAACATGACTAAAAAATTGTTAAGGCGATCTGGGCACCCATCTGTCACTCCATTCCTGCACAATCGACTCGAATAAAAAATTAAATTATCCCCGTTACAACGCGACATCCGGCATTTAAGAAAATTGCAGAATAAGCTTGAAGAATTGCTCTAACGCGTTGTTGGAATGAAAAAATTGTTCCCGACAAATTTTCGCGGAAAGAAAATCCCGAAGTCGTTTTTCGGGGCAGCGTGCACGGTTGGTTAACGAATGAACCGTGTTTCCTGGCCAAATAAGGCCGCGCGGAAACGAAACGACGGAATCCATTGTCAACGGGGAACACCTGCGAGTTTCTTCTGGATTTACAAGGTACTCTAAACCGGCGCGTTCTTCGCGGCACATGATTTATTAAGGTGCCGCCACTATCGGTGTTTCGGGCTTTCACGAGTGAAATATCGCGGGAGCTGATTTAAAGTTCTCCGTTGAAAAAAAAGGGCTAAGGCCCGGGAGCAGAAATGTAGCGCCGACAGGGTGTAAATTAAGACGTAATGGTATGCATCGCGGTGTTCCTTTGTACGTTTATGGACGACAAGGTAATTGAGAGTCGGAAAGTCGCGCGGGGGGCGTATGTAGGATGAAATTACTGTAACTTCGGCATTTCCGAAATTTTTAGATAAAATAAAGTAGTAGAAGCGTGTGAAATTGTTGGAATTGCCTATAGGAAAATCGAAAAGTGCAGAAATGTTTAATGAAATTGATTTTTACGAATAAATGATGAAATTGTTGAGGATATGTTTTCCACCTGCAGTTTTATCGAGATTTGCAGCATTCATTTGTTCGTTTAAGACAATAAATGGTGGAACGGCTCGTCTCCGATCGCATAATCGATTACACGTTTTATTTTGTAGCAGGATCCGCGAAGCAGGGGCTTTGCGATGCACGATTTCTGAAGCGTTGTTTTGGAAAAAATCGGATTTGCTGGTTAATCCAGTGCGCACGGAAACGAATTATCATGTTGCTGCCGACGCTGGACAGGATTGTTTTCCTGTGCGCGAGATTTGTTAGTGGGCTATATTTTACGGAGTATTGTTTAAAAGTCTGGGAACGATGTAAATTCCTAAGCACGTGTTTTTCACGATGAGCCTTCCAAAATCGAACTGTTTCCGGTGGACAAAGGCTGATCGCCTGAAATGAACTTTTTTATAGTCGCTCGATTCCAATTTGTTTAAAAGATACAAATGTTCATTGATACTTGCATTTATGAATTTTTATCTCGGAAATTATTGATCGTAATGAATGAAACTGTTTTTTATAATAATCTAGAACGTATGCGTTAATATATGTAATTTTTTCCAATTGCAAAATCAATGCATTAACCCCGTAAATTTATAAACAAACTCGCACAAGATGCTGAACACTGTTGTCGATAAATCTATCAGCAATTTTCTTCGAAATGTAGACTCAATTTTCGAGTCAATTATTGTCCTTAAACTTAGATACGTTTTCTTTATTTTCCAATAAATATACGTGTTTAAAATGAAGGCATTCTATAATAAAATTATTTTCTAAATCGTCCATATACGTTTCGCACAACTTTGCGGCATTCTTTCTAATTGTGTCTTCATTTAAATTTTTTAAACTGACCAGAAACCCAAATTTTCAGCAAACGTCATCACAGGCACACTTTCTCTTTTGTACTTCTGCTAGAAGTTTATCCAATTACTAAACTAACAACAAAAAAATATAGCACCAATAAAAATTGCCACCGCTGCTGTAACTGTGAAAGAAAAGGTACGGCAAGGGTTTAAGAATGTACACTGAGAATTATAGCGCGCGGGGGTGAATTCATGACGTCACTAGTTTCTCTAATCTCTCTCCATCAAATTGGTATAAAAGAAAATAAATCGTTGCCTCTGTGTATGTATCAGCTCGCTAAAAAGACTCAATTCGTGCAGCGAACAATAGAATCCAAGATGAACGCGCTATTACAGAATGGCGCCGGACAGCTGACGGAATCCCGGCAGCATCGCGAGGAAAGGGAGGGGGCACGAGGAAAGAACAATTGCATGCCTGATAATTCCTAGCAGCCTTTCAATTCCCGTCCGCAAATCGGGCCGCGGTGCTGCTTAAAAATTAACGCGGGTGCTGGGCGGGTCGTGTAGCGTGTGCCGCACCCTCTAGCACCCTCTCCAACCCCCTCGTGGCCCCATCGCATTGAAAATCATCGGGCGAGAGGGCGCGGGTCTCTCCGAGCAAGTTATTCAAATCCGAGGCGAGTTCTCTCCTCCTCTCTTGGTCGAAACGACTCGATTCCGACCGATTCCATCCCCTTCGCCTTAGGGAGGGTCGTGGGCGGCCGGCTGCCTCGTAAATAACGTTATTTATTCGCGAATTTGTTTTTCCCCGCGCGGCTAGCGCGCCAAGGCCTACGATATGCTGGCGGACGACGCTCGAATGCATAAAACCGCTTCCGAGGTGTTTTTCACCGCAGGCGATGTCGACTGCGAGCATGAGGACGTTACCGGAAAATTTGTTCATTTGTTTGCATCGCGAGTAACGACGCTGCTCTCCTGCTCCCACGAACAATTTAACCCGGAAAGATGTGCTTCTTACGAAAATAATTTCGTTAACAGATTGTTGAATTTTTTACCGGAAGTCTTTGTTCCCTGTAGTCTTCGGGGAACTACAGGGCGTCTCAGAATTCCTTCGACATCCGGAAATGGGGGGTTCCTGAAATCATTTGAAGCAGAGTTGCGCTAATTCAATTACGTCATTCCAAAGTTTGGCGAAGTTTCCGATTACGTCCATGCTTAGAATTGGATGAAATTTTGCAAATAGGTGATTTTTTGACTAAAATCATGATTGTCGGAAGGATTTTTGGCGACTCGAAAAAAAATTTTTTACCATATAAATGTCACTTTCTACCTTACCACTCTCTTTTACAGGTAAGTATAAGTATATCATTAAAATAATAAATAAAATAATAGTTAGGTTGTTTTTGTAGAAACAGTTGACGAGCTGTCGCATCATGCTGACGCGTACGCACAGCACGGACATAAAATAAAGAGTCTTCAAGTCGGTAAGGTAGAAGGTGACATTGAAATGGTAAAAAATTTTGTTTCGAGTCGCGAAAAATCCTTCTGGCAATCATCATTTTAGTAAAAAAAGAACCTATTTCCTAAATTTCATCCAATTCTGAGCATGGACGTAATCGGAAACACAGCCGAAAGTTTTCGCCGGTAGTGTATGCACGCACAGGGCCGTCTTAAGATATTCGGCGCCCGTGGGCTACTAAAAATAATGCGCCCCTCTTCATAAGAAAATACACGGGATGGCTAGCGGGAGCGGGGTGACCAGCAAAGTTATACAAAAGTGTCAGAACTAGAAAAAGTCAATTTATTACCATTACACTATAAAAGAACATAAAATTTATAGAAAATTGCCGCCCCCAAAAGGCTTGCGCCCCGGGGCTTAGCCCATTTAGCCCTGTGGTTAAGGTGGCCCTGTGTACGCGGAAGCTCGGTACCGAAGAGCCGTCCGATTTCTTTCGAAAAATTTCCGGACGACATCGGTTTCTCGCAGTCGGCTATTTTCGTTTCGCACGAGGATCCACGGGCTGTGAATGAAACATCGGGTGCGGGCAAATTTTTGGAAACCGGGTAAACGGTTTGTGTATGGAACCGTCGCAAACGAAATTATTGATCCCCATAGCACGCGATCCGGTTTACAAGAGCGAGCGGCGTTAATTCGCAACACATGCGGAAGTTTCTGGCATCCGACGCGATGCATGGGGCCGCCGGCTGGAATTTCACGAGTGCAATCGACCGGGCCGGCCCGGCCCAGCGCGCGGTGCGACGACTCAGCGCCGATCTACCCGGCGCGCAGCTAATGCGGTTTCGGTGAGAGTGCAGTTTTGCTGCGGCTCGGCGACGGGTATCAATCTTAAGCCAAGCGAGAAGATAATCAGCTTGCAGCTCGTCACTCGCTGGCCCGATTCCGTCCCAACGGTCACGATGACTAACAGGCATCATCGTCTTACCACCCCTATTCATCTCATAACCGAAATGTCATTTGCCTGCTCGCTATTCGTCATCCAATCATCAGCCACCGGGAAAGATACATTGCAGCACGAATTGTCCGAATTTATTACACGAACGCTGTACGACTAATTACGATGAAACTCGCCACGGTTATTAATTATATTTCCGGCTATTAGCTCAATCTTTTTCATCCGGAAATTCAGTATAGTCTTCGTGTCGCTTCGACCGGAAGTGCACCTTGCGCTAAAAGAAGAGGGCGAAGTTTCCGATTACGTCCATGCTTAGAATTGGATGAAATTTTGCAAATAGGTTCTTTTTTGGCTAAAGTCATGATTGTCAGAAGGATTTTTGGCGACTCGAAAAAAAATTTTTTACCATATAAATGTCACTTTCTGCCTTACCACTCTCTTTTACAGGTAAGTATAAGTATATCATTAAAATTATAAATAAAATAATAGTTAGGTTGTTTTTGTAGAAACAGTTGACGAGCTGTCGCATCATGCTGACGCGTACGCACAGCACGGACATAAAATAAAGAGTCTTTAAGTCGGTAAGGTAGAAGGCGACATTGAAATGGTAAAAAATTTTGTTTCGAGTCGCGAAAAATCATTTTGGCAATCATCATTATAGTAAAAAAAGAACCTACTTCCAAAATTTCATCCAATTCTGAGCATGGACGTAATCGAAAACACAGCCAAGAAGAGTATCGTGCTCCGAGATTCTCGGAAAAAAAATGATTTCGAGAATTCATTATTTATTATAATAGTCAAGGTTAGATTTTGTAAATTTCATAACAGAATGGGGGCTTCGACTCTTCCAAAGCTGTGAAAATAATACCCAAATTGATTCTGAAAATGTTGAATTTCTTATATGCACAAGTCCTACCTACATGTGCGTGCAAAATTTCAAGAAATTTCCTCGGCAGATTCCCGAGAAGTCGCTCGCAATAATCATCTCGGCACGCGACCAGTGAAACATTTTTCGTGTGGTCAATTTTCCGAATTTCGAAAATTCTTCGGTGCATTCCGGAGATTATACGAGTACAGTATCAAAAAATGTGAAAATTGAACATTGGCGAGAACCGTAATTTTCTAGCCGAGGGCGTGTCTGGAAATGGCGTAGGTTTTCTTTCTCGCGGAATTGCATCTACAGTTGCAGCGGTGGGAGGGTTGCAACGGACGCATTACAATCCAGAGGCGAGCCGCGGTAGCGCATTCCGATATGTTTGAATGTTCGTTCGTGCATCGTTGATTCGCAAACCGGGGCTACCTGGTAATTGCCGGGGCGACAGGAGCGCGGCGCTTGCTCTGTGTCTCGGCATCTCACGTCATTACCTGCCAACTCGATTGAATCGGTGATTTTAATGTGTCGCGGCCCCGAGGCCGCATTAACACGCATCAATAATGACGTAGCGTTTGCAAAATCACTTAAATCGATTACCCTAGCAAACGCGAGGCCATGAGTCAAAATCAACCTCCCGCTCGTGCCCGTGCCTCCAAGATCATCCGAAAATCATCCGAAAATCATCCGGCTGGTCTTACCCCATCAATTCGCTCGGTATCAAAAGATCATTTTTTCGTCGAATATCCTACACTGTGCGAGCAATTTTTTCAGAGAAATTTTATTTACTGATAGCTAGAATAACTTTGGTTTTCTATTTTTGTAATTGAAGAAAGTAATGGAAATTTTTCTTAAATAATTTTATACATTTCGAGTTCAATGCTGTATATTTCTTTGTTATATCAGGTCGTCAAGTATGAAACTTGACAAATAAAACACAAATTTCATACACATTTGTCAAGTTTCATGCTTGACGACCTGATATTAGAAATATTTTAACATGTTCAAATTTCCCGGCACCTCTGGAAATTCCATGTGCTATTTGAAACTGTGGTCTGCCCAAGGTGGTTCGGAACCCACCTTGTAAAAACTGTAGGTCCCGTCGCGAAATAACCCTGAATAGGAGTTCCAAAAGCGACGTAAAATAAGGAAAAAAAAAATGTTCAAATTTCATTTGAAAGATCAAGGACAAGAAAATCGAATTTTCAACTTTGTTATTTTTTTGTACCACTACCAAAAAATGTACACAAGTGTTTCTTGTCTAGAATGGTTGTACAGATTGTTCTGAATGCAATGGTATATATCCAAATTGGATTTAAAAGAAGAGCAACAGGAAAATCGAATTTTCAACTTCGTCATTTTTTGTTCTTCCAACCACGAAAGATACACAGGTGTTTTTTGCATAGAGCGATTCTACAACCTCTCCTAAGTGCAAGGATAGCTTTATAATATTGCGAGTACGCAACGATGTGCAAAAAATTGTTTAAAAATTCCGGTTCGTGTGGCATTGTAATAACGAGCAGCCGTTCCTGATGAAAACTCGAAGAGCGCAACGGGGAAAGAAGTTTCTTTGGCTATTCTTGGTCTTATGAATTCGAAAGGAGCACAGAGTGATAAAAACGACGGGACATATACATAGCTATGCGCGAGATATAGAGGACAGAGTTATTAGAGGGATGGCGTGAACAGTACGTTCTCACCGCGAGGTAAATTCAAGGGGATGGCGAGTTCCATCTGATTAATTTTGCATTACCCCTCTGCACGTCCTACAGAGTGTTCCATTTTAATCTTGCCGACTACGGTGAAGCCTCTTCTGCGCCCCAATGCACTCATCTCGTTACTATCTCCGCGATTATTATAGTCCACGCCATAATATTGCTATTGGAACACCTTGAAGAGTTGCATCGTCACTTGGCCTGCAAAAAAGTGAGAAATAAAATTTTTTCCTGGGTAACTATCCGGTGAAAAATTACGGATCTTTGAAGATATGTTCAGCAAGATCTTGACTACGTTCTGATATTTTTTTCATTATTGGAAACCATAAGTAACTATTAAATTAATTAGCCTTCATTGCACCGTCGTGTAGATTTCAAAAATGTAAGTGGTTTTAACATTCTTTTCACAGGGTAATATTCGGTAAAAAATTATGAATTTTTAAGTAGATGTTGGGCAAGGTATTAACTATATTTTCATGTATTTTTTATTGTCCAGAGCCAAAAAATTTTCTCTAACAAATTAATCAAAACAGTAGGATTTCATTTTATCATTTAACGTTTTTTCTTTGGGGTAAATATTTTCCAAAAAACCGAATTTTGTGTGTGAGGATATTATTCAGTGTCAACTTAAAAATTGTTACACTTGTACTACAATTAATTATCATGGATCGCTTTGCAAAGATTAATGAATCAAAATTAGTTCAAAGAATACCTCAGAGGATACTGCTCGTTATCAACCCCTAGTGTGATAACATCATGCCTTTTTGGCGAAAGAGAAAAATGGATTCCGTCCCGATTCGAGTGTGATCGGTTTCTTTGAAATCCATCGCATGGAAAGATCCGCGGACACCGCGCACGCCGTCAAAACGTGAAATGATCGTGCGCCCTTAAAACCCATCGTCGGATGGTCACTATAGA
Organism: Lasioglossum calceatum; assembly: GCA_963966675.1. Classification (NCBI taxonomy): domain Eukaryota; kingdom Metazoa; phylum Arthropoda; class Insecta; order Hymenoptera; family Halictidae; genus Lasioglossum; species Lasioglossum calceatum. The sequence goes on from OZ016548.1 coordinate 1,908,526, forward strand.
AACCCCATAGCCGCCCTCTCGCTCAAACATATTGATAGGGGGAGCACGCGTGGCGCACACAAGAGTCGAGTGACGAACGAATAAACGGCACGAGTCTGCGTTAGGTGTTAACGATGAGTTGTGGCGAGAGACTGGACCCTCTGCCATGATAAAGACCAGTTATGGCAAGCCCCTATCTCTTCGCGATTCCTAATGGCTTTGAAATCGAGCCTCGATTCGCAAAATCCGATCATCCGCAAAGACATCGCGAACCCATCGAATCTTTTGGAGCTTTAACGCGTTGAGCGCGGTGCCGATTTTGCTGTTCTTTTCGTTCAGCCCGCAACGAGCGAGCACTTGACGGAGTTAAAGAGGTTTTGCTTAGAATGTTTTAGCAAATTTCATTAAAATTATTAGGTGTGCAAATAAGTTCTTTCCCCTTTCTCCCAAATTCAAGATTTTATTACATAAATCAGGTACAAGATTACGTCTCAAAGTAATCACCCTCATTCTCTATAACCTTTTCCCACCTGGTGAGTAAATTACACTGTCCAACACCAAATTTGTTTTCAATATACCGTTGGATCCTTCTTATAGAGTTTTTTCCGCTGTTTCGAATCTGTTTTGACCGGCGCCGCAACACGAGGACGAGCATTATCACGCAGAAGAATGATTTTCAACCCAATTTCCTTGCTTTTGAATCATTCCCAATGATTTTAAACGACGTGAAATCGCTTGTCGAGTCACTGATAATGCAAGTGCAAGTTCTTCTTGCGTTTGGCACGAATCTTCATTCAATAATGCTTTCAATTCCGCGTCTTCGTACACTTTCGGCCTTCCACCATGTTCTTTGTCTCCGACATCAAATTCACCGTTCCTAAACTTTCGAAACCACTCACGACAACTTCTCTCGCTTAATGCAGCCTTGCCACATGCTTCTGCAAGCAATCGATGCGCCTCAGCTGCAGATTTCTTCAAATTAAAGAAGTAAATCAGAACTTCCCGCAAATGACGTTTACTCGGCTCGAAACTCGACATTTTCGCACGAAAGAAATATACGACGCTGATACGCAATCGCTGATATTGCGAGGTTCTTATTACGGTCGCACTAAGACATTACACAACGGTGTAATGGTGTTTTAGAGTTATTTAAGTTGAATATATCTCCTGAACTACTAACTTTTCGACATACATAGGTTAGTACTTTTTTTTTATAACCAATGTCCAGCTGCATCGCGATTGATGTATTAAAAAATACCTGGTTCCATTTTAAAAAATGAAGGTGACCTATATATCTCTAAAAAAACTTACATAAAAACAAAAATTTTTTTGGTATCGTATGAGCCCCATTTTACCATTCAACTTTGTCCTTCAGACATTTGACGTATCTTCAGAAACAGCAAAGATATTCAAGGTGGTCAAGTCAGGTGAAATACCCGGAAAAAATTTATACAAATCGAAAGACACAGATACATGTGACATTGAATTGACGTAAAATTAATGAATTAATATTCGTATCTTCATTAATTTTACGTCAATTCAATGTCACATGTATCTGTGTCTTTCGATTTGTATAAATTTTTTCCGGGTATTTCACCTGACTTGACCACCTTGAATATCTTTGCTGTTTCTGAAGACACGTCAAATGTCTGAAGGACAAAGTTGAATGGTAAAATGGGGCTCATACGATACCAAAAAAATTTTTGTTTTCATGTAAGTTTTTTTTAGAGATATATAGGTCACCTTCATTTTTTAAAATGGAACCACGTATTTTTAATTTTAAATATGAAAATTTAAATGAAAATAATGTACAAAAAAATGGACAGAATAATCATGAGAATGCCTCAGAGATTAATACTGAAGAACATAATGAGCATGCACTTGGGAATCCGGATATAAATTTTTCTCATGCAAGTCAAAATACTAGTGCCAGCGCCGACGCCAAGTTCCCTAGGTTGTAAAGTTTGAATTAGGTGAGTGCAACGATCATTGGCCTCTGGGAATTGGTCCTTCCCGATATCACAGCCCTTATAGGCAAGAGGAACTTGATCCATCCATCATATCACAACGTTGATCGGCGAGAGGAACTTGGTCCATTCTTCATATCACTGAAGTGGATGGGCCGGGGAACTTGGTTAACCTTTGCACGAAGTGTTTTGGTTTGGATAGTATTACAATTAAAATAGATTAGTCAACTAGTTCCGACTCTAAGCAACCACTTAAATTTCACAAAACCGCTCTTTCCTCTTGTAAAATTGAAATAGAAATTCTTCGGGAATGGTCGACACGCCTCCTCGAACGGCAAATCCCGGACACGCAGTCGCCATCATTCAGGACCCGGCGACTGTAAACTCCTGTCGTATAGCGATCGCATCAACAAACAACGCGAATCTACGTCGGACTGTAAAGTAGACAGTCCGGAGTCGGCTACAAATGGCGCAAACCGTCCGCGGCAATAAAGACGGGCGTGGTTATTAAAGGGGATTCGCATTGTCAGTTGCGGACGGCGTAAATCTCCTGCGGGGCGCGAAATTGCAGGAGTAAGCCACGGATCGGTGCCGGCTAGGTAACTATTGATCAAAGGAATCCTTCGTGAAATATGTCGCGCCCAATGATAATCATCGCCGTGGCGGACGATGAGAGAGAGAGAGAACACCGTGACGTCACAGGAGGAGGTTGCATCGATCGCGGACCGATTGCGGACCGACAGCTATTTATTCGGAGCCATTGTCGCCCCCCAAAAACTTCAAATAGGTATCCCGAAGCTCCCCTAATTTTGTCTTCGGTCCGTTCAGACACCCAGAGGTCGGGTTAAGGAATTTTTATCTCGGGAACCGTTACTCCCATCGAGTTGATTATTTTTTTATCTTAATCAGGAATTTTAAATTACGAAAGAATTCTAATTTTGCAACAATGTTATTAAAAGATTACGTTGATAATATAAACCCTCCCGTTCGAAATAAGAACAGACACAACTAGATCGGTCGAGCAGATGCTGCAACCGTTAACCCGAGACATACGTCCCCGGATTCATTTAATAACCAAATCCGCGTCCCCAGCGAAAGAAAAACAGGAACCTCGAAACCCTGTAACTTCGTCGTGCTTCTCCACGGTGTGTATTAACAAAGAAAAGCCCGAGCAACGTCTAGTCCAAAGTTAGAGACGCGGCAGTTGGTCGTCGAGCAAAATGTCGAAGGGAAACTCGACTGGAGATGAGATTGAAGTTTCAATTCCGGCTGGGATCTCATACGGGGAACAGTTAGAAGTCTACGAAGGAGCTCTGAATAACGAGCCGGAGTGCTCGGTGTGTCTAGAAAGTTAAAACCGAAAGATCTATTTTATTATTTCTTTCACTTGTTAAGGATATCGGCGAGACTGTGAATTCAATTGCCCGGAAATGTCAGTTTCTCGAGGACAAGGTCGTAAGATCGAGAAGCTCTGGATTTAGGGGATGCTAGGGGGATTGTTGGGGCACCGTTCGAGCCCTGTGCGAAGATTGTCGAGCGGTTTATGGGGTCCCGTAGCGCTATCGTCCGTCCGAACCTTTTATTTTCGCGGACGATGGCCCGCAGCTGTCGCAGAGCAGCTCCAGAAATGGCCCTTCGGTCCGATCCGTCGATTCAGCATCGACTGCTGGTCGACATGCCATCGACACGTCGTCGATGTCTCGAAACAGGTGATAAATCCGGGACCAGGGCCGTAACTTCCCGAACAGTCGAAAGAAAAGTCGAATCTCGCTCCGGTGCTCGCGAGTTTATAGTTTTCTGGAGCGAATGGCATTTGAATCTCGTGCCGAAACGGATTCTTGCCTCTACAAGACTGCGTTCGAGGCATTCCTGCAATCTTCTCCTCGCGAATTCGCGATTATTGGTATTGGAACGGGGCTCGCTGCATTTTTGGAGCTTTCGTCGATTTCTGACGGAATTCTGGAGAGCTTACAGGCAGTTCGATCATTATGTATTGTTGACGATGGTTCTGTGAAGGCTGGCTTCAGATAACTTTTTCAATGCTTTTCCATGGAAATTTTTCAACTTTCTGGGTCGCAAATGAAAGCTGGAAGAACTTGCATAGCGATAGAATCATTTTCATTTCTAAGAAAATTAGGATCTCGTCGGACATTTTAAGATGATGCGTCAAATAATTTCTTCGATGCTTTCCCATGGATATTTTTCCACTTTTTTCGTCGCAAATGAAAGCTGGAAGAATTTACATAGCGATAGAATCATTTTCATTTCTAAGAAAATTAGGATCTCGTCGGACATTTTAAGATGATGCGTCAAATAATTTCTTCGATGCTTTCCCATGGATATTTTTCCACTTTTTTCGTCGCAAATGAAAGCTGGAAGAATTTACATAGCGATAGAATCATTTTCATTTCTAAAAAAATTAACATCTCGTCGAAAATCGAGGAATTCCCATGAGTAGCTCCGGTTGGACATTTTAAGATGATGCATCAAATAATGTTTTCGATGCTTTCAAATGGATATTTTTCCACTTTTTTGGTCGCAAATGAAAGCTGGAAGAATTTACATTGCGATAGAATCATTTTCATTTCTAAAAAAATTAACATCTCGTCGAAAATCGAGGAATTCCCATGAGTAGCTCCGAATGGACATTTTAAGATGATGCATCAAATAATGTTTTCAATGCTTTCCCATGGATATTTTTCCACTTTTTTGGTCGCAAATGAAAGCTGGAAGAATTTACATAGCGATAGAATCATTTTCATTTCTAAAAAAAGTAACATCTCGTCGAAAATCGAGGAATTCCCATGAGTAGCTCCGGTTGGACATTTTAAGATGATGCATCAAATAATGTTTTCGATGCTTTCCCATGGAACATTTTCAACTTTCTGGGTCGCGAATGGAAGCGAGAAGATCGCACAGTATGACAGGTTCATTCTGGTTCGCAGGGAAGTTGAGGGTAGCTGTTCATTCGTGTTCCTGTACAACCGGGCACCGCATTTTACGAGCCCCGCCGTAATCGAACCGGCGGGCCTCGGCTCCTTTCATTGGCCGCGTAAAGCGTTTCGATTTGCAATTTCCCCGCTTAACTGCCACGCTGTCTTCCGAAGCAGTTTAGATAGAGGAGGTACGTTCCCTAGAATCGTTCGACCGACCCATGTCCGTATGCTTGTCCTCCTCTTTTAGCGGCGCATCGAAATGCAGCCTGCAGTCTACCCGATTCTAATGGACCACCCACTGGTAACTTCGGGTGGTGAACGTGCATTAACAACTCGTGGAATCGGTCACCACTGTTATGGCTTTTCATGCTCGTCGAGGAACTCCACGAATCACCAGCAGAACAGATTCGAAATTTCTCTGGTGCACCGAAAGGGTGGTCGCGATTTTTCCTGACGTCAATAAGCGAGATGTAATTTTGAAAAAAATACGCAACGTACAGAAAGCCTGTAGCTACAATCTGCATTTTATTTCATGCAGATATCTCAAGTAGTAGTCGAGAAAATGATTTTTAAAATTAAGGGTTGCTTGCAAAGGAAATTTACTCTGATCACTCGAGAGGTTGTTGTGAAAAATCATTTTTCCTACTTGCGATGTGTGAAGTGAAAGTTTGACGAGAATATCCGAAATATAGCAAATGATCTGCTTTCTAATTAACTTTTGTTAACTAACGGTAAATTTTTTAAATAAATTTTTGGGGCAGCTGAAGAATGTTCGAAAAAATTTCTAAACCGGGTTTCTGGATATTCATCCACTCCGACGGGCACAGTGCTCCAAAAACTGGTAGAAATCAGCATAAATTAAAAGTAGAGCATGGAAGAGTGCGTTTTTAGTCGGTTTTTCTGTCGGAGAGGCAAGTGTCTGAGCCAGAATGGATAGTGGATGATTAAAAGCGTGATTATTCGAGTTTTCTCAATAAATATCTATCTGCATATATCTACCGGTTGATATTCCGAGCGAGAGGCCTTTTGAATACGCCGCGGCCACCCTCTGTCTTTCAGTTTTTCCCAGTTTTATTTCCCTTCTGCTATTATCATTCTCTCTTCCGCCGATGCCCAGCCCTCGAGGAAACTAATTTAAATCGTAATGGCCCAGCCGGCAGCGGCGTGGAACTACCGGTTTTTGTAAGAACACCATTTGTCTGCTGCTGGCGCTCGCGCGGGCGCGCGCACGCCACGGCAATTCCGCGTTCGAAATTTAGGGGAGCACGTAAGAACGGCCAGCAATTGCGGTGACAATCGCAATCGAGCTGGACGTTTTTTTCCGTGCAAATTAGCGACCCTCTATGACCGACATGTTCGCTAAACCCGATCCTCGAATTTTGCTTTTTGTACTGCTTTCTGTAGGGGTTGCTCCGGAAGATCATTTTTGCAGACCTGAAACAAAGTGATTAAATTTGGAGAAAAAATGTGCGAGGTAGAACTGGCGTGTAGCAGCTATTCACTGGTTTTTAGTTCATTCGAATATCTTGAGTAGCCATCAAGAAAGTGTCTGGTGAAGGTCGAAAATCTCGCACTTGAAGGAACCCATTTTTGGGTGGCTTCGTGAACGAGCTAAAATTTTGAAAAAATTGTGTGACGTAGCCTTAAAGTGCCCCTCCTATCTGCTTTTTGTTTCATTGAGATATCTCAAGTAGTCGTCGGGAAATATATTGTTGAAGTTAGGGGTTGTTTGTAACCTCGTCCAAGAATTATCGGGGTGCAGTTTTCTTTCGATTCAAGACGATTGCTCGGGTCGGCTTATCTTGAGTAAGAGAAGGAGAAGGAACCCATTTTTGGATGGCTTCGTGAACGAGCTAAAATTTTGAAAAAATTGTGTGACGTGAACTCAAAGTGCCCCTCCTATCTGCTTTTTGTTTCATTGAGATATCTCAAGTAGTCGTCGGGAAATATATTGTTGAAGTTAGGGGTTGTTTGTAACCTCGTCCAAGAATTATCGGGGTGCAGTTTTCTTTCGATACAAGACGATGGCTCGGGTCGGCTTATCTTGAGTAAGAGAAGGAGAAGGAACCCATTTTTGGGTGGCTTCGTGAACGAGCTAAAATTTTGAAAAAATTATGTGACGTAGCCTTAAAGTGCCCCTCCTATCAGCTTTTTGTTTCATTGAGATATCTCAAGTAGTCGTCGGGAAATATATTGTTGAAGTTAGGGGTTGTTTGTAACCTCGTCCAAGAATTATCGGGGTGCAGTTTTCTTTCGATTCAAGACGATTGCTCGGGTCGGCTTATCTTGAGTAAGAGAAGGAGAAGGAACCCATTTTTGGATGGCTTCGTGAACGAGCTAAAATTTTGAAAAAATTGTGTGACGTGAACTCAAAGTGCCCCTCCTATCTGCTTTTTGTTTCATTGAGATATCTCAAGTAGTCGTCGGGAAATATATTGTTGAAGTTAGGGGTTGTTTGTAACCTCGTCCAAGAATTATCGGGGTGCAGTTTTCTTTCGATACAAGACGATGGCTCGGGTCGGCTTATCTTGAGTAAGAGAAGGAGAAGGAACCCATTTTTGGGTGGCTTCGTGAACGAGCTAAAATTTTGAAAAAATTATGTGACGTAGCCTTAAAGTGCCCCTCCTATCAGCTTTTTGTTTCATTGAGATATCTCAAGTAGTCGTCGGGAAATATATTGTTGAAGTTAAGGGTTGTTTGTAACCTCGTCCAAGAATTATCGGGGTGCAGTTTTCTTTCGATTCAAGACGATTGCTCGAGTAGGCTTATCTTGAGTAAGAGAAGGAGAAGGAACCCATTTTTGGGTGGCTTCGTGAACGAGCTAAAATTTTGAAAAAATTGTGTGACGTAGCCTTAAAGTGCCCCTCCTATCAGCTTTTTGTTTCATTGAGATATCTCAAGTAGTCGTCGGGAAATATATTGTTGAAGTTAAGGGTTGTTTGTAACCTCGTCCAAGAATTATCGGGGTGCAGTTTTCTTTCGATTCAAGACGATTGCTCGAGTAGGCTTATCTTGAGTAAGAGAAGGAGAAGGAACCCATTTTTGGGTGGCTTCGTGAACGAGCTAAAATTTTGAAAAAATTGTGTGACGTAGCCTTAAAGTGCCCCTCCTATCAGCTTTTTGTTTCATTGAGATATCTCAAGTAGTCGTCCGGAAATATATTGTTGAAGTTAGGGGTTGTTTCTAACCTCGTCCAAGAATTATCGGGGTGCAGTTTTCTTTCGATTCAAGACGATGGCTCGGGTAGGCTTATCTTGAGTAAGAGAAGGAGAAGGAACCCATTTTTGGGTGGCTTCGTGAACGAGCTAAAATTTTGAAAAAATTGTGTGACGTGGACTCAAAGTGCCCCTCCTATCTGCTTTTTGTTTCATTGAGATATCTCTAGTAGTCGTCGGGAAATATATTGTTGAAGTTAGGGGTTGTTTCTAACCTCGTCCAAGAATTATCGGGGTGCAGTTTTCTTTCGATACAAGACGACGACTCGGGTCGGCTTATCTTGAGTAGGAGAAGGAGAAAGAACCCATTTTTGGGTGGCTTCGTGAACGAGCTAAAATTTTGAAAAAATTGTGTGACGTAGACTTAAAGTGCCCCTCCTATCTGCTTTTTGTTTCATTGAGATATCTCAAGTAGTCGTCGGGAAATATATTGTTGAAGTTAGGGGTTGTTTGTAACCTCGTCCAAGAATTATCGGGGTGCAGTTTTCTTTCGATACAAGACGATGGCTCGTGTCGGCTTCCGCCGTATTACGGACGAGGGTAGCTATTTGACGTTGTCCTTGAGTGGGCCGAGTGTTTATGGGTTCTATAAAGTTGTCCGACAGGCCATAAAGTGGTCATCTCCATAGACAGTTTTAGTTCGACGATCTGGCGACCAGCTCCGAAGCATTTAACGCATCGTCTGCCCGTGATTTTATTCGGAGCCAACGCGGAGCCGCCTGGCGAAAGGAAATTACGATTTTTCGACGGTGTCTTCTGCTCGGCGATAACACGGGCGACTCCGTGCGTGAATTATACGGCTCACATTTTAATCAATGTGATCGTTGAACCTTCGCAAATTCACCGAACGTGGCGCCGTTCTTTATTGATCGTCATCTTTGTCTGCGAGCACACGCTCGTACGCTCCGAGTCGCTTCGGTAATTTGTTATGCGACGATCGTAACTATCGACCGTGAATCTCGATGTTCCCGAGGATTTAGGATTCTCGGAGTTTGTTATGGGTTCGGTTTGATCACTATTTTACACTCGATTAAAATAGCGATGGCGCTCCGAGGAATTTTGAATTTAAATTGCCAGTACACGAACCCCTAACTTTAGTCACCATTTTCTCGATAACTAGTTAAGATATTTGAACAAAATAAAATGCAGCCGGTAGCCTCAGGTTTCCCGGAGCTTCTGAAATTTTTTCAAAATTTTAGCTCGCTGGTTAAGATCAGAAGAAAATAGAACGGGTTCTCTGATGATACGTTCGATTAAATTGTAATCAATGCTTTTATTTAATGGAAATTAATACTTTTCCCATGGTAGATCGACTTTGGCACTGGGATGGCTAGTGCTATGGGTATACCGGGGTCACGTGCAACGCGTCAGGGCCACAGGGGGTGGCGTTCTTGTGCAGGGGAGCAAGAAGTAGGGGCTGTTTCGTGAGCTGAATTCCGATAAACACCGATGCCGGGCTTCTGAGGATCGAGGGAGCAGAATTTCCGCGACAATCACGAATTTTCACGGGCACCCATCCAAAGTCGATTTACCCCCGGGGGGTGCAAACCTTCCGAAACCCCTGGAAGATGTTTCGGATGCGTGAAATATTTTTTGGTGGATTTTTGGATTGTTGAGGAGCCGAGGTGCTCCCTTCGATATTTTTCGCGTTTTAGGGGTTGGCGAGGCCAAAATAATCATTGCATTGATTTCGACAATGCGACAGTTACGGAGATTCTGTATTCGTGTCTATTTATCTTACACACAGCGAAATATTGAACATCCTCAAATAACTAATAACTAGACTGCGGATTTTCTGCATTTATGACAAAAATGGGTATTTGTAATTTAAAGTAGTGAACATTTTAAAAACATTTAAGACCATCAACGTATTAGGTTCAGCTTAATAGGATAATTAAAAGAAGAATACAATTTTTATTAGGCAAACATTTTTTATTTTGCATAAAGATCCGCAGTCTACTAATAACCATTTGCAGAACACATCTTCAGCTACTTTGGTACATGATTTTTGACGAGGTTCCCTTAAATAATTAAATACAATTTGTAAATATTTGTAATTGAGAAGTGTATAATAGAATGGACCTCCTGCAATTTTCAATATAGCGTATGAGAGTAGTTTGTGTGACATTAAGAAGTTATTATATATTATTGGGATCCTTGTTTCAAAGTAATCTCGAACAGTTTGGCAAGAATTCCGTATTAATTAATGTTGCAACTTGACGCAGGCGTTTCGTTAAGAGCCATTTCAATCGAGTACAATCAAATACATAGATTTCAAAGATATTGCCAAAAGATCAGAACAATGAGAAAAAACACAATCGAACTAAAAAATTATAAGAAATATAGGAAATGATTATAAAAAAATCGCAAAAATACGAACAATCTAGTAGGACCAAATCGGCGAGGATTCCGAGTGGTATCGCCGGTAGAAAATCCCAAAAATGATGAGAACTGCGAAATTATAAAAACTGGAGAAATCGCAGAAATAGCAAAAATAGCAAAAATATCTAGTAGGACCAAATTGATCAGGATTCCGAGTGGCTCGACTCGATCGAGTGCCCAGCCAGCTCCATCCGCTGCCAATGGGCGAGCTGCTGGCCAAGGGTGCAGACGATGTGCCAGCAGGCGTGGGTGTTGGCCGGGTTGCAGGCCGAAGGAGGCGCCGGCGAGCACGTGACACACATATTGCCTACCTTTCGGGGCTCTCGAGCCAAAAAGCTTCCTGTCCCTGCTCGCTGGCCGGAATGGTAGAAAAACTAATCTCCCAGATTAAATCTCTAATTCACGCGGTCTCGGATCCCGGAGATTTTATTCGCAGATAGAGCCGATGACGCTATCCTGCGTTTATGAAAAAGACGAGACTTTATCTTTGCGAGGGGCACGCTGACTCGGTTAGGCGAGCCCCCGGTGCATGGGAGAGACAAACGATAATTGAATTCCTTTTTGATTCAGCAGATTTTCTCACTTGCGTGAATTTCCTTTTTATGGTCCGCTGTAAAAAAAAAAAAAAAGAAATGATTGTGAGGCGCGCTGATATTGAGTCTCCTTCGAATTGTAAGGTTTCCGAAATTTGGAAAAATGGTGGAAAAGGTTTGCGTTCTTTAGGAGACGGTGTGTAAGTATATTTGGAAGTCAAATTTAACTTTTTATTATTAAGATGCTGCAGACATTGTATAGCAAATTGCACAAAATTGCAGTTCAATAATCCTCTTATTTTTCCGTAAAAAATTGGATAAGCGGTACTATAAATTATACGGGAACATCTTTCTAAAGAAATTGTTATTATTATATTATTTTGATTAAGATTACGAACCACTCAAGAAATTACAATTCGATGGCTCCTCTGATTTCCCGATAAAAGATTCCTAAATTTCAAAAAAAATAATATTAATGAATGATTACTAAACTTCGATTAAGTACTTCCATAAAATACTGTTAAGGGCGCGTGTTCGTGGAGCTTCTGCCATGGTGTTCCTATTCCAGTAGTGTCACGTGCATCACAAACACGGGAGTCTAATTACATTGATTTCTGTTAGGGATGTGCGTGTTCTCGAATTCACGAAATTCCCGAGCAATTCGGGCCGTGTTGAGAAAACTCGAGCGTGGCTATCGAACGCAGGGGTACTGAGATCCCGAAAAGGCGCCATAGTGCTCGAGACAATGCTAGAAAGTTCAACTTTCAAATCATGCGATCTGAAACAATGTTTGACGTAAAACGATAAAATATGATGTAGTCCGTAATACTACACAGAGCTTTTGATAAATAAATGAATTTATTGTTAAAGCTGAAGCGTACAAGCGAATATCAAACTCGATATAATTTCTCCAGCACGTACCCGAGCCCGAAATATCGAGAACCCGCACGATTTCTGTTTAATTAATGTTGCCGCAAGTTTGTTGTAAAAGCGCCGATGACCGCGTACAGGGATTAGGAACTTTCCCAAATTCGGTAATCCGATATTCTAATTTCAAGCATGAATTTAATAGCACAGTCAAATTTATTTGCCCGAAAATGATTAAACATAACCAACGTTTACAATTCATTATCAAAAAGACATTTTGTCGTACGATAAAACAATCTACGACACCTATAAACAAATTGTCCACAACTAATCATTGGCAGAGCTTTTCCAGAATATAAATCTCGCGCGCGAAGATAATTACAATGAGAACAAAATTTAATTTTCTATATCCGCCAAGTTTAGACCAGTTCTATCCCATCATTTTCTAAGAATTTTTGTGAACCCCCAACCCATGGAAATCCCCACTCTAGTCACTAGTTATAAAACAATTAACATCTATGAAAACTCTATTTGTCGCCTCTCGTATTAAATTTCCTTTCCACGTCCCGAAAAACAGTAAAAAACTATGAAATCCACAATTACATCTGTTCTACGATGTTCTGGGGATTTTCGTAAGGGGGAATTCCCACTCCGATAATTATCAGGGTCCAGAACAATTGACATCTATTCGTTCCCCGATGTTCGAGCAAATTGTTCGATTGAGGAAGCGGACCAAACGTGGAAATTCGTAATTTTCCTGGAGTTTCGAGGTTCCGTTGGCAAAGTTGCCGACTCCTATCAGAATCGATCAGCAAATAGCACTTTGCGGTGGCGGATAGAATTCCCCTAGACGCGGGGCCGTGTTACGCGATTCATTCTGGCGAGGCTACGTGGACCGGGGTCACAACGCGCCTGGATTATGCATAACGCATGCATATATGCATCGGAGAAGACGCGCGGAGAGTCGACAGGTGCGAGCTACGGATTTTCCGATCCGGGGTCCTCGACTTCCGGCACGACGAGGAATCGCCAATGCAAAGAATGTCCACGAGGTTTAACAAGGGAAGCAGGACGGGATGGGAAACGGAAAAGTGTAAAGAGCAATGATGTGAGGACGGTGTAAAGAGGGATGTTGGATTAGATGGCCCCGCGCCAACCGGCGCCTTTGCGCCCCTTGATGCCCGTGACCAGTCGGGCTATCTTGTCTGCGTTGCCATCATATTATGGGCAGCTTTGCGATTTTTTTCCGGCCAAATGGCCGGAGCTTCCGAAGCGCAATTTTTTGCGTTTTGTTGCGCAATGTGTAAGCAAGTTTGCGGTCCATTTGGTTTTTCTCTTAGGTGGTTCCTATCCTTGGAGGAAAATAATTTAATAACAATATTTACTTCAGGGATATATCGTAATGTTGCAGATACAGTGAGGGTCAAAAGTGAGTACAGTATTTTATCGATAATTGTCCCCAACACCGGTCTGCCCAGGGACAATTATCCGCCAGAGATACTATTCTTTGACTTTTGCCGAACGTAGAAAAGGACAGCGAAACTTCTTTATTTTTCTATTGTATATGTAATTTCTATTACTAGATGTAGTATATTCTAGATGTAACAAACATCTATAAACAACAAATAGATAAATAAATATCTCCTTCCTAATGTGGCACGTCTTCCCCTTATCCGAACGACATCATCTTTTGCAGCAATTATTTTCTTACCCAATAGCACAATTTTAGAGTGGCGGGGGGCGTGAAAAAAATCTTACAAAAAAGTTTCACCAGGTATATAGCTGAGGTCCACCCTAGTGTATACTAATTTTTGACTCTCGCTGTAGGTTATCTTTGCGATTTTCTTCTGCAGAAATGAAAATAGCTTCCGAAGTGGAACTTTTTGAGTTTTACTATGCAGTAGTAGAGAAACTTTGAGGTATTTTTTCTTATCGTCTACGGTGATTCGTAGTCTGAAAAAAAATGTACAGTTTGGGATTTTTTAGCAGAAACGAGAGTTTCGTATTTTTCTCGAAATAGAAAAAGATAAAGGAGTGTAACTTTTAGCATCGTGGTTTGATCTCCGCAGAACGAAAATTAATTTCTCACGGTCCCTGAGGTTTTCGAGGTTCCTGCAAGAACGTTATGCAACAAGGTATTTAGTAGAAGCTGTCGGTGCAGCATTTGGCCGGAGCTGGCTGTAATTTCGTGGCTTATTTAACCGACTGATATATTTTATTCGAATTTTCTACTCTAACACAGTGTAATAAACTGACGGGGATACGTATGATAGGGCGCACCGACGAGCTCAGGGAATCACCGGCGTTCCGTTGTAATGTATCCGGAAATATTTCATCCTTGCTTCATTAGCCATAGCGCGGCGAGTATTTAATTAAATAACATAGCTTGTCCTATGGCTGCTCGAGATTAAGCAGCGGAACGGAGACCAAGAAGAACTAATTGTTCCTATCACACACTGTTTCAACAATAGGCAAACCTCTCCTTCGAATTAACTTATATTTATTAATTAATTTATATTTAACAATTAATTTTTAACATTTAATTAGCGATTCGTTTATTTGTAGACAGCCATCGATGCCAATTTTTAGGGACTCCTTCCTCTTCCTAACAATGTTAAACTAAACACGACGTACAAGATGAATTAGTAATACAAAAATTGAAAGAAAAAATATTTTGAAAATCTTGAAAATTGTGTATTTAAAGTACACCAAGATTTTTTACAATACGCTGTAAACTTTTTCGTTAAAAAATTCACAGACACAAGTTATTACCTATAAGCATTTTTCCCCTTGTGGTATATTCAACAAGATTTCTAAGTTGAACTGGTAATGCAAATTGAAAAGAGAAGATGTTTTTTAAATCTTGGCAGTGTGTGAATAAATGGCGTAAATATTTGGCGGATTTTAATTATTTATTAGCAAAACAAGACGCGGTCTCGAAGAGGGTAGAAATGTGCGCACGGTTATCCCCGCGGATATCGGGATCGCATTTGTTCCAGTGGACTTTGCATTCCAGCAGCAACTAATTCGATAACATTGAGTCATTCGCGGAATCCCTCCACGGCGAATTTCCCGTGTGTGTTTTCGCAGGTGAACTGCTCCGAATCGCGGCCGATCGCCACCGGCCCGCCACGTGCAGAAATTTTATTTCCGCGTTAATACGCTATAGTAACGCGTACCACATCACCCCGTATTTATCGGACACAATATGAAACGTTTCGAGATTAAAATCCCCGGAAAATAGACGATCTCCGCGAATTTTTTGACAGGAAAACTTACGGTAAGAAAAACTCACTGTCCTGGACTCGCACAGACTTCCTTTACACCTGCGCAATTTTCCAATAGTCTTTCTAAAAATAAAAGATCAGCAGTTGAGAATTTCTCGGTGAATAAATTGGTCAAAAGCGACAGCAATTTCATTAATAACTCAAGACATTTCTAGGAAAGAAACAGAAAGGGGACTAAGGCCTAGGGAGAAACTTGGAGAAGGAATTGGGGTCTAGGGGCTAGAGAAATACCTAAGGAAAAATTGAGAACCAAGGACTAAGAAATTGACTTGGTAATCGACTATGAATTAGGGGATGAACTAGGCGATGCACCAGGGATTAAGCAAATAAACAAAGGGAGGATGTAGAGGAGGGACTAATGATTAGACTACAAATCGATCAAGGAAAAAGTTCAAGGAAGACACTAGAGAATGGACCAGAGAATGGACAAAAGAATAAATTAAGGGTTGGACTGCGGACTAAGTAAGAAAGAGACAAAGAAAGTGTCTAGCGAAGGATTGAAACTAGGGTCTGATGAAAGAACTGTGGGAAGTCCCAGAAACTAGAGAAAGGAGTTGACCTGGGTGAAGTCCAGTGAAGAAGAGGAAACAGACGTTTAGGGGAAAGACTGTGGAAAGTCCTAGAAACTAGTAAAAAGAGTGAACCTAGAGAAATAGTCTCCAAAGTAGAAGAAATAAAGAGGGACTAGAAAAGGAGGTGAACAAAACATGCCGCGTGATTCTAAGGATGTGAAAGAACTGGAAAAGCAAGAATGAGAAGAAGTGAAAGGAGGGAGGTAGGTCCAGCAGGGTCCACCAGGTGTTTGTGGACACTCCTTATATCAGTTTCAGATTACAGGCCAGTTCCTCCAATTTCAACAACTATTCAAACACGCTATCCAGTTTTCCCTCAACTAAAGAGACTCTCCACGGGATTCGCTGCGTCCCTACAATATCAAATCTTCGTGCAGCTTCATTCCCGAGACACCGGCTACCGTTGTCCCAGGACCCCACGGAGCCTCCCGCAGTCTCACGCCCGAGACGAAGAAACTAAGACCAAAAGGAATCTCCTCCTCCTCCCCCGCCTCTCATGCGAATAGGCCGTCATCAGAGGCACAGAGGAGCGACCGGTCGTCAGAGACAATTCAATAAGGTCGCCGGAGTGTGGATTTTTCTGATTAGCCGGCGAAGTTGGACGGCCGGTGGCGCGTGATCGCCCTGCGAAAACAACCAAAGGAGAAGAACCTATGGGGTTCGAGTGGGAGGGGAGGGGGCGTGGGAGGCTTTGTCTTATTTTAAAACTCGGCTCCGCTCGGCCATTCACGTCATGCTCCGAAGAAATGCACTCAACACCTTCGGCACGGACACGCCAAGTTTCAATCGGTGTCGGAGCGCCGCTCCGTGAGCTGCTTACCGACCTCATAATTTTTTCCTGATCGATAAATCGATCCGATACAGCCTGTCAAAGTCGATGATTCAATCCCGCATCCCGGAAAAAAATGATACAATCTTCACCGATCAAACATTTCAGTCGATTCAATACGACCAAACAACAGATAAAATATTGAAAATGAAATACCTGGAACCATGGCAACGGTGGCGACGGGGACGGCGGAGACTCTATGGGGATTTCTAGGGGATGAACTGCCGTGACATAATGCTCAGCCAGTGGTCTCGGTGCTTCTGACAATCGTTTATCAAAGTCAACCAGTGGACAATTCGAGATTGAGTCACGAACTGTTTCTCCTCGGAATTTCTCCCGTGATCCAACATGGCGGCGACGTCCGCCATTTTTCTGCTTACGTGGGCACACGTCTTCTACCACCTATGGAATTTAAATTTCAGATATTTGGATGCTTCAATTTTAAATAAAAGATCCTGAGGATTAATTTCGTACCTTTCGTTCAAGCGAACTAATGGTGGATAGATTGTAGACGATAGTTTGGAGTATTTCGGGGTGGTACCGGTCCACCAGGTTCGCCTATTGGATTTTCGTCTCCCCCACTTGACAAATTCATCTGGATGCAAGGAATATATCCTACGTTTGCCAATTTCTGCACGTAAGCGAAACGTCAGCTTTTCGGGTTCCTTCGAGTTGGGCAACCGCCACCTGTCCCCCCACCCCTTCTTCAGTTTCTCTTGACGAGACGGATCCTCGAGTCGTGACCCCCTCTTGCGCCCGACTTTGTCACGTCCCTGATGAGGAGCCGTGAGATGCGTTTTATTGAATCTCTCGAGAACTATTGGTCCTAGCTGGAAACTCCAAAAGTACAATTTGTGGGCTTCTCTAAAAGGAATTTGCATACGCAAGTGATTTACATCGTTTGTTTAAAGTTCGTGTTAAAAAATAAACTTGTTTTTTATTGTCCAACGTTGACACGTCATTGTCAAAATTGAATAAATTTTTTATACGAAGAGAGAGAGAGAGAGAGAGAAATTTAATTTTGTTAACAAGAAGTAAAATTACGATTTTAGTGTTTCATTAATTGAAAGACAAGAAAAATAAAAAAGAATGATTTACGTGGCATAAAAAGCGAACGAACCATAAAAGTCGAGGGATTTATGGCAAAAGTGGCGGATCCGGACGTCAACATGTCCTCTCTCCCGACATAGAACGGCGAGAACTATTAAAAAGTTTCGAAACAACGATTCCATTATGCGCGGCCCGAATTAAAACTGGAACTTGCCAGTCGGCGCCGGAAGTGGGTGAATAATTGACCTGTATTGCGGCGAGCAAGGATATGAGTTCGGACGTCGAATTAAAACTTCCGAAATTAATTGGAAAAGTTATTATCACGATTATAATTGCTCGCTCTCTATATCGACTCTCGCGTTTAAGCCCGGTCTAATTTGCATTCGCGGATTATTCGAAAGCAGAGGCGCGTCAGGGCGCACGGACTCGTTCGCCACGCGTTTTCCCACCCTGTTTTCCTACGACAATGTGTTTTCACTACGAATCTACCTCCCGGGGGCAAATAAACACGCTGCGGGAAAGAATAAACCAGCAATTTCTCTGCGTTCGAAACTAAATACTGAAATAATAAACAAAAAATAGTTTTTTGTAGGTCTAGGATCGGTGGCACTTGATAATGGATGTTCGAACATTTCTTTCGTTGGGAATTCAGGGGAATTCAGGTTTTTTCCGAAATATAAACATTGGTTGTGTAGTTCGCTGTTTTTTCAAAATATAATCTGCTACAAAATAACTGAACACACCTGGTGTGATTGAAACTGCATTTTTAATATTTGATCTTCCGGTATCTTTCAATCAATTTCGACTCGAACCTTCCCGAACAGTTGAACTTTAAACGAAATATTGAACACGCGGGTGGGACGTATTAAAACACTATCAGAATGAGGGGTACATAGGATGCGATGGTCAGAGCCGCAGTTACTTGGCAATGTAAACACGTACACCCCTTTTTCCCGGCGCTAGACCATCGGTCCAATAAAATCGCGCCACCCGTTCGTTCCCTCTGGGCTTTCTTAACGACGTGCCAGGATAGACGAGGTCCAACTCCATGAAAAGTTATCTGTAGATTCAATATCGTTCGACCGGCTTCCCTCGAATTCCGCGCGAAATTAATTAAAAACAAGATAGGCCGGGGCTCTTTAATGTTTTCAAGAATACTCACAAGTTTCCACCCCATCTCGACAAAGGCTTTCCGAGCTGAATGCATTTCTGATTAATTAATGCTGGCTTTCGGTCATCTTGTATCTCGGCTGTTCGAAAATAATAATAATGAAAGACTCTTCCACGAAAACAACCGTCTCGGGAGCTAGCTCATCACTTACGAGGTCAAGGAATTTGACGAACTCCCTCAGACATTCGTGTAATCTTTGTTCTTGGAATTGTAGCATCCATTGAACTTTTCGCGAATTGTCCTTCGGAAGCAAAAACGCGGAACTAGTTTCGACATTTCTGCCAAATGCGGTTGTCGCCACGTTATCAGAACTGTACTGAACCAGATTTGTTATTAATTAATGCTGGATTTCGGTCTTCTTGACTCTCGGCTGTTCGAAAATAATAATAATCGAAGACTCTTCCACGAAAACAACCGTCTCGGGAGCTAGCTCATCACTTACGAGGTCAAGGAATTTGACGAACTCCCTCAGACATTCGTGTAATCTTTGTTCTTGGAATTGTAGCATCCATTGAACTTTTCGCGAATTGTCCTTCGGAAGCAAAAACGCGGAACTAGTTTCGACATTTCTGCCAAGTGCGGTTGTCGCCACGTTATCAGAACTGTACTGAACCAGATTTGTTATTGTTATTAGCGGGCAGTGGCGGTTGGTATCGAAGTTGGGACAACTCTTGATCTAGCATCGAGAAGCAAGTAGTTACGTAAGTGGAGCATGTCGATATCGAAATTCTGTTAACTACATGACTGGCGGCCACAGCCGCAGCGATGAACGGCTAGTGTCCGCAGCCATAGCGAGGAACGGCGAGCATTGACAAGGCTGGAACGTTGGCAATTAATAGGAGAGGTGGGACTTAATTAGTACAATCTCCGCGGTGTGTTCCATTCCCGGCGTATATCGCGTCTCGTGTCTACGTCCGCCTCTCATTGTGAACCTGAAATGCCGAGCGTTCCGGCACGTTCCTCAGAAGAAGCTAATATCCAAGCACCGGAAGTCTTGGGAACCAACTTCTTGCGAGAGATACCGCCAAAATACCGATTCAGTTGGGAAACTAATCAACAACATTCTACTCGAAACTCTTCCTGATTACAAACATTTTCCAAATTTTCCATTCATTTTCCCAGCTAGACCCGTATACAGGGTGGTTCACCAGATATTACCAACTCGATTTTTGTCATTGTTATTATTCGTAGCGAAGAATGTTTGTATAAGGTTGAATAGTTTCGAGAGATGCATACTTTGGTGTTGTGAGTTTTTTTTTGTAGAGAATATGAAGCTTCATCTAATAACTTTTCTAAAAACCTAATCTATAAACCTGAGATCACCCTATAAACGTAACAAATAATATGTGAAACAAAAGCTCGAAATGGCATCTTGGCGAACGTGAAGAAGCACGAAGGCGCGTTTCGATTCAACGAAATATGCTGTATAAACTTGATCTCCCCAGGCCGATAAATCTGTTAGCGTATGCGAATCGGTAGTCAAAGCAACCGGCGGATTTAGTGAGGGCGCGAAACGCCAGGAGAAGCTGCGGGGGTCAAATGATAGGCGAGAGAGCGCATCTATTGGCTACTCAGTACGATCGTCACGTTCCCCGCGACAATTTATGACGATTGGAATAGCGGCCAGTTCGGCCATTACACGTCCCCGTAACGGTATCGGACTACTAAAGTCCGGAACGAGACACCTTGCCAAACTAGTTCAATTAGCGGGTCGGCGTGAAAAAGGATTCGACGTCGTATCTGCCCCTAACGAACTTCCTGATACGAATAATCCCCGATCCGATAACGGCACCCCATTCCGTCTGCCCTTTATTTCCAACTCGGTTTCGTACCAAGTACTTTACTTTCGGCTTTCTAATAAAGCGCGCTTACACCTACTAGATTCTTAATTTCTCTATGGCAACGTCACTTCGCCTAAAACTATAAATTAGTTGGATTTTGTACTTCCTTTTTTACTTCCAAGTCGGTTTTCTACAAAATACCTTTTCTTTTATGGTGAAACGTGTTTAAGCCTAGTCCATTTTTAATTTTCCTATAGTCGCGTTGTCACATAACCTCCGTCTAAAAGGAATTAGCACTCACTAGTCAAATTCAAGTCTGACGTCCTATTGAATATTTTACTTTTACTGCCGCAAATGGCAGATTTTTTCAGAAAAAACTACCAGAGGGAAAAATCGGTTTCGTACCAAGTACTTTACTTTCGGCTTTCTAATAAAGCGCGCTTACACCTACTATATTCTTAATTTCTCTATGGCCACGTCACTTCGCCTAAAACTATAAATTAGTTGGATTGTACTTCCTTTTTTACTTCCAAGTCGGTTTTCTACAAAATACGTTTTCTTTTATGGTGAAACGTGTTTAAGCCTAGTCAATTTTTAATTTTCCTATAGTCGCGTTGTCACCTAACCTCCGTCTAAAAGGAATTATCACTCACTAGTCAAATTCAAGTCTGACGTCCTATTGAATATTTTACTTTTACTGCCGCAAATGGCAGATTTTTTCAGATAAAACTACCAGAGGGAAAAATAAGCGCGTGAATGGTTTTGGAAGCGAGTATAATTAACGTTGTTCGAGCGGCAATATCGACAGGCATCGTCGTCGCTATTCTTCGGTCCCGCGATTTTCGTGACACACTGCAAATCACGTACTCGCCGATAATGAATTTGCTGGCTAATAAATTCACGCTATCAACGCATCTGGATTAACGTTTCGGTCCCGTCACGTTAATATAGTGCCGGTAACGTGAGTGCTCGTTGACGTTAGCGCCGTATTTGCAAATGTTATGTACACGTCCAGAAAGCCGGGCAGCAACGGCGGCGTACACGATCAGAGCACTGACATAATAAAGATTTATTTACTCCGCGCCCGACATGTACGTATAGCCCGCTCCTGCGTTTCCCGTGCGAATCTATAATTCTGGCTAACTGACGCTCAAGTTTATTACTTAATCCCGGAAAAAAGGAAAGGCGTAGCCCGTTCTGTCACGAGATAGCAAAAATCTGCTGCAGTTACGACGTAATAAATACTCCATATTTAACGAGAGGTTTGCAAAATTTATTTCATTAAGTTGACCGATTCTGTCATGATAACTAGTAATATTTTTAAGGGGGTAGACTCGTTTCCAGGATTGTAAGGGTGCGGGATGCGCCCTTACTAGTGGAAGTGGCTTGGTGTTTAACCCTTATGTAGTCAACCAAAATATTAGATTATTTAAAACCTTTCTGTATTTAATATGTTTGCACAAATTCTCATTATAAGACTATAAATTAATATATTAATGAGTAACGAATGGACATTGGAAGAAGAGGAATTTTGTAATACTTTTTAGAGGAACATTAACAAATTGTTGAAAGAAATACAGTAAATGGGTATCCAGGTACCCGGTTGACTGCACAAGGGTTAAGGAGGTAGACTCATTTCCAGGATTGGACAAAATCACAAAATATGGAAGAAGGGTTAGCGAATCATTCATAAATTGTTAGAAAAAGATGAAACTGTAAGATAAACGTTTATAAGGCATTATATGCCACAATAAGATTCCCCACCGAGCGAACGGCTTGTAAAAATCCCACTTAAGGGGTTAATAACAATGGAAGCACACCAGGACCCTGATAGCTAGCGAGAAACCGATTCAAATCGCGACAATGATGGCAATGCAAATCCGGCTGCACCATGAATAGCCCCGAGGTTTCCACGCATAACTCGGATCACATTCATCCCCCCACGGTTCCTAGACTGTCAGTTATTTATTAGGGTGAGCGGTCATACCAACACTGCTGCCTCAACCCCATAATTCGAGCGTTTAACGCAATTTTATTCATTACTGTCGAGCTTCCCACCAAAAGAACAAAAATTCATTCAGATTTACCACAAATTTTTCCTTTATATTTTCTCAATCATGTTAGGTTTAACGAATCGCGCTCCACAAGAACTCTCCAATGCTATTGTGAGACCCCTACATACAAAATCTGAGCCACATGGAATGGCAATGACACTAACATTGATTATACAATAACATTGTCATTAACAATTGATACGTTAGTTAACAGTTGGTATTTTAATTAACAATTGATATGTTAAAGAACTTAAAATATTCTTTTGAGGTTTCATTTCAAGAGGTTGCAATGAGCTACAAAGTTTAAAGATGATACAAATTGCAGTTTTTTGCCATATTTGGCCTGTAACTCATAAATAAGGATTCATCATCGATTTTGATGAAATTAAATTTTCGGTATATGCCTATACATATAGAAAAGTTGTAGTAAGCAACAACTTTTAGTATTTCCGCTTTAATTCCTACCAATTAACTTCAATTCGATCAACTATAACTACGTTGTGTTCAGCTCACGGGTTCGTGTAACGCGTGCAGACAAATTTAGTAAAATTATACAGTGTTTACTCGACAAATGTCCAAAATATGTGGCCTATAATTGTCCTAAAACTATCCCCACTCGGTCTGCAAGGAGTGTAAACATAATACCGGGCGGGTATATCTGTGTGAGACCAGGGGAGCACTACTAATCCAATAACAAAACTTCTTTATTTTCCATTATTTTTTATGGGACTTTCACCAACATATTCGTGGCATTTTTCTAATGAAAATTATGCTTAATATGATATAATTCGTATAAGGAAACGTATAAGGAAAGAAAGAAACGCGGGCCTTTGAACTGTGCCGGTGACTGCGACTCTCTGCGTTTCTTTCTTGCCCATACGCTGTCTTTCTTTGCGTTCGAAACTTTCATCTTTCATTACACAAGTAAATATCATCGGAATTATATCGTACTTGGTATCATTTTGGTCCTTGAGTTTCACTGTCCTTCTCTACGTTTGATAGAAGTCAAACAATAGTTTTTCCTGGCCGTGTTTTGATCAATTATCGAGTAAATACTGTACATAGAAATTTATATTCCTTCAAGTATACAATTTACGGATTTATTTGATAAATTTTAAATTATCTGTACACTCGTTTGTTTTCCTTTTATTTTCGTAGTGTTCTAGTTTAGTCTCCAAGCTATCGCAAGTATGTAACTCTCTTCGTAAGCGGTTGGTAAACCCTCAACTGCACACCTAAAAGTAAAAAGATCACTCAGAAAAGCCAAATTATTACAGTCCATCAATCTTTCTAATTCTGATAACATATTTTCTATCCTAACAGATTTTATTGCATCAATAGTTCAGTTTTTCTACAACATTTTCACTGTATTCATCCTCTGTATCATTGTGCCACTCAGTAGCTTCATATTCGCAATACAAAAGATTCAAATTTTACTGTGACTTTTGTGGACAATTTACAATATCCAAAAGTTCTAAAATAATCTCAGGTTCGTTTTTCCTTTGACAAACGAGTCAAATTATATTCCATTAAACAACAAATTTGGTGCCACAAAAATGCTTGACTTTTATATTCAATTCACACGTATCATATGCTGGAATGTTTCTAAAGTTTAGCTGATATAAAACTACATTGGCACTGTCCTCTTATAATTAATGACAAAAATCATGCTTGCCTACAGTGTTTAGTGAAACATTGCCTGATCCATGGATTCAATATATATTCAGTTTACCCTGCGGAAAGACATCTCGCTGAGGATGGAATGCATCTAATGTTTGAAGGCAGTGGTTGAATCAACAGTCTGCAATACAATAATTCTTCATTTAGTATGCATTGGTCATAGAGTTTTTACCTATTGCGTAGGGTAAAGGTACAAGTTACAGTTAACGTGTAAACTCCACCCAGTTACCAGACACGAAACAAATTTTTCAGAAATTAATAAAGATAACATCAAGTACCTAGTATTACACTATTTTTAAAAATAACAACTTTTTAACAAAGTTGTTATCAAGGTTGTTATTCACTTTTCATCCAGAAAAACTTGAAAAAGGAAAAAGAAAGAGGTTGATAATCAAGTGTTCATCACAAATAATGCAAAATAAAGTGCAGAATACCATGAAATTAATAAAAAAACTTCC
Organism: Lasioglossum calceatum; assembly: GCA_963966675.1. Classification (NCBI taxonomy): domain Eukaryota; kingdom Metazoa; phylum Arthropoda; class Insecta; order Hymenoptera; family Halictidae; genus Lasioglossum; species Lasioglossum calceatum. The sequence goes on from OZ016548.1 coordinate 1,933,287, forward strand.
ATATCGTCACTATATATCCAGTAACTGATTCCTTTAACCTATATAAACCAGTATTACTTGAAAGAACACACTGGAATCCTTGTTTTTCACCTACGCCTGTGGCAATTTGACGATTCTCATCCTTCTAAATGTACAACAGCTCTTTGCCATACTCTCTTGCTTGTTAAATGTAATGCATCCCACTCGAAAGACTAGAATTTCAGAAAAATAGTGTCGTTGGATGCATTTCTCATGCTTCAACTGCTCCATTCATTCAGAAACAGCAGCGAATCTGAACCAGGCATTCTATTGTCAATTGTTTCTTTCTTTTTTAGAGTAGTACTAAGTCTTGTCTTAAATTTATTGTGTGTTTTTTCTCTTTCGACACATTGGATATCTAGAAAACAAAAAGGGATGTAATTGTTATTTTTTCTATTAATTTTTTTATGCATTTATTGAAATACTGTCCAAGTAATGTGTATTATTTGTTGTGATGCTGACATGGTTCATCAGTTGCTTTGATCCAAATATGTTTTCAAACCAGAATTAATTTAATACGTATTAAATAAAGCAAATAAACAATTTAGTTGAGAACTTACCATAACTGTCACATAATAAATATTGTATTGTTACGTTTACGTGAGCGCCCATTATATCGAATCCCATTTAATCGTATTATACCGAATGAAGAGGGATTTGTAAATATTTATTATTTTTAATTTTAGTTATAGATTACATATTGTTCTTATTTTTTGACTTTTAGCGACGTTATACATACAAGGGATCTCTTTCTTGAGGTTAGATAAATCACTTTACTTCTCTGCGTCCGAGGCGCCATAGGCGACTCTTGAAACGAATTTCGCGAATAGTGTACCATCTAGGTATATGTACAAAAGTAACATAATCTGTGATAAAAGTGAGACTATTTTACTATTTTTCTTGAACTGAATAAAATAATATGAGGGACTAGTGTAATTTACGGAATATATGAAAGAATTCAAGATTAAATGTGTAATATAGACAAAGTTTAGAAGGAATTTTTTATGAAAAATTAGAGTAGAAAATCATTTATATACAAAATTTTGGGAGATTTAAATTTGGCGCGGAAAGATCTACGTGATCGGTAAAACAGTCCTCCCTGGCTACGAAGGTAGATAAAATAGGCTCAATCTGGCTCAATTCTTCATTTCACGCAAAATCGGGCATTTTTTGAACGACTGTTTCAGATTTTGTATATGTATGGCGAACTCTGGATTTAAACTTGGGCTGGTGCAAGAAAGCTGCAGTACAACGCATAAACGAAATGCGAATGCACCATTGTCTGTCCTGAACTTTGTTTAATTTGTAAATCGTTATTTTACACTTTTTCCGCTAGATTACAGTACCAGTTATGACCTAAAAAGTCCTAATATTTCAACTTGCCCGTATGATACAAAATGGTTGATTGGTAGAGGTAGACTCAATGACAACAGGGGGGTGTTTGTACACTTTGACGTTTCCGAATCTTTTTGATACCTGTTGATACTAATGGTTACACGGCACAGGATTGTTACAAAGATCCTATCTTTATTTGAAACCGCGAACTAATCGCCACACGTGATTTGACAGTGGAAAAACGGTTTTGTTGGGCCCTTGCCCTTGAAGAAGGTTACGATGCATTGCTGCAGTGAATCAAGGAAGAGCGAACACGTGTCGCAAGGCCTAAATATGTCATAAGTCGAAGGAGTAACCGACCTCCCCAGAATGTGTCGATTTCGCGTGCCTGTTGCAGCGCACAGTGTGCCGCACACTAACCAAAATGTGCTTCGCGATGTATCACGCGATACTGTACTTTCGCGTAAGTATCGCAGGGAATACAAGGGATTTTTAAATAATATTTCAGAATGTAACACTGTGTTTACGATATACCATTGACAATTGGCAGAATTGGCGCAGTATATGAATGTAATATATTTGAGGAAATACAATAGTTTATAAGGAGTGCTAATACGGGACAACAAATGCGTTCAAGATGTAACGAAGACGAAGGAATAACCAATAAAAAAACAACGGTAACGATATTTCGATTTTTACACCATTACAACGTTCATTATATCGCACTGCAGGCATCGATTACGTTGCATACTTCGGCCTACAACAATTAATCTATTTATTCTATATGTTATTGTTGTATTCGAACGCAAGACTGCGAAAGAATGACACATCATTAGCTATTCATTTATTATTTATACAGGATATGTTTCAAATATATTATTCATGTCGATGATACAAAAACTATAAAGATATATTTAAATATATTTCAGTAATCTACCTTCGAAAATTCGTGACGACATTTTTATAAAGGTTAATCCTAGTTAAAATTAGATTATTTAATAAATCAAATATATAGAGTTTAACAGATTATGATTTTAATTTTCAATAAAATGACAATCTTCACGTTGCACTATGGCTTGTGATTGGTCGAACTTCGGGTTGTCGGCTCGGACCGGAAATAGATCTTGTAATCGGAGAACTCATTTATGGAAACATGGCGGCGACCGAACGCACGTCCTATTTTTGACTCGTCGAAAGACGATCTTTTTTCGGCTTCCTGTTCCTATTCTGTCTGCAATGAAATTTGTCAGAATATAGCAAACTTACACCCTTCGTAAGAATATAGCGAGATCACGAACTTGTATAGGTTGTATAATTAAAACATTCACTATATAGCAAAATTATAAACTCTACTAGAATATATAGTAAATTTATAAATTCTACCAGAATGTAGTGAAATTAAAAACTCTGAGAAAAACAACAGAATTGACTGGAATGCAACGAAATTGGAAAATTATAAAATTGATTAGTTTGCATTAGTAAAATCACAAACCTGACCAGAATATAGCAAAATGGCAAACTCAACTAAAGAGTATAATGAAATTAGAATATAGTACAACTTTAAAGTTGGCTAGAATATAATAGGAAATTGACAAGATTATACTAAGATTACAAACTCGACCAGAATATAATCGAATTAAAAAATCGACTGGGATATAGCAATATTAAACATTTAACTAGATCATACTAAAATAAAATTGTAATCAGACATAACAAAATTATGAGTTCCACCAAACTATAGCAGGCTCGCGAAATTACCAAAAATATACTAAAATTGCAAGATCTATCTTCAAATTTTGTCTAAAAATTTACGATTTTTCACTAACAGATAAAGCAAAACTTGCAAGAACATCGACGTATGTATCTCTATAACAAGTCGTCCGGCGCAAAGTTCAAACAATCCATTCCTACTTACTGAAACAGCCGATCACATGACCATCACACATTCGCTCTGCAACCCGAAAAGTAAGTACTTACAGATAGTGATTGCGAACAGATTACTCTATTTGGATATTCTCTAAACACTTTTTCCTCTCACTGGAGTCCTCTTCCATCTGCAAGAATAAAACCTAACGCATGCGCCCGCGGTTGGCGGGCGCTCGAGCCCAGTCTGGGAGACTTAAATAAAGCTGGCGACCACATGGTAGTCACGGGCAGGTCAGTAAATAGCGATCACGACCGTCCACATGGACGCTTGAACTCATGGAACCGTCTATTTCTGACTTGAGCTCTGCTGCCAGCGGGGACCCTAACGAAATCCTCTTGCGAACCAAAAATACTCTGTTCGGACCGTCCGGAACTTGGTCCACCACAATCTTCATAGCTACCGGACCTTCTGACGTAGATACAGTGGACCTTGGTCCAGCTTGATTCTTTGGGTTCGATGCTGAAGCTGGAGACTCTCTGTTGCAGCAGCTGAGTTTAGAGATAGATGATCACCTGGGCGCAGCTCCATACTTCTTTACATTCCATACGTCGCATTCACTATGGGAAGTAAGGAAGCACGGAACCAGTGGCCCGGCCTAGGGTCTTTTCCGGCGAATGTGGTCACTACGGTGTGGTACCTGGGGTTGCGTAATCCACTGATAGGTGTCACGAGCTACCTGGTCAAATTCACTAGTGGCGTCGAGTGATCGTGGTCGTTGTACGATAAGAGATGCTGCAGGATGATGATGATGATGATGATCGCGAGACGCAACGGAGAGGAAAGGCTCCTGACCGGCCGGCTGCTTCAAACTGAATGCTACAAGCGGTTTGAGAGCACGCTCGTCTCGCGGATCCCTCTAAAAATGGCCGCGCCGATCTCATTGGCCTCCGCGTGTTCGTCGCCCCCCAAAGGCACATGTAAGCTTACACTTGAGTCTGCGGCGAGCTGTGCCGGTTCGGCTCGGCTCCGCTCCCTCGCAGCGCATCGCGCCAAATTTGTCTTTACCCGAAAATAGTCAGTCCCACGGCTGCCACCACATGGCGACTATTCCTGGCCCAGACTCGAGTGATAACTTACCCAGGCTTCTGTCTTTCTCTCTCTTTCTCGCCCCACCTACCCCCTCGAGCGGCCCTCCCCGACCATGATTCTTCTTCTTCTTGGACGAGACCATGCCTTACAAAGACGTACGCAGGGATAGGATACGTCCTGGTGTCGTTGAACGGGGCGAGACGCCGCTAGGGATGCTACATCTTTTGCTCGTACAAAGAATTGAGGCATTGATGGCTTGGGATACCTTGATTCGTTGAGGATGGTTTGGGCTAGTTTAGGCCTTAGACGTACCGAGAGATAGGATACGGGGAAAGACACTGCCAGACATCTTTTACTATTGCGAGCGATTGATGGATTAGGATACCCTAGTTAATCGAGGATGTTTAAGTTAATTTGTGTAGACAGACATTTGTCTTGGGCTTGGGTGAAAAACGAGCACTATAGTCGGGTGCTTGTTGAGTGGGCTCTAAGCAAAGAAGTAACAGTCCATTAGAATTCGATACACATTGGGATGAACTCTTTGTTCTGTTGATGATACTTTGATGAGAAGCTTCTTGGAAGTTGTAGGTATTATTGTGAGATTTGCAAGATTGTCTTGCTGGTGCCAGGTGTTAGGAGTAAGTGCAAGCAAGCCCTGCTGGGTCCGGTATAGTGGCTCAGAGAACTATTTGTTATGAGTTTGCATAAATGGTGAAAACAATGATGTTTGCACTGCTAAGGTCCATATTCATGAGATACAAACTACCCCCAAACTTATTGGATGCAGAATCTATTCAATTGAATATCTTGCAACCTAATGCAGCTAGAAAGTAATGTTACATACAAAAACTGCTCTCCTTTTAAGGAGGATAAACAAAATTGTTTAAAGTACATAGATGGCGCCAGCCGTTTGCCAAAAAGGATTTTTTTCTGCAACAAAGTTGCAGTGAAAGAAGGTATTAATTGCTCGTTTAATACTACATTGTAGAAGTGCTGGAGACCCGCCAGCGGCGTTATTGCTGCAAATAACGTTCTATAAATAATACTTGCGACAAACGATCTTGCTGGCCAGCTTGCTAGCGCTTCAGACACGAGTCCTGAGACGATTCGGACTCGTCTCGGCTACAAATTAAACAAGGTGTAAATGTAATTGTTATTTTTATGGAGGTTGGACGCGACGATTCGCGGGAAGCGTATTCCCAAGACATGTCCCCATTTTATTATCGGTTTGAGATACACGTTTCATTAGGTGTTCGCGACACCACCCATAAAGTGGCAGTTTAAGGGAGTTTAATGGGATCAATTTAGTTATTTTGAGTAAGCACGTTGCCAAGGCCTGTATACCGGAAAAATGTCCGCGTATAAAAGACGTTAGGGATTAATGGCGTCGTTTGATAGTTTACTGCGTCGCGAGCTATGGTAATTTATGCATCGACCTATCCTTCATTTTTCAATGTTAACGGAAATCTCCTGCGGGGTTTACAGGGGCGGATAATTATTGACCTTTGGGGTGTTGCGCGCGCCATTTCTTCGGTATTGCAGCTGGAGCGAAGTTTGAATTTAGCGCTTTCCCGCCTATCTGCTGGAGGCTTAGGGGTGGTTTTTATATTTACTAAGAATCATTCTATCAATTTATTACCGCAACATTATGAAAATAATGTTGGTGATTTCAATGTTTCCACTTTGGAAACGATCTCAGATATTGAAAAATTATTATATATCTGAAAAAACAGTACTTCTCTTCTTTCCGGCACAGCACTCGGGGGGTTAAGAATATCGCTATTGATATTACATCAAATATTAACGATTAATATTAATATTACGAATAAAACATAAAATATCAAATGTTTATATGACGTTACAATGGAATCCAAGCATTCCAAGTGATGTTTGAATACTACTTTCGATTAGGCAGTATGTTGTTTTAATTTTTTTTGTATTCCAGTGTTTAGGTTTTATTACATAGGTTGTGTGTGTTTATTGAAGAGTATGATCACATGTGAGCTATTTCGAGTATCGAAATTGCAGATGAGATGATAAGCTTGGAATGCAAACGAGTTTCGTTCTTCCGCCAGAAGTGGTTGCCAAATATCCAACTTAAAATATCATTGTACATAAATAATGCTGGATATGTGGAAGGGAAGACGAGCGAGCACATTGACTACTTATCGTACAGTTGACGTGCAAATGATTGCACATTCACTGACGTATGTTATTTTTATACATTTATATTTCAACGCGGAATTCTTTGTATTTTTTAATTAATTAATTAAATCGTTTTTGTGCTGTTGTAGTAATGACAGTAAAGATTGTTCATTGTAACAATGTCAGCAGAATAATTAAAATTAATTTATTACACAATCTTTTTGTTATAACAACGCGACTCTATAGAAATATTAATCTTTTAACGAGAATAATTGTAAAATATAATTACGGGTATTTATTGTATAAAATACAATGGGTGCAGGGAGGAAATAATGAAGGAAAGGCTGAGGGTAAACTGGGGAGAAGGAAAGTAATTGTAGTTCATTTATAACAACAGTTTTTATAGGAAAAATTAGTCGTTTAAATATGAAAAGCATTTCTCTATAATGATTTAAAGTAGGGGTGAGGGATATATCAATTTTTTAAATGTTTCTCGGGCGATCCTCAATAATTGTAATCTATAATTCTTGTGGTAAGAACTTAATTGGAGGATGGGGTCATTTTTATCATAATAACGACATTATATAAAAATTTTAATGTTTAAATATCACATACCATATATTCCTTCGTAATTTAAATATCAATCTTTCTTTTCTCAGAACTGCAAAGGGTTAAAAGACACATTTCTACGATTGTATTTGGAGAAAAGGGGAGAGGGTTGACAATAATAATTCTTGAGGTTAGAATGCCGAGGAAGGTGGGACACGGGTGGGTGGGGAGGAGGAAAGGAACGTCGATTTTCTTTTGCGGAAAGTTGTCTCTGCCGTGGCGTCAGCGCGACGCTCCAAAAATAGGGGCTGTATTAGGCCGTAAGCCTGTAGTGGCTCTCGTTTTCGCACGGCTCACCGGACCGAATGCGAATGCATCGTCTTCGGCTGCTGCCAGTAATTTTAGATACGGACGGAGACGTCGCGACGCAAGAGCTGAAGGATTCCTCCTCTGAACCGAACGGAAAACAGCGTCGCGACGCTGCAGGAAGCGTCCAAATTCGCTTTCCATCGACCGCACCGTGTCCTCCCATTATACAATTACCCTCCGCGACCCTAAACTTTCTTCCATCCATCAATTTTCCTCACGAAGTCCAATTTTCTCGAATTTCTTAAAATTGTGACAAGTTTTTAATCCGAACTCTAATTTTCTTCAACTTTATAAAATCGTGTGATAAGTTTTTAATCCAAACTCCAATTTTCTTCAATTTTTATAAAATCGTGTGATAAGTTTTCAACCCCCATTGGTTCCTCATGCGTGTGAATTCAGCCATTTACTATTTTTATGTATTGTAAAATGATCGATCCCTTTCTGTCTGTGTTGTGGGACATATCCGTTTCCTTAAAGTGTGACATTATGAATGAAACGTAATTCGTTGATTTAAAGTTATATTCGAAAATGGGTGAAATATTAATTCTAGGCTGTTTTGTGCAACTATTTCTTATTGATTTAATAAAATTGTGTGACAGGATTAAAATTCTTCAGCTTTTCTATGAGTTACAAGCGCAAGGGATTCGCTTTCTATCGATCACTGCGTTTCTATAGCTTGAAAAATGCACCCTAAAGGGGGGAAGTCAAATTCCGACACAGCCATAGGTTGCGTTAAACCCACGCGTTGGTACTTGGTACACGCGCGTAAAGGCTATTTTCAACAGCGAACTCGTAACCCGATACACACATCGGCCGGACGGAGTTTGTCCGTGTTTCTACATATAACTAGAGAATCACCGGGAAATGGTTCAGCGTTTCTTTAATGAAATGTTGAAGCACCTTTTACACCCCTTTGCTGCTCTTCTGATTCATTAAGCTTCAATAGCGTTCTTATGAAATTAATTGTTTTTTTAGAAGATTTATCTATGTATTTTCTGATATCGTTAATTATTCTGGCTTGTTGGAAACCGCGTGAAAACTGATACAAAATCGTCCTTCACGTTTATTTTCTGTTTTAGAAAAAACAGTAACACGAATATTGACTGTCGAACAATAATTGAGAATAGTGATTGATAGAGATTCCGAGAACTTATGACGCTATAACAATATATAAGTTATAGTTTGGCAAATAACGTCTAATCAGGTCTTATCAGTACTCAATCTTCCATTTAAGAAGTGTTTCACCGTGAAATTTGCTAATAGAAAATCGCTAATAAAATAAAAATGTCCTAATGAGAACAGATCCGAAGGCTCCATCGAAATTTTCTACATTAGAGGGCAGCATTAAATCGGAAAGCAAAGGCGTCGCAACAGAAGGACACGCGAACTCCTTCCACAGGCGACCACCCCAACCCCCAGCCTCTAACATTTATGCGTAGCTCCCGACGCAAACAAACTCATTATTCGAAAATAACGTAACATCCCTCGCTTTTCTCGTTACACGTCGGGTCGTTACGATGGGAAATAAGTCGAGCCCGGCTCCGCAGCTTTCATCCAGGGTGCCGGACAACACGGTTCACTGCGAAAAAGTCACGCGAATAGAAAATTGGAGTTCGCCGTGGGCTGAATGGCTCTGCGACTACGGGGCGGGGACTTCAGTGAAATGAAAATGTTATGTCGCCCGGGCGTCTCGAGGATTACCGCTCTGTATTTTAAGATCTTATTTAAGGTCCTCTCCTGTTCCCCCGTCGTAATCTCGCTGATAACGTGAGAATTACCAGCTGTTTTATAAAGACAACGCCGCGTAAAGACGTTGTTCCCTCTGATCCCCGGTTTTTCCTCTTTTCTATCTCCGGCCCGGTATTGTTTGATTCTATTCTGAGTAATTCTGTTTTCCAACCGGGGAGAAGGTCGTTAAAACCGGCCTAGATCGCTGCTAATGTGATGACGGTGTCGGGAGACGTGTATCTTAGAGGGTGGGTGCGATGGTAGTTCATTTTTCCATGAGAGAGCTGGAGGAAACGGTTGAAAAGCGATTCTTGCAGGAGTTTCGTTTATTTGATTTATTTCAGTTGGGATAGTACTTGGTTTTTGGGGTCGATTAGTGTTTGGGGGCGTGGCCTCGTTGCTCTCGATGTCTTTGGAGCTTCGCTGGTGGCCCATAACGCAATTTTAGAAAAATTTTGGTCATAACATGTCTCATTTTAGCGTTAGGTTGATATGTGGGGCGTGGTTTTTTGTGGGCGTGACTCGTTGCTCTCAACGGAGAGAGGACGATGCTCCTCAGAGTAACGTTTGGCTTTGCTTAATCTGAAGGCAGCCGAGCGAGTCTCTTTCTTGTTCCTTGTCTCCAAAGTCTGTCAAACAGTGGGCGTGGTTTCGTCACTTCTACTATACATACTCATCTGGGAGGCATGATTACATTGTTTCCAAAGCGTGCAGTGGCTGTAGTAGGCGTGGTTTATTCTGAGCTCTGGGTGCGTGTTTCCGTTGATTTCTTGATTCCGCACCCTTACCTAATTTAGAGTTATCTACAAGAGCCAGACGGTTATTTATCTAGCTTTTTCTAACTTTTCTAGCCCAAAAGCTCACAGATTAGTGCAGTAAACAATTCTTCTTGTTCCAATATTTAAGAAATCAAATTAACCGAACAATAGCGCCATATTTGCATTGAACAAAATTACTTGCATGCACTATCGAGATCTCCGCGCTCGAGTACCACACCGTTCGTTAAAAAGAAACCTCCAAGTTTCTCAAAATAATATCAAAAGTGACTTCCTCGACTTCCCGCATAGGCGTCGCCACCAGAGAAGCTGTTGATCGCTGTTCGCCGGTCTTCAGGGGCTCGCGCACTGTCCACCTGCGATTTGTCCATGACGCCAGCATATTTCACCGCGAAGACATTTTCATCGGCGCGGGAAAGTTGGAAGCCCCCCTCTATCCCTTCGCGACTCGCGTAACCAACTGCTCTTTTGCAATAACTTTTAAAGGAGCCCGGAATTAATATATTTTTTCTGAGGGCCGAAATGGCTGGCCGGGTGCCGCGGTCGGGTATTGAACGCATAAATTACGCGGCTCGGGCCAAAGTGCTGCGATTGAAGTGCTTCTTGCCCTCCCCCCACTCCGCGTTCTCGTTTTTTTCTCTCCTCTTCGCTCTCGTTCTCACTATCTCCCTTTCATCCTGCCCCCACATCTCCACACGGAACCTGAACTGCGCGAATGGAATTAGTTGGTGGTTGTGATTTAGTTTTGGTTCAAATACTCCAACCTCCCCAGTTTCTTCGCGTCTCCGTCTTCCGGGTCACTCGAACTTTAAACGAGTAACGTTTGCCCTTCGGGAGTTAGTTTTGTCATAAAGATATAGATTCGAGGATCGCGGTTCCATTCTTGTAGAGACTTTCCTTTGGTGGCACTGATTCGGTAGATATGGGTGAAGCTCGGCTCCTAGGAGCAAACATGCCACGCCCACTGTGGGCTGTCTGCACAGTGAAACTGGTGGACGACATTAAGAGTGGAATTGCATGGCAATGCAATTGGGCCTTGCCCAACCAGGTCTTTTTAGCCGGAGCAAATCAAGCGTATATAACAACAGAGGCACGAGGTGATTGACAGTGTCGACTGACAATGTCGACGGTTGTGCATCGTTGAAAGTTCCATTAACCATTTCCACTAAACAAATCGCGAATCAATAGGGGACGCGCGACCCGGTCAACCGATTTCCACGCACTGGTTTGTCGGCCCCAATTTTGCCATTGAAATCGATTTTATTGTTTTACAAATTGTTGTATGTTATATTCGAGGATTTTTTAAGTTATTAACATCCATTTTGATGACGATTTCAGATGTCCGAAAATTGTTATCAATTTTTAAAAACGTAATATCGAAGCATTTGCAAAATTGAGAATACAAAAAACGGGGAGAACATTATTTTCAAATGTTATTATATAATACCTACGAAATGAAATGAAAGGGAGCAATATTCGAATATTAAATAAAAGGCTTCCTCTAAGAATCGATATTGGTATTACTTCAAATATTGTTAATAAAATGTTCTTTAAATTATTTTTAAAGGTTCGCAGTGTTTTTCCAAGATTGAAAGATTTAAAGAATAATTGCAACATTTGTTAGACGTGGATTGCAGATCTGGCTATTATTTAATGAATTATCGGTATCACACAATGTTCCGAAAATTTCTCGTTTCTCGCGAGAGACCAGGAATTGAAGAATTGATAGACAGGAAGACGCGGAACGCGAAATTGAAGGTTTATTTATCACGCGGAGTTCTGATCGAACCGGCTCCTCGACGCGAATGACTGATAGGAAATCCGAAAACTTCGAAACAATCTCCTCTCGGGAGGAAGACGCATGCGAACTGAACGAAGATAAATGGAATTCTGCGAGATAAACCATTCTGTGATTTAGGGACTCGCTATCGCGAACATTGCTTTATTTGTTTACTCGTCCGGACGTTACATTGACCTTTAAATTAATTAAGCGCCGCGTTCAAAACAATTATCACACTTTCTGCTAATGATAACATATAATGGGGAGCGACCGTCTCTATCGACCGTGTAAGAGTGCAAATTGAGAGTTATTGCTGTTGTTGCTCTCGCAATTTTTTCAATTGAATACATCTTTTAATAACGGCGATATTTTTTAAAACGAAATTATTAAAAACTTCATCCCAAAAATTTCTTTTATAAAGAATCAAGTTTTCTTTATTGTATTTTGTTGATAAACATGTTAGAAGAAAATCTAAGAATATTATTATACTACTTTCAACTTAAAATAGTTAAAAATTGACTCTTCTGTGATTTTTGTGTCTCGCAACGAATTTAGAAAATTTTTATTTTGCTTTTTATTTTATTCTATCTTGATTTCCATAGAATTGTGTTTTTCACACAATAATTTAAAGTATAATATTTATTATTCTATGCAAGTATATTTTTGTATACTTTTTAATTCAAAATTTATTTTGAAATAAATTTTTCCAGCTACTGAAAATGTTATTCTTATATTATACAATTTATTCTAATTCATTCAAATATGATGCGGTAAAATTATGAATGTGTTGAAAAATCAAGTATCCTAAATTGTTTTAACTGATTAACTTTTGTGAAAACTTTTGCAGAAATTGTTTGTGTCATTTTCCAGTTCCTACACGTTACTATCTAAACTGATTGAATGTATTTATATCTCGTATCCTTGAATGTTGGTTTGCAGTTTTTAATAAGAGAAGTCACAATTGGTCGGCAACAAGAGCATAACTGCGAATAGGGACATTTACCTCGTTGGACTTTAGACACTCACGTGTCTAACAACAACGATATATGCGCTTGTATTGCATTTTACAAAGATCTCTTTCAGTTATTTCTAACCTAGCGTAACTTGTTTTTAGTGTTACCAATTTTTTCTCCGGCAGTTCCGCGATTGTTGAGACTCTCATTAATTATACAGAGTGGCTCAAACTTCTCCAAACTGCACAAACATAAATTATGCTTGGAAAGATAGAGAAAACAATTATAGAAAGTTTGACAGTTTGTAAACAGTTCATTACGAAGTTATAATCAAACATTGAGCGCTGCCAAAAATGTGACAGTGTCGGAGGATATTGGCAGTGCAGTTTGGGACAATGCAAAAAGGCCTATGTTGCTGAATCAGAGTGTTGAGTATTCATAGTCATTTCACAAAATCGTTTTAAACTTTGAATTCGTGCACAAAGTAATTTTTGATCTATTGCAACTTTGGGGAGAAAATCGGAGAACGATCTAGCTGAGCTCATTTTAAACAGTGAAGTTTCCACTAAAGTAATTATAAATTCCACCGTTATCAAAGAATTATTAAGATTGCAGAATCATTGAACCTGATCGTCGACGTGACAAATATTGGGACAACAATCTACTCGAGCGTATTTTAAAGCTCGAATCTTCTGCTTCTTATACTCTCAAGTTACTTTCTCCTAGGTGTTATAATAGACATATTTTTAATATATACAATTACATTTGCATTTCCACTCGAATTTAAAGCTTCAACTAATTATAACTTCGTTAATAAAAATCGAGCGACAGTCTGCCTCGGCTCATTTCAAAGTTCGAAGCCTCAGCTTTCAATGCTGCTAGGTCCCATTATTTTAAAAAACCTCCTCGCAGGAGAAAATTTGTTACAATGTGCCCTATCGATCCGAGAATGGTAAAAACTGTAATTAAACGACCCCGATGCTCAACCAACAATAACTTGGCGAGAAAAAATCGCACGACAATCAACTTAGGCTGACAGCAAAGCCTGATTCCTCTACTATCGACGATCCCGAGTCCGAATGAAATAAATTCAATGTTTATCACTGCAAAACGCAACTTACCCGCGCGGTAGCAACAACATCTATAATTCCCGGATCGACAAGGAAAGGATCACTGCGTCCATTCACTGGGTTGATCACGGTAGATCCGCGTTGATCGGGGATGAAAAAGGAAGTCGAGGGACATCGGTATATATTTGCGCATCTCGTCTACGAGCCTGATTTACCCGAGAGAATGTCGCTTTGCTCTCGGATCTCCGAGAGGCAGATATCGAAGTGTTTCGTCGGGGCCCAGGTTGCACTGTGTCAATTATATTTAGCACTACGCGACTGACTCACTCGCGATCGAGCAGAGACCGGCGGAACAGTGCGCCGAGTGCACAGAGTGCTGCGGCAGACCCTGCAATGATGCCCCGTTTGTCAGTGACTCACTAAACGCACGATATATGCTTATATGCACATGTAAGGTCGGGCACACGTGTAGGATGATACCGATACGACGCGGACAAGGAGATTCGAGCGGGTATCGCCGCGAGTATGTTGAACCGAGCCATTCATTAGCGAGATTTAGACATAATAGCATTTCTATGGGGCGCCATGGACTCGTAGACACGCCGCAATCCGAAGGATAACGCAGCCTCGAACGGTCCAAGAAGGAATACGATGCTCTCTATGATGCATCTATGATGCCCTTTATAAAGAGAAATCTGACAAAAATTGAGAACATTGCTATCGACAGTGTCTCACCATCGAATTTTCATGAAATCGATATCTCTGAAACTTCCGAGGGAAGTACGGATTTTTAGAGATCTTTAATTTTTGAAGATATGTTTGCCCAATCCGAAAAATCTGGGAAAAATACACATGGATAATCACAATAAGACCCAGCTAGCAGAGCTGTGCAGAATTACAATTGAATTACTCGAGGAATTATAATTACAAAGTAATTGAATTACAGGGGGAATTATAATTAAAAAGTAATTGAATTACAGGGGGAATTATAATTACAAAGTAATTGAATTACAGGGGGAATTATAATTACAAAGTAATTGAATTACAGGGGGAATTATAATTACAAAGTAATTTATAATTCAGATCTTCATTCAATTAAATTATATTGTAATTTATAGTTCAGATCTTCATTCGATTAAATTACAATGTAATTTGTAATTGCAATTGCGTAGAATTATAAAATATATTGTAATTAAATTACAATGTAATTCGTAATTGCAATTACAGTACAATTTTAAAATACTCTGTAATTGAATTACATTAATTACGAATTACGATGTAATTAAATTAAAATTAGAAATTAAAGAATGATAAAGTAATAGGTAAGAAGGGGTTGAAGAATCCATGTGTAGATTTCACAAACAGAAGTAATTTATTATTTATAAATTTATAATATCTGAACACAGAAATAACTTCTGCGTTACACATTCTTCGAATTTCAACCATAAAGCAAACAAGTACCTATATGAAAGAAAAACATAAAAATATAACGCACTTCTTCAAAGTTCTGGGCTATAATTAGGACAGCTGTATTTTAATTATATTGTATTTCAATCATGTACATTATATTTCAATTACACATCTGATTGAAATACTTAGCAATTGAATTACAATGTAATTGAATTAGCACAACTCTGCCAGCTGCCACGATAATGCGAACGTGGTAACCCGTTTCTGGGATTTAAAAGAAATCGGATAGAGTGTTCGTGAAGTTTTTCGTAATCTTCCGTCGAGCAGAAGAGAAGGAATCGCGGGTTTCGCGGATCTCCAAAGACTACGCGCGCCCTTTGAATAAGAGAGGGGAGGGAGGGTGGCAGGAAAAAAGTATCAGGAAGTCAAAGGAAAATCGATAGATAGTTGGAGAGTGGCAGGGAGCTGGTTTATCTAACATTTGCCGTCGAGCAAATTGCAACACGGCGCGACGTACGGTTGTGCATGTCACTGGCTCGCGTCTAACAGAACGGGACACCCTGTGACAGCGACATGTTCGATATTTGAGCGCGTGACAACACGTACACGGCAGAAGATACGTCATGCAGGTGTCATCTGCAGCGACCGACCATCGGCTGACGTCACAACGTTACAAGTTACAACGGTACATGTATTATATGCGATCGCGAACCATCGAATCTTTTACATCAATTAATTCGTCACGCTAACTCGCTCAATCGCGCGCTAATTTATGCGCGTACATTGCGTAACGCGCGCGCGAACGTCCCCGTTGCAATTGGTCCGCTGCCGACTTTAAAGTGCACTTCACTTCAAGGACGAAGCAGTTCTACAGACAAGACAAATGCATTCATCGATTTCAATAAACAACTCAACGAATCCACTGTAGACGTATCGGGCCGCAGCTGATACAGCTTCGACGATACTTTCCGGTGGTGTGGAATGTGGGACACATCGATTTTGATGGTGCCTTCAACAGCGATTTTACGCTGCCTTCGGCGTGCTTCAATCTAAACGTTCATGCTCGGTTTAGTTGCAAACTTTTTCAAAAATAGGAACATTGTTTGCAGAGCCGGCGTGACCTTTCGCGGGGCCCGGTTCAAAAGTTTGCGGCGCCAGAATACACATTCAAATCGTATACTTAAATTTCACAATAAGGAATTATTTATTATAAGTGGACTGCGGACTTTACGCATTTATGACAAAAATGGGTATTCGTAATTTAATGTGGTGGACATTTTTAACATATTCAAGGACGTCAATGTATTAGTTTCAGCTTAACAGGATAAGTAAAAGAAGAATACAATTTTTATTTGGCTCCTGTGTCCTGCAATCGATGCAAACATTTTTTATTTTGCATAAAGATCCGCAGTCTAATTAGAAGTGCAAAGGATGTTACATTTGTAAGATAAATATTACATAATTCTTCTCGCTTTTTCCGCCGCTAAATCTTTGATTACGTCAGCAGAATTCATTGAGTTTGCTACTTCGCTTTCTATCGAAAGAATAGCCAAAGATGTAAAAATCGGTCTTGGCTCATTGATGATCGAAGATAATATTTTACTAGTTTCAACCGCGAGAAACTACGTTCAGCTGATCCATAATTCGCTTTCAAGGGGCAGAAAATTCAATGAAAGTACAAAATCTGTAATTATACCGGGTATTTCACCTAACTTGACCACCTTAAATATCTTTATTGTTTTCAAAGATACGTCGAATGTCTGAAGGACAAAGTTGAATGGTAAAATGGGGCTCTTACGATACCAACAAAAATTTTTGTTTTTATGTAATTTTTTTTAGAGATATAAAGGTCACCTTCATTTTTTAAAATAGAATGTCCTATTTTTTATACCATAGATCGATAGAGTATCAAATTCTGAGTATAAAAGTGTTGACCTTCATATGTCCTGAATTTAATAGTTAACGAGATATTGTCCAAAGAAGAAAGAAAATTGTTTCGATAATATCTCGTTAACTATTAAATTTAGGACATATGAAGGTCAACACTTTTATACTCAGAATTCGATACTCTATCGATCTATGGTACAAAAAAATAGGACATTCCATTTAAAAAAGTCAAGGTGACCTTGATATCTCTAAAAAAAATGACATAAAATCAAAATTTGTTTTGGCATCGTGTCAGCCCCATTGTATCATTCAACTTTGTCCTTGCCATATTTTACGTATCTTTGGAAACAACAAAGATATTTGTGGTGCAAACGTTAGGCGACTCACCCTGTATAAAAGGAACACACGACAGTCGCGTTGGTCGACGTTGAAATAAACTTTATTTAGAAGTGAAATATATACAATAAATATAAAACTATAAAAGCAACAGGCACGTGGTTGCCCTACAAAAATGACAAGATTTAATTTATTTAGAATTTGCGCGATTCTTATTATAATTCGTGTCCTAATAAAGATATTTATTAAATCATTTTCATTACAAAAAGATCAAAGTTTTATATAATAATCCTATAGACAGTAATAGCATTTCTTGATCGAAACGTTTTCCGATAGTTGCATTCTAAAATCGGACATTTCATATGCAACCACCTAATAATTAATTCTATGTTTAGAAAATCGATGACTTTTTAACTAGAATTTGCGTTTTTCACTTAGATTTGATTGTGTGGCGAATGAACTGCGACAAAAAGAGTTACTGGTACCAAATGCACGAATAGGAGTGACGTTCTAATTTCTGTAGACGTTTCCAATTCGAAAGATTTCCTTTCTACGACAGCCACATTCTCAGCTATGGTTACGCCAGGTCGGACCCCATGGACAGAGTTTTCTTGAGGCCATAGGCGGAAAGAGATGTGACAGCTGTCCCCCTCGAGGACCTCCTCGAGGCTGCAGCACGGTTGGGGCGCAGCGGACATGCATATGTTTTTGTCGTGGACCCGTGCACGTGTTTCAACTTGTCACGTACACATTCAATAACCGTCAGGTTCCGTTTTCCAGGGTAACGTGAACCTCGCTTCGAATTTACAGGCACACTATCCAGGGTCAAATTACGAAATTACCAATCGAACAGTACTCACACGTGTTCTCTAAATTCGTCCCGGGCACTATTATCGCATTTTGAATATAAAGTTAACTGTGATTTTAACAGATTTTTGTCGATGGGTCTGTGATATTTAATTTTCTTGGGCAGGGAATAATTGTGGGAGGTTTGGAATATAATATCACGGTGGAAGATCTTAAACCAAGCAACCCGAAGATCATTCAACAAAAGCAATTTATCAAGAATACAGTTATAAGGAAAACATAACACAAAATGTACGCCCGAACAGAACGGTGTTTATCGGAAGAGTGAGAATACACTGGCTTAATAAATCAATATTTGTGTGGCAAAGAAACAATTCGCTATTTTTTTTTATAAACGATTTGAATGTTGTTAAACCCCAGGTTCTGTTTCTATGTACTGGGTGCTTAAATCCTTTTCTGGATCTTTCAAATGAGTGCGTCATTGTTTTTTACAAAGTAATGGTGAGTCAAATATTAATGAGGTAAATTTCAATTCTGTTGAGTGTCTCAGAGGTAGCTTTGCTCTTTAAAATGAGCTAAGATCACTGTACGATATTTTTTCACGAAGTTACAATACATTAAACATCGACAATCGTCCAGGAATTCGTTCGACGTTAAATAGACCCGAACACGTTCGTAATTATTTCCGGTCCAAAACCATCGGGAGAATATTTCGCGAACCATCTGCCCCACCAGGTATTTATATTCTGAATGTTAATATTTGCGTGTTCGTGGTCCCAATCAACAGTCCGAACAATAAGGAAAGCAAATTGATCGGGTCAGCCGGCTCAAACAGAAAAATACTGTTTGCGCGTTTAACGCAAACAGTCGATTACTCGCAGCGGTTTCGGTATAATTGTCGTTTTATCGCGGGGAATCGATTTGCCCGTCGCGTAACAGCCCTCGCCCGCCATTTTATTCGATTTCTCGGGGGCCGTTACGCGTTTTACGTCTCCCGGGTTTCGCGCCGGAAAGACCATCAAAATTTTACGGCGCTTCGGCTGCCGTATTTTTCCTTTTTCCCTTTTTTTTATTATATTAAGGCGAGCCCGGGAAACGGTCGAGTGCAACTGCAACTGCAATCACGACCCGCGAATCGGCCGATTTTATCGATATAAATATTCAAAAGGGATCGAGAGCGTCCGCCATTGTGTCGATACCCGTAAATTGATTAACTGGCCCGGAAAACGCGCGAAAAAATTCGCAACGGCTTCATTTTAACCTCCTAAAAAAAATACAAAAATCCTGTTTACTCATTGGAGCCTGCTCCGTCACGTGGTACATTTAAATTTCCCCTAATTTCCGAAATCAACTTTCAACCCGGGAGAATTTAACAAATTAAAGCCAATTTCTTTAATTTTTACAAAGATTGACAAAGTTTTGTTTGGAAATGTTTGGTTTTGTTCGGTATTAATGATTCGGGACTTCGAAAAATTAATTAGGCGGACCTGGGTGGTTCCGTATGCTGCTAATCAGAGGTCACGGGTGTTTGTTGATCAATAGACGGCAGTGTTAATGATGGCGCAATTATAAACCGAAACGATTTCGGTAAACGGAGCGTACCGCGCCGATCGATGAGGAAAACACCTAAATGACGAATATATTTGTTTGATTTCATGTGATTTATCATCGGTTAATTGCGCCGATCGTCGCTAGTGCGAGGCAATAGCGCCGCGTCGAATTACGAACGTTTGTCGAATAATTAATTGCACAGTCTTTGATAACAAATCCATATTACGTTATCGACCGAAACTTGCGATTTCCAGTACGCTTGCTTCGAAATTGTTTGTTAATAACTTGACCACGAGACAAATCAAATAATAATTTCGAGGTTCTTGAAGCAGAGACTCGGGGCTTCGAAATGAACTAAGGTTGATCGTTGTCCGATTTGTTATCTTGATGGCACAAGTTTTTTAACTTTTAGTGAAGATTGAAGTGCTTAGCTACAAAGTTTGTGACCTTGAAATGACAGGTGATACGAATGTTTCCGTCACATGTAATGCGGCCCAAAAGTCCCCGAATTAACCGAAATCTTTTATTCTTATTTGATTGCAGTGCTATGCGAGTGCTGCTGTCAAAACTTCCTCGACCGTGGCTGGTGGACGAGAAGAAGGACGATGGGTACACGGCCCTTCATTTGGCCGCTTTGAACAACCACGTGGAAGTCGCGGAACAGCTGGCGCGTTTTGGGAAAGCTGACCTGGATCTGCAGAACGTCAATCTGCAGACCGCGCTGCACCTCGCCGTCGAACGACAGCACACGCAGATCGTCCGGGTACGTTCCGAATCAGTCAATCAGTTTGAAGAAAAGCCTGGAAGTGCCAGCTTTCAAACCGTAAAGGAATTACTCGAAAATGTCCACTACTTTTCCCAAACGGAATCTCCAAAGATCACTTTCTTAGTCCTAACACTTCATCGGCTGTCGAGAAAGTGTAAATAGAAAATTACTCCTGAGATAAACTATAAACAATATTGAAACGCGAAAATTCTGGGGAAGACCTGTAAGTATCACCTTTCAAACACAGAAAGAATTATTGCAAAATGTCCACTACTTTTCCCAAACGGAGTTTCCAAGGATTACTTTCTTAGTCCTAACACTTCATCAGCAGTCGAGAAAGTGTAAATAGAAAATTACTCCTGAGATAAACTATAAACAATATTGAAACGCGAAAATTCTGGGGAAGACCTGTAGGTATCACTTTTGAAACACAAAAAGAATTACTCCAAAATGTCTACAACTTTTGGCAAAAAAAATTTCCAAAGATCTTCTACTGAAGAAGATGTTGAGTCTTTCACCCTTGAACACTCGAGCATCAGATATCATATGAACTTTTAAGAGATAATGTGTAATTGATAGGAGACTAGTTAGAGGATGAAATTGTATTGTTTGCGGACAGTTAACCAGCAACCATAAATTTTGTCGCAGCTGTTGGTGCGCGAAGGCGCGAACTTGAACGTGGCTGACAAGGACGGTGACACACCTCTGCACGAGGCTCTGCGATATCACACGTTATCACAGCTGCGACAGCTGCAGGACGTGCAAGATGTCGGACGTCTCCTGATCTGTCTAGGAGCGCAGGGGTTAGACAAGAAGAGTAGTTCTTTCATCGCCTGCTTCCTGGCCGCTCATGGCGCAGACCTGGGACTCAAGAACAAGAAAGGACAAACGCCCCTTGACCTGTGCCCGGACCCCAACCTATGCAAAACGCTGACTACTTGCCACAAAGACAGGGAGTCGTTAGTAACCCTAATCTCTTTCTTCCTGGAAATTCCGGAGCCTCCATTTTGCTAGAAATAGTTGTGAGGGAATACTTTATGTGGAACACTGCGGATAGAGAATTGATAGAATTGTTTTTTTAATGGGTGGTTCTAATGAACACAGTATGGAGTATTAATCCGGAGATTGTGTTAGAGAACATATTCTTCATTCAATATAATATGAAGTATAGAATAAAATATTTTAATCTTGTATTTTGAATATAAATGTAGTTCAAGTCACCTTTTGGCATTGAGGAATGATAACATATTTTCATACAATTACATAAAACTTTATTTTCTTAATTACAGATTATTAGTACAGCAAAACCAAGACAATATGACAAATTGTACATTAATTCTCTGTTTCGCGCATTTCAAAACATTCTAATTAATTGTAAATGCATAAAGATTGGAATTGTAATTGCATAAAACCTAATCAATTATTAGGTCGAGTAATAAATAACTTCCCATGCAGCTAGGTAGAATCTATTGTTCGTATCGGAAGTTATTTATGACTCGATCTACTATATTGTTGTAATTCTCAATCTCTAGAATTTGGAAGGCTTGGAAACAATCACGAATAAAATGGACTGTACCATTTTATAACAGTTCTAAATTCAGAATAAGATACGAATATCGATCAATTGATGGTGTACATATATCTAAATGTAATTATGCTTTCAGGCACAGTATTGGAACTACTCCGCCATCAGCGACAATCGAAGAGTGTTTGGTCTGCTCAGATGGAAAGCGTGAAATGCTTTTCAACCCCTGCGGACATGTTGCCTGTTGCAACACTTGTGCGCCGAGGGTGAAGAAGTGTCTGATTTGCAGGGAGAACGTTCTGACGAGGATGAAGGTGTGCATTCATCGCATCCTTGCATTCAAATCCTTCAATTTTATCCTGAATATTGCAACATTTTTCTGTGTACAAGGTGTTCGACTGGATCTTATATAAATCACCGACACTGTTTTCGCCAATAACATTTCATCGACTCCAGAATATAATCCAGTAAACTAATTGTTCCGACTTCTCGAAAAATCCATGTCGTATGTTTCAATATTGAAAAAGTTACCGTGCTTCTAAATGTGTCCGAATATTGCTGTGATTCACTACATATGGTGGAAATAAAATTAGAAATTCATTTGTCCACCCTTTAAATTTTCGTCCGCTTGTATAGTTAACACCCTGTACAACAAATACAATTTTATAAAGGTATTTACGCTATTACTAGTCATTGTTTTTCTTGCCAATGATAAATATCAGAAAAAAATGGAGAAGGACAAATTAATGCTGTTTTTTGCAAGCAACATATTGGCGTATGTAATTTATTTGTGTTTGCACTATTTTTGTTTAGAAATGAAGGTGATGTCCAATTTTTTTTTTTAAATGGAATGCTATATATTTTTTGATATCATATATGAAAGCGTGGGTCAAGACAAATTCGTTCGTATACGACACAATGACCTTCAAGGTCATACGAGGTCAGAAATGGAAGAAACAATTCTTTCAAAGAGGGTCTTTGACTTGATGTCCTTCAGTGCTTTCAGCTTCGGGAAAATCACAGTAGTTTCCGTGGCAGACATTCTCGTACGGTTTTACGATATTTTTGTTTAGCGAAACTCTGTTAAACGGAAGACAATTTGTTTATGAAATAGATGCAGCATGATCCGGTGGTGATGCACCCTTCGTCAACGCATGGTGGATCGAATATTTTTCACGGGACCGAGAAACGGCAGTATACGGTCATTATTTTCATTTAAAATCGAATCGAAATTAGTCGCGAAGAATTAATCAACACCGTTGACGCGCGACAAAGCGAATCCTATAATGCAAAAATATAAAATGATAATGAATAATATATATACTTTCATATTCTACATGTTCCTAATAGAATGATTTATGTTTTTCTCCAAAATGAAAAATGACTTTTTGGAAAATATATGAAACGTTTTATATTCAATTCACGTTGCGCCCTCTTTGTTGATAAAACCTAACATTACAAATAGTGCTGTATAATTTAAATTTGACAATATGTTCAACAATTCTCTCTTTAGCCAAAACATATTGTTGTTTTCTTTTTATTATTATTATTATTTGAACAACATGACTTTTACTTTATATTTTAGAATCTCGAGCAAAAACGGTAGAGATCAAAGTTACAAGATAATAAAAAAAGACCGGAGGCCGCGTAAACAAAATTGTTTTGGAGAACGACGGAATTGAAAACTGGAAAAATAAAAAATCTGTTTGTTTGTAGATCGAGGAATGCGTCGTGTGTTCGGATCGCAAAGCTGGAGTACTATTTCGACCCTGTGGACACATGTGTGCATGCGAAGGCTGCGCAGCCCTAATGAAAAAATGCGTCCTGTGCAGAGCTCAAATTCAACACATGGTGCCCTTGTCCGTCTGCTGTGGGGGTGGAGGTGATGTCACTTGTGTCAAGGGTATCAACGCATCAGGTATAACAATTAGAAACGGTTTTCCATGAAATTCCATGAAAAGGATACATACTCGTCGAAAACTCAACAAGGAATCCCTATGACTAGACTGCGGATTTTTAAAAGTTATAAACAGAAACGTGCCCAAAAGAGGGCGAAAAAGACGTCACAACTTTTGGACGAATGGACTTTTTCGAATGCGGATTTCTCCTAAACCTTCCCGAAGAAACGCTGCGTCTAATGGCTCAAACCCTAGCTTTCTACGCTCTGCCGTTCTCAGTTGATGCCGCCACAAACAGACAGACAGACACGATTTTATTATATTGTTCATTTGAAAACTTTCCAGCCGAATATCTCGAAAAGTATGAAAGATATTAGAAAAGTGTAAAACACGTGTCCAAGGATTTCGAGGGGGAAAGAGGGGAGCAGTGTCAGTTTTTTATTTGGGTGGCGTTTTCAAGGTCATTTGGAGGTCAACTTTGTTTTTTCAAATGGAAACCTGTATTTTTTATTATTGGATCTTATTGTACGTAAAAAGACCAGCAATTTTCGCAGGATACTTTTTTTTATCCGCTCACTAGTTTCGGAGATAACTTCCATGGAAGTTATGCCTCGTAAAGGTAAAAATAGGGCTTTTGAGGACGACCGTGGCCTAGATTGATCTTTTATCTAGCGCTTTTGACTACTGAAAAACCCCATCTTTGCATCATCGAGAAATTAGAAGGCCCATGCCGCACTCTTGCAATCCTAGAAAAGTGACTGCTCTATTACCCCAATACTCATTTTTCTCTGGTTAGTTTGGATAATCGAGGTTCTACTTCTATCGTGGATTAAATGAGTAAACATGATCCCAATTCTATCGTGTTTGGTATCATTTCAATCAGAAAACTGTCAAGAATATAGTGTTAAAAGTTCTTTAACAAAACAATCTAACAGTTATCAGTGCATTAACATAAGCGTCGGAATAATATTAAATAGTAGAGTTGAGAACAGTACGTCGTTTAATGAAAACGGCCTTCCGCTGATTTGAAATACGATGTTCAAATTTTATTAAGGATGTTAAGGGATATCGATTGTTAATCAGAATTTCTCGAAACTAAAGGCACCGTAGCTTTCATACTAATGTAAACTGCAAGTATCAAGGCTAAAGGATTCACTATAAATAGACTGCGGATGTTTATGTGCGTAAGAACACGTGGAAATGTGTGTGCAATGAGCTTACCACATCTATGCACTTGTATTAAGAAATTGTTCAGCACGCATTTCGAATCGTCTGTGTGCCGATTTTTTGGCATTCTCGAAAAATCGAGACAAATTATCAAACGTGTATCTTGGAACAAGCTGCACACCAGATTTTCAAAAATTTTTGATACGATATTATAGTAAATATAATCAAAACTCTTGATAATCCTACATGTTTGTGTAACTACCCTCCTGGACAATATTAAGGGTTGAAATTTGGTGCAATCGTGAATTTAGTTTGCGTTGGTTTCATTACTAATTTAAGTTATTTTAAATAAACGGCAATGGATTTACTACAGTGTATTCATGGCAAAATTATTATTGAATGCCAAGGTAACATATCCGAGGTGAAGAGCGAGCCCGAAGAGGAGCCAGCAACCAGCAAACAAGTGATCAACACTGGAGAAACACTTATGAACAACGAAAGCATCGATAAAACCCTCAGCGATATAGAGAAACTTGAACAGCAATTACAGGACATCAAGGAACAGGTGAGCATTAAGCGTTATTGGTTGTATTACACGCACAACTTCCCCGGTGATTACGTGCACATAATGCACACAAGATATATACATACAGCCCGGCAAAGCCGTGGAACCTTCGAGTATGCTCGTCAAACCATTATCAAGACTATTGGAAGATTCTACCCTAATTTCCTCCATTTGAAATTTCCTGCACAAAGAAATATAAATAACAGACAGCTAAATCACTCAAACAAATCTTATTTATCCCGGTAGAGCCACTGGAATAAATTATTTAATTTTTGTTCATACACCCAGTAAGCAAAATGCTAGATTCTGCCCTCGGCACCAGCCCGGCACAATCCTGGCCGCTCGGTCCTGGATTCTGCCCATTTTAACAGGAGCACGGTCGCACTAATGTGGCGAATGCGTGCCCTGTATAACGGTTAAAATGGACCGAGCGGCCAGGATTGTGCCGGACTGGTGCCGAGGGCAGAATACGAGCCCACGCGAGCTTAGCTGCCATGGCCAGAGAATCGAGCATTTTTGCTTACTGGAAATTTTCAAAAGCTGTAACCTTGAACGATTTTGATTAAAGTCATTGCAATCTTTTCCTCTGGCTTGTAGACGTAAAAGAATATATTTTATCGATTCAACAGTGCTGTATATTTTTCGTTCTCGTTTTTCAGACCATGTGCCCTGTTTGCCTGGACCGTTTGAAGAACATGATATTCCTTTGCGGCCACGGGACATGTCAAATGTGCGGCGACCAAATGTCAGAGTGTCCAATATGCCGGAAAGCCGTAGACAGACGCATTCTACTTTATTAAACTTAAAACAATAATCTTCCTCTGCCAGATCTTTAATGAAACTCGATGAAAAAACAATTGAATATTACGCCAGTATTTATAAAGAACTTTTTACATTAACCGTAGCATTTCTAAGGGATGTAATCATCTTCTCAACAATTGTTATCGCCCGCGAATACGATCAATCATCATTCAATTTCGCAGTTTCACTTTTTCCCGGTCTGCTACGATCAAATTCATTCTTCTCCGACATTTTGTCCGCTGTCAAAGAGTTTCTACGCTTCTCTAATTTTACCGTCAAGTGTGTTAGCGCTTAGGATAATGACAATAACATCGTTTGTAGGTTGCAGGAGGAATTATATTGGGTTATTTTCTATAACTGAGACGACTTTGACCATTAATTCTGCTGTACGCGATTGCAATTAATTGACAAGAAAGAAAGATGACTGTGAATTAGAGAGAGAGTGTATGAGGTTGAAATAATGTTTTACTGGGATGTAGAAAATATTGGTTTTCAAATAGTATAATTGTTATTAACAGTACATCGTCTTCGTTCTCTTTTTTTTCTTATTAAATTTTAGGGGAGCAGTAATGAATTTTGTAATAACTGTTTTCTAGCAAGTAGTATTAAGCGATTAGAATGTTTGCAGTGTTTCCATGCTTGAGTACTAATGCTGGTTTATAGATTATGCGCACAACTATCGTTTGGTTGCATTCGATTGAATGTGTAATCAGCACTGCTGCGAACATTGAAAACTAGCAAAGCTTCCACAGAATTCTTGATTTCCTTGATTAGGTGTGGCAATCTATGGGACAAGAAAATTCTTACTTCATCTTCCGTTTTGTTATTTTTTTTTTCGCGCGCGTTTAAATGTTTGAAAACGAGTTTTTGAATTTCGTTCTTTTGGGATCCTATTGTCTCAAAATCGTTCAACACGAATTTCTTGTAAATATGTCGTGCTTATTCTTCCTCCGGCTTAAAACTGCTGTTCAACATCAATTTTGAGATAACTGATAGGTGATTCTTACGGGTTTTGGTGTACTGAACACTACCTTTGAAAACAGCTTTTATCATTCGTTCAGTTTTTCGGAAATTTCATTTAGAAACTAAACTATAATAAAATTAGATTTTGGAGTCCGCGAACTTTTTGCACCTGAATACAATAGTTTATATCTTTATAATGTAACAAATATTTACAGCAAGGGCAGCACGGTCAAGTATATTGATTTTGTCGTATTTTCAACTTTGAGAATTTTTCCGCTTTAACCGTACAAGTTATATACAAATATCTTTTACATATAAACGATTCTGTGAACTCTTCCGAACATAACGGGTGTACTTTTTTAGAAAATTATAAATATTGAAATATACTTATACAATTTTTATAGGAGCCTGCAACATCTGTTTTCTTGAACATCTTTCTTAATTTTGGACGATAGTAAAAAAAAACGGTTCTCGAAGTTGTGTTCAGCGTATCAAAATCTATAAAATCGCTTATCGTTTAAAACTTGTTAGACAGTGTAATGATTACTGCCACAAGTTTTTCTTAATTGATGCAACAACAATGGATAGTGCCAATTACTTTTGTAAGCCGTAAAAGATGTAGTTTATCCTCTAATTATATTATGGACACAGGAGAATGATTAACAAAAAGCCACACTTACTTCCATCTAAATAATTAAAAAATAGTTTTAGTGAAATTTACAATTAATACTGTAAATATATAGTATGTATATATACGACTACCCACATCTAATTGGACAATATTCATTTAAAAAAGAAAAAGATTAGCAAAACACAATTGATAAGAATTACTTTATTATATCTGTGGAAGTCCTTGTCAGAATTTAATTATAATTTTATAATCGTGTCTTCAATTGTTTTGATTACAAAATTTTGGAACGAAATTAGTACGTTCATTATTTATGCATAATTTGTATTTGTGTTTGTGTCTAGGAAATGCAGCTAGAATAATGTGTTATAAAAATATATAAGTATAAATTAATATTTGCACAGTATTGGAAGCAAAATTTAGTATTATAAACATACAATTAACAAAATTTATTGTCTGAATATAATTTTGTAATCGTATCCAGTAAGCAAAATGCTCGATTTTGGACGGGTATCTACGCGCGCATAGATAGCGCTTTCTGCCGGCAGAAAACCGGGAATCTGCCCGGTAGAAGCTACTCGGGCCTCGGGCAAAATGCTGGCCGCTCGATCCTGGATTCTGCCTGTTTTTAAGAGGGCAGCAAGGTCGCTCTGTGCTGCCCTCTAAAAAACAGGCAGACTGCTGGCAGCTCGGTCCTGGATTCAGCCTGGCAGATGGGCTCGATTTCTGCTCGAGGCAGGCCTGGCTGACTGAGTATATTCAAAGTTTAATTTTTGGATTTCTTTTCTGTTGAAAACATATATTTGGCCTCTTTTTTATGAAATTATTATACTTAGCTCTACAAAGCTCTCCGAAATATGATAATTTTGCTGTAGCTAATTATATTATTAAGTCATGAATTCCTTTCATATTTGTCTTCTCTATTTTTGTCGCTTTTAAAATTAATTAAAACAATTTTAAATAATTTGCAGCAACCACATATGATCTGAGGATATTAGTGTATAATTAAGATTGATGTTAATTAGCATTAAGAACGCACAATAGAGACAGCCATGGCCCTATCCAAATATTAATTATGCAATAATTTATGTATTGCCACCCCATTCTTCCATTTATAAGTACTTTTCCGAATGTTTATACATAGAATAGATGATGTAACTGCTTAGATTAGGAATCTTGTGAATTGTATTTACGATATAGTTATATTAAAACATCAAATGTTAATATCTAATTTAAGATTCCAATTTTTACAATTCCAAACAAAAGTATATTACATTATATAAACAATGCAAAGTTATTTATTTTTTCGAATTTAGAAAATATTTATTAGTATAAAATCTAAAAAAACAATTCATTTTGCAATTTATTTGCAAAATAGAAAATTATGAATTTTTGGAATTTTGAGATGTAGGTTTCAATATATAAGAAATAAAAAATTGTTAATTAACAGTTGAATTGTGCATACGACACTCATATAACAAATTTTGGAAACGAATATTTTTGTTAATCAGTTCACTAATAAATATTTTAATTTTGTACATTTATTGGGCATCTTAAATTAGGTAATTTCTCAAATTAAGTGACATGTAGCTATTAAGTCATTCCTACTATCACATAGTATTTCTGTAAAAATATTTAATTTAGAAATATTGATACATTGCATTTAAAAGAAAAAATTGTAAAACTCGCGAACATGCGAATTATAATATATTACAATGGGATCCTATAATTATATCATCACTGTCTTATTCTAAAATATTGATACTATCAAAGCATACATTGATAAAAAATGTAGTCTTGCTCATATTTTTTCATTAAACGTTTTCATTGCTCAATTTTTCAGAAAGTTTGAAACTTTTTCTAACAATTCAATGTTTTTTAATTATCTAATTGAAGTTACAAGATGCCATTGTATTATATTGGTTTTCTGGATGAGGAACATTGTAATGCGAATATTTCATCATATAGCATGTACGCACTACTACTATATTTTAATATTTCATATTTGTTTTACTAAAATGGGCATATGTATCTATTTCAACTGTATTCTATCGAAGCATAACAATAAATAAATTTGTCATCTTGTAAAACACTTTAAATTTTTAGTACATTTTAAATATCTTATAAAATAAACAAAATTAGAATTACATATAATGTTACATTATTAAATCTTTACATAATGAATTGAATTATTCTACTCAATATTCATTTTAATGTTTAAATAATGCTATTCAATATTAATTTACCATTTAAGTACCAGTATTATCCAATAACAAAGTTGTTCCAGGCAGTGCCGCGTTATAACTAATAGTTGGGTTCCTTGGGCAAAGTAGAATTTCGGGGCCCCTAACCCCAACTAAATAACTTTATGAGAAAAACGTAGAATTTGGATCTTGGATCTTGGTTGGAAGAACAATGAACAAAGGATATTCAGTCTTACATATATTAATTTATTTAAATTTGCGCTCCTCTGACAATTTTCTTGACATTAATCGTTTTAATTGCTAATATAAATCAAGATTAGTTGTTCGTTTAATTTTAATTGAAGTATTAAAGCTGCTAAAGTTACATTTCATGCAATTTTAAATCGTTCTCGAACAAATTCTAATTGCATTGATGTAAAAGAAAGCATTTCATGTAAAAACATTTAATAAATTTCATAAATTTCATAAATAACTTCCGCGGACAAGTATAAATTAAGAATATTAAGAACGTTGATTCAGCGAATATCGATTATCAAATATTCTACAAGAAATTCAAAACACAAAATCGGAAATTATTTTTGATTCATCCTAATATTTTATAGTGAATATACAATAATAAATGTCGCCCAAGTAACTCTAGTTTCCTCAACATTCAGACGACGAATTCAAATTAGGAGGAGATAGTTTCTTGGTTCTAGTGAGACGATCCAACTCCACCGCTGCGTCATTCGACACAGCTGATTTTTCCACTGGAGGAGAATCTAAAATAAGAATGAAAATAAACGTGTAAATAAAAAGCTCTTGATTACAATCGCAATGCATTACAGTAAACTATATTTACCAATTTTTATTGGACTTGTGCCTACACTACCTGGTGATCCAGGTGATCCAATCTTCTTATGGAGCAGCGAGTTGAAGAAGTTCGCTAAAATACCCTCACCAGACTGCGAAGTTCCAGTTGCTTTTGGATCCAGCTTTTTATTTGGAGAAGCCACCTACGCGATAAGAATTTAATGTTTGCCGAATCGTATTCTCTGTCACATACCCATGACAGATCATACCACATTGATTAGAACATGCTTTCAAGTGTTAAAGCATTTAGCGGTCGTACAAACTACAGTTATTCGAATTAATATTCGAACGTTCTAAAAACGACGATAACCTTTTTAAAATTGTACTACACAATTTGAACTTTTTGGGAAGCTAGGCTAGAGCAATTAGTTTACTACAGGATGTGAAAAGAAATTTTTCAGATCAGATCTACAAAATGTATTTTTTAAATTTTCGATATAGACCCACATAATAATGTTGTAAAATGCAACTTTTAGTATTTTTTCTACAATTCTGATCAATTGATATTTCTGAAAAAAATTTTTTCTCATCCTATAGTAAACTAATTGCTCTAGCTTCCCAAAAATGTTCAAATCGTATAGTACAATATTAAAAAAGTTAGTCTTTTTTAGAGCGTCCGAATATTCATTCGAGCAACTGTATGTATTAATCAAACAAATTCTATACACAGGATGTACACGTTTGAATATTTTCAAAACTGTTAGCGACGCCGATGGATGTTTCAGATAAAAATCGAATACCTTTTCACAGGAGAAATATTTGATTGTAAGTGAAAGATATCATGCCATTTTGAAATCGAAATATCTTTTAGAACAATGGTTTTTTCAGTACATCGAAAAATCTATGATACCGTTTAACAAATTGCCCCAAAAAATTGCACAATTTTTGTCCGAAACATTCTTGAAATAACTAACAGTTCGAAAAAATGTTTTAGCCTCCAAGTGACTCACACTGTGTATAATTAACTTCGTTAAAACTAAACTGTACTTCAAGTGTATAGTTACGAAGTACAAACATTAAACGATGCAGTCACATCAAGATGAATTAGTAACGTATATGAAAATGAACGACATACAGTGATTTTTAATGAACGAGAAGCTAACCATGAAGTTTTATGAAAAAAAAGCTGCATTCACTTAGAAAATTAAATGAAATTCATTAAACATGTTCAATGTACTAAGAATGTCTAGATCAAATGTATCTTGATGCAAGTAAGCATTGCTTGTTACAGAGGAAGAGTACGGTGATCATACTCGTGATACCACTGTATACATTAGCCACAAAAACATTGTTTTTCAACACTGGATGGTTATCGATCAACTGTGTATAACATGAGAAGCATGCTCCAATTGTAAATGGTATAACCTGAATCACCGGTCCAGTGCTTGCCTGATTCCTCAATGTTGGAGAGCGGGTTGGATCTCTCAAGCCTAGCAATTCGATCTGCTGCTTTGCTAGAAACGATTGCTCCTCTTCGGCTTGCACTTCTACTTCCCTTGCAACACACTGTCTCGCAAAAATATGTGATAATTAGAGCTATGCAAGAACCCAGAAATATATAGAATATATTTGAGAATCTTGAAGCTTTCTCGCACATCTCTAGCGACAATTAATTCTCTTTTTCATAGTAACTCAAATAACACTGTCCAACAAACGTTGGACAACGTTCCGCTGTATACGCACTCTTCTGTTAATCGGCGGCTGTGCTATAACATCTCTGTAATAGTCATCAGGTTTCATTGATTGCAAGTTCTCATGGAGAATACTGATCTTCTTCATATTGTCCCAACCAGCTGGACTGTAATGAAATAATAATTAATACTATGCTAAACACGAGAATTATAATAAAGGATGGTATGTACATTAGAACTGCATCCTTCTCGACCACTAAAGCAGGTGTTCTAAATGGTAAAGAATAAATTCTGTGTGTAAGGTATTTGTACAATAGATCGCAGTTCTTGTCCTCCTTCGCTGACGTGTAAAATAGTCCTGCACCATACTGTAAGCAGAATCGACGTATCCACTGTTGCATAAAATCAAAATGTTCATCCCTGAAATAATTAAACAATTATACATTTCTTTGAATTCCGACGGCTTTAATTTTCAAGTATTATAATCTCACTTGTAGTCATGCTCTTTTTCTAGGGTGGTCATGTAATCAGTTTTCGTAATAACAACAACAACATCGAGACCCAAGTTTGTTGTGAGTACTGCCTCCGGTAGTGGTAAATTGTCAATTGTTTCATCATCTAGGTTACGACTGGTGCGTCTCAGAGGACTACCAGGATCCAGTTCGTCTCCTGGCTCTGTATAATCTTGCCACTTCTTGACGTCTAACCAATAAAGAAACATTAAAGTGTTTTAAATTAAGTTTATTAATGTAACACATATTGTAACAATCTACTTACTAAATTGTCTGCACCGTTGTCTAGTATCGTTATCTAGAGGCAATTTATCGATATGATCTCCTAGGAGCGCAGCCCAGGACTGTAACTGATAGAGAATATCCCACGGTGTCGTCATAGCAGCCACCAACATGACAAGAGTGTGTGGAAATCTTTCTGCGTTCAGCGCAAACCTCAAAAGATTCCCATGCCCTGTATCTCCATCCAAAATCCACACAGATAACCTTGTTTGGTCTGAAGAAAAGATTATTTAGAGCTTCTGGTTTTAATATGCTAATTTTTGTGAGAGTGCTATGAACATTTTAAACGCCACACCGTTTCAGCTTTCCCTACATAAGCAGCTTTATGAAAATAGCTAGAAGCGCAGCTTTATGCTTCCAAATAATGCAAAAACATAAAAATAGAACTTTTGAGGGCGACTGTGGCCTAAACTGATCTTAGCTAGAGCTTTTGACTACTGAAAAACCCCCATCTTTGCATTATCGAGAAATGAGAAGGCGCATCCTGCACCCTTGGAATCCTGGAAACGAATCTACCCCTTAACATGTTAATATTGAATTAATATTACCATCTCTATAGTCATCTCTCACATCGATGTACGCAAACTCCAAACCAGAACCCTTCTTTGGGTCCTCTACACCTTGTAATTTAGCGATAAGAGTAGTCTTTCCACTTTCGTTGTCTCCTACAAATAAATGAATGTTTACTAGGCATATTTTATTAAAATTGCAGTAATTATGGAAATTGTGTTCACCTAACACAAGAATGTTCTTGTTCGAAGGCAATTTGTTGTTCCCACTGTTCTGTACCTCAGCCAAAATAGAGGACCTGCAAAAATCAGAAACCATGGTAGTTCGAGATAATTAAAAATTCTAAACACGATCTTGGAAACGAATATAATGTGCGACACCTTAGAAGGATATTAGACACCTTAGAATATGCGAACGCAGTGAGTTATAGTATTAGCAGAAATTAATTTTACGAACGTACCACAAATTGTCTTTATTGTTTGGATCCTCCTTTTTCTTCGCCTGATACCCATTGCTCTGCAACATTATGTCAATCGCTGTCGCTGCCATGACTGTTTCAGTTCAGTCAGTGATGCCAGAATCGTGGACGCGAGTTGACGCGAGCTGTTTTTGACAGCATGAGTCTAATCGATTATGATCGAGTCGTAGCTCGTAGCACTCGTTGCGCGGTGTGCAGCCAACTTCATTCAAAATGAAATCTTTATTCAATTTAGTATTTTTGATTTAGGAAAGTGGAAGACATTTATAATCATTCTTATTGGTTATGACTATACTGCGTATCTTTATGCAAAATAAAAAATGTTCGCATCAATTGCAGGATACAAAATCAAATAAAAATTGTATCCTTCTTTTAATTATATATAGAAGAATTATTAGTTTACTATATAGCTAATGTGTTAATTTTTTATTTTTTAAATTGTTATTGGTCGCAATTGAGGAAGAAAAAGTAAAGGTCACGATTTTTAAATTTTTTATCTGTGTGCTTGTAATGAAAATTTAAAACATGTATATTTTATAAATCTAAGTATAAGTTATAATACGTTTGATTTGATCTTTTTTACAAAAAGATATTTTTTGATTTACAAAAAGAGTGAAATATGATTTGCAAAAAGGATAGATTTACGAAAAGGTGAAATTGATTTGCAAAAGGGTGAATTTGGAGTGCAAAACCTATATATTATATAGTTCTAGTGTGTTATATATTATTATAGTTTTACAACACACACATGTTATACATCAATTTCGAAATCAAATCATTTTGCGACGGGGTGACGAAGGTACCCTATATGTATTACCGGCATTACCGCTAAAATTTTCGCGCATGCGCGTGGAAGCGCACAATATCCAACAATATCTCATCATCATGACAATTTGAATTACGAAACTAACCCAAAAGTTTCGTACTTTATCCGAACGAAACTTTGTTGCAAATCGTAAAATGTTTCTCAGCGGACTCTAAACAATTGGAGCAACAATTTGATGTACAGACGTTACATAGTGATTAAGAAAGATGGTAGGCATTTTAAATGAATCTGACAGCGAAGATGAGTTGCCTCCCGGTTGGGAGGAAATGACAACTAATAATGGAAACGTTTATTATGTAAAGTAAATCAATTTTCCATAAATATTACAATTTATTACTTCACTGATTCTTCATAGAAAATTTGTTAGAATAATTGCAATATTTTTTTAGCCATTACACAAAAGGCACGCAATGGACACATCCCAGGACTGGTCGTCAAAAAATCATAGAAG
This sequence comes from Lasioglossum calceatum, assembly GCA_963966675.1. Classification (NCBI taxonomy): domain Eukaryota; kingdom Metazoa; phylum Arthropoda; class Insecta; order Hymenoptera; family Halictidae; genus Lasioglossum; species Lasioglossum calceatum. The sequence continues at coordinate 1,969,016 of OZ016548.1, forward strand.
GAGGTATACTGCTAAATAGATTTATAAATTATCATAAATCATTTCATAGAAATTTTTTAAAATACCATTTGTTAATAAGAATTACCAACTGGCTGGGAGAGGCGTGTAACAGAAGATGGCAGTGTATTATTTTTCGACCAGACAAACCAAATAACGACGTACACTGATCCACGCCTGGCATTTGCTACTGAATATGGAGCATCCTCTCAACCCGTACGACAGCGCTTCGATGGGAGGAGCACAGCATTGGCCGTATTATATGGTCGAGATCTGCGAGACAAGATTGCCATTGTCACGGGAGCTAATACGGGCATAGGTAAGAATAATAACAATTACTTTAGTGTATACACTAAATAGTAACATAATGTCACTCTTACAGGATTTGAAACTGCTAGATCATTAGCTTTGCATGGTTGCAAAGTGATTTTAGCTTGCAGAGACGTGAAGAAGGGTGAGGAGGCAATACAAAAGATCCATAAGGAAATGGATAATAGTTGTGAGATATTGGAATTAGATTTGTCTTCGTTGCACAGTGTTAAAGAAGCTGCAGAGAAGTTCAAGCAAAAATACAAGTAAATTCTCATTGTTAAAAACTTATTTGGTCACAGGTTTCTATAGTTTATACTTTCAGAACTCTTAATATATTGATACTGAATGCTGGAGTCTTCGCAAAAAACTATGAGCTCACCAAGGATGGTTACGAATCAACATTCCAAGTGAATCATCTTTCCCATTTTTATTTCACCCTTTTGCTGGAGCAACCAATTCGAAGTTGCCGTAACTCTAGAGTAGTGGTAGTATCTAGTGAATCTCACAGGTACTCGAAAAATTTCTGAATTATCTCACGAAAAATTGAATGAAATTTTAATGAATGTTTCTCAATAGGTTCTCATCGCTTCAGACAGTCGAAGACTTTCATAAACAGACACTGTCTCCTCCTGCATATAAATATTGGTTTATGGCAGCATACAATAACTCTAAATTGTGCAATACTTTATTCGCACAAGAATTGGCAAGACGTTGGACCACTGTCAGTGTATTTAGTTGTCATCCTGGCAATCTGGTTTCATCTTCCTTGGCACGTCACTCCTGGATGATGCGAATCCTGTTCATGCTAGTGAGACCGTTCACAAAATCATTGGTAGGGAATTTATTTACCCGTAATCTGAATTTTTGTGGGAATTAAGACTCGTTTCTAGAATTGCAAGGGTGCGGGATGCGCCTTCTTATTTCTTGATAATGCAAAGATGGGGTTTTTCGGTAGGCGAAAGCGCTAGATAAAAGATCAATCCGCGATCGCCCTCAAAAGTCCTATTTTTACGTTTACGAGGCCTTAATTTGCATTATTCTATTATTCTAGCTACCCAGTAACGTAAAATGAATTTTTCAGCAACAGGCGGCAAGCACTCAAGTCTTCTGTGCGACCGCTCCAGAATTGGAAGGCCTAACAGGAGTTTATTTCAACAATTGCTATCGGTGCGAGCCATCGAATGCTACACAGGATCCCGCGCTTGCATCAAGATTGTGGTCTGTTAGCCAAGAAATGATTGTAAATATCATGAAAAAGGATAAGCTTTGGGAAACTGCGGCATTAAAATAAAATGGGCTGTAAAATATAATATTGAACGAGAAAAACGCTATCGATAATAAGAAATTAATTTGTAATTTTTTAGAATGTGAATAAAGATTTGTCATCAAACAAGTAACTGATTAACACGTGAAAACAATACAATCTCGCGCATTCAAGGGCCTCATTCAATACTTTTAGGATCAACGAAATGTGAAAATTTTTAAATTATTTACAGCCACGATTTACAGAAACTAAATTGTTTCGGAAAATCATTATGCATAATTATGTGCACAAATTTTTAGAATCTACTGTCGGCACTATTTTCGGCAAAGACATAACTTGCAGGGAACCGGTGCATCGTTGCGATGATCATCAACCGGGTGTTGTAATGGAATTCGGCAGAACCGGTATAAAAGTAAAATTTCAATAATCAATTACAGATAATACAATTTTGATTTAATTTTGTTCAGCATTACTGTCGAAGGTTATCGTCATCGCAAATTCCTGTCGTGTTTATTTAAACATTTTTGAATATATATTGTTTCGAAATGAACGTTAGGGGGCGTTCACTTACGAAACATGCCAAAACTTTCGTCTGTCGGATTACATGTTAGCAAAAGTTTCATTTCTGCTGAATGAAATCCAATATTCCCGTGAATATTTCATTTTATTTATGAATGAAGTGTAAATTCTACTTAAGAGTGATTATTCGAACAAATTCCGTGTAAAATGCAGCGGACAATGGTAATTACATGGTTATATAAATATCCATTACGTCGATTAAAATCTATGTATCATCAGTAAAACGTGGTACATTGTCTATAAATTCTTCTTAGAAATGTGAAAACCACAATTAAATAAATATTTATATGAAGTTTTTCAAGAAATTCTTGATGCCGTGCGGACTGTGTGCTGCAGTGCCAGTCATGAAACCTGTTAATCCATCAGAGGAGAAGGCAAAACCATGCTCCTCCGAAGCCCAGTCAATGAATCTGATAAAACCATCTGAGCTGCCCATTTACTCCACAGATGCTGGGTATTCTAAACAGATGCCATGGTAAAGCGCAAGTAATTTCATATCGACAAATGCATTTTGATTCCTCTTAAAAAATGTTTACCACATTAAATAATAAATCATATTGTATGTTATTTATAATCTTTTCTAGCACAGAGCATCCTCCATCAGTTGTCGAGCAGAATATCCGCAAAGTGCGTGTACAATTGCAAGAGCTCAGACACGTGACTGACGGTGTCTCGCAGCAAGTTTCTGCAGCTGTAGATAATTTTAGACGTACGTATTTGTAATCGGATCTAGGTGAAATACTATTGGATTGGAAAGAAAGTTCGTAGCATTTTCAAATTAATAATCGAAGATAAAATTAAGGTATTTATGAATATGTCTGCAGATATAATCGACTACCTACAAGACCAAGCAAATTTTCTACCACGAGTTGGAGCTGTTGGTATTGGAGGCTTATCAGGACTGATACTAGGTCTCCGAGGAGGTTTTTTCAAGAAATTGCTGTACACAACAACAGGTGCTGGTGCAGTTGGAGTAGTTTGCTTCCCAAAGGAAGCGAAGGAAGCATATAGTATGGTGGAGCACTATGGACAAATTAGTTATAACTTTATTTACGGAGGTATGTTTCATTCTTCTATTAACGAACATTATAATATATAATATTAATGGCGTTATTTGCGAATATGACAATGATTTCAGTTAAACCAGGAGATAGCAAAGAGGAAACTTCGTTTAAGGAGTTGCCATTACTTAAAAGTGTACTTGAATCGGAATACTTTCAGTTGATAAAAAAACCTTTTGAAAAAATTTCTGAAATGAAGGAGGTAGGATGCAAAAACACTGATTCATTATTGCATCATTCCTCCTGTACTCCCAGTTGCAATTAATTTAATCCTCAGTCCTAGACAAATGTCTGTACATTAATCATTGATTAAATTAGAACTTTCAAAGTTATTTACGAGATGGCTATTATAAATTGCATATAGATAAACTCTTTTTGAAACAATTTTGGCTATAGATCTCGAAACACCCAACGAAAACGCTTTGGAAGTCCGCACAACTTCGTTTCAACAGAATAACGATAACGATTCCAAACACCTAGATCCAATCGTATTAGCAGAAACTCCACACATGGAGAAGATGCAAAATTCGAACAGTCAAAATACGTGGATTAAGTGGAAGTAACTGTTTAGGTACCATTTTCACTCCCACCTTTCTGAAGTCCTGCAAAATCACCATTACGATTTACCATTATCATATGATTTTCATATATTTGTTATCGTGTACTGATAATAATTGTTTTATTTTAGGGAAAGTCGGCTGAAAGTAAATCTGAAACGAAGAAGGAATGAACTACGATGTATAGTAGTAAATAGCAAATATTACATGGTAAGACTAATTTATACATACACGTGATTAAATTATACAATGATTTACTAGAATTGTTGCATGTACTAATAAAAATATAAAAAATCTGTTATTAGAAAACTCTGTTCAATCAATCCAATAAATAATTTCCTTTGAAGAAAATTCAAAAAATGAAATAACATGACAAAATTTTCTTCATTCCTTTCATACGAATTCTGCGCATTTTTTCAAATTTTTTCGCGCAATTTCTTCGCGCAGGTTTCTATTCTTGCGCATGCACATATCTTTATCGCGCAAAATATAAAAAGCATTGTTCCGAGATATTGATAGAACAATTTTTTTAAGTCTATTTCTATGATTCAACGGTGATTAGAACATAATTATATACTGTTCTACTCACACTATCAAAAAATAATTACCTAACCGTCACAGAGTTCTCGATATATTTATACTTGCAGTGCAGGTTAGGTTGATCACTGTCACATGCTCATGCTAAATACAGTGAAATCGTCGATTGATAGCGAAGAAACATAAATTTTTATGTTTATTTACACGTGATCTTCAACTGTGATTGCAATTATTTTTGTATATTTATATTTGAAAATACAGAACAATATGAATTCCAACAAAGCAAAATTGTCGAAAAGTATATTGGACATGAAAGTAAGTTGAGAAGTTCTGTAAGTTGTATATATGTAACTTGTTGTTTTATTGTATTCATAATTATAAATTGTTTTTCTAGTTTATGAAGCGTACAAAAGAAAAAGTCGAAAAGCAACAGTTTCAAGAAGAAGGTGAAGAGTATTTCGGGAATGAGTTGACGAAGCGTATGATGAAGGATTCGTAAGTTTCTTTCATACTCATAACTAGTTTACCAAACAAAATTGTACTAATTTATTTCTCATTTCAGGGAGAGATTCATCATGGAGCCTAGTTATATCTTCTGTGAGAAATTAATCGATGGCAGAGTAAGTTACCAAGGAATGAATCCTGAAATTGAGAAATTAATGGAACACGAGCAAGCCAAAGAACGTGTTGCGATAGAATTGAAAAAGGAAACAGAGATCTCGGATGAACAAATGGTACAACATTGGAAAGGCATGAAGAAACTAAAATCTGAACATAAATACGAAAAGCAGTCGCATAGAGACAGTATTAAATCTGCTGAATCTACGTCGAGAAAGCCAAAGTTTCTGAAACCTCAAGACTAGTATTAAATATCAATTATTTGTATATATGTAATCGCTAGCTGTTAAGTTCTTCTGTAAAGACTGTATTTACTTCAATTCACATTTATGGATCCTTTTTATTAATCATTGTGTCATATTCGTCGCACAAATTTCTGAAAGTTAGCACAGATAAATTCTGCGTGTCATACTTTTCCACTCCTTTTTCCCAAAGTAAATTAAAACTGTTATCAGGAAACTCAACACCTATGTTTTCAAATATACCTTTCATCTCTTCTTTATTCCGTGGCTATAAAAAATAATTTCAGTTACTATTTCTCAGATTGTTTGTACATATTTATACATACTTTGGTAAGATCATTTCTTCCCAGGCCATGTCGGGTAAAGGCAGATGGAAAAATGAGATCATAAGCCGTAGTTCCATCTTTCAAAGTTCTATGCACAACTTCCTCTGCAAAATAACCATATCAAACAAGTAAGTACAATGATAGTAATAAAAATCATGTATTTCACCATCTTCATACTAACTCGTAATATCTGTTTCTTCTGTACTTCCAATTGTATCTTTGTATGTAGTATGACAACACTGACACTCCAGAGGAGTTCCTAAAAGAATAACAAAAAATACTGGTAAATAGTATCTTTTTTATAGATTTTTTTTAAAGATATATTAAAATGCATTACTCTTAATTTTCGGTAGTGTTGGAAAGTCATATTTCCAATTTAAGAGATTTAGGAGTTGTGTATAATTAACATTGTTCTCTTTACGTATCCCAAGAAGATCTAATAGCGGTGTTAAATATGTTTTCTTTATGTACATTTTGTATTTGGCTAATACAGAAAAGACTATGTCTTCTGACAGTATTCCTACGTAATCCTATAAAGGTACGTATTTATTAATTATTAAGCGCACTTAATAATTATGCATATTACTTTATCAAGACTGGATAGCTCTTCATAAATATCTAAAAATGGAATTTCTGGGGTCTGTTTCTTGAACTTCTGACGTAAAGTGTTTATATTCTGCAAGTACTTCTGCTGTTCTATGACATCATCATTAACAGGACTATCGGAGATAATATTTGTTTGCTCTCTTTTGATTGTCTTTCCATGAACCATATCCATAAATAATTCTGCTTCTTTAGAATTTCTGAAAACAGAACATTCTTAGATTATTATACTACATTTTATTTAGCGTAAGCACATATTACCTTGCTTTTCCAATGCAGTCATGTGTACGCTGTTTAAAATCAGCTAAGATGGGATTAACAAGCACAGAAGGAGGAGAACGGATCCATGTTAGTAGTTTTTTTACCCTCGTGCCATTATTATCCGTATTATGGAATTTCCCAAAACGAAAATTTTGATCGAATGGTTGCTTATAGCTAGAAGTATAATTGAAGAAGTAGCAAATACATAAAACATTTTTTATTTTATTATTCCATACTTTCTTTTAATTTGCTCTGCAGGTAGGTAGCTGTTATGGCTTTTCTTATACATTTCCAGAATATCTGGATTCAAAATATCCATTTGGTTTGCTTTTGCCTGAAGCAATTCAATCATGGATGTCTCTAATTATTGGGACATATATACCAGCTGCTGTTAAAAATATATTTTGTAAAGATTTAATTGCAGGTGTTAGAGCTTTGTACCAAATTTAGTTTTCTTCCCGAAGATTGTTTCCCATGGGTTCATGCCAATCGGAAGGTTTGGAGTTTGGTAATGTGTTTTGCCAACTTCTTTGTTCCAGTAGCTGTTCATTACAGTGTTTCTTAGTTCATAAATTAGGGTTTGGAACTGTGATTCTTGGTCTGCTTGCAAACATTCCTTTACCTTAAATTACATCTTATCTTGTATTAATTGTTTATTATATTGTATCGTATAAATTGATTATTATCTTACACCAGCAGTACTTTTAGTTGTGCCACTATGCACCGGTGCATTTTCTGATTTTTTCTCATTATAGTCAAGCATGCATTTCAAGGCTTCAACTTTGTCTTCCAAAGAATATTCCATGAAACATTCCCTGATATCAGAATTTTTATTTTTCATCTGAAAAAAATAATCAAAAACAATTAAAATTCTTCCAAAAATATTCTTGAACGTTGTTAATATCTTACTGTTTTTTTATTAATGCAACGTTTATTTTCTCGAGTTTCGTTGAAACATTCATTTTGTCTACACAATTTTTCCATCTTTCATGGAAAATATAAAATTCATTAATACTAATAATACAGCAGAATTATAAAAAACAGAACATAGTTGCACAATTGCGCGTTCTTGTTTCGCGCATAATTTTACTCTTATAAATAATTGAAAGTGAGGCCCCTATAAAATGATTTATTTGATAAATAAATCAATATAGTATTTTGCGGTACTTCTAAAAAATTACTTTTGCTACATTATGTTGTGCAAGTAATAATTTCATTATAATATTTGATGGAGATATTTATAATATGTACTATAATTCAAAAATTCAATTCAATTATCGATGCTCCAGCCGCCAGCCTCCAAGTCCAACTGCGCATGTGCATTAGACATTGAATCACATTGAATTGAAAGACAGTTCGTGTCATGCATTATACTGATTATACACTATAATCGCTTCGTGGCTCTTTGTACGACATTATAACACGATCATAAACAGCAATATTATTTAAACATATTTTGAATTGTATGTAACAGTGCAACGGTAATGATGGCAGTCAAACAAAATACAAAACGATCGAAATGGGCCCTGGACTTCGCTCACAAGTTGGTAACTTGTTTTAATTAACATTTTCATTACTCAAATTCGATTTAGTAAATGTTTAGATATAAACATTTCATAAGATTTAAAACATTAACGAGCTCTGAAACTTTGATTTGTAAGTACGTAATTAAAAGGTTAGGTTCTGTATAGGTTAGGTTTTGTACGAATACACAATGACAGTTTTATAAAAATTAAAACGTAAGTTCCACACCTACAAAACAAGATTAGTAAAATTTATTCATGTTTTTGTACATGTAGACAATTATATTGCAGCAAATCATTATTAAAAAACCAATCAAATTGCTTAAATGCATTCATGTTCTAATTATTCTAATTATTTGTGGCTTTTAGGAACAAACAAGACAAAAATGCAGACATCCCTGCACCCCCAGGCTATACACCGGCAGTTGCATTGTTTCATGCTGCGGAATCGATTCGGGAAACAGATTCCAATCATTTAATCATGAAAAAATCGTGGGATCTTGCATTGGGTCCCCTCAAACAAGTTCCAATGAATTTATTTATTATGTATATGGCTGGTAACTCTATAGCAATATTCCCAATTATGATGGTTGGAATGCTGATCATTAGACCAGTGAAGGCATTGTTCACTCTCCAGCAAAGTGAGTGTTACAATTACACATCAATATTATCATTAATTCTCTCAGGAGGTTACGGTTGATCTGACGAATATATATAAAGTCTAATTCTAAATATTTTTGAACAGAAGTGTTATAGCTAGACAGCGGATCTTTATGCAAAATAACAATTTTCTACCTGAATTGCTACAAACTGTAGCGAAATAGAAAATTATTTTCTTTCTTAATATGTTTAATAGGTTGATAATAATTTGACTGCGGATGTTTATGCAAGTTTCAATTTTTGCAGACAAATTTTAAGTGGAATAAAATAGAATATTATTTCCAGTGGTAGTAGCATTTGCAGTTCTGTAATAAATAGAAATTGTACTAAATTCTGTCAAATTTTATGTTCTACCCTTTTTTCAATATTTTCAGAAGCCATAAATGCATAAAATCATATATCCGAAGTCTAATAATAATATATTATTTTTAAATTCTTCGAACGTTTCTACTGTTTTAAATTACACCAACTCATTTTTGCCATAAATGCATAAAATCTGTTGTCTAGTTATAACATTTCCTTACAAAGAGTAGCTGTTGTTCGCTTCCTTTGTCACACGAGTTGGGTTTGGCGAAATACTTATAACGGGATGTAGGTAGTGGTGCATAGCAACCTACAAGTTTCTTTGTGCCATCTTCTCCTGGACGAGGAATATATGTTATATGCATCTGTTAGGTCAACCATGACCTCCTAATGGTTAAACTTAAGCTATCCTCAAATTGTTTCCTATATCTTAACTCTTACTTTTCTACAGCGTTTAAGGTTATAGAGGGAACTCATGCTTTTGGTCAAAAGTTCGTTTACTTCTTGGGTCAGTTGGTAAACATGGCATTGGCATTGTACAAATGCCAGTCGATGGGACTGCTCCCAACGCATGCCTCGGACTGGCTGGCATTTGTAGAGCCACAGGCTCGGTTGGAATATTCTGGTGGTGGATTCATATACGTATGATGCAGAGAACTGTTGTAAACTTAGATATATTGTACCATTTGTGTGGATTACAGTTCGACACATTTCATAAAAATGTTTTATTAAAATAAAATCGAAAAACACTATATATTGTGACTATCACATACTTCTGTACATATTTGTTCAACACTCATTCTGCAAAGTAAACATAATACAAGTCCATAGTTGAATTATTTCTTTTTGTATTCGTCTGCTATTTCTTTCAACCGTTGAATGATCTTGGAAGGATCATCCAAACGAGGCACCTAGAAAAATGATCATTATAATAAGTTTGAATGATTCAAATCATTAAATGATTTTATATTAAGAACCCACTTCATAGTTTTGGCTAATATATATGCCAGCGTACACACCCAGACCAAAGGTAACCTAAAAGAAAATGTAACAGTTTATGTAGTACTTTCTTGGATTCAAAATACAATTGCATGAAAATGATTATTGTAACATACCACAGCCTTAATCATTTTTCTAATGGCAGTTGTTTACTGATACTTAATTACAGTTTTTCTTCCTCTTAGATTAGATCATAAACCTTAAATATTGATCGAACGATGATGCAGTTTTTATTAGACTTTGCATTTTACGCAGAATCAATCACTGATAACATATATTTCCATATGACGATCGAATTGTTTACTGTTCTAAAGAAATTATATATGAGAATTTTAAATTACTATCGATAATTAATTCAGTTAAATTACGATGAATCAACTGTTTGTGAAAAACAGTTCGAATAAGAATCCAGCTACACCATCACCTTCGTAAACGTCATTTATGTAGTTCCAGGTAGTATATATAAGACACTAACTAAATTATTACGCGTTGAACCGTTCAAACCCAAGTTGAAATTGCATCTTTGTTGGGAGGACGTGCTTATTGCTGTTGCGCAGCGCTTCTGGTGCGTGTAAATTAAGCGGGTATTTCAAATGCCAAATATTTGAATTTGAATTCCTTCGAGTATATACTCCAATTTTATGATAGTAAATTATAGTATTTCGAATTGTTGAATTATAGAAAATGTTCACTGTATGTATTTAATATAACATATTGCAGATATTGTAAAGTATATATTTAAGTATCTTAATTGATATTTAATTCTTTTCGTAATTGTACGAAAGGTGTTACTTTAATTAGTGACAAAACTATTTTTCTGGATCTTTAAGAAATTAGTTGTTATTATTATTTAGTACAATACAGCGTGAAATAATGTTTGAAGAATTCATATGATTCACGACGCCTATTAACACTTAAGGCTGCAGGTTTTTATGTACCGGAAATAATTGCGGGAGAAAGCAGGACAGAGAACAACACTAAGATTTTCTGTACACACGGTGTCCTCCTTTATCGCGGCAATCCTAAATGCGTACGTTATCTTGGTATTGGTGGGAAACAATAGTTATTGAAGAAGAAGTTACATTCACATTTACATTAAAAAGTATTGTACTTATAGTTGTTATACACACAATTGTTTAGTGCTATAGAGCTTTTAAAGTCAGACATTAATTAAATAATTGCAGAAAACATCATTCAAATAAATGAATAATTGAAAATAACTAAATTACATTAATCCATTGAGAATAATTTTATTACATTCAATTTTAGGCTTAGCAATAATCGAAAATCAAAATTTGAATGAATTAAAGAAAATAATTAAAAACAATTGAATTCAATTCAATTTTTTATATTAGATTTTAGATTGTTGAAACTACAGCTTTGAAAAATAAGTAAAAAATAAATTAAAAATTATAATAATTGTTGGTTGATGATGATAAAGAGGACACTGAGTATGCTTCACTCATGTCCATCGAGTTCAAAGATACTTGAAGTTCCCAATTATATTCTTTGGACTTAACGGTATCGCAGAGATTTCATTGAACGATCAAGAACAAGAGAGTAAGTCGACATTCGGGAATGATAGCACATTTGTATGTACGAAGAAAACCAGATAAACTCTTTTGTTAACATAATTTGTACTGATCAAAGTAACTTTTTGAAAAATTCAATATCTATTTTGATAAACATGCTTTGTGTCATTGTCACTTTAAGCATCGTTTAAACAAGTTCGAATGTTCATAATGTTCTCAAAAATATACCGTTACGTTCAGAAGCGTCTGTAGAATCTTTCAAAGGAAGGAATCTTTTACATTCGAAGCGTAAAAAAATCTTGAAGTTGAAAATTTGAGAAATCGGCGCTCGTTCGCTTCAAACATTGTTTAAACAACTTTAACTATGTGTATAAAATTACAAGAAAATGTATCATCGTATTCGGGAGTGTCCACAGAATAATCAGAATAATTCTACACATAAATCGTTCACGTAACTTGTACACTTGAAACACAAAACTATTTTAAACTTTGCAAATCGACAAATTGCAAAACGGTGTACTTGCCGTCGTGTTCAGGAGAGTTAATAGGAGTGTTTTACACACAAATCGTTTGCATATCTTTCCCGGTTGAAGCGCAGATTTGCGAACCTGTCATCCCGTTATCATCGAACAAAATTGAGAAAGATAGGTTCCTTTCGAAATTTCACGGGAGGGGGGGAGTTAGATCCCGGTGATTTCTTTCGATGGACCGAGGGGGAGAATTTTGTCGAGGACAAGTATAAAAACAGTTTCCTGAGCACCGGTGTCTCGATGGAGGGAGATCAGCTTGCATGATCGGCCTAGCAAACTCTGTGGTGGCAGGTATTCCGCTTTGGTACGCGGGCTACCTAACGTCTACCTGGCCAGCTCGCACACGTGGTCATTGCCTTTCGAACGGCCTTTTTTTCGCCACCAATTTCTCCCGGGAAAGTTCCCCCGACCGTCGCAAAAGCAGCATTTATTTGACCTGAAGGTCTTCGGTCTTCATCCCTTTCTGCCAGCGACAGTTATACATAGTTCGACTTCCAACCGAGTGTCAAGTGGGTTTATGTGTATGAACAAGTGAAACTTTCCTAGTGCCCCTGTGGACTCTGTCACACGTTGATATTTTTCTGCTGCATTCACACGTGCGACTTAATGAGTGCAGCCATTGCTAACGAGGAGATAGTTTAAACATGTCACCAACCATCTCGAAGATACTGACTGGCAATGGGACCAACGCTGTCTCCGAGAAAAATCGTGTAAGTATTACTGGGAAAAGAGAGTTCGGAAACATACGTAGCGGGTAATTTGATTTGATTGATTCTTCTATGTGGAACTACCTTCATGTAATTTGTTCGGGAGTTTTTTTTTATTGCATTTTGATAGAAGCCATTTCTGTGTAGAACTACTTTTATTTTGGATTTTGGAATTGTATTGTCGCAGCCTGAAGAAAATTGTTTTATTGTAAATTATTCTTGTGTCGTATTATCTGTATGAAAAATCTTTCTGAATCTCAAATTAATTTAAAATTTAGAAACTTGTCTCGTGTGACGTAATCGAGCATGTCAAAATTATTACTGAATTAAAGAATTTTTATTATCCAGCATGTAATATTTAATTACATCGATTTTATTAACTGGAATTAAATAAATGTTTGACTAATGATTAATGAAATCATTTTCCTCGAGTAGCATACATTAATTAATTAAATAATTTTTCTTAACTATCGTACAGTAATTAATGAAGAAATTTTTCCTGAGTAACATAGTTGATTAAAAAAGCTTAATCAACATAAAATAATTATGAAAAAAATTGATTAGTTTAGAATTAAAAATTACTATTTTCCCTTATGAAACTGCACGATTAATTTAAAAATTGTTTCTTCGTAAATTTAATTTCATAAACAACTCGATTTCATGTCGTTTCGACCCCCATAAATTAAATCGACGTTTTTTCCGGTTGGCTGGCTAATAAATTCAAAAAAGGAACCCGACGAAGTGTATTAACTGTGTCACTTCCGTTATTTGATTGTAAATTATCATTCCGTGAATAGTTAATCACAATGGTAGAAGAACGGTGGATTTCCATACGCAGCCATAAAACTTTGCTTTTCCTTCGATTTCTTACCTTCGATTCGATCAAACAATGATATTTCAAAACACCCAATCGAAATTAAAAGCCGAAAAGCTATTAAAACAGCCAGTAAACACTATACAACTTACAAATAATTTGTTTTGATCTCGTTAAACGACCGTTAATGTCACGATAATGAAAGCAGTAAAAGGAATGAAGAAATCTTAATTATTTATCACATTGATTTACTGATCAAACAAATTACGTACGTATAGCATACTGGTGTATTAGTATAGCATATTTTGATTTTAAAAGTCCTCGAAAAGGAACCGCCATTATTAGTATTATGGAAATGATATGCATGGAATGCATTATTCTTGTTGACAAAGAATTTTTTCTGTAAAAATAAAAAGTAATACCATTTATCTTCCGTTTTTATTGGGATCAACATTCTTCAGGAGTTTCAAGGTCACTATGCCGTCCGATTCTCTGAGCTGCATTCTTTAAAATAATAATATCAATACAACAACTTTTCATTCGACAATTTCATTACTAGATTAATCTAATCTTAAATGAAATAAACAATTTGTAGTCTACCTTATTATACAAAATTGAGGAACGTTAATGACCCATTTTGTAACTAACATCTTCATTGAATTAACTCAGTATGAAATTATAGTTTAACCCTTTGCACTCCTTTGTCGAGTGTCACTCGACATCGGAGAAAGAAAAATGTAAATAAAACGGGAATTATATGTGTTTGGCTCTTCCTTTATTTATACTTTTTAGTTAAAAACAGGTGTAAGTTCGTAAGTTTAAAGTTTGAGAGCTATATCTAATATAATTAGTAAACGAAATTGTTTAAAATAAGCTTGTTGGCAACAAATTTGAAAAATAATTCGGAGTGGTAAGCAGGGTTAATGAAAAAATTAAGTACCAAATTAGATACTAAAGTTTCACGATACTTGCATAATGCGTTAGAGCATAATTGTTTACTCCCAGTCGTTCAATTAGTTCAACACAGTTTACTGCATCATGGAATTTTCTTGGCTTGTAAAAGGTTGTCTTGCAACCTTATATAACCGTGGAGAACACAGAACGACAAGATCGTAGAAATTCGCATGCACATGCACATATATTCTACCGTTTTGCAATCATAATATGTATGTACATCTTTGCAAATGCATACAATATTTTAGTATCTTCGCCCTCATACGCGCCTCAGAAATATTAAAGAAACGGCTTATTATTAGCATGATCACCCGTTTTTGCGTTACACTCTGAATCAACAAAAGTATGTTTTATTCATAGTGTCACATTTTAATGAAATATGTCTCGCAACACAGACAGAAGTGGACTAAGACGGTATTCTGGTTATTCAAGGTCGGTTTAGCATGCATTTATAGATACTTTCTTGAAAAACTGACACATATTTATTGATAATTTAAGTACACGTACGATTTCTTTACAACAATGGTCCGAATCAAGAGAATTTTTTTTAAATGTAAAACCTTATATTAAAAATAGTAAACGAATGAGGTTTCATCCGGAGCAACGTGTAAGGGCTAAAAATAGTTGTTCATTGTTAATTGTATTAATTGAGTTGAAAAGTAATTAAAAATGAAAATTGGGGGCAATATTTACTGTCTAATTATCTGGAAGTGTTTTAATTATTAATTGTGGTAATATATGTATAATTATTTATAATTGAGATCTGTATCTGAGAGGGAGTATTGACCTCGAAGTAGCACGTATAAATGTTGCAAAATAGACAATAATTATGTTAGAGTGCGTTACTCCTGCGTGGTTACGTCGGATGCAATAGAAAGTGTGCAACAGCCCGTGGTTCTTAGACTCTGTGTTGTTATGTGGACCACCATATTGCAGCGCCGATGGTCATTGAACAGTTTCCGCCGGCTGTTGCCTCTTAATGATAAACCATTCACTTATCTCGAAATATGATCATCAAGTCAGTGTTCCTTAGTCGCTGTACCATGCTGATGCATCATTATAAAATATAATGTGAAAAACGAGTGCAGAATTAATTTCTGCACGCTGTATTTATTAAAACGAAATAATTTCACAATCTTTTCTTCGTACAATAGTAATTTATTCTTTCTTCGTGCAATAGTTTAATATCAACAACATTCAAATAATTCAGTAGCACATTGTATTTACTAAAATAAAATAAGTTCAGTTTTCGAAAAACAATTTTTTAATATCACATTTCATTTATATAATATTTAATTATTATTTTAATATTAAATAATTAATACACAAGGCAATCCAAGCACCTCAAATGTTTATGACACCACATCTCGCTTATTATTGCAAATAGAAAAGAATGTCGAAGACAAAAATAATTATATTTAAAAATATAAACACTGTGCCGTGCAAAGAAATTTTCTGAAGGTCACCGTTCTTGAGATGCCAAGGTCATCGGTGTGTTTTCCTTAGCGCGATCTTCATGTAATAATAATCCTTCAAATAACAAATTAAGAAATCGGTTGATTTTCCAACATAAAAAATTGTCTCTCTTTGAAAAGTGAAACTATAACGATATATTAACTCCTATGTTACCGTCAGGGTATATTAAGAAATTTAAAAAATTGATTGCGAACAGCAAAATCTATAAATAGCTCGACAAAAATCATGGCGTTAAAAACAGTACACGTAACGGTATGCGTTTCTTCGCTGCAACTGGGGCATATTAACTGGTTTTACTGTAGTTCCTTTTTCTTGTGGATCTTCATGGCGACCACAATTATGGCGGTATTTTAATGGGCCTCCATAACCGACCTTCTCTTTTGACTGGGTTTTTTAACAAATCAATAAAAACAAAAATAATTTTGTGATATATCTACAAACGATGACACTCAATTTTTTATAAGATATTCTCTTTATGACACTTGCCGTTAAATCGTACAATTGAATGCGAATATTTAAGCAAGGTCGTGAACCATTCACGCAATCAATGACTGTCGGGTTTCTCAGTTTTGATTAACAAATGAACAATGTATTGTACATCGAGTGCGTAAAACGTAGAACACTCGTTCCACTGTGTTGCAACAATATTTTGTTCGATTTTGTAGTTATTTAGATTTTTTACTTTTATTTCATTTAAATTCGCGCGCCAAAATTTTGAACTGTGTATGTTGCGCATAATATAATGTGTATATTATGTTAAATTCGGTTAGATTAATCTTACTGGATTAATCTATGGATTTATTTACGCAAACGCAAATGTTATTGAATTGATTTATGAAAACAAAAACAAAATTCAAGCGTGTTATCTTGATTTTTTTAGGATAAAATTGACATTCACAAAAGAAGGATTACATGTATCTGAAAGCATAAACAAATTTGAATTCATTGTAAAATGATCATTTATGAGGATATATACTGTCAAATGTTTTGATATTTCGTGCGAAATGTGTTCCAACGAGCTTCCAAATTCTTCCACACGGTAGCGGTGACGTAGGGTTATTGATTTAGGGTTCATTTTCGGATGCGATTGTGAAAAACCATAGTCTCTTTGTTGTGGAAGGCTCGATTATAAAATAAGTATCGTATTCTGACAGTTCGGTGAGGATCCGAACGATTTCAGAAATAACGAAGTGATTCTGACACATGTTTAACATATATCGCAACAACGAGACTGAAAAGAGTCCTGCAAAAATGTGTCTTGGCACCATATGTAACTGTTAACCGAAGTCACAAGTATCTTTTCGGGGTGAGTAGACGATTATGATCAGAAATCTGGTTGGAATTCTCACATAATCATATTGAATCAAATTATCCAAGTAGAAATAGAAGATAACTTTATCCGATTATTGTATTTGATGTATTTGTGACAATTGAATAATACGATTTTGAAGAAAATACGTAGTTTTCTAAACAATTCCACAATTTTCTTGAAATATTTTGAGGAAAAAACAACTCTGTAGGATTAATAATAATTGTGTGTAAATTTGACATTTACATAATTGAACAATTTTTGGTTGTAAATTTCGTAAGATGTGTATTGAAAATATGTTTGTTTGTACTTTAGAAAAGATGAGAAGTCATTTTCGCAAAAATTTTTAATATATTTATTGCAATAGTGATTTTTGTTACCGACCGTCGGTAATTGTCACTGTGCACTTTTTGTTTTTGACATTGGCGCTTTTGATCAAATTGTTTCAAGTACATATCAAAGTTTTCGTTTACTAATTACATGAACATTTGATACTCTATTTTATCTTTTCCAAATTTTATGAATCTTCCAGTTTCATAAATTAAATGTATGTATAATCGATGTCACAACTATATGAAATTGGAAACAAATTTTACTTTTTATTGTTCAATCTCTAAGAAGCTTACTATGTAATCACGATAAACTAAATGTAGATCAACATGAAGTACATAAGATTTAGATTTCACGCATTTTGCAAGAGAAACTGTAGGAGAAAGTAGAAAGCGAAGAATTGCTAATACACATTGAAAGAGATATGTACTTAAAATTTGTACTTGCAACATTGCAATTACTTACCTCGCAACACGTTTCAACTAAAACCAATTTATCGTAACACATAAATGTAACACGTGTATATGACGTCAGGATTAAATCAATTAAAATTTTTTGATAATATATAATATGTATATATCAATTATATATAGACTCGATTTTTGTTGCGTACACCTTTAAACAAAACCTAATAATTCTCACAAATTAATTAGAACATCTTCAAAGGCATGTATGTACAGATTCGATAATCTAAGAATAAAGAATTTAAAATGGAATATTATGATCCCTGTGATAATGGTTACACGAATACTTAACTTTTGACTGGAAGTGTACCAATCGAACAATGATCGAAGCATCCAGAATCCAGACGGTCGTATACTCTGTCTGGAGATATCATCTGGACAGATGTCCAAGGTGTTACATAACATCTAATCTGAACATCACAGTACATATCAACTAAATACGCAGCATTATGTTGACCGTTGGTCCCGTTGCCACCTGAACGGTTCGCGAGCGCAGTAGCCTAGTTTCTTCGACCGGTGCATCGTGCGATCAGCTAACGATACCGATTCTCGAAAGTGGCACGGCAACTTAGCTCCAGAGATCAAGAGAGAGAGAGAGAGAGAGAGGAGAGAGAAAAAAGACGGACTAAGCGGGAGAGCGACGTAGAAATTCTTTCGATTCTGGATTTAGACAGCAGACAGCTTCTCTGGACGCTGCGCTGTACAGTTTCAGATCTACCCCCACCACTGTAATATAAGATCTTTATCCAATAAAAATGCAAAGAACATGATGCTATTAGAGTTCACATGATGGGTCTTTTCCTTCTTCTTGGATTCTTGTCCAGATGAAATATTGTAGATTCTACAATTCTATGCAATATACATATGTACTTACATTATACGCTGCAGAATATAAGTATTCACTCGGAAGATTGGGAGGTGAGGGTTAGGTAATCACTTGACTGATACATACTGAATTTGTTTATAAATGAGAGTCATCGAATCTCGATGATTTTTGTTCATTTCCGTGAAGTATGTATTTCGTAGAAAAAGTTGTATAGTCAACTATGTAACAACTTAAACCCACGTCAATTCCGCATAAATTATAATATTGCATATTCCATTTCGAACGCATCGACTGCAATACTCTGTTCCAGTTCAAATATGTTTATTCCCATTTATTTTTGGCACTCGAGGGTGCATGAAGATCACGATCGATCCGTTTTGACCTTGGCTATAACGTAACACTAATCAAAATATCTGGTCTCATTAAAAAAAAAAACATCGATGACCTTGACATCTGGAGAACAATGACCTTGAGCAAAATTCATTACAGACCATAGTGTTTATACAATGTTCAAGCATAATAATTTTTTTCTTTCACATTCTTTTCTATTTTCAATAACGAGCGAGATATTCGAGACACTCTGTGCGTCTTTATAGTACATAAATTATCTCTCGGCTACTTGTGGAGACGGAATCAAGTTATAAAAAAATGTATTACGTATTCAACTAGGATACCGCGTATATTTTTTGTTCTAACGAGAACTCTGTACTTTTAAATGCACTGTCTGATGGACACTTTGTAATCCTACATGAATGCAGTTCGCAATCGTCTCTAAAAAAAGTACTATATTATTTTAATGTCCTCCAATGGTTCTTCACCACAGGTGGCGAAGCAAACAGATAACTGAACCTCTGTAGCTCATAACTAGCCTGTAGATTCTATAAAACAAATATCTATATTCTATATGCTTACTATTTCTTGCAACTGATGCCAACAATTTATTATTTTGCATAAAGATCCGCGGTGTCCTCTTGACTTTCCAGGTAGGCTTGACTGGTAAATCCCTGAAGTGAAATTAAAAATTGGATGTCGCGGCTATTACAATTACATTTATTTACTGTTCATCAATTGCGGAAGTAGCTAACAATGAGAGCCCCTTCGGTACGGGGCAAGTGCCTCGTTTGCCCGGTGCTAAGGGCGAATGACCACGATGGGATTCTCGAGAATATTCGGATTCTCGAATGTATCGATATTCTCGGGAATCCCGTAAGAAGCGTTTAATCAGGGGTTAGCCTACGGCCCGCAGTACATGGAAAATTTGTTTTCAGGACGTAGAGAAGGGTGAGGTCGAAACCGAGTGTGCAGGCCCCCGATCGTCGATCTGTTCGCGGCCGACGTCTTCGTCGCGTACGTCGACGTCGGCCGAGAGCAAGGTCGAGCCAGGGGACCAACTCCGAGCCGAACCTAATGTCACCAGCGTGGAAGTGGAAGTGGAAGTCAGCCCGAACAATGAACCGGCGATAAGTATGTAACGGAGAGACGGGAGTTAGAGAGTGGTGGGAGACAGAGATAGATATGGATAGAGAAGGATAGTAGGACTGTGTACGGTCGTCTTGCGTGCAGGAGCGGGGACGGAGACAACAACGGCCAAGACGAGGCCGCGGACGGGAACAGGAACGGAAGCTCGTGAGTCCAGCCGGTGGAAGGCAGTCGCCCGCCTGCTTCGCCGCTTGGCGCTCATCATGCTTCTGCTGACGAGTTTGCTCGCGTGCCTAACGCTGCTCGCCATTTACGCGGGCCCCGTCTCCATCGTCCAACTCCTCGTCGTCGTCCTCGTTGCCTATCTCGTCTCCGGGGGCCGGTTCAGGTGGTTCTACGTCGCCTTCAAAACCCTGCCCAGGGACGCCAAGTGAGTCGATTGTTCTTCCATCCACGCTTCGGGACTTAATCGCATTCGATCGTTGTCCGTGACCTTTTGGGACCCTCGTGTGCGAGAGAAGCCAGCGTGTCGACTTCATGTTCTTCGTACGCGCTACTCTCGGTTGCTGATCGTTAGACTGCGGATCTTTATGCAAAAGAAAAATATTCCGGATCGATTGTGGGAAGCAGTGATTGAATCAAAATTCATTTCATCCCTTACTAGTCTTTGTACGTTGACAACAACGCAACAACACGCTTTTTCACTGTTTTGTATCTCACCCGGTTAATGTCCTCATAAATGCATAAGAATTCGTAGTCTACTGATCGTAATCTCGTAACAGTTTTCCTGGGCCCATTCCTTCTGTTTCCAAAGAATTTTTGTAGTTAATGTGGGGTTAATAGGGGCTGTGAATGTGGTGCATACCTGGACAGAATAGTCGTCCGGCTGGGATGTGTGAATTGGGGGGGATAAGATGGACGTCCATTGTGACTGTTGACATTGACCTAAAGTTTTATTAGTTGCAAGAACATCGTGTTTCATACTTCTTATAAATCTAGCGAGTCTAATAACAATCCTGAGGCCAGTATGTGTTCGATCGATCTGTAGATCACGGTAGTTCTTTAGACTTCTGTCGAATTGTAGCCTTTGGACCGAATTATTGATTTCAACTGAAGTTATTCTTATTAAGGTTGTTAATGAGATTTTTGTGTATTTTGCATTTGTTTTAGAAAAATGTTTAATAATTATTAGCGGGTTTGATAGTCACTAGGAGTTGTGTATACCCTTACGTCAAGGTGTTTGGGTCCATTTTGACCCAGTTCTAAAGATTTTATCCAATCCTTATAGCTTAGTGATAGATTAGTTAATGATCGGTAATATTTTCGAATTGAATTTCTGAGCAGTTACGTCATTCGATCTTGCATTCGACAATGACGTTTGGTATGGTCACTTTTACGCGCGCGATAATAGATGGGATGCTATAAACATCAAACCGAAGAATTAGTACTCATTAGCGATTACGAAATGGAGGATTTACACACGGCGTTTTGTAATGATTCCACTAATTTCTGGAATTTTTCAAAAATCATCGCCAAGAAATTCTTTTCTTTTAAATATAAAATTCTGGAACAATACACGAGGTAGAGCTAATGTTTACTTAATTTTTCCATTCTGAATGATTCGAGTATCTTGCATAATACTCGCGAACAACACTTGTGAAGTTACGCCGTTACGACTAGTTTCAGCCTCATAGTTATTTACAAAAAAACGTATTGAATAACATTATTTTCATTGAGTTGAATATTTTCTACCGCATCGGTGTGAGTCACGTCAGGTGTATTTTAAATTTTGAGGTACCATTACGCTGTAGGTAAAGTGACTTTATGTAAATCGTTACCATTTTCAAAGTTTTCTTACTGAATTGCTCTATTCAAACATTTTAGCAATACACATTTATTTAATTGCGATTCTAGTAATAATAAAAAAATCGTATAACCCATTATTTCGAGACTGCTTCACCAACAATTACCATATATTCAAAACAGACTCATGTTCTCACGTTCAGAAACCTTCTGGTCATAGCAGTTCACTGAAAAAGTTCACACGATTTGACAGCTGCATAAGAATTAGTAGACACGTTCTACTTTCTTTAAAAATGATATCCTTTCTTGAAAATCAACTATTGGATGAGACAGGAATATTTGTTGGACACTGGCTAAAAAATATTTAAATCATTATATTACGATTATGTGAGGAAAATAGAAGGATTTTTATGAGGCCAACAGAGTACAAAAAGTTGTTAAATTTTATGAAATTTATTAACCCTTTGCACTTCAAATTATTTTTCAATCTTGTTGCCAACAATTCCCTACTATTCTAAGTGTTTTATTTGAAATTTACTTCAAAGGACAATTCCTTGACTGCTACTTATTTTAAACAATTTTGTTTACCAATTACAGAAAATATAGCTCTCAAACTTTGTTGTAATTTATATTTGTGGAACTTATATTGGTTTTTAACTAAGAAATAAGACAATTAAATAAATAAAGGAAGAACCGAAGACATAAAAACCCGTATTATTTGCATATTTCTTTCTCTAATGTCGAGTCACACTCGACAAAGCAGTGCAAAGAGTTAAAAATCGATTATTTATTATTTATGCCGTCTTTTAGCCACGAAAGTATTATTTCATCTTAATTTTCACTTTAACACACGTTGGTTCAGGTTAAAATTATGTTGATATTTGTATCGGTGAATTTTCAACGAACAAGGTCAAACGTGACTCACATGCTCATAATTAATTTTTACGACACTTCCACTCTTGTTTTATAAAGTGGGGTCAAATCCATGAATTTTAATTTTATACAGACCTTTGTTGCACCACAGAAAGTATATGTATATTAGTGATCTAAAAATTCAGGAACATAAAATGTTATTATCTTGGAAGAGAATGGATATTTTTATTTAATTACGGCCTGGTTGTTAATGTAATCACTTTTGGTCGAATTTTTTATAAAACTCCGTGGGAATAATATTCTTCATGCGTTCCTTCCTGGAACAAGTTTTGAATATTCAATGTCTGTCCCCGAGGGACTTTGAACGTTTGTGATTTTGCGGAACTCTACCGCGGTCGCATTCTTCTGGCCTGAACGGAGATTGGATCTGGATTAGATTTAACAAATTAAACTTGATAGTAATATAGATTTGCAATTTCATATGTTGAGGGCAGTGCGAGATTCTATAGGTTCAATGTTTCAAGAAAGATTGTGATATTTCTTAGATTCTTAAGTAGCAGTAATTAAAGAAATTCGAAGAATATTATAATGGAAAAGACAATTATAATAGAGTTTGAAAAATTTGAGAAATATAATTATAACAGGATTTTTAAAATTCAAGAAATATAATTATGATAGGATTTTTTAAACACAATTGTAACAAAAATTTTGGGAACTTTAATAATATATCAAAATTAAAAATAGTGGGTACCCGCCCAAGAAAAACATTAAAGAATCTTTATAAATATAATCATAATAAAATTTAAATAATTGTGTGGAAATATATGATTATGACAAAAATTTTTAATTTTAACTTCAAATTTTATGAATTTAATTCTTGACTTCTTTTAACATCGAACATAAAAATTGTGTCATGAATGAGAGATTTTTTATTCCGTGATCTCGAGATAACAAGGAAGAAGTCGTGTTATTATTTTATGATTATCTTTAAAATCACGAGGTATGATTGATCATGAAACATTAATGACAACGTCGATCATGATCTCGCTACATGAAATCGTGCAATGCGGTTTGTATTATTACGTAACACTGGTATTATTTACGATCGCTGTGATAAGCTTGATTTCTGTTACCTGGATCCGTTTCTGCGGTGCACTAGCGACTTCCTGTTGGCCATTTTTAAATCTTCATATTTTTATTGTGGTCACCTTAAATATCTCGCTTAATATATTAACTATTAGAAAAAATGTCAGAGGAGAATATAAGTACTTAGGTTTGCGGGGGCGAATATACTGAATGTTAAGAAATTTTTTCAAGGTTGCAGTTTCCGAGATCTCAAGGTGAATAATGTTTTTTAAAAATGGGACCCTATTTTTGTTACTTTCGTGTGATATCCAAGGTCGCAATAAATTCAAGGATCTCTGATATTGTGACCTTCGTGTGACCTTGGGTACCA
This sequence comes from Lasioglossum calceatum, assembly GCA_963966675.1. Lineage (NCBI taxonomy): Eukaryota > Metazoa > Arthropoda > Insecta > Hymenoptera > Halictidae > Lasioglossum > Lasioglossum calceatum. The sequence goes on from OZ016548.1 coordinate 1,993,351, forward strand.
AGAACCTTTTACTAGGATACTCTTCGCGTTTAAATATTAAATATTAAAATTATTTCAACATAATAAAGCAATGAATTATTTAATTTTTATTTTTTGTTTTATCAGAATTTGCAAGTATGAATTACCGCAATTTAATGAAATATAAAATGATTTAAGCTTCTTACAATTCGTGAAGTAATAAAAGGAAATATAATATATCAAATATGAGTGTATATGAAGTGAAAGTTCAGTGTCTCAAGGTAAAGCAAAAAGCGCATAATCATGTGCATGTCGTGTCAATTGTCGCGGCTCTGTAGTGTTAGGAATAATATTTGCACATTAAAATTACGATAATCCGTTTGCTGTCTTATCCTATCCAAATATCACTACACTAAACAAATATGTGACTGTACATACGGAAAATTGATAGATAATGTTTCACTCGTGCACACTGTCATCCATATGAAAAGCGAAAATTAAAAATCCAGAAAATTATCATAAAATAACCTAATAATTAACTGAAATTTTCAAAATATTCATTTACAAAAAAATTGAATCTATAACACGGCGCGGATAATATTGATACGAAGAATATTTCTGAATCACACATTTTTATGGGGTGAAATCAACCCCCAAAAATTTATTTCACTTAAAAAATGAAAATAGTTCTAATTTTCGCTTAAATAAACTTTTGCGAAGTAGTTGCTACTTTTAACTATTTAATATTGAACATGATTTAATATATACAAATACATAGATGCTAATAATTATTGCAAAGTCGTAAAATCTAAGTTTGATCAACTACGAATCGTCTAAAACGGTATGCGCAGCAGACGAAGTTCTTTCATTGCCTTAACTGATCTATTGAGTCAACTAACTGCTCAAATTTCCTCTAAGATGCACTCAGATGCATTTCACTTTACAATTCGATTAGTATTCTTCGTACTCTAACACCTGAGTGTAATTTTTTAATCAATGTCAACGTTAAACAACTTTTTAAAAATCAGTAAACATAGTGTAAAAATGATTAATGAATATAGAAATATTAATTGGCAGATATGATTCATAAAGGCAAACAAGAATAACAAGAATAAATTGTGACAAAGATAAAAATTTTTGTTTCTATATATCCATAATTATATAATCTAGGGATAACATGATCTATAATAGCATAATCTCAATATATTATATTATAGCAATGGTCTCCATATACTGGATGTCTTTTAAATACCATTAATCGATTAGAAGGTTGTAACAGAATGCCATTTGCAGCAGTCGATATTCATTAATAATTCACGTTTTTGCGAGGAGACATTACAAGATTTTTCTAATCTGACGTTAGCTGATTTTACTGGTTAATTAAAGTGATTATCTTTCAAATCATTTTAATTTGTAATAAACATTTATTTTTGGTCGATGAATCTCCAATTGATTTACCAATTTTTTTTTCTTTTTACGTATTTCTTTTTTATTATTTAATCTCTGTTTTTGTGCAATTTGTCTTTATTTATAGTATTTAATCGCTGTTTACACTTGGGGATGACAAATATTGATTACCTTGAGCATCATTCAAATTTGTTATACGTTTACGATATCGCCAGATTTTTTATCAGTTAAAACATGTTAGAACGGATGCTAATCGATTGGTGAAAGGTCATAGAAGATCAAGAGAAATAAACAACACTGTCTTTTGTTTGTTCCAGAGCCTTGTTTGGGTATCTAAAAATTCTGCTCACTATACGGGGCCATGCAAGGAAAGACAGAACCGTCGCGGACGTTTTTCGGGAATGTGTCAAACGACATCCTAACAAAGTTTGTTTCATCTGTGACGATGAAGAGTGGACTTTCCAACAGGTGAGACTTAATAATATGTACACAGAAATATCCTAATCTCACGTAAAAACATTCTATTTGACCTTTTAATGCCTTTTACAAGTTTCTGAGAATTTTAAAGGGACACAAAATATTCTTATTTTACCTAGAATTATTTTATAAAATATTTATTTCATTTATACAAATTTTTATTAAATTTCTTGGTGTGCCCATCAGTTGTTTTGACAAAAGTTTTAAGATATGTTAAAAATAAGTCAAAATAGTTAGGGGAGCTTAAATATACTGAAAATATGCTATGTATACTGAGTACACTACAGTATCAATATTTTGACTTTTACATTTTAATATTGCCGAATGCAAATAAACGATCCTCTAACTATTTTGACCATATTATAGTTGCTAGATTGACAATCATTTCTGGCCGTAAAGCTTCTCTCAACAATTTACAGGTGGATGACTACAGTAACAAAATTGCCGCCATATTTAAGAATCATGGCTACCGTAGGGGTGACCTAGTGGGCCTACTTTTGGAAAATCGACCCGAATATGTTGCAATTTGGCTGGGCCTGAGCAAATTAGGAATAATAGTGCCGCTAATTAATATTAATCTTCGGAAAGCTGCTCTTCTGCACAGTATAAACATCGCTGAATGTCAGGCGCTTATTTATGGTGCAGACTTTGTTGATGGTAAGCATCGTGGGAGTGCAGTAGCGTTAACGCTATCGTTTAAAAAATTGTACATTTACTGCGATATGTGGCTACAGTACATTATGATATATTGTATGTGTAGTTCGTTAAAGCACTTTTTTGATTGCGTTATATGGAAACTTACTGTAATTCAAACCTTGAAAATTCCCATAGAAAAATTAAATGCAATCATTTAAAATACAGTAAGACCTTGATTGACCGGATCCCGATGATAAACAAATATGCGTTTAAATATTATTATATTATGAAGGGAAATAGATTTTCAAAAATAAAAAATTTATTTTGAAATATAATGTACATTTTAATTATGTCCCTCGGGCCTTTGCCCGGGCTATTTGTCTCCCGATCAAGCCGGTTAATCGAGGTCCTACTGTATCACCGTTTACTGTTCGTTCTAGTAAATCAAGAATTAAATTTTTGAGCACTGCAAACGTATAAAGGATTATACTATAAGTGCATAAAATGCACTTTGTCATGTAGCAACCATAGCATGCAGTCTGAAATTAGTAAATTAAGTAATTGTGAAAGATTCGACCACGCACTGATACGAATAGCGTGTGCACGCTAAGTGCTCGTGAGTATAGGAAATTAGTCTGCCAGTAAAACATGCTGCATCAACTAGCAAACATTAATATTTCATGCAGAGGTTTCGCAAATCTCAGGCATACATGAAGTATATGAATATTTGTTAAAAATGATAAAACTACAAAAATAGAAATTTTGTAAGGAGAATGTCTGAAAGGTCTGTTGTCCATCTGACAAGCTAACATAGCTCTCGACTGTTCTACAACCTTCACACGGTCCAATAAACGATATTCGATTACCGTTGCGTGCGGCTCATTGATGCAATAATAGGAAATAGAACTAACTACTTTGGAATGAAAGAAAATTGGGTGTTCGGTTGCGTGTCGCCGTCGATTCATCGCGAGGGCCATTTTATAAACGATTGCATAACGTCAGAGTCCGCTGCATTCACACGTCCACTTCAAATTACACCGGGATTGCATTTTCAATGATTAATAACAAAATATGTTCAATCTTTAATCTCGTTTCTAATATCATTTAATTATTTTATTCCAGCCGTGTCCGAGGTTGTGGACTCCTTAGACCCTAAGTTCGCACTATACAGGCTCGGTGATATACCAAACAGCAAGACAACAAAGCTTAACGACAAAGACTTGGCTGCCCTAACAGTTGACGCTTCTTCAGCTCCACCAGTTCTACAAGAAAAACCATCTTATAATGATAAACTACTGTATATTTTTACCAGTGGTACCACTGGACTTCCCAAAGCCGCAGTCATCACGAATGATAGGTAGATGCACTTTCCGTTTTATGAAAAAATTATTTAACCTTCAGAGAGCGAGGATATTCAAAATGTTTCTTCCATTTCTTATCTTGTACTATCTTGAAGGGCATATTGTGTCGTATATGGTACGAATGAATTTGTCTTGACACACGCTTTCGCATGATATAAAAAAATAAATAGCACTCCATTAAAAAATGTTATCCTTGTTCTAGGTATATGTTCATCGCCACTGGGATTTTTATGATGGCAGAGTTCACAAGTTCAGACAGATTTTACACGCCCATGCCTCTCTATCACACTGCAGCTGGTGCAATGACAACTGGTGCAGCTGTTTTACACGGTGCAACGGTGGTCATTAGGAAAAAGTTCTCGGCGAGCGCCTACTTTCCTGATTGCATTAAATATAATTGTACAGTGAGTCTTACTCTTAGAAGTTCTACTGAATTTTTATCTAGAAAAAAAAGCTATCTGTCCGATCGATTCGATTCTTTCTTCAATCTGATGTACACAAGATTTAATTTATCACAGCAGTATTATCTCTGAAATTGAAGTAGAAATCGAAATATAGGAATCTAAAATAGTAATCTAAATTTGAATGTTGTAGTATGGTGTTGTGTTTCATCTAACAATTTTTATTTGGCAATTCGGAGAATGATAAATGAATAAATGCGTTGCATAAAAGAGCTTATACGATTAATTTTTAGGTCGGTCAATATATTGGAGAAATGTGCAGGTACATTTTGGCAGTGCCTCCAAGACCTGAAGACAAGAAACATAATATTAGAATGATATTTGGTAACGGCTTGAGGCCACAAATATGGCCCGAGTTCGTCGAACGCTTTAACATTAGGAAAGTTGCCGAGTTTTATGGAGCAACCGAAGGAAACGCTAATATTGGTAAAATGATGATGTTTTAAGTAATATTGACAATCTTCTCATCTCTTACTAACATTTTAGAGTTGATATTATTGATATTTTCTTTATTTTCAGTAAATACTGACAATACAGTTGGATCCATTGGTTTTGTATCTCGCATTATCCCATCGTTTTACCCTATTTCTATTTTAAAAGCGAATTCTGATGGAGAGCCCATAAGAAATACGAAAGGTTTATGTCAAACGTGTGACCCTAGTATGTATTAAAATGACGACAATAATCAATATGAATGTCTCGCTTATTATTAATAATAAAAAAAATATTTCTCTACGTGTTGTATCTCAAATATGTTCTAAACGGTGTAATAAGCGGGATATTCGAGATTCTCAAGTTAAGACATTTTGTAGTTACAACATTCTATTATTTATTTCAGACGAACCAGGTGTATTTGTTGGCAAAATTATTCCCAACAATCCATCTAGAGCATTTTTAGGATACGTAGATCAAAAAGCATCGGAAAAGAAAGTAGTTCGCGATGTGTTTAAAAAAGGAGACTCGGCGTTTATATCTGGTAACAATTCATCCTAATAAGATTATAAAACTTAATATTTAATATGTGTAAATAGAGAATATATATGTACAATAAGTGTATTTCTCTTGCACAGGTGACATTTTAATAGCAGACGAGTTAGGCTATTTATATTTTAAGGATAGAACCGGTGATACTTTCAGATGGAAAGGAGAAAACGTGTCCACGTCCGAGGTCGAAGCTATTATTAGCAATGTTGTTAATTATAAAGACTGTATTGTATACGGAGTCGAGGTAAATAAATTCCGGACGATTTATAAAAATACCTGGATAATTTTTAAACCGCTTATATATTTTTGTTAGATTCCAGGGCTTGAGGGGAAAGCTGGAATGGCGGCAATATACGATGAGAATAACACGTTAGACATGAACAAATTATCGATTGATTTGAAAGGCCACTTAGCGTTTTATGCTATTCCCAGATTTATTAGAATCTTAACGAAAATTGACCTAACAGGTGTGCGAAATAGATTTTTAAATTATTTACCTCGAGATATTATTATATATTACACACATTATATATTACCTTCAAGTAAATTGGGCTACTAAAAAATGATTTTCTTCAGGTACATTTAAATTAAAAAAGAAAGACCTTATGGAGGACGGTTACAACCCTAGCAGGACAAAGGACAAACTATATTATTTGAGCGAGAAGTCCGGATACCAGTTGTTAACTACAGAGGTCTACGAACAAATTCTAGAAAAGAAAATTCGCTTTTAAGTCAATGATCACGGGAACAATTTTCAACTTTTTCTATGCATCACACCGAGAAAGGATTTTGGTCCTTGATTTAAAGGATTTACTTTTTGCGAAAGTATTTTCTTATAGCGATTAAATTATTCTCATTCTCCATTATTTTTTAAATATAATTTTGTATGAGCTTATATCGCGTGAAATTCGATAACAAGACAGTATACGATGTAGTATATTGTATATTGTATCGATACGGGAATGAGGGATTTCTGGTTGAAAAATAAATGAGCGCTATATTTTCAAAATTATTGTTACTACACAATATGCCGCGTGTTTTTAATACTCGTCGAAAGGATTATCATTTTATTTTTATGCTAGAAATCTTCCATTCTTCAAATACATCACATTTTATAATACAAATGGTATTTAAAGAAAGCTGTTTTTATACTTAGAGGAGTCTATGTGAAAGCATTCTGTAGGAAGAAAATTTATTCGTGCGAAATGATAGCTCTTGAATGTTCCATAGCACAAAGGGTGAATAAATACGTATTTTGTAAATTCGGTAGAATTTTTGGTTTTGAATCTAGGCGATGTTAAAGATGTTATACTGTTATTCCTATATTTTAAACGAACATGTTGTTGTTAACAGTGTTGTCGTACAATATATTGAACAGTTTTATCCATAATAAATTTCGTAATGAAAAGTGGCTCGAAATATGTATATATTTACTATGTAACGAAACGTTCCATTATGAATTTCTTTTTCGTGGAATATTTCGTGGTGACGCATCATTATAGATTTTCCGTTTCCATCATCGTAATTTGTCATTCACGATGAATTTTTATGATAGAAAATACATTAGAAAATAGAAATTTAAAAAATATTTATTGAAGCATAATTGTGAATATATTTCGTGATTCTGTTAATTTAGTAGTCATGTATAGCTGTTTCATTGTTAACTTTTTATATTAATAATAAACATAATTGTTGAAAAATTAGCTGTTCAAAGTAACAAAGATATTAGCATATTTAAAAGAATATAACGAGACAGAAAGGGTTAAAAATAAAAACACTGGCATTTCATGTAAAAATCAAATTCTTTTTAATAACAACATAACAATTCTATAAAACGTCTTGAAAATATCAATATGTTACATATTAAATAATTAAAAAGTTTTTGTATAGTATATTCATGAATTAAGTGTGTTGTTCTAGTATAACTTAAAAAATGATTAAATTACGCGTATCGGTTGATTCAATAGCGTGCAAAATCAAATTCTATAATTAACAATATCAATTCACAGTGATTATTTAATATAATCAGAGTTGTACATTTTAGTGCTCAAGAAGACTGAGAATTTCAGCATGGCTCCCGTTGTAGGCTCGAGGAAAATGTCTTCCTCGACGTTCCAGTCATTGTTTATAATCTCTAAAACACAAAACGAAGAATTAGTCGATCATTAATATTTTATTTGATTTGAAAGCCGTTCACTTACTTGTCTCGAGCCGCGATGGCTTTGAAAACAAGGTTACACGTGGTTTCTCGAAAATTATCTTATTCAAGCATTCTAACTTTATCAATATCTACAACAAAATCAATAAGTCTTTTCACAAAGAAGGTAACATTTAATGACATGCTTAAATTTATATTATAAATTATACATAATTTACGTGTATATAATATGAATATTGCAAAACGTTTTCGAAAATACAAATAAATTTTTGTCTGGAGTTCCAGAGTTAAAAAATTACCTCAACTAATTCGCGTGTATGGCAAAGCTGCAACGCAGGAAGGAACCGATTTTGAATTTTCGTCAGCGCTACACCTGGATGCGTTAAACAGTATAATAATACTGCGCCCAGCATGCGATCCAGCACTCTTCTGTTCAAAACTCCATCTATTCTTATCCATGGCTTTATGACGACCTTAATTTCGTCCTTTGTCCTGCAATATAAGTTAAAGAATAATTTATTCTATTTGTTAACCACAGTGACGCACAATTTCAACTATTGAAAGTTAATTACGTAAGGTCCAATTGCTTTACAGCCTTGGATATATCTCTCTGTGGCATCGGTGCTGTCCGTTTCCTCTGCACCCTCCTCTTCAACTGCGTATTCTCTTCATTCTCAGATAATTCCTTACTAGAACCTCCATTTTCCTGATTCTTTGCCTCTGGTTCAACTTCTTCCATGATCTCTGCAGTATTAGCTGTTTTATTTTCTGGTGGTACGTTTGCACTGTTGCCTTCATGTAACATCACTTCAGGTTCCGCAATGTATACTGTATTTTTAGGTACTGGGACTAGGGACTCCCTCTCAAGACGACAAATCTTATATGAATGTATCAGCCAGGAGTTAGCATATTGATGGTGAACGTACCGAACGACCGTCACTCCAGTCCTCAGAAGCAGACGGTGCTTAGTAAGCAACGATACGATGCTGTGTAACAAATTTTCCCCTAAAGTACCCAGAAACTGATCTGTCAGTTCTAAAATACTAGCCCCTAATTCCTTTTTCTCGCGCACAAACTTGTAAACCGTATCTACGTTTCTCGAAAAGGATTCCGAATCTATTGTTTTCTTAAAATCCGAAAATGAGATCCCGTCTCTAGGAAAAACGGCAAACTTATTCAACTCGTTAATTAAATCATTTACAGCCTCCAATCTTAAAGGCAGCAGCTCTGGAGGTATCACAAGGTCCCTGAAAACTATGCCTTCGCTTGAATCATGCGAATTTGACGCATTCAACGAGTAGAAAACTTTGAACATGTTCACCACAAAGTACTCATGAGCATGATGACTGTCAGCCAATGTTAAGTCACTCAACTCTTCTCTCATCCTCAGTAAGGCTAACCTAGTGTATTTCTTGTGCATATCACCCGAATCATCAATCTTGCAATATTGATGCAGATAACATTGTTCCGAAGGAATGTTCTTCAATATGTCGCTGACTCGAGTGAAGGTCTGCCCATTTACATTCCACGATGGTGTAACAACCTCGCTCTTTTTGTTCGTAGCAGTTTGCTTTGCACTGTTAGCATTATCAACCTCCTGTGCAGTGCTTTTATTCACGGTTGGTGATGTATTCGAGTCCTCTGTCCTTATTGTTTCAGTATCAGACTTCGGCTTCTTCTTCCGTGGTTCCTCCACATCAAGCTCATCTCTGCTTTCATTCCGAACCCTTTTATTCCCAGTTGTTAACTCTTCTTGCGTATCTATTGTGACAACAGTGCTGTCTTTTCTATTTTCAGGTCTGTGACTGTTACAATTTTCAATATCCATCGTCGAGTCCTCATCATACAATGCAATTGCACGCGCAACATCATCCTTATTCAGCACAATTTTAGTGCCATCTTGAAACTTGATTGTATTGTCGTCAGCAACGGTATGAGCAATCTCGTCATCGCTATTAAAATTCTCATCGTAGTCGGCGAGACTCTTTGTATCCTCAAAATTTCTTTCCTCGATATCGAATTCATTTGACAATAAATTCTTCTCTGTATCCAAATCCAAAAGGCCATCTTGATTAGTGTCGCTGGCACTTTTGTTCAAATTATCCAGACTCATTAACATGTCATGATATCTCTTGGCGATTCTAAAGTAAGTCTCGTCTTTTTCCTGCATCCTTGGGTCAAGCATAATCACCTGGCTAGGTATCTCGATGTCAAAGTCCATCTGACCTCTTGTTATGTAATCGTACATCGCTGCTACCACTCCACCAGTCATCGGCGTCACCTCAACCCCTGTGTAATCATCCGATGTCTCATTTCGATCGGTCGAGTGAGTCTGGTAATACCAATGGCTAAGCTTAAAGAACACATCGTACGACTCTTTAAAGAGGTCGTAAGGCCACTTAGTGTGAAATTTGTATACATAATTGCTGCTTAGCTGATATTGCGAGCTGCTCATCGGCATGTAGTGGCCGAACTTCTTGATCGTGGGTAGCTGACTCTTTTTCACAGTGACCAGTTGATCGGTTCTGATCTTTGCCATAGCGTTGCGCAACAGCATTTCAGGGTACTGTTGATACACTTTGAACAACTGGTACGCCCATGACCTCCTGTCCTTCCCACAGCATATGGAGCTGTGGATGACAGAGTTCACGACTGCAGAGTGAATGTCACTAACGTTTCGAACATCCTTGGTAAACCCACGCTTGTCAAATGATTTCATGGGGTGCACCACCTTGTACAGCATATTAAACTCTTGTGAGGTGCAAGGCATGATGATAGGCTCCTTTACTTCGACATCTGAAATTTCATAGTATTTTTTAATGATATAAGCAACCAGTGACTTGAACACCTCGGCGACCTGCGTTTCCAACTCGGAGGTATTGAAGTCTTCCTTGAGTTTCTCCATAGCGTCTTTGAAGCGTTTTCTGATGAAAAAATTCTGTTTGATCTCCTCGACTCCTAAAGCAACAATGTTTACGTTTTGCTGTCGCCTGAGCATGTACGACAGTCTTCTCTGACAAGCTCTCGACGTTTTATTATATGACATCAGCGAATATGTTCGCAGAACATCTCTGACCATGGAGAATGTGATTACCTGCTTCCTTGGGTTCGGACACAGATGTATCATGGCTACCTTGCAGATTAACAGAATCTTATCCTCGTATGGATCCCAGTCCACCCTCAGCTTATGCATCCGTTGTAAAGCTCTGTAGTCAACTTCATCGTATTTCATCCTCCTCCGATTCATACACTTGCGTGGCAGCACTCTCCTCACGTAAGACTTTTGTTTGGCGTTTCGACAGCCTGTCAGCGCTTCGTACTTCTTTTGCTGATTCGTACCGTCTGCTTTAGCCTGCGCCTTCCTCTTCAGCTCCGTCGCGTTGACAGAAGGAGGGCCAGAGACTTTCTTCAAGCCAGAGAACTCTGTGAACTTGATAGGTTTCGCTTTTATCGTTGAGAGGTATGTATCCCTCTCGCACTGAACTGGCTGCCGCTTCTTCGTCTGCTGAGTATTGCTGTTGAGTGCCCAGTTCCAGTTTCTTTTCAAGTGTGCAAAGCACGCTGAATCTATCCCCGCTGCTCCCATGCGATCGCCAGGAACGTTTCCCACGTCCTTTTGCACAGCTTCCTCCGGAGAGCGAGCCAACACTGACTCCACCAATGCAGTTTTCTTGTTCACGTCCTCCAATATTATGTCCATCCCTTGGACCACCAAACGACCACCCAGCGGAGTGCTGATGCAGATATTCCACATGTCGTACCAGTACTTCTCAACCATCGCTAGCTCGTCGAAATTATAACTGTACACTGGATACGCTTTATCCTCAACTATATGGTAGCCAGGAGCAGAAGAAGTTGTATCCATCAACTCCGCTCGACGATTCACATAAAGGAAAACTTGATCTTTCTCCTTCAACTTCTGCGGTCCGAACTGTACCAATCCGATGTAACACAGCCTCGTCACGGTTTCGTGGATGTTGAAAATGTACTTGCGCCCATACAGCAGAGTGTTACGAATCTCTACCGGCATCTCTCGAACTAAATAATGCTTTCGAATGGGGTGGTTTATGTAATCGTCCAGTTCGGGTATAACGTAAGAGATGTAATGCAGTTTTAGGAATATAGATAATGGAAGGCGCAAGAGTACGTCGCACATCAGCGTCCAGCCTCGGGGCCAACCTAAAACCCAGCAAATGCGAATTTAAATTTTGAACAATCTCACAGTGTGTGGTTTGATTACTCTTGGCGCTAGCTGGACAAAATTATTTTTTCACGGTTTTAAGGTTGTTTGGGTTTTGAATGGTTACTTTAGTCAGCTTTGTATTACTAGTAAAGTAATTGTATTATTGCAGTTAATTTCCATTGATTCGAAAATTAATTTCGTCTAGCTTATTGTAGCGTTCGAGAACCACTGTAAACCTTTAACAAATCCTGATACTCACCAATGTAGTTCGGCAGAGGTGGTACGAACATTTTCCAACTGACATCCTTGGTGTAAATTGTGCTGAACTCTTCTATCAGCTCATCTGTGATATTAAAATCATTGTTCTGCAGAGCTTGTATTTGTTCTGTTTTCGAAAGAGATGTCTCGCCAGGATGCTCATAGACTAGATAGAACAGAATAGTGTGCAGCATTTGCATGCGTATGAATTTTGGACTGTACCCATACTTTTTGGACCCTCTGGAACCACACAACTTGGAGTTTGTAGACACAGTTTTGAGCGATTTCAAGCAGGATTTGTCTTCAGGTTTATTCAAATCTCTAGTTTTACAGTTTCCCGGCTTCTCTGGATACCTCTTCGGAGGTGCTCTGGGTTTCTGAGATAACAGTAAAAAGAACTTCAGCTTCGCTTGCTCCACTGCCGACTGAATCACAGCATTGTCTACATCGATGCTTGGCTCGCATATAAATATCAGAGACTTCTCTTTCCCATTGTTATTAAGAGTTACTTTGATGTTCTTCACTAAATTGTCTTTGGCAAGCTTCTGTAACAATCTCAGTAGAGATTTCTTATCGATCTTCACAATGTAGCCTTCTTTGTCTTCCTCTTCGTGGATCATTTTCAGCAATTTTGTCATATCATCGATAACCTGATGCTCTTTAACAGCTTCTATAATCATGTTAGCCCTTCGCAGCAGTCTGTACGTGATATGATTATTGGAATTCCTTTTATCGCTATTCTGCACGTTTTCCATGAACCCAAAAACTTCGGTAGTAGACTTACGAGTCTTAATTGGGGCTACAACATTGAAATTAACTTTTATGTTTTTATAAGTGGCTGCTGCTTTCTCACTCATCGCCACTTCACTAACGCGAGTGATCACAATAGTTTTGCTGAAACTCGCTCTTCTTTCTGGAACAGTAAGCTTTAAACTCAAGGATGTACGTCTGTATCTGTTCGGCAGCTTTGTTATGTTATATCTGCATAATATTTTATTAGCAGCACGAAAAGAATTTTGCATTTCTATTATCGATTCGTTCGACCTCTCTTGATCATTACAATTATTTTCATTGATCGCAGCGCATTCCCTAGTTTCTACATTTTCAACAGTCGTATCATTTTCAACATTCGGTCCGTGATTTACAGCCGCTCTTTTGTTCGAGTAGTCGTTTTCTGGTACCATCTGCTTCGTTAGCTCCTTTATCTTGTGCATTTCCATATTAAACTGTTTACTTAACATGCTATTTTTCTCGAATTTCTTCGACACATACTTCGCAAGTCTCTGTCTACCCATGTCGTTCATGTAAGTTGCAACAATGCCTTGTTTGACTATGTTTCTCAACACTGTGCGCGATTGTAATTTGGTTAAACCCATGGTTTTGGCTAGTACGCCCTGGCATATACCATTGCTTCCAGTAGACTCAACTATATCATTGACTTGCTTCATGTATGGTACACAGAATTTGTGGTTTGAGATATCTATTTCTGCAAAATAATAGATATGTCAAAGGTGAGATCTTGTATAAATGTTTTTACACAAAGTAATGATTTATTTAAGTCAGCGGTTTCCAACCTGGGAGGCACGGACTATTGCCAGGGGAGGCGCCAAAATTCTTTTTGCGCCAGTATTTGTTGTAATAAAAAGTTATTATTATTTAAAACGTGTCTATATTATCATATCTATTAAAAGGTAGGGAGGCGCGGAAAAAAAAAATTTTTTTAGGGAGACGTAGTAGCATAAAGTTTGGAAACCGCTGATTTATGTGGAACTGTTAGCGATACCAATAATCGTTTCTGCCATATATTTTTCAATAAAAAAGTTAGTATATATTCCTTGAGTATCAAACAATTTATATATCAGAATCACAGAAAACAATCATCTCCTTGTTTTCAGCATCTTAAATTATAACCTTATAGTTAATGCAATATCGAATGCATAGCATCCTGCAATTCTTGAACAAACCATGCAGCTCGTCCTCCTCTTGTACATCGTCTTTCCATGCTTCAGCAACATCGATAGTGGGGAGTAATAATTGTACTACTTTAATCCTCTTTTCCTTCTCTGGATTATTCTTCTGCTGCCACTCCTTAGGCTCTGCGTTTGGATACAATGTCCTGTACGGTACTATCTGTTCAGAGATAATTTTAGTAGTATAGTTGTAACAGTCAATTGCAATCTATTACTATCTGTTAACCCTTTGCACTCCAAATTATTTTTCAATTTTATTGCCAACAACTCATTTACTTCAAAGGACAGTTCCTTGACTGCTACTTATTTTAAACAATCTTGTTTACTAATTATGTTAAATATAGCTCTCAAATTTTGTTGTAATTTATATTTATGGAACTTATTTTGTTTTTAACTAAAATAATAAGAAATTAAATAAATAAAGGAAGAATCAAGTACATATAAAAACCTGTTTCATTTACATTTTTCTTTCTCTGATATCGAGTCACACTCGACAAAGAAGGTGTGCAAAGGGTTAAAATTCAGCTTACAATATCAGTCTTCACAATCTTCTGGAAAAACGTAGTCTTGAACAATTTCTTAATCGCGGTCTCAATCCTCAACTTTCGCTTTATCTCATCGTACTCAGCAACGCAATTAGGTTTCGACTGTAGAATCTTGATGACTTCTTCAGCCAAAAATATTGCTTTTGGTTTTCTTTCAACGAAAAACCTCGTCAGATGCAACAGACTTCCATTACAGCTGTGACCACTACTTTTCTGATGATGTATCTGTTTCGTTATCAACTTATAGCGTAACAAAAATTTCCTATGATAGAATAGACTCTTGGGATCCTCCCGCAGTGCGCTAAGGCTCAGTTTACCCTGTGTGACTTCACCATGATACCGTGACCGGCCTACTCTCTCGAGGAAACAGTATTGTATTACATTTAAATCGATTAAAGGAGCCACTTCATCTCCCATTAACGCATAATTCCTTGCGGATTGTGATGCAACAATGACTAGCTTGTTTCCATACATTTTTGTTGCATTGTCTACAGTAAGCAATCTAACGCTATCTGTTATATCTTTACGGGTAAAAAAGGTAGAACAGGATCCTCTGATTCCTTTCGCAGCATTATATATGGGACAGTGTGGATAAATATCTGGTGGCACATCGTCCTGTCAACAATTACTTTTAATAATAATTCATAACCAAAGGAAATGATCGTAAAAATATTTATAAATATAGGTAGGCTATTAATGCCTTAAATTTGATAAGATTAGACTTTTTCAGTTAATGGCTAACTGAAAGTAGCTTTGAGTTTAATGTATCAATGTGTTGATAATAAATACAATGATATAGAGAAATTAAACAGTTGCTGGCTAACTGAAAGTAGCTTTGAGTTTAATGTATTAATAATAAATACAATGATATAGAGAAGTTAAATAGTTGCTGATTAGCAAGAAAGGCTTTTAGATTATAATACTTACAGGTTCCAATATAATACCTAAGTCAGGATCTACATATTCATAACGATCAAAGATGACTAGGGGCTCCCTTGCGGTCTTAAGTTCGTAAAATGAAAATTCTGTATTAGCTATGCATATTGACCAGACTTGAGCCATTAGGGGCTTTGGAATGGTTGAAGGATTGTGTAGGCGGTGCCCCAAACGCAACCATAGTGCTAAAAAAATATATAAATATCGAATATTGTATTAGAATTAATTATTATTTGTATGTCAAAAAAAAATAGCTGAAGTTTATTTAAAAATGAATATCGTTAATTAGCTAAAAATTAACACCATCAATACAGTTCATTTTGAATTCACTTATCAAGATCTATTTTCCATATATAATTGTTACGATTATATTTAAATGAATATCATAATATTTATACTAACCTTGCAACGTGATTCCATCTAAACCTTCCAAAGCAACTTCGTCGATCACTATATCGACCAAATTAATTGTAGGATACGCCATCATGCAAATTAAATTAAAGTCCACTGTACATTACAGTACGCAATCACGAAATCTTTGTAATATTTCTTGAGCTACATTTTTCGAAATGTGTTACTGTTATTGAAATCGTGCGCCACCATGCGCCACTGAAACCGCTATCAAAACATAGAAAAAAATAAGATAGATTCAGAGATACTCTCTGATAGATTTGAAAGTAGCGCCATTCATTACAATCGCAAAACGTTGAAACTAATAAATAAATGTTAGCAGCAGATAAGTGTGTGCGCTAGAAAATCGCCACCAATTTTGTGAGTACACTACCATTTGTTGGTAATGTTTTCTCTTCAATGCGCCCGTAGTAAAAATGGAGTATATAGAATATGCAGTTCTTGCTAATACGTGAAAATTCTTGAACCATCGGTAATATTGGATGCTACAACGAAATGGTACAGACAGAGGCTCTTATTGTTAGAGCCCCCCCAAGGCCTAGACAGGGAAGCTCATAAGAAATAATGTCTGTAGGGGTCTGTGTGGTATCGGAGATGAAATTTCCTCTCTGGTGGTATATTTTCAGATTTTACAGGTGGGTTTACGCATTTAATTTCTATTTTATTTATAACTAGAATTGTTTCTCTCTGGTATACGATCATATTATTCCCTTTATTATCCCTTCTTGTTATACATACGTCTTAAAGATTAATTAATCAAGTAGCAATATTAATCAAAATATGAGATTAAAATTACTGGAAAACTTTAACTGATAACATTTAAATAAACTCTCACGAAGAGTTTATTCAGAATTAATATGGAACAATAACTTGTCAGTATTTCGAATTATGTCAAGCTGTTAAATGAATATTTCGCAGTATTTTTGTAATGGAAATATCTAATTTACATCTCCAGATCCTTTCGTTATATTTCCAAAGTAATGTGAATCTGGTACAAAAGTCGGATAGAACGACGGGAAGGTTATTGCGCGTTAAAGCTCAAGATTAATTACGAAATTAATTACTATCGTTTAGCGCGTCTCGTTAAGCTCCACTGAGGACCGCTAACCTTGCGGAGAAGGTCTCATCGATATTTTATCAATACCATAACACCTATACGCAAAGCCATCTAAAAATAATTCGTCTGAGCACTCGCAGCAATGTAAACTCTGCGTCTCTCTCAGATATCAAACATGCTCAGCATATGTCCGGATTACAATCTTTGCGTTGCAACTTTTCCTAGGAAAATACCGACAGATGTTCAACGAATGCTCACATCTACTCCCACTCTCTGATTTCAAACAATCATTGTAAGAACGTATGCTCTTACACGGAACACAAAGTTGCAATTATTTCCCATCATATTGCTACACTGTGGAGTACTATATAAACAAGACAATAGAATGAATAATTTAAAAAATCTTCAAGGTTAGGATTTTGTTCAATTAGCCTAACAATAAGTGCAGAACTGTAGCGTAAACAACAGTTCATTTTCCTGCTAGAAGCCTCCTTTATGGAGTAAGGTTTGTGTATAGAAATTGTTATCATTATCGAATAAAATAGCGACGTTATTCTAAGCAGACGGAACATATATTAATGAGAATACAGACAAAACATTGAATCCCACCGGTGCAAGTGTGGGAATGCTATTTTATGAGGATGAGGCAGAGGCACAGATTAACATATTGGGCGAGACTTGAAAGTGTGACCTTTCGGCTTGTGTTACTCGACTATCGAGCTGCGCACACACGGAAAATCCAAAACGCTGTTTACACAAGCTACGCGTGGGTGGCAATTAACGATGCAATTTTAAATAGGTCCCAGTATTATCTCTCACTTCCACACATTTTTGCGCACGTGTTGTTTAAAGCGCAATACAGCACGATTTATGCACGATTTTATAATCCATACAATTTATATACCCACCGGTGGGATGAAGTGCAGAAACGAAAACAACTCGTTAGCATCGTAGAGATTTTCGACGTCAGGGGGTGGAAACCAGAAGAAATCGCAAGGAATTCGAATTACAACAGAAAAATTTTGTCGAGATTTTTCAAGTTAGTACAACGAGGAGACAACTTCAATCTCTAAATCCGGAATCGATGAACAAAACTTTGTCGAATTCTGTAGAGGCGTATTTTGTAAAATTTTACCGGAAAAATTCACGTTTTTCAGTTTGAATTCCTGGAGTAACAAGATTTTCCAAAACACTAAATTGCTTTGAGAAATTGCCTACAAACATATATGCGTAGGTATACACGGTTGTGCAACTTTGTTGCGAAGTTACAGACGTAGAGGAACATCTTGCGATAATACATTCCTCAAATGTGATAAAAATCGGGAACTTTCCAGGAAAAATCCGCGCTTGCTCCCAGATCAGATTGCCAGTGCAAGTGCACCGAAGAGGAGAGAATACAGTTTAGGGAGAATCTTATTATCCAATTATCCAATCCTATTACCTTCTCTATACAAAGCTCCAATGGGTTCAACTTCACAGACTTAAAATCTGTATCCTTCGTGACCATTACTTCGTACCGAAGATTGCGAAAAATTACATTATCGACGTTCATCGGAATCGGAGGCTTCGCTCTTTAAACTGAGCCCCTGGGTACGTCGTTCTGTTATCCTTTTCCACAAAGTTGCGACAGGTTGAATTTTTCGGACCCAAAACTTTCGTCATTATTTTTTCCGACTGTTTTCTAGTACAAAAATATTGATAAAAAGTAATATAGGTTACTCACACTAGAGGGGTTTCCCTTCAAAACGAGGCAAGGTAGACAGTTTTATGATTTTTTTAAACGAAGTGGTAGAATGTCGAGTGTGTCCAATTTCGGAAACCCATCACCGGAGAATCATCCCTTAATTTTACTCGAGGTCCGGGGTCCA
This sequence comes from Lasioglossum calceatum, assembly GCA_963966675.1. NCBI lineage: Eukaryota > Metazoa > Arthropoda > Insecta > Hymenoptera > Halictidae > Lasioglossum > Lasioglossum calceatum. Next base: position 2,012,021 of record OZ016548.1, read on the forward strand.
CGTGAGGCGGCGGTGCGACCGTACCTTTACGAAGAACCGAGTGGGAGGCTGAAGGGGTAGTTTTATCGATCAGGATAGGAACCTGCGGAGTGCTCGTGGAGGCTCAGTGCTCGCGGAACCACCACCCCGTTGAGGCGATCTCACCGTGCGGAACTTCTCTCGCCGAGACAGGTCGATGTTCTCGTGAAAACCGATTTTCCCGATTTTCCCTCGGTGCGTTTTCGTGGTGACACTACCCGTGTCGTGGTACAACAACTACTACTATTCTAATTCCACGGAGGATCTCCGACAACCCCCACAGCAAAGTAAGTTACCCCCGACCACTTCCAACAATTTCCATTGACAATCATTAAAACCGTTAGAACCTTAAATAATGAAAAATGGAAGTTTCAGAACCTCAAGTGATCTATCAATTAATCTTGACGTTATCCTTTGGGGTGGTTCGTTAACAACAACGTTAATGTGTAGCTAATAACGCATAGTGACGCGGGACTGGGCGACATTTTATGGGGTGACAGGGTGCGCTATGAGAAAAATATCTTCTTGTTAGAGACTGTTAATCGAAACACTGCAGTGTTAATAGTTTCAAATATTGTAGTAACCATCTTTGTAATATTTCATTTATTTAGTAAATACTGAGAGAAGAAGGAATTCTTTCATTGAATAAACCATTTGATTTGTTTGTATATATTATTTTATCGAATAAATTGTTTATTTCGTTGTGTAGATTATTTCATTTTGTTGTGTAAATTGTTGTATAAATGGTTCTGTTTTGTTGTATAACATATTCCATACATTATTGTCGAGATTGTTGTATGACTTGTTTGATTTTCTTTTTGCAAATCTATCGAAGTCCATTTGGATTTTGTCTTGTCCTTTACGGTACAGATGTTAACAGTCATCGTGAGTTCTCGAGGCACTCAACGACCTAACGTGACCCATTTATCGATCGCCGAAATGTTAACGAATCATCTCTAGATTTGTTTCTACGTTTTATCGCGTTCGTGAAAGTATACAATTTTAATAAACTATGCCCCAGGTTTTCGTTCCGTGGTAGGCGAAATAAAATGTTTGTTTAACTATAACGAGGGATGAAAGTGGCACTCGGCGCGTCCGATGGCGTGCTTGACCTGACAAACATGTTTATACCTTTTTTTAAATAAACTCTGCAACGTTGTTTTATCAATAACTTGAGAGCTTATAAAATTTCAAAATCAAGTGCGAACAGAAAATAATTGATTAAATTGGTGCTTAGGAAAATGAAACGGAGGTGGATTGGTAGATTTTAAAATTTACAAAATATTCGAATGAATGTATTTTGAAATAAAATTGTTTTTAAATTTTATAAAATATTAGAATTAATGTAGAGGAAAGCAAGGATGTTTCGTTAAATTGATATTTACAGAATGGGGGCACGAACGAAAATTTATTTTGAGAGTGGGTTATAACCTTATGCAAAATGCCAGCATGTGTTTTGGACCAAAATTATTTGTTGACAATCAAAAGTTTGATGAAAAGTCAGACTCCACGGGAAGGATAACAATTTCATTTGATTAAATTAGAAGTGATGGAAAGGGTAGCAGGAGTCGAAAATTTGTTTTGACTACGACAAAGCATTGCACATGCAATTTCACAATTAAAAAGAGAACGGTTTCATTAAATTGGGAACATAAACAATGGTGTTCGAGAGGTTGCAAAATTCATTTCGCTTATAAAATAGCCTTATAAAAATTTTGTAATTAATTCCAATAATTTTGGGTTAGTAAATGAATATATCGTAATTATGTTTATGTAGAGCAGAAGTAGGATAGGATTAAGAAGAAAACAATTGCATTGGATGGAAAACTAAGAAAATGTGGAAACAAGGGGGTGAGAAATTTATTTTATGGACAGAATACCATTAAAAAATTGTGTAAATTAGTAAGGACCATTTCGGCTGATTATATTAAAATTTGAGGGTAATTTTGTTTAAGGATAGAAAAGTGTGTTAGGATTGTAGGCCAAACAGGGAAAGCAAAGGGGTGCACTGACCTCGATAGCTGGTTCATGGAAGGTGGTCATGTTTTTGGGACAGAGCCAGACAAAGTCGCGACTGTATTTAGCAGGACCGATACCCTTGAGTCAACGTACGAGGAATTTCTCGTCGAGGATAGATCCATAAATCAAACGGGCTCCACGTTTATGAGGATTCCGGCCTTTTGCAGCGATCGATAATTAGGTCTCCGTGATTCGAAGTTGACAGGAGTCGAGCTGAATACTTTATCATTTGCAAAACACTCCCAAGATGCAAGCAGACCACCAAACCATCAACTTCGCAGAACTAAAATCCAAAACATTCCCATAATTAAAAAAAAGATATTAATATTGAACGACTCTTAAATGTAAATTGAAAAACAGAAATATTCATTTGAGCTTCCTGTGTCAGAAAATTAAAATCGTGAACAGATTTCATAATATTTTGTTAAAAAATGTAAGTGGAGAGTCTGGCATTTTTTCAAAGTTAAAGGGACCCCTTTTTGTGGTTTATTTTTTCGATAAGACATTATTTGTTTGATAAGTTTGGTTTCCTTGATGAAATTCAGCATGCAGGTTATTTATAAATAAGAATATATTCTTTTATCGTTAATCGTAAAAATTTGAACGAAGGAATCATTTTGTCAGTCAACTAGAAAATTGAACAATGTTATTTAACAATATGTATTTATATGCGTCTTGTATTTCCCGGAATTTGTGCATGCCATAATGCATAATTGGGGTGCACAAGAGGAACCTGTTATAGTATATTTTATCAGACATTGTTTCAGTAGATAGTATTTCATAAAATACCCTTCTACTAGACAGTATTTGATTGTATATTTTTTTAAACATTGTGTGCTATGAAAAGTTTGATTAATTATTGTAAAATACTGATTGGGACTAAATGATGCTAACACACAGTGTCTTAGGTTATGGCAATATTTCCCCGGTTCCACCGAACACTCCTGTACAATGGTATGTTCCGTCGCAGGGTGAACCACCTTGGTGTCGTGCCACCCTCCATGAAACCGACTCGCATGTAGCATGCAAAGTCACATATTAACATAAATACTTGCCAAGCCATTTTCTTTTATCGCATACACCGCGACTATTATTGTTTTTTCGATCACGCAGATGGTAAAATGAAAAAAAATATTAGTGTTGTTGACCCTCGACGCCAACTTATCCATCATCTTCCAAAAAGCTTGCTGCTTTTAATTCTCCATTTCCCTGGAGAGAACACTTACTCGCATTTCCATCAATTTCAATTGACTGGCTCGTAAAGTGAATGATTGTCCGCCGCTCAAATATTTACTGAAAACAATTGGTCAATTATATTTCCATCCAGATTGAAGTCTGGAAAAATCCAGAACACATAGAATCATCAGCATTAACTGCTGGTAAAGCAGGTCTCTAATTTCCGTTTTAAATTAAACCAGAATCTAGTTTATATATTCAGTATTCAGTGGATTTTTTGGAGGGTGGTAAGAGAAAAGTGGGTAAACATGTGCACTGGGTGGAACCGAGAGCTATAGGAAGCAGACGAGTCGACTATTTTCGCATAACGCAGGCCATAGTGATCGAACGGTCGTTTCTTTGGTTGTTTTCTGGCTGGCGAGAATTCCGGCGGGCGGTTGGCAGACGTCCAACGTCGGGAAAGCCGTACTGGTTGCACTTTCGCGTATCTATAGCCGTTCCTCTCTCGCCGGTGCACATGCAGTCGCAGCCATGACACTAGGAATCAGGCCACTGTCCTAGTTTACGCCTTTCCGAGCAATAAAGGTTACCCCTTTGCAGTGCACGTAACCTACTCGTTGCAAGTTTGTACGAGCTCCGCCGTTGAAATCGAGACGCCAATGCGTTTCACATAGACGTGCAACGTTGCTATGATGGTTGCCGATCTTCGGGGGTTGTTTCAAATGGCTGCCGCACTGTCGGTAAAGCAGATTTGCTGTTTCTTCGAAACTGTTGATGACATTAAAAACTGTTACGGATTGAAGTTGAAGGGTTTCAGGGGCTTTGTTACCCAATGTAAATATGTTTTCCTATGTCGACGCGTAGAGGATACATCAGAGTCAATACTGCTTTTTTAAATCGAGTTATTTCTTGTCTGGTAAATGCAAGGCTTTCCTTTAGAAGTTTCCACTTTCTTGTAGAAAATTGCAAACTGTATCAACCAGGGTGTTCGAAAATAACTCGATTTGAAAAGGTATTGCTGACCGTGATGTACTTTTTAGTAGGATACCTATTTCCTACGTACACGTGAGGTCAACAATTCCGGATCTCAATCCGTGTAATGTTTAAAACCCGGGTATTTCTGTTTCACGGGTACACGTGACACGTGAAACGCGTTGAGAATTTGAGTATCCGTGTAGACGTGTCCGTAAATAATGATCCGTTCGGCACGTTCGAGTCAGTTCGAGTCCGGCGACTCGATGCGTTTATGTTTTTCGATCCAATTCTTACTCGGAGAGGGAGTCGAAAAGGATTCGATCGAAAAACATAAGCGCATCAGTCGCCGGAATCGAACGTGCCGAACGGATCTGCGTATTCACGGATCCTGAATTTCTTACTACACGGTTTACGTGCCACGTGTACACGTTCAAAACCGCGATCTCTTTCTACGCAACCATGTAATAAGAACATACTCGTATTAGGTAATGCGAAATATTATTTAGTATCGTAAACGATTTCGAAGATACATATTTGAGTGGGTCGATTTGAACGGATCAGCCTATAATGATTTATATTAGAAAACGTACCTTTCACTTAAGACACTTTTTCAAATAACTTGTAAAGAACAAAAATATTCATTAAAAAAGAAGAGAGAAAAACATGATAACCTCCTCAAATACTATTTCAAATTAGTTGATTGACGTAAGAATGGTTGACAATATAGAATAATGTGAGCAGAAATAAGGGAAAGACGTAGAACGTTTGGCTGCATAATAAATTGCATTTGGCAGCCGAATGCAGTTGAATAGCCTGCTTTTGCAACAAGGTTATGCAAGATACGTTGTACATATTGAGTGTCATTCATCTTTCGGCCTTCGTGGGCGTTCACGTTCGTGTTCGAAATTAATGCGCGGGGGTGGTTAACACCCCCGTCATAAAAACTGAAATTTATATAAGTAATTTGACGTCTATTCGGATATTTTGAAACGGAGAAAAATGCATTTACGGGTAAACAGTATTTTATAAAATTGAACGAATTATTTGGTACTGTTTCGACAAAGGTAACGATGTCACGTGTTATTTTATGCATTGGTATTTGAATTTTTATGCGGTCGTTAGTAAAGAAAATCAAACAGGAGGTCAAAAGCAACTCGACCATAATTTTCTACCAATGTTGCTGTACTCCGTGCAAACTCGGCTGTTCGATAACCGAGGTGCAACGACCATCGGCCCCCAACAGTGAATCTAGGCCACCAGCACCAGTATTTCTACCCCCACAACACCGTCGTTAATATCGTTACTATCGCTACAACCATCATTAACCATCAACATTAGCATTTTTAATAAGTTATTCAAGCTGTATATAAATAATAATCCATTTTATACAATATAAGTTTCCTTTACTTTTATTAAAACGTTGCCGAACGTTACATTTTCAACGGTGACGGTCCTCCTAATTGTAAGTCCCAAAATCTGTCGGTAAAACGGGGCATAATCTCTCACACCAGGTCTGAAATTTCTTTTTTACGAATTTTGAACTATTGAAAGGCTAAACAGAAAGTGGAACTTTAACCGCATTTAGTCCATATCTCGAAGAGCATACAAAATTTGTTTTGGTTAAAACAATCTATGTTTTCGTAAGGTAATAATGATCTTCCATATCATGATTCTGGATCATTTGTTTGAAAAAGGTACACTTTAGGAATGTTGCGTAACAAAACGGTTGAATAATGTTTCTGTGGTATTGTTTCTCTGTAGGATGATCACGGCGTTGCCAGTGCCCTCGGTGAAAGTCTTCCACAAAACCTATTACCAAGAAAAGGGGTCCAGAGTAACGAGTAGTCAACCTGGGAGTCCCCTTACCGAAAGCGAGGCAGTTCTCGCGTTAGATAAAGAACCACCGGAATACTATATTTGTGGCAAGGTGAGACGCCATTTCATTTGCAGAAATTTGTTGAGAACGCCAGTGGCACACCCAGGATGTAATGTTGGAGGGGGCCGAGTTGAACCCAGCCCTAGGTTTTGCGTGATGACTTTTTTTTTATTATTTTAGCCAAAATGTCTGGCAACGGTACCCAGGGCTATTCCGCGGTTTTTAATTTTGGAAGGTAAACATTTTTTTCTTGGGGGGGACTTGGCCCCCTGGCTCCCCCCGCCCCTGGGTGCGCCACTGGAGCCCGTTGCAAATTTCAAATTCTGTAAAGACATCTGGATTTGCAAAACGGCCAACATTTATGCAGTTTGGAATTAAGATGAATTAATTTACAGGTAAACTCCCTGCACGTAGTAGTCGGCTCCCTGCTCCTAGGCGCCGTGGTCCTAGTAGTAGGCCTGGTGCAGCTGGCACCGGGCGCAGAGGCAGCGCAAAACTCCACAGCCCTCATCGTAGCAGGCTGCATTTTACTTTCAGTAGGTGTGTTCCTAGCTACAGTTAGAGCCTTCTGCATCAAGAGGCAAAAGTCTGGTCACAAGGACGAGACCCACCAACGAAGCGTGACCAGTATAGACATGCTGCTAGCACAGCACAGGTGAGCTAGGTCAAGATCTATTCACTCGGTGCCAAATATCTTGAGAACTAGAAACGATACAAAGAAACGGTTTGAAGCATCGTGTTCGGCTCTTCAGAATCTACGAGCGAGTAGTATCGAAGTACTTTCCGTTACAGAGACTTCACCGTGCTGACGCCGGACGAGCTCGAGGACCTTGTCCGTCGGCCGACTTCTGCTTTGGAGAGCAAGATCCGCAAGCAGTGTCACAACACCTAGGTGTTGTCGGCCTCGAAGAAGGCCCAACCATCATCGCCGCCGTGCTCGAACACACCGTCATCGTCGACGTCGCCAGGGACTAGCTCATCCATCCTCTACACGCATCGTTACGACTCTCGTGAACACAGTCTGGTTTAAGGACCGGTGTGTGTCAGCCTCGTTTCTTAGGGACTACTTCAGTCGCCGCCGTCGCCGCAACCGCCTCCGCCGCCGCCATCGCGCACGAGCAGCAGTTTTCATACTTTAACGATTGCACCGCTGCCTTTCGCTTGACGCAAAACTTATCCGTGAAGGGCGAACATCGTTGGGAGACGATCGCTCGTCCGTCGGCCACACATGAACGACAGCAGCTGATCTTACGTTCGGGAGTTTCTAGTGGGGAAAAAGAAAAGTACCGGCTAAGAGAAACCCAGTGAACGCGTACAGCAAAAATGATAAAGGGACCTAATTACCGATTAAATCCGCTGCCTCTCTTTCATTAACGTCCCCCGGACCTTTGTTTGGGACGCCGTAATCTCTTGTCGCTCTGGCTCGTAGAATCTGGAGTCTAGAGTCCCTAGATGCAGGCTGTCTCAGATCTCATTGTAATCACCTGAACGTTTGCCTTATTTATTGCTGTATGAAATAACTCCTCGAGACAAAGTTGTGCTGTTTCAATACTCGCATGTGACGTCGTGGAATCTTCTTTTCAAGGTCACCGATGTTTTTCAACCGGAACCATACATCTTCGATTCGACATTCTTGTTGAGCGTAAAAAGATGAATCCAATGACGTATATAACTATATTGTCATTGATTATTTCACCTCGAAGTACTTGCGTCTGAAAAGTAAGGTATTCAATGCTTTCAGACATTTTCAGACGTTTCCAGACCGTCCTTATAGAACGTAAATCGAACGTAAATAGAACGATCATCTGAACCTGAAGACAATTATGTCTGGAAGATAGATCATTTATACATCCAGGCACAAGTATCTCAGAATCAAATGATCGTAACTATACGATCGTGGATCTCATTGGATTCGTCTTTCCTAAGGTCTACAGTCTACAAGAATGCCGAAGATAAAAATCTCGTAGAAGAACGATCTTGAGAGAAACTCGTCGTTAAAACTGCACTTTTCGAGACGGTGTAACTTTGTCCGAGAAAGTTCTCTCGTGCAAGGATAAGCAGGACAGATATTTAGCTGGGACACCCTGTACACGAGCAAATTATAGTGCACGAATATTGCACGAGAAACAGTGGAATTAGTTGCAGACGTGGGAATCATTTTCTTCAGCTTAACCTCTGCACTATCTAGACGAAGATATATATAAGAACAGAAAGATCATTCGAGAAGAGAAGAGAAGAGAGAAAGAGAAATATTCCTTCGTAGAGAATCATCATTGGAGGCTGATGACCATTGAAAGTTTTCGACCGTTTTCGACATCGTCACCTACTACCGAGAGACCAAAAAGCTCAATTTCGTTCCGAGACTTAATTGTGTTCAGATCGTCGAGATACTAAGGGGGGGTAAAGAAAAAAATAAATATGTACCATAAAACGTTTTTTGTACGAGAGAAAATGTTAGATTAATCGCTTAATTACTTCGTCGCTTGGTTTGGGTGGGGTGGGTAGCGTAAAAACACTTCCGGTGTCGATAATTATCGTGAGCGGCCTTGTCACAGTCGAGGTCATGGTTACCCGGGGAGTAATAGTTAATTAAAATACGTGTAAGTCAACGCTCCGACACCGCATCATGTGAATGCACATATCTTTGGACAGTTAAGTAGCTGTAAACAGATCAAACGCATCTTCGAATCGATTCAAACCAGTCTCGAAAAGTCTTTCACCGAACTCATGACGGAATACGATTTTATACAGGGTGTATCACCACACCTGGCGATTCTACGTGAAAAAATACAGACAACATCTTATTTTTTTTTTAGAAAATTGCATCTGAAAATTAATTCTCGGTTACACCTTGTATGGCAGTGATGCACGATAGGGGCCCCTCAAACGCCTGCTACCCCCACCAATGTCTCTTTCATGCGGCGCGCGTCCTCCTCCATGGTGACGGCGCGGCGGATGCTGGTGGGGGACAGTAGGCGCTACGGTGGGGACGGTTTTATCTCAATTGAGACAAAAGTACCCATCCCTGATTGTATGCGATGGATTAGGGTCATCCCGGTTACGCCTCGATGATTCGGCGACCTTGACATTTGTGATGTTGGAGACAACATGTAAAAAGAAATCCATTTGAATCGACTGAAAACAGTCGACGAAACTAAAACATGTTTCAGACAAGTATTGCACGGTTCAGTTGCAAGCTGCAGACAACAGCGAGCAATGTAGTACCTTCAAGTGCACTGATATACCTTTTTTAATTTTCTACAGAAATAATACTAAACCACTTGTAGCTCTTGTGGCTTACTACCTTTTTGTAGAGAATCATAAACTGTATGGCGACATATCTCAAGGTCATTTTCGAATCAAAGAAGCGTGATCTACGTGATTAAAGATATAGTCTACCAGCGAGACATTTTTCGTTCTCTCTCATGGTCGTTTTTCGAGAGTCTTTGCCAACCTGACGGGAAAAGACTATAATAGACTGCAAGAGCACCTATACACCTGCGAATCGCAAACGTCTTCGTTAGTCTCCCTACCGAAGAGATGGGTGTATTCACGGAAAAGCTGAAAGAACGGACAGAGAACGCGCGAAATAGAAATTAAATATCATCCCATACGACAACGATGAAGGAAAATAAATATCGAGTCAATTATGGCTCGTACCGAACATTCTTTTGTTATACGTACTATAGACGTAGTTTCTAACATGCTATTACGACGATATTTCTAATGATAATAGAGCGAGAGAAGGGAAACGTGCTGCAAAACGTAATCGATTACGGTCGACTTTTCGAACGTGTTCCGGGCACCTCACGCATCTTGTAGCATAACTCACTGTCACTCCATTTTTAGGGTACGACCTCCGGTCGAAGGGCGAGGTTCAAATACGCACAGTTTGTGTAAGCTTAAGACAGCCAACGTGAGCTTCACAATTAACGATTGTATCGAATAAAATATTTTCGAGAAATCCGAGATGCAATCGAGTTTTCGAATTTTGTCGGGTTGCGAATCTTTTTCAAAAATTTCTTCTCCGTTCCATGTTCGTTCAGAGATTATTTTTCATCGGAGAATGCGTTGTTTCGTGGCAAATGATGAGCTCGAACATGGTATCGTACTATGTATGTTAAAATGGAATTACGGTCGCAGGATGAGTTGTAATTTCTATCGAGGGTTCTGAAACATACGTGGAAACGATTACTATAGCAATGTGCTTCAAATAATGAAACATAAATCCATGTTTAGGTTTAGATGGTAATAGTGGGTGGTCAGGAGCGGAACGAGAGCACAGATTAACGATTAGATCGTATCATTAATCATTGAACCATATTTTGTATTCGTTTAATTTCAAAATCGATACGAAATTTTTTCGGTACCAGAGAGAGAATACCAAAATGGTCATCTTGTTTATTGAAATTTGATTCAATGGTTTTAGTCATTTGTTCGGCGCAGAGTTTAATAATGGGTACTCTAACGTATCGAATTTTTGATTGTGTTCGAAATCGAATTCGAATTACCAAATTCAGTATGGATGATGAAAAAGTATGAATCGAGAGAATATTTGATTGCAAACGTCGCTAAGGAAGGAAGAACATTTAAAAGGTTCCAATTCGTAATTAGGACGAATCTCTACGTCGTTAACACCCTTCAATTAATTTGAACACTTTCGAATTCTAAGGAAACAAAATCTCTACCGATGATATACAGATTCATTGCCATGGTCAAACAATATTTGAAAATGGAAAGATACTTAAAAGTCAAGAAATACTTCTATCTCAAAATTCAAAACATCAGAAAATATTTCTACATTAAAAATGATGGAGCTTCCGCCGAAAATCGTTTTCAATGTTCGTTCCAGCGAAAAGGTAGAGATCTTGCATACAAAACCGAAATTGTAGAATAAAATTTATCCACATAAAAAGTTCTCGCACAAAGAGTTCCCGAGAAAATCAATTTCGAACGTTTATCATTGAATTAAATATACGATTAAAATGATTTTCAAAGAAACAATTTTCAAATTGCTTTTCTCGTGGACGGAGTCTTAAACGAACAAACTTTTCTTCGCTTGTATGATAAACAAATAGCTGTTAAATACCGTTAGACTGATGTTATTATTGTGTAATGTTAAGGCTACACCGTACTATAGAGATTTAAAGATTGTCGAAACACAGAATAATTCAGTCTGGACATAGAAATATCCGAAGAGTTCATATTTTACTGATATAATATTAACAATTCATTCGAATCCACTGGATAGGAAGTATAAATCCGGCCAAACGATCGTCATTAGCAGATTTTTACTGATTTTCTCATCGACGGCTAGTGATAAGAGTATCCAGTCGCTTCTGAAGTCACTTTCAAGCCGGTTCAAACCTGTACAGACGAAATAAATCGAGAAACAAGATCATATTTGTACTTGTTAATTTTTTATTTAATTTATTCACGTTAACAATAATCATCTTTCAACGATTTCATAAGAAAAGAGTCCGGAGTTTCGCGTAACGCTTACCATTTTCCATAAAAATAATATTTTCCAAGTCAATGCGAGACAAATAATTCAAAATATTATGTTTCTTCTGGTCGATGGCAGTTTAAAAGGCAACGCGTTGGCAGTGGCCTAAATGAAATTATCTACGATAGTCTGTATCCCAAAAACAAAGGGACTCGATACACGATTGGTCGCAGCACTGGAACCATTAAACTTCAATAACATTCTACAATTACTCGGAACAATCGATTATCACAAAAAAAATGTGCAACTCACTGTCTCATTAAGAATAAATAATCATTCTGCAGACTATGAGGACTTGCTTAGGCTACTCGGATGCCTGTAAAACACAAGAAAATAATTATTTGATATTTTGTTTCTTCAATTTCCAGGCAATGAACTACACAGAGTAATTTTTCATCGTGTAAATTTAAACGAAAGAAACATATCCGTCGCGAACGCGACTCGTAGTTTAACTGTTCCTTTATTGGCCTTAGTGTACATAGAAGATTCGTTTATGATCGCTTCTTTTATACGTATGGAAAAGTTTGCGAACGAGACTAGTTGCGACAGTATAAAATATGTTTTTAGGTAAGCAAATGATTATTTTCAGAACCGATAGAGTTTATAATAAATGAAAACCACGAAGGAAATATTTTTGGGGGAATGTAAAAAGATAACTGAATCCTTCGGTTCATTTTTGTAATTATATTCGAAATATTTCAAACATTGTATTTCTCCCCCACATAGTGACTAACGAGTCTAGACAGCATGCAACAAAGAACGATGAAATTTTCATTGGTTTAGTTATTAATTCTACGTGAGAATGTACGTCGAAAAGAAAGAACGAAGTTTTTCGATCCGAGGCTTAGTTCCCGGGATAATCGAGTTTCGCAATCGGTTGTGCGTCATAAACCACGCCCACGAATTTTTGAGCTCGATTTTCTTGAGAACTGATGCCCGTGCAACAAAATTGTATTCCGCATTCTTTGTTCAGCTTCCCGCGAGGAATCGACTGATATACTTATTTATAGTGTTCGTGCGAGGAACGTATTCTTTGTTGCATGTTTGTGTCCCAGTTAATATTAACTTCTTCAACGCACACTATTGTAGTTCTAAGGGTTTTTATAACGGTGCTCCAAATATCTGAATATTTTCTCCTATTATTACCGCTTCTTAACATTAGACGGAGAAATGTCTGGAACATATATCTTCGGCTTACACAATGTTACACAGTTAATTGTACATAGAGTCCATAATGGGGAAAAGCAAGATAATGCGTAGGTGGTCTGAAATAATGATTATCACTGTTAACGTTACCGTTAATACTCACATTAGCTAATTAAATATTAATCAGTCTTTCAACGAGAAGAAAATATTAAGATCTAAAGAACCTTAATTTTAAGTATAGCGATTGTTTGATACAGCTGTGTATCAGTGCACGCAATTACAAAAGTAAGATAAGTTTAAATCAACTATTGTGTACAAGGACGTTTCAGTAACATTGTTTTTATCGAAAAATATAATAAAATCGCTAGATACGCGTTTAGAAAACTCTCTAATCGAAATTTACTTCTCTAGTTACATATAGACGAGTGAGAACACCTAGATTATAGAGAAAACCATTTATTCAAAGCTCGTAGAAAATCGTACTGTACAAATGACAAACAGTACCGGCTCTTATCTTCTTTTGAACCCATATTTCTTTCGCTCGTAAAACAAATCCGTCTTCGAACTTCCAAGATTCACGATTTTCGGGCAACCGTCTCTCTGGAACAAAAAAAATAATTCTTTTTAACGCTGAAATCCATTTTTACATTATTATTTTCGAGGTAGATCTCGATCATTCAAATTTCATTTCCCACACTGGCAATAATTTGGGGAAGTAGAAACTGCTTTTACTAGCAGTTGGTGAAGCAGATTCTAGCAGTACCGACCAAAGAAAGAAGCCTAACATTTACCGTAAGGATCATATATATATATTATTATTATAATTAATTAAAACTTATAATTTTGTGTAATAAGCGTGTAGAAATATGTTTTACAAAAAATTAAAGTTTCTATTGTTATAGAACAAATGAAGTATAATGAAATTATTATACAGCAATTTGTGGAATTTTTTCTGATCAAAATGACACTAAACACGATATAATTTCAATTGTATTTAGTGGTTTAATTGACAGTATACAGCACAAAAAAATAGTATCCCCTCGCTATCTATGTCACAGCACAAAACCGAGAATCGGCTTAGATAGCGACTTTACTGTATACATATAGTTACATGTTAAGAAATGATATTTTTGTTGGAGGACTCACATCTTTTTCTTGAATGGTGCACTCTTTGCAATAATATGCATCGGAAACGCCAGGTCCACCGCAAATAACGCATCGGCCCTGATAAGATCCGTAATTGCATTCGTCGCAGATCCTAACAAGAGTACATGGTCGCACGTACGAATCGCATATCACACATTTACCGTCGCATTTCTCACATAATCTTCCAATAGCTGAAATTAACCATTTCAAACTTGTGCAATGATAACAATGTTTACATTTATTCCTTATTTTATGTACAGTGATGTCCGGATCTATAGCCACGAGTCGAATTAAATGAACGCGTTGTTGAATTATAAACATATCGAAGCATGAAAAAAAAATATAATCCTTTTATATTTGTCATATATTATTATAGTGGTCTTGGTGAGATTGCTAAGATTCTTACAATTAAAATGATTTCGGTCGCTAATAACCCGAGATGTTGATGCGACCTTAAATAAAATGCAACTTAAAAAAAAAAATGATACCAAACACACCTGTATTTGCTGATGCTTCTATTTGCTAATGAAATCAAATTTATTTTAACTAAACGAGTAATATTTAACGAAACAAATGGAAGACTTGCATATGCATTCAGAATAACTTCAGAATGATGATGATAATAATAATAATAATTTAAAGGTATTCTAGCAGCACTTATTCTATATAAAAACACTTACAACTATACTCAATAGTTTAGAGAGTAACAGTAAAATAATAATGGTAATAATAATCGTAAGAAAACAGAAAATATTATAATAATATTAACAATGAAAATATTGAATTGAACACAACATAATTAAATTAAATGAATATGAATTATTTTTGATACTTCTCGTTATAGTAATCTATTAAAATCTTCGTATGAAATCGAACATATTCGAACATACACAGTAAAAAAACATAAAATATAATAATAATATTAACAATGAAAATATTGAATTGAACACAACATAATTAAATTAAATGAATATAAATTATCTTTCATACTTCTCGTTATAGTAATCTATTAAAATCTTTGTATGAAATCGAACATATTCGAACATACACAGTAAGAAAACAGAAAATATAATAATAATATTAACAATGCAAATATTGAATTGAACACAACATAATTAAATTAAATGAATATAAATTATTTTTGATACTTCTCGTTATAGTAATCTATTAAAATCTTTGTATGAAATCGAACTTATTCGAACATACACAGTAAGAAAACAGAAAATATAATAATAATATTAACAATGAAAATATTGAATTCAACACAACATAATTAAATTAAATGAATATAAATTATTTTTGATACTTTTCGTTATAGTAATCTATTAAAATCTTTGTATGAAATCGAACATATTCAGGTTCACAGCAAGCCCATCTTTCTAAATTATGGAACACGTTCTCTGTTTCTTCCTCCTCTATAACGCATAAGGGTTTTAGGTCCTCCATGCCTTCTGCTGATTCTATGTCGCTCTGTACGAAGGACTCTTCTTCTTCGCATTCCTTCATCCATTCTGTTATTTCGTTTTCATTCATATCAGCAGATTGACATTCTCGAATCTGCTCGGCAATACTAATATGTTCTGTCTCCGCTTCTATATCTTGAATTAAGATACGTTTTTGCAAAAGTTTCTTCCATGAATTTCGAATATTTTCCGATGTTATATTATTGCTCCATGATTGAGCAATATAATCAATACAATCTTTGATGTCATAGTTTACATAAAACGCTCTCAAGCCGCCAGGATATCGCAAAATTTCTCTCAATAGAGATGCTCTAAACGATCTTTTGCATTTAGCAATTATACCTAGCTCCAACGGTTGTATCAAAGACGTGGTGTTAGGTGGCAAATACATAAACTTAAAATGCTCATCTTCCAGCAGCTTTTTCGGAATGACATGCCCCCTAAACTTGTCTACTAAAAGAAGCACCTTTCCCACGCGGCGTTCACGTAAATGAAATTCTCTAACACTGCGCTTAAAATGATTAACGTACCAATCGGCAAATACTTCTGCGTTCACCCAAGGACAGCGTTGGTATTTATAAATCACCGGTAAGTCTTGTTTAACATGTTTGAACGCTCTCGGTTTTGCGTATTTGTGAATAAAAAGTAAAGGCAACTTGTGTGTGCCTGTGGCATTTGCACATAATGCCACGGTTACTATCTCTTTTCTGCTTTTTCTATCTTCTGCTGGTTGCTCACCTTTGTGGACCAGTGTTCTCCATGGAACAGCTTTCCACAACAAACTTGTTTCATCCATATTATAAATATTGTCTTCTTCAATATTCTCCTCTTCGAGCATCTTGTTAAAATCTTCAATGAATCTACTGGTTGCCATTTCGTCCATGTTGCCCACCTTGTTTGGCTTGCTTAATTGTATTCTGTATCTTGCTTTGAAACGGGTGACCCACCTTTGACTAGCTGTAAATTTCGGTGAGACCCCAAGTTCTTCTATCAATGCTTTTGCCTTTTCCCTTATCAATGTGTTCGTTAGTTGCACTCCAACCGCAGTTCTTTCTAGAACCCATTCGTATAAACGTATCTCCAGCTTTTCAAATGACGGTTTGCGTCGCCGTTTCGGTTGTACACATACAGAACTGTTAAATTGGTTAAGAGATACTGCCTGTTGTTTGTACCTCCTTACAGTTCTTCTACTGATGCCATACTCGATAGCAAGACTATCAACACTTGATCCCTCTTCTAATTTTTTAACAAGCTCCACACGCTTTTCCACGTTCACTATACATCTTCTTCCCGATGCCGCCATACTTATCTAACTTTAGATACTCTGTTACCACATACAAATGTATAATTTGTAAGTCGTTTTATACTTGATCGACGGTGTACCAAGCGTGGGTGGTGGGGATGTAAAAGTGTCAGAGTCTCAGTATTTTTCACAAAGTCTAAAAATTGCAAATCTGAGAACACGCTTAAATATTGTATAGGTAAGCGGGCAGCAAAGACGTTTTCCAATTGTGAAGACACCCTGTGTCATGGCGCAGAGTGTAGGTCGTCAGGAGGTACTGTTAGACCCACCCTGAGTAGCAAAAACCATTTCGGACAAATCTGGGTATGCTGAGAAGCAGTTAAACACATTGTGTGCAGGCTGTTTTTAACGATTTAACTGGGAGGATTGCAAGAAATGGCTGTTATCGTTAATATACTGTGAATTTTTGTTTAATCTTTTTTAGCTGTTCACCATGCACCATCTCCTCAATGACCTGCATCAAAAGACATTATTTCATAATATACTATTTTATGCAAATAGGTGTCTGCATTATAATCAACAGTATACAAAAAACGTACTAATACCTGTCCCGCATACAATGTGTCAATATTGCTTTACCTAGACGAATGAAAATATTTGCTGACGGTATGCGAAAGACGAGGAATACATTTTGGTAAAATGTCTATAATAAACGCTAGGTTCTACCCTGGACCGAAAAACAGGTGTACAATATTTTCATTATTTACCTAGAATGTAAACGTTATATACATATTTAGTGAATTTTTACTTTATATTTATCTGAGAAATAACAGAAATTTTTTATCCAACTTATTCAGGTGTAAATAATTAATCTTTTTGAATCACGCTTAACCACTGATCAAAATGTTTACAATTACGTTCTTCGAATAATGTTTCAGTAGCAAATAAATTAAAGAAATAATTGTGCAACACGTTTTTAGTAGAACGAACCTACCAGTTCTTGGAAATTCACTTTTCCGGATATATGACCAGGGTCGGTCTCGATCAGTGGCCATATATCCAGACATCACTGTAAACATCATTGATAACATTTAACCTAAAACTCACCGACACCTGGTTGTTTTCTGCAGAAGATCAAATCTGGATGATGCTTCGCCATATTTTACTATACATATAATTATCTAAATGCTAATAAGTTACTTTTAGATTCACTTCAAATTGACAAATTCAAGGTAAACAGATACTCTTATCGAAAATTTGATGCCACAATCAAACTGTTCGCTGCAAGCATGCGGCATGAAGCAATGCAAGTGAATGCAAGTCAATGCAAGTGCAGTGAAGTCCAGTGAAGTCGTGAAGTGTGTCCCAAATCCCAAAACGTGCAGTGTCGTGTCGCCAGAAGATTTCCAAATGGATATCTCTTTCCTCTCCTCCTTTTCTCCTTCCACTCAGTGATGGTATTGGTATGTAACGGCTTTTTTCGCGCATGCGCGACGCGCGACTTTCGTCAGGAACGTATCTACGTCCGTAGTTTGTGGGGAACTGTGGGAGCCTCGGCGCTGCCCTACGCCGCTGTCGCACAGTGGGGTATTTGTTACAATTTTAATATATATATATATATACACGTACACATGTTATACATTCATTTTTCAGAATCAAATAATAATAAATTTTTGCGATATTAGCGGGGCGGCCAAGGTACCCGATCTTCGTACTTGACTGAGGCCGTCTGAGGCTGGAATCGTCGCGCGTGACGTAGACTGGTCTGGTCATCAGATAGGGGGTAAACTGTATTCCCCTCGATTTTCTCGATCTGGCGACACAGTACAGTGTACAGTGTACAGTCAGTGTCAGTCAGTGTCAGTGTTCCGATTGAACCCACCGTTTTTCGCATATGCGCGGCAATTTCAGCCCATTTCAGCCTCAGTAACGTAACCATTTCGATGACATCGGGTAGCCTGAGCAACCGCAGACTATTAAAAAATTATTAGTGTATACATATGAAATATTGAATTTGCATGACCAGTGATCCTGCATTTTTGTACAAACTCTCACTGTATATATATATATATATATATATATATATATATATATATATATATATATATATATATGTCGGTGGATAAGCGTTTGCCATTGGAACTATTGGAAGTTGCCGAAGTCGGCTGCCGAGTGCTCGCGCATGTAAGTATGTATTTACATTGTAGCGCGGCCGAGACGTTTGATCGGCCGCGGCAGTCGGGATCGGTTTCTCTTACGCGCAGCCGAAACGTTTGGCGGCTGCGACAATCGAAATCGGCTCCTTTGGAATGCGTGCACGTGGGCAGTGGACGGAGTGGGGAAAATGCGAGGCAAGGCCCTCGATGGCCCGAGACCGGCCGGCAGATTTTGTTTATTTAGCGCTCGAACGATCGAGATCGAGATCAGTGTCTCCCAATCGGTCAGATCGCTCGACAGCCCGACACGTGACAAGTGACAATGAAACGTGGAAACGCCGAAGCGCACGGGTCGCATCAAAACGTTCGCGCTACGACATTCCAGGTTCCAGAGCTATCCACCCATATCCACCCTCAACATCGCTATGCGCACACAATTTTCTAGTATATATAAAAGTGCAGACAATTTTTTTTTATTTATATATATGTATAAAATGTATGGGATCATTTAATAAAATAATATCGACGGATATTGATTTGTCTTCAACTGCTTCTAATATAAAACTTGACATACTTATTTAAAAAATTATACACAATTTCCTACAACATTTTATAACAAGAAATCGAAATTAGGAAAAACAAAGAATTGCAGAAAAAGAATTTGATCATGGTTCGCAGCTGTTCGCAGCCATCTAGCGGCGAAATAAGAGAAGTTTTGTATTCAAAGCAACTGTTCATGCGTCGTTATAAATTATAAGAAAGATTTTTCTCAACAACAAACAGAATGAGTGATCAATCGATCCATGAAATGGCCTATCGTGGCAGAACATCGGACATTAAACGTCTCCTGAGTGAAAATGAGTCATTAAAGACTGAGAAGGACAGTGTATGTATTTACTTTTCAATAATATATGTTTTTAGGTTATGACGTCTCTCAATGATTTTCTGTCTTTAGAGTGGACGAATGTTAATTCATTGGGCGGCTCTTGGTGGTCATGATGATTTAGTTAAATATTTATTATCGCTTGGTGTGCCCGTTGATCCCACTGACGATGTGAGTATCATTAACTTTGTTGAAATGTGTTGTCTAATGTGTCCAATGGCGCCAGATTTAAATGCTAAAATTTGATTTAAATTATCAAATATTTCTAAAAGTGTACTATTTCCTCTGGTTATATCCAATGGCGCTAAATTTGAATAATAGGAAAATATAAAATAATCAACAGCACTAAATTAAATCATTGATTATTTTCTAAAAATGTTGGTATTATTTTCTCTTTGTATCCTCAATATATCATACAATTTAAAATTACTAAAAATAAGAATAATTAATGGTACTAAAATTTGATTTACATTTAATTTTATACTACTCGAATGCTTTCCGAATAACATTCTATGTACATTAATCGAATATCTAATAATATTAATCGAATAAACGATTATTCATTTATTATATAAATTTTGATTGAGATTATTAATTATTTTAATCAAAGTAGTTGTCCATTTTTAGACGGACATGACACCACTAATTTTGGCAGCATCAGCGGGTCGCGAGAAAGCAGTGAACACCTTATTAAGAGAGGGTGCAAACGTCGATGCAAGAACGCAAACAGGCCATTCTGCGTTACAATATGCTGCATCGAAAAATTGGAAGTCAATTTGCGTAGAATTGTTAGAAAAGGATGCAGACGTGAACGTAATTGATAATCGCGGTGCGACACCATTGCATAGGGCGGCTTCGAAAGGCAACATTGCCATTGTGAAGCTTCTTTTAGAATATGGCAAGGACTTGAAAATAGGTAGACATTTTTCTCCCTTAAATGGCATACCTGCTCATAAGCCAACTAATTGAAATAATCATTAATTGTTTAAAGACAGCAAAGATGCTGATGGTAATGCAGCATTGCATTTAGCATGCGAGGAAGACCGAGTTGATGAGGCAAAACTGCTAGTACAAAATGGCGCCAGTTTGACCTTGCAAAATAAAGAGAAGAAGACACCATTGGATCTTGCGAGGCCTGGATTGCAACGATCATTGAAAGAGATCGCGGCTGATGAATCTTGATGACGAATGATGGAATAGATTTTTATTTGATCAATGTATTTATTAAATAAAATTCAAAGTAAATATTTTTAGCGTATGTAGCTCGTTTGGTAACATGACCGGCAGCGTTACAAATTATGTACAACCCTTTAAAAAATTGTTTTGAACAATTATTGCAATAAATCGTATTTTGTTGGAAATTTATTAAATTATATTGAAGATCACTGACCAAGTATAACTAACCTCTACCGTTCAGTTTCCAGCATTTATTATAATGTTTGATTACGCCTATTTATAAAAAAGCTTCTCCTTTCATTGGTCAGATCATAGTAATTATTTTACCCCTTCTTGCATAAAAAAAATGATAAATAAAAAACGCAAGGCGATGAGGATTTGTCTGCAGAAATTTTGGATGGTTTATAAAAAATACATTCACAGAGAATACAACTTTTATCCCACATCCAATAATTATTCTTCAGAATAAAGAACTCCCAGAAATTCAAGACCTAATGTTTTCATACTTCTTCCGTTGTTTCTGCATCCAAATATTGATGTTAGTAAATATAGAAACATGAGAGTACAATAGCGTCGTCTTATCAGTTAAATAAAAAAATAAGTATATTAAAGTCTAAGTAATTTATGGCCACATTCACACACGTCTACGCTGATGATAATCAACGTTGCAAGGCATACAAGTAAACGATTGTACATTGATACAAAATTTTACAGCAAAAGAGTAATAGAGGTTCGTTTACTATTATTATTATTATTATAGATCTCTCTCTTCGAATGATCCAGATAAAAAAATTTCCACCGTAAAGATAATCAAGATATACATCGTTTAAAAATTGTTATCACGCATAGTGATTACAATGGAAACGGTAACAAATGACGTGTATATTTTATACAATTATTCAAATTTCGATAAATGGAAGAAATCGCTTTTAATTTTGCACACCTAAATAAGTATAAAAATCTGTTTAAGTATCAATTCCACGTTGGTAGCATATTGTTGCACATGAAGTGGTCGATTTCCAGTAATAATTAACTCTAGCAATAATTAAGGACACGTACAAAAATTGAAAACAGCCCTTTTCATCATTCTTTTCCGTATATCACAAAAGATTCAAAATCTTCAAGAATTGCCGGTTTCCTTCAAAGAAATTTTTGCAACCTACAACAGACCATTGTCAAGTATAAAAAATCAACAATATTAATCACTTGATGCGCAACATTATAATCGTCGACGTTAACGCACAATTCTTGACAGACACAATTCATTACAAGTGTATCCTCCTTTATTTATGAAATTATAATTTATTTCTTACCAACTAAATCCGTCGAAAATGTGTATAACGTTTATTAAGTTTACTCCCGAGATGCTTAGATTTAATTAGAGTAATTACGACCAATAGTGGTCCGACAGTTAAGTGGCAGTTTGATTTCGAATTTGGAAAGCCCGCCTAAAAAGTCACTAGAAAGCCGTTCAACGTAAAAAAGCAGGCCGAACTGGTTCGTGTAGAATCGCTTAGCCGTATCAAAAAATATTGTTGCCCTATACATATATATATCACTATTTCTGTGTGTATATATATACATAAAGAGAGTATACGATAAGGCGTGTTACTTCAGGATTCATTCCTGTCCTCTGTAAAACTCGTAAAAACGTTCGATGACGGTATAAAGATTTTTCTAGTTGATTCGGATCTCCGATAAAAAAAAACTGGCTGTATAAAATTCATTTTCCTTTTCCACTGTTCTTTGAATACGGCGTACTCTGAATATGTAAATGCGCACATATGCAGAATGTTTATGTTTTTTTCTTGGGTGATTTTTTGCAGCAAATGTTTTTGAAAAGTTACCCTGCAACTTGGTGTGGGCGGGGGCTCTTCTGAAAGTTGCAAATTTCTTTTGGAAATTTTGAATCAGGATGAAACTGGATGAAATTTTGGAGTTTCTGGAGAATTTTTCTTTTATTAAACTTGTTTACAAAAGATACAATCGTCCAGTGAACTTTGCAAAATAAAAATTTATTTTCAATTGAAAATTTGCAACTTCATTCGACGATACCTCCTTGTAGGCGCGCTTAGTTTAGGGCGTGTGTTGATTGCACACTTCCTGCACAGAATCACCCCCATACAATACGTATAACCGCCCGTTAATCTCTTTTTGTCTCGCTTTTCAAAATAAAATTTCTCTCCATTAATCTCGCACCATTGCCACTTGTTTCATAAATTTCTTGACTTCGGTTGTCACGTTGGTCATGAATACTGCTCTGTCTCGTTATGTACAGTTTTTCTTCCGTAGCGTTGCGCGAGGGTATGGAGTAAACCCGTAACACAACGCTGCGCAGGAAACACTGTATTTCTTTTTATTTTCGTACATATATTGACAAAAAGAGTTTAAAGCACGTTGCGTTTGAATGCACGAGAAATGCACACGTTGTCAAAAATGCATGTATAAAAACGTCCCCGTTTCTCTTCCCTCCTTAATTTCATACGGCGATCTCGTGTAGAAAAATTTGAGTTTCTCGCGCAACGAAAAGTCCACAAATGATCATCATGCAATAACATTATCGGGAAATTCACCTCGACAACGTAATCAATTCCTTTTAAAAAGTTTTGATGCACTTTTCGATGCGTTTGAAATTAGATCACATGAAACGAAGAAGTTCTCGATCACCTATCCGATGCATCGCGGTCGTCGATTTCCGGTTCGTTCCGACAGGCAAGTAAATACACGGGTTCAAAAACAAACGAAAATAGTAGCTCGAAGGGGTAAAAAACAAAACTGAAAAACTTAAACAAGACGCTAAAGAGTATGAATCCTTCTTAAAAATAATAATACTTTCTCTCCGAAAGTCGATATTTCGAGTCCGAAAATTCACTCTCTTCGGAATCGTTGAATACTTCGCGGCGCGACCAAATTTTTCAACGTTTTACTGACTGCCGATAACAGCGAAATCTATCGACAGAAAGTTCGACGGTTCCTTGACCTCTCGGAACGAGCCGACGAATCATTGGCTCGATGATTAAAAACAATTACAAATAACATATTACGATTCTTTTGCGATAAAAATAAAAACTGCGATAATAATAATAATTAATTAATATAACTATAATATAATAGATATTAATGCTGCCCTAAATGTGGTGTTAATTCGTTATCGATTATGCAGCCCCAATAATATATTTCTAGTCTCGATATTACGCGGCGTGAATTGGTAGCATTTTCCGCAAAGAACGACGGGACACCGTGATTCAGAAAATTTCTATGGTAAAGCTTGTACAAAGTATGGCATCCCAGTGGCGTAAATCTGTTAAAGAAATGTGGGTAAGTGTCTACCCGAGACGAGCAAAACGTTTCTAGTGATTTCGTTCTGGTGATATTATAGGGGCTCGTCGATCTTCGCGGAACTTTAGGGTAAAATACTACTCAGTACGGCTCTGCCGAGTCTCTTATGTACAGAAGGAAGCCGCCCTCATCTAATGGCATCGTTGGGCGCGCAGGAAATTCGAATTCGAGCGCGAATCGCGCCGAAGCCGCGCGCCCCTTGAACCTGGGTTTTTTTTCTATGGGTTTCCTGCGTTGTGAGGGTTCAGTAAGTAATTGTCGTATCCTCTGGTATTCAATTGACAGTCTCCTCGCCGTCAATGCTCTCGTCCTGCGTTGTCGAGTCGTCCCCGGAGCCACCGGTCTGAACGGAGCCTCGTTTCAGACGCGACGAGCTTAGACTTATTGGAGGACCACCGCGTCTGTTAAAAAATTCGTTCCGTTAACCAAACACATTGCCAACAATTCACACAAAATACAGCAATGGCTCCAAAACATCCATTCAGCCAATGAGTGCAAAAAAAACTGTCCTGCTTTCATACATGCTCCCCGTGTCGGTGGAACCATTGCTGTTAATAAGGGAATATCTCCAATTCGAAAATTCAGAGAATTATGGGACTTTGAGGACGTAATGGCACATATAGGTCTGCATTATGCATCTTTTGTTGCCAAAATTCACTCTTAAGGGATTGATATTCCTGAAACTCTAGTTTCTTTCTCGACTTTATTTTGTAACTAGAACACTGTGGGACACAAATTACTGCTTTTAACTGAATCTATCAAATGATGGAAGATGCGAGCGAGTTTTTGTGGCGAAAAAGGTTGCACAGTACAGGGTGTATAAAAAGTAATGGTCATCCGTCCTAGGGGTGAATCTACGGATATTTGTAAAAGAAACATTTTGCAAATACTTCAGCAGCTTATATCTCAATAAGAATTTATTTGCGACATATGGTTCCTTCCAAACTTTTTCTCTTCTCGACGAGTAGAAGGTGTTGAGGTAAAAACAAACTTTAACAATTCAAAGGTGTAGATTCACCCCTAGACGGATGACAATTACTTTTTATACATCCTGTACTGTACATACTCGCGTGCGTTCTAAAAGCCTCAAAGTTTCATCTTCTGAACTTCCTAATTGGCGACTTTGCCTGATAACATCTAAGCCATATATTATTCTCTAAAGTACTGCTTTGCGAATTAAGATTAGGTCTCTCGACTAGCCTGAACGGTATTCTGAACAACTAACCGACAGAAACGGAAATCTTCAAATCGGAAGGGTTTCTGTAACACTTTCTTCGTGTAGAACATTACCTTTTCTTTTTTCCGTGGCACCTAAATGTTATTAAAAATATCATTAAATTACGAATAGTCTATACAATCAGGTTTTAAAGAGGACATCTAAATATCTCCGTTAGTATTATAGATAGAAAAGAAAGTCGAAAAATTTCGAAGATCATCAATGACTTTCAAAAGGCTTCTTTTAAATATTTCTTCTCTTAAACAGTCTAAATGCACTCTTCGACATTTTCTTCCGTCTTCAATATTAACAGAAAAATTTAGTTGTTTTATTATTCCTAATTTCCATGATTAGAGAGTCTCATGTGCCAAGAACACACCTCAGTTTATTCTTAAGGTTCGCCACCTCCCTGTTCAGCTCCTCCTGGGTCTCCAACAAGTCGTCCATTTCTCTCTGCGCTTTCCTCTTCATGGCCTTGTGCCTGCTAATTTCCTCCTCAGCTTCATCGAGCTGCCTCTTCAACGCCTTCATCCTGGCGTTGACCTTCTCAGCCTGCTCCTTATACTGGTCAGAGTTCCTCCTCTCGTCCTCCAACTGCAAACTCAGCTCTTTCAACTTCTTCTCCAGCTTCCTATTAATCTTCTGCTGTGCGAATCTCTCCTTAGCTTCAGTCTCCAGCTGTTCATCCAAATTATTGATCTTGGACTCCAACTGTTGTATCGTAGCCTTGGTTTTTGCCCTCTGAGCAGTCTCTAGCTCGGTCAGCTTGGCTTTCAGCTCTTTGTTCTGTCTCTCGAGCAACAGCTTGTGCGACTCCAGCTTCTGCGTGGTGGACCTCTCAATAGTCATTTCATTTGTCAGCTGTTCGATCGTTATCTGCGCTTTCCTGGCTCTGTCCATGAACAGTTCACCGTTCGATTGTTCCTCCTCCAGCTCCTCTTCTAGGGTCGCAATTCTAGCCTCCAGTCTTCGCTTCTCATCAAGCATCAACGTGCCCTTGTTAGCATTGTTGTTCAACTCCTCCTGCAGCTCATCTCTCTCGTTCTCGGCAGCTCTTCTAGCACGCTCGCTGCTGGCAAAGTCCTCGGTCAACTGCATCAGATCCGCCTCCAGACTCTTCACTTTCCTCTCAGTCTCCTTAGCACTCGCTGCCAACTCGTCCCTAGCAGCTCTAGCCTCCTCAGTCTCCCTAGTGCTATCCTTGATCTGCGCCTGCAGCTTCTTCAGCTGCTTCAACGCGTCCTCTTTGACCTTGTTGTGCATCTCCAGCTGTTGCTCGATATCCTTGTAATCCGCTTCCATTTTCTTGCGTTGCGCAATCGCCGCTGCTCTCTGCTTCCTCTCGTCTTCAAGCTCCGCTTCGAGGTCACGCAGCTGTTTCACTAGACCCCTTCGCTTTTCCTCAGCCTGTTCCTCTTTGGCCTGAAGGTCTCGCTCGAATTGCGCCCTCAAGGCTTGCATGTTCACCTCCAGACGTAACTTCGCGTCCTCCGTGAACTGCAGCTCATCTTCAAGTTCTTCAACCTGAGATCGTTGCTCTGCCAGCTGGGATTCTAAAGCACGTTTTGCCTTTTCTAACTCGTGCACGTTCTTGTCGGCTGTTCCTTGATTGTTCACCAGCTCGTCGAGCTCCGATTGAAGGCTTCGACGAACGCGCTCTAGTTCTTCGACTTTCTCGTTCATCTCGTCGAGTTCTCGAGTCAAGGACAGCACTCGGGTCTCCTTTTCACGGGCCTCGCGCTCCGCAGCGTCTCTCTGCTCCGCGTATTGCTCCGACACTGCCTTCTCTTCAGCTAGCACCTTCAAGAATAACATTAATTGTAAAATTGAGCTTGAATTTGAAGGGCTTGCAAACACTGACTCTACCGTTACTCTCTACGACAATGTAGATACACGTGTTATGGCTGAATGTGAACTATGTAATGATGAGACTTGTTTATGAAGATGGACACCTTACGTACTTGTATAATTGTAGTCAACGAATTAACATTAATTAGATAAATTGACAAAGTGTCCCGACTAACTTGGACACCTTGATTATCTTGCTTATTATTAATGACTAAGAAAAATTATATCCGAAAAGACATATATTATAATTGCAAGATCCGCCTCCCGAAACTAAACAATACTTTCCTCTTTACATTTTTTCTATTTTCAATAATAAGCTAGATATTCATAAATAATTCACGGAAATAGTCCGTAAGGTGCTGCAAAACATTAAATCCAAAAAGATAATGTAGCAACATCAAATGAGTAATAATATTGTTATTAAAAACTCACAGAAAAATCCTCAAACTATCGTTAATAATAAAAAAGTAAATATTCATAAGTAGTACTTATTTCCAACAACGTAATAAGTAATGGTAGTAACGTATAATCAAAGCATAAAAGTTACTTGCACCAAATGAGAATTGTTTTCGTAATTACCTTATCGAAATTCTTCTGCTTCTTTTCCAACTCCAGCACCTTGGCTCTCTGCGCTTCGAGCTCAATAATACTATCCTCCAACTCCGCTTGAATTTTCTTCTTTGATTTATCCAACTTATCATTGGAAGCCTGCAGCTCCTCAACCTGTCTCTGAATCGCTTCCATATCTTTAATACACCTCTTTCTAGCTTCCTCCACGGCTACAGAAGCTTCGGCTTCGTCCTCTGCCTTCTTTTTCGCCTCCGCCAGTTGTACGTTCAAGCAAAATACCTGAGCGAATCAATTAATAATTAATACAGTTGTAGAATAGAAAAACTTGTAACCACACACACACATACACACACACAGAGAGAGAGAGAGAGAGAGAGAAGAAGATTAAAGTGAAATATCATTCAGGCTTTAAATTTGATTAGGCACATGAAGAATATTATAAATTGTGAGTGGTTCTGATGGAAATTGAGTTTTTAACCCTACCTGTTTATCCAACGCCCTCTTCGCTTCCTCTTCTTCTTCCAATTGATCATGCAAACTTTCCTTCTCACTTTCTAATGCTCTCAGTTTAGAGCTCAGCGCCAGCTTCTGCCTAGTTTCCTCCTCTAGTTGCTGTTGGAGCTCAGTAAATTGGGACTCGCAGGTGGCAGAGGCTTTCAGAGCCGCTGAGGCCTTCAGCTCCGCAGCTTCCAGCTGCTGCATGATGCTTTCAGACTCTTGTTGCAACTTCGTAACTCTCTCAACAAGTTCTTGCCTAGTCCTATCAACTTCGGCGAGCTTGGCATTGATCTCAGCAAGCTGTTGCTCCGCCTGTTTCCTCCTCCTGTCAGACTCCTGTCTGCTAGCACTGATAGACCTCAGCTCCGAAGCTAAATCAGCATTCTCAGCC
This sequence comes from Lasioglossum calceatum, assembly GCA_963966675.1. Lineage (NCBI taxonomy): Eukaryota > Metazoa > Arthropoda > Insecta > Hymenoptera > Halictidae > Lasioglossum > Lasioglossum calceatum. The sequence goes on from OZ016548.1 coordinate 2,040,666, forward strand.
TCCAGAGTTCCCTTTGCTTTCTCCAAAACTGCCTTGGTCTTTTTCAAAGCATCCATCTGCTCATTTATGGCAGTTAACTCCTGAGTATGCTTGTGGCGCATGTCTGCGAGTGTGGCCTCGTGCATCGAGGTCTCTTCTTCCAAGTTCTTCTTTAGCGTCGCCAACTCCTGTTCACGCTTGCTTCTCAGCTCCTGCTGAGCCGCCGTGGTATCCAATGAATCCAGCAATTCGTTCTTCAGAGCCTCCAGCTCCTCGTTCAAATCGCGCTTCAGTTTTTCAGCTTTGCTCCTGGCTGCCTTCTCAGCCTCCAAATCCTCCTGCAACTCAGCCAGCTGAGATTCCAACTCTCGCAGTGCTTTCTGCGCCTGAGCCTTCGCCGCACCCTCCTCGTCCATCTTCGCCATCACCTGATTCAATTCTTCCTCGCGTTTCCCTAATTGCAACTGAAGCTCCTCCACCTGTGTCTTTCTCTCAGTCAGCTGTTCTTTCAGGTCTGAGACCTCCGTCTCGATCTTCCTCTTCGACCTATCCACCTCCTGCCTCTGCTGGTGGTCCTTCAACAATCTTTCCTCCAAATCTGCAATCGTCGCTTCGTGTTTAGCCTTCAGTTTTGACAGGTGTTTCGCCTTCTCCTCCTCCTCGGCCAACGTCTGGGAAAGATCATTCGCCCTCTCCTCCAAGATCTTCTTCTCCTTTAACAACTTCTGATTTGTGTCATCGGACAATGCGAGGTCCTCTTCCAGTTTCTTTATTTTAGCGTCGCATAGCACTTTCTCCAATTGCAGCTTCTGCCTGGCGGCTTCTTCTTCTTCCAGCTGTTCCTCAAGGTCACTGATATTCAGCTGCAGCTTCTTCTTCTCCTGAGTCAACGCCGCGCTCCTTTCCTCTTCTTCTTCGATCCTCGCTTCCAAATCATGAAGAATTTCTTCTAGTTCCTGTTTCCTCGCCGCTAGTCTTGCTCTCATCTCCTCAGCTTCCGCGCATAATTCTACTTCAGCTTGTAATTGCTCAGCTAATACGGTCTTCTCTTCTATGGCTTGCTGGTATTTCCTTTCATACTCCTGTGAAGAGTGTAATTGCAGTTCCAGTTTGTCCCGCACTTGCTTCAGCTCGTCCTCTTTCTGTGTCAACTTCTCCTCCTGCTTCGTCACCTCTAATAATGGTTTCACTTTGGTGTACAAACGCCACCATTGCCAATTTCTGAGTTTCAAGTATGCCGCGCAGTTTCTTTGAATGATTCGGATGGCGTTCAATTGCTGGAGACGCTTTTGATAATTCCGACGAGCCAGGAAACCGCGGCAGAACGCTTGGAAGTTGACGATTATGTCGGTGATTTTGTAATCACGCTCCTCTTCAAGGTGGGCTAACACGCCGGCGCGAAAGAAGATCTTTGATTGACCCACCCGGTACAGATTGGGATCTAGTTCCAGCGCCTGAATCTAAAATTAAAGAAAATACACGTGAGTATCTAACATAGTTTTTATATCGAATATAATCACCACCATCACACATTTGACCACCTTCTCCGGCTATACCCTTCTTCAAAAGCCAGAAATGTCGAGAATTTACTTAAAAATATATTTACCATTTTTTCACACGCCTTCTTCCCATCCATGAATCCCTTGGGAATAGCATTAGGTGTTAGAAGTTCGTATCTCTGTCTAAACTCCTGGAAGGGTATCCTGTTCGGGAATCCTTGACGGCAAATTCGAATTCCTTCCAGTACACCATTGCATCTCAACTGTTCTAGTACCAGAGGAGCATCGATCTTCCCAGCCCGTTTCTCATGATTCGGTATAATACATCTGACAAAGTTAGGATTAGTATTTCTGAGAGTGACCATCAGTTTCGCCAATTGCTCTTTGTACAACTGTGAAACCGTTCGGAACATTCCTTTCCTGGTCCTTGCACCGAATTGCGTGTCTGTTAAAGCTTGTTGGGCCATCCCAACAATCTCAGCGTCTTTCCAGATATGACAGACGAAAGGATCCTGCGAGTTCTGCAGGAGGCTGACCACATTTTCATTCAGAGGATCCATGTTCTTCATCAACCACTTCGCTGCAGAGTAATCGACCTTTCCAGCATAATGTATGATAGCAAAGTCTGCGACACCTCTGAAGTCTGTCTTCATAAATTTAGGGTGTACACTGTGAGCTCCCACCAATTTCTCTACGAACGTTTTGTCTGTGGCTTTGGGGAACCAGCACTCCTCGTCCAATAGTGCCATGATACCTAATTTGAAATTAGAAACAGCTCTTTAGTCCCAGCATGTGATTAATAGGCTGCAGATCTTTATGCAAAATAAAAATGTTCTGCATTGATTGTGAGCAGCAGGAGTAAAATAAAAATGGATTTCATCCCTTAATGTTCTTGTTGCATTAAAAACAACGTTACAATATTCTTAAATTTTTCTAATCTTTCATTGTTTTATATTTCATCCAGCCAATTTCTTCATAAATGCATAAAGATCCGTAGTGATTAAGAAACACCTCGAGAAATCGGCTATACTTTTGTTATAAATGCATATCTTCCTCTAAAAAAATTACTAAATATACTGCAAATGTTATTCTTTCGAATGTTAATCCTTAGAAATAAATATTCCTTCTCTAAAATTGTGAAAAACTAATTATTTAAGTATTTACTAGTGTATATAGCCCCTAAAAGACTTTGACCTTACCCATGGGCTTGTCGATGAGATCAATAGTTGGCTGCAGGTCCAGTCCAAAGTCAATGAACTTCCATTCAATACCCTCTCTCTGATATTCCTCCTGTTCGAGGATGAACATAGTATGGTTGAACAGTTGCTGCAGTTTTTCATTGGTGTAGTTGATGCACAGCTGTTCGAAGCTGTTCAGCTCGAAGATCTCAAAACCAGCCATATCCAGGATTCCAATGAAACTGGCTCCCTGTCTCTTTGTTCGATCTAGGGACCTGTTGATCCTATTTACGAGCCACCTGAACATCCTTTCGTAGCAGGCCTTGGAAATTGCTTCGACAGCAAACTCAACTTGCTCTTTGGTCTGCGCCTTGGTGACAAAGTCCCTGCCAACCTTGATCCTTGGCTTCAAAAATGCTTTTGTCATCTCTGTAACGCTTAAGCCCAAGAGGTGAGAGATCTTCTGGGCAACCGTGTTGTCTGGCAGTGTAGCCTGGTCCGAGTTCCTTTCCTGGCGAAACTGCATCGACCCAAACAGCATCACTGCGGACACTATACGGAAGATAGAAGAGAAGTCCTCGTTGGTCATGCCCATTATGTGCATCGACTTTACTGTCGAGAAGAACTCTGCTGAGTCATCCACTCCTGGTACTGGCAATGCGCCATTTGAGAGGAATGGATAGTGCTTTGGGTCCTCCAAAATGAATTCCTCTAAAAATTTTTATGAACGTTGTATATTTAGCATATAAAAAATATGCTAAGTTTAACCCCTTGTACTATAATATCGAGTCAGACTCGCGATGAAAACTTCAAACAGAATCTGCTACATACGTATGTTGTTAGTCTCCTTTGCATTGAAATGAAATTGTATTTTATTATAGTTCTCTTTTTTTCTTAGTAAATTATAAACGTTAAAAAAGTTCTCATCATTGTAATCGTGAACTAAATCGTAGTGCAAAGGGTTAATAATTTCTTCTTTTTTCTTCACTCACTTTTCTGCTCTGCCGAAGCACCTGCGAGGAGCTGGTAGAATATATGGAAGGTCCTTTCGTCCTTTGCTTGTCGAATTGCTCTCGATTTCTCCAGGAGATAAGTTTCTATGTTTGCTCCAGCTATGTATCCTGATGCGTCAAAGTTTATTCGGATAAATTTGCCCTAGATGAATATGATAAATAAATATTCCGTGGTATCAATGTAATCTCAAATGTAAATTATTAGCATTCCGCAATGCCAATAATTACTGTACTATAAGTTTCCACACAGAATAAATGCCAGAACTTACGAATCGAGAAGAGTTATCGTTTTTCACAGTCTTGGCATTGCCGAAGGCTTCCAGAATGGGATTTGCTTGCAGAAGTTGTTGCTCCAATTCACCCTATTGTCAAAAATCATTCAATTAATGAAGACACAGCATTTCGAACTTCCAAACAACGAACATGTATTGCCATCGTCCATTTAATGCTCTACTGCTCTAATTTTATCTAGTATTGTTATAAATCAAACAATATAAACATCTGTTGAAAAGTAAACATATTGTTACAGTGAAAAAGCCACTCTCAGATTAAGCAACGATTGTTCTTATGCTAAACAAATATTAAATATATTAAATAGTATTATCCAAAGTACATGACTAATGTAATTGATTAATTACGATGACCTACCAGAATCATAACTGAATAATTGACAGCAACAGTTACAGAAGCGAAAAACTTCGAACGTTTCAATTTTAAAAATGTTAAGAAAGTAAAATACAGAAGTTCTAATCATGAGCAGACATTTCATCAATCTTAAAATTAATTATATTAATAATCGAAACAACAATTGAGGAAGAGCTGCAAATATTTACATTGGTGATTGAATAATTTTACAGCAGCCTTTCTAAATTGTCATTTTTTTGTTGTGTTACATGTTGCATGTTAGTAATTAATTTGTAGTTAAAACAATTTTTGTGTTATCCACAGAACACACCAATTTACTGAAAAATGTGAAATAAAAGGGAGAAACAATAACAAGCATACAATACACACACATACAAGCACGACACAGGACACATTAATAAGTAATTCAATTAATCGACTCTCACGTTAATTACCGCAAATTTATCCGAAACGCATCCCGAACCCTAAATCCAGTGTGCAGCGAGCAAGACAAGGGAGATATTTGTGTTACAATTCGACAGAACCTTCTATTCTTTTTTAGATAAACAAACTATCTTAAAAATGTCCCCGTTAAATCAACACCAAGTTGTTAGTATTAAAAGTGTAATTAGATTGGGCGTGGAGGTCGTTTTCTCGCAAAAGAACAACATATAAACGAATACACGATTAATTAGAGTACAGTGGTGCTCGGATAACGGTGTCCACATAATTCTAATTGCATCATTATTTTGAAATCTTTAGTTAACTTCAAATTTATTTTAGGAACTAAAACGTTCCTGTAACATTTTTATGGAAAAATAATCATGCAACAACTTTTTTGTATTAAAATAATAGCATACTACTTTTATAAACAATAAAAATAGCATATTTACACCGAAATTTTTTATAAAATTTTTCATTGAATAAACAAAAAATGTAAAATATATATTTGTTAATGAATTTAGGTGGTAAAAAAAAGCAGACTATAATCACCGCATCACTGTACTCAGAAAAAAACAGCTTGAACAAAGGACAGTACACAATATTTGTTAGAAAATTATAATGAAAGGTTATTTTTATGTAAAAAAATTTAATTTTGGAATTTGCGTTGTTTATTGATCAAAGCGAAGGAAAACGTGGGTAAATAAAATACAAAAAAACAATAGGCAAAGAGCAGATATAGCAGCGTGATTATTGCGTGAACAGAATTGTTGATCATTTTATTGTTTTGACTTACTATGATTAATGCCGGACTCGGTGTCTAGGTGTGTTGTGGCCGTTGAAAGTCAGCACCGGGAACGAAAGAATGTGCAAAGTTAAATTCACGAGTCCAAGGTCATTTGTGCATTATTTTGTCCTGCTTTATTTTATTGAAGCTTCCCTTGCGCACCAAACTAATTATTAAACAATTTGTACAACGAAGATATGTGCTTCGAATCAAAATTAGGGTAACGAGGGCTGTCAGCGTGATTCATACTCGTGGGATCCACTTTCATTCAATTATTCAAGTTTTAATCTATTCGTTTAATTTTTGCCTAAAGAAATCAGAAAAAGAAAATTAATTTTTACATGCGTTATTTTTTATAGCGATCTCAAAGTTTTCATAATTATTGGGGAATCGTTGAATGATTACATATACATAATAACATTTGAGCAAAATGTTTAAGTATCACATGGTAATAAAATTCAAATCGTGAAAAAAATCGTATGGTTTATCTTACTTTCAAATTTTTCTTTGGCCAAAAAAACCGGAGAGATAAAATCAGTTTCTAGAAAATTTTCGAATTGAACGAGGTTTCCAAAGTTCAACCTATGGTAACTCAGTGGGAAAAAAAAGATACAGCAACCTCTTTAGGCTGATTTTAAAGGGCAACTCTACTTTCACTTTCCCGAGTTGCATCGTTTTTGTAAATACTCTCGCATTGAAAATTCGGCCCAAAAGCAAACACTGTTTTTTCCTCGAAAATCTGACGAAATCATTGTAAACGAGTTTTAAAGAATTAGCGTGTCGACACCACGAATGCGAGGGGCAAAGTCTGCCCGTTCGAATGAGTACATAAAATCCCATATGTGATTTTCCGTGGCCGTTCATATCGCGGTCTGAATGGATAGTGTGCCAAAAAACCGATGTTTTTCCTGAAAGAATCTCGCCGCAATAAACAATAATTCTAAGCATCGTTCCGGCCGATGGAATGCATAATTAATTCCACGGGATTAAACGGCGTGACGCGGCGTCACGTGTTGCGAAACCCTTGGCGAGCCTCGTTTAAACAATTTCGCGTTCGAAACGCAGCTGCCGCGCGGCCTGGCAAGCGTCGAATTATGAAACGGCGGCGACGCCGATTTTTTCCTATATAAGAGCAGAAGTTTCGAGGCGGCGCGGCGCTCGGTGACTCAGAAACTACTCGAGTGACTCAAAGCCGAGTTAGGCCGATAAGTGGATCGTTTCGCTGAAAAAGGAGAGATCCTTCAAGAGCCAGTGATCTATGATGGCCTATCGCGATCGGAGAACAGACTCACAGTATTCAACAATCTCGCAACCGGGCCCCGACCGACGCGTTCAATTACGCAACAACTTTTACGCGCCAAAATCGAAAATCCAACATTTCTTCGACTTTCTTAACACGCTGACATGTACAGTTTGAAATTCTCTATAACGAAAAGTACTGGACTATTTATGGCTAGAAACCATTAAAACATATTTAATATAATTGACAAATATTCCACTGTTTTTTCTTTTTTAAAGGTACATCTTTTGAAATGCTGGTTTTTTGCTGTAAGTGACTTAATACGTTCTTGTGGAGTGTAGAGAATAAGAAATTGCATTGAAAATATATAAATTTCATTTAAGAAAATACATAGAAAATATATAGGAATCCATAAAAAAAACTGCTAGTGGTAAATTGTGTGGTTCATGGAATCATCGAATTTTCATTTGAAATAGTTTTCCGTGTCGGCAACGGTTCTGTAAATATTTTACTTATATGAACTGGACCCCCTTATCTATATTCTTGCAAATTCCTTAAAAAAGGGGGGAAGGAATAGTCAAGTATTAAAAATGGCGAAATCATATGTCAAAGAATAATACATTATAAATGTTAATTCTATTGCAACATCTATATTCATCTCCTCATTTAATTAAATTAACCGAGTTCTTCATTAAATTAGTCCGAATTTATGAGGGATTTCACAAATCGAAATAAGATAAAATATTTTGGGTGAAAGTGCTGAGTGAGTTGTGAAAGAGAAAGTCCTGCGGAATTTATCGACGACGGTCGATAATGTAGAGCCACGACGCGCGAAAGTTTGAATTTAGAAACAGAGGAGTTGTCTGGTTGGGTCTCAGAGATCCGGAGAATCTAAAGAATAAATACGAACAGACGATTTGGATAGCCTTTCTTATAGAAACTCACTGAAAGAGGATAAGTAAAAGAAAAATTATAAAAAGTAAGGAAAAAGAATGCAGATAAAATTCCACGAAGATAAAATACTGAGTTTATACAGATTTTGTTTGCTTCTGTCTGTTGGAACAAGTGACTCACTGTTGTGTTTACATAAACTGTCATCGGAAACTCGTTATCACTTGTAAGATAATGATAAAAATTGTAATATTATAGTATAATGGAATGGCGCAGACTGAACTTTGAATTTTGAGTTTGTAAAAAGTATATGTATATGTACAAATGTGTTCTACAGTTTTTCATGGTTCTCTATAAATAAGCTTCGATTACAGAGTGTACAGAGAGGAAACTCAGTGCGGGGAAAAGTTCTTTTTGTAAAAATTAAGAAAATATGGCTACTATAAAAATAGTTAAAAAATATAGACTAGCAAGGAAAGTATGTACAACTACACTTTTCATTGATACAATTCTGTGATCGTATATGCGTAAATACCGTTGCACTTCTGTACACAAGTAAAATGACACCTCAGAAAAATGCACTCTCTAGGTTTTTACATCTGCTACCGATGAATCTAGCGAACTCCCCAAATAAATTCGGGAGAAACAGTCCAGCCAGAGCAGATCTCCAATCAAATTAGCCTTGGAAAAAGAGATGAAACCTGGAAGCATTTCGTGATTGGCTTACCGCGTTCGATTTTGGCTTTGAGGCAGCAACGTACGCCAAATATTGGATCACTTTCTTCGTGTTTTCGGTTTTTCCCGCGCCGGACTCGCCGGTGCATAAAATCGACTGGTCCTCTCGATCTGTTAACAGAATTGCCAGGAAAACATTAATCTATATCTAACTAAGTATTCGACGTCATTGTTAATCTGTATTTGTCCCGTTTGTCAATTCTCTGTTTCTCTCTCATTTACTTTTATTGTTATCTAGAAACTTTACGATTTTTTATTATTTCATTTAATAGTTTATTTTTATATACTTAGCGTTTCTTCACGAAAAATTGAACACAAAATATGGAGTAGCATTTTTTTATGCAATGCTCAGTTTCAAAGCAATTCAAGTTTAAAGATTTCTTAAGATTCAAACTGAGCGCGCTGTCATGTCACGTGACGCGCCGCTTCCCCCTCTCCTCGTCGAACTGTGCGGACGGGCTATGCCAATTTTGAAACTTGATTTGCTGAAAAACTAAAAACCTCCAATAAAAATATTTTGTTTTACACTTTCTATTAATTTTTGTGTTGGGTATCGGATGATGTTCTCTTCTTAGCAGAAAAAATAGATGGATCGGTTTAATTACCCTGAAGCATGGAACGATATGCAGTATCGGTGATGGCGAAAACATGCGGTGGAACCTCGTGTCTTTTGATACCCTTGTACCTCTCCATTATCTTTTCCGTGTAGATTGACAGTCTCTTGTATGGGTTCACAACCACGCAGAAGAGCCCGGAATATGTCTGCAATCACATAATTGATGTCGTAAGTAATTATATCATGAGGAAAAAATTTGGTGATTGATGAGTATGTATACTTTTGCTTCTAATTGGTCTTTTGTAGAAAGAGTATATCTATAGGGTGATTCTGTTATGTTTTGATTAATAATTTGATGTATTATCAATAGACTGCGGATCTTTATGCATTTAGAGCTCACGGAAATTTCCAAAAAATGCCAGAACATAAAATTCGATAGAATTCAGTACGATTTTTATTTGTTTTGGATCTACAAAGGCTGTTTCCGTTAAAAAAAGATTTTATTTCATTCCACTTTCTAAAAATTTGTCTATAAAAATTGGACATTGCATTAACATCCGCAGTCTAATTATCAACTAAAAATTACAGCCTTGTCGAAAAATATTTATCAAGTAGTCAATGATACAGGATTAATTAGTGACCAGTAATTAGACTGTTAATCACTGTGTAATCACTTGGCTTAATAACATTATAGCGTGGCATAATTACCATTGTGCAATTACAATCTCAATTAGTGCAGGATTTTCTTTGTATTATCAGCTCATTTAGAAAATAAGATTATTAAAATCTTGAATTCAGTGCGGATAGAAATTACTAAAATTAATGATGTGGTAAAATTGCCAACTGATCAATTCTGATTTCCAATCGGAGTATTTATTTGTTTATATTCTGTCAGTCCCCTTAACATGACAAGATCAATAAAAATTGGTACATAATAATAAAATGAAAAATTTCTTGTAGGATATTAAAAGTTGTACTGATTTTCCATTTTTCTTTTCAACACTATAGCATTGGCGAGACCCTTGCTGGCTTTAACACCGCATGAATAATTTACGAGTTGAACGAAAAGAAAAGATAAAGTGTGCGTCACCATTCAAGAAAGATGAGCAAGCGGATCAGTTTACACTTTACACAAATTCATGCCGACGTGTAACCCTGAAAATATGTCGTTTCGAAAGCGGCTCATGATATTTTTCCAATTTTTCTAAGCTCTTATTAAACATTGATTCACTCAATTTATTTCCGAATTATCTTTTACGTATTGAGAATAATCTAAGATTTATTTCTCAACATTTTACGGTCATTCGTTTTCCTTCTATATTCTTCCATGTACATATTTTAAATTTTTATTCTGTTCAAAATTATCTAAAATTTATAACTTAATTTTTTCCAATTATTCATTTTAAACTTTCATCTTCTTAAGTATTTTCTAAACTTCATTTTTAAAAGTAAATAAAGCTATTAATTTTCTGGAGGGTTTTGTAGGATTTATTGTTTGAACAAAGACTGTCTGTTTACGAGATATTGTATAGAACAATTGTTCAAGAAGGCTCTCTCTCTGAGCAGAACACTTGCAACAATAGTCAGCGAGATAGCAATGGTACCGGTAGTGGTTTGATAAGAGGTTAAATAACTCTTGTTCGCCTCAGTACTACTGATAAGAGGATAATGGCAGGTTCATGGTGTCTTCACTGAAATAAACCGATGACCTAATAATCACTGGCAATAATCTTATTGTCACGCAACATGGACCTTGTATTGTCAACTGCAGACTATGTCCCGATTATATCTCCAGAAATTTCTAGTCTTAACAATACTCCAGATACAGAATCCTGTACGCTTTATCAAAACTAAAACGTACCTCTAGAATTAAATACTACTATCTTCAAACATTTACCAAAATATAAGAAAATCAACTGTTGAAATATTGACCAGAAAATTAATTAATACAAGTTCAATTAATCCTTTCGATGTTAATAAAAAGACAAAATATAGAATGACAAACCAAATCTTTAAGTATTAGACTGAGCATAAAATAAATTGTGCCCAGTGAATAAAAATTCAATCAAGTCTTTAATAGTATCTTAAAGTCCAATACAAAATAATAAATGAGTATATAATATAGAAACTGAATTAATTCTAAAAATATTAGACTGATCACAAAATAGATTAATCAAAATTCACAAAATATCAATTATTCAAAATTGATTCTTAAAATATTCGACTGATCAGAAAACCAATTAATAAAATCCAATCTATCCTTGAAATTTTAGAGGGACTAGAAAATTAATTCTTAAAACACTAATGAAAATACAAACTAATAAAATGTAAGGTAGCAAATTGATTCTTGAAATATTAATGAAGCAGCCCACTAAAAAGATATTAAATAACTCATTAATTTTTGGAGTACTACATAAATAGCTGATGCGCAGCTGATCCAATTCCTGTGGGATTTTCTTCAATTTATTAACATTGCAACGGTTAACAGAGACCAGAGAAAAAACTGTTCACAGTAAAGTGGTAATCCGCGGCTATTCGATTCCTTTTTTTTAAACAGAACTCCCTCTCCTCCGAAGGGACTCCGAAACCGGTCTCTCCGTGAGTGTTGTGTCGTCGACCTGCCTAACATTCCTGCTTATAGAGCTTACTAACAATCACCGCCTCCAACTCCCTCTTAAGGAAAACGGCATCTTTCCTTTTATTGGCTCTATCAAACGCCAATAAGCAACTGCATTATTCATCCCGCTCTGCGATAAATACGATCTGTTATAAATCCACCGTAATTGGATGAAAATGGAATATTGAAATCATGTTTTAAAATTCGACGAAAAAAAGAAAGTCCCATAAATCACGGTGCAACGGTGCATCCTCTTGTGTTTTGTGCGAGAGGAAACCCAAAACGTGTTCTGGGAACCTTGAGATTCCTCTCCTTTTTTTTGAAGCACACTTTTCCTTCGACCGATAAAGAAACGCTCGGCTGCTTTCATTGAAATTAAATTAATGAAACAGAATCTCCAAAAATAAGAAAAAAACGAAACAAAATTTCAGAAAATGCAGAAATTCATCAAAATGTCTTTCACTGTGTTTGCCATCGTTCTTTGTATGTGTATAGAATAAAATTGTCATGCAACAAGAAATAAGTAAAATGTAATTATAAGAAAAACGAAAAATTTCAAATACAATTATACGAGCTAAGAAAAATATGAAGTGTTATAAATAGTAAAAAGAAAAGAAATGATGAATAACATCGTAAGAAATAAAATGCAATTTTAGAAAGTAAGGAGCAAATAAACTGAAATTAAAGAACGTCAGACGAGATAAAATATCAAGAAACAGGAACACATAAAATCTCATTTAATTGAATTCATAAAAGGTCATAAATGTACAGGGTGATTCACCAAACCGGCTGTCATCGTTTTCCTGAAACTGGCCGGTGCACTTTAACGCCTTTAAAGGGAAAGTTGCATAATTTAAGCGACGTGCATACTGCATCCAATTTTTGCAACAGTGTGTTTCGACTCTTCCGAGCCGCGACTTCTCTCTCAAATTAAAAAACCATGATATAAGAGCAGAAAAATGATTGCCATGATGAGTTCCTCGTGACGTCATGAAGGTTTTGTGAAATAGAAAGTTCATGAGGCATCGCGTTCCCGGTATGGTGACGCATAACCATGGAAATTTGTGAATCCCCGTCGCTCTTATTTCTTTTTCCCGGTTTCCTCAAGTTTGAGGGGGACTAAACGAGACTTATGGCAACGAAAAATTCCAGAACAAGTGGATTATGGTTCATTGGTCCAATGATGTTTTTAAGTCGACTCGGAGGAAGCTGCACGCGGTCGATTCAAACGTGCAAATCTTTTTTCGGACTAGCTAACCTTTTCGGTTGCTCAGATCTTCATCTGATGGATCTTGGCTCGCGCACACGCTTCTGGATCCGATCTAGCGATCCAAAACAGGCCTAAAATCTTCTGGTATTTTATTCATATAGTCGCCAGTAATTTTTCTAATTTTTCCGGCGTTCAATTTTTGCAATTGTAGCAAAGCTTCTCTTCAAACTGTCATAACTACGTGGAAAACAATCGGACAGCATTCTACCTGTGCTCATTTTAAAGGGTGAGATCTCTTCTTTTCGCTTGGCCTAAATTAAAATTAAAAAAAAAATAATGTTGCGCCAAGGAACAAGATAGAGAGTAAAATCAAAACGTTTTACAATTTTCCAAATTGAATCGTCTGTACGATAGTCAAAACATTTTTTACTGGCTCAAACCACCACCGATTTAAATACCGAAATCTACTCTTTGTAAGGAGCCCACAGAATTTGATCGATGATTTTTTTATTGACGCTTTATCGTGTCTCGAACGGAGAGTGCACCGCGTGAGATTTTCAATGTAAAACGCCCTCTCAATGCCTTACTGGAGAAGTAACTTAAAAAGAGAGCAACTTAGGCTAACTGAAAGTAGAAACTTCGCCTTTTACAATGAGCCTAAGTAGATCGTGATCCGATCATTTTTCACGAAGCTGTAATAGTGTAAACATAGTAAAGAGGTTTCAATCTAAAAATTTTGAAGGAAACCACATCTCCAAACATTCGATAGTTATGTGGTACCTAAATATTTCTAAGAAGATCAACTTAGAGGTGCTGAGAGTAGAGACTCGGTCCTTTAAATTGAGTCTAAGTAGATGATTCTCTCATTCTTCTCCACAAAGTTATTCAAACAAATGAAGACGTATCAGTCTAAAAATGAAAAGACCTCGAAGACCTTCTCTATATTGCTCGCTATTTGGTACAAAACTATTTCGAAAGAAATAAACTTGGGGGTGCTAAAAGTACAAAATTCGCCCGTTATTTTGAGTCCAAGCAGACAATTCTCTCATTTTTCTTCACAGAGCTGTAACAGTTTGAATGTTACCAATACGTCATCTTTAAAGATTCGACAATCCAATTGTGACCATACCGAAACGGGAAAAAATGGTAAAAAGGAAGTCGAGCCTCGCTGCGAAGGAAGAAGGAAGAAGTTGGCGTTGTTGGGGGGGATATGGGTGTGTGACGAAGCGTGTACAGCGAATCTATCCCAGAATCTGTGCGGTTTCGTCAGAGAGTTCGGTTTCTTTCCTAAGAAGACCGAAACTGTTTGTTGACTATAAATGGCACGAAGTCTTCAGCGAAACTGAAGCTCTTTCTCTTTCCCTCTTTTACTCGCGGTCGGCCTGGTGTACAGTATAGTGAGCCGGCGTTTATGGCACCGCGAGGAAGCGGGTTAAGGACACTCCTCCTTATAAGGATTCCTCCTTGATCGGTCTCATTCTCTTTACTTCTCGCTTAAATTTGATAGATCGAGATGCGTTACAGCTGCTGCGCTCCGATCTACTTTTACGCTAATTGCGACCGCTATGCTGCACACCGATTTTCACGCCGCGAATTATTGAAGTTCAAACATCGCTTCACAATTTACCTGAATAAGTATAATTTATACTCATTCTATGAAATACACTGTGGAATCAAATTATTAATTTTTAATTTTTAAATGAACGTCCAACTACACTCGAACTCTTATCATTTTTGTAAGAAATATTAAAAAAATGTATTTTTCGTGGACATTGTGGCTCTAATAATTGAAATATCCACCGTATATTTGATATTATCATTTTTAGAATTTAATTCAATTTTATAACTTTTTGTAATTTGTAATTTGAATGATTGTATATAATTTCATAACTTTTACAACTGAATTTCATTTTATAAATTTAAAGGAAATTTATATAGTATTATATACAAATTTCGTAGATTTAAAATACAATACAATCTTTATAGAACTCTGCTGGAACACTTTTCTATATTTATAACCTTCAAAAATTGCTAAATTATTTCTATTTATATACATGATCCTTCAAAAATTACTGGAATTGTATTTCTCATAGAAATGACCCTCAAGAAATTACTAATTATGTCTACTTATAAACATGCTCGTGAAAAATTGATGAATTACTACTTTTTATGCATACGCACCTTAAAAAAATTACAAAATTAAAGCATTTATGCATATTCTTCACTGTATGACAATCGATAAACGTATCTAATCCATCCTTAATTAGTGATAAAATTAATCTCAATTATTGGAGCCATAAATAATATTCCGACGAGATTCTTATTAAAATTTCTTAAAATAGACGTTCGTAAACAAATGTTTGGCAGTCTGTGGATATCGCGTGAATTTTTATTTTCTGGATGATCTTATAGATCATTTCCAATACCGATCATAATTGGAACAAATTTTGAACAGTGCTGTAGCCGTAGCTATATTTACAAATCTACCAATTTTAATCGAACTTTTTCGACGGTCTAGATGGCAGAGATTCGTATGATTTCAAAACATTGCACGGAATGCGATATATTGCGGATCGAAAGAAAAAAAATCAGCACGTACGAGGCACATGCATGACGTCATTCCTTCGTGTCCTAGAATGCCTGCCATACGTAAGCAGATATTTCTATATCGTAAGGCCCAATCGACACTCAAATTCTTTTTTAATTGATCCCGACGAAAATCGGAAGATTCTTTGCCGGATCCGAGTCTCGTGAAACCTCTATTATCGGAACACCCGTTATCTAGACGCTACATCTATTAGGCCACCTTACAAGTAACGCAAATCATTCCAGATTATCAATTTTTTCCATATTTATAAACATCATCTCACGTTTTATCATCTCTTACTTGATGTTTATAAACATGATTATTAGACTGCGGATTTTTATGCAAGAAATAGAAACTAAATTAAATTCTTTCCTTTTAAATTTATTCCTTCCCTTAACGATTTCAATAGACGAGAAATCTTGAGGAGAAATATTGACATCTTCAATTTTCATTCTCAATTTTGCTATAAATGCATACAGATCCGCAGTCTAATGACTATATACCACACTTCTGTAAGACAACAATCACGTTTTGAAGATTTTTGGACATTCGCCAC
Source organism: Lasioglossum calceatum (assembly GCA_963966675.1). NCBI lineage: Eukaryota > Metazoa > Arthropoda > Insecta > Hymenoptera > Halictidae > Lasioglossum > Lasioglossum calceatum. The sequence goes on from OZ016548.1 coordinate 2,056,579, forward strand.
TACTTATGGGGTCATTTGACATTGTTTATTGTCTGAGCTCGTTCGAATTTCGGTGAATGAAAATTATAAGTTTGAAATATTTTTTATGCTCGCACACTGTTCCCCGTTCGATTCTCGATGCTCCCCTAATCGCTGGAAACTTTGTACAACCATATCTCGTGTAACCGCAGATTACATAGTGTGGATACATAAGTTGCACAAAATTTCCGGTGATAATAAAATTTGGACAAAACGATTAAGCCTGGAAGAAACCTTCTTTAGTCGGCTTCTCAAAAAAATATTAAAAAGTTACTGCATGGTGCTCTTTGTTGAAAGGATTGTTAACATTTAGTAAATTATTTCTTCTTGAGCTACGACTCTTAAAAAAGATAATAAAGTTGTATTCTTTGTAGAAATGACCCCTAAAAAATGATCACACTATTTATTACTGTAGATATGACTCTTAAAAATTACTAGAATTAAATTCTTTATAAAAATCATCTTTAAATATTACTAAATTTTTTCTCTCTCTTTATAGAAATAACACTAATTAAATTACTAAACAATTTATCTGTATACATATGACCCTTAACAGCTTATTAGAATTGTTTGTTAAAGAAATGTCCCCCCACAATTACTGAATGTTACTGGTATGGTGTTCTTTATAAAAATAACCGTGCAATGACAGGAGAAAAAGTAGAAATTCCTTTATAGCCTTCCATACTAAAAAACACAGTGACTCAATGTTACGTGGAAGTAAGATAGGGCAGTGGTATCAGTTTCTGATAACAACTAAGAGACAGGACATATTGCGGCCGTCCAATAACACGAGAATTCTACCTTCCCTCCATTTAAAATGATTTTTCAAAAATCCAATTGCAATTATAACGTTTCCTGCGTTTGCTTGAAAACTCTGATAGCATCAACAAGTGAATGCTCTATCAGTAACTACTTAGACCTAATGATAGCTAATGCTTTTTCTGTAATATGCTGTCTGTGTATTTGCTAGTAGGCAGAATATTAGGTTCCGCGATAAGAAAAGATAAGGATCATTAGAATGACCAGTGTTGCTTTGAATAAGCAATTGTTAAGTGAAAACGCTTGTTAACTTGCAATTATATCTTGAAAGTAATTGCTTTTGTCGGAAAGATCGTATTTTCAACTTATGTAGATACTTTTTACATGAAACATATTGTCATGAAATAATTAAATTTGATTAAAAAATGTTTTGGAAAGAAATATCAAATTTCAATTTTGGGAATTACATTTTCGGAACTTTGGCAATTATATAAGATTCTTTTACACAAGAAATAGTTCGTTGATTATTTGAGAAAAAGAATGGGGCCATTCAAATTTTCCATGCTGAGATTAGCAATCACCTCTGTAATATACTTTGTCCTAACTTATCAAAGGTGATAGCTGATTTATGACATTACATAGCTCCACTATGAAGATAGGTACAGTGATATGATAGTTTATGTCAAAAATAGTAGGCAATTGCTAAATAATTAACAAGATAATCAAACCCTACTAGATGTTTAACTTAGGTCAGCACTACGTTTACAAATCTATGCACTTTTTTCAGTAACAGAAATCAAAAAACTAGTTATTTAATTTGAAAATAATAATGATCAAATTTCAATTTTTTAATAGCCCTTCACAAATTTAACTTAATGCCATTCTCAAAGAACAACATTTTTTTCTAATATTCATCAAATAAAATGTTTCTCAATTTTCATGAATGTAAAACTTGGTTTACATTGTCTCAATTATCTACAGTTTGAGTAACTATAATGAAATTGCAAAATACATACTTGCAAAGTACAAAAATAATTTATGTATTTTGCAAAATATGATATATTCCAAACAGTGTATAATTTTATGCATAACTCGTTTCGTATGAACTCAGTTTCTTTATTATAATTGAGCATTGTTAATCTCAATCGCAATAAACCGAGAAATCTAGATAAGGAAATACTATATGATACTAATTATAGATTAAAACACATTACAATAAAACACGGAAACCTACAGATGCGGAATATAAATAAAATTAATAAAAGCTGCACCCATTGTACAACTATAATCAGGTCAAGTTTCTATTGTTTTCGAAAGAAACGCATTCCTCAGATATTATCTAAGAATAAACCTTCTCACATCGAACAATAGTAATCATTGTCTTTGTGTCCACTATCATTCGGTTTCCCAACTTTCATTAGTACAATCATAACTCCAATAGAGAAACTATAACAATTTTTAAAGAACTGTGATAAACAACTAAGGATTTATCTTAGCGAACTCATTACTCAATTGCAGAATTGATTGTAAACCAACAAACTATCCAATTTAATTATCATATAAAATAAGATTGTAAAGCTTCTTTCTGTAATGCAATCGTTCAGAAGTCTGTTAACACATTTGCTACCAGTGTTTGTTTCTATTTTGTGGTTACAACATTATATGAACCACAATTCATCTTTTAAAATTCCTTAGCGTTATGTTGCATCTTATCATTTCGAACAAAGAAACACTTGGGTGTGTCGATGAGATAAATTCTTTTTACGTAAAAAATACAGCGTATAGTACTTGACTGTAACTGTTACAAGAGTGAAACATTACCGCACGGAAGTAATAATCTCCTCGAATATCATGCTATGCGTTACGATTCTAAACAATAATGATACTGATAACAAACACATCAACGGTTCTCCTACAGACAAACTGGTAAGGGAGGAGCACTATGTATGAACTTCACAACGCTACAGCTGATTCTACATTTTTGGAGCTCCCAAGGTTAAGAAAACCTCTGAATCACTATGCTACATTCCTGAAAGGTACGAGAGCAAGTGCTACCTCTTGTCAAAACTCGTATGACAGTAAAGCAGTAAAATCTGTCAAACTCACATAGATGAGGCCGGAGTAGTATCTGTCTTTGAGGTTATGCAGCACGGAGGCTTCGTTGAGGCACGTCAGTTCGGCCATATCCTCAACCTTGTCGTACTTAGGCGGGTTCATTTTCTGGATATCGTCCTTGGCGACGAGCACGCGTTTCCCCGTCTCGGCGATCTCGACCTCGACCTCGTCGCCACGCTCGCCTTTGATACCTGCCGCCACGAAACCCTGGGTGTCGTGCGGGACCCACACGAGCTTCTTCTGTGTCCATTCCGCCTGGGTCGCTGGATCATTGAAATTATTCCTGTCGACGGAAAGGAACCGTAGCTCGGGGTCCGAGTGGTCCACCCTCGAGTCGACGTCCGCCATTTTTGTTTTCGAGATCACTAGCTGCTCGAGCCGGCTTCAGGAACGAGCGATTCCAAGGACGATCCTCCAGAGACTGGCCGCTCCGTGACAGGGACGCACATGTAACTGTCCACACAAAACCGCTTTTTCCCCGTTGTTTCTTTCCAGTGTTCGTTCCTCGGCGGCGGCTCGGACAATGGCGAGGAGAGGCTCGAACGGCTCCTGGTCTGTTCTACTCCGAGGTACGTAGTTGTTCTACAGCCTTCAATGCTCCGAGAGATTGTTTTCTTTATCGCACCGCGCAGCCATCTTCTTTCTTCTTTCGAAGGAGTCCAGTGGTGGGAGATTGATAGGAAAATGCGCCGTACGGCGGCGCACGAGTCGACGCGTGACGTGGTCCTCGAGCGATCTCATTGGCCGGACCACGAGCACGCTAACCAATCAGAGACGTCAGAGTGTAATATATTTTCTGCGAGTACGGTGCGCTTCCTATAATTTGTATCTGGTATGGTTTTTACTGCAGGCGTTGTATGCGGCCAGGCGGTTTCAACCGTTATTTTAAGATATATATATTTCAATGTACAACACAGTTTTTCTGTAATAGAAGCAAAAATGTATTCTATATTGGAATTTTATATTGGCGCCAATTTCGATGCATTACTTTTGCTGTAACAGTATTCCATATTTTTGAATACGGTACAATCATGACCGTAGAGATGGCTGTGGCACAATTTTGATTGTGAAATTTATATAAATGTCCTGCTTGAAACTATTCATATAAAGGTTCAAGCTAAAGATAACGATAGAATATGAGTGGAATTTATTTCAGTCATACTACCTGTTATGATACAACAATAATAAACGCCATTTGAAAATAAAATCCGTTGACTTGATTAATCGCAATGTGTTGTTCGCATGCGCGTTTGAATCATGCACGCAATAAAGCAAGTAACGCTTGGAGTATGGAGAACTTCCACTACGCATGCGTCAAGCACGCAGTTGGAACGAAATTTAAAAACACATTCGAATGTGAATGTACCAATTTGATACTTCGCAAACTAAATATCGTTGTAAAAATATTCAAATAAAACTCATTTTGTTTCGGGAAATCATCTTATGGCGGTCACAAATCTTCTCTATATAGATGGACGTGCTTCAGTATAGCTACGCTAAATTTTGTATGGCACTAAATGACCTTGGAAGACGAGAGTGTTATAGATCTCTCCGAAACAAAATAAGTTTTATTTATCTATCTTCTATCTATATAAATAAAAATTAAATGCTGTTCGTTGATAAGCGCATCACTTGAGAACGGCTGGACCGATTTGGCGAATTAAAAAAAAATGTTCGTAATAGTCCCAATAAGGTTTTTAGGGAAAGGAAAATCGAAAACGTCCACTCGTTCAAAAGTTGTGACGTCATTAGTGCGCCCATTGTGCGCCGCCCGTCGGGGCAACCGGCCCGGAAGGCCTGGTTGCGAGGGCGTGCCGTGCCGTAGGCATGCCACGAGCAGCTATATAATATTTTTCACAACGAGCTACAGTTTGGGAAATAATTGCGTGCGAAACTTCAAATGTAACACCACCGACGAGCCGACGAGATATCTCGTCGGTGCTTATAGACCCGACTTCTCAGATAGCATCCCTTGTTCCAAAATTACTTCATCCACCAGATGACGGATGTGAGTGCTATAGTCTGTTGAGAAGTCGTAGTCAGTGTCAGTGTCGCCAGATCGAGGAAATCGAGGGGAAATAAGGGAATACAATTTACCCCCTCTCTGATACGTGACCAGTCTTAGTTAGTGGAGGAATGGTGCTGGAATGGGACCGTGGAAGAGGAAAAGGAGGAGAGGAAAAATCGACCTCTTTTCGTCGATTCTGGCGGCACTGGTCGTAGTACAACGAAGCTAAAGTATACCTAGAGGGGAAAGGGGAACTGTCTTTACTCTTATTATCAGACTGCTGATCTTTATGCAAAATAAAAATGTTTTGCATTGAATGTGGAAAGCAGGAATGATATAAAAATTGTTACATTAAAAGCGACATTAAAACATTCTTGAATTTTTAAAATCTTTTACTGTTTTATATTTCGCCACAGCCAATTTCTTCATAAATGCATTGTGACGTGGCAAATTTTGCCTACGTCCCTCCGAATTGCTCCGAACCGGTAAAAAGAGGCCGGTTCGCCCTCTGACAGTGCCGATGCGGAACGGCCGTTCCGAGCGCTCTCCCTGGGAAAGTCGAGTACCAGTGGACGAGAATTATCTTGTTTCGAATTTTCAGGGCCGTAGCCGGACCCCAAGGAGGGGCCCGGATCCTATTTCCTGCCGCTAATTTGCGAAGATACCTCGAGAGGAGGAGCTTGGAGGACCTGTCTCGGATCATAGCTCGTGCCGAAACACCAAGGGGAAGACTGAGCCCGGGTTAGCGAACCTAGAGGCGCCGACGAGGGAATGTGGACGCGAGACGAACATCCCCTCGACTCGACTCCGTCGCCGCCTCACCCAGACAAAGGATGGATGATGAATAGTCCACTGCCGGAACGGCTCACGTCGACCCCTACACGAGAGGCAGCCATCCACCCAGAATCGCAGTAGGGAAATCGCCGATTTTCTGGAGGCCAGGGGCCAATAACGCGAAATTCGTCCCTGCCGAGAAAACGTACGCGATAGGCCCGAGCGTCGCGTCGGAGGAAATAATTAGGGGGTAGGGGAATGCCACGCTTCCGCGTCCGCGACGTTCCGCGTTCCGCGCCCGCGCAGTGATGCCTTCCCCCAGTTCCGCGTAGTTCCCGAGCAATCCGAATCACCGAATCCGGTATCCGGTCGGTCATTGTGTCGTGCTGTGTCGTTGGACTTGGACAGCTTGGACTTAGTACAGAGTAGTTGAAGTTGAGGGTAATCGTCAGCGCCGAAAGAGAAGAGACTCGTTTCTTGCTGTTTGGTAAGGGCCGGTCAGGCTATACTATTTATTTCATTTGCGACCCATTCGTGATGGCTCGGGGGCGTTTGGCAGATTCTTTTTCGCGTCGTTAAACAACGTGTCCGCAGGTGTTGCCGTAGACCGGTGAGATTGAGATTCAGTAACTTCAGTACAATCTGTGAAATCCGAATCTACGAGCGACCGTTCATCACGGGTGGACCACGTGTCGCGTGGTTAGTTATATAGGCCAGTAACTGTAACTACCCGATGCCGCATGGTTTTCGGACTGCCGAAAACTAGGCGACGTAACAGCATAAAGATCCACAGTCTATTTATATACTTATTATTTTAAATATGGCTAATTTGTCAATTATAATTTGGAAAAAGTAAAATTTTAATATAGATGTTGATTATATGAAGTAATAATAGTATTCTATATTAATTATTTTAGGAATCGATATTTGATTCTGCAGATTAACAACTTTCGCATATTATGCAAGTTACAGAATGTTTATTACGTTTTAATTGATCACATTTACAACATTTTAATGGCGTGGTGGCGTAGTGTCAATGTCGGTTACGTCCCGTGATGTCGGCGTCGCGTCGGTCTACCGTGTTAGCCATTTTGAAATTATTTTAGAATTATCTTGTGACGTCACACTTTTAAAAAATGCAATTTAACAGATGTCCTTTGTTAAAGCATTAGCGATCAAAACTGTAAACGGCAATATCTCGAAGGTGAAAGTATGTGACATACGGTGTTCTTCCTGACAACCACAGATATATGGTCTAAGAATACCCCCACTAAGAATACATCCAGCGTGACGCGCGGGTGGGAGAAGTAGGGGTATTCCTTGAGAATGCCTCCGATCGAGCTACGAATTGACCATGCCTGTTCTAACCTACAGTAGTTCTGCCGTTCATAAGGAAAACGAAACAATAACTTTGTACTTTGTAAATTTTCTATAACAAGTAGTACTCGTGTTTTTAAAGGAACTTGCATTTGGTATCAACACGCCTATTGTTTCGGTCGTTATTCATGAAAATACTATGCCATGTGTTTAACGAAACTGATGGTTGCCGCTTATACACGAAAGCCTTTCTAATCACACATGTAAGTACTGCTGAGCGGTCACAAGAAAGTCCCCAGGACTGGGACAGCACAGAGGCAAGAGGGGTCTATTGTTCTGCATAGTAGTAGTAGTACATGTGTGACCGTTTCGATCAATAGAAAGGCGCGCTCGTCCCAAACTAACTTCTTGTGAGTGCTCAGCAATACAAGAGGCTCCCAATGTTGTAGAAATATTATTATAAAATATTCGAAAAATTTCTACCACTGCTTTCTACATGTACTCTGCATTTTTGTTACAGTATTTTTTTACAATATGAGTCGTTTTTTCGCAACTGGCTCAGACTCTGAGACTGAAAGTGCATCAGAGGAGGAGGAAATACCTAGAGGACCAACCGCAGCTTTCACTGTAAGTACAACTGTCTTTTCTCAAGTGGTTTACTTCGCAATTACTAATTCTTTGTATTTGTTCCATGTACAGTTTAGCGATGATGAAGAAGAAACAAAACGTGTCGTCCGTTCGACAAAGGAGAAGAGATATGAAGAAATTGCAAACCTCATTAAACTCATACGAAATTATAAAAAGATCAAAGACATGAGCAGTATGCTGTCCAGTAAGTGTTTAAGATAATGAACAATTATTAACGACGAGTCAATGACTGTTTATTGTGTAATTATAGGTTTCGAGGATCTGATGCGTGCCTATCAAAAGGCATTGCCTGTAATCGCGAAAGAGGAAGCTGGTCAATCACCTCGGTTTTATGTCAGGTGTTTGGTAGAGATGGAAGATTTCATTAACGAAGTGTGGGAGGATCGCGAAGGCCGTAAAAATATGTCGAAGAATAATTCAAAGTCTTTGACGTCATTACGACAGAAACTTCGTAAATATAACAAAGATTTCGAAAACGATATAGTCAAATTCAGAGAGAATCCGGATCAAGACGACGACGAGGAAGAAGAGAAACGTAAATACATAGAATTTCGAGTTTCGTGTACGATATACGTGTATCGTTCGATAGAGAGATTAATCGGTAATTCACGTTACAGCCGAAGACGTGGTAGAATCCGAAGAAGAGGACGACAGTGCTGCAGCTTTCAAGAAAGCTGGCCCCGAAGCGAGCGTACCAGACATATCGAAGTTCAAAGTTTGTAACATGATAGCTAATACTAGAAAACATTCAAAGTACTTATTCATCAGGTTTTTAAACGATCTATAACTTTCCAGAAAAGCGCGATCGACGGTGAAGAAGACGGTAGTGAAAGCGAATCCGATTGGGGCAGTTCCTCGGACAGTGATAGCACGAGCAGCGACGACGATGGACAATATCAGAATATTCGCGAACGATTCATCAAAAAGTAGATCAGAACATAATATGATTATATTTTAACGGATATATTATATTTTCAGTAGAATTAATACAAGCTTCTGGTTGTTTATAGTAGGACAGCCGATAAGGAAGAGGAAGAAGACAAGACGAAGCGGAAAGAGCATCGAAAAGAACGTAAAGACAAAGAAAGGAAAAAGAGGAAGGACGAGGACGATGGAGAGGGTGAATGGGAGACTGTAAAAGGCGGTGTGGCCATCCCATCCGAGAAGCCGAAAATGTTCGCGAAGGATGCCGAGATTAATGTGGCTGCCGTTTTGAAGAAGCTATTGGAGATCATTGCAGCTCGCGGTAAAAAGCGCACGGACAGACGGGAACAGATAGAGCTCCTGCACGAGTTGCAATCGATCGCCGATGCTCATAATCTTGGACCAGCGGTGGCTGTAAAGATCAAGTTCTCGATCATATCTTCTATTCTCGATTACAATACGAAAGTATCGGACGCGATGAAACCCGAAAACTGGTCCAAGATCTTGGAGCGTATAACAGAGATGCTGGACATGCTGCTGAGCACCACGGACATGGTAATGGCTGAGAACGTGTCCGAGGACGCAGAAGAGTTCGAAACCGTTCCGTATAAAATACACGGATGCGTGTTAACATTGGTAGAACGTTTAGACGAAGAGTTCACGAAACTGCTGAAGGAATGCGATCCGCATAGCAATGAGTACGTGGAGCGATTGAAAGACGAGAAACAAGTGTCCACGATAATCGATAAGGTTCAAGAGTATGTGGAGAGGCAAAGAACCATGTCCGAACTTTGCCGCGTGTATCTACGGAAAATCGAGCATTTATATTACAAGTTCGATCCGAACGTCCTTAAACAGAAAGAGGTAAGCATATGCACTCCCGTCTATAAGTCACCGGACAGTTATTCAAATTTCGATAATAAACTTTTACTACATCTAATCAGAATAAAACAATAAAATCAAGCTGGTCGCTCGTATTCTTTTATCGCCATTTTGTTGAATATAAGTAAGTGTCCGGTGATTTATGGAGCATATAGATTGCTATTAGAAATGTAAATGCAAAGAGACCGTTCAATGATTGATACGGAGATGCTTCGTTTCAGGGAGAACTCGGGTCAGACGTTATAACGTCCGTCCAAGTAATGGAAAAGCTGTGTAAATACGTTTACGCTCACGACGAAACGGACAGGCTCAGGACTCGCGCGATCCTCTCTCACATTTATCATCACGCGCTGCACGACAACTGGTTCCAAGCACGCGACCTAATTTTAATGTCCCATCTGCAAGAAACTATCCAGCATTCCGATCCAGCTACACAGGTCTGTATTTCCTGAAACTCGTCGTCTTTTCTATACTCCTATATGTAGATATATCTACTTAAATTCTCGTTCGTTCGTAGATTTTGTACAACAGAACTATAGCTCACTTAGGGATGTGTGCGTTCCGTCATGCAAACATTCAAGACGCGCATAATTGCCTGGCCGACTTGATGGTGACGGGAAAGGTGAAAGAACTGTTGGCGCAAGGTCTTCTTCCTCAGAGGAAACACGAGCGTAGCAAAGAACAGGAGAAGATAGAGAAACAAAGGCAAATGCCGTTCCACATGCACATCAATTTGGAGCTTTTGGAATGTGTTTATTTAGTATCCGCGATGCTCATCGAAATTCCGTACATGGCTGCCCACGAGTTCGACGCAAAAAGGAGGATGATCTCGAAAACATTTTACCAACAGTTGAGATCGAGCGAACGTCAATCGTTGGTCGGCCCTCCGGAAACGATGAGAGAGCACGTCGTGGCCGCGGCGAAAGCGATGCGCAACGGAAATTGGTCGGCGTACAATGATTTCATAATCAACGAGAAGATGAACGCGAAAGTGTGGGATCTATTTTATCAAGCGGACAAAGTTCGGGACATGCTTACGAGATTGATCAAAGAGCAAGCTTTGAGAACGTATTTGTTCACGTACTCGCACGTCTACGATTCCATCTCTATGCCGAAACTAGCGGAGATGTTCCAATTGAAGCTATCCGTTGTTCATTCCATTATCAGTAAAATGATTATCAACGAAGAGCTGATGGCGTCGCTGGATGACCCCACCGAGACCGTTGTCATGCATCGCAGCAAACCGAGCCGACTCCAGTCTCTAGCTTTGCAACTCACTGATAAAGTGAACAACTTCGTCGAATCCAACGAACGTATCTTCGAAATGAAGCAAGGTGAGTCGATCGATTTTTTGAATTGTTTGCTCGGAGCTTGGAAGAGTACGATAACAACGCGCGACTTCTTTTGTTGCAGGAAACTTCTTCTCGAGAAGAAATCAAGGAAACTTCCGCGATAGGCAAAATTACAATCGATCGTAATCGCGAGGAGAATCGAAATTACTAAATTAAAACCATCGAATGTTATTTACTTGGGTGTCGTTCGACAATGGATTATAACTACACTGTGTACTGTGTACGCGTTCATGTAAATAATATTGTAAATAACAATATATTTTTAGTGTTCCTATAACAGTGTTCTCAGATTTTCTGTATCTTTCCGAGGATTTTATTACCCGTTACAATACTATGTGATGCAAGAACAAGTCGGATTCCCGAAGATTTTTCTATACGTATTATAGATATTTTAGTGTAAGTGATACCACCTATTACGCAGATCACCACAGTCTTTGGGTGTAATGTGCTATGTTGTCCGCTTGCAACGCAATTCAGTCAACTAGATAGTTCGTCGAGATTCCGACGATCATTTTCCTGACTTACAACAGCGTTCAATGCTTGAGCCTGCGAGAATATATGTATTGACACCATTATTTTTGATAAAACATTTATAATGAATAATCGTATGAATTGTCGTACTAACAATCACAGGTAACATAAGCGTTATTCAACACGCAACTAGGACATGCGCGTCCTATCATACCAACCACCGCATAGTGATGCCTTAATCCTTAAATGTAAAGAGATATTCTTTATCTGACTGCACTAATTATAAGATCCATAACTATAACAAATGTTAAAAGATCTTACACTCACTGGTAATTTAAAGTTATCGTAAGAAGATGTTGTTAGTTCAAAATTATGAAGAAAACGTTTACGCCCTGATACGGTAACTTTGCCCTGAGAGTTAAAGGTAATCCAATTTCGTGGTCCATGTAACATGACGTTGCTCCATTTCTAAATGAAAGTTCATCCTTGTTATTTAGCCATCGAAACAAATTGTAACAACGACAAGTTTCTCATCATTTTTCGGTTTGAAAGTATCAGAGTCGTTGGTTCAGTTCCGCTCATGGTCACGAGCAGGGGGTAGTGGGGTAGTGTCGATCAGTCGATGGTCACGAGCTACAGTGCACTATGCACTACAGCCTACAGTGACAGTGAGCCAGTAGCCAGCAACGTTGTGATTTATGATGAGGGTGGGAAAGGAAAGCATGGCCAGGTTAGGTAGATACGTGGAATATACCTGAATATACCCGCCACTATCGGCACTATTGGTACTTTGGTCAAATAATCCTCGAAACGTGACGTTATGTAATCCCACACAGTGATGCTAATCGTGGGACGACTCCCAAACAGACGGCCCCCACTCTGCCGTACCATCGCCTCCCACTTTGCTTCCACCATCTATACATTCTATACGCACACGCGTAAAGGTCGATTTATACTCAAATATATCCGACCAGACAGATATTCTTCAATGCATTTTAATGAAAGTAAATATGTAGACCTACGGTAGGTTTGAGTATAAATCCTCTGCCGCGTGCGCTGTACTGTAAACGCTGTTGTAAGTACGGCGCACATTTACACGTGTGCGTAGAGCGCGGTTGAAGCTCGTTAGAGTGGGGGCCGTTGGTTTGAGACACATCCCACGATTATAGGGTTACTGGGTTACTGGTTACTGACAGTGTTCCGATATGGAGCATCCTTTCTCGCGCATGCGCGGCCAAAACAGTAACGTATCTATATTAGAATGATGAGTTGGCAGAGCCCTGAGGCAGTTATATTGGCAGAAATGTACTGAAACAATCTGTTCCGGACAAAAAGACTCCAGGACATGTCCTACGAGTTACAAAATATACAGAAATACACATGTTATACATTCATTTTTCAGACTCAAATCATACCAATTTTTTAAAATTCTGCGGGGCGCTCAAGGTACCCCATTTTATCGAGAATCTTACTTTACTGAGGCTGAAAGCGCCACCAGCGGCTATCCATCGCACGAGAAAAGATGCCCCATATCGGAACACTGGTTACTGATCATTACTGATCCCACATCCCACGATTCCCACGGAGGGAATTTTGCGGCAACGCTGCGCTGCTGGTAACAACGCTGACAATTGAGAATTTCTGTATCTATTTGAAGTTTTCTTAGCGATTTACTTTGCTACAGTAATTTTGTTGGAAAACTGCTCAACATGAGTAGCGCCGATTCAAGTAAGTTTGTAACTATTTATATACTTAACCCTTTTCGGTCGAAGTCGGGGAATCTCCCGGCAAAATACATAAATACATAAGTATGTAGTCCCTATCTGAAGTACTACGACCGAAGAGGAGTTAAATATAAATTATGTGTTTAAATTTTAGAAAAAATGTTTTGAGGCTAACAGCTTGTTAGAATAAGCTGTCAATATATAGTCAAACGCGTATCTACTACTTTTCGAAAAGTGAATCAAATGATTTGGATCTTTTTTTAAATACTGATCCATATAGAAAAGTTGGAAAATGTAATCTTCAGAATTTTCTCGGGAATTTCGACAAATTTAAATTTTTATAAAGTACCTTTATCACATTGTCTATTTAATTAATTCTACTATGTTCTCAAAAAAATCCAATATAAACCATTATAAAAAATGTATTATAGAACAAAACATATACGTTTGTTTAATTGTCAATCAGAAATGGCTCGGCATGGAACGTGTTAAATAACTTATTCCGTTTTAAAGAGTGGTCAAAGACTTATACCATTGGCTGTACAATTTAATCACTAATTTGATCACTAACTTATATTTTATCAACAGATAGTACTAACAACACATCGCCACCAGCGAAGAAGAAGGTGTACAAGAAGAACTTTTGTGAGCATTGGCTCAATGAACCTATCTTCGCATCATGGTTGGAAAAGTACAATGGCAATGTATATAATGCGAGGTGCAAAGCATGCAATACTAACTTCAAAGGTGGAAAAAGCGAGCTACTGAGGCATGTAAAAACAACAGTTCATACCACACAAATGCAGCGATTACGCAACCCAAGCGAAGCTGGAACTAACAATAAGTCAAAGTATGCATTGGATATCGTTGAATATAGTAGTACCTTTCGTTCGCAAGAGCATTGCGAATGCTGCAAGTGCTATTAAAAGACTGTTATTTTAATTTCTTTTCCAGTAAGAAGGACTATGAAAGGAACAGTTGTGCTAATCGCACTGCCAATTGCAAAATCGTAAGTAACGAAAATTTTTGTCTGTAGATTTCAAGATATATAAAATATATTTTTACAGGAAAAAGTTATCGATCTTCGAAGCGACACATTAACAAAGCCAACAAAGAAAATGAGGGAAGCAATGGCCAATGCAGAAGTTGGTGATGATGTTTTCTCCGAGGATCCAACAGTTCAAAGTAAACATAACAGTTAACAAATTTATTCAGTTAGTATTACACTAAACAATTCTACTAACACCTATTGACGTTTTATTAAATTATGAATTCATAGTGCTGGAAGAGAAAGCAGCTGATATTCTCGGAATGGAAGCAGCTTTATTTGTGTCCTCTGGAACAATGGGAAATTTAATTGCCAGTAAGCACAGTATACCTCAATCTAGTAATTCACCAAATTTCTTTTCCTATATTAATTTTGTTAAATTCAAGTCATGAATCATTGCGATGTCAGAGGAAGCGAGGCATACTGTGGCAGTGATGCTCATTGTATGCTCCATGAACAGTGTGGTGCAGCCCAATTGGCAGGAGTGAGTCTTCGACCTTTACAAAACAATCCTGATGGCACATTTAACATTCAAGAACTACAATCCAATCTCCGAAAGGACAGAGACCATGAGCCAATTTCAAAACTGGTCATAGTAGAAAATACAATTAATGGAAAAATAGTTCCACAGAATTGGATCACGGAACTAATTGATTTCTGTAAGGATTATAATTTGAAGTTGCACATGGATGGAGCAAGACTATGGAATGCAAGTGTGGCATCTGGAAAGTCTGCTGCAGAGATCGTTGCAGGCTTTGACTCTGTTACTTTCTGTCTCAGCAAAGGTTTAGGTACATTTTCTCTAATTTTTCTTTTACAATTCACTAGATAAATTTCGCTTTGTTTAACCTTAAATTATTTTGTTTAGGTGCTCCTGTGGGTTCTGTGCTCTGTGGGAGCAAGGAGTTTATAGAGAAAGCCAGGAGAGTGCGGAAGGTACTGGGGGGAGGAATGAGACAAGTTGGTGTTATAGCAGCTGCTGGAATAGTTGCTCTCGATGACATGATTCCAATTTTGACAGAAGACCATAGAAAAGCCTCTGAATTTGCTAAATCGATAAAAGACACTGGATTAAGTATTATATTTCAAGGACAACCAGTGTTTCTAGTGGATTTAGACACAGTACAAACGAACATGGTTTTCGTTAAGGTCGACACAAATGTTACCACTGCCATGAACTTTGCAAGTCGCTTAGGAGAAGTCTGCAGCAGTTACAAAGATGATACGGTAGTTGTCAAATGCTTGGCTTTGAATGATTCGACTCTCAGGTTTGTATTTTATCATGAAATTACGGATAAACAATTATCGTTGGCTATCAAGAAAGTTAAGCATGTCATGGTGACTTTGTGCGCCGATAGTTGATAAGTGTTTGTTATTCTTATATTGTATACATTCAATAAATGTTTATTGGTATATGGTTTAAAAACATCATTGAAATAAATTTAATGTATAGTATATATAAAATCACTTTTTCAATTCTAAGCTTCATATTATTTTTAACTTTAATATAATTTTATAGGCTGTATTTCCATAGAATAATAATGATTACTAGTAGTAATTTTAGACGAGATCTCGTCTGTGGTTTTACGTATACATATAATATAATGTTAATAACAAGAATTTACATTCTACATATTCAAAAATGCATGAAATCCTGAATGAATTCCTACAGTACCGGCTTCAGTCGACAAGTATGGTTGTGACACGAGAATGGTAATGAAAAAATCCAGTGGGTAGCTTGTCTATGTTTCTGTCAGTACTATAAATTCCTACGTCATAAAATTGCTCGAGATATTCCTTCTATAATGTTTTTCGTCTATGCTTTGCAGTAGTTCGCCAAAGAGACTGACATTCTGGTGAATGTATCGCTAAAAATATTTTGAAAATATCGTGGACGTTCTGTGTAAAATATGTAAAATAGTTAAAAAGAATTTACTTGAGAAGAATCTTCTAATTGCATGTATGTATATAGAAAATAATCTTTATCTATCATGTGTTTTACGTTTTCTTTGGGTTGTTTGAACAATTACAAAAACAGTCGAAGGAAATATTTGAAAAAAGGAAAAATATGTATATACGATATTTTATAATGACTTTATATTATTTCTCCAAATTTTTCATCGAATTTATACAATATTTCGTATAATACGTAAAGTTTGATAAACATTGAATTATAGATTATAGAGTGTAGTAATAGACACGAAAAAGGTATTTATATGCAAAATTCTTACCAAGCGGAAGATTTACAAAATTAGTCGAAAATTGTTTTTTGAAGTGTTTATTTCGAAATACATAATAGTTTGCACGTGTTTAGTGTAATATACGAATGTAATGAACAGCTGTTATATATATGACAACGACTCTTCTTTCGAAAAACGGGCCATAATAATTATAAATGTACCAATAAGGCACAATGAAATTAATACTATAGTATTCTCTATAGAGTCAACAACATGTAGCAAGCAGAAACACAAATTAACAAATATGCATGCATTCATAAAAATCGTTTACATGCATAAAAATTTATAAAATCTTAATGATAATTAAAAACCGTAAAAATATTTCGTTAGTACCTAACAAATAAAAATTCATCAGAAAATCTACAAAAAATAATGGAATATCCCAAAATTGCTATTGCAAAAATTGCTCAGACGTTACGTCAGAGTGCTAAAAACTTTAAAACGTCATCAACGAACCCAGTTTCGTCAATCCCAAGCCAGCAATAACTTTCGAAAAGTCGAACAAGTATCTCAATATATCTTTTCATACTTTCGCCTATATCAAATTTAAATAAACCCTTGTAATAAGTCCACAATTGATTTAAATTTCAATTGTCATAAACATCGACACTTCGACATTCCCCAATTGAAAATTCTGATCTCAATATTTTCTATTACTTCCTTAGCTTCCTGTAATTTATCATTAGCAAAAATATGTTTCCATTGTAAATTTTAAGAAAACATCAAAGGGCAGAATCGGCACTGCCGTAACGCGCTCAGGACAAGAGGGAATCAAGAAGGTCTCCCCAGCAACAGAATCACGTGAGTGAAGTGGCGGCTGCAAGAGGCAACAGCGTCGCGCGCAGGCTCGTAACGCTCTAGCCAATTGGGGCGGTTGGCAACTAACGGCGGGATGAGACGGGTAACCGGATTGGCCAGTCGGTCTTCGCGAGCTGCGCGGTGGGGCAACGGATAAACAGATTTCAAAGTTCTCGAGGCGGTCGCCGCGGACGGTCATACGGACCGGTTGCGCGTGTTTGCTTGGTGTCATCGGACAGTAATCGAAGACTGTAAGTGATCCGTACAATGTCGATCGGAAATACAAGCGACAAGTGAGATCGAGGACAACCACCGACTTCCCATCTCCATGAACTTTTGTCCACGACTTCGTGGTTTTGTAAAGTGACTTCGATGTTGTCTGCCAGTTTCCCGCGCGACGCACGTGAGCGTGGCGAGTGGGGAGTGTAGCGAGACTTTGAGTTTGCGGTGCGCAACGAATCTATGAAATGTCAAAGTTAATACGATCCCCGGAATAATCTGAAGAATTAAGAGAAAAAAATGGATTCGATGGAGAGCATAAACATCGGCGAGACGCCGCACTCGAGCACTTCGCATGACAGCGTCGACAGCGGCTACCTGACGCTGACTCCTCATTCATTCACTCCTGTGACAGGATGCCGGTCCAGGGCGTCCTGCATCACCAACAAAAGGCACCACAGATCCAGGATCGATCCTCTGCAATCTGAACGAGCTCAAAGGTACAAGTCTAAATTAAACCAAGCGTCGGAAAGCTCGGACAGAGACAGTCTACTGGACCAGTCATGTATGAGTGATAATTACGAGTCGATGAATGAGAGTACAGGTTGCAAACGTAGAGCATGGAGGACCACAGTGCCCATAACTCCTGCCTCAAGGTTACAGCTGCTGTCGCCTCCTCCTTCACCAGCTGTGCCCTCTTCTTCGTTTGTTGCCTGCGAGCCCATAGAGGAGGATGTGGAGATGAAGCTAGTCGTTGTATCTCAGAGCACTCCCCATGCACCTAGACTTAAAACTCCGCCACCTGTTTCTAGGATCGTAGTTTCTCCAAGTTGCAGAGTGGCCAGTCCTACCTCGGCAGACAATGCTAAGCTCAGTCAACTTTCCATTGCGGAAATCAAACCGAAACGGCTTGATTTCTCTCATAACGTGCTATTGCATCGTACTAGGGCAACTCCAGATTTCACTGGGAGAGAAACCGCAGATATATTGGCACTTTTAGGGGATAAGAGTAATCATTGGAGGATAGTGTCCAAGATCCTCTCGCATCTTGCACCACAAGATCTTTGCTCTGTTAGCATGGTGTCCAAGACATGGAGAAGGATTTGCGTCAACGATTTCAAGGCTAATGCCAGAAGATTGACTCATATTATACTCAGGCAGAACGCGAAGGAGAATTTGAAATTGATTAAGAAGAACAAGATAGAGAGGGACCTTCAGGCTAGTCCTAAGAGCAGATACGCAAGGAAGGGATGTTTGCTAGAGGTGCAGAACCTGCTGAGGGTATCGAACGACCGGCAGTCACCTAGAAGTCCTCCAGTTTCCCCGAGCAAGGTCAAATTCCACTCGTTCGTTAAGGTAGGTGGTATGAATTTGAAAATGCTTTTGAAACTTTCAGGTATTGCTTGGAGTTTGGGAAGAAAGAGAATTTATGCTGTTTAGGATGTTGTTTGTTTGATAGGTGCTTTTAGGAAAGGAAAACCCTGTATGGTTTACCGAGAATCGGTTTAGCTTGTTTTCTTATTTGCAAGATGATTCTGGTCTTATTTGGAACTTGCTTTTTGAACGAAGAAACCAGAGAATTATGGAAACATACTACATATGATATTTAATTGTGCATTCACATTTCAATTATACAGTGATTCAGTTGAAATTTATACTGGAACATAAATACGCAGAGCTGTTTGTATTTCATGTATATTGTAATTTGATACACTGTTGATTACAATGGTCAGCAATATACTTGAATTACATACAGTGTAAGCGAATTACAACACAATCGAATAATAATATAATTTAGTTACAGAGGAATCGCTTTGCAAATAATTGTAGTGCAATGTAATTGAATGACAATGTAGCTGTACTGGAGTGTAATTCAATTGCAGTGAAATTAAGTTGCAATGTAATTGAGTTGCAGTGAAATTGGATCGCGATGTAGTTTAATTATATCGTACTTCAATTATGTAGTAATTCAATCCCGATTTGATTGCATTGTACTTCGTAATTATATTTCAATTGCAGTTACAAATCACATTGAGATTTAACTGAATGAGAAATCTGGAACAATGTGATCCGATTGCTTGCTAATTATAATTCATACAGTAATTTAATTCGAATTTTGCACAACTGTTCCCAATGTTGCAAATTTAAACTAACATTGGCGTATTTCTGTTCTCTTCCTTCAAAAAGCAGATCATAGTATAATTGCTATGATATGTATGTAACTGGTATACAGAATTGTACCGGTCTATAGCGAGAGGTAGTTTACGATTACGTTTTCGTATAAATACAACCGAACGATCTCGAGTGATGTTTGTATTTATGTTTGACGATTTATGGCCTCGATGAGATATTTGAAACTCACGGTTCGAGACATTGTATGTATCGCGATTAGAGCGGATTCGAACCGTTGAAAATAACCGTAGGTGTTGCTCTAGTCAACTAGTTTATTATACATTACAATTAAACAAGTTTATATTAACAATTATATTAAGGTCGGAGGAATTAAATCAATTTAAATTTTTCGCGATGAATCTAACAGAAATTAAGCAAAATTTCGAACCAAGCGAGATGATGCATGGTGAAAAGTGATTAATTGGATTAGGATAGCAGTTAATAATACAAGCTAGTTTCACCATAATCGACTAATAATGATCTACACTGCTGAAATGTACAATGCGGAATGTAGCTAGGATAAGCTACTGAAACCTATAATTAGGTTGCCGATTTTTTTTTCTCTTGTCGGCGTCTACGGTACCCATCAACGATTGTTTTTTTCGCGGACAGAAATTCGGGGAATAATCATGCCGCTATAATCATCTAGCCCACGGTTTCGTTGAACTGACCAGTGTACAGTATACACTAACGTTCAAAAGTTTGCAACTTGTTAAACTGTAGCAAATCTCTTCTCACTAAATTTTCAATTTTAATTTCACTAAATTATTCCTAATTTTAACGAATCCATATGCTCGCGCGTACAACGAGCTGGAACCTGAGATCTGAGATTAAAATTTCTTTTGTTAATTTCTCAAATTAATTAATCGTTACAATAAGTTCACAATTCACTTGTGTAATTGTAATAGTCACAGGTTAGGCAATTTGTAGTGGTATACCATGTTTAAGGTAGTTAATTGAGGAATGAAGAACATTGAGATTGTTTATTAATTGAAAAGGTTGCAGTGTCGAAACTTTTGAACGGTAGTGTAGGTCCTCCAGAGGTAATTTGCACAAGATTGAACTTCTCGAACTGAAGATAATTGTTCTGTTCGTGCGATCACCTTCTTGACATTGATTTATAGTGATTTGCTCTCTGAAACGCCGCAACTCGACCACACGACTTAGAATAATTTCAGCGTAATGAATTATGAAAATCATTCGAGCATAATCACTTTGTTGTAATGACTCGCTTGTATTACCATACCAAGAATTCAAATAAGAAACATTATCCTTGTTTCTTTTATTTCTGTATTTCCATTCGAAAGTCTTTTAAAAATAATTAAGATGTGCGATAATTAAAAAGTACAAACGACTTTGGGGCGTAACTGAGAATCTGGGAGGCAAAAAGAAAATTTTGGACTCCCTACAAGATCGCAATTTTTATTTTCATTAAGAAATTTATAAAATTAATACAAAATTTTCAGGCGTACAAGCTTCAAATACTTTTGGATATGTTGTATTAATTTTTGTTATGCGGTATATGCTGGATAAAATTTTCATTCATCTGCGAGGATGAGTTATGCGAGTCTCACCTTGATGATGCGAGCACACCTGCAGGTACCTGCCATTTGCACCTTGAGCTCGCATCGGTGTGCATTTCTTCCCGCGATAGCTGCAGATTACGGGGCAGACGGCGGCTTTGTTACAGCTCGGCGATAACAAAGCTTCTCTCTTTAGTGAAAAAAGTGTGAGAAGGAGAGAGAATGATGCCAGGATAGTTGGTACTTCAAGGTCTCTGTTTATGTGCACCGCGATAACAAAGTACTCATTAGTTATCTTGATCGAGGGGAATTAATGTCGTCGCGATTCTCACGCGAATTCGTTTATCGCACTCGCAAGTTGCTCTAATACCTCAACACTAGTTCCCTCTGTTGATTTTACTCTACATGACAACGGTATTGTAGTACTGGATCAGAGTCCTATAGACTATAGATACTTCAGTTTAAAATAAGGAATTCATTTCTGATCGTAAATATTCACAAATAATGTGAGACAAAAAGATAGAGGACTAGCAAATTCAAAAATGTTTGTATGTATACAGGGTGAGTCACTTAACGTAGCAAAATATCTTTATTGTTTTTAAAATTACGACAAATGTCTGAAGGACAAAGTTGGATGGTAAAATGGGGCTCGTACGATACCAAAAGAATTTTTGTTTTTATGTAATTTTTTTAGAGATATGAAGGTCACCTCCATTTTTTTTTAATGGAATGAGGTATTTTTTAATACATCAATCGATGCAGCTAAAATAAAATCTTTTTGGTATCGTATGAGCCCCATTTTACCATTCAACTTTGTCCTTCAGACATTTGGCGTACTTTAAAAACAACAAAGATATTTGAGGTGGCAACGTTAGGTGACTCACCCTGTATGTACAACATGTATGTATATGTTCATGATTTTATTGCTCGCAATGTATGAAGTGCCTGGGAAGGCGTGGCTTCGTTGCTCTCGCACTATGAAGAGCCCCGAAGGGTTGCGGTTTCATTGCTCTCACTGTATCAAATGCTTTAAGATGTATGGTTTTTTATTGTCTTCACCGTATGATGTGCTCTAAGAGGCGCAATTTCAGACCTTCCACTCTCTAAGATGCCTCGGAAGACGTGGTTTTATTGTTCTTACTATACGAAGAGCCTTGAAGGGGCGTGGTTCCGTCGCTCTCTGTACACAGAGTGCCTTCAAAAGCTTATTTTTATTGCTACCGCTGTACATATAAACATTGCGGGAGACGTGGTCTTATTACTGCTACTATGTTGAGAGACTAAAAGGGATATAGCTTCAATACTACCTCTGTATAAATTGCTCCGGTAGGCGTGGTTACGTTGTTCTATCTACTCAAAATGTTTCATGGGGCTTGTTTTCTTATTCCCACTACATAAACGTCGCAATAGGAGTGGTCTCGTTACTCCCACCATATTAAGAGTCCAAAGGGGGCGTGGCCTCGCAGCTCCCAACTTCAACGGAGCCACTTATCTCGTAGGGGAATTTGTGCCCTATAAAACAACTTGTGCTCCACAGAGCACTCTGTAGCCCTTGACAAGAACGAAGCTAACTAAATGAGCTGGCTCAAGAAAATCGGCAAGAAATATAGAAACTGGCAGCAAAGGGAGGATAAAATGGCAGCGAAATGAGATGTTATATTAATCGATTTAGCATAATTGACATTCAACCGCGCTACCGCGGTCCCTGAACGATGCCGATCTCACTATGCGCATCCACATAAATATATTTTGCGCTCTCGCGGAGGTAGCGCGTGTTAACATTTTCATACGGACACGGGCCCGCGTGGCCCCGGGGAGTGTTCCCCAATAAAGTAAATCGAGGGATCGATACGAAGGGAGAAGGAAGGCCCTTTTCGACCCTTCTCGTCGAGACTCTCTCGGCGAGCCACGAATCCTCGCCTTTGCGGCCGCCGCTTCTCAGCCCTCGGGCAAAAACCGGCCGCGGAGAACAATGCGAATATATTACAGTATTCCGTGCGCTGTAACAAAGAACCAGGACCCAGCCAGTCCCTTTGTCCTTTTTACGAGGCATGCCGGGAACGAGCGACACGCTAAATCGGTGCTCGATGCGATTACCGCGAAAATCGACCAGAAGTCCCTTAGCATGCTCACTGGGGTCTTGAACAATTCTCATCCCCGTAGCATAAGCCTGGGGAAAGTCACTAGCACAACGAGTGTTTAAAAAATTTTATCCTGATTTGTTTTAAAAAAATTTTAACTTTTTTCGCGGAGTTATGGCAGGTCAAATATCACGCACTTCTCGGCCAACGATAACTCTCGCTCTGCTTCGGTTCTTTCAACCTTGACCAATCTATGGGATGCCATAGAAAGTCGTCTCGTGGTGAGAAATTCAGACGCCAATCTCTCCGCGGTTCCCATGTCCTTTTTTTCGCTTTTTTCCATAAGGTTTCGTTACCGTATAACTGGAACGCCATAAGAATTTCACACGGTGTAAACTTACACTCGAAAAAGAAATCATTTCTTCTCGAATTCCATGAAATTTTCATAATGGGAATTGCATATCTCGTGCACAAGTTAATTTCCATTTTTTTTTAAATGATGTGTCCTATTATATTATAGTATTATAGACGATAGCGGAATATTGTTTAGTTAACAATTTTTTAAAAGTATCTTCGAATAAATTCATCGACTTTCTGCGGTCGCGAACGATTATGCGATAACCCGCGACCCTCATTTCCTCGGAATTATGCGCGAAGGAGGAAGAACTGAGGGAAAGGTAATCGTCGAGGAAGGAAGTAGTTTTTTGATAATTAGCAACGGCCGGCAGCAACCGTTGACTAGCTTTATAAGATGACAGTTGGTGCGGGCGACTTCCTGCTGCAAGGAAGTCTCCTTCCAAGTCCTTTTTCCGGTGGGTGCTTCGAAATTTCCACCGGTGACACGGCCAATTCCGCCCCGCCGGATCTTGTTCTTACCTTTCGATCGTTTCACCCGCCTCGGAACTATAGCTCGTAGCAATTCACCACTTCCTCCAACCCGCTGTTCCCACTTTTACCGAATACAGTACAGTCTGTTGAGAAATCCAAAAATAGTTTAAACCCAGTAACTATTACGATACGTGTTTGAAAAAATAATGGAGGGGACAAATTTCATGCTTTATAAACTTACACATTTCTCGAATATTTTGCACCAAAGACTCAAAACTTAAAAATTAGACAAAAATTCCCTGGAATGACTCTCGACGACTGCAACAATCTCATTTGTTTCAAAATTCATGCTGCCAGAATCTACAAACGGGACTTTGAACTTTTTCGAATTTTTGTAGCCAGAATTCAAGGTTGAAAAACTGGAAAAAATGCCTAGGAATTTGTTAGTCCGTGTTAGTAATGTACAAGTTTTTCTCAGAATTTTTGAAATCGGATTAGAAGCCGAGAAAATCCACCAACTGCGTAAATGGAAGTGATATAGCAGTTCTGTAGAATCCATGGGGTTTGCCACGGCGAGGCAACGGTGCAATGGCATTATCAGGTACGTGTATTGACCCAGTAGCAGCCGGCCAGGTGTACGGCTCGTTTCTCGGTGTTTCATGAAGCGTAAAGTGGTCTGGTAACGGTCGGCGAAAGGGAGAGCGAGAGACGTTTTAGCGTAAAAGCGAGCAAAGCGAGCGTTTGTGAATGAGCTAGGTTCGCAGAAGACGGTTGCAGCCTGCATACAACCTTCCAGATAATCTATAGAAGCCGCGTGCGGACATGCGCCGTTGCAACTGCGCGAGTTGCGTTCCGTTTCAATTAGAAGTGCAATCGCGCAATCGTTAGCAGGCTAATTGAATCTTATCGTCTGTGGTCTCGCGAATCCGTTCAATCAACCATTCATCATTGCAGTCCCTTTCTCTCGTACAACGATGCGCGATCCACAGGATGCATATGCAATAGTCGCCGCACTTGCATTCGATGCACGCAATTCGTTGCTGCAGTTAGAAGCACTCTTCCTTTCTAAGAAGCATCCCTTCTTAAATTACATGGAATCTTTCTCCCGCTGAAATACTTAACGAAATTCTGCGAAATATCTGCAACGACGCTTCGGGTACACTCGAGGTTTCCCCCTCCCGTTTTTTGGTTTAGAATTCTGGCTCGGAAAAATTCGAAAAAGAAGAAACTTCTTGTTACAGACTGGTACATTTTAAAGACGGTTTTTTTTCTATTTTACATTCCACAATTCTGAAAATAAAATGAAAGTAAAAATTTGGAAAAGTCGACATCTCTTATTACAGAAGTGCGCGAGCTCATTTTAGAGAATATGCTTTCTAAATATTTTTACATCCCAAAATTCTGAAAAAATCTGGGATGTTGGAAGATAAATTTCCCGATTTTTCGGATCGGAACACCGATCGTTGACAAGCGATTTGAAACGCAGATGAACGGATCTCGGAGAAATTGCATCGCGAAAGTATCGGGCTGCAGTCAACGACAATAGCGTGACAAAGAAATAATTATGCATTCATGAAATTCAAGATGGACGCACATTTGTAGGCGATACGTAAGCACCATCCGATACGAGCGCGGCCCCTGCAACCCAATGAAACTTCTATCGTTTACAAAAAGGATAAGCGCCGTATGAAACTGCTTGCAGGATTTCGCAGAAGCCGCGGAGAAGTCGTCCCTCGAGGACGTATCAGGTCGGGTTTACAATGTACATTCGCAAGCCGATAACGTTGGCCTCTCGAGTAGCGATAGGCAGTCCGTTCGCACTGCAATTCCTAAACCAAAGTAATATTTCATATAGCTACGTTTTATTTAGAAACAATATTGAATAATTTATTTTATTTTAAAACAATATTGCATTGTTTATAATTAATAATTAAAACTTAATTGTTTAATATGTTTTGCTAGCAGATTTTTGAGGGAATTTTAAAGTTTCTTATAGTTAAAAATATTGTCATCTTCGAATAAAAAGTATGTGAAATCAAAAATGTTGCTGATAATAATGATAATGTATTTCATAGAGAATGAGACATAAATAATTACTTGCTTCAGCTAAGAAAAATGTTGTGTTGCCAAATATTTTAGTGTTTTTAATGCGCGACACTATTTTTTAATTTAATCCGAACTAAGTATCGATAAAAGGTTCGAGAGATCGATGCTATCGGGATCGAGATCGCAGTCTTTGTTCTTCGAGGGTTGCTGGTATGTAATAACGAGCGCTCGAGCGCTCTCTGGTCCCACGATTCTCGGAGCAACATAAGCGCAAAAAGACTAGGAATGCTCCGATACCTCTGTAAACGCATTAAATCGCGCTGGGAGACCGCCATCATTAAATACAAAAACGATGTACCAGCCAGAAAATTCAAACAAAAATTACGGAAATCTTAGAAAAGGTCGTTTGTCGACTTGAACGCGAAATTCGTAGAAAATTGTTGTCGTAGAACGCTATTATTAAGCAAGAAATTCAGCTAAAAATAATACAAATTTTTAGAAATACACTATTCCATTTGTAACAAAATATTCGGCAATTTTTGTTTCAATCCAGATGAAATATTGTTTAAAAATGGGGAATTACAATAATTTTTCAGAATTTCTCTTATCTTCATTCTTTAATGCGTACCATAATAAATGTTAATTTCGCGTTGGCATATAATTTTATTTTTATATCATTTTAAGAAAAAGGTAGAGAAAAATAATCTCAGTTTCGGATTTTATTAAATACGATGAAATAATATTATTGCCGAATAAATTCAAGAGTCAGCTTCATCGGTTCGCGTTCGGAACCGTAAATTGCAGCGCGTTGCATCGCGTTGCAACCTGCAATTACCGTGCATCGACCCCGTCCCGTGGTTTCGGGCTTCTAAGAACAATTTTCGACAAAAAAGAGTGCGTCTGGACCGCGATAGGCCCATTAAATTGCACGAGCCGGCTCTCTCAAGAGAGAAATTGCCTCGTGCATCTCCGCCATCTTGCAACCGTGCAGAATGAAAAACTCATCCCCTGTCACATAACAAAAGTAACTAAACATTCAGAACCAATTCGTTTCAGAATGAACTTTATTTAGGAACGTTTTAATTAAGAACCTGTCCCCTTAGGGTCCCTCAAGAATACACGATTAATTTTTTTGAATACAAACTCTGTCTCAAATATAAAACTAAAAATCACTTTCAATTAAATTTGTAAAAACACTAAAATTTCAATAAGAAAGTACCATTATGTTTTATTATAAATTAATCGCATAAAGTTTTATTCGATCGTTTTTTTAAAGTATTTCTTTATAAAGAAAACATTTTGTTGTGTTTTGTAAAAAGTTAATATAAAAGTACTTCATTTATAGATTTTCGGAAACCACAAAATGATAAAGATGTTTAAATATTGCTAAAGAAAATAAATATTTTCTTGAACTTTTACTTAGTTTTCCCACATTTGCAACAATTTCAATTCCAGTCAAATTAGCCAAAGTTAAATTCTATTCAACCTTTAATCAGTTTGTGACTTTTCCAACAATTTTCCGACAATCGAATTAGCCAAAGACAAATTTTTCGTCAACTCTTATTTAGCGTGTGCATTTCTGTAACAATTTTCATGTCCAATCAGCTCTCAGCAATTAGGTTTGTTCTCAGATGCCTGTATTAAAGGAAAAATTTAATATAGAATATTGTTAGAAAGTTTTGAAATAATTTTTCGAGGATACTGGAACGGTTCTAAAGATGGGTGAAATGGCAGTGCCAGTGTAGACAGTCGACAAAGGTATCGGCCACATGGCCGACATCAAAACGACAGCTGCAACGGTGCGCCAGGAGGATAATCACGTCAGAGGAAATATCACGAGTTGCACCTGGTCCTGATAAATGGACATGCATCGACCCAAGAATCAGTGCACTCTACTCGACGTGCGCTATAACACTCCACTGTACATTCCCTCTGAAAATATTTCTCCGAAAATTCGCGTTACGAAATATTCCGTCAAAGTTGCATTTTATCATATCTTTAGTATCAACGAAGAATTACTTAATACAGACATTCATAAAACGATTAACATTAATGAATTGTAGTTGAAAGAAAAATTAATAAATCGTTCAAAGATTAATGTGGTTAGAAAAATATAGTAACCATTTATAAAGAGAAAATAAAACAAATCTTAGTTTAAAGACAGATTGATTAATAATTAATATAATAATATAGAGGAAATTCCATTTCATCATTTCTTTAATCTCGTTGAAAAATTGATAAAGAACATTGAAGAATTAATGTAATAAACCATAGCATTCGAAAAGGAATATTCTAATTTTTCTTTTATCAATATTGTTAAAGATTTTGCGAAATCCTTGAATTCAGTTTATTGCTGCGTTTTCAGAATTTCGGTACAGCCACGCAAGAAATTAATGCACGATGGTACATAACGATGGAGAACGGTCGTTTCCCGTCCTTTTTCATGGGAGCCAAAGGACTCCATACAATTTTCTGGTTTCCTCCCTTGCGGTCTCGAGTGTCCTGTCCCTCGTTCCTCAGAAACGCCATGGGACGGCGCACACCCTCGCTTCTTCTAAGCATCCTCGACGGATGCAGGTCAGCTTTTCTACCCTCCAGATGTTCACAATGTTCACGAGAAACATCCTACCAAAACTGCGTTGCATTCTAAATCATTTTAAAGCTTTGTTAGTCAAGATTTTTCTACATAAATCTCCATTCTGAAACTGTAAATCGTTTGTAACAATGTTAAAGAAAATCATTCAAAGCAATTTGTTAACCATAGAAAATTGTTACGTCAAATAATAGTAATAAATAGGTACGTGCAGATTTTTATGCAAATTTTCATTTCAATAGGTTGCTCTGTCGCAAATCGATATAAGGAAAAATTTCGTTGATCGATCAGGAGATTTCTCATAGTAAAATATTGGGTTGGCAAGAAAGTAATTTAGGTATTCCAAGGTGAAATAGTATCCAATTGTTTATTCAAGCAATGAACTTGTTGTAACTTTTATTGAACAGCTCGAACCTTTTACACAATCCACACGATTTTACAATACATTCAAGAATACGTCCTGCCCACCTTGACTATCGATCACGATCTACTGCGACGCACCTGTCGCCGAATTCGCTTCGCGAATTTTCTGTCTCATTCTCTCACACATTCTCTCGTCTTTCCTCATTCGACCTACCACTCGTTCTGTTTACTCATTCGCTCGCTCTCATTCGCCAACTTCCTTTCTCGATTATTCTTGAAAATCGTCTAAATTTTTGACAGAAACGTTCAGTGGCGGCACTAGTCAAGTGGAGGCCCCAAGCGGTATAAATTTTGGGGCCCTCAAACTCAAGTTAGAAATAGAAGTTGCAAGAAAACTCTCATAAACTTATTAACAAAAAAGAAAAGTAATGAAAAATATCATACGTTACACATAAAAAAAATTTAAAATTCGGGGCCCTATGGTATCCCGGGGCCCCACGCGGCCGCTTAGTCCGCTTACCGTTAGATCCGCCACTGGAAACGTTGAAAATTTCGTGGTAATTTGCAAAATTGCTTAAGCAGTAGCATCAGATCGATCCAGTGCGTTGAAATCATTATTATTCGTTATTAACAAATTGTCGATCGAGTTCGAGGAAACAGTTATATGATAATACATACTATGGTCGTCTCAAGTTGTGGATCAAATACGTTGGCGGTCAAGAAAACCGTGTCGGGGAAAGTGTCGGTGATTTCCTAGGGACCCACCCAAAAATAGTAGAGAACGATGCTCCAAATATTTGTGCAGCGGTGCAGGTAAGGAAAGCTGCACAGCGTGGATAGGACACATTGTTGCGCGCACGTGAGCACCACGTGCCCACGAGCACTACTTCCCCTTGTCTGCCCCAAGTACATATTCTTTTCCGATTTTACTAGTCAACCCAGACCTTTCTTCTTCGGCATCACCTGCTTCCTCTTATCTTGTCAGTGTAATCATTCCTTCGCGCCTATACCGCTTGTTAGTACTGTTTGTTTATCCAGAGCTGGTTTAACGACTACATCAAGCAGCGTGAGGACTGTTTATAGCAATCTATAGCACTGTGAATTATACTGCGAATCTATATTTTCAAGAGTACTTGCAAATTTTATTGTAGTCAAATTGCAGTCAATTATTGCACACTTGTATAATTATTACGTTATTGTATAATCATATCACATGTAGTGTAGAGACATTGTAGACATTTTCAAACATGCTAGAGAATTTGTTTCGGTTGAAAATTTTGTTCGCGAAAAATGTGAGAAAATAAAGATGTGCTGTAAACATTTTTTTCTCGTGTATTTGTGTTAAAAATTGTTAGAATTGATTGGATATTAATGCACTTAATGTGCTCGATTAGATCCCGCATTTTGGCAGACAGTATAGCGAAAGAGCACAGAATGTCACAGCGCTCGGTGGCCCAGAGGTCAGCTACTTCCGGCGGAGACACGAATTAAGTCCCTGGTTCTAATCTCGAAGGATGTTATCTCGCATAGTAACAGGCGCAGAGAATTGCGCGTGTCGTTGCTGCTGAAACCCTTTCACCCTTCTGTGAAAAGATAGCGACGACTCTGCAGTGTCATGATAATCCGAGGTGAAGCTTTGCGAGTCTGCAAACATCCTTCGTGCAGAAAACTCTTCCAAAAGCATTCTCCATCTTCAAACGAAATCATAAGTTTCCATTTTATTTCACTCTAGTAAGATTCCATAAAAACTTCAAAAATAATGTTCATCCTCGAGAAAGCACTGACCCAAGGAATTTTCAAAATGGTACACCATTTCCATTACAACCAATAAAAGATACAGTGACGGAAAAAGATAGGAAATAAACGGAACAACGACACCAGCATATTTTATAATCCTTTTCCCAACACATTCGTGACACTTTTCTGATTGAAACGAGTCCAAACACGACACAATTTGGATCTCATTTACGTGTTTAAGCCACGATGTAGTAGAACCTTGATTATCCAAGTGATTCGGTTCGGATAACGGAGGTTTTAATCTTTCGTGGATTACACAAGTAAAAATAATCTGAATTGTATAGTGTTAGGACTCGTTTCAATCAGAAAAATGTCAAAAATACGTTGGTAAAAGTCTGATACAATTAAAATTCTATTGATACAACTAACTTGAGAAACATTATTAACACTAAACCTAGCATGAGGGGTCAAATAACCCATTTTTAAATTTATTGAAACGAGATTCAGTTGCTCTTTTCACTCGTTTTCTTTGGTTTTCTCCACGATATTGGGTTTCTCGATGCCGGTCCCGCCGACAGGGTTCGAAAAGTAAACCCACGGGACATAGGGGCAGCTGTTGTGCATTCCTGCGTCTCTCCATATCTCTCTCTCTCTCCCTTCTCTCGCCCTTTACGATCCAACCACCGGGCAGCAGCCCTCAGATTTTCCTTTTCTTTCTACCGCCGTCTGTTAGCTTTCCTTTTCTTGGGTTCTCTTGGACGATGTCGAACCGAATAATCAATGGGCAACCGGCCCGGAGGAAACCCATGGGAAAAGCCGGACCCGACGCAATCATCTTTGGGCCTCTGCTGCACTCTGGGATGCACTTCTCTGTGTATAATATTTTCTTCGTTGATACTCCCCAATTTTTATCTATAACTTCTGTTATCTACTTCTTTAATGTCTTCTGTTATACATTTTTTAGTGAAGTTGCACACTACATTAGGGTTGTGTGAACCTTCTACAGTGCGTAAGAAACGCACTAATTCAATGTTCTTCTTTTATTTATGAAATCTGCAATTTATTGCAAGACGGTGTTGTCTTCTGTTGATTTTCTTCTGTTCTTTACGAACATCTTTGGCTCTACATTTTTCTGATGAAAATACTCGCCATCTTATTGTTGTGTGACTCTTCCACGTCATCTACAAAAATGTAGAAATGTAGCACTATTTTTAACACACGATTTTTATGGTTTATTGTAAGGCTTTGATGAATTCAAAGTCCATTCTTAATTTGTACCTTTTATTGTAAATTGTTTCCAATCAAACTTCACACTGTTTCATTGTTGCGAAAATGTAGAAGACTATTATTTATTTATACTTTTATAATTTGACTATGAAACAGTGATTTGAATTATCTTATAGTTGTACGACTCTATTGCATCGTATAGAACAATGTAGAAATGCAACATTATTTTCTAACACTGAAATTTTAAAGTTAAATCCAAAAATATTCATAGTCGATGTTTAACAAACAATAATTAACCGTTTACGACCTGTGAAAGCACATGGTTGCAAAATGAAGTGACACAAACCGACAAATTTCCAATGAAAACGCGTCGTCCACATTCATATTCCGACAAGGGCTGGAGAACATTGTTGCAAGCCACGTGGTTCAAATTCTAAGCAGCTGTAGCAACGATCCTAACTATACATATAACATGGTAGATATATCTAACTTATGGATCCCCCTTTATCTTTACTTCCTTTCTTCTTAACTAAGCGCCGCCTCTCTTGAATTCTCTGCTTGCCACGTCAAGCATAATCAACAGAAACCCTCCTGGGAAAAGTCTTCGACCCAAGCTCCACGTTTTGGACATTGAAATCTCCTAAGTTCGCCCGTAGCACTTCCAGCACGTACCAACAATGTTGCTTCGAATTACTCAAAACAGTTCCTGTAGAATTTGTTTAAGAAATATTTTGTTAATTTTTACAATCATAAGTTTTGGAATTTTTATGTTGAATTACAAAATTATGAAATTATGCACAATACACAAGTCCACATTACATTATGATGAACATGAATTCATGTAATTGTAACATTTAAAATTTTTGGAATTTTTATGAATTATCAAATTATAAAATCACGTATAAACTGGTTCTGTTACCGTGTGTCAATTTCGTTGCAGTAAGTACAATGTAGAATTTTTCGTATAAAATTTTGAATAAGTTGTATTGGAGCAGGTTCAATATAGAATTTGAAATATCAATTTTTAAAATAATCAAGCCTGACAATTTTGTACAATTTTGTTGCAATACCGACTTTTTCATATAAAAGTTTAGATTAATAAAGAAGCTTGCAAAATTTAAATAAAAAAATAAAACAGAAGTTTTAATAGGAAGCTGTGGACAAACGAAGTCTGTTGTAAAACTGCAAATGAGAACGTAGAATTAAAAAATTTGTACAGCTTTGTTGCAACAAGTGTAATATTATTTCTGAAGTTTAAACTATCGCATTTTTTGGTGTCGAACGAGCCGAAATAATTTGTGCTAACACAAAGGGCCCGTGTTGAAAAATGAATTCGATTTGAGATAAGAGAAGATATTCTGGAAAGTGGGGGTGGCGGTGTCGGTGCAAAAGAAAAAGATAGAAAGCGTGAACAAAAACGGTTTCTGTGGACAGCTGGCGCTGTGCACTACGGCGAGGTTTATCATTCTATGCAGGGGAGGTTTCTCTCGGTTCTTTCATGCACTCCAGTCCCTGCATGTGTACACACTACTGCACACTCTTCCCTGCATTGTGCCTTGCCTCTGCATCCACTGCCGTCGAACCGTTTTCATTCATTCTAACGATAACAAATAAAAACACATGATAAATCTTCAACCGGCCGTTATCAAACTGTTTTCTTTACCATCGCGTAGCGTAATAAATAAAATTTCGTTAACAGCGCTGTAGCAAATTGTGAAGTAAAATTGTCCCAAGTATTTCTCAATTTCATTTGATAAAATTCTTCTTGCGAAAAGAATTTCCTTACTTTTTAAAAATTTGCAAGAATTGTTCTAAATATTTGATAATCATAGCAGTTATTAAAAAATGCAACAACACTGCACAAAAATCATTCGAAATATTTTTATGGATTTTCATTAAAAGAAGCTTTTTTTTATCGAACGTTGCAGTGTCAAAAAGAGGAATAAATAAAAAGTTAAAAAGATTATCTCCCTCGAAAAAATTCTATCTCGCCACTCGTTGATCCTTCTTCGATAGTTCCGATCGACCCTAATGAATGGTCGCACGCACACACGGCTGTGTATTCCCGATAACATTTATTTGAGTTGCGGTGTGTTTGTCACCCTTGATTGGCCCCCGATTTTATCTGTGGAAACTTGGAGAAAGGGGTTCATTGATGGACACCACTCATTCGCTGTGTGTCTTCGAATTAACAAATATTAGAAATTGATACACTGTGTGCCCTCAACAAACAGTGGGAACTATGTTTCTCTGGTGTGGGGACATAGGAAACTGTGAACAGTGGACAGATAACTATAACAATGGCCAGATAACTGGTGATCGAGATTCCGTCTGCAGCTACAGAATTCCTCTTGGGAAAGTATAATGAGGCCTTTTATTGGAAGAAAGGGTGATCGCTGTCTCCCTCAAAAATAAATTATTCATTATTGTATTTTTATTTTATTGTTTCACCATTCTTTAAACTTATTTTGTAGTTAATATCTTACTCTATTTTCTATTTTTTTTAATATAATTTGTATGTCCAATATTGATGTAAATATAGTTATTCTAGTTACAGTAACAAATTATGAAGTTCAGTTTATTTAGAAAAGTACATTAAATTCCTGTTTATATTTTAGAACAAGATTTTCAATTCTCATTAATTTGAAAATGTTCTAAATTCATATTTTAGTTACATTATACTTTATTAACTGACCGTCATTTTTATAAATGATGTTAACAGTGTTGAACGTGTATTTCAAGCATCTCAGTTGAAAATTGTATGGAAATGAAGGTTCGAACAGTTAGAAAAGGTGGATTCTTTGATGTTTATAGGTTCGGTGACATCAAAGGGCCCACAAACTGCATAAATTACACAGTGGGTCACGGATTATTAATCAGGTAAACAGCCATCGATTTTTAGAACATAGTCCCGATATAGTCAAAGGTACAGGGCGATTTCGGGAACACATTTAAATACGTTTATACCTGCGATTTCCGTGTGTTTCGTAACTTTCGCTGGCGAATAATAAATCAGAATGATCGCGATACTAATGTGCGATTTACACAATGCTACCTCTAATGAGAAAGCCACTCTAAAAGCCCCATCAAATTCCGAAAAGACGTCCATTAAAATACTATTCGGATATCTCTGTAACTATATCTCTAGAACCAATTATACGAAGCATAGTTTAGACAATATACAAAGAAAGAAAATTTTTATTTACTGCAGGTCTTTAAACAAATGCAACAAAACGCCAATTAAATATTGATAACAAAAGAAGAAAATTTTAGAAATGTTCGCCACGAATCTAACTATCATGCAGCAAGGGGTTGCTTTTTATCTCTGTAGAAACAGTTCCATTTCTCAGCAACTCCAACGCAATCTGGCAGGAGAAATAATTTCTCTTTTAACCTTCCAGCTTCCTCGAACCATCAGAAAAGTCCCAGCGTCCCGATTTCACCAGGATCACCCTGTATTTCCTATTTTCGAGGTCCTTTTGTCCTCTGATCCTTCCCTTCCCACCCCCTCTGTCTACATAGTGATTTTGTCAGCTCTTTCCGCATTCACATCTCTCTCTTCTATCCATCTTTCTCTTACTCTCCGTATTTTGTCCTTCTTTCTTTCCCCACTCTCTTTTCTCTCTGTTCGAGGCTCCGGCGGCGGACCTCGGAAAGAGAGAAACGGTCCTTGTTGCTATGCAGCGGTCGACGAGGAGATCCGCGGGACCGAGAGAAGGAGCAAAAGAGAGAGAGAGGGAGGAGCGACCAAACGGAGCAAAGGGGGCGCCCCCCATGATTATTATTCGCAGGCCGAATAACCGGCGCGGCCCTCTCGGGAAGAGGCAGCCGTTCCCCATGCTGTTTAACCGCTTTTTTCCGAGACCCCCCTCCTTCTCCGAGACCACCTCTCCGTCTACACCCCTGCTTGATCCCCCCAATGCCCCTTATCAAGCGGTTATCGGGCGCCGATGCCCGCTTTTCGACGATCGAATCGCGAGCATCGAAGTCTCTCCGATGTTAACGGAAATCGCGAATTCTACAATCGTAAACAATTTCTGGAAAGTTTAAGCAGAGCAGACATTATGGGGGTGTTTTTTTGTTAAGCTACGTTGACGAAGAATAAAATTTTTTGATGGTTTTTTGGGCCCCTCGGAGACTACTTGCAGTGTAATTGTGGAAGGATTATATTTTGAAAATGAATTCATGGTAGAGGGGGTTGATCACTTAAACCACCCCTATAATTCCGAATGCGCTTCAAGTTGCAATTGCCAATTTCATATTCGCTGTAATAATCGCGAGTTCGTTATCCGTTGCCAGAAAATGTTCTTCCGAGAGTTCATATTTCGTTTAACAAAAAAATTTGTTACAATAGACCAAACCTTCTAGATTCGAATAAAAAAAGAATCACGTCGATCCGACAAGCGGCCCTCGAGATAAAAATGTTTTTAGGGAAACCGGCCTTAATGAATATTCTAATTAAAACCAGTTCGAATCCGGCAAACCGATGACTTAAACTACCCTCGAATTTGAGTGAACTATAACGTACACCACTCAGTTTTTAAGAAAGTCAGCGACTTTCGCTACAACACTTTCAATTTCGCCAATTTAATTACGTATTATCACGAATATCTGTTTAGGATCCCACCCGAACTTTGTTAACAATTTTCAACATCACAAAATCAATTTCCCAATAAAAGGAAATTCCTACGTCACACACCACACATTCCCAATTAAAACAAAAAAAGAATCGTCTGAATCCTTCAAACAATTCCCAAGACGAAAATTCTCAAACCCAAACAACCGTCGCAAAATTGAAACGCCTGTAACTATTAAACAAATTGATATCCATCAAAGTGATGACATAAACCCTCTCTAATTTGGCGTGCATAACACCATACCATCGATCATTTCGATCCCACTACCTCGTGTTCTGCAGAAACAGCTCGTCCAAGCCACGTGGACGTCGATCATTCGTATGTCCCATCGGTTCCAGTAGAAATTAATATTTAGATCTCGGTAAACAATCGTGTGATTCGTATGTAAGCAACGTGACAGACAAAGTGTCAATTCTTCGGCGCCCGGGAGATAATTATTCAGGATCCGGAGACATCGCTATGGGTCTGGGTTAGTATAATACACAGGTCGGAGGGCGAAACTCGATGCTGCCGATAGGGAGATAGAGATAGGCGGAACAGGCACGAGCTTTGAGAGTTGGCACACCGGCCAGGCTAGACCCCATCGTGACGTAACGTTATTTACTTTCGAGCCTCCCGTTGGCAACAGGTCGATTTCCCATGGCGGAATGCTAAAATCACTGAAAAAGCGAGAAAAAGAACGTAGAATGCCGATCTTTGATTCTTAAAATACACCTGACTCACCATCGATGCTCCTCCGACACCATAGATCACAACTGAGACGATTCCCGATACAATTAATATGCATAAAATTCTTCATCTCGTTGTGAATCAGCGCCGACCAAATCACCGAGATTAGTCATGTTCGTCACATTGCGGAAGATAAATAATTCCATTTTCTTTAAATGAAATTGAATTGAAATAATCCAGGAACGCAAATAAGAAATTAAATCATAATTTATTAGAAAATGTAAGAGAAGAAAAATCGTCTCGCATTAGATTATTATACAATTATGATTTTGAATTTATTTTTAGAATAATTTAATTGAAGAGGAACTGAGGATTTATCCCAATGAAAATGTTTTGTCAAGAATTTTAAGAGTCCGAAAGGGAAAGGATTGGAATGAGTGGTGCATCGTGGGTCTGCTGGATGCGAGCAGACGTCCGGTTGTCTATAAAACGTTTTCCCACAGTCTCCAAAAGCGATTATAGTCGTCTGCCCAGATTCCAAACGCCCTCGGTCTTGCACGACCTAGACAACACGCGGCGACTAACTCCTTCGAGGATAAAATCTTCTTTGAACGGCCTTGACTCCTCCGACCGAGTACACCTATGCACTCTGAGATGCACCGTTGCAACGGTGGTGTCCTTGGCGAACTATACTTTGCAGTTTTTATATTAATTCTGCACTCTTCTACATTGGAGTCTGCGTCATCCTACGGTCTAGCTGGTTCTTGCTTGCTTCAAATAATTATAACGAGCTCAATTTTTATTTATTGGGAGTTCAAAAATTTGGGGATGTACTTAGACGATGAAGAAAAGTGCACATGGAAGTTGCATACAAATTAGTTTCCCGATTTTGTGGTGGAAAAATTGAAAAATCACCATTGTGTAATAACTCCCTAATGTCGTTCTATTGGGTTGCCAAGAAAGTACATAAGTTCGGTATTTTAAGGTGAAATAGAGCCCAATTTTTTTATTCAAGCAATGAATTTTAACGAATAAGATATTTTCCCTTTTGTTCGATGATCTTTTGCCAAAAAGAATAATTGAGAAAATATTTTATTGATTAAAGTTCATCGCTTGAATAAAGAAATTTGATTTTATTTCACCTTAAAATACCGAAATTACTTTCTTGCAAACCCAATATATTTTTGCTGGATCTCGCTTGTTTAAAATAACTATATCGAGCTTAATTTTCATTTTTTGGAAGTACCAAAATTTGAGGGTGTACTCAGACGATGAACAAAATTGCACGTGGAAGTTGCATATAAATTAGTTTCCTGGTTCTGTGGTGAAGAAATTGCGAAGTTAGCTGGGATTGTGTAGGTTGAATGTTCAGTTTTGGCGTCAATTTTGATTATTCTTTCATAAAAAAATTCAGACACGTAGTCGAAATATCACCAAAAAGGTAGATCGAAGTCCCGTAACGAGAGACTTTGCAGTTTAACGGTAAGAAAATATCAAAGGCCAGAGTTTAATATTAAATATTGGTGTCCAGTAGCTTCTATACAATATTCAGAGCGTGGCCCAATGAGAAAAATTAACCGTAATGTGTTACAGGCGTCGAACACGATCGCAGAACGTGAATGAACTGCTATATGTATACCGGGTCGTCTATTAAAGCGGTTAAGTTATTCGCTCCACGAATCGAGACCCCATAAAAGTGTTACGGCGCATTTTACTGCTGAACAATTATAAGGCGACGGGGCCGCCGTTCAGAGATAATAGTAGTGTACGAGTTCATGTTTATGGTGTATGGGCATTGTCTGCTTCTTGTGCGAGGAGGAGTCCGATGACTACTAATGAGACACCAAACGTAAAATGGAACCTCTTCCAACGAGAAAAGTGCGCCACCTTTTCATTAAGAAAATTAACTTTTCAGTACATTGAAAATGTCAACATTCCGTGTAGAAAATAACCCGTAAAAAGATTATTAATATAGCGTAAAAATTATGGGAATCAGAGAGGTTCGAAGCTGACCTGTTCGTAAAAAATTTGGAAAATGTTTCTTCTGGTTAAATGAAATTTTGGAGATGTTGTTCAATGTGCTGGAGCACTGACATAGATGGAATAATCGTACGTGGGCAGTTCGAGTGTGAATAAATAAGAAGAGCGTGGGAGAGGGCAGCAACGAGATGAGAAACAGTGACTCTTCGTGATTTTCTCGATCAACGAACGGCCTTGCGGAGTACAGCGAAGCTCAAGGCCGACACTCGGCTTGACGTGCGTTAGAAATTCCTGGACGAGCATGCACTCGATGAACAAGCATCTTTTCTTAGACGGTGCAGCTCAAATTTAAGAATTTTTTTAAAAACATTTGTTAGGAATTTTCAGTAAACGTAATTTTAAAAAAAAAACTTAACAACAGACGAGATTCTCTAGATTCATATAAAAAAAGAATCAACCAAATCCGATAAATAGTTTCCAAGATAAAAATTGTCAAAGTGGACAAAGATAAATGAATATTCTAAAATTCGACGGTTTATATTTGATAAACGAAGTCTATCAATTTGATGATGTGAACACCCCATAATTTTACGCGTACTACACCATAGAATGCTGCATTCCGATCCCACCAGTTCAAGTATTACAGAAACTTGTTATGCAAGTCACGTGGAACGGTACTTGCAAATAAAACCTCGACCGCCACTCGTAATTTCATTAAGGGAATCAGTACAGCGTTTGATAGTCATAATTGATAGTTAGCCGAGCACGATGGCGATACTTGTAGCTATTCCGTGTACTGGCAACGGCGCTAGCGCCAGATAAAACCGGCTGGGAAGCTTAATCGCTCGATAACATTTACCTGACCGGTTTGTTTCTTCATTCATCTCTCTATCAATGGAGCGTCTAGCCCTTGCACTAGGTTAGTGTGTCAGGAATCCCTGTAATCCATCGAGCGAATTGAACAACCGACAGAATTGCCCTATCAATCAAAATTGCTACGAACCAATCAGCATAATCAACACGTATAAATAGCCAAAATCACACAGAAACTCAAAATTTCTCAAAAACTAATAACCATAGCAAAACGTCAATTTGGGGTCTTGTTACCCCAAGTATCTGCTACACATGCCCTTAAAATTAATCCAAAAGAATTAACTTAACAATCTACAATAACAATTAGAAAGACTATAAATAACAGACCAGACATTTTTACCAGAAACTTTTATACTGATCGCCCAATCGACTTGAAACTTGGCACGCACACTAACAATAACCTACCCTACACACCCCTACGCGCTGGCTACGCTCACCCTTCTCCATCCATTTTATCCATTTTATCCATTTTTTGGGATCAGAGTGTTCATCAAGATCTTCTCTTCGCTTAAGCCTTGAGCCTTAAGGGATGAATGTTTCGAGATCACGCGAACGGGGCGCGATTAAGGGTACCAAGGGCAATGGACCGGATCCTCCAGCTTCGTTGTAGGTAGCGAAAGCGGGGGTGGGCCGATCTGCTAACAGGTACCGGGCCAAAGTTCACGGCTAACGACGATGCGATAATGAGGCAGAGATAAGGTGTTCTGGGTGTTCCTCTCAGGTTCAGGAGGTCGTACCTGCTTTGAGGACCTGGGATTACCCTTGGCGAGAGGGTGAGGGTGCACTTTGCTCGCCGGGGCTAAAG
Organism: Lasioglossum calceatum; assembly: GCA_963966675.1. Lineage (NCBI taxonomy): Eukaryota > Metazoa > Arthropoda > Insecta > Hymenoptera > Halictidae > Lasioglossum > Lasioglossum calceatum. Next base: position 2,097,410 of record OZ016548.1, read on the forward strand.
CAACACAGGTATGAACCGCCAACTGTGCGAAATTGTCGCTTGCACCCAGTGTTCGTGGACATTGCCAGAAAATACCAGAATAATTTAACAGACCCTTCAAGACATTCAATCAGAGCCAATTTTTTCGAAATATTGCCCGCGATTCTAAATTTTATGGGGCGCTCTAGGTTTTCTCGCTAAAAGTTCCTAAAAGCAGGTATTTACTCATTCATTCAAGACATTGATCGATTTTTTCAGAATTAATTAAATCGTTGCAAACCAAGAAAAAGTTCCGAGAAATTGCACTTTTTTTTTTTATTTAAAGGCGATATGGTTAATATTTTGGTAACAGCTGTATACATATCACTGTAACCGTTGTCCTTGAATCTTCTCAGATTTTTAAATTGAAAACTTAGGCTGGAAAAAATCGAGAATGGAAAAGCTGTAGGTAAACGTGAGCAAATTCTTTAAAAATGCGGACTATTGATAGAATTCGAGAGCAACGATGTTCATATTTTTACAACAGCTACGTTCTGCCGCAACTGTGGTCCTCGGATTTTTCCAGATTTTTCGTCCGCCAAATCCAGTTACGATAAATCGAAAACTGCACTCATAAAGAAAAAGCGACAGTTGCTTTCGAAAATTGAATTTTATTAACTTTGACCTGTAATAAAGAATGTATAAAAATTGAAAGAAATACTCGGATGCTTAAAAAGCAGTTCTATACTAACAATCAGAATCATATTAATAAAATCCGGCGAAACGGTCGCTTTCAATATTGTCCAAATAAAGACCAGGGGAAAGTGTCTCTCGTGAACGTTAAGTAATAATCTACAATTAGTGTTATCGGCGCACTGGTTCGATCAATTGGAATATAACTCCTTTTTTTTACTTTCTGCCTGTGTGAAAACACATTTGCCTAACCAGTTAAAAATGTCTTTGATTAATTCTTACAGACGCAATACTGAAATTTTCTATTCTTGAAAATGGTCTAAATTGAGACCGAAACGTTGAATTAAATTTCAGGTGGCAATTTTGCAAATTTGCTTATATTCCAATTGATCGAACCAGTGCGCCGATAACACTAATTGTAGTTTAAACAATTGTCGATCGAGATTCGGAGAACTGTTAAGTAATAATCTTTAGATTCGTCGGTCCGAGGACGAGACGGTGGATGGTCCTGATCTGTTAACGTGATTTGAGAAAACCTGTCGAGGTTTCTTTGTCCGAAGGCCGGGGTTTCCAGGCTCATTTAGATAAAGCGTATTGGCAGAGCGAGCAAGAAGGGACGGCGGCGCGGCGGTCGTTGTAAACTGTTGGCGCGCGGCCCTTTCAGTTGTCAGGGTTTCTGTGAGTGCTGTCGGGGATCTGTGGATTAGCAATTTCCAGCCGTAAACCATGGCTTACGTTCGATGCGGATTTACTGATCGTTTCGTTTCGAAAAGGTGTCTTCTGCCAATGGTCTCTCGTATACCTGTTTCGATACGGCGAATTTCAAGACTGATGTACATTTACCTTTGCAGGCTTCGTGGACACTAATCTGTCAATTTCCTGCGCCATTTTGGCCACGATAATCGATCTTGCTTCGTAACTTTCGTTTTTGATATCGATGAATTAAAGCTTTGCAGATTCGTGAAAAGTGGACGGAGGATAATCCACTTTTAGTTTCATTTTGATGAGTCAGATACATATCTAGTTTTAGCAAAAGTATTCAATCTGCTATAACAATGTAGCTAGGCTTATTTTAAAAGGTGAAATCTCTACTTTTTAACTACTTTTCTGAAATATATTTTTGAAGTAAGAATGAAGCCAAGAAGCTACAATAGTTTCTTCTCTTGATAATTCCTCAATATCTGGGGTTCACAAGATTCGATCTACTGGAAGTTTGTAAGAAAATGGTATAATAATTTACTTTGGTTTATTGGAGAGGGTGAAACTTATCCGTTTTAAACACTATAAACAGAGAAAGATGGACCCATGTTAAAATCGTCGAAGGCGAGTGTTGCTAATTTCTATCAAGAAATAAAATACCGAAAGGATTCTTAACGAATATACGTGACCATTAGACCCACGAACAATGTACACAACGTTCGCGAACGTTTCTGGGAAGACACTATTACACCTTGACCATACAACAGTGCGGGTTTCCGCTCGTGTATTTGTGTTTAGATTCGTGCGTGCCTAATTGCAGATACAACCGTGAAAGTGTTTGAAAGACACCGACAGCTCGAGCAGACGGGCATATGGCAGCGCAAACACACTGTAGCCAATTTGGAAATGTGTGTCTGCCAAATTCCTCCCGGGACGTGTGAAAATATTACTTCTTTCAATAAACTGCTCCTTCCAAAATTCACTTTCTCCAAATTCAAACCTAAATATCGTCTTTGTGCAACAAATTGCATGGTGGTTCTCGGCTCTATGCTACATGTGAGCAATTTTCCTGTGAAAATTATGCTACCCCATCAAACATCCCAGAAAAATAAAATCTGCACATTTTAATACAATTTTTCAAATTGAAGCTATTATAGCTTTCTTTAAAAAAATCATACGTCCATCCAACTTAGGTAATGTCCAAGGATGGAGCCTCTACTTTCAACACCGCTAATTATTTTTTCCTCCCAGAATATTGTTGCTCTAAAAAACGCTTTACAACTTAAAGAATGTATATTTCCCACTTTTGCAACTTCGAACATCCCTGCAAAGTTAAAAATATTTTTCTTGAAGTCGAAGCCACCGTGGACTGCAGGCGGGAAGTCTCGCCATCCCGAGGAGCCGTCAAAAGTCTCTTCACGATTTTCCCATACCACATTCTGCCACTTTTGGTCGTACCCGGTGCGCATACTGCGACCACCATTGCACCAGATGTCTCAGACTTTCGGACGCAATTCCGACAAAGTGGAACGCGGCGAAATTGCCATGGGGAGTTGCATTTTCACCGGAGGGGTTCGTTGACCATAGCAAAACATTCCGTTAGGCGGTCGCGTACCGCCAAAAAGGCCCCCGAGAGTTCGGTTGTCGTTAACGAGAAAGCGGGGCCCGGCTCGCCTAACAGCCGTCGAAAACAGAAACATAGCGATCGAGGGAGAGGGGCTATAGGTGTAGTGACGCGCGTCGGAGAAAGATGGCCGAAAGAGAGAGGCTGAAACAGGTCCTGTTGCCGGGCCCTGTTGCTACGCGGCCGACGGTGCATCGTGCTGAATTCGCAACGAGTCTTTTCGGCGATTGCGATTGTGTCGTGAATAATGTATGTATAATAGACGCGTGGCCATGGCTGCCGATCGTTTTGACACCATCGGACACCTTTCTATCCGGCGACCTCGCGCTTTCCGCAGGACGAACGGCCTCGAACTGGTCCACGTCAGCCACGGAGAGTCCTGGGTGTCCTGAACCTTGCTCACGCGATCGCCTAACTGCGCAGTTTCTGGTCCACCGCTCTCGGTTAGGTCGCTTGCCAGCCCTTTGCGCACTTCAGTCCCTGATCTCTAGGAAATACTCATGTTTTCGTGGAAGAATCCTGACCATTTTCAATATTTCACGTAAATTTTTTTGTAGTTTGTTACTAATTTATTTTTAAATTTTTCTGTCAATCTTATATTTTCATAACCGCAACTTTTGCAACCATTTCTACTTGTATGTACTGAGTTTTGTTATTCCAACATTCTGTACACATTTATTCTGAAAGTGAAATGCTCATTGATTTAATTAGTTAAAATTTTGTTCAAATGAAAGCATCTTCGTCAAAATTTTTGTACAATATTTCATTTAATATCCTATACACACGTACATATATTGAACTAATTGTATAACTAGAATTAGTACCAACTTTTGCGACGAAGCCAGACGTTCGTGCGTCATGAATGAACGAAAACCACATGGCACGTGGTTTTCCCGCGCAGCTGCGCGCGCGTCATCCCGAAAACCGCCTCGAAGGTCATAGAGACCTCTTTTAATGGATGCCAAAGAGATGTCTCATTGGTAGTCTGCCTTCTCGATGCAGCAGAAAAAACAAAACTATCACAGCGACGATAGTCGAATTTGAATCTCCAGCTCCGATCTTAATAATTTTCATAATTTAACAAAAATTCTTTACGTCCAATCAAAATCTATTATCAACCTCACGATTGATACAAAACTAGATTACCAGCTCGAACAATTTCTAGACACACTCCCAAACGAATCTCAATTAATTCTACAACAATGTCAATGTAATTTCTCCACAGTTCAACTTCGACAATTCCCATCAACTCTCTCGGCACCTCGAGCGAATGGCTCGCTCGTACGCGAACGTTTGCCGAATTTCTCCGAGCAATTTCGGCGGGGAAAAAAAGGTGAAACAGGAAGCGGCCATTAAGATTTGTATCCGAGCTCGGAGGCAATTACTTTTGTCTGCCAAAGTTCTTCTTCGTTACGGTCCAGAGAGCCGCAGTGCAAAACGAGAAAGCAACCTCCCCTAGAACCCGAAAAAAGATCAGCAGAACCGGCAGAGGCGGAAACGATCGCTTCTCTCGCGCTCTCACATCCACGTGGTGCTGTTGTTATTGTTGTTGTTGCCGTCCTCGTCTCGAACGCGTTCTCTTATCTCCTGCCCCCCCCCCCTCACTCTTCCACCACCTTTCCCGTCTCCGCTATTCCCCCCACCATCGAGCTGGCGTCACGAAAGGCGCGTCAGACGGGGCGCGAGGGTGGGGACACCCGATTAACGGACTCTAATTGCATAGCAACAGCGAGCCCGAGATAATGATACATCTGACGCTCGTTGCCGGCAGGCAGCTGGCCCACTTCGAAGAGGGACGAGCCTGGACCCGTGCACGTACACGAGCCGTCCGCGTGTCTGCCGCGACGTCCGCGCAGGCCCGCGTTCCTCGAAACTCGAGTTTTGGCGCGGACAGAAATCAACCGCGCGACTCTCCCAACAGGTCCCACAGTGGTCCGGTAGCTCGCTTTTTGTGGCCAAAACTACAACCCCTGGCAGAATGTTTCCGATCGGAGGCATTGATACGGATTTTAGAGAAAATATTCACAATTTAGAAGTATAAAATATTACTTTGTGGAGTTAAAACTGATGGGAAACGAAAAGGGGCTTATTGAAGAACGGAAAACAACAAAATAACATAAGCTTCTATTTATTATAACAAAGAAACGGAAATAAACAAAATGTTACATGGAAAAAAGTTTCCGATTCACAGTTTCTGAGAAACTTGATTTTTCAATATATCAAAAATATTTTTTAATATATCAAAGAAATTTGGAAAAAAATTTCTTTCAATATATCAAAGTTGAAAAATTGAATTTTTGCCACGAAAACGGGGTCTCCAGACCACTGTGAGGCGCTGCGCTGGCCAAGAGCGTCATTTTGCAGGACTTTGAATTTTTCTAAAGAAATTGGACCACACGTTTTTAAACCGAGATTTTGCAAACATGATTTCTATTATCTGGACCATGCAATAAAATTTTTGGTAGTCGAAATACGTGAAGTTGTAGTAGTTACAGTTGCTCGAAGAGCCTTATAGTTTCGAGAATACGTTTGAAAATGTACCTGAAAAATTATATCTCCGTGTAGAAATATTTGGGTTCGTTTTAAAGCGTGGAGTTTCTAGAATAAATACTGCTGCGTCACTTTTTGTTGAAAAATTGTACCATACCAGGAAATGATTCGGATTGTAAAAATTATGGTTTTATGCATACTTTTTTCCACGGCTCGGACCACCATAAATCGAATCCTGTATGCAACGAGCCCATAATGTTTGATGATCAATTTCTCATTGCCGTTTTATTGCACCTTTATCGGAAGCTGTACCGCCAGGCATTGGGTAACTGCCTCGTATATTGATATCAATTTTTTCTTCACACGGCCGGATGGAAAATGATAAATGCGCGCTAGAAGATAGAGACGTGTCTCCGTATATGTATACATATACATATATTTTTTAAAAATGGTGAAGCTTTTATTATTGGAGGAAGAATCCTTTTAAGATTGCTTTGTGTTGCTGAGTGGTTGCACAGGGGTTCTACCTGAACGTACAAACTCGTCGACGGGTAGACCCGTGTCCATGGTGTGCAGTTCGGGTTCTTTTGGTGTCCCGTAACCCGAAACTTCCCTCATGGTTGAACACGGCTCCAATCGGACCGAAAAAATCGGTCTTTTGACCGACGGAAATCGTACCGAACCAGAAAAATGGACAGCTTCTTTCTAATCAAACTCAATCTGCACCAGTCTTCGACATCCACTGTACAGAAGGTTATGGTTCCGACAGCCTCAATTAATTGTAAATAGTTTAGGACTAGACTAGACAATTGATTAAATAAAGGCAAATTAGTAGAACTAATTTATTTAATAAAATAAATTCCCAGTTTGATAATATAATTTGACAATTGTTCTATTATTTAATAATTTTTATTGATTTATAATCTGACAATATGATAATTGAATCATTTAGTAATTTGGTTACTTGCGGGTTTAATAATGTGATAATTTTTCAATGTGATCATTTGCTCACTCGGTATCTTGCGAATTTAATAATCTAGTAAAATGGAGAATGCTATACACTTATTAGTACAATTAGCGGTCGCGCAACGTCTAATTGTCGCGAGAGATAAAACGCAATTGTGTGTGCGTGTGAAAAGTGAACGACCCAGACGACACGACATCGAGTTAGCCAGTCGATCTCTCGAATTTTTGCTTTCGTCGCTTTAGGCGCGTCGATGTTTAATTCATAAGCACTGATAAACAAAATTTCGATTAATTCCCCTTTTCATTAGAGCGAATGGACATTTTAATTTTGTGATACTGAGTAGGATTGAAAAGGATTAATAGCTTGCAAGATAGTCGATTGGAGAACGATCGTCGGTGACAGTGAGTGTCCTTCGAGCGACCTTGACGTACTCGGTATATGGGTGAATCGATTAACTAATTACAACAGATGAAAAGCAGAGCAAAGGACAAGGTCAAGGTGGATGCATTGTGCGCCTATTGCAGATCATTTTCATCGGTAATGGAGCGTAACGAGATCTGGCTTCTGTTTGTCAAATGCCGACAAATCACATATTGGGTGTGCGAAAATTTGCTCGTCGTACTAATGCAATTTTCACTGAGGGACAAGGATCTCCCGAAAGAATGATCATAACTTTGACAATCATTATTTGTTACTGAAAAAATTATTAAAAAATTGCAAGCCTTTGTAAACTTGAAGTGGACCTCCAGGAAAATATCCATAACGTCGGAAATTCTGAACATTCTTCAATGAAAAAATTATAATAATTGCTTGATAACATAGTCTCTCATATCCGATAAAAATTATTGCCAAATATTTACAGAATCCTTCAGTAGAAAGTTAGAAAGATCACAAAACGATAAAGGTCAGCTAACCCAAACCCGAGAAGGAGCTCCAGAAAACTATTCATAACATTGACAATGTTCAATATTTTTTAATGAAAAAATTAGTGGAATTGCTTGAAAACTGGATCTTTCAATTGCAAAAGGTTTCATCGCCATAGGTTTACAAACTTCTCAAAAACAAATTCTCACATATCACGATTGCACGCTTGAGAGTTTTGTAACGAATAGCAAACAACAAAAATAGTGCAAAGTATCAGGTTTGAAGGATTTTTAGGCCCGCTAATGCTCGGTGTTAGCATGACCGGAGGCTTCGAAAAATTCGGACGATTTGTTCCCCCGTTTTCACCTATCGCGTCGAATTAAGGTGTACCGGTAATACAATATCTCCATTAAACGCACTAGGATCGTATCGAGTTTCGGGCTTTGATTCTGTCAAATTAGATCTCGGTTCGATTAATCCTTGCGTACCGTGCGCCGCGGCTTTTCCCGTTTACGGTTGTGTCCAAAATTTCTGCTTTCCCCTAACCTCCTTTCCCTCGAAATTTTGACAAATAGTCGACGCTCCGATGGGTCACGATTTTTATCTCGATCTCATGTTTCGTACTGGCGTCCCAGGAAATCATCGTTACCACTCTAATTACGTTTCTCGGAACCATGGCCCTCCGTCAGAATTATTGGTAAAATTTCCGGATTTTTACTAAAATTATTTTGTGAATATAACACCATTTTTTCGGGATACATATTGGTTTACTAATAAACATTTCGAACATCAGAAGTGTTTTTAGAATTTATTAACATAATTTATAATACTTGTTTTCGAGTTTCTATTGTTCTCAGTATTCCATTCAAATTTAAAATAATTTTTTCTTAACTTTCTGGATGACATTTTGACAAACATGATAATTAATACAGAGGATATTCTTTTCGCAAAGTGAAATTTTGAAATAATTCCCAATTTGTCAATTTATTGAATGTTGCTTGGCCAGACCGCTCTCCGCGCGGAATAATTAGCATAACAATTGGACGCGTTTATAGTAATACCCTTTGGTCCATTTTTCACGCGCCTTCTTCTATTAACACTACCATCCTTCTGATTTTATCTTGACGTCTCTATTAATAAACGGTCTTATAAAACCCGGGGAGCGTTTATTTTGAATCGGGAGAATTTTATAAAATATACAGAGAAAACTGTCTTGCATAAATTTACAATTAATACATTCACAACAATGTACAAGATTTTATACAATAATCAATCAGATTAATTATTTATTCATAAGTCTGTGAAACATCAACGTTGATTCAAAATTATATTTCAAATATAAATAGAAATTACTGATTGTTTAAGCTTGAAGTAAATATAAAATAGAAATAAAAAATCTTGTATATATAATTTGCAGTTTCTATATTTTAAATGTAAATAAAAATTGCGACTATGTGAAAGAAGCATAAAATAGAAACATTCTCTTATATTTAAAAAATAAATCAAAATTGCTGCTTCTCCACATTCCAAACCCAACCATAAATTATCGAAATTTCAACACGTGTTCCCACGATTTTCAGGGACCATAAAAAAAGCCCAAGAAACCCACGGCAAGAGAAGTTGAAAATTTAGTAGCATTTCCAAAGGCAACGGTCGCCGTTTTCAAATAGGAGCCGCCCATAGCAACCGCGCTACAGGATCGTTGAAAATTACGGTCCCCCGACCCTTTTCTCACAATGTAGCAGCTGGGCTAGGGCAACATTGCGTTTCAAACATACATCGGAATACGAACACACATAGAAAAACGTCTGTGTCGCAACCGGAGGCCGTCAATATTATCTTGCGTCTACCGTCTACCGTAACGGACTTCCCGCGTCGAAGAAGACGCTTCTCTTGGCTATTATCGTGAAGAGAACCATTATCTGAAGTTCGATATTCTTAATTACGTTCCTGTCAACGTAGATCACGTTTGCAGTTCGTAAAAACCTCGGAACCAATAAATATCTGTCCTAATCATTTTCTTTCCTTGAATGCATACTACACTTTCCTTATCATTTTCTAAATTATTTTGCTTGTTAATTTCCCTTGCGACTTTTGCTGTTCAGTTCTGGCCATCCTCCCTATTATTTTTCTATTAATCTCACTACTATCTTTCTTGTTATTTTCCTGATCAATTTTGCTGTTCAGTCCTGGTCTTCCTATTATTTTTCTATTAATCTCACTACTATCTTTCTTGTTATTTTCCTGACCAATTTTGCTGTTAAGTCCTGGTCATCCTCCCTATTATTTTTCTATTAATCTCACTACTATCTTTCTTGTTATTTTCCTGATCAATTTTGCTGTTCAGTCCTGGTCTTCCTATTATTTTTCTATTAATCTCACTACTATCTTTCTTGTTATTTTCCTGACCAATTTTGCTGTTAAGTCCTGGTCATCCTCCCTATTATTTTTCTATTAATCTCACTACTATCTTTCTTGTTATTCTCCTGGTCAATTTTGCTGTTCAGTCCTGGTTATTCTTGCTATTATTATTCCAGTTAATTTTCTTGTTAAATTTTAAACAACCTCACTACTATTTTTCTTGTTATTATCACATTGTTCCCGTTATTTTTCTATTATTCTTCCTGTTTGACTTTGCTTTTTACTGTACTTAAAATTTTGCATTAACTATTGGACAGAATATTAGGAAAAACATTCTGTTTCAAACAATTTACCAAGACGTGTCCCGAGGGTTATTAGAATAATTGGTTTGGGCAGTAGGCATAACGAATCACAATGTGGCAATAGGAAGTTTAGAAACATTCGTTTGGTCCAAGCATACTAAAGAAAATGAACGGTCGTTTTAATGATTGAGTGAGGGCTCGGTTTCGGTCTACAGTCTACACTGTAGACTCTACAGTGTACGACAGTGTAGGTAAACGCACGTTGACCGGAAAGGGACCGATACAAAGTTACAGAGGAGCCGCCCCACAATTCGTAGAACCAAGATAAAGGTTCTGAACCGCACCGAACGGTTCACAAAGTTGATCCAAGAAAGAGAAGTGCCATTGTGCCAGCCTGTAGATGTAGACGGTCTTTCTTAATTTTTTCGTTGGAACGTGGTTCACAGATGTTCCTAGGCGATAGTGGATGGTTTTGTATCTATACCCGGTGATAGGGGAGCACAAAGTAGACACATACAATGGTATGCACTGTGCAACAAAGTAGATACTGTATCGATATTGGGACGAGTTGATCTATCTCTTCAAATATTCTGAAACTGTTCGGCGAAATCGTAGAGAAGCTGCTATGTGCAACGAAGTAGATTCTGAAAAATTGTTGTTCAACAAAATCCAGATATAAAGTGTCTTACAAAATTGTGTTAGCAATTTACCAATGATTTGATTTCGTTAATTTTGTTTGTAAAATGTTGCATATAACTATTGCATATAACGTACAATTAGAACGTTTATCAAATCAAGATTTTCCTGTTACTTTTAATTGTCTTGTAAAATGTAACATGGAAATATTACAAAATTTTTTGAGGATGTGGAGAATGAAATTAAAAATTATTAGTATGATTATAAAACTAGTGTCTCGGATTTCTAATATTTCTCGACTTCCGACTACGATGATTCAATATGGAAGTGCGATACATATAATGGCCGGAAGTAGCTGAGATTGTTCCCAACTGGAGAGTTTATAATACAGCATGATCTGGTCGACATTACGAAGTAGACGTAAAATAATAAATGTTTTCTTTAATTCTTTAATTTACCTTATATGAAATTTTACATAAAGAAAGTCGTCTATTAATTGTGAATAATTCTATGTACTATTTAGTTTTACTGATTAGTTTCTTATTTCGTTTAAGATTGGATAAAGTTTTGAATTATTAGTTGATCATTAAATTTATTATACGGTGTCTTTAGGGAACGAAACGAAGGAGCAACGAGATAAGATCTTGATCGCTCGTGTCCATATGTCTGTTGCGGGCCACGAGGCCCACCTTTCCCGCCAGAAATCATGGCGCCAACGTTTCGACGTTTCCTTACGGAATCCACTCGGTTGCTAGGCACGAGGAGTCCTCGTCGAGGACCTCTGTGACACCGCCGTAAATTATTCTTGGCCAAAAACGTGCTCACTTTTTTGCTTTACCGTCAAACAGGATTACAATTAAAGAAAGTAGCCATTTTAGAACCGTTACGTTGCCAATATTACTATTTTAATAAAGAAATTACAAATTGACCAGAACTATCACTTTTTGGGTTAGTAAAGTAAATTAAATAACAATTTTCAAAATATTATTATTTACAAAAATAGAAAATTTAGAATGTTATCTATATTATTTAGTGTTATTTATATTATTGTTAACAACTTGAAACCCAAAATTTGATTAACGGAAAGGTCAAATTCTTTTCATAGCAGTTTTATGATGTAAAGTAAATTTAATTTCGCAATGTGTTATTACTTCCTGTATAAATGAATGCTTCTGGGAATTATCTGAACACGCCTCTCTCCTGCAGACATGAGTATATTTTCACTTTGCACATTTCTGATCGACGAAATTTTCTCACGCACTCCCCGACGTACTAATTACCAATGCACGACAGATGCTCCGAGTAACATGCCGCGACAACGTTGTCCTTTGTTCGTGACGCTATGTTTCCATTTGCGAATATCTCCAATAACTCGCCACTGTTGCTTGCAATCGGTTATTCACCTGCATACAATCCTCATCTATGTACCTTTAGAAACGATTAAAAATAAAAAAACAATAATAATTTCTTTCTTCAATGTTCTCCACTCTGGATTAATTACAATTACAACAAATGGAAACAGTTTTTAAATATTTTAATTGTTAACTTTTCATTTCCTATACATCTTCTGCAGATCTTCTCACCTTGAATTTTTTATGACTTTTCTTGACCCTTGAAATTTTATGCATCATTTTCGTCATATAGAAGTTTTGTCTTTGTGTAATATTGAATTTCCCATGACGTCATTAATTGATTTTCCTAGTCCTTAGATGTGCTATAAATTTTCTCGATAATTTTCCCTGGTTTTTCAACTTTTTAGAATTTTTTGAAATCGTTTTCCCCGGTTGTTAATTTCTTCTCGTTATTATATATAATTTTTCTTTGTTCTTGTATAATCTTATCCTGATTTTAGAATCCCTTGATCTTTTTTCCCAACAAAAACTTCAATATTTTTGTTATAAAAAAGAAAGTTAAGGTAAATTTTGATTGAAACAGTTTGTAATGAACTGTAGAAGAGTCTGTATCATTTTCTGGCAATATTTGCATAACTGTCAGTTTGTACAATAATTAGCGTAGATGATAATGATAGGAATTCATTTTTGCGCCTCAGATCACGCATTTTGAAATATGTATGCAAGCATGCAGGTGAATCCCTCTGTAATCCCTATGTTGGTGTTCGACTCGACGCTCCTTTCACCTCGTGTTATACTGCAATAAGTCACTCTGACGTGAACAGGTGCAACCTGACGTCACTAATACGATTAATTATTGCCCGCACAAAAGGGCTTGAAAAGTGTGATTGTATCGGCTCGGTCACTAATTCCTTTTTCTTCCCATTAGTTGCACTCTAAGTGCAACCAGTTGCATTATCTTCGAGCCGACAGGTTCATGTCGTTGATAAGCGTCTTGCGGTCGAGAAAACTCTAATGGGTTTTCGCACGTTACCCGCGTAACCACGCTTTATGTATTTTTGTTTTGTACAAGCAAAAACTATATTTGCACACAAACGAGAACAATAATTTACAATTACAATTAGTAATTTATACGATTTGTTTTTTCTTTTTATGGTTCAATTTGTAATTATTCAATTATTCCTGAAAATATTTTCACGAGTTTTTGAAGTACATTTTGAAAGATGTGATTGTTATTGACATGGTATGAAATCTGTTCAAATTCTAAAATTGGATCTACTATATCGACAATTTATCTGTCGGTAACAAATGCATCTACTCTAACGATTTTATTTACGATAACTTACCACATGAGCGAAATGCACTGCTTACCGACCGAGAATGCCGTCCATTTACCAACAAACAATTTAAATAATAATATATTTTATGTAATACCAAATTATGTTTAATTCGCAATAAAATAAAAATTTAATGCCATATTCAAATCAATATTTGAAACAAACTTGTAACGTTGTTCGTGAATTAACAAAATCAAATATTACATTGAGTTCATTTATAATTCAAATTTGAAGCTACAAAATGTTTTATCCGAGTATGGAAAACATGGAGAGTTCTTTGGCAGTGTAAATACAAATTTAAGTTAATTTTTAATCCAAATTTGAAGTTACGAAATTTTGAATATAAACAAAGAAATATTTTCTTAAATTTTGTCGAATATGTCTGCTAATTGCCTGATACTAATTAATTGTTTTGGTTTTAGGCTAGTCGCACGCTGGCACCCTGGGAGCACCTGCTGCCCTGTCCGAAGTGTTCGTTCCCCTGTCACGTGAATGACGAGAAGAACGTGGGAACGTGTTCGAGGCAAGGCTGCTTGATGGAATTTTGCACCTCGTGTTCATCAAGGCCGCACACTGGCCCCTGCAAAACACCCTTGCTAGCCACGCCAACCAAGAGGAGCAAACGCTTGGTGGTCGGCTCGAGGCAGAGCAAACGGAATCTCCGGAGATTATGAACGTTTACTCTCCCAAAAACCTCGATTCTTGGACACGTTGTATTATAAACGCGTTTCTTTTTAAGATTATCTTTCTCATGGTCGAACGTTCACCAAACCTTTATCTCCAGTAGTTTTGGACTAAATTGGTTGGTAATTTATTACTCCATCACTAGGAAATCATAGATTTTGAATTTGTTGAGAGTTTTCAAACAGAGAATATATAATTGCTAGTAAAAGGATAAAAAAAATGATGAATTTCAGACCTATCACTTTCGCTATAGCTCTCTTCTGATTTTTATGGCAAAAGTGCTCAATCAATGTTGCTTGATCACTAATAACAACATCAATTCTCTAAGGAAACTTTCAACTTGGAATATATAATCCTTAAGAAAATTATGAGTGTGATGCTCAGTGATGCTCTCTCTTTTTAAGGACACTATTTTGCGTGCGTGCGTGCGTGCGTGGGTGTGTTCCACGGTTGTAACAAGAAGAGTAAAGAATGAACGAAAACCGTGAGAAAGAAATGTAAAAACTAAATAAGATTGTAGCGCGTGCGAAAAAGGATCGGTTGAATCGGTTGTACGTATTGCTCCTAGTCTCACGAAGCACGAGATCAAAAAGAGAATTGCCATGACTCGTAATGGGGTCGCTCAAAAAGTATTAATCGAAGTATGCGTAGGTTAATAGTTTTCAAGAATACAATAAGCAATGCACAGTGCCAGAAACTAGAGAATAAACAGAACGGCCTCCGGAAACTATTGGAGCACTTTAACGACAATAACTATGAAACAGAAATTCAATTTTTCATCTAATCACACAAAATTTAAATTTTTGCTTCTGACTGACAGAAAGTATTGAGACCCCAAAAGTATTACTTTCCATATTAACTAAATGAGTGTGTGGTATGCTAAAAAAAAGAAGAAACATTTGTTTCTGAATATATTTTAAAAATTTCTCTCCTGAAAATTATTTCTTGTTACTCCAGTGCTCCAATTTTTAAGATTCTGTACCGGTACAAGAAAAAGCAACACTTTTGTGCCATTATGTAATGTACGCCATAAGAATTGCCATAAGGTATTTCGAGTTAGCGTTTAGGCAAAGGGAAAGGGATGATCCCCTTCGCCATATTTTATTTTTTACAATGTTTTTAGTATGTAGTACGTCGTTTGAAAGTGTTGGTAACGTGCCAGTTTTCGTTTAGGGTTGTTTCGTATTGTTTGAATATCGTTTTTGTACTAATGTCTGCTGGATCGCAAAAGACTGCATGTATTTACCACTGGTTATTGACCAGGGCATAGTAATATATTTTTGTCTGTAGGGAATTTCGTGGTCAATACTCGCCTTTGAATTTTAATCAATTCTAATCCTATCTAATATTGTAATACAATGTTTATATTATCTGGAATTTTAGTTAATTTATGCAACTCAAACAATTTTACAAGATGTACACACATTTTGGAAAATCGTAAACCCACTGAAATGTACAATCAAATTTAAAATAGTAATATAAAATTAATTTAAAAGGTTTAGAATATTGGCCACAAAGTCGCTATTTTCTAATAAGGCAAAGAAGTCTATTAATACGTCTCTCTAAGCGAAAATCCAAATGTTTTTTACGAAATGCCGCGCCCCATTTTATTTTCGCACTTTTGGTCAGTACCTTAATTTTACGTACCAAGATGCTCTCTATTTACTGCATTGTCGTTTATAATTTATGTCATCAATGTGCCTTGGGTTGTCACAAAATTATTTGGTCCCAAAACCATTATAAAAAATACGATTTTGTTTTAGATTGATGAATAATTATAATAAATATTAATTATTTGTGGCAGAATATTTTGACTCGCACAATCGTTGACATAAATTTTGAAAGACCAGCATAATTTTTACCAATGGAACAGCAAGCCTATTTTATTATCACTAGACTGTAGATTTTTATGCGATTATATTTTTTTTAAGCAATACAAAGTAAACGGTAAATTCGAAATAATTGAATTTGCATTACAGTCGAAGGAATTTTGTATTGGATAGGAACATGCAAATTTTTAATAAAAATCTAATTAGCGTAGCCAGCATGACAATTCTATCGCGAATTAATTACTTAACCCTCAGTAGTATAGTGACAAAAATCGTCTCAGAACAGCGTGGGTGCAAATGAGCATCCGTGGCATTTCTGTGATATGGGACAACATCATTCCAGTGTGTTAGTGTATTAGTTAAATATTCATTAAGCGGTATATCACTATGCTCAAAGATTTACAAGGTTCTTTAGTACATATGGCTGAAAATTCAATTTCGAAAAAATTTATTTTCTAAGTAAGAAATTCAGTGCCTTGATATAAAAAAAGACGCCAAAATGTATCGTAAAGAAAGCTACATGGTTTTCAAGTGCTAAAGGTTCTCTGTGTAAAAAGTATAATATTAACGAAAGCAATACCAGTCTTTTAAAAAGTACATGTTTTTATTAATAAAAACGTGTTGGTGCCTTGTGTAATTAAATTAGCGTTATAGATTAAATAATTCGCCCGTCGCGTATCATTTATATGGAGCATACTGTACCTTATAGGAAATACAATAGAGTTTTATGGTTATTAACTTTTTCGAGGATACATAGAAATAGAAAAATCAAAACTGAACGTAATAACTGAAAAAACGAAATCCAAAGCTTAAATGATAAAAAATAAGACATAATTAAACTTTCATCATTTTAGTCGTCCTTGAAAAAATTTTAAATCATTTCTTTCTTTATCAACATACACGTGCGCAAAAATGGCGCGAACCGTGCCAGAATAAAAAATTGTAAAATACATTTGTTTATTATTTCTTGAAAGACATTAGATATTATATTGTTAAAAGACGGGCGAAAAGGAAAATAAATTATATAAATTAATGATATCAACGTTAGCATGCCTATATTGTAAAAATTCTAATTCTAAAATGTAATATTTAGCAAACAAGTTTAGTGAGCATTTTAGAGCGATTCCACATAAAAACGAAATTTTTCAAGAAACTGAGAATTTCAACACAGGAAAGAGAAAAGCAATTAACATACGACATTTTTACTATGAAACTTCGGTTACTGACATTTAACATTTTTAATGAACATTTTAAAACGATTTCACACGAAATTTTTTAGCTGAGAATCTATTTAAAAAAAAGAAATTTATGCATTCGCCCGTTGATTTTAATACTCAGGAGATATTGTAAGAGTTTTAGAGTTAGTGTTACACCAAATAGAAAGAACATTACTATCGTAGTAAATTAAGTTTGTATTTTTCTAGTAAATATACTATCTCACTAGCTAGTAAGTGTTCTTCTAATTTTCATAATTGTATTATTATAGTTCTCTATTAATAAACCAAGCGATTTAAATTAGTTTTCTACGCGTTAAATTATATTGATAAAATTTTGTAAGCCCTACCAGGGCAGGTTCCTGTATTTTGTCAATTAAAAAACATATTTGATCTAACTATTTACTGTCGCCTACCATCTTCCATCGCTAAAACATTTAAGAAACAATAACTCTAAAATGTTTTTGTTTCAGTATAAAAATTTTGTATTTCTTTACAAATCGAGTTACATCAATCAGACCATCAAAAACTTCCATAAAATCCTAAAGATCACAGCAAGGAAAATCATTAGGATCGCAGCGACCCTAAATTTTGATGGTTTCATCTCCACAGGGAGTCCTGAAACAGCTTTCATAGGTAAAAACGGTTTCAATGCTGGAGAAGTTCCTTCGCTTATGGGCTCTCCTTTCATAGAATACTTGGTCGTCTCCACAATCTTCACTTTAACCATTTTCCCTAAGTACGCCTCTTTCAAAGGCACCAAAACCTGTTCGTAAAACTTGTTATGCCCCACATAATGCTTTTTATCATGTGATAGCTCAGTAACCAGAACATCTTGAACCAGTCCTATCCTGTTATTATCGTAAGGAGAGTATGACTGAAAAAATTCAGACAGCCTTTTTGTTCTTTTTTTCACTTGCTGCGTTGGAACCATTCGCATCCTGGCAGCCGGAGTGCCGGGTCTGGGGAAAAACTGGTTGATAAACAAACTAGGGAATTTATACTGCTCGCACAATTTCATTGTCTCCTCAAAGTCCTCTTCCATCTCTGTCGGAAATCCACAGATAATGTCGGTAGCGATTGTTAAGCCTGGAACACGTTCTCTAAGAAAATTGACGACAGTTTCGAAGTCAGCCTTTGTGTACTCTCTTTTCATATCAGACAGCACCTGATCGCTTCCAGACTGCACAGGAATGTGCAGGAAACTGTACACCTTCGAATGACTCAAGATTTTGCTCATTTCCTCCAAATGTTCCATTATGTACGGTGGATTTGTCATTCCTACTCGAATCATGCATCCATCAGGTACTACTTCAACAAGTTTCCATAGTAATTCTGGCAAACTGGTGCCAATATCTCTGCCATAGGTTCCTGTGTCCTCGGAAGTTAGCCACAGCTCACAAACTCCCTCGTCGAAAGCTTGTTTCGCTCTTCCAATGATTTCCTCTGGAGGATAGCTTCCCAGTTCACCTCTCGCATGTTTAGTTTTGCAATATGTGCACTGATTTAAGCATCCTGTGTTGATCGCTATGATTTCTATCAGTGGATTTCTGCGCACTTTGGGTAGACTCAGCGAAGCTCCACCCTTTTTCTTGCCGGACTCCTTTTTCTGTTGTAGAAAACGTACTGTGTTGCCTTTTAGAGTTTCTTCAACCACTTCTACTACTCTGTCGATTTGTTGTACACCGATTATACTGAGGCCTTGGAGGAAGGATGATTTTGGTGCTCCTTGCGGCACACATCTGCAAAAAGATCATGATTAATTTCGATCAATATTAGTTAAAGTGATTGTTTTACGTGAGATTGCATACCCAGCCACAACAACATGCTTGCCCAATTTTTTGCCTGCTTCTATTTCATTCCTGAAGTGATCCTCTGCAGGAGATTTTACAGTACACGAGTTTAGGAGCCACAAGTCGGCCTCATCTTTGTTCTCCGTTAGTTTGTAGCCATAGGCAGATAGCTGACCAGCTATGTACTCGCTGTCAGAGCTATTATGAGTGCATCCCCAGGTTTTTATGTAGATTATTTGAGTTCCTGGTACGACACTGTTAAGTATTGGGGGTTGCGGTAATTCCTCTGTTAATTGCTTCTTTTTGGAGCGGACTGTTACTGTTTTCCTTGAGCTGTAGCGTTCTTTTGGTGTAATGTCTTGCGAGGATATTAGGTCCTCTATGTCTTCAATGATATCTTCGCACGGTGCTGGCATTGTTGAATTACATAAGTTGTTTGGAGGTTAAGTCCGTAGATCATGAAACCTGGAAATTATTGTAATACGAGTTTTTTGTGCTTTCACTTTTTGGAGTTTGATCAAATTGAGATCGTTAAAAGTGATTGATAAGAAAATATAACAGATGCATGTGTATTGGAAGATATTTACTGTTGTCGATGTAGTCTGAGTTAGGTTATGTTCTACGGGATCCTGTCAACATGTGAAAGTACTGGTTGGAATAATTAGTTTTGGTGGTTTCTGGTAGATGGCTTGGTAATGATATCTCTATCCTTATCAGTCCTTATCATGCTGTAACTGTTTCACCGACGGCCTTTTGGGAGATCGTGTCACTCGAATAATTCGCTGTTTTCTTACGCTCTCTAGGATATATTGTGGCTGGAGTAAGAAACTGAAGACCACTGAGGAGATTCTCGTCGATAAGAAAGAAGGCGAACGAAGGCATGGCATGAAATATTATACATTCTCCGACGAACGTATGCGAGTCACACAGATATTTATTCCTGACGAAGATTTGGTGTTGGTTTCTAAGGTTTAAAACATTCGAAGCAAAACTAATATCGCTTAGGATTGTGAAGCGTAGATTTTTGGCATTTTCTCGCCAAAATCTACAGGATTACATAAGAAAGAGGCAATAATTCCTGGTTTTCGGAGGTAAAGTTTAACCTTATTTAATTTTCATTTATTCTCGAATCGTGTTGCCTTCTCGCGATAATTTACTCTTGTGTCGTGACGTCGTGACGACCAATTCTATTCGTTTCGTTGTATAGAAGTCAAGTTTATTTAATTTTGATTCACATTCATTTTGATTCTCTATTTAAATTGAATTGTTCAATTAAGTTTCTGACTGTTTGTCAATTGTAATCAATGAACTTGTTCTTTCTGTTACAGATTCCGCGGGAAAAGAATCAATCGTTTGAAAGAGCATCTTATTGGTAGCGAGATCGATGCTTTCGAGAATCGAATCGTGACGTAGCATCATGGCGGACTTTCTTGAAGCAGGAGAGGACGCGAGCGTGAGTACAAATTATTTTTCAAATTAAACTATGTTATTCAACATTTCATTTCAAACCATTAACGAATAATTAATAAATATTCAAGTTGAATTATTTATTCCGTATTAATTCCAATTTACTCTTGTGTCGTGACGATTAATTGGCTTTGAATTCGTGTCATGCGATAATTTCCGGTAAAATTAATTTAAATAGTAATTCTAGTGGGAATCGTTAGGAGTGAAAGAGGGTTGAAACATTTAATTGCTAATGAAGTTCAGTTTATTTCGAATACTCTCGGATCTATATTT
This sequence comes from Lasioglossum calceatum, assembly GCA_963966675.1. Classification (NCBI taxonomy): domain Eukaryota; kingdom Metazoa; phylum Arthropoda; class Insecta; order Hymenoptera; family Halictidae; genus Lasioglossum; species Lasioglossum calceatum. Next base: position 2,117,953 of record OZ016548.1, read on the forward strand.
CGAGAGGATCGGGCATCTTTCATCAAGGATTATTTATCCTCTGAGTAGATATCCACTTCTTTTCTTCCTAGCCTCCGCGTCCTGCGAAAATGATTCGATTGCACTCATGCGATTCAAAAAATTCGACCGAACTACAGGCTCTTTCAAATTATAAAGAAACGATGTTCTTTTTGTACAATTTTACAACTTCACTAACCACGTGTCCAAGGACAACTTTAATATTCACAAATCGCGCGAAATATAAAAGTGATACTTCTTAATGGAAGACCCTTTACAAAATGTGCATGCTTACCGCATCCGCTGCTGCGTCAGCTTCGGGATCAGCGTAGCTCATGGAGACGAACGCCACCATCATAATAGCAACAATGTTGAACAGTAATTTGAAAGATTTCATGTTGCTTGTACGATATGTACATACTTCGATGACTAGTGTGACTATAGCTCAGCTATTTATACTGGACAAAACCTGACAAAACAGCGACATTATTACCCGTATCGGGAACGATAACAACAAAACACCGCAATACGATTGGATCCCGATGCATTCTACATTTTGGATAGGTGTTCGCAGGTCTGTGAGATCACGAATTTCCATAAAGCGATTAGTTAGCGATTAGACTCTCGAGCGTGTTATGGTTCGTCAAGGATTTGTGAAGGTCAACTTCGATTTTTTAAATGCGTAAATGGCTGTCGATTGAGATTAAATGAATTTGTTCTTTCTGCTATAGGACCCTAAGGGTACAGAATTCTTCGAAGCTGCCAACCTGGTTGTCTGAGGCTACTCACCTTGATGACCAAATACGACATCGATAGCTGGGATCGAGGGCAACGTGTCGTGCTTTCTTCAAGGGGGAGAGGATGTAAGTATCAAGATATCTTCATTTTCAACATTTTCTTTTCAAAGTATTAATGAAAAATTGTACTGCCTACACTTTTTATTTCGAAGATCATTTAAATAGTATTTAAATTAAAATCTTTTCATATCCCAATGGAATTTTACGAATCGATTTTAATATCTTTTGTTTTACTTTTTGATTTCAGGACTCTGATCCAGCTACCCATCCCTCCAACAAGTAGTAGGTGAATAAACAACAGTCTTTTTTATTGCTCTCGTGCTCCTTTTGAATTAAAGTGCCCTTACGATAAAAAGTACCAATTTTAATTCCAGTTGTCAAACGTTTAAACAATCCTACGGGAAATCCTTTGATACCGCTTTTTTAAAAGTTGTTTATAAAAACTTTAAATCGCATAAATATCCGCAGTCTGCTCTGCTTTTGAACCACTGATCTCCTAGGATTGAAACTTGGATTTTTGGGATTTTCTCACCCAAATCGACTGGAAAAAATTTCCGATTATCCAAGCTACAGTGCAGCCTTGAATAGACTTTCGGCTAGTTGCTCATTAAAGTTTTCGTCAAACTTTGCACAGGGTAATAGTCGAATAAAAGCCAATTAGTTACATACAATTAGCGACATTTGATTTTATTATGAGCTGTTAGCGTCTCACTTAACGTAGTTACACATCGTCATGCGGTCCCTGTTGACCACACGATTCCACTAAATACAGATTATTATCACATTACAAGTTGCGTTTTTGTTTCTTTTACAAAAATACGTTTCACGGTTACAAATGTATCCATGGTGGGGAACACGAGTACAAGCGACGGCGCGGGAACCAAAACTTTCAAACACGGAGTTACTTAGGAACATTTCGCTAAAATCATTATTTGGCAACAAAGCTGTTGTTTCATCAAAATTATGAATACATTCTCGCTGAAAAATCTTTGATAATATTCTCATCTCTGTGACACCGGAACCCGCAGGAAGACACAGGTACTTCCGGACTCGAAACGATGAAAGTGATCAAAGATTTTTGAGCGTTACCGTATTAAGTTCTGTTTTTTGTTAGGAAACTTGTCCGATATATTCCACGATTACGCGGAAGACATTGGTCCACACAATGTTGCAAACCATTCGCCTAATTCAGTCAGACTTATTCCTTGCATAATACATGAGATACCTAGCCGCGATTATTTTTGTAATAATTCGTTTATAATCTACGCATATTCTTCTCAATACATTTATCTAGCTTCGCGTTTCTTCTCAGCGTGACCACACGTGGTCACCATAACAATACAATTTCCTTACGATCTACCAGATATGTTGAGCTCAAAGTATATGTACAACTTTCAGGACCCTAGCTATGTGAATCGTCAGGTGTAAAAACGTCTTATATCCATAAATAGAAATTTGTACAAAAGGTTTGATTGATTTCACAGTTTCGGGGTCTGGAGAAGTTTCTTTTCCATGGATCTCATTTTGATACACTTGGCGAGCAGTGCAACGATAGTGAGAACAGCACCGAGAAAGGACACAATGCCAAGAACTACCAGGACCATGAACCAGCTCTTGAAGCTGCCTATTCTGTCTCCAAAGTCGCAGTTGCAGTTCTCACTGTCGCTGAGGTTCAGGGCCGAGAAGTTGACTGGCCTGAGGGAGATGAGTTTAAAATCGTCCTGGACTTGTCTCCTGGTTGTGGAGTTCTGAGGCTTCTTGGTGAACCTATAGGATATGGTGTAGATGAACTCTTGACCGTCGTACGAACCCCTTGCACTATAGTATTGAATTAATAGTTCTTTTCCAGTGGATGTTAGGGGGACCTGGATGTTGTTGATGTCTTGGTGGGACACATCACAGTAGGACCACATCAGGACACTGTTGTTTGCCTGAAAAATGCAATATTGTTGTTATCACTAATTTTATTATTAGGTGTTGGGGTCACCCTGTGTATGTCTAGCTTAATTACTTTAATCTCAGTCATCTTTTTAACTCTACCTCTATGCCATTGTAGACAGCAATCTCATTCCCAGTGCAATATTTCATTGAAACATTCTGTTTTTGATTAATGTAGTCCTGGTCTGCTTCATTCCTGATAATCTTCATGTGGATAGAAATCTTTTCAGATGCTCTTCCAATGAATTTATAGCTGCACAGGGTATTTGGAGGGTACCAGCTCTGCAGGGACTTGATGTTCTCCCTAGTGCGCTCAGTGCTTCTGTATACAAATTCGCAGTTCCTGTCATGTTTGACACCAGCTGGTTCCTCGGTTTCTTGAAGAGATAGTTGGAACCCGTCGTGCATGATAGTGCCATCTTGCTCGGCAAAGAATTCAATGATGACGTTTCTTCCACGCGAGAAGATCCGAGGTATGTGACCGTCACCGCAGAATTTTGAGATTTCAAAGATTTTACCATCTACATTTTCCTGAAGAGAGAGGTAGTCACCCACGCAGCTACTGCTGCCTAATTTCTCTTGCATACGACCCCTCCTGATGTAGCGGTACTCGGGAATCTGGAGAGAACAGACAACAAGTTGTGGATTTGTTTATTTAAAAACTAGACTAATTCATAGATTTTCTGTCGTCCATCAATCCCCATGTTCAATCAGATATACCATATGCCAATCTTTACCCTCCTCTCTAATCTATTCCTCAATTCCCACATCGGTAAAACAGTTGGACGAAAATCCGACACGATAAGTGCCTTACTTACCAACCCAACCAAATTTTCACCATCCTACATTGTAGAGTCTACAAGAACCTGATAGAGTTGATTGACATTCCCCAACTTCAACTTGATCTCTCTAAGATTATAAAGCCAAACAAATCGCTTCACGGACATGGGAGGGTAGACATATGACCTAATACGCCATCCCAAAGCCTTCTCACCTGCAAGAGGGTGACTTTTTCTTGGCTGACCCTCTTTCTACCCATTTCGTGCGTTCCGTCAGGGAGAATCTTCACGTCAGACACGTCCTGTAGATCTCGATAAGGATTCCTCTTGGGGTTTATCGATCCCATGGACTTCTTATGGACGCGTTGCGGGTGACGGAGCCGTTTCTGGACAGTTACCGACCGAGCATCCTGGTCGCGATAGCCGCCGGCTAGCCTGGAGCCTGGTATGCTTGGGGAGACGTCCTCGGCAGACGTCCGGACGTCCTTGACAGCCCCTTTTCCGTGGGAATTGAGCGAAGCCTTTGATCCAGCGGCTTCTTTCCTCGCTTTCTTCTGCCTACGCCGATTATTTCTGCCTCTCCTTAACTTGCGCGACGTCTGCCCGATGATAAATTCAAGCTCCTCCTCCTGGTCCGGGCTCCTGGCTCTTCTGACCGGCTGAATCTGCGATAGATAGCCTCCGGAAGACCTGGAGACCCTCGTCTTCTCCATTTCCGCCACTATTTCCACATGCTGCTCGCAGTTCTCAGTCTGACAGCTGTCTTGGGACGTGCGGTTCATCAGGTCGAACAGGTCCTCGGGTTGCCCTCCGATTTTAAATCGACCCATTCCCGATTCCAGGGCGATCCTGCATCTGATACCGCGAGGGTACACGCCTGGATACCCTGGGGATGATAGTCTGCAGGTTCTCCTGTCTTTTCGGACGGCGCATTCTAGAGGACAGTCTGACGATGAGGACGGGGAGAAACCGTGATGGCGTTCAATGGCTAGTTGGGCTGGCAGGATCGAGAACTGGGCTGAGAACATAACTGGGTTCTCGGCTGCGAACTTCGCGTCTGAGTCCATCGTTATCGTCAGGTTCGGCCCCTTCCTCAGGAACAACCTGTAAATTGAAAACACGTTTTTGATCTGAGAGAACATATTCTACATCTCCTGAATTTAGGGGTTGTTTTAACCTTTTCAAAAATTTATAATATTTTTATTGAATGTGTTTTCGATTACACCATCAGATCGAATTTCGGCAACCGTAATTCTCAAGGCCTTTAATTAATTATCATTCGTTTGATTGGGAGTTTAACGCGTTTCAATTGAAACTAGATTAAAGGGATGTAATGGAGCTCTGTAAAGAATATTTAGTTGTACGTCAGCAAATACCGTGATAGGGCACTGCCAGCAAATTGAAATTAAAGCAAACCAAAATGATGGGTTTATCGGGGGTGGGCAGCATCTACACGCATTAAATGCACGTTTATAAGCGGCTTGGAAGTGCCGTGTTTCGAACGCCCGGCACCTGTTTAATCCATTATCTACCAAAGGTAAGCACGCCCGGTTTATATAACCTACTGTCAATATTATAATCACGCCGGTTAATTATTTTTCCTGAACGATGCGCCCATAAAAATACCGTGTTTCATGAACGCCTCAAATTTAATGGTAATTTCGTAGCGCAAATATTCGAAATGACCGAATTAATTAATTCCTGCACAGACCAAAATATGTATGGCAACGCGAAGTTAAATTACATCATTTTCTTACTGGATAATGAACAAATTTCAAAATGACGTACCTGGTCACATTTCCGGTCACATGTCCACAGTATCGTCCAGACTCGTCCTCAAGTTCATCAGTGTCCTCGGACAATTGAATATAAGCACCCTCGCATTTAGTATCTTTCAGAAAGCCTACTTGCAACCTCCGAACTTTCAATTCTATCACCTGCACCAAATTCGGTTTTTATTGTTTAAATTTTTAGCAATATATTCAAGATAAATCTGAATTTCCAATTAACCTGTGGGTCTCTAGGTGGTGCCCTGATCCTGATGACACATCTTCCCATACGTCCCGTCCATCGTATCCACCCGACAGAGTTTCTGACAGTCCGATTGCATCCTGGGAAAAATAAAGGTAAAAACAAAGATTAATAATAAAAATTGTACTGCAGTATGTACTTTTCTTCCGCGGTCAAGAAATATTTAATTTGTCTTAATTTCCATTCAGAACGTAGTACTTTTTCTAGCAAGGTCATTTAAAGGTCAAGTTCCAATGAATATTTTTATATACAGTCACAATTTCGTATACAAGAATAAAAACGAAGAAATGTTCAATTTCTTCTTAGCTTCGATTCATGGTATGGTGCTTTTGCTCTTTCAAGGTCATTCGTAGGTTAAACTTTAAAGGACACTTTTGTGCCCGGGTCAAAAATGGGGGAAATAAGCATTTACAGTTCAGGAATGCGCGCGCTAGGAAGAATTAACTCGTTTACGTCGAATAATTCTTTTTAGCAGCTCCCCTTCGCTTGAACCGGAGAAATTGATGAGGTTTCGCGAGCGAAACTTTGTAAGGGAGACCGTGAGTGCACAGTGATTTATTGACGGCCGATAAAATAAATGATTTTGGCCGCCTCTAATGATCCTGAAAGAACGCTCGACAAAAACACACTGGTTTCACGAAACACGCGCGAAGTTCTTGTAACAGTTTATGAGCACGCTAATGTATTCCATTGACGCAATAACAGAGTCAATAACTAAAGGTAAAAAATATTCAAAATCATGTAGTGACGACTGCGAGCCGCTTACCGAGCAGCACCGCCGGTCCTAGCCCCCCCCCCCCGATCTAATCACATCTAACTCAGTAAGAGGCGCGCGACCGTCACTACAAACCAATATGGCGGCGCCCTTATCTGTCAAAAACACTGCAGATTGCTCAACTTTAACCAAGTATACCTCCTGAACCATTGATCCTACAGGATCGAAACTTCGATCTGCAGCCGTCCCGGGTATAAATCTTCCGGATTACATACCAAATACATAATAATTTATTGGAGAAAGGCACAAATTTTGAGTCCGGTAAAGTAAAGTTCACCCCTTATATTAACAATTAAAATTTCATTATGCGTAATTTGTTCCATCATGAATATATTTTATAAGAATTTAGAAGAACAGTTTCGAAAGTGTTTGCTCAGTGTGTATTATCTTCAGTTACTTCCAGTAACTTCTAATACTTGGGGAGGGCTTGCAGTTATGAACACGGCTTAACGCGGCGCCACGGCGACAAACGAAACGTTAAGTCTGCTGTTTGCCGGATTGTCCTGGCAATATTCGTGGCGCGGACGCGATAGGGCTGGCATTATTTGCGCGGCACAATGGAGACGTCGCGCGAGTAACGATATAAGCATGAATTACGTCCATCGGAGCTGTTGCCGTCCGATACAGTGGCTTTTCGTTGCTGTAAAGCCGAATCCACACCCGCAGAACGCTTCTCCACGTTTATGGGAGCCATTTCCGCGAATACACTGGGTGTTCGATTTAAATAATGTATACCATGAATTTTGTTCATTATTTTATAAAACTTAGAAATGGCGTCGTGTTGATGTCATTCTAATCATAAGAACGTCGCAAACATGCTGATAAAAGTTTCATTAATAAATAATTAAATGTAGAAAAGTATTGTCACTGGATTAGTATTATATTGGATTAGTATCCTTAAATTCATTTAATCTTTTCCGAAAGCCTCTTCTTCCAGAGAACAGACCATAATAATATTAAACATGAACGTCGGGACGGTTGATCATTAATAAATGTTGGCAATTACTTTATCACCACTGTATGCATTTTCGTAAATGTTCTATGTAGCTAGCATATTTTACTAAGATCAAAGGGACGATGGGAATATCAGTTCCGTGGGAATTGTCAGCGGCCCAGGCATCTTGAAGGCAGATAGGGCGATTAGATGAGTGACCCGAGCCGAAATCGTTACCGAAACGCCGGACGACGGCATTCACGGTGAAAACAGGACCTTATTTATTCAACGGCCCTCGACAAGCAACAAGGACTAATGAAATTACTGGGCGGCTGTCGACCGCCAGGAGTTTACCGGCTAATTAATTGGCATTGATGCAGCCAATCCCATTGAAATCAAGCGGCGCTCATGCGATTCCTCTCTACGCTATCCCTTACCTTATCATTTCCCTCTTGGGCGTCCCTCAATGACTTCCTCTGTCCTTAGACTCCGTGTTTGCTTTTCCCCGATTCGTACTTCCCGCCAATTTACACTTTTTCGTTCAACACGTTGAAGCCCCGCTTGGCAACCGCGAAAATTAGGTAAAATCAAATTTATTTAGAGAACAAACACTGAAAAGTTATAATTTACGACGGTTAATTACCGTCTTTATTTTCCTTGCACTTCGAAGACCTTCGAAGTTTTGTATAAAAATATATTCGCGTAAAAAGTAAATTTTGACGGACAAGTCTCTCAATGACAGTCGACCTGTTAAATCATATAAAATGTTTTTACAGTATTTTCGGATTCTTATTTCTCGTTAATTTATATTTTTTATAATGAACTACTCTTTTCATGCTATTAACAGATTAACTGTTCTTGTTTTTCTTTTGCTATCTTTTCCTGCGATTATTTTTGTTTCTGGTTAAATTGATCTTTTTAATGACGCCGACTTTCAAAAGATGTTTGTGCACCCACGCGGCGAGAGTTGAGTTTCATTACATTAAAATTGCTGCGAATGCGTTCAAAGCACAATTTTGAGAGCCATTGAGTCGATCGTGCCTGCGATATCGATGAAAAGTACGATGAATTAAATTCAGCGGTAAACTCTAAATGCATCGAATGTAAATTAAATGTGGAAATTTGCCAGGACTCTGTGGAGCGCGCGACAGAAACTTCAATACATCATAAAGAAAATTTCAATACTTCAACGATAGTGGATTTCCATTTCCAAATTTGGAAACCGTTTTACTTCATGCCTTTGAAATGAAATTGTGGTTTTACAAAATACGTTTGATTTTGATAATTTGTCGTTCCTCAACAGTGATAGCTATCCAAAAGTTTATTAGACCAAACAATTCCATAAAAATTCCCCTGATTAGAATCATATTATGCAATATTATTTACACCGTACAATAAACATGTTTAAACAAAAGACTAAACCTACGTATCAGTGTTCTTTGATACGAATAATGGAAACATAATTGACAAAAACGTCAGAGTGTACAAAGAGTACAAATCCAGAAACTATTTTCTTCGATTGTCTCCAGTTCTCGAGGAATTGAATTTGAACAACAAATGTTCCATTCAAAAGTTGGTGTTCTCAATTTTGGGAACAATTTTACGCTTCGAACAGAGACTCTGCCCAGATGTGTCTTACATAAAACGATTCTACGCACTCTGGCAACTGCCTAGGGGAGCTGACAATAAACACATTACGTTAATGTCGATCTGCACAGACGAGCCAGCGGAAACGAAGAATCCCATGCAAATAACATTAAAAGGGAAACGTTATTAAGGGGATCACCGGCTTCTTGCATATCTTTAATGAGGGCCGGCTAGTCGCATATGGCGTCTTTTCATGAATTGAATGCGATGAAAGAGGCGTGCACCTCCGCGCGACTATACTAAAATGAATGTGATTGCACCGAACGATAAACTGTCCGGGATTATCATAAAAATCGCGGACATCAACGTCTGCCATCGCATTAACGCGATATTCAATTAAGAATCCGATCAAAGTGCATTTCTAAAAATAGATTACGGCGTTGTCGCATGGGGGAGACTCCAATTATTATGTTCACGATGGTGTTAGTCGTTAAACAAACTGTTTGATCTTCCCGGAGACGTTCGAATCTAAAATTCAGGAAAAGAAATAATACTAATCCAATGACAAAGGTTGTTATTTATTAATTTGTTTATGAAACATTTGCCAGCATATTCGTGACATTTTTCCGATTATAACGAGATTAAGTACAATACAATTCGCTTCACATTTACCTGTATGATTTAGTAAATTCTCGATTATGCAAAGTGATATTATATTATTCAAAGTGAGGGAAAGCGGGAAGAAAAAATCGTGTATTAATTTGTACGATAACGTTGTATAGAGCATGCTTCGATCTTTTAATCCACGGTGGTTGGGGAGCAACAATTACACTTTAAATAAATAAAAATAAATTTTAAAAAAATATGTTGAAAAAACGGACTAAAAAGTATAAAATAATTTTTCCTAGCTCCGTAGAGGTTCCTCACCCCATACAGATTCCTAACCCCATACAGATAGTCCTTAAAATTTGTGATTGTGAATTTTTAATAACTATGAAAATACTTTTAAGATTTAAAACGAAAAACGTGGGGCGCAAGATAATAGTAAGGAGTGTAGAGAGTAGCTACCGTTGAGAAAACTCACACAACAGTTCATATCATTTGCAATGCAATAAAATTGTTAGTGACTTAGGTGAACTATTCACGCATCAGTTATCTATTGCATGCGCCCCACGTTTTTCGTTTTAAATCATACAAGTATTTTCATAGCTATTCAAAATTCACGATCACAAATTTTCAGGACTAATTTTGAACTCGAAAATTTCGGAAAACGAAAAAGAACAGGAATTGACAATTCTGCGTTTTGTCATATGTTTTCATCTACGTAGAGAGACAGGGAGGGTTGAAGGTGGTGCGGAGGCAGTTTGAAGGAAATTCCAACATGGCCGACGTCTCCAGGAACAAAGGAAGGGATTAAAAAGCCGTGGGAAACGTTTCTGTTGCGTTGCGTCCCGACAATCGCGGTCATTTGCGGGATAATTTCGCCGCGCGGAGAAAAATATAGCGGAGCGGATGCAAATTCGTTCTTAACGAGATATTTCCATAGGTGGTGGAGGGTTGGGTCTGGGGGTGGGGGGAAGATTGCGCCCTTGTCCCCCGCGAACGGAGCCGTCGAAGTCGTCGGAGGTACAGGGGAATTCCGCCGTTAAAACGACGTTAATCCCTTTTATAATAATATCCGGTGAGATTGAAGGACAACCTGATTAGCCGGGACCGTGAGGACCTCCGCGGAACACCAGGACGTCGTCCCCGAGGACCGAGATTCACCGATTATGGGGGAATCCGCCATTATAGATTCATTTTCCCCGTAAGTGCTGTGATCAGCGCGCGAGTGCATTATTGCCGAGCACCGAAATTCGGCTGGCAAATTCTCGACGTTAACGTTGCCCAGAATTCCCCATACATGATTTTCGAAGAGGCATTTTCTGTGCTTCATGACGTAATAAATTATTTTTTTCTTTGCGGTTTCATTCGCTTTACTTCATCGGGGAATGGACAGAAGAATTCTCCAGGGGGAATTCAGTTGGAAATATGCTTCCGAGTGGGTTTAAATTTTTGGACAAAGTCAAATTTAGTAGAATTTTGAATGGAAGCGAGGCGGTAGATTTTTCTGATTTTCATCCCCTAACTTTAGAAATCTCTGTGGAGCTAAAAAAATTTTTTTAGTCGTTCAATCCACCATGCATTCAAAGATTGAAGCCTCCCTTTTACGAGCACATCATAAAACACGAGGTTTTTCGTTGCCGTATGGCAACATTTTGAATGAAAGATTCTTCTGATTTCTACCCTTTAACTTCAGATATCTCCACAGAGTTTAAAAAATTTTGTTCGTAACTCAAACCACCGTGAATTTCAAGCTTAAAGTCTCCCGTTTTACGACGGCACCATAAAATTTCTAATACGATTTTTTCCTGCTGTTTTATCCCACTTTAAGTCAATTCTCCCATCTCGAGTAACCAGCAAAATTCTCCTGGCCGGAATGTTAAAAAATTGTTTAAATAAACTTGTATGTTTACGATATTGTGAATCTCGTTATATCGGCGAGAGTCTATAGGAATCACTTTATGCATGATTGCGTAGCCGTCGCGCATAAATCAGAAAAAATTGGCAAAGTTGAGGAACTTAAAGTAGGTGTCGCCCAGTGCGAACAAAAAGGAGAGCTATAACAAAGAGCAAGATACAAAATGATTAATTCGCGAGGGAGCGGGGGGTGGGGGGAGTAACGGAGGCAGCCACTCTGTCTTTTATAATCTTAACCATCTCTTAATCTCGCCTCGCATGATTTAAGCGTGCACCGTGAATAAGGCTCTGCCTCTCGCGATAAATGAAGGCGATGGGAACCGGGTCACGCAGCCCCGCTGAATTTCGCATGCAACTTTGAATTATGAAGATCGTAATCTCGATTCCGCCAGGCGTGCGAAGTAATTACTAATAACCACTCACTTATCGCTAATTACACGCCTCGGAGACGTCGAACCTGCATCCCCCTGCCGTCCCCTGCTCCTACATGTTGTTCATCAGCTTCAGAAATTAGGCTGACGAACTCGTTACTCGACGACCATTCAAAATACTTTATGGTTGCAATATTTCCCTCATTCGATTGCAACACTCCACTAAACATTTAACAAACAACATGTAACAGAAATTTCCTCGTTTCCAAATTTTTGTAAAAATTGTGCGCTTCGTTCAACTTTCCTACATGGTTCCGTCATATTTCCGAGATTTTTATATTTGCCGAACAGCATTTGCGACCAGAAAATCTGGAAAAACTCCGAACTCATGAAAATGATCATCTAAAACTCGTAAAAATATTTCACGTTCCTGGCTTCCAACTTTCTGTATGTCCAAACTGCATTTTTTAAACCTCTCCACATTGTTCTGTTATATTTCAAGTTTTTTCATTGTTTAAAGTTACTGTAAAATTTTCCAGAAAATCGTATACTCCATTATTTGGTTCCGGACATTGTTCGTCATATTTTCGCGATTTCCATTTTCTGTGACCAGAAAATTATTGGCCAAAAAATCTGATAAATTCTCGTATATACATCCCGCATACCATACATCACGTTTTCTTCCACAATTTTTATATACAAAATCTAATAACAACGATTAAAATAAAATCGACTAAATCTTTACCCGGTACATACAATGGCTAATTTCCAGCTACCCTCGCCTACCATCTGCCCCCGTCGGGATGCCGAAACGATTTCGCAGCATCAGGTTTATTTTGAAAAAACTCGCGAGAGCTAAACAAACGCGATTCGCCGGGTTCCGCGCACGGAAAACGCGTTTCCATCACTTCTGCTCGGACACCGGAGGATGTTGCGAGCAAAGCTGGGGTATAAAGCAAAGGGGAACGTTTTCCCGGCACCTCGACGCAAGATCGATAAAATCTCGGCGATGTTCCCGTGCCGCTTGATAGCTCTGTACCGGCTGTCTTTTCCGAAAATTTTCGAGCGTTTTAGCGTTCGTCTAGTGTTCACTAGCCGGGTATAAATAACCGGGGCTTCACTCGATTCCGGGGCATAAGCCTTTGAAGCTTAGTGGGTTATGCCCCGACCCACTTAATATAATAACGATAATGCACAGCGGATCAATTTGGTTCCCCACTTTGCCAAAGCGCCCCGCGTCCTTAGAGCACACGGACTCAATACCGGCTATTATCTATCGGTGATGGATCGTGCACCGCCGCCGCACCGCCGGACAATTTCACAGTGATTTATTCAATCGTTCCGTGGCCCCTTGCTCATTGTTTGCCCGCCATTTTCGGAAGGAAATGAATAAATCTGGATAATGTCGGCGAATGCGGAATAGTTATGCAAAAGTGGGATAAAACGATAAGAAGAAATTCAATGTTGAATTTCAGGGTGGCATTCGAGAGTGGAAGCTTCGATTTGTAAATCCATGGTGATTTCAGCCCGGAGAAAAATTCTTCCGACCTTGAAGTCATCGAAAGAGACTGTCTTTAATTTTCATTCAACTCAAAGTAAAATAACAAATATTAGGGAGGATATTGGGAGTCCCGAAAGTGTCGTTATTCGCAATTACTTTCTGCAATATTATTAACACAAACATTCCAGAGTAATAAGATATGTAATCTTCGAGAACACAGTGGCTTTCGGATTCTTGTAATTATTGGAAGTATTTTAATAAATTAATAAATCTGAATAAATTATAGAAACTTCAAAATGTCGGGAATCACAAATATTTTCGTCCCGATCCCGAGAAAAGTTCTCGCCTCGACCGTGACCTTGCATATTCCTAACAAATATATAAAAAAAACTTTTTAAAAACCACGCTTATATTAATTAAAAAGGAGAAAATAATTTTTCCCTGGTTCCCCATGAAATGCCGAATCCAGTTTGATAATTAATAATATTTTTCCCCAAAATTTTAAGCAATTAGTTCAAAATTCCCTCTATTATAAAGTTGGTGTCGGAATAGATAGAAAAATTTCATATAAATTTAAATAAAATCATGACAATAATGTATAAAAAAACGTGAATTTCTAAAACGTTTAATAAACAGAAATTACATTAATTTCAAATTGTGCTATCTTTTCGTCCCGGGGTGTATTTGGTTGCCAGCTTATTGCAGCCTATATTAACCCATTGAAGCTCTAAAACCACTTATTTATTTGTTTGCCAACTCGCTTATTCGGGTTAAGGGTGCAATAAAAGAAAAACGAGGAGTTTTGAATTCGACGGCAACTTGTATGACGCGCGAATTGTTGGAAACGAGAAACAAAAAGTTTGAAGCACGCCTAAGCAGAGGAACTCGGGAGCATTCATAATGCGGCTCATCGAAGCAGGCACGGCCCCGCAACTACTAATAAGTAGCGCGCATTAATAATTAATTAGCAAGCTGGCGGGCAAGCTACCGACCAATTTCCATAATTCAACGACTGCCGGAATATACAATATCGCGAGTGTTTTCGAACGTGAGGACTAGCGGCGCAATAATGCCGAGCCCGATACTAATGATTACCCGCAGATTCGCACGCGAGTCAATTGCAAATTAGTCGACGGCTGTGTATAATTGCCGAGTTTTTTGCCGGTCGAATCGTTAAGTCCTCGGCTGCTTTGTATGGCAAACAGCCGACGTTCGAGTGTAAACGCGCCCCTTCATCCTCAGCCATCGAAATAAATAAATGTCCCTCGTAGGTAAACAAGCTCCGTGTTGACATTGGTATTGTTTACGCGAAAATTATGAAAAAAATCCCGCACGTAGCACTCGTCAATCTACAAATTTCGGAATTTTTTCCGATTTTTCTGTTGAATATTCTCGTTGTAAAAAATCAAAGCTGTTGACAAATGCAAAAATCGGGAGAAGCAAATGTATTCGTACAAATTCGAAAGTGACGAACGCGACATTTTTACAACAGTGAGTTATCGTTATGATAGCTATTGTGGAATTTTTTCAGATTTTTTGGTTGACGATCATGGCTGTAAAAAATCAATAACCCCGAAAAATCACAGAAAAGCGTGACGAAGGGTGATGAAAGGGACGAATTTTTGTAGAAGTATAAAAGTGAGGGACATGAAATTTATGCAGCAGCAACCTATTGTTATTGTTATCGTCTGTGAATTTTTTCAAATTTTTTCAACAAGGTATACACCGTAATTAAAAAAAAATAAAATCGCGTAAACCGTACGAAGCAACGTATATGGATTGCAGGAATGTACATTTTTCAAATAGAAATTTCAATGCGGCGGATCTGAAAATTTTATCATGGGTGCCTATTATCGAAACTATTGTCCGTGATTTTTTTCCGATCTTTTTGGTCAGAGGCGTAGCGGGAAAAAAAGTGGAAATTGATTTTGATAATCCTTTTGAATTCCGAGCACATGGCCGGGGCGCGGGAAGGTGTTAGCCGAAATAAAGAGCGAGTAAATTAAGGATGATCCGCTTATCAGGTACGTGCCGGCGCATACGATTAATTACATCGAGTATTGCACATTCGCAAGCCGCCCCGCGTCGTTGCTTAGGAATTTTTCGCGAAGGGGTGACAGCTATGAATATTCAAAGGCGGCCGGGGACCGGCAAAGTCGAATATAATCCGGCGGTTCGACAACGTGACAATCATTTCTGATTTTCCCTTAATTTGCCCGACTCGCCCGGGCTACCGGTTATTCAAATGGGCCGCTGTAAAACGGAGAACATTTAAATTCCGCGTATCCGCGCCGATTTAAATTAAACAATTCGACCGCCGCAATTATTCAAACCGCTCGCCCAATCCCGCGCGATTTTAATTAACCCGTCGAATAAGAACCACAATAATTCAGAATCCTCCCGTGTTTTTATGTAATCGGCATTTTCCCGCTGGAAAATCAATTGTTCCGCAACGAATTAACCGTGATTATCAACCATTTGTTGTGTGATCCCTCGAAAAAACCTGTTTTTATTATTAAATATTTATATTCAACGCCAATAGACAGCTATTGTAAAAACTTTATATTTGTTGCTTTCAAACTTCCATAACAGTCCTCCTTTTTATTAGACTCAGTCTCCTTCTTTTTAATAATTCCTCTATGAAATTATTGCTAACATATTCGTGACACGTTTCTGATTAAAACAACCCCAAACACGACACAAGTCCAGCCACATTTACCTGTTTAATCCACGATACAGAAGAACCTCGGTTATCCGAACTAATCTTAGTGGAACTCCAGTGTTCGATAAATAGAACAGCTGTTCAAGTACAATATTCATTGACTTGTACAATAGATCGTGACCATGAATCCATAATGAAGAACTGAGCATCATCGGTTCGGATAACCGAGGTTTCAATAAATCGTGGATTAAACAAGCCCGCATGATCCGAATGGTATCATGTTTGGACTCGTTTTAATCGGGAAAATGCGACAAATGCGCCAGCGAAATTTTGATAAAGAAATAATTAAGAACAACAAAGTTTACTACTGGATTAGCATTATCTACGTATCTAATCTCGAATGTAACACGTCTGAACGGTCGAGGTTGTGGGTCACATCCGGTGATATCGGGGATAAATCTTTCACAAATATGCGAATGCGCGTTACCTCGTGTATCGACGAAGGCCCAGCAAAGATTGGCCAGCGAGAAGAGCATCGGCGAAAGCAGGTACAGCACAGCGCCCCATCTCATCTTCGTTGTTCCGGGTGGCTTCCTGGGTGCCTGCCTTCACTCTTCCCTGGGTCCTCCTTCACCGGTCGCGCTCATCTTCCAGCATCCCCCGCGACTTCCGTTCCGGCTGGAGGACTTCGCCACCCTTCGCCCTGGAGAGCCAGAGAGGGCGAGGGAAAAAAGAAGATGAAGAAGAAGCCCGGTGTCAGCGCGAGCGACGGGTTTACGGCCGAGGAGGGTGCTTATCACCTGGCTGATAACACCTGCAAGACAAATAGCCCGGCTGGTAAACAGAAGCACCGCTCTCTCGCTCTTGTAATTAACCTGCTGGTAATCCTAAGGTGGCCGGAGAATTTTCGCGTGCATTCTCGCGCGCAATTTCTCTATTTCCCCGGCGGTTCGCCGAGGTTTTCTTTGGCACCTTTAACGAGGCCGCGGACGCTGGACGCGAGATTGAAATAAAAGCGGACCAACGAGTCGTGCGAGTGTAAAGCAGCTAATTTAACCGAGATTGGTGCTGCGGAATCCGTTCCTTTGAGTGGACTTGGGCAAAAATTAATTATCGTAGCCCGCGTACACCACGGAAAATTAATGGGGCTTGGAGTCATAACTTTGCTGATCTCGAAGCTTCCTGGAGAAAATACAGTGCTTTCAATATTGCTGATTTTTTGAAAGAATATAAAGGGTTATCCAAAAGTACCTTTAGGATGTTGTATGAGAATATCTGTCAAACGCCATGTTTGTTTCTTGTCACTTCCTTGTACAGGGTGTCCCAAAATTCCTTCAACAGCCGAAAATGGGAGGTTCCTGAGATTATTTGAAGCAACATTTTCCTTTGCAAAAATCTTATCCGCGGCTTCGTTTAGGAGTTATTAACGAAAAACACTGACCAATCAGAGCGCGACCTTGACGCGAGCTGGCCCAGTCGGCCCGGCGCGCCAACTGTCTATTGGCCGACTGGGCCAACTCGCGTCTAGGTCGCGCTCTGATTGGTCCGTATTTTTCGTTAATAACTCCTAAACAAAGCCGCGGATAACATTTTTGCAAAGGAAAATGTTGCTTCAAATAATCTCAGGAACCTCCCATTTCCGGCTGTTGAAGGAATTTTGGGACACCCTGTATATCTAACCTGCAATGATAGACAATTTTAACAATGGAGTCGTAACAATTTTGTCTATCAGTGCAATGTTGTTTCTCTCACCAAAAAATCCGTTTGACAACGCCGAAAATAATAAACGAATTTTCCTAGCATCCCCGTACTCAATCGAACTCTTACATTGTCAACAATTAATATTTCAATATCAATCGAGAATCAAGCAAGACAATTTCGCAAGACGATTCCCCCGACCTTGGACCAGGGTTGGGCAAAATTTCATTCAAATGCCATAACTGCTTCGACCGCTGTACCCGCGCGAACGCGTCGGGGGAGCCGGAGCGAAAAGAAGCGGGAAAAGGAAGCGTTCCGAGTGTTTACAAGACAGATAACGAAACTAACGAGCCTAATTCAATTTGGAGGGGCCCGGGTTAGCCCCGGGTTAGATAGAAGGCATAATCTTAAGGGGGTTGGGTGGCTTTTTGTCCGGGACATTTTCTCGCAGTCGTCGCTGCGAATTTCATTCGGTTGCTTTTCTAATTCAAGGGACCGGGTTCTTGTTTCCCAGCCGGCGTGTCGTCGCTTTTACGACGCCCAAGGTCGTTTTCGTCTATTCAACTTCCAATTGGATCCGGTAATTGCCGGTAAAATTATCCGGCCCGCCTCTCCAACGTTCTCCTTGGCTCGACCGACTCACATTCGGCAGCATCGATCGCGCACGTGGAAATCTATGCGCTGCTACTCCAATCTGTCCGCCGGTTTCATCGTTTTCAGACATCTCTCTAGTTGTAAGCCACGGAGAACGGGTAAAAATGCGGAAGAAAGTTGCGAACGTTCGAAGAACCGAGTTTCAGTGGAAATTCGAACGCGGAGAACGTAAACTTTTATTTGATTTGCCTCATCACGCGAGTAATTTTGTTTTACAGTAAGGCCTCGATGTATGGACAAGATATTTATGAAACAACATATCCCTCACATTTTTCTGATTAAAATGAGTCCAAACACGGCACACTTTGGAGCACATTTGCTCGTTTAAATCATGATTCGGTGGAACCTCGATTATCCGAACGGATAATCAGAACCCATTTTTGTTTTTGAAAAAATAAGACTTGAGATCAATTGTATCGTGTTTGGTATCGTTTCAATCAGAGAAATGTCACGAATACGTTAGCGAAAGTTTCACAAAAGAATAATTAAAAACAAAAAAGTCACCGAATTTGTCGCATAAGAGAAATTTTTGGTGTAGTTAACCCAAACTGCAGTGAAAGAGTGACATCTAATCTTTACGATGATTTTCATCCCCTAACTTTAAAAATCTTTGTGGAGCTGGAAAAAATTGTTTAATGGTTCAATCCACCGCGGATTTAAAGATTGAAGTCTTCCCTTTACGACCACGCCGTAAAACATCAGACATGACTTTTCTGTGCATACGGAGGCATTTTAAATCAAAGGAGAAGCGAAAGATTCTTCTGATTTCTACGCTTCAACTTCAGATATCTCGACAGAGTTTAAAAAATTTTGTTCGCGGCGCGGACCACCGTAAATTTTAAGATTGAAGTCTTCGTTTTACGATGACATCATAAAATTTGGAATACGATTTTTTCTTGCTGTTTTACCCCATTTTCAACGAAAGCAGTCCTGCCATTTTGAATTAGTGGAAATTCTTCTGACCCGAACGCTCGAACATTGTTGAAATAATCGAAGTTTGAAAGCCACAGTCAAATTTTTAGGTATCTATCGTCACTGATGTCTGTTCGCGATTTTTATCATTTTTATTGGGAAGTTGCAGACGTTTGCAGCGTACATTGCAGTGTACTTACAAATTTTTATAACAACTTTAAAATTCCGGATATTTTAAACTAATCGAAAATCGACGAAGCGATAACTTAAACCTCCCTAATTTCCCCCACTCTTCACCCCATAACAGTTAATTTCGATTAGACCCATATACCGCCCTCAGAAACTGTCAATATCGATCGCACTTCAGATTTCGACTCCAAAACGGCCCGAACTGTAACGACCGTACTTGCAATCGAAGTGAAAGTTGAAACGATCAGTGTTATAGCTTCCCGGCCATTCGATTTGGAAGATTTCGGTCGCACTTAGCTGTAGACATTCGCATAAACCCCGGGAACAATAGAAGGGGAGACACTTAGACGAGAACATGGAAATTGAGCGACCTGTAAAATAAATTTTTCCCAAATCTCCAAGAATTTTGGAAAATTATCTACGTACACATATTTAGAAAGAACTATTCTACTTTTTTCCGAGGTCAGTTTGAATTTCCTAGCATCTGTGCTTCGCACGTGGCAGACGATTTTCAGAAGACAAATGCGGTTTTCATGGGGGGGCTGAGTTTCACGAAAAATCACGGATAATTTTTCTTCGGAAATTGGCCAGGATGTTTGCTTCCCCCTTCCCTTTAATCCGATATCCGCGAACTGAGACGGAGCTGCTGGCCATGAAGAAATTAAGCGAGGGAAGAACGAAAGGCGAAGTTTGGTTGACCTAATCAAAAGTGGCTGCGAGCGGAGTCGGCTAATTGTAAGTAAGCATCGAGGATCCAAGCCCGGCTCGGACGATATACACTGCCAATAAAGCAGTTAAACTGAGTAACTTGCTGGACACGGTATCTTAAACTATCCAATTACCGTTCAAAGATTCAAATTACGCGCACTTGTACGGAAACGGAAATTCGTTCTACTAGTCGAGTCTACGGTACAGATGTAGCTCGTATCAGGCTGCCTTTGATTAGAAACGGCAGTACTTCAGCCTCGTAATAGCTTTCTGGAAAGTTGGAAATGAACTGGAGAATTTTTAATGTATTTTCAGACGGTTAATAATAAAATATTATTGTGTATACTTATATACCATTACGTATAGAGCTAGGAGCATAAATGTTCACACACACTTTAAATCAGAATAACTTTTTCATGAATGGATCAAACGAATTCAATTTCTCTGTAAGGCTAGAAGAATTAGTTTAGCGAATGATGTCTAATAGATGTGTTGAAAAAATGCATTTGGTCGGAATTGTGAAAAACAATAGTAAAAATTGATTTTTACAACTTTTTTAGCTGGGACAATAACGAGAATTTCGAAGATGTGTTTGGTCAACTGGTATAAATTATATACATACGTTCTGAAAATTCCATTGAAATTGGTTCATTGGTTTACGAGTTATAAACGATCAAAAGTGGTGAAAAGGCCGAAAATCTTGAAAAATTGCAGTTTCTACCACTTTTGATCGTTTATAACTCGTAAACCAATTAACCAATTTCAATGAAATTTTCAGAACGTATAGAATTTATACGAGTTGACCAAACACATGTTTTATATTTTCGTTGTAGGCCCAGCTAAAAAAGTTGTAACAATCAATTTTTACTATTGTTGTTCACAATTCTGACCAAATGCATTTTTTCAACATATTCATTAGACGTCATTCACTAAACTAATTCTTCTAGCCTTACAGAGAAATTGAAATCGTTTGGTTCATTCATCAAAAAAATGATTATGATTTAAAGCAGCACCTTTAAAGTGTGTGTGATCAGTTATGCTCCTAACTGTATACTATTATAGTCTGCGGATTTTTGTATCAAAATTAATGAGAACGTCTAACGACCAAAAACAATAGAATTGAACTGGCAATTCACTATTATAATGTCGCTGTGTACATCGTGTCTTATTCAAATTATCGATTAAATTCAGATTATATTGAACAGGCCTGGTGAAGCGATATATGGAAATTTGATGCTTCATGACTTATGAATCACAAATTGATAAATTCATATATTATTGCAACAAGAACGGAATAGAATAAAGTATGCTAAATATGTAGGAAATATGTAATGTATTTACTTATTTGTCTTTTATGTGATATATGTAAAACATATGCAATATTGAATTTATTTGCATTACACATGTGCGATCGAAATGAATTTCTCTCATCGACAACTATTATGAGCGATCGAAATAAATTCCTCTTATCGATAACTGTTATGAACGACCGAAATAAACTTCTCTGATTGATAACTGTTATAAGTGATCGAAATATCGAAATGAATTTCTCTCAACGACAGCATTTACCAACAAGAGAAAAATCTTTCGGTTACTCATAATCCTTATTTGTAACCAATCGATTTGAGTCGATGAAATTCTCGTTGTTCTATGACTTTTTTTCTTTTTGGTTATAACAGTTATGGTCTCTGCTTTAAACACATCCACTTTGCAAGGAAAATGTGCGAGAACTGACTTTGAAAAATTGTTATACCTCCAAAAGTTATAAACAAGCAGCCAATTCAGAAAGACTCCTTAGATTCTCTCAAAGACAACGAAGCCAATTTTTGTCAGTATCGGAACCACGTTCGAGTCTATCTATCCCCCAGAATGTTTGCCGCAGCTCGTCGAAGGATTAACGTGTCCTAAATTCGAGCTCCTCGGACGAAGTGAGGACAGGAAAAGGGTCGGGAAGAGAGCCGGTAATTCCGGGGCCGGTGCTCCCAGGGGAATAAAAAGCGACCTGATTATCCTTTGTTTTATCCCCGGGGACTCCAGGAGCCACGAAAAACTTTTTAAAGACCGGCGGCCGCCTCGTTCCGTGACCTGTTTCCCCGAGCAGAAACTTTTCGAATTTCATTCCCGGGCTCTCTCGACTTTCGCAACCGAGCCGTCCACGCGATCAACCGTCACGGATCGAGAAAGCCCCATGGATCCTCCCGGATCCTCGCGTTTACCATAAGGGCCCTGGCACACACCAACCCAGCACGTGGGATCACCTGGATCCCATGGATCACGGATTCGGAATAACTTCCGAGAAGGATAAGGACACTTCCGCACGGGATTCTACAGAGATTCTATTATGTGTGCGTGTGTGTACTGTCGATATTGCTTGATGGATCGCTGATCGGTATGTGATCCAGACTTGGATTCTTTTTTGGAAAGGTACCGTGAATTCCAAAAGTATTTGCACGCTACATTTTTGGTTCTCACCAAATTGTTGTCAAGGAGCTTTGAACTTCAAAATAGAATAACTTTGTAATTTCAAACAATTCTCACTTGGAAAAATTGCAAACTGAAGCTGAGACTTGCACTTTCATGTCCCCAAATAATCAAAATTTTCTTACCTATCGATCCCAATTTGAATAATTTTTTTCATCAACTAAATCTGTTCATTACAAAATCAAGAAGCTTCGATCTTCAAAATAGAATAACTTTGTAATTTCAAACAATTCCCACTTGGAAAAAATTGCAAACTGGAGCTGAGACTTGCATTTTCAAGTTCCCAAATTCCATTTATCGATCACAGTTTGAATAATTTTTGTCGTCAATGAAACCTGTTCATCACAAGTTGTAAGAACTTTTATTAGCAAAATGGAATAACTTCGTCATTTCAAACAATTTTCACTTGGAAAAATTGCAAACTGAAGCTGAGACTTGCACTTTCATGTCCCCAAATAATCAAAATTTTCTTACCTATCGATCCCAATTTGAATAATTTTTTTCATCGACTAAATCTGTTCATTACAAAATCAAGAAGCTCCGATCTTCAAAATAGAATAACTTTGTAATTTCAAACAATTCTCACTTGGAAAAATTGCAAACTGAAGCTGAGACTTGCATTTTCAAGTTTCCAAATTCCATTTATCGATCACAGTTTGAATAATTTTTATCGTCAATGAAACCTGTTCATCACAAGATGTAAGAACTTTGATTTTCAAAATGGAATAACTTCGTCGAATCAAAGAATTTTCACTTGGAAAAAATTGCAAACTGAAGTCGAGACTGCATTTTTGTGTAGCCAAGAAGCGGAGACTTTTCATTTGTTATCGTGTACAAGAAAAATTCGTGAAGTGTACATTTTCGAGCGTTCCGATCACGTCGGCTGTTTTCATGAAAAAGTTTGACGACGTACCGCGTCCGCTTTGACGCGAGCGGTTTTCCGATCGATTTCATTTGCACACTCGACTGGGCGGATGGTTCTATCAAGAAAAGTAACTTTTAATTACTCGGCAGAAGTGTATTGACCGAGCGGAAACCAGTCTCCATCAAATTCCGTTAAAATACGACCGGCGATTCGCGAATTGGGACATGCGACTGAACGGACGCGATACGATTCTGTGTCCCATACTCTCCCTCTCTCTCTCTCTCTCTCTCCTCTCTTCTCTCCTCGCCCTACCTTTCCCTCTTTCACAAAGTGCAAAGAACGAACAATAGTTTTATCGTCTGCGAGTGAATCAAAGGGTGCGTCAAACACTGATAACGGATGTATCATTTTTCAACCGCAATACGTCGACCCCGATATAGGAAATCTCGTTTCTTTCAACTTATCGATATTTCTGCACATACTCGGTGGACCAAAGAAATCATTAATGATTGGACTGCGAGGTTGAATGCGAAATTAGACGCCTATCGGATATCACGAAATCGGAAATATCAAGTTTATAGTATTTTTATACATTTTTGGAAATACAATAGTTTAATATCACCGAGTGATTCGATATCAAAGGTAAGATCATATTCGTTTCATATAATTAGCCCTATATGTCGAAAAAAATAAAATATAAATTAAAATCAATAGACCAATAATTAAAACCTTTTTGGATCACAAACTTGCAAGTGTCAGGTTTATAGTACATATTTTCTAAAGTAAAAATTGTTTAAAATGGCGGAGTTATTCAATATTAAACATTGAGCCGCCCTCGTTCCGAAACAACAACTTTTTCCCATGATAGTTTCCAGAGAAAAAAGTCCCAAATGCCAAGCCTATGTCTTAGACACATGGTGTAAGTATGTCTTGATAAATTCAGCGAAAAAATCGACCAGAAAGATGATAAAATTGAAAGAAATGGTTTTAGATGTTTCGCAACGGTCTGTAATTTCGCGAGAACTCGATTTATCAGCGACATGTTGCTCGGCGACTACTGCAGCCGGTATTAAGAGGCACTTCGAAGCAAGTTAAATTTCCCGTCGTCACTGAAAAGTTAAATAAGTTCCGGTGTAATCCAGTTTCGCGAAAATGCACGGCAGAACCGTCCTTGCCTTGCGCAATGTAATCCTGCCGGATCGCGTGCCGTTCCTTCTCCAAGGAGTGTTCTAAAGCGGGCGATGATAATTAAATCAGAATAATTAAATGGACGAGGCTGTTGTCACGACAAACAACAATACCTTCGCGCTCCTCTACACCGTCGAATATTAACTGCGCACTAATCAACTGTGAACAACGGCCGGCCCCGGCGAAATGTAATTAATTCTTCCAATTAATTAATTCGTTTCACTTTCCATTAATCCCAGCCATTTTCATGCTGTGCCAAATGTCTCGTCACGAAAATATGGGATTCATATAATATGGGACAATGCTTCTAATTGATTATAAAAAAGCTGGTCGTTTGGTACAATTATAAAAAAGTTATTAGTTTTAAAAGATGTACGAATACTTTGTACACCCGTTGTACATAGAATGGAGTTATTCTAGATCGGAAGAAATGTTTAATTTCCCCATAGCTCCGACTGCAAAGGGTTAAATAATATATTAACAAAATGAGAAGTTGTTTGTCCGTTTTATTGTAATTTCCTTTCAAAGAATCAATATGAGGATTACCGGTGTAAGCCTTTCAATCTTTCTTATGGGATTAAATGCAAATTCAAGATTATACCGAGCTACTTTCCGCGATATTTTTGTCCCACAATGCTCCTGTATCGCGAAAGGATCTACCCATAAAGCTGTACTCACTTATTCTCAGTTCTCTTCTCTTCTTTTTGCTCGAATACTATGGGGTGCAGCGGGAATTGCATTAGCGGAGGACAACACTGTGTTCTTTGTGAATTATTCCTGAGATGTGCAAATTCCGTTGATAGCAGGTTGGAAACTAGATTGCATTTGAACTATATTTCGGAATTTTATCGTCGCAAAATGTACACGTTTCACCAAATTACAGAACTCTAGAGCAGGGTTATTTTATAATGTCCGACGATCGAAACACATTCTCTGCGAATTTTTTCTGACACTCGCAGACTTCGTAGAAACTTTGTCGACACAGGGCTCGAAAGTATACACATTCGACTATAAATGAATATGTTTGAGAATTTTATCGCTGCAAAATATTTGTAAACGGGAATATTATCGCAAAATTTATTTGACGATCGAGACTGGGTTCTCTGCGTATTTTTTTTGAAACTCGCAGACTTCGTTGAAATTTTGTCGACACAGGGTGTGAAAATATGTATATGTACAGTGAGGAGCAAAAGTGAACACACACGCTTTAAATTAGAATAATTTTTTTATGAATGGACGAAACGACTTCAATTTCTCTGTAAGGCTAGATGAATTAGTTTAGTAAATGACGTCTAAAAAATATGTTGGAAAAGTGCATTAGGTCGGAATTGTGAAGAACGATAGTAAAAATTGATTTTTACGACTTTTTTAGCTGGGCCGAAAAACGCGAAAATGCGAAAATTTGAAAGATGTGTTTGGTCAACTTGTGCAAACCATATACGCTCCGAAAATTTCATTGAAACTGGTTAATTGGTTTACGAGTTATAAAGATCAAAAGTGGTAAATATTGCAGTTTTTCAAGATTTTCGGCTTTTTTACCACTTTTGATCGTTTATAATGCGTTAACCAATTAACCAATTTCAATGAAATTGGAGAGTTTGTGACCAAACACATCTTTTAAATTTTCGTTATTACTATTGTTTTTCACAATTCCGACCAAATGCATTTCTCCAACATATTTTTTGGACGTCGTTTACTAAACTAACTCACCTAGCCTTACAGAGAAATTGAAGTCGTTTGGTCCATTAATAAAAAAGTTATTCTGATTTAACTCACCGTACATTCGACTATATTCGAGAATTTTTTCGCCCCGGAATACGCACGAATCGCAGAGGTTTCATGCGAGTCTTTCCCTCCAAGTTGATTTACTGAAGGCTGCCCGCGTAATTAATATATTTACTTTAAATCGCCGTGGTTTCCGGCTATCTTCCCTTCCCGCTGGAAACGTCTAAAGTGTTCCCCGGGATTTCGACTTTTGTTTTCTCTGTCGGTCGATCCCGCGGACGACTCGGTTCACTAGAAAACGAGTGATAAAACGATTCCCAGCGAAGAGTCCGCGTAGTTCTGGTTATTTTAAGCTAAGTGTTAAGTGGCGGCCCCCCCGGCTCCAACGAGACACGTTTACACGGTTACCGTCTCCCAACACCAATGATTCACTGACGGCTTACAACTGTTGACCAACTAGCCAGCCATCAAGCATAGTCAATATTAATATCAAAATTGAAGTACTAGTAATTTGTTCCACAAGTACGAGCTCGAATTAATTACCGTTTCCGGTGGATGTCAGCCATTTTCTTCAAGCTCAACTATTGCATTGCGTAGAGTACTCTAAATTAGGGGGGGTTTAAGTCATCACTTTGTCGATTTTTAATTAGTTTGGAAGGTACAGGGCTTCGAAGTTTATTAAATTTCGTTTTCTTTTTCTCTAAAGAAAATAATTTATATAAGAAGGGGCGCTGTAAAGCGCCCCCAAACCAAATCGATTTTTGGTCAGGCCATTCGATAGGCCAAGCTTCAAGTCGGTACCACTACCACAAGGGTAGTTATAGGGTGAGCACGGTTTAATGAATTATGCTCTATTTCTTCTGTTCTTCTCAATCAAAACTCACGAAAAAGTTCATGAACAATAGCACACATGATCGTGAATTATTTCACAATCTTCGGTTGCAATATCGATTCAAAAAAGAAATCGGTTGCCTTTCCCAGGTGGATGTCGAAGACTTTGTTTAAAATAATGATTGTGTATATAACGTAAATCATACTAAAACAGCAGGGGTTTAAGTCATCATTTTGCTAGACTCGAATTTGTTTATAAAATACAGACCTTTGAATTTACCCATCCATTGCCAGAAAAATTGTCTTCGCTCGCAGAGCTCCCCATTTTAATTTATACTTCAAAAACCGTTCGTGTAATCGACATTTAATTTTTTTTACATTAATCTAGAATGTTCACGCTGTCGTCACAATTTTTATTTCATGAAAGATTCATTGTACAGGGTGTAAAGAAATGTTTGACTGCCATAGGTGTACTCTACATCTTCTACTCTACACCTTGACCTTGAAAATCAATGTCCAATTTGTTTTATTCTATTATATTCTACGCATAATGCAATAAAAAAGATTTAACCTTGAAATTCAAGGCCACGAACAATTTTGCGGCAACTTTTTCCACAGATCTCCATTCCTTTACACCCTGTACAATGGTCAAGATTGCAAATACTCTAGACCCCTATTTATTTCACAATAACGCATTCAGTACTTCTCGTGCGAGCTCGCAACTCGCGTAATCGCAATTCAGGCGAGCCGATAATTCCGGCAACGTAAAAAAACATCGGAAGAATCGGTTCGAGGCCGGACACGTTCGATCCAACGTCGCCGGATCGCTTTATCGCGAACCGGAGTAGGGAACAACAAATAACGTCCCGCGTATTCTACATATAAAAGTTGTAGTTCTCGCTCGTATCATAAAAGGGCGTCCAACCCGAAGCGTCCAGATTGGATCTACGGCTCTTCTATTTTATATTCGACATCTGAAATGCGCCGCTGTAAATCTCGGTTCGCCCTGGGGTCAGTATTTATTGCAAACTACCCCAATTTCCACCGTGGAAACCGTACCCGCACACTCTGGAACCCGTCGAAACTCTTGCAATTCCTTGTTTCCTAAACCACCCTATATTCAGCAAAAAATCGTGCTTTTACGGTCCACGATCCACAATCACCGAAAACTTTAATAAGTTCAGTAGTAATCCCGTTTTCATGAAAGCCTCGGCGAAAAGTGCGCTTTTGTTCGCATAATCCCGTATTATGCTGCAATGGCGGTTTCAGCGGAGACTACTTTAAAACCGCTGAAAACCTCGCGGAAAACGTATTTGAAAGCCGTTCTCCTCTATCATCTTGAATTTTCGAAATATTTAATTTTTCCCGAAAAATCGTGTCACCTAGTTTCTAGAAAACCCAGGAATTTTTTGCGCTTTAAGCTCTAAAGCCGTGGGAACATTTCTTACGTAAGAGGATTCTGCAGACTCTCCTGAATGTGATGATATTTTTTAAATATGTTCAAATTCAATCTGAAACGGATAAAAGAGAGAAAACCCAGATTGCACGCGACGCCTTAAAAAGACGTCTTTAAGACCATAAACAGTGTGGTTTTTATATACCCATAATGTAGCTATATCTGGGAAATCCTCTTTCACCTTTGGGAATGTTCTGCGTTCGATTTTTATAAGCATTTACAAATCTGTAAAAAATATCTGAAGCAACACGTTACCACTGGTTCTTCCCAAGTGGTATTGTAAGTCATTGTTCTCGTTGAAACGACTTTTGCAGGTAGTACACCGATGAAAACAGGATTCGAGGGTACAGTCCGCGTAGAACGAGCCTTAACTGAACTTATTAAACGCGTTTCGGTCCCTTTGTGCTGCGAATCCCGCCCGCATCCTAACGAACAAATGAATATTTCAGTCGCTTTGGAAGTCAAGTATATCGGCGAGCGAATCAATTAATCGGCAAACAAGCGATGCTTTAATGATGCCTTAAGCTCCGGGGGCTCTTGTGAAATTCATTCGCTAGTCAATAGAAAATAATGGAATCAATTACCATTGCCGGAGCGGTTCTTACGTATCCGACCAATATTTCCACGATTGCTCGAAACGTTTCACGGCGAAATTCCCTGGCAAAAGCCTACGCTGAATTTATCGTTTCGTCGATATTTCTATTTGCATAGTCTCCGTCGTGGTTTGTTTAGTGAAAAACGTTTGCACCGAAGAAATATATCGCGTGGGCGCGCCCGGCAGATAGCATAGACAATCGTTTCAATCAAACACTGAAAATTGAGATCTTTTCGTATTTTGTTCCGTCGTTTAAAGTTTGGTATAATTTGAAAAAAGAAATGATATTCGTCGGTGGTTCTGTCATAAGCGAAGCGTGTAGAAAAGCTGGACACATGTTCGGACCATCGAAAATAATCTCAGTGCACAATTGACATAAAAAGTCCAATAAATTTTTCAAATGCTATCGTGTTAACTTTTTTTAGATTAAAAAATGTTTGTCTATGGAGTAGTTCGCCATTATATTTTCTTGCAGCATTAAACGCTACGACAGCCACTGATATACTATCCCAAAATTTCACATTACAATAATTTCTGGTTTTTTACAAAATAACAAACTCGAGATACAGAGACAGTCATAATAGATGTCCAGCTTTTCTATGCACTTCACGTATATAACCCGGACATCTATTCTGACCACGAACCCACCCCCGTTCAAAAATCACTTAAAAAAATCGCAGAACGATACAGAATAGAAAGAAATCTCAATCTACGTGTTACCCTAGAAGAATTACAGTATTCGCTGCACCCGTCCCCCTTCGTGCAACTAAATGAAAAATGAGATCCTTTTAATAGAATAATCGTTATTAAAGGAGCACAACTCCTCGAGGAGCACTCGTACGTAATTCGATTCCGAGGCCCTCTTCGGGGAGCTCGTCTTCATTGCAGTGAGTCATCTGGGGCGGTATTTTTCTTGCAAATTTTCCGGCGGCATAATTAAAATAGATCCCCGGGGTCCGGTTGGATTTGCGTTCCCGCAACCCGTAGCAGAGAGTAGGAAAGTAAAAGAGAGAGAGAAAGTGAGAGAGAGAGAGATCCGTGTCGACGCGTTTCCGCCGTTTGTCGCGGTGTTTCCTCGCCGTCACGTGTACCGATTTAAATTCAGCCCTCGCCGGACCCAGCCACCCTGCTAATAAGTGTTTTCTTTCCAAACAGACAGCGCGCCCGGTGTCTTCCTTGCTCCCGGCTTCATTACCGTCGCGGCAATAACTCCTCCCATACCGGCTCTCGATCATCGAGCATCCCTACGCCCCTCTCTACCGTCACCCCAGACCGTCTTTTTTATCTTCCAGGGCGTCTGGCGTCATTCACCAACCGAGACCATGTATAATTTCACTCGAAACGGTGAAACGAACTTGTCCTTTTCAATCGAGTGGTTCGCCGGAATTTTTACTCGGGCTCTTCGATGCCGGCACGGCGCACAGTAATGTCTCGATGTGCTTCAAAGAGACGTGCACGATATTTGCGAATTTGTCCCCGTTAATTCTACCTCCAACTACAACTTGAACGCGTGCAAATGTTCATGATAATGTAAAAAAATCGCGTGCGTGGTGTCCACGCGCGACAGAAGTGAAACTTCTTGCGTATTATTTTTATTGAACGAAATCATTAGCCGTAGAATTATCAGTGCGGAAAAAGGAAATACCCATCCCCCCTTTTTTTAACAATGAATTTCCCTTTGTTTATTCAAAGAACTGAATATCCTAATACAGTAAAAGCTCCTTCGTTGTCCAAAGGCCGGGGGTTTGAGCGGACAACGACCGTGCCCGGACACTATTTTTGATTTATGACTGCGTCTTTAGTGAAACGGCTAGTTAAATGACAAAAAAAAGCATTCGCAGTCAAAAGCAGTCAACTGTCTGGCTTTAAAAAACTCCTTATTTCCTTGCTATGTTCCTTTCCTATTGTTCTCCGTTCTGGAGAACCCGTGTGGGTAGGCACCGGACAACGATCGTGCCCACGATTCAGGACAACGAAGGAGCGATTACTGTACTGGCTTTATTCACCGCTCTCAACGGAGAGAACGCGTAACGTTTTATACTTACTCTGTGTAGTCGGTAAGAATGGGGAGAGTACGTACAAAATATATTCCCCCACTTATGTTATTATTGACCGTTACGCTTTTTCGTGTCGCGAATTCCGTGACGCGAATTAGGCTTACACGCTGCCAAAAGAAGTTTCACTTCAGAAAATATCGTTGAACTCGGTAGAGTCTGTGGAATCGTTTGGTGCAGGAGAAATTTGCGTAGCTTCCACGGTCGAAGCGCAAAAAATTCTCGAAGTGGAAAATTAGAGATTTTCCTCTTATCTTTTTCTTAAAATACCGTTGCTTTCAGAAGAGTCTGTAGATTCGTTGTACGCAAATGCGAACACCCTTTACAGTGGACAACGTTTCACAAACAAATGTTTAAAGACAATTCGAGAGTTACTTCTCGGGCGAAGTGATTAAAGTACATTATGCACCGGCTGTCGCAAGACGATCTGTCAAAACGGTCGGCTCAACAAACGTCAAAAGGGACGCTTCGATTCTCCCTTCAGGCCAGTCTCAACCCTCCGTCTCGAGGAACACGTTAAGCCCGCGAAAACTCGAAGGTTTTTGCGAGACACTCTTCAATTTATTATTACCCTGCCCTCTTCCCTCTTTCAAGCTCTCCTCTCGTCTCCTTTCCTCGCGATTTTCCGGATACAGTGACGACGATCTTCCCTCCGTTTTATCGTTACGACATCTTGCGCTACAGTTACAAGACAACGTAGTTCAGTACTGCAGAAACAAATCGACCAGGGGAACGCTCCAAAATATGCTCACGTGAATTCTAAAAATTCTTGTCATGCGGCTTTGCATAGACAATTGAATATCATTCAGAATAAAAATTAATGCGAGTGGGCAATCAAAAATAGAGAAGAAAATTTTTCTTAACGATAACGACCACATCACCGTTAAAAAAAATCGTAAAAAATTATAATGGTCAAGTCAACTGGACTATTAGGCCCCAAAAGTCTTCCCAAAAATTTAATTCAGACACCTGTATTAGAATAATTGAATCACTTTAATTTAACGATTAAATTAATTTTGAGGGGGTGGAAAAATTTGCGAAAATTCGCGCGATGAAACCGGAAACAAGAAAGGGATTCTGAGGCTATCTGAAGGGCTGGCGTCCTCGGCTCTTCCTTTCAGGAGGAGGTGAAAAGGGTCTAGAGCCCCAGCGTGGCATCAATCACCATTATCGGGTTCCTTATCTCGCCGGACGTCACAATTAAACGAATCGAGGGACATTTTTCTCCTCTCCGGGCACCTAATGCAGCCTTTTGTATCGCCGGAGGTATAAAGAGGCCGGGACAAGGGCAAAGCAACAACGCAGCCGGAAGAGGGATGCCCAGGAATCCGAGACGGCGAGTCCTAGCTAATTTCTGCAGGAGGAATCGTCCTGTAGAATAGAGGAACGTGCCGAACACGCCGAAAAATTGTTCACGGAAGAAGAAGTCGAAGGTGTTTTTCGGAGAAACGCGTTTGATTCGGCTTGGGGGAGAAGATTGACCATGGCGAAGCATGGTGGAAGCTTATGGGAAGGATGAGGTGGCTGATGAGTGTGTAAAGAAAGGATTATAGTTCGTTAAGCACGATGGGAGTCGCTGGAGAAAAGACTGCGGGATATCAAGGATAAAAGTTTTAATATTTACGTGATGGATTGCAATGTTGTAATAAATGAGAATGGATACGTTGGAGTTCAAGACGTTCAGTGCGAATTTAAAAATGGCTTCAAGTTATCAGTTCTAGGTTCTGCGATATTCCTCTTTGTGTTTTTCCCACGATAAGTTGTATATGAAAAATAACAATATTGCTACCAGCATTTGTTTCGTTGCTTAACTTCCTTGTTCGAAAGTTTTATTAAATGCAACGTAGCCAATTTTGAATTATTAAAACAGTTCAGCAGAAGAAAGTCACAGATTCTCTGAAAATGATGTATTCTACTATGACTTTAAACAACGAAGTACGTAAAATTAATTTTACTGTTTTTAAGTGAACTGTCAGATTATGGATGTCACATGTCACTGGAGGCAGGGACATATTTAATTCCTGAATAATTTTAGTTCACAATTAGAGAAGAGAAGACGCTAATACTTTCCCGGAGAATCGAAGGCCTGTATCTTCTAAACAAATTGGAAACCAGCAAAGTGATGACTTAAACTCCCCTTAATTTAGGATACACTATGTCGTACAGTGATTAATATCGAGCAAAAATATCTGTTTAATGGCTAGTACTCGGTCAGAAGCAGCTCTTTCGCGGAGGTTGGGACCCCTTCGAATTATTTCATTGCCCCGAGAGTGCTGGCAAAATCGATTTTTTCTTCGCACAGTGTCGCGCAAGAAATCGTCTCCGGGGGTCGCAGAAAGGCGCGAGGCTTGTTCTCATTGTGCCGGGACCAGCGGCAATCTCTCGAAATTGCGGAGAAGTGCTCCGGCCGTTGTATCGACTTCTTTGTATATTAAAGGTGAAAGGCGGCGAAACATTTTCCGGGCGCTTTTATCCCCGACGCGCGTTGATCGCCGCTCTTTCTCTCTCTCTCTCTCTCTCTCTCTCTCTCTCTCTCTCTCTCTCTCTCTCTTCCTCTCGTCTTTTTTGTGCCATCGACTTTTCGGGATTACTCGCGGCCGATTGTACCGCGAGAACGCCCGCACGATTAAACCTAACGATCCTCTATTCCGGCCAAGAATAATACCGGGGGCCCGGTCTTAGCGAGGAAGAGTTACAAGCCAGCGGAAACTAACGAGGCCTCGCATCCACTTTATCCGCGGGAAACGAGAGATTATTTCACGCGTTCCAACGCCGAGACATCTTTCACCCCGGAGACACCCTTGGCGAGCCGATGCGACACCCTCGACTACCGCTATCTCAGATACGCGAGACCTTATGTCGCTGCTGCTTTTTACGGGCTCGTGCGAACGAATTTTATATCAGATCGGTCTACGACGCGCTTCAAAAAACGTCGGAGGCTGTCGGACACGCTTTTACCAAGTGAAGACAGAAGGCTCTGGTTAATGTGCGATTAAAGCTACACGCCTTTGGTGGAGTCGGAAAAAGCGATTTTTCGAAAATGATACGTCTCGTTGGCACGATCCCTCCGATATCCTCTCCGAAAGTTTTAATCATTTATTCGAGGAAACTTTTACTAACATATCCTTGACATCTTTCTGACTAAAATGAGTCCAAACACGATACTATTTGCATCTCCAGTATCCGAATGTTTCTTATCTGAACTTTCTACTTTGAATTACGGTCTGAACATGTGTGAATATTTGTAGGAACATTTCTCATATTAATCTAGAAGATTCGGTCAATCTTTACAATTTAAATTAAATTTACTTGTTGAATTCGCGATTTAGTCGAACCTCCAGTATCCGAATGTTTCTTTCTGAGCTTTCTACTTTGAATTACGGTCTGAACATGTGTAAATATTTGTAGGAACATTTTTCATATTAATCTAGAAGATTCGGTCAATCTTTACAATTTAAATTAAATTTACTTGTTGAATTCGCGATTTAGTCGAACCTCCAGTATCCGAATGTTTCTTATCTGAACTTTCTACTTTGAATTCCGGTCTGAACATGTGTAAATATTTGCAGGAACATTTTTCATATTAATCTAAAAGATTCGGTCAATCTTTACAATTTAAATTAAATTTACTTGTTTAATTCGCGATTTAGTCGAACCTCCAGTATCCGAATGTTTCTTATCTGAACTTTCTACCTTGAATTCCGGTCTGAACATGTGTAAATATTTGCAGGAACATTTTTCATATTAATCTAGAAGATTCGGTCAATCTTTACAATTTAAATTAAAGATTAAATTAAGATTCCATATAAATCTTTATTTTGCAAACCGTTCATTCGGTTAACCTCGCGGCCTAACCTCGCCGGATTGTTTCAATAGCCACACGCCCACTGGAAAAAAATCATTACGAAAATAGCATGATCGTGCGGTCCGCGGGCAGGCGCGCTTGTTAGTGTCATCGCGTTGCGGCATCCGTGTTATCGGAGTCGCGTGATTAATTCTATCAACGTATTGTAATTATCAAATTTATGGCGGAGTGTTGTAGACACAGATTGGGCTCGGCAGTTTATTAGCCGTCGATAATTGAATGAATCGACATATCCGCGGGGCCGAGCTTGAAATTGAGTTGGTTTCGGTTTACTGTGGCACCGCGGAGAGCATTCATCGATTTTGCATACGACGCAATAATGAAATGCAAAATATTCGCGACGTAACGACAGCCGCCCGATCATCGGGTAGAGGACACCGTTCGTTCCGAGATAGACTATATACATTATATCGATCCGGCAATCTCGCTTTCGCCGATCGCGATTCTTTATCCGAAAGGAGAATCGAACGATTGTACAGCGCCGGAGAAGCTTAAACGGATCCCGCATTATTATATGGAAATAAAAATGTTAAATCGTTCCGGTGAAAATTGAATTTCGCTGATTCCGATGAACCACCTGATCTGATTGCACGGAGATTGCTTTCGACCCAATCGAGACTTCCGCTGCAGTTCTGCGGTCCAAGAACTGCGAAAATCGTCGAATCGATGGGAACTACGTTAATCAATAGACATCAACGATTCGAACTGTTCGACGGGTGCGAGGTATTTTTAAAACGATCTCTGAAGACGCCATTATCGGTGCTGCACTGTAGTGATATCGTTTCTCGTTCATTTCTCAAAAGAGATTCAGCGCTCCAGCAATTCCATTGAGAGGTGTCATTCCTTCGATTTTCTCAAGGTTTCTGATTTTTTACAAGCAGGATTTTCACTTTGAAAGTCTGAAACCAATTGCAAAGTATGTATTTGGGTTCTTGACGTGTGCAAGATTTTTCTCAGAATTTCTAAACATCGTTAACTATGGAAAATAGGCCAAAAACTGATTTTTCGATTTTACCCCATAACTACCCTCCCGATCGAGATACGGGGATGAAATTTTGCACAGTATGTTTTTTCTTGGCGCCCTATCAAATGACACATCTTATCTAATTTCTGGAAATTAGGGGAGGGAGCACGAATTCAGGGAAAAGTTGCCCTCTCTCTGCCAGCAACGGATTAGGCACGTGACATTGTGACGCATGCGCGACAGAGGAGGAACGCGTCACGGGACCGGTCCGTGGCGGAAGCGTGGGGGTAGCGTCGTAGAAGGGGAAGGTAGAGTAGGGACACAAGTCTTTTAGTTTTTTATAATTTAAAGCGCTTGACAAAGTCATTTGAGAATTCGACAAAGGTTTTTGAAAGTTGTGAGTAGTTTTAAAACAATCATACTCTCTATAGTCAAATAGAGATTCCATTTTTAAAAAAAAGTTCGTCATCCTCTCGCGTCCTCTCATGTCATCTCGGTGATTTTGTCTGAAATACGAATAGCTCGGCTTAAAAAATCAACAACTAAAAAAATATTGGAGGGACGTAGATGTTCTCAAAAAAATCTGTACGATGGACCATCAAAACGGAGTTATCAGTCCCCATACAAAATTTTTGTTCGAAACATGCGAACCGCTCGTTTAAAAAAGTCAGTATAACGTGCAGTTATGTCCTTTTCAGGAACACAGTGATCCTTCCCGCGGCTCGTCCGAGGGTGCACAAAGCTGGAATCCATTTTTCGAGATCGCCTCGTTACCCCGATCTCGGCTGATTGCGTATTCTTCCGAAATAAACGCGCGCTCGTCGTTATTTCGAATTAGCCCGGATACGAGGAAAAGCTCGTTCTCCAGCGATTTATCGAAATAGAATGAGCGTAACGAAGAGCTTACTACCGGGCCCGGGAAATTGCCGCGAGTTCCTTGGCAAAGACAATTCAACCCCCCCCCTCCCAGCCCTCTCCCGCCGCCAGCCCCCCGTAAATAACAAATAAATATCCTGCGCGGAATTGTCCTGGCTGCGTCGTTGCAGTTCGACAATGGGAACGGCGGCGCCCGGAATTCCCCTGGAAACAAATTCGGATTTCCCCGGAAATGATTTTTTCCCGGCAATAACACAAGTTGAAGATTCGAGTTTTATTTATCCGTTCCGCGGGGCCGGCTTCTTGTATCCTCAACGAGGATTTTAAGTGAAGAGCTAATTACCTAATGGCCAGATGAAGGAAATCCTATAATCTGCTCGACGGGACAACCAAAAAATGCCGAGAGAACCTCGGACAGACTCGCTAGAGACGAGAAACAGTGGACTGTATTATTCTCTGTTTTATTTCGTTTCGTAAGCTGTTAAAATATTAAATGCTTCTTCGTTTCAGGAGCTACGGTTGTTGTTTGTTGCGAGTCTTCCTTAATGCTATCTTTATAATGTATTTCTATTATCAAATTGAATGTTATAGGACACTCTTAATTAAATGGAATTGTCAGGTTGATGGACCTGATTTGTTTAAAAACTACAGGTCCTTGAATCGTGATATTTTTTGATAGAAAAATAAACACTTGCTCGTTGCAACAGAAACTTTGTAAGTTCATCTATCAAGCACGCATTTAAAAAAAAAAATTAATCATTGCACAATGTAGAACACCCCAAATTAAGGTGGGTTTAGGTCATCAATTTGTTGTTCTTCAATTTGTTTATAATATACAGGCCTCTGAATGTTGTAACTCTATCCCCGTGAAAACAGTGTTTCAAGAATTTTTATCTCTAAAACTAATTGTCCGGTCAGGTTTCTCCTTTTTTTATTTTACTCAGAAAGATTTCATATGTACCATGAGATTTTTTCTATAATATGGAACATTTTAAACAAATTCATATAAATTCCTAGGCACACATTTCTCCCAACAAATATGGAACTGTACAAATTCGAGTTGTTTGCAATCAATGTTTGCAAAACCAATTTGCAAATAAACATCGCTGTCTCTATTTAAAATATTTTCGACTCTCGGAAAAGCTGAGTAGACAAAAAAGATAAATTAAACGTCAGAGCTTGTCAGACGAGTTTGAATTCGCAAATTTTGTCTTTGATGTCCTCCGATTGGAGGAGAGGGCTGCAATCAAGGTCGGTGAAACTGCATGGGACTTTATATTATCGCGTAAACCCACAGCTAAGCAGAAAAGTTTCGGAACAATTGAATCCTTCGCGATTAATCGAATAAACGAAATCGACTCCGTCCGAGGAAGGATCGGGAACGATTAGGGGCTCCGTGGAGCTTAATTATTTTACAGTTGAGAGCGTCCTTCACTATTGTGCACCCTCTTCCAAATCCTGTGGGCTCCTCTTATCGAATTCTCCAAGCCAGTTCGGCTCGCAGTCGCTATGAGAAACCTTTGGAAACAACGAAATCTTAAGCTGTGCCGATTTCATTATCCACCTGCGATTAGTCCAAGTATCGACTACTTTCTGCCCCTCGAAAATTAGTCGGATCATTCAATTTTAACCCTTTGCAACTTCCAAAGAATATTCGTAATATGATTATTCCGTTACAAGAGAAAATGCACACAAATATCATAACCAGACTCCGGATTTTATGCGTTTACAACAAAAAAGAACAAGTGCAATTTAAAACTGTGAAAATACTAAAAGATTTTAACAGTATTAATCTATTATTTTCATTAAAATTATTCATGAAGAATATAAACTTATATTCAGCTCTTGCGTCTTGCAGTTGATGCGCAAACCTTTTATTTTGCACAAACATCCGGAGTCTAGTCATAACTATCAATCTGCTCAAGTTTTGCCGGCTTGCAGACTAGTGGTGCAATCGGAGCGTTGCCTTCGTGGTAAAAAAGATGGAGGACGATTGTAACACGTGTCGTTGGATTCCGGAGAGTCTACAAAATTATTCTGTGCAAGAAACATGCTCACAGCTTCTACGGTTGCAGCGCAAAAAATTCGCAAAGTTGGAATGTTCGTGTGCAGCAGAAAGTGTTAACTGCACTCGGTGGACCGAAAGATAGATGGAATTAAATTCAAACGTTTATAACGATGTAAATAAATCGCTGTGTGCAAGAAACATTTGTGTAGCTGTTATGGTTGAATCATAAAAAATTCTCGAAGTCGAGGATTCGATTTTTCTGTGCATAACAAGTTGAAATCTGAGCTTGTTAGAATGATTATGGCTAGGGATGGGATCAAGTTCGATATGTACTCACGAATCCGAGTCAATTTCAATAACCAAGTTCCATTTCATGGGTTTCGATTACTACTTAAAAGCAATAATGTTTCAATGATTATATTTGAGAAGTATTCACTTTATACAAACTGATATCGAACCTAAATGAGTACTTACAAGTTTCGAAAAGATAGTTGTAAGTACTTCGATGTTGAAAGGAATCGAATCTTCCACAAGTAGTACTCGAATCTTGGAGAAAAATCAGAACTGCATAGTTTCTTTATTAAATTCGTAACTATTTAAGAATAATATTTCCGATAGATTATGAAATTATAGTTATGCATATTGAATTAAATTATGCATCAGAGGACAACATAATTGATTTTAAAGGTAAAGAAAATAATGATTACAAAAATCAGAGAATTTCTTCCGGTACGATATTCATAAAAGTTTCGAATCTGTTCGACCAAGATTCGAATACATACTTATGTTATAACTAGTTTTCTTAAAAGTTTCATCATTGGATTTATATAATTCATTTACACTTCGCAAGTATGTCAAAGTTTTATTGGTATTACCCGGTTTTGCTGAACGATTAATATAACTTACAGTATGTTAAAGACGCAAAATTTCTCTTGGAAATGATTCACACTTGGTCACGTTTCATCGAAACGTTGAGAACAATTTAAATTGCAAGATTGCTTATTGTTAGTATTAGCATTTGATCGAATCTGTGGCGCCGAAATCATTAAATTGTTTATTTGCACTATCTACGATCGACATAAAGCAAAATTTACTCATAGAGAGTTCGAATTCCATCAATCAGAGTACGAACGTTTGCGAGGAATTTGATCTCATCCCAATTTATGGCTGCAGAGAAAACAATATCATTGTAATCGGGACAGTATACGGAATCGTTCTGCGTAAGAAACGTGCTCGTAGCTTGTACGGAAAGCTGATGGGTAGCAAAAAGTGTCGAAAATTTCTACGCCCGGCAGATCGAAAGTTGCAGCCAACTAATTAGCCAATCAAACAGCTTATTAATTAGCGTCCATGCGTCCCACGCGATGACTGAGTAGTTATTAGCAGACGTTCGTGTTACCAATACCCTCGGGTGACACGAAATTCGACGTATTGCCTGGCACGCATCGATTTTACGCGTATTGATGCACGCCGGGCCAGATTACCGGCTCCCCTGTCGCCGTGCATTAGTTCGATCGATTGAAATTACGGCTTAATACTTTCATTGTTGAACATTCATTACCGAAAAATCAATTCTGACATGTTCCCTGATAATAAAGCGAAATATTTCCTATTTTAAACTTTAACAGATAATTGAATCTCGGAATGATACCGACAGGACGCGTCGATAGCTACTATGTGCCAAATATGACGTGATCAACGCGATCCATTTAATACTGGAAAATTGATAACACTTACTTATGCAACGATATTTAATAAAAGCATTAGCACTAGCATATCAGTGACATTTTTCTGATTAA
Organism: Lasioglossum calceatum; assembly: GCA_963966675.1. Lineage (NCBI taxonomy): Eukaryota > Metazoa > Arthropoda > Insecta > Hymenoptera > Halictidae > Lasioglossum > Lasioglossum calceatum. Next base: position 2,158,713 of record OZ016548.1, read on the forward strand.
AATGAGTACAAACACGATACAGTTTGGAGTATAAGTACTCGTTTTGTCCACGACACAAACGAATCTCTATTATCCGAACATTGCTAGATCGATTTAAATTGAACTGCGTGCAAATGAAGAATTAAAAAATTATCAGCACGGATAATCAAGGTTCTTATTGAATTGCGGTTTAAAGAATAAAATATGATCCAAATTCTATCGTGTTTGTACTCATTTTAATCAGAAAAATGTCACCAATATGTTGGTCAAAGTTTCATGAAACAATGTGATTAAAAACAGAAACGTTTTGTTATTGAATTAGTATTGTAATATTAATCCCGTATCATCCCAGTACTGCGGTAGTGGGGATACATTTCTCACAAATATTCTGTACATATTTCCCGCGCATATCGAGATTCATATATTTCACCTTTTGACGTGCTTATGAAAATATAGTAATTATAATTTAAATAGTATTTTCATAATGTTTCGATTGCAATTAGGACTGTGAGTGGTTCGCTGTGTGTTGTATGGCGAAATTTGAGAGGCAAAAACGCGAATTGGATGAATATTAACTGAGATTGTTGCGTGAGTAGTTGGAGTCGCATTACGCCGGTAACACGCGGAATATTTCAGCACCGCCGCAGAAGACCTGAAATATTTAACTCGCAATTAGTGCTCCTAATTGCCCGCTATTAGCCGAACAAAATGCCCGAGCGTTTACGCGTTAATGCCAAGTCGGTGCATCCAAAAACGCGCTCCCGTTTTCACCTTTATCTCAAGTGCTTTTCCAGATATTTTATCTTTGAGAAAAAATTGGACTTTCAACTTTGCGAATATTTTCTGCTTCAATCGTGGAAGCCATGCAAATATTTCTAGCATAGAAAGATTCTATAGACTCTCCGGAATGGAACTATATATTTTTTACACCATTGTAAACATTTAATCCTATTCGAATTGAATTCGATCCAACACACTTTCAAGAGAAGAAATGAATTTCCAACACTGAGAATTTTTTCTGTGACGATTATAAAAGTTGCATTTAAATTTCTTACACAGAACGATTCTGTAGACTCTCTAGAATGCCACTATATATTTTGTACACCATTTTAAACATTTAATCGCATTCGAATTAAATTCAATCCCACACACTTTCAAGAGAAGAATTGAATTTCCAACACTGAGAATTTTTTCTGTGACGATTATAAAAGTTGCATTTAAATTTCTTACACAGAACGATTCTGTAGACTCTCTAGAATGCAACTATATATTTTTTACACCATTTTAAACATTTAATCGCATTCGAATTAAATTCAATTCAACCCCATTTTCAACTTTTCAAGAGCAGAATTGAATTTCCAACACTGAGAATTTTTTCTGTGACGATTATAAAAGCTGCGCTCAAATTTCTTACACAGAACGATTCTGTAGACTCTCTAGAATGCCACTATATATTTTGTACACCATTTTAAACATTTAATCGCATTCGAATTAAATTCAATTCAACCCCGTTCTCAACTTTTCAAGAGAAGAATTGAATTTCCAACACTGAGAATTTTTTCTGTGACGATTATAAAAGCTGCGCTCAAATTTCTTACACAGAACGATTCTGTAGACTCTCTAGAATGCAACTATATATATTTTACACCATTAAAAGCATTTAGTCGCATTCTAACCAAATTCAATCCCACACACTTTCAAGAGAAGAATTGAATTTCGAACTTTGAGAATTTTTTCTGTAACGATTATAAAAGCTGCATTCAAATTTCTTACATAGAACAATTCTGCAGGCTCTCCCGAATCCAAGGACATACGCTAGAATTGTTCTACATCTTCTTTACGACGGAGACAACCCTCCGAAAGCACCGCTGCATTCGGCAAGCCAGCGGAAGCTGGGCGAATTGATTGGTAGTCCTATTTGTTTGCTGTTTTTCGGGTTTTAGTATACGGCCAGCGATCTGTAGAGCCATTCTAAGCAGGATAACGATCTACATAGATATTCCGGGACACGTTCCGAAACTCGTACGAGTGACAACACGTCGTGCGATGAAATTGTAAATGGTCTCGTGGGACGAGCCGCGAGACTCGAGACTTTAAGTACCGTGCGATATAGTTACCGGGGGAAAGTTGTTCGTGACCGTGGAGCACCGGCACTCCACCGGGGGTAAAAATACACCCCTCGCTCGCTATAGTGCGCTGCGCTGCGAGAAAGTAATCAGAGTTGCGAAAATGAGACCTATTGATCCTTAGAAAAGGCACTAGAGACTTTGAGAATCGTCTACCGGAGCGGGAAAAAATTGTTCCAATGTTTGACATGACCGAAAATTTTGAATACGGGGATCTTCGTGCATTCTTCCGGAAGGGATCCGTCAAAGTTTCAGCTCGGTACGAGCGAAATTGACGGAGATGTTCGAGTTATTAATAGAGATGCTCTCTCTCGAGTTATTAATTCGTCTGGAATACATTTTTGAAAATGTCTAGTCGAAAATTGATTTATCGCGTACAGTTGTTTACATATTCTTACGAAATTTTTAAAAAGTAATGTACAAAATATCCTCTTGGTGATAAAAAAAATTGAAAGTCGATCCATTCAGTTGTCCCTCTAGAATACATTTTTGAAAATGCTATAATTTTATGACGAGACAAGCACAGGTATGGTACGATGGCTTATACAAATTAATTTTGTAACCATATTGGTCCATATAGAATTTGAACAATTTTTAAAAATATGGCACAAGGTACCCTCTTTCGTATAAAACAAATTAGAAGTCCATCGACCAAATAGTTTCGATAGTATAAATTCTTGAAAACGTTGTTTACACAAAGAAGAAATTATGGAGCAATGGTGTACAAAAATTAATTTGGCGGCCATGTTGCCTTACGATCTCCTCAACAAATTTTGTATGTAGGCAACATGACTCTTAAATTATTCTCTATACGAAAAAATTGTTCAAACAAATGTTACGAGACCCGCCCACACTTTTAGAAGGTGTGTGCTCCCCGATGAATCAAGATCGAACTCAATCGATCTCGTACTTTTTGCGCAATAAATTCTCAGAAAACCCCCTTTTCCGCATCCCTCTAAAATCACCTCCCGCGTCCCGGCACCGGCCGCAACCACCAAAAACCCCGATTTATCGATCCCATTTGCCCAGCGACAGATATACGAGCGTTTAAACCGCTCGGCCATGCGGACACCGCTGTTTACCCTTGAAACGGGGTCGTAGTCACGACTCGCGGGATTTGCCCCATTCATCCCGCCGTTACAAATATGTTAGTCATGCATAATTGCGCGCCGCGAGGCCTGTGTTCAATGAGAGACGCCGCGCCGAGGCCGCGGAATATCGGAATCCAATTCGTCCCAGGAAATATTAAACTGCTCCGTAATCCGCGAATCGCGGCGAATTCATTATTTCCCGGTGGCCTCGCGCTAAATATAAATCCCGCGGCAAATCCCCGTGATCGATGGATCACTGGAATGCGCTGCGCTCCCCTCCATGCACCCTCTTCCACAAGTTTTGACGTTACGAAGCTGCAGTTCGAATTTTAAGAATTTTCAATGAGAGCGTCGATATTCTGAGAAATTATTTCACATTCTTATCTTAAGAAATAATGCTTGCTTATTTGCGAACATTATACTTAATCCTCCTCTTCTCTTAACCCTGCTCCTCAAAATTTTGACATCACAAAGCTGCATTTCGAATTTTAAGAATTTTCAATAGAAGCGTTTTAAGCATATATCAAACATTTTTTCAATATTCCTATTTGCAAAAATTATTATTTTGAATGCTCCTCCCCATGCCCTCTCTCTTTTTAAAATTTTGACGCCTTGAAACTGTTTTTTTTACTCCTTCAAAGTTTGTATAGAAAACAGTTTCCAATGTGTTTGCTTGTAGAAAATAACTATTTTGAATGCCCCCCCTTTTTCTCGTATTCTTCTTCGTATTTTTATAGAAAACGTTAAACTGTACTAAAAATATTCCCAATTTGAATGCTTCAGCTTTTACCCCCTCTCCTGAAAATTTGATTGGCACGAATTTTGAAACTATGTACCTACTCCTTAATTTTCAGGAATCTTCAAACAAAATATTTAATTTAAAAATGCACTGAAAGTGTTTCCACATCTTTATTTGCAGAAAATAATTAATATCTACAGCTGCTAAATTTTCTTAGAAATTGATAGTTTGAAGAATTGAGAATGTGGTTTTCCCAGTATGTTCTTTTAAATGCGGGACTCTGACGTTGAGGAGGTTTTGAAAGAGAGCTTAGGATTGTGCCTGGCTCAGTGTAAGTCGATGTTATTTCGCGGGAATTGAACGAGAGATCGTTTTTCCTTATTTTCTCGAGTGAGAAAGTATCGAGAAAGACGTCGCGAAAGGATCACCGTTTCGGATGAAGAATCGCGGATTTCGTGGGATTCTACCAACAGGTGTGCTAGTTTCTGAGAATGCGCTTTGTGTATTTTTACTGTGTGGCCTCGTTGACCGATTAAATAAACTACGGTTTCGTTTGAAAATGTTTGAATTTACGATTTCTAAAAGCAGAAATTGTTCTACGTAATTCAAAATTGTTACGAAAACGATTTTGTCGGGTTGAAAGTAGAATATTGAAGCTACAAAATGAGCTCAGCTACGTTGTTCCACGATATTTTTCAAAGAAGCTACAATAGGATCAATTCTCCAAATAAATTAGGGGATGCATTTTTGGGGTTGAGAAACATCCCCGCAGTCTCATCTGTGTTTTACCAGGAAATTATTACAAAGAAACAAGAGAATATAGTGGGGATGAAGGTGGAACATTCAAGCTTCAAAATGAGCTTATGTACAATATTTTATATATTTTTTAAAAAAAGATACAATGGGGAAAGTTTTTCAAAGGATGACGCAAGGATTTTTGGAATAGAGAAAAATTGTTATAAAAATAAATAATTTAGTGGAGATAAGAGTGGAATATTCGAGCTCAAAAATGAGCCCAGATACAAGGCTCTACGATATTCTTAATCAAAGATATAGTAGGATAATTTCTTCAAATAATTACGGGGAGGATTTTTTAGAGGCTCGATACCTCCACATTCTCGCCCGTGTTCCACTAGAAAATTGTTATAAAAATAAATAATTTAGTGGAGATAAGAGTGGAATGTTCGAGCTTCAAAATGAGCACAGGTACATTGCTCTACGATATTTTTAAACAAATATATAGTACGATAAATTCTTCAAATAATTACGGAGAGGATTTCTGAGCGGCTCAATACCTCCACATTGTCGCCCGTGTTCCACTGGAAAATTGTTATAAAAATAAATAATTTAGTGGAGATACGAGTAGAATAGTCGAGCTCAAAAACGAGGCTAGATATGAGGCTCCACGAAATTTTTTGAGGAAGCTGTAGCACGGTAAACTGGTCAAATGATTATATTTAGGGTGGCCGAGCGCGCAGAGTGCATTTGACTATAATTTTCGTGAAACGTCAGCTAACCGTTCGAATGCCTCTATCCACGTCGGCGGATCGTATAAATTTCGTCTCCGACACCGTGTCGCAGACAAAGCGGGTCCCCTCGGACAAAAACAAAGCGGAAAAGAAAATAAAAGAAAAGCAGGCTCACGAATCATTCTAAGTTTAGCTACAGGCCGCGAGTGAATCAAGCCGGATCGAAGTCCGAGATCGCGGTGGCTGCCACGTGCTCCCCGCGCTAAGTGCATCAGCAGTGCATCAACTGCTCCTTAACATTCAAATTGCATTGGCGTCACCTGTCGCTCTTTCGCCGTGCGCGCGCTCGCGGCCCAGAAAAAATATTCGACGACTCAATTTGAATAAATTTCGCCCGCGACGAAACTTTCTCGAGCATAAAATTAGCAACCGTGCTGGCCGGTTCGCGGCTTACCTCCTCAGATCCGACACCATAAATTCTCTCCTCGGCGCACTTTCCTAACGAGATCCCCGTCGATCGTCCTCTGGGACCGCAATCTCCAAACTTCTCCGAGAGGGATCCACTTCCAGGCTCGATCAAGACGTTTTCGTTCTGGACTATTGACGATATCTAGCTGGAAGTTACTATGGCCCTTTGTTGTAGGTAGTGGCTCTTAAAAGTTAAGGTTACAGCTAGATTGGTACTTGCTGATTCATTGCATCAGTGTCTTCTAGGTCTCTAGGCTTTTAGGATGTTATATCCTCCAATTGAATTCAGCCTTATAGCTTTTACGTCATGGTCTTCTAGCTTTCTAGATTCCTGGACCTCTGGATCCTTTAAAATGATCAGTTCTAGAGTCCACTACAGTCTTCGCACCCTGTATTCTAGATCTTCAGACCTCTAGGCCACACTATCTTTAGTCTTCTAGGCCCAGGGCTCTTGTATCCCCTAAGTGATAACTCTTCAGGACTTTCTATTGCTGTCCGAACGGAGGATGCTAGCTGGAAGCTCTACCACAGCAATTGCAATCTGGTCTTCCAAGTTTCCTGGCTTTTGGACTCCTCTTTTTTTGAAAAAGTTAAGTCTCCAGGCTTTAGTAATCTGTTCTTTCAACTTTCTAGACCCTCTATCCTCTAAAACAATTGACTTCCTAGGTCTTGATGTTGTTGCTGGCTCCTACAAAGAGTCCTCGCACAAGAAACAAGCAAAGAACACTGGCTGGAGCTGAATTACATTGACGGCACCCTGCTTCTCTAACTTTCTAGAGCTATGGACCACTCTGTCCTCTAACAAGATCAGTTTTGGACACCGAGACACAGTTTGTACTCTGGCCTTAGCTTTCTAGGTCCTCGGACCACTGAATCCTCTAAGTAGATCAATTTTGAGATTCACCACAGATTTCTACACCCTGGTCTTTCAATTTTCCAGCTGCTGGACTCTTCTTTTTGAAGAAAGCTGACTTTCCAGGGTTTCACGCTGTTGCCAGGTGTTCCTCTCGCACGAAAACTCACAAAAGTCACTGTCAGTCTCTCTCCGTCACACTGTTCGCGCCTCTTCTACCGTGCTAGGTCTAGCACTCTCCAATCTTCTTAGAAGTCGAGTGTCGTGGATTTAGAACTGTAGGTTACCACTCGGGCGTCTCGGAAGTGTATGCTGTGTTGCCGCTCGAGTGAGACTGTCCAGGGAAAAAGTTTTTCCACGGGTGGTAGATGGGGTGTGTTAGCACGTGACAGTTTTTATCGGGGAATCACACGTGTCACGGGAGATTATTGGGCTTTGTGAGCGGCTTGACAAATGGTCCACCGCATATGGCGCGTCGCGCACGACTGAGGCCAGATTTCGCCGCCACCATCCGCTCCCGAGGATCTACCCCCACCCCGTCGATCATCCTCGATCCCCTCGATCCTCCCCCGTGTGCTTGCTTGCTTGCTTCCTCGCCCCGTTTCCACGAGTGGCGTTCCTCTAGCACGCAGACTCCGTTTCCACGACGCTTCTTGGTGCGAGATGACGGGGTACTTCTGCCTCAGGTGTGCTCTTTCCTCTCCCTCCGCGACCAACCACTCCGGGTCTCGTCCGTTTCATTTGGGTAATTAACGACGGTGAATTTTATTGTTTCGCTCGAATATCGACGGCATTTTCACACGGTCCGGATGACGTGGCAGTTTTCTTGATGCGCTGCCAGCGACGACAATTTACTTTCTGATAAATGGACTGCGGATCTTTGCGCATTTATGACGTATGAAAATTTTCAATAAATATTGGAACACGAAATTCGATAGAATTTGGTACGATTGTTATGAATTTGACAATGAGATTTTATTTGATTACACTTTCTTAAAATTCCATAAACATCCGCAGTCTACGGGTAAACAAAGCTGCACAAAAATTAATTTGGGAGCCGTGTGATCTCCATTTTGTCTATTAATCCACAAACTATCCGCGTCCTAATAAAAATGCACGCTATGAGATCAGGAAATTTCCTCGTGCTCAACACGATGCTCCACGAAAATCGACACGAACTATCGAATGAAAAAAATACTTTCGAATACTTTAATATATGTAGATGGACAACGTATAGTCGTTTAATGCTCTAACAATATTGCTTGTCCAGAAAAAATTATTCGAAGAGCCCCAAAATGGATTTCTTAAGATTTATGCTCGATGCTGTACGAACACGAGCGTGAACTTTCCAAGGGAAAAAATGGTCTCCAATCCTCGATAGACGCGGTTGAATAATGTACGGAGTCGTTTCAGTCGCCGGCAATATTGCATTTCACCAAGAAATTCCAGAAACACGCATTAGTGCCTCGGCCGCGAGAGCTCAGCTGACAAATCACCGCATCTTCGACGCTTGGCGCCAAGATAAATTCCGATGCCGCAGATATAACTGATCAGATAACATTTTACATTCGTTATCACTCTCCTCCGAGCGTCCCCAATCTCTCGAGTACCGTTCAGCAGCGCGTCGAATCGTCGAATACGACAAGACGGAGAGGCATTGAATTAATTATACGACGGATCCCTCGTGGAATCCAGGTGTACCTTTTTATGACAACGATTGAGTCGGACGAGTGCGTTTAAGCCGGCGGTCTCGCGTGTAATGGAGACGCTCGGACATTCTTCTTTCTCTCGTTTCTTGTGGGTGTTGTAAATTAGTCGAGCTTTATCGCGTTCCACGTCTCTGTCGCGTCTAATACGGGGACTTTATAGTCCCCGGGGCTTCAGTGCGGGCTTGTAGACGCTCAAACTCTCAGATAACCGGCTGTCAGGAGCTCCGGGAGGATCATCTATCGATTTGATTCATTCAAAAGTCAATTCTTTCATCGTTTTATCTCCTCGAGGCTCCTGGAACGAGTGGCGGAAAACGCAACTTTGGTGTTCATAGGAATTCTGGGTGAATAATCAGCACTAGAAACATCACAGTATCAGATAGCGCAAGGAAACGTCGATTTTGTTGAGTATTGCTTTTATAGTGATTTTAGAGCTCAAGAATAATGATAAATTGCACCGATAAGCGTGTACGCCATCTTTACAAATTTATGGCAGGAGAAGTAAGCGAGATACAGCGAAAAATCTGTTTGCAATATGTTCAGGCATGATTGAATAGTATGCGGAAATTTTTATGTTTGCTATACTTGACGATAACGGACGTATTAATTATGAAACGATTTTTTCGTCTAGTCTTGTCACTCAGTTGAGCAACCCTGTTTATAATAAAATCCACGCGATGCAGGATGTAGCAAAAATTCATGAACAATACCGCATCATGACTGAACACATTGTAAAAAGTTTTCCCGTTCTAAGTTGCTTAATTCTACCGTAATAAATTCCCGAAAATTACCCATGTGTGTTTTAATCAGATCCTCGTCAAAGAAAATTCGCCGCGCAGTCCACGGTGTTTTACATGGGCCGGAAACGGTGGATCCAGCAAAAGAGTGTCACGTGACCAGAGCAACGAGGGAGAGGATTTTCTTGTTGCACTCGGATTTCCCGGCGCTCCATTCCGCGAATAAAAGAGCCCGAGATATAAAGCCGCTCGACAAGAGATTCCACGGGGCAAAAATTACACGTGGCGCTATCAACTAAAATGAAAACCATTTCCCCGAGGTCGGAGCAGGTGCAACCACGGTCGGCACGCGGGATAAGATCTACAAATTTCATGCGAGTTCCGCGCCGCGCCATCTTTTCCCCGAGATTGACTATGCTTGTTTCGCGAGGATTAACGAGCACAACGCCGCCTTTCCAGATTGCCCCTGTCACGAAATTCCGTTTGTGACACCCTCGCGCAGTGTATTAGTCCTCGGCCCGTCCCGCAGGAGCAGTTTTCCTCCAAGTTTCATCCAAGTTTGGATCCTGTTAGACCGTTTCTCCCCGGCCCGTCCGATAGAAGTCCCGGGACGAGTCTGAACGACCAGCGAACCTCGCGATACAACGGCCCTCTGCGATTATCCTTCGGCACACCGAGTTATCTGCGACCCACCTGATGCGACCCGCCACGCAATTAGAACGCTTCAACTCGCTCTCGAGCTGATAAAGCAGTCCGATTGCTCGCGAATCAATTTTTCCGCCCTCAAAAGCAACGGTTAATTTAAAATTCGAAAATAATGACACCACCTAACAGATTTTCTGAAACCCTACTATTTTTGTTTCAAACATTTTTCCAAAAAATAAATACTTCCCGAGATTTATGTATTCGGCAGCTCGAATTTGTCATGTTTGATTGATTATAACTCGATAACTGTCCATTATTGGGCTTTGTGTCCATTACATCTTTTGTTCAGTAAATCATAAGCTACAACATATGAAAAATCCAACTGATTTTATCAGATAGATTTTCCATATGATTAGTGCGGGGTTCTTTATTCGTTTTTAAAAGTGACTACATGCTGCCGAATACTGCAAATTACGCCTCGTAAACGAAAAAAATAGAACTTTTGCGGGAGATAGCGCCCTAGATCGATCTTTTATCTAGCGTTTTTGACTACTGAAAACCCCCGTGTTTGCATTATGGAGAAATGAGAAGGCTAATCCCGCACCCTTTCTGACCCACACCAATATTTCACAAAATTGACTGTCGCTCGAGCTTGGTCCTCACCGCTACTGCGACGGACCACGAATGACTCCGGCATAGCCTACGGAGGGTTAAACAGAGAAAAATAGAATTGTCCAAAAAAACTGAGGAATTGGATAGCCAGAATAATGTTTGAAGTACCCCATTCCCGGAACACAACAGAAGCCGAACATAATTTTTAGAATTTGTTCTGCTGGACACTTGAAGGTATCGTTCCAAAAGAAAAATACAGCGATGTTCTCCGGGCCCGTATTGAATAAGGAAAAATATTTTCCTACGGAAAACTGCGAAAGTGTCTAGTAAAAACATGAGTTAGTGTTCAGTAGGCAACAATGGCAGGTAAACTGTTAAAAAGGTGGGCATTCTGGTGGATTTCACGGGTCGCCGATGTTGAAGACGCAGCTGGCGAATAGGGGATCGTAACAATGATCGAGGATTCGGGAAAACCCATCGGAAGTCCCGTCGCGTCGTGCGAAAAGAGATCGGCATTTGCGCGAGCGCGCGCGCAGGAGCCTCTTATTAACGGCGTGGACCGAGCCGAGTCCGAATAATCTGCAGGAACGATCTTCTCGACAGCCTATAGATCGTATCTGGAGGGTGGTATATGTGGCAGCACCTACGAGAACACTTACGGTCCTAATTATACGAGGAGGCACAGAATCCCGGCTTAAAAGCTTTATATATATAGAGCGGCTTGATGTATCGCGGGAACGTTTAGCGGCAACCGCATTTACAAACACCGGCCGAGAGACGCCAAAGATAATCGTCCTGCATTTAGCTTGCCCGAGAATTATAGTTAACCCTGAAACACCCGTCGCGAAACGTAAATAAACATTTTACACACGATTCTCTGCGTTTCACAGCCCCGATCGACGAACATTCGCGTGCAGAGTTGCTACAAGATATTTAAACGATCTTTCAACTCCTTAATTTTTCATAGCTAAAAAACTGTCATCGTTTCTCTCTCTGTGTACTCAAGCCGAAAAAATTCTTGAAGTCGCTGACGACTTAATGTAATACTCTGAAATTGTCTCTACTGTTCGACTACAGGGTGTCCCAAAATTCCTTCAACAGCCGGAAATGAGAGATTCCTGAGATCATTTGAAGCAACATTTTCCTTTGCAAAAATGTTATCCGCGGATTTGTTTAAGAGTTATTAACGAAAAACACGGACCAATCAGAGCGCGATCTTGATGCGAGTTGGCACAGTCGGCCAATAAACAGCTGACGCGCCGGGCCGACTGTGCCAACTCGCGTCTAGGTCGCGCACTGATTGGTCCGTGTTTTTCGTTAATAACTCTTAAACAAAGCCGCGGATAACATTTTTGCAAAGGAAAATGTTGCTTCAAATGATCTCAGGAATCTCTCATTTCCGGCTGTTGAAGGAATTTTGGGACACCCTGTATAGCAATTTCTTATAAGGAAATATTTTTGTCTATTTAAACGCAGTTCAAAGAACATCCCTGTTAACTAGTGCAGACAAAATTATTTCTTTGTCTATTCCTTGTCTATTTCTATTTCTGTTTGTTACCGCGTTCAAGTGAACTGGAAATCTATTTATTTAGAAACATTTCTAATCGTCTCTTTCACTGTCCCGCAAGGCTGAAGAATACCAAGTAATTCGAGATAAAGGGATCATATGACTAATTCCCAGTTTGATATTAAGGAGAGGGGACTTGAAATTTGAGCAGGGCGGTACAAGTCAACTGGAGGATCACTGTGACTCGGTGATATAGTTCTCCAGGCTCTCCAGTTCGCCTGAACCCGCGAACTTCGCGGGGAACGCCTCGGAACAATCCAAACTCTTATCATACGATTGCGAGCGAAAGTTTCCGTCTGACGGCGGCGAAATAAACGCGCCGCTCTGAAATAAAGTTAACCCGCCTTCGACCCGCACCAACCCACCCCCCAGCTACCCTCTGCACCCGCCATCTTGTGTATCGCGACTGTCCGAAATTCAGAAGCAGCTACAGAACGTGGGAAACAATTCTCATGCGGCGAACTTTCCTGGCATGCGACTGAAGCATTGGGTCATCCGATAGGCAATGCGGTTTTTCCAGCGGTACACTCTCTGCTGAAACCCTTGGACTGCTACGTCCGTGCCAAAAAAATATTTTTGCGAAGGTCTCGAAGTAAGATATTTAATTTTGTTTGAAATATTTACGGTTTCTTTGAGATCGCTGCTTTTATTGCGAATGCGACCATGAAGAATGCATTTTTATTAAAAATAAAGTGTTGTATAATGTAAAGCACCCTAAATTAGGGGTGGTTTAAGCCATCACTTCGTCTATTTCCAATTTGTTTAAAAAATATAGAGCTTTGTAGTTCAATCATTTTTAATAGAGAAACATGTATTTACATGTACTCTTTAGAAGGGACACTTGTATTGTGAAACACCCTAAATTAGGGTGGGTTTATGTCATCACTTCGTGTAATTTCAATTTGTTTGAAGAATGATATAGCTTTGTATATAGTTCAATCATTTTTAATATACATAGAAAAACGTGCATGGTCTCTTTAGAAGGGGCACTTGTATTGTGAATCTAACCATGAAGAACGAATTTTTATTAAAAATAAAGTTTTGTATGATGTAAAGCACCCTAAATTAGGGGTGTTTTAACTCATCACTTTCCAAACTTCGAATTTGTTTAAGCGCTACACGCCTCTGAATAGTGATAACTTTTAACAGAAAATCGCACACGTTTCCTGATGAATAGAAACCGGAGTTTGCAACCATTACTGGCGCGGCACAAGATTAATTCTGGTTTCGCGTGAAACTACATAGGTGTAGCCTACCGTAAATAAATATTTTGATTAAATATTCTGAAATTTGTATAACATTAACGAATTTATTTCATATAAATTTTATAATATTTCGTATAAATCCGTCGCAGTTGCTTCATCGCAGAGGATTTTCCTTTAGTAACGTCACAAAGCGTTTTTCCAGCAGGAAACAGATTCTATCTCTGCTTTTCAATCTGTTTTTCAATCTGTTGATACCCCGTGGCGTGTTTAGTCGAAAATATATCCTGGAATAGTTGTATCTCTTCTTTGTCCATCAGAACGCTGCGTTTCTACTTTTCGTTTTATTTATCCAACAGAAAAGTTCGTACGGTTTTAGGTCTGTAACAAAAGTCATGTTTGTTATGAAACGCGTCGAATTCCTGATCTAATCCGTTAATCTCCAAAGAATTGCTTGTAATGATCTCGTGGAGGGGTTCACTTGCTAGATAATCATTTATTTAGTAGCTCAGCTCTTCGGAGCAGAACGTGAAATGCCGATCACGGGTCCCCATTGTGCGACGTCTCCGAATTCCATGCTGGTACACCATGGATAATCCGTGTATCGTGGGGAAGAATAATGTTTCCGAGATTCTCAGCGCTTGGGACACCATTACAAGTCACTATTGTCGTCACTACCGCACAGCACCGTCCTTTTATTATCCGAGCGACAGTTCATGGAGCCCCATCGGCCGTTGTGGTCGATTAACCCCCCATGGATCGCGTTCTTCCGAGGAGAATACCGCAAACGCGCCGATAAATCAACGATCGACGCTTCCCGCGGCCATAAACTATCACTTTTCACGAGTCATTTGCAATCTGCTAACGAAGCTATAAGTTCGACTCGCTATAGCGACTTGCAGGAACCAAAGATGGCGACAGTTTTATCAATCATGGCGGTTTCAACAAAGATACGGAGCTTTCCTCCTTTGGGGTGAAATTTGAAAAATAATATAAAAATAAAATGAAATAAAGTCAAAATGGAAAATATTGCTATGGTAGGGCGAACGTTGCTGGTTATAATTTATAATAAAAGAAGAATCAACTCGATTGCACAAGTAGTTCTCGAGAAAAAAATTCCTGAGTGCAGTATGTCTTTGACGAGGATAAACAGAAATTGAAACATTTGACTCGTTTTTTTTATAACTAATTCAAAATCGTCAAAATGATGACTTAAACGTTGCCTGATTTCAGGTGCTTTGTATCACACAACACTTAAATTTCCATTAGCACACGCCCTTATGGTTACAGCTAAATCAAAATTGTGATTCCAAAGAAGGGGTATACATTTTTCTGTATTGAAAAATTATTGAAAGCCGTATGTTTTTTAAACAAATTCGATTTCGCCAAAGTGACGACATAAAACCACCGTAATTTAGAATGCTTCACATGATGAAATGTTAATGTGCAACAGAAATCATCATGGTTGGACTCGCAGTGGAAGTAACAGTTCGAAAGCGTGTTTATTTCTCCCTACTAAAAATCATGGAAACTCGAAGCTGTGTTTCTCACAATCGAATTCGAATTCGCCAAAGTGATGACATAAACCGGCCCTAATCCGGTGTGCACTATAACATCACGTGGTATTAAATTTTCGATAAAAATGCGTCCTTAGTAGTCGCGCGCGCGATGGAAGTTACAGGTTCCAAAGAAGTCTCGTCCACTTTCGGTTATCATATTTATCGATGTCCGGGATTCGATTGAACGAGGTATCAGGTGCGTTCCCATCGGCGTCCGTCATTTTTCGAGTCGTCTAGCTGCGACGTGGCTCTCGGTCTCCACCCTTGGAAGCCGGAAGATTACATCCTCGGCGGTACATTCCCTCTTACGGCCTCAAGGACACGCGTAACGACCGGAGATCCTCTCTCAGGACGAGGGACTCTCTCTCTCTCCCACACAAACACCGCACTCGTCCCGTCCTCTGGAATACGTCCTCCGGCCCCGGCAGCTACGTGTCGCACTTGGAAATCGCGGTCCAATAATTCGGATCTCGTATTTTGCCATTTTCCCGAAACCGCCCCCGTCTGCGCGTCCCTTTCCACCCACACACACGTACGCGCCGCGCACACGCAAGCCCCCCACGGTTCCCCAAAACAACCGCGTACAAGTACGTGACCGAACTGAGCAAACGTGCTATCGCGGCTCAAGGAAAGCATGACGAAGTTTTCAGACCGAGATCGCGCCGAGAACTCGACAAACAGTTTCTTTTTTCCTCCGGGCGCCGCTCGAGCGTAATTTCGCCGGTGTGTCCTCTCACCGCGAGCTCCGCTAACGACAGAACCCGAGACGCCATTCTTCAGGGGCCTCTCCCTCTCTCTCTCGCAACCTCCCTCGGATCGGTTCCTCTGAACTGTCGTATTGTAAACCTTCTACCGGGGACGCGTAAACGAGCCATTGTCACAGTTTTCGCGTCGATAGAGCCACAATGCGGCTCTTCATTTCTGCTACTGTGCTATCTTCGGTGATTGGGGTTTATCTTGTCGACCTTGGGGCCTTTCAACAGTGTCCTAATGGACATCGTATTAATTCTGGGCTGGAACGGGCTTTCACGTTTCACAGGCCAGAAAGTGTACAAAGTCGGTTTTCGACTTTTAACGTGAGAGGGGTGCGGGAAAACATATTTTCTGGTCGACGGTAGCAATTTTGATCGAATTCGGGTGTGGTATGGTATAATACACGAGAAATTAGGGGGAGTTTCTGTCATCACTTTGCTGAATACAAATTTGTTTATAAAGTACAAGTCATTCGCTTTCTCGATTTCTGGTCAGCTATTTAAACAAAGAGGTTGTGTTTGCGAATTTTTATTTCGAGAACTGTATGCCGGATTTAGCTGATTCTTTGTTTATTGTGAGCATGGAGGTATGATCATAATATTTAAAAATAAAAACTGTACAGATACACGCAGGACCATCGACACATTTATCATTTTCAGTAGGCAACAATTAATTTTTTAATAAAAAGATTTGTTTATAATAGAACAAACCTCCGGAATTCACATAGAAAATGACAAAACTGGTTCGACATGTATTCTCCAAGATCATTAAGGTTCAATGGCTTCTACTGTTTAAACAAATTCGAAGCCAGCAAAGCGACGTTAACTCCCCCTAGTTTTTCATGTACAACACAACGCTTGATTTCGATCGAAATGCTCGACATCATCCGGAAAAACGACAGGAAATTCGTGGAAACCTGGTAAATGATTTTTGAGCAGATCCTCTCTTATACCGTCGTCATTGTTACAATGATTAATGTTCTTTTTATTGGAGGGATATCGAGTGACTTATAAGAGGGATGGAAGGGCCTGGGGCGCGGGCTATTCTTCTAGTACAATAGCCCTCGAAGGAAGGTTACTGGTGGTTTCACACTCAAGGAATTCATATATTAGATTCAACGTCGCCATTAATCCGCGGCTTATAAGCACTCGAGAAATTGAATTGTTGCGCAGGAGGTTGTTTAAGTGCCACTTTTACACGGTGGAGTCGATTCTTGAAAAATCGTAAATCAAACGATCCATTTTAATCCCAATACAGCCCTCCTCCATATCAAATTTATAACCTTGAATACACTACTCGTTTTCAATAATAGAAAAAAATGTTACAGAAAGATATTACCAGATTTAAACAAGGGAATATCATCAAGAAATATCTCAAGCTCATACACTTGAAGCTTCTAAGGTCATCGATGATTTTTAATTAGACATATATATTTTTATCATCGTGATGTGATAACAGTTGTCGAGAGGAATTCAATAACTGATATGATACGAGGATCTTCACGTGACCTTGAGCCTGATTTAGAAAATGGATAGTATAGGTCACACATTGGATTCATCTTGACAGCAGCTATCACATTACGATGATAAAAATGTACCATTTGAAAACCCATCGATAACCTCGAAATCTCGAGAAATGTGACCTCGAAAAAAATTTCACAGTTACCATAGTATGTGTCCTGTTAAAATATGTTTCGAGGAACAAAATTAATCTATTATTCCACACAAGGAACGATCGATTCAATATCAGTTTATTTCAGTTTGCTTATGGAACCGTTGATTGTTTGTTCAATTTTCTAACCCGAATGATCCTCACTTGACATTCTAAACGTAAAGACGTGTTTTGCTTGTGCTGCCTTTCTCGTTATTGAATAAACTCCGTTGAGTTAATTTATATAAAGTGTGCGGATTATTTAATTACATAATCTAATATGTCCCTTCGAATAGAACGATCTTTTCCTCCAACATGTTTCCATGTTATTAAAAAACAAATGAGATATTCGAGACGATCAATGTCCACCCGGTGTACGCTAAAGGGAGTTGAATTTTTGGCAAAAATGGTCCCGATCGATGTTTACAATGCAAATTGGCTACCCACCCGTTCGACCGAGCGGGAAATATTGTCCTTTCGATCACCGTCGGCCTAATAAAGCTTATTGTGAGCGTAGAGCAAGATAAAATGCGCGCCATTAGGGGCTTGCAAAATGTCAGCGCAAGGGCGGCTGAAGCTACAACAGAAGTTACACCATCGGCTATCAGAACTTAAGGGTTGTTACGGCGCCCTGTTCAACCGAGAGGGTCCACGGGACCCCACAGAATCCTAACAGCGATAAATTATATTCGGGGCACGCTCCAGTCCTAAGGGCGAACCTTGTACACCACGTGTGCCGCGCCAAATGCTACTTTCATTGCACTTGCCCGACGGCTTTTGCATTACGCCACGGCCTCCGCTGTCGATTTATCGTTCTTCTTTCCATGAACTTACCGGACTATGACTTTTTTTACTTCTCCAGCGAATAGAACAGATTTACGGAACGTCTCCTTGAGCAACGGTTGCTTAAAACCCCCCTTAAACTTTTCGCACGTAGTATAGACAAATAGATAGTTTACTTTTATCGATTTTATAGGAAATCCGTACGAATTTGTTTGGATTTATACAGGGCGTTTCACCTAACTTGACCACCTTGAATATCTTTGTTGTTTTTAAGGACAAATTTTTCTTTTTATGTAATTTTTTTTAGAGATATGAAGGTCACCTTCATTGTTTTAAATGGAATAAGGTATTTTTGAATACATCAATCGATGCAGCTGGAACGATGCATAAAGGAACGTTAGTATTATATTATATTATATTACCATCCATTATTTTATTTAGTGGAGTAATTTCTTTGATAATTACAGTCCTCTTCAAACTTTAGAAATGTGCAACTTGCTTCAAATATAACCTAACCTCAAAAACATGGTTGCTCGTCGGCTCAGGTCGGTCAAATCGTGTCGATGAAAGCAGTGTCGGTGAAGTGAGTTGTCGACGAACCCAGGGTAACGCACGGTAGACGCAGTCATAAAGAAATAATGTCGGTATGCGATAGTTGTCCGCGCAGAACAACTATCGCGACTTTACTGTAATTTCCCATACTACAGAATTAATTCTTCGACAAAACAAAAATCGTTTACGACAGACCAATCCTTCCAGTATGAAACAAACAAAGAATGAACTCAACCTGATAAATAATTTCCGGGATAAAAATTCCTAAACACGAATCAACTTCAATTTTGATGTAGAAAATACTAGCAGCTCGAGGACGCCATGAAAATAGTGATAGAAGGTCCCGAAGCGTGTGTTAGTAACGGTGCGTATTTCGCTGGGAAACAACGGATACAACCGGATCCGTGCATAAATTAAAATAAAACGTGAACCAGGAATTTTTGGCGGCGACATCGTCGACGTCGTAATTCTCGCTGGTCTGGGTTAGATGTCATTCGTTATAGTTCATCGCGGCCGTGTAGTTCCGTGTCGGTGAGACTCGTTCAAACCAGCCGCGGCTGGTTTATTTACGCGAGCGTGTGTACGTTATCGTTAAAGTGTGAAATGATGTATCTTCGTTGACAGCTTCCGTCCCCTCATTTCCCACGCGTGCGGACAGCCTTCCGTGGGCGGACCCCATCGTTCCGCTTGATAATTGGGTTACGCGCGAAAAGCATTACCCCCCTTCGATTCGGAATAGTAATCTTTCTGCCGTGATAACGGCTGATGGAGAGATAGTTGATCGGCGCGAGTGCCGAAGCTCTGGGGGCGAACGTTGTCCTCCGCGGTCAGAATACCATCCAAACGGAATGTGATACAGCGGAATGACTGTACTATAGTGTAGATCATAAGAAATTACGGGGGTTAATGTCATCAGATCAGCAGATTTTAGTTTGTTTATAAAAAATATAGGCTTTCTAGGTTTGCAATCTCTGACTTGCTTTCACGAACATCGGTGCACTCGTGAATTTTTATCTGGGAAACTATTTGACGGATCGAGTTGATTCTCTTTTTATTTGAAAATGAATGGTTTGTTCTACCGTGAGCAATTTTTTAAACGTAGAAAATTGTAAACAAACTCGTATGAATTTTTAAATCGACATTTTCGATACTGTTTGGAAAATTCGAGATTTTTGTGATGGATGACGCAAACGTTGTTCAAAATTGAGTATCGTATGACGTAATGCGCCCCAAATTAGGGGTGGTTTAAATCATCATTTCGCCTAATTTCACTTCCATTGTAGTCTTTACCTAGCTCACACTTGTGGACTGTTACTTCCCAAATTTCACCTCTAAAACTCATTCTATAATTGAGAAAAAAAATACGCGTTCATTTCTCGAAGTCTCCCCCACAACCTAAGCTTCGATTCGCCTAAGTTTCGACCAACGATTAATGCGCAGACCTCCTCCTCGAGGCGTCAGGTCTCACGATTGCGATTCCAAACTAATCCGAAACAATCATTAATTCTCTCTTTCTGGGAAATCTTTCGACAGGATTTGGAGGGTCGCGAATCACCCTAAGTAGAGCCGTGATTATACCCAAGAAGGTAAGCTATCGTTCTAACAACCGTAATCTAGGGAATAATAAAGAGAGAGTGAGAGAGAACGAGTTCAGAAGGTCGGTAATTTGAAGAAATCAGGCCCGCCATTTCCTGAAATTAAGACAAATGCGAAAGGGCTGTCTCCGCAGCTGTCGACCACGAAAATACCTCGAAGAAGAACTCCGGAATGGATTCCATTTCCGTTAAACGTGCACACGTGACCCGAAGCCTGAATAATTTATGTCCGATTTGGTCGATGCACTCGTTCGACCGAACGAAAGGCCGTCGAATTCGGCGCTGTTTGAACTTTACGAGGGAACATCGTGCTTCTATGGGTCTCAGATGCGTTTAGTACACCCGTAGTCAGAGTCACATGCAAGGGGATTGCTCCTAACGAGTTATAGTTCTCGTTAAACTGCGATAAGGAGCCCTAATGTGCCTCGAGTTTTTGTCTTAGGGGACGTAAACGGTTTGATATTTACGTTTAGAGGTAACAGACATTGTAACCCTACAAGTATGTAAATCGTTATTGTTAATTATCTATTATTAAGTGTTTTGCATCAATTGTCTGTGAAATTAAACGAAATTCAAAATTTTTTACTTAATTATATAACATCCTTGATATATTTAAAGTAATTCCAATATTTACAAATCAATAGATTTTATCACATTTATATGTCATATTTAAATACAATATAAATTCAACGCAATTTTATTTAACCATTTGGGACATACATTTTCTAATTATGACTTGTTTCAGTAATTCTACCGAATGAAAAATAATGTAACAGTATTACCACATTCTCTTTTATGTTTGATCTGATATAAATTCAACACAATTTTATTTAACCATCATTTAGGTCATATATATGTTTTAATTATGACTTGTTCCAATAATTCTACCGAATGAAAAAGAATGTAACGGTATTACTAAATTCTCTTATGTTTGATCTGATTCTTTTTAATTAATTTACGGGTAAACGAAATCCACAGCGGTGGTAATTAATAATTTTGAGGTGTAATGGTTGTAAAATTTTTGGATGTATTGGGTAGAAAAATGCAGAAAATTTTCGGCGTTAATAAAATGAAGGTATGGAGATAAAAGGATTCAGATTCGCTGATGAAAATTTCATAATTGTGTTCCTGCTCGATTCGGAACGCAATCAATATATCGTATAATGAACAACGTCATTACCCCACCCATTTCCATTAAAAATTTTCCAGCCGGACAATAGGCGAGAGCGAGCAGGCCGCCGTGATACTATTAACTCTGGAAAAATGTTAATAACTATAGAAGTGCGCCGGTGAACAATGTTGAAAGCCGGCCGGGCCTCCATTTAGACGCGTTGCGAACGGTTCGCCAGTTAATTTATCGATTAATGCGTTCTATAAAACAAATGGAAGATCTGATAAAACTATTCGACAATGAAAAATTCTGTTCAATGCCTCGGATAGCTATCATCGTGAGTTAATTAACGGAATAACTTGCGCTCGAGTTTCAAGTCAATATTTAAAGAAACGTTGTAAGCAATGGTGAGCATGAAATTGTATCAATTAAATGTTGTTGTGAACAACGAAACAAAAACCTGGAAGTAGTTAAAAGCAGGAATTTCGTCTTTCAAAATGAGCTTAATTAGATCATTCTCCGATTTTTTCTCACAAAATTACAAGAGGTTCAATATCACCAATTCATTCGTCGATATAATTTTGACTGTAAACAAAAAAACTACTCAATCTAAACAAATAGCAATAGTCTGGATAAACTTACAGGTGCGGAAGCTAGAAACTTTGCTCTTCAAAGTGAGCCTAATTAGATCATTCTCCGATTTTTGTCCACAAAGTTACAAAAGGTTGAATATCACCAATTAACAATCTTTCGACATTCGTCGATTTAATTTTGACTGTAAACAAAAAAACTACTCAAACTAAACAAATAGCAATAGTCTGGATAAACTTACAGGTGCAGAAGCTAGAAACTTTGCTCTTCAAAGTGAGCCTAATTAGATCATTCTCCGATTTTTTTCCACAAAGTTACAAAAGGTTGAATAACACCAATTAACAATCTTTCGACATTCGTCGAATTAATTTTGACTGTAAACAAAAAAACTACTCAAACTAAACAAATAGCAATAGTCTGGATAAACTTACAGGTGCAGAAGCTAGAAACTATGCTCTTCAAAGTGAGCCTAATTAGATCATTCTCCGATTTTTTCCCACAAAGTTACCAAAGGTTGAATATCACCAATTAACAATCTTTCGACATTCGTCGATTTAATTTTGACTGTAAACAAAAAAACTACTCAATCTAAACAAATAGCAATAGTCTGGATAAACTTACAGGTGCAGAAGCTAGAAACTTCTTCCTTCAAAATGCACCTAATTAGATTATCCTCCGATTTTTTCCCACAAAGCTATAAAGCAGGCATGCACAACTCGTAGCTCCAAGAGCGGCTCGTGAACTGCTCACCAGCTTACGACAGCTCACGAGCCGAAACCCTGCTCGAACGTATGGTAAGAGAACCCGCTAAGCATGCGAGTGTAGCACAAGTTCACACGCACACTGCTGCGGTTCTCCCCGAGAGCTCCCGCTCCCAAATCGTCCAGTCGTCCATTCTTCAGAAAGGATAAGGACGCATCACTCCAATGACGAATTCCGATAATATAAATTTCAAACAATAGTAGTCACCAAAAAAGCTTATGCGTGCAAAAGCTAGACACTTTTCTGTTTAAAATGAGGCCAGTTAGACCGTTCTCGAATTTTCTTCAGCGAAGCTACAAGAGGTTGAACGTCTCCAATCTCCGACCGTTCTTCGGCAAGAACGCATCGATTCGATGCAATTACGATCTCCGCGAGATCGACGACAAGGATCGACGACGTCCAGGAGGATCATGCTGTCTCCGAGACACCGGTCCCAAGTCAGAAAAGCCGTGAATCACGAAATCGTAGCCGTAAACGTCGGAAGAAAGTCGCCGGAGCAATATCGAGTAGTCGATACCGAAAGGGATGGGGGAGATGGCGCGTCTAGATTTTGTCTTCGCTGTTAGATATATTGTGGGGGTGGATCCGAGAATGGGAGAGTCTCCACTATGCAAGGGATGCGCGCAAGAGAGCCAAATTCCGGGCCTCGGATAGGTTAAGTAGAAATTTATGTCCGTCGCAAGACGAGAACCAAATAAATCGCCCATGTTTTAACGCTGCGACCATAAATTACGAATTCATCGCGGATTCCGCAAAATTTGCCACGCGTTCACACCAGGGGAGAATTCACTGTACACCCCTGTGCCAGAATTCGCCACCGTTGGCCCTTCAAAACTTCAGAGCGGAGACAAAAACGTCTTCGCAGAGACGTGGGTTCGGAAAGTTACGTGAGCTTCTAATTTTCTGTATTGTTGAATTGTTTGATTTTATAAAATTTTCTATTTTCCATTTCTATATTATAATCTTTTCTATTTTACGAAGAAAAAGAATTATTGAAAAATTTGGAAGTGTATATTTTACAAACTAATTCGATCCGAGAGAAACGGTGACCTAAACTGCCCCTAATTTCGCGTGAATTTCGCCATGGAATAGTTGATTTTGGACAAATTGCCGGCATTGATCGCGTAATGCTGGATTTTGGACGTCCTAACCCAGAGCTCTGTGCGAAAATACGTGGTTTGGAGATCGCACGATTTTATATAGAATTCTGAATACTACAAAATTAATTTTGCGGTGAAGCAAAAATTGTTTACCACGAATCGAACCTTCTAAATTGTATGAAAAAAGGAATCAGATCGATCTGAAAAGAAATTTCCAAGATAAAAATTCGTTAACACAACCTCGTACCAGTGTGGCCAGATCGAGACTCGTGTCCCCACTCTATCTTCCCTTCTCCGACGTCACGTGACGCGTTTCCCCTCGAATCGTGCTCCCACCTTTCATCTGACGACATTGTCTCCTACTTTACGAAGATGAGGTTTACGGAGATGAGGATTTAGAAGATGAGGAATAATTGAAAAATTCTAAAGCTTATATTTTATGAAGCAATTCGAGCTGAGCAAAGCGATGACATAAACCCTGGTCAATTTCGCGCGAGCTACGCTATACCGTAGTTCATTCGGACTCGAATCGCTGTCACCGGCCGCAGAATTGGCGAATACGGTGTTCCGGTCGAAAGAAAATTCCTGGACCGAGAGGACAGTGCGTGGGCGAGCTTTTCGAGGGTTGCGGGGGGGTGGCTGGGGGTCTCGGTGGTCGATACGGGAGCCCGTTAGGGTGTAACTGGTCTATTACCGGGTTTATTGAGATTGGGAATCAGCCGACGATTACACTGCCGGGAAAATACACCGGCTATCGGCCGGCCTCGATTTCCATACGCGGAAAACAGCCGCGAAAGAGTCGTTATTACTCTGACACGACGGCAATGTGTACCCATTAGAGCAGCGGCGGTGGACGCGTTCACCTGGTCGTTAACGTAATAGCCAGCGCCGAATTTTCCCCTCCGTTTCTATGGCTAATGCCATGGCGTGTCTGACTGGCTGGGTCCGGCGAAATACAGGTGCGAACTCCGAGATTACGGGTATCGATCATCGGCTCGCGCCCCTGGATCTCGTGATGGACGTCCTGCTACGACAGAGAGAACAAACAGCGAGAAAACGGAAAAAATAGTGTGATAGCTTTAGCTGTCTCGCCGTTACACGCAGGAAGGATCTTTATCAATCGTGAAATACTGCCGCGGCCGGTGTCTTTGGACCGGTTTTACTGCTGCGATGCGGACGCTCTGCGGTTAAATTAGTTACACAGTGTTTAATTGGTCGTTTCACAGAAAATTACATCGAAATTCGACCGGCAAGAATAGCATGGAACGATGTTCAACGTCGATGCTGATGTTCACGCTGTGGGAACTTTTGGAGACACGGTTCGGGGTGATCAATTCATCTTTGTTTCAGGTTGGAACGCCTTTAAAGTGCTGTTGTGTTATATTAATGTGTTCTTGATTGGGATGGAGATGTTCAAGATGTTGCATCTTTGAGAGAAAAAATTAGAGGATGATCTAATCAGTCCCGCTTTGAAGAGCAGAGTAACCAGTTTCTACACTCTAAGTATCACTACCCTAAGCAGCATACTTCCTCTGCTAGTAAATTATAGATTCGAACTGTCCTCCCGACGCTCGAGCTTAATCAACGATTTCCATGCAACGAGTGACCCGTTCAAACAAATCACTGGCACTGTAATTGACTCGGAGAAGTCAGTTTGCTCCATGGTGGACTGGAAAATTTAGCGACACCGTTGATCCTGCTGTTAGAACGACAACAATCCAGTGCACGATGCATCCCGTGCAATAGTGCTTGCGATTAGCGACGCCACATTACACAGACGACCGCCATTGTTTCAGTGTCACGCTATCATACGGGAAAGAACGTTCGCAGTGCCAACAACACGTTCGACACGAGGCGTTTACGCTTCTTTTTCGAAGTTAACCGGACTGAGAGAAATCGGAATTTCCCACGTGTCGGTTTCGCGCGTTAAATGATATATGTTTCGATCAGATCGCGATAGGAGGGTTTTTCGGATGAAATCCTGCGTCCAACTTTTCACCCCCGACTGTTCAAACGACTGACACGCGGCCGCCACGCTCTCTATGTGGAATACTTAATAAAACGCCGCCTGTAGGGAGAGTTTTTCCGATGGATTATACGCCGTAAACCGAATAACATCCACAAACTCCCCGGATAGGTATCACCGGTCGAATATTAACAAGACCATGGTTGTTCCTTACAATTCCTATCCTCCATTGTTTTCTGTTAGATCGTAAATCATCGATCTTGCACCTCTTCTTACACCGTGCCCTAGTTCTTGTCGTTTGCTAGTTGAATTCTTGGAGAAAATGGATTGCAAACTTCCAAGGCATTCAGATGAGATTGTTCAAAATATTCAATCTTACGTGTCGGAGCTTTCGATGAAACGAAAATGGTTTTAAGTAGCCTGAACATTCTAGTTTCGAATAAGAAAAGGATCATTATGATCCGACGAATAGTTTCCGAAATAAAAAGTCACGAGTGCAGCCATGTTCGTGAAAAAGATCTCGTAAGGATTGCGAGAACGACAAAGTGCTGACTTACTTTTTTACAAAATGGGCGTCATCGATCGGAAAAGTCCTAACTTGATGAAGATGACTTCTTGGGAAGACAGATAATTTATGAACAAATTGGAAACAAACAAAGTGGCGACATAAACCCCCCTAATTTTGCGTGCGCTACACTGTGGCATAACTGATTTTCACGGAAACGACCGACATCGGGCGGAAAACTGACGAGTTCAGCCGACGATTTCAAGTAAGATTTTAAATAAACACGTCTGCTTGAATTCCGATTCACAGGGCTGAAGTCGAGCCGAGCTCGACGAGATTTCTCGATCCGGTAGGATAGTAATCGCATTATTCCGATTATAAAATTGTCCGTACCGGACGCGTTCGATTATAAAAGATACACACACAGTTCGATCAGCCGGGAAAAAAGGAGGATGCCGCGCAGGTGAGGAATTCCTTTCTCCGTTGGACAATGGGGGACACAGTTTTAAAATTCACCGCGGCTACAATAGAATTCATCCCCGGTTGCGCTCATTCAAATCAAGGAAAATCACGCGATCCATCGTGTTGCCTCGAATTCCCCAAGTAATCTCAGTAGGGCGACGCAACGGAGGGACAGAGAGATCGAGAGGGAGAGAGGGAAGGAGAGCTGGTCTGGGCCATCGTTGGACCATCGCCGAGCAGAAATTCACGTTTCATCGGGCCGAATCTGCGGAGACAAAACCACTCACGTCCACCGAGCGACGTCAAAACGAGAAAGACCGATAATTTCCGAATAAAAAGGTAACTCGGCTGCGCACTGCAGCCTCCATATCTCTCCAACATCTCCAGGGGGAGGCTATTTTACAAATTCACGACGCGACATCGCGTTTTCCGACGGAACTTCCGCCCTCGAACATTTGAATTTGTGAAAATTTCAAGAAAACCGTCCTTCGAAGGGCTCCTCGCCTTTTCCCCGGGACGAAAACATCCACCGAAGAAGCGACTAAGGAGGATTGAAATGAGCCTGGATTGTGGCCCGAGTCTTTCTCGCGAAATTGCTACACGATTAACTTTATCAACCCCGCATGTTTTCGTGACATTTTTCGGAGAAGCAATCTTTGATAAGCCTTTAATCTTGATAAGAGTGAAAGTAGAGGCTGCTGCCTTGAAAATGAGCCTAGATAGATTGCGCTAAGATTTTTAATAACAATGTTACAACAGATTGAATAATCACAAT
Source organism: Lasioglossum calceatum (assembly GCA_963966675.1). Classification (NCBI taxonomy): domain Eukaryota; kingdom Metazoa; phylum Arthropoda; class Insecta; order Hymenoptera; family Halictidae; genus Lasioglossum; species Lasioglossum calceatum. Next base: position 2,186,074 of record OZ016548.1, read on the forward strand.
TTTTAACTTAGTAATTCCTTCATTTGAAGATTTAGTGTATGACACATCAGGGTAGTGTTTGTAGTGTAGAAGTAATACGATAAAATCATTTAGCAGCGTTAAAAGTAGAAGCATCAGGCTTTAAAATGAGCTTGGGTAGATTATTCTACGATTTTTCTTTACGAAGTTACAATAAAATAAATTCTTCAACCCCCTAGAGACGTCCGAATCTAAAATTTTGGTCTTTTGCGCTGTACATTCCATTTTCAATTGGAACCATACTTTTCAAAATATTTCCATTTATCAATATTAAGAGTAGTGATTTAACTCTTTAAAATTAGCCTAAGCACATGGTCCTAAGATTTTTGATAACGAATTTACAATAGATTGAACAACCACAATTTTTAACCCTATTCAGTTAATTTCAAGCATTAGAGTTTCTAGTGCAAAAGTAATAAAATAAAATAATTTAGGATTACTAAAAGTAGTAGATTCAGCCTGTAAAATGATCTTGGGTGGATTATTCTTCGATCTTTTTCGGAGAAGCTAGAATGGGCTAAAGTTTTCAACCCCCTGGAGACGTTTAAATTTAAACTTTCGACATTTCGATCAACCTCCCCCGAAGATCCATTAATCCAATTTTTATCTGGCCTTACTATTTTTATCTCACATCTAACCGGAGCATTTTGAATCATCGTGTCGACAACAGGAAACCATGTTCCACCTTCCCACACGCAAAAATCGCGTTCCCCGGACGATAACAATCCGTTATCTCGACTTAAGGAGAAATATGTTTCACAGTGGCGAGCTCAAGATGTATAATAATCTGAGAACTTATGCTTGGAATATTTCTCCTCGAATTGCCGCGTAGATAGTCGCCGGGAATCATCAGCAAAGTCAAGATCGTCTGCGAACAGGGCGTTTCATGTTGCCTGTTGTGTCGTGCGGTTGGCGTTTAATTCAAAATCTTGTGTGTCTTCTGTCTCTGGCCGCGACTTAAGCTCGCTCTCGGCTCCCATAAATCTCAGAAAACTTGGGGGTGGCAAAATAGGGTTCAACGGCAGCCAACCACTTCCAATTAGCATCCTCGACAACTTTCAACACCCCCATGGATCCATGGAAACAGTCGAAACAAACGCAAAACTTCGCGATCGCGAACAACGCGCTCGCCTCCTCCGTTTCGAAATTGAATTTCACAAAAACCACGCTGTTACAGCCAACCACGGTTTCCGGATTCGTGTTCGGCGCACCGGAATTCGTGAATTTTTTCCTTTTCGCTTATAACAATTATGGTCCCTGTTTCTATATGATATTTGCTTCTATGAAATTTACCGAGAAAATTGCGCACGCGTGGATAATTACTAGAATGAACGTCGAAAGGAGATTATCGGTTCCGTGGTGTTTTTCGAGGTCTATTGACCCATCTATTTTTTCCAGGTCATTTCCGATGGTTCTATTATCAGAGGACAAGGAGTTCGAGCCGTGGGGTGTTGTTTCCAATCAAGGATTACAGCTAATAAAGGAAAACCGATGATTTAGGGGCGAAATAATAAGAATTTTCGTTAGGGCGCCGATGAAATTAAGCTTCGGAGCCGTTCGCAGCCGGCAGGGCTGCGCGAAATCTCGAAGGGCCGCCCTTTTTTATTGCTCCTTCGACCCACTGGTTCCGGACAGCATGAAAAACGGTTTCTTATCGTTCGTGGGACATTGCACTTCTCCTTCGAGTGGTTAGATAAATTACGGACACCCGATAGAAACTGGGAAACTTGGACCGGAGGGTCCGACAGCTTCGAACTGGAAAAAAATCGCTGAAGGACCGACCGAAATCGACAATTGTGCACGCCATCGTGTTCATCAGGCGTCGTTCCCTCGTCGTTCCAGGTTGATATCAACTTTGTAGCATTTTCGGGTCAGGCGTGGTACTTCATTTTTCCCGAGAAAGTGAAACAGCGTGGAACTCCTTGCGAAAATCGGAATTTTAAAGAACCTAGAAGCAGCGTCGCAATTTTTTCTTATATTCGGGAGCACCTCTTTGAGACTCCCAAATTGGTTTTGTAAATTCAAATTCGCGAATTACGATGCTACGAACTTTTATTGAGAAATTATTTTGAATATATTTTTCGTTCAAGTGATTTTATTTGATTTATGGATTTTGCTAAGATTGTATGGGGCTGTATCGATGTTAAACGGTTTATGGTGGTGCAGAATGAGTGTTCGAATGGTAAACAATGGTGTTTGGTTTCGTTTCACTTGATCGTTAGCGTGAGAACAGTACCGTGAACGGAAATTGTATAAATTGTAGTCAACTGGTGGTTTTATATATCGATTGTTATTAATGTAGTGAGCAATTTCATGGGATTATGGTGTAGAAACATGACTAGCCTGCAGATTACAACGGATTACATCGTACAGTTCACTTTCAGCAACCGGGAATCAAGGCTCGAAGGAAAAACGTCGCAGGAAATCTATTATTCGCCAGTTCGATTTCGAGAGGGATGCTGAGAAATCAGATTACACGAATTTATGGGGTTCTAACCCTCCCATCTGCAGAAAACACACACACAGCCGCATCACCATAAAGCCTGCACTAACACCTACAACCTTGTTACTATCATTCCCAATCATGAAAACAAAGTTACCCTCAAATTCGACGGTAGATCTAACAAATTCATAGAGAAACGTTGCTGAAGCATAGGAATTCATAGTGCATCCCTTATGGGGGTAGAAAAGCAATGCAAAATTCAGCTCTATAAAACGTTTACGAACATCTTCAAACGCGTCACTATCATTTCCAATTATTAACACATCATTGTCTTCAAATTTGGGACTGAAATGCTGATAAATTTATTTGAAAAATGGTACCAAAGCCCAAGAGTTCATAGTTTATCTTCCACGAGGGTAGAAATACGACAAAAGATTCAACTCCATACGTCATAAAACTTCCACTAACATTTTCAAACTCGTTACCATTATTTCCAATTATTAAAACACAATTATCTTCAAACTTGAGACTAAAAAGGTGATAAATCTATTTAAAAAATGGTATTAACCCTTTGCACTCCTTTGTCGAGTGTGACTCGACATCGGCGAAAGAAAATGTAAACGAAACGGTCTTCCTTTTTAGTTAAAAACAAATGTAAGTTCCACAAATATAAATTAGAACAAAGTTTGAGACAGGTATATTTAATATAATTAGTAAACAAAATTGTATAAAATAAGTAGGGGTAGAAAAACGACAAAAGGTTCAACTCCATACGTTCATAAATCTTTCAAAACACAATTATCTTCAAATATACTAAAAAGCTGATGAATCTATTGAAAAACGACAAGAGGTTCAACTCCGTATGTCATAAAGCTTTTACCAACACATTCAAAGTCGTTACTATCGTTTCGAGATTGTATAAAAAAACGAATTGCCTTAAAATTTGAAGCTGAAGCTGACAGATTCGTAGAGAAACGATGCTAAAGCACGGGAACTCGAAGTTTATTGTTCGCGGGGGGTCGAAAAGCGTGGAAAAATTCGGCAGGATGGCTCCGTGGACAGCATAGGGTAGGAATCGTCCGTCAGAGTCGATTGATAGACTCGACAAGCATGAAATATTTAAACCGCTTAGCGGAGGCCGTTTTTCGAGCGGCTTAAAACATGGCGGCCGCGGAGAAATAATTACCAAGTTGCCAGAAAGTTTTCCCGATAGGCCCGGGAGTATCGTTCCCATCAGACGGATTGCTATAGCTGGTGTCGGGAGGGTCTTTCGAGAAGTAAAGCGGGTCCAAGTGCTCTTTACACGCATATTGCCCTTCCTCGAGCAGGCGGGCGGCCGTTTGTTTGAGCCGCGTCGAGGATTTCGATCGTGGAAACGAGAACTCTTCGCATTTCATGGTGCATTTAACTCCGGGATCGATCCGACGTCCTCCTGGATCCCGGGAGAGGGAAATGTTGGGCGAGAAAGGTGCGAAGGAATTCGCTGGCTAAATATTTTCTAGCGAGTTTTCGTTGACGGTTCTTTAGCAGAGAACCTCGAAAGTATCAGGTGTTGGCCATTTCATTGGAAAATCAGTCACTGTATATTCAAGTACACGCAAAATTAGGGGGAGTTTAACTCACCACTTTGTTAGTTTTGCATTTGCTTATAGCCTCGAAGCTTTTCAACTTCGCAATCTTCGCGAAATTCTTTTTACCAAATTTTTCTCTCGAACACGACTGCACTTATACATCTTTATATTGGTAACTATCTGTCGGATCGAGTTGATTCTTTTTTCATATGATGCTAGAAGATTTGTTCTACTGTAAAGCATTCTTTTTCATTGACAAAATTAATTTGTTAACATGGAAGAAGTGCGAACAAACTCATATGAATTCGTAAACCAATATTTTCTCTAGCAAGATCCGCGAAATCTTCATCAGTTTGGAAAACACAGGACTTCGTCAATACTCGGTAAGATAAACGAAAAGAACATCTAGGGACAATTTCGTTCGATAATTAATAATGAACGACAAGCGCAGGCCGTAGACCCGATCAGAAACTATTAGCCGCCCCAAAAACGGGAGACGACCCTCTGGCAACGGAAGAAATTGGCATTGTACGGTGCCTCGAATAGGCGTATTCCGCTCTAAATTGGATCGTTCTCCGTCTTGTCCTCCGCTTTTATTTCCTAGCATTGTTCTTTCCTCCAATCTTCCCGGGACCGTTTCAAGAAACCGAGCAGCGGCAGGCTCGCCGAACAGATAACGATTCGGGAGCTTAATTCGATTACTTTTCAATCCGTTTTACTTGCAGCCACTTGCTACCTACGAAACACGTCCATTTTCGATCTGTTATTTCAATAGAATTTCTGCTTTTCGATCTGCTGCAGTTGTTTGTTCTGAGCAAGAACGCTTACAAACTGCACATTTAGCTTTGGCAAATGTTAAAAGACAGATTTTTTCACCACGCTTATATTAACTTGCCGTGTTGTTGTTGTTGTATGCGTCAAATCATGTAATCGAATTTTAAACCTCTCCCCATAGTCCAATCTTGCTGAAATTTTGTATACACTAGCTTTTAAACAGAATTGCATAACAGGGACGAAGCCAGAAAATATTGAAAAGTAATTTACGGAAATATATGTTATTTATTTTGTTTGAAATATTCGAGTATCAAGACATTGTTAAAAATTAAATTTCCCTGCAGTGAATTGATAAAAATTGAATTATCTTTTAGTAAAAATTATGAAAAACAGAAATTTACGATGTATAGTACTGGAAATTGTCATTTTTCGTTATGAGAGTGAGAAAGGGTCCAAAGGTTTCCAATTTCAATAAATTATGGTTTCAGTTATTTCTTTTAGGCCATTCGCAAGAAATGTTCCAAGCTTAGAGTGAACACATCGGAATTGATGGGTTGTAATGTGTCTTATGGGGATTTTCCTGCGATTGATATCACACGAAACGTGTTATACGATTTCCTAAATCCCTGTAATGTTACCAATTTGAATTAATTTATTCGTGAAATTACTAACATTGATGAATACGATTTTTAAAGTAATAAATAATTTTATTTCGTATGTATTCGTGACATTTTTATTAATATGTATTAATTATTTTGAAATACTTCTTCATTTTTACTTTTGTAAATTATAATAGAATGTGATATCGCAATATTTTTTTAATCTTCTTAATGCTTAATATAGCAAAACTTTGAATTAATGTACAATATTAATAGAATGATCAGAATTTTGAAATTTGATACTACAAGTAATTAACACTTTTTATTTCTAATTCGTTATTATTTTATTAATATTAAAAGTGTAGGTGTGAAATCTGTGAATACGTGATATTAGTTACAATTTTAAACACTAGATGGCTAATTACGTGTCCACTTTCTCGCAAGTGGTCTCTACTAGTGTGCTTTGATATATAAGACAGTTTTAACAGCATTGTGGCAATAGGAAGTGAAGAGAACTATTTCAAGATTAACTCATGACTGATATTATTTATTATCTGGACGTAATTCTGATCCTACTTTTTGTGCGATGCATTCTAAATGTAATTTATAGTAGACAATTTTTTATAAAATGTGTTCTTCAGTAACACAACCTATTCATACTGTACCATGTTGTTGTTACATTATCGACTGTTAATATAATTTATCAAATTCTTCATTACCAACCCTTTATCGGTTACTGTTTTATCAACACGTGTTAATTTCTGTTTTGGATCTTTACTTTATCGACTTGTACAATGTTCACCACAACTTTTGTTGGTTGGTGACAGGTAGTTGGTGGAGAAATGGGATATCGTTTGAACACTTCTCATGTCCATTTCTCTTGGTGAGGACACGTCGGGTATCGGTTCTGGCCGGTACTGGGCAGCAAGCCTTAGTTAGTTAATGTTCCTAGGTAAGAAGCTCAAACAATGTATTGTTTTAATCAATGGTATTAATATAATTTCTTACTGTATTAATATTTATTCAATGAAATATACATGACATAGCATGCAATATGGTCAATTTAATATTATATTAATTGATATTAACAATATTACTCTTATTTTGACGACTGAATAAGATAAAAATGAAGCGCAAATGAATAAAAATTCAATGCAATTAATAAATTTAATAGCATTAATTGATGGTAGAAATTTTAATCGATTTCATTAATACAATATTATTATTCAACTTTACTTCAAAGATTGATCTTTACAGGTATTTAAAAAACCAAATGAATTAAATATTGGAGAAACATGAATATAAACAAAAAGTTCTACTTTTACGCTCCAACTTTTATTTACGCAAACCTCTCGGACATTGAAACTGACTGTTAGCAATTCTTATCGGTATGGTATCGAATTCATGCGAGAAATACGCAGCACATTGAGATTCTACTTGTGACTGTGACCTGAACAGGGACTGAAGGGCGCCAGGTGCGAAAGAGACAACAAAACAGAAAAACAAAGAAGAAAAAACTTTAGAATCACTTCGCTCGAAAAGATCCAGATAGTCTCGGAAATCGATGCGTAGTGGATGCCTTGTCTCTAGATCGTTCTCCGAATATTTCCCTCAAACTCCTTCGATTTCAACCATTTTTAATTGTGTAAATAATTTTGTGAGTGCAATGTATGCACGGTTTAAAACATGCAGTGCGCTCAAGTGTAAGAGAATTGTGTACAGGCGATTTTATTGTGGTAGTCTTGTAGAGGGCAGGGCTGCACCAAGTGAGGGCCCTCCGAGGCCCTTCAGGGACGTCCCTGGGCCAAAATCTTTGCCTGTTATTGGGACTTTGTATAAATATTTGCCAGTCATTGGTACGTCTAATTTAATAAATCTAAATATTATTTAACTAAACAAGATTAATATTCTTTTAAATTTATGATTTTCGAATTTATTTTTATTATTTTTTAGATATTGATTTTATTGTTATGTTAAACGATTTGTTAAAATTCAGGTGAATATAGTTTCACCAGGCTGCATGATAGTGGACTGAAAAAATTGAAACGATTTGGACCGCTGGTTCGCGAAGAAATTGTGCCAAATGTGAATGTTGTATGGATTTATAAACCAGAAGACATTGCCGAAATTTTTAAAGCTGAATCTGGTTTGCATCCAGAGAGAAGAAGTCATTTGGCACTTTCGAAATACAGGAAGGATAGGCCTGATTTGTACAGCACTGGGGGCCTCTTACCTACGTAATATTACTTCGTTTCATTTTCTATTTTGGAACATTAGAACTTTTATTGAAAATGTTGAATTTTTAATAAAACTCTGATACAAATACTTTCCTAGAGTTTTAATATAATTTTAGTGAAAATATTCTCTTGAATTTTCTTGGACTTTCAATACAATCTTAGTTAAAATACATTCTTGGAATTTTAGATAATTTTTAATAAAATACATAAACGTTTTATTGTTTTATACAAATTAAATTTTCTTTTGAAATTATAGGAATGGACCAGAATGGTGGAGACTCCGAAAAGAATTCCAAAAAGTCGCTAGCAAACCCCAAAATATAATAAATTACATAGAAGAAACCGACATTGTTGTAAAAGAATTTGTTGAACTATGCGCAAAAGAAAAATTTGAAGATCTTTTACCAATTTTATCGCGTTTATATCTCGAATGTAATTGTCTACTACCATCCTCGATTCAAATCAAAAACTAGCTAATTATAAATTTCTTTTTTTTCAGTAACATGTTTAGTTGTATTCGATGTATCACTGAACTGTTTCTCAAAAGAAGAAAGACACAAAGAGTCGAGAAGCTCAAAGTTAATAGACGCTGCTATTGCAACTAACAATGCAATTTTAAAATTGGACAATAGTCTCCAATTATGGAAATTTTTTGAAACACCCCTATATCGAAAATTGCGCAAAGCACAAGCATACATGGAATCGTAAGAACAATCATAGAAACTGCATTGCTAAATTTTTCAAATTTCAGTTTTGCTTATATTAAATATTTAGTTATTAGAAGAAACATTCAAATTATATTTTTTAAATTAAATTAAAATTTCTCATTCATCATATTCAGTATTTACTTATTAAATTTTTTTATTAGAGTTGCATTAGAGCTGATATCCCAAAGAAAGAACGACGAATCTCATAAAAACAAATCATTCCTAAACGCCTATTTCGAAAACTCTGCTTTGGATATCAAGGACATTGTAGGCATGGCTTGTGACATGCTACTAGCTGGTATAGACACTGTAAATATTTCTATTAATCAATACATAGGTAAAAATAATTGATTAAGTACTAAAAGTCAGCTGTAACACATTTGAAAATACTTTCAGACCTCCTATAGCACAGCTTTCACTCTCTATCATCTAGCAAAAAATCAAAATGCCCAAGAAAAACTGAGAGCAGAAGCTGTGCAATTATTATGTGACCCTAATCAACCAATTACAGCAGAAGTTTTACGAAATGCTCCTTTCACAAAGGCTGTTGTGAAAGAAAGTTTGAGATTGAACCCTATCTCTGTTGGAATTGGTCGCATTTTGCAAACTGATGTTGTTCTTAGTGGCTATGAAGTACCTAAAGGAGTGAGTTTTCAACAATATATATACAGGGTGTCCTAAATAGCTTGCTCATTTTTTTTTAAATTTTGGAGTTACATAAAATACAAGAATCGCATATATATAAATATTGTGGTATGCAAGATATTTAAAATAAGACACCCTGTATAATAAATGTAATAGAAATATAGCAAATTCTCCCACTTACATTTTACAGACAGTGGTAGTGACACAAAACCAGATAATCTGCAGGCTCCCGGAGTACTTTGACAGTCCAGACTCGTTTGTCCCAGAAAGATGGCTTCGCGAAAGCAAAATTGGCAGTGGGAAGTCTGTGCACCCATACGTAGTGCTGCCATTTGGCCATGGACCTCGTTCTTGCATTGCCAGACGGTTTGCTGAGCAGAATATGCAAGTATTACTGTTACGAGTAAGTCATATCTCCTCAATTGAAATAATTTAAGCACAAAGCGATTTCAATCCTCTTTATTCTTATAAATGCAATGAAAATCAGTATAAAAACATCCTACTTTAGATGTGCCGGCAGCTCAAGTTCACCTGGCAAGGTGGCCAACTCGGTGTATTGTCTCTACTAATTAACAAACCCAATGCACCAATAAAACTGAACTTTTATACCACTTAAAACGCTACAAAGAATAAAATACTGAGAAAAGAACACATTCCACTTTATTGCGTAGCTATAATTAACAGTTAAATTAAATCGGTAATACAATATTCTCGATGGGTAGAATATTTAGTTGTAAGTCATGTATTTCGGAGTAGCTGAGAACTTGGCGTAGGACTTAATGACTTTGTTCACTGCCTCCAGGAAGTCTTTCTCTGTGGCCACTTTGCGACGGGCTCGAATGGCGAACATGCCAGCCTCTGTGCATACAGAGCGAATCTCGGCGCCTGTGCTATTCGGGCAGAGACGAGCTAACAACTCGAATCTAATGTCCCTTTCGACACTCATGGAGCGCGCATGGATCTTGAAAATATGAGTTCGGCCCTCCAGGTCTGGCAGACCGAATTCCACTTTCCTGTCCAGACGACCTGGTCGCATCAGCGCAGGATCTAATGTGTCTGGTCTGTTTGTTGCCATTAACACTTTGATATTTCCCCTTGGATCGAATCTATAAAGTATCACGACTAATGATTATGTGTCCAGTAAGATTAACGACATTCTAACGTACCCATCGAGTTGGTTGATCAACTCCAACATTGTGCGCTGCACTTCATTGTCCCCTCCAGCTCCATCGTCGAACCGTGCTCCTCCAATAGCGTCAATCTCATCAAAGAATATCAAACATGCTTTCTTGCTACGAGCCATTTCAAACAGCTCTCTCACCATACGAGCTCCCTGTTATTAAAAACATCATGATACTAAATATCTTCATCATCGAATTATAGTTTGTTTTACGCACCTCTCCAACATATTTCTGAACCAATTCTGAGCCAATCACACGAATGAAACAGGCATCCGTTCTGTTGGCTACAGCCCTGGCACACAGTGTTTTCCCTGTACCTGGAGGACCGAACAATAGAACACCTTTTGGTGGCTCGATTCCTAAATTAACAAACTTCTCTGGCTGTAACAGAAATTTATATCTTCGTAAAAAGTCTGGTAATTATTGTAAAGGAGTCTAATTATAAAATACTGACGTGCAGAAGAGGAGTTTCTACAACTTCTCTCAGCTTCTCGATCTGTTCCTTACAGCCACCAACATCGCTATACGTAACATCAGGTTTTTCTTCGACTTGCATCATTGTTACGCTCGGATCGATTTTAGGTGGCAATGGAATGTGAATTTGGTACTTGTTGCGATCAACACCAACTCTCATGCCCTCCTCGATGTCGGTAGGAGCAACAGATTCGGCTAGATCGACCACAAATTTTGCAAACTGCTTCACATTTATAATGTACTTGGGGTCAATAGAGTCTGCGTTGATTATTTTAGTGCAGCGAGCAACTTGCAACGGCTGCTCATTCTGCAATGTCTGCTTATCCGCTGCCAGATCCCATAGCGCTGGTGGTGCCAAACCAGTATCGGACTCTTTAATCCCTGTTAATTCGTTAACACGTTTAATTATCGTTTGGATGTCTTCTTCGACTACTTTGATGCTTTTCGTGTATTGTCCTTGGCCCTGTTTAAAAATTAATAGACGTAATTTACATTTTTAACGGTGATAATCGTTAGTAAAAATAATTAATAATCACTAACAAAGCAAATCCGTGATTGCTGTTTTATGTTTTATTAGGTTAACGAACTCTTTTACTTACGTAGATTTTTAATAGAGCAATATCGCCTTCGTCCAAAGCTAAAATAACGAAAAGTATTAAATCCATTGTGCACATGACTTTGACATAAGATGATGTTTATAGACAGTATAATTTACATTTTATTTCCTTTTCTTCTTTCTCATCTTCAGTTTTTATTTTCCTCATGTCTTCTCCTAAATGGTCCGGCATTCTTCTAGTTGAATAGTTTACCTAAACACTCGAGGAAACAATTTATTTCACTTCGTGAACAGAGTCCGCCGCGGATTGATTTTGTGGTTAGGTTCTCGTTACATTACCTGCAAAATCACTTTTGTTAGCGACATCTACATGTAGATTGTAAATTAATGATCTTTTTATTCTAATACTGTGTGAGTAAAATAGGACACTGTTTCATCGACCATACTGCACTAGTCATTTTTTGAATATTTAAAATTTAAATTGAAAATTGTAAATTTTTTATTTTGAATGATTCAATAATGTCTCTTTGAAAATAATTGTTTTGTATATACAAATGGGAAGATACGTAGATTTCCTTGCATTTGTGATATAAATTAAAATATTGTTTCAATATACATACAAAATTTATTAAACCAATAAAATTCGATGATTAATGTCAAAACAAATTACAGGCTAAAAGGAACACAATTTTATTTTTTGGAAACTGAAGAATTTTTTCACTGAAAAATATTGTAATACATTCAGTAAAATTATATACATATAGTTCGATAAATCTGTAGTTTGTGATTATCAAAGCTATAGTTGTAGGTGTACCTATGGTGTTATGAAAAATGTAAATCTATCGCGATGGGAATAAGTATGGTGTAAGGTGTATGGAATGACAAAATTACAAACTAATGTTCACAAATGAATGACCATTAAGCCTAACTGCGCAGATTACTATCTGTTCGCCACACCCCCTTGCCATTTCACTCCAACGTGCATCTTCCCTTCAGGATTACTAGGTCAATCACTATAATTTGCCTTTAAACGTTTCCTTCTAAGTGGTCGAATACTATTTTAATACAAAGTAGGAGAAACAGGTGATTTAATCGTAGCCTATTCAATAATTCATGCTGTAGCATAGTACTTGTTCACTCTTCTTCTATACTTTTTATAAAAATCTGTGTTTCCGGAGCTTCTTTAAGAATTTTTAACAGCTAAACGGCTAACAATAAATCGATAGAACTTTCTGCTATGATTAGAGAATACCTCGAATAATATATGTGCACGAAGTTTCATCTCGAAAGGTTTATTTATAACAATCTTATTAATTATATATCCTTCTTATATTGCATAGAAAGAGATAAAAATGGCTGCAACTGTAAATTATGACCGAAAACAGCAATCCTCTTTGATTTCAGCTAAGTTTTTTTATTGTTTAATTTATATTTTTGCTGTTTAATGCAATTCCAAAAGGATACTTTCCAGACTTTAAGAATTTGTAAGAATAAAATGACTGAAGATTTGAAGAATACGTAAAGGCATTTTTAGCTCAGCAGGATTCTTTTTTACGAAGATGTAACAATTTGATCAGCAATCCTCTTGGCAATAAAAATGGCAGCGTCATGCTTCCACGCCACGGTTAGGCACCTTTCAAAGGAAATGTACGGACCGCCTAAATTGTACTTCCCATGTCAGTCGGTCCTTGACCGAGATGATCCTTGGAAAAATGCAAGATAATGAAAGATCCAATAGAACAGAACACTTTCACTCGTGTTCATCCCGACCCGCCGATCCTCCTGCAATCGGAGGCGTGGTGCAACCTGAAGATCAACATATTTCCACGTGATATTGAGCTATACTATATTCGTCAGCATCCTATTACCCTTGCAATGGCAGCTCGCACACGTGGGAATATTCTACACGTGTTTCTACACCTTGAATGCCACAAAAAGTTGACCCGCAGACATTTTGATGGAATTACTGCACGAATACTTTTTGATATGGTATATAACATTTTCTAAATTTTCAGAAACGCTTCGCAGAGTAAATATATAACTATGGTTATGTAATTTTTCATTACGTTTATTTAGATATAAATTGCGATTGGAGTCGAGGCGCCACAAAAAGATTTGCGAACATTTTGACAGAATGACTGCATTGATACGCGACTTTTTGATGGTATGTTTTTTAAAATTTTCAAAGTTGCTTATAATAGCTATAATATAATTATAGTTGTTTCCAGTGATATAATTTTTTATTACATTTTCTTTAATCATAATTTTCAATTCGTGCCAATCTTTCTCTACTTGAAAAGGACTTTTGATAAAATTTGTATATCTAGGTAAAAAATAATGATCTTGAACGGAAACTTTGTGCACATATTCTTTGAACTATCTTTTAACCGTATGAAGTGATTTCATCAATTTATTTTCGGCCGTTTAGCAGCTAAAAATTCTTGAATGAGACGTTGCTCAAAGGTATGGAAAAATGAATTAACAATTCAAAATACAAATTAAGTAGCCAAACAAATTAGCTGGGATCGAAAAGGACATTGCGTAGAACATCTGTATAAAATTTTTAACGAATCGGTTTCATAGTTTCGAAGCTATCATATGAAATATATTAAAACTCATGCTTCGAAAAAAAAACTGTGAAAGTATATGCTATATTTAAATATTTATTGCAATTTAATTACTGGTTACAATATTATTATTCATTATTTACCATACTGTTCATATTGGCAAATACATAAGAAACAACTCGAGACAAATTGATTCTAAAGTTGAAATCAATATTAAACAAGAAATAATCTCAAGAAAAAATACAAAATAATTGCTATAAGTAGTCGATGATAAATAGTTGATAAATGATTGATCACAGGGTATAATTGACAATTCTTTTTTTATTTCCTGGTATATATATGTACAAACATCGCGTCCAGTTACAAGATAATAACGATTTAATTCAAGCCTCGTTCAAAAGTCATTCGATCATCGAATTTTGATTAAAATCTCTGGAAAGGATTCGAGTTGTAGGGTTGTCTATAATCGGAATTGTCGGGCCCTGGTGGGTTGGCAGCCAAAGCTCGTCTAATTGCTTCTGGAATTGGGGGTGGAGTTGGTAAATGCGCGCCTTGGGGATGGAAGCCATTTTCGTCAGCAGTATACTCGACTGTGATTGGTGTACCGTCTGGTGCGGAATATGAAAATCGTCCTTGAACCACCTGCAAACAGATATTTTAATTTTTCAACATTTTCTAAAATTATTTTTTCATGTTGCGATTATACCTTTCGATCTCATACGATCGAAATGAATTTATTTAAGGTCCTTTTATCTACGAAATAAATTATAAACAAAACTTTTAAAAAATTTGGTTATTCTGTAGTTCAAAAAATAGTTAGAAATGATTTTTAGTACAGACTAAGCGAAAAACAATTTCTAGTTCATTTAATTCGAACCTAGGGACTTTTATTTATCGAACAAGCGAACAAAAATTAATTTTTAACATATTTTATAGATGAAAACGTAGTCCTTGAATAAGGAACTTTTTATCCTAGTTTCTTGTCGATGAGGACGTGTGTTTAAAATTAAACGAACAGGTTGCGAAATTTTGTGATGAGTTTTTATTCTATATGAAAGTGCGAGGAAGCATTTGCGCAATAAGTATGCAAAATGGGGAAACGAATGCGTGAAATTAATTTCGTTAAATAAATTTATTACCTCGCTTTGACCTTGCCCAGTACCCTGGGGACGTCCGCTTTCGGATACTGAAATTCCATTATCGGTATCGTAACTAAAAGTGTAGGATCCATCCGGATAAGTATCTTTCTGCTGGCTGCGAATTCCTATAAACCTTCCAGGTGAGCTGCAATTAAATTATAAATGTTCTTACTCGATCCCTAAAATCATCTCTTAAATCTCTGCATCATTAAAAATGAAAAGAACAACTCGCACCAACTTTACTTAATTTTTATACAATTCTTAAATTGAATTTTTCAGACTATACTTTTGCATGCATACTTATATTGTGGCGTGTTGTACTGAGGTTGTTGCACTTGAGGTTGATACGCAGGTCTGGGCGTTGTTCTAAACGCATTTTGACTGGGAAAACCGCGGAAAGTCCCAAATTGTCCTACGGCGCAGCAGATCAAAGCGAATAGAAGAAACTGAAATCATACATTATTAATCATACATTATTGTTTTACTCTCAATAACAGTTTCAAACAATTTGCAATAGATACCACCAGTTAAAAAATCACTTGTACAGACTACAATTCAAATAAAAAATTTAACAATTTCTTTCCAATTTAAACAATAGTAAAAACAAAAAATCTAAGACTTCAATTTGAATAGAAGTGCATAGATATAAATATTTAACAATTTTTACAAATTTTGAAATGGGTCACTTTTTGACTCGCCTTCTATCATGAAAAATCGGTATAAAAATCAGATTTATATAGCACGTTTGTGAACCCTTTGCACTCCGAATTATTTTTCAATTTTGTAGTTTTATTTAAAATTTACTTCAAAGGACAGTGCCTTGACTGCTATTTATTTGTAAACCATTTTGTTTACTAATTACATTAAATACAGCTCTCAAACTTTGTTGTAATTTATATTTGTGGAACTTATATTGGTTTTTAACTAAAAAATAAAACAAATAAATAAAGGATGATCCAAATACATATAAAAACCCGTTTTATTCCCATTTTTCTTTCTCTAATTTCGAGGCACACTCGACAAAGGAGTGCAAAGGGTTAATAGTCGAGGACCGAACAATAAAAAATGCACCAATTTTGATAGAATTTTGTTTTGTGCTGTTAGTGTTGGTTCACTTAGGTCCCGTGTCACTCGAGGGTTGACTATCGGCAAACACTCACTAAACGTTGCATGGTGTCCGTTTCAGTGGCACGACGTCGATCGAACAAGACTTCAAACCTGCGGTACCAGATGCAGCTGCTCGCAGCATTTATATGAAGACGAGCCTGAAGATCTTCCCTTTCCCTGATCCTGCGTTTGACACCACTCTCCTCATAATTTCTAGTCGCCCTCACGTCCGCGCCCCACCTCAACCCCAGCCGTGACAAATGGACTGTGCAATCAGATGCATTTTTCTGCAGTAACCTCCGAAAAATTGTGCAATTGAAAATTGTGTCAGCATTCGACTGCCTAAAATTATGGATCAATTTTTTTCGTGAGTTTCGACACGATATTTAACGTTATCGTTTATGGCCCTGTTCGGTGGCAAGTGTTGCGTGCAACCAGATTCATTTTTTTTCAGTGACCGTCGAATAATTATGCAATTGAAAATTATGGCAGAATTTGACTATATTTAACATTGTAAATGAATTTGTTGCAGGTGTTCTATGCAGCTGGATGCATTTTTCTGCAAGAATCTAGGAAATTTGAATTGAGCTAAAGAAATTTTGAAGTTCTTTGTGAAGGAAAATTACCAAAAAATTTATTCTGGCGACTTGTCGGTGGGAAATGTTGGATGCATTTTTTGCTAGAATTTTTAGAGTTTGAAATTTACGAAAATTCGAGAAAATTTTAATTTACTTGTGCACTAAAATTAGAAATAATTGATTTCGTAATTTGAGACTGTATATTTAATGTTGCCACTAAGGAGCTAGATGCACTTCTCTGCACAAGTCTTCAAAAGATTGTATTAAATCTTGAATAGAATTAAAATAGCAAAATGATTTTATTTCGAAAGTTGCAAAGAATTTGGTATTATTTGTAAAAAAATATTTATTTGATGTTATCAAGATCTTTTGATGATTTTGAATTTAAATTAATAAGAACTTAAAATTTTTTTTGGGCTTCTGATAAGAATTTTTCAAAAGTTTCTGCCATGGAATGGTTAACAATTTTGGTTGATTTAAAAGTGGATTGAAAATAAGAAAAAAAGGAATTTCGACTGGTTGCGAGAGCAGTTTATTGTTGCCTCAGCAGTCTTGATTGATGAGATCAGGGCTCAGTTTCAATCGCCCATCATTAAAGTAAAGTCTTCATAGCTGTGAGTGGCACCTCGCATTTCACCGCCTTCTATTGTTTCTCCTATCAATACTGATATCATAAATACGCCTTCTACTCTCTGATGTTGCTCCTTCTGTTTCCCATTGCATGCATCGCCCTCGAAATCGACAGCTGTGATAAGGTTAGTCCTAATTTTGTGACAAGTGTCACTCAGGCTATCTTTAAAATTATTTTCTGTGTTCAAGGCAAAGTCCAAAATTTTGTAAAAATTCCACAAGGCAGCTTTCATGTGCACTTGTTAATTGCTCTCAGTAAAAGATTAAATATTTGCAACTGTGACTAGAATAAATCACAATGTTCGTTATAAATTTTTCGGAAATATTGAAAGGATTCGACAATTTTGTTTGTCCTTCATATAAAGTGTAGAATTTTGAAAATATTACACACAGACCAAGTATGCATTTATTAATTGCTATTAGTAAAAAATTAAATCGTAATGTCAGTCCTATTTTATCATTGAATATTATTCAAGGGATGCAATATTGAATGAATTTTTTATATTCTTGATTCGAAGCCTAAAATTTTGGGAAAATTCTTAGGGTGGGGGTAATAACGTACTTATTGATTACCGTGGGGTTCGTATGAACATCTCGGATAAGAAATGAAAAACAGAGTCTCAAAGTTAGGGGTTCTCGCCTGAGACGGTTCTAGACCTCGCCATCTGACAACCAGGTTGCGAGCGTTACCTGGATCTAGTTTGACCTTTCTCGTTTTATTAACCACGTCAGCTTAGGTATGCCCCATCATCACAGCAACGCTCCGGCTCTCATAAAGAAACGGATAGAGCGCATACCTTAGGGATCCTCCCAACGAGCCACGTACCTAGAAATTATGTAAACTGATCCTGCTCGCAGTTTTGAATCCGGTTCAACATATCTTCCGAATTATTTCATCGGGTGAGTAATCGATTATTATTAGTTATCGAAAATTCATCATTGCATTCGGCAGAATCTGCAGAATCGTCCTGCGTGAGAATCATTTGTTTAGCTTTTATTGTTGCGGCACAAAAAATTGCCAAAGTTGAAAGTTCGATTTTTCTTGACTGCTTCTTTCTAATTCAATTAAACATGTTTAAATACATATAATTTTATTTTTAAAAATACCATTGTATTCGGGAGAGCCTGTAGATTTGTTTCATTTCAAAATCATTTTTATAGTTTCAATGGCTGAACTATAAAAAATTCCTAAGGTTGAAAATTCGATTTTTCTCGCCTGCTTCTTTTTAATTTACTTAAAGATGTTGAAATGTATATAATTTTATAAGATAACATATCATTGTATTTAGAAGAGTCCGTAGATTCGTTATGTGTAAAACTTATTTTCATAACTTCCATAGCTGAACCACAAAAAGTTGTCAAATCAAAAAAATACGTTATTGTTTTCAGGAGAGTCCATAGAATCGACCTATACAATCATTATTCGCGCAACTCTTATAGTTAACTGATGAAATATTCTCGAAGTTAAAGATGTGTTTTACTAATAACAATTATCGACCATTTTCACAATATCATTAATCAAAGTGCTGTCGTGTTACCCGGTTTAAAAAATCGTATTTTTGCGAACACTAAACTAGAAGCACGATATAATTATGGTTATAAAGTTCAATATGGCAGCGGGGATGAACAGTGGTTACGCAGTATACTCTGTTTCAAGCGAGAAACAGGGCATGGCGGACTCGCCGATCCTGTCTAACCTGTTTAGTTCTGATATATTATCAAGATACGTCTAAATCATAGTAATAGCACTTACACAGACGTATCGACAAATGATCGAGCCGTAAGTCACGCAATTCAACGAATAGCGCGACTGAATTCGCTGCAACGCTGAATAAAATTCGAATTTCGCGCCGCTTTTCTCAAACTACCCTTACGACTGAACTAAACCAATCCTTCGCTGTAAAAATTGTTTTAACACAATTAACTGGTTAGAAGGGTATAAAAACATATATCATAGGATTCGGGCGAGCCTGCAGAATTTTTCTAAGCAAAAAACATTTTTATAGCAGTTATGGTTGGAGCGCAAATAATTGTCAAAGTTGAGTATCTTCTAACTAATCTTATCGAGCGAATCCTTTACTTTAAAAATTATTTAAACATACTTAATTGGTCAGAAGGGTATAAAAATATTACTGGAGCGCACGAAATTGTCTAATTTTATTGAATTTTATTTAATGTTATTATAAAAAATATTACTGTTTTTATGAGAGTCCTTAGAATTTTCTTATAAAATTCATTTGTATAGTTTTCATAGTCAAACCGCGAAACATTTTTAAATTTGAAATTCGATTCTTCTTTCCTTTTTCTCGCAAGTTGAACTTGCATTATTGTTTTATTAATGTTCTTAACTGTTGATAGTGTTATAAAAAAGTATATTAGCATATTCAAAAGAGTTTATAGGATCATCTTATGCAAGGATTGCTTGCATAGCTGGCACGGTTGGGACGCAAAACGTGTTTCCAAAGGTGGAAAGTTCGAAATTTGCTTTTAGATTGCACCGTCTTAAATTCGGAGTCGTTGAGCGATGATATATTTTCGAAAATATAAATTGCAAAATAAGTTGTTGGATGCGTGGGCTGCGTTAAAATTCCGTTACCTGTTATCCTGATGTCGGTGGATGGGTCGATCGTTGCGCAATAGACAAGAAACCGATGATTTGCTTTCACTGACTCACCTTTACCGTGATATTACGATTACCATTAGCATTAATCCGATCGGTACTTCGGTCACTTTTCCTAAAATCTCTCACACCTACTTTAATTGTATATATCTGCATCCGTCGAACGATTCTTTCCACATACCGTCATCTTAATAAGCATCATTTCTATGTATATTATCGTATCAATATATTACTACCTGTCGGCCAATAGAATCCACCATTTTAAAAAGCACTACACAATTTAATCATTATCATTATCGTTCATTATCGTTATTAATCACCCCATAATTTTAAAATTGCTTTATCTAGGTCATTTTATCAAGATATCCTTATCAAGGTAAAATCTATAATTATTTTTATTAATCTTTTTAACGATTTTATGAGGTGGAAAGTAATTAAATTAATTAGTGGCAATGACGGCAAAAATTAATTTCGATCATTCTTTAGAACAAAAAATTTAACACCTCGGAAAGGTATTCTTTTTTTGTTGAAACATTACAATGTTTTTTCAATATTTAACTGCAATCTTTAATTCACAGAAATAACATTTGTATTGCTGATTTATTATTTAATCATTGCTTCGAAGAACATTCAAATAATTTATATAAGCAGTCATGAAGTTTTCATGAATATATAGTTTAATAGGCACATATTATTATTTATTATAATGAACAGTATAACATTCAATAACATTTGTAGCATAGTGTCTGTACATTCACTAAGATCGGAGCGGACCATAAACAAATCTCAGATGTACAATCAACAAATTATTCGCGTTCCAATCAACAAAGCAGAATGTTAATTTAATCGACGCGGTCTTATTGATTAATAAATTAATTATTACGTAGGCAGTACAACGTAGAGAAGCTTAAGCGAACAGTTTCCCGATAATTTGTTTACAATTGGATTCCACGTAACATTCAAAATATAGTGTTCCATGGTTGTTTAAACATTCTGCAAAATCAATTACCAGTAAGAATTGCTTTAGACTTTTTAGTATTGATTTTACAATATTTGCAGTAATTATTTTATTTCTCGCTGTGTACGCGAAAGTCAATGATAAAAAACTACTAATTTATTATAATTAGCTAAAATTTTTTAAATTTCATTTCAAATGATTTTCTTAAATGAAAAATCATTTTTGTGAACTTCAGTTTCGTATTCGAGATTTTCACTGACACGAGTTGAGAAAATTTTTTAAAATAACTGTGAAATCCCCAGAAATTCTCAACTAACTAATATATATTTCTTAAATTTTCCCTTCAGCTGGGTTTTTCTAAATAAAAATAGAATTTCTTAAAAATAAGCTTAACTCTTGACTGAAAATAAACTTTCCCACTTTCGCACTTTAGATGCGAAACAGATGATGAAAACTGACCATGGAACACCATACCAACTCCCATAGTCTTTCTCTATCACCCAGCAAACACCAGCTCCCCAAAAAATTAAGTTACGTGTGCTCTCCAAAGTTAAACCCCAATTTCCATGAACAAATTAAGTAATATCCGAACGAGATACGGAGATTATACCACTCCTAAACAATTGCTTAACTATATCAGCGTATTTTTAAGTCCGTCAAAAATCCAGGAGAGGATCAATGTTTTCCGTTCACTTTGCGAGTCTGCTTCCGAGAAAGAGAGAACGTTTCTTCGGCTTAGTATCTCCTGTAAGGTTCCTCCTCTTCAGGGTGTGCTGCATTGTGTGCCAGGGCGCGTTGTATTGCAACTGGAATCGGCGGGGGCGTTGGCAAATGTGCACCATTCGGTTGAAAGCCATTCTCGTCGGCAGTGTACGTCACCAAAATCGGAGTTCCATCCGGTGCGGTGTAACTATACTGTCCTCTCACCGACTCCACTTGATTAGGCCCAACGAATTTCGGGACTCCTTGCTCTGCTACTGATATACCGTTCTCTGTGTCGTAGCTGAAACAGACAAACTTAATTAGTTAACGTGGAAGATAATATCCCAATATGTAGGAAAACCTCCAGACTGAAATGTTACTTATAACTAGACTGCGGATCTTTATGCAAAATAAAAATTTTATGCATTAATTTTAAGAAGGAAGAGGGCCACGTAAAAAATTCTTTCGCCCTTCAAGAATTTTAATATGTTGAAAATAGTAAATTCGTGTTTCTAAATTCTCTTAATCTTTATTCTATTTGAAATTGTACCTACCCATTTTTGCCATAATCGAGTGACAAAATCTTTTCGTTTCTAATTATTTTTTTCAGGAAACGTTTACCATCATATTCGTAACGTTTTTCTGATTGAAATGAGTCCAAACACGATAACATTCGGATAATATTTACCCGTCTAATTCACGATATAGTAGAACCTCGACTATCCGAACTAAAATCAGATTCAATCCTATTGATTTGTACGTTGAATTTTCTTGTACATCCTCGGTTTAAACTGAACTGTTTCCATATGAAACGGAGTATCGTCAGTTCGGATAATCGAGGTTCCACCAAACCGCAAATTGAAGAAGCAAATATGCTCTGAAGTATGTCATGTTTGGACTCATTTTAATCAAAAAAATGTCACGGATACATTGGTAAATATTTCATACAAGAATAAATACACTCTCAGACCTTGTCCGGACATAATTTCAACCGATGCAATGGTCCAAAAAGAAAAACTTCTTAGAGCTACATAAACTACAAACTTCGCCCTTCGAAACGAGCCTAAGCACACCTTCCTCCGATTATTCGTAAGAATGTTACAGCAGTTTGAACATCGGTCACTTATCGGAACTCGCAGCCCCTCAATGTCATCGTTATCGGGTTTGACAGAGAAACAAACAAACTGACAGTGTAACGTACGGTTCGACAGTGTGCAGAATGTGTAGCTGGATCGATTCACGTTACAGGTATAACAGGAGAGGCACCCTCCACACGTAGACGCCGGCTAGGTAGGTCGATCGTAATTATTCTATTGTGTAATGTGTTATTGCTAACTGCGCAACCGCCTAACACGAATGATTAACATCAAAGCTAATTACATATCTTTTCACAGCTGAATATCCTGTGCGACCTCCTCCTCCTCCTCCTCTCTCGTTTCGTTTCCTCTCCCCTCCCGTTTCCTTTGACTCGCACACCTTTAAACCGTTTCTTTGTTAGCTGTGGTAAATTAATTGGCAGCGCGCGCCCGTGGATCACGATCGAGACGATCCACTTCGTATCGCTGGCTTTAACCCTCATCTGCGCACCGTTCATGAATAGTCAATAGACTATACATACTACTCTTGTTAGGAATATAAGAAATCATCGCGGAATGGGATAAGTACGGTCTGAGTGTACATTGTGTAGACTTTAATTGCACGGCGCTGTTAAGATTCGAATCAAATCAGGAAATTGATTATTAAAATGAATTTATCGAGTAATTATTTGTTCAGCAACAATTATTGTAATTATGGGAATACGGCCGGTAATTATTTTAATATGCTGGGAAATTTGTTCATTAAATTTTTTACTTGTGTGTCGAGTAATTTATTCAATCATTCACTTTCTTATATACGTATGTTCAAGAATTTATTCGTTCAAAATGATACCGGTCCTCTGAAGTATTTACCGAGTTATAATTTATCTGATAATAATTAGAAATTATTCCGCAAAAATTGTACTGGTTTTCGAAAGACTTTTTTTGTTTGTGTATTCGTGTACTGCAGAATTTATTGAATAGTAATTTATTCGACAATTTTATTATTCTGATATCTCAAAGAATTTATTCAATTAAAATTATACTGGTTCCTTAAAGAATTTATGGAGTAATAATTTATTCCACAACACAGAAATTTTTATTCTATTAAAATTATTTTATTGGCACTTCTCTGAAGATTTTATTGGGTGATAATTTATTCTATGGTGATTATTCTGAACAGTTCAAGAATTTATTCAATGAAAGTTATTTTGATATACTAACGAATTGTTTAGATAATGATTTATTCTATTATTCAATTTGTTGAGCAAAAATGATTCTGTATTATTCTTTACGTATCTTGTAACAACATTTCTACAGAAAGAAATGTGAGGCATATATCGCGTGCTATTATTCACTGCTAATCGACTGACACGCTTTTAAGCTAATACTATGTTGTAAAACAGACAATAAATTGTAGGATATCCAAGAGTATGATTTGTGAGAACTCATCCTTAGAGGATTGCATGTCAGCCCACTATAAAAGGTGCATTTTAACGCTGTCTGTCTCGAATGGCTACTTCTACTTCCGTAGCCAGACCTCCCGCTCTTTGTCCTACTGTCTCTTCTAACGAGGCACGTTGATAAATGCTGTTACCGAAATATTCTTTGTAAGACATAATTTATAAAGTATGTTTGTATTATTTTCGAGCAAGTAATGTGACACTAACTAAATTTATAATGTTCAAATTTTATTAATACAGGTGATTTTTTTTATTATTATTTACTGTTAATCACTATTATTTACTATTATTCATTGTTAGCTACCATTATTCTTAAAATTGTATACTTTGCAAGCTATTGATTTGAGATTGGTGGAAAATATAAACAAATTATCCAATCGACTATTGAAATTCTACAGGTATCATTTAGTTAATTTAGTTATTTACTGTTATTTGCTATTATTAACTACTATTTACCATTATTTGTTATTATTAACTACCATGTACTATTATTTACCTTTATTTGTTATTATTTACTACTGTTCACTGTTATTTACCATTATTTATTATTATTTACTATCTCATATTTCGATATGATCAAAAATATCCTTATCATTAAATTTTAAAAAGTGACAAGAAATTTGAAAATATTATCTATACAACTATTTAATAAATCCGTTTCTATTCCTATATTTATTATTATTTACTGTCTGCCACTATTGTTCACTGTCATTTACTGTTCCATCATGTTTAAAATTCAAATAGTGCACTTCAAAATAAGAAAATGAACAACAGGATCAAAATCCTTTGCAAGCAAAATCGCGGCCGAGAAACGAATTTTGAAAGACAGTCGACTAATCGAATTGACTTTCTGTTAATTTTAGGGTGATTATTAGAAGGTAGAGAGAATTAATAATGGATGGATGATAAGCAACGTGCACGCACACTGACGCGTTTTTCGAGCCGAGACGCAGCGAGGCTCGTCGAGCGTGTCGAGATCGCGTTTGTGGAAACGTACCTCGACGTCGCTTATTGTTTCGTCGACGGTCAGGACGCCGTAGAAGGACGATCTCACCTGTAGGAGTACGATCCATCCGGAGAAGAGTCTTGGGATTGTCGCAATATGGCGAAACGTCGTCCGTAATAATCAGGACTGTACAAGTATCTATTGAATTGCGCGGATGCCATCGCTGACAGCCCTAACAGAACCATCTGCAAAAATAAACGCAGAAACACTGTAGCTAAATTCAGTCCCCTCCAATTGAAAATCGAAATTTACTTGTCACGTGAACAATTCAAGTTTCCAACCCACTACAGATTTATTACGACTAGATTTCATGTATTTATGACACTGATGAGTAGGTGCAATTTAAAACAGTCGGAGCATTAGAAGTATTTAAAAATACTTTTATATTATTCTCAAAAAAAAAAAACATATTCAACATATTAAGACAGAAAATGAATTTCTACTTCAGTTTGTTGCAATTGAATCCGCTGTCTAACTATATTGAGTTGGCAAGAAAGTAATTTCGGTATTCCGAGGTGAAATAAAACCGAATTTCTTTATTCAAGCGATGAACTTTCATCAATGATATATGAAAAACATTTTTTTAAAACTTAACTCATATATAGGAAATGCAATTAGAATCTCCACCCTTTAAATCGAGCTCCGCTGCACCGTCTCACCATTTTTTCCAACAGAGTTACAACAATTTAAAGATCACCAACTTTTCATCAATCACGGAAATAAGCTTGAAACGAGCGTAAAAGTCGTCAAAATATACGAAAAAAATCCGTGCAAAGAAGAAGTTTCACAGAAAAGAATAGAAAATATAGTGCACAAGACACGGAAGAAGACACTTACGATGATCTTCATGCTGACGTCGCAGAGTATAATTCCAGTATTGCTGACAGCTCCGATGTTCGACGAAAAAAATTGGAATAATCGGCGGCGACCACAATTTTCGAAGAAAAATGAGAAATGACACGTGAGAGTCTGTACTATCCGGTCGTGTGCAAATGTACGTGATCAAACGAGCCAGGATGAGACTATATAGTCGGCAGTGTACCCTGCTTCTGCCTCCTTCGTGCCCCGCCACTGTTTTGCACGGGTCGAAGGGGAGCATGATGCCTCGTGGATTCGCGTAATTCATGAACGGGGTAACGATTGCATCTACGATCGTCCGCGGAATCCGCGTAATTGCCGGATTATGCATCTCGACGCACATTTCCTCGAACAAAATGATTCTCCGTGTCAAATAATAACAGAGGATCGCAATCAACGTCATAACTCCTTCGCGGGATTTTTATTTTCATTGACAGATCACTCAAATAATTCGTACAGGGTTCCCAGAACGTCTTTGATTAGTATACTACTCTTCGGGTCAATAATTATAATCATTGCACAAGTAATTATCGAAATATTACATTAATGATGGGATTATTTTCATTGACAGATCGTTCAAATAATTCATACAGGGTTTTCAGAAAGTCTTTAATTAGTATACTACTCTTTCGATTAGTAATTATAATAATTGCAGATGTAACTATCGAAATATTATTTTAATTATGGGATTATTTGACAGTTAAGTAGTAACAGTCCTTGGAGATTGCATTGTGATATATGGAGAATCGATCGGGGAAAAATCTTGGAAAAATTCGAGGATGTTGTTAATAGTTTTGTGTACATTGTGGAATTTTTTCCGATTTTTAGGTTGCGGGTGCTGAGAAATGGAATGATGACATAGTTTCTTATTGATGGTATTAAAAACAGAGGATTCACCCTTTAAAATGAGCCTAAGTAGATCGTGAAACGATTTTTTGAAATTTTCCAATTAGTGAATTTTAATTTTCTGCGGGGGTGTCCCTCTCTCTCTCTCTCTCTCTCTCTCTCTCTCTCTCTCTCTCTCTCTCACTATTTTCCAAATATTCTTTTATTAATGTGTCAAAGAAACACTTTGTACCTCGACGAATATTTTTACTCAAAGAAACGACATAAATCTTAATTGAACGTTAGGCTCATCCGGAATTGTAATTTAGCAATAGATGATGACATTTTCTGCGGGGTTGTCACTGTTCTCCAAATATTCCAGATAAATTTTAATTGAACTGTAGGTTCGGCCAGAATTTAATTGAGCCGTAGAGGATGACATTTTCTGCGGGGGTGCGCGGCTTAAAGTTGCGAATTCCTGCAAACTCGGTGGTGGTAGGTTCAAACGAAGCCACACCTTGCCGGCGGCGCGCGCCGCGCCGGGCCCGACACGAAGGAGCATCGTTACACGTGTATTAACGAGACGGTGCATGTGCATAGAGTGCATCGCACACCATACCAGTGTACTGCAGTCGTTAGGTCATGCGCTTTACGGTGTCTCGTAAGATGCGGGCCGCGGCGACCTCGCCACAGGATTCAGATCGCCGGATTTGCTACGGATCATCACAGGGCGTATTCCTTTCACTAGCTGTCTGTTACGAGCAGGATGCACGGCGCAACGATTCAGTAAGCCGAATCGGCGATCCTTGCGACATCCCCTGCACTGAACATCGGTGCGTTATCGTCCTCCACTGCGTCAATTTTTTTATTTTCTTATTAACACTATCAAGTATTAAGAAAGTTCGCAAGTTCTTCTTGAAAATTTTACTTCTCTAGGAAGCTGGAAGTTTCTGCAACTTCATGAAAGAAAATTCAAGGGCGGACTCTACTTAGGCTTGTTTGAAAGGGCGAAGTCTCTGTTTCGTTTCGAAATTGTCACTGAAAAATGTCGAATGAAGACGCCATTTTTCTTAGCGATCTGAGATGCTGCAGTTTTGGAAAAAAATCGTTATAAGGATCTGCCTAGGCTGGTTTTAAAGTGCTTTTCACACAGTCATCGTTCTCCACTGAATTGATTTTTTATTTATCAATTAACGCCAGCAGAATCGGAAGACTTCGGTTGAGCAATGTTCTTGACGTTGGAGATGTTGTAACTTTGTAAAAATTCATTTTGAACAGCGGTACGTTTGTCCGATCTTGTTTTGAAAAATTACAACCCCTTAGAAATCGTCAGTTTTTTTATCGAAGACACGTCCACCTAATTACAATTTTCATGAAGCTAGTTGGGGGTGTCGAAAGAACAGATTTCGCCCTTCGAAACGAGCCTAAGTGGACCGTCCTCCACCCTTTTCCCACGAAGTTACGGACAGCGTGAACACTAGAGTGAACCTCATTTTTTAACCGAAAGATTTTTTTGGGACCGCACACACCAGAATTGTGACAAATCCTGAGGAAATGATCTGGAAAAATTTGGGGCATCCTGGGGAATCCTGGTGCAGGATTCGCCTTCTTATTTCTCGATAATACAAACGCGGGGTTTTTCACTAGTCAAAAACGCTAGATAAAAGATCGATCTAGGGCGCTATCTGCCTCAAAAGTCCTATTTTTACGTTTACGAGGCGTACTTTGCATTATTCGGCAGCATGTATGCTTCCAAATAATTCAAATTACGCCCCTTAATATCTCTGTCAGTTATGTATACATATATGAAAAAACTCTTCAAACAAAAATTGTAGCATATAAGGAGGAGAATATAGTATCAGAGAAAAAAAATTTTTTTCAAGGTCATTTTCTCAATATTTGTCACAATTCTGGGGGGCGGCCCCCCGAAAAAAGTCGCAAAATAATTTTCGTCAAGTATAGCTAAGGTCCACCCTAGAGAAATACTTGGGATAAATATAAATTAAATTTTTCTCCGGGGACGTGATCTTTTCCACTGTAATCGTCACTATAAACGGTACAATAATTCATTGAACGATCAAATGATTGTGTTATAGTGAACTATGCACATCTGCATCACAGGTAGATCGGTCATTTAAATAAATAGCTGGCGGGATTTCATTTACGAAGGGAATACCAGTTTCGTAATAATCGACGCATCGTAGACGAGAATGAAAAATGTTCGATCCCATAGAATTATAATCCGCGTGCCAGTTATGACAGCCGCGTTACTTAAGAACAGTGCGGCATCCGCCCTCGGATTCGCATTCGTCTCTTCTGCCTATTATGAGGAACTATTACGATCATCTTTCATATCTTTCACCTGAAACTATTATACACAGCTTGAACGGTATGCACGCATACCATCGGCGCTAGTTTTATGCATACTTCATGTAACATGATCACAGACTGCCATTTGCGTAGGAAAAACTATTTACGTGTATTTAAGTGCCGATTAATTTCACCATTATTCCGCCCTTTACGACTTCAGCATTCAGAAAATAATAACTACTTCTTCCCTTTCCCCCAAAAAAAACTTACAACTTGAACCGTTCAATATTTCAATGAACACTTGACAATTGATTTTTCAGAACCTTAGACATTAAACCTATTGTTTAATATAATCTAATATTTCTACTTATAGATTAAAGTTTAAACAGTGAGAAATGGTACACGTCTAGGAAATGGATTTTTGGATCTTAGAAAGTGTGAATCAATTATATAATTTAATATTCTTCCGTATAAATTAAAAATTGAACCATTGGGAAATTGTACAAATTTTTCAAAATGGATTTTCGGACCTTAGAAAATATATCAATTATATATAATCTAATATTTCTACTTATACATAGATTAAAGTTTAAACAGTGAGAAATGGTATACGTTTTAGAAAATGGATTTTTGAGTCTTAGAAAATGAATCAATTATTCTATAATTTAATATTCTTCCTTGTAAATTAAACATCGGACTATTGGAAAATTGCACAAATTTTTAAAAATGGATTTTTGGACCTAGGCAAATAAATCAATTATATATACCATGCTATTTCTCCATATAAATTAAAATTGTGATTATTAAACAATGGTGCCTGGGACCTTAGAAGTTGCATCAACTGTGTGATCCAATATTTCCTTCCTCTGAAATAAAAATGAAGTTATTCAAAATTGGTATGGATTTGAATAAATGGATTTTTGTATCTTGGGTACTAAATAAATCAATTGTGCGGTTTAACATTTCCTTTCTAAATATTCAAAATTGGTATGGACTCGAATAAATGGATTTTTGTATCTCGGGAACTAAATCAACTGTGTGTGATGGCCTGCGTAATTTTTGCACCGGTACGTAAAGGTTTCATAAGGGGCCGAGCACAATGGGCGAACATTCCGATGGTTCATAATATAATTGCAACGGGTAAAAATATAATGGATTCTGCATGAAAGCATCGTTTCTTGGAGATTCTTTTTTATGCAAAGTAAATGGTATTACGAAACGGATCGAAGCGATTCACGGCATTATCGATAGTCTGCATTGTTCATCGAATGAAGATGGGTGGGTCGGCCAGCCACAAATCTCGAGTCGAGGCGTAGCATGACCTCTCAGTTATGCTGCGCCGGGATTACCTAAGAAGAGCACGTTGTCATAATCCGCCCTCGGATCGATGATCGTCATCTGGCCAGTGGTAGCCGCGTGTGCGACGCTCGCTGACGCTGACAGAATCACGCTGCTGACGATTCGATTCAACCTCCTTGAACCTTGGAATTCTTGACCTCCAAAGTACTGCAACTTTCCGGGAGAAAAAGTATTTATAGCGATCTACATAATTAAGCTCGTTTCGACGGTCGAATATTTGAGCCGTTTATTTCGAAAGTGGCTTAAGTCCATTCTTGGCCAGAAGACATATTATTCACTTAATAATTGTTATTATTTTAATAGGAATTGTAAATTTAACTCTCTTGGATAGACTTAACGAGTGTGATACATTTCTCTAATTTCATTGAAACGCAAACTCTTAAATACCACTTTCAAAATAAACGGCTCATTTATTTTTCAACAACTTTCGGTACACCAGCAGACTTAACGTGTTTAGCAGCGATTACATTCTCGTAAAAAAATTGATGCTTGTTGAAAGATGAATTTTGCCCTTATCGATTACTATAGCGTTAATCTTTCGACGCCAGCAGGCGTCAGCGTGTGTCTGATCTAACAGCTAGCCGACGGATTGCAGAATAATCCAGGAGATGACGAGGTAAAGATAATCTGACGTTTTCTCGTGACGTCTGAGATTCTAGAAAAAGGAGGAGGAATCGTCCATTCAGATTTTTATCCAACTATCTCTATTCTTTTGTTTACACGGAGCACGAGTGCAGACGTCGACCAGTAGAGCGTAGTGGTCTATCGTGAAAACCGTAATGACGTGTTCCAGAACAGTGAATCTCGCGAGATTAGGTGCGAAAAAAAATCAAATTCTCCACTTTAAACAAAAACACAGAAAACAGAGAGCGATCCTTCGCAAATCTTTTCATTTCTCAAATTTTAAATTCAATTATCACCAAATTTTGTCAAATTTTAAATTCATACATTTCCAAATTGATAAACGTTCGAGCATTTCCATTGTCAAACCTTCAGTCTCTATATCAACATTCGTCAGTAGACAGCGGATCTTTATGCAAAATAAAAATTTTCTACCTGAACTGCAACAAACTGGAGCGATATAGAAATTCTTAAATGTTTAAATTCCTCCAATATTTTTGCTGTCTTCAATTCCACCTATTCATTTTTGTCATAAATGCATAAAATCTATTCACCAGTTTCAAATCAAAAAGCAACAAAATCGATGAACTAAATATCAAGAAACAATTTTCCACTAATCCAGTACTGCCAAACTCCAAAGCAGCAAAAATGAGCGGACAAGCAACAATTTTCTACGTATCCAGTACTTCCAGACTCCTTAATTAACAAAAACAAATAAATAACTATACGGGGCGACAATTTTCCACTCATCTATTACACCCAAACTCCCCGCACAATTCAAATCACGCGCCCTTTTCCTTCAGTTAACCCCTTGCCCTACGATTTATTTTACGGTTTCAACGATTAGAACTTTCTTCGTAGTTCGTAATTCCCTAAAAAAGGAGAAAATTTATATCTATTGTATGCCTACATGTTCTTTAATAACTACACATTAACAAAAGCAAAATAGAATTTCATCTTGGTTTAAAGGAGATTATATAACATACATATTTATTGGACTGTGTTAAAAATCTTCAACGCACGAGTCTGACATGATATTGTAGGGCAAGGGTTTAACGATACTCTAGCAAATTCAAATTTAAATCTAAATGTCATAGGTGGAAATGAAACAATCAGAAATATTTTTCAGAGATAGTCTTTATTAACTAACAATGCAGTAAGTATGTACAGGGCACGACCATGGGGATTCAGATATCATTTTAGAACGAGTGGCTGTGGGGTTCGACGGGTTGAGGGTGAGCCCTGATATATTCAAGGGCTTTTTGAATCAGCGGCGAAATTGGCGGGATGTGCGCGCCCTGTGGTTGGTATCCATTGTGGTCGGCAATGTAGGAAACTGCAATCGGTGTACCATCAGGGGAAGTGTACTGGTATTGCCCCTGGCTGACGACAACCGGTGGGCTGGTTGGGTCTACAACAACTGGATTTCCACTTTCGGCATGGTAAATTCCATTTTCTGTTTCATAAGCGTAGGAGTAGGACCCATCTTGCGATATATCGTTCGATTGTTTCAGGATAGCTGTTGGCTGTTGAAGATGAGAAACGTCGGCTACGGCTACGGCCACCATGGCGAAACAGAGAATCTGAAAGAACATTTTTCTTATTAGTTTCTATGGAACTTTCTGGTATTTCAGATTGATTATGAATCGGCCAAAAGTGTAAGTATTCACCATTGTCATTCAAACGATAATTCATTATGACGAAGATTTTTTTAAATCGTACGATTCATTTGAGGGAGAATTTTTTAGGAATTTTTCACGTTGATATTTTAGATCGACGTTAACAGGAAATAAAATAGAGTCAATTAAAATTTATCACATCTATTAAAATGGAAAAAAGTTAAAAATGTAGTACGATACTAGGTATGACAAATTTTGCAGTGTACAGGGTGGTTCCAAAGTCAGTAGATCATTTCGAAGTGGAATAACTATTTTACTTTTAAGAAATGGTCATTTAATGTTTTACAAATAAATATGAATTAGAAAATGGTGTACTAACTTTTGGGCCACTCTGTGCGTTTACTTTCGAAATTAGAAAAGATACTGGATGATTATTTATGACAAAGTGCAGCATGAAATTTCTAGAAGGAAATACTTCAGTTTGAACACAGAAATGATATCAACTAACAAAAATTGCGATAAAAAATATTTGAAATACAAGACTAACATATACTGTCAAAATTGCATGGTAAAATTTTAAGACTATATTCTATTTAATAAAAATTATATTTTATCCATCTCAAATTCTGAGCATATCTTTAAATGTATATTGTAAACATCGGTTACTGTAACTTTATTCATTTAGAGCTATGTTTTATTGATTAAAAATTATATTTTATCTCCCTTTTCAAATAATAATCACATGTTTGTTCAAAATCCTTATTATATTTAAATTAAAATATTCCCTTCTAGCAATTTTGCACGCTATTTTCATTAATGTTTAATGAACGGAATAATGAATTAATTCGGACAGAAGAAGACTCACGAAAAATTTCATTTTGGATTCGAAGTGGTTGGTCAGTCCAATGAAAGAAGCTGCGATTTCGAATATGATCATATCGGACCGATGATGCGCTTTTATACGAGGCCCGGGACACAACTTTCCCCAAATACATGCTCACTCACTTATTCACGAAAAGATGAAATCAGAATTCGGTGAAGGAAAGAGAAAGAGAGGAAGAGACGGTCCCACACGATGAATTTATTCGGCTCTCTTTGACATTTCCACGTTGCCTAAATCAATCGCTTGCATAACCCAAACTTGACCTATGGATATGTATATTATAAGGATGTTAACGAAGAAGAACCGTCCCCCGGTTATTTTCATATTAATTCCTGCCGACGTTGATTATGCACTGCGCAACGTCTTGCAAAAATAACACAGATTTTTTGCAACGGACAAAAAATCTCAGGATCATCGTTTTTTTTATACATATTTATGCCGTATAATTTTACACTTTCAAATCAGTCACTATGTCGAAAACATTGATACGTCACAACTGGAAAGTCTTACAGGAAAGTTGGTAGAGAATGTTAAAAATAAACAGAAAAATTAATAGAAAAGGTCAATAAAATCAGCCAAAAATTTATTTAAGAAAAATTAATGAGAATGTTCTTGAATATAATTTAAACTTGTTTGAATTAAACATTAAATTACATTCTGATTTATGATTAACAAATGTCATAGTATTTTTCTTTATAAAATAATTAGTATGCACAATGTGTGAAAAGATTTATTCCATAAATTGTACAAAAATCAGAAAAATGGTAATGAAAAACGGTAAAAAGGAAGTTAAAATATAGAATAATCATCAATTACTTTAATTACTTCAATCTAAAAACACAGACACTGTGTAAATAAGAAGCGAGTATGTTATTTTTATTAAAAACTCATATGCTTGATAAGTTGGTTGTATATGTAAATTGTTGACAGAATATTTTTTTTTGCAGGTGCCATAACACAGGTGTACAACTATAATTTGTAGGTGAGACTCGAGATGCAAATACTGTGGGATTTCATGGCTGCGTTACGACATCATCATCGTCGGTACTTGCGAGATGTATCTGCGGAAGGTCGACTGTTTCCTCAGGTGAAAATAGCAAACTGTTACAGAGATATTTCGTTCTCTGTGAGTAGTGCAATTGTATTTTCTTGCTTTTCTTGCTGCCAACGGAACAATATTTTATCATCACTTTCTCGAAGTGGGCTCGCTGAAAAATTGCAGGGATTTTATGCTGTATTGGGTAATCATGATGATGATGATAACACAAATTACACGAGTAAATACATCGTGTAAGCTGTTAGATAAACGCTGTCCTCCAGTATATTCCTGTACCAAACGAAAAGTAAGTTATATTATTCTCATATAAATTTTCAGAACATCTTAAAATCGTTTAACAAGTACTTGTAGGTAATCTCAATACACTTTTAATAATTATTTTAATGTCAGTGTGCATACTCATCGGCAAACAATTTTCATAGAAAAATTGAAACAACTCAGGTATTGATGATTTTAAATTAGGATATAAATTAGGAATTTGAATATTTTGCACAATATTTTTTACACAACTGTTCTTCTGTTATAATAAATTTTTAAATGAGGAAAGAATTAGTAGAAAAAAAATGTAAAAATTATCAATTCGGGGACGATTCGTGGTCTCACAAAATATTGTTGCTATTTATTTTAATAAATTAGTTTGTTTTTTATGGAAATTCATGTGTCATTCCGGGTCTGTAACTGGGAACTAGAATGCATGATTCATTAATGAGACCTTCGAAGACGCTCTTGGTCAAGAGTGTCGGATCTTATCATTTCCCTAATCTCGCCACTGTACAATGTCGACACGTCTTTTACGTCCAATTAGCATTGTTTATCTTATCCCGTATCTATAAACTCGTGCATTTTTCTCTGAACTTTTAAATACAATAACAATTTTTAATTATTGTGATCAGACTCGGCGATGAAGGTTAGCAACGTACACTGTGCTAATAAATGTAGAGAATGTTTCATATAGCACTGGGACGTCTAAAAGAGGGCTCTAGTCGTTTCAACGTTGCTTTCACGTCGCTGATACGTCGCTTTCACGTCTTTGTTACAAAACGGAACAAAACGTCTTTTTCAGACGTCTAAAAGACCCAAAAAGACGCCAAAAAACGCCTAAGACTCCAAAAAGACGCCTAAAATCTTCAAATTTAAAAAAAAATTAGAATCTATTTTTGGTGACGGTTTTTAATCAAGACACTTTTTAATTTGTAAACCTAAATTTATGTGCGGCAGTAAATAGTAAAACAGTTCTTTCCCATTTTTGGGAATAAGAATAATTAATTTTAATAAGCTAATTTTAATCGGGGAATTAATATGTGAATAAAAGAATTCTCTCTAATATGCGGAAGTATACTATCCTTATCATTCTGATCGGTAATCAATAATTGAGGTCAACCCAGTGACCCAGATACTATAACGACATTTAATTCGATTCTCTTATCAGTTGAAAACACAAACAGTTTAAGCCGACGATACGGAAGTGTTTCTCTTGCATTTTTGAGTTCAATTTTTTTATATCTATTTGTTTATGAAAATTATGTATCTGTGGAAACACATTAAACAGATCGAGTAAATTCATGAATCTTTATTTCTATGACTTATACAGCCTAAAAGAAGCATCAACATTATTAAGTGCAAAGAATTAGAATCACACTAATTAATATTGCAATTTTTATTATGTACATAGCTGGTTCAAGTTAATGAAACAATTGACGAAATTCAGAAATATTTACATCTAATTTATCTATGTTCTCAAAGAATTAGACTATAATTTTGAAAATTAACGGAGCTACATCCCGTTGGAGGTTTTTAAACGACTCATTTCAAACAGAAAAATGTGACAAATATCTTGAGAAAGGTTGTATAAGAAGAAAATTGAAAATAAAAAAGTTAGAATCGCTTTGGTATTCTCGGCCCCTCGCGGAGTATGCCGCCCCGTGGAAAGGGGTAAGCGAACTGGCTTATTATTAGATCGCGACTTTACTGTTTAAATAAATTAAACGTATCGAGTAAATTCAAACAATTTTATTTCCAATTAATGTAGCTTAAAAAACATTTTAGATTATTGTTTAAAGACAAAGGCTTAGAAACTATAATTTCTGTTACGTCTATACAATTTAAATAAATTGAATAACTGTACATTTCCATTTTATACAACATGAGAAACATTTGAAATTGTCATCTAATTCCAATTAAAGAAACAGGTTAACACTGCCATAGACTTAAATGTTAATGACATCTATAAGTAAATTAGAACACATTGAATAGATTTATAAATTTTTATTTTGTAACATCTACATGGCTGAAATAAGTAGAAACAGTCCGGATATATTCATAAATTTTTATTTCAAATTTATACGTCTCAGAAATACACACATTTTTCGGTTATCATTCAACATCAATTCTAGCCTAATATCTAAACTAAAAGTCAGGTATATAGGTATAAATACATCAACATATGTTTCGAAATCATGCATACTCAAAACACCATCAAAATAAATACAAAATTCAAAAAACAGTCGCTCATTCTCTACATTTCCTCTGGATACTCTCAAAAGTCACATTTTCCGGTATCGTCTCCAGGTCGACGACCTGATAGAACGCGTTGACAGTGTCGTCAATGTCCCAAATGCTCAACAACAACAATTCCTTGCGCTTCTTCAACTCTTCCAGCTTCCCCTTGGACATGGTACACATCAATATCAAGTCCTTTGGCGGATACACGCCGTAAAATTTGAAGGTGCAAAGTGGATCCAAATCCAGCTGGCTCCTCGACAACGGCTTCGCCGTGTCATAGTTTTCGTTGCTGACCAAGGCACGAATTCTGTCAGTAGAATGCTGCGCAGTGAGGTACCAAGTTAGGTTGAAATAGACATGAGTCTCGTTGTAGCAACTCAGTCTCGGAAATTCGACATTGTTCCACCGGTTTTTCCCATAATCGTTCAATTTATTGAATCGTGGGTTGTTCCCACTGGCAATCTTGCCATCGGGAGGACTATGAGGCGAATAGGGGAATCCTTTAGGCCCCTCGACACTCTGCGGCTCGTATTTTATTGATCCACAGTCTTGGTTCACTCGTAATTGACATAAAGTTGCTCTGCTAGGCGGACTTGACACGTATCCGTGAAAATTGCTGATTTGGTTCAACGGAGAATCGAAAGCATTCTCTTCTGTCGATCTGAGGTTGGCGTTGCTGTCGGGCATAGCTGCCCTAGCACCGGAAACTACCGTTATTAACAGAACCGTGTTTAACAGCATTTTTATAATGTTTACAATTAATTCGTGACACTGTACGACTTGTCGAACAAATCGCGGTGAGGCCCGCTAAGAATTGTAATTTGTTGTGTTTCCACGGGTGTCTTTGAGGCAACTGGAAACCTGGTGCACCTAGAATGCATATATAGAGCTATGAGAACCCGAAGACAATGGTTTCTAAGAATTTATCTTATCTGCGGGGGAGATTAGGGTTGACAGAAGATATGTTCACAGTACGTGGATTGAGTTGAGATTGATGCGAGTCCTTGTGAGCTATTGTTGAGAAAGGAGAAAGTAGTCTAGGTTGATTTAGGTTATCAATTGTTTCGAATCGCATCAGTTTACGGTGCAATACCGTTGGAAAATTTATTTCCACCGTGGCATTAAGTTGAATAGTAATTGAGAATTTTCGATTACAATTCTGAACTAACCGGTTGTAAATTGGCGTGTACTTTTGTAATTGTAGCATGCGTATTGTGAAGTGATTTAGATTATCAATTGTTTCGAGTCGCATCAGTTTACGTTGCATCACCGTTGGAAAGTTTATTTTCAGCGCGGCATTAAATTGACTAGTATTGAAAAACTGCAATTACAAATTCTGAACTAACCGGTTGTAAATTGGTGGCGTGTATTTTTGTAATTGTAAATTCGAAGGGAGCAGTTGTGAAACCGGTATTCTTATTTTGACGATTTACGACGTACTCTAAATCACTTGGTTTTATTATGCTTTCTTACGCGTCTTCATACTTTCTAAGAAATTGCGACAAGCGCAACGCTGTTTGTTTATAAACTTTCCACGAATCTGTATGAATCGTACGTGACAAGATAAAAGAAAAGAAACAACAGTTTCAACATAAATGTTTCAATACTTCCACAATTTTATCTTGTGTTTCGACAGATTTGCGAACAGAGTCTATTAAAAAACATATGTTCATTGCAAGCCATTCAATTTTCATATTTTTTAGTTCTAGATCAGGGGAATTGACTCGAATTGAGGGGAACACAGTTACCCACTCTCTGCCGGTACCGGATTAGTCACGTGTCACGTGATATTGTGAATTGTGACACATGCAAGACAGAGACGAAACCAATCACGTGACCGGAAGAGTGAAGAGTGGGGGAATAGCATCGTATAAGGAGAAGGATAGAGTAGCAGACAAGTCTTATTCGCAGCAGATTTGCAGCAGACGACCGCGAAACATCGGAACCAACTACACATCCATCTGTTACGCCATTTGACTGCGATGTTAAACCATGCGACACTATGTACCTTGGCCTTCGTGGGTAACACCCAGTAATACCGAATAACTGTAATTGCTCTTCCCCAAAAACCCTGCGTATCTGGGACCTTTCCATGAAAAAAACATCTTGCGAAATTATGCGGGGTGACCAAGGTACTCCAACTTTGTACTTCACTGACGCTAGAATCGTCGCGCATGAGCGTGCAACCCGCCCAATTTAACAATACTGTTCGGGGCCCCCTTTTGCTTTAGGACCCCGGGGCCCGGGCATTTGCCCAAGTTGCCCATGAGTAACGCGCCATTACCAATGTACATGTGTAACTACATAATGTTGAGTTTTACG
The DNA here is from genome assembly GCA_963966675.1 of Lasioglossum calceatum. Lineage (NCBI taxonomy): Eukaryota > Metazoa > Arthropoda > Insecta > Hymenoptera > Halictidae > Lasioglossum > Lasioglossum calceatum. Next base: position 2,225,481 of record OZ016548.1, read on the forward strand.
TGTAACATATCCAAAAATCATTGAAATCGGAGAGGAGCAGGCAGCTCACACGGACAGAGTAGAGATCACTGATGTATATATATATATCAGTGGCAGAGATACGCTTGTGTGTAGCATGCAGTAGTGTGTCAGCGTGTGCGCAGTAGAAGCAACGGAAACGTCGGAAACAGTGTCGCCAGAATCGACCTAAACTGGTCGATTTGCCAATTGCCACTCCGCCTTCCACTATACCATTCCAGCACCATGAACACTCCACTCATATACCAAATTTACCAAATACCAACCTCATCAGTGCTCAGTGCTCAGTGCTCATGGTGCTGGAATGGGATAGTGTAGACGTGGGCGACGCGACGCTGCGCTGACTCAAAAAACACATGTTGCTGCTACTCCTCTGTCGGAGTGGACGTGGTGGGGACTGTCTTACCGAGCAAGAGCAAGAGAAGAAGAGAAGCAGCAACATGTGTTTTTCGAGCCAGTGTCGCCCAGGTGTGGGATAGTGGAAGGGGGAAAGGAGGAGAGTGAATGCAATCCGTTTGGGTGTCAATTGGTGCCAACTGGCGACACGCGATACTGTATACTTGATACCAGTGGCATGGTATTTATCACGTATCAATCTGGTTATCAGAGAGGGGGTAAACTGTATTCCCCTCGATTTCCTCGATCTGGCGACACTGATTACGAAAGGAGCCGACGGTACGTCAGTGGGTAGGGGCCGAGCCAGCTCAGCATCAGCCAGCTGACAACGAGTCAGCGAAGGGGAACGTCCCACGGTTCTGACATCACTATCACTGTACGGATTCGTTTACTACACGTGTACACGCCCGGTAAGCAAAATACTCGATTTTGGACAGGTATCTACGCTACTAGGGTAGTGCTTTCTGCCGGCAGAAAGACCGGGAATCTGCCCGGCCCGGCTCCGGCAGAAGCTGCTCGGCCACAATGCTGGCCGTGGGTGGCCGTGGCTGGCCGCTCGGTCTCGGAGTCTCGGTCCTGGATTCCGCCTGATTCCGCCCGGTAGATGGGCTCGATTTCTGCTCGAGGCATGCTTGGCTGACTAGGCGTGTATTTAAATAGATACACGTGAAATAGTGAATATATTATATGTTTACGTAAAACGTTTTTTGTATAATTTTGCATCTTATCTTCTGAGTCGCTAAAATTATTACTCGTAATCATTTATTACTGTATAAACATGGACATATTGGGAATTACAACCTATAAATTATATTGAAGTTAAAAATAATATCAAGCTTAGAATTGAAAACGCTATGTCATATGTAGGATACATTAAATTTATTTCAATGATATTTTTAAACCACTTACCAATAAACATTTATTGAATATATATATATATATATATATATATATATATATGCGATATAAGAATAACAAACACCCATCAACTATCGACACACAAAATCCCCATAACATGCTTAACTTTCTTGATAGCCAACAATAATTGTTTATCCGTAATTTCATGATAAAATACAAACCTGACAGTTGAATCATCCAAAGCCAAGCATTTAATGATTACTACATCATCTTGGTAATCTTTGCAGGATTCTCGTAAGCGGCTTGCAAAGTACATGGCAGTGGTAATACTTGTATTGACCTTAACAAAAACCATGTTCGTTTGTACTGTGTCTAAATCCACTAGAAAGACTGGTTTTTCTCGAACTATAATACTTAATGCAGTGTCTTTTATCGATTTAGCAAATTCAGAGGCTCTTCTATGGTCCTCTTTCAAAATTGAAATCGTATCTTTCAGAGCAACTATTCCAGCTGCTGCCATAATACCAACTTGTCTCATTCCTCCCCCCAGTACCTTTCGCACTCTCCTGGCTTTCTCTATAAATTCCTTGCTCCCACAGAGCACAGAGCCCACAGGAGCACCTAAACAAAACAATTTGTTGTTAAACAAAAACCGAAATGTATCTATTAGGTCGGAAAGAAAGTTCTTACGGTTTTGCATTTGAATTTAATAGTTAAAAACCGCAAGAACTTTCTTTCCAACCTAATAGTTAATCTTTACAAGAAAAATTAGGGAATGTGTACCTAGACCTTTGCTGAGACAGAAAGTAACAGAGTCAAAGCCTGCAACGATCTCTGCAGCAGACATTCCAGATCCCACACTTGCATTCCATAGTCTTGCTCCATCCATGTGCAATTTCAGATCATAATCCTTACAGAAATCAATTAGTTCCTTGATCCAATTCTGTGGAACTATTTTTCCATTGATTGTATTTTCTACTATGACCAGTTTTGAAATTGGCTCATGGTCTCTGTCCTTTCGGAGATTGGATTGTAGTTCTTGAATGTTAAATGTGCCATCAGGATTGTTTTGTAAAGGTCGAAGGCTCACTCCTGCCAATTGGGCTGCACCACACTGTTCGTGGAGTATACAATGAGCATCACTGCCACAGTATGCCTCGCTTCCTCTGACATCGCAATGATTCATGACTTGAATTTAACAAAATTAATATAAGAAAAGAAATTTGGTGAATTATTAGATTGTAGTATACTGTGCTTACTGGCAATTAAGTTTCCCATTGTTCCAGAGCACACAAATAAAGCTGCTTCCATTTTCAGCATTTTAGCTGCTTTGTCCTCCAGTACTATGAATTAATAATTTAATAAAACGTCAATAGATGTTAATAGAATTTTTTAGTGTAAGCTGAATCAATTTGTTCACTGTTATGTTTACATTGAACTGTTGGATCCTCTAAGAAAACATCGTCACCAACTTCTGCATTGGCCATTGCTTCCCTCATGTTCTTTGTTGGCTTTGTTAACGTGTCACTTCGAAGATCAATAACTTTTTCCTGTAAAAATATATTTTATATATTTTGAAATCTACAGACAAACATTTTCGGTACTTACGTTTTCCAAATTGGCAGTGGGATTAACAGAACTGATCTTTTCATAGTACATCTTGCTGGAAAAGAAATTAAACAAGCACTTCTTGCAATAAAAAATATGTTTTGCACACGAAAAGTATTTAAAATCGCGTTAAGCGATGTTATGCATAACCTTAAACAAAATCGAGAGATTTGTGGCCGATAAAAGCATTAAAATAAACAAGAAAGTTTTAGCATTAAAACTACTGAAACAATTTGTCATTTGTTGTTATATAATGGAAGCAATATTATAATTAATTGTATAATGTAATTGTGTCATAGCTGGGTTGTAAATATGAATAAGAATATTTTTTATGCAAATTCAGTTAATTAAATAACAAAATTCTTCCATACCAGAGGTCCTTACGATGTTTTTTCCAGTATTCATAGATATGAATACATAGATAAAAAAGATCAAGAAACTGATAATAGAAGTATATTTTTATGACCGTTTCTTAAAATAGATTTAGCAAACTCGTATTTTGCATTAAAATCTACAGTCTAATAATAAGCTATAATTTATCGTTTATACGAAAATTGTGGGTAATTGTAATGTGTATTATCCAAAAAATAGTAACACGTACCTCAAGTGGATGATAGGAACGTGTGAATAGACAACTGCCTTGAGTTATACTGCCTTGACTTGATACATAGTGAGTGACGTGCCGAGTCAAACCGAGCTTCTGTCCGATATTTTTCAACAACGCAATTCTAATCGTCATTTTCCTTATTATCGTTCAAAGCATGGCACTCTCCCGCGCGCACACCGTTAGAGGGCTGATTAGACGAAGACAGACACCTTTCTAAGTAATCTAAGGCAGGGCCTGCTAGATAGAAAGAATTCAATTCTTTCTCTCACTCATTTCTCATCCACTACAGAGGAAACTACTACACTGCGAATGTTTATGCAATTTGCAATTTTTGTAAAAGTGGAGTCAAATAAAATGACAAAACAATGTACGCAATTAAAATTGTAATGTATTATATACGGTAATAAATAAAGAATATTTTTACAACAATAAGTTAATGTGTTCTTATTTCCCACACTGTCCCTTATCTGGCTGGCTTGTCGTCGACTTGTACTACTGATTTTTGTGCCACCTCCTTCGATATCATATTCTCCCAATACAAAGTTTGATTTTACGAGAAATTATCAAAAACTTCGAAAATTGAGTTTATTAGGAGAACATGATGGCGAAGGAGGTGGCACGCAATCCAGTAGTACAAGTCAACGGCAAGCCAGACGGCCGAAAAATTTTCGAAAATTCAGTAGTACAACTCAACGACAAGCCAGCCGATCGAAGTTCTCCGAAAATTTTTCGAAAACCTCGAAACTTGAGTTATGTATTAGGAGAATATGATATCGAAGGAGGTGGCACAAAATTCAGTAGTACAACGCAACGGCAAGCCAGACGACCAAAAAATTTTGTTTTTCGAAATTTTGATATTTTTGTATTTCCAAATCATTAGTGTAACTTAATGACATGTTAGACGGGCATAAATTCTTGAGGAAATCAGTAGTATGACTCGACGACAAATCGGTAATTCGGGAAAATTTGATGGTTCAATAAATATATACGCAGATGCGTTTTTTAATTACATTGTTTTTCTTTATTCTTTGTAGATTCATACATAAAATGTTCGTATTTTACATTACATGACGTATATTCTAAACAATGTAATAAGAATGTAGACTGGCTCATTGTCAGACAGATTCGGCACACCATGAAATTTCTACTATAATATTGCAATGCCGCGGGCTGCGTTCACAGGCGAGATAGAGACAAGTATATTAGAGGATCAGTCCACTGCTATACTTCCCTTGTGCTGCGCCAGCCCATGCCATGGATAAACCTGCTAGCAGCCCCCTTGGCCCGGCTGCGCGCGTCTCGCCCCAAAATTTTCATAAATGTGATTCAATTTTGACCCAGATGTGGACACGGATGCGGCAGAAAGCACAGTATCTGTATCTTTATTTTATAGTTATTTTAACAAAGTTTTTATAACTAAAAATGTTACAATAAATATAAAACATTAAAAATAAATATTACTTTTCACTGTGGGTCCATAAACACTCACGCGGATACATTCGTAAGAATAAACACAGGTTTTTCAAGACCTACTGAATAACTTGCAGCGCGTTTGGTGGTTAAAATTCACTTCCATGATTCCGAAAGTGAGCTGTTTAAAGAGCTGAATTGGCTTCTAGGACTCGGATAATGAGTTCAACAGTTCAAAGGCCCAGTGCCGCATTCGTTTCCATGTTTTCGAAAGTGATCACTGATCACTTATCGTTGTTAGTTTCACTCATAGTTTCTTCATTTTTAGTTCCACTTGTACGAAACTTTCATCGATAGATTTGTGAGGTTTCCCTGGTTAAAACAAGACCAAACTTGACAAAGTTCAATCATATTTATCTATATCAGGCCTGGACGTGCTGTCTTACCGAGCAAGAGAAGGAGAGAAGCAGCGACATCTGTTGGGCGAGCCAGTGTCGCCCAGGCCTGATCTATATCATAGCGAGCTATGATCACACTTTAAATAGATAAATATGGTACAAATTATGTCGTATTTAGACTAATTTTAACTAGAAAAATGTCGCAAACACGTTCGTAAAAGTTCTGTAACAAGAGAATGAATGATTGTAATCGATACGCAGCCTTTTGAACTGTGCCGGCTGCCTCGACCCTCAGTCCCTCTTCATCGTTTACACGCTATCCTTCTTTATGTTCGGCAAACGTGAAGAGACGTAGTAGCTCTCCGTTTTCTGAGACTCCATATCCCCGAGGTTGTAACACCGTGGCAGATAAAACTGTACCTCCTGTGCAGTTGGATCATGATTCCCACCCAATATCTTTTTCTTTTCTAAAACAAGACCAACCTATTTCAATTCTCTAGTTCTCCCTCATCTTCTGCCCAAAAATTGTCGCTATTGGAGGCTTTAACATAAACTGCTGCCTGCCTCCTTGATCTACTCCGTACTCTCTCCTTTGCTGTCCGGAGAGCTGCTATCATCTTTGTTTCAATTTCTGGTTTAGAAGGCCGATCATAATGTTTATTTATCAGTACAGCCTCTGAAAATGGAATGTAAGAAAAACTTAGTGTAAACAGCATAGGAAGAAATAATATCGTTATATAAACATGAATTTGTACCTTGTATGGCTCTAATGACCTCTGTTTCTTGTAGGCATAGCTTTTCATCCATGCCACGCCATGAATAGCATACTAGGAGGTTGTCATCAAACGTTTCCTTGAAGCTGAGGTTGACAGCCTCCTTTAGGTTGTATCCACCAACATATTGGAGGTAATTGACCTAAACAAAGGAAGTAATGACTGTTATATAAATTTATGATGTACAGGGTGTTCCCCTTGAAACCATCTGACAAAAAAATGTTTACGACAAGAGTTGCAGGGTATTGAGTGTACAATAGATATCAGTAAACAAAATCTCAAAAACATTTATATTTAACCCAACCAATTTCTTCATAAATCCATAAAGATCCGCAATCTACTGATATCTATTGTGCACTCCATACCTTGCAACTCTTGTTGTAAACTCTTTTTTGTTAGATGGCTGCAACTGGGTGAACCCTGTATAGATGAATTAAATCATGCTTTTGTTTCACTTACTAATTCATTGTAGGCATCTTTTGCATCTTCGAACTCCTGCATTGCAGCCACCGTGGTGAAGGGGAGCCATGTCGGCTTTATCGGATTATCATGTGACTGTTGTTGCTTCAGAAGTTTTCTGTAAAGGTAAATTATAAATCTTATGTTACAATTATATAAAATGATTAATACTTACGTTAACATACCCTCCAGCTTGTCCAATCTCGCATTAATCTTTTTGAACTGGGCTTGCATCAGTGATGTCTGTCGATTCAGTGTCACCTGTATATCGCTGTTAGTGACAGTGGTAGAACTAATGCTAGTACTAGTGCTAGTACCAGGCATTTGCGTGTAAGTCTCTGTATTGGTCTGTGGGATTCTTGAGCTCATCGTGTTTGTGAATGTTCGTGGCATTGGTATCGGTCTGTACGTTTCTTCGAACGTGTCTCTCTCCATCGTATTTGTATCGTCGGTGTCCATAGTCAACATTGGCTCGAATTTCATTATGTTATCCTCGAGCTTCGACACGTGCACGAGCTTTATCCTCTTACAAGGATCCTCCTTAGAGGAACTTCTAATAAAGTGCGCCAGCTTTGATCCCACACGCTTAACCACTCGTAATTGAATCTATAATGTAACAAAATGTTGAAAGAATCGGAAAGAATGTACACGTTATAGTTTATTTAATATAAAGATTAGTTTATTCCTAATATGTTAAATAACTGATACTTACATTACGTTCCATCTTGACTTCCTCCAGGGTGACTTCCTCGCAATGTCGCCAAACAGTTGAAGGAAATACCCAGTAAGCAAACTGCCGCTAGATTGGCAGCAGAAGACCGCCAAACATTGACACCAACTCCATATCAGTTCGTTTGCGTCATTTGTCCGTGATGTTGGCAGCAGAGTCTGCCAGGCAGACGCAGAAGTCTAGATGGCAGACGCAGAAGTTTAGACTCTGGTTTAGATGGCAGAGGTTGTAGACCAGTTGTAGACTGGCGCCACTGGCGCAAATCCCCTAGACACTATAGTGTAATTCGCTGACCTCGGGCGAAGAGGTTGCAAACTGGGCAACTGGCAACAGTGGCAACCCTGGTCCACAGTTGTCCACAACAGTTCACAGGTTCACAGTGCACGGTTCACGCAGGTTCACGCTCGTCTGTCTCAGTCTGTCTATAGATTGTATATTGTATCCAATTGTATGTATCCGATTGTATCCATTGTATCTCTGAGTGTTGCCTATGTCCTACGTCCTACACACTACTTCTGTGATTGAAGTGCATGTATCATGATCATGTATCATATATCGAATCAGATATAATATTGAAAGTGATGTTTTGAAGGTCTCCCTCTTTGTGCAGATAATTTTTTGAAAAGTTGAATATTCCAGCGATACACAACTGTCGACGTAACATTCAGCAAAATTATGGATTTGTTGGGATCTATTATGAATTCTATGGATAAACCTCCTACAGTCAGTGATAAGCAAAAAGCATTGATGAAAAGTCAGTCGCAAGTTAATCTGTAATCTATATCACATCGGTTTATCTTCATTTTCGTAGTAATTGTTTTCATTGACACCATAACTTCTCTTGTGTGCACGCAGAGCAGAAAGAAGAATATCAGAAGCATCAAAAAGCCGAAGCCGAAAGATTAAAAGTTTTTCGAGAAAAGGTTTAAACTTTTTCTTTGGTACATTGCTTTTGTAAAGAGAAATTGATCGAACATGTATTACCACTATCATTTTCATTGTTCTAGGTAGAAACAAAGATTAACAAGTTTCTCCGCGATGACAATTTTAAGGAGTACAAGTTCCCCGCTATGGACCAGATTCATAGAAGTATAATGTACATAAAAAAAAACTATAATTCAAATTATATACGCCGCTGGTAATATCTTGTTTCCCTGTTGCAGACACGACGTTGCCGAAGTTGCTAATGTGTGGGCATATTCCTTCGGCGAAGACGGCGTGGATCGTCATATTATGATCTTTAAGAGGGAACATGCTCCGACCGAAGATCAACTAAACGCGTTACGCAGGGGAGAGGAATGGAACGAAGAAATAGCTAAGAAAGTCGCGGAAGAAAAAGAGAGACGCGCCAAAGAAGAAATAGAAGATGCGAAAGCTAAGAAACGAAAAGACGACTTTGTACCGAATAGTTATTACAAGGATAAGTATCAACATTTAATAGGGAAGGAAGCTGCTCTGGAAGCAGCCAAGAAAACGGAGGCTAATAGCAGTTACGGATGTGGTAGGTACACGCATCTATTCTTTGTTCGTTGCCCGGATGCTTGCTGCTAATTCAAAGATTGCTTTCAGTTCCCAGCGAGAACAAGAAAGATCAAAGAAGCATAGAACAGACGTTGGCTGATATTCGTGCGAAGAAAAGAAAACTAGAAGAAAATGGAAATACAGAGAAAACAAGTTCAGAAAACAAAGATAAAAGGATAAAATAGTTGAATGATATAGCGCTCCTTTCGAATCGGAATGCTGTATATTAAGGGTGATTTTCATTTGTTCTATATGAGTATTAGTATCGATCGTGTACCTGCAATAACTTCCAGAAATAAGTTATACGGCTACTTCTTCGATTTAGCAGATGTATTTATTCAAAGACAAATTAACAAATTAATTTATATACAGAATATAATACATCCATCGTGTACAGAAAATCTTAATGAAACGCTCTATCGTATGTATAGTTCTCTTACAGCTTCCGATTTTCTTTTACACCCTCGTTATATACAGCAATACCTCGCGATATTTCTACATTTCGATAGATTTAATATTAAATATATTCCGTGGTCAAATACTTTGATACCGATGTTCTCGGTGCTGGTTTCGGTTTGGTTACAGATAACGAGTCGAATACAATTTGCTCTTTCAAAGCTAACAATTTCTTGAAAACTTGATTGGTTGTCGATTTATACAACTCTAGACCTCGCACAATTACAACATCTCGAATGTAGGCTGCATTATCGTGAACCAACTGCTTCTAAATTTACAAAAGATAATCGAAACAGTTAGAAATCTTGAATGATGGAAGAAGAGTGGACAGAAAAAAGAAAAACATTTACCTCCTGTTTCAATTTCGGATTCGTAAGCGATACAACAATATGCTGTACTTGAACTCGCATCACGGACACTAGTACTCCGTCTATTGTAGCCATGAGTTCCGGTGTAGCAACGTTTAAACAGTCCTCTAGCAAGCTGATGTAGATTTTTGAGAAAGTTAACGTATTATCGGTCAATACGATCCAACGATCGTTCATTAGGTAAGACGATGGTATAGCTATCCCAAGATCGTCCATTTCGCAGAAAAATTTTTGAATGTTTCTAGGCGTTTCTAAATTGGTCGGTCGCCAAGTATCCTCGGCTATATGCACCTTTACAATGTCAATATATTTTTCACCGGATTCTTGTATAGCTTTGGTTAGAGGGGATCTCAGTTGACCGTCTAGTTGATAACGAAAATCCATTCCAAGTTGCGTCAACTGAGAAGAAAAATACTTTAGGAGCTGTTTCGAAGTTTCCATCTACATTGGTTGCTGTTGCTTAGAATTAGTATTTTACCTGATCACAGTGACATCGAACGGAAACTATACACTCCACCAAAGTGCTTAGCGACACTTTCGGAACAAATAGTTGTTTGATTAAGTGGGTCGTCAGATGTTTAACTTCTTGACTGCACCATACGACCAAACCTAAAATCAAGAGAAATTCGATGTAGGAAAAGCAAACCGGGAAATATCGACTAACGATAAGACACGACCGTTCAGATCTATGTATACCCGATCAGCAGATCGTATAGTTACCAGATGTACAATTTGTAGATTGTAGAAAAAGTTTTCGAAATTCTTTAGCAATTTCCACGATATTGCTAAAAGCGATCGCGCTAAGTTGTTTCGCATAAGGCGCGATGCTGCCTTCTCTTTTAACTCTCTTCAAGCGTGCCCTTAACACAGCGGTACACAATCGTAAATACAATTGACAGGCTTGAGCGCTTCTGTTAAGCTGTATCAATAGTTTGACAACGCGTCGCGCGCTTCTCAAACCACCGCCTTGAAGCGATTTTGTTTCCGCGCTCACTTCGAGTTCTTTCGTTAGAACGTCGACCAGAGATCGTCCTCTATTGTTTACTTTTAACTGTATATCGAGTAAAACCGGCGACATTTGGCAATCTTTTAAATACGTTTTCGCCTTCTCTAAAAGGCTGAAGGCTTCTTCGAAATGACGTTGAGCTATACAAGAATCTAAATCTTCTGCGACTTCTACAATCCATTCCGGTGGTGGTTCGAACAGCTCTGAGTCCACGTCGTCTACACCTATGTATATAGAAACAGAAAACGGATCACCAAAGAATGTAATGCAATTTATCAGAATTTCATTTGACCTGACAATTTGATTGAATTGTACCTAGAGTATTTGAATCGAGAGACATCGATCGCGAAGGTGCCATTTTTTCTTCTTTGGACCGTGTATCGATATTCTGTGCTTGTCCGTTTGGATTATCTTCGGCTAATTTCATTTTCTTCGCTTGTTCGCATTTATCCAACCACTCTTTCTGAAACGAAAACGATAACATTGACATTTCTATTTCTAGAACGTATTTCTCGCTTCGACGATACTCGGACACATTCGTTGAAACACTAACTTTACTCGTTGCAGTCGCGCACTGGAATACTCTCGTATCGGAAAACGCCAACAGCTTGAATGCCAATTTTACCGTTCCTAAATCTCTTACGTTAACAACTGCTAAACTTTCCAGATTATACACTGCTTGCATTTTATATCTGGGTGGTCCGCGTCTGTTCCCATTCGCTAACCAAGAGGAGACCATCAATATGTCGTTGAACAAATACGCGTGAACCCTTTTCAGCGGGGTTCCTTCCAGCGGATCTAGCTCCAGTAGCGATCCTTCGTGCAAACACGTACGTCCAGGTGTTTCCGCTAAACTCTGCGAAGCAAATCTGAAACTAATTATTATTTCTTGTTTTGAATAAAGCGCATCAAAGTTGTATCGGCTCACCATTGCACCTTCTACATTTTCAAGCAGTTGCATCAGCTTTTGCTTTTGTTCCTCTTCCTTGGAGGTAAATTCGTTGGCACCTTCTTCTCGAGATTCTGATAAATCCTCGAAGATAACCCCCGTAGTTCTGGTCGACCCTAATGTGCTCAACAAGGAACGCTGCTCGCTCAATAGTTGCGACAACTGATACATTTCGCTTTCCAGATGTGAAATCTCTTTGGCCGTTTCTATAAATTGCATATAGTTTTGATAAACATTGCGTTTTAACTGCGCAGACGTGTTGTTTGCGAGTTCTTGAATTTTTGCTCGTTGGTGCCTCAATTCGTCCGCACCAACGCATTGTGCGCTTAGTTCTTTGACAACTGAAACGAAACAAAATTAGTCTGATAATTTTATATATTCGATTTATTTACCGTACGATACTCACATTTTTCGGGAATAAAATCTTCGGTCGCAAACACTTTTGCCAAACTCTCGGCCATCGTATAATACATAAATACGTACTCGTTACTCAGTGCCCCATGCAAATTTCATTTTACGGACGGTCAACTGTCGCCGTGTTCTACAAAGTGACAGGCATGAATACATTAGTACACATCGGTTTAGCTTTAGTTAAATGGTTCAACTATCCTAACGCATTCATATGTATTTTACAGCTTGAAAGGGCGTTCCGTAACGTGGGTATGGGTCATGCAAGTTGCATATGACATATGTGCATGCAAATATAAGGTGTTGCGAAAGACCGAGATATCTTACCAATAACTGAATAACTCCTTATTTGTCGCGCATCAACGGTTTCGAGTTATTCCTAACTGATTCTGATTAACAATTTTATAATGTGTCCATTAACGTCCATTATTGTATTTTTCGTGTATAATACAATACGATACGATACGATGGGAATGTACGATACAATAAATAAATAGGTAAATAATTTTTAACCTGTTCCCTGTTCTAACCTTTTAGTCAGCTACGCTTGAACTTGAAACTGGTGTCGCCATCCGTGGCAAAATGCCTCACTCACCTGTCGGTATCGTCCGTCTCATAGCTTGTACGTTTTGCCACGGATGGCGTGATCGGTCACCTAGGCGGGATCTATTTTATCGAGATGGGTATTGGGAAGTAAGAAATTTTCGAATGACATTGAAAAGTCGATACCAGAATATATTTCGTTTTACAGCAGTTGTTCCAGCGGCATCTGCCAGTCAGTCACTCTCACTGTAGTATTACATTCACTCGCAAAACATTCATGCGAAGCGGTTTCGATTGCGAACGTGCAGCACGCAACATTCGCTTCGATCATCCGATTACACTGTCCAACAGCCAAAAAGGATTTCGATTTTCTATATGCAATTCTTATAGTGTTCTTTGCGCTGATTCCGAATCTGTCTTGAATTTTTCTCCCAGACGCACAGTTTTTGAGAAATTTGAGTTTGAAAAAATGACATATTTTTCCACTTTGAACAAATATTGTGATGTTATTATAAAAGATATTGAATTGATCTTTACAGCAAAAGATTCCTCGGACTTCCCCGAATACAGTGATATGCAATATTAATACATTATGATTGTTTAAACATGTTTAAACGATCATTAAAGACGGAGAGACACCACTTTCGCATCGATGTTTGACGATATTTTTGAATTTATCTCAAAAAATAAGGGTCCAGCGGAAAATCGAACTATACCACGCGATAGAGCAGACTTTGATCTTGAGAAACCACCCTTCCAAGTTTCGAACGTCGACGTTTTTTTTCGAACCAGAAAGCAAAATATCTTCGCCCGACATGAGTTGAAAAACTGTGCGTCTGGGAGAAAAATTAAAGAGAGATTCGGAATCAGCGGAAAAAACTCGATAAGAATTGCATAGTGAGAATCGAAATCCCCCAAAAAAGTTGAAATTTGTTGGACCGTGTTATTCGTAAATAAACTCCCCGATCAATTAGATCCACGCTTTGGTTCGGATTCAGAATTCGAACTGGAATTCGTTTCCATCTCGAGGGATAATCCACAGCGAGTCACCTGCTTCTATACGTATTCGACCACGTTACTCGGTAAGGCACGTCTCGTTGTACCATGTACTTATGTATGCCATGCGTAATGGTAATGGTAAATGGTATGTAACCGATGCGCAGTACATACTCGCTGCAGACACGCTGCTTTCCGTCGATATCCGTCGATATCCGTCGAGCAGGTCGCCGTTCGATCCTTAAACGCTACATACATAATATGTTCGTCCGTCGACTTAAATATACTAGTTTGCTCGTACAAACCTCTTTTAAAAAACGAATGACAAGGATAGTGTTGGCGAACCAAACAAAGGATCGCCGAACGCGTTTCTATTGCGATCGCATACCGGGTCGAATCGGTTTGCCGAGTCAGTTTGCTCGCTCGTCGATCTCGCTCCTTAAATTACATAAATATCCTCTAGAGTCTGGAGCAGAGACTGCGGAGACTGCGGAGATTGCGGAGATTGCGGAGACTGCGGAGACTGCGAGAAAATCGACGAGGAGATTTCCTTTTTCTTGCTGGAAACTCGCCAAACAGACTCGAACAATCGATTCGAAGTATCGCTCAAAGTTATTACTCCGTCTTGTATCTTCGTTGGCATGTCGCGCGACGGTAGAAGAAAGAAATTAAGACAAGCGTCCGTTTCCCGCTACTCGAAATATTACACTAATATCTTGATCGATCGTCCAGTTCGGTTCTCGATTTTCTCGACAATCGAGATTTTATAGGTGTCTGAAATGATTCGCAGAAAGGTGGGATGTCAGCCTCCGTTCTCCTTTTCGGCTTGATAATAAACCGTCCGTGTGTCCGAACGACAATGTCCTCCGAACGGAAACTGTGCCAGCGCTAGGAACAAGAAGGAAAAAGAAGCCTGGAAAGCAAAGTTCGCTTGTCCCGAGGAGGATCCTTAAGGATAACGAGGATCGGTCAGGTACCTGGACGAGCGATGAAGATTGTGATACGATCTGCACCTCCAGTGATCCCTGTGATCCCTGTGATCGGCCGGTCCGTAAGCGGGACAGGGTCCAACGAAAGGAACCGTTCGCACCGCTTGGCAATCCTGATCGGCCCGAAGGTCTCGAAGGGCGCCGGTATCGGTGTAGTCGGGTGGCGGCGACGTTGGATGCGCAGCCGTTTGGAACTGCGACATACCGTAGAGGACTCCTATGGATCTCCTCCAGGCGTCGTGACGCCTGTGACTCTCCTGTTCCAGGTGGGTCTCTCGTCTCCTGCTCTGCGAGGATCCGCTCTCGGTCGAGTTGCTGTCTTCGCTGGTCCCCAGACCAGGGTCTCTCTCCTCTAAGGCGGCCAGACTGGTCACCGGGCTGCCCTGAAGACTCTTGACAGCCCCTCCGGAGTGGTAGTACGAGAGACACGGGTGGGGGATCACGTAGGGTTGGCTCTCGGCCAATCGAAGCTTCGAGCCTAGAGTTCCCAGATTTCCCAGGTTCACCAGATTTCCCAGGTTCTCCAGGTTGTGCAGTTTTCCGCGGGTCTTGTTCGCGTTCGCGTTCGCGTTCGCGTTTGCGTTCGCGTTCGCGTTCGCGTTCGCGTTGGCGTTCGTATTCGTGTCCGCGTTCGTATCCGCGTTGGCGCCCTCCTCGTCGTCGTCGGCCTCGCAAGAGGTAGGGCCGAAAAGGGACAGGAGGACGGGTAGGAGGAACAAGCCGTGCATGGCTCCGATGAAAATCACCAGAAACACCATCTTGAAGAACACCATAAAAATATAGGTGCCGGCCAAGACGAGTGCTATCAGACCAAGGATCGTGGAGGTGGCGCCCTGAACTATCGGCAAGCCCAGGCTGTACAGGCTCTCTCGGACCCTGTCGTCGGGCGTTTTCTGCTTGGAGCTCATGTAAGCGTAACAGATGTGAGCGGTAAAATCCACGCTGAACCCTATGCACATGATCAGATTGATCATGGATATGCTGTCCAAGTTGACGTCCCAGAGGGACATGTAACCGGCCACCCCCAGCTCGATCGAGATGATGCAGAAAGCGACCCAGAGGCAGCACAGGACGTTCGGTATGAAGATGAAGCTGATCAGCATCATGATCAGCGCGCCGAACACCATGCACTGGATGCTGGTGGGCTTGACCAGCTCGAATTGATCGAAAAACACGAAATACGGGTGAAACACGCTGGCGTTCAACGGCGATTCGGCGCAGATGCGTCGAAGCTCCTTCACCATGTCCTTCTCCTGGTTGGTCCCGCTGACGTTCACCGCCTGTATCATGAACCTGCTCGCCACGATTCGCTCGTCGGTCTCGTCGAATTTCACGTCCAGGGAGAAGCTGCTCTTCGGGAACAGCCAACTTTCTTTCAACGTTTTCATAAAGTCCGTCTCGTTCCCGATGTCGATCTCGCTGTTCTTCGTGTAACTGAGGAAGCTCCGCAACCAGCTTTCCGTGTAAATCGGCGCGCTGCTGATGTATTTGCTTGCCTCCAGAGACCTCGTCAAGTTTTCCATCTGCTGCTGAACGATCGGATCGCTGTAATCGTATTCGCCGCTCACCACAACCTGGAACACGGAAACGCGGGAACGCGAGGCGTTGGTGTTTGTTCGTGTTTCGAGTTTCGAGTTTCGAGCATACCTGTATTCTGTACGGGAACTCTCTGAAGTAGTAGTCCTGTCGGTCGTAGAATACGATCGAGTAGGAGTCGTTTTTCGAGAGCTTGCGTCGATCCAAGCCTTCCTGAAGAGTCGTCAACCCGTAGAGAGCGCCGGCTAGGTAGCAGGCGAATATCAGAATGACCACGACCTTGACGGGCCGACAGTTGAGCGCGGCAGCCAGGTAGTCGCGAAAGAAGCTCATGCAACCGTGTTCTGGGTTATCCACCGGGTTGTACGGGTCATCCCGGTCAACGCCTCCAGAGCACAGCGCCTTGTACAGCCAGGATCGATTCGCTGCGCATTCAGATTTTGTAATAGATTCGGTTTACGGTTTACGGTTTATCGTTGCTCGAGCTCGAGATGCCGAGAATTACGATAAACTTGGACAACGCCGACCGCGTCCGCCGATGTCGCGCCGGAGAAAGTCCAGCGAACCAGTTACGCAACGGTCAATGATCTAACGAATTAACGACTCTGAAGCGTAACACGCGACGCGTGAGCCCGCGAGCGCGCTTTCGTGACGTAACGCGTTCCGTTGCGTCGGCGATCTGGACTTTCCGCGAGATCGAGACCGAAATCGAAATTGAAATCGACATCCAGCGGCAAGTACGTTCCGACAACGGTGAAAGTCGAGGACGCCCGTAGATCCCGGTGCTTTTCTCCGTTGATCGGCTCTGTGTCCCTCAACGTTGAAAATCGTTTGCGTAGCCGTAGTCGTAGCCGTAGCCGATTCCGGCGCGGCGCGGCGCAACGTTCCCGAAGAGTGAAGAGGAGGATAACGCTCGAGCCTCGACAGCCGATCGAAAAGTTTCCTTGTTACGTTTATCCTCGTAGACGTTAACGTTAACGTAGAAAGTATGCGGCCAAGGAAAATAAATGAAAGTTCAAATAAAAACACATCGAGAGAATGATACGTTCTCGGCTCGTGAAAGTATTCCGGGTAACGTCTTCTTTCCCCGCGAACGTTCAACGTTCGCCTTTCATTCTCAACGATACGAAGCGCGTTCGCGCGTGTCTGTGCGCGCACGCGAACGCGCGAACATTTGAGTTACGTTGGATGTAGTAACCGGTCGAAACGAGTAACGTGGCTCGCTTTTACCATGAAAATTCTTCGACGACGATTGCGTAACGACGAGAACGCGTATTATCGGCAACGAGTTCCGTTTCGACGTTTCTTCTTCGTGCTTTCATGCCACCAATTATCGGGGCTGATCCCGCGGGGCTGCGATCGACCGGCAACGGCAACGGCGACGGTAATGATAATGATAATGACAACGACAACCATATAACGGTAACGATGCCATGTAATTGCGATCTATCGGCGCAACGTCTATCCCTTCGAAAAGAAGATACGCTAATTAATTATTTGCAACTCGCTTCTCTAAACTGTTCCACTCTACTTGCTCCGGCTCCCTTTCCATTGCTTTCTTTCGTCTCGAACGCGAACCGAACGCTTCTCTGCGAACGATCCGACGAATAAAATACAAGGCAAAAACTTACAAGACTTGGAGAGCGGCTGCACCTTGCAGCATACCAGGCTGTGGAGATTCTTCTGCTCGCAGTACCCGCTGATAGCTACGCATCCGGTGAAGAAGGTCAAATGGAAAACGAACGTGAAGACCACAGCGAATCCTGAAACGAGCACGACACACCTTAGTATACTTTTCGATTCGTGGATTGTGGACACTTTCGATTTTGAGACTCACCGGAATAGATGCAAAAGATCTGCACCGAAGGGAAAGGCGACAGTATCCCGATGAAGAACGATATCATGTCGGTCAGAGACGTGATCGTTATCGATACAGCTGTCTCGCTGAGAGTCGCGGCCATCCTTTCCGGTACCGGTTTCATTATACTGGTTCGTCTCCAAGCCGCCAACATCACGAACGTGTCATCGATTCCGATACCTATAGTTCCCCCGTAATCCAATTTTCGGTTACAATTGTTCCTACGTTTCACCTAGTCTACATTAGCCTAGCCTGGCGATTGATTTCCCCGTACACAGATACGTATCGGTGTACATCGGGTTGCCGTTAACTCCGCCTTTTGGCGAGGCCACGGCTCGGCGCGGAAAAGCGAACTAAGTACCTGCACGTCGCGTCGTTGCCCACGGGCTCAAAATCTATTCTCCCGAGTGTTCGCGACAGGATACGCTGGGACAATTCGGTAAGATAATTAAACGAGTTATTTGTCGAGGTTCGACATTCGCCGTATGCCGTTATGGCAATCGCGAAGCGGCAGTTAGTGCGCGCGCAATGAATCAGAATTGTTGGTCGTCTGGTGATTCACCCGGTCGCGACCGTTTACATTTTGACGACGATTTATAGCGTGCAATAAACGTCGGGCGTCGTTTATTCAATTTCGCGCAAGGCCGTTCGCCGGAAATCTTTCCCGTCGGTCAATCGAATTTCTCGAGTCGGGAGCGATCGGTTTGCAAAACGCAAAACGTTCCATTTTAAAGGAATCTATGTTCCAACAGCGTCGAATATCGTAGATGCGGAACGCGCGTTACAGATTTACTAACCATTCGATCGATTTCCGGGCGTAATCTTCGATCGCAATATAACCAACTCGCTGACGAAACGATTTTTGCAACATTATCCAGGCCCGTTCGACTTGATCGCAGCCGAGAGTTACACGCGGAACCATCAGCGACCGGACGGTGATTTACGTGAAAAGCGGAAGTCTCCGGGCTTTTCTCTTTGGTCACGGTTGCCTGAACCAGCCGTCGACCAAAGTCGCTTCGTTATCGGTAATGATTGCGCGCCGGCCGGCTACGTTCGATCGTACCCTGGCGAAATCCCTCCTATTTTGTCTCCGTTCGTTTTCGATCGACGATCGCGTCGTTCAAAGTTCTGCTCGTAGACTGTAGACGTCCGAAATGTCGGGGGAACGAGGCGAGGGGCCATGGTTACTCATCACGGTTATTCGCACTCACCGATCATGAGAAAAGGCGCGGCCAAGTTCAGGCCGATGAAATCCACTCCTAAGTAGATGCAGAGGCCGAACGCGGCTACCGTGGCCATCGCAGCCGACACGTTGCCCAAAAGCCCCAGCCAAGGTTTGCTGCGTACCCAATCGGTCATCATACAGGTCACCACGGAGAACAGGGCCATCAGCACGAACGTGCTGAAGAAATAAGGCACGATCGTTTTCGTGTTCTCCTCGAGTTCCAGCTCCAGAGTCCTGGAGGCGAATCTCGCGGTAGCGATGTGCTTGAACACGCCGCTCTCCTCCGCATTTTTCACGGCGTCGAGGAACGCTTCTTCCCAAGCTGCTCCGCTGTTCGCCGAACAAGAACCAACAAAATTCTTTTATCAATTCAACTATCCGTAATAAATGTCTATGCCTGAACTTCTGTCCAGACAGTAGATTCTGGTCAACTTACACGGCATCTTGACGACCGTTGTCGGCCGTTAGAAAGTACGCCAGCTGCAACGACGGTACGGACTCTATCACTCGGTCCTCGTTTATCACGCTACCACCGAAGTAAACGGGTAACAGGTGGATGTCCCAGGTGACCGGATTCAGCATCACCGGGAACGTCAGGTTCAGTTCCCTCTTCTCCACGTCCCTAAAAAATGCTACCGTCTATCTCTCCTCGCTGAACTCGAACTCGAAAGAATCGCGAGCAATTCCTCGTCAGATCGCAATCTTATCGGCTCGATACTTACTCTATAATATGGCGAAGATTCAGAATGTCGTTGGTGAAGCATTCGTCCAGCCATCTGGCGCAGATCTGCTCGTAGGTGAACTCTTCGCCCTCGTAGGTCGCTCGAGCGCTTCTGATCATGTTGTCCAGTTGCATCAACTCATCGAACACCGCTGTCCTCAGCAGATTATTCACTCCGTCCTTCGAGGTGATGATCACGT
Organism: Lasioglossum calceatum; assembly: GCA_963966675.1. Taxonomy (NCBI): domain Eukaryota; kingdom Metazoa; phylum Arthropoda; class Insecta; order Hymenoptera; family Halictidae; genus Lasioglossum; species Lasioglossum calceatum. Next base: position 2,245,514 of record OZ016548.1, read on the forward strand.
GGCCGAAACGACCTGCGAAAGGAGCGTGCGAGAGCTTAGCTCAGCCGAAGGGCCTCCGGTTCGCCGATGTTCCTGGACCGAGTATTGCGCGAGGTATACACGCGCCAAGCCAAACCTATCGGGACGTCGCGCGTCCTTGGTAACAATCCCCGAATCCCCAGTGAAATTACACGCCGACAAAGTGCTCGAAACGAGGAAACGAGGCATGTACTCGCTTACTTTCTCCTTGAACTTTAAGTTCGAAGAGAGCCGCGCGTCGCTTACGTAAACGTTCATTTTGGCCCGAGATAATTCCGATCGCGATAACGAGCGAGTCGGGTGAGGTCGGTAAGATCGAATCGGGTTGCAAGCAAACGAACAAGGCTGTTCAAGGAAGTTTGCGATCAACGACAGGATCTATGTATACATATGCATATGTATGAAGAACGCGAGAAGAGCAGAAGAGCGCGCGATCGATCGTCGCGTCGAGCGTCGACGGAAGCAAGTTACTCGAAACTGATAGAAATCCGTTGTTCGTCGTTCGGAAAGGCTCACCTGGCCTGGTGATGCGACCCAGGTTGAATCGATGACTGTAATTGACCTTGAAGTACTGCTCGACGATCGCTCGTTCCATTTTGCTCGGCCCATTTGTCGGCGAAAACAGATACTCTGGATCGATCTCGTAGTGGATCCTCTGATAGCCGGTGAAGCAAATGAAAGCTACCAGAACTGGGATCACCACGAAGTAGCCGGGATGCTGACCCACCACGAAGCCCAACTTGTGGAACGTTCGGTTCAGGAACTCGTCCACGCAGGTAAAGTTCTTCCACATCTGCGAAAAACACGAAATTCAGTGAACAACTACGTCTAACGGGTAGAAAACGGATCGATCGCAGCTGCGCGCATCCAACAAATCCGAACCGAGTCGTCTCGAAGCCGCGTAATCGCCGAATCGAATAATCCTCGTCGTTTGTAGTAGTAGCGTTTGTAGCGGTGTCGCAATCACGAATTAAAAAGGCTGTAACCGACGCGACGTTACGTTCAAAGCGATTAAACGCTTTCTCTCTCCCTCCGACCCCCTCTCTCATTCTTCTTGTTACGACCTAGGAAATTACAGGTGCGAGACAAAGAGATTAAAAAGCTTGTTTTGCCTCGCCTCGCCTCGACTAGGATCGAGAAAAAGAGAAAAACGGTCGAGCCGTAGAAAGCAAGACTCTCTTGGGCCGCGCGCGTACGCTTGGTCAATACATTCTTCGAAGCAGAGACACCACGGATTCTATTAGAAACGCGCGAGCATGTATAGGTACGAGCCTAGTGCTCGTGCCGACCAATTTTACCAAGGCAAAGAATACGCGCCTCGTTTTTTGCGATAAATTCTCGTTTTATGAGAAATAAACGGTCCTGAATCGGTGAAAGGAGAGAGAGAGGGAGAGACTCTGTGGCTATTCTGAGAAATTCACAACGTCGCACAGTGCGTTGAGTCAATGGGATTTTGGGACAGAGATCATAACAGTATCATTCAGTATCGGTACAGTATTATTTTCTTAGAAATGTATGCCTTCAACGTAATCAACAGGCTCAAAAACAGTTCGAATGAAAGTAAAAACCTTTTTCTTTGTTCGTGGTTACTTGAAAACCATATCTCGAAGACAGATTTATTGGTAATAGATCGCTCAGAATGTGAAAAAAATCGTTTTTTTAATTATCGGGCAGCTGGGGGCAGCTAATTTTCGTGTAATCCTAAGAACCCTCCGGTGACGACATTGCATAATAACGCGGGAGTTCATTTTTTGATTTTCGTCCCATGACAACGCACGGTGCGTCGCGCGACGGCGAGAACCCCAACGAAAGGCGAAAGACGCAATACGAAAGGCGAAGGAAAGACGGAAGGAACGGAGACAGTATTAGTGTCCGCGGCGAATGACACGAACTGACGACGCGACGACTCACGCGCGTCTCTCGTCAAACAGCACGCTCGCAATTAGTTTAATAACGTAGACATCCGTCCATCCGTTGATCCGTCTATCCTCGAACAACCGGAGCGCGGTAGATCGTTCGCGTGTATCCGTCATCTTCGAGCAATCGTCTGCCTTCCGAACGGAATCGATCCGGCTAGCCCAGCGTGAACACGGGCAGGGCCACCTTAACCACAGGGCTAAATGGGCTAAGCCCCGGGGCGCAAGCCTTTTGGGGGCGGCAATTTTCTATAAATTTTATGTTCTTTTATAGTGTAATGGTAATAAATTGACTTTTTCTAGTTCTGACACTTTTGTATAACTTTGTTGGTCACCCCGCTCCCGCTAGCCATCCCGTGTATTTTCTTATGAAGAGGGGCGCATTATTTTTAGTAGCCCACGGGCGCCGAATATCTTAAGACGGCCCTGAACACGGGTGATACGAAAGCTCGGGGTTTCGCACTCGCGAGTAGCCGTAACCGTAATCGTAATCGGTGAAACCGATCAGACGGGCTTTGGGGCGAAACAATTTGGACGAGCATGATCGAAGACGCGCGCAAAAGCAAACAGAGCGGTCGGACTTGACCCGAATCGGGTCGTAACAATGGGTATGCGTTTAGCATACCGACGCGACACCGCGACAAGATCATCGCCGATTGTTAATTCGAAGCAAGATTACGAGATTGCGAGATTGCGTGATTGCGAGAGACGCGAACCTACTTCCGCAGAATATTCGTCATCGCCTAGTCACTGTTTACGAAACTATCCTTCTTCCACGAGGCAGAGGGAACCCGCACGGTCGCTTCGAACTAGAGATACGGGGATCAAATGACCACCCACCGCAGCAGCAGCAGCAAAGTACGTATATCCTGCCTGTTTTCATTCTTTCCTGACAAAGGAACACCTCTCTCGAGAGATCGTAACGCCCGCATCCAGGATACTCGAACGTTCCGGAAGTGGTCTGTGTTGGAGTGATGGGCTATATAGGTATTTAGGTTTTTGGTCGGGTGTCTGTTTCAGACAGAAACAGCTGATCTCTTTACATTCAGAGTTTCCGGATTCGCTGAAAGATGCGATTGGGTCTGGACGAGGATGCGATCGCGGACGACTTTCTAAAACCGCTTGCACTCGATTCCATGGCGGTGCTCCGCACGCGTGCCGCCTATGTACCTCGTACGATATACTGCCGGTTCAGAGGCCAACCGTCGCAGACGTCACCAAGATCTTTTCTCCATCCCGGAGAAAGTAACCGGCCATTGGGTAACAGAAGCGCTCGTCAGCTCGCGCGCCTTGTTCGATCTCGACGATTGGATAACGTCCACGTAACGCGATCGACGGGGCCTCTTGTTCGTCTTCCATTCGCCTTTTGTTCGAAATCGTAACATGCTCGTAACCATTCCAACATTTCCAGCCTAGGCAATTAATCGTACGAATTACGCAATATTGTAAACTCGCGCCGTATCACCGAGAATCTCTCCGGTTCTGTCGTTCGGAAAACATCGATCTTGTTCCGTCTTTATTCTGCTCCACCGTTATTCCAATTATCCTCGAGAAAGAAACCTTGAAAGCGGGACATTGTACAGACCTATCCATGAACCAAATAATGATCGAAACGACGACAAGGCAGCCTCGGCGATTCCGGTCACGCGGCCGATCGTGCACGTCGGTGAGAATATCAACTGGTTAATTTCACTGGACGCGGTCCTTGTCCCCGAAATTCGTCGCGTCGCGCGTCGGCCGCCAAGCACAAACCGCTGCTGCCCTTCCTTTCTCGGTTAGCGAAATTTTCAAGGCGTGAGGCATCCGTCGAAGCTTTTCGAGCTTTGCTGTCCTCGTGTCGCGTGTCACAGCGGACGAGAAGAATCGCGACTTTCCGATCCCGGGTCTGAAATCCCACGAGAAAATGATATTCCTCGAGGAGGAGGGCTACGCACGGAATTTCTCCTCTCGTGAGAATAGAGACGAACAATTACCTACATACGTCGTATCGCGTCCGAAGAGGCACGCGACTACCAACGACGAAAGTACCGTTTATAAATAATAAAATGGGAAATTCTCTCGGCGCTCGGTCACGGCATGCTTTCACACCGACACGCTCGCGATCGTTTAAGGTGCTTTTACGGCGGTCCTCCGCGGCACGGGCCGCCGGGGCCTTTTCTCGTAAATTTTCGTGCGGGTCAACAGGCCCGCTGTTCCCCGCTGTGCGTGCCAGAAAAAGAGGTCTCGTCTCTTCACGGTTCGTGTAGGTAAACATTAGCTTCCCTCTAAGGCGGTAGGATACCTTCATTTTGTAAGTAACCGTGAAGAGACGAGACCTTTCTTTCTGCCACGCACAGCGGGGAACAGCGGGCCTCTCGACCCGCACGAAAATTTACGAGAAAAGGCCCTGGCGGCCCGGGCCGCGGAGGCCCGCCGTAAAAGCACCTTTACGCGCCTCGAGTGTCAAGCAAAGCCGTGCGTTCGTCCTCGTACCACCTATCCGCTCGAAAATATTGCTGCACCAATTACAAACAAAGGATCCAGGATTCGATTCGATCCGATCCGTTTCGATTGCAAACCGCGGAGCCATCCGCGACCGCTGATCGGTGTCGGATCTGCGTTCGAATAGGAGGAAAACTTTGAAATGTCGGCGAGGTGGGGCGAGACGAAGCGAGGCGACACTCGCGTATTCGAAAGGAATAAAAAGACGAGAAAAAATCTGATGGAAGGTTGTTTGTCGCGATCAAGATTTTTACAGGTTTATATTTTTGCAGCGGTCGGGACACCAAGGAAAACGGCGCGGTGCAATCCATTACGAAATCACCGACGCGACTGTTCAACGCTACGAACCCTGTCGCGGTTCAAACGCGGCCCGTCTCGATCCAGCAGCCTCGCTACGAGAATTTGTCCTCACGGGGCACTCGGCCAAACATTCCACCTGTTTCGCGACTGAATTTCACGCGGTCGGTCCCAACTAGAGCATCGGACAACTATCGGGCAGAATCGGGTTCGCAAGCACGATTTCGGATTCACAATCCGACCGCGAAAGTCTCGACACGATTTCAGGTTGTATCAGAGCGGAGCACGCTTGTACCGACCTTACGTGAAACGAAAGTAAGCGCGGCCCCGCTCGGTCGTTGCCTAATCATTTCCACGCGCTCGGAACGCAATTTTGTCGACGGACGAGTGACGAAAGAGCATCGATACGCGGCTGCACGCGCACGTGTCTCTTTCAAAATCGAAGAAAAGGGAAAATTGGTATCCGGTGTGCGTGCGTCTCGAACGTTGCTCGAACGTTGATCGAACCTTGCCGCAACCTTGTTACAACGTTGCTGGGACGGAATCGTTACGTTTACGAGTGTCGTAAATACGGTCTGCCGTTTTTCATTTCAAATAGAAATGAAAAACATTTCACATTGTGTGACTTGGTTGAGGAAATTATCACGGCTGGGAGCGACAGTTACGGTTGTTTCGAGATGCGAAACCAATGCACCGTAAAAAGTAAAAATCACGATTCCCCGACGATTTCCTTATCGGCTTCTCGCAAAATTCATTCCGCGAACGACGTTTCTCCGCGAGGGTCCGACAAAAACGGAGTCGAGTCCGAGATAAATCGATAAACCGGCGAACCATTTACCATTCACCATTTACATAAGCTTCCCCCATTTTCCTAGGGCGAGCGGAGCCACAAGAAATCGTATCCTTTCTTCGCGAGCGTAATTGCACGCTTCGAAACGGTCTCGATTCTCGATGCGTTATACTTTGCATTTCGAGGAAGCGGCGCGTCGCAACTTTCCCGCTCGCGTCGCGAACGATTGTCCGTAAATTGTAAACGACCGTTTTGTCGGTTGTTTCCGCGATCGTAAAGCACACCTTGCGAATCACACTCTGATCTACAGTTTCGGATTACAGTTTCTGTTCCTTCGATCGTTGTTACGCTCGCATCATCTCGCTCGGAGAGCGATCGCGATCGACGCGAGGAATTTTCAGGAATCGTCACGCGACAGCCTCGTTCCGATTTTTCCACGACTGACCCCGTCGGATTTTGCAAGACTGTTCGCCACCATCGGGCGAGGATAGATCCAAGGGAAAAAAGGGCACGCGAATGCATAATTTCTGTCGTTTGGTTGGTTACGCCCGTTGTCTATCTTGCTTGGTGTGCAAGCGGTGTGCAAGCAGTCAGTCCTCGAGGTCACGTGAAACGACGCGACGTTCTTCTCGATCGGCAATCCATCTGGATTGTGGTACGGTCGTTATCGTACCGCTCTGCGATAAACGACAAATTGGTTTAATTAATACGCGACCGCAACCGCGACCGCAAGAGTCTTCTTTTTCTGTCCCGTTGTTCTCCACGAGATCGCACATTCCTCTTCGTATTGGAACTAAGGAAAACAAACGAACGTTTAGTCGACCGAAGCATCTGTAAATTTGTTCGTGAAAAACCGTAGTCGCGTAACCGTCCGTGGCAGACAATAATTAAATAATAGTTATGCCGGCCGTTGTTGCGCAAGCTGCGAGTCAAAGTGAAAGCGCGTTAATAAATAAAAACCAACATTTTCCAGATATTCATGGAAGATCTGCGAACGATCCTTACGTCGTAAAATTTCGCTCGAATCACGATTCGGTGAGCTGATTTTCCGCCTACGAGAATTTTCATTATACATAACTTGTCCGTTCGCCGTTCGTTAGAAATTCTGCTACGCGTTCTGTTATAGCGCTCCAGAGCATCGGCGAACACCAATCTATTCGAATCGCGAACAGCCTTCTCTCGAGTTTCTCCGACAGTTTACGCGACTGGAATCGGTAAATTTTCGCAAACAGAAGTCGATTGCTGTTGGAACTATCACCTAGTGGATCTCAAAGCGTCGACGACAAGTCAAACCCGGAGAAAAATCTTCCGAGACCGATTCGAGCAGAGGAAACGGACGCGCGAGTTTTCATTTTAGACCGTGAACCAGACGAAAAGTCCCATCTAGGGATTGCAATCCCGCGTCGAAATTTCCCGAGTAGGGATTGCAATCCCGCAAAGCGGGATCCCGCGTCGAAATTTCCCGAGTTTCATGGCTCTGCGCTCTTCACTTTAAAAATTAAAATTTTTTTTCTTATATATATATATTAAATCGAAGAACTAAATCCTCAGTCCCGCGGGATTGAAGTAAACCCCACATCAATCCCGCGGGATTGCAATCCCTAATCCCCAATAATATATATATATATAAGAAAAAAAATTTTAATTTTTAAAGTGAAGAGCGCAGAGCTATGAAACTCGGGAAATTTCGACGCGGGATCCCGCTTTGCGGGATTGCAATCCCTAGTCCCATCATACCAGTACTATGCAGTACCAGGTGGCAGCAAACAAACGAAAATGAGTCGACAGGGGTCCGACGCGACGCGGGACACGTCATTTTTTCCGCTGCGATCGTAATCGCTTACGCGGATCATTGTTTCAGGTTCTCTTGACGTCACTGCGAATCGAGAAACGTGACCGTTGTGGCAATATGCCTATTCGATCGTTTCAGGATCGCCGATCGATCTTTCGGTCTCGGCTGACGTTATCGAAATTCGTCCATCGTCTTTCCTACCAGCAGTCGACAATAGCGTGCGGGTGTTTTTCGAAAATCTTCGAGGTGGCGGACGCTCATTACGAAATGTGATTTTTCGACAATTATTGTTTGCCTCGCTACCGCGGATACGCCACCGACACGCGCGATTAATCGATTGCACGGCAGATATTGTTGATCCGCGATGTTCCATGCGTTTCATTCGCGTCTCATTCGCGTTTCCCGTCACGTTCGACGGGCTGCGAACGAACGTGCGAGGAACGCGAAACGCGCGATTGCGAGCAACCACTCGACGAGACGCGGTCGAGGCGCTTAAGTCGAAATGATCCATAGGTCGGCATGCGAGACCGTTTTTCACCCCGTAGACACCCTGCATACATTTTTCACTTTATAACGAACCAACGAAACAGTTTCCTGTTTCGCGCGAGTTGTTATTCCTCGGCCAGCTTGCACACCGCGGAGTTGTTCGCATTTCCAACAACGATATTCGACGACTTTCTAACGATTTTGGTCGTTCGCCAGGATTAACGAGCGCGGGTGAAATTGATACGGCAATCAGCGTTAATAGTTTTCACGGGGTCCTTCTAAACCGACGAAGGAATCGATGGTTCTATTGGCGTGCTTTCTTGTGAAAGCCGCTGGTCGATTTTCCTTCGAATCAGTGGCCATCGAATCTTTTCGATCGATCGACCACGATTAATTATAATAGCTACTGGAAGCGATTGGTCTTTAGTTTGCTGGCCTGAAGAACGCGCACGCACACGCGCAAACTTGCGTCAGAGAAAGAGAGAGAGAGAGAGAAAGGGAGAGTAGGGACACCTGTTCGCGAGAAGTTGCTCGACACGATGCGTCGCGCGGCGGATGCGGTGATTTCGAACGAAACTATACTACAATACAAGTACGTATGTATACGTATCGGTGATCGGGAAGACCGATGCTAGAATCCCCGGAGTTTTCTCCGATCGAAAACGAGTGAGGAGAAGCGGAGCGAGCTGTGGTCGGCGGCGATCGAAAGCGGAGGAAAAAAGACGTTAAAAATAGAATGGAAGATATCCCCTTGACGGTGGATCCGTCGATAACGAGTTATCCCCTCGTAATTCCCCTCTGCACCGAGGTCAACAGTTTGTTACGGGGACGGTCGTGTTCCGAGAGGGTACCGACGCAACGGCGACTCGTCTCTCGGTTCGGTTCAGCTTGGCTCGGTGGTTGATTGACCGACCGACGACGCGCATTCAATCACATGCACGCCGTGTACAATGTACAGCATACCTTCTCGAGGATAACAAGAACAATCGAGTACATTAAAACCAATGACAACGAATAATACTGTTGGCGCATCAACATCAACCGGTGTGCCGAGCCGCGTTTTCTTCTCGACCGTGCCATTTCCGTAGAATTCGTAGAATTCGTCGAATTCTTTTCGGAGAAAGTGGCACGTAACGCTTTTTAAAAATAGCTCGACTACCTTCGACTTTCGTATATCAATTTCTCAATCCTACTATGTACCACCGTCTACGACGCGGTACGATCATTCATGCTCACGAGACACGGACCGAGCCCTCGAAACGTTACAAAGAATCGTTCGTTGTCAACGACGTGCCCAATTGACCAGAAATTTAAGGACGCCGAGGGGTCTCCACGCGCGAATACGCTCCTTTCTCCTGAACGCGATCCGGACATAAACGAATGTCGTTGAACTCGCGTTATAAAGTTACGAAAGTTTCGATAAACCAAACAATGCTTATGCTTGAACAAATAGCAACGTAACGTAACAACGCACACGAAGACGAGTTTCATTCGAGTTCGTAGCATAGCAAAATTGAGACTGTCCCCTAACGATCCTCCTTCCTTTCCCTTTTCCTCTTTCCCAGTCTTTTGTGCGCGCGACGATAAAGAAACTTCCTGTGATTTGTTAAATTGTCTACAGAACGAACACAGAGAGAACACACCGTTCGAATCGTTAAATCGTCGACCAACGTACGCTCCCGACACAAACTGCCTAACTCGATAAGCGATCTACGAGAAATCGAAAGTCCAGAAATCGAACAAATAAAACTGGAGAACGGGAGCAGGAACGCGGTCGGGATGATTACGCGGCTGGCTCGAGCCTCGAATAATATCGATTTTACTATAAAACTTCGGAATTGGAAAAACCGCTCCTTTCTCGTTTCCCGATTGATACATTCATGGATCCATGGACCCGTGACACTTCCGAGTCGTCTTATCGTAAGCACGTGTATGTAGGTTCTAAACGCGCCGCGGCAAACGTCTAGCGTTACCCCTTGCAAACGTCTGCCAAAGAAATAACCGAGCGGTTCGCAACTCTTGACGGAAAACCCGAACAGTTCTTCGACACCTGATGTTGCGAACCGGTATGCAAAAACTCGAATGTTTAAACATACATGTTATCGTCCCAGTATGCACCAGTGAAACTTTAACCGGTGGACACGCCGAGACGCCGCGCGCCGCGCCGCAGGACGCCAGAGACGCGTGGAAGCTCGCAACGCGATAGATCTCGGTCTCCGATGACTCAAAACAATCTGTACTATAGTATCGAGTCTCGGTTTTCAGCATTGGTCGGTGCAACGTGCAACGTGCAACGTGCAACGAACCGGGTTACGAAGTTACGATTTACGACCCAACTCTCGATACACGTGTACACACGCGCACGCACGCACAAACACAATTCTTTCGCAATTTCGCACAATTTTCTTGCAGATGCCTCGAAGGAATAAACAACGGACAAACGCGAATCGTGTGTACGTATGCGTGCACTCGCGTTACTTTCTCAAATCGGGACCACATTCTCGGGAAACGAACGTCGCGAAACGTCTCTTATATTTGGAACCACTCGTTTATGCGACAAGTAGCTCTAACCTTGTGTCGTTTCGAATCTTCTTGTTCGAACAGGCCGAGCAGTTGTCCACGCGAGTCGATCACGCCGTACAGAGTTTCCTTGTTGTTCTGGGTAGTCCCGGTAGTCCCTGATGTTCATCCGCACCTCGTTGATTCCAAGCACCGGCGAGTCATCGTCGACGATCCAATCAACCGACGAGAATATTGCGAACGGGTTCGAGTTTGAGAAGTAGCGCGGTGAAATGCTCGATTCGAACTGAGCGGCGAGACTCGCGCCACGCCGCCAGCCGCTAGCCGCTAGCCGCGAGTTCTCATTCTCGTTCTCGGTCTCGGTTGCGAGCTCCTAGCCAGGACACGCGCCTCTAGTCTTTGCTCCCCAGCTCTCTCTCTCTCTCTCTCTCTCTCTCTCTCTCTCTCTCTCTACATCCTCTCCCCCCACCCTCCCCTTAACGCAATTCCTTCGGTCCCGCCGGTCCTCCTCGGCCGAGAATTTCATTTTCTTATCTACCTTCTTTCGCAATTTGCCGGCCGGATGCGGAGCTGGCCGACTTTTCGAAAAAAATATTTCAACCTTGCGCTCGATATCGGGATATGTAGTATCGACGCGAGAATTAAGCAGCGGACCCAGCGATGTAACGCGCGCGTCTATCCACATCCACATCCACGCGGTAGACGGAAGCAATCAACGTCGTTGCGCGCTTATCTAGTTTGATACTTCCTTCCCAGCTTACGAACGATCGTACAACAGCAACCGCGTAAGCTGACTTTCTACGCTTTCAGGGACCGCTGCAACTGTGTCGTTGAACTCGGACTGTCGTCGAAACTCGAAACTCGAAACGGATCGTCTCCGCGTCAAATCAGCTTTAGGGCGTCTCGAGACGTCGCTGGGAATATTTCGATCGGTGACTCGGCCGCATCCTCTGGTTTCCGGACGGACCTCGATAACACCGGACCACGTGTGACGAGCGACACAACGTGTTGGAATTTACGTAACGAACGTGAGCGCAATCCGTGGTAAAATTGCGAGCGGACGGCGCGGTTACAACTTATACCCTACAACTTACAACTTAGAATTTACAAGTTATAAGCGACGAACGCCAGTCGACTGATTTTGGAGCTTTCGTTCGCGGAGGGAAAATTCGAATCTCGAAGAGTGCCTTCGGACGCCAATCGATCCGGAGAACGTGCGTCAGTAAGTACAATAGCTCTTGGACGACGAGACGCGACGTCGGTTGGCGGATAATGGCGCGACAGAGGACAAAAGTAATTCTCTGCGAAACAAAGCGAGGAAACCATGCCCGAAAGAATAGCTGGTCGCCGCTTCGCGACGGCAATCACCAAGGTCACGAGTTTCGAATCGCGACGACGATCAATCTGCAATAAAGAACACAGGCCCCATTCGCAACAATATCGCGGCTTTCCGCTCGACAATCATCGCGTGAATTCGCGAATTGTTATTACTCCGCTTCCGCGAATCGCTGTGCCGCATGCCGAGTCACATGCCGGTCCAATACGCGAGTACATAGGTATAATATATATGCACGCTGGTTACACCTACACGGCCGAGGCGATCGTTCTATCCGCAATGAATTTAGATTATTCGAAACGCATACAACAACGGATCGAACGAGCTTTTCGTCGCTAAAGTTTCCAGATCTGCGCATGGATCGAACACGGCACAATTCTGCCGGGTGCTGAAACATGTTGGATCGCGTTGAACCGGCGGGGCTCAATCGATGAGATCCGCGAGGCGCTGTCGGGACGAGGCAAAACAAAATAGAGTATTATGAAATCGATTAGAAATCCCGGAGCACAAATGCGTCGAACTCGCGGACTCGCGAGACGTCGAAACCGCAACTTTCTCTCCCTGCCGGCTACAATGATTTTCCTCGTGCATCGTGAATCGTGAGTCGTGCATCGCGACTCGTTCAAGTCACGCGAATACCCGCGACTTTCTCGACAAACCGACGAGAAACCGAGAATGACGAAACGCGATGCGTACGGTGCGAAATGCTTCGTACTTGGGTACACGCACCGACGACGCGACGCGACGCATCTGTACATCGGTTCTTCGGCGCGCCGAGATCGAAAGATCGAGGTGACCGATAATCGCGACGGACCGTTTTGATCCTTGACCGACCGCTTTACCAACGCTTCGCAAACAAACGCGACCACGTTCGCGATCGTGTAAGCGAGCGATGTCGCAAGTAGAACGCTATTAAACGCCATTAAGCGCTACGCGATCGCCGATCGTCGATCGCGACAACGGTGGCAATGATCTTGCCAAGGCTGCAAGATCAACTACGATCATCATCAGCGAGCCGTGCCGCGCCGCATCGCGCTGCCGGTGTCGTTTACGATCGGACACGATGCCGGAGATGCTACGCAGCGCGAGAAGATGTCTGTTTCGCGATCACAGCGTGCCGAAACCAATACACTAGTGAACTTTGAACGACAGGATTCTTGTTGCTTCTATGCCGGCCAACTGCCAAGTTCGGAAACGCCCGACGAAAAGAGTACCTACCGATCAAACTGCTTCTCAGTCGAACCAGTTTCTTCGATTATATCCTAGACCTCGATCGATTGCGAATTAACGCGGCCCGGCCGTATCTCATTAATTTCTGGCCGATCTCCACGTACTATAACTCTGTTACTCTGCATACATATACGCCTTTCCGTTCGGTATGTTTTCCCTTTTACTTTCAAACGCGCGACGTATCCGATTCGTCCAGCTGTTATCCGGGCTGTATTACACGTGTATACGTATTTTCTCTTACGTCAATGTTCGACGATACGTACGGTAACGCGATTTCGATGCGAGTCAGTCGAATCCGCTTTGATCGGAGAAGGGCTGATCTCGGAGCACGTCCAGCCGATCCGATCCGGATCCGCTCTTCCTCGAGTTTCTGCTTCCATCGGAACAGGGTGGTATCGACTGTTACAAGTATTTTCTTTTCTTTCATCTCTTCTCTCTGTTTTGTCCTGGCTGATTTTTCTTTTTCGCCGGCTACATACAAAGCGATCAAACGGATGTTGACGTCATCCGTTTGCTCCAGCAGAGGAGACCGCACCGATGCGCGTGTGCGTGCGTGTACGCGAGTGTGTACGCACGCATACGCGTACGGTCGAATTCGCCACGCGAGGGAGGAACGTACCGTAGCTGTGGAGCGCGTATCTAACCGTAAATATATTCCGTTTAAGGTTGATGGCTAGATTGTCCGTAGTTGACTACGGTTAGTCTCGACTACGGGCTCTCATATCAGGCCAGTTAGCTCGAGTTACGCGTACCTCGGGCTCGTGGAACTGTAATCGGGCGCGTCTACGTCGTCTGCCGACTGATTGCCAATTCAACGCCCCCGCGACGTTGTACCAACCTCTCTGTAGCTGGATCTTCGACCCGAAGAAGCCGGCGACATTCGCCACAACACCGACCGCCGCGTCGCGCCTCGCCTCGCCGCCTCCTCGATCGTGTCCGACGTTTAACGTATGCATGTCGAATTTTTTTACGCTCCGTTCCTGGTTCCGGCTGTACTCCGCTGCCAAAGTGCTCCCCGGTCATACGCGGTCAACCCTGAAAGCATGACCGCTTTGAAACTTTGCAACTGTGTAACTTTACAAGAATCCAATACGCGGTACGCGATGCCCGAGCTCGAGCAACGGTGAAATCAGAACGCGGTGGGGATGAGTAAGACAAGATTCACAGGCATGTCCGAAATCGGAAATAGATACGGCGACGCCTGCGCTCCTTGGTCACCTACTTTTATCCCCTTTAACGGCAGACAACTGCGTTTGACAAACATTCACCCGACCAATGCAATAATGTAAACGCAGGGTTGTACAGTGTACAGTGTACAGCGCACGCGTGTCCGTACACCAGCGGTTTCCAACCGTTATGCTATTATGCCTCCCTAAAAAAAATTTTTTTTAACCGATATTATTATATCGGCACGTTTTAACTTAAAACGGAAAATACTGAAAACTACAATTAACAGGATAATAACAAGGTTTTGGTATAACAATACGAACATGCATATTTATTTTTATATTAAATTACTAATTAAACTACATCTAACGCATCAAATATTAATGCGAGTGTTGTTGTTGTTTATTGGCACAAAGTTTATCAAATCTTGGGGGCAATGTGGAGAGTGCCACTCGTAACACTTTTTCGAGTATTAACCTGGTTCGATATTTGGTTTTCATCGCAGCCAGTGCCGAAAAGCCCGCTTCGCATAAATAACACGTTACAAACGGTAGAAGCACCTGCATTGCTTTGCAATACAAAGATTCATACTCTCCGCTAAGATTCACCCAAAATTGAATTATGGTTTCATTTTGAAACTTTTGTTTCCGTGAGCTGTCGCATGATAATTCTATCAATTTTTCTTTGTCGGTGGTTGTTAGCTCAAATTCGTCTTCTTCATCGTCGATAAATGGATTCTGTATCCACAGAACCTTTGAGAGATCAAGGTCTTTGAAATAATTTGAAAAGTGCAGCACTAAACCATCTAAGTGTTCAATAAAAAGATTTTTGCTTGCTTCAATATTGGCTGTGTCCCAACTCTAGCTTTTTAATGAATTGTAGATATTATGGTATGAACATTAATTTTTTATTAAAAATTTTGGCGCCTCCCCAGTTGGAAACCGCTGCCGTACACAGTGCATAGGCTAACGCGTCTCTATACGGTAGGGCGTCAATTATCCGAACCAATTGGGACCGAGATGGTATGGAAAATCGAATTGTTCCGATCATCGTTTTGTTAGAGCAATCTTTAATTTTTTTTTGTGCTCTACTGTATGAATATGTGTGCGCGTATCTACTCGTTAAGTATTACGACGATACCCTATCTTGGAGCTGTACTTTTTACTAGTGTTGATACTACTGGCGATGGCGTCGAATGACGCGATTCTCATTTGAACTTCACATAAAATGTTCGCAATCAATGATTGTTCCGGCAATCTCGTCGAATGTCGCGCACTTTCGTCGGAGGAATCAACTCGTTCAGAGCGTGCCGGATCGAAATGGATTTAAAACAGAGGGCAGGCCAATAGAAAGAGGGCCGTTCTACGCATGCGGGCTCCGATAACCTACTCCTGTCGCAAGGAACACGGCTTATCTGTCCGCGGTCGCAGAAAAATGGTCGATTAGGGCACCAGTTTCGCTTCCGTTTCATTCGATTCCGTTCTCTGGACCATCGGTAATTCGTAATTCGTAATGCGCGATCCGTGACATCACGAGGGTGCAGTCGTCAAAGTGACGTCGCACAGGTGCAAAACAGTGAGGGTGACTATGACAAGACGTCCACGAGAAACCATTGTGTTAGTCGTACGCTAACGCGCCCCTGTTGCTACCGTTTACGGAAACGTCGACGTTTGCAAACGCCAGAGGAAAACCGGCAGTCCGTCGTGCAATTTCCGTCACGAAACGAGACTCGATAATTTCATTGAGGGAGCTCTCGTCCGTCGGTCCCTGTAAACTTTCTCCTTGCAAGCGTATCCGACATCCGTCAACCGTCAACCGAAAACAACGAACGTCGGGGAAAGTAAAAGTTCAAGTTTCAATCTAGGGTAACGCGACTCGTTTCTCCGTGTCTGGCCAAAGTCGAAAAGAAAAAGCTGTCACCTGTAACCGATTCCATGAAGAACGTCGATATCGTATCCGCGATCGTCGCACGGCAACGTATTCTGCGCCGAGATCCAAGTTTCCGGAGCTCTCCGGATATCTGAACAAGAGACACGCGCAACGAGAAAAATCATTATTTCGGTCGGATGAAACCGAAAAGACGAGACATGTTAAAAGAGATCAGACCGACAGCGCCCTTCGACGTCTCCTCGTTGAGATCTGTACCGATCCTAGGATCACCGAAGGTGTCGAGGAGTCGGCCGAAACCAAACGGTTCCTCCAGCCTATCGGTCCATCGAAACGTCTCTCCTCGGTTTCCGAACGACACGGCGAAAGGATTATGTAGCGGAGTAGCCGATGAGAGAGGATGCATCCTGGAGCGGTGTCGTTGAACCGGATTCATTCTGGTTGTTTGGCTCGGTGCCGGTGCCGGTGCCGGTGTCGGTGTCGGTGTCGTCGTCGTCGTCGTCGTCGCCGTTGCCACAGCCGTTGTCGTCACCGTCGTCGAGGCCGCGATAATCGGCGATCTACCCGCGGTTTGGGATCCGCATCCAGATCCAGATCCATCGTAGAATCGAAAAAGCTTGCAAAATGTTGGCCGAAATGGTGCGACTCTCCTACCAGCATCGAGCATTTTACTGCTACGTGATCCTCAGCGTCTGGATATTCCTGCTCGTTGCCGGTAATTCGATTTCTCGTCTCGTCCCGTTCCGTCCCGTCCCGTTGTTAGCTCGGCTGAAAAAAACAATCATATTCTAGAAAACGCGATTCACTGTACGATATGCATGTGAATATAATATTATACATAAGTAGATTGCGATCTTTATGCAAAATAAAAAATGTTCGCATTGATTGCAGGACACAGGAGCTAGATAAAAATTGTATTCTTCTTTTAATCATCTATGGTTAGATGAAACTAGTACCTTGATGTTCTTAAATGTTTTAACATGGCCACTGCTTTAAATTGTACGTGCCCAGTTTTGCTATAAATGCATAAAATCCGCAGTCTATACATAAGATTATTGTCGTAGCGTCGATATTATGCTACCGATGCGATATCGGAACGGAACGCAGGTTGATCGTAACGTAAGCGGTGAATAGCGAACACACGCGTCGACGCGATTAACCAGCTAACTCGCGCGTACACGAGTTCGCGTTATCGGGTTTGTTGGCCTGCTGTAACAACTGCTGCAAGTCGTAAAGCACGCGTAAACACCTACGCCACACCTACGCCGCCGTTTGCTGCTCGCGTTGATGTTTTCCTCGAAGCACGGAATACTTCCGCCGACCGACTAATCGCCGACGTACACAGCGTACGATACGCATCGATCAAATTCTCTTTCTAAACTCCGCAGGTATGTACAAATACATCGGCATAGATGAGAAGAGTTCCGTGCAGACGAGGGTCCTGGGGAACGACGTTTCCGTTCGAGAATTTCCTAGAAATTTGAAAGCCGACGTGAAAACGAAAAAGATATTCCGATATTGCAATCCGCCCAACGAAATCGTCGCAGAATCAGAAGGTACCTGGAAGCGTCAGCGGCGGTGTTTCCATTTCCAATCGCATTCGCATACGGCGACTCGACTATGCTCCGATTACATGACATTCTTCTGTTTAGGTAAATTGGATGGAAATCTAACGCTGGGCGGTGTTCTGGTATTTATACGGCACGGAGACAGAGGACCGTTGGCACATATTCGGAACATAAGCATAGTAAACTGTGGCGGAGACTTTGCTTCCACCCCCGAATTGGAAAACGTCTATCAAAACTACGTCAACTTCCTTCAGAACATCTCGAGTTACACGAGGACGGCGTGGGCCCAGTTCCTCGGACCGTTTCACGGGTTTCCGATGCTGCCCGCCAACTCCAAGGACTGCAGAATCGGTCAGTTGACCACCTTGGGCGTAGCTCAACTTCTAAAAACAGGAATCGTGCTTAAAAACGCGTACTATCATAAACTGAATTTGGGCAACGGTACGGTGTCCGGGAAAGACGTGATCGTATACAGCACCAGGTATCGCAGGACGGTTCAAAGCGCGGTCGCGCTACTGTACGCGCTCCTGGAGACGGACGGCTTCCAGAATCTGGCCAAGATCGGCTTGCAGGAGAGTCAAAGCTACGCGTTTTGCAATACCGACTGCGCGTGCCCAGCCGCGGAGAAATTCTTCAAGCAGCACGTCAAGGTAAAGGTAATCTCTGAAAATATCGGAAAATATCGTTAGCTCGACTGTGACCGGATGGTCGAAACGATTTCAGGAAATGTCCGACCATCTGAGGTCCCATCCGGCGGTCGCCGAATTGATAAGGCAAGCGTCGAACGCGGTCTTCGAAATCCCGGACCAGGCCCAAACGACGGACCCGAACACGTTGAAGGACGCCCTGTTGACCTACGTTTGCCACGGAGCCTCTTTGCCCTGCGTCGACCTGGACTCGCAACGAATCTGCGTGAAAACCGAGCACGTGACGGGCCTGTTCGCCTACAGCGAATGGGAGTCGAAGCAAGTGGCTAAGAGCAGCAATCGTCGAAAATACGGGTTACTCAGGGCGTACGGACTTCTTCGGAACATAGTCTCGTACATGTTGCGAATCATATCCGAGGCAAAGCCAAAGATAGTACTGTATTCGGGACACGACAAGACTCTCGAATACCTAGCGACCGCTCTCGGTATCTTCTCCGATAAATTGACCATGCCGCACTACGCTTCCCGTTTCGTCATCGAGGTTTATCGCGTCAATTCGAAAAACGAAAATCACGTGGCCAGCGACTTTTACTTCCGCGTGATCGTCAACGGAAAAGACTTTACGCAAAAGATACCATTCTGTAGAAACGCGAATTTCTACAGCGCCAGTTACACCGAAAGATCGGATGCCGACAGAATTCGCAAAGATTCGAAGCTTTGCCCGATCGAGACCATCATTCGTCAGCTTCACGACGACTACTTCGGTCCGTTTAACGCAACGAATTTCAAAGACGCGTGTACCAGCCGCAAACGTGGCTGATTCGACATTATTCCAATTCGACATAATACAGGATAACGATACGTACAAGTTGATCTTTCCGGTCCGAGTCAATATCGAAATGGCTGCCGTACATCCATCGACCAGGACTATCGATCGTTTCGATTGCCCATCTCTGCATATTGTATACAACTAAACAAGTAGAATACACAAGAACCCTGGACACAAGACACAGGACACAGAATATGGCAGAAATGACAATTTACATTCGATTAATGCATTTCAATTTCCAATGTACGCACCAATTCGATTCGCAGTCACACTTCGATCCGCAAGCTGTCCCATTTCCGTATTTTATATTTCACCGCGCGATTCCCTTCAACTTCGATCGAAAATGTAGAGTCAGAGTAGTCGCACGGACCCTGCACTTACCAATGAAAATAATTGTGCATATAGATTTTCGTTCAACTATATGTATATTTCGAGACCATTCTTCGAACAACGAATAATTTGGCGGATGATCGCGTGGAAAATAAATTATAGTAGGAACGAATTATTTTCTATGCGTGTCGCGTATGTAAACATCCAATTGAAACAAATTTTCCGCAGCCTGGTCGTTCTAACGAACCACTCTATTCGTAAGACGTAGTCCCCGGTTACTATGACAAAATCGACACTTTGCTACGAACGTTTCAAACTAACCAAAGTAACAAACCAAAATGATAGTAACGAGATATAGTAGTATGTAATAAGATAAGATTTGCACCGTCTTAGACCGTAATTGTAAATGAATAACAAACGAAAGCCTTATACTTAGGTTACGTTTATCAAAATCGAAACGTAGCTTTAAATATATATATATATATATACGATATCGAGGATATACCAAGTGTCTCGAAATACGCGATACAATTTGAG
The DNA here is from genome assembly GCA_963966675.1 of Lasioglossum calceatum. Taxonomy (NCBI): domain Eukaryota; kingdom Metazoa; phylum Arthropoda; class Insecta; order Hymenoptera; family Halictidae; genus Lasioglossum; species Lasioglossum calceatum. The sequence goes on from OZ016548.1 coordinate 2,265,345, forward strand.
AACAAACAAGTTGCTTTCTTCGGATTGTGTTGGATATTTTACGACACTCTGTAGGGGAGCTAGACGATTGCCATATATTTTATCACTCACCTTCTTGTAAATATGTAAATAACCTCGAACTTTTGTCAACGATGATCGCGTTCGACTTTTTTCGAGCATCGTTTTTAACGACGACAAAATCGTGATTATATAGACAGTGTTTGAAAAAAATATGTACATGAAACGATATAGTAGTAGTACTGTGTATCTTGCTATCTCCGTTTACCGTTAACCGTTCATCGTAATCGTACCAATTAATTAGAATTGTTTTAGACTGAATCAACTTCCTTTCTCAGTGTAAAAATAATCCAGAATCCTGTTCGGAAACGATTACTCTAGCGTGCGGTTAACTGCCGACTGTCGGGTCTTTTCGTCCCAGTCGGAAAACTTCGGGTACTTGCAAAGGGTTGCGACGGCTGTTATTACACCACCGATCAGGTACCGAAACCGAGTTTGCGTTACTGTACGCCGGATTGCCTATTCATAGGCTCGGTCTGTTCCGGCGGTGGACTATCTAAACATCTACATTCTACATCTACGTCTACAGTTATCGCCGAAAACGAAAACAAACAAGAGATTGCACGAGTATCGAATGTTTCTTCATCCAATATATATTCTATTCTATTCTATTCTATTATAGTATATTATATTGTAATAATATTATAGTTGGTCTTTCCTTTTGTTTTTCGTTGAAATATACAAATATACTGAACCAGCACGAATTATTCATTCGGATCTCGCCGGTTTCATAAAAAGTCATTGCATAGAGTTTATTCACAATATAAAAACTTACAGCTGAATAATAAATAAATACTAGACACTTATAGTTGACAAGGCACTGGTTTCGCATCCTCGATAGGACTATAACAGATTACAATTAAAAATAAAATCTATCGCAACTTTGGTAAAACGTGATATATGAGCACAGGTATTTAACACTAGTCGTTCTCGTATCGCCCGGGCGATTCCTTTGATCCTAGTAGCAACTTTTTAACATAGCACACAATACGGTTATCGACGAGTAGGCTTAACGCGCGTTCAACAATTGCAATTACTATCCTACAATTCTATTTATATTTAAATTCCATAAGAAAAATAGATATCGCGAACGATCGAATTCCAACAGAATATTCCTGAATTGAAATGCCCGACGTTCATTCTTACCATTCGACGAGCGATTTTCATGCGACGATGCATTTGATAAACAACATGATATTTCACAGTCTCAGAGTACGTTTGTCATGCTTGCCTCCTCGCGCGTCTACGACTCGGACGCTTATAATACTATTCGGGCTGTATCTGACGATTTCCAGATTCGGCCATGGCTAAACCTAATGTCTGTTGAATATTCCTTAACCGCTGATAATGTTCAAGAGCGTATCCGTCGAAATTAGCATCATCGCTGGAAACGTAGTTGATTAAACAAATATTCGTATGCATTAAGAATCGAGTTTAGTAAATTTGCTTACTTTACGGGCTGTCTTTCTCGAACAGGAGGCGAATGGTTCATGGCAATTTTAGGCACCGGTACATACGACTGATCCACGTTCCACAGCAACGGCTTCACTCCTATTCTTCTGCCGACGCTCGATCTGGTGATCAGCCACTTCATTCTATGGATACTGACGAGAACTACAACCGCGCTCTTGAAACGCACTCTCGGCGACTTTTTGTGCCGGCCTACGTTAGTGTAAGACCGTTGCTCGCTGGTCAATTGCGCGAGTATAGATAACGTGTTCTCCTCCGAAATCTGATAACTACCTATTACGCTCAACAGGTAACGCTTTTGGAAAGTTAGAGCCTTGCGTCTAGAATTGGCTCGCATATATTTCCCATAAAAGTGCATCAACTGCGAAACAGAATTTGTCCGTCTTTCGTACACTTGGTTACATTTTACATACACGCGTATGTTCTATGTATGCATAGAAATATTATATTTACCTTGTCCGTGTAATCTCCACTAATCGCTACGTTCGCATCGTGAGATTCGGTACCTCTTCTGACGCGTGATTCGAGCAATTTGACTCGTTGACCAAGTTGCTCCTTATCTTCCAGCGCTTTCACAAGTTTTTCTTGAAGCATACTTTTCTCGTTCAGATACTTTGTGTTGCTATCGCTGAGATCCTACAAATGAAAATGTTATCGGAGGTGTAATATACAACACGGTATCTGTCTAATTAGTCTAATACCATTGCCGAATACCTTGATCTTTTGAAACAGCTTAGTAGACGTGTTCTTATCGCCAGCGTATCGGCTCTTCGATTCCTTGGTGAACTCCAATTCTCTTTCCGCGGACGATCTCAATTCCTGTTGCAACTCTGCGATCGTATCCCGCAACTTCTTCTCTTCGTCTTTGGCAGCGTACAATTTCTTCAGTAGATTGGTTTCTCTCTCCCTTAGAGTTTCCACCTCTTCCGCCAGTTTCAACTCGCGGTCAAGTGATTCTGTCAATTCCCTCTTGGATTGTTTCATATCAGCTTCCAAGTCCACCTGTCCAACAGACAATTTTGTTAAACGAACAAACGAACGAACGAACGAACGAGGCGCACGCATACCAACCATGACTTCTCTTGTGTTGATAATTTCCCGTCTCAACTCCTTGAGCTGGCTGTGTTCGCTGGTCCTCTGCTCTTGCATTCTGGATTCCGCATCGGACATAGTTTGGATCCTCTTTTGGAGCCATTCGCACTCCTCCTCTCGCGCTTTCATCTCCTCTTTGGTGCGGCTAAGATCCGATTGAAGATGCTCCTTGATCCCCTCGACCAGGACAAGGTTGCTTACCAGTTTCTCCTTCTCCTCGACTTCCATCTCGAGCTGCATCTCGAACCGATTCTTCTCCGTTTGCAACTTCTTCAGAGTGTCCTTTAGTTCCGCGTTATTACGCTCCTCCTTTTCGAAGCTTTCCGTCATCGACAAATACTTTTTCCTCTCGGTTTCCAAAAGGTCTGCCAGCTTTGGCAACTCATCCGTTGACTTCTGGGACTGTACGTGCTCCTTCATCAAACTCAGCTGTATCTCTAGGCTTTTGTGCTCCTGCCGCAACAGTGACAAATCGTTGCGTAACTTCGTCTCGTTAGCCAGAGAAGTCTTCAGCTTGTTCTGAAGGTACTCGATCAGTTCCGAGTCTTGCGCGTGGCCGGTTTCCATCGATCTATGTTCTTTCTCGATTTGGATCTTCAAGTTGCGAACCAAGTTCTTTTCGGAAAACAGTTCCTCGTTGAGCTTCGCGACCTTCTTGCATTCCTCCTCGAGGTCCGACTTCAGCTGGAAGATACGACCTTCGTACTCGGCGATCTGACACTTGAGCATTGCCCTTTCGATCTCCAAGTCGTCTTTCAGCTTTTTCAATTCATCGCTGATTCTATTTGCTTGGCTCAATTGTAATTTTAATTCGCTGCTCCTTTGAACCGCCTCCGGATGTACTCTGGATTGAACTTGGTTCTCCGTTCTGCACACGCCGTCCTCCTGGTCGCTTTCAATGGCATTCATCAATCGCCTGTCGAGATGCGCCGATAAATTCAGTTCCCTTTGCACCATATCCTCGATGTCGGTGTCGTCCTGCGAGCGCTCTGTAAGTTCGATCATCGTAAATGTACATGTATACGTTTATACACCACTTCGATATACGCGTATATTGGAAAATATATAATATACATATAATATAAAGTATACTGTATACTCACGCGCAGCCAATTTTAAATCCGACAATTCCTTGCTCAGCTTGTCTATCACGTTCCTCAACTCAACGTTCAGTTTTTGTTCTTCTTTCAGTTTCCTCCGGAGCTCGACCACGTTACCGGACTCCTTCATTTTATTCTGTATTGTCTCCAACGCTCTATGTAAGCTCTTGCTGTCGTCGTTCATTTGCCGTATCACTTTGTCCTTCTCTTTCAAATATTCCTGCAGATGATGAATCTCCTCGTCCTTTTCGTTCGAAGGCGAGGACGCGCCCGAGAAGCTAATACGCCTGACCATTTCCTCCAGCCGTCTGATCGTCTGATCTCTGTTGTTCAGACCTTCCGTCAGCCTCTGAATCTCGTGTTGACACTCGATAATTTCTTGCTTGAGCAACTCGTTCTTCGCGTTGAATTCGTGCAATCGTTTGTCCTTCTCGAGACTCGCGTTCCTCATCCTCTCCAGCTCGTTCGCGTTCTCTCGCAGCAACGAGGCGCACTTGTTCGCGTGTTCTTGCTCCTTCTCCTTCATATCCTCCCTCAGCTTGTTGTTCTCCGAGTTCAACTCCGTGATGATCTTCTCGTTGATCTGCATCTTGCTTTTCTGTTCCTGGATCTCCGCAGTTCTCAGTTTCAAAACGTTCTCCACTTCTAGAAGGTCCTTTTTGATTTTATTCTCGGACGCCGACGACAATTCGTACTGATTCTGGTAAAAACACTTGTCCCTGGAGAGCGTCTCCACGACTTCTTTCAATTCCGTTTGCAGCTCGTTGTATAGCTTCTGCAGAGACAGCAAGTCTGCCTCGCGCTTCTCCAATTTCTCTGATTTCATTCGCAACTCCTCTCGCACGGCTTCCAGTTGATTCTCCAATTTTTCCATTTCCTTGATGGACTCGTTGATCGAAGTTTGAGCGTGTTTCACGGAAACGGTGCACACCGACGGAACGGGCGACTCGTCGACTTTACCGGACTCCTTTACCGACGATTCTCGTCCGTCCTCTTTCACGTCCGTCGTCGTGTCGCTCTCCTCCGAGGTGGTCCTCGAGTTCAGTTCATGGTGCTGCAACAAATCCATCTCCGAAGACTGTTGATTCGACATGGCCGACAAACTATGAGAACGAGAGCCTAGGTCCAACGGTGGCACGCGTAATCCAATCTTATCGGTGCCGGTACTGTTGCTGTTGCCGGTGGCGGTGGCGGTGGCGGTGCCGGTGGTGGTTGTGGAGATGTCCAAAGGCATCACCGCCGAGTCATCCACGATTTTAACCGATGCGAATGCCGTGGGAATTTTCAAGGTAGATATGTTTGGCAGCATTTGAGTGGAACTGGCAGCCCTTACGGCCTCGGTCGTTTCCTCGCATTCCGAATGAATCGACAGAATGTCGCTCAAGGTACGAGCACTATTCTTAGGTTCCGTTTGTCGAATCAGTTCTTTCAGTTGCGTTTCATCCAGATTCAACGAACAATACAGTTCCAGCTGCTTTTCTTTTTTCGATAATTGATCCTTCAGGTGATCGATCTCCTCGTTCTTATCGGCCAGCATACTGTCGATCAGCCGCGGTAATTCCAACTGAGAATGTTCCTGAACGCCGACTTTGGCCTGTAAAATTCTATTCTCCTCCTCGACGATCTCCAAGTGTTCTCTCAGCTTCTGGATAGCGGCCCTCTCCACCTGGACGACATTCGCGATTTCCGCTTCCTTCTCTTGCAACAGTTGGTTCACCCTGTCCAATTGACTTTGAGTGTCCCTCAATTCCAAGTCTTTCTCCGCTATGGCGCATTCCAACGACTGAAATTTGGTATTGGCTTCGTGAAGCTGCAACTCGAGCCGCGACGTCGCTTGCCTCTGCGCGAACGGCGCGTTCTGCTTGTGCTGCTCCAGACGGCCACGCATAGCCTCGATCTGGTACAATTGCTCGGAGGTGGTTTGTTGCAAGATCTCCTGCTCCGCCTGCAACTCTTCGTTCTGGTTCTTCAGAGCGACCACTTGCATCTCCAAATCTTTGATCCTCTTGAACGCAACCTCCTCCGCTCTCGCGTGTTTCATCATTTTCTCCTTGAGCTTGAGCAACTGATCCAATGGCAACATTGGCGGCGATGTAGGATCGTCCGGAGTAGGACACCGTGTCGCGTCGATTTGCTCCCTGATCGATACGTCTTCGCTAGGCTGACTCAGACTCAAATTAGAGCTGCACATGTGCACCGATTCCAATTCTTTGATCCTCTTGTCCAATTGTACTTGCATCTCGCGAAGCTCCGACTTCATTTGTTTCAGAGCAGTCGAATTAACGGTAAACTGTTCGGAGCTCAGTTTGTGTTTCCTCAACTCCTCCTGTAAATCGTATACATATCGTATCATATCTTATCGCATGGTAAAGGTTTCGTTCTTCTTCTTCTTCTTCTTCAAGAACAAACCGTCAAAAGTCCTACCTGCAAGTGATTGATGTGCTCATTTAGCTGTTTACTTTCGATACCCATTTTAATCGCATCCAGCTCCTGAACCAATTCTTGCTGGTTCTTGGTTTGAGCAGCGATCACCGTTTCCAATTGCCCGATTTGAAGCTGCAAAGACTCTTCCTTCTCCGACTTGACTTCCAACTGTTGCTCCAAATCGGTAATAATGTCTCGTAGCACCCAGATCTTGTCGATAGCTGCTTTCAGTTCGCTCTCCGTCTCAACCTTTTTGGCTTCCGTGTCGGACATAAGCGACGACATTTCCCTCATCTGAGACTCGAGAGCCTCCACCTGAATGACACGGTAATCTTTTCATCGATCGTAATCTCTACTCGTACCGATTCGTTCGAATACCGAGTACAACAACAACACCCCGCTAGTTAGGAAACAAAACACCACCAACACGTAAAGCGTACAAGAATATTATTAAACATGGCCGTCGTGTTCCTATGTAAGCCTCCAAAAATCACTGTAATCGCATGCATAGAAACTTTATAACAAATTCATCTGATTTTTATGAAAGGTAAAAATCTCTCTCTCACTCTCTCTCTCTCTCTCTCTCTCTCTCTCTCTCTCTCTCTCTCTCTCTATCTATCTATACAGGGTGTTCAAAACCACCCGTTTAGGGGTGTTAACTTTTCAGATAAGCATATTCGGTAAAAATGTTTGGAATAAAAGTTGCAGGGATTAATGGAGGACATACGTCCATGACCTTGTATTTGACCTACGGATCCATTTTCAAGGTTATTTGGAGGTCAGTACGTATTTTTTAAATGGGAACCCCTACTTTTGACTAAGGATTCTAAAAGAGCTCGAAATTTCACGTTCAGATATGTACTTACGTCCTCGATTAAAATGACTGCTAGAGGCCATAAAAAATACGTACTGACCTCCAAATAACCTTCAAAATGGATCCGAAGGTCAAATACAAAGTCATGGACATATGTCCTCTATTAATCCCTGCAACTTTTATTGCAAACAGTTTTACCGAATATGCTTATCTGAGAAGTTAAAAACATCCCTGGACGGGTGGTTTTGGACACCCTGTATATATATATAATACACTGCACGCCTGAAACTATGTTGATCATTACCGCGGAATCTTGTAATAAATAGAATACCACTCACAGTTGCATTGATGTCAGATGTTTGAAGCACGGGGACCTTTGACGTTGGTTCGGGTGATAGTGTAGACTGCTTTGTGCGACATACAGAAAACCAAAACCAGAGTGCAGGAAAACTCGTGTTAATACAATTAGTGAACGATGCGTGGTTATAAGCTGCCTAATCGCAGTACAGGTATAATGAATAGAAACGATGAGAGCTGTGTAAATAAAAATTTATCGACAAGAAACCCTCCACGCCTTATCGATTAGCCGAACCGTTTTTCGCATACTTGCCGAGTCAGTGAAAGATTATGAAAAGAAAAAAAAGAAAAATCCAATCCTTAATGTGTGAAAACGATTAGTTAGTTTTTGTACCTGAGTTTACGTATTAATTGATTCGCACCAAAAAATAAGTAAATGAATCGTTGGTTTCGGAAAGAACGATACGGTAAGGCAAGATCGTTCCTTCCTGCTCTTCCTTCTCTTCCCCTTTACGAACAAGCAAACGTGAAATTACCTCTGAGGTGATGCGCAGATCTCTTCCCTTTTCGCGTTCACGCTCCTTTAGTTGTTCTTGCAAAAGATGTATCTGCTTTGCTGCCTCGTCTCGTTCCACTTCTCTTTCGCTCGCTTGCTCATCCAAGAATCTTCGCGTCGCTTTCAATTGTTTATCCGCTGCCTCGATCTACGGATATTTCCATCGAATCAAACCGTGTAACTTAACTGCGACTGCTAATGCTAACGAATGCTATTTTACACGCGTAACAACACACTGAAAAGACTGCAGACACGTTAATCGCGTGATTAATCGATTAATCAACGACTAAAAACAGAATGGAATACGCTCGCGTTGAACATGACTTGATTCGGTTTAGCTATGTATTTAGTGTATTATTTTAGAAATTGCTGAACATAAGTTGAGAGATGCAGGATGCAAGAACAAAATAAATAGTAGTTAATTGTGCGCATGCAAAAGAAAATACACCATAGCAGTACATAGTAGAGGTTCGCATGCTACAGCGTTAATCGTTGATCATGGGATAGTTACACGCGATGTAAGAATTTCCAACACTACATGTACGCGATTAAAGTTAAGATTAACTTACGGAACAGCTCTTATAATAGTATTAGTAACTCTATGATTTACCTTTCGGCAGCAAACCCTGTGAATGTATGGGGGAGGAGTAGGTTCTAAAGGTACCTGCCGGCAAGATAACAGAACGCCAATCAATTCTTTAAAAACTATATCACAGACCCCAGACACAATTGTACCCCCGTTCGTGTATTCTTTTCTGTTTGTTCTTCCGAGTTGCACACGCGCAATCAAATGAAACAGATAAATAGATGAAAGCAAATCATTTCTTCGAATCTAGTGACAAAAAACCAACAGTGTGAACATGGAAGCACGAATGCAACGTGACTACCAGAACAAAGATTTTGTGCAATACGTACGAGTACGAATACGAATACTAAGCTCGTAGGTACAGAATATGAAGTGCATCGTGTACAGAACTCGTTTTCAATATGCAATACACCACAACTTCTTTTCGTATAGAGCATACCAATTCTATGTAATAATAAAAATACATGCAATCTGTGCACCGTTTCGCAACGGATGGCAATTCGGGTTTACCTGTTGCTGCAAGTCTTCCTTCTCCCTCCTAGCATCCTCCATCAACTTGTCACTCTGTCTACACAATTCCTCTATCAGTTGCAACAAGACTGTACAGTCTCCTCCTCCGTTCGACAATACGTGTCTTGCTAAAAATCAATTGAAATCGCATCAGAGAATGCTTATGAAAATATAAGAAATTGTTCTATCTCGACTCGTTTACCTTTCTCCTGTAGATGCGAAAAGTCTTGCAAGGTAATTTCTACGCCAACATCGTCGTTCTCTCCGTAACCTTCGGTAATTACCTCCTTCTTGTTCTCTACGTTGATCAGCTTTCTTTGAAGATCGAGGACGGTGAGTTTCAGCTGTTCCATTTCCTCTTGGTAGTTCAGGATCATCGATTCCGCTTCGTGCAGCTTCAGAGTCAGCTGTTCGTTCATCCGATTCATCCAGTCTACTTTTTTCGCGGCACAGTCGGCTTGATCTCCGTCGCTGCAATTTGCAGTTGAGAGAATCTCGGCGCTCTCGGACTTTAAACGTCGCACGCAGCTATTTAATTCTTGTCTGAGTTTTTCGGCAATGTCGTTCTGTTCTCGCAATATCGTTTGCAAGGTATCGTTGTCGCTGTTCATTATGGATATTATTTCTGTGGTTTGTGGAGCGAAGTGAACTCGCTGAATCCTCGACCGAGAGGAACTCGATTTACCATCTGGTTCTTCGGTCTTCGACTTTTCAACGTCCTTGGCGACGTTGTCTAATTGATTCTCGCTAGCGACGCTATCGCGCGATTGTCTTTTGAGAACTTCGCCGATCAGAGTATTGTTGACTTCCTCTTCGCATACGAGAAAATATTTTAGTAGCTCCTCGATCAACGTCTTGAGAGTGGCACAAGTTCTATGCAAGCTATTTCTGCACGACAAAAGAAATAACTGTGGAGGTATGGTGGATACAACGGTACTTGAAATATCGGAATATTTTAAGAGATGAATACCTCTCGTCCAGAGCAACAATGGGATCAGCATCCTGGGACAAGACTTTGTTCGAATCGGAATCGTCTCGAATTTTATTCAGTTCATCTTGATGACGGTCTATCATTCTGGCTACATTGCGCGAGTATTCCTCCTTAAGTCGTTGCACTTCCGCGGCATGAGCACCTTTCAGCAGCTGCATCTCGCGTTTCGCATTACCGGTCAGTCTGTCGCGCAATTCTAGCAACTCTGGCGACCAAATGTCGTCAACGTCCGACTCAACCGACAGGAGAGCCTATTTTGCATGAACGATTATCGTATAAAATAAAAGCAATCAATGACGATCCACCACGTACACGCAGATAAACACAGATAAACGAAACATTTCACATCGGTCCTCTCCCCTCTCTTTTTCTCTCTTTCTCTATACTCTATGCGAAAAAAGAAAACGAGTATGTAATATGTAAATTCCTGTGTCTACAGCTACCTGCATCTGTTCTTGAAGCGCATTGACAATATCCAACTTAGCGAGTGCGATCTGTTCTTCCAATTGATGGTTGTAGGCCGCTCGCAGTTGCGTTAATTCACCGCTTTCCAACGCACCCGCATCCCACTCTGTTTGACAATGCTGCATGCACACATATTTAGTCACACAGTAGCAAGTTAGTTACAACAAAAGGATTGGTGAAATCGCGCGACTACACCGACGTTTACCGTATAGTTTTAGCTACCCGACAATTATTTGCACCCGAGACATGGACAATCGCAACAATCGCATGCACTTACTTTGGGTAATACATAGTCATAGTCTAATTCGAGGCGGAACCTAACATGAAAACGGTCAAAGGAATAGTCGGAGAAACTATTTAAAACACTTTCATTAGTAAATCACATATACGATACATATGTATGCTGCAGAAATAAGGGAAAGCAGCTTTAACACACAGAGAAAAGGTGTTCAACGTCTTAACACAAAACAAAAGAAAAACTTAAACAAAAAAATAGAGCAAGGAGAAAGAAACCTGACAGAAATATAGTCTAGTCTGTTATTTACACTTTACACGAATGAAAAATCCAGAAAACATCGTGTTATATATGTATACTCTATAGAGCGGGGACAGGTAGAAAATACGATACTCACCCGAGTTACCATATCTCGTAGAAATTCCAGTTTCTCTGGTTCCCTGTTATCGTACAATTCCCTTTCGTATTTGTTCTTCTGTTCGTCCAACGCCTTCTCGTAATGCAGTTTCACCTCCTGCACCTCTATTATTTTGTTCTGCAGTTCTTGCTGCAACGCCTTGACGGTTGTCTCGAGCTCGGACTTGTTGAAGCCGTTGCTAATGTGTTTCGACGGTTCGTCCGCTAACGGAGAAGCAACCCTCGAACTACGTTCGGAAAGATTCGAAGCGTTCATACAGTCCCCGGCACCTCCGAAATACAACCCTTCCGTCAAGTCGGCTATTTCGCTGTCGTTGTCGGACATTTTCTTCGATTGTTGACTGAAAATCTCCTCCGAGTATTGCTTCTCCATCAGCAGACATTTCTGCTCGAAATACGTCCGCAACTCTTCCATTTCCTTGGCGTGCCGCATCTCCAATTCCGTTTTGAGGTCACGCAGTTCCGCGCTACCGTCATTCACGCCCAACACCAACGACTGAACTTTCCTAATTTCCGAGACGGTCTCGGCTTTAATCGCGCTTATTTGTTCATCGTGAACGCAAATCAACGCATCGATTTCCATCCTCAACGAATCTTTCTCCGCTCGCAGTTGATTCGCGGACTCTTTTAACGAGTACACGCTCCTCAGTTCTCGCTTCAGAGCCTCGTTCTCCGTTTCGGCACGATGTTTCTCGGCTGCCAAATTATCCGCCAGTGTGGAACAGTTTTTCGCTTTGTCCTTAACTTGATCGTAATCGACTTGTTTCTCCAGCAAACATTCCAGTTCCTTGACCAATCTTTCGTTTTCGTGCAAAGTCGACGCCAGCTGCGCCCGTAACGACGATGCCACGGTGTCCGACGAATCGTTGTCCTCGTAGAGAAGCCTGTTGGCGTCCGTAGTTTGATCGCGCGAAACGTTCGCGGTATCGTTCGCGAAATCGGTTCTACCAAATTGCATTCGCTTTGTCGACGTACCGTCGTAACTGGACAGCATTGGTGCAGAGAAATCGAGTTTGCTCTCGTTCAAAGCCAACGTTTGATTCAACTTCTCTTCTACCTCCGCGCACTGAGCCCAAGCAGCGGCCAGTCCATTTTTTAGCTGGCGACATTCCTCTTCGGACTTTTCGCATTTCTCCGACAGCTCCAGCACCTTTCTCGCAGACTCCGCAAGTTCTGCTTCCCTCTGCTCCAAACTGATTTTCAGTTTTCTCATCTCCTGTTGGTCTCCCTCGGTTTTATCCAACGAAGAATCTCTCTTGCTTTGACTAGACAATTTATTTTGTTGGTGGTCGGGCAATTCTGTTTGCAAACAACTCTGTCCATCCGAGCCATGGTTTTTCAACGAGCAAAGTTCGGACATGTACTTGTCGCACATGTTCCTCGTGTCCTTTAATTGCTTCTCGTACGACTTTTTGGTCAGATTTGCTTGCTCTAGCTCCTCCTTCGTCTTCCGAACCTCGTCCTCGAGATTCTCGATTTTATCGGTCAGAAGCTTCTCCAGTTCCGCTTTCTCCTCGAGTTTCTGTCTCGTCATGTGATATTGAATCGCAATTTCGTCGAAACTTTGATAAGCGGTTTCATTGAGTTCACTGAACGTACTCGCGTTCATGCCGCTCAGTCTGGACAAGGATTTTTCTAGGCCGAAAATTCGAGTGCTCAGCGTTCGTTCGTGCGCTTGACTATTTTCGATCAACGACTGAGCCGTGGAGTATCTCGACGATAAGTCGTCAAGTTTAAACTTTAAACTGTCGTTCTCGCCCTTCAGTGTCGCGGCATTCGTCAGGGCCTGTTCGAGGGAACGTTCGATGCTCTCTTTCGATTCTAGAATTGCGGTCGCGGTAACATATTTCGACGTAATCTCTTCCAACTGTAGCTTGTGCAGCTTGATCTGTTCGCCCAGCATCTCTTTTTCTTTCTGATGTTCCAACTGTTGCATGTGCCGTGCGTTCTCCGATTGAATTTTCAGCTCGATCACTTTTCCTTTGTATAGATTCAGTTCGGCCTGTGCTGTTTGCTGGGACTCTGATCGATTTACCAATTCGAGCTTCAGAGCCTCAACGGTTTTCTTGTAATGACCCATTTGTGCCTGAAATACGGAAAGTTCTTTGGCGTGTTTGGTTTCCAGATCGGGCAACTCTTTGTTCAAACGATCAGCCAGCAGTTTATTTTCATCCTTGAACTGTTTCAACCGTTCCTCGTACTTCTCTTGAATGTTCATTATTTCCGCTTCGTGTTTTGCAGCCACCTCCTGCAAAAAAGAAAAATTCAATATCTCGAACTGTTTGAAGCGCTTTGTCACGGAAGGAAACCTCCGTCGCATTTCATACTTTTAACTCCTGTTGATGCCGCGCGCCGTTTGCGTTTGTTTCGGTTGTGAATTTTTCTAAAATATGTTGCGTGTCCTGCTTTATTTTATCGACGCGCGCCTCGTACTGCTTTTGCAGTTCCAAAGTTTCGGCGACATTCAAATTCTTGTCAGCTGCACCCAAACGAATCTGTTCGTTCAGGTTGTTTATTTGCAATTTGTAATCGCTGATCTCGGCATTTCGTGCCTCTCCCTCCATTTCCAATGTCCGTGCGTGTTCTTGCGTCTGTATCAACTGCCCGTCCAATCTCTCTATGATCGATCTTTGGTCGCTCAAACTGGCTTCCAAAGCGTCGATCTAGCAAGGAAATTAATCGAACGATCACACAAATTTATAAGCACTTTGTGTATATGTATACGTAACATAATATTTACCTTGTCCTGCATGTTTGCGCAATTTACCGTACCGGCACGACCTCTGTCCGGAATTTGTATAGCATTCAGAGAATTTAGCTGAGTAACGAGATTATCTCTGGCAGATAATGCTTGCTGCAAAGACCACGTCAACTCTTCTATCAAATTGTCGCGTTTATTTATCGCTTTCTCGAATTCCTGCAACTGTTTAACAAAACACAATATCATTCGATCGATATACGTACAAGGTAGACAAACCAAAGCCAACTTTTCAGAATGCTCCCTCTTCTTCTATAATACCATACACATTTGTTACACGACGTACCTTTGTATGATACAATAAGATAATATCTCTGCCATGTATACTACTGTTCTGACTTTGCGAAGAATTGGGGGACGAAGCCTCGGCACGTAAGTGGTCTATCTCGGCATGCAAAGCTTCAACTATAGCTTCCTTTCCTTGTAGCATCTCTTCCAACTGAGCCACCCTCCCGGCGAGCCCTTCCAAGTCACCGTCGGCTTCTCCTTCGCTCATACTAACGCTACTTTGGGTCACGTCCCTCGACGAAGCACCCTCGTGCACCTTTGTTACATAGAAATCACAATTGTTGGATTTTTTGCCCATTTTATTTGTATCGACAGTGATGTGTGCCTTCTTACGTAAGACTCTCTGTGTCCGATGGATTTATCGATACGAAAAGATTCGTCGTCGGATGCTTCGTCCATCTGGCCATGACTCGTACCTTTGACTTTACTAATTCTTTCCGCCTTGTACTTCTCCAGCTAAAAAACATTGCATTCGGTTTTTATTTAATTGAAAAGAAAAAAACATGAAATATATATAAATTTCACCAAAATGTCTAAGAACATTTGGAGAGAAAGTGAAACTGGCAGCTTCTCACTCGTTGTTTTCTTAATTGCCCATCTCTCCTGAAGGGGAGATGCAATGATTGACAATTTAGCATCGCGAAGGTGTACACAGCTACGTATTTAAGTGTAAGCAGATGATACGAATGGGATCGCGTAAAGATTCTTCTCGAAAGAAAACAAAAAGTGAAACTATTTGATACCGAATACACACCATTTCTCTGCCTGCTTCCAAAGAGCGTCTTCTGCGTTCATCATCGTCCGTCGCTTTGCTCATTTCATTAATAAAATCGAATCGACGATCGTTTAATAATCGACTAACAGTTGACGATGTCAATGATTAATTGTTGGTCGGTCACTAGCTCGATCGTCATCCATTACATTTGAAAGCATGTGTCTCAAATCCAATGATCCAAACCGTCTATCGCTGAACGTTTGACCGTTGACGATTTATAAAAATACGAATCGCTATAGCGTGCGGTATCGTGTCATTGTGTCATAGACCTTCGATGAGATAGATCGTGAACGGTAGGATACATTTCTATGTACCAGATTTTCTATATACTATATACTGTAGGTGACTGTAGGCTCGTTTTCAGTGGTTGCAAGTGGTTGGAATTTGTAATACAACATAATACAAGAGGATGGCAACCAATGGCAACCTCGTAGCTGCTCGTAGCGAATAGCGAACTGTAACGAATCAGTGACGAACCAGCACGAACCAGTAACGAACGTTTCCACGTTGTTCGATCGACAGAGTTCTGTCGTCTATCTTGCATGCGTAAATCCAGACAAAATAATAAATTGCGCGCGAAAAAGCAGCGCCATCTAATAACAGGAGACAGTATCACGCGCGCTAATAGAGCTTCAGGAATTTATCGTAGATGGTGCTTTCATTCACAATTTTTTATCTTTCGAATGTAAACTACAAATATGTAAATACGTAAATAAGCAGTTGTTCTCAACAATAAGAACGATAAAATCAACGCACGATGCTAGCCTCGTGTAACTTGATTTAGAGAGAGAGTGTCCGATGTTCATTAAGATTAAAAATGATTTCGAACAACAGTTCCGACAGCACGATTAAATGTTTACGTTTAAACGATATTCGATGTACCGCCATTCTAATTATCGTGGAAAACTTGAAGAATTCGGCACCGAGTGCGCAGCTGCCGCGCGAACATGATTCGTGGTGGGGTGCGCCGTATGTTCGATGCGGTCGATGCGATCAGTTGTTTCCGAGTTTTCGAACGGGTCGTTTCTCATTCTCGTTCCGTTGATCGTTTCGTTTCGTTTAGTTTCGTTTCGTTTCGTCGCCGAGGCAAGGATCGAGTAACGTCGACGAATCGCTGCGATCAACAACGTACAATAGTTGACGACTACAACACAGTGCGATTCACGAAGTGTGCACGTTCAGTGTCTCCGATTTCTTCCTTTTACGCGAAGTTCATGCTTCCCGAGTGACAGAGGGATTCTGCCGTAGAATCGAAGAATGTTGGATCGCGATACTGCGATACACCTTGTCGCTGGAGGGTGGGTTTCGCTTTCTTCTTTTTTCTCTCTCTCCCTCTCTCTCCCTTTCCCTCCTTTTGTCCGCCTTTTTAAACAAACATAACCCTTCGAAACGCATTCACGATCCACGATCAACGCCGGTTACGGTCGTTCGAAACTACTCGCAGCGAGATAGCGAGTATTTTGCGCAGTGAGAAGCACACGTGAAACACGAGCATTTGCATTGTGCACATTTTCTGCGATCGTTGCAAACCCATCCGGAGCTGATCTTTCTTCGTTCGAAAACTAAACAGATTACATAAGATACAAAAACCGATTAAAATAACAAACTATGTAAATATATACCTACATATGTACTGACTTATGTACATACATATATGTTTACCTGCGCTTCGGCCTGTTATGCGCTTTTCGAACTCGATCTCCGTTTCGCGGAGAGCCTGCCGCGTTCTTGTCCGACGATATCCAAATTTTACGAGATTAAAATTCGTTGGTAATAAACCAACATAATACATAGTAGCAAATTATCCTAATAAAGAATGGGAAACTCAAGGGATTCAGGGAAGGGGAGAATCTATGACATTGTAGCCGGCTAGATTTACGTCATCTTCACCGGTCCCATTGTGTGTGTCGTGTGCGTGTGCGTGGCGTGTCTTGTACGCGTCATGTAAATACGTGCGCGTATAGTTCGATGTACAGTGAATCGTGGGAACGTTATATTCGCAGTAGATGATTGAATAATTAGACGTCAAAGTATCCAAAATATCGACGTGGTTCTAACGAGAGTGCCTGGAAAAATCCGAGGAATGTCTGTCAGTGATGCGAAGCTATTCATGGAACAAATTCCTGTTGCATCATTAGACCTTTGGCGCTAATTACACATTCGAACCGTTGATCCATGCTATGCACTGATCTTTCACAATCGCATTTGTGGTCCTCATAATCGATTCACGCGTTACTAAATCTTTCGACTAGATATAGACATGATAACAATAACAACAACAACAACAATTATTTCGACAGAAGAAATTTTACTTCGTCGTGGCAAATGACACCATTCGGATGCGTTCCGTGCCCGATCGATGAAATTTTTCGTTGGCGAACATTCGAATACTTTGTGGTGGGCCACGGCGTGCATTCGCTGCACGCGTAATTGATCGTCCCAATTTAGAAACCTGTGTATTTTCGAGCGACGCGTCGCGTCGGAGATTTTTCGCGGTGATTCGAAGGAGTATGTACCGTGCGAAGCTCGACGTGCCAAGACGTGGGCGGAATTTATACATGCGACGTATGTATAATGCGGATTTGCGGTATTGCGCTGACGCCATGCTGCCCGGTTATTTGGCCAAACGTTTTTCGCGGGAATTTCAACCGGTTTTAGCCCTTTCTGGTTTCCTGTAATTTTCGACACTCGGGCGACGTATTCGATGGAAAAATTTCGCGTCGGGCAGGTTTCTTTAACATAATCGAGCGTACGCTCGATTTGCACGGTTGGTAACACGTCGCCGACAAATATTATTGCACGCGATGTTTACAAAGGACACGCGCTGCAGCGACCAAAGTATTCGAACGATCGTTTGTTTTGCATCTTATCGCGTTCGCGGTACGAATTCGCGGTTAATTTTACGTACAAACAGCGGATCGTTATCGTCGCGATGTTATCTGCTATTCAAATGTGGACCGTGGCAGAGATCGTTTGTTAAATAAATAGTCACGCTCTCGTCTGCGTACTACAGTCCTGTTTTCGATTTTACAGAGTGGCCGGCACCGCGGGTGCAATAGTCACTTGTCCCCTGGAAGTTGTGAAAACGCGGCTGCAGTCTTCCTCTTCTGGATTTTATCCACCTCCGGTAAACAAAGAGCTGACTTCTGGCCACGTGACTTGCAAGAGCTTTCCCAAACCGGAACAGAGAAGGCGATTATGCACGGGAGGCTACACAAGGTACATAATTAGTACACGGTATACAATATGCAGATTGTATACGTAATTGTATACATATAATGTATGTATTATATATATAAAATATAGAAGTAGGAAGCCACACGAGAAGATAGACCCGGGTTCATGCGTTATCATCCAATCGAATATCAAGTATTCCAAGTTACGCTAATCTAGCCGTGTGTTCGTGTACCCGCGAACGTGCCCGACTAATTCCTGCATTCGTAGGATTCCTTGGCTCAAAATAAATTGTCGGTGGTAGCGTATTGTGCGGCGGAACCTCCGTGCGAATACGCGAACTTCCTATTGGAGCGAGAACTCGTGTCTGGTAACAATTGTCGGATACCCTAGCGAAAGATCAAGCAAATTCTTTGAGTATATGTACACGTATATGTTTGCAATGTTTAGCATTATTTAAAGCATAGTTTCGGAAAATATTGGGTATGGGAATAAGTTTCCACCCTTTTTTGAGAAGAAGCTCTTTATTCGGCAATTCAAATGGAAAGTAAATTCATTTAAACTATGCTCCATCAGCATCTACAATCTTTTTCCACCGTTCAGGTAATAAACGAATTCCTGAAAGAAAAAAATCTGGTTGTTTCGATGCAATTCCATTCATCGAGCCAATTTCGGATACGTTCACAAGTGAACAAGTGGAAATCTAAAGGAGCAATGTCCGGCGAATATGGCGGGTGGGGCAAAATTTTCCAGTACACTCCTTCCAAGTATTTCTTGACGGGTTTTGCGACATGTGGCCCAGCGTTGTCGTGTAACAGAATCAGCTTATCGTGGCTGTTGTCCCATTCTGGTTGTTTTTCTTGTAATACTCGCTCCGAACGTAACAGTTATATAGCCGTAATACTTCTTCAAGTGTTCGACGTGTATTTTCATCAAGTGATACTCGAAAATCTGCATCTTCGAATTTTTTTTGGCGCACCATCGCGATCTTTGTGCCTTACGTCGAAATCATGGTTTTTAAACCGCCGAAACCATTTTTTACAACTTGTATTTGATGGAGCATCGTCCCCGTAAGTATCCACGAGCAAACGATGCGTTTTCGCGGCAAATTTCTTTGAAACAAAATAATGCAACATAACTTTCCGCAAATGCTGCTTATTTGGAACGAACTGCGTTTTGAAGCTTACAATTAGACACATACCTTTCAAAAACATGTACTGCGTTCCATGAAATATGCGATCGGTACTTTAGTACAACGACATCTGTCAAAAGGGCGGTAACTTATTCCCATACCCAATAGATAGTGAAATAGATCGACCGGTTCTTTCTGTTACAGGCATGCTCTGGTCGCTCTGTCTCATTTCGGGGTGCCCACCCCTCCTGGAGGCTCTCCCCATAGTCACTCGGCGCCAGGTATCTATCAATGCATTAGATACATCGTCCAAAACGAAGGGACTCGTGCACTGTTCAAAGGGCTTGGTCCAAACCTCGTCGGCGTCGCTCCCTCGAGAGCGATTTACTTTTGCGCCTACTCGAAGAGCAAGGTTGCCTTTAATTCGGTCCTACCCCCGGATACGGCTGTCGTTCACGTCTTCTCCGCATTTTGCGCTGGTAAGTTGACCGTGTCATCTCACCGATTCCGCTCTATCTCGTTTCCCATCGAAACAAAACCGGGGGGAGGGGGAGAGCAAAATAAAGGCGAAGACGGAGAACATTGGAACGGGAAAGGACCAGCGTGTGAATCGCGATCGACTCGGTCGAAGCTACTCCACACGAAACACGAAAATAGATCGGATCGTATCTGGCCAAAGCATTGCTCACCCGCATAACGCGTAACAATACTCGGTCGGCGTTATCAACTCTTTTCTTTTTTCTCGACGTCGACTGATCGAGTCGACTTTAGATAGAACAAGCTCACAGTGGGGTCACGACGCGCGTCATTCGTCTTAGTCTTATCTACTGAATGGATTCAGTCTGTTGTCTTACCGTTTACTTCAAACTATGTATTATTAGGCAGTTTATCGAGAACATCGTGCATATAACATATATGTACGTATATCGTTCTATGCGTAACGGCGCAACGGCTAAGACGACATCGTGGTTTCGAGTTTGCGGTTTTCCGTAATTCATTCAACAAAAGGTATCTTATCCGTGGAAAGATAAACTTGAACCTCGGATGTTCGTCGCAAAGACACTCCGCAGGGGTGCTCCGCGCGCGCGCATGCGATAAAACCGTCGTAATCATTGTAAACACGACATTTTCACATAGTTCTCCGTCATTTTTCCTTCGATAAAAGAACAAGAGATACGAGGAGGTATACATATGATCGGTCGGAAGCTTACGGCGAGAACCAAGGCAGGCTCGACGGATGTAAAAGCCGCGCAAACCCGATGTTATTGGCTAGATTTCTGAGGTTGATTCCGGAGGGGTGGCCCTTACGGCGCACCACGCCGCACGCCGCGTCGCGTCGAAAACGTGCACACGGTCACGTAGTCACCCAGCAGCCTATACTTTGCACCGTATACTTTAATTACAACTCGTATACTTTGCATACTCTCTGAAATGTTGCGACTCGTTCGTCTCGAAGAAACAATATTTCTGCAAAACATCCCGACTATTTCTAAAAATATCGATATTTCTCATCGATAAAAGTCGCCTTATCGTGTATCACGAATCGTCCCCGTTTCCATCGTTTCCTTTCTTTCCACAGGCTGTCCCGTCATCCCGATACACATACGACATACACGATGCATAGCGATCCGAGCAGCGGACGATAAACGAAACAGATGACTGGCTCGCTCTTCCTATTTCTTATTTGCGCGTATCCGATTGTGTCCAATTACGGTCGACCTTGGTGTACGCGCGAGCAATTGGGGCTCGTCCGTGCTCGCCGCCGGTGCGCAAATCGCACGGAACAAAAATCCTCTAGACGATTCAAGATTGAACTACGATAAACGCTCTGCGACGCGATTCGATGCGACTCGATGCAACCCGTTGCGTAGACGTTGACAGCCTTGTGCGTGCCGTATCGACAACTGCGGAGCATCCACGCCGTAACCATTTCAATTGCAGATAATTTATGAACCGCGATATTGGCTCTGTAACATTCGGTATTCGAGTGTCTGCGCACATTTCTGTTTTTTCCGTCGCCTCGTCTCGAACGCCGATTTTCCAGATTGCTTGGTCGAATTTTCGCTTCAAGAAGACGCGCGAATAGCCGAAAGTGAAAGCACAGTTTTAGCGAACGATTTGTGTTCGATTCTGTTCGACGCAGCCATATGGTACCAGCGAGATATGTACCACGAGTGACTTGACATCGACGAAACATTCTAATCGGGACACTCGGTTCTCCCGGATCGATCCTCTAACATCCGTCGGAACGTTCGCAAAGTTCGCGGCGAGTTGCTCGCGATAGTTTGCGAAACAGACTTGAGAGACACTGTCGCGTCGCGTCGGTGCGCGCGTCTATTTTTAACCGAACGACTGTGTAATTGAACGGTCGGTCTCGCTGTTATTTACAAGCGGTCGAGGTAAAAGGAGCAGCCTGCGACACGCGGTTTTTCTCAATGAGATGTTTACATGCTCTCCAGGAAGCGCGAGGTAATCGATGCGCTCGTTACCGCGCGCAGTTTCATGAATCGCGCGACGCGTTCCTGCGCTCGGTCAAGTTACGCAATTAATGCAATTCGAAGACGATGCTCGAAATAAAGACACGACATCCAACCCGGTGTACTCTTTCTGGGAAACAACAAACGGAAAAAAGGAATGGTTCGTTGCTTAAAATAGACTGTGATCGCGACGCTTTCGATACGCCTAGCGGCTCTTCCGTAATTTGTTAGAAAACCTTATCGAAAGACTGCTCGCGCGCGCTATTCATCGACCTACGCCGTATTCCGTCTGCGTGGTTCTATGCCTTCGCTCATAGTTTCATGTCGCGGCGCAACATCGAGTCGATGTACCGTCTCGTTAGAACAGCGAGAAATATTGCGTCTGTCCGGGCAAGGTGGGGTAGGTTCGGTTCAAGTTGGGTCGCGTCACGTCGATCCGTACGACCTACCTCACCAAAGTTGTCCATAGCTCTTGAATACCGATCGGAGGAGGGAAAATCGTCGTGTGCCGCGGATAGGTAGCTAGCTGGCCTTCGGTTCGGCAAGCCAAGCGACGCGTACGAGTCTCGGACATACTGGACTTGAAATGCTTACGTAATCCGGATGCGTCGTCGCGACAATAAACAGTGCGTTGGCCGGCGTGGCTTTCGACGAACTGGGTCAACAGGTACTCGGAACCTGTTTGCGAATTACGTCCGAGTAAACGCGTACGGGATAGCCGATTCTGACGAACGCATTTACAAACATGCGAACGAAACAATCCGCGCGCGAATCTTTAGGTAGTACACTCGAGGTGGTCAGGTGCAGTAAGTCGGGACTCCGTCCTGCTGCAGGCAGATGAGCTTCGTGTTCGGCGAGTCCACGAACAGCTCTTTGACGACACCGTTTACCGTTGCCATAGAGTACCGTCGGCTCCTCGTTCCTCCCAGCTCCGGGATCTCGATGTCCATGCCGATTGCCCTGGTGTACGAGCCCGTCGGATCTGCCAGCATCCTTACCTGCGTATCAAAGTCCTCGCGTAACTGGATCGAGCTAGCCAGCACTTTAATCGGATCGTGGCTAGTAAACTGCGAGCCGCGTTTCCTCGAGGTCCGACGCGTTCGTTACCTTGTCGTCCGCGCCTTTGAAGTGTCCCCAAGCAGAAAGGACGAACGGGTCGTTGACCGAGACGCAGATGATCTCTTGGAATCCTAGGTACCTCAGATCGGCCGATCTATCGTAATTAAGACAGGACATTGTAGCGACAGCGCCGGATATCTGCGCACGCATTATTCCTACTTTTCTATGAATCCCCTCAGGTGGACCTTGGAGCATCCTGGTACAAAAGCTCCGGGTACTCCGAAAACGATGGCTCGTTTGTCAGCTACCAGATTGAAAATATTCGTCCGATTGCTCGGTAGTGCTTCGTACAAGGTTAGGCTCGGCAATCTCTCCCCTATTCTGATCGGAGACATCCTCGATACGGCTTCCCAGAGCTTCGGCGGCCGCTCGAAACTCGGAACGCTAGCGATTCGTTTATTTTGCTCGCTGTCAATCGACGTTCTCCCGCAACGTATCGAATCGCATCGAATCGAATCGCATCGGCGCGGCGCGGCTCGGTGCGACAGCTCGTTCAGATCGTTGCCCGATTCTCGCGTTTTTGGTAACATTCTAGAATTAGCGGTTGGCGTCTTTGCCGGAATTCGAAGAAATCGATGGACGGATCTCTGGCTACGGTTCGATTCGGATTCGTCATGTTTCGAAATCCTCGTCAAGGATGTCGCAACAGCGTATCTCCCGACCGACCGGAAATTATCATCGGGTCACGTCATAAGTCTTTGCTCGTTCAAAACGAGCAACGGATATTTGCACGATTCGACGATCGTAAAACAGGAAGAGCTATTACGTATACCGTAGACTCGTATTCGTACGAGGCGATAGAGACTTGAAACTGGAAAAAGAAGACGACCGTTTCGCGGGTATTCGAGTTTCGTTGCGCGCGGTCGCGAACACGTTTCAGAAAAAGCTGTGCCGGACAGCAAAGGCCTATGAAGTGACCCGTGCTCTGTGCACTATGCACCGTGCATCGTATACCGTATCGAAGAGAACCGTTCAAATTCTTCGGAGAGCGAGAGAGAGTACATATTCTGAACATTGACAATCGCTATGGAAGAAATCGAGTGTCCCTTTGAAACGGCGAGTAAGCTCGAGGAAACCGTGCCCAGCGGCCACGTACCGATCGGATTAAAGACACGTGCGTTCATTTTTCAGGTTTCGTGGCATGTACGTTGACAAATCCTATTTGGTTCGTCAAGACCAGGCTACAGCTGGACCACCGATCAAACAGAATCACCGCGATGGAATGCGTGCACAGGATATACCGCCAATCGGTACGGACACACGTTCCCCCGCAGCGTATCCGAACGAGGACAACGAGCACCGTTTTTCGTCGCCTTCTCGCATCCGTGGACTTGGTTTTTCGACCATGGCCAAAATTAACGAGTCCCGTTGTGACGTGCGCGAACGATGCGGTCCCAGCCGGAAAATACGTCGAAACGCGCGCGATAGCTCATTCGCGTACACCTTTGTTCGATTCGATACGATGCGATCCGATTGGACTCGATTTTATGCGACGCTCCTTTCAAACGTAGACCCGTCGAGAAAAATATCGTTTCTGCGCGCATTATCGGACTCGCAGCGCATCGATAAACGGTGGAAAACGTGTGCTCGTTTCGTGACGTCGGACAAGAGTTTGATCACCCCGAGGGAGGACGACACCGCACTGCACGGCACGGCATGGCAGGGCAGGGCACGGCAGGGCACAAATCGGCAGACCGTATCGATGCGTTTTCCGTCTGGTGCACAGTCTATGGTCGACCGCGTTGCACCGCGGTTCATCGTCACGGAAACCATCGACGAGCCACGCTCATCGATCATACACGCTTAACTAGCCAGAGTAGCATTCCATTTTTCGCTGATCGATACCAAGATCCGGAGGAACGTGGAGAACCGTGCGGTTGGCTTTCGAACTGCGGTTCGGAAAACGGTTATCATCGATGATACAATCCACCCTGACTTTTCTTACGGATTCGAACGCCGAACGGTTCCACACCTCCGAGTGTCGATCGCCGACGATTCGACCTTGCATGCTAGCGACATCGGAGACAACAAGGTGTCTCGGCTCTTCTCATCTTTTCTCATTTCTTCTCATCTCTGCTGGCCTCGCCTCGCCTCACCTTGCCTCGCCTTGCCTCGTTTCGGGTTCGTACTGTCATCGTTTCTGTGCAGGTGTTTTTCAGGAGGCATAAATATCTCGAGAAAGTCAACAAGAGTGTTGTAATCGTCTCGATATAGAACTAGAGAATTCTGGCCCTGACCAAGGATATTTTTGCTACTCTGCGCGCTTAGGAATCGAGCGCGAAAACATCTGAATATAAAAACGATCCGAACCGACTCTATTCGATAACTATCGAACACGTGCTGCCAACGTTAAACAGAGGAGAAGCAAATGAGAAGTTGTCCGTTTATCGACGACTGTACCGCGGAACAGATTCGTTCGGAAACGGTCGTTCGAACGCCTCGAGTCTCGTTTCTCGTTGTATAGCGTCTAGTATCCGATTGTAATTTCCTTCGATCGTGACGGAATAGTTTGGACAAAGTGTTCGCATCGCAGTTGTTCTCGCGCCAGATCTATAATTGGTCAGCGCAATCTGCGAATAGCAAAACGCAACCAAAATACCGGCTACGATGCCCGGAGTTTCGAGCTCGCGAAAACAACGCATCCGTCTTCGTCGCAACGATTTATCATAGATCTGACCGTTTCTCTCGCAGGCTGCTTCCGCTCCCGGCGGCGCCTCCGTTTCAACGTCGCGGATATCGCGCATTCTTTCTCGAAACAGACGAGAGGTCTGCGCCGAAGAAATTACGTAAACGCGAACGGAACGTTGACGCGTGCGTACGGATTCGTTCACGAGTCTCGGGGACTGTCTTGTCTGCTGGTAGACATTTGAAAGGGGAGACTTTTACAAAACAACATGTTACGCTGACCGACGCGACAATTGCAACATTGTTTCATTAGCCGCCAACATTTTCTATTTCGCCTGTGCAAGCGCGCCCGATCACGCCATCCAAGCGTGATTTATACCGATAACGAGACTCATCCGAAAATCCGTTTACAGTTCGCAACCGCTCCATTGTAATGTAGAATGGAGTGCGATATCGATATTTTCGTCAGTCGGGAACTTGAGATTCGCTACGAATGGGAATCGTCGTTAGGCGGGAGATCGGCCACGATAATTGCTTGTCAGTCCGAAATTTGCTTGCCAATCGTCGTTCAAATATCAAATACAGTGCTCGCCTTATCACCGTGAGGGTCTGCGGATATCTTTAACGTGCTCGAGATTATTTGGTTTGTCGGAGATAATAGACACGCTGCGTTGCAATCGTGCCACCCGGGTAGAATGGGATTGCGTAGCTCGAGGTTGATCGCGACACGACGCAACGCAACGCAACGCAACGCGGGAAACACGTACGCGAGATGGGACGGATGAACGCTCTGGGTCCTTGCATCGAAAGTAGTGTAGACAATCCGCTATGCGTACCGTGCTACTGCTAAACTACTAAACTACTAAACTACGCTAAACTGTGCCAAACGATTGAGCGATCCGTCGTGTTCTTTCAGGGCATCATGGGATTTTACAAGGGCATCGTGGCGTCCTACGTAGGAATAAGCGAGACTGTGATACATTTTGTGATCTACGAGGCTGTGAAGGCTTGGCTGGCGACGACCAGGTCCAGGGTCTCCAGGACGGACGACAAAACGATCCGCGACTTTCTAGAATTCATGGCGGCAGGATCCTTCTCCAAGACCATCGCGTCCTCCCTCGCCTACCCCCATGGTAAAGCGTTCGGTCTTATTCTTCCCGACAGTTTTCGTGTCATCTATTAAAACGGAAATGGAATTCACAGATCGAATGTTGCATTCCGATTTTTCCTTTTCTGCGCGTTCAGGCTATTTTGCTATAAATATATTGCACAATATCTGTCTGTCCGTCTGTATGCACGTGCTTGCATGTTTTCACGAGGAAAATCGTCTAGCCCCGACTATTAGATTACGATCAACCTGAGAGGTTTCAGATAAATCCCATTGTTTCAGAGGTCGCAAGGACGCGACTGAGGGAGGAAGGCACAAAGTACCGAAAGTTCTGGCAAACTCTGAGAACGGTGGTCGCCGAAGAAGGACCAAACGGGTTGTACCGTGGTCTGGGCACTCATTTGATCAGGCAAATACCGAACACGGCCATCATAATGGCGACGTACGAGGCGGTCGTGTACATTCTGAGCAGGCACTTTCATGAGCACGCCAGCAGCGGCAGAAGCAACAACGGCTCGGCTTCCAGCAGCACCGGCTCACAGTTCTACGCGGAGGCAAAGACGAAACGAGAGCTTGCCTAGGACTTGTTTACGGCCTCTGAATAAAGGGCCGACGACTCATCCGACGAGTCCCATAGCTGTGTCCAGTGTCCATTTGTGAATACGGTGAACGTCGGGCGGCGTGCGGTGTCCAGACGCGAGAAACACGGAGAGAGACACCCTGTTGGAACCGCGTCGTGCGCGCCATCGCGCATCGGTTGGTGCCATATTTGTTACGGTTCAAGGTAGCAAAAGGTATCGCAGCGCTCGGTATTGAACGCTGTGCGTTCTGTAAGTGTAGCAAAACGTAGTCCTTCCTCCTTTCAGGTAGCGTACGTTCGTACACGGAATACCGCTGTCTCTTGTACCCCGCCAAGAAACACAGGGAACATCGAGCGGGAACCGCAGCTGGACACATCGAGTCGATTACTTCAAAGTACGATGCGCCTAAACCCCTCGTCACGCAGCGATCGTTGAACAGAGCCTGTTTCGTCATTAGCGGAATCGCAATCATAATTATAATCGCAACCGCTATTCTGTTATTCTGTTACTCTGCTATTCTGTTGGCCGTAAAACGCCAATCGGCTTTGACTCATTTTAGGCCCATTTCACCTGTTCTTTTCGCATCGTCAACATTCGTGACCAGTCTACGGTATCGATAGAACGTTTCCGGGCTTTAAGGCCGCCGAAATAATCAATTTGTTCGTTGGATGCAACGTCGCGAACTCGTTAGAATAGTTTGCGCGAACTTGAAAAATTCATGAAAAATTCCAGGTGCAGGCTGTCTGCGCAAAGATCGCGTTTCTTCGTTGTTAGTAACCCGTTATCTTCCGCTCGCAATATCCATAATAGAATCGCGATCATTGTCTTTTGTTATATTCTTCGAATAGTAAACTTACAAACGTTTCTTTTTCGTTTTTCGTATTTCGTACCTCGTATCCGCATCGTTACTTTCAGTTCTGAACGATCGTTTCGATCGATTTTGCTTGTATTTCGAATTAGAGTAAATATGTATTATTATTATTATTGTTGTTATTGTTATTGTTATTCTATCATGACCTAGATACGTTTAGTTTTTGCAACCTTATCGTGTACCAACGAGAAGCTAATCGAGCAGGACTCTTGATACAATCGACGAGGGTGAATCGTAAAGTCAACGAAAGAACAATTCTATAGAATATTGTATAAATCTTTGGTTGCTTGTAAGCCAGCTTTTCTCAGGAGTCCTTTAACGAACACCGTTTCGATCGTTGGCATTTCGAACGGTAATCTATGAATGACGATGAATTCTGTAAAACGTAGCAGTAAGTGTTGTGTACAGAAAATAAAATTGCGGTATATCTAGCCGTACATTTTCAACCGTTTGTATTTTTTCGAATGCATAGAATGTGCGTTGTTTACACCGCCGCGCCGCGTCGGAGAAAGCGGCAGAATGAGAAGAAGAAATAAGCCTTCTATAATATAACAGAGAGCAAGTATTATTAGTTTCCGTCCCGTTACCTTCGTTGTACGGACGTTGTGGTTCGAACGTGACTCGCTGATCAAGAGATATAAACGTTAGGATGTAAGACTACATGTAAGAAAATTGAATAACATTTTGTTACGCGAGATTCTATCTTTTATCCGTAGCGTTTGTAAGTTCGATCGTGTTGTTGGTCGTTGCAAATTTATCAGCTGGGAAGCGTTAACGGTTATAATAATGTAACTGGTTTTTCATTTTCATACTTGTCTCGATGTTATCCGCGTACAGAATTATATTTATTCTCGTTCGTTGACTCGCGCTAATCGTAATCGATTCGAGAACTTGGGTTTCTCGACAGCTAGTCCGTGAAATGGTTCTACATATTTCTTATGCTTCGGAATGTTACCACGATGCTCCTACGGGCTAATTTTCTTTTCAGTTTTTCTGTAAATTGCGGGTCTTAAATAGTACAAACGGAAGAGGCAAATACGATAGTGCGGATGAAACAAGGTCTTGTCAACAAAGACTGAACCATTTTTATTGTACTTGGTATGCTATGAAATTCGAGGTACATATAAACTCTAGTATATCTTTGGAGAAAGTCGATATACGAACTGTTATGAAATGTGTGTATGCATGTATACACACAGCCGCGTAAATACATACGTATACAGTATACATATAAGTATATACGTATCGCTAAATAAAATCAACGAATAATATTTTTGTACTCTACGTTTTTGTCAACGCCTCGACAAACTTATTCGAATGTTGTTTTCAGGGCCGTTTAACCTTTGACTCCACCTTTTCTGCCTTTGTAACCGGAACCACCGGTGGATCCGCATTCCGAGCAAGAACAGGACACAGGATAAGATATCGGTTTCCTCAGTATTTTGTCATCCTGGCACGTCAATTCGATTAGACGATTCGTATATTCCGTAGGTTGACAACATCGGCAATCGACCACTGGGTTCCAATCTGTAAAATGAAACGAAGAAAAGAACGAGAGGGCGTGACGAGAAAAGTAAACTAAAGAAAAATAAGGCCTGGGCCGGTTCCACCAGATCTTTCCGTTAGATTTACCTGCGTCGAAATACGAGGTGGATTCGCACTTTCCTCGACACTGTTTGATGTCAGCAACGGGAAGTACGTTCTTGCAGAGTCCATGTTTTCGATGCCTAACGACAAACATCCCGATCGTGGCGTCCGCATCCAAGTCGTTGACAACGCACTGGTCGACTTTGAGAGCGTGGGACGTGAGGTTGCACATGTTGCAACAATCGCGAGTGTAAATCGAGTCCGCGGGACAGCCGGTGATGTCGGGACAAACAACGGAACTGCTGGCTACGGACAGCTGATTTCCCAGATCCAAGCACGTATACCTAGTGCAGTTATCGCTGGACGTCCAACTGGCGCCGGCTTCGTGCAACGCGATCCCGACCACGCAATGCGTCTGCTTGCATCTTCCGCAACATTCACCGTCTTGGTCTTCGTACGTCCAACCCAGAGCACACTTTTGCTGACATACCTGCACTTCTTTGTATTTCGCGACGAAATCTCCGCTCGTGTTCATAGCGCAATATTCCGTGATACAATCGTCCACCGTGGATTTCCATTTTTCGCCAGGCTCGTATACTTTGTCGCCCGAACGGCAACCGGTCTTGGCGCTCTGTCGGCAACACTGTCCAGGCACGTACCAGTGTTCCATTCGAAATTCCGCCTCCTCCCGAGGATCCACGACCGGACACTTTTCGGTAGTCGATACGACGCGTACGGTCCCGTTGTCACTCGACTCGCAGAAATATTTCGTGCAGAAGTCCATCGAGAGCCATTCTTCACCGATGTTTCTCACCAAGTCCTCGTCTACGCAACCAACCGGAACGCATCTTCCGCAGCAAACGCTGCTCCTGTTATCGGTGGATCGGTATTCGAACCCTAGATCGCAAACGGTATTGCATTCCTGCACTTTGATCTGTTTTCGCACGCCATTCTCGTCGCGAACGCACTCGATCGAGACGCAGCTGTCCTCTGGATTTGGTTGCCAGATCTCGCCTACGTTGTATACCTTGTCCAGGTGTTTGCAAGCGGATCTCGCGAACCCGGGACAACATTCGTCCTTCCGAACAATCTCTTCGACGACGAAATCGAACGCGTCGGGATGATCCGCGGCTCGCAAACATTCGAACGTGGTGCACTTTGGCTTTGCCACTTTGACTTCCGCTTCGTTCCCTCCGTCCGACAATTCGCAAACGCACGACGTGCAGTTCCCATCCATCCATCGTTCTCCCAATTTCTTCGCCACTATTCGTTCAGACAATTCGATTCGAGTGTCCGTCGCGACGGTGTACAGACAAAGATCCTTGGGCGGCACGCATTTGTAATCCGTGCAACAAGCGTTCTCCGCCGCGACGGGCTCTAGTCCATAGTATTGCGGGCACATGGACGTCACGAGGGGTGGCGGAGGACACGAATTCGGATCGCAGATTTTCATCGATCGCGGACAACACCCGGTATTGTTGACCACCTGCACGTAACCAGGAAGGATCGTCTCGACTTCGGCAGGCACCGAATTTATATCGGGACACTCGGACGGCGGTAGACATTCGCAAATAAATTTCTTGCATCCGTCGGCGTCGGTCGATAGTTTCATCGCTTGACCGTAGCCGCAGACCGGCATCTGAGTTTGTCTCGCGCAGAACGGAGCCGTGGTCGTTGCGCTAGATGCGTCGGGAACGCAGAGATACTTTGTACAACAGTCTTTTTCCGTCCCATTCACCGCGACCGGTCTCATATTCTCCTCGCAGATAGTGTCCACGATCGGACACTCGGTTCGCCGACAATCGACGACGTTGTTGTCGCAGGTGCATCTGGTACAGACATCCGGGAACCACACGTCGCCCGCAACGTGACCTTCTTGGTCGCACGCGAAGCATTTGCTCTTCGGAACGCAAGTGTCGTTGCGAGCTACCAAATCGTCTGGACAGAAGCAGCCCTCCTCAAAGTTGCGCGTGCACTTGCCGGCAACGTCGACCTTGTTGGTACGCGCGATGGTGTCGCATGTTTCTCTGCAGCCCGATTCGCACGGTCGATACTCGAGATTCGCCGGGCAATTGTAAGGACACGTCTCGCTGCTTCTCCAAATCAGACACACGTCCATCTGCCGACACTTTCTCGCGTACGCTTCGAAACTGTCGCAGAACCCGCCGCCGCCGGTGCACAGACTGTCCTGACAAGCCATCACATAGGGCATTGGATCGACAAAGTTGTGGCATCTTCCAAAGTCTGCCGCGTTCAACAGATTTCTGCACGGATCTTGATCGGACGGCGGCAGTACGCATTTGCTCTGATTATGCGAGGTGCACGCGTCCGCGTTGAAATTAGTGCCGCGCGGCGATTCGGTGACCAACCAGCTACTCCCAAAGTCCTGCACGTCGTTGGCGATCTAACGAGCGACATAGTGTACGTTTACTAATGTGGGTGCACGTATAGTATAATGCACACGGATTCGAGGGAAACGATCGTACCTCTCCATTCCATTCTCTCGAGTCGTCCTCGGAGTCGTCGTTGCAGTTTCCGCAAAGTCCCTCCACCGCTCCTCCGAAGATGTGCGAGGGAAGCATCAGGGTAAAGGCGAAATTTGCCGTGTAAGCAGTAATTTCCAGCTGCAGCAACGGTATCAGTAATCGCAGTTTCTCCGAGGGTGTCTGTTCCAGAATCAGCCAGGACGCGTTCAATGGGTACTCGGCTACCTTCGAGCCACCGTCCACCGTCACCGCGAACTAACAAAAATACACACGATACATACGCGTACAGTAATATAGACAGAAAGTTTGCGTACCTCTTGGGACTTCGCATCGTTCTGAACGCGAACGACGTGCTCTTTGTAAAGCACTGTGAGCGCTTCCACGCAGCTTCCGGTCTCGCAAACTCCGTTTGAGACCAACACTTGGAACACGTGATCTGCGGTATCCTTTTTATTCTCGACAACGTCTCGCGACAGAACGTACGTGCAATTACCGTCAAACTTGACGTTCTTTCTGTCGAAATTGATAAACTTGGAGTTTCCAAGCCACTCGCAAGTGCAATCTTTGCACTGTGTCGCAGGCACGCAGTCGTCGCCGTTGCGCACCGTTCCCTCGGGACAAAAACATCCGGTGAAACATACCCCTTCCATCACCGGGCAGGGATCTATTTGTTGCAAGTTGTCGCAGCTGGTCTCGCATTTGTTCCTACAAATACAAAATACAGAATACGAGCGACCGGGCAAGCAAAAATCTAAAATCGCTCGGAAAAGCGTACCTGAAGCAATCTTTGTGGACCAACGGTGGAGCGCAGGTAGCGGGACAATCGTGAGAACTCCTCCAAGTGGACAGATCTATGTTTAAGTCGCCGGCCTGACATTCAGTAATGAAGTTGGTCAACGCGCGACAACGACAATCGTCGTAGGTGTGATTGCTGCGCAGACAATTGCACGTGCACTCCATACAACGGGAGACGAACTTGTCCAGATCCAAAATGTTGGAGCACATTGCGAACGACGGATCTTTGACGGCCTCGCAGATCTTCCAGCTCTGCGCTTGCAGGTCGTAAGGGCAGACTTGAGGATCGCACTCCGGCACTCCCTCCATCGCCCAACTATCGCCAAATTCCGCAGTGCTTCTTGCCTGTTTTCCGTCGGGCAATTGCTTATCGTTCCACGCGTTTCCGTCAAAGTAGCCGCACAAACCGTCTACCCGACCAGCCAGCTTTGTCGAAATTCCCAGTTTCACGTTCGAGTTCGAGTCCCAGATTACCCAGAACCCATAGTAATTGGACACCAAGTAGGCGATGTCGCCGATCGAGGATATCTTGAACAACGAGAATTTATCGCTGATCCGTGCTATTTGATTCGGCGTGAAGCTGTACCCGTTGATCTCGGCGTGCATATCGGGATACAAGACGACCACGTTGTCGTTCAAAGTCACCGCCAGATTTCTGCTGCAGTGACCCGTCCGCGGATCGCACTGTTTCTCCACTGTAACGCGAAAACGTCCGATGAAACACCTTGTCCCGAATCGACCGATGTCTCGTCGAATGCTTAACGCGTAACGTGTACTCACGCGTAATGTACCACTCATTGGTGTACATATCCCTAGCCAAAATGTGGTTGCAGACGTCGTACTTGTACTCCAACTTGTCGAACGTCGAGAACGTTCTTCCCGTCGAATTGCAAACAGCTTCTTCGATCGCAGGAGGTTTGCAGGTGTACTTTCGGCACTTTTGCAGCTTGTACATGCTCATCTTTTCGTAAACCACCGTATAACCCAGTGGACAAGACGCTTCTGGACAGACGTGTGGCTTGCCTTTATCGAGAATCGGCGGTGGCTTGTTGGGTACGCAAGCAAATTGTACGCATCGAGTCTCGTTTTCTGGTATCAGCAACTCGGTCTCTGCTGTCGTCGCCGAGAAGTACCGTTGCTGCGTGGATTTTCTAATCAAAAATATTTCCTCTAGTTACTACCGTACAGACGTAGCCGTGCATCGCGTACACGAGATATTCGATACCTGAGTCCTTTGGCTCTGCCGCGATGTCTGGACAAAGATTTCACCGCAGACTTCCTGTGAGATTTTTTGTAATAATCGGACGATTTTGCTTTCGATGGTCGTAGAACCGTCTTGTAGCCGGGCGGACAAACTGGATCCTGACACGATTCCGATGTTGTACCTGTAACATCGTACAAACGAGACAATTCAATTCTATTCTATCGTCACTTCAGTGATCCGAACCGTATCTTACCGGGAGTCGTGGTTTCTTTGACTGTGGCGTCCTCCGAAGCGAAAGTCACAGCCGGCAAAGTCGTTTCGCGACAATCTTTCTCGTCATCGGGACAATCTTGAATACCGTTGCACCAGGAATTCGCGTCGATGCAAACGTCGCTGGTTGGACAAAGACGCGTACCAGCCGGACAAGGTTTACACACGCAATTGCACAATTCATTTATCACCGGTCTCGTTTCGGAATCGCGACAACGCTCGCATTTCTTTGGCTGACAGAAATTTGTTCCACCCAATGTGCACATGCACTCTTGGCAATCTTCGCCTATGTACGTTGTACCCACGTTGTACCTACGAAATAGTCTTAGTTGCAAGATTATTCCCTAATTTCTTTAGCGAGTTTAGCGGCTACTCACGGCACGTGCTCAACCACGCATGGACATTCTTGTTTGGTCACGCAGGAATTTCCGTTCCACCAGTATGAGGATCCGCGACACGCGCAACCAGTTTCATTCCTATACGGTATTCCCTCGCAAACGTTGCAATCGCCAGTTTCGATCGCTGACTCGGTCGTCGGTTCGATCTTCTCGGGGGTTCTCGTCACGGAAGCTGTACGAATCGTTACTAGCGATTAGCGATCGTTCTCTCTCAAACAAGAGAATCCAGCCTATCGAAACATTTGAAAATATTTCTACTCACGATACGGTTGGAAACAACCGAGAACCTCCAATTTCAAGGCTACGCGTCCGTGCCATTTCACCGGCTGCACTTTCAGGTACCGTGCGTGCAGCGGCTTGTCAAAGTAGTTTTTCTTTGACGTTTCCGAATCAAAGTTGGCCAAGTATTCTCTTTCGAAACCTTTCTCGTCGAGCACCGGGTTCCATCGTTGGTCGTCGTTACTGTAAAAGACTTTGTAAACGGTCGTCCAGGTGCCGTCGCCGCCTTTCGTAACGATTCCTGTCAACGTACGGGGCTCCAGGAAATCAATTTTTACGTATTGATGCGGGTTGTCTAATTTCGGGTGCCAAACGTACGGAGACGTCAACTTGAGATTCGGCAATAAATTCGTCGACGAGGATGACGCGAAAACTTGATCAGCGAAAATCAGATCGTTATCCAAACCCATCGGCTCGTCGCACTCTAAAAGAAAAAATATTGCAGAGGAGGACATTTACAGTTACGTTACAGTTTGCACAGAGCCGTTTCTCAAACTATCGTTTACCCGGTTTGACGATCTCATCGGTGAACGCCGTTGTCGTCACGGGGACACTTTGCGCCCCTGGAGTACTGTCGTCATCCGTGAGCTCTTGGCAACCGAGCAGCTCGACTTTCACCGTTATTCCATTGTGCCAGGTCACTGGGTTTATCCTAACAACCTTTGCTTCGATCGGCTCGTTGAATTTCTGCTCGACCGGTTTATACCGATCCACGGGTCCTCTGAATAATTTCGGTTCTCTTCTGTCGTCCAACACGTATGAAAACGCGTCGCCGTTTTCAGAGAATAGTACTCTATAGCTGGTGACGAATGCTTCTTCCTGGTCAGTGCCTTGCAGAATCACACCGTAAACGGGTTCTGGCCTCTGGAACTCAATGTCGAGCCTACAAACGATCGCGTTGGTTTTCCGTAACTCTCGGAAAGTCAGCTACGTTACAGTTACGGTATATAAGTGTTGCTTACCATTGATGGGGTGATTCGTATTCCGGCTTCCAGTAGCGCTGATCGTTCATCGGTGAATATTCGGGCAAGAACATGGGACCTTTGACGCTGCTCGCGTTAAACGTAACTCGATCGTTCAAAGACCGAATCAGAGGAACGAAGCGATTACTAGCGCAATACGCTGGCGGATGAACGGTGCTGGGTACGACGATCGTTTGCTCCGTTGGACCGGAGGTTGACAGTTTCTCGTGAGAAGATGTAGATGAGGATGCGATCGGCTTCTCGGTTGTCGTCTCGCGAATCGCATCGGCACACGATGAATTGTCGCAAGTGTAAAAATTGTTGATGCACTGACAGATTTCGCATTCCGACTCCTTCAAAACAGCCCCGGGGATAACCACTTCTCCGTGATGCGATTTACAAGTACAGTCGGCTTCGTCGACGCAGCTCGCGGCGTCCCTCCAGAATTTCTGCGCTGAACATTTTTGCTTTCCTCCCTCCGGGATACATCCTAATGTTCAAAATAGTTGATCGAATAGAAGAAAAAAGAGATTCGCAATAATAAAACGTCCGGCTTGCGTTCGACGCTACCGTACCTGGCACACATTCGGAATCACCACGGCAATAGTCTTTCTTGGACAATAGATGACGATAATAATCGCAAGTTTTGCCGCATGTAACAGCGCACTCGCTCCACGTTTCTCCTTCCTTGCAGGCTTCTGAAATCAAAATAACGACTTTCAGTCCCGAGGCCTCGACCGTAGCCACGATAAACTATAAAATCGTACGCGTAGAATCGATCGATCGTACTCGTGGTTAGAACGTTTTTCTCGAGAGTCGTTGAAATAGTGGTCTTGGAGTTTGTTTTCTTATCAACTGTCGTCCAGTCGGTTTTGCCCGTCGACGGGCTCACGGTCGTCAGAACGAGCGAGCATTCTGGCCTTTGCGCGATAACGTTCGCCGGCCAGTCACAAACTTGCGTCTGTGGATTGTAGAACATGTGCTCGCCACACGACATCTCCACGAGCTCGTTTTCACCGATGCCAGGCGTGCACCGATAAAACAGATGACAGTCCGTAGGATGAGGTTGACTGGGATGTTGCACGCTACACTCTTCGGGTGTAGTTTTCACCGTGGTGGTTGCCAGCGATTCTACCGGAATTGAAAAGTCTCGAATAGATTAAGGAGAATCGAGAAAACGAAGCCGTTGAGCCCCGAGGCTCGACAAATTCCATAAAATTGAATAAGTTAACCGTTGCGTACCATCCACACTGCTCGTTGTACTCGCGGAGCATCGACACAGTACACTGATTTCGAAATCTATGCAAGGAAGATCAGGCTGAGACTGACAATAGAGTCCACGCTCCAAACTACACTCCACGTCTAAACCAGTTTCTTTCGGTGTCAAATGATGCTTGACCGATCTGCATCGAATATCGACCATGCGATCTCTATCGCAGATTGCAGATCCTTTCACGTTCGCCTGTAACATTGAAAACACGACGTCGTACAAATAAACACGATATCGCGAAACTGCAGCACCGTATCCAAATCTGTATACCAAGTCCAGCAGGGTCGGTAAAGGTTCGACATCTTTGATCTTTCTTCCTTTGATCGCTGTATCCTGATTTATCCAAGCTGTCCAGCCGTCCACGCATCTTTGAGGCTCTTCCAGCGGAACGATACTCGATGCAATAGTATCGGAGGTCGTTGTCGTGGCACAGGGTTCTCCTTTGCACAATACTTTACCGCGACTACAGAAACACGTTTGACAATTGTCGGCGCTGACGGTATCGCCTTCGTAATAAGTAACCTGCAACACGACCCAGTCGATTATCGTTTAACTACCAGGAGAACAAATTTGTATGCATGCATCTCGTTCGACATACCCCATTGATCTCGATGCAAACTGGTCTGCAACTTTCTTTGGAAACGCACTCCGCGTAGGTGTCGTTGATGTACACTTGCTGTTCTGGACATGGTTCAACCGAACACCCCTCGACGCAAGCATCCAGTGAGCACAGCGGAGACCGATCCTTCAAAAGCATCAGATTCTCGCAGGTTTCGCGAGGACAAGTTGTAACGCAAGGAGAGTATGCGCTGCATTTTTCGTCGCATTGCATAGGACAAAGATCTTGGGTGCGCCACTTGATCGGGACACCTTTCGCGCCGCACTCGTGCGCGTACGCTGCCAGCGCTGTGCAAAGACATTCGCAGTCGCCTCCTGAAAAATCAAATATCCAGTGAAGGCTCTCTCTCTCTCTTTCTCACAGGCATGCACGCACGAACACACACACCTGAATCGCAGCTACAAGTATCGAAGATGCAATTGAGTAAATAGCTTTCAACTGGAACTTCGGAATGACACGGTTGAAACACAGAAGATTTTAGTATGCCGCATTTCTGCACAGCCCATAATTTCTTCTCCGGGTGTTGTTCGCAAGGATCGACGATGTCTTTTGGTTCTGGACAAAAATCGTGCTTCTTCCAAGAGTCTCCAAACAAGTTTGCAGATACTTCCGATATACCACCGGAAGGTGTTTTAAAGTCGTCTTCGCTGTTGTCGTTGTAATCGCCGCACAGCCCCTTCGTACGACCTTTCCATCTGGGATCTAACTTTATATAGACTCTGGTACCTACGATGCAACAAGATACACGAGTTAGCTAACAAGTTTCGAAAAAGAAAAGAAACAATTTTGGAATTTGGCCGAAACTTGAACCAGAAAAGAACCTTTGTCCCATTGAACGGTTAATCCCAGGTCCGGCGCGTCGACAAACACAAACAACCCAGCCGATCTTGTCGCGAGTCTCTTAAACTTTTCCGATGGTAACTGTTTGCCTCGCGTTAGAACGATAGCTTCCGAATCGTCGCCGCTTCCGATCGCAAGAGTAATCGACTTGGAGCAGGAAACCCCGGTCGTTCCACAAGGTACATTCTGAATCGATACGTGAAAGGAGTCCTCGGTGGTAAGCGCGCCTTTCGCCAAAACGTAGTCGCACGTTCCTTGAAAATCGTAGATTTTCCCATCGAACGTCTTGTAATGAGAGTCGCCCCAAGCGGAACAAACCCCTGCGCACACCCTATCCGTACAGTCCCACGTTCCGTTCGTGCACTTGCAACTATTACATTCGTTTTGAATGACAGAGCCTTCTTCGTAACTTTGACCACCATGATGGCAGGGACAAGATTCTTCCTTGACGCAATCGCCACCCAGTTCGTTCAGAACGTAGCCAGACTCGCAAATACAGCCAGACTTGCAGACGGATGGTTTCCGAGCAGCATCCTGAAGATTCTTGTGCATGTTGCGACAAGTCCGAGGCTCTACCGGTGCACAGTCGGTAACTTGGGAATGTTTGCTCGCCACGCAAGACGTCGAGAGGTCTTTGGTTGCCGGGTATTCCGCTATTTCGTCGGGCGTAGCTTGTCGACAATACCAAACACCGCCTGTCGAAGGAAATCGTTGCTATCCCATGATATATCACGATACATGTATCCATTGGTCAAGAAAACAACACGGTACCTGTACAGGTGCAAAGTTCGAGCGCTTTATTCCCCGGCCGAACTTCTTTGTGCCCAGCTTGAAACTCCCCATCGAATCCCGCGAGTACGCAAGGACACTGTCCGATCGGAATACATTCTCCGTGGACGTCCAACGTTTCACCTTCCGGACAGTTGCATCCTTCTACGCACTGTTGCCTGCAATCTTGGTAAGAAGATATATCCGCGCACGATCGCGTGCAACTGTTGCCGCAAATCTGATACACCTGGCTCCCGGGACAATGTACTTTACATTCCTCGACGTCCAGACGCCACAAGAGGTTCACACCAGCGGAAGCGCAGTCCTTCGCGTACGCCGCCAATAATGGACAGAGACATAACTCAGGATTCACTTTGCAGGAACACATGTCGAACATGCAATCCTTGTAAAATGTTTCCGGATCAACGTGCCAATGACAACCTAACAACGAGAAGGATCGTAATCTCAAGAAGAAACGCGGTACGATTCCGCGTCGATATTTCTCGAACATCTTGTCGCACGGTACCTGCAAATATATCGCTGTACAAGTAGGAACAGTACTGTTTCGCTGTTGCTCGTTTCTGCGGATCCAACTCGCAAGGATGATCCAATTCCTTTTCCGGGACATTCGCGCAAAACTCGTCCGTCTTCCATTTATTAGCGAAACAGGCCGCCGACTGTTCCGTATCCCCTTCCGGCGTAATGAAATCATCTTTTTGATTCTCCGAGAACGTGCCGCAAAGTCCCCGAGTTCTACCTGTCGATACAACGATACTTGTAAGCAACGAGAACGATACGCTTTGCGTTTTAAAGACTCCTCGAGACTACTTGCCATGAAATTCCGGTGGAGCGTTAATGTATACGCGAGAAATTCCATCCCACCATATCTCCAAACCATTTCGTAAAGTGACAACCAGAAATATACTGCTGGCCACGCGTATTCTGACACCACCGATCACAGTAGGGAATACGATCGAGTCATCTCCGTTTATCGATACCCGACCATTCTGCTTCAATTTTATACACGTTTCTTTGTAATTGATCGTCACAGTTTTCGTGCAGGATGGTGCATCGCTCGGAACAAGTCCCATACTCTACGAACAAAACAATACATTTTACATTGTATATCGTCTATCTATTTATTCGTTATCGGTATTATCGAACAGACAGTACCTCTGTTATCGCGCCGGAACAAGGAACATTCTCGCCTTCTATCGAATAATCATCGCCCTTCATTAGATAATATTTACACTTCCCCATGAAATCATAATGTTTCCCATCAAAAGTTGTATAATGGGGATCTCCTATGACGGCGCATCTAGCGCTGCATCTAGCCTGAGTGCATATCCATTTCCCAGAGAAACACGTGCAAGTGTTGCAGTCCTTCTGTACGCTCTTGCCAGGTTGGAACAGCTTCCCGCGTAATCGGCACGGACATTCTTCGGAAGTTGTACACTTTCCTTCGTGCGCCACAGTTCCTTCCGGACAAAAACAACCCTCCTCGCAATCCTCGATATTCGCCGGCTTTCTTTCTACCTCCGTCCAACAGGAGGATTCCATTTTCGGACCGCAACCCGTGTATACGCGTCCATTGGTGCATAACATGGCTGTAAACGCGGCCTTATGAAAAATTATCCTACCGTTGTTTATACGTTAATCCATGAACACACTTACGACAAGTATCGTTGTTCCTCCAACCTGCCAAAGATACCACTTTCTTGTGAGCACATTGTCTCACGTAGACGTTCATTGTATCGCAAGCGCATTTCCTCCGGTCGTTGTCCTTGCAGGCGCAATAATCCCATAAGCACGCGGTCTGTAATTCGGCTACGCTAATAGTATGCGCGCAAACCTGGAATCTGTGATCGGATAACAAGCTGCTGCAAAAGCTGATGGCTTCGTTGGCAATGAATGGATTAGACTCGCAAGCGTGACGAGTGTCTGGATATTCGTCGCAAATTTCTGTAACAATAAAATCGAACAATCAGCGTGTTTGTCTATTTGATTTATTCGATAATTGGGAACCAGAGTCAACGAGGACGAGACAGTACCTCCAATGTTCTCTGT
Organism: Lasioglossum calceatum; assembly: GCA_963966675.1. NCBI lineage: Eukaryota > Metazoa > Arthropoda > Insecta > Hymenoptera > Halictidae > Lasioglossum > Lasioglossum calceatum. The sequence goes on from OZ016548.1 coordinate 2,306,812, forward strand.
TCTCCAAGAAGAAGCGAACGTTGCAACGCTTCGCGCACGATCCCCGTTTTTGCATATCAGATCGTCAGTCTTATCGCCATTCATATTGCCGCAGAGACCGACAGTTTTGTTCCAGATGTTTTCCGAGGCTTCGATTTGCAACATCGAAGCACCGTCCCACTTCAATCGAATCCCTAACGAGTCCAAGGTTACTACGATAAAGTGCGCCGACAATTCAACTCTGATAACCGATAGCTGTGCCGGAATAGGCAGCAACTTCTTCGGAGTTCGAAGTTCCGGGATACCAAATTCATTCTTCGTCAGTATGTACTCCTTGTCCTGAATATAGATCTTCGTGATCTTGAAACAGTCTTGCGTCTTGCAAGTCGGACTATTCTCCGCTATTATAGTAAAAACTCTGTTCTGCGCTTCCTGAACCAGAATATGAGAGCAGTCGCTGTCGAAGCTGAAAATATTGTCGTCGAAAGTTTTGTAATGTACTCCGCCCCAGGTGAAACAGCTCTCCGGAATTGGTCGCTTCTCCTCGATAAATAACACGTTGTCCTCAATGGCTGAACCGAATTGCATCTGCGCTCAAAGAAATTTTGATTGTTATTAATCGTTGGAAATTATATTATCGTACGTATTATCGTTTCCCAAATAATTACCACGTTCGAGTTCGTATTATCGTAAAGATTGTAGTTGGTCTTAGCCAAGGGAGATTGATTGCTGCTCGAGCCCAAAACATCCTGATACGTCCACGTGTGATTGGTTTCCTTGACATAGGAATTATACGTTGTGCCCAAGGAAATCACATTCATGTTTTCAGCGTATTTGCATTGAGGTATCGGCTGAGGCTCGAAGACACCGGTCTCGTAGAAACATTTGTATTCGGTTGCCGGAGGGAACTCAAATTCTACTCCGTCCGGACAGTTCAGATTACACGAATAACTGTTACCGTCGCTGGTACAATAGAACCCACCATTGAATCCGATTTTCTCTCCGTTGCAAGCATCGGCGGCTACAAGTTCGACAACAGATTTTTCCGTGACGATTGCATCGTTGAATCAATTTCTTTTTCCAATCACTCTCGCACGATACTTACAATATTGACATTGGAGTCCTCGGTACGCTTGCGGACACTGACAAACGTTCGATGGCAGACAATTGCCCCCGTTTTGGCAAGGAGGATTACACACGGCTACGACCGATAAACAGGTTCGTTAATCTAATTCTCGCACAGTATTGTACAAAACACTACCAGCATTGTACAAACGATTAGTTTACGGATTCGATACGTACGTTCGCAGTCGGGCACAGAGACCCAATCTTGCCTACTAGGTAGCCAGTTTCCATTCTTACAAATCAGATTGGTAATGGACGTGCCATCGGGAAACGTGAAATTCTTCAAGCACGATATCGTGCAGGTTCTAGAATATTATAAACAAGAAACAAACAAAATTGAGCATCGAATCGGATCCGAGGAAAATTGGAGCTCGACGTTCGTCGATTAACATACTTCGAGTTGCAATGCTTATAAGAATTAAGCACCGTTGGTGGATACTCCATGCATGGCTTATTCTCAAATTGGCACTGCGGTCCGGTAAAGTCTTCGGGACAATTGCACTGATGCGGCGCGACGCATACTCCGTTGTTCAAACACTCTGGCATACAAATTGCTAAACACACGTTATTCAATTTACCATTAAACATTTTCTCTCCTGGAAAAACCAAGGAATATATTCCAAACATCCACGAGAAAACTCACGTTCGCAGTGGGGTATGGAAGTCCATTCTGTACCAAAGATGTGCCACTGTTTCTCGCTACAAGTAACAGCGAGCTGGCTTACACCGTTCGGAAATTTATAGTTCTGATTGCAAGAGGCGATACATCCGCTGTAAAAACGAATCGGTACACACATATATATATATATACTACGTATAGAGTATAGGGTATATTAACACGTTCCGTACCAGGCCCTTTTTGCCTGACTTGTCTTTCAGGCCATTTGATATTTCGACTAAAGATTAATATATTATCATACAATATTTCATTATATCTTCAATCGATAAGCAGTTACCTTGTTTAGAGTAGTTAATATAACAATTAAACAAACTTATGTGCTTTGTTCTATACTGCATTTTGTATAATGCCTCAATCTTTTAGTAGAAATATTTTTTTACAGAATTAAATTTGTCATAAAAATATATTTCAGCGCATTAAATAAATATGTCTGAGTGTACCACCGGTGATACACGTGGCGCGGAACGTGTTAATCGGCGACACATTACCTGTCCATCGAACAGCGTATTTGACCGTTTACAGGTGCATCCGGTTGTCTAGCGCAACCACCTATAAACGCACGTCTTCTTGCACCGGTTTTGGTCTTCTTCACGCTATAATCTGGATCGAAGGCAGCATCGTTCAGCGGAACGCTTCTAGAGAGTGAAAATATGTTTATCTCAATGGAATATGGATTAAATACATTGTACATGTATAGTCGCTTACTCGTTAACTTCGGAGGGCTCTTCCGTAGGATTTGTAGCAATTATTTGACTCGTAACGTCGATGGTTATCGCAACTTGAAAAATTACTTTCCACAGCTTCATTCTGAATCGAAAGATAACACTTGTACCATCCTCGAAGTAACACGTTATGGAACACGTTAGAAGGCTTGCTCTGCCAGTGCAAGCAAATTCATTTCTTTTATACAGCCTCCAAAAGGAAGTACATTGCTGATAAATAAAGTCCTGTACGATAAGAGAATTCAAAGAAAAAAAATATCAGTCCGAATGTGGGTCCAGATTAAGAGAGGGCCGACGCAACGAGAGGTCAATGGAGATCTAAGCTTCTGAAAAATTCAAAATTTATTGTCGTTGATCGGAATGTTACACAGCAATCTCTATGTATAAACTTTCGTAGAGATAAACACAATACAAGTGTACACGCGAGTATACAAATACCCAGTTGTATTTGCATTTGATCAGGTACTATACGTTCATTTACAGCTAACAATCTTTGTCTATGTTCTTCCAGAAAATAGATCGCGTTCGTTGAAATAGTATGCCGTCAATATAGAAAATACTCTCCTACACTTTTGACACACATTTAGCCTGGAAACGCGATTCGATTATCACGGTCATTACAAGCGTTAATAACTTCCTAATTAGTTAGATAAGGCAGCAATGGTATAACAAGGGAAATACTTATCAAATAGCACCATTCCAGTGTTACCGCACTCGTATCAATGAGATTTGCTAATCTACAAACGCAACGATGTCAAGCAAATAAATAACTCAACTGTAGAGTAGAACAACCTATGTGTGTTAAAAGAAAAAAGAATCTCTAAAACCGGTGTAAATATAACTTACAATATTGTAATACGTAAACAACAATTACAACAATCGTAAACTTTGTTAGACGGATCGTAACGTAATGTATAATTAATCATTCTGGTAAAAATAATTTGATCGTGAATACTTATGAGTTACTTATTGGTATGGCATACATTTAGGTCTTAAGTTGACCTATTCAGAATTTTCCGTCGATAATTTATGTTCATTAACTGCTCGGGTTCCGAATATTTTGAATGCCAAATTTCGTAGTAAGCATCCGAAGAAATATTATTCAAATGCATGATGTTAAATTCTTCTTCCAACGCAATTTTCCATACCTGAGAGAGAAAATAACGCTCGATTAGTTTCGAGTTTTCTTTCCAGCAAAAAATGATAACATAATGTAATGAGCCTACATCTTCGTCGGGTATAATCGTCGGTGCTCTTCTAGCTCCAAAAACAGCTTCTTTTCTCAAGACATGTAAGCGGTATAATAAGTAATGTAAAGTATACATTTTATCGGGTTCGCCGACATTAAAAGTAACAGACATCAAAGAACAACACTCGTCTTTTATTGGATACAAAGCACGAGTCCAGTAACTACCAGTTCTGACAACACCCCATAACAAGGATTGCAAAGAATATCCATGGAACGTACCCCGTGAGTACTGATCTCTCGTATCCGAAGGATAAATTCCCATAGATGCCAAATGTTTAGCTGAAAATATCATACTACATGTATATGGTCTTACCGTCAACAAAATTAACTTTCCATGGGACGATAATTCCAAAGTATCGAGACATTTACCAAGATAATAGTCCTCTTGCTTCCAATATTTCCCACCAGCTATACACTTTTCCGAATTGTCAAACATGCCTATCAATTTCTTTAGAACTCCCTTGCTTATTACGTATCCTGCGTTGGCAACGTTATATGGTTGCCCCCACAATACCACTGCGTGACCTAGATAGTGATCGTCGGTATGATTCAGCGGAGCAAGCATATACCGCAGATTCTCAGGAATGACCAACGTATCGTCTTTCACTATGATAAGCCATTCCAAGTTTTTTTTAGCTTTCCAAACGTAATTGAATGCTTCGCATAAAAGCTGCCACGAAGATACCACTTTCATGTCGAAAGTTATTATAGGTACTAACAAATCCTTTTCTTGACCAAAAAAATAGATGTTATTACAGCGCTTTCCCCATGTATTCCAGATAGACCTTGCCAGTTTTACTTTTGTTACAAAAACGATACAAGTTACTTGTACGTTAGAGCTAAGCCAATCGGACTCCAATTCTTCATCGTTTTTGGATCCATAAAGATAAGAGTCCAGATCAACGTTATCGATACGAATATTCTCGCTTTTCAACCACTCGTTGTACGTTTGAGTTTCTCCCGATCCCGATCGTTGGTTTTTCCAAGTCTGAATAATAATCTCTTGATCGTGGTTCCGTGTATCGACCAGCCATTTTAAAAAATTGCTCCTTCGATCGACGCTAGAACCCGTTGATGGGCTTTTACAATTGGACGTAATAAATGTATCGTGAAAAATAAATACGATTAACGTTCCGAGGAAACCAACTCCACATCCAACCATGAACGTGGATCCTGGTTTGAAACGGTTCAGGTACATGTTACGATCAGAGGTTATGATCAAGAAAGTAATTGGAAACCATACATATTTATTCCTACCAGCCTTTCCATGCGGGGCAATCTACATTTCCAAATGATTATCATTCGTTTACGCTCATTCGACTTTCTTTTTCCGATATTATTTCAAGTCAAGAAACCTCTCCTGGATCCACCTGGATCTGCCTTGGATTGGCCTTGGATCCACTGATCCACATCAGTGTGGCCAGACGAGTCCGACCTTGAAACTCGTGAGGGGAATACAGTACCCCTTCTCTGATGCCCAGCAATATGCGCAAGCGCGACGGGGATCGAGTAGGGCGCATGGGAGACACGTTGCGCAAGCGCGACGGGGATCAAGTGGGGCGAATGACGACGCGTGGCGCTTGCGCGATGGAGACGCAACAATGACAGATGACATATTACAAGTTTTAGGTTATTGCCGCGTATCGAACCTATTACCTACTTAATGAAATGAATCATATGAATCGTTCTAGATATTATCAACATTCTTTATTATAAATAAAATGAATTGTAATATGTGGGAGTTTCAGTTGTGAAATGAAGTATGCTTATTATGTATAATATGTATGTTGAAAAAAATGTTGAAATCTGTACTATCGAGTTACATTCCAGTAAAATCATAAATGTCCTAAAAATAAATCATAATCTATTTTAACACTTTTCAGGAATGGACATAGCAAGTTTTGAAACTACCTTTTTCAATGCATATCTTAAAATGTTTAGTATTGGGAAGATGACACAAATTGTAGAACTAAAAATATTGTGTGTGTGTGTGTGTATTAATATAATAAATATATTATACATAATACAATAATACACAATAAAATTGTAGGACAATATAGCCTATCAGCTAGATATATAACCTAAAACTTGTAATATGTCATCTGTCATTGTTGCACTTGATCCCCGTCGCGCTTGCGCAACGTGTCTCCCATGCGCCCTACTCGATCCCCGTCGCGCTTGCGCATATTGCTGGGCATTAGAGAAGGGGTACTGTATTCCCCTTACGAGTTTCAAGGTCGGACTCGTCTGGCCACACTGATCCACATGGATCGGCCTTGGATCCACTGATCGACATGGATCGGAGACATCGGAGATCGGAAATCGTACAGTAAATAAATTGAAATAAATACTGTAAACTGTAAAATAGCGAATCGAGCGCCGAGCGCCACCGAGCGCTGATCGAGCGCCATCAAGCGCCATCGAGCGCCAAAAAATATGGAGAATTTGGCCATAGTTGACAACTGTTGACAACTGTTGACAACTGGTTGACACTGGTTGACAACAGTTGACAACTGTTGACAACGCTGCGCTGGGGGAATTTGCAGGGAATTTGCCACAGTTTTCCCTGTTACCTCTATTGGCAATACTGTGTTAATTATAGCTCTATCGTAGCCAAGTTCGCACGGTCGCGCAATATTATATATGTAATTCTGATGGTATTATGACGAATTATTTGTGCATGTATGTATGCTTTGTCAGTGTGAGAAATCTAACGTCAGTGTGTGTATGCATCTCCCGCGCAAAAACGTTAAAAGTTTAACGTTCGTGAAATTAATTTTTTCTTCAATAGTAGATAATATTTCGACGTCTGAATGTACACTGATAAAAAGTAATGGGTACAATAGAAGTCGCATTTCCAGTTGGTGGACAACCAGGAAAGATTTTAAAATGGAGGGTTCGAATGGATACAATGGTTTCAGCGGGCAGAGTGTTGTTTTTATACAAAAATATTACTCCAGGAAACGACGATGTAAAGGGTCCTGAGAAAAAGTATCGGGCCACACGATTTGGCCGTGTCACAAAATTGTTGGCAAGGGAAGGAGATATCATTCAGCCTGGGTATATATTCTTCTTAACCTTACTTCTACACGATTTGTTAATTTAAAAGCATACATAAAGTAGACCTATATAGTAAACACAGTTTCCTGCAAGACGAAGAATCGATTCAAAATTATTTTTTCTAATAAGAATATTTCTATCACTCTTTATACATATAGATATGTAATTTGTTTCAAAATTTGCATAAGTGATTAGTATTTCAGGGAAGTGATAATGATATTAGAAGGATGTCGACATCCTACTGTAATGAAGGATTTATGTGCTGAATGTGGTGTAGATTTAAGGGTCGAAGGAGTTGGTAAAGAAAGCGAGAATATACAAATATCTCAAGCGAGCGTACCGATGGTACATAGTGTGCCAGAATTAAAAGTATGCCCAGAATTGGCAGAAAAAATTGGAAAAGAAGATGAAGAACGTCTTTTAAATGATCGCAAGTTAGCTTTGCTTGTCGATCTCGATCAAACAATTGTTCATACAACAAACGATAATGTTCCTCCTAATATGAAGGTACATTTAACTATATATGTATTATAAAAGGTGATTGAATTGGTATTATTAATTTGTATGTTTAAGGATGTTTATCATTATCAACTTTATGGACCAAACTCTCCATGGTATCATACCCGTTTAAGGCCTAATACCAGACATTTTCTTTCCGAGATGAGCCGTTTATACGAATTGCATATATGTACATTTGGTGCGAGAAATTATGCTCATACCGTAGCAGGATTACTAGACAAAGATGGAACTTTATTCTCTCATAGGATACTTTCCAGGGACGAATGTTTCGATCCTGCGTCGAAAACAGCTAACCTCAAGTATTTAGATACTCGTAAATAATATCCATCTGTTCGATTAATCGATACGGTTGTATCTAATTCCAATTGAATTTTTACAGAGCTTTATTTCCTTGCGGCGATGATCTGGTATGCATCATAGATGATAGAGAGGACGTGTGGCAAGGGTGCGGTAATTTGGTACAAGTAAAACCTTATCATTTTTTTCGACACACCGGTGACATACACGCGCCACCAGGTTTAGAAAAATCTGATGCTTCTGTTTTACCCGAATTGCAAAATACAAATGAACTTTGTACAGAAGAAAATCAAAATACGACTAACGAAAATGGCGCGTCTGAATTACCAATACAAATTTCTGTAGATAATAGTTATGAGAAGGAACCACATGAAAAGATTGAGGATAAGGAAAACATTTGCGAATCCGAAGAAAAAAATGATGAGATTACCAAAGATAACTCAAAGGATGACGTTAATGAAAGTTCTAACGCAGAAATTGAAAACGAAGACAGTAAAATACCGCAAAAGAACAATGAGAATGAAGGCAATAAAACACCAATAGAAAAAGATGATAATAAAGAAATTAGAACAGACGAAAAAGGTGAAGATGAAGACAAAGACAATAAAACACCAGGAGAAGAGAAAGAAGAAGCAGTAGAGAACAAAGACAATAAAATATTGAAAGAAGAAGAAGAAAGCACAACATCGATAGAAACAAGACAAGATATAGAAAAGAAAGATGCAAAGTCTACAGAAAATAGTGTCATAGACGAAGATGATGATGATTATTTGTTATATTTGGAAGATATTCTTCGAAGGATTCATACCGAGTTTTATGTTAATTACGATAAAGAAAATGGACGCAAGTCATTGAGAGATATCATTCCACGAGTACGAGCGCAAGTGTTGAAAGGAGTACATTTAACTTTCAGTGGATTAATACCTACTAATCAAAAGCTCCAACAAAGTCGAGCGTATAAAGTTGCCAGAGCATTCGGGGCAGAAGTAGCACAAGTAATTTACAACTTTTATCTTGGTATCGATATGTACATATACTATTTTTGTCTATTTTAATGTATCATTATGTATTAGGACTTGACAGACAAAACAACACATTTAGTAGCAATTAGACCTGGCACTGCTAAAGTCAATACAGCTAAGAAAAATGGAAATATTAAAATTGTAAACCCAGATTGGCTTTGGACTTGCGCTGAACGTTGGGAACATGTTGACGAACGTCTATTTCCACTTACTATAAAGGTATAGGTACTATAACAGCAATGCAACGATTGTAATAATCCCCACGGGAAGTAATAAATTTACTCTGACTTAAAGTAATTATATATTTTTAGGCTCGAGCATCTAGGATACCGCCTCCGCATTGTAGTAGTCCGGAACGTATAGAAGAAGAAGAAAGAAAAATGGAAAATAGTTTTGCCGATAGTATTAATCCCCTAATGTCTTTATCGCCAGAGGACTTAGAAATTATGGGCAAAGAAGTTGAAGCGGATATGGATGATCAAGAAATGGAACTACCTGTTTTCGATATCGAAGATGAAGATGGTGCAGAGGAGCATGGTATAGAAGCTCGACAAAAGGGCTCTGATTCAGAAGATTCTATGCACAGCGAACGTAGGAATACTTTATATTTTTATTTTAGTTAATATAAAGGATGCGAGATAATAATTTTTTAATCGCTTAACAGGAAACTATGAAAGCGAACCTCTGAGAAAGAGAAAGAAACTTTGTCGTGGAAGTAGCGAAGATGATTCGTCGAGCGGTAAAGAAGATACTATGGATGATGACGAGGACGACGACGATGATCCCGTAATACGTTTTAGAAGAGGTGAAGACTTACCCGATGATTTAGATTTAGGTGATAATTCCCAGGACTCGATCGAAGATCTTGAAATAATGGACAATGAGGATGATCGAGAATGGAACGCCATGGGAGCTGCCCTAGAAAGAGAATTTCTTTCCGAATGATTCACTGCGAATCATTTGTTAATTCATAAAGTCATCGTATTATTTGTACATTTAAAACCGATAAATTTTTTAGCAATAATAGCTAACGATTATATTTAATATAATTAACATATTTGTAGAATTCTCTGATCGAATAATTTAATGCTACTTCACAAAGAGTATAAAAAAAAAATAATGTACAAGTTAAATAAGGAAAAATACAAAGAAACTGTTTGTATTTAATTATTAAACTGAAAATATATGCACAAGAATCGTATATAGAGGGATACTAATGTGTTTCTCATAGATGATCACGTTAATACTGTTGCCCTTCTTGCTCTTTGCAAGCAAACTAATTTATATGGAAACGATTAAATATTTATGTAATATCATTTTGCTTTGGAATGTAGTGAACAAAGGAAACACATATTTCTAACTCGAAAGCACACTCTTTTCTACAAAAACTTTTTATACTTGCATTATAATGTACTATGGAATAAAATAAAATATAATTATCTTTCTTAATATATAACTTTTGTTTATTAAACACTAAAATCAATGCAAACGAATTAGAGTGGATTCACTTTATATGGGTCCGTGTCGGTTGGGTCGTCGTTATATTTAACGAAAGTCTTTTTGTTTGAGAAGTCTCTCGTGCCTTCCATCGACCCTCTTTGCGGCGCTTTATCATATTCGAACGCTGAATCTAATTTTCCAAATAATTTGGCATCTTCATCTATTTCATCCCTATATTTTCATAAATATTGAAAGAAGAATTAATACCATAATGCATTTTCAGCTAATTAGAGACGATACGTTGAATTTAAAAATAATATAGCATACCTATATTTTGATGCGACTATCTTTTTACCAGTTATGGGATCTGTAATATCACCCAATGGATAAATAACTTCAACAACCTACAAATAAAACAAAATAATGTACCAAGTTGATATAGCATGTAAACAGTAATACTTCATTATTACAAACCATACCTTATAACTAATAAGACGTGTTAATTTTTTTGCTAAGTTTTGTATTAACACTGTATCACCAGTTTTACAAAGTTTCTTGGGATCAGTGGCGTAAATAAATTTGTGTGCGGCAAAGTACTGTAATGCGAGAAAGAGTTACATAACCTCAAATCTAGCTCCATGAGAATACTTTTCCAAGTTTACGTACCATTGAAAGTTTACTATCGAATTCCAGTTCATGTACTCGTATTTTTGCTGCATTTTGTTTAGTTGTTGGTACACATACCCCCAACAAATAAGTAAGGGCTTTTTTGGTCACATCCTTTTTCGCCATCTCCAGACGTCTCGTCTCCAATTGTCTCCAATACCTGTTGCCAGTAAATTGCAGTAAATTACCTCCGTAAATCTGTCACAGTCGCACGTGCATATGCGAATGTATGAATGTACACATGTACACTGCACACTCACACTGCTGCACTCAAATAATGCACATATGTGTATAGATACATAGAGAGTACATTTTTCAATTTTTGGGACATCCTGTATATTGTAAACTAATCTTAATGTATAGTTCATCATATCACACATAGATGGCTCGCATGATCCGATTTTAGAATAGCACAAAATTCAAATTGTAAACTGAAGCAATGACAAAAGATTATGAACTGATAAAATATTTATTTCATAGAACACTCGTAATTACGTTTATTCATGTTACCATCGCGAAATCATTGCCTTAGTGATTAAACGCTCGCAAAAGAAACGTAATTAGCCAATTATATTAGTTTGTATAAATAATTATGTAATATGTCAATTAGGATTGGAGATTTAACAAACAAACAAAATTGTAAATAGCAGTTGAAAATGTGAAGATGTGAAAGATCGATCACTTCTGTTTCCGAGCTCAAACTGTAAAAACGTACTACCAGAGATACTCTCTCGTCGCACACTAGAACGCCCCGCTGGCTCTCCGGCACCACCCGCCACCGCTGTTTTAGGTTTCTTCTATGTAGTTTATAGTTGTATGTTTTACATCACGCATGGGCAAATTTTGGCTCGATCGGAGGGATTTTCAAGACATACGGCACTACGGCCGCCACGGGGAGCGAGACGCGCGGCCGGGAGAAGTGAAGAATCCCTTGAAAATGCCTCTGATCGAGCAAAAATTTGCCCATGCGTGATGTAAAACATAGAACTATGAACTACATAGAAGAAACCCAAAACAGCGGAGGCGGGTGGTGCCGGAGAGCCGGCGGGGCGTTCTAGTGTGCGACGAGAGATACATATGTTGGAGAATTTTATTAGTTAGTATAATACTTGAAACGTTCATATCAATTTAATAATAAATATACAAGTATAACAACTATGCTGTATAATGTCTATAAATGAAATAAATTTTTTCTATAATGTTCTAGTTCTTTTATGCTTTCTTTTATATCACGTAACGCTCTATGTTCAGCACTCTTCGTAACCGCAGGAACATCCAAATTCCACCTTCTAAAATAGAAAAATGGTTAATCGCACATTGAATTTCTAAAAGATTCTTGTATATAATGCTTACATAATTAATTCTTTGATAGTAGAGGTATCTATAAGCCTATAATGCAAGTAATTATTAACAGATGGCATATATTTATACAAAAACATGCGATCCATGTAAACAGAACTGCCCGCAAGCGGACATGATCCTTTTTCTACATGTTTTTGTAAATGATTCAATACAATTTTTTCAGCTTCTCGTACAGAAGTTTTACTTAAACGGGACTCATCGGTTAAGCCTGTCTAACAATCAAAATAATTTAATTAATTCAAAAAGAAATGTTATTTCTTCATTTTTCCAGTATTTAATAAAATCTCAAAATACATTTACCTTTTTATGGTGAGTCTGGCACCAATCGTTCATATGATCCAATACATCATCTGGTTGATGTATAACTATATTTAATTCATTGCCTATAACATTTAAATTTTTATCCGTGACTATGCAAGCAACTTCCATTATATGAGATGTCTCAACATCCAGTCCGGTCATCTTAAATATTAAATGAAGAAATGATAATGAAATATACATTGTAAATATAGAATATGCGTATATTGAATTATATTGATAATACCACCGTACTTCCATATCTATCCAAACAATATGATTTTTCGAATCATTGTTGACAGCATTTAATGTAGATGCTTTGGCTGTTAAAAAAACAACTTAAAATTAGAATTTTATATAATTAAAAATTAAATCTATTGATATATTCTATAGAAAATACAATGAAAAAAAATACACAACAATAGTTGACTGTTTCCACAGTACATAATCTACGAAACAATCAAAGTCTTTTTAAATATAAATTATTGTATATTACCCTTTTGAAAATAAGAAGGTAACGTTAATTGAAGACATTTTCTGTACCACCGTAAACCATGCGTACAAATCATTCTTATATAACAATCTATAAAATTCTCTCCAAATTAACAATTCCAAACCAGTGTATTATTTAATGAATATGATAATACATCTAATTGAAAGAAAATCAAACTTATTTTGACTTATTCGAGTTAGAAAAACACTTTAACATAAATTATCGCTCGAGTGTTGTACAGTGTTGTAGCACTCGGAGGAGCCTCGGAGTCTCGGAGCATTATTTTGTAGCTGCACGCTGCACTAAAAGCAACTAAAAGTTCTAAAAAGTAAAAGCAGCATATATTTAGCATCTATTCTACCATAGAGTACTATACGAGAAACGAAACTCTTGTCGAAACCTTTGTAATACAATTTATCCTGAAATTGTGTGCCCACTGGTATATATATTATATATGTACATATATATTATATATACTATATCGACCTTGAAATCACTGATATATATACTATGGATAGGAGATTCCCATAAGCCGTTGAAGCTGGTTGAAGCCAGTAGAAGAAGGCACTTTTCGATGCCAGCGCCACGAAATGTCGATGCCGGAACACTGATATTATTTTAGTGTGCGTCTCACTGATGTATATATATATATATATATATATATCAGTGGCGCCAGGCTTCTCCTATCCGATCCATAGTACTTATATATATATCAGTGTCTGTGGTCATAGTCATAGTCTTACAATTATACACGCAGCTATATTCAAGAAACACTATTTTCGTACGCAAGCGCACAGCAAGCGCATTATATAAAAGTTGGTTGTCGAGAAACGTTAGGTTAGAAACCAGTTAGAAACACATGAAATGAAAGTTTCATTTCTGTAAGTTCTCTGTGTTGTGGGTGGTTGTGGGTAAAACCAACGGTAGAAGGTAGAATCAGGTAAATAGAATACCAAGGTGTAGGCTGGTGTAGGCCGAACAAACTTATTTAGTGGAAGTTGTTCAATAATTGTTATTCTAGTTGATATTTCTTCTTTGAAGAAATTGTCAGTGTCGGGAAAGAAAAATATGGAAGCGGAACCTTTAGATCTCGAGGACGGCGAAGTTATCGATGATGAGGTCGGTTATATCATAATTCTATAATATGACAAGAATCTAACCTCTTTCAGTCAAGATGAAATTAAACTGAAACGTTCAAATCTAAACATAAATTGAAAATATTTTCACGTATCCTAAGTTAATATAATGATAAATTCTGCTCGCAACACTCTTCGAATAAAATATCTTTTACAACGAAATTGACTTGATAACTATTCCGTAATATATTTTGATTTAGGCAAGTGATATTGAAACGTACAACGTTTTAAAAAGACCTCCTGCAGCCTCAAATAAAGAGGAACCCCCAAAGATACGATACAATGATGAATCCGATGATTCTGTAGACTCTGAAAGCGACTCTGATTCAGATTCAAGACATGTCAGGAGTAAAAAACCCAAGCTAAAATTAAAACGATCAAGGTACTCGACAAAAGACTGGGGAAACAAAACTAATAAGTACAGAATTTGGTGCACTCAAGTGCAAGAGGATTCTCTGACGGAGGATTTAGTATTATGCGGTGTGACAAAGAAGCGCTACCAAGAGCGTAATGTCGAAAATTATAGTGTTCCACACCATTACTCTGTAAATGGTAGCTGGAATAAAGAACAACAGGATAACAATAGTTCAGAAGATGAGAAAGAAACTGAAAAAAGATCGACAAATAAAAGAACAAATTCAGACAGAAGTAATGTTAAGCTAAGATTAGGGAAGAGACGCAATGCGATGGATGTAGATAAACAAAAAGGAGCTGTACAAAAAGTACCAGATCTAAGTACGACAGTCGAATCCACTGATATGGACGTAGCTACGGATATTGCGGAGAAACTTAACGAGAGGCAGAAACATCTTATAGGTAAGAGTATTTATGTATTACCTCGAAAGTTATAAATGCAAAATTTGTTTTCATTATTATTTTGTAACAATACTTGTGATAATAATTTTTTATAGAAAAATTAATTTTATTTGGTTTTATATATACAGTTCAAGTAATTGAAATGTACGTATTGTTCATAGACAGAATCGTGGAAGTAATTGGTAAAGAGAAAGCTATCGAGTTTTTCCAAAAAACAAGAAAAATTGAAGAAGGAGGTGGACTGTTAACGATAAAAGGATCTCGAAGAAGAACCGCGGGTGGAGTTTATTTATGGCTAGTAAAAAATGATGAGCATATTCCACAGGAAAAAATAAGAGAAATCTTTTCCCAATGTAAAAAGGAAATTGCTGATCAAAAAAAGGCAGATGCCAGTGCTAGGAGGCAAAAGGCGCAAGAATTAATTAAATGTTTAGAAAGCAAGTATATTGTTTCGTGTTTACGATTATTATTTAAAAAAAAACATGATATAACAAAAATACTTTCCATACAGATGGTTCTGAAAAAGATCTGCCCGCTCTTTTAACAAAGGCAGAACTTTCTACGAAAGAAATAGCTGAAGAAGCAAGATTAAGACGTGGCGAAGGCATGGACAGAATGCCTATGGATTCTGATCGTACGGTGACTAATCCACCACCTAGTCCCGTAACAGATGATCCAGATCATTCTGAACATTCGCTTGTACAAAGGCATATTCAAGACTACGAAGAAGATTTCCTTGATATTGGTATCGATGTAGATAGTATGGAAGTACTTTAAAATTTATTATTTTTTTTATATGTGCAGATGACTTGTACAAAATGAAATTCTAATATTTGCAAAATAACCATACATACACACACGCGCGCACACACACAAAACATACATACGTGAATACACTTTACACATAGTTTGTATGTTTGCTTATATAATATACTATGTATACAGAAATATCAAATGCGATCAAAGAATGATCGATTAATTGCAACGACGTTCCATATTGTGATAAAATAATTTATCAAGTGTACATGCTATGGTAACGCGCTGTGTCATTTTCTTACATTTTCGAAAACAAGGAATATTTTTGTATAGGTTTCCTGCAATGAATTGACCCTAAAGTTAAAACTGGGTCGCGAATAAGGAAGACATGATTGATAGATAATCCAAATGATAAAATGTTCAAGCAATGTTAGTCATAAACATAAGTCATGAACATAACTGTGTTCCTTTATCAAAATTATCCCAACAGTTTACATTGCAAATGGTTTTATGCTGTTTGGTTAATTGACAGTACAAAATGATTTGACTTGGTCATTTTTGGTAGAAGTGCATAAAATTTGCAGTCTAGCAATTGCAATATTAGTGGAAGGTAGAGATCATTTTTCCAAAGCATACATAGTTTACATGTGTTAGTTATGTTACATGCTATACTATACTCAATCGTATCTGTGAGAGTCTACGAGAGCCTATATATGCTGCACTATGATTATTTGGAATAGAAAATTGAAAATCTATGCCATACTCTTTTGTCTCTCGAACACAGATGCATTCGGTTTGGCTTAATTCATTCCAGGGTAGCTATACTTTTTTCAAGTTTTATTTAACGTTTTATTTCTTGTCGTTAAGATACATATAAAAGAATGTAAGAGACGTAACAAGTATGAAATTTCATAATAATTGCGAGAACGTAAAACAGAAATATTTCTGCTGTGTAATTTTTATGGAATTTTCATTGTTGAAGATTGTTTATGTACATAAAAGTCACTATAAAAATAAACATTAAACAATTTGTACTTTGTATAATGTATTAAATGAATTATCTCATAATCAAAACTTTATTCAGTATTCCGCATGAAAGTTAATTATTTCAGTATGTAATCAATGAGTAACAATATTACTATATGTGTAAAATAAGTTTTTTGTGGGTGTAAATTCTCGTAAAATTAAATTTTCTTTTTGTAAAACCTTAGAAAATGATTTTATCTATTTGGAACAAATCTAATCTCTCTGAACGTAATCTATTCAACATAATTAATTGATTAAATTCAGATACAGTAACTCGTAACTTGTAACTAACAATAAGCCTGAAATCTGAAAGTTTCCGTATATTTCATTTTATTTAAAAGTACAGTATGAATTTGACAAAACATTCTGAATATTTAATACAGATTTTTTTTGAAAATTCACATTTTTATTTGAGTTAAAGTATAATCAAAGTTCCGGCTTCAATATATTAAAGTAGTCTGTAGAAGTATATAAAATTAATTTATATATTATCATGTAAATGCATGTTAACAGAATATTCTATGTGAGAGGAAATTTATTTACCTGCATTTAACCAGTATACATATACATAGAGAACAATATGCTCACGAAAATGCATTTCTTGTCAACTGTTGTACATATACAGTTACATCATTTTTTGTAATAATGTCAAAAGTGTTTCACATCTTTCTTTAACCTGCATCAGAGTTATAGTAATTATTATAGCATATACTGAAAATAGACAGGCAAAATAACATGAAAACTTACTTGTTCAACTGTACGATCCAATGTTTTACTGACCATAACGAGTGAATTATCAGAATATTCTTTTTTAATAGCTTGTAGAAGAATCATATCTTCTTGTCGTGTCCACAGTTTAATATTTACATTTGTGTTCGAGATTTTAACATCTTCGAATGAGTCCGTTTTGTTTGCACTATCATTTGATATATTTTTTATTTCGCCTTCTCCATCTGATAAAACTTTCTTTTTTATTTCTATAACAGTATTTGTGCTAGATGCTTCGTCCAATCTTCCATGATTAACGTGCGAATCTATACATTCGAATTTTGTTTGTTGTTTATCGACTTTTTTTTCTTTTTTGCCTTTATACTGTGTTATTCGTGCACGTTTCGCGTTTACGTCTATTCGGTCTGTATTTTCCAACCTTTTCAAACCTCGTTTTTTATCTGTTTTTGGTGGAGATTTTATATTTCTTTTAGGTTTTACCACTACTTTCCCTATCTCCTCGTTATCTTTAACAGGCGAATTTTTTGACATACAAGCTTTCTGATATTGTTCGTCAGAATTTGACTCGTTCTTCGATGATTTTCTCCGTGATCTGGACGGAATAGGAGAAACAAATTTATCTGCTGTTTTTAAAGATACGCGAGCTATATTTTCTAATTTTTCTTCATCGGCACCAGGGAAAATAATTTTAGCAGGTCTTAGTCCTTCGGATGTTTGAAGATAAATCTTTCCATTCAGAAACTGTGGAAAGAATTTTGTATTGTTTTATCCGTTCTACTGCAATACGTAGTTAGTAAAATCGGCTAAAAAATAATAAAAATTTCTTACCCTCGTTCCACAAGAGACACAATGTTCAGAAATACTTTTACAAATAGAATCGTCTTCGTTGTGACAATTACATCTGCAATTTTCTCCACCGTAAGGATCTTCTTGGGTACCCGATAATGGCAGATCAATATTTTCATATAATTCTGCTGCATCTTCTGTATAGACTTTGTTCTTATCATGCGGCCCCACAGGACATGTAAAATTTTCAAACATATGCGACGCAAATAAACTGCAGAAGAAGATACACACATATAATGTATTCGGAAAATACTTTATGTGTAATATTAATTCTTGTATATATATTGTAAATATTACCTTTCAGGTGGTTTAGCGGTAGGTAATACTTGTAAAAATAAATCCATGACTAATGGGTGTCCCTTAAGTATAGGGGCCATAATCGAATGAACATGCTCTAACGTGGTCTGAGGATCAGATGAAAGTTGCGTAATAGCTTGCATCATTTTTGCTATTCGAGAAGGTTGTTTAGTGAAAAATATTTGTGCAACATTAATAAATTCACTCATTTTTTGAAGCATTATATATTCAACTGATTTATCCAGTATCGCTGCTTGATGTGGTTTCAAAAATAACAAAAAGTCTGTACAAAGTTCAGGATATTCGTGTAACTTCTCGCACACATCCTGGTATAAATTAGTAGCTATGGCATCTTTATCCCTTGCTGTCTGTTCCATAATTTTTTCATTTTGCGGAGCTCCAGGCTCGTTAGAGAAGGATAATTCGCTCTCCATTTGATTAATACTATCTAATTTCTCATAATAATCTAAGTATAATTTTACGACGGATCGAAATACATCGGGACTAGTGGACTCCAATGTTAAATGCAACTTCTGAAGATACGATGCTGCAAATTCTGTGCGACAAGAAACAAACACGTTTGATTAACTTTGAATAATTAAGTGATTTAATAAGATTATTAAGAGAATTAATTGGAATATAAATACTTGATCCCCTTTCTTCTTCGTTTAGCGGACTTTCGGATTCTAAGAGCCTTTTAATATTTTCTATCTCTCTAGCTTCTTTAGCTTTCTTTCTGCTAATTGAATCCTTTTTAATAGTTGTACTTGCCAACATTAGTTCTGCTATTTCATCTTCGTTATCCTAGAATAAGAAAGAAATTAAAAACGAATTGAAAATATGAGCTTCACTGTACGATATGTTTTTTATGAATATGTTGTTAGCTTTACTTACAAGTTTCGGTAAGGATTGTGTTTTCTCAAAATTTTTATCCATATCACTCTTTTCTCTAGATTTTAAAGTATTGCAACTATTAGAAGATAATCCTTTCGCTCCTAGAACTTGAGCCATCAACTTCATGTTTTGAGCGCTCCTTGTCTTTGCTAATCTAGGCGTAGTCCTTCTTAATTGCGGCAATTCTTGTACTACTCCAGAAGACTTTTTAGAAAACTTGGAATGCTTTGATGTAGTTGAAATTGTAATTTCATCGTTTCGACTGTCTTCTTCTTCTTCATCTTTTCCCAATGGTTTTTCTTTCCCTTCCGCATGCATTTCGCTTTTGAATGGGTCAGTGCGTTGCGATGTCCGTTCTGTATGTACTATATCAGTATTACACGATCCTGTATTCAACTCATTGCTAGATACTTCTGTTGAGATTTCAGAAGTAACGTTTCCATTCAAGTATAAAGTATTTTTTGTTGTTTGCTTATTTGGATTCTTTTTTCTCCTCGGCGTAGGTAATATCCTTGGAAACATGTTCACAATGGGATTTCGTAAAGGATGAATGATGGGGACGGTTGTATAAGTTTTAACAATTCCATTCATACAGTCGTCCTTTTTCATGAGATCGTTATACGAGTTCAATATGTGTTTTCTCTTTAATGCATCAATTTTCTGTTTTGTCTGTGAATAATTTTAAATGATCAAATAATAAATTTATTAACACCGTCTAATTTTCAAAATTTTTCGGATCGTGTCTAAATATATTACATATTAAATATATCATTTAGATGTATTTAGATGAAGATATTAGAATAAATTTAAATAGACATACACCGTTAAGATAATTCTGCCACTCTGTAGGTAAAGATTCTATCGGTTGTTCCTTTAGCGGTTTAAGATCACATTGTTGTGGTATATAATGTATTGTTCTAGGAGCACAGCCTTTTTCAAAGTAATGCTGAAAAAAACAATAGCTTGTTGCAGTACTTTTAATTTAAGTTACATGCACAGTACATACCCTTATCGGATTGCCATCTTTTGCACGTCTACGTCTTTGAATGTAACGATATAATCCATGCAGATCTTTACATGGTAATAAGTATTGAATGATTAATTGCAATGAATCCATTAGTACAAGATTTTTATGCTTGAACTTTCTTGGTTTTGATGCAACAAAAGGAACAAATTGTTCAAGACCCAGAGCGATTAAACTAAACAAAAAGAAAAAGAAACGTTAATGAATTGAAATATACTACAAAAATAGGAAAATTTACCTACTTACGAATTTTCAGATTTCAGATACGGGCCACGCACTTTTAAATCACTCTTGAAAGGTAATTCGGGTAAAAGTTGTGGATACATTAACGCTTTACTTTCCATGAATAATTTTTTTAATTCTGGATGAAACTTTGGGACGTATTTCCATCTGTTTGAAGAATATATCTCGTTCACTGTATTTTCGTCCAAGACAGTCTTTTCGAAATCCTCGGAAAATTGATTATCCAAGAATTTGTTTTCCCAATCGGACACCAGTTTTAAAGCATCTGGCAAATTTGCTGCATTAAATGCAGAATTAGGACCATTACTTAAATTCCTGATGTAAATGCCACAGAAAATTTCAGTTACTGCTCATTCTATATTTATAATTTGTAAACTGTGTAATAGCAAACTAACCTTATACTCATTAAATTTTCTTTGCAACTTTTCGATTGAAAATGTAAGTCTGGATGTCTATATGTCATGGCAAAATGTTGCACCATTAATTGAACATGTTGACACATTTGAACTGCTAATAATTGTCTTTGGTTAGCGTTCATTAATTCGGGAACCTCTGGTTCTTTATAAACGGGCAGTAAATCTGTTACAGAGCAATCCTGAAAGATAAAATTGAATTTTTTGTTTAAAAACGTGTAAATATATATAGGATTAAAAGATTATCTCCTTACCATAGAATTATTTTCAATATTTAAATTTAAATTTTCAGGAGATCTTCTCTTTTTGGAAATTTCTTGTTCTGAAAATGTATCGGTAAATTCAAATAATTCTGCAATTAAATTATTTAATTCTTTACGAGTGACTTTTACAGCTTTGTCAGCTCTCAATTCTTCTTTGTCCACTGCAAATAAATAATTTATTTTCGGTAATCCGAACGCGAATTAAAAAGCCTAAAATATTAAGTACACATACGGAATTCCGTTTCTTCGTCTTCTAAAATATTATACTCTGGATCTGCTTCTGGATCATCCTCGACTACAGGCTCCTGAGTTAATGGTTGGGTAAACTCTTTTAAAAAATTGTCCCAATCTTCGTCGATTTCACAGTCCCAGTCGTACATATCAGTTGTTATATCCGGCGGTATAAATGCTTGTTCAATTTGTTCCAAAGGTGTTTCGCTCAAACAAAGTTTCGAACGCGTTCTTTGACCGATACTTTCCTCTTCTGTTGGTACATGAGGAATACTGAAAAATATTGCTTACAATTAATTGAAATAATTTCATGATAATACATATATATATTGCATAAATTGTATTACTCTGGAATTTTAAAAATGCCTTCTGGATCATATTGAATTTTTGGTGATTCAGGATGCTCAACCGATATCGAATCGCAATTATTTGTTGGTGTCAAGGATTGCGAATCTACATCACTGTTCGTAGATATTTCCACTTCTCTCTCGTCGTCGCTTTGCTTATCTTGTTCTGGATTATACTCTTCGTCGGAGGAATCTTCCGGTAGCTCTTCTTCGATTAATACTTGTACTTCCGATGTAGATTTGTTTACTCGTGTAATTGGCCACGGTATATTAACTTGCGCCGCTGCTAATTCTCTACAGAGAAATGTTATATTTCTATTAAATTCATTATTCTAAAATAGTCATCAAACTTATGTGAAATGTATTTCGCTATGTCATACTTTGCTTTCGCCCTGGTCAATTTAGGTTCGAATAGTATATCGTCTTCCGTGTCCTGAAGACGATTTTTAACCATAGCCATTACATGTTCGTTGGTGATAACATGTTTTATGATGTTTTTTACATTTGTGGCTGTTAAGTTAGTTTTTGCTGCTTTAGCATCAAGTTGCCTTTCAATTTCTTCTTCCATTTCATTAATGACCGAAGAAGTTTCTTCGACGGCATCTCTCTTGTGTTTATTTGGGGGTTCGTAATTATCGACTTCGGAAACATCAATTTGCAAGTCTGCGGTCTCAGAATCAGAGGACACATCGCTGTTAACGTCGTCAAAGTCAAAATTAAAAGAAAACGATAGGTTACACTTCTTTTTAGCATCATTTACAGAAATCGAAGATGGAGCAGGACTAGCTACATCCTTAATAGTAGTTTGCCCTGAAGATTCCTCCCTATAAAATAAATAAATAAATAAATAAAATATACACTTTACATTTAAATATACAACTTACATTTTTTTGTCATCACAAGTTTTCTTTTACACATCCCACACACACACGAAAATATATGAACGGACTTTTCATTATATGGAATTCAATGTATGTCTTTTTAATGTCTTTCAAATGTTTCACTTAAAGTACAATTAGAATATGCCCAATTATTGTATTGTTATTAATTGACAGGTTATGAATAAGTATTGTTATTATATACAGGTTATACGTAAGCAATTGAAAAAAAACAGATAATAATTGACTAATATAAATTTCTATTTTATGCATCACATTTACATTACATTTCGCAGAGCTTGCATCTGTTATTCAAATTCATTGCTATTCTTTCGCTATATAATGTATTTATGTATAATTCTATTTTTGACAAAGACTATATATGTAGAATATAGAGTATACAGATTGGTACTACTGGTAGAGATTAGAGATCAGTAATCAGTGCCGCCAGCCGCCAGAACGGGGAAACGGGGAAATCGTGGCATCGATGGCAGGGTGGGGCAGGGGCAATCAGGGGCAATGCAATCGAGAGGAATACATTTTACCCCCTCTCCGATAACCATACTAATCGTGACATCGTGACGTGACTGGCGGCAAGTGGTTGGGAGAAATGGAGTGATGCCCACTTGGACTCCGACCGATTGGACACGTCCCGATTGGACTGTCCCGATTGGACGCGTTCCTTTTGGACTCCGTGCCGATTCGACTCGTGCCGTTTGGACGCCGTGCCGATTGGACTCGTACCGTTTGGACGCCGTGCCGATTGAACTCGTACCGTTTGGACGCCGTGCCGATTGAACTCGTACGATATTTTATACAGTTGTTTCTTATTTGCACAAAATTAATATTTATGTAAATTTGTATTATGATATTCACAATCAAACACCATTTTTTATATTTTTTTGACAACGGCACGGAAGATTTCTTATTAGTTATTCTCTTTTGTAAAAATACGTTATATCCTCACACACAAGAAACACAAAAAAACCACATAAAAATTTAAATTCAGATCCAAATTTAATAGATTCCAAATCATATTTAACCATATATTTCACAGTACAATATCACCATATGTAGACTTCGAAAAGCAATGATTATAAAATTCGCGGCGTCCAACGATTATAAAATTTCCGGCGTCCAAACGTCACGAATCCAACCACCACGGCGTCCAAACGGTACGAGTTCAATCGGCACGGCGTCCAAACGGCACGAGTCGAATCGGCACGGAGTCCAAAAGGAACGCGTCCAATCGGGACAGTCCAATCGGGACGTGTCCAATCGGTCGGAGTCCAAGTGGGACACCCCCGAGAAATGGGTATTGCAGCTTGCAGCTTGAGCTCCTCTTGGCCATTGTTCGCGTCACCCTAGCACCAGAGCCTTCTGCTCTGCTTTGCTTTAGTTTCCTCTTTGAAAGAATCAGAGCCTTCTGCCTGATTCGTATTTTGCCCTCCGTGGATCGGAGACCTCTTCTCCGATTCACACCTTTTGCTCCGCGATAATTACTCGACATACTTGCGTAATTTAGTATAAGTCCGTCGTTCTAAGAAAGGGAGCCAGAAGGAATATTGCATTCGTTCTGACTCCCTTTTGGGTCTCTTGTGCAGCAACCTCCTCGTGGTGAGACCTGGGCAATCGGTATTATCCTCTATTTCTAAGAACTTCTAGTGTCTTATGAAGGAGCGCACTCTGCACATTTAATAAATATGTTGATTTTCAATTTTCAGTTTCACCTTCCTTCAGAACAAAATATATGTATATTCAAGCTGGTGCACCCCGGTCGTGAACACTGTAGTATATTTTCTGGTTCTATTTAGTAAAGGGTGCGGAACCACCGACGCCGATGAGATAGTATCTCGTTGGTGATAGTATTGTAAGGTAATTACAGAATGGGTAATGTGAGCATTCTACTATAACTATATCATTCTCCTTCTAGTTGACGAGTATCTGGTCGGTGGTAGAACTTTTAGCGATGTGGTATTTCAGATCACTGTAAGTTCCACGTTATCCCCGCGCCCAGTCGCGCCTGGTTACTGGTCTCGCTGAATAGCACAGGGGCTGGTAGTCTTTAAATTTCGATCAGTGGTCGGTGGTTGAAGCTAGTTCTGATCCATGCCACAGATTTAATAACCAAGAGGCACCCTGGCTCTGGCCTTCCCCAGACCCCATTCCGTGGCTAGATCCTCTTGGAACAAAGTCCCAATTTTTCAGGACAGTGCGATTAATAATAGATAATAGACATGACCTGGCAGAAGGATAGCCGGATGGCCCAAAGTGTCCATCCGCCACCACCCGACGACTCGACGACAACTCTGTTTATAAACAAGACTATATTAGTCTCACACATCCTTATACAAGACATCTAAGGGTCGCCTCGGCATCAGCTCTTTTGACTAGGCTTAAAACACGTTGACGCTAACAAATAAAATTGCGAATATAGCATAAGATCGCTTTTGCTTCCGAGCTCATAAGCTATATATAAACACGTAGTTCTATCACCAGTTATAGTTACATTTAAAATAAATTGCATTTCTTGTTCCCGTTTTATATTATAATTCATATGCTTTAAATTCTAACTGTTGCTTAGATTTCGTTTATTTATTTAAATTCTATTTTGTTCATACGTACTCCACAAAATTATATTCAATGTCGGGCATTTCATTAATGTTTGAAAGTTATGGAAATGTATAGTTAATAGTAAAATATTAAATATAAAAATCAACCTTTCCTCGTTTCTATCTCTTTTAGTATTGTTGCATATTTATTTTTTTATCGGAACCCGTAATCTTAGCACGGAAGAAAGTACTTGTAATTGTTTATTGGTATTTCTATTAGGCTTGAACGAGGGAGAAAGAGGTCACGAAAGAATGTCGTTATCTTCGTCCCCTGTTACCGCTTTCATATTGATTAATCCTGATTACCAGGAGTAGGGGGACATGACAAAAAGTATAGACAGAAAAGTTCCGGTCGTAAGTTAAGAATTACAGATAGCACGAGAAAGTTATGGCATCTGATAGGAACGGTGGGTTCCCCTACGCCCTACATAAATTTGTGAACTGGTGAATACACGAATGGAATGATGTGTTATGCGTGCGAAAACGGAATATTTGAAAACTGAGGATTGAATTTATTAATAGGTGAGTGAACAATTAAATGTTTAGTATCAATAAAAATCAGTACCTATATTATTGTACATATACATATAGTTAATTTTTCAAAATTGATCTTTTCATATACATTATTGGCATTTAATATATACTTTCAATAATTTATTGATTTTTGTAAGTGTGTATGAGTTATATTAAGATTAATTCAATTTAAATGAGGAACAAGCTAAGAAAGTATACAATTTTTATAAGAAAGACTTCATAAGAAAGACTGGTAAACTATCAGCCGTAATTCTTGATTCATACAAATCATTTATGCTTGAGTTGAATCGAATAATATACTCTAATTTAATAAAGGACTTTTATTATCCGTTTCATACTTACGTAATGAAAGTTGTGTCCTGCTATATGATCGAACTTTATATACATACATATATTATAGGGTTCAAATCATCATGGTAAATCGTCGTAACATTAATAGTAAATCGCGGGTGAAACGTCTCGCTCTTTCGGAAAAGAAATTATACGTAAACGAAGCAATGGCACACGTAAAAAATGAGAATTATCATGAAGCAATGTATCTGCTCAATCAAGTAAGTTCTTTAAATTCGAAAAACATTTTGGTAAATCATTAGAAAACACTCCTTCGCTTTAAATGCACGCAATCTCGCATGACGCGCGCGCGTCATTAAATTAAAATACAGGAATGTCAAAAAGCATTTGAGCACTATAAATGTCCCATTCCCGAGGAATCGTCCATATTTAAACTTTGATCGAGACTTCGACTTTCAAAGCAGTCTCGCACGATGTGACGGACTAGAAAACTGAAGAGATATGCGTTCTTTCATTTTTTCAAAAATTTATAGAAGTGTCTAAAAGTATCGAAACATTTTTTTGGCGGATGAATCAGCCACAGATTTGAAGATTGAAGCCTCCCTTTCAAAAACAACTTCACGTACGATTTTTTGCAGCTATTTCTTTAAACGAAATTATTGCGGTTTGAATATCGTCAATTTCTCGATGACTGTAGTGTTGAAATTGGGATTCACTGTATTTTCTCCTACCTGTTGCCGAGTAGCTTGTAGTTCGCGAAAGCAGTATAGTATATGTAGTATGTAGTACAGGAAAATACCAAATTCTTCGTTGGCTATACTATTTGATCTTATTTCCCAAATGATTCATAGATTTATGAAAATTATGTTTTGAAGATTCAAGTCTCTTTACAACGATTGTTTAATTTATTCTCCATCGTATTTCTTATTCTCACGATCAGTTGTATCATCACATTCATCACCAGTTACTACATATTCAGTTACCTATCATTCCGTGCATGGGCCGTTTGAGAATCCGCCTAAAATGCGGCGACCCGACCAACAGAGGTGAAAGTTGCCTGCATCATATAGGCACTCTACAGTTATCTGTTTTCATTTTAGGACCCAGCGAGGTGAAAATGTTTTAAGATTTACAAATTAATCGTTGGACGACATTGAACCCATCTACTCGTTAAAATCCACAAAATGCTTTCGATATATCCATTGTGTCCATAAATATTGAATGAAATCCTCACAACTGCAAGTACATTATACAACATATATATACATATATTCGCAAAAATGCACATGTGCAATAACGCGTACCAGCAGTGCCGGATTAAGCAAGTGCGGGGCCCGTAGCAAATGTTATGGCGGGGCCCAAGGCTTTGCATCAGGGCCGCTCGTGTGTAAATGTAGCGCACCTTTGCGGCAACCACAATGAATGAGCTCTTTTTTAGGAAAACTATCTGTGCCCCCTGGCATAGGCAGGCGCTCATGTATCGGCCCTTGTTTGTATGGCGCGGGGCCCCCAGAAGCGCGGGGCCCGTAGCATTTGCTACTCCTGCTACGGGGCTTAAATCCGGCCCTGCGTACCAGGATCGCGCGTCTCTATGACGTACGCAACGTGCGCCTCTGTCGGTCGGGTTGCCGCATTTTAGGCGGATTTTTAATTGAATTGGATTTGAAGTGGACTTCTAATCGTAATTTTTTATTCTTCATTTTCGTCTTGCATTGTCGTGGAGAACCACCTCGATTTCATGTAGTTAAGGGAAATATAGAATCGACGAGTCAAAGAGAATGTACATACATAGTAATACATATACCGAAACTGTGGAAGTGTTTGTTCGTGTTACGTATGATCAAAGATCTTCTCACGTACCGAATTCGCCCGCATTGTTGACTGTTTCTAAGGAAACAAAGCCGCCGGCTAAGGTGTCGATAACCACACGTCCGTTCCACACGCGAGACACATGAAAGAAGCTAGTATTTCGAAGCTAGTATTTCAGTGAACATCAAGAACGGTTCTCTCGTTGGAAAATCAAACACGGATCGTAGAAATTGATTAAAACGCAGACATACGAGAATACATATATGTACGTGGTTCGCAGAAATCGAACAACGATCGAAGATTAACGAAATCGGAGCTAGTGGAAGAATGTCCGAGATAATCGCGGCCGAAGCGGCGAGCGCAGCGGATGCGATCGATTCCAAGATCATGGACATTTTAAATCCGTCGCTGCACCATCACGATCTTCTTCAAAGCTATGTGCGAGCTCCCGCAGATGCAACGACGAATTCGAGGCAATCGGAGGAGCCAGATAGTACTCCGATGAAAAACCCTTCGTCCTTGGGCACTTGCCTCGCCGTGGAATCCTCCGAAGACGTTGACAAAGAGAGCTGCATCAGCAACGAAAGAAAGAAGAAGAGAAACGATAAGACACAGCAGAAGCATAAGACGGATAAATCGTCGATCGAATCGGAGATGAACATCCAGAAGAAAAAGAAATGACGCCGGCAGGATAACGGCGTTCATCGCCAGGAGGAAGTGTACACGGACAAAGACCGGGCCGCGGCGGTGAACATGGGCACCAAGGACATCAAGCAATCGTTAAAGATGAAGCAAAAGGAAGATCGGAATATGCAACTTCCAGAGAACACTGAACCGACCGCCATGCTTGCCTTGGGATTGCGCGAAATGCGCATCGGCGACGTTATGGTCGCCATGAATTGTATCAATAAGGTTTCCATTTATTCCGAACGAAATTTATGCATATCACACACCCCTTCGCGCTAAGCAACTTTTCCTGAAACATTTCTTTTTCGTAGCATTAATTCCCTCGAAAGATATTTCAAATAGGAATAAATTAAATAGGAATCGGTTTGTTCAGAATCATGCAGAGTACATATACATATATGTTTGTGAATAATTGCCATTGCTTTTTTTCAGGCACTGAATCTTGAACCAAACGACAGAAATGCATTAATAGCCCGGAGTAAGTGTCACCTGTTATTGGGAGAACCTCAGAAAGCGTTACAAGATGCTGAAAACGCACTGAAATATAAAATGAAAAGCGCCAATATGGCTAAAGCAATATACTGCAAAGCAGAAGCCTTGTATCATTTGGGTGACTACGAGATGAGTCTTGTCTATTATTATCGGGGCATGAAAATTCGTCCAGAATATGGACAATTTCGTCTTGGAGTTCAGAAGTCGAAAGACGCGATAAAAAACGTATTACACAAGGACTCGACTATTAACGTGTGAATAACAGTTAAACAAATAAAAGAATTTTTTAACACTTTTTCTACTATATTTACTTACTTACATTCCCGCCAAGTCGCTCGGTGAATTCGCAACACCGCGATTTCGATTTTTTCGATTTCGATTTCGATTTCGATTTCGATTTCGATGTTTTATATACAAATCAACATTTTCAGCAAATAATTATATTTACATTACTATTTAATAAAAATAATATATAATGTAAATTTTTAAATACCTATAAGAATTTCTATATGTAAGAGAATACCGGCAATCCTCTCTGGTACCGGCAGGTACCGGTAATAATCCGTTTCGCTATAACTTTGTTGGCCCAATACCGTTATATGTATATATACACATATAAATGCCTGTTTATGTTCATCTATATACATAAAACTCAAGATCCGTATTTTATATATACACGAATTGAATTGCTGTTTGATTCGCGCATTTAGTATATAAATATATACATGCATATATGTTTCGCATCACTTATTGTTTGTTCGATTGAGAGAATAAAATTGAATTACTTATATTGTAGGTTAAGTGAACCCGTCACTCGCGTACAAATAACGACTAAAAAATCGAATCAGTTTTCAATCTTTATGCTATTTTATTAAAATCAATAAGGTTCTGCAATGGCAGAAATAATATTAAGCGCTGGTGAAAAAACTTTTATTCTTCATGGTGTAGATGTAAGTATTTCACAAACTTGTAATGAAACAATGTGTATGACAGTATCGTTTTATAACTATTAGGCAGACTCTAGGAACGATGGCAGAAGACGATGCGAATATCGTACCATGGAAATTGAAACTAAATTAATGCCGCAAACTCATGGTTCCGCAAGATTACGTATTGGAAACACCGATATACTTGTCGGTATTAAAGTAGAACTCGACACTCCGAATGCTGATACACCGGACCAAGGAAATTTAGAATTTTTTGTTGATTGGTATGTAGCGTCGTCGTAAGTTCTGTTAGATTATTTCGTACATTTTAGAATGTTAAATAATCAACCATAAAATTTTGTTTATAGCTCTGCCAATGCAACGCCAGCGTTCGAAGGAAAGGGTGGCGATGATTTGGCAACTGAAATAAGTAATACTCTTGCAGTGGCTTATCAAACTCGCAACGCTTTCGATTTAAGAACGCTATGTATTTTACCTGGCAAGAAATGCTGGAAAATTTATATCGACATATTGGTAAGTTGATACGGTTGTTGAAACTCAAAACAAAAATGTTTTTACATAATATGGCTTCGATATGTACAATACAGGTTCTCCAGTGTGGTGGAAATTTGTTCGACGCGATAGGAGCTGCGGTTAAAGCTGCGTTATATAGTACAGAAATTCCAAAAATTATAGCAGCCACGCTTGACGGCGGAGAACCAGATATTCAATTGTCAGACGATGCTTATGACTGTATTCGGTTAAACACGAGTAACTGCCCAGTTATTGTAACATTGTGCAAAGTACGGACATTACATATTATTTCACATTATTCATTATTCAATCTTTTAACACTAATCGACACTTGACTTATTGTAGATTGGAGAAAATTATGTAGTTGACCCGACTTTGGAAGAAGAAATATGCAGTGCGAGCAATATAGTTATGTCTGTATTAGCAAGTGGTAAAATTTCATCAATAGTTAAATTGGGTTACGGTAGCATTCAACCCAGTACTTTCAATAAAATGTTAAAGGTAAAACAACTATATTTATTATTCATTAGAAAGCTATACATGAACTATTTCTAACAAAATTATGTTTTTAGATGGGCCAAAATATAGGGTTACAGTTAAACGAAGGCATAATGAAAGCATTGAACAAAGAGAAGCAACTTGGTTCAAAAAAAGAAGTATTTGGTTTTCTTAGATAAAATGTGCCAGTCACCTATATCTTGCATATAAATATAATTGTATTTTATTCAATCACCATCTGTCTATTTGTCTTCATTAAATTCCATTCCCCCTATGCATACCTTCTCATTTACATATTATTTGTAAAACTAATTTAAAAATATTACAACAACTGAAAACTTTATAATTAAATAAAAGATCAGGAAAACTACAAAGGTACAGTTATTTACTTCTAACTCCGAGTATATGCAATCTTTTTTTTTGTGAGGTAGGAGGTCTTTTTATGCGGTTGCGTTAATTACAGAAGTATATTTATGGACTAATTAAATACAATTTATACAACATTTATATCGGTGAGTTTTCAAAATTGTTACTAGCATATTCATTTGGCTTTCTAATATTAAAAGCAGGATAGCCTGGATCACCTGGTAATACGGTAGGACGTGATTGCATTATTCTCCAACCGGATGCACGTTGCCAAGTCTGTAAAAATAATATTCAGAACAATACACGATAATAATAGTCTCAAAGTTATTAAATAGGATTTACATACCGCCTTGTTATACTTCAAGTGATACCATACAATATAGATTACTGGTATAGCAACTGCCAATCTTCCTAGCAAACCGCGTATAACGTAAGCAGGAGTCTTACCCTGTGTATTTAAATACAAAAGCAAAACATACATGTTTTAAAAGAAAATAAGATAATTAACGACATATATATTTGTAAGAATTTTGTGAGTTTACCACAACAGGAGCTAATGATCTTTCCAGAACATTCATAGGTGCTTTATAGAATCTTCTAAGCGGATTATAAAGTTTTTTGTACATTTCAGGTGTCATTAGTGGTTCATCGTGTGCAAGGTCCTGACTTTTGAGGAATTTTGCTCTCCACGCTCGTTCGTCATCTGTCATACCAATTAAACGTTCTCTTTCTCTGGCCATACGGCCTCCGATGGATATTGCATTATTATTGCCATGAGGTCCCCCCATTGTGACCAGGAATATCAGCTAAAACTATAAAATAATTAATTGGTACTTAACTTCCTGCTATCCTTTACAACAATAAATTCAATTAATTTTTTACACTTGCACTTATATCTCATGTTTTATCAATAAATAATATATATATATATACTGTATACACACACACACACACACACACACACACATGTACACACAATAATGTAGAGAGAGGTCAATATAACAATATAATAATGTCATTATAATAATGTATATTATAAGTCAGTAATAATGTAATTTAGGTAAGCGATCAAACACAATAAAAGTACACGTTGAAAATATTGTATTATAGTGAATGAGATGAAAGATGTGTTGAGACTCACATTGAAATTTATTAAAAAGAAACTATTCGTTTTATTAATTATAATATTACGTCACACACCGTATTTACAAAGCTAGCGATAGCACGAACTATTACCGTAGCATTCCTCGAGCATGCGTATTAGAAATCAACTAAATATATAAATACATTCGATATATACCCACCAACGTTTTTTTATAATAAAATTGAATATTTTATTTCAAATCTTTTACATAAGTATATGATTGTGTGACACCTAACTAACTTTGCAGCTTTACGGCTAAAAAGAAGTCACCTGGTGGAATTGGATCTGATTGGTTGTTAGACATCTAGACATAAATCATTTTGCTATTGGTCGAAGTGGCCCAATGTTGAATTGTGTCGCCATGTTGATATGTAGTGACCGTCGTGCGCCGCTAGGTGGCAGCACAAGCACACATGTCGATAATGTAGATCGGTTATCTTGAGATGTACACTTTATTCTGGGACAAGCTGTCATAGAACAGTAATTAAAATATACAGGATCTCAAAGAGAAGGTATAGTCACCGACTGCCGTCGGTGGTATAGTCCAAGCACAGACGAGATTCGTGGTATGTAGGTCGGCGAAGGAGGCCGGCCAGACTATCGAGACTACCCTTGGAAATCTACATGACCGACATTAGCGCGTACTTGTGGTACCATCTAGCGGCTGCGCTCGTTAGACATCGCGCGACGCTCAGTACATACCAACATGGCGGCACTCTTGCCCGTCAAAAACGCTTGTAATTGACACGCATAACTGCGCATAACTCTTGAACCACCGATCACCTAGGATTGAAACTTGGATTTTTCGCATTTTCTCGCCGAAATCTACAGGATTACATAAGAAAGAGGCAAAAGTTTCTGATTACCGGAGGTGAAGTTTAACCAAGCTCTGTTATGATTCATAACTTATGAACACTGTTCACGTGAGAGGTAATGGGTAAGTAATTAACGCTTTACTACAAATACAGTAGACTCTTCACCGCACTAACTTTATTGTTGGTGGAATGTGGAATTTACGCGCGTCCGACCACAGAGTAATCTCAATCATGACCACTTTCAGCCGACTGGACCGGCAAACCTTATAGTGAAATTATTTTTATCACTGAATACTAAAATAATGAGCACCACGATGGTTTTCGTTGTTCTTCCTCGTCTAAAAAATTATTAGAGTTATACAATTTCATAACACCACCATTTACTTAATTGTACTAGTTTGCATTGCTTACCTTTATCACTAATATGTAGATCTTCAAGTGGTACTGTACTATATTCTACACATAATTGTTGTAATTCTCTTCCATTCACTGTTATTTAATTGAAACAAAAAGAAACAGCTTTCTGTGTAAAATTTCGTGAAAGGCAAGTACGGTAATGCTCGCTTTGCAAAATTTGTTTATGTTTGCACTAGTTTCGAACTGTTAGCGGAGCCTTAATTATTTCAGTAGACAAGCAAAGAGACTAAATAAAACTACTAGCAGAAAGGAGACAGTGTACTGTAATGTAATAATACAGGTACTGTAATGTACCTATATGTACAACATTCTCTTACTTTTTTGAGAATTCGGCTCCAGATCACAAACTTTGCAAAGCGAGTACTATTGTATATCGTTTGAATATTCTGCACAATATAAACTTACAAATCTGTTCAGCTATTACAAATGGATCAGTCGATGCTTTTCTTTCAATATCCCGTATAATTTTACGCAACCTGTATTTTATATTAAACATTTCTCTTTCACCAATTCTCAACAATAAATTGTACCTTTCGTCCCAAAAGTATGGTATTATATGGTTATCAAAATCATGATACATTTCTTTTAACATCTAGAAGCATGGTACACTTGAAATATTATACATAACTCGCAAACTTGCGCATATACCAATCTTACCAAATAAAATAGCCATGTTAAAGGTATCCTATCCAATTGCTCTTTTATACTTTCCAACTTATTAAAAGATAATGTTTCTATGAAATAGCTCGCTATGTTAGCCCAGTTTTGATTATCTCTCAATTTCTGAAAATGCAACAGTGCCATAAAAATTGTTATTTATTATAATGTTTATAAAACAAATTTTTTAAAGACCTTCAGGAGACGTATGATGTATTTTATGCGACCACTTTTTTCAAGAATCTCCTTCTCTTGATAAAAGAAAGATTGTCTCCAGTGAAGATTATCGTTGCTCCCATTAATAGTATTTTTTGGTACAGATACCGCGAACCATTCTTTATTGGCATACTGAAAAACAATGTATATGTAGTAAATGTGTGTAGGCTGTATCAAAAATACATATGAAAATAAAATGCACGTAAAAACCTGGTCTATTTCCTTGAAGTCAACAGGAGAATTAGCAATTATGTCTGTATCAAAGTTCAATGCAGGAACTATGTCGATATGAATTTGTTCGCCCCAACGTCGTAGATGCTCTAATTCTAGTGTAAAGGCAGGACCACCTTTCCTTATGTTGGTCAACCGGATCGTAGAATTATATTCCAGTGGTAATTTTCTCCCAATGCTACATTCTAAAACTCCTTCTACCCAGTTACGAAAACGGTGGGGGTGAAGATAACCATCAACTATGAGACTATTTAATTTTCTGGAAGATAACAAAATAAGAAAAGAAACGATGATTTTAAAAATGTCGCTTGGCGCGATAACAAGGTATGTGTTGAAAATATTCGGAAAATTTCAAACTAGAATATGGTGGATATCGTGGATAGTTTTGAGAGAAATGGTTTCGTGAAAAACCATATACATATATGAAGAAAAACATATATTTCCTATCGAAGACGAAATATTAGTTGATTCACTAAAATATCGCCCGTTACGGTATGATTGCATGTGTTGTCAGTCACGAATCGGGGAACCTACTGTCGAAAATGTACTGTAGGGGGTTTGTCACCAGGGAGAATTGTTCTTTTCCGCTGCTCGAACACGGCGCTCTGCCGATCTCTTCGGAATCGTGGCAGCGCGGCGCCACGATTGGATCTTTCGGCAATTGTTCGCGGCAATCTGTTTGAAAAATCGGTTTGATTGACCAATCGGTTTGAAAAACAGATTGCAATAGCGGCGTCGCCCAACGGTCGCTCGCCGACTATGTACTTACATTGTAGCCAGGGGCGGTCGCTCGCCGCCTGCAGTATACATATAAATAGTTCGATATTAAAGTTACATCAAAATCAAAGACAACGCGTGTAGAAAATACGATCATTTGACATAGAAAAATCTACACTTGTAAAGATATTCTATATTTTCTTACCTCTCTTGTTGTGCCGGCATATCGTATCTTGTGGCAAGTGTATTGTAGGACTCGCTTATTTCAATTTTGACAAACGCTGGTTGAGTAAAGCTAAGCTGTAAAAATGCATGTAACGCACGTATAGCCTCATAACATAATGTATATTGGTTAAAATAAATTTAAATTAGAATAAATTGTACCAATATTATACTTACATATATGTTATTAGGGTGGACAGTACGTTTAGATAAGTTTAAAATAATATTTAGATCGAATTCATTTGGTTTACTTATCTTTGTACCCTTGTAAAAGCTACCACAAAAAACAATTTTATTGTACAGTCTTTCAAATAAAGGATCCTGTTTCTTCATCCTGTCAATCAAATCGTTGACTACCTGTTATATAATAATGTAACAATAAATAAAGACTTTTTATCATGCAATTTGGTACAGAAATCTTCAAAACTTTGCTTCGTCAAACTCTGGAGCTTCGCGAGTCAAAGTGAAAATTCGGACGAATTTTCGAAATAAAACAATCTAGAAAATTAAATCTTCGAAATAGTGTTCATAATAATTTTGCTTGTATGTAGTAGGAGTTTCCCATGAAACAGTTCTCCGAGTCGACAAAGTTTGAAGACCACTGATCTAGTCTATGTGGTGGTGATTATTCAAACATATACCTGGTCCAAAAGAATTTTCGTTTCTTTGACTTCGTCCATTTGAAGCTTTATGAACCTACTATGTACCAGTTGCAGTACCTTATCATTAGAAAGATGGCCTCTCAACTTGTTCTCCTCCATCTATATCATTATAGTTTTATATTATAATTTTTAAAAAAATTATTTCATTATTTGAACTTCAAATAAAATTCATATAGTTTTTCATTTTATTTTCCATTCGATCAAATGATTCGTACTCTCGAATAGTCTATTTATTTCGTGTACTAAAGAACGATTTTAAAAGCCACGCGCTTCTGTAATACTGGTTGGAGGGAAAATTGTCAATGGAAATCTTGGAGAACGTTCTCCTGGTTTCCTAAGGCTTCCACAGGAAGAACAGCGGGTCTTTCCTCCTGGTGCGAAATACGGCAAGTGTAGAAATAGACTTTCTTTCAAAAATAGCAAAGAAGTCACGCCTGTATCGCAACTCTTGACGAAGTTAAATTCGTGTTGATCTTGACCTCAGCGATAAAGCTGTACTATAGTCACCGTTCACTTACCATTGCTGCCTAAGAATGCACTGGGATGCACACACATCGATTGTTAACATGCAACTGACTATACAATGACGCACTGTGACGCACTACATATTGACTATGACGTCTCGTGTCCCGCCGCGTCTCGTGGAGTGTGGAGCAGGGAGCAGGAGCAGAGCAGGTGGAGTGTGGAGCAGAGTCGCCAGATCAGGGGAACTGGAGGTGGAACTGTGGAAGCTGCGGAACAGAGGAAGAGCCTATCACGCCGGGCCGGATCAGGCCGTGGAGGAATAGCGTCGTAGAGGAGGGCGAGTAGAGTGGGAGAGAGACTCTGCGAATCGTGGAACGATCCCCTCCGTTGGCTCGGCCGATTCAGAACAAAAAAATGTTCAACGAGAAAGAACATTATTTTTCTAAAAATGTTTATTACTTCATAGTACACCTATAGAAAAGTAAACAGGCATCGAAAAAATTGATTTTGATTTTCTTTTTACGACAATGCAATTTATAAGAAATTCTGGAAAAACTTAAGAACAATATCGTTGCAATGATATCTAATGTATGTGTACCATTTACATCTGTTGTTTGCGAAAAGTAATACCGACATAATAATTCACTTCGACGATTCAGTGAAATCTAAAATTTTCGCGCAGGCCATTCGCAATCTTCGTAACGT
Source organism: Lasioglossum calceatum (assembly GCA_963966675.1). Classification (NCBI taxonomy): domain Eukaryota; kingdom Metazoa; phylum Arthropoda; class Insecta; order Hymenoptera; family Halictidae; genus Lasioglossum; species Lasioglossum calceatum. Next base: position 2,344,621 of record OZ016548.1, read on the forward strand.
GTTATCACCGATGTCGGCGGATTTTTTTAAAAGGTCATTCAATTCGTCGCATAGTTTGTTCGCCTGTTCATCCAGGATACCTGACGATGGCTGATTTTCGACGGAACTCTGGCTCGATTCGGTATCGAATCGCGCGAGTTTCTCGTCCCTTTGCGACTCCTCGTACTGATAACAAGCGTGGCGAACAGTTTCCGAATGTCTAGCCACGTGCTGCAAATAAAGTCGCACGTCCGAAAAGTCGAGGAGCTCGTAGTGGCACGTGCCGGACAGATAAGCCGGAAGAGAATCGGTCAGTGATGGCTTTCTTGTAACTGCTGTCGCCATTTTGGTAACGAGATCCTCGTTCGGACACGCGTGAGCCACGTAATCGAAAGACTCCAATGCTTCCTGCCGCACCCATGGATTATTATCATCCAAAAGCTGACAATTTAACTCTGCCAAAGCATTCGCCGTTTTAGAGCCGCAATCGCCGAAGGATTTCGCATTGTCCTTTAGATAATGCGATGCAGTCGCCTTCACATGCGACGGCAAACACAAAAGCGACGTTAACATTGCCTCTAGAATCTGAAATCATCGGACATTTTTCCCACTGGATATCTTGACATTTATCTATTAGCAATTTATATCACGAGGATAATTGTAATCCGAACAATTAATTGGTCGAGTTAATCGTAGTGATAAAAAGTCGCATACCGTGTAGAAAATGTCATCTTGAATATTTTCGGGCTGCGTGGCGTTAAACAGTTTCCACACGAATTCCGACACTATATCCAGTTGTCTGTCCTCGAAAATCTCGATTGTGCTCGAAATGCAATTCCATATTTGCGAAAGTATGTCCACAGTGTTTTCTTCGCCGGTGTAATTCAGTTTCTCGATTAGGTGCAACAGCGTCGTCTTGCAGATGGGAAAGAAAACAAAAAGTATAGCGACCGCGGCAAACATCGAGAGCGCAAGATAACATCGTCGGTACAGTGGCCGAGAATGTGTCACATTTGAACAACATTTGAAAAACGAACTACAGTAAAAGCTCCTTCGTTGTCCAAAGGCCGGGGGTTTGAGCGGACAACGACCGTGCCCGGACACTATTTTTTGATTTATGACTGCGTGTTTAGTGAAACGGCTAGTTAAATGACAAAAAAAGCATTCGCAGTCAAAAGCAGTCAACTGTCTGGCTTTAAAAAACTCCTTGTTTCCTTGCCATATTCCTCTCCTATTGTTCTCCGTTCTGCGCGGGTCTAGACAGTCCTGGAACACATCTGGCTACTAGATCCACGCAGGCCTAATCCTCTCGTTGACAGGCAGTGGAGTGGGTAGGCACTGGACAACGATCGTGCCCACGATTCAGGACAACGAAGGAGTGATTACTGTAGTACTAAAATTATTAATACTCGTATAACAGAAATTTCAATGTTTCAATTTTCGTTTGTCCGCCACCGTATTCCAGTCGACACGACTTACAATGCGATTCCAATTTTGCATCGTGGGTTGTCGTTGCAGTTCTAGAAAAGCTTCTGGGATTTCGTTGAGTACGCACGCCAGACGTTTCTGCAGAAACGATGTCGTTTTCGGCGGCAAGAAACACGCAACAGCAGTCCAGCATTGATTCTCTAGATCATCGAACTCCGTTATAATAGAGTGCCTTGTCTCCTCGGACAGTAGACTGTACAATCTTCCAATTAAATTCTCCAGAATGACTACTTCGAAACTGTTGCGTCGCTGCATCATCGCTGCGTAAACTTTTAACAGATATTTTACGTGGTTCGCGCACAATTCTGAAGAACCAATTCTGTAAATAATATTACATGTTGCACCAGGATCGCGTAGGTACCAGTGCCGGATTAAGCAAGCGCGGGGCCCGTAGCAAATGTTATGGCGGGGCCCAAGGCTTTGCATCAGGGCCGCTCGTGTGTAAATGTAGCGCACCTTTGCGGCAACCACAATGAATGAGCTCTTTTTTAGGAAAACTATATGTGCCCCCTGGCATAGACAGGCGCTCATGTATCGGCCCTTGTTTGTATGGCGCGGGGCCCCCAGAAGCGCGGGGCCCGTAGCATTTGCTACTCCTGCTACGGGGCTTGATCCGGCCCTGGTAGGTACTGAACGTGGCATCCGAGGCTGTTCGACATCAATCGGAATAAAAGGGCAGACCCAGTTTTGGATACTGGAGTTATACAAACCGTGCTACGAAACACCAAATGTCCGCGCTAAGAAGAGCACTCCAAAGTCGATCGCTGAGCACGTGCTTCAATAAAATTAACTCGACAGCGTAAAAACCATCCGGTGGAATCTGACTGATTAAACCGCAAATCAGGACTTGCGTGGTTTCGTACAGTGTGGCCGATCTTGGCTTTTCTCCAATATCGTGGCCACCGAGCAACTTTATGTCACCCGTACAAATTTCTTCCTGAACTTTTAAAACGTTTAATAAAAATGTGTAGTCATATTTCTTAAGACGTTATATGTATAACAATTGTATAACAGTCGATTAGCAGCTTCCCTGTAGATACTTACTGTCAGAAATACTTGTCAGCGCGACATCGATGATCGACTCTGCGCCCAGCGTCCATTCGCAGTGTTGTTCGTACGGCGTGCTTACTAGTTTCTTCATAATACTAATTATAAGCAAATGGTAACTCAGTTTGTCGAAAGTCTTTCGATTGTTGTATTCGAAAAATACCTACAAGTTTTACGAATGAGTGAATCTTGCAGAACGAGAGAGACAAAATCCTTACAGTCGAGAAATTGTATTAATTATATTGTTAGATATGTACCTGCTTGAAATTAGAGTGTTTGAAAATAGTATTCAACAATGGCTCGATACCTCTTGCAACGTGAGCATTTATTAATTGGATCATCTTATCGGAAGTCTGATATTTTTTCAAACAGGAAGGATTATATCTAACGACGTAGAATAGCAGAAATGCTACAGGTTAATAAAGACGATATTAAATAAATGTTTAACGTAATCAAATACCTATGCATTTGTAGAACGAGTTCGACCACGCACAAAAGCGTTTCGCTGCTTATATTGGAACAATAGGCTGCCAGCAATTTGTCCAAAATCTTCAACGAATGACCAATCACCTTTATCTTTCTTTCGTCAGTATTATCGAGGGAATTCTAAATCGACGAATATTAATTATCCGAACAAATTACGTTAATATTTCTGTGTTGTTTAATATTTCTTTAATACTTCGCATGCTGTACGTATCTTACCAGGGCCACCTTAACCACAGGGCTAAATGGGCTAAGCCCCGGGGCGCAAGCCTTTTGGGGGCGGCAATTTTCTATAAATTTTATGTTCTTTTATAGTGTAATGGTAATAAATTGACTTTTTCTAGTTCTGACACTTTTGTATAACTTTGCTGGCCACCCCGCTCCCGCTAGCCATCCCGTGTACTTTCTTATGAAGAGGGGCGCATTAGTTTTAGTAGCCCACGGGCGCCGAATATCTTAAGACGGCCCTGTATCTTACATATTTGCATATGCTTCATATACATAATTATGTACATGGTAGACAGATATGTTTCTTATGCATTTACGTCCACGAACATCGTGACTCTAGTGATCATTTATCAATTGTCACGTACCTGAAGTGAAAAAACCATCGACGTCACGTCTTTCGCTAACTGTTCAAGGTGCAGCACGATGTTCGATGGATTCACTCGTTTTGTAACTTGTTGGTACGTTATCGCTAGCTTGCCGAACATTTTCGACGTTTCAACGAACGTCTTCAGGTCCAATGCATTCGCAATGCTGACCAAACCTCCAATTCTATCAATCACTATATCGAAAATACACGAAAATGCTAGTCATACGTGGTACTGGAAATGTTTATAAATTTCTAGAATGAGTCTTTTATTTCTCTCCGGGAATGTTAATTATATTTTTATCGGCAGGTTCTCACGTGCGATATAAATACGTTCGTATCGATGTTTCAACGGAACATGTAACACGAAGCAGAAGCTAAGCTTTACATCTGCATCTGAACGAGAGTTTGACGTCGTTGACCTGCCGCGTCGCGTCGGCTGATTAATATTTTCACACACGTATTGGACACACGCGATAAGGATAAAAATGGCTCGGGTTAAAGAATCGTTAAGATGTAATAGGATCGCTCACCTTTCACCAGCAACTCCGTTTCCGATTCCGTATCCGTGTCGAAAACGATTACACCTTCTAAAGTGGCCAGGAATAGATTCAAGATCGTCTTCGCCTTACGAAAGAGATTCGTTAATTTTTCCGATACGCCCTCGAACAAAGTTCCGTAGAATTTCGTGCTGCAAAAGAAAATTCTCCTTTTCTGTCATGTACGGAGATATCGACCAATCCGGTCGTCGAGTATTAATCGGACTTTCAACGAAGCATTTCTCTGTACGTGGATTTTACCTTGCGCGACAGTGTTTGAAGATCAATTCAATCGCAGCGGATGCATCCTCCAGTAGGAATTGCAAATTGACCGCGGACGTTTTAGGAAGTTTCGATACACGTTCCATCGACTTCTCCCACAGGTTTAACAATTCACAGGAGACGGACAACTGTCGCTTTATATTATCTACAGCATCTTTGTCGGTGCTTATCAATCCGCCAATTTGCTCCAGCGCCTTCGAGAAAATTCACGTAAAGAAATACATATGTACGTACATATATGCGGATCTAACGATGTGCGAGTCTTGCACACTCTTCCTCGCACAACCTTAAAATAATTTAATGGAAAATTACCTCGGACAGTAGACGGTGCCCAATGGGGAGCGTTTCTTTGAAGATTTTTTCATCCAGCGAATTGTCTGGACAAGAGGACAAGCATTCTTGCAGTGCCTGTCGCAGGAGTTTCCCATCGAACGTCTGACTCGAGTTTTCCAATGCATCGTACTTATCATAACGTTAAGAAAATTTCATGCGACCGATGTCAGATTAAACTGATTATTAAATCAGCGTGAGAATTGAACGGAGAAAACATATTTGAATTCATTTCATTCAATTAATTTTAATTGATCATTCGTTTAACGATAAGATGTCATTGTGAATATTGTTAATGGTACAATTAAATCATTAGAAAAAAATACCGGCTCCATTTACATGGATTAATATTCAAAGAAAATAATGTAATATTGATCGTAAAGGATATTTTTATCTTCGACGAATAGTCTACATCTTCATCGACTGTTTCATCGTCGGAAAATGAATCTTCCAGCAAACAGGTGAACGAGCTTTCACTCTCCATTTTCTGTAAGTTCGTAACGAATGCATATTAATATAAAACACTCGGCATTATTCCGTAAAGACAAAGTGGAAGAAAAAACTTGACACAGTCAATTTTCGGTGTGTAAATCCTTTAAATTCATGGAACGAACCGGTGCGGCGAAGCGAATTGTTCCTCTTACGAAATGGATATTCGAGTGCTCTGGAATCGAGAATTCTAGCATGGTATAGATGGGGCGAAGTAATTTCTAAGCCCGTTTCTCGTGTCACAAACAAATTGACGGTCTAGCAATCGGCCCGATCGCGGAACGAGGCCTCGAAAATTTCTTGGCAAGCAACGGGAGCTCGAACTTTCTTGTCCCGATCGAGCGCACGATAGACACCCGTTTCTCCGAAAGCGGGCCAGGGATGAGCAAACTCCCCATCAAATCATGAAATTGCAAAGGTCCTTACCTTACCTTACCTTACAATTTACAATTACCAATTGACATCATTTATTTTTCGGTAATACATACAGGGTGGTCCATTTATCTTGAGACGGTCAATTATTACGGAGATCAGCAGGGATATGAAAAAATGTTTTGTATAAAATATTCTTCATATGAAGGGGCACATTTAATGGCGCTATGCACATTTTTCCATAATGGTCCTTTAGGGGTCAGATGAAGGGCAACTTCATTTTTTCAAATGGAAATCCATATATTTTATTTCATATTCTTATTCTACATCGAAAAATAATAATATTTCGTATAAAACATTCTTTCCTAGCGTGCACGGTTTTATTAAACAAATTGTGGTGAATATCCCAATACATATTTGTAATGACAAAAAATATTGAGTTTGATCTGAAGTCATAAAAATCTAGTAAGCGGTGACAGGAATCTTTGGGGATTTGAATCTTTTTTCATATTCCTGCTGGTTTCCGTAATAATTGACTGTCTCAAGATAAATGGCCACCCTGTATGTTTTAATTTCAAGTAAAGCTGTTTGTAATTCAGAATTGTCCCCATTTCCATTATTAGATGAACGAGAAGCATCAATAAATACAGATTATTTAGTAATCGTTTTCTTAGAACGGAAGAGTGAACAGTGAAAAAATCATTAGGACGATTCTTTTTCTCTGTAAATCCTGGGGGAGGGAACGAAAGGGAGATTACATCCATAATCTCGAGAACGAGGCGAATGAAATATAATTACTTATAACATTACTCATACCGATACTCATCGAAGGATTCGATGGACAAGTTATCCACCGGTTTCCCGAACCCGGCACGTCGAAGTCACCGATAAGAGGGGCAATTAGGGCTGGAAGCGCTAATGGGCGGGCTCTCTTAATTTTCGGTAGTTCGACGTGGCCGAGTTCCGGGGCGAAACTTTCCCCGTTTAAATCCTCGCCGCGCCGCGCCGCACCGGGCTCGCCAGAGAGTGACTCTGCGCGGACGAAGGAACGAGCAAGAAAGAGAGGAACGAGAGAAGCGGATTCGAATAATCGGCGATGCCATGGTAACACCGGACAACAACCTGTCAGATGATAGGTAAAGTTTTGATCAATAATACCTGGTGACTGCCAGCTGAATTCGAATTCGACCCTACCCGAATGACATGTTTTTGTGAAATCGAACACCTCCGTTCGAGCCGAAACACGCACGTCACACGCCTCCGCTCCGAGGCGTTATCGAGCGTGTTTCTATCTTCTGTTTTCTTTTCGTGGCTCGGTTCGGCGAGACATGGCATCGTTATGGCCAAAAGAAATTCCGAGGAGGAGGACAGAAACCCGACTCGTTAACGAGAAACTTCCTATCGCTTACATACCCACGTTGTTCCTTGCTTTTTAGACTTTGGATTTCGGGCGCTTAGTCGGGCGTTAAGAAAACGTAATGACAAACACTTAGGCGTTTCGATTTAAATGGTCTAACAATTGGTTTAGGTAGAGGATACGATTAGTCAGTCGTGAATCACAGTGTTACCATATTTTATCCCCTCCGGCCCCTTACCCTTCCGTCCCTCGCCTAGATGCTGCCTGCGCTATCCCCACTCTTACCACTACCGCTGCCGCGACCGAGTGCTAGCATGAGAGCGGTAGCATGCTACCGACTCGGTCGCGCCAGCGATAGTGGTAAGCGTGGGGATAGCGGAGGCAGCATCTAGGCGAGGGACGGAAGGGTAAGGGGCCGGAGGGGATAAAATATGGTAACACTGAGTCGCGATACAAAGATTGAATACACGTTGGTACTTTCAGGCGCTTGGTTCGACGAAGTGGTAGATTTGAAGTGTTGACCCCGGCCTCGCTTGCGACAGTGTAGGTGAGTGGGTTCGTCTACCCTTGTCGGCGAGGTTTCATAAAATGTATAGAATGTACATGCATGTATGCACGAACGAAAGCAACGATATAGCTGGTGGAATAGTGGTGGTATCGGACATCGTTCAAATTAAAGGGAGCAATACATCGTTCAACTACCCCACTCGGTGGGTGGGGGTGGAAACAACGGCGTGTTGGTGGCTGACAGTACGCACGAGCACCGATTGTTAGTAGTAGGGACGTAACACGATGGTGGATCGGTGAAATGGCAGTGGTGGTGAACGATCGTGTCAGAGGGCAATGGATGAAGTTAGTCAGTCGGCGTTCGCTTGCGCTGCCACCGCGATGGAAGTTGATCCATCGCGTCGCGTCCGGTGCTTTCGCTTCTCGAGTCCTCTATGTTAATCGCAATCTAGTCGAGTAAGTATCAACCCCTAATTCACGCGTCGCCGGCGAGGATCTATCTCTGATCGATCCTATCGAGCAAACAGATCAAACCAATCCGTCTCGCGTCGGACCGACTTCGATTAATTGCACTTTCCACATTGCCTTGCTCGTACTTTGCGCGACTGCGATTTTTCGAAACACATAACCGAGAACGGCAGTCGGCTACTCTGCTCGATGTAACTGACGACCAGCGCGAATAAAATTGATCTAGAATGTAGTCTTCATGGGTCTATTCGAGAATCGGAATGTCAGGACCCGGGAAATCGGCAAGACCAGTCCGGCAATTGTCTTTGCAACCAGCTGCACCCCGCCGACAACAAATCAGAAGACAACGGTCAGCGGAGGATGACAAATCGTTGCAGATCTGCGCGAGTCCTCTTGCACGTGGGAAACACGGCATCGGTAAACTTGGTTTCGAGAGACCTAAGGTACGGTAGGAAATATATGTACAGTGGCTCACGAAAGTATATTCGAACGCCCTTTGAAACAGAATAACTGTTTTATAATTCTACCAAACGATCTGATCTTTTATAATCAATTAGAAGCATTGGTTTATGAAATGATATGCAAGAAAGATTTTCCAAAAAATTATAATTTACAAGGTTACATGCAAAACTAAAAAAGACATTTTTTAAACTTTTTTATTAGGGCCCATAAATTATATATAAATTATAATTTTTTGGAAATTTTTGTTGCATATCATTTCATGAAGCAATGCTTCGAATTGATTAGAAAAAATTAGGTCGTTTGGTACAATTATAGAAAAGTTATTCTGTTTTAAAGGGCGTTCGAATACTTTCGTGAGCCACTGTATATGTATTAACTCCTCGACATCATACCATACGCACACTTTACGATTCCTTGCATCACACCATATTACTATGTAGTAGACTGCGGATAGCACAGCGCTGTACAGTATTCTCTCCGTAACTGTCGGAACGATCTCTACCGTAACTGTGAATATGTTACGGCCGTGAGAGAGGACGGCGAATGGAAAAGAAAGAGAGGCGGAGTCTTCTCGCTACAAAGAGCAGCGGGTCGTAGCTCTTCCGTAATTGTCGCTCGACAGACCCGCGACGATTCGACCATTACGGAGAGAATATTGTAATTATCCAGTGCAGTGTAAGACTTACGGGTAAGTAAACGGCCGCCGTTGTGCAAGCAGAATAGTCAACAGTCTCTAATAATTTCCACACAAGTTTGATTTATGGCTGTTCTTTAGGTGCGCGTGGCCTGGACCGAAAATCACCGGAAGAATGAGAAAGAGCTCGAGCAAGTGGAAGTGGTGGCCCGTCAGATTCCTGGACGTACCAGGCCATCGACTGGAAAGTCCAGGGGTTACGTCGGCATCGAGAAGCCACCTATCCTCTGTTCCAGGCAAGAACTAGCGGAACGATTGCGGCTAGCTTGGAAGCATCGCGAAGAGAACAAAACCAACATTAATATCGTCTTGGCTCATGGCACCGTGGAAGAAAGATGCGACTCGGAGATGTCCAGCTACGCGTCCATCACCGCGCCGCCATCGCCGTTGCAAAGGAATGACGGGGATCAAGCGAAAATACCTCCTTCCAACAAGTGTCCCGTAACACGCGATAAACAGTCTCGGCGATTGGAAGCTCGAACAAGTTTCAACGATGTCTACGGGAAAAAAGGAGGCGAAAACGTTACGGCCAAATCGGACACGGTTCTGATAAGAGAGAATAATCCGTCGATAGATAAACTCGAAGAAGAATTATCGGATTTCACGAATGTTCACGACGAAATGCAAAAGGTTACAGTGGAAAGAGAAAATGAAATTTCAGAGGGACCGAGGGGAACTGATTCGGGTGAAATGCAGGAAGACGTAAGTAAATAAATACAGGGTGTCCCAAAATTCCTTCAACAGCCGGAAATGGGAGGTTCCTAACGTCATTTGAAGCGACATTTTCCTTTGCAAAAATATTATCCGCGGCTTTGTTTAGGAGTTATTAACGAAAAACACGGACCAATCAGAGCGCGACCTTGACGCGAGCTGGCCCAGTCGGCCAATAGACAGGTGGCGCGCCGGGCCGACTGTGTCAGCTCGCGTCAAGGTCGCGCTCTGATTGGTCCGTGTTTTTCGTTAATAACTCCTAAACAAAGCCGCGGATAATATTTTTGCAAAGGAAAATGTCGCTTCAAATGACGTTAGGAACCTCCCGTTTCCGGCTGTTGAAGGAATTTTGGGACACCCTGTATAATGCAATAAAGCTGACGCGAGTCTAACAATAAGTCGTAATAATAAATCATAAATCAGACCGCAAGCACGCGAAATATTTTATTCATCGACTTTGCAAATCAATGCAGGTTCTTTCTTTATTGAAGCTGATGTCAGAACGCTCGATCATCGATGACTGTACTTCCGGCCCCTCCGATGTCAAGAAAAAAGAATCAATGGCTACCGATTTTTCCTCGACATTACCATCGGTCAAAATCGGGACTGCGCCGACAGCTGGCGCAAAAACATCGAAGAATGATTTCCCGTCTGCGAAGGAGAAACGGGCTAGTTTTCACAGTGGCGCGAACAGAGCGTTCCTCGATCCAATAAGATCCGAGTACAAATGGAATTCGATGGTGGAGAAGGCCGCGCCTTCCGTTAAAACGGAAATGGACGCACCGAGTCCGGGTGCGGGTCCGGGAACAACGGATAACGCGCCAAGCGATGCGAGTTCGACAATTGAGAAAACTGTAATCGAAAATAAAGATCTGCCGATAGACGATAAGATAATACGGAAGACGAACGATGCTGATCAACTTATTGTTTCGACGATTAAAAAAATTATTGTACCGGATACGACGCCGATGGGAAATAAAGATGGTTCCGCGATCGAGGAAGATACGTTGACCAGGCAAACGTCGGAAGCTATTAGGTTGGTGCGAAAATAATCGATAATAAACCGTTGCGACAAAACGCTGAGCACAAATTGAAACCGCAATTCTTTTTGCACGAACCTAATATGTAGGTGCAGTTCGGTGAACGAGAAACACGCGGCTTCGAGGAAAATGGAAAATCAAAAGATCGATCAAAAGTCGAGAAGAACCAGCTCGGCTCCGCCGCAAAGACACCTAGGAAATCTTTCGAGCAATCGATTGCAGGTGAACATCGTGATCGACACGCCGAGCTCGCTGGTTCCGGGAAAGCGCAACGAGAAAGAAGACAATAATGATAACACACCTGATGGAGATATGGCTTCAACAAAGGTATAATTGTTCTTTAGAAAGTCTGCTGTAAACGTAAATAACAAGATAGATATCGTTTAGAGATACCGAAGATACTGTCTAATCGACTTTTTTATCTTCATTATCGTTTTCTCTTCTTTTTTTCAAGTCAAATAGGTTTCAAATCTTTAAATCAAATTTAATAAATACTAAATGAAGAATTGAAATGGGAATGTGACTAGGTATCGTCGCAACGAGCGGTAAGATCGGCGCCATTGAAGAGGCGTTCGAGAAGCGTGAAGAAGCGCTTTTGCGGCGCGGGATTCTGCAAAAATGACGAAGAGGGGAAACCACGAAACCGATCGACTGGTCGGGGGAAAAATCCAAGCGACGGCAGAACCATCGATATCGTTACAATGGTGTCTCTTGTCAGCTCCGCGGATAGCGATAGCGATACCGAGAATTCGCCCAGGGATGATAAATTGATCGACGAGTTACGAAGCAAACTACCCACCACGTCAATCATCAAAACGTCGATGAATACAGCCTCGAGAATCACTGGGAAGACCATTAAGTCAGGTACAATGCGGAACGATGCCTTTCCACTTGCACCTAAATGAGAATTTCTTTTTCTGCACTTTATAGGTTTACATGTTCGATCGGCTTGAAACTAGGTCGAACTTAACCAATTCTTTGTACGGTGGAAATGGTTTGATTAAAAAATGAAAGACAGATTTTGTTTAGAATATTTATTTAAGAATGCCTTCTTAATTCCGAGATCAAATGTAGTAGCATTCATTTGAAGACATTGAAAGCGGGTGGTGTTGGACCAACGTGTTGAAGGATATAATCTAAGAACAGTAGCAACATTTAAACCGGGAATATCGTGCAGGAATTTAATGGTACGCACACGCGTGCAGGAGCAGTCGTGTAATGATAATTGAGCCGAGTTAATTAGAAGTGACGCAAGGCACGCGAGCTGCGCATGCCACGAATAATTTCGAAATATCCATCGTTGTCATTCCTCGTAGTTCTAAAGCGCGAGAAAAAGTTCCGTGTGCGAAGAACAACGAGCACTTCATATCCATTAGCCTCGCGAGCTTTTACACGATCCCATTCAGCTTGAAAGTTGAAAGACACCGCTCGAAAAATTGTGATTGTAGTTCGGTGTAGGACTATGGAAGTACTCTCTCACTTCCTGTCAAAAGTTTCCACTTGTCAAACTTTTTAATGCATTCGTAACAAAAATCAGCACGCGCCATTTGAAACGGTCCACTGACTAAAAGAATCTCATTTCGTTGGTCCGTGAAAGATAATATCAATTATGTAACTAATTTTCTGTTTCCATCGCATTTTAGGCACGCGTTTCGCCCTCGATCTATCTTTCCTGTTACCGTCGAGACCGTTCTACCTCCCTTATTTATATCCTCACACCTCGGGAAATACTACTCGCGAGAAATGCAAACTATGGCTAGAATCTGGAAATTCCTGATCGTATCACTTATGGTATACATATAGATATAGACCTTTGAGCACCCTGATTTCTACCTTTCGCGCATACAGGGTGAGTCACTGATTGCAGGTTCGGGTACAATCCTCGAAAAATTGCCGGGAGGAAAGTAACGGTACTTCGAAACGATTACACATACGGAAATAATTGTACAGTATTGAAAAGTTAGTTATATGTACATTGAAAAAATTCTTTCGGACAATTGCAGACTCGGTGGCAATCGAGTGCCGTGTTGGTCTGCCTTGTATATGTATTGTGTAGCAATGCTAATTAAGGAGAAGTTCTATCGCGCAATGTCATGAAACTCGTCAAGACAATAGGATTGAACACGTTAAATCGACCAAACTTCTTCTTCTTTCTGTAGATTACACCACTGACCCTGAATCGAAATATTTCATTGAAACTCGCGCCGCGTGATCGACCTTCAATAATGAATCAACAATAAAAAAAATACAGGCTGCACATGTGTACGTATCACCCTCTTGTTGTGTCTCGCGGTCGTTTCGTTTCGAACAGCTGCCCACACAAATGATCGAACTTCGTTAGGAACGCGAACTCGTAGCGAATAGACAGAAGGAAAAAATAGTTCGTAGAAAATATTAATAGGCTCATTTAGTACTGTGAAACCGAATCGATGACACGAGGATATCGTTTGGCCCAGTTTTCGGTAAACGGTGTTGTGATTGCTGGCCCACTAAATCAGGTTACTTGGTAAACATACGTATCGTGACTATAAAATTCCAGGGCTGATATTACCTTGATTCGACCGAATCGATTCTCAACGGTACCTTATAAAAATTCGATCGAGTGATTTGTTTCAAATGGAACCCCTCGTTGCTACAATATTATCACGCGGGGACGTAGCTCCAATCTTGCTCGTATATATCGTACGTACGCATATCAATCCTATCTAAAACAATTTTATAAAAATAAATTAAACCGACTTCGAAAAAACGCACTAAAAAGTATAAAATAATTTCCATTTTATTTATGCGAATACACGCGAACTTAGATACGATACAATATTTTCGGAGCAGCGGCGCAAAATTGAAAATTTTCCAAATGACAGATGTTGCTGGTTATGATTTCATTGGAATATGGTCAACTTGGAAATCAGTAGGTGGGAAGAGAAGATACATGTGAAAGCATGTAGAAGAATTTAAGGATCTTCGTAATTTCCAGTGTCGAAAATTTTCAATTTTGCGCCGCTGCTCCGAAAAGATTGTATTGTATTTAAGTTCGTGTGTATTCACATAAATTAAATGGAAATTATTTCATACGTTTTAGTGAATTTTTTCGAAGTCGGTTTAATTATTTCTTATAAAATTTTTCCATTTCACACCTCTGCGGATTTTCTGCATTTACTGCAAAGATGGGTAGATGAAATATAAAAGAATTCCAAGGTATTAGAAGAATGTAAGAGTACAGGCACGTTATACTCGAAGAATTTAATCTGCTAATGAATGGTGCTGGTGGCATAGTTTCCTTTCAGAGGGATTCGTTCGAGGAGGATCCACCAAAAGAGCAACAACCCCTCGCGAGGGAGGAGAAAAAAACAACACAGCCCCGGCTCGCGATCGTTAGCCACCGTGGAAACGGTGGTTGCTCGTCGACCGAGGAAACACCGCCTTGGAGAACAGACATTCCGGGATTGGCCCTGCCTGTCCTTGCATTGATTCACGATGTCGTCGAGGAGACCCACGACATCCCGTTGACTGACCGCGAAAAGAGATGCCTGGCTGTGCCTATCGGTGATTTACACGACAAGAAGCGGAAACTTCTGAAGACGCGTAGCACCCCGTCGTCACGATCGTGAGTATGAAAACCGTGCGACGTACGATATCGATGCAGGGAACAATAGAACGATAAGAAAACAATGATTTAAAAGAACCAAAGAGAATGGTACGAACCTGATCGAAATGTATTAATAGTTTTCATAATGTACGTGGTCTTTTTTTAGTCAAGGACCGCGAGAACGACCGAACAATGAGAAATCGTTTCTTCGATTAGTTCGAGCAATCTTGAATTAGGGCGACTGCAATGCACTTCGTGTATTTTTATAGATTCGTGTTTCGTTCGTAGGATAGGATTTTATAGATGTTGTGATTCCGTTACAGAGAAATGGAGAAACAAATGATGTCGCCGAAAATTAAAGTACAGGAATCGCCGAGTATCGTTTCACAGAAAATAGAAACGTTTACACAACACGCGAAAACCTCTGTGAATAATTCTTCAACAAATGTATGACAAAATATCTTGTTTAACCCTCGAACGGCGCGGCGGGCCATTTTTATAACTGATAGAAACCGGGTAGCGGCGATGATTTTACGTGTAAAGATAAGTTGAAAAAGGGAAATACACGTATTTTAATTTACGCGCGCCGTTAGACAGAGATAGAAATCGGTGAAACCGCCGTCGGAGGGTTAACGAGAACAAGTTCCGCGCAAAATTGCCATGGGATATAATTGTTGAAACTTGTAGGTGAAGCAGATATTTGCGGCAGCTTCGAGAGAAACTGCTCAACAAGTACAGCTGACACCCACGGAACCACAGTTTCAAACGAATAAAGAGAAAGAATGTTGGCACCTTTACAGAAAAATGTGTGATAAAGGCGTCTGCGTGTCCTTCGACACTGTTCTAAGGTTTGAATACGAATAAATGACGTTCGAAACTAAATAACAATGTTAAACGAGCAACGGCTACCGACAGCTGCGTGCACTTTCACTGAAATGTAGAAATGTGTTTTATCTTTCAGGGGAATGCTTACACCTACAGAATATCGATTGAGGCAGAAAAAATTGTTTCAGGACTGACAGCAGAACAGGAAATCGTCGGAAGATTATTTTATCTAATTGTACAATATTCTAATGGTACTTGCGTAATAAATGATGACTTTTGCTAGATTTATTTAAACGCTTCGAGCAGTACGAGCACATATACGTAAAAGGAATATTATCGAAGTACAATAATGTTTAAAAGAAGAAGAAGAAGAAGAAGATGGTAATCAATATCAAAATCGAATAGTGATCTGAGCTCATAGAGAGAAAGAGAGAGAGATTGGGTGACACAGTCCAGTATTGTATTTTCAGATTTTAGATACGAGTCGTATAGGACACACGAAAAGACTTTACCTCTATCCGAATTAGTTGTACCGAGTTTTAGAACATACCTATACATATATATATATTGACTGCCTATTTTTTAGACCATTTACCGACACAAATCTACTACAGTATCGTAGAAGTTGATCTAGTTTTACGAAGAGACAACATTTATAAATTTACAAGTTTATAGATTCAATCTTGATAGACGTTGCTGTTAAATTATCGCACAATTTGAAATTATGAGAATCGAACAACAGATTGTGAAAATTCAAATGGAACCGATTACTGTACCATTCTCATGTATATGCAAAGTTTTATATGCCGTTTAAGACCTGTTTCTTTGTATGGCAAATGTATGGTTTAATAAAACACTTAAATTGTTGTTAACAACGCCTGCTATTTAATATCATGCTTGTAGTCCTTTTATTCATTTCACGGCTGACAATACAATGTTTATTCGCATTCAAACATTTCTCTCTACTCCGTTTTTTAAGTGCTATAATAATTATAAATTGATTCGTCATCGTATTCTCATCAATTTGAAAAAAAAAGTATTACGCGGAATGCTACGGGGTCTGTAGGTATGAAGGTACATCACTGCTCGGTTTGCCAAGTGAATGTCAAATTGACAAATATTGGTTAGTGTTTTTTAAAAGTACACGCAATCACGTGATGGTGGTTTGGGATAAGCCGATGGCAGGATGACCTGCACTCATAACATTCTTGTGTTGTCATGACATAAACGATTAATGATGTCTCTACCAAAGAAGCATGGGAACAAGGTTAATGTCGATTATAAAGCACGACTGGAGCATAAGTTATACCTGGTACGTCTTTTAATGAATAGAGGTTAATCATTCAGCTCGTTCGTATCACGAGTAACCTTGATTCTTTGACTTTTCACGCTCTTATCTATATAGATTAATTTTCACATAATATTCTATCCATTTTTTAGTCATATTCACGATTATCTGAAAAGCCATCAAGCATTTAATGTCATTAACATCTTGAATTCACGCATGAACTAACTTTCAATCCATCAAAATAAACAATCCTTGTACGTTTGATCAACATTGATATTAAAATATGCCTTCCTTTTTTAAACGGTAGGCCAGAGAAAATCCAGAACCAATATTCGACGTATCGGAATGCGCTTTAAAGAATGTGCCCTCGGGCATTTATTCGCTATGTAAAGTATTCAGAAAAAAAGTGCTATGGATGCATAATAATAAGTTGACTTCACTTTCGGGTGGAGGTGCCTTAAGCGATTTGTCTTTACTTGTTGTCTTAGATATACATGGAAACGAATTTACCAACTTACCCTCAGACATAATGTGTCTTTCTTCACTCAAGGTATATGTAATTAAAATATATACATATTAACACATTCGAGATCGGAGTACCGGCGACAAATACATTTATCTCGTGCGAGACCTGCCGGTCTCGAATGCGTTAAATACATATACGACTAATGTATGTATCACGAATTATGATTTATTATTATGGATACTTTAGGAACTTTATCTACAAGACAACAATATAAGAAAACTGCCAAATGAAATAGTATATCTAAGTAAATTAACAACATTAAATGTTGCAAAAAATAATTTGAAACAATTGCCAGAAGCAATTGGTAAGCTAAAGCTTCTAACTGTGTTAGACATAAGTCAGAATAAATCTCTACAAAGGCTTCCTAAGTCGTTGGGTTATGCACAACAGTTGACGGAATTCAACATCGACGGATTAAACCTATCTTATCCACCGGAAGATATTTTGAAAGGAGGCACAATAGTAATCGTAGCATTTTTAGCAAACGAGAGCGGCACAGAATATTCACCGGAAGAGTCTGTTTCAGAAGCAGAATTATCCAGAGACATAAGCTCCGAGGATATGCAAACAATGTATCATAATAAGAACAATGATGTACAGGTACTTTGCTTTACAGGACTGTAAAATTTTGATGTTGTACTTGCACAATGTGTCTTAAATGTTATTGTTTTCATTTCTAGGCAACATTACAGAAGCTAGAAAAAATGAAGGCATGTGGATGCTTCTTTTATTTTATTATGCTTTCGATTATGTCTTGCCGCACGCTTAATATTATTAGCTGTGAGACTTAATTTTAATTTGTCGCATATTGAGAAACTGATTTACTATACGTATTCTTGTCATTCTTGTTAAGCGATGTTTAGATTTGCTTCAGTTATTTTTATACAAATCTATTTGTTACAATTCATTAGAATTAAATCGTTTGATCGTATGCAGTTGAATTGTTACAATGTGGTAATTAAACCGCTTTTACAGGAGCATCGACAAAATGCATTATTGGAAGTGGAGAAAACTATTAGACAACAACAAGAGTATGAAATCGGTATTCAATCTGTGCTAAAAGAACACAGAAAGAAGGTATTTTGTTATTCTACGTATTCTTCTCGCAGAAAATTAAATGTATATCCTCTTATGATATAATACTGTTTTCGCTAGCTTCTGAAGGATCTAGCTTTACAGCAGACACAATTAGAACAGGAACTTGAGAAGGTTCAACAAGAAAGAGATTCCAACAGAGCACGTCTACTCTCCTATATTTACAATGGTAAATTTAAAAGATGACGTAGACGGCTATCTAACACAACTAAATTACTGTAATTTTGATTCCAGCTGAAAAAGAAGCAGATAATGTTATTAAAGAATTTTTAAGTCATAGCGAGGCAGAAAGACAAACGCAAGCTGAATTAGTTGAACGGGAAAAACACGAGGAAATGCAAATACTATCGTCTTGCCATTCGGAACAATTTTTGTTTCGTACCAAAGATACTCTCTGTATGTATTCAAAATTTGTAACCTTTTTTGATGCCATTCATACACATATATTACTATAGCTGGTAGCTCTAACTAGATATAACTTTTTCTTACAGTGTCAATGGAAAAATTATTGGAAGAAGAACTTCATAGAACAAGAAAGTTAGAAGAATACAGCAAATATAGAGATTACACCGCACAATCTTTGCTCACATTGTTAGTAAATTGCTGGCAATAATGTTTCCAATATCTCGCGAAAATATAAACGTAATCTGTTATGTTACAAGTATGATAAACTTTTCAGAGAAGTAAGAAATAATGATCATTTAGCACAGATAGTACAAAACCAAGAGAAGAACAGACAAAATTTAATCGATACGTTAAGGCAAGATGAAGTTTTACAAAAGGCTGCCGTTGCGGCGTTACTAGAACGCAGTGATGCACGTTGTTGGAGTATTGTGCAGCAAGTCAACTTGGTGCAGTCGCAATTAGCGGCTTTAACAAACATCGAATTGGAAAGAAGGAAGCTAGAAATTAATCAGCAACTTGTATGTAATATTTAATAACAGCTATGCATATTTTCTTTTGTTCGATATAAAAATGTTTTACGATTCTTTTCCGACTAGAATGAAATAGCTGAGAAAAGAGTGGCTTTGAGCGTTATTCTGGTAAGCTTGTTAGAACAACAACAAAACAGGAGAGATCAGCTTTTGGAAACAATTAATAATATAGAACAACAACGCTGCATTAGCGTAAGTATAATATGCATATAAGTTTAATTATCTTTCTGTTTTTACGAAAACTACTATAAAATCGAACTTGTGTGTTTTCAAAGGATTCTAGACGGAGAAGTCAATTTTGGTTGATGCAGTATCAGTCGCTAATGGAAGCACGCCCTCAAGGCTTATTAGAAATGTTGGAACCTACGTTAGTACGACACGTTGCAATAGCAGGAGCATTACATTGTTTACCATTTCTAGCTTCTTTACCATCGTTATTACCAAATCTTAACGATGAACAACTAGAAAGTGTAAGCTAAACAAACTTCTGTTACAAGTATCTATTCAATATTTAAATACTGTTGTAACGTAAATCGTACATTTGGTTGTATCATAGATCGGAATACATAGTGAAAATGATCGTACAGCTATAAGACTTGCAGTTGAAAATTACATGGCAGAAGTTAAAATTCAAGAATTCGGAACACCTGCAACACCTTCTGCACCGCCTGACGAAGCAAGCACGAGTTCCGATTCTCAAGAACATAACTCAATGCAGTGCATTAATACTGCTGAATGTGTAGTTTGCTTTGATCTACAAGTAAGCGGAATAATTCAACTATTTCATTGTCTCCTCAAATACTGTTCAATTTCATAAATAATTTTCTCTTTTCTTACAGTGCGAAGTAATTTTTCTACCATGCGGACATCTTTGTTGCTGTTCAAGTTGTGCAAATATGATTTCATCGGAATGTCCAATGTGTAGAAGTATTATAGAACGCAAAATTCATGTCGTGAAGCCTTGAAGCATGAATAATGCTTTTTGTAAATAATTCTTAGTCAAGTTATCCTCGATATTTTGTTATCTATAACATACGTATATCGTTTAAGAATTTATACAAAGAAAAGTAAGTTATACGATAGCGTATTCATACAGTTTAGATATTCCCATCTATGAAACTAGCATTCCTTGAAAAGTATGACATTTACACTTGTCTAATGAAAGTGCTTTTTAATTATACAGGATAATTTGTGAATTGACTGTCAGAATACTTGAATTGATTTCGATAGTTACATAAAGAAAATATTAGAACAAAAGGCATTTATTATCGGATGAAGAATTTATTGGTACAAAAGAAAGAACAAATATATGGTGCTATTTAAAAAATAAACCTAAGAAGAATACAACTTTTTATGGTGAGAAGAATATTTTTACAACAATAAATTCTTTACTTGATCTTTTTATTCTATTGAAATCAACTGAAATATTGTGGCAATCTATTCGCGACTTATCCTGTATACCTTTTTCCATGTTATATGTTATTTTTGTTCTATTTTTAGAGTATTTTAAGAATAGTATTACTATGCCAGATAAACTGATTTTACAATCCGTACGTACTATATTTCAGTGCTATAGTGACATTACTTTATGTCAGTGATATAGTGTAATGATGTTTAAAAGAGAGATTCTAATTGCCTAACTTTTTTAATATTATGTATAACGCGTATACTAAAGTAACACGATAGAACGAATTGCACTTATTAACACTCGACTACAAATATCAATTTTTATATAAAATGGTCACCGACATATCCACAAATGTAATAGTCTTACAGATACCATGAAAAACATTTTAATCTGTTAAAAGTGGTTGAGAGTTAATAATGTAAAAGTCAAGCTAGCAAACAAGCTTTTATAAATGATAGAAGTGAATTTTTATAAAGAACTTTCTTATATAAATGCAGTATCTTAAAAGTGTCCATTAATAAAGTATCGACATTTTATTGACTTGTGTGTTCATGCAAACGTTGTTAAAATAAAAAAGTACGGATGAAATGTTCTAAATACTTTTTATCAACCTACATATTGTTTATGAAACAAAAAAGATATTTGAACTGATAGGAATATTTTTGTACTAACATATTTTATCATTTATTTAGTAGTAATAAATATAGAATATGACAAACATCTTAGACTTACAAGCTACTTATTTAAAATACTTAAAACAGTATAGAATTTATATTTTTATTTGCATGGATAAATAATTATATGTTCGACGCATATCAAAAAACCATAACTTCTCTGTTGCCATCTTCGTCTTCTATCAAATCATCTTCATCTTTTTTCTGTTGTTTTTTCTTTGACGTTGCATCTTTTTTTTCTTTTTGAGCTTTACGGAAATT
Organism: Lasioglossum calceatum; assembly: GCA_963966675.1. Classification (NCBI taxonomy): domain Eukaryota; kingdom Metazoa; phylum Arthropoda; class Insecta; order Hymenoptera; family Halictidae; genus Lasioglossum; species Lasioglossum calceatum. The sequence continues at coordinate 2,366,062 of OZ016548.1, forward strand.
TTCCAATGATTCCTGCAGCGGATCAATGAATTGATCGAACTCTATGTCGTTCATAGCTTGAATTACATCCTGGCCACTTATCGTTTTACGATTTACTTTCTTAGCAATTATATTCGCAGAAGACGTTAAATATAATATAAAAATTGATGATGCTTTCGCAACGGCTGTTCTCGCATCTTTAGCAATTGTAACTCCTTCCGGTAATGCCTCTTTTATAATTCTTGTTACAACGGCATTTGGTAAATTGAGATCTTCGAGTCGTTCTGCCATTACACTTTTTAACTATGTTTCGTCACTTTTTAACTACGTTCTATAAAAACGTAAAATTGTTGATCATACAATCCCAAGAAATAAAGTTGTTTACATCATTTTACATTCTGGGTTATGTTTCGGCGTGCGCAAAATGCAACATTACAAAAACTGTATGTATATTATGAAATAAATTACCTTGTTCAGAATGTTCTTTAAATAAACTTGTTCATTTGACAAACTAAATGAATAGTATGTCAAAATAAGCAATCGATAACTTGTAATAAATTCTTTCTCCTGATTTCCCGCCAATGCGTCCAATGGTGAAAGTATGTCGGATGAAATGTAAGTAAACAGAGTATATACAACAATTCACAAACTTGAAATTTGTTCACTCTATCTATGTCATTAAACTTTAATAGTCAATATTAACAAATACACCACTTGTTCCCAGCGAGTATGTATACAAACATTGCAGACAAGGCAGACAAGGATCAGAAAATCAGAATCGTTGTCTCTCACTCTAACCTTCCCCTTCTCTACGACACTATTTCCCCACTCTTTCGCCATGGCCCGGTCACATGACACATTTCGTCTCTGTCATGCATGTGTCACAATGTCATGTGATTATCAGTGGACTAATCCGGTACTGGCACACCGGCACACCGGCAGAGGCAAAGTAAGTCAATTTGCCATTTATTGCTAGTGTAAGCTGGTGTAAGCCATTTGAAGTAACTTTTTCTTTTGCGGAAATGTTCTCCGCGGCTTCGTTATGGAGTTATTAACGAGAGACACGGACCAATCAGCGTGAGTGAATTCTGAGTGTGGCGTTGGCATTGGCCGAGCCGGAGTTCGCCGCTGTAGCTCTGCGCTCTGATTGGTCCGTGTTTTTCGCGCGCGCGGTTATTTACATAATTTAAATAAAGTATTAAAAGTTAATATTTTTTAATCATTTTATTTGATCGATAACTGACACACACACACACACACACATATGGATGACTTTTTAAAAACATTTAAAAAACAACTGTTATTTTGGACCTCTGTTCAAATTAACCGCCGCGCCGTACCGCATCGCACTTAGTTTATAGATGGGAATGCGGCCTATCCTAACGTCTCTCGGAAAGAACGAATGAGGAGGACAAGTTGTATTGTACTCTGTGGTGTACATATCTACATTGACGAATCTTGTCTTACAAATACCCACATATTTCGAAGAATCTGTCGTCTGCACGGTGGTTGTCAATTAACATTCGAAATCTACCTGCTCTTCGGACTGACAGTTTCACTGTTACATTTATTGTATACAACGTCACTTGATCGAAGACACCATTCGGAGGAAAATGTCAAAAATCGAAGAAGGAAACGCTCATATACGGCAAGCTGAGAAAAGGTATTGTCACGGCGAAATGCGAAATTTCACTTCGTGAAAAATTGTGTCAGCAATTAATTTGATTTTCGCGAAGTTCTTATATGTGACACTGACAATGTGCAATTTCGACGGAATAAGAATCGTTTAATTTTTATCGATTTACCTGACGGAGTGAACGAGTGAAATCTATGTTGCAGCTTGAAAACATCACTGCTGAAATGGAGAGCTGACTTTGAACTTGCGGCCGATGAATATACGAGTGCAGGTAAAATATACAATACAAATTGTATATCACATTACACTAGTGCTGATTAACATATGGTTTTGACTTCTTATTGTAGCAACATGCTTTAGAGTAGCGAGGTCCTATCAAAAATGTAAAGAGTGCCTGATGAAGTCTGCCGATTGTTATAAAGAAAATAGAGCGTATCCTTTTTTTAGATATATATTATTATTTTGTGTATATTATACAGTTATATTTATCCTTTAACTTTAATTGCATAAAAGATGGTTTCACGCTGCAAAGTAAGTTCTTTAAAACTTGAGTTAGATACATGATATTTTATAGGAAATATTATATATATATTATAAATTCTAGGAACATCGAACAGGCTGCACTAATATGCAAAGAAATGGGAGACCTCACGGAAGTACCGAAATTAGCGCACAGTGCTTGTTCTTTATATCAAATGCATGGATCGCCTGAATCTGGCGCAACTGTACTCGATAAAGCAGGCAAGATAATGGAGGCTAGTCAACCACAAGAGGCGTTAGAACTGTTCAAACGAGCTGCTACTGTTGTCATGGTAAAGTATTATTTTATGCGGTTAATGAAAATTTAGTTAGAAACTGAGCAAGTTACTTCTTTTTCAAAATATAGGGTGAGGATAGCCCACGTCAAGCAGCAGAGTACATGAGTAAAGCGGCAAGATTACTAGTCAAATTACAAATGTACGACGAAGCTGCGGATGCGATTCGCAGAGAAATTGGAATGCATCAACAAATAGATCATGCGCCTTCTGTGGGAAGATTAACCGTGGCATTGGTATTAGTACAGCTAGCTCGAGGTGATCAAGTAGCAGCGGAAAAAGCGTTTAAAGAATGGGGAAATTATTGCGAATCTCCTGAGGTATTTCGTACATTTTTTTGAAATTAAACATTTATGAGTTAATTTGAATATATTTATCCTTAGGTAAATACATTAGAAATGTTACTACAAGCGTACGATAACGAAGATGCGGATGCTGCAAAAGCAGCTTTAAATAGTCCTTTTATAAAACATATGGATGTCGAATATGCTAAACTTGCTAGAGGTTTGCCTTTACCGCAACAAGAATATGCAATACAACCATCAGGAGTAAGAGCAAACGCAGCCGAGTCGTATTCATCTCCTAACGCAACAAAATTATTGGATGAAACTGCTAACGATGGTCAAGTATGTAAATTTGTATACTATCAATTTCTTGTCTAAGCGGAACAATGATTTCATGAAATAATTTCATAGAGCACAAGCGCCAGTGCACCAGAGAATATCGAGAAACCACCAGGAGATAAAGTGTTGGAAACTGTCGAAAAAGATGTAAAAGAACTATCGATCTCAAAGAAAGGAGGAGAGGAAGATGATTACGAAGAGGGAATTTGTTAAGATCAGTGTAATTTGTATCTTAAGATAAACACCCTTTATTTTACGAGAAGTACTATATCATGTTATCTCAGAGACATATTCAATGCCTAAAAAGACATTATTTGCAGGCATGCTTATTATATATGCGTATACTTGTAAATCTTAAAATTGTTAAACATTGCACACTATTGGCTTCGCAAAAAGATCGACAGATTCTTAAGAACAATTACATACAGTATGTTACCTTCTTAGAAGTATATTTCCAAAAATGTGATATTCATGAAAAAGTTTCACTCATTTAAAAACCTATTACACTGAATACTTTAAATATAGTTTTCTGTGTGAATTACAAAAGGTACTTTCAACAGGAAGTGACTGTATAATACATATGCATTTATGTTTAATAGATTATATATAAACTTCTCACACATAAACTGTTCATATATTAAAGTCAGCTTTGTAAATATTATTTTTTCTAGTATTAAAAGGACACCTGCTATATAAATCGATATACGATATACGATTGAAAAGTCAATAAAATCATCTATATATCAGATACAAATATTTTAATATTCTAATTTCGTTCTAATAAAATGTCAGTTGTAAAAGTATATATAGCAAAATAAACTGTTATTGCAAAGGTATATAATCTCGATTTATATTTATCCTTCATTTATAGTCACGTCAACAAAGAGGTTATGTATATCTAATGTAAATATAGAGAATTATAACATAGAATTTTTTACTTACAGGTTCTGACCATTAGTGTCGAAGTTTCTATTTTCTTTTATAACAAATCTTCGAGTAACTGCAGTCACTTTTTTAGCATAATATATTCGTATTACACAACCGTATTTCTATATGCACTTTTACACACAAGTTCGTTTTTAAAAGATTACCGCGAAATTGCACAGCGTGCTATGCATAACCGGTGACGATGAAACAACCGATTCAAAATGTACGTATGAATATATTTGTACATATTTGTTACGCGGAAGAAAATATCGAAATCAAATTGCAATTATTTATGAAATTGTCATGTATTAGTTTAAAATTCTATACACGTTGAATAGTGCTTTTATAACTACACATATGTATTAACATGCGTTTGAAATTTTAGCGCGCAAACATCGACTACTTTATTGTTCAAGGACTAGTCAGAGATTACAGATAGGAAACTCCAGCTAACAATGAAACAATTTCAATCAAATAAATGGTAATATTGAGCTCGAAGTACAATCGAAAAGCTGATATGGGAGATAATTACAAATAACATTTTATTTGTTTAACATTCTCATTCTGTTAGCGCTTCAGTTCTTAGTTAGTCCGCTTCGGAAGGACTGTGAACTAGCCTTTAAGTCTTCCATCGCGAAATCAATATCATAGTAGCTCTTAGAGAGGCGTGTTTGCGCACGAAATCGAATAAATAGTCGTCTGCAGGAAGAGTCGAAGCAGACGTCACAATACACCACGACGTCGTGGTAGCATAACACATTGAAGCGCGAGCAAGTGTCAATTTGATTATTGTCATCGTTTCCGCGAGTATCAGTGCTTCTATTAAGATCGTTCGGAACTTCTACCGATGATCGACAAATCGCTGATACGTATTCTTGTGGTTGCCGTGAGGCGGCGAGAAAGGCTACCTCTTTAAATTAAAAGAAGGAATGACGCTGGAGAATCCGTTCTTTGTCGTCAAGGAGTAAGTCCAAATTTTCTGCTACCGTGAACATTCTTAGATACTATTCCTATAATTATGCAAACTATTAACAATGCAGTCACATTGATATCGGAAAATTCGAACTTTTGTTATTTCTCTCGAGACATTGTTGTACATATATACGTGTACATCAGTCATTTAAGAATAGTCGCGAACTGAATTACAAAGAATTCTTCATCCTGATATAGATAATAATTATTGCATTCTTTTTGTAACAAACGAAAGTTTCATCTTAATACGTGTCGATCAATTGTAGATATTCCAAATCTTATCTCCTTTTCATGTATTTATCCGCGTTTACATCTACATATATTGTGTTCTTTCTTTATCAAAACTAGCGCATTGATCTTTCTCGCGACACGTCTCTTGCTTTTTCGATTTGAGTATTTGAATACTTGATTAGAATGTTCAATATATACACATATCGAGAAGCGAAATATGTACCAATATATTATTATTTAGAACAAATAATTTATCTCTATATGTATTTGGTTATTTTCCTGTACAGCTAAAGCGAATACTTTAAGTAGAAAATGACAGCGAAAGATAAATTGATTTTTTTTATCGAAACGCGATAATTCTTCGAGTCGCGATACCCTAGAATAATACATATATGTATTAACGTGTACGTATGCAGCAAAAGTGACAGATGTTATTCAGACTTTAGGAAATAGCAAAAGTTCGCGATTTATTTAAAAATTCATAAAATTACCTCATATTTACTAGAATCTATTTTTATTACATAATACTTGTATTAGGTATTTATATGGCTTATTACACATATATTACATGCTTCGCTAGGTAAAATTCATTAAACATACAAAATAATTTATGACACATTCAATTTAACAAAAATACGCAATATTTTGTATATCAAGCGAATGTGTTATTTTTTAAATGAAAAAATTGTTTATTATTTTGAACGATTTTAGCGAGGTCTGTAAAGCGTTGAATAAAAATCGGGGTTTATATGGACGCTGGACAGAGCTGCAAGATGTTATTGTTACGAGTCCAACGAGTGGAGGAATCCCCATCTCACGTGACGAATTAGAGTGGACTACTACAGAATTGCGGAAGGCCTTACGTTCGATTGAATGGGATCTAGATGATTTGGAGGATACAATCTATATCCTTTTAGTATATATACATATATACATACGGCCATTATTCATATTCAGGGGGTGGAAATAGATCGCGAATAGGCCATCATTTGCATTTGGTCGTTTGTAATGCAACCGTGCCGACTTTCGAGAAAATATTCTTTTCTTTTAAATACATTAAAAATAATTGTTTTTGCACACATTTCTTATAAATACGAATAATAGTCGTTGAAATAATATACAGTACATGCTTTTCCAAATTTCATAAAAATCGGAGAGGATTACTTGGCCAATTCCCCGTTGCTACATGTATAAACGCGGTTGTGATCAGTCTTGTCAGCACTGCAATCGCATAACATAACTGGTCTGCTCGGAAGACTTACAATATTGTACTCGACACCGCAGTCATTGAATGCTGATGGACGTTTATCGTGCATGCGTTTATATGTATAGTGATCTGACAATTATAGTCGGAATAATCTTCTGTATTTTGAATTTTCCAATCGATTTTAGCGCGTATGTTGAAATCTGCGTACGCGTTCTATATTATTCTTAATCTATATGCCTATCTTTCTATACGTATCGTGGAAAAGAATCCGACGAAGTTTAAGATAGATAATAAGGAGTTAACAGTTCAACGAGGTTTTATCGAACAAGCGCGGGAGGAAGTGAAGGTAATGCTAATGGCATACACGATCTTATTACGCGTATTTTGTTTTTTATCGATTCAGATAAAATTGTTTTTCTTCGACAAGCTTATTATCATATATGTTATCACACAATAATCGATTGATTAATGATTTGTTGTAGATCATGAAGGATAAAATGAATTTGAGTAGGGGCCGGGATCGTGACAGTACAGCAAGGCAGGTTCGTATTTGTCATCAATTTTGGAAACTATTATAGAAAAAGTTACGACAGGAATCACTCCTTTCAAGGAAGCGACAACTTTTTATATTTCGTTTCTTTCTAAATACATATTACATGTATACGAGCAGATACAAAAATTCTCGCATGCTTCGCTAGTCCACTGTAATTAAAACTGCACATCTTTTAAATTTCATGCAACTATCAATAAGCTAACCGGAAATAAGCGTCAATGCGAATCGTTCGATATAGTGGTGTGTTTAAATTTCGCTCGCAAACTAAAGTTGCGTACGCCGCGACATCTGCGCGAACCTGTCAAATCGCCGATAATATTGTAATCAGTCTCGAGCGTTTAGCCGTAACGTTGTTGTCAAAAAGTGATTAACGTGTAGGTTTAGTTTTCTTTTCTTTCTAGTGCGGTTTTCGTTTATAGTTTTTCAAATAGTAGCGTGGTGAATTGGAATATCGTAGAAATATATTTTACAAAGTCCACAGAGAGGAGAAGATGGTTTATTCGGTAAATCAATAACACACTTCTTACGATATTATAATCATATACAAAATGAGTACATAAAAAATGGTTCCATTCGCGTAGTGGTATAAACATTTATTGGATTATTAACATTACACAATCAATGCTTTGCCATTTCTAGTTTCTTTATCAATATATTGGATATTAATTACGGAGTACTTATGTATAAGTTAAATAGCAGTATTCTTAACTATATAATTTTATTGTTATTACCGTAGCCGCTGTTGGACAATAGTCCTGCCCGAGTTCCTGTCAACCATGGTACAACTAAATATAGTAAATTGGAAAATGAAATCGATAGTCCTAATAGGCAGTTTTTGGGAGACACATTGCAACGTCAGGATGACATGATAAGACAACAAGATGAACAATTAGGCATGATCGGAGACAGTATCGGAACTCTTAAGACAGTATCTAGGCAAATCAATACAGAATTAGACGAACAAGCAGTGTAACTATCAATAAATATTATAATAATGTTTCGCCGTTCTGGAAATTCTTTTCTACGTGAAAGCATTTAAAATGGAATATCTTTTATGTATTTCAGTATGCTAGATGAATTCGGAAACGAGTTGGAGATGACCGATTCCAAGTTGGATGCAACAATGAAAAAAATGGCCAAAGTTCTTCATATGAGTAATGGTAACTATAATAATTACATTCCTGCTCCTACTACTGCAACATCTAGTGTTTCTGATCTTGCCTCTAAACCTTCTTCTCTATCATCCTTGTCAAGTACAATAACTAACTGTTTTTTATGTTCTGGAGATTAGAAAAATACTGTCACTACAAGTTTACCATAATTATTCGGTATAACGTATGATACATATAAAGTCTATAATGAAAATTGGATTTGGCGAGCTAGTTCATAGAAGTTTGTGTTCGCATAAAATCGGTACTTTACGTCTACTGAAAAATTATGGGACTTCCAAACAATCCGATATTAGTCATCCATTTTATTTCTGCAATAACATTGCATAATAGCTTTGCTAAGAACAATTCTTTCTTTTACACTTTACAAATTGATTGACACTAATATATAGCACTATTGCACCCTTTATTTTTGAGTTTTAACGATATATAATGAAACCAAAGAGAATCATTCAGGAGGGTAGAAGTCTCGATGAATGTGAAATAGAATTTCCATACGAGATTTAAGGTAATTGTTTTATCGAATTGATAAAAATCTAAAAATAAAGTTTTGTAGTACTGACTATACTAGCTATTTCATTAATTCAACAATACTCGCATATGGTTTATTAACAAGAAAAGTTTAAGTAATCGAATTTTCAAGAAAATGTTAGTAGTATAGAAAAAATGTTACGACCATAAAATAAAAGTAAAAATTAGTACAAACAATTATATAGTGGTAGTCATTATTGAAGTATTCCTCTGCTATTGCTTTTTTGAAAATATTTGAACTATAATATGTCACAGCAGTTTATATACATATGTATATCAAATTCGAAAATTTCTACTTCTACTTCTGTCTTTCATTTGCATTTCTATACTTCTTTATCATAGCATTCATTTAAACAACATATACTACGAAAGTCTTATATCCATTTATGTTTTTACTGTAATATAGTATAAACAATGTATACTGATTTTACCAGTAGAGTCGATGCGAACGGTTTAAAAAGTTGATAATTTATAAGCATTTATGTTTATTTTGTGTCTGTAAATGTCAGAAATGTAGGATCAAAATGGACCAGTCATAGTAAACCTGATTATTAGCTTCAATTACGTCTATTCAAGTATAATGAAATTAATCGTGACACGTGTAGCAAGATAGGTACTAACGAGTGTAGTATATTGTCGGTTTAGTAAGCGTGAATAAATACATACCGAATCATTGTATATCAAAAAAGTTGTAGATAAAAAGTAATGGATTATATTTAAGTACATCATTTACACACGGATTTAAAAAACAAACTAAATATGCCAAATATTGTAAGGCAAGTGTCAAAAACTAGAAAAATTAGCACAAGCTATTTGTGCTTAAGAAAATTTTAATGTATACTTCTAGACAGATATATACATATAGTACAATAGAAAAAAAAACCATTTTCAAGATGATTCAAAACCTCTGATACTTCTACTTCCAATGTATACAACATGTGATATTACAATATTAACGGATATACATATAGATAAAAATAGATTAGTACACGTTATTGTGGAGTATTTACATGGTATTGCGAAAGTACCGCTCAGCTTATGCGTGCAATGAATGTAAATGAAACTATAACGTTCGGGAAAAGGAAATGTTTAACCAAAAGACACAGGAGAAGACAAGATGTAAAAACACATATTTGTACGTATGATAGCCGCTGCTGATCGATAGTTAATCAATGGGAACGATTGTTCGCATTGTGAAAAGATTGTACACGAATGCTATGAGATCTTAGCGACTGCAAACAATTTAGAACTCCATTATAGGAAAATTAGAAATTCAGAATTAGAAAGAAAAACAATTGAAGCTTAGATAACGAAACGTTTATTCCATTGTTAGAAGAGTGTTATTATTATTAATATAATAACGTTGTTGTGAATTCATACCAGAACAGAAACTGTTTATTCTAGTATGTAATTAAAAGATGAAAGGAAAAGATATAATTTATTATTTCTCATAAATGACCAATTGTGAAAACAGATAATGATAAATAAAATTTGCGACTTTATTTATACTGTACATGTTACTATGAAGTACCACAAATTCCTGATCCAAAATGCTATTTAAATTACAGTTATAGTTACAGTAGTATGTTTATATATATATATATACATATAAGATCCTGTTATATTAAATTCTGTGCTTGAGAGAATTCGTCTTGCGAGCCAGATACAATTCAATTTGAATAAAAGAATAATTATTTATCTAAGGTTTCATTTGAACGGTATTTTGTTTGTGTTTCATTTATGCTAGTCTATGATAGAAAATCTCTCAATCATGGAGTATAATTTTACCATTTGGAATATATACATTTGCGAATGCGCGTTTACAGGTTTGTTATTTTTTTAAATTTGGCTTACGTCTATTTGTGTGAAAGTAATTTATATGTCTGCAGTTTAACGAATATACATATATAACTATTATTTTCTAAGCTTTCGTGATTCGCCTTATTTTAATATACGAGTATGTTTATTTGATATACTAAAATGATTTGAAGCGTTGATCCTTTGCATTTCAAAGTCTTCCCTCCGATAAAAATCCAAAGAATACACACAGACATCGTTTGCAAAGTGTCGCTTTGAGTGCAAAGTGTCAATGCAGAGATTTTAGAGTTGTTAAAAAATGTTTGTTGGAAGTGTGCATGTCGAAAGTGATGTATACAATGTTTACCGTCTGAAGAAGGGCCAAATATATAAGAATTGTTTTTTCCAATACAATACCTATGTAATTCGCTTATTCAAATTTTATCGTCGTTCAACGAACGCCAATAAAATCATGCGATTCTAACTACTTTTTTTATGAGTGACGCATGTGATGTTACTTTCCGTTTGTTTTAGATCGGAGACAATGGGTAGCCATTGGAGTGTTGACAGCTATATTGGTGTTTCTAATTATTTTATTTATAATTAAGTGAATCATTTTATGTCTTAGCGCCCCTAAGAATTATTGGTTCTTCTTTATAGCATTTAGATGAATGTGTTAAATTCTGTTTTAATACCATATTATTGATAGCGATATTTTATGATGGATTACAATAAATATTTATAATTATTATATTTCTCTCAGGGTTTCTCATGAATTTCCTTCCTGCACAATTGTTTACCAGACAATTTTTATGCGTAATAAAAAGTATTCAAGTCATATGAAAATGTATTTCTTCTTTACATCTTACAGTTTTGTCGAGGCGCGTAAAGGGTATTCGACTGCGAACGATTAGAATGCTCCCAGGAAAAAAGACAGCACAATGTAGTATACAAAACAACAATGTTTTATTTGAAACAACATAGAATCACATGTCACATATGTTCCTTAAAAGCCGTTAAGTTCGCACGTTCCGCGAAACGGATTCCGAAATTTTCAATAGCTTCGTCCGCTTCGACGTCCATTTTCGCTCTCCGATCTGGCCCTGTCCTCGCGGAACTCGCGAACTTTTTGTTATCTTCGCTGTTTTACTTCTTCCTTTTCTCTTTATCATCAATGTTACCGTTTCCCTTAGTATAAGTTTTTTTTTCCCATTAAAAATGTACGCAGACACAAATACAACGCCTCTCGGTTTTGGCGCCCTTTGAAAAGATTTCAGTTGGCGAGGTTTCGTCGCTAAACTTATTTGCTGGTCTACTCTAATCCTAGGGTTTTCTGTCACTAGCTATCCTCGATGGTGAAGACGATAAGCGAGAACGGGCTCACACGACAATTCTCCCTTATGTACATTAGACGAATATGCGACGCATGGATATACTCGCGCGAGTTCATTACACGATCGGCACACGCACTCAATTACTCGTAACTATAATCGCGATGTCGGAGCGATCATAATCTCTCTCTCTCTCTTAACTTCCGGTTGACATCAAGTCCGCACCGTACGGCCACCACACACGTTCTCCTTGCTTTCGTCCGCATTCAATATAATCTAGCCTAGGGTCCACTGAGAGATGAACTTTAAAACTTGCGCCCGGACTCTTCCGATTTTTCATTTCGACAACAAAGATTCATCATACGAATGTTAAAGAAAGGAATCCTTCTCTGCTCGATTTTGATATTTCTAAAATAATATACACATAGAAGAATCTAAAACTCTACAACGATTGGCAGCTTAATTATTACTATTACATATTCCCTTTCCTTGTCCCCGAATCATTGTCAAATTGGTATTGCTTTTAGATGTAACTCTTACTAAGTGGACTGCAATATTTTGCTTGCAACATTGTATGTACGTTGTATTGGAGTATGTAATCGTTGTAACAATTAGAGTCTTAATTAAGAAACGTTTCTTTTTTCTTCAGTTTCTTTTTTCTTACCAGAAACTGAAGTGTAGTTGTTATTTCTCGTAACGCGACCGATGTATGTACAACTATACGAGAAACAATTATTTTTACAGATTGTCGTGTAATCGTTAACCAGACAATAGAATTTGTAAGACCGTGATAATGTTCTCAATTTATGCGAAAGTGTGAATTTTGTGTGAAAAATGACAGAATTTCAAATTCTGTTTGATCGAAGATGGGAAACACTATTGATATGCTTGTATTCAACTAATTGCGTTCCTCGCTGTTAATTGTTCTATCCGCTTAATTGTAAAAGATTGTTTGGCACGGTACACTTCGCGACGATGCGACGCTTCTCAATCGGAAGAGTCGTGGCGGCTAATAAATGCGCGAGGGACATGATCTTCATATGAGAATGGTGAATGGAAGCGAATCGTTCGTATCGGGACGACTAATTTACAATTATGGATATAAGAATTTCAGGAGATAACCAGTACCACGCTGAAAAATCATTAAGGCCGCTATTTCGTGTGTGCGCACGATTTTTATGTAGGTATTCTACTTCTAACCGTAGGCAGAAGAAGCTTAACTGGCTGACCAAAGTTTACTTATTTCACTACGTGTAGATACATCGAACATGATCCCGGCGTTATCTCGCTGTACAGTTCGCTTCTCGCATTGTTCCTATGCGTTGCGAACGTTGATGGAATCAATTTTTCGATGAGAAGTCGAACGAAAATTCAAAGAACTTTGACAAAGTCTATCCGATTCCCAAAATGGTGTTAAACAAGTTAATACACATATTTCGCCGCTTAATTTCTCGGATTTTTAAATTGATTCGCGTGTACCGTGATTGTTATAGCATTCGAGTGATTTCAAGCTGTCGATTCTCGTTGTACTGATCAAAAACACTCTGGCACCTTCTCTCATTACGTGCTACTAAACAAAAGCGTTCAACTTATACAATGATTCGTAACGACTATTACGGATTAGTGTAAAGAACGAATTGACAGTTACGCGGAGGAACTGAATTTTAGAATTTGTTCAAGAAATCGAGAGTTTGTAGTCGTTTCATACGATTCGATCGTTCTATTAATATTCTATTGGGCAGTGACAAACTATTATGCGTCGCGTCGGTCTAAACGGTGGACTGTTTTCACGGCCATGCTCACCAGAAAAGTCTTCTACAGACATCGATTGATAGAATTGTGGTATTAGATTGAGTAGTTAGCAGGAACGTTGAAGATCCGCGGATCCACAGAACAGATATAAATGGAAACGTTCAATTTCTTTCGAATTTTTCACGGATATTTCGTTAAGATAATTACTCAACCTAATGCGTAACGCGATCGAAGATCATTTGATTTAACGCGATCGGACGTTACATTTGGAAGAAACGTTCGATCAACGTGTCGAGGAAGGATTCCTTCAAATTTTCTTCAAGGTGTACGTGTTCGTTGTATCGCTGAAGATTCTCGGATGGGATTGATTAATCGTTTGGTGATACCTATTGTCCGAAAACACCATCGAGTTCAAGGTTTCATAGTTGCGTGGAATTCTATCGTTATTCTTAAAGATAACGATACAGTAGCGAGTGCGCACACGGTGAAAAGAAATCGTCTTGTGTCGGATGGAAATAGCGTTGATCGCTGTTGATTGAGAAATGGGCGAAGCTTCGCGCTCCCTTAGGTACTTAACAGTATAGTAAATAGAGATATTAGTTTGCGACGCAGTCGATACGTCTAGTTCTTTGTTTCTCCGGTGAAGTAATTAATAATCTCGTTCTGTTTATCCATTTCTCACCCTCACTCTCTCTCACTCTTTCTCCGGCCACATTATTCTCTCTTTTTTTCTTCGCGACTTAACAATGGTAACACTTCCTTTATCTTTAACAATAACAGTAACAACAGTGTTCTCCGACAGTAACGTATTATTATTAGACTCGTGTCGCACGTGTTCAGCACTTGCGTCGTCGTTCTCGCATGCACACGTACATTTTACGTTTTTGTGATCCCGTCTTTTGCCAATAAAAACGACTAGTAGGTTTCGCGGGGTCGCGTCGATGGTTCGCGACTGAGATTTTTCTGAGCAAATGTCCGAGTTCTCCGAAGAAACTTCAAGCGCCACGATTTTCGATACAAGTGCTTCCCAGCGGAGATCTCGACGTGCGGTGTAAGTCACAAAGGTACAGCTTTCGGAAATACGTATTTGACGAATTTTTACAGCAAAGTTGCGGTCAACCGAAAAAGGAATAATTGTATTTCCGTGGCTTGCTTTGCGGCTTATACGGTACAATGCGTTGTATGTACAGCGGACGTAGTTTTAGAACATTAATTCTATCACTGTCGATTCCTACAGACACAAACTTCTTGTTTTTGGGAGGCGGGGCGGGGGGATGGGGCGGGCGAGGGTTTAGAAGGGACTTCATTCTCCAACTACCCGTTACCGAGACAGGTTTCTTTTGTAAATCTTGCGGAGTGTCAGGCCGTCGAATCGGCGCGACGAACGTTCGCGATTGGCCGCGTGGAAGTCGATGCTTTCATTCCTCTAAAAAATAGTTCTTTACAAACTACAAATCACTCGCAATTAAAATATCCACTGCCTCAGGCACCGTTGCGTATTGTAAAATATTCAGTTTCAATTTTTTCTGTCACTAATCGTTCCGGCACTTTGCTCAGTTTCGTTTAAATGAGTCTCAATTGCGGAGTGGCGCAGTAACGTCGAGCGAAGCTCGCCCCGAATCGAACAGGAACTAGAGAAAACATTAGTTACGACATTGTTCCAGCCTCGTTGCAAAACAATTATTCTTTTCCTTAGGTATACACCTAACCGCGTCGCAATTGAAAACTGTATTCAAGACAATTTCACAATTTACAAATAAAAGTACAATTCAACGAAATACCATTTGATAGTTACCGTACCACTCTACTCGCTTAACGCCGTAAAAATTAGTCGCGCGACACCTGACACTCGTTCACGTATTTATTTAATCGTTATACCCGGTGAATTTAATATACGTGTACTTTTGTTGAGCATATTACGTCCTGGAAGTAGGTTTCTTTTAGAATATTTCATTGTTTTACCACAATATACATACTTAACGTGTAGTAGTAGTTCCCGTGTACATTACGTATTAAATATATATATATATATATAATATATATGTATATGCATATGAATGTATATGTGTATACGCATGGCACACTCATACGCCATAATTACCTCGTATGATACACATTGACATTTTTCCATCAAGATAACCATTTTATGTAATTCCTCATCCATATTAGTTTACTCGGCCTGGCGTTCGTTTTAACGAACAATCGTTGGCTCTCGAATTTCGCCCAATTCCCGCGGAAACGGGCCGCAGTAGCGTACAAAGTTCTAACGAGCTCTCAAAAGATTTAGGAATTTCAATAAACTATCTATTGCATTGTTGCTGTCTGAATAAACTTACGACCGGTTTCTCGTCGGTTTTTTCTTTGGTTCCAGGTGTGTCGCGTTCTCTCCACAACCTCGACGCTTCAAGCATCGCCTGGTGACTATATTTCTTGATCCGCGCGTCTCGATTTTTGATTCCCTCGACTACGATTCGAGAGAATCGAACCGGGACGCGCTCCGAAGGCCAACAGATTCAAATCGAAAAGAATACCAGCGAATCAGCGGAACAATGCGTGCTTTCTCGAACGTTCGAAACGGAATTCCCGTTCGTATCAGTTTGTCCCACGTTCACGGACCTCGAGTTCACCGAATTCTTCTCCGCGATCCGCGATCCTTTCTAAAATACAAATGTTTTTCGGCCGGCCGTGGACCGACGCGCCCGGAAGGTTCTCGAGACTTGTTCTCGAACGACGCGATAAACACCACGGAACTGTAAAAAGTGTCAGTGTCCACGAACGATTGGACGCAATCACGATTCGAAACCGACGACGCGGCATGTCGTTCGCGAAGGAACAATAAATAGTCTCGGGGGTCGGGGGGGCAGCCAGGCTAGCCCGCGAATAGTCAAAGCGTGGAAAACGATCCGATTTTCAGTTGCTCCTTCTTGGTATTTGTTCCGTTCTTATCGTAGGCACTGAACGTTCTCCCGTGTCTTCCTCGTGTATGAAATTTGGTTCTGTGCTTGACGTGCGCGTTCGGCGGGGGCTCGTTTCGGAACCCAAAACTACGTCTCTTCTCTTCTCCTTCTCTTTTTCTCTGATCTTGTCTGGTTCTCTCGGATGGTTCGCTTCAAAGGAAGCCTCGCGCGAGGCTACGAGGCATGAAACTCGTTGTCCAAAATGAGAAAACGGACCGGTACTCCCGGGGGAGGTTCACGGTCGCGTTTCCCTCTGCTTTGAAGGGGCTGGGCAATCGCCGCCGATTTTCTACGATCACAGAACTGTCTCCATCTCGGCGATTTCCGTCCTGGCAGCGCCGCCGTCGTCCGGGATCCTGTACACGGGAATTCGATTTCTTCCGTTAGTTTATGAAACCGCGATGGGACAGTATCCCGCGAAAATCTCAGCCGAATCGTTCCCTCGCGCCTTGCGCTGCGAATGTTATTCAGGAAGACGGTTGAGATTCCGCGGGGGAGTCTGGCGTTTGTATTTTCGGCATACGGGGCCCGATAGCGCGCAGAGTTCTGTCGGGGAAATAGTTCCGGCGAGAGGCAACCGTATAACCGGAAAAGCTTCCGCGGGAAGCGGATAGCGGGTAGACGGAATCGCTGTGGAAATAGAACGGCTCAAAATTTTCGCTGATTTTACCGGCGCCAGGGCCACCTTAACCACAGGGCTAAATGGGCGAAGCCCCGGGGCGCAAGCCTGTCGGGGACGGCAATTTTGTATAAATTTTATGTTCTTTTATAGTATAATAGTAATAAATTGACTTTTTCTAGTTCTGACACTTTCGTATAACTTTGCTGGTCACCCCGCTCCCGCAGTGGCGGCTCAAGTGAAGTGGAGGCCCCAAGCGGTAAAAATTTTGGGGCCCTCAAACTCAAGTTAGAAATACAAGTTGCAAGAAAACTCTTATAAACTTATTAACAAAAAAGAAAAGTAATGAAAACACATTACACATTAAATAAATTTATTTCAAAATTCATAAATTTATTTAAGATTCGGGGCCCTATGGTATCCCGGGGCCCCCCGCGACCGCTTAGTCCGCTTACCGTTAGATCCGCCACTGCGCTCCCGCTAGCCATCCCGTGTATTTTCTTATGAAGAGGGGCGCATTATTTTTAGTAGCCCACGGGCGCCGAATATCTTAAGACGGCCCTGACCGGCGCTAGTGAATACCAGAGGTTTACCGCGTACTTGTTAAATGTAAAAGCTCGTTATGTAGTAGACTAAACGACTTATGTAACACGCTCGTTGTTTACCTGTAGATTTCTGGTGGCAAAAATTTGTCTGCATATTCTGTGCTGACGACGTGGTTTCTGGTCATGTCTCTAGGCCTGGCGACGTCGATGGCGTCGATGAATCTAGATTTAAAAGAATCTCCTTGTAATGATCTCTGCGAAAAGGAATGCTATATATCGCTTATAATTACATTGTTACGCGGGTACCGAATGCGCGGTCTAACATTAGAATCGAGCATGTTTTTCATACTTCAGCTGGTTCAAGAAAGTACGCTAAGAAACGTGGATCTGCAAGTAACAGATATTCTCGAACATCTTAAGCCACTAAACGAGAAAGTTCGAATTTACTAAATTATACTTTACTTCGCGAACACTTTTACTCTTATCGTTAGTGTGGGTTTCGATTTTTCGAATAGTATTCGATTTCCGGTGATCGAGAGAGGCCGTCGAAACATTCGAGATTCTAATGCTGGACAATTCTGCGCAAATGACTCTCGCTCCCGCGACATGTATATCCTTTTCCTGGTTTTCCCTAATTCCCAGGAATTTCCTCGGCTTATAAATAAATCGCTTCCTTTGGTTTGCCAGCCTGTCACTAGCGCAGACGACTGATCGCCTGCCATGTGCTTCCGACACATTCTCCACGACTCGATCGAAAGTTTGTCGTTCAACTCGCATGCCATGCTATCGAGCACATGAAAAGAAAGTGGGCGTGTTCCGATTAGTACGAAAAATAGAAAATTTGAAAGAACGAAAAATAAACTGGATATCTGAATGCGTGTATGCAGACTATCTGTCACTACAAGCGAAGCGGCTAATCTACTGTTCACGCTTATCAAATTTCATCTTCGGCGTCGCTGTCGCCGATACGCGTGAAGCTCGAGCGTCGTTGTCCATTCTTTTTACGGTTATCGGTATCGTTGAGCCATCGAAAAGTTCGAAACGACAATCGTTACCGAGCTGAACCCGATCGAGCCCCACGGGATCGGTTTTATCATCTCCCGGAGGTGTACGGATTTGTGCGACGTACGAAACAGCACTACATACATATATTTTCGATTCTTCCCGTTCCGCTGAGATAGCAATTTCACCGTTCCCTTCGCGGAACTACCGAGAAACATGTAAACTTCCAGCTCGTCGGAACAAAAACTGAAGTCGACTGATGATTTAAACCGCATCCGTCCCTCATTTCACAAACTGAATCTGCCCCTCGGTGTCAAATTGACACAGTGATACAAAAAATCGATAAAATAACAAGTCAAACAATTACTTTTCGATGTTTTCTCCTTGAAATTGATGAGTTCACATTTACATTTTAGGTTTCTGCAGTTACATGTTTCGCATGAAAAAAATAAAAATCATCAAGTTTCGAACGAATTTACCTACAAATAGCAGAACAGTGTAACTTATTTCTGGAAAACTGTGTCAAATTGACACGAGGGACGGATGAGGGTTAATAACCTTTACTTGTTTAGTTCTGCGCTTGTCCATCGAATGTAAAAATTTTTAGGTTAAGAAAATTTCTTTTTTTTTCTTTTTCTTTTCTATGTTCTTTTTGTATATTTTTGTTATTTTCTATTTCTTTTATAAGTTATACAAAACGTCTGTAAACCCATGTATAAAAGGACCTCGGTCCGTACATAATAAATAATAATAATAATAATAAAAAAAGTTATTCCGTGCGTGTCATCGATTATTACAAATTCTGCAAAATTAATACGTTATCGCGCGCTGTGATATTCCGTTTCTAATTGACTACTCTTATGCCTCGTACAGACTTGAGCATTTCGGCGAACATTTCGACGGTGAAATTCGTCGTGAATTTCCTCGTAACAACTCCAAAAATTCAAGTCATTTAGTCTCGAATCTGATGTCTTTAATGCTTCGTGCAGACCTGAACATTTCACTTTGAAACTTTAATTCACTCAATAAACTGCAAACTCCCGTAGTTGTTCGCAAGAAAATCTGGAAATAGCACAAATCCGTTCCGTTCGCCGAAATGCGCGGTTCGCCGCGCTGTTCGCCGAAATGTTCAAGTCTGTACGAGGCATAAGATTTCCCGGTAAAAACCAGTGCAAGAAAGATTATACAGTAAAAGCTCCTTCGTTGTCCAAAGGCCGGGGGTTTGAGCGGACAACGACCGTGCCCGGACACTATTTTTGATTTATGACTGCGTCTTTAGTGAAACGGCCAGTTAAATGACAAAAAAAGCATTCGCAGTCAAAAGCAGTCAACTGCCTAGCTTTAAAAAACTCCTTATTTCCTTGCCATATTCCTTTCCTATTGTTCTCCGTTCTGCGCGGGTCTAGACAGTCCTGGGACACATCTGGCGACCAGATCCACGCAGGCCTAATCCTCTCATTGACAGGCAGTGGAGTGGGTAGGCACTGGACAACGATCGTGCCCACGATTCAGGACAACGAAGGAGCGATTACTGTATCAGAATTTTCGAAACTCTTGTTTATTCGAAATGTTATAAAAGCGGATGCGTGCAGATTCCTACGGCTGATTGCACTCCCGTCAGCAATATCCGCTCGGGAATCTCCATCCATCGAGGGAACACTACCGTAACCATCGAGATACTGTTCCCGGCCGCAATTTTTTTTTCGTTCGCGGGACGAGCAAGAAAAACATAAAATATCGATTTGTCGATTCTCCGCGTGTCCTCCGGGAGAGGGAGGCAGGTGAGGGTGGATGGAGTATTTTCGGAGTGACGTAGGAACGTTCTTTCGGCGAAATGTGTATGCGAGAGATCGTTTTAACTTTTTCACCGTCACGGTGACGAATGTAAATAAGCGAATTTCAATGAGAATTGGTCACCATCGAGATTTCTTGCGGGGTTATGCTCGAACGGCGCGGCACGCGGCAATTAGAATTTCAAATTTTTCACCGCGGAAATGTTTTCAAGAGGAAGACACCGTGTCCTGTTAAGCATACGTGCCAGATGTCACACGTTTTGCACCATGTGTTACACGACACGCTGGTTTTTCGGTTCATTTTGAACGGCGCGGCGCGGCGGGGCGGTCTCGCCTCGCAGAAAGACGCCAGATGCGATACAAACAGCCGTGAATGTTTCAGACATTTGGCAGCTGATGCGATGGTGCCAGCGCACGTTCCGGTGCCAAGTTTCGATATCCGTGACCCAGTAAGTGAACACATCACGCGAGCGCAATCACCGCGCGAGAAAACTGCTCAGCAGCCACTGTCACAGAGTCACGTGAAAAAATGATTCCGAGTCAATTCATTCGCTTCTCTGCAAGTTCACCGAGCGCTCTTAAAAGAAAGAAAATAAAAACGAGTGGACGCTCTGCACACGTTGCATATTTCATAGACAGTGGCTCATATTGGCGTTCGTGCACCCTTTAACCCGAAGATTCTGAACAGAGTCTAATAAATATGTATGCTGTCGTTAACAGAGACTCGAGATTTTATGCATTTATGAGAAAAATGACAGCCACGCGATTCCATTCCGGGGTCACGGATACCGAAAGCACCGGAATCCCTTGACAAGAAAACGGTATATGTCGCGTCCTGAAAATATTTCTGCCGGTCCCTACGTCACTGACATATTCTTACGTGTTGTGGGCGTTGCGGACTTACGAATCGAAGTATGGCGGTAGCGGATGCGGAGCTTCCACCGACAGTGGCTCCGGTTGCGTTTGCCGGTCCGAGCTTTGAAAGCATCTTCGCCACCAGCCGAGACTTCCGGTTTTCCTCCTTTAAAAAAGCCGACGTGGATATGTGCCAGGCTTCGTTTTCCACCATCGTTCCGCCACCAACCATTTCTTAACATGGACCAGCAGCACCTCGCGACACGAGATCCCATCCTCTCAGACTTGTCAGCCCTCTGATCGATAATTTGTTCTTTTTTTTTCTCGCGTTCGAACAAACGTGAAATTCCGTCTCGGTTTCCACACATTTCGGTAAAATGAAGAATCGCCTTTTAAGGGTGACGTGAAATTATTGGCGAAGTTTCCGTTTACGTCCATCCTCAGAATTGGATGAAATTTTGGAAATAGGTTCTTTTTTGACTAAAATGATGATTGTCAGAAGGATTTTTGGCGACTCGAAAATAAATTTTTTACCATTTTGACGTCACTCTTT
Organism: Lasioglossum calceatum; assembly: GCA_963966675.1. NCBI lineage: Eukaryota > Metazoa > Arthropoda > Insecta > Hymenoptera > Halictidae > Lasioglossum > Lasioglossum calceatum. The sequence continues at coordinate 2,387,909 of OZ016548.1, forward strand.
ACCTTACCGACACTATTCCAGGATTTTCGTATGCGTGGACCGCCTCTGCCCCCACCACATAACCCAAACTCATTCTGATCGCATAATCTTCCCATTGTAGATATTCAATTAATTGGTTTCACAATTGGAATTTTGGAAACATTTCATATTGATCTCCAGAATATACATATTTGATATCTTCAACTAATTGCAAAAATGGATCATTACAGATTACAATCGCGCCTACTACTTCGTCAGTAAGGTAGAGAGTGACATTAAAATAGTAACAAAAATTTGTCGGTAAGGTAGGGACATTGAAATCTTAAAAAAATTTTTTCGTGTCGCCAAAAATCCTTCTTACAATCATCATTTTAGTCAAAAAGAAACCTATTTCCAAAGTTTCATCCAATTCTGAGCATGGACGTAATCGGAAATATAGCCAAATTATTTCTTAAATTCGTTAAAGTACGAGGCATATGATTTCCCAGAGAAATGTAAAAAAGAAGTTTCCGTGATTGTTATTTGTCCATGTCGAGGTGTATCATATAGAATGTTTTTCTCTCTGATTCTTTGAGAAGTTCGATTAAATAGTGTTCACGATTCGTCGAAACAATACACTCGGATACTCCGCAAATACCTTCGGGCTGATACGTACGAAGTTTTCAAGAGAAACTTTTCTCGGCTCGGGCTGAGGAAGTTCGACGAGATCTCGTGTCGTTGAAAAGTTCTGCTTTTTCCAACCACCGTCTCTTCCCCTTCTGCACATTCATGCTCCCTCTTTGTTTCTTTTTCATCATTCCCTCGCTTTGCCATGGTGTAACTTTCTCATATAGACGAAAATTCGAAGCCAATTCACCGTGAAACACTGTCTCAAATAATGCAGTGAAAATACATTGACGGCCATAAGCTTCGAGACCATCGACTCGAATGTATCAGATTATTTACATTAAACGGAACGTTTCCAAGTACACCGTATATGTTTCGAATCGCTTTACTTATGAAATACTGCTTCAATTTCTCTGCAATGGCTTTAATAAATCTGTATCATGTTTATTAGCAGGCAATGCTTTCCAAGCGACCGTACCAAATTTTCCAAAATCGAAAATCAATACCTACTCCCTTCCCTCGCTGTAAGTGGAGCAAGGCCTTAAAGTTACGTTCGAAATTCGATTGTGTATGGCGCGATGCGATGCGTTCCTGATCCACGAATCGGATGGTCTCGAACTCGCGATCGTCAATGTACACAAAATGGCGAAGATATATAAGAAAAAACTAGAAAGAAAGTGCCGATATATCACGATACTGACGTACTGATGTAACTATCGTAAACTATACAGGGTGTGTCCGCTAAGTTATGTCACCATTTTTTAGTCATTTCCGGGAGTGTAATTAAACAATGTTTCAGACAAAAGTTCCTCAGTACTTGGTGAGCTACATGTTCGCATATTCTTAGATCAGAAAGAATGCTTTCTACGTAAAAAACTAAAGGCACCTTGACTTTTTTAAATGGCACCATATGTTTTGGACGTCATAGGATTATTGCCGATGTCGAGACGAATTCAACAGTGTATTATACTGTGACCTTGGGATGACCATAAACTCAAAAATTTTGTTTGGTGTGGTATTTTAAATGGTCACTTAATCGGACCACGTTTCTTCGGAGAAAATTTGACAGCTGCTCGATATCTTCACTTTTCGGAAGAGAAACTTCCACACTTATTGCAAGACATGTCACTGAACATTAGGAACGATATGTAGCTTCAACAAGACGGGTGTTCTGCCCACAATGCAATTATAATTAGGGGATATCTTAATAACAAGTTTAGAAATCGTTGGATAGGAACGCATGGTCCAATTCGTTGGCCACCACGTTCTCCGGATCTGTCTCCGTTGGATTTTTATCTGTTATTCATATCTGCAATCTGTTGTATACGACGCAACAATCAATAATGTTCAAGAACTTCGGAATCGCATAACAACTGCATGTAATAACATAAACCGAGACGCCCTAACCATTGCGACAACGAAAAGTCTAATACAAAGAGCGGAGCTCCGTATCGCAGAAGATGCGGATCGCAGTTCGAACATCGAATGTAACCTGCTTTGTTTTGTAAGAAATAATTTTTCATTAAAGTTACGTTTGCACGAAATTTTTGAGTTCGAGGTGATTTCAAGGTCATGCTGTAATACACTGTTGAATTCGTCTCGACGTCAGCAACAACCCTGTGACGTCCAAAACATATGGTGCCATTTAAAGAAGTCAAGGTGACCTTTGCTTTTTTACGTAAAAAGCATTCTTTCAGATTTAAGAAATATGCGAACATGTAGCCCACCAAGTACTGAGAAACTTCGGTCTGAAATATTTTTTAATTACACTACCGGAAATGCCTAAGAAATTGTAACATAACTTAACGGACACACCCTGTATATGTATATGTATATAGGGTGTCCGAAAAATGTGGCGCTTCCCCGAAAGGGGCGATTCGTGAGGTCATTAGAAGCAACATATTTGGGACACCCTGGATGATACATATACATAGATATGTGGAATATATGTATGTCGGTAGATAAATGCATGCTGTGCGACCAGGCTTCAAGTGACGTCAGAATATAGGTCAGGATTTAAGCTCGATCCGCGCGTTCAATCGCCTTGAGTTTATGGCGGCGCCGCGGTTTTAATTAATCGGACGTTGATTACCTCGCGAAGAAGCGGAGTATGGGAACGTGGGTCGAGGTTATTTGGGGTTCAGCGGCAGGTTGAACTTGCCTTTGCTTTTCTGGCAGATACGTTAGCACGGCGCGGTCGCGAGACGAGATTAAATCCTTGCAGACTTTACGAAAGACAAGTGAAGTAACTATGCAGTAGCATGCGTAGGTCTCTCTTATACGGGTCCACCTCCGCTTTGCGAAACACTTCCGTAATTGAGGGGTGGAGCGTTGTTGGGGGTCGGGAGCAGTGTAGCCACACCACTGATATACATATACTGGACAGGAGAAGCCTGACGCTCGTTAGAAGAAGATTTTGCCAGTTTGCAAGAGGCGCCATCAAATGTCAGACTATGAACTATACTTTTCCCTTCGCACCCCGCGATCACCCGTGGAGCTCTACGCTTTGCCTCATTTCGCCACGCGCAGACGCACCACTGATATACAGGGTGTCCCAAAATTCCTTCAACAGCCGGAAATGGGAGGTTCCTGACGTTATCTGAAGCAATATTTGCCTTTGTAAAAATGTTATCCGCGGCTTTGTTTAGGAGTTATTAACGAAAAACACGGTCCAATCAGAGCGCAACCTAGACGCGAGTTGACACAGTCAGCCAATAAACAGTTGGCGCGCCGACTAGACTGTGCCAACTTGCGTCTAGGTTGCGCTCTGATTGGTCCGTGTTTTTCGTTAATAACTCCTAAACAAAGCCGCGGATAATATTTTTACAAAGGCAAATGTTGCTTCAAATAACGTCAGGAACCCCCCATTTCCGGCTGTTGAAGGAATTTTGGGACACCCTGTATATATATATACATCAGTGAGACGCACACTAAAATAATGTCAGTGTTCCGGCATCGACATTTGGCGGCGCTGGCATCGAAAGTGCCTTCTTCTACTGGCTTCAACGGCTGCACGGCTGGCTTATGGGAATCTCCTATCCAGTATATTGTATATCAGTGAGCCATACGGACCGGCCGCCAGGCCCCTAAAGGTGCTTTTATACCGGGGCCTTTTCCCATAAATTTCGTGCGGGTCGACAGGCCCGCTGTTCCCCGCTGTGCGTGGCAGAAAAAAAGGTCTCGTCTCTTCACGGTTCGTTTAGGTAAACATTAGCTTCCCTCTAAGGCGGTAGGATACCTTCATTTTGTAAGTAACCGTGAAGAGACGAGACCTTTTTTTCTGCCACGCACAGCGGGGAACAGCGGGCCTATCGACCCGCACGAAATTTATGGGAAAAGGCCCCGGCGGCTCCGGTATAAAAGCACCTTTACCCTTCCGTCTCCCGCCACGCCACGCACCGTATCTCGTCTTCGCACTCTTCCCACTAACGCTGGCGTACGGTCGCGTGAGCCTCCCACTCTTCCCACTAGTTGCTGACGCGACCGTACGCCAGCGTGTCGCCACTGTCGCCGGCGTTAGTGGGAAGAGTGCAAAGACGAGGTACGTTACGGTGCGTGGCGAGAGGCGGAAGGGTAAGGGGCCTGGCGAGAGAAAAATATGGTAACACTGGTCGGGAGTTGACGTTAAGAGGATACTGGAATAGAGGTCGCCGGGACTTGGTGGGAAACAAGCTCTGGTACTCCACGTATGATACAGTGAGGTGCAAAAACTGTAAAACGCCTCGAAATCCTGTCGCAACCAGTAATTCGCTTCTGTTTGATTTCTTGAGTGCGCGCGTGTGCTAAACGGTGGTGATTAACTCGAAGCTGCAAGTCTTCAAACTGAACGAACGTAGTTTCTGTTCGATTGACAACCGGTTATCGATGGACCCACGATTTTGTGAACAATGTATCCTAAAATCCTAGCTACGAAGCAACGCCACCGAACCGAGTCTACTAAAATCTCTAAATGTCGTCTTTCTGTAATCGCTCGAGCATGCAGTTATGCAAGCTTAAAAACTGATAAAGGTAAATTCTTCTCTCGATCGAAATATAATATATAATAAATTTGTGATTTCGGCGCAAGGTTCGATCGTTTCGAACCACAGCAAATGTGCAGTTATTTAAAAATGCATCCCGACGTTTCGATCCCTATGTGGATCATTCTCAAAGAGACATTTTTTTGCGTCTGAAAAATAATGTATGTACAATATAACGTAATTTGAAAAGTAGCACAGCCATGTAAATCAAACGGAAAACCAATAAATTAAAAACCACATACTTGCTGTGAAAAAAAAGAACAATATTTTTCAGTAAATACTGAGGAGTTACAGATAGCCGGACTTGGTGTGGTTCGAAACGATCGAACCTTGCGCCGAAATCACAAAATTATATATTAAAAACTGATGTTCGTGCAATTGTTGACACGAACTTCGACTTCGCACAGAGACGTGGATTTTGACAGTAGAATTGCTGCTTTGTGTATACGTATAAGATTGCATAACGAAAGACACAGATTTAGCGTTCTGATCGACTAGCATTGAAACTGACAAGCGTGTCGCTTTTTGTGATGATTCTACTTTTTTGCACCTAAGTGTATTCGATTCACTGGAAGCGAGTTGTATCTCGGAGAAAGCAGGCAAGGTAGAGGAGTAGAATGCTTAGGAAGGTAAAATTCGGTTCGTCTTCTATCCTGAATTTCTTATTGGTCTTTTTGTCGGCGATCGAGCGAATCTCGGAACCTCACCAAACCGTAGAAGGAACTTTACGGATGCACGGATAAAACTATTCGCATTTACGTTAACTCGTTGCACAGCTACGCGAACGTGTACGAACAAGAAGTGAATAGGTGTAGCTAACCTATCGCAACACATACAGTGCCGGATTAAGCAAGCGCGGGGCCCGTAGCAAATGTTATGGCGGGGCCCAAGGCTTTGCATCAGGGCCGCTCGTGTGTAAACGTAACGCACCTTTGCGGCAACCACAATGAATGAGTTTTTGTTTTACGAAAACTATCTGTGCCCCCTGGCATAGACAGGCGCTCATGTATCGGCCCTTGTTTGTATGGCGCGGGGCCCGTAGCATTTGCTACTCCTGCTACGGGGCTTAATCCGGCCCTGAACACATAATAAAGAATTAAGAACGTTTTCCACGGTATTACGTAGGGAATAAAAGGCAAAACAAGTTCGAAACTATGGTACGCGCCAAACTGGACGGCTGATTAATCGTTAATCGTAGAGTTTTATCGGAATTTTCCCATGTTCGTATTGTAGGAATTTCAGAGTATGTAGTTAACAGAGAAGAGGAACCCGAGGAGCTTGTAACGCACCGTATAGGAGAGATAATGGTTTTGGTCAGCCAACCAATTCGGCGTTTACCATGGTTCCATCAAAGTTACAGAGGGGAGATTTCAACGTGTGCTAACGGTTTTTGGATAGCATAGAGCTCGGCGGATAAACTTCAGCGCCCGAACTGCTAAAAACTGCCTTTCGTTTAATGCTGTTCAACAAAGTTCTCTATCTATTTCTGTGGATGGTCTAAAAACTTTTAATTCGCTATTCCCATCAAAGATGGTTGGCCGGACCGTGAGTCCTCTTTGTCGAAGCAGACATTCCATCGAGATACTCGCGGACGACTCGGAGCAGAGAATCTCAATTACTGTACACAAAGTCGAACAGCTTTGATCTTAGAACGACATTAGATCGAATTATGTAAAGGAAAAGCGTACTTAGTCTGCCTCGGCTTTATCCCGTGCGCCTCGAGGTCCTTCTCCAGTTGCCGTATCCTGATCCTGGCCATGTCCAGCTCGTGCTTCACCTTCCACAAGTGTGTGTCGCAGATGGGATCCCTGCATCTGTGGTACCTCAAGATGTCCTGCGCCTCGAACACGGCCCCGCGGAATGTCAGTGATTTGCCCATGCTCTTTAAAAGCAGAACGTTCGCGAAAATATTAATATTATTTGGATCTAGGGCACTTCGTCGAAAGACATTTCGTCGAAGACATTTCGTCGAATGGACATTTCGTCGAAGTGACATTTCGTCGATGGGACATTTCGTCGAAGAGACATTTCGTCGAAAATACATTTCGTCCAATTTTTTGACCCAAGTAAACCAAAACCAAAACCAAAACCAAAACCAAGACCAAAACCAAGAACAAAACAAAAAATTAAAACAAAAACTTGGGTCAAGAAATTGGACGAAATGTATTTTCGACGAAATGTCCATTCGACGAAATGTCCATTCGACGAAATGTCCATTCGACGAAATGTCCATTCGACCAAATGACTTCGACGAAATGTCCGAATTCGATTTTCGACGAAATGTCCATCGACGAAATGTCCGGGTCCCATATTATTTCACCGCAAGAGAAATAGGGAATACTTTCTTCAACAATTTTTTACGCGACAAGAAATTCGGTTCGTGCAAAGTGTAGAGCAATCTAATTATGCAAGCTGGAGAAACAACTTACCAGGCTGAAGAGCGTGCAACAACCGCCGCCATCGCTTCGCGCCAGATGCTGTCTGACATACTTGAAGTACAAATGTTCCAGAAGTAGAAAGGCGGCGGCCAAAAGAATTCCCATCATCAGTAAGAGAAACGCTGATAAGAATTGTTCGAGTGCCAAGGGATCGCTGCTCTTTTGAACCTCTTTCCCCGGCTTACAGGTGCCCGTCAGCCAGTATCTTCTCAGTCGCTCCAAATCCCCTGGAATATTAACCATCCCTTCTGCTAGAAAGAACTTCATATTACCGTGTCCACGCTACCGATTTTAATTAACGCTAAAACCGCCGGCTGACTCGGAATCTTTGCATCGACGATTCTACTTTGAAACATTATCACGGAATTGCGAAAGATGCCCATACCGTTGTCTCTGTAGTCCAATAGACGTTTGTTGAACATCTGCAGGTACTTGGAATTTCTGGGAAATGCGAGACCGTAGCCTGTCATAGCGTACCAGGATCCTACGGTCAGCAATCGACAGTCTTCGTCTTGTCCCACCAAGTAGTCCAGAACTGTTCCGTCGTAGATGAAAGCGTCCAGTTCTCTGTCGCAAACGGAACGTTGTCCCTCAGAAATCGTTCGAAGAGCAACAATTACTTGAAAATTAACCTTTAGAGCAGGCATGCACAACTGGACGATTTGGGAGCGGGAGCCCTCGACTCGGCTCGTGAGCTGGGTCGCAGTGTCGCCAGATGAGCTCCAAACGGAGCTCACACATTCCCCTCTTTTTCCCCTACCACTATCCCATTCCAGCACCATGCGCACACTCCAACGTCCCCCACTAAGACCGCAGACCACGGTGCCCATGCCGTAGACTGGACTGGTCATCAGAGAGGGGGTACCTGTATTCCCCTCGATCTTCTCAATCTGGCGACACTGCTCTGGCCGCTCAGCTGCGTCGTTGTAGATACGCTACTGTTTTGGCCGCGCATGCGCGAAAAATTGTGGCTTCAATCGGAACACTGTCGTTACTATGAAAGAAAGACGCGCTTCGTCCGTCGCAAGCAGTGCGCAGGCCTCGCGCATCGGAGCCGCGAGGAGCGCCACGGAAAGGAAGCTTGGTGGGGGAAGCAGGCGTTTGAGGGGCCCCACCCGTGCCCATCCCTGGTTTAGAGGGTCGGCATTTCTCCGTTGCAAATTTACATGTCCTTATGTAATTACAAACGCCCTTTCTTTTTCGGTGTCGCCTGTTTGGGAGAATTCAGGGGAATACGGGTACCTCTCCTCTTTGCCATTACCGGGTTTGTCGCGACCAGGGTTGCCATATGCACGCCCCACCAGACCCCTTACGTCTCCGTCCCTCGCCTAGATGCTCGTCGGTAGCATGCTACCGCTCTCATGCTAGCACTCGGTCGCGGCAGCGGTAGTGGTAAGAGTGGGGATAGCGGAGGCAGCATCTAGGCGAGGGACGGAAACGTAAGGGGTGTCATATGGCAACCCTGGTCATGACGTAAACGCTACGCGAAGGCGATACCGTCTCTGCTGGAACCGTCGCGCGTCGCGTCGCCGGCTGGTAAATACGCAGAGTTTGTCAACCGTTGGGTTGACCGTTGGGAAACTATTGGGTTCGCGTTCACGGGTAATCGTTATGACGAAAGCCGAGGGAAGTTATTCACGGATTAGCGCTAGCCGTAGAACGTTTCCGACAGTTGGGCAACGAGCATTGTACGGATACAGAAGCGCATTAAGCGGCGGTCGATCGTTGTCCGAGTTGAACAACAACAGCCGGTAATTTCAGCGATTGCCGTGCTATTCTCCGGTAACGGTGGCTATCGGGTGCCTCGACTCACCCGCTGATAACGGCTTCGATCCCCTCGGCTACGTTGGATTTGTTGAACGTCTTCATGTACGTGTGCATCTCCTTGAAATACTTGGAGAGCGTGCTCTCCGTGTGGCTCCACGGCATGGTGCCGAACTTGTACATCGGCTTGTGCGACCATGGTTTCGCCAGTCGCGGATCGTCCAATCCCTGGAACTCGTGGAACTCCTCCCTCGTGATCATGAAGGCAGCCAGATTGGCAGTGTAAATGGCGAGGAACACCACGGCGAATAGCGCCCATACGTTCGTCATGAATCTGTAGAATCAGGGAATAGCGATGTTCTTATTTCGAAAGAATACTGTAGAACGGAACTACTGAAACTTCCATGGTGTAGAGCATAGAGGGGTAAATACATATTCCGACGCGAGCATATTTTACAGGGGTGAAGGCGTTTCGAAGATTTCGAGGGCGCCCTCGATTCCTTTCTTAACCCTCATCCGTCCCTCGTTTCACGAACTGAATCTGTCCCTCGGTGTCAAATTGACACAGTGATAGAAAAAAAATCGATAAAATAACAAGTCAATCAGTTATTTTTCGATGATTTTTTCCTTGAAATTGATGAGTTAACATATACAATTTAGGGTTTTGCAGTTATGTTTCGCATGAAAAAAATAAAAGTTACCAAGTTTCGAGACGAATTTACCTAAAACAAATAACAGAACAGTGTCACTTATTTCGAGAATACTGTGTCAAATTGACACGAGGGACGGATGAGGGTTAAATTTGTTTCACCGACCTGGCTGTAAATGCTCTGGGAGAATCGATATGGACGGCTGCCTGAAATAATACGGCCCAGACCAACCAGTAAGTGCGGCAGAAGGAGAAACGATGATTGGGTGACGGGTTCTTCTATAACCAACGTAAACCACTCGTTATGACCCGTGTATGGTTGTTATCCCGGCGAAGCGCAGCAACAACGATGCGATAATAACTGATCGTGAAGGTAAAACTCATTAATTACACACATCGTGATATACTTGTTTCATTGATTCGAATTTTAAGAAACGTTCATAGAAACAGCTAAAGAAGCATAGAATTGGGCCAAGTAAAGCTCACGAAGTTACCAAGCAAAAAAGAGAATGCATGCGACGATGATGACAAGAGTCGAACGAAGGAAAAATCGGTGCAAAGTATTTTCAAGCCACTGATAACTAAAGTGCATAGCTGACAATTCAAAAATAAAGTATCACTTTGCAAACAGAGATAACGCGATAACGCAGCCGCTGCTAATACGTTCGATGGAACGGAACGTTGTGCCTGATCATAATTGATCTCTTCTTCGGTATAGTGTCGGGAGGTGGAGTGTCGTCAAGACTAACAATGTTGTCCAGTGAGTAATTTGCTGAATGTGGAATCGGTGCTCGTAGGTGGAAAAAAAAAAACGCCATACACAAGTAATAAGAAGCGAAATTAATAATACCAGTCTCTGCGCAGCGCCTGAAGGGTTTACCTTCATGTTGAAACCAGATGGCGACAGCCATTCGAAGAATAGTATCATTATGGTGGCCGCGTGGATGGCGACGATGCCGACTAGCATCCACGACGCAGTATCGAACGGTTCTGAAAGTGACGAATGACAACTGTCCAGTGTCGAAATATCGAAGGGTTGGAATTGTTGGGGCATGCTTTTGATACGCATAGTATTCGTGTTTGTGAAATTACGGGTGGGATCTTCGCCGCAAGACCGACGCGATATCAAAGCAAGGGGTTAATAGAATACCTACGACCTACACGCGTGCACTATACCATACACTTACCAAGAAAGGCAGTAGGAGATATTATGCCGGTCCTCTTGCCAACCACAATGGCTATTCCCGTTTCCATGTACGGGACCGTAAAGTCAACGACGGCTTCCCTCTCGGAATTAATCATTAGAGATGTCATTACCATGTCTGTCTTCCGATTTACAAGCTCCGCTATTAGTCCGTTCCATTTCCCATTCTCCTATCAATGGCGAGAACGGATTACGTTACAGAGTATCTCGCGACGTTAAGGATGTTCTGGAGGTACAATGGGAGACAAAAGTAGAAGAAATTCGAAATCCATCAATATACAGAGTGTCCCAAAATTACCTTAGTTTAATGAAATGGGAGGTTCCCGAGATCATTTCAACCGACATTTTCCTTTGCAAAAATGTTATCCGCGGCTTTGTTTAGGAGTTATTAACGAAAAACACGGACCAATCAGAGCGCGACCTAGACGCGAGTTGGCCCAGTCGGCCCGGCGCGGCAACTGTTTATTGGCCGACGGTGCCAACTCGCGTCTAGATCGCGCTCTGATTGGTCCGTGTTTTTCGTTAATAACTCCTAAACAAAGCCACGGATAACATTTTTGCAAAGGTAAATGTCGCTTGAAATGATCTCGGGAACCTCCCATTTCATTAAACTAAGGTAGTTTTGGGACACCCTGTATGGGCAATGAAAGCTATTCATTGCATTCATGAGTATATTTTGCATTAAACTTTTGCGAATACTGTACCCTCTGTAGCTACATTCAGTGGTCTACACTTGTCGCGCTTCCATGCTAGTGAGAGACAACACGATAAATTTGACGTTTTGCAACAGTTTATAATTTTTTTGCTCCGCAACTGTTTAGTGAATCCTAATAAATTTTGAACATAATTAATTACATAATTTTTACTACATATAAAAAAAACTGGAGTTTCTAGTTGCGTTTTTTCAAGGTTTAAACAGGGTTTGAAGTGGAATTTTGTGAATTCTCCGTAAGAAGACGTTAAAATGCGAAAACTTCAAGTTGCTATAATTCTTAAACGGTGCAGCGAATCGAACCCAAACTTTGGTAATTGCATTAATTTAGTAAGAATTATATCTTGTCAAATTTTCAAAAATTTTGTTGCGTTTTTATATTACCTCCAGAACATCCTTAAACACTTGAACAAGTTCGCTAACAGATGTTGGAACTGCTCGTACTATAAACAAGCTTTAATATTTGCAATTGGTACAGCGACCGAAATAACTCCGGGTTCACTCTCTAACTTTATTTGTCATTCTTTTTTCGGCATGTTCTTTATAAAGTTTGCCAATTTGCCTAATAACCCTGCATATTCGCCGACGCTGTAACGGCGCGGCGGCGTTTCATCGCCGTACGCCACGGAGCTACGTTCTCGATGCAAATTCCAGTGTACCGTTAATGGACACCGGCGCAATTACCCGTGATTCATCTATATCGCTGTTCCATCGATATTGCTTCGCAGCATTAAAACCTAAAAGGTTGGATTAAACGGGATTGCGGACGGGGTGGCGCGTGCATCGATGTTCGTACTTCCAAGACATTTCCAGCTCATTTTCACGGTTATTGAAATTAACTCGGCCCGTTGAAAGGATCGGAATTCCCCGTTGGTTTTAGCGGAAACGATCATACGTTCGATTAACGTTGTCCCGTGCTTTTAGTAAAATGTTCGAACGTGAGCTGAATCTCCGACGCGACGCCGAGACTCCGTAGTATCTGTAACGAGCGGAGAATGCAGAAGGGCTGAACCTAGGTTCAGGCGAGACCACGCGCTTTTTCGTTAGGAGCCGATAACAACTTTCTTTCTTCCGAAAATTGTGTGTCTTGGAAATAGGAAATCGTACACGATTCCATTCCCACCAGTTCATGATGTTCGCTTTGCGCGATGGTAGATACGGCACACTGTAATGTTTGCGTAATCGAGATTGGGAGCTGAACGCGTAAGTGTTAGGACTTGCGTAATCGCGAGGAAGGAAATGACAGGTTTCCTTCCTCCAGATCGTTTTGATGATATTTCGATTTCGAAATGTTATTTTAGTTTAGTCAATTCGTAGTATGACTATTCTAGCACGCTCAGCTCCCGAAATTCCACGCTGCACAGTGGGAAAGGACCGAAAACGTGGAAAAATGTCGATTTCTAACTTCTGCGTACATATGTCATAAAATTTTGATTGTCCGTCGTAGTTAAAGGTCTCAAGAATAAGGCTTCAATGTTGTTTTTTCTATTTGTACACCCGTGAAGTAGTAAACTTTATTGAAAGTCGACTGATTTTAAGACGCGCCTTGCGTTCTTAAACAGTCTCTAAAAAGGTCTCAAGAATAAGTCTTCCATGTTGTTTTTTCTATTTGTACACCCGTGAAGTAGTAAACTTTCTCGAAAGTCGACTGATTTTAAGACGCGCTTTGCGTTCTTAAACAGTCTCTAAAACAACGTCCGTTTATTGGCGATTTTCAAGTTTTTCAAGGAAAATTGTGTAAATTCTTGTATTGCAAAAGTTTTTCGGGAAGGTGTACAGAGCACTTTCGCGCAGATTTAATTTTGTTATAATCTAGATTAGTATAGGAACAGTATTCAGACATCTACAAATTTCAATATATGAAAGTTAAAAAAATTGAGGTGAGTTTGATGTTTTAAATGCTAAGATGTATTTTGGATTTCATAATGTTGTAGCTGATCTTAAGACGAATCCAACGATGTATAATATTATAACCTTGAGCATATAAATAGTGTTTTCCACGTTTTCGGGCCAAATTTCCCAGTGTGCGCTGATTTGTTAATCAGCTTCTGTGCAAGATATTCAGAAGTGAACCAGGAGGAGGCGTTGACGTGTTCGACTTGTTAGAAGTAAGTACCTTACCGCAATATGTCAAGGGCTCATTATAAAGTCACCGTAACGCTTGGGAGGAACTCTTGTCGAATGACATGATCGGTGAAACTGTAACGACGCGACCCGCGACAGGGAATTTGATCGAACTTACTTTCTCCAGCGTACCCCATTTGGCGTCTTCCACCCTGATGAGCTCGTAGGTGAACCCGATTTCTTCGGACAACTTTTGAAGCAGGTCGATACAGAACCCGCTGCAGCACTGGAACAAGCTTTCGTTCTTCTGTGCCGTTGAAATGTCTATGCTGAAAAACGACCGATGTCACTGCAAGCTTCCACGGAAACGTTATTGCGTGTCGCGCACATTCGCGCGCGTGCGTTTTATAACGGCCGGCCTCGATATTCGGCAGCGAACGCGTGGATAATTACACGCGGATGTCGAATGTATCGTGTTAATTGTATTATTGGATCGCGTTGGTCGTAACGATCGAATAAAATCGGATAATGGGCGTTAACGATTTATGTTTTCAGCGAACGAAGAAGCGACGCCCGCCTACGGGGTTGTTGTGTTACGGTTCGGGGACAGACAAGGATATTGCTTGCCGGACGCAGCGATAACAGCCACTGGATCTAGTTCAGTCCTCTACGTCAACTGGTGATGCGCAGAGATTCGTGACTTGTGTTTTGCCGGTTGCATAAACAAGAAACGCTAGGATTGCGTCGCATCTGGACAAATAGACAATATTGCGTTGACTGTCCATCGTAATCGAGTTCCGCGGAGCCGAATCTGTGTATACAGGGTGTCCCAAAATCCCTTCAACAGTCGGAAATGGGAGGTTCCTGAGATCATTTGAAGCAACATTCTCCTTTGCAAAAATGTTATCCGTGGCTTTGTTTAAGAGTTATTAACGAAAAATACGGACCAATCAGAGCGCGACCTAGACGCGAGTTGGCACTGTCGGCCCGGCGCACAGTGTCACGAGCCATTGACAAAAATCGGAAAAGTCACTGCTTCGTGTCGATTGAAAGCTATGTTCATACTATGTCAAAATGTCCAAATAAATCATTTATTGAAATAAAAATAAAAAAATCCAGTAGGAAACTAATTACAAGCGAATCTGTAAACGAAAATTTGGAAGATGAAATAGTACATCAGTTCATAGCGCAACTTGTTTACGTTGTATTATGAACAAAAGACATTTGTAAGAAATAATCTTTTTAGAAAATGATGGGTAAGGGTTGGCTAATTATAATTTATCTTCAAAAATTTTGTAATACTTATGCACTATTTAATAATTAACCTGAAATGAAACCATTAAATTTTATTGGTTCCCCTAATCTTTAGTAGAGGATAAAAAAAAAAGGTTTCAAAACGTGTCGGGGATTTTTTTTGCGTTGTATTAGTAAGATAGTATATTTTGATATTATGTAAATTTTAATTGCGAAATCTGGCGAAAAACAGAGTTATTTAACAAAATATGTAGCAAGAACTGGTCAGCAAGATTCAGATTATGAAGACGAGTAATGCAACTGCACCTCGTATGCTTTGTATGTACTCGTAAGCTTTGATTAAGTATGACTACTCATTTGTTTATAAAAGCGAATTATGATTAAAGAATGTTTAGACCAGAGCGAAAAGTCCTACTTTTAGTCAGTTGCGGCAGACATAGCAAACAAAGAGTGTATGTGTGTCGAGGAGGCGAATGTTATAGGAGTTTAAAACGAAGTTTCAGTTTCGGAAGAACTGAACTGAGAATTCATCTACTGAAAACCAGCAATAAAACAAAATTTTGTTTATAAATATCGTTTTACAATGTTTAAATGAATTACTATATTTATAATAGTATCATGTTGAGATTGCTTTCAATATAAATGAAAAAACCCACTTTGTTTCATGTCTCTATCATAAACAGAACAAAAGTTATTGAATTTTGTCCAAAAAATAGGCATTTCGTGACACTGTGCGGCGCGCCAACTGTCTATTGGCCGCGGATAACATTTTTGCAAAGGAGAATGTTGCTTCAAATGATCTCAGGAACCTCCCATTTCCGGCTGTTGAAGGAATTTTGGGACACCCTGTATATTTACTGAAATAATGAAACCTACGTATCGATTAAATTGAATATACAAACCGAGCTGTAATAAACAACCCCCGAACGAATACAGAAGAAATGTGCCTTAATTTGTTCATAAATTAGAATGCAGTGAATAAAGTGTTCCGTTGAAATGGCGCGACGCGAATCTGTACAGAAAATGCTCGCAATATCACAAAATTTCCGTGATAAAATGCAATCAAGAAATTTCCTATTTCGTGTCGGATCGGAGCGACAGTTCGTAGCGTTTTCAAATGAGGATTTAAATATAAAATTAAATGGAAGTTTAATCGAAAAGCAAACTCCTATTGGATAAGTGTGAAATATATTTGATGGCTTCGAAGGACCCTTCTTCGAGCTACGTTTTCGGTCGCTAAACGGATCCTTCATTGAGAGGGTTAAACGCCGCCGCGACGCGCCGCGCCGTTGCGTTGGGAGAAGTGTATGGGCATATCGATTTATTTCGCAGCTTACTGAAAAATATTCAACCACATCGACGCATATTTCACGACTTTTGCAGTCGCTCGATCGTAAAACCTTGTGTTGTATAAGTATATTGGCACATATATGGAGGACCTAGCGACAGGAAAGGAGGAAGCCGTCGCGTCGGAAGTATATGTATGTACGTACAATGTACATAATATGTATACGATGTACACGTAAAGTTTCTGCTTGTATCGATCATGCCTTTTCTCCTCGCGTCATAAAAGTTCACAACATTCGCAAAGGTTGTTCAACCTTCGTCGAGTATGCTTCCTTACGTCCGATAAATTGTTACACTCTAAGGAAACGCCAGTCAATCTTGCACAATCATCCTAGACAGAGGTAAGTTACCTTTCGCAGTCCCGTCCACGGATCGTAGCAGGGTTTATCGGTTTATTTGAACAAAGTAAAATTCGAGAATCGGTTTCGGATGCTATCTACCTGGTTAGAAATGTTGGCGAAGTGTCCGATTACGTCCATGCTTAGAATTGGATGAAATTTTGCAAATAGGTTCTTTTTTGACTAAAGTCATGATTGTCAGAAGGATTTTTGGCGACTCGAAAAAAAATTGTTTACCATATAAATGTCACTTTCTACCTTACCACTCTCTTTTACAGGTACGTATAAGTATATAATTAAAATAATAAATAAAATAATAGTTAGGTTGTTTTTGAAGAAACAGTTGACGAGCTGTCGCATCATGCTGACGCACAGCACGGACATAAAATAAAGAGTCCTTAAGTCGGTAAGGTAGAAGGTGACATTGAAATGGTAAAAGATTTTGTTTCGAGTCGCGAAAAATCATTCTGGCAATCATCATTATAGTAAAAAAAGAACCTATTTCCAAAATTTCATCCAATTCTGAGCATGGACGTAATCGGAAACACAGCCGAAATGTTAAATTAGCCAAGACTCCCTAGCGTGAAGGTTCGTTGCAGATAAGTCTGTTGAAATTCGCGGTGCTTGCGGGGATGTTTGTTGAAGTTTAATGCGATTAAGGGAGATCTGATTAGATTTAATGACGATAAGGTCGGGGAATGGCAAGATTTAGGTAATTCTCAAGAAATTCGTTAAGCTGTAACTTAACCCGAAGAGATCTCGTGGATAGTGTAAGTGGACTTGATAAGTGTAATCAGATTACACGGGGTTCTAGAAGATTCGATGCAGTTTCAGATTGTGCGAGAGTTGTCTACACAGAGTACTTCCAAGGTTGAATACCATAGGCTGGATTAGAACAGATTTTGTTCTACCCTTTTCATAAGTATCACAACCATCTTCAAGGAACTACAACAACACCTCGAACGGTAAATGAAGAAATTTCATGACGCTAGATAAGGAAGCAGTCCTTCGTCGCATTTAATGGCTGGATGTTTCTAGGGTAACGTTTATAGGCCATTTCCTCAGCGATCCTCGCTCTTTATGTATTGTATATCTTTGATGGAGACTGTTTTCTACGGAAGGAAAAAGTTCATTGAAAAGCGAGCGTTGTAAACGTCAAACCTAGCAAAGTACACGGGACAAGCGTGAAAAGTTTAGACTACCCGACAGGCGTTCGCTATAAAGGCGCCATGAACCCGGGGCAATAAAATCGATCGTCACCGATCATTTCCCTAGGCCAGAGCTGGCTACGTTTCAAGTAAAAGGTATTGGAAATAGTAAGACTTTTATCTACAGTCGCATAGTAAGATAATGCGAGTCTACGTAAAAGCTCGGTTTTTTCAGTCGGTTCGCGACTAGACGAAGACATTCTTGAATAATCCAATCTACGGTTGATTTATTAATAGAGCCATTCTTCGTAAATCAAACGAAATATTCGCGGAAGTGGCTACCGATTGTAATGCTTAATGCGGTGTCTAACACTTGTCTAGATCTTGAATATGTGCTTCGAGTAGAAGATTCCATTTCACAAATGCGGAATCTCTTTGAATAAAATAGTTGACGACGCGACGGTCGGGGTAGAGTGCTCGAAAAATCAATTAGAATGCTGTGGAAACAAAACGTGAAAGAAAACTTGCTCGAGGGAGAAATATCTCTCCATCTTGCATGCATCCACGGGAGTAACCACTTTTCAACGCGTTCGCCGCGAGCCTCGCGTACCAGAAGAATCCAGATTTATAATGGGAACGCGAGAATCATCCCTTATTTCTTTCACTTCAACTTTTCAAAGATTGCATAAAACGTATGCCTACGCGCACTGTCATTTTACTGGAATTATGGAGCATTCTGCTTATTGGAAAAATCTGTCCGATTGAATTTTCAACAGTCTCCGAATTGGATAGTATGATGGAGTCGATGTAACACGGGTACGATTGAAGCCTGGTAAACACGGAAACCCTTCATCTTCGCGGCGTTCGCCGTTGTTCTCGGTTAACGATGTTTGGTCGTTCTGATTTCGCACATTATGGTATATACAATACATACGAGTACAAATAACGGATCTGCAAAAGGAATGTCAGAGTACATCCAATAAACAACTGATGGTTCTCTGTGTTCGTTTAAAACACACGAGTCTGCCTTTTATAAGCCACTGTAACGTTTCCCTCGAAAGGAAAAAGAAAAGTTTCAATCGACATCGTGTCGAGAACGTTTCCGAAACGAAACCCCCCGAAACTTCGGCAACTCGAAAGGATATTGCTCCTGAATATCGCTAAAGTGTTTGCGTAGTTTCGACGCCCTCTCGATTGCTTTCCGCTCGATGTCCCAACGACGGGGCGCATCGGTCTAAATTGCGTTCGACAACCTAGACAAATTACGGAGAAACTTTTCCATTCCTTACTTTCGTTATATTTTTGATTTCGACGTAGAACCTGGTACGCTCTAACCTCGGATGACACCAGAGACAATCTTCGAGTTAAGTTCCAGGCCACCTACTTCTCTCTCGGCTCCAGCTAACTAATTTTTAATCGAAACTGTCCGTAGCCTAATGCAATACCTAATCCTTTCTAACCGAAATTCGACCGAAACCATCCCTTTCACGGTGCTCTCGAACCTAGACTTAACTCGATAGACATTTAACTCAGCAATGCAGAACCAAAACCACCCCTAACTCGGATCAGCGCCTAGCCCAATCTTCATTAAAACTACATAATGATTTTGTGCCCGTACAAGCTGCGTTTCATACCCCCACCCTCGCAATCCCTCTTTATTCATTCCATTAACCCGGTACACTAGAAAGATAATCCGCAGCCGCCACTTACAATTAGTTTAATATCAGAAGTGTACTTTCGAAGGAGATTTGTTCTAGATTTTAAACACTTTCTCGATCTTTTATTTCTCCTCAATCCCCTGTCCGACTTTTACAAGTAACAAACATACCATTAACGTTGAACTCCGTGCCATCTGAGGAGAACGATATGGCAGAATATCGCGGAATATTCCATCGATATTTCTCCTCTTTCAACGATTCGACACCGCTGGAGTTCACTTTTTCTTGAAAGACCAGCGCGACATTATAATTGAAGCGGTGGGTATTATCGGGAAAACGTTAGTGGAAAAACATTTCTCCAAGAAATACCGTGTTCTCAGTGAATATCCATCGGTAATACAATACAGTATTTACTGTTAAAGCTTCACAGCTTGATTGAGAACGAATTAAATTACGCAACGGGAAACGAGAGACACAACGCGCGATTACTCGGTAAACGAATCTTGGAGTATCTACGAGAGACGTTGATATCTGTCAACATAGCCGCCGCGCCGCCATCTTCCACGATGCAAATTTCCGTTTGCGGGAAGAATGATTGATGCATCTACATTCGATACATATGTACCACTGTCACGGTAACGTTTACAGTTATTGATCGATCAGTTACACGCCAAACCCCCTTATAACACAATATTCTGGAAACGCGTTGTTCATTTGTCTGGCCATACATAGCTGGTTCCTATTCTACTTGTCCGACTCCACGCTGACCTCGCTCAACATGCTTGACCATATACAGCATGGGTGGCCAACCTGCGGCTCATGCGCCAAACGTGGCGCATTGGATGATTACAAGTGGCGCACTAGATCCTTGCGCCTATACTTATTCTTTTGAAGTAGGCGCCATAACTGAATCCATCTTCATATTTTCAACGCCTGAGAGCTCTCACAGTTGAATTTATATAGCTTTCTTACTCATCAATTCGTCGCAATTTTTGACAGTTTACAATTATAGGATCGCCCTCTCGTCCAAAAGATCATTTCTCACTATTGTAGATTAGTGCTCCAATGAACGTGTGCCTTTTCAACTGGCGCAAGTTAATTAATTTAGTTGCGCGATTGAGTTATCCCTTTTCCTCCCCTAACCGAAGCAGATCCTACCCCTATTCCTATTTTCCAACCGCAACAACGAACGTAAGAAGGTAGAAAAAGTGCTCGAGTTGTATGGCGCACCTGAACTCGTATGTGAACAAATTTTACGCATGGTAGGCAAAAGATTGGCCACCCCTGATATACAGTTTCCATTCAGCCCTATGCTATTTGCTCGATCTATGTCGACCACACTCCACTTCCAGCTGACTAGCGCTCAACTCGATTCTAGTTGGCTGACGATAAGTTCCTCTGTTTTCAGGTATGGAGACTTTCGAGCAGGGGTGCGAACCCTAACCCGAACCCGGTTCGGTTCTCGTAACCCGAGTAACCCGTCTAACCGGGTTACAAACAGAGATGCGAATCACAACCCGAACCCGGTTCGGTTCTCGTAACCCGAGTAACCCGTCAAACCGGGTTACTTGTGTTTCATAATGTACACAAACTTTTTTCTATGTTCATCACTTTCATTATTATTTCAAATTTCAATAACAACGTATTGTTGAAACAATTGTTCAAATAAACATATTTTTATAATTTGTTACTTTATCCATCACTTTCATTATTATTTCAATAACAATTTTTTGCCGAAATAATTGTTCAAACAAACATGTTTTTATAATTCGTTACTTTATCCATCACTTTCATTATTATTTCAATAACAATTCAAAGTTTGAACAATTATTTCGACAAAAAATTGTTATTAAAATAATAATGAAAGTAATGGATAAAGTAACAAATTATAAAAACATGTTTGTTTGAACAATTATTTCGGCAAAAAATTGTTATTGAAATAATAATGAAAGTGATGGATAAAGTAACAAATTATAAAAACATGTTTGTTTGAACAATTATTTCGGCAAAAAATTGTTATTGAAATAATAATGAAAGTAATGGATAAAGTAACAAATTATAAAAATATGTTTATTTGAACAATTGTTTCAACAATACGTTGTTATTGAAATTTGAAATAATAATGAAAGTGATGAACATAGAAAAAAGTTTGTGTACAGGGTGTATAAAAAGTAATGGTCATCCGTCCTAGGGGTGAATCTACACCTCTGGATCGGTGGAAATTTGTAGGAGAAACTTTCCGCAAAATTGTTTACAACAAAGAAAATTGTTGTTAAAGTTTTTTTTTACATGAACACCTTGTACTCATCGAGGAGAGAAAAAGTTTGAAAGGAGCCATATGTCGCAAACAAATAGTTATTGAGATATAAGCTGTTAAAGTTTTTCAAAATTTGATTGTGTGGAATTATACGTATAGACAAAAGCCTACTACACAGTCCACACGTCCGTGTCGATGAGACAGAACACATGATCGTGTGCGTACAAATGTCCACCGATCCAGAGGTGTAGATTCACCCCTAGGACGGATGACCATTACTTTTTATACACCCTGTACATTATGAAACACAAGTAACCCGGTTTGACGGGTTACACGGGTTACGAGAACCGAACCGGGTTCGGGTTAGCATTCGCATCGCTGCCTGTAACCCGGTTAGACGGGTTACTCGGGTTACAGAAACCTTCCTCGGTTAACCGGGTTCGGGTTAGGGTTAGTTCCGCGGTTCGCATCCCTGCTTTCGAGTAGCTCCGTGCGCGCGGTCGGCCAAAGTCGAAGAAACGTTGTCGATGGAAATCGGGATTCGATCTGGCGACACCGGTGCTCGCTGGCGATATTATTCGCCGACATTATGTTCATTTCCATAGCGACGAGTGGTTCCGGTAAGGTTTTAATCCTGGCCACGGTGTTCTCGCCGGCATAATCCGTGAACTCGATTCGCGGAGAGTGCCGCCACCGCGCCCGCGCACGCGCCAAGAGGACTGTACAACGTTTACACAGAGCGAAACTGGAATTCGCGGCACCGTCCGATGATCCCCGGCAATTTCTAGCTCGCGCTAATCCCCGAGATGGATAGACTGCGAGAACGTGTCGCGGGAACGAATGCCAGGATCCAAGTACCGCTTTTTTCGTCGGTTGATCGCCTCGTTCATCCTTCGCCGACGCCGATTTTTCACCGCGGTTCGCGCCTTTCTCTCGACCCCATCCGACCCGAACATAATTTCCAGCAGGATCCGCCGAGATCGAAACGCGCGAATGCCCAAACAGCTTTCAAGCAGGATTATTCGGCGATCTGCGTTATCTGCTTTTAATATCGAAGCAGTTCGTTTTCGAGCAGCCATTGAAAACGTTCCGGAGAGACTTAAAGTTTACTAAACGAATGGCTGGGGGAAAATACGCGAGCGACGCGCAGCATTTTCAGCGGATATAGTTTTTCGAGGCTTCCGGAGTTTCGCCGAAGCAGCCGTAAAGTTCTACCCGTTGCTCGAGCACGGTGAGAAGTAACCGAGCCATAAAAAGAGAATCGATCCCGTTACATCCCTTCTTATACTTTTATCGAGTGGGGAATGTTTCGGAGAAGAAAAGAAAAAGAATCGGTGCACGTCGCTGTGTGCGCGAGCGGAAAATTAACGATACGAGAAAGCCGAACCGAGGAAGTGACAAAGTTAATGGAAGTACAGTGACTCGTTGAATTTCTCGAAACGAGATTCGTAGTCCCCGACTGTAAGACACATATGTCTGTAATAGATACATAGCAGAGGAAAATTCATATTTTATCGCCACTGGAATACAAAATGAATTTGTCGTTCGGATCGTTCGAATTTGCAGTCTTCCATATTCTATTCTAGTGGAATCATTTCACGCATTCATAAAATTAACGAAGCCTTCGAACATTTTGCATGATGAACGCGAACGACTAACTTCGTTTCAGGTTTAGTCGAGCAACGGAAGCAGTCGCAGCTACAATTTCTGCAATTTCTAAGCTTCCGGTTGCCTCCATCGTGACATTTTCAAATTACCATCTCCGCGCGCGATTCCGTCGCCGTCTTTCCAACAGCCAACAGGGCGATTCACGTTTGAACAAAGTCACAATTTTCCGCGCCGTTTTCTCCCGTCTTTACGCGACCTTGTGTAAAGGTGCACCTCCCTTGACAAGCGGAATTTTTAATTACAGCACGGCCGACGTAATCTCGGCCGCGCCGCGGCTGGAAATTCTCCTCCTTTCCGCTTTCTATAATTGTCTGTCCCCCTTCGCGGAATGGCGCGATCCTCTTTCCAGATCTGATGACAAGGACAAAATTGCACGTCAAAGGAGAAAAATATTCCTACGGGCGTGCTATTTTCTTCTTGCGAGTGAGGGCGATCGCGAATCCTTGTTGTACAATCAGCGGGAGGATTAAATAAGAGTCGGGCAGAGAGAAATTTGAAAAATGAAGAATACATTTGGAACGGCAAAGCAATCTGATTTTAATTTGAATACAAATTAAGATGTCACCGTCACGTGGCTCGGTCCAGCAAGTTTCAGGTCACCGAGTTTTTCAACCAGACCGACGCGACGCGAAATTCTGCTTCTTAGAATCGACTCGGACGATTTGTATTTTCTATAAGAGTCCATGGCGAAGTTTCCGATAACGTCCATGCTCGGAATTCGATGAAATTTGAGAAGTAGATTCTTTTTTGACTAAAATGATGATTGTCAGAAGGATTTTTGGCGACTCGAAACAAAATTTTTTACCATTTTAATGTGACTCTCTACCTTGCCGACACTACTCGAGGATTTTCGTATGCGTGCTCCGCCCACATAATCCAAACTAATGCTGACCGCATAATCTTCCCATTGTAGATATTCAATTAATTGGTTTAACAATTGAAATTTTGAAAACATTTTATATTAATTTGCGGAATGTACATATTTAATATCCTCGATTAATTGCAAAAGTGGACGAGCTGACGCATATGCACAGCACGGACATAACATAGAGAGTCGGTAAGTCGGTAAGGTAGAGAGTGACATTGAAATGGTAAACAATTCTTTTTCGAGTCGCCAAAAATCCTTCCGACATTCATTATTTTCGCCGAAAAAGAACCTATTTCCAAAATTTCATCCAATTCGGAGCATGGACGTTATCGGAAACACAGCCGAATCCATAATCTGATCGCGAGATACAATCCTGGTTATAAAGCTCGGGAACGTAACGCCGTTTCGGTTTCGTTTATCGCGCAGTTGTCGCGCGACTCGAGTGGGGAAAATTGATTCGCGTTTACTCCTCGTCGCGAATTTCCACGCGCGCGAGCCGCATTCTCGCTCGGAGGAATTCCAATTTCTATGGGCCTGTTGTTGTTAGGCAGTTACCCGAGCGTCACCGAGACGCCGATTTTGAAAGTTGTCCACGGTATTCACGGACCCTCGTGTTGCTAATTAATCTGCAAGCAGCAGCACGTCCTCTGTTGTAGCTGGTTCTTTGTCTGCACCGGCGACTTCACAAATTGGTTTTCTTCCGGCACTATTACTCGCGTCGTTCAAGTAATTTACCGATTTGTCGCTAATCGTGTTTTCAACTGAAGTCGGGAACTATGGCCGCGTTCCTGTTCAGGGTGTGTCGCGTAAAATTGTTCGGTACTTGATCAACCTCTCTTGGTAATTTAGTATAGCAGGCGAATGCCGGGGTAGCACGGAAATGGGATTATACGTGGAATTACCCGTTTCTTCGCGTTTAGCCGCGTCGTCATGGAATGCGGATGTAGTCATGGAAAATAATAGGTCGGTTACGAGGTTATCTTCGAAATAATGTCCTCCCCTTGCGCCATTTAGCAGGGTAAAATTTCAATGAGTTGATACCTCGCTATCTATTCGGGTCTAACATAAATACTGTCGATTATGTTCGGTATCTATTCAACTGCGATCTACTACGGGGTGTACTAAATACTAATCAGAGTTTTCCGAGCCTGCGGCCCGTCACAATGAAACGAAAAGCACGTAAATGGAATCGAGTTAGGAGCACCGCGCCGCGTCGCCCGGGAGCACAATTTACAAGGCGCAACTTCATAGTTTCCGTCGCGAAATTCCACGAGGAGAATTCAATTTCGGCCGGCAGCCGTGCGAGCCCTCGCCATTATCCATTATTCTTTCCGGGCCGCTGCTTCATCGGGGCGAGCTGCCTCCTCGAGCTGGCAACTGTTCCGCGTCTCCCTTGTTTCTTTCCGAAACTCGGCCACCCTCTTCGCCGCGCCGCTCTGCTCAACCCTCTATTTTCTTGGCCTCTCGGCGAACGCGATTGCAACTTCCAATGTAATTGACGTCGTTCATTCTTGACGAAATCAGTTAAACGCCCGGCGCGGCGGTCTAACGCGGTTAGCGTGCAGCCAGCAAATGAATTACGGACTCCTCTGACACGCAAACACGACGCGACGCTGTCCGCGGTGTGAAGTATATTTATGTATCGGGTGGTTGCAATGTCTCCATCCATTTCAACTTTAACGCGTTCACCGCCGCGGTGAAATTCGATGGAATCAAAGGTAGTTGATTTCTCGCTTGAAAAACTTGAGATAACGCTTGCTGTTAGCGCCAACGCGTATCTCGATGTGATTTGTACTTCGCGCTATACTTGTTTTGTTTTCTCGTCACCTGTGCTCGCTCTATTTGGATGTATATGTCAATCTGTATCTAGTATGTTCTCTGTATACAGTAATCGCTCCTTCGTTGTCCAAAATCAAGGGCACGATCGTTGTCCAGTGCCTACCCATTCCACTGCCTGTCAACGCCGAGTCGCTCCGTAGGCGGCGTCGATTGATGTCGGCTCGGGTATATCGGTGTGAACACCACGACATTGACTCGAGTAAACCGAATTTTCAAACTTCTTAATTTTCATTATTTCTTTATGGGACTTTCACTAACTTATTTCTGGCATTTCTCTGATTAAAATGACACCAAACACGATACAGTTTCAACTGTATTTAGTGGTTTAATCGACGGTCAAAGTTTCGAAGGCAACGAGCAACAGCAACAATGTGGGCCTTTAAACTGTGCCGGCGACGGCGACACGCTTCGGTCACCCGATCCGTATCTCATTCTGTCCTTCTCTATGTTCGGCTTCCTATTGAAGTCGCTCGGCGCGGTCGGCGCGATATCTAGACGCAGTCATAAATCAAAAATAGTGTCCGGACCAGGGCTACCATATTTTTCTCTCGCCAGGCCCCTTACCCTTCCGCCTCTCGCCATGCCGTGCACCGTACCTCGTCTTTGCACTCTTCCCTCTAACGCTGGCGACACGCTTGCTGGGAGCCTCCCACTCTTCCCACTAGTTGCTGACGCGACCGTACGCAAGCGTGTCGCCGCTGTCGCCAGCGTTAGTGGGAAGAGTTCAAAGACGAGGTACGGTGCACGGCATGGCGAGAGGCGGAAGGGTAAGGGGCCTGGCGAGAGAAAAATATGGTAGCCCTGGTCCGTACACGCTCGTTGTCCGCTCAGCTCCCCGGCCTTTGGACAACGAAGGAGCTTTTACTGTATCTGTATTGTCCTCAGTCGAGGCAGTACAGCTCGCACCGTCCTAATAAACGGATCGTCATCAAAGTCACTCTAGTATATTCTCTTTGTCTGTCCACCTCGCGGTAAAGTCCTCTCGTATACAATCTCTCCTTCTTCACTATCGTCTTGCAGGATTAAAATTAAACCTATCACTCTCTACACTTGCAATAAAAGGAAATGTAACATTGCGTTTCGTAAAATGGATCGAGACGTTATAATCACCCGTGGCATAGGGAACGGATAGAGAATATTGCAAATACTCTTGCACCTTTCAGTCTGTGCTTGTTATTTGAATGGCGAATGCCGAATACCGGAAACAGTATTTCATTTCGTCGGTTGTTCCGTTACAAAGGGGCATGGTGCGCAGAATTTCGAACAGCGTTTGTTAGCTGAACGAAAGCTGAAGTTTCAATGACTTTCCACCGCTCATAGATTCTTTTTGGTTCCGTTTTGAAAGAACCATTTACGTACAGTAACCGCGACTTTCGCGAATATTCAAACACTCTTTTGACATCGTACTGAACGTTGAAAATTTGGAAAGTTTGTCTACTTACTCGGCAATATCGGATGCCTTGGCTATCTGGCAGTGGACACCACGGTCTACCAAACATTTCCCCGTGACAGGATCCGGCGGTGCGAGATTGATGTACGGCGACTCCTCCAGGAAGGTTATTTTTAAGTTGAACTTTTCCGGAACGCCTTGAGGAGGCGTATGAGTATTTCCGGGCCACACGATGTCCTTGATGTCAAGACCCTCCTTGTCCCAGGAGTTCCAAACGCCGATCTGTGAACAGAAATTACGAAAACCGGTGTTCGATCAAATGTGCAATCACTTCCATCAAGGACAAAAAAGCCTGTTTTTTAATTCTTTAACTCAATTTCACCCCCTGATCGTAGCGACCATTAACCACCGACTCAACAACCGGATTACGGATGTTCTGGGGGTAATATAAAAACGCAACAAAATTTTTGAAAATTTGACAAGATATAATTCTTACTAAATTAATGCAATTACCAAAGTTTGGGTTCGATTCGCTGCACCGTTTAAGAATTATAGCAACTTGAAGTTTTCGCATTTTAACACGTCTTCTTACGGAGAATTCACAAAATTCCACTTGAAACCCTATTTAAACCTTGAAAAAACGCAACTAGAAACTCCAGTTTTTTTTTATATGTAGTAAAAATTATGTAATTAATTATGTTCAAAATTTATTAGGATTCACTAAACAGTTACGGAGCAAAAAAATTATAAACTGTTACAAAATGTCAAATTTATCGTGTTGTCTCTCACTAGCATGGAAGCGCGACAAGTGTAGACCACTGAATGTAGCTACAGAGGGTACAGTATTCGCAGAAGTTTAATGCAAAATATACAGGGCTTCGGAGTCGGTAGACAAAATTCTTAACTCCAACTCCGACTCCAACTCCTCTTTTTTTTTACCTCCGACTCCGAATCCGACTCCGACTCCGACGCCGATTTCGACTCCGACTCTCCAAATTGAAAAAATATGTACTCCAAATAATTAAGAGTTGTAATAAATCTGAATAAATAGTTGAAATATTGTATTAAAGTCTAAGAATATGGAATAGATAACTCTGATACAACACAACACGACTGTTACTTTCTCACTTTCAGGAAATAGTTAGAAAGTACTATGTACTACCATAACTTTAACTGTTTCTCCTCTACATAGTGCCGAGTGTCGAGGTATATAAATATGTATTATATATGCAATACGTCTATACTGTAGATCGAATATTAGCAATTTATTTATGTATATATATAAATCTATTAATGATTTATAAACAAAAGAGCCAGAGTTGGAGTCGGAGTCGATATATTTTTTTCCGACTCAGACTCCGACTCCGAGAGTCGATATATAGCTTTTTCTGACTCCGGCTCCGACTCCAGTGATCAACAATTGCTCTCAAACTCCGACTCCGACTCCGAAGCCCTGAAAATATACTTATCAATGGCTTTCATTGCCCATATATTGATGGATTTCGAATTTCTTGTACTTTTGTCTCCCATTGTACCTGCAGAACATCCTTAACCTCGGAGAATTGATCTCTGTTTTTCTTTTTTTAATCCACTCGACCGACCGAAACTTCTCCGGAATTGATTTGACGGGAGGGTCTGATAAATCGGGTTCCCTTCGGAAATCCCTCTTTAAGGAGATCGTGGTATACATATAGTATATTGCGGCCGAGCAATGCCGGATAAAGCACGGCTCGTGGACACAGTAGATGGAGAAGATTGCGGCCGCGCACGAGTGAAAATCGCGGTCCGGCAAAACTTCGTTGGCATTTCGAATATGTAATAGGCGGAGAGAAGGGGCGCGATCGGCCGACATTCGAATATTGGAATTCGATACAGATGGGGCGATGTAAATTCATTCGCGCTCCCATTCGAGCTCCTCCTCGTTCGTGTAGTCGTCGTCAATGTCGCGGCGTCGCTCGAAGGTGGCTCGCAATTTTTCATTCGCCCCCGACGTGTCGGAAACAATGAGCGACCGGGAACAGGGCCCACTCATTCGCGTGGAACGTTGATTATGTTCGTACCGTGACTCGCCGAAAAATTCACTTTTGGCAGCGCGTTGCCAGTCTCTCCGTTCCGCCAGCAAAGAATTCGGCTGGCGTATTTCTGATGAACGACTTCGCTTCTGCCTTAACTTCATCGTCGAACTTGAAACGAGTACCATTTGAACTCCTCTCGAGTTCTGTGAAAAAAATGGAAATCCGAAGAAGCCAGATATCTGGGCTACGCGGCGCGGCGTAATGTTTTCTGCCATTAAAAACTCGATCGCCGCTCGTCGATATCGCCTCCATATTGTGTACACCACACTGTAAATGATACTGTTCATGACTGCATTAAGGAAATTTATTGCCGCCTGGCATGCCCGTAAACTCTCTTGACTGCGACACAGTTGAAATTGCATTCCTCGCAATAAGATCTTCGAGCCACGGTACAATAACTTCATTCTACAGGGTGTCCCAAAATTCCTTCAACAGCCGGAAATGGGAGGTTCCTGAGATCATTTGAAGCAACGTTTTCCTTTGCAAAAATGTTATCCGCGGCTTTGTTTAGGAGTTATTAACGAAAAACACGGACCAATCAGAGCGCGACCTTGACGCGAGCTGGCCCAGTCGGCCCGGCGCGCCAACTGTCTATTGGCCGACGGTGCCAACTCGCGTCTAGGTCGCGCTCTGATTGGTCCGTGTTTTTCGTTAATAACTCCTAAACGAAGCCGCAGATAACATTTTTGCAAAGGAAAATGTTGCTTCAAATGATCTCAGGAACCTCCCATTTCCGGCTGTTGAAGGAATTTTGGGACACCCTGTATTCTACGAAGCTATATCACGGTGTTGGAAAATAAATTTTGATTCGGTTGTGTCCCGATAATCTTTTAAATAGCCGTGACAGGCTGTTGGCTTGAGCGTGCATGTTTTTTTAAATCGTTTCAACGTCGTCATCGTATATCCGACAGCAGCGGCGTGTTCATTTACTGCATGAAACTTGGAAACTCTCGCGTATCGCGCGATCTCGTTAGGAAACCGCCGTTAATCATGATCCATTAGCAGTCATACATTAGGTGGCGGTGTTACAGCTTGTTAGATAGTTTATTACTCCGCTAGATAGCACGGCATATTCTGGCTTACACGCGGACGCGAGCGAGAAACTTCTTCTCTCAGCTGTGTCGACAGTTCGAGCTGTTCCTCCGGTTCAATTATATGCGACATGCTGAATGGGGGTCGATACGGAAACGATGTTCCGACTTATACAACAAGCAAATCTCCTTGCATATATATCTTTGCTGCTGGAACCAGCCAGCATTTCTAATGATGCGCTTTCAGTATAGGACTGATACTTGGTACCAAGGCTTCGGAGTCGGTAGACAAAATTCTTAACTCCAACTCCGACTCCAACTCCTCTTTTTTTTTACCTCCGACTCCGAATCCGACTCCAACTCCGACGCCGATTTCGACTCCGACTCCGATTCCGACTCCGACTCTCCAAATTGAAAAAAATATGTACTCAAAATAATTAAGTGTTGTAATAAAACTGAATAAATAGTTGAAATATTGTATTAAAATCTGAGAATATGGAATAGATAACTCTGATACAACACAACACTTGTTTGTTACTTTCTCACTTTCAGGAAATAGTTAGAAAATACTACTACCATAACTTTAACTGTTTCTCCTCTACATAGTGCCGAGGTATATATGTACATATACAGGGTGGGGCAATAACTAATTAGCACCTTAGACATCTTCGAAACTATAAGTTTCACAGAAATATTTGCTCATATAAAATTGCACAGTACGAAGGGGGCCATCCGGTGGCGATAATAGTTTTTTTGCAGGTGGAGGTACTTCGGACATTTGAAGGTCACCTTCATTTTTTTAATTGGAAAGGGGTATTTTTTAATACATCAATCGATGCAGCTGGACATTCGTTATAAAAAAGTACTAACCTATGTGTGTCGAGAAGTTAGTAGTTCAGGAGATATTTCAATTTAAATAATGCTAAAACACCATTACTGTCGTACTAACAATAAGACGTTACACTAGTAAGTAAACGCTAACGTCTTAGTATGATAGTAATGGTGTTTTAGCATTATTTAAATTGAAATATCTCCTGAACTACTAACTTTTCGACATACATAGGTTAGTACTTTTTTATACGAATGTCCAGCTGCATCGATTGATGTATTAAAAAATACCTCTTTCCATTTAAAAAAATGAAAGTGACCTTCAAATGTCCGAAGTACCTCCACCTGCAAAAAAACTATCATCGCCACCGGATGGCCCCCTTCGTACTGTGCAATTTTATATCAGCAAATATTTCTGTGAAACTTGTAGTTTCGAAGATATCTGAGGTGCTAATAGTTATTGCCCCACCCTGTACAATACGTCTATACTGTAGATCGAATATTAGCAATTTATTTATGTATACTTAAATCTATTAATGATTTATAAACAAAAGAGCCACAGTTGGAGTCGGAGTCGATATATTTTTTTCCGACTCTGACTCCGACTCCGGGAGTCGATACATAGCTTTTTCTAACTCCGGCTCCGACTCCAGTGATTAGCAATTACTCCCAAACTCCGACTCCGACTCCGACTCCGAAGCCCTGCTTGGTACAAAGGGTTCCTCTTTGATCCAGCTAGACCCTTTTACAAAACGAGGTTGACCATGAAGAAAACGCGTTGGAGCCGCAATTGCCCCCTGATTTCGGCCGAAGAGTCGAAGGCGATGGACTTGGCTAAACTATCCGAGAAATCCTCGACTCGAAAGCTTAGTTTCGGCCTGTTTATTCGTCGTTTCGCCTCTTTTTCCGTTGTAACTACAGTTGTCTGACGAACTCGGCGTCATAAAACACCGCTCGGGGACCAAATCCATCCAGCCGAGTCAGCCCTCCTCCGGGAAGTTACCCCGGAAGTTTTGCAGATTAGAGACAATGTACTCTCTAGAGCGTTCCCGGAACGATTATGAGAGACATTCCCCCGATTGGAACGCTGCCAAGTGTCGCAAGTTGCAACGGCGCGGCGGCGCGGCGGCGGCTACCGGAAGCGCTCCTCTAAATACTTAACGACACGGAGCACAGGGCTTACGATGACTTTGCATACAGGCTTGTTAGACTATTCGATTATCGCTGAAGCAACGATAACTACGATTAAACCGAGTGCCTCGCATTTCCATTGTCAATTACGTCCGAATCCGAACTGCTATTCGATTCGAAATCGTTTAATTCTATTGTTACGCCGTTCGACGACTGCATCTTCTTCTAGTTGATCAACCTCGTCGCTCCAACTACGGTGGACTGTGGATTTTTATGGAAATAAAGGAGAACTGCCTGCAGTCAGATTTCTATGTTGCTATCGAATAGATAATGCGAATATATACAGCAGAATAAGTCATATCCCCGGGGGCCTGTAAATCTACGATCTCTTGAGAATATTACTCGAGCCTCTATTACCGAGAACGTAAACAGAAGCACGATCTAAGCTATTGACATTTGAACCGCTTTGGGCTACGAAAAGGAAACCTCGGATGAAATCCAAATATCCATTATTATGATTCTGTGTGGTTTATACCGTCAGATATTGCGCAATTCGAAGGCGAAGACAGACATCGAGACATTTGGATATTCACCTTCATCTCCGCTGTATGCAGAAATATTCCTTATTCGTCTACAGGGTGTGTCCGTTAAGTTATGTCACCATGTTTTAGGCATTTCCGGGAGTGTAATTAAAAAATGTTTTCGACAAAAGTTTCTCAGTACTTGGTGAGCTACGTGTTCGCATGTTCTTAAATCTGAAAAAATGCTTTTTACGTAAAAAACAAAGGTAACCTTGACTTTTTTAAATGGCACCACATTTTTTGGACGTCATGGGATTATTGCTGATGTCGAGACGAATTCAACAGTGTATTATACTATGACCTTGGGATGACCTCAAACTCAGAATATGCGAACATGTAGCTCACCAAGTACTGAGAAACCTTTGTCTAAAACATTTTTTAATTACACTACCGGAAATGCCTAAAAAATGGTGACCTAACTTAACGGACACACCCTGTATGCATGGTGGTCCACCCAAGTCAGGCCACCTAAATATCTTCTCTAATTGTGGGGATACAAAAAATATTTTGTATTTTATTTGAATGGTTTGAGAAAACCATTCTATTCCAAAAAATGTGTTTTTTTCTCGGGTAATTCTTTTCGGAGTTTACAAGGTTATCGATGTTATTTTGCGTATAATTGTATAATTTTTTTATTGCATCGTGTAACTGATCGAAAGATACATTCAGATATTTATAAAAACATGACCTTGAAATGACCTTCGTCTTCGGAAATTGGCGTTCCTATTGCGTGGTCCATCTCTTCAGGTTATTGTGATGCCAAAAATATTTGTCACGTAATGTGCACAGTGTCAATGGACCAAATATCTGGCAAGAATATTTTTTTCCAAGTTATACAGGTCATCGATGTTCTTTGACACATAACTACATTTTGTTTTATTGCTTCGAGTAACTGATCGAAAAATACATTCAGGTATAGGAAATGTTGTCTCGATTGGATTGAGGTTCGAACCATAAGTTTAGTTCGAAGAAGATTACGTCCGTTTAACGGCGCAGGGGTAGAAATCGGACATTAACCTAACAAATATTTGATCCAACAGATGTCTATTCGAGATACATCGAAGTCTGGCCAACGCAGCGGCCGGCATGGCACCATCCGTTCGCGCCAACAACGTAATGCCAACAATTTCCTTAATTAGCGGACGATCCCGTGATCCGTGCGCGGGTCGGTCACGCATTTCGAATTATGCGACTAGGTTCCGACCGTGCTGGATTTCGGCGTACGTGTGTTCGCGTACCTATCTCTAATAGGGGCACATAACGCGTACGGCACGGGAGGCCCTTTACGTGCCCACGAGAATGCCAGGTCGAACGGGTAATACCGATTCCGCGTGGTCTAGCACGATCTGCTTTCGATGATTGATTAATTGTCTGCTACACCGCCGCGGATTACTATTTTGCCGGCGATCGCGGCTCACGCCGAGAGTTGACGTGCTAATCTGGGCGAGCCGATGCCGGGGGCCACTTGATTTACACGATAATCGCTCAAGTATAAGTCATTGCTACCGGCGCGCCCGCCGCGGCACGGATCGGCGATCAGTTTTGAATTTGGTAAATTGCAATTACATCGCAGTCCGATCTATTAGCACCGAAAAGCCGGACAGAGCTGTAGCTAGATCCCCTTATCTTCAGATCATCGTATTATTGATCTACAACAGTGTAGGGTGGTGATGCCGTTGTGAACTCCGCTGAATGTAGATATTAGGAACAGTAACGACGCGACGTCGTTACCGATATCGATTGCGGCTTTCCGATATTATTATGAATTGCGATTTTGAATGTGGCGGCTGAACGATAAAGACGTAATTCTCAGACGGAGATTCGTTTAGTTGAGTTCATTCGTTCAATTGTATTCAACGTTGTGTTTCAAACATTATACTTTTTCCCGGTTAACTGTTTTACTGTTTTGTTAGTTCTTATCGGACGACTCTGATACTACAATAGTTCGAAGTGTGCCGGCGCAGCCGTGCAAGAGTGTTTGTGGCACACACATACATTGATAAATCTGCATATACGTATATGGAATTACAAGGTTTTTTTGCACACAAAATGACGCTTTATTATTGCAATGAGGAGTTCAGAAACGGTCAATTGTGATTCCTAAAAGTCGTAGAATTATGGGTGCAGAGCCCAAAATGCATATTTTTACGTTATCGAGCAATAATTTGCAACATTCGGCAGATACCGCCTGTCACGAGGCATCCAAAGCAAGCATGATATCACAAGATGGCCGCCACTGACAGAATTTCGTAAATATTGTGTGATTCATCGTTCGAATAAAAAAAATCGCTCCGCACCCATATAGCCAGGACATGTACAAAGGCGGTGGTGTGTATTTTTAGTTGATTAATTAATTATTTAAACACGAAAAATGGGTAGGAAAAAAATACAGCACCTCGAGGTTTCGAAATTTTGCACCAGTAGGCACCACTGTCTCTTTCCTAAACTGCACTTTACAAATTATATAACAGAATGCGGCTGATAATGCAGGTCGATATTATATTGTCCACCGATAATACAGTGTCCATCGTTCATGCAAAAACTAAATTTATTGATCGCAAACACTAGTACGCGAAATGGCTATTTTCTGACGGATGCCTCGTGACAGGCCAACAACACCAGTGGTGTTGGACAGGCAGTATCTGCCGAATATTATAAATTATTCCGCGATAACATAAAAATATGCATTTTGGGCTCTGGACAGACATAGATTGGACTTTTAGGAATCATAATTGATCGCTTCTGAACTCCTCATTGCAATCTTGAAGCGCCAGTTTGCACATCGCTAGATGCGTGTATACGTATACGAAAGTTACACAACAATTTTGGGGCCCTCAAACTCAAGTTAGAAATAGAAGTTGCAAGAAAACTCTCATAAACTTATTAACAAAAAAGAAAAGTAATGAAAAATTTCATACCGTTACACATTCTATAAATTTATTTAAAATTCGGGGCCCCACGCGGCCGCTTAGTCCGCTTACCGTTCGATCCGCCACTGTCAATTTGACAGCGAGTTCACCCGAAATCTAGGTGCACGGCACTGCACCTGCCAAGTTCTCGCACTACCTCCTTTTACACGAAACAACATAGCCGTTTTTTTAGAGGCTTATAACTCGGCACTGGAGGCAGATGGAGATATGTAATTTCGCACACTTGTTAAATGCTGTCATGTCTCAATATTGACAAAACATTAAGGATGTTCTGGAGGTACAATGGGAGACAAAAGTACAAGAAATTCGAAATCCATCAATATATGGGCAATGAAAGCCATTCATGAGTACATTTTGCATGAAACTTTTGCGAATACTGTACCCTCTGTAGCTACATTCAGTGGTCTACACTTGTCGCGCTTCCATGCTAGTGAGAGACAACACGATAAATTTGACGTTTTCTAACAGTTTATAATTTTTTCGCTCCGTAACTGTTTAGTGAATCCTAATAAATTTTGAACATAATTAATTACATAATTTTTACTACATATAAAAAACACTGGAGTTTCTAGTTGCGTTTTTTCAAGGTTTAAATAGGGTTTCAAGTGGAATTTTGTGAATTCTCCTAAGAAGACGCGTTAAAATGCGAAAACTTTAAGTTGCTATAATTCTTAAACGGTGCAGTGAATCGAACCCAAACTTTGGTAATTGCATTAATTTAGTAAGAATTATATCGTCAAATGTTCAAAAATTTTGTTGCGTTTTTATATTACCTCCAGAACATCCTAAATCTTCTATCTTCACTCTAACTTCAATCTAAAGTTGTGAGATCAAACAAAACACGGCCAAGTTCGTTAGCTCAGAAATACCTCTTGCAGTACTGCAAAGAAGCGTTTGTAAAAATTAGTTTAAAAGAACGCTATTCAATTTCTAAAGAGTTACATGGAGGGCTAAATTATTCAAACTTGGCCGTTACTTTTTGAACCAGTGGCCATAAAAGGAGCAGCGGCCGAGTTTGAATAATTCAGCCCTCCATGTGACTCTTTAAAAATTAAACAGCGTTCTTTTAAACTAATTTTTACAAACGCTTCTTTCCAGTATGGCAAGAGGTATTTCTAAGCTAACGAACTCGGCCGTATTTTGTTTGATCTCGCAACTGTTTACGGCCATAGGAACTTGGCTCCTGTTCACAGGATGTTTTTGTTGGGATAAGTTATACCGTTCCGTTATTACGGATGAGGATTTAAAATGTTCAGCGTTCTGAAGATTGCGTTTCGCATTTCGCGGTCGGTGGCACTGCCAATTTCGCCGGACACGATTATGTCGATTATACGAAACAGAGAACCGCGACATTGTTGGATACACGTGCACGGCGATCATTTCACGCGGCCACCGGCATGCCCAGTAAATAGCTCTCCGATGAGAAACAACCGGCAAGAAATCTCATTCCAGATTTAATTAGTCGCGCGTTCCGTCGCGTTGGACGTTACTGTAAATGCCACTCGCGAACCTGGATTTTCAGTTCGAGTTTCGGGCTGGAGGTACAGCTCCGAGGAATAAAATGATGTCGATTCCTGGGGAGAGTCCGACGTTGATTGGAAATCGACGGACGATGAAATTGGAAGTCGAAAGCTGCTCGGTGAATATATCCGCCGAACGCGAATAACTACGAGCGGTTTAGGATTTGAATCGCGCTGTTAGTTAGAACGATCGAGGGTCTGCTGGCACTCGGTATTCGGTATTCGGTATCGGCCTGGCAAGCGTTCCGGGCGTTAATAAACAATTCATTTAGGCGAATGAATAGTCGTCGAATTTCATGGACGGAAGAAGTCGATTAACGCGTTTTCACGAGCACGATTTTCTATTTCATCCGACGAATGATCGTGCATGCCGTTATTCGAAACTATAACCAGGGTTGCCATATTTTATCCCCTCCGGCCCCTTACCCTTCCGTCCCTCGCCTAGATGCTGCCTCCGCTATCCCCACTCTTACCACTACCGCTACCGCGTACCGCGTGAAGCGTGCTACCGATTCGGTCGCGGCAACGGTAGTGGTAAGAGTGGGAGAAGCGAAGGCAGGCTTAACGGAGCATCTATGCGAGGGACGGAAGGGTAAGGGGCCGGAGGGGATAAAATATGGCAACCCTGACTATAACTCATACCACGTTATTCGGAGAATTTACGGTACAGTATTATCTCTACGCTTTAATTTCGTTACAGAGCGAGTATTACGGTTAACGGAAAATGGATAATTACCTTAAAAGCATTGCTAACAACATTTCCTCGTGTCTAATACATTTTTTGCACGGATACATACCCAAAGGTGCTTCCTCAGGATTTCTGGATTTAATGTAGACGGTTAATACAACATCTCGGGTCCTTTGAAACTGTTCATTCTTTCGAGCGAAGCTGTGTATTGTTCTCGGGAAACGGAAACTGACAAAACGAGTGGGAAATCACAACAGGCGAGAGGTTGAAGTATCCCGGGCGATAATTCCCCGGTATAAAATGGAAGGCGAAAGATAAACGGCCGCTGAACATCTTCTGCGAAATCTCCGTGGCAGTTAAGTAACTTAATATTGTCGTTAAAACTTATAGTTGGATGTTCAAAGCGGTGGTAAAAATCTCGGGCGCACGAATCGGGAGAGACATTGTAACGCCGAGGGAAGTTAGCGGTCTGCGTAAACTTATTGTAACGGTGTTCGCTTAAACATTGAATATTTCGTATCCACCGGTCTCGCAGTTAGCTAATTATCGGGTAAACCACGATAATGGAAAAATCGTTTGAAAATTACTACGCAATATTCCCCGTCTATTTTCGGCACGCGGCTCATTTGTCATCCGGCTTTTCCAATTCGGCCGGGAATAAACTTCCGGCAACGTTTTTCCAATGGCTAAGTTTCGCGCCTATCCCGGTATTGGTCGAACGTACGAAGTTTCGCTGCGACGATCTAAAGCTATGTCCACACTGAAGCAACGACGAGCAACTTTCAGTTGATGCTGTTGGTGCATCGATATTCCTTCGTAAATTATAGTGTTCTGATATGTAGACCGAATGGAACCGTTTGGAAATATCATTCGAGTCCGCGAGCGTTTCCTCGAATTTTCTTTGACCTGAAATGCACAGGCGGCTCGCTCTCTCCGGTAAACGCTGTCGCGCGAACTTGTAAATTATATCGTGCGGCTGAAAGCGACGTGTGTCCGACGTAGTGGGGTCTGTGAATAGCCGCGCGCGGTCAAACATTTTAATTTCGCGCGAATTGCCGGGGCCAGAGGTAGCCCGCATTTAATCCGCCAAAGCGAATAGGTCGCGAACGAGCTTCGGGCTTCTGATAGGTGCTCCAACGAGGTCGTGTGTTTTTCCCCCGTTAACCGAATAGAATTTGCCGACGCGCGACATCAGAAAGCTAACATTCTTTCCAGCTGGTATCGCAACATTTTCGTAATGATATCGCAGGAACCAGAAGCGTGTGCACGCGCTCGGCGCCCCTTCTCTTTCCTTCCCACTTTTCTCCTTTTTCTTCGTGCGGTATCGACGACAAGGAATTGGGTCAGTCGAGATTAAAGATGTCCGTTTTATTACGGCAGGCACAGTCTCGCCCGGTGCAAACGCAGCCCCCGACCCGTAGAAATCTTCCCTTGCACCCTCTGCCCCGGCTCCATTGTTCCGTTCTCCCGCGAGCTTCGATATCGCTGTGCTTTTCATTCTCTCCCGCACCGTTCCGTTCGGCTTCCTCGCCGGTTCCATTTTTCGTCGCTGCAATAACGCCAACTTTCGGCTCGACTTTCTTCTGTTCTTCTTTCTTCGCTCCTTTGCCGCTCGCGTGTTTTCCACCACGGATGCAATGCAGTCGGCCGCCACACCTCTCTCGTGCTTTTTCCGATTAATCACCGTTCCGTGACACCTGTCCTATCTCGCCCGTTTGGAATTCGATGAAGAACGCGCGGAACACGAGATACGTTCTAGTTGCATGCACATCGGATGCCCGAACTTCGAACGAAGCTTCCGGGGGTAGGATACCTACGAATCTAACTAGAAGGAACTAGAATCTTACTTGATTTTGGGTCGAAAAAATGGGTTTGCGACCCACGGCTTTTTGTCCTTATTTCAGCAGATTTTGGCCTGGGTGTGGGCTCATTCTAAAGAGGAAGGTTAAATGCAGCGCGTCCAGCTTATTACGTAACGAGATTATGTTTATATCTAATACATATTATGAGTGTCCAAAGTGGAGGAAAAATCGAGAAAAAATACCCGCAGATTCCAATGTATTTTTCGGACACTAAAGACTTTTTTGACTGCTGTAATAAGCTGGGCGCGCCGCATTGAACTTTCCTCTTTGGAATGAGCCCACACACCCAGCCCAAAATCTGCTCAAATAAGGACAAAAAGCCGTGGGTCGCAAACCCATTTTTTCGACCCAAAATTTAGTCATTTAGATTGTAACAAAAAAGGAACTAAAATCTTACTAGTTTTCGACCCAAAATCTAGTAAGATTCTAGCTCCTTTCTAGTTAGATTCGTAGGTGTCCTACCCCGTTAAGCGTTAAAAGAGAACAGGGGTTCGTCACTCACCTCTTCCCAAGCGAGTTGTTTGTTCGCGCCGGGGCGTAGATTCAAAATTTTCAGTTGCGCCGCTTTCAGAACTCCGTCCTGAGTGAACTCCACGTTAGGGTTTCCTTGATCATGCTCGACCGACACGTTCTTCAAGTACCTGGAAATGAAAACACCAGATTGCCGGTATACGAATCGCACTGCTTGCCCAGGCTCGTTTAAAATTCGATTCGGAAAGTTCAAAT
Source organism: Lasioglossum calceatum (assembly GCA_963966675.1). Taxonomy (NCBI): domain Eukaryota; kingdom Metazoa; phylum Arthropoda; class Insecta; order Hymenoptera; family Halictidae; genus Lasioglossum; species Lasioglossum calceatum. The sequence continues at coordinate 2,428,483 of OZ016548.1, forward strand.
TTCCAGGCTGTTTATTCTCGCAAACAAACGATGGCAAACTCGAACCAATTTATTGTTGGCGGAAATCCTGATAAAGAGTTACATGCACCTCGACAGATACCGTACCGGGCAACAGAAATTGTGTAATTACTTGAAAAACAGTTCTCCAGTGCTCCATCGAGACTCTCCGTAGCTTCCCTCGCATCCAATCTGCGTGTTTAAACTCAGATTCTGATTGTTCACGAAATCCTCGACTCCGTACGCGTAAACCTTCACCGCGGTTGTGATCTCGTTCACCAGACTCTTCGTGCTCGTGTCGAAATGCACACCTGAAATCAGGATTCACAGAAAATTGATTGCCGAGGCAATTGCTTTGGCCCGCGACGTGCTCGGAGCGCTACACTATCGCCAGATCAGGGGAATACAGTCATCGTCTTATATTGGGAGTACAAATTAATTCGGTCCGTTTTTTTGTGGTCAAAAATGCATTTATTTCAGAACAAACTGAATGAACAGATTAATCAAATTATTGTCTATCGCTGGCTACTATTTTTTCCCACCTCTCAGGCAATTTTCGAATTCCATCTCGAAGAAATGTCTCGTCTTTTGAGGCGATCCAAGTTAGGAGCCACTTTTCGATTTCTGCGAAATAAGTGAACCGGTGATCTGCTATACAGGGTGTCCCGAAATTCCTTCAACAGCCGGAAATGGGAGGTACCTGAGATCATTTGAAGCAACATTTTCCTTTGCAAAAATGTTATCCGCGGCTTTGTTTAGGAGTTATTAACGAAAAACACGGACCAATCAGAGCGCGAGCTAGACGCGAGTTGGCACAGTCGGCCAATAGACAGCTGGCGCGCCGGACCGACTGTGCCACCTCGCGTCTAGGTCGCGCTCTGATTGGTCCGTGTTTTTCGTTAATAACTCCTAAACAAAGCCGCGGATAACATTTTTGCAGAGGAAAATGTTGCTTCAAATGATCTCGGGAACCTCCCATTTCCGGCTGTTGAAGGAATTTTGGGACACCCTGTATACTATACGTATAGCATTGCGTTCACAATTCTACATGAAATATACGTGTATTAAAAAACCCGTGAAAAAGGGATTCTCCTATAAATGCATCTATCGCCAGATATGTAACTCGCGAGAAGAATTGATGGTATAGTTTCTTGTCAATCCCGATGCGCTCCAATAATTTTCACCGATTTTTATTCAAGCGTACCCGGTGTTACTCCATTGTTCCCGCGTTTTAGATTTCAAGCGGATGAAACACGATATCCGAATGACGAATTCACAGAAACAGTTTCGAAAATCGATGGAGGCCTGTACATACATACACAATACTATATAAACGGAACTGGCTGTTGGATACTGCTGTTCCGGCTTCAAATGCCGGAAAAAGAGGGGAAAGTTTTTTTTTCAATATCGCTACACGATCTCTTGATTCGAGCGTTTTTCTCGTGATATCGCCTTGTCCGGTTTTTGTACGATCTGGATTGATAACACAGTGGTGGCGCTACGCAATATCTATTATTGGAAAAATTGATGAATTCTTGGTATTTTGTAACCGTTTAGATTCTTTTCTGCAACTATGTATTTCTGAGGTGCGTGCGGAGATTAATGAATTGAGCATTCAAATCTGTCCACAGAGTATATCGTTACATTTTGTTTTCGAGACAGAGCGGGGAAAGAAGAGAAATTTTCTCGATACTGGAATTTCTCGAATGGACGATCGGATGTTTCGAATGGCCAGCTGTTGGAAAGAATCTATTCAGAAGTACGGCGAGAATCACGGAAATCGGAAATTGATGTCTTCCTCGAGATTCCATTGCCGCTGCCCTCCGTGAACGAATAAATTCATCGAATTCTATGGAACTGGAATACATCGCGCATTGTGCGTTTTGCCGAATTTTCTTCACTCCGGAGCGCGAAGCACGGAAGCGTATCGGAAAGATTTCTCGAACGATTTCCCGACGGCTACGAATATCCTGTGAAAATCCTCGCGGCATCCATTTATTGTTCGGCATAAATTCCATAATCTCTGTCGGGAGGTCTGTTTTAAGAACAAGTCTCTTCCGAGTACAGTAATCGCTCCCTCGTTGTCCTGAACAGTGCTACCATATTTTTCTCTCGCCAGGCCAGTGGCGGCTCAAGTCAAGTGGAGGCCCCAAGCGGTAAAAATTTTGGGGCCCTTAAACTCAAGTTAGAAATAGAAGTTGCAAGAAAACTCTCGTAAACTTTTTAACAAAAAAGAAAAGTAATGAAAAATTTCATACCGTTAGGCATTAAATAAATTTATTTAAAATTCGGGGCCCTATGGTATCCCGGGGCCCCACGCGGCCGCTTAGACCGCTTACCGTTAGATCCGCCACTGCGCCAGGCCCCTACCCTCTCGCCTCTCGCCACGCCACGCACCGTACCTCGTCTTTGCTCTCTTCCCACTAACGCTGGCGACAGCGTTTCCTTACCTGCTCCCACTCTTCCCACTAGTCGCTGACGCGACCGTACGCAAGCGTGTCGCCGCTGTCGCCAGCGTTAGTGGAAAGAGTGCAAAGACGAGGTACGGTGCACGGCATGGCGAGAGGCGGAAGGGTAAGGGGCCTGGCGAGAGAAAAATATGGTAGCACTGGCCCTGAATCGTGGGCACGATCGTTGTCCAGCGCCTACCCACTCCACTGCCTGTCAACGAGAGGATTAGGCCTGCGTGGATCTGGTCGCCAGATGTATCCCAGGACTGTCTAGACCCGCGCAGAACGGAGAACAATAGGAAAGGAATATGGCAAGGCTTTTGACTGAGAATGCTTTTTTTTGTCATTTAACTAGCCGTTTCACTAAAGACGCAGTCATAAATCAAAAATAGTGTCCGGGCACGGTCGTTGTCCGCTGAAACCCCCGGCCTTTGGACAACGAAGGAGCTTTTACTGTACAAGGATTCGGCTTTGTAATCATTACTCTGTACTAACTCTGTTGCGGTTGAAAATAGAAAATTCCCCGAATAAATGTACACGGACGAGCTTACGACAATCTTGCGGAACAAGTGCCATCGACACGGTGCAGTAGGTTTCGAGTAGCGCGCAGAAATGGCAGAAATGGTAGAAATGGAAATGAGCAGCCGAGCGTCACTCACCGAGCATTCCGACCGGAAACTGGCTGGGAGGCATCTGCCGATTCTCGATGACGCTTTGCGTGACCACCCACACGTAATTCTCGCCGGTCATCTTGTGATCTTTAGCGGCCTGCAGGATGCGGTAGGCTTCTTCCCTGGTGGCATAGAGGAGCATCACCCTGGACTCGCTCTTAGAAAGCTCGGCAAGGTCGGCCGCGTCTGTCACCAGCGTCGAGCTAAGTATCGTAAACTTGAAAGTATCTTGCATGTCCGAGATTCGCTCGCGAACCGCCTGCACGAAATCGTCATGGCCGGCTATCTGCGAAGTGACTAAGCTGAATTGATGCCATTTGTATCTCTCGAGGATACTCAGCATTGCGGCCGTCTGGTGCTCCAACGACGGTGCCAACTGCAGCTGCAGGTTGTTCTGCGATGCTCTCTGAAATAATCAAGAATATCCTTGCCTTCTATCGCGTTCGAGAATTCTCCTAATGCGCAACAGGATAGTCCAGTGGATATTTTTATCTTCGCTGTTTGTGAAAATATGAAGAAAAACTTTCACCAACGTGCAAGTCTCTCATAAAAAAGAACAGATAAAAATGTAAAGAAACGTACAGGAATTTACGACCGCACCGCACGATTTCTTCCTCTTGGACTCTCTAAAACGAAGTGGTGAAAGCTTAAGTCGGTAGGACCCTCAGAAATCTAACTAGAAAGGAAGTAGAATATTACTAGATTAAGGGTGGAAAAAATGGGTTTGCGGCCGGACGTTGTTTGTCCTTATGCGAGCATATTTAGGGTTGGGCGAGGGCTCAATCTAAAGAGGAAGGTCCATCACAGCCGGCTCTGGCCATCACACCAGTCAGAAAAAAGTCTTTAGTGGCAGAAAAATACATTGGAATCTGCGGGTATTTTTTCCCGATTTTTCCTCTACTTTGGACACTCATATTATTAGATATAAACATAATCTCGTTATTGTCATGACCAGAGCGGGCTGTGATGGACCTTCCTCTTTAGATTGGGCCCTCAACCAGCCCAAAATATGATCGTATAAGGACAAACACCGTCTGGCCGCAAACCCTTACTTCCACCCTTAATCTAGTAATATTCTAGTTCCTTTCTAGTTAGATTTCTGAGGGTCCTACCGCCTTAAAAGCAGTTCGAGGTATTCGATTGAAATTTTACGGGCCCGGGAATATTTGAGTATCCGTCTGTTTCGGATAAGTAGGAACATCGGAGGATTAGACGAGTACTCTTCGTGGATTTCGTGGGTAATGCGGAATTGATTTCTTCGGTGAAACAAGGTCTTACCGGAAAGCGTGTCAAGCATATCGCGAATAGAAACTCCATTAACCCATTCGGTGTTCTGGCTTTCTTAAATTTCAAACAGTGGATTTTTTCGGAAAATGGAAAACGGCCCCGGTAAGTATTACGTCGGAATAGACTCGCGGGAGGAAGAACTGAAAAGAGACTCACCCGTTCTAATCCGGAGTTGTCGGCGTTCCAGGCAATCACCGGAATTCCAAGATAACCGGCCAGCTGTAGAAAGTATTGAGCACTGGCGGTGCTCCGGCCATATTGTTCGTAATTCATCAGGTACAAGATGGCCGACACATTCATCGGCAGAAATTCCGTGCATAGCGAGTTGAGAATCGCTGCAACAGAAAAATGCGGAACCATTGTTATCGCCAGCCTTTTCACGATTTCCCACTGATTGATGAAGAAATTCCACTAGGCCTTTTCGAGCCCCGCTCGGTTCACATCTTCGAGTATATCACGATTTATTGGACTCGCGCTGTGTTCAACACCCGACATACTGTAACTACGTATAGATAATTTTCGAAAATTTTTCTTTTGCACGAAGACCCGCAGTCTACTAATCAGGGCTTCGGAGTCGGTAGACAAAATTCTTAACTCCGACTCCGACTCTACAAATTGAAAAAATATGTACTCAAAATAATTAAGAGTTGTAATAAAACTGAATAAATAGTTGAAATATTGTATTAAAGTCTAAGAATATGGAACAGATAACTCTGATACAACACAACACTTGTTCGTTACTTTCTCACTTTCAGGAAATAGTTCGAAAATACTACTGCCATAACTTTAACTGTTTCTCTTCTACATAGTGCCGAGGTATATACAGGGTGTCCCAAAATTCCTTCAACAGCCGGAAATGGGAGGTTCCTTAGATCATTTAAAGCAACATTTTCCTTTGCAAAAATGTTATCCGCGGCTTCGTTTAAGAGTTATTAACGAAACACACGGACCAATCAGAGCGCGGCCTAGACGCGAGGTGACGCAGTCGGTCCGGCGCGCCAACTGTCTATTGGCCGACTGTATCAACTCGCGTCTAGGCCGCGCTCTGATTGGTCCGTGTGTTTCGTTAATAACTCTTAAACGAAGCCGCGGATAACATTTTTGCAAAGGAAAATGTTGCTTCAAATAATCTCAGGAACCTCCCATTTCCGGCTGTTGAAGGAATTTTGAGACACCCTGTACATATACAACACGTCTATACTGTAGATCGAATATTAGCAATTTATTTATGTATACATAAATCTATTAATGATTTATAAACAAAAGAGCCAGAGTTGGAGTCGATATATTTTTTTCTGACTCTGACTCCGACTCCGGGAGTCGATACATCGCTTTTTCTAACTCCGGCTCCGACTCCAGTGATCAGCAATTGCTCCCAAACTCCGACTCCGAAGCCCTGCTATTAATATGCAATATGTCTAACTTTCGTCCGTAATAAGTGCGTAAGTCGAGGACTTGTTGTATCTCTTGGCATAAACGAAATGCATAGTTGCAAAAGCGATACGATAATATTGAAAGGAATGGCGTGGAAAAAATGTTCTCGGCCGAACGAAATGGCCGCCGCGCCGATTCTCGCACATTGCATCGTAACAACGGGAAGGAATTGAGTAGAAACGAGCAATTCTGGTAAACGAATTCGCGTTAATTGTTATCCGTACCGTCGCGTATGCTCGGTGTTATCTATTAGCGCAATATATTGCGGTTCTTGGCCGATAGCAGAACTAAATGGTTTCTATCGGGCGTTTAACGGCTGGCCGGCTTTTACCGGCAGCTACAATAAACATTACGGTTGGAAAAGGAATAAAACGAGCATTCGTTGGTAGAGAGAGAGAGAGAGAGAGAGTGAGCGTGTGTGCGAGAGTCTGGCACGCCGCGCTGTCTCGGTTGATCAGCGGCGATCAATTTTACAGCAAAATGAAACCGTGACTCGTCGGATTTGACACCCCCCCGACGCAAAGCAATCAACCAAGAAAAATGAAGATGGAAGGGGAACGAGTGGAAGCCAGCTTATTCGTTACGCGTCGAAGCTGCAATTTCCGCGGCCGAGACGCTGCGCCGGGAAATTCTTCCTGATTCCAGGAATACTCTAATTCGCAAATAATAGAAACTGCCAGTTCCTGTTCCCTTAGAACGTTTTGCAGTAATCTCACGAAACGGCCAGTCTCGTAATTGCAAGCAGCGTAGATAAAAGCGTACAAGTAGACACACATATTACACGTAACGATAATCATTGAACATTCTATAAAGCAAAAGTAATTCGATAAAACAACTACATAGAATAGAAACGATTTATGAATATGGTTACCAGCCAACCGTATACCATACCTGACAACCAATTTGGCAACTAATTCTAATCACTAATTTATACCAACAGATTCTATTGATCTCGCCACCACGCATATTTGAGTCTGATAATCCGATAGAATTTAATTTGTTTGTGCAGTTGTTACTTTGTGACAGAAACTGATTATACGCTGGTATTCCTGACCATCCGCGTGCCGCGTGCTGCATTCCTGCGGCGCATTTATGGTCAAGAAATTCCCTTAGCTGAGCCGGAGCTCGTGTAAGGCCGCAATTACAGTGGACCCGTTTCAGCCGACGTCCGACGTTGTGTCTCTTTTTCGCACGCTTGAAAAAAGGGACAGATGCGTCGAACATCGGCCAAATCGGACGAAAACGGGTCCACTGTAAGCGCGGCCTAAGGGTGCCTTTATACCGAGATCCGCGGCGGACTTGAGTCCGCGGCCCCGGTCATAAATTTCCAGCGCGTTGACGGGGCCTGCAGTGCCCCGCTACGCGTGGCACAAAAAAAAAGGTCTCTCTGGGCTCCACGGCTTCACGGTACGTTAAGTTTAGGGAAACGATAGCTTCCCTCTAAAGCGGTAGGATACCTTCAGATTGTAATTAGCAAATAACTAGAATATGTTGCTAGAAAACTTGGGTTTGCGAATTTTGGCTTCTTGTCCTTATAGGAGCAAACACACCATGTAAAAATTTCATACGGCACACCTAGAGATCGCGATTTCGTCCAAATTGCTCACCGTGTTCTAGAGATCGCGGTTTTGGACGTGTACTAAAATACACGTGTACACGTGGCACGTGAACCGTGTATGTAGTACGAATTTAAGGATCCGTGAATGCGGATCCGTGTACACGGATCTGCGAATACGAATCCGTGTACACGGATCTACGAACACGGATTCGTATTCGCACAGATTTATTTTTATATTTTTGTATTTAAGGATCCTTAAATTCGTACTACATACATGGTTCACGTGCCACGTGTACACGTGTATTTTAGTTCGCGTCCAAAACCGCGATCTCTAGTACACAGTGAGCAATTTGGACGAAATCTGTGTCTAAATGAAACAACTTTTTCTCCCTATTTTTTCTATATTCTTTGGTATGCTTTCATTATAATTTGGTATGAGAAAGTCCCTTCCAACACGCGTTGGCCACGCGTTTTCCTTCGCGTTTTTCGTCGGACGGTGGACATAAAGTAATTCATGCTCGTCAAAGCAGCTAATCTTTACAACAGCCTCATTCGCAAAGTCAACCAGTGGCCGCTCTTGCCCGTAATAAAATTGACGTGCTTAGGGCAGAGGGCTAACGGACGACCGGTACAACGCCTTCTACCTTCATTATTGCCACGTGCCCCATACCTCGCCGAGTGGCAAAACTTACCTGAATGATCTCAATGCAGTACTCCTTTTCGGAGCCATTCATTTTGAACAATCTAGGAGATAAATAATAACTGTTAGGTGTTTACGGATAGGAATTCTGATGTCGAATGTTTTCACTATAAACTCCCAAAAACCCATTTTCATCGATTTGCTAAATCAACATTTCATCAAAAGATCATTTCGCGTCCGGCGATTTCGGCAATTGTAAGTGCCCGCGAAAAAATCAAAGTGACATGCACTTACTATGAACGGTATTAACCTGTGCACACCGCACACTCGGAGTGTACGACACCCCAACAACAGTTTAGGTAAAACAAACGCTGTCCTAAAGAATATTCAGCGATCTTATGGACCCGGAATAACAAACAATTCAATAAAGATTGCTGAATAATTTTGCTGAATATTCTTTAGGGCAGCGTTTGTTTTACCTAAATTGTTGTTGGAGTGTGCAGCGTGCACAGGTTAATACCGTTCATAGTAAGTGCATGTCACTTTGATTTTTTCGCGGGCACTTACAATTGCCGAAATCGCCGGACGCGAAATGATCTTTTGATGAAATGTTGATTTAGCAAATCGATGAAAATGGGTTTTTGGGAGTTTATAGTGAAAACATTCGACATCAGAATTCCTATCCGTAAACACCTAACAGTTATTATTTATCTCCTAGATTGTTCAAAATGAATGGCTCCGAAAAGGAGTACTGCATTGAGATCATTCAGGTAAGTTTTGCCACTCGGCGCGTGGCCAACGCCGTGTTGGAAGGGACTTCCTCATACCAAATTATAATGAAAGCATACCAAAGAATACAAAGACAATTTTTTAAAAAATAGGGAGAAAAAGTTCTTTCATTTAGACACAGATTTCGTCCAAATTGCTCACCGTGTACTAGAGATCGCGGTTTTGGACGTGAACTAAAATACACGTGTACACGTGGCACGTGAACCATGTATGTAGTACGAATTTAAGGATCCTTAAATACAAAAATATAACAATAAATCTGTGCGAATACGAATCCGTGTTCGTAGATCCGTGTACACGGATTCGTATTCGCAGATCCGTGTAGTGAACGGTTTGTGGATCCGTGTACACGTATTATAATTTTTACATGGTGTGTTTGCTCGTATAAGGACAAGAAGCCAAAATTCGCAAACCCAAGTTTTCTACTAACATATTCTAGTTATTTGCTAATTACAATCTGAAGGTATACTACCGCTTTAGAGGGAAGCTATCGTTTCCCTAAACTTAACGTACCGTGAAGCCGTGGAGCCCAGAGAGACCCTTTTTTTTGTGCCACGCACAGCGGGGCACTGCGGGCCCCGTCAACGCGCTGGAAATTTATGGCCGGGGCCGCGGACTCGAATCCGCCGCGGATCTCGGTATAAAGGCACCTTAATGCGTCGCACTCGATCGTGAATAAGAGTCGGAAAAATTCTTTTTCATCTTGCATAATTTGCCGCGTATGAACTTTAACCGTAAATAAATTTCGTAATCTCCTAACGTAATTTCGTACTGTGCCAACGATATGGTTCACCACCTGCTCACGAATTCTGCTTAGGTCCACGGTTCCGATACAGTATCGTAAACCGTAAGCAATGCGCGTTCCGTCTTTGAATTAAGAACACATGATCGGAGAGGTAGTCGACCGTGCACAAGGGATAACGCAGTCTTTGATCAACGGCGTTCACCTCCGTCGCGCGGCGAAGTTCCTTACGAACTACGAAGCAGCTGGCCTGTTTGCCAATTAATTAGAACGAGACACGAAAACCGTGACCCCGTAACGGGGGAAAGTGAACTCGAAAGTGAATGCGACATTGTGGAACCAGCGAAATAGTATTTTTCAATTGGAAGGAGGTGGTATCATTTTAGGTAGGCAGACACCGGAGTTGATTGGATGCATATCGCGTCGTGTCGCTCGCCGGGGCGCCGGGTGACCATCGCGAGAGCTGTCTGCGTGGCGAATATACAGGGTGTCCCAAAATTCCTTCAACAGCCGCAAATAGGAGGTTCCTGGGATCATTTGAAGCAACATTTTCCTTTGCAAAAATGTTATCCGCGGCTTTGTTTAGGAGTTATTAACAAAAAACACGGACCAATCAGAGCGCGAGCTAGACGCGAGTTGACACAGTCGGCCAATAGACAGTTGGCGCGCCGGACCAACGCGCGTCTAGCTCGCGCTCTGATTGGTCCGTGTTTTTCGTTAATAATTCCTAAACAAAACCGCGGATAACATTTTTGTCAAGGAAAATGTTGCTTCAAATGATCTCGGGAACCTCCCATTTCCGGCTGTTGAAGGAATTTTGGGACACCCTGTACACGAGCTTCGAGTAAATATCAGAGAGGCTTGGTCGCAGAACGTAACTGCACCGGATATTAAACTCTCGACCAATTAACACGCGCGAAGTTGGCACGCCTAACTGGCAGGTAGTCGATTAGAACTTGAAAACGTAATGGACGTTTCCGAGGTTGAAAGAAGAATGGTCTCCTGGTCGCCCCGCGCCGCTGGAACTCTCCGATTGCCGAATGAAAAATAATTTATATTTTTAACCAAACTCGTTTGCTATATCTCGATGCGTTTCGATATGCTGAATAATTTCCTTAGCTGTTTGACGTTGTGGTAGCTGATTATAATAATCGGCTGCCGAAATTGGTGCGGAGACAAGCACTGCATTAGATCTCTCGTGACCTACGCGTAATCTGGATTATAGCGCACGTAATTAATTACGATGGCAAGTTAGTTATAGGCTCAAGGCGATTCGAGCATAAATTCCATGTTTACTTGTGTATTGGCAAACCTCTCACCACTTCAGTCAGAAGTTATATCTGCAACGAATCGACAGCGTGTGATATATTTACTATACAGGGTGTCCCAAAATTCCTTCAACAGCCGAAAATGAGAGGTTCCTGACGTCATTTGAAGCGACATTTTCCTTTGCAAAATTGGCCGCCGCGGCTTTGTTTAGGAGTTATTAACGAAAAACACGGACCAATCAGAGCGCGACCTAGACGCGCGTTGGTCCGGCGCGCCAACTGTCTATTGGCCGACTGTGTCAACTCGCGTCTAGCTCGCGCTCTGATTGGTCCGTGTTTTTCGTTAATAACTCCTAAACAAAGCCGCGGATAACATTTCTGCAAAGGAAAATGTTGCTTCAAATGATCTCGGGAACCTTCCATTTCCAGCTGTTGAAGGAATTTTGGGACACCCTGTATAGGATGATTCGAACTGCTATTCGAAATAGTTATTTAACGTACCGATACGAAAATGTTTCACTGAGGTAAAAAACCGGGAAATACGAGAGTCCATTCAAATATAGAAACTGTTTTTCCGTTTTCCAAGCATATTTGTTGTCATTTAATGTTTGCGGCAACCGTATAGAAAAATGGAAAACCGGCTTTGGGATAGTTGGGACGGATGCCGTTGAAAATATGTACAAAGCGATCGCCGCGAGAGCGTTAAGTATTCTAGAAACGAGAAGTACATTCGAAATAGTTGAATGTTATCTTCGCGGAAATCCGGTGTCATTTGGCCTCCATTTTTCCACCTGTAGCTTTAACTTTGTCGCTTTAACGAGTTCCCTTTGTTCCGCCCATCCGAAGCTGATCTGTTGCGCATTATGCCGGCCTGGCGCGCCTCGCGTTATCCCTCGTCGCTGATAAGCACGCTACGATCAATTAAAAATGTCTCGCTGAAATTCATCGATTAAACGCAGTTGGTTAAATGATCCGCAGCGAGCTATGTGACGAAAATCAGCCAACCGGAGAATCTAGTGCAAAATATTCCGGCGCAACGCTCCGGAACGAAAATAAAGCGAACTCGGCGAGTAAACAGAATTAAAGGCGAATATTCGTCACCCGCCACAGCTCTGGTTTCCAAGTCACGTTTACCCTGGCTAAGCCGGCACATACACAGAGATATCTGGCAAGGTCATCGGCCGTCTCCCGTTGCTAAACGTTAAGCCGCACGTATTGACCAGTCGTGGGAGACTTTTGGCGGAACATGGCCCGGGACGTTATTTTCAACGTTCCGAGCAGTGTTCACTCGAATCGAGGGGAATACCTCGGGGCGTGGGTTACCCCCTCTCCCTTTCTCTTTGTCGCTACCGGATTAGTCACGGTGACGTTGTGACACGCGCGCGACAGAGACGAAACGCGTCACGTGAGACCGGGCCATGGCGGAAGCATGGGGGAATAGCACCGTAGAAAGGGAACGGCAGAGTGGGAGACAAGTCTTAATCTGGCGACTCCAGTTTCGGGGGAAGGAGAAGATGTAACCTCGTTGGGAGTGGTCGCAGGATCGTGCTGTCGCGTTTCCTCTAGTTGTTCTATTCCCTTTCCCTGTCCGAGCTCGAGGTACTTAATGGTAGGGGACGAATGGGGATGGGTTGTGGAAATTTAAGCGTTGCGATTTTAGTGAAAGAACCCCGCACTAAACCACGTGAAATGGGTCCTCGGCGGAAATGACTGAATTTGAAATATGTTGTACCTTTTGGGTCACTGAACAAATGTATGTCAGGCAAAATGTCAAAAAATGGACAGCTTCGTTGTTTCAACCCTTCACAAGCCTGAGGTCAGACCAGCATATCACTTTCGGATCAATGCGGTTACCGTTATAAGGGAGCAATATGAATTTTTAGTGAACAAAATGGTTAAAGAATAATTGTTTATGAAAGTATTGTTTAAACAATTTGAAAATGTCATTATTTGCAAGAACTGATTGATGATTTAAAGTGAAACACTCAATATCATTGTTTCTGTTTAATAGTATTTGTTTATTCATAGTTAAGGGTCCGTCTACTGGAATAGGTTTCACTATCAGTTATTTGTTTATTGCTTGTTTTAAAACAAATAATGCGTTAGGAAAGCGCTGTCCGTTATGATTTTTCCCACTTTAAGGGTGTAGATCTGGCTCGAGCGAGAGTGTCGTGGCACACTCGCACACCGCTAGACACTGTATACGTACACGAGGTTGCAAGGGTCCGGCTTCTGACGAATCACGTCTCGCTAATGCACATTTGGGGCCCCTACGTAGTCACAATCGCTAGATAAAAGATCAATCTAGGGGGGGTGTATCCCAAGTTGGCATACTTTTGCGTTTTCGAGGCGTAATTTGCATTATTCGGCTGCATTTGCGGAGTCGTGGCTGTGCGACAGTCCTGCCACCTATCGGTAGCTGTCAAGCGAAATCCCACGACAGCCCACATGCTGCCGAATAATGCAAATTATGCCTTGAAAACCGCAAAATTAAGCCAACTTGGGATACAACCCCCCTAGATTGATCTTTTATCTAGCGATTGTGACTACGTAGGGGCCCCAAATGTGCATTAGCGAGACGTGATTTGTCGAATGCCGGGCCCTTGCAATCCTCGTCTAGAAAGGTTTGGTTCCGTGAAATTACAGTTCCCGCGTTACATACATTTGTCCAGTGAGCCAAAAGGTACAACAAATTTCAAAGAGGACTAAAGAATTTTCGCCGAGGGCCCATTTCACGTGGTTTAGTGCGGGGTCCTTTAACCGAGCGATACTGTACATTAGGGATGTGCGGGTATCCGAAATTCGAGGCTCGGGCGGGTAGTCTGTTTCGGGTGAGATCGAGAAAAGTGATCCGCACATCCCTACCGTACTCCTTTCCTCGTTGTAAGTACCTGTTGGACTGGGCGTGAGCGACATCATGGTCCATCTGACGCTGTCTTTCGTGAATATATACTTGTCGAGAAAGTCGAATTTCGTCTTGCGGGGCTTCTTGAGGTTGCCGATTGCTTGGTTCGCCGCTTTCGTGTACTCGCGCACGCCGAAATTCGTGTGCGGCACTACAAGCCCGATGTACAACGTCGGCAAAGAATTGTTGCGACTCCTAGAGGTCTTGGAAGCTGTAGCATCGCCGACCGTTGACCTCCACTCGCAACTGGTGGAGACCACGAGCGTGCCAACCACCAAAAACAGCTCGACTCTCATCTTTCCTCCTCTTCCGCGGTCCTCAGTTTCGTATCATTCGTCCGACCCGCAATTATCTCAGTCCAGATTCGCGAAAAGATAGAAACATCATTGCCACCGTGTATTCCCGGGCCTGAAAGGCAGCCAGGAATCCTCGAACATCCTCGGGCGTGTTCTCGACGATTTATCTCTTTGCATGGGCGAACGTATCTTGATAGATCACGCACAATCGAAAGCTCTTTGGAGTCTCTTCTCTCGTCACCGATGGAACGAACATTTAATTAAAGTAACCGATGGCAGTAGCGGGATAGTTGATGTCGCGCGAGTTCGCAGACACTTCCAGCATCTTGGACACTTTGGATGTTGATGAATGCTTCTCGTTCGAATTATGTGCTCGGTTGATCTGCAGCTTACACATCGGGGGTTTTCAAGATTCTACTGCAACGACGGCGCTGCTTAGTCGAACACAGCTTCTCGAACACACGCGCAGGTCTACTGATTCAACTGACTATTTTCAAACGATTACTTTCTACGTTTCGACGGAGGAAGACGACATTTGATTTCTCAGTTACACGGCGGTGAGCGTTGTTCTCTGGATACTTGGTTAGATCGCACGAGGCAATCAATAATTCGGAAGACACTGCAAAAAGAATTTCACTGTTTACGTCGCAGTATAATTTTTGGACTTGATCGGTGTTGTTGGCGAAGCCTCGGGTAGCTGATCGAATCGAATTTAGATTAGATTTTCGCGGGTGCGTTCTACCGCGAGTCGGTTTCAAATCGAGGGAAACTCATTACGAGCGGCCGCCCGGTCGAAAGTTTCGTTGGTACAATCCACCATGCCCCTCGCGGAGCCCCGATAAGATTGGCTGGAAGTAATTACGGGGCCCTCAATTAAGCCGACGCCCGATAATTTCGTGCGAGGATCTGGAGCGTCAGAATCACAACGAAGCTAATTATTGAGATTTTCGTCAGGCTGGTTGACAGGACTCGCCGTCCCGTGTAATTCCACATTAATTGGTAATTACGGAAACCTATCAGGCAGGCGCCACTTTTCGACAGCTGTTCTCGTTCCTTGCGCTTTTTTTATATTAATTTTTCTTTGCTCTCTTAAAACCCCCCGTTCTTTTTTTTTTCACTCATCGATGTTATCACTGTGCGATCGCTCGTCTATCTGAAATGCGTATATCGACTTCCTATGGGGCGTTGCGTATTCAAAAACTGCAAGCTACATCGAAAAAGTAGTTTAATAATTCTATCGAGCGATACGTTCTTCGAAGCTATCGCGTACCGTTTGTATTCGAGACTTTTAAGGAAGATCCTGCTGATTTCTGTATGAGAATTCCGTAGAATACTTTGGGCAACGTCGACGAAACGGTTTTACTGTTGCTATTTTTCACGACGCCACGGTTCACCCCCCTGAGATGGATAAGTTCCCGTTCGATTGCCAGTGAAAATCTTTCGTTATCGGCGCGGCGGCGTTTCGGTGCGCCCCGCGGGGAAGCTATTTCTCTCGAGACCAGCGGAAACTGCAAATACATTGAAAATGCCAGTCACGTGGAGAATTTACATATGCCGTCGACGTGTGCTTGGAAGCCCGGCTACCCCTATTAGATGTCTCGCGCTTGTTTACGAGTAAGGCGAAATTTATTTGCGAAATTCTTGTAGAGGGAGGATCTATTTACTTTTGAATTACCCGCGCTTTAACGGTTCCGATTGAACGAGGGAAACATCGCTGCTCGGTATCTGGTTGCGAGTATTCCGAACTTTATGCCGACGTGATCCGCGTGCACCATATATTTTTTCCAATTTACCAACAAATTGGAAAATTCAGTGAAAATTCTATGTGAGATAGTATATACGTGAAATACTACACGTGTACCCGTTGTATTTCAAATGACACGCACCACAAAGCATGTAAATACTATACACCTGTGTTGTTATTAATACCTGTTATTAATACCGCGACCCACGAATTTTTACTTTTTTACCACGCTTATATTAGCTTGCCGAGTTGCCGTTGTTGTATGCGTCAAACCTTGAAATCGAATTTTAAACCACTTCCTGATCAGCTAGAGACATGAAACTTTGAACATAGTCCAGAACTGGATGACAATGCAATATTAAAAAACAAATTTTTAAAAAAACTGTGCGTCTAGGAGAAAAAGAATTTTAATATTAACCATCACACCTTGCCCCGGACGCCGGTAGTACGTCATCACATTCAGCGATCCCCACTCCGCGCGCCAGCGCTCCCTACTCCACTACGCGTTCCCACTCCGACTCATCCCCACTCCACTGGCCCACTTTGCACCGAAGAAGCTCAGTGTGGTTGTGACGTTCCGTTCATTCAGTTCTATTTCGGACAATTTCAAGAGACGTTGTCTCTCGGAGTCATCCCCTCATTCTATCTCGCGTTCCATTTAGAAAAAGACCAAAAAGTCGAAAATAAAAAATATAAAAAAGAACTTTTTAAAAACCACGCTTATATTAAAATGCACTAAAAAGGAGGAAATAATTTTTTTAGACATTAGTGACTATAAATAAAAGCGTTTAGCGCCCACGAATACTACGTCAATATAGTTTAGCGCTCCACGCTTTTATTTATAGTCACTAATGTCTAAAAAAATTATTTCCTCCTCTCTAGTGCATTTTAATATAAGCGTAGTTTTTAAAAAGTTTTTTAATATATTTTTTTATTCACTTTTGCCGACCGCTACGGGACGTCAAACTTTGCGACGGCCCGGTATAATGTTGATCCTTGTTTACAAGTGGGGAACTGGCGTTAACAGGATGGGGCACACACGATATCAAGGATATATACCCGAGTCTGTTTACTCGGGACTCCAAGTCAAGTTTCCCTGTCCCAAACGAACGGCGCGGCGCGGCGGAATTGCCAATGGAGAAGCGAGGCTGTGGTTGGCCGGGGAAAGATAGCGAGTTTGTTAAGAAACTGGGGGACTCGGTTGCGCACTGTCGTTGTAGAAACTCGCGTTCGATATGGTCAGTAGAATTAACTGTGGATCTCAGTTTTCCGGAGGCAGGTGCTGGCTTTATCCGAGTAGTTTTCTCTAAGCCGGACGGATTGAGGCGATTTGGAGGAAGTTATTTTAAAACGGAGAAACCCTGTCACACACACACACACAAGCTTTGTCTTTTAACACACTACGGCGGGTGTTCCGTTCTTTATTCGGGGCTCGATAGAATCGTGGAGCTTTCTCGCAGATTCATCCAAGGGTCGGGGAAGAGGTGTCCAAAAATCGTTCAGGAGCGCTTAAAATAATGAACTTTCCAGCTCGCCGGAGTCAATTATTCAATCAGCGCATCGATCACCGGAAATTGTTCCGAGCCGAACACAGACTGCCATAAATCACGGTAGGCGGGAATTCATCGGTACGAAATCGATTCACGTCAGCAACAGGCAATTCGGAAGTGAAAGTATGGCCGTTCCAGACGAAAGTTCGAGCGGCGTGCGGTATCTTTCGCGAGTATCACGGAAACGTGCCGGGAACGATCGACCTGTCGTTCCAAGCGAACAGCGTCACGTCCTACGATCGGAGAATATTAACGGATACATATATCGGCCGATGCTATAACGTTGCCACGTAATGATCAATTTCCCCATCTCGGTGAAGCGCATTTTCACGGGCCGCCGCACAGTGGTCCAGTTTGAAAAATCGTGACCCATTTGGTTATAACTTTTGAACCAGTAGAGATATTGCAATGAAATTTTCACTAAAAATATTTAAAAAATAGTCATTTTTAACTATAGGTAATTAAAATTTTTTTGCATTTGTTAAACAATAATTTTTTATTAATTTTCATCGATTTTTTAAATTTAAAAATAGAATTCTTTTATATAATCTTACACAGTATTTTTTACTTTCTAAGTATGAATTTTTTATATTAATGTTTCATACTTGTAACGTTTTATGGAATACGTAAAATATAAATTCGAGAAATCTTGTTGCAATTAACACATACTAAAATTACCGAAGAGGCAAAAATGCATCACAAGCGTGTCAAAGATATTTTTTATATTTTTTTATTTAAAAAAAATTTTTTTTTAAAATTTTTTTTTAAAGTTA
Source organism: Lasioglossum calceatum (assembly GCA_963966675.1). Lineage (NCBI taxonomy): Eukaryota > Metazoa > Arthropoda > Insecta > Hymenoptera > Halictidae > Lasioglossum > Lasioglossum calceatum. Next base: position 2,446,587 of record OZ016548.1, read on the forward strand.
AAAACTGCTTATCTGTACCATAATATAAACTAATGAAGTGCCTGTAACCTAAACAGTTTCCTAACGAGCGGAAGGCACTTATTCCTGGTTCGTTTGTATCGTTCCTGGCGGAGTTTCGTTCATCCCGCGCGCGGGATTGATGCATTCAAACAATAATAACTCAATTTGGGGGAAACATGTGGAAAATGTTTTTATGGGATCTTGTAGGGGAAGGAATGCCGAAAATTTTCCGATATGGTAGAGAGGTGGAAATTGCTGCGAGTAGATAGATATCCTCTATCAATTAAAGACAATCGTAAGAATTTTTCATCATTTTTTCAGATCTACTTTATTAATATATTCTATACAGTAAATATTAATTTAAGCTATGATTTCTCACCGTCGAAGAATGCTTTTTATCGAGAAATAAACCTCCAATCAAAATATTAAATGGTATCGCCATGGTTCTTAGAAGAATATAGGCAATTTCATTGGAGAAAAAACATCATTTCTCGATTGCTCGACTTTGAGATTCATTCTCTCTGAAACTTTTTTTTCAATTTCATTAATATTTTATTTTTGAGATATATGGACATTTAGGAACAAGAATCCGTTAAGTAGAAGTCGATATCTGAAAGTTGATTTTTGGCCAAATGGGTCACGATTTTCCAAACTGGACCACTGTGCGCCGCGCCGGCAAAAAATCGATTCTCATAAAAAAAGTGATTTCTGTATTGCCTAAAATAATTTTTCGAAAACAAGTTGTTCAACATCGAGGAATATGGGCTGAACGGCGCGCAGCCCCTCGTTCCGCGTCTTCGAGTGCAATGGGTTGGCTGGCGAAGCGCAATCTTCCCTAGGATAGATCAGATCGAATCTATCCGGGCCTGGGAAAAATGCTGGTAACACGATTCGTGGAAATATCCCGGTGTAGATGACACCCTGCTGGTTCTCGCCGCTGCTCGTCGCTTCGGCTTCCCGTCTGAATTATCGGATAGGACGCGGTTCAACGGAGGGACATTCCCGCTCAGTGGAAGATACTTTTTAAGTAGCTCGATAAGATCCCACTACGGGAATTTCGGCTAATCTGATATTTCAGGGACACCCTTTACAAGCCTTCGACGTAAAAGCGGCTTGACGTATCTACCCTTGAATAGCTATTGCAAACGCGAGGAGACTTAATTTGGGAAATGCTCGCTAATTGCAATTGATCAGGGCGTCGCCGTTACAATTGGAATGCATCGCTGCTCGCATAGAATTACGGGTTTCAAAATATTAATTACATTGATGGCACCGTTGTTTTCATAATCCGCAAAGCTTCGAAACAATGGTTCGATAACTGAATCGATCTTCTTTTACCGCGAAATCTGAATACTTGTTACGTGAAAATACTTTCGATGAAATATTTTCTATTCTCCTATCCGAGCAAAGAACTTTTATTTTCTCAAAGAACGACAGAAACTTGTTCAACGATCCCAATATTAAAGTAGCTATTATCCCGAGAACGGCGAAATGGATTTAACCGTGGACGTACGCGAGAAACGTGACAGATTTAGTATCGGCTGAAATGAATTTCTTGGCCAGCAGGATTTCCCAATACAAGCAGAACTTGTTCGTCCGAAACGCGACAAGTTTGCTCCGGTAATTGGAAATGGGATTGCCGATGCGTCACGAACGTAAGAAATTAAACACCGCGAATCGATAGTTCACGGACAGACATCAGTTCCGATGCTTTAGGACGTATGGCCGTTTCCGCGGCACGAACCGCCCCGCCGGAAACCGTCTTATCCTCGGCCTCCGTGCCGACAGAAAAATGATCTCGGCGAACTTTTCTGGCGCACTGTTTCGACAGTTATCACCGCCGCCATATTTTACGAATCACAGTTTTCGTTTCATAAAGCACGATTATTCCGTACACGGTTCGCTGACTGCAACATTGTGCCCCGCGAAGTATCTTAAAAATATTTGAAAATTATATCTGCGCGGGATTCGAACAATTGCGGATGCAATAAATTCAACTGGAACCGCTTGACCGTTCCATCAGACGATTGTTCCTCGCGACAACAGGCATCTCTAAGAAAATCCTGCTTATGGCGCTGAATCGTGGAAGAGGATTTGCGGCCCACAATTATCTGTCCTGGTCAGAATTCCTTTCCGTGGAGTGTAGAGAACGCACGCACACAGGGAGAGAAGGGTAGTTTCGCGCGGTTTATCAGCCAGAACGGATCTGAATTGAAACCGGCCCGCATAAAGAAGCTTTCGCGACATATCGCATCATCTCCGCGTGTCCACGCACGCGAGCCGACTCCGTGGTCCAGGATAATCCCCTTTAACATACCGTTGTCCCAGTGCTCGACTTTCTCTCCTCCCGAAGCGACGCGACTCTTTTTGTTGTCTCCAGAGTCGTCGGATTAAAAGACTCGTCTCCCACTCTACCCTTCCCCTTCTTCGACGTTGCTCCGCCACGGCTCGATCACGTGACTAGTCCGGTATCTGGAGAGGGAGGGTAACCCCTCGCAGTCCCCTCGAGTCGCGTCAATTCCCCTGATTCGGCGCCCGTGGCCCGTGGTCGCCTCGTCTAGGCTCGGCGGGAATACAGGGTGTCCCAAAATTCCTTCAACAGCCGGAAATGGGAGGTTCCTAAGATCATTTGAAGCAACATTTTCCTTTGCAAAAATGTTATCCGCGGCTTTGTTTAGGAGTTATTAACGAAAAACACGGACCAATCAGAGCGCGACCTAGACGCGAGTTGGCACTGTCGGCCCGGCGCGCCAACTGTCTATTGGCCGACTGTGCCAGCTCGCGTCAAGGTCGCGCTCTGATTGGCCCGTATTTTTCGTTAATAACTCCTAAACAAAGCTGCGGATAACATTTCTGCAAAGGAAAATGTTGCTTTAAATGATCTCAGGAACCTCCCATTTCCGGCTGTTGAAGGAATTTTGGGACACCCTGTAGAACCGGAAGACGAAGAACGGTAGGAGCATCCCCCTGGTTATCCTAACCGCGGCCGAGCCGGATTACGTTCGCAAAGGATAACGATCGCGGGTCAATTCGAAGGGTTCAATTATCCAGGGACCATACTTTCCCTTCCTGCTTTTCGCCCTCGATTTCTGTCGGGAATAGAAACGTCGAGTCAGTCGGGATAACCTATCCTCTTCCTCTAGACCCCCGCGCCCGGTTTGCTCCGGTTTCTCGTTTGACCCTTCGCAAAATACCGTTCGGCCGACTACATCCCCGCCCATCGAACCTTCCTCCAGCTCCTCCAGCTGCTCCTCCATCTCGGCCGAGTCCGAGGAATTCTTCGATAGTGTTGAGATTAGCCGCCGACAGAGGTATAGCGGCCGCGTAAAAGGGATAAATCACGGTTGGGTTATCGAGGTTTATGCCGATTCACCGACCTGACTGGCCACTTTTCCCGTTACCTAACCCGGAATCGGGGGGTTGTTCGTGTTCCCCGGCTGTCTACGGAGCGCGCGTGGCTCTTTCGATGACGAAGATTGAGCAGTGTTGTGTTCGCGAACAGTTTTTTAGCGGGGAGAAATTTGCTCGGACGTTGACAGATGACTAATGTTTTTCGATTGCGAACGAGACCGTGTATCACCATCATCCCTTCACGGGTTTATTTGGCCCAGCGGTTTCGAGAGCGGAGACGATCACGAAGCTTCGCACAATTTTATACATGTACAGTAAATTCTCTATAGTCGCAAACAGGGCGTGTACGATAGTCGCAAATAAAATATCCCCTCCAACTCAATACACTGATCTCGGCTCGGTATATCGGTGTGAACCACTACTAACGCGACGCGGAGAGTCGCAGTCAGTGCTACCATATTTTTCTCTCGCCAGGCCCCTTACCCTTCCGCCTCTCGCCGCGCCACGCACCGTACCTCGTCTTTGCACTCTTCCCACTAACGCTGGCGACAGCAGGGAGTGTCGACTCCTATGTTAAAAAGTGGCAACGAATTTAGTTGCTTCTCGATGATTTTAGGTGTGGTGGTAGCACAGTAGTTACAACGTATATGTGTGTGGTGATCGCACACATCTGACTCACACATAGACAACCTTGCATGTACGTGTAATCGTATTTATCGCTAGCTATTCAATAAGAAAGGTTATGAATTTGTTTTTTCAGAAAAATGAATTTTTATAAAACATATTTATTCATAAAACTACATATATGCTACATACATAGTAAATTATACAATAATTGCACTGAATAGCACATACATAGGACACAGTATGCAATAGTATCAAACATATGACACTTGATGACAGTTTGCGCGGCAAATAGTGGGGTCGAGCACTACTGTGCTGCCACCGCACCTAAAATCGAGAAGCAACTAAATTCGTTGCCACTTTTTCATATAGAAGTCGACAGCCCCTGGGCGACAGCGTACTGTGCGTGGCGTGGCGAGAGGCGGAAGGGTAAGGGGCCTGGCGAGAGAAAAATATGGTAGCACTGGTCGCAGTCGTCGGCACAGTTCAAACGCCCGTGAGTCATCATAACGTTATACCAAAATTCTATCTTGGTTATTTTCCATTATTTTTTCATGGGACTTTCACCAACATATTCCTGGCATTTTTCTAATGCAAAATGATACCAAACACGATATAATATGAACTGAATTTAGTGGTTTAATTGACGATGAGAGTTTCGAACGCAAGGAAGGACAGCGTATATGAAAGAAAGAGACGCGGAGAGTCGCAGTCGCCGGCACAGTTCGAAGGCCCGCGCGTGGTCTCGCGTTACACGCGCTGTCCTTCTCTACGTTCGGCTCGGCCTTTGGTTCCTTCTCTACGTTCGGCTCGGCCTTTGAAGCTCGAAAAAAGTAGGACCAAGATCGATAGATGCAAACAAATCCCCCGAGGCGTTTGCGGCTATAGAGAATTTACTGTAGAACTCGCTGTACTCTACACTGGCCATGTTTTAAAAGCGAGTCCACCAGTCCAATTCAGAGTTGAAAAACAGAAAAATATGCGTAGTTCTGTCTAGCTAGCTATTGTGCCTTGAAGTAGAATGCAAGTGATTCGCTCCGACAGTTCTTGTTGGTAGTTGTCGACCGATTGTGTTAATAGTTCGAAGGGCTGTCCGGGGCGAGTTTGATAACAGCCAGCGATAGCGGACAGTTGAACCGGAAACGCCTACACCAGCTCGTCGACGAGTCGCAGTAATGCTGTTTAACTGGAGAAATCAATTTGGCGGAGTGCGGTTAGCTGATGTTCCGATAAGGGTGGTTCCACTTTAAGTTGTTTGCGTAGCTCTGCCGCGGCGAGCTAAAGTTTCCGGGAGCTCTGAAGGATGGTTACGGGCGATACGAAATTTGCGCGGCAAAAGCTTTTCGAGCAATTCCACGTGAACGCGAAGCGATTACATGTAACGAAAAGCTAGCGCGTGTTGCGAGCAATAGCGACGCGCGATGCATCCAACCTAAGCTTATGCATCTAGTTGCATGAATGTATCACTTGATTAATGACACAGCCGGTAGTTCACGTTGGATGACGGATCTTTACACGCCCGCAGGATATGCTACGTAATACAGTTTCGGCCCACGGTGAACAGTGGCGGCACCAGTCAAGTGGAGGCCCCAAGCGGTAAAAATTTTTCGGCCCTCAAACTCAAGTTAGAAATAGAAGTTGCAAGAAAACTCTCATAAACTTATTAACCCTCATCCGTCCCTCGTGTCAATTTGACACAGTTTTCCCGAAATAAGTTACACTGCTCTGTTATTTGTAGGTTTTGTCCAAAACTTCGTGACTGTTATTTTTTTAATGCGAAACACATAACCGAAAAACCTAAGATTTTAATTTTTTAATTTTATTTTCATAGCTATTCAAAATTCAAAATCACAAATTTTCAGGACTATCTGTATGAGGTTAGGAATCTGTACGGGGCTAGGAAAAATTATTTTACACTTTTTAGTCCGTTTTAAAAACGTGGCATATTAAAAATTTCGGGTGTACGAATGTTCGTGTCTCAATTCAGTCTGTGTCTAACCGCCAATTGTCAATTTGACACAGTTTTCCCGAAATAAGTTATACACTGCTTTGTTATTTGTAGGTTTTGTCCGAAACTTCGTGACTGTTATTTTTTAAATGCGAAACACATAACCGAAAAACCTAAGATTTTAATTTTTTAATTTTATTTCCATAGCTATTCAAAATTCAAAATCACAAATTTTCAGGACTATCTGTATGAGGTTAGGAATCTGTACGGGGCTAGGAAAAATTATTTTACACTTTTTAGTCCGTTTTAAAAACGTGGCATATTAAAAATTTCGGGTGTACGAATGTTCGTGTCTCAATTCAGTCTGTGTCTAACCGCCAATTGTCAATTTGACACAGTTTTCCAGAAATAAGTTACACTGTTCTGTTATTTGTAGGTAAATTCGTTCGAAACTTGGTGACTTTTATTTTCTGAATGCGAAACATGTAACTGCAAAAATCTAAAATGTCAATGTCAACTCATCAAGTTCAAGGGAAAAAACATCGAAAAGTAATTGTTTGACTTGTTATTTTATCGATTTTTTGTATCACTGTGTCAATTCGACACCGAGGGACAGATTCAGTTCGTGAAATGAGGGACGGATGAGGGTTAACAAAAAAGAAAAGTAATGAAAAATATCATATCGTTACACATTAAAACAATTTAAAATTCGGGGCCCTATGGTATCCCGGGGCCCCACGCGGCCGCTTAGTTCGCTCACCGTTAGATCCGCCACTGACGGTAATTTCGGGATATGCGCGAAGATGATCCGGATTTATTAACGCGAACGAGTCCGGCTTGTTTCTCGACGTTCCGAAAATTATTCATGAACCAATGGTAGAGTAAGGGTAGTTTACACGCGAGGGTTGGAAGCAAGATTTACGATGTCGCGCGAAGTAAGAAAATGGCCTCGTTGGGATTGAGTTAGTAATGGATTCACTTTTAAGTGCGCGATGTAACAGACAATTATCATTCATCACCGCGTTCGGCCGTTTTCCTTTGCGGTAATTTCATCTCCTGGCCTTGTTCCGTTTCGCTTTCATTAAATCTGTCCGTGTCCGAAGGAAAACTGCTTCCCCTCGTTATTTTACCGTCTCATCATTTTTAATTTCGCCCTTTCAGCCTTCGACGAAACATTTTCAACGAAATCCTTCTCCTCTCCTATTGACGCGTACTTTTTCGTTCAAACGGAAAATTCTCTTAATTGAGAGACTCCTGCCTTTCGCGTTGAATTAAACATTTCCAACGAACACGGAGAGTCACGACGAATATTATTATATGTATAATGGAATGGTACAAAGAATTTTCTATTACTTTCTCAACGCGTCCCTTTCGTTTTTGCAGCAAACTTTTGCTCGGCTTTCGGTAACCTTCGCGCACCTTTCGCGATCAAATTCTCAAGGGCCTCCCCTCGCGTACATCTAGATTTATGGCTGTACACCACTTGCTCTCGGTTTCCTCGTGCTCTCACCGCTTCTTCGTTTGCTGGCCATCCACCTCATTTTTCATTCCTGTCTTTCCTTTTTTCTGTTCTCTTTTTTTTAGCCGGAATCTCGGACCACGAAAATCTGGCTACTTCGCCCTCTACACGAGCCGTTTCCAGAACGCACGTTCGAATTCTCGGAGACCACGGCTCGTGTGTCGCTCAGCCGAAGGGAAAACACACCGAGCGTGTTCATCGGAGCCCGGACCGGCTGTAATTAAAAATTTTATTACCTCCCCAGCAGCGAATTGCGGTGAAATATAAACAATCAAGGGTCCCTGTAGATCCAACGTTTAAGCACCGAAACATTTAATCCCTCGGGTCTGGTTTCTCTAACGACTTGGTGTACATTTTTATTTCATATCTTGTTTCGCCGTTTACATTGCAACGAATACTCGAATTTACGGCGGGTCAGGAAGTTTGTGCAATAAAAAAGGAGACTCGTCAATTTATGCGGTGCATTTTGTCGTAAAAAGCGTTCCGCTGTGAGTGTAAAAAAGGAAGATCGGTTGAAACGAGAGAGGGATGCTCGAACAGTTTCATAAGCGCTGCTTTTTCTGGGAAATTTGCAAAATTGAATAACTCCGAGTATCAGTTGTTTGTCAGTCGTGTTGTGATTTTTATTACAATCATAATTACTGTCCAGCGATGCGCGAAATCGATTGACCCGAATTGTACACGTAGCGATTCTTTCGCTTAATGTTTCCGTCGCGGCCGACAAAAAATTTGTTACGTACTCGGTTAACAGAATTCGATATAATAAGGGTAAAGAGTATCCGCGTGACCCGTTTTTCGGCGCAGTTTAAGCGTGAATGGAACGCTCGTTAGTGTGGGACTTGAATCGAGCGCGCTCGCGCATCGAATTACCTCCTTTCACACCTCTTGGTCCCTAGCGGTCGTTTAATAACTGTCTGTTCCATTAACGAGCTGTTGAAATATTTGCCAAAAGCCTCGCCACTCATCTCGGCTCCCCGCCAGATTGAACATTCGACTGGCACTGTCTCAGACGTTAATGTCCAAACAATTGAAGAAATTATATAATAAATCACGGAACTTGTATCTTTTTGTCTATCGTTCATTTGAAACTATAGCGCGTGAGAAATTTTTTTTTTTTTATTGAGCCACTGAAACCTATTATAGGTTTATTTCAGCTTTAACAGTTTTTTCTTTTTTTTTTTTAACAGTAGTCTTACAGTTAGTGTACAATGACAGAATTAATAATCTCTAGAGATGAAGATTGCAGTCGCATAGAAACTGAAAGATATATTCACAGGCTTTAACATTAGGTTTAGCAAAGAAAATGTCCGCTTTCAATGGTAGAAAAAACTTAATTTTACGCAACTTGTGCGTGAGAAATTTGATTGGCTAAGATATTAGGACCTTGAATAAGTTCTCGCTGTTTCTTCAAAGATGGCAGTAGCAGTACCCTGTTCGTGGAATTTCGAATGGTGGTAGTGTATCTAACCTTAAATCTCAGTGCATGGTAGTTCACTTTAGTGTAAACAAAGTAATTTTTTCTTAGTTCTGAAAATGTCTACTTTCGTGCCACATAAAGTGTATTTGCGGGGAATTTTGTTGCACTACTTTATTCAAAAGAAATCTGCAGCTGAAGCACATAGAATTCTTGTTGAGACTTACGGTGACAATGCTTTGTCGGATACGACATGCAGAGACTGGTTTCGACGCTTCAAAAATAATGATTCTGGACTTGAGGATAAAGAACGTTCTGGCGCACCGAAAAAATTTGAGGACGAAAAGTTAGTGGAATTACTCGATCAAGACCGATGTCAGACGCTAGCAGAACTTGGAAAAACATTACAATGTTTTTGTTCCTTATAATTTAAATTTTGTAAAAGAAACAGCGAGAACTTATTCAAGGTCCTAATAATTTCTCGACATTGTGATTGCAACCTTAAGATACATCGTCGAGAACGTTTTCCCGACAACGAGGGGATAGAAGTTTGGAAGGGAGGAAATTAATTTGTAAATCATAGGAGAAGAGCGCGCGGTGCCCGAACGGGATTAGCTTCTCACCCGTGACCACGAGAGCCCTTTTTCCGAGCAAACAAAGGCCCGGGAAATTGCGACGAATACTCGACACCGGTAAAGGAACTGAAGAGGATCAAAGAGCAAGGAACAAAGGGGCGCGCGCGCGCGTGCGGGACAGTTCTCGCAGCACGTATCGCGGAATTGATCGATGCCGTACGAGGAAACGATGCCGCGCGCATCGCTTTCATTCCCGCTAGAGAATTTTCATTTTCGCTACTCAAAGACTATCTAATAGGCCCGTTATCTCCTCTTACCGGTGGAAAAACACCGTATTGCTTCTCGTAACCGCGCAGAGCTCGCGCGAACAAAGCCTGTTACATCTTAGGACAGAAAAATATTGAGTATTTTATATTTTCCAAGTAACGCGCAGTGGGAAATTTGGCCCGAAAACGTGGAAAGAAGTCGATTTCTAAATTTTGCGTATGTCATAAAGTTTTTGTTGTCCGTCGTAGTTAAAGGTCTTAAAGATAAGGGTTCAATGTTGTTTCTTCTGTTTGTACACCCGTGAAGTAGTAAAGTTCATCGGAAGTCGAGAGATTTTAAGGCACCTAAAACAACGTCTGTTCATTGGCGATTTCGAAGTGTTTTAAGGAAAATTGTGTAAATTCTTGTATTACAAAAGTTTTTCTGGTAGGTGTACAGAGCACTTTCGCACAGATTTCATTTTGTTATAATCTAAATTAGTATAGTTATTAATATTTGAACATTACCAATAATTCTGTAAGTTTTTTTTAAGATTACAAAACTTTATCGACGATTTTGTTATAGTTCCGTGTGAGCCTGTGTGCTCTTTTTGGTTTCACTAAATTCGGTGAAGATTTGTGATTATAAGCCAACAAAATTTGATTCCAAATACGGCTGCTTTCAAATTTTATAGCTATTTTAGTATTAAGCGTTCAGCAGCGTTTCGCGTAGGTCTGTTCGTTCGGCTACGCCTGGCCTCAAATGAAGAAGAAACATTATCTGAGGAAGAAATTTCTTATGTATTTTCGGATGAAAATTAATGGTAATAATTTAAAAATGTTCTTATAATATACCGGGTGAGTCATTTAAAGTGAAACAGACGTATATCTCGGAAATGAAGCGTTTTGGAGAAAAATGTTTCCGACAAAAGTTGTATGGTTTCAAGGAGGACATAAAATGGTGTCATTGATTTGACTTTGGATAGTCGTTTGAAAATCACGTGAAGGTCATCTTCAATTTCTTAAATAGAACTCCCTATTTTTTATTGCACATTCTTGTAGCTTGTTTTGAGAGCTTTCCAAAACACTGTAATAAAATATGTTTTTGTTAAATATTTTTCAAGTTATATAATAGTGCAAATATTCCACTATCGCCACGGTTTTTCATGGGTTCTCGATAGTCTGAGGAAAAAATGTTTCGAACAGAAGAGGAACAGTATTCAGACATCTACAAATTTCAATATATGAAAGTTAAAAAAAATTTTTTAATTGATACAGATCTACCAAACGTGTTTCCTAAATTTTCCACATAAGCCCACACAAAAATGTTGAAACATACAACTTTTAGTATTTTCTCTGCAATTCCGACAACTTGCAGTTTTTCCAAAAATTTCTGTCACGTTATGTAACAAAACTAATTGTTCCAACTTCTCCAAAATTTTCAAGTCGTATAAACCCAAACTTAAAAAAGTTATGGTGGTTTTAAGAGTGTCCGAATATTAGTTGGAGTCACTGTGTGAACCTGCAATTTGTGAATGCAGCTCGAATAATTAGATCGCCCAATGTACATGCAATTATTTCGTCTACGAAACAAATTCCGTCTGAAACGTTCCTCGAATAGTAAACAATTCGGCGTCGGAACGCCACTCGCGGATTAAAATAGGTCACCCGGTACAGTGCTCCGTAATTGTCGCTTCGAGGCGGCGCGGCGGGGCGCGGCGGTGCAGTTGTTTCGGTCCAGATGCCATGGGACTGGAGAATCGCCGGAAAAAGTTTCAATGAGTCGCTTGAACACGAATTAGGAAATTGTTCATCTGCATGCTAATTCTATCCAGTTCCCCGGATAGTCGAAGCCGATGGTCTAATTGAATATAGATGAAGAAAAAAGTGCAGGTCGGACTATCGATTCCCGCGTAAGTGGAAAGTTCGCAGGAACAGAATATTCGGAGGGACTTCGATTCTGGAATATCTGCTGACATCGTCGGATCATGCTAGATAGGGTGGCAGCAGCAGGAATTCGCCGCTTCGGATAAGAAGGAGAATTCCTTTAATGAACCTCCGCGGCGGACACACGAAACTGGACGGGAGTTTAAAGTGGCTCGTCACGTGACCGAGTTTTCGGTGAAGAAAGAATGCTGACACCCGCCCGGCCACCACGCGGGGAACAAAAACGAAATAATGACGTCGCGTTGACGCTGCGAGGGTGGATGAAAATGAATCGAGAGCAGGGAACCATCCATTAAGGATGTTTACCCGCCTCTACATCGAGACCCGTGCTTAGCCAATGCACCCTTTAATTAGACCCCTCGTTAGCTACGGTTCCGATGACGGTGGAAAGTTAGAGTTTTAATCGCGTCGCGCACGCCATTCAAATGCATTTAACGGGAGTGTCAATACTTTATACAGGGTAATCGGTCTCGAAAATTTCATTCTGCATGTTCGACTTATGTTTTTTTCACGTAGAATCGTCCACTTCGGATGCTTATAGAACATTCGTTTTCCATTAATGAATTTCCAATGATCGATATCCGACAAGAACTTATTTTCTTACAAGGAGAACCCCCGCTCTGTCCCTCACGGATTTAGTTCAGACTTTACAGAGTTATAGATCTCGTTCCCCTGATTACGAAAATACCCCATTATAGGCGCAGACGCTCAATAGTTTTCGAGATATTAGGTGAAGTAAAAAGTTCTGAGCGTTTTTCGCTTTATTTATATAAGCGAAAAACGCTCAGAACTTTTTACTTCACCTAATATTTGCAATTAAAGTTTCATAACCGTAAAATATCAGTTTAGTTCGGATTTTTACCAAGCAGTGGTGTGGCGTAACAGCATCGAGCTGAACTGTTACGCCGCAGGCCCGGGTTCTTCGAATCCCTTCGTGGTAAATTATTTTTTATTGTTTTTTTTCATGGAAAATGCATTTTCAATGTTAAATAAATTTTAAATAAAATATTTTTATTCGCTAAAAGACTAATTGAAAATGATACTTATTATTTTATAGTTAGAGCCCACTGTTGCAAATCCCGTGTGGTTACCTGTTGAAAGTTCGCACGAGCCTCTTTGAATCTATCATATGTCCACTGATTAATGGCATTGTACTTGTCATAAATTGTACCCCCGTTCTTGATATAATTCTCCCAGCGTAACAAATATTTTTTGCTTTTTAAAAATCTGTTAAAATGAAACTTTAATTGCAAATATCTCGAGAACTATCGAGCGTCTGCGCCTATAATGGGGTATTTTCGTAATCAGGGGAACGAGATCTATAACTCTGTGAAGTCGGAACTAAATCCGTGAGGGACAGAGTGGGGGTTCTCCTTGTTAATAAAGAGCTTGGAAAGGTTCGAGGTGATATAAACTTTTCTTTCTACGCAAGTTTACGTTGATGCTTCTTTCATCGCATTTCGACCAGTCGAGGGTGCTGGAAAATTGTCAACAGCGAAAATATTCCAAGTCTCGCAGTAATTAAGTTTGATAAGAGCTGTCTGAGTAAAGAACGGGTCAATACGTAATTCTATTTGAAAATGATAAAGAGCTTTCTTTGTGCCTGTTGCAGTTGATTTAGAGAAATTTCTTGCACGCTAAATGGGACTGGACACACTGTTTTAATTAATTAAAAATGAATTCTGCTGGTGTCTAAAATGGTTTAAGTAAAAACCGTTTATTTCGCTTATCCTCTATGTGTATGTGTATACATATGTATACATACTATTATTATTATAAATAATGTTATACCGCTTTCTGAAGGCACCGCGAGCCCACGACCCTTCAGCGAGGAAGCAATTTTTAGAGATAGCCTCCCTCGCGCGTCTGAATGTAAAATCGAGCCCGACAATGAGCCGTAAATTGCTGCTCAAACAATATGATGCTCTGAACGTGACGTGACGCCGTTGAATCGTCGAGAACAATGGGGGTAATAATTTCGAGCGTTTTTAGAGCCGTTTTATATAACGATTCCGAATAATAGAAATGCCAGGAGGGTGACGCGAAGGCATTCCGGTTGACAATGTTAAGCATGAAGTAATGGCAGTCGTCGAATTATGTATGTAGGCCCGAGGGAATGGTACCAGACGTTTCTCTAGAAATCTCCACGAAGTCGGTGGAATTTCGTCACCTGGAATGTTGTTTAATTAAGTATTTGCTCGCGTAATAATTAACTGGAGCTTATTTCGTAATTAACGAATATTTATCGAGTGAAGCACGATGTTAATAAACGAACATGGACTTAATTAAACGTTATGCATTTATGAGAAAAATGAGTTGGTACAATTTCAAACAGTACGAACATTAAAACAATTGAAGAACTTAATAAAATAAGTCTAGTACCGATATTGAGAAGCAGCACGTTCGAAGCTGCATCCGTGTTACTTTCAAGTAGAAATAGGAAGTATTGGTCAGACGGATCGTTCGGTTGTGGAATAAAAAAGTTTAGCGAAGAGAGGAAGACCGGAATAAAGCAATCTGATCCTACATTTCCGATGCGTTGTTAGATATAGAACCAGCTCCTGTCCGTTTGCGTTATCTGACTCGCCGTACACGGTACGTTCTTCGAGAATAAATGAACGTCTAGTAAACAGAAGATATCTCGCGAATGTGGGACGGGTTATTCGAGCGAAATCAAGGAAATACGGACGGGTTCTTCGGCAGCGCATTTCGTTGCGAGTCTCTCTTTCTTCCAAGTCGTGCTAAATATTCGATCATCATTTTAATATACCGCCTTTAAAAAGATTTCCGCGGAAACGCGGGGAAACCTTGCAGGAATATTAAAACATCGGCGAGATGCCGCGCGTCCCTCCAGTTGGGAAAATACCATCGAACTTCGGCTGCATATTAATTACATATACAGGGTGTCCCAAAATTCCTTCAACAGCCGGAAATGAGAGGTTCCTAACGTCATTTGAAGCGACATTTTCCTTTGCAAAAATGTTATTCACGGCTTTGTTTAGGAGTTATTAACGAAAAACACGGACCAATGAGAGCGCGATCTAGGCGCGAGTTGGCACAGTCGGCCCGGCGCGCCAACTGTTTATTGGCCGACTGTGCCAACTCGCGTCTAGGTCGCGCTCTGATTGGTCCGTGTTTTTCGTTAATAACTCCTAAACAAAGCCGCGGATAACATTTTTGCAAAGGAAAATGTCGCTTGAAATGATCTCGGGAACCTCCCATTTCATTAAACTAAGGTAATTTTGGGACACCCTGTATAAAACGTGTATTTTTCATTTAAGCCAACAACGATCTACCTCTCGCGAAGATGCTAATGGAAGCTTTGTTGAATAGACAACAACAAAACGTGTCCACCAAGCAAACAGTGCAATTTCCAGATGCATTACAGGCTGAATAAAGAAACATGTTCAACTGGAAGTATAGTTCCCATTAAGCAACCTCTCTGCCCAGCAATATTTTCTATCTCCACTTAGGCAACAACTGTATAAACCGCCCAAGCATCTACAGGGTGTCCCAAAAATCTTGTACTTCCTTGAAAGAGGCGATTTCTGGGGTCTGGAGTTACCAACGGAAAACATGGACCAATCAAACCGCAGGACGTTTTTCTGTATACAATCTTATTTTCAAAATTGATGGATAGTGTCGCTCCTGTTTGAACGATCACTTTGGAATGAATGGATTTGCCTTCTAAATTCGGACATTTCGTACGCGACAACCCGGATACGTAGGGTAACTGCACCAGTGAATGAGCATTTAAGAAATTGTTCAGGAAGATATTTAATTTAAAAAAATATATGTGAATTAAAGCAATCTCATATATGCCAAATGGCTCCCTATACTTCATTTGTCAAAAATAAATGAACACAAATAAAATGAAATTATTATTATTTCTCTTTATTAAACGTTAAATAAAAAATATAAAAAAATACCAGTTAATCAACACTACATTCTTAGTCTTAGGCTTAAAATTTGTTGAAATATACAGGGTGTATAAAAAGTAATGGTCATCCGTCCTAGGGGTGAATCTACACTTCTGGATCGGTGGACATTTGTAGGAGAAACTTGCCGCAAAATTGTTTATAACAAAGAAAATTGTTGTTAAAGTTTTTTTTAACATCAACACCTTTAACTCATCGAGGAGAGAAAAAGTTTGAAAGGAGCCATATGTCGCAAACAAATAATTATTGAGATATAAGCTGTTAAAGTTTTTCAAAATTTGATTGTGTGGAATTATACGTATAGACAAAAGCCTACTACACAGTCCACACGTCCGTGTCGATGAGACAGAACATGATCGTGTGCGTGCCTCGAGCCTCGAGGCAAACGAAATTTAAAGGGACATTCGTCGCTTTAAATGTCATTTGCCGTGAGGCACGCACACGATCATGTGTTCTGTCTCATCGACACGGACGTGTGGACTGTGTAGTAGGCTTTTGTCTATACGTATTATTCCACACAATCAAATTTTGAAAAACTTTAACAGCTTATATCTCAATAATTATTTGTTTGCGACATATGGCTCCTTTCAAACTTTTTCTCTCCTCGATGAGTAGAAGGTGTTGATGTAAAAAAAAACTTTAACAACAATTTTCTTTGTTATAAACAATTTTGCGGCAAGTTTCTCCTACAAATGTCCACCGATCCAGAGGTGTAGATTCACCCCTAGGACGGATGACCATTACTTTTTATACACCCTGTACAATAGCGATCATTCACTGGTGCCCGTTTATTCACTGGTGCAGTTACCCTATGTGGCGATTTTTAATTATGGTGCCGGCGCGGCCGCGTCGAACACTATTTTTATGCAAATTTGGCATCGTTTTTCGGAGCGTGACCGAGGCGTTTAACGGCTCTCCAGAGTGATTTATAGCCGGAATATACGCGGCACGGTTAAGGGTCAAGTGCTTTTAACTGGGTGTGTGCAGCTACTTCCGCTCATTCGAGCGTGATGTACAGAAGCGATGCACCATAATTCGACGATTTAACGAGTTCACTCGCGACTCACGCCCACACCATTTGCGATTAAGAGGACTCGCACTGAAAGCTGTGTGCCAGAGGATCGTTCCGTTATTATCCTTCGTTACGCGTTATCCTCCGACGCGACGAGATGAATTCCTGGGGCCGACGCGTCCCTTTCGACTTTTCCCCGTTTGTTTCGGATATGCATGTATGCGTGCATTCCGCGCACCGTTTCGCACGAGCTGTTTTCTCTCGCGTTTACGAAAAAGCTTCAAGCGACCCCGTTGTTTTTTCTCCTCAACAAATCTCAGCCCCCGGAAAATTTCGCAGCCTCTATCCGATCTCGTTGCGTAACCGACACGAAGAATATGTAAAAAATGACCGAGTTCGACCGTTCGCTGTGTGCACACACACAAGCTTCTCAGTATTAATTAATACTTTGACTACCGCGTCGTCGTCCCTCGTGTACAATGGTGGACGAAAGTATTCGCACACCCTTTAAGGCGGTAGGACCCTCAGAAATCTAACTAGAAAGGAACTAGAATCTTACTAGATTAAGGGTGGAAATAAGGGTTTGCCAAATTTCGTTGTTTGTCTTTATTCGAGCAAATTTTGGGCTGGTTGAGGGCTCAATCTAAAGAGGAAGGTTCTCCGCATGGTGCTCTGGTCATGACGCTAACGAGATTATGCTTATATATAATAATACGAGTGTCCAAAGTAGGAGAAAAGTCGAGAAAAAATACCCGCAGATTCCAATGTATTTTTCTGCCACTAAAGACTCTTTTGACTGCTGTGATGACCAGCGCACCATGCGCTGACCCTTCCTCTTTAGATTGAGCCCTCAACCAGCCCAAAATTTGCTCGGATAAAGACAAACAACGAAATTTGGCAAACCCTTATTTCCACCCTTAGTCTAGTAAGATTCTAGTTCCTTTCTAGTTAGATTTCTGAGGGTCCTGGCCCCTTAACGTTCGAATTACCAAGGAATTGAAGATTAAAAATCGCTAAAAATTCTTAACAACTGTACTCTTGTTATTTTTATGCAGCTGAATGCAATGGAATCTTTCGATCACTTTCCTAATATAGGATCGTGTCGAATCATATCTTAATTCGCTGACAACTTTGCAAACGAGGAGTATGAAGTAAAATTACTAGAACCTACGATTCGAACGTAACAGAATTTCAGCTGACCCCAGGCTTAATCGACTGGATCGACTCTTTAAACAATCGTGACTGATAATAATAATTTCACCCGTCGTTTAAAACGTGTAATCCCGCAGCCAGCTATCCGCCCAGCACAACGATTGAAAATCATTCGCGATTTAATACTGTTCCATTATGCGCGCTATATTAATGCTGCACGAACCCCTAAAGGGATTACCGTGAAATTGGAAGAAATTTCGCGCACGTTACCCAGCGGGCAACACGGAATAGGGTGTTTTGCTACCCGAGGCTTCAACCGTCGACAAACGCGAGCGGGTAAACAGGAAATTATGCCACACCTGTGCGTCGCGTGATCGATGCACGATCACCGGTCGAGAGAACTTGTTGCGAGAACCGATGGACTCTGTCGGATCCATTCTGTCGGATCAACAAGGAATGCTCGACTCTCGTTCGTGCATCCGGCGAACAGCGGCGGCCATGAAACCTTGGCGACGTACCCGAGGAAAACTGTCTTGGCAGTGGTATCGGGGGACAGCGCTATTATCGCCAGCCGCCCGACAAAAGATCCTCTTCCCCCGAAGCGTTTAGGTGGTGCGTGCCAAGGTTAGGAGACGATTCCGGGAAAGCCGTTCTTCTCGGTGGGGAAATCAGGTCATTCGCGATCGAAACACGAAACCGTCCACGTTCTCCGGAGCGTCGGTCGGTCGAGTCTATGTAAACACTGGCGAACCGACTGATCACTTTCGGAAGAAGAAGAAGAATTCGGCGCACCCGAGGCGACGATCGAAAGGCTCCCTCGATCCAGCGAGTCTTGCCGATGGGGATCCCCCTTCGTGCCAGGACGATCTTATCGGACAATCGACGATCATCTTGGCCACTGATCTACAGCGAGAGTCAGCCACGACCGACGAACATTCCGAACGTATCACACTTTCCGAATGTCTCGTGTCCCAATCGTTTCACCGTCGTCGATCACCTTAGCGCGCACGCACTGACTCTCGAACCGTCCACGTCCGCGAGGAACCGGGACTCGTATCGGCGAGGCAGTTGCACGAGGAACACGGGACACCCCTCGTCGCCTCGGAATATCGCTGACTATGGAACACTTTGCTCTCTCGCTCTCTCGCCCCTTCTTCCTTCCGCAACCCCTCTCGGTCACGTGACCGGGAAATTTCACTGGCGCAGAGAGAAACCGAAGGATTTTCTCCGGCGACCCGATGGCGTTCCGGTTAGCCAGCTAATCTCTAGAAGATTCCGTTGGACGATCGCGAGAGTCAGCGAGAACGCGGGATCGGCCCGCGAACAGCTGTTTTCGGGTGCCGTGTGCTGCGTATGTGTGTGGTGCTCGCGAACACGCGATCCTCGCCTGCTGCCCGGTTCTAGCACTTTCACTTTTTTCTTGTTTTGCCGCGTGTACCAGGAGAGAGAGAGAGCCCGCACGTGCAGCGACGGGGGGTGTCCGTTGGGTACCCGCCGCGTTCCCCAACAGCGTGACACGTGTCACCGGGATCCTGCCGGAGAAAAAAAGGGGGACGCGGAGAGAAGTGGAGGGTGGCGAAAGTAGACTGGAGGCGGAGAAAGAGGACGAGGAGAGACGGGGATAAGGATCGAGCGCGGATAGAGATTAAAGGAGCGGAGACGCGTGAAACGGAAGAAACGACAGCGGTGGGAGAAAGGGACAGCGACGGAGAGAAAAAAAAGGACGGCCACCACCCCTGTAGCCTTCGATTTTCAGGAGGAAAGTGAAGGCTGCAGACACCGCCCCAGCTAGTCGCCCGGGTGTGCCAACGCGAAAAACCACCCCCGTCGTGTGCACCACAACGGGTGTCCCGAATTCTGGCATTGCCCATGCGCACGGTAACCTTGGTTACCGCGCCCTAGCGCGCCGACCGATGCTCTAGCGGCGCCCGACGATACTACCACCCCCTTATAAACGGTCTCTCTCGGTTTTGCGCTCGTGTGCGCGGCGTGGGATCCTTCTCCCATGGATCGGACAGACGGTTACCCTCGCGTGCCGTTCCTACGGGGCTACTCTGCCGGGTTATTTTCTCGGTGGGACGTGTGCGAGGTGCCAAACGCCCTCGCCGTCCGATCAGTCAGAAATACAAAATTAACGGACAGCAGAGGGAACCGCTGGACCCTGAGAGGGCGCGCACCGCGATTACGAGCAGCCCGGTGCACGTGACTCTGCGACGAGCTGCTTTTCTTTCTCGGAAGTTAAATCGAAAGAAGTTAGTCTTGAAGAGATTACGAGAATCGTCCTGTTGAGCTTTTGCTTCGGTGAACTGCAGATAGAAACCGCGGCGCGGGTTTCTCGAGTTAACCGACCAGCAAATCCTACGATTTATTTCGAGACATTTGTGTCTAATGTTATGTTGATGGGGTATAAATGATCCTTTAAACGGATTTCGATAACGCGCTATGGAATGATTTTCAACGAACCCACGAGCTCGTCAATTGATTTTACGCGTACGAAGAGAATCTTCTGTAATTAGAATAAATTCCGCCGATTCCGATGATTAAGTCCGTTTTACGCCGATTATCCAAATTATTGGAATCTGCAGATGCAAATGTGAATTCGCAGTGGAATTATTATACTTGTGCAAGATAACAGATGTACACTGGAATCTCATTACATCGTTTCACTGCAGTCACAGTACGAACGATATGGGAAAATTCAACGATGCGCAATTATCTATTTCCATCCCCGTCGCTTAACGACCCCGTAATTATTATCTTTTCTTTCCACAGAGTTTCTTCTACGCGGAACGATTTTCTATCAACACAGTTCGATGGTTTTAACACGATCAGCTGTGATCGTGCACGAACATTATTCGGCCCGCGATAAAGTCAATAAGAGCGTACACTGTACAGGATGACTATAGCTCGAGTGTACCACTGGCACATTCAGAGTAAGACCATCGCTCGCGCTTCAGCGTGGCTTTATGATGCATCAGTCGGCGCAGTGAACACAGTGATCTACATATGAGCTGCAAACCTTAGCGGTTACAAACAAATTTGGCTAATTGGTTCTGATCGCTGTACCGACTGTGGTTTCAGATGTAATGATTACACCACGGATTTTAATCCTCCGGCCGTTGATTGTGCCGTTCGGCAAATACTGGGTTTAATCAAATCCGCAATACTCATCTCGCAGTTATCAAATGCAAACGTAATTTCTCCGGAAATAAACATGCGCTATGAAATATATGATTATCATCTAAAATAGCGCTACTCATTTTGCCGTAGGTGATTGTAGTTTTGTTGTATAGAGAATACAGATTCTACTCTTACGCGATATACAGTCGGGGACAGAAATAAATGGACAGTTAGTGGAAATAGGTAAAAATGAAGTTTAGTCGAATTAACATGACTGTTATATAAACTTAAGTTTTATTTATTATATATCCTTATAGTGTGTAGATTATTTAACGAATAATTGAAGTTCATATTTACATCTTTGTGTAAACACGCCGTGCCATAACGAAAATGTCAGCTATTTATCCGGAGACAAACTTGAGTGGACACTCGATGAAATGCGTAATAAATGAAACACATAACAAAATTAGTACAGTAATCGCTCCTTCGTTGTCCAAAGGCCGGGGGTTTGAGCGGACAACGACCGTGCCCGGACACTATTTTTGATTTATGACTGCGTCTTTAGTGAAACAGCTAGTTAAATGACAAAAAAAGCATTCGCAGTCAAAAGCATTCAACTGTCTGACTTTAAAAAACTCCTTATTTCCTTGCCATATTCCTTTCCTATTGTTCTCCGTTCTGCGCGGGTCTAGACCAGCGTTACCATATTTTTCTCTCGCTAGGCCCCTTACCCTTCCGCCTCTCGCCCAGCTTCGCAGCATAGCTCGCCTTTGCACTCTTCCCACTAACGCTGGCGTACGGTACTCGTCAACGTTAGTGGGAAGAGTGGGGGAAGCACAGGCGGGCTATGCTGCGAAGCCGGGCGAGAGGCGGAAGGGTAAGGGGCCTGGCGAGAGAAAAATATGGTAGCACTGGTCTAGACTCTAGACAGTCCTGGGACACATCTGGCGACCAGATCCACGCAGGCCTAATCCTCTCGTTGACAGGCAGTGGAGTGGGTAGGCACTGGACAACGATCGTGCCCACGATTCAGGACAACGAAGGAGCGATTACTGTATGTGGCTGACATTTTCGTTATGGCACGGCGTGTTTACACAAATATGTAAATATGAACTTCAACTATTCGTTAAATAACCTATACACTATGAGGATATATAATAAATAAAACTTCAGTTTATAACAGTTATGTTAATTCGACTAAACTTCATTTTTACCTATTCCCACTAACTGTATTTTTGTCCCCGACTGTATGCTATAATTACATGTATATCAACGACAAACGGAATGTTCATGATTTTTTACCGCAGATTTACATTTGATATACTCCTGAGAAACCGCCTCTTAAATTTTCACCCACCTGTTGCCGAATCCCCTGTTTAGATCGCGGGTTCGGACGAGGAGAGCGGTGCGGTGATTTTTGTTTCTATGCGCACCGCTCCACTATAAACAGTGGCATTTAATTGCGTTGGCTTGATTTCGCCGCTATCCTCGATCTTCACGCTCCACTATATCTGAGAACAACTAAGGTTGTTCCGATGGGACCGGCAACGCCACGCCACGTGGCGTCGATCAGCTGTTTATCAAGCTCGTGACGGACCCGCTGGGGACGTGCTTTTACTTTGATTATGAATTACCTGGATGGAGCATCGACCGGTCGATAGCTCAACAATTAAGAGCTCATTTGGAAGATTTAATCACGGCCGGGGCGAACGACACTCTAAGCGGAGTCGGTAATTGCGCGGTATCCAGTATTCGAGGTTGCTTAAGCGGGTAGCAGAAATGCCAGAATGTCCCGGAAATTACTTATGCCTTGGGTCGTTCCCATCGGTTGCCGTAACGAGGGTGACCCATGCGGGTGACAGCAGCCCGTGCCGTTGTGGTTCACTCCGTTCACCCTGTTTCACCGCATAAGTGCAGAAACGTTTTCACGTTGATGCAAGCGCGCGGTTGATCTCGGCGGTGGGTAAGGATCAAGAGCTACGGTCTGCTCGGAGTCTTTATTGTGCGAGGGTCCCGGCTGATTTCGCCCGTTGAAAGCGAATGCCGTGGTCGCTAGCTCGTCAACTATACAGGGTGTCCCAACATTGCTTGCCGGAGATGGGAGGTTCCTGAGATCATTTGAAGCAACATTTTCCTTTGCAAAAATGTTATCCGCGGCTTTGTTTAGGAGTTATTAACGAAAAACACGGACCAATCAGAGCGCGACCTAGACGCGAGTTCTATTGGCCGACTGTGCCAACTCGCGTCTAGGTCGCGCTCTGATTGGTCCGTGTTTTTTGTGACTAATTCTTAAACAAAGCCGCGGATAACATTTTTGCAAAGGAAAATGTTGCTTCAAATGATCTCGGGAACCTTCCATTTCCGGCTGTTGAAGGAATTTTCGGACACCCTGTATTTCTCCCTTCTTCGATAAGAAAGGTAAAAGGAAAAAGCTGCATTAATGTAGGGTGACCCTCGCCAACGTGGAACGCCCGATTTCAATATTGTATTCCGGGTCCGTGGAACATTCCGTTTTGTTAAACTATACTTTTCGAAGGCGAAAGAAGGTCCGATAACTATTCACCGCAGATGTTATTTCTAGCATAATTGAGGGCTCTGTATTCCATAGTCGGATGTAAAAGGTCCGCCGACTTCCTCAAGCATACTGTGACAAGTGTTTGATCTCCCATCGAAGAAAGGTTTGCTTTTCACAGTTGAAATTCTTCTGTGAGAATTTTCAACAAGTGGCATCGAGTCTTGCTTCCTTTATCGCCATTGTTGTAAGGGCGAAGTGGGCGCTTTGACAGTTGGAAATTTTTCAATAAACTCGAACAAACGGTGGTAGGTGCATTATAAACTTTCAATTGCATCGAATATTATTTTAAACGTTATTTACTCTCGGCGAGGCCGTAATTTGAACTCGCGAAAAAGTTTCACAATCAAAATTAGTTGGTGAACGTTGCGAATTAACTCACTGATCCCGTATAAAAACAAATTGCAGCGAACCTGTGGGGCGCGGCGGCTGCGGAGTGAATTCGGGGAAAAATTGCACCGAGTTGGTTAACCCGACTGACATTCGACCTGCTGCAACTGCGTTAAAACAGCGTCAAAGGATTAAAAAGGTTACGACTCGCTGTTTGAACGTAGAAAAACAAAAACAGACCCGTCCAACCCGGTTGAAATATTAGCTACTCGAATAAGTTTCTACCGTTCAGTGTGTAACAGATTACGGAACTGATAGTGCTTGTAAACTTAAAGCAGGGGTTTTCGTTGCGTGGATAATTTTGAAGAGAAGTTTCACGGACAGCGAGTGGAGAATGTTCCTGACGTTATTTGAAGCAACTTTTTCCTTTGCAAAAATGTTATCCGCGGCTTTGTTTACGAGTTATTAACGAAAAACACGGACCAATCAGAGTGCGACCTAGACGCGAGTTGGCACAGTCAGCCAATAGACAGTTGGCGCGCCGGGCCTACTGTGCCCACTCGCGTCTAGATCGCGCTCTGATTGGTCCGTGTTTTTCGTTAATAACTCCTAAACAAAGCCGCGGATAACATTTTTGCAAAGGAAAATGTTGCTTCAAATGATCTCAGGAACCTCCCATTTCCGGCTGTTGAAGGAATTTTGGGACATCCTGTAGTTCCATGCAGTGCCGGATTAAGCAAGCGCGGGGCCCGTAGCAAACGTTATGGCGGGGCCCAAGGCTTTGCATCAGGGCCGCTCGTGTGTAAATGTAGCGCACCTTTGCGGCAACCACAATGAATGAGCTTTTTTTAGGAAAACTATCTGTGCCCCCGGCATAGACAAGCGCTCATGTATCGGCCCTTGTTTGTATGGCGCGGGGCCCCCAAAAGCGGGGGGCCCGTAGCATTTGCTACTCCTGCTACGGGGCTTAATCCGGCCCTGGTTCCATGAAAATCAATATAAAACAGCACTACGGATACACTAAATTACAGATACAGGAGAGCTGAACAGGGGAGCTTCGACAATGCTGAGGAAGGAGCCCATCCTGACCTTCTGTCGCATTCCCGTGCAAGAACCATCCTTATGTTAATGTAATAAGCGTTCGTCTCGACTGCGAGGCGCCAGTATGCTGTTTCAGCTACTATCGCCTAGAAAGCTGAGAAGCTGATTCACTTGACACGGCCAATATTGATCGATTCCTGTCGCGATTCGTAGAACGAATACGTAATACATTTTTCATTCGACAGGGTAGCTCGAACAAAATGTTCACCTCGATTGTTTTCCGAAATATAGAAGTTACCGAAAGAAAATGTCGAGTTATGATAAACAAGAGGCTGTCACGCGGCGATAGCTGTCAAATTCCATGGAAGTCTATACATATACCCTTGTCAATCAATTTCAAAAATGTGAAACAGAACGGAACTATATTTATGGAACGCTGCTTTCGATAAATCAACGATACAATGGAACTCTGTTAAATTTCATTGGAACCTTCAGTTTCATTCAATCAATATTTTTGAGAGTTTCGTGAATGCGAACAATTCGACGGTCGGACAATGTTCTCCACGCGCAGTCCTTTATGAAAAAATGTATAGAGTGTTCTATCTCTGTGAGAGTATGGTTTAGTTTACCTGTGCGTAATACAGTAGTTGAAGGTTAGAATAATTTCTTTATAAAAATCCACTAGGTCGCTGAAGATTTAGGCTTCCTTTATTTCAATTGAATAAAGATAGAAGCTGTCTTTGCGTTCGTAGTAATTTGATCAGCCACTGTATGGGTAAAAGCTTTCTACAAAGCTCTCCGACCGAGTTCACCAGACTTTGCTGGAACAAGATCAAACATAAGGAAAAGGATCAATATTCCATCCGCCATATCGACGTTCGAGTTGAAATTCCAAATTCTGCTCTTGCAAGAAAGAAGGCGGAAGTCGCAGAATATTAAATGTCGGAGAAATTCACGTGGAAAAATCGATAGATATTTATTTCCACAGAGAGAGAGAGAGAGAGAGAGAGAGAGAGAGAGAGAGAGAGAGAGAGAGAGAGAGAGAGAGGGAGAGAAGAGAGACATTGACAGAATTCGACGAGCGAAATGTTCAAAGCAGACAATTGTAGATTCCTAAAAGTTTTAACGACAAAATTTACCTTGTAAGTACTCGGAGATCTCTCCGGGGAGTTGTTTGTAGTCTCACGTTTCGAATCTCGCCCCTCAGGCTACGATGGCCTGGAACAGCTCGCAAGGGACTTTCATGCTACCCTAAGAAAATAGGGGTGGTACTTTCAGCCGGTATCAATGCCTTTACAAAAAGAAAAGAAAAGAAAGTAAGAAACCAGACGAGAGAATATCGACGAATACTCGTTTATACAGACTTTTCTACCCTGAAACTCAGTTTCTCCCAGTCGAAAGACAATTCGCCCGGCGGATTCATTTCCTGCACTTTTCATGCTTATTGAAAGTACTCAATGCGCGTTGTCTTCCTGTTTCAGAACTTCTTCAATATTTCCAGAGAGAGAGAGAGAGAGAGAGAGAGAGGGGGGGGGGGGAGAGATTGTAGGATAATAACTTGGAGAATGAACAAATAGAACTCCGGCTCTCACCAACGCCATCTTTATGTACTCGTCAGTACTGTAGAGTAAAGAATAAACCAACTTGGCGAAACTTCAGTTGTAAAGTCGATTGTTTAAAAAGTACATAATGTTCCGTAATTTGTGTAGGGTGAGTCAGTAAGAATCTGAACCCAAGTCGGTGTATACTGCTTGTACATATGA
This sequence comes from Lasioglossum calceatum, assembly GCA_963966675.1. Lineage (NCBI taxonomy): Eukaryota > Metazoa > Arthropoda > Insecta > Hymenoptera > Halictidae > Lasioglossum > Lasioglossum calceatum. The sequence goes on from OZ016548.1 coordinate 2,473,138, forward strand.
AAAAAGCTTTTTTAATGAATTCAGTAGAAATGAAGTAGAAATCATATTATACAGGGTTTTTCACCTAACTGGACCACCTTGAATATCTTTGTTGTTTTTAAAGATACGTCACGTGTCTGAAGGACAAAGTTGAATGGTAAAATGGGGCTCATATGATACCAAAAACAATTTTTGTTTTTATGTAATTTTTTTCAGAGATGTGGAGGTCACCTTCATTTCTTTAAATGGAATGTCCTATATTTTATACCATAGATCGATAGAGTATCAAATTCTGAGTATAAAAGTGTTGACCTTCATAAGTCCTAAACCGAATAGTTAACGATATATTATCCAAAGAAGAAAGAAAATTGTTCCGATAATATCTCGTTAACTATTAGGTTTATACATACGCAGAATTTGATACTCTATCGATCTATGGTATAAAAAACGGAAATTCCACTTAAAAAAATGAAGGTGACCTTCATATCCCTAAAAAACATTACATAAAAACAAAAATCTTTTTTGGTATCGTATGAGCCCCATTTTACCAAGATATTTAAGGTGGTCAAGTTAGGTGAAATACTGTGGCCATGGTTATTCGATAACGTAATTTTCATATCCATTATTGCGACGGAATTGGAGCGAAGTAACCCAACAAAGTCAATTCAAAACAAGCCTCGCAAACTAGCTGTGCCCTCGGTACCGGGACTACAGCGAACCCACGAAGGATTGAGAGCACTAATTGGTGCAATCCAATCCGACACGATCGAAGTAGGGGATTCGACAAATTTTAGGTTCTAATCCCATGGTTCGAATTGAAATATACTAGGGACTCTGGTGTCTCCTTGGTATCTTTTATATCGATGGCGTTTGACTTTCTGGGTTGGGAAAATTTGTTTTTGAATCTAAATACTCTAAAAGAAAGAATCTTGCAATTGGGCCACTTAATGATCGACCTAAATAGGAAGGTAAACTATACCGTATACGAGGATAAGATTGATATTTCCACGTAATAATCGGACTTTGTTTTGTGGGGGTGCGTTTATGCATAGGTTGAATCGTTGGAATCCTCCTAGCGGAGAAACCAATCTGTCTCCGATGGCCTCGTTTGATTGCGCCGGCATACCAGAACGTTTGCACAATTAACCACCGTCGAGGAGATGCCTGGCCGATCGAAGACGTTGTTTAAAACTGATATTGTTCGGGATGAGGATTAAGGGAAACGGAACGCGGGGTTCCGGCCGTTTTACCGAGTTCCGGGGATAATGGAGCGATCGGAGCCCCGCGGCCCCGGTTAGAAGCAATTCTATCGTTTCTTTAAACGAAAGTAATCGGCGGATGGCTTTTATATGGTTCTCCCGCTGTATCCTTGGTCAGGATAAGCCTCTCACGATGCCCATGACACGCTCTTAACTTGATTCACTGTTCTGCGGCGGAAATTGCGCGTTCAGCTTTTATTTACTTAGAGAACCATTTGCGGCGAAACTTATGCTTACGGAAACAATTTAGGCTAACTTTATGAGCAAGTATCGAACCATAAAACGGCCCTTATGGCACAACGAGATTACCCATTCTGTTGCTCGAAACTGAACTTTTCTCGGCCAATTCTGCGGCTTCAAGGAAACTTCCCTAACGCTCTACTCACAGCTAGGTTTTTCAATTGTCTTTTTACAGTTAATGATCAACGGTCGCGAGAGTTCCCCGACTCTCTGCAAATCCCACCAGGAATGTCCAATGAAAAAAGTAATTAGAGCTGAAGACTTTTGCGCCGTCTTCTCCTGGTCCAGATGCGAACCTCCGCCGTAATTAACATATATTCGACGAGAGTGGGAGACCGCAGGTCGACGCATGCGGCTCCATTACTTAAATTAGAAATGTCTTACGTGAAACTTCATTTGAAAGATCCGCAAGTACAGATGTTTCGTGTAATCCAATTTTCGATCTGTGGTTTCGCGTCGGCGAGACCGAATATGCTCTTTCAATTTTTACTTTTCTACGCGACAGTTACAGTAAATTCTCTATAGTCGCAAACAGGGCGTGCACGATAGACGCCAATAAAATATCCCCTCCAACTCAATACACTGGTCTCGGCTCGGTATATCGATGTGAACCACTACTAACGCGACGCGGAGAGTCGCAGTCGTCGGCACAGTTCAAACGCCCGTGAGTCATCATAACGTTATACCAAAATTCTATCTTCTTTATTTTCCATTATTTTTTCATGGGACTTTCACCAACATATTCCTAGCATTTTTCTAATGCAAAATGATACCAAACACGATATAATATGAACTGAATTTAGTGGTTTAATTGACGATGAGAGTTTCGAACGCAAGGAAGGACAGCGCATCAGAAAGAAAGAAACGCGGACAGGTGCCGTCGCATCGACGGTTGCCATGGTGTCTCTTTAGGGTCCTTGTCCACTGGACCGTAACCTCGGCGCGGCGGAGCGCTGTTTCTTTGTACTCTGATCAGGTATAGTGGGCGCACTCCCATTGAAATACACAGGAGGCAATTCAAAACGGCGCTCCGCCGCGCCGAGGGTACGGTCTAGTGGGCAAGGACCCTTACACGCGCTGTCCTTCTCTACGTTCGGCTCGGCCTTTGGTTCCTTCTCTACGTTCGGCTCGGCCTTTGAAGCTCGGAAAAAGTTGGACCAAGATCGATAGATGCAAACAAATCCCCCCGAGGCGTTTGCGGCTATAGAGAATTGACTGTATCATCAGACTGTGACGTTTCTGTGCAAGATGAAAACAGTTGAATAAGTGCGAACGGATCGCTTTAACGTTACAGGGCTATTAATTGCTCTCGAGGGTAATCGGGACGCACGCGTGAACGTACGGTTAGACTTCCGCGAGTTTTAGAACTAGAAACGACAGCAGGGAATATGCATGCTGCACCCCATTTCGACGTGTAGTATTAGTTTACACGCCATCTGCAGAAGCACACTTTACAGTGCGTCGCGTCGGAACATCGCGAGCGCCGTGGGAGTGAAGCCCAGTTTCGTAATAATTAGTCCGCGAATATTTACGCATTTCCAGCATGCACAACTCTCGAAAATTCTGTAGAGCAGAAGTTCGAGAAGTTAAATACGATTCCCTTTCCGATCGTGATCCAGCGGAACCTCTAATTTCTAGTTACTCGTAAACGCGTACCGAGGAGCCGTTCGGTGCAGACGAGTATGAAAAATGAGGAAACAAGTACAGTACAGCATGTCGTCGTTAATAAATGAAATCGGCTGATCCTTCGCCGGTAATAACGTCACAATTAATTCTAATTAGAGCGCGTCATAATAACGAACGGTAAGTTACCATCGTAATACTTTATCCCGCCGTGCTCATTATAAGTAGAGAGGATTACCATTCTCGACTGAGCGGCCAATACCGTGGATTTAATTAATGCTTTATCACATCGTCGGCGGCGCTCCGATAAAAAAGATAATGCCGAATTTGTGGTACGCGTCAACGCGGACGCATACTCGGTAACAATTTATCGTTACAGCTATCGATCGTGACTGGCGTCATGTCGATACGCCGAAAACTTATGGCTGAGTAAAAAAAGGATTTATGCGCATCGTTAAAGCCTCGTCGGGACACCGTTATATCCCTCTACCGTGAACCGTGTGCATACGCGCGAACGCATTTCTATGTCCCGTTAATTCACCCTAATCGTCACTATAACTTCCCGGTATTTATGTGTTTTAGGCGTTGACGCGGCACTTTGGAAACGGGCCGCTCGGACAGCCAAACGAAGTTGGTAATTCAATTTTTCCCGGAATTAAATGTTAAGGAGGTCCTTTTCAACGCTCACACACCGCTAGACCACGTATACGTACAGGGCCGATTAAGCCCCGTAGCAGGAGTAGCAAATGCTACGGGCCCCGCGCCATACAAACAAGGGCCGATACATGAGCGCCTGTCTATGCCAGGGGGCACAGACAGTATTCCTAAAAAAAGCTCATTCATTGTGGTTGCTGCAAAGGTCCGCTACATTTACACGCGTGCGGCCCTGATGCAAAGCCTTGGGCCCCGCCATAACATTTGCTACGGGCCCCGCGCTTGCTTAATCCGGCACTGTATACGTACGCGAGGATTGCAAGGGTCCGGGATTTCACTTCTTATTTCTCGATAATGCGATGACGGGGTTTTTCAGTAGTCAAAACCGCTAGATGAAAGATCAAGCTAGACCGCTGTTTGCCTCAAAAGTCGTTCTTTTACGTTTCCGAGCAATGGTTTTGCAATATTCAGTTGCACGATGCCCGTCGGAGAGGCTAGTACGCCGGCGCGACTGCAGCGTCCTCTGACGGGCAACGTGCAGCTGAATATTGCAAAACTATTGCTCGGAAACGTAAAAGAACGACTTTTGAGGCAAACAGCGTCGTAGATTGATGTTTCATTTAGCGGTTTTAACTACTAAAAGCCCCCGTCTTTGCATTATCGAGAAATAAGAAGTGGAATCCCGGAACCTTGCATCCTCGCGTACGTATACGTGGTCTAGCGTTTATGTGAGTGTACCACACATTCACGCGCGAGTGTCGTCTGCTAGGAGAGGACTCCCGTAACAATTACGGTGGAGTCAGTCGCGACGCTTACGGAGAGAATATCCCCATCAGTTTCCGTCGACAGGGGAATGATCGAAGCGCGGAAGTCGCCTGCCGGTAAGGACGAACAACATGCGAAAATCGCTAAGCAGAGGCAAAGACGTCTATCGCGGCATTTTTCACGTACCGTCAAACAATTTCGAGTTGATTTACCCCGTTGACGGCGAGCACATCGTCGCTTTTACGGCGCGGCGCGGCGTATGGGGACGTTGTTAAACGAAATAACGCCGCGATCGAGCGATCCTATCGGGATAAAAACGTCGGGATCGGTGCATTTTATGCCGGGGCGTCTGAGAGGGGAAAAAATGGCAGCTCGAGAACGAGTCTCTAGCCGGAGCCTCGGTCGGAAATCGATTATCAGAAATCGTAACGCGGAAGGAGAGCGATAGCGGTACGGCCTAGGGTTAGCGGCGGCTTGGCAAAAGGGGCAGGGGGTTGAAAAGCGCCATTAACGTCACAGCCTGATTTTCCTCTCTTTTATTGGACGACAACGAACGACCGTCGGGGCCTCATATACCCGGTGACCGACAACTAACCCCAATTTTAGAAAAATCTGACCGTTCTAAAACATTTATCCCGACTTCAAAAGTGTTGTACAGTACATTCTCTATAGCCGAAAACGCCTCGGGGGGATTTGTTTGCATCTATCGATCTTGGTCCTACTTTTTTCGAGCTTCAAAGGCCGAGCCGAACGTAGAGAAGGACAGCGCGTGTAACGCGAGACCACGCGCGGGCTTTCGAACTGTGCCGGCGACTGCGACTCACACCGATATACCGAGCCGAGATCAGTGTATTGAGTTGTACACGCCCTGTTTGCGACTATAGAGAATTTACTGTACGCAGTTTTGGTTGTACATATGATTGTACGAAACAAAAATTTTTTCGGCTTCGTACGAGCCCCATTTTACCATTCAACTTTGTCCTTCGGACATTTGACGTATCTTTGAAAACAACAAAGATATTTAAGGTGGTCCGGTTAGGTGAAATACCCTGTATATTTAGTGTTTAAAGATGATACATAAATGATTGGATACAAATTATACTGTGTCTTTCATCGTTGATCGTTTCGAAGCGACTGCATACGTCGTCGCGGATTTCGATATCTCTTATCCCACTCTAACCACAACTACGGCGCTCATCCTGCTTTTACATGTTTTCAGGAATAGTGATAGCCTACGAAAAGGACTTCATACATTTCAAAAGAGGTTGGAAATTTGAATTCGGTTCAGGTTTATACGATTTCGGACGACTGTGCTCGAGAAGATTGATGGAGAGAACGGGCCGAGCGTAATCCCCGGTTCGATCAGTCACAGCGTCATCGATAAACCTCGATACACCGAGGTGAATTCGTCCTTGACCAATACCATTGTCATCAAACCGAAGACTTCCTCGTCGGATCACCGACGGGATCGGATGGAGTCATTGTGAACGGCCGCGGGACTGATGGGATTTCGGTGCCACCCGGTAGATAAAGCGAGAAATTAATCAAACCTACCCCTTTTTTAACGAGAATCACGGCCTCTGCAAATAATTTCGCGTCGTATCCGCTTTATCGGAAATCGGTATACGGGAGATCGTTCATAGTTGCGCTTCGTCTTTTTTTAAACTTCTTCCTCGCGTACAGTCCGATTTCGGAAAGCTGGAATCGAACGATATGTTCAATTCAATTGCCAGCTCGTCGATGGAAATTGATGCCACGGGATACGCTAATTTAGAATTGAAATCAACCGATTCGAGCAAAGCCTTCTTAATTGCGTCTTACTATCGAAGGATTAGTTTTTTAAGTCGGTAGACACTTGGACACTGATTAAGCGAGAGCAAAATGGATCGAGGATGGATGAAGATGAATGCAGATGTTTGAACACAAACAGCCACGTAAATAAATTACTTGGCTCGGAAGATTAATCGACCGAGCCGCTGCGCCAACTTATTAACTATAATCCATTTTGAAATTCTAATAGACAAAATTTTAATTGCAGACAATTTAAATACCAACCTACAAGACACAGTAAACGACGACAAGGTTTATTTTTTAGCACTGTAGTCAAGAGAAAGAACATTTCGAACGTTTCTCCGCTGACAGAATCGATGGCTCTCACTTGTCAATTCTTCCAGGGATAAGACTTTGAAGGAAGCGGACTTTTAGAAGAAATTTCAATCGTCTTTGTTGTCTTCTTCGTGGATTCCGGGTGAACTTGCCAACCAATGCCATGGGAAGAATACAACGGACTTGACCCTGTACCCACCCCTGTTGTTCGGGATTTAAAGATCAGTCGTCGCCACTCTACAGCGATGCACTGCGATGCTTTGTCTACTGTGTGGATTCTCCTCCACCCCCCCGTTTCACGCTCCGCTTTTCTATTCTTCTCCTACCGCACCGCCTCATTCTTGCAGTGCCTTTTTATTCGCCCACTTTTCCTTCTCTCTCTCTCTCTCTCTCTCTCTCTCTCTCTCTCTCTCTCTCTCTCTCTCTCTCTCCCTCCCTCTCTGTTTTTCTGCGCGGCTCCGCTTTATATTCCATTGTCTTTGTTTTTCTGCGGCTGCCGCCTCATTTGCGTGCGATCTTTTTCCTGTCCGTTCCGTCATTGTTCCCTCGGCCGGCAAAGGGAGATTTCAGGACGCGGAAAGTGACCGAGAAGTATAGGGGGTGAATAGGAGTTTTCTTCTTTCTTTTTCGAAGGGATTCCTGAATGATGTGGCGATAAGGGCGGACCCTGCTGCTCGAATGGATAAACTTTTCTAAAGCTGAAGAAGGTCCCGCGGCCGAGCACTGATACAGGGATCAACGCTATTGACCGCGAGTCGTTCACCAGATAGAACGAACATTCCTCCATAAGGGGAAGCTCGTTGAAACAGCGTTCTTCCTCAATCAGAATATCATCCCCCGTTCGCAATAGCGGTTGCCCGATCGACCGCGCCGTAATGCCCACGACCGAGGCTTCATAAGAGGTTACAAGGTGAACAGTCGCCTATCGAACCGGTCTACAAATTTCTTGACAACGGCGAGTCTTCCGAGCATGTTCGAATTTCAAATACAACGGCTATATTTCCGATTACGTCCATGCTCAGAATTGGACGAAACTTTGGAAATAGGTTTCTCTTTGACTAAAATGATGATTGTAAGAAGGATTTTTGGCGACACGAAAACATTTTTTCAAGATTTCAATGTCAGTCCCTACCTTACCGACAAATTTGTTTTACTATTTTAATGTCACTCTTTACCTTACTGACGAAGTAGTAGGCGCGATTTTAATCTGTAATGATCCATTTTTGCAATTAGTTGAAGATATCAAATATGTATATTCTGGAGATTAATATGAAATGTTTCCAAAATTCCAATTGTGAAACCAATTAATTGAATATCTACAATGGGAAGATTATGCGATCAGCTTGGGTTATGTGGTGGGGGCAGAGACGGTCCACGCATACGAAAATCCTGGAATAGTGTCGGTAAGGTAAAGAGTGACATCAAAATGGTAAAAAATTTATATTCGAGTCGCCAAAAATCCTTCTGACAATCATCATTTTAGTCAAAAAAGAACCTATTTCCAAAATTTCATCCAATTCTGAGCATGGACGTAAACGGAAACTTCGCCAATACAACTTCTGGTATATCTTTATTAAACCTAATCGAAGATGTTCATTGATCGAGGATTTAGCCAAGAGTTTAGCAAACAGTAAAGAATGTAATATTCGGGCTGACCCGATCTACACCGTTATTTCACTCGCCCGGTTAAGTAGATTTATCCGACTTTAATTAGAAAACTTTAATTTTGATTTTAAAGTTCGAGCTCACGATGGCAGCAGGAATCCAGGATGCCAGCAACTTTCAACGTCAGACCGTTCACGGTTCCTCTAACACGTATTTGCTCGACGTACTTCGTCTTCGTTCACGATCAAGGAACCCCCCGCCCCCGACAGAGAGCAGTGACATCCTGGAAATTAGATCGGACTTGGATTGATCGCAGGGGAATTTTGAGCATCGCGTTCGACCGTGACCACAAGTTGGGTAACTGTGCGACAATTATATGTGTCGCACGAGTTAACTATGCAAATACTGCACACGTGTCACCGATGTCTCCCAGAAGTTACATTGCCGCGCCGCGCCGGCCAAATGTTTCCAAACACGTACCCTTTGGAATTTCTATACGCGATACAATTTTGATCGTATGAATTACTGAACGTGTAGGATGTGTAGAATAATGTTACAACCTCGTTGTAACAAAACGATAGAAATTTACAAGTTTCCTGCCTTTAATCTTTATACAGTAAATTCTCTATAGCTGCAAACGCCTCGGGGGGATTTGTTTGCATCTATGGATCTTGGTCCTACTTTTTTCGAGCTTCAAAGGCCGAGCCGAACGTAGAGAAGGATAGCGCGTGTAACGCGAGACCACGCGCGGGCGACTGCGACTCTCCGCGTCTCTTTCTTTCATATACGCTGTCCTTCCTTGCGTTCGAAACTCTCATCGTCGATTAAACCACTAAATTCAGTTCAAATTATATCGTGTTTGGTATCATTTTGCATTAGAAAAATACCAGGAATATGTTGGTGAAAGTCCCATGAAAAAATACTGGAAAATAAAGAAGATAGAATTTTGGTATAACGTTATGATGACTCACGGGCGTTTGAACTGTGCCGACGACTGCGACTCTCCGCGTCGCGTTAGTAGTGGTTCACATCGATATACCGAGCCGAGATCAGTGTATTGAGTTGGAGGGGATATTTTATTTGCGTCTATCGTGCACGCCCTGTTTGCGACTATAGAGAATTTACTGTACCCTGCTCTACAATAACAAATTCTTTGCGATTCTTTCCCATTGAGCAGCGCTTACGACTTGGCGGAATGAAATTGAGATAAGATAGGAAGGTTGTTGAAAAATCACAGCACAATTCGTTTCATTTGTAGCGTAATTGGTAGTTTGTCGATGACACCGGGTAAAGGAAGTGGTCCTGGGCAATGCGGAGTTTAAATCAAAATTAATTCGGGACACGACGGAAGGGTCGCAGGAGACACATAAATCTACGAGAAACACCGTACGTCGAGCCAATGGGATTTAAGGACAAAAGTCATGTATTTGTGGTTATGATCTATTCGAACATATTTCAACAGCTTAGAGCACTTTCGTCATGTATTTTTAATCATGTATTTTTCAAAAGTCACTATGATCGATAAGCGGCCCCTACACGGTCAATCGGAATGTCAATCTTCCACGTCAAAGACAATTTTTCGGCCAATAGCGACAATGGGTTAAATGGTAGGAGATCGCTATTGGCCGAAGAATTTCGAAGATTGACATTCCGATTGACCGTGTAGGGGCTGCTTTAGATACACAATTAAATGTTCTACATCGGTTGTAAGAAACACGAACTAGCGCTTAAGCATTTCTGTGTTTTCGCTCATTCTGGTCTGTCTCGGCCAGACCACCCGACGTCGCATCGGTGAGAATTTTACGGGGAATTTCGCGGTGAACATCCACACATAACCGCAACTAAAATAACCCCGCGTTGCACTCGTTGTTACCTTTCGCGGTTTCCATGGGAAGCCAAGATTCCGCGAGTGCTTGCTTTGCGTGTCGTGGAATTTGCATGGCACGCGTCTTGGAAACTCAACCTCGGAGGAAATTCTTGGAGGAAAGTCGGTGGAACCCGTGTTATATCTTTCGCATCTTGGTGCCTCACTTTTATTAATGCGTTCGGTTATTCCGCTTAATTCGCTCGTTCAATGTCGCCTAAGCGTATTAGCGCGGTTGTCGTCAAAATACAAATAAATCAACAGGGTGTGGCCGGACGGGTGGGAGAACCGAGCAGGAGCTGATACTACATGTAAAAAATTTTTTTTCGGAATATTGCATTGTCATCCAGTTCTGAGCTATGTTTAAAATTTCAAGTCTCTAGCGCATCGGGAAGTTAGTTTAAAATCAATTGCAAGATTTGTACGAACAAACAGACAAACAAGAAAGCGAGCTAATAAAAACGTAGTAAGTAAATTCGTTCGAAACTTGGTGACTTTTATTTTTTTAATGCGAAACATATAACTGCAAAAACCTAAAATGTAAATGTTAACCCCTCTATTTCAAGGAAAAAAACATCGAAAAGTAATTGTTTAACTTGTTATTTTATCGATTTTTTGTATCACTGTGTCAATTTGACACCGAGGGACAGATTCAGTTCGTGAAATGAGGGACGGATGAGGATTAAAATGTTTATACGCGTAACTGGGCCCGTGTAATTCGAGGGAAAGCGAATCTGTTAGATTAAAACCATAATAAAAATGCTCCGAAATGATCCAATCAATTTAATAGAGGCGTAAAGATTAGGTTTCTGTTTATGTTAGTCGAATAAGAGATGAGAAACAAGCCCGAACGGTGCATTCGAAAGTCCCGCGGTTCTGCACGCGCGGCGAAAAATGTTCCAAGGTTTTGCGCTAGGTGGCGGCAGCTCGCGAGAACCCTGCATCTCGGGGATAACTGTGCTTACCCCCGGATCCCATCCGATGATTAACCAGATTTTAAATAATCAATGAACCCTGGCGACACGACGTAACGAGGCGACGACACTCGCTTTTATTATCCGGTTAAGGGTAACTGTGTAAACCGTTTCACTCGATTACGGTTGGGTCGATCGCGTGGCCACGAGCCTTTTTACCTCTTCCGGTAAGAGAGCAGAGCAGAGAGAGGGTGGTACACAGCGCACACAATGGCGGAAAACTGAAGTGCCACTCGCTTTGCTAGCGTTGTGGGTAATGTGGTCGAGGAACGGATTTGCAGATTCCGTTTAAAACCGCGATGGGGAACTGTCCACCGAGAAATCAGATCCCTTCTTCTAACTTTCAAGCCTATCCATTCAAAACGCTACAAGTTTGTATCGCGCATCGCCAAAGGGTTGAACAGTTCATCGTTACGAGTCGGCAAAGGGTGGAACGAAGTTTTGGTCCTTTTAAAAAGAAAATTTCAGGATTGTATCAGTAAAATTAGTAAATAGAATTAAACGATTCAACACAGTGTGTGTATGTACAGTGTTTACTAAAGAAAGATCTTTATCAATGGGATTTCATTAATCGGTCAATATTCCTTCGAACATATGTCGAGTAATTTGTAACACGTCGGCGTAATTCATTTATTTAGCCGTCTTCCGATTTCAGTCCATAAATTTTCAATCGAATCAACGTTCGGGCTACCCGATGGACTGTTTCATGCGCGCGGTGCGTTACACCGCAACCACGGTTTCATGATACATCCCTGTGTTTCGAATCGTTATATTGTTTGGAATAGAAATCTTCGAACAATCCTAGTTTACAATCGTTGGTCCCGAAGCTACTTTTCAAAATATGGAAAAATAATTTACAGAATTAATTAATTATTAAATTTATTGATGCCATAAACCTAGTTAATAATTACAGAATTGTTAATACTGTGGTTTCTGCTGCTACTTCCGAAATGTTTCTCTGGTACGTTTCCCCTAGGATTTCGTCACTAATTCTGTTTAGAAATAAAAGCGGAGCAGCGTATAGTATAAGTCTACTTAGTGGTAATTAACGTAGAGCTAAAATTTCTACTAAACACGAAGTGGAAGACAATACTAGTTCCCGGACAAAGATCCTTGAAAAGGGGATCATTGTGCAGCGTCCTGCGTGGTCGATGAGAGAAAACGAAGCTACGGGGTCAGTAGGCGTTGCCTAATTTTCAACTACAGCTACGCCCTGGAATAGCGATCCGTTCTTTTTCAGCCCCGACAACCAAATCGTTTTAACGTGTTTTTAAAAAGATGTTGAACTTTATTTTCAGATATTTGTCGATCTTATCAATCGATGCTTCACCAGTGCATCCCGCCGAGCGTAACATCCGAGGCAGAAACAATGCAGTCGTTATAACACTCCGTCTAAAGATCGATATCGGGCTCCGAATCCTTCGAATTTTCTCCAATTAGCGATTCGTGCCTTTTCCATCAACGGACGCCGGCATTACGGCCACGTCCGTCGCGAGAAGTGTCCGAAAAATCCTGAATGCGAGCCGCTCCAAGATAAATGGACTTCATCGACCGGCCATCGGCTCCGTTTACCCGAAAAGATGAGGTGGAAATTAGGGTACGGTGGCATTATTCTTAGACGCGTGGCACGGGCGGGTCGACTATTTTTACGCGAGCAGAGGCATTATATCGAGGAGGGCTGAAACGGACAGCTTGGATTCGGCATCCAGAGGAACAACGCGTCGGTTCTTTCCCCTGAAACGAATTCCTGTTCCGGACGTGGATCATTTCGGGAGGGATCTTGATCGGTGGAATATCGAGCAGGCCGGTGTTTATCGCCGCCATTCGAAAGTTGGCAGCCTGCATCGATCCCCGGGGGACAAGCGTAACGAGTAACGACGCGCGACCGGACCGATTCACTTTGCGCGCGTCAGTTGCTGCGGGGTCCGTGTTTAACCGCGACGTTCAATTTGCTTTGTGGCCACGCTATTTCCGGCTGTATGGGCCTCGCGGACACCGACAATCTGTCGCCCGCGTTTCCGCGTTTTGATTAACAATCGGATATCCCGCAGTTGCTCTACTTCCTTGCTCTTTGCTTGCACGATAATCTGTATTTAGGGAATGAAGCCGGTTTGCTTTAACCCTCGCCCCTCTGCTCAGGTAACGAGAACGGCCATTACCGGGCACCAAGGATCCGACCGCCCCAATCAGCTTCTGTCTGTGTCCATGTATTTCTTCTGTAATTATCAAAACTGTAAATAAATTTATTTCTTTTCGTATGGAAGTTGGAAAGAAATGTCAGTTTTATTTCGGACTAGCTTTCCCCCGCCACGCGTTGCTGTGGCTCAGTATTTTTACCACGTTTTTAAAAGCATGTTTTTACCTGTCACAGATGTGATATTTGTATGTTTTATTTTGTTGTTCCATTCTCTGTGTATATATATATATATATATATATATATATATATATATATATATTGATTGTCTGGTTTGCCAACTCTAGACCAGGGCTACCATATTTTTCTCTCGCCAGGCCCCTTACCCTTCCGCCTCTCGCCATGCCGTGCACCGTACCTCGTCTTTACACTCTTCCCACTAACGCTGGCGACAGCGGCGACACGCTTGCGTACGGTCGCGTCAGCAACTAGTGGGAAGAGTGGGAGGCTCTCGCCAACGTTAGTGGGAAGAGTGCAAAGACGAGGTACGGTGCACGGCACGGCGAGAGGCGGAAGGGTAAGGGGCCTGGCGAGAGAAAAATATGGTAGCCCTTGTCACGATACACTTTCTAGAATGTGAACATAGCTATGAGAAATATGGAAAAGTTGAAATCATGAAATCATTGATCATACCGAAATATACCGACAATAGGCGGTCGTCCCTGAAGGGTTAACGAAATTAATATTTTCAAAATTGGACTAACCGGATTGAGCTTTTTCAACAAGTTAGAAGAATTTCTCTACAAATATATAATATTTACCCCTGGTAGAAAATATTCGAGCAAAATTATGAATATGGTCGCTGAAAGAATCATATTTAACACGTGTTTTATAGTTAAAGGAGGTCATCCCAATGTCTCTTCGAATTATGATGCAAAAATATTTGTTTTACATTTTTTCGGAGATCACCGGTTGGTCTGGCGAGAGAAAAATATGGTAGCCCTGATCTAGACACGCAACATATAATTGTCCGTGTGAGAAGCAATATACTTTATGTACTAAAGTAGAAAGAAAGTTATATGAATAACTTCTAAAATTGCTAAGCATTAAATAAGGAAAAAACACGAACTAAAAAAGAAAGAAAAAACTTAATAATTTAAAAATACTAACCAGTATTTCAATTCAAACGCAGATCAATCTACTCGGCTGAATTCCAATGCAATGAGAAACTTGCGGAACAAATCACTCCGAACAGATCAATCTTTCTATTTATATATATTTCACGATATAATTTCAAGCAGAATACCACTGAGAAGATTCTCGTCGTGACGCATTGGTGCTAACGCGAATCAACACGAAACCATATCGATTACTATACATCACTGTTTTCGCAAACGCGAAATATTCACATAACTTGGAAAAAGTCGACAAAACTCTTTAACGAACGGACTTTTTCGCATACTGATTTCTCATAAACCTTCCCGAAGAAACGCTGCGTATAATGGCTCGAACCCCAGCTTTCTACGTTTATTTGTTTCTACGATTACGAACAAACGGACATTTACGTTTTTATTTATATAGATATCGAGCAATTTCAAGAATGCTCAACCGAAACAAATGGACAGCAACCTCGTGCGCGAGTCCCACGAATTCTCGGTTAATCTAATGGAGAGTCGAAAGGAAAGATAAAAGAATTTTCGGACAATGGAACAACCGTTTGTCAAACGCTGAATTTCTTTCACTTTACAGTTTACAGATTGGGTGCCAGCCAAAATATCTCTTGCTCGCTGGACCAAATTATTTTCTTCGCGTCAACGGTCTCGTCCAATAATCAAATTCATAAGAAAGCCACCCGCGGCAGATTGTGCAGAAACAAGTTATGCCGTGCGGACCATTGATTCGCAGTGAAACGCCGTGGAAAATTTACCTGCAAGCATGCGGATCGTATTGCGCTGCACGTGGCGAACGCGAGCCCCGGAAATTTCGTAAAATCTACATATTCGTTTGTTCTCTACCTTTCTCGCGATTAGATCGAGTTAATTACACTGTCCAACAAATTTCAACTTTTTTTTTGTATTTCGATTCCCACTATGCGATTCTTGTCGAGTTTTCCGCGCTGATTCCGAATCTGGCCTTAATTTTTCTCCTATACGTACAGTTTTTGAGAAAATGGAGTTTTAAAAAAAACCATATTTTTCAACTCTGAACAAATATTGTGATGTTATTCTAAAAGATATTGAATTGTTCTTTACAGCAAAAGATTTCTTAGACTTTCCCGAATACAGTGATATCGCATAGTGGGAATCGAAACACTTTTTGGCTGTTGGACAGTGTTATTGAAAACAGGCTGCAAAGAAACGTTGCGAGAATTGAATTTCTGACGAAGAACAGTTTAGCTGTACTGGGTACTATGGCGTTTCATTGACTGGATAATAGAGAATCGGCGGACCTTGGTCTGATCGTGGAACGTTAATGTAGAGTAGCGGCTCTGGTGCCGGAGTCGATGACTTGACCTAAATCTGACCTCGATATGGCTAACTGGCGGTAGGACCAAGTTCAGCGTGTACTCATGAATACCAATCGGTTTTATACTCTACGTTGGCCCTGTTACGTTCGATCAATGCCGCGAGAAAGGATTCGCGCTTCGGACTTGCCACGTAATTAGCAGACCACGGATCTTACGAATTTATGACGGACACGAGCGGCTATAACACTGTCCAACAGCCAAAAAGTATTTCGATTCCCGCTATGCGATTCTTGTAGAGTTTTTCGCGCTGATTCCGAATCTGGCCTTAATTTTTCTCCTATACGTACAGTTTTTGAGAAAATGGAGTTGAAAAAAAGACATATTTTTCAACTTTGAACAAATATTGAGATGTTATTATAAAAAATATGGAATTGTTCTTTACAGCAAAAGATTCCTTAGACTTTCCCGAATACAGTGATATATACAGGGTGTCCAAAAATTCCTTCAACAGCCGGAAATGAGAGGTTCCTGGCGCCATTTGAAGCAACATTTTCCTTTGCAGAAATGTCATCCGCGGCTTTGTTTAGGAGTTATGAACGAAAAACACTGACCAATCAGAGCGCGATCTAGACGCGAGTTGACACAGTCGGCCAATAGACAGTTGGCGCAGCCGGCCCGTCTAGGTCGCGCTCTGATAACATTTTTGCAAAGGAAAATGTTGTTTCAAACGATCTCAGGAACCTCCCATTTCCGGCTGTTGAAGGAATTTTGGAACACCCTGTATACAGTAATCGCTCCTTCGTTGTCCTGAATCGTGGGCACGATCGTTGTCCAGTGCCTACCCACTCCACTACCTGTCAACGAGAGGATTAGGCCTGCGTGGATCTGGTCGCCAGATGTGTCCCAGGACTGTCTAGACCCGCGCAGAACGGAGAACAATAGGAAAGGAATATGGCAAGGAAATAAGGAGTTTTTTAAAGCCAGACAGTTGACTGCGAATGCTTTTCTTTGTCATTTAACGAGTCGTTTCACTAAAGATACAGTCATAAATCAAAAATAGTGTCCGGGCACGGCCGTTGTCCGCTCAAACCCCCGGCCTTTGGACAACGAAGGAGCTTTTACTGTATAATATTAATACGACAACTCATGTCAGGCGAAGATATTTTGCTTTCTGGTTCGGTAATAACGTCGATTTCGCAAAAACTTCAAGGGGGGGTTTCTCAAGATAAAAGTCTGCTCTATCGCGAGGTATAGTTCGATTTTCCGCTGGACCCTTATTTTTTTAGATAAATTCAAAAATATCGTCAAAAATTGGTGCGAAAGTGGTGTCTCTCCGTCTTTAATGATTGTTTAAACATGTTTAGAGTAATATATGTATTCGGGAAAGTCTAAGAAATCTTTTGCTGTAAAGAACAATTCAATATCTTTTATAATAACATCACAATATTTGTTCAAAGTTGAAAAATATGTCTTTTTTTAAACTCCATGTTCTCAAAAACTGTACGTATAGGAGAAAAATTAAGGCCAGATTCGGAATCAGCGCGAAAAACTCTACAAGAATCGCATAGTGGGAATCGAAATACAAAAAAAAAGTTGAAATTTGTTGGACAGTGTAATTTAGAAGAACTTCAAGACGCTGTTATTTCTATCTGAAATTGTTATTACTAGACTGCGGATCTTTATGCAAAATAGAAATGTTCCTCATTGATTGTCGGAAGCAGGAATAATGACTTCATTGCATTAAAAACAACATCGCAATGTTTTTAAAGTTCTCAAATCCTTTACTGTTTTATAACAATTTCACTTGTCAACCAATTTCCTCATAAATGCGTAAAAGTCCGCAGTCTAGTAGTAGGCATCGAGCATTTAGCTCACGTGGCACCGAACTATTGATCCTTCATTTCTTTCCCTGCGAAACTACTCTCATTCGAGAAGAATCCTATCGAATTGGTCGTTAAACTTGATTAGTAGGCAGTCGAATAGTGGTGTTTCAGCGATTATCAGTCTTAAATTTAGTGGAGCCGTTAATTAAGTGGTCTAGGTATGAATCGAGTGATATGCGGTCCCTCTGGACTCTCTACTGATATTACCTTGGAGTGCAATCTGGGATTTCTGTGATCTTCATTAACACTTCTTGAACTGATTTTCGCAGTTCGTGGAGCACATTTACGAGAAACTAGCGCAATCTCAGTTTAAGGCGACGCAGAATCTTCAACTTTTGTTCCTCCGCAGACATTCAGCGTTCCATGTTCCTAACAGTCGGTCAATAATAATTATGATGTCGTCGTTTTTCCCTTGAGTAACCTCAAATGTCCGTAGCACGATAATTCATATCTTTCGTAGAGAACTTTTTTAAATAAACGTGTCTGCACACGACTTGTTTCATACAAGTTCCAAAACGTCTGTTCCGCGGGGACGCTTCTTAACGAAGTTTCCACGAGGAACTTTTCTCAAATTCCACAGCAAGCATACACGTTCTCAAATGGTACATCCCAAGTTTAAACAAAATTTCTTTAACAACGAAGCATCATTGTTTACTTTAATCCTTTTATCAGATTCCCTGTTACGATACCTGAATTTTCATTAAGAAACGTTCAGACTTGTTTTAACACTAAAAGTGATGGTAGCGTATCCTCGTTTTCGAAACTTTAAGAGGTTCAACTTACTCTCCGGCGCAATACCTGCCATATTTTATTAGTTTATGAAACGAGATGCAAGCGAGCCCGAGAAACTTGATCGCTCTTCTCACGAATTGTTTGAAAATATTTCCTTGCCTTTTACAAGTCCAGCGTAAACGTTCCGCGCGATTTACACCCCGCGAGTCAGTTTTCGGGGAGAAATGCAGAGAAGAAGGAATTCCTGGCAGCAGAGTTTTTTCCCCGAGTAATTCAGGAAGTTGAGGGCGCGTCAGCCGCAGCACGACAAATTAGAAGATAAAGGAATTCGTGGGCGCGGCCGTTGATCTAACAAGTGGTAGCAAAAAGGTCTAACGTCGCTTGAATAATGCAAGTGATTAGTGACAGCGCAAAAGAATGATTCAGAGCTGAATCTCACTTGCATATATTAAAATTAAAATGTATCTTCTCCTTAGCGACGGATCGATGAGGATTGCATTAACGTTTCGCGTGGAAGCTTCAAAGAATAATTGGCTGCGATTCCATAAATAATAAATCCGCGGCGAAGCTTCTACATCAGAGATGAAACGCATGAAACAAAGCTTGGTCCATAATCTGTTAGTAAAACAGAGACACTCTCACGTTTTCTTCTTTATTTCAGCTCGCGCAAATCTTTAAACGCAATTTTATACCACTATGTCATAGCTCTTATGAACGCCTTCCACGTACAAGCTTGGCGTCGTTCCAAATTCTTGCTAACTTCTTTGAAAAACTTTTCCCCTTTTGATCGCTGGTTATGTCAGCACGATGCACGCGTTTGCGTTGATTGCTAAATGCAATTTTATCCGGGAGAGTTTTCGCATAAAAGTGTGGAGAAATTAACACGTAAAAAAGTTGACGACCACTTTCCCCCTTATCGTATTAAGCCGAGGCGTAGACTGACGCCTGCGATTTTCATAGAGCACCACGGCTTAATGGACCGAAAGACGACGGAATGGCGACACAAGTAAGACGCATCGCTTCAACCAGTGGATATCAGCGTAGCCACTTTAGAAGCTGGCTGCATACGCGCGTGCAACGTGCTGAAAGAATACTCTTACTAAATTATTATAGAATTATTATACAGGGTGGTCTTTTTATCTGAAGACATTGAAATATCTCGAGAACTATGTATCGGATCAAAACAAGTGGACTCAAAACAAACTGGAACCCCCACCGCCACCCCCTGGGGGTGGGGGTGGGAGAAGATAAAAAACTGAAATGGGAACCCCCATTTTTCCTTGCAGATTTGGATTCTCCAGAAAAAAATACACAAATTTGACCTACGAGTTTTTGCATTTTGGTTCACGGATGGCGCTGTAATGGACAAAAATCAAAATGGGTAAAAGATCGTTGAAAATTGGGGATATCTCGAGAAATACACATCAGATCAGAAAAATGAAAGTAGGATTTGATATTTTTTAAAATTCTATTCAATAGCACCATAATTGACCACCCACCCCCACCTCCCGACGGTGGGAGAGGGAATTATTTCAAAATCTTCAATGGGAAACCGTTTTCTATAGCAAATCTTGGTTCTCCATTGATTTGATATTATTGGTGTAATTTCTTTCACAGATGTCGCTGCAATCGAAAGCAGTTGGAAAAATTCATTGATTTGTTTATCAATAAATCAAAAACTACTTTTAGCTTTACCCAGGGACAACCAAGATTTGCTATAAAAAAAGGTTTCCCATTGAAGATTTTGAAATAATTCCCTCTCCCACCCTTAAAAGGTGGGGGTGGGGGGTCAATTATGGTCTTATTGAATAGCATTTTTAAAAATATAAAATACGTCTACTTTCATTTTTCTGATCTGATGTGTATTTCTCGAGATATCCCCCATGGTCAACGATTTTTTACCCATTTTGATTTTTGTCCATTACAGGGCCATCTGTGAACCAAAATGCAAAAATTCATAGGTCAAATTTGTGTATTTTTTTCTGGAGAATCCAAATCTGCAATGAAAAATAGGGGTTCCCATTTAAGTTTTGAATCTTCCCCTACCCCAACCCCCAGGGGGTGGCGGTGGGAGGTCGAGTTTGGTATCATTGGATGTCCCCCGTCGCGGCGAACAATTTTCATTACCCACTTGTTTCGATCCGATTCACAGTTCTCGAGATATTTCAATGTCTTCAGATAAAAAGACCACCCTGTATAAAGTATTCGAGCTTTTCTTCTGGTAGCTTTGAAAATCATTCAGACAAAAGTTCTCGCAATTTGCTTCTCAGACTTGTTTCTAAATTAGAAGCTTTCGTTAACTCTTAAGACGTCGATCCGAATTTACAAACTCGATGCAGAAATTTGATTCGCTCGGGTAAGTGATTAAAAACGAAGGAGTTTAATTATTGTGGACAAGTAGAAATCGAGTTTACCGAGGTTTTGCGATAAACTCTGATTAGATTCGAAAGGTTTCTGCCGGTATATATCTCGGCCACCGGTTCAACTTCGGTCTTCTTTTACGTACTTCAAATTTAATTTTTATACGGAAGGTAACCGTGGACCGGCGATCGTTACTTAACCCATAAATTTTCAATAACGTTGAAACTTGAAGTTACGATGGTACCGAAACAAGAAACTGCTTTTAAACAATTTTTACTCGTTCCGGTGACCGACACGAACCTCCAAATTTATGAACTCCATTCTTTTTCAACACCATGTACAATACAGGGAGAAGCGCGTATGCGTGTCGCTGTTACAATGGCGCCCGGCTGACGCCCACCGTTATAAGTATAATATGACTTGCGCCGCGTTAACCCGCCACCGTTCCGTGCTTCATATGGTATGTAACGCGTGGTAAGTATATTTCAATCAAAGTGTTATCCCCTGTACGCCGGAGATAGAAAATACGTGCCTGAACGAAAATGCATGTTGCCGCGACAATTGCAACGAAAAGAAGTATTCCGCCTACAGATTTTAGTACATTTATACTGACAATGAGGAATACGCGTATGCAGATGCATTATATTAATTAAATGTCACGAAGATACGCCACGGTAATGCGACGAAAAGGCTTGTCACCGAAGTATTGATAAATTGTAAAACAAAAGTGGAATAAAGCCAAAGGATAATATTTCATTCGAGATGGAAGCCGTACTGTATTATTGTTTCGAAATTTGCAATTGTACATAAAAATATACACAGGGTGAGTCACCGAACGTTTGCACCTCAAATATCTTGGTTGTTTCTAAAGATACGTAAATATGGTAAGGACAAAGTTGAATGGTACACAAAGGGGTTAACACGATCCCAAAAATTAATTTTGTTTTTATGCCATTTTTTTAGACATATCAAGGTCACCTTGACTTTTTAAAATGGAATGTCCTATTTTCTATACCATAGATCGATAGAGTATCAAATTCTGAGTATAATAGTGTTGACCTCCATACGTCCTAAACCTAATAGTTTACGAGATATTATCGAAACAATTGTCTTTCTTCTTTGGATAATATCTCGTTAACTATTAGGTTTAGGTCATACGAAGGTCAACACTTTTATAGTCAGGCTTTGATACTCTATCGATCTATGGTGCAGAAACTAGGACATTCCATTTAGAAAAGTCAAGGTGACCTTGATATCTATAAAAAAAATGGCATAAAAACAAAATTTTTTTGCACAGTGTCAGGCCCCATTGTACCATTCAACTTTGGCCTTACCATATTTTACGTATCTTTAGAAACAACAAAGATATTTGAGGTGCAAACGTTAGGTGACTCGCCCTGTATGTTCTGGAAATGTTTAATCGAGGAGGGTGTGCTACAGCAGTTTCGGTGTATGCAAACCGGTTGGCGACGAAACGAGCGCGTTCAACGTTTTGACAGAGATTTCTGCAACAGCGACATTTTTCATCAAAGACGGTAATTTCCACTTCAGGTTAATCCCCTGTGAGCACAAATTGATAAATAAATACGCTTCGGATATAATTGCCCGTGGTGGAAGTGATGATTTATGACTCTCGCAGCACGCTTAAATTATTGAACGTGGGCATCAAATAATTCGCAGAGAGCGTAGAATGAAATACGATCGTCCGCGAACAAATAAAACAGCATAAAAACGAGAGATGAATGAAAAATGTTATTTCGTCTACTGCAGCGTCGCGCGCGGGACGCATTTACCGGCTAACAATTTTACGGCGAAAAGTAATCCAACGTCGATATTTTTTGTGCAAACTCCCTGTGTAGTACGTAATTCCAGTGTACCAGTTTTGCAAACAAAACTTCGTTTGCCTAGACGTTTTGCTCGTGAAAGCTTTTAAATTATTATAACATTTGTTTCGTTTTTATTATAACATTTATTTCGCTTCTGTCTCGACATTCGAGATATACTATATTATTAAAGTATATTGGGATAGTTTCATATAAAATTGTTGGAATTGATTTTTCGGTGGTGTTACACTAGAATGCCCCGTTCAAAATTGCCATGCTCGACAAAAGACTGGCCAATGAACTATATTACTAAAGTATATTGGGATAGTTTCATATAAAATTGTTGGAATTGATTTTTCGGTGGTGTTACACTAGAATGCCCCGTTCAAAATTGCCATGCTCGACAAAAGACTGGCCAATTAACTATATTACAGTAAATTCTCTATAATCGCAAATGCCTCGGGGGGATTTGTTTGCATTTATCGATCTTGGTCCTACTTTTTTCGAGCTTCAAAGGCCGAGCCGAACGTAGAGAAGGAACCAAAGGCCGAGCCGAACGTAGAGAAGGACAGCGCGTGTAAACAGACATCACGGCAACCGTCGATGCGACGGCACCTGTTTGCATTTATAGATCTTGGGCCTACTTTTTTCGAGCTTCAAAGGCCGAGCCGAACGTAGAGAAGGAACCAAAGGCCGAGCCGAACGTAGAGAAGGACAGCGCGTGTAACGCGAGACCACGCGCGGGCCTTCGAGCTGTGCCGACGACTGCGACTCTCCGCGTCTCTTTCTTTCATATACGCTGTCCTTCCTTGCGTTCGAAACTCTCATCGTCAATTAAGCCACTAAATTCAGTTCATATTATGTCGTGTTTGGTATCATTTTGCATTAGAAAAATGCCAGGAATATGTTGATGAAAGTCCCATGAAAAAATAATGGAAAATAAAGAAGATAGAATTTTGGTATAACGTTATGATGACTCACGGGCGTTTGAACTGTGCCGACGACTGCGACTCTCCGCGCGCGTTAGTAGTGGTTCACACCGATATACCGAGCCGAGATCAGTGTATTGAGTTGGAGGGGATATTTCATTGGCGTTTATCGTACATGCCCAGTTTGCGATTATAGAGAATTTACTGTATTAAAGTATATTGGGATAGTTTCATATAAAATTGTTGGAATTGATTTTTCGGTGGTGTTACACTAGAATGCCCCGTTCAAAATTGCCATGCTCGACGAAAGATTGGCCAATGAACTGAGACCGTTGCTAAGCCACGATAAGCTGTTGTCGCGGTTCAATTATCGACTCTTTTCAGTTGGTAATTTACGGTATCACCTTTTACATGCACCGAAAATTATCTAGTCGTCTACACGAGACTGCATTCGCTGGGGAGGTTTCGTTAGTGGCAATTACATTGCAGGTGAGAGCTGAGCGAGTCACACATTTCAAAGCGCTGTTTTGAAGAGCAGATAAACAGGCGCGAAACATTTTAGCCAGAGCTGAATCAACGGCACGTGTAAATTAATGGATCAAAGCCTTCCTCTCTCTCTCTCTGTTCTTTTCGGAACCACTCTGCGCGTATTGTTCTAACGCAATTCATTTCATTACTAATTAACCGCTAATGCAGCTGATTATCCCTCTGGCAACTGACCATTCTTGTTACTATTTAATTGATAATGACCAATTCATTTGGAATCCTGACTACTTTTCATAATCATATTTCATCAATTTAAGTTTCTGCGTACCTACGTGCCGGCTTACAAGAAAGTACTATTTATCTCACAATCAGTTTTCTTGGATGAAATGGACTGGGTGCCCCGAAGTCTAAAGGGCCGCGAGTAGAAGGAAAACGGTGTATTGACCCTTTATTCGTGATATCCTATTTCATCCGTGAAATCCCCACGTCAAAGCGTAGGTGGAGCTTATCTTGGTTCAGTTTTCCTTCAGGTAGGAATGGGGGAATGTAAGTATGGAGGATTTCGAGCATAAATCTGGAGAAATGTAATCAAATTAAAGAACATTTATTTCCACGAGCATGAGATATTACTTACTAAAGATAAACTATGAATTAAAGTATAATATTCTAGTGGATTCAGCGAGCAATTGAAATTTCGAGATAATTCCAAGTATAAAATATTTATAGCCATTGTATGGGAGATTTTATACGTTGCTAGCAAGCAATGGATGCAGATAGGATTACAAGCCGTTTCAACGATGAAGATGAAATCTGGCATCCTTGTGAAGGAGATCAATGCACCGCGAAATAGCCTGAAACTGATCTATGGAGAGCCTTTTCCCTTCTTTACCATGGCATTACCACGCTTAGTAACGACCTAGCCTATACGTATGGTCTCTATAGTATCATCAACGTGCAGACATAAGAATAGATCTAATATTCAATGTATTTTCGTGGCCTGGTTTTCTGGAGCACAGTGGCCCATTAACACTTCAGTGTCGCTCTCAATCTTATCAACAGACTATTCAACGGTGTTTATCATAGTAACTGTTGCGTTCCCAAATATACAGGGCCGGATTAAGCCCCGTAGCAGGGGTAGCAAATGCTACGGGCCCCGCGCTTCTGGGGGCCCCGCGCCATACAAACAAGGGCCGATCCATGAGCGCCTGTCTATGCCAGGGGGCACAGATAGTTTTCCTAAAAAAAAAGCTCATTCATTGTGGTTGCCGCAAAGGTGCGCTACATTTACACACGAGCGGCCCTGATGCAAAGCCTTGGGCCCCGCCATAATATTTGCTGCGGGCCCCGCGCGTGCTTAATCCGGCACTGCAAATATAGCAGTCCATTTTCCGAAATTTGTAGGGTCATACAGGGTGATTCTGGGAACTGGGAAAAGTTATTGCTCTTTTTTAAGGAGAAATAGAAAAGAATGATGGGGGAAAAAATCACGTGTCGTGATACGCCCTCATTTTTTTAACGATAGCCTTGCCTTTTTCTGAATTCTTGTCGAAAATACGATAAATTCGCAAGCCGCCAGGAGCATTGAAATTTCATCTCAGACGTGGAAAGGAGCTCACGGAAATGTTGAGAACTTTTGGAAGAAATGTAAGATTTCTTGAAAACTGTACAGTTCAATCTGCTCGTTACGCGAACCACGCCGATGCGACGCCACCGGATTTAAACTGAGATAAATTCAGCCACAAGATACTTTGCTGGAACCAACTGGGAGGTAAGTTTCCATAGTATTCTGCGATTGTTCTTTAAGTCGGATCAGGGCTGAAGTCCGATTAAAATATACACTTGCTTGCAACAGAAGTTCACCTGGATTCTCGTACACCAATAGTGCTCGGCAATCGACGACATACTTGAAATTTTTTACTCGGGAGTTCGTACATTTTTCCGATAGCTTGGAAATTCCAATAGGAAATAAATTCGGGGAGTAATTACTTTCACAAAAATTTCGTGTCGGAAGATTGCATACGCGGACAGTGCTTTTGGAACGTGCGTGAGGTTTTTCATGAAAATATTTGAGGTTGGCTGTTTTCGTCTTTTCGGCTTTGGTATCGCGAGCTCCATAAACCAGCGGGAATATTTTTCCACGACGACGACGATAGATTTTCAGAAACATAATATGTAGGTGGCGGCGGAAGTTTATTGCGCAGCTATGAACAAACGCCATAGGACACCGTGACACCACCTAAATTCCACTGGCACACGAATCTTTCGCTGGAAATATTCGCTTCGCGTCGGTTCGTGGGATCCTTTAGCCAGTTCTTTTTATTTCGCCCCGGAGGCGAAACGCAATAGTTTGCAGGTGTTCTAGGAACTTAAGCGAAAAAGTGTTTACGGTGGCCCTTAAGGTTGACTCGTAAACAAGACTAGTATGTTTCCCTGTGGCTACGTTATCACCTTTTTACTTCCGGTATGATTTCACTCGAGAGACCGACTTCACGTGCGGTTTCTACACGTAATTATTAACTCGATAGAGCTGTGAAGAATTGGGGTTACCCTTGGTTCGTCGACAACCCATTTCACCGACACTGTTTTCGTCGACAACCCATTTCACCGACATTGTTTTCGTCGACAACCCATTTCACCGACACTGTTTTCATCGACACGATTTCACCGACAGCAACTTTCGTCGACACGGTCAAATCGTCGACAAATGTCTTCGTCGACACGGTTTGACCGACACTATGTTTTCGTCGACAGTCCGTGTTTAACGACAGATATGAGTTCATTATCCATATCGCTTTAATTTCATTACTTGATATTTGTGTAATTATTGTACAATTTTATTGTTATCGTGCCATTCGTTCTGTTTATTCACATTTCTTGTATGTATTTACACAATTATGTTTGAAATTAAATGAAATATTATGATTTTCTATTCACTTGTGTGTACCTATTAATAAAGTTTGTTTATTTGAAGAAATTCTGATTAATAAAGTAGCAATAAAAACTTTGATCTAAGTAACAATGCTTTGTAATTCTATTTATTGTTTATTATACAAGCAACTAAATGCGTCGAGAACATAACAATGATAATAACGATTGATCTACATTAGCAAATACGCGAATTTGGTTTCAATAGAAATGAATAAACTCAAACTTGTCGGTAAAGACAGACTGTCGATGAAAAGGTATGACTACGATTTGACCGTGTCGATGAAAACATAGTGTCGACGAAAGTTACTGTCGGTCAAACGTGTCGATGAAAACATATGACTACGATTGGACCGAGTCGATGAAAACATAGTGTCGGCGAAAGTTACTGTCGGTCAAATCGTGTCGATGAAAACAGTGTCGGTGAAATGGGTTGTCGACGAACCAAGGGTCACCCGAAGAAATGTGTAAGCAAACGCAAAGTCCGCTTCACGCGTTACGTTTAAAACGACTTTGACTAATTTTATTTAACGGGGAAAGAGGGATCTTTCCTGTATTCGCGACGATGATGCAGCAACTTGAATTTCGCTTCCTGTGGAAAGAACATTTGCTCGAGATGAACATAAACTTACCCGTGGGACTTGGCGTCAGCTCCTGCATGGCCACCTTCACGTGAATGTCGTACCGCTCGAAAAGTTTCAATTTTCGACCCCTCTTCGTGGTCTTGTGCAGCGTGTTGACGGCGAACGTAACCGCTTTTGTGTATTCTCTCACGCCAAACGACTTGTGGGGCACCACCATACCCACCTGGTTTCAACAGACCATTCATTCATGTAAGAAAAGTTCTCTTTTATAACGTAGCATTGCAAAATACAGTATACAGGATGGAAGTTAAAAAGCGTTACAGACGAATAACTACAAAAATATTGATTGTACGCAAGAATGTTTCAAATGAAAGTTGTTCAGTACCGAAGGCGACATCATGTGGTGGGATTTCTATGTTTCCCGATGGACATTCCAAGGTGAGGAGAAGGTCGCCTTGATTTTTTTAAATGGAAAGACCTACTTTCTGTATCGATTGACTATCGAATTCTGAGTAAAAATGTATTGACCTCCATATATCCTAAATCTATATATATGTATTGGTTTGGAACGAAAATTCGTAGCGTTTGTAAATGAAAATTGAAAGCTAAAATTCAGATAATTCTTCATAGATTTATTCAATATAACATATTTTCCATTCTGTTTTATTACATTTTGCCATTTTCGACGTGATTTCTCGTGTTATTGGCTAAACATATGAATAAATACCTTAATTTTATCTTTCTTAATTTGAAAACGCTACGAACTTTCTTTCCAATCCAATACTTACGATATTTTAGTTGAGGGACATCAGTTTGAGCCCCTACTGAATTCCAAATAGCAGGTACGTATTGAAAATTATTTGGATAACATCCCGTTACCTATTAGGTTTAGGACATATGAAGGTCAACACTTTTATACTCAGAATTTGATACTCTATCGATCTGAGGTATAAAAATAGGACATTCCATTTAAAAAAAGGAAGTTCACCTCACCTTGGAGTGTCCACCGGGAAAAATAAAAGTCCCACCACACGATGTCCCCCTCGGTACTGAACAACTTTCATCTGAAACATTTTTGCTTGTACTCAATATTTTGGAGATATTTGTCTGTAACGCTTTATAATTCCCACCCTGTATAACTTTTCTTCCTTTCATCTGTTTCGAATGTGTACTATTTGCAAGAAAAACGCTGGCTAGTATAGCGCGAACACCCTGTATGCGACTCTCTCTCTCTCCCTGGAGGTCTCAAAACCAGTAGACCGATCGACATTGTTTCAACATCAAGGGCTGATACCACCTGTGCAATTCACGGTACTTTCAAAGCTCGTTTCAAAGGTGAGAAATGCTTGTGCAATTCCACGGACACAGAGGCGGTGTATCGGCTCTCTCGATGTAACCAACAATGTCGACTGGCGGCTACTGCTTTCGAGATCTACAGCCAGGGAGAAAAATATCCTTATAAACAATCAGGCTAATCGCAAATAGCGGAAGTTATCGTACAAGCGGATTGTCTCGCTAGAGGTTTCGAAAGCAGTTGTTGCTGATCGACATTATTCGGCTATCAAGGGAGTTAGTACCGTCTTTGAATCAGGCGCGCCGTGAAATGTTACAAATTTTCCATACCTCTAACATTCGTATTGACTGTAACGCCGATGACACAGGCTGTATCTGTCCTTGACGTCGCGGTAAGCTCGATCGGTGATTACTGCTTATGAGACCTCTAACGAGAGAATCACCCTGCGTATAAAGAAACATCAATATATTAATCAGCTGATGCGTTCACTGCGGATATTTTATGCATTTATGGGGGGAAAAAAATGAGTTCCTAGGATACCTACGAATCTAACTAGAAAGGAACTAGAATCTTACTAGATTTTGGGTCGAAAACTAGTAAGATTTTAGTTCCTTTTTTGTTACAATCTAGATTCCTAGATTTTGGGCCGAAAAAATGGGGTTGCGACCCACGGCTTTTTGTCCTTATTTGAGCAGATTTTGGGCTGGGTGTGGGCTCATTCCAAAGAGGAAAGTTCAATGCGGCGCGCCCAGCTTATTACAGCAGTCAAAAAAGTGTTTGGTGGCAGGAAAATACATTGAAATCTGCGGGTATTTTTTCTCGATTTTTCCTCTACTTTGGACGCTCATAATATTAGATATAAACATAATCTCGTTACATAATAAGCTGGGCGCGCTGCATTTAACCTTCCTCTTTAGAATGAGCCCACACCCAGCCCAAAATCTGCTGAAATAAGGACAAAAAGCTGTGGATAAGAAACCCATTTTTTCGACCCAAAATCTAGTAAGATTCTAGTTCCTTCTAGTTAGATTCGTAGGTATCCTACCGCCTTAAAGTATGATGAATAAATATCGAGCTCTGGTCGGAACATTTACCGATGTCGTATTAAACGTTCTCCAAGCTAGTAGTTGCCCAAAGTTAGTCTCCATAAGATGAAAATTGAAAAATTAATTTCGAATCGACGGGAGCCGAACGGGGTACGAGGTCTATCAAATATTTCTGAAGAGACGCCTGGCGTTGCGCTTGCAGGGAGCAGCTGCGTTTATCAAGACCGACACAGTGATTGGTAAGCATTAAATATTCAAAGGTACAGAAAAGTGCATCGAGAGCGTTCGCTTTATTACCACGAGGATGGATCCGGTCGCACCTGTTGCTCAAAATCGATCGGGATGAATGAATGGAACGTAGGCAGAGAATGGACAGTAAGTTACAGTTCTGACTAGCAGCCAGCAAACTTTCTCCCGAGCTTGTCTCATGTTTCGTCAGCGCAGCCGCGCGACTGAAGTGTCTTCGCGATGGGAACCGTGGTCGGGTGCAGAACCGCAACCATAAATAAAGAAAACGCCGTGCGAGCTCGCGGTTCCTCGCAAAGAAATGTTCCACTCGGTTTCCTAGAATATATCGTTAATTAGAAATGTAAATTATCGCCGACTTCACAATTAGGAACTCCGTTCCAGTTTCCCTTGGAACGCGCCGCGCCTCGCCGCCATAATTGCTGCCGTTTTCGCGCCGCGTTTAATTTAACGTTTTAAAAATTGGCTGCTCTTCTTCCTCCGTGTTTCTTATCTTGCCGTCGCATCGGTCCATTATCTCTCACCTTCTTCCTATACCTTATCTCGCGTCCTCTCCCTCGGCTATAGGCAATTTTCAAAAAATTTACAGTCTCACGCGGCAATTTTATCTCAATGTTTTCTCCCGTTGTTTACCGTTCAGTCTTGCGAATAGATTTCGCACTTTTCCTCGCGCGCGTCAGACAGTCTTCCTTCCATTTGCATTTTAATTTTCTTACTTCCGCATTCTACACGTCCCTTCCGCTCTCGTTTGCGCCGTTTCTCATGTTGCTCTGTTTCACGTCTTACTCCTGGGCTTTTTTAATGCCTCCGCTAATTAATCTTTGTTAGATTACCTCCAGGCGAAATAAAAATGTTCCGCCCAGACCGCGACAAACTCCAGCGACATGGAAATTTATTTCCTACCTTGGTAGATTGAACAGGTTGGAGATGATATACAGGGTGTCCCAAAATTCCTTCAACAGCCGGAAATGGGAGGTTCCTGAGATCATTTGAAGCAACATTTTCCTTTGCAAAAATGTTATCCGCGGCTTTGTTTAGGAGTTATTAACGAAAAACACGGACCAATCAGAGCGCGACCTTGACGCGAGCTGGCACAGTCGGCCAATAGAACTCGCGTCTAGGTTGCGCTCTGATTGGTCCGTGTTTTTCGTTGATAACTCCTAAACAAAGCCGCGGATAACATTGTTGCAAAGGAAAATGTTGCTTCAAATGATCTCAGGAACCTCCCATTTCCGGCTGTTGAAGGAATTTTGGGACACCCTGTATGTTTACGTAGATTTACTAGTCTTTGTCGCACAAGTGCATTCTCCTTCGAGTGATTCAACTCATTTTTAAAATGCCGTAAATCTATGAAACGATGGTGTAAATTGAATGAAATCGAGGAGAGTCTCTTAAAACTGCTTTTATGTGAAAATATAAAGGATTGATGATTGAGGACTAAAATAGTGGCACGTCAATCAAGTTACGAGTCCAACGACGTTAAAGTTTGGAATGGTCGTTTAATCGTGAGAGCAATTCGCAGCCATACTTTCGGAAGATCAAACAGCAAGTAGATATCTCATTAAGTGCGACGGCTCGCGTCGAGAAAATTGAGAACAATGACGACCGTGACCAGCAAGGGAATAATGACTCCCCGGAGGTGGACACACTTTTCCGTGACACGTTTAAACCGATTATTCTAGCAAATTACACCTCGCGGCAGAAGTTCGTAATTAGCCGAGGGATCGTGTTTCAACGACGGACAACTAACCGTCGAGAGATGAAGAAAAAAAAACGTCCCGGGAATTACATAGTCAAACGCGCCGAGTATTTCGCGGCGATCTGCGATCAACTTCGTTGGACAATCTCGCGCAACTTTGCCAAGACACTGGACCAATTAAAACATGTCCGAACCTGTTTAAACCATTAAAAAATTCAACTTTTATTCCGTTGTTTCGTCGAATTTCGACGTGAACTAATCCAGACCCATCAATCTAATATTATTGTACGTGTATGTATGATTTTAAAGATACGCTGGTCGATATCCCAGCGATGTAGCTGATCCTTTATGAAGTGGAAGACAGATTCTTTTCCAAGCATTCCATAAGAGTGTTTCTTCGTAGCCGAGTTTGTTGAATTTTTGAACGTTTCTTCTGCGAAGAAAGAGCAACGTCGTTTGGCGACACGGGAAAACGTGGAAAAACTGGATTCACCTTCAGTCCAAAGAGAACTTCGAGATTGCTTGCTAACAGGGAATTCGCCAGTGAAACTTTTCCAAGTAAGCTTCTCGCAATACTATTGCCTCAACAATTCAATAAATGTATTTAAGAGCACGCAAATAATTGCGAAAAAACACTCCTGGTGTTTTATAACCAGAGTAGCGTTAAAGTTAATGGCCGAGAGGCAGGTAATTTGAAGGAAATTCAATGTTGGTGGTTACAGTCGCCATGCCTTTTCGGCGATGGCTTAATCGTGTAGAGCGGACCAACAAATGTATATACGAGTACATGTATAGCATTTGCATATTGCATATTGCATAGTCATATGGTAGACGCCAAGCACATAGCCCCTATGGTAACAAATAGCAGAGATGCGAACATGTATATGTCAATGAATAAATTAGGATATGACTGCGACCAGGAGTCTTGTCAACCACAACATAATTGCGATGATAGCATGATTTGCCGCATGCGGGAGGCCGAAGACTCGAAAGAATAAAACTGGTTCTAGTAATATAAAAATACATTGCTCTGTTTTTAACGAAATCGCCAGACAGTTGGGACCTGGAAAATGTCTCGTTTACGAGACTAACGGGAATGGACGGATGGTCCGAGACCAGTGCCGTAACGAGGGTATGAAGCGCCTGTGGCCAGTGTCTGACTTGCGCCGACCCGTAACCCAATAATGACAAAAAAAATTAAAAATTTTAATGTAACAGGTTAAATTTTACTAAATGCAATATATTAAATACTATTAACCTCATCAAAATGAGTTGCCTGTATATACGATAATGTATTTGTCAAGGCATTTGTATGAATAAATAATCTATAACCTAAATAAGAATATATTTTTTTATTCATATTCAATGACGACAAAATAAAAGAAATACAAAACATAAGTATATGTTAAAATAATATAATAAAAACATAAAACAGTTCAGCATATTTTAGAAAGCAATTTATCTCGCTTTTTCATTTGCAAACACATCTCTCATATCGTCATAATTTAATGTTCTGAAAAATCTTTTTCAATTGATATTATAGACATGTTTGTTAATCGCTCTTGTCCAATAGAAGAACTGTACGATTTTACAATTGTTAGTTTGCTAAACGAACGTTTACAGGAAGCTGTTGTTACAGGTATTGTTATGGAAATCCTTAATGATATGTCTAGATGGGTCCCATGGAAATCACCGACACGGTTTTCACCGACAACATTTCACCGACTCCATATTTGACCGACAATAACTTTGGCCGACAACGAATTTGAGTCTGTCAAATGTATTTGAAATTTTTATTGTATTCATTATTAGTTAAATGGACTTCCTTTTCACTATTTTGAGAATAATATATTGCATCTAATACTTTAAGTACATATCAATAATATACAAATACATTCTGTTCAGTTTGGTTTCACTGTGTTTCTTGGTAAATCTGTCCTCTCATTCCCTACATCAAGAAAAAGTACATAATCGATGAGATAGCACATCCTTATTAGTGAACATCATATGCATATCGTTGTAAATCGTGTTACTGTTGGTTACTACTAGACTGCGGATTTTATGCATTCATGACGAAAATGGACACGTACAATTCAAAGCAGTGGACGAATTAAGAAGATTTAAGGACATCCGTGTATTAATTCCAGTTTAATAAAACAATTAAAAGAAGAGAGGAATTTCTATTTGGCTCCTGTGTCTTGCAATCAATGCAAACATTTTTTATTTTGCATAAAGATCCGCAGTCTATACAGGGTGTCCCAAAATTCCATCAACAGCCGGAAATGGGAGGTTCTTGAGATCGCTTGAAGCAACATTTTCCTTTGCAACAATGTTATCCGCGGCTTTGTTTAGGAGTTATTAACGAAAAACACGGACGAATCAGAGCGCGACCTAGACGTGAATTGGCACAGTCAGCCAATGGACAGTTGGCGCGCCGACTAAACTGTGCCAACTCGCGTCTAGGTCGCGCACTGATTGGTCCGTGTTTTTCGTTAATAACTCCTAAACAAAGCCGCGGATAACATTTTTGCAAAGGAAAATGTTGCTTCAAATGATCTCAGGAACCTCCCATTTCCGGCTGTTGAAGGAATTTTGGGACACCCTGTATAGTTATTACTGTGTTCGTCTCAAGTCGTTGTCGGTGAAAACTGTGTCGGTGATTTCCATGGGACCCGTCTAGATTTGGATACGCGTTTTGTAACGAGAGTTCGTAATTCTTTCGCAAGATTCGAAAAACGTCCAATCGACCCTCAACCGGGTCGGCCGCCTTTGTTTTGCGCCCCAAACCTAGTCGCGCCCGCGGCGGGCGTTTTCTTCGCCACACCCTCGTTACGGCACTGTCCGAGACCAGGGAAGCCAGACGGTGCGGCTCAACGGCTCAAGTGGTCCCTTACGTCTCCGTCCCTCGCCTTGTTGCATGCCTCCGCTATCCCCACTCTTACCACTACCGCTGGCGCGACCGAGTGCTAGAATGAGAGCGGTAGCATGCTACCGACTCGGTCGCGCCAGCGGTAGTGGTAAGAGTGGGGATTGGGGATAGCGGAGGCACCATCTAGGCGAGGGACGGAGACGTAAGGGGCCTGGCGAGATTCGCATCTGGCATCCCTGTCCGAGACACCTGAGCGTGTTCGAATGGCGAACGGTGCAGTCATTAGAATATCGATGCATTGCACATCGGAAATCGTACGAACCTCCAGATAAGTGATATTGTGACCGCTTCCTGCGGGAGCACTCGACGCATGGGTGATTCTCTCCGGCAGTGGAGTGGTCGTGGTTGTAGTGGTGGTGGTGGTGTAGGGCCTTTGCCTGGTTGAATTCGGAAATCTGCCTTCGCCGAGCCTCACGCCACCCCCTCGGCCGTACACCGACTCCTTGCCTTGCTGCGCCCTTCTGTCGCTGCTGCCGATTTGAATGCCGCTGCTTCCCCTCGTCCCCAGCACGCCGCCGGTTTGCTGGTTGGCAAGTGTACGCGACACCATCAGAAGTGACACCATCGCGAACAGCGACCACGAGCCGTTCATTTTTCAGCCGCTTTCTTCGAGCTGCTTTCCGGAACGTTTATTAAGAGCTCCGACCAGCTCTTTCACACCCCTGTCGCCCGCTTTCACCGTCGTCGCTCCGATCCGCGAGCTCCCATTCAGGAAGATTGAGAGCTCAGTCGCGTCGCGTCGCCGATTTCGCGTCAAAGTGCGCATACTTTGCGCTCTGACGAGCCGCCATCGCGTACCGTCGCCGCCACCCCTGAAATAGAAAATGCTGCAGTCAGAGATGACAGATCATATTTTTTAGCTACCGTGCCACTACACTACGTCAAATACTATGTCAAAAGATTCGATCATCTTAGGATTCTCTGTTCGTCATATATCCTCTGGCTTCGCAACTTTAAACGACGAAAGAATTCACTGACTGAGAGCCACGGGGCTCGGTAAAATGTCGACATTTTTTTACCAGCGAGGTAGTATAAACTTTAAAACAATAAATTTCAAACAAGATTGGTGGTGAAACCGTCCGAGTTTATCAAATGACAGACGCCGCTTTAACGAGTAATATTCTAGTCACGAGAGGCTAATAAACATGTCGAGAAAAAAGTCATTATGAATCTCTAATGGAAAGCGGAATAAAATAAAATGAATCTTTCATGCGGCTGTAATATCTGGGCGATCGATAATGCAGATGAATTCTCGATTTTATTTGGTCACCGTGAAAATCGTTCGGAAATTTTTATCGTCGAACCTGTACGCGGAACTTTTAGTGAGAATGAAAATCGAAATTTCAATTGAAAAAATTTGCCAGGCGGGGTGTAATTTGAATACCGTTCGTGTGGCACGTAATTCAAAGCTGAAACCGATCAATTATATAAACAATTGTACAGTAAATTCTCTATAATCGCAAACGCCTCGGGGGGATTTGTTTGCATTTATCGATCTTGGTCCTACTTTTGTCGAGCTTCAAAGGCCGAGCCGAACGTAGAGAAGGACAGCGCGTGTAAAGACACACCACGGCAACCGTCGATGCGACGACACCTGTCCGCGTCTCTTTCTTTCTGATGCGCTGTCCTTCCTTGCGTTCGAAACTCTCATCGTCAATTAAACCACTAAATTCAGATCAAATTATATCGTGTGTGGTATCATTTTGCATTAGAAAAATGCCAGGAATATGTTGGTGAAAGTCCCATGAAAAAATAATGGAAAATAAAGAAGATAGAATTTTGGTATAACGTTATGATGACTCACGGGCGTTTGAACTGTGCCGACGACTGCGACTCTCCGCGTCGCGTTAGTAGTGGTTCACACCGATATACCGAGCCGAGATCAGTGTATTGAGTTGGAGGGGATATTTTATTTGCGTCTATCGTGCACGCCCTGTTTGCGACTATAGAGAATTTACTGTACATACAACGTTTCGAAAGATTTGAAATCGTTTAAAGGTTTCTACCGTAAATGCAGGAACTCCGCGGTCTACTTATTTGCGAGTCGAGTGTAGCGAGATACGTAAATATATGCCGGACAACCTTTTGCATAAAATAGTGAGTTACACCGGTTTTAATCTTCCAGCTCACGTAACGGTTGCAACGATGCTAACCCAGATCAAATTCCCTGCAAAAAATTTCGTTGCGAGCTTCGCGGACGCGCAAGGAAGAAGACTAACTGTAAGTAAGCAAGATAGAATGGAATGGGGTTCGCGCGCGCATCATATTTAGAGAATGTCCTCGGTTGCCGCAGTCGATGCATGTCGAAGTCTTGTCGTTGATATTCCGGGCACGGGAACCAGACACATGGAATTTTCATTGTTCTCGAACGTTGAAGTTCTCGAGTTAAAAGCGGGTAGTAGCTTCCCCGCCTGCCAAGCGTTTGCGTTCATTTACGTGTATTAGCAGCGTTTAATGCAGAGCACATACTCTATCGAGTTATTCAAGGTGAATGAAATTCCCCTTGTTCCCCATCACTTCCCGTAGATACTTGGAATTTTTTAGTTACACGTGTCGAACAGTGGCAACAATTTCATCCACTTGGCCAAGGAACATTTCGGCGAGGGAATAGAGGATATTTCGAAAAATCACCACAATGTGGAAACAGTTTCATCGGAGCAGTAACGCGAATATCAATTCACCAGAAATTCCTAGCACGTTTCAAACAGCATTTTATTTTCCGTTGCGTTTTATTGGTTTACTCGGATTAGTCGAAAACGGTGCTGCCTGTTTATCGCGGAACTTGAAATAAGCAGCAGTCTCGAAGTGTTCATAATAATTTGATCACTCTCTGGAAAAGTTTACCGGAAAGTTTTCCTGCACGGAATTATTGTCATTGTCGTTGGCATCCAACGCAGAAATACCTACGGAGCCATTGTTGTCAACCTGGAGTATCGGAAGACGATCCCGCTAATCCGGCCGCTTTTCCAAGTTTCCGATCTAGTTTCGTGTCTTATCAAACGCGATTAATAAACTTTCTTCCAGCCGTACTCCCGGCCAATCCGAAGCGCAATGGAACTTAATTACGAAACTCCTTTATGTGTAGTGCGATTGTGAACGCACGTGGCTCGCGCGAACGTTACCAGGAGCAGTGCCGAAAACGTGTTGATAAAATGCACGAATATTTCGCAAGGTGAACTGCTGGATTACCGAAATTAAACCGATTTCGTGACTGACACACGCTACTACAACATTATCGCAGACAACATTAATTAACGATTTAGGAACAGGTGGTATAGGCACCTGGCTATGTTCTGGATGTAACTGACTTGTTGCCGTATTTACCACATCTCCGAAGGAAATTCACCGATAATTAAGTGCGATATCGATTGACAATATTCGATATCGAGTGAGTGCGGTGCGGCGCGGCGCGCGACGATTAATTCGATTCGCCGAGGTGAGAGCAACGAAAGATATGAAATTTCAATTGATCCAGGTAATGATAGGTGCAAAGGCGAAGTTTCCGATTACGTCCATGCTCAGAATTCGATGAAATTTTGGAAATAGGTTCGTTTTTTACTAAAATGATGATTGTCAGAAGGATTTTTGGCGACTCGAAAAAAAACTGTTTACCATTTTAATGTCACTCTCTACCTCACCGACACTACTCCAGGATTTTCGTTCGCGTGGACGGCCCCCCACCACATAACCTAAACTCATGCTGATCGCATAATCTTCTTATTGTAGATATTCAATTAATTGGTTTAACAATTGGAATTTTGGAAACATTTCATATTAATCTCCAGAATATACATATTTGATATCTTCAACTAATTGCAACAATGGATCATTACCAGCTTTGTTCACCTAATAGCGCACCATATCTCGTCACAGATTACAATCGCACCTACGACTTTGTCAGTAAGGTAGAGAGTGACATTAAAATATTTAAAAAATGTTGTCGGTAAGATAGGGACTGACATTGAAATGGTAAAAAATTGTTTTTCGAGTCGCCAAAAATTCTTCTGACAATCATCATTTCAGTCAGAAAGGAACCCATTTCCAAAATTTCATGCAATTCTGTGCATGGACGTAATCGGAAATACAGCCGGTGCAAATTCAAGTGGTTCATCAGAACGCGTAATTTCTCAGGTAAGATTTCGTTTGTACGACTTATCGATGAAACGTAGACTATTGCGTACGAGTCGCACACATTCACAATTTTCTACGGATGATATCGATCGGAACTGTACAAAGGACAGGAATGCTCGCATCTCTCGCGGGCCCTTGCTTTTCCTTGTGGCAACTACCGAAACTGGTATTTATTGGTAACTCAATTCCTTGTTCCGCCGTTCCATCAAATTCCGTTCTCTCCCTTTGATTATAAATCGTGCAGTCGACGAGAGAACATTCATTTCCTTGCCACGGTTGCAATACGTACAGCTAAAGTATTTTTTGTTTTGGTATTACTGAAAAATGTTTAAAAAATCGCACAACTATTTCATAGGAATATAAAAAACAGCATGGTTGAAATTGTTGAAAATACAATTAACGTTCTGCAATCGAATTAAATGCTCCCCCCGTTATCGACAGTCAGCGTAATAGTTATACATATCCACAAATATTTGAGGAACTCACCCGTTTCGTACGTTCGAAATTCGCACATTGTTTGGCCATTGGCCATGCATTGGAGTTTGAACAATTAGTTGGGTATACTTTTTCCGCTTGTTTGCGAAAGAAAAGCAATTGAATTGGAAACACGACCACCCGGCCACATTTTTTAGTTGTTACTTTGGATGTATTGAAGATAAACCAAACTTCGTTATTGCGATAGTGGTGACGGTCGCTAAGAATAACGAGATGAGTTGAAATAAAAAGAATTCTATTCGCGTGTGTAGCTTTTATTCGACTCACTTTTCGTTATAAAGAATGGAATTCGTTAGCACGGTTAATAAATGAGTTAACAATAGCTGCACCTCACCGTAGTAAAAACTATGCGAACAGAATGGTACACCGCGTAGGCTTGTTACACGGGAGTGCACATAAGGGTTCTTCGATTAGAAGCGGACACGTTATCCGGTTACAGCTTCTGCCTTGATTAAAACGTTCGCGGACCGAAGACGTTAATTAACCTTGTTACTGCCGACCACGATTAACGACCAGAGCCACTAGTTTCTTTCGGTTGTTAATGGACGCGATAAATCCCAGTTCTATCGTATAATAATTCATGTCTCGTTGTACACTCCTTAACTAGGAGGTAAGACCTACTATTTCTGTTGCGCAACAATGTCGTTATCTTAACGAGGTATCATCGTAATTTTCGCAATAAGATAATTTCTTCAAATTCTATTGTTTCATTTTATTCTCCTCTGCAGCTGCGCATGTTTCGAGCGATTAAATATTTCCCATTGTTCGAGTATTTCAAGTGTTTCGATACGTGAAATTGTCAATGAAAATGTTATTTTTTCAATATGCATTCGTCCTCTGATGTATTTTCCCTTTATTCTGTTCAATCGGTATTATTTGTATAAAAATAAATTGTTGCTCTTACTATTTGATTTTCCTTCTATGCGTTCAGCAATATTGCTCCCCTTAATCATATTCTCGAGTTTAAATCACCACCTGATTTTACTCCTCTGCTATTATTTTTCTTTCGACTTTTTCGTTTCGCCCCCCGACATCTTTATCCCGCGATACTGCCTCCATACATATACATACATCCCGTATCTCTCCATTCACATTTATTTGTCTTCCCACCCAGCCTCCTCTTTCTTTCTGTCTTCTGCCACAGATTTTTTCATTTCTCTTTTACTCACGTTGTTATCATCTCCATTGTCTTTCCTTATTTTCTTCTCCCTCTCGCCGCGCCGCGCCGCGCCGGTCGGCATTTCCATACAGATCCTTTTTGCAATCTGTCTTTAATTCCTTCCCATTTATTCTCTTCTGCCCACGTTTCTACGGAGCTCCTACTATAAAAAGCTTCCGTACAGCACGAAAACCCTCCTTCTGTCGCGGTTCAAAATACTTTTTCTTTTTCATTATCTGCAATTGTCAACGCTCGATTATACACTGTCCAACGCCAAAGTTCCCAATATACTGTTCGGTCCTTCTTACAGACGTTTTGGTGCCGATTCCGAATCTGTCCTTAATTTTTCTCCTGTGCGCAGTTTTTGAGGAACATCGCTTTGAAGAAAAAACATATTTTTCAACTTTAAACAAATATTGCGGTGTTATTATACAAGATATTGGATTGCTCTTTACAGCAAAAGATTCTTTAGACCTTCCCGAATCCAGCGATATATAATCTTAATACATTATGATTGTTTAAACATGTTTAAACAAGCATTAAAGACGGAGAGACACCACTTCTGCACCAATTTTTGAGGATATTTTTCAATTTATCTCAAAAAATAAGGGTCCAGCGGAAAATCGAACTATACCACGCGATAGAGCAGACTTTTATCTTGAGAAACCACCCTATTAAGTTCG
Organism: Lasioglossum calceatum; assembly: GCA_963966675.1. Taxonomy (NCBI): domain Eukaryota; kingdom Metazoa; phylum Arthropoda; class Insecta; order Hymenoptera; family Halictidae; genus Lasioglossum; species Lasioglossum calceatum. Next base: position 2,514,214 of record OZ016548.1, read on the forward strand.
GAACGTCGACGTTTTTTTCGAACCAGAAAGTAAAATATATCCGCCTGACACGAGTTGTCGTATTAATATTATATGTCACTGGATTCGGGAAAGTCTAAAGAATCTTTTACTGTAAAGAACAATTCAATATCTTCTATAATCACATCGCAATATTTGTTTAAAGTTGAAAAATATGTTTTTTTCAAAGCCATGTTCCTCAAAAACTGTGCGCATAGGAGAAAAATTAAGGACAGATTCGAAATCGTATATTGGGAACATAAAAAAAGTTGAAACTTGTTGGACAGTGTTACTAGAGTGGTCGATAATAAACTAGAGTGAAATCGTGTAGCATTTTATCCAAGCGAATTTGTAAACTCTTGTACCTCCACGTTAATTAAGAACGAACTTTTACGCTGCTGCAGTCGAGAGATTAGGTGCGCACGCAGGCAGTGTGCATTTAATTGTATCCGGTGGCAAACCAAATGAAGGAGAACTGTTCGCAGCGCATTCGTTCGCGTACCAAGAATCATAAAATTGATGTGGGTTGTTTATCCAAGCCGCTTAGACCGATAAGGAAGCAATGGATACGGGATGGTGGATGAACTGGTATTTCGAGAATGAAATACCTGGAATACCTGGCCGTAAAGGAGCGATGTCGGGCGTGTTCGAACCAAGCGGTGGAACCGCTCAGTCTGTTTACGTGTGCGCGTTTCCATTCATTGGCTGGCTATCTATTGTTTTTCTTGTTCGAGAACTTGTTAAATTTTTAGTTTATTGTCCGCAATGGCCGAGCTCCTCGCAACCGGACGACCGTACCTTTTGTTCAACGTCCTACGGTTTCTACACTGTCCCGCAAAAATCACTTTGACCCTCTTTCAGCGTCAAAATAGTTGTTCATTGCATCCTAGTGGAATTTAATCAGTTATCAAATTTTTTTACAGCCGCACCGCTGCATGTAAATACAGTAGAACGTCGATTAACCGGATCCGGATTATAAACAAATATGCGTTTAAATATGATTATACGGGGTGTCTCAAAATTCCTTCAACAGCCGGAAATGAGAGGTTCCTGAGATCATTTGAAGCAACATTTTCCTTTGCAAAAATGTTATCCGCGGCTTTGTTTAGGAGTTATTAACGAAAAATACGGACCAATCAGAGTGCAACCTAGACGCGAGTTCTATTGGCCGACTGTGCCAGCTCGCGTCAAGGTCGCGCTCTGATTGGTCCGTGTTTTTCGTTAATAACTCCTAAACAAAGCCGCGGATAACATTTTTGCAAAGGAAAATGTTGCTTCAAATGATCTCAGGAACCTCTCATTTCCGGCTGTTGAAGGAATTTTGGGACACCCTGTATTATGATGGGATACAAATTTTCAAAAATGAAAAATTTATTTTGGAATTCAATGTACATTTGAATTATTTCCTCGGGTCTCGATTAACCACCGTGCTTTCATTTATCCAGGCTGTTTGTCTCGCGATCAAGTCGGTTAATCGAGGTCCTACTGTAATTGGTTTCGCACAACCACACCAGATTTTTCATAAATACTATACATACAGCACTCGTTTTCGGATTCTAAGGCTGCAAGGTTATCCTGTTTAACGGTCTCCAGCGTAAAGTAGCGGAGCAGTTCTCGCGGGAGTATTCGTGTATCGATTCGACTGATCGGAGTTTATGGTTGCGCATTCGTCGTACAGAACAAGTGGCATTTCGAACAAATACCATTCCGATAATCGCTAGTCCGATTAGGCAGCGGCGCCGTAATTAATACGATATGGAATTCGTGTAGACGCGAGGAGAATGACATTCGCGAATTATCTATGCATAATACGACATCGGAATGTCAGCTCAATTGTGGCTTGTGCGAAGTTTCGACGAAGCAGCTCTTGACAGATACGTATCATAGTATTGTCTTACATTCCTGTGAAGCTGTGCAATGCAGAATTATCGACAGTCTTTTCTTTTGGAAGGGTCGACATTTTTTCGACTCCTTTCCCAGACATCCATTCTTTATTTAGATCAGGCCTGGCCAACCCAAATGATTTCACGGGCCACTTTGATGACGCGTAACGTTATAGCGGGCCGCACTTTAGGTAAACATGCTTTTAAAAAATGTAATACAAATACAAAATGAATAAAACTTTATTGTTATAGTATGATTCAATATAATTAACTCTCGAGTTTTTATTAATGAGATATTTGTTTATCCTTTCTTTCACTTAATTTTGGTAAATCTATATTTATGTTCGACGTTGCATATCTTTTGTTAGCAGGTTTTCTAAATTGGCATTAGTTAATGAAGCACGTGAAGAACTCTTTGTAAATTTCATCTTCGAAAAAAATGTTTCACAAATATATGTGGATCCAAAAGCATTTACTGATATAAGTATTGTAGATATTAATTTTTGATATGGACGCAAAAAATTGTTTCACTTCATTATTGCACTGCAACTTGATTATATTATAATTATAAATCGATTATACTATAACAATGACACTTCATTTATTTAATATTTTTTGTATACATACAACGAGAAAAACAAAGGTTTCAATAAAAATATAAAATCGCCCGGCGGGCCGCACAATTTAACGTGGCGAGCCGTGGGTTGGCCAGGCCTGATTTAGATCTTTGTCTTTCCTTCATAATGACGAGGCTGCGAGTTTTAATGCAAACGTAATTAGTAACGTAACATTAATAACGTATACTAACGAAGTATAACGGAAATTTAAGAGGAACGTGCTATCACGACACTGTTCGATATTAAGTTTCCGAGACACTAAAGTGGAAGTAATTACATTCACCGGGAATTCCTAAAGTTCAAACGACAGTAATTCCATGTTAATCGTCAAACAGACGTTTGTTACAAGATAGGATGTACTCCGGATATAGTACAAGGACCAATGAAACTCGATATCCACTCCCGAATAGTGTGCTTGCAAATATGCCTCTTGTCCAGTAACATTATGTCACACCAATGCCGAAGAACACGAACTAAAACGAATAGTTAATAGCCGCAAGGAATTCACCCCGTCTACACATAATCGTATAGCACTTTCAATGAAAGTTTACAATGTCTTCGTAATTATTATATAATAACAAAGGCGTGAAACTCTGTAGCAACAAAAATTGGAAAAGTCTTGTCGCGTCATAAAGGAATGTTTCTGTCGTAATTAAAAAAGTTTCACCTCGTAATAGCTTCGAGAAAACTGTAACGTAACTCTTTACATCAAAGACGGGAAAAGGAGTTTTCAAAATGAACAGAGTCTATATAACTTCCAATCGAAATGTTTCCTTTCGAAATGGTCATCATAAAAACAAACAGAATATTTGTTTAAGAATTTTCTGTGGACTTTAATTAAGAGACTGAAACTGTTAGTGTATATCGTATGTATGTACGGTAATCGCTCCTTCGTTGTCCTGAATCGTGGGCACGATCGTTGTCCAGTGCCCAGAACACTGCCTGTCAACGAGAGGATTAGGCCTGCGTGGATCTGGTCGCCAGATGTGTCCCAGGACTGTCTACAGGGTGTCCCAAAATTACCTTAGTTTAATGAAATGGGAGGTTCCCGAGATCATTTGAAGCGACATTTTCCTTTGCAAAAATGTTATCCGCGGCTTTGTTTAGGAGTTATTAACGAAAAATACGGACCAATCAGACTGCAACCTAGACGCGAGTTCTATTGGCCGACTGTGCCAACTCCCGTTTAGGGCGCGCTCTGATTGGTCCGTGTTTTTCGTTAATAACTCCTAAACAAAGCCGCGGATAACATTTTTGCAAAGGAAAATGTCGCTTCAAATGATCTCGGGAACCTCCCATTTCATTAAACTAAGGTAATTTTGGGACACCCTGTAGACCCGCGCAGAACGGAGTACAATAGGAAAAGAACATGGCAAGGAAATAAGGAGTTTTTTAAAGCCAAACAGTTGACTGTTTTTGATTGCGAATGCTTTTCTTTGTCATTTAACTAGCCGTTTCACTAAAGACGCGGTCATAAATCAAAAATAGTGTTCGGGCACGGTCGTTGTCCGCTCAAACGCCCGGCCTTTGGACAACGAAGGAGCTTTTACTGTATTATGATTTATGGACGGGAGTGTACAAATGGTTTCTCGCATCTCCTAAAGCACGTGTCGTAAACGATGAAGATTATTCCTTGGTCGAGCTTTGACCGTTTCGCAGTCTGGCCATGCGCTAACACAAAGGGCCTGCTGTTCGAAAACCGAATTGAACCAGCGCGGCGCAGAGCTCTTGCGATGGTACAACGGGCAAGATAATTTCCAGGAAATTCAGCAGAAATCGAGAACGCACCAGTGCACTAGCTATCTTTGTAGACCGGTTGTGGTAGTACATAAAGAGCACGAACTCGCTCGTGAACAAGTGCGTTTAGTTTCGACGAGAGGCACTCTGCGTGCGATCGAATTATAGTCCCTTTCGATCTACACGCGATGGTAGTCACCATTAATCTACCAGATTCTACCATATATTCGGACCCTCGCAACAAGATGACTTGAAGCTGTTCGGAACACGTTAGAACATTTAGTTTACTACACGATTGAAATAAATTATCTAAATCTAATGATCTAATTACAAGTGGCGCACTAGATCCTTGCGCCTATACTTATTCTTTTGAAGTAGGCGCCACAACTGAATCCATCTTCATATTATCAACGCCTGAGAGCTCCCAGTTGAATTTATACAGCCTTTTTACTCACCAATTCGTCGCAATTTTTGACAGTTTACAATTATAGGATCGCCCTCTCGTCCTGTTGCGGATAGAATTAAGAGCGTTCACTATTGTAGCGAGAAGGTGGCGATATTTTGGAGTTTTGCGAGATCATTGTAAGAAATGCTGTATACTATAGAAATATGGTAATTTTCTATCGAATATATGTAAAACGGCAGGGCTGGTTCGAGAAAGAATGCTATTGTTCTCGAAATAATGACACGAGCCAACTCTTAACGATGTTAGGCTAGGCGCGTGGGCGGCTGAATGGTGGTTATGATCGCTGGGTTACCCGCGTGAAAGGGAAGACAAAAGGTCTCCCTAGAACTCAGGCCTAGCTACCTGAGATTATAAATCGCATAGTGCGAGGGAAGGCACAAGGTCATCCCCTAGACCACTAGGCACCTCAGAGCTAGGTATCTGAGAATAAATCGCATAGTGCGAGGGAAGGCACAAGGTCATCCCCTAGACCACTAAGCAAATGCGACGGAGTTGGTATCGCAATTACAATTAGAAGTACCAAAGAAGGGGAGCCTCATCATAATGCCCAAACGGCTCCCACGAGTTCATTCTAAAACCAGCGCTCAACGTAAACGGACAGAACTACCTTCACATTGTACACGTCCAAAAGATCATTTCTCACTATTGTAGATTAGTGCTCCAATGAACGTGTGTCTTTTCAACTGGCGAAAGTTAATTAATTAAGTTGCGCGATTGTGTTATCCCTTTTACTCCCCTAACCGAAGCAGATCCTACCCCCATTCCTATTTTCCAACCGCAACAACGAACGTAAGAAGGTAGAAAAAGTGCTCGAGTCGTATGGCGCACCTGAACTCGTATGTGAAAAAATTTTACGCATGGTAGGCAAAAGATTGGCCACCCCTGATCTAAATGCTACCAATCAGATTCGGAATTGTTCTTCGATGATTTCACTTTCTCGCCTTAAACACAAATATTCCTGGCAGTCCACCTCCCCCTATTTAGCAACTGGGAACAGGATTAAATCGTAAGCAGGGTTATTTGTATTCGCTAAATCGGTTTGTTGGAACAACGAACTCCGCGAGCTTACTCACCTTTTCCCAGTGTACACTGTTGTTCGTAAAATCAGTCACGTTCGAGGTCTTATCGGACAAACGTTAAAACAGGGACTTAGTTTCTGAACCAATGGGCTGTCGAGTTATTTCGCGCGCAGAAAATCAATATAATCGGCAAAGGACCTCCTAGAATAATCCAGCGTTGCTTAAATTCAGTTTTGAACATTCCCAACGGTTCTTACGAAAATCTGTGTTCTATTGCACGGAGAAAGAAAACAGCGACAGATGTAAAATGTAGGTCAGAGTGCATGGATAGTATTCGATATAAAGGATGGAAAAGAAGTAAGACGAGAGAAATGAAAGGAAAAATAAGAGTACCATCGCGTAATACATATAGCGAATATGAAAAGAGGAAGAGAAATGCGTAAATTGAAAGACGATAGATATAACAGAATACATATAGCGTTAATGTTGAAATGAAACTTGGTAATTAATTCTGTAATCGAGGAATATTTGGCAATCACAGCCAAGAGAAACCACGACAATCTCATCACCACCATGCGATCTTATCGAATGTAAAGATTCATTAAATGAAGAGAGCGCAGACTGATCGCGAATTCGCTTAATCGGCTCATCACAGTGAAACGTGACTACATCCGAGAGATCCCGAGTTATCAATTGCGGATCATGCCAGAACGAGAATTAAATTCCGTATGTATTGAATCCAGATCTGATACGAAACCGCAATCGGAACGATTGTAAAATTGTTACATCGCGGCGTTGTCAGCTGGCGCTTCGGGTTCTCCTCGCGGTCAAAGGATTTCTGTGTTCGTTAAAAGTGGATCGACCTGCTATTTTCACCGTTCTGTTCGGAATCTGCCAATCGGCGTTCATTTCAATCTCTTTTTCATCAATCCACGATTCGATACCCGATCGGAGAGGAAAGGCTGACGCGTGTATCAAACGGAATTACTTGAGATTGCCGAATGGCCTGTTCGGAGGGGTCGGGATCAATGCATACTGGATGAACGGCCTTGAATTGAACCGTCCGGATTTATTGTTCTCAAGAGGTGGATTACAGATATCGTTGAAAAACAAATAGGTACGCGTTGTCCATTACTCTCGTTACAATGCGCTGGAAACAATCCGGAAAAGAGAGATGTGCCTTCCGCTCTGGTTCGCACTTGTTTCTCTCTGAAAGAATCAGCGCCTTTTTTTTTCCCTTATTTTACGTCGCTTTTGGAACTCCTATTCAGGGTTATTTCGCGATGGGACCTACAGTTTTTATAAGGTGGGTTCCGAACCACCTTGGGCAGACCACAGTTTCAAATAGCACATGGAATTTCCAGAGGTGCCGGCGTCGGGGATCGAACCCGCGACCACGGAGTCCGCAGTCGAGCGCACTACCCACTCGGCCACTGCGCGCCCGAATCAGCGCCTTCTGCTGGATTCACTTTTGGAGACTTCTTCTCCGATTCACACCTTTTGCTCCGCAATCATTACTCGACGTAGCCGCGTAATTTAGTATAAGTCCGTCGTTGTAAGAAAGGGAGCCAGAATCTCTATCTCTATCTCTATCTCTTTTTTTTTTTTTAACGTGGGGAAAATCCCAAATATTGAATTCGATCTGACTCCCTTTCCGGATCTCGTGTGCAGCAATCTCCTCGTGGTGATACCTGGGCAATCGATATTATCCTCTATTTGTAAGACCTTCTAGTATCTTACAAATAACATTGCATAGTGGAATGTAAGGTATACTAGATGTGAGAACAAAAATCGATTATTTTTACAATTTTAGAATCGATTATTTGTAAAAATCGGATATTGAAGAATCGATACTAAAAATCGATTTATTTTATGACAATAATCAATTTTTTAAATAATCGATTAAAAATCGACATCCCTAGTAAATGCGCAAAGTAGAATTGGTTGATCATGGTCAGACGCGTCAGACTGCATTTTCAAACTCGATTTCCTCGAAAACAAAGCGTCAAACCAAAAAATGTTATTCCTTATTTTCGATTTACTTTTAAACTCGGTTGCACCACCCGTCCAGCCACACCCTGTATATGTATCGTATACATAGATATACGTGTGTAGGCTCATCACGGTGCAGTTCAAACGTTTACGGATAACGCCGTTATCATGGTGTCTCGAAATCTGCAGGAGCAGCGTCACTGTGACACAGTCATGCATACGATTTGCTTTCCAGAAGCGTATGCTTATGTAATCTCCAATGTATGGTAATGCGATGCGGATGCACGTACGTTTCCCTTCATAATCGTCTCTTACCATCGTGTGTACCACATTCCCGACACTTTCTGTTTCTATATTTCAAGCGGGGCTCGTATAATAAATAACGTAAACGAAGATTTTTCAATCGGTCAACTAGTAGCAATGCAATAACAAGAGATGAAAGTGTGCGAAGTGTAGAAAACATGTAAACATCGTTTGTGTTGTGTCAATGCGTTCTTCAAACGGCAACGTTCAAACTGAGAGAAAAAGGAATTTTCGCTGTTTTCAAAATTCTAGTTACATGTAACATTTAATTCTACGCAGAAAAATAATGTTCAGCGTCAACTGTGTTCCACCATACGAAGAACGTTCGTGGGTAATCATGTCGCTGACAAAATTACTTCGAGGTAGAATAACGCGAGTATGTAATATTTCGTGCAATGCGTAAACGTTGTTAACTTCTCGCCGAGTCATAAATTGTATTAACATAATACATTTTACCGCATGTAGTTAATACGATGTATGCTTAAACATGAACTAATTTATATGTGATAAAATTGTAGTTCCTCTACTACCAGTATTTATAATTTATACGATATCAGCTACGCCATTTTCTAAACGAGGAAAACATAAAGAAAACACAGAAATATTTCTAAGAACTTCTATAATTAAAAATGTGCGTTTAAAAGTGAAGGATGAAATCCTTTTTTTAACTTTCCCCCGTTTCCTATTCACTTTGCAATTAATTAGCCATATGGTAAAATTGTTTTCAGTTACACGTTCCCGATCCCTTCAATCCGTGCACGTTAATTAAAAGAATCAATTTATGCTGCGCTCAATCACACGCGTGACGTTTAATTTTCCGTATTTCTCAATCGAAACGCATTACAATTCCAAATGCAAACAGACATTGCTAAACATTGACGTTGTCGAACATTACACGTTCTTTATCCGTATTGCTCTATTCGAACTAGATTAATCAATTGATCTCGCGTTTGCTGCAAATATTATGTATTTCATTTATAAACAGCAAATAACGGTGATGATTTTGCAATCACATTCCGCCAGTCGAATTGTGGCCACTTAAATGATAGTCTGGGATTTCGTTTACCGGCCGCAGTTTCGACAGAAAATATTGAACAACAATACCAGGAACAATAAAATGCAGTCAATAATAAAGATAATGAATTTATATTGAGAAATTCTGTTTTTTCTCATATTTGATTTCATAATTATGGGGGATCATAAACATCGTCATTTGTCAAACATTTATTCTGTATCCATGTAATTTTAATGAATTGCGTATTACAAATTAATTTATAGTTATAATGTATATTTAATGTCTGCATACATTTCTTCGTTCGTCTAATGTCTTTGATGCGTCGAATAATTTTTGCCGGGGGTAGTATTTATTTTCAAGAAAAGTGTCGACGCTCCCTTGTTCAGGCTGGACCATTTTGGTCTAGAAAATCGAATGTATTTATCGCGAATTATGTATGTATGGGAGACGGCAGTAACGGTGGAATTTTCAAGAGCTCTTGACATCTCCATTTAACTTTCGCATTACGGTGCTGCCGACGACGTCGCAGGCGGAAGTTAATGTATGCACTGAAATCAGTCTTAGGTATACCGAAGACTTCAGAATATGTTTTCGACGGTGTCGCTCACTTTTCACCCTGCTCGGCGTTTTGGCATTTTAAAAAATGCTGCCCTAAATTTCTGTTCGAAACTTGTCACGCGCAGGGTGTCTACAAAACGCGATGAACCACGTTCACTGTCCAGAGTTTCACTATTTTCCTCGTGTGTCAATAGAACGTGTTATAGAACACTTCTCGAGTATGTCATAAATCTTGATAAACATTTCTAAAAACGTGCCTACTTTCACAAGATCTATGAATCCGCGGTTTATCGATTACTTTGGTAACGTAAAAAGCTAGACAGCGTTTGAAATGGTAAACGATAAATAGAGTCACTCGTGGGGGGAGCGGCGCACAGTGGGATATTTGATCTGTTTAGCGCGCCAAAACTATTGCGACATTATTAATAGTGTGAAGGTCATACTATTATATATCGTTGAATTCGTCTTAACACCAGCTACAACACTATCAAATCAAAAATACAACTTAATGTTTAAAAAATCGAAGCGATCTTGTTTTTTTGTTTTAAACAAAACTTTTTCGAAGTTTTATATATTGAAGTGTATACCTATGTTAATACTGTTAAACTTTTATTTCAAACATTTTTTCGTCAGATTAAGAAAAATTTCATCATTTTCAAGCCAAATACCTCACTGTGCGACGCGGCGGCTTCGCGATTATCCTACATCCATACAGGGTGTCCCAAAATTCCTTCAACAGCCGGAAATGGGAGGTTCCTGAGATCATTTGAAGCAACATTTTCCTTTGCAAAAATGTTATTCGCGGCTTTGTTTAGGAGTTATCAACGAAAAACACGGACCAATCAGAGTGCAACCTAGAAGCGAGTTCTATTGGCCGACTGTGCCAACTCGCGTCTAGGTTGCACTCTGATTGGTCCGTGTTTTTCGTTGATAACTCCTAAACAAAGCCGCGAATAACATTTTTGCAAAGGAAAATGTTGCTTCAAATGATCTCAGGAACCTCCCATTTCCGGCTGTTGAAGGAATTTTCGGACACCCTGTATACATCAAGCGGAAAAATGAGAGGGCAAAACGATGGACGAGTCAAATGTGGACGAGTCGGACAAATTACTCTGTCGCCTTTTAATCATTTCATCCGAGTAACGATGAAAGCAACCTCCACTCGTTTGATCGCAAGAATTCTTCTCCTGGGCATTTCTTGGTTAGAAGGATTAACCTTAACCCATCAGCGAAACCTGCACTGTGAATACCCGACCGATTTGTCTGTACATTTGTAGCGGTAAATATACAGGGTGTCCGAGAACTCCTTCAAGTCCGGGAAATGGGAGGTTCCTTAGGTCATTTGAAGCGACATTTTCCGTTGCAAAAATTACCGCTGCGGCTTTGTTTAGGAGTTATTAACGAAAAACACGGACCAATGAGAGCGCGACTTGGCACAGTCGGCCAATAGACAGTTGGCGCGCCGGGCCGACAATACCAGCTCGCGTCTAGGTCGCGCTCTGATTACACTGTTCAACAAATTCAAACTTGTTTTTTACCTTTCGATTCTCACTATGCGATTCTTATAGAGTTTTTCGCGCTGATTCCGAATCTGGCCTTAATTTTTCTCCTAGACGCCTAGTTTTATGTTTAAACAATCATAATGTATTACTATTGCACATCACTGGATTCGGGAAAGTCTAGAGAATCTTTTTATGTAAAGAACAGTACAATATCTTTTATAATAACATCGCAATCATCAAAAACCATGCGCCTAGGAGAGAAATTAAGGCCAGATTCGGAATGAGCGCGAAAAACTCTATAAGAATCACATAGTGAGAATCGAAAGGATTTTTGGCTGTTGGACAGTGTTATTGAGATTGGTCTGTGTTTTTCGCTAATAACTCCAAAACAAAGCCGCCGCGGCCATTTTTGCAAAGGAAAATGTCGCTTCAAATGACCTAAGGAACCTCCCATTTCCCGGACTTGAAGGAGTTTTGGGCTACCCTGTATAGTAAAATAGCTCGAGAACATTTTCGAAGAAATTTCGACGGGAACAAATATGTTTCGTTGAACGGAACGGTCAAGTTCGAGGAGAATTGTCTGAGAAACAGCAACAGGTAACTGTTTATTCTGCGCGACAGCAGTCGTACACTGGTCCATTAGCAGCGTCGCTTTGAAGCTTTCCGACCAGGCGAATAACTATGCCGTTCGTCAAATGACATGAAAGCTGTTTCGAAAGGTGGCGCGCGGTTAATGTCCAAACAAAATTCCCCTAGAACCGTTTCATAGCTGGAAACTCGTAGCATAGATGAGGGTATCTTGCCGTTTATCATGGCAGCCATGACAAAGTTAGATCCGCCGAGGCGATAAATTCAATCAGACAAAAGAACCGCCTACTCCCCGATGGAACGAGCTGCAAAGGGCAAACGGACCCTCCCCGTTACGTAAAGTTTGCGGGCATGTCTTTCGCAAAGCATCTTGTTCTGTCGGCCGGTAAGCAAGACAAACTGGGTAATTCTCCAACGTGGACAAAAGTGGCAAACACAGTTTTCCAGAACGACCATGCGCGTCTATAATGCACGGGCCGGTCTGTGCATAAATCCAAAGTCGCCGACCAAAATGTCCCCGTGCGGGCTTTGAGAACGGCAAGACGGATGGAAAGACTTTAAACTGATAAATTCATCGTTGCATTTCCAATATCGAACGCGTAAGCTGTAGGCTACAGCTCCTCCATTAAAGGTAGCACAAACCATCGGAATTAGTTCAGTTACGGCAGGGGTGGCCAATCTTTTGCCTACCATGCGTAAAATTTGTTCACATACGAGTTCAGGTGCGCCATACGACTCGAGCACTTTTTCTACCTTCTTACGTTCGTTGTTGCGGTTGGAAAATAGGAATGGGGGTAGGATCTGCTTCGGTTAGGGGAGGAAAAGGGATAACTCAATCGCGCAACTAAATTAATTAACTTGCGCCAGTTGAAAAGGCACACGTTCATTGGAGCACTAATCTACAATAGTGAGAAATGATCTTTTGGACGAGAGGGCGATCCTATAATTGTAAACTGTCAAAAATTGCGACGAATTGATGAGTAAGAAAGCTAGGGTGTCCCAAAATTACCTTAGTTTAATGAAATGGGAGGTTCCCGAGATCATTTCAAGCGACATTTTCCTTTGCAAAAATGCTATCCGCGGCTTTGTTTAGGAGTTATTAACGAAAAATACGGACCAATCAGAGCGCGACCTAGACGCGAGTTGGCACAGTCGGCCAATAAACAGTTGGCGCGCCGGGCCGACTGTGCCAACTCGCGCCTAGATCGCGCTCTCATTGGTCCGTGTTTTTCGTTAATAACTTCTAAACAAAGCCGCGGATAACATTTTTGCAAAGGAAAATGTCGCTTGAAATGATCTCGGGAACCTACCATTTCATTAAACTAAGGTAATTTTGGGACACCCTGTATAAATTCAACTGAGAGCTCTCAGGCGTTGAAAATATGAAGATGGATTCAGTTATGGCGCCTACTTCAAAAGAATAAGTATAGGCCAGGCATGGCCAGAAATAGCCCGCGGGCTAGGGAATTCGAGGTGGACGCCTACTTCACCCGCCCGCGCGTCTCGCTCCCCGTGGCGGCCGTAGTCCCGCGGAGCTCTTCAGGGTCGTACCCACCGCACGCCGTATGCACGAAAATTTCGAAAAAATGAATGTGGAAAATTGTTCTTATTATACTGTCAAAATTTTACTGACAATTAGGAAAGCTTGATTATTTCGCTATTCAAAGAAAGCTTGACTATTCCGCATGTTCATTAGAACTGCTTGGCAAATCCGAAATATCGAAGGAGAAGTTGGACGTTGATATTCGCATCAAAGAGGACAGCGAGGAATCGCTCGGCAGTGTACGCTGTTCTGTTCGAAAACGAACATTCGCACAAATAAGTCGATCGATAGGTCTATAGAGGAAAACCACTTACAAAAAAAACGCTTTGACCATAGTACCTGATGGGTGATGTGGAAACCTATGAGTAGTATAGTGCATACGGCGTGCGGTAGGTACGGGCCTGAGGAGCTCCGCGGGACTACGGCCGCCACGGGGAGCGAGACGCGCGGGCGGGTGAAGTAGGCGTCTACCTCGAATTCCCTAGCCCGCGGGCTATTTCCGGCCATGCCTGGTATAGGCGCAAGGATCTAGTGCGCCACTTGTAATCATCCAATGCGCCACGTTTGGCGCATGAGCCGCAGGTTGGCCACCCATGAGTTACGGTCTTTCCAAGATTCAGCGTAAATAGCACACAGTTCAAAGCACACGCTTTACCGGCTGCCGTACTACTAATTTGTAAAATTATGTTGAGGCATTTCAATAGGATACCATGGTTTGTTCATTGCTATTGTTCGTTAATAAGAGATTTCAGGGCAATCGAGGGAATCAAGATTGAGGGGAAAGAAACAGTAATTGATTCAAATAATTTAAGAATATTGACGTTTTATTCTGAACCTGTTGCAATTATTAAAAAATTAGTCCTTGCAATTGGTACAGACTACAGACAATGCATAATTTTCTTGGAAAGCTTTATTTCTGTAGTTAGCTCCGCGAGAAACACATTCCTTCATTGAATAATAATCCCATGCCCCTTCGCAAATTGTTACACCTTTCGTGTACGCGACACAGGCTCCACAGAAAATTACAAATTTATTTCGTAATAATTTTACTTCCCCTTTCCGTGAGGTACATTGCCAGATCAACGAAATTCATTCTGGCAACATCTTCCGCGACAAAAACAATACACTCAGCTCTCTGGCAATCGCATTAATTCGCCGCACGAGGGAATTTCATTTCCTGCTTTATCGGAAACTCTCGACTAAGATAGGTAAATTATATTTTATCTGAAATTCTTATTTTCCATTCGCTCGGTAAATTTGATGGAGTGCGATCATTGCTATAGGACCCTGGAGAGCAATCTTCCGCATAATCAAACTCGAGACACATCTCAAATGGGACAATCATTTTTCATGATCAAACTTGTTCTTTATGTTTGTTCTTTATAATTATATTGCAATAAATCGTGGATCAAGTTTGAAGCAGCTGTTGCAAAGATTCGATCTTCGTTGAGATTCAAACGAATCTCCAAATAAACATTTACGGGAATATTCCGGATGGATCGTAATAACTTATTATATCATTTAGCAAAAATTGGTTTCGCAGTAATGGAAATTGGCAAGCGGATATGCTTACTTTTGAATTTCCAATTCGATTCGATATAAAACAAGATGCATTTATACTCGGATGATCGTGAAACATATTTATATGTAGCACACGTGTTACCCAGACGGTCATAAAATTTCCGCGATAAAGGCAGTTGTAAAGGCAAGAGTATACTGTACGATACGAAGGATTAAATAATCTTCCACGAGGGTAATGCTCTCTAAATTTAATAATTCGGAAAAAAGTGTGTTACCTCCCTACACTTTTTTCTCGAATCACTAACTATGCTTATACCATACGGCATACGGTGCGGTGTACGTGTTTTCGGGGGCCACAAGGTAACGGGTGACTTTTTCAATCCACTCGGGCTAAGTAAGAAGACTCTTTAAGCCTTTTCAAGATGTTCTTTTTAACGAGAGTGTAAAAGAAAAAAATTCGTAGGGAACCGCATAATCTTAAAACTCTTACATCGAAGTTATATCGTAGAAGAAGAACAAAATCATTTATGGAAAATGAATCAGGTCAAAATGTTTAGAGACATTGCATTAAATTTATACTATGTTGGTCGTTGTAAATGACTCTGGAAAATATTTTCAATTCGATTACAGCTGAATCTTTAGCGTCACTCGAAACTTTGCCTTAATGGTCGAACTTATTTTTGAAGAACGTTACGCTCGACGAGAATACATTGACTAAAAGCCTATTTGAAGTTCGCAAAAGTTCCACTTGACTTTCCAGTTTATGAAGACTGACGTATTTTGAAGTTCGCGCTAGGCCGGATGGAAACACGATTCTCCGGGAGAATTTCTCCCTGAAAATTGTTATCAGAAAACACGCTCGTGACAACAAATAGAAGTCAGGCATCGGTGTTTTATGTGATCGGTAGAAACGATTCTGTGTGAGCCGGGTGTGCATTAACTTGGACTTCAAAAAAAGAGGCATGTAACATCTTTTTCGCGAGGAGCGGAAACTACGGGGTATGTTCGTTCTGCACCAATAAATTCCTCGCTAAACTTCAACGAACTTCCGTTCGAAAAGTGTTACCGTTAAAATCTGTTCCAGCACGCGGCGATCGATTTACAAACTCGCTTCGTATAATCCGGACGAGCGCATCCTCGCGTCAGCGAACTACCCCCTGCGCCGCTTCAATCTAGGAGATCGCGGAAATTTCTTCTTGCGAAAGAACATTCTCTCGAGTCCAGGAATGTGTATGCTCGATACCGTCGCGATAACGCCAGACACTGCGGGAAAGAGAAAGAGAGAGAGAGCCTCCGCAATTCTATGCTTCTATAGCGTTTTCGTACTCGCACGGTTGGAACGATGATAGAAATAACGGTATGGATTTCGCGGGAGCGCCCAGTTTGTTTGCGAGAAAAAGGTTCCCGTGTGTGTGCGAGACTACGGTTGTCGGAACCG
Source organism: Lasioglossum calceatum (assembly GCA_963966675.1). Taxonomy (NCBI): domain Eukaryota; kingdom Metazoa; phylum Arthropoda; class Insecta; order Hymenoptera; family Halictidae; genus Lasioglossum; species Lasioglossum calceatum. The sequence continues at coordinate 2,530,393 of OZ016548.1, forward strand.
GTCGTGCTTGAAATATTCTGTCCTGTTCCGTGTCCCTTGATAGAACCGTGATAGATGGATATCGTATCGTCCGAGTATACTGACATTTTCGTGACGCTAAAACTCGATCAACTTTTCATATCTTTCGCTGATTTCGGCAGCAATGAATTTCTTCGTCTTCTTGCGTCAGTGTTTTTATTTGAGACGGGTGTTAATAAACGCGCATTGGTGCTTTTCAAATACAGTAAATTATCTATAGCCGCAAACGCCTCGGGGTGATTCGTTTGCATCTATCGATCTTGGTCCTACTTTTTTCGAGCTTCAAAGGCCGAGCCGAACGTAGAGAAGGACAGCGCGTGTAAAGAGACACCACGGCAACCGTCGATGCGACGGCACCTGTTTGCATCTATCGATCTTGGTCCTACTTTTTTCGAGCTTCAAAGGCCGAGCCGAACGTAGAGAAGGACAGCGCGTGTAACGCGAGACCACGCGCGGGCGACTGCGACTCTCCGCGTCTCTTTCTTTCATATACGCTGTCCTTCCTTGCGTTCGAAACTCTCATCGTCAATTAAACCACTAAATTCAGTTCATATTATATCGTGTTTGGTATCATTTTGCATTAGAAAAATGCCAGGAATATGTTGGTGAAAGTCCCATGAAAAAATAATGGAGAATAAAGAAGATAGAATTTTGGTATAACGTTATGATGACTCACGGGCGTTTGAACTGTGCCGACGACTGCGACTCTCCGCGTCGCGTTAGTAGTGGCTCACACCGATATACCGAACCGAGATCAGTATATTTAGTTTGAGGGGATATTTTATTTGCGGCTGTCGTACACGCCCTGTTTGCGACTATAGAGAATTTACTGTAAAACTATTCTTTATTTCACGGCGCGGAAGGAAGCTCTTTACTTTATCAGGGTCCCCTCGTACCTCCAGATTGATTAGGTTTGGCCCCACAGTCCGGCTCTTGAAACGAAGTATCAAACGGGATCAAAGTATCAACAGTTTTGTTCGCGAAGGATGCAGTGGTAAATCCCTCAATAGAAACCGTATTCATGAACAGGGTTGCCATATTTTATCCCCTCCGGCCCCTTACCCTTCCGCCTTCTCGCCCAGTTTCGCAGCGTACCTCTTCCCACTAACGCAGGCGACAGTGGCGACACGCGACGAGTGGGAAGAGTGGGAGCAGGTAAGGAAAATAACGGGTGTACTTTTGTTCCACGCGACGCTACGGACGGCTTGGCTTGAGTGAAGTGGTTTTCGAATTCAGTTTACAGCAGTTTACAGACTTTGGTGTGCAATCTAGCAAGAATCAAAGTTTTAGAGTGCCGTTTGCAGTATTTTATACTACGCATTATTTAAAATTATTGAGAAAGCAGATTACATAACCTAAAATTCAATGTATACATTACCTGCTTTCTCAATAATTTTAAATAATGCGTAGTATAAAATACTGCAAACGGCACTCTAAAACTTTGATTCTTGCTAGATTGCACACCAAAGTCTGTAAACTGCTGTAAACTGAATTCGAAAACCACTTCACTCAAGCCAAGCCGTCCGTAGCGTCGCGTGGAACAAAAGTACACCCGTTATTTTCCTTACCTGCTCCCACTCTTCCCACTCGTCGCGTGTCGCCACTGTCGCCTGCGTTAGTGGGAAGAGGTACGCTGCGAAACTGGGCGAGAAGGCTGAAGCGTAAGGGGCCGGAGGGGATAAAATATGGCAACCCTGTTCATGAACCAACAACTCTGCCTCCATTTTTAACAGAAATTTTCCGGACCACTTAACAATCCCGCAACGGCCAATAAAGCACGAGTCGCTTGAATAACGCGCAACGCGGCGGTTTAACCGCATACAAATGATCCAAGGAGGCCCGTTTAATCTTTCGCACGACGAGTTCAGGATATCGGGACCATTCTTCGCTTTCAATCAATGCTCGATAACTCCAGGACACCGTTCCCTCTGGCCCACAATCACGCGACGCGACGCGTGGTATTATTTAACAGGGTGATGACGCATTTCGCACGACGACGCGACGCGACGCGCATGTCTGCCGCGAACACAGTCTTCTGTCTGGGGCACGCACGCGGCGAATAACTTCACGTACGTGATCCCTCTGCGATCCGGATATTTGATTTCGAAGTTCCCGCATTTCCAACCCGCTGATTTCTCTTCAACTCGGACGCAGAAGTTTTCCCCTTTCCACCGGCAACTGCGCCTCGAACTTCAGTCGATTCTTCCACTATTTTAGGGTGTCACCTCTGGAAATATTCCATGCGCCATTTAAACTGTGGTGCCCACGGTGGTTCGGGTAGGTCCCGTCGTTAAATAACCATAGCAGTTGAAAAAGCGACGCAAAAACAATCAAACGAGGGTGTCACCGTTTCGAATATACAGGGTGAGTCCCGTAATTTGTACACGTAACGCGATAACTTTTAAATTGTGCCGGAAATTCACTGGACGGGTCACTCTACACGACTGACGTGGTTACCAAAAGCTTAATGCAACTATTTGTAGTCATTTATGTTTATCAACTGAACAAGCGTGTTCTATAAATAAAATTTTACAAATTTACTAGAGGAATTGCCTTTCTCGCGGTTGTATCATGGAGATAATATGCTCCATGTCAGAAACAGACCACAGCGTAAATGAATAGGTGCCCCATATTCGTTCGAGAAAAAATATATTCGAATCCACACGCTGCAATTTCTTCCTCGTAACAATGGGTCGAGGATGGCATTTCCGGGACAAGAAAAATCCCTCCCGCGCCCGCCGCGCCGTTTTCATAAACGCGTGGCCAAGATCTATTGCGGTACAGCGCGGCTTACTGTTACCCGCGATTTGCAAAAATCGTCCATAAAGTAGGCTGTCACTTGCCAGTGTCATCAGTCAGCGAAAAAATGGGTCACCCTATTGTGTCACGGAAATGTTGGGAAAACTGTTTCCCCTTGTACTCTCCATGTTACATTTCATTCCGGTGTTTCGATCAACGTCACCGATACAATCGTGTTTTGGGAAAGCCTGTTAGCTGAACCTTGGGCGCTCGAAGCTACTTTAACCGAGGGCATACCACAATTTATCATAAATCATTTATATCTTCACCGTCAAGAAATTGTATAATAATATAATGATGATAATTATGTATTTCTATTCGCCGTTACACATAGAAATATTAAATGTTCATCGATCTCGTCGTCTGATAAAATTGATCGAAATTTTTAGTGATTCACAGTAAATTCTCTATAGCCGCAAACACCTCGGGGGGATTTGTTTGCATCTATCGATCTTGGTCCTACTTTTTTCGAGCTTCAAAGGCCGAGCCGAACGTAGAGAAGGAACCAAAGGCCGAGCCGAACGTAGAGGAGGACAGCGCGTATAAAGAGACACCACGGCAACCGTCCGCGTCTCTTTCTTTCTGATGCGCTGTCCTTCCTTGCGTTCGAAACTCTCATTGTCGATTAAACCACTAAATTCAGTTCAAATTATATCGTGTTTGGTATCATTTTGCATTAGAAAAATGCCAGGAATATGCTGGTGAAAGTCCCATGAAAAAATACTGGAAAATAAAGAAGATAGAATTTTGGTATAACGTTATGATGACTCACGGGCGTTTGAACTGTGCCGACGACTGCGACTCTCCGCGTCGCGTTAGTAGTGGCTCACACCGATATACCGAGATCAGTGTATTGAGTTGGAGGGGATATTTTATTTGCGTCTATCGTGCACGCCCTGTTTGCGACTATAGAGAATTTACTGTAATAGGTTCGCATGGCTCAGCGAGGAAGGACATCATGGAATTAAACGGTAGGCCCGAGTTCGAATCCCGCCCCAACTGCGTAAAAATTTCTGGATTATAATATGGCTTTTTCGAAGACAAAGTGTGGAATATTCCCTCAAGCAGTGCATGAAAGTAGTAATATATACAGGGTGTCCCAAAATTACCTTAGTTTAATGAAATGGGAGGTTCCCCAGATCATTTCAAGCGATATTTTCCTTTGCAAAAATGTTATCCGCGGCTTTGTTTAGGAGTTATTAACGAAAAACACGGACCAATGAGAGCGCGACCTAGACGCGAGTTGGCACAGTCGGCCCGGCGCGCCAACTGTTTATTGGCCGACTGTGCCAACTCGCGTCTAGGTCGCGCTCTGATTGGTCCGTGTTTTTCGTTAATAACTCCTAAACAAAGCCGCGGATAACATTTTTGCAAAGGAAAATGTCGCTTGAAATGATCTCGGGAACCTCCCATTTCATTAAACTAAGGTAATTTTGGGACACCCTGTATACAAATTTTGTGATTTATTAGGAGCACGTGAAATCCATTAATATCAAAATTTCATGTGCCGTCGTTCGACGAAATGGAACGAAATGGGAAGTCGTAGGCTAACGTGGTCTGACGAAATGGTCTCTTGAATATTGCGCGAAGTTATTGGTCTTGGGTAACGGCGACACTGACGTAACGCGTCTCGGATGTTTGCTCAAGCCAAACGTACATACATCGAATCGCAATATGTATAACGATTACGATGCAAGTAATGAACGAGAGAGCTGGGCTGCACATCTCCGATGCACTTTCGCATACTTCACGAACCACACTCTCCTCGAGGGTACTCGATTTATTCTGTCGAAGAGCCACATTTACTGATATAAGGTACCATTTGCATACTGAACGGGCCGGCCGCGGCCGGATACGCTTTCGAAGTGGATCGCCATCCCTCACGAGGAGCCAATAAAACATATTATTGGATTAAACGAGTTCGGTGTTTTCCAACCGGTCGATGAATTTCATTACCGCTTCACCGTTGTTTACGGCTAATAGGAGCGGAGCCTGTTCGAAGGATTCTGCGGACGCATCTGCGGTATCGCGTCCGAAGGTACGGCGTGCATTGTTTTCATTCGCACTCTCGTAATTCCATTCCATTATCTGGTCCATGCCAGACGCGAGTAACTAGAAACTTTATGCAACGGGTGTAGAAAGTATTCGAACAACGACTGCTGCATAATATGTTCACCAAACAATTTTCGTAAAAAAACATTCCATTCTCTCGTTCTGTAGAATGTCTCTCGCACACGGTTATTATCAAACGTTCCGGTTGAAATAAATATGGTTCGACCATTGTTCGCATACGTTTTGTCCCCACTCTATGTAATCATGGCTCGCTAAGAGTGCCACAGGAGTCCCCCCTCGCTCTCTCTCTCTGTCCATGAAAAAAAGTCATTTCATTTACATTTTATTGGCAACGAGTAACAGTGTTCCGGCAGTGAAGTTTCGGAGGGCCTTTTGTGCGGTCCGCGTCAACGAAAAGTTACGACTTCGAATTTCAATCCGGAATTGAAATTTTAAATCCGACCCGACACGAAAATTACAAAGGATTTATGTATGTAGAGCGTTCCCCATTACCGCGATGTCAATGATTTCGTAGGATTCGAAGCGTTTCTGGGATTCGAGTTTGACGTCCCTTTTCATTTGAATGACAAGAGAGATTGCGAGACGGAAATGAACATTGGTACCGTAGCGTGATCGATACAAACGAATTTATTACAATCGGTAAATCAGTTGTCATTAGATGACGAATATTCATGCTGCGATGTATTCGGTAATTATAAGGACAAGTAATAACGATGCTAGTTGGCGATCGAACGAACAGCTCTCCGTACGATTGTGCCCGGCGTTATACGCAGTGTCGAATAAAATTTGTATTCAGAACTGAAAGTGGTGTATCCACTTCCGTCCAGATTCCACCGTCTTAGCGAGAGCTTATCTCTGAAAGTCCTTGAATCTAGGACGCGATTGGTGCTAGGCTGGAGTTCTAGGCTCCGGCTGTCCTCTAACTTCAACGATCATCCTTCTGATTTACTCGGGACGTGGGTTTCGTAGTTTATACCAATCCCGCAGCGCCAGAACCACCACTTGTCCACTAACCAGCGCGCTATCAGCTTTGTCGCGTCGAGAACCGTGAGCCTACCCTCCCAGAGACCGGGCCGACGGTCCTCCTTTTGTCTCATTGAACACTTGGGATCCATAATCGCGATCCACCCGATATCCCATGATTGATAGTCCAGTCGGTTAAGCGTGTTCGATCTTACTGCCTGAAACATGCTCAAACGTTTCCAAACACGATGTATTAGGTGATCTTGGACGTCCAGGAGAATTAATAGCGACGCTAATAACGAAAAGATTTTTTGAACAGATTTTGAAATTCTGTTGTGTGAAAGAATGTTAGGACGGATCCACGTTTGCTCGCGAGCAGCTCGACACGAAATGGACGTTCAGAATCCGTTCATTCTGCTGCCGCCGCGCCGTCGTCAATGCATACGCGGAGGAATTCTAATTTTCTGCGCCACTACGCTTTACATTTATCGAGCGTCGGGTCACTGTCAATCTGAATGATTGTGGGATTAGGATAGTGACAAGTGTGGATTACATCTCGGAGCCCTGCGACAGTTTCGGAAACTTCGTGACCGCAGGGAACGTCATTTTCCTTCTCCTCGATGAACAGAAAACGATCCACTGTCGTTCATACTCTGCATATACAGGGTGTCCCAAAATTACCTTAGTTTAATGAAATGGGAGGTTCCCGAGATCATTTCAAGCGACATTTTCCTTTGCAAAAATGTTATCCGCGGCTTTGTTTAGGAGTTATTAACGAAAAACACGGACCAATCAGAGCGCGACCTAGACGCGAGTTCTATTGGCCGACTGTGCCAACTCGCGTCTAGGTCGCGCTCTGATTGGTCCGTGTTTTTCGTTAATAACTCCTAAACAAAGCCGCGGATAACATTTTTGCAAAGGAAAATGTCGCTTGAAATGATCTCGGGAACCTCCCATTTCATTAAACTAAGGTAATTTTGGGACACCCTGTATTACTGCTCGCTGTGTCACAGTTTCTTCTAAATATTTCAATGGCGCAATAATGACAGCGTAGAACAGCGCTCGGAATTGTTTCATCGCGAGGACCTCGAATCGAAGCCTCCGCCTCCTCGACCCGGCCGCGCGTCTCGCTCCCCGTCGCGGTCCTAGTGCTCGGAGCTGCTCAGGCGCGTACCATTTTATAGGCGCTATTCGTGGCGCAACAGGACGACACTCATGTCAATAGTGGTACTATTGCCAATGCGTTTTTTTATTAGTGATATCCCCTGTAGACCTACTCCACTATGTCGCACGATAATATTAAAATTTGAATAATAGAATTAATTTTTTTAATTTATCTTACGAATTTATTTTTCTAATTATAATAATCTACAGCGGTTGTCCGAAATTATCGTGCGACATAGTGGAGTAGGCCTACAGGGGATACCACTAATTTAAAAAAAAACGCATTGGCAATAGTACCTCAATGGTAATGCGGAAACCTATTGACATGAGTGTCGTCCTGTTGCGCCACGAATAGCGCCTATAAAATGGTACGCGCCTGAGCAGCTCCGAGCACTAGGACCGCGACGGGGAGCGAGCAGGGGGTATAAGCTGTAATGGAAATAGTTTGACCAGTATGTTGCGTATCCCGAATGTCAGGCGGCGTTGGTGTTGCATGCGCAGATGATCCACGCGCACCACGTGTAGCGTCCAGTAGCGTCTACTTCTTTGCGATATATATACCAAAATGTTCGATGTTTCTGTAACATTGTGGGCTGGCCACTCGGCTAACGAGTTGGACTACCGAGCGGTAGACCGGGGTTCGAATCCTGTTAGGGAAGACAATTTTTTTCGCGTTTTTTAGCGTTTATATTTATATATACTGTCATTAGTTCCGTCCCAGATCATAGAGAGCGCTGAAATACTGGTTGAATTTTTAACACGGCAGCTTACATGGGAGCGAGACGCGCGGCCGGGTCGAGGAGGCGGAGGCTTCGATTCGAGCTCCTCGTAGAAGAACGATTTACAAAATCCACCGCACCGCGGGTTCAGTGACTACGAGCGACGATAGCTGGAGAACTATGCAGGATCGTCACCGAGCAATCTTATCCTTAGACGCTTTTACACCCACGATGCACACTCGAACATCGCATCTCCCGCTTTCGCGTGGCACGTACATTCCCGAATCCCAGTCATCCGAAATCCAGCTTGAACAGTCACGAAACTCTTTTGTCTTGACTCGAACGCAAATCCTTTGTATTCAGCGTTCGTGTATGGTATGTCATCTAGGTGGCGACGATTATCCTCCTATCTCCGGAAATTACCGCTCAAGTTCCTCATACACACACCAGTATACAGAACAAAATATTTAACAGATAAAATAATGTCACTCTGCATATCGTTGTTCATCTAATAGAAAAGTTGGAGTACTTCTCTTCCGACAAATCCGCAATTTAACCGAGTATTTTCTGCGGCGAGCAGCCGAAAATGTGGTTCAAGCGAAATTTTTACGTCCGACTGATTTCATTAGAAAAGACGTTCCGTATTCGGCATATTACTTTCTGCAGCGGGCGGATAAGGCGTTATCCGGTGTTACAATTCCGAGGGAAATATCCTGCCCCTATGCAACGATTTGTAACGTGCTAGGTATTCATCAAGTGCCCCGTACATGCTGGTATTCCCAGCGCACCACCGAATGCAACGTATTCAACGAGACAGTCGTTGAACAATCTAAATCGTCTGAACGCGCTGGCGGTATTGCACGAAACTACGCAGAACAACGGACTCTATGTTGGAGACTCGCGTTTCTTCTAGCCTGTGACTTGCTGATTGCACATACAGTGACGAGCAAAAGTGTCAACACACTTCGTTTGTTTTACATAAACTGTGATAATACATGCTAGTTTTCAATTGAATGATAAAGATTAGGTAATAATAATTATATGGTGAATGTGGTAAACGAAACATAACAGTTTATGTTCGATAATATTAACAATATATAGAATATTTTATTCGGTTGATTGTCAACACAATAAAATAAAAGTGCAGAACTGTAAACATTGCTACCGATCCTTATTTTTGTATTGGGTTGGCAAATAAGTTCGTTCGGTTTTTTACAGTGGAATAAATCACGAAAACCGAACGAACTTATTTGCCAACCCAATAAAATAAAAGTGCAGAACTCTCTCTCTGTAAACATTGCTACCGATCCTTATTTTTGTATTGGGTTGGCAAATAAGTTCGTTCGGTTTTTTACAGTGGAATAAATCACGAAAACCGAACGAACTTATTTGCCAACCCAATAAAATAAAAGTGCAGAACTGTAAACATTGCTACCGATCCTTATTTTTGTATTGGGTTGGCAAATAAGTTCGTTCGGTTTTTTACAGTGGAATAAATCACGAAAACCGAACGAACTTATTTGCCGACCCAATACAAAAATAAGGATCGGTAGCAATGTTTACAGTTCCGCACTTTAATTATGCACGTCGAAATATCTGCAGCGTTTCGCCGGGTTTTTTGCGGGTGTAATCCTGTTGCATAGCGTAAATAAAGTGTAAACAGAGTTAGAATGATTCGGAGCACTGTAACGACGGTCTCGTCCCAACGAAGACAAAAATGCCCACCCCTGCCTTCCACGAAGTAACGCAAAACAGTAGAACGACCTAATTGGACCCACTGTAGTTTCACACGTATCAAAATAGAAGATAATCAAAGTGCTGCATGCTAAGAGCTGGCTAAACAAGTTGATTGGTCGTCGCCGTGCAGGGTCCCCGCCAGGTAAATTTGTCTAGAATATTGCGAACTCGTTAGATCGACTAGTTGTACGTGCAATACCGAAGGTTTACATGTAGAGCAATGACCGATATCGAGGACGACGACGACGCGACGCGCCACAGAGCAAAATGTCATCGCAACATCTGGCCGCCGACGCGCCGGAGGCGTTGAAACTTTTTCAATTCCTCATTTAGCTGTAATTCAATCAAAACCGACATTTCGCGAAGTTCTCGCGTTAAAGTATCCCTTGAAGACGGTCTGTTCCAGGTTCCGTGGTACACTTATCTTGCCTTCTTTTTTCTCTGTATTTTCAGATGAAATTGTGACGCTCGAAAATCTAGCGACACTTCTATTTTTACTGGACCGTGACAGCGGTTCTTCAGAATAAACGACTGTTACCCGCGGATAATGACGCGGTCGCATTTCCGGTACCAGGTTTATCCGTCCCGCGACAGAAACGACTCCGTCGCATTTAATAATAATGTGACTCCATTTCTGTTCTCGCGTTTATGCCGCGTTCGCGTCGAGTCGCGGGCAGCGTTGCCATATGCACGCCCCACCGCCCCTTACGTCTCCGTCCCTCGCCAAGATGCATGTCTCCGCTATCCCCACTCTTACCACTACCGCTGCCGCGACCGAGTCGGTAGCATGCTACCGCTCTCATGCTAGCACTCGGTCGCGGCAGCGGTAGTGGTAAGAGTGGGGATAGCGGAGGCACCATCTACGCGAGGGGCGGAAACGTAAGGGGCGTCATATGGCAACCCTGGTCGCGGCGCGTCGTCCATTTCGACTCTACAGTGTAAACTACAGCGACAGCTCGCAGAGCTTTCGAGGACTGCTGTTACCACTCATTTTCTATTCCAGTTTTACGTTTCAAACGATCTTCCACGGCGATAACGCGACCGTCAGACTACTCTGTTGCTATGGTTTTCCACGCGAGGTAATGCCGCGGCGAAAGAGAATTTAGTCGTCATGATTCGCCAAGAATCACGAGTAAGATAACTCCTGTATTATTTCGCGGACGCGACAATATCGTCGAGGATTAAACGGTAATGTAATTTAACTGCTAATACCCTTGCTGCCGGATTACAGAGGTTTATGCGAATTCGCATCTTCACACAGCTCTCGCACCATCGCGACACTATATCTCCGCAATAGAATCGCAAACGTTGCGGTCGAGGTGCTCAATTGAGATTAATTTTACCGTTTAGCTGATTGCAGACATGGGAAAATACTAGTCGAAATCACAATTCGGTAGATAGGTAGGTTCGGGATGTAGAGAATGCTGAAATCACACGTTCTCAAGGACGCCTACTTCTTGGTCCGTCGCTCACTGATCCAGTTTCTCAAATCTTTGAACCACGTGCCGAATGATCCTGTCACAAGCATTGATTTTTTTGAGGGGTGTCGCATTGCGAACGAACTTTTCGTTACGCAATCATCCGCCGTACCACTGGCCAACTATCCACTTGACCAATATCAACCACCCGCTTCAGGACGCTCGTCATTACACGAGATGATACAGACACGTGATTTTCACAGTGTCACGGTTTTTATTTATATACCGGGTATTTCACCTGACTTGACCACTTTAAATATCTTTGTTGTTTTTAAAGATACGTCACGTGTCTGAAGGACAAAGTTGGATGGCAAAATGGGGCTCATACGATACCAAAAACAATTTTTCTTTTTATGTAATTTTTTTTAGAGACGTGAAGGCCACCTTCATTTTTTAAAATGGAATGTCCTATTTTTTATTGTCCTTGACTGATTGTCCTAAACCTAATAGTTAACGAGATATTATCCACAGAAGGGCATCATGCAGCTGAATATTGCAAAACCATTGCTCGGAAACGTAAAAGAACGACTTTCGAGGCAAACAGCGGTCTAGATTGATCTTTCATCTAGCGGTTTTGACTACTGAAAAACCCCGTCTTTGCATTATCGAGAAATAAGAAATGGAATCCCGGGCCCTTGCAATCCTCGCGTACGTATACGTCAGGGATGGGCACGGGTGGGGCCCCTCAAACGCTTGCTTCCCCCACCAAGCTTCCTTTCCGTGGCGCTCCTCGCGGCTCCGATGCACGAGGCCTGCGCACTGCTTGCGACGGACGAAGCGCGTCTTTCTTTCATAGTAACGACGGAAAGCTGGTGGGGGACAGTAAGCGCTACGGTGGGGACGGCTTTGCCTCAATTGAGGCAAAAATGACCATCCCTGGTATACGTGGTCTAGCGGTACGTGAGTGTGGAACTTTCGAGCGTCGTCTGTTGGAAAAGACCCCCTTAAGACGTTCTACAACAAAGTGAATTTGGATTTTGAACGAATTCATCCTTGAAACGTTTTGACTTACTCTCCTACCAGTCAAAAATATAAAAAATTCGGTTTTTCAAGACACGGCTTTAAGGCATGGCACGGCAGCCCGATGGAACGCAATGAAATAGCATTAATAGATCTGCGTAGCTCATAAAACACGCGCGACCGTCTTAAATGGAAATACGTTTTTCAGTTCTCGCGAACAGTTCGCAGACGTATCCGCTTTTATGGTGTCACTGGCTCTTTCCCGTTTCTCGTCGGGGTCGGGGTCGGGGTCGTATTCTCTGCAGCGGTGAATTTCATACGGCTTGTCGAGAAGTGGGTTCTCGTCGCAATTGGCTCGAGTTATGCACGGAATTCGATTATCCGACACGGAAGTACGGGTCGAAGCGGAAAGTGGAAGTCCGATCGTTGACGGTTACGCGTGTGCGCTGCGACGCGACGGAGAAGTTGTCTACGCCGCGCTATGGGCCAAACCGACGAAATCTGTGTCGAAATCAAAGAACTTTCGATAGAAACGAGATAGAGCGATGGCATTTTTTTAAAATTAAGGCTGAAACTTTGCAGAATATGAAATAATTATGGAGATTGTGGTACGAACGGTTTTTAACCTTGAGAGAATTCGTTAAACTTGCACGATTTCAAGAAAATTGTGGTTTCTCCAATGCCACGCGCGGAAAAAATTTTTTTTTAACACGCGACACATCGTTTCCTGTAGATTTTTTCACGCTGATTTCGAATCTTGTCTCAGAATTTGTCTACGACCTCGGGATTCTGCAAAACATCGATTTTTGTGAACAAAAGTAATGTAATCATTTTTTGAAATGATTTGGTAACCCACTAGTTTGGTGGAATATTCTATTCTCGTATAAAAAAAACTCATTAAAAATAATCATAATGAAGTATTTGAACGTTTACTTAACGTATATCACTTGACGTGTCGCTACGATTGTCGCTGGCGTGATATACGTTAAGTAAACGTCCAAATACTTCATTATGATTATTTTTAATGTGTTTTATATATGAGAACTATATGTTAACGGTTAAACCATTCTTCCGAGATAATAGCTCAAGCGAAAGACTAATATTATCTGGAAAAGAACAACAAAAGGTACAGACCGAGTGTTTTATCTTGATCGTCATAAATCAACGTAAGAAGTACAGGCATTTTATAACGGAACGCAGAGCAAATGTTTTTCTTTACATAAGCGTTCATAAAATCTGTCTCTCACTTCTTTCGTTATCGTCTTCGGACTTGATGGAAGAATACGTTCCGCGGATTGCTGGAGATCAGCCGAACTTCAAAAATCAAGCTTCTACATTAAACGTTTTCGCAAGCACAATTCCGAGGGAAACTGCTTCCCGAAATCTGTGATTTCTACGCCGCTCAAACGATTTGTTACTTAGCTTTTCGTCAAAGGCAGCCAGAAACTCTGCCAGCACTTCCTGATCTCCTTCCAGTTGGGAAATCATGAAAGGCTTGCTCTATTCGCTCGATCGAAAGTCTCTTCTACTGGTACAAGGCTTCGTTTATTCACCCCGTTGCCAGTTCATCCATCCGTTCCCCTATTCTCTCCACGTTTCTTCCTGAATCCAGTTTCTTCGTTTTCGTACACAGCAGATCATCTTGCGAACTTTTTTCCAAATTTCTCGGTGCTGTCGCCACGTGTTCTACACACAGTGCGTCCAAAATGTCTAAACGCGTTTGAACCCCTTGTTCGAAGTGATCATATAAAGTATCTAAATATCTATCTTGTTTCTTAGTTTATTAGGTTATTAGGTAGTTTGGAAAATCATTTCGTTCCATGATCTTTAGAGAATGAGTTCAAACTGTTGCGTGTTCCAACGTACCATGAATAAATAGTTCGACGAACACCGAGCCAGAGAGGAGGAGAATTTAAAGAATAAGCCCTGGGGTAAACCGATTATCCTTGTCGTTAACGAACGCCTCCAGGCACTGATGAAAGTTGACCTCCTCTGAACTTCGTCATACCTAGCGGATCAACATTGACCGTGCTGCCAAATGATCAATAACCAGTTCGCGAATATTGTAACGCAATACAGTAAATTCTCTATAGCCGCAAACGCCTCGGGGTGATTCGTTTGCATCTATCGATCTTGGTCCTACTTCTTTCGAGCTTCAAAGGCCTAGCCGAACGTAGAGAAGGAACCAAAGGACGAGCCGAACGTAGAGAAGGACAGCGCGTGTAAGGGTCCTTGCCCACTAGACCGTACCCTCGGCGCGGCGGAGCGCCGTTTTGAATTGCCTCCTGTGTATTTCAATGGGAGTGCGCCCACTATACCTGATCAGAGTACAAAGAAACAGCGCTCCGCCGCGCCGAGGTTACGGTCTAGTGGACAAGGATCCTAAAGAGACACCACGGCAACCGTCGATGCGACGGCACCTGTCCGCGTCTCTTTCTTTCTGATGCGCTGTCCTTCCTTGCGTCGTTCGAAACTCTCATTGTCGATTAAACCACTAAATTCAGTTCAAATTATATCGTGTTTGGTATCATTTTGCATTAGAAAAATGCCAGGGATATGTTGGTGAAAGTCCCATGAAAAAATACTGGAAAATAAAGAAGATAGAATTTTGGTATAACGTTATGATGACTCACGGGCGTTTGAACTGTGCCGACGACTGCGACTCACCGCGGCGCGTTAGTAGTGGTTCACATCGATATACCGAGCCGAGATCAGTGTATTGAGTTGGAGGGGATATTTTATTTGCGTCTATCGTGCACGCCCTGTTTGCGACTATAGAGAATTTACTGCATTTGTACATAAAAGAATGTATTATACGAATTTTTCGGAGGATCTGCGCGCATATTACAGAACACGTCGTTTCTCATATTATCGCTCTCGAAACGACACGGAGAGAAAAAAGATCAAGCACCCCTACAGAGCCGAGCATGAGAACTGCATTCACACGAGTGTGCTTGAGAAACCGCGCCGCCGTGCATATCTTTCTCGCTTCAGAAATATTTTATTTATGTTTCGCTTTCATCGATATTTTACAGAAAATCCAAAGTCACTTTTCCACAGATTCGAGTAACCTTTACTGATCACGATTCGTGGCTCACCCTGTACAGAACACGAGTCTCATAAGCAGAGAGCGAACGAGATAAGAATAGGGCCGTGCTGATCGGTGCAGAAATTCCAAAAAATGATTTGTATTTCTGTGTTTTTGATGGAGCTATAATTCATGGGTCGCGCTCTCGAGCACGTGCAATATGAGCTGGAAAAAGGAAATCGTCCAACTCGGCTAGGAATTTAGTTGTCAGCCATAAAAAAAAAAGAAAAATATCGTTCTTTACTCATTCGTTCCCCAAATATAAATAATTGACATAAATTTTATGTACTGTAAATGAATAGTGTACATATTGTAGCTCTCTCGCTCTCTCTCGATATCTATATAGCGATACTATAGGTTAAGATAGCTATAAGTTAGTCAGTAAGTTAGAAGTAAGAATAGTGTAGTAAAAAGAAAGGAGCGGATGTAAGTAGAGGAGGAATGTAACAAGAATTGTAACCCTAAGGGGAAATCAATAAAGTAATATACAGGGTGTCCCAAAATTACCTTAGTTTAATGAAATGGGATGTTCCCGAGATCATTTCAAGCGACATTTTCCTTTGCAAAAATGTTATCCGCGGCTTTGTTTAGGAGTTATTAACGAAAAACACGGACCAATGAGAGCGCGACCTAGACGCGAGTTGGCACAGTCGGCCCGGCGCGCCAACTGTTTATTGGCCGACTGTGCCAACTCGCGTCTAGCTCGCGCTCTGATTGGTCCGTGTTTTTCGTTAATAACTTCTAAACAAAGCCGCGGATAACATTTTTTCAAAGGAAAATGTCGCTTGAAATGATCTCGGGAACCTCCTATTTCATTAAACTAAGGTAATTTTGAGACACCCTGTATACTCATTCGTTCCCATAAATAACAGGAACAACAATTTTTCAATGTTCATAACTCCGGACAGCTTATCGCGTTCTTATCGAGGTTTAATATCATATGCTTTGAACGTTATCTCCATTTCTACGTGGTTTCTGCATAGACTTTTGCTCGTCGCCGTGTCTCGGTAGATGTATACCGCATCTCCCGTAAACAAAAGACAGTGTAAGAGGATCTATACCGTTCGGTGTATCGATTACATTCTCAAAGCATTCGCGACGCGGTTACGTAACTATACAGTGGAAAGTCGAACGAAAGTTCCGCCTTTCTGACCGCTCGCGCTCCGGAGAGTTTGGCATACAATTACGGCGCCGAACTCGACGTTGTCGTTGCGACACGCGGAATAAACTTTTTCGACAACTTTCGATGCACGCGAGAGGAATGTTCGATTTCCTTTGACGTTCCAAATCGTTCGGAATTACACCCGCTCGCGAAAGCATTCGAACGAACGCTTTGCCGTTGGCTCCACTCGCAACTTGCACAGGTTTTTTCTAAGAAAGTAACGCGCGCATTTTCTGTTCGACAAGTCGAAACTTTCCTCGATAATATTTTCGTCGGTCTCCCGAACGATCTTTCGTAATTTAGTGTCAACCAGTTTTTTCAAAGTATTCTTACAGAGAGGAAACAAAACGAGGAAAATCACTTTTCATAAATGCGGTTCGCTCAGGGCTCGATTGCAGTACGTGACACAAATTTCCATTCGTATTTGCAGTGCGGTTTTCGTAAGCGTGAAAAAAGTAGTGCCCCGGAACGATTCATTACCGGCCACCGCATTCAAGGCGAAAAAGAAGCCGTAATTATGCGGTGCAACAGCGATTTTGCGTTTCGCTAACCGGTGGACGACGGCTCTTGTAGATTTTTATGTTCCAAATACGGAAGTTGTTATCGGAGTACGATGAATACCGGTATAATGAATCGTCGCTGGCGACGTTATTATTGCCTGGATAATTCGGATTGAGCGTGACATGGTACGCGGACGCGAGAAATCTGCGCCAATATACGTATCGCCGGACCGACCGCGGCCGGTTCAAATTGTTATTACTTTCTGTGCCAGCGATAACGTATGTATCGACGGGAATGAATGTTTTCAAAGGAATATTGTAACGATTGGTCTTGCATTCGGGCGCGGCTTCCATAAATTTGATGAGGGGCCCGTGTTAACGGGATGCCAGTCCGACGAAATAAGCGCCGTCTACTTTGCATATCGTTACCAGCGATTCGGCGCATAATGCGAGGCTGGGAGAAATCGCGTTGCAAATAATATGCGCATAGAATTTTAATAATACCAACGGAAACGTCTAAAGTGCCCGTGAAGTGAACCCGTTAAATGCTCGTGAGCGATTTTCTCGCATTTTTAAGATACACTCCGGAGTATGGAAATCGCACTAGATAATTAACGGGGGTAGTGCCGCGTCTCGTAAATCTCGGAACAAGTACTATTGCTTTTTATTCCCGTATTCCGTATTCATTTATTTAAACGCAGGCAATGTTGAAGAGTACATTGAACAGCAGAACGCGCGACATCGTAAAGTCTTGATAAAAAAAACGTCAGAAAAACTTTCAATGTAATCGTATGCGTTATTTCCTCGGAAGCACCAGACAATTATACAGGCGCTTAACCATCAGTTTGTCTGAAACCACGGAACGTCTATTTGGTTAACCAGTATTGCTTCTCTTAGCACCCTTATTCCCCATTTACCTGTGCATTAGACATTCCATTACTGCTATTCCGAACAATGGCTCGCCTACGCTACTTGCCTACAAAGCGGCGCGGCGGACCTACTATACTACTCGCCTGCCAAGCGCTGGTTCCATGCTACTTGCCTGCAAAATAATAGTCCTATACTACTTTCCTGCAACGCGGCGGACCTACGCTACTTGCCTACAAAGCAGCGCGGCGGACCTACTATACTACTCGCCTGCCAAGCGCTGGTGGTTCCATGCTACTTGCCTGCAAAATAGTAGTCCTCTATACAGTAAAAGCTCGTTCGTTGTCCAAAGGCCGGGGGTTTGAGCGGACAACGACCGTGCCCGGACACTATTTTTGATTTACGACTGCGTCTTTAGTGAAACGACTAGTTAAATGACAAAGAAAAGCATTCGCAGTCAAAAGCAGTCAACTGTCTGGCTTTGAAAAACTCCTTATTTCCTTGACATATTCCTTTCCCATTGTTCTCCGTTCTACGCGGGTCTAGACCAGGATTGCCATATTTTTCACTCGCCAGGCCCCTTACCCTTCCGCCTCTCGCCACGCCACGCACCATAGCTTGTCTTTGCACTCTTCCCACGCTGGCGATAGTCGGCGTTAGTGGGAAGAGTGGGGTGGAGTGGGGGAAGCACAGGCGGGCTACGCGGCGTGGATGGGCGAGAGGCGGAAGGGTGCGTTTACTTACAAAATGAAGGTATCCTACCGCCTTAGAGGGAAGCTAATGTTTACCTAAACGAACCGTGAAGAGACGAAACCTTTTTTTCTGCCACGCATAGCGGGGAACAGCGGGCCTGTCGACCCGCACGAAAATTTACGAGAAAAGGAGCGCGCGCCTAGGCGCCGAGCGCTCGCGGTAAACGCGCCTTTAAGGGGCCTGGCGAGAGAAAAATATGGCAATCCTGGTCTAGACAGTCCTGGGACACATCTGGCGACCAGATCCACGCAGGCCTAATCCTCTCGTTGACAGGTAGTGGAGTGGGTAGGAACTGGACAACGATCGTTCCCACGATTCAGGACAACGAAGGAGCGATTACTGTACTACTTTCCTGCAAGGCGGCGGACCTACACTACTTGCCTACAAGGCGGCGCGGCGGACCTACTATGTACACTACTCGCCTGCCAAGTGGTAGTTCTATACTACTTGTTCGCGAGGTGGCGGTTGCATTGTTACGGATAGAGAACAAATTCCGTTCGACTTTCTCACAGGAATCTCTTCAAGATCGTCTCTGGCATCATAGGTGAACCTTTTAACGAATACCCGGCCCTGGCTCGTAACAGCATACTACTTCATCGTTGATCAAGAAACTTAGAAAAATTGAATACTTGTATTTTTTCGAATGTACAATAATGCCAAGACTCAAAAGAAAGAATATTGCGGAGAATAATCGCGGGATTTTTCTGTAAAAACGGAATAATGTCTGTATTATTGTCGCTTCTGGCCGCCTTCGTTTGCCTCAATTTCCCCTGTCGCTTTTTCCCCATTTTTCTCGCTCTTTTACTAAAAGCTTCTCCATCGTTTTTATACCTGTGAAAGTTGAGAGCACAGACAACTGCACAGACAGCTCGCGGCGACCTAATTTAAAGCGCGATTCGAATAAATCATTCGCAAGATATCCGGTGTCAAGATACGTAGCCGGAGCCGCTGCTGCTTTTATGTTGGATCCGGTTTTCGAACGATCCCGTCGCCTGATTTACTAGCCATGACGAATGACGCAAGTTACCGAGGAGGCCGTAAAATTATCGTACCCCCCCCCCCCCCAGCCCTCGTTGATCAATTTAACGGATACTTTCCGTAAGTAATACGCGCGGCGAATTTCCATGAGAAAAATTGTCTGCAGCTTTCCCCGACCGATTCTTATTTCACTGCCGACGCGGCGCGGCAGCGTAAAACTTTCGTCGCTGATATATTAGAGCAAACGGCGCCGGTGCTAATTTCCCCTTCATGAAAAATCGTTTACCGTGGAACTTTGCGACCATCTACGACCTAAATACACCTACTCCATCATTTTATCACTTAACCTGTTCATTGGCCAAATCGACTGACACTTCGAATGACAGGTCGGTTATACAGGGTGTCCCAAAATTCCTTCAACAGCCGGCAATAGGAGGTCCCTGGGATCACTTGAAGCAACATTTTCCTTTGCAGAAATGTTATCCGCGGCTTTGTTTAGGAGTTATTAACGAAAAACACGGACCAATCAGTGCGCGACCTTGACGCGAGCTGGCCCAGCCGGCCCGGCGCGCCAACTGTCTATTGGCCGACGGTGCCAACTCGCGTCTAGGTCGCGCTCTGATTGGTCCGTGTTTTTCGTGAATAACTCCTAAACAAAGCCGCGGATAACATTTTTGCAAAGGAAAATGTTGCTCCAAATGATCCCAGGAACCTCCCATTTCCGGCTGTTGAAGGAATTTTGGGACACCCTGTATATGACCGACACAATTATTTACCAGTCTTGAAAATCAATTTCCACTACAATCTATTGAGTAGAGGAAACTTGATTGGGATCTACAAGGTGCCAGGATGCTATAAAAATCATTGGCACGATTAGATTGCACATTTTATGCATTCATGATAAAAATTAGTACGTGTGATGAACTAATTATTTTTGCTGTTTCACTTAGACCACTTTCATAATTCTAGGAACATATAAGCTGACTGAATGAATATGTAATAAAGACATCTGAACGCATCGTGTGTATCGCAATTTTGTTATTTGCATCCAGACAGTGTAGGCAGCTCCAAGAGGATTTCGTAAATATTAAAAATGCTGTTCAAACACGCGCGACACGAGCATATTCGTAATCTTTGACTTCACGGTTACGAGGTTTCGTATTTCCTTTCCAAGCCAAACAAGAACGCTATTAACTTAACTGATGTTGTGCAGTCTTTCATTCAAAGAGGCGGAGGGATCGAAAAAGCGGTAAATATATACATATCTCTATATTAATACAAAACCCTTCGGGGCTATGGGCATCGTAAAAGTTCTTTTTTCACAAAAGATTTCAGCAGAAGTACACTTCGCAGGCAGTATTTTATGAAAGAAGTTGAACGTGTACAGTTAAAAAGAAATGTATCGCAACGTTGCTTGTCGCTAGTTAATTTACATCGAACAATCCAGATTCCCGATGGAACTCGCCTACCATTAAACATAAAAATAATGAGAGAAATTACATTCAATTAATATTTCATTTTCAAACAATGTTATCATTAAAAGTGAACTTACTGCGTCAGTTATATAACTGACATAATCAATTTGGCTGATTCACGAGGAATTCGTTTGCATTAATGCTGCGAAACGCGGCAATTGAAGCCACTTTACTTTATGCGTGCACATCAATCAAGGAAAAATCGATATAATCAATGTACAAAGTTGAAATAATCTAGATTATTAATTTTCCGAGTTGAGCTCAGCGTAAATTGGTATAATGAGATACAAATACATAAATTTACAATGGACGAACAGCGTTGTTCAAAACTTTGCAACATATTCTAATTCCCAAAGATATAAGCTGTTCCCGAAGTTGCAACCTCTTCGTTACCCGTTAAGGTAAAATGAATTATGCACACCAGTTACAAAAGGCACTAATGCATAATCTGACTATGTAGCACAGATACATATGTACACTAATGTACAGTGACTCCCACAAATATTCGGACACTCTTAAAAAGCCGATAACTTTTTTACAATTGGACTATACGATTCTCTTTTGGGAAGCTAGAGCAATTAGTTTACTACAGGATGTGAAAAGAAATTTTTTTAAAATTGCAATGTGTCGGAATTGTATAGAAAGTACTAAAAGTTGCGTTTTACAACTTTTTAATGTGTCAATTATATGCACTGTGAAAGTTTCATCGAAATCGGTTCTTGCGGAAAAAAGCGGCTGGCATTGGCTTACATCTTGTAAGAATCTGCAGTTATAGTTCGAAAATCGTGAAAATCAGCCATTTTTACCATCTTTAAACGTTTGAAGCTCGTTTTAACAAGTTATTTGAAAATTTTCTTGTTTTGAAATAATCTAAGGAGCCGACGCTAACTCTGACACACTCAAGAATATTAATAATAACCGATACCCAGGATTTAAGTGTAGAGGGCACTGCAGCCCTAGGAAACTAAGGAAAAAATCCCCATGCTAAAGAAGCAGGTAAAAAAAAGAAATTAAACGTTTGTAGCTCATTGCAACGTCGACCGATTTTGACGAAATTTTCAGAATATGTTTAATTCGCAAAGATCTACAAAACGTTTAAATTTTCAATATATGCCCGCATGAAAAAGTTGTAAAACACAACTTTTAGTATTTTTTGTACAATTCCGATCAATTACAATTTGTAAAAAATTTCTTTTCACATCCTGTAGTAAACTAATTGCTCCAGCTACCCAAAAATGTGCAAATCGTATAGTACAATATTAAAGAAGTTATCGCCTTTTTAAGAGTGTCCGAATACTTCAGGGAGTCCCTGTACATCGTTATATAATATGAAAACTTCGTATACGAAGAAGGTGCAGATATTCCAGCATAGCATTCCGCGTAGATAATGCGCAAATGTCATGCTTGTCATATCTACCCGCATTCCACGTTGTGTACAGTTTGCAATTGTATTGGTGTAGCGCCATTGCTTAATCGAACCAGCAATTACTGGAATAATAGGAGCTCCTAACAGTAATTCCTGTGCTGTACGAGAAAATGATATTTTTCGAAATCGTTCTACATTTACAAATTCTTCATTTCGTAGTCACGTTCTGGAGCACCTTCGCATAAATGATTTCCGACGCGAAACGTCTCTCACCGTTTTTGGAATCCGAATATCCCGCCGACGAGAATGAATTTATTACAGAGCCTAATATTTGCGAGAACGAGGAACGGTAAATTATGCATGGACACGTCAGCCAATTTCTGTTCAGAGTCACGTGTGCCCGTTGAACTTTTAAACGCGCGATTTTCTCAAAAACGAAGCTACGGCGGAGCAAATGTTATTTAACACTTTCTGTGTATAGCTGCGCGAGGAATCGACTTTCAGGTACACGATGCTATCGGTTGCATCGCGTGTATTGAACGATCGCAAACGTTCGTGCCCGATTTTCGGCGATACCAAGTTCTTCCTCGAAGAAAAACCACAGCGGCAGTTCTTCCAAGAGGTCGGCTTGTTTTCGTAAATGGGACGGTTCGTTGAAATGCGCGACGCGAAGCAGCGTAGAAATTCGCAACAATATAATAATGGAAACGTGAATAGAAAGGGGAGCTTCTAATTTCGCGGAGGCATTGTATGTGCAACTGAGTAAATTACATTGTCAGCGCGCGGACGGTGTAAATACATATATGATGTAACAGCTTCCCTTGGCGATGTATCATCGCCAAGAGTGGACTCGTGGAATGTGCAGTCGAGGCATTGCAGTGTATGCTTTATTACTTGAAAAATACCGATCTCACTTTCGTCCCGAGTTAGAAGATGCTTTTAGAGGAGAATCGCGTGAAAGAAGCGTGAACGGAGCAGAGGGATGTGTGGGACGAGGGTTGAGAAACGATGACTGAAACCCGAAGTACACCCGCTGGTAACAATGGCGACAACGAGCCACTCTTCCTTCCACCGTGGTCTTTATTAAATCCAGAAAGTAAAGCCGCGCGCGCAGCGGCGGCGCGGCGGAGGTGTGGCGGGAGAATTGATTAAGAACCGATATCGAATGCAAATGCGAATGAAAAAACACGTCCGACACGTATTCTCTCGGGAAAATACGCGCGTTTGCGAACCGATCGATAATGCGTTTGTACGCCGCGAATTGTTTCCACTTGCGATCAACGGTGATTCGGTGACATTAACTTCCGAGCGATGTTTCAGCGCGTTTCAATGTTTTTTGCCCGTTCACTGGCAGCGTCGCGTCGCGTTCAGGTTCAATGTTTACTGCGCGCGCGGAAGCAGAGATCCAGGAGATCATTGGGAATGTTGCGCAACCGCGTGAATTATGGAGATGTCCATCAAAGTGGTGAAGCTAAATCGCAGAACGCGTAAGCGTAAGTGTACACAAATGCGGTGCGTTTGTGGTTCGCGTGCTTCGAGACGTAGTGCTCAATGTGATTTCGCCGGAATATCTGATGCAACTACGGTAAAAGCTCCTTCGTTGTCCAAAGGCCGGGGGGTTGAGTGGACAACCAGCGTGCCCGGACACTATTTTTCATTTATGACTGCGTCTAGATATCGCGCCGACCGCGCCCGGCGAGACTTCAATAGAGAGCCGAACATAGAGAAGGACAGAATGAGATACGGATCGGGTGACCGAAGCGTGTCGCCGCAGTGTTCCGATTGAAGCCGAAATTTTTGCATACGATGGATGGCCGCTAGAGGCGCTGCGCGGAAAAACAGTAACGTATCTACTATTGGGTAGCAGAGCGACCAGAGCCCTGAGGCAGTTATATTGGCGGGAGTGTACCGAAATAATCTTACCGAACGAAAAGACTCCAGGACGTGTCCTACGAGTTACAAAATATACACAAATACACTTGTTATACATTCATTTTTCAGAATCAAATCATAGAAATTTTTTTAAATTCTGCGGGGTGCTCAAGGAACCCCATTTCGTCTACCCAATAGTAGATACGTTACTGTTTTTCCGCGCAGCGCCTCCAGCGGCCATCCATCGTATGAAAAATTTCGGCTTCAATCGGAACACTGTGTCGCCGTCGCCGGCACAGTTTAAAGGCTCACATTGTTGCTGTTGTTCGTTGCCTTCGAAACTTTGACCGTCGATTAAACCACTAAATACAGTTGAAACTGTATCGTGTTTGGTGTCATTTTAGTCAGAGAAATGCCAGAAATAAGTTAGTGAAAGTCCCATAAAGAAATAATGAAAATTAAGAGGTTTGAAAATTCGGTTTACTCGAGTCAATGTGCGGTGTTCACCAGGGGCTGTCGACTCCTATATGAAAACGTGGCAACGAATTTAGTTGCTTCTCGATTTTAGGTGCGGTGGCAGCACAGTAGTGCTCGACCCCACTATTTGCCGCGCAAACTGTCATCAAGTGTCATATGTTTGATACTATTGCATACTGTGTCCTATGTATGTGCTATTCAGTGCAATTATTGTATAATTTACTATGTATGTAGCATATATGTAGTTTTATGAATAAATATGTTTTATTACAAATTCATTTTTCTGAAAAAACAAATTCATAACCTTTCTTATTGAATAGCTAGCGATGAATACGATTACACGTACATGCAAGGTTGTCTATGTGTGAGTCAGATGTGTGCGATCACCACACACATATACGTTGTAACTACTGTGCTGCCACCACACCTAAAATCATCGAGAAGCAACTAAATTCGTTGCCACTTTTTAACATAGTAATCGACACTCCCTGGTGTTCACACCAGGGTTGCCATATTTTATCCCCTCCGGCCCCTTACCCTTCCGCCTTCTCGCCCAGTTTCGCAGCGTACCTCTTCCCACTAACGCAGGCGACAGTGGCGACACGCGACGAGTGGGAAGAGTGGGAGCAGGTAAGGAAAATAACGGGTGTACTTTTGTTCCACGCGACGCTACGGACGGCTTGGCTTGAGTGAAGTGGTTTTCGAATTCAGTTTACAGCAGTTTACAGACTTTGGTGTGCAATCTAGCAAGAATCAAAGTTTTAGAGTGCCGTTTGCAGTATTTTATACTACGCATTATTTAAAATTATTGAGGAAGCAGGTAATGTATACATTGAATTTTAGGTTATGTAATCTGCTTTCTCAATAATTTTAAATAATGCGTAGTATAAAATACTGCAAACGGCACTCTAAAACTTTGATTCTTGCTAGATTGCACACCAAAGTCTGTAAACTGCTGTAAACTGAATTCGGAAACCACTTCACTCAAGCCAAGCCGTCCGTAGCGTCGCGTGGAACAAAAGTACACCCGTTATTTTCCTTACCTGCTCCCACTCTTCCCACTCGTCGCGTGTCGCCACTGTCGCCTGCGTTAGTGGGAAGAGGTACGCTGCGAAACTGGGCGAGAAGGCGGAAGGGTAAGGGGCCGGAGGGGATAAAATATGGCAACCCTGGTTCACACCGATATACCCGCGCCGACATCAATCGTCGCCGCCCTGCGGAGCGACTCGGCGTTGACAGGCAGTGGAGTGGGTAGGCACTGGACAACGATCGTGCCCACGATTCAGGACAACGAAGGAGCGATTACTGTACTGCGTTTCTAATCCTCGAACGATTTCCAAATGTTTCGATCGATTTTCTTCCATTCAATCCGAAACTGTAATAACTGGAACCGGCGAAATACTGGTAACAAACGCGTTGGAGGGGTCGCTTCATCGGTCAAGCGTGACGTGATTGATAGGGCTCCAGATCTCTGTAGGCGAGCCATTGGAACAACGAGGTCACGTACAAGTTGGACGAAAAGAACACGAGTCGTTTCTAGTCGGCCAAGAGAACTGGCAAGACAGACTATCTCCAGTGGGACATATAAAGCGAATTTACAGTTGAATAGGTAAAGCATGATCTCTTTCTAGTCTCTGACAAGTAGAGTAAAAGCATTAGAGGACAGTAGCTGTCCCCAGCCAGATAATAAACTTATAACTTTCGAACTGAGAACCGTGGCTTCAACTTACAATCAATACAGCAGAACCTCGATTATCTTCAGTTCTTCAGTTTCTATTTCAAGTTTTGAACGTCCCGTTAAACGCGAGACAACGGCTCGACCAATTAACGGAGTTTAACTAAACCATTAACCGGTAATGTTTCGGAATGTAGGCACGTAGTAACGGGTCTGTATAAAGGAAACTCATCGGTTTACCAGCTGTAATTGTCTGTTTCACCTCGAATTCGATTTAACACGTTTAACTTTACCGTCCGGCGAGGGATAGTTAATAGTTGGTTGGAGAGCAAACTCGGAACACCGTCGTCCTACATGGGACCACACTTATTTAATCATTCATAACACGTTTCAAGTGTTTTAGTTGGCCGGGACATATGACTTCTTGACACCCTGTACATATCCAGTTCCGGTTACCATCAGGGCCGTCTTAAGATATTCGGCGCCCGTGGGCTACTAAAAATAATGCGCCCCTCTTCATAAGAAAATACACGGGATAGCTAGCGGGAGCGGGGTGACCAGTAAAGTTATACAAAAGTGTCAGAACTAGAAAAAGTCAATTTATTACCATTACACTATAAAAGAACATAAAATTTATAGAAAATTGCCGCCCCCAAAAGGCTTGCGCCCCGGGGCTTAGCCCATTTAGCCCCGTGGTTAAGGTGGCCCTGGTTACCATCGGATATTTCTTTGAAATGTACGACATCGCGAATAAAATAAAATTGGTGGTTAAAATCGAGAAGTTTGAAGCTGAATTACTATCGCGGATTCGCGTTTAGATTGGCCAGGTAGAGACTCGGAAAAATGTGAAGCTCGATCGGTGATTTGCGGTTAGGGGGTTAATAGTCCCGGAGGATCGTCTCGGTTTGCATTTTTTCCGGTGGGATGGGAATGGAACGCGACGTTGGCGGAAACGGGACTGGACCATTGCATCGGCGCGGGCACGATACCAGAAGCTGGCGGCCGCGTTCGAAATAAAGCTAACCTTGGCCTCTTGGCTCGATTCGCCGATGAGATAACCGTCGCGCTACTCCGCCCCCTGTCGCATCTGTCGATATACGTGCATCGAAATGTACAGCGCGGACCAGTAACAGCATTGAGATCAGTGCGACATGAATTCCTAGGTTCTTCAAGCATCGATCGATGCGATTTCATCGGTTTACGGTCCCGCGGCCCTATAAAAGTCAGATTAAAACGACACCGCCGCGCCGCTGATTGACGATCTTATCGGTGATTTAACCGATTATCGAGCAATGCGATCACACTAGATTAATCACCGCGTTACATAATTAGTTTCCTCGTCGATCAACCGAGTTCTATTTAGGTGACTGGTAGAGCGTGCTGTGATACAAGTAATACAAAGGGGAAAGCATCGTTTTCAATTCAAGAATACAGTAAATTCTCTATAATCGCAAATGCCTCGGGGGGATTTCTTTGCATTTATCGGTCTTGGTCCTACTTTTTTCGAGCTTCAAACGCCGAGCCGAACGTAGAGAAGGACAGCCCGTGTAACGCGAGACCACGCGCGGGCCTTCGAGCTGTGCCGGCGACTGCGACTCTCCGCGTCTCTTTCTTTCATATACGATGTCCTTCCTTGCGTTCGAAACTCTCATCGTCAATTAAACCACTAAATTCAGTTCATATTATATCGTGTTTGGTATCATTTTGCATTAGAAAAATGCCAGGAATATGTTGGTGAAAGTCCCATGAAAAAATACTGGAAAATAAAGAAGATAGAATTTTGGTATAACGTTATGATGACTCACGGGCGTTTGAACTGTGCCGACGACTGCGACTCTCCGCGTCGCGTTAGTAGTGGTTCACACCGATATACCGAGCCGAGATCAGTGTATTGAGTTGGAGGGGATATTTTATTTGCGTCTATCGTACATGCCCAGTTTGCGATTATAGAGAATTTACTGTATTCTTTTTACCATGCGCTCTGATTTTACGCCGAGATGCCTGTTACGATCGAAGTTCGCTGGCTCTATTTCCCTGCACAAATGTTTTAACAAGTGCAGGAAAGAATTGGGGCCGACCGGCTGAAGTTGCAGCATTGACGGAAGTAATGACGTTGCTGGAGTCCTTAAAGCAGAAAATGGAGGCCGGGAAAAAGTTCTCGATATACCGTTGGGATAATTCCTGGTGGAAGTTCCCTGGACGACATCGAGAAGTTTGGTATCGTTGACAGGTAAGAAGCCGGTCGATGATGTCCATGCTGCTTTTTTCTGATAAGTGCTTTGTCTGGCCGCTCTGATTAAGACTCTCCTCTTCTTCCACTTCTCTGCATCATTTTCCTTCGAGCAATCCTTCAGAACCATCTGTTTTACTTTTGATCAGCTAAAACGCGAATTTCCCAACTCCAGAACGCGAAACCGCTCGAGAAGATCCTCGACGCGATAATTTCCGTCTCATCGTCGATTCGTTTTCTGTGGTCTCGAGCACAATGCAGAAGCTTCTGTACAGTCAAGTGCGTTGTTTGTTTCGATTACAGATGTTTCGTAGAAAAATTGACTTCTATCATGAAATAAAATATCGAATTTTCATATTAAATCGCAATAGGCGAGCGCCTGTTTGATCCATTCGAATCTTTTTGTTAGCGGTTTAATTAAGCATCGGACAAAGGGGGCACGATGGAAAGTTTCGTCTGAAAAGTGAGTAATAAAAAGAGCTTCGGGTGAAGCTCTCTTCTAATAATATTCAACGAAAGTTTTCCCGGGTACAAAGCCGAGCGACTCGCGTAACGAAATAATGTCGCACAAAAGAAGAGAAAAACCAGGTTCCCCGAGCAAACGGGATTGCGGATCGGATGATTCTGTGTAGCCGAGAAGAAATTTGGCGATTCGCCAATAATGCGCATCGAGTTGCCAGGTTACACGGCAATTTTCACCCACCTTGACGACGCTCGTCGGGTTCGGCCGGCCTTTTTCACGCGGCTGCAAGAACCGTGGAGCTGCTTGGGATCTGGCTCCGACCGAGCAGACTCCAAGGCGACGACGGCGCTAACTTCGTGGCCCCTTCTGATTTAAGACAAATTAAATAACGACGAACAACGGCCAAACTTCTCTAATGAAGGCCGCAGGGAATCTATGGACCTTCCTGGCCAGGAAATTCGATATTTAGTAGAACAGTTTCTACGGGCTCGAACCGATCCGAGGAAAGTCATCGCCTCGTTTTTCTTGATCGTCCGATTAATGCTAGATCGGCTCGACCCTTTCGCTGGCAGTTACTTTGTCAGTTGTTAATTACGACTTTCTAGGAGTCATCTCGAAAAAATCAAAGATCCGATGAGCGAGTTTACTTTCCGAGAAATGATTTCACGTACAAACAAGAACGATTTTAGTAGGTCACTCTTCCTTATTCTATTTTTCTCGACGCATGAAATCTGCGACGGAGGAAACTTCAGTCGCAGTTCACTGTTCTTTATTAGACTACAAGTTTCCAAATTAAAAGTTTCTAGTGTACACGCACCAGTCCACGGAGGGTAACACGAACAATGTTAGGTATGAAAGTGTAAAGTTTCCAGCTTGCGAACGGTAGTCGGATTTTCATAAGAAATGAAAAGGGACTCTCTTTGACTATATCGTATTTCCAGCGTCCAAGTATGAGCGTTTTCTGTCAGCTTCTGTTAAGAATTACTTATTCGTTGCAGTTTCCTTCCGTACCGCGAGGTTTCTGTCGTTCGCGTGTTATCGTCGGGCTGCCAGCCGCCAGTGTTCGCCGCGTATTTTTTCTCTTTTGTTCTCATACACACAGAGTAACGCGTTGTTCATTGGACAGGCCCGGCCGTGTCCTCGACGGAAAGGTGGCGAGGCGTGTCAGTGTTTTCCGATTCGTTCCGATTTCCGATTTCCGCCAACTGCCTCTCTCTGTTCCGCTTCACCTTTCCTTTCTCTTCTTTCTTTGTTGACTAGAATGATAAGCGCAATACTGGCTTTGCCTCTCGCGCTTCAAGGGGCGGCCCATCTGCTTTGTCAACTACACTATGATCTTTCTCATCCGAGCAATTCGAAACTCGACATGATTTCCTTATTTTCTTTATTCGTTTACTTCTGTGTGATGTCGCATAACTGATAAACTCGATTTTTTTTTCATTTTCGCTTAGAGCTGTGAGAGCATGGAATAGGCTCGACCAATATGAAAGAGAGGAGGAAAAAGGAAGGAGCGTTTCGTCCTAGGCCACGCTAGAGGACTCATCAGTAAGGCTATCTAGCGGGCCCTGCCTTAGACGTTGGATGTTGGAAGGCGGTTGAGGACGGTATATATACAAATCATTGAGGAATCGAGTACTTGCGAGAAAGGTGGAAAGGTCTTCGACTACCTGTCCCTCTTGTGGCGCATGTAGGAAATTAGGCCGCCACAGAGCACTTTCATAATTATGTTTGCTCAGATTTCGCATTGCATTCTTCAGAAATATAATATTTGTTTTCGCGAGACGCGATGAATCGTTTGAAAATCCGAGAGCACCGGAAATTCCGACGTCACCCGACCAACAGAGACTTTAACGGTTTTCGTTAATTAATTCCGAGCTGCGTATCTCGCGTGTATCGGAGTTTTCGTTACGCCGTAAAAATCGGTTTATCATTTCGCCGCGTGTAGGAATAAAAAATGATGGCGGAACATTTTTCTCGGCTTTCGCACGTTTTCGTTCGGAATCGGCTGGGTTGCGTGCCGCTTTTATTACTCTGTCGTTCTCATTCTTTTTATCGGATGCTTCTCATATTTTGCATGCCAAATGTCGAGATTACATTCCGTCTACGTGAAATACGGTTATCCCCGCGGCTCGGCACGGCCCTCTTGCTTTTCAATCCGAGAGAAAAGAAAGAAAGAGGAAGGCTCGTACAACTGCGCGAACGCACGGGCGAAATTATTCGCGGAATCACGGTACCAATCATTATTGTGGAGCAAACAGGCAGGATGCCGGTAATGGATAACACGAAAAATACTTGGGGGAACAAAACAGCGGAAGCCAAGGTTCTTAAAGTCTCGATGCCGTCGAACCCTCCGCCTCTTCGCTGTATTTCACCTAGAAATATCGACTTAAGCCCGTTGGCTTTGCGGAGCTCAGGACACGCTTAACTATCCTCTGCGTGAAATGTATTCTTTGCGAGTGTAGTCACAAAGAACGTCAAACGCTGTCCGTGACGCTGGAAGTGCGCCGAAAATTTGCACCGTGTCCTGTCACCCCCTCCCTTACGATTTCTTACTTCGCTTCCTTCGGCGATCGATCGAACATTTCGATAATAAAAAGTATTCGAACGCCCTTTAAAACAGAGTAACTCTTTTGTAATTGTACCTGACGACCTGATTTGTTATTTCTTCCCTTAATGATTTCAATAGATCAGATATTATAGATTGACATTTTCAATTTTTAAAATTCTCCAACAATTTTGAATTTCATCTAGTAACTGCACCAGTGAATGAACATTTAAGAAATTGTTCAGGAAGATATTTAATTTAAAAAAAAACATGTGAATTAAAGGAATCTCATACATGCCAAATGGCTCCCTGTACTTCAATTGTCAAAAATAAATGAACAGAAATAAAATAAAATTATTATTATTTTCTTTATTAAACGTTAAATAAAAAATATAAAAAATACCAGTTAATGAACACTACATTTTTAGTCTTAGGCTTCTTTGTTGACATATACAATAGCGTTCATTTACTGGTGCCCGTTTATTCACTGGTGCAGTTACTCCTACTCAATTTTGCTATAAATGCATAAAAATCCGCAGTCTCTATTAATAACTTTTCATTACTTGCTAACAACCTAATACACTGTGCGATGTAACAATATTAAATGTACGCATCGCGAAAGAAGTTATCGGTACAACCTAATAATTTAGCAATTCTTAAATTAATTAACTTTCTCGATTAATGTTAAAACGCCACTCGCTTCAACAGCTGAAAATAGAAATACATAAATCGATGCAGTAAAAAAAATGGCTCTTCTACAAAATCGATTTTATTCGTCCATTTTAACCCATTTCCCTCGACATCTAAAAGCGCGATCCGAATGAAACTTTTCCTTTTTACAGCAGCTCCGAACCAGTTGCTGAACGGGCACAGCGAAGCAATTAAATAATAGTGTTCACTTCCGAAGAAAGAAGCTCGCGAACAAAAAGAGATTTTCATTTAGACAGTTTATAAAAGAACAATGCGTTCAATTTACGAAGTGGAATCGTGAGACGCGCGATGTTGATCAAAATTTGATTAAAACTGCCTCCGTGTTTCAAGGGAAAATGGGTTATGAAATTGGGAACTTTCCGAGACGGAACTCGATTATGAGTTCCCTTCAGTCACTTTACTCATTCGCAATTAACCGACTGACGAGAACCGTAATTTTTTAAGCGAATTAATGCTGTCAACACGACGAGTGAATCAGATTTTCTACATTTGTCCGTCAGGCGCTACAATGGAAAGCGAAAAACATTCGTTCTAGTGAGGTCGAAATCTTTATGTATGAAGTCGTAATTAATTAAAATGGCTAGGGATCGTACAGACATGTTTAACGGTTCGTTTAATTACATTATCTTCATGTATGCCAAGTTTCTTGTTGGAAGCCCATATCCAAAGCTGTTCGAAATATGCAACAGAGGATATTAACAAGTTTAACAGGATACAGAATGTGGTAATACAGAGTGTCCCAAAATTCCTTCAGCAGCCGGAAATGGGAGGTTCCTGAGATCATTTGAAGCAACATTTTCCTTTGCAAAAATGTTATCCGCGGCTTTGTTTAGGAGTTATTAACGAAAAACACGGACCAATCGGAGCGCGACCTAGACGCGAGTTGGCACAGTCAGCCAATAGACAGTTGACGCGCCGACCAGACTGTGCCAACTCGCGTCTAGGTCGCGCTCTGATTGGTTCGTGTTTTTCGTTAATAACTCCTAAACGAAGCCGCGGATAACATTTTTACAAAGGAAAATGTTGCTTCAAATAACGTCAGGAACCTCCTATTTTCGGCTGTTGAAGGAATTTTGGGACACCCTGTATAAAGGGCAGTACAGCATAATCCTTGAAAACCGCAAAATATTAACTGAATGTGTATTGACTCGAGGGAACACAGTAATTTTATTTTTTATGATAACGAGGCAGGCAAAAGAACGTTGAAAGTTTGCATTTCTTAATTCACCTCATTAAATTTTGCCGGTAGAGTTGTGAATATTGCAGATTTCACGGTCATCTCTTGTATGAGCCGGCTGCACACGTGCTGGGTCTGATATTCCAAAGCTTAAGACGCGTTGAGCTTTACTACAGCCATTCGAAATCTCGAGTGTACTACGGGTTAGCGTTGGAAATCAAATAACTAAACATTTTGGAAATCCTGGGCGAGCAACGGCATCGCAACGTCGATTACTAAATTCGTAATGGAAATGTTTGACGACTAAATTCATTCCGAAAACAAGTTGCGTTCGTTCAGCGAGTAAAAATCGGACCGTTCCATATGCAGCAATCTTTCAGGAAGATTTTTTCACATTTTCAGCAATACATTTATTCTGAAACACACCCTCAAAAAGGAACGTGCTTTGTACAATTACGTGCGCGTTAGGTGGACCCATTAGAAACGCTGACGCCTCGGCAAATATATATCCCTGTGTGCGCAACGTTTTACCGGAGCGATGCTTTAATGCGCGTTCACCGGTCGTCGGTTGGAGACGCCAGACGCTCGTGCGAGTGGTGAAAATTTGCATGCACGAATGTTTGAGGGAGTTTCGCGCGAAAAGCCCGCGATCTTCGAGGGGAAGCCTCGGTTACCTATGTTCCCCGACGAGAGGGAAAATTGGCGGAGAGAGGCTGTAATCCAACGATTTGTCACTCGGGAACAAACGACGGGGAAAGTTGGACGTTGCGGTTCGTGAACACCGAAAGATTTCGCGTGTCACTCGTCCGCCGCATTGTAAAATGGCTTCACCCTTCCTGTAACGCGTCCCTGTTGCGTCGAGTTCGCTCGGCTAGTTTCTTTCTTCGAGCAGCTTCAGCAATGTTTGCGGCAACCGTAGATTTACGGATTTGAAGTCGCGACTCTATGGGTATTAACGACCGTTCTGCTAATGGGGCAGCAGTTAACGATTCTCGTCGGGACATGTTGTTGATCGTGTGTTATAAATTACCTAATTTTCTGCAATTTCAAGACTCTAAATCACACACGTCATACGCGGTGAAGTTAGAGCACGTGCAATCTGCGTGGCGCGCGCAATATCCTCTTCAACAGCGTCCACTAAGCTAGCAGGTGCGAATTTATGTGTGGGCTAATCGACGTTGAATAATCGAGTTGCAAAAACTCGAGGTAGGGCTCTCGCTTCCCGCAACACGAGGCAATTCTGGCGAAAGCAGTTATCAGTTTAATTGATAATTCATTAGCGAGTATTATTTGAACAGTGCGAGAAACGTAGTACGCCAACAATCAGATCGTTTAGTTTCGAGCTGTTGCGTTTTTCTCCGACATCGTTCCATCTGACAACATCATGCTGTTCAAGTAGTGTGGGACGATATCGATTGCCCGTGGTGAACGCGGCATTGAACGCGATAGAAATGTTTAGAGAGCTGACTATCCAGCAACTGCTGGGATAGTTTGAGAAAAGTGTTGGGGAAGACACATTTATTATTATTATTTATTTAATGCTTTAAACCGAGTATGATTGATGTAGCATAAACAATAGGTACATAGGAACATAATACATATTAATTCTCTTAACATACGTAATAGCACATAATAGTAACTTAACTTACAACTAGTTTATACGGCTTCTACTTGGTAAACTTAGGTAGGTTAGATTTTAATTGCACATCGTTTAATAAAATCAAAGATAATTGACAGGCCTTTAATATCTGGACCACATAAGAAGCATTTTATACAGGTCGGGAAACAGTACCGCTGAGAGCTCACAAGATGATCCCTGGCAGGAATGCGGTGACGTAGGCAGGGGAGCCATATGCGAGTCTCGCCAGGCCCCTTACGTCTCCGTCCCTCGCCTAGATGCATGCCTCCGCTATCCCCACTCTTACCACTACCGCTGGCGCGACCGAGTGCTAGCATGAGAGCGGTAGCATGCTACCGACTCGGTCGCGCCAGCGGTAGTGGTAAGAGTGGGGATAGCGGAGGCAGCATCTTGGCAAGGGACGGAAACGTAAGGGGCGTCATATGGCAACCCTGGACGTAGGTAAGAATGCGCGCCCGATTGGTTGGCGAGGAAGGAGCGCGCCTTCTATTGGCCGAATCGGTCACACACCCAGTACAGTAAATTCTCTATAATCGCAAACTGGGCATGTACGATAAACGCCAATGAAATATCCCCTCCAACTCAATATACTGATCTCGGCTCGGTATATCGGTGTGAACCACTACTAACACGACGCGGAGAGTCGCAGCGTCGGCACAGTTCAAACGCCCGTGAGTCATCATAACGTCATACCAAAATCCTATCTTCTTTATTTTTCATTATTTTTTCATGGGACTTTCACCAACATATTCCTGGCATTTTTCTAATGCAAAATGATACCAAACACGATATAATATGAACTGAATTTAGTGGTTTAATTGATGATGAGAGTTTCGAACGCAAGGAAGGACAGCGTATATGAAAGAAAGAGACGCGGAGAGTCGCAGTCGCCGGCACAGCTCGAAGGCCCGCGCGTGGTCTCGCGTTACACGCGCTGTCCTTCTCTACGTTCGGCTCGGCGTTTGAAGCTCGAAAAAAGTAGGACCAAGATCGATAGATGCAAACAAGTGCCGTCGCATCGACGGTTGCCGTGATGTCTGTTTACACGCGCTGTCCTTCTCTACGTTCGGCTCGGCCTTTGAAGCTCGAAAAAAGTAGGACCAAGATCGATAAATGCAAACAAATCCCCCCGAGGCATTTGCGATTATAGAGAATTTACTGTACTACTGTTATGCAGAACGATAGACCCCTCTTGCCTCTGTGCCCCCTCGGGGATCATCTTGTGAGCGCTCAGCGGTACTTGCAACGGAGAAGAGCTGATAGGAGTGTATCGCGTTCATCTTCATATTTTGGACATTGCCAAATGACGTGATCTAGATCTTGAGACTCAGCACCACACTCACAAGTACTGTCTACAATAAATTTCACTCTGGCTAACGAAGCGTTCAAGTTATAATGGTTAGAACGGCATCTGTTGATAAAAGTGACAAAGTTCCTAGGTAGACTGCACCCATGAAACCATGATTTTCCCATCATCTTTATGAAGAAAGACACATTTATAGCAGGTTTCCCTAACGGAGAGGCTCTGGCTCCGTGAAAAAGAATAACCGCGACACACAGAAACGTCGATTTCGTGGACAGGTGCGGTTGAACGACGGTGACGGGATATTTCTGGTACGTGTCCGGTCAACCAGAGAACTTCAGCCGTGATTCGACTGGATTTCCGCGCGATATGTTATCCCATGAAAAATGCAACGGCCAGGGGGATCAACGACAGGAAAATACTGGCAGATCGGCCAGATGACGACAGGTGAATATAAAAGTCGACTATTTGCGGCGAGCTTCTATTTGTTCACGTATCATTGTGCGCGAATGATTGGCCAATGGGCCGAGAAGAAAATTCTGTTCGCCGGTGCGCTGCGCTGTTACGTATTATATCTGCACTGTTTGCAATACGAGAAACTGTAGAACCCGTTTTCAATTATCTGTTGCATCGATTGGGAACATTGTGACCGGACACTATATTTTCTTCAGAATTTCCATTTCCAAGACTTACACGCTTGAATCGCATAAAAATTACTTTTTTTTTTTCCTTATTTTACGTCGCTTTTGGAACTCCTATTCAGGGTTATTTCGCGACGGGACCTACAGTTTTTATAAGGTGGGTTCCGAACCACCTTGGGCAGACCACAGTTTAAAAATAGCACATGGAAATTTCCAGAGGTGCCGGCGTCGGGGATCGAACCCGCGAATAAAAATTACTTGTCCATTCGAATACAGTTGTAAAGTACTTGTCAAGTACTGGTGTAAATCAATGAATTAATATTAATGGTAGATAAGTAAGAGAGCTAACAGATAATGGGACGCAAGAAAGGGGAACAGAGTTTCTAAATGTAAGAAAAGTTGTTTCTGTTGTTTCCTAGCGTTTCTTTTCTCGCTCCTCCCGTTTCTTCTCGTTTGCCATTCAGAGACTAAACTTCATTCGCTTGGCGGCCTCATTCCCCAACTCCCCATAGGAGTCAGGAGTTTCGCATAATTACAATCGCACAGCAGAGAGCTTCCTGTAACATCTCCATTGTCTTCCGACGAGTTCAGCTTGTTCGTCGAATTATTCCGCGGCTGTATTTAATCCGACGGGCCAGATTCGTCGACCATTTTTCAACCAGCGCGTAACGTGGCTTCGACCGTTGCTTCTCGAACGTTGCTTTCGTGGAAAAATCGCGTTGCCTCATGTCGCGGGAAAATTTGAATTCGCCGAATATTCTCCGTACGCTGCGCGAAGATCAAACGTAAGGTTACAGAGCGAATTTGCTCGCGGAAATATCTCTTTGACCGCCGAGATTTCGATGGAGGCAACGCGTGCCGGGAAAAGCAAAATTTCGGGGTTTGTCAGCTTTTGAATTTATACGAGAAATTTCTGTCGCGGTCTGTGTATTCTTCCTCGCGTGGAAATAAACTTGTTTGACATTCGACTTTCTGGAAAGCGTTCGCTGATTTTCACACACGGTAACTGTATGTTTCCTGCTTTTTCCATCTGCAAACACTGTGGCGACATTGGCATAAAGTAACTACGAAGTGATCCAAGGAGGAGGAGCGTAATCTAGGGGCACGGTGGTGCACCAGCCAAGTTCTCGCACTACCTCCTTTTACGCGAAACAACTTATCGTTAGCCGTTTTTTAGAGGCTTCTAACTCGGCACTGGAGGCAGATGGAGAGATGTAATTTCGTACACTTGTTAAATGCTATCGTGTCTCAATATTGACAAGAGATTAATCTTCCAACATTAGTAGGTTCCGAGATATAGGACCTCAAAAATCGCCAAATTTGTCACTGACTGACTGACTAACAGATCGTCAAAACCTTTGGGGTACTTCCCATTGAACTACAAGCTTGAAATTTGGTACATAGGTCCTCCATAACAAACACTCGAAGGAATAATTATCAAAGTTTGAAATTTTACTTGATAATTGATGAAATTTCAACAAAAATTGATGAAATCCCAACAAAAACATCCTGTAAACAGGAGCCGAGTTCCTATGGCCGTGAAAAGTTGTGAGATCAAACAAAATACGGCGAAGTTCGTTAGCTTAGAAATACCTCTTGCAATACTGAAAAAAGCGTTTGTAAAAATTAGTTTAAAAGAACGCTGTTTAATTTTTAAAGAATTGAATGGAGGGCTGAATTATTCAAACTAGGCCGCTACCTAACACCTTTTATGGCCATTGGTTTAAAAAGTAACGGCCAAGTTTGAATAATTTAGCCCTTCATGTAACTCTTTAGAAATTAAATAGCGTTCTTTTAAACTAATTTTTACAAACGCTTTTTTCGGTATTGCAAGAGGTATTTCTTGGCTCCTGTTTACAGGATGTTTTTGTTGGGATACACAATTACGACAGACCTTCACTTAGGTAAGTTCGTTTAATCGTTTATTTGCGACTATTACAAAGCAATATTGTCCGTACTGGTAATATCGCAATGCCCAGACAGCCGTGCGAAAAGAGATTACAAGAAGAAACGAATTTCTCTAGAAACAATCAACGTAGAAAGGATTTCAGGAATTTCTTTCCCTCTTGAAATCTGTTTGCCGTCCTCTCCGGAACACCGTACACGATTCCACCACCCCGAAATCAATAATTCCCTCGGATTCCAATAACTCCTGGCTGTCCTCTTTTTTTTTTCGTCGTAAGCGACACGTTTCTACGTTCGTTTGGGAACGTTAGAGCGCCACGAGCGCAGTCAGGAATCGAGAGACGGTCTGTCGATGGGGAAAAAAGCAAAAAGAGGCCACTCCTGTGATCGTAGAGGGAGATCGGATGAAATGAAATAAATCGCCGGTGAAAGAATGCCGCAGATAAAGTACAGCCGAGAGGAGATCCGCTGTGCCCATTCCTCAAGAATAATAGACTGTCTAGCGATAGGGTGTCGTCGAATACCAATTGAAACGCCCTTAGTGGTCTCGCGTTCGATATCGGATGTCTTATTCCGAGGATTTTGAATTTCATAGGATATGCCGCAGTTCCACTGTTTCGCGTCATTTGGGGAATTCGTTTGACACGTAGACGGATTCGGACGAGCAAATCGAGGCGTGCTGGAACAGCAACATCATACTGATATTGTTTAATCGTTATAAGGAACGTTAAGATTGAATTGCAGACGCAATACTGAAATTTTCTATTCTTGAAAATGGTCTAAATTGAGACCGAAACGTTGAATTAAATTTCATGTGATATTTTTGCAAATTTGCTTATTTTCCAATTGATCGAACCAGTGCGCCGATGACATTAATTGTAGGTTAAGATTAAATGTGAATGATGGTAGAGAGCAAGGATGTTACAAGAAAATGTAAGCGACATTTCTGTACAGAAATATGTCAGGGAATAGAAAATAAAATGAAACCGGGAACGTGAATGTATAGCCGGTCTCAGCTACGGTATTCCACATGACTTCAACTTGAAGTGCAGTTCTCTGAAGTTTTTCCAAGCTTGCTCCAAAGTGGAGCACTTTGCGGTGGCTTTTTACGAAATATTCATTCCGCGGAACACATGGAACCACGTGATTCTTCATCGAAGCAGGTCAATGCGAAATCCGTCGAAGCTACTTTAAAGTGCCATCTTTACGCAATCAATTCTATATTTAAATTTTTCCTTCTTACCGAGTGTAAAGAAATTAAAACGAAAAAGAATATTATTTTGCTTCGCGTCTGTCTATATCACTCATCCCACTGTGCGCTGCCTGATATAATCCAGCGCGTTTTAGTGAATAATCGCACAGCGTTCCGACTGTTATACATTACACGTATTAGTTAACCTTCAATTACTCGCACTCCACTTTCTACATAGCCGGGTACATGTGTGGAGCTTTACATCGCTCCAACATAGATACAGTGACTCCCAGAAATATTCGGACACTCTTAAAAAGGCGATAACTTTTTTAATATTGTGCTATACGATTTGAACTTTTTTGGGAAACTAGAGCAATTAGTTTACTACAGGATGTGAAAAAATATTTTTCCAAAAATTGCAATTGATCGGAATTGTAGAAAAAATACTAAAAGTTGCATTTTACAACTTTTTCATGCGGGCATATATTGAAAATTAAAAATTTAAACAATACATTTTGTAGATCTTGTAGACCTTTTGAAGAGCTACAAACGTTTAAAGACGGTAAAATTGCTGATTGTCACGATTTTCGGCCTATAACTGCAGTCCATATAATTGACACAGATCTACGAAACGTATTTTTTAAATTTTCAATACAGGCCCACATTAAATAGTTGTAAAACGCAACTTTTAGTACTTTCTATACAATTCCGAGCAATTGCAATTTTCAAAAAAATTTCTTTTCACATCCTGTAGTAAACTAATTGCACTAGCTTCCCAAAAAAGTTCGAATCGTATAGTCCAATTGTAAAAAAGTTATCGGCTTTTTAAGAGTGTCCGAATATTTGTGGGAATCACTGTACATTTTTATTCAAGAAAATAACTAACTTAATGCAAAATAAATATTTGGTAGTGCGGTCGACACCTTTGTTTATGCTTGAAACATTAAATTGAAAGTTTTCAGATTGTAAATACTATATGCCATGTTCCGCTGTAGGTAGGTAAATGTAACAATTACGGAATCGACGAAATTAGTATCGACTTGATTGGACCCGAAGAGAGTATACTTATTATTCCGTAAAAAAAAACTGAATACCATCCATGATCCCGAATCCTAATACCAATCAACCTTGTTTCCCTTCGAGACCTCCCCAAAGAGAAAATCACGTGGGCGAGAAATATCCAGGAAAATCCCAAGGTAAACGAAACGGAAAGCTTTCTCCTGACAAAGACAATTTAGATTTTGTCACGGGAATCTGAGTGAAACTGCTTTTTCTCCGAGAAAACGTCTCTTTTTATATATACGTATAGGGTACATTTATTTTGACCACCGCAAATGTTTTCGTTGTTCTCGATAACACGAAAGGGAGTGGCGAATAATATTTGTATGATTTCTAGGGGAACGTTAGTAGATAGCTCTGCTCGAAGTGTACAATGTCGCTAGCATGTCTTATAATTTTGTTCGCTAGTGTTGAACAACGGGCGAGACAGAGTAAGATAGTAAAGAATTCATAATGAAATGTAATTTCCCGCGATCAGAATGAAAATCCGATTATCGACGATTAAAACGATATTTGTGCCGTTTCTTCGAGGAGGCAGGGAGATTTCAATCATCGGAAGTTTCTTCCGAAAATCGTTGAAATAACACAATAGGTTTCTTGCTGACGTTGGCTTTCGAGCCGGGCACAATGCTATTCGGGCTAGGAAATCCAAGCTTTCTTGCCATCAGGCTTTCTATTCCCCCTTTCGTCTCGTCGACAATCGTAAATGCGACATTACCGTTAATGGCGAAGGTGGCCCTGAGTCAGTAAGAGGGCTTGAATAGAATTTGTTCGAGAGAAAGTGAGTGAAGTACGGTAAACGTGCTCTTCGGTTTATGTTGGCCGTTTTTCGACTCTGCTTGGAGCCTGGAGAATTGTTCAACATCGACTATCGCTTAAACTGCGTTACAACAACAAAACAAACATTAAAAATAAACTAGAGGGATATTGTTGCTCGCTCGCTTCGCTCGCTCGCGAGTGGGGTTATTGTTGCTCACTCGCTTCGCGAGTTCGCGGTTCGCGGGTACGACTGCTCTTGCGAGAGGGTTATTGGTACTCACGGCTAGTAGGGTCTACAGCTATTAATGTTTTATATTTGGTGTGTGACTCTTGGAGAGTCACACAAAGAACTTCCCGATTCGTTAGCATTAGTTGCATAATTGAAAAAAAAAAATTTTTTTATATTAAAAAAAAAATTAAAAATGAAATATATATAATTACGTTTGTTTATTCGGTGGAAAATGTCCATCCTCTCGTATAAATTGCATTGTTGAATGAACTTCTTTCGAAAAAAACTAAAAAAACTAAAAAACTACTGGACCAAAGTGGACCAAAATCTAATCAGCTCTAAGTTACAGCGGGACACATCGATTGCATCATTCATCATTCTGATCGCGTTGTTACTGTTTCAGAAAACGTTAACGAAAAATTGGATACCATAGAAACAGACATACGCACACACACACACAAATACTAACAATTTGATAAAAATAGTCTAAAATGACTCCAATGACCATGAAACGTGAAGATCTGGTAAAAACTCGATTTTCGATTTTCGGGGTAGTTCCAGTAACTTCCCTATAAATCGGGAAGTTAATAAACATAAAGAATGTGTCAGAGGTTCGCGCAGCAGCACCTCGAACAGCTCCTTCTCATTAGCAAACAAGGCTGCAATCGAACAAAACAAATCAATCGAAGAACTCGAAGTTTGGTTTCGAAAACAATGCGGAAACTCCAAAAACATGATCGCTCCGGAACTCCAAAGCTAATCAGATCTTGCCGAAACTTGAGAACGGAAGCCTGGAGCATGCGAAATTGACCTAATTACCTTCACGATTTTCTTCCTCTGCTTGCCGTGGCACACTAAGTAAGTGAGTGATTTCAAGAGGAAATTCCTTCGTCTACAAAGGTAATATTCGAAGCTGAAAATGGTCGATGGTAATACATTTCAACGAGAATTTCTTGCATTATCCTCCACGAGCTGCTAAATACATATATAATCTGCAGTTCAGCTGCACCGTTCCATTTTCCAGATTTTTTTTCAGGATCAGAAATGCTTGAACGCACGGGTCGTCGACCTCGAGGATGCGAGGTTCCAGTTCGTTGCATCCTCCTGTGCGGAAGAAAGGAAGAAATCCAGAGACACTCTTAGCTCGATTGAGAGTCGGAATTGTCACTCGTAATGTAGCCTGCCCTCGACATCCTCTCCGCCGAGAAACGAGTTATTTCGCAAGAATCTGAGAAAATCGGCAATCCTAAACAAGTTTACCCTCTTCGCCGTGGCTGCTATCTTTCTTCTCGTGCTGGGAAATGCTCGCGATCGCTGCTAATCGTCTGATCGCTTAGGGGGAGGTTCCCATCTAGGAATTTAAAGAATGATCATTTCCTGTGGGATTTCTTCTAGCAAGATAAACACGGTAGCAATCAGTGGTTTTCGA
Source organism: Lasioglossum calceatum (assembly GCA_963966675.1). Classification (NCBI taxonomy): domain Eukaryota; kingdom Metazoa; phylum Arthropoda; class Insecta; order Hymenoptera; family Halictidae; genus Lasioglossum; species Lasioglossum calceatum. The sequence continues at coordinate 2,573,799 of OZ016548.1, forward strand.
AATTCGTTGCACGCGTCCCGTTTTAATAAACGTATAAATGACGATATTCTGGAAAAATGGTTTCTATCGGTTCAATTTCGCCCCTCGGTGTATTAACAGCGCGCGTACTCGCTGAATTTTCAAACATGCTTTCCTCGAAAACGGAACGTCGAACGAAAAAACTGTTATTCCTTTATTGTGGCGTTTTTTTCTATAGGTAAAATCACCACGTATCTCCACGAGAACTGGTGGCGAAACGGGTGGCGCTGTCCGAACATGCAAAAATCCTTTCCAGCGTGTAGAACAGGGGTGGCCAATCTTTTGCCTACCATGCGTAAAATTTTTTCACGTACGAGTGCAGGTGCGCCATACAACTCGAGCACTTTTTCTACCTTCTTACGTTCGTTGTTGCGGTTGGAAAATAGGAATGGGGGTAGGATCTGCTTCGGTTAGGGGAGTAAAAGGGATAACACAATCGCGCAACTAAATCAATTAAGGGGAGCCTTTCCATACTCACACACCGCTAGAGTGCACTCTCACACACCGCTAGACCACGTATACGTACGGAAGGATGCAAGGGTCCGGTTTTTGACTTCCAATTTCTCGGTAATGCAAAGACGGGGGTTTTTATTAGTTAAAACCGCTAGATGAAAGATCAATCTATCACGCTGTTTGCCTCAAAAGTCGTTCTTTTACGTTTCCGAGCAATGGTTTTGCAATATTCAGCTGCATGATGCCCGTCAGAGAGGCTAGCGCCGGCGCGACTGCAGCGCCCTTTGACAGGCAACATGCGACGGGCATCATGCAGCTCAATATTGCAAAACCATTGCTCGGAAACGTGAAAGAACGACTTTTGAGGCAAACAGCGTGATAGATTGATCTTTCATCTAGCGGTTTTAACTAATAAAAACCCCCGTCTTTGCATTACCGAGAAATTGGAAGTCAAAAACCGGACCCTTGCATTCTCGCGTACGTATACGTGGTCTAGCGGTGTGTGAGAGTGCACTCTAGCGGTGTGTGAGTATGGAAAGGCTCCCCTTAACTTGCGCCAGTTGAAAAGACACACGTTCATTGGAGCACTAATCTAGAATAGTGAGAAATGATCTTTTGGACGAGAGGGCGATCCTATAATTGTAAACTGTCAAAAAATTGCGACGATTTGTTGAGTAAGAAGGCTGTATAAATTCAACTGAGAGCTCTCAGGCGTTGAAAATATGAAGATGGATTCAGTTATGGCGCCTACTTCAAAAGAATAAGTATAGGCGCAAGGATCTAGTGCGCCACTTGTAATAATCCAATGCGCCACGTTTGGCGCATGCGCCGCAGGTTGGCCACCCATGGTGTAGAAGATCTCCGATGGATAGTGTCGTGAAAGTTTGATTGACAAGCAAAGTTTCGTTGCATCCGGAAGGACCTCGGACACGCGAATGCTGTCGGTGCCCTCTGGGCATTTATTCGGTTGGTCAGCCGTGCAAACAGGTCCGACAATCAAGAGGGTCGTCCAACAGCAACGGGGATTTCCGTCTCCTTTCCCTTGCAGATGTTCCCTCTCGGCGGCTGTTCGTTTCCGGCCCTCGTTTTTACCACGGACAAAGTGCATCCGGAATCCCACAGAATCAACACCGAATCACGTATTTCCAGCGGTTCTCCTTCCTCCTCGTGTCGTCGGGTTTCCCTCGTCCGATTCATTCGAGCGTCGTCAGACTAAATTGCTGATTTTTAATATGCGTCGTGACCTCGCAGTTTCCCCCATTCATCGCGGGAACGTTCGTCTATCAAGCAGATTTTACCGTTCCCAGCAGCGCGCAGTGACTAATGAACTATCCGAGCACGGTTTTTGTTAACGCGCCGACTATTTCAACCATAACTCAGCTAAAGTAGTTCGGCGATCTACCATCGGGCTTTAACGCTAATTTATCAACGTTGCTATTATCTAAACCAGGGGTGGCCAATCTTTTGCCTACCATGCGTAAAAATTTGTTCACATACGAGTTCAGGTGCGCCATACAACTCGAGCACTTTTTCTACCTTCTTACGTTCGTTGTTGCGGTTGGAAAATAGGAATGGGGGTAGGATCTGCTTCGGTTAGGGTAGGAAAAGGGATAACTCAATCGCGCAACTACATTAATTAACTTGCGCCAGTTGAAAAGACACACGTTCATTGGAGCACTAATCTACAATAGTGAGAAATGATCTTTTGGACGAGCGGGCGATCCTATAATTGTAAACTGTCAAAAAATTGCGACGAATTGATGAGTAAGAAAGCTATATAAATTCAACTGAGAGCTCTCAGGCGTTGAAAATATGAAGATGAATTCAGTTATGGCGCCTACTTCAAAAGAATAAGTATAGGCGCAAGGATCTAGTGCGCCACTTGTAATCATCCAATGCGCCACGTTTGGCGCATGCGCCGCAGGTTGGCCACCCATGATCTAAACTGTTCCCTCGGAATGCGAACTGTCGCGTGACAATCTTCCGAAAAATTCTTTTACGTGATGCGCAAGTTTAAACATCGGGAGCGAGTCCGCCGTATACAGCTCTCTGATTTCGCATCAGGTTTATCTGCACGTTATCCAACACCCCGACACCACCTGGATTTCTTGTCTGCCTCAACCTATCTCTCGGCAGCTATCCGACTTCGCGTCAGGTTCGTCTGCACGCCTACATCCTAGTAATTCTCCGATTTCCCATCGCGTTCGTTCGCGAAACTGTGAGAGCCGCGTTCTGTGTGGTTCGTGATTTCCGTGAATAACTAACTAAATATTTGTGTATCTCCAGCAGTGTAGACTTTTCTAAAAAACTAACTGTTTCTTTCCTCCCTCTCTCTCTCTCTCTCTCTCTCGCTCTTTCTCGTCATTTCAACGTAACGAGAAACGCTTTCATCCGTTCCCTCCGTCGAACGGCTCCCTACGGCAATCGTTGCAGCCACATTGACTCAAGGGCTCAACATGTAATCCTGGGATTCAGTTTTATTTCTGCCGTCGCGGCCAGACTTCCAACTGCTCGTTTGCATTTCTAAGACGCCTCCCGTTTTTGTCACGCTGCCTTTTGTCTTACCCGCTCGCAGAGCCGTCGATAAAACGAACTTTCCGTGCGTGACGTACCTCTAAACGCAATTTTCCGATATGCGCCGCGCACGGAACCCGTGCGCCACCGTGATCCGAAACTTTTGCTGCCGGTTTCAATTTACGACCTCGTAAATGTACTGATATTCCGTCGAAGCATCAGCCTCCACTGTACCCTCTGAAAAAGATGCTTTCGCGATGGAAATTAATTTGCTCCTTGCACGCAAATATAGCAAGATTCGCAATGAACTTGTTTTTCAAAAAATTCTGTACGAAACTGGCTGATTCGCCCAACAAAGTATTTGTTTCTGTGGTATGTTTGTATCGTATTTATATATTTCTTGTTTCGAGATATTTAAAGGAAATAGGTATCGACACTAAATAAATCCCAACGAAAACATCCTGTGAACAGGAGCCAAGTTCCTATGGCCGTAAACAGTTGTGAGACCAAACAGAATACGGCCAAGTTCGTTAGCTTAGAAATACCTCTTGCAATACTGAAAAAGCGTTTGTAAAAATTTAATTTCTAAAGAGTTACCCCTGGAGGGCTAAATTATTCAAACTTGGCCGCTACCTAACACCTTTTATGGCCATTGGTTTAAAAAGTAACGGCCAAGTCTGAATAATTTAGCCCTCCATGTAACTCTTTAAAAATTAAATAGCGTTCTTTTAAACTAATTTTTGCAAACGCCTTTTTCAGTATTGCAAGAGGTATTTCTAAGCTAACGAACTTGGCCGTATTTTGTTTGAACTCACAACTTTTCACGGCCATAGGAACTTGGCTCCTGTTTACAGGATGTTTTTGTTGAAATTTCATCAATTATCAAGTAATATTTCAAACTTTGATAATTATCCCTTCGAGTTTTTGTGATGGAGGACCTATGTACCAAATTTCAAACTTGTAGTTCAATGGGAAGTACCCCAAAGGTTTTGATGATCTGTTAGGCAGTCAGTCTGTCGAGGCCAGGCAATAGAGGAACGGTTTATGACACGGACACGGATTTACTTTTGGGTCCGTCCAACCGATGGACACTTGGCACGCAGATGTCCGGACATTCTGCAGCACATTTTAAGGTTTTTTCACGGATATTTTCGACGTGTCATGAACCGTAGCCTCGACAAGTAATTACCGGGCGGAACTAACGGTCTACGACCAACGGTGGGCCTCCGACCTTGGAGTCCCTCGGCTCGGTTGCAACATTGCAACCCCTCTAGCAGAAGAGAGGGCTTTTCCAACTCCCACCCTTCACGCGAAGAAGGGCGCGAGGGAGGGGGAATCGGGCTCAAGCGGGTCCGAGAGCGTCTTTGACAGCCAGAGCTTTTTCGGAACTTGACGGATTAAAGACCAGTCGGGTCATTCAAGTCACGGGACTTATAATTGTGTTCCTCCGTACAGTCTTCTTGAAACTTAATTTAATAAAGGTGTTTGTGTATAAAGGCTTGTTTCCAATCCTTTACCAAGTGCTAAAATTTTCCCACATCCATTGTGGGTGGTCCTTCGAGCTATCACTCGGCGCACGTCACGTGCTATACGCAGCGAAACCAGTCGCGAAACGGTCGCGATTTGCTCCGCACACAGTCAGTGACAAATTTGGCGATTTTTGAGGTCCTATATCTCGGAACCTACTAATGTTGGAAGATTAATGTCTTGTCAACATTGAGACATGATAGCATTTAACAAGTGTACGAAATTACATCTCTCCATCTGCCTCCAGTGCCGAGTATAAGCTTCTAAAAAACGGCTAAGTTGTTTCGTGTGAAAGGAGGTAGTGCGAGAACCTGGCTAGTGCACTACCGTGCACCCAGATTCCAGGAAAAGATTGTTCCGATTTTTTGTTTTTCCTTATTTTACGTCGCTTTTGGAACTCCTATTCAGGAGTTATTTCGCGACGGGACCTACAGTTTTTATAAGGTGGGTTCCGAACCACCTTGGGCACTACAGTTTAAATAGCACATGGAATTTCCAGAGGTGCCGGCGGATTGTTCCGATTCCCGCGGTTTTTTCGTAAATTAGGTTCGATCGCGTCGAGTGGCCACGCGTTGCGCGTCGCGTCGGTTTCCCACGCTAAACCGGGAAAAGTTCAATCTTATGAATGCTGTTTGAACGTAATATACATGAACTGTGCGGGAACGTTTGCTGGTTTCGAAAGAATCTCGACGACTTTATGAAGAGTCCGCCCTCATAAGGAATGATTGAATTTCATAAGCAGCACGGACGTCGGAAGTAGGACGTATAAATATGAGCCGCTACGAACAGAACCATTCAGGACTGGGCCGCCGCCGTGATATTCGATTTCTGCTCGCTTTCCGCCGCGCCGCGCCGCGAGTAATCGAATTAAATTTCAGAAACGAGGTCTCTCGCGAATCTAGCCGTTCCTAGATTCTGTTTACCCAATGTCAGGATCGCGCACGGGCCGCGATCGGTTAATTAAAATTCTCGCCTCCAGAATCAAATGAAAGCGATCCGGTTGGTTCGATCACGAGCCGTGATTCTGTTTGAAATAAATTCCACGGGCGAGATGGGCTGCCCCGTTCGATTTCATGCTTCAATTTGCAGACGGTTATCTTCCTCTCGCATAATCAATTTTCGCGAATCGGATCCGGTGAATGAACATTTTTTTATTCCACTCGATTCCGCGATCCACTACCTTGTCTTTTTCTGTACAGTCTCGTAATCGCCGAACGTGACGATAATTTGTAATTTGAATTTCGATGCGACGCGGGATCACCTGCTCGCTCCGAATTTTAATTCGATTCGTTTATCTTTAGTTGAACTGGAGAATACGTTCGACTCGGACAGAAAAATTATATTTACTCGGACGCCGAACGCGACTTCCTCGTTTATATGGGTGACGTAACAGGACAAGATACAGTAATCGCTCCTTCGTTGTCCTGAATCGTGGGCACGATCGTTGTCCAGTGCCTACCCACTCCACTGCCTGTCAACGAGAGGATTAGGCCTGCGTGGATCTGGTCGCCAGATGTGTCCCAGGACTGTCTACAGGGTGTCCCAAAATTACCTTAGTTTAATGAAATGGGAGGTTCCCGAGATCATTTGAAGCGACATTTTCCTTTGCAAAAATGTTATCCGCGGCTTTGTTTAGGAGTTATTAACGTAAAATACGGTCCAATCAGAATGCGACCTAGACGCGAGTTGGCACAGTCGGCCAATAAACAGTTGGCGCGCCGGGCCGACTGTGCCAACTCGCGTCTAGGTCGCGCTCTGATTGGTCCGTGTTTTTCGTTAATAACTCCTAAACAAAGCTGCGGATAACATTTTTGCAAAGGAAAATGTCGCTTCAAATGATCTCGGGAACCTCCCATTTCATTAAACTAAGGTAATTTTGGGACACCCTGTAGACCCGCGCAGAACGGAGAACAATAGGAAAGGAATACGGCAAGGAAATAAGGAGTTTTTTAAAGCCAGACAGTTGACTGCTTTCGACTGCGGATGCTTTTCGGCGAAGTTTCCGATTACGTCCATGCTCAGAATTCGATGAAATTTTGGAAATAGGTTCTTTTTTTACTAAAATGATGATTGTCGGAAGGATTTTTGGCGACTCGAAAAAAAATGTTTACCATTTTAATGTCACTCTCTACCTTGCCGACACTACTCCAGGATTTTCGTTCGCGTGGACGGCCCCCCACCACGTAACCCAAACTCATGCTGATCGCATAATCTTCTTATTGTAGATATTCAATTAATTGGTTTAACAATTGGAATTTTCGAAACATTTCATATTAATCTCCAGAATATACATATTTGATATCTTCAACTAATTGCAACAATGGATCATTACCAGCTTTGTTGACCTAATAGCGCACCATATCTCGTCACAGATTACAATCGCACCTACGACTTTGTCAGTATGGTAGAGAGTAAAAAATTTTTTTCGAGTCGCCAAAAATTCTTCTGACAATCATCATTTTAGTCAAAAAGGAACCCATTTCCAAAATTTCATGCAATTCTGTGCATGAACGTAATCGGAAATACAGCCTGCTTTTCTTTGTCATTTAACCAGCCGTTTCACTAAAGACGCAGTCATAAATCAAAAATAGTGTCCGGGCACGGTCGTTGTCCGCTGAAACCCCCGGCCTTTGGACAACGAAGGAGCTTTCACTGTAGCTGGCGCGCAAACAAGAGAGATTCGAAATAGAAAGGAACGAGATTACGGCGAAACAGAGAAAAAGTCGTCGGCGCGTGGGAATAGGAGTAAAAGCGATCGTTTGAATGTATACGACAGATAACGGGCGCGGGTGGGACACGACTTGGCGATCTCCCGGAAGAGCGTCGGAGATCGAGGAGCGAAAAAAGCTGTGCAAAAAGAAAACAGCCAGGCGGCGTTAGGCAAACGACGAGTTCTTTTAATGCCCGGACATCCACGATGGAACTCGATAGCGGGGGAAATAACGGCGAAAGAAGCGGGACGAGGACGCGCGATGGAGGTTGCGCGAATAAAATCGTGGGGGAAGAAAAGAAAAGGGCATTCGGCCGCGCAACTACTCCCGAAAAGACGAAACTTCTATTATTGAGATATTACGCAGAAACTCGAAGTCGGAGAACTTTTGGTTCTTCAACGGAGACTCGGAACTTATTGACTCCGCAGGCTGCGTGCATCTTTTAGCAAGAGCAAAACAAGGGAAAACTTCCAGAAAGAAAAGGGTAGCGGAAGTTCCCTCGCTGCTCCCGACTAGCGGTGATGAATGCAGTGTGTGGTTTTTCAACTGCAATTATCAACTCTACGCACTTTTCGTCTCTAATTTTAAGGGCTCTTGTTCTCAGGCTTCGAAATGGATCGTTATTTTTTATATAAACATACTGTAGGGGTGTGAATGTTTAGAGTGACTGTGGACGCGACATCGTGGCACCAACGTGTTTGGGTCCTGCATGAAAGGAAGTCTGTTTGGGCCAATTAGCCCGAGGTGTGAAAGAAGAGTGTTTGGGTCTTAGCGACAAGCGTCAAGTGGCTAGGGATGCCAAACGCAGGGCGTACGTGACCGACTGACTTTTCCGAATGGGTGCGAGACTGATAGAGAGAGAATGAGAATGCGAGAGAGAAGAATGAAAATGAATAAAAGGAACGAACGCAAGGGCTAAGGGGTCAGAAGTACAGAGTCGAAAGAGAGTGAAGTTGCGAGTTGCGAAGAGCTGAGCTGTGAAGAGCTAATAAAGTGAAAGCATTAGAAAAATTATAGTCGAATTATTTTACCCGATACGCCACACTCAAGGTGTAGGGGTTCCTAAAATATTCCTACAATACGGTAGAATTTTTAATCGGGACTCTACATGGAAGGTTGAGAGTGTAATATTGGGTACACAAGATTCGCGTCGGTCACCGTCACCGGTATCCAATCAACCGACCCCGATTAAAACGACTCCGGTATTCCTCAGCCGAACAACGTTCAGCCGTGTAAACACGAAGTCTCGATCGCACATTCACCACCTCGATTTCAATTTCACGAGTTATTTGCTTAAAGGTGTATTCCGTAACGCGCGACGGAAAATCGTCCACGGAAGTTGAATTCGCGCGGATACGCCAAGCTCACGTACGAATTTCATTTTCAACGTTAATGCACCCCGAAGCGAACAATAGGAGATGAAGAGGCTTCGATGCTCGAGCTACGTGCTTGGCCCCGTCCTCCGATTCTCAAGTTGAAAAGAAATTATCGAATTTGTACTCGTCGCTGCTCCGACGGTAAACAGAAATTCGTTGACCCACGCTGCCGGCCAGGCCGAGCCGGCTGATGCTCGGAAGTTTTTGATTAATTGCACGCAATCGAGAGGACCCTTCTCTCGGACGAGAGTGCATCGATCCCACTTAGTCGGGCGTAACTACGTCTTCCAATACACACCGACATTTTGTTTCATCGTTTTATCGCTCCCATTCTCGATAGCTCCTCTCTTCGGTGAAATCGTTCGAATTAAAAGCACGATATTACTCCGAGGGAATAGTTCCATTGAGTGAATAAAACATCTGTCACGGTTCGGACATCGTTATTTTAAAGATTAGAAAAGCACTGCGAGAAAAGTATCGGGGAATTTTCTTTGGTAATTAATTAGGAAGAGGCTCTCTTCTCCGATTTTGATGAAATTTAAATATATAGATTTCGACATTTTCAACGATTTTTTCCTTTCCGCAAAAAACTATTGCTAACTGCATTGTAGCTGTCATCCAGAATTTGAACCGGTAATGGAAAAATCCTGCGAATAGAATGGGTTGTGGTTAGGTCGCGGAGGGGGCGGAGGGGGTCGGGCCGACCGCGCATACGACAATCCAGGAGTAGCTTTCAAAATTGAAAGCTCACCTTATATATGTATGACCAGAGTGAGACCCTGTTTTCTCTCTGATCTTTACAGCGTGTTTACAAAAAACGGAATAGGCTTACGTTGCTACGGAGCAGAGCTGGGGAAAATAGTATTTTAAATACTAAATAGTAAATAATTCTATTTATTTTAAAGTACGTGTACAACTTTGAAAATAGAATATTTTATTTGAGGGGCAGAATATTTTATTTTATTTGAATAATATTGAAAATATTTGTATTTTGCCTTTATTTTCAATTTCAATTTTAAATATTATTGCTGAAAATAATGGTTCGAATTCAATACATTTATGGGTGTAAATCGTTTCTTAACGGTAAGATAGACTGTGTTTATGCGGTTTCTCAGAGTATTATAACAATGCAAAAAGTAAAATATTTTATTTCGTGTTTCTGTTTGTTAAAATAAAAATATTTTATGTTGGGGATCAAACTGTTGAAATAGAAATATTTTATTGTTGAGGTTCAGATTGTTAAAATAGAAATATTTTCTTTTGAGGTTCAAATTGTTAAAATAGAAATATTTTATTTTCGAAATTGTATATCCTATTTAAAATACTACCTATTTTCTTTTTTGTTTCGCCAAATAATGCCCACCTCTGCTACGGAGTGTGCAAGAATACGGAAAATTCAATACAGTATTAGCAACAGTTTTTCGCAAGCATCTCGAAAACTGAAAGCGACCCCCCTAAAAGGAAAAACTTGTCCAAAATGTGTAGCAGCATAACATATTTAAATTTCATCCAAGAGGAGTGCCTCGTTCTAAACAATTACCTTTCCTTTTTCACTATTTTTCTGTGAAACTCGGTTCTTCATAGTTTTTCACCATTTACGATTAAAATCGTTAAGAATTTCGAGCTTTTAAAGGTACCATCGTATTATTCCCGTCCCGTAAGTACTGGGTCACTGTCAAATCAGCCAGACGGAAGTTCATCGGCCTTTTCAATCCTGATTCAACACGTTTCAAATAACGGAAACCGAGAGAAGTATATCTGGGGTTAATTACTCGCGTAGCCTCGTTCAGATTAATGCGGACGGTGCTTTAAACGATGAACCCGGCCCGGTTGATGAGGGGAATGCTAGTTACGAACTTCTCATGTACACGATTCAATGAGCTAGAGTCGCGACTCGAGCCTCTATACATATACTCGTGTAAGAGATGTGCGCGGATCCTGCTGTTTCATTGAGACAACACCGACTGGGTATTACATAGGCTGCTGGGTAGCATCGATCTTGATTCCACGAACAAACTTTCAATATAATACTTTTAATGTAATAATTATTTTCACGATGCAAATACTGCGACGAAGAGATATCGTGGCCGATACCGAAAGTGTTCAACAAGTCCGCAAATGGGATAAGAGTGTCCAGAGCAGTGTTACCATATTTTTCTCTCGCCAGGCCCCTTACCCTTCCGCCTCTCGCCACGCCACGCACAGTACCTCGTCTTTGCACTCTTCCCACTAACGCCGGCGACAGTGGCGACACGCTGGTGTACGGTCGCGTCAGCAACTAGTGGGAAGAGTGGGAGGCTCACGCGACCGTACGTCAGCGTTAGTGGGAAGAGTGCAAAGACGAGATACGGTGCGTGGCGTGGCGAGAGGCGGAAGGGTAAGGGGCCTGGCGAGAGAAAATGGCAACACTGGTCCAGAGTGCTCGCAATGTTTTAAAAATGGCGTGTGCACTGTGCACCGGTAGCGTACCTGTACACATATATGTGTTAGAAAAAACTAGGCTCCACGAGAACAGCAATCGATTTCGCGGGAACGCGATTTCAGCGGAAAGATCTCCTGTTGCAGCAGAAAACGATCGAGTGTCTCGCGAGACTACTCCCGCGAGAAGCAGGAAGAAAGAAAATGACGCGCACGAATCGCTTGAGAGAACGTCAACGGGGGCCACGATAAAAATTTTATTAGCATCCGACTGGGAACTTCTTCCAGCGATGTGCTCAGTGTCTCCAAATATAAAGCAGCAAATAATTCGAAAATAGTTGGAGCATATTCCTCCTCGCTACTCCGTATGCAAATAATAAATATTTTGTTCACAATTCTCGAGATCGCGTGGGCTAGTTAGAACACGTTTTGGAGACACCCTGTACATACGTGTCTACCGAGTCCACCGATCCAATTCCCTTTGAATAAAATCACTCGGCTGACTTCCACGTTTCTTCGCTAGTTGCGGACATTTTTATCGCTCGGCTAAGACGTTCCTTTTGTTTTTATAGAGCACGAACGGAGCGGTAAAAAGGTGCATGCATTGCGTTTTCCGCAATAGTCACCCGCTGAACGTGACATTCGAGAAAGCGAAGATAAGCGGCAAGCACTTAGAAATATGAAGACGGCGATGATACTAAAAAGGTTGTAAGATAAAACCAGATGAGACATCGAATGGTTCGGGAGGTTAAACATTTTGACGGGGAACTCTGTGCTTCGAATTTCTTCTTGACCTCCGGGACCAGTTGGAACAGAATTCCGTATGAAAAGATGTGATAGGAACGTAGAAAAATTATGAACAGCCGTGTCCAATTTTAAAAGTTGATCATCTGCGAAAAGAAGCTCCTGCAAATACTGCTTCATTCTATGTTTTACGAGCAAACAATTTCAATCGATTACGCCAACGAAAACACACCGTAGCGCGAACAGCCCAATTAAAATCTGGAGCGCCTTGTTGGCGCTCCTGTCGCGCGATAATCGCCTCCCTGCTTAATGGCAGCCTGAATATAATTCCTGCAATTAAGCTATTGTCTAACACAAAACAGTCCCGAGGCACCACGTGCCATTAAATAAATTGGGGTCTTGGTAGGAACGTCGTCTGCGACAATACAAAAATATTCAGATAAACCTACTCGTACTCCAGCTGGTTTAATTTTGCTTGGAAGTGCGGTTCGTTTCGTTGTACAATTCGTTGTTAGGGTTTAAACAAAGATGAATAAATGGTTTATTATAATACTGGCTTACACACGTGCTACTCTTACAAGCGATTTATCTAATTGCTTTGCGTTTCCTGGGCCCATAACCTTACTTCTGTTGCTTCTCTTTCCGACGCTTACGTTTTTACTTATGCCCATTTATATGAACAGAAATCTACCTACATGCCATTTATCTAATTGCTTTGCGTTTCCTGGGCCCATAACCTTGGTAATGTTTAAACAAAGATAAATAAATGGTTTATTATAATACTGGCTTACACACGTGCTACTCTTACAAGCGATTTATCTAATTGCTTCGCGCTTCCTGGGCCCATAACCTTACTTCTGTTGCTTCTCTTTCCGACGCTTACGTTTTTACTTATGCCCGTTTATATGAACAGAAATCTACCTACATGCCATTTATCTAATTGCTTTGCGTTTCCTGGGCCCATAACCTTGGTAATGTTTAAACAAAGATAAATAAATGGTTTATTATAATACTGGCTTACACACGTTTTCTTCTACCTAGACTTTGTATATCACTTGTAAGAGTACAGTAATCGCTCCTTCGTTGTCCTGAATCGTGGACACGATCGTTGTCCAGTGCCTACCCACTCCACTGCCTGTCAACGAGAGGATTAGACCTGCGTGGATCTGGTCGCCAGATGTGTCCCAGGACTGTCTAGACCCGCGCAGAACGGAGAACAATAGGAAAGGAATATGGCAAGGAAATAAGGAGTTTTTTAAAGCCAGACAGTTGACTGCTTTTGACTGCGAATGCTTTTCTTTGTCATTTAACTAGCCGTTTCACTAAAGACCCAGTCATAAATCAAAAATAGTGTCCGGGCACGGTCGTTGTCCGCTGAAACCCCCGGCCTTTGGACAACGAAGGAGCTTTTACTGTAACACGTGTGTAAGCCAGTATTATAATAAACCATTTATTTATCTTTGTTTAAACATTACCATCCGTGATAACCCGGATTCCCGAAATTTCCGTGTACCCCTAGTTAACATATTCAAAGCGATACATCCATAGTCATCTCAGCTTCGGTGACTACTGGACATTTCCAGGAATATTGACAAAACTATTCATCGAAGGATGCGTCTTTTTTACGAGAATCCATTAGCCTGGCATCGAACGGATCACAGATCCATTGGGATCGGGAAGAGGCTTTCAGAAACATTTCACTGTAACGTGGCCCTCTCTAATCCTTTTCCGAACGTACTTCGACTCGCCCCGACGCGACGACCCGGTCATACCCTTCGCTTCATCGCTCGGGCAAACCGTGTTCTGGTCTTACAACCGCAGCCAGGAAATAAACACAAGAACCGATGCACGTCGAGGATCGCAACGCATCCTGCCGCGCTGGTTCCTGAAAGCGATCCATGCTACCTCGAATAAATTCGACCCAAGACGTACACCGTAACAGCGCGAGTTTCTGTGTGACCTTTCAGAGCCTGCGGGGCGGTATTTTACGCGAACTGGTAACGTTGTTCCGAGATGTACGGCCAAAATGTGCCCGTTCAAAGTGTCTTCGAGGTATTCAACGCGACTCCGGTCAATTTTCGAAGAATTTACGAGGAGCACGAACGGCTCGAGAGTAGTCGTAACAAAACACTGAACTCGATACATTTATACTCGATTCTACCGCGAGTGCATTGCAATTCGTCTTGCTTACGTCGACGCTGATCCGGCAAATCCCATTGAGCACACTTCTGCAATCGTATTTGATTCCGCCATAAAAGAATTTCCTATATTATTTTAAACCACCAAGTGTCTTACAGGTCCATTATTTTTTCAATTACTCTAGTTTGTTGCATCTTCTATTCAATACAGGGTGTCCCAAAATTCCTTCAACATCCGGAAATGGGAGATTCCTGAGATCATTTAAAGCGACATTTTCCTTTGCAAAAATGGCGTCCGCGCCTTTGTATAGGAGTTATTTACGAAAAACACGGACCAATCATAGCGCGGCTACAGCGAACGGAGTCCGAATCAGCGAGAAGTCCCGCTTAGCGTGGCGTCGCCGTTGGCCGAGCCAGAATCAATCCGCTGTTGTCGCGCTCTGATTGGTCCGTATTTTTCATTAATAACTCCTAAACAAAGCCGCGGACAACATTTTTGCAAAGGGAAATGTCGCTTCGAATGATGTCAGGAACCTGCCATTTCCGGATGTTGAAGGAATTTTGGGACACCCTGTATACCAACGTGTTTGTTAGAAATCGATTCAGTAATCATTTTCAGACGGAACACAATCGTATCTCGAACAAATTGATTGGCAACAGCGTACACCAATAACACTATAGATAATTCCAGCACCCTCTGCGTCCCGTATACATAGCGAGTAATAGGAGTATCAACAGTTCCGCGAAGGGAAAAGCTTGTTAAATACCGTGGCCGCTATCCATTGTCTTTTATTCTCTGGAACAAGAGTAAATACCGCGTTTAAAAGGCCGTCCCACACTTCTCGCGTACACTGTATGTGTACTTACGGCTACTTCGGTAACTCGAATGGAGGAAAGTGTAAGGAACGACCGAAGAAAGTTTCTGCAACTTCTATTAAAGGGATGAAAGAGCAGTGCGGCGACAAGAAATTTTTACGCTTTTCACATTTCCAACTGCGTCGCGCATCGATCACACGATTCCCTGTTCCTTCAGGATCACGAAGAGTAATGTCGTAACGAAATTCTGTGGAGGAAATTTGTATGCCTATATTTTCTCCAAAAAATGTTAGACTTCTTTGAATGGTTGTATTTCGTGTACGTGATTCCGTGTTAAACTACTCGATTAATTGAATCAAGGGCTAATAATGACCGCAGATGCAACCATCAATTCGGCAGCACTCTGCAATTGTTAATTTCAGCTCACTGTAATTATCTAACTCGGAGTGGCGAATTAATGGCAACGAACGGTCGCAGAAAATAGCGGGTAATTGGATGAACTACGTAATTAAATTACATTCTGCGCGATTCTGCTCGAGAATGATGCGGGTGTCGTTCGACGTCGTGCGATTATTCTAACGAAACGGAGAAGAGCAAGACGAACAAGAAGAAAATGATGAAACGAATACCGTGAAAAATACAGCGAAAAGAAATTTGATTTTCGCTATATCGTCGACGGAACTGAAAGAGTCGCGAACGTGTATCGAGAAAGTTTCATGTTATCGGAGTTTAAGTTGTGCAAATATTAGTTTCGATTCAATCTGCCGTGAATAACAAGAGTTAGCTTTTAGAGGAATCCAACGTGTGTTCAATTGAGCATGTAACGTAAAGGAGCGCAATACAGTTCAAAGTTTTACTTTGAAAACTCGCCAACTGTATGGAATCGGACACTGACGGCCGGCGCCGATGATGGTGTGGTTGAAAGATCATTTAACCGATACATGCCGCGAATGTTATCAATCTGTAACGAAAGTAATAGCAATTACATCGTTGAATTGAACGGAGGAACACGGAACACTAACTAAGTAATACCCCTAATGACTGCGTTTAACTTAATTGCAATCTCGAAATGGGGGCTCGGTGGAATCTGATAAGGGGGAACTTGTCGGACTGGTCGCGGAACGCTTTGCATTTCCGGCATAAATTACAAACTGCGCCCAGAACGAATAATCTGTTATATTTTCAAGTTTTAAACGACCACACTATACGAGGCATACTAAACGTGTAGACATTCGCTAAAATGAAGCACCAATGACGTAATTCCAAAAGACAATCGGCGGCTTTCGAGCGGTCGTAATCCCTGTATCGGGTAAGTTGCACTCCTAACAAAACTACAAAGTACACAGGTAACTTTGTCAAGTTATAACGTGTGAACGCAATCTAACTAAATTTCACGATAAGATGGATTAGCGGCCCTGCAGATTATGGGATCCAAAGTACTAGAAGTTAGATTACGGAATTAGGCATGGTACGTCCGAAAGAAGCCACGAAACTCCTTCAAGTACTTAAGCACTGCATGAATAAGGAAGGTCTAGCATCTTAGCTGAACTGCGAAACAACCTTTGTAAAGAGCGAATCATTAAATCGACAGAAAAGCGGAAGAAGTACAGGACAATGTACTCGTTCGCATAGAGCGTGTAGAAACGTTGTTCGAAGATACGGAATCTTTTATCATTAATTTTAGAGCTCGCGTTATATTTGAGAAAAATGAAACGAAGTTCTTCTTTTCTTCTTTATCGCCCATAAGATTATCGAACACTCGACCGCGGTAATAAGCAGTACGTTTCAAGGCTCAATGGCACCGCAATATCAGGAATGTTACCTAGAATTCTATAACCTGTCCGAACGGCAATTTCTGCCGGATTCTCGAAGTTTCAAACGCAGCAATTCATAGGATCATGGTTGTACTAATCCCTTGTGGGACACCTAGCCTTTAATATATTAGATATTGGTGTAGCATGTCGATTTGTCATTCTATTGTAGTTTCACAAAACGTGGTAACATTTGGTTTGTTCCAAACGCACTTTCAGCTGAAAAAGTTGAGCTCGAGACGAATTCGAGTACGTCATCAAACAGTCGTTATTCAGGAAATACAGAAAATGCCAGATTGAGGATACGTCTTCCAGGAATGTATAAATCTTATAAAACTACATTAACATTCTGAAGTGTAAAGTAATGATATTTGGTCCCCTCAGGGTTTCAAATCCATTTACCCCACTCCCCCCTCTTCCACTCACACTGTCGCCTAATTTCAGCGGGACCTACTGTTTATTACGGTGGGTTCCGAACCACCTTTGCCAATACGTGGCGAGTACCCCGGGGGTAACCCAGCCGGTCACCCATCCAAGTAGGTGTACTGGCCGCGCCTAACGCTGTTTAACCCTTAGCACTCGGAGCTATTAAATTTTAACTCAAAAATTAAACATTTCTTCCAACCTAAAATATTGCCATTTTTTATGAAATTTTAAATTTGGTGGATATGAAATTGATATCATACCTTATGTGTTGAGATAATAATTCCTGAGAGTTGGTACGAATGATTGGGGATATTTGGTTGACACGAGTGAATGGACATGTTAGGTTGGTACAAGCGAATGAATTAGGTTGGTATGAGAGAGCGGTTTGAATGGGGGGAAGTTGCAGCGTGCACGTGTGATAGTTAAGAAGTAGCAATATAATATAGTTCCTATTTTGTATTTAACTGAAATATTTCTATATTAAAGTTTATATTAAGTTTATACATATATATCTAAAATATTCCCAAAAAGTGATTTATTTACAGAAATCAAAAACATAACTCTAACATTATGAAATAGTTAAATGTTCAGTAATTAATTAGATACCTACATATGTAATAATGTAAACAATATTTTTAATAATGGTACAGCAATTTTGAATGGCGCCTCAGAGTTGCCACTCGAGCGCTAAGGGTTAACTTCGGTGATCGGACGAGAACCGGGTTTTGCAGCGAGGCAATGGTCGTTGTCAAAACTCCGAGGTACTGGCCGCGCCTAACGCTGTTTAACCCTTAGCACTCGGAGCTATTTTAACTCAAAAAATAAACATTTCTTCCGACCTAAAATATTGCCATTTTTTATGAAATTTTAAATTTGGTGGATATGAAATTGATATCATACCTTGTGAAATAGTTAAATGTTCAGTAATTGATTAAATACCTACATATCTAATAATGTAAACAATATTTTCAATAATGATACAGCAATTTTTAATGGCGCCTCAGAGTTGCCACTCGAGCGCTAAGGGTTAACTTCGGTGATCGGACGAAAACCGGGTTTTGCAGCGAGGCAATGGTCGTTGTCAAAACTCCGAGGTGTCAAAGTGTTGTTGAATCAAGTAAATACAAGCAACTTGCAAATGTAAAACAATTTCGAACCTGCACATTAATATTGGATCACATCGATAGTGTATTTTGATGTCGTGTTTACATCTGATACATTTCACATTACATATGCTGAGGCAGCGTTGCTTAGGGGAATTTATTTGGTTATGGAAACTGTGAGAATCCAATTGCAAACTTAGCACACAAGACTGCCGCTGTCGTTCGATACCCTCCGAATGTCATAACTCGCAGTAACAAAGGTACCGTTCGAGTTCCGTCTCAATTTCCACGAGAACCTTTGTTGCGTCGCTTTCCAGAACTTCTGTTAATCGTTTTACCGTTTCCTAGTTCTACGCGAATTGTCGAGGAAGCGTGTGCACTGACAAAATGTGGTTTAGCCTGTAGTTGTAAATGAAAAGTAGAACTTTTCCTTCCCCTGTTGGAAATCTACTGCAGCATCCGTCGCCCATATTGGTTGCATCCTGTTGCAACTGTTCATAACACACGCACAGAATTATTAATCCTCGCACGCTCCTCAGAATTGCTTGCACGAAATTCTCCATTTTCGCTTGACGCTACGTCGAATATACTCGTCACGAGAATATGATATTTAATATTTAATATTCAATGTGCTAATAAAATGTCTAAAACTAAAACAAGTATTTTCATTCCGTGCGATGTATTAAAGGACCGCGTCTCAGAGTTTAATTTCCAGTTGAAATTGCAAGAGATGCACAAGAAACAACAAAATTAATGCTACAGCATGAACAGGATTTAATTAAACCTGTCAATCTTAAAGGAAATTAGAAGAGCGATTATGAAGTCGTTAATCATCCGTGGTTTACTTACCAGCAACCAGGCGCAAGGTACAAGGATACATTCTAGTTATTATTTCTGCTAACTTTCTCACATTATTTTCAAGAATATATTTGCGCGTTTGATTTCTGAACGTAGGTTTTATTTCATTGATACTAATAGCAATAGGGCGTGTCATACTTCGCTTCGTCAGGAACCACTTTTTCATCGAACGATACGAACGTCTCCGCAACAGGAAAACAATCTCTCGTCGGAAACACAATCCGGCCATACGTTCTCGACAGACCGGGTAGTGGAAGTTCAATTTCGGGATAGTCGCGTCCCGCTTTTCCAATCACTTCGTTGCAATTAAATGTCGCGCGGGAATTCGACATTTATTTTTTCTTCGAGAGAGAGAGAGAGAGGAGTCGCATACGGTTCAGGGAGCAACGGGTATAACAATCGACGTTCACGAGAACAGTAATCAGATCGGGAACCTTGATTGGCTCAACGAAGGACTACAAAAAAGGCAGCGAATTCTTATAGCAAGGTACTCGATGGAACATGTTGAAAAAAAATATCGATGATCTTGCAAACTCCATTAAAAACATTTGTTATGTCATTACTAGACTGCGGATTTTATGCATTTATAACAAAAATGGGCACGCACAGTGTAAAGCAGTGGACGTGTTAAAAATACTTGAGAACACCAATGTACTAGTTTCAGCTCAATAGGATAATTAAGAGAAGAATACAATTTTTATTTGACTCCTGTGTCCTGCAATCGATACGAACATTTTTGATTTTGCTTAAAGATCCGCAGTCTATTCATTACAAATAAAGGAGATACAGTAATCGCTCCTTCGTTGTCCTGAATCGTGGGCACGATCGTTGTCCAGTGCCTACCCACTCCACTGCCTGTCAACGAGAGGATTAGATGTGTCCCAGGACTGTCTAGACCCGCGCAGAACGGAGAACAATAGGAAAGGAATATGGCAAGGAAATAAGGAGTTTTTTAAAGCCAGACAGTTGACTGCTTTTGACTGCGAATGCTTTTCTTTGTCATTTAACCAGCCGTTTGACTAAAGACGCAGTCATAAATCGAAAATAGTGTCCGGGCACGGTCGTTGTCCGCTCAAACCCCCGGCCTTTGGACAACGAAGGAGCTTTGACTGTATTTATACGTACGGGTGGTCCAGTAAAAATGACCTTTGGAGATCTCGGAAAACCTTTTCATTGTCCACCGGTGTCGGTGTAAATCTTTATTTACGTTTTGGCCACGGGCGATATTGTTGCTGCGGTGAAACGTTCGAGCGAAAATTAATTAGCGCGATCGTACATTTCGGTGTATGTACCATTAAGCACCGCTCGGAACGCTGAACAATGCCGCCATAAACCGCGACCCCTGCTAGACACCCTTGACGGTCAGAGCGACCGATTCTCGGAGTCGGCCTCTTAATTAGATCGGGGGACCCCGCGAGTGGCTCGACCTGGAGGTATTATCGCTTTCTACCTCCCGGAGAATATCGATCAATCGCATTCGTCAATTTCCTTTTTGATCAGCGATCCCGCGAGGCGAACACCTCCGCAGAATCTGCAAAAGCGTTCGATAGTTCATCGCGAGTGTTACTTTCCAAACGAGATTTCCCCCAGTTTTTATTTTTCCCCAATGGCTGAAAAGTGAGTCGATAACGCGATCACTGGACTGCAGATTAAAATGCAAAACGAACATTCTCTGCATCTCTCGAACAGAAGCACAGCCCGCATGTGAACTGTCTCCTTTCTTTCGGTAGGTCGAAGGTGATTGCAGCTCTTCAATTCTTTGAAACTTTTTATTGTTTCGAATCGTAGTTGCCCAGGCCTGCTCTGAAGCATCTCGAAAGGTGAAATTAACGACTTCGTTGCTGAAAAATGTCGGTTTCTTTGGGAGGGACTCATCGGTCACCCATAAGGTGGGGAAAATGTATAGAAAACGATGGAGATTCTCTTTTTTACGAAAAGAATGGGCCATCAATTAATTCGTATCTTATGAAAATTTAACTTTAAAAAGTGATTCACTAATGCAAGAGTTTCAGAAGTGCGTAGGAAATCTTTAAAAATATTCCGGAGAGATGGAGACGATACCTTTATTCTTCCCGCAGTTCAAGGAGCTGCTCTTCGACGTCGAGAGAGTCTGCTGCAATTTGTTCATTTTCACAGGGATACTATTTTAGGTGAAAATCTTTTCAGAAAATGTTCGAACAAAAGACAGCCAGGAAAATACGGAGATCGTGTACCTTCGTTTTTCGCGCAATTGTGTGCCGATTTTTTCGCCGGGAGAGAGAGATGCCTTCGGTAGGCAGGGTCCCAGAATTACCGAGCCCCAAAGGCTTTTCTTTCCACGCGTAACCTAAATAGAGGAACACGCGTGTATATGCATGAAGGGGCTAACAAAAATGCGGATACCGATTTCTTCGTTCGTGCGCTTTTCTCCGTTCTCCGAACGCTTTTCCTTTTTGCCGCGGCCTGTGATTAATGCGTTGTCATTTAAGCTGTACTTCATCCGCTCCGTTATTTATGACAGCGCTTTGCCGGCTCTTCCTTTTGAAATTTTTTGTGCTCCCATCGATACCACGGTTTTAAGAAAAGAAACTGATGGAAGAATTACGAGCCAGACACCGGGATGGCAAGGGGAAGACAATGCTACTATTTTTCAGGAAGTCTTCAATAAAATGGCGTACATCTTTCGAAAATTCCAAACGTTCCATTATATTTAGACAATACGCGAAGCGAGCGGGAAACTGTTCTTTCGCGTTGAATTTTTCGGATATTCTTCAATTTCTGTTGAAAATCGAGGATAAAGTAGACCATCTTGATAGGGAAGCTGCAATACAGATTTTGCTCCCGATTGAGAAAATAAAATTGTTCCACCGAATACGGGGTACGAGATTGAAGATCACTGACGGTCCCTCGTGTCTCGTTCGAACTATTTGATTTCGTCGATCCGAAATGGAATCTGTGTTGTAACTTTCGTTGATGGTTCCCATACCATGGAGGTCTGCTCATCGGACTCCTAATTTTCACCAAAAAAATTTACTAATATTCATTATACATCAACTGGAAGCTGGTCATTCCATTCCGTCGCAGTCGAATTTTAAAATTCCTCGAACGGAAACACCAGTGACCTAGATACACAGCTGGGAGCTGGGAAGATGATTGCGCAATTGAAAGAAATAATCGTGAACGCAAGAAGGGAGCGGTGCGAGGTAGCATTCTAGCTCGGTGCTGCGTGAGAGTTCATTTCGAAGAAGATCGAATTTGAAAATGATTGTTTCCGATTGCAAAGACTGCCAAGACCGAGGGCGGGTCGCGGTTAAAAGATTTATAACAATCGACAGATATTGATGAAATAATCAGGGGTTCGGAGTCGGAGTCGGAGTCGGAGTTTGGGAGTAATTGCTAATCACTGGAGTCGGAGCCGGAGTTAGAAAAAGCTATGTATCGACTCCCGGAGTCGGAGTCGAAATCGGCGTCGGAGTCGAAATCGGCGTCGGAGTTGGAGTCGGAGGTGAAAAAAAAGAGGAGTTGGAGTCGGAGTTGGAGTTAAGAATTTTGTCTACCGACTCCGAAGCCCTGGAAATAATGTCCGTCGCGACGCGACAATCGCGAATGTATCGTATCGGGAGACGCGGGAGTATAATAGCCGGGAGAACAATCGAACAATCAGGGTAAGAATGGTAAATGGTAAAGACCGGAGAACGGCGAGAGAGGAACTGCATTGCAACGTGAAGTTACTTTTCCTCAGTGGCCGACGACGCGACCACGACGTGTACTTCGACCACCCAGTTTCCGAAATTGCATCTGTACACGACAGATGTCCTTCTGCAGGGTAGCGCAGCTGTCGCGCTCGGTATCAAAGGTTCGAGAACAAGATTTCCATTTCAGGAACAGACGGAAATTGGACGACGATGTAATCGGTGTAAGCGCAACGGCCGCGGCCCAGCCAATGGGAACTGCTTTAAGCTCCGTGTAAAAATAGTTTAAAATCACCCGCCAGCGTATCTGGCTGACGCATCTGTGTGGAACATCTGTTTTACCTTTTACGGCTTACAGAGAGCCTCGTTAGGAGATGAAAATTCGCAGGATGTTAACATTCTTTTGAAGCAGGCCCGGCGCGGCGGTATGCGCCGTTCCGACCGTCCGCACGGCCATATTGCTTGCAGATTGAATCTCTTTCCAGATAATAATAATTATTATTATTATTATGTACGGACCGAGGTCCTTTTATACATGGGTTTACAGACGTTTTGTATAACTTATAAAAGAAATAGAAAATAACAAAAATATACAGAAAGAACATAGAAACAAAAAAAAAGAAATTTTCTTAACCTAAATTTTATAATCTTAATCATAATCATAAGAATAAGAATATCCAATAATCATAAGAATGTCCACTTCCTCTATTCTATGTTATTATTTAAAAACGAAATCGCTTTCCGAACGACCTAATAGCTCTCCAGTTTCATTTCGTGTTATCCCCCTTCCGGCGGAACGAAATATAATTTGCCTGGATCTACCGGAAAGGGATAACACGCGTTAACCAGCGGGGCTTTTCGAAAACTCTGCTTCGTGAGGATCGCACGCGTCTGTTTCGAGGCGGACACCGAGTCGCCTAATGAAAGACGAAGCGCCCGCGGTAAATAGGAAAGCTGTTTTAATTTCCTGCCATTCATTTTGCGGTGCGTGTCCCATTTTGCTCATCAAAGCCTCGTCACCTCGGATTCTAACAAGTTTTGAGCCAGCCGCGTACAATTAGGCAGGCGATGCTGTACTGACAAGCGATATTCCGGCTGATAGGGGCGCTAAATTCCGAGTAATCTCGTTTCCGGCGAGTTAATTGCGCCGCGCCGGTCGGCACCGCGCGCTACCTGCGATTCGATCCTGCTTCAACGACCGAATCAAACCTCCGATTCTCGGGATATATTCATAATCTATTTGACCGCCGCTAATGACGCACGCGTGTTGCCGGTCTTGTTAATTAATCGATTTTCATATTTTTTCCGCACTTCGCAGTTTGTTCGATATTTTACACGACGCCTCGCGCACCGTATACGCGCGTCGTGAATTCGATACAGCGAGCACGAGATACGAGATTAATGCAATAAACTGGCCATTGGTCGAGATGAATGCACACGCGAGTCGCGTCGGGTTCAAACGAAGACTTTTGTTCCTTTAATTTTATCGTATTCGCCATCAATGCTGCAGCTGGTCATGTCCGTTTCGGTTCAGTTTTGGAAAGTATTACAGTAATATGTAAACAAAATTCAGTTGAAACATACACAGTTTGTCACGGTGCAATGTGCAGAAATACAGTAATACAGTTTGAGCGGACAACGACCGTGCCCGGACACTATTTTTGATTTATGACTGCGTCTTTAGTGAAACGGCTAGGGGGGTAGAATACCTACGAATCTAACTAGAAAATCAGTGTTACGAACCTCTGTGCAGAAAAACAATTTGGTAACACTCATAAACACGCAACTGTCTAATGAGCACAAGATGGAGTTGCTTGCTATTTCCATATTCCATTCAGCTCGTTGCGAATACCGTTTATACAGGGCAGGTCGCACTAATATTAGTGCCATCGACGAGAATACCTCGTCTGTGTCAGTTTTGCTATGATTCCACGTTGACACCAGCGCATGCGCGTGAAATGTTGCAACATATCGCAGCACTGGTTAAATGACAAAAAAAGCATTCGCAGTCAAAAACAGTCAACTGTCTGGCTTTAAAAAACTCCTTATTTCCTTGCCATATTCCTTTCCTATTGTTCTCCGTTCTGCGCGGGTCTAGACAGTCCTGGGACACATCTGGCGATCAGATCCACGCAGGCCTAATCCTCTCGTTGACAGGCAGTGGAGTGGGTAGGCACTGGACAACGATCGTGCCCACGATTCAGGACAACGAAGGAGCGATTACACTGTAGTGATTAATTTTCTTCGAAGATAAGGACGAATTGCGAACGCCTCGAATTCGTTTCTACACCTAACAGATAGCGTGGAGTATGAAGTGAATGCACCCACGCCGTGCAAAATTTTACATTTTCACGCGTACACGAGCGTAAAGAGGATCAAGCCGTAAATAGGTACGTATAACCCGTAGACATGCAGTAGTCAGGGATTAGCGTGGCGTAAGCGTTCCCTGACAAATAACAACGCAAGAGTTGGCGAGATTCTGTATAATCTCATTGTTGCCCGGTTAATTATTCCGAAGACACGCGAAACGGCCGCGTACGCGCGATCTAATAGCGTTTATATTGAAAATCGATCCGCAGCCTCCCGTAATCCGCGATGTTCGCGGATTTTCGAATAGAGCCGGAGCGCGAAACACATTTCACCCAGAAATCTGCGTGTAGCAGAATTTCTGTTTTCGATCGGTACCCAGAAATCGTCCGTTTCTTTCTTCGAACTTTTAAAGTCGCGTTCACTATTTTTTGGCCATTAGCGACTGCATACATTTCCAGTAGTATTACAGGTTTCTTGATTACAAACCATTTAGCATTCTTATCTCGTTACCAAAATAAATTACGCCTTGGTAAAGTGGGTCAACGAAGGAACGTCATTTAGATTGTTCGTGACGTTGTATTTTCCTTTCCACAATTACATTCTGTCGAACAAATAATTTTCGTATTTTCTACGGAATCTTGAACAACACCTTGACGCGCGCTGTTACATAGTTCGTCGGTAATTATTCTCGTGCTCGCAACCTCGTTTACCGTGGAAGAAAATAACGCGAGCCACCGATATTGTGTGCACAACTGAATACGTTTCCAGACAAAAGCACAGCGCAATGTATATTTGCCAACTTTTAATGAATGATAAACAAAAATATGACTCCGGCGAGATAAAATAATGGCGCATAATGCGGAAAAAGTGAATTTATTTACGTCGAACAACAATCATATAATTATTATTATATACGGACCGAGGTTAATGTTGATATAAGTTTTCTTTTTAAACATTTGCAAATCATTTCTAGCGACATTCCACCAAGTCGTGATTCATTGATAAGTCCCTAACGAAGCCGCGGAGAAGATTTTGGCAAAGAAAAGCTTGTCCCTTTCGAAGAAGTACATTTTTGGGACGCCCTGTACGGATCGGCGACGGTCCAGGCACTAGCGGGGAAGGCGTTGTCTAATTATCCATTCGTTTGCGAGCGAGACCCATGACAGATCGGAAAATCATACGATAATTAAATTTGAATAATGTTTAAGGCAACGCGGGCAAAGGTGCGAGTCTCGATTCTCTCTCTTCCCCGCTGCGCGGTAATTAGATTCCGGCGTCGGGACGCCAGTCACGTTTTTCCATTTTATGATTCGACGTGCCTCGATGAACGAATGGCAAAAGTCTCGATGAACGTATTCGACGTAAAATCCCGGTACAGCCGTCGTGGTCGACTGGCTCTCTGAAAACAGCACGCTGTTTCTTCTTACTTAATACTTCCGCCTGCTTCACGCCGTGGCGCTCGACGCTGCGGATTCAGCTAATTAACGGGATCGTTTAAGAAATAAGAAGAAAGAAGGGGCGAAACACGTCTGGCCGATGAAGTGTCGGCCATTCACACGGAGCTGGGAATTATTCGCGGCTGGAACTGCTGAAATGAAGTTTCAAACGCGTGGAAGAAATGTTCGCTCGTCAAAATTATCTTCGGATTTCAATATAATTTTTACGATATTGTGAGAAATGAACGGTTAGATAGTGTTTGCTATTCGTTGAACAAGAAATATATGACTTAAATCACTTTCATAATTATGCGATGCGATACTATTCGAAATTCCAGCAGGAATTCTATCCACAAAAGCCACGCTAAATGATATTTAACGGGGGTGTTTGACGCTTCATCCGTGAATTATTTGACCCTTGTTACGCCCGAGGAATCATGTCGCATCGACTATATACAGGGTGTCCCAAAATTCCTTCAACAGCCGGACACGGGAGGTTCCTGAGATCATTTGAAGCAACATTTTCCTTTGCAAAAATGTTATCCGTGGCTTTGTTTAGGAGCTATTAACGAAAACCACGGACCAATCAGAACGCGACCTAGACGCGAGTTGGCACAGTCGGCCCGGCGCGCCAACTGTCTATTGGTCGACTGTGCCAACTCGCGTCTAAATCGCGCTCTGATTGGTCCGTGTTTTTCGTTAATAACTCCTAAACGAAGCCGCGGATAATATTTTTGCAAAGGAAAATGTTGCTTCAAATGACGTCAGGAACCTCCCATTGCCGGCTGTTGAAGGAATTTTGGGACACCCTGTAGTATCAATGACAATACTCTAAAAGGGTCACCGCAGCAGGGCCGGATTAAGCCCCGTAGCAGAAGTAGCAAATGCTACGGGCCCCGCTCCATACAAAAAGGGACCCCGCACACGGGCGTTTTATCGGAGAGGCGCCGAAACATTGACGATATTTTTGCTAAAAAAGAAAAAAGTTCATTCATACAAGCGGCCCTGATACAAAGCTTAGGGCCTCGTGATAACATTTGCTACGGGCCCCGCGCTGGCTTAATCCGGCACTGACCGCAGAACCACATATAACTAAAATTTTATCCTTGCGCGGAGCGCATTTATGGCTCGCCGAGCCTGAACCGTAGCCCAGAGCAGTCGACCTCGGCAAACCCCGTTACCGATAAATAATTGTCGATAGCGTAACTGGCTAACGATGAATCATTATTGACGGTTTTGCCAAAGGCGACGTGGGGTTTAGTTTATGAGACGAACGTGACTTCCGCGCTATTTTGAACGCGCGAAATTTGTATTCCTTACTCCAGCCGCGGCGACGCCCCTCGTTATTATCGAGCGGAGCCTTTGAAATATCCATAAAGCTTTCGAAGCTTATATGTTGATTTTCTTAGACGCGGCGTCGCCGAATCAGGGGAATTCACTATTTCAAGAAGTACCTTACCTGGCTGTTAGCAATCACACTTTTGTGCGAAAATACTTAATATTCAAGCTTCCATGGTCGAAAACTTACACCAGAATCGTTTTATTAAACAACCGACGGCGGAGTTAATCGGATTACGCATTATGCAGGTGTATGCTAGATTTTTCTCGCCGATGTTGACTTAAGCAGATTTTACCACTACTCTCGGCTGTGTAACAGCTTTAAGCTGCCAGACAGATTAACATATTCATGATATAAAACCGCCAATAATCAATAGCATCTATTCACGGGAAAGGAGGACAACGCGAATCGTATTTAATACTTTGTTCGGCAAATGTAGCGCAATGGTCGGTCCAACGCCAACTCGGAAGTTCTAGATTCGTGTGAAAATACTGTCTGCTTTTGTCTGTGCCGAAATAAACGAATTCGAATGGTAAGTCAATTTTTCTCCGACAGTAGTAACAGGATTAGTTCGAAGGTAGATACTAATTTAAACAATCATATTTTCAAGTCTTTTTGGAATTTCGAACTGACGATCAATTTCCGAAGCTCGAGGTGGAGGAATAAGTTATTTTCTTTGCGTAAATTGTAAGAAGGAAATAAATTGCTAGGGTGAGGCGGAGAGATACTCTGATGCTACGGGATCGGGTTCCTGATTCAGGAAATTAAACAGGAAGCCCAGGCCCGAACTGACCTTTCAACCGGCAGCTGGTGTGTTGGTTAATCTTCTTCTAGTCAACGCGAATCCGCAAATGAATTTGAAGTTACATACATGGAGAACTTGCCTGAAACAATGTTGACGAACTTTGAGAAAATATAGAGAACAGTATCGAGAAAGTCCATCTTTCAGGTGAATTTCATGTAAGCTGAAGATTTGAATCATCTGCTAGATTTGGCTTTCGCCGATACAGTTTTAAACGCGACCAATAGACAAGTTTCTTTCGCAACGGAATCAATAGCGAGCGTGGAACAAAGTTAAACAGAACGTCATGTTCGTAAGGGTGCAACGTCCCTAACGGCGACAGCGAACTTTTGCGCGTTCTCTTAAACATCGAGGGAAGTTTAGAAATAAACGTGGTCCAGTAACCCACGGCGTATTTCTGTCTGCCAGCGTAAATTGAAATTTCGAAAACTTCGGTGAGCCGGGAAATTCGTAACCTCGATTTTAGTCGCTATAGAAAATTATCTAATTTACCTATACTTCTTTCCTTTTTTTACGAAACACTTACGAGTGAAATTAGATCGAAATTAGAGTGAAAATAACAGTGAAGCCACGATTTTGTTAAGCCACGAGTACACAAAGATCCGTGGTCTGGTAACAAGCCAGTCGAACGGAATGGAACACTGCAAAAAGCTTCCTCTCCCTCTCGCGAGATCTTTGCATGTCAGAGGAGTGCATCGCGGAGTGCTAAGTCAAAACTAACGACGCGATTCCAGTGACGTAAAAGAAGCGTATACTCTCTCCGACGCGACGGTGAATGTAAGGATTTTAAAAACTCGCTGGTGGATTTTCTTTGCGTGGCGTCGACGCCGAGTTACATGTATACAGGGTGGGGCAATAACTATTAGCACCTCAAATATCTTTGTTGTTTCTAAAGATACGTAAAATATGGTAAGGACAAAGTTAATGGTACAATGGGGCTGACACGATGCAACAAAAAAAAATTTTGTTTTTATGTCATTTTTTTGGAGATATCAAGGTCACCTTGACTTTTTTAAATGGAATGTCCTATTTTTTATACCATAGATCGATAGAGTATCAAATTCTGAGTATAAAAGTGTTGACCTTCATATGACCTAAACCTAATAGTTAACGAGATATTATCCAAAGAAGAAAGGCAATTGTTTCGATACTATCTCGTAAACTATTAGATTTAGGACATATGGAGGTCAATACATTTTTACTCAGCATTCGACGGTCTATCGATTTATGATACAGAAAGTAAGTGTTTCCAGTAAAAAAAATCAAGGTGACCTTGATATCTCCAAAAAAATGACATAAAAACAAAATTTTTTTTTTGCATCGTGTCAGCCCCATTGTACCATTAACTTTGTCCTTACCATATTTTACGTATCTTTAGAAACAACAAAGATATTTGAGGTGCTAATAGTTATTGCCCCACCCTGTATATCGAGCGCCGCCGTCGAGGAATATATCCGCATCGCGGAATCCCGTGGAAATGATACAACTGCCGCGCCAGTGCTGAAAATTTATGCTCCCAATACGTTATCGAAATTTTCGTGGGAAACCGCGACGTGACGGGACGGTGCGCCCTGCGTCAAGCATTCGAGGAACTTTTCGCGGAAGCGATAGTTATCGGAGCTTGTCGAGGTTTAATGAAAAATATCGACCCGCTTGTCTCCCTCCCGGTGCCACTGAACTTGTTACGATGTACATAAATATACGAGCACCTCCTATCTCAAACGAGCTTATCGCGTATCTATTTCATCGATCGTCAACCCACCGACTGTTTTTTAAATAGGAGGCAGTGTACGCGTTAATCAACGTCTTCTTTACCTAGAGGAATTTTTATAATCTTTATATTATAATTTTTATAATCTAGATATAGAATCTTTCATCAACACAATAGCGACTCCTACCCGATTGGAAAGACACCGAACACGACACAAATTCGAGTATCTATTTACTTGTTTAATACAGTAAATTCTCTATAGTCGCAAACAGGGCGTGCACGATAGACGCCAATAAAATATCCCCTCCAACTCAATACTCTGATCTCGGCTCGGTATATCGGCGTGAACCACTACTAACGCGACGCGGAGAGTCGCAGTCGTCGGCACAGTTCAAACGCCCGTGAGTCATCATAACGTTATACCAAAATTCTATCTTCTTTATTTTCCATTATTTTTTCATGGGACTTTCAGCAACATATTCCTGGCATTCTTCTAATGCAAAATGATACCAAACACGATATAATTTGAACTGAATTTAGTGGTTTAATTGACGATGAGCGTTTCGAACGCAAGGAAGGACAGCGTATATGAAAGAAAGAGACGCGGAGAGTCGCAGTCGCCGGCACAGCTCGAAGGCCCGCGCGTGGTCTCGCGTTACACGCGCTGTCCTTCTCTACGTTCGGCTCGGTCTTTGAAGCTCGAAAAAAAGTAGGACCAAGATCGATAGAAGCAAACAAATCCCCCCGAGGCGTTTGCGGCTATAGAGAATTTACTGTAACAGTTATGAATATTCAGTTTAATCGTATCAAGCGTCACGTATTCCGCGATCAAAAAACTGTTTAAAATAATCGTAAATATGGCAGCGAATGCACAGGAAAAATGTATACGGAATGTATTGTTAAAAAAAAGTCTGCATACTTAGTGCAACAGAAAATATATGCACAGTCTTTTTGTTCACAGTATTTGATTTTTGCAAGATCAACGAGTTCGAGAGCCGACCGACAAAAATATGAATTTGCACGAAGTTTCTCAATCTACGTAGCTTGATTTGCATACAAGCAAAAAGAATTTTCTTGAAAATTTCCTGATATTAGCTTGCGTTCGGTGCTCGTTCCATCCGATTCCCGTCCGACCGTTCGTACCCGATCTTCTTTCTCTGTTATTTCTCACTGATCCGATGAGCCCTTGTTAACCAATGTCTACTTGCGAAATGAATTCTCGTTCCATTCTGTCCGAGGTATTTCTCTCCTGCTCTAGAATCAGTGCCGCGATCGTTTTATAACCCTTTCGGAGCTTACGCCTGAAATCGCACCGATACAAATTGATATTGGTACCAGATTCCCGCGGGAAAACGTGCTGCTTTCAAAGCTACTCAGCTGTTCGCCGAGATTCTGATTCCGCTTTCCTAAATACACGTATCGAGATATTGCACTTTTCGAGCAAGCAGCTCGCAACGAAAGTTGATTAATAAATTTCAGAAGTTACCGATAGATTACGCATTATATTTTTGCAAATTTTATGATACTCCAACATTTTTCTGAAAGCTTTTTCAAACCATAAATGCGTGAGGATCCGCAGTCTAGTATGTAATGAACTTTTCGAATAATAAAATCTGCGATTGCGCATAAGTGAAACATTTTAATCGAGTCTGCTTCGGAAGTCTGTGATATGAAATCCAGATACCTGTATGCGGAATTACAATTTAATGAGATTGCGGAGACTGGTCTGGTTGTAAGTTCCGAAATCGTGATTCAAAACACACATTCTGCAAAATCAAATGTTCAATATAGCAGGACGCTTGAGCTTCCTCTCTACAGTACTGAAATTACGAAGTAATGGCCCGTGCACCGTAGTTAAATTTAACACGATTAATTGTCGAAGCGATTCGTCGAAACAGGTTACCCTGAAAAACTAATTTTGCGACAGAACAATATTGGGCTGGATTTGGTTGGCATCATTAATTTGCTAATTCGACAGTTGATACAAGAGAGTATACGCGCACACTGTGACGTTAATTCGGATAAACAGAAAATAAAACGAATGCTTAGCAAAATCTAAGTAGTAAATAACTTTTAAAAATTAAGGCTAAACCTTTTACTTTTTGAAGAAGTATCCAAAATTTTGGCACTACTTTCGTACAGAAATATCAATGATTTCGTGAAACAACTGAAATACAATATCGCGTAACAGAGTGTGTCTGAATTTGTGAACCTACTTTTTTCACAGTGAACAGAAAACACGAAAGCAATTTAACACCTGGTTTGCATGCAAGTTTGCAGTCGTCATGAAATTCCACGGAACGTGTGAAAGCTCGGGACATGTTTTAAATAGCTAATCGTTTGGTTGATAAACGTTTTAAAATATCCACAAGAAATTATTTCTATGCTCTCACAAATTTAATTAACAGAATACGCAACGTTTCGCTAAACATAAAAATTTTCACGCTGAGTACGAGCGGGTTAATCAACACAATTATTTCAAATTAATTAAATTTGAACATGCTGGCAGTTCTCGAATCCCCTCTGGCATTATTGATTACGTATTTACGAATTCTGCTATTCAAATTTGCATCCCTCGAATAAAATATATCCTGGATAGCAACAGATACTCCCTAACCCTGTCCAAGAACAATTCTTCCACCGTAACAAAAGCAAAAGTTACCTGCTCGATCAGTTCCGAAGCTGATAAGGGAGTGGCCCTTATCTGTCGTTTCCCTAACGGGTTCATCGAGGAAGCCAAAAACGAAGGAGGGATTTTCGCGTGAAGGGACTTGGACATCGATTTCCCCACTTTCGTATCGAAAGAAAAACGCAACAGTGAAAAGGGGACGGAGCAACCGAGAAAATAGAGAACCGGGCTCCCCACGGAGTGCCTTCTGTTCCGTTATACAGTACACTCTCCGTAACTGTCGTATCATCGGGTCTGCCGAGCGACAGTTCTGGGAGAGGTGCTACGTTCTTTGTAGCGTGCCGAGCGTGGATAAAAAGGAAAGAAAAACGAAGCAAGTTCGGGGATCGCGAGAAGATCGTCGGTGCCTCGAGATTATCGTGCACACGTTATCGACGATAATTAATTGATCCTGCTTGGCCGAGGGCAGATTAATCGACCAAAAAGACACTGATCGTCGCGGTTCGGTGAACTGTGTCGCGAAAACGCTCCGTCCAACAGGCTGGAGCTTGACGTTGGCGAATGAAAGAAGAAGACGGCGCGGGCGGCGAGGCGGTCAGATTGCGAAGCGGCCGTTAATGGACTGGCACTTATTAAATAAATTGGATCTTTTTTTTGTTACTTATTGTAAGGAGTTGAGGCCGCGAAAGGGGATTAGAGGGATGGATTAAAGGTACTCCGCCGCTCATTAGTCGGTCGGTTAAATTGATATTGTACGGGGACGGGTATAAAGTAAAAAGTGATTTAAGTATAGCATTGTCGACAGTAATAATTTGTAATTTCTTTCATGATACGAACTCGTTATTCGTTGAAAATTCAGTAGTACGACTCAACGATAAGTCAGACGGGGCAGAAAATTTCTCGAGAGATCGATATTCGTATCGGGACAAAATTTTCTGTTTTACAACAATCACGGATATAAGAAGTTTGTTAAATTATTATTATTATTATTATTATTATTATTATATACGGACCGAGGTCCTTTTATACATGGGTTTACAGACGTTTTGTATAACTGATAAAAACAAATAGAGAATAACAAAAATATACAAAAAGAACATAAAAAAAAAACAAAAAGAAGAGAAAAAAAAAGAAAATTTTCTTAACCTAAAATTTTTACATTCGATAGGACAAGCGCAGAACTCCACAAATACAGGTACGATATTAGCGAATAATCTCGCGTAATTTTGTTTTGAATGCCTGTAACGTGCCATTAAAAAAGTCAACGTTATTGTAAAGTGTATTTGATCTCGCAATAATCCGATTGATGGGATTCATTACTCCATATGAGGATTTGGATCGCGTTGTTTGAAATCCTGCTCTCATTCTCAAAACACGCTCAGGTACATAAAGATTAATTTGCCTAAGGAGAGCGGAACAATCTATATTATTATTCAACGAATTAAAAATGAAGCTTTGAAATTAAAAATTAACGCTACTTCGCGTCTCTACAAAGCTGTGTCTTACATCTTGACCGGGTATCGTTGCCAATACATATTGTAGTACCTTATCATCTCTATGCAATCACGGCGATATTGTTTTGTGCATGCAAACAGCCATGTTCTGCTCGCACCTCGCAAAAGTCAATATCCTATCTCTCGGCAGATATTCGATTCAGCGTCCTGGCTATAATGATCAATATATCCTTTAGCAGCCGTTAAACCAACACATAGTTCACGAAAACTTCCGTTAAGAACTTCGAAATAGGACGAACAAGTTACATAGAACATCTACAGTTCGAAATTGAACTTTTGCAATAACTATGGAACGAACGTGTATTCAAGTTAAGGAATCCACCACAGATTTGAAAATTTTTTAAAAATTCTTGTATTTCTCTTTTCTCTGTTTCATAGAACAAAAATGAGGGACGAGTTCGGTCGCGTAAATGTTACCAGTCTGGCGGTACGCTATTCATTGAAAGCTTCATAAAACAGCCCCGAAAAATCGTACACGAAAAACATATTTCTACGCTGTTTGCAAAGGAGAGGCTTCAATATGGAAACATATCATTGATTGCCTCACTAGGCATTTGTTTTATGTTTTCACAGATGCACCAATCGGTATCACGTTCGAGGGAAACGTATCTCCTTTGATCTGCAGGTCTCCAAAATTTGTTCGACTCACTCCACTGAAGTTTCGCATGGTATTCGTAGAACGCTTCTACTCGTTTCCATGCACGCGATGAAACTTTCAGCCATGGAACAGCGCCGCTAAAATATTCGACGCATTAAAAACAGAAACGTTGTTACATTCGTTTCCAATTAGCGAATCGTCAGTTAGTTGGCTACGGTAGCTAATGTGGACCGTTAACTGCAGAAAAATGGAAAAAGAGGAGAATGTTTTATCGTGACCGAGCATGCTCGCAACAATTCTTTGCAAGACAGAGGGGCGCTCTGGCGAACGCACGAGGATTTGTAATTAACCATTCTCCTCGACACGCGGCAACGATGAGGAAGAGTCAAAAGGCAGCGTGCCAGCAGTTGCCGATACAAATGGCCAGCGAACCGTGCACGGACTTTCATTCCGTAATTACGTTATTGTTCTGAAATCGACGCTAAAAAATCATTGAGCGAACGAGCGCAATAAAAACAACCGGCGAAAAACACGGACAAACCCGTTTGTGAATCAGAATCGCCAACGGTATTTTTTCTCGACGGAATTATCGTCAACACGGTTTCGTACATTCAATCGGAACGAATCAAATATTTTCCATTAATAACGGCAACGTCCTGATTTCTTCTCTGTTTGTTTTCTCCGTTTTTGTATACCTTTTCGTGGAAAGCTCACACTGGAAGGGAGTGACATATAAGTTTGAAACACCCTGTACAACAATTGAAAACTTTCCAGTAATGGTGCCAACGAGCCTTAATTTCTTGGGTCCCATGGAAATCACCGACACGGTTGTCACCGACAACATTTCACCGAATCCAGATTTAACCGACAACGACTTGAGACGACCACAGTACAGTAATCGCTCCTTCGTTGTCCCGAATCGTGGGCACGATCGTTGTCCAGTGCCTACCCACTCCACTGCCTGCCAACGAGAGGATTAGGCCTGCGTGGATCTGGTCGCCAGATGTGTCCCAGGACTGTCTAGACCCGCGTAGAACGGAGAACAATAGGAAAAGAACATGGCAAGGAAATAAGGAGTTTTCTAAAGCCAAACAGTTGACTGTTTTTGATTGCGAATGCTTTTCTTTGTCATTTAACTAGCCGTTTCACTAAAGACGCGGTCATAAATCAAAAATAGTGTCCGGGCACGGTCGTTGTCCGCTCAAACCCCCGGCCTTTGGACAACGAAGGAGCTTTTACTGTAATAACCAACAGTAACACGATTTACAACGATATGCATATGATGTTCACTAATAAGGATGTGCTATCTCATCGATTATGTACTTTTTCTTGATGTAGTGAAACCAAACTGAACAAAATGTATTTGTATATTATTGATATGTACTTAAAGTATTAGCTACAATATATTATTTTGAAAATAAAAATTTGATAGACTGTATAACAAAAACATTTATGACGAATTGATTATTTTCAACCTGTTAAATAAATTAAGAAAAAAAGTAAATTTCTCGTCAATACACAGTCGGCTAGCGTTGTTTTCAAACAATGTTGCTGTTGGTTATTACTGTGGTCGTCTCAAGTCATTGTCGGTCAAAATCGTAGTCGATCAAATTCTTAGGGTATTATTACTTCTTTTTATATACAGGGTGTCCCAAAATTCCTTCAACAGCCGGAAATGGGAGGTTCCTGAGATTATTTGAAGCAACATTTTCCTTTGCAAAAATGTTATCCGCGGCTTTGTTTAGGAGTTATTATAGGAGTTATAGACGCGAGCTGGCACAGTCGGCCCGGCGCGCCACCTGTCTATTGGCCGACTGGGCCAGCTCGCGTCAAGGTCGCGCTCTGATTGGTCCGTGTTTTTCGTTAATAACTCCTAAACAAAGCCGCGGATAACATTTTTGCTAAGGAAAATGTCGCTTCAAAAGATCTCAGGAACCTCCCATTTCCGGCTGTTGAAGGAATTTTGGGACACCCTGTATATATAAAATCTATTACTTATTATAGGGTAACATTACTTCGCTTTTGTTGCGAAGTAATGTCCCAACAAGCACATTATCCTGCCGCGATACCCTGCAACGTTTCCACCCTCATCCGTTTAAACCACTTTAAGTTATTTATCGCGAATTATACAGGAGCGTTACATAGCATGCTAAAAAAACCCCAACCATTCTGCCAGCCATAAAAACGCGAGACCTCCCGAGCGAGCTGTGCAAATTGCCCTGGCTACGATGTCCTAATTTATCTCATCCTTTTCTTCGTTTTCGTTGTCGTCGACTTAACCGATTGTCTACCAACAACATCCAAAGTCAATGATAGTTCACCGCGGCTCCTATGGAAAAACTGCGTCAACCTAGCTGTTATTCAAATTTGGACGCAGACGATTTTTTTATTATTAACGGACCTATACTAAACAATAAAATCAAGGTGTTGAAGATAAGTAAGTGTTCGGTGATTTATGGACGGGAGTGTTACAGATTCCGCAGCCTTTGGATCCTTTTACTATCTGTGAGCTTAGTTTAAGGAACCGAATGAACAAACCAGACCCCAGGAATCCTCGTGGAATCACGTAAACAACGATGAATTGACTATACATCGACTTAACCCGGACCTACAACGTCCGACATCCAGAAGATGGGATTCCCATGCGGACGAAGCAATTAATCTTCGGATAAAGAACCTGGTTTAGACGCGGACCCTTTGTAATCGTTTCGTTTTCGTGGACGATTCGCATTTAATTAATTGCGCAGTCAACTGTACTCGCATAGGACAAAAGGCCAGAAGCTCCAATGGCTTTGTTCTATCCTCGTTAACTTGAGAAACACAATTTCAACATGACGATATTCGGACAAGGCAGACAGATGCATCTGAAGTTGGAATATAGTCTGTCACCAAAATCTGTAGTTTTCGCTGCATTTCGATGAAACTTTCTACATGCATACATGGTATAGCTTACTTGGATTTCCATAAAGCATGTTCCTCATTTCCGCTACAGGCACAGATGAAAAACTGAAAAGGTTTACTTTCATCCTCGCGATTTCAACGAGTTCGTGAGAATTAATGAATTTACACCGATCCTCGACGGGGCAGTTTCTTCGCGAATTCTCAATCTGCCAAGATAATTTAACACTTGTAACATTCGCGATGTTCTCGTTTTACAAGGCGGAGCAGAATTGAATGGGAGACCGTTATAAATCACCATTAATTTATGAGGAGAGAACTGAATGAATCGGGTCAAGGATTTGCCGTTCTGTTTCCGTTTCATGCGAGATTGTCTTGATTTTCACTTGTTATTCCTGTACCCGTTTTAATATGGAAGAATTAGTTTTCCGGAAGACACCTTAAATCCATGGAGAGGTTAGGAGGAATGACATGCAAGAGAAAATCTAAGTAGTAAGTTACAAAGCTGAAAATTGAAATATCATTTGAACGGTGTACCGAAATTCTTAGAAAAATAAATTCTTATGAAAGCCCGATTCTTTGAATACGCGACAATTGCACAGAACCGAGTATCACAGCAATTTCGATTATCAAAATGAAACCACTTGTATAGTATTATATCATTTACGCAATTATGAATATATTTTTCATTGCTCGGTGGTACTTTCATACTTTTTAATCCGCTGAAACCCCTACAGGGTTTTATACATTCAGAACGAAAATAGAATACACCGAGCCGAACCGGATTTGTTATGAAATCCAAAAAACTATTTCATATCCGAAAGCTACGATCTCGGATGTATTTAATACGTACAGATTAACACAAAGCTGGTTTTGTTTTGCCTGATAACTACATTGCGAGGCAGAGAAAGCTCGGAGTAATCGACGTTATAAAATCATTTAAAAAACTAAACAGATCATAATGTCAACGAAAACATGTACTCACCGCGAGAAACTGAATAACACGATAGGGAAAGAAGTATATTAAATTGTAGCATTAATTGTTTGAATTGATAGCCTGAGGAGTTTTGATTACATCGTAACAGGATACCTGGCTTAGCATAGATGTCACGTTTTCTCCAACGAGAAGTAATTAATCCCTCACAATGAAACGCATGTTAATTTTGGATTTTCGTATGTTGGTTGCGAATTGTGCCTGCCTCCGGAACTCCAACGTTAATTAACCGAGTCCTGCCAGTGAGCACAGGAAAGGTTGAAAACATAAACTAGACGGCGACAGATCCTTTCTCGCAGGCAGAGGTACCTTTATCTTTCTCAAAGTATAATTTTTTACTTTGGTGTCAGCAGAAACTTTGAAACTTTTGCAATCTTACAGAACCTTGTGCCAAGCTAACTCGGACATTTTCTGGATGTAACGTTATTTATATTACCGTATATCCGCGATTGTAATGTAAAAAAAGCCAGCAAAAGTACCATACTAACGAGCACATTTTACTTGTTGTCAGGACTCCTACGCTGAGTCTGACCATGGCTGGGTTTATCTACTTATAGTGAATGGAATTTCCGACTTGTATCTCTTTCTTCATTTTCCGTGTTTAAAATATGAAAATATGAAATGTATGAAGAGAGAAATGGAAAGCATATTATCCCAACCATTAGCTTCGCAGAGTAAAATAGAAAGGTGTGAATTAAAATGTATATTTGAGTTTGCATAACTGCATTTCAAAAAATACAGAAACATATACGGATTACTAACTAAACTAAAACCTGATTAAACCTCGTTGGGAACACGTCGTGCGAAGTAAAAATCAATACTGAATTGTCTCGGCGCCGAATTACTTCGAGGTGATTATGAAAGTCGTAATGGACTGTAGATTAATTATTTCGTGCCGAGGATGGCCCGGTTAATTCGTGTAAAAATCCCGGATTACTTGCATTTCCCAGAAAATCGAGATGTCCGAGGTAAAATATAGCGAGAACTTAAAGAGAGTTCCGATAATAACCAGAATCCAGCCATTATCGTTTCTGGCTCACAGTTCGTCAGAACTTCTGGAATTTTATGCAAATCGTTGATTCCCAATGGCGTTGTCGTTTTAATTTTTTCATTGAGAACGCTCTTATTTCTTTTCGAACAGCTTTCTCATTCAGAATTCCGCGTGAATCGATTTTATTATCATATATATTCCACGTCTTTTTAAACGATTTCGCGATACAGTAAGATTCAACGCCTCGTCGATCACTCGTACAATTAGAACAATTCCAATCACGTACAACACACAGCCGGAAAAAAACATAATCTGAACGACAGACGTCGAGATTCCCGGCACGTATCGAGGAAAAAGTTCCAGGAAGTAAGCGGCACTTCCGCCAATCAATGGAGACATTTTTTCAGATAAAGAAGTGCGCGATATTACCTTTGCAAAGAAAATAGCTCCATGGTAAATACTTGTTAGTCAGTAACATCTATCTCTTTAAAGAGCAAGAGTTCTATCCAGTGCCGGATTAAGCCAGCGCGGTGCCCGTAGCAAATGTAATCACGAGGCCCTAGGCTTTGTACCAGGGCCGCTTGTATGAATGACCTTTCCTTTTTTTAGCAGAAATATTGTTAATGTTTCGGCGCCCCTTCGATGAAGCGCCCCGTGTGCGGGGTCCCTTTTTGTATGGAGCGGGGCCCCCCAAAGCGCGGGGCCCGTAGCATTTGCTACTTCTGCTACGGGGCTTAATCCGGCCCTGGTTCTATCTGTAAGGTTACCGTAGTCTATAGTCACCGAAGATGTTTGTGACGAAGACCTCATGCGCGCACATCTGTATGACAAGAGTAGACTAATCGGGAACCACTTCCTAAACTTGTATCGCAAGTTCCCTCGTTATAGTTCGTATGCTCCATTCTGGATATGACATATATAACATTCGAGTTTATGTCAGTGGAACGGGAATCGGGTTGTTAACGTTTTCTCCTTTTAGCTGGATCGAATATGAGGATAGCGCGGAGCGACACCATTCTTTAACTTTAATTGCGTGCCACGTGTCTTTTTAAACAACACCCTTTTAAATGGAGTTCTATGCTCCTACAATGTGACGAACCGCGAGATCAAAGCCACTGTTCTGTCAACGATGACACTTCGAATATTCATCGCAAATAAATCGGGAAATACCGTGCGTGGTGCCAGGGAGTTAATAGACTCCCTGTGATTAAAAATCAGCGCGAGCTTCCCGGCAACTCGTTGCACGCGCACACGAAAATAAAAGTTTCCGAGTACTCGGAATTTTCCAGTTGAAAATGGCACTCGTTAAAAATTAGCCCGCCGAAATAATTTACCCGATGGCCTAGTTTTTCGCGCGGAAAAT
Organism: Lasioglossum calceatum; assembly: GCA_963966675.1. Taxonomy (NCBI): domain Eukaryota; kingdom Metazoa; phylum Arthropoda; class Insecta; order Hymenoptera; family Halictidae; genus Lasioglossum; species Lasioglossum calceatum. Next base: position 2,614,968 of record OZ016548.1, read on the forward strand.
TCGAAACAAGTTACACAATGCGACAGAACTGGAGTTGTTCGAACAACATTTCCGAAAAAGTACACGAACCAGTGGTAATTAAACTTGTTCTCATGTCGGCATTATGCAGCTGCGGAGCAGAACTACGCTTGCACTTGAACCGGTCCCGGTAAAATCGTGCACCGAGACGCAAGCACAGGTGGGAACGTCGATTTTATCATCGCTTGGTCGTTGCTCTTAGGATCCCGTCCTCAATTTCGAGCACACAACGCCGAACGAATTGTCCGCGGGAATGTCCGGCGACGTTTGATCCGATCCCCGAGCACTATCCGTTAAACAGCGACGAAATGAAGAACAATGACTGGCACATCAACGTAAGTATCGCGTCGTGCCGGAGCTCGCGTGGATCCGGTGAATTTTTAAAATCCATTTTCTCAGGAACGACCGGAACGATGCGAAAGAAGGAATTTCATTCGCCACGGTCCATTTACTTTGCCATGAAGAGAGCCAACCCCGTGCCGGACCCGCCACAAATTACGCGTCGCTCCTTGTCCCGTGTCCGTAAGTGCCATAAATCGTCGCCGCGTTTTGTAACGACGCGACGTCGCGTCGGGCCGCGGCGGTTCAACGGGGGACAAACTTTTCTTCGCGAATTGGCCACATTTGAATTCGGCTGCCTCGGAACGGTTCAGGAAAGAAGACTCGCGGGGGATATCGGTGGTTCCCGTTCCTCGTGGCCGCGGCAAAAACTCACGATTGAAATTAATGGTCGGCCGGAAGATCGGGAAAGTTTCAGGCGAGGAGTTGGCGGGGCAAAAATTCCATTAGAACTCGAGTTCGAGCCAAGTCGAGCACCGCAAGATCGTCTCCCGGTCCGGTTTTTATCAGCAGACCCCATACCCGATCTTCGCGGCCAGCAGATCGGCCACTCTCGCTTTTTCCGCGGCGCGGGTTGACCTCTAATGCGGGCCAATGCGACGCTGATTCGCGGACTCAGCAATCCGTTTATAGACGAAACAACGCCGAACGCTTTCCGAGGTCTGCGCAACGCCGCGCACCGTGCATGCTCCTGGCAGGATAAACATTGTTACCCCGCGAAACGCCTTAGGCTGCCGCGCGACGCAATCATCGAATCGCGAATGTCAACTATACAGGATCGAATGACCTGGTCATTCGCTAGGCCCGATTCGACGTCTGCAGTCGGCAGACGATGAAAACTCTAGATGCCCTCTAATTAGAAAACCTGTTAGAGCCAACGTTGCGAGCGCTATCGCCGATTTAACCCTCATCCGTCCCTCGTGTCAATTTGACACAGTTTTCATGAAATAAGTTACACTGTTCTGTTATTTGTAGATAAATTTGTCCGGAACTTGGTGACTTCTATTTTTTTAACGCGAAACATATAACTGCAAAAACCTAAGATTCAAATCAGTTAACTCATCTATTTCAATGAAAAAAGCATCGAGAAGTAGCTGTTTCACTTGTTATTTTATCAATTTTTTTTATCACTGTGTCAATTTGACACCGAGGGACAGATTCAGTTCGTGAAATGAGGGACGGATGAGGGTTAATGTACCCCGCGGAAGTACTCTTGGTCCCTGTGAGCGTACGTTGGTCAGCTGGGGTGTCGGCTATGCGTCGCAGCTCGGAATCGCAAGAACGACTTTTGTCACGCGATACCCTCCAATCAAACCGGATTTTCACCGTGGAAGTTGGGAAAGGGTATCCCGGACGTGCCGTAATTCACCTCGCTGTATGGATGACGGTAAGGAAACCTTCGGACGTTGAGAAATATAAGGCGCGAGGGCTTATCAGCTGCCAGACCAGAAGGATCAGAGAACAGAGTCCAGATGTCCCGGAATTCCTAACGACATTTAACGATTTGCACGATTCCCGACGGTCTTTCCACTCGGAATCGCGAGATAAAGGTGTCAAAGTGATCCACCAGCGTCTCCGCAAAGGAGATCACCAGGAAGACGCGACGATTTTATCGTCCGAGCGGAAAAGGTACACAACTAGAGATTCTCGTCAATGAAACCGCTGAGTGGTTTTCACTCACAAACTCGGGGACACGTACAGTCCATGCGAGATCTCGAGCGGTCAGGACTAAGCGGACTGGATAGTTGTCGTTCCGGTGGCGTGGGGTGGCCAGAAAATTCCACGGGGATTGCACTGGCGGAGATTATGTTCCTCGGTCGGTCACGGTAGGCGCGGGACGAAATTCGCGAACAAAAGGACACGAACCACGAAGAAGAGACACCTCGAGGCGCGAGAGGCCAGTCGCGAAACGCGAACCAAACCCAACTGAAGTGCGATGTTTCTGTACCCGCGACCGCGCCCCCGCCGTCTCCCTCCTACCCCGATTAAACCCACCCGCGCACGCGTTTCGCTCCGTAACTCGACTACGGGGTTGCTCCACTCTTCTTCGAGACACTGTCCTCGGTTACCATTTAGCATGCCGAATTTTTGGGGGCTTGACCGAAGAAAGTTTTCCGACGACGGGCGACGCTGCAACGAGACAAGGAACACGCGGAGAAACTGACAAGGAGAACCCCCGCTCTGTCCCTCACGGATTTAGTTCAGACTTTATAGAGTTATAGATCTCGTTCCCCTGATTACGAAAATACCCCATTATAGGCGCAGACGCTCAATAGTTTTCGAGATATTTGCAATTAAAGTTTCATTTTAACAGATTTTTAAAAAACAAAAAATATTTGTTACGCTGGGAGAATTATATCAAGAACGGAGGTACAATTTATGGCAGTACAATGCCATTAATCAGTGGACATATGATAGATTCAAAGAGGCTCGTGCAAACTTTCAACAAGTAACCACACGGGATTTGCAACAGTCGGCTCTAGCAGCAGCCAGTCAATACAAAACAGACAGTAGTAATGGATCTAGTGTTTCTTCTATAAAATAATAAGTATCATTTTCAATTAGTCTTTTAGCGAATAAAAATAGTTTATTTAAAATTTATTTAACATTGAAAATGCATTTTCCATGAAGAAAAAGGATCAAAAATGATTTACCACGAAGGGATTCGAACATCCGGGCCTGCGACGTAACAGTTCAGCTCGCTGCTGTTACGCCACACTACTGCTTGGTAAAAATCTCAACTAAACTGGGTATGTACGGTTATGAAACTTTAATTGCAAATATTAGGTGAAGTAAAAAGTTCTGAGCGTTTTTCGCGTATATAAATAAAGCGAAAAACGCTCAGAACTTTTTACTTCACCTAATATCTCGAAAACTATTGAGCGTCTGCGCCTATAATGGGGTATTTTCGTAATCAGGGGAACGAGATCTACAGGGTGTCCCAAAATTACCTTAGTTTAATGAAATGGGAGGTTCCCGAGATCATTTCAAGCGACATTTTCCTTTGCAAAAATGTTATCCGCGGCTTTGTTTAGGAGTTATTAACGAAAAACACGGACCAATCAGAGCGCGACCTAGACGCGAGTTGGCACAGTCGGCCAATAAACAGTTGGCGCGCCGGGCCGACTGTGCCAACTCGCGTCTAGGTCGCGCTCTGATTGGTCCGTGTTTTTTGTTAATAACTCCTAAACAAAGCCGCGGATAACATTTTTGCAAAGGAAAATGTCGCTTGAAATGATCTCGGGAACCTCCCATTTCATTAAACTAAGGTAATTTTGGGACACCCTGTATAACTCTGTAAAGTTTGAACTAAATCCGTGAGGAACAGAGCGGGGGTTCTCCTTGTGAGACAGTCGCGAATCTTCGCGTGAAAATTAGGAGAATGTGTACAGGCTGTATGCAAAATAACAGTTGTATACCTACCGCTGAGAGCTCACAAGACGATCCCCGAGGGGGCACAGAGGCAAGAGGGGTCTATTGTTTTGCACGACAGTAGTAGTGTGTTCTCAGTTGAGATCTGAAATGCTTAATAAAAAAAAAAAAGTAGTAATGTGTGTGTAACCGCTTCGGCCAATGGAAGACGCGCTCCTTCCAAGCTAACCAATCAGGCGCGCATTCTTGCCTACGTCACCGCATTCCTGCCAGGGATCATCTTGTGAGCTCTCAGCGGTACATACACCGTTGGATCGGTGGTGGTTTCTGAAAAAAAAGTCCTTGACCTTGATTTCGAAGGTCGAAGATGTTTTTCCTCGTCCCGATGGAACCATGGGTCTCGAGTCAACCGTTCTCTTACAAAACGACTTCAATGTTTCGCAAACGTGACTGGTATACCCAAAATCGTATAAACGCAGAGGGATAAACGTACGAATCGTATAAATCGTATAAACGTCAAACTTCGAACTGACAAACTAAACGTGTCAACCCTATGCACCAAAACTCTTTAAACAAATACGTATAAGATGCCGAGTTCTAATTAGACAGTTAGCCAACCAGACATTCACGAGCACGTAAAATGAACGTCGGCAGGAAGTTTTGTTCCAACGAGATACAGTCGCGGAATTGCAAAACTTCCAGGTTTTCGATCATTCGCGCCGTTAATCTTGGTAGAAGATTAGCAGCGGACCGAGTTTCGACGGCGAATATAGCGTCTTAAATGATAGGAAACAATTCAAATTGTTGTCTCCTATTGGATTGAATTGTTTTTTAGAAGAACTGTTCAGCTTTTTGTGGCATCGAGTATTTACTTCTGGAAATAACTTTAGCGTAGCTAGGGTATTTTTCTTTCTGAATAAAGCACGTTGACCTAGAAACAAAAGATTATGAGTTTTTAGTGGTATTTTTACACATTCTTTTTAACGGTAATCATATACAAAATTCGCACTCGTAAATACAGGTTATACAACTTCCGTTACCTGTTCGTGTACAGTAATTTTCTAGAGTAGCTTGTGCAACAGCCATTTTCATACTTCCCGTCTAAAAGTGAACTCCTATGGGTTCCATCCGAAGCACGCGCGAGTCCCGCGTCTTTGTGCCTTCGTGTTATTTTACTTTGAACAAATACTAGGTAAAAATGTTACCCAAATAATTATAACAAATTGAACAATGCAGCTAACTATTTCAAACAGAAGGAAGCCGTCGAGCACATCTCTCTCGTTACAAAACTGAACTGTAGTTGACTTAGCATGCGTAAACAAAGATATTTTATTCGCGGAATAAAGCGATCGCAAATTCGAACCCGACATGACCCGAGCAAATATTTTTTTTTTGCTGACGAACGCGAATCACAGTTTCGGAAAAATCAATAAGTTCGTCATGCTGTGTAGGTATCGCAACGTTGTTCGCGATGATTGCCTCGTGATAAAAGTGTTTACTTGAACCTACAGAGTGCATCCGAAAAGTAGTTGTACAGGGTGTTTCAAAATTATATGTCTCTCGATCGGTGGAGACGTGCTGCAAACATCGACCGCAGAACTGTCCTTAACATTGAATTAATAATAATAATAATATTTATTATATATATAAATAATAATATTATTATTATTATTATATAATATTATTATTATATATATTATTATTATTAATATTATTATTATATATATTATTATTATTAATATTAAATTATTATTACTATTATTATTATTATATACGAACCGAGGTCCTTTTATACATGGGTTTACAGACGTTTTGTATAACTGATAAAAACAAATAGAAAATAACAAAAATATGCAAAAAGAACATTAAAAAAAACAAAAAGAAGAGAAAAAAAAAGAAAATTTTCTTAACCTAAAATTTTTACATTCGATGGACAAGCGCAGAACTCCACAAATACAGGTACGATATTAGCGAATAATCTCGCGTAATTTTGTTTTGAATGCCTGTAACGTGCCATTAAAAAAATCAACATTATTGTAAAGTGTATTTGATCTCGCAATAATCCGATTTATAGGATTCATTACTACATATAAGGATTTGGATTACGCTGTTTGAAATCCTGCTCTCATTCTCTAAACACGTTCAGGTACATAAAGATTAATTTGCCTGAGGAGAGCGGAACAATCTATATTATTATTCAACAAATTAAAAATGAAGCTTTGGTCGGATACTATTCTTCGATCAGATAATGTTTCCAGGTTGACTATATTTAATATTTTAGAGTAATCACGATCAAAGATTGACATAGGATTGTTTGTCTTATATGCACAAAACCGAAGAAATTTATGCTGCACTCTCTCAAGCATGATTTCATACTTAACGCTTTTTGGAGACCATATAGTTGAAGCATATTCTAGCAGGGGTCGGACAAGGGTAATATATAGCAACCTAAGTGTATATATTTAACCCCTTGCCGTACTTTGACGAGTCTGACTCGTCGCAATAGTAAAGAAATTTCGTACATTAACGCAACGTCGGAATCCTAGACGTCGAGCACGAGATTGAATTATCTTTTGGTGGAAATTTTGAAAAGGACCGAATGGTGACGATAAGCGTTCGCAGTATCCCGCACGCGTCTCTGAATTTTCCCATCTCCCGAGAAACCTTAGATTTCCTTATCGCTTTCTCGTGCAATTCAGCCGCGTTGTTATCTATTTCTCACATCGATGTGCATTGCCTGTTCCGTTTAAAGTTCCTCGAACTCGGAAGAATCGTGTTAGACATTCCAATTCTCCCGGCTTCGGCAATCCCAGCTAATGGTCTCGTAAACGTCTTCTATTCAGGGGAAAAATTAGCCACCGTTAAAATGATCCGTGCTTATTCGCCGAATCCTATCCACACAGTTCCCGGAACCGAGGAAAGTTTCTTAAAATTCATCACGACCGCGGGAGCCCGAAACTTCCTGCGGCCGGCCGGCCGGTCTAAGCCTTTCACTAAATGAACGAACCGAAGATGAGAATCGTAATCGTCGTTATTTGCAACTGTTCTCGAGCAAAAGTTACAGAAATTAATCAAACCGCGAGTCAACTCGAAACACCGTCCGTCGACCCAGCAAAGTGCGCGTTTAATTCGCGTCGTCGCATCGCCGAGAAAAAAAATTGCATTAAAAGTTCCGAGCATCAAAAAAATCGCGAGTTGATGCTTCATTAGAAACTCTCGGCGAATGAACAATAAATTGGGGACTGCGAATTTCGTGCGCTTCTCGCGAAAATAGGTAGGGTAACTGCACCAGTGAATGGACACTTAAGAAATTGTTCAGGAATATATTTTATTTAAAAAAAAAGAATATATTTATAATAATATATTATAATATAATATAATATATTAATAATATAATATATTTTATGTAAAAAAAAAGAATATATTTTATTTAAAAGAAAAATATGTGAATTAAAGGAATCTCATATACGCCAAATGGCTTCCTATACTTCATTTGTCAAAAATAAATTGACACAAATAAAATGAAATTATTATTATTTTTCTTTATTAAACGTTAAATAAAAAATATAAAATATACCAGTTAATGAACACTACATTCTTCGTCTTAGGCTTCAAATTTGTTGAAATATACATAAACGTTCATTTACCGGTGCCCGTTTATTCACTGGTGCAGTTACCCTACGTACAATTGAAAGCTTGATAAACAGTTTTTATTTCGCATCAAGATCGAAACCAATAAATTTGAATTTCACGAATACAGAGCAAGTATGAAGGGAAGAGTATCAATACGATTTCGAAGAATAAAGTACGTTTATAATCCTCTTCGAATACATCGTCGGGAATATTTTTGTGAATTCTGCACACAATGCAGCTGTCTGAGTGGAAATGTAAAGAAACCTGCAGAGAATATATGTAGTGGGGAAGCATAAAAAGTGTACATACACTTGTCCGCCGCATCGCTGTTGGTACACAAGATGGTTCTTTCACACACGCCCTCCCGCTCCGGTGCGAAATTGTGTTTTCTTATCCTTACACTCTGCACGTAGAGTTTTATCGTAATTTCACATTTTTAAAAAGTCCTACCCGAAAACTTTCGTATCAAACGAAACGGAAGAATGCGATAAGTCAGCTGGGAATGAAACGACAGAGATCGATGGAGATGGAATCAAGATTTATCGCCCAGCTGGGGTTGGATTGTGTCTTGCACACGCGTCTGCAACGTGTACGCGGCACGCATGACAAAGTTTTCGTAGGAAACACTTCTAGCTGCCCGATAAGATGCGGCAACCCCTTTAATGAGATTCCAGAACTAATTCCCGTGGGTACATTTTAATTAGCTACGGTGCCGATGCAAATGTCACGTTGGCTTTACAGATGGAGCAGAGTGTTGTCTTCCATCAATTGACGTTTCGAGATTTATTACCGTGCAATTGTTTAGGAAAACGTGCTCGTCTGAGAATGATAACAGACAGAATCTACCTTACTCGTCGTGCTGCCTTGAAATTCTACTAGGACAGGTAGAATTCTGTATTAATATATTAGTAGACTGCGGATTTTATGCATTTATAACAAAAATGGGTAGGGTAACTGCACCAGTGAATGAACATTTAAGAAATTGTTCAGGAAGATATTTTATTTAAAAGAAAAATATGTGAATTAAAGGAATCTCATATATGCCAAATGACTCCCTATACTTAATTTGTCAAAAATAAATGAACACAAATAAAATGAAATTATTATTATTTTTCTTTATTAAACGTTAAATAAAAAATATAAAAAATACCAGTTAATGAATACTACATTCTTAGTCTTAGGCTTAAAATTTGTTGAAATATACAATAGCGTTCATTTACTGGTGCCCGTTTATTCACTGATGCAGTTACCCTAAGTTCAATTTAGAAAAGATTGGAACCGAAGAGAATTTAGAAACACCAATGTATTATTTTTAAGCCACTACAATTATTAAAGAAGAAAGGTATTTCTAAGCTAACGAACTTGGCCGTATTTTGTTTGATCTCACAACTTTTTACGGCCATAGGAACTTGGCTCCTGTTTACAGGATGTTTTTGTTGGGATTTCTAATTGCTTGCCCCTAATGGCTTCTATGATAAGTACTTATTATTTGTAGGGCTTATATTAAACCAACATCCACTGTCCGAAAGCTTCAATCTTATACAATGTATACTTACTATACTATAAGTAACTAACTAGCCGAAGCGTTATCAGGGGAAGCAAACGTTGCATCGCGTAGCGGCATTGTAACTTCTCATGTTACCAAATGAAAATTCAACCGATAACTTTTGCTTAACTTTCGTATGGATTTTCACTATCAAAAATGAGCAGGTTCAGCTGAAACAATTCTCGACGTGAAACGATCGTAGTTCAGCGACTTCGTTTTAATGTTTGATGTGTATTTGCGAGGACTAATCTCGTTCAGGGTGAACAGGCCGATCCACCGTATCTTTTATTTAGTCGCTGTTGATCCGACAACTACACCTTGTCCTGAGATAGGCATTAATTTCCCTCCGGACCGTTTGCATTTTCTGGGAATATTTCATTTTGCTCAGACTTTCGTATCTTTCTTCACACCGTGTAGTACCAAACCTCAGGAGGGGCGACGCCTCACGCATTTTTTAATAGACACATAGTTTCCTTATTTTTCTCCGTGTATGTTCACTCCGGGACGAAAACCCTCGACAGCGGGTCCTTTCAAGGAAATGCAACAGTTTTGGAACACCCAATTGCGCTAAATAAAAATAAAAGGAATGTTTCCCAAAAATTCCTAAAGAATCGACGAGAAAAATTTGAAACTGTGGTCTGCCCAAGGTGGTTCGGAACCCACCTTATAAAAAACTGTAAATCCCGTCGCGAAATAACCCCGAATAGGATTTTTAATGGATTTTAAGGACGCATTTTTTAATAGACACAGAGTTTCCTTATTTTTCTCCGTGCATGTTCACTCCGGGACAAAAGCCCTCGACGGCGGGTCCTTTCAAGGAAATGCAACAGTTTTGGAACACCCAATTGCGCTAAATAAAAATAAAAGGAATGTTTCCCAAAAATTCCTAAAGAATCGACGAGAAAAATTTGAAACTGTGGTCTGCCCAAGGTGGTTCGGAACCCACCTTATAAAAACCTGTAGGTCCCGTCGCGAAATAACCCCGAATAGGAGTTCCAAAAGCGACGTAAAATAAGGAACAAAAAAATCGACGAGAAATACGTATTCCACGTCCGTCCAAAGAACGCACCGAGTGTCCTTCTGACGACCATGTCGATATCGATCTAATTTTGAAACGAGAATCATCGCGGCCCTTGTTCTTCGGCGTCGACATTTGTCACGCAGAAGTAGCTCGTTTTCCACTCCTAGAACGCTCCTTCGGCTAAATGGTCTCAGTCAGTCAGGTGGCAGCCAATGTCTCCAGCGTTACACTTCTTTTTTCTTCGATTCGTCGCGACGCGTACACGAGGACAGGAATTGAACGGCGTCGTAAGAAGCTCGATAAACATCTAGTTCCCACCGGCAGATAACGTAATTGTGTTCGAGCAAGGTCCGGCGAGTGGCCGCAGTTGATACAGACCAATTGATGTAGAAGCGTCAACCTACAGAGAGATCAGCTGACCCGGATCAGATACCACCGAATAGAAGCTAACGGTTGATCTACTCTTTGCCCCAGCTTGTGCAAGTAAAGTACGAGTTTCGAAACATTGTCACGAGGAATTGTATCAACGATGCGCAAACAACGCTTTCGAAAGTCTCGGAAAGTGTAAATTTCTAGTGGCAATATAAAAAGAAAGAGTGGGAAAAGGTAATTTGCATTGCATCGCAAAAGAGTGGCAAGTTTATTAAATGTTGCACACAGTTCCCTTGCTTATCTTACACCGTGATTTTCTTCGCTATTTTACATTTGATTGAAACTTCACTGACGGTGTACGGAATACGGTATATAATACGGACAACTTCGTGTATACAGGGTGTCCCAAACATTCCTTCAACAGCCGGAAATGGGAGGTTCCCGAGATCATTTGAAACAACATTTTCCTTTGCAAAAATGTTATCCGCGGCTTTGTTTAGGAGTTATTAACGAAAATCACGGACCAATTGCAGCGCGACCTAGACGCGAGTTGGCACAGTCGGCCAATAGAACTCGCGTCTAGGTCGCGCTCCGATTGGTCCGCGTTTTTCGTGAATAACTCGTAAACAAAGCCGCGGATAACATTTTTGCAAAGGAAAATGTTGTTTCAAATGACGTCAGGAACCTCCCATTTCCGGCTGTTGAAGGAATTTTGGGCCACCCTGTATACAGGGTGGAACAAGGAAATACGGGACCAGACTCGATAAACTCGATGCGTGCGAGCCTTTCGAGGAATTGTACTCGGACGAGAAAATGAAATTATACAGATAAATTTAAAGATGCAGGCTGATTAATTATAAGTTAACGAGTCGCATCGGTCAGGTGCAATTTCGCTACGATGCATACCTCGGCGTGCCGCATCGAGAAAACTTTCATCGACTTCCGCCCGCAACGGAAGCGTCGCTGCAATTAACAGCGTATTTCAATATTCAATAGCGTAATATATTAACGAAATTCCTCTAGCGCCGATCCGTTGGTCTCGCTTCACCAAACGATAGATACAATATCCTCTGATTTATCGAATATCCCGCTCGTACCTCAGCTCACCAATCCTAGTCAGGAGCTTAAACCGCTATGGAACGAATTCCGCAGAGACGAGTCGACACCTGAAGCGTCGTTGTAATTATGTGTTTCCCGGGTTTCGGACCCCGATGTACGTGTAAAATTGACCCAGATAGCATTGACGTCAGCGTGTGCACATATGGTCGCTGAGAATGCAAGAAGGAAAAAAGGAGAAGCGCATGAAAACTTCTCTCCGCACGGAGATGGATGCTCGTACGATGCATCCTTATCCAGAGCGTAACAACGCTGGATTATTTTCGGATATGAAACCGCGGATGCATTATTCTTCAGGCCGAAAACGTTCTGAAAAGAACCGTTTCGAATTGTTACACAGCGTGTTCGCGGTAAATTGGACCAGTATCGTAAACCGTGAATATTCGAAAGAATAGAATGGAAGAGAAAGATTCAATATCAGATAATAATCATGTGTTTTTTAATCAAACGCACAGAACATAATTTCGAGCGTTCTCGAAGCAATCGAAGTATGTATTACGATAGTGTTTCGTATAGAACAGAGGGTGAACGTGACGATTGTTTGATAGTTGATGTACGATTAAGTTATCGAATCGACTCGGAGATCGACAAACAAACGCCTCGCGAACTTTCGACTTCGCTGACTATCCAGAAGTTCGTAGTTCAAGCTACGCGTGTACCTGTTGCATTCGTCAAAGTCTCTCTCATTTGCTCTTTTATTAAGTTTCTCCTCCCCGAGTCGAACACGCCGCTACACTGTTGCCTAATTCGTCAAACGTTTCCTTCTCTCACACATTCTTTTGTAGTTATTCTTGTCCGATGTGTGTCTCATGCGTGCTTTAATTTTAATTACCAAAGTGGTTTAATTAATATGGAAAACTCGACAGAGCCGCACCATTTATTATGCTTTCTGAAAAAAGTATGTGGCTTCAATATTGAAAGGAAATAATCCGCTGTAATCTGAAATAACTGTGATTCGCTTCAATAATGTATTTCAATTTCCAGTCGAATAAAAATGGCTTCTTTTTGAACATATTCTCCTATACCGAACGATCTCCGAGGCGTTCGATTAAATACGTTTTTTCATTCTGAAATGAAAACCTGCATTTTAATGAAGTTCCAACGCATTAAATGCTAGTATTGCATAATTAACATTGTGCGAGGGCAGCGCGCCGGCACGGATTATTAAATGAAATAATGATTATGGAATAAGCTGTAAACTAAATTAACACGGCAACGTCACGCGAGACGGTAGTGCTCTCGATCGAATTCTTTCAATTTTCCAGAGAACGTGTATTTAATGTAATCGTGTTTCTGAACGATTCGAATCTTTAATTCCATTAAATACGTGATAAATCGAACTGGTGTTCGTTCGGAATCAAAGTGATTTGTTGAACGTTTACATTTAACATGCATTTAAAACACCGCACTCGGTCCTCGGACAGTGCGCTGGAAGGGTTGATTCTAATAGGATTTTGAATCTCGTCTAACACAAGCGTTGAAGAGCTTTTTATAAAGGGAGAATACCTCCGAGGTTCCCACGTTTCCACAAAATTTCAACACAGCTGAAATGCTTTGAAGAACGCCTGCTCCTTGTCATGTCGATTATGAAATTACTCACATTCCGTAGCAGCGGATTTATTAAATGATGGCACACTCAAGCTGAACAGACGATGATAATTTTGTACAATCTTCGAATTCGGTTAACATAATTCCGCTTATCGATTTTCTATGAAGCCAGCTACTTTTCACGAACGTCGCGAAACCAGCACTGTCTCTCACGATATTGATGAAACGTGTGGAGTGTAGGTAATTAAATATCGACGATTTATTCAAAGTAGGGCGGCAAGAAATCATCATCTATGTGCATATTTAAACGGGAATTAATAGTTCGGATGAAAGTCTATCCCCTAGCTTTCTCGTTTCCAATATTTTGTAAAAGTGTAGCTACACACTATGTACTCTATGCACATCATTAGCGCACTAAATTCTAAATTGGAAACGAACTAATTGATACGAACTGCTCGATGGATATTTCTTGATGAAATACAGGCTCGTTAATATCGGACAAGATTCCTTTCATTCGGTCTAATAGCCAATGAATCGTATACAGGGTGTCCCAAAATTCCTTCAACAGCCGGAAATGGGAGGTTCCTGAGAATATTTGAAGCAACATTTTCCTTAGCAAAAATGTTATCCGCGGCTTTGTGTAGGAGTTATTAACGAAAAACACGGACCAATCGGAGCGCGACCTAGACGCGAGTTGGCACAGTAGGCCAATAGAACTCGCGTCTAGGTCGCGCTCTGATTGGTCCGTGTTTTTCGTTAATAACTCCTACACAAAGCCGCGGATAACATTTTTGCTAAGGAAAATGTTGCTTCAAATGATCTCAGGAATCTCCCATTTCCGGCTGTTGAAGGAATTTTGGGACACCCTGTATACATACATATATGGCAACATATGAATGCTTCTGCTGCATGTTCTATTATAGCATATATTATAGTAATTGTATATAGTATATGTGTATTGTATAGAAAATTTCTAATTACGTCAGGCAATTTATGTAGCTCTGTATCGACGGTATCGTCGCGCAATTTCTATTGAAAACAGAGTGGGATGATCAATCTCGTCAGTCAATTTCAGTCAAACGACCAATAATAACCGGAGCCAGCGTGTCAACGGGCGAGCGGCAAAGATGGAAACGTTCGTCATGCGTGATGCGATTATCGACGGTGATTGTCAACATCACCTAACCCGACGCAGCGGTGTTCCAGTACCCTCACTCTAATTGACGCTTTTGATCTTCCGAGTGACACCACCTGTCCATAGATTCTCTAAACCGGACGAAGACAACGCGCGCAGTCGTTTCAATACCGGATAATACGGTTGTTTAGCAACAACACGGGTGCGCGAGGCTGTAGACTAAACATACCGACTACAATGTATACAGCAGTATCGAGAGTCATCAGCGTATCAGCGATACTCACTGTTCGCTGATTACACTGTCCAACAAATTTCAACTTTTTTTTTGTATTTCGATTCCCACTATGCGATTCTTGTAGAGTTTTTCGCGCTGATTCCGAATCTGGCCTTAATTTTTCTCCTATACGTACAGTTTTTGAGAAAATGGAGTTTAAAAAAAAGACATATTTTTCAACTTTGAACAAATATTGTGATGTTATTATAAAAGATATTGAATTGTTCTTTACAGCAAAAGATTCCTTAGACTTTCCCGAATACAGTGATATATAATATTAATGCATTATGATTGTTTAAACATGTTTAAACAATCATTAAAGACGGAGAGACACCACTTTCGCACCAATTTTTGACGATATTTTTGAATTTATCTAAAAAAATAAGGGTCCACCGGAAAATCGAACTATACCACGCGATAGAGCAGACTTTTATCTTGAGAAACCCCCTCTTGAAGTTTTTGCGAAATCGACGTTTTTACCGAACCAGAAAGCAAAATATCTTCGCCCGACATGAATTGCGGCCAGTGGCGCTCACACTAGAACGGTCGTTCGCCGCTCCGTATCCCGTCGCGCGCTGTATCCCGTCCCGAGCGCCACTGGCGTCAACGCGTGTCGGGCGAAGATCGGTAATTACCGATTGTAAGGTCCGAGGCGTGACTATCCACGAAATGATCGGTAAACGCCGGTAATATTATTATTATTTATTTTTATTATTATTTATTTATTATTATAGACGGACCGAGGTCCTTTTACATAAATGTTTACAATAGAAAAGGATAAGGGACTATACGCATAATAACAAAGAATAACAAAGAAGGGACGTGCACAGAAAATAATGGTACAAACGATATGGTATTATCCTATAATCCTGCGTAATTGTTTTTTAAAATTGTGCAAAGACTCAGTAAAGAAATCAATACGATTATAGAGAGTACTAGAGTCTGCTATGATGCGATTTATTGGATTAATTAATCCATAAGTAGATCTGGCTTTAAGTGTTTGAAATCCTGCCCTAGTTCTCAATATATTGAAATATTGAAATTCTGCTTGTGCGATAAAATTTCATCCTTTTGCAAATTAAATTCAACTGATCGGAACATGGCTACAATGAAGATACATATCTACACACAGTTTTCGTACTGTTACGAGCCGAGGGCTGGCGGATAGACGTGGCCGAGGTTTGTTCGTGCTGTTATGCCGTGAAGAAGGAAAGGATGGGGTTCCCTCGAGAAATAATCCTTTATCTTCTTGATGACTTGAAGTTTATTGGGTAGGCCAAATTAACAGATTGTTCGCGAGAAATCGCGCTTTACAGAAATTATACGTTCTTACAGCATAACTGACGGCTCGGAAGTGAACCCCACTCAATGAGAGGGTTCCTTATACAGGTGTCCGAAAATTCCTTCAACAGCCGGAAATGGGAGGTTCCTGACGTCATTTGAAACAACATTTTCCTTTGCAGAAATGTTATCCGCGGTTTTGTTTAGGAGTTATTCACGAAAAACGCGGACCAATCAGAGCGCGACCTAGACGCGAGTTGGCACAGTCGGCCAATAGACAGTAGGTCGCGCTCTGATTGGTCCGTGTTTGTCGTTAATAACTCCTAAACAAAGCCGCGGATAACATTTCTGCAAAGGAAAATGTTGTTTCAAATGATCTCAGGAACCTCCCATTTCCGGCTGTTGAAGGAATTTTGGGACACCCTGTATAGATTCTTTACAAGGATCTTTGATATACTGTAAAATGTGTCACCGGACACGTAACTCTGCCGTTCCTTGTCCAGCCAAACATTTGAGTCAGCTTTTGGGTGAAAGGCGAAGATAAAGTTTGTTTGGAATCGTCGTGAACTAGCCGGTGCCTGTTTCACCACCGGGTCGTCACTAGGTTAGGAGAAAGGGGTAGTCGTGGACTAGCCGATGTCTGTTTCACCACTGGGTGTCACAGGATTTCGGGAAGGGTAAGGTATTTGGAAAATCAGCTCTCGCAACTTTATAAAGTATTACTGATAAACCTCGAGCGGTAAAGGTTCATCGATATGGGTGAATTGCTAGCTACTGGAGTTTAAAGGATGTAGGAATGATATTAAAGACTCTCAAATATCAAGAGTACAATATATTCTATAATAAAGATGTTGGAAATACACTTGTAATGTGTAGTATGATTCGCGGAAGCTAATTCCCGAGCTCTCGGTTTTGACTTGTAAAAGGTTGAATTTGATTTGCAAGAGGGTGAATTTGGAGTGCGAAACCTGTATCGATATATGTATTCTGATGCAGCAATCGATTTGGTATCGATAGAAATGAAGGAAACTCGTTGGGACTTTGTTGAACTTTCGAATTGGGTAGGATTAGAGCAGGTGTCGAGCAAGGAGACAATTCCAGGTTAGAGTTCTGGTCGACTAAACCAAGTAATCGATTCTTTTCCGTCTCTACAAAGTCTCTCGAGTTCCGTGCTTTTATCCGAAAGTTCCTCGGGGACTAATAATTGGACTTCCTCGCTTTATAAGCCAATAAAGTCCACAAACATCTCCAAACGTCGAAGCTTCGCGTAGCCGAAGGAGATTACAAGTTGTGATCTCGTTAAGAACACTCTAGTAGAAGGGATGAATCATCGTCTACCGAGTTAATAATCCGTTGTGATCCGTCTTTATCGGTGGTTGGTGCCGTTGGACCGGTTCTCTGCCGAAAACCGATCAAAATACTCGAGATACGTACTTCTACCAGGGGCGTGTTAAATTTACACGATGCCTACAATGATTGCTGGTGAAATAAATCCAAAATATATACTGTAGTTAATCCTGAAGAAAAAGAGGTACTTTCGTCGGCGTAAAAATCTTTACATTAGCTGTCGCTAAACTTGGTAGGCGATCCGAGTAGATTTGGTAAACTTGAATAAGCACATAGTAGTTCTAGCTAAGCCCTCGAGGTATCAGTCGAAATTTTCGGAGTGTCACAGGCTTATCAAACCTAAAACAATTACCCTCTGCGATGTAAATTCCAGGTGATTGGTCAAAGGCGAGAATTAACATCCCGAATGAAGTGCTCTCATCAAGAAAGCTGGAAATTATGCGTGACTAGATGTTAAGGTACTTGCTGAACGTCATTAGGAAGCGACAGGAAATAATTAACTCTAGTATGAACGGGAACCGTTCGCACAATCTCATTTCATCCAAAAAAAAAATGGAGAAATAATGAAACACTAACGAAATAATCGGACGATGAGAATATTACATGACGACACGATCAAAATATGTGTACGAACGGCCGCGGCCGAGCTTTCGATCGCAAGCCACGGACGCATTCGCCATGGAAACGATCCCGGTATCTCATCCACAATAATTGGTCCCCGTCGGTAATTTTCATTAAACGTACGACAGTAATTGCCGTGGGTCACGATTGGTAGAAACGTTCTATCGATCGACGCTCGGATAAGAGGGTGGTGGTCGTGCGTAGAACGGAACAAAAGAATAACCAAAAAAGGAAACAGTTACTTGCCGCTAATTAATCGCTGTTGAGAGCGTCGGGGCACGGTCGAGTTCGAACGCCCGATCTTCAAGAGAACGGGACAGGAAATTCGACGAGGAACGAATCGGTAAAACCGACCGGAATGCCGGGGTTCCGCTTTTTGCCCGGCCAGAAATCGAATTGTGGGTATCTGCGGTTATTTCCCGTCGATTAAACGGCACAATGGCTCGAAATACGGTAACAATCTTCATAGTTCACGGGCCCTTCCTCGTGTTCAACGACCGCGCGTTAAGAGACGGACGGTTAGCGAGGGTGCAGGGAGGTGTTCAATTTTTGATCAACTAACCTTGATGGATCCGCACATTGGCGCTAGCGATAGCGATAACTCGAACTGAGGTGGGGGACAAGCGGATTTCCCGCGAGTGGCATCAATTCACGAAGGGAAACGATGGAGAAATATTGAATCCGATTCGAGACGCAATTGGAGGAATTCCTGAAATCACCTCGGAAATCAGTCCCTTCGAGGAAGTGGAACATTTTTGGGACAACCCCGTATCGTATACCAAAAGTTCCAGATTTTCGGGGGTAATCGCGAGACAGGTAGCACTCCCTTGCGGGAGAAGTTCAGAAATTCACTCCTAGAGACTACACTGGTTCTATTAAAGGAACCCCTAAATCAATTGGGTTGAAACGAATTACAAGATTCGGGGAGCACGGAACAAATATAAATTCCGAGGGAGGACTGGATTAATAAAAGTTAGAGCGGCTAAATTGGCACAGTCTCTGGGCCGCGCCGCGCCGCGCCCCGTAAGACCGAAAACTAGGGCAAGTGTTTGAAAGGAAGGGCGGTGTTATAACGTCCGCGACGTTGTACCTGTTCAAACCAGGCGCTTTCCACGACGTCAAAGATGAACTATCAAATTGAGGCAGGGCAAAGAATCCGTTAGCAATGCCGTAACGAAATAGTTCTGCCTTTGAACCGCGTTCCACCGGCGCCGGCTCTAAGGCATTATTCAAATGCATTGCACGATCCTCGTCTTACGACCCACCAACAACCTGCATAAGTGAAATACCCAAATATTTTTATTATACTCTATTCAACAGTGTAAGGACTCTGTACAGGGTGATTCCGGGAACTGGGACAAGTCACTGCTCTTTTTATGTGTTTAATAATACGTCCTAACTTCCTACGACCTTACTTTTTATGCGGATGCACCGATGCAACCCAATTGGTTTTGTTAAACCAGTCGATCCCTTTTATTCCCCTACGTATAAAAGTACTAGCCGTAACTGCCAGTTTAGTTCTTTCTACTAACAAGTAACACTACCCAACTGGTACTCACTGATTTGAATTAAATTTAACGTACTTATTAAACACCGAAAAATATTAAACGCGTGTCATTTTGTTTCGGCTAAATACGCTTTTTAGGGGTAGAAAGCCACAAACGTTTCCACCTCCAGAGGTTGAGGGGTGCTCTCTACCCCTAAAAAGCGTATTTAGCCGAAACAAAAAGACACGTATTTAATATTTTTCGGTGTTCAATAAGTACGTTTTCCATTCAAATCAGTGAGTATCAGTTGGATAGTGTTACTTGTAAGAGGGAAGAATTGACCCAGCTTTATTGAAAAAAGTTGCTGCGTTTTGCTGGAGCATATTTATCGATACACCACCGAGCCTCGAGAAGGTAGTAACAACTTGGTCCTCCGCGTGATACCAGCAATCGAGACGCAGTGATATATTTGTCCAATTATCGTTATCGATTCTCACACCTGCAGGCGCGACAATTCATACGAATTTGTGACACAAACGGTACAGCTGACGTCGCATTAAAAAGATTGATAGTAAGATCGTACCGGAATATCGAATGAAAATACCGGTATCGCGTCGAGATTATTACCTTCGACAGATTCATACAACGCGCGAAAACTTTTGCTGACGCCGGATAAGTAGCACGAACCTACCGATTTCAGTATGGACAAGGAAACTGCTGGTTTTCAATTCGCCAGCTCTTTCGGATATGTGCACATATGTACAGGTCCAGATTAAGATTTTTCGGTTCGCGTTGTTTTCAAGCAGAAACAAAGGATACTTCAAACACACTTCAGAAAAAGAATGTCCAACGGTGGACACGTGACGAATCGTCCGCGGGAATAATTAACATCTCACGTGTAACGACAATGTATCGGAATTCTGTTCCTCTTCTTTATTTTTTGTTGCGTTGACAGACTGTGCACAACGCGGTCGCATATTTCACAACGAAAACAAGCCCGAGACCGTCGGCGGCGACCGCGTCGTGACGCAGAAAAATGGGAATGCAGAAGTCGTTAGCATGAAACAGAGATCATTTCCGGTTGTGCTCCATCTCGCTCGCGAAGAATATTCGGATAATGAGTATTCGCGTCCGTAATGCTTGCGGCTGATCTAGTAAATATATTTTTAATACGCGCGTTGCCAATTCATTCTCGTTTTCGCAACTTGTATTCGGAAAAGAAGTCTGTCCTCCGCTTAGAATTTTAGAAAGTCCGTCGCGGCCAGTGTCGCCAGGTCGAGAAAATCGAGGGGAATACAAGTACCCCCTCTCTGGTGACCAGTCCACTCTACAGCACGGGGCACCGTGGTCCGTGGTCTACGGCCGAGTGATGCCCACTTGGACTCCGACCGATTGGACACGTCCCGATTGGACTGTCCCGATTGGACGCGTTCCTTTTGGACTCCGTGCCGATTCGACTCGTGCCGTTTGGACGCCGTGCCGATTGAACTCGTACCGTTTGGACGCCGTTCCGATTGAACTCGTACCGTTTGGACGCCGTGGCGGTTGGATTAGTTATTCTCTTTTGTAAAAACACGTTATATCCTCACACACAAGAAACACATAAAAAACCACATAAAAATTTAAATTCAGATCCAAATTTAATAGATTCCAAATCATATTTAACTATATATTTCCCAGTACAATATCACCATATGTAGACTTCGAAAAGCAATGATTATAAAATTCGCGGCGTCCAACGATTATAAAATTTCCGGCGTCCAAACGTCACGAATCCAACCGCCACGGCGTCCAAACGGTACGAGTTCAATCGGCACGGCGTCCAAACGGCACGAGTCGAATCGGCACGGAGTCCAAAAGGAACGCGTCCAATCGGGACAGTCCAATCGGGACGTGTCCAATCGGTCGGAGTCCAAGTGGGACACCCCCTCTACGGCCTACGGTCTTGTTAGTGGGGGACGTTGGAGTGTGCGCATGGTGCTGGAATGGGATAGTGGAAGGGGAAAAAGAGGGGAATGTGTGAGCTCCGTTTGGAGCTCATCTGGCGACACTGGTCGCGGCAGATATAGAAGACAGACTTTCTTTTGGAACGGCTACCCATCGACTCTGCGAACCAATCTGCAGCAGAACCGAAACATTTCAAGTAATCGTTCAATGAAAATTTGATTGGGACTTGAGAAAAACCGAGAAACAGACACGCGTTCTCGTATTAATTTCTACACTTGTGAAACTACGATCATTCGATCGGAAGGGCTTCCTTCCGGTTGAGTGTCGGCCATTGGACTCGTGTTTGCTTCTTTCTAATCGATTACCCCCGTCGATTAACTTGGTCGACCGTCTGCACCTAATTTCGAGATGGAATCGAGCCTCTATCGGTGTTTATAACCGTATCTGAGATCGTGGTGTGATGTCAATCGGAAAATCAAGAGTCATTGATTTTCGTGAAGCAGCAAGGGCCTCTCTCTGGTACCTCGGACGATCTCAAAAGAAAGGTGCTGTTTTCCAGTTGATCGGATGTTAAAACCTCATCAATAAGGGAGAGTAATTCTGTCCAATTACGAACCGTAATTGAAATTTTAAACGTGATTGTCTCGAAAACGCGTGTTTGTATCGTTATTCTCTACAGAAATGAATTCTCGTCGAGACGTAGACGCTGTTGTAGAGGTCTTAACGCGTTGTGTATCAATGATACGGATCTAGACGATAACTTCCGCGTGATCGGTCCCGAGGAAACTTCATTCCTTGAAGATTATAGTTAAATAGAGGAAAGTTCGGTCGCTAGCAAAGGAGTGGTAAAACCCGTAAAGCGTAGACCAGTTTACGCGAGCGAGTTGGAAAGTCCCAAATGGCTGGGTATACCGCGTCGATATCATTCAGTTTCCACTGAAAGAAATGGGGAAAGTTTCCTTTTTCAAACAGCCGGGATTGCTTCTTCCGGTTAGTAGTTCGGGGGACCACGTTCTTCGGCTTGATATCAGTGATTTAATTAATGCAATTACAGGAAGGATGGAGACGCGGCTCCGGTATCTCGAGGAGCAATTGCAAAGAAGGGAATCGGAAGTCTCCGAGCTGCGTACGACTCTCCGCGAAGTCGGCGCTAAATTCGTTCAACTCGAACAGGCTTTTAAAACTAACTTGCGGCTACAGGTTAGGCGGGAGGCTCGGTTAGATCGTTTGAAACTCGAAGGTCAAGGTAAATTCTAACAATTAACGTAGAAAACCAATCATTTTTTTATAATACCGTTTGAACATGCGAGCATTAAACGTGCATACGAAATCTACTTGTTCGGAGGTATAAATGCCAATCGCACATTTATCGATGATGCGATACGAGTAAGTACATGTAAATATCTGATCACGTAAGTGGGTACTTATACCGATAATTGTACGGAAGAACGGGACGCGTTGGGGCATCAAATTAGTTTTGCATATCGAGTCGGTATGGAATACGGAAAGAGAAGTACGCGAAAATTCAGCATTCGTCGTTCGATTCGCTCATTTTTCCCCCTCGTTAGACGACGGTGAATAATAGGCCACTCTCGAGAATTTCCATCGAGTCGCATTGCTCGAACATGAGATAAGTTCCGCTCAACTTGTTAACGCTAAACAGGTGCGCGCTTACACGATACGTCTTCGAATTACCTCGATCGAATTACTTGGAATATTAACAGGAGATCTTCGTTCCCGTTGCGCGCGGAAGCTCCATAAACCCCCGCGTCTCGTGAATTTTTTAATGTGGTTGAACGAAACGGTAAAAAGTCAAATACCGCTACGAAAAGATTGAACATTTTCGTCGATTCTGGTTTCGGTGACTTTTCCGGATTTACCTCGACGACCCTGGCTGTCCAGGATTAAACATAATTCTTCACGTCATCGGGAACAATTCTGCTTGAATATTCAAGTTTGAAATCTAGGAGCTGTAGAATAAGAAACGTCGACTTTATGCACGGAAAGATGATATTTTTCCGAAAGTTCGATTACAAAAAGGAAAAGAAATTTCCATCGGAATTTACGTTGAGATAATGATGGAAAAAAATGAGAAATTAAATGAAACTGATACCAGGCTGATTCTTTCAGAGCTCCGTACATTAAATGGCGATGCCTCGCAAACCAGAACAGAATTGAACTCGAGACTAATGAATACGATCATCGAAAGGGATCATTGGAAAAACACTTTCCTACAACAAAGAGAATTCGTCGCGAGGTACGTCGAACATCATTACTATTAAATTCTGCTGCTCTGTCGCTCCCTATTCATAGTCTGTAGAATACCTTATCTGTCGCAGAATATTCATAATTTATTCATAAGTTACTATAATTTATAGACATCGTCCATCCTGTGGACTATGGAGCGTCTTTCCGCCAGTTATGAAACTGTCCTGTTTCTTATTTTCGGTCCTGCAACTCGAGAATAATTTATTCGCGCTTCTTCATCTCACTTTCAAGTCTCGCAATTACCTCGCGAAATTTCTTCGTTACAACACGCGTATAATTAACTCCGCCTTCTCTCAACTCTGCAGCTACCTCTGGTATGGGCTATCCACTGATTTATAGTATTTCGAGGCGGTAGAAACAAATTCCGAGACGAGTAGATAAAGAATGATGTAAAGAAAATTGCTAAAATTTGCACCCAGAGCATTCTTAGCACCTGAAATTTCTTCATCAACGAGCAGACTAATTGGAAGAGGTCTTGTACTTGGGCGCATTCAATTCCCGCGCGGTCTCTTCGGTAAAGGCAGCCGTTGTCCAATTTGCATCCGGGTCCACGGACCCGTATCACGGATTTACAACGTTGTTTGTCGGGCAAACGTAAAGAGAACCAGATGCTATCGATAAACCGTACCTGGAGCTTCGTCGTCTATTTTCCCGAACCCCACTTCTTCCACGTCGATTTACGCTCCTTCGCGGAGCCTGCAACGAAACTTATGGGATCAAACCCCGCGCGCTTTCATCCTCGAAATTGTCGTCGATTATTTATCGGGAATGATCAATAAATCTCTATGATTGATCACGGCGAGAAGAATCCATTACAGGCACAGGTGAAAAACTTAAAAACCGTGGATTTTACTATTCAAAAACATAATCCTTTCAATAAACTAAGTAAGTCTCTGTACATCGCTGAGTATACAACCACTTGCGCGTACCGAAACGCACAGCCGAGCTGAAGGAAACTGCCAATTTATGCTGTAATCTCCGATAACGACATACTTCGAGCACCACAACATTATTAACAACCTGATATCGCAGTGTTTCCTACAACTCCGCTAAACACATTCCCGGATTCGCGTCGTTAGCAACACCACAGTCTAGTGTCCGCTATTAATTCTCCAGACTGCGCCCGAAAATTCGTTCTCATTTCAGTGGTGAAAATAGTGAGAACCGGCACCTGTAGAAGAGCGCACGTCAAATCCGTAATACCGAACTTGTAATTATTACAGCAGATTTTATTCCAGCGTTCACGAGCCGCAAATCAAGCTGGCCATCGTTTTTATTATCGATAAGCATCAAATTTCGTAGCGGGGTACCGGTGTGTAGAGATATATTGGCTCAATTGTCACACGATCAGCAGAAAAACCGGATGATTTACCAGCGATCAATGACAAGCTGCGAACACGGTTGCAACGGCGATGCCCGAACCGCGTAAACGTCGGTTCCGGTGACAGTGAATTTATCGTTCCACGATCCACGTTACGTGACGCGATGCCGATGACCGCCGTACCCTTTGCCCCCCTTTGCACGCGTGTAAATTTCACTTGTAATTCGGCGAGCACGGTGGACGCGGTACGATCTCGATCGAGCTTGCAGATATGTCTGAAAAACTCTTAGGCAGCGAGTCGTGTTACGGTAACGTGTTAAGGCGGTAGGACCCTCAGAAATCTAACTAGAAACTTACTAGAATCTTACTAGATTTCGTGTCGAAACAAGGGTTTGCGGGAATACGTTTGTTGTCCTTATTTGAGCAAATTTTGAGCTTCACAAAGGTTCATTTGATAGAGGAAAGTCCATCACATCCGGGGCTGGTCATCACAGCAGTCGAAAAAGTCTTTAGTGGCAGAAAAATACATTGGAATCTGCGGGTATTTTTCCTCGATTTTTCCTCTACTTTGGACACTCATATTATTATATGTATGTATACAGGGTGTCCCAAAATTCCTTCAACAGCCGGAAATGGGAGGTTCCTAACGTCATTTGAAGCGACATTTTCCTTTGCAAAAATGTTATCCGCGGCTTTGTTTAGAAGTTATTAACGAAAAACACGGACCAATCAGAGCGCGACCTTGACGCGAGCTGGCCCAGTCGGCCCGGCGCGCCAACTGTCTATTGGCCGACTGGGCCAGCTCGCGACTAAGTCGCGCTCTGATTGGTCCGTGTTTTTCGTGAATAACTCCTAAACAAAGCCGCGGATAACATTTTTGCAAAGGAAAATGTCGCTTCAAATGACGTTAGGAACCTCCCATTTCCGGCTGTTGAAGGAATTTTGGAACACCCTGTATAAGCATAATCTCGTTAGCGTCATGACCAGTCCCGGATGTGATGGACCTTCCTCTTTAGATTGAGCCCTCACCCAGCCCAAAATTTGCTCAAATAAGGACAACAAACGAATTCCCGCAAACCCTTGTTTCGACACGAAATCTAGTAAGATTCTAGTAAGTTTCTAGTTACAATATCGAGGGTCCTACCGCCTTAAGCATACGCATACGTAGAGGCTTCAACTTGAAGTCTTCGAGAGAAGTGCCGAATGATCAACCACACCGAAACTGGAACATTTAATTAGAAGATACAGGTCATTCCACACCAACTGATTACAATTCACACTCGAACAACTGATGTGTTTCTGTTGGAAACGTTCCGACTTCTCGATATCGATTAACGCAAGAAAAACAGATATCAAAGAGAACCAAAGACTGCGGTCCAAGGCGATTCGACTATCCGAGCTGATTCAAGTTTCAAGCTGTTCGAAGTACCTCTCGGTTGTTTCAGCTCAAGCAGAATCGAGTTTTAAGCCGCTCGTAGAGATCGGAATTAGTTTAACCATTTCGAGTCTGTAGTATGTTCGAACATACTAGAATCGGCTTGACTATCTTCCGGTAGCGTAGGTACTGAAGTGGACTATCAAGCCTAGGTGTCGGCGAGGCAAATGAGGGATCATTGAAAACGGAGGGTGGTTGAATCAGAGTATCCGGAGAGCCTAACGAAGTCGTAGGGCTAAGCTGTCCCAAGGGCAGCGCTCGTAATTCTTCGCTTCAGAAGTAAATTATTTTTAACATGTCCAAGAAGCGGAGTGAAACGAGTAGCAAAATGTTATAACAATGTGGGGAGCTAGTCTGGATCTAAATCACAAAATTTAGGTGCTTCATAAGTCAAGAGAGATTATAGAAAGTGGAATGCGGTCGGGAACCATTTCGCTGCGATCCGATCTTATTCTCAAAGTATCTTTGCATAGCGCATACAATGCGTCAGCCAGTTGGAGGAGGGTACAGGGCCGGAT
Organism: Lasioglossum calceatum; assembly: GCA_963966675.1. Taxonomy (NCBI): domain Eukaryota; kingdom Metazoa; phylum Arthropoda; class Insecta; order Hymenoptera; family Halictidae; genus Lasioglossum; species Lasioglossum calceatum. The sequence continues at coordinate 2,641,567 of OZ016548.1, forward strand.
TAAGCCCCGTAGCAGAAGTAGCAAATGCTACGGGCCCCGCTCCATACAAAAGGGGCCCCGCACACGGGCGCTTCATCGAAGGGGCGCCGAAACATTAACAATATTTCTGCTAAAAAAAGGAAAGGTCATTCATACAAGCGGCCCTGGTACAAAGCCTAGGGCCTCGTGATAACATTTGCTACGGGCCCCGCGCTGGCTTAATTCGGCACTGGGAGGGTAGTACTATGAGATGGCGCTGTCTAACCTAACTTTTGATGTTCTATAAGGTAAACAGTACAGGAGAGACACATTGAGATTGGAAATTTTATGCGTTATGCGTGCAGTAATACCAGTCCAAGCATCCTCCACTTTCCGATATCGATTTTTATAGTTTTTCGGAATCTAGCGATACTTGCAACAGGCAAGATTTAACACGTTTCGAAGCGACGCGTTGACATATCGTTGACAATCAATTTGTGGAATTCTGTTTATTCGTACTATTTCACGAGGTCTGCTTACAGTGCGGAAACGGAATTGCGGGTGGGGAGTGAACACGAAGACAGTTTAATCTGTTTCAGTTTTCGTTGGACAAGCTGTTCCGACAGGCAACGTATATTGCTAATTGGTACAGGCTATCTACGCTAAACCGTATGTTACGTGGACTGTGAGTATTGTAAAAATGGATGTGGACCTAACATTCGACTATACGAATTATTATAAAACCCACCGTGATCGTATTTATTAAACGATTTAACGAAACTATGGTTCGGAAGTTTATCCAATGACTATTCACGACCCAACAGGTTTAGCTGAACGTGCCAGTAGTATCGAAATCGATGAAAATGAAAACCTATTTCAACGCGAACAAAATCGAATATTTTAATCTTCTTTGTTCGGAAGCATTTCGAGCGGGCGTTCTCGCATCGCGCTGCAATGCGAATCAAATTAATTTATCGTGACTGAGATGAACGATGGAACACGCCGTTATCTCCCCGGCTATATGTGAGTTTCACTGATAGCATATTCATGCACGCGGATGCTGTGTTTCTACACGGGAGAGGCAGCAAACCTCGTTTCCACAACCTGCGTGTTATGTCAGGATGCGTTCAATCTCCTGTTGAAACACTATTCAATTTTACGGATGTTCCAATTGTTGTTTTTTCAAATGAGTGATACGACGTGTGCCGCACGCTCAGCACTCGATTTGTCACCGCGATGAACACTTTCGTTGCCCCAGAAAATGAAAGGGTTGCTTCTTTTCAAATTGGACGAAACAACCTGGGTTTATCAGATGTTAGAGGGATTAGCTTATTACTGCTCGGAATTTCGAAGAGAAATGGTCATTTAGTGTTAATATCCTTTTCCTTGACGTATCTCGAAACAAGAAATGCATGACTTAGACCACTTTCATAACTACGTTATTCAGTATACAGGGTGTCCCAAAATTCCTTCAACAGCCGGAAATGGGAGGTTCCCGAGATCATTTGAAGCAACATTTTCCTTTGCAAAAATGTTATCCGCGGCTTTGTTTAGGAGTTATTAACGAAAAACACGGACCAATCAGAGCGCGATCTAGACGCGAGTTGACACAGTCGGCCAATAGACAGTTGGCACGCCGGGCCGGCTGTGCCAACTCGCGTCTAGGTCGCGCTCTGATTGGTCCGTGTTTTTCGTTAATAACTCCTAAACAAAGCCGCGGATAATATTTTTTCAAAGGAAAATGTTGCTTCAAATGATCTCAGGAACCTCCCATTTCCGGCTGTTGAAGGAATTTTGGGACACCCTGTATATTCAGTAACGTGTTCGCGTGTGTGAAATATGCCGAGTTATAGAAATCGGCAAACCGGTCTAACGGCATTATTCCTGCGAGCAGAGTTATAACGTTGCATACGTATAGCGAAAAATGAGCGCGAAGACGTAGGCAGCGAAGTGGCTGGGAAAACTGGGCGGAGAAACTTTTCGAAATTTGACTCTCGACAAAAGTCGGAGGTGGCAGGCAGCAATGGGAGAGACTGGAAAAGTTGCTTTTAAAAGTTCCGACAGTGCCATAAATCTAACAAGTTCCAACCGAATTTCGCCGTTTACCCAGCACCGTTACTCCTTATGCTAATACGTGCCAGAGATAAATGAATTTATACTCCTGACTGGTGAATCCTGGGATTCTAATACAATGACGAGCGCCTTTCCCGGCGACACTGTTACGGTATTAATTGCCCCCGGCCTGACCACCCGTGACGCGAACGCGCAATTAAAACCGTGATTATTAAAGTCGTCCTTTGATCGAATTTGAAATGCAAAGTCATAATACGGATCTTCTCTACGGATCAACTTGAATCTCCCATCAGACCAAAGTGACATTAGCATAGTATTACGCTAATGCTGTATTATTGGTAGACTGCGGATGTTTATGCAAAATAAAAAATTCTTGCGTTGATTGCAAAGCACGGGAGCCAAATAAAAAATGTTTATCGAGCTTGATTTTCTTATTCAGCTGAAACTAATACAGTAAAAGCTCCTTCGTTGTCCAAAGGCCGGGGGTTTGAGCGGACAACGACCGTGCCCGGACACTATTTTTGATTTATGACTGCGTCTTTAGTGAAACGGCTAGTTAAATGACAAAAAAAAAGCATTCGCAGTCAAAAGCAGTCAACTGTCTGGCTTTAGAAAACTCCTTATTTCCTTGCCATATTCCTTTCCTATTGTTCTCCGTTCTGCGCGGGTCTAGAGTCTAGAGTCTAGAGTCTAGACAGTCCTGAGACACATCTGGCGACCAGATCCACGCAGGCCTAATCCTCTCGTCGACAGGCAGTGGAGTGGGTAGGCACTGGACAACGATCGTGCCCACGATTCAGGACAACGAAGGAGCGATCACTGCACACCGATGTCCTTAAATCTTTTTACTATGTCAACTGCTTTAAACTGTACGCACCCGTTTTTGTCATAAATGCATAAAATCCGCGGTCTAATTATATTGGCCAAGTTAATTCCGATAATTCTTTTGGTTGTATATTTTCGTCGATTTGGGATTCGAGTCAGAGAGCACACGCAGGTCGATCTCGCAAGTCTCGTTCGCGTCGTTCCAAGACCGAGCGATTGCCGGCGTCGACAATGGAATTTCCCTTAAGATGTCTTCTCACCTTGCTCGGTAGTTCGAAAATACGATATCGAAGCGACGATATCCTCTGTTGTTGGAACAAAGCGCGAATTCACTCGCGGAATTTCAAATCATCGAACGTGTCGTTCGTCCACGATACTGCAGGGACACCCGATAAGCGCCGATTCGACTGGGAGCGTGTTTCACGATTAAATTCTGCATATTGTACAAGCTGATCTGCATTCGACGAAAACAAAACAGGCTCGCACCAAATTTTCTCGCTAATTAAAGAAAGACACCTACGTCGCATTTGGCATTTATGGAAACGCGCCGCTGGATTTCGTAGCGAAGTCACTCACAATGAGCCTGTAAAAGGATTAACACAGCTTTGGGGAAGTCGAGGAGGATGTTTCGCGCTTAACTGCACACGCGTACTAATTTCGCCGAAGATTGCTTCCGAATTTTATTTATTGTCGCGTGTACAATCACCCTGCTAAATCTGGTCGGAATTGCCAGATTAAGGCTAGTCTCCCCTTCTACGACGCTATTCCCCCACGCCTAATTATCAGCTTTATCAGATTGTTCCCATATACGTATAAATATCGACTTTCGGCTGAAACATTTTGATTTTTACACTTCACACGTTTTCTACGAATCAATAACTACGCGTTTTTCCTTCATCGACCTTTTCCACAACTTTCTCATCATTCTGCTAGAGAACATCTAGAGAAGAACATCTTACTTCGACTCTTTACGCTTGTGCATACAATGTTTGCAGATTTATGCAATACTACAGCTTGTATGTGCGTGCAGATGCTTGTTTTACCGCTCGCCGAGACTACAATCGCGCTGATGAACGTGGCTTTCGTATTGATTTACAAAGAGCGAATGTAATCGAATTGCCTCCCTGATGAGTGCATTCACCCGTTATTTCGAATGGAGTATCGTTAAAAATTCTGCGCGAATTTTTCACCTTCGAAATGACCAACAACAGAGGAAAAAAACTACAGTTTTAATCATCGCAGATTGGAAACCTACATAGTCTATTCCATTTGCGACGATTGAAAACGTATCGTTCGTACTCGTCTTCGACGCCGCAAAAAAAAGAACACATCTATTTCGGCTGTTAATTGTCGAGGATTTAATTGGATCATCTCGCTTCCGGTCGAGAGCGATACACGGTAATGGCAGGTACAAGTTTCGCGTTGGTCCACAAGTAAATCGTGCCAGACGCGATTGGTTGCGCCTCGCGGGAAGCTAAATTCGAATCAAAAGGAGGTTATTTCCGTAGAAATAATATTGACTTTACCGCGAACTTTCTCGATTGCTTTACTGTTTGGTAAACAGCTCCGTCGGGGGGAGGGAAAAAACGTAGCAAAACCTCGAGAATGGGGAATTCGATACGTGAAATTTCGTGCCTCTAATGGATCACGAACTTCCGGAAGTAAACGACTCGAGTTTATATTCACGCGTTTTACTGTTATCTAACAGCCTGCGCGAACTTTCACCATTTGAACAAATTTTACCGCCACACGTAGCGAATCGGACGAAATTACTTAAGGGGTTACGTGCCTTTTTATACAGGGTGTCCCAAAATTCCTTCAACAGCCGGAAATGGGAGGTTCCCGAGATCATTTGAAGCAACATTTTCCTTTGCAAGAATGTTATCCGCGGCTTTGTTTAGGAGTTATTAACGGAAAACACGGACCAATCAGAGCGCGATCTAGACGCGAGTTGACACAGTCGGCCAATAGACAGTTGGCGCGCCGGGCCAGCTGTGCCAACTCGCGTCTAGGTCGCGCTCCGATTGGTCCGTGTTTTTCGTTAATAGCTCCTAAACAAAGGAAAATGTTGCTTCAAATAATCTCAGGAACCTCCCATTTCCGGCTGTTGAAGGAATTTTGGGACACCCTGTATACATATATGATATTGATCAATAGGTACTGACATACGATTTCATTTGCAATAACAAGCTTGGTGTAAACTTTTACGAACATAATTTGATAAATATAATATCGTTAACAGTACCGCGTATATTCCGAGGGTTTACGTACTTGCGAATTTTAGTGGAATTTTGATCGAATCATATTTACGGTTTCCTCATAACGCTCGCACTTCTATCCGCAGTTCTCTATCTGTGGAAAATGTCAGAACCATGTCTCCTCTTCAGTTCACGCTTTTCCAAGTTCCTTTAGAAGCGAAGGAAGGAAGGAAGGAAGGAACTTGACAAGAGAATCACGCTTCGATGTTAACGACCTTCGTGTACTGTGTATTTTGTTGCGCGAATTTACCGCATTGCCGTTCGCATTATTATAATCACTGTTCCAAAATTATGACCGCGATGTGCTAGCCAAAGCAGTAATGTAGCAGCGAGAAGACAGAGGGCTCGTTCTAGTTTCCCGCGCGACAGCAGCATGGTAATCTCGCGGGTAAACCTTAAACAGACCAGACGCGTGTCGCGTATGTGTCAAGATCATCTGACAGTTGACACCGCATATATGTGACGCAACGTCACAATTCCATGCCACGGGTCCCCGTCAACCATCAACTAAATTTGAATCGGGCCATTTGTTTGTACTCCTTCGGAGTTGGCAGCCTCTATTCCGTCAAACAAACCCGTCGCAGGCCTCCAATGTTGTTGCAAACATGATCTGCCTCAGGGAAGTGCAAGATGCAAATTTCCTGTGTGCCGTAGTACATACACGGGCGACGAGACGGACGATGGACGATGCAGGAACGTCGACGAATTACAGGTTCGTTACGCACGTTGCTCGACCGTGCCTTCCTCGCGAATAAGAAACAATTTCACAAACGAAAAGTACATATCGGATAATGTATCGATACTTCTAAGTTCTCCCGATCTTTCTAATGTCTTATACATTATTGGAGTTACTCCTTTTCTACAGGGTGTCCCAAAATTACCTTAGTTTAATGAAATAGGAGGTTCCCGAGATCATTTCAAGCGACATTTTCCTTTGCAAAAATGTTATCCGCGGCTTTGTTTAGGAGTTATTAACGAAAAACACGGACCAATCAGAGCGCGACCTAGACGCGAGTTGGCACTGTCGGCCCGGCGCGCCAACTGTTTATTGGCCGACAGTGCCAACTCGCGTCTAGGTCGCGCTCTGATTGGTCCGTGTTTTTCGTTAATAACTCCTAAACAAAGCCGCGGATAACATTTTTGCAAAGGAAAATGTCGCTTGAAATGATCTCGGGAACCTCCCATTTCATTAAACTAAGGTCATTTTGGGACACCCTGTAGATTTAACATTAACATCCGCTCCATATTTTATCAACAATAAAAGGAGTTCGTTCATTTCTGTGTTGCCTCTATCAATAGCGTACATTTCTAATGTCTTATACTTTGCCTACATAAAAATTGGAACGATAATACGCAATCCCGTTCTTTTGAAAAATTTCGAAAATTGCTTTGTAATCAGGCCATCTAACTACAGGGACTTCTTAAGTGGTATATCAACGTGAAAGAGATGAGGGAAGACGGGTCGAATACAAATGTGCCTAAGAGACACGCGAACACCACGATACCGTGTCGCCCTCCTCTCTGTCTCCACTCCCAAAGAAACTAAAATGTTAACAAGAGGGAACTTCGGTAACCCGAAAGTTACAATTTTTGTGAAACTCGGCGAGTTTGTAGGGACCTCCGAGAAAGTACAGGCAGTGGCGGCACTAGTCAAGTGGAGGCCCCAAGCGGTAAAAATTTTGGGGCCCTCAAACTCAAGTTAGAAATAGAAGTTGCAAGAAAAAACTCTCATGAACTTATTAACAAAAAAGAAAAGTAATGAAAAATATCATATCGTTACACATTAAAAAGATTAAAAAATTAAAAATTCGGGGCCCTATGGTATCCCGGGGCCCCACGCGGCCGCTTAGTCCGCTTACCGTTAGATCCGCCACTGAGTACAGGGTAATTTCGTGTTTTGGCCCTTTTTCGGTTCTTCACCGTGGAAACAATCTGTGAATGGAGATGGGCTAGTTTTTTCAAACCCTATTTCCCTGCACGTCCATAATACCAGACGTACCGGACGAATAAATTAGAAAAATTGATTCGCACGTCCCTCTTCGCGCAGTGAAATAATAGAATGGCTACAACGGCAGCGAAATCGGCTGTCAAACTGTCTAATAATTGAGCAAACAATCGATACGTGTTACCGGGTGGTATCAAATGATCTCTCCATCAATTGCACGCGAATACCGAAAATGTATTAAACGTGAGAATGCAAAGCGGCAAATCGAACAGATTAGATGCGTCAAACAGAATTGAAAATGGAAGGTAAATTGCTGTGTAAATTAGCAGAAACGCGTGGACAGTGAATGGTCACTGTGAACACGCACAGGCGTACATTATTTAACTTAATTAGTATACATACGTCTCGTTTAATAACAATCTAAAAATTCTTTCCAGGAACAAAATAGAGTACAAAGACACGATAGCGTCGGTGAAGCAGGAATGCGAAGATATTTTGAAGGTATCGCGAGAAACTGCAGAGAAACAATTTCGTGAACTAATCGAGCTGTACCGTGGAACTAGAGAGAAGGTACTTACATTAAAAGCTTTATTAAATCCCACGTCTTAACTGTCCTGAACGCAGCAAAAATATCATATGACCGGTTAAGGTACAACATTGGAGCGGTTGCGTTGTCATAGTTGTTTCGCGTGTGTACGAAATTTATTAGAAACTACATGATTTTAATTAATTTGATTATCTCGATCGCAATACGGTCTGAAAGTTTTAGTTTCCGGCTGCTCGTGGATATACAGCTTCTGCTGTTTTAAATATATCCAAGCTCGTAAATACAAAAGATATTTGAACTTTCTTCGGCAGTATCACGCCAGTAGCGCAAAAAGTTTCAAACGCAATACCGGTGGCTACATGCATCGTAAACCAACATCAAAGCGGTTTTTTTAATTGATATGCATCCCCTCTGACGTTGTAGCCAGCTCTTTTTACAGACAATGCATCGTAAAAAGTGGGCCCTTTGAAAATCTCGCTTCTCTGATAGGCGAAATCGAACTTGTCACCTTTTCGCTGCATCTCTTGAATATTCAGCGTCCCGGCGAAATTCCAGGCGAACTCGAATCTACACTTTCGCGTGTCCGCGCCACGGTTTTCATTGTCGCGCTTGCCACCCTTTCCCCTCTATTTGTCCATTCCTTCGGTAACCATGGAACCCCCGTCTAATATGTGACCGTGTGCGTCTGCTAAATGAATTGTTAATTTTAATTTTGTTCCCAACAACTCCTCTATAAAAGTTTGTTCGCGTATCCCAAATATGTGCATGTTACACTAATAATAAGAGTTTAACAAATATCACATGGTCTTTACGAAAGAAGGAATCAAGTAAAAGAACTTCTGATAAAAGTTCAAGAAGCACAGAAGAAATAAATGCGTCCTCGCGTTTGCCGTGCTACGTAATTGACAGTTTCTTTAAATTTACATTTGCATATACACAGCCGTGGTCGGCCCATCAAAGTTCTTCCAAGTTCGATTAAGTTCGTTTTGCGTTTGATGCAGATCAAGTGTTTGATTTGCAAACTAGCAGCCTGGCGAACAGAAGACTCCACCGTGTCCCGATTGATTAATAGGGAAGGTGTCTCGCTAATCCCTGAACTTTTCTCTTACCCCGTCCACGTTCCTTCGTATCGATCTCATCTTTCTTTTCGTTTTCTTTTTTCTTTCTTTCTTTCTTTCTGCTCGAGCCAACGATGTCCGTCGGTGCTTGCGGCAATTTTCTAACAGAACGCCATCCGCGTAAAACGAAGTTAACGCGAAAGTTTTATGACCGTCGGGCATTAACGGGATCCAGATCTAGCTCGACCTCGTCTTCTGCACGCGATACTACGTGCCGTCATCCTTGGTCTGATGCAAACCTTAGATTGAGGCTAGCAAAGGTGTCACGATGGAGGCTATTAAAACGTTAATGGCCTGTCGCTGAAATTCATCAGCCTTTGAGGGGCGTGTGGTCAAGTTCCGAGACGTTGCCCGTTTGTCTGCAATATGTGCCGTTAAATCGAGCACTTCGCGTAACCCCTTCGTCAGGCTCGGCTTTTTTTCCACACGTCTTTTAACCCCCAGCACTCGAGCGCTGATCCTGAGGCGCCACTCAAGATCAATTTGGTGGGTCTAATCTTGAAAATGTTGTTCGTTTCAAAAATTGAAACGAATCGTTTCCGTATGGTTCGGATAAATGTAGGTGAATTTATTTTCTATCTAGCAACACGTACTTCATTACTGTATCTTGTAATAGAATTTTGGTCGGAAAGATTAAAGTTTCATCATCCCAATAAGGTGAATCAACTGGAGGAAGAGATAGGGATGTATCAAAGCTGTCGACGCGAGTACGAGAATCGTACCTTCGAGCTGGCTAACCTACTTGAAACTTTAAACCGTTTCGACGCGGATGTTGGTTCTGTCTGTCAACTTGCGGCAGAAGGTAAGTATTATCCCCCGCTTTCAGATTCCTTCATGTAAGGCAAATGTGCCCTCTTGAAACAGCTCTGAAGAACTTGACCGAACCGGGAAACTTATTCGAAGGAAGTATGAAGAGCCTGAGACACCTCGCTTGGACCACGCGAGATCGAGAAGGTCAAGCAAAACCGGTGTTGTTGGAACAGCAGAATGCCGTTTTGAAAGAAGTGGTGAAGAGTCTTAAGAAAAAGGTTGGCATACTTTTACATTTATCGATCAATTTCTAAACTTAAAGAGCACCGCGTTATAAATTAGAATGCGCCGCTGCTAGTAAAAACTGTGGAAAAAGTTGCAGGCGCAGCAACAGTCGTGCGATCAAGTCCCAGAGAAAGAGACCAGCAAGCACCAAAACTGTTCTACCTCTCGGGAAGCAAATACAAGTTCAAGAGATTGTAATGAAAACTTACCGAGCAGGTTTGCGTCTCCTGAAAATGAAGATTTCGAAAAGTCAGTAATGCAGGAAAATAAAAATCATGAATTCACTGATGAAAATAGATCAATGAACGCGTCCGATCGTGTATTGTGCATAGAATCGCATTCAAATGGTCGATCGTACGAAGAATACATTTTCAAATTATCGATCAATAGGGAAATGAAATTAAAATGTCCGGTTGTATTAAATAACAGCGAGGCAATCGTTCAAATGGAATTCGTCGATAACGAAGTCGAATACGAGAGAGCGCCTCTGGACCGAATTATAATATTCTTTAATCATATATACGCATCCGTGAATGTTAAACAAACCGGCATACCCTGTGGTACGCAAACAACGAGATTGAGAACTGTGAACAGGTCTACCCAAACAGCAGTGGTCGGAATAAAATCGTTTCTACGTCTAAATGCTGGAACCACAGTGAGTAAACAAATATATATATATTTATTGTTCAGATTCTAAACCAGTTGTTCAACAATGGAACTTTTGCTAAAAGACTCGTATGAATTATTAGTTGAACACCTTAAAAAATAAATCTTTATAACTGGCGACAGATTACAAAACGCTCTGATTAGTCATATTTTGAAGGTGGTTCGGAACCCACCTTTATAAACTGTAATAAGAAACAGTAGGTCCCGCTGAAATTAGGCGACAGTGACAGTGGAAAAGGGGGAGAGTGATAAATGGATTTGAAACCCTGAGGGGACCAGATGTCATTACGTTTAGTCATATTTTCGAAGAATCGGTGTGGAATTAGAGATAAAAATATTTTTAAGCAGATAAATAATCGTTTAGATACTTATATTTCATGATTTCATATAATACTCTTAAAAACGTACATCAATTTTTCTAGAATGATTGGTACAAAATGTAGAAATTTTTCGAATAAACAGATGCTCAATAGCGAAAAACGTGCGATAGAAAGAAGTCTCTGCAATTTGGAACGAACCGTCAAGACCTTAAAATTCAATGCTTTAGATCAAGCTCGAACCATGATCGATAAGGATTCACAGTACCGTGGTAACAGTGAATTGTTCAATTGGATCCAAGCGTTGAATCGATAACTCTATGCATAGCGCTACCTATCATTCTCAGAGGTGCATAAATGCCTAACATTATAATGATGTTCGTAACATGTAACAGTATCCAGCTAGGTTTTTGGGTAACCGTAATAATACTTTTGCTATTTAATTGTATATGTAAAAAAATACCGCTACGAGCAACTGGTAAAAACTGGTTTGACGATTGTTTAAAAATGTTATTCGGATAAATTTTACAAGATCGCTATACTCGCGTCATGTACATTGTTTACGCAACATACGATGTAAGTGTACATAGTTGTATGTTTAACCATATTTAAAATTGTAATAATAACCATACTATTTTGAATATGATTTATTTTAGTTTTATCAAAGATAGAGTGCAGCCTACTATATTCATATGCGACAATGCACCTTTCCATTTTTGTTTTAAACAATATCAAAAAGACACTTATCTCATTAAAATTGAAGTGTGACATAGTTACAGATACGTATGTGCAAAATCGATTAAAAAATGCAAAATGCAATCCGTGGAAAAATACATACATGTGCAAACTTTAAAAGGTAAAACCTTCGGTACAGTTCGTTCACATGTACAGTTACATGTACAGTTCATTAACATTCGGTACATCATTCTGTATACATGTCTTCGTTAGAAAAAGGTAAAAAGATTAATAATTAATTCATCTCCTCTTTAAATAACAATGAAATCCTGATTCGCAATAAACTACGTCTCTTATAATTACATTTACTTGTCTCGGCAAATAAAATAAATATTTTCAGCATGCTCTATAAATCTTAATTATTTATAACGTGTTGATTCTCAAATCTTAGAAAGACAATATCAGAAACAGGCAAAGGCTTACATTCGATGATGGAGTAAAATACTTTTAAAAACACGATATTTAAAAGGATCCAGGAAAACGCACTATTGCGTTAAGTTACAATAAAAGATTGGAGGAATGTAATATACATACTAATCTGTATGCATTCTTAACCCTGCTCTCTCCCTCTCTCTCTCTCTCTTGCGCGTGCGCGCGCTCTTTTTCTCTCACTCTCTTTCTCTCGCATTATCTTCGTTTCTTTCCTAATATAATATTCTACTTTTTTTGTTATCAAAAAGATTTAAAATTCATTGCTAGATACTTATTTATACCTACGTTATCATCCTTCTGTCGATTGTTTTTTTCTGAGTATACAATAAACTGTTTCTAGAAAAGAAAACAAGTTTTGTTCGGCAGCTCTCATTTATCTCTTCTGTTTCTTATGTCTGTTTGAGAATGTTCGATTGTAGTCGATGTGATGGGCCTGGCACTAGGAATTAGCATTCCTAGTGATACTTTGAACAACTCGCTGTCCCCACCAAGCCTCGAGGTTGAACGGTTCAAAATCTTTTAATATAAACACATTTATTGATTATTTAAAAACCTCATAATAATAATAACAATAAAAACACAATTCAATTATTCTATACCTTTCAATTGTGGATTAGGTTCTCGTTCCTGATAATATGTAACGGATGCCCCATTTCTATAATTAGAAGAATTACTGTGTGGTTGATTATGGCACATGTCTAGCTCTCTAGACACCGAATTCCAGGCTGTAACAATCAAATTTCAATGTAAAACCTTCATTGTTCCAAACATTTACTCTGCAACAATCCTCCGATATGCTATACTTACAATCATAGATGTATTTAATTAGATCAAAATGTTGAGCTATAGTTTCAGATTGATGTCGCGAGGGCATCGAAGATGGTCTCTTCCCGTTCATTGCTGTCATTTGTGATCTTCCGCTATTAATAAAATATTCCACTTGAATCACAAAAATTAAAAAATTCAAAATACACCGAAATTCAAATGCAGAAAATTCATTCGTCGCTGTAAGAATGCCGGGTTATAACTACGTTCGAGCAATATAGTTCATTGAATCTATTTTTAGATTTCACGATCTTATAAAAGTTAAAATAAACTTATCTTCGCGTTATTCGAGGATGAGCATGTCGGTGTTCAGCTAAAATTTTATAACTGCGAGAAGTTACAAAACAAGTAGAGAATTGAGACGCGAATGAAAACCAACATATTCATTAGAATTCATTAACATAATGCCTATAAAGTCCATGCATTGCAAGAGAATAGCCATTTTATTGAAACGCGTCCGAAAACATAACCTCTAATTTCGAACAATAATATTTAAATATATTTATTATTTAGTACATATTATATACCATATGTGCATTTTCAAATCAGCAAGTACTTGAGACAGAGTTACGATGGTTACGAGAAAAAGGTCTTATAATTAGGTTAGCATCGTTTCATCTGATCGCACTGCGGAAAGGGCTTTGTCAGACAGTCTGTCAGTCTGTCTTGTCAGAAGCCACGTATTTATCTATATTCTATACATATGTGTATATATATATATAAATTTCCGACTAACATATCCTCCTAGTCCTAGAAACAGCTTCTGTCGACATTACCAAAAAAGTAGAACGCCTAATTTATTAGAGGAAATGTGAAAATTTGCTAAACAGACGCTGAACGCTTTTCATATCCAGCGAAAGCAACACAATGAATAATATAGAAGGCCGCTTTGAAAAGAAATTGTCAGTAGAAAAGATGGCGGTTCGTGCATGACAGTTGGAATGCTACCTTGATTCCCGCCTCTTTCTCCCTCTACCTATTCGATACTGTTGCTTCTTCAATTCTCAGGGAAATTGAACGATTGGCAGTTTGCCAAAAATAAGCGTCAGTCAGTCGATGTCGTAAACATTTTCACGCACGAGAACGATTTGAACGATAAGAGAACGAAGTGACGCGCGGGAACGAAGAAAATATCTTCTTTCATATTCATAGATAAATACCTCATTTTCTCCGTTTTGCAATGACCTTCTTTCGCAGCGACACGTCGTTGGGAATACAGCTTCGTAACTCGATTTCCCAATCGGTTCCTGTTCCTACGAATACCCACACGAATTGTAATTTGTCAATAGAAAAAGTCGCGATGCTCTGACAAGAGCTAGCGTTTGTTTCTCCCAACAGCTGCAGCAACCTTTCTTCGAGAAGAACTGTCAACAATAGTCGCGTGAATACAATGCTCGGAGGATAAAGTAGAACGTTAGTTTGGTCGGTACGATGTCTATCTGCCACCATAGACGAGGTAAACGAATAGACTTCGGCAGAGAGGATATCTCTGACTTCGGTATTACGAGTAGACCAATGATGTGCAAGTTTGTCTCTTAGACTGGTTTAGGATCTAAAACATTTTTCTAGTTTCATCTATTATTTGTTTTATCGGATTTTAGCAATATTTGTCGAGTAATACGATTATAAAATTTCGCTACCGATGACTATCGATAGATAGTACAGTACCTCGATAGTTTTTCACTACTGCTATATATATAGGCAGTGGTAAAATTTTTAAAAATTGTTATGATTTGATTGTGAAAAAATGAATGTATAACATGTGTATTCGTGTAGATTTTGTAGAAGTCTTTTTATCGGGAACGGATTGTTTCGGTACATTCCCGCCAATATACATAACTGCCTCAGGGCTCAGGGCCAATAACATAGATACGTTACTATTTTGGACGCGCATGCGCGAGAAATCTTGCAGAATATCTTACCACTGCACTGCTAGGGGGTAGCACAATCCAGGTACACTGGAATCCCGGACGTGAACACTCTCATCTCCCCTCTGCTGTTAGATTTTCTAACCTCGCACAAATATTTTGGAATTTATCGTTGTTTGAGTTATTTTGTTTTATTGTCATTATATCATCGTGCTTGTTATTCCGCTATTATTTAATTGTTCTGACATTCATATCTCCTACTGTTACTGCTCCACTCTGCTTCACACCATGCCAAAACGAAAACTTGACACAGAAAATCGACTGTTTAAAAGAAATTGGGAATCGGATTACTTTTTCGTTAATTGTGGTGGAAAAGCACAATGTTTAATTTGTAAGAAAAAGATTTCAGGGATGAAAAAAAGTAATATATCTCGCCACTACAATAGGTGTCATAATGGAATGTATAATACATTGTCTCCAGAATATCGAATAGAAATACTGAACAGTTTAAAACAGCTCCGCAACGACGACGGCGACAACAATGATACAGAAGTTGATAGTGTATGTGTCACGGATACGATTCAACAACAAAGTGTCGCGGCTTCGTATGCTGTCGCATTAGAAATTACACGTGCGAAAAAAAGTTTTTCCGACGGAGAACTTATTAAAAGATGTGCAATCGAAATGGCGAAAGCTTTCGGCAATAAAACTGCAATGGAAAGTTTTAAAAAGGTTTCATTGTCACGGCAAACCATTTCAAGACGAGTTAGTGAAATTAATGCGCATTTAGAAAACAAATTAAAAATATTATTAGACGAATGTCGTTATTTCTCGCTGTATCTCCACGAAACTACAGGTGTAACGGATGTAAGACAGTTATCAATTTTTGTAAGAATGATAAGCGATGATTTTTCCATCCACGAAGAACTATTAGCATTGGTTCCTTTGTATTCGACCACAAAGGGAATGGATGTTTTCAACGGTGTCTATCAACAAGTAGAAAAATACGGAGGTTTCTCCAAGTGTTCTGCGATAATTAACAGAACGAAAGAAATGGCCAGTCAAGAAACTGGATTTCGGGAACTTTTATTAAAGCACGGAATAAACTGCCCAACTTTTCAGTGTATCATTCACCAGGAGGCAATAAGTGGTAAACGTTACCTCAGTCATTTATAGTCTTTCAATGTCATTTGTTTGTGTTAATTTTCTATAAAATGTTCCGATTCATTTTATTTTACAAATGATCGAGTTTCTTCTAAAGAATTCATTGTTTTCAACCTCAATCTTTAATTTCAGGTAAAGTGTTAGCGCTGAGCTCTACAATGAACATTGTAAACAGAATTTTAAATTTAATTAGAGGCGGCAATACGACTGACGTACACAAGAAATTTAAAACATTTCTACAAGATGTGAATTCTATGTATGGAGATTTATGTTTAGACGATGAAGTACGTTGGCTAAGCGATGGAGATATTTTGAAACGATTTTTTCATTTGAGAGACGATATCGCAGAATTTTTACAAAGCGAAGTAAAAGTGGATGCCACGGATGTACAAGAGAAATTTGAAGATATTGAATTTTTAAGCGAACTGGCATTTTTAACAGATATTACGTGTCATCTTAATAAATTAAATTCAAGTTTACAAAAGCAGAATCAAACTATTTCTGATTTGGTTGGCTATGTGAAAGAATTTCAAAATCATCTCCGATTATTTATCAACGAAATGGAAACAAATCGGTTACATAGTTTTCCGTCTTGCGAAGAAATTTCTCGACAATATTCAACTGCAAATTTTTCGGTATTTCGAACATCACTAATAGTGATTCAAGAACAATGTCAAAGACATTTCCATGATTTTGACTTATTGAGTAATGACCTGGAAATTTTTAATAATCCAAAAGGATGCGAAATAATAAACCAAGGAACAGCATATCAACTAGAACTTTGTGATTTACAATCGGATTCGTTCTTACTTGGTCGACACGAACATGGACTTGAATTTTTTAAATTATTATCAAAGGAAAAATATCCAAAACTTTCAGATTTCAGTTTGAGACTCTACTCTATGCTCGGATCGACATATAAATGCGGAAGTAGCTTTTCCATCATGAAACACGTCAAATCCACATGTCGTTCTGCGTTAACAAACGAATCGTTATGTTCTTTGCTGCGAATAGCAACAAGTACTATTCCCGTAGATACAGCGTCACTTACTACCGATATGTCTCGTCCGCAATTATCGCATTAATAAATAATTATCAAACCGTATCAGTATCTTAATTAGTAGTCAGATGTCACCTAAAAATATGATACCTAAAATACATTTCAACTTTTAAAGGACCGGGGTGGCCACTATACTAATATATTAGTAGCCAGGGACAGTTGAGAATTTTGCCGAATAATGAAGGTTTATTAAGATATGATTTCTACAAAAGAAATTTGTCGATTAGAAACGATGAACGTACGAGTGAATATTTACAATGTTAAATTTACAGTTAATTACAATGTTATCGGTAAGACAGAAAACTACGTTATCGACGGCGGTGGCTTGTTCGAATAGTTTCTGCGTTTAGTGTTTAGCACCGACGAGATACTATCGCAGACGATCTCGTCTGTGATACTATTATCTCGTCGGTGGTGTTTAGCTTTAGCTCCTTGAAATGATCTGAAATTCTGCGATACGAGAGTTCAATAGCACATGACAGACAGTGTGACAGTATACAAACACAGGAACGTGCTGATGTAATATGACGCAAGGCGGTGAAATGCTAACTGGACAGAGGGAATAAAAGAATTTGCAAAGTTCGAAGAGTTTTTGAAATGAGTGGCCTGTCGGAAGATGACAGTTCTGATAGTAGCAACGAGTTTTTGGTGGATCCGGAGAAGATTAATCTGAATTCTACCTTTTTCCGGAATGGACAACCGAACGACAATTCTGGCGCGCCGGAAAACGATACAGACAACGAGACCTCCGATGACGAGGATCTCGAGGACATCAATCGATCCGACATCGAACTGTTCACCGAAGTTCTGAAAAATCTAGAAAGTACTCGGAAGCTCGAGTTCAACGATGACGATATTAAAAAAGAACAAACAGTCTCCGACTCTTCGCAGCAAAAGAAAAAAGGGAAGGTAACGAACGAGCTGAACACTGCATCGTCCAATGAGATCACTGAACTTTTGCTGCGGGGAGAGACCGCCGTGGATTCTCCTGCTAGAAAGAAGCTGAAACAAGAGTCCGTAAAGGAAGAGAACGATGCAGAAGATGCGCAAGACACTCCGGAATACACTATCCCAAAGGATGGGGTTAAGATCACTCTACCCGGCACTAGTATCATGCTACAGAGAAAGAAAAAAGGGGGCGAGGATTTGAAAACAATTCTACGAAGACGATTGCGAACTACCCAGGTATACGTAGAGAAAGTAGGCTTACTCTGCTGGCTAGCTTACGGATTCTATATGAACAAACAGGCGAACGAGCCAGAGCTGATGTCAGCCATACTGTCTTTAATGTCGTCCGACAAGTACCCAAAGAATAGAATCGACCTTACGTATCTGGAGAGATTCACGAAATGGTTTAAACGTTTATTCATATTTGAAGAAGTTGCAAGCAGCGATAATAAATGTATCAACAAAGAGAGTCTGTTGAAGGTACTGCGGGAGAAGAAGATCTCCGATTACAGGGAATTGGTAGTGCTCTATGTCGCTATATTAAGAGCATTAGGCTTGCACTGTCGATTAGTTATATCTCTTTGTCCGCCGCATAGGGTGTTCAGCGACGATCCGATATTCAAAATTGATTCAAAGGAACGACAGGAAAAGCCTAAGAGTGAGTCGAGTGAAGCTAAGGAGAAAAATAAGTCAAAGTCACGTAAGAAAAAGACACCTGAGGCGACAAAAGTAATTCTCAACAGTCCAGAGGCGCAGAAGACTGCGAATATGGAAGCAAAGAAAAGGGCCGCAGAGGTTTTGCAGTCGAAATTGCAAAGCAAAAGAAAGAAAGGGAAATCTGATGCTACGAAAGAGACTAAGACTGCGAAAGAGGAAGAGTCGACAGCTACAAAAAACGAGACTAAAACAACAAAGGAAGAAAAAAATATGTCTAATCTGAGGCAGCTGAGATCCAAAACACTCAATGTTTCGCCCGACGATGATAAATCCAAGAAGCCTGCGGACTTGAGCTTGAAGAGCAACAGTATAAAGTCGAAATATTACATAGAAGAAGACTCCACGGACTCCGAGGCAGAATTTCAACCGAAACCGAAAGCTGTAGTAAAAAGGAAATCAACCGACGACAGTAAAAAGGAACAAAGTTCTAAGAGTAACAAGAAAAACAATAAAAAATTGTTATCTAGTGATAGCGAAAGCGAGGATCCAAATAAGAAAAAGAACTCGCAATATCTTTGGGCTGAAGTATACCTAGAATCTGAAGAGAGTTGGATTTCTGCGAGTGTGATGGAAGAGAAGGTCCATTGCGTGACAGAAATATACGTGAGGGATTTGAGGAATAATTTATCTTGTGTCTGAAGTTTCTATATGTTAACAATCCTTATTTTCTATTATAGAAAAAAGCGAAGAAACCTGTCCTGTACGTAGTAGCATGGAACTCCGTTGGTTCGATAAAGGATGTGACCAGACGCTACTGTCCCCATTGGCTAACAGTCACACGCAAGCAAAGAGTCGACGAGAAGTGGTGGACTGAAGCATTGACTCCTTGGAAGGAAAAGGACTCTGCCATCTGTAGAGCCGAAGACCAGATGCTTCTAGACAAGTCTGTTTCTCATAACTTCTTACTGGAGTACTTAGTTCTATTGTAAAATGAATTTTGCGTTACAGAGAATTAGAGCAGCCATTGCCTAAAACCATCGGTGAATGCAAAGGACATCCGCTGTACGTTATCGCAAGGCATCTACTGAAATTCGAGGCATTGTACCCTCCAGACTGTGTACCATTGGGACATACTCCTACCGGGGAAGCCATCTACTCTCGCCACTGTGTGCACACCATTTGCTCGAGGGAAACTTGGCTAAAGAAAGCTCGAGTTGTAAAACCAAAACAGGATCCATACAAGATAGTCAAAGCACGTCCAAAGTATGACAAGGTAATTGGCGTTATATGACTGACGTTATATGATAACTTATATAATGAATGCCGGGTCCGAGGGGTTAAACGAAACGTATGAAGTAAATAATATATAAAGTTTCTTGTTTTGAATAGTTGTCTGGAATGAAGATCAAAGATTCAGCTCTGGAGTTGTTCGGGGAGTGGCAGACTATGGACTATGAACCTCCGGAAGCCAAGAACGGCATCGTGCCAAGGAATGAATATGGAAATGTGGACCTGTTCAAACAGTGCATGCTACCGAAAGGCACTGTTCACATTAATCGTAAGTTCTCGATTTTTCTCTGCAATCATCCTAGCAGGCGTGGAGTTGAAACTTGGGCTAGAAGAATGTACCAATCTTTGTTAACAGTTCCAGGACTGAACCGGATCGCCAGAAAGTTGAATATCGACTGTGCATCAGCTGTCGTTGGTTTCAACTTTGGATGCATGGGTGCAGTGCCTGCGCTCGAAGGATTTGTCGTTTGCGAAGAGTATGAGGACACTTTGAGAGAAGCGTGGGAGTCGGAACAGGTTGAAGCCCGCAAACGGGCTAAAGAGAAACGCGACAAGAGGGTTTACGGTAATTGGAGGAAACTGATCCGAGGTTTGCTCATTAGAGAACGACTGGCAGCTAAATACGATTTCTCGCAAGAAGTGGAATCAACGACAACTAACAAACGGGTGAAACACAAAAAGGCTGATACGAAAAAGGCTAAAGTATCCTAAGTATCAGACATGTAAAAAAAAGTATTTCTGAACATACTGAGCATATAGGCAATGTGTTAGGATAATTATTACTGGTTGCAGGGCTACTTGTAATGTATACGAAATTATATAAAATTGTGCTAACATTTGTTCTATTCGATCAAGTTTGTAGAACATACAATAATTGTGTGCGGATTGTTAAATTATTTGGTATTTTGTGATACGGAAATGTATGATTGTGTAAGAAATTTTCTTCAATTTACTATCAGTATTATTTACTTTTAAAAATGAAAAACACGATTGATATTTCATTATCGCATCCAAAGAAGTGCGGTATTTTGTTCATACTTATAAATGTTTCAATTAGATGCTCGAACATTGTATATAAACAACGATTTTTGTACAATTATAGAAATAAAGTAATATACTTGTAAAACCGTTATGTGCATAGTTTTGAATTCAACAACTTCGATACGCAACATCGATACAGAGCGCGCGCGCGTCGATAATCTACGCGAGATTTAAATTTTGTGTACACAGAACAGTTTGTTGTCGATTATATTCTATTTAATTAACCGTACCTTTATTCGATAATTCTTCTAAATTATTCGTTTCGATATGGACCAAGAATGTCATCCATCTATATACAATTGGTAAGTGTATTTTCACGTTATGTTTAAAAACGAAATCAAGACGCAACGAGAGGTTAGGTTTAACAGAGAGTTTAATTTAAAATTTCAAACCCATAGGTTTGAGAAATCTGGGATGATCTCGAACATAAGAACTCACCTCCGTCAAAATTTAATTAATGCATTGAGGAACAAGGACGTCGGTTTGAAAACCGATCATCCAAAATCTGCGAAACAATACATCTATGATCTACTGATAGCGGAGTACTTGTTCAATCACAATTATGCTTACACTCTGTCGGTATTTGCCAGCGAAGCACCCCTGCTAATTAACTTCTCTGACAAGACAGTTCAGCAGTCCGACAAGAACGAAGAAGGTACAACTGAAAAATTACAGAACGATTATGTACTCCATGCATTGGAGACACTAGGTATTAATCCTCACGACGCAAAAGGCCAATATGTTATATCGCAATACGTAGAAAGTGATATGCCGCTTCTCCTGTGCATACTGAAATGCATCACCCTGTTCTCTTACAATATGTACAATGGTGTACCAATAAAGGAGCATGTGACTCTCTGCAACGAGTCTACGCAAACCAAATTTTCTTGGTTGTCTTACAACACTCGTGTAGAGAAACTGGTTACGCTGAAGAGGAAAATATCTCTGCACAAACAGATAGTCAATAATAAAGTGCATACGAGGGAGACGCTGCTGAAAGAACAAGCGTTGCTTGTCGAAGAGCATGTCGAGGCATTGAACACTAAGCTGCAGCAGGTGCAGGTAGCTGAAACTTTACCGTTGCTATTAACTGAGCTTTCAGGCCTGTTTCTCAACTCTTTGGTATGATCTTTTTTCAGAATGTTATGCGTTCGATGAGTCTGAAGGAGAAAGAATTGGAGGAAAAGCGGCAGAGTAACGAACAAAGAATTCTGCAAAAGGAAATGGAGTTGGCGTTGAAAGAAAGATTGTTGTTACAAGAAGAAAATAGGTATGCATTATTGATAGACTGCGGACTTTTATGCGAAATAAAAATTGTCCAAGTCTCTTGTTCTTAAAAGGTCGAAAATAATGTAAATCCTTCTGTCTTTTATTAATAATTATATTTGCAGGCTGCAGAGAGAACAAAATGACCACACGAAACGGGAGGAGGATTTAAAACAACTACAAGGGGAGAAGAAAGCAGCAGAGATGGCTGCGATTCAAAATCTGCAAAACATAGAGGTGCAAACCGATTTTGCAGTCGATGCTACGCAAGAGCAGAAGATCGAGGTTCTCACTAAAGAAAAAGAGGAATTAAATGCTCTGATACAAGACCAACAATTGAGAATAGAGCAGATAACCCAGCGTGCTCTCCAACTATCTCGACAAATAGAAGAAATACGAGCTCTAAGGCCTGCTAATGAAGTACCAACTCAAACAACTGCGAACACAATCGTCAGCGAAAGCAGTTCGACAGAGGACATCCTTCAGGATGCAAAAATGAGATTGAAACGCTTGGAGGAGGAAAGTCTGAAAGCAGATCAATATTATTACAATTTTATACATAATTCGCCGTAACGTACAGTAAGTCGTTAACAATAAATACTAAGCAAATATGTACATAGTATTTGCATTGTAGCGTGTTTTCTATTAATTTATTTACAAAGTACTTAGGGGTAAGGCGAGATAAATAACAAAGTATTTGTGAAAATCGATTTAATTTATTGGCATCGCTGATTTCTATTTATTATAAATAACACAGAGTATTGTAGTTGTATATGTACAAATCTCAGACTGAATTGAACGTGTACCAAAGAAAGCTTTTTTTTCTTGTTACCTACTTTATTTTATATAAAATTGGACGTCAATATAATATACAAATTATTCACTATCTTTCTTTATTATTTGAATTCTACCTTAATTACATGCAACACCAAACGTAGTATATAAAATGTTAAGTCAAATTTTTTTCCATTGTTGTACATCATCTTCGTTTGGGATCCGAACTTCTTCTAGTGTTCAGGAATTAAGGAACGTATCGCATTGTAAGTGATTGTAAATCGTGCCAAGTAATTCGAAGTGACGTAATTAATGAGTTATTTAATCAATAGAAAAAGGATATTGTTTGTCTCTGCCTTCGCGGCCCTCCCGTTCATGAGCACGTTCCTTTGTGTAGGGAGACTTTTCCTGAAAATACATTGTTATATGAATCTTCTGAGTGTCACGGGTCCCTGGAAATGGCGTTTGGGTACTTGATAGTATCACCTATTTTTTCTGGTCTTTGCTATTGTCTCCCATTTCGTCTTTTCAATGTACTCGAAGCGGACGTCTTTATCAACTAAGGGGTCAAGGAATAGTGTTAGAAATTGCGATTCAGTTAATTGATGATAGAATGTCGGGATAAATGTATAAAAACCGTGATGCGATAAGGATTGTATATAAACAAACGTGATGCGATTATGTGAAT
Organism: Lasioglossum calceatum; assembly: GCA_963966675.1. Classification (NCBI taxonomy): domain Eukaryota; kingdom Metazoa; phylum Arthropoda; class Insecta; order Hymenoptera; family Halictidae; genus Lasioglossum; species Lasioglossum calceatum. The sequence goes on from OZ016548.1 coordinate 2,665,057, forward strand.
CGAAACGCGTGTATACTCTCTGATTGATCAGGGTTGTATTATTTTTTTTCTCTCTAATCCTACGCTACGCTTTCGTTACGCATGAAAGCTCTAGGGAGTACAACTAAATCACCTACTTGCAATCGTTTATTAACGATGACAAAAAACAGCTATTCGACTACAGAAGAAATAGTTTTGAAAAAAAGGTTTTACTTTCCTCAGATACTCGAATTAATGAAGAGATTGATTACTCTCAAGACTCAACTAGTTTCATTTCTTTTTCTGTGGTTTTGAAATACAATGGAATATTTAAACCGGAATTACCGACCTTATTGTAATGATGCTTTTCTCTGTGTTCGGGCATATCGCCGTTCTGATGTGCTCCTTTCGCTGCAAACAATCTCATTGTTTATCAAAAGATTTTCCCCGATAGACCCGTCGAATAAAATGTAGTTACCTCTTTCGTCATCTTTTCTTCTCTTTTGCTCGGTAGTGACTGCCGACTCGTCCGCCCTATCCTGATTTAGAAAGACATTATGGTGTAAATAAAGTATGGTTAACACCTCTTTTATTATAATATCGAGTCAGACTCGTAACGAAAACTTCGAACGAAATTTCTCTTTAAATTCAAACGAAATTCTATTTTACTGTAGTCTATTGAATGGGAATGATTGGAAGAACACGTGGGTATACATTAAAATATAAATTTTCTTTTTTTTCCTAATGAGTTACAAACATTAAAGAATCATAAAATAAATCGTAGAGCAAGGGGTTAAACACAGTCATAGAATGCGTACCCTTTTTCGGCCCACTTTCTTCTCTCTGCGCAATTCCTTCTGTTCATCTCTTATTTTACTTTTGCTCGAACGCTCCTTTTTGTCCAAATTTCCCTCCGCTCGTCTCCCTTCCTGTTAACGAAACAAAAATTAGACAGTTATAGTCAACGACCATTGCCTCGCTGCAAAAGACGGTTCTCGTACGATCACCGAAGTTATACAGCGTTGGGTGCAACCGGTACTTGGATGGGTGACCGCCCGGGTATACGCCGGGGGGTGACCCCCTGGGTACACGGCCGCGTGTTGTTGGCAAAGGTGGTTCGGAACCCACCGTAATAAAAAGTAGGTCCCGCTGAAATTAGGCGATAGTAAGAGAGGAAGAGGGGAAGGAGTGGGGTAAATGGATTTGAAACCCTGAGGGGACCAAATATCGTTACCTAATTAGAAAGTTATAAAAAGAAATGAGTTTAACACTCGCACGGCCGTGCGAAGATTCTCACCTTTTGCAAATTTTCAATTTTTCTTCTTTTGGCATCTGAAATCAAACATCGTCAGTGTCACAGGAGACAACAACACGATCTAAATCATACTCTGATCTAATCTAATCTAATGCAAACCTCTGTCGGATCCATCTTGCGTGGGTCCGGAGCTGGCACTGCTATTCGATACACTGGAAAGATCCCTGTCTAAATTGTCTACTCCGCTACTGTAATAATGTTCTTCCTGTAATCAACATCACAATTTACGGTTCATCGAACACCGAACAATAATCCCCGTAAAACTTATTTTACAACACGCGTAAACATATAATTACTTTGTAATATTTTCGATCTTTTTTATCCATAGGATCATCCTCCTTGACTTCATCTTTCTTCACGTGTTTGTCCTTTCCCTCCACGCTCTCTTTACCTTCCTCCTTTTTTCGGATCTTTTCAGACCCCTCGCTGTATCAAAACAGAACGATAAAAACATTTCCAGGAAACACAGTTAAACGAAAAAGCTAAAAACCTACTGGTACAGTTGATTCGACACGCTCCTCTTCTCACGTTGGTCTTTGTTTTCCTTCTCTACCCGCGTGTCACCATTGGTGATCTCTTTATTCGATATTACATCACCTACTTTCTCCGATGTATCGCTGTTCTGACTATCCTGTGCTTTTCCAGCCTGTAAAAGAAACTTGTTAGTTTCTGTTTAGACTCCACTAGACTTTACGGACGTTTCAATTGTAATTACTTTGTCTCCGACATGGTGAAAGTCTGCTTCCCGAATCATGTTGGGTGTCTTAGCTTTCAATTGGCCACTGTACGACGTAGCTAGAACATGGAGGTCCTGCCGTTGCCCACGCTCCTCTTCCCTCACCTTCTCCACTTTGCGTTCAAGGATTTGGGACAACTTGGCCAGCACGGGGAAATGCGGCAATATTTTAATCAATATTATTAAAGAATTTCTTATTTGTACATAGTCCTTGGAATCGAGACAAACTACAATAGCCTACAACAATAGAGCGTGTTAGTCCTGAAATCTCATCGTTTTTCCCCCAAGGACGATCCGCAAGCCGTAGAGGAAGGGGTACCTTCGTAATCTTGTAATGCCACTTGTGACACACGTGTCTGTAATTTTCAAATCCTACCATGTCGTTCGCCTCGGAAAATTGATTGCTAACTCGGAACTTTGTAACAAACCCCGGATAATTGCTACATTCCTAAAATGTAATAAGACTGTAATAAATACATCCAGCAGTTTGAAACATCGGGAATGAAGGTGTACCTTGTCGAAAATTGCTTTCTCGGAATGCCATCTCATCACGGTCTCGAGCATGGCGCACAAGAATCTCCCATAACGATTCGCCTCGTTCTCGGTGCATGAGGTAACTGAATATGTTATATCACAGAAAAGCTAAAAAAGATTGAATTGCAGTTAAAAGTCTAACAAAGTCCGCAGTCTAATAATTCTACTCACCCTGTCGTAGCATAGAAGCGTCGAGAAATTTGCAGTCTTTAGAGAATGTATGGTGTGCACGAACTTTGCACAGTACATCGCATCCACAGTGGTAAATGTACACCGTGGAAACAGACACAATTGCAAAAATTGCGTTATCGTTTCGTTTTTCGCCGATTTGGCGCTTCGTGATAAGAACCACGTATCCTTTTCTTGTCTAAAAACACCAACAAAATAAATAATTTCGAATTTATAATCGATTCAAACCTTCTCCTTATCGATTCTAAAATTCACCTCAAATATGCAAACACTTTTTCGACATGCTCCTCTTGCTTTCTCTTTTCATCCTGTAATTTCTCGATCAAAGTGGTGCACCTCTCTTGCTCCTTTTTGCCTTTACTAACGTTCTGCAAGCGTAATATACTCGTTAGAAATGGTTCAAATATAAAAGTTAGTTATTATTACGATGCGATTACACACCACATCTTTGGAATCGGCGCTCTGTGCAGCGAGTTGCTTCAGTTTATTAATCTCTCGTTGATAGCTCTCCACAGGAACATACAAATCGTACATCGAGAGGGACCAAAACGTTACTAGAAATTGTGGTGAAATGTCCTCCCAGACCTTCAGAGGATGCAGAGGTCTGACGGATTGAGCAACAGGCGCCATCACAGCTTGCGCGGCCTCTGCATACTTTGTTTGCTTCATCGCGGTCGACATTCTTTTGTAATTAGGGTCGGCTTTGCGTAGGGCGTCATATTTAATCTACAAGCATTTCGTTTATTTGTTAAAATAAATTAGAGTGTTAATTCATGTTAATTAAATTTTAATTTAGATGGAAAATGATTTACGTTAATAGCATGTGCAAACATTGGCCTCGCGAGGAAAAATGCAACATCAGAATGTATGTGATTGTCTTGAAGCATAGAATGTATGGAAGGGAGTCTCTCCACATATTCGTCTACAGTCATTGTAGAGCCCAAGAATGTTCCGAACTGAACTAACGTATCTTGGCACTGATCATACAACTTTCCTGTGATCATCAAATTCCATTAATCCTTGTAGAAAAATTACAGGAAGATGAATTGCTCGTCGAGCAAGATATTTACCAACAAGCTTAAGATGAGATTTATCTGTTTCCCTATACACAACGCAATGTTTCTGCTGTGCCATCAGTAGACACAACGCTACAGCTAGGTCATGCTCGGCTAGAGCTTCTTTCAACCGCTGCGAGGATTTCTTTGTATTACGTACTTGACTGAAGTAACCAGCCTGGCGATAATATATAAAAATGCATTGTCATATATGTATATGATATATATTTACATTAATAGACTGCGGATCTTTATGTGTTTATGATAAAGATCCACAAATTACCTCGTTCTTTAGTAAGTCTCCACCCGCCATAGCATCCAGCTGATCGGAAGTCATCTCTTCGGCAGCCTCAATGCCTGCCATCTTTTGTACTATTTCTTTCAGTATTAATAAGTCTAAGCTGAAAGTAGAAACAAGCAAATCGACAGTAATAAACTATAGTGACTGATGAGGAACGCGTTAAGTTGGAAAAATGAGGGACGAATGAGGGTTAAAGTGATAAGCGATAACCATGCTGACGTGTACAGTGTACCTTTTTTGTGCTTTGAGTTGGTTCGCCACATACTGCAGCAGACCAGTGAGTTCGATATTATACTTTTTGAATATAGCTCCGCAGAAGGAAGCCAGAGACTGTAGCCAGAGCGATATGCTGGTGCCGTCATGCTTGAACCTGTCCCGATCAGCACCAGCCAGTGCTTCGACCAAACAGTAGCCAAGTACGTCGTAGGAAATGTTTGTCAAATATTTCAAAGAATCTACAACAGGTCCTGTAACACATCGAGCGATCGAATGCACTCAAGTTCTTTTTAATTATTGTACTAACTATTATTGTGCTAACATACCTATAAGATTATCGTACAGCTGGATCTGTATGAGTACATAATCGAACAGTACACCGGGCGAGGAGTGTGTTAGCTTGCCTATTGACCTTCCCACGGGCTTGATGGTCTCTTTGCTCACTCTCTTCATGATGGACTTGATCTTCTTTTGCGCGTCTGCTCTTTTCTTTAGAAGAGCAGCGTGCTGCAGAGGCGTGTCATTCTTCCAGCGAGCGTACAAGCAGTATCGGTTCTGATATGGATAATACTTCAAAATGTTCCAGAGCTCCTCCGCAACGCAGCAGTTGCAGTCCATGAAGGACAACGAGGGCAACAACGCCACGTCTAGTATGGTTAATACATCATAGTAGAGGTTGTTGTTCTTTTCGACAGGCTGTTTGTTCGAGTCTAATGGACACTGTCTTATGGCAGCATGACACAACCTCATGATCTTGTACATCAACACAGGGTCGTGGTGCAAATTCGGACCAAGGACTATGAGCATTGGCAGCAACTGATCGTGGATCCCTTCAAGGTCTTCGACTGACTTCGGAGCGAGAGAACTTTTCAAGGGAGGAACTCTTCTGCCTTGCAATTTCGGTGATATGATACAATGCCTGGAACACGGTGCAATAGGTCCGAATGTGATCGCTATAAAGTACGTACTTCAAGGTATATGTACAGATTATATAATTCAAATTCTTCCTCACGCTTCAAGGTGTATGTAGCCCCTTAATGAGCTCTGCAATACATACTTGCGGTAAACAGGTTCCATAAGAGATTGGATCATCTTGCAGAGTGCCAACGCGATGGGACGCTGATCCGTGAGACTGTGTTCCGGCAATCTGTTGAACAGGTTTTGTGCAACCTCCCACGCCCCTATTTCCAACAGCGCCTCGCATAATCCGTACTTTTGATTGCTCGCGTACTTATCCTATAGAAAAACAGTCGTGTAATTAAAATTCTCTATTAATCGATTCGTCGTACGGACACGAACTTCTACCTGTGGATTCTCCTTTTCCTCTGGTACCTCTTCTTTATCTTTAGTAGAAATTACGCTCAGCTTGCGAACGTACTCTTTCGCTTGTTTCATTGCCTGTTCGTGCTCCTTGATAATCGTTCTATCATCTGGCACTAACCATGGCAATATATCATCTAGCTTAATCACACCATGTTGCAACATGAGTGCGGTGACTTTTTGCAATGAAAAAGGAGTGGTGTTGACAGTAGAACAGTATTTAAATCCTAAAACTTCGCAGAGTACCTGCTGGTCACTCATGTACGAACGAATCAAAGGGATAAAAAGTGCATCATCCTGTGGTCGATTCTCAAAAGTTTCTAATAAAATGTCAAGTACTCTGTTGGGGTCTAAATTGAAATAGCCTGGAAGAACGATAGAAAATTTTGTTACACCCGCTCTTTACATTATTAAGATGGAATCAAGGTTTGAGGAACGTACCAATAAGAGATTTAACAATTTCCAATATCGTTGGTACTTCGCTTTCTGGACGTTCCTGATTTAATTCCACTATCAGTTTAGAATACCCTTCGCTTTCTTCCCTAAATAAGTTAAATTTCCGTTGCTTATAGCTGCGGAAAGAAGGATAGAATTAAATAGGTCTCTCCTTGTTTCAAATTGAATTCGGTGGATCAAGCGAGAAAAAGAAAATAGATACGTACTACAATTTTGTCTTCACTTTAATGAATTTGGTTTGGAAACTCTTATTCTTTAATGTTCCTACATCTTGCAGCGTATCAATTTCTAAACGTTCCTTTAATATCCTATCTGTTAGAAACTGTGCAAAAAGCAAATGACATAAATTATGCCATTAGGACATTGTGTTCGGTTCTTAATCGATCGTAAATACTTCAATCACGTTTATTGTTATCCTATAAAATGATACCTTTTCAGATTCTTTCACAATATAATAAAAATTATTTCTTTCTTCGTTATGCGCTTCTGCATCTATTAGCGTAAATATATCTACTATCGCCGATGGTATCGCTCCATCGATATTCTGCAAGGAGATACACAATCGTACAATAAAGTATATCTCATTCATGTAATCAACGCCTTCCCAGATATTTTAATTATCGTCGCATCTTACCATGAGTTCACCTAATGTCTGAACTACACTGTCCCTTTTTATGTTCCCATGGATTCCATTTGATATTAATTCGTACAATCCTCTTCGCCATTCTAGAACCAAACAAAAATAGCGCATAAAGATATACGACGTGTTACAAGCTCCGCGTTCGTTTTACGTCCATACTTTTGTACAAATTATCGAAAGTACAAAATATGTACAATTTACATTGCTAATTCTCGAAACCAATAAATATGTGCAGTCTATATGAAATTTGTTGATTCTTTGTTTTATACATAAATAATGGATATATCGAGCGAAATGATTATTGACTTTGGGGGAGGGGGAGGGGAAAAAGATGATTAATAACTCTGAAAACACAAAATAGACAACAATAGACAAGCTTTAACGTACATAAACAGATCGACAATGTTGGAGCATGCAGCTAAGCTGGCTAGGGAAATATCGTATAGTATATGTAGATTTACCTGTAGTGTTGCCTTCCTTAAATTTGTGCTTGATTAACTTGAGGCTGCAAACAGTCGTTAATTGACAATTAACTCTTCAGAAGAGCGAGAAACAGGAGAGATAAGTTGCGACCATCAATTGCACAGAGTATGCAGAGTATCAATTCAATATTAATCGAACGCACTTTCTGACGTTAACGCGTTAACCACTTACAAATCATTTTTCCCATGTTTATCCCATGCTTTCCATATTTCTGAATTCCACACTTTACCAGCCATTTTAATTCCATGAAAAGCTTTTTAATGATTAAAAACAATCGTATCAACATCACAGGTTAATAGACTCCATTTTCCGCCATTGCAAGCGTCCTCGAAGCTATCGTGGCGCGATCTTCCTTATGGCATGCAATACATCTAGTATGGCAATCTCAATGGTGAAATCCATACGTAACGACGGACCCACAATGCACTTAACCATAGAGTATATTTTCAGAGGCGAAATTCCAGCCGCTAAAAATTTGAGTTAGGTTAGGTTTTTCTACTAAGCAACGGACGGAAAGTTTAGAATTTTGATTATAAATTTTCTAAATTCGAAATTCCGGTATGCGTGAGCACGCAAATTCATTTTGCTGTTCGAACGTCAAGTCAAATATTTCGACATGAGTTTCACCTCTATAGATACACTCTGTGTTCGATGACTAGCAAGGCTATTTTTATGTATTCTACAAAAGTATTCAATTATATTTAGAATAATGATTTATAGAAAATAATTAAGCAATCAAATAGCATCGTCTTGCAACATTTTATATTGTAAATATACCATACTCGGTATTTTTATGCGATAATCATAGTCAATGGCGTATACGGAAGCGATGAGTTTGGGAACGCTAGAGACTTTGGTTCTTTTACGGCGAGCCATTCTTCCGAGAGGTATGTCAAAATTAGAGAAATAGAATCGTGGAACATCTGGCTGCGAATTGTCCTTAATAAACAAGTTTCGGTACAATTACTTTAATTATTTGTTGTATTATCGTACCACTTGAATATTTTTATCCAGGATCATCATTTTTTCCGGGTTGATTAACCACGAGTTGATCGTTGTTTTCGTTACTGTTTCACTTGTTAACATAACAGACGTCAATTAAACGTTATCCGATATTGTACCGAAACGATATTTTTACACTGCGCAAAATAGTTTTAACCCTTAGCACTCGAGTGACGACTCGATTATTATTCACAATATTGTTTACATTATCGAATATGTCAGTATCTATTATATCAATTTCATTACAATGGAATTATTCTAGGTCGTAAGAAATGTTTAATTTTCGAGTTAAAATAGCTCCGACTGCGAAGGGTTAAAATTCAGACTACATATGCTCTTCATTGTATCCCCATCAGGATTGTAAATAAGTCTCTTTTTCCAGTGCAAAATGACGAAGACAACAGAGAACAAGGGAATGAGCGCTATCAACGAGGTAGTGACTCGTGAATACACGGTGAACCTTCACAAACGCCTCCACGGTGTTGGATTTAAAAAGCGTGCCCCACGAGCAATCAAAGAGGTCCGTAAGTTCGCTGAGAAACAAATGGGAACACCGGATGTGAGGATCGATACACGTCTGAATAAGCAACTCTGGTCCAAAGGAATTAGGTGACTATTGCAAAGAAATATAGAAAGATAGATCAGAACCGAAGCGATTCTTTCCCATTCTAACGAGATCGTGTTTATTTTTCAGGAACGTACCATTCAGAGTACGTGTACGATTAAGCAGAAGGAGGAACGACGACGAAGACTCCCCCAACAAATTGTACACCCTCGTCACATACATACCAGTTGCTAGTTTCAAAGGTCTCCAAACAGAGAATGTTGACGCTAGTCAAGATTGAATTATTTCTAAATAATAAATAGTTTTCGCCAATTCCTGTGCATACATTATTCATAACCTCCACGTTGTATATAAACATTTTAGTAAAACTATCAATGTGTATTCCGTATGACGTCGGTTCGTACCAATTTAAATGCAACGATGTTCGACTTGAAGTTGCCGCGTATCGATCGCACGTGAAGTTTGCAATCAACGTAAACATTTCTCACGTACGAATGTTCCTAGCTTATCCAAGCTGTGATTCGCCAGAAACTAGATAACTCGCAGGTAACGTATGGCAACGATGGCTAGTAAAAAAATGCTATCATACTCGACTACAAAGTTTATTATTCGTATGGATCTCGGCATTGCGTTAGTGCGTTACGGCTCGAATAGATTTGGAAATAGAGGCTGCAAGAGTAAGTAAGAATAAACGATCGGTGGAACGGTCGTTGATAATACTGTTTATCGTGTGGACGTGGAGTTACGTGTCGGGATCCCGGACTTGTCTTTGTTTATACGGACGGTGAAACGGCGACGAGGAGTCGCTGATCTTTTATTAAAACGCCGAGAAGACGTACATTTATTTATTTATTCCTCGTTTGGCCTTTGCACGCTATCTGTCCCGTTTTCTTTTCTAATTCACACGTTATTGGATTCGTCTTTATCGGGATTCGGCTCGTCGAAGTTTTATTTCGTTCGTGTGTTTGTATAAAGAGTAGCGTCGTCGCGTTCGCGTTCGCCGAGGTTACAATTTGCATTGAATAGCGCCTAACGAAGGGAACGAAACTCGTCAGGGCTCATTGTCTATCGTAGCATGCAGAAATAGTGGTTCGCACGTGCGTTAATTATTCGGTTCCTCGTGAGAGAGTATTCGCGATTCCGCTGCTCTCCGAACGCTGCTTTTCTCGTCAATTACACTATAACAAAGGAGAGGAGACTACACCGATCGGAACGAGTGCGTTTTTTCTTCTATTTTCTTTTTCACGTCGAAATTCAGTGCAAAACGAGCCGAGTAATGAGCAGAAACAAATCTGACGTTGTTACCTAAATACGAACGTTTCGCCGTTGTTGTTAAGTAGATTTTTCGAATTACGGACTTTCGAGAGAGGTATTGTAATCTGGCGTGTAATTAAAGCGGTTCTCAATTGTAACAATAACCGGGTTGGACCTTGAACTGCAACCTATATCTACGGTAAATACGACTATAAATAAACGGAAATGTGAACAATATTAATCGGAACGCAATGCGAACGACGTATCGTTCGATAGAATTGGCACGCGTTGCTCTACTTCGTTAGCGACACGATAACATTATCAGAGAACTGTCAGAAGAAGTATAAACAGCAAATCGAGATCGAAGAATTTCGATTATTATTATCGTTGAGAACCGCTGTGCTTAATTTCAGGGGTTAGAGTACTGTAAAAGGTCGAAAAACTTCGATTCTTTCGCTTTTAAAAGAATGGTACATTAAAAAAACACGATTTCAATTTTTTTAAATTTTACAATATTCGAACCCCACAATTTCCAAACACAAAACTTTACAGTTTTTAAAGAAATTAATTTTTTAAGATCCTCTTTTAACAATCATTTTTTCTACCGCTTGTAAAAAAATATGATTTATTGTATTTGTACTCGCTTTAATTTTACGTCAGGCTCGGATTAGCGGAAACAAATCGGGACAGGAAAAAGCGGCGAATTCCGCGCTTATAGCAACCCGGATCTCATTCCTTCCTCGATTAGTCGATGATTATTTGTGGAATTTGTTGCTTTTCCCCTTTCGAACTAATCTCGTCTTAATTAATTCTTTTGTAACGCTCGCAATCAGGCACAGAGACTATAAAGGAATGCCGTTTACGTAATTCCTTATTTGTACACGATCGCTTTTGTATTTAATTCTGCTACACAACGAAGAAAATATTTTCTTTCGTTTCGTGGCATTGTAATTTCTATTTTCCGAAATGCGCGCGACTCTTGAACATTCCCGGTTTCAATTTCAATTTGTGCTATTATTTCGTTTTGTAATATATGCATGTTAATCTGTGGGATAATAAAGATGTGTAGATATACATATACATATTATAGTTTTTTGTACAATATTATGTGTTTTCCTTATCCCCTGTTTTTCCTATTTTTAAATTATTTCATTAATCGGTTGACCCATAACATTTCTCACTAGTGATTGTATATATTTACTAAAACAATTACTAATATTTACTTTAGAATTCTTTATGAATACTTCATCATACAATGTTTATATTTTTTACATTTTTCACTATTGATTTCTTTGAACCGTTAGGTAGTTTTATAATGGAAGGAGGTGGGGTACTTACCGCAGAACGTAGCCCGGCTCGTGCGAATCTGCATGTGGCGTTCACTGAAAAAGGAGAGGTGAAGGAGCGTCGAGAAAAATTCTTGACCGCCAAATATGGGTCTCATCAGATGTCCCTCATTCGTAAAAGACTAGCGGTGGAAATGTGGTTGTTCGACGAGCTAGAAAAATTATACGAGGCAGTTGTAAGTTCAAGCTTAATTGTTCCAATTTACTTCCTCTCTGAATTCAATTGTATCCGTATATAATACATTTTTAATTTACAGAATGATAGTGGTAAAAATCGAGAAGTTGAAATAGATATAGATGAGCTTCTCGATATGGATAGCGATGATCACAGACGGAGATTTTTGCAAGTAAGTTAATCATCCAATTTCAGCAATTCTATACTATGTTTGAAAATAATATTAACTATATTTTGTTTGTATATTTAATAGGAACTACTGGTCGACACAAAAAAGCCACCACACGATATAAACGTAAGTACCATGCAACTGTGTTTTCTTTCTTAGCATAACAATTATTTGGTGACTCGCTGTCGTAATATTCTATGCTGTAGAATTTAGTATCGTGTGACTAATTTTCGAGCGAATCAAGTTTTTAATCGTGGTTCTCCTCTCCGCAGTGTCTTAGAAGCAATTGTTCGATCCACAGTACTCGAGTAACTGTTACTAACACGAGACGTTTATATGTTTCAGAAATTCATTAATGATTTACTTGAAAAAGCTAAAACACTTTGAAGAACTTTCGCGTTCTTCTTAACACTCCGGTGTTTGCAAGGACTTTTTTGAAGCATTAACAAATTTGCTCAGATTTGGAACGAGTCAAAGACATATTCAAGCCTTAACGAGTTGCGCGAGCATATGCAACTCGAATGCCAATTTATCATTACTTGGATAGAACTTAATGGGGAAAACATCAAATGACTCTGCACATTTTTATTCTAGCGTGTATTATTTCATATTGAAATCGTAAGCATTAGTGTCTGACTTATCTCAGTACAACGGCTAACTTTGTTAGTTATTTGTGTGCGCATCGCATATCAAGTAATAAACCTCACAGTACACAAACTGCCTTGCTGTACGATCCATCCAATGTGATGTATAGTAGAAAAGTTTGTTCTTCTACACTCTAGTTTTGTATGGCTCCTATACTCCATCATTCGTAGTAATATTTATGTTATTAAGAATTTATTAACTAATAATACTTCCAAACGTTGTAACTATACCAAATGATTTCTATGCATATCCTACGTTTATCGAATTTATATATCCCAATCGAGAATCTGGATTGGGTTTAAATGCAGTTAATGTTTTCACCTTTTCTCTCTTTTTTTTTATGTTGTAGCGTAACGAAATAACACGTGTTTATTTATTTTAGAAAATATTTTAAGGAAGTAAACAAAAAGAACGTAACTATGCAAAATTTCGCATCGAATGCTTGAAACGAAGAAAAAATCGGTTTTGATAATGCGATCGAAGCGTGTGTGTTTCAGATAATTTTACCACCGTCATTAGTCGTATAATTAAAACGTGGAAATGACACCTATCGTTGCTCCAGTACCGAATCAGTATTGAAAATTATCTCGCAAAATAGAAGTATACTCTCCAGTAAGTTTTTTAATGGTTAGTTAGAAATTTTTAATACTGTTTGAATTTTTCAGAAAAACTCTTGTTAAGTCGTTGAAAACGAAACGAAGATGTAAAATGTAGTAGGAACATTCCTAAATTTAGAAGAATATTGAAAAATGGTAAAGAACTTTAAACGATCTATTGAAAACATTTTCAATTACTTTGTTACTTAATATATAATCATGTTGTTAATTTCAAGATTTTAGATTTCTATTTATACGCGTGTTATACTTTCTTAAATTATAGAATCGATCATTTCGAATGAAACATCGATCAGAATATCTCGAGAACAATTCGTGGGTCTTCTGTTTTTATGGCCTCGTTTGGATAAAATGTTAAAAAATGAAAAAAAAACGAAATCGTTCGTGTGACGTGTGATGGCAACGCTGGGCATTTTTGTTGCATGCAATCATAGGTGACATTTATACGGTTTATTTACAGTCAGTCATTTTAATACACGAGCTATTATTTTAAATGTATCCATAGTCATGTAAAAGAGGAAGGAAATGGCAATTTTAACGTAAACTTCCTTGGTACGGATCTCTTGCACTGATGTGTGTCCCGCATTATTACTTAACATTTGTACCAAAAAAAAAAAACAAGACTGCACGAATGGAATTTACCTTCCTCTTGAACCTAGATGCGTACAGAAATCACACGAATGGAAAACATGATTACAGCATGGATGTATATTGTAAACTGAACAACACAACAACAGTACACGTAGTGTCGGATGTTGAACGAAAGCCAAGAGAACTCAGCTAACAGCATGATACGCAACACAAAAGATATTTGTCTTTTATGTTTGACAGTATACAAAGCAATACCCGAAATGTGATCACTTCAACGACATGTCTTCATAACAACACAAGGAAAACCGTTCAAAGGCTATGTGCTACCTCGTTCTGCAAAATAAGTGTGCGATCTCTCTCTCTCTCCGTAGTGTTATTAAATCCCCAGTTAACACGTTGGCTGCTATATCCTTAAACCACCAGTGTACGAATGGCACAAGAGCTACTCGCTGCATAGTTGTGTATTCAAACAATTTTTGGGATCATAGTCAAGTATTTTCATATTGAAAGTATGTGTGTGTGTCGCACACAGGCATCGTGGGAGTCAAGAAAGTATGAGAAAACTATTTTATTACGTACCACTGCGCGACCAAACCACAAAACCAAAGGTTCAGGCCAGAAATGACAAATTTTATCGAACAAACTACTCTGTCAAGTTGATACCATGACAAATCCTGGGTTAAGAAGATTCCAGCGGAAGGTTCTATGGTTTTATATACAAGATATGGCAGTCAGCGTGTTAAAGAAGACGGAAGAAACATGGTAAACAGTTTTATCCAAGCAAGGACTACTAGTGAAACATGTACGAACCATGATTATTTACAAGATATTATAATAGGGTGTACAGAGATTCATCGAGCCGTTCGTCGAATATCAGTTTGGCTTGGCAAAAAAAAGCAGTGGTCTTTGTGAATTTGTCAGGAGCATAGGAAAAATGTGTTTAGGCTACCCTTTCTATCCCTCGACTTCCATCTATGATTTAAGCGAATAATGTCTAATTAAACCAACAAAAGAGAAAAAAAAAACAAGAAAAATATGAAACCATTCAAGAATTTGTCTCGTCACCCGCATGTATATTTAAAACTTTATACAATGAAATATATGTGAATGTGTAATTAAGATTAGGGAATAAATGTATACAATAAACCTTGATCTCGTGCATGCAAATCTGCGGCGTACTCGCTCCAATCGAACAGGTCAATAATAACAATAATAATAACGATAATATACACTGTGGAGAACGACTCTTGGACGATTACGCCAGAATATAATCAGAGTTTATTGTATTAGAAACGATACAATCAATTTGTGCACTTGTGATTTAGCGTCGTAAAGGATACCGCGACCGTCGATAGAATGTTCATCGAATCGAGACTTTATGAGGTTTTGAAATTTTATCGTCAGAATCAATGTCGCTATTGGATCGTTTCTTTTTTAAGTTGGTCCATATGAAGTGTCACCCCGTTTTTAAAATAGTTAGACCGCGAATATTTATCAGAGATCAAAATTTTCCAAGTCATACGATTCGGAGAAGTATCTAAAAGAAATTGCATAGAAATGAGTTTTTTGAATGTGAACAAGTCTAAAATAGTAATATTATTCGATATAATATGTTTACTGTTTTTAACAACACTTATTCGTTTTCGTCGTAAACGCATAAAATCCGCTGTCTACTATGTAATAATAATCGGCCAGGTTCAGGATCGAGAACTTGAACCGTGGAGTATCGGCACAAATTTTACCACGTGCCAGATCCGATAAACTTTTTTAATTAAGAATGACATTTCACATATACCGACATTAAAGGAAAAAACGTGTGTGATCGATGCTTTACGTGTAATGCTCGTCGGCATGTGAAGAGGATGTGCGTTTCGTAATATCATTATGGCTTAAAGAAGAAAAAAGAAAAAAAAATAGAAAAGCGTAGGAGGTTTATCGAACGGTGCATTTCAAGTTTATTTTCCACGGTGCGGCATTCGCAAGAGACGGGAAATGTTTGAACTGTGTTACGCACGAGCAAAGTGAAAGAATAATATAATATCCTGTACCACAACGGATGAGTTTCCCGATCCCGTGTGTGAATGCATGGAATGTTAACGTTGTAATACTGCATCAGATTAATCCATAATATTCTTAAGTAAGACGGAGACGCGAAGGAAAAAAAGCACTTTTACACCGACTAAAAAGAAAAAATTGAAATTCCCGATTTTGAGAAAGAAGCTAGTGAGAACAAAAAAAGATTAGATCAACCGGAGAAGATTCGAATTTTAAGATGCTCCTGTTACCCCGGGCGTTTGAAATTGTGGCGGTATTGCCAAAAACAATATTTTGCATCATGTACTGATTATGTAAGAAATTGTATTTACTTGCACAAACAAAATAAGAATTGGATAACGGAACTCTCGTTTTTCTTTCATTTCCTACATCCTGTTTGTTACAATGTCCGGTAATAAATAAAAATTACATTACAGAATGTTCGGCACATTCTCGAACCAAGCAAAAAGAAAGGACGATCCGCTGTTGTTCCTCTTACAAACGAACAAAAATATTTGCTTCTCGTGGGATGCAGCGCGAGACGATATTTTCAGCGAGTTATATCAAAGATTTATTCATTATATTGTACAGAATTTCGTCGCATCGATGACGAAGCGTATAGTTGTGGCAATATATATATATATACATACATACATACATACATACATACATACATACATACATACATATATATATATGTATATATATTTTCCTTCTTTTTTTCATAGAAAAGATTTATGAAAAAAATGGATTCGAATAAAGATACATGATATATGTTTCGTGTAAATAAAGCTGTTTTTTGCTGGAGGAGAATCTCGTTGTTACTTCGGGACAGTTTCTGCGCTTCGTAAGACTTATACAGCTTCTCTTCCTGACAATTTCATGAAAATACGTCGCCCTAGTTGTCGTCTAGACTTAATATAGAAACCACAGGGGTGTCGAGTAAATGTGTGGGACACGTTAATCGACGCCCGTTGAAACCAATGGGAAAACGATCCGTATAAATACTTTACATAGTAATGCTTCGAAAAATTGTTACTGTACTGCGATCGTTAAGCTTATGAGTTCCTGATGCCGAGCGCCTGCTCCAATTCCGCGCGTTTCTGTTGCACTTTCGTGTAAAAGTACCGACAGACAGCTTCCTGAGCCCATGGTTGATAGTAGAACTCCGCTCTGCGTTCTTCTTCAGGGTTTCCAACGACGTCGATCATGGTCTTCAAATCCCTGGTCTGCGAGATGATCCACTTGTTGATGAACTGCTGCGGATCTTTGGCGAAACTCAGGAAAAACTCTCTGTTCGTCTTCAGCTGGTTGATCGTCTCCACAGTCTCGTGGATTTTGTTGTCCAAACTTTGGATCTCCTGTTGACTCGCGGTCGATAGCAGGAAGTTGTTCATCTGTGTCTTCAACGTGTCGTCTACCTCCACGTCGATGTCGTAACACGCGGTCTGTTTCGTTTCAGTACCTGTTCAAAAGAGTCGATGTAAACGTCGGTAGAGTTTGTTCGAAAATATTCTCCGTGGTTTTTGTTAAAGAGTTATCAACGAAAAATACTGAGCGTGCCACGGAGAATATTTTCCCGGAGGAGTTCGGGAATCATCGTTTTCAAGGAAGTACATTTTTGGGAAATATTTCTGCATACCTTCTACACTGATGACGTGATTAATTACAATCGGATCTGGAGGATGAAGCAGCGGGTTCAGCCGCTGAGGTATCTCCGCGAACTTCATCCGCGAACAAGCGAATATTTGTTCCAAGTATTTATCACAGTTTATGAACTCTCTCTCGTGGCTGTCCTGGAGCTTGTGCGTCTTTATGTACTGCCAGAGGGCGGAAATGATAACAGGTCTCGTCTGTGTATGTACACCTAGCAATCGCGCTAATCTGGGGTCCAGTTTAAACTACGAACAACAATAGATTTATGTCTACCATATATCGTAGACGACTATAATGTATTAATCGAGAAAAGATAAAATGCAGTACTTGTAGGGGTTGATAATCGAGGAGCAAAAGTATAGTGCATCGAACATTTTTGTCTCCGGGTCTCTTCACTTGGAAACCATCAGTCTCTTGGGTTGTTAACGTACGATGCCACTCGACCAAGTGGTTATCAGGGCCGTACAGATCTTTATCCAATTCTATAACTAAGCTTTTAAAGAACGAGGAGAACTTTCTTTTCACCTAGAGTTTAGAGAGAGAGATTAATAAGTTTATCCTTACGTTGCACCGTATATCTGAAAACATTTCTTACTTTGTTAGGATCGTTCTTCGTGTCATCCAGCAATCGACCTTCTACTCTAAGTTCCCACGATGCCACCGAACCGTCCTCTCCCTCGCCAGCTTCCTTCGCGGGATAAAATGTATTTGAAATAAATATTCGGAGCTTCCTCTTCTGTTTCATGGGACGTTTCAGTGCCTCTTGTATGTCTAATCGTTTTCGCATTATGGTCGCGTCCAGCTTCCTCTCGAATGCTAACAGGTCCATGTAGGCCTGCGACTCTGGCACTAAATCGCGCACTTTCTGCGGCAGTATTTTGTCCGCCAGCTTTTTCTTCTTCTTAGAAGTGGAATGTGAAAAATCACTGTTCCAAAAATACCTAAATGAGTTTATGTAAAAATCACAGATTCAAAAATCAATAAACCAATTTCGAAGCTTATGAAATGCAGTGAAGTTCCTGGCAAATTGGTAAATGATTTTCAACATTGACACAAGACCACGACACGAACGATTAAAGACAACACAATTTCGATTACATACAAAAAATAAAATGTTTCTTTTGAAGTACAAAATAAAATGTTTCTTTCAAAGTGTAAAATAAATAGATCGATTGTTTAATGAATCAATGAGCGCTGATAGAAACATGAGTAATGTAAAATCAACAGAAAACATTTGGTCGATGGACTTACGGTTTTTGTTGCGACATAGGTATACGTTGATCGGCACTTCTCTTCCCTACAGGAGGGTTAGGCATTGGGCCTGGGCGCATGTTCGAATACGGTTGATTGGCTCTTATTATGCTGGCTGGACCAGGTCCGGCGGTACCCATCTGCGGAGGTGGCGTGAATCCGGATCTCTGTTGCATCTGCGTTAAGAAAGTATACATTTTACATGACCCATAGGCAATGCAATGTTAAGAGGTATGATTAGACGGTAACAATGATAATATTAAAGGGAAGAATGTACTCACAGAAAAATTTGGGCCAGAATACTGTCGCAGGTTTGGAGGCACAGACGACGCTGTGTACCTCTGTTGAGACGGGCCATTATTCCCTGTATTTGGTACAGGAAATCTTTGTGCCATGTCTGATGACTCCCCTAACAATCGAGAGGCAATAATTATTCATCACAATAAACAAAAAACAAGCGAAGTCATTACAAATCAGTTTGTCGGGCCATTGTTGTACAACAACCACCGAACAGTGAAATATGTAATTCGACGTGAAAGATTGTTTATATTTCATAGAAAATGTTCTGTTTTACGATAGAAGCAGGCAATGGTGGTAGAGAAACAAAAACATAATCTATGAGAGAAGGAGCGTCTAGCGGTTTCGCTAGATCGAGCTTCATTCGATTGGCTTTATTTAATTGTTTAATGAATAAGGACTTACGAGGCGGCGAGATATGGGAAGATGCTAGGAGAACGGATTTCAAAACACTGCGGAAATTAGTCTCTGCGGCTCGGCTCGCCTGTCGAGTTCGAGTGCGAGTATGCGTCACAAACACATTTCGATGGGGCTCGAAGATGAGAAAATTAGATTGTTTCTCAGCGCAGGGTCAAACGTAAAGAGAGAGAACAAAGAGGAAATGATATAGACCCGGCAATTAACTTAAAACCTACGTTTTCGAGGCTCTTATCCACTCGCTGCTAGGGTTAGTATGCTTTCGTCTAAACGGTGGATTGTAGACACCTATGCGCCCCGGAAAAGTGCCATCTAACAGCGAAGCCTGGAAACCATTAACACAGAAATAGGACGCCAGATAGCGAAACCATGTTGTTTTCGGCGCGAATTTTAAATCGAGCTCTCCGAATTCAAATAGAAAATTGTGTAAATAATTTGTATTAATTATTTATATTGTATTATACTCTTCTCTTTTGTATACCAAAAATGTTGTTACTATAATTAATGAATAGCAATTAAGTTCCTCCTAGTTTTCTAAGAATTTCTTCTTTTTTTTATACATACATTTGAGAATATTGAAATTTTTGCTATTTTGTTATTTGTGGGAACGGTGTTCGAGGTGTTATGCGAGAAAATGACGAAGAATGAAACTTTAGAACGAACGAGACACGAAATCGGCAACTTTTATCGAATTTTCTAGTCGGTTGCCTCGCGACATCCTCCCCAACATTGAAGAAATGATTAAGAGCCGGTAATAATAGAATACCTTGGATAGCAGATGCGCCAGAGCGTAGTTCTTATGAAAATAATTAATCATGAGCCGCAGCGATTTAATTTTGGACAGTTCGTATTTAAATCGTTTCGGAACTCGGCGAAAAGTGCGCGATACGATGACGAGGATGAGCAAAACGCGGTACGCCGCGAATTATATTTAAACTTGACTAAGTAGCTAGCAATTCCGCTGCGGAACAGACTTTCGTATCATTCGGGTTAATAGATCCGTCGATTGCGTAATTGTTTCTTATCATTTCCTGTAGAAAGAAGCTTAAAGAGATCCCCTAAGCCAAAGATTTCCCCTACTTCAACATCCTTGAAAAAAGACCGAGTCGATCTTCCTAAATCTTTCTTTCAACAACTGCTGATACAAATGAAAATTAATGATAAATATTTTTTACGCGATGCCGCAATAGTTAAATAAAATCTCCTTGTTACGGAGGAACGCCTAACTCCTTCAAGCCTGAAGACACAGCCTTGGCCCTGTCTCCTTCGATCCCTCGTCGCTGTCCTCGGTTCCACAAGAATCCAGAAAGCGGCTGATGTAAGAATAGTCCGACCTATATAGCGGACGGTTATTTACAGGAAAAAAACACACGGCACTTTACGCAACCGAAATTTCGTTTTCCATTTCACTTTCTGTTTCTGGTGCGCGACTTTATAGAAAACCAAGGACAGTCAGGGTGACGAATGGAGGCGTCAATATTTACATACAGTAGAAACATCCGTCAATAGCCAGACAGCCAGCCAGCAGCCTGCGCGTCTAACAAATCTAAACCGACTACATATTCTGAAAATGATGCTTCTGCTACATGCCGAATCCTAAAGTTGAGCAGTTCAAATTCACTTTGAAGTACTTAATCCTAATCCTTTCTACACCCTCTATGACTGCAGCAAAGAGTCCATCGATTCCATCCTCTGAAAGATGATTTCTAAGTAAGAATAACTATCAAGTCCCAAAGTTAATCCTAAAATTGAGTAGTTCAAAGTGCATTAAACTAATTAAACCCTTCTAGAGTCTTCGCGGCAGCAGTCAAGATTTTATCCAAGCAGGGGAAGATGATTTCGAAGGCACGAGTCTCGCGAGCTTGGTTTGAAGTTCATTTGGTTTCGTCCATGGTTAGGCTGCCTCGAGGCCTGTCCCATGTCCATCGCGGCTTGGCAGCCTCGATTTTGGAAAATCTACGTGCGGCCATCCTGTCCAAGTGAGACAGATCGCTAATATTAGATCCTCGATAACCGTGGATCCACGCACATGCACGCGGCCCCACCCACACACGCCGCGTTCGCTGGTCTTTTTTCGACGTGTGAATCCACACGGGTGGTGAAACACACGCGTGGGCCGTGTTTCCCGCCGGTATAAGAGGGGTCGGTACTCGGCCCATGCACTTCAGTCCACTAAAAGAAACCACCACCGTGCTACGATGGCTCTCGAACGTCAAGTGCGCGCCAAGGTACGACCCCAAACCGTGACCGAAACCGTGTGTCGATTGTGCTGGAGGATCGTGAAAGTGACCGAACACGTTGGAACCCTGTCTCCATTTTCGACCAGTGATTTGTGATTACTTTCTAGTATCCCATCCGGAGAAGCTCTTGTCCAGATCTGGACTTGATTTGGGTCCAACTCTTTGGTTGTCACCCCAAGCTCGGTCCAGAAATTCTTGTAGATTTTGCCACTTGCAGATTGGTCTCTGATACTTTTCTGATCTGGGTCTTAGCTGGGTTCGAAACTGTATCCAGCACAATCCGCGATAATTCACGTTCAGAGTTTGATCGAAAGATCATTCATTCGTTGGTAGAATTTGTCAGTTTCTTTTTTGCTACAGATCGCTGCAAAGCGTAACCCAGAACAGGAAAGGGAGGCCCAGGAATGGATCGAGTCGATCCTCGGCCAGAAATTCCCCCAGGGTGAGACGTTCGAGGACGTGCTCAAGGATGGACAAGTCTTGTGCCACCTAATGAACAAAATCGCTCCTGGATCCGTCACCAAGATCAACTCCTCCGGTGGACAGTTCAAAATGATGGAGAACATCAACACGTTAGTAATATTGATTAACTAGAGTAATTATTAATTAGACAAGATGCAAGATACGAGAGAAATTTTCACGAACCACTTGCTAGGTCTTTAAGCTGGCTAATTGGGTAGGACTGCTATTTAATTAGGGTAATTTTGCCTTAGGTTTCAAAAGGCTCTAAAGGAGTATGGGGTGGACGACGTCGACGTGTTCCAGACGGTTGACTTATGGGAGAAAAAGGACATAGCACAAGTGATCACCACTCTGTTTGCCCTTGGTCGCACGGTAAGCCGAATTCGATATTAATTCCTCCTATCGAACGATTAACGTACTTCGACGAAAATAGGCATCCCTTAGTAGAGAACTTGAATGCTTTTTAGATTTTGTCTAACGTTAAAAGCATTGAACTTTGATGTAAAACTTGAAGTAACCACGCCAAGAAATGACTATCACCTCTTGGCTCATTCACTTCGCTCTATCACCTGCATTGACGAACACTACGTATATCCGTCTCAATGATTCGACTTAACGAGCCTCTCTTATTCAGCTCCGCACGCGTGGATGCATGACTTTGCATCCATGAATGACTGTAGTCGCCGTTAAAACGGGTCGTTCATAAATTTCACGTCCCAGCCATAATTATATCCATGAAAAGAAACAAACGTACTTCTATTCCTAGCTATTCTAAGTTTCCCCAAAACGAAATTGTCCAAATCAGCTGTTTCAACGCCCCCTTTCCGCTCGCCATTTTCCAGACCTACAAGCACCCAGAATGGAAGGGGCCCTACCTGGGACCGAAACCATCAGAGGAATGCAAACGCGACTTCACCGAGGAACAGCTGCGAGCTGGCGAAGGTATGATTGGTCTGCAGGCAGGATCGAACAAAGGTGCCACCCAGGCGGGACAAAGCCTTGGCGCCACTCGCAAGATCCTCCTCGGCAAATAGACCAGGATGTAAGCAGGATAAGGCCCCTCTTAGACTCCAAAATTTCTCTCCCATCCCCCCATCGAAGAATGTATATTATGTATTTATTTTGTATTTTCTAATTGAACGATAAGAATACACTATGTCTATTTATTATTTACTATTTATTATTCACCGTCTCTATAGCGTTCCCCTCCTCTTCCCTTTGTGCGTACAGTTGAAGAGAATCTGTGTGTGTTTTATGTGTGCGATCTCGCATTCTCTAAAAATATGCTGGAACGTAAGCAACGAAATTATGACAACAGTTGCCGGCGTTAATAGAAACATGAACGACGCGATTTCTGTCGTTTTCAGTCCTCGATTCACTCGGCGCTGACGTGATTTATCGAACGAAATACACCGTG
This sequence comes from Lasioglossum calceatum, assembly GCA_963966675.1. Lineage (NCBI taxonomy): Eukaryota > Metazoa > Arthropoda > Insecta > Hymenoptera > Halictidae > Lasioglossum > Lasioglossum calceatum. Next base: position 2,688,395 of record OZ016548.1, read on the forward strand.
AAATAACGCCGGTCCTGATACACGTCCAAAAATATCGGATCTGTGACTGACCAACGTTGGTTCACCCACCGACTCGATTTTCCGATTTACACGGGTCGTTTAGTAGCTAATTGGCTCGTGGTTTCTGCTCGACATTGCTGTTTCACTGGTTTTCTACTCGATCATTTAATTCCGAGTTGTTTCGGCCGTTCCGGGTTGATCGTTGATTTTAGAATTTATAGTAAATGTTTTTTTTTTATTTATTATATTTATGTTAGAATTAGATTTAGACGTTATTCTACTTTCGATAAAAAGACGTTGTGTATTAAATTATGCAGCAGATGAATAATGTTGCAACACATTTCCTCTGTGCTGCTTTGACTATATCGCTTTCTTTGTCTGCTTTCAAGCCAAGTTCAACCGAAATCCTTTGGTCACGGTCTAATAAAATTCTCATTAAAACGAAACGTCTGTTAATATTTCCGAATAACAGCGTGAAACACACAAGTTCCTATGTCTCTGTGGTCTATAAATAATTGTTTATTCGACCGGCCGTCTATTATTGTGACAATATTGGCCTCATCTCCGGTTGGAGTGTCTTCCAACAAGTACATTTAAAGAGACAGAGGATAAAATGAAATCCGATCCCACTGCGATGATGCAACGGCCCAAAAATGTCATAAATTCAATTGTGAGATTATTGTACCAGTCGGTTTATTCGACATCTTAAAGACGATCTTACAAAGAATTAAATTTTTCCATGGGATCAACTTTTTTTTCAATTTTGAGGGAAGAGGGATGGGGTATGAGTAATGTTGAAATATTTCTGTGGCATTGAGAATTCGAGGAATGTCGTGATTGAATGATATTCGGACGAGCTGCATCGAATAACAGGTGGATGATAAACGCCGCGACAAGTGTTGGCCCGCTCGCGAAAATAGTGATATTGTAATTCGCATTGTGTATCGCAGGTGTACACATCTGCCGTCGGATTCCTCTTGGCACGTCCTTCGTCGCAACAGGTCGGTCTAAATTTATTTTTGATCCTTCCAGAACGATGCTGGGAGAATCTGCGTATTCGAAATGCAATCTTCGACAATGGTGACGTCGATGGAACGCATCTGGAACCATCTAAATATCTCGGAATTACCAAATTCACATCGGAAAACCAGTTAAAAATATTAAACTCTTCAATTTCTTGTTTCATTTTTTAATTTCTTTTCTTGTAAGAAATACATTTGTACCTTAAATCGTGGATTTGCAGAAATAAAATTGACATTGGAACTTGGAACTGAATCGAAAATAATTTTCCCAATTTCCTACATAATTGAAAACTGTTAATAGTTTGAGCTTTTGTATAAACTACCATAGTGGTTGATTTTATTCTGCACGAAAGCAAGTTTTATCTAATATTAGACTAACTGGAAACAGACGGCCGTCGACTTGAAATGTGAAAACGAAAACGTGTTCGAACAGTTTGATAAATTTCAGGCCAGAAATAGAAATTGCTCAGCAGCAATAAAATTTCGAATATAAACTACCCACTGAATGTTTGAAAAATTTTCAAATTGCACCGACCTTTAAATATAAAATTACAACATCGTTTAGGTATTGTAAATTCTTCTCTATTTTTCGAAATATTGATTAAAAAATAATATCATTCTGAGTGGTATCATATATTATAAATAAAGAATCTGTATTTGCGAATTACTGTTCGCAATTTCGATTTAAATGCATTTATCAATTTTTAATAATAATAAAATAATATTTAATACAGTGTGTTCGACTACAGGTGGGAGAAAATTTAAGGGGTAGTTCTCGACGATAATATAAGACGAGAATGATGAATAAAAAAATTGCGATTTCGACTTCGTTGTTTAGTTATTAACAATTAAAAATCCGCCTAAAATGCGGCAACGCGACCAACAGAGGTGAACGTTGCGTACGTCATAGAGGCGCGCGACAGTCACGTATCAAGTGACAGATTTTTATGCATACCTTGGTTCTCATTTAGGGCCCCAGCGAGGTGAAAATATTTAATAAATCGTTGGTCGACATTGAACCTACCTACTCGTTAAAATCCACAAGGGCATTTCTAATATCCGCCCTATGGAATTATCGAGTAAAAGGGGTAAATGCCCTTTCACTTTTAAATTGTTCTCACACGAGTAGTTTACTGGAGATCACTATAAAATGGTATCCATTGTGTTCATAAATCTTGAATAAAATCCTCACAAATGCAAGTATCCACACAAAAATGCACATGCGTACCGGAATCGCGCACAACTAATTCACGTTTGATGCATCTGTCACTTGATACGTGACTGTCGCGCGCCTCTATGACGTACGCAACGTGCACCTCTGTTGGTCGCGTTGCCGCATTTTAGGCGGATTTTTAATTGTTAATAACTAAATAACGAAGCCGAAATCGCAATCTTTTTATTCTTCATTTTCGACTTATATTATCGTAGAGAACCACCCCTTAAATTTTCTCCCACTTGTAGTCGAACACTTGGTACAGAAATTTGAACATTTAGTTTCCAGTTTGTCAAAGAAGATGGCATCACTTAACAATATTAAACCTTCATGAAAACTTGCCAACAAGATAGAAAATGTTATGTCGGTAATGTAGAAAATGACACTAAAATGATAGGAAATACTTAACACTTTCGACAGATGGCGCTAGATGGCCCAGAATTGCAATGAATATAGCAGAGCCTCTATCATCCGAACTAGTCGGTGCCGTGGTCCGGTTTGGATAGAAGTAAATACGCGCCGAATTGTATTGTGCTTGATAAAGATTTTATAGAAATCTCAGACGTTATACTGTTAACCTTGTTAGAAAATTGTGTAGCTTTTCGATTTCTGGTTGGAAAATCGAAGTCCAGTGGGTGCTACGACTATGGCTGGCGCCATATCAAAAGACACAGTTGCTTCTCACGCCAAGTATGTACGAAATGAGAACGACTGCCTCGATCGTGTCTATTCCTGAGTCCGCGTTTCCTAGCCGGCTGACTTTATTTTATTTTACGCCACTTCGCGGACCAAAATCATCTTTACTATAACACGAGGACGAGGTGAAACACGATTTTTAATTCCTACTAAAAATACAGGTTTTGCACTCTCCACATTCACCCTTTCGCAAATCAACTTCAACCTTTTATTAATACGGGATTTTCAACAAAGTTTTTGTAAAAACAAATCAAATCAGATGTAAATTGATTGTTAAGGTTGAATTTGACTTGCAAAAGGGTGAATTTGGAGTACAAAGCCTATATGTATTACCGGTTTATTCTTGCGGTTTAATGGATCCTCGTGTTCCGACAATGAAACATTGATATGAACGCAGAGTGGATAAAGAAACGTTTCCTGCGCTAGGTCAGAATCCGAAGTTTCCGTGGAAAATTTTTCGCGGCGCTTTGCCAAAACGGTTATAACCGTGGACGGAGTCGTCATTTTTGAAAAATTGCCTGCACGTTCCTCGGACATTGACAAATAATTCTTAAAAATTGCACATTGCTCTGGTCGTTAATAATTTGCGGTCTCGTTTAATAATCTGTTTAAGGTTCGTTCCGTGATCGCTAAAGCAGGGAGGAGCCCCGAAATGCCTCGAATTTGTTTTCCAAGCCGGTCCCTCGAGGATGCAGCGAGTTAATCCGGTCGATTTCGTATCCAACAAATTACTGGTTAGAAAGCCGCCCGCGATTTGTATATGATCTTGGCAGTTGGATCCGAGAGATGATTTAAATACATATTGTACGAGCTGGCGAGTGAGTAAACAACGGTGGGAACGTTACTTTTTTTATTGGTTCAACACGAGCATTAGTATTTTGCAAATTCCAACCACTTTCGTTTTTGAAAATTTGTGTACAAGTTCGTCTTTCTAAATCCAATATCCTTTCTAGTGCAACATCCTCGGAGAACTCAAATATAAATACTTCTATACTTAGAATATTTGTATCCGTTAAAACATGAAAAATCGGCTCAAACGACTGTCACGTAAATACGTGTTTCACATATGACAAATTAACCTCCCTACTAATTTTAAATCAACTCGGGACTGTTTCAGTCAGTGGAAATCGTTTTTTAACGCTCGGAGGCCCGGGATCTCGCGTTCAAAGAACCGCCCGGCCAAAAAACAAAGCCAGAGATCTCCTCGCGGAGAATCCTCTGAAAACCACAAAGAAATATCACTCGATGAGCTTGGCAGAAGGTGACGCGTTGCTGAAAGAAGCCGTCCTACACCCGCACAATGAGAAACTTTGAAACGCACCGCTGTTTGGCTCCCGAATGTTTCCTATACGATTCAGTTTACATCGTGCGCAGGTACTAATTACTACAATAATAATATCCGATGAAATCAGGCTACTTTCCTCTAGCTAGTCGAACATAAAACGAAAAGATACGCGGTTCCAGGAGCAACAGAGCTCTCAGCGCTTTCTTGCGTTCCGAAGGACGGACGCTGAGATTGACCTAACCGAATTGACCTGTTCCGAGAAGCTGGTGCGGCCGATTTGCGCCGCCATTAATCGCTCATTAACGCATTCGTTAAACGTGATAAAGCGTAGAGCCACGGCCGGGAGACGGCCGTACCTGTCGGATCGTGCGACAATTTATTCCCAGAGAGATATTTCGGTGGCAATAAAGTCTCTTCTCTTCCCCCTCCGATAATGATGATATCTGATAGCGATCCGATAATAGAAAGCCGAGCGGCGATGGCTAACCTACCGAATAGAAGACCCCGGTTCTCTCGTGAATTCGCAATTCGCAGGCTGACGAATAGCTTTTCAAGGTGACCGGCCGAAATATCCCGGTTCGCTTCTCCTGCATAGCCGATTTAATATTCTCCACGATACGCTGCCAATTCGAGCAGCGCAGCGCGTTCTACGTCCGCTAACTTGTTACATTACCGTGACATAATGATCGGAACGGCACGCGAATCCGGGGGATCGAGGATTCGCGGACTTTTTGCGCAACAACAGCCACGATTCGATTTTAATTGGTTCGGCTAGCGCGCGTGTTGGGAAACTGGGCGCGCGCGCGTGGGAGGAGGATTCCGGCCATTTTGGTTCATCCACCTGCTCCTCATGCTTTAGAACTTTGATTTTACCTTGTAGCTAACGTTCCATTTGTTCTTAAACTTTAGAAGGGCCATTTGGATTTCTCCATCTGTTTGGAAATTTTAATTGAAATTGCCCCGAGTCCGGAACATCGTCGAGCTTAAAGATTGGAGAGTCCTGGTTCCACGCGGTGACCATTTTGTGAAATCAGGGGTTCAGCGGTTCGATGGATAGAATTTCAGCTGGTCGAGGATGTTAATTAATGAGAGCGATTGTTCCGCTCGTTTCTCTTATTTCGAGACTCGTGTTACACCGCGGATACGCCTGCTGGCATTCGCAGCTCGTTCAGCGATCGCATACGACGCTCGAATTCCCCGCATGTCATATTTATCTCTCGCGGGATCCGATGGCAGGCCAAAAACTCGTTCCCTGAAATTTCCCGGTGATTTTTCAAGATTCTGCGAAACCCGAGCACTTCCCTCACAGTGTTCCAGGAAGACCGCGCCAATTTAATCTATTTTGCTTTTCACCTAATTCGCTCCAAAATCTCGGGCAAATAACATTTGTAAATAGACTGCAATCATAAAATATAATTATATCAATAATCAGGAATCAGTATGCACACTTCCAAATCTGCAGAATTCTGCAAAAACTCCCAGCAAGTATTCTTTTATCGAAATTGCTGAATGCGATTATCCGCAGATTTACGACTCACTCTGACACGAATTCCCGATCGATCTCGATTAAATTCCCAAGGCTTTCTCGAACGGATTTATCGTTCCAGAAAATGTTCGCCGGAGCTGCAAGGTAGCCTCTTCCATCGGGAACTTGAAAAATTCGATGACGATCCGTCATCAAAGAAAGTCCTGTTCGAGCATATCTGCGTTGCCCGAGAGTCCGGTTAAATATAGGGGTTTCATTATTCACCGCGAACCGCTCTGCCAATATTACTTGGACAGTCTTCAATTCCCTTTACCAACCGGTACACTCGGCATCCTAATTTTGCTACAAATTCGCGCACATTGTTGCCGGGACGTTAATTAGACACCGTCGTGCGTGTCCGGCTGATTTTACGATGTAACGATGATTTCGTCGCGTTACCAGCCGGCACGCGCTCCTGGAATTAATTGAAACGATCCGACATGTAAATTGTTAATGGGATCGTGTCAATGAAATGAGCGAGGCGCTCGCGACACCGCACCGGTCGCCATTTTGTCGCGTTCCCGTCGACACTTTCGAACGCGTTGCGATCTGGAATTTGAATTCGTTCGAATGAATTCCTGTCGCGGAGCTGTGATTGTTTAAACAGCTTCTGAATTGTTTACAGTATCAAATAATGATGTAGTTGCTAATCTGGAATGTCTAAAGTTGATTCGGTAGAAGCACTAAAAAGTAGAAGTACAAAACTATAACCATTTACCCACACAGAGACAAGCGCATGACATCAGCCCGGGTCATTACCGAGTGGAGAACACGCTCTCCCAGAAACAATTCGGCGAGAAGGCAAAACGGCGGGTGGGAGGACAGGTAGGAAGCAGAAGAGCTCTTCTGGGCCCGCATGAATTGTCCGCGAGCGAGATTCGCGAGATCCGCGAAACGCGGGGAAGACAAGCGCTGTCGCCAACTGCTACATCGTTCTATCCCGAGGCGCAGCTGATGAATCATGAACGGTTTGCGAAACTGGTCAACATTCATTGTCTCTCGCTCTTCCACTTTTAACGAGCCGGTCCTCTTTGTCAGACTCTCGGGTGCCTCTTCTTCCATTAACTTCGATTAAATAATCACCCGGCATCGACGTCCAAGTAATTCAACCTCACTATACGTGCCTGTGATTCATACTCCCTGCTATCCCTCGCAGCCTATATTCGTCCCCAAGAGAGCACAATCATAATCGTCCAGGCTCTTTGATCATTTCAGTTCCTCTGCTTTTTTAACGCCATTTTATTTCTCAGATTATAGATATTCGTTCACATAGCGACGAGTCTGTGGATCTTCATGGATCCAGAAGGATTGTGTGGATCGATTACCGAGAAACAGCCGATGGAAAAAATCGAGATGGGAAAGGGGTCCAGGTGTTCTCTGGCAACCGTTGAATCACCGAATAGACGATTTTACAAGTTTTCGATAAATACGCCGGCCCCAGGGCTAATAATAAACGATGACTGAAGAGAACGATCTCCGAGGGTTTCACGAATTTTTGCTTGGCTACGAAAATAAACGCGGGGAACCGAATAATCGCGGGCGCAAGGCTTCCCAGAGTGGTAAATCTTTAGCACCGCTTTGAAATCCTCTTAATTAATCTCGGCTCAATTGAGAAAACTCGATAGAGCCGTTGCGCCGATGCCAAACCGCCGCGTTTTCTAAGTAGGTCGTTCACTTAGCGAGCCTTTGCGATTAGACACCTTATAGTGTCACGATCATCCCCATAAAATACCAAAATTCTTCTATACATCTTTTTAAGTGGGGGTCCTCACGGGAGTTTATTTGTTATATTTAATAATGTGTTAGAAGAGGAAATCATTTAGTATTTTAAGAATATAAGTACAATAAGTAGCCTCGAACTTAATCCTTATTTAGTGAGAAGTTTGTTCTCCACTACTGTCTAATAAGTCTAAGTCACCGCTGCATTTAAGCCGGTCTAAGTGTTGCAACAGTCCTTGGTTCGGTCTTGGTTAGGTCAGGGTTAGATCGGTATTAGATATAAATAAAATCCGTGATGAGTATCACTTGAGTTCAGCTTTCGTTTAAGTTCCGTCCCGCGCGCTGGCAGCGTTTTTATGATAGTCCTTGGTCTCGCGTCTATATTTAGGTGGATTTCGAGTTGTTCAGACACCAATGAAGTTCAAGTTTAGTTTAGGATATGTTCGATTCTCAGTCGAATCAGAATTTTTCCATCGTTGAGTTCACAATTCAGAAATAACTCGCCCGAACTCAATTGCAACTCGAAAAAACTCAACTTATATATTCATTGCACGCCAATATCCTGCAATCTAAACTCAAAACACATGCGAATATTAAAATATTGATGGAGCAAGATTTGGCGAACTTGGCTTGGAGTTCTAGGTAGGTTAGGAGCCTGTACTTTTTGTTCCTTATCTGTTCGACAGAAAAAAAGAATAATTTGGTGGATTTAGGCAACTCACCCTCCTAATATCTTTTTGTACACCGATCTACTCTCCGTTCGGGTTGAGTCATCGCGCGTGCAAGTGTCTCGAGGGCGTCTGCTAAGTCACATGCTAAATTTGGTTACCTTACCATCGGGATTGTATTACGCGCGTGGGCTTATTCTAATATTTCGGGTGGCCGCGATGGCAACTAGGCCGTCCTCTTGCTATACTTACATCGCATCGGCTTCCCCGTGCCGGCGAACGCCGCATCGCCGCGATAAAGAGGAAGGAAGTATATCAGCACATCGAGCCGACTGAATTCCTCACCATTCCTAAAATAAAAGCCGAAAGAATCTTCACGCAAACTGCCACGATCCCCTCGGCCACCTCCGTTACTCGACTCGAGCCTAACCTATACGCAGATCGCTATTATGTACATAGTTTCTAGTCCTTCGTACACTTGGAAATTTTTGACAAAATATCCTGTCCTGTCATTTCACGAATTTCAAGTGAAGAATGTAGGAAAAATCATTTTTGAACATGTACTGTTAAGAAATCACGCGTGGTTGTAAATAATAAATACTGCAACTGTGCCTGACCTGGACGCCATATTGGAAACAGTGGAATCCCCTGGAATCACATTATGTAACTCAACTAGCGCACAAGCTTGCGTTTAGGAAAATAATCCTGGATCAAGGAACCGGATTGTTGATTGAACCAATCCAGATATTAAACAATCAAGCCGAGTACAGTCTCTTACAACATTTTGCGCTGTAGCAGCATATAAAACAAAGAACCATATATTATTACCATAATTTCAACAAGGCTTTAACAGCCCACAAGTAAAAAATGGAGATACTCCGCGAGACGCTATTTCCGGGCTCGACCTGCATAACAAACTCAATTAATCTTTTATTTATATCGATCGTGTTTGTAAACAGACCGGCCGCCGTATTATTTTTACGCGTTATACTTCACCGATGACAAATTGTTTGTAGATTCGGCGGATTCGTTATTGGCGCGATCCCCGCCGGAGAGAACGGGGCAGCAACGCGGTAAATAATCCCCGATCCAGTTTTTGTTTTTATTCGGTGACAGGACTTGAAGAAGTCTCCATTGATAGCGCTCGAAACAACATTCGGTTGAGTTAACAACGAACAATCTGCTGCAGCTGGCATTAATGATGGCGATAAACTCAGTTGTTGAAATATCGAAAAATACCGAAGAATAGAAAGGCGGATACAGAGTGGTTCAAAAGGATGAACAGTGGTCGATGAACGGAGGATGAAGTGGTTCAGGAATTTACAAAGGAATATTTAAAGATGGAGGATATTATATCTAGTGACCGTTCAAAGGATTACCCGGAGAAGGTAGATCGGTTTCTTCCGCGATCATGTAACACCCGCGACGAGACGGAAATAATTTCAGGCCATGAAGAGGGGTGAAGGAGAGACGGTCAAGTGGAACAAGTCAAGAATTTCTGCATTATGCACTGTCACAAGCATAACCTAATGCCTACTAATAGCCCTCTTTCTCTCTCTCTCGCAAAATGTCTATGTTCAATGTTCGAATTCTCCGTGCGTTACTGTAAAATTTGCAAAAATTTATTTATGCGAAAGACGTACAAGAGAAAGCGGGGCTTAGATGTTCCGGAAATAGTTCTTCCATGTAAAACTGCGAAATCTAGTTTGCGAGAGAACAGTTTCCCGTTCCGAGGACGGAGAATCTCGAGAGCGGATTGAAACGAGACGAACCCGCGTTGCATAGCGGAACCGCATCGGGATCGTTGCACCAACGGGTTAAATATAAATAAACCGGCTGCATTTCCCCGTTGAAAATAAATTTTTAAGCACTTCCTCTCCGCGCTCGGTGTTCCGCGACTTCAGACAAGTATATTTCTGCTCGCGATCGAAGCGACACCCGTTTTCAGAAACATAATCCGATTTACCGTGTCAATCACACCGATCGTTCGCCGCACCCACGTGGCGACGTGGCTCTCCCAATCCACCAGGAAATCCTGCTGTTCCATTATCACGAAAGATTACGAATACTGAGAACGTTTTTAAACAAATTGCTCCCGACTGTCGAAAAGTATCAAAACGAAGCGGTTCTAATTTTCGGGATGAACTTTATGTCTATGGTTACGATTTAACTGAATGGCTAAGCACGAAACGTCTTGTAAACATCGCTACTTAGACAAGCATGATAAAATTCGCATTGTTGCGAGAACGGGTGGCTACATTTCGAGTTGGAGCGTCCTCAAGATGGCCGGCTCGAGGGACAAAGCTCTCGAAGGAGGAAGTCCACGCTACAATGGGTGTGATGGACTTCTGGTTCGTCTTGGTCCCGTGCAACATCCGCGTGGGCGTGCACGATCACGCACATAAACCATACCAACACAGACCCGGGGAGCGGTGGTTTTTACATAAAGCCACGTGCGCGCGTCTAAGCCCCGCTAAAAACAGAAATTTGAGCAAGATTCTATAATTAGCGGATGAGTGTGTTCCCACAGCGAAAACGGCTCTCACTCCTCGGTAATGCCTCGGCTCGTTACGAGTCTGCTTTTCGGAAGTCGGCCCTGCTCTCGGCCTCCTACAACCGCGCCATCCGAAAAGAAAATGGAATTCGATCCTTGTCCGATCTCTCCACCCCGAATTTTCGGATCGAAATAAACTGGAGACGGCGCGGCGCACAGTGGGACAAACCGATGAAGTCTGTGTCAAAATCGAAGAACTTTCGATAGAAATCAGATAGAGCGATGATTCTTTTTTTAAATTAAAGCTGAAACATTGCAGAATATGGGAAAAATAGAGAGATTATAGTAGGAACGTTTTTTAACCTTGAAAAAATTTGTTCAACTTGCATGTAAAAAAATTTTTTCCAAAAAACAATTTTCTTGAAATTGTGCAAGTTTAATGAATTTTTTCAAGGTTAAAAAACGTTCCTACTATAATCTCTCTGTTTTTCCCATATTTTGCAATGTTTCAGCTTTAATTTTAAAAAAAATCATCGCTCTGTCTTATTTCTATCGAAAGTTCTTTGATTTTGACACAGAATTCATCGGTTTGTCCCACTGTGCGGCGTTCCGACTTGGACCACGACGACACGCTCGCAATTTTGGCTGCTGTCGTTTCTTTCGGTCTTCTCGAACGCCACGTAATGCCCGGATAGTTAATTAATATTCGAGGCACAAGAAGTACCAGCAGCAGCAATTAATATTTTCTAGCCGGTTCTATCTAATCAGAGGAGGTGGCTTTAAATTTGTAGCTTCAGGAGAACTTTTAATTCTAAGGCGTAATAATGAGACCGATAATAATGGGAGACGGAGATGATCCGCGGTCGGGATTCGTCAATACTGTTTATGAATCATGCCTATAACCGCAGGCACACACCGGTATTCGTTTACATTGTACTAACAGGCGGGAATGTGTTTTCTGAGCGATGAACCAGCGGAGACAACACCGAAATAAATTTATTACTCATACGTTTTGGACTAACTCCCGCGGCTTAATGGCATCCGCGAGCAACGGCAACGCGATACTATAATAATTCTCAGATTAACACCTTTCGGATTGGCAGCCGGTCAATATTAATCCAGCCTAGTCTCATCTGCCCACGCCGAGGGGGATAAAAAAATTGATATTCGGTATTAATAAATCGGAACTGTGTGGAGCCATTTCATCTCGAATGTATCAGTTGCCACGGATTCTAATCGGCGAACTTTCAAGCTTTTTTAAAGAAAATAAACTGAATGAAATTTATCTTTGCGCTAATCAATCTGCTTCGAGCAGGGAGCAGCCATCTTGCGCGAGCAAAATAAATCGACTTTCGCCACGTAACTTCACAGTTCGTTTGTAATTGTTCAGATACTGAAATTCTTATACTATCAATGACAGAAATATTAATAACAATTTATGAAATTGTTGATACTTTACTCTCTCGTAGTCTCGGCACTTCTGACGACTCGGTAAAAGGAAAATTATGAGACTCGGCCAGATAAAATCAGAATGAAATTGATCGAGAACCGCTTAAGCGAGTTTCGATATTCTGCCAAGATGAGCTCTACGTGAATGGTTAGGTTAGGTTAGCGGCAGCGCGAAGCCGTGAATAAATAAATCTCGCGTGGCATCGTTCAGTGGTGTATTTCGTGCTGTTTACTAAATGTTTAGAAGACAACGATGAATGAATAAAAAACGAAAGTCTGTAAGAATTACTAGAAATTCTCTAATAAAAAGGTTCACACTTGGTAAACGAACAATGAACACCCGCTACATTGCCCGCACTCGTAAAGGAAATTCGTTGAAAAGCTATCCCAGTGTCGACATAAAATTCCTTTAAACATGAATGAACACACACCCGGTACGGTACTAATTTCCAAAAAGTAAATCAACGATAAAATCCCAAACTTACTAGTCAGTCACCTATTAGCGCATCCGTATGGATCGTTGCGATCGACGACTCACGGTACCCTGTAGCGCGGGTCACCGATGACCGTCACGTGCCGCGATCTCGTGCGTCCGTATCCCGGCGAAAAGTGAAAGGAAAAGAAGCAGGAAAGAGAAAAAAGAAGGAGAAGGTTCGAAGAGACAGGTACGCGCCGCACAGTGGGGGTGAACCGATGAATTTTCTGTGAAAATCAAAGTACTTTCTTGCAACTCTGCAAGTGTAACACGGATTTCCAAAGTTGAAAAACGTTCGTGCCATGATCTCTCTATCCTCCCCATATTCTGGAATATTTCAGCTTCAATTTAAAAAGAAAATATCATCGCAAAATTCATCACTTTGTCCCACTGTGCACCGGTTCGGTTCTCCGCTGGTACCAAACGAGTATAGTTGTAACACCCCCGCTGGCGGAAGGCGGTTGGGCACTCCCTCTGCCACCGCCGACGTTGTCGTCAACAGCACTGACGTTCCTCCGCCTGCCACACGTGCCGTGTGCAAACCCCCGGGCTATGACTAGGACGTGCACGCACCGAGAACAGCCATTCGAATCCAGTATTAGTGCGGTGTAGAGTGGTTTCGCTCGGTGCTTTTTAATCTGACACGCAACTCATCCGATCCTCCTCCCCGACTTGCGAGCGAGAGAGAGAGAGAGTTACCCGTTTAAGAAACCTGTGACTACGAGACCGATTACCGGTGGTGAGTACCTACTGCACGTCCAGCTCCAGAAACAGAGAAAGAGTTGATATCATCAGTGTACACACGTCGACGGGGACTTTCATTTTTACGCGCGACACCAACCACGGTGGATGAATGCCGGCGACTATGATGGAACTAGAACCGATGGGAAGATGTATTGTAATCTCGATGAATGATCATCGACCAGGTCCAAGGTGTACCGTCGAGAGTGGTCGAGACGGATTCTACGCGAAAAATTCGGGGGATTACGTAGAATAACATTTTTTAGTAGACGCGTGAATTCGTCTTGGGGGAAAATAGGTTTCAGGAATTCGCGAAGTAGTTGCGTAGTTGCAAAAGCAGTAATACTTTCTCGAAGTAGAATTTGGAAGGAACAGGGTGTACGATTCAAATTTTTTCGTATGAGGCTCTATTGAGAATAGTCTTCAAGGAAAAATGAAAAATCGTGAAGCACGTGTGATATTTATTCGGATCAAAGACTTTATAGGGTAACTGCACCAGTGAATGAACATTTAAGAAATTGTTCAGGAAGATATTTAATTTAAAAAAATATATGTGAATTAAAGGAATCTCACATATGCCAAATGGCTCCCTATACTTCATTTGTCAAAAATAAATGAACACAAATAAAATGAAATTATTATTATTTTTCTTTATTAAACGTTAAATAAAAAATATAAAAAAATACCAGTTAATGAACACTACATTCTTAGTCTTAGGCTTCAAATTTGTTGAAATATACAATAGCGTTCATTTACTGGTGCACGTTTATTCACTGGTGCAGTTACCCTAGTAGAAAAATTGAACAGTGATTCATCGATCACGTGACACTGGACACAGTAAGTATTGCGCTGAACTATAGCCAATCGGTAACAGGCGGGTCTCAAGAGTTTTCAAATATGATTTTCTCGGATATTACATTTCCGACTTATCTTTTGGCGAAGTGAAAATTGCGAGAATAAAATGTCGAATGGCGATTTTCCAGAGGGGGTTAACGACGTTTCGAGGAAAAGCGATGAAATTTGAGACGAACCGGCTGTAGTGTACACAGGAACGGATTCTCCGAGTGTTATGATGTAATACATGGCGGAATATGTACAAACAAAGGTGCTAAAAATACCGGCGTTCCACGGAGAGTACTTTCTTCATGTTCGTTTTTCCGTGCTTAGATTAGCCATCTTCCTTGAAATTAATCGATAGAACAATTTTTATTCTTGGAGGATTAAAAATTTTTCAAAATTATGTCATTCAATTTTACAAGACGTCATAATTAAAATTAAATTGACGCGAAGGATACAGGCGAGATTCAATATGGATGACTACTTTTAACGTAGACTCGCTAGACACTTTAAATTTCACCTTCTTGGATGTAGTCGCGCGATCGTGGTATTAATAAAACAGACTAAACGAAATTTGTCAAATACACGTAAACTGGTTAACCGTAAAAGTTAATCAAATATGTATAGACAACTTCCTGCCGCGAAAGATTGGGAACATTCAGTTATTGAATAACTATAACCAGTTTACTTCGAACGATATCTGACGGATGCGAAATAAAATTTAGTGGTGGAATAATGATTTACATTGAGTCAATGAACAGCAAGCGTCCTATAATTATACCTCGGTGGATTCTAATGAGTGTTCTATTTATTACTTGGGTATAATGATCCAAAGGGATAAGATACAAATTTTTCAAGGATGCATCATGGGGTCTTTGAAGGTCCTTCGCTAAATTTTAATTTGAAAAATCTCTACTTTCGATCAAATTTCATCGGGTTGAAGTATTTGGATTTTGGATCTCGATAATAAATTTTCGATTGAAGTATTTGGATTTTGGAAGGAAATAGTGGTTCGGTAGGGGTAATGGCGACCGCGTTGTGGAGAATCTAGCACCTTCCCTAATACGGCCTCGCATCCGGCTCACGTTCGCACGGATATAGAATCCTCCATCTCTCTTGCTGCTCTCTCCTGTTACCTCTATCGTCGAAAATGAACGTTCCCGTCGCTATACACGGCTTCCGACAGTTGTATCACTCCGTCTTCAAAATGGGGAACAAGGATACAAATTTGTTTGGTCTTATAGGGGTTGTACTACATATGTGTAGTATTAAAAATTTTATACAATTTTCCAGAAGTCCGAACGCGATTCCATTATTATAAACTACTTCATTTGATTTTGAAAACTTCTTTTTAATTCATCGGGGGTTGCGAAATAATAGCGAGGCACTAAGAAAACGTAGATTTCATTATAATATTTCGCGGTAAAATTGTTTGGAAGAAATAACTGACCGCGTGGAGACCTTTTTATAGTCACAGAGGGTGGAATATGAATTATGTTGCAAAATGGAGTAGTTTCGAGGAAAATCCCCGCGAAAATTTAGGCGTGAAGGAAGCATGTTGCTTCCGAGTTCTCTCAGGCTCGTAAATCTTCGCGAATCTCGCGACCCGCAATGGCCGACTGCAGAAATAGTCGCGGTTGTCGACGGCCAGAGGGAAGCCACGAATTCTTCATGTTTTAGTCAAGCACTGGTTAAGTAAGCGTTCGAACCACTCCAGCTCGCTTATTTCTGACAGATCGCCTGTAGCGACTCTGCTCGCTTTTGTATAATTTTTTCCGATTTTCGAAAACGTCAAAATAAGTGGAATTTTTTCCGTTTGGAAAAAAATAATTTAAGAAAAAGAAGGTCCTCCCGAAAGTGTTCAGAGATACACAGGGTGTCTCGAGCGTAATGGTACAAAGACTTGAATTGAACTTTTGATTTCAGCGTTTCTTAAACAGAGCTTTATTTCATTTCATTTCCTGGTATAGTACTATTAATTACGAGACTCTGTGTAGCGGGAGAATTAGTTCGAACGATGGCGAAAATGTTTATCGTTTAATTAACGAATGTTTCGTTTCTGATTCCAGTACAAACAAAATGCCTTTCAAACCAGTAGAGCACCCCAAGTGTCCCAAATGCGGCAAATCCGTATACGCCGCGGAAGAACGAGTCGCCGGAGGCCTCAAATGGCACAAGATGTGCTTCAAGTGTGGTGAGTTATCTAAAACTTAAAACACTACATTAATTATAGAATTACACATTAGACCTATCAATCGTTCACTCGATTGCTGGAGTCACTATTCGCCAAGAAACTTAATTTTTCAACACAAGACGATAACCACCATTCAAATTATGGCGGGAAACGTCCCGAAGGGTGTCGTTGCGTAAAACACCATTCTATCCTTTTGAAAATAAACCATTGCCAGAAATAGTTTTCCACGGCGGTGTCGGGGACGGTGTGTCTCGGCCCTAATTAGTTTTGTGTGCCAGCCAGAAATCAATCGCAGCCACCCAGAGCAGTTAGGGGAGTGTAGAGGGGTTCGTTTAGGGTGCAACGACCCCCGGAAAAATTCCGTGGCCCCGAAATAGAAAAGCCCCAATCGAATATTCATCGAGCGTTTCGCGACGCCACGGGAATAATCAGCAGGCCGGAAACATTATACGAACACGATCATTATACACACAGGTTGTGTGATTCGGTTACATCCGTCGACTATCGCGGGATAGAACGACGGCCGGTCGCCATTGCTATTCTCGGCGACGTTAACCTCGCAACCCATGGATTCGGAGCATTTAACTCGGGAACCGAGGATTATTATAGGGGGATAATGGATTTAGAATAATAAACGAGTCCCTTGTCTTCCGGAAATCGGATGAACCGGTCGGCCATATTTAGGACCCGCTTGCTAATTAAGGTGGTATTAACACGTTCCACGCCACGTTTACCACCGATAGTACACGGTCAGCTATCCATTCAGACCGCGTGTACTCTCCATGCCTCGCCAGTTGTCTCCTGGCAAGAATTCTAGAAAAAAAAAACCAAACAACGGGAAGCAAGAAGCATAAACCCCGAGACCCCGGTGACAGGCCCAGCAAAACGAGCACACGCTATCTATGTTGCAGGTCTCTGCGGCAAATTGCTCGACTCGACAAACTGCAGCGAGCACGAGGGCGAGCTATTTTGCAAAGTCTGCCACGGCCGCAAGTTCGGCCCGAAGGGATACGGTTTCGGCGGAGGCGCTGGTTGCCTGTCCATGGATCAGGGCGAACACTTGAAGAGTAGCGAGTGAGTGCCACCTGCCGTCGTCCGACCTCTCCAAAAGAAACCCTTGTAAACCCGCCCTTCTCTCCCGAACCTTGAATTAAACCAAAAAAACGAAAAAAGGAAAAGAAAATTCTCTCCGAGTCGTCGTCTGCCGATGCACACCTCTGTCTCTTTTTCTCTCTATCTCTCACACTTTCTTTTTCTGTCTCTCTCTCACTCTCTATCTCTTCATCCCCTAACGGTGTTCAAAGACACAAACACCACCGACATCCTATAACGATCGACCATAAGAGAAGCCTGTCGATCCAACAGCATGGTCCTCTTTGTTGATACCGGAAGAGACCTGGATGAAGCCTGCAGCCAGAGTATACTCGAGGAGCGAGAGGCATCGATCACTGTGTCCCATGGCCCCCCATGGCGATCTATTAGTTTCCTGTTTACGGCCCTCTTTTCGATCCCCTAAATTTCTCGTTTGTAAATTTCGGTTGAGTTCACCTCGGTTGAAATTATTTTCTTTTCCTGAGTTATGGTACTTTCTCCATCACCCCATGGAATCTCTTTGAAAATCTCGTTTTCCCCATCCTCTCGTCGTCCAGCGATCATGGTGAACGATGGCGATGGCGGTGATGCGACCCATGAGATACGAGAATCGACGACGACGACCACCACCCACCGTTTATGAATAATGATGATTAACTGTGTTTTAATATCTAGCTCGACTGTCTCTTTTGTTGTCACGTTTAACTCGTGCACCTGTCCCCCCATTCGAAACAACCATAATTTTCCTCACCCCCCCCCCCCGTTGTCTATTTTCTTTTCCGTTTTCTATTACTCTCTCTCTGTCTGTTCCATTCTCTTTTCTGGCCCACAAGAAGATTCACCATTTTCTTTCCTCCTGTTCTCCAGTGTGTTTGTGTGTGCGTTGCACGAACGTTTTGCAACATCGTCACCACGTGCATACTTCGATAAATGTGCGACACACATTCCCCACTTTTTCCTACCCCCTCCCGCCCCGCCCGCCCCCTTATTTTCTCCATTACACGCATACGATTTAATTAATTTACGTATTATAATGATTGTTTACTCGTTTCTCGTTTCTTTTATGCGACTACTACAATCTCTACGCTCTAGTTTATAGAATCATTTGTACCATCTGTAATAAGTGCCATTAAAAGACGAAAAAAGGGAATTTGAAAAAAAAAACACAAAAAACAGAAGAATCTGGTGTTCTTCATTGACGACTACCGTTTATATCTTTTCTTTTTTATTTGGTTCTGTTTTGTTTATGAGAGATTAGATGCGTCGGACACGGTCGGGCAAAAATGTTTTTGCTTTTACAATCGCTTCGCGTTTGAGTCGAGTTTCTCGCGTACCGAGGAAACGGTGTGCTTCTGACGATTCGTTTAGTTTAGGGAGTCGATTGATTTGCAGGTTAGGTACGTCGAAAACATTTTTGACCCACTGTATAGTTTCGTAGCAGTAGATGTGAAAAAGATAAATATTACGATGGCCTGGCGTCGGCGAGACACGATAGGAACCGAGCATCGGCTCGTGGACAACGAGAGACGAACAAAATGGACGCCAGGCCCTTTTTGCAATCTCCATTGGCGAGCTAGAGTCTTGAAACACCCTTTAGAATGTTTTCGTTGTGTGAAATATTCGATTCTCTCCGTCGAACAATTTACTATTTCTTACAATCTTCAAGATACATTTGAAAATATCAAAGTTGACCTTTAATCACCTTCGATTGTTGAGAGGGAATATTCGTCAGCAGAGATTTTGCATTTGAATTCCCTCAGAATCAGTCTAATCGTAAAATCCAGAAAGGGTTTCACGAAGTGAAACTAGTGGACTGTTCGTCAGGATTAATACGCGTTAACGATGCATGAAAACAGTGTTTAAAACGGTGTTGAGAGTCCATCTCGCCGCGATATTCGAACCAACCCTGCAACCCCCCTTATACTCCCATTCCCTGTCCTCATTTTTTTTTGCCAGAAAAAAAATGAAATGAAATGAAACCGAACGAACGGTACACGAGCAAAACGCAATGAAACAGAAAAAACTGTCAAAAACACCCCACTACCAACCCCCGCCAGCCCCGCCGAGTGCGAGCCAACCGGAGGCCCATTGAACAATATATGTTGTCGCTTTATCACGAGCCTGCGCGCACCCTCGTGATAAAGGGAAATACCGAGTAACTGAAAAGAAAAATGGTGAGCACCGAGTCAGATTCCACCTCTCTCTCTCTCTCTCTCTCTCTCTCTCTCTCTCACTCTCTTCTCTCTTCTCTCTTCATATCTCTGCCTTTCTCTTCTGCCATACACACTCCGCGCGATGAACAACAAAAACTGAGCTTCTATTTTGGTTTTTCATACTACTTTATACTCTGTTTTTCAATTACTTTTTTTTTCTGATATTATTTCGTTATTTTTTCGCTATTATTTTCAGATTGTCTTTTTCTCTCTGCCTATCTGTTTCTTGCTCTCTTTCTCTCGCTCTCTCTGTTTCTATCTCTCTCTGTCTATCTACATATATCTCTACGAATTTATCGATCCGCACACCTGCACGGCCTCTCTCGTACACCACTTTTTTTTCGAAAAAAAGTAAATAAAAAAAAAAGAAAATTGAAGGATACACGTAACCCCGTAACCTTGCTAACAACGTTAACTCGATGGGTGCTTACTATAGTTGTGAGCGCGCGCGCGCGCGCTCTATCACGCTCTCGCTTTAGCACACCACACATTCTACACACAGAAAAACAGATTATTATTTCGCCAGTAGAGATAAATACGTAGACGAGCTTCATGCTGCAGCCCCCCAACCCCTACTACCATTTTGATTATAATTTAGGCAACAGTGTTTCTCGATGGTGCTTTCTTTTTTTTTAGGTGTGTTGTCGGAGGGAACGGGCAGGATTTTTCTATAATTTTTACAATTATTTTCAGTTCCTTTTTTTCGATGGATATAGATGCTCCATTTTGTGTTAAGAAATGAAAATTTGTTATGAGAATGTATAGTTCAGATTTTGAGGTTCGAACTTGTATATTTATGGAGAAAAAATTAATTATACAAGATATCGATCAACGCTTTTGGCAAAAATTAAAAAGTTCATTCGGGAAAATTGTTCCACGTGAAAATTTGACTCGAGGGATGATTTTTGGGCAGAAGAACAACGAAAAAGTCATCGAGAGGCACTGAACCTACCCCTGAGTTTGTGTATGCGATTTTCTCTCTCCCACCCCGTCTAATTGAACCGACTTTCTTTGCTCTTTCTCTGTCTGTCTCTTCTCGATCTCTCTCACCCTGTTTCTCTCCCCTGGCACCCTCGTTCCTCCCCTCTTATTTTATATATACGTACGTATATCTCTGTCCTCACTTTTTCTTTTTCTCTTGAGTCGATTTGTATTTTGTACCATTTGTTTATTTATTATTTTATTTATTTGTTTATTCATTGATTTAATTTATTGTTACACACGATCCGCTTCTTGGCTCTCCTCTCGGGGCTCGGCGGAAGCCACTTGCGTGGTTGCAAAGGGAAACGGGTTACTAATCAATTACTAACACACGTGCCTAACATACTATCTAACCCGAGGTTGTTCATTCTGTGACGGATTTTCTGGTAACCTGATTTTTCTGATGTTCTCTGGTTTTTTTATGTTTTTTTTCCATTGTTGATTCGTTTTGATTGTTGTTCTTCCCCCCACCCCTGCGTCGGTCGAGCCGCGAACCATGGGGATTCCCATAGAAAATAATTCCCGAAAACCGAAGTGATCGACTCCACTCTTTTGTACAGTCTTCGACTTTGAAAGCGAATTTGATAAGTGTCACACAGATTATCGAAAAATGCTACTTGGTTGGATGAAACTCGATTTTTAAATTGCTAACAAAATTTCCGATTGTTCGCACAGTTAATATTGCTCAGCTTTTTTCTCGAAATACTGTGCGTCATTATCGATACATTTATCGCCAGAAAATGGCGGATGCATGCCTTACGACACCGTTGAATAGTTTGGAATCGTTTCTTTGTATGTCGCAGCGAAGTTGTATTTTTCTTTGAACAGACATTCCACTGGCCACAGTGATCCGAAAACTATTGCGAGGGTACAGGACTATTTTCACAGAAAAATAGTTTGAAATCTCCAAGCATTTGCGCCAATTATGACAAAAATCGCGCAGCAGACCGAATACTGTTAAATCGATGGAAATTATGAATATCATCGAGTTCGATGGAAAAAGACACTAGACGATTGATTGGTGCACGTAATACTTAACATCTTAAAACGTAAAACCTACACATTCGACTAATTCACTGTATAATATTTGCTTCTGTATAATATATCTCGAGCAACAATGTACATAGTATCGTCCATTCCGTTTACGAATATCGTTTTGTGGAGTCGGTCAGCTTGGTTTCCCGGATGCTCAGCTTCGAATATTTTTTCAAGAAGATCGCAAAACGAATGTTGTCACTGGAATTTGATTTTTAACGCAACAATTCGAAGTTGTGGTTACCATGTTCACCGCTCGACGTTCCTTCTACTTTGTGCGGTGGTTGCTTTTTTCTACTATTCGCTTGTTCTCTGTATCCAACGTCTCTTTATCGAATGATCCCCATAGACTTATTCTGTAGTATTATCTTCACACGAATTGTTTACATGTTTATGCAATTTATAAAAATAAAAAATTTTACAAAAATGATGTTTGGGAATTTGAAATTACACTGCTAAATTTTCTTGCGAAATTTCATTATTACAGTTCCCAGAAAACATCGACAAGGTTTCCGAATCCTAATTCTTAATTTTTCCAAATCACGGATTGGAAGATCATTCGATAATTCGTAAGAGGGGTTGGACTCAGGAATCGAACTCGATTGAATAGAATGAAAAGGATCATAGTTATAACATCGACATTTCTAGGGAGCTCTCGCGAGGATCGAACGCCATATTGGAGCCGCGGGCGATCGCTAAGGCCCCAGAGGGCGAGGGATGCCCGCGATGCGGAGGATACGTCTACGCCGCGGAGCAGATGCTGGCCCGTGGAAGGGTGAGTTTTTTTATTATCAATTCAGGGGTTGAAAGCACCCCGGAAACGCGGACCCAAGTAGATTATCCGCGTGTTGGTGCCGCGGACACGACCAAAATAGATCCCGGATCGAGAACAATTCCGCGTTATATCATGAGCCGAGGCGAGCCAGCTATTCCTGGCCCGATGGTGATCTTATTTTTGCCGAGAAACATGATCCGCCACCGCGGATACGGAGAGGGGGTTGTAAACAGCCGTGCAGACCTCTCACGTTACTAACTATGCCATTTTTTATTCTGCTTGATTTCTCCAAAAATTTTCATTTCGAAATTATATATTTGCTCGTTTGAAAAATATTTAATAGAGGCTCATTTTGTTGATGGAGCCAATACACATATAATGACTCGGTTGTTAAAATTAATCTGCAAATGACTGCATAAATAAAACTGTGAAAACGTAAAACTGCGCAATCTGGTGTCGTATAAAATCGTTCATTTATTAGTACACAAACTGGTATTATACATACAAAATCGATATTATACTGTCTACAGTTGTATAGTTGTGTTCGCGTCGGAATCATCAGATCAGTGGAGGCTTGGAAAACGGTGGCCTCGCGTTCTACGCTGTCTAAAATTGACTTTTGCCACCGGCTGACACTCTGCCAGCAGCGTGACGCGGCTCCGTAATCTTACCGTATGACGAAATGCCTGTAATTTCATAACAATGAGGGAAAAAAATCCGGCCCCCGTAGTATGAGAAATCTGTGAGTAGAGGATGACTCGCAGCACCTCTCTCTCTCTCTCTCTCTCTCTCTCTCTCTCTCTCTCTCTCTCTCTCTCTCTCTCTTTGCTCTCGTGGATTTAGGAACGTACCGAGGCGGCTTGTTGCCGTTGGTGCCGGCCCAAGAGCTTTTCCTGTCTTCCAACGCCGGTTGGCACACCACCAACTGGTCCACTCGTCGCGTTGGAAAATAACTTGGAACCGGAGTGGCCGGTGGATTAAACCGATGCAGGCTAATTGCCTTTTCTAGGCTACTGCCAATCCGTCCTTTCGGCTCCGCGACCCGAAAATCAAGTATCTCGTCACCCTAAGACTGACCGTTCACCTAAAACACTCGGCGAGGCCTGGGTGGATTTTTATCGAGATTTAGTTCTCTTTACTCCTTGTTATATTAATTTCTATTCGTGCTTTTTTACAAATGTTGTTGTTCCGTTAGAAATAATCAGGGGGAATGTTTGGAGTTCTTCGTCAAGTGGAGGCAGGCTTAAAGCCTAGCTTCGATATCGTTTCCAAGAGGATACGTGGCCTGGTTTCCAGCCCAGTTTCAGCGAATTTTTTCACTAAATAGACAGCTTCCAATATAATAAAGTTCCCAGAAAATTCCAAGACAATTCATTCGCAGAGAGAACTCGTCTCTCGGCGATCATACAGTGGGTTAACTGACCGATCGACGAACGAACCTGTCTCTCTGTGTCTGTGCATCGACGGACTGTTCCACTGTCTGCGGGACGAGCCAACTTCCTCTCCCGAGTGCAACAACGAGTCCGTTTATTTTCGGCTACGAACAACGGACTCGGTCTCTCCGCTGCTGCCTGAAATCTGTCTTCCATCTCGTTAGCTTCGAAATGCGCTCTGAATTATTTAACGATCGCCATTCGTTACCGACGGATACATTGTTCTGCCAAACAAGACGCAAAATAACCGAATTTAGCGGGACACATAAATCCCCCGGTCGATCCACGGAGAGCTGATGATCGTCCAATGAACTCGTTAATTGGCAGCAAATCGTCGAACAATCTTCTGATAAAACCGCGTACCAGCCACCTAAATTTATCGAATCCCCTTCAAGCAAAAATATCGCGATCTGGGCACCCTGAAAATTATTCAAATCATTCATTTCTTTTATTACCGGAAATATACACTTATTATACAATATCGTTTGTAGTAAATATTCATTTTGGTCGTGAGTAACGTTACATAGAAATCGTCCGCGGCACCATAACCTGCCCACGAGAATACATCGCCTGTCTCCGGGCGCATCATGGTTATTCCTGCTTCTTGTGATTAGGCTTACCATAAGCAATGCTACAAGTGCAATGTCTGTCAACGGTCTCTGGACTCGACGCTTCATTGCGATGGTCCTGATCGCGAGATATATTGTCGAGGTATCTTATCGAAATCCAACAGAATGTAAATCGTCCACGTGTACCCCCTTGTCAAGCAACATATATTATGTATACTTTTTTGTTCTTTTCGTTCGTCTGAATAACGTAAGCCCTTGGAAAAATTAATCATATCACACTCTTGCACCCTGTGTACCCGTGTCCATTGGTTGACTTTTATTCACACAGACTGGCGCAAAGTGTTCTGTAGTTACACGGAGGACCCCGAGACGAGAGTCTTTTCCCCCTTCTTTAGTCCAGAGTTACTTTTGTCTTGTCTATTCTGTAGGTTCTATTACCATCGGATTATTTTATGCGAAATCGTTTTTGTGGACGGTGTGGAAATTTTCCGGAGAACCGATATTCGGTGGATCATTTACGTTTATGGTTGCGAAGATTAATTCACGATCGGGAATAACCGTGTGTAATAGAACGTAAGACTCGTATAAGAACCCACTTTTCGTGACTAACACCTGTCCCTTTGTCTCCCACGCAGCAATGGCACAGGGAATGCTTTAAGTGTGCCAACTGCTCCAAGAGATTAGATTCGGTCAACTGCTGCGAAGGTCCTGACAAGGACATCTACTGCAAAGGTGAGGGAACGCCACCAATTACACGAGGACCCGGCCGTCACGTGACTGGCGTGCTCCAATCAGCAGCAACGATGCCGGTTCGTGTTCAATCGACTGTTCAATTGAACTGTGCGCTTTGAATTTCAAGTCTGGGGACACGTCTTCTTAGGATTCTGTTAATAGAATATAAAATAGTCAATTAATAGAATTTGGGGCCAGAAATAATATTGTGGGCCCGACTAGACTTGGAGCACGTCAGATCACGTGACAGCCCGATGACGCAGCAACGTCTACCAACCACACCAGATACCTTTAACCGATATTCTCTGCAGTATGCTACGGAAAGAGATTCGGACCGAAGGGTTATGGCTACGGCCAGGGTGGCGGCGCCCTACAAAGCGACTGCTACGCCAATGGGTGGGTTTTCAGAGCCGAGACTGAGACGGGAACACACGAGAGAAATCCCGCCTCGGCTTCTACACTCTCACTATATATGATGCGCTTGTCTGCTTAACAGCTTGCTATCCGAAGAAATTCGGTCCGCGAGGTATTGGCCACGCTGGGGTTATGTGGATCGGGCTGCAGTGCGATATTGAGGACGAGGGGTACGCGCCCCCCTATAGTTTATGCTATTCCACTTTCGCCAGTCCATCTGTCTGTCTGTCTGCGTGTGTGCGAGTTTGCTTTCGTCTCAACGATTGAGCGATCCGAACAACTTGGGACGTCTCAGTACATAGAGTTTTTCGAAGATATTTCCCGAATACACTAATCGCTCCTTCGTTGTCCTGAATCGTGGGCACGATCGTTGTCCAGTGCCTACCCATTCCACTGCCTGTCAACGCCGAGTCGCTCCGCAGGGCGGCGACGATTGATGTCGGCTCGGGTATATCGGTGTGAACACCACACATTGACTCGAGTAAACCGAATTTTCAAACTTCTTAATTTTCATTATTTCTTTATGGGACTTTCACTAACTTATTTCTGGCATTTCTCTGATTAAAATGACACCAAACACGATATAGTTTCAACTGTATTAGTGGTTTAATCGACGGTCAAAGTTTCGAAGGCAACGAACAACAGCAACAATGTGGGCCTTTAAACTGTGCCGGCGGCGGCGACACGCTTCGGTCACCCGATCCGTATCTCATTCTGTCCTTCTCTATGTTCGGCTCTCTATTGAAGTCTCGCTCGGCGCGGTCGGCGCGATATCTAGACGCAGTCATAAATCAAGAATAGTGTCCGGGCACGCTCGTTGTCCACTCAACCCCCCGGCCTTTCGACAACGAAGGAGCTTTTACTGTATTTTCAAGAATTCATATAAAAATTCAAGTCGAAGAGAAAACCCGGGCAGCAGAATGAAAGGACGAACGTGTGCATGTGTCTCTAATGAGCAGTATGCGTGGTGTGTACGTGCCCACAATACACACGACTCGACGCCTTAACGCTTTGCGCTGTTACTCACCTTCACCGTTTTCAATTTTCGCGCCGCTCGGTTGGTAAGACTGTCAAGTACAGTTCCCCTCAGAAATGGAAACGCGTGCAGAACTTTCATGATTACTTTTCAACGCGCTTGACAGTTTAATCGTCGAGCGGCCAAGTGTGCGTGTGCGTTTTCCGAATAAACAGTGAATAACCGTCCTCCCGACTGGCATTCCCCGAAGTTAATTACGCTGAAAATATTCACCCGCGGAACAGAAACTATTGAATCGGGATGCATTATTTATGAACGATCAACTTCCGTTGCTGGTTCCTTCCGACGTTCCGCGGTTTTCATTAAGCATCCGCCCCCCCACCCCCGCATGCATAATTGCCAATCAGTACCGGTCGATTTCGCATTTGCATGCTTTCTTTTTGTATGTACCGGCGCGAGCCGCGTCAATGAGACGAGTTAAAGGAAGTTCCAGCCGAAGGGTTGAACCGAAATTAACAAGATTCTCATTTTCGCGACTTGATTTTCGACGCACCGTTAGCCAAGGGTATACATTTTTCGAATTACACTTGTCTGAAGATCATTCCGACGATTCAATTATAGATTGTAGAAATTGGGAGATGAAAATCATGTTTCACACCCTAAAAAATTTTTATTTCAACATTTTCAACGCGAGTCGAGCGCTCGTGCTTCTGCCGGGAGTGTAATTAATAAGAAGGTGCTCTGGGTCGAATCTTGATTTCGTCGATTGGGAAGTTTCGGCGAACGGTGTGTTTCGCGTGGCGAGGGAAGGTACGGCGTTGATATTGTTGAAATTTGTGCAAGCAGCGATGCTGCACCTCGCACCACTGTCGCCGACACTGCCGCGATCCAGGCGCCACCTGGCAAGGGTTGTCCACGTTGCGGCGGCGTAGTCTTCGCCGCAGAGCAGGTGTTGGCGAAGGGTCGTGAATGGCACAGGAAATGCTACAAGTGTCACGACTGCACCAAAACTCTCGACTCCATCATCGCCTGCGACGGGCCCGACAAAGATGTCTACTGCAAGACCTGCTATGGAAAGAAATGGGGACCGCACGGATACGGATTCGCATGTGGCTCTGGATTCTTACAGACCGACGGCCTAACGTGAGTTACCCCTCTTCCCCCTCTGTTGGCTCACATAGACTTAAACGTTACGAAAACTGGATACCCTAAGTAGCCTACTATGCCAACGATGGGATACCCTAAGCTTGAGATATGAAGGGTCCTCAGACCCCACAAGGTCGCAAGTGTACCAGTACCTTGACAAAGTACTCTTTCGTTCAGGGAGGAAGAAATTTCGGCCAGCCGACCATTCTACAATCCAGACACGACCTCTATCAAGGCGCCAGCCGGTCAGGGTTGCCCGCGTTGCGGTGGCATGGTGTTCGCCGCTGAACAACAACTCGCCAAAGGCACCATGTGGCACAAGAAATGCTTCAACTGTTCCGAGTGCCACCGACCTTTGGACTCCATGCTAGCCTGCGACGGACCCGACAAGGAAATTCACTGCCGATCCTGCTACAGCAAACTCTTTGGACCTAAAGGATTTGGATTCGGCCACGCCCCGACTCTCGTTTCGACGAATGGCGACCATGCTCCTTCGTAGTAAGTTCCAGTCAAGCTAACAAGTTAGCTGCCCAGAGTAGCCAATCTAGCCGATCAGACCCTGCGTTGGTCCTTGGCGATCTAAGCTAGCTGGGCAGTACCAACTCGGCTGCCCGACCTAGTCGATTCTAGGGAACCTAAGCAACTTTGCCTTTTGTTTCAGCATCGATTCCAAGCCACAGGTCGGCCAGAAACGGGACGATGGTCACGGGTGTGCGCGTTGCGGCTACCCAGTGTACGCCGCCGAACAGATGATCTCGAAGAACCGCGTATGGCATAAACGTTGCTTCAGCTGCGGCGAGTGTCATCGTTCGCTAGACTCGACGAACTTGAACGACGGCCCAGACGGCGATATCTACTGTCGCGGCTGTTACAATAGGAATTTCGGTCCCAAGGGCGTGGGCTTCGGCATGGGCGCGGGCACCCTGACGATGGCCTAATATCTCGACAGCCATAACGAGATGCTCGAACACAGTCTCATATCTATATATATATATATATAAATATAATATAAATATAAATCTATTCAAGTAACCAGCAAGCGAATGGACGAACTCAACGAGACCGTCAACGTGAAAAACCTTCCGAGGTCTTGGACGTCGACGACCATGTTGGTTCGTTCATCTGCCTGTCGTAAGTATGTATATGTATAGGCGCCTGACTACTCGACTAACTCCGACAAGTGACGAAAAGAAACTACGCTGCTCCATGAAGAAATCAAAATGTTCATCTCGATCTATATATTTTTTCCGACGACCATACACGCCGATCCGATCGCAACGAGTACGAAGTGAACGCACTCGCGATCGGATCGACATCGGACACCGGGGGTTGCAAGGTCGATCCCTTCGACGACGTAGCGCACGAACGACCAACGCACCGATTCATTTCAGCGATTCTTAACGAACGCAATTTATGCACGAACACGCTAACTTTTATTACTTTTGTATGGCGAAATTTCGAGGCTCACCGATGCTCGGGTCTCCCCTCCGCGCCGAGACGTAGCAGCGCGTCACGTGACCGAACGTGGCGCCGCGTCACTGGCCTCGCGCGGAGGGGGAACCCCGAGCGTCGTCACGAGATTGATCACGAGTAGCGATGGGACGCGCGAAATTTGAAACGACTCCGAGCGCCGACCAGCGAAATTTAAACGCCCGACCGAGGAACTCGATTGATTCGCAGTAATTCTTGCATTTATAGGATTGTAAATTAACGAGGAACACGATAGGAACACGAAACAGTATTTTTGTAAAATTTCCTTTCGTCGAGATTCTTGCTTTGTATAGTAAACTCGGTTGGGAAAGTCGGTGTTTTCTCGCGAACAGAGGGTTCTCCGGTGAACGAAAAACGACGAACGACGAGACCGCGGGTCCCATCCCTAACGACGAGCATGCGAGCGACATAGTACAAAGGGTAAATCCGCGTCTACCTGGACCGCAATCAGGAGCAACGATCATGTAATATCCATGCACGACGACCGTTGAGACGAGTGAGAGAGAGAGAGAAAGAGAGAGAGAGAGAGAGAGAGAGAGAGAGATATGTTGACGACAGATATATATGAGTAAAAAAAACAGCAGAAATGCAAGAACGATTATTTTCAATAAATGTATATTTCGAAATAAAATGGGGGAGAGACCTGGTATCATTTTTTTTTTCTTCTCTCGCGAGAAGGGGAAGCCGACGACACATCGTTTTCTCACTGTTCACTTTTTTTCCGATTTTTATTTTTACTTTGTTTTCTTTTCTCTCTCGACGGCACTCGACATTCCATTAGTCGCGGACGCGTCGAAGGAAAAGTCATCGTGTCGAACGAAGCCTCGGAATCTTGTGGCTACGGGCCCCGAAGCATTTACTATAAAAATAGTTCGAATATCGAGAAAGCGTGAGAGAAAGAGAGAAAGAGTGGGGGCGGAGGTTGGGAATAGAATGAGTGAGTGAGAGAAAGATAGTGATAGGAGACGACGACGGGAGAAACTCGATTCGTTCGACACTCGGGGAGACCCTTGACCCGGAAGTGGATGGTCCAACTGCCGCGGAGACGCAGCGTCTGTTAATCTTTAAGTTGCCGCTGCGAGCAAAGGACTCGACATGCGAACATTGCACAAACATTGATTTTAATGGTAGACCTGATCTGTTCCGTAAAATAAATGCCATTTCGATATCTAAGAGCCCGAACAGGCTGTTGATTCGACACTCGACGACACGCGCGATTACTTAAAGATCCGATCCCCGACCGATAGAGTCGCCTAACCGCGATCAGTTTTCCTTCGACACTCGCCGCCACTCGTTTCTCGCCGTTGAGTCTCCGTCCACCGAGCTAGCGATGGGTTAGGTGGATTTTCGACTTGAAACTTTAACAAGCATCGTCAAACAGGGGCTTTGTCCGTTGTTGGTCCATTATTAGGTTGGATGTTCGTACTCGAGCGCCACGCAGACCCATCGCTAGTCCTCCAGCAGGGGACCTGACTAACATACTCTACTTACGAATGGACCTTAGTAAACCTTACACGCTAACGCATAGTTCTGCGAATGTATACTTGGTGGAACAAATGGTACAAACTTCGGACACCTAGTTACAGCCTCGCAAGCAACACACCGCCTTCAAACAGGTATTTTTATAGTTCTACCGTGCGAATCGGAGGTCTCTAGCACTCGTGCACAAGTACAAACAGGAAACTCACTACGCTGGCCATCAACACTGGTCTGCTAAATCTGCAGTCATGGTCAGCGTTCTTCCTCGTAGCACCACACTTTTCCCCGAAGAATCCCCCACTTCACAAATGAACTGAAACACTGTTCAAGTGGTAGACTCAAAATCGATTCGAGAGCTTGCGTCTGATTTAGGGTGTCGCGCTGTTGAGTCTCGGGAAAATTGGTTTTACACTGTTCCACCCACTACATTAGAAACGGCAATGATACAGACGGAGCTACACTCTGGTTCCCACGATCTCCGAGCTCGTTTCGATACTGATTACGGTGTAAAACACTAATCCCCTATATTTATAGCAACAACTGTACAAGCGCCGACCGCGCCACTTCGATCGACACCGACGGGAACCTAGGGTTCACCTCGACATTAAACCCACCACCACGCCGCGATCTGTCATGCAAGGGTTGAAGACAATTTCAATGAGAATTCGATTTTGCGTAGGCTCCGAGATTATTCCTCCATTGAAATAAATTGAATTTTCCAATTATGTTGAATGTGTGGTAGGTTTAGTGTTAAACGAGAAATGGCGTGGTCGATCGAGGGACGTCTGAACTTCAAACACCGAATATACATTCTCTATTTCGTTGGATCATAGTTAACGCTACTTTACATCGAATACTTTCGCTCGTCTCCTCGCGCGACGAAAACAGCAGGGACCGAAAGAATTATGGGGGTTTACGTTAAAACTAATCGTCAGATCCAAAATGATGGTCTATGTATAACAGGAACAGATATTTTGTTTATCAATTCGAAAAAAAGTTCTCGATCATCGTAACAAATATTAAATATTCGATTAATAGTTCGGCAACAATATATACACAATAAGAAATAAATAAGTCAGCCAGATTTTTCGGAACATTTAATAATAATTCCGTTCAGTGATTATTCTTGTTTATAATAATAATTTGTTTCCATGGAACTTTTATTGTACAGATTCAAAAATACCTGTTCCACGAAAACACTTTTCGAAGAGGTTCCTAAGGGGGGGAATTGCTTGCAAAATGAAAGACAACTGTTTCCTTCGATCCCTGTAAAACAAGAAACACTCGTTCGACCCCTTCGACTCGGTCGACGCGGGCTTATCAGCTAGGTTCTCTGACGATGATCGATTTAGGGGAATGTAGGACGGTACGTGAGTATCTGCATCTCCTTCCTGCGGAAACCGGCTCGATTTTTGCGTCGAGATCGTTTCGCAATTGTCAACTAACATTCCTAAGACGAAGAGTCTTTCGTATACAATTTGCGACCTGACTTTTATCGATATCGTCTTCATATTTAAACTTTCGAATTTTAAAACATCTCACCAAAATCTCTTCAACACTCTTCCGTGGCCCTAGACTACCATTCTTTTTAAACGATCAAAATTTCAAACTTGGAGGCCCGCTCAACATAGAATCGCAAAGCGTTAAACCCAACCGAACCTCGCTCTGGAAAAGATGCCCTAACCATACGGAAACAGTATAACAACATCGAGAAACGACCTCGAGCAGAGCCAACAACAACAGTCCACTGAACAGCCCGGCGTTTCCGGTCCGAAGCGCTGGGTACTCTCTATTTACAGGACTCGTTTGGGATGGCGCGGTTGCAATGGACCGCGATTAGTACAGGTTCGCGGTCTTCAGGGGCAACGGGTCCAGTAGGTAAGGTGGCAACGCCGCGGAGAAAGGCCTGGGGCTGCAGGAGCCCCAAGCCCCGCCCCCGCTTCCCCGCGTGTTAGGAGATCCGTTGTCCACCGACTGGTCCGTCGCGTGCTTCACGTTCACCAGGTTTGGGTTCGCGATCGGTTTCACCTCGTTCGACGAGAGGACGCTGTTCGAACCACCTGGCGGCGTCGCCGGACTTCTCGGCGAGCGTCCTTCCGCCTTCACGTTGCTGGCAACGGGGCTCGAAGCACCGCTGTCTACCCCCATTCCGCTCTGCGACGAAGACTTCTGCTGCGCCAGCCTCTCCTGCTTGCGGAACTTGGCGCGTCGGTTCTGGAACCATACCTGGAACAGAGCAATCATGGTCAGGAGATGTTGGGTTGGTACTGTCGAGACAAGTTGAAGTACATCGGTACCGTTGAGCTGACAAGTCAGCGAAATTCTTAACACTCCCAACCAAACGAATAACAATGATCGTCGAAGACCCAGCACATAGAACGCGTGTTTCCACCATCGATTCGCGGGCAAACCATAGACAGAAAGAGACATACGGCGAACGACAGAGGCAAAGACAGAGAGCGAGAGGGGTAGGAGACGCGTCAGGTCCCTCTGCTCGTCAGGCAGCGCTCGTAATTGGCTCTAGTTGGCCAAATGAAATATTTAACGAATAAAATAAACGGAAAGCGGCGGTGACCTGCATGTTAAAGTAGCGGATTTATTTGCTTTACCGTTTATCTGACCAGCAAAGCCACCCTCTCCCCTTGTCCCATGTTACATTCCCCTCTCCCCTACAAACACGCACACACACAGTCTCTCTCTCTCTCTCTCGCTCTCTTCCTGTCTCTCTTTCTCCCCTTCCATGACAGTCTGTCTTCGTTCGCAGGGTCTCTCCTCGTCTATCCCTTGTTCCCTCTCGCGGACGTGTGTGCACGTGGATCCCACCCCCAGATTTTCCAGGGGCGGCTACATTCGAGCTCTGAGTGGCAGCCAGAGACCCGAAGAGGGGGAAAGGGGTGGATTCAGAGAGAGAGTCAGGGGCGCGCGGGACACCATGATGAACGTGATTGCCCTTTCCGGACGGCAAACACCGCTATTGGATTTTTATCAGTCGCCGGGGCTGCTGAACCAACCGGCCTCCTGCTACCTCCTGGCTCCTGCCTGCTGCCTGCTGCTCTCTGTCTCCCTTCTGCCCCAGGAATTTCGTCGACGAAAACTGTCCGACATCCTCCACCAACCCCTCCCACCCGTTGCACCCCCCGCGCTCGGACGCTACCGCTTTTGTCTTTCGAATCGACGGACGGGTTAATTTTTATCGATGCATCGATCACGCGTCGATGGACGCCGTTGTGATCTCTTAGCTTCGGATGTTCTAGGTTTTGAATTATCGATTGCGAAGAATCGAGTAGCTGTGCGAGCGACATCGAAGCTGTTGCATCGTTATAGTAGGGTTGATTCCTTTGACTATTTTCTAAATTAACCCCAGGACCCTTATACGGAATGCTAAAAAATTATTAAGCGGATACGAGGTTTCACAACATTGTGTAATTCTGTTTTTTCATCCCTTAGCAATTTTTTAGAATCGAGCGCATAAATTTGTATGAGAACAGGTTCTGCAAGAGTTAGGCAGAAGAAGGTATTTCGAAGGATTTGCGTTCTGTCCATTTACGGGCGCGGTATAATAAAATTACGTGATCTCGCCCAGCAAAAACTAACGCAACACACGCAGAAGCCGGTGGGTACGCGCCAGTGACAACACTAATAATTCGTATTTGGCCACGGACCAAACCCCGAAGAGACCGTAGCATGTGTGCCGTTGTTTGCCGAACGGACGACGACGACGACGGCGTGAATTAGGGAGGCTACGTGCCGGCGTTAATGTTAAATAAATACACCGACGCCTAAATAAAATGCAACGAGCCGCGCCGACAGATGTCCACCTCGTTTTGGATAAATATTTAAGCCGAGGCTTCATCCGCACCGTTGCGTTGCCTCCGCTATACTTGCTTCCCTCCCATACTAAACGCCCGGGATTCCCCATCTTTTTGCTTCTGATAACTTCATTTTTACTCCACCGTGCCCGTACACACCATTTTATCAAGCCCGAGACACGTAACTATTTAGTGGAACACACTGATTTTTAGTAGAATCGTTTCATTCCTGTCAAATACCAGAGAGTGTGTCATTAATTTCTATTAATGTAAACGTTGGCTTCTAGAAGATCATTTTGTGAACACATTTTTGTGAAATTATTCTGTAGACACGTTTTTGCAAGTTTATTTGATACGGACGGATTCGTGTCTGTAAACGAGGATTGGATAATTATTTAGGGCAAAGGGCGGAGGGACAATGAAAATAATCATCCGACGCATCGAAATCAGTGTTACACGAGGAGATGAGAGCAAAAGTAATCCGGAGCAATCCGAGCAACTTTCCCTCGTGATTAGAACTTCAGGATGAACGCTGATGGAAATTGCTCCCCAGGATAACTTTTCTGGAAATTACAGCATTCACCCTTGCATTTCAAGGGATATACGGAAACCATAGTTTCTTAATAATTATAGTTCCTGCAATAACTATGGGAACTATTTAATTATGGAAAATTCCGATGTCCTTTATCGTGAGAGAACAACATTTTTGACAAATTACATTTCTCAAATATTCCTATCCAAGTCTGAGGTGGATGTTACGAGGACGAACGGTTGATGAATTGGGATTTACGCATTTTAGGGGTTGAAGAGGGGGCAAACTAAGGGGTGGATGTTTTCGGTGTCGGTGTAAACATTTCGCCAAGCGAGCCCGTGAGCTTATGGACGGTACATTAGGAATTCTGGTGCGGTAGGAACATCGGGTTCACGGCGTATTTACTCGTTCGATTAACCCCCGCGATTGTGACTCGCCGTGATTTCCTCCTTCTGGGCCGGTTAACAGAGGATTTCGCGCAATTGTTAGCCTACCCTTAGGGCTTCCTGAATCAGGCAGCCATGTGGATCTCGCAACAAAAGTAAAACCTCCAGTAACCGAGCAACAATATTGCTAAAATGTCATTTTGTTGTCTGCGTGGTCCATTCTTTAGACAATTTTATAACTCTTTCATTGGAACATTGGCGTGGGAACATAAAAGTTCATGGAGTATGAAGTCCAGCGGGCCGTCGGACCTTCAATAAATTATGTACACCTTTTAAAAACGAATAACTTTTTCGAAATTGAGCCCCAAAAACTTGAATTTTTTTACTTTCTACACACACCCACTGTATGTGTATTGGAAAACACATTTCTGGCATTGAAATAATAACGACCTCGCGTAAAATTCAAGATGTCGGCCAAGTGGATCTCGCGAGGTCGTCGGTTTCGTGCAATTTGAATGATTATCTGTTGGCTGGGCGCAGTTCGAGGCAAAAGAACGAGCTCGCGGCGATCAAGGATTCGTCGAAGACAATCAAATCAGACGCGGTGTAATGGGATTACAGCCTGGGATGGTATGGGGTGGGATGGGAATGGGATGGGGCGGCGCGGCGTGGCGGCCATCACTGGCAAGATCGCCTTCTTCAATTAGCCAAATAAGTTCGGCGTGGTGCTGCAGTCAAAATCTTGATTAAGAGATGCATCGGATGCGATGAATAAATCGTTCGGACAGGATCTCATTAACTCTGTATCCACTCTCACTCTCTCTCTCTCTCTCTCACTCCCTTTCTCTGGCATCTGACCACAACTGTGACAGCACACTGTCAATGAGTTACCATCCCATTTCGCTGGCCACCGACGGATCTGTTCGTTATCTTTGCTGAATGATTGATCAGAATGAAATTGGATCACAACGAAGTACATATTATTAATCGTTAGATGGATTGAAACAAAGTCTACGCCATAATAAACTTGGTCTCTCGGAGATAAAAAGTTTCCAGCAGAAAAAATCGAATTTCCCTACTCTCGAAATTCCCCGTGAAAAACTGAACATGACCTTGAGATCTCTGAACACAGTTTCCACCTAGAGAAGAAAAGTTACTATCGAATAAACGACCCACGCAACTTCTCGTCAAACTTTTCTCCTGTCCTCATAGTTCCAAAGCGGCAATATTTATTATACCTATGTACCTCCTGTTGTATGTAATAACCATGTGGATCAGAGATTTCTACGCATTTATGATGCACGAGGCTATCTAGAATTCAGCGCGCTGCATCATTTATTAACTACGCTACGTAATTCGTATTTTAATGTTGTTTTTCATTTGATAATGCTTGTGCCGTGCGGGTTATTGACGTTTCGGCCATTTTGGATCTATAATAATTTAGTCCAACGAACTGTATTTTATTCATCGTTTCATGTTTTGGACGAACTGACTGTATCCTATTAATAATTTCCAATATTTCAATACCGTGAACGAGCATATCGAATTATAATGTAAATCGATATTTTTTAATATGTATATTAACCATCGATATAACCCTTGACAAAATTTCTTCTCTTTCAAAAAGAACGATCTGGACTCTTTGTTTAAAAAATCGAATATCTTCTTGGCCGGAAGAAGGCCGATAAATATTAAAAGCAGAATGGAGAAGACCGAAGGAAGAAGTAGGGTGCGCTGTAGTGGTGTGGTAGTGGTAGTGGTGGTAGTGGAAGAGCGTTTCCGACGCTTAAAGATAAATGATAAATAAAGAAGAGTTCGGAAACAGGGGCGGCAGAATGGGCAATAACACTTCCCGGGGAACCTGAGGAGAGCTGGAAAGAGAAAGGAGGATCGAATGCGAAAGAAAGAGAAGGATAGTCTGTCGGAAGAAGGGGCTGGAGCCGTCGGTGGCCTCGCACGAAGGGTAGAAATGGGGAAAACATTCGTGTTCGGCGCTGCCGGGGCTGATACACAAGGGGCCCATGCTCGGAGTGTGCCCTGGTAATTGCGAACTCTATGTAGATCCACTTACGGTGATTAAAAACTGTCCTGCTGGGTATCATCCGCCGTGAACAGCGAACGACGCCGCCACGGCCTGCAAACATCCAGAACCAACCCCCTGCAGAAGCAATTGCCGGCTTGCTTTCACGCCCCAGAGAACTTTCTTCGACTACTGTTCCCAGCATTTACGCGATAATACCCTCGAAAAGTATTATTCTTTTCACCTACCGCCTCGGAATTCCTTTCCAACCCCCTAAGAATGCATTCTCCGCAAAAATCCACCCAAATCGCTCCCAGATGCGTTGAAGATGCGCTTTGGAGCACTTTGTGTCAGCACCAAGCACGAGAACTAGTTTATTTCTCTGTAATTTTTCAACAGAAATTTTCAAAATTCGACCAACAATTCGAACGACACCTCGTTCAAAAATACATCTCTCGCCGAACAATTGTCCGGAATAAACGTCGCCGGTAAAGTCTTGACAAATTTTCTCCCCAGAGGCACTTTAAAAACACTCTCCCCTCCCTCTCCTGCTTCAATGGCTTATTTTCACCTTCAATTTCCGGATTCTTTCCACTCGGCTTCGCTTCCATCTACCGTTCTCGCCTCTGTTTTTCTTCTTTTCAACCCTCCCCAACCCCCTGAACGACGACCCTTCATCAGACGAGTCTCTCCCCTCCCCACCACCATCCCCTTTCCTCTTTCGAGAGTTGACCTCTCGTTTCTCATGACGGCTCGCGACCGTATCCCAACGGGAGAAAGAAGCTCCCGTGTTGATTTTCCGGGTCTCCGCCAAGGTTGTCTGTTTCTAAATTGCTCGACCCCGGCAGCCCTAGCGAACCCCCAACCCCACCCCGACGCACCACCTTTGTTACACCTGTCTGCGATTGGTCGCTCCGTAAGTGTCCTTCTGCAAAGGAACCCGAAATACATGATTTTCGGTTGTAGACGGATTTTTCGAGATAATTTCAGACGAACGAAATAACAAGAATTCGGGATCATAGTAATCGTGATCGTTAATCGGAAAGAGTATAATTTTACGAGAAGAACGATAAAGTTTCGGCGCGAGAGGTGCACGTGGGATTATCTCGAAGCCGTAAATGTAAATTCCCACACGCGCGTGATAATTAAGCACGAAGTTACTATCAATTTTCTAGTAGTTTGCGGCGTCATGGGACGACCGCCATTTCCAAGGAGGTTCACCTTGACGAAGGAGGGTAGTCCTTTGTCAGATCGAATCTTCTCTAACTCGTAA
The DNA here is from genome assembly GCA_963966675.1 of Lasioglossum calceatum. NCBI lineage: Eukaryota > Metazoa > Arthropoda > Insecta > Hymenoptera > Halictidae > Lasioglossum > Lasioglossum calceatum. The sequence continues at coordinate 2,727,069 of OZ016548.1, forward strand.
CCGTAGGTCCACTACCGAAATGCCTCGGAACGTGCTCGCATTCCGTTATCGAATTCTACCGTCTTCATTAAAACATAATGGTTGGACGGAATTAATCATTTCATTAATCTGTCATCTTATAATAATCATAATTTCGATTGTTTCCAGCTCCCTAAACCATTTCAACCCCTAATTTTCCGAATTCTGATCCTCCAGCCGAACCGACAAAAAATGGAAAAAATCTCCAAAAACAAAAGACGACAGTCTCCCCCATAAATCAACATCTTGGCCACCGGTGCTGATCCACTGGCATTATGCAAGCTCGCAGGTTGCTCCGACTGTTAATGGAGTTGTAATTCATACGGAACGACATGTGACTCAGTGGAAGTGAAACGTGTCGCCACGCGACAGACTGCGCCCCGTCGTCAATGGGATCCACTGTCCAGGATAAAGGCGCAGCGTTCCATGGGGGACAGGTTAGAGGGGGTCGGACAGAGAGTGGCGGTTGCTCACGGTGTGGTGGATCAACACTTGGTGGTTTGAGGGGCTGCCGTCTCGATTCAATTTGAAAGTAGTGGAACGATCTCGATTAATTGGACGAGTAGGTGATTAGCTGCGACTTTGGCTGACCTTCGAGTCTGGGGGATTTTAGGATCTTTGGGGAATATTGTTGGGGGAGGATCGACTAGCTGTTTCATGGGAGAATTCTGTTTTGATATATTTCGAATTTAGTGGGTGAGACGTTAAAACGATATTCGGCGAACTTCGTGCTGACTGCGGCCCAGATTGATCTTTTATCTAGCGCTTATCACTACTGTAAAAGGCCATCTTTGCCAGTGCCGGATTAAGCAAGCGCGGGGCCCGTAGCAAATGTTATGGCGGGGCCCAAGGCTTTGCATCGGGGCCGCTCGTGTGTAAATGTAGCGCACCTTTGCGGCAACCACAATGAATGAGCTTTTTTTAGGAAAACTATCTGTGCCCCCTGGCATAGACAGGCGCTCATGTATCGGCCCTTGTTTGTATGGCGCGGGGCCCGTAGCATTTGCTACTCCTGCTACGGGACTTAATCCGGCCCTGATCTTTGCAATCCTGGATACAAGTCTGCCCTCTCAAGCTGCCAATTAAAGCAGCGTTAATGAAAGAGAGTTCCAGTAATGCAGAATACATGAGGCCGAAATTATCCAGCGACTCCGGCAGCTCCTCGCCGACTTTCATTCAGGTTATCGGCGTGCGATCGGTCCGGCGAATATCGAAGACGCAATAAATTTAATCTCTCGGTCTACTACTGGCCGGCCGTTATAGTCGGGATTAATATAACCGGCTGTGATTGGCAATTACGATTATTATTACACGAGACTTGCCACAGGGATCAAGGAAGAGACTCGACGCCAGCGCCTTGTCTATCGAAAGATGACTATTTTTAGGACGAGACGCGACACCTGCCTCCGGTGTGTCGCCGGAAGCTACCGATTCATCATCCATGCATGAACTTTCGAGGTACCGCGACCATAAGGGCAGAGAGTCATTCACCTTGAATTCATCTGTCTCGCGTGAGGATGTTTTTTCGTTTCATTCATCGAACTGCTAATTATTTAACCGCCATCTATCCCTCGTGTCAATTTCACACAGTTCTCCCGAAATAAATTATACCGTTCCGTTATTTGCAGGTAATTTGGTAATGTGAACAATATTGTGAATAATGGCACAGCAATTTTTAGCAGCGACTCTGAATCAGCACTCGCGTCGAACAAAATGGCGGCTGGGGATATTTCTGTTCTGAGCATATCAATGAGCAGGTTATTCGTAAGAAGGCGAGATCGCGGGGGAGCACAGAGTCGATAATATCGTAAGTTACCGTTGTCCGATCGGGCAAGAGCGTCCCTCTCGTGTTAGCCGGAACCTCTCATACTCTCGCGTTCCTGCGCAAGAAGTTCAAGTTAATCCGTCAGAGGCATTAGACGGCGTAATCCATCACCTGCCGTGACTTCCAGGTAACCGTGAAAACGAAAATGGGGCCCGGTAATGCAATTACAGGGCGCGCTTGTTCCGCCATCGCCTCTGTCCCTCCATTTCTCGAGCCTCCATTTTGTCCGACGCCGGAGGGAGGTCCTCCGAACAAAACCCAACCGAAGAAACTGCCTCCCGTTCCTTACGGCCACGTTGATGCTGCTATTTTTCCACTAAACGATTCTTAATCGCGACATCACGTGACAGGGCGAAAAACTGACAATTCCTTCGTTCGCGCGTTTTTCTTTAGCGTCGTCGCGTTTCTATCTGGAAATTGTGCTGTCTTGATGTGTGGGACAATTTCGAGACCGGACTATCGCCGGTATCGTGTACAAACGATATCTTTCGAATTCAACGGTGGAATTGCAGGATTCGAAGAATGTGATAAATAAGAATATTGATAATTGAGCACTCACCTGGACCCTGGCTTCCGTCAAGTCGATCTTCATAGCGATCTCTTCCCTGGTGTAAATGTCTGGATAGTGAGTCTCCTGGAAGGCACGCTCCAGCTCTTTCAGCTGGGCCGAGGTGAACGTTGTCCGTATCCGTCGCTGTTTCCTCTTCTCCGCTAAACCGTCGTGACCGGAATACGCTTTGTACCCTAACCCACCTGGAAACCAACGTGCAACATTAATCAACAATCTCGTGAAACCTGGCATCGATTCCCAATTCTAAACAGAAAAGCCTGAGGAATACGTTAGCGAACAGTACCGGAACGCTATCATTGCTAACAAAAATGAGTACAGGTGTAATTCAAAACATTGAAAACATTAGACGGATTCCAGGATGCTGTTATATTATTTTCAACCTATTAAATATATTAATGTTTTCTGTTTTGTATAAAGATCCGCTGTCTAGTAATTACCAGTTAGAAGCAGTGACTGCATACGATTAATACAGTTTCGTCAAGAATTCCGGAAACCGAAAATCTCTGTCGGATTGCACCGGTCGCACCTCGATCGGGCTTCTAGATTATGGAATATAGGTGAGACGACGGTACACCGAGGAACGTAACCATAGCAATGAGTGACTGCGAGAGGAGGGTTGTCGAGGGGGTGGTTATGGGGGGGCGCATGAGAGAAAGAGTGGCGTACGGTTTAGAACGGATAAAGAGAATAGCAACGATCGTTGAAGAGAGGAGTCAGGGAGGAGGGAAAACGAACGGGCAAATGAGCAACGGAAAGAGTGACAAAGAGGGGGGTTTTGTACGGGGGTTGTAGGGGGTGGCAGGAGGAGGAGGGGAGAGGGAGGACGAGACACATCCATTGATTTTCAGTGCCATCTTGTCGTCGTTTCTCGAGGAAACAGCGGCGGCTAGGCTATCCAGCAAGGAGACGACTCGACTTCGGTTCCCTGCTAACTTTCCCCTGGGAGAAACGAAGGAACCACCCTCGATCTTTTTCCATGGGGAAGACGATCTACTTCGCCCCGCCCGCTCGCGACAACCCCTGCCAACCCCGTAGATATTTTCTTCGGGGACAACAATTGATTCGGGTTTTATACATTCGAGTTTTCAAAGTACTGTATACATGTGCATATGTATCTCTTGTGTCGGTAAGTGTACATGTACGTTTACTGTCGCATAAGAAATAGAATATAAATATGCAGTCTTTTTAAATAGTCCTTTGATCGCGTTACACGGGAGTTTACTGTAGGAGGAATTTTTTGAGATCGCAGTGTTTTAGGGTTTGTAGGGGTTGATTATGTTTGAGATGGGTGATTAGGCAGGGTCCTCTGAGCGATTATGGTACGTTCACTGTCGAGCTACCAGTCACGAGACTTTCATGAGACCAAAGTGTTTTATCAAGTTGAAATAATCAGAATGAGTCGTTTTTTGATTTTGCTTGCCTGCTGGAACTAAGGGTTGATTCTTTTAGTCTTTCTTAGATTAGTGTACCTGGAAGCGGCATTTTAAACGCTGATAGCAGACTATGATTGCCAAGCTACCAATTATAAGAATTCTATAAAATGAATTGTGCCTCTGCCGACTAATTCCAGTGAAATACAAAATCGAAAATTACGGTTTCATTGCGGCTTGATAGGTTTCTATGAAGCGAAAATGGAAAATGGAAAATTTATAACAGCGATCGATGATTTAAGCCCCGTGCATTTCGCACATCTCGGCCAAATTCGGAGCACTCGATATGTCAGCAGAAAAATTAATTTTTCATTACGAACGAATGAGATTTAATAATTAATATCCGCACTCAGCGAATTCAGCATTTAGGTAGATGTGATATTCAACGCGGGTAAAACGTGGAATGCTTTTTTTAATTCATGCGCAAATACTTTCGAAGACGTTTCTCCGCTGTTATAGTAATGTACCGCTAGAGAAAGCCTCGTAAGCCTTATGAATTTATGGCAGGAGGATTGTACAAACGCAACAGATCAAACAGTAAAATACCATAAAAAGAGCGAATCAATTTTGCCAAGAATAATCAGAAATCTCGACTCAAAAATTTATCTACAAAAATCGGCCACAGATCCAAAACCACAAATGTAATTAAAATCTACATTCTTCGGGCTAGCCGACATCTACCAAACAATCAAGTCTGAAACTGCAGGGAAACAAGACATTTGAATGAACAACATTGCAAAACATTCTCCCAATCATTTTGCCAAAAAACAATACCGAAAACTATCAAACAAAACAAAACATGGCACTACTGTACAACGGTCTGCATATCAACAAAAATTCAAGGTCCTGGGGGCATATTTCTCTCCCAACGTATAATAATAATATTTCTAGAAAAGAACGGTACACCATGCGATCAAACGAACCAAAAACAAAATAGGGACTCACTCTGTAAATTAATGGCGGATGGGAAAATAGCGTGTCGGTGCACGTCCTGGGACCTGGCGGCCATCACGGAGCACGGCGTTGCGTGGGCCCCATGGTGCGCGTGGGCATGAGAGTGGCCCGTGTGGTGTGCTCCCAGGGGCGCCGTTGCCCCTGTGCTACCGGCACCCGTGTTCCCCGGATACCCGGCAGCCCGCGCGGCGGTATAGCGATACGCTGCCTGGCTCATCTGCGAGCAGGAGCTCAGGTCCCCGTACCCACATTGCATTTCACTGGCGGCTAGAGCGCAGCTCGACGCTTCGAAACCTGCAGCCGCGGCGGCTGCCGCTTGATTCAAGTACGAATAATCCATCGTTCACTTTCGTCACTGTCAGTTATCGATAATTTGTCCTACACAAGGTCACCCGGCCGACTCATTAGAACTCTGTAGTCGGTCACTTTCGAGCTAGGTCTCGCTAAATCGATTTAGAAAGTTAGTGAGTTGGTCAGTTCGCTTGGTGTTGACCCTAGATTGTTCATCCGACGGTGCACAGTGTGAACTAGGTTATAGGTAGACCGTGGTACACTCACTAGTAGATTCTTCAGCCTCAACTCTTCAGCTTGGTCCTTCAGGCTCTTGGTTTTGATGGGCTTGAAGAGTGGTCAAACTTGAAGATTGATCAGGTGACACACTATAGGATAGCTACTGGTAGCTGGCGACGGGTAGACATTCTCGATCCCAGGGTCTGTACTTTCTACAGATCCTCTTTTGTGGTTAGGTCCCTACGTTGGGATTCCTCTTAAACTCTTATTACGCTGACTTGGGTCCTGTTTGCGATGAAGATTGAGGCCCAGCTGATGCACTAGGGGGTAGCTTGCCTCTAGTTATCTGGCCTATAGTTTGCTGTGTCCAGAGATCCTCTTCTACATTGGGTATCCTCTATGCCCACTTTCTGGTACAGATTGAGACCTAGGCAATGCACGAGGAACCTTAACAGGTCCTCTTCCCCGATGGTTGCCCAGAGATAATCACCTATCCCTTGTAGATCCTAGTTCCTCTAAGCCCAGTCCAGGTAGGTGCCGAACTTGTCCGATGTTTTCGATGATCGCATAACTGGTCCGACGTCGTGACGTTATTAGCTTCGTGCAAGTGGCCAAGGTGCCGCCTGGCGGGGCCCGCGGCGTCGGGCCCTGGCGGCACACGCGTGTTTCTTTTCTGGGTCTGGGTTAGGTCTGCGATAATCGTCACCGAAGAGGAGGCTGAGTAAGAGGCAAGGCAAGGCAAGAGGCAAAGGCGTCGGATCGCTCCGCGTCGCGTAATTCTATGGTGCAGGGTGTACGGGCGGCGGCGGCCACCGCCTCGATAGCGGCTTATGACAGCGTAATCGGATCAGCGATATCAAATTATTGCGATTATACCGCGGATAGAAAGAAGTTTTTCGGCCCGGTTAAGAGAGCCCGAGACGACCGACTGGTGGGTCTCCTCAAAATCAAATGATAAGCTTAATTCAATAACCCGAGAGAGAGAGGGTGCAGCGAGTGTGGGCGTGGCGAAGTCTCGGGCGCCCGGGGGAGGGGTGCGCCGCTAGCTGAGCGGTGATTCGCCCGGTGCCGCCCCACCCACGCGGTCAAAGACGCCGCGACTGGCCACGCCCACACAGCCTGTCCCCCACCATCGCGTTAGTCAACCCCACCACCAGCAGGCGAGCTCCCCCGACAACCATCAGACCGAATGAACGCTATCATTCGATGATGCCTGCCCCTCTACCTGCCGCGATTTTACGATCGATCCCGGGGCAGGACGCTACGCGACAAGACCGGACACCAGAACACCACGTTTCCGACGAGAGGGTTCACAGCTATACCCTCGACCGTGTTTACGCCGACGCTCGCACGCTGATCACGGCGTTCTGCTACAATGGGAGCCGACTCGACGACCTGACACGACCATGTCAGACGGCATTAATATGATTATTAAGAGAGACCGACGGCGGCACGCTGCTCCGCGGACCAGTCACGGCTTAACAGGTTGATCACGGCTTCTCTAACTTGTTTTTTTAGCTGTTTAGATATGGAGCGGGCATTATTGGTGGGCTTACGGCGATTTTTATTGGTGGTTAGATTTAGAATTCTTAAAATAAACCCATAAGGGGTGTTGCCTGGCTTAAGGTATTGGTGGCTAGATTCGTGACGAAACTTCTTTTTGTCGGAAATTTTTATTGGCCCGGTTTATGTCTCGATTGTATTATTTGTGATGCAAAGAATTATACAATATTATAGCTAACGAATAAAGGATTCTTTAAACGAGGTGCACATCGAATTTTGATATAATTCATTAGTTTTGGTAAACTGCAAATGTTTCTCGCGTCGATGAATGCTACAAATAGCACGAGCCGTAAGGAAAAATGACGGACGTTGCTAAGAGGCAGTAAAATTTTTATTCGCCCGAAAATAAATGGAAAAATTGTTCCCGATCCACGGATTATTAATTTGCATGGGTAATTCGATAGATCCACTTCAAGAGTGGATTCAGGACACAAAAACAAGTTAAACATTTACGTATACGCGAGTCCAATTTCAGCCTGCTTCCGAATTTCCAAGCGAGCTACCACTGAAAACCATGTATCCCGTGACTTTAATAGAAATCCGTATTTATAGGAACCATAATGCCATTAGACTATCACACTCTCGGTCCTCAAAAAGGCAACCGAAATGAATCTGATTTCGAATTGAATTATAGCAAACCGGATTTGAACCGGCTCAGAATTTCATTATATACGCGAAAGTCAAGTCTTGTTAAATGAAACTGCCTGGAAATAGTGTTTCTTAATCTTTATTTGAAAAGTTTGTCCGGTTAGATTCAATCTTTCCTAACGTAACGGCAAAGAAAAGTAACATCTTGTTTTAGGGGTTGATTCAATTGTCAGCCTTAATTAAAACGTGATCCACAAAATTCTGATCCACAAAAGGACTGCGATCTTATATAATTGCATAAAACTAACAATAAAAACAGCACGACCTTACAAGGGGTAGTTTTCAAGGGCTCTCAGTTAATTTTCCCAGCAGAAAATCTGATGAATAGTATCCTGTTTTCCGAAGACACCAATTGGCGCGGAGAACGTCGGATAAAAGGGGGTAGAAAGTAGCAGGCACATGATTTATTTTCCAGATAGAGAAATTACATGGTCCGAAGCTGACACGGGGCCGGCCTTGGATAGGTGGCAGGAACCTGTGCGACACTTGTTTCGCACTTGTTCTCACGAAAGGGCCACGATGAGAGCAGTCCTGGGCTCTCTCGACCCTCTTCCCCGTGTGTCCCGTCCCAGGAGAATTTCTGTTCGAGGAACGCGGTGTGCCGTGCAACACCGAAACCGTCTGTGGTGTGTGTACACTGGGAACACACGGGAACGAGTTCCCCAATGGCGTAGCCTCGTCAATAATTCCTCGACGTTGTAACGAAGGGGACGCGAATCGCTCCGAACTCGCACGAATATCTCGACGATACTGCTACTGTGCAAAACTATGATTTACCTTCACCCTGAAACTACAACAATCATTTTCTACCTGTACCTTTATCGTTTTAACCATCGGTACGAAATCATCTTGTAAAATTCACTTATTTTAGCGCATTACATTTATTTAAATAAATGTGTCCTGAATGGATAGTCCTGATGGAGTTCTATATAATCTTCAAAAAATCAAAAGCATCGATGATTATAAATATTTCAATAGAATGTTTTTTCGAACTAGTCCACCAAAATGAAAATTCCCGCAAACCTTTGGAGTCGAATGACGACGTAGATTGATCGAGGACAGTTTTAGTAGCGAAAGGCGAAGAGAGAATAAATTGAGCGGCAGCAAATACGCCAATGCGAATGAGCACAAACATAAGGGTGCGCGCGCTCTCTCTTGCATGTACACCCGTGTAAACGGAGTTTCGTCTTTTATATCAATACAGAGAGAACGTCAACCCCCCTTAGCGGTCTGATACATATGTCCTTGATTTGTCCGGAGAATAATATTCTCCTGGAAAGTTGATTAAATATTGGTTAGTGATCCCGTGGCCCTCCCCTGCTTCACCCCCGCTGCGCGATTCCACCCCATCGACTGCCAGGCCCATAGGAATACAATTTAATATTTCCACGTCCGAGAGAAAGCTGATAATTTTTCTTCCAGGTTGCACGCGCCACTGTCACTCTCGACGCCATTTTTCCTATTGTCCGAGGGCTTTCCAAAGACAACCGCAATTTCTCCTCGTCACGCGAGCCCTTCGCTTGCGAAATATTCACCTGCATCCTACGCCACTGCGTTCGCATTCGTTATTCATCAACTTCTACACAAATAAATATTATTTATCATTTGTTATTGCTAGACTGCGGATCTTTGTGCAAAATAAAAGTGTTTTGCACCGATTGTGGGCACCAGCAGTTAAGTAATATTTTGTTACATCCCATACTTCCTCCTACTGCGAGCTTCATTATTGTAACGATAATCCCAAAATGTTGGTCAAGTTCAGTTCAAGAATCGATAAAGAAAGTTTTCCAACAATTCCTGTTAAAAAAGATTATTTTCGATTTGCAAAGACTTTAGGAACAGTTTATACTATATCGTGCGGTGAATTCCAATTTCTGGTCAAAATTATTGCTCCCGCAGGCCAGATTTACCGAAACGACCGGATAATTTGTTTCCGGTAAAATAAATTTCCGCAGTTGGAAAAAATAACATTCGAAAGCGATAATGTTCGTCCATAACCGTAACGCATCATGATTATCGTCGCGCAACGTGAAGTAAATCGATGTTTCCGGTGTAACGAGACGTAAACTACATTAACGTAGTAATTTTCCGTCGGCGTTCTGTAAAATTGTTGTTCGGGCTTGATTAAAATGGTACAGCAATTATTCGTTTGCTTTTGCGCGTCGTTATCGTGCCGATAATCCGATTTGCCACGCGTCGATGGCCTCATTATTTTCTGTATCGTAATTAATTTTATTTCTCGGCATCAAAAACGAGATTAAAGTATTGGTATTCCCTCTTCGTGCTTATCTGGTGTATAATTCGAACCGTACAGCAGCCTATATTCATTTGAATTTGATAGATTACTTGAAACGTTTGGAGGTTTGAAATTGGCGCTACGGCGCGGTGCATGGTAATCATTAGGTGGGAAATTTAACATTGAAAGATTTTCAGAGTGCTTAATCATTCAATTTTTCATTCAGTTCATTTCTCGAACTGTCCTACAGAAAATGGTTATACATAATGGAAAACGTTGAATTACTTAAAGATTAAATTTTAATACTGGAGATTGTACAAATGAAACTTTAGTATCAGACACTTGATTCGTTCACAAACATAACGAGAAACGGTGGTTCCATTTTGATCACATCAAACATATAAACATTAAACTAATACTATTTCTTTTAAAACGCTTTCTCTGTAATTTTCATTTCCTCGTATACTTTATAAATAAAAATTTCCGCAGATCGATCATTGCACGATGGTCCATACGATTAAACCTTGCATTTTCGGCGAATGTGCAAACTCAAAGTACGAAAGCTGCGATTGGTCCGGGAACCAAGAGTTGCAAAATATCTCAGTACTGTAGGAAGAATATAATAAATAACTGTGTATATCTTACTGAACTACTATCGAAAAAAGGAAATAATATGTGTAATACAATATACATAGCAAGAGTCAGTCATTTTTTGAAGTAGACAGTCTTTGCGCAGGTATCCTTCACAATCGTGTGCTCTGCAACAAAACCAAGAAACAACATATTTTCATCATCATTTCCACAAGAAAACTACTTCTCAAAATTTTTCAAATGATTTTTCTATGTTTACCATGACTCGGTCGATGATGGACCTCCTCCCAATTATTGTAACTTTTCCTCATGTTCGTCCCAAGCTCCGTGTGCTGCAGCCCGGAGATATTTTCGTATCCAGCATTCGCAATTTCCACAAGATTCTGCTTCGAGACACGAACCTCGCAGATATTCGAATTTTGCTCGCACTGCAAGTCCGATTGACTGCGCGGTCGGTAAAAGAACATTTTCCTTGGTTGGTCAACCCTTTCGTATGAAACAGCAGGGCGGTTCATGCTCTTCTCTTCTACATACACCACCTTGGTTTGCTCGTGTGAAGGCAGGAGTAAAATGTTCTGCGTTGGTTCCGGTGCGCAGGACACCAATCGGTAATTAACCTTCGGATTCGCGTCTGGATTATCTACAGAGGTGAACTGGGGTCGTTGCTTGCTCTGGACGTATATGGGGATCCTCTGAGCCTCGGAGTCGTCATCGAACGCTAGGTACTTCACCGGTTGTTCCTCCAGGACCACAGTGTTCGCCATATACTGAGTGGCGCACTTCGCTCTCTGGTCTTCCATGGGCAAGATGTTCAGGTTCTGGACGCCTTTCAGTATACCCACATTAGCAACGTTATCCTGACGATAGACCTTCTCTGGGAGGACTTTCCCGCAGTCTTGACCTCCGTTCAATTCCTTCCCCCTATCCACAGCCACGTAACAGACGGTATGATTTTTGCTAGGGTGCTGTAGCTTCCTGACAAACAGTTCCTCGCAAGCAACAGGCTCCTGCTGCACCTGCAGAGGTCGCACCTGAGGAACGCTAACCTCTTTCAGCTCTTGACTATAGTAATTCGAATCAGCAGAGTTTTCCGAACAGTAGAAAGACTGGTAACAGTTGGACGTAGCTCGCTGAAAGTCTCCACGCTTCTCCTGCTGCTGAGGCGCCTCCTGCCTCACCAGACAGACGTTCGAATCCACTGACCTCTCAGCCACCAGGTCGTTCAGATGCGGACACCTGTTGCGAGAGTCCTTCTTGGTGAACATCAGTGTCTTCTGGATCATAGGAAACTTCCTGATCTTCTTCTGGAAAACCTTGTTGACCCCTGAAGGCTCAGGATCCCCTTCAGAGTTCTTCCCAAGGTCCTTCCATAAATTGGGTGAGGCCACCACACAGGTCTGCACATTTAGGATACTGGTGTCAGAGCTACGCAGCGGGGTGAACGAAACATTTGGTTTTGGCGTTTCTATTGTCTTCTCCGTTGGGGGATCGAACAAGCTGATCTTGTTGCACCTCCGAAGTATGGCTGGGACGTGCTTCAGGTTCTTAGCATTCATCTGATGCGTGGCTTTCGCGTTACCCTTCGCCTGGTGTCTTCTTATCCTATTGTTTAAGGAATTCGTCGTTTGGGTGCGTTGGTTTTTGCGTTTGACTAAATGCTTCTTGTTCATCGGCTCCCTCAGCACCTCCGCCACGGACCTTGAGAATAAAAGTGATTTTCGGTCCCTCTGCGTGTCAGACTTGTCTATCCTAGCAACCACTTCATTATCAAGACTTTTTTCATTTTCGCAACACTCTTCCAGCGAAGCGTTGTCCGAAACCCTTCCAAAGAAATAAGAGTCCCCACTGCGTGCATGGTGTTCGAACTCTACCTTGTCGATTCTGCGCTGATTTAGCAAGGAAACGCCGAATAAGAGATTAGGCGAGGGAACTTCTTTCCGTTTCTCGCGATGGATTGCATTCGATGGCACGGTCGAGTGCTGATTCGCCTGCGAATCGACCTGTTTCATCGGTTTTTTGTAGACGTCGTGGGGATCCTTGGTGTCCACTGTTGCCGCAATTAGGCCAGGGGATTCACCGTAACCGGAAGTACTGTACACCGCTTCTGGGATAATGATATCTGAGCCGAGGCAGCTCGGGGTGGCGCGTTCATTCAAAATTTGACCACGTTTGATCATGTCTTTCAGGAACTGGCTGTGGTAGGATTCTGCGTAGGCGCCTCTCAACTTCTTCTTTACAGATGACAGTGGATCTATTAGCCGTTTAGCGAAATTAATTGTCTCTCAGATTCTCAGATTTTTTAAAATAGAATCGATGCTAAGAAAATTACCTGCTGTTAACTGATTTGGAAGGTTCAGCTCCTCGAATTCTCTACAAATGGTGGCATTCAGTTCCTCGTATCGCCTAATGGCAGAATCTTGTGGCGACTGAGCGTGTGCCACCTTTCTTTTTCCCACGGCTACGGAAAACAAGTCAGGACACTTGGACGGACCAACGTGCCCTTTTTGTTCGCCCCTGATATGTTGTTTCGTTCTAAAAAGAAGTACAAATTTTTTATTATAAGAGACTATCAAACTTAATAATCTACCATAATGTATTATAATATAAAATTTATAAATTTATTATAATGTATCACAAAATTTATAAATTTGTCATCATACATTATATCAGAAAATCGATTTTGTTCCAATATATTATATACATCATTTACCTGAGACTTACCCATCCACTTTACCCAAAATTGGACTTACAGAATGCACGCTTAGCGGAGTTGGGTGGAGAATGTTTCTAGCAGTGGGATCTAGCAGTAGATCCTTAGGCTGTTCTCGATCGTCATTGATCACGATGCTCCTAACAATTTATAAAAAATACAAAAATTTATTTCGATTGAATTTGCAATTATTTTGCAATTTACATACTGCGCGTTGGTATCGTAGCCGTGCAGAAGCTTCAGAACATTCCCTTCTAACCTGGCATTATTTGAATCGCCCAAAAGAACCTGAGGTTGTGCTATAAACAATATGAAATAATCAAATTTCTTACAGAATGAAAAATCATTAGAAAAAAAAACTATTAAACTTACCTCTTCGTATTTCTTTGCCTATGGCGCCATTTCTGTAGATCCCAGTCAGCTGTAATAAAAAATTAAGATGGTACAGTCTTTTTGAAGTTGTTGTAATTTTGATTAGGTTGTCCCAACAGTTCGTTTCGTTTTCGGTTTATATAAATTCGAATTTACATTAATATCGATTAAAAAATTTATGGTATACTTACGGCTCTCGGAAGAATTCGGTTCGATATCTTTTTCGAGTTTCGCGCCTTGCCCAACTTGCCATCGGTTTTCGTCTCTTTGCCCTGGAAGAGATTATTTGTATTGAAGCGAGTGATCCAGAACTAAGGTGAATACAGATGAAGAAAAATCGCTCAATGTATACATATTCCTCCCGTATATCCGCGAAGCGGTACAGGAGCTTTACAAAATTGCTCTGCCAGTGGGATGACTTCCGGTTCCGCTGCAAAAATCCCATTTCGTCGCCAATGAGAAAAATATTAGCGATACATGAAAAAATTACCAAATCAAATGTATTTTTATACAAGAAGTCGAAATAGTACGCGTGAACTAAGTATGTTTACGTCCCGTCACGTTCACAGTCGATGCACTGATTCACGCGTAATAAACCTGTCAGCTATTATTGCAGAAAATGTGAATTCAACAGCTCGTTAAAATCGCAGGTTCATATCAAATAAATGTCAACAATGTTGTCATACTTTCCCAGGCTTGCGCAGTTCGCAGTGCAAGTCAATTAGGTCCTTCTTGCGTCGTTTCTTCTTGGCCCTCACTCTCTGCTCCTCTCGTATATTATTCTTGCGTTGTCCTTTCTTACTGCTACAGCCTGATTGCGTCACTCGGCCCATTACGTCGCGCAGGCCGCGCGCCTAATCTGCCCGCTGCGCTGTGTGTACTGTCGGGCGTCGCGACGGAAATGTTTGCCATAAGCCCGACCTGCTGGTTAACCACTCCCCCTGTCCCTGAAGCCGCTTTCACCTTTCTCCTCCCGGTGACCGAGACGTCGCAACAAGTGGCGGCCTGCTAAACATAAACAAACAATATTTTACAAGCTCCACCGTCGCTGTTCCACCGTCGATACAATACTTACCGACGTCTCTCGCAAATGGCAATTGTGGCTCCTGGACTAGGTTAGTGACGTGAATACGACTTGAAGTGCGAGTTGCGATTATTGATGATCGAGTTGGTTCCGGTTCGAATTTCTTGGATTTCTTCAGCTGGTAAGGGTTGTACGATTTGTTTGGCTCCACTACTCGAATCGAGCACACTGCCGAACCCGATTTATTCGTTAAAATTCGTATACGAATTCTATAGAATTCATTGTTACGTGTAAGATTTAATTGTGTGATAAAACATGGTCGAGGAAACGTATTTTTAATGTGAATTTTGTGATAGTCGGGAAGTATCTCTGATGGCGTTAAACGCTAACTTTACTTCAGACGAACCACGCCATTGTGGAAGTCAGTTTAGGCAAGTACGTTTGAATCATACGGACAATGAGAGAAAGAATAAGATTTGTATGTAATATGTTTGTAATCTCACAAACCGGTATAGAATTAGTTGTAACGTGTAAGATGTAATTATGTGAAAAGGTAGTTTATAGAAATGTATTTTTAAAGTGAATTCTTTAATGTGAATGAGCAATATTTCTGATAGAGGTGAACGTTTACTTGACGTATGAATGATACGGAGAAACAGAATAAGGTATGTACATATGTAATATGTTGGTAATCTCACAATACTGCCATCAATGAATTTATTTGTGTATACACAGTTTGTGAATTAATTGCGTACATTTGTTCATTGATGGTTACAAATAATTAGAGCATGCATTTTCGTTTTCGGAAACATGTAAAGCTCGATCACCATCGGCGTTTCCGTAGTGTAGTGGTTATCACGTGTGCTTCACACGCACAAGGTCCCCGGTTCGATCCCGGGCGGAAACAGTTATTTTTGATATTATTTTTTTCACATTTGTGCTTCCCATTAATTAATACCGCGATAATAGAAATTATAACAAGTTCTAGTTGAGTAATGTAAGAAAGATTTATTCAATTATTTTTCTGTAGAAGAATTTTAAGTTGATCAAGTTCTCCATCTATCGCGAATCCAATGTAACAATGCAACCTATGCTGGTCGGTAATAATATACTTCTTGACCGGCCGTAGATAAAACAGAACATTTACAGATATTTATATTATCACCGACGAGATACTGCGAATTATTTGCAGCTGCTGTGCATCTCCGGAAACTAGAAATTTTGGCCTCTTTCTTATGCCAGAAATACAAGTTTCAATCCTAGGGGATCACTGATCCAAAGTTATGCGTGGTTTAGATGGCCAATTTCATATGTTATTGCCGGGTAAGAGTGTCCGCCATGTTTATATGTCATAACGGTCGCACGTCGCTTGCCGAGCGGTGTCGCTTGGTGGCACCACAAGTACGGGTATTTCTATCTATCAGATTTCCTCTCTGTATCTATCAAACATGCATTTTGAATCACTGATCGCTTAGGATTGTGAAGCGTAGATTTTTGGCATTTTCTCGCCAAGAATAACATAAGAAAGAGACAACAATTTCTGGTTTCCGGAGGTAAAATGGTGTAACTTTATTTAATTTTCATTGATATAAATTTATTCTCGAATCGTGTTGCCTTCTCGCGATAATTTACTCTTGTGTCGTGACGACCAATCCTATTGTTTGGTTGTATACAAGTTGTTTATTCAATTTTGATTCTCTATTCAAATTGAATTGTTTATTTACTATTAATTCTTATTTAGTTTCTGACTTTTTGTCAATTGTAATCAATTAATTTGTTCTTTCAGTTACAAATTCCGCGGGAGAAGAATAATTCGTTTGAAAGAGCATCTTGACAGCGAGATCGATGCTTTCGAGAATCGAATCGTGACGCAGCGTCATGACGGACTTTTTTGAAGCAGGAGAGGACGTGAGCGTGAGTACTAATTATCTTTAAAATTAAACAGTTTTATTGAACAACTTTTTTCATAACATCAATTAACAATTAATCAATATTCAATTTGAATTATTTATGTCCTATTAATTCGGATTTATTCTTTGACGGTCGATCGATTGAGATTATATTAAGTTGTTCTTTCTGTTATAGAGCCCTAAGGGTACTGAATGTACTTCGAAGCTGCCAACCTGGATGTCTGAGGCTACCTACCTTGATGAACAAAGACGACATCGATAGCTGAGACCGAGAGCAACGTGTCGTGCTTCTTTCAAGGGGTAGAGAATGTAAGTATTTACCAAAATATCTTCACAATTAATCTTTATTATTGAACATTTTCTTTGAAAGTATTAATGAAAAATTGTGCAGCCTAAATTTTTTATTTCAAAAATCATTTAAATAGCATTTAAATTGAAATCTTTTTACATGCCAATGGTATTGTCCGAGTCGATTTTAATATCTTTTTGTTTTATTTTTTTATTTCAGGACTTTATCGCAGCTTTGCGTCCTCCCAACAAGTAGTAAGTGAATAAACAATTTTTTATTGTTCTATTATTTTCTTAGATCATCACTTGCCTATGTCGCTGAATAACCCAGAGGCTGGCAGTCTTGAAAAGTATCTCGTCGGTGGTATTAGTAACCGTATCGTCTAGCTGAAATCTGAAATACACACATTACTTGCTACTAGTTTTAGCAACCAATTACACACAACATTAATTAATTATTAGTACGATGCATTTGATACTATATTCTAGTTTCCTGACGCTATCTAAATTGATTTTGTTAGAACATTAAGATCGCAATGGATGGAATGAGGTTTCTCCAGTTGAGATGAATGCATAAATCAGTAGAGAATCCAGTTTCTTAACGCGCGATGGTTATTTTGTGGTCTGAGCACCGAGCGAAATATCCGATTGCAATCGCCTCGCGTCTAGTTCGTGCTGTTCAACGGTTTGTCATGGTTCATCGTGTATTTTAAGTCCTGCTTTATCGCTCTGCCTCGTAATTACGGTGCAAGTTTACGAGGGCTGTGAGCCAACCTGAAATCGAGACACGAATTAACGTGAAATGACTGTAGGCCGCACCATTTAACCTTCTCCACTGGAGGCTATTTTTCCTGTATTTTTCAATGAACCAGCGCGTAGACAGTGCATCTCATTGCACGTCATTTTTCCGACGTGTTTACGTGATTATCCAATTTATCAGAAAAAAATTTTTTAAATAATGGACTTCTTTGAAACGGTTTCGTCTTTAATTCTATTAATTTTATCAATTTTAAGACTAATCACATTGGGTTGCATTCGCCTTTCTAAGATTCTAAACAATGGGATTTATGAAATACGATTGCAGATATAGCGATTATAGCAACCGTATACCCGTTTAATCCACTGTGGGACGTTGATAGTCGTCGCAAGCTGTAAATTCGTAGGAACCGGTATTTGTACATCTAATTAGAGAGGGAGTAGGTCCGTAAGACAGATCTCCATCGTCTAAGAGGCTTGGAGGAGACTCGAGGAAGGATACGGTCTAGCCCTAATGAATGAGAACTATAGCTCGAGATGAGTACATTGTCAACCAGTGCTCCAAGCAACAAAGTATACGTATACAGCTAACCTGGCACAAATCATAAAATCAAAATCCAAAAATTACCAAAAATCCAATAGCTCATAAATTTCGAAATAACCAGCATTTTTCAGCACAAAACCAAAACCTCCCATCAGATCCAGTAATCACATTTTTCGATATTCCCGAAATGTTATCCATGAGTTTGAGTTACATTTCATGGGAAATACCCGTGTTCTGAAGCTGTGGACGCCCCTTTACCCCATCCGCGAGGGGGCACCGGCAGCCCGGGAATGCTATCTTTATCGAGCGGCCGGTTTCACGGCCGCCAGGACAACCCTAAACGCGGAGGATCGCTTTTTCTCCGTCGGAATTCACGGTGGCTTGCCTTCCAAGCTGGAATCCATTACACACCAATTGTGTCTGCGGGTTATAGGTTAGTTTGCGGATCCGAATGACGGAAGGTTCAGCTATCTAACGTCACCCTTGCGTCAAAAAGAAGGACACGAGCGTCATCAAGATGCTTGTCCGTCATTGGGGAAGGCTGGATGACAGAGAGAGAGAGAGAGAGAGAGAGAGGGTCGAGGCACGTAATGGAGGTTTATGTAACTCGGGCATTAGTAGCTGTGACGTCATTGAGGTGAGGCGTAACGGTTGCACTGCTGGTAATGCAGGGAACTATCATCTGCCAAGCAGATTCAAAATTATCCTCGGATTTTATTGTATGAGTTGTAAATTGTGCAGTTACATAATTTCCAATTGATTTGTGTATCACAGCGTGCATTATAATCGACCCAATCTATTAACTAAAATGTCATGGGTAATACGTGTTTTTGTTTGTGGTAGTTGCAAAAATAAAAATCTGAAGTGGACCAGGCTAGATTTCAGTGATTTTAATATTTAAGTAAGTGGATCTGGAAGATGTACTTTAACGGGTAGCAAGTTACATTATAAACTATAACGACGCTGTCAAATATTATATTGTTTTCGTTATCAATGACCACACCACGAACGTCTAGAATCGTCACGGCGTATTGATTGCCATTACTGCCAGTGGAATACAACTCGCACCGCAGCAGCGACCTCGTGGCAGTCCGGACAGGCTGGCGTGCAGTTTGCATACTTTCGGGGGCTGGGATTTGCAGGTTATGTAACAGGCTTCGTTTCCCCGCCGGTCTAGCGAGTAACAGTGACCCGATGACTTTAATAGCATGCACCGGCCAGCGGGTAGGGTCGGGGACTCCTCTCGGAGTTTTTCAAATTGAGCCGAAATCTGCAATGATTGCAGCGATTTCTGCGATCTTACGGACCAATTAAAAATCCCCAATCTCCACCAAAACAACAACCATCCTCTGGTTTGGCGAAGCAAACAACAGTGGAATCCCTCATCGATCGAGCCGGTACGGAGGGAGGAGGAAACCCGTACCGATGAGAACGTATCAATCAGCACAATTTAATGCGTGAGCGCAAATAGGAAATAAAGACCGACGGTAGAGGGGGAAGAGAGAAATTAATGCAGTTGCGGAGAGGTTAGGGGTGGACGAAAGAGAGAGGGACTGGTCAAGAGAGGGGGCTCTGTATAGCGAACAGGAAACGGCAAGGCTAAAGAAAGAAGACAGAGCCAGTAATCCGTGGGACGTTACGGGGGGAGAGAAGCTTAGAGGCGTAGAACAGAGAGCACATTAGCAGAACGAGACGGAGATCGCGAAAAGTGGGGACGAGGAGTCTGTGGGACCAAGATGAAGAGAGCAGGGAGGGATAGAGCCATGGTTGTCGGCTGCAGAGGAAGAAAGAGGGTGAACGATCGGCGCGGGACAACGGTATCGTGCTGTGGCGGGAGATCTGAACGCGAGTTTCATCGGCTCGAGCGAGACCGCACGGAGAGAGAGGGAGACGGGAAATGGAAAAACGAGTGGGTTACGAGGAGAAGGGAACGCAGAAAATAGAATGAATATAGGAAACAAACACTGGGAGGGGGCCGAGGAGGCCTTGAACTGCCGAGCCGGTCGGCATTGCAACTTTCCGCTCCGCGGGCTTTCCTCTTCTGCCATTTCTCCGCGTCTTTCTTCTCGATGGTCGCGATTTCGACGGCTGATTTCATCCAACCGCTATCTTTCGTTTCGAAGAAAGTGTTCTTCACACTCTGGCTATTTCGTGCAGTTTCATCATTTCTTAAGAAGGCGCATCCCGCACCCTGGCAATCATTAAACAAAATTAAATTATTGTTTTTCAACGATAATGTCCTCGGAACAATCTACAATTTCAAACACAGCGACAACTCGCAATTTTAATAACCTTCTACTGTCACTCCCCCTTCGATTAACGATAACCTCGTAAATTGCCGCAGCAGTTCGTCTGTTCGCGAGTGTTTTACAAAATGGCGCACATGGAGAAGTACATCCGGTACCGGTGTTCGATTATTTCCGTCGGGTTTCGGCCTCCCGGGGCACGCGTAAAATCGAGTGCAAGAAACTCGGCGTCCGGATCGTTGACTCAGAAACACGATTTTCGCGGCCGATGCATTGTTTCCTGGTATTCGGTTACGCGCGCGCTTATGCAAACAATCCGTCGCTCGCGCACGCTTATTATCGCCGCGCCGCGGCCGTTCGTGCACGTGATAAAAGTTCAAGGTGCCGGATCTCTGATGGCGCGCGCGACTGCGAACTACACTGTGCACACACGTGCACTAGCCGTTTATGCGACTTGCATCGCGAAATTACGTTCGGATTTCTCGATTAAATCGTTGAAAATTAAAGAAAATCTGGGACTTGAAAAACAATTGTTACATCGCGAACATAAAAAATCATGGGTCTTGAAGAGCGTACTTCGTAGAGTATACACGAATTTATTCGATTGAAGAATGTTGGTTGGTTAGGAAGTTATGATTAAGTAAACTACGGATGTTTACGCAATTTTCAATTTTAGCAGACAAATTCGAAGAAAGTGGTAGGGCAACTGCACCAGTGAATAAACGGGCACCAATAAATGAACGCTTATGTATATTTCAACAAAAAGTATTTTCTATATTTTTTATTTAACGTTTAATAAAGAAAAATAATAATAATTTCATTTTATTTGTGTTCATTTATTTTTGACAAATGAAGTATAGGGAGCCATTTGGCATATGTGAGATTCCTTTAATTCACATATTTTTTTAAAAATAAAATATCTTCCTGAACAATTTCTTAAATGTTCATTCACTAGTGCAGTTACCCTACTAAATTAAATTCTATTTTCATTGATAATAGCTTTTGTAGATCCAAATAAGTAAAAATCGTACTAAATTCTGTTGAATTAAATACTCCGGCAATTTTTGATAATTTGTCTAACCCTCAAATGCGTAAAGATCCGCAGTCTATGTAATACTAGCATGCCTATGTACGTATGTGTGAGAGAGCGCGGCAGTCGAGCCGGACGTTACCCATAAGACACGTGGCTACAAGCCCTCTTTATTAAGTTTGTATTTATCTTATAATAAACAAGTATTAACATTAACAAACATTACAGTCTAGGTATAATAAAAGCTAAGAATACTGCAAATTGCGCCTCGTAATCGTAAAAGTAGGACTTTTGAAAAGGCCCGACGCACCGTTGCACTGCTAGACGGGAGAACAACGCCCGCTTAGGAAGGTGTTAAAGCCATAAGCAACTGTACAACCACTTTCTTTTCTGAGCGGCAGTCATCTGTCGATATCAGCCGGCTTACGTAGGTAGCAAGAGACAGCATCGTTCTCTGGACAGCGCATAGAGTGTAGGGGAGAGGTCCGCGCGTCATCGGGTTGCACAAAGTGGCAAACGACTTGGTCTGGCAAGGAGCGGACGCGGAGACAAGGTCTTTATCATCGACCCGATCCATGTCGGCGTCCTTAGCGACGTTTCTCACGGTATACGGTCGTCGGGCTATTCACGTTTCCCGAGGCATCGAACGAACCGGCCGGTGTGTGTGCCCGGGGATCGATACGTTTCCCGAGGCTGCTCTCTCTGGCCATCGGATTCTCTCAGCGGCTCGGTCGTTAACGACGTCGATAACAGGGTCGCCACCGTGTTTCCCCGTACGTGCCTCGCGAATCTGCATAGTAGCACGGTTAAAGAACCGGGTTATTACCAGCGATTCAACCCTGACATTTCGTACGATGACGCCCGTTGCGCCTTTATACACCAGCACATGCACCGATGCCTCGCGCTATCGAGCTCTCTCACCAACGCTGCTGGCCAACTTGCAAAGCTGCACTGCTGCGATTTTTTCCTCCTCGGAGAATTTCTCGCAGGTCCGCCGCTCAGTTCGGCCGGGCATTCCTCTGTTCAAGTTGAACGAAATACAGAAGAACTTCGTGCGGAATAAAAATATCTTCCGTGAAATATAAATAGCTGCAACACGGTGCTGTCTGAAAACCTTGTTAGGTTGCTAGAACTTTCGGAGCTACCGTGTTGCATTTTCTTCGCGTTCACAGAGTTGCTCGCACTGCGTTGATCATTCTAGTCTGCTCCTACTGCATTTGATAAGAAACGTAATAGCAATCCTGGAATGGAATTCTGGAATGAAGAGTGCACCCTATGCGACTCAAGGATGGCTCGCTTATGATCGTTGGAGGAATCGAAGGTGAACGTTCAGTGTTCCACCCTTAATTGGTCAGTTGTCCGCACGCAATCGTGCAACCTTCCGCCGTTTTTCCGGTTATTTTCGTTCGACCTCCGCCCGGTTCCTTTTAATACGTGTATTTACGACTGTACAGGATGTTCCAACGCGTGCGTCCTTCCAGCTGATATTTACTAACCCATACGAAACGGCTTGCTGTGATATAGGAAGAAAAATTTTCAAGGTACCACTTGGCATACCGGACGTCCAATACTGAGAGCGAACGCGTTAATTGTTAAATTGATAGCGTTGCCAATTTCGAACTATTGCTATGTATGTGGTAGGTGTATGTTTGAGGGGATTCTTCGAATCCATTTTAGAACGTGCTCCCGTGGGAATTTTTAAACGTTTCAGGGCTCAAAGTAGAGCTGGGAAAATGTCTGTCTTCCTTCAAGAATTTTAATAACTTGCAAGAAGTCTGTAACAGAAATCCAACGAAGTCCATTGCTGAATGATGACTCTGCAAATGAGTTCCGAGGAGGCAACCGATGATCCTTGTGGTCCGTTCGACGGGCAAACACACCGTCGAAACGGCCACTCGAAGATCAAAGCAGACCGTGGACACAGTGTACACGATGGCTTCATTCAAACAACGTTCACGTCGATTAATGTCACATGCAGTGACGCCATTGTTTCAGAAGGTCAATCCCCCTCTTAACCTTCGCTAGGTGGTGGGTTCATTGTAACCTCATAAGCAAAGTTAGCAACTCCGGTGGTGGACTGTCGGGGGTCAATCGATAGCCGAAAGCTTCTTTGTTTCTGCTGACGGACGATTAATCGAACGGTTGTCCGGCGAACAGGACTTTATCGTGTTCCCTCCCTTCCACTCCTCCCCCTTGCAATAATAATAAATGTCCATGTTGAAAATTAGCCGACGAATTAAACCAACAAATTGCGACAACCGGCGCATTCGATAAATTCGTCGCTCGCTTCGCGGAACGTGAAGATACGCGGAAAGTTCCGAGAACTGGAGGACATAAGTTTCGTGAACTACAGGGCGATTCAAAATTTCACTCAATTTTTTGTGTCCTCCAGAAAATTTTGGAGACATGAAAAGAGAACAGAAAACATCACGTAACTAATTCTATTATTTGACGGATACGTTAAATTTTGAACAGCCTGTATATCGGTTTCAAATAAAATTTAAATATCTCCGTTTCAGTTACGTGGAAAACATTGTTCAAAAGTCTGCAATTATCATTTCAACGTTTCAAATGAATTGAGAAGTCTTCAATAGTAATTTCTCCCTGGATCTCTCAGATGTGGCAAGCGGTGCTAAAAGTAATAATTCGAAACTCGGGCAGTGAACGTTCACAGTCGTTTCCCGAGTAGCCCACACTTTCCACTTCCCCATTGGCCTTCGAACTATGCAGTGGCGGTGGTCACGCGGTCAGACAGTGTTGTCCTATACTACTGGAAAACTTTCGCATCGAAATTCCCTTGTTTCTGAATCCTCGAACCACTTCGTCGCTTCGGTCAGGTGTTTTAACTACATGCACACGATACTCGAACAGAAAGAATCTTTAAAATTACTAAAATTTGAAATTGATGCGTCTGCTAGCGTTGCTTTAAGAAATTTCTGGAAGTGATGGCTTTTGGGTCGAGTGTGAGGCGAAGATTTCAAAATCTCTCCTCGAGGAGAGATTGGAAAAGCGTGAAAAGTTTGTTGATCACCTGAGGGAACAGTTGTTCGGATGCTCGAGGAAAGAGGGATCATTGAATATGTAATCTGTTGCGTCTCTCCGTCGGCTGGTAACCTCCGTGAACCTTTCCATGCTTCGGCCGTATAAATATAGCCACGATGCCTGATTAGGAGAAGAGAGGAGAAAGGTGGAGCCCGGCAGATAGACAGGCAAAGATAATGGAGTGACGGCATAGAAAAGAGACGAAAACGCCGCGACAGGGGCTCCAGAGAGCCGTGGTCCGAGCATTACTCAAAGCGAATGCGTCGATCATAATCCCCCGGTCGGCCGAACAGAACCAAAATCACGCATATTTCACCAGAACATGACTAGCAGGATATTTCAACTCCACCATAATCTCCTCATAAATAAATCTATCGTTCGATTACTTAATCGATTACTTGCTTCATTTTTAATTTGTTAAATAATAATATAGATTGTTCCGCTCTCCTTAGGCAAATTAATCTTTATGTACCTGAGCGTGTTTTGAGAATGAGAGCAGGATTTCAAACAACGCAATCCAAATCCTCATATGGAGTAATGAATCCTATAAATCCGATTATTTCGAGATCAAACACACTTTACAATAACATTGATTTTTTTAATGGCACGTTACAGGCATTCAAAACAAAATTACGCGAGATTATTCGCTAATATCGTTCCTTTATTTGTTTAGTTCTGCGCTTGTCCATCGAATGTAAAAATTTTTAGGTTAAGAAAATTTCTTTTTTTTTCCTTTTTTCTTTCTATGTTCTTTTTGAATATTTTTGTTATTTTCTATTTCTTTTATAAGTTATACAAAACGTCTGTAAACCCATGCATAAAAGGACCTCGGTCCGTACATAATAATAATAATAATAATTATTATTATTATTATTATTCAGAATTTTTTCGCTGGCTCCAGTTGCCTCGAGTTTTCACATAAAGCGAACATCCTCAAAATTTGTCGACCAGTCCTGGAATAACAAAACTAGAAATACCAATGAAGAAATAAAAGTAACATAATTGAGGGTTGAATAATAAAGGGTTGAAGTGACCAACAAGTAGTAATCGCAGGGTTGGTAACACGAAGGAATGCCAGAATAATTTTCCAAGCTCTCTCGCTGGCTAACAATAAGTATGCGGACGTGTGGCTTGCAAGCACGTCGACAGTCGTACGTATTGATTTAGTCGGATCTGTATGCGTACGAGGTGAGTGAGAGAGTGAGAGAGAGAGGGAGGAAGAGTGGGAGGGAAGGAGAGAGAGCTTTGTGCGGAGACACCGCTCAATAACCACCCCTTTTACACTGGCTTTGGCCTTTGCCAGCCGACTTACATTCCTCTCGTTAAAGGATCCTCCCGGACTCCGTAAAACTGTCTTCCTCCCGTCTCACGCCTCGTAAGCAATTAGAAGTTCAGCGATGATCACGGCTGAAGCTCGTCTCCGCGAAAGGGTTGCCATAACTTCGCTGAATACTACCTCGCTGCGCCAATGTAATCAACTTTCTTTTAAACGATCCTCGGGCTCGACGTGCCGAGCGTTCCAGCGGTTCACTCGTCAAAGTGAGATAAGAGATTTCTAGATACTGTTCTATTCAGGTATCTGAGAATTTAGTACCTGGATCTTTTAGTATGAAACGCTTGATAAGAACATTTTTCGTGCTCACAGCGTTTAAGGGTTTAATGTAATTACTAGACTGCGGATATCTTCATGCATTTATGGCTTCTGAAAATCTACAAAAATGGTGGAATATGAAATTCGACAGAATTTAGTACAATTTTGATTTTTTTGAGATCTGCGAGATGACTGCTACCACTGGAGATAAGATTCCACTTTCTTAAAATTCGTCTTCAAAAATTGATAATTGCATAAACATCCGCGGTCTAGTAGTTACTTTTCGTAGTCGTGCGGTGGACTTTTCAAAATGTACCCGTTCAGGTACCTAGATTTTTCAATATAAGAGACCACTTTTTAATAGAGATGAAAATTCGGGATAGCGCTATTCGAATATTACTCAGGTACTATACGGATTCTAATCAGCGACGGAGACATCAGCGACAACTCCGCGGACGATCGACGCGGCGCGGTTCGAAAATAGGTCTCGCAGCGAGAGACGGGCGTAAACAGAGTCTCCCGAGCGTTCCCGAGGATGGAACCACGGCAAATCAAACGGGCCGCGGCGCGGCGCGGTCGGAGCCAGAGCCAGAGCCGGAGCCGGGGCGAATTTGCAACGAGGTTGGTAAGCCCGGCCAGCTGTGGCCCAGCTTGCTTGCATCGGGTCGATCAATAAACGTTGTCGACGGTAGAGCAGTTGGCCGCGTCCTAGGCGTCGCGACGCCCCGCGGGCCAGGTCTAAATTTCGGCCACTGCACCGGGTGCCACTGTGTCGCCGAGCGCTTTTGCTTCGTTCGTTCAATCTCCATCCTCTTCCAACCAACCACTATGAAACCCGGACGTGTATGCTCCTCCTGGACGCGGAGCGTCGCGACGCGCGACGCCACGCTCGACCGACTTTGCCAGTCGGAATCCTGGAAACGCGACGCCGAATGTCATCCCCTCCTCTTACGACGCGACGCGGTTTTTCAGAATTTTTTGCGACGAACCTAGGCGAACATATAATTTTGAAATTTTAGAGGTGGATTACGATCGAAATTGGGACACTCGAATTCGCACGAAAAATTCATGCAAATGATTAACCGAGAATGCATCACCCAGAGACGAGGATACAATTTCTTGTCATTCCTGGATCTGGGTCACTCAATTTCACGTAGAATGGTCATCGACGGTTCTTCATCGAAGGTTCTTCGTCGAATTTCACCGGTGAATTAGGTCAGAGATGTTTGACCCAAAAAATCTGGTAAAATGATTGAATCGAGGAAATATTGGATATCTGCGGATGCAAATGCGCTGCACACAGCTGTGACACTTCCGACCTAGGCCTCGATTTCCGCTGCACCAAAGGTCTGGGTTAGGTCACCAATCGTCGAACTCGCCTCTTGGTTCGTGCGACTATTTGCCAACGTTATTGCCACATTACCGACCGGTGATTATTGCATAATTTTGAAAAATCTGTGGTACATGGCTAAACACTTTTCAATGGAACCTTCAACAGCAACGGCAACTTTCATTGTGAACTAACATGTCGCTCTCAATAACGTCATCTACTAGTTTCATTTAGGATTGCAATAAAAGGAAATTTCTATGTTTTCTTTTGGTACAGCACAGTTATTGAAAATCCTATTAATAGGCTTTTCCGGTAGGTAAAGCGTTAACATCATTGTTATTTCGAGGAATCACATATAACCAGTCAGGCACGATTCAGAGAATCAGTTCTACAAATTAGAATATTAATCTATACAAACAGTATATCGAATACTCGAAATACTGTCGAAATATGCAGGTACCATCTGATCGTTGAACTACTACTATTTAGTTCTAGAAGTACTGCGAAATTATGCGAAGTGTCCCGCCGATGATTTCAGATACTAACATTTACAGATCCTCTGAAATGTTGATACTTGTTTGTCTTCTTAATTGAATGGCAAGAGTAGTCGGTGTGCATAAATTCCGCGGACGGGTACGTCAGGTTGAAATTCGACCCGGTGCGAGGGGTTAACATTGACCGAGGTCCTCTAAAAGGCTTGTCGACGCCACTGTCGCGGCTCGCGTCTGCGGCGCGTGGGGGTGGACCGCGGTGGCTTGGCGCCGAGCGATTGGCCGGGCTGCGGCGCGTCAGGTGGTGGGGGGGCCGAGGTAAACTGGCGCGGGACAGTGGGGGACGTTCCTCGTGGAGGGGCAGGTCTGCCGATAGCCCCCAGAGAGGGAATGAGAAAGGCTCTATCGATCGTTAAGTCTGTAGACCGTCTGCCTCTGGACAAGATCATAATATACGTCGATGGGGAAAGGACGCGGGGGCAGAAAAAAGGGGACGCGACCGGCGAAAGGGGCGGGAGCGGGGGCTGAAACCATGAACTCCGCTCGTTCGTTCGTTTCTCTGCCGGAGTTGAAGGACGATCGCAACGAACCGGCGCGGCGCGGCGCCCGCGCCCGTTCACCGACGCTCCCTTCGCAGACGATCGCGGCTAATAGGAAGCCTTCGGACCCTCGAACTTTCTGTCCTAATGCCATTCTTACTGGAAAGGTCAGCACTCGACGCGACGATGCTTGTTTTCGACGTCCCGTTCCCAACACGGTCGTCCCGGAACTTTCGGGATTTATAGCCGTGGATGGGACCGCCGCGTCGTTGCTTTCCTTTGCTTTCTACTTTGAATTTTTTAAATCCGATAAAGGGATTCTCCCTGTATCGATTCGAAAGTTTTCCTCGGGCTGCGGCCTTACGCGAACGTCCGCTGCCTTTCCTGCAACTGTGCGAGCAAACTTGCTTCTCTTTTATTGAAATACCCTCCCGCGTGGTCTATCGCGATTATTTTTTATCCTTTCTCTTTCGCATCTTACCCTCCAATTGAGCCTTACCGATTGAATATTATTTCAGGTGCACCTAGCCAACTATCATGAGAAACGTTTTTCTTCCTCTCTTTCTCTTCGACGAATAATTCCTGCACTTTACGTAATAACAAGGTGAAAAAATACACGAATGTACTTTAGATATACTATAGAAACAACCATGCGAAATTCCGCGAACATACGTCAAATTGTCTTATCGAAAGAAATTCTGGAAACACTCGCTTTTAACGGTCTTTTTATCACTTAATAGTTACAACAGTTTCGCCGATAGCGGTGTGCAGAAACTCATGAATGTAGTCTGCAGATATGCAAACAAGTCTGTACAGTTGCACAAGAGCACGTTTGTTTTATCGAAACAACAATCCTCTCGGCGATAGCGATATACAAAAATTCATGAATCTAAAGTTCCATAAAATAAATTATTTTGTGAGCCGTGTCGTCTGGAAGATGGATTTCGCTGCTGATGGATGTTTGCTAATGTTTTCCAATGTTTGCCTTGATAAATAAATGTCGCCAGCGATTCGGGGCGAGGTGCTGGATCGTACCTTAGACGGAGATTGACGAAACGAGGCTTGAAGACCCCACGGGACGCCGGGATATCGTCGAAAGGTCGCGAACCGCGGTCGATTGCATATTTTTAAGAGCATTCGTATCTTTCGGTACGGCGGACACGTAAATACGCTTACGTCAGCTGGCAAGGAACGAAGGTTCGTGATCGCGTGAATTGTTCAGCGAACCGTTGAACAGCGGAGGATTTTTATTTCTGGCTTGTTAAGGGACAAGCACAAGCGGTTGCATATTGACGGGAGATGACGTCAACCGTGGGAAGATCAAACGCCGCATTCAACAGCCCCGGCAACTTATCCTCGCTTCTAAACAGCTGTGCCCAATTAAAACACAAACACGTTATTCAGCGAACTATTCGCGAAAATTCAATCGCAGTTTTGTCCCTATCTGCCCCGTTGTCCCAGGGAAACGCATGTTTTTCCAAAAAACCCTAGTGTCGAGAGAGATTTTATTTCCTTCGTGCACCTATCGGTAAATCGATCGCAGTGAAGTTTTTATTTCATTTTCCCAGATTATTCATTTTGTTTTCTATTACTTGCCTCGCTCTCTGCTATCGGTTTATTTGTTTTATCGGTTTTATAAAATGTGACATGTGTGCTGTGAAAATACATACGTTGGATTGTGTGCCATGAAAATAGTGAACGTATATATTGTTAATAAGTATCGAGGCACTGTATCTTGTTTCTTAATAAGTATGGTATACGTTAACATTGTATTCAGGTTTATTAATCATATTTTTGCACGATCCTGTAATACACGGATTTATGGAAAATTACGAATGAACTTTCTGCGACTTTTTTGGCGGTTTTGTTGCAAGACGCGATTACATCGGGCCTGACGTCACGAGAGGCACGACCATGCTCGTAAAACCGGACGAAAATTCGTAGGACGGAGTCCCGAAGAGATTTTACGAGAACGTTCGCTCGCTGCGAGTGTTATCGACCGGATGATAACAGCAGCCGCCGCGCGATAAGGTGTCAATGTCACGGTTCCGCGAATTCATTGGAGCGCTGCTTCCGCAACTGTGTGCATCGCAGCATCGGAATCGAGGATTTCCGTCGATACCAGCTCGTATCGCGATTTTTCAACGAAACTCTCCGCTTTTACCCAATTTGCAACAATTGGGCCAATCACCCCGCAAACGATCACTTACGAAATTTATTACGGTACATTTCGTGCATTTAACATTTATGGAATTTTAAAATATGTACAAGAATTTTAGATTATTTCACGGTTTCTCCCGGAAACGTTTCTCTCTTACACAATTTGCAAAAATTGGCCAAATCAATTTAAATTCGTCTACTGGATGGACGCGTTTTTAAACAATGGTGTCGACGAGCATGTTTAAAAAAAATCCGTAGTCAGGCGGTCGACTTGTGTAAAGGAGATAACGCGTACAGATACAGACACGAGTCTGAAAGCATAACGAGATAAAGATAAGAAGAAGGAGGAGTATTATTACATATTTCGTATCGTTTACATGAAAGCGACGGGTCGATGGCTTGATGCACGTGGAACGAGCTTAATCCTGTTTACCGATTTATCGGGCCTCTCTCTCTCTTTCTCTCTTTCTCTGTCTCTCGAGGCTGCCACCGAGCGAACATTTATTTTAGGCTTCCCTTTCCTTCGACAATTATTTTTAAAATCCTCCTTCGGAAACGTCTCTGCGTGAAAACAACGTTGATGCATTAACCGAAACGCTCTTAGACACCGCAGTGGATATATCGAGCCGCAAACATTTGGAACACCCTGTAATATTTCGAGAAAATCAATTATAATTCGCTCTACAGATATCGCTTGATTGAAAAGAAAATATTTATGTAACAGCACATTGCTGATAATACTGTTTAAAATAAATGAGAAATTTGCGTTTGATCGCATCCGCTTGGAATTGATTTGAAGAAGATTCCGGGTTGTGGTAATAGCAAAGACGGCGACAAACACGCTCGAGCAAACATTACGCCACGGTTAATGCAAGAATCGTTACGTGGACAAACAAAAGGAAAGTGAAAAGTCACTGAAACGTGTGGCCGGTGCGATGGCGGCTAACGAGTTGCCAGTTGATATTATGCAAAAAAATGCCACTACCCACACGTCAGCCTACGCACTCGAACATTTCGATCAAGTGTAAAAATGCGAATCATGAAGCTACTCTCGGCAGCTAGACAAGGGTATCAGGGTTCCCCGAAGGGCTTCGTTCGCCTAAACCTAATTACTCTCCTCACCTCACCTCTTGCCCTTTGCATAACTGCCATCGCCGCTATACCTTCGTCGAACCCGTCAATGTTTCTAAGAAGACGTTATGTCATGACCAGCCAGCAGGAATGAATATTTATTGGCCACTTAAACATTCTAGCTTTTTACACTTTAGACTAGGCTTCATTTGTCTCCATAATGTATACAGTCTGTACATTTTTCTTGCGAACTTTGGCTAAGTGCTAAAAATGTATACTAATGGTTGTGGCATGGGGCTCACTAAACCTAGATACGTTCAGCATGGACGTAACTTCTACACGACAGGAACACTAACTCATCGGAGATAGGCGTTAGAAAATTCCAAGTATTTCAAACAAAAAATTATCGACTCGTATCGATTCGTACGAATTAAATAGAAAAGATAAAGAGACTTTTCCTATCCATCAAGTACAAATGATTAAGTATTTCGAGTAACGAATTATCCTCCATTAGTCTCCAAAAGCCCGACCACAATTTTCCACCTGCCATCACGAGCCCCGAAGAACCCAGCAGCTCAAATCCACTCGAAACCCAGAAGACCCCTATCCTCGATCCACCGACTCACCCAGCTCACCGAATCCTCCCGCTTAGAGCCCGTTCCACACAGAGACAAAAAGAGTAAAAGTTCCTGTCAGCCGCGAGTCCAGTCCCGGTGGACAGTGACACGCGGCGACGTCCAGGCCTGTCCTAGCTACCTCGACCGGTCGAAAGGTGTCAGAGATCCCTGTCGGGGCTTCGTCCCGACGAAACCCAGCGACCCAGCCACGACACACACTCGCAAGCCGTGACATTGACCCTGGCATTGATCTCGCGACACCACACGCTCTTGCCGCACTCCTATGTTACAGACTCTCTTTCTCTCTCTCTCTCTCTCTCTCCTCCTCCTCCTCCTCGCTCCCCTTCTCACTCTATCTGTCTCTGTGCGTACGCAGTTGCGGTCCCGTTTCAAACCGTAGGCCCGACGGTCGGGTGACGAGGGAAGAGAGCACAACCTCGACCATAGACGAGAGGAGCGGCGAGGGGGAGGAGACACCGTGAGCCGGGGGGAGGGGCAGGCACAACCGGCGACCTTGAAGCGACCCCAACCAAGGTCGCAGACGCAGACGCCCCTTCCTTCTCGCGTTCCTCGATTTCCCTCCACTCTCTCTCTAGAAGACCGCGCCCTCTCGTCCTGTTTCCCCCAGCCCTTTTCCCCGCCCCACCTCCTCGCCAAACCGTGATTCCACTCCGGTCCTGGGCATCGAGAGTTCGGCTCTCTTCCTTATCGCCCTCCCGCCACCTCCATCCTCCCTAGTTCCTCCACCTTCTTCTTCTTCTTCTCCGCCCGAACCTCCACCGTTCCCGCGTTTTTCCTCGAGGAACTTTCCTCCTGCTCTCCCAGCTGCCGCATGCTTCTTCGGCCGTTGAGCGAGAACACCAGCGACTAGGGAATTCTGCGGATCAGCTGTCGAGGTTCCTAGAGGACGCCGGAGACTCGGCTGCGGTGCTCGCGGGTTGCCTGACTTCGGGGTTGCCGACGCTGGACGAAGGATCAAGGGGCAGAGTAGACCGTTGAAATGAATGTCGGTTTTTGGAATTTTTTGGGCAGAGACGGCTCGAGGGATTTTAATGAAACTTTCACTATGGTTTCCTTGATGTTCCAAGATGTGGATGGTGTTTCTGAAAAGCATCACGTGTTCACAGAGCTGGGTGGCTTTAATTTCGGTTGAGTTTAATTATTGTCCGGAGGCGGCGCCGGTCCTTGGCCGTGACTGGTATGGTACAGCAACGAACGTTGACCTTGCGCAAGTAGGTCGACAGTGGTTGCATATCAGAGAACTTTACCGCTTCCCAATTGTAGGAATTTGATTTATTGGAAATTCAGCGGGTACCGCTGTCTTTCTTATTTTCGCCCATCTGTCGACGCGATTAATGAATGAACGAAGAGCGGGCCGACGGTGGGACGCATCGTGTTCGCGCAAAAATAACACACCCCCGCAAGTCACGGGATATTTTTAGGCGGGTTTCCCACGAAAAATTTGGTTATTTGCGTGTTGGTCGGTCGTCGGACAGGATCCCGAGCTGTTTGGAGCGTTACGCACAGAGGCCCAGTGTGTCCCGTCTCGTTCCAGCTCGCCGCGGCGCGGCGGCTCTATTCGTTCCCTGTTCGGCCCTCGTCCGTCCGTTCGTTTCTCATTCTCCTTTCAGACGCCTCGCTGTCACGCCCCGCATCCTTTCCCGCTGAGGTTTTTTGCGTCGCGGCACGTTCCGCTCGCCGTTGCTGGTGCATAGTTGGAACACTTCGCGTCGCGAATAATATTAGGCTGCCTCAATTTCACTGCGCCTTATAAATAGTGCGCCGATGAGTCGGTCGACCCAAATATCCGAATATCGGAATGATTTTTTGCGACTGAAAACGGTCAAACAATTTTCTGGGCCCGATCGAGCTTTCAAATAATTTTGTAGGATATCTACGCATCTACCTAGGATCTTGTAGCTGTTCCCAGACTACCCTACAGTTTTCGAAATTTCTCTAGTACTCTCCAGATTTTCTTAGACGTACCCAGCGTATTCCCCTTTCCTACATCCAACGTGACCGTCAAAAATCGTATTCGGGTCACTCGCGATCCAGCTAAGTTTTGTTCAGGAGCCCGAAAACCCGTCCGACCAACCCGGTGCACGCTCGTTTCCAATTTCCAGCGTCATCGTCAACAGTGCCCCGTTAACCAAGCTCTCTCTCGACGTCCATCGCCCCTGTATTCACGCGCTTGTACGTGTAGGTATGCGTACATGGGGTGCTCGCGCGTCCTTAACAGTGCACAAGCGAAGAGTGTCGGCACGCTTTATTCGCAGTCGGGTTTATTCGAGGCGGGGTCGTTGGATCGGCCGAAGGACGAGCAGTACGAGCGAGAGAGAGAGAGAGAGAGAAAGAGAGAAAGAGCCGGGGAGAGCAGCACTGGTTGCTTTTGCTTCGACGGCGGATCCGAACCGAACCAGCGCGGCAGCCACGCCGAACCAGACCGTTTCTGATGATTTATGTAAACAACGTTGAGAACCTCGCGGGAGGTCTGACGCGTGGGCCGCCACGACGACGGTTCGTTTCGAGCCGTCGGCTAACAACCCCGGTCTCCTCTTAAGGACTCCGAACCCGCCCCAACCCCCTGCCCCTCGTCTCTCCTCGGTGTCCTTCGATGTATCCCTTCGCCACTCCACCAACCCCTTCCCGCCTCTCACCTACACCTGCCCGGTCTCTTTCTTACGGTACTCGGCCCGGAATTTTATTGGCCTCTCGCTCCGGTGACGTAAGCGCGCTTTTCGATGGGGGAGAGCGCGTCTCGCAGGCTCGCCGCGATTTAACTCTCTCTCTCTCTCTCTCTATGTCTCTTTTACTCAACCCTTTCGAGATCATCGAACTCTCGTCCCTTTTAAAAAAGGCCAGTCGAAGAGAATAAAATTGGTCCGATACGTTAGGAGTACCCTGGTACTTAAACAGATCAATTAGCGATGCTGAACGGTTCTTTGCGGAACGATCACTCGGAACGATCCGGCACGCATCGTGGCGCGCGCGAGCGTCAGCGCAATTGTGTTAGCGTGTCTCCCGGTTAAGTCGACGCGAATAATCGAGAGCGGCGAACGATGATGACTCGATCGTGTGTCGTGGCATCGATAGCGAGAAGCCGGCGTCCTTGCTCTCCTAGATTGACTCGGAGCCGCGATCGATTCCACTGCTCGTAAAGGAGCTCGATCTATTTCTCGGCGGAGCAAGGTAGTATGCAGCAGCCGCGGCCTGTTCTTCGGGTTCTCCTCTTAATCCCACCGGCGACGACGAAGAAGCAAATCGTGCGCGACCCTAATGGATTTAACCTTCTGGAAAAGGACTGGCCGGTGGAGCCGGTGTTGCGTTTCTCCGTCCCTTTTGTCGGCTTCGATTCGCCTGCGAAAACCGTCTACAGGGCGTTCGAAAGTTCATCTTCCGAAACCTCAATTTTTACTAAAAATTTTCTCAAGTACCTTCCGTGGGTCTACTTCGAACCAGTAGAGCATCAATTTTCTCACTGCAAGAAAAACTTTTCAATCCTCAGATTTGTTCGCACGGTAAATATTCTTCTTTCGATCTCTCCGGTCTGTGGAGCACTGCAGCTCGGCGGCACCTAGTTCTTTTTGCATCGAGCAGCGAGCGAGTCGCATATGTGCCCCGTTCCCCACTGCCAGTGACTGCATCGGAACAATTGAAATGGCGCAAAGAAGCGCCGAGCCTTATCACGGCGAACGTCGTCGCGGGTCTCGAGAGGAAAGTCAACAGAGATTAGAAATCGGTATTTTGCTCGCTCGCTTCGGCAAACAACGGAGCACCGTTGCTCGGCTTCCAGCTGAACGCGTTCCGTTGCGCATTTACGCCTGATGCGACACTGTTCTTTAATCCGTGCGCGCTGCATCTGCAATCGTAGCTTCGATAGTTACAAACCACCCTAGACATTTCTACGGTTCCCAGCATTGGCGTCCCACAAAGAAATGTTGAAGGGCTGCAAGATAGAGTCCAGTTGCTTCGCGAATATTTCAAATTCAATGTTCGTGGGGCTAGTAAAATTACGGCAGAGAAACCGTTCGCGTATGGGACTCCGGGCTGGTGTACAATGTACAATCGAGGATTCCCCCTTTCGGCGTCCACGTGGCATCGAGATGGAGCTCGGGGAAGGTTCCGAGCCGCTCGACAGGGCAGGCACGCCCGTTTCTATGACAACAGACGCGCAAAACCCCGAAACTTGCCCGTTCCTTCCTCAGCCTACGCACATACCCTCCGAACTCGAGTAAACCAGACCCTCCTCGCGAACTATATAAAAGTGTAAAAATTATGAACGATCGCTTTAAAGAAGGTATCGGACTGCTCATACGCTAATACGAGTCCCCACAGTAAGCACATATTCAACCATGTTGCAATTAAAAGTGCGTACACAAGCCTCGTTATCCTTGAAGAAATGAATTTATCTGTCGGGATGAGGAAAGGGGTGGCTTAAAGGGGTTTCGAGGGACGAAGGTTCTATTCAGATTTTCAGAAAACACGTTTTTCAGTTCCCCCGCTGTTAAATGGTTTCGGCACTCATCCTGCCATTCATCAAGGCCCTCGTTACGCGCAGATATACCCGCACACCCTAACGCTCCGCCTCACTCGAGCCTACCCCGAGCGAAAGGGTCCACGCGAGAGGGTATTCAATCCAAACGAGAACATTTAGGAGTCGGCGCGATGCACCCTCTACACACTTCGGATGTACCGAGGAATCCGTAATGTGGAGCAGAATTATTTGAGAGCGTACGTTGACTCTTTGGAGATGCCGGTGAAATCGTGGAGATGGAAAAATTGGTTTCGATTTCATCAGCGAGAAACCCTATTTTCATCAATCTCGGACTGACTCGTGAATACGAGCTTCCTTAGCACTCCCTAGACTTTCCTAGGGAGATCCTGAAAGTACCCTTCACCTCGGCCAGGCCCCGACCTCCATCGGACGACAGATCGCCACGGTCTAATTAAGAACCGGCCGATCAAACCTAACCCGAGAGCAACCTATCCTTTATCTGCGACCTACCGGCCCATCCCAGCTGGCCCCAACGCGGACGCTAACCCGGACCTATCCGCCGTTGCGAAATGAACGAGCGCCGTCGAACAATGGTGAGGGTGGTGGGAAGGGCGGGGTAGGGGGGCCGAGTGTGCCAATTAAGGACACGGGGAATTAAAAAAGAAAATTGCGACGGTGGTGGACTACGTGGTTCTAAACCAGGAAATAACAAGGTACGAACCAGGGGAGAGGTGGGGGGAAGCCTGTAACAATTCAATCGGTCGAGGTGGAGGACTCGGCAGATCTCGCGTTTCATAATGACCGGCTATCCGGCACGGGGGGTCGGTGGTTCGAAAAGAAAATCCCCCGTAGGCCAATAATCATCGGGAGAGAGAGAGAGAGAGAGAGAGAGAGAGAGACCCGTCCCGAAGGGGAAAAAAATGTCCGGGTGCATCGAGCCAGCGAGAGACACGCAACAACGACTGACCGTGGTTCGACTCTCTCGCGTGTGTGCCTCGACGCAACAACGTAACAATTTCAGCCGGACTGGGGTTAAGCCGTGGCACCGGTTGATTGGAGGGTTAACTTAGAGATTGCGATGCGCCGGCCACTTAACGTAATACAGCTTCATCCTGGGTTGACCCGTGGCCGACCGCAGACAACATTTCTCGCGCCGCGCCGTTTAAACGGACTCGGACGAGCTGGGAGAGCATCGAATTCTCCAGAACGGATTTCGAACGGGACGACCTCGGCCGTTGTTATCGATAACTGCGTGTCCCATCGCGAACACCGGTCCGGCGGTGAGTGTAACGTCCTCGCGCTAAAAACGACGCAATGTCACCGCGACCAACGAAAATACGCGCCAGGTGATACACGCCGTTCGCGGAAATCGGTCGACGCTAAAAATACGACCGCACGCCGCGCTCCGCCGAAAGTCAAGCACACGGCAGCTGCCGTGTACGATACGGGACGCGTTTCCAGCTTTCTCCGAACTCGCTGGGCAAGTCTAGAGGATTCTAGGATACGTCTAGACCAGTGACGAGCAACCCCATGGCCCGCGGGCCGCATCTGGCCCGCAAGCAAACTGACTACGGCCCGCCGGAATACGGCGCGGCGCGACGCAACAAAATATTTAATATTGCGTTCGTTGCCGCGGTTGTGGCCCGCGCGTAGTCTTATGTTTCCACTTTTGGCCCGCAATACGCCGCGGGTTGCTCACCACTGGTCTAGGCCAGTGCTGGTCACATTTGTCTCGATTCAGACAAATCGTCCCCACCGTAGCGCTCGCTGTCCCCTTCCAGTTAGAATGCGACGAAGGTGTGCGTTGGTGGGGGAAGCAAGCGTTTGACCGAGTCGGGTCATTCTTACCAAAACATTAGCGGTCTGTTTCGTGGCGTAGGTTAGGTCTCGACCACCGTTTGACGACGCATTCGACCAATCCAGGGTACGGTTAATATCAGGGCTTCGGAGTCGGTAGACAAAATTCTTAACTCCAACTCCGACTCCAACTCCTCTTTTTTTTTACCTCCGACTCCGAATCCGACTCCAACTCCGACGCCCATTTCGACTCCGACTCCGACTCTCCAAATTGAAAAAAATATGTACTCAAAATAATTAAGAGTTGTAATAAAACTGAATAAATAGTTGAAATATTGTATTAAAATCTGAGAATATGGAATAGATAACTCTGATACAACACAACACTTGTTTGTTACTTTCTCACTTTCAGGAAATAGTTAGAAAATACTACTACCATAACTTTAACTGTTTCTCCTCTACATAGTGCCGAGGTATATATGTACATATACAATACGTCTATACTGTAGATCGAATATTAGCAATTTATTTATGTATACTTAAATCTATTAATGATTTATAAACAAAAGAGCCACAGTTGGACTCTGACTCCGACTCCGGGAGTCGATACATAGCTTTTTCTAACTCCGGCTCCGACTCCAGTGATTAGCAATTACTCCCAAACTCCGACTCCGACTCCGACTACGAAGCCCTGGTTAATATCGTCAGACTGAAGTAAACAAATTCGCCGGTAATTAAACAATTTCGTGCAAGAGCAACACGCTCGCCGAGCACCGTTTATTCGCGCGCAGTGCACAGTCGAGAGCGCAGGCTGAAAGCGTTTACGAACGGGCGAACGATCATGCGCGTGACCTTGCCGAGACATTGCACCGGCATAAACAGGCCGAGCGCGTGCACTCGTAGGCGTATTTTATAAATCTGCTCTATTGGTACCCTTTAAAGCAGCCCGGGGTCTCGTTAAGCCAACGTGACACGAGACGGGACCGTAACGAGCCTGCGCAAACAATGAACGCTCGCGGTTAAAAATACCGGGCGACCGCTAGTTTCTTCACTTGAATGGGAAGCTTCGGGGGATTTATTTACGACCGGCAACGTTGTAGCCAGATGTACACTCCTACGCGAACGTGTATGTACGCGAGGACGCACAGTACATATATATAACACAGCTAGCCTCTTGTAGAACTTAATCTTTGACGTACTTTGCTAGAAGCTAGCACCGGCTCCAGTTGGGGAAGGTCAGTGCTAGTTTAGCGTACATACTTGCTTTTGGCAGGCAAACCTAGTTTAAATATAGGTCCGTCTGCGGAGATTTGAAAAATGTTTTCACGATGACCGAGTGGCTATTTCAAGTTTGTTTTCGATTCGCGGACGATAGGAATGTTGGGTTTTTCAAGATTTTTCGTCTGAACTTGAGTGGCGTAATAGTGGGAGGGTTCTACCTCTGATCGATAACAGTTGCTCCGATACTAGAGTAACAGCTTCGCGCAGACATTGAATTTACTGGGACAGAGATTTGCTAGCAGTGGATCACCACCTGACACATGAGAATATCAGTGTCACTCGATTCTCCGGCTACTGCAATGCTAACGAGTCGCCGGTATCAGTTTTCCGATAGGACAATCGACACCCGAATGCCTCGAAGAGCGAGTGTCGCAATTTTTTTACCGTACAAGTGGATATTCGTCCACTTCCTCCGATTTCGACTTTCTCTGGATACTGTTACATCCTTGGCAGGTTGCTTCAATTATTGTAGCGTAGAGTACTGTGTCAACCTCTACATATCATTAGTCTACACGAAGTGCGACTTCAGGAACCAGGGGATACGAGTAACCAAGAATTCAGTAGAATAGGCCAGACCGAACAGAGTTAAAGCGATGTCTATCCGAGTCGCAGGGAACGTTGCTTCGGCAAACTGTTTCGGCAGTTATCTATCCTGAAGAGGTCGGATCAGCCGTGGACCTTGTACCGGCGTGTTTCTTGTCCGTAGGCTGTACACACAGGCTTCGAAGTGGTACAGGTAATGGCCGAGAGCGCGGTGCTTTGCTGAACGTCGTAAAGTGGGAGCAAGAGCACCGGGGTTCAAGAACACCCGCTACCACTCCTTGATCAATACCAGCGGGATGTTCCGCGTCCTACCGCGAGTTCGAAACGCAGTGCGGTACACGCACGCAGCACCGACGCCCGGCGTCGGACCGCGGCCATGGATACACGAGCGTTGTAACGAGCCGCCCCGTCCTCGATTTAATTCGTACCTCTCCCTGGAGCCCGCTGCGATCTGCGAGAAATCTCCTCTAATATATTCGCCGGGTCCTAGTCCAACCCCGAAGAAGACTCGCCGCGCCGGGACTTCTAACGTTCGTTCTCTTAATTGGCAGCCGAGCCTCCGATTCCTATCAAATACGAAGATACCGATCTTCGATGGCTATCGGACATTCCCGGCTGGACGGTCTCCGCTTCATAGATTCTCCGGATGTTTATTCCGACCCTGAATACTTCCCTGCCTAGTTTAGGTACACCCTGAAGAACATCTTGACGAGATTTTTTCAATCCTGCTGGCTAATTAACGGAGACTCTGCTTGGATCTTCGAGAGTGGGGATCCTGATTGGGTTGTCTCGCTGGACTCTTCAGGGTCTGATGGTGAAGGGACTTGAATCTTTTCTTCTGAATTTAGACCTCGAAGAACAGCCTGAAGAACACCCCGAACCATTTATGTAATTAGTGGATCGCCTAGCAGGATCTTTGACGACGAAGAGTCTCCTCGTTGCGTGGGACTCTCTTCAGGGTTTGAATATGATCGCGATGAATATGGATCGAATCCCTCCGTCGATCACCCGGTAGCAAAAGCAACTGGCTCGCGGAGGCACGACGAAACTCTTTGACGCTCGGATTTGCAATGCAGATATGCAGGCTTAATCCTTTTCGATCCGCGAGCAAGGGAAAAGGAGTGGATCTCGCCGGGTAGATCGTGGCTGGCTGATTGCAGAGGCATAGGACGATTCGCAGAACCGGCGGGAGTTAGCGTGCGGTTTGGCAAAAGGGAAACCGGAATTATTGCCCTGCTGCGGAATTCTAAACAGCCTCGGCCCGCTGCGCTGCGGGGACCACGGGAACAGGTTCCACTTGGTGAATTTCGAGTGCTTGGCTCCCGCTCTTCAGCCTCGTCGATTCTTCGTTTTTCAAACTTTCGTGTTTTCCGTCTTGGACCACGTTCGACGGGAAACATTATGTGGTCGGGCTTTTAAAAGTTAATTGTAATTTTGTGATGCTTGCGTAATTCGTTCCCTGTTTGATCCCTGTTCCACGTGTGTTTAAATACACGTGCACGCGGGATGCATTAATGCACGCGAAATAGTACACGTGTGTTATTAATTCACGTTCAAAACCACGATCTCTAATAATTGGATGAATTTGATTAGACTAGATCAGGGATGAGCAACCTTTTTTTACAACGAGCCAGCTATTTTAAAAATGTTGTGCGGGCCGCATGTAAGAAACTTATGATAACACAAACAATGAATGATCAAATCAAATTATCTCTTTATCAACACAATAAACCTAGTATAAAAAATTACAGAAACGAAACACTCATTAATAGAAATACTATTTAAAAAACGGCGGAAGATATATGTGTCGTTTGTAGAACAGCGGGACACTGTAGGGATTTTTGAAAGTGAAAATGTAAAATCTTTGAAGGGCCGCACGAGGAAGTGTGGCGGGCCGCTCATCCCTGCTCTAGATTAAAATAACACCAGACTTTTTTGCCACCACCGTTGGAATTCTTCAGATGAATTGAAAAACGTTGTCGCGTTTTCCTCGACCGATTATAGATGACAGAGGAAGGAATGGATTTCACTTCGACCGCTGTCT
Source organism: Lasioglossum calceatum (assembly GCA_963966675.1). Lineage (NCBI taxonomy): Eukaryota > Metazoa > Arthropoda > Insecta > Hymenoptera > Halictidae > Lasioglossum > Lasioglossum calceatum. Next base: position 2,769,296 of record OZ016548.1, read on the forward strand.
CCAGGTTGCAAATGACCGCGGCATATGGTGCCGAACGACTCGACAAATGAGTGCACAGAATTTCGCCGGAAAGGAAAAAAACCGAGATAAATCTACATATACACGTCTCTCTGATTCTTGACGTATTACGCTAATTGGATCCCCGCGTGCGATAGTTCGTCCCGAGCCGGTGACCCGTGAATTATTGATGATGTGCTAAGGGACCTTCGCGATACATTAGGGTTGATAAGTCGCGGGGATTTGCTGGCGTTTCGCTAGTCCATTAATCACTTTGAAAAGAAACAATGAATCAGCGTACGTCCCGTTCCCGTCAAGTTCGTGTGTAACTATGCTCCGGGCCGCTTTTCATATCGGCGACATAGTGTGATCATTATACATAGTTCGTTTGTATCGCATAAATTCTAGACTACCCGAAGAATCTTGTATACAGGGTGTCCCAAAATTACCTTAGTTTAATGAAATGGGAGGTTCCCGAGATCATTTGAAGCGACATTTTCCTTTGCAAAAATGTTATCCGCGGCTTTGTTTAGGAGTTATTAACGAAAAACACGGACCAATGAGAGCGCGATCTAGGCGCGAGTTGGCACAGTCGGCCCGGCGCGCCAACTGTTTATTGGCCGACTGTGCCAACTCGCGTCTAGGTCGCGCTCTGATTGGTCCGTGTTTTTCGTTAATAACTCCTAAACAAAGCCGCGGATAACATTTTTGCAAAGGAAAATGTCGCTTCAAATGATCTCGGGAACCTCCCATTTCATTAAACTAAGGTAATTTTGGGACACCCTGTAGACCGGGAAAATAATCCTGCGTGAATTCGATGGGACACGTTATCTGTTGAGGAATACAACCGATCCGTCGGCAAACAGAAACATTCTGGAGAATCCGTCGATTTTGAGAAAACTGCAGATAGACAGGGTAATCTAATCTACGGCTTATCTAGCTCGGCTCTTCGATCGAGATCCATTTGTTTGGCGCTCGAAACGCGAACTGCGAGATCAACTGTCGATCGAATAACATTTTATTCGGTGGGCACAAATGGGAGTTTCCTCAGATCATTTGAAGCGACATTTTCCTTTGCAAAAATGTTATCCGCGGCTTTGTTTAGGAGTTATTAACGAAAAATACGGACCAATCAGAGCGCGACCTAGACGCGAGTTGGAACTGTCGGCCCGGCGCGCCTATTGGCCGACTGTGCCAACTCGCGTCTAGGTCGCAGTCTGATTGGACCGTATTTTTCGTTAATAACTCCTAAACAAAGCCGCGGATAACATTTTTGCAAAGGAAAATGTTGCTTCAAATGATCTCAGGAACCTTCCATTTCCGGCTGTTGAAGGAATTTTGGGACACCCTGTATATAGAGGGATTGTAGGATCTCTGTAGGGTTCTGGTGACATTTTGACTTCAATTATTTTTAAGCGGACACAGTGATCCATCAAGCTGACAGAGTCATCGGGATTCGACAAATTCTCGAGTTGCTCGACAAACCGAAGAGTTTAGCGACGAATAATTCTAAACCCGTACCCCCCGCGCAGTTAGGGGATCGCATGTAAGGGTCCGGGGGACAGAGGCAGAGGACAGGAGGAGCGTATAGGAGCCGCGTGTATGTTAGAGGACCAAAGGTGGATGCACATTCCCCGAGCGTATTATAATTGCACTCGAGGCTGAGACTCGAATGCCATTAAACCAGTCACGATCGCCTGGCCTTGGACTGCAGTTGCACACATTGTCCCCTCTCCTCCCCTCGATCCTCTTTCACTCTCTTCCTCTCATCTCTCGTTCTTCTCCTCCTCCTCCTCCTCTTTCCTCGTCTTGCGGCCGCTCCTTATCCTTCAACGTCTGCGTTTCGGTGGACCGATGGCTCTAAATACGCTAGTAGTATGGTTGTCTGAATTAATCCGAGGCACGCGGACGTTCGGACAATGAACAAATAAAATTTTCGAGATTCGGATAACCGAAGTTCCCCGGGGGAAAGACCAGAAACGTGATCGGTGTCGATCCTCGCGAAAAATTCGCCTGCGGTCGACCCTGTTGCGTAAAACCGTTCACCTTGCGGCGATTCTTGTCTGACGCGAACGCCTCTTTCGCGGAATCACTAGCCGACAAGCCTAAACTGACATTTGTCACCGTCATATAGAGCAGTTGAATTTGTGAAAACATTTAAACATAGGCGGGCTCGAGCAGAATTGAACAGAACGGAATGTAGGTTATATGGTAACTCAGACGTCCGCAGTAATAACGTTAATCGGCGTGTCGGGTGGGATCGTAGTTCGGAATCGCCGGAAGAACTGTCGAACAGCAGCGGCGAAGTCGTAGAGCGATTTGCATAACTCTCCCATTCATCGGGAGAAATGGTAATGCCTCGGGAGCAATTGCACCTGCACAGAAAGAAAGTGAAATTTATGGTGCACTCGCGATCACCTTAAACCCTCCTCTACACGCAATAGACACCGTTCTCTCTCCCTCTCTCTCGCTCTGCAGTCGTGAATCTCTATATGGTGGTGCTCGGCACAGTCAATTTGCTCGCGAATAAAGGATCTAGAATCTAGACGGACAATCTAGAGAGTCTAGTTCCCCGATCACGCCAACGGAACGACCGATATTGCTGGGATTAGGCTGACATCGCGCCTGGTGCTCGCTGCCAAATGGCTGCGAATGCGTGGACGCTGCGGCACATCGTTATCATTCCTGACGAAGGCGTGATAGAAATATTGTATTTCAAGTAGGGATTGCAATCCCGTAAAGCGGGATTCCGCGTCGAAATTTCCCGAGTTTCATGGCTCTGCGCTCTTCACTTTAAAAATTAAAATTTTTTTTCTTATATATATATATATATTAGATCGAAGAACTAAATCCCTAGTCCCGCGGGATTAGGGATTGCAATCCCGCGCCATTTTCAATCCCGCGGGGTTGATGTGGGGTTTACTTCAATCCCGCGGGACTGAGGATTTAGTTCTTCGATCTAATATATATATATAAGAAAAAATATTTTAATTTTTAAAGTGAAGAGCGCAGAGCCATGAAACTCGGGAAATTTCGACGCGGGATCCCGCCTTGCGGGATTGCAATCCCCAATTTCAAGGGATCGGCGTAGCGTGAATTTTTGAGTCTTCGAATTCGGGGTCCGCAGGTTGCTCGTCACTGATATCTAAACGGGAAAGCGTCGCATAAAGTGGCGGGCAGGTTCTTTTTTCGCGGTCGGCTGGCCACCGGTCGAAGCGCGCTCGTCCGCTCGGAATAATGGAAGTGCTTGCGTCGTTTTCGCGCGGCTCGACTGAGTCATCGGCGTGTAGGAAGTAAGGGCATCGCTTCGTTAGGATTCCTTACGTGTCACTGGGTTACTATACTCGCATTCCGCGCATAGAACGGAAGTTCACGGTATGAAAGAAACCGCTGCAGAATCTCGGGCCGCGTCCATCGCGTCGCGTCGCGTCGCTTGCCGCACACGCTCGCTGAAGGGCTTTCAGCATTGCGAATTCATTTCCTGGCGCGGCCTCGTTCGCCGTTTCTCATTGGCAAAAACACACACCGCTCTAACCTATGAACATTGACCTAACATGCTTCCAAAGATTTTCTGAAAATTGGAACAGAACTCGTTCTCTCGTCAGAAAAATTGTTTTCGACTCACTGGGTCATTCTGGTTGGAATGGGTTCTGATCTTTCTGACAGAAATGCAGATTTCTGTTGTGATTGCGAGTGTTATACAACACGGGAACCCTGAACCGCTTCCCGGAAGTGGTCACGAGGATTCCCGCAGGATAATTGAGGAGCACCGGTGGCCAGATCGACCGTCAAGGTCGCTCTCGTTCTTTCCTCGCCTAGTTTTCGGCGAAACAGGTGGACGACGAGAGCCATGTGCGTATCCAAGGCCTCCTGATAGGCTCCGAATGTTGGACTGATGCAGCACATATTTTTTTGCGAGGCATCTGGAGTCCTCCGGGCAAGATATCCGGTATATCTTGCTCCCTTTTAATCAAGAACCGCTCTTGATCCTCCTCGTTGCTGTCGCAGCAGGCTCTTTTGAAATTTAGATCGGCTCCGGTAGAGTTGCGAGTCTTGAACAAAGAACTGCTTGAATGCCCAATGAAGCTCTTCTAACATCATATAGCTTCGACATTCGCTATTTTATTAAAGTTTTAATACCCCAAAACTCTCTCAAACTGAACAGCTTCAACATTTTATCAAAGAAAGACTACTAAAGATATTCGCAAAACACGCGGAGCCAAATTCGCAATTCATCTCACGCCTGAAAACTGCATCAATCGTTCACAAGTGTTATACATATACCCAGTAATCCCTGAAGAACCGACCCATCCAGGGCCGTGAAAAGGGGGTCCCGATCTGTGGAACGTAAAGATCCGTCTTCGAGTCTCCTTTGAACGCGCCTTCGTGCCCCACGGGACACCAGAACCGGGTAAATTGTTTCCTGCCGTAGGAAACGCCGCGTTCCGCGTTTATAATGCACGGCAAAAGTCGAGGCGAGAGTCGCGCATGAGCACTGCTCGCATAATATACCTTCAACCCTCGTGTGTGTAACACGGTTAATTCGGTCCGCGTTGTATGAAAACAATGCTAACCAAGCGGTACTTCGAAATAACGCAAATCAGACAAACGCGGAGCGTTGTCCAATCTCGGGATAAAATTGCTTTCTGTACAGTATCCCCGCAATAACAATAACAAGTTGATGGAATCAATTTTTGCGAGATGAAAGATCGATGAAAATGATGTATGCATCGCGCCAAATCATTTTTCGCGATATTCCAAATAGAGTCTGCCCGAGCCTGCTGCGTTCAAGCGAGAGCGGGAAAGAGGTTGGCAGCCTGGAGCTACAGAGTGAGAGAGAAACAGCGAGAGAGGGGAAAGAGGAGAGAGGGAGCGGTACGACGATGGTGAAGTGGAGGGGCTCGGGGAGGCGAGTAGAACGCACCGGGCTGCGATGGATGGCGAGGGGAGAGGGCAAGAGAGAGAGAGAGAGAGAGAGAGAGAGAGAGAGAGAGAGAGAGAGAGGGGAGAAAGAGAGGAGAGCAGAAGGAGGCGAGGGATCACGGAGGCGAACATGGAGATGCATACAACTGAGGACGAGCGCGCGGCGGTATCAGGGGCGAGGCGTGGGGGGACGGGTAGCAGCATAACGTCGTCCTTAGCTCTCGGACGGTCCGGCCTTGAGACGCAGCGACGCTCAATGCGGGCATAGCGTCGTCCCCTGCACCGGAAACTGCAATTCCATGAGTCTAGCGAGCGAATACTAGCGCAACGACTGCGAAACCGATTTTGTTCGGACTTGGTCGGGCCTAGGAACACGTTCGACGGACCTCGACTTTGTATAGGGATTTTAGGGAGCCATCTAGACAAGGGGAAGTCCGGGACCTCTCGGTTTGGTGATTTCGCAGAATATTATTATTATTATTATTATGTACGGACCGGGGTCCTTTTATACATGGATTTACAGAAGTTTTGTATAACTTATAAAAGAAATAGAAAATAACAAAACTATACAGAAAGAACATAGAAAGAAAAAGAAAAGAAAAAAAAAGTAATTTTCTTAACCTAAAATTTTTTACATTCGATGGACAAGCGCAGAACTAAACAAATACAGGTACGATACTAGCGAATAATCTCGCGTAATTTTGTTAAAAATTTTTTTTGATAATCTCGTGTAATATTATAACGGTGAGGGCCGATGAAATTTCCGAATTCGAAAGTAAACATAGGTCTCGGTGCATCGACACCCTATGGCGCTGGGCCAGCTAGATCCAATGAAAATCTACATTGCAGGCCCGTTTTTCAAAGAGGTGCAGCCCTTTTTGAGATTCAACGCGGGGTGTCGCGCACCCCGCCGACAACGATTGATGAATTTTATTAAGTCCGGCTTCGCGGTTCACCCGATCGATCGAGCTCACACTTCTGTTTGTCGCCGGTCATGCTATTGCAGAGTTGAACGATTGATAAGGGTTTCGGGACAGATAAGCAATCGGCGACGCATCTGCCATTCATTCTTTGGGTCTACGCCGGCGAAAACACTCGTTGTCACTCGTTGAGTTATGGGAAATCCAAATTATTTCGTACCACTCGATAGAGCTCTAGAAATTGAGGTAGACCACGCTACAATGACATTGGAAAAAATTGTAAGAATGTGTAATCTGATTTGCAAAAAGGGAATAATATTTTTAGGCGATGGAGCAGTAAATAAAAAATATTTGGGAATGTTTATGTTTTATGTTATAAATATTTTGTGATTTTTGAGTGGACGGTCGCCCGGTTATTGGTCGGTTTAGGGTGAACATTCCGACCTACCGCAACATTTAAAGCAGCAAGAGTGCATCGGAAGTGTTCCCCGTCGCAATTCAAGCCGGGTGCAACGATTTCCGACGACGTGTGCCGCTGGACACGAAATAATTGGGTGGGGGAAAAAACTCGTTTGTCGGCGGATTGCTCGAAACCTTCCGTGGCTGCATCTCGAGGAGCTATTTTCGCCTAGCTCGTAGGTAAATTTAGTACGGCAGACCAGTTTCACGGCATAGTAACGCCGTGTTCTGTTCATTTTTCTTCTTTTCGACATGCGAACCGACGTGTCAGGATGGCCGAGCGGTCTAAGGCGCTGCGTTCAGGTCGCAGTCCACACTGTGGGCGTGGGTTCGAATCCCACTTCTGACAAATATTTTTTTTTATACATATAATTACATTTCTCGCGTCGTCACGCCTCGCCGATCCTATCTGCCCAGCTCGATCGATGTTAGCCGACGATAAATCATTTTTGTCAACGGTTTGTGTACTCGCCGGTGACCCAAATCAAGGTTACATAACGCTGGAGATTGCAGTCTCGTCCTCTCATCCCAACTCTATCTTCGTAAAATATTGTCGAGCATACTTCAACTTCCATCTTCGAAGAAATTTAATTTATTTTATCATTTCTACAAATCACGTGGCTTGTAAATATCCCATTCGACACCTTTCACGTTTTTTCTACGATTCCCCATTGGACAATTTTGAATACATAATTTGAAAACTTTTATTGGATACTCGAGAAATTTTCTACATTCCGCATCGATAAAACCGACGTTCAGTGGAAATCATTCGAGTGCACATTTTCGATTAAGCGTCTGTATTTCAAATTAGAAATCTCAATGAAGATCGCCACGAGCATTCTTCCTGCAGATTCCTGGCCGTGCAGAAGCCGCCAGGATCGCAGTAAATAATAATCGGCTGACGCAAGGGTCGATACTCGGTCGCAAAAAAATCGCAATCTCCTTGGATCGCGTTTTAATAAGTTCCATAGAATCCGGGGTGCAGTTGCATCAAGAGGGGCTTGCGGAGTGCATGTTCTCAGGCCGGGTCTTCGGGACGGATTCGCGGTTGCAGGCAGCAGCAGCGAGAGAGAAAGAGAAAGAAAGAGAGAACATCCGACGAATCTTCATTCCAGCGGTTCCCCCGGTCGTAAATTTCGTTGTTCGACGTTACGATTTCGTGATGGAGGTTCGCGAGAGAGAAGCAAGTGCACCGATTCCGCGCGACGCGTTCGCGTTTTATGCTCGCGCATTCCTGTGCCATTTCTCACTGGACTCTGCGGTCCCGTGGTCGTGTGTGTGTGTGTGTGTACGCGCTCGCGCGTGTGTCTGGAGGATGAGGATGAGGTTGTCGGCGGTAGTGGTGGTGGCGGTAACCTTGGTTAGAGCGTAGATGAGAATAGGGGTAACGTAAGGCGAGAGGATAGGTGAAGCGAACGCGTTGCCGAGCGCTGAAAAGCACGATACAGTTTTATGCAACACCTTATCCGGCCGGGTACAATGCGATCTGAACCCCTAACAACCGTTGCGTTGGGCCTCTGAAACCTACACTAAAATATTTATTGTGGCAGCAATCAACTATCAAAGAGATCTTCGTCGGTACCTAATTACATACTCGTAACACCTCTGCAATCGGAAGCGTCAGGGTCTGCAACCCTGGTTGCAGATCCGGGCGCAGGTCCAAGTGCGTCCCCCAGGTGGTAGTGGTTGTCAAAATAACTAACGGGGTCCACATTAAAGTTTAAAGGCAATCGGCTGGCACACATACACCATAGCCTGACCGCTTCTCCGTTCTCCCCTATGCCGTGCGCGCGTAACCTTGAGAATCGTTCAAGCGCCGGCCATCTTGCCGAGATGCACTTTTGTTTTTCACTTGTCCAAGACTCGCCAGTCTCGCCGTTGTCTCTCTTCGTTTCTCGGTGCATCCTCTTTCGCCTAACGACCTCGTCGCTGCTCGGGTCTACCCGTCCTCGTTCCTCTTCAGGTGAATCCAGCCGTGTTTCTCGCTCGCCATTCTTTCTACCTCGCACTTCTGCCTCTCCCCACTCGCGCACGGCTCCTTTTCCAGCAGCGTGCCTCGGAACATCGCGAGGCGAGCTCTCTGCGCTGGTGTTCTCCATCCGTTCGTCCTACATGCCTCCTACCACAGATTGCCGAGAGAATGCAACCAACCTTCCAACAGCTTCTCGCCCTCGTCTCCTCTTCCTCTCGTTCGCGTATCCACCTCCTCCTCTCCTCCACCTCCTTCTCCTCTTCCTCCTGGTCGACTGTGAGCGCTACCGCTTATTTATACTCTAACGACGACGCTGCCTCGCAAAATTTTCGCAATGGTAAATAGCGTGACGGGGCCCCGGATCAGCCCCCCGGACACGCTTTTCCGCGGGAAATACCCTAGCCCGGACGCTTTTCACCCAGCCAACAGGCCTCGCTGCTCCAGTGGCCCAATTTTCAAGGTAGGTCAGTCACGTGGCCCGTGAATCACATGACTGTCCCACCTGGCTGTCCCTGCGACCACCTCTTCGACGCTTTCGGCCACCGTTTTTCCAAGGTTCAACCGGTAACTCCATTTACCACACCGCAACGGGCAATCTTTCAGAATATTTTTCCAAGGTAGTATAAAATGTTTTTGTCGTACTCATGATCTACAAGCTTGTTTGTTATTCCACACTATCCCCTAATTATTCATTTTATTCTAAATTATTCGAGCGAGTGGTATTCGCCTCGGTGGAATCGCTCTAAAAAGTCTTGTCCGGTCTCGAGGGTATACGGAGTTCATGGTCTGGGTTAGGTTCGCGGTACCGCAAGTATTGCAGCAACAAACTGTATTTCGAAAAACCATCGTTACCGCAACATTCAACAGTTTGAATACTTCGTGATAGCATGTTTAATCATGTTATTGCACCTTGCGCGTACCTCCTGTAATTAATTCGCCGCGACGACCGTCACGCAGGTCACCGTCGACCGTGGTCAGTTATTTTTGAACGTAATGCAAGAACCCGCTGTTTACGAGCTGCTGTGTCCAGGGAAATGATATTCATCGGCCGGGAGTAGCATAAGTCGCAGCCGTCCACGATATTCAGCCAGCTTCGGGTAGCCTCCGCTCGGGCTATTGAGTCACTCGCTATAAATTAATAAAGGCTCCGCTTGTTTTGACGGTGCGCCGCGATGGTTATTGACCAGCAAAGCAATGAACTCGGACGCGGCGGTGCGGTGTGCCGCGCGCGATTTCTGAAACGCTGCTTACCGTTCTGACTCATTAATACGACCGGGCCGCCGAACGAACGCTTTTTGAGAATGTGCGACTGCCAGCGACGACTGCGTCGCGAGAGGTGTTTGCGTCAACGATGCATTATTAAAGCGGCCGCTGCCTGACGGTGTCTGCTTTGGCAGCGAGTATGTATTCCTGACATCAAAGGCGCGCCTTTGAACGATTCGCTGAAATAGGTGCTCGGCCACCGACACGTTCGGTTTTTCGAATTTTCTGCGGGATCTTTAGGATATCGAGGCTATTGAATGTCGTGGATGAGGCAGCGAATCTTACTGCTAAATAATAATATCTTGTGTCGATCGCGATAAATCGAAGTTAAATAGAAGTATGTATCTTTCTCCGTTTACAATTTGAATAAATTGATAATTATACAGCGGATTTGATGCATTTGTGACACAAATGAGTAGGTGTAATTTAAAACGGTGAAAACATTCGCGGAATGTTGGTTTTGGGAAGCAAGGTATTTATTTGGAGAGAATAAAAGAACAGATATTGATTTAGAACGATATTTGATCGATGTTTCCTCTACTAAGGCCAGGCCAGGCTAGGCTTAGACTGACTGACTTCGGCAGCTCGTCGATACGTTTGAAAACGAAAAACATACGAATGGGACACGTCGGCGGACCAAAAGAAGCGCGGCTCTGTCTTTGATTCGATACCTAAAGGTACCGCGAGATACAATGTTGCGAGATACATATACAGTAATCGCTCCTTCGTTGTCCAAAATCAAGGGCACGATCGTTGTCCAGTGCCTACCCATTCCACTGCCTGTCAACGCCGAGTCGCTCCGTAGGCGGCGTCGATTGATGTCGGCTCGGGTATATCGGTGTGAACACCACAACATTGACTCGAGTAAACCGAATTTTCAAACTTCTTAATTTTCATTATTTCTTTATGGGACTTTCACTAACTTATTTCTGGCATTTCTCTGATTAAAATGACACCAAACACGATATAATTTCAACTGTATTTAGTGGTTTAATCGACGGTCAAAGTTTCGAAGGCAACGAGCAACAGCAACAATGTGGGCCTTTAAACTGTGCCGGCGACGGCGACACGCTTCGGTCACCCGATCCGTATCTCATTCTGTCCTTCTCTATGTTCGGCTTCCTATTGAAGTCGCTCGGCGCGGTCGGCGCGATATCTAGACGCAGTCATAAATCAAAAATAGTGTCCGGGCACGCTCGTTGTCCGCTCAGCCCCCCGGCCTTTGGACAACGAAGGAGCTTTTACTGTACAATAGTTCCTGAAACCGTATTATACAGGGTGTCCCAAAATTCCTTCAACAGCCGGAAATGGGAGGTTCCTGACGTCATTTGAAGCAACATTTTCCTTTGCAAAAATGTTATCCGCGGCTTTGTTTCGGAGTTATTAACGAAAAACACGGACCAATGAGAGCGCGACCTAGGCGCGAATTGGGACAGTCGGCCAATAGACAGTTGACGCGCCGGACCGATTGTGCCAACTCGCGCCTGGGTCGCGCTCTGATTGGCCCGTGTTTTTCGTTAATAACTCCTAAACAAAGCTGCGGATAACATTTTTGCAAAGGAAAATGTTGCTTCAAATGATCTCAGGAACTTCCCATTTCCGACTGTTGAAGGAATTCTGGGACACCCTGTATATATAATTTCTGTACATATATCTATACGGAACTTCAAAATACTGTTATATTTATTATAACTAGACTGCGGGTCTTAATGCATTTCTGAAGAAATTGGTCAGGTGGAATATAAAACAGTAAAGGTCGTCGCTCACTAGAACGCCCCGCCGCCGGACCGCCTCCGCTGTTTTGACTTTCTTGTATGTAGTTCATAGTTGCATGTTTTACATAACGCATGGGCAAATTTTTGCTCGATCGGAGGCATTTTCAAGAGATACAGCAGTACGGCCGCCACGGGGAGCGAGACGCGCGGCCGGGAGAAGTGGGGATATCCCTTGAAAATGCCTCTGATCGAGGAAGAATTTGCCCATGCGTGATGTAAAACATAGAACTATGAACTACATAGAAGAAACCCAAAACAGCGGAGGCGCGCGGTGCCGGTCAGGCGGCGGGGCGTTCTAGTGAGCGACGACCTCAAAAGATTTCAAAGGATTCAAGAATGTTGCAACGTTGCTTTTAATGTAACAAAGTCGTTAAAGGATGAAATCAATTTGTATATTACTCCTGCTTGTCACAATCACTGCAAAACATTTTTATTTTGCATGAAGATCCCCGGCCTAATTATAACCCAGTCAGGGCCGGATGAAGCCCCGTAGCAGGAGTAGCAAATGCTACGGGCCCCGCGCGATACAAACAAGGGCCGCTACATGAGCGCCTGTCTATGCCAGGGGGCACAGATAGTTTTCCTAAAAACGAGCTCATTCATTGTGGTTGCCGCAAAGGTGCGCTACATTTACACACGAGCGGCCCTGATGCGAAGCCTTGGGCCCCGCGATAACATTTGCTACGGGCCCCGCGCTTGCTTAATCCGGCACTGAACCCAGTAGTAAATCTTCCCGCGGGATTGCAAGGCCTAGTCCACGTGCACCTGTTCGGTAAGCGGTCTACTGGAGGAGTTAGCTAATTTGTTGATAAGCAATTGGTAGTACAGGTTGCTGAGAACGGAGATCGATAACAAACAGTGTCGAAGGGCCGGCCGGCAGGCTGTGACCCCTGACGGCAGACCGCGCGGGCATTCGCGTGTCGTCGGTTCCCATGCATCAGCTCGTTGGCGGGCAGCAGTTTCACTGGCGCGCGCAGAGCAGAGTCGCGGCGCGGCGCGCCGACGAAAAAGAAAGTCGGGCTGCTCTCGTCTCCGCGGGCCTCGGGTCGCGTCGGGTCGCGCCGCCGCCGTCGCCGTTGCGCCGACTCGACTCGACTCGGTTTGCTCTCGCGTTTCGCTAGCTCGCTCGGCCGTTGTCGCGTCGTGGGCTGCCGGCCGACGACGGGGGCCGAAAATTTTCGTGGTTGTGTGTCGGGTCTCCCTCTCTCTCTCTCGCTCCGCTCTCTGGCGCGCGCGTCTGCTCTCGCGCGGGGCAGTGGCTCTGTGATGCGACAGTGGCGCCACTGTCGAGGACGGTGGCGAGGAAAGGAATCACGCGGCCGGCGCATAAGCGGCGTCGAGCGCCGCAGTCGCGCTCTTGCACTCTCAGCGGTGAGCGGAGTCCGTAACCCGTGCGTAATCGCCTCGAAAAACGTAACGTCTTTTTGGGCTGTCTCGTTCGCCCGTTTTTCGCCTGCCGCTGCGATTAGTCGGCCTCGGTGGCTCCCGTCATCGATTCCCTGCGGTCGTGTCGGTCGGACGGACGACGGTCTCAGGCTGTGTTACACGCGACAGCCTTTAAAAAGTTCGGGTATACACACACGAAACACACACACATACGGTTGAACTGAAAGCGAAAGATAATAAAAAAACAACAACAACTTGAAAATCGTGCACCACCGGTGTCTGTCTCTCTCGTCTGTCGCCGTCGTCGCCCGAGGAGAAACAGAGAAGGGGAGAGAGTGTGCGTGTGTGAGAGAGAGAGAGAGAGAGAGAGTGTGCGAGTGTGTGTGGCTAGAGAGCGTGGGAGAGAGAGGTGGAGTGTTAGAAAGAGAGAGAGAGAGAGGATCGAGTGGTAACGAGGGGAACGGGCATCGACGAAAACGACGGAGACCAACGACGACGGGTCGCCCCGTGGTTTCCCGAGGCGAGGCCGGCCGAACGAACGAAACCGGTGCCAGAAGATTTTCGTGATCGTTGTTCCTCTTCTACATCATTTCGCGTGGTGCATGGCCCCCGAGAGATAGACGACCCCGGGGATCGAAGTGATCGAACACGGTTGGCCGAGGGATCTCATTGAACAGCAGTGACGTGCGGGTGGTACACGTGTTATACCTTGTGCAAGTGTTTTCGAACGAGCCGACAGCCTGCGAAAAGGACCAACGTGTCGGACCACGCCGGCCCAACAGGATTTCACGGTGTCTACCTCTTCGTTATGTGAGTATCCCTCAAGTTTTCGGTGTTGCGACCGCGTGTACCCGGCTACCGTGACCTACGCTCCTCGCTTTTCACTTCGATGCCGTTGCGATACCATCTTTGAATCGTTGGTCCCCCGCTTAGCGGACTACACCGATCCCGGATCGGTTCTTTTCGTTTTTTAGTCAATCTTGGCGATTTCGTGTGATGACTGGGGTCGGGTATTTTCGAAAATTTTGGGTAGTGGAAGGATCGACCGGGAACCCGAAAATTTATATTGTTCGGATACCCAAATGTCAGATTTTCGAAGAACCGCCCACCACTAATAACAACCTCAACTCGTTAAACGAACAATACCCATCACCCAACACGAGTCCACACTCTCCTTTTTTTTTTTTATTCATTCCTCCGAGGGATCGGTTTCAGTGACCCAGAAAAGGTTCTTTTTGTCGCGCAATAATTAAAATTAATGCTGTATCACGACTATCGCTCCACGAGACAGCTCGTGACGATGACAGCGGGCAAAAACGTTCAAAGTGTCTCGCACTCGTTCTTTATTGTCTTTCTTATGGTATCTGGTATGTTTTTTTTCTCGAACGCGTCTTTTTCCCGCGACAACCGACGCGGCGGTCGCCGGTTTATGGGACACCGAGTTTTGTTTACATCTGTCCTCTTCGGGGCGAAGTGTGAGGTAGGTTCGTGAACGTATGTGCGCGCCGAGGTCGCATCGGGGACCGCAGTAGGTCGACCTCGACGCTGGTCCGCGTTTTTCAAGGAAAATCCGCCGGCAACGATGTTTCCTAATTTTTTGCGATTAACTCTGCCGGCGCGCAGTGTCGCGAAATGCCTGTTTTTTTTTGGACGAAATTCAATAACTTTTGTTCTGTTTATGATGGAGACATGAAACAAAGTGCGTTTTTTTTATTTGTATTGGAAGCAATCTCGATATGATATTATAAATATAGTCATTTATATAAACAATCGAAACCAATAAAACTTAATGGTTTCATTTCAGGTTAATTATTGCATATAAGTATTACAAAATTTTGGGAGATGAATTATAATTAGCCATCATTCTCTGAGAAGATTATTTCTTACGAATGTCTTTTGTTTATAACACAACGTAAACTGATGTACTATTTGATCTTCCTAATATTTGCTTACAGATCCGCTTGTAATGAATTTCCTACTGTGTTTTTAAAATCTTTTTATCAAAAAATGATTTATTTGGAATCTGCGACTTTTCGATTTTTGTCCACGGTTCGCGACACCGTGCGGCGTAGCAATTACATACAAATTCGGGTTCGAGTCGGGTATTTTTCGCGGGTTCGGGGCCCGAAAATTCGTGAGGTAAAATTTCGGGTAGCCACCCGCCCCTAGCAATTGCCTTGTCTTTGCGCATGCGATGAACATTATTAATTCGCATCCGTGTAATTACGGCCCCAACCAAATTTTTCGCCGATCCGGTGCAGCGACCCGTGACATTGCCGCGCGAGCTATATCACACCGGATAATTACTTCAATGTTGATTAAACGCGTGAATGAACGCCGCGCCAATTTTAAGCGTGAGACTATAATTTTTTTTATAAATATTCGTTGCGCCAAGCGTCGAACTTACCTCGGTATCCGGGCGGAAAGGAAAAACAGATCTAGAGGACGCACGCGATTGGTCCTGACAATGACCATGGACAATGCAATTATGATGCATCACCGACAATGAATCATTTGTTTTATTTCGCGTGGAATTTGACGGATCTCTAACGAGTTCTTTCGAAATAAATTACACTCGACAGACTGACATAAATTTCCAACGTTGTAGGCTATTTTTCTCGCGAGGAAAACTTTGTCTGAATACATACTTTTCTGCAGCAAGTGATGCACGCGATACATTGTTAATTAATGGAGACGATAGACTTTCTCAATTTTGATTAGCCGAGTGTGAAACACTCTATTTCTATTTTACCGATAGCGGACGCATGATTAATTGATGTGACAGCCCGACAACATCTACCCAGAATGCAACCGAGTGCAAGAATAATTCATCACGTGTTCGTGTCTTGAATCGACTTTCCTGATCTTTTAATGTGTTTTGACGATTTATTGATCTAGCATGCTATGTATCAAGTTTAGTTACAGGGGTCTGAATAATGTGTCTAACAATGGGGATTAAAAAAGTACTATTTACTTGTTCTTTCTCTCTCCATTTTTGTGTATATTGTTCTTGTTGACACTACAAGTACTTGCGTCTTCCAGCTGTTTCCAAAGTTTAAACAATACAAGATTGTTGACTGGGCACCAGGGAAATAACACCGCAACATAAACATATCCTCTCAATGTTACCGATGACGAAAAAGCAGTCTGTTCAGTGTCAATATACAGTTCCCGCCAAAATCTGGGGTATCCTACACCGCAGCGATCAGGGACGTATCATAATATTTGTGGGCTCCGGGTCACTTTGCATGAAATAAAAGTTCCATTATATTTTGCGATATTTTTCGCGTGTCCTAGCGGTCTATCTGTATGTTCTAAATTTTTCACGTGTCTCGGGCAGTGTAGTGAACCTGCTGGCCGCGTGAGACGCTCCTGAATACGGTATCTAAGGACTTTATGACCCGGTTCCTTTGTTTTCGTAGGCGCGAGACGGGATTTCGTTCGTTTTGCTTGAAATCTGAGGCAATCTTTCGCGATCGCGGCTAGGGGAAAGACAGGAACGAGCTGGTAGGCACAACCGCGAGCTGCGTGACGACTCGTCGCAGCAGAAGTGTTCGTCGGAACGAGTCCGTTCTGATTACAAATTCAAATTTAACGACTGGCCGCCGCCACTTGGAAATTTAAATCTTCAGATATCGTTGCTGATTGAAACGAATCCGACTGGGCTCGGGATTGGAAACGGTTGTTTAACGTCCGCCAGTCGGATCTTCTCGCGAACAAGACACGTTTCCGAAGAATACGCTCTGCATAATGCTCACGAGCCAGTTTCCATCCTTTTCTCGAAATCGTCTGCTCCTCGCGGCACGAACCAGTAATCTTTTTTTCTGCCTCGATACATAACTCGTCCCGAGTGTACGAGCCTACGAATATTTTATTATCACCAGGATTAGTTCTAGAATTAATTAGAAATCTGGATCTAGCGATAACATCTAGTATAACTGACAAACCTGAGAGTCCGCTTAGTATTTGTCTCGGGGAAAGAAATATCGTTAATTCGCAAACGGCTGTCAGGATAATTATTGTCCTTGAGTCTGTGCGATTTATTCAGTTTTTCTGTGGCGTCATTATGATCGACACATAGGTCGCGGATAATGAACATGTTAATAAATAATGGAGCGGACTGGATGCAACAAATTATCTTTCTTTCTTCCGTTTTTATCGCACTCGCGGCCAGCATGTAAATTAAGGCAGCCGTGTTAATAGAACCGTAGGATCCGGGGAGAATTCGAAACTGCAGCCATGCCGAGAAATCACAAGTAATTCAATAAAGTAATTAATTGAGGTTCCAATTTATTTACAATTTTGCAATTGTAATTACAGCTTATCTTTCAGCGTTTTTACATTGCGGCAAAATGTTTCGTTTTCCATAAATCGCAATGTTCAGAAATTAATCCACGGGTTCGTACACATATATACATATTCGGAGTCGTCCACGTATTCACCAGAGTGTTTACCAGTTTTTTGTATCCTGGAAAAACGCGCTGGTTCAGTGGTCTATGTATTTTGCTATGTAATCATTAGACGGAACGCCTAGGGGAAAATCTAGAAAAACATCGATCATCTTATTGTCGGAAGAACATGAACACGCGTTACACGTGCCAAACTATGGAATTAGTTTTTCTCCAGACACCTTCGTGCAGGGTTCTCAGCCGAGAAAAGTCCCTAGAAAATCGTCGGCCGATCGTTGATTTTTCCATGCGCCTGTAATTCTTCGAAACTGCTCGGGGAGAGAGACTCGTGGCGTCGGTCGAATCGCCGTCGCGGTTTTATCCGATGCTACATCGATAGCGGTCGATAAGGAGGCTCGGCCACAGAGAAAGAGAGAGAGAGCTCTCCGCTGGGACCGATAACAGCGTGCATTATCACGGTGCACATCCACGGCCTCCAATGTCGTGTCGCGGCGCGAGAATGGGACGAGATAAGCGCGCGTTCTACCGCGACGAGTTTTCTGCCGCCGTCGTCGTCGTCGTCGTCGTTGTCGTCGCCGACGATTCTGTTACGTAACCGTGCCGCTCACCGGCTCGAACAACTGGGAAAAAAGGAAAGGAAACAGCCTTTGGCATTCTCGGTTTCGTTCGCTGCCGCAGAAAATCTCGGCCGATCACTGGCGTCTCCTGCCATTTTTCGTATCGCTCTTAAGTTCACACAAATGCTTTAGTTACAAATGCTCTTGTAACAAATGATTTTCAATTAATTTCGAACGTATCGACTCCCTTTGTACCGTTTGAGCACCGCTGAATCCGAGTACGAAAGTTGTGTGACGAAGATTTGTAGCGGCGGAAGAGTGCATAGTATGTACCTAGGGCCATTTTCTCAGCGGAAGGGGGCGTGAGGCGTCACAGGGGGGGAAGGAGCCGGTGGTGCTGGGGTGGGAGAGGTAGCGAGTCGGAAAGTTGCGCGGCGATAATTCAAAGTCGGGCAATGTTTGTCCAACTCGAAACTAGGCCAAGTCTAATTCGGCGCGGTTTCGCGAAACGCGAAATCCCGAATGTAAATGGAATCGGAATAATGGCCCGTCGAGTGGAGAGGCCATTACTTTTTCTCTGTATCGGGAACAATAGGGCTGTAATGCACCGTCTCTGTCGCGTAACGCAACTTCGACGAAAAACAACACAAGAAACGGCGAATTATCGTCCGGTATTTGCGATACTCGCGGCACATTACGGGGTTATATCAATTGAATCAATTGACTGGGGAAGTACTTGTTACCGCGTATTCGAATTACGCCCACGAACAAATCATTTCTCCGCGGTTGTATCCCTGTTTCAGGGGTCCTCATATTCTGGACGAGACACCAGCCTTCTGAATGATCGCAATTTTAGTAGTACACCCCTAAAAATCAATCGGCATTACTTTTTGAAATAAAGGAGACCTAAATAGCAGTTGGGAAAAAGAATGCAGCGTTTTAATTTTTCGCAAAAAAATTCTCTTGCTTTCCAGCTTGCGAAAAAGTCAGGTAACTCGTAAAAAAATAAAACACATCAACGGTTTTGCTTCCTTCGTGAACGTGGTAAAAACGTTGGAAGAGGCTTTGGCATGAAAGAAGAAATTTGTTTAGCGTCGAGTCGTTTTTCCTGCGTATGTATTAAGTCCCCTTAACGTCGAGAGACTTTCGAAATGGATAGCTTCATTCCAAAGGAAGGCGGACACGAGAAAAAAATTCCACAGAAAATTACAAGTGCTCTTGTCGGCCGGTGTTTCGTCAAATTATCAGGATTGTTCTGTACCTGTTTACCTTCCTCTCTTTCTCTCGTCATGCAACTGAGTACACGGCCGAGGAAAATATTTAGTCAACGGTGTTTACTCTTCGCGAAACACCGAGAGAAGGAAAAGAGCGTTTTCAACGAAGATTCTGGCATTTGTCGGCGGAAAGTTCATCGTTCCGAACCGATTTCCTCTGTTGCACATGCGCACACTGGTACAGTGAACTTCGTTTTCAATCCAGACTAACGATATTTAATTTTTCTTGGACTCTCTCCTCTCGATACCGCTTCTAGCTGAGTCATAAAAAATTAATTCATTTAATAATACCAATTTTATTGATTCATATGAACAATCTATGTATAGTTCCTCAGCATTTGAATTTCCCGCTGAAGACGGATCTAGGGAGAAACTGAGATGGAGGGGGGCGATGACCCGGGATCGAGCCAATGCCAGTCGTGATGTATTTTACTTTTTTTGGTGGGGGTCGACAGCGTCTCGATATTCCAATTTTTTTTTAAATTTATATTCCAATATTTGAGTTGTCATTCGATTCTGCTCGACCGACCGAAGTCTCCGGACTCTCTGCATTACCGATCTTTGTTTATTGGCTGAATCCGGGCACGGGTATCCCCCTTCTGGGACGGGGAAACCCTTCTCGGACAGAAATGCATTTTTAACCAGGCCACCGAGGCATTTGCGAGCAGATCTTTACCGAAGGGATTACAGCCCGCTCGTCGAGATCCTTTTAAAACGCGACGTTCCAGCCACGATAGGGAAACGTCGAGAATTCTCGGGCCTAGGGGAAATGCGTGGCAGGGCTAGGAAATCTTTTACGGCCAGACAGGTCGCGTCCTATAATCCCAGGTTATTAATAGACGGAATATAAGAACTTGTAGAAAGGATGCAAGGCAACGAATTGGTGCGAAGTGAAAATGTCTGTGCGAAACGGAGTTAGGGGTCGACCGAGAAATCAAGTTCAGCTAGGGATTTCTTGGCGGTAAAAAGTCGAGCGGAAACAAACCAGTTCGAGATTGTTTGAACAGACCGTGATTGTTTTCACTGGCCGGAGGTGAGACACGGTTGGCCTTGCGTAAACTTAATTCCCGGCTTGCAACATCGTTGCTCACGGCCGCGGCCGGGTCAACGGTATCCGACCGAATGCGACGACACATTGCCACTTTTTTTATTTTTTTTATTGAAGCTCTTTAGACCCTTAAATGGGTCCATTTCACTTTACAATGTGGTATTACAGTTTTACAGATTGATATTGCAATGTAATAAGATGTAATTATGATTTAAATAGATAATTTACAATCTTTGAAATACGACTGGATATAACTGCAAGCCTTAATATTAGGTTCCGCTATGAACATTTCGACATTTAGGGGTAAACATTGCCACTTTTATCAATTTCCCTGTTGCACCAGTCCGACCGACCCTCTCTCGAACATTTTCTTCGGTGAATTAATTACCTAATCAATTCGTCAAGTTTTTCTCTATTTTCTAAAATACATTTTTTTAGCAATTTTTTAAAAGTTAGACATTAATCCATGTTGTCCGTGATAGGATGGCGGCCACAGGGTGTACCGTCACGATAAAATTAAATGTTCGCCGTGGTGACCCGGTCCGGCTGGCTACTGATCGAGTGGAAAGCATCCGGCCGGGCAAGATGCACCCGCGGTGCATACTGATTGCGTCACGCGCCGAAAAATAGGCACGCGTCCCAATTTCACGGGAGAGTGTTTTGACCGGCCGTTTCTCGGTAAACGCGCGGTTACAGGAGAATTACGACGGATCGCTGCGTCCCCCCCATTTACGTCTCTTGCCGCACCTTCCCCCTTTAGATCTCTCACCGCGAAATCGAGCGAATCTTGACGCGTAATCAAACATGGGCGACGACAGAGGAACCTCGGCAAACCGGAAACGCTTTCTTCCTAGTTTACGTCGTATGCATAACCCAAAAACTTTTGTTAACCCCCACTCCACTGTTCAATATTATATAAAAGTTCGTTGAATAAAGCAACAAAGATGAAGCTTGGTCTGGATCGGAAGGAATCGACGCTAATTCTCGCTACTTCGGTTAATCTAGTGACCCCTAGGGAACGTGTCAGCCAGAAATACCTGGCAGCTAGCCGACACTTGCGTAAGCACGTCGTCAAACAAATAGTTATTGACCTTTATTGCTGCTGGGGTCTCGGGACTGTGATGATCAATTTTCCTAGATCATCAAAGTCCTCTATAAAATGCTACATCTGTCCCTAAGGGGGTAGGACCCTCAGAAATCTAACTAGAATCTTACTAGAATCTTACTAGATTAAGGGTGGAAATAAGGGTTTGCCAAATTTCTTTGTTTGTCTTTATTCGAGCAAATTTTGGGCTGGTTGAGGGCTCAATCTAAAGAGGAAGGGTCAGCGCATGGTGCGCTGGTCATCACAGCAGTCAAAAAAGTCTTTAGTGGCAGAAAAATACATTGGAATTTGCGGGTATTTTTTCTCGACTTTTCTCCTATTTTGGACACTCATATTATTATATATAAGCATAATCTCGTTAGCGTCATGACCAGAGCACCATGCGGAGAACCTTCCTCTTTAGATTGAGCCCTCAACCAGCCCAAAATTTGCTCGAATAAAGACAAACAACGAAATTTGGCAAACCCTTATTTCCACCCTTAATCTAGCAAGATTCTAGTAAGTTTCTAGTTAGATTTCTGAGGGTCCTACCGCCCTAAACATTGAATGATTGTTTACGTTGTATTTCCCGTACTCTGGCTCTTTTCCGATTCCCCTAGAAAAGATTCTGGCGCGAGATTCAAAGTGTACTTTCATTTCCACCGCTAGAAAATTCACATTCAAGCTTGAAAAATTCTCGGTGCTTCCCCCAGGAACCTTTCAGTCTAAAAAGAGTCAATCCTCGGTCTCTAAAAGCAGACTCGTTCTCCCACTTTTCATCATACTTCGTCCGACGCATCGCTCCCATTCATCCTTCAAACGGTCCCTGCTTCTCTGCGAGACTCTCTTGCGCTAGCCTACTCCAGTTTCAATCTTTTCGAACTCGATTCCAGCCCCGTTGTCAGTTTCTTATGCAAACTGTATGTTGCTTGGATCCAGATTGGACCGTGTATGAATTGGTTTGGATTCAGTTGCGACCAGATTCACGTTACATTCCTGTTAGAATAGCAATCGCAGTCTTTATGCAACGATCATGAATCGATCAGACTGAATGTCTCTCTCTGCGATGAATCGGTGTTGTGTTTAGCGAACCGTTTGCTGCAAATTCACGGTACAACGGCTTTCTTTGTCCTTCGGAGATAAAGTTAACTGTGAGACACTGTTTTGAGCAAGCCCGACAGCTGTGGCAATGCAGGGTAATTTTATGTTCGGGACTGTTTCGACTCGACGTTCCGCAAACATTCTTGTTCTTTCTGCAAGCTGGAACTTTGGCAATTCTTCCGCCAGTGTTGCAATATTAATTTTCACAACGGTGCTGTTCTCTGAATTTTTTTTATATCGTTAATGATAATCGAGACAATAGTATTGCTTAAATTTCGAATGGCGCACCCTGTATATCTTCGAGTCTTGGGGTAATGCCGCGCGACACATTCCCGCAGCAAACGTCGCAATCCATTCTCATCGATTATTCCATTTCGACTGGCAGAACGATGTTACTGTCAGCCAGATTTAGCAATAAATCATTGCTAAGACGAGTCCCTGTAGATCAGTCCTAATTGCCCGAGAGGTCGCGGGGCGAGCGTCGTTTTCGATGCCTCGGGACGTTGATGAGATTTACCGACGACATTAGCGGCGGACGAGGCGTTGAAGAATTTACGGGTACTGATTAATTCAGCCGCGAATATTCCGGCGAAGTTTGCACGCGAAAATCGACGCTCGCCTAATTCGAAAGCCCCGTCGAACGCCTCGGCGAGCGTGAACGTCTTCATCGAGTTACCGGCTTGGCGCTAAACCAGACCTCGGGACAGTTTTATTTACCGATGCAGAATGTGCGAACGTTTACCAGGCCCCCGACGATCCTCCTCGACAGCTTCTAAAGAGGTTACCAACGACGACGCTCGCTTGACCGAGAAAATCCCTCGTGTTTTTACTGGGACGACGACGCCGCGCCGTTCGCAAATGGGCCGCAAATTTGTCTCATTAGTGGATTTCCGTTTTATCAATTCGAAAACTCGGTCTTCTCGCAGATTCTTCAATTCTTATCGAGCCATAAAATTTTTGGCAATATGCATTTTGTGATCGCCAGTTACAATTTTAATCCACATACCGCAAAAAATTTCATTAATCTCTTTCCACCACAACAATGTTTCTGAAAATCATTAACGATAGCATAAAATCCACAAAAACTGAACCAACATCCATCCCAATCAAGTAAACGTCATTTCCAAACAATTTCCACAAATCCAGCTCATTCGGACGAACGTAAAACAGCTCTCAAACAACAATAAAAAACGAACTACCCAATATTTACCGACAACATCAACGCACACCGCATGAAACGTTTTTAACCATCCCAAAAAATAGACTTCCATTTCGACAATTATTCCGCATTGTTGAAGCACTCCAGCCAAAAATACCGACCAATTTAACAAACAAAAGCCAATTACAATCGGTCTTCGCAGTGGTTCCAATTAAAAAGTAGCTCGTAATATTTTACTGCGTGCTGGTACATAGCTTTATCTCGCCAGGTGGGTGGTAAAGCCTGCGCCGATTAATTCACTGAACCTAACAATATCTTTTCCTTAAGCTTTATATCGAATATATCTGTAACTTGTAATTTCCGCGAAAAGACGAAAGTCACGTTCGTATTCAGCACGTGGAAATGATTAGAACGAGATATAACAGGTGCCGAAAGTTTGGGGGTGGGGCAATTCGAAAGTCTTACGATTTTATTGGGCTCGGTATTGTTCGAAGAGCGGTGTTTCGCTGGGAATCGCATAATCCGCCGCGCCGTTCTGTTTTCCATTCGAGCAGAACAGTTTCCCGCTGGATCTGTCGGCGGAATATAAATTCTGCTCCAGTGGCACCATGAATATCAGAGTTGATCGGCACATCAGCTGACTGCGCGCCGCGTCAAGGCTGCCGGAGAGATCAAATGAATAATGTACCCCTTTCAGCCAGCTGCATAACACATCTCTCGGCTCATTTTTAACACTCGTTTGATAATAATGGCCACCGGACCTCCGGGGCATTTCTACGCGTTGCGGGGCTCTCGCGGGAAACGGGAGATTACTCGCTGCCATCGGCGGACACCCGCCGGCTCATTAACTCCGTCGCTGGAAATGTATTCGATATTACGCAGCGAGAACCCATTGATCGCGTTGAGAAAGTTCCGTGGAAAGTATTCGCGCATTGTGGTTGCACCGTAAACAGTTGAAACATTCGAGTAGATTAATTAGTTGACGGATCAGCGCATCGAGGACGCTAGAATCGCGTTATCTCGCCTGTAAATGAACTGTATGCCTGCCTCTAGCACCAGAAAATCGCAAAAAGAAAGTGAAAGAGGCGGACCACAGTTCTCCGGTCTAAAAACACTCGGCCACGCACGCAGCCGTAGTCTATATTCCTGAACCTAGCCCATAGCAATCGCGTTGCGCTAGGGTTTAGTTCCGGAGCAGCGGGGGCGAGATTAGCTCGCCGCCGCTTGTAGGAAAAACGTCGCTGACAGGACGAAGCGGGTCAGATGCGTCTGCGAGGTCAACGGGAACGAGAGTGCGCGTTCAAAAAAGCTGTTCGTGCGCGAACGCTAAAGAATTCGTCCTTGACAGCGACGCTGACAGTGGATCTGGACGATCATAGACAGCCAGAGACAGTTGTGGACGGTTTCACGCGGTTCTAGGACACTTCTCCACCAAACGAGAAGCACGATCTGTCGTTCTCGGTGTTGTAGAGCCAGAAGATTCGCGGCGCGTGCATCGCCGTAACAACTGCGAAGCTGCAGCCGGTGCAGTCGTCGGCAGACGGCCTAACTTCGCATGACGTCACCTCAACCAGCGTATCATTTTTAGCCCACATACACAGCCGCAACGGCGACGACGACGACGACTGCTCCTCTGTTACTTCGCGACGGCTCGTGCGGCCGGCCGTTCGTCTGTCCGTCGCGTCGGTGTGCACGCAACACGAGGCCGAACGACGAGTGCACACAGGCCGACACACTCCGAGCAGTGCGAGTGACCGAGTCCGCCGCGTAACAGAGACTAGTGGGGGCCTCGAGCGACTCGCGAGTCGGCGCACAACATTTCCTAACACCTTCAATCTCATCGAAATCGGAACCTTTGAACGTCTGTCGAATATGCATTGGCGAAACCGATGGGTTTCTCTTTCTAAATTTGTAGCAATTTTGCATCGATTCAGAGATGATCGAATTTTAATTGAACAATTGTCATTTCATTGTATCGCGTTCCTCAAGTTGAGTGGACAATGAATAAACGATCGTTGATCGATCATGTCACATTGGAAATTGGTATGGTTTTCATTCGCGAGCTGCTCGAGTACATCGCTTCCAGTCCCGACGTCGAGCGGATGTTTTTGCAAGAGATAGTGCATCCCGGGATTGCATTATGGGCGCTTTCCCTTGACACTACTGACCGAGCTGAAAACATTGCCCCCACCATACCGAGAGTTCCTTGGAACGTCTGACTCTGACAGTGGTAGTGGTTCTCAACCTGGGGCTCCACTGGATTTCATTTTTAGAAACCTTACAGTTCTGTTCTCGTAAACGTAGCTCGATCGAATTTCCACTGCATGGAAATGTTCGATCTTTCGACTTTACAGCTGGACTAGTGGCTCTCAATGGAAGTGCTCGATTTTTAATTGAATCTTGATCGAACTAAATTTGGAATTTTACGTCGCTGCACCTCAATTTCAAATTTCTCTTCTCCTGACGCTACGGACACTGTTTCGTCGTACATAGTGGTAGTGCGGTCTCGATCGAAATCCTCGGGAACGTTTCCAGCCCGTCGACCCAGAGCGGAATATAATAACCGTGGATGGGCGGACTATCGCCAAGTCTGATCGTTAAATTACCGCGATTCGGTGAGTCAGGAATCCGAAAATCGACTCGACTGTTCCAGTTAAACAACGCGGGCAGCGCGAATTATTAACGCGGCTTTCGCGTGAGATAAGCCCGGCTAACCTTTACACTCGTGACTCCCGACGCGACGGCCGGGAAACATCTAGCCCAGACTAATGCCAATATTGATCCTTGCACCTGTGCCTCTCCTTATCCACCTGTGTACGCCGCGAACTTGCCATTTTTTTCCTTTGAATGGCCAACGCGTGCCACCGGCAATTTCTCTTTCCGATTCCAGAGCCTGCTTCGAGTGTCGACGAATCACCCGATCGGGACGATAATTTTTCCACTCGGAACCGGGTGACGCAGAAAATTGCAACTTTGCGGGTTCGTTTGTCAATCTTTGTAAAATATGCACACATTTTTTCATGCAAAAGTACTCACGCTGTACGGAGTCACAGAATCTTCAATGGACCACTGTATTGGAAATAGTTATAAAATGATGGGATGGTTGAGAATTTTTATAAACGCAAATAATAAAAATATAAAAGGATATATAAATATATATAAAAGGACCTCGGTCCGTACATAATAATAATAATAATAATAATAATTGACATAGACGATTGAAACTCTTACGAGTTATTTAGTTACGTTTAGAAAATGTGTAGGAATTTTTTCAAGCAGGAACAATGATTCTATCAAAAGTCATAACGATTTTGCTAAGACTCATTCTGAAGGAATGTTATAAATTCTTTAAAATGTGGAATATTATTATAGTCTGGCTTTTTATTTATTGTAATAAGGGTTCTATCGGCTTCTGAATAAACAAAGAACCCTTTGAACATTATTAATAGACCGTGGTTCTTTATATATTTATACTCTGTGAAGATTGTCAAGAAAAAAATAGAAAAATAGATACCCTTATAGAAGTTTTTATTTATTTATATGTATATTGTAATTTGGAACATTTAGATGTTATTAATAATACATACAACGATGCACATTCCTTCAAACATTCAAGAGAGACAACACAGATAGGATTTAGAAGTTTTTCCCTGGCAGGTGGAAGCCCTTCTGGAACTGGAACGTCTACGCATTAGTCGAGCAGATTCAGTAGAATCGCACCACTGCCTTTCGAACGACTTTATACAGGGTGACTGAAAAAACAAGGAGCATTCTTATTGAATGTCGAATTTTTGATGGATCGACGTCGTGTTTCGGACACGTTGATTGATAACTCGGATTGGTAGTTATGGTAACAGGTGTTCTCGAGGCGAGTCCGGAGAAAGCGTGAACGTGGCGCGCGTTCACGGCGATATGTCGAACGAGACCACTCC
The DNA here is from genome assembly GCA_963966675.1 of Lasioglossum calceatum. Classification (NCBI taxonomy): domain Eukaryota; kingdom Metazoa; phylum Arthropoda; class Insecta; order Hymenoptera; family Halictidae; genus Lasioglossum; species Lasioglossum calceatum. The sequence continues at coordinate 2,796,555 of OZ016548.1, forward strand.
CATAGCCTATTAGGGATTCACCGTGCACACGTCGGACAAAAATGCATCCTCAGCTATTGTCCCCGTCGCTTGTCCTTACAGCCAGCGATGCACATTCCCGGCTGCCGTGCGCTAGGAACCGTGGACACGTTTTACTGCTTCACGTATCCGTGTCTTCGATATGAAAAAATTTCTACATGAAAAAGTTTGATTTTGATATTTACAATCTAATAATCTCTGATTATTTTACAATCTTTGTACCTGTAGACGTTGTCAATATTTTTACATAAAAAAATTCACAAATACCGTTCGGAGAGATCGTTGAACAACTCCGCAAACTCTGATTCTCGCACGTTAACTAGTTTCGCGAAAAAAATTGTTAACCGTCGCATGTCTCGTCGACAATTTCCAACGAGCTGCCTGTTTGACCTCTTGTGAATTTTGCCAGCATGATTATTCATAAATAAAAAAGTTCCCGCGTGTTTCTTGCGTGGTGTCAAGCAACTTCTGCTCAGAAAGGGAAAAAGGTATGAGCTGCGCGAATGCAGAGACCGACCCGCCTGTACTCCTGCCCGCGCCGCGTACACATACGATTAACGGGCCGCGATCGATAATGTATTCCGTTCGAAAATAAACTGACCTATACCAACACCGATGTTACCACTTCCGCCGAGTGACCCCTCGTGTCTCGATAAATATTTACGCGGCTGCGAACTCGCCACGCAGTCGAGTGACTTTCGATCTATGGATCGCGAACGTTTCTTCTCGGTGATCCAGCAGTTACAGCAGTTCATGACCGGGCAGAAATTTTCACAAGTTTTATCAGACCTCGACGAGTCTTCTCACGCGAACGAAATATCTGGGAATTTGTTTTTCCTATCGAAGGAGATACTAAGATAAAAATGGATTTCGTTCGTAGGGGTGGTTTTATTTGAAGGGTTTCTGTTACGTGACTTTTTGGACACCCGTTGAAAGCTCGTTTCCTCGCCGAACAGTTTCCACGGAGTCGAGGTAAAACGGAAATTTTTCGAGCTTCTCCGCGCCAGTGATTAGTGAAACGTGTAACAAAAGCAAAACATTAAAAATATCTGGCTGAGCCATTAATGTAAGTAACGAGTTCCATTTGCATAATTGAATTTCCGCGAACATATCCGCTGCCTGGTAATTATGATTCTAATTTGTTCTGAAACGAGCCTGACGTTTTATCCGCGTAATTAATTGTTAATTAATAAAACACAATGAATTACTTTTCCATCTGACAATGAGTTATTAGACATCGTAATATTTTCAACATCAACAATCCTAATTTGTACCTTGATCGTACCTTGCAAAAGCTCAAATATGTATCTTTAAATTTCTGACTGTAAAGAAATTTCCACGAAGAGATTTCCACTGGAAAAGAAGTGCAATAGCATTAGGAAAGTGCAGCGAATGCATCTTGTCCGGCCACTGAACGCTTATTCTCCTTGCTTTTATTTTTTCGAGGCTGCGTTTTTCCATTTTCCGAGCTTTCTGACGAGGACGACGAGAGCGTGCACGATTACGTGGACGCGAAAGGTTCGCGATTCCAATGACACGGTCGCGAAAGAGGATTTCTGTGAACAAAACAAAAAAGAAAACAAGAGAAAAAAGGAACGAGTAGAGAGGGGAAGGAAAAAAACGGAAAAGGATAGTAATTTGCAGGCAGTGAACGGGAGCGTAATAGCGCTCAGCCTTGACCATGGCTGGTCGCACGAAAGCGAACCTGTTTACTTGCTCCAGAAAATCTCCGATAAACTTTCCAGCTCCGTTCGTTTTCGTTTCGCCAACCTGAAAACGCTCCTTTTATGAAAAATCGCTAAGTAGAAATACATTCGTTAATTGCCAGTGAAAATTGACCATCGAAAAAATTCTGAGATATTCTTCTAATTGGTACGGTTGGTCTAACTGGGTTAAAGAAACCGCAAGGAAAGTCCGATTCAATTATTTCATAATTGAAAAAAGTATTATCATCGGATCTTGCGATTAGTAGCAAAATGTAAAGAATACGAGGTTAACGAATTTGCTGGAAATGATCTGCGAAGGATCTCCGAAGAGAATATTCTTCGGATTTGAAATAATCCCTTTGAATGAGGAGAGGGTGAGTTCGCAGGAGATTATGGCAGCGTAGAGCGGCCGGTAAGCGTCGTGCAAGGCGAGCGAAACGCAACACCTCTATTTTGCAACAGTGACAACGTTTCGAACCAGACGAAACAGGCTTTGGTGTTGCGATACCCGGCTCGGTGTACTGATACCACCGCCGCATGAAACAAAAAACAATGAGCTCGACAGCCACAACACACAACACACAGGACGCATAGTCACGCACACCGACGACAAAGGACACCGCCGACGCAACCGTTCGTGTGCCTGAACCAGACAAGGTCATTCATAAGTAGCTCAAGTTCAACTAATAGTATTGTATTACGATACCTGGCAGCCCTCTTCCTTCCGCCATCTTTCTCTCTCTATCTTCGTCCGCCGACCCCTCTCGCTTTCCCTCCCTACGGGCTCGCTGCATTCACATTGAACAATGCCCGATGATCGGCCAGAATTAATTATCGCTCGATCCCTATTGCAACAGTGTTCACTCCCAAATCTGTGTTTGCTCGAAACCTAACGATTCACTTAAATATCCATCCAATTTGAACACGTAATTTACTGCTAAAGTGGCGTATCTCCCACCGAAAAGAATTCTTCAGGAAGTTATGCGAGCCCCATACTTGCTACTTTGTAGAATCCCCGTGAAGCCCAAGATGATAGACCACGAATTCCGGTAAATTCCTCAGGCTCAGATCAGTTCCGCAGATATATTCGCGCGAGGAACGGTAGGGGTATGCAAAAGAAGGGTGGAAAAATTTTTCCCCGTACATTTTCTCACGCTATCTTGCTCCTTCTCCTCGGGGGACACCATGCGCTTCCCCCTCCGCCGCTGTCGCTTGCATTTAGATCGAATCTCGTAGAATCTACGGGACGGGGCGAGTCCGGATAACCGGGCTTCTGAAATTATTGCGGAAGATCGCCGTGGAAGATCGCGCGGCTCGCGAGAACGAATGTCCCTATAGAGAGGCGGCACAGCCGAATATCGCGCCGGTGGTAATTCACCCACCACGCCGCGAATAAATTACCAGCGGCTTTATTAAAACCCCAGGCCGACCGACGGGATCGAACGACCCCCGATAGGATCGATACCATCGCTTGAAACGCGAATCTTAGGCTACCTGCGCGCACCCATCATTTCGCCCATTGTTCCACCGTCGAGCCACGATTTTAGTAATTTAGACTCGGGCCCGAAAGGTGCATCCCGTGCTCCCTGTTCTACAGGTCGTTCCAAACTCTGCGGTCGAAGCCGGTGTATTACGTTTTTCTTGCCAGGGACTACAACTACTTTGTAAGAATTTTAAAAGTATAAGCTGCTTCGAAATATTGTTTAAATTGGCCGTTTCAAAATCAGTCGCCAAAGCTTTCGCCAAATTTCCCATGCTACAGGACCCATCAAAGTGCGCAGTCGCGTCTCCAGCACGTTCGAAAATGTTTCTCTGCAACAAAAATGGATTTCAGCAACATTGTCGTTTTAACAATCGTTCTAACCAGCGAAAGCAAACTCAGACTATACAGGGCGTTCCAAAATACATAAACACAGCTTCGAAACATTGTGAAAAAATGTTTTTTTAAAATAAACATAGACACGCCGACCGGAAGAACCGAGCCTAAACGAGCCTCCATCGATCTGAAACAGCACGAATTCGCAAAAGGACAATCCCAGTGTCTGTCGAGCGGCAGATTTCATTGAAGGAACATAATCCGTGGCACAAAGGCGACCGGGTCTCAGTGTCCACAATGTAATCGCGGTGTGGAAAGAGAGTGGCCCCCTATGGCAGCGACGGCGTCGGTGTAGAGATCCCATTCCATCAGCCTGGTTTAATTTCGCGTTGACGTAGGTCCAGGGCCGCCATTGTCTCCCGTTTCACGGCTTGTTCGCATGCGTGGCGGGTTGCGTACGCGCAATGTACCTTTTCTGCGTGTGTGAGGTGGCCACGCAGAAATGTGCGCGGGCACGCACTCACGCGCGCACGCACGACGATTGGAGGGTGAAATGAAAAACACCGTGAAACCCTCCTCCCGGTCGGGCACACGCACCGACTCGTTTTTCCTCTGACGCGTTCAGGGCCGTCGAGCACGAAAACTGAGCCCCCCGTTTACCTTTTGCCCGCTCGATCGGGGCCACCGACGCTGATTTATAGGGTGTTTACCCTTCTATTTATGGGCTGAGTCGACAGAGCGAGAGAGAGAGAGAGATATCGTGTCGTCGTGTCGTCCCCTGGACAATAATTATTGCCATTTATCACCGGTATGACAAGTCCTGTCGCGCGGATCGTCGCCAGTTCTATTTAACGGAGGAAATACGATTTAGCTGGCCTGTTTCGTACGTTTGCTGCGCTCCGCTGAAGTTTTTAATCGGACGGATCGTTACAGAGTGATTCAAAATTGATGGCGTGCATAACAAAATTTCCTGTATAGGAGGAGAATTGATTTATGTATCTCGTTCTCTGTACGTCACTGATACCGTCTAGTCGCTTTTTAAGGGGAAGACGCTTATACAGAGTGTTCCGAAATCGGTGAGAACAGGGAAGATCGATTTGTTAGATTTTTTAGACGGTTCTGATACGGTCTAGTAATTTTTTAAAAGCATTTCTTTACGATATAAGAAATGTACAGGGTGTTTCACGTTTCATGGAAAAGCTGTTGTACAGAAGAATGTATGTAGCGAAATTAAATGTGCAGAGTTCCTGATTTCAAATTTCCAAATTTCCTGTATAGGAGGAGAATTGATTTATGTATCTCGTTCTCTGTACGTCACTGATACCGTCTAGTCGCTTTTTAAGGGGAAGACGCTTATACAGAGTGTTCCAAAATCGGTGAGAACAGGGAAGATCGATTTATTTGATTTTTTAGACGTTTCTGACACGGTCTAGTAATTTTTTAAAAGCATTTCTTTACGATATAAGAAATGTACAGGGTGTTTCACGTTTCATGGAAAAGCTGTTGTACAGAAGAATGTATGTAGCGAAATTAAATGTGCAGAGTTCCTGATTTCAAATTTCCAAATTTTCTGAATAGGAGGAGAATTGATTTATGTATCTCGTTCTCTGTACGTCACTGATACCGTCTAGTCGCTTTTTAAGGGGAAGGCGCTGATACAGAGTGTTCCGAAATCGGTGAGAACAGGGAAGATCGATTTATTTGATTTTTTAGACGGTTCTGACACGGTCTAGTAATTTTTTAAAAGTATTTCTTTACGATAGAAGAAATGTACAGGGTGTTTCACGTTTCATGGAAAAGCTGTTGTACAGAAAAATTGTATGTAGCGAAATGAAATGTGCAAAGTCTTGGTTGGTGTTTTGGACCACCCTGTAGCCAAGCAATGTATGTATTACATACAAAGTTTCCAATGGGAGCCCAACATGGCGCGTTGATGGAACCTCGTAAAGGGCGCCATATACGGCGAAGACCGATTTAGAAGGTCTGCTGCTCATTTGCTTGGTGCAGTTCGATGTTTGCACTATGAGTCCAGTTTATTGCCGGTATCGACGTCTCGAACCCCACGCTGACTTTAATGGAAGGTCTTTAAAAATCATAAATAAAACACTGGAGGTTCGTGGCGCTGCAGACTCTCTCGCCCAGCTGGAACGCTGTTTACACGGAGGCCCCATTTATTGAAAAACCTGTAGCCGCGTACAGTAATACCGTAATAGTGCATTTCACATTTTTTCCGAAACGAACGATTGTTTATTATTAAATCCTCTCGCGAATATCGAAGATTGTATATCAGTAATTTAATTATTTCAATCCTTCCGATGTATGGCAGACTACTTTTGAACAATAGTGTGCTCACACTCGTGAGTCAGCATATCGTTCGAATGCGTTTAGGCGAGCGGAGACGCGACGCGCAGCGAAAATAGACTTTATTTATTGTGAGTTTGTTGTTGAATATTTTTATTCGGCCACCGGTATTTATAGAACGATATTCGCGCGATGTCGACGCTATTCGCGAGCGTAGTAAAAGTCGTCCGACAGGTTTTTCTGTGCGTTCTGCAACGGACGCTGTTGAATAATACTGTTGCGTAAGGTACACATACACAGCGAGCGCGCGAGGGTTTTTTGGGCATTGTTCTGGGAGGGATTCGCGCTTGTATTCTTTAATTACCATTTCGTTGAAGATAAGTGTCCGGTGATTTAAAGATGGGAGTGTATAATTTAGTTTTACACGTTCGATTGCATTATTGTCCAACTTGATCGATGAAAACGAAAATACATTTAAATTTTAGGTTAAGAAAATTTCTTTTTTTTTCTCTTTTTTTTCTATGTTCTTTCTCTATATTTTTGTTATTTTCTATTTGTTTTTATAAGTTATACAAAACGTCTGTAAACCCATGTATAAAAGGACCTCGGTCCGTACATAATAATAATAATAATAATAATAATAATAAAACTATAAATTCTTATATTAATAATTTTCTCGAAATAACGCGTTTGCGTGAACATTTGGAACGTCTAGCGCAAACTCGCGAGACAGCGCAGATTCGAGGTTGTCAACAGTGTCAGGAGCAAGGGCGGGAAATTCGGTAATTTAACCTCGTCGCGAATGTTGCCGCTTATAAATTCCGCGGGTTCGTCTCGCGTTTTCACGCGCGCGATGATCGCCCGAGAGTCTCAGACGGCGTGCCAGTTCGCGAAGGGCGAAACGTATTCGTGGAAATGAATTTTCTGGCTGCGCGGAGAGAAATGCATTCGCATTCGTCGCGATCCACCGGCAAACACGGCCATTCCATTTCGAAAGATATTACGTCTCCTCCTCCGTTTTATTCGCCACCGGATCGCGAAAATGGCGGAAATTCACTCGGAACAGGCTCGCGACGCCGTCTGCGACCGCCATTTGCAATTTTCGCCATTCTGCTGACGATCTTAATTAATTTCATTTAGATGACGCGCGAACGCTCTTCTCTTTTATTATGGTAAAACCAAAAGCGGTGTACAGGGTTCATTCGTTGCACTTTGTTTATTTCATTTATGAACTTCCTCGTGATGAACAGTTTTACGAAAAATCCAGAAAATCCTTAGTCGAGTCCCACCTAAAGTATGATTCGCGAGTAAGAATACCTCGAAATCCATCGTTCGAAACTGACGACCGATTTCTCTGTTTCCAGATGGTGGTGTTGGTAGATCGTCGAGGGGAGGCGGGCGGCAGCAGCGCGGAGGGCGATGCGGTTGGCAAGCGGGGTAGCTCGAGTAGGTGATAACGACTTCTGACCTTCCGTGAGAGACCCTACCGTGGCGGAGAGGGCCTTGCCATCGATCGTCAAGTGAAAGGCTCACCATTCAGAAGAAAACGAAGAGGCGAAGCCGGAAGAAGAAGAAGAAGAAGAAGAAGAAGAGGAAGACGAAGGAAAGCAACAAGACGAAGAAGAGGAAGAAGCGAAGAAAGAAGAAAAGAAGAAAGGAGAGAAGAAGAGAGTCGAACAGAGAGAAAGAGTGAGGAGAGAGAAAGAGAGAGAAGGCGAGCAACTGAAGGGGGGATCGTGAAAGACACGCGCGGCACAACTCTCACCACGAAGAAGGTGAACGACGACGGTCCTCGTCCTGCTGAGAGTGGCGAGGATAGACCGACGAAAAAACGGAACCTTGAGGAAGGAAACACACAGTCCCTTTTCCCCTTTTGGCGTTCGCCGGGAGAGAGACGAAGAGAACGGTCTGCAAACGTTCGAACGTTTCAAAACTTCTACCTTGAGAACATATACCTCGTACGAACAAGTACCTTCAAACTTAAACCTCTTTTTTCGCAGCGCAATAGTGCCTAGACTCCTCCGAAAGAAACGTAACTATACAAACAAACAAACAAACAAACAAAAAAAAAATAATAAGCTAAACGATAAAGTAATAACACAAAAATATTACTATTATTATTATTAATAATAAACAACCGTTATATAAATATATATAAAAATCTATATATATATTATATAGAAATATTATATATATATATACTCAGAGCAGAGAGCGTTTATGAGATATCTATCAACGAGAGACACACACACCCACATACACGCAAACACAAAGTTTATTATATGCTCGAGGAACAAGCCACGCAGTCTGTCTCTCTCTATATATATATGCGGGCGGGCAGTTATCTGTACGCAAGCGAGACGAGCGTTTCATTCAGGATTTGACATCAATCGAAAAGCATCTCGACATACAGAGGAGATATCTTTGTCCGGGGACAGAGATTTGATCAGGAATCATCTTGTTGACAACTGTCACACCCGCCCCCTCAACCCCGCCCTTTATCTACGCCCTGCCCAGTTTTCTTTTTCGAACCCACCCGTCCGAGGGAATCCAATCATCCACAAGAAACACAGCCTCTTCGAATCAACTCTACGAACCAGGACAGCGAAGTACCTGCAGACACAGATATATTTATAATAATTAATATTAATGATAATTTATGTATAACGAGCATAACGTAACACGCCGGGGATCGGCCGACGAACGATACGTCTACGAGGAGAGCAATTAACATTTGCATACCTCGCACGCGTAAGGAGTATTGTTGAACGCGCGTGCATTGTGCACTTGCTGGAGAGAAAGAGAAAGAGAGAGAGGAGAGGGAGAAGAGAGAGAGAGAAAGAGAGAGAAGAGGATCGCAAGGAACGGAAGTGCCGAACGCTTAATAATTCTAGACAACCGATCGGTTAGAGTGCTTCTGCTTCTTCGACGCTCATCTGCTCGGCGCTAAGCGGGATTCCCTGCTCCACATACACGAGGTACGTGGTTTCCAATTTTTTAGTAGGCGTGACCACGATCCGGGGGCGTGGTCCCGGCCACGTGAATTAATTTTTCACCCGTTGCGTTCGCGAGAAAAATTCGAAAACGAGTGTGGTTGATCCTTCGCGATGCTTCGCTGTGCAGAAGATTCTTTGGTAGGAATACTTAGATTTTGAAAACATCAAATATTTTTTTCATACACACGACACGATCCAATAATTAATTAGAGACTCGAGTGGGTAACCCATCTAGTCCACTCTCCATCGGATCAGAACAATACACCGTCAAGTATACTACTCGAACACCTGGAATCGTTATCTGCTCTACGAACCACTCACCTACAATCCACTATCTATACTACTGGCTGATAATTATCACAACCTTAATCTCCAAACAGTATCTTCCGTCATTGAACTAAGTACCCTCGTTTGGACGTCTGTGTTTGGCTTTGCCGTTCCTTTTCCATAAATAACAACTTTGATCGTTTAACGCAACATCAAAGAAGCCTCGTTCACTTCAAGGACCCGCTGGCCCGGAAGTCCAACACAGCAATTTGGTGGTCTCAAGGTCGCCAGTTACAACATAGCACGCGGAAGCGGCTGCGGATAGGTGTTTCGTTCGATCCGCGATCCGGAAAGAGGAAACTTTTACCGGTGGATATCTGGCTGCGCGGATCTTCGTTCTCGCGTGGTAATTAGCACCTGCGGTGGACGAAAAGCGGCCCAGTCGCACGCTCGCGAGTGAAAGGTGGCCGACACCTTCTCGCGCCGGCATTATCGGCAGCGTCGATCTTCCGCCGCCGGAAATTATCGCACGAAATTCTTTCGCGATCGCTGCTCGACATTCGGCCCCGTTCACTTTCACTTCGGACGAAAATCGAAAATCCAACTTCTGCGGAAACCTCGAGATCGGAACGCTCCGTAACCTGTTCAGAGTTCGTCCGAACAAACTCGTCGGTCGAGCCTCGCCGCCGCTATTACGTTATTTAACAGAAAGTTTCCTGTCGTGTCGAATGGCAAGAGCAGAAGATTTCCGCGAACCGATCGTCCGTGGGATCAAAGACACGGGGTCTGCAGCGTTATTAGGCGCCCAGCTGCACTAAAGTTGCCCGAGCTGCGGTAGGTGATCCGGTAGTTGAGGCGGTTTTTTCATAGTGGCGAGCTAACGGATACCTCGGCGACTCGCTGTTTCGATCGCTGCCAGCATAGAGTCATTGTCCGGCATTTACGTGACGAATTTCCCGTGCTGCTCGTCTTCGCGGGTGTCGTTCTGCCGTCCACGACCACGCTATTCGCATGTTAACAGCTTTCTAAGAAGCTCGGCCGGCTAGCTGACGGCATCGACTCGCCAGTCGATCTTGCTGCCCTGTTGTCTCTGTTATTTTATCTATTCTTCCTCGAAGATATCGAATTGTTAATAATCCTTAACGAACATGTTCGACACAGTCCTCTTCCCGTTGACACTCGAGACCTTAAAATACGTTTTAATTCTGAAAGTGGGTTGAAAGTTCGCTTGTGACAGTGGTGATAATTAATTATAATCACTCGGAATGTCCAGCAGTGCGACATACTGTAACGTCACCAAGATCGTTAAGGCACCTCTCACACTGAGGAATTTTTGATATTCGCGGAAAATAAATAATCTTCGGTTTGTCGTAGCGACACGACTCGGAACGATCGTTTCGTCGACTCGCGACTCTCGTTGCCCATTTTATTTCCACTTTTACGACTTAGCGCGAAGTCCTCGCTAGATTTCTCTAACCGTTTACCTTGGCGAGTTTGTCTCTTTCTCTCTGCGCGCGCGTGTGCGCCGTCCCGCCAGGTTCGCCAATCTCGGAACTCGAACCGATAGCGATTTTTCGGCCGGGCATCGAGCAAACTGAAATTGTTTTAAACTCTGCCGATCGTTAGATAGGACACTGTCGACGATCGCGACCCGGCAAACAGCGAGACGAAAGAAAAAGAGTGCTCGGTTTTACAGTTAGCGAAAGCTCGTTGGGATTCTCGACACTGGCCGCTCACACGTGCTTCGATTACTTCGTGCCTGTCCCACGGAACTGCGATCGTGATTTCGAGCCAACTCCTCGGTCAATCGCTCGCGACACCGATTATATTCCAGCGAAATATCAATTTCCAACTGGCAATTAACCGGCCGGGACTCGAGAACGCCGCTGCGTTTTCATTTGCTGATTAGTGAGACTCGAATATTCACTGATTTATCGCGCTGCAAACAGACTGATAACGCACGGCGACGTTCCAATTTTATTTAAAATTATTTACGATTTTTAATATTGAATACAATTTTTTATTACGATGCTGTACAGATTTATGATCAATTTATTCACTGTAGAAACTCGGATTGTGTAAGTTATACGTATTTTATCGTAATTGCATTCGGGGCAATAAGCTCCGCCCCTTTGACGAATCTACACCTAGGAGATGGTGTCGGTTGATTTTTTCCAAACTATTTCCAATCGCAAGCCCCGCTAATAAATCCTCGAGCCAATAAGAGACTCGAGAAGGTGTTACGGCCGATTTGGAAAATTTTCTCCGACTCCGGACACGGTGTACCATGGTTTTGTTGGCCGTTTACGAGTTGCTGGTCGCAGTTAGCATCAGGTTCCTTGGGACTCGGGCTGTGGGAGTCGAAATCGTGACGCGGGGACGCAAGTGTGCTCGCAGGAGCGTGCCAGCGTGCCCGGTTACGACACTTGTTTTGTGACCTGGATATCTCCGTTGCTCCACTCTATACTCTATACCCACTACCTCGTATACCCAGTTGTCCCCCCGAGTCCCTTCTCCCCAGGCCACTGTCACCCCTGCTCCCGCTGCGGCAGCTTGGCCGAGCCGTCGATGCCATTCGAATATCTGGTTCACCGTGCCTCTCGACCACATGCCGCGCGACCACTGCGTGTCACCCCTCGTGATTCACCCCTCCGGACGGTGAATTCTTACCCCGAACACCCTTCGACCTCGTCCGTGACCTTACCCTAGCTACCGAGGTAAGGTGGACCGCAGTCCTTCATCTTCTAATCCCAATCTTCACCGTTTTAGGGTACATCCTCTCTCCGGGGCAATTTGTACAAATTTCGAACCCATCGGTGGCCAAGTGGGCGTGGCCTATTGCGGGAAGCTCATCCAACCCCCCCTACTATACAATATTTCATATCTAGACTTAATTTTTAGTCTGTACTCGATTTTAACACTAGGTTTACGGAGCTCTAGAAATAACTATTTCACATTATTTTATATAGACGTAACAAGAATGTATGTATCCAAATTTTTGGCCGTTTTTCCAATAATATATATCCGAAGAAATAAATTTGGCAAATAATTCGTCCGAGAAGCATCTTTGCAATCTTAGTAATCGCAAAGTAAGAATATTAGCATCCTAGTGTTAAACCAAATATATATATTTTTTCTACTTGTAAATTTCTGATTAATTGCTTCGGAGGGTCGCACAGTCACGAGTTAGTATACATACATCTCGATTAGGGCGATGTCCGAGCGAAATCTCGTCGATCTTCGTGTCGCGGCAATCAAGAATTGGCGAAAGAACGGCGGGAGCGCGTCGGCGAGCAAAAACAATAGGGCAAAAGGAAAAATCCGTGGCAGCGGATGATGAATCATTGTTCCACTGAATTCGTCATGGGAACGTTATGCAAAGGTTAAGAAACGGGGAGGGTAAAGGAGGTGGATCAAGCGATCCAGAGGTTCACGTTTGCTGAAACGAGAGAAAGAACTCTCCAAACATGGTCTTGCCGGCGATTTCAGATGGCGAACGATTCGCGAGCCTTTTATGGCGTTCGCTTCAGAACCACGGTGGATCACAAAACTATTGGCACACTGATTCGCATACCAACCGCACATAATGTCCTTTGTGCTCGCGAAAACCATCGAACAAGTCTGTTCGAAAAATCGACGAGGAGAATTTGATTATTATCATAATCTAATCTATTTTTTAGAAACAGGAACTCTGCAATAAAAATACTAGGCAAAGGGACAGAACTCTGCGCGCTCGCACTAGCGCTGCCACTAATTCAGCACTGAATTTATCGGACAGCCTCGAGAAACAATTCTTGGAAAACGAGGGCGAGTCGATAGGCGAAACTCGTTGTCCCCGGGCTCATCGGAGCATCAGAATCGGCGGATGACCCAGTGGCACAATCGATTCTCTTTCCGGTCGATTAAAAAACCCGGCGCAGTGCCGTGGCTTGCGCGTCCGCGCACCCTGTTCCAGCAGAATCTTTTCACCGGCGAGAGATTTGAAAGCAGAGGCGAGATTCGCCAGGCGAGAGAGGAGACGAGTCCCGCGCTCCCCAGCGAGATCCATTGTGCGGTGTAATCTGCGTTAGGGCCGAGGAATCCGCTCCGGCAGAGCCAATGATGCCACCAGAAAGAAAGACAAGAGGGCCCCCGCTGGAGGGAGGTGGGGAGAGGAAGAGGCGTCGGGGGATGTATGATAAAACGCCGGGGAAGGACAGAGACAGGCTGCTGGGGTAGGTTGAGAAACGAGGGGCTGCGAAGCGGGAGGCCGGGAGAAGCCGACGAGTGTTGAGACTGTATTGATTTCCATTCCGGGCTGTCTGGCTGTAGTCTAGTCCATATCCGGTATTCTTCGTGTTCTTGCGTCCCGACGCACGTGTACCAGCGGATTTCGACCGGACGCGGACGACGAAACTGTCAGCAATATCGGGTGACAGTGCTACAGGGAAGGAGGGTGGCCATTGAATCCTCCTGGGACTGGTTCGTGTCCTCCCTTTCGCTCTGGATGTCCGCGACCATTTGCATAGAACCAATTCATGGGGATTGGTAGCAAAGAAAATTTTCTACGACAGAAATCCAGCGGAATGTTCAACGACGTCAACCTAACATCGTCGCGTAACACCAGAATCCGGTGCTAACGAGCTGTCCAACATGTCGAATTAACATGGGAATATCGAGGCGGATGAGTCCATCGTAGGGCAGTAAATAAACAGTCTGGCCCCGATCTATCGATAGCGGATAAAATCCGGGAAACGGCGCGAAATGAAGCAGGGAACAGGGTCTTAACTTTTCTGCACGACTTCGTAGTTGACGGGCTCGTAATTACGATCCCGGATCGCGTCCCTAATTGCGTCCCGGTGAAAGTCAACATAATCCTGTCTGCGTCTTCCTCGAACGTCTCTCATTTTATCTTGCTCGTGCGTCGGGGGGCCCATGTGAGTTCTGGTTTGGTGGACAACCGGTTCCTTTTCACGAACGTCGCCTCGCATACTGCTGAGTAAGTCCTTGTAATTAATGGCGACGTGTCGCGCAAAAGGACGACTCCGACGCGACGATCCTCCGCGGACCTCTTACCGAGGTTATGGGGCTGATTGCTTAACGAGGATCAATACGAGTTCCCCGCATCATTTCTAAACCTGCTAATGATTTTATTCGCGGCCGATATACCGGAGACGGTCGAATCCAACGAAGACTTGAACCGGTTTTCTACGGTTGATGAAGCTCGGGCATGGGTGTGTATAACTGGACACCCTAATTGCTGATCTAACACCGGCCAAGAATACTTTGAGAGATGAGAATTGGGATCTGCACTTTAGGATGACATCAATTTCAGAATTAGAGTTGCCGGAAACCGGCGGTTCTCAGTTGCTGATCCAAGTTGGCGGCTGCCAGTGGTTCTCAGTTGACTATCTAGGTCGTCGATGATGGTTCTCGTCCGATCGGTTAGGTGAACCGTAAAGTTTGGCGGGTAGCAGTGGTTGTCGACTAGTTTAGATCAGCGTACCGACTTCTCATCGAATTTACTTAACTAAACGATACCAGAGAGACTCGGTGGGAGCGGTACTGTTCCGACCGAGCTCGCGCGGGTACAGATAAGTGTCCCAGCGAAGTCCATGGCAGCTCCAGAAGTTGTAAAGCCCCGAGTAAATGCCAGTGGAGGGTTCGTTCGCGAATCACCGGTTTGAAAGGGGCTCGAACAACACCAGCTAGTTCCCCATTTACGGTCGACGATAGTAGGCGGCTCCCTCAAGCACAATGAGACGCGTTCAGAAGTGGAGCATGCATGCGAACAACGAAGGAACGACAGCGAACGATCCGGCAGCGGCGTGCCGGCGTGTTCTGGCTGCGATATAGTCGCTGGTGTATTGATTTCAGGGCATAAATAGACCGCGGTCTCTATTATTCAAAATGCGATCTACCCCTGCCCTGGGCCGACCGACAGCGCCATCCTCCGCTGGAAAATCATACCCGACAGACTGGCTTTCCATCAGGCTCACTATTTTTACACTTCCTACCCGTCGTCCTCCGCGGGCCCCGTCCGACCAGTTCCGGCTTTTCCACTCGATCCGTGTCTTTCATCGAAAATCACCACCCTTGCTCTCCGTTTCATACCCTCTTGTCACTTTATTGTTATTTATGTATCCCCAGTGTACTCACAATTTTCTGGTCGGTTTCAGCTGCGACCAGGCAACTTTCCACGACCAGGTACAGTAAAAGCTCCTTCGTTGTCCAAAGGCCGGGGGGTTGAGCGGACAACGACCGTGCCCGGACACTATTTTTGATTTATGACTGCGTCTTTGTAGTCAAAAGCATTCGCAGTCAAAAGCAGTCAACTGTCTGGCTTTAAAAAACTCCTTATTTCCTTGCCATATTCGTTTCCTATTATTCTCCGATCTGCGCGGGTCTAGACAGTCCTGGGACACATCTGGCGACCAGATCCACGCAGGCCTAATCCTCTCGTTGACAGGCAGTGGAGTGGGTAGGCACTGGACAACGATCGTGCCCACGATTCAGGACAACGAAGGAGCGATTACTGTATATGTATATACTTTTGCAAGATGTTGTACTCTCGTCCGTGAAAGATCCGTCCTTCTCGTTTTGCTGCAACTGTCTGACTCATGCGGTGCATTCTACTTATTCGTCGAGGATTTTCTGGAACGGCAACTTTCGTTGCTTCGGAACCGCTATTTCCGACTGATTGTTTAGAGAACGTTGGCACGCGCCCGAGTATTTTCTCCTCACCCTGAACTTGTCTGACTCGCGCGGCCGTTTCTACTTATTTTCGACGGACTTTTGCAAGAACGCTGACACCGTCGCGAGCTTTCGTCCTTGCAATCCTCGAATCGTTGTTCTTCGCTGTTCTCCCGAATTTGGCGCCGCGTGTGCCGGTTTGTTTTCGCAACTTTCTCCACGATATCCAAGTTTCGTCTCATTGTTCTCTGAAAGCTCGGCGATTTTTCATTTTATCAACCTTGTCCGACAAGTGCGAAATCTTCTACTTATTAAGAAAGTTTCGACTGGAAAATCTGTGCCGGAACTTCCGAACATTTTCTCGCGTCACGG
The DNA here is from genome assembly GCA_963966675.1 of Lasioglossum calceatum. Lineage (NCBI taxonomy): Eukaryota > Metazoa > Arthropoda > Insecta > Hymenoptera > Halictidae > Lasioglossum > Lasioglossum calceatum. The sequence continues at coordinate 2,812,703 of OZ016548.1, forward strand.
ACGTCAAAGTCGCGGCAACTTAAATATCAATGATAATGTTTCATCGAAAATTCAGTGACCCGAGAATTTTTGCTGTTTTTCGCAGACGAGTTTCACGGGGAAAGGCTCGACGACTAAAAAGGGAAATTCCACGGGATTTTTCCAATCGATTTCACAGATAGGCAGCCGCGGGAATTCTTGGGGGATCGTTGGCTGGAGAAGAATCAAAGCGGATTCCGGCGAGGAACGCGGCATGTTCTCTCGCGCGCCGAGTGTGGGCTTAAGATTAATTTAACTCCGTTTTACCTTGGCTTTTACACGACCCTTGCCACTCCCACCTTTCGCCGAGCTGTGTCCTGTCCCCGTTCCCCCGGACCCGTCTTTATTGCAGCGTTACAACGATCCTTGAAACACAATCGCCTCCTCCGGTACGCTTCGGATTTCCGCGACACCCCGTGGCTCCTCGCCTAATCGTCGGCTGCGATCCGGCTGATTTCGGATTTCGAGAGCCGTGAACACATGACTCTCAGGCCCCATTGTCCCGTGGAATCTCGCCGATTCACACCGAAACACGCCTGAACCACCTGCAATCATCCAATCGAGAACTCAATTTTTCGCTAAATTCTAAATGGCAAAAAATATGCTTTCATCTTCCCCTGAGAAAACGAAATGATTTACCGAAAGACCTGATAACTCCGTGGAAAAGAATCGGACGATGGCAAACCTTGGCTCATTTTGTAGGGTAGAACCTGTACTTTCACTTCCTCGTGCTGTTTTTTAAATAATATGTTTTCGAGCCTGCAAGTACCTGCACTGTTCAATTTTTTCCCCGGTGCATGTTGATCGATAAATTGCAGCATGATACCGAAGTTGCGCTGAATCCGTTCGCCTGCACCGATATTACCGATTAGAGGCGGGAGCCAAGACCGTACCGGTGATTAGGTTCTTTCCCTTTCCATCATTTCCTCGAACATGCTGCCTGCGCTGACCTATTGGGGCGTGTGAAACAGCTAAACGTTTGAAATTCAACGGGGAAGGGTATTAGGTTCCCCGAAGTCGCCCGGACCGCACCCACGCACGCGAAACTTGCCGTTTGCACGAGCACTCGATGCGATTGGAGATTTAAATCACTGTTGTACGATTCCACATGAAAATCTGGAATACATTTTTCCTGCAGATTTAATCGTAGAATGACTCTCCCACTCTTAAAAAGACGATAACTATTCTCATCCAGCTGGAATAAATCTGAGGAAACTCACATGTTCAAATTTCTCTAAAAATTGACAGCTAATGAAATTTCGCGGGCGATAATCGACGAACGATGCATAATTGCGACCGAAACGAGGATGCATTGGCCGCGGTCCCACTCCGATTTAATCAGTAGAATGACTCTCCCACTCTTAAAAAGACGATAACTATTCTCATCCAGCTGGAATAAATCTGAGGAAACTTACATGTTCAAATTTCTCTAAAAATTGACAGCTAATGAAATTTCGTGGGCGATTATCGACGAACGATGCATAATTGCGACCGAAACGAGGATGCATTGGACGCGGCCCCACTCCGATTTAATCAGTAGAATGACTCTCCCACTCTTAAAAAGACGATAACTATTCTCATCCAGCTGGAATAAATCTGAGGAAAGTCACATGTTCAAATTTCTCTAAAAATTGACAGCTAATGAAATTTCGCGGGCGATAATCGACGAACGATGCATAATTGTGACCGAAACGAGGATGCATTGGCCACGGTCCCATTCCGATTTAATCAGTAGAATGACTCTCCCACTCTTAAAAAGACGATAACTATTCTCATCCAGCTGGAATAAATCTGAGGAAACTTACATGTTCAAATTTCTCTAAAAATTGACAGCTAATGAAATTTCGCGGGCGATTATCGACGAACGATGCATAATTGCGACCGAAACGAGGATGCATTGGACGCGGCCCCACTCCGTCACGTGAGCCGATGTACTTTATAGAATATTATGCTAATGCCGTGTCGGTGGTAATGCACGCGAGCGATACTCCATCGTAATTACGCTATTGAGCCTTGTAAACTTGCAGGGAACGCGTTACGGTGCCGTACGCTGTAATGGCAGGTACGAGTCGGTCTGTAACGAAGAAATTCACCGCGCGCTTAACCGCAGACTTGCGCCGAGTCCCACAGAACAGGTTTCGATCGAGAATGTGGTCAAACGAATACGATTGTTCCGATAATTAACATTTTTTTCTACGGCGCCCTTATGGGGGCACTCGTGTCTGGCCGGGCCGTCCGATTCTACTTGAACTGTTAGCACCGGAAAGTCTTTTCAAAATGTGGAATATTAACGAGAACATATTTCCCAAAGTAAATGCAATTTCGTAGATTTATTCAGTCACGTATAGTTTTACATTTTGCTCCACGATAATACGTTAACGTTATCGTTAATAAATGATATTCTCGCAGAAGCGGCAGCAAACTCGAAGCAGAGCTGTTGCGTGGTATATCTAGTGAAATATGACCGTCCGTTGTCAGACAGTCTATAACTTATCCCAGTGGAATCAGTTCTAACGTGTCAGACAACGGGAGAACTGTATTTAACGCGACGAAGACAGTTAGACTGAATTAGCAAATCAACTGTCCGAAGTCTATTCCGGTTCCTAACCTATATTGTTCGTCGCGGAGTAAATCAGAATTTCATTAAACAGCATTTCGAATAAAAGAAAATGTATAATTTCAGCGGACGCAGTGCATAAATTGTACAGCAAATAAAAGTTCTACCAAACAACAATATAAGTCGAGCAATACACTGCGATATTGTTACATAAAATATAAACAATGTACACAAATAATAAATTCGTTGACGAGTACAAGTCGAACGTAAATTACAATTTTATTAGACGAGGTAGAAATTGGGATCTTCCGATCCAATAATTAGCGAGTTGATCCAGTCCGATGCAAAGATCGAGTGAATCGACCCGAGCGGCCGCGATCCATCGATCCGAAGCGACACGCGTGGGACAGTGGGTAGTGTCGTATCTCGTGGCCGTGGAACCTGCTGGCATAGAGATCTGTTTGGCGACGCGACGAGCCCGTTACGGGCAGCCATCGGCGAACCAGTCCCTCTAACTCTTTCTCTTTCCTCTTTCTCTTTCATCTCGCGAAAGCGCGAGTGGATCGTGCCAGCGAGACCGTGTTATCGATCGGCGCTGTTAACAAGCCCAGCTTCGAGAGCGTTTTCCAAGCACTTCCGCTCCAGCAGCGCAGCGCAGCGTCGCTGGCGCTCCTCTAGACACTGAGAAAGAGATTGAAGGGCCTGGAAAATCGGAGTGGGGAGAGGGCGGTAGAGCTTGCAGTTAGAGATAGAGCTTGCAGACGGAGGTAGAACTCCCACGCGCAGCTTGCAGAGAAAGAGAGTTTGAAAATGGAGAACTTGCAAAGAGAAAGAGCTTCCAGATAGAGTGCTCGCAGAGCCAGAAAACTTGCCGAGAGCTTCTTGATGAAGAAAGAGAGAGAGAGAGGGGGGGGGGATGGGAGCCGTCCCCAAAATCTCGTCAACTAATTGCATAGCCTCTCGACCGGTTGCATGATAATTTCCGAGCAGTCGGTCTTTTTTTTCTCTCATCCCGCGAGACGCTAATTGGATCGATTCCTTGGTGAAACGCGAGATGCCTCGAGTAACCCTTTCCTGTACTCGGTGACGCATAAATTTCAACTTGAGATTATTGTGCACGGACGGAACTGGGTTGGTGCAACCACCTGGGTCGACGATGTACTCGGATGCTCGTTGTCGAGTACTTGAATCTGATGAATCTAGAAGATTCTCTGTGATATCGTTGAATTTTTATGCGCGGGAGAGATTGATTTTTGGGGTTAGAGGAAAAGTTGATTTTTCTTGATGTCGGTGATCCGGTTCCGCGATTTTCCTTTCGTTTCGTCGTCTGAATAATGAAGACGCCAGGTGGAGGCGCCGCGCCGGGTAAAAGTAGGTCTCCCTTTTGAATCCACGTGTACACACATACATTCCGCGGGAGACTGCAATCCACGCGGAAAAGAGAGGAGGTATTCAAGGGGGTTGAGGGCTGTTAGGGTTCTCGGGGGAGGGACCGGGGGGCAGTTGGGATCGATAGCCGGCGTCCGGGTTCTCTCTTCTTGCCGGTTCGTGACGACCATAAGCGAGAAACGTTCGTCGTAATCCCGGTTGGAAAGGTCACGGTGCGCGGCGCGTTGGGATTCCGTATTTTCGGTATTATCATGATCGATCCGTGGATCGATTGATGGCAAGAGTACCGGCCCGCCATTACGTGTCGTTTTCGGTACTTACAAACCTCGCTCGCCCCACTCTCCCACGGGTGCACCCGTTCGTAATAATTGCGGGGATAACTACTCCCCGTTGCGAACAGGTTGCGCGCACCGTGGCCCGTAACATTTTCGATCGGACAATTAGCGTGCTGGCATTTTCTCTTGTGGCGATTATTACACGCGCCCTTTCGCGTTGGTAGACTGGCGAGGCATCGTTCGAGGTCGTTGCTAGCTAGACAATGGTAGTCGGTTGTTGTTGGTTTGTTAGGCGAGGAGGTCTTGTCGTGTGTGTGTGGTCGAGATCGATGCAGTGTGGGAACGTTGGGATTTTTATCAGTGGGAGGGGTAGTTGTTGGGATTATAAAGCTGTGAATAAATAATCTTTGTAACACGATATGTGTAATGGAACTTCATGTGAACCGTGTCAGAGCCGTGACTTGTTCGGACTAAAACTAAACTGGAATATTTCTCTTATTCCTCCTTGTTAAGGTATATTAAGTGGAATAAAACACAATCTAGTGAAAAATGGTAACTGAACAACTTTATTATAAAAATGACTACTACCAGGTATGTCCTGCCTATACCGACGCTTTCATCGAACTGAACTCTCGTCTCGCGACTCGATCGTCGCTTCGGCTGCTGATCGTCATTTCGACCACCGATCGTCATTTCGACCGCCGATCGTCACTTCGAGGTGACGCGCACCACCATACATAATTCGTAACATTGTATGTACCAGCATTCTTGGATCCTGAGTTTTCATTTCAGGACTGTTTTATTTCAACACTCTCCCTAAAACTCAAAATCCAAAAATTTGCCGTTTCCGCAGTTCCTGGGTTTTCTCCCAAATCGTTTTGTTTGTACGAGCAAAGGCGACACCCTAACATTTTTGGGTTTGAGCTTTATTTCAACACTCCTTAACCCTCATCCGTCCCTCGTGTCAATTTGACACAGTTTTCCCGAAATAAGTTACACTGTTCTGTTATTTGTAAGTAAATTCGTTCGAAACCTGGTGACTTTTATTTTTTTAACGCGAAACATATAACTGCAAATACCTGAAATGTAAATATTAACTCATCAAGTTCGAGGAAAAAAAACGTTGAAAAGTAACTGTTTGACTTGTCATTTTATCGATTTTTTGTATCACTGTGTCAATTTGACACCGAGGGACAGATTCAGTTCGTGAAATGAGGGACGGATGAGGGTTAAGCCCTTTAGCGTGGAAAAATGGTGACTTTCGACGTACAATGAAACGCAGGTCATTGATAGCGTACGTATAGTCGTGTAGACGTTGCTATTACGGTTCATTGTAGTCGTCAGTGCATCGTACGTGTGCGCTACAGAAAATGGCGTAACCTTCAACGCGTGATATGCGATCGTTCGAGTTGTATCGATCACTTGACCAATTTGTTCGGGACCAATTTCGGCGGAATCACTGCCCGGACATAATTACACAGCATATTTCTGAAACCGTGTAATAAGACGTCGAATGCAGGCCAAGGCAGCGGGCCACAATTTACCGGGCGTAAATTTCAAAGGCAATCGTTCCTTGCACGGACACTCGCCAAATGAATTACACGGTTCCTTACCTTCGGTTACGTCAGCCTCGCTCCACTGGGTTGACGTTTCACCGGTATGGTCGTTCACGTGTCCTTAATCAACCGTGCGCTTCAATCCCGTTGAAAATTCCCACCTCGCAGCTCGCTCACCCGCCCCAGGACCGGTGGCGGGTCGCTTTTGACCCGTCCTTGTACTCGATCGGCTCCTGCCTGCACGCGCAACACGCTGAAACCGCAATAATATTAATTCAGTGAACGTGGTAGAAATGGACATTAAAAAATCAATTTTAGTAACACATCTACATTTCCAAGTCGCTTAATTTGTTGTTAATGAATTACGGTTGATGATATCGTCGGATATTAAATTCATTTTGTAATATGGCGTGAATACCGCTGTCTTAGTTTATGATCTTTGGAAACTGAAGCGATCGCGGTAACAGATCGGACGTTAACGAGAGCCGATTTCACCGGGAAATTAATTAGAATCACGATCGGGATTGTTGGTGCATTATCGGCCGACACGAGATCCCGAATTCCGTCGGCCGAGGAATTCTCGATCGCCGACGCGGCGCGGCGGATCGATTGCGTAAAATCGCGGACGGCGAATAAAATGGAAATGAAAGTGAAAGCGCGGCGATCCGCGTCGCCTCGTGGAAACGAGCCACTCGAAGTAATACACGGGCAGAGTGGGGGAACAAAGAGGCTAAAGATCAGCCGCGAGACAGTCCGTTGGTTTATGAAGCGATCGAGCCGAGTGATCTATCGATCGCGCCGGGAAAACGCGTTATGTTGATCGGCTGAAACGCACCCGTCGACATTTGCCTGGAAACGCGCCTTGAAGACCGGTGCGATCAACAAGGAAACGGGAAAACGATGTTGAAACGATTGAAATGATCATTTTACACAAATTGTATGCAAAGAAAATTTGTTTTGGGTCGGGTCGGGGGTTGGGAGATGGCGTAATGACGCGGTCAGCTGGTTTTCGATGGTCGGGGGAGTCAGGCCCCGCAGAGATGAAGGCAATCGCGGTCTCGAGAGGAAAAGACGCGGCACGTAGCCCCGGTAATCCGATATCCAGCTCCTGCGAGAGGTGGCAAGGTCCTTTTAAGGGTAACCAGGTCACCCTCGGCTTCTCCTCCATCCACGCTCTCCCGCCTCCTCCTTCTTCTTCTTCTGCTTCAGCTGCTTCCACGGCCGGGAATTTCCCGCAAACTTCCCGGTCACGTTCCACGGCTTCTTCGGTGCATTCCGTAGGCGGAATTGGGTGCAGAAACGCAGGTAGCTCCGTCACGATATTCCCTCGTCAACGACTCCCCTTTGTAGACTCTAGAAATTACCCCGGACGACATTGAAATTTCATTTGCCATCGCGATTGCCGTCACCCCTCGCTGGTTCTTCGAAACTTTCTGAATTTCTAACTTTTAATGCAATCATCATTTCTCGATAAAAAAAATTCAGTACATCTCGGCCATGTTCTCGTACAACCTCCCGAAGTTTCAATTTGATACATCAACTACTTTTCTTTCAAAGAAATGTTTAACGTTCAGGGAAGCAGTTTAAATTCTCTCGGAAACTCTATCCATGTCACCCACTCGTTCCACGTTTCCCGGTGCTAAATACCCGCGAGCAGCGGAACCTCGAAGACGAGACGACAACTATGGCCCATTAGGATCCCCTGAAAAGCCGCCGAAGAGGTATCCGCGTTCGAGGAGATCAAAATACAACGATCCCGAGAACGAATCGTCCAAGAAACGACGCATAACTTCGACCCGAGACAATGCTCGGGCCCGGAACGAGTATTTTCAATCTCGAAACGAGTGTTGGCGAAATCTCTGTCGGACGCGCGGCCGCGAGATACAGGCTTCTTCCTTGTGCGAGGGAGACACATTATTTTCGTTGTATTTCACGTGCGTCGAGTCGCGACGCGGATCGCAACGGGAGGCTCGAAAAGGGATCAGCACTCACGGTTTTGGCACGAGACCATCGCCGCATCCAGGATTCCTTACGACCCATATTTCTTCCTCCAAGATCGACCGGAACGGTGCAGGAAATGGCCCGTTCGTTCCTCCGCGAGCTAAATCGATGGACAGCGTGGCCCCGGTGTTTTCTGCAAAACGCTCGAGACCGCTTGCTCTCCTAATTGCCTCCTCAAAATTAGCGTTGCTCTGTTCGTACATTTCGAAACACAATAGACCTCGTACAGTTAGTACGGTTAGGTATAATGATGTTATGTCTTTGCAAGGCCATGCATAACGAGGGCAGGTCCTTGCAACATCAGCTACACCGAGGTTACGCCTTTGCAAGGTTAGCTGTGCAAAGGTCTGCAAAGTTGGATAGAGCTCGCAAGGTGAGAGCCACGTGTTCATGCTAAAAAGATAACTTTCAAGCAAAAGATCTCAAACAAAATGAGCAGAACCACCTCGAGCCGAAGCAAAGTGCACTGAAACTTTAAAACAGCAGACACACTGCATCCCCGCCCCCCTGCCGCCGCCAGGTGTCTTATTCAGCCACGAATAATTCAGTCGCCACTGAAATTTTCATTTCGTCTGAACCTCGCTGGTTACAAGATGCCTCGAATGCATAAAGTTCAACAGTCCGTTGATCACTAATTCATCGTCTCGTCTAAAGGGACAGAGAGACACATAGTCGCGCGCATACACGCACAGGGTAAGGGTTCGTTTAGAGACTAGAGAAGGGTCGATAACGGTGTGTATCGACCGGTCGCATTTCTCCTGGCTATTGTTCCCGACGTGACGGCCTTGCATTATCTTTGCCAACTTCGGCTTAAGCCTATTTATAGTGGCGGGGTTCGCTTCGAAAGTCGACGTCCACGTTACGACGGACCCTGAACGCGCCGGAATATACACGGTCCGCGAGAGTGCATCGGAGGACAGTGTCTTCGCCCTCCTCGCGATCGATCGATGGCTACCAAGGGCCCCGCGATACGCCACTGACACAGTATCGCGTGTGTTTGCGGTTGCCAACCCTCGAGGAAATTTTCCGACGCTGCTTAGGTAACGTACCCGGCTGCCAACGTCTCTTCAACGCGGTCTCCTTGATCTTCGTCTTCGCTCCGCGCCCTTGATCTTTAGCTGTTTGCCCGTACGCCGTCGTTTTCGCGAATGCCCGTACAACGCAATTTAAAACAATGAACAGGTTAGAAGATTTTAAGAGTGTTAATATATTGATTTTACTACGTTGAAATTCTGAAAATTTTGTCTTGTAATTGATGCGCAAACCCCTTTTATCTTGCATAAAGATCCGAAGTCTAATGATCACTGTCCGAAGACTTATGAGCGGGAGTGTATGCCAATCTTTGAACAAATCGCAAGCCACAAACAAACGAATAAATTACTACTAAATATTTTCGCAGAACCCATCCCCCATTAAGGATGTTCTGGAGGTAATATAAAAACGCAACAAAATTTTTGAAAATTTGACAAGATATAATTCTTACTAAATTAATGCAATTACCAAAGTTTGGGTTCGATTCGCTGCACCGTTTAAGAATTATAGCAACTTAAAGTTTTCGCATTTTAACAAGACTTCTTACGGAGAATTCACAGAATTCCACTTGAAACCCTATTTAAACCTTGAAAAAACGCAACTAGAAACTCCAGTTTTTTTTATATGTAGTAAAAATTATGTAATTAATTGTGTTCAAAATTTATTAGGATTCACTAAACAGTTACGGAGCGAAAAAATTATAAACTGTAAGAAAACGTCAAATTTATCGTGTTGTCTCTCACTAGCATGGAAGCGCGACAAGTGTAGACCACTGAATGTAGCTACAGAGGGTACAGTATTCGCAAAAGTTTAATGCAAAATATACTCATGAATGGCTTTCATTGCCCATATATTGATGGATTTCGAATTTCTTGTACTTTTGTCTCCCATTGTACTTCCAGAACATCCTTAAATCTCGACAAACGAAGACAAATCGGTGTTTAATTGTCCCTACGCGTCTCGCCGTTGGTACGCAAGATCGTACGATTTCCGGCACGAGGTCCCTCGCCAATTTAAATACAGGTGGAGGCGCGTGAATTTATCTCGGCGTACACGTGCACGGCCAGGGCATCTCGTGTCGCAATCGTTCGTCTGAACTTCTGAACGACTACGCCGCCAACTCGCGAGAGGGATCATTGGACGTCCGGCTGGAACCCGTGGCCCGCTGTGCCAGAAACAGTCGAACGATACACCTCGATAATAAAGACGAAAATAATCGAGGCCCCCTCCGGTAAACTGGCGCGGCGTCGTTAACTGTTTAATCGTGCGGGGCAGGGGAGCGGGGCGTGATCGAATCGCCCCAAATAAATTTTCGGGCTTCATTGTCTGATTCACCGCGTCCTCGGTCAGCAATTTATCGCGAGGGTCTTCGAACCGGCGAATTAACCCACTCTTAACGCATTACCGACCGGTGATTATTGCATAATTTTGAAAAATCTATGGGTCATGGTTAAACACCTTCTAATGCATGGGTGGCCAACCTGCGGCGCATGCGCCAAACGTGGCGCATTGGATGATTACAAGTGGCGCACTAGATCCTTGCGCCTATACTTATTCTTTTGAAGTAGGCGCCATAACTGAATCCATCTTCATATTTTCAACGCCTGAGAGCTCTCAGTTGAATTTATACAGCCTTCTTACTCATCAATTCGTCGCAATTTTTGGACAGTTTACAATTATAGGATCGCCCTCTCGTCCAAAAGATCATTTCTCACTATTGTAGATTAGTGCTCCAATGAACGTGTGTCTTTTCAACTGGCGGAAGTTAATTAATTTAGTTGCGCGATTGAGTTATCCCTTTTCCTACCCTAACCGAAGCAGATCCTACCCCCATTCCTATTTTCCAACCGCAACAACGAACGTAAGAAGGTAGAAAAAGTGCTCGAGTTGTATGGCGCACCTGAACTCGTATGAGAACAAATTTTACGCATGGTAGGCAAAAGATTGGCCACCCCTGTTCTAATGGAACCTTCAACGGAGACAGCAATTTTTATTGTGATCTAACAAGTCACCCTGGATAACGTCATCTAATACTTTGATTGAAGATTATAATGTAAAAGAAATTTCTATGCCTTCTTTTGGTACAGCACAATTATTGAAAATCCTATTAATAGACATTCGGTAGATAAAGTGTTAGAAATAGCTAGAAAAATTTCCAGTTTATGAAGTTCCGAGTGCGAAGGGTTAATATTGTCTAGTATCATACAGTCGAGTTATCAGACGCGCCCCTCCAGCGTCGTCGGTTTCCCCCTCCACCTCCTCCTGAAACCGTGACGTAGCTTTTCTCCTTGGTTCTCACCGATGTCGTTCAACAATGCAGTGCCGTCTGCTCGGATACAACCTCGCCATTGTCCCCTCGACAGTTTCAGACACGCGAGAGAAAGAGTGGGGGGAGGATGGGACGGAACAGGACGAAAGTCGTACCTTGCATGATATCCCGATGAGATACGGAAAGTCTGCCTTGACTCCCCGAGCATAATGCGGACATTCAGCCGCAGCGTGGAACGACCGGCGCGGCGTGAAATATACTGCCTTTCGGCTCTCTTGGTTTTCGCGAAACGGACTTATTTTTATTTTTCGACGCAATTTGGCACGTCCGTCTTCGTAATCCGCTGGTTGGCGGTGCGAAGGAGCTCCGAGGTCACCGGCGACGCGACGTTACGCTCAACGGTACCGATGAGGTCACTGTGATAAACCACGGTTTATCGGGAAAGAAATTTTCAAGCAAAGTATTTACACGACACAACACACTTTCTTCGAAACATCGTAATAATCGAATCATTTCTGTGCTTATTGTTTCAGGTGAGTGCCGAGCCAATCTTCGTTCAATGCTAACCGAAAGAGTACCTGTAAGTCATACACATTATATTTGATTATCACTATTATTATCAATCAACCGATACAAATGACCAAAGACAGAACAATCGAAACGAAGCTACTGCAATTTTCACCATAAAGCACACGCGAAATGAATTTTCCAATCCACCAGCAACAAGTTCACGTCATTACTTAATCCCATTTGAAATTATTCACCGACTCGTTGCTCCCACCAGCCATTACGCCAACAAAGGAGCCACTCCCAGACACGAATAAGCTCTAAATCCGCGAAGGAAACGAGCACAACAGCTGTAGCCGGTAACAATAGGAATTCCTCCTTGAGGATTAAGCCCGGCTCACACTTGACCTTTTCACGAGGACTTCCCCAAACCCAGGATCCCCGCCCTTAATCGATCGAGATCGTCGATCCGAGTCAACGGGGACCTCGCGGAAAAAGGTGCGACTAGGTGCTAGTGAAACTTCGTTTTTTCCTCGAACGCCCACACAGTTTATCGGAACAGTATTCACGGCTGAGATCACCGATCCTGCGGGCCGCGGCCGGGTTCAAGGCCGATTACGTTGGCTCCGGTTGGCGCACTTTCGCTCCCGCACACCGGAGAGCATAGATTCCAGCAAGGCGTCGCTGATTTTTCTTATCTGGCCCTCTCCCTGGCTCTCGTTCCTCTCACGGCCGACGACATTCCTTCGGGATCAAAACCGTGGCAGGCCTCCGCGCCACCGCCTAACTCAGACCTGCAGTCCGCTCTTTATTTTCTTCTTTTCGCGCTACAACCGGTCGCTTTTGATCCACCCAGCTCGTCCCCACTCACCTTCGTTGCAGCTCGGCTGGCTGGTCCACCATTAATTGCTCGACGCACAAATATTTTGGTAGCGCAGTCGTAAGACGATCGTACGTCCAGTCTATTGGTCAGAACTACCCCGAACTTGTCCAGTACCTTGTACCGCGGAGAGCTCACAAGATGATCCCCAAGGGGGCACAGAGGCAAAAGGGGTCTATTGTTTTGCATGACAGTAGTATGTAGTGTGTGTGTAACCGCTTCGGCCAATGGAAGGCGCGCTCCTTCTAAGCTAACCAATCAGGCGCGCATTCTTGCCTACGTCACCGCATTCCTGCCAGGGATCATTTTGTGAGCTCTCAGCGGTACATACACCGAACTCGGGTCTCCATTCGAATCAATCGCTGAATAATGAAAATTGAAGCAAATTGATCATGGGAAGACCTCTGATCTAGCGCGGTACATTTACGAAGTTACGGTACAATTCCTGGCCTGGAGCGTCTTTTAATTTACATAACCGAAGCTAACGTTGATACAGCGCCAGAGGAAACGAGGAGAAACGAAGGCAAGCTTCGATGCGCGAGGGGAGAGAATAGAGAAAGGGGAGAAGCGAGGAACAACGGAGGAGAACAGAGCAGCAGACTCGGATTTGAACGCACTGTAAACAAGCATGCGTTTGATGTCCTCGCCCGGCACAATAAACCAGACGGTGTCGTACCGACGCGTGTAAACTCGGAAGATTATACGCGACCCACGCAAACTTCTCGCGCTGTCCTCGTTCTCGTGCGCCGCCGCGCCGTTCCGGAATTGCACCGCCGTCGTCGTCTTCGCAAGGCTGCACCGGTGAACCCTTTCCTATTGCCGCGGATCCATCGGCGATGATGGAATTCCTCCTTTCATCCTTTATTGTCAATCCTCGGCGAACACCTCTCATTCCGTTCGCGTCCTCCTGAAATGATCGCGGAAATTTTCATTGTAATCAACCAAATTATTTTATTCGTTTCTATTTACTAAAACTGCGCTCGAACTGTACTTGATTTCTTAACGGCATCTCTGCTCAAACTTGACAAAACGGATGGGCGGAGCACATCTCCGACAGCAGACTCGGTCAGGCCCGTTGGAAACGACATTAAGCCCGCTAAATGATCGATTAAAGGCGGCGGCACGTCAAAGGTCTCGTTCCATCGCGGCTAATTGCGTTCGCAGTCGCGACTGTTTGAATCCGGTGGCGTTGATAAAGACCGGCGGCAGAATAACGATGCGTTCCATGTCGATCCGGGAACTGATACAAACTGAAAGGATTGAGGGCGTGTAGGAGTAACGGGGTGAGAAGGTGGAAAGTTGTTCGGAGTATCGTAGAACTTCCGAAACAAGGGGAACCTACTGCATTATGCAGAGTAACATAGTCGTCCCTTGCTTTTTGTACTGCGAAGAACTTGCCTTGTGTTAAAACTTCCGAAGAAATTGTCAATCTGTCGATGAAAGTGTAAATTGAAGTTCACGATTGACCCTGCCGCCGGCAGTCCCGTTCGAATAAGTATTAAAATCCCTGTTTCTCGTAAATCTACGAATTCATAACAATTTTTTCGAGCCACAAAATGGAATAAAAACGTTGTTCATTTACGGCAAAACTGGCCTAACACTGCACTAGACTTAAACAAGATAACTATCTGCTATTTCCAGGCAATTCAGCGAGGCATTTTTCGCCGATATGAAATTTTGATTGCGCATGCCACGAGAGAAATGTTTAATGAAGAAAATTCCTCGGATCTTTCACGAACGCGGAGTCGGTCCAGAAAAAATGGAGCAGGGTTGATGAAAATTTTCCGAATGTCTTTTTATCGTGCAGCACGCTCACAAAGAAGGCTGAAGCAAGGTTGCAGACACTGAAAATGTTTTCGGAACAAGTGCTATTTTCAGGAGCGTAACCGTTCTGACGCGTCTGCTACTCGTAAATTAATTTCCATCGTTCCCTGAGAGCGTGGCGGCCATTTTGAGATTTTCTGCCTCGCGATAAAATGCGAGACACCACGCCAAGAATTCCTGTCGTGAAACAAAAAAAATCGGAACCACCAACATTCCGATGTTTCACCCCTCTTTTTGCTTAATCGCCGCAGAAGTGGATTCTACGAAACAATTTTTGTTTCCGGGACCAACAAACTTACGGACTTGACATTTCGTTCATTTAACCATGAACTAAATCATGAAGTTGTTAATTGTAAATTCAATTTGGTAACAGTAGTGTGATCGTTTCAATGTAATTACGTCGGTGTTCGAAGTGTTTGTATTTACTCGTTTTGCTTCGAAAATAAATCGAAGGGAACGTTGCGAGTTTCTCTGTTCGTTTTGGAATAGCTTCGCCGATGGAATGAGATACTGAGACGCCACTTTCGCAACGCAGTTGCATCGGAAGATGCATCCTGCACGCGCTATTTCGAGAGTCGAAGACCCAGTTGCATCTCGCGTCCCTCGGCTACGGAACCGGCGAACCTTCGCGAAGAAATTCGATATCGAATTGTATCGGGCCCTCGGAGGCGCGATGCGTCTTCTCGAATCTCCCGCGCCAACCCATTCGAACCGATCCGGGCAAATAGAAACACAAACTTTATCGTACCAATCGTATCCAATTCTGGTTCTTCAGTTGTTCAATATTGGACATTCATTCTCTATCGTTTCTACTCCTCCGATTACGCATGAAATTGTTTAACGGATACAGTCCCCGAAAGTTGTAGAGAGTTTCTTTTTCATACAGCTTCTACAAAGTAATTTTGACTTCCCCAACCGGTAAACTTACGGACTTGAATTTTTCTCCATTTTACTCGGAAAGAATCGCTCTGGACGCCAACATTTTTCTTTCAACCTTGACGTGGTCGTGTCGACAGCACAAAATTGCAAATGATGCGGGTAGGTGGTTGCGCAGTCAGGCGATTGTCCGACCTTCCCGAGGCTGAGCGCGCGCGAAGCAAAAGAATTCTGAGGCGATACCCCGGCGAGAGTATCCTTGGCCGTGATCTACGAGTGGACCAATGATGTCGCGTCACCGAGTTATTTTAATATCAAAGACACTATTAATAGCACGCGACCCGATAGAGCCTCGTAGAAGAATGCTCTTTGCAGGTCAGCGAAGTACATCGGAGAGGAGCGCGGCTCGCTCCCTCGTGAATTCGAGGCTGTCCCGTTCTCGTTCGATCCGTCTAACGTTCGGAACCCCGCCATTCAATCCTCCAGCTGGAATTCTTTCGCCTTTTAAAACCCCGGCTGCCAACTCGCCTGATTGCTTGTCCCGTTGTCTCGAGGCTTGTCCCGCCGGCTATATTGTAAATAAAACAGCCACGCTCGAATTTGTACGACCGCCAAACTCTTGGTACAATCTTTTATTCGAAATCAGAAAATCTCAATTCACCGATCGACACCGTACAATTCTTTTCTCTCTGTTGGTACAGTAAATTCTCTATAGCCGCAAACGCCTCGGGGGGATTTGTTTGCATCTATCGATCTTGGTCCTACTTTTTTCGAGCTTCAAAGGCCGAGCCGAACGTAGAGAAGGACAGCGCGTGTAACGCGAGACCACGCGCGGGCGACTGCGACTCTCCGCGTCTCTTTCTTTCATATACGCTGTCCTTCCTTGCGTTCGAAACTCTCATCGTCAATTAAACCACTAAATTCAGGTCATATTATATCGTGTTTGGTATCATTTTGCATTAGAAAAATGCCAGGAATATGTTGGTGAAAGTCCCATGAAAAAATAATGGAAAATAAAGAAGATAGAACTTTGGTATAACGTTATGATGACTCACGGGCGTTTGAACTGTGCCGACGACTGCGACTCTCCGCGTCGCGTTAGTAGTGGTTCACACCGATATATCGAGCCGAGATCAGTGTATTGAGTTGGAGGGGATATTTTATTTGCGACTATTGTACACGCCCTGTTTGCGACTATAGAGAATTTACTGTACCATGATTTTGCAATTAAATAAAAAAAACAGTGGTGGAAAGGGGGCAGTCCTTTGCGTCTGAAATAAACGAAATTTCAAGTCTCTCAGTTTACCGGTTATGGAAATAAACATTATTTTGTGAATCTTGTGGACATGCAAACAAACTATACTGCCGCAAACTGTACTCGCAACACGCGGTCATTCCGTTACAGTACAAGGGAGTGGGGATACAGTTCCCGGGATTGCACGGTGACATTCGTTCTTATCTGTAGCCGGTGCGCAACGATTCCACACGGCCTCCTCTCCCGGATCCTCCACACTCTACGGCTACGAGAGGAGAGAGAGAGAGACGTGGTCTCGCGCGCGACTTGGCATTCAGCCTTGTTCTATGAACTAGGTCGAGGCGCGCGCGATGCATCGACAGAGAGAGTGTTCCCCGTGGCCGCTTATCTACGGTCCTCCTCCTTCCGCCATCCTAGCCTCTGTCGACCACTGTTCCACCACCTCCCTCGCTCGTGTCTCACTTTTCAATTTAATCGTTCGTTACCCCCTCGCACACCGGCTACATTTTTAATACCATTTTTTCTGCTGCTGCAATTTCATGTATTTCTCTGTTAACTCTTCGCAGAGTCGCGCTTCACGAAACAATTTTCAGTTCGGTAGCCGGTAAACTGACGAAATTGTTTTTAAAATTGACACAGTGGTAGCAGGTCCACGAAATAACAAGATAAACCCAGCTCTGTTGTCCGCCAATCTCCCGTTCGTTCCCGCTAATGTCCTCGATGAAAGTCTCTTTAGTTCTCCTCGTCGAATCGCTCTCTTTCGTGGTGATGCCGCGCCGGTATCAATGGCGAGAGAGAATCCCTGCTCGACGGACCGAACGATTTTCGATAACTCTGATCGGAACAGAACGATCGCGCGGAGAAATCGAGCGGCTTATCCCCTCGAAATTGCAACTTTGTTTCGACGGGGATTTTTCAAGCTCTGGTTGTTGCAGTTGACCCAATTCGATCATATTATCTTCTTTCCCGATCTTCTCCGAATTTAAAAGTGAACGATTCAATTGATATACATCTTTGTCATTCATTTTTAATCGTCTATTGCTGGGAAATATTCCAAAACCCGTCGCGACGTCCAAGACCACAAAAGCTTCCAATTCGCCATTCCAAAAGAATTGTCAATTTCCCTCGAATCATCCCTATCGATCTCCCCAAACCCCTCCCCAGCATCCCCCGCAACAGGAATCAGTTTTCAACATACTCTATCTCGTGGAGTAGTTGCTTTCAATCCTTCGAAACCCCTTCATTAATGCTCCTCCATTTTGATCTCGCTTCCTCTATCCCCGCCACACCTAAACCCCCCTCCTCCTAGGCTCTTCCATCAGTTCGCAACCGCATTCAGCTCATTTTCGCTCACGCATTCCGATATTCGTCTTTTCATCGCCGCAGACGTATTCGCCGTCGACAGCGTCGTCGGCGTCGTCTCTGCCCTAGTTGCAACGCGCATGCACGTGCAGCCACGGAATAACCGGAGAGAAATCGATTTCCCGCCCTTTCTCTCTCTCTCTCTCTCTCTCACTCACCGCCCCTCTTTTCTCACCCTCGCACCACCCCTTCATCCCCTCCCTGCACCCCATTCGCCTAACAAATGACTACGCTTCCATGGTTCCGCGCGCAAGCGCCACTCGTCGATTTTCTAGCCGGAAAATCGTGAGAGACCCGCTTTTCTACGCGCGTGCAATTTTCCGCGATTTTCCACGGGACGCGACCAGACCAGACGCGGCGTGGTTAGGTTAGGTTTACTCGAAATCCACGACGCGACGCCATGATGCTAATGGCTGTCACGTGACTCGAGGAATAATGAACGCGGGCGGAGGGGAAACAATGAGAATGGAACGTGATGGGTCGAGGGTTCCGTTGTTTGGGATTTAGGTGTGTTTTGAATATAGTTTCGGCGCCCATGTTAGCTGAGATTGATACCACGTGGTCCCGTATCAGTAGGACTTCTGAAACAATGAAAATGGAAAATTATGGACTAGGAGTGGGATGGTTAAATTTATTCGAGACATAAATGATTGAATGGTAGTTTAGTCATTTTCGCGAGGACCCATTGTAGCACAGGTTTCTTTTTTCTCGTGCTGGGTTTTCCATCGTGCAGGCTATAGAACAAGGGTACTGGTGTCGGGAACTTTCTTTTTACTTTCGGCTCGTCGGAGTTGATGGCGGTTGTCGGGAACATCGGAGACATCGATCGAGGCTCTCTCTCTCTCTTTCTCTCTCTCTCTCTTTCTTTCTCTTTCTCTCTCTTGAGGTTTAAAAGGAGCTGTGAACGTTACAGGCTGACTTCGCTCGATAGACTCAGCCAGAGACAAAGCGAAGATCCCGAGTCAGCAGACCGAGTCGCGAGTCTTCTCGATGATACCGAGGGAACATCACTCAGCAGTTTCTCTTAAAACTCTTCTACAATCTTCCTAAACATTCTCTGGTAACAATCATCCTTCGATTTTCCTTGCCTTCTTCACTTTTGAACCAATCCCCAACAAGTTCGCCAAAAACTTGAATCACAGTTTCTGATTCAAGCAAAGGATTACCGTTTTCACCACTGTTTTTATCTTAATCGCGAAGTCATTGGATCGGCAAGAAAAAAAAACTAAAATAATGTGAAACAATTAGCGTTCATTCATCGTAGTCTATTGCTTAATTAAAGTAGAAAGTTCGCGTCATGAATAATCCATTGCATGCACCGAGAGACCTGTCTTCTTACCACCAGACTAAAATATTAAAGTTTCATTTTCTCGATAAGAAAAAATTGTTAAATGTTTTTCATCGGAATTATTTTCGGTGTTCCGATCGTATCGATCGGTTGAAATGATCAGTGCCATTCGGAGAACCGATACTTCTTCCCCCAGTAGTTCCATTACCGTAACAAGATTTATGGAATTAATTAATTAGCGAGGCCATTCATAATCCGGGGTGTCAAGTTGAATTTTAATTAATGCGTTTCCATGTCCCAAGAACAAGGCGTCGTTTCCATAAACAATTCTTTACCATTCTTCCGCCGTTATCAATTAGCCCGGTCTCCTCGTATCTCTCGTTGATGATGATTTCTCGTTTCAGTAATAACTGCTCCAGATGATCGCTATCTGCGTCGAAAGAATGGGTCATTACCATCTGACGATTGCGTCCCGACGAGAGCATAGTCTTTCCGAAACAATTAACCAGATGAAAAAGCAACAGTGGGAACCCTAAAACACGCCAGCGACAGAAAGAATTTTTAAGTAATCGCTGCTTCATAGCAATTCGCCTTCGACTAAGCTAAACTTTGCCGAATGTCTCCGAGGCTTCGTTTAATTAAAATCAATAGGCTTCGTCGTCTCTCTGAACACAATGAGCACATATTGGAATTATGTTTCGAGGATGGTGCACACTCTAACGACATTCATATCTGCAATGCATAATAACATTTTCTAATCCCAACTCCCACGGTTGTTCCCGATTTCAATTCGCGAACGGACCGGCGGCGGCGCAGCGTTAATTACCGAGCAAGCGGTGTTGAATGGGAAACAGACACCACGAAAACGAGAGAGAAAAAAATGTTTTTTCCATTCAATTAAAATTTTTTCGCCACATTCCCAGTCTGGCCGCGTCTCTTTCGCACGAGGCCCCCCCCCCTCTTTTTATTATCTCTCTGTGCCTTTTTATAACTCTTTTGTATTTAGTTAATTTTTTATAAAACCCTTACCTGACGTTTTTACGAATAAAATGATATCCGACACCACGGCGTTTGGATCGTATTGATTATAGTCAGAAAAATCTGACCAACGTGTTGGTAAAATAAATATCATGTTGTTTAATGTCCAAAGATTCAGGCAATTGAATTTTTCCGCAAATACTTGCGTTTTCTTTCGCGCGGCAAGAATGCTCCGCGCGCAGTTGGGGACAGCATCGTCGCCTGTAATTTGAAATTCTAAATAATAAATTCCTACAGCCTTGATTCAAATGGATTGGAAACGCGGCTACGTTTCTTTCGATGATCGCGCGTCGTCGTCGCGGGCTGTCCAGGCCGGCAAGTGGGTCAGCAGACGGTGAACGCGCGTTAACTATGATTGTGGAAGCGTCACGCCGCTCATTTCGAACAATGTCGATCCCTATCGATTCCTCAAAACGTGTATCGGCTGTCTGGGAAAAGCGGACGCGACCCAGTTCTTCGCTGGCGACTTCACGACCGCGTGAAATTGAAGACACTCGACTACATCGAGAGGCTAGACCGAAGTCAGACGAGTCTATCGAGTTCATGGGACATTGCGCTGCTCTTCCCAATCAGCCAGAAACAAACAAACGTCTCTTTGTATCTCTATCACCAAAGTGACGTTTTCCCCTGATGAACCATTTCTTTTCGAAATTATTCTGCACAGTGCACTGGGAGCTCCGTTTGCTCGACGCTACGGGCGTCTCTCCAGGTAAAATGTTTGCCACGGTTCAACAAGTGTTCCGCGAACGAGCTCGATTCGTTAAAGCGTCTGGTTTACGTGGATCTGACCTGGATGCAAGATTCATCGGCGCTCGGACAGGCCAGTTGATTTTTCCAGTGCACCCGTCGATGATCCCGACTATCGTTGACCCCGATCCGTGCCACCGAGGTCGAGATTATCGCCTCGACACGCGATTCCCACCTCCTCGTGTTCACAACGACGACGGTCATTATGTAATTGTCACGGCGCGGCGGTCAGACGTTGAAAAGAAACCCCCGTTTATCGCGGCCCCGGCCTGCAGCGAAATTTCAATTCCCTCGCTCTATCTCGGCAGCCTTGGGACCATCAGACGATGACACGATGCTTCTTTCGAGTTGCACGGTGCACTTCGGGCGACCGACACAATGGGACAATGGGCCACATGAGCTGGCATGTGTTGGAGGATATATGCGAAACTCGTCTACACCTTCCTAGGATTCTCTCATTGTTTGCTGTTAATCAAGGTCTGCTGATTTTTCCTCGGACTTCAAGTTTACATATTATGTTTAAAATATTTTTCACGCAGACGTATCGTCGATTATCTTTTAATCAAACTACATATTGGCTAGGCAAGAAAGTAATTTTGGTAGTTTAAGGTGAAACAGAACTTTCATGAATAAGATATTTTCCCTTTTGTTGGACGATCTTTTGCCGAAAAGAGTAGTACAGAAGAAAATATGTTGTTGATTAAAGTTCATCGCTTGAATAAAGAAATTCGCTTTTATTTCATCTTAAAATACGGAAATTACTTTCTTGCCGATCCCAATATTACCGACGTGGTGCTGACATTTTGCTGATTCAAACATTTCTATATAATTTAGCCCCCCATGTAACTCTTTAAAAATTAAATAGCATTCTTTTAAACTAATTTTTACAAACGCTTTTTTCAGTATTGCAAGAGGTATTTCTAAGCTGAAGAACTTGCCCGTATTTTGTTTGATCTCACAACTTTTTACGGCCATGGGAACTTGGCGCCAGTTTACAGGATGTTTTTGCTGGGTTTTGTTATCTCGAAGCAACGGTCTAAAAACCCGGCGTTCATAGTACATATTCTGCGCACGTGATCGGAGTAGCACGTTTCCCGGGTCGGCGCGGCGCGGCGTCGAGCGAGAAGATGCAATGGGAGGCGTCGCGTCGCGACGCTTTTGCAGTATTCCGCAGCCGGGAATCCGAGGTCTGGCCTCCGCGAGAGTATCTAACCCAGACCTAACACGGTCCAAGCCGTGAGGGAAACTTGAGACGGTCGTCGGCTGTGTGCTAGTGGCAGTGGTTGCGGCGCCGGTGTTGGTGCCGCTGCAGGATCGATCTGATGGCCTAGTTACCAGGAGAGAGTGAGACCGGCCGGTGCGACGAGCGCCGTGTACTCTCCAGACCCGCATACAGGGTGGGGCGGAAGTGACGATCCCGACTGCGAAAGGGTTGACTGCTCGCGGAACCGACCCGCTAATTAATTAAACAGTCATTCGAATTGCTGGACGCCTAACTTCGCGAAGAGCCTCTTGGTTCGAACGTATCCCGTTTCACGTTGGTTCGCAGCTCGAGCGATTACGCTTCTCGGGTATTTTCTTAGGAAGTTCAATTTTTCGGATTTTCTATCGGGATTTTGTTTAATGAAAAACTCAGTCGAAAATGTAAAAGAATTTTGTGAACGAACGTGAAGATTAAGCAAATACAATCTGGTGCACGTTCGAGGGATTTTTCAGCTTGATTTATATTCGAAACTTCATACGAAAAATTTCATTTTCCACATGTTCGCTTCAGTTTTCCACAGTAGAATGGGCTACCACTCGATTCTCCTATGAAATATAGTGTTATTTAGTTCCAATCGTGTATCATGAATTTACAAACACGTTTCTCTCGAAAAAACGAAACCCCGTTTGAAAAAAATTCATTCTACGCTTCTGAATTGAGTTTTTTCCAGGTGGATTCGGTTAACAGTCGATTCGATCACGAATACAGTGGAATACCTAGTATATTATACTTCCGCTCCACCCTATAGAACCATAGCGGCCTTCATGGGTGCGCTTGGAGGCGTGGTGGTTGGACAGAGCAGAGTCCCGACGCGACGTGGAAAACGTTGCAGGGTGGGTGGTGTTGATCGGAGGTTATAACCGGGATGCGAACCCTGGAGCGAGGACAGGCATTGACCTACATGTCCTCTCTGCTTTCTCCATCCTTGTTGGACCACCTCATCCCTCTATCTTTACACACTGTCCCTCTAATTGCACCGTATACAGTAAAAGCTCCTTCGTTGTCCAAAGGCCGGGGGTTTGAGCGGACAACGACCGTGCCCGGACACTATTTTTGATTTATGACTGCGTCTTTAGCGAAACGGCTAGTTAAATGACAAAGAAAACAATTCGCAATCAAAAACAGTCAACTGTTTGGCTTTAAAATACTCCTTATTTCTGTCCCCTTTTGTCCTGGGACATCCTCTCGTTGACAGGCAGTGGAGTGGGTAGGCACTGGACAACGATCGTGCCCACGATTCGGGACAACGAAGGAGCGATTACTGTAGTCTCTATCGAGTGCCCTCTTATTTTTGCCTTGGGTGGTAAAGTTAGGGGTGAGGCTAGTTTTAAAAATAGAAGGGGTTAAACGTGGACTGTACTCTAACCTGAAACACAGAAAATATTATTCTACCCTCAATCATAAATTCCTATATTTATATTTAAAATTAATTATGAGTGGTGGGGGGTAAGCCACGCCCAGGAACGTCGCTCGGCTCGCGTGACAAATCTCATGAAAAATTCTCTCGATGATCTCCTCGGTGATCCCCAACCGATTATCTCGCAGTTTCCAAACGACCAATTTTCTCAGCGACTCGCCGGGAGGCTCGGTCGCTCGACAACGTTCTCCATCGTTCTGTTCGTTCGCTCGAAGATCCTATCTAAAACGGAACGGGCTTCAAGGGCGTCGTTCGCCGCGTCTCCTGCATCCTCGAGCAGTTCCTGCCGGGTTCACGGCTCGTCTGGGAGGGAGCTGGGGGTTGCTGGGAGGGATTTGTTGCTCGGAGGTCGCAGCCGGGATCCGCATCCTAGAGCTAGGCCAGGCATTGACCTAGATGTCCCGCGAGCTGCTCCACAGTTTTACGACAGCTCGGTTTTATGCTGGCCGAGGCACATCAACGACAAACCCCCGCCATTTTTCGCCAACTTGTAATCATTTTTTTTTTTCGTTTATCGCCCTCTTCGAAATTTTATCACATCGTAATTTTTATTATTCTCATTTCTGGAGATTTTGGTGAAACGTGGAGAGGAGGTGAGAAGAGCGTAAGCCTCGCGAGAATCGAGAATTTTCCGAAATTCAAAATGGTTTTTGCGGTATTTTTTTTACGGGAAACGGCGCACTCTGGAGGAAACCTGGAAACGTGGGGTCGGCGGAGAAGAGGATTGTCTGGCAGGGGCGGTTTATTGATCGACCCTGGGTATCAACGACTCGGTTAGTTGTCCAGCTTGTCGGGAAAAATTCTGTTCAACTGAATTTCACAAACATTCTGATCGAACTTTTACCACCAGCACGAAATTTGACATTGAATCATGTCTTCGGCGCTGATATTTATCATATTTTCGTAACATCTTTACCGAAAAGAAATGACACCACTATCTTTGAAGTTATCTGGATTCCATGCGAGTATCTACAGGAATTTAACGAGACGATAAGTGGTTAAACGCGTGTGTAGTACACGCTCGTTTCTGGAGGCATTGTGTGTCGCGGATGAAGGTTGAACGGCGTGTGTCGATTTCGGAAAACACGAGAGGCGGGTGTCGATTCTGTCGGCCCGTATAATTTCCCGTAGTTGCGACGACGCGGCGCGTTGATAACAGGTTGCACGAAAACCGGCGGAGAGTGGTCTGGGTTAGGCGAATGTGCACGTGTCACGGCAGCATGCGGACGGACGCATAATTCCCGGGCCTGCTCGGGCCGCGCGTGACATTTTTCGCCAACGTTTCGCCAGCCGCGATTCTTATCGGCGAAATTCACCCGCTAAACACGCTTCCTATCTGGCAAACCGTATACCGGCGATCCCCGAGACCAGCTATAGTGTTACACCGTTGCGAAGCTATTTTCGATTGCTGCACTCTGCTTCTGGGAAGAACATTTTACTTTCGTTGGATTGGATAGGATCTGCCGGTACATGTATTAATCCAACGAGCACGTTAACGATTTTTATTTCATTAGAAATACGTCGGAGGGACGTTGTTTTTTCTGGAAAATTCGATGAAACCGCGCGTCTCCTTTCCTTCGCAGCGCGAGAGCGGACGGTGAAACACCGTGGCCGGTATCGAGCCGGATATTATCACGGATATTGAATGCATGTCGGCCGTGGACGTGCGCGTCGAATCTGGAATCGAACACGGCTGAATTACCCGTCGAATTTTCCTCCGCGGTCCGATGACAGCCGGTGCGGTGACGCCGCTGTTTTCCGACGGAAAATTATGTATCAACAGGTAGTCGGGGTAGGAGGAGGCGCGGTTTTTGTCGCATTAGCGCCATTAAATCCGACCGAATATCGGCCGTGTAAACAGCCGACGTGAATCTCCTATCCGCGAGATCGATAATTGACAGTGTTGTCGCCGGTTGACACCGCGAAACCAGGTTGTCGTCCCAACGAATCTGTACTCGATATCCTCGCAAAACCATTGGAACGCGAACCTGCTAAAATTCTTGTCCATCGGTTTTTCAAGCTGAAATGTTCGAGGTGAAACCACTCCTTTCAGATTAATTTATCTCGTTTATCCCGAACTTCATAAACCAGGTTGTCGTCCCAACGAATCTGTACTCGATATCCTCGCAAAACCATTGGAACGCGAACCTGCTAAAATTCTTGTCCATCGGTTTTTCAAGCTGAAACGTTCGAGGTGAAACCACTCCTTTCAGATTAAGGAAATCCTCATTTACCCCCAACTTCATACAACCTCCAGAAACCACATCCGACCAAAGAAGAATACAGTAAATTCTCTATAGTCGCAAGCAGGGCGTGTACGATAGTCGCAAATAAAATATCCCCTCCAACTCAATACACTGATCTCGGCTCGGTATATCGGTGTGAACCACTACTAACGCGACGCGGAGAGTCGCAGTCGTCGGCACAGTTCAAACGCCCGTGAGTCATCATAACGTTATACCAAAATTCTATCTTCTTTATTTTCCATTATTTTTTCATGGGACTTTCACCAACATATTCCTGGCATTTTTCTAATGCAAAATGATACCAAACACGATATAATATGAACTGAATTTAGTGGTTTAATTGACGATGAGAGTTTCGAACGCAAGGAAAGACAGCGTATATGAAAGAATGAAAGTGGTCTCGCGTTACACGCGCTGTCCTTCTCTACGTTCGGCTCGGCCTTTGAAGCTTGACAAAAGTAGGACCAAGATCGATAGATGCAAACAAATCTCCCCCGAGGCGTTTGCGGCTATAGAGAATTTACTGTAAATAAAACACAAACCGACCCCTTAGAATTTCGCATACTCCTCAAGCTCGTATTGAAAAGATCCTGTTCGGCAATTGTAGAGGGCAGCTCGTGTAATATTTTGTCACGGTATAATTTTTAGTAGAATCTGATGTGTATACAATTATAATGTCACTCGGGGTGATCTCGACGAGTCGTCCACCTCGTATACGGTAGCAAGTCCAGAACGAGAAATAGCTTCGCAAAGGGAAGAGGCGAACCCAGCGTGGGGTGGGTCAGGGTTAGTGTCGAAGGTTATGCTCTCTATCTCCCTACTCAGGACCCCCATGGGTTGCAGAGGCACGGGGGAAGGGATGTAGACGCCAGGCCAGTTGGATCGATATTCCACTGGCAGAGCTAAACTCGCACTGCTTTCATCGTACCCCTTTGCCTCAGCTTCGCGTCGCTTCGCCTCGTTTTCACCCCAACTTTCGGAAGTTACTACCCCCGTTACCGATCTCGTCCCACGAGGCTCGCCTGCGGTTCCATCGAATTTGCATGGCACAGCGTTGTGCTCCATGAATCGAATGGGGTCCTCGAGCTAAGGGGGTTGCAAACTGGATTTTTAAGGGATGCTACACACTACGGAGAAACGGCTTGCGTTCTCCAATGGAATGCTGCTTTCAACCCCTGATGTGCATCCTTAAGACCCCACCTCTTTTGGAAAAAATAGTAAAGAAATAAAATGGGAACGGTTGGCTGGTTCGAAGGGTTGTAACAAAATCGAAAGTATTATTTTTATTTTGTTCGACTCGTTTAGACTGTTTTCAAACCGCCACTCTTTTTGGAAACATTGACAGAATTCAAGAATTCAGACAACCACCGCTCGTTGACGAAAGTTGAGATTAATTTTTATAAATATCTGATTTGCTTTTATCTTTCAGAATCTAGAGTTTATTGGATTGATGTGATATTACGTGACGTTTTCTATTTTAATATGCGAAGTAGAGTAACAAGTGGGTTTATCGGTTGAACAATCGTGTGCGGGACAAGATGAGGAAGTAGTGGAACGGTGCTGACCTTCCTGGCCGGAAGTAGCTATCGTGAAAACGCTATTTCATTCATCCTCGACGCCCATCACGAGTCTCTGACACCAGAAATAGACCCCCCCCTTTGATTTGATAAAACGAACGGTTGAATGAATTTTACCGTTCTATTATTACGAGTGCGAGCTCGCGATCTTACTACGCTATGCTTGTACATTCGTTTATCTCTTCGAAACAGTTTGTCAAAGTTTATCGAGGTCAGGTTAAATTGAAGCTTGTTTTTTATAGATTTTTTATAGTTATGTCTCAGAGCGTTAAATTACCGAAGTACAGTAAGTCCTCGACTCAGGCGAATTCTTAGAAGCGAATCAGAAAACCGCTTACCGTACCGGCTGCATCGGATGCGAGTACTCTCTTGTAATGAAAGTTACAGGATCTCCAAACTTGCGTGTTTTAGATTTCCGAGTTTTTGCCGGCTAGAATGGGCATTTGTTTGACTGTGCGCAGGTGCGAACCCGTTCGAAACCAGGCATCCCGACGCCAGCTAAGTGTTGTGCGTTGTCGGAGCGTGGTTCTTGCGATACGCGCGTTATCCTGGCGGTCTACACGGCCGATGGAGCAAAAAGATAGCGCCGGAAGAAAGCTCGGCTGAATCTCGCCGGCTCGGCGCGGCATTCTTTCACTGTTGGCCGCGCGGTCCGGGAAAAAGGGGGAATTCCAGGCAACGATGAAAGCCGATTGGTAGGAGGAGTCATCAACGTGCGGTTTAGACAGTCAATGGCGGCGGTAATGCGCCGGGAGAAACGAATCCAATCTAATGTGGGACTCGAGCACAATGCAATTGCTTGAAACACGGGAGATCAGCTGGCTGGCACGACTGTTTGACGAAAGGAACGCGGGAATTCCATAGACGCCGCTGCTCAATGTGAGAAAACGTCTTGTTCGAGCCTCGGTCAAATATGAAACATCGTAACAGCTCCTTCAGCTGGTTTGGATATTGTTTGAAACATTTTAAATAATTATTTTTTCATCGAACCATCGTTAACGCATTCCTGACATTTTTCTGATTGAAAAGACTCCAAACACGACACCATTCGGAGCTCATTTGGTGAGTATTCGCATAATCGAGGTTCTACTGAAACGTGGACTACGCGAGCTAATAAACTCCGAATGTTTTCATGTTTGGGCTCATTCTAATCGGGAAAATGTCGCGAATACGATGATGACGGTTTTACGAGAAAAAATTGATTATTTCGTTATTGTGTCTTTAAATTGACTTGGAGGATTTTTACTGTAGCGTTTGGTACATATCTGGGCAAATAAGATGATACGGAGTCCTAATTTTGCAAAGTATGTTATACGACGATGCCGAAGCCTGTAAAGAGCACATGTCCGCTATCAGAATGCATCGGCCGGAGGCGGTCAATTAAAAAGCCGGTTCTCAAGGCGCCGATTTAGCCTTGGGCCGAGGCAAAGGAAATTTCGAGGCCCGTTCTCGAAAGCTCCGCGTCAGCAGGAGGCCTCAGGATCCTCTTATCCCGTGGATCGATCTATCGATCCTCCTCTTCTCTGCCCGCGCCCCTCCCTGTCCTTCCCACTTGGTGCAATCAAGACCGTGCCGCTGAAAACGGCGATTTATTAATCACCGGCCAGGCTCTGTTGTCATCTCGAACACGCACGGTCAACTTCTGACAATGGCGGGCCGTGTGTCATCGGCAGAGCCCGAGGTAATCGATTGGCGGTCCTCGGGCTGCGGTGCCTGGGTCTGTTTTCACCCTGGGCATCAAACTCGCCGTTTAATCGTGCCCGCTTTCTGACGATTACATTAGTAAGGTCGCTCGGAAATTCATTTCGTCATTTCGAGCAGCCATCTTCATTCCTATTGGTTCGGTAAAATGGTTTCCAGTCCTCTTTACCGCGTTGAACGTTTAATTTGAATTGCAGGAAGAGATTAGAAAATGTACAGATTCTTTTTCGAATAGAAATGAGAGAAATCTGGTAAGATGGATGGCCAAATAAAAATAAATTAGTTGAAGCAATTCATTTGGATACCCTATTCCGGAGAAGCTGGCCAAGCCGGTAGATCATTCCCCCTGGAATTTGCAATCCTAGAGCCAGGGGGCTAAACAAAAGAAGTTCAGGGGCCCCGGGTAGGCTCTGTGTAGAAGGGGTTTCGGTGTGCAGAAACGCGTCGGCCAGCTCAGTGTTCTTTTTGGGGCCAGCGGTGAGTGTAGCTGCGTAGAAAGTCGCGGGCCCGGTCGGGTCTGGCTCGGTTGTCCCACCATAACAGACCGTTTCAAGGCCCGACGCGACGTGACTGATGGAGGGAGACCCGTGCCGCAGTTTCGGCAACTGCGTCACGCAACGCGGCCGCTCGCTTGCGATTCGCGAGTCCCACAAACTCCACCCGAGTGCTTCCCCTCTCTCTCTCTCTCTCTCTCTCCCTCGCTTTCACGCTTGCAGATTCCGTTCGGCGTCCTCGTTCGTCAAAGGAACCCATTGAATCCCTTAAATTCGTTAGACTACATCTTTTCGACAGCCTCTCGTGGCTGTTGACGGTGACAGTCGGATCTTTTTCATATTTAGCAACGCTGTGCTGACTGTGAGGAGCTGCCTTTGTGTTTTGTAGTCAGTGGAACATGAGTGGGCGGTGTGTAGTCTAGTGGGCTAGTGGTCTGTTGACTGGAGTCGCTAGAATTTGAGCTCTGTCAGGGCCTTGTGTTTGGTGACAGTGACAGTGGCCAGGTGCGAGCTGACCTTTCGGGGCCTTCGTCAAGATGTGTTGATAGTTTCAGGCAATGTGAAACCGATGGTGTCTCGGGTCGTTGCTAGGATAGGCGGTTAGCGATTGAGCACTCGAGATTCTTTGTGCCAGACTGTACTGGAGTTCCTGCCAGCTTATCATTTCTTAACCTCGTTGTGTTCTTTTGTTTTTACCTTGCTGACCTTGTTAGCATACCCAGTGTAAACATTTTCTCCGATCGCTATTAGTCGTTAAAATCGCTACATGTATAGTGACTTCGAATCCTTCCTAGTTCTAGAATACTTGTTTCTCTAACTAAGTGGTTCTCTAAGTTTGTGTGAGTGAAAAGATTAAAGTGTAGAAGAATAGTGTCTTTTGTGCTGGAGAGGATCGAAGGATTTCCCCGTAGCAGGGCTGCCAACGCGTGCCCCATAAGGTTACTATGAGTTTCCATATTCTTTTTCAGGACTCGCGCGTGACACAAAAGAAGATAGATTGAGATTTGTTTGTCCCGACGGAAATAGTGAACTGAGAGTAACATCAATCACCAAGAAAATGCAATTGCCACTTTCATCCGACAGTCTTAACCTCGTTTGACAAACGACGAGTGAATTGGCGCCCATCTTTTACGTAACTAACAGTCACTTTCACTGGCTGTCGCCGATAAAAACGCGTTCTACAATAGCCGAGCATCCTATCAATTTGCAATTGCATTGTTCCAGGCCGGGGGCCTCTTCTAAACGTCAGCTCTACCTTGTTGCGAGCGTGTTCTTTCTCAACTACTTAATTTGCACGTTGAGTAGGTTTGGAGAACCGTTCGTGCAACCACATTTGACCGTATCGTCTTCGTTGACACTAAAAGCAAGCAACAGAAAATTGATTTAACATCGTAACAATCGTTCGGAGTAAAGTAATATGTATGCACCATTAAAAATGAAATAAAATGAGTAGAAACTTGGTGGAACCTGCCACGCTCGAACAAGTTTGAACGACGTTCGATGTTCAGGACCAATCGAAGAATAAATAAAAAAATCTTCGTCTTCGAGATTGCGGAGAATTAAAGTTGGAGCGAAGGTGTATCGCTGCGGTCGGAAATTGCTACACTCGGTCGTCGGATTCACCTTGTCGCGAGCGTCGAGGAAGTTTTACTAGCCGGGTGCGTGTTTCGGACGACAGAAAGTTTCGATCGGGAGACTATCCAGGGAACTCCCGTTTCATCGGTCGCTGTTCGCCCGACCGTTGAAGCGTGTCATTACTCGAGATTTCTCCACGCGGACGGAAATTGCGTGGCGCATCGACCTGCAGTCGTCGTTCCCGACCGATTCTGTCCCCCGGGTGCAACGTCTGTGACGAAATGCGTCGTGATTTTTCGAAAAACATTTTTCCGTCTCCTGGCAACCACCGTGTACAAACTGAACCGACTCTTATTAACCCTGTACCTGGCTATGGCCGGGTCTACTCTGATCCAGAGTGACCCAGACACGAGTGAAGATAAGACAATTATCTCTGCACGACTAGAACAAAATTTCTAATGGTTACCGTTCGGCGGAATGCGAAAGCTTATCTTCGTTCAGAGACACCAGCTCTCAACGATAGCTTATCAAGATCAGTCGAAGCGTGCACTGAACCCGAATCACACCTAACCTCACTTCCATCGATCATCAAAGTACAAACCTAAGAAATCTAAAGCTCGCATCCCTACTGACGCTAACCACCGATATTTTCTGTTGCAGATACCTCAAGCAAGGCAACATAGAAACCAGCAGCCGAGGTTCGAGGCGGTGTCAAGATGCGGTAGACGAAGACATGTGCCTGGACCACTTGGAGGCTGACGACACCTGTGACCTAGCCAGGTGATAGAACCCAAACCATAGTAAGAGACCTGGCCCGAAACTGGTCCTGAACTGGTCTAGAACCCGAGGGCGAACGTCTTATAGAAGAGTTAGCTTTGAAAGCACCAACGCTGGACTTTGAGGTTAAGGCCCAGGAGGAGCCTACGCTCTGGCAAGACAAAGGGGTCAGGCGGGAGCGTGTTCAGTGTTGAGGAATAGCTACCCTAGAGCTCTGGGTAGGAGGATAGAGGGAGCTAGAGGAAGGGTGATCAGAGGTTAGCAGAAGGAGCCGTCACGGTGGCGAGCTTAGTGAGCGGGAACGTAGCGGTGCGTTACGATGAGGCGTCGGAAGTGGTTAACACCGGGGGTGTCGTGTTGGCAGCCACTCCCAGGCTAGAGGCAGCGGACCCAGCCACGTCCAGCATGGACACCAGCGACTCCAGCATGGACACGACCAACGGCACCATCGCATCCGTGGTGGCTGGAGCCGCGTCCTTGACGCTGGCCAAGGCTGAGTCCCCGGAACACCTGGCTGGCACCTCGACGATGCCGTCGTCGGTCTTCGGACCGGTTACAGCCGCTGCCAGACTGTTCGCCGGCATTGCCAGCAGCAATAAGACGAAACGACCCGACGACTGGCTGTCCACAAACAGTCCAGGATCCCCTAGCGGCCCGCTACAAAACCAGCATGTTGTCTACACCACGCCTCAGCAACAGCTCACTGAAACGCCGCAACAACAACAACAACAACAACAACAACCCCCACTGGCACACTCCAGCCCCCTGGCCCACCAACAGCAACAGCAACCAACCAGCAGCAACGGGTACGCCAGCCCCATGAGCACCAGCAGCTACGATCCCTACAGTCCCAACAGTAAGATAGGTAAGTCACTTGAATGGTTTTCTCGTAAGGAAACACTGAAATCGAAATAGTCGGGACGGGCAGATTTTTTGCAACTCTATCACTCGGTAGAAATTTTTGATCTCTTTTATACAAGGTGGTCCACACACACCACCTAAATGAAACCACCTAAATATCTCCTTTATTTGGAGACAGGGTCATTTTGTCCGGAGTTTTCGTATAGTCCAGTTGACGTTAAAATGCATTCGGAGATATTAATAACACGACACAGTTTCACGGTGGTACCGGAGGTGGAATTTAACAAATTTTGGCTCGCGACTGTGGTGGGGATAAGATTTTTTAGTCGCCGATTGAAAACGTGCCTTCGCACCGATGCGTCACGCGAGAGCGGTGCAGTATGGCAGTAGTGCAAGCAATCACTTGCATTGACGGAAGTGGACACGAGAGACAAAGGGGGCGGGCAGAGCGGAGGGGAGTGGGGGGTTGCGTGAGAGGAGAACGTCGCCGGTGACGTCACGTCCGGTTACTCGTCGACGTTCCACTCTCTTTTTCTCGCCGACGATGCGACCGGAGAAAGAAACGCGATCGCGCGCTGAATTTCTAATCGGTCGCGTTGTCTCACGTCCTCAGCGTTTTTATCGGTTTAATTAATACCCTTATCGTTATCTCGGATACCCATTTCAACGTCGGGCTACTCGAAACGAAACAGAAAAAAATGTTGATGTTTTCATTACATGGACAGAACCCGGTAGACTACTTCCTGAACAATTTTCTGTTGCTGTCAGTCGACTGTACGTTTATTTCCTATTCACGGCGAGCGAATAAACCGAAAGCCATCGGCTCCGACCGATTTAAAAATAGGATTAGTGTTATACTATTCCGCTCGGCGGCATGCATTAATTGGCTCGTTTCGTTACAAAGGGTGCGCAACTTTTTCTCTCCCTCGTTCCCGTGTCGCGTGTCGCGCGTGTACGCGCGCGCGATTATTGTTGTATTGGTCGAAACTATCGATTGACGACGCTAATAACTTTCCTCCGCGACCCGACGCCTATCGTTTCACTCTCTTTTTCGCCGAGACGCCGCTTGCCCCGAGAGCAAATCATTCTTTTTCTCTCCTCGGCTGCTTCTTCATTCATGAGTCGCGTGTGCCACCCTCCCGTTCGTTCGAATTCCTCAAATTCCCCGTCGTATTATTATCGTCAGACCTTGAACCCTTGTGCATATACCACGTACAACGATTTCCCTAAAAAACTACAGCAGACATACTCAACATACTTCTTTGATCTATATATTTTTTTTCATATATTCGTGAAATTACGTCCGTAAATAATCATTTTTGATTGATCACGGAGAATTAACGAGTACATAACGCCATATAAGAAAGTAATCTTGGCTTTCACGTGACGTCCAAGTGTCCGCCCGCGGGAAAAATAATGATATCAAATTACGCGCCCTTCCATGCCATTTAACTTTCGTTCGAAGCATTTTTTAGTATCGTCAATGGTTCGGAAGGTATTCAGGTGTGGAAGAAGTGGGAAAATGGCAAAAATGGTAAACTCGTCTGGTTTCCCACGTTCGCGGGAACATCAATTGCGAAACAGATTCCACCATCGAAGGGGTTTTGAAGGGGTTTTTAAGCGGTTTTCGGCGCGATATGGGTGTTTTGTGTGCGAGCCGCCGATTGAACCCGCATGACTATAATGGGC
Source organism: Lasioglossum calceatum (assembly GCA_963966675.1). Taxonomy (NCBI): domain Eukaryota; kingdom Metazoa; phylum Arthropoda; class Insecta; order Hymenoptera; family Halictidae; genus Lasioglossum; species Lasioglossum calceatum. The sequence continues at coordinate 2,847,178 of OZ016548.1, forward strand.
ACGCGAAGATAACACCCGGGAAAAGTTCGTGCCATTACCATAATGTGCGCGTTTCGACAGCCGACGCCGTTTCGAGGCCTCGTTTCCATGTTATTCCCGTTTCCGGTGAACGAGCTGCAATTATTTGGCTCGTGGCAACGAAAATGAACAAACTAGAAAACAGCTATTTCTATTCAAGCTTAACATTCAAACCAGACCAATGATTGCACGTTAAATAATAGAACAGTACACATTTTTATGCGAAATGAACAGTGTACAAAATTTGTAGTACCCATCTTGGCTTTGTCATTATGACGATTATCTTGAAATTTTTACTTCGGCCGGATACGCGAGTTTTACGCGATGGTTTTTCGAAAAACGTTGTCGTTATTTTGCTCGGAGGATTTTTGCTGGTCGAGTAAGTTTCCGACGCAGCGGCATTTCCCCCTTTTTTTTCCACGGCCCCGGCGCGTCTGAGAACGCATCGTGGATTTTCCGACGGTAATAGCGGGTGGTGCTGTGAATTGCAGCAGGATGCAGATACGGCCTTGAGTGGCGGTGCACGAACGTGTGCGTGCCCGATGCGCACGGTTCGCGTGACCGGCTAACTCACACACCGGGGGCACCTAACTCACACACTGTGTATGTAATACGGCGCGGAGTGGCACGCTGTGCAGCACAGAGCACGTGTGTGCACCAGTGCAGCCGTGCACTCTGTGCAACGATCCCCACGCCACACGCACGAGCCCAACACTGCTAGACACCAGAGCCTAGCCTGCAACGTTCATAATTGCTTGAACAGCTCAGCATTACGGGGACCAGCCGGCCGACAAAAGCCTCGAAAAATACAATTTTCCGTTTATTTTTAACAGTGAAAGACCTGACCGAAAAATTCGAGAAAATTCTGATGCGATGGTTCATCCATTATTTCGCTACCGTGAAAGCCTGAAAACGACAGCCGTTGAATGCTTAATGATATCTGGACATTTTCGAATTTTTCCGGAAAAAATCGGATCAATTTCGATTTTCGTTGTTGCATCCCCTCTGATCGATACACGGGGTAGAAATTTCGCACAAAATGTGTTCTTTGTTCACGAGCTTAAAAAACGAGAGAAGTGGTGCGAGGACGTTCGCAGTTTTTTCGCGGAAAAGAACCCGTCGACCGACGGCCAATTAAATGGTCCAGCGCGTGTATGCGTGTCGGCGAGAGTCGGAATAATAATAATTATATGGGCCAGCGGGAGCGGGCGCGTGGGAGGGACCTGATATATTGTCATTAACCTCGTGCCATCATCTCTGTTTCACGCGGCGGGCACACGACGCGACGGGCAAGTTCGTGCGACGAGTGCATTTACGTAACTGTTGCGTTAATCCGTCGAGCGAATCGATATCACGCGACGAGGAACGTCGAGTATCAATGTACCAGACCTGCTGCCTCGTATTCTATTTCAAATCCGACGATTTTCCACGACTTTTCGCCGTTCGATTATCGCCGAACCGAGCCTCGTTTCCACGAGCTCGCTAATTGTTCGGGGAACGGAGGTCGCCGGATAAACGATGCGATCAATATTTCAAATGTGTTTATCTCTTCAGCAAGCAATGCAGTTGCTTTGGGAAACTGCTCTCGACGAAGCACAGTAAAAGCTCCTTCGTTGTCCAAAGGCCGGGGGTTTGAGCGGACAACGACCGTGCCCGGACACTATTTTTGATTTATGACTGCGTCTTTAGTGAAACGGCTAGTTAAATGACAAAGAAAAGCATTCGCAATCAAAAAAAGTCAACTGTTTGGCTTTAAAAAACTGCTTATTCCCTTGCCATATTCCTTTCCTATTGTTCTCCGTTCTGCGCGGGTCTAGACAGTCCCAGTGTTACCATATTTTTCTCTCGCCAGGCCCCTTACCCTTCCGCCTCTCGCCACGCCACGCACCGTATCTCGTCTTTGCACTCTTCCCACTAACGATGACGTACGGTCGCGTGAGCCTCCCACTCTTCCCACTAGTTGCTGACGCGACCGTACGCCAGCGTGTCGCCACTGTCGCCGGCGTTAGTGGGAAGAGTGCAAAGACGAGATACGGTGCGTGGCGAGGCGAGAGGCGGAAGGGTAAGGGGCCTGGCGAGAGAAAAATATGGTAACACTGGACAGTCCTGGGACACATCTGGCGACCAGATCCACGCAGGCCTAATCCTCTCGTTGACAGGCAGTGGAGTGGGTGGGCACTGGACAACGATCGTGCCCACGATTCAGGACCAGTGTTACCATATTTTTCTCTCGCCAGGCCCCTTACCCTTCCGCCTCTCGCCACGCCACGCACCGTACCTCGTCTTTGCACTCTTCCCACTAACGCCGGCGACAGTGGCGACACGCTGGTGTATGGTCGCGTCAGCTACTAGTGGGAAGAGTGGGAGGCTCGCGCGACCGTACGTCAGCGTTAGTGGGAAGAGTGCAAAGACGAGATGCGGTGCGTGGCGTGGCGAGAGGCGGAAGGGTAAGGGGTTTGGCGAGAGAAAAATATGGTAACACTGTTCAGGACAACGAAGGAGCGATTACTGTATTGGCTTCGATTATTCGGCTAGAAATGTTTTCGAAGTAAACAGCAAGTAATGTCTAGATTAATTAATTTCGCCTCAGACTGTAGCAGTATTTGAATTACCAAAGGTCAATGTTTATGCGATTATTTCGTGTGTTTGCAACGCACATGGCTGCGGGGATTGGCGTATGCAAATGAATGTTTGAAGTTGACACTGTATCGTGTGCAGGATGAAGTATCGTTGCATGCTGCACCTGGTCAGAATGTTATCGGAGAGAGACACTGTTATACTTCGCGATTTTAATATTCCACCACCGAATCTGTAAATGTTCAGTTCATGGACTAATTGAATTATTATCCTCGAGTAACGTATGGTGGGCTTCAAACAGACCTGGAGCTATAGGTGATAGTAATCAGGAGATCGTGGACCCACCGTTTGTACAGTATCACGAATTAATTAGCACTGTTTACTGGCTCTATTGATAGGGCAATACCGGATCCTGCACGTAACAGTTCGCAACAATTTAATAGCAATATTCTGATGGAAAAGGAGTTGGTCTAGCTGCCCAACCAGACCGACAGAGCTGGTTATTGATTTTTTAGAAGGCGACGGTAGAGTTCGGTAGCGGCCAAGACAGAGTAACGAAAGAGGCCTGGACAAAGACGAGATTAAACGCATTCATGGTTGTCGAACAACTTGTTCAACTACTTGCGAAACTTGTTTCTAGGTCTACGTAGTCCTAACCGTGGTTTAGGGTTGGCTAACCTATAGAACACCTTGACAATTAGCTTGCCTAAACCACTGCTGAGAACATACTGAAAAATCAGGAAGGTGGGGATGGAAGTATCATCGATTTGCAGAAAGAAAATTGTTGCCTTCCTACTCAGGCCAGCAATCGTCGACTGTTATAGCAATTACAAAGAACGCACTCCGCGTCACCATGTAATCAGTCCACTTAGGCTGATGCAGAGGTTATATTGAGTCTGCTGACTGCTGATACACTCTATCATACCTTTCTTAAACGAATGATTCGGAGTGTGACTCTTCTCGGTTGGACCTAGCAAAGAGCTTGGGCTCGGATCAAATCCTCTTCCTCGACTGAATGACCTTGTAAAGTGCTGCTAGCTCACATCTTTACCTATTGTTTAAAGTGCAGGGAGGTAAAATGCTTTATGCACTGTCTCCTGGGCCAGCCCGAGCCCAGGAAGTGTGGACCCCAATCAGTAACAGGTGTTGTTTCTGTGGTCCTTCCTATCCGTTGGCCCACCGTCCGGAACTTCCATCGGACTACACCTCGAAGAACCCAATCTAAACCTCGCACCATCCTCAAGGTAAAACTTAGAGGTCAGATCCTAGATCTTAAACGAAAACAATGCTCCCTAAATTGCCTCTTCTAATTGTTGACAGACGAAGAATGCACGTCGATGGCGAGCACCGTAGCGCCGGCAAACATAACGTCGATGTGCAACGTGACTGAGGATAACACAGAGACGTTCTATACTTATCACGGTTCAGTTATCAGCCGCTTATCAGGCGAGACAGGCGGAGGAGGCGACTCTGCGCTTCGGTCGGCAAACACGACTCCTCTCTGTTCCTCTCGTGCACCTTTCCTCCGCATATTTTTATCGTCCTCTTCCTCGCTCTATTACGTAACCCGTCTTGCGCATCGCTTCCTCGGGTTTTCTTATTTCTCGCATGAAAGCGAAACTCGCCCGAGGTTGTTTGTTGCCTGGAGAGGTGAAGTATCTATCTCTCTCTCTCTCGCTTGCTCTGGGCAATCCATTAAAATTCATCGAACTCAATCTGTCCACGAACGTTGCAGCTAACGTTCGTGCGATTTTATTCGTTTCGTGGAGGAATCGTTTCGACGAATTTTCGTTCGGAGAAATCATGCTGATAGAGGTCTCGGGAAAATAGAGAAACGGGGACTTATCGGTTGCCCGAGAGCGAGAGGCGTTGATGTAGGTCGTCGGTACATAATCAGTCAGTCGCTCCGCTTATCGGAGACGCTATCGGCGTATCATCTGTGCGGGATGTGCCTGACCCACATCGCAAGGTTCGCGCAACCGGTCGAAATTGCGAGAATTTTTCCCGAATGACTCATTGCCTGTGTTTTCCTCCTCTATGCGCGGCTCGTCCGTACGTCTGGATAGTGTAGGTTAGGTCCACAATAGACGCAGTCTTCGAGCTAAACTTAGCAGTGAGCCGTTCTGGTCGATCTCCAGTTCAGGCATCGCAATTCTAGCTACGTCTCTCGGTAGGCAAGCTTTAGCTCTGGAAGTTGTGGAACCAGCAACCCGGACAGCTGGGTCCCAGTAGCTCTGAAATCTTCGTCTTCGTGCAGATCGGGTTTATTGGATAGCCAAGTGTTGGTCTACCTCCTCACCAGGTGGCTCCAGAATCGATAAGATCTTCCTGGTACCTAAATTCTAGCCGAGTCTAGCTACCACCATCGATTCCACCGATGGATTTTTGCATGTCGGGTACTCGCAACGGCGCAAAATCGCTCACCGGTCGTTTCTCAGAGCGATACCAGGCCTGGCAACTAGTTTTGCAGCGGGGAACTTGGCCTATCGCCTCCCCGAAGTGCCTACTTCCGGAAGCGACCGGGCCTCGCGTGTTTCCACGTAAACACACTTGGAAATCAGGCGATGTAGTTGCACCGTCGAGCGAGAGAGGGTAGGACGTTTCATTCTTCAAGATATCGATCGGCTTGCAACCATGATTTACAACGAAAACGGCGGTCCCGTGACTGATAGTTGTTCTCAAGCCCACCGGACGATAAGTCCGGATAAGACGATAATGGGGTAGAGAGCCTGGCCTTGACGCGCGCTCGATATATTCCCGTAGAAAATAATAGTAACCGATGCAAATTGTTCGGTTCGATGTATGGCGGTAACATGAACGAATTTTCCGAAGTCGATGACCAATCGTAGGCTGGCTAATTTAGGTCGCATGGTATCAGTCACGCGGTTTTCGAGGTGCGGGTACCAGGACGTACTTCGCCATACATTGCCTTTTCCCTTATCGCGATCCGCCTTATCGTTGGCGAGATAACAGCTACCCGTGCTCACGACCTGTCCAGGTAACTCAAACTGCACGTTGCACTTTCATTATTTGCGAATTCTGATCGCTCGATCCAGTTTCAACTTGATTTTTAATGTGCCGGCCAATCTTGCCGTTAGATGGACGTTATCTTGGCCAGAGTCCAGTCCTGGTGGCTTAGATCTGGTTAAAATATAGACCAGGGTACGCTGGCTTTTAGATGAATCTTAGTTAAGTGAAATTCACATTGGCCGGCTGGTGTTTAGCTAAACTTCAGTCTAGTCGGACAATTATAAGGTAATTTTTTTGCTAAACTTCGGCCGAAGTAGTCAATTGTTAGGTTAAGTCCACTTCGGCTAGTCGAGGATTAGCTGGACGATTCCAGGTGGCTTCAATCTACTTTAAGTAGCTGGGTTGTACTCGACCTTCAGTTCAAAGTATCGGGTTAAACCCACTCTTTGGGTAACTAATTTTCAGCTAAACTTCAATCCAGTGACTTCAGTCAAGTGAAGTCCAGCATGGGTGTCTGGGTTCTAACTTCAGTTGAAGTAGTTAACTATTCACTGAAGTCCATTCGGAATACTTATACCGACCAGCCTCCGTAGAACTTCAACTACGTCCTAGATTTCGAATAAGAAAGTTGATAAAGAAAATGGCGAGACCACAGCTGGGAAATCGTAAACTCAAGGGAAAAGTACAGTGCGGTGCGTAAGGATATAAAGTAGCCTAACTCTCGATGGAGGATGTGGCGCCATCTCCCAGCAATCTCTCAAAAGAAACTGATGTCTTGTAACAACGAGAGACGGCGCCACGGTTACTCTTCGCAGGCCTGAAAATCGAGCGATGCCGCAAAATTCTGCGGAACGTGCACGAAATTGTGATTCATAGCTGATAAAGTGCAACGACTGCACGTTAGTCATCTTTAAAGAACAGATCCACGATTCCAGGTAAAATATTCCCGGCACATAATATTTGCATGTCATTTTTATTGAACGGCGATCAATGGCCCCTGATATCGACCTGGGAATTTCTAACCTAAGGCAGTGGACTAATTTAAATGCAATTAACTCGACGAATTGTTTCCGTTTGTCTCAGCTATTCGCTCGTAAATAGTCGAATTTTTAAAAATAGCTTTATCTGACGGAGTATTGCAAAAATAAGCGAGGAACTTTGTAAACAGCCGGCAAAACATTTCGCGCGAAAAAATGAGGTTATCGATAACGCGTATTTTTCAACCGCCTTATCGGTCATCGATTTCGTGTAGAGTCAATGACTGATTACTCCCTCTGTCACCTTTAAGTCTTATTCTTACTTATTGAAACTTATCACCTGTAATACGAAAATCAATTACGTAAAAATATACCGAGTGGCGCAGCAATTATTATATCAAATTAATAAAAATACATACACACAATTCTTGATAACCTATTAGTATCGAAAATAAATAATCTTAATAATCGATAGATACGGAGAGCTTATTTAACGATCGAGTTTCGTTCCTTGTGAGGGCCAATCGAATTGTTCGTGATAAATCGGTCGGAATATTCGGGACCAAAAAATCGACGTGTTCGATTCGCGGGTTTATTCAGCTGACTTTTTGCGGCTACTCGAGCAACTCTAATGATTTGAAATGGGAAGACGCGTCCTCGGTTTACGAGGACAGGAGAACGCTAGCAAGGAATGGCGATTACTTGGCGCACTCGTTCGACCAGTTTTTACTGTCCGCTTTGGTCCGCTTCGCGGATTCACCAGGAGCTCTCGACTAGCAATACTGAACATACAGAAAGTCCATTTTTGCAACATTTAAATGAAAATTCGTTGTGTACGTTTTACACTAAAGTAGGCCAACTAAGTTTTATGTTTGTCTAGTTTTTCTTTCGTTTAAGAAAACACTTGTATGCAGTACCGTGTGCGCGATTGTGGACAAATGTTGTAGTGCATGCGGTAGATACCTTAGGTTCAAGGTTCCTTTATTTTAAGTGATAGGAGTATTGCACACCTTTCGCACTGTTTTCCATATTTATCTCTACTTTGTACTTTCGTCGCTAGATACCTTAGAAATTGTTTCTGCATTAACACCGTGTAAAAATGTGACCGTGTTTAGTTCTCGTGTGCATCCTTGTGCCGAATGTTACGCTTCTTTAAGAAACGAGAGTAAAGCAAAGAAGTGTAGCGAAAATGATTGATACACTACAGTGTCGTGGATAATTTCTGTGGCCACACAAGTACCTCGAATTAGATTCAATTAATTAACTGTTCATCGAGAAGTTGCATCATCTTCAGCACAGCTATTTCAGAGTGTAGCGTTTATAGAGTTGATCTTTGGGGTTCGGTACATTTAGACACATAGTAGATCCTAGTTATTACCTAGTAGATTCGTTATGTCATCTGAGCTTTAAGTTGAACAACTTTGTTGCAAGACTAGTGAAGTTCTGTGAACGAGACCCTGTTCAAAGTAAACAACTGAGACACGGTGCAGCATACCGAAATGACCTAAGATGGACTAAGTAGAAGTTGCTGCAACTTTGTGAAACTTCGAACTATAGTGAGTTTGTGACTTGTGCCTAAGCGAGCTGAATGATCCGCTGGAGCAAATATCAAACATCAGGTAATTTTCAATAGTTTGCGTACTTTTAAAACATTTTAATGAATTTCTCTGTAAAAGCTGTTTCATATTCAATCGACGCATCCCATAAATGCCGCGCAAACCGAGACGTACGATGAGACGCCATCTCTGAGCGATTTCTTAAACCAGATACACTGTATCCCATAATAACGGTAGATGGCGCCAGAATTTCTTCAGACGGTTTTTGAAATTCTTACAAAGTTGCAAAACGCGCACGAAATTGTGAATCATTGGTCGAGTGCAACGTCTGTGGATTAGTCAGCTTGAAAGAATGCAAATGCGATATCCAGGAAAATATCAGCGTACATAATATTCGCATATCATTTTGCAGCGATCAATGGCCGGAGTGTCTTCGACCTAACCAAATAGCAATTACAATAAACTTATAAACACCGAGCTAGACACGGCCTGTACAAACTCGTAAATTACAAGCTTACGAATATTCCAAAATACTTGTAATTGTAATAGATTCAAGTTTCTCGAAGTTGCTAACGTTCGCGTGTAGAAACGAGGCGAACACCGTTCGAGGAGAGACTTTACTCTGTTTTTTTTTCCCCGAGGGTGTCTAATGGTTTGGAATGGGATGAGAGGCGTCCTCGGTTTACGAGGACAGGAGAACGCTAGCAAGGAATGGCGTATACTTGGCGCACTCGCTCGACCAGTTTTTACCGTCCATGGTGGACTCGCGGATTCAGTGGCAGCATCACCATACTGAACTTTCATTCCTCCATGGTGTCCGAAGGGTTTCACCCCTTCGCCCTACCACGAAACAAATAACACACCGCTTGGTCCCCTTCGATACACCTTACACAGGGAGCCTTTGTGCTGCTCTACCTTATTGTGCCATAGCAATCCCTAGCGTGCCTGCACTACGCTGCCAATCAATTGTCAGCCACCCATCTGGCCATCGGTGTCGCTAGCAAGCACTCGAAAAGTAACCGGTGAACGTCTTAAATTTTCATCGCGCTTTTAAATGTCCGCTGAAACGAAACAAACCGCCAGTAAGCGAAGAATGATGAACCGGAACGCATCATTAGACGCTAAACAAATTATCCTGGCGGTCGATGAAATTCTACTCTTTCGTAACGATGGTAGCTGCGCGCAGGAACGCGCCGGGTTGCATAATAAACTCTGAAAAAGTAGCGACGAGCATAAATTCATCAAATGCCGTTTTACAGCTCGTCCTCTTAGGCCCGTGACTTTATGGCCGTCGTTCGAACGTCTCCATCTATCAAATGCGTTTCGTTGGACTGCCTCTGAGAACTCTTGCGTTACGACATTCGAGATCAGGATAAATCCAGAGACTCTAACGGCGTCGATTATGGTCGCGCGCGCTCGTGTGTTTCCCTGCGTACCGGAGTCGTCACACGATCGCCTAAGTCCTTGAGTGCTTCCGCCTCCTCTCTTTTTTTTTCTAGCTTCGTCCCTCCGACATTCACCGTTGCGAACTCGCTTGGCTGCGAACCTCGCTGGACTAACTTCGCTAACTGTTTGCCGGTGGATTAGCTTACTCCGCGTCCGCTGCAACGAAATGCAGATGAAGCAAGGTCCTGACCGCGGCTCCTGAACCATGGTTCCAGACGTAACAGTATCCTCGAAACTAGGGGGGTCTGGTACAAGGCACCAGCGTTGTTGCACTCGAGGAGAGTGCAAGGCGAGCGTGTGGCATCAGCGATGCATGGTGCCACGTAACTGCCACAGGGTAGACGGTTCTGCTTGGCAACTCGAGAGAGAGGGAGAGAGAGGAGAGGGCCTGCCAGGCCAGTTAGACCGGCGGAAAAGGAGGAACGAGGTTGCAGCTAGAGGAGAAGGTTGAGGTCTGAGTTCGAGGCCAGCTTCCTCACTTTCCCACACTCGCGCCGCCACGCCGCAGCCGCGTATTACGTGTGGCTCGCGTAATGCTCTCTGTACTCGCAGGCTCACCTACATTCCTGACTCAAAAGCGGCCGCGCACCCACACTACCGCGCCGCTATGCAGATTCCGACAATTCTTCGTCCTCCCGAGACTTTTGGTCTCGCGGTAAACCGGGTCACTTTCGACCTGGACCTTCTCTTTCATCCGGACTCCTCCATCGTCACGAGAATCTCAGTTTAGGGGGTTGGTTCTCTTATTATGTTTAACCCTCATCCGTCCCTCATTTCACGAACTGAATCTGTCCCTCGGTGTCAAATTGACACAGTGATACAAAAAATCGATAAAATAACAAGTCAAACAGTTACCGTTCGATGTTTTTTTCCTCGAAATTGATGAGTTAACATTTACATTTTAGGTTTCCGCAGTTATCGCTGAGAGCTCACAAGATGATCCCTGGCAGGAATGCGGTGACGTAGGCAAGAATGCGCGCCCGATTGGTTAGCTTGGAAGGAGCGCGCCTTCCATTGGCCGAAGCTGTCACACAAAACAATAGACCCCTCTTGCCTCTGTGCCCCCTAGGGGATCATCTTGTCAGCACTCAACAGTACATGTTTCGCATTAAAAAAATAAAAGTCACCAAGTTTCGAACGAATTTACCTACGAATAACAGAACAGTGTAACTTATTTCGGGAAAACTGTATCAAATTGACACGAGGGACGGATGAGGGTTAAGGAAATATGTTGTACCCGGTTTCGCCGCTGCGTAACGGTGGCGAACGCGTGAGAAATCGGCCGCGAAGTGGAGGCAGTCCGGCTGAATCCATCGTGTTCCAAAGATTCGCACGATAAGTGTCGTAGAACTGCGCGATACCGTACCGCACTGGATCCTGGACTGCCATTTTCCTGGCAGTACCGGAGCTGCATTCCTCGGTGGTCGTGTGAAAACCTCCGATTTGCCCTTGGTTATTACGTCGGGCACAAAACGAAACAGATCGGATCGCTCGGAACTGGCGAATCTCTTTCCACTGGGAAACGTTTTACAGACGCGTGACGATTGTTCTTAACTCGCACGATAAATGCGAAGACTTTGGGAACGAAATCCATTCGCGACATTTTTCCGAATTGTTGGGACGTAAATCAGCGATTCGTCCTGAATGGACAGCCGGTAATAGACGCCTATCAGTTTCTACGGTGTCACGAGACACGCTGGAAACACGAGAACGACGCCATTGTCCGGCGTGCGAGTCGTTTAGGACGAAATCCTGCTGGTCAACGGTCAATGTCAGCGGAAGGAACGAGAAATCGCCGGGGACAATGTTCCGCTTCAAGGACACCTACTCTTTGCTCGAGGGAGAGAGAGATAGGCGAATGCGAAATCGAGACACGCTCCAAGCGAAATTCGGCAAACAGAGCCAAAAACTATCAACAAACTACACCGACCATTTTTCAAAAAATTGCATCTGCACGAATTAAACATTTCTCTTGGATCCTGAACAACGCACAAACACGTCCTGAAAAATTTATTTTAACGAGCTATGCTTTTCCATAATGAACGACTTACAGCCATGGGAACACTTCGGATGACCCATTCAGCTAAAGAATTCTCGGAAAAGTTGCGGAATACCAATTCCACGAGCATGTTCGCGTTAATTTCACGTCTCCCTATGTTCACAAGTAGTTGCGAACTCCCAAGGAACCGCTGGCTGCTCAGGCTGCTTAAGAAAAACGCAATTAGCTGCTCTTGTACCGCGACCACACGCTGGTGTTTGCTGTTACGCCAGGTTTCGCTCGCGACAGTGAACCGATTCGTGGGAATAGAAGCGGTGAGGCCGCTTTCAAGACGGTTTCCCCTCGCCTAGGTATTTCCGGAACGGGGATCTCGCGAACACCCAGGTCCGAAGGTGTTAAATTGTCCTCCAGACGTCGTGCGGCCATTTTTTCTCCGACTCAAGGCTGATTTTCACGTTCTTACGAAGCTTTTTGTGGTTTATCAAGCAGTAAGGAGAAACGTGATCTCTGCGAATTTATTTCTAAGAAATCTGTGAACATTTTGCAACGAAACTTTTTGCATCTGAAACGGTACAGTTTCGGTCAGTTCTCTTGAATTTTTTGATTCGCGAACAGCGACGATTGCGAACGACGTAATCATTTTATCGGGAGTGCTTGTCTCGTTTGTTTTCGAAGTATGTATGTACATAGTAGGTCGTCCCTTAACTCGTGACATTTCGAACACTTTTCTGGGCTCGCTTTCGTCAAACGTGCACCCTTCTGACGCAGATGCTGCATTCTGCACCCTGCAACCTTTCGCTGAACGCGTCTGGAATCCTTGATTCGCGTCACGATTGGCCTTTACACTTGACCGGTTAGGTTGATGACTTGATTGACAAACGGCAGTGCGTCAATAGAAGCCGGGGGTAACCGCGGCTCAAAACGCTCCCCGGCTTATTATAAACATCAGAGAGTGTACGATCAAGGTGCACCGGTCGCGTTATTAATAGCACGTGATAATAAACAAACCGAACGAGTGTTTCCCTCTCGAGAAATTTTCGAATTTCGCTCCATTGCCCTCGAGTGATCGTTCATAAGAAATCTGCAAAAATCTGTTACTTTTGATTCTTTTTAAAAGATCACGGTTTCTCTCGAGGTACCCATCCCTCGCAACTGCCGCGATAAATGCTGAAGCGCGATCGATGTCGAAGAAGTTTCGGGTCTTCGAGCCAAATCGAAGAGTGTAATGGACCCGTAGCAGGGTCGAGGGTAACCGCAGGCGTGGCGGGAGGTCGACCAGAGCTTGGGAAAGGGAAATATATCGATAACTATGACCCAGTTATCCCAGTTTCCCGGGATATCGCGGCGCGCAGCAGTCTGACGCCACTGTAACAACTTCTATCAACAATGCGTGATTTTCCTCTCGCGCGATCATCGTTTCAACCTTCCAGAACATTCTTGCTAAATCAAAATCATTTGCAAAACGTCGTCTAATTGCTGCAAAACACGTTAAACGCGGCGAGAAAACGGAAACCTGCTGTAAAGACAGGTATCGAAGGTCGGTCGAGCAAAAACTGACAGATGAAAATAATCCTAATGCAGATCATGCGTCCTTCGGCGAGAAAATGCGAGGACTCGGCGGCTTGGCTCTGCCCACGTTGCTCTTTTTCCATCTCCCATGTCGCGCCGAGGGAATACAATTTTTATCCCATCAACGATTCTTCCGTCGCCCTCCAAAAAATTGATGAAATGAAAATTCCGAAAAAATAACTCGCCCACGCGAGATAGTAATTGTTGCAGGAGACTTGATTGAATTAGTTTCGAGTTCTGCGTTTCTGATTGCGTCTCGGCCGTGTTTCATGGCGACGCCGAATGCGCAGGGTGTCGGGTCAGGGTCGTGGGTGTCCTTGGAGCCCGTTGGAAACTGGGTTACGCACGTTCCACCATGGAGTCGTGCTCCAGCCTTCGAAATTTCCTCGAGCCAACGGAAAGCCTGGATCCGCAGGCGTCCATTATGCTTCCAGGTGGAAAAGAAACCTGCCTCGGCTACTGGATGTCTCGCTAATGGTCACCTTAAATCAAGTCGATCCCAGAAATGCCTCGTTAAACCGAGATCCACCAAAGATCGTGCGCGGAAGGTATAATTCAATCGGTCGAAGATAAATGAAGAATTTAGCGGCGCAGCTTAACGACTCGACCCCGATAAACTCTGCGAGTCTCTTCGCCCACCTACGGGTGGACAAAGTGGATTTGATCGGGGCTTCGAAGTATGCTGTTTTAGAAATAAATTCGCAAAGAGATCAGCGTTGCGCCGAGCGTTCTTCGGCGAGCCAGTGTACGTCGATCCTCGGCCGGACCTCGGGTAAAACGGTGAAATGGTGTCTATAACTGGAATCGGAGCAAAAATACAGTAGGCTAGATTTAGAAAGTCCCCAAGAGCCATCGGAAATTGCCTTTGAGTAGCATTAGCCGCGCTAATAGTTCCAGCGAAGCGTGGTCCTTTCGCTGTCGTCACGGCTCGGGTATTAACGTGTTGCTTTCGTCACCGGTGCCCTATTTTCCCTATTTCCCGCCGTGGAAACTGCGAGCCTGTCGTGAAGTATGCAACCTTGACCCGATCTGCGCGATCTCCCGCCGCCGGCACGCGTCACGGATGGCCTTTACGCGTGACGTGTTAGGTCAGTGATGCTTCTAATGCCCCAGCTCTTCTCCCCTTTCTTCGCCCCTTTCCGATACTCTGTTCTGTTACAACCACCAGCCATCAATCTGCACAGAACACCGTTCTATCGAGTCACCCAACTGTCCAGGAGCTGGTCAATTGGGTTGGGCTACTGGGCCCCTGGTGGGCGGGGCTTAAACATCTCTTGGATCGATCATAATCAGCATGGGCTGTGTAATCTATTAAAAACACATGCTGCTAGCGAGTCGATCAGAATTATACGCCGTTTTAAAAGCAGGATAGAGTGAGCGGAGCTTGGTGTCCCAATGGATTTCTAAAGATTAACCCTTAGCACTCGAATGGCGACGTACCATTATTCAAAATATTGTTTACGTTATCAAATATTAATAATTACTAAACATCGAGGTATTGCATGGGATGCTCACCAATTTGATATCCATCAAATTTAAAATGTCATAGAGAGTGGAAATATTATTATGGAAATATTCTTGGTTGGAAGAAATTTTTAATTTTCGAGTTTATGTATCTCCGAGTGCAAAATAATGATCAATAAAACATCCATTGCCCAAATACCCAAAATTGTACTGTATTTAGTAAACAGAGTCTCGAGATTAACGAGTGATCGATTTTTTGTAAATGACCTGTCAGCGAATGAAATGGATTATTAGGTTAGGTAATGAATGTTTACATAATCTCGATTACAATTTACCAGCAAGAGCCCGAGTCACAGTGTAATATGTACATAGTTAGTCCGTACGGTTTAATGAGTGGTTTTTTGTTCCGATTACGGCGTTAATAGCGTAGCAATCGTTTTTCTCCGCGCTTAGGGCCAATGACCATGACCTGACCTGACCCAATCACTCTTCTGACCGCCATTCCGCTCTATCTTTCGTTCAGTGCGCAGGTCAGCATTACTTTTCTACGATCGGCTCCTTTCGCGTCTCCGCGATATCGAGCTGGGAAAACTTTCCTTCTTACGCCGCCAATGTGTATCCGCGCGAATAAACAAACTGAAATACTTATTTTTGTAAACATTCATATCATCGAATTCTATATTTATAAAATACATTGTAGAGACAAACATGTTCGCGTAACGCTCGCAATCTTGAATTGATAAAAATCAATCGATAAAAGTACGTAGAGAAAAGATTTCGAAGTAAAATGAAGATGTAATAATTGTTTAAATCGCTCGGCCGAGGAAATGAACTAACAAAGCGGTCCTCATAAGGAAACAATTAACGAAACGTTGGAAATTGTCGTCGAGAGCGGTCGTTAGAAAGCCATTGCGGTTTTTTTGCAAGCGGGAAAATACGAACGGAGGGAAAACAAGAGAGAACGGTTTCCAGGAAACGACGTGACTAATAGAATTATTATTCCGTGATTACCGAGAGCCGGGCCTCGTATAAACAATCTCCGTGGGCCGATTGATAATCATTACTTTTATTCGAATACCACCGGCCACCGGGGTCCGGTTTGTTATTGTCGTGGCCGGTACATAATAATGTCTTGTTCAACGATAATTATTTATCGGCTGTGATATAATAATCGCGAAAGGATACCTCGCTAAAAATAACACGGTGCGCCGCGCCGGTCGCAGTTGTCTCGTGAGCCTGTTATTAAGCGCGATAAAAATGGGCGGGAAAAATGTCGTACGAAAGTGGGGGGAAGCGAACGAAAAAAAAAATATATCCTCGAGGTTCGATCACGTCATCGTGTGACGACCTTTGAATTTTTCTTTTTGTCGTTGCACGTCAACACCTTTCGCGTCGATTAATCCTCTCACCGTCATCCCGATGAGTTTTCACCTCTTCTCCGCTTTTAGAACAATTTTTATTCGTTTATCGATCGTTCTTTATCCTGAGAGTTTTCACGAAGTTACTTCTGATGTTTGGAGAATTTCAAGTTCCGCCACATTAATTTTCACACGATTTTCTTCTCCGAGAACGAACTCGATTTCGCCGGAAGGATTTAACAGAATTTTAGTGTGGCGTTGCAGCGACTGCGTACGCCACTGTATTTTCGGCGTCCCACGCCATTTTGAAACTGCATAGGCCGCGGGATCGCGTAAATTCATCATCGCATGTAGTCGCAGTACCGTCATCTTCGGCGCCCACATTCGACCTTCGAGCCAACCGTGCAGAATTTATTCTCCGGTTGTGCTAACATTGGCGTGGAGTGTAGAGCATCGTTTTCCCCGCATTTTTTCTTCTTCTTCTTCTCTTTTCACGTTTTACAGGATGATCGATGGACTGATTTCTCTGTAACATTTTCAACGGGATCACTTTTACACTATCGACGAAGTTCGCTGGTATTCGTTGAACCGGAAGTTGAATGTGAACGAGAGGGCTAAGTGAAGTAATTATAGTCTGTGAGACTTTGGCATGAAGTGTGGGCTTGACTGATTAAAACGACGGTGTTAATGAATAGGGAAGGCGTGGATCAGGGACACTGTTCATTACGAGACTTGAGGTACAAGATAGATGTGACATTGTAAAATCTAAGGACAGTGGGTGCCGTTCTATAGTCAGCGTTGTAAAAACCGTACTTAGAACCATACTCACATGTGACCAGCTTGTCCTGAAACAATCTAACCCAACTCAAGCTGTAATCAAACTCGGCTCTGTCTATTTTCCTATTAAAATTAATTAGTAGAGTACAGAAAATTAGCAAAGTGGAATAGAAACTTTCGGAAAAGAATTGATAGTGGTACGTCACGTAGTGAACAACGCCAATTACACTGTCCAACAAATTGAAACTTTTTTTTTACCTTTCGATTCTCACGATGCGATTCTTATAGAGTTTTTCGCGCTGATTCCGAATCTGGCCTTAATTTTTCTCCTAGACGCACAGTTTTTGAGAAATTTGGGTTTGAAAAAAAAAACATATTTTTCGACTTTGAACAAAGATTGTGATGTTATTATAAAAGATATTGTATTGTTCTTTACATAAAAGGATTCTCTAGACTTTCCCGAATCCAGTGATGTGCAATAGTAATACATTATGATTGTTTAAACATGTTTAAACAATCATTAAAGACGGAGAGGCACCACTTTTGCATCGTTTTTAGCTGATATTTATTAATTTATATGAAAAAATAAGGGTCCAGCGGAAAATCGAACTACACCACGCGATAGAGCAGACTTTTATCTTGAGAAACCACCCTTTCAAGTTTAAACATGTTTAAACAATCATAATGTATTACTATTGCACATCACTGGGATTCGGGAAAGTCTCTAGAGAATCTTCTTATGTAATGAACAATACAATATCTTTTATAATAACATCACAATCTTTGTTCAAAGTCTAAAAATATGTTTTTTTTTTCAAACTCAAATTTTTCAAAAACTGTGCGTCTAGGAGAAAAATTAAGGCCAGATTCGGAATCAGCGCGAAAAACTCTATAAGAATCGCATCGTGAGAATCGAAAGGATTTTTGGCTGTTGGACCGTGTTATTCTGGGTTTAGGGTTAGGTTTAACCAGAGGAGACTTTCTCGTTGAACCTCGCTCTTTACACCAGAGTACGCGGCGCGGCGTGACGTCCTTCTTATTTACGTCATTTTTCTTCGTTTATCCTTTCTGCTTTTTATACATTATCTTTGTTATACAGGGTGAACCACGAATCGTGATCAGTTAGAAATTATCTGATCTGTTGTTGGCAGTCCGATCGAAAATGTTTTTATCAGATATAGCATGGTTTCGAGAGAGCTTTCGCGTAATTATATCAAATCTTTTTGTCAACTCTTTTCTTTCCCCACCATTTTTCAAGGCCGCCTTCAATTTCTTGCAAATATTCAATCATCAAGACGAATTCGGTATCATAACGTTAGAAAGAAAGGAAAACAATTGCTTTTCCTATTTCCTTTTTACACCAAATTTTAGTAACATGATCAACCGTAAAATTTAAATCAGGCACGGTAAACGAATGAACCAAATATTATCCAGAAACAATGAAACATCATAATATAAATTTAGAACAACTTTGTGCTCTTGTACCTGTCAAAGCGATATTCGTCGAAGCAACGATCTGGATCGGGACCAAAACCTGACAAGATAGTGGAACGTGAGGGACGTGTAGAGACGGATAAATGACAGGTCACTCGATCAACAGCTCAGCCGGTGCAGCCGCGGTGTGCACCCGGCTTAACGAGCAACGTCATCCGTCGATCGGCGATCAGGGTCGCGTATTAGCATGCTCGGGTGTGCCTTCCGCGCCCACTCCCGGCCTTGAGCGTTCTCCGTGAGAAACGAGGGATGAGGAGAGCAGCAAGAGAGAGAGAGAGAGAGAGAGATATGTCAAGGAAGGAATGCTAAACGCGGAATACAGGTCGCGCCACGCGAATCTTTCCTACATCGGCCACGTGCTCTCGATCTCGAACACTGCACACAATATCTCATACAGAGATGTACACACAAATATCAGAACAGTATAACTTATTCCTGGAAAACTGTCAAACAAGTGTAAAAGCGTTAAACAATATCCAACCTCACCTTATGCACCTTACGCGGGTGCACCAGTCGAAAATGAATTATCAGAGCTCGAATTTCGAAGGGTCCGCCCTTCGTCCGCCAGTGAAATGAAAACCCAAAGGCTCTGACACCTTCGGGTTTACCCTCTGGTTCACCTGCTGATAGCTGATCTTTTTCCCTTCTTCGATTTCACCTCGGTTTCCCTTTCTATCTCGACCTGCATCACAGGTACAGACTTTTCTTTTGCTTCTAGGACCACGAAGGGTATTGACCTGTGCCTCCCTTCGTTTTCCGTGACTTTCCGGCCGACACGAACAGTCATCCCTTTTTTTCAATCGACTTTCGGCTGCTCTATTCACGCTGAGACGAAGCTGCACATTTGATTCCTCTGTGTGTGGCGGAGAGCTGATGAATGAAACGGGAAACACGTGGGAATTGGGCTAGACATCTTAATTCAGACGGAGGGTCGACCGTTTTTCACTTTTCGACTGTTTGAATATTTTAAATATTTGATTTGGTCATTAGTAGAGACTGCGGATCTTTATGCAAAATAAATTCTCGATTATGAGAAATAGAAACTAAATTGAATGTTATTTCTTCCCTGAATGATTTTCATAGAACAGAAATAATATATTGACATCTTCGATTTTTAAAATTTTTCAACTACAGTAATCGCTCCTTCGTTGTCCTGAATCGTGGGCACGATCGTTGTCCAGTGCCTACCCACTCCACTGCCTGTCAACGAGAGGAGTGTCCCAGGACTGTCTAGACCCGCGCAGAACGGAGAACAATAGGAAAGGAATATGGCAAGGAAATAAGGAGTTTTTTAAAGCCAGACAGTTGACTGCTTTTGACTGCGAATGCTTTTCTTTGTCATTTAACTAGCCGTTTCACTAAAGACGCAGTCATAAATCAAAAATAGTGTCCGGGCACGGTCGTTGTCCGCTCAAACCCCCGGCCTTTGGACAACGAAGGTGCTTTTACTGTATTTTGAATTTTATATACTCAATTTTGCTATATAAATGCATGAAGATCCGCAGTCTAGTCATTAGCGACGGCACCATTAGAAATATGAACACGTGTAACCTTTGAAATATTTAATAGAAATAACGGGTGATAAATCATCACACGAGAATTACACAGACAATTTCACAAAAAATTCGAGGTAACAGAAAGGACCCAAGGTCCGACACAAAAAGGCGGTCCAAAATGGATTCGGCACTGTTCACGAAATTGTAAGCTTTAAACTCCTGCGGGGGACGGCGGTTAATCTAATCTCTCATGGAATGTCACGGTGGCTGTCCATTTTCCCGCAGGTATACGGGGGCCTTTCGGTTACTATGCCTCGCTGCGGGCACCACACACACTATTCAAGCGAAATTTCCGGGAGTCGTTCAACTCGGGACCGCAAAATCTGCGGAGCGGAGGCAAGAACGATTTTCTACTTTCGAAACTTTTCCGTCCGTCATTCACCCGTCGATCTTCGTTCGTTAACTTTCTGCCTAGTGCCTGCACGATTCCGCGGAGAATATGGTAATAATTAATAATTATACCTTCGTTGGATGCACGATGAAAATCTAAAGGAAAGACGAAGGATGTAATAATAGAGACAGTATCCGATTTCATTGTTTAAGTTGGTTTAAATATTGAATCGCAATAGAGATGAATATAAGAGAAATCTCTGGCGAGCTTATTCCGTATAAAATTGAGTTTTCCTACACCATTCGTAAAACATTTAAACTTGTAACAAAAACTGTATAAATTACTATTATTGCCCGGTGAGAACCACAATGGATCGCCTAACAAGCCAAGGAAATTGTTCACTGAATTCAACTCCAATAAAACAGCCCATAAAATACAAATTTGCATAAAAATTCAAGAGTCTAATTAACGCGTTCTGAATTAATGTATGCGAGGTAGCTCGAAAGTAATCTTTGTATGCCAATAAGGCGTAAACTTTCTTGAAGGACCCCGGTTCTACGAATTGGGTCCCCTCTCTGCGTTCCGATCACGTTTAGAAAGAGGCTCTTCTTCTCTATAGTACAGCACAGCGAAAGGGGAGATGGCTGACAAAACAGAAATCCGCGTGAAACGCAGCGGCGAGCGTGAGAGAAATTACCAATTAACCAGGGGAATACCTTTTACATTTTTTTTTGTATATACTAGGTACATTGTATATAGATATTTTTGCATAGATACGGTTGCAATTAACACCGGGGTCACTCTTGACCCGGCCACAGGCAACGGTCGACGGGAAACGCATTCGATTCGACGAATCGATTGTACCTGTTCTTCGGCAGCTGCATGTCTTCAGGATGCAAGACGAGACAACAGCTCGAAAAACTGACGGGAGGGGAAGCCATTTTGTTTGACAAACCTACCCCCCCCCCCTCTCTCTTAAGCCAGTCCAGTTCGACTCGTTCCCGCAATCAGCACATTTTGTTATGGTAATGGCAACGCTCGGCAAAAGCGTTTCACAAAAGTCGATGCTGTTTCGTAATTTCTCGCGAACGGGCCACGTGCAAATCCGTGAGAAGTGTGTTCCACGTGCGTCTTTATTTGGCGTGCTCCAATGGCCGGTGTCACATCGTGACTTTGTCCGATCATACCGAAAGAACATTAAAATTAAAAATGAAAATCCTCATTTTTAATATTTCGCCTTAATATTCGCTTTAATATTTAATATTTGCTACATTCTTGAAGATACATTTTCGAAAATCCATGTTCAATATGGAGATAATTACATAAAAAATGTACGTGGCTCCAAAACCTCGTCTCCGGAATGAAAATAATCATTTACACTTCTGGTAGGATGAAAAATTAGGGAAAAACATTCGAGTGTCCGTGTCGTGAACGTGAAATTTCGAGGCGACGCGGCAGGACGACGCGTCGGCGACAGCAGCGATTAGGCGAGCGACAGTGCGTTCGAACGTCAACAGGTGGCCGAGAACGTAATTCTCGAATGGCCCCAGGAAATAAATTCCTCTTCTTAATTAATTCGTTCGAATGAAACGCTGAACCGATCACCGGTTTTTATTGAACGACGTAAACGAGACAGACTGAATCGATTTCGATTTTATTTCTTGAGCTGATAAATAAATTCTGGAACTTGGTTTCTTCATTCGCAACCAGAAGATATTTTAATTAACTACGGCTGTGATAAGTCGGACGCGTTTAAGCCATAATAAGGCACGCATATATAATTAATCTTGATCTGCGAGCAGACTTAATTAATTACACACCGATGTCGGTAGGAGATAAGACAAAAATTGTGATAAATATTAATCGAATCTATTCGTTTACTGTTTCAGGTGAGTCGCCGACATTGTTTGAGAGAATGGTAGTGTGGATGCGGTGAGTAAGAATCTCCAACGAAACTTATACTTTCTCGAAAATTGACGAAATTATGCGTATGAATTCTTTAGAAAAAATTTTAAAAAACAGCATTGTCGTTATCGTCAGAAACGCGTGGCTTCTCGAAAGCTTGTCCGACTCGAACAATGCGAAACTACATACAACGTGAACCGCCCCCTTAGAGACGCGTTGAATTAATAACGAACGGTTAAAGCTGCTCGAACGTTTCTTATCGGGCCACATG
This sequence comes from Lasioglossum calceatum, assembly GCA_963966675.1. NCBI lineage: Eukaryota > Metazoa > Arthropoda > Insecta > Hymenoptera > Halictidae > Lasioglossum > Lasioglossum calceatum. The sequence continues at coordinate 2,869,446 of OZ016548.1, forward strand.
GATTCTGAGCTAGAATGCACAGCGTATTATCACGCGAAATAGCAATGAATCACCGGGCAGCCTGTGATCGATGTTTTTTCTACAAGCGTCGCGCTGCGATCGCGTTAATAAAGCGAGCGTGCCGAACGAGAAACCGTCGGACGTGAAAAATAAAACCGCTAGGGGAAAAAACAAGGTGTATAGAGGACCGCGGGGGCGAGGGGGGCAGAGCGGGGTATACAGAACTAGGGAAAAAAGTTGGCAGAGCGGGCAGAGCGAGGGTGGCGAGATGAGGAGCGACGAAAACAGACGGAGAGGAGCCTTGATGCGTGGCGGAGACCTCGCGGTGCTCAACGAAGCTTCACGCGACTCTGTAATCATGTCCGGTTTCCTCTGCGCGGCCGGCAGACATCAGAGACACCGACGCGCCGCGATTAGGCGCGTAGATTGCCCGGGGGCTGCGGGGGGGAAGACGGAAAAAGAGATAATGCTAGGCGACGCGAAACCATTTTACGCGTTGCGACGAGCGCGCGCCGATTCGAACCGGAGAAATTACAGCCTCTTCGCCACTGTACCGACGATCGAGATCATCTTATCGATCCTACGACTATGTAGTTCTCGAGTAAACTATTTCACACTCGATCCTCGACTTTGAGGATTTTTTGTACAAGAATACGTAATAGGTAATACGAAAATCAAACTTTATGGGTTTGTTTGTCAGTGTTCGAATTACGTACCTACACGATTTCTGTTTTTTAGCTTACGCTCGTCTGTTCCGAAATGATGGTGGCAACGAGAACGAGAAGTTACGTTTGTCGGTGGACGGTAGGCCGGTCGTTTCGCTTGCAGAAAAAAGATGCAGCCGGTTTCACTGGGAAGCGATTGTTCAAGGCCGTCCAATGCATGTGCAACCGATCGACTCACGTTTTCTTTTGTCACCGAGAGTTGCCTGTCTCTCTGTCGGCCTCCTCTTCCACGGAATTACTCACCCGACCGGTATTTTTACCAGTCATTGCAGCACTAGTGCAGCTCCGATTCGCGTTTTTCATTCGGTGTTCTGGTTCTCTCTGCAGTCCGCTGCATGCACTGTTTCCGGCGAGTTCGAAGTAATAATTCGTCGTCCAAATTATTACAATATTCATATTAAAACCGTCAGCCGTAATAGTAATATCAAAGAATTAAAAAGATTGGGTCAAATAATAATACCGAGGAGAACATTTAAAAAACTTCAAATAGAAAATGGAATTAAATAGACGTGTCGAAATATTTTGAATTCGAAGATCGCGTCAAAATTTTGAGCGAAAAAGTTGTATGAAAAATGTTGAATCAAATTGAACTGTATCGGTGTGAAAATGTTGGCAACATCGCTCGCTACCGTGAAATGAAAACGTGTTTGGCAAGAAGTGTGGTTGCGTTTGTTATTTTCGGGCATTTTTGGTAGCAGTGTACGGGCGCTGTCCACGTCACTGCCAAAAACCCGAAAACAATTAGAGCAACGAGTTGCAGCGAGGCTTTTGGGTAACGAACGCGTCTGGGGCGTCGTCGTCGCATTCTTTTGTGTTGGGAAACACAATACGTAATTGCGGAGGCACGAGGATGTAGCAGCTTCAGCAGCGGTCAGGGTCTTGTGTATTGCGAGCAGATGTCACTCTCTTCTTGCATTTCCTTTTTGTTGCACGTTTCGATTTACTTTCGTTCCCGGAATTTCCTGACTTGGATTCTCTTGTCGACGGCTGACACCGAATAACCATTTCTTTCTTCCAACGAACTGTTCAAATTATCCAGAGAAACCATTATTTTTCTGTTTCAAAATCAACGAACATCCTTGCCCTGCACTCCCAAAAATCATTCCAACACGAAAATCACCAACCCCTAAATAATCCCCTGAATTCTCATCGGTCATTAGAATGCGGATCTTTATGCATTTATGGCAAAGTGGAGTAGATGAAATTGAAAATTGTTGGAAAATTTTTAATATTGAAGATGTCAATATATGATTTCTCCTCTATTAACTGTTTGCACTCGAAGCTATTTTAACTCGAAAATTAAACATATCTTTTGATTTAGAATATTCCCTATAATCTTTTAAATTTTATCTATATGAAATTAGTATAAATACCTCATGCAATATCTAAATGTTTAATAATTGATTAGATACCGATATATTTAATAATGTAAACAATATATTGAATGGTGGTACAGCAAATTTAGCGCTAAGGGTTGAAATCATTACGGGAAGAGGATAAGATTCAACTTATTTCCATTTCTTTAAATCAATACAGGCAATTTTAATTTTGCCTAAAGGTCCTCCGCAGTCTATCGATCGGTACCGAATATCGACATCATCTGAAAAAGAGTCATCAGGGGATGAAAACATTGAAGAGAAAGAGAGAGGGTCTCGTAGCGTATCGTCAGCCTTGAACTTGAACCCGAAACGCGTATGGCGGTCGTGGCCGCCTCGGTTTCTAGGTTGATCCGGGTCAGGTGTTGTCCCGCCACGGGCCTTCGAATCGAGGTTAGGGCTGGGATCCCTCTCTCTCTCTTTAGACCTGGTCCCTGTACCTGCGATCCTCGGATAGATAGATTGGCGCACGCGCCAGCTGCCTTCTCTCCCTTGGCGAGAGCGCCTCGGCCAACTTCTCACCCCTGTGACCTTGGCCCGAGGGACGCGAAACGCGCTCTCTCTTCAGGTGCCTCTCACCCCGGTGCCTAGGAGCTACGGAGAAGGACACCTTTGTCACCCCGGATTCGGGCCGAGCTCGACTACACTCGGGTCAGGGTCCCGGGAGCCCCGTAACTTCCTCTTCGGCGACGCACGTGCTAACCTGGACTGGGTAGAAACCAGTGATGGCGTCCAGTATTATTTAACAATTATATCAACTCGCAATTTTGCCAGGCTATGGTTCGGAGACTTGCGCGAGAAACAGCTATGTTCTTCTTTCTCGGTGACGATAGGGGCTCGAGAGTTTTATGCTGTCGATGTAGATGAACTAGTTTGTGGAGGTTAACGTTACTGTATAAAATTTGAATGATACTATAATATCTCTACAATTTCTCCTAAATACATAAGTCAGAGATACGGCCGGTTCGATTACCAACAGGTATCATTCGTCGCAGGATGATTTGCTGGCGACGGAGTGAACAGAAAACGTGCTAACCTGGACTGGGTAGAAACCAGTGATGGCGTCCAGTATTATTTAACAATTATATCAACTCGCAATTTTGCCAGGCTATGGTTCGGAGACTTGTGCGAGAAACAGCTATGTTCTTCTTTCTCGGTGACGATAGGGGTTCGAGAGTTTTATGCTGTCGATGTAGATGAACTAATTTGTGGAGGTTAACGTTACTGTATAAAATTTGAATGGTACTATAATATCTCTACAATTTCTCCTAAATACATATAAGCCAGAGATACGGCCGGTTTGATTACCAACAGGTATCATTCGTCGCAGGATGATTTGCTGGCGACGGAGTGAGTGAACAGAAAACGCAGTCACAAAAAATCGAAAAAATATATTCACGCGGAACGCTAGTCTAAAAATATCGCGGTATTAATTTACTCGATGTCACGTTGCCGGAGCGGTGCGGGAGCGGGGAGGGCGGAAGAGGGGAGGGGAAAGCGTTGCGTTGCGTTTTAGCCGATTGCCGACCTGCATCGTCTATCGTCGACGTTCGCACGTGTGCAAACGGAGGAAATGCGAATGAACCTTAAACCGAGACGCGATCGTTTGCTGAAAAATGACTCACCGGGCAGCCTCTTTCCAGAAATAAGCGGCTCTGGTTGCCGATAGTCATCTTTTCGCAGAGATCCGATGCGGTACGCAGTGCGGCGAGTGTCAAGCACCTGCGCTTTTGTCGTGCAATGGAAAATTTAAAAATCCCTCTTCGTTGCCTCGAACACACGTCTGAAAAGTAATCAAACATTTTTTATCCTTCCGTGATGCATCTCTGAATTGACTAGAAAATCATTGAAGCCCTGGGAAATGAGTAGATCGATGTTTTCGTTTCTTTTTTTGCAATTTTAGAATGGTCTCGTTAAACAAAGTAATGAAAGAACTACGAGGCAGACGAAGGATTATTGGGTGTGTCTCTCGTGTTACTCATTATTCATTGTAGCAGATTCCGTTACGTCATTGGGAACTATTAATTCGATCGATGCTGCGCGTCGTTTGGTCGCTTGTGTGTACCGTAGTGCTTCGTTAGTAGTCCATTGCTCGGACCTCGTTATCCATTTGCCGCCTCGAGTTGTTGGGGGTCTGTTAGATATTTTTTAAATTGATACTTTCAACGACTTTTAAGCCGGTTGAAATCCCATTTCCATAGCTCGAACAGTTATCTTCTAAGAATATGCGAAAGACGTCGATTCTCGGAGACAGATGCAGCAAAGCGGTGCACCGTTGAAGCGTATGAAAGAACGGTTAGTCGCGAGATGTCCGATCAGAATGCAAATCCTCGGGGGCGATTAGATCGTTCCGATGGTAATTAGCGACCGTCGACGACGCAGAAAAAGAAAAGAAAACACCGCACCGTTTTAAACGTTCCCACGCTCTGGAAATCGAACGCCGCGCGCCGCGCTGAGGATTTGCAAGGTGAAAACATGATTGTGATTGTGCAACGGCAGAAGGGGTGACCGAGTGTCAAGAGCACGGGAGAGACGGTGTTTTTGCAGTCGTATTCGCTCGTATGAATATACACGCGGAGGCCTCGTTAGCGGCATTATCGGTGACTAACGATTACGACCGCCAAGGCCTACGCCTTCTGCCATGCATCAGCAGCCCGACGCCGACACCAACTCCCTTCCCGCTGCCTCCCACCGCTGACATTCGACGCGTTTCGAAGATTATATCAATGACTGCGGTCTGTGCGCCTCCTCCGTTGACCCATTACGCCGCGCCGTCTTCCTGCTCTGGCCGTCGCGCGTCGATGCTGCACGTTCACTACCGATTTCGCCGCGCGAAACTGCTATTCCGGGAGATCATTTGAACACTTCACCTACCGGAAGCCTATTAATCGGATTTTCAATAACCGTGCTGTACCAAAAGAAAGCACAGAAATTTTCTTTTATGTACATTGCAATCTTAAATGAAAGAATTATGTAGATGACGTTATCGAGGGTGACTTAGTTACAGGGCCGTCTTAAGATATTCGGCGCCCGTGGGCTACTAAAAATAATGCGCCCCTCTTCATAAGAAAATACACGGGATGGCTAGCGGGAGCGGGGTGACCAGCAAAGTTATACAAAAGTGTCAGAACTAGAAAAAGTCAATTTATTACCATTACACTATAAAAGAACATAAAATTTATACAAAATTGCCGCCCCCAAAAGACTGGCGCCCCGGGGCTTAGCCCATTTAGCCCTGTGGTTAAGGTGGCCCTGCTTAGTTAGCTCGCAAATGAAATTTCCATTAAAAAATGTTTAGCCATGAACCATAGATTTTTCCAAAATTATGCAATAATCACCGATCGGTACTGTGTAGACTGCGGATCTGTATGCAAAATAAAAAATGTCTGCGTCGATTCCAAGACACGGAGGCTAAATAAAAATTTCTTTCTTGTTTTAATTATTTTATTCAACTGAAATTGTTACGATGACGGTCTTGAATTTTTTAAATATGTCCGCTGCTTTAAACGTTGCGTGCCAATTTTTGTTAGAAATGCATAAAATCCGCAGTCTAGTAATGTGTTGATATGCAATGGGCCTAGAAAGTATTCGTCCACTGATCAATTTCAAACAAAACTTTCTTCGCCCACTGTGATCTGTTCATTCGATCCGTTTCGTCAAGAAAAATTCACTGAAGTCAAACTGTATCTTCAATTTCAGACAATTTACACTTGTGGTTTCTAGTTTGCGCGCATCCCAGGGTGATCAGTGTTCATGTGCACTGTGCAGCCCGGTAGCGTGCGTGCGTTGTTAATAATAAACGAGACCGTCGGCGTTGCGTGTTCGCGAGGCTCGGCCGCTCGGCCGACGAAAGGTAAAATCGATGACGTAAAATCAGCGCTGTGCCGGCTCGTAAACAGTGGCACGAGGTCACCGTGATTAAGGCTCGCTCGTGAACGACGCTAAACGATCCGACGAGGCCGCGGAATCGTTGCGGTGCTCGTTTCCTCGTTCCCCGGCCGCAAAACCCGAGATCTTTGACCACTCTTCCGCGTATCACCGACCTCTTATTATTATATTTTTCCACCAGCTTCGCACAGTCCCGCAAGCCCACCGAAACTGTCGCTCGCGTGTCGAATCCTCTCCACCTGCGTTTACAATTTTCCGTACAATTTTTTCCCCGATTTCTGGCGGATTCCAAAGCTACGGCGTTTCATTAAAAACAATTTTACCATTTGCGTCCGCAACTGGATATTTCCTTGGGACGCTAATCCGCGGAAATTCCGTTCGTGTCCCCCTCGTCCAGCATTTTAATTAACGCGTTTCAAGTTTCCCGACCATTAGCGTGGGAGCTCGCAATGTACAAGTCGCGGAACGATATTATTCGTTATGGAAACCACTGGAGGGAAGTTTTGGGAATTTGTTTTAACGGAGTGGGCGGATGGATTCGGATGAAATGTTGTGCAAGCTTTTAGAGATGTTCGGAGATCGAACAGATTTTTTTTTGCTGCAGAAATAAAGTTTCCATAAAAAATTGTGGCGACTGTCCGAAGTCATAATTCGTTTCAGTCGAAAGAGTTAGCAACATGTCCAGAAGTTCGGTTTTATTCATCTTCTGTCGAACCAAACTAAGTTTTCCAGATTGGGAGGGCTTTATGATATTCTCCGTGAAAAACCGAAGGGAAATTGTAAAACGATATTTTCGCCTGCACCATCCCGTTTCCGAGTAAATCGATGACGAACGCGCCGCTCGCGGCTCGGCGCTCGCCCCACTTTCGGATTGAATTTGCCGGGAAACGAAGCGCTGTAGAAAGAAACGCCTCGCACATTTTCGACTTGGGTTTTCACGGAGAATCGGCCAACGGCCATTAAAACCGCGAGAACGACTCCCGCTTCGTTATTTATCGGCGTGTTTATCGCCGACTCGGATTCGCGTTACGAAAATCCCGTGAAATAAAGCGGCATAGTTTGCCCGGCGAATGGTAATTTGCCGGAGAGGTACATGTACCCAGAGGAACGGAAGACGTTGAAACGAACGCCTATTACAGGGTGAGCGCGATGCGTGACTAATAGCAACCGCCGTAAAAAGAATCATGCGAGATCCTAGGAATCCATTCACAGAAGTCGAACGTATCCAGGTTAGGCTTTAACAGCGGCGAGTTTTAAAGGACGCCGTGCGATTTCACTTCGGATATCTGATATATGGATTCCTGTTATGAGCACGATGGAAATTTTTCCGTTCGTTCGCGTTTAAATCTTTCAAGAATTAGGAGAAACACACATTTTTTATGTAATCAGAAAAAAATAAATGTAAAGCACACCATAATATGTGGGCATAACTATAAAAGTGGTATAACAATAAGTCGTATATTTCTTGTTTCGAGATAATGTCGAGTCAACGAGCACTATTTAACGGTTCATTTTCCACGATGTCGTAAAAATAACATTGAATTCGTTTAGCTTAAAATAACGTGATGGGAAGTAGCTGATTTCGAGGGATGGGGTTTGGTTTTACTTGTAGGACCGTTTCGAAGCAAGCGAAAGAGAAGCGTTGCCAAACTACCCTTGTCTCGAGGCCGGAGTTAGCACACCTGTTCGCTCCCGGAAGTGAAACTCAGTCGGTCGATACACTGTTTCACGAGCGTGGCACAGGCTCCTCGAAGGATTTCTGTCGTTGAACCCGCGTCACCCCAGACAACCATGCAACCCTGACATATCCTGGGTTTCTATTTTTAGAAAAAGGAATCCTGCCGGATGCAAACGAGCCGACACAGCTGACCGCGGGGGTGTGGGAGGGGCGAGAGGGTCGAGGTTTGAAAATTCAACCACTCTTCCAGGCCCGGCAGGGTGAGCCGAGGGTTGTCCCCGTTTCTCTGGCCGTGACCCACCCCCGATAGCCCTGGCTGGGTAATGTGACTCCCACGCGCCCTCGACGTCCCGTGAACCATCGCTCTCTCTCTCTCTTTCTCTCTATTCCTCGCGCGAATCTCTGTGCACCGAGATCATTGCTGACGCAATCCGAACGTGTTTGTGCTGAATTATGCTTTACATTGTCAAGAAGAATTTTTCATCCGACTTCTGCGGTTTAATTAACTTTTACTCCCACGCACACGATGACGCTACCGATGCAACGACAATTCCCGTTGAACGCTACGCAGTGACACTCCGGTTTGTCGCAATTCAAGTAGAACATTTTTATGTTGCATCAAGATCCGCTGTCTACTAACAACACTTGATTGTAGCGAATAAATACCTGCGACCTTAAAACGCTCGTTAAACGGCGACCTTGAGAAGGAATTGATTGCATCGCCGTGTACACCCATTGTACTAGTGTATGGTCCATCCCATAGAATCAACTGCGACGCACATATTCGGACGTTCCTATTTGAAAGCATGCTTACAAGCAGCAGGATATTATCGCGGCAGATTCGCGAGAATCCTCGCTCTAACCGCCGAGGCTTATCTCCTACGCATCCGTGTCACTTTGAAAAGGTAGCTGCGGCTTTCAATTTGTCGACGATGCACCGGCAAAGGGGCTCGACCGACCCCCATTCATCCCCCCGGGCTTAGTACCCACGTCGGAATTAGTGGAAAGCGTCGGCTTCATTGAAAACGAGGTCACGGGCCACAGGTTGTGCATCGGTGATCTGCGACATTCACCGTGGTTTCCCCGGTGAAAACGGCACCGAGGTCGGCGCCGATGTTGCGTCCGTGTTGTGTGCGTGTCAGGTGTGTCGGTGTGCGCATGCGTTCTCCGCGTTCGTGCGTGGGTCTGTCTGTTCAGGGTGTAACAGGTGGATGACGTCACCGGCTAGGGTCGCAAACGCCTCCCACCCCCCACCGCCGTTCGACGAGTCAAAAGGGCTACCCCCCACCACCGCTACCAATCGGCGCCCATTCTATCTATGGAGAATGGACGCCGGAGTTCTAAGTTCGTACCCCGAGTTCAGTATGCACCGACCGAGAAAACCCTTTCGCGATTTCTGTAGCGTAAGAAACCGCTCGTTAGCCGAATGAAATTGCCATTCATGCCCTCGAACCTGCCCTACAACATCCGGCAACTGGTTCGTGGTGTTATTCCACCGCGGAGAGACGGGTTCTCCGATTTTTCGCCTCCGCGTGTAGATGCTCCCGTAAAGTAATTGTTTACACTATAGACGCCCGTATCGATCAACGGAAAAACTGTTGGAAAAGGCGAGCGAGTGCGAGGAATTGTTTGAAAAGATTAAAAGTAAAGAAAGATGTAAGCAGTGTTTGCATTAGTGGAAACGGAGGGGTTGTGATTAGGTTTTGCGAATGTACCCTACTTTCTTGCAATAACGAAACAGCTCCGGCAATAAAAGATTCTTTCCATGTGCTATTTGAAACTGTGGTCTGCCCAAGGTGGTTCGGAACCCACCTTATAAAAACTGTAGGTCCCGTCGCGAAATAACCCTGAATAGGAGTTCCAAAAGCGACGTAAAATAAGGAAAAAAAAAAATAAAAGATTCTGTTGGAATGCTCTGCTTCCCATCGAATTATCATGGCCGATTGTTAGTCGCCGGTCCTGACCCGTGGCACGGAGGCCTTTGTTATTCGCAATTATCGCGAGCCTGATAAAAAAAGATCTGTGGAAGGCATGTGCTCTAGATTTGTGTCCAGTGACAATCCGCGAGAACCATCGTACGTCACAATTTCCAATACATCCGCCCCCTTGGAAGTTGCATGGAACAGAGACAATTGTCACAACGAATCATCCATGTTAAACGTGTGAAAAATCTGAAGAAGAAATTCGTACTTGGAGAACGTCGAAAACCGTGGTATCCGTTGGAGGAATAGCGGGGAATCCCAAGGGTCATCCCTGAGACGTCATAATCGGCGAGATCTCCGGTGAAAAATCGGCGAGGCCGGGAACGCAGAGGAGGCTCTCGGACCGTTTTCAGTGCGTTTGCACTGCGCAGGTATCGGGCGCCCTACGGTGCAGGGTACGCGCGACAGTGAAAGTAGGCGCAGAGCGTCGTTTCTGATTGGTTGTCGGTGGTCCGAGAGGTACAGTGGAGCCTGGCGGTGGCCCTCGTGCCCGCGCTGCCGCCCGTACGGGCCGTACGCGCTCAGTGAGTGGCGGACCGCTGACGGTGTAACATCGTTCGGTTGGCGCTCGCGCGCGTTCTTAGTCGTTCTTCAACTCCGATCCCCCGAGCACTAGTAAACACACCGTCGGAGTCTTCGGAAGTGTACCTGCACACGGAAACGAATTGTCGAGTGCGTCGAGAGAACCACTTACGTGTACCGCGGACAAAATCAAACTTGGTTGACGCGCCGAGTCCATTCGCCGAGGATGCGCACTGCGAACGATGGAAGAGCAAGCGATTGAAGCGCGAGACACGTCGACGTCGACGCAGTTCGCCTCGTTCCGTAGGGCCGATCGTCGTCGCTGAGAGATCGCGCGCTCGCGACCGTGCGTGTGTGTGTGTGTACATATGTGGTGTGCGTGCGTTGGGAAACCGAGAAAGTAGAGAGAGGGACACCGACCGAGAAACTTCGGCCGGGTACGCGGCTGCGGCGGCGGCGGTGGCTGTCGAAGAAAGCTTGAAGAGAGACACAGAGGGCAAGAGGAAAGGAAGAAGAGAGACAGAAGTGGAGCGAGAGGAGAGGAAGGATCGTACACACGGCCGGCGTGACCTCGATCCACGGGCGGATTGTGCGCGCAGCCTCCTCCTCGGGCTTTGCCGGAATTTCGCCAGTGAAAATGATGCACTTCCACCGCGACCGCTCGGCTGGCTGACGTTCCGAGGCGAGGCGGCCCGGTCTGCGTCTGGTCGCTCTCCCCTCCCCTTTACCACCGAGATACCCCGCTCCATCCCCCAAGCCAACCCCACCACACCACACCATTACCCCGACCCGCTGCGTTCCCTTTTGCGCGATCGTGACCCCGTTTCTTGGATGACCGACACTCCGGTGGCCAGCCGCCATTAGAGCGAGCGGGACGCGGGCGAGAGTGGGAGAGAGATAGAAACGAGAGCAGCCGAGGCGAGACGAGAGTCACGAGAGCTTGCTGCCTCTCCTCTGTGCTCTGCTACGGTGTGTGCTCGGTTGCCTGCTCGCTCGCCTGGTTGCCGCGTTGTGCGCGCTGCTACAGAGAGACACAGAAGCAGCAGGAGGCGGAGGAAGAAGAAGAAGAAGAAGAAGAGGAGGGGTGACGAGGAAAAGCAACGCGACCGACCGAGACCGATGCGTGAGCCTCTCGAGGGGACCATGGACTCTTGACAGTGAATCGATGCTGCCCTGACCTCGTATTCCCCGCGATTTCGGTCGACGAACGAATTATCGGGGTCAACGACTAGTGCAGTGCCAGCCGTCGTGCTGTAAACAGTGCGCCGCGGCCGCGCCGGGTAGAGAACTGTTCGTCTCGGTACCTGTTGGATATTTTGAGTGGGGCCTCTCCCGTTCTTCCTAGGCACCTTTCCGTGGGTGCCTAGCTGGGATCATTTTTTGAGAGACGGTGCTTCAAGGAATTCTGTACGGTGGAGCCCAAGGAACAGCGCACCACGCTGGTCCAGAAGGTGGAGCAGGCTGGCGAGATGCTGCAGACCGTGCCCCGTCTACCCGTCGCCGGGGTCCGACGAAGATGGGGCAACAGGCATACCGGCAACCTGCAGGAGTCCAGCCCCGAGGTGTCCAGCAGCGGGGTCCTCTCACCCCCGCCGAATTTTCAACCCTCCACCCCGGAGAGCTCGGCGGTCAGGACAGAGGATCTTCAGCTATGGGACCTCGACCTGCACAGAGGACTCCAGGGAAACGGTGAACATTACAGAGCCACTGTCACCGCTACGACCACCACTGTCCTGCCCACCGGAAACGACCCTGCGTCGCCCTTCGCGAACGCTGTTGAAGGTGCGTGCTGCTTTTCGACGTTTCTCGTTTCTCTTGAATGGCGCGTGTACCCGCTCGGTCGAGGTTAGGTTGACTTTCATACTTTTAGTCGTTCCTCGTGTGGATGTACATTCGCTCGCTTCAGGAAACTTTTTTTACTCGCGGATCATGTTGTTTTCGTACTTTTCTAGCCACCGCTGATTCTAATTTCACTACAAGGAAAAGTCGAACGCTTCTATTAGGCGACGTGACGAAACCGACAGTTTAGTTGAATCTCGCTGCGCAGTCCGAACGATGATAGTGGTTCAACGGAATGCTGACAGAAAGTGGAGAACTCGGACGATGTCTTATCTGTCGCGTAGCATTTCGTATGTCTACAATCTAAATAGTGACTTGGAAAACCAACGCGCCGCGGCGTCTGACGGGCTTGAACAACCATCGTTCGCAAGTTGAGACGCGTAGGAACATTTCAGCAGAATTTCAAAATACTGTTACATCATTTTCAACCTATTAAATATGTCGAGTAAGAAGGGGCATTTCTACTTCACTCCAATTTGTTGCAATTCAGGTGGAATATTCTTATTTTGATAACACGTGTCTATTGGTAGCTATAGTTGAGTGTCGTTGAAGCACTCGACTCCTCCGGATATTTAAATAGTCATAGACTGCACACAACTGGATTCTTGTGTACGGTAAGGGAACAGCCGGTGTTTATCTTTCCTCTCGGCCGATAAGACGCGGTTAGAGTAACTCAAGAATGTTTTAGCATTCGTGTATTTAAATCTTATCTGCATTGTATTCGGTTTATAGTCGAACGCTATCTGCAATGCAAAAAGTTTCGTCGAGGAAACCAGACGGTGCAACGAAACCGAGATTTTCGCTCTGTTTCGATATTGTTCGACTCCTATTCGTACTGCGTGATATTGCGACCAACTGTGGTCGTTTGAAATGTTTACGCGTTACGTGGACGAATTAATTGTTCTCGGTAGGTAGGAGAAAAGGTTAAAAATTGTTCGACAACGACGCAACGATCGTTGTGATCGGGAAGGAGTCGGGCACCGAAAATAGATCGAAATCGCTCGGGATAGATTATAAATAGGTTGCGTGTGCACTAATTGTGACGGCTGTGAAGCACAGTGAGGTCAACGCGTCGCGACCGAATAATAAAGCTGACGGGGGATCATGCGTTGGAAACGCTGGAATTGCGCAACCGGTGTCAGGTATGGTGCAACATGGCGCAATCGATGACGAACGCCTTTACGGGGTCCTATGAGGCTGTCGATTCCCCTCCACCGCAGTCGGCTTGGCCTCGACCCAATTTCACCGTGGGCAAAATCGAACGCGACATTTCGAAAAAAAGCCACCCGACACCGGCTCCGGGAGCGAAATGTCGGTCGATCTTGTGGGTCGATCACCTTTAAAGGTCGTTTATTGGCTCGCGGGGAGTTGACCTTCTCGCTTTCCGAGATGTTTCGTTGCTTTTGTTCGCTTTCTGTGATGGTACGCCATTGTGTAATATCAATACGATCCTTTCTCGATGTCGGATAAAATTTATTTTGCGTATTTTTTTTTCCGAGGGTCTGGCATCGCTTTTAGAAACTAGATTCAGTTATTTTTGTGTCAGTGTGCTACGCCATTGTGTAATATGAATACATTCGTTCTGGAGCGTCCGACGAACAGGAATTTATTTTGCATTTTTTTGTCGAGGTCAGGATTTGATTTTTGGAACTTGATGTGTAGGAGTACGCTGTGTACCTCTTCGAATTTTTGGATTTTATTACTCATTCTTGATGCTGATCAGAGCTCCACACAATCTGCTTAATAAATAATGACCGATTTCTCATTTTCAAATTCATTATACGTACAATAATGGCCAAAAGTTTCTTCACCTGATATCACGCACGTATAATCGTTTTGGTTGCCTAATTCTGATCTCTCGAGTCGCCTGCTTCAGTCGTCAAGTTAAAATCCCGGACCCCATAATACCATCCCCACCTCAACTGACCCAAATTGTAACCCTCTCCCCTTTCTATTATCCAAATCCAATCCCACCCGTGGATTTTAAATTCCTTCTAATCTCGGTCTGTTAACGGGCCCTGCTTGAAATTCTGATCTCTTTCCGAGCGAGCAATAATTCATTATTCCACCAACCTTGGGCCCCGACTGGCCCAACCATCTATATCTTCGCGTTAATCGGGTCTGTCTACAATTCCGATTTCTGGGAACCTTGAGGAATGTTCCCCTGGCATCTCGGAAAATCACGATCGAGAGGCCCGAAACATTTTCGGGACTTACGGCACACTGTGCCCTAAATATATAATACTACGTATATACCACAATTCAACCAGGATTACAAATTTTTCGCGAATCCAAAAAAAATTGTACAGTGGGCCGAAAATTCGTCGTGGATCAGAGAATGATACAGCAGGTTCTGACACAAGATTCTAGAATTGTGACTCGACCTCTAGGACTATATCGCAAGTCCCAAAAGGTTCGTGGACCCGAGGTAGCGTTCCCGCCACTTAACCGAAGCGCCTCAGAATTCGCGGGAGCCGGTACATCCAGCTTCCCGGTGCAACCGTGAATCATTCGCCGAGGGAAAAAGCCGGAGGACCGTGACCCAGTTTCCGGGTCATCGGTACCGTGCAGCAGTCAGCGGCGACTGATGCTGCTGCTGCTGCTGCTGGCATGCTGTGGCGGCTGTGCTTCGCCGCGAACGAAAACACAATGGCTCTCGGCGGCCGCGTGTGTCGCACCGACACATACGCGTGACGCATCGCGTTATTTAAAGCCACCGGCCGCGGCCGTGTATACGCGTATCTACCTGCTGTACCCGACGGACGTCACACGGATGCAATAAACCCGAGAGAGCAGCGTAAGATCGAAATAACATCGCGCGTCGACGAACATCTATCGCGGCTAGAACACGTGGTGCGGAGGCGGAGGGGCGAGATCAATACAGGCACGGGATCAATCATCTCTGGCATTGCGTTTAGGGTTGTTTCACCTTTTATCGGACACGACCAAAGCAACATTCTGAACACACTTTTTTTTTCATTCTTTTCATGTGTTCAATGTTTTTCGGAATCAAGTTTCAACGTTGCTTCAACGACGAAAGTCATTTACGCGAAATAAAAATCGTTCAACTTTTAATTCGCGTGAACATTATTTTTAGTGACTTGCAAAACCGTTTGCAGTTGCTCTCGGAGGTTTCGTAAAATTCTCACAGGATTAACCTCGGACCTATTTTAACTGGAAAATTGAACATTTCTTTCGACCTAGAATAATTCCATTCTATATTAATTCTTTTCTTTGCATGCATATGAAATTGATATAATACCTCACGCAATATTTAAATGTTTGGTAATTGAATAGACACTAACATATTTAGTAATGTAAACAATATTTGGAATAATGGTACAGCAATTTTTAGTGGCGTATCGGAGTGCTAAGGGTTAACGATGTTTAATTGCAATCGTTCTATAAAATTAAATATTACTCGAAACATTAATTTTCAATTGCCGGAACCACCCCCAATGTGTCCGACAATATAATGATCGACCATCCCGAATTTAATCAGGGATAAACAATTTCCCGATTTTCACCCCAGGGGGCCATCGCTCTCCTCCCCCGTATCGAATGCATCGACTGCACGTGGACTGCAGTGCTCGATGCAGTGCTCTGCATGGTCGGGATACCACAGAGAAGGAGAGAGAGAATGAAGGAGAGAGAGAGAGAGCGTTCTCGGCTTCCACGTGGTACGACGCCGAAATGGGTCATCGGATTCCGACTGGACGATAATGCGGCCCCACGAGACGCGCTAGACGCACACCCACGGACACATACTCTCACGGAAACAGGCATAATCCATTCGTAAATATTCCGGTGCGATCGGGACGAGCCACGGTTTCGGCGAGGAACCGTTAGACCGGCACATCCGCGCGTCGAACTGGCTTCGAACACGTCCGAAAAAGAAACTACGAAGAGAACTCGTTCCTCCGGGCTTCGAATTAAAGAACACGTGCGGAGCTCTCCTCCACTTCGAGTTAGAACTTCGTTTTCCGGTTCCTTTCTTTCCTGGAACGACAGAGATATTTACCGGATAACGCTGTGGAAATTCACCGGTGAACACGATTGGATCTTGCTTTCTCGGGAACTATAGTTTCTACAGAGTTGAATTTGTTTGATCGGACAGGTTTACTTAGCGGCAAGGCCATTTGTTATAAATATTAGATTTTCCTTTTTAATTTGTAACGCGCGCAATGATAGTAAATCGGAAAGGAAAAGGAAATTACGGAGGCAGAGTAGTTTAATCGCGTTCGTAATAGCGTCATTTAGACACAGTTCGAGAACTCCATGAAATTAGAGGTGCGGCGGTAATTAGAGTTTGTAATATTTACGGAGAGAGAGGGAGAGAGAGAGAACGAGGTGTTATCGTCAGTGCGTTCCCCTCGAGGCAGCCAGACACGCGAATCGGACGAGCAAATAACTAAAATTAATGAGTCCCGGCGACAAAACCGCGCGAAACGTGCAAAAATTTTGCACGTCCTTTCACATTCCGTTGCTCCGCGCTCGGAAACTTTCGTCACCGGCCGCAAAGAATTACGCGAGCCCGTTGCAAAATCACGAGACTGGTATGATGATGCTTTTCTTCATTTCTGCGTCAATATGCGCTGTAGTATCCAACCATAATCTCCATCAAACACTTTCTTTCTCAACAATCTCCCGAACATCTTGGTTAAGACTGAAAACAAACTGGCACGAAATAAAATAATGAGATGCGCCAAATCAGGGTTGAAACAGAAAAATGTGAAGTAAACGATGCACAGTGATCGATTCCTCGATTCTAGGTGGACAAAATGATTTTGATCAACTTCAGATATCTTCGCTGCCGTTCTATTTTGTTTACGAACATTTATTCGTTCGATACATATCCTAATATTTCGATTGCACGTGGTTATTACGACGTAATACGGCGTTAAAGTTTTGCCTGTGCGAAATACTAAAAATAAGCTAATTCTTCTTCATCGTATAACTTGTTTGTTTGTTGTTTAAATTATTATCTAAAAAATGGAGCGTGTAAGCGAAGGTAAGTATGTGATCTTTACATATCGGTATAATTTTATTTTGCCGTGTAAATCATATAAAACACAGGTTAACTAATAATACTATTTAAGAAGAGATCAAATTGTATAACTTCTTTTCCCGGACTCGGCCGGACTTCGTTCTTTGATAGTTTTGAAGAATACTTATTTCAAAGTAATGATACTAAATATCGCTTGCCCGTTTTTGCCCGTTCGTCATTTATATCATGTTTTAGTAAGAGGAAAATTACTAAAAAATGTTCTAAAGAATTAGCAGCAGAGGCAAAGAGTTTACTCAAATCACCTTAAAAAAGATTATAATTTAGAATAATTTAGAATATCCACCTTTGTCATGCACATTCCTTATTATAATTTTGTAATTTTATATTATATTTTTGTAGAAATTTATCTAATTTTTAAGTATAAGTTAAGGTTAATTCTTTCCATTTTGTGTATTGTTTATTCACGTATTTAAACAAAAACTATAAAATATTTAATTTATGTTATTTTATTTTATTATTAATAAATGTATAATATATATATATATAAATATTTTTTAAATATTTATTTTATGTTATGTCCATTTTAAAGATATGATATACATAATTCTTTTAAGGTCATGTAGTTTTTATACACTTGTTTTAATTATTACTACAAGAGAACACAAATTTTGTATTTTGTCCACCTAGAACCGAGGAATCGATCACTGTGCGATGGGGGAAATAATGGGCCAAACGATCGTCTAAATAATGAAATACAGCAAATCGGAATACAAAACAGCACTCGAATCGAACGAACAGAAGATAAATAAGTGGCCCGAGGTTCAGTATAGAATGGTTAATATAAAAGCGGAACGTTGAATCGTCGAAAGCTCGTTTGACCGTCTTTCCTCCCCCGGCAAAGGGGGGGAAGCACCCTCGAACTTCACTGGGGAATTAAATCCAAATATTTCTCTTACATTGCCTCATAATAAACTGTGTTGCAACGAGGCGAGGCAAAGCGAGGCAGAATCGGTATCAGCACCGATGTTGCGCTACGAGCCTGTATAATTATCCTACACAACTCTGCAATTTGCAAGCAATTAACATCGCCAAAGTCTCGGTTCTCGTTGCTGGCTAATGCCGCGAGCTGTTTTCTTTTCGGAAAAGATCTGCCGGAGATTCGTTCTCGGAAAATTCTTTGACCAACGCTTATCAAAATCGCTTGAAACGATGCTAATTAAAATATCCTGAATACACCGAACTCGTAATATTTTACTTCTACCATTTCGAATGAAATTTGTTGCTTTATCAAAGGAAGGCTCTCTTCAGTGAGAATGTTTTCACAAACGCGATTCTTGATGATGTTTACGACAGCATCAAAGTATTACGTGCAGCCCACCTGTTTCACGTCAGGAGATTACAGAGAAGGTATCTCCGTCCATTTTTCCACGTGTGGTTTCGTTGAAGAATTCCAAGGTGAGTCTCTCGAGGGAGGAGAAAGAAAAGGGCTTGGAGAAAGAACGGAAAAGGAAGAGAGGCAGATAGTAACGAGAAGTAAGAGAGAAAGAGAGAGAGAGCGAGCGAGAAAGGCAGGAAGAGGTCAGTGGGTCACTCTCACTCGAGAAAGAAGAGACTCGATCGCGTAGAAGGAACGTCTAGCCACTATAATCTGGTGTATCAGGTTGATCCTTATAAGTTGGTCGAGTTTGACGTAAATCGAGGCTTCTGGGGCTACCTCCATTAGCATACTCAACTCAATTTACCTCTACAGTCTGATAATCACACGTAGCGAAGGCTCCTTCCCGAAGATTTACGGTTATTTCAATCTCCCTCGCTTCTAAAACCGATTAGAAACATTTCTTTTAACTTCACTTTTCTGTATCATTCATTGAGAACCAGTGATGGGATCGTGTTAAAGCAGAAGATTTTTTGATTCCACCGGAGGCTATTTGCGATCCTGCAAAAAATGGCACCTGGTGCTGCGCACTACGATCGCTGGTCGCTGAATTCGCCGGAACTTTTCCCGATCTCGGGAAAACCGCCTCGGATCGAACGTCGACCAACAAAACGACCGGCCGAGCAGGAGAAGTGGGTCGTCGGTGGTCGTCAAGCGGCAGTCGTCGTGTGTTAGTGAGCGGTGCGTGGAATGGTAACGAGCCACGTACATGGGGAACGATATCAGAAACCTGTGGGGACAGTGTCTCGCAACCTGAACCCTATCGTCGCAAACCTAACTCCAATATACAGAAATGTGTCGATAGAAGAAAAGTTGAAACCGAATGTTCTAAATCACGGTGTTCCCGGTGGTTACTGTGGCGGATAGCAGGTCCAGCAGACAGGTTGAGGATTCGGTAAAATGGCAGCCAGGATAGATGGTCCGTGTCCGAAAGTGTTTGAGGACGCTCTGATTCATGGCCCATCCCAGATAGACTCGCGGTGAATTGAAGGTGAAAATAAATTGAAATTGGCCGGCTATCAAGCGGAGAATAATTAGAGTACCTACGGTTAAAATACGCTAGTCTATATTCAGATGCAGCTCGCCAGCACCTTCGGAATGTCGCTCTGCGATTTGGTCGCTTGTTTCCGGGGACTGAAGCGTTTGAGCACTAATTACTGCGACATATTTCTTTCTGATAAATGTCTGTGAAAATTTCGAAAGGAATGACACCGCTACCAACATGTTGCTGACATTTTTCTGATTAAAATCAGTACCCACATGACATGCTTCGCAACATGTTTAATGGAACCTCCATAGAGTTCGGACTGTGGAGGTTCTGCTGAACCATGGATTACAGAATCAAATGTTCTCCGAATTGTGTCATGTGGGTACTCATTGTAATCAGAAAAATGCCGTCGATACGTTAACAGTGGTTTCACGAAGAAGTAATCGAGAACAAAGATTTGATATATTTTTTATCGATTTTTATTGCGTGAAAGGGAAGTTCAGGTGTGCTTAGAAGTGATTTGGAAGATCCTCGAGTTGGGAAACGCTGCCGCGGAGGACTGTGTCAGCGTTTTCTCTGTGCTGGTACGAAGGTGGCATTCCCTCCGGTAAAAGTACCGTATCCGGTGCGTCCGCGTGGCGACTTTCGCGTAACAGAGTTCCGAGGATCTGCGACAGCTTGCAAATCGGAGTAAATCGGATGCACGCAGGAAAGTATTTCGCGAATCGCGAAAGTCTCGTTGAAAACGAACCTCCGCCACGTAGACCCCTCAACCTTCGCGCAATCATTGATTTACTATATCGAAGAAAATCTATGGGATTAGGTTCAGCTCGGATTATACGTTTTCAATTTGATCGGATTAAATAATGTCGAAAGTCCGGCAGTTTTCTTTGTAAAACTACCCGGTAGATCGCAGTTGGTCGGATCGACGACCATACTCCGGTTCAAGGATAAATCCTATCCGGAGCTGCCGGCCAATGTCACGCTCAGCTGGATCAGTGGTCGCCGGTCGCGATGGAAACATTGGGAATCATCTTGTTCCATTAACTTCCATTACTCGGAAATGAGCGCTGCTCCTGGGAAAATGATCGTTTTTGTCGGCGACGGCCTACCTTCCTTCGGTTCGACCGCTTCCGAAGCGAATCAACCGGTGCCTCCGAATGGAGCTTTCTGAAATTAACCAACGCCATCCGGATTCCCCGTGAAAAATGAACAAAAAGCTTGTTGGAACTTTTTCTCTAGGACCAATAGTCTTCGAGTAAATCGACGTCGACCCCACGGAACGCGCGGATTCAAAAACACCATAACGTAGCCTTGGCTAACTTCAAACTGAATTTGCTCGGAGGAATGTGCCTGTGTATTTTGTTTTATTACGGGTATAAGTAAATAATATTTGAGATTGACTCGCGATGGCGGCTCGAGATGGTTTCAGTGACTTTGAACGGAATTCTTTCGAAAACCGTAGCTCCTAGAGAGAACTGTTCCAGGTGTTTTCTGTCCAGTTTTTTACGAGGTATTTTTCTACGTATTCTGTTTCCTGGTTAGAAACGGCGGTCAGGGAGAAACAAGTGATTTTCGTGACCGCAGTCGCGGTTGACGGCTCGAAAAGGCAGTTTCAACGAAATCCGTGAAACCGAGCTGGATTAAAGTCCTGTTCACAGTCGTTTCAACATGCAAGCGGTCCACGGTGAATACAGAATGAGTTCCCGAGGCCTTCGAAATCGTCCACGTTGCGTAGGATCGTTCCAACGAAAATAAATTCGTCGCCGATGATTCATGGATTTCCTGTGCTCGTTTTTGTCCTTCTTCACCCTCGTTTTCTTCTTCTTCTTCTTCTTCGTCGTCCTCCTCGTCTGCTTCGTCGGCTGTCCATTGTCCCTTTGTGCTCGGTGATTTTTCAATGGACGTCGAAGAAATCGATCGTGACGCGATTCGTTAATCATCAAAAAATGATCCTCGAGAAAAAAAATCTAAAAATACTACTTTCAGAACGTTCCCGACGAGACCGTATGATTTATCTTGAAAACGTCTTTTACAATTTAATTTTTACATAATACTTGAAATCATTTGACGAAGACGAGAGCGACCGAAAAACGAGAAAGGGGAACTATGGTTGAGCAAAATGGGATTTTTTTTTGTTCTGCAGCGACTGCGCCCATGTTTATCTTCCGATTGCGAATATGGCCGTTGCGTGTTGCCGGTCGTGCTCGCCTTTTTTTTCCTCCTTTTGTTTTCAGATCTTATCAAATCGCGTACCGTGACCGGATATGACATCCATTAGTTACGTATGCGTCCGTGTATCGCTTCGACGGACAGCCGAGAGCTGGGTGCCGCCATTTAAAGGGACCCCGGGGGTAGGGCAAGGTCGCCGATTAGTTTTTTCCAGCGCGTTTTGCAATTTTCCGGACGTTTTTCTTATACGTGATGCATCGATAAATAGCGGCGATCTCATTGTTGCAGTTGATCGCATGCAATTTAAAACTGCAATATCGTTTCATAAGAAATCGATAGTGAAAAAATCTGATTAAGCAATCTAATTAACAAGGAAATGAGAAATTCACAATTAACATTCAAATATTCCGTATCTCATTCGAGTCGAATGATGTTTATTGCTAATAAACAAGACTGCGTTCGATCGAGAATTTATATCTCGTCGAATAAACGATTTGGAAAGTTGTCGATCGGGTTAGCTTCGAGAGTTAGGCCTCTCGCAATTCCTTCGGAGTTAGGCTCGCGATGCCGAAACCATGCTCGCCGGGGAATTTCAATTTCGAGAAATGTGTGACGGGAATGGAGGAGACGGTCGGATCGCGATGGTTTGCGAATTATGGCGGCCGCGCCGAGCCATGCGGCGATTTCCAGAGACTTCAACGATAGTCACTGGCATTAGAGCGATGTGCCGCTAGTCGTCCATCTTGTCGCGGGTTCGTAGTCATCGCTGCCATAAGTTTCCTCCTAGAGATCTTCGAACTTACCCGATCAATACAGTAGCACAATAATCTTCGATCAAATGTTAACGGGGCTCTAGAAAATAATTCTTAAAATTGGTAAAAAATTTGGTGGATTATTATTTACTATCCAATTCAAAGGATTTCCATTTTGTACTGTTTTGCAGGTCGATTAGATCGTTATCGTTTGATTTGTGATGTAATCGAGAAAATGGGGTGATGTAACATCTTGTGGAATAAGAATGGCACGAGCAGTGTTGTGAATTTTAATGTTGCGATTCGGGTTTACAATTCCGAATACATTTTCAAGCGTATACAAATCCTAAAACCTGGAACCTACTTTGAATCCAAAATCGTTTGTCACGCTGCAACCCAAGCATCCGAAATTAATCCTGCCTCTATCCTCTACGGTAGGCATTTAAATCCTCGCGAAACCCAACAATTTCAAAGAATCAAGAGCAGGGAGCGTCGCCACGTTACCGAAAACCCAGAGAGGGAGAGAGAGAGAGGTGGAGACGCCTGGAGGCTTTGCGTCTCGGGCTCAATCCCAGGACCCGTTCTCCTTGTTCGCGGAGAGGAAGCTTGGTTCGCCTGTTCGCCGGAGAGGCAGTGCTCACTGGCCCGTTTTAGCTTTCCTCTCTTGGCAAGAGCGACAGCGCAGATCGTCACGGAAAAAAGAGACTCGACGTTCGCGCGAGCGAGCAAACGAGACGGCCTATCGGGCGAAAGGTGGCGGATAAAGCCGCGCGGGGTGGGGAACGAGAGGGAGGGGCTGAAGAGTGGGGAGGGCGGAGAAGAGAAGGGGAGAGACACGTTGGCCGGCCGAAGAGAGAGGACGAAGACTCGCCGTCTGTTGGTGAACGAGAAGGACACGTGCAGGGGAACGTGTACGGGCTCTATACTTTACCTGTGCTCTCCGCGGGCTACACAGGCATCCACTCGGCGAGCCAGAGTCAAGGCCGCTCACTGCTCCGCCGTGAGAGAGCTACTAACTAGCACGGAAACCTTGCTGCGTAGAGTATAGAACGTGTGTATACCCTGTACACAGACACTCGAAACTTCTCGCACACTTGCGGGGGCCGCTCTCGATGAACTTGGCTGCGATACTCGACGGAGTCGATCGGCCTGCAACTCTTTCTCTCCTAGGATTTTGGGTCCTGCGCCGCGCCGGTCGTTGGACTCCTTTATCCTGTTCGGCGGACATTCCTATTTCATGTATCAACGTATCCACGTTTCAATTTTTAGGATACAGTTACCAATTTTCGAAAGCAAAATATGCTCTTAAGTGGCGTGCCACTCAAACATTTCACACTGAACTGCTTAATCCTCATCCGTCCCTCATTTCACGAACTGAATCTGTCCCTCGGTGTCAAATTGACACAGTGGTACAAAAAATCGATAAAATAATAAGTCAAACAGTTACTTTTCGTTGTTTTTTTCCTTGAAATTGATGAGTTAACATTTACATTTTAGGTTTTTGCAGTTATATGTTTCGCATTAAAAAAATAAAAGTCACCAAGTTTCGAACGAATTTACCTAGAAATAACATAACAGTGAAAATTATTTCGGGAAAACTGTGTCAAATTGACACGAGGGACGGATGAGGGTTAAAACTGTTTATTGACGAATCATCAACTGCATCAAAGTGAAGCGTCGAAGGATCGGTGTGTAATCGAAGGAGATGCTTTACGATGTCCGAGCTAGGAAACCATAACCCGCCCGTTCGGCTCTAGATAGAATGGTTATGTGCTACTTACCAAAATGTACACAAGCTTCTCGTCGCGGCATCGATTTTCAGCGAGTCATGTTGTTCCGCTGATTTATCGAGCCTCGGTTTTCCCCACTCCCCTCGCATCGTTTTTGGAAACTTGCCCCGGTGTTTCGGTGATTCCTGCCATTGGAGACAGAGCTCTACCAGTCGCAGCAATGCGATCCGAGAGATTTATGGCTGGTAGTTTGATTTTTGTACGGCGATCTGCATAAAGTTCAACAAATTGACGACCTGATACTACCAGAATTAGTCATTACAGTCCATAGAGATGGCAGGAGACGTTCCGGGACGAAAAGCTTCGGAAACTAGGCAAACAGAGCAGGGACACACGGTTGGTTGTGGACTTTCCCGGAGAAAGCAAACCAACAGAAAGATGAACAGGAATTAAGTTATCACACACGCGAAAGGATTGCCAGTCGAGTTGCCTCGGCCACGAAGTAGGGGTAATAACCGAGTGACCACCTAGCACGGTCAGTGTCTCACTGTTCCAGGCGGATGTTTTCACGGCGATCAGTACTTCCGGGTGAGCTAGGGTACACCTCTCTTCTGTAGCTCCTCTTCACCAACCGTTCAACTTCCCCATTTTCACCACGTTTTTCTCGATCGAATCGCGTTCACGATTGTTTCGCTTTTCAACGACTGTTATTGTAACTATTTACTCATTGTCAGTTATCTTTCTCCTTTTGAGTTTAGCTTGGCGACATCCCCAGATGTACAAAAATATGAACGTAACTTTCGAACGAGAGATCCGATTTTGTTCAAACTTGCTCCGCTAGCTCTTAATAAATAAACTATTTCTGTCGGGCCATTTGTTACAGAGAATAACCTAGCTCTCCAGCACACGATGTCTAAATAAAACCGTAGAGAATTTTTCGAGTTTCCCGGTAGCTAAGGTTCGCCATAAGTTTCGCTCGTGGCTCGAGGCCCGAGGCTTCCATCCGCGGCGAGTTCGATTCCGCTTCGCTGCGAGAAGGCGCGTGCAGCCGTACTTTCACCGACCGTGACTTCCACCGCGCGCGGTTCTCCGCGGCTGCGGCCGAGAGGCGTTCCATTCGGCGAGTTTTGCAGATAAAGAGGGTAATAGAGGCGATGTCGCCACGTAGGTTACTGGAACCCGTTTCCTTCGCGGCTCGAACCGAGTCACCGGGTGTTGCACGCGCTCGCTCGCTCGCTCTCGGCGTCGCGCTGCGCGTAACGCGTCTCGTAATCGCCGGAAACCTCGCGAGGAACTCGCCTGGACAAATTGCGCTGCGCGATACACTCCACTGCGCTCGCCGTGAATCCTCTCTGCCCTTCGTTTCTTACCCGCGTAGATTCATTTTTATTATAAATGAGCGTATGAATTCAACTTTCCAATCTCTAGAGTCCCGCGAAATATTGTTTTGAAAGTTTGGTGGATGGATAAGAGTTGAACGAATGCAGAAAAGTCTGTAAATGTACTAGCGTATGACCTTGAACCGATGTCTAACGTGACCCTGAACTTGTGATTGTAGCCAGGGACGAACTGTCGCAGCCTGGATCTCTGAACGGGTACGGGAGCAGTGGCGGCGGTAGCGGGGGCGGTAGCGGAGGCGGTGGTGGCGATGGTTGCGACGCCAGGAAGAAGAAAGGTCCTACGCCGCGACAACAGGAAGAGCTGTGTCTTGTTTGCGGGGACCGTGCCTCCGGCTACCACTACAACGCGTTGACCTGCGAAGGTTGCAAGGGCTTCTTCCGGCGTAGCATCACCAAGAATGCGGTCTACCAGTGTAAATACGGGAACAATTGCGAGATCGACATGTATATGCGACGCAAGTGCCAGGAGTGCAGGCTGAAGAAGTGTTTGACCGTCGGCATGAGGCCCGAGTGCGTGGTACCGGAGTACCAGTGCGCCGTCAAGCGCAAGGAGAAGAAGGCGCAGAAGGTACGTACCCCCATTTTCGCCTCAGACATCGTCGAAATGAGGAAGAGACATCATTAGCTACCCGGGCTGTCTTCTAATCCTTTAGCTAGCTAAAAGTGGCGGCTATAAAACAACTAACCCAGTTCGCAGGGGTTAAGACAGCCAGGAGCGAACGGTTGAAAAGTTTGGCTAGACAGAATGTGTGTTTTCTATCCTCAGATGGTTCATTTCCCGTTGCAGGAGAAGGACAAACCGAACAGTACAACGATGAACGGCTCGCCGAGCAGTGGGACACGCACCGATCAAATGGGTGTGAAGATTGAACCAGCGGAAGCTGAATCGTTGTCCACGTCCGGCACCAGTCGCATTCTGTTGCCGGTCAGCTCCTTCAGCTACGTGCAACCCATCAGTCCTGAACAGGAGGAGCTGATACACAGGCTCGTTTATTTCCAAAACGAGTACGAGCAGCCCACTGAAGATGATCTGAAAAGGATCACAGTAAGTCCCACGTTCTATACTAGCTAAGTCATCTAAAAGTATAACTGCCTATACCCGGCGTTATCAAAGAAACACATGTTCCGGTAAGTTTACAGGCTAAATGCTTTCGTCTGATTGCAGAACCACCCGTCGGAGGGGGAGGACATCAGTGATTACAAGTTCAGGCACATCACAGAGATCACGATCCTGACCGTGCAGCTAATCGTCGAGTTCTCGAAGAGGTTACCCGGGTTCGACGAGCTGTTGCGCGAGGATCAGATCGCTCTGCTGAAGGCCTGTTCCAGCGAGGTGATGATGCTCCGCATGGCGAGAAAGTACGACGTGCAAACGGACAGCATAATATTCGCGAACAACCAACCGTATACGAGGGACAGCTACAACGTAGCAGGCATGGGCGAGACGATCGAGGACCTGCTGCACTTCTGCCGGCAGATGTACGCCATGAAAGTGAACAACGCGGAGTACGCGTTGTTGACGGCCATCGTCATATTCTCAGGTAACAGAAAATTCTCCAAACCAGCTTCCAATTAAAAGTCTACCTCCTGACCTTAAATAGTTGGGGCATGGATATCACTTGTACCCTGTGTTCCTGAGCTACATGAACCAAATATATCCCCTTCCTGCCATCCGCTAATCGCTAATTTTGAGGGGAACAATTAAGAACGCCACCTGTGTCCCATAGTCCTAACCTAAAAGAACGAAACACGGTAATTTGTGTAGACCAACATCGCTCTCTGGAGTATTCCAGTAAAGAATCGGTTGTATTTGTTACTTGCGCAGAGAGGCCGAACCTCCTAGAAGGCTGGAAGGTGGAGAAGATCCAGGAGATCTACCTGGAAGCGTTGAAGGCGTACGTGGACAACCGTCGCAGGCCGAAGTCGGGCACGATCTTCGCGAAGTTGTTGTCCGTGCTGACGGAGCTGCGGACCCTCGGCAACCAGAACAGCGAGATGTGCTTCAGTCTGAAGTTCAAGAACAAAAAGCTGCCAGTTTTCCTCGCCGAGATCTGGGACGTGACACCCTAGTTCCCCCGTAGCCGGTCACCGGCGCCCGCGCCGATCGGCTAAAACAAAACAGTGTTTTCAACCGGAGTCCGTACCGACGTCAATACTGACGACGATCGACGACGACGACGACAACGACGCTGGAGCGCAGCGACGAAGAGGAGAGGATGAAGAACACAACCACACACGGATATAACACACACTTGTACTAGTGCACCAGCATGCCACTGCCTCAGCGTCGCGAGTCGACCCGCGCTCTGTGGTCCAGGATGATGAAAAAAACCTGAGGGAGAACACGAAGCGAGAAACCTGAAGAAGAACTTGAAGACTTCCGTGTGGCGCCTGGACGAGCCCCATAGACGTGCCGGGAGACCCGGGTTTGTAATCGGGGGAACTTCATGCGAGTTCCAAGAGGATCATGGGACACATGAGAAATTGAGAGGATCTAAAATGGGGGATAAAGAAAAGGCAGTGGCGAGGCACCCAGGCTGTGATACGTAGAGACAGTACAGAGACTGTAATAAGGAGCTACCTACAGTTATGTTATTACTATATCCTCTACCTGGCTACTCCCGGAATCGATATGTAAATGTCTAATGTATAATGTATAAGGTACGGTTAAGGCAGGCGTGTTGTACGACGATGGTTACAGCAACTACGAATCTAAGGACACAGGGAAACAGATAGAGAGAAAGAGAGTAAGAGAGTGGGAGAGAAAGAGTGTGACTGTGGTACCGTATGCGTGCAATTAGGTCGCGAGAGAAGCGGGAGAGGGTGTGGTGGAATAGACGATAGGGAGGAAGATCTGCACTGTAGCCGCCGCCGTGATGAGATAAGGGGGAAAGAGAGAGAGAGAGAGGGAGAGTGGAGAAAAGCTCAGGGCCGGCTGTTGAGCAGCGGGCGCCCCCGTTGAAATCTCGCGATTTGAGAAGAGACAGGAAGAGAAAGGGATAGAGAAATAGAGGCGTAACAGACAAAAAGAAGATGATAACAGAAAACGATACGATTATACATAATGGATACCATAGAGTCTATATCACACACATAGCATAATAATATATTGCTAGCATGTACATTGTTTATACGAGCAGGGGAAACGGATGGGAAAACGTGTGTGCGAGAGAAAGAGAGAGAAAGAGAAGTTTGCTAGGATGATTAGTAGTCGAGATTAGGTCGAAGGAACGATAGCAGAGTTTCCCCGGGAGACGAGGCTTTGGCATTTGCGCGCTGTCCGGAATTTCCTTCTTTTTCGCGAACATCGGCTGGGACGTGTGATGTGTGCGACATGACAGTGAATCTGATAGAGAGAGAGAGAGAGAGAGAGAGAGAGAGAGAGAGAGAGAGAGAGAGAGAGAAAAAATATTGTAGAAAAACTGTAGGAAGTAAGTAACAAAAACCGTAAGTAAGCGAGGCTAG
Organism: Lasioglossum calceatum; assembly: GCA_963966675.1. Taxonomy (NCBI): domain Eukaryota; kingdom Metazoa; phylum Arthropoda; class Insecta; order Hymenoptera; family Halictidae; genus Lasioglossum; species Lasioglossum calceatum. The sequence goes on from OZ016548.1 coordinate 2,898,406, forward strand.
TTTGGTAGTAGGTTCGTAGTAAGTCAGCGAAGCTAGGCTAGGTGACCGAGTTCAAGTGCAAAGCCTTGTGCCTTCAGCAGCGGACATCGGCTCACCGACAAAACGAAACCATGAAATTTAACCGTCCGTTTTAATTTTTTAATAAAAAGATAACAAAAAAATGTGCAGAAATACGAAATCAACAGAGACAGAGAAAGAGAGAGAGCGAAAAAGAGTGAGTCGAGTTTATCGTTAAACTGTGCGCTGGATGAGCGAGCGAGCGAGCGAGAGAGAGTATGAAAGAGAGAATGAGAGGCGATCGTTTAGGGGGGTAGCAAAGATCTTAACGCGGAGAAACGCGGAACAGGGTTTGTGGGGGAGAGTAGGAGGGGGAATTCCAATGACATTCTGCCGTGAAAACGGGAGGCTGGAGAAGGTCGAGACCATCAGGCGAGTAGGTTCTGCTCCTTGAGACAGATATCACTAAAAAAAAAACGACACACAAGATACACAGCGACACACTGTTACTGAGCGAGAAAGAGAGAAAGAGCATGAAAGAGTAACAACACGCATCCGCCACCACAGACAGAGGTACATGTACACTAAGATTCTCGATGTTGTGTAACACTGTGTTAAACTCTAATCGCTATTAACTGATCGTACGCAGTTGTAATTCTGTAGTAGATTACCGATCGAACGACGGTAATGTTCATTGGTGTGTGTTGCGAACGACGCTGGCAATTTTTGTCGTTCCGAGAGGAACGACAGCGACAGTTCCATACATAGTAGCGAGGGTCGGGGGGACGGACGCAGAAGAACGTCGTCGTTTACTATTGTAATCAATCTTTTAGGTACACGCTAGCGTCGAGCGCCCACTGAAAGTGCGCGCGAGTGCTTCTTTTTGTTCCCGGGGGTTCCAGTCGGTCGCGTTCTCAATTGTTTATGACCTGCGAAACAGGTCTGAAGCACCGAAAGATCAAGGATATACAATCATTATCACACCGCGACGACGACACCTCGGGAAACGGAAACACACGATTACAGGCCCCGCGAGTACACTAGGTAAAACGCCGCAAGGCGGACACTGCCAGACCGCAGAGTGTGCACCAGACACCTTGGATGAACCGGAGAAGGATCGGGAGAGAGGAACCGTCACCGCCATCTACCATCGACACGTTTTTACGTAGATACTCTTGGAAAGTGTGGACGTTGTCTTCGGTCGCCGCTGAGCAGCCCTGAGAAACACCGGCCCAATGTCAGACGAGTCCTTGAACTGCGTTGTCATTGAAAGTATCAATGGAGACCTTGGATTTAGCTTCGTGGTCATCTGGAGATTCGATGGGAAACGTCAGATCTAGTTAGACTCGCATGAACGTCTCTGCTTGTGAGAGAGGAATCCTTCAACTCGGTTATCATCGAAGCCATCGACTTGAGATCGTGAATTCAGCTTTGTGGTCACCTGGAGCCTCGATGTCCACCGTTACACCCAACGTGTCTCTCAATAGTGCTAAGACAGAAGACGGACATAATGCGAGGACTCCAGGTGAATTGCGTCGTCGTCGAATGGAAAACGGGCGAAGAAAGATCCAGAGAATGGGCTCATCAGCGAGACGAGACACAGGGGCCCGTACAGAGACACACCGAAATACTAGCACGCACCAGTACTCCGCATTGTTATACCACACACACACACATACACACATACACATACACTCGCGCATCCACCATACAAGAATGCTTTCAGGCATCGCCGTTTTTTGCGAGATCGAACGAGAGGGAGAGAGAGAGAGAGAGAGAGAGAGAGAGAGAGAATGCGAGAAGGTGAATGTTGAGTATAGAAGAAGAATACAGAAGAGAATATAGCAAGAGTTTCTTAAAGACACACAGCACATCGCGACGATATATTGCCTATTATTATACATCTCTAAAGAGTAGGCTCTGCGCGCGTCGTCGACCCGAGACACGGACAGCAGAGGTGTTGGTCGGGGCGACGACACCACGGGACACCCGTTCGTTTCGACAACAAATTGTAATTCTTAATCGACTTAACGTTTAAGTGTAAAACCACGAGAACCGCTTGCAACGTCGTCTGCTCTCGAGACTTCCTTTTCGACTCGCCCTAGGTAGACCCACTGTCTAGATACGTAATCAGTTGTTCTCTGTTTGCGCCCTGACGCGCCTTCGACTACACGTGTTTCGTACGGATCCACCTCTCTATCCGAACAGGCTGGTCCATTTGCAACGATTTTAATCTAAAACCTAGAGATCCCCGTAGTATGGGGACCCCTGCCCCTCTGCTGGGCGTTAGGAAAAAATTCCCCAGGACGCGCCTGTTCGGAGGGAACGTTGCATGAAAGCGTTCGGAGGCGCTGGATCCAACACGATCGTGCAATAAAACGCTTTTCAGAGAAAAGAGAGACGTGTGTCGGCGCGCCAGGGCCACCGCGATTACTATAGCACTCCCTGACGGGGGCGGGGGGTGTCACCCCTTCGTCACCGTATTGTCACGGACCGTCGACGGCAGGTCGTCATCTTAGAAGTTAGCCCCTGACAGGCCGCGTTTTCTGGCTTCTCCGTTGCGTCCTGGGATTCCCGGCGTTCCAACGAACAGTGGACGTTCTCTCGAAAGATCGCCCGAAGGCAGGAGACCATAGGAGATCGTGGGGGACCGTAGAGAGGGAAGGGGACGCTCGGGAATCAAGGTGAACCGCATCCTTCAAATCGGAAACCGGTCATACTCTCTGGTTAGAGTGTGGCAAAGAGCGAGAGAGAGAGAGAGAGAGAAAGAAAGAGAGAACGTTTGAGATCGGATGGGGGGGGGATGGCGGGAGAGGGATTTGAGAGAGTAGAGGGAGGCTGTAGTCATACACACAGGTACACACACATACACACGCAGAGACAGGCACACACGATCGCCCAGAGGGACAAGCACACAGAGAAAAAGAAACGAAACAAGGATAACACACGCAATTCTACGATCACTGCCAAGGGCGTTAACCGTCGAACGTCGATCTTCTCATTGTCTAAATGTGTCGTTAGTCGTTCTTTTTCCCCTCGTGGCTCTCGAGCGAGACGCGATTTTAATAAATAACGATGAATAGTTGACGAAGGAGGTGGCAAACACGTACACACTACCAAGCCGCGCGAAACCCGGGGATAATCTGAACCAGGTGATCAGCAAAACGTTGGAAAAGAACAAAAAAAGGTATAATAATAATAATAATAAAATCACGGAGAGAAAAAAACGTATATATATATATACGGTATATATGTATACATATTATTATTGATTATCGATGATTATTATTATTGATTATGATTATATTATACAAACACACTCGCGCTGCCGCCCGCTCGATTTCGAATTGCCGTTTGACAAGGACGAGCGAGCGATTTGTTCATGATACTGCCAAGCGTAGACTCTCGAGTTTCTGTGTTTTTTAAGGTGACAAAACTATAATACTCCTTTTCCGAATATATGTGTCGATCACACGTACACGAACACGGACTTACATACAAGCATTTCCACGCAAACACATTTACTGACGTCCCGAAGACACAACCAGACACACGAACGTATACAGTATCCACGTATACACGCTCGCTGATTATGTACGATATGTGTGTGCGCATCGTGCCCGCGAATCTCTCTTGTCTGTTTGTCCGCCCGGGTACCCTGATCTGTCCGTTTCTCCTAGGTGTCTCTTTTGCCTATATGTACATAATATTAGACGCAGATATGTATGTGTAAATATTCTCAGTAAATGTACATTAACAGCCGCCCATGATTTTAACAATTTTCGAATTTCTAGTCCGGGTCCTCGCTCGAGACAAATTATTTTTCTCAAATTTCTGGTCGAGCTGTTCATTCTAAATGGGCATCGAAACCTTTCTATTTTTATTTTATTCGAAAGTATCGATTTAATCGTCAGGATTACAGAATTTTAACACTTCACCGACCGAAAGCCTATTAATACGATTCTCAATAATTGTGCTGTACCAAAAGACAGCATCAACAATCTTAAATGAAAGTACTAGATGACGTTATTGAGGGTGACTTGTTAGTTCGCAATGAAAATTGCTGTCATTGTTGAGGGTTTCGTTAAAAAGTTTTTAGCCATGAATATTAGCCATAGATTTTTCAAAATTATGCACGAATCGCCGGTCGGTAATTTGTTAAGATTTATATGAATTTTTGGAAGTCAGTATACGATGTCAGTATCCGAAACCTTCAGACTTTTGTTCAGTGCGACGACCCTGGCAGCACTTCGAAATATTGTTGGAATCAGAGGTGTCCTTCTGTGGACATTTGCTACATTCGGGTTCGGGTTGACAGCCACGGTGATGGCCCTGTTTTAATGGCCGCGAGAGGACAAGATTATAGACCTAACACCTTCGAATGGTTACACGCAGGTGTCCCCTGCGGTTCGACAACGCTGGCTAGCTCGTCAAATTCTTTTCGCTGGACGCGAACACCTTGTACACACCTAGGGACCACTCTCTACGCCGGGAATTCCTGAGGCCCACTCTCAGGGCCGTAGCAACTCCGCTAAAACATAGTCTCTTTAAACTACACCACCAAACATTAACAAAAACATTTTCAAGATAATTTGTCAAAATTGCTGACCCACAACTTTGTGGCTAGGCCTTTTCGTCGGTCAAGGAAACTTCCTTCTCACACGAAAATCATTTCATAAATCTAGTTTTTAGACAAAAGTGGGGGCTCTGATGGGATTGTACACGGCTCTGAGAGCTGTTCAGTCGGGGGCCTGGCTAGGTTCCATTAACGTTTCTCTCATTTTACAAGCTACCTAGGTCACATTTATTGCTCAGTTAATGGACTGGTGGGCTCGTAAATAAATGTCTTCTGTGTCCTCGCACAAGTCCTTCGGAGAGGTCTAGAATGCTCAATTGTATTCACTGTAAAGTCGATGTACAGGTTCCAGCAGATTTGTAAAATTTTCTTGTGTTTTAAATCATTTTATTTCTTCGAACCGTCAAAGTGCCCTCAATCTCAATCTTACCGGGCCCCCTCTGTTCCGATTAGGCTACCGATTTCAACCATAGATTTCCAGGAGCTGCCAATTAGCAGTTCCGACAGGTCCCTAGTTGTGTTTGGGTGTCTGTGGTGTACATTGTGTTTGTAAACAGTATAGGCGATCGAGGATGGGTATTTGGGTCTGTCGGAATGTAAACAGCGGCGGTCACCGGTGGGGGACGGCTGACGTTCACCCCGTGCGTCTGCAACCCGATACTCTTGTTGTGAAGCCGAGATGGGAAAAGCGATTTAATTCGGCCCGCGTTCGTAATTCGCCGACAGAAGGTTGAGATATACGGTATTTTCTTATTGGTCGACGACTTGTTCGGCCCCGCGAGAGAGCGAAAGAGCGAGAGAGAGAGAGAGAGAGAGAGTGCGAGTGAGAGAGAGGGAGAGAAAGGTTCTTGTTATTAAATCGCGAGATACAAAGGAGGGAGCCGTTTTTAATTTATTCGAAGCTGCGGAAGAGAAAAAGAATAAGAAAAAGCTACGAGAGAGCCTGAACGGAGGGAGCTAATCAGCTGAAGATTATTATAAATAAAGTTAAATGATTATACTTTGTTATGGTAGTTCGTATGTTATTTTTGTTTTTTTTTGTCGAGGGGGAGGATGTGACATGTTTTGTCTCCAGCGAGAAAAGACATGCGAGGAGCCCTGAGAATTTTAAATTGCCATTTTACTGACCGGTATTAAAAAAATAACGAAGTTCCCTTGTTTGTTTTTTTTAAGAAGAATTTATTGTGAAACCGAGATAGAATTCTCTTTGCTCGACCGGCTCCGTTTTTTAAACTCTGAAATCACCTCTGCTCTCGTCCAGGTCTTGAAACGTTCTCTAGGGGATTCGAAAAACTCCCTAGATATTTCGTGAAGGATGCACCGAAAGTCAGAGCGGTCTTCATCGTGATCGTTCGTTCACCGAGATCAGGTAAATCAATCGACTAACCGACTAATAACAATAACGATAGTGTGTAACAATCGACTAATAAAATTTTCGGGGCTGCCACCGCTAACAACAAAGAGGAGAAATTAGTTAAGGTCGACGATTGGAATGCGTTCATTTAGAAATCGTCGCTGCCAGGCGCGCGAATAAGCGAAACATGGGCGGGGCGAAGGGCGTGGCGAAACGTTTCGACAGAATCACTATAGTGTCGTATAGTTGCCCTATATGTAATTCGCAACTTGCAAAGATGGCTAGAAACCCGTTGGTTGTCAATGTAGGACCTGCCCTCGTCGGATGTGCACCCGGTCGACTTACTACTATACTACTACTATTAACTACTATTAACAACTATTATTACTATTACTGCTACTGTTACTGCTGCTATTACTACTAATACTTAACTCTCACGTTTGTACTTGCAACACACGGGTTACGCACGCAAACACACATACATAACACGAGATGAAAATGTAGATGACTATACACTATACACGGTCATTGGTCGTTGGCGAAAGTATAGTTGCTTAGTTGTGGTATATATAGTATATACTGTTTACGATTCAATATTTGTATTGAAACATTATTATAACAGTATAGTTGCTGATTCGGTACGCATGGTCAGCTTGAGTATTTTTTATTAAGAAATTCAATCGCCGGAGTTCAACTATAAACTATAAAATACGATTTTATAGTCTCCGGCTCATGGTACAAAATTTTGCTTGAACATTCTTCGTCGGAAGGATTCAAGTGAGATACAGAAAATGAAAACACTGCTTCAAGTTTTACTGGGGGTTATAATTAACTATAAGGCTATAGTAGCAATGGTTAATATTATTGTTTAATTAAATACAGTTACGAAGAGTAACACGTATAGTTAGAAACTATACTGTATTTTAAGAGACGAAAAACCGGAAGATCGGCTCACGACTATACAACTATACTAAGCGGCTATACTCCGTTCGATCAACGACAGCACGAAGCGTGCGCTAGTTCGAAGAACGCGCGAAACAAAAGAAAAAAGCGCGGCTAGCATCTTTTCTTAGAGTCTACATACTTACGATACTACTATACATACTAATTGTAAAATATTCGAAATTTATGGTTAAACGAACAATTCCGTATGCGAGAAAAGCGGGAGAACGAAGAAAAAAAAACAACCGAGGAGGACGAAAAAAAACGGGCGTTTTCGGATTTTCGGATCTTTTTTTCCTCAGAGGTGTGTGCGATTTCGGACTTTTTTGAAAAAAAGAGAAAACGTACGATACCCCAGGACCCCGCGGGGTTGGCCATATTGGAATGGAAGAACTATAACGAATTGGTGCTCTCGGAATGTATTAGACTGAATTATTGTTGTACGTTTTAGGCGAAAACGAGAAAAGAAAAAGCAAAAAAAAAACGAAAACTGAAAACACATTCAAACGAGAGGAGATATCGAGATGTCCTCATTCGATCGACAATTGGTGAACGTATTATTTCTATTTGAAGCGTTTTATATAATATACAAATGTATTGTATATCCGCTAGGTTGCACACTTACACTCACACGTATACACGTACACGGTAATTTCGCGTACAGTGATGGGAATCGGTTTTGGAAATGGTTTCCAGGCTCGTTGTTTTCAGATTTCGTCAAAATTCGATGTACCTATAGCGTGGACGCGTTCTGTTGGTCGCTCAAGGTCACCCCCCACTCCGAATTAAGACTTAACCTAAGTTAACTTAATCTCTCATTCTCACATGACAATTTTTATCGAAAAGGAACTACCTTCGATTAATGTGTACATTAATTTTTGGTAATGGACGAGGAAAGAAATTTTACAAAATCAAAAAAGTGGCCATGGTGATATTCTAAGACCTCGAGTCGCCAACAGACGTAGCCGCGCCTATGGTGAGACGTAGGGAGATTTAGGGGAATTTCTGGCGCTCCGATTTATGTTTCTAAGAGACGGCCGCCATTAAATTACTAAGCTAAATTTAAAAATTGAAATTCGCAGAGTGCTGCTTGTGATTCTAGTTAGAGAGTAGGTTCGTTGAATTGCCACGATTAGATTTCGAAATTGAAAGTTCTATTCGTTGAAAGTGAAAAATCCCTTTTTTGGTGCTCAAAGGTACGCGTCTCGGATTGATAGTTGGTAGGCTCGAAGTTTATTTACAAAATTACTAGGTTAATGAAATTTTTCTGAGAGAAAAGGGTTAGCGAAAATTTGTTCTAAATTTGCAAAATTTTGTTCGTTGGAGGGGGAGAATGTATTATGATTCCCAGCACTATGCTCACAGGCGTCTATATATGTATACACGAGAACAGGTACGCCCGTGCGCGCACACTTACGCGCCAATTTCGAAATTGGCAACAAATACTTTGTATGTACAAACAAATTTAGTGGTTGCGTTCGAACGAAACTGAGAGTGAGCATGTTTGTGCGTTTGTGTACGTGTGCATGCGTGTAGGCTTGCGAGAAAGAGAATAAGAGAGTGAGAGAGAGAGAGAGAGAGAGAGAGAGAGTGATAGCGATAGTGAGAAAGAGCGAAAGAGAGAGAGAAAGACTCGGCGTGCACTCCGCCCAAAATGCGGGAGAGAGAGAAGAATGCGAAAAAAAACAGCTTGATCGCGCAGGTGCAGGGAGCTTTTTTTTTGCGAGGTTAGCAATGCGGCGGTGCGGTTCGTCTTAATTCGCCCGTGTGCGTTTAATAGAAATTAACATGACGTAGATATTCATTAGGAACGCGCGAATAGTGTCGCAGTCGATCAGAATTTTGAAAAAAATCACCAGATTGGCGAAGAAAGAATCTCTCTAGACTAGGAACGCGAAAAGTCCCTAACACTCTGCCTCCGTGAAGACAGATAACAGCACGTGGAATCGGGGAACAGAGAAGTTCCCCTTCGTTCCTTGAAATTCAAAATCGTCGACGCTTTAAATTAAGAAAAAAAAAACACGAAATGCACGAGTATCGACATCTGCAATCGAGCGTCTAGTCACTTACCTGTCGATTCTGCGATTCCACTGATTAAATGTCCCCAGAATCCCCTATGGATCGACTGCGACGTTAGGGAAACCCCCTCGAGCAAAAGCTACATCGTGTTTCGAACGAGGTGCGAATTGTCATAGTGGAAAATGTTACGAGAAATCTGGTCCCTGTACATAAACAATTTGAAAGTCTGTAATTCGTATCTGAATTATCTGTTGATCCGTGTTTCGGTAACATTTTTACAATTGGTACCTCGCGTCTGGAACGATCTGTAGACGTTGGGAAGGCGAGGATTTTAAATTATATTGCAAACGCAATTTTATTCGGGAACCCTGGGGAATTATAACGGCTCTGGGGACTCGGCTAGAGAGAAGTGGAGGATTCCCCTATATTCGAGCAGCTTGTATAACCAAAAAATTTTCAAACAGAGAATGAAGATTCAAACAGAAACGAAAGGAATTTTTCCGATCGGGGTTCCCAGAAAGTTCCCTAATACATTTCCAGTCACAAATAAGTGGGGAATCCTTCTGTATTTGAACATCCAGCATGGTCGGAGCATTCGAGAAAAAATTAAGATCCTGGGGAATTTACGCGTCTCATCTAAGGAGTTTTTGGCGACGAACGAGTGGGGATTCACCCGGCATTCGCGCGTACCTAGTCAAACCACGTGTTCCCCGCGTCGGGCATGCGAGGAGGCATATTATACATCAAGAAATATTGTATTCTAACGACTACTAATTAAATACTGTACAATAATTTTAATTGCCGACTGCGACGACGATTTGAATCGTCGTGTGCACGCGACAGTGTTCGTCGCGACGGCGAGAACGAGAACGACAAAGACGAGAAAGTGGGAGAGACACGGTGTGCAAGGGTGGGAGAGATTGCGAACCAGAGACGAGACGAGTCCTGATTGTACAGTCGAGTAAACCGGAAGCTAGCGGAACCGGAGCAGAGAATATGTATTTGTCTTTTAAACGAAAAAAAATCGATGTGTATTTTTTGCGGAGAGAGAGAGAGAGAGAGAAAGAGAGAGATATACCGGAGAGGCGACAAATATATAGACGAGGGATAGGGGAAAAGGACGTTTTCGCGGTGAATTCGTCGACTTTTCGCTTTTGCGTTCGACAGTGTCGACGATACGATGAATTTTAAGAAATTTTTAAAACGATCATTTTTCGTCTTTTCCGAGACACACGGTATTATATATCTCTCTTGAGTCTCGTTCGGACGGTCCCGAACCGTTTCGACGGTATTCTGTCTTGTGCAATCTTTGCGTTTTCGAATTTGATATTTTCTTTTCCTTTTTTTATTTTGATTCGAGACTCGGAATGCTTACGCGAAAGGAAACAACAAACTCTATTTGGGGGCGGCGAGGAAGGGGAAGCGTTGAGAGTATTTATTTTCCTGAAAATCTGAGAGACGTTCAAAGTTTATTCTGCTAACACGATCGTACTGAGGAGAGAATTTATTTTTCTTACACGGTGTACCAAGCCTTTCGATTAAGCACGAGAGAAGAGGGGCTTATTGGGGTTGGGGGGGGGGGCGGTTGCGAAAGGTGGGGAGGGCGACAAAAATTTCAGTAAATTGCTACAGTACCAGCACGAGAAAGCGAGAGTAAGAATCGAGCTGACACAGAATGAAATTATTATAGCGATCGGATAGCTTGTGACCTTCGAGACTCGCTAACTTCCTCAGCCATTTTCGGCTCGTCGCCGTCTTAGATCCGCCGCCATCTTCTGTTCACCTTTGTTCTTCGGTACAGTCTCGAACGAAACGGTTTTATCAATCTATGTAATGATGCTATTGCTTGATTTGATAGTAAACTTATATTTTTTACGTTTGGTATTGTTCGTTTTTGTTTTCTGCAAGTGTGCAACATTGTGATAGGAATTCTACAGATAAGGAAACGAGGGATTCGTTGTTAAAGATGGATAGATGTGATATGATAATCGTTGTAATGTGAACTATTAAAAAATTATTCCAGGAAAATCGCTGTGTAAAATGCAATTTTGTTTAACGGTAGGAGTACAATTGAAGAACAAATATATTTTACAATCAACAATTTTAACAATGGTATTTTAGAATCGTTTATACAGCTTCCGAAAATGGATTTTTAGAAAAACGTTTAACAATGTTTGAAGTTTGGTTAAAAATTTTAATAAAATTGGCCGTTCCAATTTCATTCCTATTATATTTTATTTGCTCTTTTATTCTTTCATTTTTTAGTGAAACAATTAGGATGAGAGGTTAGGGACAGCTAAGATGGCGGCGATATCACGTGACGCGCGTGAACGACGGGAGGGAGTGGTGACCTTGAACGTCGCAATTCTGTTAACCAATACAGTTACGTGAAACAGACAAAGAGCGGAGTATGCATGTGTTGCACGTGTGGGAGAGAGAGAGAGAGAGTAATAGACGAAGATGATACAGAAACATAGAGTTCAAACAGAGTATTTATTGTCTGTCCATTTTGTAGATGGACCTCGTCGCAATCTTGCAAATAATATTACAAAAGAAAACAATAGTCCTTTCCAGGAAAATATCCTGCAACATTTGCGAGTTAGTCGAGTCTAATTTATTAATTTGGGAAAATTAATTGTGGGAAGAAATTGAATATTATGTTGGAACTGCCGGGGCCTGGGAAAATTTGGAAAAATACAAAATGGCGACGGGGTCCCTCTCTAACGTGAACGAACAGTATACATATTGTGTAAATACTATCGCAGGGACGAAGAAACGAGCCGTGGAGTATACAGAGGGTAACCGAACGACACCTTTGTAAATTAGCTTTGTACATTGTACCTCCTGTTCTATTTTCCCGTTTTTATTTACCGCGCATTGTTGCAGGATCGATCGGAAAGAGGATCCACCAACGCCATTTTGGTATACGTAACCTCGATCGAGATGTATTCGTTGCAAAAACCATGAACACGCGGGCTGAGCGACCATCTTTTAACACCTCAAAACCAAACATTTCCGAAAACATGCGTGTTTAAATGTTTTGTAAATTCGACGAATTCACTTGCGCGCTTTGTCGATAAAAGGAAGATATATTTTGATGTTTTCTCTTCTGATCTTTTTGTTGATTCTCCGCTTTGCAAAATCGAGATGTTTCTCTGTCGAGGCTCTGTTGTGTATATAAATAAATATATACGTGTATTCATACATATATAAACATATATATTTTTCTGGGATAAAAAAGAATATGACTACAAAGACGTATCCGACCTCGTGGACGCAATAAAAAAAAAATTCATATAATCGATCATGCAAAGGGCATCAGGGTGTAGTGTAATAGAGAGCGAGAGAACGCGAGAGAGATAGAGAGAAAGAGAGAAACATTACAAAGAGATGACTATTTTTTTTTAAATAAATCGCGATGGCGGAGCAGGAAATGGGAGCTTCCTTCTGTCGAAACATCCGATTGGTCAACAAATTTTATTATTTACTCATCCAGTTGCTCAGCCCTTGTGTCAAACATTTGACAATCTTCAATAATTATCAATGCATACAAACTTCCTGAAATGATGGAAATTCAGTTCGAACAATGAAATAAATTTTGGAAACAGCAACGAATATATTTATCAAGAGGATTGTGGATTGATCTTTGCTACCCTGTTTAAAGGGTAGGAGAAATTGTATTTTTCTTTTCAGGCAGACAATATGTCGTTTCTGGATCTTCTTTCTGGCGAATCGGTCCGTGAGAAATGATCGAGGATTAACTCGCTGTGTGTACATAGACCGGATGACCGCTGGTAGCCATATTGTTATTCACGATTACTAGGAAAAACATTCTCTGATTGACTGGCGTCCTTTCTCTTCTTTCCTTTCTCTCACGAGAAGGAGAGAGGGAGAGAGAGCATCTCGCGCGTTCGGAGCAGAAAATATTTCCCTCGGAGCGTTCGTTTTTTGCAAGCTGTTCCGTTGATTATTATTGTATATTGCGCTCGTGATTGTTAACTGTTTCAACGATTAATATTCCGCAACCTGAAGAGCGACGGCCGCCATTATTAATCGTTAACGTCGAAGCTCCCTTTGTGTTATCGCGATATTCAGATATCGTCGCTGAGCGAGAGAGAGAGAGAGAGAGAGAGAGAGAGAGAGACGAAGGGAGGTTCTTTTTGTTTAAAAAAAAAACGAGATCATTTTCCCGGCAGCGTGTACAGAGTCACCGTTTTTTATTATTCATTTCTCGGTTCTTGTAAAATGTAAAGAAATCGGGAACGTAGACGTTTCGCCGAATTAACGAGCGATGCTGAAAGAAAGGAAGAGCCCTTTGTCTGTTGTATATTACTTTTATTTCCACCTTTTTTACAGGTGAAACAAAAGCGAGATCGGTATCGACCGTGCTATGTATGGATGATATGTTCCAATACTAGAAATAAATCTTTCAACAAATATATCGTATCTTTCTCCAGACACAATTCCTCAATTATTCAAGACGAATCGACACTGAACAACAAAGATTTCTGTCGGTTTTATTTACTAATTGGCAAATAAGTATCGGTGAATAATTCTTGTCAGTTTCTTCATTTGATGCCATGGAAACAGCGGTACGAATCGTCTGCTCCGGTAAATTTCAAAATAGCGCCATACATAAATATTTGCGCCACGTAGTGGCGAAACGCTCAAGCTTGCAGACGATTTGATCGACGAAGAAGTTTGAGCAGTTACCACGGATGGCGCCACCAGGTTGATGCTGTTGCAGATGTCGATAATATAGATTCCTATATTATCAAAATGTTGATAATGTCACAGACGAGGATACCTCACCATTACCAGACGAGAAGTATCTCGTCGGTGCCTCGCATCACCTCGCATAATGTGAATCTCCAACTAGTCAACAATCTTGATATAAATATTTAGAAAATAAGTTACGTACATGTACAATACAAACACTTAATGTATGAATTTATAATGAATACATAAACACTTAAATTCAAAAATCACATCTGCGTACGTATTTATTGAACCACCAATTCTCCCGAACGTCTGACTCGACGTTGAGTTGTACTACTGAATTTCGTGCCACCCCTTTCGACATCATGTACTCCTAATACTTTTTCAATTTTTGAGATTTCACAAAATTTTCGGGCGTGTGACTTGTCGTTGAGTTGCACTACTGAATTTCGGATACTCAATTTTCGAGATTTTCAAAAATTTTCGCCGAATTTCGGCCGTCTGACTTGTCGTTGAGTTGTACTACTGAATTTCGGATACCTCCTTCGACATCATGTTCTCCTAATACTTTCTCAATTTTCGAGATCTTCGAAAATTTTCGCCAATTTTCGGCCGTCTGACTTGTCGTTGAGTTGTACTACTGAATTTCGGATACCTCCTTCGACATCATGTTCTCCTAATACTTTCTCAATTTTCGAGATTTTCGAAAATTTTCGCCAATTTTCGGCCGTCTGACTTGTCGTTGAGTTGTACTACTGAATTTCGGATACCTCCTTCGACATCATGTTCTTCTAATACTTTCTCAATTTTCGAGATTTTCGAAAATTTTCGCCAATTTTCGGCCGTCTGACTTGTCGTTGAGTTGTACTACTGAATTTCGGATACCTCCTTCGACATCATGTTCTCCTAATACTTTTTCCATTTTCGAAAATTTTCGCCAATTTTCGGCCGTCTGACTTGTCGTTGAGTTGTACTACTGAATTTCGGATACCTCCTTCGACAACATGTTCTCCTAATACTTTCTCAATTTTCGAGATTTTCGAAAATTTTCGCCAATTTTCGGCCGTCTGACTTGTCGTTGAGTTGTACCACTGAATTTCGGATACCTCCTTCGACATCATGTTCTCCTAATACTTTCTCAATTTTCGAGATTTTCGAAAATTTTCGCCAATTTTCGGCCGCCTGACTTGTCGTTGAGTTGTACTACTGAATTTCGGATACCTCCTTCGACATCATGTTCTCCTAATACTTTTTCCATTTTCGAGATTTTCGAAAATTTCCGCCAATTTTCGGGCGCCTGACTTGTCGTTTAGTTGCACTACTGAATTTCGAATACCTCCTTCGACATCATGTTCTCCTAATACTTTTTCCATTTTCGAGGTTTTCGAAAATTTTCAGAAAATTTTGGATTTGTATTAGGAGAACATGCTGTCGAAGGAGGTATCCGAAATTCAGTAGTGCAACTCAACGACAAGTCAGACGGCCGAAAATTGGCGAAAATTTTCGAAAATCTCGAAAATTGAGAAAGTATCAGGAGAATATGCTGTCGAAGGAGGTATCCGAAATTCAGTAGTGCAACTCAACGACAAGTCAGACGGCCGAAAATTGGCGAAAATTTTCGAAAATCTCGAAAATTGAGAAAGTATCAGGAGAACATGCTGTCGAAGGAGGTATCCGAAATTCAGTAGTGCAACTCAACGACAAGTCAGACGGCCGAAAATTGGCGAAAATTTTCGAAAATCTCGAAAATTGAGAAAGTATCAGGAGAACATGATGTTGAAGGAGGTATCCGAAATTCAGTAGTGCAACTCAACGACAAGTCAGACGGCCGAAAATTGGCGAAAATTTTCGAAAATCTCGAAAATGGAAAAAGTATTAGGAGAACATGATGTCGAAGGAGGTATCCGAAATTCAGTAGTACAACTCAACGACAAGTCAGACGGCCGAAAATTGGCGAAAATTTTCGAAAATCTCGAAAATGGAAAAGGTATTAGGAGAACATGATGTCGAAGGAGGTATCCGAAATTCAGTAGTTCAACTCAACGACAAGTCAGACGGCCGAAAATTGTGGAAAATATTTAAATATATCGAAAATTTTCGGATTCCACTAGGAACTAATATACGACTTAATTCTACATCGAATATTCATATACAGGGTGGAGAAAAAAAACACAATAATTGTAGTAACAAATAGACTTTATTTTTCACTTAAAAATATACAATATTAAACGTGTATCGTGGTGAGATAAGAAGAAACATTGAGACTACGGGAGCGGTGAGATTCTTCTCTGCTAGATGGTGTCACAATTATATTCGGGAAAGCATTGCTCTGTCGGTAAAATCGTCTACTAATCGCGGTATTTCGAAATTTTTTGAAGCAAATGATTCTTGTCGCCATTTCCATTGCATCTTATGGAAGAATCGTTATGAGAATCGTCTTCCCTTAAGATTTCACTAAAAGAAAAATCATAATTTTCATTAGAATAATAATTACAATATATTTTCTAACTTAATAACTTTAACTACAAATATTATAAATCTAACTTTTCAAAATCGTAATGCACAAACCACGTATGATCTACGCACTGTCTAATTGTATCGCTTAATTTTAGAAATCAACAATTCATACAAATTTGACTTATGATTAAAAAATCAAAAGCAAACTGGAGAATCGGTCTCTAAATTCGAAAGCAACGTCTACACCGGACGAGAGAATTTTATTCTAAATATCCAGTGCAAAGCGATGCGAGGCAAACATGATTTTGCAACAGTTGCATTGAACAGTATTATGTAAACAATTACTTACATAAATGCAGTTCAGCACACGGACGAAGGAGAATGATTAGTAATTGCCGAGCTAACGAGCAGTCGTCAATCGTTATCAATCGCTTCTGTCCAAGGGCTCCAACTGGTCGAAGGATCGTAACTCCTCCGATCAACGTTAACAGTGTTAACATGCGCGTTATCACAATTTCTTCAATGTTGCCGACAGCCATTCAGGCGATTAGATGCGCAACGAATCGTTTCCTAGAACCATCGTCCTGTATCATATTCTCAGCTTGCGTAACGTGTACGTGTGAGAGTGAGTCATTCGCAAATAAAATGAGAGTATATGTTCCAGGCGGTTCGATGATATCATGTATGCGGAGCTTGCCCGCTTTGCATAATCGGCGAGCGATTGAAAACATTCGACTTTTTTCATAGACCTCCAATCGTTCTTGATCTGTTACACAGTCGCTTCTTAATGTTCGATACCGTTTCTATCGGCTTTGGGAGCTTAACAAGCTCGTTAAAAATCAATACTCTATTAGTTAATGCTGAACCAGAGGTGCAGCATTATTTGGCAAAACAAATATTTCAAATACTATTTAATATTTTAGATTTGACTTTGCTGAAAGAAAATGGTATTTTAAAGAAGATATACAATTTCGAAAATGAAATATTTCTATTTTAACAATCTGAACCTCAAAACAAAATGTTTCTGTTTCAACAATCTGATATCCACAAAATAAAATATTTTACTTTTTGCATTGTTGTAATACTCTGAGAAACCGCATAAACATACAGGCAATATTATTGTTAAAAAAAGATTTACACTCCTAAATGTACTGAATTCAAACCATGATTTTCAGCAATAATATTTGGAATTAAAATTGAAAATAAAGACAAAATATAAATATTTTCAATATTCTTTAAATAAAATACTGTTTTCAAAGAAATTACTGCCTCAAATAAATTATTTCATTTTCAAAAATTCCTGCATCAAATAAAATATTTTATTTTCAAAGTTGTACACATACTTTAAAATACTATTTTCCCCAGCTCTGCGCTGAACCTACCGAGCTTGAAACGTAGCCGGTACATGTCGCCTTGTAAAAATAACAAGTTTCGATTTATTTGAACATTGTGCGGTTTTCATATTGTAATATATGCGATATTAAGTATATTAATCTAATCATTACACTGCGGATCTCTACGCATTTATGGCTTCTGAAAATCTTCAGAAAAGGGTAGAATATTAAAACCGACAGGTTTTTATTTATTTCAGATCTGCAAAGGCTACTATGTACCACTGGAAATAAAATTCGTCTAGAAACATTAACATCCGCAGTCTACGAATCATTTACCACGAAACTCTTTTTATAACTTCAATAATTGTGAAATAAAGATTCATCGAAGATCGAATGAACTAGGAAATATTGTTTCAGAGTGTTTTCATCTCATTCAAGTTTGTTTACGTCCAACACAATCAGTTATAAAACAAGAAGTGAATCGCTCATTTTGCATCGACAGAGCTATTCTGGTGAGGACAAGAAGAACGTTTTCCATGCTTCTTAACCGCACGATTACGATTTACATGCGAATGGTTCCTCGAATGTTAAAGAGGATTTACAAGGAATTGGCTGTTTCCTGTAAAAAGAAAGAGAGAGAGAGATTTGTTCTTATGGTGCATTCTGGCCACGTGTTCTGCATAACAGCCGAAGGTGGGCAAATGTGGAAACGTCTCGTGCAAACTCTTGAAGGTTGTTTTCGCACGTGAATTAGCAAGTACGTGAGCGGACTCGTGACAAGGTAATTGAAAGCGATTGTGCGATATGTTTCGAGATGAGATCATGTCTGCCTATATATAGGTCATATTCAACGAGCATGAAGGAAGTCAAATTGCCGTGGCGAGCACGATCAAAACACACCTTCTGATACACTGATTATACTAAACCGTTTTCCTGGAATTTCTACAGGAATAACATTCCAGTTATCTGTTGGCTATAATGAATCACTGCTGGAAGGCAGGACTGAATTTCGAAAAAAACTCATTAGCCTAACCTCACTATATTTGTCAAGATCCTTAGGAGGCAGCTTGTTAATCATTTGTTAATAGCAAACTTTCAATTGGATGTAGTTGAAACCATCTTTTTGGTAAATTAATAAATGTTCTTGTCTGTCCAGTGTCTATTCTATATAAATGCGGTGTTTGTCAGTACGCGAGCATCATGAATCACTATAACGTGACATGACAGAGTATGTATAGGAAAATTGTCAATAACGCAGAGGAAGAAGATGGCGGCAGAAATTGCTGGAAAATTGTCTTGTCGTCTGAAGATCATTATTTTTCCTGTTCAGTTTTCCTTATCTTACTTTACTTATATGTATAAAAATATTATTCGGAATAAATAAATGAACGGGCACTAAAAATGAATTAAATTTCATTGAAGCAATATATTCTCATGAAATTGATAATGAATCATTATAGAAATTCCTTTTTGTCGATCGTATCTTACCGAATAAACTTTTCATTAATGTTTTCGGCGCATGGGTTCAATCAAATTTTAACTAACAAGCAATTTTGCAAATTTTTAAATCATTCTCAACATTTCGATCCGGATATGGATCCTTTTCAAGAGAACTTGCGTCTGTAAAAAACCGTATTTATAATATATGTTTAACTGAATAGGGTAACAGCTGTTATACCAATACTCCATACTTGCTGTGTGAAACTACTTTCTTTAAATTAATTATTGAATTTTCGAAATAATCATTATAACTTGTTAGTTAAAATTTGATCGAACCCATGAAAACATTAATTATTATTATTATTATTAATGAAAAGTTAACGAATTATTATGTTCTGTGCTCACATATTAGACATTAAAATTGATCAAAATCGTGTAATTATGTAAAATAATAAAATTCTGTGGTAGTGAAATTGTGTAAAATTGTTTTTTTCGCGTAGATATTCGAGGAGAAGATTTATGGGTGATTTCAGATAGTTTGCATGTAGACGTTCTGCTGAATAATTACACAAGATGAAGGAGGTTTCAGCAGAACGGTGGATATTGTGACGAAGTTCTACGTAACCGCGATAACCCGAGTGAAAGGTTGCGTCCTGGCTTCGACAAATTAACGCAGACTTATTGGCATTCCGATAGTTCAGTGGAATATAACGTTAGATAGTACATATTCAATGTAAACAAGCTCGGACAGAAACTGCGTTCTCGGGTTCTTCGCCTTCGAATTTCTATATTTACAATGCCACCAATCGGAACGATGATAAACGGAAACCTGTGCAAACATAGTCCCACGTATCGCCGTCCGTTGTATTTACAGCTGTGTCGCTAAACTTCTGTGTATAGGCCGACTTTTTAAAATGTTTTATTTCTTAACAGACCGGTACAATGAAACGCCATGATCGACGAGCCGAAGTTGGCCTAACGGTGGCAGGAAAAGAAGTAGATCCAAGTCGATAAGAGATCCAAGGTTCTTCCAAACAACGCCTTGATCGTCGATCGTGCAGCGCCGAGTGATTTTTCAATCGGACGTTCCGAGAAACTTTTCGGACCCCTGGCCTTCGGTTCTCGGACCTCGGTATCAACAGGATCCAACGCTTGCATCGAGATAAACTGTCTTGGAAAGATCGTGGCGGTGACGTAAGATCCACATGCCTCCCACTACTTCGCCAGAGATCAGGCCAAGGTATCAAAGTCTCTGCCGAAGAAATTGTTCCAGACAGTCTGCTTCTTCCTTTCTGAAAGGTAAGACCTCGCTGCTTCTACGTTCTAACACGCTCGTTTCATCGCTGTAGTACACCAGTGCCTGTGACAGTATACAATTAACAGACGTTTAACATTGCTTGTATAATCAATAAGACATAAATAAGCTCGGGAATCCCTCTAAAACTAATTTTCAAATTCTACAATTACACAAATTCCTCTAAATTAAACTGTCCGTCATATGTTACGCAAAAAGTAGAAGTAGCTACAGTGTTTCTCAATATTCGCACCTGTATTTGTTTAGTTCTGCGCTTGTCCATCGAATGTAAAATTTTAGGTTAAGAAAATTTCTTTTTTTTTCTATGTTCTTTCTGTATATTTTTGTTATTTTCTATTTCTTTTATAAGTTATACAAAACGTCTGTAAACCCATGTATAAAAGGACCTCGGTCCGTACATAATAATAATAATAATAATAATATTTTAATACCAGATAAAAGATTCCATAGAATTTTTCGAGTTTTATTAGTCTTCCTAGAATAAATATCACTGATTTCTTTTATCTCAACTGTATCAACTTTCTTTAATAAATCGATATAGAAGTGTAGTGAACATTCAACTACAATACTGTGCTTTCTTCCAGGACCAGCCTGTAACGATGAAGGTGTTAATTCTTGCCGCGATCGCGGCGTTCTGTATTCAATCGGTGCTCAGCGTCGATACTCACGAACACAACAAGGTGGTGTGCTTCTGGAACAGCACGGCGTTCGAAAGACAAGGTAAATTTTCTCGAACCTCAGTGTTGTTGTGTATGTACTAGTTGTATTGTACAGGGTGTATAAAAAGTAATGGTCATCCGTCCTAGGGTGAATCTACACCTCTGGATCGGTGGACATTTGTAGGAGAAACTTGCCGCAAAATTGTTTATGACAAAGAAAATTGTTGTTAAAGTTTTTTTTTACATCAACACCTTCTACTCATCGAGGAGAGAAAAAGTTTGAAAGGAGCCATATGTGGCAAACAAATAGTTATTGAGATATAAGCTGTTAAAGTTTTTCAAAATCAAATTTTGGACATATGGCGACATATGGCTCCTTTCAAACTTTTTCTCTCCTCGATGAGTAGAAGGTGTTGATGTAAAAAAAAACTTTAACAACAATTTTCTTTGTCATAAACAATTTTGCGGCAAGTTTCTCCTACAAATGTCCACCGATCCAGAGGTGTAGATTCACCCCTAGGACGGATGACCATTACTTTTTATACACCCTGTACAGTAACGCAAAACACCTGCAACTATTTCTTATTGTCAAAGAATCACACGTTTCGAGATTGTATTATGGTAGAAATCGAATTTTTTTATCACTCGCAGGCTTCGTTTACAAGATTGTCATCTCAATTTTGTAGTTCTTTTTACTATCAACGAGTAGTGCGTTGATTAGTAGACTGGAGCCACATAAACAGTTTATTCTTAGTTTAATAATTCTACCAAGCTGAGAAAAATAGATAGCACTCTTAAATCATTGTAACCTTCCTACTGTTTTAAATTGTATTATCCATTTTTGCCATAAATGCATGAAATCCACAGTCTATTGATTAGTTACCACATTTTTCACCGAGTATCGCATAATGCTATCGTCAATATGTTGTTTCTCCACACATACAAAACGAGCAGTGCGACAATCGCGCGATTGACGTTGAAATCAAATCTATTTAAAGGGAAATTTATATGTGTAAATGAAAATTGGAGATAGGATCGTAAGCTTCGTACATCAAAGTGACGTAGAATGAAGTCGGACATTTCGTATGCAACAACCTGATACCTCGAGGAACATTTTTACATAGTTCTTTGAATTATTTCAGGTCCAGGAAAGTTCCAGCTGGAGGACGTTCGACCAGCGCTCTCCCTCTGCACCCACCTGATCTACGGATTCGCTGGGATCACATCTGACAAGTTCGAAGTTGTTTCCTTGAACCCGAACCTTGACACCGGTGCTGGGTACGCCTACTACAGGCTCGTTCCCCAGCTGAAGAAAGCCTTCCCAGACCTGAAGGTTTACCTCAGCATTGGTGGCAACGCTGACCCTCTGGAGGAGACTCACGAGTACCTCGTCGCTGTAAGTGCTCTAGTCAAACGTTCTTCCGTACGTCATGACCAGACTGCGGATTTTTATGCAAAATAATTCTTCTAATTTTGTAAATGTTTTAACCCTTTGCACACGAAGCAATTTGAATTCCAAAATCAAAACATTTGTTTCAACCCAGATCATTTTTGTTCCATGCAATCTTTTTTACATTGTGCACATCAAATTGAACCTGTTTTCTTATAACAGTTGAGCTTTTAACAATTTATAGAATAGGGTAACTGCACCACTGAATGAACATTTAAGAAATTGTTCAGGAAGATATGTAATTTAAAAAAAAATATGTGAATTAAAGGAATCTCATATATGCCAAATGGCTCCCTATACTTCATTTGTCAAAAATAAATGAACACAAATAAAATAAAATTATTATCATTTTTCTTTATTAAACGTTAAATAAAAAATATAAAAAATACCAGTTAATGAACACTACATTTTTAAAAGTCTTAGGCTTCAAATTTGTTGACATATACAATAGCGTTCATTTACTGGTGCCCGTTTATTCACTGGTGCAGTTACCCTACACAGACAAATTTAATAATGTTAAAACTGTTTTGAATAATGGTATGGCAATTTTTGGTGGCGCCTCAGACACCACACTCGAGTGCAAAGGGTTAAACGTACAACTACTCAGTTTTCCCATAAATACATCAAATCCGCTGTCTAGTGAGATCTATTACAACACAATTAGTATGTCTGTTTTGTATTTGATCAACTCATTTTTTTGGAGATAAATGCATACAATCCATCATACTTTATTCCGCCGATTCGCAGACAGAGACATCCGAGGCGAGGTCCAAGTTTATCAACTCCGTGATCAGACTGCTGAACGACTACGACTTCGATGGCATTGATCTGGCCTGGCAGTTCCCGCCGATCAAGGTAAAGAAGCAACGCAGCACCCTTGGTTCCTTCTGGCACGGAGTTAAGAAGACGTTCGGGTACGGAAAGTTCAAGGACGAAAAGGAACAGGAGCACCGTGATGGTTTCACAATCCTGGTCCGTGACCTGAAGGCTCAGCTCAGACCAAAGTTCAAGGCTCTGACCGTCTCCGTCTTGCCCCATGTCAACAGCAGTGGTTAGTATCAATCCCGTAACTGTGAATACTCCGCGCGGAGTCACAGTTATAGAATAAGAGGCGTCACGTTCTTTTTAAAATTCCTTATTCTTGGTTTTCCGTCGATGCAATTTTTACCATCATATTCATCTCGCTTTCCTGATTGAAATGACCTTCGAGGCTTCTGGCATTTCTGTGAAATTCGGATCGTGCCGGGGAGAACAGGTGCTGCTTCGATCAGCACTTTAAACGCTGCGAATCAGTGTTGCGCGCGTGTAAACTGGCTTGCAATCAATGTCACGTTCTCCAAACACGGAACCGGACCCCGGGATCGCCGGGACGCGTGGAAAATGAATTGTAAACAATCCGTGCGGATGGTTTTCTTTGCGTTTATTTAAACACACGTGCACACACAGCTGACAGGAATTAGGGGATTAAGCGAAAAATTAAATTGCAATTGGGTCGAGCGTGTTTGTGATTGATTTTTTCCAGTTTACTACGACGCCAGACTGTTGGCGCCGAATATTGACGCCGTCCACCTGTTCACTTTCGACCAGAAGACACCAGAACGCAACCCCCAGGAAGGTGATTACCCCGCGCCCATCTATGAGAGCTACGGACGCGTTGCTCAGGACAACGTTGACGCCACAGCTAGGTGAGAACAATTTGTAAAATCATTTAACATTACTTGTAGTCCAGTCAATGAATGCTCGTAAGGGGGATGTACAGGGAAATGGAAGGAACAGAATTTTTAACTTTGGGACTTTGTTTGGACTAGTTGGGAGGTAAACATACTAAAATTCCCACTTCTTGGTGGTGAGCGAGGTGCAGGGGGGACACGTAGAAGGTCCCCTTTTTCGGTTTTCCGATTATATCTCGGAAACTATGCGTCCTAGCGATAAGATCATTCTATACAAAATTAAAGCTGACAAAATCTGCCACAAGATTGATTCCATTCAGTTTTCCGCTATCTCGCGTAGTTGCCGAGATATCAGCGCACAAAGTTCACTAATTGTGAAAAAGTTTGCCTCACATTTTTCGTCTTATTTGACTCTTCAGCACAGTTAGTGAACTTTGAGCGCTGTTATCTCGGAAACTATGCGAGATAGCGGAAAACAGATTCGAGTCAATTTTATGGCATATTTTGTCAGCTTTAATTTTTTATAGAATGGTCTTATCACTAGAACACGTGGTTTCCGAGATATAAACGGAAAACCGAAAAAGGGGACCTTCTACGTGCCCTCCTGCAGCCTAGGAGTGGGGACTTTTAGTATGTTTACCTCCCAACTAGTCCAAACAAAGTCCCAAAGTTAAAAATTGTGTTCCTTCCATTTCCCTCTACAACTATTGACTATTGAACCAAGCCCACTGATCAGCTAAAGCAGCGCTCGGATTTACTTACTCGCGACGGCCGAGTTTTGAAGGCTACGCCCCCTCGATCAGGCCGCGCGTCTCGTTCCCCGTGGCGGTCCTAGTTCGGAGATCCTCCGGCGCGTTCCATAATCCATACTCGCTATTCGTGGCGCTCTGGTGAACTATGGCCGCCACGAGGAGCCAGACGCGCGGCCGGGTCGAGGGGGCGTAGCCTTCGAAACTCGGCCGTCGCGAGTAAGTAAATCCGAGCGCTGAGCTAAAGCTCCGTAAAAACCGATACAATTGGACACTCCTGCGTTCCGAAAAAAATACGCCACCACAGCTGAAAGATTGATTAAGTTACAACTCGATACTTCAAAAGTTTATACACTTCGAAGTTCCCTTCGTTTCTTCGAATCTTGTAGAAGTCGAAGCTTCGGCAAAGTAACAGTCCGAGTTACAAGCCAAAAATATCCGTAAAGTATTAATTCTACTTCAAGGTACTGGCTCGACAACGGCACGCCAGGCTCGAAGATCGTCGTGGGAATCCCCACGTTCGCCAGAACGTGGAAGCTGACGTCCGACAGCCAGGTGTCAGGCGTGCCACCCATCGTTGCCGATGGACCAGGAGCTGAAGGGCCGCACACAGGCATCCCGGGAGTTCTCTCTTACGCTGAAGTGTGCACCAGGTTGACCGAGAGTGCCGTGGGTCGTCTAAGATACGTGAACGACCCGTCCAAGAAGTATGGCAGCTACGCCTTCCAGGCTTACGACGCGGACACCGGTGCGGATGGCATCTGGGTCGGCTACGAGAACCCTGACACAGCTGGAAACAAAGCTGCCTACGCCAAGGCCAAGGGTCTCGGCGGCATTGCTGTTTACGACCTGTCGTTGGACGACTTCAGGGGCATCTGCACTGGCGACAAGTACCCCATCATCAGGGGTGCTAAGTACAAGCTGTAAATGATCAGTAGACAGCGGACTTTGTGACAGGATTTATGACAACGAGTGGATGTGTCATTTCAAACAGTAGAAACATCCGAAGAATTGTTGTATTGCTTTCAACCTGTCGAACGCAGTGTCGCCAGTTGAGCCACATTCCCCTCTTTTTCCCCTTCCACTATCCCATTCCAGCACCATGCGCACACTCCAACGTCCCCCACTAAGACCGTAGACCACGGTGCCCGTGCCGTAGACTGGACTGGTCGTCAGAGAGGGGGTACTTGTATTCCCCTCGATTTTCTCGACTTGGCGACACTGGTCGAACGCGTTGAGGAAGAAAAATGTTGATTTTGCATAAAGATCCGCTGTCTAATTTACCAGAGACTGAGGATGAATGCCGAGAACGTTTTACTTGCTCCTGGACAGCCCTCTTCCGGGCCCAACTGTGTTTACGTCTCCTACCTTTTTGTATTCACAGGAAGAGTAAATGAAATGTGACTTATCGACGGTGTACGCGTGAATAAAAGTCCTACTTTTACAAATTCTGTTCTCCTTGTCCATTCGGGAGGGACTTTCAGGGGTCTGGTCGAGTAAAGGGAGCCCGGGCCGTATGTATAGATAATATATATTTCGTGCAGTCTATGAATTTGGTTAAACACATTTGCTCGGGTGTGTACGAAAGGTCTCCTTGTAAATCGACTAAACTTGGTAAATATATCAAACGTTAGGAGTTATGGCACACGAGACATAGCTAATCCGCAGCCACTCTTATTACATAGAAATGAAACGCTTCTGAAATCTGTTTGTGTACAATCAGTTCTGTCTGCCACGCCTTGCCTCCCCGATCGAAGTATCCCATCGACGAAGGTGCTTCAATCGAACTCGCAATGGTTTGTCAACAACAACAATTCACCAAACACTCGTGCGCATTGGTTCGGCGAACTATAGCGTCCGTTCATTATTTTCTTTTCGTTTGCTTCTCTGTCGCTTCTTTCGAGACTGCTGCTTTATGCGCGAGGGTGAATAACAATCGTTACGAACAAATAATAACGGGAGAGACATAACCGAAAGTACGATCCAACGTGACAATCTTTTTGTGCCAAAAGAAAAGAGTATAACGTACCCTGGTACTTCCACACGTTTTCTTGTACAGTTGCAGGGTAGCGTTACGGTATCGGTAAAACAGCAGGCCACGAAAGAGTCGCAACAACAAACACGAACACATCCCCGCTGCGTAATCATAATACTTAGAAAATACTGGGCATGGTAGTTGGAATAGCTTACACACTATGGTACAGTTAATAATTCGATATACAGTTTAACAGGGAGGGTAGGGCACTCATTACATTACCGTATTTAATATAATGAAATATAATGTATGTGTAGCGTTACAACGTACATAATAACACAATCGTTATCCCTGATACTTAATCCTAATGCTACGCTGACACTCGGTCCTCGGCCAAATTGTTCGTGCAAACTCGTTCACAAGTCCGGGGAGTCGAAAACTACGAGCTATCGACAGGAAAAATTCGATTTCCCCCGCGGTATTTTACAGAGACGGACATGAACTTCTTGTATCGACATGGACGAACCAAATCATTACAGGTAAAAAGAGCGGTTCGCGAATCAGGAGAAATACGTAGAAAAAGTGAGTCGAGCACCAGCACCTCGTTGGCTCGAAGAGTAGCGCTCTCGTTACGAGTAGGATCTCCTGAAATGTTGGAGTCATAATAAAAAAGAATTTCCCACGTTTCGAGTATCCAGACGATACTCGGGCTTCCCCAGATTTCCTGAAAATTAGGGTGATAAACTCCTCCGATTCCCTGAAATACGTGGTTGGGCAATCCCGAGCTCCGGATATGTGTCCAACATTCTAAGAAATCCCAGTGATTCGTCAGATTTCTCGGAATCCTAGGGTATCCAGCGGATTCGGGAAAATGGAAAACTTGTAAATATTCAGAAATCCAGCGGTGCCCGAGTAACTTGAGGAAACGAGCGATTATGTACAAGGGACGTGCATCGCATCGAAAGGAAATAGGTGGTAAAAAGTGGAAGAAAAGAACGAATGTTGACAGGGTAAAGTTGAATGCCCGGATTTCCCACACCGGTTCCACGTACTGGAAGTGGAACACTTCCGAAGAAATAGGCTCGTTGAAATTGCGTGGTGTATCCTGAGTTTCGCGAACGAGTTCGGCTGGAGAATGGGGATCTATCTCGAGGACAATCGAAGGATTCTAAACGGGAACAGGAACACGACACACTCGACGAGATTACGGTTATTGAAAGCATGTTATCAGGCGCGTCTGACGGGAGCTCGTCGTTCTGCGAGCGTACCCCGGAGCCGGATAGTGAAAAAATAAGTACGGAGTTATATGTATATATATATATGTATCTCTGCTTGTGACTTTCATTCTATGAGTGAGAATATACTGTGTGGGGGAACGCTCCCTCGAGAAACCTATACTCGTCTTTACAGTGGGCCCTTTTAGGAAGAAACGTGTCTGGTTGCTGTGTTTTCTCTTTGTCGATTTTGATCCACAACGGTCCAACGAAAGGATTTACTATCCCAGAAAAATATCCTCTAGCCGCTCTAGCGTGCGATCAATTTTCTGGGAGGTGGAGGGACACTGGAATGAAAACCTTCAACGTCGACTATACAATACTTCTGAGGTTCAACGACGCAGGTCAGCAGATTAGGCTCTTGAGGACACACGCACAATAGCTCTGCGAAAAGTAAGGGAACCAGGGAAAGGTTCCCCTGCCAGTTTTCCAGACAGCCGTCTCTATGTTTTCGCCGTTCGAGTATCGACAAACATGTCCTCGAGAACGGTCTGCACTCTTAAATGCACATCAAGTAAATGCAAATCGCGCGATTGGTCAACTTTGAGATAAAATATGGCATCATTAAATATAGTGGCGGCTGACGATCGAATCGCTGCGAGCGGGACAGATCAGTAAAAATCATTTCGGTGCGACGGTTTTGGGTGAGTGTCGATGAAACGGCGTATGTGATCGGAAGATCTTGTCGATGCTCGTGGCGATTGAATTTTCAGTCGTCGATAACATTTTCTCAGTATAATAATTTCCTCTGAAACGTTTTTTTGTTATAAATCTAGTCACTTCACAACTTCGTTTAATTTTGTACAACGAAACATTCTCTCCGATAGAAATCTCTCGTTTAGCTTCTCCGAACAGGCAACGCAGACGAAGATGTTTCCGGTTGGAAAATTAAATGCGAATTCGTGCGGGTCTCGATAGTTGAAAGTTCACCATTCGGGGACGGAATTAGTTGTAAAAATGTAAGCGTGTAAACGTTAGAATCCTTGGTGGCATATCCTTTAATTCGGTTCGGCAATTATAATGTGTTCAACCGAGAACGGAAACGAAACGATGCTTCTCGAAGTGTATTTTGTAAATCGGTATTCTCCCCAATATTTTTACAAAAAGAAAACGGATGAAATGAAGATGTTATTCACTGTAAGAAAAATCGAAAGAATATTAGCAGTGTTCTGAATGCTGGGAACGAAATTCGAGAACGTTCAGCTGAGGCGAGGGATGAAATTTGGAAGATTCCGAGTGAAACAGGGCCTCTATTGGTTCTAAACGTCTCGCACTGCGTGCAAGAGATCGAATTCCTTCGAAATCTTTTGTATCAAATGGTTCGTCGTTGATCGGGCTCCGATCAAGCTCGCGTTATGTTTCGATTTCTTATTTGATCCTTAAGTTCTCTTAATTATATTAGTAACGATCGTTAACCGCTTACGAGCCGTGTAACAAAAAGTCTGAAAAAGAAAGAAGAAAAACGAAACTGAAACTTACTGATCAACAGAAAACATAGTACAACAACGATCATCGCGAAACAATATCGAACGATTCAAAAACGCACACGTGTAAACGATTGGCTGCGTGCCGGCGCAAACAAGAAACTAACAACCATCGAATGAAGCCCCTGTTTCTCTGCGGGGCTTGAACATCAATTCTTTTTTCGTACATCGAGATAAATACTCCGATTATTTGCGAGTCCGTTTAACAACGCATTCTTTCTATTTTCCTTTTCTTCTTTTTCCGCCCAGCATGTTATCATAAATACTCTCCAGCCTCTGTTTAGCTTAAAAACGATACAAACACCTATCCCTCTGTCAGCAGAGGCGAATTCCTCGAAACTCAACAAGCGACAGCACTAACGACCCGAGTCACATTGAACGAAGAACTTCCTTACTGTTTAGTGGAACACGCCTCCCACAAAATGGGTCGCGTGTTCTTGTAGTCTCCTTCGACCAGGATACTGTCATTCGAGTCTACTCGATTAGGTCTCCAAACAGATGCTCGAGCGAGGGCTTTCAATTAGCGCTGAGCGATTCGTGCAGATTTGCTTGCACTTTCTCTGCCACAAGTATTCGAATCATTCAAATAATCATTTCTCGAAGAGAAGATAAAAGGATTTTGCGGAAAAGAAAGCGCAAGCACCGACATTGACCTGTGTCAGTTCAGCTGATAAACTCGTGTCCCGTTAACAAATTCCTGAACCCTTCGACACTCCATTCGATGCACTCGTCGAAGCTTTTCTTCGCGTGAAATGTTCCTAAGTATAAAAAGAGAACACAGGTTGCGCAATATTCTCTTCGAGTCTGACTCGCAGTCACCTTCTCTTGCCGAGAGCATCGGCTGGTTCAGCTGACTCGGTCGTACAGCCTCGGATCATCCCGGATCACTGCGAACGCCATTCGACGATGTTGGAAAAGCATCGAGTACAATTCGGTTGAACGAATGGTGCAATTTAAAATAGCGAATAGCGTTCGGAGTGAGCAAGGATCGACCATCGCCAGACCCAATCGTCAGCCCTGGCTCGGCGGAGCACCGGTCTGCGACTCCCAGCGACCAGCTAGCATAGTCTTTACATGACAGAACACCGTGAAACGTTGTACCTATTATCTTGGTCCACATTGTTAACGCTGAGTACGCGCAGCAGCCTCTCGGTGTCCTTGCAAACGTGTCTGCTCTGCTGCTGCTGCTTCATCAGCCTCATCGACTTCTTCCTCCTCCTCTTCTTGGTCTGCGGCAGGGTCAGCTCGAACATCTGGACGAGCCTGAGCCTGATAGGCAAGCTGGTCTCTTCTTGTTCGTCGTCCTCGTACGTCGACTCGTTGATCTCCCTCTTCTGAAGACTCTGGAACGCGTAGTTCATCGGCATCAGCTTCTTCGGCTGAGAAAACGAGTCGTGGACGCGTACTGGACGAGCTAGAGAGGACCTTTTCTTCACGGGGGTCAACAACAGCGGTTGATTCTTCAGGGATTTGGACTGGCTCGAGATCTTAGAACTCTTCGGCAACCTGGTGTCGTTCAGGCGTGATAAGATCTTGGTGTTCTCCTTGATCGTCGAACAACTATTCAGGCTAGTTGCTCGATAGTTGTTGGTCCCATTTTTCGGGACCAGGCTGTTGCTGCTAGGATTCGCGATTTTCTGCGATTGCTTCACGTTATTGTTTGTGCTGTTCGCATTGTTGTTGTTGATGATGATGTTGTTGCTAGTCACGACGTTGCTCGTCGCGTGATGACACTGCTCTGCACACTGCAGACAGTCGTAGTACTTCTCGGCCACGTTTCGACGCGCTGAAGCGGAGAATCGGTCGCGGAGGTATGCACGACTCTGACGCTCGCCCGCAGGGTGGCCACCCTGCCGAGGCTGTTGTCACACCTCTTGCAGGTACTTCAAAGGGCAAAGGGTCTCCCTGTAAAGGACCTCGCCCTCCTTGCCCGTGTGATCAGCCGAACGGACGTCCGCTGCGCAACGCACCATTGCCACACCGTCCACCTCCTCGCCTACCTGGATCACTATCTGCAATGGGAATCGCAAATTATTCATCAAATTAGTAGGTACCGTTTCGATTTCGTAATACATATAGGTCCTTTGATAACAAAAAATCGTCAGCTTGACTCATGAGCGGGAGTGTATGTCCAAAAACCATTAGTTTAGGTGAGGAACCGTGCAGTCTCGGCGTAAGCTGATTTGCGAAAGCAAGAAGTACAAGATGGTGCATTTCGAGTAGTGACGGAGGAACCGAGTGCTCGCAAGAGCTAAGTCTAGCCTGAGCCCTCAGAGAATAGGAAACGTGGGACGGATTAGAGCATCGAACTGATGAGTTGGTTCTACGAGAGGATGGAGGTAAGACTACCGAGTTGATTTCTCAAAGAACAAAGGGAATCGTAACAAAGAAAGTCCTAAATTAAGATGAGAGGGAGAGAGACTCGAAGCAGTCGTTATAATGGTGCGCGGAGCAGAGGAGTTGGAATGAGACCGAGGGGATGAAAGAGTTAGAGGACTTGTTCAGAAACCTAGCTGAAAACCGTGAGGTTTGAAAAGGAAGCAGATGAAATGAAGAAATACATAAAAAGCAAACGAAGAGCAAGGTGGTTTAACAAGGTTTATAAATGCGGATATCTGACCAGAGAGAGAGAGAGAGAGAGATATGTTATACATTATTTCTTTAGACTGTAAAAATGATTAATACCTGATCACGCAATAGTGTGATCTGATCGGTAAGCTGTAGATTACGCGTGACCTGAAGAGTCTTCTGTCCAGACTCCACTCTCATGACGTACGCACTTGGGAAGTAACCGACTCGTCCACCCAAGCATTTGCCTTTCCACCAATCCCTTTCTGATTTGTCGATCACTGTTATTTTATAACCGGCCCTACAAAAACATTGCAACAACGCCGGCATTAGCAATGTAACAAAAGTAACGTGTGTACAATCAAGTAACCAGAACCAAAGAGGAGAAGGAGGAGGGCCAAAGGGTTAGTTTTTTAAGGATTTCAGCCTTCGGGAGATGTGTCGCAGTTCGGGTTCTAAGTACATACAGGGTGTCCCAAAATTCCTTCAACAGCCGGAAATGGGATCTTCCTGGCGTCATTTGAAACAACATTTTCCTTTGCAAAAATGTTATCCGCGGCTTTGTTTAGGAGTTATTAACGAAAAACACGGACCAATCAGAGCGCGACCTAGACGCGAGTTGGCACAGTCGGCCAATAGACAACTGACGCGCCGGACCGACTGTGCCAACTCGCGTCTAGGTCGCGCTCTGATTGGTCCGCGTTTTTCGTTAATAACTCCTAAACAAAGCCCCGGATAACATTTTTGCAAAGGAAAATGTTGTTTCAAATGATCTCAGGAACCTCCCATTTCCGGCTGTTGAAGGAATTTTGGGACACCCTGTATACAGTTCCTGTTCAATGATTACTTTAGATCCAATTCGTCCCGGTGACGCGCGTCGAAGTTGTAGAGGGCTACGTAGAGGTTGTTGGGTGGCGGGACACGTTTCCCCGGCAGATTCGTGTGATTCTGATTGTTAGTATGCGGCGACGGGCACGGCGAAGTGCTTGCCGAGGAATAGGATTTCTCGTTCTCGTCCGGTAATTCCATGCTCGACATCCTGGTGGTCCCTCTTATGTGCTTGTGAATCCCGTGACCTTGGCCTGGACTACATGGAGCTGCAACACCATTTTTAAGTCACGATACCTTTCTAACGGTCCACTACATAAAAAAGAATTTATTTATTCTTAACCAATCTAATATGGATACACAAAGATGCTGCAAAATGTCTGCAAACCAAATTGGCTTCCGATTGGATTCCTATTTCTTCTGTTCTGCTCGACAAAAAATTACGAAAAAATTCACGAACATTCTACCGAATGGCACACGCGACAGTGAATTATTTCAGAATTTTTCGTTGCAAGATCGACTTTTTAGAAAATTCGCAAGCATAAAATTGCCGATCGTATGCCACGCGTATTAAATTGAAGTTGAACGCACCGAGCGTGCCAGGAAGCTGCGCAGGGCATAAATATGTAATTACAGTAAATATTCGATGGACGCAAGGGCCTCGGGGGGTAAACAGAGACCGCTCGCGGCCGAAGCGCAGCAAAAAATAGCGTCCCGATGAGACCGCTTCGTGCGATAAATGAAACTTGTTTGTTTTTACGATTGGATTAGTAGTGGTTCACACCGATATACCCGACCCGGGATCAGATTGCGCGGCACGTGCACACTGCTCGGCGGCCGAGGCAGCTCGAGCTTCGTGGCCCCTGCGGCGTTGCCCCGCGGTGGAGGGGATATATTGTTTTTGCATCCAACGTGTAACGCGTTGCGTCCATAGAATATTTACCGTATCATGAATTTTACAGGCTCCCAGGATGCAGGGCGGGCCACTTAAACGTTTCCGATCCTAAGCAGTGCCTCTGAAACGATTGAAGTTGCATGCACGGTTCAACTATGCAGTTTACTTACACAATCTGTTGATGCTGCCACTGTCGGAGTGTCTGGGCGGCGTGGATTCCCTCTGGCCGCCGGTATAGTAATCCCTCGAACGGTGGCGAACGTGCGCGGTGCCTTCCGGGGAATCCAGGCTGAGGCTCTTCATCCTCAGGTTAAGCCTCTCTCGTCTACGTTGCGGGCTATGCGGCGCTTCATGTGCCATAATTATCGACGATAACAAGTTAGCGTTTGAGACTCGATTGTTGCTCGACGTTGACGCCAATTGCATTTTACTTTTTTTTTTTTTGTTGCAGCCCGGTTTTCTGGTTAGTCACAGCGAAAACACATTCACGTTCGTCTTAGACCAGGTCAAGCAAAAAGGGGGAGTCTTCGGCAAACCAACGGCTACTCACTGTGTGGCGTTCGTCGACGAGTATCGTTACGCGCGACAGTTGTTACGACAGAGCAGAAGGTACAGAAAGCTCGCTTGTTAGTAGTGCGCTCGGACAAAGCAAGCGAACGTTGTGCACAAAGTCGAGAGAAACGGGGAAGGTACGCGACTCAACAGCTGAAATGAAAAACAGTACAGTAGACTGCCGTATAACGCGTTGGAGAAATCGTTTAAAAGTACTGTGTATCCAGTGGCGCGTTACCCTATCGGCAACTTGGGCAAGTGCCCGGGGCCCCAAAGCAGAAGGGGGCCCCGAACACGAGCCAAGATTCAAGATCTAAATTATATGTTTTTCCCCGGAGGCCCCCAAATTCTACTTTGCCCAAGGCCCCAACTACAGTAAAAGCTCCTTCGTTGTCCAAAGGCCGGGGGTTTGAGCGGACAACGACCGTGCCCGGACACTATTTTTGATTTATGACTGCGTCTTTAGTGAAACGGCTAGTTAAATGACAAAAAAAGCATTCGCAGTCAAAAGCAGTCAATTGTCTGGCTTTAAAAAACTTCTTATTTCCTTGCCATATTCCTTTCCTATTGTTCTCCGTTCTGCGCGGGTCTGGACAGTCCTGGGACACATCTGGCGACCAGATCCACGCAGGTCTAATCCTCTCGTTGACAGGCAGTGGAGTGGGTAGGCACTGGACAACGATCGTGCCCACGATTCGGGACAACGAAGCAGCGATTACTGTAGTTATGACGCGCTACTGTGTGTATCTGTATCTTCTATGGCAGAATATGTACTCGTACACTTTCTGCGACGTACGATACATACATATACCGGGTGATTCACGACAAACAGGCCACCTAAATAACTCCGTTAGGATTAGAGATAGAAGAAAATGTTAGAGAGAAAAGTTGTACTATTAAAGGGGGCTCATACGATACCAAAAAAATTTTTCTTTTTATGTAATTTTTTTTAGAGATATGAAGGTCACCTTCATTTTTTTTAATGAAATGAGGTATTTTTTAATACATTAATCGATGCAGCTGGACATTAGTTATAAAAAAGTACTAACCTATGTATGTCGAAAAGTTAGTAGTTCAGGAGATATTTCAATTTAAATAACTCTAAAATACCATTGCGGTCGTACTAAGACGTTACATAAGTAAGTAAACGCTAACGGCTTAGTACGACCGCAATGGTATTTTAGAGTTATTTAAATTGAAATATCTCCTGAACTACTAACTTTTCGACATACATAGGTTAGTACTTTTTTATAACGAATGTCCAGCTGCATCGATTAATGTATTAAAAAATACCTCATTTCATTAAAAAAAATGAAGGTGACCTTCATATCTCTAAAAAAAATTACATAAAAAGAAAAATTTTTATGGTATCGTACGAGGCCCCTTTAATAGTACAACTTTTCTCTCTAACATTTTCTTCTATCTCTAATCCTAACGGAGTTATTTAGGTGGCCTGTTTGTCGTGAATCACCCGGTATACAGTCTTTTTAAATAAATTTCTGGTCGCGTTATACGAGAGTCTACCGTAGAGGAACACGACGACGTTTTTCATTTTTCGATTCTTTGTTAGCGGCTTCGGTGGCGTCAACGTCGAGGCTGGAACAACACGTACCACGAAACAAACGACACCATAGACACGGTCAAACACCATGAATGCACACAGAAACGTTTCTTTTTCAGGCGACAAAATTCGACCAATGCCGGGATTCACAGAGAGATAGAGAATTTTACAAAACGTACACTGTACTCCTTCTATATATTGTTTCTTTTTTTTTTGCTGAACAAAGAAACCAAAAATATATGTGTATGTATATATGTACAGAGAGAGAGAGAGAGAGAGAGAGAGACATATGGGACACGACTCGCGCGAGAAGAAGTGACAGCAGGAGGTTGCAGAAAAGAATGCAAGATTTTATTTAGAATATATTTACACGGGATCTCTGTGATGCTTTCAGGTCTTTCTGTATTTTTTTTCCTTCTCTTCGGTGGGATTTCGTTCGCTTTTTGATCTGCGGATTCGTGTTACTATACAAACACCGTCTGCTTTCCACGGGCTTTACCCCCCTTCGTTTCTTCTCCTTCTATCGTTCTACGTTTTTCCGGTAAATTTGACAAGTCGGCAATCGGTGAATCAAAGGGGTACAAGCGCATTTATTTGTTTATTAACGAGGAAACAAGACAAATCGTTTATCCGCAACTCGACGTGCCCGTCGAAAAATACTTTTTCTGTGTTGTTTTTCAAAAACACGTTCTCCCTTCTCTCGCAAACAGTCACGAATCAATCGAATACTTTCCAACAATCCGAAATTCGACAAAACTCCGGAGCAGTCTCGTTTCAAAAGAAACTATGCGGTGGGAAACTCGGGCGTCTCTGTTTGTTTAACGAAACCTTCAAAATAATCCGAATGCAAATTTGGCTCTGCCGGGAATATACGTATATCACCGTTACTGTGTGCCATTCGCGATAATTATAGTAACGTTTCGATTGTAATTTGCATTTCGCGGATTGTTCGAAACTTTGATAATATATTGGGGCATCCTTACCTTTACGGCATAGTCTTTTTTGAAACAACCTGTACGTAATAAATAAAAGTCCTGCAAATAATTTCACCGCTTTAGGAACTTCGGGTAATTGTATTCTGTTTTTTTTTTTGTTCGTTTTATAATTTGGTCATGCTGAATTCAAGAATTGCTCGAGAGAAATCGTTGGCAAATGTGAAAAACCGATGTGGTTATATTCTATAATTCAGCAATTCCAAATCGATTCTTTCAAACTAGTTTCCAACTGGTCGTCCCGGACAGACAAGTACAAGTGATCGGAATCAATTCCAAGCTTGTTCTCAACAACGACTAAATAAATGTAAAATAAAGTGGCAATTCCATGGTCTACCGGTTGCAGCAGCGTACGTTGATGGGAAATAGCGTGAAAAATGTTCGTACGCGAGACCTCGCAACTCGCAATTCCAAATTCTCTTCTGCGGTATTCCTCGTTACATACACTCGGCAGAATAAGAAATCATTCGCGGGAAGGGTGAAGGCGATATATCTTCAAGAGCAAACTAGTATAGCATCACAGTAGAACAACTTCGGCAACTCCGCCTCTCATTCCCCAGAAACTCCATTGATTCAATATTCTGTGTAAGATAAAAACGTTCACGAACAATCCTTTCTCTGTTTCGTTCGGTTCAGACTTCTCAATTCCAATTCCATTCGGCAATTCCGCGTTATGCGGAAGGATACTCGAGCACCTTGAAACTGATCAAAATGATTATATCGATCGACTGTG
Organism: Lasioglossum calceatum; assembly: GCA_963966675.1. Lineage (NCBI taxonomy): Eukaryota > Metazoa > Arthropoda > Insecta > Hymenoptera > Halictidae > Lasioglossum > Lasioglossum calceatum. The sequence goes on from OZ016548.1 coordinate 2,935,949, forward strand.
ACAGTTACTACGATCAGAAAGTTCGTTCGCGAACAGCGAGGAATTGCGCGAGATTTCCAGATGCAATTCCACTCTGACGGGTCATCGTTTCCGGTTGCCACCGCGAAAGATAGGCCCCAGAAGCCTTGGCGACGAGGCCGATGGCGTCTCCTGGGTCATCAACACCAACGGTTGCCCGAACGGCCTGGTTCCGGACATCGATCCGCCGCTGCCTCTTCCTGCTCAATGGAATTGCGACGATTCCACGGTGACTCTTTGATGCGTGTAACGCTCGCATAAGCTCGAAGCCGGCTTTCTCTCTCTCGAAGCGATCGAGTTAGACGGACGGCTCTGTTATTTTGCGGGTGAAAGTATGTGTGTGTGTGTTAGTTGGCGCAATTCCACTTTAGTGACAGCTCGCCAGCCTTTCTGTAGGCTTCTTCCGGGCTCTTATGATTGCGGATGATCGCTCCGATGATCGTCTCGGTTCGTCCTTTTTCTTTGGTCACTTAGGTTTTCGAGTTGCTCGGAATTAATTCGAATGTTTCGGCGAATTGTTAGTCGCTGATGCACTGGAGTTGCTCTGTTGTGATTTTGTGACGCGGGGGTTGGCGAGTGTTCGGTCTCAAGAATAACATTTATTTTTTCAACGGTAAGAGATTCGGATAAGCGATGGTTTCAAATAATTGCTGAATTCTAATTTTTTGCCGTTTTTTCCGAGACCTAACACCGGTTGAGGAGAGAGGGCAGAAAGCATTCGCGCAACGAGACTCGCGGAAAAGTGGGAAAACGTTTTCGACCCTCGAGTGGGACGCCACAATGGCGGACACCGGATTGTCGATTTTTAATCGCGGGTCTTTGAGGGCTTCAGCTCCTCGAGTGGGCTCTTAGAGACACCTCGGAGGAGGCTTTACGAAGATCCTTCAGAAGAGATAGTCGATTCACCGCGCCTCGACGCTTTCCCGTCGAGCAAGTGCAGATTTTCCAGAGCGCTAATAATTTTTCGACCTTACCTGACAATCGAGACTTCTTTTCGATTCGAGGGAGTAGTCGAGTTATTAATCGAAGTTCGAAATTTTAGAGGTACTCGGAAGAGATTCAACACCTTCGTCAATGTTTCGATAGGTTTGTTTCCTTCGTGAACGATTAACGTTAATATGAGGATGAGATGGCGAGAAGCTGGATCCCTCGATCGTGGATCACCGTCGATCTATACACGCTTCGTTAAATCAGTTTCCCAGGTAGTCGAGACAGTAGAGAAATTAACGATGGGTAAAGGGGGAAGAATGAAGATGAAGCAGGAGAAGAAGAGAGCCAGAGAGAAGATCAGAGAGACAATTGAAGAAAAAAGAAAAGAGAGAGAGAGAGAGAAAATTACGAGTCATGTCCCTGTAGAAGACAAGCATTCCTTCTTCCGATTAAAAATAAATAAAAGAAAGAGAACAGGGCCACGTGGGATCTTGAAGCAGAAAAACAGTGACTCCTCCGTTGCATTATTAATGGAGCCTGTTTCTGAGTGCATTTGGTGATTTCCTCGCTTTTTCATGGGACTGTAAAAAACGCTCGACCATAACGCGCGTTCTCAGCTTTTGATGCTGCAAATTGTTTCAACGAAATTGGAACATAAATCCGATCTTGAACAATCTCCTCTGCTTGAATTATTTCGCTTGCTCCTATTCTAATTATTTTAAAAGCTACGCGATTTTGCGAGATGCTAAACTGGCAAGTACGCTGCGCTATTTTCTAGCGTTCAAAGGAAACATAATTTCACAATTTGCAATCGCGACAGCAACATCTACTATCAAACATTTTTCTAAATTTAATCATACATTAATTATAATGGAAATTAATTATAGAGACTGCAATACTGTGCAAAAGAAGGTCTTCCCATTTTTTTAAATTACAAACAACTATACTATATTTAGCGAACTCAACAATCTGTAGATTCTCAAACTTCGATCGAATCGTTTAACGGTTTTGCATATGTAACAAAATACAGGGTGTCTCAAAATTCCTTCAACAGCCGCAAATGGGAGGATCCTGACGTTATTTGAAGCAACATTTTCGTTTGCAAAAATGTTATCCGCGGCTTTGTTTAGGAGCTATTAACGAAGAACACGGACCAATCAGAGCGCGACCTAGACGCGAGTTGGCACAGTCGGTCCGGCGCGTCAGTTGTCTATTGGCCGACTGTGCCAACTCTAGGTCGCGCTCTGATTGGTCCGTGTTTTTCGTTAATAACTCCTAAACAAAGCCGCGGATAACATTTTTGCAAAGGAAAATGTTGCTTCAAATGACGTCAGGAACTTCTCATTTCCGGCTGTTGAAGGAATTTTGGGACACCCAGTATAAAGAATCGTTTACAGAAACTTGAAAATAAGCTCGAATCTTGTATCGGATCACTGGTCCAGTTACCATCAACGTGCAACCAATTCTACCATCCATTCGCAAAAGTTCGTCAATTAAACTAAGCTGCAACTACCATCAGTGTCCTATATAACTGTTGCTTCCGTATTATCAGCCGCAACAATGGTCTCCCATCCGTGCAGCGATCAAACTCATATTTCGAACGGCGCTCCCGAGCACCTAAAACTTCCTCGAGCTACTTAAATCTACAGAAACTGCCATCAACGAAGTTTCTGCTGCAACGAACTCGGAGAATGCACGCAATCTACAGCTTTCGAGAATTTTCGCGTAACTTCGCCTATTTACCTGACAAATTGCAACTTATGAAGCACAGATTGGTTGCAGCGGACACAAATATTCACTATCGCTTATCTAACAAAAAACTATGTTACTCATTCTTTCGTAAAGCGAACCAGTCTTTCTCGGTCCCCGAGAAACTAGTTCCAGCTGGTCTTTAGCTAACTGGAGCTACGAAATTTGAGAATCTACGGAGCAGACGAGTCGAGAGGTACAATCTAGTTTCTTGTGCACAGGATGACACACTCGAACAGCTCTCCAAGTGGCGATTGCAAGGAGTACAGGCTACTATCTCTCCCAATGATTGTTGGGAAGGTTCTGCTTCAAGGTCAAGAGGAGTTGGTGCTGTGCCTTACCAGAGGTGGACGAGGAACAAGGGTGGGAGGAGGCCCTCGCTGAAGAAGGTGCTGCACCGGAGGGAGGATGATCTGCTGTGGGAGGCGTAGGTGGTGAGTTTGTCGAGTTTCCACGGATCTCGCCTGCCTGCTTCAGCACCTGGTATATGGCGTCCACGTCTGGCCACACGGGATAAAGTGACAGCAATGCAAAAGCACACGATAGACATCACAGGAAGTGATCTCCTGTTGCGTATTTTCTCGGTTTTCTTTTTTTTTTATTTTACTTTTCTTTTTCTTTTTTTTTTTTGCTTTTGCTTCAGTCTCAACTGTTCGTTCGAGAGGGTCCCTTGGACAGCAAGTGTCTTCGCTGGGTCATTCGTTTCTGGACTATGTAGTTCGTTACGGTGAAACACCTTCCCGTTTCGATTCATCGGCGCCGGTTGCCTTTCATCTCGGATTTATTCTTCTCGTTTCGCAGCGAGGTTATGCGAGTATTTTTTTATTGATATGGATGAATGTATGAATGATTCAAGCACTGTTAATTCATTTGTTAACAGTAGGTTCATCGGAAAGAGGCTCCACGCTTGTTTCTATCGATGAAGTTTTTTTAATGTTCCGAAGAAAAAGCAGTGGAAAGGATGCTGATTGGAAGACACTTGTTGTTCAAAGGACCAGCCTCGACTTTGTTCACATTGGTGCCTGGTCGAGGTCGCTTGTTCAAGGTCGCTGAATTGTATTTGTTTACATGCAGCGAAAATCAAGGCTGCCCCGCGAGAAATCATTGACAAGGAATAGACTGACACAGCCTGCGGTGACCAGGACACGTTACGAAGTTGCTATCGATCGTTCGGGGGGTAGACACACATGCTGACGTCAATTGAAGTGAATCATGTTGAAAGGATTAAGAGCATATAACGTGCCGCCGCGTGATTCGGGGACGAGGACCTTCGAATAATTTTCGACGCGGAGAACCCATCCCCTACCCCCTCCTCAAACAAGCTATTCATGCGACGCGGTTCGCCGTGTCCGGGGCCATTAGGATAGCTCCTTGGCTCTGTCATGGTCGCACTCCGACAAGGTCACTTCTCACTCTCAATTCAAGTTTCATCGAAAATTCAACTGCACGAAATATGTACTACGGAGAAATAATACATGTGGAAAATGTTATAGTCAGTTACTGCAATGTACAGTAAATTCTCTATAGCCACAAACGCCTCGGGGGGCTTTGTTTGCATCTATCAATCTTGGTCCTACTTTTTTCGAGCTTCAAAGGCCGAGCCGAACGTAGAGAAGGACAGCGCGTGTAACGCGAGACCACGCGCGGGCCTTCGAACTGTGCCGGCGACTGCGACTCTCCGCGTCTCTTTCTTTCATATACGCTGTCCTTCCTTGCATTCGAAATTTTTATCGTCAATTAAACCACTAAATTCAGTTCATATTATATCGTGTTTGGTATCATTTTGCATTAGAAAAATGCCAGGAATATGTTGGTGAAAGTCCCATGAAAAAATAATGGAAAATAAAGAAGATAGAATTTTGGTATAACGTTATGATGACTCACGGGCGTTTGAACTGTGCCGACGACTGCGACTCTCCGCGTCGCGTTAGTAGTGGTTCACACCGATATACCGAGCCGAGATCAGTGTATTGAGTTGGAGGGGATATTTTATTTGCGACTATCGTACACGCCCTGTTTGCGACTATAGAGAATTTACTGTACTCGGAACCTTATTATTATCTTGCAGACAATAGAATCAGCGAAGGAAATATTCCAAAGTGTACTTCGCTCGAAACGATCATTATTTTCAGCGACTTCGAACAAGGACCAAGACACCGGCTAACGAAAAAATGATCGAGTTGACACGTGGCAGAGATAAAGACCTTTTTCTGCAGCCTCTTCCATTTAGGTATAAGGGGTGCGATGATGAGGAACGATCCGATTCGCTTTCCCTGGTGCGGATTATATCGTTAATTCGACGATTGGGCGATGGGCGAATCGTGATATATCCCCGATCGATTATCCTTATCGAGAGACGATTGATGCGGTGATTTGGGGGTTCGGGGGGATGTAGTCAAAAAGCCGATCGTTATACACGACGATGCGAATAGAACGAAACTTTCGTGCAAAGTTGTTCCTCCGGAGACGCTTCGTTTTTTTTTTCCTCGGTATGAAGGATCGATCGGTGCTCTCGAATTCTGCTGGATGTACTCGTTGATTATTCACGACGAACACCGACGACGTTCCCGAGAAAAATGCTCGACGACCGACCACTTGTGGATCGCTCGATCCACGACGAAACTGTTTTTCGAATCGCGATAAATCCTCTAGATTATTGAAAACTCCGGAAAAAATGACTTTAAGAAAAGAATAACATTTGCAAAGCGATTAACACATTACCGATCGGTGATTATTGTATAATTTTGAAAAATCTGTGGTTCATGGCCAAACACTTTTTAATGGAACCTTCAATAGCAACAGCAATTTTCATTGTGAACTAACAAGTCATCCTCAATAACGTCATCTAATAGTTTCATTTAAGATTGCAATGTAAAAGAAAATTTCTATGCTTTCTTTTGGTACAGCACAACTATTTAAAATCCTATTAATAGACTTCCGATAGGTAAAGTGTTAAATACGTTTGTTATGTCATCAAAATCTTAAGAAACGACAGAACAAAAATATATTTTACACTATGAACGATAAAATGGCGTGTCAAACATTTTCTCAACAACATCCCCCGGTTTATTTTAGCACATTTTAATACTTCCTTGCATCTATTAATAACGAGAGCACCGACGACCCTCGACGACGAGAGAGAAAAAGAGAGAGAGAAAGAGTGAGTGAGAGAGTAGAGAGATAGAAAAGAGAGAGAGAGAGAGAAGTGCTCGCCCGGCGAGGCGAGTAGACCAAAAACCCATCGAAGGGTTCACAATTGGGTTCATACTTACTGTGCTCCGAGGTCGGCGCTTCGTCGGCCTGAGTCTGCGTCTTCTGTCGTCGAAGAAGAGGGATGCCGCCGCTTTTTTTCGGTGCTAAACTTGGGCACATCGCCGGCTGCACCAGGTGTATGCAATCGGTGTGTGCGTTCGCCTTGCAGCCGCGACACCTGACGCCCTGTCGACTGTGGCCCCGCAACACCTGGCCGCAAGCGTCGCAGGGGGTAATCTTACGGTAGGTGTACTCGCGCCATATGTGCCCACCCTCTGATTCCAGGCTTTTCCTGGAAAAATGGCAATTTTTATCAGTGGTCAACTGTGTGGTAATTTTAGTTGTGAATAATGATAATTTGGGGGATGATATGGGCGTTTTCATTAGGCCATCTTTCTTTACGGGGGATCACGTTGCTTTTCAAGGGATGATTTGTGGTGTTGGGTTGGCAAATAAATTCGTTCGGTTTTGGTGGTTTATTCCACTGTAAAAAACCGAATGAACTTATTTGCCAACCGAATATATTTATTTTGAGACGGTTGTGCCCACAATTATGAAGGTGGTCCAAGTCGTATATTCCTTGTTTCGAGATGTTTCAAGGAAAAGGATATTAACACTAAATGAATTCCATATAATGTTGAAAAATTATATTTTTTCAACCCTTTGCACTCGGAGCTACTTTACCACGAAAATTAAACATTTCTTCGGGAATTTTAAATATAAAATGTTTAGTCGTTGATTAGATACCAATATCTATATAAATAAAAATTGAATGCTGTTCGTTGGTAAACGCATCACTTGAGAACGGCTGGACCGATTTGGCTAATTAAAAAAAAAAATGTTCGTAGTAGTCCGAATAAGGTTTTCAGGGAAAGAAAAATTGTAAAAGTTGCCCGGAAAAATGGAAAATTCAGGAAAAAATGAAAGTGCTTTTTTCTATGGGATTTTTGTATGAACTCAAGGCCATAACTCACGATTCGAACGATGGATATGCGTAATTCTTTTTTCGTTTTGTTCGTTGTGCTTCTGGAAAAGTTTCCAGGAAAAAAATTCGGGGCAACCCGCCCGGAGGGCCTAGTTGCGAGGGCAGCTAGTATTTAATAATGTAAACAATATTTTGAATAATGGCAAAGCAATTTTTACTGGTGACTCTGAGTCAACACTCGAGTGCAAAGGGTTAATTATTACTTGGACCACTTTCGTAATTATAGGCAGATTTAATAGCAGCTTTTTGAGGAACGGTTCCGTCTACCAGTAAATACTAAATAATTATTACAGGGGTGAGAAAATCAGTTGCCTACCTGGACATGGCGACGACCGTGGAGACAGCATGGTACATCGCCTGCTTTCCTCTGTGTTAGTCGGCATTCGCAAAACAATGTATCCAGTTATTGAAAAGCGGACTGCTCTGGCTAACGCGCACGACAATTCCGTAGCGAACAAAACACACTATTGTTACATGGAAAGAAAAACAGAGAAAAAAAAGGGAACGTCACAGAACGAAAAACAGAGGAACGTCGGGCAATGAAACTGAATTAAAACGACGATTGTCAAAAGCGTCGGTCTTTAAAAAAAAAAAAAACAAATTCTGGTGGGAAACGCTTGTCCAGCATACAGAACAGATACACGCGCACAGACACAAATACTGACTTGTCTGTAGGCGGCGGTGTTGGCGGCGAGCTCGTCTTTAGACTCTTGAACGCTTTCAGCCATTTGTGCTTGGTACTTCCGGTCGAGCCATTCGACATCTTCCGGCTGCTCACCCCATCCGGTTGACCGGCTTCTCCGCTACCGAACAGCTCTTTCTGTAAATCGAACGAGACCACACATATCACATTTATTTCACATTTCTAAGCGATACAGTGATGGCTGGAAATTCTGCGAAAAATTCTCGACCGCGAAACCTTACTTCTCTATCATGAACAAATATGATCGATTCCCTTGCGTCAGTCTCGAACGTGGAACGTCTCTGTTTTTCATTATTTTTTTAACGAAACTGTTATATCAGCATATTCGTGACATTTTCCCGATTAGAATGAGTCCAAACACGATACAGTTTGCATCATATTTACACGCGTAATCCACGATATAGCACTTGAGCTCCACCGTTCGGAAAATAGAGGTGCTACTAAACCGTGGATTAAAGGCGTATACGTGCTCCGAATTGTATCGTGTTTGGGCTCATTTTAATCGGAAGGATCTCGCGAATCCGCTGGTAAATGAAAAACAAAAAAGTTTTGTTGTTGATAAATTATCGAAATGTCTAACAAACTGCGAATTGCAGGAGGAGGATATGCAATGTGGTGGACTAACATTTGTCTTGAAAGTATGCATTCTTGCGAATTTACTTTTGGCGAGAGAAATTGTCGCATGAAATTGGGCAAGCGGAAACTCTTGTCGGTCTCGGTGGACTGACGGTAATGGAAACAGCCGTGTTTCCGGTTGACTTGTTTGACGGGCCGTGCACGTCCAACTGGTAAATAGGCAGCCCAATGGAAGAGGAAGCCAGCACACGGTTTTAATGCGACGAAGGAACCGGCATTAATTGGATTCGACACTGAACACGTGATGGTCCGTCCAGATAGGCGTTCGAATGGCATTGTTGTACGTCTCCGCGTGTGTGAATGTGTACACGTATGCACCCGCATTGTCGATGCATCGTGTGTGCATTCTGTGGACACTTGATCCGATCCTCCTATTGTCTCGAATGATTTGATCGGGGAAAAGGTGCAATTGTGTTACACACGACTGGCTAAGATCGTTGAAAATAACTTGTTTATTTGAACGAACGTTGCGCAATGACACTTCTAATTTCAGCACTGTGCAAATGACACCTTTCAGTGTTTCTTCAAATAGTTTATAGTAAGCGGTAAAATTAGGCTGAATGGATACAACAGTTCGTGTCGATGGAGACTTTCAAAGATATTTGAAATTTTACTGTTGTAAAATCGGTACTGCAATAAATCGTGAATTTTACAATTCGATGCAGAGATTGCAAAGAATATGTTACTTTCGGTGTTCGTCCCATTTTATCGATAACGAATGTTACTGTCCGAACTCGGACGACTGTTGCTCACAAACAAGCTGTGCTACGTATGATCCCATTGTATCGGGGGATGTATATGTTTCGGCGACTTCATTCATGGACCTCCGGTGCATCGACCACACAAACTGCATTCACCGTCACCTAACAATGCACTATTCAACGCGGTTATCTACTGTCGAAATGAACAAACCGAAACGAATAGGAAACAAGCGCGGTCCACCATTAATTGCAACTATTATAACAACATAATTTTCTCACTACACCACAGGGGAGAAAGATTAAATGTTCACACACGCACTATGCGTGCACAGAAATAACAATTTATGACACAGTCCACATTTTATCTGTGCTTTCAGTACGAAAGCAATTATACTTTTTAATTGAATTCGGCGAGAAATTCGCAGAAAAATAAGAAATAATTAGACAAGGCTTCGGAAAAGTCACTTGATTTAAATTATTTATTGCAGAAGAAAACAAAATAAATATTGATGAACATGAAAATGGAATTAAACGGGACGGGCACCGATGATAATTTTGTTTACGCAGAATTTGATTTTGTTATTAGTTGTAATTGAATTTGCAAACCTGATTAGCAGCTAATTGTTTTTATATCAGAGGAGCGCAGTGAGGTGGCGATAGGGAGGGAACCGGCGGAAAGTGAATGAAGGGTGAAAGTGCAATAGCCATGTGGTATTTCAAGGACCTAGTTCCAGAATGGCTCCCGGCCTCTCTCGGGAGTTTAAGAATTAATATGGCCGCGCAAATTTGAAGCATCCGAGACTTCTTTCATATCGAAAAAATTTCATACCACTCGAATATTTGATTACCCAATTTTTTAAATAGTCGAAGCACCACCACCGAGTACGAGCTTTCAATTTTGAAATACTGGTGTGTTCGTATCTTCAGACATTTGTTTACTCGAACATTTGGAAATCGTCAAATATAAATTATTGCTTTGTAAAAATGTAAATTTAAGAGAAAACTATGTTGAGAATTTTGGAAATATTGATTGCTAGAGTGTGGATTTTATGCAATTTATATATTTCTACGATTTCAATATTCTACAGTTGGACATAGACAAATTTTTAATTTTTTCTTTTGTTTTGGAATACGACATAAAGCAGGAAAGAAGTTATTTTTTGCAAATTTGAAAAAATGACATCTGGAAGTTCGATACGTTGCACGGTAAACAAACAACAAAGTTTGCGGGTAGCAATGGTTGCCACGTTGATGATTTATGAAATGTAATAAAGAGAGCAGCAGACCATAACAATAAATACTAAAGAAAAAATTTAAATGTTCCAAGTCACGTCTAAAAGTAGAATAAAAATTCGAATAGTATAAAATAAGAAACAAATAAAAGTTGAATAAAAATCAAAACAGTCCCACACCACCGAGAAACAAAATTAAAGTAAAAACAATCGAAAATACAAATTAAACGCACAGGGCACTCGACATTTACAACTCGAACATCCAGGGGCAGAAAATATAAACAAACACCACACACCACCCTAACAAACAGAAAAGTTCAAAGATAAATGTGAAATACATTATCTTAAAGGTTGAAACAAAACAGAACGGCCTGTCCTCCTATCTGCTCACCCCCCACCAACCCCTAAACACCCGCATCATCCCCTAAAATCACACCACGCGACTGAACCACCGCCGGCAAGGTACGCGATCCCAGAAGAGTCCATTCCGTTGAGCTTAAAGCTTCCAGCTCCTCGAAATAACTTCCTGGAGCTCCACGTGTGCTCATCCTCCTCCCCTTGGCACGTGTCACCGTTCCACACTAAGGGGGCCCATGACAACATCACGTGATCAACCTGGACCCCCTCAAAAAAACACACCAAAACAAAAACCACAAAAATCAAATCTCATCGTATCAACCGCAGAATCAGAAAACCATAAAAATAACTGAAAACCAAATATAGACACTTTCGAGGAGGTTCGAAACGATTTGGAACCGCGTCGGTAACCCCCCACCTTGATCACCGACCCCCAGGAGCACCTGGACGCATCGTGGTTGCATGGCAACAAACACTCGACTCGCTGAATGAGAGAGAACGCCAGGTGAATGGTTTCGAAATTTTTCGACTTGTCACTTGCCAGGGTGGTTGTGCCTCGTTTGATATGGTGGATTCGCGTTTGAAGGGGTTTGAAGGTACTAACGACTCGTGTGCGCAACGTTGTCCAACCCATGTTCGAAGGATTCGATGAGGATTTTCACGAGACACTGCGAGGAGTGCTGCTGTGTGCCTGCTACCCTGACCTAGGAAGGCGGACTCGGCGAGAGAGGAGGCCGGGAATGGATTTTCAGACGCGAGTGTTGGACGGTGACCCAGTTGTGAGGGCGCATGTCGCGCGATTGCGCGCCGTATTTATTCGGACGATGCCGGGCGAGAGCGGTTTTCGGGGGCCGGTGTTTACCGGAGGCCGGCTCGGGGGGTTTAGTTTCGGGGGGTTTCGACGCGCGGGAAAATGGGAAAGATTTTTTCGGGGTTTTCGGGATGTTTCACGCGGATGGGGTTCCTTTTTGCGAGAATTTCGTTTGGTAAACTAATAATTTCAACACTTCGGGACAGGGAAATTCATTAAAACCTACAGCGTTTTTAGGTTTGACACTTTTTTCGACACTTCGAAGATTGGAGAACTTCGGAGATTGAACGCCTTTGAAGCAACTTTAATTACGGACATTCTTGTTGGAGCGCTCGGGTTACCAGATAATTAAACTATCTTTTTAGGGGTGGTTTTACACACTTTCGGAGATGATGATCAGTTAGAATCGAAGTAGAACGATCCAACGATTTTTCTTCCCGTTCTAAAATGATTATCATCGCAATTCCAACTTTTCCTCAACCTCGACACAAAATTGATCTAGTTCATCTCCTGGAGATAATTAAGCGATTATGTAGCGGAGAAACTGGGACACATCGAGATCAGTTTCTGGCAATGATCTGTCATCTCGGTGACGTCTCCTTAGACCTCGAGGTCCCAAAAGGCAATGCACAGCCATCTTGTACGAGCTGGTAGAGAATGGGTCAACCCCTAACACGAAGGAAATTGCCACGACTGATCGAAGCAGCCAATTATCGGTAGCGGGACAGCTTGTTCCATAGATACGCGTATCTGCTCGCTGTCGGAAGGTCCATTAGGACGCGTCTTGTTCAAAATTTTAGCGAAACTTGATCCCCCTCTCCTTCCAACCCCCCGCAACCCCTGATATCGACGCTCTCGTGAAAGCACGCCGATTAAACGACGCTTCAATCGCCGATCTGCATGTCTGAGACTCTCGGGGGCACGGAGATAACTTTGCCACTGCTTTCGCTTCCCTCCTTTGTCCCAACATAATGCAGAATATTTGAAAAATTTATAAAAACGTACTCCTAGCGAAACAAATAGGAAAGTATAATTTTCTAGCTGCACAATATCCTCAGCATTTCAACTATTGTTCATTTCGCGAACAGCCCTTGAAACAGGGGATGAAAAACTTTTTGGATAAAATATTTCGAAAGTTCTCGATCGTTGGAAAAACATTGTGTGTGCAGCTTGGGTATTTTTCAGTGTGAACAGTGAAGAACAGATGCGGAGAATCAGATGTTTATTCATTTGTTGAAGAGTAGTAGTGTTTCTCTAATTTGTTTTGGAAAATATTGAAATCTGAAGGTGGTGGGTGAAATTTTCGAGGTGAGTCGGGGGCACCCGATATATTAAGCAGTCTTGAGAGGAAGAAACGTCGGCAGTCGTTCCGAATACCGAATTTATCCGCGACTGGGCGTATTCCTTGGTATTTGGGCTGTCCGCGTGCCACCGGAAGGATCAGGACACGTCGCATTCAGGAATTGTGCGAATGCTCGAGCGGAACGCTCGAATCAGGCCAATCGTCCTCGATGGGGCCGGTGCATTCGATGCGCAAGCACATGCACATACTTCAGAGTCGTATGCAAATCAATATTATTGAATTCCGCGTGGCGTGTGTTACGCGGATTCAGAAAAAAAAACCCGGTGACTAAGCACTTCATTAACGGGGTTGCTGGAAACCATACGAGTCGAAGCATATTTCAACATTTTTACACGTGGCGGATTATTCTTCAGCGAATATTTTCCGGCATTTTTAACACTGCGTTTTTAACGCAGAAACGCTACGAAATTTCGTGAAAATATTTTAAAAAATGGAGGAGATACGCTGGATTTTGTAGAACATGTTTTATAAGCGAACATTTTGTTAATGTTCATAAATATTGTCAACGTTAAGTATAACACGAAAGAATAGAAAAATGTATAAAAGGTGGGCGATCTAGAAATTATTATTAGCAGCACCAAGTAATCGAGTTAAACAAAATTTTTACAGGTACCGAGCATCTCGTATCCACTTCAGAAAGCAGTATAAAAATATAAAAACAAAAATATGAAAAGCAACATAAAAATAATGTGCACACATAAACAATTAAGTAAGTTTCACACAAATCGAGCCCATTACACAACCTGACACAATCCCGAGCCAACTAAAAAAATTGAATTTCAACTAATTGACAAAAAAGAAAATCACACCGGAAGCTATCTCTCATTTTATTAACCAATTGGGAATTTCTTATGGCGGAGAATCCCAGAATAAAAAGTGCCCTAAGTGACCGAAAGAAACTGTACAACGGTGGCCGAGCATGATCTCGTCCGGAGACTATACTCACACGGAGTCGTTAACTGCAGCTCCCGGCTCGCCTAATGTCTCTGTTTCCCGACGAAAGTGGCCGTCGACTGCTCGCAAATGCGCCCGATTGCACGTGCAGGTGCATTGTACTTGCTATGTAGAAGGGAACAATGGCAGGCTCGTGCTAATTTTAATCGGCCCGATGCCACTCGAGAGAGTCGAGTGAGACCAGTTCTTTCTTTCTGACGGCGATCGACAACCTCCTCTCGTTTCCTTCTACCGTTGGACCTCTCTTCGACTGCCAACCGAGACTGGCTCGCTTTTCAGTCGACGTGCTTGTGCGAACGTGTTAGCCGATTCACCTACTTGACGTTTCGAAGACACTCGACCGGGGCTCTGTCGGGTCATCGAGTTGGTGCAATTGGTTTCGAGATTGGTGGGGATGACTGAACTGCGAATCGTGGAACTTGAGAGTTGGGGGACAGTTTTCGCGGTGGGAGAATTTTTCGGCCTGGACTGATTGAGATCATGATATTTTTTTTTTCCTTATTTTACGTCACTTATGGAACTCCTATTCAGGGTTATTTCGCGACGGGACCTACAGTTTTTATAAGGTGGGTTCCGAACCACCTTGGGCAGACCACAGTTTCAAATAGCACATGGAATTTCCAGAGGTGGAGATCATGATATTGAGAGGATACAAAAAAAAATGGCAAACACAAATCAAGGGTGCAAGGGTACAAATTAGTACAAAACTGAATTTTAAAGTGATCTGGCAAATGTCTCGAGCAGTGATTAGTTTTATTGGTGGGGATGGCTGAATTGGGAATCGGGGAGCTTGAGAGTTTGGGGACAGTTTTGGTGGTGGGGGAATTTTTCGGCCTGATCTGATTGGGATCATAATATTGAGGTACTACAAAAAAATGATAAACACAAATCAAGGGTGTAAAGTGTAAGGGTACAAATTAGTACACAATTGAATTTTAAAGTGACCTGGCAAATGTCTCGAGCAGTGGTTAGTTTCATTGGTGGGGATGGCTGAACTGGGAATCGGGGAGCTTGAGGGTTGGGGGACAGTTTTGGTGGTGGGGGAATTTTTCGGCCTGATTTGATTGGGATCATAATATCGAGGGACTAAGAAAAATTGTAAACATAAATGAAGAGTGCAAGGGTACAAATTAGTACAAACCTGAATTTTAAAGTGATCTGGCAAATGTCTCGAACAGTGATTAGTTTTATTGGTGGGGATGGCTGAATTGGGAATCGGGGAGCTTGAGGGTTGGGGGACAGTTTTGGCGCGGTGGGAGAATTTTTCGGCCTGGACTGATTGGGATCATAATATCGAGGGACTAAGAAAAATTGTACAATAAAAATAAATGAAGAGTGTAAGGGTACACGATTGAGTTCTGAATTGAGCTGGCAAGTGTATCGATCAGGGATTAAGTGCCGCGCAGTCATTAGTTTCAAAGAGCAAACGAACAGCAACGAGGGTCCGCTCGCAGAGTGTCTGCCCGATTGACTGAAACTTGGTATTTAGAGCCGGTTTTCCCGAACTATCGAGACTCCGGTGCTGCCAACAGTAATGTCCCTAAGGGGACAGTCCGATGGAAGTTTTCCTCCGCAAAAACTTGCCACTTTCCCGGACTAACCAGGTCCGGAAAACCGCGACATGGCTCGTCGAAACTTTTTTCATCCGGAGCGGAACGGCCGCAAGAAACGAAAGTTGGGGGCGGATAGGGAGGGAAGTCGTTCCACTACTTTCCGATTGGATAACGTGTCCCTCGGGACCAGAAAGAATCATCGATTCCTCGGACTTTTTGCCCTAGCTTCCTCTTCAACGGGAATATGAGATACAAGATACACTAAAAAAGAAGGCAACATACGCTCAATGTTGCTCGGCAAAACAAAATTGTAACATGTTCGAGATAGGTTCCTGTATGATTGGAATGAGAGAAAAACGTCTTTATATGCTTTCATTTGGTGCTTCATTTCATCGGAATAACAGCAGATGCTTCATTCAAACTGTTATAAAACGGCTATAAAAAATCGTACTTCAGATTTTATGGTCTCGCTTTAAAAGGGATACTTGAAACTTCAAATTCCTGAAAGTTTTGGTAGGGAACGATGTTCTTTAAACTTTTAGAGACGTCGCACACAGAATTCGCGAAAGTTTGAAGAAATAACCACCCTTATTTTTCCTCTTCAAACAACTTCCCGTGCAAGATAATTAAAAGAACTCATGCGATGTGATGAATTTATTAGTCAAATAAATAATAACCATTAATTTCATTGAATCCCCGTGAGCTTTCGAATGTAAAGAAATAATAGTAAATTAAATATCGACTGACAAACGTGGATGGAAATTCATAACAGAAACAAAGGTTCGGAATGGAATTATTGAGTCGACAAGAGAGAATCGAGCTGTCCCTTTGTAGCGTATGTCACAGTGGAATGATATTATTAAGAATAAATTGACAATACCTGTGCTTGCACGGCTGCGAGGTTCAGCTGAGCCTCCCCGAGCTCGAAACGCTTCATGGAAATGTCTTTCTGCAGCTCGACCACTTTAGTGTAAAGGCAGCTTTCGGCGCTCCTGCAATCACACAGGGCTACCGTTCACAACTGGTCGTTCGAGTTTCTGGGGATTAAATGGGTCGAGTGTTTCCGCCGAGCGAAGAACCACTGTGAAATTGCCCGTTCGTCACGTGTTACCCCTTCATGGATGCGAAGAGCTCGGAGGATACCGCACAACAACCGATTAGACACCTATTTCACTCTAATACTCGTACTCACAATATTTCGCTCGATATCCACGCTAAACCCCCACCGCATCGACCTTTCAACGCTGTTCAAGGTCAATTATGAAACGTGGTGAGATAATCATTTGCTCGACTCGTGCGATTCAAAAGTTGTTGACGAAATATTTGAACGTGGGGGAATTTAGGAGTTCACGTTGGCACGTACCGTTGAGTGCTGACAAGAAGCTCCCTGTCAGGAATGCGGTGACGTAGGCAAGAATGCGCGCCTTCTATTGGCCGAAGCGGTCACACACACACACACTACTACAGCTATGCAGAACGATAGACCCCTCTAGCCTCTGTGCCCCCCCCCCCCCGGGGAGCTTCTTGTCAGCACTCAACGGTACTTGCGTTGCATGCTCATATGAATCGTGGTAAGATAATCATTTACTCGACTGGTGCGATTCGAGAATTGTAGAGAAAAATTTGAACGTGGGGGAGTCCTAGTGGTCTTAGAAGTTCATGTTGGCACGTACTTGCGTTGCATGCGCATCAGTGAATCCAAAGCTTCCTGGAGCCCCGAAATTTTCTGGCTGAGAGCGTCGTGTTCCCGTTGGAGATCCTCCATCAGTGGCAGGGTGCTGGTACCCGTCGGAGCCAGCTCGTCCCTCAAGGCAGGTACCTGATTGATTCTCTCCATTGGTACCTGTTCCGGAGGGCCTGGAGCGACGAACAGACGTCTGGCTGGTTTTTTCGATGGGGTCGCTGTCGCTGCCAAACTTCGTGCTAGAATCTGCCCGAAAAGAAAGTCATTGTGTGAACCTCTGGTTTCCCGGAAATTGTAAAATTCGAATTTCTTAGTCGACTACTACGGAAACCAAGAATTTTAGGGAGATCCAA
Organism: Lasioglossum calceatum; assembly: GCA_963966675.1. NCBI lineage: Eukaryota > Metazoa > Arthropoda > Insecta > Hymenoptera > Halictidae > Lasioglossum > Lasioglossum calceatum. The sequence goes on from OZ016548.1 coordinate 2,953,230, forward strand.
CGGAATTGTCGAAAATTAATAATCGACTGTCGCGAGAGGAACCTACTTGTAGGTCGCTCAACGGCGAGACGACCTGAGCCTCTTCCGAGATGCCCTGGTATCGTTTGGCCTGCTCTCGAGATCTTTCCGCGGCAGCTTCTGTGAACCCGGTGACGCATTTGCAGGCCAATCCGCATAGCTCCTCGTAGACCTCCGCTATTTCGCCGAGGATACCGGTCAAACATCGCGTCTGGTACCGTTCCGTGATGGCGTTCGTCGCCCTCAGTTGCAACACGTATGAATTGTGCGCCTCGAAATAAGCGCGCTTCAGGTCCTGCTCGCTACCGCCCTCTAGCATCAGCAGCGCGGCGTACGCGCGCTTATAATCCGCTCGAGCACGTTGCAGCTTCTCCTCGGACTTCGCTACCAGCTGCTCGTAGGCCTCGCGATGAGCGAATACCTGAAATTTCGATCGTTTAGATTCTCATTGGGAAAAAAAGCTATCAGTTTCCATCTTCGAGGACAGGGTTACATTTTCTGTGCACGAAGGTAGAACATATCTACTTGGTTATCAGGAAAGTATTCTTGTCAGTGACTAGAATCTTGTACAGTTTATCATATTCGGATCACGGCACTTTAATTATGCGAATGGCGATTGGAAAAAAGATAAACTGTGCCGTGCAACCAAGTTGGGATGTTGTGCTAGAAGTATATCAACCGTTTGCCCTCTACTGTCCTCTTTAGTACTCACCTTTCTAGATTGCAGCTTCCTATAGAAACTGGCTTCCAAGGTGGGTCTGGACAGTTGCTGTTGGAAAACCTTGGCCAGATCCAGGTGAGCTAACGCGTCAGCCTCCACCTGGCGCAACAGGTTCTCCCAAACACGTCGCACACCCCCAGTGTCCAGCCTCGTGTCCTCGGACCTGCTCCGGAACTTGTCCACCAGACGTTGGACGTTCGCGGAATGGTCCTCCATGACCGCGCCCAACATCTCCGTGAACTCCGCCACTGTAACGGAAACGATCTTGTCAAAAATGTTCGTATACGTGGTCCAAGGTCAAGACAATCCCTCAAAAAAGTTTCGAGTCAAAATTAAGACTAGAAGGGTGCCAAGAAAATCATGAAGGCGTAACGAAGAGTGAACAGCTCAAAACATTTCTCCGAGCCAACAATTTCTAAAATTGTTCTAGTCTAACGGGTGTAAAAGAAATGCTGGAACGTTCCTTTTGGAAAGGTTAATCGATTAATCACTCGATTGGCTCGCGGGGTTGCAGAGCAACAAATCCATCGGGCTCGCCCGTTATCGCGGACGTTACACGCTGATTTGCTTCACGGGGAACGTCGAGGGTGTACATACAATTGGCACGGCGATTGTTCCCCGAAAATCGTCCGTTATCGAGCACATCGCTTCCGCGGACGTTTCCCGCGGAAACAATGGCCGGCATTTATTGAATTAACCGGCGCCTGGGCCGACCGGTCCGTAAATTGTTTGTCGATGAAGGAGTGGTCCCCTTCCCTCTCTCCCTTTCTCTCCGTTTCCCACCCGTCGAAATATTTGAAGAGAACTCGAAACCCCGTGTAACCGACGCCCATCGTCTGACTTGCTGCAACGCGCGAATCGTTTCCGCCACAGAGCACAACACTGTTTCGATTAATTAATTGAGCCAGGCGAAGCCGATCCGACGCCGATTGCGCCGCTGACGAGCTCCAATCAAATTGAGTGCCACCCCTTCGCTCTTGACGTTGTATCCACGCTGTTTCGTTTCAACCCGTTTGATCAGAGGGTGGTTTCGATATTTGCGGTATTTCGATGTTCTTTCAGATTAATTAAATACCGGAAGTCTTGTGGAGGGAATATAATATTATATTGGATTCGCCTTGAACTCGGCTAGCATTCTACAATCTGAAAAATATACTTTTCAAGTGCAGAGATACTTAAAAGTTAAAAAAAATGTTGAGATTGTTATTTTTTCGTGAGGTCATGCGGGTGCTCGGTGTGCCATTTGCCGGGTTAAGCAGCAATTGATGCGAGCACTGCAGACGGTTTTACGTCGTAATTCTTCGGGAATGCTGGAAGATGCTCGCGCGTCCATTTCCAAAGATTTATTTGAGCCATTTCTTCTTTGAGAAGAGGGTCGCTGGGAATCTTCTAACGGTTTCGTTAGAGCCGCGGCTGATAAATGAGATTCATAGGGTTCGAGGGGGAAACACATTTATGGGGGTGCCTTTGGTATGTACCGGCAGATTGGATATAAAATCCAATCGATGGGCTTACAGCTGTGTAGAACCTGAGAGGAGATTAAGCCATCCCCCGAGAAAGAAAAAATATTTTCGACACGGCAACATTTCAAGTGGCATTATCGAATTTCTGAACTGACAAATAAATTTGTTTTTATTATTTTTAGTGGAATATACGTATTGTCCAAAATACAGGGTGTCCCAAAACTCCTTCAAGTCCGGGAAATGGGAGGTTCCTTAGGTCATTAGAAGCGACATTTTCCTTTGCAAAAATTACCGCCGCGGCTTTGTTTAGGAGTTATTAACGAAAAACACGGACCAATGAGAGCGCGACTTGGCGCAGTCGGCCAATAGACATTTGGCGCGCCGGGTGGGAGTGCCAGCTCGCGTCTAGGTCGCGCCCTGATTGGTGAGATTGGTCTGTGTTTTTCGCTAATAACTCCTAAACAAAGCCGCTGCGGCCATTTTTGCAAAGGAAAATGTCGCTTCAAATGACCTAACGAACCTCCCATTTCCCGGACTTGAAGGAGTTTTGGGACACCCCGTGTATTAACCCCAACGTTAAATTGAATTTTCTGAAATTTGTCGTTTCTTTGATTTTACGTTGGCAAACGTGTCGAACGCGATCGAAAAATGATCGGATATCGGTTGTTAATGGGAGTTGTTCGTTCCCTAATTAACGCCTCTTATCAGAATCCCTCGTTAAAAGGAATTTTCTGGGCGACGCTACACGCCTCCCAAGATGGCGGCACCTTAAACGTTCCCCGGCACCAATTAATCGCAGACTTCGGCGCTCGTTATCGACAGCAATTAGAAATTCGCGCAGCAGTCTATGAATTTTCGTCGAATTGACTTTCATCGTACTCTTTCTCTCTCGCAGGCAGAATCATTATCTCTGGAAACTTGTTTCACCCTTGTTTTACAATTTTATTTCTCGGTTTAACAGTGTATTTGACGGAACTTGACAGTGCACGGTAAATAATATGACGCGTAATTATACTACTGTCATCGCGCAGACCGTGATATAATCTTGAATCGTTCCCCACCCACGCAAATGTCCGCAAGGACAACGACATCACCCCGACACGTCCGGTCCCCCGGGCGGCTGCGAATTCCTCGGTGCATTTCACGCGGATCCAACGAAAATGATTTCACTTGTTTCGCAACAAGATCATTTGGCAATGGTGCCGGTTAGCGTGACAGTATCATTTCTAAATGGGGCGGAACGAACGTCATCAGTGGGTCACGGTTATCCAAAGATGAAATCACCGCTGATATCATGTTCATTTCAAAAGTAGACGGGAAATAACTGAACAGTACGTATTTGCATAAATTATGCAGCCTCCCTGGAATCACTGGGGAGTCGTAAACAATTTCCATATAAATTTATTTCGTGCAACCATTTTGTGAAGAGCACGTTCAAAATTGTTCTTGACGATTATGTGTATCTTTCCTGGAGAAGTGCCATTTAAGCTATTTATTTAACAAACAAACTATATTTGCAATGCTAAAATTACTGATGAGTGATGAACAATTTCCATATTTATAATCTAAGGTACACGCAACGAATTCGCAACAACAGACTCCGAAAATAAAATCGTACGTTTACTCGTCAGTGGCGTCAGGAATCGCTAAGACGGGGTCAATTACGTCCAGGAATAGAAAAACATTGAGGCAAGACGTTGCGTCACAGAATTAATTAAGCTTTCTCCTTTATTTTTAGCCGCGTCCGCGTAATTGAATGTCAATTCCGTGCTCGTTAACGGACCGGGGTTGCGAAACATAATCGCCTTTGCGTTCGGCCCCCCCGGTGGGCGGGGCTGAGTCCACTCCGGGAGGGAGAGGGGCCTGCGTCGACTGACGACAATCGCAAAATTTCGTTCGACTACGTTTTTCCCTCTCTTTCTCACCGAAACTCTGTTCCCCCGTGAAAAGAGATTATTGTTTCGGATATAATTTTGCAGTCCCCCCTCCTCCCCCATCCGTCATTTTATTTCGGCCGAGCGAACGCGTTGCTATGCGAAAGTAAAGAGACGAATTGGCATTTAGGGATGGTTTAGCCGGCGGCTGCTCGCGGCATTGATATTCCGGATTTATTCGGATAACGTTTTCATCATTTTTTGATCATATTCAGTGGAATCTGTTGCGCCGAAGCTCCATTCGATAACATACGAAGATCGAGTGAATTTATTGCACGAATTTTATTACGCCTTTGTTTGAATAATTCCGTGTGCCAACAATATCACGTGCGTGCAATGCTGTGTTACTAATATGTATAGTCATTAATGAACTATGTTCATTGCTTATTTTACTAGAAATTTTTGTTTAACGTTGTTCTTCGTTTAGATCCATTCGTTTATGATATTTCGTATTATTAATATATATTGTACACGCAGATTAATTATCGTAAGTACATTTATTTCCCGAATTGCGATCATTATTATATGTTAGGGTATACGTATACACATATTCCGGCACCAGAATATTGCGTGCTTCTACGGAAATGAATAATAATCTTCAGTGACTTGTTAATCCATAAACAAGATCATTTAAATGAATATCCACTAATTGAATTGCATATTATCATTTGTTTGTAATTGTGAGCGGCTGGGTTCTGTTCAGTGATCATTTTCCAACCATTAATTTATCTGTTACTTCAGTAACATTCATGAATTCGTGAAGATTATAATATTACAACGATTTGATTGGATAAATACAATTTGTGATACTGGGATAAATCACTGTTTCAACTCAATGTTGTATTAATATAATTATCATAATTACTATAGAAAATTCTTCAGTCAACAAGTTTGAATATATTTGATTTTCAGTCTGGCTGCTGTTCGATACCAACATTACTTAGAATCATAGTGACTATGCTTAGCTGAAGATTTAACTGTTGGTAGATATTGCGCCCTGTGTCAGATTGATGCGGCACCAGGTGCTGGTTCCGATTGGATCGAGGTCAAGTTTGGAATTACATGGGAACAAGCCCTGAACTAACACCAGATACAACCTACACATTACTGAAATCTTAAATCCCCTTCGACATTTTCCTTCTCCGAACCATACCATCCACTAAGGAAGGCCCAAGATCATTATTTTTTTCAAGTGTCGTGTTTATTAAACTCTTATGTTGGTATGACAATCCCGCAACATGGCGGTAGAACGTCTAAATTCAAAACGTTCCAATCTTGTTCGAGGTCAACCTGATAGGACTAATATATTTCCTTAATTGTTCGCTTCCAACGCATATTCAGTTACATTTCTGCCACCATGGAACAAAGTCCGGCTATCTGTAACTCCTCAGTATTTACTTAAAAATTTTGTTCTTTTTTTCACAGCAAGTATGTGTATTATTATTATTATTATTATGTACGGACCGAGGTCCTTTTATACATGGGTTTACAGATGTTTTGTATAACTTATAAAAGAAATAGAAAATAACAAAAATATACAAAAAGAACATAGAAAAGAAAAAGAAAAAAAAGAAATTTTCTTAACCTATGTGGTTTTTAATTTATTGGTTTTCCGTTTGATTTACATGGCTGTGCTACTTTTCAAATTACGTTATATTATACATACATTATTTTTCAGACGCAAAAAATGTCTCTTCGAGAATGATCCACATAGGGATCGAAACGTCCAGATGCATTTTTAAATAACTGCACATTTGCTGTGGTTCGAAACGATCGAACCTTGCGCCGAAATCACAAATTTATTGTATATTATATTTCGATCGAGAGAAGAATTTACACCTATATTTCCTTAAGTTGGTATTACAAAGCTCCACAGGGTGGGGAACAGTCTAAATTCAAACTATTCTTATATTCTATCCACTAAAAAAGCATTTCTACAGCAGACCCAACGTAACAATTATTTCCAAGGGACCTCGTTCATCGCCATTTTGATTCTACATCGATCCCGACGTTCCAGGAATCAGCTAACATCAAGGAGAGCAGGGAAAAGCATCCGGGGCTCGGTTTACCTTTGCCTTTCTTCGATCAGTTGCCAGGGTTACCCAGGTAACCCGAGCCGATTTCGTTCTCGCGCAGATTTCTCTCGGCGAGACGACCCGAGTGCTTTCGTTTGCGGCTACCGTTGTTTGAATACGATCGATGGGGATCTATCCGGGTATGCACGCGTCCCGTCGTCGTCGGTGTCGTTGTTGCGACGGAATCGATTGTCCCGGTGCCGCGTGAATACGTCTGCCGTTGGCCTCCAAGTGGAAATTCTCTTTGGCACCCCGCCCACACTGTCTCCACCCTTTCTTTATCCCCAACAATCTCCTCCTCGAGAATCAGACATCTTCAACAGCTGATCCGCCACTATTTCTTAATTCTAAGTAAGCCGACCGCACTTCAAACGGTGCATGCTCTTACACGCTCTTCAGGAATTTTGGACATTCGCTGTGTACGGACCGTTGTTGTTCAGTTTACTCGCTTAGTATAATTAATGATGAATTGTTTAAATAGCTAGATGGATGATATGTAATGAAAACTCCGTTTAGTCTGAATTACGAAAAAAAGAATAGAACCACCAGTAGGAAAATTTTTTAGAATGTGTTTTATGAATAGACTGCGGATCTTTATGCAAAATAAAAATGTTCTGCATTGATTGTGGGAAGCAGGAATAACATAAAAATTGATTTCATCCCTTGACGACTTTGTTGCATTAAAAGCAACATTACAACATTCTCGAATCCTTAAAATCTTTTACTGTTTTCTCTTTCGCCCAATCTATTTCTTCGTAAATGCATAAAAATCCGCAGTCTATTTATGACCTTCGACTGTAAGTCCAATCCCCAGCACCCCTGATTAGCCCCAATTTTAGTTCCAGATCTCCCAAGTATACGTATACACCCTAATTCTACAACCTCTATGTATCGAACCCCATCTTAACCACGTAGACAGAGGCTGTTGCGGTAGTGTCAAGTGCAAAGAGTTTCGAGACACGCAGTGATTGTCGTATATTTTCGTTCGAACCGGTAAACGCTGTCGAGTTAATTGATTTTCTTCGGAACCGGTATTGACAGGCCCATCATGCGCCACGCAACGCCTACGTGAACAAATCTCAATACGTCCCGAACATATTCGCCATCCGACACCTTCAATTATTCGGTTGCGTGTCAATTCCAATGGGAAGCCAATCGATACTGCAGCAGAGCCAAGCCGGATGAGAACGGCCCTGGCGAATTGTCATGGATGACTGATGAATATAAAGCCCTCGTGTCAATCGGAAAGTAATTAGCGAAAGTCCTGCCGATATTTTCTATACCCGTGAGCTTTCCGATGCCATATTGCCTCCTCCGATCATCGATTTCCGTTCTTTTGCAACGTTTGACTCCAAAGGGTTTATCCGCTGTGCCTTTTTCTTTCCTTTCCCTATGATACGGTCCATCGGAAACATTGTTTCCTGAATGCTAAATTCAATGTACACCGTGGGGCCACTTAAATATCTGCTCCATTTGCGTTGACTAGATTGCGGATCTTTATGCGTTTATGGCTGATAAAAATGTTCAAGAAATGCTGGAGTATTAAATTCAACAGAATATAGTACGATGTTTGGCTGTATTTCCGATTACGTCCATGCACAGAATTGCATGAAATTTTGGAAATGGGTTCCTAAAATGATGATTGTCAGAAGAATTTTTGGCGACTCGAAAAAAAATTTTTACCATTTCAATGTCAGTCCCTATCTTACCGACAACATTTTTTAAATATTTTCATGTCACTCTCTACCTTACTGACAAAGTCGTAGGTGCGATTGTCATCTGTGATGAGATATGGTGCGCTATTAGGTCAACAAAGCTGGTAATGATCCATTGTTGCAATTAGTTGAAGATATCAAATATGTATATTCTGGAGATTAATATGAAATGTTTCCAAAATTCCAATTGTTAAACCAATTTAATTGAATATCTACAATGAGATTATGCGATCAGCATGAGTTAGGGTTACGTGGTGGGGGGCCGTCCACGCGAACGAAAATCCTGGAGTAGTGTCGGTGAGGTAGAGAGTGACATTAAAATGGTAAAAAATTTTTTTTCGAGTCGCCAAAAATCCTTCTGACAATCATCATGTTAGTGAAAAAAGAACCTATTTCCAAAATTTCATCGAATTCTGAGCATGGACGTAATCGGAAACTTCGCCCGATGTTTATTTATTTTGTTTGGATCTACAAATGCGGTTACCAATGAAAATAGAATTTTTCTTGGTACCGCTTTCTTAAAATTTGTCTGCAAACATTGAAAATTGCATGAACAACCGCAGTCTAGTGATGGCATTACGAATGTTTTGAATGTAATGTATCACAAGGTGAATTCTTTGCGAATGTTATTTTCTTTTCGCAAGGTTATTTCTTTCGGAGGGTACGTTCTTAATGTAAATATGAATGGCAAGGTTATACGAAGGTTACAGCGCGGAGGAGCCAGCTGGAATACACGAAGGTGGGGCTTTTGTTTGGAAGATTATTTTTGGAGGCCGCGGCGTGACGGCCGGCTTAGAATGGATCACCATAAAATATGATAGATGACGGGGCGATTAAAGTCGAGAGAAACGTGCTAATCCGACGCGATCACTTTCGATCCCCGACTTTTCGTCGGCGGTAAATTATCGCCGGGACACGCGAGGCCTGATAATGGGGAAACCGCTGTCCGACATGGTGTAACAGGAAAAATAAATGGAAAGAAACGACATCTATTCTAACCTGGAACCCATCGAATTTTTTAAACAAATTAGCAAATACATTTAATTTTCAATAATCAAGTAAGGAAGAAATATTGCAGTATTTCCGTGGTCTCCAAGAAAAATGGAATAATTCACGACATTCCGGAGTGGATAAACAGAACCTGGACCTCTCCGGTGCACTGAAGTGCATTTAATTAATTAAGGGAGCTCCTCGGCAGCGCTAAAAGCCTACTTATCAAAAGACGTCGTCCGTCATGGTGGCGTTTCAAGAAAATTGAACGGGGACTAGGTAAACCGTATAATTAAACGAAGCATTGATCAATATAATAAGCAGAAGAGAGCGAACCGTAAATTAATAAACAACCACCGCGTAATATAGTGAAACCACCCTGAACCTTCATAAATCATTCGAATCTCTGAAGCCATCAAATTCGCGTAGAATAAAACAGACTACGAAACCTCTGTTAAGAATAACCATTACGAAAGTAGAAATTGTAGTTGCAAATGAAATTCGGACGATATTAAAAATTTATGAAGCGATTTACAAAATGGGGCAGTAGTAACCAGTCGAGATCTTTCTTCCCCTAATCGGTCGACTCGGTCAATTTCATCGAAAAGGACGGGTCTGAATAGCGGAGCAACCCCTTGAATTTAATAAGCCACCCCCAGTTGCTCTCTGTGCCGGCATTTTGTCCGCTGACCCGATTTACCCAATTCACCCGTCTCCTTTTGCGGCCGGCGACACATCTGTAAACGCGTGCATTGCCAATTAAAGAAAGTTTGTCCTCGTGGTTTCGGGGGTGGGAGGGTGGTTTATACGAAGGCTGACCGGACGAGCAGGTTAATGGCCGTTCAAAACTCTAACGAGGCTAATTTCTAATTCCTGGAAAATAGACATCGACCATATTTGCCCAGCCAGAGGCGATATCGATCTCGTCGGTCAAACGAAAATTGACGTGACAGGGTTAATCGAGGGGGCGTGGCCCAGGGCTACCATGGGAATCGAAAGAACAGATCGAAACTTCTCTATAATAAATTCACCGTCCGTCCATTCCTGCTAATCGTATTTACCCTGCCACTGGGGACAGACATGGGTGTGCTAGGGAATTTTCCAGGCGTTGGCACACCTGGCGAACGGTGTTCAAATCGAACTGTTAAATTAACAGTTTCTGGATCCGCTTGGTTCTGCAGATCTAAACAATTATTGTTGACCATTCTAAAAATATTTGTTTATTCAGAAAATCGAGCTAGGGTGGACGGGACACGATACTCCGGAATGCTTAATCGGTTTCTAACGAGCATAGCAGATCTCGATTTACATCGAGGAATGTAAATTCCCCGTGTCTGGGAAACGTGGCAGTCGTACACTTGAACTCTGGCCAGGGTTTGCCTAATCGCCGACGTGAGTGCCTCGCAGTGGCCATGAATTGTTTATGGCACCTGTTTCGGGTGGACTGACACGTGACTCACTAAGCAGCTGTCCGGAATATTTACCACATTCTCGAGCATCGTTAAACCGAATCGGACGAATCGCTAATCAATTAGGGACCTAACGATCCCGTTAATACTCGATTTTATTATAGTTACGAATTTTTTCCCTCTGTTTTATTGCAGGGGGCAATCTGGAGGCAGAAAATTCCAACGAAACCGTTTAGTATACGACCGAGTTAATACACCAATAAACAATCTTCGTTCATCTCTAGAATTCTATATTTATTTCGGCAAAACTGACGAAGTTCGAGAATTACATTACACACTTATTATACAAACTGGAAAGTTATTCGTCCAGCAACACTCATTAATATTCACCAGCGCACCCAAGCGCGGGAGAAGTTGTTCAATTCAAATCCCACGTCTCCCCGACCCCACTCATTTTTCTCGTTCGGACAATAACTAATTAACTTCGCATCGGACACCTGCGTTTAATTAACTCGGGCAACAGCGGTTTGAAAGTAAACGATCATTGAGCCGTTAAGAAATTTCGAACTGCATTCAAAGTCGGTAAAGAGTTCCAAGCGTAGCCTCAAAGTTCCGAAAAGGTTCGGCAGGTCGGCCAACGTGTCTCTCGAACAGCTGTTCCACCGTGAACTTTATAATTCGTCGACGCTGGGGATTCGCTGGAACCGATCAAATTGTATCCTGGCCTTGGAGCGAAGACCAACGGGAGCCGAAGAATTAAATTCGCAAGGCTGACAAGCAACTCTGTCTGTTCAGAGGTCCCGGAACCCTGTGGGATTAGACGTTGGGCGTTTTGTTATAATTAAATACCCGAGCATCAGACGAAGGACAGCAGGGACAGGGATAAGCCCTGCTTGACAGGGAAGGGTCTGGACATTTCTCGAACGACCAGATCAATCAGAGACACGTGATGCTCAGGGGACACGGGGATTTCATATCGACAAGTTTAGGGGAAGTCCCGTTTGATAACTTTAACCAGTCCATTTTTCTTTAACCCCTTCGGAGACGCTGACATGCGCACGATTTCGAACAAAAGGAAAAACTGATTGGGATTGGTTCGCAGTGATTCTCCTGAAAGCGAGGGGAATTTTCCTGATGGACAGGTTCTCAAGCAACTCGGGGGAGGAAAGGTCAACCGTCTATTTACACTGGGCATTATTATAAAGCCTAATGGGGCTCCATTAATGCTGCTGCTAGCGGGGCTAGACAGAGTAATTATCGTGCCATTAAACTTCCGTATAATTTTCCCGTCCCCTTTCGCAGGCGTTCTTCTTCCTCTGTACTATAGCGAGCAGCGAGCAAAGCCCCATCACTTAACATATTAGCAGTCGCAGACACAACCTTACGTGGCAATACCGCGGGCTCGGAATCAGTGCACGATCACGGCTACCGAATCGATTCGGTTCCGTTGGCGCACTGGTTTATTGAAACAGCTCCGCTTCGTGTAACTTCGCGAAAGACTTCTATTGAATAAACGCTATCAGAAGTGCTCCATCATGCTCCGGACGTGAGTGCACCGGGCCGTGCGAGCTTGTGTCAAGTTTCATTGTATTTTCCAGCGAAGGGAAAAAGCTCCCCATCGTCTATCTATATCGTACATCTTAAATTAATACTAAATTCACATGTTAGACACGACTAGAAAAATTTGTCTTTCGATTCGATACTTAGGGGGTTGATGAGGAGTTTGTCATCGTATTATGCTCAAATTATTAGCTGTTACGCACACGACCGAGAGTGACAGTGTCGGAGAGATTAGACCAAGTAATACATATTTAAGGCTTTAGCAGAGACCTACAGGTGGTCTGACGACACCCGAAGCTAATAGAAATGTCACATAGGTGTCTGTAAGATTTTAATCATTAACCGAGTTAACTGTTTGGAAATATGGTTGATCAAAAGTGCGAATAAAAACGTGACGGTCGTCATTTTTAAAATTCTTCTGCCGGTCTCAAGTTGTGTGAACCAATCTCAAAAAAATTGTTAGTTTCAAAAGGAGTCCAGTTAATTGCGCCCCCGACTGTAGACCTGTAGAAAATGATGTGAAGGTGTCCGCAATTAGGATGTCCACGAAGTTCTGTGCACGTTCGGGTCCTTCAAAAGCCCGCGGTGCAAACCAACTAGGAACTCTGTCCAGAGTTCTAGGTCTCCGTAAATTATCCTCCGCACAGAAACTTTTGCGCCAGTCACAGGTGACCCAGAACTGTTTGCGGATCGGTACAAGTCCGCGTAAGTAGCAAAACTATACAGCTTGCTGGAAGTTAGCCTTTACACGTGTCTTCCGTGATCCAGAGTCAATGCGAGGTCGCTAAGTCCGCATAAGTCCGCCTAAGAACTTGGTGTGACACCCCAAGCCTGTCCGTGTCTTCTCTGTAGACGGTTAACGTTAAAATCTTTTTACACCCCATGGCTACCAACTTGATGTGGTGACTCGAGGAATGGAATGTAATAAAGGCTAAGCACCCGATGAAACACAACTTAATATTTATTAAATAATAATATTACTGGAAAATGGTATATATTACAAAACACTCTGAACGCACATGCATCTCTCTCGAAAGACTCTCCGCAAGGGGCGACGCTAACAAGCGTACCAATCGTCGCACGCATAACACACTGCGTCGCTACCAACCTGAAATATCTTTCTACCGATTCATAGATCGATATAACCTCACACTCTGCTCTATCAATAAAAACAACCTCACACTTGAAACATCGAACAAACCTGTAATATCAACACAACCTAAAACCTGGATTTTAAAGAATTTAGCTCGGTTAAAAATGACTCGATGCTGCTACTCCAGCCAGCATAAATCAGAAATCCCAAGCCCGTTTCGAGGACAACTATCGTTTCCGGCTAGCCCCCAGCGGCCAATGAGAATTTCGTCATGCCATCTATAATTATTGTCTCCCACACGACACCCGTAGGCGTGTTTCGTCCCCACGACAATATCAAGGATGAGGCACGACAGCTTTCGGCTAAAATTACCCGACAACGATTGCAACCCCGGCCAGAAGCTCCATTCGATCCCTGATCGAATTTCTAGCTACCCTGCAGCCAATCAATCGCAGACCCAGCCTGCAATACTGACAGATGAGCTCTCTCTTGGCAGAACACCTTTCTCGCATCCAATTTCCATTGTTGATATCCGCGTGTGATTCCCCATTTAATTCTGCACAACATTCTTGGACTTCTTCTTCGATTTGAATGATCATGAAAAGAGTTGTAATTATATCTATGAAAAACCGTACAGGGTTTCCAACGTAGTAATTCCAGACGAAGGGAAATCAGGAATTTACGCGTGAAACTTCGAAAATACAACCTCTGCACAGCCTGCTACTGATTAAAACCATAAAGTACCGACTTTCTCGAAGTTTTCATCCGGGACATCCCCGCCGGTCGTTGCAGGGCGGGAAATTCAAACTGAATTCAGTGAATCGTCCGCAGGCTGCACGCAATAAATTTCTCCGGCGTTTTTACGGGGCTAATGAATAATAAATGAAACGAACGTAGTATATCGCGTAGGAGATAAAGCGAGGCCACGTCGCGCGCGTTCGCAACGATCGTATGTCCCCGAAAAAATACGGGGAGCGCGAAGGGAAGTCAACACAAAATGTCCCAGAGGAGTAATGCGCGATGATGTATCTTCTTTTCCGGTTCCTCGGTCGGAATTCAATTCAATGGAAAATTCGACCGACCACCGTGAGAGGGGGGCCGAGTTCGAATTCGAAAGGCGGGGAATTTCTACGGGGACCTGGTATAATCGTAACGAAATTTCCACGTCGCCGCCCCGTCGAATGATACCTGTTACCGCGGTCAATTGATTTATCAGCGACCACCGGCGACCGTAATGGTATTATTTAATGACGTTATTTCGCCGTACCGTTTAATCGAGTTTCCATGTAAGCTGAAACCCCGTCGCGGTCTCGCGCGTCCGCGGCTTCCGGCCCGGAATCGCCATTTTTAGAAGCAGTCAGCAATTTGTCGACGTTTCCACGGCTATTCCCTGGTAATTGACGAATCGCTCGTCGTTCGTGCACGTTCTGGAAGACGTTTGAACCTCTACGAAATTTCTCAAATAAAAATTGTTTGAGGTACGTATTATTCTTCGGGTGGCAAGTACATATTTCAATATTCTGCTAAAATCTATTCGAACATCTTGACATCTCCAAATGCTCTTAAAATGTGTCCAGAGGAATTTTCACGCAGAATTACGGCCAGTAAAAGGCCCCGAATATTGCCAGCAACCCCTTAGCGACATCTGAATACAATACGGCGAACAAGCTGGCAACCCCGAGACACTTTGACCAGCCATTTCCTTGTTCCGTCCCGTTGCCCACCGATGCTTTCAGAGTCGGTCCCGCGACGATTACGTTTGCGATTTCATAGACGTCCGCGGCCGTTAAAGTGGTTGTAAAATTGCCGACAATAACGAGGCACCACGGCCAGGACTTTTTAACGACCCCATGCCAACGGCGCACAGTTCCAACCCACCCCTCTCGATGATAACGCATTCACGATTCGGGATCGAACGAGATCCCCGACGACTGCTCGATAAGGGACCCTATGTCGGGCTCGTAAATGTTCATCGATCCGTGAACGATAATGGCGACAGCAATTAAGCGGTATTTCCCGGCTGTCCTTCCCCCTGCGATCGATTTCCATCGAGCGACGACTCGTCAAACGAACGTCCGCCCGGAAATTACTGGGGCGCGATCGAAACCGCCATTAATCGAATTTTATGAAGGTCTGAAATTTCACTAGACGAACCAGAAGAGTCCCGAGATAAAGTTAAGACCGCGCGGGACCGAACATATACCACCATCGGCGAACAGGTGAACTAAAAACAAAGACAGAGAGGGAGATATGTTTCTCGCAGGAGAGACACTGACAGAGAATACGAAATCTTGATTTTTCGATGAACTCTCTCCCATTTCCTGAAGCGAAGAAGCAATATTTTTGGATGCTCTTTGCGTTGAAATGTTCTTCGTGTTATTTCGGATCGTAGTAAAGAGCCCTTTTTTGGAAAAAGTGTACTGAAAAATTTTCTTCTATAAAAACACGCTATTATTGTTTATAAAGTTTCAAGAGACAAATTGCAAAAAAGGGCTCTTTACTACGATCCGTAATAACACGGAGAATATTTCAACGCAAAGAGCATCCAAAAATATTGCTTCTTCGCTTCAGGAAATGGGAGAGAGTTCATCGAAAAATCAAGCTTTCGTATTCTCTGTCAGTGTCTCTCCTGCGAGAAACATATCTCCCTCTCTGTCTTTGTTTTTAGTTCACCTGTTCGCCGATGGTGGTATATGTTCGGTCCCACGCGTCCTTAAATTCGGAAGTTTGAGGTTCCTAGGTAGTCTAGGGGCTTTTCGAGAGTTACGAGCTGATCGACGGGACGCGAACAGCTTTGTCAGAGCTGCGACGATCTACGGGAAACTTTCGGGGCTCACAAATACCCCGAGACACCTGTGGAGGGCTTCGGGAACCGCCGTTCATCTCGGACTTCTCGGGGAGCTAATTTCTCAGAGGGTCTTCCGAGTTTTCAGATACTTCCAGGCTGACGTCGGCAATCTCAAAACATAGATCGAGGAAGTTAAACATCCCCGAGATGAAGTCGGGGAAGGAAGTTTCACAGTTCCTAGCGAGCTATTGAGGCTCCTACCCCAGCTTCTCGATTTAAAGATACCGGGCTGTGAGTGGAGATTACTTCAGAAGCGTTCGAGCATACAGACTCCAAGATAGTTTTCCCTCTCTCTCTCTCTGTCTGTCTGGGACGGGCTGCTTCCAGGTGTTTGCAGGCCGTAGGCTCCTCCGCAGTCGACACGCGTCCCCTTTCCCCCGTTTTAAAAGTTCGTGCTCTGCCAAATTGGTGACCTGCTTCCTTTGGCATCTTCCTGGGTTTGCTACCTCTGTAATCTGGAGGACACCTGCAGCCTTTGATGGGCTGTTTTATAGGGACATTCTTTTCGCTCATTCCTGTTCCCAGAGTCCTGTAATCTTCTAGCTGATCAGGTTCGTTGCTCAATAAGCATTGTCATTTCCTTCTTTTGCTATAGCTTGGTTTTGAAGGTCCTACAGTTTGCTGCCCATCGAGAATTATTACTATACTAACCTCGTGACCCTCTTCTACTCCAACACACATTTCCAAGTCCTCTAATCTGCTATCTGATGATTTTTTGTTAACAAACATGCTTTTGCTGCTGCTGCAATGCACTACCTCGTCAGGATAATTGCCGAAGTGACCCAGTCACCTTTCGCCCTTTATCCTTCTTATTTTCGCAGAGCCTGTAATTTGCTACACAATCAGGACCAACGTTAACTTCACCTGCTGACCTTTTGATTTTGTTTTCCTTTTTGTTTTCTCGCTCGATCGTTCCAAACCGACCCGGTGACCTTTCACTTTTGATTCGTACTGCCTATGCTGACTCCACAAATTTTTGGAAGAACTAGGAGGAAGGTTACGTTTGAATAAAATAGCCCCAAGCCCAGTCTCGCAGATGGGTTTTTCAATATTTATAATGCCCGAGATTATACGCTCGAGGACGAACTTGAGGAACTATCGATTCATCAAGAGAAGGTTGGTCCAACGTCCCTTGAAAAATTCGATGACTCTTCCCGCCGTCCACAAAAAATCAATTGATCACCCAACCTCGCCCCACATCCCCTGAAAAAATTGCCATAGACCTGTCTCCTAAAAAGATGACTCCACAAACACAGCCAAGTACTCGGCTAGCTCATCCAGGTGTCAGTGCACCCCTCGGGGCCCTGCTAAATGTCTCAAACCTCTTACGTACCTAGAGACACTCGTCACAATAGCAATCCCTCTGTCCCCGAGCCCTCACTCGTTATTCTTCTAGGTCCCCTGGTCTCTGCTCAACTCCCACGCGAACCTTGGATATCAGATACAACAGGCAGGTTGCCAGGGGTTAAGGGGAACGGCTGGGGAACCATGCGACTGGTAGCACCATCCCCTATCAAGATGAACTATATCCATAATGCATGGCGGTCGCGTGGCAGACGTTGAGATGGGGACTGTTCGGTGCGCTGGGTGGGGTGGCTGGGACGTGGAGGGATAAATTGAGGAAAAGTTGAAGGAGAGGGTGTGGGGGAACGCGACGGAAAAGCGTGTAACTCGGGGAAAGGTGTTTCAGTCAGGGGCTGACCTGAATTCAGGTGGGCTGAATCAATACCCGGCGCTCGTTCACCTCACTGTTACCGTGGCAACCAGACTCCTTTATTAAGTATAACCTGTGTGCACCGTTTCCTGCGTTCCCAAAAGCACAAACACGCATACACCCGTGTCCACTACCTGTGTGCCAACATGCCGGAATACCTTGTCTGTGTCTCGAAGGTGAGAGCGTTCGAGGAGAGGACGAAACGACAAGGTTCGCTAGATTCGACCGGCCTTGGCACACGGACGATGAACCGGCACACGGCCCGGTGCCAGGTTTCAGGAAGAGGCGGGCCTGGCCTTGGTGTTCGGTTTCACCCTTGCCGGCCGCCACGATTCGAGGTCTTTTAGAGACATTCGTTACTTTCCCTGGTTCGACGACCCGGCCCCGTCTGACGGGCTTTGTCGGGCTAGGTGAGACAAGGGACGGTTGGCAGGGTCCACGGGGTTTTCTACGGGGATGGTGGCTCGCAATTGTTGTGGATGCTCCGTTAGGGTCTGTCTTTCGTCGTCTAATAATTTATATTTCCAGGTCCAGCATGAGAGGATCGTTCAGACTTTAAAAATTATTCCACAATGTTATACATTCTTGTCGATGACATGTTTGTAAATCATGTTATATGAACATTGCGTTAGGGTCTATCTCTCAAATTACACTAATATCAACTTTCCCAGCGGAGCATAAACAAAAGAAAAATTCATATTTGGTAGGAGGGTGACGCCGCGAAGGGAGATTGAGTAGGCGCGTAGGGTATAGTAGGGAGGTTTCAGAGGGTTGGAAATTGTTGTGGATGGTGTGTTAGGGTCTGTCTTTCGTAACAGAGTAATTTAAACTTTTTAGGTCCAGCCCAAAACGGTATGAAAAAATTGTGTTTGATATAAGGGTAGTTATTGATCTGGAAATGGGTTCGGGTCACGACCACCATGAAAAATTGCAATAAATGCCATCATGACAGAAGACCGTCGTTTGAGAATTTACAATATCGTGGAGATGTCTGCTTCCTGTGTACCTCATCTCGACGTTGTATCTTCCGAGCTACTTGGCCTGTCTCTTGACCCTTCGTTTTTTCTTAGACGACCTGAAGAGCTGGCTGGAGGGTCCAGCTAGCAGCTGACGCTCCCAACGGAACAAACCCGACGAAAAAAGTACCATTTACAAAAGTATTCGTAGCAACTGTCATTTATATGAAAAATTATAAAACAGGTCTGGTCACACTGGGGCCGGAATATTGCACAGAATCTAGGGATAATATCGCGCAGATGATCTCTAAATTTTCAAGCTTTCATGGCGGCCATAAAGGGAGTCAATTTACATTCCGTCTAACTTCCATGAAATCCTACTATCCATTGCTGGGCATATTAATGCTGGAATATCAAAGTCAATGAAACTGCAGCTTGTTAGTCAGTCCGCAACGGAAGCGGAACATACTCCATTCTGAATTTTAATTAGAGTAACGTTTAATTCAGGAGCGTGAACTGTAAACGCCCTAGGGATTTTTATTTTAACACGGCGCTCGTTGCTTTAACCAACTGCTTTACTCGACCTCGCATTCGGTTGAATTGAATTTTATATAGCGTTTCGACACCTTCTACAGTTCCCATTGAGCCCATCTCTTGAGAGATGTTTATGATCCTGCCTCCGGCAACGCAACCTCAACTTTATGTTCTTAACCCTCAAAGAACTACGACACTGTCATAAAGTGCTTTTATGTGTTATTTCTCTTTGAAAATCTTCCCAGGCGCAAGAGAACGATGTTAGAACATTTTCTGGGCTTTAATTAAATATTATCTAGGGGCCACTAAAACAGTTGCTGGTTACTAAGAAAAATCTTTCCAGATTCGAGAGAACGGTGAGAAGTTTTTTGAACTTTTACGAATTCGCAGTTATTCTTGTATGGACAAATTCGAATTTCGAACGGTCTAGTGACGTTTTGGCCAGCCTGTACGCCGATCTTCGTGGGAGCAGAGCAGCCAACTGTTGGAAATAGACACAGGCCAGGAGATGGGGCAGTCTTCGAGCTCAGTCACGAAGAAGAGCAATTTTCTAGTCGATTTCCGTCTTCCCAAGAAAACCAATTTCTATTTCCCATTGATGTACCCCTCAGCAAGTCCCTCGGCATTAGCTTCGACTTGGCCTTTGCCTATTCACAAGCAGCTAGCGTGAAGTCCTCGATCAAAGGTAATAGTTCCTACATTATGTAACCAGCCCCTGGAGCACATTTCCCGAAGCACATTTACGAAACGTGTATTTTCTTTTTTAGAAAAGTTTCCAGGTGTTACGACCGCGTTGTGCGGCCGATATCTCGACGATAAATGGCCGCCTGGCATTTTGGCGAGCGTTGCAAAGTTGCAAGTTCCCGCGGTCGGCGTTGAAGTTGCATTACGAAACTCTCCAGGTGCGCCGCGGCGGCGGGCCGGGAGAGTTTAACTCGATTCTACACGCCGTTGCTCATGCTATTTGTCGTTCCGACGAGATTATGTTGCGCGACAGGTGCTACACCGTCTTTCTGGCGAACATACTCGACGCTAACCTAGCCTTACCGCGAGAGATTTCACAGGGAAACTCTGAGAAACGGGACGCTGAAAATGAAACTTTGCGAACTTGTTTGAGGGGATTTAGGGAGAGAAAATCTGAGGGCCTGAGACCATAAGACTCAGGTAAACAACAGTGTACCAAAAAGCCACCGTTTAAATCCTTGAACGCGGTGATTCTTGAGCTGTAATCGATCCAGGTCGACGATTCTCAATTCCCAGTTGACATTTTGCTGTATCTGCTAATTAAATATCCACGGACGTCGAAAGCGGACAAAAAAGGGTGAGGGAACGGGTCGCGACCAATGAAAGGGACAACCCGGCGCCAATGATCTGAATAAGCATCCAGGTCACCACACGTGACAGCCAGAAGATTGTTTGGGCCGGGCGCGCACCCGCTGCACCGCGGGGGCTGTTAAACTGAATCCACGCCAGGCGGAAAGCTCTATTTATACCGCGGTAACGAGGTCTTCGATGTAATCTTGCGAAACGCTCCGGGGAGAATTCGTTTCCTCGCGAGGGAGCATGCACACCGTGATTCGACTGGGCTTTCTCTCTCTCTCTCTCTCTCTCTGTTCGAGACTTCGCGAAAATCGGTCTGCATCCGCCTCACTGACGCCTCGCTGTTTTGCTGGATGCTGAGACTGGTCTCAGCCAGAACATTGGATGCTCACAATGTAGTTTTAGGATCGGGAGTATTTGCCGGAACTTGGAAGAGCGAGAAGTTGACAGTGCTAAGATTCGTACTATTTACAGTTCAATTTCACTAAATAGTTGAGTCTGTGTTCAACGATCACCTTACGTTTGGTATTAGGCCTTGCTCCCCTCATAAAAATAGAGAATATAAAATATAAAATTGTTCAGAGGGTGAATTCGGGGTGCAAAACGTATAATAAAAATGTCCCTCGCTCCATGAAAGTGTAACGTGTACACATGTTGCGCATGAAAAAGTGAGCAAAAAGCCGATGAAATAAAATGTGGAGCAACGTCGAGTAACAAAATAAAGTTCGCGCTATTAATTTATAAAATTGCCCGGTCCAATTTTCTGCCAACAAAAATATTTTCATTTCCATCGAGGGTTTCCCCGGGATTTCGCAGGGACCTGGCGTTCCGGCAGCGATTCACGAAAAATTGTTTCGTTCCGGCACAATCGACTGACGTCTGTCGCTGTTTGTGAAGACAGGCGGGGAGGCGAAACGATCGTTCGAGCGTACACAGAGAGAAAGACAAAGAGGGCGAGAGAAACAGCACGGAATTGTTACCACGGGGGGGAAAAAAAAATAAAATGCAATAACGCGGAACGTTCGTGGAAAATGGACTGTCGGTCGCGTGACATGTATTTGTGTCACCGGGACACACCGTGACACCGCGTTTTTTATCGCGAGTAATCGTTCCTCGTTCCTCCCTCTCATTCTCCTTCTCCCTCTCGCTCTCTCGGTGGTCGCAGTTTGTCAACCGCGCGATTACTTCGAAATTATGGCTCCTAACTCGCGAACAATTTCCCGGCAATTTGTTCCTGAACGCGGATCACAATTTCTCGGGGACTATTAAGTAACCGGCGTTCAAAATAAACGAATTGTTCCTTGCAACTGCGAGTTCACCGAGTCGTTCGCTTCAAGAGTTCGTATTACAACTGCTTGATGAAATTGCGGGTTATTCAAATAATAATACCGCCACAGAAAGTAGAGTATAACAAAGATTCTAATCACCACCAGACAGCAGAAGGTTAAAACCACCCGGATTCGGCTGACAAAACGGGTCTTTATCGGCCAATGAAAATTTGCCAATTCATTATCTCGATCCCGGTGTGCAAGATCGATCTCGACGAAGGTTAATCAGTTCGACGTTTCGGGGAGCTAGCAGGGATAAAATCGCTGCCGACAGAGACCGATGACGGAAGGACTCCGGCGACCCCTATTTCCCGGAATAATTAATCTTCGTGGGGTCCTGATTGGACTCGAAGGAAACTCGCCGGGAAAAACACCTGGCTACGGCCCGAAAAAAATTCCTCCCCTTTATTTATTTATCAGGGGCGAAAAATTCGATGTTCAATCTTCCCTCTTCTAAATAATACACGTATCGTGCTATAGTATTCATTGGCGTTCGCAATATATGGCACTCAACACATACTGTATTTAATATAGAGAGATTTTGATTAAATGGTTCAGCATATTTGAAAGTTAATATTTAGGACTTCAGTCGGGGACACGCTTGACGACCTTCTAAAATCTCAACCTACATTACCAGCGACAAATTCGTCCGGAAAAATTCCAATAAAGCGATCACGTCCGAAAATGTCCATTAATAATAAACGCATGCGAGTTCTGGCTCGGCATGCTGCTCCAAATTTCCAGAAGAAATATTCATCGACTTCCCGCCATGAATCAGCGGCGGATATTAAAGTATCGCCTGCGATTCTCCGAACGATATCACGAGCAAAAGGTTCGCGGATTCTGGTACAACAGAAACAGAGTGGTCGCCAGAGAGCGGAAACGACGCGGGCTTCGACCGGAAGAGGAGACATTTTGGCACCGGTTACCACTGCCAAAAACCCGGTGCCATAACGTCCGAACTTTTTATCGTGATTTTAATGTACGGCGCTCGGGATTTTCGCGACGCTTGTAAACGATAAATTCGCGGAGAAACGAGAGCTGGCCGAGGCTGTAAGGACGCCGCCACGCCGGAACGGTGAAATAGTAATCCCGGGACCACGCTGGCATGGCGTACACTGTAGACACTGTCGCCGTGAGAGCAATTCAGGGGTCGTGGAACCCATTTGAGAATTTATGCTAGGCGGCGATCAAACTTTCAAAACACCAGCAAGCCCGCCAGTTCGACGGAACTGCCCTAACAGGAGAGCATCCGGATCTTCCGCGACATAAAAATTTAACAAAATCTTCTGGGAGGACACCGTGCGGTCGTACCCATCCCCAACACTCTTTTCGTGGTGGAGATTTAATTTTGAATTTTAACGGATGGTGATAAATTATTAGTTCGTTCGGAAAGTCATTTCGTTTTTCATGTACAGATGGCATTGCTTCCATTTGTTATTACTAGACTACGGATCTTTATGCATTTATGAAGACTTTTTTGGGTGAAATTGTAGAACAGTAAAGGCGTAGAAAAATTTAAGAGTTTTGTAATGTCGTCTTCAATGTAACAAAGTCATTAAGGGATGATATAAATTTTTATTTTATTCCTGCTCCCCACAATCGATGCAGAACATTTTCATTTTGCATAAAGATCCGCAGTCTAATTATTACTTAACCTTACTTTACACTGCCCAAAACAATTCCTACATTATCGAACGTCCTGAAGAATGATCCCGAAGGTATGAAGAGATTCGCCCCCCAGAAGATAGCGGGCGTTTCGACAAGAGAAGCAGCTAAGTGGCTCGTTCGAGGACGGTCTCGGTGGTGAGTTACAGCGCCGGAGCACGAAACCTGGACGCACATTACAGAATAGAGCGTTACACCCTGTTCCACCGGTGAAATAATAAACAACAGGGTGTCCTAAACGTACAGCGTTACCAGCTACTAAATAAGGGGGGAAATAGCCTTTAATCACGAAAGGCGCGTGCACCGGAGACCTTTAACCATGGCGCGTGTAATCAGGCTCGACTCTGTTTGTGTGGCGAGGTAATTGGACGCTCTTGTAGTACAGTTGAAAAAACATACTTCAAATAGCAGCGAAAGACGTGTGCAAAATCGGCCTCGAAAATAAGAACACGAAATCGAGCAGCAATTATCCACTTGTATAATTTCGAGTACGTGTTTATAATCAGGTGTTTTATTTAGCGGGTATATCGGTTCTAGTCAGTTCAGGATTACAGGGGGGCAAAGTTGCGCGGAGTGGGATGGTCAGGCTTTCTAACAGAGCCCATCTGTTGTTGGCGAACCACGATAAACCCCTCCTGAATCGCGTATTGTGTCTGCGTGCTGTTTATACCGTGTACGCGCGCACGAGGGTGCATTTAGCCAGCGTCCATACGTTACAATGGCAAAGACAGGAGAGAAAAGCTTGCACTATTTACGTTATGGAAATGTATTGAAATCAGGGGTCACCCTTACGCGGACAAGTGCCTTCGGAAAGTACTTAGAAACAGGTGAACTCACTTCCGCAGGATATCATAAAACCGTGAAACCAGCAGTCACGCCCACCCAGGGATCATGCTCCGATTAATAAACGAGTAGACTGCGAACTATCAAATTGTCTTCGTTGATTGCACGAGGCAGCAACCAAATAAAACGAGAATTGAAAATACACCGACATCATTAAATCGTACCTCGGTTTTAGCAATAACATTGTAACGGACCGAGCTTACGGCCTCGTGGTTGGTTTGAATAGGAGCCGGGGAACGCACAGCGCTGTGCGAGAAGGAAAAATAAGCGGACAACCGCACGGCACTGAATTTATTCGGATATGCAAGTGGACTGTATTTGAATTTAAGAAAGAGAATAAATTGTACAGAAAGCGAATGACTTGGTAGCTGTATTCCGTGCTCGTACAGAAAGTAGGCGCGTGTAGGTGAAGAAGCAGCGGAATACTGAGCGGTTCCCGAGAATTCGGGTCCGTTTTCGGGGATTCGGCGATTCCTCAGAGCGGTGTCGTTTGAGGATTGGTTCCGGAGAATCATGCGATGATGAAGGATCGATGATTGGTGGATCATCGTCGCGTGATCCTGTCGAAACCCGCCGTCGGAGCGCGAGCCGAGGACTCGCTTCGCGTGAGGTCGCGATCGCTTGATGACGTCACGACGTGACGCGAAGAACGGCGCGTCGCGCTGCGCGATTCGATCGCGAACAAACATAGAAGCGCGCGAACACCATTCATCCCTGGTCGACAAAGTCTATTTAATCCCTAACACCGTAAGCCTTTGAGACGCGCTACGAGGCACAATATTCGCTGTTTTCCATATAGTTCCGCGTCCTATTCTCTCGCACTACAGAATTCCCATGCTTCCTTTTGTGTCTCTCGCGCCCTACGACCTTCCACTTCTCGACCCTTATAACGCGAGTCACTGGAATCGTATAGCGAGCTACCTGTGGATGCCTTACAGACGAGTTATAGGGCTGAAACTTGGTAGAACCGGTTCCGGGAAATTATTCACCAAATAGCATAATTCCCGTTGAAAAATCAACGGCTAGCTTATTTCTGGAGGTACGACACTTATTTATTTTTAGCAGTTAATCCTGTAGGATTTCCGAGATAAATTCATAGCCGTGCACCCCTTTGGGCTAACGGCTACCCTTCAACTTTCTATGGCTTCTGTGTTTCGAGATTTTATTATAAATCGAGTTTCCGGACCGTTTTCTTGATCTTCGCGGATCACATCAGGGATTATTCCCCGATCCCAGGACCATCCGATGGTCGATAGACAAGAAAATAGAACCGAAAGACTCACCAGTCTGCACGAGCTTGAGTGTGGCGGCATTGTGCTGCTTGAGTGGCTCGTTGAGCGCGGGCTGCGTGACGTCCTTGAAAGGATTGGCGGCGGCGGCGGCGGCGTCGTCGCCGGGGCCCCGGCTGTTTTGCATAGTCCTGGCGTCCTGTGCACGAGTGCCCTTCTTCTTCGGAGGTCCACTGCCTCGTCGCGCGCCTCTTCTTCGTGTCGCGGCTCGATCGCCGATTCTCCTCTTCCCCTTCTTCCTCTTGCGATTCTCCTCCTCGATCCGCTCGGCTCGATCGGTAACGGCGATCAAGTGGATCCGGCGATAGCTAGGCCGGCGTTCGCCAGTCAACACCGGGCTTGGATCGTGATCGGGATTCTCATAGAAACGTAGCAGCTCGTCCGCCGGGTAAATGACGTACATGCCCAGCCGATGATGACTGTGAGATTCCCCGCGCCCTCTTTCTCGCTCGCTTGCTCGCCACCGCCGCCGCTGATGATGATGATGATGATGCCACTGCTGCTGATACTACCTCTCCTACCGCTACCGCTTTTCTCGGGTCCGCGTGAGCCAACATCCCTGCTGCTGATCGACGATTCATCGCTCGTGAGGGTCACGCGAGTCACGCTGCCTGGCCACGCGAACACCCACATCTTCTTGGCACGGGAGCCACCGTTACCACCACCTCCTCCTCCTCCTCCTCCCCCTCCTGCCCCACCACTTCTTCTTCTTCGTCTTCCGCCTTGAAACGTCTCGGGATGTCAGTCGCGACTATTCAACTGGGGACGGACCCGTACGGGTTGTGCACCCTCCTCGCCATTGACCCTGCCTCTGCTAATGGCCTCCCATCATCGGAGACGAGGAGAAACACCTGTCACCTGAAATGGAACGAGTCTGGTTATGGGGGTGTCTTCTTAGACGACTGCTGGATCGTAACTTCTCAGGGGCTCGGTTAGGGGATTCGAAAGTTTAAGGTCGGTTTTGGGAATTGATGGAGGTTCTTAATGTCGGGTTGAAGCAGGGGAATCGTGATGTAGGAGAAAATGGTGGACATGTTTGTGCGGGCTAGGTGATATAGCAGACACTTAAATATGTAACGCGTATGCAGCTGAAAGCGAAATGGGTGTGTAGGATAAAAAGGCATCAGTCAACTCACTAAAATATTGTATTAAGTTCCGAAAGTAGTTTTTCGACAGAAATTTTATTTTTAAAAACGAAATGACTTCCCGAATTACCTAACAGAAGCTTTTCTGATAACGATTTGCTGCTCCCCGACTGGTTCGATCTCCAGTTTTATATCCCCATTGACAGTCGCCGATTGAATGATTGTTCCCACCGATTTGATTAAGCAATACTCGTCCCGTGAATTATTTATAGGTCGGATTTTCAACGGAGCCTCGCGCGCGACCGAGTCGGAGTATCCCTGTTTACAGGGTTGAACAACTTATTCAAACGTTCGAATAAAGGCGAAAACGTCCTCTCTTATTCCCCGGTTCAAGGATCCCGGCGTCCATGCAAATTTCACTCGGCGATTTAAATCTAATTTGAATGTCGTTCAATGTGCACGCTGGCTGAAGCCTGTTTCGAGCACCCTTTAGGCGACTCTCTTTCGCCGGGGGGGGGGGAAACACTGAACAAATTTACGCTGTGGACCGTCTATTTTCAGCGTCCAGTATTTACTTTAAATTGGACGTCGTCCGGGGGAAATTAAAATTATCCGGATCTTATTGATTATCGGGGATGCACCGTGTTTCTTGGATTCCGGTCGTTCCCAAGCCCATACCCCGCGCGTTCCTGTATTCTCAACACCTCTGTCCTCGATTCTCCACAGAATTAATAATTTCGTGGATTCCGAAATGCCGACTTAACGTTCTCTACATTCTACGGATGCTAAATTTTTTGTCTTCAAATTCCTACGACTCCTGTACTCGTTGTTTTGAACTCGAGAGACCGTAGATTTTCCGGGATTCCCGAATTATAATTTCCAGTTGATTAAACCGTGCGAAGCATAATCCCAAAGTAAATATTAAATCCCTGGACTTCTACTTTTATAATTTCGAAAATTCCAAACTCTGTCCGCGACGTCCGAAATCCCTAATTTCCTAAACTCATAACTTCCAAAAGTCCTCGAATCTCCGAACCGCCAACTTCTGAACTTTAAAATCCCCAAGCGTTAAACTTCCAAGTCCCCAAAATCCCCGCAAACAGTAAACTTCAGGAACTCGAGTATTGGGTGGCGTCTCCTTTCCGAATTCGTTATCGTTAAGCACGTATCTCTGTTACGCGTGTTGCTTAGCCACGGTCATAATTCTTTCGAAATTGGCTCGGCCCGTGTCGGCCAACAAATATTAATACAACTGGGCCATCAATTACCAGTGGATGTATCGGGTTCCAACCACTCGTACAACCCCATGGGGAAACGCGTGGCCCATTAGCTGCGCGAAGAACCGAGTGGCTTTATATGGGAGTCGATCAATCAATCAAGATAACGGCCGATCCTTCTTCTTACAGTAGGATCAAACGGGAATCTCATCTGCCTAGACGCCCCATCCCATGATGCACCTCCTTTCAATCTTAAACTTCGAATTGTAAATCAATATCCTCGCGATCCTCGCGTGTACTTTTATTCATTCAACCCTAGGGTGGCCGCAAATGTTCCGTGGACACTTCGTTATTTTTCGTCTTTGGAGAACCTGATACGTTTTGGCTCCGACTGTACGTCCCACGCCCATTTTGATTTATCTTGATATTCCGCCCGCATTATTTATTACAAATCTGCATATTCGCAACGGAATACACCAACCTCATAAATTCCAATAAACGTCCGTCAAAGAGTGAAGAATTATATCACCGTCACATGTAATTAGTAAGTTCTATTCCAGGTGAAATAAACCAGTTCAACCATCGTCGATAAGCCCACGCAGACCAAGATGGCGGCCGCGGTAAGCCCAAGCGGAAAAAGAAACAAATCGGTTGTGCGAGCTGCACGGAATAGCTCTATTCAATTACGAAATTATAAATTCCTCTTCCGTTCGGCGGCAGGTCTCTAATCTCGGAAGATTAACACCACTCATGCTGGCGGAAAAGCCCTGTTAATTTCCCTTAAAAGCTTATCTGTCCCGGCGGAACGGACAAATGATGCAATTATTATGGCGCAAAAGGGGAAAAAGCGCGAGAAAAAAGGAGGGAGGCAACGGGGAGGTCTCGATATTAAATTCGCGTCTCGCGCTGATAACTTCACGGCAGAGGGAACCTTTTTAAGTAATTGAACGAAACGCTATCCGTGGAACAGCACCGGTGCCGATTATTCCGTCATAAAGACCCCCCGGTGCAAACTGCGATAAGCAATTTCGCATAATTGCCCGTCACGTCGAAGACTTCCGCCTCCATTCGCTGTCGAAAGAAATTCCTCTCCTCCACTACGGAAAATTATCTTTTTTCAACCTTTTCATCGCTCCTCCAACGGCCACCATTTTGGTACCGAATTACAATAAATTCTGAAAGCCTGTTCTGTAAAGAATACGTGAAGCATATATCTCTAAAAAAAATTCTGTATCACCCAAATCCAGCTACCACCGCGAGAAACAATCAACTATTTTTGTCATTATTTTCGTTTGGAATTTCGTTCACGGAAGTGTCAATAGCAGTCGCGCTAGAAAGAAAATTCCGCGAAAAATCGTCGAGTCCGTCGGAACCTTTCGCCCAATCATACAGAGTCGGCATAGCGACGCACTCGAGGAACGCATGAATTTTGTGCACCGTTGCTTATGCATCGAATTCGATAAACAAGCAGTTGGAATCGCGGGATTCGTTGAATAAATATGACACACTTTGCGTCAAAGCGTTCCCCGTTCACTTTGCCGGCGAGTCTGTGTTATTGGATTACGGGGTTGGTTCTGCATCATTTTACGAGCACTCGATTCTTCCGCCTTTTTCCATTCTTTGTACCGTCGATGGATCACACGTTCCCCCGTCAATCGTCGAAAATCGCTTACTCGACGATTTAGTCTCTCTCGTTCTCTCGCTAGTCTCCTTGCAATTATTTCGTTACAATTCTGTCGACAATGTGATCGTGACGTTTTTCTGATTGAAACGAGCCCAAACACGACACCATGATCGTGCGAACCTTAATCGAGGATCAACTGCATCGCTTGGATTAAACATGTGTCATGTTTGGGCTCATTTTAATAAGAAACATGTCAGGAATATGATGGTAATGATTTCATAATAAAAATTATAAATGGAGAAGTTAAATTATTAAGTTGCTATTGTCTATTTGACCTTCTAGTGTCATTGAGCTTCTGGGGTACATCCTGAGGTAGTGGAAATGGAGCTTTCATAAATGTGCATATCTCTGCCATTTCTATTCAGCCATTATTGCAGTTCCAAACCGGAAACTCCACTTTTTGGTAAATCGCGTCGCAATATCGGCCGAGGAAAGTCCTCGATGCGGTTCCGGCGAATAATTGGAGTACTCGGTTAATTATCCGGCACTCGTGTGCGCCTGTATGCACCCAGAAATCCTCGATGCCGTCTTCGAGAGGCTGCTTTTTCGCCCGATGCGTTTGTTACGACCTTTGCAGCGAAACTTTCGGTGATCGTTACTTGTTGAGCCAAGTGGCAAACTTGCTTGACAGTTTTTTCTTTTGTCGACCGATTCGTTGCTGCCCCGGTTCCTCCATTGTCCCTTCGGACTCGCGCTTCCCTTACTACAGTCCTAATTATAGACTGCACATTTGCTCGAAAACATTTCCTAAAACAATTATCACACATTTTCGCGTATATTGTTCCATCCCGTTTCAAAATGGCGCTACGCTCCCGCTTCTTCCGTTTCTCGATTTTTGTCCCTCGTCGTGGGCGCGCTGCATCAACGGCTAACGAATTAGGTTACCGGCTTTGAAAGGGAGGCGAGATTCAGGGCCGGTGCGAGGCAGGTTTAGCGCGTTCGCTGGAACCCGGCCTCGCGTTTTGAAAGGCCCCGCGGTCTACGAAAACTCATCAGACATTTTGCACATTAGGTGTTAAGGAAATTACCCAATTAGAAAACACCGATTTCGATTAACTTTTTACAGAATGATGATACCATAAACAGATGCAAGACATTTTTCGAAATATCCTGGAAACTATTTCAGATAAAGAAATCCGAACGCTTTCAGAGAAATGTACTTTTTACGAGAAATTAAACTATATCAATAGTTTTTTGCGAAAGTCCTATATAATCACAGATTTTGTACTTTAATCGAATTTTTTGCCCCTTGAAAGCGAATTATGGATGCGAGAAAATATGACTTGCATTTCTTTAAGGTGCCAATATTCTATAAAAATGTCAGTAAAATCGGTGTCTCCAAGTTGGGTAATGACCCATGTAAACGATCGCGATGACCACGGTGTGGCGTTACAAATAATGTTAACTACGCCAGTAACCGTGGCTTCAGCTGAATGTAGTTTCTCGCGGTTGAAACTGATAAAAAATTATCTTCGGTCATCAATAAGCCAAGACCAAAAGCGAAGTAGTAAACTCAATCAATTTTGATGACGTAATCAAAGATTTTGCGGCGGAAAAAGCGAGAAAAATTATGTAATATTTATCTTACAAAAAATATATGCAACATCCTTTGTACTTATAAAGAATAATTTGTTATTGTGAAATTTAAGTATAGGATTTGAATGTGTATTCTGGCCGCGCAAAATTTTTGAACCGGGCCCCGCGAAAGGTCGCGCCGGCCCTGGACGAGATGCTAATGAACGAAGGCGAGTGACCGGAACAGTGCCGCTTGATTTCATCACCCAGCCTCCGCGGCGCTAATTAATTATTCAAATCGCGTCGCGATCGAAAGGCGTTTTCCTTCTCGTTCACCGCCTGTTATGCCCTCAGTACGGGAATGAACTGTTGTGATCAAAAATTAAATTT
Source organism: Lasioglossum calceatum (assembly GCA_963966675.1). NCBI lineage: Eukaryota > Metazoa > Arthropoda > Insecta > Hymenoptera > Halictidae > Lasioglossum > Lasioglossum calceatum. Next base: position 2,984,599 of record OZ016548.1, read on the forward strand.
CCTCAACCTTAACAAAAATCTCGAACCTTGCTGCGGGAAGCAGAACTGACGAAACACGCTGCCAAATTTACAATTTTACGAATTTTTCAATGAAGTTTACGGAGCACGTGGCTAAAACTATACACTTGACAATGTACCAAACGATTCTTTAATGAAAATCAATCCTCCCCAGAAAAAATTTGTATATTTAAGTAGCCATCGATTATCACTGATGAACAATTTATGAACCCACGTTTTACCCTGAGCTTTTACCACGTCATCGAGCACACAGTTCCCCGACCCCGTGTCAAGCACGTTCATCGAACCGCGGCCACGTGTCGTCGCATAATTTTAACATGGCATCGGCCGCAACCCCGGAAGGATGGAGATAGAAAGCAAGGGCCTGATAATGAAGCCCGGACTGCTCCGTGAACTGATCACGGAATTCCTAATTGATAATCAACCCTGTTCAACGGAGCACGTTCAATTTCTCTCCACCTCGGCGCGGATCTTCATCTCGTTATTCTACTTTATATACGAAATCAAAATTGTTGCGCTGAATTAAAATTCTCTCGACTGTCCCGTCGTTTCCGTAAACTGTGTTTTAATCATCTCATCGCGACACGCCGCGGCGGCTTAAAAGAATTTTCTTCCGCCGGAGCCAGAATCCCACAGCGTAATCGCGCGAACTGTAATTAGATTTCAGATCTTTGCGCAATTACGATACTCCTTCGTTTCGAGAATAAATGCAGCTCGTAGATTATTTCCGTTACCCTTGGACCGTTTAGACTGCATACTATAATTCTTCTTTCATCTCTCCCTGAAGCTTTGCAAAGATTTTCGAAAGTCCGTAGAATTTTGCATGAAAATCTGTAATTCGATTCAGAGTTTTCAGGTTGATAGAACACTGCCGACTAACTTTTATTGTTCCATGTGCAATGAAAACGTTCGTGGGCCTCGAAGCGCGGCGTGCCACGTTCGGGGAAGAACGGTTCAATGAAAAACGAATAGGTACGAGTCGGTTTAGAATTTAATCGGGAAAACGAATTAACCGAGGCTCTTTCGGAAACCGGCTAACGAGTTTCCGACGATTCAAAGCCTCGACGGCGCAGCACAAAGACAGAGAGAATGTCTGCCAGAAAAAGGAAATAGATTGAATCGGGATTTAATATTCTACAATATTTTGGAAAGGATCATCCGAGCATACTGTCTCGATTAAAACCACATTCTTTCGTCCAGGGGATTAGAAAAATCAAGTCGATTGAAAATGTTTATTTCAGTACAATTATTGTACAATTGTACTAATCAATAAATAAATGTAAGCTTACAGTTAACTCGATCCCGCCTTTGCAATTTCGAGCGACTTGCGTGCCATCATAATCGCGCCATCTTTGGTTTTATGTCCACCAATAAATCTCACTGTATGCACAAAAATGGCGTCTTCGATTCCACTGGCAACCTCTAGATCCTTGTCCCTCAGACCCGCCCAAGCCTCTGGTAAAAACACTCTACAAAACAATATCGCGTACTTGGATTGCGAACAATATTCCTGCTTGTACGAATCAAGCAATTTGCTGGATGTATACCTGCACACAAAACTGGAGGGTGCTACTGGAACTGCTCGAACTCGATACTGTTTGTCTGGGAAAATGACGTACTTCAATGCAGGCTCTACGTTCAATTCTTTCTCTATCCTGAACAAGTGCTCCTGCCATGTTATTCCTTGAGGCAACACTATGATCTCCCCGCTTGGATCAACCTGCAAATCTTCCTTGTCTCTACATACTATCCAACCAAAACTGGCAATGGCGTTGCTCAAAATTACAACCACGGAGTGTTCACCTAATTTTACCGATAAATATATTAATAATGTTCACCTCAAAACGATTTCGTATAGCTTCTTCCATGATAGAACTAGCTGGCAACCATACGTTCACCGCATAATTTACATGCTGCAGAAAGTCCTGACCAGTGAGCTCCACCGCCTTTAAGAATTGTTGGTTACTATCAACACCTTTGCTGTTCCATGAAGGATTTAAAAAATCAACACGAGAAGATATGTCGGTTACAATGCGATATCTAGAAAGAAAAATAGCGTCAAGACCTAAACCACTAACTCTAATATTCACAGGATACATCACTTACGAAGCCTCTCCATCGAACATTGGAACTCCATTATCTATGCCATCGATTTCTTGGATTAAAGTATTATAAACTTTTTTGAAAACTCGTTCTACGTCGCTATCGCTCGTGTTTGGAAATAATAGTTTAATAATCTCATGACCGAAGTGGCAGTAAATTAAACCGGCACTGCTTAGTTTCATTTCCCAATCGTATCCAGGTTTCTTCATCACCGTGCTCACCGATTCCTTAAAATCTCTGATTCGTGAAAGAAACGGAATTAACAAACCATGATCCTACCGGCAAATCCCACTAACAAATATCGATAGCTACCTCATGTGATGATCGTAACGATGCGTCGAAGGGTCATATTTTCCGCCAACATCAACTACAATGTCGCAAGTACTTAAAATACTTAAATCTCGTGATCTAAAATCAAATTTAACACTTATGTCCCAGCACAGCGGAGCATAAAAGTTCTTAGTACATACACTATTGGCTGAAAGTTTAGAATCGCTTGCCGATTTTTGTAAAAATCGAACATACCAATAAATTTTGAAATGATCCATCGTTATTATATCAAATATTAACTAGTTGAATGATATTTCTACACAGTTGTATAGTTTATATACCCAGTATAAGACAATGCTTGCAATGCACTTGTCATTAAAAATAAAGGCAGTGCTTGAATGAAAGAGCAATTTAACGAAAAATACGCATTCCTTCATAAAAAAAAATAATACAAAATGTGAAACATACTACAGTATGTTTCATGATAAATAAATCTTCCTTGGTTGCTCAAAAGGCATTCAGTTTTTCTTATGGACATCTTGTTTCTCTGAATTTACGCTGTGATTCCAAACTTTCGGTCGGTAGTGTATATTGTTAAAATCGTTGTTCTTAATTTTGTTGCAGATTTTTGTAAATAATGCATCGTACTTAGAAGAAAATAAAAATCAATTTTCTCAATGTTTCTTTACATTCTTCTGTACACCTAGTGTATTATGTGATGTTGAACATTTTTGTGTTCGGTAAAATAATGTTAATTTTTTCAGAATCTTATCCGGCTATGCGTGTATGGTATATGTACTACCTATGTATCTATATGTGTGTATACAATATGCATATGTATTTATATGTGTAATATGTATTACCTGACGATTTCTGCGTCTTTGTACCGTGGCAGCGTCTTCAAAAGAAAACAAGCGAGAGCTTCGTCGCAATGGAAGCAACCGTCGTGCGTTCCGATCTTTATATTCGCCGACATCGTCGAGAATCTTTGCAGTCTGGCTGGCGTATAGGTTAGGAACACGTCGAGACGATTAGCGTGGACGAACTTCGTGTCACAGGCACCGAAAGCGAAGCCGAACGAACTATCTTTCAACTGTGACAAGTAAACACGCACCGATCGATGAGAACTTAAACATTTGATCACGTTGCGACTAAAACTGTGCACACGTGCTCCGTTCGATTCAAAAGCCACTCGGCACGCGTGCATTTGGTTTGGCAGGTGATACGATTGTCACACTGCCGCAACGCGCAAAATCGATAAATCTCGAACGCGCGGGAAAATTTGAATTGCGTCCGCGCGGGAAAATTTGAATTGCGACCGCGCGGGAAAATTTGAACTGCGTCCGCGCGCGAAGAAGAAGTAAAAGTGAATTTAGTAAACAGCATGAAGACGAAAGCCGCAGAGTTGGTTGCTAGAGAACAAAAGCTGTTCAGAAAAGCGAGGAAAGTGAAAATTCAAGATCATTGTAAGTTGAAAGCTGAGAAGTTTTTAATTTAAAATTTAAAATTGAGTATAGAAGTTCCATCAAGGAAGCGAGAGGATCCTATTTGATGTTCCAGCATATTGTAAAAATATTCTCAACAGCTGTGAGAGGTATTGTAAAAGTCCCATTTTAACGTCGCGGAAAGACGTGTGGTATTGGAAATTACTTTCCCAAGCTGATAAGATAAGAATAGCGCGAAATGTTTTGCGAGTTTACCGAGGATAGCCGGATAAGATAAGGGCATGTGTGTAATAATTCTTTTTGTATTTTTTCGAAGGAATATTGAAATGATGGAGATTTTAGATGAAACTCGAATAGTTAAAGAATGTCACGTTGCTCTTTGCTCCAAGCACTTCCACCGTTTATCGACAAGCGATGTGGTGACACGAGCAACTCCAGCTTGGAAGTTTTAACACGTATCGATCCGGAATTTGAAATGCTAATTTTCCGGTACGTTCGCCTATCATTCTATGAAACTTCGAAATCAACCACACGGTAAACAGATTATCGGAAATTGCGTTCGCCAAAGTCGCGGATTTATACGCAAAATCCGTCGTTATCTCGCCCTATTCGTTTTCGATCTTCGAAATCTTTCAAAACCCTTTAATATCCACCAAGAAATTAACAAAAATTGTGTAAACACAAATCGACCTTGATTCGCAAAGTGAAGGTCAACTTTTCAGAAATTCTTTCTACATTGTTTTTGTTGCTTGGGTGCAGAAAATTATTTTTGGGAGAGCACATTTATTTCGCATTTTATTCGAGACATTCAGCTACGGGATTTCTTTACGGTTTTCTTTTCCTAGATGAGATTTGTGGAGGAATCCATGAAAATTCGTGGCAGGTGGCAAAGAGACCCAATATCCGATGATATTTAAAATCAGAAAAGACGGTAGGGTGACGAGGCTATCGGGGATCATAGTTAATTTTATGCTTGCGTCGGCCCTGTAATTGCGACCTTCGTCGCGTCGTTGCCCGTGGGTAATGCCAACCTTTCTGTGCCAAAAACGACCAGGAGTATAAGATTCCTTCGACATAATCGGCTAGACGAGCTCGATTCTCGAAAACATGAGCTAGCTCTCCCAAAAGAAATATCTCAACAATGTTTCATCGCCTGACAACAATGTACTCGTACAAAACCGATTAGCGTGCCATTTTCTAAAGTTGATAACCACTGGAACACCTGTTCGCCATGTCTGATCTGACGAAAGCCCACCACTTCGAATATTAATGTAAAAAGAAAAAGAAGCGACAGTTCATTTTTCGAAAAATAATAATCAGAGATCGTTCAGGGTCTGTGATACTTTTAGAAAAGTGCAGAACGTCTAATAATTATAATCGTTTGCGATGAAAAGATGATGATCAAAGATTGGAGGCAGATTAATTGATTTATTAAAACATTCAAAACCCATCGACGAATATAAATTCGCATAAATATAAATTCATCTAGGGAATCAACAATTGATTGCCGCACCACTTATTAATACCGCAATCAAATGAAAAATCTATTTTTCCCGGCGCGGCGCCGAGATATGGGAGAAGGGACGGCCGACGCGACGAGGTGTAAAACGAACGATCATTTCAATGAAGACGGTCGTCGGATACTTAATTCGAGCCTCTCGCCTCCACGGGAGTCGATGGAAAACTTTTCCTCGGAAGTTGACTGAATTTTCCCGGGACTTTTCATTCAACCCCTGCCCGATTATCGACCGTCCATTATTTATAAGATCGATCTGGGGTACCCCTTTCACGCAACGATACCGAACCTCGATGCGGAAAACTCACACGGACAGAAATAGCAAATAAAAATAATCCCCCCGGCGCGGCGGACACGAAAGCATTAAATTCTCGCTTCTGTCTCCTCGCTTTTCTAGCGACGTCAACCACCCCCTTAACGTCTCCTCCCCCAACCATTTCTATTCACTCAATCAGAGAAACTTTCCCGAACCCTCGAACTAGCGGCAAACTGTGCCGTGGAAACTCGAAACGCGACCATTTCCAGCGCAATAGCGTATATGTATGCATGTATGCGTATAACTTTCCGGGGGAAAGGCCACGAGACGGATCGCCGCCATATTGGAAGCCTAACCGCGTTTTTGGACGAATTTTCTGCCGGAACTGCTGCCAAAACCACGATTTTGTTAAGCGTTCATCCGAGAAGGTACGAAAGTAGAACAACTGGGTAGAATATTGAATATCTTTCTAGAAGTTTTAATATTAAAACACCATTACCGCAAGATCAACTTAAACGCGCTCAAACGGTACTTCGCGTCTTCTTTCGTTGGAAGCCCGGCAGAGACAAAGAAAAATGAGGGAAACCTGAGAAGCGGGTACACGAGTAATTAATCAGGAATTCCCCGGGGAGCGGGGTTTGCTGAACTACAATCCAGTATTTACCGTTCGCCAACAAATTTGTCGGGTTATTAACTCCGTTAACGGAACCGCCGAGGGGAAAGCTGCGAGAGAGAAATTCTTTCTCTCCGTCTCCCGTGGATCCTATCGAGTTTGAGTCGAGGCTGACTTTTCCCGGGCGACGAAAGCCGAAAAGTCCCGTCGCGAAGGCGTCGCTTCCCTTTGCAATGCTAATTCGGAACGATATTTGCAAGTAAAACGAACGCGATTTGCCGGAACGAATCGGCTGTTTTCGTCGGCCTCCTCTACCCCCTCCACTTCTTGTTCGACGCTTGTCCTAGGGAATTCCCGTTAATTCCGCTTCAACTGGGGATTCCCCCAGGGCTCTTCCCCCCACCGATTCCCACGGAGCCGTTAACGTCGTTCGACCCGGAAAAGTGGAGCAAGTGTTGTAACTTCGTAAAGAACTTTCCGCCCCTTTCTTCCACGAAGAAAGGAATCCGATCGATGGGTCTTTGGTTATCCTAGTCGATATTCCTTTCGTCAATCCCCTACACGCTTCTCATGACTCCTTGAACGACTGATACGTTTGTGTTTGTTCGAGTGGATGGGTTCCAGGGGATCTCCCTAATTTCACGCTATCACCGCAAAGGTATTTTTGTCGTTTCTGTTGGACGAGGAAGATTTGCGACTTTGTTTCGGCAACAAATTCGCTGGTTTACGAGAACCGAAAAATACAGCGTCGCAAATGCCAAAACGTCTCTCGAATTTGGAACGGAGTCAGGGAAACGGGAGAAAAACGTCATCGCGTTCTCGTGATTCGGTCCCGGCGTATTCACCTCGGTTTTAATTTATTGCTGTATTTACAGGGCTGGTTTTTGCGTACCCGCGTACCCACGGCTTCCAATTGTTTGCACACGCCCGCCCGGATTTATTAATACCGTTTCATCGCGATGCCCGAATTCGCCGCTGGGCGCCCAATGAAAATGACACGTGCATCGAATTCGAAATACATTTCCGAAATTCCGAACAGTTCCCGGCAAGCAATATCTTCCTTCGAAGTGACCAGGATATTCGAAAAATTCTTCCGAATTTTCGAACAATAAAAAGTCGGAAGAATTGAAAATCCTAGTAAAAATATACAAATTAATAATTTCCTAATACAGTACAGGACCTCGAGGCCCAACGGATAATCGAGACACGGGGACAACAAATTGAGAACACATTTATTCCTTTCCATTCAAAACGGCGGCTGAGCTGTGGAGACTGTTCCGCTCGCGCGAGTTCTGCTCTTTAATTGGCCACTGCTCACACGAATGAATTTTTCTGTTCACGATGAAGGGTTTTCTCCGCAAAGTTTTCTCGCGCATTAATAAATCACATTCGAACCGATTGAGACGCCCCGGAGAAATATAGGTTGCGATAAGGGGTGCACGTTCGATGTGCTCTCACCTGGTTCTCTTCTGTGTTGTAACACGGAAGAAATGCTCCCCTAATTAGGGAATGCGCCTCGTGAAATCGTGATCCAGTGTCTCGCGCGTGCTACTCGACAATTAAGCCGCAGAAATCATGGCTAATCAAATTTCGCCCGGAGATCAATCTCCTCGAATCGGGATTAGTTCTTTTAATTACCCGCGCTGGTCAGATTTGTGATTTCGCGAAGAAACAGAGAGACAGTTCGCGACCTCGTTCGATTCAGATCTCCGTTATGGGTCACCAGAGACCCAGACAGAATTGTCAGCCTCGTCATAGAAATCTATTTTTACACGGGCAATTTTTAAAAATAAACTTTTACGGTCCACTCGAAATGAAACATCCGGTACATAGCGTTTGCAATTAACCGTATGGGCCGCGAGAGACCCGGGCACAACAACCAGGGTCCGTCACGCAAACGTATAAATAACAAATCCATTTGAATAATTAGTTCGTTATTTTTCCATTTGCGTGAGAAATAACTGGAAATAATTTGAAATTATGAAACAATTTCTTGGCAACGAGCTCTGGGCTGATTCGCGTTTCGATTGTCATCCACCCGACCATTTAATCGAATCCTCCCGGTCGAATGACATAATGTAACCACCCCCCCCCCTACTCCAACTCCCACCCCCAACGACGTATCATACTTTTATTCCAGGAAAGGTAATTTATACTTTCTGGCCTGCGTTTGCATGACAAATGGATCACGAATGCTTGCGGGTCACGAAACTAGTTTACGCCAGAATGTTTCGAATTCCAATAACTTGGCCCGCGGCTTCCTGTAAAACTCGCCGTTTTCATCCTACTTATCATAATCCTGCTTTACTCATTCTCTCGCAGAGAACCACGCATCGCACTTGTGGTTTCGGAACGAAAATGTGGAGTTTGTTACGCCATATTGGACATTACAAATTTGTCTGGAACCACACTAACAATAAGTCTCGGAACTATTAATTTAATCGTTCGTTCAAATGTAAATTCACGAGTACATTGATTTATTGGTGTAGACACGATTTTTGGAGATCACAAAATATTCAAAAATAATCTTTCACTTACTCAAATTGAATGTAAAGAATTGCTACTGTTTCAGCGTTCGAGGAAACCGCCTTTTCTTGGCGGGCGTTGAGCAGATGGCGCCACTTTCAAACGGAGTGGAAATTCAATTTAAAAATGTCTGGCGATTGTGAAAATTGTAGAAATTTCAAACAAACTATTTAGTCTTGAAGTTTCTAGAGACATTGGTTGATTATAATTTCGTGACGATTATAAAAGAACAGTTATAAATCTGAACAGATTGTTTATCAAGATAATCGCGAATTACCCGAACTATAAAAATTGTGAAAGTATTTCTGGGTACATCCGAAGGGATCTGGTAAACGTGTGATTTCGCATACAGACTCTAGTCGAACATTGTTTTCGCGAGCGATTTGGTATTTGAAGGCGAACGGTCCGCACTGTTTCCAGACACGAAACAAACTTTCCAATCGTCAATTATTCTGTCGGGATCGCGTGTACACAGAAATGGAGTCGAGCGAGCCCCAAACGATTCCGATCAAAATTTATGCAGGAGGGAGACCTCGACGATTTAACGCTCGCGGATGTTTACGAAACATTCGGTCGCGATCCTCGCACGGTTTCCATCGGGCCTTAAATAATTTAAGGAAACGCCGGCCGAAAGCGAATCGAAGAAATTCTCCGATGATCTCATGCATCCGTGTCTTGTTGACGCGTTCATTGCCAAATGTTTCCCCTACAAAGACAACGTTGATAATTTTGGTCGGTGACCATCGAAATTCGTTCCTTGACCACTCTCGACCGAGAAAACAATAACCATCACGAAAATAATTTATTATTTCATTCGTTCATAGTCCTCGTTGGATTACGGGCTGGGCAGATTAAAGGGAAGTTCCGGTTCCTCGACCCTCTAGTTCCCGAAATGAGAAATTGCAACTTTGCGAGTACATACCTGGTAGATTGCTTTCGGCGTGCAGCTCGAGATATTTACTGTAACGCCGGAGAGACGTGACCGGAAGCAATAAACGTGTTTTATTAATTTCGTCTCGATTTCGCGAACGGGATTTACGAGGGTTTGATCGGATCGACCCGCGAGCGGATTAGATCGCGGCCTGGACAAGCCCGATCCGCATGATAATTGGGGTCGGTCGGGCTTCCCTGCACGTATAAATTAATATTTCCAAGTGGAACAGGGAAGACCGGCAAGTGTTTTGTTCCCGGCGCGCTGGCTTGATTCGCCGAAACAGCCAGTTCCTCTCTCTCTCCAGAACAAACTGGACCGCTTTATCCAGCCGACTGCTCTGACTTCTGCTTCGCAGTAATCCCTGTATACACTGCACTCAATTAAGAATCCTCACGTTACACTAGCTCGAACATAGCGACAAAATCTCTGTCTTTAATTTTCGAAACGTTTGCGCAAAACATTTTTCTGATTAGAACGAGTCCACACACGACACGGTTCAGATCATTTTTACTCGCTTTATTATCCGAACCCAGTGGCGGATCTAACGGTAAGCGGACTAAGCGGCCGCGTGGGGCCCCGGGATACCATAGGGCAGGGATGGGCATTTTTGCCTCAATTGAGGCAAAGCCGTCCCCACCGTAGCGCCTACTGTCCCCCACCAGCCTCCGTCGTTACTATGAAAGAAAGACGCGCTTCGTCCGTCGCAAGCAGTGCGCAGGCCTCGTGCATCGGAGTCGCGAGGAGCGCCACGGAAAGGAAGCTTGGTGGGGGAAGCAGGCGTTTGAGGGGCCCCACCCGTGCCCATCCCTGCCATAGGGCCTCGAATTTTAAATAAATTTATCAATTTTTAATTAAATTTATGTAATGGTATGAAATTTTTCATTACTTTTCTTTTTAGTTAACAAGTTTACGAGAGTTTTCTTGCAACTTCTATTTCTAACTTGAGTTTGAGGGCCCCTAAATTTTTACCGCTTGGGGCCTCCACTTGACTTGAGCCGCCGCTGTCCGAACCCTAATCGAGGTTTTACTGAAGAATGTCGGGAACCAGCTGGCGAATGTTTCATCAGAGATAGAACAATTTTGTCGTTATTGCGACAACGTAAATAACGAGAGTTTTTCGAGAAGACTGTTCAAGCGGAATTCGGAGGCCCGTACGAAGAATCGAGGCGCCAATATGTAACCAATGACGGCGCAGTGGAAGCGCTAAGGGTGTAACAATTTCCTGTGGCCGCTTTTCGCTCCCTGCCCGGGGTGCCGTAACCGTCGAACAATGGAAGAAAGAGTTTCTCGAGGAGGTGGGCAATTTGGTCGCGGTGTAAACAGTATTTCGAGCGAGAGGGTGGGGAGAAGAAATCGTAGAAAGAGTGGTTCTTGCGGCGTCGTATCCCATTTCCACCTCCGTCCGACGGTCATTCGAACGTTGCACCCTCTTCAACAGCTTTTCCGTGTTCCCTCAACGGTCTCTCCCCTCGCTCTCTCACTCGTTGCCGAGTACACCGCAAAGTGCCGAGCGGTGGGTCAGAGACACGTGATCCGCGTGCATGCACACCTGTTCGTCACACCTTCGGAGCTGGGTGCTCTCAACCCCCCGCACGACCCTCGGAAACGGCTGCTAAGACTGTACCAAAGCCATTTATTATTTTCCTAACTAACTAGATCACCGTTTCACTAGTTTACCATTTCGATCATGGTTAGTTGACAATCGCACCACCTTGCTCTACGACGTAGAGTCTACGTTAACAGTCCGGGGGTGGAGTAACGCGACAGCGCGTTGCGATAGCTCCATCAAACATATCCAACACCTATCTGTTTTTTCAAACTTACGTTTCTTGTTTCAAGTAATGAACTTGTATGCTACACTTTTGAGAAAACGCGCTTTAAAAAAGTTATCTCGAAGGCGCGCCGATTTATGCAACATTCGTCCTCGCCGGTATTCCCCGGAATTACGCGGCTCACGGAGTTAACGAGGTGATTGCAAATGCAAGGCTCGGCGTGTACACGGTCGCAAAACAGACTCCGTTATCGTTACCGTCACAATCGATCAAGGGAGAACCATTTCCCTTGAAATTCAAACGGGGAGAGAGATCGAGGGGGAGATCCGTCGTCGCGTCGTCGTGAATTAGTTGAGTTCCTAGCGTCTCGTTCGCCATTTCCCAATCCGTATTCTTGCATTTCCGACTTTCAATGGCGTTCTGTCGATTAATCCTCCGCGCTCCCATCAAGGAGAAACACTTTCCCGTAATCATTTGTACGTTCCAACCCTTTGCTTCCATTCTACATGATTTTTTAATTTAACGGATATGAAGTTGATATAATACCTCGTGCAATAATGAAATGTTAAATAATGATACAGCAATTTCTAGTGGTTACTTTAACAGGTAATTGTTCCTATTCTCAGTCTCGATTTTTCCAGAAAATTGCTTCGAGCAACGGACAAAACGAAACCCAGTCCAAGTAAGTGATTGGGGATCGGAAACGCTCCGAAAGAGAAGCCAAATCGAAGTTTCGCCGATTGAAGTGACTGCCAAGCGGCGCCGCGACGCGACGGTGAGTCCGCTGAAGAGAGAAAAGTCGAATCGATTTTAGATTTCGGAGCTTCTGTTTCCTCAGAGAAAGAGAAGGCTCTGTTCGTTCTGATATGATGAAGGGGGATCATCCTATCCTCGCTTCGAGCGAATCGTGCGCGCCGCAAGCGAGTTTCGAGATAAGGGGACCTTGTCTTTGAGAAGCTAGATACGAAAATGGACCGACGGTGCCGGGTAGGGGACGTTTCTTTGAAGTATGCTAGCCGAAACGAAAATACATGGAACTTGTTTAGTTCGCGGAGAACGAGAGAGAATAACATGCAGAAACGTTGTGGTACCATGCGAAATTCTGGGATAGGTTACCAATGCTTTTCAAAATTCTATACCGTGTGCACTACAGTGTGAAGCGCATATTGCAATTGCCATTTTATTTGTTAACATTGTGTACACGTTCGACCGAGATTGTTCCTCGCTAACAGTGTCAAAATTTTTCGGAGGAGCGAGATATTAAAATACATAGAAAATAAGTTCGTTACCGTTAATCAATTTTGTTGGTGGAAGCTCGAAACATCGAAAGAGAAATTTATTACCGATCTATCTGTGCGTGTACTGTTGGTTGCCACGAAGCTCGCGGGACAGCTGTAACTAGCAACGCTAAATATTCAGCATGAGCTTCGAAATAAGTGTCCCTATAAATAGGGCCGGGTCTATTAGCGGAGGATGTAGAGGCCAGCTCGCGACTCTCGAGAGCAAGGCGAAATTCGTCTAACGTATACGGAAAGAAGAGAAAGTGGCAGCCATTCCCGTCGTCGGAGCGAAGAAATATTAACAGAAATGTTCGTTCATAAATAGACTGCATGCAATGCATAAATAGATCTGTATGCAAAATAAACAAAATGTTTGCATTGATTGCAAAACGTAGGAGCCAAATGAAAATTTCATTCTTCTTTTAATTATCTCGTTAAGGTGAAACTATAATACATTGGTGGCCGTAAATCTTTTCAATACCTCCGCTGTTTTAAATTGTACGTACTCATTTTTGTCATAAATCCATAAAATCCGCAGTCTATTCATCAATTTAATCATTTTAACCTTAAACAGTTCCGTTTCGCCAAATTTCTCACCCCGAACCAAGGCGGGGGTGTTTCGTTTCTTCAATTATTCGGCAGCCAGAAAATAAAATGACATCGAGGTCAGCCATTCAGACACTTTGTCCTTCCGCCTGGATTTTGAATCTCCTCCTCTCGCATTTCCTGCGCTGATTCGTATTTCTCGTGGGAGATCGTCTGTTCGAACGAACAAATGAATAAATCAATTCGGAGAACAAGAATTTCAACCCGCTTTCATTTTATTCCGAGAAAGATGCCTCGAGCTCTACAAAGCACTTTCCTCATTTTTTTAGAAAGCTCGGCAACCTCGGCTGCGCGATGTAAACAGCCCTCAAGCCCCACCCCCGGCAACGAGAGACCGTGTTACGCGCCGGAATTTCACGGTTCATTATGGTTTTCGGTGGATTCCGGTGGCGTTGTTTACCAGATATTTTTCCGTGTTCCATCCTCGCTCGCAAATACGCCGTCCTGGCCGTGTAACGATCTCGACAGTGACGAATGGGATCAGAGGATTTTGGAGGTTTTCCAATGTCTGCGCGCTCTGCGCTATCAATTATTCTCCCGGCACGGCGCGGCGGGTTCGTCAATCGTAGAAAGCCGGGCGAAAGCTTTCCTCTTTCGTGTTTACCGAACGAAAGCTCGCGAGAACCACCGGAAATCAAACTCTTCCGAGCTTCTGAATACCGATCGTCGACGCTTTCGGATGAATGGCGGATTGATCGTTGCGTGAATCCACCAGATTTCAGTTTTCAGATAGATCAATCAGATAGAATAATCAGATGGATTAATTGTTGGAGATAACGCAGACTTCTGAGCTTAAACAATGGATTCATCTCTTAGTTCTATTCTAAATCTGAATTTCATAATGGATTGAGGTAGTAGAATAAATTATTACAGCTTCGTTGAGGGAGATATTCATAGGGGTTGCAACTTCAGGGGTAAATCACGATCTTCTGTGTTGAAACAATGAATTATCTCTTCCTTCCGTGATATATTAAAATTTGAAAATAAATCGTAACAGAAAGGATATGACTGCAGCTCGTTTTTTTCACTGTTCCAATATATTCGCTCGCATGAAAAATATGACACACGCACCTATCGTACACATTACATACGTATACATATGTATAACATACGCTGAATCTCCCAGGCAACCCGATTCGAAAAAATTTCATCGAATTTCCAGGATTCGCAATTCCCCAGCAATTTTTCCTGCATACAAAGCGAAAAATCCCGAACGACGATATTATTTACATTTTCGCGATCGTCCGCGGAAAAGAAATGGCGCGCGAAAACAGCGATAATGGCCTGTGGAAAAATTGGGTTCTCGTGTATGTATAAACCAATTATTGCTGCGTCTAGATCATAACCGTGGAAGGTTTCAATCCGTTTACCTGATCAAATTTGCATATTACAACTGGCCTGCGGTCGCGAAACCTTTCAAATCCGCCGCGCGAAATTTCTGACACTCGCTTCGAGAGAGCTTCCCGCAAAAGAGCAGATTAAACTATTTTCGCAGATAACAAAATTGCAGAAGAGATTGCTCGAGCACCCGCGACAAAACGCGAGCTGGCTGATTCGACGAGTATTTGCGAAATTGAAAAATTAGCTCTGATGGAAGTTGCAATTTTAATGCAACTTTAATGACTCGCATAAACAGATTTGTTCTCTATAATTTGTTGCTCGGCGCATCCGAAAATGTTCAGAGTCGGATGGAAATTGCAGATTTTAAATTATTAATAATATAATGATATAAATACAGTGGGTGTACAAAGTACTTGTACACCTTTTAAAAGCTAATAACTTTTTAATAATTGTACCAAACGACCTGATTTTTTATAATCAATTAGATGTATTGGTTTACGAAATGATATGCAAAAAAGATTTTCCAGAAATTGTAATGTACAAGGTTACATGCGAAAATAAAAAAGGCATTCTTTAAAACTTTTTTATTTGGGACCTCGATGAAAATTTAAAATATATGTTTTGTAGATCTATGTTATTTATGCACACGTTGAAAATTTCATCGGAATCGATTGACGCAGGAAAAAACGACACGTATCGAGAGATGTACGATTCTGTGGATTTTAAGCAGAAACTGATCAAAAGTCGTGTACAACTACGATTTTCATATTTTTCATCATTTTTAACCGCTTCCTTCAATGAAATTTTCAGCATGTGTATAACTAAAACAGATCTACAAAAATATATATATTAAATTTTCATCAAGGTCCGAAATAAAAAATTTTTGAAAAATGCCTTTCTTTTTGCGCATTAACCTTGTAAATTATAATTTTTGGAAAATCTTTTTTCCATTACATTTCGTAAACCAATGTTTCTAATTAATTATAAAAAATCAGGTCGTTTGGTACAATTATAAAAAAGTTATTAATTTTTAAAAGGTGTAGGAATACTTTGTACACCCACTGCATGTATAATTCATAAATTATTAATAATATAATATCGCAATTATATTTGCGATATATAATTATAGATTGCAAAAATATTGTTTCCGATAGTAGCCGAATAAATTTCTTTTAATTCAGCTGGTAAATATGTTCGCATTAAACAGTTACAAAAGCACAGTTACAGAAGACACCTAAGCGTAACCAGCAAAACAAACACAAAAGAGATGTGCAATATGAAAAATGTAAAGACTTACCCCGACGGGACAGCAATCGATCTACGGGGTAGATCTTGAACGATCGCCACGGCGAGGAAGGGGTTGCAAGAGAACGGTCGGAAATCACGTGGCACAAGAAAATATGTAGTCCTAGATGTGTATAGGTGACACGAGAGCGCGATAGAGTTCTATCGCGTCGGTATTACGTGTATTTCGCGCACTCGCGGATTCGCGGACATGTAAGTGTCGGCGAGGCACGCTTATTCCGGAAGCAGCGTGCACGTACTCGCGCCACGGCGGCCCGCGCACCACTGGCCGAGCCTCGACTCGACTCGTGTCGTCCCGTATCGTCGGCACGCGTTACTTTCGGGAAACTCTATCCCCACCACCCCCCTCGAGGCTTGGAAAACTCGAGCGCAGGGTGGGGTTGAGATTTCCGCGATCGGAGACCTTTGGCCGAGGGTTCGAAACCTGGGGATGCGCAGGTTAGTTCTACAGGGTGTTTCGAAATTATATGTCGCGACCACTACAGCGTGATTCTGCGCCTCTCGATCGGCGGAGATCTGTTGTTGCAAAAATCGATTGAAACGGAGAGAATATAGAGAAGTGCTGTAAAATATTTCAAAATAGTGTCCGCAACCTTTTGTGAAGGATTGAATGGTTTCTCCAGCGGAAGCTCGCTGTCCGTTGAAACCGTACGAATTCTTTGTTCCTCGCCATTATTTTCCACTGTTGGCGAAACACACACATTACGTGCAGCGGGTGAATCATTTTTATTGCAGCCCCGAAACCCCGACCGTTTCATCTTCGCGTCCCTCCTTTCAAGTAAAAGATACACAGCGGCGGCAGCTAATTACCTCTGGCGCGCGAGTGTTTTTGTTTATAACACATTCTCTTGGTGCTCCGGAAAATTTCTCGCTGTACAAACGTTCCCCGTGATTTTTCGCGTTCGTCCCTCGGCCTCGTCTCTTTCGGTGAGGGCGGCCAATTATTAAACGTGGAAAAATTAATGAAAGGGCGGGACTTTCGGATAATATTAAACGACGGTTCAGCGGATTCACGTGTTTGAAGGGGCGAGAGGTAGGGAGGGGGGCACAGTCGAGTGCAATAATGTCTTCCAGGTCAAAGAAACTTAACGCTCCGAAAGCGGTTTAGCTGTTCCCTCGAGACTCTAGAATCTAGACTCTAGATCCCTTTGTTCGGTATTAATAACAATTCGGGGAAATTGTCGCGACCGATTCTCGAAAATCTGTGAGAGAAACCATTACACAGAGCATCTAATACTTTTTTATTCATTTTTTTTAAATACAGTTAGCTTTGACGATGTACAAATGCGGTACGTTTGTCACATTCTTGTTCAATAGCTTTTCTCTGTTAATGTTTAAAGTTCACATGGTATAAGTATCGTAGATTGCAGATTTGAAGCATTGGAGATTAGAGTTAATAGGTTCGGAAACAGAGGTGGGCGTTATTTGCCGAAACAAATATTTCAAATACTATTTAATATTTTAGATTTTATTTTGCTTAAAGAAAATAGTATTTCAAATAAGATGTATACAATTTCGAAAATAAAATATTTCTATTTTAACAACCAGAAACACGAAATAAAATATTGTACTTTTTGCATTGTTATAGTACTTTGAGAAACGATTTACACCCATAAATGTATTGAATTCGAACCATTATTTTCAACAATAATATGTAAAATTGAAATTGAAAATAAAGACAAAATACAAATATTTTCAATATTCTTCAAATGAAATACTATTTTCAAAAAATTACTGCATCAAATAAAATATATGATTTTCAAAGTGTTGTACACATACTTTAAAATAAATAGGAATATTTACTATCGTATTTACTATTTAAAATACTATTTTCCCCAGCTCTGGTCGGAAATAATAATAACAGCATTCTGAAATTCTTCGAGTGTTTTTAATGTTTTAAGTTTCACCCACTCGTTTCTATTATAAATGCATAAATCCCGCTGTCTATTAATACCCGAGGTTTTACTGTGGATTAAACGATCACGGATAATTCAGACCGCGTCACGTTGGTGCTCGTTTTAATCAGAAAAACGTCGCGAATACGCTGATAAATGTTTCATAATGAGATAACAAAGAAAAGTTTTAATCGCCTAAAGGAGAACAGTCCCGAAGGTGGTGCGACTGAATTTTTCGCGTGTATCCCGCACATCTATGTTACACCATACTGAGACATTACCGCGTTTTATCAGAGCACGCCGAGCAGCCGAAAGTTCGTGGAATTTGCATTCCATCCACGGTTCGCTGGCAAACTCGGTCAAAGAAGGATTTTTGGAAAAAGCCCGTTCCGGAAAGCGACGTCAATCATATCTCCGTTTCTGCGAATGCATTTTTCCCGTGCTCCGTTCGAGCATCAAGGAGCCGATAAACGTCGTCAGAGAAGAGTCTAATAAATATCGACACACATGACAAAACCCTTTCTCGTTCTCCTTCGTCTTCTCGTAGCTTGTCTTTCTCGGAGCCAATCGGAATTGACTCCATTCTCCTTTACGGCTCGACCGACGTCCCGAAGGAACCTAAATTCCCGACGTACAACAGTATTCCCAGCTGTAAATACTTTATTCCTCCATCTCGATGCACTTTCTCGAGCTTATCCGCGCGCAGACGCCGGCCAGTCGATTTTTTAAATGTTCTCCGCTTTCATTTAATTCAGTTTCATTTTGTTCGGCTTTCTTCGCTCTCGTCTCGTGCTAGCTGTTTGTTGATTTTGCCTACATTTGTTAATATTATCTGATTTCATATTTCCTTCCATTTGATCTTCCTCGAATTTTCCAATTTCATTTGCGTTCATTTGATTTTCTTTCATTTTTAAGATTTTCCACAAATGGAGACTTCTTCATTTTTTCCTGGGGCTCATCGACGAGAAACGCGAACAGATGTGTGGGTCAAGAACCGAACCGTAGCGGCGTGTACATATAAAACCGAGCATGGACGTTCGAGGAACGTGGATGTCGTCATCAGGGAACAAAAGAGCGAGGGTGAGTTTTCTTCAGCAATGAAAAGCGCAACTGAGATACACTTTCCCGTAGACCGTACTCGACCTGGCGAACGAGTGGCGCTCGCAGTTTCGCTGAATCTTCTCGCCGTAACCCTGACTACCCACTGCCGCACTTTATTTTTCTTTTACTTCGCCATTCAAACCCCAGTCTTTCAACCTTCTCCCCGGAATTGGATCGAACGATCTGTCCAACATTTTTCTTTTCATCTTCAATCGACTTTTCTTCTTCGACGATCCGCTGAATAGTATCTCGACACTACGATTCGGATATTCTAACTTCTTTTATCAATCCAAGATTATTTTTGCCGAGGAGAAATGGCACAACCCTTAGCAGTCAAGGGGTGACTATGAGTCACAACTAAAAATTGTTGTACCATTATTCACAATGTTGTGTGCATTATCTATATACGGGGTGTCCCGAAATTCCTGCAACAGCCGGACATGGGAGGTTGCTGAGATCATTTGAAGCAACATTTTCCTTTGCAAAAATGTTATCCGCGGCTTTGTTTAGGAGTTATTAACGAAAAACACGGACCAATCAGAGCGCGACCTTGACGCGAGCTGGCCCAGTCGGCCCGGCGCGCCGACTGTCTATTGGCCGACTGGGCCAGCTCGCGTCTAGGTCGCGCTCTGATTGGTCCGTGTTTTTCGTTAATAACTCCTAAACAAAGCCGCGGATAACATTTTTGCAAAGGAAAATGTTGCTTCAAATGATCTCAGGAACCTCCCATTTCCGGCTGTTGAAGGAATTTTGGGACACCCTGTATATAAAATAGAAAAGTATGTGTGTTTGTATGTATGATCCCATCGATCTAATTCGATGGGTCTGTCGCACGTGTTGTCCATCTGTCGGGGGTGAAGTTCGGTGATTTTTTCTATTTATTCTTTAAAGACGTGGGAAAAAATACATTTACGTACACCTAGAAGGGGTAGTGTGGGACTCGGGGGCACAGGTGGTCGTTGTCTCCAATACTCACTAAAAAAACCACACGTCTAGAACTGTTGTGAGTACTTTTTTCTCGCTCTCTAATGTCCTTGAGTTCAGTCAGGGCCAGCCGGTTCGGAGCTGATCCGTCCACGCTTTTTGTCTGCAATACAGTAAAAGCTCCTTCGTTGTCCAAAGGCCGGGGGTTTGTGCGGACAACGACCGTGCCCGGACACTATTTTTGATTTATGACTGCGTCTTTAGTGAAACGGCTAGTTAAATGACAAAGAAAAGCATTCGCAATCAAAAACAGTCATCTGTTTGGCTTTAAAAAACTCCTTATTTCCTTGCCATATTCATTTCCTATTGTTCTCCGTTCTGCGCGGGTCTAGACAGTCCTGGGACACATCTGGCGACCAGATCCACGCAGGCCTAATCCTCTCGTTGACAGGTAGTGGAGTGGGTAGGCACTGGACAACGATCGTGCCCACGATTCAGGACAACGAAGGAGCGATTACTGTAACAACCTTTGCAGGTATACTGCCAGTGGTCGGACGCAACCCGCCCGGAGGGCCTATATTGACCCTTTACAGTCGAAGCTAATTGAACTCGAAAATTAAAAATTTCTTCCTAGCTAGAATAATTCCATACGATTTTTTAAATTTTATGGATATGAAATTGGTATAATACCTCATACAATACTTGAATGGTTAGTAATTGGTTAGATACCAACATATCCAATAATGTAAACAATATTTTGAATAATGGTACAGCAATACTTTTTAGTGATGTCTCAGAGTCGCCATTCGACTGCTAAGGGTTAAATATGTTGGTATACAATGAATTACTACACGTTTAAGTATTGTACGAGGTAAATACCTACCCCTACCCTGAACGTTAACAACCCCATTGAAAGAAACGATCCGTCGAACGTGTATCTCTTCGGAGAAAAACTAAAATTCGACAATGTCGAAGACTGTGGAACGAGGAAACGACTTCGTTCCCCAATTAAACAGCAATTGTTCGAGGATCGAAGGGAAATCCTAGGACTTATCGGTTCATATTTCGGGCACGGAACCATGCCAGCAAAATTCATGGTTGCCAGCCACGTACCAAGCCGTCGACGGAATTTTAAGTGGCGCCGATCCACCCCCGCGGTGCTTCATTAACTATGCCTTTATCAGGGGGTGATTAGTTTTCAAATTCTGCCCGCCCCTCCCTCTCGACTGTGAAAACCTTTCTCCGACGCGACTTTTATTGAGAATTTTTTGAAAATGTAACTTTTCATAAAATATCTTTGTAATCAGTTTATAGTACATATTTCGAGGCACGTTTCCTGAAAATTTTATTAAAAATCATGAATTTTTATAGACACTGTGGTTGAGAGTCTATAAAGGTCCGACAAAAACAGTCGACCTGAACAGACGAATTTTTAGTCAGTAGTTTCAGTTGAGCCCGAGGGTTTCCCAAAAAATTTGATTTTTTACCAGATTCTGACGTTTTGGGAAAAAAATGAATGCCGGCAGGGAGGCCCCTTAACGAACTTGTCGGAAATCGCGGAGCGCCGGGAAACGGGGGAGGAAACTGGGTTAGGCGAACTATTAAAAGACGGCCGACATTTGTACCGGTTTCATATTTTTATTCTATCCCGGCCTGTCCGATAACCTTTCCCACGGGCTGGGAAACCCGACCGTTTATTATCCCGCCACGAGATCCGCTGTTTCGACTCGCTCCACGGATTCTGTCATAATGTATGCGTTTCGAATCGTCGCGTCGGCCCTCGAATCGAGTGAGAGTGATCTTTTTTGATGGCTCGAGGCTGAGACAATCGGATGTTCTCGTTCGAATTCTCGTGCACTGGTTTCTTTTTCCGGAATATACGGAGATCATGAAAATGTAGTCACATTTGCGATAATCATTATTTAGACATCGCATTGAATTGTTGTAAACATTTTAAAGAACGTGCTGGCAGCAATTTCTGAAAATGTGTACAGTGCACAGATTTGTATTTCATTTTGTTTGATAGTGTTCGATCTTCATTAATTACTACTTACCATTCTATTGATCTAATCTGATTCTGCTTGCTCCTGTTTATATCAGAAAGCATGAATAATTGATAATAAAAATGTTTCGATGCAGAAACCATTCCAGAACTATTTCGAACCATCTATTTCAGTAATGGTGAGTGCTAGCCGCAAACATACTCACCCCGAATGACCCAACAAACTAATTTCGAATGATATACGCATCGAGGCCCTAAGTAGCTCGATATAGCTACATCACTCCAGTGATTTAGTGTAGACCTGACCGTGAGACACCTAATGCCGCTACCCACTGATGACACAACCCCTTAACTAATTACTCATATTATCTATTACTGTTTTTCATTCAATTAACTATTTAATGGAGAATTAATGAAATGAAATTCTTCTCGATATTATATATTAATATTTTAAATTAAATGTCTCATGGATGAGTAAATTGAATGAAATTCTTCTCGACATTATCGGTTTTTCAAATTGATTATCTCGGATAAAGGCTGAACTAAATTAAATTCTTCCTTTGGTGTGAATTTTTTAAATTAACTATCCGTGACAGACTGCATCGAAATAAACTCTTCTTGACGTTACTAATTCTTTAACAAAACTGTTGCGAACTTGTATAAAATTGCGTTCAATGTTTCAAGCACAAAATTCTTCAATTTTCGAGAAAAGCTGGTAGCAAATGGAAACAAGGGGAAACGGTAATATTCGCGAATGTAAAGCAGAATTTTCATCGATAACGGGTAACGCAGTGAGGATTGAAACGAGAGTGGTCCATTTATTTCGAAATAAACGAGAAACATGGACTCCACTGATTATAATCGCAAGCGAACAGTTAACAGCACAGGATTTCATTTATTTCCATCCGATCTGATCGATATACACAATCGTACAATTCCTGCTCTCGGATCTGTAATTTCTTTTTTTGCTTTTTTTCCGTTTCATCGTTTTTTAATCCATTCTTTTTTTGTTGGAATTTCTTCGATTACACACGACGGCGGTTTTTTTGTTTGTCGCATTTTTGTGTTCACACGAATAAGTAACGCTTACATTGCACTCCATTACAGATTTCAATAATATATATCTTTGTATATATATATATATGTATATGTTCATATATTTATATAATATAGTATGTATATATAATAGGTGTTTTCTTTTTTCTTTTTCTTCTTTTTAAATATATATATATATATATATATATGGCTGTATGTACAGAGGGCAGCTTGCCTATAGTAAGTTTTGTAACATAGGGCGAGGACTGAAGCCGTCGAATCGGACGCCATATTTTCCGTGATAATTGACGCTAAAAGTCGATGCACATTTTTGTTGCTGAATTTTTTCAATACGTCTTTCGAAACGCAGAAGTTGCCGAGAGAAACGAAGAAATTTCATTCGTGTTTATCTGTGCAAATTTTCGAGCAAATTCAGTGAAATTTAAATTGAAATAATTTATAACACCGTCAGAAGTGTTCCGAGTAATCGCTCAACTTATTTTTATTTTAAATTCTCAGATCGTCACCAATATCGATTTTCTTCACAACCAAATTTCTACCCAGGAAGATTTAGCAGTTTATCAAATACATTTTAAAATATTCTAAAATTACATTAACGTCTCTACAATCCTAGAAACAATAATTATAAAATCACTCGCCACTAGCAATTGTATGTACAATCCTCTATCAGAAACCCATCGTTATTTTATTTAGTATATACAGTTTATAACAGCAGCTAATAATCGCAATTATAATTTTATAATTCCACTACTTTCTAAAGAAATTCCACACTTGAAATCCACTTTATACACAATGTTTATAATCATAATCATACCATTAGTTCAGATTACACGTATATTCTAGAAAAAGAAAAATATTAATTAAATACTGCAATGCTAAAGGAAGTTTCGATATAAATTTACAAACAGCGTGTTGAATTGAAAAGATTACAATAATTGTGATAAATTGTTGAAATTCAATGCCGAATCTTCTCTGTTCATCTGCCCCACCGATCCGTCCGCTCTAAGAAGAGCGGAAATCCCCGGAAAGGAAGCTGCCAATCGTCTCGGAATCCCCATAGACTTCCTAGATTCCCCTAGATCCCCTAGATCGCCCAGGCCGACGTGCTTCAGCCGTCGCGACAATTTCTATTAACATGTTAGGTGCCCGAGCTTCTTGTGAGCCTTCCGACTATCGAAACCATGAACATCAATAAACATCATTCGAGTTGTGCATCGGCTCTGAATCGCCGACGTATCAGCTTCAAACGAGAACAGCCTCGAGACAGTGAAAAGGTCGACGGGGAATCTCCTAGAACTCTAGGATCGGTGAAAACAGTGTTGCCACACGTCATCCGCGAACACCCCGTAAACGACACGAACCCTGGAGCACTCTGACCGAAAAGTGAATTTTTCAAAATTCATTCGAATAAAATAACAAACCAAAAATATTTGCTATTTTACTAGAACGAGCCGATTAAATCAACTGAAAAAAAAATCATTTCGATGCAACTACTATCTCTACGCTATTTCTGAGATAAAAATGATCAAATTAGTTGGCATAATTATCGTTTTATTTTGAATAAAAGTGTACCCAAGTCTGCGACGCTGTAGACTTGGCAAATTTTCTGAATCCCCCAGCGAAACCTGCGTCCGAATGTCTAGGGGAAAATGTTAATCCACCTCCGGGGAATCCTGGGAAGGACGCACCTGAAATCGAATCTCCCCGACAGGCAGGATCGAACGAATGAAAAAAAAAAAGTACATAAATAATATTCAACCTGTACGACGTTTCGTTAAATACAACACAGATATATATTTCTTTCTTTGTTGCCAGAGCTGCAATTGAACGCATAACATTTATTTGTCACATGAATTGCACGCTTGAACGCTTTTAGTCCTAAAGCTCCGTCCACACTCGAGGCAAAATACTTCCGAAAATGATCCCGTATGGATCACGGAATCCGTTATCATATTTTGCCCGAGTGTGGCCGCGGCTCGATGCATCGAAAGTTCTCGGTTACGAGTCGAGGTGCGCTTGAAACCGTCAACAACAATCATTATCAGTCCGAGCGTGTTCCCTCGAGGCAATTTACTGACAGGCCCCGAGGGGAAAGGGGAATGAACGCTGGAAAACAGTGTTTCGGGCCGATTTCCCTCGAGGGAACGCGCCGGACCGTTTAAACAATCCTCACGAGGAAAATATTGTTGCTGTCCTTCGACCCTTTCGCCACTGAGAACCCGTTCTCGAATGGGAAAAACCACCGGGGAATCCCCTGCCGATAGTTTCAACCCACCGTAAGTGATGGCAGAACCGTTCGCGGAACTAACCCTCTGGATCGAGAGGGTTCCTGCTTTACGCCGGCCGGTGGCGAAAGGTAACGCGCGGCGTCAAATTCAAACTCCCTAGCAACGGTTCATTTTACAGAGATTATTGGTTTTACGTAACTTCCTGCCATGATATCGGTTTAAATTCGTCGCGAGACTATTTCCGCTCGAGCTCCCCCCGCCGTAGACCCGAAAGGAATCGGCTCGATGGCACCTCCGCGTAATCAGGCTACAACCTTCATACATATTTATACATGTATACAGGGTGAATCGCCTAATCCCAATCAGCCTCGTCGTGTTCACCCTCAGTGAATACAATCCCGGTGTATGTATATTGACTTGTACGAACCGGTTTCGCTCGTTCTCGTAATCTACAACGTTTTTACCCCCACCCAACAACCACCCGTAATTGAATAATTCATGTGGATTCGCGTGACACCCATAATGGCAACAATGGAGCGAGACAACCCTTCTAAGAAAAATTACCTAAACAATGAAAAAACGATAGTGTGTAATATATATATATTACGTTGTGCACTATACCGTCCTGATCGGTGGACAGTCTTGGCTGGTTTGGACACCATCTCGGAACAGAGTTTCATCACAGATTCCCATTGAACACCTTGGGCCAAAGCGTCAGCTTCGCTGAACCGGAGACTACGAACAATGGTGGTTTTTCATTTTGCCAATTACGATTTTTCTTTTACACATGTTCGTACCACCATGGATCATCCGGTCTCGTTTCTGGGAAACTCTCTCTGATCGGCACATACGCACTCACAACACCCAACGCCCCCTCCCCCCCATCCCCGTATGATCCCCTATGGGTAAAATACTCCTATGTGGTATCCTCGTTCAGGGTATATTTGACTGAGGAGGAAGACAAGCGGTCTAATCGTAACTTCACGGTTCACCCTGTACATATATACGTATTTATGTGCACATATATAGAAATATATTGATCGAGAAAGGAGGAAAGAAAAAGAGCAGAACGAAGAACGGTCGGGAGCAAGGGTTAAAAGGAACGACAAACAGAGGGTTTGAACTAGAGCCAGCGTTTATCACTCGACCTTCCTCCTTCTCTCTCTTCCCCTCTCTCTCCGGTTTCCCTTTCTCTTTCCCACGCACACTGGTACACACGCTGCGTACACACACAACCAGGTAGACCACGCGTTCACGCACACATGTACAGGCATACACGCGTCCCTCGCGTCTCTAAGGTTATTTCTTCCTCTGTTATCCCGTCTCTTGTTTTTAGCCTTCTTTCTTGTAGAGAGTTTATCCGGCCTCCCGCCCTCTTAGCAATTACAATTGGTGCTCGATTGATTGGTCGGCTGATCGGTCAGCTGTTGGCCCTTCGCCTCGCCGACTCCGCCCGCGATCAGGTTCGGGTCGTTGTCCAGGGACTCGCTCATCTTGTCGCAGATGATGTCCACCAGCTGTTCGAACACCGTCTGCAAACAAGTTTTATTGTTCTGATTAGTCTCCAATCTGTTTTTCCGGTTGGCTCTTCGATGTTTAACATCGACACCTTTTTTTGGGACGTGAGAACGTCACATTACTCGAGCCCGAGGGTTACAGGGTTAATCAGCAGCTGCATTGTCTTAGTTAGTGGCCTGCAATGAGACTCAACTGCTGAAGTTCCTCTTCAAAACTGTCTGCTAGCTCAACAAGTGAAGATACATGCATGTCGACGCTTCCTTTTAGGAAGGGGGTCCCTATCTTTGATAAACTTGAGGGTTAGAGGATTAATCAGCAGCTGCATTGTATTCGAGGAGAAGTTACTGGCCTGGAATGAGACTCAGCTGCTGAAGTTCCTCTTCGAAACTGTCTGCTAGCCAGACAAGTGAAGATACATGCATGTCGACGCTTCCTTTTCGGGAAGGGGTCTCTATCTTGGATAAACTTGAGGGTTGGAGGGTTAATCAGCAGCTGCATTGTATTCGAGGAGAAGTTACTGGCCTGGAATGAGACTCAGCTGCTGAAGTTCCTCTTCAAAACTGTCTGCTAGCCAGACAAGTGAAGATACATGCATGTCGACGCTTCCTTTTAGGAAGGGGGTCTCTTCTTGAATAAACTTGAGGGTTAAAGGGTTAATCAGCAGCTGCATTGTATTCGAGGAGAAGTTACTGGCCTGGAATGAGACTCAGCTGCTGAAGTTCCTCTTCAAAACTGTCTGCTAGCCAGACAAGTGAAGATACATGCATGTCGACGTTTCCTTTTCGGGAAGGGGTCTCTATCTTGGATAAACTTGAGGGTTAGAGGATTAATCAGCAGCTGCATTGTATTCGAGGAGAAGTTACTGGCCTGGAATGAGACTCAGCTGCTGAAGTTCCTCTTCAAAACTGTCTGCTAGCCAGACAAGTGAAGGTACATGCATGTCGACGCTTCCTTTTGGGAAGTGTCTTGCATAAACTTGAGGGTTAGAAGATTAATCAGCAGCTGCATTGTATTCGAGGAGAAGTTACTGGCCTGGAATGAGACTCAACTGCTGAAGTTCCTCTTCAAAACTGTCTGCTAGCTAGACAAGTGAAGATACATGCATGTCGACGCTTCCTTTTAGGAAGGTGGTCTCTATCTTTGATAAACTTGAGGGTTAGAGGGTTAATCAGCAGCTGCATTGTATTCGAGGAGAAGTTACTGGCCTGGAATGAGACTCAGCTGCTGAAGTTCCTCTTCAAAACTGTCTGCTAGCCAGACAAGTGAAGATACATGCATGTCGACGCTTCCTTTTAGGAAGGTGGTCTCTATCTTTGATAAACTTGAGGGTTAGAGGGTTAATCAGCAGCTGCATTGTATTCGAGGAGAAGTTACTGGCCTGGAATGAGACTCAGCTGCTGAAGTTCCTCTTCAAAACTGTCTGCTAGCCAGACAAGTGAAGATACATGCATGTCGACGCTTCCTTTTAGGAAGGTGGTCTCTATCTTTGATAAACTTGAGGGTTAGAGGGTTAATCAGCAGCTGCATTGTATTCGAGGAGAAGTTACTGGCCTGGAATGAGACACAGCTGCTGAAGTTCGTCTTCAAAACTGTCTGCTAGCCAGACAAGTGAAGATACATGCATGTCGACGTTTCCTTTTCGGGAAGGGGTCTCTATCTTGGATAAACTTGAGGGTTAGAGGATTAATCAGCAGCTGCATTGTATTCGAGGAGAAGTTACTGGCCTGGAATGAGACTCAGCTGCTGAAGTTCCTCTTCAAAACTGTCTGCTAGCCAGACAAGTGAAGATACATGCATGTCGACGCTTCCTTTTGGGAAGTGTCTTGCATAAACTTGAGGGTTAGAAGATTAATCAGCAGCTGCATTGTATTCGAGGAGAAGTTACTGGCCTGGAATGAGACTCAACTGCTGAAGTTCCTCTTCAAAACTGTCTGCTAGCTAGACAAGTGAAGATACATGCATGTCGACGCTTCCTTTTAGGAAGGTGGTCTCTATCTTTGATAAACTTGAGGGTTAGAGGGTTAATCAGCAGCTGCATTGTATTCGAGGAGAAGTTACTGGCCTGGAATGAGACTCAGCTGCTGAAGTTCCTCTTCAAAACTGTCTGCTAGCCAGACAAGTGAAGATACATGCATGTCGACGCTTCCTTTTAGGAAGGTGGTCTCTATCTTTGATAAACTTGAGGGTTAGAGGGTTAATCAGCAGCTGCATTGTATTCGAGGAGAAGTTACTGGCCTGGAATGAGACTCAGCTGCTGAAGTTCCTCTTCAAAACTGTCTGCTAGCCAGACAAGTGAAGATACATGCATGTCGACGCTTCCTTTTAGGAAGGTGGTCTCTATCTTTGATAAACTTGAGGGTTAGAGGGTTAATCAGCAGCTGCATTGTATTCGAGGAGAAGTTACTGGCCTGGAATGAGACACAGCTGCTGAAGTTCGTCTTCAAAACTGTCTGCTAGCCAGACAAGTGAAGATACATGCATGTCGACGTTTCCTTTTCGGGAAGGGGTCTCTATCTTGGATAAACTTGAGGGTTAGAGGATTAATCAGCAGCTGCATTGTATTCGAGGAGAAGTTACTGGCCTGGAATGAGACTCAGCTGCTGAAGTTCCTCTTCAAAACTGTCTGCTAGCCAGACAAGTGAAGATACATGCATGTCGACGCTTCCTTTTGGGAAGTGTCTTGCATAAACTTGAGGGTTAGAAGATTAATCAGCAGCTGCATTGTATTCGAGGAGAAGTTACTGGCCTGGAATGAGACTCAACTGCTGAAGTTCCTCTTCAAAACTGTCTGCTAGCTAGACAAGTGAAGATACATGCATGTCGACGCTTCCTTTTAGGAAGGTGGTCTCTATCTTTGATAAACTTGAGGGTTAGAGGGTTAATCAGCAGCTGCATTGTATTCGAGGAGAAGTTACTGGCCTGGAATGAGACTCAGCTGCTGAAGTTCCTCTTCAAAACTGTCTGCTAGCCAGACAAGTGAAGATACATGCATGTCGACGCTTCCTTTTAGGAAGGTGGTCTCTATCTTTGATAAACTTGAGGGTTAGAGGGTTAATCAGCAGCTGCATTGTATTCGAGGAGAAGTTACTGGCCTGGAATGAGACTCAGCTGCTGAAGTTCCTCTTCAAAACTGTCTGCTAGCCAGACAAGTGAAGATACATGCATGTCGACGCTTCCTTTTAGGAAGGTGGTCTCTATCTTTGATAAACTTGAGGGTTAGAGGGTTAATCAGCAGCTGCATTGTATTCGAGGAGAAGTTACTGGCCTGGAATGAGACTCAGCTGCTGAAGTTCCTCTTCAAAACTGTCTGCTAGCCAGACAAGTGAAGATACATGCATGTCGACGCTTCCTTTTGGGAAGTGTCTTGCATAAACTTGAGGGTTAGAAGATTAATCAGCAGCTGCATTGTATTCGAGGAGGGGTTAGTGGCCTGGGACGTGACTTAGGCGGCGGAGTTTCTTTGTCCCAACTGTTTTAATCAAACCTATGCTAATCCAACGAAGCCAATAAAACAGGCCACACCAATCGTAACAGGTTGAAAAGTGTACGCAACAGATTTTTGCCCGAGATCACTGACTGGCTGCACAGACTCAAGGCAGACGAGCCCCAGGGGCTGCAAGCTGAGGAATCGATCGGTGGCAGACATTGATGTGTCAATGCCAATGGGTTCGACCAGTTGTGCTGGCGTGATTAATGGGTGCAGATGAGCGGCAATCGAGGACAGACCGATCGAATGTAGTGGTGCAACACACACACACACCTTGAGGATGGAAATAAGCGTTGAAACGTGACACGACACCTTTCTGTCGCCGGCCGTTAATGGCGGCGACACGCGATATAATGGATTCGGTAAACAAACGAGGCAGAACAAAACTGACATAACTCTCGCCACAGTATACAACATAAACCCGCTCCTTTTTTTTTTGCCTTCTTCTATATTCTCTTCGGTTACTTGTCTATCACCTCGAGGATCTACAGCCTGTATATTTAGTATCTGGGTATCGTATAATTGTTGTAGTTGGATATTTCGTGTGATCCGCTTGTTGGGATTGTACCTTAATGTTAATGTTCTCTTTGGCAGACGTCTCGAAGAATTGCACCCCCAATTGCTCCGCCAATTGCATGCCCCTGTCCTCGCTGATCACTCTCTCTTCGGACATGTCGCACTTGTTGCCGACCAGGATCACCTGGGCGTTATCGGACGAGTAAGTCTTAATCTGTGTGACCCAATCCTGCACGGAATTGAACGATTCCTCATTCGTGATGTCGTACATTAAAATGAAACCCATCGCGCCCCTATAGTAGGCCGTTGTTATCGTCCTGTATCTCTCCTGGCCCGCCGTGTCCTGCAATCATCATCGTTCTGCATTAGATTTGCTATTATTCCAATAAGAATCATTGGTATGTAAAATGTACAGTCGATACTTTATCTGTTAGATCACCGATTATTATGTTTTACAGCAGAAAAAGATCCTCATCGTTTTTCTCTACGAGAACCCCGAAGAAACTCTTGGAAAAGAATTTTCAAGAAAAATGATGTAGAATCCACTAGACGATAGCGTGAAATTCTCGCGAGCATATTTCACGCAGAGGAAAACAATGAACTGTCATCGGTGAGGAGTAATAGTGCAATGTTAATGTATAACTATGGATATCCTTATAATTTCCCTCGTTTGATAAATGAAGGCACATGTGGTTAAATGTTTGGCAACTATATTTAGCTTTCGTTCGAATACAGCCCGACTTGTGGCTTTTAATAATGCTCCGTAATATTTCGCAAATATTCGTTCCGTCAACGAATCACATTTTTAGTTAAACGACATATGTTCTTGGAAAGAGGAGAATTCGGAATTTAAAAGGAATTGAAAATTGGGATTGGTATTGTCCGGATCGAAAATGGCGTACGAGGCGCGAAGTTTAAATTTAGGCCGAGCGACGCGAGAGCCAAGAAACCATGAAGATCGTCTGTGTATCGATTTTAGGGGTTGCAATGGAGTTCCACTGACCCAGATCTGTAGTTTCACCCTTTTGTCGTTCCTGAAGACCGTTTTCACTTTAAAATCGATCCCCACGGTCGATATGAAGGCCGAACTGAACGAGTCGTCCGCGTAACGGAAGAGAAACGAGGTTTTGCCGACGGACGAGTTGCCGATGATCAGCAACTTGAACATGTAGTCGAAGTTTTGGTCCGCGGACTGGTCCGCGGCCTCCTTCTTCGGGCCGTCGACAGCCTTGCCCGCCATCTGCAAACAATAGATTACTATACATTCTCGAAACAGAAACACAATAAAAAACGAAAGAAAACCCAGTAACAACAGTATAATTAGTATTTAATGAATCTAGTTGCACTTAGAACGGTTTTATAGAGAATTCAGATATTCTTTTGAATCGTGGATTGAACGAACAAAACATGCTCCGAACTATGGCATGTTGGTACTCGTTCTAATCAGAAAATCGTCACGAATACTTTCGGAAAGCCATCGTACAAAAATAATTAACAACAAATAATTAACAATATCTCACTGGTCTGTGTTTACTGTTTGATCGAATATGAACGATTAAGAGGTGGTATTTGACTGGGATACGTTTTAGGACGGCTTTTAAAGGGATTAAAGAGCAGAATTAGGTTCTGTCGACCGAAGATTTTAAAGAAATTTCGAAAACTTTCGTGTTTCATGGCGCGTGATCATAAAGAGGTTTTTCAAGAAGGTCGAGGGGTCGAGTTAAGTGAATTTCTTTCGCCACGCACCCCATTCGTCGAGTCTCAAGCCATTCGGAAAGTCTCTGTGGAGCTTTTTACAGCGACACTTCATTTTTCCACCCCTAGGAAAAGGGTAGCCAACCGGGCGAGATAAATGTGAGAGAGGAAACACCGTTTCTTTTTGTCTTGGACAACGCTTAATTCGTTTTTCCGTCAATGAATACGATTGTCTTGTTGAAATTCGATTTTGTAAAAAAGCTCGAGATTCTTTTCATTTAACATGCTTCGTATACAATAGCACTTGAAGTAAATATTATTTTTAGATTTTCGACCATTTCCGGTCTGCGTTTTTCCCTGGAAAACCGGATTCTTTGGTAGATAATATTCATGTTATGTAAAGGCACAAGCAGGTTGCTTGAACAGCCACAATTAGAGCAATTGAAGCGGCAAATGCTATTTCTCAAATTCTGTTCACATTTTTAAATGAATTATTTCAGTAAAATGAAACCAAATATAAATTTCATTCTACTTTTGCAAGAACAGTCGACTCCATTAATAGTCCCCGATTACTGTTACCCTAATCCACTGGAATTCACGATCCGCTGCACCACAGTCTATCCTAAATTCTGTCCGCAAGAATGCCACGATCCCGTACCATGATTCCTTGCTATCGGTTCCTTGTCCTTATACCTCGACATCCACCGTCACACCAATCACTATCTCACCCTCTTGAATTCGAACAACCCCCGTAAACCTATCAGTATGAGAAAAAGTAATGGCTGTGTTATACATATTTCTATAAGTAACTTTCCGTTTAATATCATCTGCAAATGTTTTAATTGTAATTCCAGTGAAAATATAATAATTTCTTAATTGAACGAATGCAATCAATCAAAACATTAACAAGATATATCCTAAAGCCTCGAACGGTCCCAAAAATTTCAAATTTTGAAACCAGTCCGCAACCAACTCCAAAGTACGAAACCATGACAGAAGGTAAACACATAAAACTTCCACTCAAAAAACCAGGAAACAACCATTACTTTCCCGGAACACTTTCAATCAACCGAATCAGTTCGGACCTGTCCGTGACCTGTACGCGATGCGCACTATTTCGAACCGGTTCGGAACCAGAACCGGAGACTACCATCCCGGAAATGAACACGTGTCGGTACCGGAAGTCTGTCGCGTGGATCGATCTCGACTATGGACATCATGCGAGCCATCCTGGTCCGCAATTCCAGCACCGAGTCCTTCACCGCCATCTTGCAGCCATTTCCGGCTTCCTTTTTCCCTTCGGCCATCATTT
The DNA here is from genome assembly GCA_963966675.1 of Lasioglossum calceatum. Taxonomy (NCBI): domain Eukaryota; kingdom Metazoa; phylum Arthropoda; class Insecta; order Hymenoptera; family Halictidae; genus Lasioglossum; species Lasioglossum calceatum. The sequence continues at coordinate 3,018,318 of OZ016548.1, forward strand.
TCCTGTCAACTTCCGGCCCTTCTCTCTTCCCCTTTCTCATGGAGGATGTTTACTCGATTGGAAATCGAAAATTTCAATTTTAGTCACGTCTGTCCACTTTCGTTGAGCTTTTCGTGACGTCTCGGTCGCAGGTGTTGCTCAACGATCGACACGTCGTACACTCCAATTAGTATCGCCGATCTCTACGATATAAGCTCGTCGTATCGCTTTCGTTAATTTTCGCACGTCGTCGGTGAAGTTTCTGTGACGTCGAGACTATCGCGGTTTCTTGATAGGGGCTTGTGCGAGTGTGTGTGTGTGTGTGTGTGTGCAGTAGTGGCTCAAAATGGCACCAACAGTGCCATTTGTACGATTACAATATTCTACATTTTTGTTCTAAGTTTTTCTGTGAAAATACTGATGCTTTCTTTTAATTATTCTACCTGTTGCATTCTTTCAAAAAAAATTAAACCGACTTCGAAAAAACGCACTAAAAAGTATGAAATAATTTATGTGAATACACACGAACTTAAATACAGTACAATCTTTTCGGAAGCGGCGCAAAATTGACAATTTACGACACTGGAAATTACGAAAATCCTTCAATTCTTCGACATGCTTTCACATATTAATGTATCTTCCCTTCCCACCTACTGATTTCCAAGTTAACCATATTCCAATGAAATCATAATCAGCAACATCTGGTCATTTGGAAAATTTTCAATTTTGCGCCGCCTCCGAAAAGATTGTATTGCATTTAAGTTCGCGTGTATTCACATAAATTAAATGTGGAAATTGTTTCATACTTTCTAGTGCATTTTTTCGAAGTCGGTTTAATTGTTTTTTATAAAATCTTTTTATTTCGCACTTTTTAGTGGGACGAGCAGAATTTGTAGGACACCGTAGCATGGATTTTCGGTCTTATTGGTTATTCGAATGAAAAAATGCAACATTTGTTTTCAAGGGACCAGTCGGGAGACATACCCTACAAAATACAGAAGGTTTCGTCCCGATTGGTCCATCCATCTCGGCGTAATCGGTAAATACATAGAAAAAAAAGGCACATACAGATCGAATTGAGTAACCTCCTCCTTTTTCGAAGTCGGTTAAAAATGGTATCAGAACCGTGCCATTATTATTTTATTACCTAACATAATGGTCACAGCTGTTGGGAAATCGTGTAACAAATAGGGTGTCCCGATAAAACGTGATTGTCGTACGAATGGGGCTGTTTTATCGGATTTATTAGACGGCGCGGGTTGCAGCAATCGCCGGCAGCTCGTAATTAAAACTGGCAGATGCATGTAACTAATTGTATCCGATCCTGTGTTGCGAGGAACCGTTTCGTTCCAGTCGGGATTGCAGCTTTCAGGTAACCGATCCCGGTGGAAATTGTAGTTTGCGATAATCTGAGCCGGTCGCAATTAGAACCCGGCAATTATCCAGGAAATGCCAGGAATTACGGCCGGTTACGTCCGTCAATTGTTTAACGCCGTCGCACAGCCGTGGCCTGGCGTATACGTTATATATTTTATTGGCTCAGCTGCATTCGGTCGTCATTTCCCTTTCTCGAACATTATTCAGTCCACGTGGGGCCGCGGTAACTGTGGCCGCACCTGGCGCCCCGGAAAAAGTCATGGACGCCGTTGTGCTATCACCTCGGAAGTAGAAAATGATTACGAATGACCGATATAATGACGGAAGTTCTGCGGGCTTGCTGGCCGAACGATTATTTACTGGCCTGGGAATTAGGCGAGTCCCATAACGTTTTACAAATTTGCTTTTTAATTTCTATTAATTTCTAGAAATAACTGTTTCACATTGTTTTATAAACATAACGAGAATGTGTCAAGAATACCTCGTGCAATACTTAAATGTTTAGTAATTGGTTAGACTCCAATATATTTGATAATGTAAACAATATGTTTTGAATAATGGTACAGCAATGTTTAGTGGATTTCTGTTATCTTCAATTGCAATGTAGTTTATTTATTTTTCCATCAAAATAACAAACTCGATTTGTACGTTGAGACGAAGCCACAGCGAACAACCCGGGTTGTTGCAGAAAAAGCTGCACCGAAGAATAAAAAAAGGAAAAATGAAAAAATGCATTGCAGGTGTTCCGGACGATTAGGTTTGCGGTGGCCACGGTCGACAGGGGATAGAGATAGTAAACAGAAGAGTGCTATAGAACACTCGGCAGACGGTCAGCTAAAGTTATGCCTAAACATGAGTGGCAGCGACGAGGACTATAAATAAACGACGCCAAAGCACAGACATTGCGAACTTTTTCGACGGGGTGGGAGGGTTCTTATCGATCTCTTCATGCTCGAGTCGCAGCGGCAACTACAGAGCACAGAGTTACCAGAGATTTTCAAGTTTTATCATTTCTGGCTCGCTTGTTTCTAGGATGCTCGCTCGAACGAGGAGAAATTAAAAGGTCCTTTGTCCCGCTAAAAGCCAATCGACTTTGACGCGTTCGATGCACGATCAATTCCGCGATACAGCGTTTCCTCGTTCTTTATTAGCAAACAATGCCGAATAGAATAATCACAAAAATAAAATTTACCCTCCACCGGATTTTGTTATCGATCCTGTCCAAGCCAATTTATTCTCGTACGAATTTTATCAACCCCAGTCCGTCCCTCGTGTCGATTTGACACAGTTTTCCCGAAATAAAAGTTCTACCGTTCTGCCATTGGCAGGTAAATTTGCCCGAAACTACGTCACTTTTAATGTTATTCTTATTCTTTTAATTTCTCGATAATGCGGGCGATGGGGTTCTTTTATTTTTGCAATTCTGTAATCCTGGAAACAAAACTACCCTCTTAACCCATCAGTTTACGTCTTAAGTAAAAACAGGGGGCAGATTCAGTTCGTGAAATGAGGGGTTGAAGCCAATCTATGTTCGTGAACATTTCAGAGAAATGATAGATAAAGAACGACGAACAATAACGACTTTAGAAAACTATTTTGCTGAAACCCAGCCGTGTCTTGGGGAAGACACACCGGGGTCGCCGAAAACTTTGCCAATAATTCAGAGCACGGTCTCTCCTCGGTTTGTCACGGCTCCAAAAATCCTGTTTACGTGTTCTCCGGTGTATCGGCCCAGGAAAACCGGAAGTTCGACAACCTGTGGTCGGTACATCGAAACGATCCGGGAAACGATTTTGCGCGGGGAGAAATGTGTCAGCCACCCACGCACACTCTCGGAACCGCTGTCCGCCGTGGTGAAAGAAAGTGGGACAAGGTTTGCGATAATCGTACCGCCATATGTTAACGTTGTTGTGCAGCGCCGGGCTGCACACAATTGCGTGTTTCACGCGACTACGCCACTGCGTGGTGCTTGGGCCCGGAAAGTGGAAGGAAATGTCCCCCAAACAATCTCGATTAACAAACAGTCATTGTGCAGGTAGCCGGTTGAACAATTCGAAAGCGAACTATCTTGAATTATTATTACTATGCTGTTAGTTCAATCTGATGGATCTAACTGCATTTTGCATTTTAGCAAGCAATACAAATTCGCGAGACGCACATCGAGTTAGGTTTGCCTTGGAAATTACAGTTCCAAAGCCAATGGCAGTTCCTGACCATAAGTGACAGCTCGCTAACAATAAATCTGAATGCGTGGAGAGTGGTCCATACAATTGAGTAAACAAAATTCTGAATGTCCAACCCGAGTGGTATCAACGGACCAGTCCATTGTGCAATTAAAGAACATTTGATAAACGACCACAAGATCAACAACAGAGAAAAGGAGGAACAAACACTGTAGAGAGCAAAGAATTATTCTCAAGGTCACATGCTTATCAGAATCGGATAATAGCGAAGGTCAGAACGATTTCACTCGCGACTTTCATCTGACCTAGAGCATTAAAAATAAACGGAATCTACGATCGTTTTGTTTAATCGATTCCCATCTATCGGACATCTGCTACCAAACAGTACGCCGCAGTATCTAGAAAAGAGGATACCTCGAAACAGCCCTGCGAGCTTTCAAGACCAGCTGCATCCCCTAACAGTCCGCAACCATCCGAGAAGCCAGCCTCTCGACTAGGCCGCTTCGACTAGGGAAGATCAGGGACCAAGCGGAAGCAATCCCTACAAATGGCCGAAGCGTCATTGAGAAAATCGTGCACGCTCGTCGATTATGTTTCGCCTCGACCACGTAGATAGGGGAGAGAGGGCTGCCTGGGGAAAGGGCAGGCAACAGAGCAAATATTTTCGGTAGATCGATTCCTAACCCCTGACCGCCCACGCCGCGCCGCGCGTTACATAGTTTCGATTTCAGCGGCTGGCGGAATCGGCGTAGACGGAAGATGGAGCCTCTGTATGGGCACATCGTGACGCTCGAATCTGGATCCCGAAAACGCGTCCCGAATCGATACGCTGTGGATACCTCGATAACTCCGATAACTAACTTTCCAGTAGTCCGGCGGAAAATCAGAGACCACCACTCGATCCTTTTTCGAACTGATCCCCAACTTTGCGAGGGTCACGTTCACTTAACCCGAAATAGTTGCACAACCGATGCCACAGGACATCCTCACAGTCTAACAAATTTTGTTCTGCAAGTTCACAGTTACAGGAATACGATGTAACCCCGCGGAGACGTTGCTTGAGACAGTTACGGCACACGTACTACGTCGAGAAAGTGCAGACTACGAAGACTTTGCTAGAGACTGACAAGGGAAATAGGAAATAGCTAGAGACTCGGCAGAGATTGCTACCCGTTGGAGTGGTCCAAGATGGACCTAACGCAGACCATTCACAGGTTTTGATTTACCTTCGATTCTCACCCGGAACAATTCACTGAGACTCGAGACAGGGGGGGGAGGCATAGGTTACACCGGAGTCAGAACCCCTGTGTAGCCGTTCGGTGGACAATGGAAGGTGAAAAATGCAAGATGGATCTAAGCCAGACCGTCCAGGTTCGATTTACCTTCGATTGTCTCTCGGGAAATTCGCTGGAACTTCAGACAGGGGGTGTACATAGGTTGCACCGGAGTCAGAACCCCTGTGTAGCCGTTCGGTGAACAATGGATGGCGAAAATGCGTGGGAGGTTCTCCAACGCGAGAGAGGAAGAAGCAAGAGAGAAAGGGAGAAAGAGAGAAGCGAAGAGGTAGAGAGCGCAAGAGAGACAGAGATGGAGGACAGAGAGAAATCAATAAGCAGTCTATCGACGGACTGGCTGGTCGGACAGAAATGTTCAGGCTCGAGGTACCCCGGACACCCTGATAGAAGCACGGAGGTAGCACACGAGACCATCGCGTTCCCATCCGACAAGTCGTCGGCGACGAGTACCTCCTGAAAAGGATGATCCTCTCACGGCTGGTCAGCGAGTTTTCGGTACGCACACTCTGCCACTTCCGGTCCTGCACCCACAGGCTCTCGCTCTATCAAGACCGAGGAATAAGTGTCCTGTTCTCCAGGGGGTACACACAACTGCGTCCCAGAGAACGGTAACACCGAACAATGTGAAATAACAAAAGCAGCAACCGACCGGGGGGTTGGTTTCCGCGACGACTTTAAAGAGACTGGACTGGACTGGCCTCGGTAAAAGCCTCGCGCGCCACTGTACCCCGCTATAGCTAGAATATATCGACCATTTCGTGGGACCCCCGCCCGTTCCTTAGGCCAATCCCGAGGAAGGCCGCGCCTGCGCTTACGGCAACCCGGCCGACATCAATATGCCGCCATCCGGACACGGGAGACACACACCGAGGACACTTGTTGATCACCGATACCGCCGGTGCCTACGACTATGCACGCGACCTGACGATCGGATTCAGCTAAAATTTCGCTGGTAAGGTAGAAAATGACACTACAATTTTAAAACATTAAACATTACATTGTAAAACTTTTTTTGAAACCCTTCGGGACTTTCACCCTTAGAATTCGGTATAGTTACGAGGGTTATTATTTCGATCTGACCAATTGCCTGAAGTTGTTCACGCAGGAAACCAAGATTGTATGTTTTTTGTTTAATTGATTACTTCTTGGTTGCCCGTAAAATTTCGAAGACATTTTCTTTTGTGGGTTTGCTAAATTGACGATTTAATCATGCCGCATCACAAGTTTCGCAAGGAGATAATGAAAAACTTAAAGGAGAAACAGGTCCTGGAACCAGAATCCTGTTTCGAAGATCATTTGAACAGGCGGTCACAATCTGGACGTAGAATTGGAAAGTCAAACATCGGGTAAATGTTAATGATAGAACCAATAAAAATTTAAAAATTCGCCAATGGCGTCCTGGAGTCTATTGGAAGATAATTGCAATTATATTAAATTCTCTCTCTCTCTCTGTTTCCCAAAATGACGTCTTTTTAACTAAAGTTTCTATCCATATTATGTACGCAACGTTCTGCTCGACCTACGAAAATGCGAAAGCGTGGTTGGTCCGTCGAACAAAAGCAGAAAAGGCAAAGTCAACGATCTGCAGATTCAAAACCTGAAGATACCGCAAGTGCCCGAGAAAATTGTCGATCTCATCAACATCCTGCGGCACAAGAACTTCCTGAAGGTGGTCGATCAATACTTCAAGCCAAACGTGAATAATCGATCGTAAAAGAAGCCCACCGGAGCGTGATTTGTCTCGAACGAAATTGTACACACGTGAATAAAGATAATCATAAGTCCCAGGATACTCTTCCACCCTCCCTCGATACAATTTCATAGAATTTTCCTCTTCGACGCAACTTAAATTTTATTTTTCAAAAGTCTCTCTATTCGCAGTATAAAAATACAATCTGGTAACTTTTATTCGTATTAAAACTATCGAAAGTAGATAAAACAGTTCCCATCGAGCTACCAGCGAACCGATGCATCGTCTTCCTTCGTTAACAGATTCAACAAACTAAAAGGAACTTCAAGGCAAACGATTATAGTTACATCCGATTCACAATTTACTCTCGTTATCGTCGCAGATCACAACCGCGTTCGTGGCAGCCCATTTCTCTTTGACAGCTATAGACTCTTTCTTTGGTTTGTGCTTCAAGCTCTGTACGCCTAAGTAGTGGTCCTCTATCTCCTTGAGGGTCCTACCCTCTGTCTCCGGCAGCATGAAGTAGAGTACCAAGCCGCCGAGGATGTTTATCAGCCCGTAGAAGAAGAAAGTGCCAACCAGAGTCATTCCATTCATCATGTAGAGGAAGCTCTTGTTCGCGATGGAGTTGAAAATGTAGCCTATGGAACCGGCAGCCCCTGTTGCACTGCTTCGCACCTGTTTGACGATCAGAAATCATTGTTATCTCTAGAGTGCGAAACTTCATGCAAAATCAAAATTCCTAGGCTGTTTTCAGGATTTACCTTCACAGGAAAAACTTCTCCGGCGAGGACCCACGGCAGCAACCTGATCCCAACGTGAGACAGGAAGGCTGAGCCGATCAGCAAGGTGGTAGGCAACCACCTTAAGTTTTGTCCGTCGATCAGATCGTTCTCCTTCAAGCAGCCGTAGATGGCTGCGGCACAGAAGCAGAACGCAGTGCCACCGATGGACAGGAAATTCAACTTCCGCTTTCCAGTGAAATGAATGGCGGATACACAGATCAGCGTGCCCAGCAATTGCGCAAGACCAAGGATCACAGCAGCCGTATACTGGTCGATTGGTGCGTCTAGCTTTTCAAACACGATCACAGCGAAGGTTTGCAAGCTTATCGTGCCACCGAACGACCCGACAAAGAAGGCCCAGGTGACTAGGAGGAAGGGCATGTAGAATGTTCTCTTCTTGAACTCCTGCCAGACCTTCTGTCGCGACTCCGCTGGCTTGTGCACCTCCTGACATATGTATTCGAACTCCGCCTTCACCTCGGCTGGGCTGACCCAACCCCGGAGCCAGCAAAGAGCGTCTTCTGCTCGCTTCAATTTTCCTTTCGCTGGAACACAAGGTCAATTGGAGTCTAAATTGCATTACGAACATGAGATCTATTTTAGATCTTAACCCTTTGCACTCGAAGCTGTTTTAACTCGAGAGTTAAACATTTCTTCCGACCCCCGGAACTCACCGGCAAGCCAATGGGGGCTCTCCGGAACCAAGCAGAGAGCGACGAGGCAGACGACAGGGTAAGCCAAGTTGATCAAGGCAACTGTTCTCCAGGTAGTTAACTTGCCGCTCAACATCTGGGTGAAGACTCCAAGGATAACGGACATGCTGGACGTAGCGGACAGCATGCCGCGAAGATGTGGCTGCGTAACTTCTGCTACGTAAGTCATCACAGGTGCCTCCAGGAGGCCACCAGTCAATCCTGTCAAAGCCAACGCGACGAACAGCATCGCAGCGCTGCTGGCATAGTGGAAGATGATCCACGCTACAATGAAGGGGATGTTGATCAGCATCATTGTCCTCTTGCGACCTAGGTACTGAGACACCGGACCGCTGACCAGGCAACCAATAGGCACCAGGAAGAGATTCAAGCTACCTGTAAACACGGGAAGACATTAGCTTATTTGAAAATTGCTTGCCCGAGAGGCTTGTTATGAGAAACTATTAGCAGACTCACTGATCCATGTTAACTCCTCCATGTTAACTGGGATTTCCGAGTCTTCCTTCTTCAATTCTGGGATCAGGATCGTGGAAAATCCCAGGGTAGACCCAAACGTCAACATCAGAAGATTCTTTGCGCAAACCGCAGAACATTGTGGCAATGCTTGGCGAAGCTTCGATATCGAAGACACTTCCGCGTTACCGTTCAGCTCCGCTTGCAAACTTTTCTCTCCATTCCTAACGAGCAGATCACATTCGTTATTCAGAGGGAACACCGATCCACCAAGCGAATTATTGGGTCAGCGCTAGACAGCGGATTTGATGCATTTGTGACAAGAATGGGTAGGTGCAATTTAAAACGAGAATAGTGAATCGAATCAGCTAACTGGGAAGGTGACTAAGAGACCATCACTCAGTTTTTTTTTTTATTCTGTCAACTGTTGTGGCCTCTGTCATTGACACAGATCCTTTCGGCGTGAAAGGCCCTCCACTCCGATATACTACGATTACATAAGCGTCGGTGCACGTTCTCCAAGGTTTGCGTAACCCGGAGCACCAGTTTGCGCAGGTAACTCTCTCGATTCCCTTGTGAAACGAAGTTTCTCCCTTTCCTCTACAGTGTTTACAGCACACCGTTGAAATTTCCCTTCTCGATTATTCGAACGTGGTGCCGTCATTCATTTCCCATTATTTAAAGAGTTCAAGAACCCGCTTGGTAATGTTAACATTAAACCTACCGAGCACTAGAAGGGATTCAAATGTTTCAGCTCATAAAAATGACAAGGCTCTGTTTATTTGTATTTTGTGCAATTTGTAGTAAAATGAAAAATATAAAACGGGTCGTTTGACCGACAGTGTTAAACAATTAACGAGGAAGGCAACTTGTAATAAATATGAATATATTTATCAACTTTTTGAAAGGAAATATCATCTTCAAACCCACCTCATCACACCACCCTCACACCGATTTCCTCTTCGCTAGACACTGACCAAGTCCCTGCTCAAGTCTCACTGACCTCTCAATTTATAGATTCAGAGATTACATCAATCCCTATTGATAATAATTGTCGTATCATGCTGGTGCCACGCGAATAGCATGACGTCGGATGTCAACGATACCCCTAATCCTTTTGGGGATTGTATTTCTTCTTCATTTTTTTATCGGATTTTCCGAAAGCAGGCCGAACGATTCGATTTTTTTTTCTTGGCTGAAGAGCCAGGATCGAGGGAAAAAGCCAATAAACTACTCTCTTGCGATTACGGCAGCGATGCGATAAGAAGACAGAAGAACCGCCGACGAACGTTAATCCGTTAATGCGACGACGGACGAGGACGATTTACTACGTCGTAGTCGGTCGATTTATCTCACGTTGAATTACCTTTTTAATGATACTAATTCCAAGTATGCGTTACTGCTCAAAATAAAACAATGGATTCACTGGAAATTTATTTTGCAATATCAATGCCAAGTAATGTGGTGATTGGACTGCGGATTGAATTTCAACTTCTAACGATATAGTAAAATGTTTTAATGAAAATAGAATCTTGAGGAAGTGAATTAAAAATAATGAATTTTGACCATTTTTAATATTAACAATTACAACAATTTTTGGGAAAATGGAAAAGAACAGTGAGAACGTCAATTTCCAGGTAACGCGCTTATGGCAACGCCTGTATCTGCTGTTTCAATACAGCTTTCGGCCTCGGTTTATCTTTATTATCCTGGCTTAATTCGTATTAAGCGTTGGCTGTTTTTTTTCCACGTGTGACACGTCGGAATTTTTCTACTCTGATCGATAACGAGGCGAAGGCGCGAACGATGAGCAATACGAAAGGAAGGAAGCTCCAAAGTGATAAGTCGGCTGGGAAAATTAAGCCATCCGAAGACAAACGTAATCTAGCACAATCGCCCGAGGCTATATCTGAAGTTCAATATGTAGGAACGGTCATTGTCACTTATTACGATAATCCTCCGTCGCCACTAGATCCATCATTCATGAGAACTTTCCTCGGTAATAGGGATCTGTCTTGATAAAGAGCTCTCAAGTACTCTCTGAAAAAGACGATAGCTATTTATACTATATTTTCAATATAGGCCCACATGAAAAAGTTGAAAATGCAACTTTTAGTATTTTTTCAACAAATCGGATCAATTGCAATTTTTGAAAAAATTTCTTTTCAAATCCTGTAGTGAACTAATAGCTCTAGCTTCCCGAAAAAGTTAAAATCGTATAGTACAATATTAAAATAGTTATCGTCTTTTTTAGAGCGTACTTAAACTTGTGGCCGTCACTGTATGTTTTTTAGCCACGGGCAATTAGGCGAAATTATTGGAAAATGAATTTTTAAAAAATTTGCACGCTTGAAATCATGAAATTGCAAAAGGGTGAATTTGGAGTGCAAAACCTGTAATAAGTTTGAAAATCGGGTACAGCCATCGCTTAACAATGAAGCGTTGGGTAAACATGAAAAAAAAAGATTCTTGGCTCGATCGAGTCATCAAAGAATCATTAACGTTCCATTTTAAGATCGCCAGCTCCGACGGAGGATCTCGCGATTTTTGCGCTCGCTGAGAATATTCTGCAATGATCAAAGGATGCGTTTAAAAATGCTAAATGCTATGGTAATAGTCCGATGGCTATGAATTGCCGGAAAAAAGTTGGACACTTGGTTACGTAATTGCATTAATTGTTTCCTCAACATTGTGCTGAAGGTGTGATAAAACGATTATTTATAACCTTGGCTTGTTGATTACGCAAAGGGACCGTAAAAGAATAACATAAATAACCGAGCATCGTTAGACTGGTTATAAAAATGTCAAGAGAGTAATAAAGAAATTTTCCGAAGAACTCGACGAAAAATCAATCGCGTTTTTTTTCTTGGTCTAGTCTTCTGTCAGTTCATCCTATCGGGTAGTCTAACACTTTTAATATACAGTGGGTGTACAAGGTATTCGTACACCTTTTAAAAACTAATAACTTTTTTATAATTGTACATCAATCGGAAGCATAATAATCTAATCGTAATTTAATTGAAATAAGAATCTAATTGTAATCAATTGGAAGCATAGGTTTACGAAATGATATGCAAAAAAGATTTTCCAAAAATTATAATTTACAAGGTTCCATGGAAAAATAAAACAGGCATTTTTTAAAACTTGTTTATTTGGGCCCTTGATGAAAATTTAAAATATATGTTTTGCAGATCTATGTTAGTTATACACTTACCGAAAATTTCACTTATTCTTGAACAGCTGTTAGGAGATTAGCTGTAGGAGCGTTTAACGTTAACAAGTGAAAAAATCGGATTGTTGAGCCGTGACTTGAGTGTTGTTCTAAGTACGCGTTATTGCCGAGCGATTAGATATGGTTAAACTTTAAACGAGAAATCCTCGTACGCTTCCGTGATTATCATGCAAACATTGCAGTACGGATTTTTCGACTTCTGTTAGGCCAAGATTTGAAGAAACGATACTAATGTGTATAGGCGACTTATCTCGACACATAATTGCGATTACCGATAAGAAACTAACAATTGTGTAATTGCGATGTTAAATAACATTCGATTAACCGTTCGAGGTCCGTTCGTGCGAAAGAATTCGACAAACGATGATAAACGACGGTAGCATGAATCAGAGGGAAGCACAATTGTGCCCATAATTATGGAAGAGGTCTAATTGTAAGTCATATATCTTCTCGTCTCGAGATATTTCAAGGAAAAGGATATTGACACTTAAAAGTCAATAAAAATTAGTCACAAATCACACGAACGATTTGATACAAACCAGTTAATTACATCTGGAAACACTAAAATACTTGTCTTAATAGGTTCAACGAGAAGCGAGAATTTCTTAGCATCTCTAATTAATTGTTGATGGTTCGTCGAACTTCTTATCTGAATTGTTGACATATACGCGCACGTCCACGCAGATGTATCATAGTATCAATGTAAGATGCATTTAGATGCAGAAAGTTACGCAAAACAGATTACAATAAACTAACATGATAGAAACATAATAATTATGTGACACTAGTTGCCCAAGGTCTCTGCGAGTCTATGCGTCGACATTCACTCGAAGAAATGCGTGTTGCATTGCATAAATTGCATTTCCGCATATTGAGACGAGTACTTGGCCGTGATACGAAAGTCGTTCCTCCAAGTTTATTGTTTACATTTTGCTGCTAGTTATGTCGCATTATTTATTTATTCTCACCTCAGATTTTATTAGTCTACCTTTTATTTCTTTTGATAAACACTTCAAAAACTGAGTTTCGCCGTCACCATCACAAGCACTATAAAAGACTCGTCAGATTTCATATAGATGAAGATAAGCTGTACAAAATTGTATGAATCGCGAAATAGGAAAAATAACGACGGATAAGATTTTTAATTCAGATCGTAAAGAACTGCAAACACTCGAGAATAATCTAAAAACTGGTATGTTTAATTGCCAGCCCCCTTAAAAATAGCAATGAACAGGTCTTCGGGCAGACTGTTTGACAAATAAAATTTTTGTAAAATGAAACATATATATATATATAGAGTCACCATTGGAATTCAAAAGCAACGTTGACGTCGATAACGCGAGTGTGTTTTCTTTCAAACAGGAAAACACGCCGTTAGCTTGTCTAATCATTTAAACAATATTTAATTTTCGGTTGCTAATGGTCGAGCTGGTCATAAACTATTGGTCAAACAAACAATGCTACAGAAGTTTCCTTGTCCACTTTCTATTCACAAAGTGAACCGCCAATAGGTAATTGAATCATTTTAATACGTTGAAAACAGAGTATGTACATATTAATTTTACTCGTGTTTTAAACTGCACCAACCCATTTCGATCGCAAGTGCATAAAACAATATAAATTTGAGAATTTTTGTGAAAGAGTAACGAAAGAGAATATTATTAATTAAATAGAAAAATAGAAACATACTTATTAGTTGCTTCGTCGTTCGGTGTCTGCGCCATTTTGAATGATTCGATTGATCCCAACAGGTTGCTCTTCGATCTCTCTTCGGTCTCCACGAACTTCACACCAGCATCCTTCGTATTTAAGTACGTTGGAGTTGTATAAAAAAAAATCAAAATCTTCCGAGCAAACTCTTAATCAACAATCATTGAAATTCCCCTTTGAGATACTTCCTCCTCAGATTTTCCTCGAGTTTCCACGGAAATCTGTTTCCTCGCGTTATTGCCTCTGATCAAATCAACGTTCAACACAAAATAGTTTCTTCTGCAATTCATAAGCCACATTCCTCTCACAGAATTCTTCTCCGTCAACTCTCAGATCTTCATCTTTACCTTCAACATCTCTCTGAAGGTATTAGCTATTACATCTAATTATGTACCACGAAGGACACACGATAGCAGTTCCTTTCTCCAGCTTCACTTTCGTTGACCTGATCTGCCTCGCAGTCAGCTAAAAGATCTACTGAAAGTGATTCAATCTCTGAAATCTCGGGTTATCTATAGAGCTGACATTTCCTTAGCTTCCATCAAAATTCTCAGAGATATCAATCTCTTCTTGATCCTCGGCAAGCTTCGAGACTACCGCGCAGCAGCGATTGCACTCGACGTTCCACACAGCGACTAGATGATAGCAATCTTGTAGCTCTATCGGCTTCAAAATTAATTCCAGGAAAAGTTTCTTCAAAAATCTTCGATTTCGGAGTCCTAGCCGATCGTTCGTCTACATCTCCTACTTTCCAATCTGGAAAAGGTTTTTCTTCTCTTTGGACACCCGTGGGTGCTTCTCTTCACCTCTCTGTTCACTTATACGTAAAACCTGAAAAAGCTTGAGCTTCTCTTTCTTTTCTCCCACTTGTAAAAATGCTTCCTCCTCCTTTCAGGCTTCTTAAGTCACGAAATCAGATCTTAGACGACGAAGGGATCGGTTCTGAAGGGAAACGACGAAATCAGGCCTAGCTGGAGTGAAGCTGGAGGACCTGGTTCCTGGTCTGGAGTGTGCCGAGCCACTGAACGACCAACAAAAGCGAATGTCCGCGTACCTTGCATTACCTCCTCCTACTCTTCCTCCTCGAACACATTTGTACGAGTTGTTTCGTGAACGGGTATTCCCCTTCTATGGGCCAATACGACCCGCCCCGGTTAGGCAAACGGTGATAGTCGTGTTTTGGTGGCAACGGATGGAACGTGTCGCTGTTAATCCTCTTTGCGAATTGACGACACTGTCGGATGAGTGGAAAATTGTTTATTGATGAGCCGGGCATTGTACGCATACGTCTGCGGTCCCCAGCCGCGTATGATCATTAGGCATTCTTTGCAGAAACAGAAACTCGTTCAGAAGGTGTCGCGTGTGCTTAGGCTAGCCACCCGAGTCCGGTGCCTTCGTCATTGGACCGAGGATTTCACACGTTTATTGTAAAAAAAATACCCCCGAAAAAGACCCCCGAGTTTCCGAAGGGTCACGCCAACCGAGGTCCGAGAGTCCCAGGGGCCCACACAAGGCCACGATAAGTACCTCGCGGACCCGGAGGAAAATCCCGCTATCCGCTATACCATAAAACCCCTTACGGTCACTTCCACCATTCCCGAAAAAGCGCGCCTCTAGCAAGGAATGGTGGGAGTTTACTAGACGAACGAACTACCTGATTTGGCAGCAATTGTGATCAACTGCTCAATCAGTATAGTTTAGAGTTTAGAGTAAAGGATCCGCCTTTCCCAAGAAGCTCTAGAGCAGGTTTACCATATTTTGCGGGTATCGGGTATCTCGGTTGCCCGGTACCCGCAAAATATGGTAACCCTGCTCTAGAGTCTTGTAAGAGTGAAGACATCAGTCTGTTGAATAATGTCAGTTCCCGCGAACTTGTGCTACTTCAATTAGAACACAACAACCTAGCTTCTTCAACTGCAAGTAATATTGCATTGGTAGAACATTGTACTGTTTAGAAAAGCGTTATTTGCTACCACTGAACTATATTTCTAATATGATGCAAAGCTTTCCTTCTATGAGAAGCTTATCATCTTAACGGATTGCAGAACAACATAAATATTCATATTCGATACACTTATCTTGTATATTGTCTATATCAGATGTTCTATGTTTCACTTGAATAATTCAAGACTGTCAGATTATGGCAGCTGATTAGTAGACTGCGGATGTTTATGCAAATGCATATTTTTATCGAAAAAAGATAGAAAGCTGAGACCTAAACAGAAATTTGTTTTGTCATTAGAGGATTTTAAATATATAATTTTTATTTTGCATAAGTGCATATTTCTTGCATAAATTTTGCATATATGCATAAATTTTGCATAAATATTCGACTATTTAATGTTACGCCAGAATAAATAAGATAGATGTGCCTAAAAGATTGAGCAGCTACGACCCACAACGTGTTCTAATTTCGAGTTGGTAAGTACTGTATTGAAATTCAATGAGAGACAAAACAAGGACGATGGTATGATGTGTAAACAGACGGAGTCACGCCGCAATTACTCTACATTGATCAAGTAAATCAGTAGCTATTACGATTACGAGGCCATGAAGAAACTGGAAACAATAGGATTACCTCTAACGGAATATACATTTGGTAACTACAGTTATAGAAAATTTAAAAATTATACCCGGTGATTATGGAGAAAAGGTTACACATTAAATGGAATCTGTATTAAAACGAAATATGTACTTATTAAAAATAAGCAAGATTTTAAAGGGTGAACACGTTGAAGGACCACAAGAGGTTCTGGCACATCATTGGGGTAAATTTAAATATGCCCCTATAACATCATGTCATGTAGAACGCTCTTTTTCAGCGTATAAATTAATTTTAACAGACAAAAGGCATCAATTTACAGTCGACACTATAGAGAAAACTATTGTTGTGTATATTGTAATTTAAATTATAATAAATAAAATAATTACTATTTTTTAGAAATCTGTATATACATTCCCTATACATATATTTCACATATACCTTGCATACATCTTGCATATATTTTACTTCACCTAATATTTTGCATATTTCGACATATTATAAATGCATAAAGATCCGCAGTCTACTGATTAGTGTCTATTTCTATGAAAAAAAAACCGTTTACACTCTAGTCTTAAATGAATTATACTTTACAAATTATAAGTACAATATCTCTAACTCATTTCAATATTATTTTAACGAACAGTAAAAAATCGACAGTCTAAATAAATTTTAAACAGAATTTCCTTTTTGCAAAAAGTTCAGAAGGTTTATCATTAGAAAGTATTAGCCGTGGATACGATTTAGAGACAACGACTAGCTTATCAGCCATGCTGTCTGCTCTGAACAAATATGTACTTGTATTCTCTAGCATGATCAATCATCTTCGAGTGTACAATATTTAATAATAGCACAATGCATCAATCAATTTTCCATTCTACATTAAGAAAATATATAAATTCATAATATCTGCGATAGTATTAATATTTAATGTACTTGCAAGTACATACTAACAATCCATCATCTTCTACCACAGCCTACTCTACTACTAGCCGTGCTGAAGGTAAAATGGCAACACTGCGAGAGTCCGATTGTCATATATATATCAATATACCTAACCCAACCCACTCAATCAGACTCTCAATCTCCCCTACGGCCTCTCAGTTTCCCGCGTAGTTTTCAAATGTTCTTATCGAAGTGTAGTACACATAGTGTACTTATTATTATGTAGTATAGCTAATTTTCGAAAATAAAAGAGTGCAATAATGGAGGTAAGTATTATTTATTAACTTTTTAGGTTTTTATCTTTGTGTATAGAACATTTACTTAATAGAATCTATTGTTCTTTCAATACATTTCAATTTAGTATTAATAACATTTTAATAGTATCACAACTAAATTTTTACAAAAACATATGTATTATATACATACAGAGTTTTTCGAAAATTTGTTTTACATAGTTCTTTTCACAAGTTTTATACTATATTTATTAGTTAATAATGCCACGGCATTGTTGTGTCCCCAATTGTAAGGGAAATTATGATACTATTCTGACAGAAAATAATTATATTTCTATATTTTTATTCCCCAAAGATGAGCAATTGCGGATAAAATGGATGGCTGCTATTCCTCGTAAAAATTGGGCATCAACAAAATATTCTGCATTTTGTAGAAACTTATATCCAAAGGTATCAGAGTACTAATGGTGTACTGGAAAATTTTTTGTTGAGATATATCCGAATTCCATTTTTTCCAATTCACTATCAAAACGTGTGCTACCACAAAGAAAAGATCCTGTAGAGTATAGAGCGCAGAGGAAGAATAATTGAAAACCATGAAAATTTAGTTAGAGAGTTTATTGATTCTGATCTAATTAGTGGTTTCTTAAATTTAATAAACAATTATAAAGAAAAGCTTGTAATTTCGAACCATTGGAGTATCAAAATAACAAATTCAAAAATTTATTTTTGCATGCTTGTATGTAGTGATACTTTTGGTTTCTTGGTACTTAAAACACAGATTGTGATTAGTAATGACACGAAATTACAAGTTTTTCAAGAAGGTAATGAATTATTATTTCATGAATTGTGATGATGATAGTAATGATCTTCATAATCTTTCTGTTGATGTCAGCGGTTTTCCAGAACTTTTTGACAGTGATTATTTATCCACTTGTATTGTTGATGATTCCATGTATTCGGTTATGGGTTCCATTCTGTTGCAGAAAAATTAAATTGTAATATATGTAAATTATTAATTGTGTAGGATAAAGGTACAACTGTAAATAATGTATATTTTGATGATTTACAAAGGAGTGGTTTTCCCACTCCTACAGAAGATGTAACAATTGTATTTACTCACATGTGTGCAATAATCGAAACCATAATAAACGTTCCTTTGGAATCAGATCTTCTGAAATCTGGAAATCATAAACACATTATATGTAAATTAATCATTTTTAGATAGATGCATTTGTGGTAAAGATTATCACAGTATTTTGTTTAAATTATCAATTTGTTCAAATATTTTACTAAATGATTATGTTAAAACTATAAACAGTAGTCAATTAGAAATTAATGCACATATCATTTCTAAAAATTTATAATTATAATATATTACCTGCACAACTTTTCTCTGCAGTAACTGATTACCCAACCTTTTTGACGTCATTTAACCTCTTCGACTTCGTCACAATAATTTCGTCTATTTCAGGCTTCTATTAACTTATATATCCCTTCATTCATTTTCAAATGTTGCATTGTAGTCCAAAGATGATTTCCCATTGCTTCAAGCTTCTATTTTCTTAAAACCACTGGAAATATTTCAAATATTATGTATCACAACACCAAACTGTTCCGAGAGTCCACAAAATGTATACCGCATTTATAAATATTAATATGCTTTAATATCACTTCTACTTACCATAGTTATAATATTTACACATTGCTTAAACATAATTAACAACAAACTGTGTATTTTAACATAATTTTTTATGAAAAAGGCGTTAATTATAATCCCAAGCACAAGACTCCCGATATTGAAAACCGGACTCTCGAACTGTAAACACGACAGTGTTGCCAAGTTGTTCAGCACGGCTAGTAGTAGAGTAGGCTGTGCTTCTACATATATACAATAACATTTTTATATTATTTGATCTTAATCAATGAGAATTCTGTTGATTAAGATTCATCGTCTCTTCCCTAAAGTACTAAAGTTTGCCCCACTGTTACATGTTCCCAAGTGGAAAACAGTAATTAGAAAATATGGTACCGTATCTGGGGATTATTGAACTCTACGCTGCTTATAAAAGATTAAAATTTGCATTGGCCATTACGCACGAGGCCTGATCGCGGAATTATACTGATATGTCTTCCATTGATCTCTTATCTCTGCATTAATAAAACGATTCTCATCGGACCGAGCTCCCGCAGGAAACTTCCACCGATGTATATCACTGTCGATTCTTATTATCAACTTACAACTACTAAGACAGACTTTCCAGGCTTGGTGACTGCAGAGAAATTGTTCGGAATGTCGAAATTTATAACATATCGAAAAATTATCGAGATCGGAAGATAGGTAGCTGTTTTCTGCAGGTTCACCTAATTTAATTATCATGTTGCTACTGTGACCATTATACACCTTGAGGATTCCCCTGACCTCCTGTCAGCTAATTACTGTTTTCAAACATCTAAACGGTTTTACCAGGAAGGAAACTTTCGTGATGTTCTTAGAAGCCTTTAGAGAACCTATTAACACCAATACCCTGAATTCTCATTGAAATAGAATTATATCCTGTTTTCATTTTTCATTAAGGGAAGAGAAACAGAAAGAAACTAAGATTTAGTAAATGTGAGAATTTATTAAGGATGATATATCTGGTGTATGACAGATTTGCACTTGGTAAAATAATTAAATAAATATAAAAATCACACGGACTCCTAAATGATTGTTAGCCAACCAGCTGCGCTGTTAGAAGCACTTACTATTTTTTCCCCTATTTTCTTTCTCTGCGTTTTCCTTCTTTTGCGATAATGTACTTTCTTTTTGTCGGCTTTTAACTTTAACTACTCACACGAGCGTATCACGACCTGATATGATTTACAACTTTGGTTAAGAAAAATATATGTATATGTATGTGTATATATATATATATTAATCTCTATATTAATAGATCATGATCGTGATCGCGAGCACTAGTTACCTTGAACAGGGTATCAGAAAATAAAAGAGACTTGTCGATACAAATCGTCTTACAATTCAGTCTAAAGGCGTATTAGATCACTATGTTGTAACATTCATTTCGCAACGCTCATATTAAACCTCTATCGCAGATGGAGCACCCGAAAATTAACTGGATATACGTAGAAACCTGTTCGCACCCTTTTGGACCCTTGAAAATCTAACACACGCCAACCACAATTTTAATTCGCCAGACATTGCATTGTTTCGCTGGAAGTTCTTTTACAATACTATATCACATTGTCGGAAGCGTAGAAAGTTTGGGTGCGATCAAACGATACACTTGAACTTTGGAATAATTCCTGTCGAATCGATTCAAATTTTTCAATCGAACACTCATCCAGCTAATTATTGGGAGACCTCTCCGTATTAGACATTCTTCAACAACGATGCTACGTAGCTTCTCGCACTGGACTCGATCAGAGCTCTGCGCACCCCGCACTCATCCCATCAAATGTGGTCGTGAAGCGAACAATGTATTTCGTTTCTACACACTCTTGTAAGTCTTACTACAAATTACACATATAAAATAGGACCCAAAGTTTGCTCGTCGAACGAGCAACACGATTCTTCCTTAGAAAAATAGACCGCAGGCTAAAGCTAAACAAGACTAAGCGTTTAGTACAGGAGGTGACAAATGGTGAAGATTTTTCGAATGCAAGTGTTCAAACTTAACAGTACAGAACAAGTCTTTGAAGATGAACATTTTTCGATCTCGAGTTCATGAACGATCTCGAGTCTCCTTCTCTAAACTACGTAGAGGTCCTCCTACGTATTAGAAGACTGAGATCCCTTTCTTCAATGTGTTTCTCCTCGTTTGTCCTTTACCACAACAATTCGCCATTTAGTTCCGCTAAACAGAGACGGTATAAAGGCACTCTTAGACCGTGACACGTGCAAAACCGATTTCGCGTCGCACGTGTACAGAGACATTTTTACCTATACAATAAATGTAAAACTTCGTTAACATCCATCATCGAAACTTCCAAGGTCGAATACTTGGACACAAACTCGTCACGTTCTCCGCTCATTAAACTTTTAACCAGTCGTCCTCGCACACGCGACGGTTAATTAACATCGTTATGTACTTGGCTTTGCAACGCAGAAGTGAAAATCCAGCACCTCCGTGTTCTCGCGGGACAGCACCGGTTCAACAAATGCAGTTTCCTACCTATAAAATTGACCAAGGCGTACCGATTCGTCCTTGAAATCATTGGATGCTTCGAATTGTAGCACAGCCATACATCTAAGACAACGAACAGAGACACCATCCAACCAGTATCGTTTCACGTGTCTTGTGCCATCGTCAACTATAGTTCCTGTTTTTACAGTTGTTATAACACTATATCTCCGCGTTCCCCATTGTCAAGGACAAACGCATCTTCGCGCCGTCTCAACGGAGTATAAATATATTAAGGCGCGACCATGACACGCAGTCATTCGTGTTAAAAAACGTTCCTCTTAAAATCGTGTAGAATCGCTCAAAATATAAAACCGTACGTCGTGTAAAAATGTTCGTCTATCCGCGAAGGCGAAGACTCGTGCGGCCTCGCTCAAGTATTACAATTAAATAAAGAAAGAGAATTAGAACGAAGGGAACAAAAAAGAGAAGAAAAAAAAAAAGAACAGCTATGTACAAAGTGCATATACATACTCTCTTAGTCTAGCTTGTCGGAGACCAACGGAAACCTGATCACACGCAACTGTCGGCCGAAGTCGCAGACCACGCTGTCCCTTAACGCTAACATTTGTTTCACGAAAATACAACTGTCCTTATGGCCCAGCCTCACTTCGCGCACAGGCTCCCCTGTCCTTACATCCCACACTACCAACGACCCCTAGAAGTGTACAAGTTACACGTGTAAATACAACGTTACGAAATAGCAACCCTCCCAAGAAAATCAGATTACGTACCTGATTACTGGTGATGAGTAGATGATGCGTTAACATGAGTAACTGTAAACTGTACGCCGATCTGTGTGCCGGAAGAGTGTGTAGTAAGTGTCCCTGAAATCTCTCCCAGACGCACAGCCTCTCATCGGTTCCGATGCTTATTACGTAGGACACGGAGCATGTGATAGCTGCTACAGCGCCGTCATGGGCCTGTATACTGTACATGCATGTTCCTGTGTGGACAAAAAACAATTAGAAAACTCAAACTCTAACAGATAGTCATGCTTGCACACTTTTAATACAACACGTACCTGTCAGGAGATCCCAAACGCATAGTAGTCCATCTTGAGATCCACTGCCAGATGTCATCGGACTCATCCTGTCGATAAACAGACAGGATATGGGCCCGCAGTGTCCATGAAGCGTGTATAATGGCAACTGATCCTCTAACCTAAGGCATAAGGAAAAATTAGGTAACATTTACTGCAATTCAAGGTCTCAGAGAAAATGTTGACACTCACCTATACACTTTCAGAGTGTGATCTTGACTACCAGTCAACACGCGACCACCCTCGCTGTCGAGCACAGTTATCGCTTGTTGGTGTGCTCGGTGAGAACTAATTTTTATGCAACGAAGGTCTTCTTCGGATTGCATGATGTTATTTATATCCATAGGCGAGCCAGCACTTCCCGTTCTAACGTGGGCTATAAAAAGAAGACTGTGTGAAGAAGGACAGATGAGCAATGCTAAACACATTTGTAAACAAACTTACTTCTTCTGTACGAAGTGAAACCCCAATCGATTTGCTGGCCTTCACTGTAGCTTTCCAGCTGCAGGAAGTCTATGGAGCCGTTCAGCTTGGCTGCCACAACTCTGCTACCTACAAACTTCACCGCCGATATCCCAAATCCTGATCCATCGTCGAACAAGCACTGAAACGTATCGTTCATTGCTTTCCTTTTTTAAACCTTCCGAATATTTTGTCTTGTATTGCTCTCGATCCTCCTCGGACGCTAACAACATCAAGACCAATTTCAAATCACTACTTACTTTGAACCTACCCGTAGTACCTTCCCAGAACTCTAAGCTTCCATTGGCGCAACCCACAACTATCAGGTTCTCCTGGTAATCCATACACCAGATAGCGGACACTTGAGCGTATTGAACAGTTTTATCCGTGCTCAGCGAAGACGCACTATCCACCAAGCCAGACCTGTTCAATCTCCCACTGGGCATGCACAATTGTTCGGCGCTCTCCGACTTCCGCAATTCGTCTATCGATTTATTGTGTTCCTCGAACAAATATTTATACTGGTCTCCAAAATCAAATCCTTGTTCATAGTTCTGTTGTGCCGGGGCAGTATATTTCATCGAAGAGAATTTGATGTTAATCGCTGACTTTAAATCAGGAATATCGTAAGCATTGTCCAAACTTCTTCGCAAATGTGTCCTCTTTTCCACGTTTGATTCGTTCGCCTGATACTCGTACTCGAACGTGTTTCCCATCGAGTGTCTTTTACCGATGCTGTCCGAAGGTCCTTTTTGCGCGTTGCCTAATCCAGGAGATGATTTCCTATAGTTCACTGCCGAGTACAGACCGAACGAATTAGTACTTTCCATTTCTCCTCTCGAAGGAGGTGAACCGCTCTCGTAATCTGACATTAGTTCGTCCACGTCTGTTGTTGCTTGGCTTAAGTTTTTCTTCGGATTGCTGAAAAATTGTCTCCTGTTTACGTGAGCCAACTGTTCACCGGAAGTCGCATCCCAAACTCGTATGTGCCCAGCTAGACATGTACTAGCGATGGTGTTGCTGTCTGTGGCAATGCACTCGACTTCTTGCGTGTGTCCTTCGAGGACCAATGGCAACGCCTCCAGTACTAACTGCGTCGAGGAATCGTGGGCTTTCTCTGGCTGATGCCAGCTAGCTCTCCATTCGGCGTAATTTCTTGAACAGATACATCTGTAGAGTACCACCATAGTGTATGCAACGACGATCACGCTGATAAGACAAAGTACTGCGGCCAAAAAGATCTCCATGGGGCTCGAAGGAATGAACGGCGCGTCCGCGTTGAAACCTCTGCCCTCGGATCTGCTTGGCAACTCCATATCTGCAACATTTTCAACATTTATATAATTTCTAAACATTATTTATTATGATTATAATGGGTGTACATACCAGAGAAGTCTAAAGGATCAAGAGCAGCGGTAGCAAGGCTATGCCATTGAAATTGTTGCACGTCGTTCGGATTGCTGATTTGTTTAACCAACTGCGGACTCACAGCGTGAGATAATTTCACCGTTGGTAGTATAGTTATTCGTCCGCCGGCAGCAGAAATGTTGTACATAGAAAGAACCGACGACCAATGATAAAGCGATAAACGATTCCACGGTGGGAAGTCAACTGGCTTCAGTTTGTTTAATTCTTCGGTAACGTTTTTAGTTAGATCATCCTGTGGCAACATAAAAAGAGTTATTCGAATATTAATTAACTGTACATATAAATTGTTGCGTTACCTGTCTATTTAAATGGTCCGGGGCAACGGTGGCAGAGAGCATCGACAATGGTTTCATCGTATTTAATTCGACGTAGTTGTTCAACGACTGAGGCCTGTCCAAGGTGTACCCATCGATCTCGGACTCCGATTTCAACGTGTCGCTTAGATGTATAACGTGCTCGACGATGCCTGAGTTGTACACGATCATGCTGATCCACACGACCATCCACACCATAAAGGCACGTTGAAATATTCTCGTCCTCGCCCAGAAATGAACTATACGCAAGCGTTTTGGAATTTTGCCCAGCGTGTGAGTGTTCTGCGTGTTTGGGGCTATCACGTTCGTCGGCCCGTTGGACAGGCCGTTCAATCTCGGATGCGACTTCGATCGGAAAATGTTCGGCTTTCTGTTCGTTATGGTCGTGGTGAACTGTTGCTTACGCGTCGTTGGTATATGCGGCATGTGGAACTTGGACGTTTCGCTGGAGAGCTCTGTACGTCTGATGTCGATCGCAAGGATCGTCGAGAAGAAAACCATTTGTAGAAAGAAGTCGTTGACCAAACCGACGATCGCGAATATGCAAAACTCTTGTATAGCTGGCACGAACGTGAACAAACCAATCGTCAGTATAGTCACCTCTGTGAGCAGGTTCTTAGTAATGGACCAACCCTCTTTGGACAGAGCCTGGGCAACTCGGATTTTCACATCCAGGTGCGCCGGAGTGCTCACTACACTTTTCGTTAATACCAACACATTTTCCAACCCTACGATAATCACCAGATATGGAAACACTTCCTTTCCGCTTAAACTTAACGTTAAGCCAAAAAAAAAGCATACACCCACAGTCATGGACAGCGAACCTATCACTGTCACAGTCGCGCTAAATGCTATCCCAATCTTCGACTTAATCAGTTCTATCTTCCTCACGGAGAAGTAAACGTAAAAGAACAGAGCATTGAAAGTCATCATTAACGGGAAAAAGTCACTGTAATTGAACTCTCCTGGATAGATGATGTGCAGCGTCTCGTCTGTGGGCACGTACGAGCTGTTATCCCCATCTGCTTGGTGAAGGTGATAGTAACTTTTCAATCTGTGATGCAATCCTTTAATAAATCTGGAAATTAATGGATACAATCTTAGAACTATGAAAAAAAAACACAGTCTAGTCAGGAGTTCTAATTAATTACTCACTCGTGGTCGTATTCCCTTAGGAATATAGTCACTGCGTATTGCAATATCCTCTGTCGAAGACGAATCGGGTATCGTTTGATTCCAGTTTCCTTGAGGTTCATCCCAAACATGATTTCGGCTAAACTAACTTTACCTTTTTGTAGATTCTACAATACAAAAATCATTCTAATTACTATTGATATTACCCTTCGATTGTAGGTGATATATTGTCATCTAAATGTCTGTACCTGATACGAATATATCGTGTTTATCAGATTTGTATCCTGTGCATATAATTCTATGCTTCTCTGCCACAAGTTCGCAGGAGAAAGGACAAGACAGTTGTATTCCGGCAACACCTCCGGCTTTTTACCGTTTCTTTTCTTAACAGCTTCGATGTGTAAACATACTTGGCCAAGTGTTTTTAATCTACCAGATAGGCAAAGGAAAAACAAATTGTAAAGAACCATTAAACATTGCACGAAAGATGAGTAACTTACGTTTCTGGATGCTGATAATTTTGTATAATCTCTAGCAGATTAAAAATTTCATAAAGTGGGCCCCGGAATGCGTCCATCAGCGTCAGCTCTTCCGTCCATGGAATAACCCCAGCCCGCAAAACCACTTGTTGCACATAGAACACAGAGTCCTCCGTATTGTTTTCAGGTACGAATGTATGATTGATTATAGTCCTTGGCGCATTGCCAGGCATCGGCAAATTGACCAAGGGATAGCTGTGCAGAAAATAATCGTTCGTTTGACAATTCATTTGGTTTATTATTCTGCAAATTCAATTCCAAGTCTACTAACCAACATAATAACATTATCGAGATTGCCAATGAAATAACAGCAATGGGATGGGAGGAGCAGACCAGGCCATGGGCGTAGTACAGCCCAGCCACCCTATCTGGCAAACTACGGAACATTTCGTCTCAAGGCTGTCTCATCTCATAGCATGTAGACACGCATATTGTTCGCGATTCATCTACGAACAGTCCACCGATCTCTGTACGCCGACCCTAGAGTCGTTCGCTCCTGTGGAACAACTGGTATGAATTAGAGCTGGCGCCTCTACCAGAGTATATGAGGTACCCGGGTACTCATGAGATCTCAGAGCTGGCTACTAGAACTAGTACTAGAACTAGTAGTAGAAGTTGACGAGGTTCAAGCTGAAATGTTGAAGAATAAGGGAAAATTATAGAGAAAGCAACATAAACAATTATTAACCTTGAGAAACTATGTTGTAGCCCACTATCTCATGAGAGTACCCGGGTATATCTGACTGTGGATTTTATGCATTTATGACAAAAATGGGCAGGTAGGATCATTAAAAGAAAAATACAATTTTTATTTGGCTCCTGTATTCTGCAATCAATGTGAACAGTTTTTATTTTGAATAAAGATAAGCAGCCTACTCATAAGTCACAGCTCTAGTATGAATCGATCGAGATGGAATACCGGTCAAAGACGATTCCGATTGTATCCGATAAACCAAAACGCATGCTGCTCGGAACGTACGAGACGCTGGTCGCACGTAAGACTAAACAAATCGCTATTTGGAAACAGAGAAGGTAGAGAACTACAGAGAGCATGGTGTAACGTCCACATGTTCTTCGCGTAGTTATCGATGGCGTTACGCAACTGACACATCGTTCGGTCCAGTATTTTCTGTTAGAATAAACGGAACGATTCGGCGACGCGCCGCGACGTAATACGTGAATAAATGACGCAACAACGACAATAAAAGGAGTACTCGACGCGATACGGTGTGCAACGGGGAAACACGGCGCGCTAAATGAATAGATCGAAACTTACGTGTGCGCGGTGCACTATATAATTATATCGTTCTTCGGGTGCAGGTTTAATCCTGCTTTTACATCGTGTTGCCACGGGACACGTCAGTGACCGACGATTCTCCTCGGGTTGACACCACCACTGTTAAATAAGCATCGTCACGGTTCTTGTCACACTGTCTTGCGGGAGATCAGCTATATCACTACGATCTCGAAGACACGATTGAACAAAATCATTCACTGCAACACTCGCGATCGTAGAAACGAGGAGGCGGACCTGGTGCACCATGAAACGTGGTCGTGAACTAGTTAGACGCGGAGTTGCGCGAGCCGTTTTCGAGGTTAGGTTCAACCTCTCGTCGCGCACATTCACGCGTAGATAACAGTGGGAATTGATCTGACGATGAACGACAACCGTGAAACACACACCGATCACTCACACGTGCTCCCGGCCGCGCGTCATTCTTCGAGCCAGGCAACTAACTACATATACACTAGTTATTATACATAGCTCTCTTCGAGCAACAGAGAAAACATGAAACAGACTGACTGGTTCTCGGACAGCGCACGCCAGCAATCGAACGACCGGCTTAAATTCCCCGAGTGCACTGGCCGGTTTCAATTTAACTCGCGCGACACTACGCGCGGTGCTAATTTATTTTTAAACGATCCGATCGAGCCCCCAGCCCCCGGCCAATCGCCACCTGACTTTAATGTCATGCGACCCCTTCTTCTTACGCTTTTCACGTGGCTGTCGATTTTTTTTCTCCAACGTTTCGCTCGCTTTCTTCGTGTTTACTCCCCGCCCCTCCCACTAACGAATTCAAATCGACCACCGAAATCCCGCGCATCTCGGCCACAGCGGCATTTCGGGATCAACGTTACGTCATCGCTTATCGGATATCGAACGAGATCGAGATCGGCGAACTTCGATAAATCTACGCGGAAAGCGAAGTTACATATCTTTATTTTTTTTTTACGTCGCCAATTGCAAATACGATAAAAACACGCGTGAAACCCAGTATGCGTTTTTGTGTATGATTTTTTCTGATGATCGAGATTTAGTGTTTGAGAATTTTTAAATTGCAATAGAAAAACTTGTTCGTGCCGTGTGTCCAGTGCAGTGCTACGGGCCAGCCCGGTCTAGGACGTTGAATCGAAGTTGAAAGTTCATCGTCTTTTTACCGAGAAACTATTAATCGGTTCTTTTCGAAGCCTTCAGAATATCTTATCTCGTGTTCGAAAATAAGTGTTAATTTCTTCATTGATGAATATTCAGCAGGAACGAGTATAATATATATGTTTGATATATTACCTCATCTGAAATTAGGTAATTAGGAAGCATTTAATTGTGAACAATGCTCGAGATAACGTTTTCTTTCTGGTGCGAACCAGGATCGAGAAATCGTTTTTTTTAATATATCGAATCTTACCCTTTTTTAACGCGTGCCGGAAAAACCGCATTTATTCTTTGTGTTTAGCTTCTGTACACTGATTATTATGCGTCTTGCATGGCAATTTGCATCTCATTCTCGCGATGCAAATTTCGCGTGCGCCGAAATTTAATCTCACGACTAATTGATATTAAACATGTGCATAAATGTACGTCGAAGGTCAAAGAAGAATAGTGACGTCATAGGCCGTAATAGATACATATACATACAAATAATTTCAATTTGATTCAGAGGTTTCCTGTTTTTTTGACGATGTCGTTCAGGCATGTAAACATTATGTAATCGAACAAGAACGAAATTTAACTTATCTAAAAATTTATTTATATAGATATTTCAGAAGTATTTACCCATTCTTTTTCAACTTCCTTCTTAAACATTTCAAGCTGTTCAAGTGTATTAACGGTCTAATACGATTATCAAGACAATTTGACGCCAGCGAGAACGAATGGAATAAAGATGAAAAGAAATAAAGAGGCGCACGGATGATCAAATTAGAAGCTAATTAACGCGGGAAAAGCCATTGTCGTAGGCAGTGGTCCATGGAATGTTCAATTACAGCGCAGATATTTTATTCGAACCATTTGCAACGCTTCCTTTCGAATAAAAATTTACATTTTTCACACTGATAAATTTATCACACTTATTGGGAAATTTCCTGGCTATCAGTTTGCGAAAAATATGATACCAGAAACTATCTTGTGTTATTGCTGACATATGCGTGTTTTAATTTTGTATTACATATCGTGTTTGGAAAAACATTGAATATTTATGTAAACAATCATGTGACCGTCAACACCGTTATGAAAAATATGTTGTGTATGGTTCGGTAATAGTTCTCTCGTAACAGATCAGAACCGTTTGGGATAGATAGTCAATGCTGACACAGCTCGTTCCTATATGTTTCGAGAATTTTTCCTGTCCTAGTTCTGCGCGTTATCGATTGACATTTCCTGTAATTGACTCGAAAACCGTGACCTTGCGTGGAATTGTCTCGTTCAAGCCAAATCAAACGCGAGCGAAACTATACCGGAGACTGCCTCGATTATGCGTGTTGACTCGTCTGAGACTTATGCATGAGATCCGAGCCGGCCATGCGGTTATTTCTGTTGGTCTACCCACACAGAAACTCAATTCAACCACTCTTCAAAACGAAGATTCTTTAAATTTCCCTATGAATGGGGACGAGAACTATCAATCTTTCTGTATTTACCATTTTTGCCATGAGTTTCGACGATTTTTAGAATAGCTCTCGACTGGATTTTAATACTAATTCCTCTTCCCAATCTGCGAAATTCCTGCATGCAAAATTAGACTTTATCCGTTCGAGAGAAGAATGAGTAGACAACAAACTGTTCAGAAATTCGAAGAACGTAGAAACACTGTTTTTGCATATTCGACATTTTTAAAAATTTTCCCAAAATTTTCATTAAACATTTTTTATTGAAGTCCGACGAATCTTGCTTTTATTCACGAGCTGGACAGATTGTAACGGAAACGATTTTTCTAGATCGGTAGGATGGTCCAGCATCTCTTTCTTTGACGAAGTGGAAAATTTCTAATTGCCACAGCCCATGAGAGCGAACCTAATCGAAGGAACTTATGTGTGAAGGTTATCGGCCACTCCCTGGGAAGTGGAACCGCAGATACGGTTTCCGTGTGTGACGCGTGTATACTTCGTCTATATTTCTTTACCCTTAAACCCTTTACCCACTAAACCTACCGAGCACTAAAAGCGATTAACATGTTTCAGCTTACAAAAATGACAAGACTCTATTTATTTAGAGTTTGTGCAATTTTTATCACAATATGTACTTGGATAATTTAAATGATTGTAAGATGAAAAATATAAAACCGGTCATTTGACCGGCAGTGGTAGGTTTAGCGTTAATTACTCGCATTGTAGTACTTACGAAAGGAGTTATTTTATTGAATAAAAAATTATTTATGTTGGAGTCGTATAAAGCTCCATGTAACCAGTTATGTAGAAAAGGGAGTGCGAGTTCAACTTTCGTTCGGAAATTGAAAGTGATGAACGCACCTTCAGTCGATCTAATTTTTTTCATAAAATTTTTTTATTTCACACTTTTTAAGGTTTTAGGGGAACGAGCAGAATTTGTAGAACACCGTAGGATGTTTTTTTCGGTCTTATTGATTATTTGCAATAAAAACCGCAAAGAATGAAAAAATGCAAAATTTGTTTTCAAGGGACCAATCGGGAGACATACCCTACAAGATACAAAAAGGTTTCGTTCCGATTGGCCCATCCATCTCGGCATAATCGTTAAACATACATAGAAAAAAAGGCACATACAGATCGAATTGAGTAACCTCCTCCTTTTTCGAAGTCGGTTAAAAAGGCGAGCCATCGAATTACTATGATTTAGAGTACCGAGAGGATTCTACTAGTACTGCTATACTTCCGACGCCTGCAGCGCGAATATTTACAGCCTCTTTATTCATTCCTTCCTCCCGTAATCGTTTCACACGACGTTTCTATCGCAACTTCAACTGCATGTGTCGCTCTCATGAATATTTAATACTGATTTTAATGACTGCGCGAACTCCTTTCGATTTCCATCTTGTCGCACATGCCGGCCAAAAATCCCCGGTTTCTTTCAAGCTAATTTCAAAATAGATTTCACTCACCTGTGTGAAAAATTATGCTGGCGAAAGTCTCTAAAAATATCCTTTGGGTTCCAACGGTTCTCCAAGATTGCATCCAATTTTACCAACTATTTCTATCATGTATTTCATTGTTCCATTTCATCATTTGTCCAAACAATTTCTCCGCTCACGCAAAACGTACATATTGAATTCCTGCGATTCCGGCTGTTTTCATAGTGGAAACAATACTTCGCGCGCGTCCGGTACCAGGAATCGGTGGTCATCGAATGACGAAACGCGAACAAACGTTTTCGAACAGCCAACAAAGCCGTCGCTTATTAATATTTCCCGTTAAAAGCCACACACATGTCTGTCATGCATTAGCGACTCTTTCGTGTGACTAAAAATCTTCCTCCAGTAAAAATCCATATACGCTCTTCGAAAAAAAGCAAACATGGCGACTGCCATAAGCTGACTCAGCTTTGGAGATATAGATTCAAGTCTTGTTACTGTCTCCGATCGTTTATGTAACGCTACGACACACCAAAAAAGATGTTGCGTGGGCAATCTGCGAGTCTAAGCACTATTACGATTATTGCAAATGAGTATTATCGATGATTCTATTTATGCCTGGAGATATGTATATATGTTGTAAAAAGGATTCGCGAACTGAACGTTCATCTTAGACTCCTTTGAGTTTGCTCCAATTTTCGCGTGGTTGTTAGCATGCGAAAAATTCTGAAAAAATTCACTGGTATACTTTTGAACTGAGTGGTTTAACACTTTATGATTAAAATGTTCGGAAAAAGTTAAGCAGGTATCATATTTGCAATTGTTTCGCGGTAGTGTGGCGGAAGTCGATCGTCGATTGTTAATTCAGTGAATTATTAGCTTCTAACAAGCTTTAGAAGACTACTAGTTTATCGGAATAAGAATGTAACTATTAAGCTTCAAGGTTCACAATTAACGAAGATCCTCAGATAACCTCCGACCCCCGAAAAGTAGGAAAATTTCAATATTTGAATCATTTCAACACTCCGGAACCACGAAACGATCTACTTTCTATGCTATAAGCTCCCGAACATGAAACAAAATATCAAACACGAACATGAAGAAAAATCAACTAAAAGTTGATTTTCTTCGCAGTCGCTTTCAACGAGCAACAAAACGAAATTCTGTCGAATTCTACAATTAAAGTTTACGTTTCATGAGGCTTCGTAGACGATTGTAGAATAGAACTATGTAAAAATGAATAGTATTTCATCGTGTGTCTTCGCTCGTGCTTCTCTAAAAGCTAGATCTTGCTGTGATTTGTCGCAGCGCGCGTCTGCCGACGTGTTTTCATCGTGTCGGCGTTTGAAGTCGGATTAACTTCGCATTGTCAGACAGTGTCTATCTCGTCCAGCCCATTATCCCGCTGATTGACGTATCTAATTGCATCAATTGCGTAATAAATGGAAATTAGGCTGCTGTGAAATGGTCAATGCCGGGCTGGGGTCAAGCGTCTGCCTGGGCGACGACGTCACGGAAACGCACGTGTCATAACTCTTTTATTAATATTCTGCTTTTCTTTGCTTACCCATTCCCGTTTCAATTTTCACAAACCTTCGAACAAGCTTCGCGCCATCAAGCAAAATTCATTTCATCCTAATTTTTTTGCTAATCTCGCGCAAAAACTTGCTGGGAAATTAAAATGTTCCATAGCCAACGGGGTTTTGCGATTTTGTTGCGTGCAAGTACGCAAAACTAGTTGCACGCATACATCAAACTAGTTCTAAGCTGTTTCATTATAATTGTTGGCGAACTGTACCAAGATACAGTGATTTAATACAAGTGCATAGCACACTTGATACCGCACTCGAAGATAATCTTCCTTATAGCGGTGCAGCTACTACTTTTTAAAGAACTCAAGATGAAATAAAATCAACCAAGAAGATGTCTCATCCCTTTCAATCATTATTTAAACACATTCAATCGTTCATACCGTTATAAAATTAATATTGTTGAGTTCGGGAGAGTCTGAAGAATTTCCTGCGTGAAAATCGTAGCTTTCATAGTTGAAGAGAAATAAATTGGATTCTCTTCTTCGAGATTGATTAATTAAACGATTTTTGAAAAATTGAAGCTGACGGAGGAAATCGATTTTCAGATTCACGGTCGCTGTAGTTTTGTCAAGTATTATAGATTCGCATACGTCATTAATTCGTTAATAATAATGATTATATGAGCGTAGAGACTTTTTCGGGAAGGAGTTTATCGAGCGCGAGAAACCGTGATTTACGTAAACGACGATTCTCCCCGTTCTGAATAAATGCTGGCAAACAGTGTCCGCTTTGAATTGGAAATAATAAACGAGTTGAATGTTGAAATCATTTTCGTTTGTATCTATCAGGAATATTGTACGAGGAGCCCGCAAATAATTTATTTGACGTGCGCCGCGTCGCGTCGGTTATCAATTCTTTTATTTATCC
This sequence comes from Lasioglossum calceatum, assembly GCA_963966675.1. Classification (NCBI taxonomy): domain Eukaryota; kingdom Metazoa; phylum Arthropoda; class Insecta; order Hymenoptera; family Halictidae; genus Lasioglossum; species Lasioglossum calceatum. Next base: position 3,052,341 of record OZ016548.1, read on the forward strand.
GCGTTCAAAGTTTACTGTTTACTGTTGTGTAAGCGTAACGTCGGTGTAATACTCTTTTTTATATATTTTCATTCGGGACGTTTCATCGAAGAATTTTTTGAAACCTGAAAACTCGTTCGCTAAGAACACGATTATTTCAGAATCACACTTTATATTTTCAAACATAATTACTATTGATAATAATAATTCATTTGCAATTGTACAATGCACGAGAGCATCATCCTTCGAAAAGACAGTAAATATTTTTGCGAATAAACCACCTGATTTCCATGAAAAACAAGTTTGCGTTCCTCGTGTCCTTTGTAAAGGAAATTCGTTTTTTTCTTCTTTTTTGTCTGCGGACAGCACATTAACATTTATTTGATAAAAACGTAGATACGTCTGGCTAGACTGCGGATGTTCGTGCAATTTTCAAATTTTGTAGACAAATTTTAAAAAGATCATCCTTTCATGTATACATACGCAGCGTATTAAAAAAACTAATTCAGTGGAAATTGTTTTTATCCTACCGAAATTAAATATTTAAATATTCCCAGAATTTTTGTATTTCAAGTACAAAAGAATCTATTCTACCGCAAGAAATTCATATTTTCCTGCGTAATCTTCGACCCTTCGTGACCCACAGGTATACGCGTGTACTGTTGCAGCACAATTACATGTTCAGCCATTGATTTTGCAATCGAAAAACCTTGACCGTTCAAGATCATCGGTGATCTATCGTTATTATGCACAATTTGATAATATTAACTTACAGGGACGGTCAATGTTGCGTCGTTGATAACGCAGTTCCGATAAATAAAATGACCATTCGATAAACCAAACCACGAACTACATATCAGTTAAAATACACAGAGTGGTCGCTCGAATAGTTCGGTCACCGACGAGATAGCCTTACGGGAGTTGGTGAACACCGAATATTTCGGTGTTCTCTTACGCCCTCTTGGATGTATTCTGGCTGGAGTAAGAAATAGAAGGCCATCGACGTGACTTCGTCGGTGCAGAAGGCCACTGAGGAGATTCTCGTCGGTAAGAAAGCAAATCGTCACAGAACCATATTAGTTACCATTTACCATCTGCAATTTCAGACGATGTTTTAATGTTGGTTTTTAAGGTTTACAATGAAATAAATGAAATATTGACGCATAATTTTAGAAAAATAAACAATTCCTACTTCAAATTTTATACGAGATGACTCTATTTGTAATTTCAAAATATTTCATAAACGAGAATTATTACCTCACATTTTTTTATACATGAATATGTTCCAAGAATCGATCTGTGGGAGCAGAAATACGTTGAAAAGACTTTACTGTAAAAGATTAGATGGCAAGGTGGTCAAGGGAGTGCTTGTCCACATCGTTGGTAAAAGGAATTATTATGTACAAACATTAAACAGCTAGAATTAATAAATGCATCATAGTGTTCATACTTTTAGTATTCATATTTTTCAATACTTCCTTTGTCTACCCTTGGCCCAGCTTCAACGAACCTGTCCTTCAACTGTTCGTCGAACGAATACCATCAATTATTACCTCTAATATGCTGATTGGAATTTCCATTACAATTTTCGGTATTGAGTCTTCTTCAAATTTACATTTCTTGATTAAAATTGGTATTCCTCCGATCGGAGGTCCCTCAGGGGCTCACTCACGGATGGGGCCGTGAGTGAGTACGGGGAGTAGCGTCCCCGGGGCAACCCGAATCGCCTATAGGCCGCAATCATAATTCTCATGTGCAGAATTATAATTGCTCTTGTGAGCTGATTGTATTCGCACTCGTGTGCGGGGTTACAATTGCTCTCATGAGCTGGTTCTCTTCTTGTTTTCGCACTCATGTGCAGAATTGTAATTGCTCTTGTGAGCTGATTGTATTCGCACTCGTGTGCGGGGTTACAATTGCTCTCATGAGCTGGTCCTCATGTCGTTTTCGCACTCATGTGCAGAATTGTAATCGCACTCGTGTGCGGGGTTACAATTGCTCTCATGAGCTGCTTCTCTTGTCGTTTTCGCACTCATGTGTAGACTTAAAGTAGCTCTTGTGAGCTGATTGTATTCGCACTCGTGTGCGGGGTTACAATTGCTCTGATGAGCTGGTTCTCTCCTTGTTTTCGCACTTATGTGCGGGTTTATATTTGGTCTTGTGAGCTAGTTACATTCGCACTCGTGTGCGTTATTTAATTCTGTATTCAACTGCATTGTTTCTAAATACGATTAGTCTGTTCCAGCTAGATTACAACAGTCGGATGCTAACGAAGACGACACATCGAATGGAGACGACACACCAACGAAGAGGAAGAAGGCTACAGTGTATTTTTAAGTTAGTTATATTTCGTCTGCATATTAAGATTGTATATCTTCGTTGTAAATATGTCGAGTAATTATTGCCGTAACTTCACTTTGCTCGTTTTCTTGATTCCGACACAGCCTTCTGCTGTGCCGGATCTTGCTCGTATGTAGTTTGTACCAGACCGGTTGGTACAGGAGTTCGCGGTAGATATTATTAATGGGGGGAAGGCTTTGAGAGATGTGGCTCGCTCATGTAAAACCTCTCTACTGTAAATTTATTCCACTCATGTCCGTCTCTGGCGGCAGGTGGTTGGGAGAAATGGGTATTGCAGCTTGAGTTCCTCTCAGCCATTGTTCGCGTCACCCTAGCACCAGAGCCTTCTGCTCTGGTTTGCTTTAGTTTTTATCTTTGAAAGAATCAGAGCCTTCTGCCTGATTCGTATTTTGCTTCCCGTGAATTGGAGACTTCTTCTCCGATTCACACCTTTTTCTCCGCGATAATTACTCGACATACTTGCGTAATTTAGTATAAGTCCGTCGTTGTAAGAAAGGGAGCCAGAAGGAATATTGCATTCGTTCTGACTCCCTTTCGGGTCTCTTGTGCAGCAACCTCCTCGTGGTGAGACTCGGGCAATCGGTATTATCCTCTATTTGTAAGAACTACGAGTGTCTTATGAATAGAGGATAATATCGAGCTAATAGCCGCACATTGCACATTTACAAATTTTCGATAAGACTGTGTAATATTATTTAAGACTTGCAAACTGTAAAAACATATTTCATTAAATTGTATACAAATTTACTTTCAGGTAGCTTGCAGTCGGCCAAGGGTACATCAATGCTTTCTTCGTTTACCCTTGGCCCATCTCCAGTTCGTTGTTCCGAAGTACTTATTCAGTCAGTGAACACGACAATAGTTATTTCTGTATTTCTAATTGTTCACTGCGGAACTTTTACAAGTCCCTCTTTTAAAAATTTTCACATCTTGTTTGAAATTGGTATTCCTCCGATCGGAGGTCCCTCAGGGGCTCACTCACGGATGGCGCCGTGAGTGAGTACGGGGAGTAGCGTCCCTGGGGCTACCCGAATCGCCTATAGGTCGCAATTATAATTCTCATGTGCAGAATTACAATTGCTCTCGTGAGCTGACTGTATTCGCACTCGTGTGCGTGGTTACAATTGCTCCCATGAGCTGATTCTCTGGTTGTTTTCGCTTCTAAAAATTTTCTCATCTCGTTTGAAATTGGTATTCCTCCGATCGGAGATCCCTCAGGGGCTCACTCACGGATGGGGCCGTGAGTGAGTACGGGGAGTAGCGTCCCCGGGGCTACCCGAATCGCCTATAGGCCGCAATTATAATTCTCATGTGCAGAATTATAACTGCTCTTGTGAGCTGATTGTAATCGCACTCGTGTGCGGGTTTACAATTGCTCTCATGAGCTGGTTCTTCTCTTCGTGTTTTCGCACTCATGTGGAGAATTGTAGTTGCTCTTGTGAGTCGATTGTAATCGCACTCGTGTGCGGGGTTACAATTGCTCTCATGAGCTGGTTTCTCTTCTTGTTTTCGCACTCATGTGTAGAATTTATAAATGCTCTCGTGAACTGATTGTATTCGCACTCGTGTGCGCGTTTATGTATTGTTATGTCTAACTATAATTAGTCTGTTTTAGCTAGAATACAACAAGAAGAGGACATACGAAGAAGAGGACACACCATGAAGAGGACACTCCACGAAGAAGACACTCCACGAAGAGGACATACGAAGAAGAGGACACTCCACGAAGAGGACACACCAAGCTAAGGACACACCAAGATGAGGACAAATCAAGAAGACTGTGGCATATTCATAAGTTAGTTTTATTTGCCGAGCAATTATTGTCTTACCGTCACCCCCGATCCAGGGCCTTCTGCTCAGGCTCATGTGTTTTCTTTGCGAATCAAAGCCTTCTGCTTTGATTCTTCCCTCTTTTGCGATTTAGTCTTTTGGTCCACAATAATTGCTCGGCTTGCGTGCGTTAGTTATTAAGATTGTATATCGTCTCTGTAAATATGGTTTGTCGAGTAATTATTGCCGTAACTTCACCGTGCTCATTTTCTTGATTCCGACACAGCCTTCCGCTGTGTCGGACCTTGCTTGTATGTACCAGACCGGTTGGAGTCGGTATTCGGCGTCGATTCATTGAGAGGGATGGTTCATTGAGACCTGTTCACTCGTGTAGCCATGCTACAGTGTCCTCTCTATTCGTCATTCTACCCGCGTTCACCTCAACTTTTGTTGTTTGGTGACAGGTAGTTGGTGGAGAAATGGGATATCGTTTGAACACTTCTCATGTCCATTTCTCTTGGTGAGGACACGTCGGGTATCAGCTCTGGCCGGTACTGGGCAGCAAGCATTGTACGCGCCGCGTCCCCTTCGAACCAGAGCCTTCAGCTCTGGATCGCTCTTCTTGTTTCTCACTTTGAAAGAATCAGAGCCTTCTGCCTGATTCGCCTTTGGCCCCCCGTGGGTCGGAGACTTCTTCTCCGATTCACACCTTTTGCTCCGCGATAATTACTCGACATACTTGCGTAATTTAGTATAAGTCCGTCGTTGTAAGAAAGGGAGCCAGAAGGAATATTGCATTCGTTCTGACTCCCTTTCGGGTCTCTTGTGCAGCAACCTCCTCGTGGTGAGACTCGGGCAATCGGTATTATCCCCTATTTGTAAGAACTTCTAGTGTCTTATGAATAGAGGATAATATCGAGCTAATAGCTGCACATTTGATAAATATGTTGATTTTCAATAAATTCTATCCCTATACCTATTGTCTTCCATAACATTTTGCAATTTCACCTTCCTTCAGAACAAAATGTATGTATTATTCAAGCTGGTTCACCCCGGGCGTGAACACTGTCATATATTCTCTGGTTCTATTTAGGTAAAGAGTGCGGAACCTCCGACACTGTCCGACACCGACGAGATAGTATCTCGAAGTCGGTAACACAGATCGCTAAAGATCGTGTAGAGATCATGTAGGTTCTGATTCAGGCTAAGGAGAATCTAAAAATTAGATTAGGGGGCAGCATTGTACCGGGTCTCTGCCGTACTGCCGTACACAGTACACCGAGTACACGTGTTGCTCGACCCGTCACGTGACCCGCCCAAAATATTTAATGGCTGCCAACTCATCAATATGTTGACGGTTCTTTCTTAACATTCGTTTTATTCACGCAAGTGTCATTTGAAATTGTTGAACGTTATCACGCGAAAGATCGTCCAAACATGCGGAGCGTTTTATTATTGTTCTTTACACTGCTTTCGTACGCACACTCGATCAGGTTCTTTTTAGAGCCCAACTCGATGAAATGTTTGAAAGAGGAGACGCAGGCTCATGTTCTGGTTGCCGGTGAATACGAGGTCTCCGAAACGCCGGGCGTTAAAACCGAGTACATCGTAAGTTTTTCAAAATGTATTAATTGCGTCGAACATTTCTGCTGCATTGAGGTTATGTTTGATTAACCTCACTTTCTTCATGTCATCTTGTGCTTTTCTCAATTTATCTGCATTTCACATTTCGCATTGTTAGTCTCGTTTCTCAAAGTTGCAGGTTTCATATCGATACTTATATTTTCTTTCCTTGGTAGGTTCGTGACTCGAAGTCCGAAGTTCTCAGCAAAAATGATAACATACTGCACGGAAAGATGCTGAAATTCTCGTTCGTGTTGGAGACGTATGACAAGTTCGAGATCTGCTTCATGGCACACGCGGTGCAGCCGTCTTATGCAGGCAGTATATATGACATAGTTTAACAATCATGCGTGTCGTTATATTTCTTCTCTGTAATTCTAACAAGCGAAATCTTCCAGATTTGAAGAACGTCAAACAAGAGGTCCACCTAATTACAAAGCGTGGCATCGAAGCGAAGAGCTACGAAGCTGTAAGTTCATTTGTCGAATGTTTTTTCTCATAGACATCTTTTTTTCGTTTATTTCTCTATCGTTTGATCATTCTCATTCTGCGCATTCAGTTTGCTATCGATGCTTCACCTGGAGGAACCTATTTTGTGTGTAATAACTAGACTGCTGTTTCTTTACGCATTTATGAAGAAATTGTGATTCCTGCTTCTCACAATCAATACAAATAAGTTTCCAATAGGAGAAGCTCGAACGGAACATATTTATTAAACGATCAACAGGAATTGGCAATCCGTTGTGTACTTATACGGGTGAAATCTATTTTAGATTGTCAATTCGTGATTTATTTAATTGACCATGGAAAAAACAATCTCATGATATTTAATCTTTTTTTTTTATATATGACTTGTATGGGCGCACAGATGGTAATGTAGAGAAATTGGTTGACGTAGCTTTTAACAGCATGGGTTTTAGTATGATTTGATTTGTCAGGGTATTTCACAAGTTCAACGAGAAATACCCGAGAGATTGAGTGTTTAGAGTAGCATTTTACTCACGTTCTTGCCACCTGCCGTAGATTGTCTCCTATTTAATCTACAATGTCGAGAGAAGATTGATTGAGTTTCCAGTACTTCTTTGTTTCCCAATTAATCGAGTACAGTACTACTTCTAATCATGTGTGAAGTGTATAATATTCGTTGTTCTTTGTAGTTCTTAAGTACTGACAATGATTTGACAAACTAAAGATTTGTTTTAATCTATATTCCGAACGTACGAACGTTCGCGAAATTATTAAACAATCGTTTCAATTTAAATAGATAAGCGAAGCTGCTAAGCTGAAACCTTCCGAGGTAGAACTGAAACGTCTGGAAGATTTGTCCGAAGCAATCGTTCAAGACTTTGCTCGAATGAGGCAAAACGAGGAAGAAATGAGAGACACCAATGGTGAGAAATAAAACGTGTATCATAATACACAATACAGATCGAATTCTAATTAATTCTATTTTTATATTTCCAGAAGCTACAAACTCTCGAGTACTTCACTTTAGTATATTCTCTACGTTATGGTTGTTCGTACTCTCCACTTGCCAGGTTCTATACCTGAGGCGTTTCTTCAAATTGAAGAAGCTCATCGAATAGGTCAGAGACTTTCAATCTTCCTGCAATTTTTACTGAAAAGTTTAATTTATTCAAATTTTGATAAACGAACAGACAGAAAGTCCTCAAAATTATGTAAAACATTTGTAGACTTATATTTTGTACATTTGATTACAATTTCAATAAAATAATGGATGGAGTGTAATCATTAAGTATGTACTTCAGAAGTGTTGTGAAACTTTTTCTTTCGATCTTACAACACGCGAGATTAAAAACAAATTAGTGTTCCTTAGTTAAAGTAAGATGAATAGGTTGTTGAAGATAATTTAGTTGTATTATTAGACCTTGAATAAAATGCGTCGAAAGTCAAACGGTCATATATCTAATGATTTAAGCGCGTTTATGTCGTGTTCCTTAGTGTTTGTCTTATGAATTCATATAAAATCTATAATCTTTATTACTGGAATAAAAGAAATTTGAAAAACTGTATCCTATCTCGATTGACTTCGTTATTTATGTATGTATATAAATACAAACATGGCGACCGAAACATAACCTACGAGAAACCAATTTATAATAAGAGCGCATCGTCAAGTTTTAACCGGATATACGTTCTGCGAGAAATTGTGTCGTACGTTTTTAAGTGAAAATGACTGAAATAACAGGAACGGTGAACAGTTTTATTAAAAATCGAGACAGAGACTGTCTCGGATGCAGAATCTTTAGCGGTTGCGGTCTTATTGGGTCCGGTTTGTATGTCTCCTACCATACGAAGAAATTTCAGAACATGGGAAAACCTATAATGTATTCTATTGCAAGCGGTAATTGAAACAATTTCATTAAACTCGTACTGTTTGTACACATCGAATTTACGCGATCCATCGAAGTGGGATTTCGATGTAAATCGTACCTACAATTCTAATCAACTTGCAACTACTTACATATATATATTTATATACATATATAATGTTGCACTTTAGTTTATTAAGTAATTATATGTTACAGGATTAATGTTGCTTGGCACCGCTCGAATTTTGGATCTCCCCCCATTTCGCAAACAATTAAACCATGGATGAATTATGATTATTTATACAAAACTGTTTTAATTCTGTTTAATACTCCACGAAATTTGTAATATTATCCTGTTTTACAAATAATCTATATTTTTATAGTCATGTTATTTTATATATACATAGATGTAAAATAGAATGACCAAAAAACCGATGAGAAGTTGGTACATATAAATAGCTAAAAAAGTTGTTGCGAAATGCAGAATGGTTTAATCCTATTTCTAGAATATTCAGTTTAGTAGTAGCATGCGGCTATCTTGTTTGTTGTTTCGCGGCAGTTTATTATTTGTATTTACATTGAACAGTCGCTATTTGCTTACTGGCGACTGAAGGCTTAGAAGACGCCGTAATCCCGCCGTCGCCAAATGCCAAACAATAGCTATCACCCTAATAAACAATTTCCATTCGATGGATTGTTGTCGCGTATGATAAAAAAAAAGAAAAGAAAAGAGCGGCGATTAAAAATTCCATTGGAATGCATCAGACACGAGGTTGCATACTGGCGTCTTGATAAAACCCCTATTGATAAGGATCAGTCGGATAAATTTCGAAACTTTGACGCCAACTATAATGCGCGGCGTCCTCCCGGCGACAAGACAAATCCGTGTTTAGATAACACATATAAACAAGTTGCATACATTGTAATTTTCACTTGAAAAATGCAATGCTTCTCTCGAGGTCTTAATAAAGGGTATCAAAGGTATCTGGGTAATCAATACAAATGTTTGTTTTATTGATACGTTTTATTTCTCCAAATTAGTTTATGTACAATGTACGATTTAGTGTCAGATCTGATCATACATCTTTGCACAACCTCCCGTATCTGTATTATTTATATAATTACGGTTAGACAATAAATTATTGGAAAAATTGGCATTCTCTACGGTAATCACATGGCTTTGCCACTTGTCAATGAGAGTACCGCCTTATCGCACACAATGCAACCTTATCGTCTAGTGATGTCGAACTACAGAGGATAACAAAGATTTCGAAACGCGATAACGAAATTGTATAATCACACAAAAACAATGACGAAACGGCCGAATGTCTTTTGTATGTTCAGGATTACCGCTCCGGAACGATTAATTACTTCCGGCGCTGTAGCCGAGGTTTCAAAAAAGTCCGGGAACTTCGAACACATTCGAATTTATCAATTTTTACTTATAAATGTCGAACGCGTTTCGATAGAATTAACATGTTTCGTCGAGCTTCGTATGTACATTTGACGAAGTATAAATTAATCGATGAAGGATAGATCGATGTAAGTTTCCGCAAATTATCAAGATCTTAAGATCAACATGATCCATGCATTATCAGCTACTGATTGAAAATGATGTAGACTAGAGATTTTGCATCACTGGAACTGGTGATCCTATAAAAGAGACAATCATCAGTACAAAAATATATATCCAAAGATATAAAATCAACACTTACGTATTTCATGTACGACAGGAAAATATCATAGATCATTGTCATAAAATTCGTGTACAGTACTCGGTATCTAAAGGGGATGAAGAAGAAATTGACGCACTGTGTTGGAGGCCAGAAGCAACAATCCACCTGAAAACAACCAAAATGTTTTAGCTTCTTGTGTTTATATACACCTCTACTGATTATAAATTATACGTACTTTCCACGTGTCGTATAGTTTCACTCTCAATTCGTCGTAGATCTCCTCGAGCTTCCTGCTCTCCAACACGCCGAGCCCAATAAAGAATATACCTAGACAGGTGGGACTAGCGATTGACTGGTCCAGACAGGTTTTCTTAACGACTGATACCGCGCATCTGCCGGGTATGACTTTGTCCAGAACCAGGTAGAACCAGTGATGAAAGGGACCTTGGATCAGACCCACGGTCGTCATGTTCTTCGTTCTGACGAAGTCGTGCACGTACGTGTCCGAGTTCGTCAGCTCCTGTTGTCGATCCTCCAATGATAGAAGCACCGTTCGATTTTCCTCTGCCAGACACTTGGTTTTCTTCCAGTGTTCGCTGCGTTGTTGAATCAGGTCTGCTGCAGCCATCATCAGGCCACAGCTTACCGTATTCGTAACCAGCAGGTACTTGTCTAAAAACGAAAAAAAAAGGTATTTACCGATATTTCGAATAAACAAGTAACCATGGAGGCTGTACAAGTTCGAAAATCTATTTACCAAATAACTTTTTCCAAGCGTTCATCTGGACGAGTCAAGTAACAAACTCAATTCGAAAACTCTTGTGTTTCGACCTCCAACACCTTGACCTTCTATCTGGCAAGTTTTCTCGGGTTATTTCAACACAAATTGTCTAAATTTGTCCCGCTTCCTTTACTGCTATATGATCATACGGTTATTCTTAATCTTCTGATGTTTGTGAAGGCGAAATCTTGGGTGAACACGGCCCAGGTGCATACCGTTACGACTAGCTGTAGCGTACAGTCTAATACAGGTAGACGCGGATGCAATCGATCATGGTGCGCTATAAATCTGCGAGTTACTGCAAAAAATTCATAAAATCGCGGCATTTATAGAGAAGAGCGGCTGCAGTCGAACAGATCTAATGCGTTTGCGCAGCTCGCAAGCCCCACTCTATGCACTCGCATTATCTCTTGCGATTTACCTGGCAAAAATGCTAACGGATCAGTGAACTCACACGCTTTGTATACGCGTGTTTGCTTAGAGACAGATATAGCCGTCGCGACTACTAAAATAAGATCTTGTTACGAGGAAATAATGCAAAACACACCTTTGCGAGTTTTCTGTTGTTTATTGGTAGTCAAAATCTTATAGATACACAACACAATGACATAGGTCGCGATTACTTAGTTGCAACAGCCTTCGGTTTTGGTAAACCTTCCCTGAATCCATTCCTGAAAACAAGAGAACAGACATCGTCAGTACATAATGTAATATTGATGATTCGTTAACAGTGTTCGAAACTCACTTGAACTTGCGGCGAACAATCTTCAAGTAGCGCATGCGACCGGTACCAGTGGTCTTCCTCCTTTTGGCTTTCACTGACCAGTTATCTGATCAAAGCAATAACGATATTAGAACACTGAACGTTCAATTTTTATTTGTATAAAACAGTCGCTCCAAAACTCGAATTCAAGAAAAGTATATAAATACAGTATATAAAACACTATTACAATAAATATGGAGCAAGGAGCTAGCAGAGGATTGTGGATGATAGATCTAGGATACATTGGAGCTGCGAAAGATACTAAGAGAGCCAAGCATTGAAATACAATGCATGTTTTATACAGTCCATTAATATCTCCACTCTGATCGATGGTCTCGTAGTTTCTATCGCAACTTCAATGTACTACCCTAGTCTTCAAGCTTGTGTTGCAAAGAGTCGAAGGATGAAAAGCCAAAGGCAAAGGCGACCTTCGCTTCTTAACATTTCATTACTCACATACAGTACTTATAATCTCAAAACATTAAATTTAGTGTTTCAAGCATAAACTAAGGTGCCGTCTAGCAAATATTTCTTTTGCATTGAAGTAGTTATTTTACTGAATAGAAATTTATTCCGTAGACAGTTCTGTAGAAAATAGAATGCGAGTAACTAAAGGTTAAAACATAATTCCTGCGACTTTCAAGACTCGGTAAATGAGTATGAATGATAATAAACTTACAAGATCGCATTTTCTTCTGAGGATATCCACACTGAGCACATTGCGACTTTTGGATATGATACGAGCTGCGGCCACATCGTCTGCACAATGTGTGTGTCTTATTTCGCCGCTTACCAAAACTTGACGTACCCTTCGTCTGTGAACATAATAATTACACAATTATTAAAACCTCGATTCGTCTGAATTTTCAGGGAATAAACCAGCGAAACACTCAGAAATCGAGCGAATATGTTTCTTTTAACGATTTAAAGCCGCGTGTCATATCGTAAACATTTCCGACATAACCTCTAACGTGGTACAACACTGATTAACTATTTATTCCGAATTTTCCCGTCGGAACTATTGTTGCATATCGTTTTTATAAGAGATACCGAAACTTTTCTTATTGTTTTTACGTGACAAAAGCCTGAGATGGCTTTGTAATAAATAGATATTGATTGTTCGAATTCTCGCTCACCATCTTGCACGAAGGAACAGTTCAAAAGAGATGAAGATAGAGCGCGTTCCAAAATCGAACGTTCCCAGTCCAAACAAGTTTGAACCGTGCTACAGTGGTTCTCAACTCAAAAAAATCTAATTCATTTTTACGAGGTTTCAGGTACTATACATATTTTTTGATCTATGAAATAATTCGAATACAAATGACATGGAAAAAATTTGGTATTTGTAGAAGAAAAGAATGCTATATTCAAAAACTCTTTATTGCATACTAATAAATTATTAAATTTCTATGAGCCTGTCAGTGTCGGTGAGAACTTCATGAGAATGATGACCCGCTACAATATGTTGAGGACCAACAACACAATCCTGTAATACTGCACCCTCCTCGATCACACAGTCGCTGCACAGAATGCAATTCTGTATCACGCATCTGCAATTTAGAAATTGAATAATAGAACGTGATTTCTATACTGTGGATTTATACGCTTACAATTCTGTTAGCACATTACCAACCGGAGATTATTGCATAATTTTAAAATATCTATGGTACATGGCTTTTTAATGGAACCTTCAGTAGCAACAGCAATTTTCATTGCGAACTAACAAGTCAAATGTAAAAGAAAATTTCTATGCTTTCTTTTGGTACAGTGAAGTGTTAAAATTACCTTTCTTTAATAGTAACATTTTCCATTATAACGCTGTTCGATACTCTAGTTTTAGATTCGATGACTGCGTTTGGTCCGATATGACATTGTTTAAGGAAAGTTTTTTCATATATAGTGGCATTGTCGTCCACGCAACAGTCCAGAATCTGTGTAGTGTTTATAGTAGCACTAGCAGAGATTCTTGGAATATTCGATTCCTTCATGTCATGGCAGGTCCATAACTGTGATATCTGGAACATTTACTCTGTTAATACAGAACTATTAATTCGAAAAGAATTGCTTCCATATTTTCACCTTGGTGTTAGCGAAATGGTACATTTGTATAGTGTTTACTCTAATCCCGAATTTCCCACTAGCGATATGAGCGTAACACCTCACTATGTCCCCATCATACGCATCTTCCAAATCGGTATTGTGATCATTATATGCCGACATTTTTCTGATCAAATCGTCTAGAGGTTTCTCATTGGCAAAACCATGTATATCTTTCTTAGAATTGAACTGTACTATCGATGTGTTCTTATCCTCTGTGAATTGCTTAGGAGGCTTAGTCAACTGATTTCTAACGATGTATGGAAGCAGTTCACCTTTTAATGCGCTGAAACTCCTGTTAAAAAGAAACCAATTTATTAAGTACATTATATACAGAAATATTCAATCGTTTTGATACTATGTTATTTACTTATTATGCACCAAGTAATCTAAAACCCATTTGCTCATCACGTATAGATGAGCATCCAGCAACTTCGAGTGAATGGTGAAGCTTATACGCTTTTTAAGAAGCATCTGCGAAATGTTAATGGTTTCCTCAAAATCGGAGGCCGAAGCCAGAAATACTAAGCGTCCTGTTTCATTATCAATACCTATCAAATCGGTCTCTGGCATCTGTTTGTTTTTCGGACCTGGAGTCACAAAGTCGTCACTAAATGGTAGCTTAGGCACAGGTAGCATAAGTGCAACGATACTGGCATTATGTTTTCTGTATAGATTTAAAACCTCGCATATGTCGACGTTACTGATCAGATCGCAAGAAATCACTAAGAAATCAGTGTGGATTTTCTCGTGTATCAGTCTAATGGAATCTGCAGTTCCAAGATCTTCTGCGTCCTCAACTGGGACAATGTCTAGATTGATCTTGAGGTTTAGTTTCTTCAGAGCAAGAGTTACATTGTTCACCATATTCTCTGACACAACAACTATGGCTTCTCTGAAGCCAGCGTATTCCAGTAATTGGAGAGGATACCATAGCATCGGTATGTTGCCAATCGGCAATAGACATTTGCACTGGCCCTGAGTAAGCTCAGTCATGCGAGATCCTCCTCCGCCAGCAAGCACCACTGCTTGGAATTCTTTGTACAGAGACATTTATTTCTGATCGCTGCAACGAGAGACAAACAAAAGATAGGTTGAAGGTATCAAGACGATAATAACTAAATAGACCATGGATCTTCGTGCAAAATAAAAGTTGTCTGTATCGATCACAAGGAATGGAAACCTGACAGAATGTTGTTTCTTCCCTTAATTATTGTAGTAGATGAGAAATCATATATAAATATATACATTTTATATCATATATATACATCCTCAATTTTGAAAAGATCCTCAGTCTAATAATAACTTTTATAAAGCGAGATTAAAAGGTTTCTATTTATCCTGACGCTTACAAGGATGATAATCGCATGAAACTTACGAGAATATAATGACGAAAGACGAACAGAGTATTACCGCATTAATTTTTAATTGTACACGATCTCTTATGTGGATGATAACACGGTAACCTTTTATGACAGATGGAGTGTGCTAAATAGGTTATGTCGAACAGTTAGGTTATGTTATTACACGTTTGTAAGTACATTGAAGTACATACACAAAAGCCCATGGGAATATGGGATTGACAAACATGTGCGAGTCCGAGGAAGACGTGATTGCCGTAGGAAAGTATGTAATAGTAAAGAAATTGAATTTCAAGAAGATTTACAAAGTGACTGCCAATGGACAGTTAATGCTGGGAAGAGATCTAGTAAATATGGGCGAGATTATTGGTAAGAGGTATTGGACCACTTTTGAAATGATACCATCAAAGAATGGTAAGAGAACATTCTCCTTGAGAGAAGGTTTAGAGTCTGAATCGTGGAATGATTTATTGGACACCTTGCCCAGTGGTCATGATAATCGTTCCATTAACGACGACGGTACGTCTCAGAAATTGTCTAAAGAAGAGATTGCTCAACTTCAAGAAGCTGGTAAGAGCGGTAAGGAAATAGTAGGTAGCCTAATCGAAAACAATAAATCCTTCTCTGATAAAACAGAGTATTCCCAGGAGAAGTATCTGAAAAAGAAGGAGCAAAAGTATCTTAGATATTTGACTATATGTAAGCCTAGCATAAGTTCTCTGCACGACGTGTACTTCAAGCTAGATCATGCTAAGATCGGGAGCTTGCGAATGGATACGTTGGCGCAGATATTGTCGTATAGTGATGTTCAATCGGATGGATTGTTTATACTGTACGATAGCGGGTGTCAAGGCTTGCCAGCGGCTGCTTTGTTGGATAGAATTGGAGCGAACACAGAAGGACATTTGATCAACCTGCACCCTGGGAATGTGCCTAAGGCCTTGTTAATACATGCCATGAACTTTCCTAAAGAACAATCGAGCAGATTAATAAATGTGAATATTTATAGCTTTCTGAGATTGTATTACCAAGGGGAAGAAGCTGTTTTAAATAATATTTTGACGTCGAAGAAGGCATCCGATAATTCAACTGATAAGACTGAAGCGAGTAAACACAATCAAGTTCACAATGAAGATATCAACGATAAAGAAAGCACTAGTAATGCAAACGAGATTGCCGAAAGCTGCCAAGTTCTGAAAGAACATAATTCGCACAACTGTTCGATCGGGTCGAAACGAAAATTGGATGAATCTGAGAAATCTGAATCTACAGAGATCGTTCCTCCAAAGAAACCAAAATGGTTTGTGGAAACTCAGCAAGCTGTAGAGCTCGCACAGAATACGAAAGCTCGAGGACTAGTTATTATAGCTAAAGAACATCCTCTGAATATTGTAACTGCTCTTTTGCCTTTTCTGGGAGTGTCCAGACCTTTTGTGATCCACCATTTATATCGGGAACCTCTGCAGGAGACGTATGTGATGTTGAAGCAACATCAACATGTTATTAATCTGAAGCTGGTTTCGAACTTCCTACGTTCCTACCAAGTTTTGCCGGACAGAACACACCCCGACATCCTGACCAGCGATTCAGGCGGTTATTTGTTAACAGGATATTTAGTTGAATAACAGTCACCACTGCGATTTACTATATCGAATAGAACATTGGACTTTGTAATAAATTCTGTACAATAAAAATGTAAAGTAATCCCTTTTATACAAGTATTTTATGTTTAATATAATTTCAGTCCAGTTACGCAAGCAAGAAATAAAAGAATTTAGTACGATTTTAATTTATTTCGGACCTAAAAAGGCTACTACCACGATCTACAAAAATTGCAAATTGCATAAACATCTGCAGTCTAGTTATCATCGTATGTTTAATGTTTTTTTAAAAATTAACGAAAATTTTTCAAATTACCCGCCATACAATATCTTTCAAATACATACCGAACTAAAAGAAAATATTCATTCTTTTCGTGTGTGTAAAAGTTACGCTCTCTGATTGGGCAACGTATTCGTGGAGGGGGTAATTTGTAAATTTCATTGAGTTCGATCAGCTGATCGTCGTAGACCGAGTTGAACATTTTAACAAATGTTCAAGTAATAAATAACGTTGTTCGAAAGGGGAATCCCTTGAGAAGATATGATAACGTCAGATCGCGAATGCACGGAGATAATACTAGGAAGGTTAAGAAATGCAGATAGTCAGTAACACACTGGCAAAATGGATTTAATGACGCTTCTACCGACGAGATCATCGTCGAAGAGTTTCTCCACGATGATCCGGAAGAAGTTTTACTTCAAACTGAACATTCCGACGTTGCTGATAGTATTGCTGGTTATTTTCCTGTGTTTTCATTTCTTACCTTCCACAAAGTGTTCGCAGGATGACCAGACTAACAACAAACCAAAGTACAGGCTTGTAATACTCGTGCTCTCCAGCCCCGATAACTTGGAGTGGAGAGCAACTATTAGGAAAACATGGTTGGCGCAAAATTATGCGACTGTGAAGCACCTGTTCGTGGTAGGGACTCAGAACATCCTACCGGAGCAAAAGGAGACATTGCTGTCGGAGAAACACAGGTTCAACGACTTGCTTTTGCTACCAAAACTGATAGACTCTTATGGAACGTTGACCAAAAAAGTTTTATATGGGTTGAAAGAAGTTTACGAGCAGTATAACTTCAACTACTTAATGAAGTGCGACGACGATACGTTTGTACTTGTGCACAAAGTTCTGAAAGAATTGGACAAATGGGATAACAGAGGAACCAAGAGGGAACTGTACTGGGGTTTCTTCAATGGGAAAGCGCATGTTAAGAGAAGTGGACCTTGGAAAGAGACTGACTGGGTATTATGCGATTATTATCTTCCTTACGCGCTTGGGGGTGGATACGTTTTGTCCTATAATTTAGTTAAGTTCATTGCCGTGAACATGGACATTCTCAAGTAAGTTAAAAACACTTGTAACACGAAGTAGAAGGAACACATTTAATTGTTTAATCAATTTTCAGATTGCACAAGGCGGAAGACGTGTCCGTTGCACTGTGGATAGCTCCGCTGGCAAATATCGAAAGGAAGCATGATGTGCGTTTCGATACAGAGTACAAATCACGGGGTTGTTCTAATCAGTACATAGTCACGCACAAGCAAACGATTGCGAACATGAAAAATATGCATGAATATTATCAAGCATCCGGGCAATTGTGCGCGAAAGAAACGAAAAATCGAATGAGCTATCAGTACAACTGGACTGTTCCGCCTAGTCAATGTTGCAATCCACAAGCAGGCATTCCGTAATGATTACTCTTTATGCAGTCGATACTCTAGTCATTATTTTTTAATGCAATTGCACATATTTATTCTGTATAGTATGATAGTCTGAACAATTTGGTGAGTATATCCATGAAACTGATTCTAATATTTATAAACAAGAAACTAACTTCGCTTAGGATCATTATCAACTTAAATAACTCGCGATCTTAACGTTTGCATTTTCTATTAATGCTGTACGATTTAGCATTTGCGATGGTGCTTGTAAATATAGTACGTACACTCATTAAAGAAAAACAACAGAAAACAAACGAGTATTTAAATGTCTGTGTTTCAGTGGATTAAATATATTTTGCATAATTATATAAAAAGTTTCTTTATTTTGTATATTTTATTTCAACAAAAACTTACTCTTTATACAGTGTCATTTACATTTATAAAATATAAAAACAGTAATAATTTTAATTTTAATACTATAATTACGTATCAATACTTATAGCTTAAAGACAGAAACTTCGATAAGCGAATCACAGATGTTCGAAAAACGGCCAAGGAAAAAAATTCTCTAAAATGTTGTAAAGCTCTTATTCGAGAATTTCAGTTATTCATAATAAATTACTACTTTGTACATCTAAAAAAAAGAAAGAGAAACATAGAAAGAGAGAACAATAATCATGGCCGGTTCTCAAATATTCTTTTCTGTGATCAGCTAACATTTCGCTGTATTTTCATTATATCTAACATTGCCGACCATACATGAACAAATACATGATCGATGTCTACGAGATTTCTTCTTGAACGGAGGAACTTGCAGCAACGTTGGATGCAATACAAATACAGTTATTAGCACTTTCTTTTTGTTTCCCCTCCTTGTTTCATTTTTCCTTTTCTTTCGTTTTTTTTTACAAATTTTCTACCTTTTTCATACAATTCAATTTTGCTTCACGTTCAATCATGAAAACGTGTTCTTGTAGTATGCTAATTTTAGAAGTAATGTACGAGTCTTTCCTTTAAGATACAATCGGTAATTGTACGCGACCCATGGATACCTATTTCTTTTTTCTATCTTGTGTGCATTTAGGACAGTACCATTTCCCTTTAGGTTTCGTAGTCAAGCCAACGCAAGCGAAGTGGAACCATTCTATGGGACACTGTGTTGAAAAAAAGACAATAATATTATGCTTGTAAGAGAATAATAAAGACATTGAGAAACATAAAGGAACGTAGACGTACGTCAGGATTATCACAACCGATCATTTCTCCGTAAGAGACTTGATGACACAGACAATACGTTGGTTCGTTGGGATCAACAGGCATATCCAAGACATCCGCTGGATGTCCAAGCGTACCGGAATCCACCTGCGCTCCGCTTCCTACAGCACCAGCAGACGATGCGGAAGCGACAGATCCACCTAGCATAGGTATAGACAAGAATATGATAATTTTTCTATCTACAAATTGTTAGAAAATATAAAGATAATCAAGCGAACCTTTTTTCTGTTTTTTCCTAGCCGTTTTCGATTCATCTTCGCTACTGGCACCTGCAACACCCTTCTTTCGTTTCTCCTTCTCTTTCAGCTTTTTCCTACCTTTTTTACTAGCATTGTTCTCCTCTTGCGCTCTACTGCTGATCAAAGCTTTGTCCTGTATCTCAGCCTCAAACCTCGCCAAGTCTGAGTCTAGTCTTCTAATATGTTTATCCACTAATTCGTACGTCTGTATTGCTAACTGAACTTTATCGTCTCCATACTCCTTTGCCTTGTTAAATAAATTTTGTATGTGAGTGAACTGTTCCTTCTTCTTCTCCGGAGATTCCTTCTTTATGTTTTTCAAATAGTCATCCGCCAATTTGTCTATGTCTTTCATCAACCCCTGTGCTCTAGTGTCCAGATCTCGCATTAACGTGAAGTTCCTCTGTAATTCGATGGGCAAATGCTCCAGACCTGGAAGACGAAACGATATATTATAAACTGGACCAGAGTTGGTTTATGAAGCCCGGGCAATATCTACTCTACAAGTTTTGAATTATTCTTCAGAACTTTCACTGTTTATTTTCATCTACATTCTCTTCTGAGTGATCCCATTCGTACGTTTGTTCATCGGTCGCTACATTTTTCGAGGGGTAGAAGAAATATTTACATTACCAAAATTGAACGATAATTAATATGAAGCTCAGTTAATGTCTACTCTACGAGTTTTCAGTTATTCTTCCGTAAAGATCTGTACAGGGTAGAACTTTCACTGTTTATTTTCATCTACGTTCTCTTTTATGTAATCCCGTTCGTACGTTCAGCGAAGGTTCGCGAATTATTAATTCCGCTGAGAGAATTCGAAGATTTATGACGTAACATTGAATGTTCGTCTCGTCTTATGTTCATCATAACATACGACAAGTACCATTGTTTTCTTCAGAGTTTTGACGAGGGAAAAAAAGGTTTGTAGACTTACTGTCTAAATAGTGTTCCAGATACAGTGCCGTCGTCATGGTTCCTTTCACTTAATCGCGGCACCAAAGAG
Organism: Lasioglossum calceatum; assembly: GCA_963966675.1. NCBI lineage: Eukaryota > Metazoa > Arthropoda > Insecta > Hymenoptera > Halictidae > Lasioglossum > Lasioglossum calceatum. Next base: position 3,072,874 of record OZ016548.1, read on the forward strand.
AATTGCACGCCTCATTAAGCGTTTCGATGTGATTCCGTATTTTGTGAAATTGATTTCAACCGATAATCGGTGAAAAAAATGATGGAACCACTTCGCAATGAGCGATCGATGGTTGTAGATGGTAGAAAGCGATAGACATTACCGTTCACGGCTGCCAACTATGTATATGTACATAGTGCAACATCCCTGACAACCAAAAATCTCATTTCCGCCGAATTTCTGTGCGTGCACTGTGCGTGCTATAAGCGGTCAGTCTGCCGGCTGACAGCCGCTAAATCTGCCTTTGTTTAAGAGGGCAGCACGGTCGCACTGATTGTGGCAAATGCCGCTTTACAGAGCAGCACCGTCGCGTCGCACCGAGTGCTGTGCAAGTGCTGTGTACAATAGAAATTTCACCGACGGTGCTGCCCTGTAAAACGACATTGACCAATCACATCAGTGATGGTGACCGTGCTGCCCAAAGGCAGATTTAGCGGCTGTCAGTCGGCAGACTGACCGCTTATAGCACGCACAGAAATTCGGCGGAAATCGAGCTGATCTTGCCTTGAGCTGCTCGAACCATAGCTTCGACCGTTTTCTGCCCATTCTCCGCCCTCGGCTGGATCAGCTGATGGCAAGCCTGGTTGTCAGGGTATAAAAGCGAAACTTTTGAACCTTTTCTTCTCATGTTGATATTTCTGTCTTCTACATTGTTTTTGAACAAAAGAAAAAAATCGCATGCAATAAGTTAAGAACATTACAAAGTGGATAAATGTTCCCGTTACATATATCACTGGCAAGTTTAAATATTGTGTAAACATGCGCACGCTTTTAATCTTGTGTACGCGTGCGCACTTCAATATAACGCATGCGCGTTAGAACATAAAATTCCGCGCCTCTATTCCAAGAATATAAACAAACACATGACGTCACGATCGACCGACCAATATAATTCATTCTTTCATCGACAAAAAAAGATTGTTAACCGCTTACAAATACATACTTATACATATACAAGAACTCTGAAGAACTGAAGAACTCGGACAGGGCGTCAAGTGCCGGACAATTTACTTACCCCGGATGTGACTCGAGGTTTTACAAACATAATCGTACAGGTAAGTACTAGTGAGATATGGTATTTTTTACACACAAACAAATGCTACGTTCTTCGATCTTAGTCAGCATAACTCTGTTCAAATTGTTGATACAGCTAATCTGCAGGATTCGGCGAACCCTGAGCGGAGATAACGATGCGTTATTTACTTGTTTTGGAAACGCGTCACGCATAACCAGAGGATCGTCTCAGGTGTTAGCTGTCAAAAACTTGTGGCCATAGAGCTGCTAATGCTAATGATCTAATTAGTCGATCGATCAAACGCTCGTAGTGATAAAACGATCGATTTTGTCGTTGAACGATGGCTTCGGTGATTGAGATACCTCCATCTTGTGACACAAGTAATTATAAGGGAGGTAAGCGCAAATAAAGTTTTAAATTCAATAGATATTTAATACGTTCTGTGCCGTTTTTGCTTGAAAATTAAACAAACTTGTGTGCTTCATTCTATGCTGCATTTCTTTAAAAGCGCTAGATAAAAGATCAATCTAGGCTGCAGTTGCCTTCTATTTTTACATTTACCAGGCATAATTTCCATTATTTGGAAACATAAAGCTGCGACAGAAGGCACATCTTGCACCCTTGTAATCCTGGATTTTACGCCTCATAAACGTAAAAATAGGAAATTTGAGAGCAACTGCAGCCTAGTTTGATCTTTTATTTAGCTCTTTTGATAACTGAAAAAGCCCATCTTTGCATTATCGAGAAACGAGTCTATCCCCTTAAGCTTCAGTTTCGTTGGAAAATAAAGTTGAGAATTCATTATGCAATGTCACTCTCGCAATGACTTTCTGAAAATCTGAACTTCGAGTCTTTGCCTGAGTATTGTTCTTTGTTCACTTATACGAATTATAATGTTCTATAGAGACTTCTTCGTACCAACATTCGCCAACCCAATATGGACCATCTGTACCACCGCCTCCAGGATATTATCCAAGCGTACACGCACCAAACAATCATAACTTTGTACCATCCTATGGTTCTACGCAATCAACTACGATAATTATACCCGATATAGTTGTAGTTGGCGGGTGTCCTGCATGTAGAGTGAGTACTCGATATTGAAACACCAATTTCATCTATAAGTTTAATTCTCAACGTATTTTTCTAACGTAGGTGGGTGTAATGGAAGATGACTATTCGTGTCTTGGAGTGATGTGTGCAATTTTGCTCTTCCCAATTGGGATACTATGTTGTTTGATGCTGAAAACACGACGTTGTTCTAATTGTGGTGCCTATTTCGACTGATGCGCTACAATATCAAAATAATATAATAGTTGTTTAAGGTTTAGAATTAGGTACACAGCTAAACTGTTATCGTTGCATACGAATACATGTTGAACTAACTTTTTAACTATTTTATGCAGCTGTATAAATAGTCAGATACATATTTTTTGGTGAGTCACCACAGCTCACCTGGTATTTATGCATTTTAGATTCATTTTATTTCCAATAAAAAATGAAATTTCTCGTGGTTGCATAGAGAGAATTGTGATTAACCTTATCGCACTTTATCACGGTACGTTTTATTGGTAATTTCAACCAGTGTTAAGATAGATTTTAAAGCGTTGTTGTAGTGTATTTTACGAGTATAAAATTGTACATTTGTTTGTAGCATTACGTAAAAGAAGTTCATAATGTTTGTTAAATTGTTGATTCGGCGATGCTTATGATCGACACCTCTGTCGATCTCTCTGTAAAACTGGATACTGTCTGGCAATGATTTTTGGTGCATAATTGGATTTTTTCGAATTTATTGAAAATGTTTGAATCTCAAGGGAAGCTATCGCGAGCAACTGATCGTCTGTAATGACGTAAAAAGTGTGAATGTAAAATGTTCGCACTTACGTGTTATTTGCTCACATTGTAATGTATATTTTTATACAAAGAACAGTACGAAGAAACGTGGTATCGCTTTACTACTGTAACATTTGTGCAACTTATTGCTACCTGTACACAGGGTATGCTCAGAAGAAAAATAGATTTCATATTTTTACATGTGCGACGTGTCTTCTTTCAACGATACCCACTTGAATCTGCCAATTCAAATTTCGAACGCGCAAGTTTCCAAAAGTGAACTATTTTGTACAAAATATGCGAACGCAGAGACTTTACAATTAAAAATATGAATTCCTATTATGAACAATGTAAAGACTGGTATTCTTATTAAAACATCATGTTGAAGTTATCGAACGTTTTTCATATATTTTTTAGTGCGAATGAACCTACTATTGTTCTTTTATTTACCATGTATATTTGCAAATGCATACGTACGCATACACCGTCGAGAAACATGCATTTTCTGCAGCGTTATCGCTTATAATAAAAGAGTACTGTTCATGCCTACAGTATGTAGACAAAGAATTTTATTTCATTAAGTATTGACGTCAAAGACATATCTTTTTTAGATACTCAATCAGATCGCGATATGATAAAATTAAGTCTTCAACATGAAACGAGAGACAAAAACGTACACCGAGGATTGCTAATGTTTGATGGGGTCAATCTTAATCATTTATATAATTAATAGATGATAATTTACCTGTAATCGGCTGAATAGTCGCTAAGAAAGTTTGATACTAATCGTTTGTGATAGCGTGCATGCGATACGTCAATGACACATTTCCACTTTAGCAATCTTGAGCATGCCTATGTATATTTATGCATGTATGCATAAAGTATCTTTTTCTGTCGCATTACAGAGAACAGTGCATAATCACTGTTGTACGCTGCACTTTTATCTGCCTGTAAATATTTAACGTTTAACACATTAAACCTACCACCACCGGTCAAATGACTGTCCAAATTTTTCATTCTATAATTCTTGTAGTTTTTTAAACTTATACAGGGTGATTCTGGGAACTGGGACAAGTCACTGCTCCTTTTTAAGTAAAAATATAACACGTCCTAACTTCCTATGATCTTATTTTTTGTGTGGATGCACTGGTGCACCCACCAGGTGCAATTGCACTTTATTCTTTAATGCAACCCCATTTTTTTTTGTTAAACTAATCGATCCCCTTTATTATTGTACGTGTAAAAGTACTAACCCAAGGTCATACGATTTCTTCTTCTATCATTTTTTTCTATTTTTACTTGAAAAAGAGTAACTTGTCCCTGTATGTTGCAATAAGGATTGCAGAAAATTTAAGTAATCGCAGTTGCAATGAATATTAGTCAGTTTTGATGGTCGGTAGACTCAGTATGAAACAGTACAAGTTTTCAGCAGACTTTTACTATTATTTGGAACAATCTCCTAATAAACTTTCTCTGTCGATTGGGTTTTTCCCGCTCCGTCAGTTCCGCAGAAATCTCCGAATTCTCCAAGGCTCAGTCACGAGCCGTTATTCGAGTCGAGGAAAGAAGCAGGAAAGGAAAAAACTAGCCGCGCACTATCTCTGAACAAACGCGCTGAAGGTATAGTTGACACGCAATTGTCTTGTCCTTGGTCTGCGGACAATAATAAGTATAAAGGAAACTTGACGAGTACCTCGGGACCAGATCGAGGAAAGCCTCGATGCATTAATCATGCCGGCGAACGAGGAAATCTCAGTCGTGTCTCCGGATCAGTTAGTGCCTCAAACAACAGCTAACACTCTCGGAAAAGTGTCTGTGAAATCAGCGACTACCAACGGCTTGAAGAACAATCTATCATCCACCGACAATGAAGACGAGATTGGTCCAGTTCTCATCGACAAGGAGGATGCCAAAGAAAATCACAAATACAGAAGTCTGCCCGTGAGGCAGCTCCACGAGAAGTTCATGAGGACTTTTGTCGATCTGCTCCTGGAGGAGGCAATTTTCAAGGTGAGACAGTCTTCCTAAGCTACATATAATTTCACTGCAATTCATTTCCTCTGTCCTTCCGCAACAAAGTGAAAAGTCAAGTGACAGATGAAATGTTTGAATCTTTAACGCAGAAATCGATCGTGTCTGTTTCTTTGGAATTTAAAGCTATTAGTACGTCGGATCTTTCGGATCTTAGTCACAAGCATCTTGAACACCTTTCCTACTAATTCTATAACAAACAAATATTTCTTCTCACTGTTATCAATATATTAGGCCGGTGCAAAAGTTTTGTTGTATTTCAGTACGAAATCGAACACAAACTTTTGCACTGATATATTCGATATTCCGAGCGGTATTGCGTTTAGGAAATGTCAAGAGAATATTTCATCGTGAGAAATTTTCATAATGTTTACACGCTAATGCCATCATGCTCTAATGCCGGCAATCTCCTTGTCTCAAAGTGGCAGAGCGGCATCTTGAGGCAGAGCGGTTTTTTCAATTCCGTGCGTTACCGCGAAACAATTTAGAAATCGAACGCATCATTTATTCCAATCGATCACACCGTATTCAAATGCAAATTAACACCTTACCGGCCGCTCTGCACAGAGTTGCATACATGACAAACGATGCAAAACGTTCCCGTGAAAAATTTCATTGATCATCGAGACGCATCGATTTCCCTACCGACTGTTCTTCGTGACTCAATCGTACTACGTTCTCAGCTTTTTCTGCCTCGCTAATTAATGACACTCCGTCAATTCATGGACAAAGAATTACGCCGTAGATATGAATGCGAGCGATTCGCCTGAGGCGGATTAGATGAAAGACTGCGTCACTCGTCGCAGAACAGTTCGACTTTCCTGCTGCCGCTTTTGTAATCACTGTTGCATAATTCCCTAAGGCCTCAGACTCGAGGAAATGCCAACAGCAATCTCTCTGAATTTCTCTTTGCGCTTTCCGTCTGCAATTGAAAGAGATAATCAATTTTAAGGACACGCTTATTTAACACACGTTTGCTGCTACTTAATAACTAGACTGCAGATCTTTATGCAAAATAAAAATGTTCTGCATTTATTGTGGGAAGCAGGAATAAAATGAAAATTGATTTAATCCCTTAAAACAACTTCGTTAGGAGACTCATGTGCATTCCTTTATAATAACAACAGGATCGACTTTATCCAGCTTTCGTAGGATAAAAAGTGTTTATAACTTCACGGATTAAAGTCTATTGCTAGGAGGTCATGCTTCTTGAGCAATAAGAACGAAAGAAGGCTCGTTGAAGGAAGCGAGCGCAATTACGGGCTTCGCCGAAGGAAACGGATCATGGTTGTTCTGCTTCATTGAAGTACAATGTCACGCTTTCGAGTTTCTTTTGCTTCGACCTTCGGCAGACATTTGCAATACATTATAACAAATCCATTCCGATTTAAGGTTTCGCACGCGATTATTTCCAAAAGCAGTGAACGTGTGTTAAAGAGATTGCGGCTTGTCGTGTTGTAAAGTTACCTTCTGCAACAGGGTACCTCGAGGAAGAATCGCGTGGTAGAGTGGATGGAGCCAACGGCGCTCCATTCAGCCATTGATCTGACGCTCTCGGATGAAGAATGCTCGCACGAGCAGCTGTACTCGTTAGCTCGCAACGTGATCAAGTACAGCGTGAAAACGGGTCATCCCCGATTCGTGAACCAGCTGTACTCCAGCGTAGATCCGTACGGTCTTCTGGGACAATGGCTGACGGATGCTCTGAACCCTTCGGTGTATACGTACGAAGTCTCACCGGTGTTCTCCTTGATGGAGGAAGAGTTACTGAAAGAGATGAGAAAGATAGTTGGCTGGAAGGATGGCAAAGGTGATGGCATCTTCTGTCCGGGAGGTTCTATCGCTAATGGTTACGCCATCAATCTAGCTCGTCATTACAGGTACTGACCTCAAAACAGATCTCTTACGTTCCCAACATTTATTCATCCCTCTAATCGAGTAAATCTCCCAAGATTTCCACAGTTAAAGGAGCTAGGCATGTCCAGTGCCGGCAGACTGGTAGTGTTCACATCGCAGGATGCCCATTATTCCGTGAAGAAGCTCAGCGCTTTCCTTGGTATAGGTAACAGCAACGTGTACGAGGTAAAAACAGACTCCAGAGGCAAGATGTGCATCGCAGACCTAGAGACACAGGTTGATCGGGTGATCAGCGAAGGAGCCACTCCTCTGATGGTCTCCGCCACAGCTGGGACAACTGTCCTGGGAGCGTACGATCCTCTGCGAGACATAGCAGCGATCTGTAAGAAGCATAATATGTGGTTTCATGTGGACGCTGCTTGGGGAGGAGGCGCGCTGATGTCTAAAACGTATAGACACCGTCTAGATGGTATCGAGCTGGCAGATTCTGTTACCTGGAATCCTCACAAGTTGCTCGCTGCACCGCAACAGTGTTCTACCTTATTGCTACGCCACCAAGAACTCCTACAGTCTGCGCATGGATCGAAAGCCAGCTATCTGTTTCAGCCGGACAAGTTCTACGACACTTCCTACGACAATGGTGACAAGCACATACAGTGCGGTCGAAGGGCAGATGTATTGAAGTTCTGGTTTATGTGGAAGGCGAAGGGCACTCGTGGTTTGGAAAAGCACGTAGACCGCGTGTTCGAGCTGGCTCGGTATTTTACGGATTACGTGAAACAGAGGGAGGGCTTCGAGCTGATGCTTGAGCCAGAGTGCACGAATGTATGCTTCTGGCACGTGCCGCCTTCGAAACGCCACTTGAAGGGCGAGCAGCTGTCGAAGGCGCTTGAGAAAATCGGGCCGGCGGTGAAGGAACGCATGGTCAAGAAAGGATCGATGCTGATCACGTACCAACCGCTCAGGGAACTACCGAACTTCTTCAGACTCGTCCTGCAGAATTCCGGCCTGACCAAGGCTGACATGAGGTTTTTCGCGGATGAGATCGAGAGGCTCGCCAGTGATCTGTAGAGCAACTACAGTGTTTCTCTTTTGTTCTGTAAATTTGTAGTCTGTCCGTATTCTACGATCCTTCCTCTATAAAATGCTCGAACTTTAAGGGGGTAGATGCAATAATGCAAAGATGGGCTTTTCAGCTGTCAAAAGCGCTAGATAAAAGATCAATCTTTTAACTATTGAAAAGATCTTTCCATTATTGAGAAATGAGAACACGCATCCCTAGATTGATCTTTTATCTAGCGCTTTTGACTACTGAAAAACCCCATGTTTGCATTATCGAGAAATGAGAAAGCGCATCCCGCACCCTTGCAATCCTGGAAACGAGAGTCTACCCCCTCAAAAATCATTTTCTCATCAATTTAGGGGAGTAAAACAGAAAAATTTGTCGACTCCTATAACTAAGGTAACCAGCCTACTGTTTACACATCATTTCAGTTAGAGCGATACGCAGGGAGACGCTGCACGAACGATGTATCAAATAATAAAACATCCTTCGTCAAGACACGTACGGTACAATAGTTTCTTTATTTTTGAATAGGTTCTCTTCAAAAAATTATTTGATACCCTTTGATCGTTGGTCTCTTACAGTGAGCATGTTCCTGCTTACACATGTAAAAAGAAGCATACGCAGGCTCTGTGTATGCGTTTTCGAAAGACGTACAATCAAATACAATATTGTCTTCTCGTATAGGATCAGTGTTGAAACGTGTAAAGCTACTAAATCTCTCGCGTGACTGCGCAAACCATGTTAAACATCGATAGTCGATATCATAAGTACACGTTTACTCCTCGAGACAGTTAACAGGAAAGAATAAAAAAATAGATTATTTTACAATGGCACTAAATGCGTTAACAATGAAAATTAAACGAAATGTTATATCTGGCAAGTACAAGATGAACGTTAAGTAATTACTCACACTGAACGAATGGACTTTTGATTAGTGACATCGAGGACTTTTTGGACAAACGTGGACACGTAAACTACACGTTTCAGCTGAGACGATTACTGTTATATCACATAAACAATGAATTTCCTAGTGACGAGTAGAAGCTGACTGAAATACAGTTGTGTGATTCGATAGAATTGTTGTGAGTATTATAAAAACATATCGTATATAATCTCGCAGCATCGTCATCGTCATCAATATTCATAAAATCACTATTCACATACACACCGACCACGCACTCCGCAATTCCGAGAAAAAAGAAACGAATTCGAAATTCAACTTTCTCAAATATAATAACAAATTCGTGCTATCTGTACAAGCGTTCGACCAATCGTGAAGTTCGTTTGTGTAAACAATCTAATTCGAACAGTATCCTATCTATGCCAGAACTCGTGCTACACGATAGTAAACGGTTCTCGATAATCTTGTAAATAGATTCGTTTGTTTCTGTAATATCTCGTTAAAAAATGCAAATATATTTCCCCCTCGAAAATTTTCGTAAGATTAAAAGACGAAATCTTCGTAGAAATTTCGACGCGCCGCACGTCGTTGTCCTGGCATTTCAAGTACTAAGGAAAATGCAACAATGTTGTAATTGTACGTTTATTTGTACTCCTCCAGGAACTTAAGATGAAATTGTTTCAAACTCTCAAGCATCGTCTTGATCTTCTCTTTTTGAGGCAGAATCGTCGTTCTGAAATGATAGGTACCGGGTCGTTGGCCAAAACCTGATCCAGGTATCACGCAAATGCCTGTCGTCTCCAACAATTTAAAAGCGTAGAACACGTCTGGCTGCTGACCCTCAGCTTCGGCTGCTTTTATGGCTTTCTTCGGCAATTCGACCCTTGGGAACACATACATAGCACCCATCGCTGGATTCACCTGTAATTTCGAACGAAATATTAATCGCCACTCTATCACCTAGGCAAAGAAAAAATTAAATTTTCATGTTTGTCATAGTAAATATACACTCTTATTACTAGACTGCGGATAAAAATTGTCTGCATCGATTGCAAGAAATAGAAGCTAAATTGAATGTTGCTTCCTCCCTTAATGATTTTAATATGTAGAGGAGAACTTCGAATCCTTCAAATCTTCGGAATAGTAACAGCCCTAATAAAGATCAGCAGTCTACTTATTACATTGTACAAGGTTCACAAAACAGTTTTCGGTACCTTAAAACCTGGAATGCTATTCAACGTATCAACTACCAGTTGAGACCGCTCCGCCAGCGATCGTAGAGTGTCTGCCTTTTCCTTTACGAATAATGGATAAGACGGTTCGTTGGGCTTCGGCGGATTGACCACAACATCCATAACAACCTGGCCCAGAACAGTAGGGCACAACATCGCCGAGATAGATTTCAACAGAATCGCCATAACTTTGGAATCCATGTTGATTATTTCCCCGTATCCACCACGGATACCGCACTCACCCATGTATCCTGCGACAAAATCAAATAAATATCCCATCGTATACAAGCTTAAATCCACAGTCTACCAATAACCGAAAGCGTACCCTTAGACACAGACATGAAAGATGCCAGTTCCATTTTAGAGTACGGTTCTCCCATCTCTGTCATGACTTTCTTGAACGAGTGGAAGGCACTGTCCTTGTCGTACACATTGTCCTGATAGACCTCGTCAGCCAATAAGAATAACCTGTTCTTGTACGCGAAATGAATGATGTCTACGATGTTGTTACGTGTGAGAACCTGGCCGGTTGGGTTACCAGGATTAATCACTACTAGAGCACGAGGGTTACTGGTCCTGCTTCCTTCGTTCAAGGCTCTTTCTAATTCGGAAATATCTAGGGCCCATTTGTTCTCTTCATTCAGATAGTAGCCAATCTGAGTGAGGCCAAACTCTGCCAACGTGGCGGAGTAGAGCGGATATTGTGGTATCGGGATCAACACGCCGGATGGCTTTCCATCCAACATTTCATTGAACAGCTTCAGGACTGACTGTAACAAGCCAAAGTGCGCATAACTATGCGTGACACATTTCCTCGTCATTTGGAGTACACTGTAATGACTAGACTCTACAACATTTTTATTTTTTATTGTGGGAACCACTACTGAGCTTCGAGAACTTCAGAGAATAGATGGGATATACTAAAAATGTAATATAAGAGAAATAATCTGCACACTTTGATTCCGTCCGAGGCGCCATTAGAAAGGATGATGTTGCGGTAATCGCAGGGAATCCCATCACGATCCTCTATATATTGGGCAACATGCTTTCGGATGATTTCAATCCCTGCCGATTCCGAGTACGAGCCAACACTGCCTCCTTTGCATCCACACAAGATGTTCCTAGCTCGTGCCTTCGCGTCCTCAGGGTAACTGGGGTCACTGAGGAGATTCGGCGACACTGTCAGAGTCAGTACTTGCCTCAGGAAGGTGATCGGCTGCTGACCCATTGCATGTGCATCTCCCACATTGGCTTTTATCACCTCCTTGAATGGCTTCTTAGCTCCCTGAAAAAGAACAATAAAGTATAAGATTAGGTAGAAATAATTTACGAGGTTTTTTCTTTATCGATTTTCAGTTAGCCTTTCCATTTATTTTCTTATAATATTTTTCATAATACAAGAAATAAAAGTCATCTGTCGAGAAATAGAAGAAATAAGAGTCACTGTTTTTGAGCCATGATTACTATCTTAAGTAACAGCGATTAGATAAGAAAAACAAGGCCTAATAATGTTGGTCAGATTGTAGATATCCTGACCAACCCAATGATTAAGTTGGTACATAATCGAGAAAGGAAATTGACTGATTTTTCTGATAGTGTTCCATAAGTATTCCTGAAAGATGAGTCATGATGAGATTTCCTGGACAATGTCAGTTTTGTAATTATATTCAAGGTCGTGTCTAACTTTGAAACAAGCCTGCGAATTTTAAAATGGATGAACGTATGCATTGAAAAGTTTTTCTTAGTACATGTTAACATGCTCGGCTGTTCCATTTGCACCTGCAATTTGAATTGCAGTTTGCATATCATGTTCTAATAACTGTTGTTGGCACTGCTGCACCGCGTGACGCACCGCATATCTCCAGAAAATTGAGTTTCTGTCGTATGATTTTTATTACGGCTTTTAGCCTAACGAGATTCATTACAGCCGTCAATTTCAATGAACAGGAAGAGTATAATAATGACAGTCGATAACAATAAATGGACAGTTCCTTTTACGGCGGGCCTTGACTCTTTTCGTACGTACGCAACTATGCAACTACGTCAATAAGAGGTATTTGCGCGTAATGTGAGCACCGTTTCGCGAACGTCGGATGTCACAAGTTTGCGAAATGTTTATTTTGTCTTGCTCTCTCGGCTTATGGTTTCGAATTACGTGATCAAACCGCTTAAAACAGGTCATGTTACCGAGTTGCAGTGATTCGTAGTGTATGATTTATCGTCGCCAAAGAAAGATCATTCGAATATGCACACGATCGTTTGATTTATGTGCAATCAACGGCTCAACTCTGGATTTGGAACGTTTCCGCGCAATTTCGGAAACTAGTTCAGCCGCATCGATATTGTGCGATAATCGATGCTCTATTTTTAGGTGGTAATAAACTCGATATATCTGTCTGCGTCTGCGACGACTGCGACAGGTGGTTCGATCGATCGAGAGAAATCGAGACGGGAAAACGATCGATACGAATTTCAGAACTGTACGAATCTTTCCACATTGCTTCTATTGTTAGTTTGTAATCGTCGTCATTGCATCATACAATAATCGTGAAGGTTCTCGAACAATAAATGTCATAACTATTGTTTATGAGCATTGAAAAACGGGCGATAACGGAAATGTCAATTGTGTTGAAATAAAATACGCCGGTCAAGTGCCATGTTTGCATAATTAAGCGAAACAAGGAAATATTTTTACCAACGATAGCTATAGCATACGATTCGAATTTCGCGGGCTTTCGTGTCAGATTGAAAAACTCCCGAATAATCGATCGATAAAGAAATGATAAATAAAAAAAGCAGGCGATAAAGGAAATGTCAATTGTGTTCAATACACCGGCCAAATGTCATGTTTGCATAATTAAGCGAAACTAGGAAAAATATTTTTACCAACGATAGCTATAGCATACGATTCGAATTTAGCGGGTTTTCGCGAACAAATTGATCAATAAACAACAAAGAACAGTAAATAAAAATCTGAAAATTAAATAGAAATATACACATATTTATGCACACTTATCTTTCACCTGCTCGAATCTACCATATGCTTATCTCTGCTTATCACAGATTCGCAGACGAGTCTATTCTACTGTGGAAAAAATATTTCCACCGTGACAATATGTTGCAATGTTTGTTTAAATATAATATATGCAGGATATTTCACGCGTATCCCCGAGATTTTCTAATATCAGTCTACATTGTAGACTTTAGACTCTGTAGACTCTACAATATACTTTCACACAACATAACCTCTTTCCTTTAAATAGTCTCTTCAATTGAATTCATCTGCTTCATCGCTTGCAAATTAATGCAGCATTCACGCGTGTAGCATACGTCTGTCGCATTCATATGTTTGTTTCAATCATTCGCAAGCATTCTCACGGTCATTTTTCCTTTATTGGATACGATAAAAACAAAAGTTGAGTCGTACGACTCGGAAACAAAAACAAAACAATAGATTACGTCAGACAATACTAGTTCCCATCTTATTCTTTTCCAGAAAATACTACATACAGAAAAACGGATATGGATCTATATACACTTCTTTGCATCTCGTTGGTACACGTTTACATCATACCGTCATACTTCTCACATTAGCATCAATTTCAGCAATTTTATGGCCTGTAGAGTCGAAGTATATTTAGCCACGCTTTTCAAACTTTAGAGTGTAGAAAATCAAACTTTACAGATACTTAATGTAATATTATAAAGCACACGAAGAGTGTACATATTGTGTTATTGATCGAGAGTGAAAGTATGTGTACATATCCTGCCAAGGATTGGCCAGGATATTATTAAAAGAGCAAGAATAAAAATTGAACATCAATTTTAAGATGGACTCTGCGCACAGGATGCCAGTGGTCTCACTCGCAATCACTCGCAATTACCGAGAGTGCATCTAACAATAATCTCACACTCCATTAAAAACATCCTGGCTTGTAGTGAGCAATCAAATCTAAAATGATTCCAGAACACAACAGTAGAACATGTACAAGAGCGAGGGAGACTAGTATTGACAGAAATTATGGGCACAGATGTTTTCATTCACGCTCTCGCGCACATCCACATCGATCCTCGGTCCCATACGCGGGTTCGTTCAAGCCTAAAGCACCATGCTCACCGTAGTATAGCTGGATGCGTCACTGGATAATTCTGTGGTTGTCAGGAAAAACGCCGCGTGTTACAATTAATTGAGGAATTACGTATATAGGAATATAGGATTTACGTACTTACCAGAAAAAAAGTTATGAAAATAAATTCGAAAGGTTGAAAAAAATAATGCAATTGAATCGATGTCCCATGTCAGTGGTGGCTCAAGTCAAGTGGAGGCCCCGAGCGGTAAAAATGTTCGGGGCCTCAAACTTAAGTTAGAGATAGAAGTTGCAAGAAAACTCTCGTAAACTTATTAACAAAAAAGGAAAGTAAGAAAAATGAATGCTGCGAAATTCAGGGCCCTATCCTATGGTATCCCGGGGTCCTACGCGGCCGCTTAGTCCGCTTACTTATGTCAAAGCATTAGCGACGGAAACTTTAAATGGCATTATCTCGAAAACAAAATTATGCGACATGTGGCATTCGTTCCTGACAACCATACAGAATTAATTGGCGGATCGAAGGCGTTCGCTTACCTTCTGGAGCTCTTTCTCGATCTCGATGGCTCGTATGAGTAGCGGTCCTCGTACCGCGTACTCCATTTTCCTGAGGTTGATGAATACATTGTCCTCGGTGAGGACCTTGCCGGCGGGCGTGACGCTTGACATACCGCGACGAAGTGCTCGGTCGCAAGCCGGCCGCTGGACTACCGCCTCCGCAGCCGTGAAACGTGAGGATGCTCTGCCTCCTGGCGTCCCTGACCCCGCGGAGGAGGCAGTCAGTTGTTTCCACGTTCTAGTCCGACCAGCCGCGATAACAGCGTTCCACCAGCATGGTTGCGGCATCGTTCCTCCCTAAGGTCCTCTTCCTCTCTTCACCTCTTCTTCGGCTTCGGCACGATCAGCCGCCCCGGAAAACAGTTCCGGTGATTCGCCGACAAGTAGAAGGGGAAATTCGCGCAGGCGCGCCCCAAAAATCTGCGAACAGTCGCGCCGGGAGAGGCTCGTTTATAGCTACCGGAAAGACCATATACCTGTCGTCGACAAGGCATACGTTGCACATCCGCTATACACGCTGTTATGCAATCCACATCATCTTCAGAGAATCCAACATCCACTATCCGCGCGATGATTGATCTTACGGGTACGACTTTTCATACTCACTAGACTCAATTGCAGTTTGGATCGATAGGCAAGCTGATGGACGCGGTGGGTTCGTTTGGGAAGGTTGATTTTTGGATGGCCTTCGCAGACAGTGACTATTCGACCGTGACTAGGTACTCGCTTAATTCGGCGACTATTGTTGGGATTACATATATAGTCAGTACCAAAGGCCGCGACTTTTAAATCTACCAGTTTCACCTTTAACCCTTTAACCCTTTTGTGGTGGGCTTGCTGCAGGTTCGGGCGAACCTCTTCATATCATTTTTTAAGTTACAGGATTTACTGAGCAAGACTAGATATCTTTTATATCTTATATAATTTAATAATTATTGATATAAATATAAGATACTTTAAGAGTAGATATTTTACATGACTTTGTAAAAATAACAGAACGAGTCCATTCAAGTGTTTAGGAATTTTTTCCGATAATGTATTAAAACATTCAACAAGTAAATAAAAGCGTAAAAGATTCCACAGAAAGTATATGCAATTCAACTTTTTATTTTGTGTCTCTGGAAATGCTCAGAAAGTATATATAATCCAAATGAATGATTCTCTCTAGACTTGCACAAACAATTACACATTACCTAGAACAGCTTGGCCTTGAGTCTTCAGTCTTCTTAATGATTTCTTGCTTCCCAGTAACGTAAGTACAGCTCTTTAAAAAACCTACAGATATACAACGACTACTGTAATGTAATTGTTGCAGCTCCGCTGCAGCAATTTGTGTAATTAGTGCGAAAATCGTTTAAGCAACGTGGCCGAGAGGAGATATTCCTTATCAGTAGCGAATAGTTCACTGTTTGCGTTACGAAAATGTTTGAGTTCGACGATAAGATTGTAGGAATTTTCCACGGGAGTTCTGTTTTGCCGATCGAGTTGCAACGACAATTACGGAGACGTTCGATCGGTGTTCTGCTGCGACAATCAATAATGTCTGGTGCAGTTGGCACTGTTTCGAAGGAACATGGATATCCTTTTTGTGATTGCACGTACTCCGATACTTATCTCTTGAAAGTTCTAACACCGACCGTTAAACGGTCACTCGGGTTGTTTCAAGGAAACACAGTTACTTTCGCGGATTGCGAGCGCCGCGCGTCGATCCATTTAAATTTTGCAACAAGCCTCTCCGTCGCCGATTAATTGCGAGACTGACCGGCCTTATGCAAACGCGTTTACATTGTTTGCGATACCGTTCGTCATGGCTTAGTTAATCGATAGCCTCGATCTAAACTCTGCAAACTAATCGTTTACGACCTATACTCCTCGAGTATCGGCTATAGACAAACACACCGTCGAATTTTTCTAATTTCCCTGACTCTATTTGGAAACGATAATCTGCCTCGGGTAAAGTCCAACCGATGGCAATGATTCTCTAATAGCTATCAAAGGTCCGGAACACGATGAAGTAGTTAACACGACAATTATCTTCGAACTCCAACAAGAAAATATCTTTTCCCCGCTGCGTCGGACAATGAAAATTCCTGTCGTTCCATCTGGTATGAAGAATGAGTCAAGTCCAAGTTATTGTTAGCGTTCCGTGGCTGCTCTGACAAGTCTGCTTGCTGTTACCAGAAAAAGCGAAACACCAATTTGTTCATGACTGCTGCAATGATAGGCTCAAGTATATATTTCACCGCGTGACCTTGAAGCGTCCGCGGGGTACGCTTCATTAGCATTGTTTAGTGGGTTGTCAAGGACAATTCGAGGTCACCCGACGCTCGTAAAATGGGAGCTATATGGGGTACCTTGAGAATTAAGGGGGTAGACTCGTTTCTAGGATTGCAAGGGTGCGCGATGCGCCTTCTCGTTTCTCGATAATGCAAAGATGGGCTTTTTCAGTAGTCAAAAGCGCTAGATAAAAAATCAATCTAGGCCGCGATCGCCCTCAAAAGACCTATTTTTACGTTTACGAGGCGTAATTTGCATTATTCGGAAGCATAAAGCTGCGCATGTAGCTATTTTCATAAAGCTGCGACAGCTACAAGCCGCCGAATAATGCAGATTACGCCTCGTAAACGTAAAAATAGAACTTTTCTCTTTTATCTTGGCATTATCGGGAAATGAGAAGGCGCATCCCGCACTCTTGCAATCGTGTAAAAACGAGTATACCCCCTTAAATACTGAGTAAAGGTGCAGCTAGCCAGGACTCACCTAAGCTTCCGATGGGATTCCCGCAGGGTTCTTCGAACCTGTAGATGTCTGGCAGACCGGGTTACACGAATCGGCCCGGGAAAGAAGCCTCGCAACGACTAAATCCTGGTGTCGGCTGGCTTGGCCGGTGCAGAATCCCGCCCGCGATGATCTATATTCAGAATTGTCGGGTCAGAGCGTGTCTGGGGAGACCGGTCCAGCGGGTCGTATCTGCCGTTTCACGGTAAAGATTCCGATGCGCTTACCTTCGCGACAAACGTAACGCCGGCGAGGGAACGGGTCCGACGAACTGACTGGGGGCCAGGCAAACAACAACAGTTAGCAGACACGGGCAGGCGGGGGGGCGGCTGATGCGTCGCGTCGTCGCCTAATCGACGACGCAGATAAACACAACACAAGGAAAATAGAGGAGACCTCCTCGAGCGTGAAGCCTCCCGGGGGTTTTGACTCAACGGCGTGAACGCGTGAGGCGCGTTTCAAAGTTTCCTGCTTCGTCACACCGGAGAGCGCCGAGGCTAAATTAAACAGGAACGGCGGGGCCCTCTAGAAAGCTTTCGCATTCTTCGGGCACCGGTGCACCGTTCTCTCACCTTAAAACCTCATTCGCGGTGCCATCCCATGCCGGAACGAACGCGTTTCGCGGGTTTCACGGAGGATCGGATCAACCGGAGGCCGGCCGTTACCTTCCACGAATTCTCGCCCGAGTTGTGTTCCTCCTCCGACGGAGACCGAAGGGTCTCTGCCGTATTGGATCATATACGAACGCTGCGGAACGGAGCGAGTGCAACCTGACGACGAAGAGACAGTAAACTCTTTACCCGGACGTAAATCAGATTATACTGTTTCATAGGCGAACCCCGCAAGGGGTTCGCATCTCTGCTGTGGACCCTACTACCAGCCCCCTGGCTCCGCAGATGAGTTTTGGGTACGGGTCAGTTAGCGCTGCAATACACAATACATTCTTGAACATCATGACCATTCTGTTAATATATACCTGGGTTTCTATACAATGCGTAGTATTGTTTGCATCGAAGATATAGTTTAGGTTCTATTTTTCTAGGCTCAATTTAGATTAGGTACATCATTACTTCATAATGTACCCAGATACAGCACCGTACGTCCGTTTTATGGCCAAGGTCCGTTTTTACGTAACAAAACGGTCTGTAGTTTCCCAGAGCAAAAAGATCACCTATTTTTCAGCCGGTGCATCATGTTTTGCATCTCAAGTTTCTGCTTTCTAAGTTTCTTCGACCAGAAATCGGTTTCTTGCAGCAAATTATGGAGTTCCATTTTTGTAACATTGTAACTGTGCCCTACCCTCTGATAATTGTTCATTTAATCGTAGCTCGATCAGTTACACGTTACAATCTAGATTTTTCCATGGCGAATATTGTTGCCTCCTTAGGTTGGTTCAGTGACCTGTACGGTCAAGGTCAGCGTCTGCAACGATAAAGTGGCATGCAATCGGTTCCACTGAATACCAGAACTAGTTCAAGTGGTTTTGCTACCTGTCCGTAGCCTTGAATGGCCTTCTGGGTCATCGAACCCGCCCAAAAAGCGCGTCTTGTTCCATAATAAACTGTAACGTTCCATTTCGAAATCGAATTTGTCCTTGGAAAGTACGCAACAGCGCCATCTATCAAGAAACACGTTCTACGGTCGAGCGAATCTTCACCTGTAAATTTCTCACGCGAACAAAACGAAAACATTCGGATTCGTTGTTTTTTGTGTACGAATTACCTGGTATATTGCCTGCTCTTTCAATATTTTATGACAACGCGAACAGTATGTTAATGGGAGATCTCTTCATCTTTTATTGCAGCACGAGTTGCCTGGAACTTGTTCGGCTGGTTACGAATTGTAGAAACGTCCGATGCTAATTTATGGAAACTTCTCTGCATAAATAAACAGCCGTGGAACGATTCACCGCGGTCAATTTATGCGAACGTGTGCGAACACAAACAAGCGGATACAAATGTCACTGGTAAATACATTTCAAATTCAAATGGGAGCATTTGAAAAGCGATTCGAACTTGTTCAAACTTGAATATGCGTCCGGCGACTTATGAACGGGAGTGTACTTGCGCGAATCGTGTGACCGAAAGCGCGCGAATCTGTTTCGAATTCAAATTACAGCGGGAACGATTAGATATCGATACGCTCACTAAATTCATGAACAATTTACCAGAGTACTCGAATCTAGTTATATTACAGTAACAGTTGTCTGGAAAGGCTGTCTTATCACAGTAATTTCGAAAGAAAATGAATGAAACGATTCGAGGTAAGTCGTCGGCATTGAACTTCCGCGCCACGATGACGTGTGCGGTCTACCGCAAAAGCTGTTAGAGGTTATGTACATTGAAATAGTCAGCCATAATATAAACAAATTGTAATCATGTTTCGTTGACTCGCTATAAGAGGCGAGGGGGCAACGGGGGCGAGAATGTTGTCGTTTTTACGAAAAATCTCGGTCGGGAGGAAGATAAGAGATGGTATTCCGACAGGGGACGGAATGGAGGTTACCGAAGGCTACCCTAATCGAGCTCTGGCCTCGCGAGCCGACATCGAGCTGAAAGAATCCGTTTACGGCAAGTTCATGCGACTAATTCATTCTGAATCCACAGGAGAATTGAACCTCCTATAGATAACTGGTCGTCGAGCATGATCCAACTCGTTATTTCTCTAACGTCTTAATCCCATTATCGATTCGCCTCTCAATTGATAAAAACGCTTCGTGCAATCTACATTTTTCAGCAGTCACATGTTAGATTAAGATTCTTCAATATATTTCATTGATTTCTGTTGTTTAGCAACGATGCAATGGTAATATTATATTTACACGGAACAAAATCATTACAGATCTACTCCGAACCATCAAAGACCCTGAGAAGCCTCAGACATTGGAGCAGTTGGATGTCGTTTACGAAGACTGCGTCGAAGTCTCTAGACAAACACCCAGAGGCGTATCTATTATACGCATCGAATTCAATCCTACAGTGCCACATTGTACCCTGGCGACGTTGATCGGTCTTTGCATTAGGATTAAGTTGGAACGTCAGCTAACGGCTCTATTTAAGCTAGATATATTTATCAAGAAGGGTGCTCATTCTACGGAACAAGAGAGTAAGTGCTGTTTGTTGTTATGTAGAACAATGTAATTGTTATAGTCTATTGATTTGGTCTTTCTGTTCCAGTAAACAAACAGATTAATGATAAAGAACGAATAGCAGCTGCTATGGAGAATCCAAACCTGAAGGAGCTAGTGGAGAAATGTATCCAAGAAGAGGAATGAGGGGCCTGAATGATTTTACGGTGCTTGGGTTATTTCAATAGACTCGACACTATATCGTGGTGTCTGGATTATTTTTATATGATACACGATCGAAGAATGTTGCAAACTGTATTGCAGTGTGAAACCAATTTTTGTTAAGGGTGGAGGACCATTTACAATTACGATAATTGCACAATGTAAAGTTTTGTAACGTTGGTCCGTTAAGTCTACATTGTTGTACAACATTTGATTCTGTAAAGTGTACAGTGTTGTCTAGAAAATACATTGGCGAACGGCCACATATTTCTAGAGCGACAAACCTTGAGTTACCAACCGATTTAGAACAATTATGCCATGTTAGCGTTAGAATAATTGTTCGAGGCGGCGTCTGTATGTGCGTGTACGGAATTGATTATATTTAATTAAAAACAAATTATTAGAAACATGCTCCTCTCTTTTCGACCTTCGTGAAACCGTATCCGTTGGTTTTTGTTCGTTATAAATAAACGAACTGTTGACGGCTCAGCATTTTTATTTCATTTACAAAGCTGTACCTAAGATGACAAAGTAATTAGAAATATCAATCTGCAACTGCATTCCACTGTACAGAAGAAAGTTGTATAAGATCGCTGCAGAAGCTTATGTCATCTAACGGAAATTTAAGTGTCTCTTTCAGAAGAGTTAATCTCGCAATGTTTTATACGTCCGACATGATATTGTGAACGCTTACTAAAAGACTTCCTCTCATTAGCACATGCCCATTTCCAGCGACGATCTAACGATGGCATAACGACATTACCTAAATAAAAGATAATCAAAATGTTGGAGACGGTCACGGAGTATTTTCCAATCAAGTCGGATGATTAGGATCGCGAGGAAGTGAACGATCCGGCTGGCGGAAGGACAATTCCTTTCCGAGAGTCGATCCGTCGAGCTCCAAGAAAGAAAAAGGAGAGGAAAGATAAAAAGAGAGAGAGAGAGAAACGAATTCTGCCACCGAAAGCCGCTGGGGGAAGGCTTCGAGGAAGCTCGAAGGTAACGGGTGAGGGGAACACGATCAGTGAGAGGTGCTGGGGCAAGCTGGGAATTATCCAGGGCCCCTTTCAGGCCCCCGAAGATGTTCCCCAGACGGTCGGGTGGGAAGAATCTGGGTTACTCGAGCCAGAAGGGAATGTGGGCCGGCTATATACCGGTTGCAGGCTCGTACCGCGCAGTTCATTCTTCTTTCTCGTCGCGATCGACGAGCCGTCGACGAGCTTTCCGTCAGCTTTGGCCCAGGCCGAAAACAAAAAAAAAATAACAGAACGGACCTCAGGCTTCGCAACCAGGAAATTCCTCGTCGACTGATACCGTACAACTATACCTACAGTCTTTGATATAATCCACCCGGTGCGTTTCGCGAGGACCTAAGCCGAGCTAGACCAGGCAAGGAAGTTTCAGCGGGTAAGTGCACCCGGAGAAATCGAAAGCGGCGACCTCACGATCGAACGGTCGCATCGCATGACCCGCGCGGAAATCGCCCGGGAGCTTTCTCTTTGCCGATCGTTCGCCTATTGACCGTTTTCGCGCGTTCCGACGCGGTTGCGCGCCATTTTCCTGCGCCCGGTTCGAATCCTTTTGACCGGAACGTGGTTCAGAACTAATTAATGAGTTCAAAGGCGGCGCCGGGCATGTAAAATAACGGAGAATCGATTAGGTACAATGTTGAGGAGTCTAAAAACGAAGCCTAGAATCTTCGGGAGCCTAAAAATGAAGCCTAGAGTCTTGGGGAACCTAAACACGAAGCCTAGAGTCTTGGAAAGCCTAGAAACGAAGCTCAGAATCTTGGGGAGCCTAAAAATGAAGCCTAGAGTCTTGCGAAGCCTAAATCTTGGGGAGCCTAAAACGCTTAAGTGAATGCAACAGTTCTGAAAGAATGTAATTTGTTCGACGAAATGTGCTGGTTGTCCAGTTGCATACCCCAAAGGGCAAGGACCAGATGATCACAACCTGTTCCCCAAAAGAACGCACGAAAGTAAGAACAGGTTCTCCTCATGTTATTTTCTCAATCAAACTTTCCACTAAAAAATGATTAAAAGAAACAGTAGAATAATAACTCTAATCGAACCGTATGACGTCGTCAATTTAGATGTTTTTGTCACGGTAAACTATACTCTCGCCGAGTCTAAACAAACTAAAGTCCCCTTTGTTTGAGTGAACAAAGAGGCTCGTAATGGATCTTCTTAATTAACGACGCCCGGTGGATTACCTGTAATTAATGACTTTCAAGATCCTCGGGCGCAGCTGTTTTGTTTTGTTTTTTTTGTCGTTGAGATTGTTCCAGACCCCATCACTTTACCAAATTCACACTATGAGAACCGTCTTGTCGTTCGCACGCTTTCCATATTCAACGGGTTCAACAGACGATAACACCGCTAATTGCGAAACGAGTAGATCTGAAATATTAAAATTCAGATGCAATGATTATTATTGTAGAGGAGATATTTCGAATTGTTCGCTTAAGGAGGAAAAAAAAGATTGTTTGATGGACCTGGTATGTTTGAGATCCTCGCGGTTTTAGGTAAACATGCTTGTTTTGAAGATCGCACACTTTCTCTTCGATCGGCGAGCATAGAGGTTTATCTTCGGCGAGGTACTTTCCTTGCGTAAGATCGGTACAAGTTTTACGCAACGATGCAACTTGCAAAGCACGTGAGTGTGAGGCATTACTTCGAGCGGGAATTCATTACGGCCAGATCTTACGATATCTCTGTAAAAGGCAAAAAACGAATGAAACTTGCTCTCCTCCCGGACTCGTCCCGCATAAAATTCACCTGCCGCAGGGGAAATCGGGCGCATCATCGGTCGCGCATCTACGAACAAATTTGCCAATTGCCAACAAGCAACGATCTTACGCGAACATGTCCGCGCATAGTCGAAGAAGGTCAAACGTTTTTATTTGGGATAATCGGACCGAGGATTTTACGCGTTTGTGATCAACTTGACTAGGCGAGATGTAAAACCAATTTTAGTATATGTTATTCTTTAATTCCTGTTTCATGAAATTCTTATTTTATTAATTTAACATTTTAAATATATAATTTTTATAAAAAATTTAGAATTTCTAAAATTATGATTATATACTCGAAATGTTTAATTCCCGTTTTACGAAACGGATGCAGAACATTCTTGTTTTCTCAGTTCTTTTAGTAAAATATTTTTGATGTTTTTCCTGGGTGAAACTTTTCGAAAAATAATTCTACTGCTCTAAAACATTTGTAAAAGTAAAAGTAGTATAAAAGACAGGTGACACAGTGGCCGGGCGTGCACCTAGCCGAAAAAGTGGGTCAAACCGGCCGAATTTTCAGTTAGGAATTCAAACGCTGATTGACAGTTACTTTCGGGACCGAAGCCACCACTTTTTCTCGCACACTGATCTGGTTCCATATATTGGACGTTCACGGAATAGTAATCGCGGTGACATTCACTACACTTTCGAGACCAAAGTATTTCAATATAAAAAGCAAACGAATTACATTTAACACATTAAAAATTATGTTGCACAATAATCCTTAGTGTAAGTGCGAATATGACTCACACGGTATTATACGAACAAGTTAAACATTACCCAAGGACTTCGACACTTTCTCTACACAATTTTTTATTTCGACAGTGTACCGTTTCAGTTATCACTTGACCAGATCAAACAAACCTAAAGAACTGCATTAATATCTCTCAACGTGCTCTCAACTTTGTAGCATTCCACAACGTTTAGAAAAAGGGTACGGACAGAATTTCAATTAACGAAAGGAAGAAAAACATAGCTGGTCGATAACGTAGGAATCTCTAGTCGAAAAAGTTTACAAACAAACAAAGGTTCGTAGTCGGTGCGTGTCCGTAATAATTTCGAGCACCAGGAAGAATAGAACGGTGAATTAACTTCTACAAGCGATCAATGCCGATGGGGCAAAAGTCGAAATCGGATAGGCACCTGTGAGCCTTTCTTTTTGTTCTACGGACGCATCGGTTTTTGTGTGATGGTACTCGTCCCAAATACACGAGCATGCAGCGGCGGTGGCGGTGTGCTTGTCGCCGGCAGTCTTGGGAGCCGTTAAGAAAGACGCAGACACACAGCCAACTTCGTAACCGGCCGATATAAAGCCGGCCAGATAACGGTTTCACGGGCACACATGCGGATACGAAATAAACCCACCGATCTCTCCCTGTTTCCCTCTCCTTTGAACCCCACTTAACCCTGGAAACAATATCGAGAATGCCCGGGAAACTTATCTAAATCCCACATTGGACGTGTTTTCAAGTAGGGCACACGCTCCGACGCTTTGACCGTACCCTCTAAAGATAATGGCAATGAATTTGATGCAATTACATATCACAAAAATGAGAAGTAAGTTGTAATTTAGAACAGTAAAAACAGTAGAAGAATTTCAAAATACTGTTATGTTATTTTCATATCAAGAAAGAAAATAATTTTCTATTTCACTCCAGTTTGTAGCAATTCAGGTAGACTTTTCATTTTGCATAAAAATCCGCTGTCTAATAATAACACAGGAACCAAAACCTCCGCGGAATGCAAATTAGTCAGAACGAAGAGAACTTGAACCAATTACCGCGTTAGCAATCGTAAAACCACCGTAACACCGAATATATTCATTATCGGTGGACAGCGGATTTGATGTTCTACTATTTCCAACCAATTAATTATCCTGGTCAAAATGGACCCAAATACTGCAGCGACTATTTCTTACGCAACCGCTTATATGTTCATCGACCGACGTTTCATCATTTTTAAAATAATCCAACAGCCTTGTCGCGCGTTTCCTTTTGAAGATTACTTTTTATGGCACCGGTCGGTTTCGAAACATAAATGTACGAATTATCGCAGGTACCTCGGCGTGAACACGATCAAAATATCCGTGTTGACTAACCGGAAATCGCGCGCTTCGTGTTGGTGGTAAAACCGGGACAATAATCATTGCACAATCGGGATGGTTGCTAATAGAATATTATGACGACATTCTCATCCGGTCTAGGACCGTTCGATTTCAGAGATTCATCTAACACCTTCCGCACGATTCACGCGTTACAACATATCCCGGGGGACCATAGTCTTGTCACGTCCGAGCTATGGATTTCAAATACAATGCTGAACGCGATCCATAAAATCTGAGTATTATAGTGGTTTTTAATGCACTAGGAAGAAGTAAAGGAATTTTATCGTATCTATTAAATTTGCGGTTCACAGAGCAAATTGCATTACGTCAGCCAGTAATTGCCGCAACTCTGCTACTTCAATAGGATTAATGGATTATTACCTTACCCAAAACC
Source organism: Lasioglossum calceatum (assembly GCA_963966675.1). Taxonomy (NCBI): domain Eukaryota; kingdom Metazoa; phylum Arthropoda; class Insecta; order Hymenoptera; family Halictidae; genus Lasioglossum; species Lasioglossum calceatum. The sequence goes on from OZ016548.1 coordinate 3,098,853, forward strand.
ATTGCAAACAAATTACACAGTTCGCCCAACGATTTCCCAGACACAGTAATAAAAGAGGGCCCCTATTGTGTATTTGGAGCTTGCGCAACTTTGCAATTATTTCTTTTACAACTCTTGACCCTTTCTGGATAGAGTGGAGCACCCGATCCAGGTGAACGGCCCCACTCTAATTTTTCGCGAAAGCCGTCTCATTAAGAGCAGTATTTCATTAAGCTTCCAACTGCTCGGAATTCGAAATGCGGGTCATTGTTATTCAATACCGGTGATCGAACACGAGCGCTGAAACAGTAATGCGGTTTATTTAAATCACTAGAAAGCACTCTAAGATTTCCTCCTTGCCGGCTCGGAGTTTACATCGTGTTCCTCTTCATTAAATTCAATTCAAAATCATCGAATCAATGGAAAGTAAATATTCTAGGTCGGAAGAAATGTTGAATTTTCAAGTTAAAATTCACTAAAGAGAGAAATAAATCCCTACTTGGTTGTCGTGTCTTGCAAATCATGCATTTTTATATCACAGTCTATTAATCATCTTTGACACCGGAGGTTGCCGGTAGCGATTGAACGGTGAATATATGTAACCCTATGATTTTCTACTCAAAGTGAATTGTTGAGGACGTCTGTTGGTTTCTATTGAGAGATAATTGTTTAGATTGTGATCGACGAGCGCGCAGACGTTCAATTAATAGCGCGCTGTCAGCCTAGTGTCGCGGAGACGATTTAGAAAGTTGCAAGACCGTCGAGCAACCGAGGAAAGTTAGTCGCGGCGTTATAAAAAACGACGACCTGTTGCAAAATCTCCCGTCGCATTTTTCACTGTCGTCGCCGTCGTGAGAGAGGGATTCAGCGCCTTCTTCTCCTTTCCTTCGCGGATCATAATTCACTCCTGAAAAGTCTCCTTTCACCCTCGACAAAGATTCGTTCCCAGAGAACTTTTACCTACTAGAGATCAACACACACACACACCGCGGAAAATGATCGTCAGAACGCTTCCTCTTATCGAGATTGAAACTGAAACCTCTTCCTCGTCGCGTGTTTCTCTTCCGAGTCGAGACTGAAAAGGCAAAGAGCATTCAATATCTTTCAATCTTTCGAATAAAAAATTCAACGAAAAGTTGTATTATTTTCCTTTGTTTCAAGAACCACGAACATGAGGACGTTATGGCTGTTAGTACTCCTCGCAGGTGTCGCAGTGAATGCTCAGCGTCGGCTCGCACTTCCCGATCCACGCAGTTGCGCCAACCGTAAGGACCCCTTCATTCATTTTTCTATTTTTCTTGAAATAGTCGACGTAAATTGACGTGATCTTCTGTCGCAGGGGTACGACATGCCACGTACAGAGACGCCAGAGGCGTTGCACACTCGTACTTCTTCAGTTGGGAACACCAGCCCACCAGAAGCCTAGAGGTGGACTGGCTCGATGCTCGTAACATCTGCAGAAGACACTGCATGGACGCAGTCTCCCTCGAAACGCCACAGGAGAACGAGTTCATCAAACAAAGAGTTGTGCGAGGTGAAATACCTTTACACTAGTAGCACAAATTTTAATGCGAGGTTCTTCCACTCTGTCTCTCGCGATATTTGACAATGTGACCTTTTAACAGGAAACGTAAGGTACATCTGGACGTCAGGACGCAAATGCAACTTCAACGGTTGCGACAGACAGGACCTCCTGCCGCAGAACGTCAACGGCTGGTTCTGGTCCGGTTCCGGAGCCAAAATCGGACCCACCACGCAACGCAACTCTGGCGATTGGAGTCACACCGGTGGATACGGGCAACCGCAACCTGACAACCGTGAAGCTGCTCAGGTACTTAATTCTAACCACTGCGGACCTTTGTGCAAAACAATAATTGTCTGCATCTGTTAAACAGACCAAGAACTACTAATTAGAAAATATTTGTCCATTCTCGAAGGTACGTAACTAAATGTTTGCATTGCAGGGCAACGACGAGTCCTGCCTGTCGATCCTGAACAACTTCTACAACGACGGAGTGAAATGGCACGACGTGGCCTGCCACCATCGAAAACCGTTCGTCTGCGAGGACAGCGACGAGCTTCTGAACTTCGTGGTTTCCAGAAATCCCGGCATCCGCCTCTAAAACTCGCGTGTAGCAGCTTCTGTTAATTCTTGAACGTTCAACGTCGTGGGAGCATTCGATCGACGAAAAAGCTGTTCGCGCGAAAGCTTCTGTATCATATAAAGCGTCATTGTATCATGTTCTCAAACAAATTCACACTGTCTCCTTCATTTTTCTCGACACACTTAATTCGAACGCGTATTAGAAAGAAAGATGTTACAACGTCAGACGATGAACAATCAAGAATTGCGTTAGATATTTTTCTTAGCTGGTAGAAGCTGTCCAATCTAACTGTAACTTTTGTACCCTTTTTCTATAGAAAATAAAAAGCATTTTTTCAATATGTTCTCGGAGTTCGCGCGTCGTTTTCTTTCGTCGTACAAGAGTAATGCAGTGTTTTTGTGTTTTTAGAAAAACGTTTTATTTTATTCCTTATCAGTACCTCTCTCAGCTTACACCTTTAAAGCATACTTTCTCGGAGGGAAGGCGGACATCTTGCGGACCTCTTTCTGTGTCTTTCTGTTTGCTTGGTAAGGTGTCAGCGCTCTCCTGATCGCTCTGGTTTTCTTTGGCCTCAGGTCCAGGGGCTTGTACTTTTTGTTTTTGTACAAAAGACGCAAGTTTTCCTTCTGCTTTTGATGCATGATAATGTACACTCTGGCGATCTCCTTCCTCATGACGCGGCTGGAATACAGAAATCGATGTAACAGGGTACTCAACTACACGGGTCAAACATTTTGCAGGGTGATTCTACAAACTAGTCTAAGGTTTTCATAGTTGTTAACCTTCATTTAACCTCCATTTTCTACAGAACTGGTTACATGGAACTTTATACGACTCCGACATAAATTAAATTTTATTCAATCAAATAACTACTTTAATGCAAACTGTTGATCGACAGCATCTGTTGATTACAGCAGTGCGTAAGCAAATTTTCTGGTACAACTGAACGTTTCTTAAATGTAAACAATGTACATTTTTACGTTCTAAAAAGAATAAGGGAGTGAATTAGAAATGCAGACTTTATACGTACATCTTTGAAAGCTTAGAGGCAGCTCCTCCAGTGACTTTGGCCACACGGAGATTGGTCAGCTCCGTCTTGAGCTCTTCGAGCTTCTTCAGAAGCTCCTTCTTATCCTTCGACCTCATCTCGGTGCACTTAACCTTACCCTGAAATAAACAATCACGTCACTATTCTGTGCATATCACTTTGCAACACTAGAAGTCTCAACAAGTAGCAACACATGTTTTCGTTTATGTTACTGTCAACGAAAACATAATTTTGGAACTTCTTTGCAATGTTAAACGTCGATAAAAATAAGAAACAATTCTGCACGACATTCGGACGATATTAAGTTTCAATTAATATCGTGGAAATAAGTCGGAGAATAAGAAACATTAAGTATAATTAATTCTTTTGCGATTTTGATACAGCATAGCAGGGTTATGTATAAGGTTATGTTTAAGGGTTGTATGCCCTTTGATGGAAAAAAATTTATATGCATTTCAATTCGTATTGCGATGACGAAAATGATGATAAGATCGATTTAGGGCGATCGATTACGATGTTTTAAGTAAAAACGGATTTCCACTGATTCACTAACCATCTTGCGGTAATTCCTCTTCCACGGAAAAAGAAACAAGGAAGAAAATCACGGATAAAAGAGACAGTTAGATCTGCGATGGATCTGCGTCTCCGAAATAAAACAAATGCACCATCTGGTGGGCAGAGTGAACATTTCGTTACGCATAGAATATTTGTGCAATGACGAAACTCCCGCTCCGAACATTTCCAGTGTACATGCGCACAACAATACTTATTTATATAGATTTTATTTACATCATTATTTTTCTAGAGGTATGCCACTAATTAATTTTTATTTCCGGGATAAAACCATATTCGTGCACTAATAATTTCTGCAAACCATATGAGAATAATTTTGCATTTTGAATATTGCCGCGCTTTCCAAAGAAACGACAACGACAACACTGTCTGTAAATATACGTGGGCTTTCAAAGTCACATAATTTAAAAACATAATTATATAGCTATAACATAATTACTAAAGACTACATACCTCGTAGAAAAACGTTTATTTTATTTTGTTTGTTATTTTCATACGATAAGAAATGGATAAGAAATAGGATTATAAAAATGATTAAAAATGTTACGTCGTAGTTTCCATGCTACGAATTTTGCATTTCATGCCTCTGTACAGTTTTGCGTTCATAACCTAAAAAACAAGTTCGAACTTTTGAACGTCAATTTTGGGGTTATATTTTGAAAGCATATTGTAAATAATTATCTAAATGTTGTTATACTGAAATATTACGTGTTGTAATTATAGTTAGTATTATGAAGCCAAATAGATAATTTATACGGTTCTTTCGAAATGGTAGCTTTGTAAATTAAAATTAACGAACAAGGAATCTTTGTTATGATATATTGATGTACTATAAAGAAATAAATGCTGTTATTTCTAAATGATTCTGTTTGTAAATCTCTTTACAGTACTTAGTAAAAATACGAAGTGGTATCGGAGATATTGTTTTAACAATGTACGATAAACAGGAAATTCTGGATTTGGTGTTCACCAAGGTAGATAGCTAAAAAGAAGATAAAAAAATATTATTCAATATTAAATGATTATTTCGATATTAAGCTAAAATCAATCCTTTCAAGGGGATAGAACGTAACGAGGAACAGCGTAAAATATGGACGAACTACAAGCGAGGCCATCAGAAAGTTGCGGAGGCATTGCTCACATTCCGTAAAGACGTATACGTAAACTGTATGGTACCGGTAGGGAAGAAAGCGTTCTTGAAAGGAAAATTAATTCACACTAACGAGGTCCTTGCTAGTCTTGGCAATGGATATTTTGCCAAGTACAGCGCGGACGGTGCAGCAGCGCTTTGCGAAAGAAGAATAAAACGTATGTTACCTAGATCGCATTTAAATCACATGTAATCGTAGATATTCATTAATGTTCTATGTTAGATGCGGAGGAAATGTTAAAGAATCTAAGTGGTGAAATTGATCTGTATGAGACCAGGATGATGGCGATGGAGAATAATCTGTTTGGAGATTGTGCCGGTAGCGAAATTGTGGAACATTGGAACGAGGAGGAAATTCAGGAATGGAAAGGTAACTATAAAGGTTCTCTATATTTAATTCTGTGAACCAAAAAAAATATTTCTTGCGCAGTGAAACATAGGGAGAGGGAGAGAGAGTATCGCCAAAAATTAGCGAAACTCAGGCAAGAGAAAAAGCCAAAGGTTGAAACGGAGGAGGATCTGATCTGGAGACTCGACCAGCTCGAGCTAGAAGAAGAGTTAGCGGATGAATTTAACAGGTATATTTTTTTCTTTGTAATTTACAGTTAAGATATAACAAATTTTAGAAAATGTAATATGTTTTACAGACAGTCTGGGTTGTCCGAACATTCTGGGGAAGAGCTCGAAGAATATTCCTACGAATCAGAAAGTTCGGAAGATGAAGAAGAGAATTCTGAAGAAGTGAAGGAACAGGAGAAGGAGGAAAGAAACGCGAAGCAGTTGAAAGATGAAGAAGAAAAGGAAAGGCGACTGAAGAACGAAGAAGGGGAGAAACAATTGGAAAACGAAGCGAAGAAGAATCAAATCAAAGAAGTTAAAGCTGCAGAAGTCAAGAAGTGTGTTTCATTCGTACAGTTAGACGATGTAAATAAGCAGAAAGATGAGAAATCAAAGGAGAAGACAGAGTCAAGCGAAGAGGTCACTGTAGAGGATATTCTTCGGATAGAGTTCAGTCATTCCGAGAATGCCGCAGCCACAAGGTCGGAAGGAGACTCTATCGAAACGCCAGCAGATATTTACAGGATATACTCAAAGCCTAAATCAATTTTGAAAAGATCACCGAATGATATACCACTTATTCGGGATCCTCCACCGGATTACAGTACAGAGGAGGAAGAGGACGAGTTCCAACACGTTGACAAGCCTTCTGCGTACGAATCGGTAAGTCGCTGGTAGTCACAATAGCTGTCCACTCCACTCCTTTCGTTCGCATGTTGCGAAACTGGAGTGGTCTGAGAATCTCAGATTTTTGAATCACGATTTTTTCATTTTCAGATTGTGAAAGATATTAAAGAAAGAGATACATCGAAAGTAGTGGAAATCGTCCCAGAAATGGCGTTGAAAACTCGTCCAGTTAGTAAATTTAAACGGGACCGCCAGCACAAGAGATAACAGAATAACGTGCAGCAGTAGTTTTCACATTTTGTCTATTCGCTAACTCAATTAACGCTAGGTTTACGGGACACGACAAACTTACCCGGTCTAATATTTTTAATTTCTGCTTATTGAGATTGTGAAGCTGTTTTCTACTGAAGGAATTATTCAACGAATTTATTTTATTAGGTATAAAATAGTAGTTTTTAGTGGCCCGTAAACCTCGTGTTGACTATCGATAAGCTTGTATAAGATTTTACGAAATAATGTAAAATAATATACACTTATTTTCTTTTTGTATAGAGTGTAGACTGAACTACTTCTTCATTATCCTAACACCACTGTTTTCTCTTTTCATCTTCGCAATTTACATCAGCAATTTACATGTGCTGTAATGAGGCGTCGCTGTAATAATAGGCTGCGAGCGAAACAATCTTTATGAACGGTCAATGGGATGTTAATTCATTCAGTCCCGATTACTATAATTTCATAGATAGGCTAGCACTTGTGTAACTCTCGACTCATTGTCATCACATATTTTTTATGGCATCGACATGTTTCTATAATACAGTTGACTTAGTATGGACACTATTTTCCGTTCGCATTGTTCGACGTCTATTAGTCATTTCGCTGCGATGATGATTGACGTCGTCCGAGGAACAGAGGAGCATAATCTCGCGGTCGAGGTTCCTGATATTGCGAAAGGTTTCGTACGCGTCATTACCTCGATGATGAACCGGAGATATTGTCTCGGAAAAATTCATATCACGGAAGAAGAGAATGCAATATGCATTCCTGGGGACAGCCAAGTATCATCCATCGTAATGGTTTTCGTCGCCATAATAAGGAAGAGCAATTGAGTCGTCTCGAATCGTTCCTGGAAACCGAGAAGATTTTTTTTAAAACGATGGTCGCGAGAATTGATTCTACAATCTTTTAAAACTAAATATACATTAAATTACCAGTTACAGAAGCGTAAAAAATTCTAGATCTGTCGTCAGCGGGTTTCGAACCCCAGGCGTTCTATTGGGAGTCCTCGAGATAATCGTAGAAGCAACGGCAATTATGAAGGATTATCGTTAGTGTTTTAATATTCCATAGTCTTTTTTAGACTGCGTATGTTTTATACAATTTCCAATTTTTGTAGACAAATTTGAAGAAAGTGGAATGAAATAGAATATATAGTATCTTTCATGGAAACTAGTCCTTTCCAAAAAAGGTTTGCCGGCCTGTTTCTCAATTTCCTCGATGAAGAAGTCCTCCGGTTTCCACTCGGATGAGTCAATTATCGAGCAGATCTTTCCGTTCCGTCTCGACTTTAGGCGAATTCATCCCCTTCACCGGTCTTTCTTCGCGGCCGGTTTGCACGCAGGATTCGCACCTGGTTTCGCAATGGTTTCCGCACAACCTATCTATCAAACGATCTCAAAATCCTTGGATTACTTTCGATCGCCGATAATCGAGCGGGACGCGTCTCTCGTGTCAAAGGTGGCGAAATAATGGGCATTTTGTTAGGCGATGCCTTTCTTAATTCATTATTCACCGAGCGTCGTTTCATAACGAGCCCGATGGAACGGTATGCGAAAGAAAGATCACGTTGAAATTGTCTGACCGATCATTGCACAATATCGAAATGAATTTAGAGCATCCTCCTTTGACGCCGTATAACGACCTTGTCCATCATGCTCGCTCGAGATAATCGAACGAAAGAGAGAGAGAAAAAGATCATCATCTGTTTGGCCATCAAGAAAGTAGAGTAAGATCCATTGTGCAACACCTTTTGCCGTTTTGTCCGATTAAATGACTACCTCTCGTTCCACTCATCCCTCTTTTCGCGTTTATTCCGACGCCTCCGCCGCGCCGGTCGTTAGAATAATTAATGTTGCTGACGTGTTTTGTAACGTTTGAAGACGTTTGGAAACCCCGTAGCCTGATTTTATAAAGTCCTACAGATGCAATAAATGATCGTTAAAACGTCTAACAACGTGAAAATCTCGGAAATGAATAGAATATAGCAAACGAACAAGCAAACCATCAAAACATCGGGAAACTCGTAATTCGCAGCTCGCTCGTGTTTATTTAAAGAAAAGCGACGTTGGTTGAACGATTATTTAGCGAAATAATTAGCCGAACGATAAACTGGATCGTCCACGAATTTGTTGCGACGCAATGGCTTCGTTTCCGTTGACGTAATGGCGAACAACGGGGAAAGGTTACGAAAGGAATCGAAAGTGAGAATTCGCACAGTAAATAAACAATAAACCTGTCTTGATTAGGTTCCGTTTGGCTCATTGATCGGGGAGATTAGATGCTGCGATTGCAGTCGGCCCATTGTCGTAAACGAGATCAACGGTTATTAATCTTGTTACGCCTCTCGCGACGACGAATGGAGGCGAGTCCTCTAGGACAAGTTCCTAAGGAATCCTTACCATGAATCCGCTAATTAGATCGAGCAAATTACACGGCGAATCGCGCGTCTTGTCTTCCACGAAGTCGATTTGTTGCCGGTTTAAAAAAGTGTCTCGGGAATGTCTTTGTAGATAGTGGCGGCTCAAGTCAAGTGGAAGCCCCAAACGGTAATAATTTTGGGGCCCTCGAACTCAAGTTAGAGATAGAAGTTGCAAGAGAACTCTTGTGAACTTGAAAAGTATCCCGGGGCCCCATGCGGCCGTTTAGTCCGCTCATCGTTAAACCCGTTACTGTTTGTAGATCTGAAATAAAGAACAATCGTACTAATATTTTTAGAAGCCACAAATGCATAAAGTTCCGTTGTCTGGAGATGCCGGTGACGCGAGAGAGGAACAGAATCAGTGAAATTGCGAAACTCGATTACAATATCGCGCAATGACAAAGCTAAAACGCAATTTTAGCGCGATTCAGATGCACACGTTACTTTCTAAATTACTGCGTGCCGATCTCATCGGACCCGATGCTCACGTTACACATACAGTTATAGGCCTGTGTCATTGCGTGATCGTGTGTGCTGATTGTAATTGAATTTTCTACTCCTTTAATTAAAATTGTCTGAAAGCCTTGGAGGCCCAGAATGTAAAATTAGGAGGAACCCAGGCCAAGGAGGATTTCATACTGACTGACGCCTTAATAAGTCTAATTAACAAAACCATCCGGATCAGATCATGTCAGCTCAACCTAGACCCAGCACTGTCTAATGTATGTGCATTCCACGACTCAATTGCATCCACGCGGTGGCACAATACGTACGTCCAATTTACCAAACATGGACAAACCATGAATCGAATCGCCTCGCTGTTCTCTGTGCAATCAACTAATATATAAGTTTTGCACTCCAATTTCACCCTTCTGAAAACCAATTTCGCTTTTATCTCGTCGAAGAGTGTCAATTTCCTGATGGGTGTACAAACCATTTCCTTATATTTTTCGAACTTAGGAATACCAAATTATAATACACATTGGAAGAATATTATTAAATAATTATTTTTGACGGTATACACAAACTTACATTTTTCTTCGGTAGCTTTTCTCTGTTAACTTTTAAAGTACAAATGTTATAAGTAGATTACAGACTCAAATCATTCGATATTATTTATTAGAAATAGAAATATGAATGCAACCCCTTGCAGCTGGCAAAATGTTAGAGGGGGATGAAAATCCCATCGGCAACGCAGGGCTCCACGCGATTGCTCTCTGAAAGAGGAGAATCCACCAAAAACAAAGAAATATAAAAAATCAAGGACGATTCAAACGAATGTTACAATGACTATCGCGATCCTGGCAGAGGTCCTAGAAGACCGAGGAGGCCCGAAGTATTGCCACAGAGGCGTGTTTCGGTGGTAGTCAGTGAGCCAGTGAGTATTACGCTAGCTTGGGTGTCGGGTGGCAGCGGCTGGACAATGGTCCTGGCTTAATTAAGGCTCAATTGGCTAATTAGTCGGCTCGAAAAGCGAGCGGTACTCGGCTGTCGGAGCATAAGAGAGCTTGGTGGTGGTCCCACGCGGTGAAGTAACCAACTTTCTCCGTTCTGGAAGCGAGAACTATGCTGCTCTTCGTTTGCTGATACTCATTCCTCTCATACGCGCGGCACGCTGCCACGCCGCCGTCCCCGAAATCGCGTATGCCTCTCTTCTCCGGCTAGGAGAGAGAAACAATGGGAAATAAAGCGCGGGCTTTCCTCACGCTTGATGCGTCCTGAACTATGTGAACTGGAGTAACTAAAGAGGAGGGTTACCATAGAGGAACAGAGATGTACACAAAGAGAGAAAGAGAGAGAGGGAGAGAGTAAACCAGAGTTTTATCCGGCTGGGGATCCTCGAGAGGATCCACCTCCTCTTAGATCGGGCCTGTTCTAGGCGAATCCGTGCCCGACAGGAAATGAATCCTCGTAGGCGTATACCGTCGCTCTATATAAGCTAGCCGGGCCCCGGCGAAACGTCACCATAATATTCAGCATTCCAAGTATCACGGTGCTCGGTTCCCTATCGGTGAGCTCCTCTCGAATATGGACAGGATAGTGCGACAGGTAATGACAGTGACTTTGTACAGTCGACACTTGTTCGGTGAGCAAATGTTCACCCTTGATCCTGTGCCGGGTGGTGATCCGCGAGACAGTGATAAGTAGAGATATCGGTGGGCCATAGGATCTACGTAACTCGTTGGGTGATCGATCATGACGACGATGTTGTTCTTGAACGTAGTAATCGCGTGGGAGTGGTGGAAACGGTGCAACTGCTTCTACAGCGTGGGCTGAAATGATTTACTATTATCACTTGTTGCCACTTGTTGCCAGGGAGATAGAATTTTAATCCTTTAGTTGTTAACGTCCAGGCAATTACAGATTCATTAGCCCCTTGCCTCACAATATCGTGTCTGACTCGTGATGAAAATTCTGAATAGATTCTGATAAAAGTTCCATTTTGGTTTTGTTAACGTACAGTTATTGAAGAACGTATAGGCACACGACAGATATTCTCCTTTTCCAGGAAATTATGATCTACAAAAAAGTTCTAATCACTGAAACCGTAAAATGAATCGTAGGGCAAGGGGTTAATTATCTCTGTCACTTGTTGCCAAAAGCTAGTATTTTTCACTTCTGAAGCTTTTAGTTGTCAACGTCCAGTCAATTACAGATTTGTTAATTATATCTGTCGTGTCACCGGGACTGCGGAGCACGAGCAAATCTCACGATAGCAATCTCTCAGATCTAACGATAGATCCTCTCGACCGCTAATGATTCCCTTCAGGGTAAAATGCGTTATAATCTTTCCGAGTTTGCGCCGATTATCAGCCGAACCTTACTTTCACGTGGTTACCCGCGTTTCAACGTTTTTGCGTCCCTCCTTCGGGCTGGAAAAATCACGAATGCTAAAGGTCGAGCTGCGAAATTCGATTTTACCACGTTTCTATAATTAGCTACGAACTAATGCACGACGTTAATGCGCCGTTCAATAGCACTAGCCATCGCGGAACATTGAATTACCTTTCACGCTTTGCAATTAGTCAATTAATCCTTTTCGCTTAAAAAAGATATCTTTTCGAAGGAGAATCCGAACAAACTTCTGTTTGTTGGTTTATCCTTTTATAGTGTGAAAATGAGCATAATTGTTTGCTAGAAGAAGCTAGCAGTTATAATAATTTAATTGTTTGATTAGAGAGTATCTGTTTTGTCGTTTCCGGATTTGTTTGCTCGGTCTTGCTTCATGCAACCGTGACTGTGTTAGGATTTTCTTCACAGTTTCTAGAAATGAAGAAACAGAATCGACCACAAGTGCGCCATTGCACTTTACAGTTGCTCCACTTGCAGTTTGCAGTGGAAGTGCAAGTTGCAATGTCTCTGGACCGTTCTCTAAGGTCTCTTCCACTATTCGCCTAACCGCAGGCGTTATAAATCTCCTTGATAAGCCCTCGGTATAGTGGAACTGCCCCAGAACTCGTAACACAGTCAAAGAAAATTGCATTATACTCGGTGAGCCCACAGAATTGCATCACACGTACATTTTCCAAGCTCTTCTTCTTCTTCTTCGTCTTCTACGAAATAACGGAGACACTAGATTTTCATCTTTATGTTGTATTTATATAAAAAATTGTCCACGAGGTTAACGATCAACAAAAAAATAAATAAACGAGTGTTTAATGTGTTCTCTCTTAATGTCACCATCAGCCATGGTTGACAAAATTATTTGCAAGGAGGAAGATAAACGTCGAGGTTACAAAATTATTTTCATCGGAAAATAAACAAACGAGATTATAATGGATCTCTATCAGCCGCAGGAGAGATTCCGATAAAATTATTTTCAATCGTGGAATAAACAAATGACTCTTTAATGTATCTTTCCTAACGCCACCGTGTATAGTGTGGCTGATAATATTATTCGCAGAGCTGAGAGAATAAACAAACGAGCATATGATTCGTCCTTTTCACTGCCGTCACTGTGATCAATAAAACTAGCATCGACAAAAGAATTTCAAAAAGTTTCGAATAGAATCTAACAAAATTTACAACACAATTTTAATGAAGTACGCCAGCGAGCGTGTTCGATTTCGATTGCTAGCAAATGAATGAAATGCACTTGGCAGAGTGTGGTGATTGGAAGAGAACGGTGGAAATCGTATTCAAAACCGCGTCGCTTCCTGATTTTGTCTCCGTCTACTATAAGTCAACTGTAGTAAATAACAACCGGTGTGTTTCCAGATGCACTCCGATGATGCACGGTTCATTTGTCGGTGCGGCGTGCACAGTAAGCCGTTGCATTTCATTATGTAAGTGCACTTGGTCGCGTGTAATCATCTCCGTTAATGCAGTACAAGGGACGCGGCGGTTTACACGGGAATATAAATAACAACATAAGCATTTCGCAAGAGGCGGCAGAGCAGTGGCTACGTGCAACGTGCAACCATTCTAACATCATCGTGTTAAATGACATAATGCACACGCTTCGGTATTCGCGTGTTACGAAAATTACTACGTATTTGAACGGGTGCAAGCCTGGTGCGCCTGCCGACCCGGTTCGAACATTCCTCCAGGCTCTTTCTTCATCCCTCGACGCCATTTTGCATCGCACTGCCGGCCCTCCATCTCCAAATATTTATATTAGGCACCCGACATTTAACACAAAATTATTACTAGACTGCGGATCTTTATGCATTTATTTAAAAAATTGGTTGGCTGAAATATGAAACGGTAAAGGATTCGAAAAATTTCAGGACATTGTAATATTGTTTTCAATGTAACAAAATGATTAGGGGATAAAATCCATTTTTGTTTTGCATAAAGATCTAATTATTACAGACGTGAACCGCCTCTGAAATTTCGATTTTGATTCACTTTTCAGTGTACTGGGATTTCTTCATCCCCCAACGCCATCTGACTCCGAGCGGATAACATATCTAGCCTAATTTCCTTTCAATTACTATCTAATAATGGCAACAGCGTCCTGAATACATGCTTAGTTATAATTACGCTCTCATAATTAGCGGCCTAAAAATCAGCACAGTCCTTTGTCACAGTGATAAACAATGGTACCCTTCAGCCCCGTAAATCATTGTCAATCTCAATCTCCTAATTTCAATCATGCTTTCTTATAATCCGAACATCTCCACTTTCTATGCAAATAAGTTTCGCGGTTGATTCCTGTTGTCATCGCTTCCATATCCTCCTTGGGAGATTCCTCTTGTGCGAATAGAGGAAGAGGAACTATAGTTACGTCCTTGTAGACAGACGGAAGCCATCTTCGATTTCCGGTCAGATAGCATTCCCAATTTTTAAATTACGTGCACATTATGAAACTAATATTATTTGTTTGTATACTAATTGTGGAACTCGCACTGAGAAAGCCAGGAATTTTTGCGCGCAACCGTGCATGTAACAGAGGCCATTACACGGCGGAAACTGCGTTAAACCGACTAATGAAAATTCATTTATGCTAACAATAACAGGAGACATTTATACTTATCTTTGAGAACTGTGTAACAACTGGAAAATGTCTATGAGGATAATTAACAACCGGATGATAGTTGTGCTAGATAATGACACATAGTCTGAACGACTTTAGTTAAAGTATTCCGTGTAATTTCCATTTGTTCTAAAATCGGACACTTATCCTACACCAAACACACCATTTTTTATTTATATACAATTTTATGTGTACGTAACGAAGCAATTAGCTAATATAGTTGTTCATTATTGTCTCTAATCAAGACCCAGTTCCAGGAACATTGTTCTACACTCCTGCATCATGTAATTAAATGAAATGCATCACGGTGTAATTAGAGAATCACTAATATATGGATATGAAAGCCTATCTCTATTTTAATTCAACCAGTTCTATTTGTTCGCAGCATATTGTCTCAACTGTTTTTTTCTTATGTTAGCTTTCAAAATGATCACCAAAATTAATAGAAAATCGCGAATTCATTTCTTCTCTGACACCTTATTAGATTAACGAATACGATTTATTCATGAACGAAAGTTCTTTTTCTATTCATTTTGCCCAGTGAACAATGTGTGAAAGCAAGCTGCCATGACTCTTCCTCTACCTGCATGTACTTGACAAATTTATTCATTAATATAGGAAGTACAGTTTGTAACATTATGTAACACATCTTCCTGCCACGAGTAACCAATTGCACTTTGAATTATTCATTTTCTCCTCGTTTTGCCAAAATGCCGAAGGGGCCATAGTCAAATTATTCCAACTTCGGACAGGATTATTATCGATTCATAAAAAAATTCTTACACATGCTTCAAAGGTAGCTTAACGTACCCGCGAAGTTTGAATTTTGTATGTGTGTCAGTGTTCGCAGAAATAATCCGCGGACGGATCGTCTAGTTGGTCGTTTGGATCTCGCTTTTCGTGGTTTTTTTTTGTCGCAAGTTACGTTTACGGTTGCGCCGGTTTTAAACGGCCCAATGATGTAACAGCGGGCACACGTTCTCACGACGCTGGAAAACACTAATTTCTCGGGTACGCAACGCGAAACGAGTTGATCATCTCGCTTTCGAGCGACGCATCAGCCTCACGCCTGGGAATCTATCTGATACGTTTGCTAGTATGTATCCTGCGGTGATGTGGCGCAACAATAAAATTGATTTCGGCAATACCGTCGCGGCGAATTGTGGGGACGCGTCTGGAACCAATTACCAATTTTCGAACAAAATTTTCGAATATTTAACCCCTTGCCCTACGACTTATTTTACGGTTTCACTGATTAGAACTTCTATGTAGATATCATAATTTCCTAAAAAAGGAGAATATTGGAAAACCAGAATAGAATTTTATTTCGTTTTAAAGGAAATTATTAACATACATTTTTGGCAAGGGGATTAAAAATACCCCTTTTTGGCAAGGGGTTAAAATTGATTAAAATAGAATTTTATTTCGTTTTAAAGGAAATTATTAACATACATTTTTAGCAAGGGGATTAAGAATACCCCTTTTTGGCAAGGGGTTAAAATTGATTCAAATATAATTTCATTTCGTTTTAAAGGAAATTATTAACATACATTTTTAGCAAGGGGATTAAAAATACCCCTTTTTGGCAGGGGGTTAAAATTGATTAAAATAGAATTTTATTTCGTTTTAAAGGAAATTATTAACATACATTTTTAGCAAGGGGATTAAAAATACCTCTTTTTGGCAAAGGGTTAAAATTGATTAAAATAGAATTTTATTTCGTTTTAAAGGAAATTATTAACATACATTTTTAGCAAGGGGATTAAAAATACCCCTTTTTGGCAAGGGGTTAAAATTGATTAAAATAGAATTTTATTTCGTTTTAAAGGAAATTATTAACATACATTTTTAGCAAGGGGATTAAAAATAGCCCTTTTTGGCAAGGAGTTAAAATTGATTCAAATATAATTTTATTTCGTTTTAAAGGAAATTATTAACATACATTTTTAGCAAGGGGATTAAAAATAGCCCTTTTTGGCAAGGGGTTAAAATTGATTAAAATAGAATTTTATTTCGTTTTAAAGGAAATTATTAACATACATTTTTAGCAAGGGGATTAAAAATAGCCCTTTTTGGCAAGGGGTTAAAATTGATTAAAATAGAATTTTATTTCGTTTTAAAGGAAATTATTAACATACATTTTTAGCAAGGGGATTAAAAATACCCTTTTTTGGCAAGGGGTGAAAATTGATTAAAATAGAATTTTATTTCGTTTTAAAGGAAATTATTAACATACATTTTTAGCAAGGGGATTAAAAATAGCCCTTTTTGGCAAGGGGTTAAAATTGATTAAATTGAAAAATTTCATTTTCAGTTGTCACTCGCTCTGATAGTGAGCATAGGAATCGCCCACTGCGAGCCACCGTTGAGCAATCAATACGGTGTCCCAGGGAATTATGCTGGCAACAACAACAACAACAATAACAACAACAACAACAACCATGGTTCGTCGAATGGTGGAAACGGTGGCTTCGACAACCACGGTAATCATCACTATGATAATGGGAATGACAATGACTACGTTGACCAGGTGAGCACAATGGAAAGAAACGAATACGACGAAGGTGTGATCGGGTTTTAATAGATCACAAGATCCTTGATTCATTCAACCTTTCTTCGATTGCCACACCCGTTTACTCTCGGAACGTTCCGCAGCGAGGATTCAAGGGTTGCGAGAGAGATCACTAGATCTGGGTTAAAGCCGATTCTATAAGTAACATTGAACTTTGTCGAGCCACATTGTTGCGCGGATCATTACTAAATCCTCTAGATTCTGGATCATCGGCGTCACCCTCTAGCTCCAGCGATTAGTATAATTTTAGACTTCTATGGGAGTCTTATTACTAGACTGCGGATCTTCATGCATTTATGATAAGATTGGTTGGGTGAAATATAAAACAGCAAAGGATTAGAAAAATTTGAGAATATTGTTTTCCATACAACTAAGTCATTAAGGGATGAAATCAATTTTTATTTTATCCCCGCTTCCCACAATCAATGCAGAACATTTTTATTCTGCATAAAGATCCTCGGTCTACTTATTACGTATCAATGGAAACATTGTAGCTAATCGTCGAAGATTAATGTTGGAATTTAAATGACTCTTGACACGAAAGTCTAGCCAGCGTTGATACACGGTCGCACCTTAAAGCCGCTCCCGTAAATTGACAGCCGTTTACACCTGGAAAACGTCGCGGGGAATGATAGTGTTTGCTCGTTTGGTAATTCGTAATGGCGTTTCATAATTGATGATCCGAAGCGGAGCAGAAGAGGAGGAGGCGTCTCTTCTAAACGGGAACATTTCAAGGAAATTAACTGCTCGTTTCGTGGGATACGGTTATTAAGCGAATTTATGAAGCTGCCCCCCTCGAGCCGATTGCGAAAGACAACAATAACCGCTCCTCCGCCGTCGAAACACTATGATGAAACGTGAAAACGCGCGGCTACAAAGTTGCGAAGACGATGGCAACCTGACTGGCGTCTCCACTCTCCTTTCGCGCGGCCGGTCCATCTGAAATCGTTAGAAAATCTTCGGTTGGAAAATTCCAAGTTCGTTAACCCCTTGCTCTACGATTTATTTTACGGTTTCAATGGTTGGAACTTTCTTGTAGATCGTAATTTCTTAAAAAAGGAGAAAACTTCTATCTATTGTATGCCTATCCGTTCTCCAATAGCTGTACATTAGCAAAACCAAAATCGAATTTTATTTAGTTTATAGGAAATTATTAACATACATTTCTATTAGATTATTATTCAGAATCTTCATCACGAAGCCGACACGATATTGTAAGGCAAGGGGTTAGCGACGCGCGACGCGTCAAACTATTCATATTCGGCCGATGGCTAATTATTTTATCGTTATTTCGTCACAGCTCTTTGAAATGTTCATACACGTTGTTGCGACCTCCGCCGTTTCCTACAACCCCCGCGAGAAATCACAATTCTGGATGAAGAAGATCGGAACTATTTGAACTTTAACTGGAAAATGAAACCGGAAATGGCGTCTGCCAAGTGCTACACGCGAATCTTGTGTGGCCGCAGAACTGATGCAAGAATATTAATAGAGTGAACCGCAGGCGTAATCTACGGTCGAATCGTTATGCTGCCGATTAGCTAATCGTCCTGGGAATCTAAACGGTCCGGTTATGTTTGCGGCGGCTGGACGTGTCCCGAGGCTCTGCTTAGCCAGATTAGACCAGCCATCTTCGAGCACATCTGCTGCTCCACTTCTTCTTTTTCTTCTCGAAGAAAGCGAACCTAATACATACACGTAACACATCGCGTATACCAGGAGCCTCCATTTTTGCCCATACCATTTTCGCGAGATCCTGCTGGCTCCTCGCTGAACGATGATGATGATCTCGACGATGATAGATGACGGCGCTGCGCTGCGCAGGCCGAAGCGATGCTGCAAAGCCTGCAATTAAAACTTTTTGGCTGGGATAATTAATTCCAAAACTGGGTCAACTACTCAGAATTAATTGTGACTGCGGATTTTCATGCATTTATGGCTTACAAACATTCAGTACTTTTTTCATTTATTTCGAATCTACCACTTTCTAGATTCTATATAAATACGCTTGACTATTGTGTAGTCAGAAATGAAAAAAGACGAGAATTAATGAAATAAAAAAATAGTATAGGCAGGTCCACAGTCGAAATGTGATTAATATTTTTAGATGTAACGTTTATACTGTAGAAATATTAATTAAGTTGATTTCATTTTTTAATTACTTCTGTTCAATGTTCACGGTTTATCAGTGCCTGATAGACTTATAGAATAACTAGATCGTAACAATAATGAGGTTAGCTCAGTTCTTCCCGGGAAAAACGTCGAGAAAATCGGTTTTTATGTTTTTTAACAACGGCGCGCCAAACCAAAAAATCTGAAAAAATTTATGAACAATACCTATAACAATATATCGCTATTGTAAAAATATAAATGTTGTCACTCTAGAACTTCCATGTGAAATCTGCATTTTTAACGATTTTTTGGAGGTTTTTGATTTTTTACAAGCAGGATTTTCACTTTAAAAATCTGAAACCAATTGCAAAGTATGTATGTGGGTTCTTGACGTGTGTCAGATTTTTCTCAGAACTTCGAAACATCATAAACTAGGGAAAATAGGCCAGAAACCGATTTTTCGATTTTACCCCATAACTACCCTCCCGATCGAGATGCAGGGTTGAAATTTTGTACAGTATGTTTTTTCTTGGTGCCCTATCAAATGATACATCGCCGATACAATTCGGTTCAAGGGCATTTTTGACTTCTACAATATTTGAAAATTGCATAAACACCCGCAGTCTGATTATAATAAACAACAATAATGAACGTGTTACGGGCGTGTTGTAACGCCAAGTTGTTGAAGCAGGCCGCGTTTTAATAGCAGGATTTTACTATAAATGAGAACCGCGCGGGCAGAAGACACAATAGAAATTATGGGATGTGTAGCGCCATTGTTCCATGGGTTATTATAATTAGATCAAACAGAACTTTGCATTGCGACTCGGTATAGCGACTAGCGACAGCAGTAGATTATTAGGCCACGGATTTTTATGTATTTATAGCAAGATTGAGTAGATGAAATTCAAAATTGTTAAAAATTTGATAATTGAAGATGTCAATATATGATTTCTCCTCTTTTGAAATCATTAAGGGAAGAAATAACATTCAATTCAGTTTCTATTTCTTGCAATCTATCTAGACAATTTTTATTTTGCATAAAGATCCGCAGTCTACGGATTAAGACACAAAACAGTCTCTTCAGATTTCTGTACGAAATCGATTTCGATTGCTTACGCGATTGCTTGAGAAGAGAATTGGATTGAAGGTGATTCCCCGGAGACCAAAGGCGCGATGACGTTGTCACTCGAACTTGTTTTACAGCCAATGTCGTACGAGTTCGGGTACGCAGTGAAGGACCAGGCGACTGGAAACGATTTCGGCAGACGAGAGAGCAGCGACGGCGAAACTGTCCGAGGCGAGTACAGAGTACAACTACCCGACGGCAGGACGCAAATTGTGACTTATACCGCTGATTGGAGGACGGGTTTCCACGCGGATGTCAGGTACGAGGGCACAGCCACGTACCCTGATCAGTATAACACCCAGAACAACGGGTACAACAACAACAACAACAATAACAACAACAACAATCAAGGGGGTCCCGGATTTGGCTACCAGGGAAACAATATTGGCAGCGGGTTCAATGGTGGTAAGCACTTGATCGTGTTGTTCTGAGAAAAATTCATTTAGTTTGTACTTGAATCAGAAAGGTATTTTGGTTTGTGTTTCGATCAGAAAAATGTGTCAGCGATTTGATGATTTTTAAAAGGTTAATAACTATGGAGAGCAACCGTTCTAGTCTGTTCTGTTTTCGTTGAAGGGAACAACGGAGGATACAATTACCAGACACCGAGCAACAACTACAATAGCGGTGGGAATTTTAATAATGCCGGAAATTACAACAATGGCAACAACTATCAGTTCGGTTCGAACGCTCTGGACAGCGGTTACAACTTCGGTGCGCGCAATGGCTACAACTCTAGGGTCCCATCGCCCACGTACGGACCTGCCTTCCGTTGACCATAGTGCTATTCGAATTGCTTAGGAGAACAGGCGTTGTGTAATATTAGCTCTTCTTTTCTAATAAAAACTTTTTTATACTTTGTGCTGAGATTTCGTATTCCCCTGTTCCATCACGTAACAAAGTCTTTTTCTCGATTGTAATAAACAGAAGACTGCAGAATGGTTTTGCGATTAGTCTCAACGTTGTTGGGGATGAAGAATTATTTAACACTAAACCTACCACTGCCGGTCAAATCACCGGTTTCACATTTTTCATTTCACAATTATTGGAATTATAAAGTTGGTTACATGAAAATTGATTCGATAGATTTTTTCACTCAGGCAGATATCTATATAAATAAAAATGTAATGTTCGTTTGTTCAAAATCTAACAACTCCGAAACGACTGAACGTAGAAAGCTGGGGTTTGAGCCATTAGACGCAGCGTTCCTACGGGAAGGCTGTAGAACAATCCGCATTCGAAAAATTCCATTCGTTCAGAATTTGTGACGTCATTAGTGACCAGAGACGACTTTTTCGCCCTCTTTTGGGCACGTTTCTGCTTATAACTTTTGACTGGTAACACCTGTATTCAATTTGAGGTACTCATTGAATTCAGCTCGCCGAGTTCTTTCAAATGATTACTGATTCGATTCTGTAGCTTGCATAATTCTGGAGTTATAACATAAAAGGTGTGTGTTTTTCCTAAACTTTTTGGTTTACCGACTTTTTAAACAGCTGTAGATCCCCTTAGAGATTGGAAATTTAATTCTCTACAACTTTCATATTTGACACTTTTTTCTCCGACGGGGTCTATGCAAAAACTGCAAAAAACGATATAAACTCGAAAATGTTGATAGTTTTGCTTTAAGGTATTTTCGGCCGTATCTTTTGAATCGTTTGCCGGAAATAAGTTTTGGGCAAACAGGTTTACTTAGCGTGCGAAAGTCTACAAAATGAGTCCAACAGTTTCGTAGAAGTTACAAGTAGAAATATGGTCAGAACGGTAAAATGTGGTAAAAATACTGAGCCACAGCAACGCGTGGCCGGGTACAGCTAGTATTTTAATAAAAATTGCACGGGATCTATAAATAAATAGAGCATCGTAATTTTTGTAAAGCCAAGACATTTTAGTCGCTTTTAGTGCTCGGTAGGTTTAGTGTTAACGAGAGATTGTTGTTGGATACTGGATACGAAGGAGTATACCGCTGCAAAGAAAAAGCAATTCTGTAACAATAATGGCACCCGGATGCGCATACCCGTACGCGTTTCATTGCGAGGGTGAGCACGGACGGTGTAAGGTTGCGAAAATGGTTTCGTAGAACGGTGTCGTAACCGGTAATGCGTTCGACCGAACGTATGTATGTGCATCTTGGTCATAGTTCGATATGAAACACGTCAGCGGTTGCAGTGGAACGCGACTGATGATGAGGAGAACACCAACGCTTTGGATTCGTGACGAAATCGAATATATTTAACATCTTAATGTTAGGTTGAATGTTTTAATATTACAGTGAATCGATCGGAACGACTGAATCGAAGACGAAGGTGAAGGGTAGACAGGACCAACGATCAACGAAAGCCCATTTGCGATGGCATTTGGCAAAAACCATCGGATGTAACATAATCAAGGTCCCATGATCTGCACCACATCGTGAAAGATGAGCGGCGCGATTTAATCGATGCCAGAACAGTTCGAAAGTGCTTTCTGCGAGCAACACTCTTGGCACTCCATTTACAGATTATTTCCTTGACTTCGTTTAAAGACGGAGAACGGTCAGCACAGGATCATCCTTAGTATAGTATGCATACATGCAACTCGATGCGTTCGATGCATACTGATCCTCCTCGAATAATCCTGATTGAGATGTGGTCCGATCGTAAAAAAGCCATTCGATTGCTGCAACAATACTGTCAAGCCTCTCCTCTTATATCTCGTACATAAAAATTCTATAATTAGTATAAGCTGTTCTCGCCATTCATTAACGAAATGCAATTATAATGAAATTATGGTTAATTGATTGAAATGTGGTTAATTGGATAAAATAGGGACTATGAGCGATGTCTTTTGTAGGGTCCCGAAAAATTCGAGATTTTTATTGTCTCAGATATGGTAACTTCTCTTGAGCCAAAAACAAGAGTGGTATTAGCCCGAAACCACAATGCAGTTCAGGAGATCCCCGGAGCTCCCCTTGGATCGCATGGAAGACTGGAAGGACAGAGCTTATGGTTCTACATAGATGAGCGATTTTTTTAGTGGGTATTGGGGAAACCCAACGCCCGTCTCCCCCGAATCCCAGACCACCCCCTTCCGGGGTGTGCACGTGATGTTGGATTGCTAGTGATTCTACGTCAAGCTGAAATGCAAAAACGAATTTAGTTTCGTGTGAGAGTCACTGGTTTCTAACATAAACCAGATGTCAGCAGACCCATGGGCCTGCGACTTCTCTGTGTATCTAACTTCCTAAGAAAAGGACAGAACGCAGTCCTGGTCCTTTTCTTTCAAGTGGGCAACGGACTTTTCCACGTTGCCTTCTTCACTTCGAGTATAGGCTTCAACGCGATACGACGTCCTTCCCAGCTAAATTAAATAAAGGATAGTTTTAACAGTTTACGCTTTTTAGCTTATTCTATAACCCATTTCCAATACGTGAAAGTATTTTTCCGCTCGTCTTTAAACTAAAACGAAAAAGAAAAGACACGGTAACTTCTAGTGTCAGTTAGCGTGATCTGGGGTCCCCAAAAATGGGATTCCTCGCGAGGCAGCTTATATGCATAACCTGCGGTTGCGCCCCGGCGAATTTGCAGGGCTCGCGAAGCGACGAGTGAACGTTTTGACGTGAGGCCTGCACCATAATCGGGGATAAACGGCGATTGCGTAATCGTTGCGATGCGGAAGACGTGTGGAGCGCTCTGCATACGTGTTTCTACTCTTCCACATCTCGATGCCGGACAACTAGAGGGGAATCTTTGATCGACGGCTTCGCTGCATGCTGATTAGGGGGCTATTCTAGTCTGGAGCGCAACTGGCTTTGCCGATTTTTTCCCCCGTGAAATTGCTACACCTTTCACCGTGCCATTTTTCTCCGCGCTTTTGGTAATGTCTTAACTAGCCCCGGAAACTGCGCCGGCGAAAAACCAATATTTCTTCTTGTTTAACATGCGAACTCTTGTTTAACTTCTCTGCGCGTTTTTCAATTTTTTATTTCCTCTGAACTTGGAACAACATCATTCTGGTCCATTTCACAGGGGTGAACGTCTAAAAACGGCTCTTCTGCACGTTTTTCAATTTTTGATTTTCTCTGAACATGGAACGACGTCATTCTGGTCCATTTAACAGAGGTGAACGTCTAAAAACGGCTGTTCGTTTAACCCTCATCCGTCCCTCGTGTCAATTTGACACAGTTTTCCCGAAATAAGTTACACTGTTCTGTTATCTGTAGGTAAATTCGTTCGAATCTTGGTGACTTTTATTTTTTGAATGCGAAACATATAACTGCAAGAACCTAAAATGTAAATGTTAACTCATCAATTTCAAGGAAAAAAACATCGAAAAGTGACTGTTTGACTTGTTATTTTATCGATTTTTTGTCTCACTGTGTCAATTTGACACTGAGGGGCAGATTCAGTTCGTGAAATGAGGGACGGATGAGGGTTAAAAAACAGATTTCGTCACTTCTGGTTGCGGCAACTTCCGTCCATGATTTTTAGGACCCGGTGGTCCAGATGTCAGCGGCAATTAACAGTAATTATGTCGGTATTAATTAGCCACCCCGCGGGGTCGAGACGTGTATCGCGTTCAGTAATAAGATAACGCAACTCCGCCAGTGATTGCGAAATCAGATTAAGAAATGAATTAGCGCCGCGGCAACCGTAAACACGGGGCCGAAGGCGAATAATTATAATAAATTGACGGTACCCCCGCGAGCATGGACGTGCCCGGCCGTCGGTGATCGTTTGCGTAATGAACGATTATTAATGGACGATCGATACCAGTCCTGGGCCGATTCTTTCCCAAAGGTGTGTCTTCGAAGATTAGATGAAGTTAATCTGATCCGATTAGGACGCTTCGTGGGAAGTTTGGAAAACGTTGGTCCCGGAATTGTACATTCTAATTGTAAGAAGAAATTTGTACGATGATCACGAAGAATAAAAAGGGAAAATAGATATTGAAAATAATTTGACAGTGAATATATTCATCTATAGCGATTGAATAAGCAGGGTCCGAAACATCTTCAGGGGGTCTAGAAAGGATCTGGGTGGGATGAAAGGACAACCCTGAACTGGTGGAGCTCTCTGCATTGTTCTCCTCGGAGGCGTTGCCATAACATTGTAGAGTAAAAGTAATCTGGAATCATTTGATCCTAATAAATTCTCATTTGACGAGAGGATTTATTACGCAACTTCTGCAACACTTTCCACAGTGCCTTGCAATCGGAATTGGCAATAGTAGATTTCTTTTTCACAATATTCTGTTCACTGTTAGCGAATGTACTAAACAGAGTAATTCAAAAAATAAGTTGCGGCTCTATGGACTAGCTCTTCTGGAAGAAATGGAA
Organism: Lasioglossum calceatum; assembly: GCA_963966675.1. Classification (NCBI taxonomy): domain Eukaryota; kingdom Metazoa; phylum Arthropoda; class Insecta; order Hymenoptera; family Halictidae; genus Lasioglossum; species Lasioglossum calceatum. The sequence goes on from OZ016548.1 coordinate 3,124,200, forward strand.
CGAAAATATGCAAAGTCAGGGACGATCAGCACGCGTCACGATGAGATCTACTGTTACTCGACAACACCAGGATCCGAGTGAATCCTTTTCGGAAAGTGAACGCTCTCGAAGGTCTTCATCACTCTTCACCGATGATTTCATACGTAGCATGACTCCGAACATCAGTCAACTTTCTGCGGAGCTACAGCTCCAGATCATTCGCAATCCGGAGACTGGAAATCAATCTTGGACCAGTGCAGAATGCTCGCTCGTTTTCGTAACGAAATTCCATTGAGATGAGCAGGAAGAGGGAGAAACGCGAAATCTCCGATCCTCGAACAATTCGAATGTACTTACGAGATTTGTCGAGAATTATTCCGAAATTGTACGAATCCCGTAAATCGCGGAGACGTCTTTATGGTCGCGATTATATCAATAGCCGCGGTAATTGCTATCGTTACCACTTAGCCGGCGCGGCGCTCGTTTTGCCTAACCGTCGCGCTATAATAAGCTCGTTAACGCCGCGTTACGTTTTTATTACCTTTACTTTAGGATTTAGGTTTAGGAGTCATCCGACAAAAATTGGAATGTTCTTTCCGTGGATGACTTTATTCGGTGTCGAATAAATTTTAAATCTTTTCCCGTGTGATCGTTCAATACGGAGGACGAGGTTACCGGTAAAATTCCCGTCTACGAACTTTCCAAACAATCTCCTACACACCTTGGGATTATAATAATCCTAATTGTAATACTTTTTAGATAATTATCTTTCACCTACGACACGTGAGGCTCCCGGCGCGGCGTGCCGTGTTTATTAACTGCATACTCCCGGTGAACGTGTATAATGATAGGCGACACCTTCTTTCCTCGTTGTTTGCCTTCCTTTCTTTCGTGGTTTTGTTGCTGCAGGTTTGTTTCAGCTGTTCAATAGTTTTTCGGCATTTTTTACGAAGAAACTCTGTGCGAAAAATACATTTTTCACTAAAAATACATTCTTTACCGGTTCACGAAAAATGTCCATCTTCATTTCCATTCGTCTATTTTCGCGAGGAATGTTTCTAATTTTTTGAACATCTACGCGGCGATTTACATTGTTTTGCCCCCTCGTAATTAATCGGAGCGATCTCGTTAGCGAGCCGTAATCAAAGAAGGCAAATTGATTTAGCAACTGCGCAACTTCTCAAGTTTGGATTAGATCACCGCCATTGTCGTCAATTAGAAAAAAAATGAAGAATCATGCGAGCTACCGAATGAGATCAATCTGTTAGGACAAAGTTCACAGGCAGATCACAGATATTGCACCAGGATTGGAAATTCCTCGGTTCGCCGATTGTGCATCGCGATTTATGGGAATACAGATCGTTGGATCGCGTCCCGACGCGATCTATGCGGGCCGGATTCTACAGCGTGTAGATCAGCGATCGAGGATCGATATTACTGTGTACACGGTGCGATAAAATTGAGCTATTCCGTTCGAGCAGCTCGCGTAAATCTGTAATGGGCTGTCGATTGTAATTAGAACGACGTCTAATTCGCGTTGCACGAACGTGCGAGACTACGAAATTACGGTACAAACAATTTTTGTTTAGTGAAAATTTACCATCCTTTTGCTTTCTACATTGTTCACGTTTTCATCTCGCTTTTCAAACGCAATCAGATTTGATTTAAATTGAATGAAGGAAGTCATCGAGGGATTAATAGTTGCGGTGACAAGTTGAGGAATGCCTTCTGACTAATATCACAGTCAACTGATGAGCAAACATTCAACAATGTATATTAGAATCCAATCTATAGCTGGATTTGACGAGAAGAAAGTATGAAGATGTGATTTCATTCACGGAAGACATAAACTCAATTACTCAACCCATCTGGAATTTTAATAGGTCCCTCTTCTTCACTTTCATTCCATTGTATCTGTAGCACTAAATTACAAACATGTTTCTCTGATATAATGTGTTTATCCATGATTAATCTACTGAAGAACCTTTTTTTTATTATTTTTTTACGTAGGAAAAATACCCCTGGGAGAGAGGCGGGGTTAAGCGGGGTTCTCACCGGCATGAAGGGCCAAGGCATATACACCCCCGTGTGTCTCCAACCCTTAAATTGAATCCCCTAACTGTAGAAAACTAAATGAAGAACCTCCAAAAGAAGTGTTCCTGGTTACCGGTTGCTCGTCCTGGTAAAGACAATTGCAAAACGAGGGAAGAAGAAGCAGAGGCTGCGAAGTAACCCGAAAGGGGAACGGGTAGACCTCCCATTCGGTTGATCCCGGGGCTCTTTCCTTTCGTGGCTAGCCCAATAGCCGAACAGTCACGTGCGTGGATCCAATTAAAATTTAAAGCTGTTTCAGTCATCATCAACGGGATGATGCACCTCTCTTCTTCCCATGATGCATCGCCACGGGATAGTGAAGGGAAGATGCGCCCGTCGCATCCTCTTCGTCGTGATTCTCTCTCTCTCTCTTCTCTCCACCTCCCACACCCAGAGAGACGGTCATTCTAATACGCTGGTTAATACACGTGGATATATGCAACGCTAAGGATAAACTGTAACAAAGGGTCCGCACGGTATATAAACTCTGCCGGGGATCATCTTCTCAGTTCGCTCCGCGTCTTCGGTCATAACACCAATATGAATTACCACCAGGTAGGCTATACGGTCGGTTATGGTCGCCCCGTAAGCGGCACCGGCACTTACAGTCTATCCAAGGGAGACACCCGGCTCCCAAAGCGTCATTTTCCATTTAATTCAGTCATTCCGGTTGATCTAATTCTTCGTTGTTTCTTGATAAGGCTCTGGGATCCTTGAGACGAAAGGGAACATAACCCTCACCCTCATCGAACGGTTATTTTACGTCTTAGGGCTTTCAGTTATGTGTTTCGCATTAGAAATATAATAGACACGAAGTTTCGGGAAAACTGTGTGAGATTGACACGAGGGACGGATCAGGGTTAAATCGAAGTTGTCAGAGTTGTTCAATGTTCAATGAAAGTGCACGGTTTAGCCCGAGAGGATTTCCGAAATTCAACTTACGGGGCCCCCGCAATTTCTTACATTTTTGGCGAGGTTTTGACATAAGGGGAATTTCCGGAATTAGCAAAGATCATCGATAAAGTTTGGAACTAGGATATCAGAAATTAGCAAATCTCGTTAACGAAATTTTGAACTAAGGATTTCAGACCACTTAGCCAAGGCTTGAGAAGCTATTTTGTATTCTCCATTTGATTTTCCACATGGTCCCCGGGCTATCCAGGCCTGTTTCGTCATAGGCGAGAGCGAAAAAAAGACACTGGAGGAAGACGCTACCAATTGGAAATCGCTCAGTAATCATCCCCGGGATATTAATTTCGACATACCGACGAGTTACGCGTCCGCAAATCATTGGCACGCGATACATGAAGCTTTCTATTCGTCCCAGCATCAGCGTTCTCCACGATTCTTTTTGTCAGAAGCATTAATGACGTTCAGTGACGAAATCGGGCAATCAGTTCATACGGGAGACACGGTCGTCGCGTGTTTGAATAGCTTTTACGAAGTAATTCACTGATTTCTTGCCGGTACTGACTCCGGTGCTCGAACGAGGAGAGCATCTCCTCTCTTATTAGATTTTCATCACCTCGAGTCGATCTTCGCTCTCGATACTTTGAGCGGTTTTCCTTTAGGAGTTTGAATTTGGTTCGTAAAGGGCTGTTGCGGTTCTCGCTAGCCGAACCCATAGAATCAATCATGTTTTATCAAGAAGGAGATTAACCGTGTACTCCGATAACCGTGATTCTCATTTTATCAACGATGAAATTAACCAAGTAGTCTGACGATTGTAATCCTCTGTTGCAGTTAACAACGGGGCTCCTGTTGCTCTCGTGTCTCAGCAGTAATGCACTCGCTGGACTGTTGCCGGGTGGTGGCGCCGGTGGAAGTGGCTACCAGTACAACAGACCAGGCGGAGGAGGATTCGGCGGACCTGGTGGTTTCACAGGGGATGTAGGTGGTGGTGGTGGTGGTGGATTCAGGAGGCCTTCGACGACTTATGGAACGCCTGGGGGTGGCGGTGACGGCGGTGGATTTCCTGGTGGACGTCCTTCCACTAATTACGGTGCTCCTGGACAGTTCGGTGGTGGTTCTGGAGGATACCAAGGTGGCGACGGAGGATATCAGGGAGGATTTGGTGGTGGTGGATACGGACGTGACAATGGCAGGGTGAGTGGCATCTCTTCAAATTAAACGCTTGTTAACACCAATCACTATATTCGTACTCCACATGTACAACAGATACAAAAAAATCCGATGGTTTCCCAAAAAGCAGTTACCATAAACTGTTGGAAAACTAGGCGTGGCGGGTACCCGACTGCGAGTGACAGGTACCCTAGTACGAGTGGCGGGTACCTGCCTACGAGTGGCGGGTACCTGTCTACGAGTGGTGGGTACCTGTCTACGAGTGGCGGATACCTGACTACGAGTGGTGGGTACCTGTCTACGAGTGGTGGGTACCTGTCTACGAGTGGTGGGTACCCGACAGCGAGTGACAGGTACCCTAGTACGAGTGGCGGGTACCTTACTACGAGTGGCGGGTACCCTAGTACGAGTGGCGGGTACCCTACTACGAGTGGCAGATACCTGTCTACGAGTGGCGGGTACCCGACTACGAGTGGCGGGTACCCGACTACGAGTGGCGGGTACCCTAGTACGAGTGGCGGATACCTGACTACGAGTGGCGGGTACCTGTCTACGAGTGGTGGGTACCCGACTGCGAGTGGCAGATACCTGTCTACGAGTGGCGGGTACCCGACTACGAGTGGCGGGTACCCTAGTACGAGTGGCGGATACCTGACTACGAGTGGCGGGTACCTGTCTACGAGTGGTGGGTACCTGTCTACGAGTGGTGGGTACCCGACTGCGAGTGGCAGATACCTGTCTACGAGTGGCGGGTACCCGACAGCGAGTGACAGGTACCCTAGTACGAGTGGCGGGTACCTTACTACGAGTGGCGGGTACCTTACTACGAGTGGCGGGTACCTGTCTACGAGTGGTGGGTACCTGTCTACGAGTGGTGGGTACCCGACAGCGAGTGACAGGTACCCTAGTACGAGTGGCGGGTACCTTACTACGAGTGGCGGGTACCTTACTACGAGTGGCGGGTACCCTAGTACGAGTGGCGGATACCTGACTACGAGTGGCGGGTACCTGTCTACGAGTGGCGGGTACCCTAGTACGAGTGGCGGATACCTGACTACGAGTGGCGGGTACCTGTCTACGAGTGGCGGGTACCCGACTACGAGTGGCGGGTACCCTAGTACGAGTGGCGGGTACCTGACTACGAGTGACGGGAACACTTCGGGTCGGGTATTTTCCTCAAAAGCAGAGCCGAAGCTCAGGCACCCGTAATTTCACCTGTTTTTTAGTTGAAGGATGTGTGGAAAAAATACATCTGCGTACGCCCTCCTGAAGGGGGGTAATGTGGGACTCAGGGGAAACAGGTCTTCGGTTTCCTCAATACTCAGTAAAAATACCACACGTCCCTCAACCTCTGGCTCGCTGGAGGGCCAGACGGGACCCCGTTTTTCGCATTTCTCCCGTCTGGTTTATTATGCGAGCTGGCTCCACTCATGTTCGTATCCAATACCCGGAATTCCACCTGAATGAACTTTAGTTTTACGATTAGTGGATGTCCATGTTGAATCAAAATCAAATGAAGCTTGTTATAAAGACATAATGCAATCTGTTATGCTTCCGCAGCCTCAACCATACAGCTTCCAGTACGAAGTGTACGACCCTCCAAGTGGCAACGACTACTCCCAACGCGAAAGCAGCGACGGTAACGTGGTAACAGGGGAGTACAGAGTCTTGTTGCCCGATTTGAGGACACAGATCGTGAAATACATGGCTGACGATGCTAACGGATACACCGCTGATGTTCAGTATGAAGGACAGGCGCAATTTAGCCGCGGAGGTATTGGTGGTGGCGGTGGATATCAAGGAGGTGCTGGTGGATATCAAGGAGGTGCTGGAGGATACCAAGGTGGTGGTGGTGGTGGTGGTCAGTATAAATGATTTGACTCTTCACGCTGAAGAATCGTATAAAATGTAGAGGTACCCTGTTGAAAAAATCACAGGAAAAATATAAAGAAATTGTGGGTACACGAAATTTTGTGTTTACAGGCAGGGGTGGTTTCGGTGATGCCGGCAGCAATCAGTATCTTCCTCCACGCACCGGTAACTACCGGAAATGATTGTGATAAAAGATCAGAAAAGCGACATTCCCCGAATGCTGGGCGACAACCGTCACGGACCTCCCTCGTTTTTACAGCTTTTTTTACCTTTTTATACACACAAATCTTATTATTACCACTGAGTCACATTGCACATTTACATTTAACAATCACCCCTCCACTGGTATTTATCTTGTATATCGATTAGGATAATTTAAATGCGTATATATATATATTCCACGTAATTTTGTATATGTATACACTTACTACTTTTGTACATGGTAATTCATTATTATTGTGAAACATACGCTTGTACCTTCTGCTAAGCGATTGATCGTCGAACTTTATATACATTGTGTACGTATTTATGCGAGCTTGTAGTGAAGCAGGAATGAAGTATATAAACCTTTATACTGAAACGCACTGTTGTATCGTTTTTCTTTCGCTCGAAAAACCCCTTCGGTCGGGAGACCCCCCTCCTTCGGTCGGGAGACCCCCCCCCCCTTCGATCGAACATTTAATTAATTAAATGTTAATAGCTTTTATTAACAGATTATGTTTTATATAAGTAAATCGAGCCAATCCCAGCGGTACTGCAATACTGGGCCGACTCATGACAAAGGTGGAGCAAGCCCCAAACCCTTCGTCACATTGCAAAAATCGAGTTAATATTCTGACTACCCGATGGGTAGTGTATCAGATATTAAGCTGATAAGAACAGATAAAGGCCTTTTATTTTACAATTAATCGTCCCCCGGGCTACAATGGTACCCAGGGGCGGTACAGTCGTGGTGCCTTTCGGCGAGGGCTATAATATATTAGAATTGAAATTTTTTATTTGGTGGGGGGGTGCGCGGCGCGGGGGAGCTATGTCCCCCTGCGTGGCAAACATACAGACACAAACGCATACGCACACACACACACACAACCACACGTCAATAAATAAATATATATATAGGGTTTAAGCGGCACGAGCCTTGTCGGGTTGTAAAATAAAAATAGTGGAACGGCCTACAGCACGCCGGAGAAAATTAAAAACTTACTGACTAGGTAGGTGACTAGACATAATTCGCAAAGAAAAAGAAAAATACATACATAACAGAGAGGAAGAATAGGAGAAGAACCAAATAGAATAAGCTAAAAATAAAATATACAATCACAGAACTAAAAAGAGAAGATAGATGACAGGGGCGTGCTGCAGGCTCGTTGCCCTCGCTAATAATAAATATAGGTAAATAAAATATCACGTGGGGCCGACGTGGCCCTGAGTCAGTCAGCGGGCTTCGTGCCCTAAATCGCAATCGTAGTCATTATTATTGTTATTGTCGGGGCGCGACATACTAAAGGGGGGCGTGGGGACCGCGGGGGGGGCCACACTGGCCACCTCAAGGGGCGAGGGGAGCTCCGGGGCGGGGACGGCAGCAGGGGCAGCGGCATATTGCCGAACCCCCGACACGTGCTCGACGTAGATGTCCCGACCCCATCGAATGGTATCCGACACAATGAGCCGGCGCATCATGCTGGCGTATCGTGTGCCGACACGAAGCAGCCTGAGCACCGACTCATTGGCCTGATCCCAAGAGCCGAGGGCCCCCACGACGATCGCGTCGGTCACAGCTTTGTAACCCTGCCCTTCGAGAGCGGCCACGATAGGGAGATACTTCTCTATCTTCCGAAGCCTTGCGGCTTCGAAAGCTTCGATGCCGTTCTCGAAGGTCACGGTCACGTCGATGATCACGACGCTTTTCGAGGGCTCGTGCCTGACAACAATGTCAGGCCTGAGCGCCTCTAGATCCCCGGTGAGGCCCTCGACCCTTTGATTCACCCTTAATGTCCCCGGCAGTCGGCAGGCTCGCGATATCCGCGAGACGACGGCGTCGTGGCGCAGCTGCCATGCAGCCGAGTGGGGGCGGCAGTGGCACATGACATGGGGCAAGGTCTCCAGGGCCTCCCCGCATCGCCGGCAACGCCTATCACCGTCGCCCCAGCGTCTTGCCCCATTGAGAGGCAACACGTCGAGGCGAGCGCGGTGGATAAAGCGCCAATCAGCGAAGCGGGTGAAACTGCCGCCGCGGAGGAAGTGGTTAGACACCCTCGTCCGCGACGACACCCCGAAGACCTTCCCCTGGTCTGGCTTAGTGCTCAGACGATGGCTATAATATTCGGTCACTGCCGCCCTTAGTCGGTGCAATATTTGGCACCGCGCCGCCGGTGTCACGACCGTCGTGCGCCCGCGCGAGCCCCGGAGTCTAACACCCATCTCCAGGCGTGCAGCGCTCCACTCCCATCGCAATTGGAGGACGTCCCCCAACCTCCGTGCCGCGTTCCGTGCCCTCGACCACAGTGTGGAGAAGTCGCTGCTGGTCCTGGCGAACTCCCCCTCCAGCGAGCCGGAGAGGTAGGTCGCCAGGTCCTGCTCGGTAGGTGTACGACCGATCTTCCTGGCTACCGCCCCCCTCAGAGAATCTCTGGCCAGCCCACTGATCGCCGGGTCAGGCGCCGTCAAGAGACGATACGCATGCCCGACGACCAGCGCGTCGGCCAGATCAGCAAGCGGAAGCAGTCCACATCCCCCCCGACTGGGAGGGAGGTAGACTACCTCCGCGCTGGCTCTCTGGGGAAGGTTGAGCCAGGACTTCGCGAGCTTCCTAACGAGCTTATCCGCGGTTTTAAGAGGACCTTTCTCCACATGGGCTCCCCGCAGCAGGAAGTCGAGGCGGGGCAATATAAAAGAGCCAACCGCCTCACACTTTTGCCACGGGGCGAGGAGGGAACGATCGACGGCCCGGAGGTCGCGGACGAGCTCCTCGATCGACAGGAGCGGGGTCTGCTTGACCTGGAATCCTGTGGGGACTCCGAGGTGCTCATATGGCGCACCTGCTGCCAGGGACTTCAACCCCTGACCCTGCAAGCTGAAGCTGGTGGGGGCAGCCCGGCGAGTGCCTCTGCTGTCCTGATGCAGTGTTGCACACTTCGCCGGGTTGAACCGAAGCCCAACCCCACCAGCCGCAGCTTCCACTGTTCTCAACAGTGTTTCCATTCCCTCCGGGGTGTCTGCAACTAATGCCAGATCGTCGGCATACGCAAGGATGTTATACCGCCGGCCGTGCAGCGAGTACCCCGCCGAGGTTCCGGCAGCTGCACGCAGCACCGGTTCCAGGGCGAGGTTAAACGCTACAGGGCTCAGCGGACATCCCTGCTTCACCCCGGAGAGAATGGGGACAGGGTCGGTGAAGCCCTGTGAGGTACGCACCCGGGTGGTGCACCCGTCGTAGAGCCCCTCCACGATGTTACGGAAGGGCTCGGGGACCTTGGCCTCCGCGAAGGCGTGGTATATGGTCGAGTGGGGGATCGAGCCGAACGCGTTCGACAGATCCAACCACGCGACCACCACCTGACGCCTGCCCCTGCGAGCGTCGTTAAGGACCTCCTGCAGCACGTAGTTGTGCTCGTAGCACCCCTCGCACGGCAGGAAGCCCTTCTGTTGAGGACTAAGCCTCTCATTGTGGAGCGCCCACGTCACGAGACGGTCGGCCAGCACCGCCGCGAAAAGTTTGGGGGTCGTGTCGGACATGGCTAGCGGCCGCCAGTTCGAGAGATCCTCCCGGTCGCCCTTCTTGTGAATCATCACAGTGTTGGAGGACTTCCAGGAAGCAGGGACCGACTCCAACCGTTGACACATGTTGAAGTAAGCGGTCAGAATGACGCAGCCCGGGTCCGCCTTCCGGAGATCACGGTAAGATAGGCCGTCGGGCCCCGGAGCGGAATTTGACATCCGCCGGAGTCGACGATCTACCTCACTCACTCCGAAGGGCTGCACCAGTGCCGCGTCACTCGCCGCTGTTGGAGCCTCGGAAGGAAAGCCGAGAGGCCCAGAGGCTGGTGGCGTACTCGCAGGTGAGTACATGTTCAGGAAGTGCTGATATACCTGGTCTTTGGGGACCTGGCATTGCGCCGGAGCGCCCATCAGCACCTCCTGAACCGCACGCCTGCGGTTTTGCCGGAACAGCCTCTGCAACCGCGTTGCCTCTGCGACTTGGTCCGTACTTCCCTCTGTCCTCCGCTCGGGACGACCGGAAGGGCGCGATGCCGAAGAATCGCCGACACGCCCCCTCCCTCTCGCGCCAGTGGTTGACCTTCCACTCGCTCCTCCCCCAACCCCCACGGGTCGCGACCCGAAGCGTTGGAAGAAGGCAGCGATCGTAGTCGCCACCTCCTCCAGATCTTGAACGCTGTCGACAGCCCCAGCCAGACCGACCAGTAGGCGCCTCTCCTCCGCCAGCGTGACTTGCTCCCTTCGGAGGGATGCACGCGAGCGGGGGCGAGGCTGATCGGCAGGCACGGGCTGGCGACGCTCCGGGTCTCGCGGGGTCTGGGGGTTCACGGGCGCCCCAACGACGCTCGCAGGGGCATTAGTCCGCCCCGCAGGGACCACTGTCCCAATTCTACTACCTCCCGGGCGCGAGCTCCCAGGGATATTCCCACCCACGCTACGAAAACGCGACGCGAACCCACCCAAACGAAGCAGCATATCACGTAAGCTGCGGAGTCGGTCCGTCCGCGCGGAGCTAGCAGGGGCTCGGTCACTCAAACCTACTCGGGAGTTGCCTCTGCCTCCTGTCGCCGTCCCACGTCGGGCGCCCCTGCGCGATGGCATGGGCGCCGAGGGACGAGTCCTCGGCGTAGCGGTGGTGGTGGTGGTGGTGGTGGCCCCCCTCGAGGCCTCGATGATGGCCGGAGCTGGTGGGGGGGGCGTGGGACGCTGGGCACCCGCGGATGGTCGGCGTGGTGCTCCTGGCGTCCTCGTGTCCCTCGCTGGTGACGTGCGGGGCGGTGTCCTCGATGTTGGCAGCGACGTTGTCTCCGGGTCCGACGACCTAGACAGAGAGACAGACGGGGATATAGGCGACGTAGACAAAATACGCCGGCGGCGCCTCCTCGAGGCGGCGGACTGCCACGGCAGGGGGGAGGAATCCTCTTCCTCCCCCTCCTCCTCTTCTCTCCCCTCGATGGCCGGAGGGGGGGTGACGACCGCTGTCCGGGTGGGACCAGGGGTCACCGTCACTTCCTCGATGGGGGGGAGGGAGGGGACTGTCGTCCTCGACGTCGTCCTTCGCAGTCCTCTCTCCGCTCCCCCCGCGAGGGGCCGCGAGGTGACGATTGGCCCCCCGCTGACGGTGGTGGTGACGGTGGTCGTGGTAAGCGTCGCTATGGCCATACAGGAGACCACGCAGCAGCCTCTCCCGCCCCCCTGCTCCCCGGAGATGGTGGATGGGGAGGGGGTGGAGGCGGGAGATCCCCTCAGGGTGGTGGCGAGGGGGGGGCTACTGCGGGCTACGGCCGAGCACTCGGGCGGTAGAGAAGACGCCCGGGTGAACGACCGCAGCCTTCTTCTTCCCTCAGTCTGGTCTCCTGCTGGCGCAGCGACGACCACCGTTGCGCCCGCTGTGACGGCGGCGTAGGATGGAGAAGCCGCCGTCCTAATCGTCGAGGTGAACGTCCGGCTGGTCTGGACGTCCGGCGGGGGAGTGGTGGGGGCGGGAGAAGCCTCGCCCCGCCCCGACCCCGCCTTCCTCGGCGACTTCCTAGAGCCGGCCTTTGGAGCCGCCTTCCTCCTGGTGGTGGTGAGGGCCGCTACTTTCCTTTTAACGTCCTCGAGCTCGATCGGCACGCTGGCTCCCCTGCTCCTGGTTCTGGGCCCCCTCGGGCTGGTGGGCGGGGCCTTCAACGTGGGGGAGACCGTCGACCCCCTGGTCCTCCTCGCCGCCCCGCTGGCGGGCTTCGCGCGGGGCGGTTCCGGGGTCGACTTGCGTGTCGGCGGGCTCGGGGTGGCTCGTTGGGCGGCTCCGGATCCGGTCCGGCTCCCGGCAGCGGGCGCTGCCCCAGTCCCTGCTGGTGATGACCCTGAAACAGAGCCGTCACTCCGTCGCGTCACGCCGCCTCTCTTCGTCGTCGTCGTCGTCGTTGCAGTCTGTTGGGGCGAAGGCAGTCTTTGTACGGGGATGTTGACCTCCCGCACGGAGAGGATCCTCGGCTTCTTCTTCTGGGCCGGGGGCGGCGGGGGCGTCGACGACTTCCGAGAGGAAGCCGCCGGTGCCGCCGCCGCAGCCGGCCTGGTCCCCGCGCTGGCTGGAGGTGGCGGGGGCGTGGTCGAGGTCCTCGGTGGGGCTGTCGTCGTCGCCGTCGTCCTCTTCAGTGCCAGCCTGGCCCGTGGTTTCGCCGGGGGCGGCGGGGGCGTCGACGACTTCCGAGAGGAAGCCGCCGGCGCCGCCGCTGGAACCGGTCCGGACCCCGCGCTGGCTGGTGGTGGCGGGGGCGTCGTCGATGTCCTCGGCGGGGCATCCTTCGCCGCGGTCGTCCGGATGAGCGCCAGCCTGGGCCGTGGTTTCGCCGGGGGCGGCGGGGGCGTCGACGACTTCCTGGAGGGAGCCGTCGGCGCCGCCGCCGCAGCCGGTCTGACCCCCACGCTGGATGGAGGTGGTGGGGGCGTCGTGGAGACCCGCGGCGGGGCCGTCGTCTTCGCTGGCCTCTTCAGGGCCAGTCTGGCACGTGGTGGTGGTGGAGGGGTGGTGGAGGTCCTCGCTGGGACTGCCTTCGCCCTTGTCGCCGTAGATGTTGGTGGCGTCCGTCTCGTCGCCGTGATCGTCCCCGTCGTCCCCTTGGCAGAGGGAACGCTGCCGAACGACAGCGTGCTCTGCCTCAGGGAGGTGGACGGTCGTCTCGTCGTCGAGGTCGTCGTCGTCGTTGTCGTTGTCCTGGTGGCAGCCGCACAGGTGGTCGGTGCGGCTGCAGGGCCCGTGGGTGGTGTGGGGGCCCCTCCGGAGATTCTCTCCTTCGTCGCCGCTCGCCGCATCCCGCACGCCGTCGTCGTCGTCGTCGTGGTCGTGCAGGCGGTTGACGTCGCCGTCGCCGTCCTGCACGTCGTTGTCGCCGTCGTCGTCGACGCCGTGGTGGTGGTGGCAGTGGTATGACCAGCTCCGGTCATTAGGGGTGAGCTTAAAATTGACTCGGACCCAGGGGGGCCCGAGAAATTAGTACTGCTGGTCGCCGAGGGAGAGGGCCTCACGGTGGACCGGGTGGAGGAGCCGCGTGCTCCTCCGGTCCCACCCTGACCTGATCTGCCGGAATGAGCGGCGGCGTGGTGAGCCTTCACGGATTTTAAGGGATAAGCACCCTTACCGCGCTCACCACACTCGCCGCACCGATGAACCACCGAGTGACCGGGGTGGTTCTTTTTCGCGTGTTTGATCAGGTCGGAGTGGGACTTGTAGGCCCCACCGAGCCTAGTGCCCAGTATGCCGTAGCACTCTGGGCACCTGAATTCCGCCGGGAACGGAAAATCAATGTAGAAAACAATTTGATTATCGGACGGACTTGCCATATCTCTGCACGGGTATCGCTCGAGTAGAAGGCCGAATTAAAACAATAATAAAATATAAATAACAATGAGATAGAAGCGATTCTGTCAATAAAATTAAAATTAAGTAGATAAATAAATAAAACGTCACAATGAATAAATAAATAAAACAAGTAGGTGTATAGATAAAATAGATAGACTAGAATAACAGAATCAACGATTAAAACGAATGTAAACAGATAAAATCGGCCTTACTCTTAAACACAGTAAAATCACTAAGATAAATAAAATAAATAAATAAAGCTGTTTCCGTTTGAAAAGAGAGATTAAAACTGAGTGGCAAGCGATCGACTCACCGGAAAATAGAATAAAAGCGACAGCAGAAAGTAGAAAGAAGATGAGGGGTAAATAGAGAGAGAGCGGGTCGATAGAAGGAGAAAGAGGTTAGAAGATAAAAGTGACAGCGTAGGTTTCTACCTCGACAGCAAGAGAGGTTGTCGAGGGGGGCTATCTAGCGGCGGATCGAGAAACCCGTTCCAGGTTCTCGTGCAGGGATCTACCGCTAGAGGGCTGCACCGATACTTGGCGGTACTTGGAGAAATTTCCTCAGCTCTGGTCTGAGGAATCTCCAAGGCCTACTCGGATCGGTGACTGAGGGGATTAATCCGAATTAATTTAATCGAGCGGACTCGATTAAACAATTCGGCGGTCTATTGCGCGAAGCAAAGTCTTCACGGAATTGAGTTCGTCTCGGAAAACGAATCGCTTTAAAACGATGAACGATTCGACGTGCCGGCGTTAAGCAAGAATTAGATGTTTATTATTCAATTTATTGTAACAATCCGGCACAGGATCGCTCCCAAATTTCACAGCGATTAGCAACAAAGTATTCGGAATAAAACTGAACAATTAGTTAACTAATTGCTCAGTTAACCGTCGATTAAATTGATGTAATAACTGTGAAATTTGTCGAATCGCACACGTGGCGATTACGAAATTCCGAAACGAACGTTCCGGAATCCTTTGTTCGCGCGACCTTGGACGGAGCCGTTGGCTGTTATTGAATTCGCCTGACAAACAATCAGCAGAGCTGAGTGTCGACAGGACAAAGACGAATAACAACGAACGGGGGGGAGGGTGTTTACCGCGCTGAGCGAGCGTTGCCGCTCGAGGCTCGCGCGGGGGAAGGGGTGTTAGAGTGGGAGTCGATCACTTACCCCACTCGAGGTCCCGCACAGGTGTCCGTCGTCGTCGTGTTCCCGGCTTGCTCGGTGGAGTCGCTGATGGTAAGGTCCTCCCTCTCGGCGGCCAGTCGCGCCCCGATCGCTCCTCGGCTCGTGGTGTCCTTGTGGTGCACTGACACAAACTCGCGCGATAAATACGGTAACCGCACTAATTTCGGAGAGAATACTCTCTCGATTATTTGAAAACTGACTGAACTACTTGATGTTATATGTAGTATATTGGGCCAATCCACACGGCACTGCAATGCGTGGCCGACCCGTGACCGAGGGGGAGCAAGCCCCGACCGCTCAGTCAGTTTTCAAAAATCGAGTTAATATTCTGACTACCCGATGGGTAGTGTATCAGATATTAAGCTGATAAGAACAGATACTACACTTTGATCTTAGCCATAGGCCGAGAAGCGATAAATAAACGATTTAAAACAACGTTTATAATGTGTACCCCTCTCATAATCAACAGCGAGAAACGTTTCGCTCGAAAAATCCATCTAGCGGTCGGACTCGAAAATTCTCGACGGACCGAAGCGGGCTCCAGCGGGCTCCCATAACGCAGGCCCCTATTGCTTTCAACAGAAACAGAACCTATAATACAGTACAATCTTCCACCTTCAATTTAAATTAAATCCTATCGGAAGACGTTAAAAAATCAACTTCGAAAGCGAGACAATTTTTTTTCGATCTTTTTCGACCGACGGGTTTTATCAATTTTTCAGCACGCCTGTGTATTTCCTTATGAAACTTATGTAAGTATATACACTTATGATGAAGAGAAGTCCTACACCTTTAATTTAAGCTCTTGAAAGTTAAAATATTCGTACGGGAACTCATTTTAAAATCGTCTCGAAAAGTTCCCTCCAAAATCGAGTTCGAGTCAACGGTCAAGTATCATTGGACATATGTTCTTTTTCCAGCATGATATCCTACTTGTTCTCAAATTGTAATCAATTTATTATAAAGTGCTTTCTTTGAGCTTTGTTTTGAGCTCTCAAACGAAATTCGTGTAAAGTGTAAATGTTCGGACAGCGCCAAAACACGTAGCGGGGAAACGCTGAAACTTTTCACCGAATTAGAGAAAATGTGGGAACGTTCTCAAATAAAGAAACGTGTTTCTTCTTTGAAGGTTTATCCAAATCTGTTTCTTCAATAGAAATTCGTTGGTAGGAAACCAAACGAATGAATATTAACAAACAAATGCATATATACAAATTAATCGAAACTATTTTACAAAATTTACAATGAATCAGTATTTCAATAGGAATTTACATTACCGACGTCTGTCTGCATTATCGACATTATCAACATCCGCCACAAGCCAGCGAAAATTTTCAATGAATTTTTCCTTTGAAACTGAATTTTACTTTTAATATTTATATAAAAATGCATAGAATTCGTTTGTACAAATGTGTACGAATATTTTGTCACACATCCGACTCGATGAAAATTTACAATTCGTTGAACACGTTTTTATGTATACAAATATTCCCGCGTTTTCCAACGTTGCCAATTTCTCCCAAACATCAAGGGTTCCGTCAAGAGTTTCGCCCAGTTTCGCCTCTGAAAAAATCATTCTGTTGCTGTTGCTTTCGAAACGTGTTCGGAAATAATCGTTCATTCTCGTTCGGATCCTTCATCGAAGAACGTCCCGGGGTAAGCAAATGTTACATTTTCGTAATCCATCCTAATTCATATGCATCATTACCAAAAAGAATGAAGAAACAATATCGTTTCGATCAACAAACTATCGCCTCGTCGATCGTTGCTATATTTTTCCTAATTTCTCGTTAGAAACGTTAATAATATTCTTCGAAGAATGATGATATTTGTAGTCTCGTTCGTATGATATATTTTATGATTACGATTTTCAATTGATTCTGATTGCATTGAAACATTTCAATGTTTCTCTTTATTAGTTTACCAGTCATTCGGAATATGATTGTTTTTTTTTAGGCGCTTATGGTAGATTAGCTTCCCGAAACGTGCTTTGGATCATTTTGGTTTCAGCTTGTTAACGATCGTGCTAGTGAGTATTATTCGTTTCTCATACGTGCCCATAATTATGAAAGTGATCTAACAATAAGTGAAAATTCAAAAATCAATGTGTTTATCATTTATTTCATATCGCGTTTATTTGAAACGAAATGAATTCAATATAATTGTTACGATATTGCGAATAAACGAACCGTTCGATAGTGCTTGTTATTTCAACTTTATGGGCACATACAACGATTTATTATGTTTTTCTATCATTCCACATTTATTGTTTCAATCGTACAGGGTGACCCACAAAACTCTTAACAGCGCAATATCTCGAAAACTATACCATCGATTTGAATACAAACGGACAAAGTTGAATGGTAAAATGGGGCTCATACGATACCAAAAAAATTGGTAATTACACTGTCCAACAAATTTCAACTTTTTTAATGATTTCAGTATACTGTTGGGTCCTTCTTGTAGAGTTTTTTGCGCTGATTCCGAATCAGTCCTTAATTTGTCTCCTAGACGGACAGTTTTTGAAAAACATGGCTTTGAAAAAAAAAACATATTTTTCAACTTTAAACAAATATTGTCATGTTATTATAAGAGATATTGAATTGTTCTTTACAGCAAAAGATTCTGTAGACTTTCCCGAATCCATTGATATGTAACATTAATACATTATGATTCTTTAAACATGTTCGCGCGAACATGTTTAAAGAATCATAATGTATTAATGTTACATATCAATGGATTCGGGAAAGTCTACAGAATCTTTTGCTGTAAAGAACAATTCAATATCTCTTATAATAACATGACAATATTTGTTTAAAGTTGAAAAATATGTTTTTTTTTTCAAAGCCATGTTTTTCAAAAACTGTCCGTCTAGGAGACAAATTAAGGACTGATTCGGAATCAGCGCAAAAAACTCTACAAGAAGGACCCAACAGTATACTGAAATCATTAAAAAAGTTGAAATTTGTTGGACAGTGTAATTACCAATTTTTTTGGTATCGTATGAGCCCCATTTTACCATTCAACTTTGTCCGTTTGTATTCAAATCGATGGTATAGTTTTCGAGATATTGCGCTGTTAAGAGTTTTGTGGGTCACCCTGTATTATCGAATTTTCAAACACTTGCTTCACACCATCGTTTTCATCAAACTTTAATGCCACTTTTATTATGATGTTTTATTACTGCCCCAGTCTGAATGTTATTGAGTGATTCAGTTTTCTGAGACGGATTTGTTCAATTAACAATCACTATGTCGGTAAATGCGTTTCAGTAAATGCTGCACTGTTTTCTTTACAGAGAATATGGCCAAGCTTAAACCTCGGTATCTTCCAATGGCCATGTTTCACGTTAACACTGGTAAGTTAGAATACAGAAGAATTTAATCATTTCATCCTTCTCCTTTTTTTTAATTCTTTTTCATTTAATCTCTTAGTCCTTGAAATATTTTGAAACAAGAAATATATGACTTTGAGTACTTTCATAATTGTAGATACATATAACAATTTATTCTGTTCTTCTACCATTACACATTCATTATTTCAATCGTATTATCGAGTTTTTAAACGCCTGCTTCACACCATCGTTTTCATCACACTTTAATGCCACTTTTACTATGATGTTTCATTACTGCCCCAGTCTGAATGTTATTGAGTGATTCAGTTTTCTGAGACGGATTTGTTCAATTAACAATCACTATGTCGGTAAATGCGTTTCGGTAAATATTGCACTGTTTTCTTTACAGAGAATATGGCCAAGCTTAAACCTCGGTATCTTCCAATGGCCATGTTTCACGTTAACACTGGTAAGTTAGAATACAGAAGAATTTAATCATTTCATCCTTCTCCTTTTTTTTAATTCTTTTTCATTTAATCTCTTAGTCCTTGAAATATTTTGAAACAAGAAATATATGACTTTGAGTACTTTCATAATTGTAGATACATATAACAATTTATTCTGTTCTTCTACCATTACACATTCATTATTTCAATCGTATTATCGAGTTTTTAAACGCCTGCTTCACACCATCGTTTTCATCACACTTTAATGCCACTTTTACTATGATGTTTCATTACTGCCCCAGTCTGAATGTTATTGAGTGATTCAGTTTTCTGAGACGGATTTGTTCAATTAACAATCACTATGTCGGTAAATGCGTTTCGGTAAATATTGCACTGTTTTCTTTACAGAGAATATGGCCAAGCTTAAACCTCGGTATCTTCTGACGGCTACATTTCACGTTAACACTGGTAAGTTATTTTAATATCATGAAAATAGCATGGAAATGATGCAATTTCTATTATGGAGAAATTGTGCATTCGAAATTGATTACATTCATCTATCCATCATTCTGCATCTCATTTCCTACCCTTATTTTCATCAGTTCAATATATTCGGATCAACTTCTGTATCAAGATTCATAACTAACTTTGGAATCATGATGAATAACCACCCCAGTCAATCAGAAGCATATCATGTAGAGAGTGTATCCTGATCATAACGCACTAGAAAAATATCATACACCAACAAATGTATATAGTTTATTAACACGAGCGTTTGTAATTGTAGGAGGTAATGAAAAAGGTTGAACAAAAAAATTAATTGAAAGTATTTTCAATGAAAGAAATTTTAGGATGATCCCACGACAGCCCGAAACCATGAAAATCGGCTGAAAAATCTTTGTACGAGGAACTGGAGAAGGTAATATTAGTTTTCCATTATTCGTGATTTTGTGAAAATTGTTTATGATGAATTATTAGTTATCCCTGTCATACATACTCATATGGTGATATTACTATACTGATACAGATATAATTTTTCAAAAATTTAAGAAACTACCTATATGGACTGTTTTAAGAAACAATACATTTTTTATTACAGAACCGATGCAAGAGGCCATCTAAAAGAAAGCTTCCCCATACAATGGTATTCCCGATGAAAGAAACCATGAAAATCGGCTGAAAAATCTTCGCACGAGGAACTGGAGAAGGTAATATTAGTTTTCCATTATTCGTGATTTTCTGAAAATTGTTTATGATGAATTATTAGTTATCCCTGTCATACATACTTATATGGTGATATTACTATACTGATACGGATTTAATTCTCCAAAAATTTAAGAAACTACATGGACTGTTCTAATGAACAATCAATTTTTTATTACAGAATCAATGCCAGAGACCAGCTAGGAAAAGGCATCCCCTTAAAATGGCCTTCCGAGAGACAACAAAGGTAGAGAAATCTTTTTAATATAATTGAGCTGGTCATTACACAGTTACAATTTATGATTAGACTGCGGATTTTCATGCAAAATGAAAATGATCTGCAAGGAATACTCAACTTTATTATTTATGATGATTCTTAAATTGACAAGCATATGTCTGAATAATTTGATGCAAATTTTTTGTCTGATAATATTTCGAAAAAGAATTAACTTGCCTTTTTTGTGACTAGTATAAAAAATTAAAAATAAATTTTTCTACTGTTACAGATTCTTTTATCCTGTGTGATGTCCGAGACGAAATAACATCCCTTCGAGATTCGGTAAGAAATGATACAAATTTAATATAACATTTTCAGATTGTCCTTAACGATGATGTTAACAATAGATATACGCTAATATGAATTACCATTATGATTAGCACTTGCCCTCACTGAGTTGTAAATCGATAAAACTACAGATTGTCTAAAAAAAATTAACTTGCCTTTTTTGTGACTAGTATAAAAAATTAATTTTTCTACTGTTACAGATTCTTTTATTTTGGTGCGCGATGTCCGAGACGAAGTAACATCGTTTCCAGAGGTGAGAAACTATATAAATTTAATATAATATTTTCAGATTGTCCTTAACGATGATGTTAACAGTAGATATACGCTAATATGAATTACCATTATGATTAGCACTTGCCCTCACTGAGTTGCAAATCGATAGAACTACAGATTATCTAAAAAAAAACTACGTTTTAACATATTTTATTTTTCTGTTTTTTACAGATATGTAGTGCAAACTAAATTACACAGCAGTACAAAAGAACATATTCGGACTAAATAGGTAGAGTATCTTTCTCGTGATTTTTATAGGACGGAAGTAGTTTGTTATCTTTAATGATGTTTCACAATATACGCTATGAACTTTCGATGATTACAAGTCTTACATCTGAAATAGTCTTGCGTGTTTATACAACGATAAAGTGTGTCTATGTAAATTGTAAGTTTGCGTGTGTGATCTTCTGTTTCAGATGACTGTAGAAAAAGAGATGGAAATGAGCGTGGTTATTTAGGAAAAATTAAATTTATTTCATAAAAGATGTATGATACATTCAAATGGTACTATAAAATGTAATAAACACTACTAGACTAGACTGTCTTATTCGTTTCGAAAAGTAATAATGCACAAAATGGCACTGGTACAGTTTCGATATATATTTATATTCAAATAAAATCCTAATAAAACAATCGTTTCAAATTCATTGCTACCTTGAAAACAATCTATTGCCGATAAAAATGTTTTCAGTAGATTATAGATTCAAAGTGCCTGTTGGTAGAAAACTAAGTTTCCACTAAAATTGAGCATTAATACTTAATGCAATATACTTTTTATACAATATATCTCGTTAAGTGAACTATCAATTAATCGATAACTATGCAAAATATACTACAAATGCAATATATAAAATTTATTAAAAATTCATGCGAATAACTTTACAGTACGGTCTATGTTCAAAAAAAAAGTAAAAATATAAGAAAATCGTTCTCATAAAATGCTCTTCAACGTTTTAACTTCCTCTGTCATGGTGTTTTTTAGGCTATTGGTTTACGTTTCTTTCAATGTACACCACCGAAACAAAATCCTTTGTCTATGTACATTTAAAAAGAAGATATAGTTTATACAAACTTAATGTAATCTCCTAGTTTTTGGCATAAAGGCCGGTTACATGGAAACTATTGAGAAAACGAGTGTGACCTAATATCTCTGGTTTTTTTCCTTTTTCAAATTTATAATAGTAAGAGTCGAAATGATCGAAATTGTGTGTGGGTGCATATAGATTACCTACGTTTTAGAAAATGGTGCGTGTGTAGTTTCCCGATTCGAAATTTTCCGAAGAAAAGAACAAGAAAAGAAGTTAGTGAAATAGTAGATAGTTCTGCATGTGACACGGTCCTTTCTGGTAAGGTTCCTGTGAAAACGTACGGACACCCATTCTCATCGTTAAACTTTGAAATCTAAAAAAGTGTCGCACGATTTATGGTTTCGCGTGATGTTTGATATGGATATTTCCTTGTTGCACGTCCAGGGTATTTAGGAACAACTTTCTGGTCTAAAATCCTTGTCTACCGTGCAACAAGCTTGAAGAGCACTTGCGCGTCCTCTTAAATTCTTTTAAGGAACAGATTCACCATTGGTCTTGCTATCAATCTTGGAGAGTATTAACAAACAGATTCATTCTATTCGTGTCAGAACTCTTACTAACAGAGCACAGGTGCTCGAACATTGACGGAACCCTTGCACGTTTATAGCCAAAAATATTCAACACGTATTTCTCTGTATCCACAATTAGGAGATGGAAGGATTCCTCCTAGGTTCAACGATTTCTCGAGCTAGAATCCCCATAGTAAGAGCCCTGATTAGAGTCCACGAGGAGCACCTTTTTCAATGTGAATTACGGCACTTGTGATAATTCCCGGTACGTACGCGATGACCAGATAAAATACTGTTCTCCGGTGATATTTATGAGAAAAACTATCGTCACAACTGCAAACGGTACTCGGTGAGAGGGTCGAACTCTTTTTGATGGGTAGAGTTCGACGCCATCACGTAGCCCCATAATCTCATGGCCTCCGCGCATACTCTTTGAATTTCATCCACCTCCTCGAAGTCGAGATCAGCTCGCCAGTGAAACGGGGCGACCTTTGAATTGCGGAATGTGCTCGACACACCACCGACGTCGTTCTTTGTATGAGTATCCAAAAATCTTTTTACATTTATATGAAAGTCCAAACCATAAAAATTGTATAGCTCCTTCACGTGTCTGTAGGGGTCTACAGATAAGTCTTCGTAACGTACTACCCTGTTAAAACAAATCAAAAGAAATGTTTTACGAGTTCAGTGAACTATTCCTTGTTCATCGAGAAAGCTCACCTGAAAGTACGTGAGTATTTCTTAATCAATCTCACTGCAACATTGAAGTCCGACACCATGTCAGCGCACACTAACGCCGGATCTGAACAATCTGGTTTCGTGGGACACCATTCCCTGTGCTTTCGCGACTGCAGGATACCTCTAGGGTCGCGAACCAACAGGACTAATCGTACGCCTAAACTGCAATACAAAATTCCACGTTAATCATCCTGAATCAAAAAATCAATCGGCTCGTATTAAGCATGTTCTCGTTCTCACTTTTCTTGTTCTAAAAGTTTTTCCGCGGCGCGCAGCCTGAGCCGAACAATCTTCATCGACTGAAAGGGGAACAGCTTGCAAAACTTGGAAACGAAACGTGGATCCCAGCAGATCTTTTTATGTGCCTGACACTGCCTCCACAAATGCGTGTTATGATTAAAGACCCAAGGATGCGTTTTACCATAGTCCAGATATCGATCTGGGAGAATAAATAATCATTAATCATTAATTTTACTGTACGGTTGTTTCTAGAATTGTACAAGAACAAATTTACCGAGGTTGTTGAAATCGCATCTGAGCAATGACTCAAGGTTCGTCAAAGCCTCATCTGCGAGTGGAGCTCCCCGGATTTGAACGATTCCGAAATCGAGTAGTGGCTCGTAATGGTAAAAATTTGCTGGGTGCGCGTTCACCACGTCGCCGAGGAACGTGCTTCCGCTTCGCCAGCTTGTTAAAATTACACTTCTCATTGGTCTGCCGCCCTTCTCCATCACCAAATCCTCCAATTTGCTGAAAAAACACAAAAAATTCGATTATACCACGTTTAACAGCTTCAAGGGGGTTTGATAGGACAGCTTGAGTTGTTTTAATCACGTGTACGTACCTAGCATTAACACCATATTTTCCATTAGGGTACATGTAGTCCTCCATTTCCCTCAGGATCGTTCTTCGTTGCTGGTCCACCACTTCCTGTATTCCAGAAAGCGTGACATTTTCCATGGATCCCCTAAAATATGTCTGAAGAAAAAAAAATACAATTTATGTTTAACATTCTACATCCTCTCGCAATCGAAATTTTTAGAACAAAAGCTGAAGCAAAGGCGAGTATACTGTTTAAAAGACTTCCTTCCATTGCCATGTGAAATGTGTTACGAGTAAACTGCGGATTTCGTGCAATTTAATGCAGTGGATAGATTTAGAGAATTTAAAAATATTTTGTTCGTTTGAACTGATTAAAATCAATAAAGAAAGAGATTTCTATTTTGCATAAACATCCGCAGTCTAGTTATAAGTGAATCGTTCACTTACCAACAGCATTATTTTAAATTAAGGATAAATGAATAGTGTTTTAGAAATTCTAATGTTCTCTGATCTTTGACTATGTATTTGATTTGTTATTATCTACTGTGCATGCATGTTATTACTTACCGTAACTGGCTCCTGAATTTTGACGAGGCGGGGCCTTATCTCAACATCCTACATTAAAGAAAATATTGATAGTTTAGTGTCCCAACTGTGCACATTACATAGTGATCACGATAATGTTGTTGACTTAACCAGGACAGTATCTTTCTCCCTCTTTCTCTATACGGGAACTAGTGTTGCGAATTGTGCAATGGTGCTGATAATTTGACGATTTTCAAAGGTGCATCATAAAAACAAAAAAGATCTTTCGCATGCATTCCCTGATACCGATACAAAGTATAAAGCTACGTTATATGAACACGTCTATATTACCATTTTCATACGAATAGAGTTAGCGTAATATTTACAGCCCGAGTTAAAACGACTATTACATAATGTGTTACAGACTGTATTTAGAAGTTCTGTTATTCCCAGTTAACAATTAATTCTCCCACGAAGATTTTGAACCTCAAGCGATATACATTATTATTTGCAAGAAAAATGCTGCCTAGTAATAGCATGGAGATCCCAGACTGCTGCATAAAAATAAAAGGATGAAGGAGGAGGTGGAAACAGGGAGAAAGAGAGCTGGCACACTCTTGGCGTGGCTCACGAATGTCATTGTTAGCGTACAAGTGGAAAAAGAGTTAGGTGCAAAAGTTAGACTTTACCATCAGAAAGAGCGTGTTTGGCGTGACTCAATTTAGAGCAATCCCCACCTCCGATTTTTTACTGACCGATATCACCGGCTGCAGTCGATGCTCGAGGTAGCTGCTGTAGCGTTGGTTAAACGCTAAGAAGAAGATGCAAAGGGATGCCAGGCCTACCAGACCATAGAAGCTCAGCCGTTTTGACATCCTTGGTCCTTTCATGGAACAGAAGCATACAATATACAGTCGAACATTCAATATAGATTTTCTCGATAAACCTGTATTAAAACATGCCTGTTAACACAATGTAACTTGCCTTTGATAATTACAACATACAACTGAATTGGACACATAACTTACAAGCACTGTAGTGACCATTATCAGTAGCGGAGCCCACAAAATCACACTATAGATATCTTATCTTAACAACTGAAAACGGAAATGTTCACACTTATGACAAAATCGTTATACTTTTCTGTAGTAGGAAAATTTCCAAAATGATTTTGTCATTCTTAATTTTCTTAGTGTGATTCTTATCTCCTTGACCTCATTTGTACACTTGTAACCAAGTGTACAACCATAATCCAAGAAAATATGGTCACCATACTTGCAGTTTACCCTGTACAAATTTACAGACTGTCGCAGGAGAATTGAACAAGAAACAAGTGTGACCTTTCTAGTTAGGAGAATGTGGGACAGCGGTTTATTTGTTTAAAAACCACATAGTCCATGGTGTGCAAACATGTGCGCCCAGTATTGTCGTACTTGGACATGGTTGCTCTGTTTACTTAATGTATCTTAGGACACACAGTTTGTAACATAAATAAATATGATTGTTTAGGATTCCTATGTTGCCCGATCTCTCTGTCTGGACAAGTGTGGCTGGTAAACAGATGAGACTGCGATTAAACTAGTTTCGGTGGAAGATTAGAGATAAAGCGGATGGGTATAGTCGGAGAGACCCCCTCTACGATTAGATCCTAAATTCTCCTAATGCAAAAAAGGGGAAGAGAGCCTGGAGGGCGTTAGGAGGATCCTCACCTCAGAATCGAGCAGTTCGTCGCATTTGGCGGTTCCGCGTTCCGCGTGAAAGAAGGACGGCCAGTTTAGTTTTTTCGCAAAGGCCTCTCACGTGTCCCGTGGCATTTTAAAGCGACGAGGGGCAGTGTGCGAGAATCGTACGCCCATCGTCGCGATCCGATGACGCAGGAGGCCCGTATTGCGGCTGAGGCGGCCACCACACGACTCGCGGCTGCACCCTGCACTCTGCACCCTGCACTTGCACTTCATGTGCGGTGCAAGTGCATCGAGCGCGCGTCGCGTCGCGTCGTGCACTACGCAACACCGCGGTACATGCACAGAAAATTGCAACGACGGTCTGCGACAAACGATATCTTTGTTGTCAACGGACTAGGGCTAGGGCCATGGGAAAGTCGAAAGCGACGCGACCCGCTTTGCACTCGAGATCTATGATTAATTGATCGCCGTTGCAAAATTGAACGCCGCCCTCGCGGCCGAATCGATCGCGAAATGGTGGCGGGTTTAACAATGTCGCAGCAATCTCATCGTCATAAACCAGACTCGATATCCACGACCACGATTCACGCGTGCGATCTTCACACTGGCGCTTTCCCGGTTCTTTAAAAAGTACATACATTCCTACATTTCCGCTGATTCCTGACTCTACATACACGCCGCGAAAATGAGTCAGGAATCAAGCACTCAGGAATTAGAATGTTGTTCAGCGGGCTCGTGTATCAACCGAGTATGCGGGTCTGAGGGACACTTGTCTCTTGTCTGTGTGACTTTTGTCCTTGTTCTGTTGAGGACAGATGTATTGCAGGAAATCTGAATGTGTATATTGTTTGGACATTGTATTGTTGACAAAATCACCAAGCGTGATTTGTCACGGTGATCGCAGAATCACGATCACGGTCATCCTATCACTTCATCCCGATCGAATTATGTAGTTCTTTTTCTAAATGCATCATTATCAATCACAATCAGCTTGCATAAAAATCTCCGGGTATAACGTGAATTTACTTGAATGATAAAAATAAAAAATATTCAATTCCCTTTCCGAGCCTTATTTCGGTGATCAATGCTTCCTCTCGATTTCAAAGTTTATTCCAGTTTATTCATATATACATAGTGTGAAAGTGCAGACAATTTCTTTCATGTTTACGTATATATGTATATGTATATGTATATATGCTATGCATACAATTTTACGAAATACTAATGTGTTACTTATTGACAACTACAGGAAACGCAAATGATAGTTTCAAAAGATTTGATAAGAACTCGGGTTATGTCTCTGTGACTTGCGCGAGGAACAGTTATCCTCTATCCTCTCCGCCAATCGGAAACAATCACTAAAAATCACGAATCACTGTGAAAAATCATCTCGTGATTCTCGTGAATATACCCAAATATTTATGTCGACATAGATGTTCTGGGTTCTTGCACAGACTTAATGGTGGTTTCCCTACGTTGCCGACACAGGATAACTAACTTACCCACAGAAACTCTTCAAAAAATCCGCAGTAGGTGTCGCGACGGTTCAGAATAACGGTCGAAGTAATTCAAAAACGAAAAATGGCAGGATGGGGTTTGGACACTGTGATCACTGTGAAAGAAACTGGGTCTAGAAAATGAATAAGAGGTATTTTATAGATCGTACAACTTCAAATGATAAGGTTTTTTCATTAGAAATGATTTGGTGCATAAGCAAGCCCCCTGGTGGTGGTTTTCAGAGAGGGGTTGGCGCAGCATGCGTTGCCCATGCCCATGGCGTTTAGGTTCCGAGGAATGGAAACCAGTCGGATGCTGTTGCTCGAGCAGCTCGGATGTGGTTGGCAGGCGATTGAACCATCCACGGTTGCACGTTCTCTGCTTTCTCCTCGCGATGTCGTGCTCTCGGACGTTCGAGCCTTGAGAAACGGACGTACCCGCGTGCAACCCGTATGATCTCGCGTCTCGTCTTTAGTACGTGAAAACACGGGACGGGTCTACCGGGCGCCAGATTCTCGAAGAGGCGGAGAGACCTCGTGATAACTGAACGTCCAGACAGAAAGAGAGAGGGACGTCCAGGGTGTGCGTCGCCAAGAAGACGTCGCGTACCCGGTCCCGGCTTCTCGGCGACTGAATGTGAGAGACACAGGGTTTAACCTGGTTTAACCGCGGCGCGAGTGCAGTGTGTGTGGAGGCTGTGGCCAGGACTCGGCGAATTTAACCCGTGTGCGAATCAGCAAGGTGTCGACGGGATGTCACGCTGACGGGATTCACGGTGAGTTGGCTAGCTAAGTATGTATTCGCTGTCTCTTCTGTTCTTCTCTCGTCTATCTTGGCTCCTTCTCCTCTCGCCTCTTCCGTTTCTGGAATTTTAGCGGCGCTACCAGAACCGATACCCGTCCAACCGCTTCCTCCCCTCGCGCTCCGCCGCCATCCCTGCAATTCCTCTTCGCGAATATATATTTTGAGGTTTTGTTTACGATCCGACACCGAAATACTCCCCTGCTTTCGGGGATCTGGAAAATGATCCTCGATTTTGATCTCCGGTATCTAGGCCAGAGGACGGGGAGCAAGATTTTTGTGGATATTTGTTAGCGACGAGACAACGGGGCTAGGGGCTTTGCAAACATTTTGCTGCTATGGGGATGGGATAATTGGGGATTTAAATTGATACACAGGGATTGATATCTAGGCCATAAACCGTGCAGGAACATTTTTGTGGATACTGCTAGGTGAGGGTTATTGTTTCGGAAATTTTTGTTTACGATGCGACAACCGAAATATGTATGTACTCTCCTGCTTTCGGGATCTGAAAAATGATCCTCGGTTTTCATCTCCAGTACATATCTAGGCCAGGGGACGGGAGCTGGATTTTTGGGCTTTGAGGATTTGTTTGCGATGGGACAACGAGGAACAAAACTTTCTGCTTTGGGGATATAACAATTAGGGATTCAAATTGGTCAGGAAACTGATATCTAGGCCGTGAACCGTACAGGAGAATTTTTGTGGATACTGCTAAGTGAGAGTTATTGTGGTGAAGGATTTATTTGCGATGGGACAACGAGGCTGGGAGCTTTCCAAATATTTTACTGCTTTGTGGATATCGCAATTAGGGATTTAAATTGGTTCCGAGATTGATATGTATGCTGTGGAACGTGCAGGAAAATTTTTGTGGATACATACTACATAGTTAGTGGGGATTATAGTTTTCGGATTTCTGGGAGGTTGTGATTAGAGATAACAGTGCTGTGGAGTTCTGTTATCAGTGAGATTATTTTCATAATGGGTTATTGGTGCGATGAGGCTATGGTGCTGCTGTAACATGTGTTTAAAGGGGCTATGTTGTTTCGGAGGTTGGTGGGGGGGGTGATTAGGGTGAATACTTTTGGCGTTTTTGCTACTGCTGTAGGGTTAAGGGAAGATTGGAATTATGAACATATGGAGAACACATTCTACACACATACGTTCGTTTGGTTAATTCTGTGATATATACGTTTGCACACGCTGCTAAGTTCCACTTCAGAAAATGACAACAAACATGGCCGCCGGATACGCGAATCTGTGACCACGTGATGTTGTTCCACTGCGGATTTAGCACACCTAGGGATAAAGATCAAATTTATTCGATATTAGGATTGAAATGACTGTTTTAACACAGTATTCTACGCTTGTGTAAAAAACAATACAGTCCGCTGATGATTTCTCGTGCGGGGGGACCGTTTTGCAGTAAAAAAAATTATTTCATTTCGATCGTTTCCGTCAATTTGGCAGCGGAAAAATGTTCTCGCGGATTATTGTGTAATGCTATCCATTTAGCCAGCTTTTATGGGAACCCGGCGAGTGAAGTCGCATTCTTATCGCGGATTCATCAAGTTGGAAGACTGCGGTCGCGTCAACACATGCTACGCGTGGGTTTCTGTCTATCTATCATGCGGTTTCGCATATTTCACTCCATCTGGACTCGGATTGGATTCCCCTTACCGACCATTAAAATTTTATAAACATTTTACTTGCTTCTATGCAGGTTTGTGTGAGGATGGAGGCTTCCCCCATTGTTCAGCGAAAATAGAATAAAAGTAAAAAAATCTATACGAATAGTTTGCTGTACTTTTACAACGTCTGTCCAATGAAATTCTTTCATCACGTACTAAAATTGTCATTTAATTTTGAGAATGGGTTGGAGGGGTTCGATCCAGGTTTGGGTGAGAATGGAGGCTTCCTCCATTGTTTAGCGAAAGGTATGCCGCAGTAGGGCCACTTGTGAGGGGCCGAACGAAGAAGAAGGTCACTTTATATTCGGTTCGGCGAAGGTATGCCAGTTGAAATGAAGGCATCGAGTGAGTTAGACACGACGGACCGGCCTGGTCGGCCTACATACCCGGCGCGGAGCGTGTGTTTACCAATTTCTGTTCGCGGGTTCACCTCTGCCGGACTTTTTTCATTACGGAAAGTGTGTCGCCGCTGAAAAACAGCTCACGCACCGACTACAGAATTTTTCGAGTGCCCGGGAGCGCCTCCGGTCTGCTCTCCATGGTAATTTCATTCCGGTAATTAATTTAATAGACCGGCGATGGGCAAACTGCTTTTGCGACTGGTCGTTATCGAAGGTCCGGTGGCCTGCAACGGTAACTGCAACCTTGAGCTCCCTTGATAATAAACTTCCCCTCTGTTAAAATATACTGAATTGTTAACTCCTTGCCGTATAATAACCAGCCAGACTCGTGACGAACGCTTGAAATGTAATCTGCTAAATATGGAAATGTTATGTCTTTCTTTATAAGACAAAATCAAATAAGTAAATTAAGTATACAATAGATACAAAATTTTCTAAAAAGCCATGAAGAAAATCGTACGAAAATACAAACGAGTTCGTGTATTGCTGTACCATAAAGCGTTGTTCCTTTTAGAAAATCCAGTTAAAAAATCTGAAAAAGCGAGTTGCTGACAGAGCTCGTGTGAATCGCGATTTTCATAGCAATTAGACTGAGCTCTCGTTATTCGATTCTCCATTTTCCGTCGGCTCAGACGTGAACGAGACGATTTCGCCGGGGGCCAGCAATTTTTTTTCGACCATTTTACCGAAATAACAATTTTTTCCCTGCAACAATTTGCCCGCAGCGGTGGAAAAGGTATACCGTGCAAAACGAAAATGCAGTGGCAGCGAGTGTGTGCGCGTGAGTGTACGCGCGCGTGCACGCCGCAGGAAGTCAGTCTTTTTTCCCGGTCGAATACTCCCAAATTTTCTTGTCGGAGACGAAGAGATTGCTCGTACGAAATTGAATTGCGTATCCCCACCTTTTGGCCCACGTCCAAACGACACAACAACGAAAACCTCGGGGACTGTCCGTGGACCGAGACGATTTAAGGTTGAAAATATTTCAACCAGTCCAAAGAATCCAGCATTCTTTTTACGTAGCATGCAAGCTCAAAAATTAGAGTGGCACCGATAAGATCGCTATGAATGGCGGCTCTGTTCCGGAGGCAAAATTGCGAAACGAAAAGTGAAGTTTCGTCTCGAGGCTTCGCAACAGTCGCTTGCTACGATTTGTTAGATCGTTTAGCTGGCTCGTACTAACAACGCTAAGCCGGTCGTGCTAAACAATGTTTCCTCGCTTCGGAACAGCGAAAGTGTAATGCTCCCGAAGGAGCTGCGAATTCTAAAAATAATGGTGGAACGGCGCACGAGACGTTTTTGTATCGTTGCATTGTATGACGACAGAGGCCGGTCCGTTCGTCGACCTATTGGCACGGTCGTTGCACGTTTGCAACCCTGTGAATGCACCTGTCTCTTCCAAATTTTTACTTTTTCTCCTACTACAGTAATCGCTCCTTCGTTGTCCTGAATCGTGGGCACGATCGTTGTCCAGTGCCTACCCACTCCACTGCCTGTCGACGAGAGGATTAGGCCTGCGTGGATCTGGTCGCCAGATACAGTGCCGGATTAAGCCAGCGCGGGGCCCGTAGCAAATGTTATCACGAGGCCCTTGGCTTTGTATCAGGGCCGCTTGTACGAATGACCTTTTTTCTTTTTTAGCAAAAATATCGTTAATGTTTCGGCGTCTCTCCGATAAAACGCCCGAGTGCAGGGCCCTTTTTTGTATGGAGCGGGGCCCCCAAAAGCGCGGGGCCCGTAGCATTTGCTACTTCTGCTACGGGGCTTAATCCGGCCCTGGCCAGATGTGCCCCAGGACTGTCTAGACCCGCGCAGAACGGAGAACAATAGGAAAGGAATATGGCAAGGAAATAAGGAGTTTTTTAAAGCCAAACAGTTGACTGTTTTTGATTGCGAATGCTTTTCTTTGTCATTTAACTAGCCGTTTCACTAAAGACGCAGTCATGAATCAAAAATAGTGTCCGGGCACGGTCGTTGTCCGCTCAAACCCCCGGCCTTTGGACAACGAAGGAGCTTTTACTGTAATTGAATTTTGCATTGTATTTATTCGAGAGACCAGCGCTAATCCGCACAACTTGAGCTTGCAACGGTTTATAAAATGAGCTTAGAGAACCCCTGTTATAGAGGGTAGTTTACCGTCCACGATGACCTCATTAAAGTCGCTCTGCGATTTTTCTTGAGGAAGATAATTAGCTTTGAATATTCATGGAAATTCAATAACCGAGATAATTGCTGATGTTTGAACGCGAAGCTCGCAATTATGGCAAGTTTCATAGCGAGTTGGGGGCAATGCTGGGAGGAATGCTCGATGTCAGTGGGGGGGTGATCGTCCTCGGTAGACAGAGGAGTTAGTCGGCAAAGGGGGACATTAGTGAATGAACCGTGGAAAAATTGCCTGGGCGCGCGCTGCCGTTTGCTCGCGTGCCGTTTCGTCGCTTTGTCGAACAAGGACCGTGGAACAAAGAGGAGGAACAGAGTGTAGAACAGAGTAGAACAGAGAGGAAGAGGTAATCGATAGGAGAGGGCACACACGTTGTTTGCCCGCGGGTTCGTGACGGGGGACGATCGCGAAACGATCACGCAATCGTTTCGATCCCCGACACAAACCCGAGAGCAACAACACCGAGCGAATTATTTCATTCCGATGGAATCCCTGTCGAATTACTAAACAATTTATTCGTCCTCCCGGTGTCTCGTTGTCGGAACGAAAAACTACCTGCCTGGGGAATACCTTTTGTTTCAGGTGGAATGGCCTTGGGGCCATCGGTAAGTTCGCTCGGAGTGTCTTGCAGGTTTGCATTTTTAATATAGGGAATTTTGTTCGAGGCGAGGCGGGCTGATTCCTTTGAAAAATTCACCAGAAGCGTTCTGACGGTTTGCATTTCCAATACAGGGAATTTCATACGAGATAAGGAGGGATGAATGTTTGAAAAATTTACCAGCTGCGGCTGATCTACTTGAATCTTTCATACGGGGAAGTTTGTTCGAGGTGAAATGGGCTGATTCCTTTGAAGAATTCACTAGAAGTGTCCCATCGGTTTGTATTTTCAATGTGGGCAATTTCAGTCGAGATAGAATGGGCTGAATCTTTGAAAAATTTCCTAGATGTGTTTTCTATAAAATCCGATTCTTTTTTCTTGACTCGATAGAATTCGCGATGAGCGTCGTAAGCAAGGAACCTTGAGGATTATTAGCGCTCAGCTCCTCGGAGTGATTAAAAGCGAAGGATCGCTGTTCGAATCGCCTGCGTAGCTATTATTCGGTTTCAGACATTAAGGTATAGATCCGTTATACCATGACCGAGGTTGCCACATTTTTCGCTGGCAATTAAAATGAGTCAGCGGCAGCACGCAATGCTAAACGTGATCAGTTATTGATATTCACCGCGCGCTAGTCTCCCTTCCACGTTTCACGCTAAACAGTGTAAACAGCGTTTACACTAACAGCGCGTAACAATTCACGTCGCAATTCTTTTCAACCAAACATAGCCGGAATAAGAAAAATGCAATTTTCTATTAAGAAAGTGTAATTTAAAATTTTCTGTCACCCGCTTGTGAATACTGATGAGGACGCTTCCGCGTCTAGCATAAAACGTTGAAAAACATGAAGGAAACGGAAACTGCGGTGGAAAGCATGGGGAATATTTATGATAGCGCCGGCGGAGCCTTTATCCAGAAGCAAAACGAAAGGAGCAGGAAGCGGTCTTATGCATAGAATCCGGTTACCGTCAGACGATCGGATGCCTTCGGAAATTCCATTACAATATTTAAACAAATAGTATTCCTCCGCGAGCGCCGGGATATCGACAGGCTCGTTGCTCAACAACACGCGCGCTGCGTATTTGATCAATTGCAACAGTCCAGGCTTCGAGGAGAATGGAAAATAAAAGAATGCGCAGGAAATTCGTTCGCGATTCGAGTTTCATTATTTTCGTTCGAGCGTGTCGGTTAGGTGCGACTGTATTTTTTAAAGAAAATTCAGAAGTCTGTACCGAAGGAAACCTTTCAGTAACTGAAATGTTGCGTGCGCTCTTTGAATTGGCCCCGGGGCGCGTTTGCTGGCCCCGCCCCTCGGACGGACCCGGTCGGAGGTAAACGGGCGGCTGGGTTCCAGCTCGAAGAAGAAGCCCGAGCGAAAAATAGCCGACGTTCTCGGCGGCATCAATCACTATTACGCCATTATGGTTGATTTTCTGAGTCATCCGTTTCTCGGGCGACGGGTTGCAACGAACTCTTCGCGGCGGCGGGTCGTTAAGTATTTACCCGAGCCGTCCGGTCGCGGGCCGGCATGCATATTCCATCCGCGGATGACGCCAGAGGTCGGCTAACATCCTCGGGACGACCTTGACGGTCGTTGCCGGGGAGAAGCTAGAAACGGGGACGATCGTAAGGTGAAAGCTCGGCCTTCTTGTCTTACGTGGAGGCGAAGTTGAGCGAACGATAATGACGATGACGCTCAGGGACGTCGCTCTTATCTCTGTTTCTCGCGAGAGTCTCGCGGTTCCAGCGCCGGGACACCGCCTCCACGAGAACGGGAGATCGTTAATCCCTCGATCGAAGGGAACGAAGAAAACGCGGTAACGATCGGGCTCGGGATTTCGAGAAAGTGCATCCGGACTAATGAGGCTGCATCAAGAAGGTCGTAGAAACGTGTGTCCCTGTTAATGAGTGACGGCTCCGCGGCTGAGGAGCTATCACCCCGGCACGGATTAGTGCAAACGGCACGCCCCGGTTTAGCGCGAGTCTCTAATGAGGCTGTATCGGAAGGGTAGAAAGTTTTGTTAACGAGTTCCCTGGCAATTATCGCGTTCGACGAGCCGCAGACACTGATCTCTGCGGACTACACGCCCCGGTTTACTGCGACAACGTTGGAAAATGCGTATTATCATGCGCATTTATCACGGTAAAAATATTACAAGAATTTGAAGATACTATTATAGAATTTTCAACCAGTTAACCATGGTACATATTACGAAGGAAAATCAACTTCTACTTCGCTGCAGTTCGTCGCAACGTAGCTGGAACATTTATATTTGCATCAAGATCCGCTGTCTACCGATCAGTATGTCCGGTATACATACACAGATACCTCGGTTGAATGCATGCGCAATAAGGTTAGAAGGTGAGAAGCATTAAAACGATCGGAGGTAGAAAGTTTCGTGAATGAGTCACGCGGATATTGGATTTTTACGAGACACAGCAGACTCGCTGATTAGGGGGATATTCCCCGGACTACTGTATGCAAAGAGCGTAAGTATGGTCATAAAGATCGCTCGGATGATAATGAGAATGCTAATGGGGAGATGCTAATGGAGATAGAGTGGCGCACGATAAAACTGGACACACTGTCAGTTCTATTTCTATGTAGCCTACGACGTTGTCCGATTCCCGACGTGTTTGGGCTGATTCTAATAAAACGAATGCCGGGAGTCGATCAATAGATCAAGAACCTACGGTACGATCGAAGGTCAATGTCATTCGAAGATCATTGTCAGAGTCTCGCCGGGGAAGGGGGGGAGGAGGGGAGGGGTGACGCCAACCATAGACATCCGGATGTAACGGAGACGCTCCCCGAGGGTCAAGAATCCTCTCGGAGAGCGTTTCTCCTCCCGCATTCGCATTCGCAGTCGCGTCAGGAAAGTGTGCTGGAGACTCGGAGCCGTGAAAACGGGGAAAGTCCGCGGCTCTCGAGGCACTTTCTTCGTCTGGTCCCGAGGACGCGCGCACATATACATAGACGTATGTGCGCATGGACGCGGTCATGCATCGGTCGAAAGTAAGATCTGGGTGTCAGTGGGTCGCGGGAGACGTTACACGATCGTTGTTGCATCATCGGCGGCGCGGAGGAGCGTCGCTTGTTATCTCGGGATCGGAGATCGCGGGCTCGTTATCTACGCGAGAAAGAGAGGGACGGGACACGCGTGAAAGTGGTCTGGGGCGGCATGGGAACCTCCGTCGGTCCCAAGGATCCAGCTACCGGGTGGATCTAATTGAACCGATCGAGACACACGCACGCGAAACACCGCGCGACAACGACGAGGCGAGAATCGGCAGCGGCAATTACTCGCCGCGAAGTTGTGGGATCGATTGTTACGTAGCAATGCTGTCGGCTCGAGGACCTGCGCCCGCGATACCATCGCGCTTTCATTATTGTTGCGCGCTAATAGAGGAAGTGCTACGATTTTTTTTATAATGAGAGTCGGAGCAGGCGCGTTCGTTTTTTCGCGGGGACGTTCAACAGCGTTTCGGTGCCGTTGCCTCGTGTAAACTGTTACTGGCCACCCGGTGACCGTTTATGTTTGGAAGAGTCATGAGAACCTCGAGCACAGGGAATGTATCCCTCGGTTTCAAGCGCGCCACCCTGGAGCGACGTGTTGCCCGAGGGTTGAGGCCGCAAACACAAGCGGTCTATTCCGTTGCGTATCTACCCGGTTGAAACGGGCCGTTAATGTGGAAGGGATGTGCACGGCGAGTTTC
This sequence comes from Lasioglossum calceatum, assembly GCA_963966675.1. NCBI lineage: Eukaryota > Metazoa > Arthropoda > Insecta > Hymenoptera > Halictidae > Lasioglossum > Lasioglossum calceatum. The sequence continues at coordinate 3,161,034 of OZ016548.1, forward strand.
TCAGAGTAGAACGCAAATGTGGCGACCGCATCAGAGCTAATGGCGGTGCCGGTGGCCTAGCCAGCCCGCAGAGCCAGCGGACATTTGTGAAGGCTCGCGGAGTCAAGTGGAGGCGACAGGCAGCGATCGGGCCGGGTGTTTGACTCTGGACAGCCACCCTGGTCCCTTGTCTACATCCGGCTGGTTCCCTCACAGCTGTATCGCCAATTTATTGCAAGAGACAAAGCGCGTTCAGAGGGTAAGAGGTAGGAGGTGAGCGACCGGTCAAAGAGCCACTCCAGCGTTAGGGTATCTAGAAAAGGGAGAGACGAGGGGAGAGAGAGAGAGAGAGAGAGAGAGAGAGAGAGAGAGAGAGAGAGAGAGAGAGAGAGAGAGAGAGAGAAGGAGCCTGGGCGTAATCAATAAGGCCGGAAAAGAAAATAGAATGCCCCGTCGTTGCGAATCGTCGTCTATAGTAATACTCGCCCCTGGCGCGTGACACCGAACATTAAATTCCGGATGACGCGGATCGATTTGTTCATTATCCGCGTCTCGCTTATCGCCGGCTAGACAGGCATTTTTAAACTGATGACGTATGTTCCCTGTGAGGCTGCCCGGCAAACATAAATCCCAGCACCACTGCCAAGACGGCCCTGCTCTCGCAGCGGGTCCCAAGCTTCTCCTCCAGCCACCGTGTACCCCCGGCAAACGCCATTTGTCCTCCCGAACGCTCCCAGCGGGCCTCCGCGTTGGTGTCTCACTTTGGTTTTTAATCTCTCCTGGCAATAACTTTTTCCATTTTGGTTATTTTTCGTTTGCCATAAGTCCCGCCTACATAGGTCAGTCATCTCGTTCGCGAGTCACAGCGAAGAATACGCAGAAATTAAAGGGTATTTTCAACCCAAGAAGAAACAGCAGCTCATAGAACGCGATTACGCTGCCACCATGAATTCTGCGGGACAGTTAACGTTAACAGCTCGCAGGAAATCTAATAATAATAATATTCCAGCCCGGCCCCGTACAAGTTAAAGCCCCGGGGCGCACGAACTCCCGAGCCCAGACCAGATGTCCTCGACTGACGGACAGCGACGCGCACGCAATTTCTCGGTAGTTCTCCTCTATCTTTTATCTTTCTCCGGCGTACACGGCAATTACACCCGCCATTGCCACCGCGTTCGCTCGTTCGGCGGACCTGAATATTAATGTCCGACGCGACGCTGCGACGCCTCGACGCTGACTTGGGACGACAGCGACTGGAGAGACGGGACGACGCACATCTGGCGTGATCGCGCTAATTGCAAACGGAACCCCTCCCTCGATGGAACGAAACGCGATATCTCCGGCGACACACCGGTCCCCCATGGGAGCTACATTAACGGGCCGACCCGAATTCTATTATTGCCACGCTATTGTTTCCAGGCCTATCGCCTCCTCGAACCCGCGGCAAAATCAATGCCGGCTCCTGGACAATCGGAGCAGCCGAATCTGACACAGCAGTCGCCTCCTGCAGTAATGCCTCGATATTGGTGCACGATATTCATAGAAAACCGTCTGCGAGACAAGCTTCGGGTCGGTATTTCTTCTGAACTCCCCGACAAAAAATTACGAAAAAATCCGTAAACATTTTACCTAGCAGCTCACACAACAGTGAATTATTTCAGAATTTTTAGAAAATCCGGAAACATAAAATTGTCAATTTTTTACATCGTAGTTTTCAGTGTGTACCACGTTTATATCATAACGTGTTGCGTCTCGTCGTTTAATTATTAATGTGATTTTTTCGGATTTTGCGAACGGGTTAAAAAAAATTGGAAATTTCTCAAAGGTGTTTGCCACAGACCTGTGGAAGTGGAGAAGGCTTTTTCCCGGAAGAATTACAGCCCGTATCAAGATCCGCAGGCACTTTTCCAACCGGTTGGCCCGCTTAACAATTTTCCACCGCGAAAAAATGGCCCCGGCCCGCGCTAATCGATGCGGTCTACGCTGCACCGTCCTTTTGACGCTCGAAAGCGGTTCCAAGCGAAGCCTCTGTCGGAGGACAAATACCACAATTTCAAGGTTCACGGGGTATACACTGAACCGCGGTAGAAAGAAAAAGCTCAAAGACTCCTGTCGGAGTTCTTTGTGCCAGCGCGCGGTGGCCCTGGAGAAAAAAACGAAATGGCTTTCGCATGGTCCACTTGGTCACCGGTGTCTCACCAATTATGGATTTAACACGCTCCTTAGTAGGCGTATCAGCGTGTCCAACTCGCAATTAACACGGTCCTTCGTTTTTTCCGCGGTTTTTCTACTCCGCCTCTCTTTCCCTCTTGCGCTCATGTTTGTTGTTGTAGCGCGTTCTCCCTTTCGCTCTTCCTTGGTCGCATTTAGGGCCGCGCTTGACGGTAGTCGAACTTTGAAGAGTGCATGATTAACGAGGAAAATATTGTCGCACATCGCCGGCGCCAAGGCGATTCATCATCCTTGTTTAACCCACGGAAAACGAGGGTTTCCGATTGCCGTACTGGTTCCTGGGCAGTGTTACCAGATGGGGGGAAATCAAAGATATATGATGTACCCCCTCTCTGATGACCAGAGCGCGACGGGGCATACGCAACGTGTCGGTGGAATAGGGAAGGTGAATAGTGGAAGGGGATTGGAGGAGAGATTTCCGAGAATTTGGGTACCGAGCGGTACCCATATGGCATCACTGTTCCTGGGTCTGTTTGGACATATTCAGTCATTTCGTTATTTTCTTATAGCAAACTGGAAAGGAAACTTATTTTTGGAGGTCGCTCGCACCCGTATCTTCCACCAAAAAACTTTGTCTCGTTTGCCAGAAATAAGAACAAAGGATTTGTAGATCTTCGATTGTCATCGTTGAGACCATTCGTTCCTCGGTTTTCTGCGCTCATGAATGGAGCGCCATGAGTTATGGGGCTGCCATTAGTCGCAGAGTCGGTGAAGGAAAGAAGGAGAGAGAGAGGCAGATGGAGAATCTGAGCCAAAAAGCGTGAGGATCGGGCTCGTGGGAGGAACGAAATATGGGTCCCGAATATAAGCAAAGAGAAACGACGCCGGAGGGGCAAGATCGGAGGGAGGTCTCCGCGCCCAAAAGGATCAAAGAGGCCAAAGCCGGAGGTACTACGCGAAGATTAAATCAATAGAACCCGGCAACTGGGACGAGAGAGCGGGCTTGCGACACTCGAAATAGCCTGATCAAGAGGTATAATGAAGCAGCTGGTCCGCTGGGAAGTGTAAACAGAAGCTAACTTCACTCTCCCCGGGTGTCTTTTACTGGATCTGCGGATATCGTACGATTCATCAAAAATTTAACACTCCGCGACCTCTTTTCAAGGGTCGTATCGGATCCAAACTGCTCGTCTTTCCATTGAAATGGCAGTTTCGGGCTGACTACGTAGCGACTTTAATGGAAATGGTACATTAAGCACTTGCAATACGCTTTTCTACTTCTACCCGTAACGATGAAAGTGGTCTGTAAAAATCAAAAAAAGAATGAGTTTATTTACTGATTCACATCATTTTAACATAACATCATTTCAATGAAAATGGTACTTTAAATAATAAAATATTATTATGTTTATAATAAAAGACTTCTTTACGAGACCATAGTATTTACGAACTGTGTGATATATCCAGTTGTCAGCAACGGCGGAAGTCACTGCAAGGTCACCAAAAAATGTACGAATGGTTCTGCAAAAGAGGAAGCATTGAAGATATTGGTGTGTACCTTGAACTGGTTTGGGGGGGGGATACTTTTGAAGTTCTGTGGCGGTCGTTCTGAGAGATTGCCCCGGATGAGAAATCTTCCAGAGCGTTGGATCGGACGGCAGGTCATGGCAATTTGCCACTCATGCGTCCGCCACCGAGAGAAGTCCCGATTTTACACCCCCGCGACCTCTTTCATGGGGCTATATCGGGCCCAAAGTGTTCCCTTTCTCGTTAAGGTGGCTGTTCATATTAATTCATTTCGAACAATTCGTGTAAGTGACCGGAAAAACGGCGTTTCGATTCGATTTAATTAATTCGGCACGCAACCAGACGGGGATAAATCGGCAATTAGCGTGACGATAACGATCGTCCCCGTGATTGTTCATAAAAACAGCCGGAATCACGGTCGGCGGACCGTTGCCATAATGGAGGTCATCGCCTTATCGTTCGCGTGCCGCTGATCCACACGTTTCGATGTTCCGCAATGCGTTTTGCGAGTCGAGAACGATAGCGTTCGGAGAATCGTCACGTACGACACGTCGCGGAGATTATTCTCTGCAAAAATGCCATACTTCGTCGCGAGAAAGTTGCTGAAGTAAGATATAATAGAGGACAGACACGAAAATGAATGGAAAATATGATAAATCTCAGCTGAACGAATGAAAAATTCCACGGACTGCCGCGAACTCGATCCAATCTCGCTTGATAAATTTTTCAAAAAAATTGCGTGGAAGCCGCGGAAGCATAAAATTCCGCTGTCCACTGACCGTATACGGTTGCTATCGATCAGCCGGTTGCAATCGCCGTTGGTCCTCGTAATCAATGTCCCGACGGAACACCTCGCCCGTAGCACGGGGAATTTTGCCTGGGATTGTACCGTTAGTCAGGTTCCCTGTATGCATGTATATCCCGGCGGAACGGGTCCGTTTTTCCAGACCGGCGATTTCGATTTCGTCCTATCCGGACGATGCGGGACACGCGTGAAAGTAGATCCGCGCGCGCGCGCGTCTCGTTTCGCTACGAGGGCCGGTTCCTCTTTTTCTTCTTCTCTTTCTCTTTCTCTCTGTTTCCCGTATCATAAATTATTCAACCAACGCGGAACGGCCGTGCTTTATTAAACCAGCGAGTCGCTTTTTCAACAATAAATCTGCCCCGACATTTTTCCACCCTCCTGCTCGTCTCCTTCGTTTAATTAACGCACGGTAAGACAACCTCCGCAATATCCAAACTGCAACTTTCCCCCGGTTTATTAGCAAAAATGTCCATATAAATATCCCCTTTATTAACACACATGTCTGTTAAATATTTGCATCATTTATTTTTTCTTGACATTTTTTTTTTAACGATATCATACAGTTTTTCTGCGATATTGTTACGAAACGCGAGAAGACGAGTCCAACGACTACCATGACCATACCCTTCCGAGCATTCAATCTCGAGATACTCGTGCCCGAAAACGCGAAGTGCTTTCCAGAAGAGTCTTTCGGAGACAAATATCTTGGGATCAGGTGATCGTAAAGGTACGTTCATTATACTCGTTGGATTCGTCTTCCAGTGCCCTAGAAGACTGTCGAAGTGAAAATATAAAGTTCCGAGAAATAAAAATCCGATGACCTTGTAATTTCATGAAAAAACTTTATTCTTCCAATGAAAAGGTGAGCAGTCGCGAAGGACTCGACCGAAAGAAATTGCACGAACCAAACGCCGCTGGTAATCCAATAATGGAGCTTCGGTTTGTTAGTCGCCGAGCTGTACGGGTTCCATTCAACGGACACCAGTTCTATTATTAGGAATGCTCTCGGCTCGAGTTTTAAAACGACATCGATGTCCTTCCTTCACGGAGAGAGCCCAGTTCCCATCGATCCCGGCTACGGTGTCGGTCGTGGAGAAAAAAAATACAATAAAAGATACACCCGATCGAGACAGCGTGAGCGTGGCACGTGAAAGTTTTCGAAAGATGTAACAATGCACCGATGCAACGGACAGGTTGCAGTCGGTCGCGCGGCCGTCTTCGCGGAAAGCCGATTTATTCGATTATACTCGAGATCAGAGAGAAATCCCGATTAACGCCACCTGACACCCAGCCCTAATGGGTTACACAACGAACGTTTAATTCCACGGGGAAAAGGCTCCGCCCCTCGGTCTCCTTCTCCAATCACATTACGTCGTTTCTCTCGACTGACGGGTTAACGAGCTTCAAGGTCGATTATCGGGAAAGGTGGGCTTCCTTCAATTTTTTCGCGAGACGAGAATTATCTTGTATTTCATGCACACACTTACACTTTCTTCAAAGGCGAGTCGTGTGTAGACATTTCAAAAATCTGCGTCCATTGTATTCCTGACAAAAAATTCCCAAAGTCACCTTGAAATTCTTCTTTCCGCTTAGAAATTCGGCGGAACGACTGCCAAATAAATAGTGCAAACTGTTCCGGTAAGTTTGACAAACGGTTCCACGGACGAAAGTGCCGCGGGAAAATGGACCGGCAGCAGCGGGGCGTGTCAATTTTTCCTCGTTAGGGGGAACGGCGTCGCTTTCACGCGTTATGGCAATTCGAGCGTGCCGGGCAGGATCAAAGGGAAGGCGGCGGGTGCATTGGCCGGCGCGGCGGTGTCGCGGCCCCCGGAGTTACCTGTCCAGGTAACACGACCAACGGCCGGCAAAAGCACCTGGGGAACCACCTCCGATTTTTCTCGGAGTCCCGGTTCTTACGGCCGCGCGCGTCAGCCTGAAACATTACTTTGTCCGTGGCGACGCATTAACCACCGCGGAGCAGGAAACGAGTACGCCGCGAGAGATTATTTATAGTTCCGTGGCGTGCACCGGTTAAACGCGGCCGGTGCCCATTATTTCATCAGCAACCGGACCGACCACCGTGTAACGAATAACGTGATTTTCAAGGGCCGTGCTCTCTTCCCTCTCTCTCCGTCCCCACACTCTCCGCTCCTCTCGCTCTCGTTGGTCACGGAATGACGTTACGGAGGACACTTTATCGACGGGAGCCGTGAAATGCACTTCGCTAAACGTCCCGACTCGCGAATTGCTCCGTTCACGCTGCGAGACGTTCGCAGAGCGACACTTCAACGAGGTCGCCGAAATATCGTCGTTGTTCGGTTTGTAGAAATATTCTCACAACATGGCTACGCTGTTTTCACCCCTCGCCGTAACATTTCCTTAACAGTTACTGTGATCAAAATGTCTTTGTCCCGAAAAATGTCGCAGATTTTTCATTTCATAATTATTGAAACGATACAGATGCTTTCGTGGTAAACGATTGAAGAAATATTGTCATATGGACCGCACAAACTTGAAATAAATTTAATCCGGTTATTTTTATATGTGTTGATATCGATCAGAAACGACTCAAATTTTATTTAATCGGAAAAGAAAGGCATAATATTCATGTTTGTTAATCTTTGTTAACATCTTCATCGCGAGTCTGACTCGTTAAGATACGGCAAGGGTTGAACCAGACCTAGCCAACAGTTTATAAATTTCTCTGTTGGCGCTGAGGACGGTGGAACGATTAAGGGGTGGTTTTTTTTTTAACGGCTCGCGTTTTACGACGATTTAGGAGATCGTTTTTCCCCTAACTGCCACCACGCTGTTCCAGCGAAGTGGACGATCGCTCGTGACGGGCTCAAGAACCGTGAACTTGCCCATTAGAATTTGCAAGGCTTCCCCACCTCGATGAAAACGTGCTCTCACCTCGGTGGCGAGGTTCTCCTCAAGGTTGTCGCGAGTGTTTCTCTGCTCAACCGGTTTTCGAACCTCTGCGTTCCCGCTCCTGTTCCGACCTGTACAGTCGGCATCATTAACCCCTCGACTCGGCCAGTCAAATTGAAAAATGTCCAACAACGCAAGCCGAATGAGATTTCCGACAATTTTTGCGAATTCCTGTCGACTCGAGTCAATCCACGTGAAAGAATTACAAAAGATAAGATTAAAATGTTCCCGCCGATTCCTCTATGAAAATTTCCACGAGTTTCGAAATTGCAGGAGCTTGTCAGGAGAGTAAAGTGTGCACAAGTGTTTGCATGATTGAGTGGTTTGCTGAAGCAGCTGATACCGCTGTTAGCTTTCGATCGAAAAAAAGAGAATAACGCGTACGGTAACATTACAGGTGTATGTTAAAGTTAGTCGTGCGAGGACGATCTTCCCAGCTCTTCGACTCTGGTTTTTCGCCAAATAGATAGCGAAATGATCAGGTTGACATTCGAAGGGACACGTGGCACGATGGCAAACAAGTCGATTCCAGCCTGTGTTAGGGGATGAATGGCACTCGAGCAAGCCTGGAAGCTTTGTTGGTTCAGCTGAGCTGACTCTAGGAGATAAATGGATCCGGCGTTTCGTCACCTATTCGGCGCTCCCGTAAGTAATGCGGTAAAATCGAGAGCTCGGTAACCATTTTAACCGTGGAAACGTGTTTGGCGCGTGTGGTCCTGTTTCGAGTGGTTTAAGAAAGTTTGCCATGGCCTCGACGACGTTTCCACGAGAATCTGTCACTTGGAATATAGAAATTTATTTTGTTCACGTGGCTAGATGATGGTGAAGTCGGTTTGGGCAGGTTTGAGAAAGTTTCAAACCATTTCGGGTGGGACAAACAAAGTTTGAACAACTTCGACTCGACCAGGCAACGTTTGAGCCAAAGAAAATAATTGTGCTCATGGTCAGAAACATTGTTGATAAATTTCCGCTGAGAACATCTGTTTCTTTTCGCAAAGTCCATTTTGCAACAACAGCCAGGCTCCACGTATTTATCCAGCACGCGGAAACCGTGCCGATTATATCTGTACCCCCAAACTTTCGGCGCTGCGTGACTGACGTTCACATTTCGGATTCGTCCGGGGCACGTGGCTGCCTGCCGACGCGATCATCGCTGCGTGATAATTGTTTTCCGGAGAGTTGTACCCGCTGATTCGCCTGACCCGACGACCTGAAATTACTCGGCAGCTGTTATCTGCAGTGGATACGCCACCCTTAATACTCGCGGTCAATCACTTTTTGGTGTAACATTGTTTCGCAGACCGAATCCACGGATAATTGCACAATCCTTTTAATCCTGACTCGAACACACCAAATATTTTATGTAATGTATTTTTGGATAGTTGTATTAACATTTTTCCCCCATATCGACGAAATGAAGATTTGGACGGAGTCCAACAAGTACGAATGTTACGCGTTTCTTTTTAGATGAAGTGAAATTTAATTCGTTTGTGATCAATATTTAAGCATTCAAACAGACGTGGCCATGCAAAAAAAATTTTTTAAACAAAATTAAACCGACTTCGAAAAAACGCTCTAAAAAGTATGAAATAATTTCCATTCAATTTATGTGAATACACACGAACTTAAATACAATACAATCTTTTCGGAGACAGCGCAAAATTGAAAATTTTCCAAATGACGGATTTTGCTGATTATGATTTCATTGGAATATGATGGACTTGGAAATCAGTAGGTGGGAAGGGAAGATACATTAATATGTGCAAGCATGTAGAAGAATTTAAGGATTTTCGTAATTTCCAGTGTTGAAAATTTTCAATTTTGCGCCGCCTCCGATAAGATTGTATTGTATTTAAGTTCGTGTGTATTCACATAAATTAAATGGACATTATTTCATACTTTTTAGTGCGTTTTTTCGAAGACGGTTTAATTCGTTTTTATAAAATTTTGTTATTTCACACTTTTGAATGGAACGAGCAGAATTTGTAGAACACCGTAGGATGGTTTTTCGATCTTACTGGTTATTTGCAATAAAAACCGCAAAGAATGAAAAGATGCAAAATTTGTTTTCAAGAGACCAATCGGGAGACACCCTACAAAATACAGAAGGTTTCGTCCTGATTGGTTCATCCATCTCGGAGTAATCGGTGAAATAATTCATTTTTCGCAAATAAAATCGTAAGGAATAAAAAAAAGCAACATTTTTTCATGGGACAACCCCGGGGACATACTCTACAAAAAAAAGCGAAAAAAAGGCACATACAGATCGAATTGAGTAACCTCCTCCTTTTTCGAAGTCGGTTAAAAAGTATAAAATTTCTCTTCTACGACGTCCGATGGTACACGCTGACATATTTATTTAATGCGATAAAAACACCGAAAGAATGAGACATTATAAATAATACAGTGTCGAATAAAGCGCCCAAGTTTGTTTAATTTTTTTTTTTCATTATTTAACGTCGCTTTTTTGAATTCTCTATGTGAATTATTTCACGACGGGACCTACAGTTTAGTTTTAAAGGTGGGTTCCGTTCCGAACCACCTTTGGGCACCACAGTATTAGATGGCACATGGAATATTTCCAGAGGTGCCGGCAGCGGGCTCGAACTCGCGACGCAAGTTTGTTTAATTGTCGAGCGGAAACGGCTCGCCGCAGAACGTGTTAATCACTGTGACAATAAGAAAATGTTAAATATAAATGTTGTAAGCGGGACAGCTGGTCGGCCCGAAAATTAGTGAATTCTCCGTGTTAGATTGTTATCAGCACGGGTGTGACTGGTGTTATCAGAAAAATGAGGGCAGGAGGAGGTTTCTTGGAACTTGACTATATAACAAGAGAACACCGTGAGCAGTTTCCATTCTCGCACGGTACCGCGCCGATTCCGCGTGTTTTCGATCACCGAACTTCTCGTTTGTTCGACAATATATCGGGGATTCGGGATTCGCGAGTGTCCTGGCTGCCATAATAGAACCAGCGTGTTGTTCCGGGCACACCATTGTCCCCGATAACACGCTTTTCATTCGGTTCCTCGAGGAGTTTCGACTTTGCTCTCGTCGAAGCATCAAAGCTGGTTCACTGTACCCCGGGCTTAGGTTAATTCTTGTGGTAACGCGTTTCCCCTCCTCAATTATAGTGATTTCGTGCCGGCGACGATCTCTGGTGGAACTGTGTCTCACTGTGTCGGGCAGCGTTTGCGGTAAATTTCTATATTTCATTACATATTAGACAGCGGATGTTATGTTAAAGTTAAAACCATCCGAAGAATTTGAAAGTATTGTTGTATTATTTTCAACCTGTTATTTTTTCTCAAATGTTTATTTTGCATAAAGATCCGCCGTCTATTGATTATTTATGGTTTCCAGCCTTGGTGTTTCTGGTTAATTGTCACTCAGATTTCTTAGAATTGGTTTTTATTATTGTATGCAGTATGATTACTCGGAATTCAGAAATTGCCGCGTTTCTGCGAATTGATAATACGAATACTGATTACTTTCGATAAGTAAGGGTGAAATAAAAATTAGATTAGATAAGATTATAAAAATAAAAGTAACAAGTTGCACAACGAGAATCGATTACAGGGTAGAATAAAAATTAGATTAGATAATATTATAAAAATGAGAGTACATAACAAGTTGCACAGCGAGAAATCTATCCTTGATGTATTATTAAACGCAATGATATTCGCCTCCTCCACAAACCGGATCAAACAGCGGATCGCAAAAACAAGATGGATTCTGAATCATTCACTTTTATGGCCAGGTCTTTCCTTACGAAGAATTCGATAAAAAACTAATCTTTATGTTCAGACCATGATGAGATTCTTGTAGACGATTATTTATAAAACAGCTGCATTTTTCAACTGGTATTTTATTTCTCGCTGGACGACTAAGAAACTATTTCTTATTATTTTCGTAAATAGAAAATCAATGTGGTCTGCCTTACGTTTGATTTTTATCAGCTGTAAATACAAAACGATTCGCAGTTTATAGGTTGAGTCACGACCTTGTACAGTTTGTATTTCTTTTATTATTTTAATTATTTTGGTTAGCGCGCATTCGAATAAAAAATTACAATTGTTACAAAGGAAATAATTAGAATAAATGCCACGAGAACGTTCAGTAGCAATTTTTACGAAGGTCAAAAATAAAAGATACAATCATGCAGACGACGGTCGAGTTGATAACAGTTCTCCCGGGAAAGTAGCGTGTCGATTTTATTTTTCTGGAGATCGGTAGGCTCGATGTGCGGAATAACAAGCCCATTATTATTAATATTACTATTACTCGCACGAACGAGAGATAAAGCGACTCGCGAACGTTTTCTATCGATCCTCGCTCGCAATAGCAATCGCAAGCTCGTTGGTCTGGAAAACGAGGCAGATGCGATTCGTGGCTAACAGCCTGTAGAGCCCGTGGACCGCGTATAAATTGTTATTCGATCGTCTGGCCCCTCGACACGGATAAACAGAAATCAGCTGCCATCTTGTCTGCAGACAAAATTTTCAAGTGGAACTTCTTTGCAGAGGGGGCTACAATTTTCTAGCGTTACGGAAGTGCGTTACAGAAGTCGAATTTTTAACGGAGAAAAAAACTTTCTTGCCGTACCGTCGGTCTACCGCTTGGTAGTCCAACCTTAGAATGATAGCGAACATTTTGGTATACATCGCAAAGAATAAAATGCTGCAGCGACAGAATTTTTCGTTTAAGACGTTATTTTTCTTTATGACAATTTCGCATTCATCACGAAAGAACCGTTGCACTAATCAAATAATATGCACACTAATAATAATTTATTTATTTATGACAATTTCGCACTCATCACGAAAGAACCGTTGCAGTAATAATATGCATACTAATAAAAAAACATACGCGTGGAAAATCACGCGCGAAGTGAAACTTCTTGCTGTCTAGTAATGTTTAGAAGTAAATTAAGATTGGAAATGGTAAATAATCCTCTAATGAAGCCACAACAAGATCAGGAACAACTCTCGATGCAGTATTTGCAAGACATTTAATTGTTTCAATGATAGAATCATAGAAAATCATCAAAGAAGGAGAGCGTATGGGAAATGCTATGAACTATTTCTCTTTCTTTCCCATACGCTCTCCTTCTTTGCGTCGCAAATTTTGGTCGTTCATTATTTTTTCCATGATTCTCTATGATTCTATCATTGAAACAATTAAATGTCTTGCAAATACTGTATCGAGAGTTGTTCCTGATCTTGTTGTCGCTTCGTTAGGATTATTTACCATTTCCAATTTTAATTTACTTCTAAACATTACTAGACAGCAAGAAGTTTCACTTCGCGCGTGGTTTTCCACGCGTATGTTTTTTATTAGTATGCATATTATTACTGCAACGGTTCTTTCGTGACGAATGCGAAATTGTCATAAATAAATCAATTATTTATCTTCAGGGGTTTCTTCCTGAAAAAGTTCAAAAACTTCCCGAGGCACCACTAAATATTGCTATGTCAGTAATGCAAAACCATCAATAAATTGTGCAGTTTAGAAATCGTACATTTATGTAACCTAATGGCATCATGATTGGAGACTATGTTATAGGTTGTCGACTATCCTGTCAACCCCTCCTCTATGTATTTACGCCGTTGCGTCACCCTGTCAGAATACTTGAAATTCATGGGAAAAAAAAGGTGTCATTAACATATAAACGATATTCTATGACAATGTCTGCACTTACAATTCGTAGACAGGCGATTATGATCACTCGATTGATGGATAGTGTAGAGTATGATTCAGTGCGTTGAGTCTCGGATGCGGGACTATCCGTTTACGTCAGCGATTATTTTCTTTTTTATCAGAAATAAAAAGCTCAACCATTTTTACTCGGCCATTATGTTTCCAGTATGTGGCATTGACATCTATTCACTAAGAATATCTCCCATTCTCTTCTATCGTAGTAATGATGTGTAATTAGCACCATTAGTATCCGTGATTATTGCAAAATAGGTAGCTCTAAAGTGTTATAAAAAAGGAATTGTTTAGCGACACTGAGAAGAGACTTTTTCATCTTGCAATCATCGAGTTGCTTCTTTATCCAAGCGCACGTATTCTAATGAAAATTCACGTCTAACTAAATATGTACAAGCTGTTGTGTGTAGTATTTTAATTCAATGTAGCAGGCTTAAATTCAATATTGGAGAAGTCACGACGCCGTGACACCGGCCGCTAATGTACTGTAATGCACGGCAACGTCGCTACACGATACGCGCGCACGCGTGCGGTAATAACCGACCGTGTAGGATAAATTGCCGTGCATTTTCTCTTTCGGGGAAAAGAAGTGGCATCGATCGCTGGTAATTACCGTATAATAAACGGCGATGCTAACGTTTGTAAACGGTATACCAACACGTTACCGGAAAGTGCAGTTAATTATCGCGACCGATGGGACCCGGCCGCCTCATTTCAGCGGGAAACATGCGATCTAAGAATCGTCTTTCCTCTTACACATGATCTTCTTACTTCTCGTCGCTGTATCCCAGCTCTTTCCCGGTATCAATTATTTACTTCAATACGAAACCAGCACTTTTTCGAATGTTTGGAGATTTCCAATTTTTTTATAAACCTGTTCGCAGACTCCGGAAAATCAGGAAAACACAACTAACATAATAATATAAACCGTGGCACTATGAAAAGTTCGATATAAAATCATCAATTTTGTGTTTCCGGATTTTGTAAAAAATCGATTTCGAAACCAGAAATTCTGAAATAATTCACTGTTGTGTGTGCCATTCGGTAGAATGTTCAGGAATTTTTTCGTAAGTTTTTGACGAGCAGAACGGAAGAGATTACACTCCGGGACGAAAAGATTGCACACTTTGAAATTAATATGTAATTTCTGTTTATTGAACATTAGAAATTCAAGTTTTCTTATACACATATCTTTAGTGTGTTTTTCTTGATATATATGAATGAAATGAAACGAAGCTTCACTAACTTATCTATTTTTATCGAATGAAATAGAATGTATTAACGAAATATAAAGGTAAAAAAGATAGCACACTTAACGAAAAACTTGAAATAGAACAGAATTAAATCAGAATTTTCCGTACTTTTCAGGATTTTCTAACAAGCTCATAATAACTTCTCGGCATCTATTTACAATTTTTGATATTTTAATTCAATCTTGTTCTTCCTTTAACTTCAATATCGTACGTACTTCGCATACACTTAGTTTTTTTCCACGACCCAATTACGACATAACTACCCTTGCGGTAGGGGTACCAACTTGAAACTTGTCGCAGAGGGTTTCCTTTGGTCGCATTCTCCAGCATCCTATCCGGCTATAACTTTTTTTCAAAATGGAGAATCAAACGAGTCCTACGAGATGACCCAAGTGACGATTCCATGTCGACCCCGCACGACACTGTTGATAAAATACAACAGACTTAGAGTCGCAATCCCTGGATCGAGTTCCGAAAGACGGTTATCTAATTTCAGAGAATAATAAATCCCGAACGACACAGCTGGGGCCGTTGACGTCTCACTCGTCGCCGCGGAAAGCAACAGCCCGAAAAAAGGAACGAGAAGGAAGACGGAGGCTCGAGGAACAGTTTAATCCCGGCGGAGGCCTAGAGCACACAACCGCGATAAATCCGATAGGGCATAGGGTATGCGAAGAAAAACCGTCGGGTGAAATCCTCGGCGGGCGCGAAGTGCTTACAGCTGCAATAAATCTGGAACGTCTGGAGTGTAACGTGTCCGCAAACAATGAGCGCCGGCAAAAGGTAGCAGAAGCTTAACTTGGATCGCCATAAATCTCTGCCAGTTGTGTTTGCCGGCGTATCAGAGCAAATTAGCAGGCTGCTTGCGTCTTTCCTCGCCGCCGCCGCCGTCGTCGTCGTCGTCGTCGCCCTGCCATGCCCGGAAGAGTGTGCGTGAGAAGCGTGATCGAGACACCTTGACACGAAAGAGATTGTGTGATTTCCCTCCTGTGGTTCTGGGTTAGGTGGTTTCGCAATCGTTTCCAGCTGGAGACAACGAGTCGCGGAACAAGGGCCTCTATCACGCCTCAAGGATATACGTTTTCATTATCGTATTATTACGAAACTACTCTCGGTTCAGTAGCAGTCGTCTCAGAAATAAAGAGACACTGGGAGAGAGAGAGAGAGAGGTCGATCGAGGCTGCACGCGTCGGTCGCGATAACTCGAGAAATTGTACAACCCGATTACATCAGCCGGCAACAACCTTATACTGAAGCGTAGACTGCGGATCTTGATTGCTTTTATGGCGACTAACGATTTTCAAAAAATTCCGCAAGAAGTTAGTACGATTTTTATTTATCCCAAAACTACAAAAAGATTCTACACGATTCCACTTTCTTAAGATTAGCCAACAAAAATTGAAAATTCCATAAACATCCGCAGTCAACTGATGAGCGATCTCCGCGAGTCTGCTGACTTTGGATTGATACCGTATCCGGATGCTGAGCAGGGTTACCACATTCCTCGCGGGCCAGGCCCCGTACCCCTGCGCCCCTCGCCATGCCGCGCCACGGAGCCCGCCTTTGCTTCCCCCACTCTTCCCACTAACGCTGACGCGTACGACTCGTTAGCTTGCTCCACATGGGACGCGTCAGCGTTAGTGGGAAGAGTGGGGGAAGCAAAGGCGGGCTCAGTGGCGCAGGGGAAAGGGGTCTGGCCCGCGCGGAATATGGTAACCCTGATGCTGAGGTACGCGATTTATAGCTCCTGGAAGGAATTTCGGACCTGCGTCAATTTCAGGGAAAAATTATTGTATTAGGAAACAATGGTAGCGAATGTTCGAGGATGGAGGTTCGAAGGGGGATGATGACGAAAATGAAGTGGTACAAGTCAACGACAAGTCGGACAAATCGCGTGTCTGACTAATATTCTAAACATTTATGACAAGAATATAAACTGCAAGAGTTCTACCTAGACTTCCACTGCAATGCTGCAGGATATCTCTTCGTTATTTACGAGGAAGACACACTTGAACGAGACATCCAGCTAGAGGTCTCCGCTGGAGATCCCGCAGAGGTTGGGAGCACCATGAATGAGTACAGACGCCTGTATAGGCATGGAAAACAGGGGACTATGGTGTCGGCTGCCGTAATTGGGCCAATTGGTACTTCGCTTAATGAACATGTAATCGTGTTGAGTGGAGCAGGTGGTGGCTGGCGGCAGCTTTGTTCGCAGGGCACCGCGCCGCGTCTGAACCGTTGAGAAAAGATGGCACGGGATCTGTTTGCCATTGATGCGCACGGAGACCGAATAATTCAGCATCTGCGCGGCTAACGCGAGTTTATTGAACAGCGAATTTGATTGACAATTCTAGTCGACGCTTAATGGAAGCTGACTAGCGCAGGTGTTCACCTTGTCTTACAGTCTTGTGGGTCCAGGCGTTCTCCAGTTAAATTGTCTGAGGTAGACAATAACCTTGTGGTGCATCTTCTTGAAAGTCCACGCAACCTCGATGTCCCCAAGCTGCAGAAACGTTTATGAATCTTGGACGAAAGGTGGCCATCGGGGGTAGCCTATGCCCTCTAAAAGTTTCATGGCAGGTTCGAGCCGGTGTTGGCTGGATAATGTATCGTCGGGGGCACGGTGGTCGTTCCCGAAGGTGTCCACGGCGACGAGAAATCGCGCGTCCCTTCGTGTCTGGGGAACGTTCGAGCGTGGCGCGCGTTACCGTTGCATCATTCAAGCATTGTCGTCGTGCAGAGGGAGTAGAGCAGTCCGAAACGAGTTCACGGACGTAAAGCAGAGCAGCCGCAGCAGCGGGCCCCCCTCGATTGAAAGGTGGGATCCACCGCCAGCCGCGTACGTGACATAGAAGCGCACACTTGAAATGATCGACGCTAATGGCCAAACGACGCCGAGTTACGCCGGCGGTCACGGGGCAATTTGAAACGGCGCGGCCTGACCGGGACAATTTGTCAGCGACCATTGTGTACCGGCGTGTACTATCGATGACTGGTGTTTCGCGATACGTTTTCGACCACCGGAATGGAAGATCTCGGTCCCAAGTCAGTCTTGATTCCTTGGAAAATAGCGGACGGTGACGAGTTCTGGGTTCCTGGTAGCCGGGATCCATGTCACCTACTCTTGGGCGTCAGCTGTGGATGCCTCTTGCTCAGGGAATTGAGGCGTAGATTAATTCTGAGATCGGAGATTGATCTAAACAGAGTGATTAACCCTTAGCAGCCGAATGGCGACTCTGAGGCGCCAATAAAATTGCTGTACCACTATTCGCAATATTGTTTACATTGTTAACCCCTTGCATTCGGAGCTATTCTAACTCTGAAATTGGTATAATAGTAATTGGTTAGATACCGACTTATTTAACATTAAAGCTACCGAGCACCGAAAGCGATTAAATTGTTTTAGCTGATAAAAATGACAAGACTCTATTTATTTAGATTCCGTGCAATTTTTATTGCAATATGTGCTTGGATAGAGAAATTTATCGAATCATTTTGCATGTAGGCAACGTCATGATTTCAATAATTATAAAATTAAAAATGCAAGACCGGTCATTTGACCGGCAGTGGTAGGTTTAGTGTTAGTAACAGTACAGCAAGTTCTAGCTGTAAGGGTTAAATATTTCATATCCATAAAATTTCAAAGAAGAAGAGATGTTTAATTTTTGCAGTTAAACTAGCTCCAGCTGCAAAGCGTTGAGAAGGTTGTTGCAAACAATTATTGCCTTGGGGTGTTCTTGGGGACTCGAGTGGCTATGCTCGTGGCTCGCGATAGATTCAGCTGTAGTTGACGAACACGTGGAAAACAGTTTAGAAAGTGGTTCGAGGGCTGTGGAAAATGGATTTTCGAATCGATGGGCTATTACGTCGGCTATAGACACCTGGAGTCTAGGGTTCTATGGTGTCAGGCAGTGTATGCCATCCTATCGACAAAACTCCCTCCCCCCCTCACTCTCTCTTGCGGTGTGCAAAGGCTCTTGGCTATTAAAACCAGCGGCACGTCGAGAAGCGTGTACAGGCCCCCTAAGCTAATCTAGAGATGGGTGAGATGACCTGTATTCATTCGGTTCTATCAAACGACCTTGCTTTTGCATCGCGGCCGCGTTCACGTGTCGCAATTTCCTTAATACCAGCCCAACCGCACCGCACGCCCATGCATTGTGTCTAAAACCGTCTGATAACGCTTTCCACATTTTTGTTGTTGTAGATTATGCTTTGGACAGCGCGCGGTGACACAGTTCTTGACGATTAAAAAAGAAATTGCGACAATAGCGAGCCTTGACGGACTCGAATCGCCGGGTTACCCTTGGTTCGTCGACAACCCATTTCACCGAGATTGTTTTCATCGACACGACTTGACCGACAGTGACTTTCGACACTATGTTTTCATCGACATGGTCAAATCGTCGACAAATGTCTTCATCGATACGGGTAAATCGTATATGTTTTCATCGACAGTGCGTCTTTAGCGACAAGTTTGAATTCATTCATTTCTACCGACACCAAATTCGCGT
This sequence comes from Lasioglossum calceatum, assembly GCA_963966675.1. Classification (NCBI taxonomy): domain Eukaryota; kingdom Metazoa; phylum Arthropoda; class Insecta; order Hymenoptera; family Halictidae; genus Lasioglossum; species Lasioglossum calceatum. Next base: position 3,179,927 of record OZ016548.1, read on the forward strand.
ATTTGCTTATGTAGATTAATCGTTATCGTCACTGTTATGTTCTCGACGCATTTAGTTGCTTGTATAATAAATAATAACGAGAATTACAAAGCATTGTTATTTAGATCAAAGCTTCTATTGCTACTTTATTAATAGGTACACAGAAATGAATAAAAAATCATAATATTTCATTTAATTTCAAACATAATTGTGCAAATGCATATAAAATAGGTGAATAAACAGAACGAATGCTGCGAATGTACATACATATACAGGGTGTCCCAAAATTACCTCAGTTTAATGAAATGGGAGGTTCCCGAGATCATTTCAAGCGACATTTTCCTTTGCAAAAATGTTATCCGCGGCTTTGTTTAGGAGTTATTAACGAAAAACACGGACCAATCAGAGCGCGACCTAGACGCGAGTTGGCACAGTCGGCCAATAAACAGTTGGCGCGCCGGGCCGACTGTGCCAACTCGCGCCTAGATCGCGCTCTGATTGGTCCGTGTTTTTCGTTAATAACTCCTAAACAAAGCCGCGGATAACATTTTTGCAAAGGAAAATGTCGCTTGAAATGACCTCGGGAATCTGCCATTTCATTAAACTAAGGTAATTTTGGGACACCCTGTATACATAGACTACAAAACATAACGAAATTGTACAATAATTACACAAATATCAAGTAATGAAATTAAAGCGATATGGATAATGAGCTCATACCTGTCGTTAAACACGGACTGTCGATGAAAAGTTATGACTACGATTTGACCGTGTCGATGAAAACATAGTGTCGACGAAAGTTACCGTCGGTCAAATCGTGTCGATGAAAACAGTGTCGGTGAAATGGGTTGTCGGCGAACCAAGAGTAACCCCGAATCGTCCTGGTAGCTTCGCAACACGTTTCAGAGTATAAAATGTATACGGTAGTATCAGGATGTACTGTAGAGAATGGCACTCCGAGGCAAATGTACGGAATGAGGATGATTCTCGTCGTAAAAGAAACGACAAATGACGGGTGAACAAATGTACGGGAGATAGTGTGAGACGTCGGGAGGATGCGACAAAGTAACTGTACCGGCGCCATTTAAGTCGAGCCGGCCATCGTTCCCGGAAAAATCGAGTAGGTTCGCGAAGCGTTTTGCAACATTACTGAAAATGATGGTCGCGTAATAACACGGCGATGGCCGGGCTCCGGTTCGACCCGTCCCATCGGGAAACTGGAGATCGATCGAAATCCTGGGCACACCGTGGTCGTGGAAAAAAAATAAAAGATCGCGTAATCGCCGACGGCGATCTCGTCCGAAACCAAAAAGAACCGAGGAACACCGGCATCAGATTTCCTCGGTCTTGTATCTGGCCACTTCTTTGTCCTTTTTTCGGTGAGAAAATCGAGGCGTAGGCAGGTGGTTCGTTGCGCAATTCCGTGTACCGGGTGTCGCGAACATCATCTTCCGTTACGGCAACGATTTTTCCATTCTGGAATAGCGTTGTGCTATCTAAAAAGGTGTCGCAGTTGAAAGAATCATTCCTCAAGATCGGTTTTCTACCAATTCACATTTTTTTTTATCTACACCCTATGTATTTTGTTCGATATTCCCGTTTGGTCGAGACACCCTGTACGTTTAAAGTGCATAGCTGAAGACCATAAGACGCACGGTTGATTCGTGGAAAACAAGAATCGCGACGTATAGTCGTTCGAACTAGCCAAGTTTGATTAATTTTAAATTCTAACGGTTCTCTACCTCTTGAACGGTTAAATTTAAATTAATAATCGTCCGATTCGAATTCCAAGATTCTAATGCGATGCACTGTAGACGGACAGCCGTCGACTGCGAAAAATGATATATGCTCAACATGCATAACAGTACAATTCTTTCGATTCAACCCTTGGTCAGTATTGTATCAATTTCATATTCGTACAGAGAAGTTAATTAATATGAAATCGAATTATTCTAGGTCGGAAGAAATGCTTAATTTTCTATCGTTTGCGATTGCGTTTCTAGCAGCAATGCGAAAGAAAATTTCTATTCTGCAACAAAGTCCACTGGGGACCAATAGAAAAACCATTGTCACGAATCGGAACAGCACGATTTTAATTAAAACGCCTTTGGGGGAAGTAATTGGAAGTGTATTTATGTGGAACGCGATGTAATTGCGTTTTGATATTGCTCAAATGATTTCCCATGGCGCGGGGTACGTTGGTCGGTCGTAAATCTGCGACTTTCGAAAGTGGTCCAGGGGCGGGGGCGCGGATGGGTGGGGGAGTTCCCGGATTACAGACAGCCCGGTTAATCGCACGAAAATAAGAAGACACGTGGGGAAGAAGGGGGAAACTTCGCCGCGGCTCTGTGCAAAGTTGCGAGGCTGATGACGGTGCAGCCGCGCCGGTGGCCACGGGGAAAATCAATGCAATTGTTGGTAATGCAACCGTTGGGGTCTCCTCGATTGCCTTGCAAATTCACAAGACATCGTCCCGATCGAGGCGAGCATGGAAATCGACGGCTCTGTGGTAATCGACTTTTACGGGCTCGTTAGCTTCGCCGTTTGGAAATCGACGCTGGGACCGTATCGGTGCCGACACGCGGAAGAAAAACTCGAATTCTCCACTGATCGCTAAGACTGCGGATCTTTGGGCAAAATAAAAATTGTCTTCGCCAATTACAAGATGCAGGAACCATACAAAAATCTCTGTACATCTTCAACAATTCTAATAACTTGATTACTACACATGGACCTTATTGAATCGTCTTAATGTTCTTTCTGTTTTCATTTACGTGCACACATTTTTGTCACGAATGCACGTAATCCGCAGTCTACTGATCACGGTTCGTGATTCACCTTGTATGTAATTTTTACAAGACAACGCGTGCCAGCCATTTTTACAGCTCGGCAGGTCTAGCGTTAAGATGATAAAATTCTAAAAATTCTGATGAAAATGTTGAAATCCGGCACCTCTGGAAATTCCATGTGCTATTTGAAACTGTGGTCTGCCCAAGGTGGTTCGGAACACACCTTATAAAAACTGTAGGTCCCGTCGCGAAATAACCCTGAGTAGGAGTTCCTAAAGCGACGTAAAATAAGGAAACAAAAAAATGTTGAAATGATAAAAATAGCAGCAGCCCCGTCACCGATTGCTTATCGAACGCGAGGTGGGGACACGTGCCGTTGACAGACGGAAAATCCGAGCCATCACCGATTCGGCACTCCGTATCAATTTCGGTCACCTACGCCTACTTCCGGAAACAGCCGGATGCGCGACCGGAAATCGTGGGTGTGCTGTGGAATCGCGATCGAGATCGAACAAACGTAACTCGGCGGCCATTGTCCTAGTCGAAGTCCCCGTAACTTCCTCCCATTTTTCTCTGTTTTCGTAGTCTCTTGAACTTTCAGGTTTTTACTTTAGTATACTAAAATGTTTAAAAATATACAGTATGGTACCTATATTTACACGTATGAGTATTTTCCCACTGGTCCCATCTTCCCATACGGATCTAGATTAAAAATGAGAAATAATTAAAGCGATTATTAAAAGCGATCTAATAGTCAGAAATTCTGCGAGCCTGTATGGGGGACTTTGAAATCAGCTTGAGCCGGTTTTAATGGCTTTAAAATTCTCCCGAGTGCGTTTTAATGACTCGCATAATTGTCCCATTAAATGCTGTACTCCCCTATCTGTTCAAATCAGCCAACAGGTTGCAATATTCTTGTAAAAGTAGAAGTTTAATCACCGCGGCTGCGACGTGGAAGAAAGAAGAGCGGAGAGGAAAATTGAGAGAGATAAATAATTGGTGGTCGGGAGGATCAAGATGTCCTTTGTTCCGCTGTTCCCTTAGAGGGGAGGGGTGGGGGACGACGCGATTTTTCCTGTAGCGGTTTCCAGAACGTCCAAGCCCCGTCGTAAATGGCTTTTGTCGCACGCGTTGCTTCCGTTACGAGCGTTCCTCGGAGAGCGATCTCTTTGTTGAATGTTACGTGAAAATGAAAGGCCACTGTAGCATCCCAGACGCGAACCTTTGGCTCATGTGAAAAGGTCACGATGGCGGCTGTTCGTCGGTCAGGAGCTACCGTACACACGCCGACTTTTTAATTCGGTTCTTGATTGCGCGATACACACTACCGCAAACTACAATTTCGTTTCCATTTCAATTTCTTCATTTTCATTCTTTCAATTTTGCCGCGCTTCACAGAATTCATTTTATCAAATTTCATTTGCACATTGCATTCCTGTAAATAATTTTATGACGTACAAACACGTTAAGAAAATTGCAGTAGAAAGTTTTCCTTACCAGTTCAACGTATTCAAACGGAATATTAAAAATGAGTATCACATTAATATATTGGGTTGGCAAATGAAACCGAATTTTTTTATTCAAGCGATGAACTTTAATCGACGAAATATTTTCTTATTTATTCGTTTTGGCAAAAGATCATCGAACAATATTTAAAATATCTTGTTCGTTAAAGTTCATTGCTTGAAATCACTTTCTCGCCAACCCAGTATTTCTTAGCAGTCCGACATGATCGAAACAAACATTTGATCGAATCAAATAAATGACGAGGCACGCTGTAATTAGGTCTAAGGGAGTGATTGTGTAAGATGAAAGAGGAATGGAAAAGATTCTCTGACGACGCGTCGGCCGGTATTAATTGGAATTATGTTTGATTATGACAGAGTGAAACGTTCGATTGCCGTACGTAATAATGAGTGGAATAGTTGTGCGGTTGGAGCTCGTTTAAGTCACCGGCGCGGAGCTGTCGATTCAATTAGGCGATCGAATGACTCGGCGCAAATAAGCCGACTGGAAGATAAACGGGAACAGAAACGGGATGAGGACAATTAATTAAATAATTCTTATCGGCGTGTCGCATGAACGGCGAACATTGTGCTAAACAAATTTGCAGTACTGTTCCTTGCTTGCTTGATCCCTTTCAGCGGCTTTAGATAGCCGAATGAATCGTCGTAATTAACTGGCGGCGATGCCCCCGTTACAAAATACATATTTCATTTGTTTAATGACGCGTAACTGTGCCGTCCTTGCGTTAATGAAATTAGGCAGATCCGCTGTTAATTAGCGTAGATAAAAATACTGCACTGGGATTAACCAAATTTTCGCCCTGTTATCGTCCCAACAATTTATTAAAAAATCTATTTGAAAAATTGTCCGCATCGATTGCAAGAAATAGAAACTTAATTTTAAAACTAATTAACCTTCCCTTACAATTAGCGATTTTAATAGAGGAGAAATCATATATTGCCTCGTTTAATTTTCACAAATTTTCAACAATTTTGAATTTCATCCAAGAAGAAACGCGTAACATTCATATCTGTTAGACTTTGATGAAACCTTCATCGCGCGTCTGACTGGTTAAAATACGGTATGGGGTTAAAGAGAGCCGCGTTTATGGTAGACGGTATTCCGTCGACGAATTGAAACGAACAATGAATTAGTTATCGTCACGAGACAATATCATGATTCCGGGCTGTTCAGATGATTTTCTGGGCGTTCGTGGCCGGAGAAGAAAGTTTCATTGAATTTTCTGGGAACGAGGAATAGTTCCTCGGCGTTTCGTAACGGAATATTACCCGGTGTTTGGTAATAGAGTTATTATCAGGTTGAAAGCTGTCTCGTGCATCGGTTGCGAATTCCCCCTTGGAAATGTAAAACTGCCGGGGAATTATACGGCGGATTGGTTGTTCCATTCTTCCTTAAAAATCCGCCAGCCTCTAATTCTCTCTCCAGGAAGAATTAGTGCCCGCCGGATTGATCTTGCTCAAAACCGTACAGTCACCGTCGAAACTAAACTCGAACGTTCATTTCAGACGTCGCGATTAAACCTTTTCATTTTTTACCACGCTTATATTAACTGGCCGTGTTGTCGCATGCGTCAAATCTTGTGATCGAATTTTAAACCTTTCCATTGTCCAACCTTGCTGAAATTTTGTATACACAATTGCTTCCGATGACAATAAATGTAGAAAATAAAATATACAAAAAAAAACCTTTTAAAAACCACGCTTATATCAAAATGCACTAAAAAGGAGAAAATAATTCTTTTCCTGATTCTCTAGTGAAATGATTGATAATATTTTTCCCCAAAATTTTAAGCAATTAGTTCAAAATTTCTTGTGTTATAAAATTAGTGTCGGAATAGATAGAAAAATTTAATATATATATATATATATATATAAATATAATGATGACATTAGTGAGACTATAAAAATAAAAGCGTGGAGCGCTAAACTATATTGACGTAATCTTCGTGGGCGCTCCACGGTTTTATTTTTATAGTCACTAAAATGTCATGATTTTACTTAAATTTATATTAAATTTTTCTACCTATTCCGACACTAATTTTATAACAGAGGAAATTTATTATGGAGAAGCAGGAAGAAAGTTATTTTCTCCTTTTTAGTGCATTTTAATATAAACGTGGTTTCTAAAAAGTGGTTTTTATAAATTTTTAACAAACTGGTTAAATTTATTAAAAAAAGAACTAAACAGATATATCTACGGATGTGCATATACAATTTCACTTTATCTTTCAAATGTTTGCTTTAACAATTTAATGGATGTTAAATACGTTAGTGAATACATTCGTGCTCACAATTACGAAAGTGGTCCGAGTCGTGTATTTCTTGTTTCGAGATATTTAAAGGAGAATTAATTAGTAATTTTCACTTAGACCACTTTCATAACTATGGGCACGTTTTTTCCATCCTGTAACAATTATTTAAATACTAAAAGCTGATCTTCCGACAACTCAACAAATTTCCCGAACGTCTACACTTTTCGCTCGGAGTGTACATTTGAATTTCCCGCGCGGTCCAGCGGATCGATCGCGGGAGTGGCGCGTGATTTGAAATTCAAAATCCACTAGAATACGACAAGCCCCTGTATTACCCATTAATTATAAAACAATTCTATTTGAACGACCGACGGGCGAGCCACATTATCATACAATAAACAAATTATCATATAATATATTTATGGAGGATAATCAGCCCTGGAATATCATTCAGAGTCAATACATATTGGCCTGATCAATCAGGTTTATGGACGAGGAGCCGACCCCAAGGAAAATAGATGTGCACGAGGGAAAATGCGATATTAAAGCCGGGCTTGGGTGGACGGGGTACGAGTAAACACTCAATGGGATGAAGTTCGTAAAAATTCCGCAAGTTCTAACCAAAAATGTGTGAATGTGCGTACGTGTGTGTGCGCGTGAATAGAAAGAAGAGAATAGCACCATAAATCAGACACCCTCGCCAGACCGAGAAAATAGGAATGAATGTTTGCGAATCAGCTTGTATGCGGACGGTTGGCTTCTCGATCGTGCTTGCAATAATGCAAAATATTGCCATATTAAAGTTGAAAGTGCGGATCCCTGGAGAGGTCGATATTTATTTTCCTATTCTTCTGCGAACAAAAATGATACAAAGCCATTTATTATAAATTGTACACCGTAGCCAACGTTTGGCGCCGTTTCCTTGAAAAACGCGGTGGGGGCAGCGAGCTGAAGTCAGCGAGTGGAAAAATGCGACAGGAACCGGAAGGCTCTGGCCCGATAGAGGGTATTGTCACCGGTGGTTTAATTATCGACTTTCTTTAAGAACTCGACCATCCGTTTACTATTGATCGGGGGGGATTTGCTGGCACAAGATTCCGGGGTTCGGGGGAAGGAAGGGGGTGGTTTCTCATTGGATTCCGTTTTTTTGTTTTTGAGGTCGTGGTAAAAAGGGGTTCGAGGTGATCGGGATTTGTTTGAACTGCTGGGAACCGTTTTGCGAGGGAAACATGCAGCGTGCATTCGCGGGAGGTGTAGTCCAAGAGCTAGATGACAACCGGTAGCAGAAAAAATGGCCGTGCCCGCGACCGGGCAGCTCATTCGCGCAATAAAACGCGTCGCGTGTCTAACGGTCGAACAATGAAGCCATTGCCATGCACGCACGGAGTCATTCATGCGTGGTGAGTGCGCCGACACCGCGCCGGGGCAAAAAGATCGAGCAACCGGCATGGCAGCAACGTGTCATTATCACCGGTCGCTCGCATTAGCCAACAAGCCGCGAGATTCTGTCACCGAAGCCGGTCGGCGAGATCACGGTTCACGTTTCGCCGTAATATAGACGTCGTCCGGTAAAATCGACGCCGTTCGCCCAGCAGGATTCGTTAAAAACGCTGGGACAACCGCTAACGAGGAGCCGACCCTCTTGTTAGGATTTTTTTAAAACCTAGAAAATTTCTCTACCGAACTGGAGATTGGAATTTCTCAGATATTCGACGTGGGAAATATTGTTATCAACTCTGGCGGTTTCGAATAGTGGATATGCAGGTGTGTGGAGGGCTTTCGGGAGCGGGGGTCACGCCCACTTGGGGTATTGTGACCAAGGATAGTATGTAGTTTTCTATCGTAGTCGACAGTGAAATGTCACAATTAGTATGTGAACACTGTTTCTCGAACTGTTTCAAACTCTGGACGCAACGGGTCTTGAGGCCACGCCTACTATATGCTCCCGAATCATTGGGAAAGGACGGTCTCTTATCCGAATGAAAATAGAAACAGTCAAACTACAGAAAGATGATTGTTCACACCCGCTCGGGCAGTCTGCAAACAGAAGGCAAGACTTCCTTCTCTGACACGATGTGCTACCGAGCCACGCCCACTCATGGCAGTCTAGAAAAAGTGAGGCAAACCGAGGACAAGATAGATTCCTATAAAAATCCAACTCGGAGGATAAAGAATCTCCTTTTCCCCTGGTATAATTTGTTATCGGGTGACACCCACTTGCGGTTAATAGGCCACGCCCACTCAGAGTCAAAGTCGTAGAGCAATCTGTAAACAGGAGTCAGGATAGATAGTTACCGTCGGTATCAGACTAGGAAGATGAAAGGTGTTTTTTGGCTCCGGCGCGGCGTGGCGCGGCGGGCACTCCGAGTCGCTCTCGGGGCAAATAGGGCCTACAACCCATTCTGTAGAAATGTAGAGTATCGAAGCCGGTCTGACGATTCGGATATCTGTTCCAGATTCGAGACGGAAGGAGGAGGAGGAGGTCGCGGACTGGTGCAGCCATGCTCAGATCCTGATCACGGAGCAGCACGGGCCCCTGAGGGGTGGCGAGGAGGCGGCGGACCAGGGGATCGAGGAGGAGACGGGTGGTGGAGCGGTAGCTGGAGCGTGGACCTGGAGGAGGCTGGAGAATGAGCTTGTTCAGCATACTGCGTAGAAATTGGGCACTTCGGGTGTCGGTGGTGCTCAACATCTGCGTATTGCTCTACGTGTGCGCCCACTTCGGCTCCTCCGGGCCCTGGATCGAGGAACCGCCGACGAACTGGGCGGCGCCGTTACAGGCCGAGACGTTCGGCGCCGTGGACCTCGTGAACGGGACGCAGAAGGGCGCCGCTACTTATGTATCGGCTGTACCCGCCACCAAGGATGCGACCGGGAAGGGTCCACGAGGCGGCAACACGACCAGCCTGGCCAGGGCGAGGCTGGTTACCACGAGGCCGACGCCCAACGAGGCCAAGGGCGCCGCCTCTGTTGACAAGAACGATCATCAACGCAATCAGACGGTAAGCTGGCTTATGATGCCTCGAGGTCGCTCGAACGTCCCGCGTCCCCTCTTTCTGGCCCGCCGGCAACCTATGTCCCCCTCGAAAAACTCGCTCGATGATGCAACGGACGCTCATAAGCAGACTGCGAATGTTTATGCAATTCTCAAATTTTAGGAAAGCGGGACCGAGTCGAATCCCATCTTCATTGGTAATAGCTTCTGCAGATCGATAATAAATAAAAATCGTACTAAATTCGGGCGTACTTCCGAAAGCGACAACCCTCCGATTTTGCTGAAATTTTTGCCAAAGCTTATCCTTGATTAGAGAAGAAAGTCCGTAAAAGGATTTTTGGCGACAAAGCCTCATTTACCCCCCAGCCCCCTTCAAAGTTTTGACAGTTCTTACTAAATATTTTCGGAAATATTGATTTTAGAGGAAACAGTTTCAAACAAAAAATGAAGCTCGTACAAAGCTCTGCAAAAAAGTTTATATACATTTTTTACGTAAACCTATTATTTTAAATTAACTCTGCAAACATTTTTTAAAATTTACTTCAAAAACTATGATTTTCATGGTTTTTTAATGGTTTCCAACATTAAAATAAAATTTGCGCCAATTTTCACTATCATATTCGTAATCGGCACGTCAAAGTACGTAAGAGTCCAGAGTATAAAAAAAATCGGAGGGTTGTCGCTATCGGAAGTTTATCCCTAAATTCTGTCGAATTTGATACTCCAGCGTTTTCACAACATTTTTATAAGGTATAAATGCATAAAGATCCGCGGTCTACTCGCGAGACAGCTAAATATTTGGTAACAACAACGAACGTCAATCCGCCGCGCCGGTTCGCCGTTCGGTTCGTCGTTCGCCGCAAATTCGGCGAAATGTTCAGGCCTGTACGAAACATTAGGCAAACGCGCTTTCCGCGAAGAATTCGAATAAATGTTTTCTAATCCCGAGAGGATCGAGGATGCCGGGGCTAAGTGTATATACGGGCCACTGAAAGATTCAGCGGCATCAGACAGCGGCCATTACCGAGTCTTTTCTCGGTTCGAAAAATTACGTTCGCGTCAACCGAGTTCAGCTCTCCTGCGCCGCCGCCGGAGCTTAATATTTCAGACACGAGGAGAACGGCGCACGTGTGTGCTCTCGCCCGTGCAAAATTCAGGCAAATGCTTTTACCTAAGGGGGGGAGGGGGTGGTATTTCAACGGGCTCGCAAATTTCCGGATAAGTCGGGGAACAACGTTTCGGCTCGTTTGGATACTCCCCGGGACCGATGAATGAGATCGTTCATGTCCCCCGGTCTCGACCCCCAACGCCTTTTTGCGAACGAGATTTTTGTTCGAGGACTCGTGGCAATGCCCGCGATTCGCGCCATTGAAACCGATATATTTAATAATCTAAACAATGTTTCGAATGATGGTACAGCAACTTTTAATGGCGCGTTCGAGTCGCCGTTCGAGTGCTAAGGATTACAAACTTTGAGATTCATTAAAATGTAATTGTTAGTCTTTATCGCCGCCGGAGCAATTTGTACGGAGCTCCTGCATTCGCGTTATCGTGTTACGCGACGTTTCACGTCGTGAAGGGTCGACGGTTAATATGGCAACAACATCAGCAAAAGTTTACAAACATTCTCGTATGTCTGAACTGCGGCAATTAGATTCATTGTCCCCGATGACCTCCATGACAGGAAGTGGCGGGTCGCGTGCCTGTTATCGCTAAGCTGTAAACCGCAAACATGTAACTTCATAGGAGAGACAGAAGATATACAGGGTGGCCGAGCAATGCCCAATCATATACCATTACAAGTACAGATGCAATCTAGCACGAACCTAACGTACCCTAGACTGCAGATCTTTATGCATTTATAAAGAAATCGGCTGGGTGAGATATAAAACAGTAAAGAGCTAGAAAAATTTCAGAATACTGTAACGTTGTTTTTAATGTAACGAAGTCCTTAAGGGGTGAAATCAATTTTTGTTTTATTCCTGCTTTCCAGAATCAATACAGAACATTTTTATTTCGCATAAAGATCTGCAGGCTACTTACAACCATTAACTTAATGAATTAATTAACACGAACGATTGCTCTGTTGTCAAGGCGAAGAACACGAACGTCCGGCCAACGATGAGCCTGAAGGAGGCCGTGTCCTGCAAGGAGAAGTCACTGGAGCCAAGAAGGGCCCAACGCGGCGACTACTGGGTCCTATACAATTACGTTCCGATGAGCATGGCGGTGAGATGCTGGGAGAGCGTGACGTACACCACGCACGCGGACTACACGTTCCTGGACAATCTGGAGCCGCTGCTGGAACGTTGGAGGGCGCCGATATCGATTGCTATGCACGCTCCTGGCACAGACTTCTCGGCGACACTCGACGCCATCAAGTACGCGAGAAACTGTGGCAGCCCCCTGATCGCCCAGCTGGTCACCTTCCACGTTTTCTTCAGCAGCAAACACGTGCCAAAAGTGGTAAATAGTATCCTGGTACTGGCCCCCTCCTGGCGAAGGAAGATCTGTAGGCTGCGAAGATCTCTGCAGATCCTTAACACGCTTAGGCATGGACCCCTGCATTGGGCAATCCCAAGTGCTCCTATCTCTAACACGTAGCTCTACATATACCAGATTGGCGTAGTTCCCTTTGTAAATTTTCCACAAAGCGATCTGTAAATCTGTCACGGAGATCTTACACTTACCCCTATACCAGACTGGCGTGTTTTCCTTTGTAAATTCTCCACAAAGCGATTTGTAAATCTGTCACGGAAACCTTTAGTCTAATGATCGCGGCTGCAGGAAATGCGATGGAGAACCTGTCGAAAAATGCAGTCAGTGCTCTAATATGTGTACGTTAGGCTCTACTGTAATAACACTTGTCCTATTCATGTATTCCTATTGTTCGGTGTTCACAATGAGATTATCTAAAACGCGCATTAAGAGAAGATAGTGTTCCTACAAAAAGTTCCGAATCATTACATCACTGAATTCTAACAAGGATTCAGCTCATTGTCGTGTAAACGACTTATTCTAACTTCTTCTTCGAATCGGAATAGAACCATTCCTGAAATGAAAGAGAAAACGTTACGAAAAAGGGAATATGAAATCTCGAGCAGTGCATTTTGCAAGACGCAAGGCCATCGCGTTCTTTCAGGGCAAGAAACATTGTTCCTCCGGCGAGACTTTCACGGTCGACAGTCACCGACAATGATTTCTTGCGGATTTTTCCGGTGCGTGGACATCTTGTAAATTCTTCGCTAGGAAACGGACAATTCCCGTGGTCGGGGGGTATATAACATTGAAAAGATTGTCGGAAATTACTTGTAAAGATAATGCCAGCGGCGTCACGCACGGGGGAATGCGCACACCGTGAAGAACCATGGGAGGAGCAACTGTTGTGGTGTTAATTGAACATTTCCACAGTTCACGGATGAGGAGAACCGCCATGGATGAAGTTCTGGAACGAAATCGTTGGAAATCGCTCGCCGATACGGGAATCGGTTGCGGTTGGAGAAGGCAGATGAAATCTTGATTTGGATACTTAGCTAGACCATTAACTGGAAGAATCACTTGTGGTTGAATGTGGCTACTGTAAAATTCCTAGATCCTGGAATTCTTTCTGTTGTCGTTGTATCAACTTGAACATGTCGTCAGGATTAGAAGATTCGCTTACATATGGTTGAAGGCAGCTATGTATTGTAAAATTTCTGGATCCTGGAATTCTTTCTTCTGTCGTTGTATCAAAAGTTGAGCATATCGCCAGGATGAAATCGTTAACTAGATGCAACGTTTTCGTCGTGAGAGTCGTTGTTTGTTAGCCACCCTCCAGGTAAAAGTTCGAAAGGGAAAGTCGACTGTCGGCGACGGTATCGAGTGACCAGCCCGGGGAAACACAATACAGCATTTCTTGAAAAGTAGATCAGAGGCCGTGAAAGTATCAATCAGATACGCGAGTAACTAGTTAGCAGCTGGTTAGTGATACACATTTATATTCGCCTCTGTTCCACATAGTTTCCCTTCTTTCTTCGCGGAAGGCGTCTCTTTCTTAATTACAGTTATAAACGATTCAATGAATTGCACGCGTACGGAATTGTTAGGCCCGGATAAGGACCAACCTAACGACAGAGTTTCGTCATACAAAACTGTGGACACAAGAGCTGCTTTCTCTACCCGGTGATTTCTTAAAGTGTCTATAATGGCAAACCGTTTGTCAGACAAAATTGCTTCTCTGTGTTCAATGTGCAATCAATTCTCCGCGTCACATTCTCTTTCGTTCTGAACTAATTGGTGAACGTATACATATGCTAAACAGATGCATCTCATAAACATACTTCCGTGCCGTTTGAGTGATGCAAATTGGTTAATAAAATTGATGCGCGATACTGGAGGTGGGATCGGAGAAGAATTTCTGTTCGATTTGCTGTCGTGCTTGTCGGAATTGTTAACCCCTTGCCGTGTAATAACGAGCCAGATTCGTAACGAACACTTGAGTCTAATAATAGTAAATATAGTGCGTGGGAAGTGTCTAGCTGCTCTGCGAAACAGAACAAGACACCCCACTGAAATGCCAGCAGGTTTTCGAGAATTCTAGTGTCTAATGGTTTGCTTAATCCGTTAAAAATAGGTACCCCCGAGCGAGAAAGTCATGTCCGACACGTACAACTGCACGCTGGGGCCTCCGTGGGTGAACGTCACGCTTTCGAAGATGTATAAAAACGAGAAGAAGCTGCTGTACCCGGTGAACGTTGGCCGTAATATAGCACGCGAGTCGGCCCCGACGTTCTACGTTCTCGCCAGCGACATAGAGCTCTATCCGAATCCAAATTTGCCGGCCCAGTTCCTCGAGATGATCAGGAAGAGAGACCAGCCGGCCTTGTACAAGCCGAACCCGAAAGTTTTTGTACTGTCTATCTTCGAGGTGGACGAGAAGAACCAGCCACCGAACAACAAAACGCGTCTGGTGAGTTTGCGGTGCATTCGTCAAGACCCCAAGCGAATGAAACCTTTCGGAATGTTGCTAGTCTAGCTGACGATAAGAATTACATGAATTGCATGAATTGCACAGATCATCGCGATACTGTTACGGCCAGGAGTTCCTCCGCGTTTAACGTTTGCGCAACTTGGAAGCTTGATAGCAATTAAATTGAAAGCAAAGTTGCGGAGTGCAACGGTCGCATCCGTTAAACAGCACGAATGCGAGGGTCGTGTGTAATCAATGGCGCTTCCTTTGACCGTGGACCTTGATACAGGCAATTAGTAGCACAGCTTTGCCATTAAACTTCGTTCAGCATCACTGCATAGTGTCTCTGCGTATACACAAAATATAGCTAGTACTCTATCCGTATTATTTTCGTTTCTGTTAGTCGCACATGCTGAAGGCAGGCTCGGCCATTCCTTTCCACAAGAAGCTGTGCTCTGGCTGCCATAATGTTCCTCGTAGCAAAGAGTGGCAGGAGGCCCCAGAAACCGCGGACCTCCACATTTTTCACGTTGGAAAGAGGACAGGCAGCTTTGTCCATTGGGAGCCAATCTTCATCGGGACCAATAACGACCCTCTGTATGACGAGAGGCTTAGCTGGGAAGGGAAGAGCGACAAAATGACACAGGTAGACACTTCTGGAACCTTAAACCCTGCAAACATGAAGTTAGGAATCAATTTTCTGATCTTATCCGGAACCTTCGTACCCTGAAGAGACTTTGTACAGCAGCGAAGAGATTACTTAGGCTGCTAATTGTAGTGAGCAGACTGTATCCTCTCGTGCTATCACCTTTAACGCTAGGTTTACATGACTTCGATCCCTTCTAGTACAGTTAATAGTAAGAAACATCTCCTCGCTCATGCGTAAATCGCTTGCGTAGCTCCGAAGGCTACTCTGCCTCTCCCTAAGCGCTCAGACTACCTTCTCAAGGTATCATTAGCACCTAATGCTTCTAGTAATATACAATATTTTAATTCAGGGTTACGCGTTATGCGTCCTCGACTACGACTTCCTGATCCTGGACAACGCGTTTCTGGTGCACCGTCCCGGCATCAAGATCTTCAAGAAGGACCCTCACCGGGAGATGCTCACGGCGAAGACGAACTCGCTGATCAAGAAGATCATCGTGCCGGAGCTGAAGATCCTTTATGGAACGCGGAAGGGCTGCGCTGTGTAGCCCGTGGAGAATCCGAGGTGTCCGCAGGTGTCCCCAGGTGACGAATACTACACGCGGCAGGCTCCTTCAGTTTCCAGATCCTCTGAGAAACGGTGTCGACAAGAGCCCGAACAGCGTTCATTGTGATTCACAGACATTGCCCTATAATGATGCCAATTGAATGGTGCCGAAAGTATACACATGTTTGTTGATCAGTCTAACCGCGAAGGGGACGACTCCGCTCTTCTTCACCTACTTCAGCAAACTAATCGTTAGTTCCTGCGACGAGTTACACGCCACTCCTTCGTTTCTCATCATCGACTTCTTTGCTAGTACAAAAGCATCAGAGAGTAGTGCATCCTTTAAGTTAAGGCACTAGACTCGCCTCCTGCACGCTAGATAAAATATTAATCTAGCGCTCAAGTATCCCGAAGTGGCCCACTTTTGCGTTTCCGAGGCGTAAATTGCATTATTCGGCAGCACGCAGGTGTCGTAGTTTTATGAAAATCGACTGCTGCAGAATAATGCAAATTACGCCTTGAAAACGTAGGCATTCAAACGGTGGGCATTTTTGTCTGAATTGAGACAAATTGAGCCACCAGCATTAGGTCACTTCGGGAATCTTGCGGAATGATTTGAGTTTGTTATTACAATGGTACAATTCTCGTGCACGTACATGTATCTAGCGGTGCATAAGCGTGCAACGAGATTCACGCGCGAGAGTCTAGCGTCTTAACCGAGCGTATAACAGTGTAGAGATGTTCTTCAAAGATGTTCTCCCCCGCTGCGAAAGGATTCCACTGTATTTTTCAGCAGAGACTCATCGAGATGATGTACATAGTAACGTTTCGAAGTAGCACCTCCGTGTGTACAACTGAAACGTTTCCTTATATCGGTTTTTCTGTGTGCATTTCTTCTCATTCCACATTTCTACTTTCTTTCTGAATTGCACGAGACAAATGGTGCGCTCAAGGTAGTTAGTACCAGTGAATTGAAGGGTAGATCATGCTCATCGAATTTTTACGATTTCACCATTCCTATGAACGTTGTTTAAATTCGCTAAGCGAATTACCTTGAGCAGAGCGATATTGCTGCGATGTTTCAAACTCTTTCTCGTAATACTCGCCTCACTGCCATACCTCGTTTCCCCGTCGAGGGACGCAAGCGTAATCTTATTGGTTATTTATTCTGATTTCGCTGTAACCCGGTGCATTTATCGTCCGCCTGCTATCGAGAGCTCGAAAGTATCGAGCGACGAGGCTATCAGGGCGGACGCAGTGAGGTTGTCATTTTTGAATCTCCCGCCATTTCTCCCTCCACTCGTGACGGAAAAGTCAAACTATCGATCGAGAGAAGTCGCGGAAATATTTTCGAATTGTTCAAGACCGAGGAACATTTGATAACCGTTGCGACCAGGGACACTTTATCCTATGACTTTTCGATTAACGAGCATCCAGTCATTAGTTGTTTAACGATTCTTTAATTAGCGTAACTAAGGTGTATTTTCGTTTAACCACGTTTTTTCTTCTATTACTGACGAAGAGAATCGGTGCTTCCAGTGATTCGAATCACTCGTTATCGTCGAGAAAAGAAAGTCATTCGATAAATCGTAAGGGATGTAATCACTATGGATCGCACGTCTCTTTTTTCCAATCGAATCATGCACGAGAAAGAGCTTCGCGCTGATCAGACGGGACCGAGAGGTTTATTATTATGCGATTTTGCGTCTCGGGAAGTATCTTGGATCGTGTACGAAAACATTGTAAATATATAAATATTATATACACGCTCGTAAGTGTAAGTACACGAGCACGATTGTAACTGATACTATTTTACACGGAATAATTAGGTATTCAAACTGGTGAGTCCCTGCGTAACAACCATAGACTGTTCGACGTTCCAAAAATTCTGTATTGAAATCAAAACGAACATCGAACAAGTTACGACGGTTGATGCGAGTGAGATAATTAAGGAACCGGTGTACTCAATCAAGTCCAAACTGATGGCGCTAAGCGAACCATTGATTTACAAGTTTTGCAACCAGCACGCACCAGTTTTCCGTTTCCCAAGAAATCAAAATGTTTCTCGATGGTGTCGACGCCATACGATGCACAGATTTATAATGTATGTACGTCGACGACCATGCGTTTCTTTTATCTCTGCCCCGTAATCAATTTCGAAGGCTATAGGAATACATATAATATCGATAAGACTTGAACGACAATTTAGAGTCAGTCTAACGAGAACCCGTAAATAGAAAACACTGACTCGAATTTTTGTGTGATAATCTTAGGGCACAAACTAAGTGTTACTTCTGTAATCCTGCTTCGCGCTAGCGCATCATTCTTTCACGAGGACCACCTCTGGCTGAATTGGTTCGATCAATGCTAGGTCTACGGAGCAGTGTGGAACTGACTTTATCAAATTAACGACAAAGAAATCAATTTGTTCTTTACAATCTCAATAATCGTAAACTAAATGTTTCAGCCTACAAAAATGACAAGGCTCTATTTATTTAGATTCTGTGCAATGTTGATTACAATGTTTGGATAAAGAAACTTATCGAATCAATTTCCACGTAAGCAACTTCATAATTTCAATAATTGTAGGATGAAAAATACAAAGATATTAGAACACGCCCTGTAAACCTAGCGTTGAATGAACAGCGGTTCCAGAAATTATTTTACACTAATTGTCAGCGAAGAAAGTAGTTCCGCTTCCTTACGTAAAGTATGGAATTCATTCTTTCGAGAGGGGTCAAGAAATCTTGAATAATTCACAACATAGTTGGAGTAACAATCATTTTCACCAGAGGTGGTATCGTAATGTAGATACTGTCGAAATATCTGAGAAGGGAACGCGACTCATTGACAATAGATTGAGTTCCGGAAACGGTTCAGTTGGAAAAGCATTTTATATCGTAATAGGAATAAGTTGTTCGGGGGAATTGAATTTGTGGCGACGTCCATTCACGTGCGAAAGTATTCATTGAACGAACGGATCATTTGTTTCTCCATGACACTCGTGGCAGAATATAAACTCTTCCGACAGGAGTGCGAGTTCCTTTGGTCGTCTTTTGCCACCCCCTTTTTAATTTATCGGGGCTGTGCAAATCGTGTGTAATAATTGCTCGTAAATGATAATGTGTATTCTGTGCCTTATCGTCTTCGTCTCAATGTGTATGCGTGTGGTATTTGAGACAGGTGTGCGGAAAAGAGCCAACACGAAGAGCTAAGCATAATAAGAAACATACTCGAAGGTGAAATAAATCACTGCGGTGATTGATATGTTGCGAAGGGACAAGAAGAAGAAGAAGAACAAAAAGAAAAGAAAAAATGAATTACATTGTTAACGTAGCAGACTTTTTATGCGTACACTTTGTCTAGTATGTATTTAAGTCTTAAGGAAGAAATTAAGTCCATACACCTTGTAATATCGCCTTGACACTGTAATTCATTTTTACCAATAAAATATTTTTCACTGATTTATAACATCTTCAGATTCACATTTATTATTATGACTGGCCCATTCGACGAACTCATTGTACAGATATATATTATATATAGACGTATATCTGATTTTTTCACTACGATACGCTTTTTTGTAACGATGACACAAATGAGGAGAAGTCTTTCAAATTAGCTGAGAATCCTGTTGTTACATTCGGGTCCGTTTGTTGTTCGCTAGGTTACAGTGAATTTCAATTACTTCTTGCACTGAATTTTATCTTTCTCGACTGAGCACTTCACGACAAAGTGCTAGACTGCAAAATAATTATGGCATTTCTATAGAAAACGATAAGGGCACGTCGTTGTGTGTATTGTGATTGTAAGTACTGTAAATAATAAGCCACTGTGTTGCTCGACGGTACAGTGTATATTATTCTTGTACATTCTCAGGCTCTTTCCCGATTAATCTTCAGTGAACGATTTCTTCTTCGTTCGGTCTCGTTTAGCTGTTGTTATTCGAGAGACTGTGAAAATTTTCAACCCGTTCCGGAAACTCTCTTTGCGAGAATAAGGATAAATGTTTAGGCTAACGAGTTTCAGAACATTTTTATATAAAATAGAATACAACGCGGTCGGGAGTATCCTATTGTTTTCTGCATTCTCAGATTAATTGTCGTTCGTCGTGGACATAATTGTATATGCGAAACGATTGTTTCAACAAAAAGGAAAGTATCTATTATTGGTATAAATTAAATCGATATTTAGCGTGTACATGAATTATGTGTAATATATGAATATTTCTCTTGATTAGGAAAAGAAGATGTAATGTGTGAGACTGTATGTATGTACATGAGTATAACGAATGTCTCTGCGAGTCGCGTGAGAAAACTGACCTACAGACATAACTCTATCCCTGTACATATGTAAAATTGTATTTTTCCAAATAACAGGATAGAAATATAAGAATCGTTTAAGTATCTCGAACTTTCGTTATTTCAAACATTCCCCTATTTCACGAATTATCTGTAGAGCAACTGTTGCGACTCTTTATTTTATTTACTTCTTTATTAATATGAATCGCAAAGTTTGAATAAATTTAATCTTGTTATATATTGGTTTACTTTTAAAGCTCGGTAGGTTTAGCGTTTCACTGAGGGAAGTACATTGCTATAACAGAGAGGTTTGTATATTTCACTTTATTTAATTAAAATATACAGATTTGAAACGTGATCACACATTTGTTCGAGTTCGCCTCCTTCGACCTATGCTTAACCTGAGATAAACCACTATAAATTTTTTTTGTCGCTCGCTTCTCGCTTCACGTTACTGCCTCTAACTCTCCCTTTCACGCGCACACACACACTCTATCTCTCACTCTCTCCATACTCTCTTATTTTCTGTGTCAATGATAAATTTTATTCTTCTTAATTTTCTTTACGTCAGCTCTCAGAAAATACTTGGTTTTTCTTCGCGTCCTATATAACGAATTAATTTGTTTACATCTAGAAGAGCAACCAGACGGATCCCTTTCGTCGCTCACTTGTTCTATAATATAGAATAACTCTCGTGTTGTATATAAATAAACGCCAGCAAAGATTTTTTTTATTTCCTCGAATTCATCTCCTAAGAGCTTAAATCGTCTACGCTTCTTTTCATCCTACGTGTATATGTATAGACCATTCGCATGATATACGTGTGTGTGTGTGTCTGTGTTACATACTATACGTATATGTATAGATATGTTATATATTTATATGTATATACAGTGCCAATTTGTATCGCATGCACCAAGAAGAGAATTTTTGTTTATATATATATATATTTTTTTTATCTATATATTATATATAGAATTATTTCTTACAAGCGAGGTCTCTTACATCCTAAATATACTTAATCTATGAAGACACGTAACACTGATTTACTAATAAAATTAGTTAAATAAATTTACTTCGGTTGATCTCTTTTTCTCTCTTTCATTCATCCATTCTCTCTCTCTCTCTCTTTCTCTCACCCTCTCCGTTGCAACAGTGAAAAAAGTGTTTTGTCTTCTTGGTCCATGGTATATGAATACACTTTATACATACACACATATATATATATATACACATTCATTAAATGGTAACTATTGTAGGCACGTGTCGTTTTTATTTCATTTTTATCATACTCTCTCCTCTCATTCTCCTACTCTTCGATATACAACTTAGAAATTCCTTTCTCTGCACTGTCTACAATGAAACGTAAAAATATAAAAATATCAGTAAACTCACATACAAATTTACGCCTTTTTAAAAAGTATAGTTCGCTTCCCTCCCCCCGCGTACGATCCAAGAGCACGGTAAATATTGATTCATCGTTGCCCAAAACAATACTTCGTTTCCTTAAAAATCTCTAGTCAAAAAAACGAGCAACAATGCTCTGCTGCTACCCGGATCGTTCGCATTTGTTGTAACACACAGTTATCAGAAAAAAAATAAAACGAAAAATATTCAACCTAAATTTGTCCTGAAGTACAATTGCGCACTGCGCTGTGCGAGCTTCAAAAAATGATCTTACATTAACGCTACACAAGTTGAGAAATCATTGTTCTAAAATAAAGAAGGGGGGGTGGGGGTGGAATAGAAAATAAGGGGAAAACAACCAAACCAATAAGGAGCACTGATTAACAATAAGCACTGATCAGCCGTTAAAACGTTCTTGTTTCTTTTGAAATCCTCGTTTCCTCGTCTCAACCATTTTTCATTAAATTGCTCTAAATATAAATCTAAACTTTGTTTTACCGCGGTAATAGATGACAGTCGTTTTTTTATTTTTTTCGCCATTGTCTCGCACCCGTAGCGGCCGCCATTCAAGATTCATTGTCTTAATGTGTAAATGAACAATTGAATACCTTGCAACGTGATAGGTAGCAAAAATTATTATCACGACTTTTGTGCGGTCTTCGTACAAAGTGGCGCGTATTATATATAATATATAAAAGACTTCATGATTTCGAGAGAATCTTCAATGGCCACTCCGTGCCGAGCCAAAGCAGATTACGTACCTACGCGCTAAATATATTTTAACCATTTTTCTTGTTGTTGTTAATGTTTGTAACCGTACTCGAGTGCAAACGAAACGCATTTTCAATACTCGCTTAACGACTCTCAATCTACAATTCCCTCAAAATACCGGTTCCTCGTAGATTTATAGGAACCACCGTGGGGGTCGGAGAAAAAGATAATTTCTACAAATATACATACGCGGCTCTGTCGCTCCCTTAGATATACAGTCGTTCTTCTCGTCTATGTATTATCACACATTCTTATACACATATATGTTCACAGTACTTTCTTCGATCAACGCTTCCCCTCGAACTATAGTGAAATAGTCGAACGCGCAACACAATGGAAGAAGTCTCTACCCGGACACGCCATTGACTTCAATTTGGCTGTAGCGTTTTCTCGAAAGAAAAGAAAAGAAAAAGAAAACAATGAACAGATGACTAACCGACAAAAGAACGGAAGAGTGAGACGATATGTAAAACTGTTCACAGAAGTTCAGAGAACCGTATAACAAGTAAAAACATTGCGATGAAATCCACTTTAATGCAGGTCAACCATACAAGTTTCATTGGTATCGATATTTATTGCTAACGTTATTCAGCTGCTCAAATTCGGAGAAAATAATTTTTGCTTGCCGGTTCAAAAAGAAAAACAGTGACGTTAAAGCTGTACTGAAACGGTGAATTCGATCAAATTGGTCCAGAAAAAGGCCATACTTTCGAAAGCCGGTGACAAACCCGTCTGGACGGAAATATTGTCCATTAAAAAGATTCTTACGAGAAAGATTTTCAGCGAGAAGGGTAAAACTCCTTCTCGTAAATATTTGTTAAAATAGAAGAGCAAAGCTATTTGCAAAATTTCCGGCGAATTGGGTTTGGTCGGTTTCCGGAAGTGCCGCTCGGAAAAATCGTTGTTTATGAAATGCAATTGTACCTCTGCGAAGATAGAAAGCAATAATACGACCGATAAAACCGATGAAGGGGTTAAAGGGACAATAAATACCCCGCACAGAAAAAAAAGAACAATGGTAATTGACGACGCGCATTTCTCCTACCTTACTTCCCAAGGCGTTTAATGCGAGACCGCGTGCTCAGCGACCGGGCGCTCGGATTATACGGCGATTTGACTCTTTTAGCCATCCCGGAACTAGTATTACATCCTGTGTTGGTCGGACTGATCGTCGAACAGGTCCCGCTTCCGTTGTTGTTGTTGTTTTGCTTAATTCCGGACGACAACGAGGCGGATCTTACTCGGCTCGACTGTAGAAACCCGTTGCTGCTAGACTGTTTCAGCTTGCTCGACAACGAGAGCCGATTAGGTTGTTTCACTAGGCTGTATTGATGTATGTCTACGTTGCGCGATCGCAAGGTCTTCACTGGCGTCGCAGCGATGGTGTCTGACCTGGAGGAATACATGAAAGACATAGTACAATCGAACTTTTCAAACTTAGGGGGGTAAACTCGTTTTTTCAGGATTGCAAGGGACCGAGATGCGCCTTCTCATTTCTCGATAATGCAAAGATGGGGTTTTTCAGTAGTCAAAAGCGCTAGATAATAGATTAGTCTAGACCGCGATCGCTTTCAGAAGTCCCCTATTTTTACGTTTACGAGGCGTAATTTGTATCTACTTTCATAAAGCTGCGACAGCTACATGCTGCCGAATAATGCAAATTACTAACGAATATTAATGTTTTCAGCACACTGGTTCGATCTGATGCTACTACTTAAGCAATTTTGCAAATTACCACAAAATTTTCAACGTTTCGGTCTAACTATTTGGACCATTTTCAAGAAAAATTTTCATGCAATTGCGTCTGTGCACTGAAAACATTAATATTCGTTATTACCAAATTGTCGATCGAGATCAAGGAAACAGTTAAAATGCAAATTACACCTCGCAAACGTAAAAGTAGGACTTTTGAGGGCATTCGCGGCCTAGATTGACCTTTTATCTAGAAAACTCCCATCTTTGCATCATCGAGAAGTGCGCATCCCGCACCCTCGCAATCCTAGAAACGAATCTACTTGCTTAAGAAGTTTAAGACTAGAGGATGCGTACCTGAGCCACCGTTGTGGAACGGTAGTACTATCTGATGAACCTATAATAGACATAGTCCGACTTATCCTCCTCTCGGTGCAGCCATTGGCCCTGTTGTCCCACTCCCTAGCACCCAGACTAGCAGCCAACAGTTGTTTTAGCAGGCCTTTGATGGATGGTCTTCTAATAGCCTTCACCGGTGTCACTTTCTTCCCTAGATTCCTCTGGAAGGTATTCAAAGGCGACAACCTGTCCTGTATGGGCACGGTCGCAGTACTGCCCGGCGAACGAGAGATGTTTGACTCCGTACCAGGCCAGCTGAGGCTACCGGCTGCGTCCTTGGTGGTCTGGTTCGCAGGATCATTTTCATCCACAGGGTTCGGCCTATCTTCGGACCTTGTCCTCCTCTTGAAACAGGGCTCCTGTAACACGCATGTCTCCTCCACTGTGCTAACTACACTTTGCGATATTGCACTATGTCTTCGCTTCGTACCGACAGCACTACCGGCCGTTTTACCCGGCGAGTTTCTAACGTCTTCGTCCACTGTGTTCCCGGCTACCTTTGTACCACGCGGCTTGAACCACGACGTGTTCACATACTTTTTCGTCGTCGGCTCCGCGGACGCGGCCTCCGCGAGGCTGTTTCGCGAGTGCCCGTTTAAACTGTGCTTCTTCCTCCTCGCGTTCCTCGCGTCTGTTCGCGTGCTGGAGAACAGGGTCTGCTGTTTGTGACGCGATCCATTCAACACGTTTCCGGCCACTTTGTTGTCGTTCGCCGGAGGACTCTCCGACGAGACGCTGCCCTTCTCCGCGGCGCCGCCGTCGACGTTCGTGGAAGAACATACATCATGACCCTCGCAAAAAAATGCACTTTGGTGTATCACGTTTGAGTCGCCAGCCGCCTTACTGTCCGTGCTCTCCGTTGAAGGAGACTCCGAGCTCGGCGCAGCCTCGTCAACCTGATCGTTGGTTACTTCCGGTTGTTTCTCATGCACAACCGACTGTTCTTGATCGGCTTTCTTCGGCAGACTTGTCTCAAGTTTCTTATCGTCTACGTCCACATTGTTCTCCGCTATTTCGTGCGATATCGTTTCCGTGATCTTAACGGGCCCGTTCACGTCCTCGACATTCGTGTGTCTTACCTCGTCACCTATCTGGTGACTGATGTCCAGGCCATCCTCCAGCTTCTCTTCCGGCAGAATCTTCTCCGATGTCGCCTCCTCTCGGCTATCTTCGATTCTGTTGCATAATTCCGATTTCTGAAGGTCGATGTCGTGGCTCGGTGTTGACAGAGCTCTTGGTACGCTCAGGGACATCGAACTGTAGGCAGGCTTCTCTGGGTTCTCTGCGGAGAGTGTCGCCGCAGGGCTGTGGACACTGTGATGCGCCATGACACACTCCTTCTGGCTCAGTAGAACCTTTTCGAATGAAATTTCTTTGTTAATGTAACCTTTCAAGGGAGATATAGCTACTTAAAATCTATGCTTCCATTTAAAAGTATTTAGAATCAGATTTGACCGACTCCGGAAAGTTAATGTAACCGTGATACTTTTAGCAAAGATACATACTTCGCTTCGCGATGGTCCAGGTGGATCCAGCATCAGCGTCACGACGCTCGTGTTGTCCGCGCGTAGTCTCTTCTGCGACCACCTCTCCAATGCTTTATCCACTAGGCTTTTCGAAGGGTTGATCCACAACTGAATGTTATCGGACTGCTGCTGGGGAGACATATCGAAACAATCAGTTAACCCACTAGACTCGAAACCATTTGAATTCCGAAATAAAGACATATGTACATTTGGATTTTTAGCAATTTTTAGAATACAGAAGAGTTTAATAATTTCAAAACTGTACTTTCTAACTTAGTAACTTATCACTTAATACTTTCAAACATTAATCTGACAATTTTGACTGGTGCTCCAGAGTCACTATTAGAGTGCAAATGCTTAAAACGGCAAATTTAAATGAATCGTAATTTCCTAAACAACTTTGTTGGATCGTACCCCATTACACGTTTGCTGAGAAGCGATCAGGTGCTTCTCGTTGTGCCTGTCCGCAGCTTGAACAATAGCTACAGCACCCTGTGGCGTCAACATGTTCCACAACCCATCTGTTCCGAATATAAGGCAACGATGTGATTCAACGTCAATCGCAACTACTTTAACATCTGGTTCAGGAGATACAACAAACGTATTCAACTCGGAATTGTAACTCCACAGATCACCTACAAAGAAAAAGCAGAGCGTTTTACAAATCGACCACCTAAAAAGCACGAGGAGTACGTTCTAGAAGTCCGAAGGATACCTAAAGACCTAGCAACAGCAAGGAATGGAATCTCATCTATGTGAGTCGATCTGCGTACAGGCCCCTTGTGTCCGATACGAGGTCTGTTCCAAACGACTCGAGGTACTCCAGATTTGCTAACAACTTTCCCACCAGACTCTCGTATCCTCATCATCTCTGGTCCGCTCTCGGGTTTGTGGTCCTTGGTCAAAGCCTTGGCTCGCCACTGCGGATCTCCATCCACCTGGTAGCCCAAAATAATAGCAGAATCGCCAACATGACCGATGTAAATCTTGCCCTTGCGAATGAACGCTATGCTGGCGGTGGTGCCGGCCGTAGATGGCAATCCGGAGGCAGTTCTTGGCCACTTATCTAAAGGAAAAGTGAACGCCTGTGAATACGGAAAATGAGCGACGACACTCCCGAGGAATCATTTCCCAAAGGTTTCCAACGATTCAAAGAAACAACGGGGAGCATAACGACGAAGGAATTCGAAAATTCTCTTTCAACTAATTTTTCCCGAAATTCCACGGTTTCAGGTTAGCTCGTGTTACATAACCTAAATTCTAACCTAATCGGGCTACATAGGTGGTGGTGGGGGAAATACGCGGGACAATGACAGAAATCGTTTTGGGTGGCATCGATACGGCGCGGTATCTCTGCGGACAGGTTCGAAACGGGTCGGGAAACGGCGGGAAGAATCTTGCATGGGGAAGTAAAAAAAACCCAAGCAGGAAGTTAGGGCAGAACGGTGATATGGTGTGTGAGTCTACGTGGGTTAGCTTACCGAGCTCCCGCCACATCGCATAGTGCGTGCTCACGTATCCGTCTCGGATCGCGCGTAGCACGTCCTCGTCCCGATCCGACCAAAAGTTCTTTTGCTTGACGATCACGTTCATCAGGTGCTCCTTGGCGTAGCTGGCAGCCTCGCCGCCGCCGTGGCCGTCGAAGATCCCGAAGAACGCATACTCGAGATCCTTGTCATCCGGTGTCGATTGAAAGGCCACGCTGAACATGTCCTCCATGTACTTTCGACCGCCCTGGTTACAGTGCCCGGTCACCCTCAGGTTAACCCCGATGCTCAACGGCATGATGGCACAACACTGACGACGGATCCCGCGGCGCCGGGTCCCTACACACACACCACACGCACGAGAAGCTGCTCACTTCTCTCTCTCTTTTCTCTTACACTCTCTCTCTCTCTCTCTCTCTGTTGCTCTCCTCTTCTCTCCTCTCCTCTCGTTCTATGAGCAGCACTCTCGTCGAGACTCCGAACCGAACACGCAGCACACAGCACACACCACACGCGACAGACACGGTTTCCTCGGAACCCCCTTTAGCTCTCACTCTCTCAGCAATCGGTCGACACGTACACCGGAACGGAAACCTCGTATTTACTGGGCAGGTCCGCCGCGCTACGCTCGAGGGACGCACACACACGACGAACGATCATGGCCTACCAGACCACCACACAGCACAATGACGTTGGCTGCCTGCGCGCAACCCAGCTTACCCAGCTCTCTGCCCTCCCCCCCACCTGAACTCCAAGGGGCAACGGAGGAAGGGGGACACCGTCCTTCCCTCTCTCTACCTTCTTACCCTATAAGCCGCGTCCACACACTGCGCAGAACGAAACCGCGCAGACTACACGAGTAGAGAACGAACCGAATACTACAGCGCGGTACACAAATGGAGCAACCCGGAAATCTTTAATTTTTAGATTTTTAAATTTTATCGTAATGTTTCATGTTCGATAGCGTACGTAAGAAGAAGTTGTCACGCTAAGTTTCAATCCTTCGTCGTGCCTGTGATGGCATTTATAAGAGAAACGCGGTGGACCAGTTCTTCCCTCACTGTCGCTGTTTAAACGCGTCTAAACATTTTCAAAGAAATTTGATATATTTGGGGTATACAGTTGTGCATTTGGGAATTTTTTCAGATTTTTTCGGTTGCAAACTCCGGCTGCGCATTGCATAGAACGACCGCGCGCTCTAGACGGAATTGTACAGCGCGGTACACAATTGTTGCGCTTCCTAAATTTTGAATTTTTGAATTTGAAAATTGTAATTCACGCGCGAAGGCGGTGATGAATCGATCACGAGCACCTTCGATATTATCGACGAATGGAACAATGAACGTTGGCGATTAGGTGCGAGGTGCGAGGCTGACTCGCACTGTGTGAACGTAGCTTACGATTTCACCGTCGCTCGGGACTTCGGGAGTCCCAAGTCCCAACGGAGTTCTCGAGGATCTTCGAGCAGAAGATTTTGGAACAGTGCATTATATTTCATACTGTGGACAAGAAATAAAAAGTGTATCTTATCTGGCGAGATATTAATACCAAATATAATTTATAATATTATCTACAACTTTTACCGAATATACCAATTCAATGACACAAGAATATCAAAATCAATGTAACAAATGAAAATAATTTTGGTGCATTACTCTCATTTAGCGCAACAAATAAATATAATGTTCTCTATGTTTTCTGAACTAGGTAACTTGCAATTAATTACAAAAATTCAATAAAAAGGAGATATTGTTTCATTTATATCATTTCAAAATAAAGGTTACTTCACACCGTAGTTTGTCACACCAATCAACAAAGCATTTGAAAGGTTGTTTTTTTTCTCCTTTCCGTTGGCATAATTGAAAATCGAATTGCACTCAGCGTTGCATAACTACATAAACACATTTCCAGGCGAGTAATTGAACGTAAAGGTGATGGCTTTATTTACTGCTTCTGTTTCGGACGAAATGGCGCGCGTCGTTATATGCATGAATATGAATGTTGAATTTAATGGTTGCACCTGGGATATGTCATACAGTGACGCCTAAAAATCATGTTTACCTAATGAACCGAGGCGAATTTTAATAGACTTTTTCGCGGTGACTCAAGGTCAAAGTTCAAGAATTGTATTCGACTATGGGTTTCTTGTATTTGAATAGGTTTTGCCGAATTTGTAAATTACCCGCCATTTTAATTAGAAATTGGATCAATTGTAAACGGATCGCGTGTCATCGATATTTTGCGATACGATAGTCCTTCGAAGTGTCCTGTTTAAAACATTATAGTTCCAGGATAATCTAGGACAATAGAAAGGAAATAAGAAAGACACGAGAAATAAAGTGTTCGCGGCAACTCGATGCCTCTTATGGGGTTAAGAAATGGCGCGCCATTCCAATTATCGGACAACTTCAAATTGTAGATTATATTAGGTATTAAAATGGCGGCCCTGCATTGAATTTTAAATCAGCTTTGTCATTTTATTCGAATCCAATCTCCTGATTACGATTTTACAATTACTTTTTACAACTACCCTTTATTCTCTTCGTCGCGACACACCTATCGCATACAATATTTATAAAAAAAACGATTATTATAAAATAAAAAAATTGAAAAGTTCTTGCTACTTAATTCTGATTTCGAAATTTTATATTTCTATGCAAAAGGGGTACATTTTAATGCATTTTAAATAAGCGAAAAATTAATTGAACGTTAAAGGATTAATTCGATTATGAAAAAAAAATGGAAGGTCAACTTGAACTTTAGAGACTTACGGTAATACTTGAATTAACATGTGAAGGTATAGACAAGGTATGTTGGTAAACGACGATTGCTGATTTACCAGCGACAATCGAGAGGTTGGAATGTTAATTAATTTTCGAAATGATTTTTATAAATCGGTTCAGGGGTTAGGTCTGGGTTCATAAAGGCCGGGTTTGTAAAGACCAATGGAAGACTTGTTCGGACGTGTCGATGATTCATCGGATCAGACGTCTCAGTCAGCAGCGAGACATCGATGAACAAGCACGTGTAAATACCCAATTGTCAGATATTATCTGTTGTCAGAAAATAATTAGCAGAGGCAGCATCTATAGAAAAATATACTCCACCATCTATACAACAAGCATCGCGAGCGTCATTGAAGATTTATTGTGCTTTGCATTTTCGTGTATTTATTAACACCATCAAAATTATAATCCTTTAATTACAATCATCTCTGTAATTACTGTGACACAGACACAATGTGTATTTAAAAAAAGAAACACTCATAATCTTCATGAAAATGTGTAAAGAAAAATCGCTGGACTGATTCTCAATTGAATTCGATAACAAAAATCAAGAAAAAAATCATGAAACTCATTCTCGGCAATTTTGAAGAATATTTCAGCCAATATGGACGAAGAACAAAAAATGATCTCATGTCCCGAGGCAGGAAGACTTTCTAAAGCCAGTGTGTACGCCCCTAGCGTCGCAAGCCTGCGAGAAGCGTTAGTGTGAAAGGGCCTTAACGCGCTTTTCGACACCGTTTTTCTAATCTCCATCTTTATCAGCCCCTCCGCTACGATTAAGTAAATACCCTTGGAATCAGCCTAATTCCTCCGACAAAACGTACCGTTGAGAAATAAGAAAAATTCGAGCCTCTATTCATATTTATTCTCTACGAAATTCGCTCGCGTCGTGGAAAGAATCGCCCGTGGGAGTTCGAAAAACATGGATTATCTTTGCGCCTCGGTGAACGTTGTATAAACGTTCTCTGGCCGCATGTATTTCCAACGGGGACTATTTCCGTTGGTTCTATTTTCATGAAACAAGGGATGGACGGGCTGTTTCGATGATCGGCCGATTCGATTTGCCGCGCGGGAAGCTGCTACGGGAATTTCCAAAAACTCGCCTGAAACAGCGACACGGTAACATTACCTCGGTTATATTACGCTCACCGAGTGAACCGAGTCACCTATACAGGCTCGCATAGTATCGCTTCAGCCCCTTGGTCCTCGTCCCCTTCGCGTCCCGCGCTAAAAACACGCCCCCCACCACCGTGGAAACTTTTACCCCTCCCCCTGCCTCCGCCGCCCCGCAGCTGACAACGGGGCAGCCTATCAACGGTGGTGCTATTCATGCCGCGCATCTCGGCTCACGCAGTTGCTGCGTTGCCACGTTTACTACCTCTCCAGCCGAGAACTTTCTTGTCCAGCTCTCCGTTCGATCTAAACTACCTAAATTTTCTTCACAATCCTACATTATTCAACTTTGCGATCATGAACTATCATCATCCCCTACATTCCTCCCCAACGAAACAATTCTCAT
This sequence comes from Lasioglossum calceatum, assembly GCA_963966675.1. NCBI lineage: Eukaryota > Metazoa > Arthropoda > Insecta > Hymenoptera > Halictidae > Lasioglossum > Lasioglossum calceatum. The sequence continues at coordinate 3,211,499 of OZ016548.1, forward strand.
GAACAACGTAACTATACAAACTCGACAGCGATTACGTTTCAATTTATAGGAAACGATTATCTTGTGAGCTACTTTGTTAGGGCTCCGTCCTAGGTTTTGAATATGTTGGATTGCTGGATGATGTATTTAGGTTGCCAAGTTTGGTCGGAAGGATTTACGCCGAGGTGTCGGTTGGTTTATATGAAAGTATGCTGCTATGCGAAGCGGAAAGCAAACAGTCTGTTTTGCCTGTCGCCAATAGTTATCTCTGTCTCCCCGCGAGCAAAACACACGGGGCACGTGTTTGAACTTGTTCAAGCCGGAGACGTGGCAACGCTGCGGCGTCCGTTCAAAATAGCAGTCCCAGCTGGCGGCTTTCGCCTAGGCTACGGGGCTGTTCGAACGGGATCGCTCGATTCGTTTTGCGAACCTGAACGATCCCCGAGAACGCAACGCCGATTAGATTCGATCGGCGAAAATCGCTGGGCGAATCGCGCGACCACGGTTTTCGCGACTTTAGACCGATTCCAGGGTACGGTCGATATTATGTGTCATCGTCATCGATTGCATCATCCACGGGAAAAGATGGCCGTTCCGCGCACACGGGGAACAGTTACGCGACACCGCGTGAGTCAACCGCGAGACTATTTCTGCGCCGCGGAAACTTTCTTTGCGCAAATAGAAAAATCACGAGCGAAAGAATTTCAGGTGCAGGCTTTCTTTGCGACTTCTCACAAGATAGTGGAAAGAGGAAAGCTGTTGCAAAATTCCGATCCTTTCGGAGCGGTGGCCTGCACGCCATCTAGTATATAGTTCTCGAGGTCTCCCAATTGATCCTAGTTGGTAACAAATTGATTCTAGGTTCCAAATGTAATTCTCTGATAATTTCAGTGTTGCGAGTATGTATAGCGATTGCGGAATGAAAGATTCTGTCAGCTACGGTTTCATGTCCATGATGCTTCTAAGAATGTGCAATTTTGAAGAGATATTTGTGAATCAGTGAATTTTTTTAGCGCTCTTTACGATCGCACGAGATCGCACGAGATCCTCGAGATAGAGTAGGCCGCAGGAATTCGACGCGCCGGGTTCCCATGAGTCAGGTTTTCAACGTCATGCTTCTCTGAAAGGCAGGTCCGTGCAGGTTCAGCCGTGCCTGGACAAGCTTACTATGATTCAAGTGGCTGGTGTTGCTAAGTGGGGCCCCTGGTCGACTGTAAGTTACAGTCTGCAACCCACTATACCGAACAGCTACGTGTACTCAGGTGTACTGAAATATTCGCAGCGGCTCGTTGTTTAATTGTTTATGCCTATTCTCTCGTACATACCAGAAACTTTAAATGGATTATATCTAACCGACATCGGACTTGAAAAGATGCTTTAGACTTTAAATTTTAAATTGAGAGTTACGACAGGTGACAAGTTCTAAATTACGAAAGTAAATGTCTTGATTTGCGCATCGAGTTATTATCAATTGTATGTACAACAAGACAATAAATGTTTATATAGTCACTGGAAAATAAAATTTTTGCTCATTAAATATGGTCAAAATAAGTATATATAGTTTGGATAGATATCTGTAAATAGTTTCTAACCGTAACAATTTTCAATAAATTCTGCCAGAAATTAATTGGTTATTATTCATTCCCTGACACATTATATTTACATTATTTGATGAAAAATCAAGAGTATTGGATATTCATTACAGCAGCAAATGATTCGTGCCGTTTTCCCCATAAGACGCAATGTTAATTCCGGCACGAATTATTTGCTCTTCCTAAACTGTTAGCCAAATGTTACCGACAGAGTACAGGTCGGTAACAGCGCCATCTAGCGGTAAATTTGGCTAACAGTTTGAGCGTTTTGCCGCTGCATGAAATGGCGCTGTACGTACGTTTAGGAAGAACAAATAATTCGTGCCGAAATTAACATTGCGTCTTATGGGAAAAGCGGCACGAATCATTTGCTGCTGTAATGAATATCCAATATTCTTGATTTTGCATGAATAAATTATCTTTATTGTACAATACAGACACAGAGGATTCTCCAGTATACACCCACCAATTTTTTTAACCCTTTAATAACAATATCATTGAATATTTAATCATCCACGGCCACCTGTCAATAACGCGTTAGTATCAGTTAGTATCTCTCGCATGAAAGTGAGGTTGGTGGGGAAGCAGGAATTTGGGGGGCCCCAACCGCGCCCACCCTTGTTTTAGTTGGATCGTTAATTTGTTATTATATATTTTCTACGGGATTGTATAAAGGAAAGACGACAGAAACCGTGACCACTACAATTTCAATACATTTTATTATCTGTATCATATTGTATTTAAATGTAAATCATTCTGCTCGAAAGTCTAATTAAAAGGGGTCAGGTTTCATTTGCTACACAAGTGAATCCTCTAGCTTAATTGTCGACAATTCTTATCTTCGAACTCGAATACAATCCGCGAGCTAGCTAGGTATGAAAAATTTCACTTCCTATGGAGAACTAAGGCACTGTGAGGATATAATTAGTCTAAAATTCGACTTAAATTAGCGCCATGCAATATACTCACTTCTATATAGATTCATCGCGAGAATTTGATATCCAAATTTCGTGACGATAAATAAATAAATAAATCGTACAATCCTCTCTCTATTCTATTCCCGACAAAATATGAACAGATAATTCGTATCTATACACAAAAAGTGATTGATGTAAAGTTTTCTTTTGGTTTCTCTCGGGGGAGTTCGACAAAAGGAGTAGAGATCTCGATTAAAACAAAAAAAGAAATGTTATCGTCGATCAGATTAATCGTAGGCTTTATTCACGTAACCCCTTTCAAGCAATAAATATTAAAATCAAACAGATTCGTTTTTTTTCTGTGATAACGTCTCTTGAAATGAAGATGTTCCTCATCGATCGATAAACATCGAAATTACAATTCACCGACGGCGAACTAATTACAATAATTTACTCGTTGCACATGTATATTATGTGGATCCCCGAATATTTTTGCAATTCCAAAAGAACGACATTTAAGTTGTAGCCATAGCCAATGATCGCTTCGTATTCATCCTTCCGGGCACCGTTTTCTTTACTGTGCTTGTCAACCCTTCACCTTTTTACCTTCTGTCCCGCATCAGGCAAACGATTCGCATGATTCAACAACAGTCATGTGCCTCTCCTTGCACTCTGTGATGCTTACCAGGCTGGCGAACAACTTTCTTCAAGCACGTTTAACAACGACTCAAGATTACAATTTTTATTGTTTAGATCCCGTGTTAGATACGACTACATTGGACCAAGTGCAAAGGATCAACACCGAGACCGTCGTGCTCGACTTCGGAATATAGATAAATAGGTTTAATATTGATCCTGATCGAAAGTAAAGCTGCAAAGGGTCGACAGATTTTTCGAAAAGCATTCACGCCCAGTTCTCTACGATTTTCCACGACGCCTGGAAAACTTATACTTTCTTTCTCTCCCTCTCTCTCTCTCGCGCTCTCATAAATCCGCTATCATTTAACACTATTTAATTAAGTACAAAACACGTTCCATTAGTACTTTTGCGTGTTCTACGGATCCTGTAGCATCAAAGCATACGGAAAATACGCTAACAAATTTCTATATATATAATACAGGAAACTGGCGACTGCTTTAGTACACAATGCGTTAAACATGTTTGTTCCAGCGTGTATCGTGTTTGTTTGTTTTCCTCTCGTATATCAACTATATCCTTAGTCGTACAAAGAATGCATATGTCTGGTATTTCAAATAAGTAAGTCGGATGTTTCCTTTTTTTCTTAAGCACCTTTCGGAGAGTTTTTCTTCTTTTTTTGAACTTAGTTATTTGAAATTAGCCTTAAAGCGTTCTGTGTGATTGTTGTGTATATGCCTGTGTGTGTGTGTGTGTCTCTTAACAATGATAAACTTAACAAACGACTCGATTACTAATATTTACAGTTATCAATGCGGTATGAGTGATATAGGGTTCAGAATATATGGAACTACAGCCATTAATGATTAGAGCAAGTGGAAACGTTGATCGGCAACAGTTCGACGACTGTTACAATGTTCCATACTCTCTCTCTCTGTTTGCGTTCCTTTTCTTTCTATGTGTACGCGCGCGCGTGTGTATATATGTGTACGGTCTGTCTCTCTGTTTCGTTTGTATGTGCATAAAAGCATAAGTTCCATACGTTAAAACCATAGTCGGCGTGATCAGTTCAGGGATTAAAAATTCAACCCTCTTGCTACGGTCACTTGTTATGGCGAAAGTCAAGAAATAAAACCATTGTCTCACTAGCCGTTCGATAAGAATTTCTCTAGAACCTATTATATGTTTATGTATAAAGTAGTATCGATAGTCTCTGTTGTCACTCGAAGTCACATATCTCTATTAAAAATAGTAGCCTTTCTTTCTTCCGTTTTTTTTCTTTTTCTGTTATCCCTTTGTTAGATGTCCCCGGTGGTTGTGGTTGGTCTCTCGTAGCAACAGGGCTGTCCTAGAAAACACGTTTTCCTCACGCTGACAATAAATTCGTGTGTTTCCTGAAAGAACGGTGTGTGTCTCCCTCCCTCTCTTTCTGTTTCTTCGTGATCTAACTTTTTCCACGTTCCGAGTACCATATTGCAAAGCTATCTCTTTTCTGCGCGTGTACCTTGCACCCAAACGTCGTCGATTACAACTCCGAGGAAGAAGTGAAAGTAGCAAAAGCTGTGTGAAAATTAGGTGCGGCGAAGAGAGGGTGGTGTGCTTGCGAATTCCTCGATCTCCCAGAGTTGTCCCCGTGTTGTTCCCCATGGTTCGTTCGAACCGATCCGAAGAGCTTTTGATACTTCCCATTCTCTGAACGCCTGTTAAAAGAACGGTAGCCTCAGAACGCGCGTGTCGCACGCGTTGCCTAATCGGTGACGGAGATCTGAGCAAATCCTATCAACGCCTTGTCGTCGGGCACCTCGTTGGCCGCGTGACCAGAGTTCTGTAAAGGAAGAAAGTATAACACCAACTGTTGCATAAGTGTCCCTGATTCATGACAAGCGATACTAACCAGCGGAAACGTAACTGTCCGCAGCTGGCCGGCGCTGTCTATCAGTTTCTGCAGGTTGGCTGCTATAACGACAATGTCCTTGCCATCTACCAAGCCTGCCCCGACCAGTTCCGCTGCAATCCCTTCGGCTGAATCCACGCCAACAGCGAATTCGAATCTAATGTCGTTGAGTTCCCGTTTCTGGTTCCTGAAAGTAAGCGACTCTGCTAGAATCGTGTCACTGTCGAAGGTTACGGGATGAATAGGACTTAGGGGATGCGTACTCAGGCTTGTCTTCCATAGTGAAGTAGGTCTCGGGTCGTCTGGAACGCAAGGGTCATGGTACAACAGGAAAACAAGGATTTTAACGCTAAGCTTACAGGTCTTTTATATATTTTATTTTAGTCTTTTATATATACTCGCCGTATTTAAGTTACGTGTCAGGTTTAGGACATACGGAAGATCGATGCTCTGTAAGCCTAGCGTTAACTATCGCAGCACCACATACCGTAATCTTAGCACCAAGTTTATGGGAACGTTTTGCTCAGTTTGTTGCACGACCAGCTGGCTGGGCGCCAGTTTCACTATTCCGTAGTCCTCCTCCTCCGGCTCTTCCTCGCTGCTAGGATTGTCTATGGTGTTCACAGGTAACGCCTCTTTGCCTTCGTCACCACTCGACGCACCACTCTCTTCCTCTTCGGAGGACCACACCCACTCTCCTGTGACCGTTCTGTGCAGACGACCGGAAGTGCCAGGCTGCCTTTTCGACGCTTTCTGCACACGAGTCTCCAAACTTGGACCAATCGCTACCAGGGTCTGTTGCAAATATTTCTTATCCTTCGCTTTCTTGAAGAAAGGATGCTTGAGCAGCTCCGTCGCCGTCGGTCTCTTGGTCGGGTCCTTCTGCAGGCAATCCACGATCATCTTCCGGAATGTCTTGCCATAGGCTTTGTACTGATCCTTGTCGTCCGCAGCGGTGTCCAAGGTTGGCGGATCGTTCTGCAGCGTCAACATCAGCACCTTCATCGGAGGGTATTTGTGATACGGAGCTGTGCCACTTGCCATCTCGATGGCCGTGATCCCGAGTGACCAGATGTCTGCTTTGAAATCATACCCATGGTCCTAAAAAGTTATGTGCATATCATAATTGATTTTACCAGGGATTGGCTGGGACTGGAACGGCAATACCTCTGATTAGAACGTGCGTCTTTTACTCGAGCATGCGTCACCTAAGCCGACCGACTGTCATAGAAAGTTTGCGCTACGCAGCAATGTGTCGCACAAAACGTAATGTAATGGAACCTCTATTTGTCGTTGCATGCTGGACAGAGGGGCAGGGCTTGAAACGATTCTAAAAATACAGGTTTCCCTCTAGAAATTAACCCTTGCACGCATGAAATTTTACCTGGATTAAATTGATCCTTGTTAAATTCAATTGTTTTAAAAACCGAAACCGATATTGTAACAGTCTTCAAGCCCTGACAAAGGGACATGTCAACGTGGACACACTTCAATATTTATTACCACTGATAAGAGGCTCCCGTATGTACGTAATGTATGTATGTATGTGTGTGCGTTTTAAAAGAAAAGTAAACCAGCAGCAAAAGAAATATATATATATATCGGTGAAGCCTCTATCTCCTAACGAATCATTTTAAGAGCCTAATAAATGCAAGACCAAATATAGACACAAAAACGCAAGCTAAGAAGTTGTAATGTTACTTTCCTCTCTCACCTGCTCCATGACCTCTGGTGCCATCCAACACGGTGTCCCTACAAACGTATGTCTGACTTTCTGTCTACTCAGATCACGACCTGTCGCAAGCCAAGCACTGACCCCAAAGTCAGCTATCTGTACCGTGCCATCTTCTCCTAGTAGGATATTACCGGCTTTTATGTCCCTAATATTATTCTGTTGTTAAAATTTGTCTATGCATAACAAGAGAATTTGAATTCATTTTTCCCGATAGCGTACAAGCATCCGGTACTCTTTTCAATGTACGATCGACAATGAACAAAAGATCAAGAGTACAGGAAAATAGAAATTTGTCAGCGGTACCTGTGTATCTGTCCGTTACTGTGAAAATATTCCAGGCCTTTCAGCACCTCTCGTAATACCGTCGCTATCGTGGCTTCATCGAATACCCCGTGCTTGCAGTTCGTGGTTCTCGTCTTGTGCTTGATTATGTCCAACAGGGATCCTCCCTCTAACAACCTGAGTACCAGCCATAACTCCTCCTTCACCACGAACGATGTGTAATACGTGACCACGTTCTCGTGGTTGCAGGACGACATTGCCTGAATCTCTTTCTGTTAATAAAGAAATAAACTTTTCAAAATTTTCTCCCACTTCATCATTATTTTAACGCTAATGTGAAATTATTACTAAACAGCGGATGTTTATGCATTTACGCAGATATTCATTATTAGACTGCATTGGATGTTTATGCATTTTCCAATTTTTTTTCGGAATTTTTTAATTTTTCGGGTGTTCCGATAAATTTTCTATAAATATCGATACCAATATTATTCTAATTATGGCAACTATTGGCGCGTTATCTTATCGAACAATGCCGGCCCGTTATCGCGGCGACCGAGAAGTTTAATTCTCGGTATTCCGCGACTGATAATTTTGATAATCGTTCGTCGATGCGTTATCAACCGACAAATTTTTGCAAACCGTTTCGTATCCCCTGACGAAAATAAAACCGCAACCAATACTAACCAGCAACTCGTCCATGCTCGTGTTCCATTTCTCCAGGTTTATTCTTTTGATTGCACATTTTTCCTGTCGAGGAATGCAGAAAGCTGCATGCACCACTGCTGTTGCTCCCACACCTGCAAAACATTCCCCAATAAAAATAAACTCGCAGAAACATTGAAAAAAAATGCGCGTATCGCGCGAACATTTTTCCGTTAATTCGTATTAAATCCTCGAGTACATTATGACGTCATAATACGTCACAGTTCTACGTCACGACGTCCCTATATGACGCTCACAATAAATCATACCGACGCGTACCAACAGATTAGCTCGCATGATTTTTCAAAACAATTTTAATCAAACACACTGCGCGTTCCCGGTATTTAAACTGCAGGGAGGTATGAAACACGTTCTAAAATCACAAAATTTACCGTATTTTCGAAACTTTTCTCTCAGAAAACATACAAATTCTCTCTGAAAGTCGAACGATCTCCAACTGCACTACAGAACGATCTCTTCAGATATTACGTTGGCGATTTCTCTGTACAATTTCGAAAGTTAATTATAGAAATTCGACTCGAACAAAAACGGAAAATATCCACTATCGGGGAATTTCCCTAACCTGTGAGACTCGATTAGAATGCAACACCCCCAATGATTCTGCAATTTGGATGCAAGTAAAAATCAGCCTGTGGGACCTAACGAAAAACGGTGTTGTACGTTAGCGTTTGCGAGGAGATATCGTGTCAGTGACCGGTTTTAAAGTTGAAGAGACCGGTGATTTTGGTAAATGTACATAAGTACTAAATAAATAGAGGTGGTTAGTCGGTGTCGGTTCTGCGTCAGGTTATCCCTGCTGTCCTACTGTCTTCCTCACTTACACTGCACTTTTGTATCCCTTTGGGTGACAGTGACCCGATGAATAAAAGTGTGATACTTTATAAACATTATCGGCTATACACGTATACGTATAACGATGAAACAATATTTAAAAGCATAGTATTTCAGATAACGCAAACTACATCTCGGGTCACATAGTGGACCCGAGGAAGACAGCAGGATTAACTAGGTTAGGACGTGTCGCGCACCGGTATACGACGGCGGGTGCGAGGGAGACGGTAGACGGACAGCGGGTAGCATGAGTGAGACGAGTTGGCATAAGTAAACGCGAGGAGTATAAGCAGAGGTTTAGGTTTTGCTGGCGATCGGTCATCGCGACGGTCGTCTATGCTCGAGTTGTTCTTTTTATGTAACGTTCGTCGAGAGACGTTGTTAGGCGAGTAACGTCAGGGGGACAGCTCGTCGTCGGGTTACCCCGGTTGATCGCGGGTTGGGATCCGGTGGTGGAGGGTAAACCGTAGCTCAGGGGCGACGTAGAGAAAGGTACCCGACAGCGTCGGGTACCGTAGAAACCGATCGTCGACGTTACTCACCAATAACCTCTTTGAGCTCGTAGTCGTCCTTGGTATTCGGCCAGCCCTGCACGACCGTGGTGGAGCTCGAGGACGCCATTTTGTTCGCCAGTGCCGTACCAAGGCGCGCGTGCTTGCTGGCACCCCGGGTGCCCCGCGCGAGCTGTAACACGCCGCTCCTCGAACGGCCACTGTTATTCGGCGTTTTCGGCTCACGTGGACCGTTCGTGTTAGCGCCTGCGCGGTCGTAACTATTCGACGTTGTCGTTACCACTGTCCCTGAGGTGGTGGTGGGGGTTGGTGTAACGGTGGTGGGGGTTGCGCTCGTGTCCGAACTCGTGGCGGCGCCCTTTGGCGGCGGCGGCGGCGGCGTCGCGGCGCGGAACGAACGCTGACGGAAAATACCGGGCGAACACGAGGGCAACACGTCCGGCGAGATTTTCCTGCGAACAGTACGCGAACATTTTATTTTCAGACTTTCTGATTACTGGACGGCGGATCTTCATGCAAAATAAAAATTGTCTGCATCGATTGCAAGAAATAGAAACTATGTTGATGATTATGAAGATTTTAAGAGAAAAGAAATCATGTAATGACATACCAAATTTTCAAAATTTTTCGACAATTTCGAATTTCATCTTATCAACGTTGCTACAAATCCATAAAGATCCGCAGTCTACTGATTACTCTGGTTTTAGAGTTCTACTGTGCCCTTCTGGCGTTCGAGTATATACTTTCCGAGTTTTGTTCGAGGGAAATAAGTTACGCTAAGAGGCCCACCGAAATGCTACGCTACTGCGCTGGCAAGAGGGTTGAAGTATGACGGGGCAATTCGTGCAACATTGCAGTGGATAGAGTGGGAGTGGGAAACTATTGCGAGTTTGTTGGTATATTGGATTAGAGGTGGAAAATATAGTAATATGTATGACGGTACGCTTAGTGGTGCCGTAAGGAGGAATTTAGAGAGTTGTTTCTCGAAAATAGTCCTCTTAAAATAGTCCCTGTCGAGTAGTCTCTCGACGATGGTCCCCATGACTTCCCAGTTTTCCCAACGTGATCTCCTTAAAATAGTCTCTCCAGATGCCCCCCACTATATGGTCCCCAGAAAACAGTTTTCCCAAAATGACTCTTAAAAGTTATAGAAAAGAATTGTCAAAATTGTTGGGCACCATGTTTTAACTCTTTGCACTCGGTTGTCCCCTCTGAGCCACCAAAATTGCTGTACCATTATTCAAAATATTATTAACATTATTAAATATATCTTGTACAAGGTATTATACCAATTTCATATCCATAAAATTTCAGAAATCATAGGGAATGGAAATACTGGAAATATTATAGATCGGAAGAAATGTTTAATTTTCCAGTTAAAATACAATAGCTCCGAGTGCAAAGGGCTGAAGAAGTTATAGAGAAGGATCGTCAAAATTTTTGCACCGTGTTACATCGAAACTGTGTTCTAAATGTTGTAAAGTACCGCGTTATACAGAAATCGTGTTCTAAGAGTACCAAGAACGAGTACAGATAAGGAAGCGTATTTCCCGAAGATTGTGCTGGTTCGCCTCAGTAAATGGGGCGCGCAATACGGCCATATCGCATTAAGGAGACCGCAGCGATGTGTTTATTAAGTCTCCATTAGATGTAATCTTGTCAAAATAAATGCGTGGACAAAGCGTCGTTGCAACCCACGCGAACCAACCCAATCCGATTCATTAAAGAGCCGGTTGGTCTCTTTCTTCGAGAAAGGAACGGAGCCAACACGTAATAACTTTTAAACCCGAGCGATCTCTTTAATTGCTCGGTATTCTTTGTCCCTTCTACTCGAGACTGCCAGACGACGCACTTCTCGATAACAACGACCGCGCTTCGGCTTTCATAACTTTCGACCGAGCCGGTATTTCTGCTTATGACAAAAATGAGATTGGTGCAATTGAAAACAGTAAAAACGTTAGACGAATTTCAAAATACTGTTCTATTATTTTCAGCCTATTAAACATATTGAGAATGAAAATAAATGTCTATTTCGCTCCAGTTTCTTGCAATTCAGGTAGAAAATTTCCATTAATAACCACCCAAGACTCTAAAACTAAAAATGAGAGTCTCTGGCGTATAGGACCGGCGAGAAACTAAACTGTTCCCAAAAAAATTCGTCCTTGAGTCGATTAAGTCTGCATCGAGCGTGGCCGCGTGTGCGCGCAAAACCGCGTTGTATTTCGAATTGTGCAGTCGGGAATATTAACGTCCGTGGAGGGGTTCACCCGGGTGGGTTCACGGAATATCACGGTCGGTTTACTCACGTATCACGCGTGTGTGCGTCCAGTAGCCAGGGATTACGATTTATCCGGCGTTAAGCACTGCAGTGTGGCGTGTTCCGCTATAATAATTTTTACTTCTTTTCGGAGAGCGAGAGAGAAAGAGAGAGGGAGAAAAAGAGAGTGAGAGAGATAGGAGAGCACATTCGCGCGATACGTGACCGCGATATTATAAGGCTAATCCTGGCCCGTCCGTCAAAGCGGAATCCCACCATAAACTTGGTCGACAGCACATGCTTGCCACGATTAGCAATTGAAGAGAGCTCCGCTCCCAACGTCGCGTCGTCGTCGGTCTCTCGCGTACATCGAGAAGAGACTCTCGCTTATTCGGTGGTAGAGGAGAGGGGAGGGGAACGACGAAAGAGCGAGAAAGCTGGAGAAATGTGTGGGTTGCGGCGCGCAGGGGCTCGGTACCTTGCCAATTAGTGGAAAATGCCGAGTTCGATAGAAATATTCAAATGTTTATCGTATATATTCTCTTTCATCTACTTAGAAATCTATTTAAACATTTCTTCCGACCTAGAATATTTCCATACCCTATGGTTTTTTGAAATTTCATGGATATGAAATTGGTATAATACTTCATACCTCTTTCCACATTTCTTGAAGATTAATTAACAATGATTTATTATTAACGGAACGGAGGAAATCCCCGAAGAACAGAACATGGTGGACAGTTGGGGAAAGAGAGGGGGAAGAACCCCAGTTGAGCCACTCGATCGGTCGCGATTAGAGAATTCAATTAAACGGGTACAGTGATTAAAATAGACGCGATTGTTGCGTTATCAATACCGATGTTTGCCGAAGGATTTTCGGGGTTGAAACGATACCGTTCCGATCCTGCTACAACCCCGTATAAAACCGACTAGATCACGGCTGATCTGGTAGTCGTCGACTGAGACTGTCAACCGAAAGACCGGAACCGGAAGCGGAACCATGTACAGAGTCGTTTACATTTTGATGGTAAGACGTTCCTCAATCAAATAAAGGTGTTAATAATTCTCACGCGATTTAAAGATTATTTATCAAAATGTTCGTGGCAGAGGAAACGTAACGATGGAAACGGTTTATTGACCTGGCGAGGCTGGGGTTCTTGACGAGGTTAAGGTGTGGGACACCCCGTATAGCGGCAGAGCGGCTTGCCTTTGAGAGATTCAATTATCGTGACGGTACTACTACGTCATTAAGAAAACTCACGTTGTTTACCGTTCAATTAGTAGTACGTCTTCGTGGTCGGCCGCGACACACGGACTGTAATAACTCGTTTAAGAGGATGTTAAACGTGCGCGTTAATTTGCCACGTAAATTGCGCTTAAATTTAGTGTTCCCCCGTCTAATTCCGTCGCGTCACGTACGGCTTTAACGAGCCCGCGAACGATTATCGCGATTAGCGAAACCAACATAAATATTTTGCCCGTCGACCATTGCTGGTGCCTCCCAGCGAAATAATGTATATTCTAGTCCTCGGACCGTGAATGCAATAATAATAACACGGCAATGGTGGGCTGATTCAGCGCTTGAAACAACAACATCAAATAATAACTTTTTTAATGTTGGGTTGTACGATTTCGACTTGTTTGAGAAGTAGGACATTTTTAAAAACTTGCAATCGGTCGGAATTGTAGAGAAAACACTAAAACTTGCATTTTACAACTTTTTTACGTGGGCCTACATTGAAAATGTAAAAAACACGTTCTGTAGAGATGTGTCGATTATACAATGCACTGTGAAAGTTTCATCGAAATCTGTACTTGGAATTGTCCTTGATCTTGGCGGTCTGAAAAGTTGCGTAGGGTTTGAGAGGGCCGCAAACGAGGACAATAAAGGTGCTCACCTATTTCTGCCGAGTACCAAAGTCGTCAAGAACCTGTTGTCTTGGAACTTGAGCCGCTCCTCCTCCGTAGATATAGGCGCCGCGGCGCCAAGCGTCCCTGTCTTGCGTTGCCTCATGCTGCCCGCAATTCTGCGCACACAGAAACGCACCCGTGTCAAACCGGTTGCATACAATGCAGGCGCGCCGTGCGCTCGCGTCTCACCACTCCGTTGGAAACGGGAGCGCGGTAATTACGATTCGTTGCTCGATTCTTAATTAACTACGATAATACCGTCACGGGGGCAAATTGCGTATCGGCAACGCGGAAAACAAATTACGTTCGAGTAGCCCTCGTCCACCGTGTCTTCGACAAACAAAAGCAATAACTTTAATCTCGAACCACCGCACATTTCCAATTGTTCCAGTGATTGTTTTGCGACAAGCAACAGCTCATCGACTGCTTGAAATCTGTTCTAAAAGATTTTTTAAATATATTATACAGACTAGTGGTGTTTTTTATTTGTGAAAAATTGCGAGGTAATATTGCAGAACTACAGTTCGGACACTCTCAAAGAGACGATTACTTTTTTAATATTGGCCGATAGCAAGTTTTGAATAAAATTTCTTTTCACATCATGCAGTAAACTAATTAACTTCTCACGAAAAGTTCAAATCGTATAGTCCGATATGAAACAAGTTATCGTTTTTCTTTTAGAGCGTCCGGATATTAAATGGGAGTCTTTGGAAGAATTGAAAAATATTTTTCGACAGATTTGTGCGTGTTTCGGTGACGCGGCAGAAGGCGCGATTAGATTTATTGTTGTATCGCGGTAAAACGCGTTTGCGAGGGCTGTCAGCGAACGTATTATTTGCATTGGTCCGCGCCGCTGGCTGGCTGAGGTCCCTAGGATGTCAGCATGTGGAATATTTCTAAATTGGCGGTCAGTCGATTGTCACCTAAATACCTAAATGGAATAATTGGAGCTGGATTGGCCTTACCGGCTATTTTTAGCCGGCATCAAGGGGTAGACCCTATCTGGCCATCTAAAAATAATCTGACAGCAAATGGACCGTTGAATGTTTTCAGCCAGTGGCCCTTCTCGGTGCTAAGACAGTTTTGCATTCGTACTGCAGAAATATTTTTACGAATGCCGCTGTGAAACAACCGATAAACTCATTTTTTTCTTTTGAAATTTTCACTTGGACCACTTTCACGATTACGGGCACATATAATAAAGGTAGGAATTCTTTGTAGCACGAAGCCATTGTTCAATATAACGATCCCCAAAAGCGTTGACCAATTCTTGAACAACAGTTCACTTTCACGGAGAAACATCTGATCGTTCCCGTGAATGGCAATACATATCGGGATATCGTGCGTACGTCATTCGCGATTCGCTAACAGGTTTAAATCCATCCTCTTGGAAATGTCTCGCCAGCATGATCTAATTGTCTCTTTAAACACATGGAACTCGTGCGCATTCCACGATCATGTAGCTTCTCGTCTGGAGCACGGAATTCGAGGAAGCTGTTACATGCTCGCGGAATCTGCGAAAAATTCTTCTCTCCCGCCTGCGGCTATTTTAACCGTGGTCGTGGTTGAACATGCAAAATACCTTCCAGAAAAATCTTTACACTGGAATATCACGGTATCGCATTTAATCGAACTTACTACAGCTCGGGCATCGCTTCAACAATTGCACAGTCAATTCGACAAACATTTCTTTCGAAAGCTTCCTGTGATGCAGGGAATTCAGTGCAAATCTTTGTGCAAAATAACAATTTTCAATAAATTTGTGATCTCGGCGCAAGGTTCGATCGTTTCGAACCACAGCAAATGTGCAGTTATTTAATTTATTGGTTTTCCGTTTGATTTACATGGCTGTGCTACTTTTCAAATTACGTTATATTATACATACATTATTTTTCAGACGCAAAAAATGTCTCTTTGAGAATGATCCACATAGGGATCGAAACGTCGAGACGCATTTTTAAATAACTGCACATTTGCTGTGGTTCGAAACGATCGAACCTTGCGCCGAAATCACAAAATTGTATATTATATTTCGATCGAGAGAAGAATTTACCTTTATAACAATTTTCTACGCGAATTGACTATTGCCAATCGACCACTGCTGCCGATGTTCTGTTTAAATTTGTTTCTGTTAATTGTAACAATTGCTACCAGAAGTACGTACGCCCTAGGTTTGTTTTCTGTCACTTGCATCGGTACAATTGATTCCAAGAGTGAGGAATAAAAAATTCGAGGGGGTCGGACGAGATGAATGTAGGTGGCACGCCACGCACGTCGCGAACTTAAATTAAAGTCTCTGCGCTCTGCACAGCAAGTGAAACTTTTAACCCAAATAGGTCGTTCACTGCACGAATAGTTTGCCTCGGAACTGTTACTCTCCGAGAAGCCTTCGAAAGAAAATGTTCAAGAAATAGAACAACCTTGGAGATTCTGCATTTCACTCGATTTTTTCGATCTGCAATATTTTTACGAACCCATGAAGTCCGAAGCAATATTCTGTTCCATTAATAATAATTCACGTGAAACAGAGAAACCGCTTCAACCTGCCAGCGCAGATAAATCGAAACTTTCGATGCACTGTGCCAAGTACACAAACGAGAAACCGTAATGCACACGAACACGGGAATAAAACTGCATTTCGATCGATCCCGGCACTCACAAATGTCAAACAGATTCCAATCAGCATTTTCGATATGCGAAAAGCACTTTGTTAACGAAGTAGATCACGAATTTAATTAAAAAGCCCCGCCATCTTGTTTGCCCGCAGAAAATCCTCGAGAATCGTCTACGAAATAATTTCATTTTCATTCGTGAAATTGAAAATTGAATATTTTAATTTCACTGATCTGTTTAACTTTTTCAATTTTTATGCAAAAAGGATTTGCGCTCTAGGTAAGAGGTTTTTCGGTATGCACATGTTCGGTATTGTGATCGCTATAGCACGTCCTTGTGGTCCGGGATTTAATTAATCAATTAATAACCCCTAAACTAAGTTTAATAGCCTGTTCTCTGCGAATCGTTCAACGAAATTCGCGTGCGTTACGTTCGCATGACTTCCGCCAATCTTCGACCACCGGTTGCACAATTCCTCACCTCGCACACACAGTTCGCCTAATTCTACCACTACAATACAGACTTGATATTCCTCTGCGTTGGGTAAAGTCGAAAAATGAAAATTTCCAAATATCTCCAACAGAATTCAAAAAATGCTAGAATGGAAAGAGTTGATCAGAGTTTAAAGAAAGATACACTTGTTATTAAAAGAACAAATAACGTCGCAGATGAAAAGCTTTCATTATGTTCGCTGTTTCATACTGTTTCCTGACGCCACAGCTTCCCTGTAGGTGACGTAATATGGCGTCATCGGCGATCAGCTGTGCGAGCAGACGTAACACTGCGGCATCTTTAACTTTCATTTTGATCTTTTGCATTTGCTTGTCAGCGAAATGTTTCTTTTTCCTTATCCGAATCATTGTTAAATGGTGACACGATCGAGCTCAGATTTTATTTCACGATTACGAGAAATGTTTGATTCGCTGAAAAATTGTTTGTTATAACTTCAGAACAGTACGTTTTTTGAAAATCCAGGAAACGAAGCATTTAGCACGTCCGGCCGCGAATGATGCGCGTTCCAAACTGTTATCACGCGTCGTTTGTAACGACTACTGACACTAACACTACCCTGGCGACCTGTTCGGGTTTGTTTATTTTTCTTCAATCGACTACCGTTTCGAGCTTCGTGTAACAGGCGATAGGTAATTAGAATTTAAAAAAAAAAGTAAAAGCTAATTATTTATCGAATTTGTGACAGATGTTATGCATTTTCACACTGCTACGAAAAATCGCAACACACTTGCTATCCAGTGTTACATAATGGTTCAAAATTCTACAAATACATTTTTCACTACACGTTGGTAACGTTGTAAGTTCTCACCACTCGGTAGCTACTCAATTTATTTGCTCGAAAACTGCAACGAGTCGTTCCGGAATCGTGTGGAGAATTTTCAACGTTAATTCCGTCGAGTCCAGACAGTCCAGAGCCCGCGGGTCGAACGTGACCCAGGCCTGGCAGACCCCGACAATACGGAAAATTACAGAAGTGGCGGAACACACCGAGTGGACACAGCTCTCGGCCGATCGAGTCGTCAATAAATTTCATTCGGAGGAGACAATAGGCGCAATACGTGTGCCGAGCTGACGTCGTCGACGCGACGACAGAAAATTTCTCCTTGAACGACTTGATACCGAACGAAGTACCTGTTATCGTGAAGAGACAGGCCACAGGCGCGCTTCAATAAGTCGTGGCTGATGCCAGATAATTGAAACGACTTTGCATTGGGGCAGAGTCAAGTGATATAGGTTACACGTTTCCACCAGGCAAACAAACAATCCACGTTCGATTCTATGTCGAAAACACACTATATCTGCATCGTTTCCCTTGAGATCGGCTTGGTCAAACTTCCCCGAGATGAAGCATGCAAACCGGTGATAATCGACGACTAATTACGAAAAGAATCCTTTTTCGACTGGGGGTCGGCCAAGTTTTTTGCCAGCGGCGCTCCTCATCAATGGAACCTTTGCTCGAGCGGCCGAGGGTCAATTGGTTATTAACTCGGACACAGCCGTATAACGGCTATTAAACCGTTTCATTGTCATGAATATTACCGCAAAAAACCGCCAGGGAAATCACGCTCCCACGTGACTCATCCGAAATTCAGAAAACCGTTCATCTAACAATAAGCTGGTATCCTCGTTTATCATCGGTAACCCTATCCTCAACTTGCACCTTGATTGCATGTTGAACTATCTACTCGAAGAAATCTTCCAAAATGTTCGGTGGGAGGCAAAACTGTAGAGCCTGTTGAGAGCCACTGTTCCCATCTCAAATACCGACAGTCGCAATGTCAGTTTGTCCACTAATGTCGGAAAACCGAGGATAAACTTGTTCCACATCCTTGACAAAATTAAAGGACGCCCCGAGTCTAACAGGAGCTCTCAACTTGGTCCAGGATTCCTTAATGTCATCAGTTTTCTAGCTCTAGAAGATACTAGAAACCATCAGCTCAAGTGAAACTCCAAAAATATCGGAGGAAGACAAGAATATCCTGGGTATCCAAAAATCAGTTGAGAACCACTGACTACCTCCAAATTGGCCAACAATATCCAAGCCGATACCCGAAAGTGCCCGAAAAAAACCCATCGATCAGACTGTCTCCAGAGTGACCCCCGGACTGACCGACTGCCATAATCGTAGACAGTGTCCTCCCACAATATCTCACCTTCCTGCTGACCACCCACGATCCCCTTATCTCCCCTTATCAGCCTATCTCACCTGGGGGACGTTGACTTCACGGCTCCATTCGCGTACAGATCGGCTGCCATGTCACTCCCGTCTCCCCTTTCGCATCTCCCTTTCTAGAGGGTGTCTCTCAGCAACCTCTCCTCGACTCCGAAGAGCTCTCCGAAGCCTCTGAACAGCCGAAAACGATTCCTTCTTCTTTCTTCGTTAGAGGGGCCAAGAAAAAAATGAAACCAGTTCACTGACAACCTTGGTCAACCTTGACTTCGTTCCCGGTGGACCCAGTGACCCGGCCCCGTCTGACCTTGGCCAAATCTTTCACCTTGATCCCCGGGGACTGTCATCACGGATCGCCTAACCCAGAGCCGTTTTTAATCGCGCGAACCCGAAACCACCTCGGACGATCTGGACAAACGGACAACTTCGAACTAGCTCGATGATACCACGGGACCGTCACTGATGCCGGAGACACGCTCGGATCATCCTGAGCTCGACGACGACTGAACTATGTCAGACGGGGGCACTGTCAATTGGATAACTACCTACCCGCACACACCGACCTGCCACTGAGCGAAACGTGAGCGTTGATAGCGCTACACGCTGACCACCTCTACTCCCCCTTCCCTCTCACCTCTCCAAAGACCAGACCCCTCCCCCGTTGCTCCTCCGAGCCGCTTGTAACCCCTTCCATTGGCCCCTTGCACGTGTTAATGAGCTTTTTCATTTTTATATACTGCTCCGACACCTGACGCGAACTTTCAACAAGTACTCGCTGGACGAAAAACGAATGGTGTTAACACTTTCGTTACAACCCTCACACGCCCCTCGTTTCACGAACCGAATCTTTCCCTTGGTGTCAAATTGACACAATGATACAGAATCGATAAAATAACAAGGTAAACATATATAGTTATTTTTTTCTATGCTTTTTATTATTCAAATTCACGAGTTCACCCTCTGTTCTTCTGACCGAGAATATTTCGATTCTGTACGTTTTTTTCGTTTTATGCATATTAACCCCTTGCCCTACGATTTATTTTACGATTGCAGAGATTAAAACATTTTTTGTATTTCTTAATTTCCTAACAAAGGAGAAACTTTATATCTATTGTACGCCTATAGTTCTCCAATAGCTGTGAATTAACAAAACCAAAATAGGATTTGATTTCGATTTAAAGGAAATTAATAGCATACATATATACATATATTTATTATACTCTGTTCAGAATCTTCATCACGAGCCTGACTCGGCATTGTAAGGCGAGGGGTTAAACTGACGCAATTTACTCATGCAATACTCAAATGTTTAGTAATTTATTCGATGTATAACTTAATAACGTAACAATTATTTGACATTACTGGTACAGCGATATTTAGGGGTGCCTCAAAGTCGCCACTCGAGCGATAAGGGTTAACGCACACAGTTACTCATTCTACCTATTCACAATATCTACTCATTCTTCGCAGAAATGTATAAACCCGCTGTCCACTTATCCATTCAATGAACCAGGATTACCCTAATCATATAAGTCCCCCTAATCCCTCACAAGTATCTCTTCGAATCTTCCAAAATATCTGTCTACCCTGAAACTCTAGACTCTAGAACTTTGATTTCCGGTGAGTGGCTCGATAAGATCGATAAGATCATTCGCAATGACATAATATACCCTCAAGGTGGTACAAAGATTCAAAGATCGAAGTCTATACTGTTTAAATCGATAACAAAAAATGACGACCTCGTAGTGCTCGATAAGAAGAATACAGATTACATACTATGAAATCGGTGTTGACTCGAATTTTCATTTACCTTCGTCAGATCGATCGTGTCCGTGTTTATTCGCCCCAGCTGCTTTCTGGGTGGCATATTATACTATGTGACACTATGGTCGGCTCGAAGGCGAACCGCGAAACATAGTGATCGGCACGGGGAAGAGTAATTTATATCGTACGACGCGGAGCACGTCAGCGCAATCACGATCGACCTTGCTGGCCGGTTCGTACTGTTTTTCGCGGGATTAACATCGTCTTCAAAGATTCATCAACACGCTACCATGATCCGTGACGTCACCCATTGACAACCCGCCAGCCTAATTATACCTAACTCGCTGGAACCAATTGAGCGGCACTGATTCCAGAATGATTTCTTAAAAGAACGCTCTTCTTAATCTGAACCATAATCTCCCATTATGCATTACGTGATGGTAAAAAATTATTCAAATCAGCTGGAGACTTTGTAAATGGTTCTTCATAATTCTTGTAATTTTTTTCGAAATCATTCTTCTCTTCATTTATCACTAGACAGCGGATCTTTGTGCGAAATAAAAATGTTCTATCTGAACTGCAACAAACTGGAGTGAAGTAGAAATTAATTTTATTATACCAGTATAGTTTTAAATTCTTCTGGTAATTTACTGTTTTAATTTACACCTACTCATCTCTGTCAATCACCCTCGCAAACCAAGTGGGCAAGAAAGATTAAAATCGTTTGAGTGGTTTTTGTAATTTCTTTTGGAAATAGTTTGGATTGGGTTTTGGGTGGTTATTTCAGTCGAAGGCGTTCCAGTTGACATCGGGGTACTCTAATCAGATTTTCTGGCGTTGCGTCATCTGTTAAAATTCAAGCTTTGACAGAGGTCTCAGTCAGCGTTGGAGACCTATCAAACTTGATAAAGCATAAATCGTGTGCGGAGGGTTCTGCTAAGTGGGAATGGAAGTGGAGTGAATCGGTCGTTTAATAATGTAACTGACAAAACGGTAGAACGATCGTCGATCATTGATGACTACGCTTGAACCCTCTGACGCTTCAATGCTCCTTACTGTCGAACACAAATTCATCATCCGACTAGATTCTGTTCAGACAGATGCTGTGACTAATGCTCTCTGTGACTAATTCTAATATTCGTCACAGATGAAAATTCACATGCTCCAAGATCTGCCGAGAGTCAGATGTAGCACCCTATAAAATGTCTGCATACTTTATACAACTGGTTAACAATTATTTTAAATTACTTTCTGGGTTTTCAAATTACAGTTCGGAGGCTTGGCATATTTGGGGGAGACAGGTCGCGAGTTCTGCAATCGATGCAACAGCACCTACATGATAACGAAGAGGTCTCCGAGGAATTCCGAGAGCCTCTACCACCCTCGTCATCCTCTATCTCCTCTGTACGAGTCAAACTATCTACCAGAAGAAGACCACTCTGAGGACCAGATGCTCAGACAGCTCGGCCAACAACCATTGGACAGAGGCAAAAAGAACTTGCTACCAGTCAGTTCTGTACTCGAAGACTTGAAATAAACGTATACCACGAGCCCGATTTCTTATCTTCCACTTCTGCTTCGCAGGAGTACCGTGATCTCTGCGAGATTTACACTAAGAAGGTGCAGCTGGACGACTCTGAATACGAGTATCAGCCGCCGCAGTACTACGAGGTCTATTGTAAGAATTACCCTTTGAATGGCAACGACCGAACCACTGTGAAAACGAAGCAGGTAGACCAAAGGCCAAGGCCAACGTCTCCCTCATCCGCTAGCACAATGAGAAACAGTTAATTTTTCTAGGAGTGCGTTAATCCGGGGTTCCATTGTGTGCAGAGAAGCAAGACCTTGTTCTTGGTAAGGCGACGATGGGACAGCGAGTGTTGGGAGCCTTATGCCAGGGAAATCGCCAGCGGCTGCGATTGTATGTGGCCGGTCTCGGCCCTTGGGGACATAGCTGTTCACTATTAACAGCAGAACTACCGAGCCCTAAACGAGACTGATGTATATTCCTTCGGACTAATAACAGGATTGAATTTCTTCAGATTACATAGGATTTATATGGTAACAAGTACTCAAATAAAGAAGTACACGAAAGACCTATTTCGTCGGCTGTTTATTTCAAAATATCTTCTCATATAAAACGCTGTATATTATTTCATCCCCTGTTTGTGTTCCAAGCATTCGCCTTGTGCTTTGGTAGAAAGTGGAATCCCTCGGGTACTTTACCTAATAACATCTCTCTGGAAGATGCAACGTTGAGAGACAGGCTATAAAGAATCTGTGATAAAGAAGTAAAGAGTATGCTTACGATAGTTTAATCCAGTCTGCACAGTTCGAGCTAGCCATCAAGGTCTCCATATCGTCACGACCTCGATAGAACGGAGGTCTCTCGTTTATCCGCTGCGGTGGCCTCTCCAGGATACCAACGGGAATGTACCTAATAGAAATGAATATTAGTTTACCCGACTAACTTAATATATCGTAATATAATTACCTGTGCAAGAAGGATATCCACTCCAACATGAACCTCCTCGTCGTCTCCACCCCTCTAGTGTCCGAACCCCAATGTTCCAGGCCATAATTAGCATACTTCTTCAAAATATCGAACCTTTCCGAACTAGAAATGTCTATCAGCTTCTTCTCCTTGATCTCGGTAAATATCCACGGCTTTATCAGCGCGCCACGACCTATGGTGATACCCTGTACATTCGTATACGTGTTCTGAACCCTCTGGTAGTCATCGTAGGACAAAATGTCGCCGTTCCCAAACACTGGCACAGGATGCGCTGCCTGAGCACACCTGTCTATGTATTCCCAGTCAGCCAGCTTCGTATACCTCTGTTCGCGTGACCTTCCGTGAACCTGTTAATAAATACTGCTGAATCAGAATGGCTGTTTAAATGCTGTATGCCATAAACTTAAAGGTGCGAGCAACTTACTCACAGTGATCATGGATGCACCCCATTCGCGGAACTTCGGTATCAGATTGTGGGCGATCGGCTTGTCGATATAGACACCTGTTCTGGTTTTTACAGTTAGAGGAATACTGAGGACTTGGCTGACAGATTTTATCACTGTTTCCAGTACGTTCAGTCGGTTCAGCATCCCACTGCCGCCACCCTGTCTGTAGATCAAGTCTATAGGGCAGCCCAGATTCAGATCGACGAAGTCGACATCGATTTCTTCGTTCAATAATTGCGCGCATCTCGTCAGTACTCCCGGGTTGTTGCCGCAAAGCTGTACACCAAATATATTCTCTGATTCGTGTCTTTTTACCAGTGCCCATTCCTCGTGTGCTCCTTGCAGTATCTTCGGAGCTAGCGCCATCTCCCCACAGGTAATGTCAGCTCCATACTCCTTGCAGATTCTTCTGAAAGGCAGATTTCCTACTGTCGTCAGCGGGCTCAGCAATATCTTGTTCTTCCAATCTATCTTTTTCTTCTCCGCGTCTCTACATTTTATCAAATCGTAGTCCTCCACTGGTCCAAGCTTCTCTTCCGTGACCATCTCAGTCTTATTATTAGGCTCGGTTGTTTCATCCGTGTCTGTGGATCTTGTAGTCTCTTTCTTCCTGGATGGTCCATTCACTTTGACGATCTTCTCAGCTTTGGAGAAGTTGTATTTATGCTTTCTCAGTAGCATCTGAAGGTCTTTGGCCAAATGATTCTTAGTGGAAGGGGGCCTTTTCTTGAATTCTTTCTCCTTCTCCGTGTCCACGATGTTCAAACCATCCTCTGTCAAGTGTTTCGAGCCCACTCTACAGGCAGCACCTCTAGGACACCTGCCAGTCAGATTAAACAGATAACATTCTGTCCCGATGTCGTCTGGCTTTATTTTTAAATACTCGATTCTATCATGCAGAAACGTGCAGTGTTCGTTATCACATTTTTTCTCCGGTTCGTCCACCGCTAGGTCGGCTATCCGCGGACACAGGTTGACCTGACGTTGCGCTTTAAACGGAGCAGGTCTGGCCTTGTTCTGACCCCTGTGCTTCTCCTTCTTATCGTTCTTAAGCTTCTTATGCGGAGGCTCGTCGACCGCCACTGCATCTTCCTCTGCGTTATCCGCATTGCTCGCAGACTTCTTGTCGCTCCCTGTCTCCTCCTTCGAAAGTCTGACGTGATCCTCAAGAATGTACCTGCAATGTTGTTATTTTAATTAATTAATTGTAATTAATAACATATCATTGATGACTTGAAGCTAACCATGCGGTCGTGGAGACTAGAAAATATATGATTATTTCGGAGTATGGTTGTTGAAATTTTTTGAAAGTGTATCATCGTTTACTCACTCCGCTTTGATCAAACACACTCCTTTCTGTTTATCCTCGCTGTAATCGAAGGAACATTCATCCGTACATTTTTCAGTATACGCCGCCATTTTAAAGCAGTCGATACATCGAACGTTGGTAATGTTGGTATCTTGACTTTTGAATACTGAAATTTCAAACGGGACCGTTACCGTTCGCGGGAATTTCAAATTTCAAATTACCAGCGATCCTCGAGCCTCGAACTTGCTCCGTCGTATTTCTTCGTTTAGATGAATCAATGTGATCAGAATCGATGTAAAATTGCAAAGACATTTAACATTTGATTTGTGACATTTAAGAAATTGTTAACACGTACTTACTTTAGTACCGAATACACGTGTACTATTTCACGTGTATCAAAATGCATTCTCATTTTACTTTGTATAATTTTTAGAACTGTTATATTTATTGTTACTTCAGTACATTTACATAATAATACACGTGAAATAGGGATCTTCAATATTTGATCTCAACCAATCTCAACGACGGAATCTCGTCGTCGGTGTCTATACATATACAGGGTGTCCCACATAACACTTTTCACGATTTTTCAAGTATATACTTGCGATAATCTGACAAAAAAATATTTTCAACAAAATTAAGTTGATCAGTCCTCGAAATTTTTCTTTTTTTTTAGTATTGTCAAGGCCACCTTCATTTTTTTAAATGGCACTTTGTGAAAAGTGTTATGTGGGACGTGGGACACCCTGGGACACCCTGTATATGTAGTCTCGCGATCAGAGAATTTTCTACACTATGTATTCACTATACACAGAGTCGGTAATTCAGAACCGTAGACAGCAAAAATGCATCGCAAGCAAAGTCTCTACGGTGTCATTATACAAGAATGGTGAACTTTACTCTCCAACCCACCGTTTTGCAAGTTAATAGCTACTCTACTTAATTGAAAATATATGATAAACATATATTGGAACAATGAAGGGGGGTGGGGGACGACGCGATAACCTTCGGACAGTACACTTTTATCTCTGCCATAATATTTGCTAGTATGTTCTTTTACGACCGCTGTCCGCTATCGCTATACCAAGTTTTGGCACAGGTAGAGGATAGCCAGCTAAGCAAGCGTCATAAATACGATCAAACACGATGGAACGTTTTTGTTCGTCCGTTAGTCCTCTGTGTTACGTGAACGGCCTAGCCAGGCCTAAATAGCGTCGCGTTCTTCCGGTAAGTCACGGTAAGTCCACGTGTTTCGCTTCTCATGCGGCGATCCCGCTAAATTACGTTTATCTAAAGATTACATATGTAGACACGGTTCAACGCGTCCACGATCAATGTCCCCGCGTCATAAATTACAGATAGCGACCAATGAATTAAGAGTTAATTTATTAAGCGCATAACAGAGGATTCCCCGTTCCCTTGGCGTTCCTTGTTGTCAATTAAATAAATAGATAGATACGAGTTGGGAACAATGGGATCACAGTGGATCACAGAAGCAACGGTTACACTGTGATCCGAGCATCGTACGATCGCGTTGGACTTACTTAAGTCCAGGTATTATGTCATAATTCCGTATTTATTGTTGCAACATTCCAATCCACTGGCGTACGAGCATTATCGGCGTTCATAGTTCACCGGATTTTTCTGATAAATTCTTCTTTTATATTTTTTGAAATGCAACACATTCCGAGCGATCCGGCTCGGATGTCGCGTCGTTTATCGCGAGCTTCGAGTTAATTGATCGGTTGATATCTTCAATGGAGATCGTGCAAGTGATTGGGATTATTATTAAGTGGGATCTACCGTTTGCGATAGTTCATTATCATTGGTTGTACTGATCATTGGGAAAACTCCAATGTGTCAGTGGTGCAGTTATAAAGTCTATTCTTAGGAGCGACGGAGGCAAATAAAGCTCTATAAAAGTATAAAAAGATAAAACTGATCTTGCGAGTCGAATGCCAAGTAGATCGTAGACATTGTTCCATCTTGATTTTCAATTACATTCTGTTAACTGTACACAGCTCAATCTTGGTATGGCTGAACCACCCAGTTTGCAATGGGAGGACTATCTGGTAGTGGCGGTCACGCTGATCATAAGTGTGGGCGTCGGTATCTACTACAGGTTCAGCGGTGGTCGCCAGAAGACTATAGAGGTATTCGTTTCTCTATGTTTGATAAAGAAGAGTCGATTAGTTTAATAATGCTGCTTTTATTTCGCAGGAATACTTCACAGCTAGCAAGTCCATGGGCACAGTTCCTGTTGGAATGGCGCTCGTGGTATCTTTCATGTCCGCCATCACCTTGTTAGGCGTCTCCGCAGAGAACTATACGTATGGGACACAGTTTGTAGTAATCAACATATCCTACTTAATAGGAACGCCGCTGGTGTGTTACGGATTTTTACCAGTATTCTACAAGCTCCACGCGACAAGCGTTTACGAGGTACGTTGCAACAAATGAACTTGGAAGGATATGTTGTGAAACATCGGACTTGAAATATCCGTTACTGTTCCAGTATTTAGAGAAACGCTTCGGAGTAAAAGCTAGGATGTTAGCTAGTTTTGTGTACTGGATGCAGTTGCTTTTGTATTCTGGCGTTGTGCTGTACGCGCCTGCTTTAGCGTTAGAAGCAACAACAGGAATCTCTAAGACCGGCAGTATTATCATTATCGGATTAGTTTGCGCCTTCTACTCAAGCATAGGAGGCATCAAAGCGGTATTGATCACAGACTTGTTCCAAGGTATACTAATGTTCGTCGCTGTTTTCGTTATTATCGCTACAGCTGCCAGCGAAGTCGGAGGACTAGATGAAATTTGGCGTATAGCTGAGGCTGGACATAGAATCGAATTCGACAGGTACTGTTCCGTGTGAGAGTTCACATGGAAAAATGTAGACAAGAGTACTAAACGTTCGTGTTTACAGTATCTCCGCAGACCCAACGGTTAGACATACGTGGTGGTCTCTGATCATTGGCGGCTTGTGCACGTTTCTATCGCTGTACGGCGTAAACCAAGTGCAAGTGCAACGTTTATTGACAGTGAAGTATGTATAGTCTGTGTATGTATTCAAGATGAACATGCGAGTGCGAATGTTGTTAACGATACTTTCAGAGACATGAAAGCAGCGCAAAGAGCACTTTGGATAGCGTGGCCGATTTTAACTATACTCTCAATATCTACGTGCTTCTCAGGATTGGCGATATACAGCAAATACCAGACGTGCGATCCACTGAAACAGAAGAAAATAACGTCGACCGATATGCTGATGCCGTATTACGTTATGGAGACTTTATCCGACAAACCTGGCTTGCCGGGTCTCTTTATAGCAGGTAAATTGTGTCCCAAGTATTTTATCATCGTTCGAAAATTTCATTATATTTTTTTCGATGATTTCGCTTGTTGTAGCGATACACCAGGATATTGATTAGCTTTGTACTCGCTTTTTGCTTAGGTATCTTTAGTGCCGGCCTCAGCACAATTTCTGCGGCGTTGAATTCCTTAGCCGCAGTAACGTTAGAAGATTATTTAAAGCCTGCATATAGGAAATTCCGTGGCGGCGATATTTCTCTTACAGCCTCGACAACCTTAGCTAAATTCCTTGCTTTCCTGTTTGGAATTATTTCTATTGCTTTGGCGTTTTTAGCTCAATTATTGGGTGGCGTACTACAGGTGATTGCTACAGTACTTAAACCTAGTTTATCGAGATCACTCCATACGAGAAGTATTTTGTTATTCAAATTTTATGTACAGGTCAGCCTAACCATATTCGGCGTGGTAGGGGGTCCACTTTTAGGACTCTTCACGCTAGGAATGCTGTTCGAGACAGCGACAGAGACTGGATCTGTGATTTCTACAGCTGGTTCCTTAGTTTTTCTATTCTGGATGGCTTTCGGTCAACCGAGACCAAGCGCCCCAACATTGCCAGTGTCCACTGAAGGCTGCGATGCAAACTCAACAGTGTTCGTCATGATCCAACCTGCTCCGTTGACCGGGTAAGCGTTACTATGACTGGTTCTTTTCCAGTGTGAAAGATGTACAGCTTATGTTTCTACTGTTCTTCTAATTTTAGGCCGACAGGTGACTCGTCCTTCTTCTACCTCTACCGGATCTCATACATGTGGTATGGTCCGATCGGATTCGTGTTCACAGTGGTGCTAGGACTGGCGCTTAGCTACCTCTTCAAGATTTTGCTGAAAGAAACAAAGTCTGAACAGCAGGATCCGTACCTGTACTTTCCTGTGATAGGGAACCGTATTCGTCGCAGACAAGCGATGCTGGAAACGAACGAGTGCGAGATAGGGAAAGACACTGCGAAGTATATGTTCTCTTACAACAACGCTGAACACTCTGACGAAGTGACCAGCACGAAA
The DNA here is from genome assembly GCA_963966675.1 of Lasioglossum calceatum. Lineage (NCBI taxonomy): Eukaryota > Metazoa > Arthropoda > Insecta > Hymenoptera > Halictidae > Lasioglossum > Lasioglossum calceatum. The sequence goes on from OZ016548.1 coordinate 3,240,472, forward strand.
ATATAGTACAATTGTTCGTCCCGGGAGAGTTCACTTTCTCGATCTGTCGGCATTTTAGTTTTTAAACATTCCACATGTAACCAAGGGCATGTGAACCGATTAGGCATTTGGTGCATGCAACGTATTACTTAATCAGATCCGTGGACAGGATTACGCCAGGCCTTATAGACTGGCAATCCTGGTCGTACGGTGGTTTCCGTATCTAATATAGCGAATCTGAACATGCACAGAGGCTGTTACTAGTGTTGTATGGTTTTCAAGGGAAGTAGAAACGTACTGTCTATTTTTTTTTATTTTAATCGAGGAGCTGGACCCTACGACAATAAACATTTTATCAACATGCTACATGGATTGCAGCATGTCTCGTTGTACGTTGTTTCGCGAACGTCCGATGGCCGAGTGTCTTCCATTTCTTGTTCCTGAACTGCAATTTTCATAGCTTTGAGCCATTTCAGCCATTCGAACAGCTATCAGGGCCATTGTCACTTTTGGTTTTTATAGTTAACATACTTTCACCTACTTAAACAGTATCCTGAACATGTACTTAACATAGTTTGTTTCTACGGACACGTACTTATATTATAACAAACGGTTGACTTATCAAATGGAAAACGACGCGTGCCTAAAAAAAACAACTGTTTTTCTTGTTGTTTATACCGCCGCTTGTTAAGCAGCCATTAGACTAGCCAATTGTTGCCAAGAGTGCTATTAGTGTCTAACAAAAATGTGCAGATGGATCATAAATATTGTGAAGCAATGTATTATTTTGGAACAAAATGGTATATTATACACTAGCGTTTTACATAGCGCACGTTGTCATGTGTACACTGAAACGATGCTTAAATAAAGCAGCTTTACGTGTGTGATGCGCTATCAATTTTAATCAGACCGTTATTTATTCAAACTGCTCCTTTTCTAATGGACACAATTTATTTGGCACAAGATAACAAATGATCGTCTGAAATGATGAAAATTGTTTTTATTTCATGAATAACACGAAAGGAGTATTTTTATCCTGTGTTCGATTCAAATGAATTATTTTCTGATTTTCCATTTCAAATGTTTCATCTCAAATAACTTTACATGAAATTATTTAACTAGCTGTCCCAGTGCCGTTACTGTCCTTTTTACCAACAATTCTTGTCGCAAAATTTTTCCAAGAAGATGAATCCTCGGGTGAATTTAACAAGGCAGAACCAAAAGTCCACGCGCAAAATGCCTCAACTATGGGAGCCCAAGGCTCATTAGCATGTTTCGGTCGGCCAGCCAAGGGTCAAAGGGCCCCATCAGTTCAGCATGGCGAGGAGGGGCTCGGTTGAGGAACTAGAACTGGAGACTCGACTGAGAAAGAAGGACAGTCTGAGGTGCTTCTGAAAAGAATACCGACCAGCTCGGATCAAACTACTGGCGGCCAGTTGAAACCAGTTTCAATTTGTTCGTGGTCTGCCGTTTCTATCGGCGGCATGGGGCTCTTTTTAATTATTTTTTTTCCAGCGAAACTCGTACACTGTTATCCGCATCGCCTTAGTCAACTGGCAATTAATCCATCAAGAAATCCAGTTGGTCGTGGTTCTGTCTTCTCTGTGGATGAGGTGTCGAATGCCTGCTGACTTATGGTAACCCTGGATCATGTAGGTCAACCCCGGGAAGCCTGGAAAAAGCTCCATCAATCATGCGATGTTAGAACGGCTACAGAAAATTCTTTCTTCGATCGAAAATTCCTTCTATGATCAAATGAAATATTTATACGCGGTTCGCAGGGAAATGGAGCTAAGTAAACATTTATTTTTTAAGTTTTAAGTTTTAGTTGCAAATAGTTCTGTATTTAACACTACTTAATCCAATCCAATAGAAAATAGCTTGAATAATTCACGAGATACATAAGCAGAATAAATTCTTCGAAAAATAATAATGAAATCTTCAAATAATAAAATTGTTTAATGCTTTTTGCAACTGATTCTAATGGTCAATAAATAAAATGATCTGGTTTCAGTACTTTTTTGTGATTAAATCGTTCCTTTTTCTGTTCCCAGTCGCTTGCCATGCAATCCAACGAATCCGTACTAGCTCTATGACGCTTCTGTTTATTTTCATGGAGTCCTATAGCCCCCTCCCGACGCCCTTGACCTCTCACGATACAGAATTCTGTGTTACACCTGTAGACAACTACGAGTTTCGCGGTTCAACGGTCCCTTCGGCGATTTTTCGCAAACATTATGCGATTGATACTCGAGAAAAAAATATTAGAAACTCTGATAAGTGTTATCAAACACCCTGACAGTCAAGCAAGGGGTAGAGACGAAAAAGGATTCGAGGAGTGCCCTAGATTTTATCGCAGAAATTCGTTTCGGGATATGTCCAGGTGTTCGTGAGTGTTTCTGTATAGTGTTCCAGCGAAGCCAAGAGACTATTATTCTACCAAAAAGTAAGAGTTACATTTTAATGAATTACTATAATTTCACACCCTGTGATTTTACAGAGATCGAATTATTATGAAAATGATGTAAATTAAAAAAGATATTAGGATGCAATGTTTAGTAGAATTGTCTGAAGCATAAAATATTTATTTCAGTATGTTCATAACAATTCGATCATTGATTACAATCGTTTTTAAAACGAGATTTTGTGCTCCATCGAGCGGATGATGATTTAAAATCGCCTCTTGAGGATTCTCGCAAGAAGATGATTATTATAGTGCACGTTCATTCATGAGAAAACGCGGGAGTTTGTTTAAAATCGCGCGAGTCATCACATTCCCGGTAGAGTTGGAATGATCAATGAGGGAAGGAGGTTTCATACGATCTGCTCGTGTCATAACTTATATGCGAGGTGGTCTCCCTCGACGTCTTCACTTTCACACACGTGTGTTTTCCTGTGTGCCACGCGCGTGCTGTCCACCGTAAAACGATCGGTTGAATCATCTATTATGCAACTGTTTGCCTGTTCTGGAGCAAACATAACGAAACCGAGATCTTCGTGTATTTTTGGATCTAGTTGACGATTGTTACTACGTTTTTGGATTGTTAATCCTCTCCTTAAGAGGATTAATTAATATTTCTCGAGAAATATGAACCGACTTGGCTAAAATTTGCTATACAAGTTCCACATAGTAGTACCTAAAACCCCTAGTAACCGTTTATTTTTTGAGCATCGTGGTTAATTTTTTATAATAAAAAATTGGACGATTTGTCGGTCAAAAATTGTGTTTTTCGTCTCCAACGACTGCGCTGTAAAATTGTTGCCACTTCGTCAATTTGAATAATTTCCCAATGAAACTGGCACTGTTTACAACCAAACCCAACTGTTTAGTATGTATACTTGATAATTTTTCCATAAGAAGAAATCTTCGCTGAAGAACATTCTCGAAGCTGATCTCCTTTCTCACTGCTGACACAATGTTTCTAAAGTTTATGAATAAATTGACAAATAACCCTGGAAGAGACAAGCTCTGCGATCATCATAGATACTAAATTATTCATGTTGTGTACACAAAACTCAAAAGAAGCCATTGTCCTGAACCAGACCCAGCATACTAACTTACGCAACCTTCCAGCTCGTATCCAAGATTCAAGGTTTCTTTAATGACAGTCCTAAAGGTATATGACCCTTATCTCGAACTTTCTAACTACTACTACCTAATCCGTATCAAGTTCCGATTCCCAAGGACTCGAAACTTCTAAACCTGTCGAATAAACAAAACCCATTAAATAGCCATTAGCAAAATCAACCTTCGCAAACAACGAAAATGAGTACTTCAATTACTGAACCGTAGGTAATTGTTCTATTTGATAATGGCGATTGCATAAGCATGAAATCCTCTTCTTAAGAGGATTAATCAATATTTCTCGAGAAATAATGAACCGGCTCGATTAAAATTTACTATACGAGTTCCACATAGTGGTATCTGAAACTCCTGATAAAAGTTTGTTTTTTCAACGTCGTGGTTAATTTTTTATAATCGAAAATGTAATTTTCTCTACAATTCCTGCCAATCGCAATTTTTGAAAAAAATTCTTCTCGCATCGCGCAGTAAACTAATTGCACTAACTTCTGAAAAATAGTTCAAATCGTATGGTCTAATATTAAACAAGTTATCGGTTTTTTGAGTCACTGTAGCTCGATGAGACCATTTTTCCAATCTCTAAGAATATTTCGAAGATGTTATTCCACCGTGAGCATCATATAAACTGCATTTAGTGGTAGATTGCCAGTTTATTTGAGAGAGCCAGGAGCAACAATTTAGCTCGAACGCGTTCCGTTGAAGATGGCGTCCGCGCGACAGGGGTTAAACGAAACGGGCAGCTGGAGAGCCCGGCGCTTTATGGAAACGCGTGACCACCGTTTGTTTGCAACCCCGTAAGTTCGAACCGGTTGGATCTTGTTCCCGCTGGACTGCCACCGCAGATTTCGCGAGTCGATTTTTCGCGTTCGAATCCGCGATGATAGACCAGTGGCCGAACAACCCTCCTTATCGCGACGAGCTGCGAGATCTTCGACACTCCTCTGCCAACTCAGATCGCGTTTAGGATGCTTTATCACACTGCGGAGTGCTTTTGGATACCCTGCGAAATGGAGAACGTGAGTTGCCAAAAATCATATTCCAGTTTTCCCTGGAATTTCTTTCCTTTGAAATTGTTCATCGAGTGTGGTGACATTTTGTGAAACTATTGTCGCAGTATCATTACAAATATTTATAGAATATTTTTGATATGTTTTATTCGTTTATGAAAGAATTTGTCTTCTTTCTTTTCAATTTTAAAGGATTACCAAATTTTTTTCGTAAACGAACCTAACGTGGATTTGAAGTTTGGACCTCCCCCTTGCCAACAAGCTCAAAAAACTTGACCTGCGATTTTTTTTAACTGTTTGGTAAAATAAAAATGTGTAGTTTACATGACTGCATAATCGACAGTACACCCGTCAGTCAAAACACAATATCTCAACCAAAAAGAATCGTACATCAATTTTCAAGATCCGATTGTAAAGGGGAAGTTTCAATCTTCAAATCTAGGTTGGATTTATTCACGAGAAAAATTTCCAAATGTTTTCACAGCTGTTTCAATATGCATCATGCTCGAACCAATAGTCTTCACTCTTCACTCTTCTTTCCCACCTGCTACACCATACAAAAGCAACTCAGAATTAAATGAACAATGCGTTACAAAACTAGATTGTTCGAACTTCAAAATGACTCCAATTTTATTATCCCAGAATTTTTTTTCACAAAGTTGTACTACTTCAAACCCTCAGGATTTCCACAAAATTGAAAGTTCGGCATTCCCATGATTTCCTTAAGGTATTCAATCTTTCTAAGATTATAGATAAATATTTTAATCGATTAGGGTAGTTTCGGGTTTGTTTGCGATTGTGGGGATCTGTCGGGAGGATCTATAGAATTAACAGGGTGACTCCTCTCGATCGCGGAAGCGTTTCCGAGTCATTTTTCGTCGTAAGCTATGGTGACGCGATTATTGTTGTTTCCCCGAGTCGTTGTGAATAGACGAGCAATCTCTCACTCTGGTGTGTTCCCCGGGAAGGGGCTGGTTCATATAAATGGGCACATGTGACAATTAAAACGACAGTCTGAAATCGTTCTCCGCTTAATCCGAAGCCGGCTCGCTCGAAGAAACGGTAAACGAGCAGCGAGAGAGAGAGAGAGAGAGAGCCCTAATTAATTAATCAGCATCGCGACCAGCCTGAAATCCAAGCGCATACATATGCGTTACATCAGGAAAATCAGCAAGATTATCCAGCTGCAGTTCCGCACATTTCTGCCGGCTTTCCGACGGCTAATCGCGATTTCCTGGAGTTAGTCTCCAGCTTCGCTTCTTTTCTTCCCTACTCTCGCCATTCCTCAGGCGTCGGACGCCACCATCTTGGATCCGAAGAGGTAAGGACGATCGATGACTCGTAAACTATACTATGATGACTGTCGAGGCTCTTGCTTTTACGTTGAGTTTCTAAGAAATCTAGTGTGCATGTTTCTTATCAAATTATCTTCCCCGTTCTATTTTGGTTCCTTCAGTTTTAATCACGTTTTCTTGTTTTCCTCTTCTTTTCAACCCTTAAGTACTTATTTTTGCTTTTTGATTGGGTTAAAGCAAATGTGAAAATGTATTTAAAAATCGTAAACTTTCTTCTGTTACTAATTTTTGTTTTTTTCGTGTTATTTTTACATGTGGTGGCTGTTAAAATTATATTGAAAATTTTAGCGTATCTGTGTTACGCTTAAATTAGAAAGAATTAAAATTGTACAGCTTTGAATGCGTTATCCCCATTAGTCTCTTGTAAAGTAAAATTTAATTTCTCAACCCTTGAATTCTTCATTTTCCTATTTAAAATCGGAAGGGAAAAACGTGTCGGAAAAAATTGTCCGTAAAATGAAAACTGTATCAAAAAATCACGTGAAAATTGATTTCCATGGATAGTTTTGATTGTACAGAGGAAAAAGAGCGGATCAAACGGTTGATCTAAACGATATCAAATAAATAGTTTCCCCTGTAAGCGGTGTCTCTTCATATAACACCATCGTGTCTGCCAATGGTGTGAACGGAAAATGCTCTAGACTTTCTCAGAAACTAATCCCGTAGTGTTCTGAGTCAACTGGTTTCATCCAGTGTCAACCAGATTCCTTAATGACGATCGAATGTCCGTGTTAATAGCCACGATGGCGGTACAAATCTTCCTAAACAATTACACCCAATGGTGGGGCGCCTCGCTCAATAATCGTAACGTTCCTCGAGCCAAAGATGATGTTACAGTTTGCTTATGTAAGGAAAAACCGGCTGACGACGCCTGGATGCATGTACACACACCTACATACACGCTGAATCCAAGATACATGTGCGCCTGATGTATCCACGATTTTCCAAAACCCAACACACTAAATAATTTTCTCAATTTTATTTCATTTGGCCCTTCATATTGGATCGAAATAAATTTATCCAATCAATTCGTCTGCACCGTTCCATTAAATTAAACAGAAAAACAAGCATAAACAGGATCGTTGTTGAGTACAGACAGAAATTGTTTACAAGTTGAGAGCCCCTAGAATGGTCTTGCTTGATTCTGATTTATGCAAACGAAACTTCATGATGGGGACGAATCGATGACGGGATGAAACGGAGAAGGTTCAATTACATCGTTCGGTCCGCGCAATGCAGATCAATCTGGATCGAGCGGAAGTGACCGATCGATCGTATGGGTTTCACGTGATTCTAGATCTCGTGGTAGAATATGTATATATCGATCGAACAGTTCTCCGAATGTCAAGTACACGCGGCGATCGATTTGTTAATCTGTGCACTGTTTTCCATGATCAGTATCGGAATTCCGTGGTCGTCAGGAAGAACGCCGGGCCTTATGTTGCATGCTTTCACTTTCGAGATACTAACGTAAATCCTATATTACAAAGCTCAATTTCGCATAAACATCCGCTATCAGCGATGAGTCATCGCACGATGAAAGTGGAGGAGCCGAGTTAGGTCAAAGTGAAAAATCCTTTTGTGGATGCTCGTTTATGGCAGGGACAGCTCGTCTTATATTAATAGCATCGCAGTGTGTACCTGGCTACCTTCGATGCAGTCCCTTGCCATAAACCGCCTAAAATTGTAACCTTCGGACTCAGCGCGGCAGGGTTTTCGAACCGCTACAGCGCGTATCTTTTCCGGATGCCTGAGAACAGCCAAGGTTCGGTCGCCGATCATGTGCGGCCTTGACGAATCCTTGGGCCCGCTTCGAGCACCTAGGTTTAGTACCGCCCATCCCTAAGTCTCCGGAAGTAGGGGTGAAAACCCGAAAGAAGTAGTGGGGACCGAGGTGTTCAAGTTACCGACTCACGGCTCTCCAGTTAGTCGGAAACCTAGCACGAGTATTGTGGGTGAGATCCGAACGATCTCTCAGATCGATCGTCGACAGTGAACGCCTTCAATCATTTCAATACTAATTCTGATTTCGTCTCTTTTGTCCAGCTCCGGAAAAAATGTCGTCGCGTCTGTTCGTCCTGTTTCTCTTCTTGGCGGTGTCCTCGGCGGAACAACGGTCGCAAGATTACGTGGATGCGAAATGCATGCAGGATCATCCTGTTCTCTTGTATTTCTTCTCGTGGGTGGACTACGTGGTGCTGGCCTCCATGTTGCTCATCTCCTGCTTGATCGGCACATTCTACGGGTTCTTCTCGAAGAAGCAAGAAACCAGCGAGGACTTTCTGCTCGGCGGCTCCAGCATGGGCACTTTCCCCATGGCGATGTCCTTGGCAGCCAGCTTCATCACGGCCATCGAGCTCCTGGGGAACCCCGCCGAGATGTACGCACAGGTATAGTCTTCAAAGTCGAGCTTTTTCATTCGTACATGCCTGCTAGGTGATCCTGGAACCCGCTTGTGCTACAGTAGGCTAGTTCTAATCAGTGGCGACTCGAGCAGAGCTGGGGAAAATATATATACATAATATTTTAATAATAGAATTTCTTAAATAGTAAATGATCCTATTTATTTAAGAAATTAAAGAATGTGTTTGTAGTAATTTATTTGTAGCAGTAATTTTTTTAAAAATAGTTTTTTTGAAGAATTTGAAGAATATTGCAAATATTTGTATTTATATATTATTGCTGAAAGTAATGGTTCGAATTCAATACATTTAAGGGTGTAAATCGTTTCTTAACGATAAGCGATAGACTGTATGTTTATGCGGTTTCTCAGAGTATTATAACAATGCAAAAAGTAAAATATTTTATTTCGTGTTTCGGATTGTTAAAATAGAAATATTTTATTTTTTGTATATCTTATTTAAAATACTTCTTTCTTTAAGCGAAACAATATAAAATCTAAAATATTAAATAGTATTTGAAATATTTGTTTCGCGAAATAATGCCCACCTCTGGACTCAAGTCCAAAAAATTTTTGGGTCCTCAAACTCAAGTTAGAAATAGAAGTTGCAAGAAAACTCTCCTAAACTTATTAACAAAAAAGAAAAGCAATGAAAAATATCCGGGGCCCCACGCGGCCGCTTAGTCCGCTTAAACCCGCCACTGGTTCTAATAGAAAGCATGAACGACCTTCAGGAAGATGTTGATCCACCCCTCCCTGTACATCGTTATAGTTGCCTAAGAGCTTTCTTACAGTTGTCTGAGAATCTGTAACCTTGCCTGTAATTAGGGGACGCAGTTCTGGATGACCTGTCTGGCGTTCCTCCTGGTCGTCCCGATCACCTCGCACCTGTACCTGCCGGTCTACATGAAGCTGCGGCTGACCTCCAGCTACGAGTATTTGAACCTTCGGTTTGACCGGCACTGCAGACTACTCGCCAGCGGGTTGTACATGCTGCAGATGATTCTCTATACGTCCGTCGCGGTATACGCACCCGCGCTAGCTCTAAGTCATGGTAAATACCCTTGAAACTCCTCTTGAATCCGCATCGACAATTGACCTCCAAACCGTTACCTCTCACCAGAAACCTTGATCTTCTTGCAGTCACTGGTCTGAATACTTACATAGCAGTCACTCTAGTCTACGTAGTCTGTATCTTCTACGCCTCGCAGGTCAGTACATCTTCTTCTTCTTCTACTGGTTGCATCTTGCTAACTCGGCCTTCTTACAGGGAGGGATGAAAGCTGTTATAATGACGGACACATTCCAAGCGGCGGTGCTCCTAGGTTCCCTGTTTCTGATTGTTGGCTACGGTCTAGCCTGGCAGGGAGGCTTTGCTCCTGTGTGGGACGTGAACCAGGCGTCGGGACGCATGGAGTTCTTCAACATGGACGCCAGACCCACCGTCAGGCACAGTTTCTGGAGCGTGGTGATCGGTGGGACCGTCTACTGGACTACCATGTTCTGCAGCAATCAGGCTTCCGTCCAAAAGTACCTCAGTGTGGAGACCATCGGTCAAGTCAGAACGTAAGTAGCCTCTTCCAGTCTTGATGTAAGGATAGTAAGTGGATTACTAATTACGACTTGCTTTCGTTCCAGGGCGCTGTGGGTATCTGCCTTCGGTATGATCATCATCTACTCGGTGAACTTCTTGACTGGAATGGTACTCTACAGCACTTACAAAGACTGTGATCCCCTATCGGTTGGCTACATCAGTGGCCAGGACCAGCTGCTGCCACTCTACGTGATGAACTACATGGGAAATCTGAAGGGTGTGCCTGGCTTCTTCGTTGCTGGGATCTTTGCTGCCTCCCTGGGGTTAGTTTCTACGGTCCTGGGACCTTTTCACCATAGATCTTGTTGTAGAGACTAATGGTTGACGTTTTAGGACTGTGGCTAGTGCCCTGAATTCCCTGGCTGCGATCACTTGCGAGGATATTCTCCAGGGAGTGTTCAAGATCAACTTGCCGGCCAGCAAAGGCGCTATCTATGCTAGGTGGATCAGTGCATGCTTTGGCGCCCTCAGCTTCGTCTTGGTTTTCGTTGTAGAACGACTTGGCAGCGTTCTCGAGGTGCTTATCGTCTTTTGTAGCCTTTTTTAGATCTTTAAAGCTCCTAGGCTACCTAAATAGCTGCAAACTGCTTCCAAATAACCTAGAGTCCCAAACAATGAATGTTCCAGGTCGCCTTGTCCTTCAACGGCATGGTCGGAGGGATCACCCTGGGATTATTCTCCCTGGGTATGTTCGTCCCTTGGGCAAACGGCAAGGGTGCAATCTCGGGAGCTATCACCAGCCTTGCAATCGTCTTGTGGATTGGCCTAGGGGCTCAGATAACAGTTCTTAATGGACAGATCCATCTGGACAGCAAGCCGGTCTCGATCGACGCTTGCCCCTGCATCAACAGCACCATCATCGACACCTTTACAGCCGAGTACGTCAATGACGTTCCCGCGATTTACAAGGTAGCTATCCAGCAAACTCTAATCACACCTACTCATTTTTGTCTTGAACGCATAAAATCCGCTGTCTAATCGTTAGCGACCAGAATCCCTCAAAGCTACAATCCTTTTGCAGATCAGCTACCTGTGGTACAGCGCGATCGGTTGTCTGCTGACCATGCTAGTGGGCGTTGCTGTCAGCTACGTAACGGGGTTCCAGAACCCAGCTGACATCGACCAAGATCTTCTATGTCCCTTGATCGCTTCCATGTTCCAAAAGAAGAACAAGCCGAGTGCTAACAACGTACAAGGCGCCATGAACTTCGGTCTGGAGCTGGACGACGAGAAGTCCAAGGCGGACAACCGCAAAAGTCCCAAATGAAGCTGCCTAGCTGGCCCAGAGCAGTATTCGAAAAGCATTCAGTATTTTCAACATTTTAGCCCTTCATTCCCGAGGATACAATCGTTGAGCGTTGTTGGGAGTATCCTCAGACTGCACACACATACACATACATTCGCCTTGACCCTTGTTAAGGTTCTAGGCCTCGGGTTTTAAGTTTTAATCGTTCAAACTCTGACACTGGAGACTTCCTTCTCCTTGTCTAGGTCTGTGCTAGACTCCTGAAGTCAGTTAGGGGTAGGTTGAGTCCTCTAGAGGCCATTGAAATGGTCCATTCTGGTCATGACAACAATCTTGGCAGAGAATCAAGACTTTTCAAACGAGTCCTTGGTCATTGAAGGCTACCAGAAGTTGAGGACACATTGCTCTACACCTGGTGCGGGTCACCAGGTCTTTAAGATTTATCGAAGTCAATTCTTCAATCTTGGCAGAGAATAAAGACTTTCCGAGTCCTTGATTATCGAAAGCTACCGACAGTTCAGGACATACTCCCCTAGATTTAGGTCTGGTGGTCTTCAAGGTCGCTTACCGAGTTAGCCTAACTTCTGGAGAACTCCCCTGCCCCGGACCCCTACACTTTCAAGACCCATCGAATAGGGACTCCCAGGAGATCAAGTCAAGGCAGTTATTGTAATTAATAAAACTGTAAAACGGGGTCTTGAAGATTTGGGGGAGAGTAGTTTGGACTTAGTAGACACTCTCAGGATAGGGTAGGGTTATTTATGGCGCCGTCTGTCAGCGTACTTATTTGGTCTACCGATTATGGGCCTGTCAGCATGATCGAGACCGTTTTACTAGTAACCCAGACCTGATGTTTACGTTTTATTAGTTACCTCTCACAGTAGTGACATTTGCCCCGAAGTTTTTATGCGTCTCTTTCGGCACGTGATCAAGAGATTTTTAAATTAATTTATTCTTTTTTTTTTTTGTTCTTTTTTAAACTTTAAGCGAAATCGCGGTTCCCACGAGACAGACTCGCGAAACGAATTTTACTCGAATCAAATTCTGTCGGAGGTGTGTTGCGTGTAGAATCGTTCATCGCTTCGCTGCGGATGTGTACTTCGTTATGGTTCCCCTAATTTATGCGGACAAGTCCGAGGATCTGCAACGACTTGACCGCGTCGCCGTTTTACCGTTCAGATGTACTTCGTCGTAATCAACTCATCTCTAGAAACGTATTTGTACATAAAATGAAATATATACTATAGGTCGATTACTCTGTATCGTTCGATTATTTATCATTTCCTACCAAATTAAATTTTTAATTCAATGTTGGGAGAGCATTTGTACGGTTTTACGCTTCTAGAAGATGCAATAAGAATTTTGAAAAACGCTGTGTCCTACTGTCAAACCGATTCCCAGCAACTAGAAAGAGAGTGGCAGAGGTGGAGACTCTAGTGGGACGAGGAAAGTCGAGAGAGAGGAAGAGAGAGAGAGAGAGGCGCAGAGAGAAAGGCCACGACAGTGAAAGTGGATCAATACCCTGTAAACGTTTCGCCAGGCAACGTGCGAACAGCGTCTCTCCGGCAGTCCCGCTTATTTCTCATAAAAGAATAGTCAACTCCACGTTGTTGTCATCGACAACTACTCAATAAACATCGTTTCACTCGTACCTAGTCTCCCTTCGAAAAATCAGAGCCCTACACTGACAATTCTGTCAGAGAAAAGAACACAGATAACGATTGACAACACAAGCTGAATACGATGTGTCTAAAATAATATTCAGTGAAGAAAGTGACCGACAGTGTGACTATTATCTACTTGGTGTTGACGATGGAGACTTCCTGCGAAGACTTCTTCAAGTTGACAATCTGGTAAACCTGTATGGAACCAAGCTCTCCATGCACCAATGGCTGAATCAGGATTTCTGTGAAAAATGTACCTTTCTTATTTTGTGAGTTACTATCTTTATGTTCTCTCTTCTTCTTTACCTTATATCTTCTTTGATGTTCATGTTCTGTTTCCATGTGATTGATCTAATCCTCTTTCAGATGCACAAGATCACCTGCAATTCTGCACTGCGCTGCTTCCGGTTCCTCCGTTGGACCATCCTGGTGCCCCTAGTCATCTATCTGAGTCTACTCTTCGTCAAGTACAACAAGAACGTTCCCCTGAAGAGTATACCCACAGCGTCTAACAAGAAGGACACAGATGGTTCCCTGATAGAGAACTTGTTCGTCGAACTGGAGGCAGTGACAGCGAGTAAAAGAGATGACAAGGTGGCAGAGCTGCTTCGCAAAGATGAACAGAGCATCAGAGAGGTGGAGGAGGCAGAGAATAGAGAAAACCCGAGAACTCTGCTCGAAGATATATTTCAAAGGGCTGATACTGACCAGGATCAGCTACTGGACATCCAGGAACTAGCTAAGTGGATTCACACAAAGATTACAGAGCATATCAGTCGTGCTATGAGGGAGAACGTTGGGCTTTTCACTGCTATCGATAACAATCCCAGGAATGGTAGGTGCTATTTAACAGTATTTTCATCGAACAAATAGCAATGATGTTTTGAGTGGCTTAGATTGTGCTCCTCGCAAGTCACTGATCATTAGAGAATTGTTTGCTAATGCCTGTCCCAAGTGATTCCAATCGAAAGTGAAAGTCTAGAGTTTGTAATTGCAAATTTTTACAATGTGGCAGGTGAGGTGTCGTGGGAAGAGTACCACGCGTACTTTCTCAGGTCTCACGGGTTCCCTGAGAGTTATGTCAGCTCGCACGACAAAAAGCATAGCGACATGTCGCGGACATTAAAGGAGAACATCATGAGGGACAGAGCTAGGTGGGCCGAAGCAGCTAGGAACGACCCTGATAAGTTAGCCCTGGACGAGTTCCTGGCTTTCACTCACCCTGAGAGCAGCCACCGAGCTCTGCTCCAAATTGTTGAGGACTTGTTCGAAAAATTTGGTAAGGAACTCTTCATAACTTGAATATACCTTGTTTAATAATCTAGCAATTGTTTTGTAATCTTTCGCAGACCGCGATGGGGACGAAGAGCTAACCGAGGACGAATTCTCAGATCTACCTGCCGAGGGGATGGGACTGGATCTAAGGGAGGACAAGCACGAGGCTATGGGCGGCAGCGAAGATAGGCGACAGGAGTTCAGACACCTGATCGACAAGAACAAAAATGGCAAGGCTGACAGGACCGAACTCTTGGTAAGAAGAACAAAGTTTGATGCTTGCTCTAATCTCTTCGAGGAATTATTAAAAGATAAGAACTGAAAGAAGCTCGTTTCGTTTCCAGATGTACATAGATCCAAGAAATCCAAGACACGCTATTCAGGAGGCTCAGCACCTGATAAGCCTGTCCGATACGAACCTAGATGGGAAGCTGAATCTTCCCGAGATTCTCAGCAAGATGGAACTGTTCCTAGGCAGCAAAATGGTGGACACAGAAGGCAGTTTCCACGATGAGTTTTAGCAACGTAGCTGCTGCTGCCAAGAGGATTATTCTGGGAAATAACTGAATATAGAAAAGTCTGAGAACGAAAATTTCTACGAAACCTTTTGTATCGCTACTCAAACCAGACAATATTCATTAGCAATAGTTAGTGACGTGATAGACGATCGATCTCTATTGAGATTAGTATTAAAAAGAACAAAAAGATACGCTCGTCTCCTAGAGAACATCTTGCGAACGCTGTGCAGGTGGAAAGAAACTTATACGGAACCAGTATCTTTTCTACTTTTTCTATTCTAGCACGGACTCTATTTTTCTGCGACATGCCTGGTTTTGCATTTTGGAGAACACTTTTCACCGTTAGACTCGTCGACTTGATTGTACGTAAGGAATTGGGCAAGTTTTTTATGGTGCATGTGAAGACAAGTTTCATCGAACGTTAACATGTACATACATACGACACAGTCGTAACGAATGTCACAGTATTTCATATCGATTAACATTGATTCTAGTTCTTAACGGTTGAAACAGGATTTTGCTGGACGATTACACTATTTTTCCGAGGGCGAAGTGTTCGCTTGGACACTTCAAGGGCTTTTATAACGTATCTGTGATAGTCTTCGTGACGTAGAGTATTATTTCTCTGCCTGCTGTGGGTAGGATGGAGCTAAAGTTGTTAACAAACGAATAAACTGTTCGTTTTTCTGCAACAATTAATTAACTGAAGTGAACGACTTAAGTTTCAGCAACAAGAGGAAGTACACCTCGTATCATATCTTCGTATTTCAGGGGCTGTAGAGTGAACTTAATTCGTAGATTATTGTATATGATACAAATATTTATTTATGGAGTGCGTGTATCGATATATGTATATGTTCGAGTTACAGCTAAGTTCTACAGGTGCATAAATGTATTTTTTTAAAGTAGTGATTTCAATCACTTCAGTTGAATAAAGTTTATATCGTCGTTTGATTTAACTAGACAAATATGAATGTTTATTTTAGTGATACGTGAAATCTCGAGGGTAACTAGAAATTGTACTAATTTTGTAAAAATCAAGACCGAAGATGTAAATTTCTCATGTCCGACTATTTTATAAAATAATTTTGTGTTTTATTTTTTCAAGGGGAAAGGGTATAGTAAACGTATATACTTAAATCCGCCCATTTATTAAATCCGTGTGAATAGTGCAGGATAAATTTGTTGTATTGTCAATTCAATGTCCACTCAAAGCTGACGAATTTTATTAACAATGATAACAATAAGATTTCGTTCAGGTAGACGTTCTTACACATTTTTTTATAAGCGTTGGTGCATTCTTTGAATCTGTAAAAAATGAGATTCCTTTCAAAAGATATTTATATGCTAGCTGTGACACATTTTTGTACAGTTCACCGACGCAATAAAAATCTTTTGTGAGTATAACCGATTACATTCTCTTTCAGAGCATTTGACATAATTATTAATAAGAAAAATCGTGTCAATCTTTATTGGCCGAAAATATTAATTGTAAGTTAGTAACAGTGCGATTGTGATCGATGGTAGTTAACGTAACAGTTGAAGGGTTGATTTTTAAGACGCAATCTTCGTCACGATAATTTATTTGCATCTTAAAAAAACGCTCAGCTACAAAGTCACTTAAGCAACGACGCGTCCGCTAATTGGCTAGTCTTAATACTAATTATTTCAATTAAATTCGATACCCTAAAGCCAGTCCAAAATTCACAAAAGCAAATTTTTATCGTTCTCCAAATGAGAAGAAACACATTTTCTCCACAAGCAAGTCATTTTGCCGTTTACATTAACGGATGTTTGATAAACTTACGAACGTCGAAGTTCGCGAAGTAATTTCGAGAAACAGCAGAGACTGCGATTCTTGCATAATAAAACTCGTTATAAAGTACGGAATGTAATTTTCTCAGAAGTTTCATTATTTCGAGAGGGATAAACAGCGGATTTTATGCATTTATGAGAAAAATCCGGGTAGGTGTAATTTAAAACAGTGAAAAGACTCCAATCCGCATTTTAAGGGTTAAGAAAGAAAACAAATTTCTACTTCACTTGATACGATTCAGGTGAAAAATGTTGATTTTGCATAAAGATCCGCTGTTTGAGTTACTGTTAACATTCAGGCTTCGATGAAAGACCGAAAGATTTTTGTTTTCGGTCTGGGCAATATGATCGGGAACCGACGAGATTGGGATTCCCGTGGAAAAGTAATTCGGGTGGGCTTGCAATCGATCACTTGCTTGCCTGCGGCGAGAAATTCCAGGTACTTCGGGTAAATTCCGCAACGTTACCGTGTACGTGCCATCGCAGCGCTTCTGAATTAAAGCTTCGATTCACATTGAAATACGCGGAGGCAGCCCATTCATCGGGTGTTTGAGTGGATCGCGGACAATGTGCTCGCAAATCGACGCTGAGACCAATGCTATTCCATCGAAAAGACTCGTTCCCACTTTCCTTCCCACCATCTCACTGCCTGCGGCTTCCTGCAATTTTCCCTGCAAATTTTTCTTCGATTCTAACACTTTCACCAGTGGTTTTGACTTAAGGGATGTGATTGTATCCCTCTCCTTACAATTCCCACCATTTACTACAACAGTTTCAACAAATATATTCCTATTCTTCTGTGCAAATTATTCAAGAAAAGAAAAAATTGATTCAACGTGGAAATATGTTTTGTTCACCACTTTCGCCAAAACAACCCCTGCAATTTTTGTCCAGAAATAAATTTCAAGGCGGAATGGTTAAAAGGCGCTTTAACGTAAGCTCTTTAGCTCACAATCAGTGCAAGATGAAGAAATGTTTATTCCCAGCTTTCTAAAAGCTTCGTATTTTTTTGTTGTAGCGAAGGGATGGAATTTGCAAGCCGGGAGCGCCGTCGGAATGTTTTGATCTTTCGCGAGCCGTTGCGCTGAGGAATCTTCGCCTGGATATTTTTTGCCGTGGGAAAGTTTGCAGATACCCTCTTGCTGTTACAGTTCTTCGAAACTTTCATTGCAAAGTGGAGACTCGTGTTCCAGGAACCGGCGCACAGTGAGGTAAAGTGATGAATTTTGTGTAAGAATCAAGGTACTTTCAAGAACGAATTTTTATTTTTGCTCAGCTTGGGACAATCTTGATTTTGGGCGAAACTGTGTCGGTGTCCCTGAAGAGGTTGTCAAAATGTTTGGTTTTCGATAGGGGCTGCCTCCGGTCGTGGTTGCCCATTATAAATTGTGTTTTACGTCTTACAGTAGTCTCGCAAGCACTGATTACAGAGATTGGAAGCGTATGAACAGCAATTGCACACATCCATTGAATACCTTATACAAACAGGTTTGCACTTAAAAAATTGGCAAGGTGGGGAAGTTCGTATCGTTCCACGAGTCCGCACGGTTTCTGGTTGGACGAAACGTGTTACTCTACGGACTAATTGACTCGATAAGTGGTTTCGAACCACTTAGAACCTGTTCTGCCATCAAAAGTTGACCTTGAACAAAAGCTCCAATCGTTTCGTCCTTGATTTGTGCTTCATTCCTGTTCTGTTCCTCTTACCAGAGGTTCGTTACTCGATTCTTTAACAATTCCTCTTCCGTGGCGCTCGAACCATCGCGGACTACTTCGAACCACTTCAAACCACGGCAAATGGCCTTCAAGGTCCGCGTATTCACTACTAGCTTAGTATCTCGACACTAAGAAAACACTTAGAAAATTTGTGAGTTGGAAATTCCGAGAAGCCCGCACTCCTCAAGCAAAATTCACTTGGCGAGAGAATTTCGAGAAAACCCCTTCTGTTCGAATGTCTCGAACCACTTCAAACTAGCTTAGATAATTAGTTAAACAAGATGATAACGTAAATACAATTATATGTATACGTAAACCTCTCTCGCCATTAAATTTCATTTGGCAGTGCAAGCCCCGTCGAACTGGTCTACAACGATAAAAAAATCTTTGGCTGTCATTTGTTAATTAAAAAATCGTTCGGACAGCGCGTCAGACTTAGTACCAGTTGCTCGAGAAGGATCTAGCACATTGAGTTCCATTTGATCGAGCGTTGGCTTCGGTTTCTCTAGAAATCCTTCCTGTTCGATGATGCTACTGTCCAGAGGTCCTCGATGATTAGGTTCTAGCGCTCTCAGCCCACAGGTAGTTGAGTCAGCAGGTGATCAGGCCTCGGACAGTGGACCTGGTGCTGGGATCCTCCTGCTGAAGTCCTCCAGACGATCCTCTTTTCCTCTTCGACGATAACCTTAGGCCAGATGTCCTCTGGGGGGTGCTGGGGTGTGGAGATGCTACGTCAGACTGCTGTTCTGAAACCGCAAATTCAAACTGACACCAACGAGCTGTCGCACCTCAAGTTACATAGAAAGCGATTTTCTTGTACAAAGAATTGTTTTTTTGCAACAACGGACAGGTCTTCGTTCGAAAGCACCAGGCAACTGATGTTGCAGGAGGTGAAAAGCGATTCTTGAAGTAAAGGCTGAAGTCTGTTGGCCTCTGGAGGGCAATAGATCAACGATTAGAAGATAACAGGCGTGTGTTGTTGTTGTTGTTGCAGATAGAACAGATTCGGGGACACCGAAAGCGAGAGGATTGTTATTGGTTGTTCTTGCAACGACAACTACAGGTTCTGTACGGGTCATTCCATGCCAAATCGATCACTTTTTGCAGGCACCATCGTCGATTTTGTCCTAAATGAAATATGTTGTAGTCCATGTGAAATTAGGGGGGGTTTAAGTCGTCATTTTGCCGGTTTCGAATTTTTTTAGAAATGGCAGGCCTTCAGTGTTCAATTTTTGCCGATTTCGGCGAAAACGGGCCTCACTTACGAATTTTTATCTCAGGAACTGTTTGTCCGATTGAGCTACAATTTTTTTAGATATATTCGGAAAGGATTGGTCTATTACAAAATAATTTGTTCAACCTTGACAATCAACTTTATAACGTCGAAAAATTTAAACAAATTCTTCTTTCACGTTTTTTTCGATGATGGGGCGCAGTGATTTCAATTTTGACAAAAATATGGTTACATTCCTTGAAGTTTCAAATATTGAAAACTTTGCTGGCCTGCCATTTCTAAGAAAATTCACATGGACTACAATATATTTCATTTAGAATAAAATCGACGATGGTGCCTGCGAAAAGTGATCGATTTGGCATGGAATGACCCGTACTTCAAATTCACCCTTTTGCGAATCATGTCCACCCACTAAGAATATTCAAAATTGATTATTTAAGGGTGAATTTGGAGTGCAAAAGCTATAGGACTACATATAAAAGAATCAGAGGGCTCTCAGAGGGAGTTCTCAATGGACTATCCAAGAAGTTTGGAAATAACGGAAACAAAATGTTTGAAATGTCAATTAAATTGATGTTGGACTGTGTTGAGAGTCCAGGGGTCACATGGAGGGGATAATCAAGCACCAACCGGGCGGAAGCGATGCAACAGCACATGCATGGCTCGCGCGTGTCCCGTGTGTATTACCTACTGGTATGATCTTGCGAGGAGAATCGACCGTCGATGCTGGCAATGATCTAAATGCGGATTGGCGAGCTTTCCTCGATCATTACTCACTCGGCAGGTCGGTCCGGCGGTGGAGTGTTCCCACCTCGACAGCACAGTCTTATCCAACCGCTGGGTCTCATCTCCTCCTCCTCCATCTCGATCACTGCGCGTGTCAACAATCATTACATTCTCTTATTCGTCCGTCGTCGGTCCCGCGTATCAATTCGCGTACTGCTCGACTGCTCTACGTATTCAGGAACGATTTCCCTCGAACAACGCATCTCTTTGCACAATTTCTTTCTCGGGAACCATATATCCGATCGAGATGAATCTTAGTCTACTTTAAACTAGAAGTTTCGGCGTATCATAGGAATTTTAATTTTCGAAATAATTAATTTTAAGATACTGAAAGCTGAGATTTTACATTTTCATTTTGGATATCTCGCCTTGAAGATCGTGGTCTACGAATTAGAACAAAAGATATACGTATAGTACTATGAAGTATTCGCTACAAAATAAAAATTACTGTTGTCGTGGTGAACGTTTCGCGGTCTCCAATTGTCAATATTAAAAAATTACAGAGCGATAATTGTGGCTCGAGGGATGCATTAAAATTGAGATGATAATTGACCGGATTCTCTGGGCTTTTTCAATAATTCGTGCTCATCGGGTTGTATGTGGGGCACGGGTTGACGATCGTCGAAGGAGCCGCAATCCCGGCCTCGCCTCGTCTCGTTTGCTGAAAAGTTGACGCGGTGCGGCGTCGAATTCGCTTTGATTCCTAAATTGCGTACAAAATCGATCCCACTCCACCGGCAAGGAATCCATCTCGGCCGACGATTTTCCAGACTTGATGAGCGGCTCCCGGTGCCTTTCATTAATTTGATTGAGTCCGCGCCGCGGCCCGGAACCGCGACGCGGCGCCGGTTACGCGACAACCCTTCGATATATAATATTTGACGACCTTGTTTTAAAAATAATTTGCCGCGATGAATTTCTAGCCAGGAGCCCGCGGGAGTGGTTCGCAGCAAATCATGAAGCAGATCGTGTTCCAAGACACCTGTTCACAAAACTCGAGATGATTTGATGCGCGTGATACGACTTGAAAAGGCAAAGATGGAACGCGCGGCATGATAAGGGCGGGAGCACGGCTCCTCAGACGTCGAAACCCTCTCTCGCGATGAGATATCGTATTACCCGCGCGATCCTTTGTTCCACCAACCGATCATTTTCCACCCTGTTTTTCCCTCTGATGGAATTATTGTTCTTGCTTTCATTCAATTCTGCCGGCGGTAGCCGGGGGAATGGAAACTGACGGGAAATTTTAGCTGAGGATGTTGGGGGAATTTTTCTGCAAGTTCCATGGACTCCAGGAGAATTTCTGAGAGTCCAATGGATAACAGGAAAATTGTCTGCAAGTCCGATGGACTCCAGGAGAATTTCTGAGAGTCCAATGGATAACAGGAAAATTGTCTGCAAGTTCGATGGACTCCAGGAGAATTTCTAAGAGTCCAATGGATAACAGGAAAATTGTCTGCAAGTCCGATGGACTCCAGGAGAATTTCTGAGAGTCCAATGGATAACAGGAAAATTGTCTGCAAGTTCGATGGACTCCAGGAGAATTTCTGAGAGTCCAATGGATAACAGGAAAATTGTCTGCAAGTTCGATGGACTCCAGGAGAATTTCTGAGAGTCCAATGGATAACAGGAAAATTGTCTGCAAGTTCGATGGACTCCAGGAGAATTTCTGAGAGTCCAATGGATAATCGGAAAATTGTCTGCAAGTTCGATGGACTCCAGGAGAATTTCTGAAAGTCGAATGGATAATAGGAAAATTGTCTGCAAGTTCCATGGACTCCAGGAGAATTTCTGAGAGTCCAATGGATAACAGGAAAATTGTCTGCAAGTTCGATGGACTCCAGGGAAGTTCCTACAAATCGAATGATTTCTCGGAGAATCAAATGAAATGTAAAGAAGTCGAATTGATTCATGGAGATTGCACGAAATCAGAATCGATGAAAGTCAATGTGTAAGCTAATGTGGTGCATAACATTAACAACAGCATTCATGTAATATTCACTACGGTTATAACCACAACGACTTCACGAGTCGTACTCTTTCCTACTTCGTTTACTCGCTACGCTGTGAACAGCGTGTCTTTCTCACTTCTTTAATCCCCTCATTATTCATAATTTCTTTTTCTCTTACACATTCTCGAGGTACAGTTCTCAAAGTATGTCCCTAATGGCTTTCCTCTTCGTAACAATTTAATTACAACAACAACAGACATCGTGGGATACTCCGCAGTTACCTCGTCACAATTTGCTTACAGACAAAGTCCCAAGGTTTGCTCGAATAATAGCCGGTATTTTTCTAACGGAACTTCGTTAACACCACTAATGGTGGTCACGTAATATTCGGTTATTTGCTGTGCGGGTAAAGTTCCACGGGTGAATTATCAGATACGCCCGGGAACAAAGACAAACTTGGCCTCGGCCGATACGGGCGAACAATTCCGGACACGGTTTAGGAGTTTCGTTGGCTATGCCACTGTCCAAGTTCAATCGAACTTCGAGATGTTTTCCGAGATACAATGAATCCATACAAATGAGGAGTCCAAAGAATCCCAGGAAAAATTACTGACTAATTAATCACTAAAAAAATTCTGAGACCCGAACGAGTGCTAGGAAATCTTCTGGGAGCCTAATGAAGCAAAGGAAAATATCAGACATCCATTGGACCCTAAGAAAAAATCAATGGGAGTCCAATGAGTCATGAAAAAATTTCTGGGAGTTTAAAGGATCCTAGAAAAAATGACTGGGAATTTATAGGATCCTAGGAAAAA
Source organism: Lasioglossum calceatum (assembly GCA_963966675.1). Classification (NCBI taxonomy): domain Eukaryota; kingdom Metazoa; phylum Arthropoda; class Insecta; order Hymenoptera; family Halictidae; genus Lasioglossum; species Lasioglossum calceatum. Next base: position 3,263,412 of record OZ016548.1, read on the forward strand.
TTACTGGGAGTTCAAAGGATCCCAAGAAAAAAAATCTGAGACCCGAAAGAGTGCTGGGAAAACTTCTGAGAGCCCACAGAGGTACAGGAAAAAAATTAACGGGTGTCCAATGGATTTCAGGAATATTTTCGGGTCTCCAAAGGATTCCAGGATACTTTCTCGGTCCAACAATTCGGCTGACACGATTCGAGAGTTTCGTTGACTACGTCACTGTGCGAGTTCGATCGAAGTTCGAGGTCACGAGAAGAATTCCCGCTAGAATTCTACCAGAACGCCGATGCGTTGTCTTTCCACGATTTAATTGCAATTAAACTGTATTACGTTTTAATGAGGGATTTCTCGGTTGCAAGTTCTCTAATGAGTTAATGCTCGCGGTCGAAGGTCGCGGAACAGTAGACTGGAATTATGGGCTGGAACAGTGCGAGTTTAATTCCACAAAGAATCATTGTTTACTTTTTCTTTTGAAGCCGGAACACTTTTTCGTGTTTCATTTTGCATGCATTATTGCGTCAGTGGGAATGTAGGAGTGTTTCGATTATTTTATTATTGGATAGAAAAGATTGTAAATTGTTGTTGCCACTAACCTGATGCAATTCGTTGGGGTTGGCAGCCACTGAAGGTTGACTGTCTCCTTGCTTGCAGGTCAGTGCCTCTCAGGGAAAGGTAAACAGAGATAGTCTTGTCCAGGGCCAGTCTCACCTGCATCGAGAACCACTGGTCAGTACACCTTCGCTCAACTTCATTAATTAACACTTTATTTCACCATTGTCTAAATTGGCGAAACAATATTTATTTTATTATACATTTTCAGTGGGCCTTTAGTGGTGAATTTTTATTAGAGCCCGTGACGAATTAAAAATGATTTGTAAACTGAGTGGTTAGACGAGAAATGATAGTGGGATAGTCGAAGTAGTAAAGATATCCACAATTGACAGCCAAATATTGAACAAATGGAATTGTTGCCAGCAGCAGATTGCACGCAGCGAAAATGCAAGGCTCGCTTAGGGTAAACATTTACAGAACACTTGGCACGAATATAACCGCGCCAGAGTTGCTGGAAAAACGAGGGGAGGGGGAGAAATTAGTAGGTTCCATGCTCTGTTCCAATTTATTCGTCGATTCGTTTGCATCGGGCCGCACCGTGTTGGTTGGGATGCGGTGTATTGGTTCGGCGCGAGTACTGATCATTTGAATCAGTGATTCTCAATTTTCACCTATCACTGGACCATCTTTACGTTGCTGAAAATTTGTGACTCCCTCTATGGGTTCCCCCGTTAAGTTATGTCACCATTTTTTAGGCATTTCCGATAGTGCAATTAAAAAATCTTTTAGACAAAGGTTTGTCAGTACTTGTCGAGCTACGTGTTCGCATATTCTTAAATCTAAAAAAATGCTTTTTACGTAAAAAAGTAAAGGTCACCTTGACTTTTTTAAATGGAACCACATGTTTTGGGCATCATAGGATTGTTGCCGACGTCGAGACGAATTCAACAGTGTATCACACTGTGACCTTGAGATGACCTCAAACTCGAAAATTTTGTGCAAACGTAACTTTAATGAAAAATTAAATTAAATTAAATTTTTTAGATTTTATTTAACTGATAAAATTGATTAACGACGCGACTCACTGCTACGTGGCATTAGTTGAGAACCCCTGACCAGCTCCCCATCTCTCCTCTATAATTCAAGTATTTACTAGTACAATTATTTTCTCAATTTCGGTATGATTTAATCTTTTATAAATTTTAATTTTGTTAGACGGTGTAAAATAATTGCCCACTTTCCTCCGTTCCAAAAAACGAGGGGCGAAAATAAAAGATGAACAAACATTGCTTGGGGATGAAAGATTAAAATGCAATTTTCTCTTGCGTCGAATGAACTTTGCGCAGTGTTTGCTGTTAACGTTTTCATCATGGCCTCGCGACTTCAATGCTCAAGGTATTCCCAAGAGTGTATTGTTTACACCAGCAATGTTTCCCATGCATAATACATGATCGACTCCGCTTAATCATTCCTGCTGGACGTAATCACAGCGAAGTATTAATGACTAAACGTGAAGGCGAAGCGAGGCAACATCAAGTGGCACACTAATTACAGAATTTTCAATTCTGCCCGGCTGTTTCAATCGTTCTGAATACATCCGAAGGCTGGCTGGAAAATTAATGAACATGTTGTCCCGCGTTTTACATTGATGCGCTCCCGTGAACTTTGCCGTTACATTTATGTAACTGTATGTAAAGTAATTTGTCAAATCATTTCGAAATATAAAATCATTTTCGGAAACGTCAGACCGTAATGAAATGGTTTTTCGAGCAGATCAAAATTGTGATTGCATATTACAAATTATTAAATACTTTTCGCTAGAAAGATACAGAAAAAGTTATGCAAAAATGTTCGACTAAAATAAAGTTGTTTTTGTGGGTACTTTTTACAGTATTCTTATAAATCTTTTCAGTTCTGTTATAACAATAGCGTTTCTATATAGCACAGAGCTATTATAATTAAAATAATGGTTGTAAAAGGCTCTTACCTCTCCATTCAGGAAACAATAGAGGGTCGCGATGAAGAGGCCCTGAAACGATTGCAGAAAATGAGTGGAGTAGGACCACAATGCGAATTTCTTCACGTTGTGCAATGGCGCCTCGATCATGAACAGCACATTGGTGATGCCAAGTAGGGGTAGAAGCACCACTGCTGCTCTTACAGCTTTCCTGAATTAGAAAGAAAACTATAATCCAGAGCAAACAGGAAAAATAAATGTTTATGTACTAAAATTCGATATATTCAAAATCATCCGCAGGTTGTACTAAAGGGTAACTGTGAAATTTCGTTTACTCAGCAAATTTATCCTATTTTCACTGAATTTGTTAATTAATCCCTCCGGTAATTTACGTACAGAACTTGCTCGATCTCGCTCGTGTGGCTCTGCCGCAGCTTCAGGACAAGCACCCTGACGATGTTCAGCAGGAAGAGGAAATTGAGCTGAAGAAGTGAAATGGAAAATTCTGAAAAATTGTATAGCCAACAATGTATCACAGGAAACGATTATTCTCCTCGTTCGGAATTGTATAAATTACAGCGATCAGCTTGCAACCAGTAAAAGTTAATCTTCAAATGTGATTATAACAAGTAGCAAAACAGATGTTTATTTCGAAAAACAAATGTAGCATGTGACAAATGGTTTTCCGGAATATTTCTGACGTCGAATTTTCTACACTGATGCAAACGGACGCTCGTGGAACCCGAGAGCCTTGGTTACCGTTACATCGAGGATATCATCGAGATTTCCTGCGATCGGGAAAGATTTCGAAGACTTTTCTCTCACCAATATCACTGCGAACCTAGGTCCCTCGAGGATCCAAAAGTAGGAAGACAAATTGTATCCGGACCAACATCTGGAAAACCTATCATTCGTCGTTCCCGTGAGAAACGTTACTGCAATCTCTCGCGATGTATATTCAATAACGCGTCGCGCGATGCCTGGGTCACCGGTGACCCTGCTACACCTTCCATTTAATACAATGTCATTCCCAGTGTGATACTGGGGACGCGGAGCCCATTAAAACGAGTACAATGAAGGTATAGCGTGGGTCACGAATGACCCACCCAATTTGTACGACGTCTGAGAAAATTTTAACACGATATGGAGGAAGAAGATGAGACTCACTTCGACTTTGGATGATAATAGAAGGCTGTGATGACTGCCCAGATGAGCGTCATCACGACCGGACATCCCCAGCCGACGAATCGGTACATCCGGTAGTAGGACGTCTCTTGGAACACCGTCACTGCGACACAAACAGAATTGGCGAAACAAAAAACGTAGGAGAAGAACGGGGATGAGAACGAAGACGCCTAACAATGACGGACATCTTTAATTCTAGCCAGAAACGGGTCGGGGATCCAGGAATTTTTAATCAAACCGGGAACCTCCTCTGTACACTCCGACGGAAAAACTGGGTGTGTGCACGGAGCCGAGAAATGTTTAATTTTCGCATAGTTAAACGGACCCCGAACGTGCCTCCCGCTGTTGGAAAACCCGGCGTGGTTATAGCGATTTTACCCTCCAACTTTTTGCCTCCCTTTTTCACCAAATATTAGGCCAAACCAGCACGGTAAGTATTAGCCTCGTTCTTTCTTTTTTGAAAAATTATGAATAAATGGACAAATCGTTTAGAAGGTGACAGAAATTTTTTCCGTGAATGCATTGAATTACGTATCGCATATTTCTCAAGAAATGTAGTCCAGTTTTAACGAACAGAGAAATTTAATAAATTTAATGTAGTATTTTAGTGGACGCATGAATTTGATCATGCACACAACATTTTTGTTTGGATTCGTGAACAGATTAGTAAGATAATATCCGGGACCAAAAATAACAGTTATTCGAAAATTTTCTACGATAAAAATCATTGATAAAAAGTTGATTGTTAAGATAATGTGCACAAAATATAATGAAAAAATATTCGAAGAACGAAATGATTACAAAATATCGATTTTTATACTTTCTGGTAACAAACAACAGTTATTAGTGTTCGAAATATTAGATCCTTCTCGGCAACTGTTGTCCATGAAGAAAAACTGTTTCGATCGCTCAAAGCAGTTATCGATGAGAGAAGTTCATTATTTCATAACAGTTATCGATGGGAGAAGTTCATTTCGATCGCTCATAACAGTTTTCGGTGATCGAATTTCTTTTCACTCGTTCATAATAATTATTGATGAGAAAATTCATTTTGGTTGCTTACTTAATTATCGCGTTGTTAATTAATTCATTGAGAAGGTTTTGTACCACAAGACGAATCAACAGACCATGAGAACAACACAAAATTGTTTGCCACATTAAATTTTGATTGTAGCAATTAATTTTACGTAATAGAAAATTTATGAAATGAACTTCTCTCATCGAATAACTGTTATGAGCGACCGAAATAAATTTCTCTGATTGATAACTGTTATAAGTAGACAGCGGATCTTTATGCAAAATAAAAATTTTCTACCAGAATTGCAACATCCTGGAGGGAGATAGAAATGTATTTTTTCTTTTAATATGTTTAGTAGATGGAAAGTAATAGAACATTATATTTAAATTCTTCTAATTTATTTGCTGTTTTAAATTACTCGTATGCATTTTATAAATGCATAAAATCCGCTAGTTGTAAGTGATCGAAATGAATTTCTCTCAACGATAACATTTACCAACAAAAAAGAGACAAAAATTTTCGATTAATTATAATCCTTATTTGTAATACTCATAATGAAATACTTGTTATTCCATGACTTTTTTTCTTTTTGGTTATAACATTTATGGTCCCCGGATAATATGGTTCACTAGCATGATCAATATTCATACAGCCGAGACCCCCTTCCGCTGACATCGTTTGTGTGCGTATAATAGTGTTCTGGCGTTCATGTAGGTCAGAAATAACAACATTAGGTCAGTTAATTAACTACTAGTTCATAGAGATGCAAATTACGCTGTTTATTCTGAACATTTTTCGTTTAATATATTTCGATGAACAGGTGCCAGCAATATATCATTTACTTTTTATGATGCAGAGAACAAATTAATTTTTCTCGTCCCTTAGCGTAATGTAGTAACTCACCAGTGACCATGTTGTGGAGGAACAGGCCTTCTATGAACATCCACATGAACATCGCGGTTTTCGCGTACTCGAGAAGAGCGTAGCTGGCCTCGCAAAGGACAGGCTGGAAAGGAAAGAAAGTTTTTTCGAGTGGTCTTCTTCTTTGCGGAAGATCTTCAAGTCTGCTATAATATAGGCCAGCATCCCCTAATTTAAGAGTCTATACGCAGTGAACCGAAAGATCCCCAAGTTACAGGCAATTTCACTAAAATATTCACCGACCCTTCGACTCAATGACATAGTAGGAAGCGAATTTTAAAACTTGGGGAGATATAAAAAGGACCTCCACAAAATGTGTTCATAACTTCGCGGGAGAAAATTCTATCGAGTTCAAATTTTCTGGGTAAACGGTTTTAACCATTCTGCTAACAAAGTAAAAAAATAAAAAAATCCTGCCAAGCGGTTGTCCGAAAAAATATTTTTAAATGTCCCCAGTTCCTGATTCGAAATCGTAATTCCTATTAAGAGCTGATTAGTCGGAAGTACTCACGGTGTTTCCTATTCCTCTCTGGATGCCATAGGTCTTCCTCCTCAGTATTTCAATGTCTATGTACACGGTTAATCTTATTAGAACCTGCACCACCATGGCGACAAACAGATTCTTGTGTATCCTGGTTCTAGTGTTCCTTAGTGACCTGTATTAAAGGAGACAATTCCATTTTTTCTTCAGACTGAATTAATTAAATTCTTAATGGACCCTCCCCGTTGGTGGAATACGATTTTTTTTTCTATCTAGCTTGCTTGAAATAATTCAGCTACAAACGAATGGAAATAAGTTATATGTTCTGTGTACCAACGAAGGCGACTTTATGTACTCCGAGATCTTTGACGCCATCAGTGCGTTCATTCCATTACTGTTGTGTCTTGGGACGGGATTAACCTAGTTTCATGGCGCCGGAGGAGAACTTCATTTTTCCCAGGTAGATCATTTCCATTCGTAACACCGTGTTTCTCTTTTACAAGATATCAAAAGATCTTACTCGATTTTCCAGAAAGACAGGACTCCGCTATTGATTAGCTCGTGACGTATTTATAAGTCAGTGAATACGTGACGTCACACATTAACCACACGTTTATATTTATATTATAAAAATACATTATATATTTATTATAAAAATTTATTTTTTAAGTGGCTCAAGTTAAGCAAATAAACCGTCCATAATCCAGCCACAGTGAGCGCAGAAGCTGGGCCAAATATCTCGGATAAAATAGAGTACAAGTTTACAGAACGATAATAGAACACTTAAAGAATATTTCCCAAGCTTCCTGGCCACGTGGCAAATAGAAGAATGAAATCGCACTTTTCAAAAAGCTCACCTAAACCGACAAAAGATGGCAAGAGAGGCAAGTAGAGCAACCAGAGAGACACTCAGTCCGACGAACTCCAAGATCCGCGTCTTCTCGGCAATGTCCACTTTCATCTGTAAGAATAGTATTCGGCAAGGTATCAGTGTAAATAGTTCTTGGCAATACCGTCTCGTTGGCGAAATATCGATACCGATTGGGGAACGGTACTATTTGTCAGATGTAACGCGACGCTCCGGTGAAAGAGACGTTAGCTCGATGATTTATGGCCGCACGGGGATATGAGGAATCGTGACATATTGCCCGGAAGTTACATCTTCATCTGGAGTGGCTTCGGAAAAATTCATGAGCGACTTGATAAATTGCGCGTCGCTCCTATCGTCCTTGCACAATTTTCAATTGAACTCGATAGAAGCAGATCAAGCGAAAAATTCATCATTTTTAGAAAATTGTCATTAATCATAACGAGTTATGAAGACGTTAACAAAGTCTAACAAAATGAAATACATAAAAGTTGATTCGTTTCTAATCAATATCTAAACCTACAGAGCTGTAAACGTAGTCTGTACCGTTAATATTGGGTTGTAAAGAAAGAAATGCAACAAATCCTTTGTTTTAATTGCAATTTTATAAATAATTTAATAAAAATTTGAATAAAATTATATATCAAAAGCATAATTAAATAGAACGTAAAACAACCTTCAAAATGACATACAACTTGTTAGATTCAGGTAAATATTTATTGGTATAAAATTTCAATTAAAACAATTAATTCTCTACACCAAATAATATCATTATATGGTATTAACAATAAACACAAACTCTGTTCGAACAGTTCTGTTCTCTCTGTTCGTAAGAAAAACTGTTCGAGGAAACGCACTCCAAGGGTATCAAAACGGAGACTTTGCTCTTCAAAATGCGTGAATGTAGAGCAGCGTGCGTTCTTTTCCCAGGAGGAGGCAAAAGTCTAGAAATCGTGCGTTTGTATTCAAAAGCAGCGAGCTCTCCGCTTAACCTGGCGCTCAATATTCTCCACAGGTTCGCATAATGAGCCGCGCGATGCACATTGCAGTTTATCCCGTTAAGTTCCCCGATCGCAGGACAAAAGGGGGAATCCCCTTTTTTTCGCAGTATAAGCGGGGGTGGGATGGAAGGGAAGGGGAGATGCCTAATCGATTGCCTTCGCAAGTTAATTTCTTCCAATTTCTAAGCGGGGAATCGATTTGGCCCACTTCCGTGGTACTTGAAACTTTAACAGCATAATTGTATAGTAGACGCTCGCCTCTGTGATCTGTGTTCGACCTCTTTTCCCATCCACGTGCCCGTAGAAACGCATACAGTGACTCCCACTAATATTCGGACACTCTTAAAAACACCATAACTTTTTTAATATCGGAATATACAACTTGAAATTTTTGGAGAAGTAGAACAATCGATTTGCTGCACAACGTGATAAAAATACTAAAAAGTTGTATTTTTCAACTTTTTTATGTGGGCTTATTGGAAAATTTAGAAGACACGTTTCGCAGATCTGTATCAATTAAACATATATAATAGTAGTGAGCTACAAACGTTTAAAGATGGTAAAAGTTGCAGTTTTTCACGATTTTCGGCCTCCAACTGCAGTAATTCTAAGGATTCTTACATCTTTCAATGCCTGTCGTTTTTTTTCCCGCATCAACCGATTTCTATGAAACTTTCACAGTGCATATAATTGACACAGATCTGCAAAACGTATTTTTCAAAATTTCAATATAGGCCCGCATAAAAAAGTTGTAAAATGCAACTTTTAGCAATTTCTCTACAATTCCGACCAAATGCAATTTTTGAAAAAATTTCTTTTCACATCCTCTAGTAAACTAATTGCTCTAGCTTCGAAAAAATGTTCAAATCGCATAGTCCAATATTAAAAAAGTTATGATGTTTTAAAGAGTGTCCGAATATTAGTGGGAGTCACTGTACATCGACGCCTGTAGCCGACTGTTGACAGTGATAACTAGACTGCGGATGTCTATGAAATTTTCAATTTTTGTAGACAAATTTTAAGAAGGTGATCCCAAATAGAATTCTATTTTCATTGGTAACAGCATTTCTAGATCCAAAATTAAAAATCGTACTAAATTCTGTTGAATTTAATACTCCAGCATTTGTTGAACAATTTATAAGCCATGAATGCATAAAGATCCGCGGTCTAGTGATAACGGTCCCTGCTTCTTGGAAATTCTTTGCCATAAACCGCGAGTATTGGCAGCGCGAAAACATTAATTGATACTTCTCGAAAATTGGGTTTACCTTGCCGCGACGTGATCTATAAACTGATCGCCGGATGGCTAACTTTGTAATCAATTATGGAAGTCGATCGGGTCCGCTGCTGGTTACGTAGATTGTGTAGTATCTACGTAACGGCGGTGGTCGCCATACTCCATCAATACCGCTCACGCGCTAAATGGCTTGGGTAGCTTCTTTGGTGTTTACTTTGTTTTTATAGACTTCGAACACCTCGCCGGGTCCCGAGGCGCATTTCCAGGTACGTAGTTTGTGTACCTTGCATATATTTTAGCTAAAAACATGTTTTGAAGCTCTTTGGTGGCCCCTAAAGTGCTGTGGTAAACCCTAAAGCTCTGTAATATCTGGAAGAACGCCGCATGTCATTAAAGTTTTAATCACTAATGCTTTGACATAGAACATCGGTTAAATTGCATTATTCTTTTTAGCCTTCCGAATTTATTTGTATGACTTTTTTCTGGTAAGGACGTAAATCCTATACAGGGTGTCCCAAAATTCCTTCAACAGCCGAAAATGGGAGGTTCCCGAGATCATTTGAAGCAACATTTTCCTTTGCAAAAAGGTTATCCGCGACTTTGTTTAGGAGTTAGTAACGAAAAATACGGACCAATCAGAGCGCGACCTAGACGCGAGTTGGCACAGTCGGCCAATAGACAGTTGGCGCGCCGGGCCGACAGTGCCAACTCGCGTCTAGGTCGCGCTCTGATTGGTCCGTATTTTTCGTAACTAACTCCTAAACAAAGTCGCGGATAACATTTTTGCAAAGGAAAATGTTGCTTCAAATGACGCCAGGAACCTCCCATTTTCGGCTGTTGAAGGAATTTTGGGACACCCTGTATTATAAAGTTCAATTAATGCATAAAATCAAATTTTTTGTCATTGTGACACGTGGCGTTTCTCCTGGCAACCACAGATATTCTCCAAAGCTTTGCGATAGGTTCTAAACCATTTTCTCGGGTCTTAAAGCGTTCTCCAGGATCTAGAACTTTTTTTCAGGTCCTGAAGGTTCTCGGACATGTCCAAAAAATGTCCCCCGAAGCTCTTTAATGGGTCTGTTGGTGGACTCGATAGATTAGCCGCGACCCGCTTGCCGGTTAAGATGCCCCGCAGAAATTGAAAGCTCATCTAAGTTCCTGATGGTAGAGCTAGTGGGAAGGAAGGTTGGGGAGTTCTAATCGACAGATACTCACGTTGCCCTCGATGGTATTCGTGTAAACTTTCCCGTGTAACCGCAGCATTTCCGGTGTCAGGCAGGTCGTGTAGTTCGCCCATCCGTGCGACGAGTCCTCGGCGCTGGTTCCGTTCTGACCCTCCCAGCGGCCGTTGTAACCACACTTCTTCTCCACGGATTCTGTGCAAACAACCAGCATGTTCAGCCCTCTCTCTCTCAATCTCTCTCTCTCTCTCTCTCTGTTGAACGTGTACCATGCAGAACGGGTTAGGCTCACGAGGCTGGATCGATCTACTTCGGGACTCGCTGGAACACCTCGCAAGACATACCTAACTGCCGGCTATGAATTTCGAGAACCCGCCGAGGAATAACAGAATGACTATACTAACTAAGCGCGAAATTATACCAGTGTACTCGGCGCTGTGACGGATTTGACCAGACTCTGTTTCGCAGTTATGATTCATGCGATTGTTAAAGTAAAAATGGTCTCCGTCGATTATACAGGGTGGGGCAATAACTATTAGCACCTCAGATATCTTCGAAACTACAAGTTCCACAGAAATATTTGCTGATATAAAATTGCACAGTACGAAGGGGGCCATCCGGTGGCGATAATAGTTTTTTTGCAGGTGGAGGTACTTCGGACATTTGAAGGTCACTTTCATTTTTTTAAATGGAAAGAGGTATTTTTTAATACATCAATCGATGCAGCTGGACATTCGTTATAAAAAAGTACTAACCTATGTATGTCGAAAAGTTAGTAGTTCAGGAGATATTTCAATTTAAATAATGCTAAAACACCATCACTATCATACTAAGACGTTAGCGTTTACTTACTAGTGTAACGTCTTATTGTTAGTACGACAGTAATGGTGTTTTAGCATTATTTAAATTGAAATATCTCCTGAACTACTAACTTTTCGACATACATAGGTTAGTACTTTTTTATAACGAATGTCCAGCTGCATCGATTGATGTATTAAAAAATACCTCTTTCCAATTAAAAAAATGAAGGTGACCTTCAAATGTCCGAAGTACCTCCACCTGCAAAAAAACTATTATCTCCACTGGATGGCCCCCTTCGTACTGTGCAATTTTATATCAGCAAATATTTCTGTGGAACTTGTAGTTTCGAAGATGTCTAAGGTGCTAATAGTTATTGCCTCACCCTGTATATGCACAATAAGAAATTACGATGACAGCGTTGCATAACAAAAATGAAAGGACCGTGCAAAAATTGTATACGATCTGGATGAAGTAATACTTTGAATAATAACGATAAATACTTTGAATTAAAATTCTAGGAAATCTCTCTCTCACTCGATGATTCAGGCCGACAGGCACGGACACGGAGGACACCGTTGATTACCATAAAATCGATTAACACAGTAAACAGGGATTAATGAATTCAATTCGAGATTTCCGTTCTACATTATCTTTATGTAAATCGCTGTTTGGTTTGCCCGTGGGTGCCGGTTTTTCGTGACCGAATCGCGAAATTCTCCGAGTAAAAATTTCTCCCCCGAACCCGCCGGAACTCGTTCCCTCGGGAACCATTCCAGCGATTACTGTTTGCGCAAGACAATCGCGCGAATTAACGCGAACTCTTCCGGAAAAAGCCTCTCGTTCACCTTACAAATAGAAAATTGACCGAATGGAATAAATTCATCGGCCGCCCATGCAAAGTGATACCAAATGGTAAAACGGTTCATATTCAAATTGTTGTATCTTCGTGAAAAGAAATCGTAGGGCATCGTACATAGGCGCATTTTACAGGGCAAGGTTTTCACTTTCGTTCCCTTAAATTGTCCTTTTTGTGGAAAAACTTTCGTACCGGAAAGCTAGCGGATAACTAACTATGACTTTTTCCCCGCCGTTGCTAATGGCTCACTTTCCGTGTAAAGTGCTACAAAACCGCAACAAAAAATCACAGCTCAAGTTTCTTGAGCTTGACCCGAAGCGGAGAGTCCACTTTCTAAATCCGCGGTGGTTTGAATCTCCAAAAAAATTCTTTCGCTTCCCCAGAGACATTTGAGATTGGAAAATCTTCGAAAATTCGCGCGTTCGCTTTTCCATCGATTTCACGACGTGAAAGCAATCCGAAAAGAAAACAACGTAAGCACGTTGAAAGCACAGACTGTAAGCTTGAAAATGAGACAACGCACGGCGTAATTCGATTTTTTTCACGGAGTTACAACCAGAGTTGGGCAAAAAGTTTATTTAAATAAAAATTTTTGCCCAACTTTGGTTACAACAGCGGGTGGATTGAACAGAAAGTTAGTACAAGAAAGTAGTAACTACTAAACAAATGATTACTACAAAATTGTTATGTCCTTTATGATTCAGTTGAATGAATCGCAAATAAAATTTTTTACAGCTGGTAAGTTAAAATGGAGACGCAACGAATTTTTCGTTCAGCTCTTTTGTCATTTCATTGGATATATTAATTTATACGGTTTGCTTCTGTGTTGGGGATGGTTCTATTGTTAATCTTGTTTGATTTCCGAGTGGCAAAACTGAATGGCGGCCGAGAGATTTTTTGATGAATATTTCAGCCCGCTAATTACAACCGGCCAGTCGAAAAGATCAGATCAATAGTCGCGCTTTGTCATGGCCGGCTTTGTGGCAGGCTCGCAGCGTGAAAAAGGGAAGCCAGCACGCCGCCAGTCTGAATCCGCGCGGTCTTTAAGAAAGGCTTTAAAGAAGTTGGCCAGATACGCTTCTCTTTGAGACCAGCTCCCTCTTCTTCTTACAAGGAATATTCATGGGTCCTCTTTATTGCAGCTCAACGATAACACTGCTCTCCTCGGAAATGAAATTCTTTCGGAGCTCGCCTCGGAATATGCATTGTTTCGTCCATCCGATACTCGCTGCCAAAAATAGGCAGACACTCGAAGCAGTTCCATCTTCGCAAATAGGAGTGGGATGAAAGCGCAGAACTTAAGTTGTACTAGAGCCAAGTTGTATCCAGCTCGAGTCGTTATTGATTCAAGTTGTACTTCGCTCATGTCGCACTTGATCTAAGTTGTACTTTGCTCATGTCGTACTTGATTCAAGTTGTACTTCGCTCATGTCGCACTTGATCTAAGTTGTACTTTGCTCATGTCGTACTTGATTCAAGTTGTACTTTGCTCATGTCGTACTTGATCCAAGTTGTACCTAGCTCGAGTCGTAATTGATTCAAGTTGTACTTCGCTCATGTCGCACTTGATCTAAGTTGTACTTTGCTCATGTCGTACTTGATTCAAGTTGTACTTTGCTCATGTCGTACTTGATCCAAGTTGTATCTAGCTCGAGTCGTAATTGATTCAAGTTGTACTTCGCTCATGTCGTACTTGATCCAAGTTGTACTTTGGCCATGTCGTACTTGATCCAAGTTGTACCTAGCTCGAGTCGTAATTGATTCAAGTTGTACTTCGCTCATGTCGTACTTGATCCAAGTTGTACTTTGGCCATGTCATACTGATACAAGTTGTACCTAGCTCGAGTCGTACTTGATCCAAGTTGTACCTAGCTCGAGTCGTAATTGATCCAAGTTGTACCTAGCTCGAGTCGTACTTGATCCAAGTTGTACCTAGCTCGAGTCGTAATTGATCCAAGTTGTACTTTGGCCATGTCGTATTTTATTGAAGTTGTACTTCGCTCGAGTCGTACTTGATTCAAGTTATATTAGATTGTCCCAAAAGTTTCTTTCGGAATGTGTTCTTTTAATGTTTAGTACACCCTAACTTTAGGGACAACCTAATATATATTTAGCAATCTTAGAGGAACACATTCCCAAAGAAACTTCTTTGGGACAACCTAATATTTCACTCATGTACTTCATCCTAGGTGTACATCACTCAAGTCGTGCTTGACTCGAGCCACTTCGATTGAGTTAACATTTGGTCAAGATTCAGTGAGATGAATCGATAGAATAAAATTCCAGATTGAGTGGATTACGTGTAAATTCTACGAGACTGATACAAACCAGTGTTAGACTGAAGCGATAACAACGCAGTATCGAGCTTGCTATTTAGTTTCTCTGTTAGTGAACATTGACTCACTGTCTATAAAAGCTTGCGCGCAGTAAATTTCTTAGACCATGTTCCCATTGATTTACGAAGCTTTCAGAGAGATTTCCTTTCATTCCCCTTATTGAATCACTGTCAAACCAGTCTCTTCGTGGTCTCTCGAATCCTCTGTTGTCTCCTTCGCTGCTCCATGTCCTTGCCCTTCCCTTTCTTTCAGCGTTCCCGATTCGGATGGGGAGTGGGGGGCACCCACGCCCGATTAAAGCACGATGCGAACAACGCGACAGATCTATAACACTCGGGGAAGTTCTACATCCTTGAATGGCCCTGGAGAGTCTCTCAACTTCCTTGGCAACCGAAGAGGCACGTATCTCCGTTCAAAGAAATATATCCACCGCGAAAATAAAATTACGGACTCCTCGTCACTCGATAGACTCGATGCGAATACCAATTCAAATAATCGTTAACACTGCGATCATCAACTGGGTTAAAATTACCCGAAATATTTACTTCAGTCTTCTGCACCGCAACGTCTTTTATTCGCGAATTCATTTACCGTGGCATTCTGGAGAGTTTTAACAGATGAAATTTTGTAGAATGACTTTTCCAATGTTAATAGAATGGTGGTCGTCCCATTTTTAAATTAAATTCGAAAAAAAACGAACGGTTTTTGCAAGATTTTCTCACACCGCACGATGTAGTATTACGGGTACTGAAACGATGCTGGGAAAATGAAGATGCGTTTTTCCCGGCACGAACGCCACGCTTTTCGTTCGGAGTGCAATAAGAGGGCAACAAAAAATGGTGCAAAGAATTTTATGCGCTCATTGCAAAGCCGAGACTTTAATAACTAAATCCATGGTGGTTCGAATGCGGACAAGACATTCCTTTGAATTCTGTGGAGAGGTTTGAATCTAAATGATTTTGAATGGGGTAATAGCTGTTATACCAAGAGAAATTCCGTACTTGCTGTGTGAAAATAATTTCTTTACATCAATTCTTGAAATTTAGAAATAATCGTAACTGAACTATATGTTGGCTGGCACTACACTGAAGCCATGTGAACGTTAAGACTGAACCACGCAATACAGAGGCACGACGTGTATTAGTTAGACGCTTGTCGGTTGAAATTTGATCGAACCCATGCGCCGAGAAAATGAATGAAAAGTTTATTCACACATGGATTGATTTTATTGAAAATAAATTTTCCGCTTTAAAACAAAGTGCATATGTACATACAGGGTGTCCCAAAATTCCTTCAACAGCCGGAAATGGGAGGTTCCTGAGATCATTTGAAGCAACATTTTCCTTTGCAAAAATGTTATCCGCGGCTTTGTTTAGGAGTTATTAATGAAAAACACGAACCAATCAGAGCGCGATCTAGACGCGAGTGGGCACAGTCTAGTTGGCGCGCCAACTGTCTATTGGCTGACTGTGCCAACTCACGTCTAGGTCGCGCTCTGATTGGTCCGTGTTTTTCGTTAATAACTCCTAAACAAAGCCACGGATAACATTTTTGCAAAGGAAAATGTTGCTTCAAATGACGCCAGGAACCTCCCATTTCCGGCTGTTGAAGGAATTTTGGGACACCCTGTATAAGAAGAGCAAAGCGAACAAGTCACGTCGTTGGTTGCCTGGTCAGAGCCCAAACTGAATATGTCGGTGGCACCGCAAAACAAAACCACAAAACTGCAACGAAGAGGGCACAGCCGATTCGGCAAATCGGTGGGCGCCTTCTCGTTGGCCATTGTCGTGGCATAGAGTGTGAAAAGCTTGCATTCCAACAGATTTCACGAAGAACCAACTTCACTCAGATTTCCTTGTATCCCAACAGCCCAACCCACGGGGTAGGATACCTACGAATCTAACTAGAAAATCAGTGTTACGAACCTCTGTGCAGAAAAAAAATTTGGCAACACTCATAAACACGCAACTGTCTAATGAACACAAGATGGAGTTGCTTGCTATTTCCATATTCTATTCCGCTCGTTGCGAATGCCGTTTATACAGGGCAGGTCGCACTAATATTAGTGCCATCGACGAGAATACCTCGTCTGTGTCAGTTTTGCTATGATTCCAAGTTGACAACAGCGCATGCGCGTGAAATGTTGCAACATATCGCAGCACTGGTTGACAGTCCTCCTGACTAGGCGCCATCTCGTCTAAACTAGCTGAACTAAAATTGGCTCTGAACTTGCTCCGTATCAGAGAGGACCTCTGTCATCATGAATGTAATATGGGGAAATCTCTGCTATGTGGATGAAATCACGCGCCTCGGTTTTTTGTCCTTATACGAGCATATTTTGAGCTGCACGAAGGTTCATTTGATAGAGGAAGGTTCATCACGGCGCGCAAAACTCATCATATCAGTCAAAAAAGTCTCTATGAGACAGAAAAATACATTGAAATCTGCGGTGGTTTTTCTCGATTTTTCCTCTACTTTGGGCACTCATAATATTAGATATAAACCAAATCTCGTTAAATAATGAGTTGAGCGCGCCGTATTTAACCTTCCTCTTTAGAATGAGCCTTCGCCCAGCCCAAAATCTGCTCAAATAAGGACGAAAAACCGAGGCGCGTAAATCCACGTTTGAATTCAAAATCTAGTAAGATTCTAGTTCCTTCTAGTTAGATTTCTAGGTATCCTACCCCCTTAACCCATTCCTAATCCATGCCAAACAGAAATCCCTGCTGCATCAACAGCCCTCTAAGCATCTGAAGACATCCAACCAACCGTCCACACCGTTTCGACGAAGTCAATACGTCTGGTGCACCTGGCTCGAACATTTCATTTCCTCGCATTGGCGTCACCGCAGAGGTGGAGCTACTTAAAGGACGGTTTGAAATATTGTGGGGAGCGACGTCAAATTTTTCGAGTCGTTCTACTTTAATACATCCCGGCGCATTCCGACACGCATCGATTCGGCGTGCACGTGTGCAGCTTACTTGAACTTGCACGCCGGCCTTCGCGATGCACTTCCGTCCGTGCAACTATGACAATAACAGGCCCGGGGAGAAACAGAGCGAATGAGAAGCCCAGGCGTGTTTGGCGGTGTGCAGGGATCGGGTCCGCGCGACGGCGGTGTGTTGGCGCACCACTCGACCCACTTCTCTGCATTTTGATTGCACTCGATAACGCCGTGACATGTTACGAGCCCTAACAGCGCGGCAAAACTCCCGCCTCCCTTCCACCGCCCTGCCACCTCCCTACACCCTGTGTAGCAGCCACGTTTTTGCATCTATCAGCCAGCCGTCTCTCGCATCTTCGCTGCGGAATCCTCCGGCGTAATTACCAACGATTTTCCTCCCCCTATATTCCTCTCGCCACCCTCTTCGTTCTTCCTTGCCCCTCCACACTAACGGCCGAAAGTTTGGAATCACGGCGTAAATTCAGAGAAGCAGAAACGCTGAAAGCGTTTAGAGTAAACAAGGAAGATTTATTTGTGAAAAGACTTACGAGTAGCATGTTTTACAATTTATATTATCTCTTTTTTTTCAAGGAATGCGTGTGTTTCTTCAAATTGTTCTTTCGTTAAAGAACCGCTTTTATCTTTAATGACTGCCTGACATATTCAGGGAATCCTGGCCATTAGTTTTTCGAATGTTTCTAATTTGATATGTTTCCATACTTCTTGTACAAGTTGCCAAAGATGTTCCTTTACGAAAGTGCATCTCGAGCGTTGCTTTACACTCGGTGTATCAAGTATACAATAGCATTTGATGGACACATGAAATTTCTGAAATCTAAACTAGTTCATATTTGATATTGTTGCGGAGGGCTTCGGCCCCGTCTTGCCGGAGAACACGTTGCAGTTATGAACACAGAACACAATAACACTTCTTTATTCTCTATCAAACGGACAAGATCTAATAACGGTGCAATGGACGGCGCGTGCTCTCGCTTCAACGACTCGAGAGGATCTGTCGTCTTTCTTCTTGTCAATAACAACCTCGTTGTCCGGATACCGCAATATCCATCCGACAGACTTCTCCCGATCACTGCGAGACCTTCAGAATACCACAGAAGGTGGCAACTTCATCTGAAGCCGTCGTAACAATACAGGGTGTCCCAAAATTCCTTCAACAGCCGGAAATGGAAGGTTCCCGAGATCATTTGAATCAACCATCAAGAATGAAATTGAAATTGTTTAAAGGAAGGGGGAGGCTAAAACCGAGGGCGAGCCCCCGTAAACACCCACCCCCGGGACGTTCAATGGATCGCCCCTCCACTAAGCAGTTGATGCCCGAGCTTATGAAGAACTAAGGGCCTCCACTTTTCGTATTGCTCCTTGGTTCTTCGTCCCTCGAGGGCCACTGCCGCGCCTGTTTTTGTCTTTCATGTATCAATACCACCTGTATCTGTAACACGTCCCAATTAAGTTGACTCGCCTTAACCTCCGCCGAAATATCGACCACCTCCGAAAGTCATTCGCAATGCAGGAACGCAAACAAAGCAGAATGCACCGTGCGCAATCGTCGCGGTAATTAGCCCGCAATCAGACTCCGATGATTACGGATTTCTCTGTACAGGCTAATATTCGTGGGCAGTCAGAGCAGGGCATGGTCGAGCGATCTTAAAAGAGCAATGCCACGGATCGATGGACTCTTCAGCGTTTGTATGGGCGCATCAAGGTTAATTGCACGTGTGCATTAGCTATCAGAGGAGAAGAATATAAGAAAGCAGCTGGGGTTGAATTTAATTCGGCTCTGGTACCGATCACTTTCTTCTCGTTTTAGGAACAGAAAGAGAACAGAGGTGTTGGAAGAGGTAGAGTGAGATAGAGGGAGACTGAGAAGGACAGAGTAGGAGAGAGGGGGCTCGGAGAGGGTGGGAGAGAATGATAGAGGCGTATAAAGAGGTAGAGAGGTGCATACGCTACCGGCTAAAAGTTTGGAATCACTCGCTGATTTTTGTAAGAATCGAATTTACCGATAAATTTTGAAATGATTCATCGTTATTATACAGGGTGTCCCAAGATTCCTTCAACAGCCGGAAATGGGAGGTTCCTGAGATCATTTGAATCAACATTTTCCTTTGCAAAAATGTTATCCACGGCTTTCTTCAGGAGTTATTAACGAAAAACACGGACCAATCAGAGCGCGACCTACAGTTGGCACAGTCGGCCAATAGACAGTTGATTGGTCCGTGTTTTTCGTTAATAACTCCTGAACAAAGCCACGGATAACATTTTTGCAAAGGAAAATGTTGCTTCAAATGACGCCAGGAACCTCCTATTTCCGGTTGTTGAAGGAATTTTTGGACACCCTGTATATTTGAGAGCGGCTCGCGAGCCGACGTTATCCGTCGCCAGACGCTTTTCAGCCCACGTCGCCGTCGCGCGTTGTAACTGAACCGGAGATTTGCATCCAGGTCGAACGAAACGAGGCTGAATCGAATACAGGGGAAGCGATGGTCGCATCTGTCGCCGGGTGTTAATCCGGCCCATGCAAATCTCTTTCCAACAGTCGCAAACCGGCGCGGCGCGGCGTCACGTGGACAAGGGAACGGGCTCAACAGGCAAATCGGTCTGCCAGTTTAAAATTCGAACCGTGATACATACATACTACCGAACGGTGCCACGTCACACCCTCTGGGTCATCAGTGTCCGAAATCGTTGAATAAACTATTTTTTTCGTGAAGGCGATATCGATATTCGTTCATGAGATTTCTTGGTGTAACCTGGTCGTAATTTCGAGCCCAGAATATCACGTTTGTCTGAGGCATACATATCTCAAATTAATATTAGGTGAAGTAAAAAGTTCTGAGCGTGTTTCGCTTATATAAATAAAGCGAAAAACGCTCGGAACTTGTTACTTCACCTAATATTTTCTCCAACACGAGTATTCAAAAATTCAGCTGTCGAAACCAAAATTTTTGTTCACACCAGCATAAAAAAATAGAACGGCATTGAGGCACCTGCCCCTATATTTTCACAGCGCCGTCGAAAAAGTATCGGAACGTTCCAGCAGGACTGAAAACGGTTCTCCCAACAGGACTATTGTTAAGTAGGAAAACCACGAAAGTTGCAAGGCTTTCATTTCAATTTCCCGACCGAGTAAACATGAAAATTCTGTCGGGGGACACGTGTCCCTCCCTTTGATCTGGACTCGTAGCTGGTTTTCCCAGCTCGCCGGAGTGCTGCAGGGACGAGGTTTTTTGTGTCGGAGCGACGAAACTTTTCTCGGTTTGTTTTCCCTCGATATGAATTCCTGTGGCGTGAGGGCGAGCATCACGGGCAAGTGGCCACGTTGAATTCGCGGCGTCGTTTAACTGCCAACGGAGGCTGCTTCATTTCCGCAAGGAAGTGCCAAGAGAAGAGACAAACTGAAGTTGGTGGAAAGAATAAGAATATCAATGAAGTACCTCGCGGTTTCCGCATTGTAAAGTAGGTTAAGAAATAAACGAAATGGAGTTCCAATAAGTTCCGTAGCTTCGGGCTTTCCCGGGATCTGTTAGGCTGGTCTCAGAGTTAATTTTCTTCGTTGCAGAAATCGCTGAATTATTCTGTCCTGGTGAGCTCAGTCTGTTCTGAGTTATTTTTTATTTTAATCTAGCTCGGTTCGAGTATAGTTTGTTTGCGTTAAGTCCACGGCTCGAGGCAGTCCAAAGCCAATTTAAAAAGTAGTGAAGCAAAAGAGTTCTAACTTTTTTCTATAATTAAAAAATTCTTATTTAAATGATTGTGAAGTGGACAGACGAAATTCTGCTAGTTTGTCTGTGTTAAGTCTCAGAGTTAATTTTCTTTGTTGCAGAAATCGCTGAGTTATTCTGTCCTGGTGAGCTCAGTCTGTTCTGAATTATTTTTTATTTTAATCTAGCTTGGTTCGGGTATAGTTTGTTTGCGTTAAGTCCACGGCTCGAGGCAGTCCAAAGCCAATTTAAAAAGTAGTGAAGAAAAAGAGTTCTAACTTTTTGCTGTAATTAAAAAATTCTTATTTAAATGATTGTGAAGTGGACAGACGAAATTCTGCTAGTTTGTCTGTGTTAAGTCTCAGAGTTAATTTTCTTCGTTGCAGAAATCGCTGAATTATTCTATCCTGGTGAGCTCAGTCTGTTCTGAGTTATTTTTTATTTTAATCTAGCTTGGTTCGAGTATAGTTTGTTTGCGTTAAGTCCACGGCTCGAGGCAGTCCAAAGCCAATTTAAAAAATAGTAAAGAAAAAGAGTTCTAACTTTTTGCTGTAATTAAAAAATTCTTATTTAAATGATTGTGAAGTGGACAGACGAAATTCTGCTAGTTTGTCTGTGTCAAGTCCACAGCTCAAAACAGTCCAAATGCAACTAAAAAAATAGCGAGTTCTAACTTTTTTCTATAATTAAAAAATTAATATTTCAATGATTCTGGAGTGAATAGACGAAATTCTGTTTCGGGGGTGATTTACAGTCTGCACAGTGCTCGGCTGTTAGGGAAACCGAAGCAAAGTCCGAGGGGCAGCGAAAGTGAGGGTTAGTTTATATTCGAGAGCAGCAACAAGTGTTCCTGATTGCCTTTAACTTCCGTCTAATTGCCTGATTTGTGCAGGTTTGAGGCTAAAAGCGGAACGAATGGGATCCGCCGAAAGGCTGGGATGCCTGCAGTTAGCTTTAACGGAGAGAGAAAAAGCTCGGCCGCTTTAGTCGCGACGTCAATCTCAGCCGACCGGTTCCCCTTTGCTTGTCTTCCTGTGTCGCCCACAGCGAAGAAAATTCATTCGGACTCGGACGACACTGGAAATTCGTCGCGAAACACCGGAGACCAACGGAACCTCTATTAAATTCGTATCTTTTAAACGATCTCTACTGTTCAGACAGACTTAACACACAATCGGCTATGCGAGCTGGACGACTCTACAGTCGTTCATTTTATTCGCTGAATTGATATTCGGTAAAGTGTCTAGCATTTTTGATATTATTGATATCGTCGGCAAAACGTACATAAATCGAAACAAGCCAGAGAATATCTACTGAAATTCATAAAGTCTGCAGACCTATGGGATCAAATCCAACCAACGAAGCACGCAGTCGTCGCTAATTACTAGACTGCGGATCTTCATGCAATTATGGCTTTCGAAAATTGTCAATAAATGCGGGGATATAAAATGCGACAGAATTTAGTGCGATTTTAACTTATTCCGATCTAAAAAGGCTACTACCACGAGAAATAAGATTCTGTTTTATTCCAGTTTCTTAAAATTCGTCTACAAAAATTGAAAATTGCATAAACATCCTGTTGATATATGACGTCATAGCCTAGCGTTTGAAGAGAGGGCATCTACATAAATATCGTTTAAAAAGATATCTGCCTGTTTCTTTATTACAAAATTACCTTGCATCCCAAAAACCAACACATCCGGAGTCTACTAATGACCGAGAAGTCGACGCGACGTTGAAGAAGGAAAGAAGAAGAGTACGCGAATTTACCTCCTGCGTTTCATATATTTTTTTCACAATTCTGAGCAAATCACGAAAATATTTCGACCAGTGTCGGAGCTATTAAAAATATGCATTTCGAGGGTGGCGCAAATGTGAGCAGCGCATAAATGGATAGCGTAGCCGCAGCCGCTATGGAGCTGCAATTAGAGGTCCTGTGTCGCGCTGTAAATACGGACAGGGCGGGGAGGAGGTTCGCGCGTATGTGTCACGAGGCGGGATTACAATTCTAGTTTGCAGATACGATGGAAGAGCTTACTTCCGGCACGTAGTTTGATAAGCCCCGGCCAATTTTGCAGATAGTTAATATTCGAGCCTATATTGGATTGGCCTCCGCCGAAGTCGGGGATTAAACTAACATGGATCCCTCGCGATACAACGTTCCGAACGATTTTTCGTAAATTGGATTCACCTGTTCCGACACAGACCAGACAAAAAATTCGAAGAAACAACACAGGCAAATGTACCGAGTTCCGAAAACAAAATCCGATAGATGGAATCTCTGTGATTTCTCGCCCGGAAACAAATCGGAACACGGACCCCGATCTATGAGGAGAAAATACTGGAAAAGTGTGCTCGGCCAGTGTCGCGGGGGACAGTCCAGAGCTTTTGTTATGCGAAGAAGTTCCGGCCGATAAAATAAATCACGAAATCTTCGAAAGTCCGTCGGCGTCGGGCACCGCTTTTCAATTAAGGCTTGCAACGATGGACCAGGAATCCGCAATTAACGGCGCAAATCATGAAATACTTTCGCGATCGGTTGTCCCACCCACCAGCCCTCCCTCCCCCATGCAAATGACCCCTTTAATTTCAGCCGAAATCCGAGAACTTCCCTGCCACAGCCGGAATTAATTAATCAAACAGCTCTCCGGCACAGGAAAACCAACTGGAATCATTAGGAAAGTTTTAACAGCGGCGGACAGATGATTTTTAACGAACCTCTCTATTTATCACGTTTTTTTCACGTCTTCCTTTGAGCGAGGCCGGTGTCTGCCGATGGCTGGGAAAATGGACGCGCCACGACCGTGCGGGTAATTATGCTCTCGAATGCACTTCTCATTCAATTAATAGCACGTTCTCCGAGGGTACTCTGCTGGTACATTATACCGTGACTTTGGATAGAAAAATTCATACGGGTTCCTCGGAGATTGGTGAAAAGCTTCGCAGACTTTCGAAAAATTCGGAAATCAACCCCTGGCCCCGTCGCGCGTCGCATGAATCTGGGTCCCTGGATACCCAGCGAGAGTTTCGTGAATCCCGAAATTCCCGGGCCACTCTATCCAGGAGGTCAGTAAACAGATCCGGGGGAGGGTTGCCGAGGCGCCGGTGTAATTTTCCGGGGAGTTACGGGGAATCGGGCGTTGTTCTTTGGAAATTACAGAGGTGCTGTTCTAATTATTAGGGGATGCCGGCGCGGTGTGCCGATGCCAGCTAACAAGCAATTTAAATGTGCATTCATCAAACAGCCGCGCGGCGGCCGACGCGTGCAGACTTACTGGTCGTATCGAATCCGTCCTCGAAGGGGCATCTCTGTTTGATCGTTGCCGAGGCTTTAGTCGGCGGCCAGCAGAGCAACGAGTCCCAGACCTGTTCGCACCAAAGCTCTGCAAAACGAAAAACGGGACGTCGGCCCGAACCTTATTACTGTCGCCAGCGGAAGTCGACTCACCACCCCTCAACCCCCTTTCTCTCACTATCTCGACGCCACCGCGCGATACAATTTGATATTGAACCACGGCGAGCGAGAGGGTGTGAGAGAGAGAGAGAGAGAGTTCACTCGGACAGACGCTCTTTTGCAATGAGAAACTTCCTTACTCGGTCAGTGTTGTCGGCTACCATCAGCCTTTCCACCAATCCGGACGCTGCTCGAGCTTTACGAATTTTTAGAGATCCTTTCTCACAAGTTTACCTCGGTCAAAGGCTTTCCCACCGATTTCTGTTGATCTCATAATACGAAATAGTGTCTGTACGTTCGTTTTTTTATTGAAATAGTTATTTAAAAGATTCTATTAACGACCAAAGTTCTTCGTGAAACGTCTTCTAGAAGAAAGTACGATTTCTTCGAGAAATACGGCGCAGTCTGACATACCGTTTGTCTTTTCTACTCGAATCTATGATAACTCCTTCAAGCAACCTGTTCAGCCTCACATATCATTGACTGTTCTACTTGAATGTATGATTCCCTGAAGAAATGCATTCAGTCTGACATATATTATCGATTTTTCTACTCGGAGGAGAAGTA
The DNA here is from genome assembly GCA_963966675.1 of Lasioglossum calceatum. Taxonomy (NCBI): domain Eukaryota; kingdom Metazoa; phylum Arthropoda; class Insecta; order Hymenoptera; family Halictidae; genus Lasioglossum; species Lasioglossum calceatum. The sequence continues at coordinate 3,288,484 of OZ016548.1, forward strand.
TATTATTTGTTGAATTTTCTCCACCCGAAAGAGTTATACAGTTCGTGCGAAAAACCTATTCGACCCGATATATCGTTACCTTGTTCTAGTTCAGGGGTCGGCAACCTTTTGAGTCGGAAGAGTCAAAAATCACAATTTACAAAACTTCAAAGTTTTTAAAGAGCCACAAAATATTTTCTTGCCAACAATAAATAGTACCGCGACATCGACTTCCGTCACCACAGAAAATCATAACCCCCCTAAAGAAGTTTCACTTCAAAAATCCAAAACAAATACACGGCGCCTATAGGCGCTGTTCGCAGCGAAGGGGTTAAAACCTACATAGAAACATCCGACGACGGCGTCATTCGAGAGCTTCCGACGGACTGACGACAGTGACGACGCGTGTCACGGGGGAGGGATGCCTAATCCTCGTGAATCGATTCAGAACGATTTTTAAATGTTTTTTTTTTTTATAAAATAAATAATATTTGCGTATGGAACTAAAGAGCCGCAGCTTCACATCCAAAGAGCCGCATGTGGCTCGCGAGCCGCAGGTTGCCGACCCCTGTTCTAGTTAAAAGTACGACATCTTGGTAAGGAGGCACTCGGTCTGACACATTATTGATTTTACTACTCGGAAGCAAGTAATGATGTAATTTCTCGAGTTCGCTGGAAACTCAGCGATACGCTTAAGGAATGCATTCTGTCCGACATTTCGCTGCCTCTTCTACTTGCGAGCGAGTACTTTTAAAAAAGGATTAGGGCTACATATATTTCCACACCGCGTTTTCGATAATCTCCCAACTGAATTTAGGGGATGAAATCGATGGAGAGTGGATCCGTGTAAAAATAGTTGCCGAATGTGTAATAGGATTATTGGTTTGCGGTTAGAATACAGAAAAAAAAATGAATAAAAATTTTGAACGTGTCCTGTCGAACACGGACGTTCTCAACAATAAAATTTCGAATCGATTTTTCTCGAAAACGAGGGATAGTTGCGAATCGACCAGTGCGACGCTACCCTTGTACGACCGCAGGAGTCATCCTTGGAAAGGATCGCAGGTGTTGCAACTAATTCCACCAGCCATCGAAAAGTTTTTTTAAACTTTCTCTGTTTCGCGAAACTCGATGGAAACGTCCGGTTCTGTCTGTTTTCCTCTTTCAGGGTGAAAACGACACTTGAAACTTGTCCCTCTAGTTGTCCACCACAAAACAGTGTAGGAATACAAAAGGAATTGTTACACTTCGTAAAGAATAAATTCAGGAGTAGTTCTCTGAACAATTTTTAATGTCTCTTGTGTGTGTGTGCAATTCTGAAAATACAGGGATGTCCTCACCCCCGAAAACCAGAATGTAATAAGAACAGTATCGTTTCAATTTTACTACAGAAGAATCCGCTCGGATAAAAATCTGATTTCACAAAGGGGGATGGTTCCGCCCCGAAAAATTTACAAAATGGCAGTATCGCTATTTTATACAGAGTAAAATCGATTGGCACACTGTCAAAGGAAGTTCCTCGCCGAGAAACGTTGCATCACTCGACTAAAAATATTAAAATGGATACTCACCACCCTCGGGGGGGATGAAGTCTTTGTACCTGCCACTGCAAAAGTCCCGAGTGCTATTGCCTATGGCATTAGCCGCATCCATCTTGCTTTTAATTGTCCATTTCCTAACCTCTCGTATGTTTCTGCCTCTACATATTTACCCCCCACCCCTTCCACACCCGAATCAATAGAGATTTCTGCTAGGACTCGAACGCAAGGTCCGTTTCGCCCCCCTGTCGTCGTGCTTCCACATTCTCCTCCTCTATCGGGCTTCTGCCGTTGAAACAATCGAGTTCGGGTTTCGAATCGAATTTTCACCCCCTGTTTTCAACCCTCAATTCTCTCAGTCACTCGTCGCGAATCTCGACCGCCTTTTATTTAGCATCTCGCGGAGCCAAACGGGACGGCAATAGCTCCATCCTTCGCAACAATCATTCGAGTCTTTGAAATACTAATCCTGTCGCATAACACTTCGCACCCCACTTCAACCCCCGCGCATATTATTCCGTATATCCAACCACTCTCCAGCTTTAATCGAACGATTAATTTATTTGCCTAAGGTTTCGGTCTGTAATCATTTATTTCTATTAGGGGTGGCTCTCCGAAGCCGCACAAATTATTCCACAGCTCCCACGCAGAAGGTCGAGCCACTTTCACTGTTTAATCACTTTTTTTTATTTATTTATCGAAGACTTTGGTGCTTCGCCCGGATCCACAGTTTATTGTTCCCTCGCGAGACATTCAATCGCTTTCACACTGTTCGAACGTCCTATGTCCTCGCCAGAAGGGTAGAATTAATTTATTTGTCAAGGGTCGCGGTCTCTTCGCCCTTTCTGTTATTACGTGGTGGTTGTCGATACCCCCACGATTTATTTCATAACATCGACGCGCAATGCTAAATCACTTTCACTGTTTCGCAACCACTCGACCTACATGGAACGGTAGAATTAATTTATTCGGCAAGGGGGACATTCTTTTTACATTTACTTTACAAAGGGCTGGTTTCCAGCAGCTCGACAATTTATTCCATCGCTCTTCCACGCACGCGGCCAAGTCACAGTTACTGTTTAACCACACTCCACCGTAGACAGAGGGGTGTAATTAAATTTTTGTGAAAGGTTGTCTGGTACTCTTGCACTTGTTTCACAAAGGGGTGGTCTTCAGCAGCTCCACAATTTATTTCATCGCTCTTTCACGGAGAAAGAGAGATCACCACTGTGTGAAATCATCCCCTGTGCTCTCGATGAATGTTCGCAAGTAATTTATTTAGCGAACCCCAGTGGTCCTCGCGCAATTATTATTTAAACGCACGGTTTCCATCGCTGTAATAAATTCCGCTGGCCCATCACGGAATATTAAATCACTCTTATCGATTCAACCACCCTCCAGTGCAGCTGGAAGGGTGCGACTCATTTATTTCCTGAAAATTGTAATCCTCCTGCCTTTGCCATCTAAAGGGCTGGTTTCCTGCAACCCGATAAATTATTTCACAGCTTCTCCGAGCAAGCGCAAGTAACGTCCACTATCCAACCACCCTATAAATTTATTAGCGTGACGCAATTAATATATTTGTCGAAGGTCCTGGTCCCTCAGCATTCATTTCTCAATGGTGGGCGGTCTTCCTCCCCCTCCAATGCAGATTTCTCGTCTGCAACAGAAAATGGAGTGCCGTCAGTTCGGTTTACGTTAGTCGATCGCAACGACAATTGTGAATGACAGTTTGAAAGCAACAATTCAATTTTTCGTCCACCCAAAACCCCACGTGAGATTCTTTATGAAATATTTATAGCTTAACCTTGTCCCATTACTTTTTGATTTACAAACCGAACGGTATTCGATCTATTGCGAATTTTCCATGCGCGTTAAATGCCTATTAATCCACGGTTAAATTCGTTTGATCCCACCCTCCCCGCTCCATCCCCTGATCGTCGAAACTAATTTCCGTAATTAATTTGTCCAGGGTCGGACGTGCCGCGGTTAATTTATTAAAGAGACATAGAACGCGGTTTCAAAACTGACAGGAAACTTCGCTGTAACTGAAATTCCAGTTCTGTTATGCGGATGTTATGGCAGGCCGGGTCGAAACACTAACCCCCGAAATGAGATACGCGGTTTTTGAAAAGTGGAAAATGTTATTTAATACCGTTCAATCTCACGGATGCAATTTGTTTGCGAAATAAAGCCGAGCTTTTTGCCGGACTCTTCCACTTACAATGAAACATGGGGATTGTGCTCTTCGAAAATGAATCCTGTGCAAATAGAATAATATTTTCTGGAATGAAGTATAGTTCTGTACAGATTACGTAATGAAGTACATTAACAAATTAGTAAAGTACAGTATATTTTAGAGTGTGTAATATTAGGTTGGGGACAAAGTTTCTTCGTATTTTAATGCAGCAATGAATCAAGCTTTTTCCATATTTTGATCGACCACCTTTCGCAATTTTTGAGGCAAAACCATCATCCCGTCACTGTAGAACTTTTTATAATTAGACTATAATTAGATTATAAGTAGACCGCGGATCTTTATGCAAAATTAAAAAACGACAGTACGACGTTCTTAAAATTTTTCCTAACCTAGGTAGTAAACTTTCGATATACATACAGAGGATGTCCGATATGCGTCAGGCGTTTCTACTTAAGAAGAATAGTGGAAATGCACCGTGCCTGACTATTGCCTGGTTATACTGCTTGAAAAGGTAGATGCGCGAAGCACCCTTCCGATTCAAGGGTCTGACCACTACAAAACTGTTCTACGTAGAAACTGGAGTATAACTAAAGGGCATCTTTTTACTCGCGTTTCGCGAAACAAATGCACCGACACCTTTTCGTATAGCGAGCTCAGTAGTTTAATCATTTTCGTGTTTTCTGGTCCGCCGGTTTGTGTACCGTGCAGTAAATATACACACAGGGAAATAAAAATTTTCACGGAACCCTCCACAGTGAATTATACAGTATATATTTTACAGAATCCCTCCGTGAAACGCGAATGAATTTTTTATATTAAAATCCATTTCTCTGCGATATCAATTTGTTGAAAAATTCAATATCCCAATAATAATTACGATGTGTAAACAGACAGTGCTGTAAAACGAATAAAAGATTGATTTTCTGAAATACATATAAAAAGCATACGGAATTGATGAAATAAAATATTGGATACTGTTTGGCGCGTTTAAAATATTTTGAGAAAATGTTCGGAGGTTCGGGATTTGGTTAGGAGGATCAAGGTTAGGCTTGGGATCCCCTCGATCATTAGGCCTTGCGACGGAAACGAATCCTTTCCAGGCCAGCTGGCATTTTGTTAGAACTTTCGAACCATTAGAGATATTGCAATGAAATTTTCGCTAAAAATATTTCGGAATAGTCATTCTTAACTGTAAGTAGTTAAATGTTATTTAAGGTGTGTCTATTGATTAGAGATCGATACGAGAGAGCTCGTTCTAGGCAAAATGTCACTGAATTTCTCGATCCGGACCACTGTGCGCCGCCGGTCGGAACCCATCGAGTCGTTAACGCGAAACTGGCAGGGAAGATGAGGCACTTTTCAAGATTCTCGGGAAAATTCGAGGGTCCCTGGTAATTTCGCGGCTGGTCTACCACCTGAAATCCCGAGATCGCTCCGGCGAGGCTGGCTGAAATTTTCGCATCGCCCTGTAATTTTCGTCTGTACGCAGAAAAGCTCGGAACGAGGGTTTAAAACAACGCTTCTGTGATCCTCGAATTTTCTTCAATACCTCGTTATCTGTTCCATCGTTCTACAGTCTCACAAATTTAAAATTGGAAAGCTTCGACACTAAACCTGCCGAGTTCTAAACATGGCTGACACGTGTTGCCTAATAAAAATGACGTAATAGAACTTGGATAGATTTTCTGTGATTTCGCTAATATCGTACCTGTATTTGTTTAGTTCTGCGCTTGTCCATCGAATGTAAAAAAAAAAAAAATTTTAGGTTAAGAAAATTTCTTTTTTTTTCTATGTTCTTTCTGTATATTTTTGTTATTTTTTATAAGTTATACAAAACGTCTGTAAACCCATGTATAAAAGGACCTCGGTCCGTACATAATAATAATAATAATAATAATAATTATTATTATTATTATTGTTATTATTATTATTATTATATGTGCTCGAGAAAATTATTGGTTTTATCGAGACATGCATTTCGTTTGATATTTTGTTGATTCTTCTACTCAGAAGTGCAGTTTCTTCGATGAACGTGTTCAGGCTGATAGATCATTGGCTTTTCTACTTGGAAGCGGGAAGTGCTTCGCTGTAATTAATAAATTGAGTGTAATAACACTCTTCGACTTCAGCGATGCCTAGACTATTTGAGGACACATTGGGTCTGACATTTCGTTGATTCTGTTATTCAGAAGTAAAATCGTGGTCTGTCGAAGGGCGTCTGACATTTACCACGCATTTCTACTAAAAAGATTTGCAGATTCCATGGTCGTCTGACATTTCCTCGACTTTCTCTACTTTGGAATACTTCGGAAGTTGATGAACAGTGTCTGATCGTGTTTTGTTACATCGGGACGAGTGAGTGGGAGGCAAACATGTCTGACCTGTTCGGGGTTTTTCTACTGCAGCCTCGAGAAGTCTCTCGAAAGAAAGTTGTTTGAATAATGCTCGACTTCTCCACTGCGAGAACCGTCCTGTTACGTTTCTGTCGAACAGCCCACGTGTAATTTACGCGCGTTCTTCAAAGAAAGGTTAATTACAAATTATATGCAATTTTTCAGCTTTGATGATAATTCACGCGATATTAAAAAACCTCTCTGCGTCGGAATTATTATTTGAACGATTCCGGTAAAAAGTTTCCCTCGGCAAAATGGTCGAGTGTTTTAAAAAGAAATACGAGAACGCCTTGGACATAAAATGCGTGCCCGAAATTGCGAAAGACCCTATTCTCTTTACACTTGTGAATAATAAATAGATGAACGCGTCGAGAAACCATCGGCTTTTTAATTTATTTGGAAAATATATTGTATCTTCGATACAATTTTATTTAACTCGTTTCTACACATTTCAGTGGAACTGCGAATTAATCAACTTTTCAATTATTCGTTTATGTCGAACGCTGTTTCCCGGAAAGCAATGTAAACACAGTAGACAGATCCATCACGGGCTGAATAATATCGAGGCAAAACCTTTGAGCTGTCCAGAAGAACAATATGAAAATATTGTTTGGTCGATCTGAAACGAAGTATCTAAGTAGAAAAATCAACAGAAGATACAAATCAACAGATATGCCAGACAGAACACATTTTTCTGACGGATCGCTTACGCTTTTAACTGAGAGGCGTTAAGAACCACACTAACGACTAGCAATGAGTACTTTGCAAGGCTGCGACGTTCGTATCACGATAAATCGATAGCGTGCACGGAGACACCAATGGGGATCGAAATTTTTATTAGGAAACTTCCACCTAACGCGGTCGCTGAAACCTACAAACAGATCCCCGGGAGAGTTGGAACTTGTTTCGCCAGAGTTTTCGGTGATGGACTCGCAATCGCATTATCCCTTTAACATAGATTCTATCACGTATTTCTATCCCCGCGCGTTTCACTCTATAATATTTTCGCTTATTCCAAAATTACATTTCCAAAAACCCGTCTTTAAACCCGAGTTTAGAAAGAGTCCCAGGGGTGTTCGATAAAGTGCCCAAATATGGAATAGTCCCCTATTATGGCACTACCTTATATCTTGCAAAGAAGAAGTCGCACTCTAGTGAGAAAATCCTCAAACAATAGTTTACCATGTTTACTCAACAGTGTGCAATGCAATCGCAGTTGTGTCTCCACGTGTTGAATATTTTCGTGGTTAGATTTTCGATTGTATCTTTTGCCAACTGTTGGTTTGGGCTGAAATTCATTTTCTCTTTGCCAGTCCACGCGGAGTTCCCAATATGGCACTACCAAGGGTTCCCTAATATGGGTATAGCCATTGACATTCTTGGTGTGGGTGCCGAATATGGCACTAGGTGTCATATTAGGGACTCAAGGTGTACCATATTAAGAACCCCTGTCGCTGGAACCTGCAAATGACACATCAGGTTATTAATTTTTGAACAAACTTGATCCCAGAATTTTGTAGGGAGGAAATGCATATACAACTGGTAATTTTTTGGTCGAAAAGGAGCATTCTAAAATAACCAGAAAATTACATCAACAAGAGGTGGTTCATTAAGGACTCAAGGTGTACCACATTAACAACCCCTTTCGCTGGAACCTGCAGATGACACACCAGAGAAAAAAATATTTTTCCCAAGCTGTATTAATTTTTAAACAAACTTGACCCCAGGGAGGAAATGCATCTACAACTGGTAATTTCTTGGTCGAAAAAGAGCATTCTAAAATAATCCAAGAAGACATCAACAAAAAGTGGTTCATATTTGGGCACTGTTTTAAAAAGTAGTAATTTTAATTTCGAAGGATTGGATAATAATTATGTTTCTGGAATTTCGTTTCTATCTGTAAAATCAAAAATACTAGGGTCGAAAGAGGTCGATGTAGGAGAAGGGTTGGGAACCGCTGGTGTGCGTAATCTATAAAAATCGTTTTCCGGTTTGTCGAAGAGCTGAATTAGAGGCGAGAATGGTCTCATTAGCAAGCGGTGTGTAAATTTTCGAATTTTCGCCGGAGCCATTTGCCGGATAGCGGTGAAAATCAAAGGGGGATCTCGCGTGTCTGAGAGGCTGGCAATCTCGTGGAAATAGCGAATCAAGGCTCGCGGCGGTGTGTGTGGAACTTATTTATTCATACGTTCGCCCGCGGAGTGATCACGGCGCGAGTATTTGCGCGCGAGCGGCTCCGCAGCGGAACGAATGGCCTGCGGAATTTGCATGCGGAAACGGCGTGACGTGACCAGCGTGTCTTCCGGATTCGCGAGCACGTGATTACGTCGGAGATTGCCCACGCGACCGTGACGAAGAAAAATCGGCGAAAAAGTAGGAAAAACAGAAAAACGAATGGGAGAGAGAGAGAGAGAGAGAGAGAAAAAAAGAGAAAGAAAAAACGAGGAACAAGACCGGAGGAGAGTCGTGACGTTAATGACTCCGGGGACGAGATGGAGACCGCGAAAATTCACGGCGTTGTTTTTCGCAGATTTTCCTGGCGAAAACCCAGCAGCCGTCGGGAACTTCCAGCCGGCTAACGAGCGCCGTGAACCCCCGACCGTTGCATACACTTTCGACATTGGATATATTGGTTCCGCCGGCGGATCAGAATACCGTGATGCGGGAGATTTCGACTGATGAGAACGCTTCTTGTTGATTTTACTCGGTTCGGCTTATTTCGGAGCTCTCGCGGCCGGTCATATTCTCTTATCGGTGTGTTTGATCGCCGTGAGTTACGTTCAAAGTACGGTCATAAATTCTGGATTCGGTTGGCAGTGGTTTGAAGATGTTGCAAGTGGTTTGAACGCGTTCTGGGGACGATTCATTCCCCTTTTCCGGTATGTTTGTCCGTGTAGCTTGCTCGCATATTTTGTTGGATGGTGGTTGGAGGCAATGTTTGAACAAGTCTCATATGGGAACTGTTTTCCAGCGATTCTGGTTAAAAATTACTTATTCATCGGTAAGATATTTCTGTAAATATGATGAAAAAGACTGAGTTGAAACCGTCTGACCCCGTTTCAAGGTCGACACTGAGCCTAGGAAATTGAATGTTTCCTCGGAACCAGAGGAAATCGATTCAGACGCAGCGAAGATGTGCATCGGCATCTACTGCGGTCGTTCATTACCATTTGAAAGCAACGGAAGAAAGGGGTAGACGAGGATACGGAGGCCAAATGGCAAACTGTAGGTCAGGATTTTGTGCCCACAGGATTTCCCGTCCAGGAGAATGGGACGAATTTTGGAGCAACCTCTTTTGTCCCGTGTGTCACCTGGCGAAACCAGAGGGAAAGCCGGAAGAATCGAAAATCGATCGGCCCGTGGCAAAAGGGATGATCTCTGGAGGAAGAGAATGAGCGCAGCCGTGCGCGAGTAAATCATAAATTCGTCAGTGTCCTGGCCTGACCGTAGACGTCTATCGAGAGGACAAAGAGCTGCAGCGAACCTCTGAATGGAAATAATGAATCTGATCCATCCCGATTTTTCCGAGCGATCTAACAATTAGGGTGTGTGCCAGTTCTGAAGTCCCTTTCAAATCGTTTCGAATGCCGAGGCTGCTTCAAACTCGCTCGAACCGGGTCGAAAGTCTCAAACCAATTTTCTTAAACACCAATTCTACACGTTTGTACACAAAATTGCTAGAAAACGGTTCCCCATTGCTCATCGACATAATTCAACGCGATCAAATCTCAACGATTGCTCACAGAAGCATCATTGGATAAACGTGCATCACGCTTTGCTGCACAGATTGAAGTCGCAACTGGTGAAACTTGCTCAAACATAGCCCCAAACCAGGGTCCAACAAAATTCGCAGATTATCAACAAGCGGCTGGCCAGGCTCGCGATTGGCTAACATACTGAACAGGGAAAATGGCGGCTGGATCGTCGCCAGAGCGCACGGATATGCATCAGCCCCAGCCGCGTTCCTACACGGATAGAATTCAATGCCAGTTTCGCTGATAGGATCGCCTTTCATCATTGGCTTTCGAGACCGCCATTCAATTTCGCAGTGGAGGGAAAAAATTGACAAGCCACCCCCTGTTAAACGTTCTTTAAAATTATCGATTATTCCTAGATGTTCGTGCACTAAAATAATTTTGTTCGGGCATAATCCGGAATGGCTATTCAAAAACTGATTGCGGCGCACGATTACGTGTGTCTTCCATTCTAACCAGGTACAATTTCGCCCGCTTTGACGCATTAGTTTCGTCTTTTCGCGCGCATAAACACGTTTCCGCTACATTGTTCCCAACGAGAGCGCATTATGGCTGCGACTACCATCGACCTCGATCGCCAGCCGGTTACCTTTGAGTCAAAGGTTCAGAAATTTCATTTCCTGCCGTTTTTCGTCGGCCACGATCTCGTTTTAATCCCCGCGGGGGAGGAATTCCCCTTTGTTTGTCGATTTCGCGAACCAGTCGATAAATAAATGGCGAGAGCAAGTGGGAGGAGAAAGCCTCCACGGCATTCGCAAAGTGTTGCAAAAGTAGCTCGGAACCGTACCAGGTCGTGGACAGGTGCAACGAACGCTAGTTACCTTGTTCAGTCCCGGTGAATTAGCGAAACATGAAAGGAACCGTTCTCCGCTTTCTCATTTTCCCCGCGCCGCAAATTCATTTTATAAATGTAGGATATCCTTTCAGGCTGGACAATACCCTGCGACTGGATGCGATACGTATTACCGAAGGACGTGCACGAAATTCACCGGAAAACTGACTTGTTGTCAGAACCGACGTTGCGAGGAGTGCTCACGCTGATCCTCGGCTTGACCTATTTCCACAGGGTGTCTCACTCGCGAACGGTAGAAATGTTGCACGACAAACCTTCGCGATAGAATTCTTTTCGGAATCATTCCTCTAAGAAATGTCAAGATCGTCGCTGCGTTTTTGTACGACACCCTATATATTTTCTCCTATAGTTTTGTGAAGCATGAAAGTACGAGTCCAACGAGTACCATGAACACACCATTCGGATCACTTAATCTCTGGTAAATCGCGTCCGAAGTGTAATTTTTTAATATTAATTTCAAAAAATTTCTATATATTTTTTTCGATACATCCTGTATACACCGAAGTGTTTCGCTGTTTCGGAGCGGTCCTCCGGTGTCCCTTTTCTTGGGGAATGAGAAAGGGAGATGGGAGAAATAATGGAGAACCGCGGAATAACGGGACGATTGTGTCCCACCGAACGCCGCCCGGGTAAGAATTGAAACCTTTGCGTCGCGGCTTTCATTTTCCAGTCGCTTTTCCGCCGTCCGATCTTGGATATTGTTTCCGCGGCGCATTCCACGGATGCTCGGCTACCGTGCATAAAACCTCGAACCGCTGGAAGTTATCCTTTCACAATTATGGGCCGAAGCTTTGTGTGATTGCGCACGGACTGCTGCCAAAAAAAAAATGCGACATAACCTATCGCCGGCGGCTCTTTATCGATTCCAGGACACTCTCATCATCATCTCCGCCCAGTCCTAAAATCATTGTAATCACGGTTCGTTCACCCCCGAATTAAACACTCGCCGCTTTATACTCTTTTGTTTGCCCCGGACACTCTGCAGCCGTTAAAAAACGTATGGACGACCTTTCAACGAACGTTAAATTGAATGTCGTTTGATTGAATAGTACAAATTTGGTTTTTGTATATTTTATTCTGCTATTTGTAGTAGGAAAATCGTTGAGGTGTTCGTTTATTTCGCGTCCCACCCGGTATACGAGCAGAATAGCGACAAATTGACAACGTTGGCGGATTCTGCAGGAAAAACTGCATCGACAACGTGCTATATAATTTCCCCGTACAGGTCTCCATTTCAGAGAAAATCGAATCGGAATTTTCGCCGAGCTTCAGCAATGGCAATAAGTAGAAACGGTGAGTTATGGCCAGACGTGTCTGCCATTCATTAGCATGCATGCCGTGCCCGTCTTCAAACTAAATTATCTCGGAAACGAGTCGTCGTGCGAAAAATTTCCATACCACGTTTCCGATTCAGTTCTTCTCGTAGACTCAGCCAATTTTCGTTCGAACGCGCTAAGCATTAGCATAACCTCAACAAAATTGAGAAAACTACGAAAGCGAGCATCAAATGATTTGAAGTAGAAAATTCTTGCCGATTCGTCAAACGTGTTGGAAATTTATAATACTGTATATTTACTTTATTACTATTATAAAAGGCTTGACTTTATGGCCCTGGCCTTCCGTCCTTGAAGAAAACCACCCCTTACGCCTAAGACGCTACGGTATCGTTGAATTCCAACACGTAGCGCGGGCGATAACGATTTTCGGAGTTTCCGGTGAAACCAGCCAAGACGAGCACTAATTTCGCCGGTGGAACGAAATTCATTAGAGTTCCTCATCGAGAAAGTTCTCGGCACCTTTGTGGCACGGTGACGGATACCTCCGGCCAGCAGTTTAGCGAATCGCGGAAACTTCCGGCGAAACTGCGTAATGGCAATCAACGGCGATTTAAGAGGTAGCACGTGGCCGGTGCTTTGACGCTTATAATGCGATTGCCTGGACCATCGGTGAACGGTGAATTTAATGAAGGAACGGGGAAACCGCGGTGCGGTGGCTCAACGATGTTTTCACGATCCTGGAAAAAACGGAGACCTCTATTATTCGACGCCCAGCACGCGGGCTGAATCAACAGACACCACCAGTCTCGAATCTCTACAATGCTTAAAAATTCTTAAAAATTAAAACGAGGTGACCCTGAAACCAGGAGATAAATTATTTTATTAAAATCAACAGAGAGATAGGCCTTCTCTTTGTAAGATGTTAGGAGATGTTCTTTGGTCGAAGCGTTAATTGATTTTCTGTAAGAAGATTGTTGAGTTATTTATGAACAGCAGTTGCGCCAGAAGATATTCGACCGTTAATATCGATTAAACGTCTCTGTTCCGAGGAGCGGCTTCTTGAACGGGAACTTCGTGAAAGTAAACGTTGCGTCGCCGGTAAGACTCTGCAATGTCGAAATTAAAACAGCCCCTAAACTAATTAACCGTTGTCGTAAAGAGCTTAGCATGACTTTCGCAAGGGATGGAAACCGTTGTTAAAGGTTCCGTAGTTAAATTATTTAAATTGTTCCCTGGATACGCCAACAGTACGATCGTAGGAGAATAATTTTGCTAAAGGTCACGACAAGGTCACAACGAGGAGACGATGAACAACAAACAAACATTTAACTAGTGTCACATATACAATGGCTCACAAAAGTGTTCTCGTTCGCCCTTTAAAACAGAATAACTTTTTTATAATTGTACGAAACGACCTGATGTTTTGTAAGCAATTAGAAGCATTGGTATACTAGATGATGTGCAAAAAACTTGTCCAAAAATGATAATTTACAAGGTTACATGTTCGAAATAAAAAAGGTATTTTTTAAACCTTTTTTATTTGGGCCCTTAAAAAAAATTTTAAATATACGAGCTACAAGCGGTCAAAAATGGTGAAAATCGTAGTTTTTCACGACTTTTGATCAGTTTCTGCTTTAAATCCACAGAATCGTACGTCTTTCGATGCGTGTCGTTTTTTCCTGCGTCAACCGATTTCAATGACATTTTCAGTATGTGTATAACTAACATAATTATATCCTTGTATCGATCGTATCTATTGTTAATATTAAATTATTAATGCTCTCGGCGCAAAGGTTCGATCATTTGTTACTTGATTTACAAAGCAGGTTTAGTAAACCCTGAAGATGATCTGAATAAAGATCGAAACAAATGATCGAACCTTTGCGCCGAAAACATTAGTAATTTATAATATTAACTAACATAGATCTACAAAACATATATTTTAAATTTTCATTAAGGGCCCAAATAAAACAGTTTTGGAAAATGCCTTTTTGATGTTTGCATGTAACCTTGTAAACGATAATTTTTGTAAAATCTTGTTTGCATATAATTTCACAAAACCAAGGTTTCTAATTGCTTACAAGACCTCAGGTCGTTTGGTACAATTATAAAGAAGTTATTCTGTTCTGAAGGGCGTACGAACACTTTTGTGGGCCACTGTACAAATTAAGGAACGATTAAGAAATGAGAATGTCCACGAACCATATACCGGGTGACTAAAACATCCAGACCACGAGCAGCCTGGAAATTCCAAGCCACAGCGAAGCCACGGTGCATCGGCCTGCGTGCCAAGGTGCCGGCTTAGGCCACGTGGTCGTCGACCCACGCGGTTTAAAAAAAGAGTCCGACAACCGAAGGCGTCGATTGACGTACGACCAACAGGGAAATTAAACTGTCGGAGAAGGAGGGGGTTCGGTATTCTCACGCGTACACCTTCAGGTTTGATTTACGAGTCGGCATATTCGCACAAGCGGCAGAGGCTTCGAGATTCTGACCTATAAAAAAAGAGCTGTCCTTGCCCGTTCGTGCTCCCCGGACCACCCTCCAACCGGCAATCGATTGTCCCATTTCACCGGAGATTCCGGCAGGAGTAGTCGCAAATGAAACCGACGCGAAATCCAGCCCTCCTCCATTCGAGAGAGCCCACGGTATTCAAATCGGAGAAAGTTTTCCCTCCTACGGGACGGAGAGTCCACTCGCGGAGAGACCACTGATCCGACCAAACTTGATTGGACCGCAATCCCGCTGATTGCAATCTCTTAATTCCCTTATAAATAATCCGCTCGATCGAGACCACGATGAACCACAAGATCACAGTTTCCGAACAAAAGATATTACCCTCTCCGAACCAACGCGATACAAGGAAGTTGGGAAAAAATTAATTTTTTCAGAATCTAATTATGCTGGGGTATAATCGCAGAGTTCTGCTGATTTAAATACATTCTCATCGAATTACGTAATCGAATTACATTGTATTTTATGTACACTCCCGTCCATGAATCACCGGATTTATTTGATTTGATGGTTTTGTTTTGATTAGATGTGAATGTTGAAAAAAAGTTGGAAAAAAGCGACTTATCATTTAATTGAATAACAGGCCGGAATTACAAATTATTCCATATTGCGGTTTCACCCGTTAAATGCGAGCAAAGGTCGAAAAGAAAAGATGCGTGTCGAATATGTTCCCGTATTTCACACCCCCGGTGAGTTCCAACAAAATCGGAGAGGGTGGCCCGTCGCGCCGTCATCCCTCATTTTCGCAGTGCAGCCTTTCAAGAGACTCGTCACCGGACGCGCATTTTTCTCGCGTTTCGCAGCTGGTATTTCAAGTTCTCGGGGCGATTCTTCGGGGGTTTCTGTTTGCTTTGAATTTCGCCAGAAGCTAAAAGGGTATCTCGAGGATGCAGCCCGACACCGACGCAACGTTGCGCCGAGTTTAATTCCGAGCAAACTCCCCGTTGAAATAGTGCTGCTTTCGGATTCGGTGAACTTTTAAATGCATTCGGGACGACGCGACGCGTCCTCTATAGCGGTACGTACCGTGACTTTTCGGGGGACGTGGGTTAGCGTTGTTCGTGACTGTGTTGCTCAATAAACAGATCTGGTGGTTCCGAGGAACATCGGACGGAAACATCGGCGTCTTAAAATTAATTGGACGCGGGAGCGTCGCGTCGTGGCGCAGTTTCATCAAATCCGTGTTCGGAAGTTTGATAGACGCGGGGAACGCGCTGTTGCTGATTTTAATTAGCCCCCAGTGTAATCGAGGGTTGCTCTGATCCGATTACGGACACAGTCGTCGTTAACATCGGCTTCCGAACACGTTCGCGAACCTTGTACCAGCAAGTTAGCTTACATATGTATGTCTACTGAACCGAGGTAATTATTCCTGGGACACCCTGTATACAATCGTTATCAGAACAGTCACCGAGCAGCTGCTGAAGTTCATAGATGTCAAACAAATTGCATCTGTCACCGTTTTCTGGTGTAATTATTGAAATTGATGGGTTACTTTCTGGCCACCCGGTGTGCAGTCCCTTATCTGGTTCATCGACGCGTACTGCTGCAGCCATCGCGCCCATTAGCCGACCAATTTCCCCTTGAAAAACCAGCAGGGCAACGATCAAACGCGAGCACGGCTCACCTGTCGAATCACCGTGGCCTGAGATACTCCGTTAATTAGCGGCAAGGTATTCTCTCCTCAGGCAGGAGCTACGTCGCACGAGCTTAACACATCGGCCGGGCCCCGTTCGATTCAACGCTTGTCTAATTACGTCGCGGCGTTTCCGGGATCCCTGCCGCGTCGGTGGTTCCCCGTACGCCATCTTCCACGGATCAGTTATTTAAACGTCCCGCGAATTATTCCCTTTGTGAGGAGGCTAGCCGGGATTACCTGGTTCGCGTTGATCCCACGGGGATTCGAGTTGGTCATAAGTCGGCGCCTCCTGTCCAACTTGGGAATCCCCTCCCGATGAAGAGAGCGGAACCTGGAACAGAAAGAATTCGATCAGAGAATCAACTCGTTCCACTGGACAGGATGTTTGGGAACGTGATACCCTTGCGGATGGAGTCTCTGGTGATTAGTGTCTGATTGCAAAGTTGCTACTTCGGGCTCTAGGCGACTCTAGAGCCAGCTTCGCTGTTAGCTGGGTAACTTGTTTAACGTGCAACGTGTAACTTTTGGTAATCGTAGTTTACAGAGGTTAGCAACTTAAGGAATTGTGCTCTTCTCGAGCCTGCGTTCATACGATAAGAAATTTCCCCCTGGTGTATGCTAAACGCCTTGCATCCGCAAGCAGCGGTTTCAGGCGCCTGAGTCAACCCCTCGCGATATGCTAACAGTCTTGCTTCAGTGTAAACCGGTTGCCCGCTTTAAGGGGCTTAAGAAGGCAATGCCTCCAATAAAGAGGATACGGGACTTCTATTATCGTCGTCGCCTGATTCGGACAACGCAAATAAGGAAATTGAGTAGCCGGCCATCTCGCCTAACGAGGTTAAAATCACGCTAACAACGATCATATACATTAGCTATTTCGGGATCTCCAGTCTTCCGCACCTGTCTCACTGTTAATTAATCCGCGCTGGAGTTGGAAGTTGAGGAAGTATTCATTTACAGTGGAGACTGAAACGATTATGCTGTCTATGATTATGCATGAGCCACTTAGATTTCGGGGTTCCTGCAGTCGTGTACGTGCTGATGGATATGTAGATTGTGAGATAGGTCTGATGTTGCCGTTCTGGGACAAGGGGAAGTGAGGAATGTTGTGTAGTAAAATGTTGAGCAACTACTCTTACGGCGCGAAGGTAACACTATCTGTCTTGGCGGCGCGGCAGCTGGTGACGTTGACAAATGATCGCTGGAGGCGCGATCCTGCAGACTAGTTAAATTAGTAGAAAATCGCGTGGAGCCTCCCCCGCCCCATGAGATTGCCAATAACTTCCCAATAACATCTTCCCCGCTAACTGACATACTGGCGAAAATTATAGTTTAACCGATCCCCTAACACCGGGACCACCGAGCTCTAAACGCGATTACCAGAATGCGGATTATCGAGCAAACAGATTAAACAAGTTTGCCGTCCAGTTTTTCGGAGTCTCTATAGTTTCCACTTCGCCGAGGGATTGGAAAAGCACGTGCTTCCCCCAGCTAGCATGGTTAATCAGCCGTCGGAGCCAAGCGATGTTCAATCAAAATGACGAACAAGAATTAAAGCGCTTCCCATTAAACGCTGGAAAGACCATTGGGAAGATTACACGCGAAACTGGAATCGGAGCTCTCGCAGAGAATAAAGCGAATCACGAGAAAACAATTGCTATCGGACCCGGGGTATCGGAAACTCAATACTCCCACCCACGAATGAGCCTCATTAATGACAGGTCTCCGGCTACTGTCGTCACTGAATCTTCAATTGCCTGGGATCGTCTTTCTTGGTCCGGCGATTGAAGGAAATAGCGAGGATCAAGGATCGCTTCTGACTCTTTTTGTAAAATAGACTAACTTTTTCATGTATTTTCTCAGCGGAAGAATTTTCTAAAAATCTACTTACATAAACATATTCAGCGTTAAGAGCTCCACGAATTACATCTGATCTCGTGTTCCGAGCTCGTCTTGATCTGTATCAAAAAACGTCGATGACCTTGACAACTCCGAAAAAAACGACCTTCGGAAAAGAGTATTCTTGCCAGATATTTGGTCTATTGACACCATGCACATTACGTAACAAATATTTTTTGCATCGCAACAAACTGAAGAGATATTTAGGTGGCCTTATTTGAACGGACCACTCTGTATATTCATCACGAGTCAGACACGATATCGCGAGACAAGGGGTTAACACGACACTGAACTTTAGGGGTTGTTTGCCCCGAGACAGGTTTCGATGGAACATAGTTCCTAAATTAAAGGTGACTGTAAATTCATTTACATTTGCTCCATTTTAAAGCGAACAGACCCTCGACTTCATCAACGCGAGCCGGTACATCAGCATTTCTTCCGGTAGAAAGCACTCGATTCTGTAAACGTGCGCGTTAAATCCTGAAGCACGCTAAACCCGTTTATCTCGAATCCTTCAATCCGTCGAGATTGCATCCCGAAGAAAGAAACTAGTTCCACCGGAGGGGACCTCTTTTTACGGCAGCGCCGCCGACGAGGCGAGTAAATCTGGCCCGCGAATGTCGTGTGCATTAATCATAATCCCGGCGAGGAAGCTTTTTAATGGAAATCAGTATTCGCGGGAGGCAAACTTTTGCTTTCTAGAGCGGCTCGTTGAAACTTCTCAGCATTCGGCGGACCGAAAGTCGCTCGTTACCCTCCCCGTTCTCTGCTACGTTTTCTTTTTCTCAAAATTTCCAGTCTATCGATCAACTGGAACATGCGAAATCGATTTTCTGTGAGATTACCTCCGAAAGCCGCGCAACTTCGTCCCTGTGATATGTTAACAATCTAGTTGCCTGCTTCCAGGCGTCCATCGCCAGCACTCGAGTTCATTAGAGGATTTGCCATAAATAAGGGACTAGACTCAAGGCTTGCAGAAGTCGCTATTACGGATTTAATCCCTGGGAAGGTTCAACAGGCTTACCCCGATGACTACCGGTTGCCTGCTTCCAGGCGCCCAAGTCTAGTCCCTGTGATATGTTAACAGTCTTGCTGCTGCGTTTACCGGTTGCCTGCTTCCAGGCGCCCAACTATGACTATAGCGGTTGCCTGCTTCCAGGCGACCATAGACAGCACTCGAGTCCAGTAGAGGATTTGCCATAAATCAAGGACTAGATTCACGGCTCGCAGAAGTCTCTATTACGGATTTAATCCCTGGAAAGGCTTAACAGTCTTACTGCAATGACCACCGGTTGCCTATTTCCAGGCGCGAAGGTAATCCCTGCGTTAGGATTCACTGTCCCAAAGGTAACAACGCCTCACACGTATCTGGGAGACTCGGACTGTCGGCCGCAGACTGGTGTAAGCATTTCCCAAGTGGTGCTACCCGGGTCCAAGAGGACATCAGTGAAAATTGAATCAGAGGACGGTGTCATTTCCTGCAGCTTCCGTAACCGGCGATATGGTTGCGCCACACAGCACTGACATCGATAGTCCTGTATCACCGAGCTACCCTGCGTGCGTGGTAGCTATTACACCGTGAGAATTGTGGTTGCGCCAACTTGCCTCTCATCCAGCTTAGCCCACCTGCTTCACGGAATTTCGGTATTTATTGGATTAGCAAGATAGTAATTTCGGTATTTTAAGGTGAAGTGAGGATGACCTGAAATCGCACTTGGATCAATTTTTTGCCGATAAAGATCAGAAGTTTTATGAGCGCGGAATTGTGAAGCTAGCAGAAAGATGGCAAAAAGATCATCAAACAAAATGGAAAATATTCTATCGATTAAAGATCATTGCTTGAACAAAAAAGTTGGGTTCTATTTCACCTTAAAAGACCGAAATTACTTTCTTGTCAACCCAATATATTTCGGGAACTACCAAATATTTTTCTATGTTTCTACCAAAGGTGTTGAGAGACACCTTTTTGGAGATTTAAGGAGAAATAGTGTCAAGAAAAATTGGAATTAAAGGAGTTTCGGGTCGAAGCCGACCCGCACAGCGCACGAGGGTATATTTAGGAGAAATCCTGCGAGTGCAGAGTCGACGTGTTCTTTTTTCATGCCATTTCCCTGGCCGAGGGTGCTGCTGCAAGCACTGACTGGAAGCTTATGGTACTCTGTGGGCGGTGTTCCACCCGAACGACAATAACCGGGCCCTCTTGCACGACGAAATACAACCTCGTAATTAGCCTGCGAAGTTTCATGCGGATTTACATTTTTACGAGGGAATTTAGAGGCACCGCAATCACGATTCAGTTTATTTTCCTCGTTATTAATTTCGGGAGGACGAGGGATAATATTTTCGTATGGGAATTTAATATGACGTTAAATATCAGCCCCTGGCTAAATGCTAACTGCGTTGCTCGCGTGTCTGGTGGCTGCCTGCTGTCAGGCATCTACAAGGATTATACAGAAATTCCACGTAAAGCCCTTCATTTAAGGATTAAATTGTGCAATTTACACTTTGTTTAACAATTACTATGACTATAATAAATTCAACTGTGGGACGATATTTTCAATAAGTCAAGGACTAAGTTGAAGTTTTCCTGAAGGGTTTCTAATTAATGTGTTCGCTTCGGATTGCTTGTTTAGCGATTAACGTTTTATGAAAGGTCTGCCCCGTGGACATACTACCAGTGTTGCGTCTAGGACTGCTTAGAGTTGCCTGCTTTCAGGCGCCCATAATGCCTGTACTAGAAGTTGCACGTTGTAACAATTTCAAATATTCATTCAAATTGCAATGTTTTATTGAAATTTCCATTTTGCATGTCCCTCGACATTCTCATACGCCATGAAAATCCTCGTAGTACACGCGGGATCATTGAATATTAATGTTTGGCTAACATTATCAGTTTGAATTCCGCTGTGCAAGCAGCCTCGAGTGCAAGATACTGCAAAATGGAGAACGTTCGTGTTTCTATCAGTAATGTCTAGCTCGACGCCGACGTGCCTGTGTTGCCAAACGTGTCTACAAAAACCCTAATTTTCCCCATGAGCGTAGCAATGCGAACAGCAACGCTGCAAATAGTTTCGATGATCGTGACGAGTGTTTTTGTTTCGCGGATGATACTCGCGATGAGAGCAAGAGAAACGATAGCCATCCGGGCTGACAACGAGGATCCAACGGGCCGGAGTGGGATCTCGTTGTTTCCCTTTTCCGTCGGGCACTTGTCCCGCGAACCTAAACATTTGCGCACTGCAAAATTGCAATTCACCGCGCGGCGAACCGATCGGATAAACAAGCCGCGGATTCAATTATGCACGAGCCTGTGACAACAGCCGCAAAACGTGAGAACGCAATCCCCGGTTCACCAACCATAAAACAGCCGGAATGATCCGGGGGGCGGGGACTTGGCAACGATGCACCCTCTGGAAAAAAGGGTGACAATGAATCCCCTTATCTACTACTACGATGATTCTTGTGAAATCTTTCGCGTTTTCACGCGGTAGCATTTCTGCTACCGGAAAGCCGAGCTGGCAACACTGGTGGTCCACGGCGGCGGTGGCCGGGTCAGCTGTGACCCAGTCTTGAAAAACTTTTCTCTCAAATGAAAAATTATCTCTTCCTATAAATTAACCCCTTCCCCTGCAATATCGTGTCTGACTCGTAACGAAGATTCTGAACAAAGTCTAACAAATATACAATATGTATGCTACTAATTTCCTTTAAACCGACATAAAATTCTACTTTGGTTTTGTTAGTGTACAGCTATTGGAGAATATACAGGGTGGAGCACCTATACTGGCCACCTGGAATATCTTGAAAACTAAATTCCAGAGAAAAAATATTTCAAATAAATAGTTTAAGTCAAGGGGAGGGGCAGATGCAGCAGTCATATCCACTTTAAATTTTCATCATGTTTTCAAGGTCATTCCAAGGTCAACTTTATTTTTCCAAATGGAATATCCTATTTTTTATACCATAGATCGATAGAGTATCAAATTCTGAGTATAAAAGTACCGACCTTCATATGTTCTAAACCTAATAGTTAACGAGATATTATCCAAAGAAAAAAGAAAATTGTTTCGATAATATCTCGTTAACTATTAGGTTTACGATACATGAAGGTCAACACTTTTATACTCAGAATTTGATATTCTATCGATCTATGGTATAAAAAATAGGACATTCTATTTGAAAAAATAAAGTTGACCTTGGAATGACCTTGAAAACATGATGGAAATTTAAAATGGATATGACTGCTGCGTCAGTCCCTCCTTCACTTAAACTTTTCATTTGAAATATCTTTTTCTCTGGAATTTAGTTTTCGAGATATTCCAGGTGGCCAGGATATATATCCCATAAGCATATAATAGATATAAATTTTCTCCTCTTTCCCAAACGGCGTTTCTGTCAAGTTTCTACGGTATTTCGAAACATCAAGAATTCGTCCGGAGCACACGCGAACGGGCAAGGAGTCGATGGTGAATAAATTACTGTATGCAAAACGCATTAGTCTCGAGTGACTTGGCCCTTGGTAATGGAACAATGATTGCCACCCACGCGCGATTCGTCAAGTTGCCTAGCTGCAACCCATCCTCGACAATTGCGTCGAACATCAATTTCGAGGGATCGGAACAGTATTTTTTTTCATTCCGCAACGTAACGATCGCCATATTGTCCAAATCGAAGGTGTCCTTCGACGCGATTGAACGGCCGCGGAATAATTAATCGCGACGCGAGCGTCCCTCGAGGACAGGGCTGCTTGTCGTCGGCCCTTCCATCGAGCAAAAGGGCCTGACGCGGACACTCGCTGAAAACGGTGAAACTTCCTAGCTCGTTGCCTTTCACCTGCCGGCGAAAGTATTCCGTGAGAAATACCTGCGCGTCGACGGAAATACGCTTTCGCAAAAGAAAAAACAAAAAACGTAGAAAATCGCGCAACACTCAAAAGGGAACCAGGAATCGCTACGATTTTAAAAACGGGAGGACGAGAACGCTTGCACTGGAGACGAGAAAAGAACGCGCTGCTTCGAATGCCAATATTTTTCATTGTGTTTTCACAACGTTTTTCCACCGGCAAAGTAAATGAAATTCTTGTGCAGCGAATCGGACGATTTGTGACAGTTCCGCTTCCTTCGCGCGCGGCACAAGCTCGACTCGCGACGCGGGCGACCGATAATAAGCCTGGTGTTCCGCCGCCCACTGTTTAGACACGCCTATATCGAATATTGGCTTGAATACAAATTATCGCTACCTTTAATTTGAATTCTTTCTAGCGTTTTAAATACGGCGTTATCCAAGGGCGGGTTTATCTACCTCCCACCATACCGCCTAGCCACGCCTCCATCTACATTTACCACGCCCACTAAATAATCTTTCTTTGAAATTCGATCGCTTTAAGACACGTTCGATGCAATAACAATTTTGACAGATACAAATACTACATTCTTCAAGTATTTTATAAACGCGATCGGCGACTCTGCGGTCGCTTCGAGGACCATAGATCGGGATTAAATTACAAATGAATGCAACCAATGATTCTTCGGTGGACTGGAATGGCAGTGACCTCGAGCAGCTCTCGACGACGAGAACGCCGTGAAACGAAATAAAATTCGCACCGATTTCGTACGGAATCGTTTCACGTAATGGAAGAACAGGAAAGGCCGGCCTCGGCGATCTTCTCGTAAATTCCGTCGACTAATTAGCAGACGATCGCCGCGTCCATTGTTAACCGCCGGGTGTCCCGCGCGTTACGAGTGTGTACCAGCAAGGCTAGCCTTGACCCGGATGAACGGGCAACGATCGAAAACCCCCGGCGGGATTCGAGAGATCAGCCCCCGGAGCGATCATCGGCCAGAACGCCGGCAAACAAGAGAAGTTAAGCGGCGCGACGGAATGCGATTAAATTAATTGCGAATTCGCCGATGTAATTGGCGGTCCGTATTATCGTCTACGCCAGGCAAACGCCCGTGCGTCCCGACGGGTGTGAGGGAACGGGCACCCATGGGCGTGGACCACATTTTCCCCGTTTAAACGCGGCCGGGCCACGCTCCAATAGAGACCGGTGACGCTTTGACGATTTTTGACAAGAGTCGATGCACCGTAATTGAAATCGCACTCGCGGTCCATACTGTTCCAATCCAAAAGTTCGGACAATGTAATTTTACACATTGCGAGAATTATAGATCGGCCGCGTGCACTCCACGATTCTTGGTCGACCGTTTATTGCGCGGACCATGAATTGTTAAATATACTGCATAATTAATAGACCGTACTGAAAATTGCAGCTAATCTAATATGCTAAATTGATAATTAACGGACCGTTCGAGGTATAATAATTTAATGTATTATTCAAATTATACGATTTAATTAAATATTTTAAATAATTTGATACTCCGATTATATCAAATGGTGGGAATGTGATACTGTACATGATAGTATTGTAACTGATGTAAGTAGAATAGCCCAGCACTAG
This sequence comes from Lasioglossum calceatum, assembly GCA_963966675.1. Taxonomy (NCBI): domain Eukaryota; kingdom Metazoa; phylum Arthropoda; class Insecta; order Hymenoptera; family Halictidae; genus Lasioglossum; species Lasioglossum calceatum. The sequence goes on from OZ016548.1 coordinate 3,312,991, forward strand.
TCAGACGCATCGAGCAATTGCTGAAAGCCGTCGAGTAAACAATGCGGCGGATGATAAAAAGTAGTTAGCTGTTCAACTGAATAATTCTCATTGGAGATTATCAATTGAGGGGACAGGTGGTGGGAGGAGACAACGGTGGAGGGGGTGGAGAACCGTCGCAAATAATTGCGTATCGCGGAATTAGCGGCGAAGATTCACGTACCGTTGACTCGATGCCAGTCGAGCGAATATCTGTTCCAATTATATTAAACGCTGGGAGATGTTTCTTTGAATCGCTGAGAATATAATGCCGTTAATGTTTCCGTTTCGCCGTGTAAAATAAGCAGTTGCCAGTGTCGTGCGCGACGACCGAGTTAAATGTGCCGTTACCAGATCTGTGAACGGTTCGCGAGAGTCCATGCTCTTGTAACGAATTTCATATATTTCCACTCGAGGACTTTCGGGTGAATTCATCTTTTCGAATAATTCGGTGAGAAATGTGTGTTTCATACTTGGAAAAAAAACTGGGAATTTTCTGAAAAATTCTCTCTGCAATGTTCACGCCGAATCTTTTCAACCGAGAACCGTCTTTAGAATTCTGTTGACCTTAATTGAGAAAATTAACAAATATGTTTTTATCGAATCTATGAATATTTCAGATTTTTGTCGGACCATGAATTTTTTAAATCTGCGAACATTTGTTATTTTTTATACATTTTTGTTACACCATGAATGTTTAAAATTTTATGAATATTTATAAGTTCGATACATCTATTATATTTGGTTAGATCTGAAATTTGTATTATCAACGAACGTGCATAAATTTTCGATTATGTGGGTGTGTATTCAATAATAAATTTCGTGTGGAATCCCGAAATGCGCGGAGGCGTACAAAGATTTCATTGACTATGAAATCGTGCCGGAAGTGTTCGTATCGGGAACGTACATCTCCGGTAGAATAAATGATCACACGTTTCATAACGTTCAAATATTCCCGGGTGGGCTGTTATTAATTATTATTATTGCACTTCGTACAATCATTTCCTGCTTCGAATTACATTGCATGTGAATACGTTCCGGGAAATATCGTGAAATATGAACACCGGGGGTCATTATAATTGCAAATGAAAGCAATTCGAGTGACATCGATACTAGAATAACCGCATTAGCATTTTCTTAAAAAACGATCTGGCGCTGCAGCCTTTCGGTTACACCGATTGTGCAAACGAATACAAACTGACACAAACATGTACAAAATAATTCGAAAACAAAAGCAAACTTGCTCAAGCAAATCGTGAAAATTAAGACAAATACAATCTCACTCAAACAAATACAACGAAAGGGATAAGACAAGCGAAATAAATGAAATAGAAATAAAACAAAAAAGAACACGCAAGAAGGAAATTAATCCAGTCTACGTAAATAAAGGACAAATATGTAAAAACGTCTACAAACGTGCACAAACACACACAAAAATGCACGGTCCAACATTTCGTGGAGAACTTGAAAAAAAATTTGTTCTTTTTAATAAAAGGGATGTTTCTAGATGACCCACCAGGTGTCACGAGGTAAAATCCACTCGCAGGTGAGTTTTCCCCAGCACTCGTGTTGAATGGATCACGGATCTATATTCGAAACATCTAGCGGCCAGGTGAAACGACGCGTTCGTGGTCGAGTACGCGCGGCAACTGTTCGAAACTGGTTGGAAACGGTTCTAGTCGCGCAAGGAATCTCACACCCCTCTCCCCGCCAGCCGTAGCATCCGTAAAGGTTGCTCGCGCCGGCGGCCACCCCCGTAGGCATTCAACAGACCCGATTATGCCGATCAGCTAACCGAGGAACACGATTCCGTCGATGGAAATTCCTATTTTTGAAAGCAATTTTCAAGAAACCACCACTGTGCCCCGTTTCATCCCCTGCGATAATAATCTACAACAATCCCTGTAATTGAACTGTATTTCATAAGTAGACAGCGGATTTTTGCATTTATGACAAAAATGAGCAGGCGTAATTTAAAACACTCGAAACATTAGACGAATTTAAAAATACTTTTATATAATTTTCAACCTATTGAACATATTACGAGAAAAAATTAATTTCTATGTCACTCCGGTTTGTTGTGATTCAGCTGGAAAATTTTTATTTTGCATGAAGATCCACTGTCTATTCATATGTTTAGGTATTTTTCTAAACAAAACTAGTCAAGATATCAAATTGAAATTTTGTGGACTTGTTTTGTGAATTCTTTTATCCACGAATAAGAATTGTATCCGAAGCTATAATAATTTCCATGATAATTTAAATCATCTCTGATAATTTAAAAAAGAGATGCCTGTTAAAGATCTTAATTGGTCCTCCGAGGTTCGTTTTCCTTGGCGATCAACTGGTTCCACAAATACCACGCGCGTCCTGCTCCCACACCTGAAATCAAACATGATCACTACAGCCGCAATTTACACTGAACCCAACCCGACGCTCGGAATCATCGCTGTGTTTCGGATTAGTAACTTCATCCCTCGGAGGAAATAGGTCAGAGAAAAGTTCCATGAAGACGCGTGTTGAATTAAGCGAAACTTGCCACTCTACAAAGGGATTTTCCGGAGTGGAAATGAGCGCTCTTTTTAATGGTGACTCCCTGGAGATATCGTACTAACTGGCATCGCAGCCGGCGCGTCAGAGAGTTCAGCGCTTAGCATGTCGGGAAACTTGGATCATTCTTTTAAAGTCCATGGGAAAATTTCTTAATCCCATCGGAAATAATGTTTTCAATATTTTTAGCTCCTCTCAATATCTTCTATCTAAATTATTTATATGCAAATTTTTCTGTATCTGGGGTTTAAATTCAAACATTTTCCCTTTTAAAAAATATTTCAAATCCTCACAATTTTTTAGGTACGATTTTATATTCAATTTTTTAAATTAAATTAAACACCTAGAGCGGTACAATTATCTTTGATATTTTTTTTAAGGAAATCTGTCGCAGATATCAATTTGAAATTTTGCAGGTTCGTTAATTAACAGTTCAAGAGTATGTTAACATTTTTTGTGTATAACTTCACGGTTGGACTTCCGAAGTGTAATAATGCTGTCACAACGCGAAATAAAATGGAAAGGAAAATACGCTTGTTTGAAAAGGATCCCTAGCACAGCCATCCGACGTCGTAAGCGGTTGACTATTAAAAATGTATGTAGAATACGTCGTGGAGGAAAGTACGAGTCGTTTCTCTGTTGCAGAATTTTCGACATCGTATCCTCGGGCAAAAATGTCTGCGTTAGATAGACAGTGCATGTTGCCCGAAGACGAAGAGTGGTGTCTTCTCATCAATTTGATTAACTCTCCGGGCTTAGAAAATGTATTGCCGACGTAGCGAACGTCAGGAGCATCTGCTACTAGTTTCGAAACTATTTGGTTGGAGCATATGGAATGCCGATCCCGCAAATAAAGCTTTAACTACAAGCTCCGGATGTTACACGGCTCAACATCGTTCCCGCATCGTCGTCCCGTTCTGCTCCTCCATCGATCCGATCATTTTCGAAAATTAATTAGGTTTCTAACATTCGAATATATCTCGAACTTCGCGTTGCCTTCATTCCGCGATTTATTTCGTTAATTGTAACTGGAACAATTTTATCTTTGCGATTACAAAAATCCACAATGTTGCAGTTGGATACGTTCGTTACTTTTGTTTTAAAAAATATGTAGGTAAAAGTAATTGTCTCACCGGTGGTGCATTGTTCAAGAAAACAGATAAACTCGGCGAAGGACACCGTCACCGGACCGTTCAATTGCGAGTAAGGGGCAATCGAATCGCATTATTATTTCAACAAATAACAAGGTAGAGAAAGGGAGTACAAGTGAAAATACTGTAAATAGCTGCAGGGTTGTTTTCCAGTGATTACAAAGTAGGGAAAAGTGACGCAACGAGTGGGCGGACCGTAGGAATGAGTTTCTGTTTTAATTCCCGGAGTTATGCAACCGGTAAGGGAACCATACTGAGATGGTAAGAAAGCCGGGCATATCCGATTCTGGAGCGGAAGCGAAGAATTGTCCGGCGTGGTCACGTGGAGCTTCCGATATCACGTGGCTGGAAGGGCCGCGTGATCCACGTATTCGACTTACGTAAACGCTCGTTCTACCGACACGGCTGATTGTATTTTGGAATCAATGGAATCCCATTTGATCAACGCAGGACCCTCCTATTATTTGAATTAATTAACAGCGTCCGGCTGTTTCGTAATCCACGATCCGTTTAATTAATACACTCCCGGCAACACGCCCCACCCCACCCCGCCCCACTTTTTCGTAGCGGCGTTTGCATAATAATATCAGAGGGCGGCTTTTTACTCAAAGAAACTCAGCGAAGTGGATTATTATGCGACGCGGACCTTGATTTTTACACTCAGGGTCGTGTTTGTGTTATGTTTTTAATAATAGAGTTGAATAAGAAAATTGACAAAAAAATGCTGGAATATAAAATTCGATAGAATTTTAAATAAGAATCCAGATCCGCCCGAAAGAAAAATTTTCCGCCGCAGAGAAACGGAATTTCGCGCATCCGCACGATGCGGAAACGTTCTGAGAACGAAATCAACGTCCCCCGAACCGCCTGCGGCACCAAGGACCCCGTATCCTACCGTCCTACCGTCGACGACGAAATCCCTCGACGAACGGAACAATGCCCGCCGCGGGCTTGAAAATAAATAGTTGGGAAAAAAAGAAACAAAACAAATGACGGAACATTCGCCGCGGAACGGTATTGTTATCGACAACTCCATCAATTGTTCTGGGCGACCCGAAGCGGGCGACTCGTCACCGGAAAAACGATGGTACCGGAATTCCGTCCGACAAAAACAATAAAAATTCCGGAATACCCTCAGCCATTCTGTGTGATCTGTCCCTATTAATTTCTAGTACCTCCCCGTCTCCGAATTTTCAAGCAGCAATGAATTTAATGGCCGAGGCAGCCGGTATGAGGAGAGGAGTCCGTCGAACTGGGTCGAGCAGCCTCGGACCAGTTACGAATCGCGGATGAGGTTTATTAATTTCAGGGAGACCTCGAAGACAATTAAAAGTTTCGGCGACAGTGCGCCTCCCCCTGGAATCGTCACTGTTTGTTGAGTAAATATCGCTCGACTTCGCTGCTTCTACTCGGCACTCTAGTGTTTTATTGTGTTGTGATTGCGAAACGGCCTGACAAGATCGTTTCAAGGTCATGCTTCTGTGTTTCAGTATGACTAGATGAAGATTTGTATTTTTGTTTTCGACGTAGCAACTGCGTTTTGTGTGTTACCATTCTTTGCCTGCGTTTATACAGCTTCTTTCAAGGTAGTAACTGACAAGACGCATTCGCAGTCGATCGAGAATCGTCTGGTTCTCGTTTCTCGGTTTCGAACAAAGTTCAGAAACTTCGCCGAACTATGAAGACTTGAAACCAAGCTACTTATCGATGTTCTCCCACCCCCGCAAGCTCTAAGGCCGCAGGCAAACTAAGATGAATATACTCGGACGAAATCGTTTGCACTTTGCACTTTTACACCCCCTAGCAACAATCTTCCTCTCCTCCCGATACTCTCGCCGATAAATTAACCCTTCGCTGCTCGGGAGACTATCAATTACTCCGCGGAATTAATTGAACCAATTTTAATCACCTAAAATAATTTCGCAATTGTCGCGTTACCGGAACAAAATACCGTGCGAAGGGTTGTGCTTTTCGATAGAGATAACTTCAACGTTTTATAAAACAGAAAATTACGAAATAAATTTTTCACTGACGCGTAGAGGCAGCTTCGGCGGTTTTTTACCATCGCCCGAACATGTTTTTTCGATGAAAATTTGCGAACCGGAATATTCCATCTGAGAAACAGGTGGTAGTAATTAGTCATTCAACAAACTGCCCTAACATTCACCCTGATATCTCTCCGTCCGTTGTTTTTCTATAAACTATAAATCATTAAAGAATCCCAACAGAACTCAGGAAAAAATGAATATTACCGCACTGTATGAAATTATGGGGATTCACAGGAGCCCGGAGGGTGGCAGACACGTTCGCCGAGAGAACAATGCAACACGGTTCTGAGAACGGCTTGAAACATTTATTCAAGTACATAGATATAAATACACGACGGGGGTGAGTGTTTCGAAGAGCAACGGAACGTTAAGTGTGTGCCTCGTGCCATGAGAATCCCTGTAACATTCCATTGTGGGACTAGTTACCATGGCAAGAGCGTATACAAACTGCGACTGTGATCCGATACTTAAAGTTATACTACACGTGTATGTGTGTATGTACGTGTGCGCGCGAATTTCTTGTGCTAGCTTATCAACGCATTTGGTCCCGCCGAGACTTTTCCAAAGAGAAATAGAAATTCGAAACGCCGTGAACACAACGAATCAAGGAACGAGAAACACCCCTGTCGAAACAAGCTGTCGACGATTCAGCTTATGTACAGCCTGCTTGCCGGTTTTAAAAAGCGTTAACGATTGATTTTCGTTCGAGAAACAAGAGAGAACGCGTTCCATTAGTGCCATGAGAGATTATTGTTCTTAAACATAAATATATAGATCCTTTTTTGTGCAGTTGTATAGTACTTCGCATAGTTACTCCTCTAGATGCTAAACACTTTTTACAACGCTTCATACACAGAGATACCTTAAGCTCGTGAATATATTAACAAGCGTACAGCGAGGCTGATCAGCTCGGAGCCTTATCAACACAATATATTACAATTATAATTGTTCGAACAGCTATGGTTACGTACGATTAAGTGTGCTGGAGATATCGATCGAAGGAATAATACAATAATGATTGAAGCCAGTTGGCTGTTAAAAGCTATAAAAATATTCAACATTCTATAGACAAGTTCTTCCAGAAAATCAGCAACTCGAAGAAATGAAACTGCACGGAACTAAGCTGTTTTGCTCGTTGAAAACTTGAGACCGAGGTTCTCAGTGTTTTCAACAATTGAATTTTAGTTACAAGTACCCGGCTATGATACATACGTACACGCGTAAACAGCCAATGTTTATTTGCACATGTTTAATTTGATTCACCTAGATAGGCTAACATATTCCTAAATTCTATGCTCTAAGATTCTGGCTATGACCAGGAAAACCATGATCGACTAGACGGCGTAGGAGATTTCGGTACCGGAGACGATGGCACTGATGCGTTCGGTGTAGTTGGAGTTGTCGGCGTAGTGGGCGTGCTCGATGTGATCGGATTCTCGTTGCTCAGGTTCCTCAAACGCACTTTCTCGTTTGTCTCCGCTTGCATCTTTTGTTCGTACTCTCTGACATCCTCCAAACTCATGTCATACCACTCATCGATCCAGGTGAACGCTTGCCGATGACCGAACAGTAGAATGTCCCTTATACACTGTAACACAAAGAAACATAATTGTTTCCAATGTTAATACATTCTAGCTTAATACGTTCAAGGACAATTACTCTATGAATTAAGTCCTCCACTCGAGTCTGCATGCCCCAGACTTCGAACGAAGCGTGAACCAATTTGTAGGAACACATTATTGGCTGTGTCGTCTCCCTCCAGCCCTCCACTAACGGTCCTCGACCTGTCCGTTTAGATTGAAAGAATTTTGGATCCTGCAGAAAACGGACAGTTTGAAATTTCACTAATTGTAACGAATCAGATATAAGAAATTGTGTTCGAAGTACCTCTTCCTCTTTGTAGTGCTTCGCAGAGATTTCATCGTACGCGATGTCTACAAAGTCGACCTCACGGTGTATCAATTCGATGGGGGTGAGACCTAAGCACTGTTTTGAACAGAACATGACTAGAAGTGATTTCATTTATCGAGTGGAATTCTATAGAAACTCACGTACATTCTCTGTGCACCCATTGTTATCCTCGTATCGAGTTCTTATGGAGATTTGGAACTTGGGGATGAAGGAACACTGAAATGCATAATTATATATAATGGAAAATTTAAACACTTCTAAAATCTAAATACTTACGGTGTATTCTTTGGTGACCATGAAGAACATGCAAAAGAAAATAAAATATTGTTATATTTACATGATGCTTTACAATACAAGAATTAATAATATACAGTTTATCCGTTCGTACCTGTGATAGTGTAAGGGTAATAATTCCATGCCTTCTCTGTCACGTAGAATACTTTCGGGATGACCGATTGGATCCAGTACGGCAACTTACTATAATAGAACAGGGCAAATGAGAATCTATTTATACCTAAACTTACAAACTATGCTTGGGATTATCACCTAGACAAATGGATCCTCTTTTCTGTGTACTGGCCCTTTCCATGCTCCGCGTCGTCGCACTCTACATTCTCGATCACCTCAACACCTTCGTCGTTCGCCGATTGTTCGTGACTATGCCTTGCAATCATGTACAGTTGCCCTATGCGATACTAGAAGATGCTCAGTGATAATTACAAATAGAATAATATTACTTAATGATCAATATTAGTAACATTAATCATTATAAGATTAATCAGGGACACAACAATTTTGATGTAAGGAGTTTGTGATGCAAAATTCATTTGTGCGATAAATAAAAACTCGAACTTTTCAGTTTAAATAATTCCCGGATAAACTCGCGTATATAACTAAAATTGTCGGTCGAGTATTGAATGGCATTCGATGTTGCAATAAACACATTATTTCGTTGATTAACTCTCGAAATGTTTAAGCCACGCAATCATTCCGAAAAATGGATGAATACATATGGACCAACCGGGGCCCAAGAACGGAAATTGCCAGGGTCGCCAGATGCTTGGAATTGAATTATTTTGCAACAAGTAATGATGTAAAGAATTTACCTCTGCCGTAGTGAGTGGCATGGATATGCGGTATTCCTTCGTTAACACCATGTTCGCAATTAAAACTTGTCAACCTTCGGCAATAACATCAACTCGACGCTCGCCGGGTAAACAGTGCTTTCTCACGAGGGAACAGCCGACAAATTAGTGAAATTGTCATGTAAATATGAATTTCAGCGACAACCGAGGATACCAGGCAATAAACAAAATCGAACGGAACGAAGTCAGCCGTCAGCCCCCTATCACCCTTTAATCGATAATAAAGCCCGGCACCTTAATACCATAACCGTGTAACTAGCCTTAAACGAAAACTCCCAGCATATTCGCTTTCTCATTGATTACAAGATTACAAGTGATTACAAGAGAATTGCAAAAGAATTAATTTCCAGTACGGCAAACTATTCCATGACAATCTTGTGTTTGTTCGTTGAACAGGTTATTCTCGATTAAAATGACATAACCTGTACGCGGTAAACAAGCGTACAATGCGGCCGCAGAGATTTCAGCTTCCTTGTAACGCGGACAGGTAATAAATTATTTAAACGGATAGAGAACCTTTTATCACTACAAAAAAATTAAACTTTACTTTGCAACTCGAAAATTAAACGTTTCTCCCAACCTAGAATATTTCCGTTCCCCATGATTTACAACACCTCGTACAATACCTAAATGTTTAGTAATCGATTCGATACTGACATATTTTGATAATGTAGACAATATATTATAAATGAATTATGAAAGTAATATGTTTTTAGATTTCCGTGTACCGACAAGAAGGTGGTGATAGTCTCCGTGTTCGGCAAGTCACAGTACAGATCTAAAGGATGCAAGACCAGTATGCTAAGCTCTATTCTCCAGGTGGACCTCCTGGATGAGCCGCAAGTGGACCGAGACACATTTGTAAGAATTACGTGAATGCAAAATTGGTTCAATGAATTGCAGTATAATTTTGCTGAACTTTCTAGAGTGAGATCGAGGGGTACTACGACACAAAAGACAAAACCATATACCTACACCTGAGGGGTCTGCTAGACACGCACAGCCTTCTAACAGAGTACAACAGATTCGCTGAGAAACAAGACTGCAAGGACTTCCTGAGCGTGTGGGCTCACATGAGAGACAAATACGCCAGGGCCTTGCTCGTCCTATTCCATATATCTCATGTTCTTGTGCTCGCACATCCCACGCACACCTTCGATTACAGTTACGTGCATCTGTTCAGAGCAATGGATATCGTCAGGTAAGCATTTGGTTTAAAAGGTGTAAGGCTGTGTTGAAACTTTGTTTCGATTGTTAGGCAAAAGGTTTCGCCACAGCTCTCTGACGTTCTGAGCTGTATCTATAGTCTTCCGAAGGATTGGGTGGCCAATGTGAGGCCATGCTCGCCAAGAGTGCTGTTTTATTTTGAAACGTGCCCTACCGTATTCCAAGATTCCGCCAGTGGGACTAACATAAAGAGATTGGAGCATTCTTTGGAGGATCAGATTTACCATGTGCTAAGGAAGAACCGCATAGTGACTAACATTAGGTGAGAATGTTCAGAAATAGTGCTTGGTCGATATCAACTTCTATAGAGCCTGAGCATAACAACGTTTATTGGTTGCTTTACAGTTCAAATTCCCTGTTTGCGATCCCTGCAAATCAGGAATTCGTCTACGTGCACACCGGAACAACGGAATCCAGGGATATCTTAGGGTACATGGCAAAGAAGCTGATACAAAGCTGCAAAGTCAGTTCGGGAGGTAGCACTTCGAGGAGTCTGGCCAGCCAGGACTCTAATATTCCAATAGACGATCAAGAAACGGGTAGGTGAAGCAGGAATGAAGTATGTCTTCGCTTATTGTAGACCTGTAACGCTATATTTAGCCGCACGGTTTCAGAGACTCGATCCTTCAGACTGTTCCTACAACAGCACATAAACCTGGCCTTCGCTAGAGGGTTCGATGACAATGTTGGGAGGCACTCTGTACCCGCCTACTTTGAGGTTTGAATTTATAACTTGTGTCTAATCGTCGCAAACACGATAATCGTATTGTAACGTCTTCGTGTAAACCAGATACCGACTGCTGGTATATTCTATGAAGTGGCGAACAAGGTCTACGACTACTTCATGCATGGAACGGACAAGGAACTGTTAACACTGCACAGTTTACTGGACACCGATGTCAAATTCAGCAAGAGCAGGTGCAGCAAAGTGCTTCCGAGGGCACTGCAAACGTATCAGGAGAATTTGCCTCAACATTACACAAGGTACCGATTGGATTGCGTTAGAAAAACAGAGTAGCAACTGTAGAGTTCAATTTCTAGGGCGTACCATGAGACGAAACTGGCTCATGCGATGGCGGTATTCGAAATGCATGCTCGGGGGCCTTTGTTTGAAGAATTCAGCGAGAAACTGCAAGCTGAATGTGAGAAACATTGGCGGTCTGGTCGACAAATGTGCGAAGTACTGTCTCTGACGGGGAATCCCTGTACCAATCCTATTCATCGAGGTGGTAGCGAAGGTGCTGGAGGTGGAGAACAACCAGAACCCAGGGATAACGACAAGTATGTCTACTGCATACAGATTTATTTCGTTAGATTCAATTTATAGCAACATAACTGATTAATTCCCTGTTCTACGTGTTGCAGCGATTTGCCAATCAGGGAACACTGCAGCGGGGTTCGCTACATCTGTGCCTGCAACTGCGGTCGTTGCCAAGGGTCGCGGGAGGATCCCTTCAGTCTGAGGCAGGCGAATTACGAGTACTTCCAGATGCTGGCGAAACAATGCGGCTGCGCGCAACTGGAGAACATTCAATTCCCTGTTTTCCAACCGAGCACCCACAATTACAGGCCAGCGCAGTTGCTGTCTATAACCAAACGTAAAGATTCGTTCTGTCACGCGGAGTCCCCAACCCCAAGGGGAAACACCCAAGCCTGCAGCCTGGGGGTCAACACCCTTAATGGTACAGTTGCACCGTTTAGTTTAATGCCAGGCGTTTTTCAACGCTGTCACAGTTTCAGATGATGTTCGAACACCTTACGGGAGCGGGGGCCAATTTCAACAAATCAGCGAGCCCAACGAAGACGTCTCTAAACTCAGCAAAACTAGTCTGACACCCAGCGACGCGCACAAAGTGGTCATAGAGGTTTCCGATAGCGACGCAGACAACAAAGGTAAGTGTTCCCCTGGTGTTAGAGGTTACACAGTTTGCGGAACGATAATCTATAAATTTAAATTCTACAGAGAAGTCTTTAGTCAGACAACCATCGACCACGGAGTACCTGCCAGGAATGTTGCACACAGAATCCCCGGCTGGTCTTTTACCGCAGTTCTCCAGCTGGTCCCTGGTTTGCCTCGGTCCTAGCAGCTTGTACTCGCATAACTTGGGTCTGCAACATCAGGCTGGCGTACTACCCACCTCCGCTTTCCTTCTACCTTGGGATGTGACTGTCAGATTGGAACACCAGAAGGAAAGGGGTTCGCTGTGGCCCACGATAAGCGATCACGGTGCGCATGGATATTGTCCGAGGGGGAAGAACTTCCAGAACATGAATACCATTCGTGGTAGAAAATCGAAGGGTGGAAAAGAGTTTGTCGTGAAGATATTCGTTGGAGTGGAGTACGAGTGTCCGAGAGGACATAGATTCATGGCTTCCGCACCTGACAAGGTGCTCAAGGCGACTGGGAATGGGATCGTGAAGGACAGTGGGAACAAGGTCACCTCCAGCACTGCGGACATGCCTCTCTACTTCCCCTGCCCCTGCAGGTATGCAGGAGTTACTACATTAATCTCACATATGTGTGATAATTTGAATTATTTAAAGCCATTCTAATTGTCTAGGCAAACGAAACCACTGATAGCTCAGTTGATGAGGATTCATGTGGTGACTCCGAAGGCACCTGTACACGTCACATTGAACCCCAGAGTTCAACCAGGACCTCCACCCTGCCCGATCTTTGTAACTGGCTGTGATGAACCTATAAAACTGTCTCAGAGTGCCTACTGGGTCCTAAGGCTTCCGTATCCTTTTACTGAAGATCTACAGTAGTGGACTAATGTTTAAGACGCTCTAAAAAAAACGATAACTATTTTAATATTGTACTATACGATTTGAACTTTTTTGGGAAGCTAGAGCAATTAGTTCACTACAGGATATGAAAAGAAATTTTTTCAAAAATTGCAATTGATCGATATTGTAGAAAAAATACTAAAAGTTGCATTTTCAACTTTTGTATGTGGGCCTATATTGAAAATTTAAAAAATACGTTTTGTCGCGCGCGCGCGATCCGTGTCAATTGTATAATGTTGTTATATATAATAAATTTGAAAAAACATTCCTTAGTGTAAATTATAGATACGTGTACATGGACGAAAAGGGACCGTACTTGGCACCGAAAGAACCAGTGCCAACATCGCAAGGGAGACTACTGGCTGGGATGTACGGAATCAGCGAAGTGGTTCCTGAAAAGAAATAACACAGTATTGAACTTTTTCTAAACATTATTTGTACGTAACATGTAAATTATTGTAAATATAAAGTTCCAAAGAAGATGAAATTTTCTTCTTCGAATTGCACACCTTTCCGATTCGCGAAAAGAATGAATTATTGAAAAACGTTGAAACCGTTTTGAACTGCAGCCACTTTGGCGCCAATCAGTTAAGCACGGCTCGTCATGATTGGCTGTCCCTATCGGCGGGAAAATGGCCGCCATTTGAATCGAATTAGTGATCGCTTCGATAGCATCTTTGAAATTATTGAAACACGGAATGCACCGAAGAAGTTCTGTACAAACACCGTTAGAAAACATCATTTGCTGTCAGATTTATTGGAAATATTCGAGGTCACAGAGCTGTGGGATTTGTATAACGAAAAAGAAATTTCTCGTTCGAAATTCTCCGCCATTACACTCGGCGCTCCGACCGTTACGGATTTTCTTACATGAGGAAATAAACACATGTCATCGGGTCTCACCTGTAGAGGCGGTTATTTTAGTCTCCCGCGCACTAATATTACGAGATTTCCGATGACATGAATGAAAAAGTCGATTTTCTTAATGACAAGATCAAATATAAAGTTCCGTCGAACTTAACCGGTAAAAGTGATCGTTAAGTACATTGTTGGGTTGCCGGAAAATATATTGGAGTTTTCAACATCACAGTACAAAGTGCTCGTTCGATTTGCTAACATTACGCATAATCACTGAAACCGCGAGTTTATTAATACAAATATTTTAACCTGAGGTAATTTAAGTCTTGGAAATAATGATTGAATTTGTTGATAGAAGAGAAATTGATTAAATCTTATCTATTACAGAGAATCTCGAGGAGCAATGGGGCACTCATACTTAGTATTCTCCCTTGTTATGACTTTAATTTGCCAGAGCAAAGGGGACACGATGTTTGGATGGATTTGGGGCAAGTCCAATGACGAAACAACCGTTTTGGTAGCCGACGGAGTGCCTTTAGTTTCAATCCCTTACGAGTCCATGACGGAAGATGAGAAATTCCTCCAAGAGGCTGCTAAATTCTCAGAAATCCAAGTGTCTTCTCCCTTGGAGACTTGCCAACACAAAGTCATCATGAAGATTAGAACTTCCTGCTTTGAAATGACTGAGGAGCAGCTTGCCAAATTAAGCGTCAATCTATTGAACTGCCAGGCCGCTGTGGAGGGCAGGAAAATGTTTCCCTGCACCGAGGAGATGGTAATACCTTTTCTTAAACATTTTATGTACTTGCAGAGAGCCAAGAAAGAATCTTAAAACCTTGTTTTTCACAAAGAAAATAATTTTGCAGTAGCCTTTGTTCTATTGTTTCTTTAATTATCACGAGATCGTTATTGATCATAGAAGCTATTATCACTGCTGTGCATTGAAACTGCAGCTGGAGTGATAGACTAAAATAAATTCCACACACATGTGGGTTCAGCATGTGTGTGTTTGTCGTATATAGAAGGGTGGTTTTGGTCATGTTCAGACTTGCAACTTCCCCCCCTGGTGGGGGACAGACCACCTCTGAGCTATTCCAAGTTACACTGCCATAACATAAAGTACTCTTTGCCAGTGCACATCTAACTCTCCCCTTGTTCTCCTGAACTGTGAATCAATTTTACTCCAGTACTTATTAATCATTAATTAAGCGAATTATTGTTCAACTCTATAAGTGATGGTGCTTTTTCTCAGTCTCTGAAACAATGCACAACAGACATGGATCCAGACATGTGGAATGCGTATCACTTGATCAGTAACAGAGCAAGAGCAGTTTGTTATGCGGCTCGAGGTACTCAGTTCCGTGCCCTGACTGAATTGACCGTTAATAAATTGATGCAAACTGCGCACACGCAGATTAAGACACTGGGTTCTCTAAAGGTAATCGAATAGAAATAAAAATCAATTATAGCAGTACCCGTTGTATTGACTGTTTAATGGTCAATCGAATACTAATTCAGGACAGCCAAGATCGTTTGGAAGAGCAGACGGGGCAAGTGTTGTCCTCCTTGACGGAAGGGAATAAAGCGCTGCTGGAACAGCAAATGCGTTTGAAAGACGCACAAGTAACGGCTCATAATCTGGTAACAACGAATCTGAGAGAATTGAGTAACGAGAAGGCGTTGATTAGACTGGGCCACACTCAGTTGGCAGCAATGGCGGAGGATATAAAACAGAAGTTGGAGCAGGCTAGTCAGAGCTTAACCACACAGTCTGTCGAGCACAGCGAAAACCACAAGGAGATCCTCCAGGACTTGATGAACATTGAAGAACAAGCACAATTGATCTGGGAGAAGATCGAGTCTAGTACCAGTCGCATATTCGAGCAGCACGAAGAGGCACTTGTCCAGTATGAGCACACTCTAGAGAAGCTAACTCAAATTAACGACACAATCCAGTTTCTCTGGAACCTGACAAATACAATGCGAGCAGAAGTGGACGAGAAGCTCAGTTGGCTGACCAACTACGTGGGTGACACCGGAGAACAGATGCAGAAGATGTACCGCACAGGCTTGCACGTAGTCTATTTACTGTGCGCCATGGTGATCGCTGCATTCCTCCATGCTCCTCTACTGACCAGGATCACTATATTGGGTCTGGTGCCGTTGAACTTGGCGTCGTATTTGAAACATGGCATGGATGCTTGCTTGGATTTCACATCGATGACCGTACTGATATTTCTGATCACAGCAAGTGAGTAAAACGAAAATCTCCACTCGTTGAACAACATTAACTGATCTTTGACTTTGCAGTGCATTTCCTAATGGCTGGCATCCAGCGTATTTGTGGGCCGAAGGCAAGCAAAGTGCGACCAGAGCCGATACAGGTCCTCAAGCAAAATGGCACAGCGCAGAACTATGTGTCATCCTCCTGTGCGAACCTAAAGCCCTCCAAGGCTCCGACTCTTCCGTTGCTCATTAGACTGAAAAGAACCATCAATTACCTCTACAACGCCACTCGCAACCAGATAAACTACTGCATACGTAAGTCTAGAAGTTGTCGAGTAAGGGTATAGCCGGATCATTTGAATCTTTTTGCAGAGAAATGCAGTTCCCTAGTGCAGTCCGCAGCCTTCTGGAGCCGGCAGAGCTTCACGCAGCAAGAGGAGCTTTCCTGCTCCTACATTCCGTCCAAGAAGTCTCGAGAGGATCTGGTCTACAACCACCAGGGTGATTACCCCAGCATGATTTCGGATGACGCCACCGACTTTGATAATTCGATCACGATAAACGAGCAGGACGACAGCGTCAGCGAGCTCGATCACCTGGTAGATGCTAACGAACTAAGGAGACGGCTGAGAAAGATCGAGGGGTCTGTTGCCAGGTCCTCTTATACCAACCAGCGCTCTCCTTCTAGAAGGTAGCTAGAAGTTTTTAAGTGGGTGTTCTGGTTTTCGAGAGAAAACGAAA
Source organism: Lasioglossum calceatum (assembly GCA_963966675.1). NCBI lineage: Eukaryota > Metazoa > Arthropoda > Insecta > Hymenoptera > Halictidae > Lasioglossum > Lasioglossum calceatum. Next base: position 3,329,656 of record OZ016548.1, read on the forward strand.
AATCAAGAACTATTTTGAACGCTGCCTGTATATTGCAACTTGGTAATGAACTTTTTCAGCACAAGCCCAGCATATGCCTCACCCAGAGTCCTCTGCAACGGGATGACAAGAACTGGAAGAAAGTGTCGCTTGTACTCCACCAGTGGCAGCTACTACTGTTCCAAGCACTCCACCGGATCCTCTATATTAGGAGACTGAACAATTCTGTAGCTGTTTAAGAGTAGCTTGTAAGTTAGTTTCGAAAGCGTAATTTGTGATGAACATTGTGAGTCCTATCTGCAGGGAATACCATGAGACACGAAAAAGACAATGAATTTGTAAATTGCGGACCAAATCTGTACATATTTGTTAACGTTTTACCGTTTGACCAATCGTGCGTCGAATGATTTAAGGGGAGACTATATAGTAAGCCCAGGTTAAGCGTAGCGATAATTTATTTTTGTAAATCCTTACGCGTGTGAAGGTCGAATAAACGTATCAGAATGAATGTACACTGGTGTGGTGCACCTTCTCCAAAATCGTAAAGACCACCAAACGTGAAAACCCATTAGAAACGTGAAACGTCAGCAGATCTCCATGTTGTACTGCGTGCAGACCGCGTTTGTAGTCAGCTCGAGGAATCTCGGGCTGTTGTCGAAGCCTATTCCGGTCACTAAGTTCCTCAGGTTACAGTAGTTCGCGCCATAATCGAATATCCTGAGCCACTCGTTCGATACAGACTCGCCCTTGAAGAAAATATTGAAAATATAATGCGAATAGTGGAGAAAGTAATTAATTGATTGCGAATCTTCATGCAAAATGAATATTTTAGCAGTCTAGTGCTTAAATACCGTTGCCACACAGGTCCTATTCACGTTCTCGAATGTGATGCTTATAGTCTCCATAGTCCTCATGTTTAGACCCTGATGGGACGCTCTGATTATGTTGCTTTCGTCTGGTTTCGGCTCGCTGAGCTGCAAAATGAAATCAATCATCTAGAGAACGAACAAGTTGCTCTTATCTGTACTTTGCTCTGTTTGTAAAATTGTAGATTCAGCTTGGACAATGAGTTTAGACTATCGCTTACTTTGTAAAGACACCTGCTGCCACGTGGACCACAATTGACACTGGTAGACCAGTTGAGGATTTGACACCTGAACTTTTGCATAACGTAAGTGCAGGGGTCTTGGAACTTCCTGTGAAAAAGAAATTCCTATCAGTTCGTTCCCTTAAAACCTATATCGATTTTGCTTTACTTTTCTGTAGCTATATTATGCAATATTGAAACAACTTGTTTCATGTCTCAGAAGCTGTTCTGTTCAGTTCTGTAGCTGGGATTTATTTCAGCAAAGACAACAGTGCTTTATGGGCCATTACGTGATTAATACTGATCTAATGGGACCTGTTTAGTAGCACGGTGATAAATGTAGAATTATTATGTGATTTAGAAGGCTCTCCGCGGTGTCTACGTTGGAGGAAATTTATTGTCATCTTTTGGCAGTGGCGGTGTTCAAAGGGGCGCACCGAAATAACATGGTATCGGCCTGCTGAACGTTCTCATGGGCTTGAAAAGTGTGGTTCGTATATTTTTCAAGCGGTGTCGTCCAGCCAAAGGAAAATATACGAGGCTCTGCTCGGTAATATTGAGTTTCTCTATGCAGGAGGATTGTTTGCAGAAGCGGCTAGCAAAGTAGCCGTTATCTTGGAACAGATTTTTCTCAGGCTTCTATGGGGGGCCAGGCAAAACAATCATGCTAACCCATTAAAGACAAAAAAATCAAGAAACTGCATGAAGGTCAATACCCCGAACTGGTACCAGGTACATAACATTTAAATTATCTTTGCCCACTTTACTGCTTTGCAATATTATGTTTTAAACTCGTAGATCATTTCCGAGTGAAAACGAAGTAGTGTTTATGAAGTGGAACATACCATTTAACAGTGCACGATGCATGCAGAGGATAAGGGAAGAAGAAGGTGAGCAGAAGACCGCAGGCAAGGACCATTAACAGTGCAGTGATACAGCAGCTGATGAATCTGAATTTTGGGAGCATGCTGCAACCGCTTCTGATCTCCATGGTAGGTGGATCGTCATTCTCCTCTTCGTGTCTTATTTTATCTAAGCGTTAATATACAATAAGTGATTACAGTGTTCCAAAATCAACTACACTGAAATAAACATTAACCACTCGAATATGATTTATATTTGACTACCGCATAGAGAAAGAATTGATTGTTCTAGGAGTTTGTATAAAGAGTTATTGTTTTGAAACTTTTGATAGATGATATTAGGGGATGATTTTGGATTTTGAAGTCACTGAATGTAGGATTTACGTGTTCAGGACAATTTTAATGGTGACATTGATGAAATAGCGTTGCACAAGTACCTTTCCGAGTAGAGGAAACAGAGTCACCATGCGAGTTGGTCTGTGTCGGACCGTTTGCTTGTGTGTAAGGCGGGGGTGGTCGCCTCGACATTGACCTAAGCTGCATATATTCTTTGTGAGGCGGCGGTCCGTCCTTTTTAGCGCTTCCTTTCGACCTGGCCATCAGAAATCGGTCATCTTTCATGCGAGAAAATAAGCTGACCGACGTTCCACGAAATCCGGCTGTGGAAAAAATTGAGAACACGCGACTGTCATTCCTTCCTGTCATTTGCATATGTTCGCCATCGATCCTGATGTGCAGAAATAATAATATATTTTTTTAATTTACAAACATATTCATCACTTCAATTTTCCAATCGTGGAATGGAAAAAACATTTATTTTGCAACGTTTTCGTTGTCTATTCGGATCGAATGGAAGCGAATATTTTAATACCGTCGAAGATTTATTGTATTTCGTTGAATACGAAGTTGTAGATGTTACTGAATCGTGCCTAGTCATTTTATAAGAAGCATTTGAGCGGCCTCGACTTCCCACGAGTGTAGATTGAATCATTTTTTCCGGAGTTTTTTTTCTGGCGTCCGCGGTGTCCCTAATGAATACTATCTTTCGAAGATACCAGCCATAAATGTACTCGTCTCACGACCGCTACTTCCTTTTCTTCCTCTTGGACAGCCTCGTCACTAATTTATCGATCGCGCGATTCGTGTCTCAACATTAAAATCATTGTTCGAACGATCCGGCTACAAGAAGCGGAACAGAACCGTAATAAAACGTCGGATCTGATCGTTCACATTGGAACACCGCAATTAAGACACTCGACATCGTGCATATGTATATTGCGTGGAACTATTTTGAAACATTTCTAAAGCACTGTCTTTGTTATCGTCGATAGTAAAAATTGTAGATAAGAAGAAGCTATTCGATTTTTGCAAGTGCGAAAGTGCTCCGCGAGCAGAGATCGGTTTTTGCGAATCTCGAGGAGCGAAGCGACAGATTTAGCATGGTTTGACTTATGGTCGATTGTTCAAGGGAAAAGATAGCGTCTTCTGCGAATGTGGGTCAGCGAAGACGAATGAATGCGAACAGTGTTTTCCTGTTTGCCGATTCCTGCCTCCGCCGACACTGTTTTCCTTCGGCTCAATCGCAAATTCGACGTCCTTCGTGCTAAACAACGATTCAAAAACCCTATGAAATCTTTTTAAGAAATCTCTTCGAATCGACTTTGTAGAAATTCGTGCAAATAATTTGAAAATTAGTTATTCTATCGATCAATAGATTCTCGAGAGTACATTCCCGTTGAAAAAAGATCTCTCCACGTCCGAAGCCACGCCCGCAAGACTAGAAATTAGTCGCCGACAGGCGGTTCGAATTAGAAATTTCTCGGGAGACCCGACAGGGATTTTTCGTTCCTGTCTTTTGCGTCTCGCGATTTCGGTTTATCGGCGACTTCAAAGGAAAGAGGAGCCGACACCCATTCCGTAACCGGAAACGCGGTTATTCTTTAAATATTCGGTTTATTTTATTTGATCACTCTTAAACCAAGAATGTATATTTTACATAACATTCTTATCTTATTCATACAGTGAAGAATATTTCTAGACAATGTGAGACATATTTTGATGAGACAGAAATACCAATTGAGATGAAGATACGCTTTTTCCAAATTCGTTAAAAAATGGCCGAGGATTTTGCTAAAGTGCTTAATGTTGGCTTAACAGTTGGAATAATGTGGTTTGGTTTCGGGAATGATCGAAAATCGTTCTGTTGGCTCGGTCTGCGGCCGTTCCGCTCGCGACGAGCGTCTATTTCTTTTTATGCGAGATTTCTGTCCACGAGAGGAGAGCAGAGAGAGAGAGAGAGAGAAGCCGACGACGTGTCCCCTCGACAGCTGCCAGAGCAAAGTTAAGATCCGGTTCACACGATTCTCTCGCCTTTACCCCCCTTTTTTCAGCAATCTTTTACAAGACCGCTCTGAAAATTCTCTGTCGAACACAATCTTAGATCAATTAACCGAAACAATTTCTATAACGCCAAATATTATTTTCGATAAAGAAATGAATGTGCACGATTAAAGAAGCGAGTGCGCGCGTAAAGAAGGGATTGGATTCTCCGGTGAAGAAAAATCTGGAGTCTTGCGCAGCTTGAGGCCCGGGGATAATTTACGAGGGGTTGTCGCGGGGGTGTTGGGCACCCTAAGAGATTCCCCGGGCTGCCATACTTGCCATACTCTTACCGGAAGCACGGTGTGAAAGCCGAGGGGCGTCTGCGCCCTTTTTCCAAGGCGCCGCCCTACTGTGTTGTCGGTTTCGTGAAAAAGAAACGAGAGAGAGAGAGAGAGAGAGAGCTAGCAACCCTCCTCCGTGGACTACACTGTCCCTCGAAAAGGGACAAGCGAAAAGGGTGGCTTATCTTCTCGAAATATCCAAAATATCCGATCTCGAACGAGAAACATTTCTCTCCACAATTTTCCATTAATTGTATAGCATTTTTCTATTTCGTCTGAATCTCATCTTAGTACTTCAAAAGTACAGTGTAATTAAAATTAATTAATGTAAGGAATTGTTGAGGGTCCGGAACTTTTGAGAATGGCAGTTTGAGTCAGGCAGGATGTTAGCAGGCTCCCGAAGTAAAAGTGGAGAAAACGTAGAAGGTGATTTAACGAATGGTGGATCCTCGTGTGTTTGGTCCCCGAAGGGTTTTCGGTGACGTTCAAGATTTTCACGGGCACTTCGCCGGATCTCTCGACACCGGTTTCCCCGTTTCGAAAAACGCCAGCTGCCTGACAAAAGCAACGCCCCGCACTCATGCCGACACGATAGCGTAACGAGTTTCGGTTCTCTATTAAAACCGGAGGCTCGATTTTGTCACCTCTCCCGCAGGAACGCTCGCAGCCGTCGACATCTGCGGAGTGAGAACCGATTCCGACGAAAACGCTCGTCCGTCTTCATTTTTCAAACCTTCGTTTTCAAATGGATTAGTGCTATTGATTAAAAAAGAAATCGAAGAAATGTATTGTACTGATGGATAAATAATGATCACGAGTCTCTTATCGACGTCCCCTTTCTCCCGACTCGCGGATGACTCCTCTATTTCCGACTCTACTCGACTATTTGCGCATATAAATATTTTACGAGGGCCAAGAAAAAACTCTATTTTCGTACGGGGAACCCTATCGCACCGTTCATAAGGAAAGATTTACGGCGAACGGAAGACGATTATTATTCCCAGCCAGTTTCCTCTCCTCCGGAGTGCAACGGGAACGTCCCGAAAAATGTTTCGAACGAATTATCTTAATCCTCACGATGAAAACTCGCCCATTATACTATCTTTACGCAATGTAAAATGATCATCTCGCGAGACATATTTCTTTCAGATATGACGCTATAAATACGATTGATTCGTAAAATCTTGTTGCTCGACAATTTCCAAAAATGTTCAACAGAACCTCTCCCGAAGAAAGATAGTAGAGTCTCGGAAAAAAATGTATTTCCGTACTAAATAAGTGCGGTTTCAAAATTTTCCCTCGCTCCGAAACGGAACGGAAAAAAATCAATCGCGCCGCACCATCGAGGGCGGAATAAATAAGAGAAAAATGTTAAAAGCATTCGTAGATAAAGAAGAAGCGAAAGGAGGAGTTGAAGGGTTGCTCCACCCCTTTTGCGGAAGGGGTTGGCCCTTTTCGAGTGACCCCTTTTTATTTGGACACCGCAAACGGCCTCGGCGTGTAAATCACCGGGTTGGAAAAACACACGTGAGTCGTTCCGCGGCTGATATACGAACGTGTGATTCATTAACAGCCGCTGATGAAGTATGTGTTAATGAAGAGGCTCGACTTTCTCCCTCTCCACCCGTCTCTCCCCTCTTCTTGGCCCGATTCGTCGTGGAACACGTGGATCGAGTGTTATTTTGGAAGAAATTGTCTCGAGTGATTGCTCTGATGGGGAAAGAACTGATCTAGAGGATCTACAGAATACAGGATCTACGGGATTTACAGGATTCTCTGTCAAATTTCGATTTTCCTTTTTCGTTCGATATTAAATTGTTGTTCGATATTGAATAGTGATTTCCTGAAAGGGTAGAAAGTTTCAGACGATTTATGCCCAGGATTTATTTTCAAAAAAGAGTGCAGTTAGTGACTAGTTACCCTGCACGGAGATTTATCGAATTTTTACGGCGACAACCATGACTCGAGGCATAATGAAAATAGATCGGAACGTGGAAACAGTAAATCCCACCCCCATGGAATTTAGTTTACGATACCGCGAAACACTGCGGCCCCACAATGGCCGGCATCCGGCCGCCAAGGAAAACCCGTTCGTTCGTTCGTTTTCGTTCCGAGCAAAAAGACACGAAAATTATTCCGGTGAAGACTATAGTGCCGTGTAAACACATTTCCGCGGCGATAGCGACTGGCTTCTGCCCCTGCAGCCCGTTTATTTCGGATCACGAGTTCTTTTTCAAAGAAATTCAAAGTTTCTCGTAGCCGAAATTAACCGGAGCATTCTTCTCGCACAAGTTGAATGTTTAATAAAGATTATGTCTTAGATGTCGTTGTTGATCGGAGCCGAAGATCGGAGAAGAAAGAATTCTGTTCTATACGGTTTTGTTTAATTTCTTGGAAATCTTGAAGGGCATACCTGGGAAGGATAGTGTAAAGTTTAACGTGAGTCTCTCCTTCCGGTTGTTGCACGTCGCGCTTGCAACGGTCGTTCGACTGTAGCCACGGTAAATGCACCGTGGCCACGGATGTGCAACGAGAGACGGAGAAGAAGGCCAAAACGAAGAGGGAGACGAGGAAGCAGTCGACTGCGAAGATGAAGAAGGAGACGAAGCTGAAGACGCAGAAGGAGTCGAACGCAAAGATGAGGAAGGAGACGATGCTGAAGAATGAGACAAAGGAGTTCGGCTGCAAAGACGAAGGAAGTAAGAAAAGTACCTAATCGATTCCCAAGATAAAGAAGGCGAAGAAGAAGGAGACGAAGATGAAGACGAAGGAGGAGTCGAACACGAAGATGAAGAGGGAGACGGAGAGGGTCCCCGGGACTGCTCGATGGTCTTTTTTCCCCGAACTAGGAGCCCGCGGCGCTTTGAAATTGGCACGCGGTATGATTTTAGCTATTCGAGGCCGAAGACTCGAGCATGGGAGGGGAAACGAGTCGTGTTCGAGTCGGTGGCTGGCGCCGGCGCGACAAAAACCACCCGCAATCAACCCCCTCTCGTTCCCTTCATTTCCTTTCGTTTCCTACGTTTCGCTCTCCCGCGACATCGATCACCCGAAAATCTTGTAGACGACTCCAGCAGTCTTCGAGCAATCGTATTCAACTATGCGACGAGGCTTTCGAAAACCTCATTCTACCTTCGAATTTATTTTTCAAAATAGGTCTGAACGATCTCGGGTTGGAACGAGACCTCGTAGAATTTTTAAATTAGAGTTCACAAATAACCTTCCATTCCGTTCTATCACTTTTTGTCATACCAACGCCATTTTGTTCTGATTCTCCGTCCCGTGAACGCGACCAATCGATGCTGGAGCACGCAGACTCACCTTCTCAGGTGTGCCAGAGCGCCATTGGCCGACACGGGCAGGTGAGAAACAGGTAAACCCCACCCATCCCCGTCGGGCACCTCAAGATCGAGATGAATTCTTCTAGAAAATGGAGTATACCGCTTTTCACGAAATTTGCTTCGGCAGTAAAGTTCTTGCGTCTCTTCCTGCCGTTCGAGGACCGAAGAATTGATTTATGCGCGATCCTGGCACCTCCAGGAAACACTTCATGGTCTCCGTAGGAGTCGCTTCTCGAGAAACGAACACACACGCGCGTTCTTCTGTTTCCATTGTCCTCTGTCGGAAGCTGCACACCGATTTTCCGGGACCCTCGGGGCTACGAGACCTTTCCAGGATTTCCTCGAGTAATTAGGCGACGTAGACCTGAACGAAATTCAAAATGACGGCTTCCGGTTACAACTCCAGCGAGCAAAGAAGTAGCACGAACAATTTTCGAGTCTGCAGTGGACAAAATGATTGTCACTATTATTGTTTGCTCACACCGAATCCAATGATATTGTCTCCAATCAGTTTTGAATCTTAATTTCGTCTTTGAATTTTGAATCTATTAGAAATGGCAGAAGCATGATTCCGGTTATTTCTGTGAGTGTGGGTCGACAGAAGGAGAGAGACGTTTAATAACCCTTTGGTCCCAGCATCTGGACCTCTCTCTGTCGAGAGAGAGAGAGAGAGAGAGAGGGGAGAGAGAGGAGAGAATTAGCGAGTTCGGGTTTCAATGTTCGACGGCGGCCAATGTCGTGCGACGAAAGGGGCGCGGTTTTTCTGAATGGATAAAATCCGTCGGGGACATGTGTTCACCAGACGATGTCTCCTGAAGGTGCATGGGAATGAATTACGTTTCATTAGGTCCGTCTTACAAGGGTGTTAAGAATCCCCCAACGCGAACGCGGCCACGTTATGTTACACAATTTCGTCCCACCCGGTGGAATACATACGTCTTCTTCTTCTTCATCTTCTTCTTCAGAATGGAGGACGTTGACTTTTCTTTTTATTAAGAAACAGTTTCTCCTGCCCTTCAGCCAAGTAATTTTATTATTCTCTGTTTAATGCTTTAATGGAATATCGAAATGCTGACATTTTGGGGGGAGAGAATATGTTCGGGATGTTACCACGAGGGGAAAAAAACGACAATGGATCCTCGGGGAACGGTAGGAAAAACGAAAGCGAAGCGAAAGCAAAACAGGGGACCCCCACTGAGGAATCGAAGGGGACCCTCGAGGACACGGCTGCCCGTGAGGCCCTTTTTTCATGGTAGCGGCCCTGATGTCGGGGTCCACAACACTCACGGACCATCCCCGTGGGTCTAATACCCCCCCGAAGACGTTGATTCGAGAAATTCAATCCTGACTCCACGGTGGCCTAATCACCCTCTATCGTCACTCTCATTCCAGCTCACAGGAAAAACGACTTTTCTAAATGAAGTTTTAAATGCACCAATTTTTACTTTGAATACCAACTCACTCGTCTCGTATCTGTAACTTATGGTAGCCGAAAACGTCGGGAGCAAATTGTTGTTCCACGAGCCCGCGACAAATCGCATATCTTTCACGCTGCCGCTGAAACAGCAACGATGTGTCCCTCGTCGCCATGGTCCCCCGGTTTCCCTGTCCACGGGGTTCCATGGGCCCCCGTAAGTGAAAGGGCACGCTTCCTTCGACTCGGGAAGTGTCGCGTGTCCTGATGTCTCTGTTGTTCCGAGAACCAGGATCATTTCGATTCGAGAGAGCTTCGACCTTCGACCTCACGGGACCTGGGATGTTCATTAGTTTCGTCTTACCGTGCCTCCTTTCTTCTGACCGCCTTCACCCCCCTTTTCTCCTCTTTCTTGCTCATTCTAGCCCTTCCCTCTTTCAACCCTTGGCCCCCTTTCTCTCGTTTTTGTTCTACACCGTCTGTCAACCAGTCATTTTCTTCTTTTCTGCTGCTGCTTCTTCGTTCCTTTTCTCTTTCCTCTCTTTCCTAGCTATTAATTGATATTTTTAGGTGGCTTCGTTAGTCGTTAATGCAGCTCCAACTAGTAAAATTGATGTTACTTATGTTACTTTAATTGTCACTTTAAGTTCAATTGGAATTCCTGGGTAAATTGAATGTCGCCAGGCAGGGTTCGCTTATTTTGTTGTTTAAAAAAGATGAACTTTCGTAGGAAGCTGGCAGGGTGGTCCTCTCTCACGGTTCAAGAAACCGCGTTCCGTTCAAGAAACGAACGATGTATACACGGTGCACGCGTCGTCGACATCGCCGACGAGCCGCCAGAAAGAAAGTCGACTCGAAAATCAAACAAACACGACGCGACACCGCATTTCTGCACTTCCGTCGTCGCCGGTTTTGTTTATTATCCCTCGGAAAATTGCCCCACCCCCGAACGCCACTGTTTAATAACACGTTTCTTCCATTACGTCACCGAAACATTAGAAATTCTTCGATTCTTACGAAAATTTCGTTCCATCAACATTCTCGCAGCATTTTTCGGAATAAATATTTTCGAACAAACCCGCGCTCTGACTTCTCAAAAGAGTTCAAATCGTGTAGTTCGATATTAACCCCTCGCCGAAAAATTTCCTGCACTGTTGCAGTGATTGTATTGTCTTTATCCACAAAAATATCGTAAAAGAGAAAAGAAAATTGATATTCTTCGTATGGCTACGTTTATTTTGATGCTTACGTATTGATTGCAGACGAATCTTTGATTTCATCTAAAACGAAAGGCAACATTCCTATTTGCTGGACCTTGTTCAAATCTTCATCGCGAGTTTGACTCGTTAAAATACGGCAAGGGGTTAGAAAAGTTATCGTTTAAGACAGCGGATCTTTATGAAAACTAGAAATGCTCTTCACCGATTGTGGATAGCAGGAGTTAAATCAAAATTATTTCATCTAAAACGAGAGGCGTAACATTCATATTTGTTGGACCTTGTTCACATCTTCATCACGAGTCTGACTCGTTAAAATACGGCAAGGGGTGAGAGACAGCGGATCTTTATGCAAACTGGAAATGTTCTGCACCGATTGTGGATAGCAGGAGTTAAATCGAAATTGATTTCATCCCTTGATGACTTTCCGAAAATTTTTCGAATTTTTCACTGTTCTATATTTCACCGAACCAATTTCTGAATACATATAAACGCATAAAGTGCCGCAGTCTACTAATCACAGTATAAAATCAGGTGAACAAGCCTCGTTGTCTAACCGAAGGGCATAAATGTTATTACCTTTCGAACAAAGGTGCCCGAGGAAGCACAGTCCCTTAACTGAAATACCCACCATCGGTCCTCAGCAAGTACGCCACCAGCAGAGGTAACAATGACCGTGGTCTAAGCTTGCACGTACCTGTTGCCTGTACGGCCGCTGGTGGCAATATACTCGCTGGAAATTTGGAAAAACCCAGGGGCAATCTAATTTTGTAGAAACCTGTGTCTCGGACTCGGTGCACCTTACCATGCGTTTTACGATTGCTTCTTTTTCGTCCGGCAAGTGTATTGTGCGCTGCAGGTCCCAGGAAATCATTCGCTTCAAGGCGAGCCTAACTGTACAATTGCTGAAAATAATTCCACCCCCAGATGCGTTTCTTTTGAGACGAAATGAATTTGTTACGAAGCGTGCATTATACAGGGGCTAATAAAAACCATTCTTCGTTCTATGAATGTTCAGGAAAATGTTAGGAAGTTTAAAATAATAATTTACAAGTTGCTGTTTATAATAATCTATTAATACAGCATTATTGTATAGAAAATATAATAAAATTGAAATAGAGTTTCGTATGGTTCTCCTTTAATTTTGTCTCGACTGATTTTAATTTTCGAATGTATGATTTTTGCAATAGAGAGAGAGTATGGTTGTTCCCGGCGTGTCTAGCGCAGTTTGTTCAATGGAACGGTGCACCAGAGGTGTAGAGAGGGAAGCGTAGGAGAAAATAATGGGTCTGTGCCGGTGCCTTTGCCCGAAACACGTTGGGGAAATACGTCGCCCGCATGCCAGCCATTTCTCGTTTATACAAGGCTAATAAAGTCCTGCCATAATCCCGCCGGAGTCTGAACCGTGAATGACCCGTGAACAGGTAACGAAATACTCCTCGACTTGGTTTTCCCCAACATTTCCTTGCCCTTCGTCACGATCGTTGCTCCCAAACGCTCGATCTTCGGCAACGGTAAAGTTTTTCGCAGGTCGATCGACTCTCTTCGTATGCTCGCAGGTTGCATATAATATTTAAACACGAATCAACTTCTCTTTTTATAATTGTGCCTGCAATTATGAAAAATTTAAGAATACTGTAATGTCGTTTTTAATGTAACAAAACCATTAACCCCTTGCCCTGCGATATATTTTACGATTTCAGTGGCTAGAACTTTCATGTGGAGATCGTAATTTCCTAAAATAGGAGAAAATTTATATCTATCGTATGACCAAATGTTCTGCAATAGCTGTACATTTAACAAAACAATAAAAGAATGTTAGTTCGGTTTGAATGGAATTAATAACAGACATATTTATCAGACTCTGTTCCGAATTTTGATCACGATTGAACGATGAAATCAATTCCTTTATTTTATTCCTGCTTCCCACAATAGATGCAGAGACATTTTTACTCTGCATGAAGATCCGCAGTCCAGTAATTGATTTTACGGAGACTCCAGGAATATTTTGGAAGGCTGCACTTCAGTTTTATGACAACTACTTGCAAAGGACCAGCCCAAACACGTGCTAAATACCTGTTTGCCAAACTCGGTGCCGTCGTCCCTCGACTTTTTCACCGTTCCTGCTGAACACATGTTCAGGATTTCTTGGTTGTGTAAATCTCAGAAAAATTTGGCCAGCACGTGTTGATCAGCCGGTGGCTAGAGCCACGCGGTACACCTTTAATGAGATTCCGGTCACGTTGCTTATCTGCAGTCCTCGGCATATGCCCACCACCTCTTCGTTGACCTAACAGCCCACCTAATTGCCCTGACGTCTCCAGCCACAGATTTTGTCGGCCGAGGATAAATGTTTAGAGAGGGCTCTGGATTGGATTAAACTGTAATCGTCAAAGGACAGACGTCTCTGGTTAATTAGGGTAGTTATCGGGGTAGTCGGTGATCTTCTTTGCTGGATTAGGCTACTTTTCAGTATGTCTTTAATCAGATTCGGGAGGCTTCTAAATTCTCTTTGTTACTTTAGTATTAACCCTTACCACTCGAGTCACCACAAAAATTGCTGTACCAGTATTCAAAATATTGTTTACATTATTAAACAAGTTGGTGTCTAATCAATGACGAAACATTTAAGTATTGTATGAGGTGTTACATCAATATTATATCCATAAAATAAAAGGAAATCATGTAGACTGAAATTATTCTAGGTCGGAAGAAATGATTAATTTTCGAGTTAACGTTGCTCCGAGTGCAAAGGGTTAATTGTCACATGATTTGGACAATATTGTATTAAAAACTCACCCCTAAATGGATTAATTGGAAAAGAGGAATTTTGGTTCAATAACACTGTCCAACACCAAATTTGTTCCCAATATACTGTTGGGCCCTTCTTATAGAGTTTTTTGCGCTGATTCCGAATCTGACCTTAATTTTTTTCTTATACGCACAGTTTTTGAGGAACATGGCTTTAAAAAAAAACATATTTTTCAACTTTAAACAAATATTATGATGTTATTATAAAAGATACTGGATTGTTCTTTACAGCAAAAGATTCTGTAGACTTTCCCGAATCCAGTTATATATAATAGTAATGCATTATGATTGTTTAAACATGTTTAAACAACGTTTAAAGACGGAGAGACACCACTTTTGCACCAATTTTTGAGGATATTTTTCCATTTATCTCAAAAAATAAGGGTCTAGCGGAAAATCGAACTATACCACGCGATAGAGCAGACTTTTATCTAGAGAAACCTCCCCTTGAAGTTTTTGCGAAATCGACGTTTTTACCGAACCAGAAAGCAAAATATCTTCGCCCGACATGAGTTGCGGCCAGTGGCGCTCACCACTAGAACGGTCGTTCGCCGCTCCGTATCCCGTCGCGCGCTACATTTTGCTGTCTGGTTCGGTAAAAACGTCGATTTCGCAAAAACTTCAAGGGGGGGTTTCTCTAGATAAAAGTCTGATCTATCGCGTGGTATAGTTCGATTTTCCGCTAGACCCTTATTTTTTGAGATAAATGGAAAAATATCCTCAAAAATTGGTGCAAAAGTGGTGTCTCTCCGTCTTTAAACGTTGTTTAAACATGTTTAAACAGTCATAATGCATTACTATTACATATCACTGGATTCGGGAAAGTCTACAGAATCTTTTGCTGTAAAGAACAATCCAATATCTTTTATAATAACATCATAATATTTGTTTAAAGTTGAAAAATATGTTTTTTTTTAAAGCCATGTTCCTCAAAAACTGTGCGTATAGGAAAAAAATTAAGGTCAGATTCGGAATCAGCGCAAAAAACTCTATAAGAAGGGGCCTACAGTATATTGGGAACATAAAAAAAGTTGAAATTTGTTGGACAGTGTAATTTAAGAGAAATATATTTGTGAAGACAGGAGCGAGTATAAGTGTTGCAGTAAACGATTCGGTAAATAAAATTAGGAGAAAATGCTTATCACTATTTGCAAGCTGGTTGTCCAACAGCTCGAGATAAACTAAGCAGACGATTCCTTTTGTGTTATCATTAGGGTATGCTCTGAGAAAGGTAAGACGGTTTGGCAAACTTTGCGAAGAAGCTTTCGAAAATCGTCGTAGAAGTCAGCTGGTAATTCGGATTAACGAGCCGGAAAAATATTTGCGTTGAAAACAATAGGCAGATTATAGCTACTACCGGTCGAGCAACCGTTAGTATCTTCGCACGACGACTGTCCACGAACCTAACTTTCTTGTGACTGTCAAGAATACACTCCGGTGTATGTAATGTAAAGAATGTGAGACGTGTTTTACAAAAATGCAAATACATACAACGAAGAAAATGAAAGAAAAAGCCTTGGTTAACTGTACAACATAAGACCAATCGATTACACTTTGCAGCGAAGGATATTCATATGGGAAAAAAATGGCGAAGAATAATGTTTACGGATGAAAAGAGGTTTAACTTACAAGATGGACCGGATGGTCTGACTGAGTTACTATTTTATGCGAAAAGAGGAACAGTTTTTGAGTCGTCGGCAAATGGGAGGTGATGGTGTGATGATTTGGTGCGGTATCGGGTACTATAGTAATATGGAAATCAAATTTGTAACAGGTAAAATTAATAGCAAAATGTATTTGGAAATGATTAAGGAACAAATAAACACGTACGCGACCAGAATTTCCGGAGAGAAGTATACTTTTCAGCAGGATAATGCCACAGTACACAGTACACACTGCAAAAGTAGTAAAAGAGTAGTTTTCTCGAGAAAAAATTCGCGTTTTAGATTGGCCAGCAAGGTCACCCGACCTCAACATTATTGAAAATTGTTGGGGAAATCTTGTCCGCTGTATATGGAAATGGCAGACAATTTGGAAATATTGCCGAATTAAAAAAATGTATTCGAGATCAGTGGGAGCAATTAGAGCAAAAAACTATCAAAAGACTCTATACATAAATCGTTGCCAAAGAGAATGATGGCTGTTATTAAATGTAAAGGAGGAGCCACAAAATATTAAGCATTAAATATAATTCGTTGATTTACTGTTATACATAATTTTAAATTAAATATGCTATCATTTTGTCACACCATATTTCCTTAAAAATTCTTTTTTTTTTTAATAAAATTGTATAGACTGGCGAAATTCAATTCAATTTCATTTGTGTCTGTTTATAGAGGTATTTTGCAAGAATGTGTAAAAACAAAACCTTGGTTGTAATGTTAAATAAATCAATATTACGTTCATTTTAAAGTGTGCTATCTTTTTGTCCCGGAGTGTACGTTACGACACAAAAAGAAATTTATATTGAATTAAATTGTCTCGATTTGATGGTAGTTGCTTTAAAGTTGTTTTAAACTATTCAAAATCGAGATTCCGGAAGAACCCTTCGGGAGTCCGTTATGGTTGGATACTGATTTATGTAAGAATTGCTATCGGGAGAAAAGAGGGCTGAGTAGTCCACTTGAAACCGAAGGAAACATCATTGACTTCTGCGCCAGACCGCAATGGCCTTTGTGATTCTTGAATGGCGACAGGTGCCTCTCTGACAATGGCGACCGGGAGGAGACTCCTTCAAAGTTCAGATCCTTGCTACTCCTCTTGCTTTTGCCTTTTCATTGTGCCTCATCATTCTCTCTCATAATCGTCCCGACTATCCATACAACAGCGCTACTTATCCCCGCAATCATTAGCTCCATTCAAAAATATAAACAACCAATAATTCCAGACCTGTCGCTAAAAAAACAAACTACAACTTTAACGGAACGTTCGTTAGAGAAACTTCTGAGACTCCATTGGCGTGGAAACTGCACACACATTTGCACGGCACATATGCGCCGATTAAACGAGCCCCGGCACGCGCAATTAAATCCACGTTAATATCGCGAAACGACGCGTGCAGAAGCGCGCGCGCAACTCCCAGCCTCCTCAAGATGGCGACTGTCCTTTTTCTTTCATTGTTCTCGAGCAGAATCCTCCGCAACATTCCTTAGAATTCGTACGGCAATAATCTAACTATTGTTCGAACAATTCGTCCACTGTAAACGTTAAATCAATTATCAGTATCTCAGAAATAGAAAAGACATTTAAATATCTATCGAGACAGAATCAAAGAGGAATGCTTGCAATATACAGTCCGCAAAAAATTTAACAATCTGCAAAGTGCAAGAAAAAACAAATTTCCAAAAACATTTCACTCCTACCCCAAGTTCTCTTTTAAATTCTGTTATTATAAATCCTTTTAAACTCTTTTATTAAATCCTGTTTTGCACAGCCTCGTCATTCGACCTCGAGCCTCACGATCCCGAAGAGCATTCTTCTTATCTGCAGAGGCTCTTTGTAAGAATCAACGAACTTGCACAACATACGCGCAAACGTGCCTACAGGCTCTCTAGGGTCGAAGCGTTTATGGCAGCCTGCGAGAGGGATGGCACGGCGAACATTATGGCAACGGTGGCGCGCCATGTGTTGACGGTCCGCCTAAGAGAAATTTGCATTTACGAGCCCGAAGAATTGCCAAACCCGGAACATGTGTTCGCACAACCTGCCGAAAACCGTCGTCGACCGTTCCGACACATGTTTCCTTCGAGAAAAAGGTAAAAGTCCCTTTTTTCCCCCTTCAGGAACCGCGAAGAAAATTCACAAGGACCCGCTCAGGTCTATTCCTCGCTCAGCGGACCCTTGGGCACAGGGAGTTGCCGTTTATTACCAGAAAAATGAATTATAACAGAAGCTGTGTTTCATCCCTTCGTTGGAAACCGGAGAAACATTAACGAAACATCAGAGTATTTTTATATTGTTCGTAATGTTTGCTAAAAAATTTTAATTGTAATTTTTGAAGGAGGAGAATCAAGTTCCTCACCTAACAAAATATACATTGTTTGTAACGTCCGCTAAAATATGTTAATTATAATTATCGCGTGTGCGATAGTCAGGGTGATCGAGGAGGACCAAGATGTACGATCGAGCGAGTTGATCGGCGGGCGAATCGTAAAAGCAGAACCGTCTACGAACGGACAATGTCTCTGGTATGGCTTCTCGGCTGACACGATTGCCCACGTGCTGCTGCCTCGCCAAGTGTCCCTGAGTTAGGTTCGTGAGCATTCTAAACGCTTGCCTTTTACGATCCGCACCGACAGATAGCCTCCGACAATGTTTGCACCGGTGGTACTGTCTTCCTTTTCGCCATGTGTCGAACACACCGCAGCATCTGCAAACCGAGAGCAATAAGCTCTGGAAAAGCGTGCGGGAAGACACGTTTCGGGACACCGTGCACCCTCAAAGAACAACCCTCTTTACCTGAGATGCACATGTTCCCTTCAAGGACGTCAACCCTTATGCAATTTCACCACTGCAATTTGCAACCGTTGGCTACATTGTAAAATATTACGATGTTTTAATACTTTTCATTCGAACAGGGGATGAAATGGGGCTATACTTCACTCTGTATTTGTCCAGTACAAAAATGTAGTAATATTTTTGAACGCGTTTTATCCAGTTCTGTTGCTATCAATTCATTATTAGTAGACTGCTGATGTTTATGCATTTATGGCTTATGGAAATGTTCAAAAACTGCTGGAGTATGAAATTCAACAGAATTTAGTACGATTTTTATTCATTTTGGATTTACAAATGCTATTAATGAAAATGGAATTTCATTTCGTACCGCTTCCTTTGAATTTGTCTACAAAAATTGGAAATTGCAATAATGCTAGAATATTGCTAATAATTATTAGACAGCGGATCTTTATGCAATTTCCAATTTTTGTAGACAAATTCGAAGGAAGCGGTACGAAATGAAATTCTATTTTCATTAACAGCATAATTAGACTGCGGTCGAAGGAAGCGGTACGAAATGAAATTCAAAATTTGAATACAAAAATTGAAGATTGCATGAACAACCGCAGTCTAATTATTAGACAGCGGATCTTTATGTAATTTTCAATTTTTGTAGACAAATTCGAAGGAAGCGGTACGCAATGAAATTCAAAATTTCAATAGAAGAATTGAAAATTGCATAAACAACCGCAGTCTAATTATTAGACAGCGGATCTTTATGCAACATAAAAAAATGTTCAATTTAAAAGTTATATTTAATTTTCAATTTATTAAAAGTATATTTAATAGATTGAAAATAGCATTACAGTATTCTACTCCTCTAATGTTTTCACTGTTTCAAATTACACCTATCCATTTTTATCATAAATGCATCATAGAATCAACAGAAAGAATCGTAATCGATCGTAGCGATAAGCAGACCGAATCAATCGAATTCGTTAGTAACGCGTGCAAAGATTTCTCAGAGACATACCTGTCGCGTACACCAGCTTCGCCCAATTGTCCACGAAGGTGCACCGGCCGAGAAGGTATACGGGAATCCGATTTAAGGGGAATTTATGGAACAGGAAGGTGTACCAAGGTTGAATTCAGCCACCAGCAAGGCAATTAGTACCTGATGGGCACTTACCCCATAACCACGCCAGCAGAGGCACCATAAAAGGGCGCCGAAATGTCTGCCGAACGAACATCTGGCCGTTTATGAAGGGAAAAACCTAGAAACTTCTTTAAAACCGACGATCTTTCGGGTCGGCTTTAATGTCATTATTTTTTTGCGGAAAAAGGCAACGACAAGTACCGTTTTGACGGTGACTTCTCCGTACACTGTCTCTTGGCCAGTGAAGATTAACGGATTTTACTTTCATTATGGTACAAAAAGATTAGATTAAATAAGCGGATTAAATAATTTGTTCCCCGAGAAGAAGAGTGCTAGCGACATTATAAAATGAATTACTTTGTACCGAATTGGTTTTCCGTGTTTCCAATTGGCACACTTTCAATTGAATTTCGGCTTGTCGCTTCTTATTTCTCATTCGAATTACACTTTTCCTGGCGACTAATAGCTACACTGTGCTGAGTGAGATTATGCAACAGTATACAATTAAAAACATTCCACAAAAGAATGTTTATTCTTGTCTGAAATATTTTAAGATCTTCTATCATCTTTACGACCGAATGTAAATGTATGCAAAGACTTCTTTGTCGAAGCTTTACTGTTTCTTCGTTCGGTGAAGGATTAAGGGTCCATCGTCAGCCTGGGAAATGTTCAAAGTTACGTTTCCCTTTCGGGTTTAACGATCTCGAGGTGCAACATCACCGGGACGTTTATCGAATGTGAAGACATCAGCGGTACGTCGTGAACGCGATCCGTTCGCCATCGGATTTCGATTCTACGAAACCTAACCGGTACGAAACGCTAGATCCTGGGCTCGGTGCCAACTGAAAATCAGATCGCCAATAAAGAGGCCGATAAATAACGCGGCCAAACACCAAAATAATACTCCGACGGTGATCAAAGTCGAATAACTCGCGGCATCTTCCGGCCCCCACCAGCCGACGCGCAACTATGGCGGCTGCCGCTCGCTTTTGACCTAATTTTTTCGCTACATTTTCGCACCAATTTCCATTCGCAAATCTTTCAATCAATTTCTCCAAAACTGTTCTAGGTTTTGCACTCCAAACTCTTTCGCAAATCAACTTCACAAGGGTGCAAACGAAAATGGCGTGCTCGGTTACTTGCACGATACAGAGGTGAATTTACAAGAACTCGCACACAAGTTCATTCGTAGCCGTCGAACGAATAGGTTCTGCTGTTAGTGAACAATTTGCACCTTTGCAAATTGCTCGTTAAAAGGTGCATTGGCGCGGTTTCAATCTGAAATAGCCTAAGATCGAGAGGAACACTGAAGATTCGAGATCGTGTAGCTTGATGAATCGCTGTGCCGGATTGCCGAGACGTGTTTGTTGTGACGGACGAAAGCTCTTTTGAAGCTGCCTATAAATTCCGCGTTTCGAGCTTTCACGAGCTTCTTCTCCCTCTGCTCCACCTCTCGCTTCTTCCTATTGACACGGCGCGAAACGGCCACCATTTTTAATCGTACGATCACTATTTCAGGCCTTCTTCTCTCTTCTTATCTTATTCTTCTACAAATATACTTTAAACTGGTTCGCTAAAATAAATTTTCTGAATTTTCAACATTTTTCACGAGCCTTCGATCTCCTAAAAACGGCCACAACTTCGTTAGAAAAAATCGTACGCTGGTCTACTTGGTCTCATTACAAAGAGGGAGCTTCCTTTTATAAATACATATTAAATTGAATCCCGAAAAAAATTTTTCAGAGCCTACAGCCCCGAATAAAACCATTTCTCTCTCTCTCTCTCTATTTATATAGTTTAGTTTTAAAAATAAGAAAGTTTATAAGATAGAAACAAGGGTAGATTAAGGACGGCGCGAGGAGGAAAAGAGGAGGAAGGAGAAGTGTGTGAGAATTACTACCTTGAGGGCAACTAATAAAGTTATACATTTAAAAACCGATTTCTCAAGAGACAATTATGTTGCCTAGATAAGAAATACAAATAAATACGCGCAGTATTTCTGAGGAGATTCCAAAGAGTGAAATCACTTTGGTTCTCAGACGACGCGACGTTATACATAGTGAAAGTCAAAGGGGACAAATGGGAGTAACAAAGACAGAATTTTAGCGCCATTCCAAGGCGAACTGGTCTGGCATATCGGAGCCTGTTCCTCGCGATCCCTAGCCTTGTTCTCACTGGCTCCTCGCGATATAAATATTCAGCATGGGTCGTCCCTCAAGACTTCCATCTTTCTCCTTCATTCCACCCACCATCCTACTCTCTCAGACAAACGCACATCGTCGAGTCTGTCCTCTTCCAGTCTCCATTCCCCTCGATCGTGATCGCGAAAGGATCGTCGATCTTCTACCTTTTTTAATTCCGACCAGTTATCCTTGAAAAAATTGCCTCGATGCTTAGAAACATGCTGGAACCATTCTGTGGACCTCCATTGGTGGTTCTCATCCACAGATTTGCCGATGTAATTCAAAAATTAAACTTTTCAAAGCCCGCAGAATTTGTTGAATTTCAGAAATGTCTCAGGAGCTCTCGATTTCCTAAATCTTGCCACAACTTTGTGAGAGAAAATCATACGAGCATATACTTTGTGACATTGCAAAGGGGAAACTTTCCCCTATAAGCACACTAAAGTCATTCCGCAAAAAAATTATTCAGTGTCAGCAGAATTTTAAAAATTGTAAAAATTTCTCAGGAGCTTCTGATTGCCTAAATCTTGCCATAACTTCGTGAGAGAAAATCGTACGAGCCTCTACTTTATGTCATTATAAAGGGGAAACCTCTCTCTATAAGCACATTTTAATATTATTCCCGAAAAAAATGTTTCAAAGCCCGCAGAATTCGTTGAATCTCAGTAATGTCTCAGGAGCTTTCGATTTCCTAAATCTTGTCATAACTTCCTGAGAGAAAATCGTACGAACATCTACTTTGTGTCATTGCAAACGGGAAAGTTCCCTCTATAAGCACACTGTAAAGTCATTCGGTATAAAAATTATTCAGAGTCAGCAGAATTTCTAAAATTGTTAAAATTTCTCAGGAGCTTTCGATTTCCTAAATCTTGTCATAACATTGTGCTAAAAAATCGTACGAAGGTCTATTTTATGTTATTGCAAAAAGGAAGCATTCCTTGTCAACACGATTCTAAAAAAAATCCTCCCATTCGAGCATCAGCAAGATTCACCCCGTAGAGCCTGCCATCTACCTGCAGTCTCCTCCTCTTTCCACTCCCCGCGCTCCTCCCGTAGAACCCAGCATCCACGTTCATCTCACGATCTCCCCCCTAACCGACTCCCGAATATCTGCAACCACCAAGCTCGCTTGAGTATAGTGGGGGGACGCGCGGAACCGTAGTAGGGAGTCTCGCGGGGTAGCACGGGGTAGTGTAGGCGTTTAGACCCGGTGGGGATCCAAGAAAAGCAGTAGTGGGGTTAGATGACTCTGGTGGGGATCCCCCACCATAGAGAGGCGTGACCTGGGAAGCGTGATGAGAAAGCTCCGAACTCCGAGTCTCCAGCATCTTCATTCGAGTCGAAACCGTCAACGGTCTGGTGTTCTCTCATCGATCATCCGTCAGTGTCATCTACGATCAACCTCCAAGTGTTCCTCCAACCTCTTCGAGTCAGTTCTTCTTTCCTGTTCGAGTCTTCCCGGTGTCCTAACACAAGCAGTGTATTAAATGGTGTTATGACAGTGCCCTGAAGCGTTAGAATCCGAGTGGACTCCTCCCAGTACTCTGTGCAAGTTCTTCGAAGGTCACCATGCAGAGTCAACCGGCGAGTCTCCAGTCGCAGCGACTGCAGGGCATCTACATCCTGGACAACAGCGACAGTTCTGGGATTCCCCATAGCGCCGGCAGCTCCGCTAGCAACTCTCCCGATCACTATAATCGGTTCTCCCCTCCCACGCACCTGATGGACCTGAGCAGTCCTCCGGAGCACCGTGACCTTCCAGGTTACCAGCCTCATCATCATCATCACCATCAGATCTACCCTCCTGCTACTTATCTGATGTACGAAGGCCCTGAAGAAGGGAAGAGGTTCCAGGAGCAACACAATGGGAAGATGCTGAGGGACCTCCAAGCTGAAGTCTCCGAGTATGAACGACGTCTTCATGGTAACTCGCCAGGGTTCCTGTCCGATCACAGCCGAGACCACGAGCAGAGTCTCTATCTGACACCATCGCCGCAAATGTACTCTTCGGGGGGCGAAGAGGTTAATGCTAGGCATCCCCAAGGTTATCATCATGTGGAACAGGTGGACTACAAACCGGAAGTGGTGGAGTATAAGCCTGAGATCGAGCCGAACAGGTACAAGCCTGTGGAGATAACGCAGATGACAGAAGCGTCCTCTTCCACGAAGAATTTCGTGGTCGAGGGTGCCAGGAACGCCGGGAAAAGGAAGAGGAAGTCGAGCAACAACGAGAACGAGTCCGAAGGAGAGAGCAGCGCTTCATCTACCAAGACCAAGGTCAGGAGGAAGAGCGGAGCTACCTTCGAAGAGATCCAGAACCAAAGGGTTATGGCGAACGTCAGGGAGAGACAGAGGACACAGAGTCTCAATGATGCGTTCGCAGCACTCAGGAAGATCATTCCGACCTTGCCCAGCGACAAGCTCAGCAAGATTCAGACCCTGAAGCTCGCCACGAGGTACATCGACTTCCTGTTCCAGGTGCTGCATTGTAATCTGGAAAATGGGGATGCTCCTGAAGAATCTGGTAAGTTGAGATGAATTTTATTTGGGTGTGGTGGCCGGGGATTGGGGATGATGAGCATTTTGTTTAACCCTTTGCACTCGAGTGGTGGTTGAGAGTCGCCAGTAAAAATTGATGTCAATACCATTGTTTAAAATACTGTTTAGATTATTGAATACGTTGCAATGCAATTTCAAGCAGTGGATATATTACTCCAGTGTGTTAGTATCACTTTAATAGGATAATTAAAAGAAGAAATACATTTTTATTTGGCTCCTGTGTCTTGCAATTCAATTATTGTATAAATAACTCGTCTGAATGATTAGAGTAGTCTGCGGATTTGATGCATTTATGGCAAATATGAGTGGGTGCAATTTACAGGAGAAAGATTACGATGATTTAAGAGCACTAATTTATTTTTTCAGCTTGTTGAAATTATTACAGTAGGAATAAACTGTTTATGTGTGGCTCTTACTTATTTTGCATAAAGCTCTCCGCGGTCCAATGATTAGGAATAGAAGAATGGAGCAGCTCTAGCCAGGAAGAAATGTTTCGTTCTCGAGTTAAAATAGCTCTCCGAGTGCAAAGAGTTGGAATGCATTTTTTCAAAATTCCTTCCGAACGATGTTTGTTTCGCGTGTAAACTTATGGACAGAGAGAGAGAGACAATTTCGTTTACGTTGTCCGTCGGCAAGCAGCATCACGTGTTCGCCCGGTAATCCAACGTTGTTTACGGTGTCCCGGAATTAAACAGACCCCCATGAAGAAGGGGGTCCTTCGATTTCGAAGTCAGGAGCCTAACACAGAAGCCCTTACGCCCGAGTGGAGCTACCTACTCCACAGTAGCATAGCTACCCTTTCCAGGCACTTGAAGTGCTAGAGAGTATTTACAAACTGGTCACCGTAGGCAAACAGGAAAATCCCATAGATCATCCCCGAGGCCCTCGAGAGCCCTTACCTAGGAAAAGAACCACCGGTAGCCTTGCACTGACGTTCTTACTGATTGATCATCCTTGAATTAGGGTCCTTAGGAGGGGTGGTTTTAGAGAATTTGAACATTCTGAATTTATAATTTGAGATCTTGTGTAGCGAGGTAATATAAATTATGTAACGTCAAATCTGTTCAAAATTTAGCTAAACTACCCCTATCGAAAAATGTTCCAGGACCAATTATTTCAGCAATTATTTGAATTGTAAAATGTTTCTGTTGAAAATTCACGAGATAATATAGATTCTGTGCGATCAGATCTGTTCAAAATTTAGCTAAACTACCCCTATCGTAAAATTCTCCAGGAGCAATTATTTCAGCAATTATTTGAATTGTAAAATGTTTCCGTTGAAAATTAAATAACTGGAGATCGCAACGAGGGAGATCCCCTAGATCAAATGTTCCGCCAGGAGAGCAACTATGATCTAAATCACCCTCGGTGCTTTCAATTGCTACCGGCGGTTGACAGAGTACAAGGCAAAGAGCCGGCGCTCGCCAAATGGCGACGATATACCATAACTCCAGGTGACTAAAGATATCGGGACGCTAACAGTTGCGAAGATTGGTCCCTTTTCACCAGCTCGGACGCAAATACCATCCGCAACGGCGCGAGTCCTCGTTTTTCGTTTGAACCCAACGCGCTGATGCGTCCTGACAGTTTCTTCTCTTGTTTCACCGCTGCTGCGCGCATCTCGGATTCTTTTTACCGCGCATTCTTCCCCTTCCCGCCGCGCGATATTCTTGACTCTTTGATCAGTCGACTCTCTGGATTGTTTGGAAATAATTAGCTTCGTATCGCTGTCTTGTTTGGCCGCATCACTTTTCTCGATGTCCTCGAAACCGATTCTTCTTCTTCTTCGAACTGCTGCAACTTCGCGACAAAGAATCGCACGATGCTCCACTCGGTATCATTCCAAAGAGGAAACTTCCCTCTACAGCCACACTTTACGTTGAATCCGGATAAAAAAGATTTCAACATCTACGGACTCGATTAAATCAGCAAAATGTACCGGAACATTAGATTGTAGTACAGTAAAACATTTTTAGTCGATAGGCATACTAATCATTAATTAGTATGAATGTAATTACAGGCGACAGGACACCAAGGAACGCAGTGCTAGCAGCCAGAGAGATAACTTCGTCATCGTGCAGCTACATGGCGCACGAGAAACTATCGTACGCCTTCAGCGTTTGGAGAATGGAAGACGACTGGAACTCGAACGTTTGATCGTCGGTCAATCAATCATTCAATCCGTCATCAGTATTTCCATCCACGAGGTAAACAACCAAAGAACACAGCATCTCGACGATTTCCTATTTTCGCTGGCTCGAAAGTATCGAAATCGGGCCTTGGACCTGTTCGAAACTGTCGAAGATGCTCGGACATCTTTCTACACGTTCTCCGCATATACTGTAGACACTGTTTTGCAAGTTTCTCGGCGTTGTTAGTTGTTTTTTTTTACTGTTAACTGTTTGTGCGAACGATGGAGAGATCCAGTCTCTGTGATTTCACCGGAACAATCCTCGTTAGCGAAAATTATGGCGAAATTATGTTGTAAGTAGACTGCGGATCTTTATGCATTTACGAAGAAATCAGTTCGGTGGAATATAAAACGGTAGTAGATTAGAAAAATTCAAGAATATTGTAATGTTTTGTCATGTTTCATTTCATTCCTATTTCCCACAATCAATGCAGAATATTTCTATTTTGCATAAAGATCCGCAGTCTAGTTATAAGTGACTGACCGTGTGCGATTTTGATTTTGGTTCAACCCGTTGAAAATTGATCAAATTATTACTATACTTTGTTGAATGACCGAGGAGCTGTTCTTTGAGAATTCGAAATAGGATTATTTTTCAGATTTGTTAATGTGTACTTCGGCGAGGCAGAATGATTGTTGTTTAGTTAAATGTTTAGCAATCTCGAACATAAAAATTTCTTTCTAATGTCTAAATCATTTTTTGTCTGGATAATTAAGTTATCTAATGGTAAATCTATCTCTTGCGATTGCAGAGCGAAGGACGAGATTGAACGTAAAATGTTGAGCAGAGTTTTATTGAAATTCTCCGTAGAGAAAATAGAGGGAAGCGTGTACGAGATTAGGTGAGCGTGGAACGGCGATCCGTTCGATCATTCGTTGACTAATTAGCAGCGATCACTCGTCGTCAAGGTGTCGTGGCCCTTTGAAATCGAATCTTAGCTGTTGATCTCGAGACGCGGTAGATCAAGCAACCCGTTCGTCTTCGCAATAATGTAAGCCGATAATTTCACCGCGTCCCATCTCACTGGTCTATTAACGGGACGACATGCTTGGCCAGGCCGCCAAAACCATAGCAATCGCGCTGCCACCGTCGCTATCAATCCGCCAAATTATTCTAAACTCGGACCTGGACCTCCGGAAAAATGCACGTTGCCTCGACAATTTCGTACTAACTACAGAATACCTTTAATTTGTCTCTTTCTCGAATAAACATGTTAAAGCCAATTTTGTAAAATTAAGCAGATCCTGTTTCATTACTAAAGAGGTGAAAGAACAACGAAAATACCAAAAGATCAGTCGCAGAAGATTGATTAAAAAATTTCAATTATTTGATCGAATAAAAAGACGCGCTTCGCGATAATTATTCCGAGGTCCCGGAGAGCAAGATGGGTCGAAACAGATTCTCCAGACGAGTCATGGGCCCTCCCCTTACCATCCGAAAAGACGGACAGTAGCGTCGTTGCTACAATTTTACGAGGTTTTTTTCCCCTTTCTTACGAGGAGTCAGCTCCACGTCTCGGCGTTGTGGAAACAAGCCCTAACCGTTCCGGCGAGTAGATGAAACTTAAACAAAACAACGGGAGAGATGCGTTAACGAGCGGTTCGGCGCCGATAAGTCGCGGCTTGGAGTACGGTTTCTTCCTTTTCCAGAGGATTCTTGCTGATATCCAAGTCCGTTTCGAAGTATCTCACCGGGAAATCGTGATCGAACTGCTAATATCCGTGCTTCGAAGACGGGACGAGGTAAAATCCCCTATGGAGTAACTGTTTAAAAATGATCTAGAGTCGTTTCATGTTTTTTGGAGTATATTTAGCCCCCTGACAGCAGAAGTAATTTTTCCAGGCTACTTTCTGTGAAATAGTTCGTCGGAACGTCAAACTTTCTCTAGCATCACGTAAAAAAATGATCTGGTGTCACTTTGGCATTTTCTAGAGCGTAAAAATACTGTTTATAGCAGATAGTTTCCTTTGTTCGATCGCAGAAAAATGTCGCCGGAGATGCTCGCATTCCGGAGAGCAGAGCGAGAAAATTTTTCGAAAACATGACGAGACGTCGTTTTGACTTACAAGCACGGATACATCGAGGTTTATTTTAAAACCGGAGGGAAAAGTTCGTTTGACTGCGCTTAACGAAGACACGCCGCGTTAAATCCGCCAGCGGGCTTTATTGCCGCACTGAATCTCGGGGGAAAAAATTAGGTGCCATCGGTGTCAGCCGTTGGGAGCTGTGGGATCGGCCAGTGAAAAAATTGTTCGAATTTCTCAGCCCGCGTTCCACCTCCTCCAAAAAATACATGGAACGGAAAGCGAGACCGTTCTGTTCTCTTTGAAAACGAAAATGTAATTCAATTTTTCGAGTTGAAGCTTTCCCGCGGTTCGACGATGTTTGAAACAGTTTCGAGTGGTTCGTGAACGTCCGAGGGGGTGCAGGACGTTAATGGTTTCTAAAGAACATTAGCGCGGACTTAGGATCGCGTTTGGAACGCGGTGATTAATGATCCAGGCAGTTGGCTTTGGACTTCTTCGGGAAAAAATTGTTCTTTGATCTTTGGAAGCGTTACAACTTGTCCTTCTGCTCTCCAAAGAAGTTTTGTCGCGGAACCCGAAACTTCAACCGCGACTTCGAACAATCCTAATCGATAATTTACATTCGGCTAAATAGTACGTCGTAAATTTGCGAGGATCATTGCGAGCGATATACATTTAGTGTTTGATGTTGGTAAAAGTGAGGAGTGAACGAAAGGAACAGATTTTCAGTTCGTTGATTTTTATGGAAAAATTTAGTTTTTTATTATTAGATCGTTGAGACTTGGTATTCTCTGTAATGTATATATAAATATTCTTCGCTATCTTCCTCTTCTGTTTCATAGAGTTTATTTAATTATAAGCATCCAGGCGCCACCGGAGCAACTGGTCATACAGGAAAACACCAAAGATCGTTGTAAATAGTTAGCTTTAAGTAGACCATAAGCTTACCCGACGAGAGACTGTGGCATGACAGCGTGTATTATCTATATCTCGACGATGATTTAGAATTTAAGTTCTCTAGATTAAGATTGAACAACAATGGCCGGAACACGCAATAATTTATTGATGAGCTATAGAACATTCTTCTTGTAGACACTCTTCGATCTTCTACCTGTAAAAATTCTATATTAACTTTATTCTAAAACATAATACGTAAGGCATTTATTGATTAGCGAGCAAGAGGATCGAAAAATAGCGGCGATATGTCCAAGCGAAATCGGCGTAACTCGAAATTTTCCAAAAATCTTCAATCTTTCTTTGACCGATGTTCTGCACAAAGCATTTTGATAGTAATTATTTATTATTGTGATATGTGTATTGTTAAGCGGTTGACTTGCGCCGATTCTTGGATTATTTAATGTTAAGAGCGACGAAACTTGGATTTCCATTCCTTACACGATGCCATGGCGCATTTCTAATGTACAGTATTTTTTATATTGATGCCGAGCGTTGCAATAAACGATCATTAATCACGAGCATTGCTTTCGGTCTTGTCTATTCACTCTAGCGATTGATTCACCCCCGAGGAAGTGCGTCCCTCCTCGAAAACATTATTTTCGTTGTCTCTTCAGTGGTTATTCGCCCTTTTGCAGAAAAGGGTGAGTGGAATTTGGAGTGCAAAACCTGTAAAAAATCCCGCATAAAAAATGAACTCCAGTTTCACCCAATCGAACAATTGCATCTCTCTGAAAACAAAAGTGGCGTGCCCGGTTGCTATTTTCCAAAGGTGTGTATTTGACTTGCAGAAGGGTGAATTTAAAGTGCAAAACGAAAAGACATCGCGGATGTCCAAGATCGCGAGCGTGTGGGTGACGTCATGTTAGCTAAGGCCGCGGAGCATTGCGGATATTCGTAGATCAGGGGGCGGGGAGGAAACGGGGAGGAAACGGAACACACCGACGAGGAAAGGAGCCGATAAATAATTTACCGAACGGCGTCCGATGGCAGGCTTAATGGATTAGACGAGCCAGTGCAAATATTATTGCAAGGAAACGGCCGCGAGGAGCCGCCCAGTCTGCACGATTGGACCCGAACAATGTCAACCAGTAGTTCTTTGGCCAATCGGTGAACGTCGGACGCGTTCCCATCGACCTCTTCGATCCGTTATCCCCTCTCCCACCCCGCCCCTTCTAGAACCGCCAGAACTATAGCGAGACTGACGCAATTCCACCGCGTGATGCCCGTTGTGATTTCTGTCAATCGTTGCGCAGCGGTGTGCGAGAAAACAGGGGCAGAGAATGCATTTGGAAATAGCAGATGATGCAAATGGTCCATTTTGTCTTCTTTCCTTTAACCAGCAATTTAATTTAAGATTTCAATTTGAAATATAAAATATGCAAATATAAAAAAATCAGTTTGTCAGTAATTTCACACCACTTGATTGCAATAAAAATTGCACAAAATCTAAATAAACAGAGCCTCGTCACTTTTGTCAGCTGAAGCATTTGAATCGCTTTCGGTGGTCGGTAGGTGTAGCGTTAACATTGTCAAAAATGTGAAAAGATAAATTATGCCAGCGAAAGCAAGACCCGGCACGGTGAGAGTATACGAGAGGGACCGCGTTTTTTGGGATAGGTATGAACAGACTAAATCGAGAGACCGCGGCTGATTTACGGTTTCCTTTAGGGTGGGGGTGGTCCCCGCGCGTCTGGAAATAAAGTTTTAAGGTTCAATTAATCGTGATTGATGGTCGTACACTTGTTTGGACACGCACTCGGGGAATAAAGTAATTAGACGGACGGACAAGTGTTTTGCTGCATACTTTTCCTGCGAACGTTTAAGTCAGTGGTTCCCAACGTTGAATTATACACCATTCATATTCGAATGAATGAAATTAAGATACCCTAACTAAATCGAGGACTGTTTCCTATCATTTATTATCAAAATAAATGTGAAAGAAATCAATACTACGAGTAAGAAAATGACATAACGCGCCAGCTGACAATCTTAATGACACCGGATGACGGCTGCAGGCGATCGCAGTGGATTAGCAACGTAACCACGATCGTAAACCGAGCCACCGGTAGCTGGAAGACCTGTCACATTCTCCCATGGTGATCCCAGAAATCTGAGAAACCACCTAAACTAAACATAGCGACCCACCACGCTTCACCGGTTTATTTACGAACGCGGGAGTCCAATGGAGATCCTGCCGCGGCGCGGCGCGGCACCGTGCGTGGCTGTGCACCATTTTTTCCATCGTCCGCCTAACATAAACTGTTAACCTTCTCATAATCCACCACGCATCGTCGATTCTACCTCTCCTGTGCCCTACAGATGTCAAGAAAACTGTGAAACAAACGGACATATAACGTTAATCGTGAAAAATAGATGTACGAATTTAAAATTTCGCGCGCCGACGTCGCCATACTGCTTCTCTTCGTTCTCAGCCCCAGCGACCTTGGAAAATAAGGGTCTTACCAAAAAGGGTACAAATTCAACCAAATTGAGCATCAAACCTACTAGCACAATGATAAAGGTGCTTAATAATGGCATCAGAGTCACCATTCGAGTGCAAAGGGTTAAAAATGTTTTCTAAATGGCATTTCACCCCAGTCCAGCAGTAAATAAAGGTGCGCCATCGCAGATTCGACGAAGATCCACGATTCTCCCATCCCAGTTAATCTCTCTGAGACCAGGCCAATTAGCAACCGCGATCAACAGCTCAATCGCGGCTATTCGACCATGAAGCGATTACCAAAATCGCGTCAGAGTAGCGAAGAACAAAGCTTCAAAGCGTACCTAGGATAGAAGGGTTGGGAGTAGGGGGATAGATAAAGAGGCGGCGAGGGAAGGCATAACATCTGTTCCCTGTCTTTTCCTACTAAATCACCGCAATTTCTGTCACTCCTTTCGTTTTCCCTCGGAAGATGAATCGTTCGTCGTTAGTGCCAACGACGTCCTCCTCCGGCCGACTCTGCACCCCGTGCATACAGGGTGAACACGCATAAATCCTGACGTCAGAATGCCGCCAAAAATCTGTTCTGTCAAAAAATCACAATGGACGAAGCTCGACAACCCTATCGTCCAAATGCACTTCGATCTTCTTCATCCCTGTATGTTTAGGGACCTCAAGGACATTTCAAGGTTATCTATGTCTTAATCAGGAAATGATGTACAACCGCGGGAGCTACTTTGTGGAAATGCTTTGAGAGCCACAGCTCATTGTTGGAGTTTACAGTAGTTTGGCGGTATTTTCTGACACAGATAGTGTTTATAGAAAGCTGATGGTTCGCGAGCACTCACACTGTATGCGCGAGTACAGGAGCAATCGAATGGCACAGCACTTATTCCCGGGGACCAGAGGAGAGCGAACCGATTTACTCCGGCAGTAAACCGTTCCGCGACGCGATGCTGTGTGCCACTCCAACGGG
Organism: Lasioglossum calceatum; assembly: GCA_963966675.1. Lineage (NCBI taxonomy): Eukaryota > Metazoa > Arthropoda > Insecta > Hymenoptera > Halictidae > Lasioglossum > Lasioglossum calceatum. The sequence goes on from OZ016548.1 coordinate 3,361,958, forward strand.
ACGTAGGTAAATACACGGGAAAACCACCGTGTGCCTTCGGGCGTGATGCTCGAACGCCGATGGACGCGCGGATCAAAATAGAAACCGGCGAAAGATCGGCCGGTTCGCGCCGCGATTAGCGGATTCAGCTGGACCGCTAAACGGAGAGGGTAGTGCCAGGCAAAATAGTATTTTAAATGGTAAACAATCCTATTTATTCTAAAGTGTGCGTACAACTTGAATGTAAAAAAAACTTTACTCGATTCTTTGGCTATTTCAATTATTTATCTGATTTGATTACTTTGAGAATACTGAAAAGATTTGTCTTTATTTTCAACAAATGATCCCTTATTGCGCACTCCCGTTTCCAGGACCGCAAGGATGCTATGATGGGGTTTTTCAGTAGTCGAGAACACTAGATGAAAGATCAATCTAGGCCGCGATCGGCCTCGAAAGACCTATTTTTACGTTTACGGGGCGTAATTTGCATTATTCGGAAGCATAAAGATGTCGCAGCTTCATAAAAATAGCTACATGCTTCCGAATAATGCAAATTACGCAAATTAGTAAACGTAAAAATAGGACTTTTGAGGGTGATTGCGGCCTGGAGTGATCTTTTATCTAGCAATCTAGCACTTTCGACTACTGAAAAACGAGTCTACAGCGACTAATATGCCATCAGGTCCTCTGTACTACCCAGAAGTATTTCCACGATTACCTGGTCAATATAATAACTGATTACAGTGATCGCGCCGGGCGCTGGCTAGTGCCGGTGACCTTATTCGTCTCTAACGAGCTAGTATTTCAGGAAATACGCTCGACTGGAAACCGAAGAAGGGGGACAACGTGAGGGACGCGTTCCTTGGGCGGGACATCGGCGAAATTCGGTAGCCGATCTCTTCGGCGGCGTCGGCACCGGCGGCTAATTAAGCGACGTAATGAGGTCGTCCCCACGAGTTAATTATTTTCTCGGGTATCGTCGACGCGGATGAACGGTCCTCTGCGATCGTACCTCTCTTTCTCTCGACCCGAGTCTGACAGGAAACGGGGACGTAAAATGATTCCCCGAAGCTGTTCCTAACCGATTGACGACACCCTAAATCAGCCCGACGCCGACGCCGCGTGGACGCCGTCGCGTCGCGACACTCGAAATAACGTATATACCAGTGTACCTGTGTGTAGTAAACACAATTACCGACAATTTACTGACACCGAACAATAAATCACCTGGTTAGCAAATCACGACAACAACGAGATTACCGCGTCCATATAAATTATCTTCCGGTTAGTTAACCCTTTGAGAATGAAACATTTGTTCGGCCTAGAATATTTCCATTTCCCATGATTTTTTAAATTTCATGGCTATAACATTGATTATATAATAACTCCGTACAATACTGAAATGTTTAGCAGTTGATTAGATACCAACGTATTTCATAATGTAAACGATATTTTGAATAATGGCACAGCAATTTTGAAAACGTCTCGTACGAATTTACAGATAAATTAAGCTTCGAGCAATTGAGATTGACTCACCACAAATAAAGTGTTGTTCCTGGGGACCGATCGAGGGGTTGCGGGCAGACGTTTCTCATATGGGTTTTAATTAGGGGTTCCAACACCTGGCGAAGAAAAATGTAGCAGCCGATTCGATAAATCCCAGCACAACGGACCGGGAACCGTGTCGTGGACATGTGGATCTTATTTTCGCAGGATCTCAGGCGCGACCGAGGTGTCCTGGCGCCTGTGCTCCGATGATTTATTCCTCAGGGGGCGTTCTCAGGCGAAGAGAGACCACGATGGTGGCAGGGGATATCGGTCGAGGGTTGAAAAGACCGTGGAGAACAACTTCCTTGTTGTTTCACCGCCGTATAAATTGCTGTTTGCTTCTTTTGCGGTGTGTTTTCCTAGATTAAGGTAAAACCCTCGCAGGAAGCGTTTTATGGCAGATGTAGGATCAAGAGACAGGATGTTAATAATCTTTAAACAAAAAAAAAAAACAGGCCTCGAACAATGTTTAGTTTCGTCAATATTTTTATTTTCTTTTCAGTGTCTTGTGGAAATTTCATTACCCAGCTAAGTCGAATTCTGTTTCCTAATTTTGTCGGTTTGGGCAATTTGCAATTTTTCGAGGCGATTTCTAAGAAGGGGGACTCAAATGAAATATTATTTTCAGTGGTAGTAGACTATATTCCGTCAAAGGATATATTCTGGCGTTTTTTGAAAATTTTCAGAATAAATTGAGGGAATTAATTAACGTAGATCGTTTGGAAGTGTAGTGTGGGGGGTACAGAAGCTCTTTGTTCGTTTTCAGTAAAAAAGATTCGAGCAGCACGGTGCCACGAACAAGTAAACAGAGAACCGGTAAGAAAGCTAAAGGCGGCTCCACAGGATGCGTCCTTCCTCCCGAGCGCACTCGGACAAGGGGCCATTCAAAGGAAATTCTAACTGTTTACCGTTGCGGTAAACCCGCCAACACTCTTTTCCCTATCCTTCTTTTCCGATCGATCAACGGTGAATCGTTCTTTAATCCCCGCCTCCGTTAACCGAATTTTCGATGTATGTATTCGCGGGTCGAAGGGATTTTTGAAGGTCACTCAAGGTCCTATGGATCTCACTGCTACACGGTTGCACACAGCGATGGGTAAAACACCGTTCCAAAATCCGAATTTTATCCTAGATTCCCACGCGCCACTTTCAAAACATATTTCATATATATATATAAAACGTCTAAAAATAGCGATATTTACACTGAAAATAAATTGTACTCTGACAAACATTATGGTTTCGTTATAATACCTTTCCTCGGTTCGTCCCTATTGCCTTATTCAAATAAACATATTTTAAGCATGATGTTTGTTAAAATAAATTATTTTATTGGCTGAAACGTTGCTCGTTATTTAAAATACCATTTTGCCTAAACTGTACATGATCTTACTATCTCAAATAGTATTTTAAATACAGTCGTGTCAATTTTACCCACCTCTGGTAGCTCAGCGCGATTACCGATCGTTAAATACTATGTACAAAATGAGAATGATAGTTACAATAATATTTGGTATTAGTGTTTACACGGTGCCATCGCTGTTACCAGTGTGATGTTTCGAGAAAGAAGTACTCGTCCCAGGAACGTCGTACTTCTTTTCAATTGACTTTTACGCGCGTTAAACGTTTAGTGTAAAAAAAGCTCGGATCGTGTACCGAACGAAATGTAATTGGAAAAGTTGTATTTCACACTTTTCATTGCAGCGCATTCTGAGCACGTCGCGTTTACATGTTCTCGTGCAGAGCGAACGAATAAATCTGATCGTTCCACACGCTGGATTAGAAAATACGAAGACGATTAAGCGTGCGTAATACCTTATGATTACATCAGAAGAACATGTTCAGACGATCCGTTGAAATGAAAGGCGAAACAACCGCATTTTATCAGCCAAAATAACCTTGGTCTCTTACAAACATACTTTTTCTCGAATTTATTGATTTGTTTGAATCTGGAGATTTGAAGATGGCGCGCGTGCAAGCGCGGCAAACCGAGCTCCGTTCAAATTCTGTTCGTATATAGAACGTTGAAGAAGTAGCTTGACACGAGTAGAAAATATACAATGTACAGATAGAGCTAGGACTATACAGTAATCGTTTACTATAAAAAGAGAAGTAAATATCTTGTCTATTTGCGGAAGTTTTTCGATCGTTTAATTCGTAAATAAAAGTCAGGCAGTTTTTCGTATAACGTGTACGTACGTATAGACTTACAGATTCTACGTCAGTTCTTAATTATAGTAACCGGTTCAAATCAGATTGTTTGCGTTGAAACTTCTTCGTGGAAATGGAAGAACCGAGATTTGCTTTCGAAAAATGACAGCGTTCCAAATCGTGTTCCAGATCCGAAGTTGGTTACATATATTACATATATTTCGCTAGCTTATTAGACGTACTCCCAAGATGTCGATCTCATTACGTTAATCTCTACGAACTCCGGATTCAATTTCATTGGCACAGCACAGGTTTGTGCAGATCCGCGTTCCCAGGTCATAAGTACACAAACAGAACCGAGCGTCGAAGCACGAAAGGAAATTTTCGAATTGGGAAGCCCCTACGATCTTCCTCTTCACTCTTCATACACTCTCTCCTTTCTCTCACAATCGCACAGAATTTATAACAGGCGTCCGCTAATTACAGTGCAGAGCTACAACTTTGGAAGTTCACACGTCAGAACTTAAGACACTATATGCCTTTAACGGTAATCCCCCTTCCCCGATGAATCTCTCTAACCCTGAATCGGTGTGTTTATCACGTTTAAAATTTGCGAAATATAGTACAACTCGTATATTACAGTTAACCTCCATATATAAAAATCTATCGAACATCCACAGCATGCTGGTACACACGAAATCGAGAGGTCTGTCTAGATAAATATTAGATAAGCATGTGTCAGACTCTAGTACCCTATCTCTCTCTTTCAATTATCTTTCATCGGTTATCACAACATTTCTTCGTTCTTCGATAATCTAGAGAACAAGCGAACGGTTCCTGTAAACACACTTTCGACTTATTCCATGGCGATGCTCCTAAGCACATATTTCACAACGTAGGCGAACGCCGCGAATCCCACGATCACGAAGACGTTGGTCAGCACTTTGTACAGGGGACTCTGTTCTCTCTGCAACTGGTCCCGTATTAGAGACGAAACCTCGGACGTCATCGACTGGTGCCTCCCTTGCTTCTCCAGTTCTTTCCTGTGCTTCAATTCCGCTTTAATCATCTGTGACACAAGAATATCATAAATTCTCTAGTAACGGTCTAGTTTCTAACGGTCTACTATCTAACTGTACCTCGACAGTCTCTGGAAATAGTTCACAGAATGTCTTGTCCATCAGATTGTACTCCAAGCTCTGCGCAGCCAGTAGTTTCTTCTCGTTGTCCGTCGTGTTGATGCTACCCCAGGTAGGACTTTTCTCAATCTGTAATTAAATAGATTGTAATTCGTAATTACAAGGTTTCCCTATGGTTAATCGTTCGAGTACCATAAAACTAAGCAATCCGATGAGAATGGTAGACACAGTCCACGCAGGGTTCCATGTGTCGGGATGGAAGTCGGATATGGAGAGACACAACTTCGTGTTGACTTTGAATCTGCCGTTTGGAGTGCTCATGTATATGCTGGGCGGTTGAAAAGGGAATTCTTCGGGGAATATCAGCTTCCCGTGATAGAATCCTCCTTCGTATGGAGTTTTCTCCGGACCCTTGACCACATAATGCCTGGAACAAGAATATATACTGCAACGTGTTTGAAACCATTCTGCGATGCTGGATGTTCTTAACACAAGGTTTACTATATTCTTAATTTGCAATTATCAAGATTGTAAAGATGATTCCATGAGGAATTATTTACCAAATTTATTTCTTTGGATATACACTACTGTGCAAAAGAAAGAAGCACCCAGTATAATTATAAGATATAATGGCAAACAATATCTTTATGTAGAAATTATATTGTACAATGATTGGTTTATTGCATTTAAAGTATTAGATAATCCGCAATAACACATATATTCTCAGAACTATTCAATTAAACAGTGGAACCCTTTTCCAAGACTTACTGTGTTCTTATTTGAATTTTTATGCTTTTTTGTTAAATATGACCGGGTGCTTCTTTCTTTTGTAGTGTATATTATTGCAAAAATGGCAAAAAGATTGGATAGACACATTCTTGTTACGTTTATAAAATACTGTGAAATAGTTATTTCTAGAGCTCCGTAAACCTAGTGTTAAGGGTCGCAGCTTTATGAAAATAGCTACATGCACAGCTTTACGCTTCCGAGTAATGCAAATAACACCTGTATAAAAATAGGACTTTTGAGGACGACTGGGGCCTATGTAGATTGATTTTTTATCTAGCGCTTTTGACTACTGAGAAATGAGACTGTCCCCTTAATAACGAATACATACATACCATTCTAGTATATTCGTTGGTACAGGTTCGGCGAGCACGTACGGCACAGGGTCCTTCTTCAACCTTAGATAGTCCTGTTTCAGTATAGCTGTTGCACTGTTCGTTTTCCTGTTCATATTGACTCGATGATTTGTTGTTGTAAATATCTCGTAAGGTACTGTTAAGGCAATGTACATCAATTGTCTAATGGTGTGTTTGTTGTTGTTTTTCTTTAATTAACGTTAGTTTCTAGACGATTTCCATGCGGAAATCTCGGAGTCGGAAGACTGACAATGTTTGTCCGCTTCATAAACAAATCTATTTAGATGGAAATCGTTCGATCAGCTGCGCACAAATCGGAGAGCACTTCGGGCACCACTCCGAACAGGTTATCTCGGTCGTCTCGGTGCGTTGCAGGGTCGAAAAACTTCGAAAACAAATGTTGTTCGAGAATCCGGACTCCGGACAGCAAATAATCGCGAATGACACTGATTTTGACAGGCTGAGCTTGTTCACGACGGAAAACATAAGACTATGAAATGCACTGGAACCGTTCGGAATTTCTCAGTGCTACCAAGTTCGTCGACGGCGCCGATCAACTTCTAACAAAGCACGACAACGCCATGAATGACTAAATCGTCATCGTCTTTTCACACCATCGTGGCCCGGTGCCGCTGGAATTCGCATATTGAAATCGGTTCCCGAACGAATACCGTCGCAAAATGTCAATATTCGATCGGATCGCAGCGTACGCAGTACGCATGACTGTGTTTGTTCAAACGACGAACAAACACGTGTACAGAATGCATAACTGTTTTCCTCGGAAAAACTTTGCCAATGTATTTTTATTGACAGGTGACGCGTCGTTTCTGCATTCGTACACGCATACTTTACGAATCAATTAACAATTGATACTTGTAAAAACCGTTAGAACTTCAAACGTTTATTCAATTCGCTTATGCAGCTATCCGATCGCATTTTTACACGGAGGCGATTGTTAACAGTTGTTAACAGTCGTTCATACAGCTGCTATTTATTCCCTCGATGTCCCTAGATATTAATATTCGTAACGAATGAGATCCTCGAATAAATATATTTTTCGCAAAAATGTGTTCAATAGTGTTCATGGTTCCAACTTGGAACTTGGAACTTCCAAGTCTAACCTTCCCGATTTTAGTCGAAAGTCGAAAGGTCGCCGTTGCTCTCGACATTCGCGAAATTCCAGGCTGTCTTTCCGTTAGATATAGACAATGATCAACGGCGAGACACGCTACAGCATAGCATGTTATAATTACGTAATTGTGACGGTGGATGCGAAGATGCAACGAGAAATGACTCGTTGATGAATGGAGCTTAAGATTCGTGACAGTCTCCGCCTCTCACCGACCATCACCGGGAAACTCGACGCTGTTGTTGTCATTTTAGACGGTGGTGATCGACGTTCGAGCGGCATTCATGAACAATTTAATCGAATCCAACAGTGTTTTACAACGTACGCATTAATAGGACGGTTTAATCCGCGAAACTCATCTAAATGATGAGTTCTCCTGTATCCATAAGCAACACTGGCCCTATAGCAGGTGCTTCTGGCATGGAAACAGTGGTGGCTGTGGCCCTTGGTGCACTTGCTGCTGTTTTTCTCGGTGCCCTTTTAGTGTTGCTTGTCCTTTGCAAAAGACAACGTTGCTATTATGTAAGTTGAACAACTGTTGCCACGGTAATCACCTTAGAAAATTGTGTCAACACTCCTGAACCATTTTACAGAATCAGAAAGACTCTCCAGACTTGAGCTCCGATTTACTAGAGGGTGAGAACTTCTCAGGATTAGGCCTGGATGCGTGGGAAAGCGAGGAATGGTTGGCTGGGGCAGAGAGGTGCGTAGACCCAGTGCATTTAAACAAAATTTTACATAGTTCATTCTTAAATTTGCAGGTGGGTCGACGACGCAACTGGTCTGGCCCCCTTGTGCATTGCTGTGCTACGTTCGTGCCATGCACTCGCTTCTAGTCTCACTGCTATCGCAGGGACAGTGAACAGCAACACGGTTCCACTTGAGATTGTGGATGTATGTATCTATTTCTTGATGTTGTAGTCTTCGGTTGCGAGATTGTAGTCTCTGTTCACAGGTTGCTAGAAGGATTCCTCCCCGTGTAGACGATGTGGTGAGAAGTTTGTATCCACCGCTGGATGCCAGACTCCTGGAAGCCAGGGTAGCTGCACTTGTGCTGGCTGTGACGCATCTGGCGTTGGTTACGAAGCATGGAGTGTCAAAGAGCCACGCTAGGAAATTAGCATTTATTGACCAAGCTTTGAGCGACATGGATTCACATCTGTCGATTTTACGGAACGCCGCGTTGGCGCAGGAAGTGGCGTGCTCTGTTCCTGCTTCGACGCCTGTCTAAGTAGCCTAATTTTGATAAATCTCACGCGGTTCTGGGTCCAAACATTCAAGATCTGAGATTGGAGGTGACACACTTTAGGAGAATGTTGCGTTTATCTTTTTCTATAGTTGTCTTTTATTATGCCAAGGTTCGAAACCCAACGGTGCAAGCTCGAATCTCTCTATCGACGATATTCATTGCTTTATATTTTCGCCTACTTACAATTAATATAAAAATGCATACATTACTTTCACGATGTATTAAAAAATATTGTGAGATATACATATACATTTGAAACACTTTACGATGAAAGAACACCAGAGGTAATGTCTTGTGATATGGATATATATATGTACGCGAAGCAATTTCATTTAGTCTTCCAGTTTGTCGCGACGCCGTGTCGAGAGAGAGAGACTATTTTATATGTATATCCGACATGAAAATTCTGTCTCGCGAAAACCATTGTTAATTGTTATTAAGTATGTATTTATAAGTGTTTGTACACGTATATTTTGTACGACTATACCGAGAATCAAATGAATTTTGTATAGATGAATAGAACTTTATAATAAAGCTGAGAATTGTAAGAACAATAAAAAAAAAGAAAATAGAAAATGACGAGCGAAGTATTTGTAGCGTCTCAATCGATCAATTTAAAGGTGTTTTATTCTTGTAATTAATGTTCTGTAGTAATAGTAGTAGTAGTAGTAGCAGTGTATATATATGTATATATATATATATATACATATTTATATATCCATGTATATCCAATTTATATTTCTCGCAATACATTATTGATATTCGGATCCCTAGATTATTTGCATGGCAAATGCACCATGGGGTCAATCTTCCAGGTTGTCACAGAGAGTAATTCTTTATCAATTAAATAAATTAACTAATAATCCTCGGCACACCGATCGACGCTACACAGCAGCGCAAGTAACTCGGGCGCCGGGAGTAGAGTTGTCCAAAAAATAGGAGTCGCGGGAAGGTTCCTATAGTAGAGGAGAAAGTATGCTGGAAAATGAATCGGGCCTGTCCTGTGTACATTATTTGCTTCTGTATAGTTCTTTCTGCCTCTTGCTGTTATCACTAAGAACTTTAGTCTTTAAGTGTTCCTTGTAATCCAAAATATTTCCGCTCCATTTCGTGATTGTGCCATTCTCACAGACCCAGATCTCCTCTGCCACCTAACAACGGAACAAATCATATTAGCTTTTCGAATTATCACCTCGAAACATTTCCATTGAGACGTACCTGATTGATCAATCTGAAATCGTGAGAAACGAGCACCATGCCACCGTCGAAATCATTAATCGCATCGGCCAATGCATCTATGGTCTCCATGTCCAAGTGATTCGTTGGTTCGTCAAGGAGAAGCAGATGGGGTACCTGCCAAGCCAACCATGCGAACACTACCCTACAACGTTGACCATCCGACAACTGTCTTATCGGACACACCTGGAACCAAAGAGAATGAACAATATATCCTTTTACCATCTTTAGAGATTTTTTAATTTTACCTGCTGGCGACCGGTCAGCCCGTAACGACCAATGATCTTCCTCATCTCCTCGCGCTCTTTGACATTCGGGAATGCCTTCATCATGTAGTCGAGCGGCGATATATCCAGGTCCAACAGCTCATGCAAATGCTGATGGTATCTGGCTATTCGAAGATGACTGTTCTTGCGGATCATGCCGCTGCTTGGAACCAACTGAAACAATTAAACGTTTGGCAGTTTGTTAAACAGTTTATTTATTGCAATTTTTAGCTGTGTCTCTTTACTTAAGTGCTTGCGGTACTCACATCTCCGTACAACAGTTTCAAAAGCGTGCTCTTGCCGGCTCCGTTCGGCCCGACCAACGCTATCCTGGTGTCCAGGTCGATACCGAACTCCAGATTCTTGTAGATCCATGGCGAGTCCTCGTTGTAACGGAAACTGACGTCCTGAACCATGATAACTGGCGGTGGGATCGTTCCGCAGGACGGGAAGTAGAAATTTAATACTTTGTCGTTGACGACTTTCTCCGTGAGACCTTGCGCCACCATTTTCGCTAAAGTCTTTTCTTTCGATTGAGCTTGCCTGGCCAGCTTAGCGGAACCGTGACCGAATCGCGCAATGTAGTTCTTCATGTGCGAGATTTGATCCTGCTCCCAGTTGTACTGTTTCGCTTGGTTCTCCAACAGCTCCATCCTTGTCTTCACGAACGCCTCGTAGTTCCCCGTGTAATACTTTAGCTGTTTCTTGTTCACGTGAATGATATTTGTACAAATGCCATTGAGAAAGTCTTGGGAGTGCGATATAATCACAAGAATTCTCTTGTACGTCTTCAACTCCTCCTCCAACCACACGCACGCGTCCAGATCCAAGTGGTTAGTGGGTTCGTCGAGTAACAATAAATGAGGCTTCACGTACAGTGCTCTAGCAAGAGCGATTCTCATTCGCCAACCTCCGGAGAAGTCTTTGGTAGGTGTTCTCTGCATCTTCGCTGTGAAGCCCAGACCGTGCAGAATGTGAGCAGCACGAGCTTCGGCTGTGTCCGCAGCCATGTCTTCTAACCTCTCGTAAACATCCATGAGCTGCTCCTGTGCGTCCTCCTCGTCGCATTGCGTTAACTCCTCAGCCAGTTTCTCTAACCGTACACGCTCCTCGTCGACTTCCATCACGCACTCCAGAGCGCTTTTATTGCTAGCAGGCATCTCTCTGGTCAAGTGAAAGATATCGATCTGGTTGGGGATAGGAACTTCCCTGTTTCCGAGTACAGCCAATAACGTTGACTTCCCGGACCCGTTCAGACCGAGCAGACCATACCGTCTACCACAGTTCAGCTCGAGCATGGTGTCTTGCATCAGTTCACAGCCATGGAAAGTTATAGAAAAGTTAGATATTTTTATGTCACGGCTACGGGGGTGCGAACCCAGCGATCCTGTACACGAGCGTGCTTCTGCGTTGAGTCTGGCGTCAGCTTCCAGCTTGAGACACAGAGCCTCTGCAAAATGTAATTAGGTGTTAAGGCGTGCTACGGAATTAAAAGAGTAAAGTAGATGCTTTCACTGTACCTTCGGCACTGATTGGAGGGGTCCCGTTGGTTCCATTCTGATTGACCGAGCCTGGACTGCCTTCCTTGCCATCCTCCGACCCCTTGGTCTGATTCGGCTGAGTCGGTTTCTTCCCAGATTGCCTGGCCTTGGCAGCCTCCTTCTTTTTCTGCTGTTGTTTCTTCTTCGCGTCGGATGGCATTGTGTACCTGCAAAGAAGCTGCACACAGAGGGGTTACGTAAGCCGCAGGTTAGGAACTTGATAGCACGTGCGTTCAAGTACGCGACTTTGCGAATTTGAAAATTCGAAAACCCTCGATCGTCGTAAACGGTTCTTTACACGAGTTCGCGACCGAGGGGAGCGTGTACACGCGTGTATGTGTGAGTGCCACAGAGAGGGACAGCGAGCGAGAGGGAGATATAACGATGCAGTGGGAGGGAGAGAGAAAGAAAGAGTGAGAGAGAGAGGGGGGGGACGAGAAAGTAGAGCGACAGAAATGGCAAGAAGAGGAGAGGAAGAGTACGAATGGATTTTTTTATGGCGTTCCCTCGAGCCTCGGAACTGATTCGGAGCCGTTCTATAGCGATGTACACGAACTCGAAACCGCGGCACAAGAACTTTTGAGAATGAAAACCAGCTGGGGAATCAGGAGGTTCTCGATCGCGGGGGAAATGAACAGACCACCTTCGACGAACACAAAAGAAACCTCGGGCTCACTTGGACGCGGGACCCTCTTTCAATTTGCGCAACCTTGCGTGTCGCTCCGTGCTCCGTTTTCCTCTAGCTAGCTAGTTTACAATTAGATGCAACCCTTGGAAATTACCTAGTTGTGCGCCAAAAATCGAACGATCCGTGCAACACGCGAACACACGTGTATGGATAAAGGCAAAGCCGTCAAAATGCAAGGTTTCTCGGCTCGTTTCATAGATGCCGCCACTGGGACAGTGGAAAGTTTTCGCACAGACCAGGTATAGAAAATTTTTTTTAAAGTCTGTGTATTTAGTAGAACATAGTAGAACAGGTTATATTTTCGAATTAAAAAAAAATTTCAGTGTTTCTGGGTTGTAGTTCGTTGTTCTGTATATTAATGAACATCGTACATAAATATGTAAAGTCCAGTCCATGAGAGACCATAATTGTGTCGCGCATCTCGGAAGTCGGTGAGGTGACGCTGGCCAGCGAGCGAGCACTTCTATTGGGCATATGGAGTGGAGTATGACCAATTAGGACGAAGATGCGCAAGAACCAACGAAAACCGGTTCGTCCGTAATTATGGTCTCTCATGGACTGGACTTTAGACGTAGACAATGGCACGACTGTTGAAAATTGAAAACGATGCCATGTCGTTATTGAGATTGTTGAACGTTTTTCCCGATCTTTTTGGCGCATCCGACAAGAAATATGCACATCATCGTTATCGTCACGATGTATATGGATATTTGATCGGATGTAGTGTATGCAAATGTGTAGGATCGCGTTGGTATTCGTGGATGCAAATACGTGTAAGGTTAAGCCGCGCAAAAGCCGTTTTCCCTCCATATCGATTCGTATTTCAAATCTAGCCCTCGACGCAGTTTCAAAATCAATGTTGCGACCAATGTTATCGTGGCATAGATTACAAATATAGAAAGCTGGACGATGGAAATTCGAAAATAGTAGAACCTTTGGAAAATATATACATATTAGATTTTATATTCGCGAGGGATGATGGGATGAATAGCGGATAACGGTCATTGTCGAAGTAAGTACGATTCTTTTCAACTGTATTTACGCAATTGTACGTATTGTGTTGTGGTGATGATTGACATCAAAGAATAACGGAAAATCATTAGATTAATGATACATCCAGAGAACAATGGCTGTTACGCCGCGCCGGTCTACATACAATCGTTTTGTACCATATTCGGCTACAGTTGTAGCTGTTGCTCATTAAGGTTGGACCATTTCAAACTCTGGAACAATAAAAAGCTTTTTCACAAAATGGATGAATGTTGGGGCCAATGTTAATTGAAAAATGATGAATATTGGTATTGTTTAGAGTGGACGTAAGTGTAATTCGCGGTTAGAAATTTCAGGTTAGGTGCCAACTAAATATATATTTAAATAAATTCGGTTCACTCTTGTTTCTGATTCCAATTGCATGTATATATGTACACTGTTCCTAATGATGTTAAACAATTTTTAACTGTTGCTCGGTTGTTTCCAGCAACAAATCTGCTTTCCTTACAGTACAGATATTTTCATGGAAATGAATCATTAATTTTCTATTCCAATGAACATCTTAATTTTATTAATTGTGTTTCGTGTCGATGCATTTAGGGGGTTATGTTCACGCATTCGGTTAAGGGGGTAAGTGAATTTAATAAATGAAGACGAGTGGGCAGAAACGATGAGGTGGTGTAATAGGACAAGGGGGTAGAAGAGTTGGAGATCGTTGAAGGGTCGTAGGAAAATTAAGAGCAAAGAATCGCATTCCTCGTGGTGGCGAGGGGTTGCGCGGGTTCGAATGGCTGAGAGCCGGTTAAAGAAGCGTGTTCTGATGAATGAACGAATGGATAAACGACCGCGGTAGGGGGTGGTTAAAAGAAGAGACGGACTTGCGCCCGTGCGGATCCGAAGTCTACCGGTTCGGCGGTGAGGGTAAGGATAGCGTAGCCTAGAGTGGACTCTAGACACGGGGTTCTGTGGGGTTTGCGGGGGTGTCGGAGAATAGGGGAAGGGGGCAGAGAACAGGAGGGGGGAGGCGCTGGCTTAATTGCACCGCATCACAGAACGTAGTATTTCGTAGTACGTGGTGGTGGGGGTGTAATGCGTCCTCGTCCTCGTCGGCGGCGTCGTTATTCGTATGTAAGCTGCACGCTCACCGGCATCGACGTATGCGTACCAGGGCCGTATCTATCACCCGCGAATAGGGCGCTAATTCTAATCCCTCCCTTCTCCTTGATTTTTCAATCCCCAAGATGCATAAACGCGACTGGTTTCACAGTTTTCTGCACTCTTTCATAGCACAGTATCTTTTTTAACCCTCATCCATCCCTCATTTCACGAACTGAATCTGTCCCTCGGTGTCAAATTGACACAGTGGTAAAAGATCGATGAAACAACAAGGTACACTCCCGTCCATAAATCACCGGACACGCATTCAAATTTGGACGCAGACGATTTTTTGTTATTAAAGGACTTATATTATGAGATAAAAATGGTACGTAGTAAACTTTACTAATGTGGAGAACATGTAAATCAAATGTGACCGAAGTATCCTATATTCTATAAATTTTAATTTTTTGAATTTAAATGGGTGATTAAATTTACCTAAAAATAAAACTCGTCCGGGTCATACGGGAAAACCGTGCCAAATTAACACGAGGGACGGATGAGGCTCTAGAACACGATGTAAAAATTGCGACAACCTTCAGGCTGAAGAGAGCCGCTGTAGTTGTTGGTCAAGGAGTCGAATATAAGTCGTATTCTGTCCTTGAAGTGACCAGTTAGAGATCGTATTATGTATTTCGCGACCGATTTAATTCGAATCCGTGGGCCAAAGGTCGCGGGATCGCGGTGATTATATATTGAACAGGTGTTTTAGTATTCTCGAAGGTGTCGCCGCGGATCGCCTAATTTTGGACATTGTACTTACTCGAGACTGTTTTTGTCAGCAGCTAGTAGGGGCTGGAGTCGCCGGAGCGACGATAATACGAACCAATCGGCAGGACGTACGACACCAATCAAATAATCGATCGATCGAGACGTTTGACACACTTTTCCGGGCGGACAACGATTCATTTTCGACGGGGCAGAATCTGGTCCGGATTTTTTCATGGAATCAGCCGATGTACACGCAAGTATGTATCACAAATATGTATATTCCAATTCGCGATTGACCCTTGTTATCTTAATATTTATAACACGGAAAAACACCGTTACCCTTGTGCAAGGGAATGGACCTTCAAATAACCTCTAACATTAAAATCTTTAGATCAAAAATTCTCGTTGAAAAATGAAATTTCTATGTTTAAACTCCGACATCTTTTAACCTTCAGTTACTCGCAACTTTATATGACTTCAACATAAATAAATTTTTATTCGGTAAAATAACTACTTCAATGTACAAGAAATATTTCCTAGTGTAGACCGCGCCTTCATTTATGCTTGAAACACTATAATGTTTTGAGATTGTCAGTATTAAATGCGAGTAATTAAAAGTGAATAATTTCAAGTTGGGGCCTGAGGAGGACCCGCTCCGAATAAATAAAGTGCGAGGTTTGGTTGAGAGCCGCTGGGCACTCGATTTCATTGACAGTCGGTCGAGCAGGTGCAAAGATGGAGCAGTTTAGGGGGACGTTAGAAATAATGATCGCGTCTGCCCCCTAATTTCGGTGGAGCCCTGGGGGATGTTAATCGAAAGTTGCACGGTGCTTGTATTGCGAAAGTTCGTGGCGCGCAATGGCGGGGGCGTAGAGTGCGTTGGGAATCCCCGGGCGTATATCTGTTTCTCCTCTTCGGTTGGGTAGGGGCGGCGGGGCGGAGCAGGGAAGGGGGCCGAGGGGATCTTTTCACCGTGTGAAACGGTGTCTTTCTTCCGATTTCGGGTTAACTCGGGCTCGTTAACGGGACGCGGAGAGACACCATGCCACGGCCACCGTCTCGCGGCGTCAGGAATTAATAATTTGCCTGGTGTATAACGCCGGTCCTGCCACTCGACCTGGAGTACGACAGCTGCGATTGGACGGCATTTGAATGAACGCCATCCGGCATTCACACCTTTTTTCAGCCCCTTTCCTTTCAGTCCACGACCCCCGTCCATCGTGCAGCTCTCCCGATGTACTCAAGGGTTACGCCGGTGACACGCGAGTCTGCGCTCGCGTGTTGGTTCAACGTCACGCATACGGGCGCCATCAGGGACGTACTAACCACCACTGGGGCCCTGGGAATTTCTTTTCTCAGATTCATTTAGAAATCACGAGAATCGCCAGAGTAGCTGAGTCACACTTCTAAAAGGCTGGATGATACAACATTGAAACTTTTACATTAAGTATTTGTCTAAAATACTTCATTCAAAAATATTCCGCATAATCCTCCATTTGATTTCAAGCATAGAACGCCATATTCAAAATCCTGACAGGTTTGCGCCAAGACGAACCAACATGGCGAAGACCGCGCGCCGAATTTGAAATCTTTGAGCTTGATAACAACTTTACACCCTCATCCTGTAAAGTTTCTTTATAGTTTAGCAGAGTAGAATACATGCCAATCGTTTGGCAATGCAGTGTACAGTGATTTAGGGGATTCGAATGATTTTTTTTTTCTGGGTAGAAATTCATCTTGGCGTATCGTCAACGAGAGAGTCTTGTCTGAGCGATTCGCCGAGGGCAGCGGACCAGGTTGAGTCCCGAGGACACTGAAGTTAACTCACTCTCCGTTGTCATCCCCATCGAGCCTAAACGTCCTACTTCCGGTTCGGCTATTCTGGCCTCAATCGATCGGAGAGAGGCCGCCTCTCCGTGTCAAAAACACTCGGCGGAAAGACGTCGCCGCGTCGATTCTACGCCGAGGAAACGGGATCGTCCGTCCGCTCATAAATTTTCAGGACGGACTGTAGCTGCGAGACTCGGATTACCCGGTACCCGATTCTACGCCGAGATTTCTGCGATCGATCCATCGAGTGGATTCTACTGCCTACTTAATAATCGAACCCTTCGTTCTTCGCAGAATTTCCGCTCCCGCGGAATCTACTCATTAAAATAATTCTCGCCAAAGTATCTCTCGAATCTTGACGAATTTTATCTCGGTGTGTAGCTATTCTTATTTCCCACAATTTTTAGAAAGCAGAAATTAGAGCGCAAAACCTGTGCTGGTCTTTGTCATCAATTTTCTGTAGTTGGCTTTGACTTTCAGAAACAACTTTTCCAAAAGTATTCTGGTACGATATTTTGTTCGAATACTCGATTCACCTGAGAGAGTAATTATTCATGGGCTCCAGTTCCATAATCTGGATCATCTTTTTCTTGTTCATTATATCCGTTTTCATATAGCTGCTCGTAAGAGACCTGGACGCCATTTTTCTGGACGATACTCAATTTTCCAGCTGAGTGAGACTGATTTCAGTTCTTAGCTGGCTCGGCCCCTATAACTTTCAATCACTGTTTTCGCAGGTGTAATTTGAAATCTGGGAGGCAGTGCGGCATAAAAAAAGAAAATAAACAAATTCACAAAGGTACATATTTTTGATTCCACATGAAAAATCTCATATTGTATGGTGTCGATTCTTGCCGGACAGTGTTAAGTAGATGAAGCCAGCATTGATCTGACGCCAGGCTGTTGGTAACTAGCCGCGGTCGGAGTTTTGGTTTTTCGAGGCGATGTTCACGATCGTTCCGAACGGCTTGCGAATTTTCGGATTTCAATAACGCGACCACTTTGCCGGCTCACCGTGTAAAATAAACGGCAGCCCGAGCGGAGACATTAATAACGGCGCGGAATCGGCGGCGGCCGAATCCCTCGGACGTCCAATAAAATTTCCGGTGAATGGCTTTCAAATTTATTCGGGTCTCGATCCTCGTCCCCGTGACGAGCAATTAAACGCAAAAACGAGAGGATTCCCGGCGCTGGCCGATCAGGAGGGGGAGCGAGAAGGGGTCGTTTAGGGGGTTGGATAAGAGGGTGGAAGGGGCGAGGAAGGATCACCGAACAAGATCGATGAAAGTTACTTGTCTTTCGTTGCCAGTGTATCAGTTTCACGTCGGTCACTTGGAGAGAGCCAGCAACGTGAAACGGGATACACTCGGCTCTCGAGTTCTTGCCACTGCAACCCTTGGAAACCCCATAGACCTTCGACCAAACTGATTGCGCCCAAAAAATTAATTAAACGGCGTTGAAACGGTCGGTGTTTTTGTCGTGTATGCTCGTTAAGGGGGTTAAATTTTTTAATTAGAAGGAAAGATGACGATTTTATTGTTCGAATGAGAAACAATTAACTCGATTAGTCCAAAAACGATACAGGACGTTCTATAAATTCTGATAAAAATAGAACAATTTATTTTCCTACTAATGCAGCTGCTTTAATATTCCATTCTCGTGTCAGGATTAACGAGCCACCGTACGCGTAGAACGAGTTGGCAAAAAAGTTGGATTGAAATTCCAAGGGAAGTGGGGATTGAAAGCGAGTGTCCGACGAAAACCGCCCGCATCTACTTAGCACTCTTTGCATCGGAGAGTGCGGACTGTACAGACTGTACTCGGGGACGAGTACACGACAATCACCAGCTGATTGCGATCTTTTACTCGAGGGACATACACACACACAGAGAAAGAGAGAGAGAGATAGAGAGGGATGGAGAGGGAGGAGGAAGAGAGAGAAAAAAATTAGCAGAGAAGCCCTCGCAATCAGCGTGTCTCAGAAGCACCATGGCTAGAGGCCGATTGTATCGATCTAATAGTCTGCAGCTCGTAAAACACGCTGATTACCGCACGTGATTTCGTGGAAAACCATAACAGTCGACCCTGACCGAAACAGTCAGAATGATCCCGCCTGTCCACGATTTATCGAACCAATTCGACGATCGAACACCGAACCCAGACCTTTTCAATAAAACACCACCAGCGAATTCAATAATGAAATCTATAATTCCAGAATTTTTCCACGCGGCAGCTTGAATTAAACTAATATTTAATTGTACCACAAACGGTAAATTAATTTAGTTCCGTGAAACCTACACTGGTTCCCTCAAGGGTTGACACAGTTAGTAGGAGATCGGATTAAATCGGGTTTCGAATTTTCCCGCGTACCAGCGAGAAAGTTGATTTGAAAAATTAGACTTCGGAAAGCCTGGTTTTGGACGGAGAGCTTCATCTAATTAGTCAGGGGTTCTCAGCCGGAACCGTTCCGCCGATGAAACTCGTGGATTCACGATAAAATTGGGTTTTGAGCTCTAATTAATGCCACCCCTGGCAGAAAGTGCTCGATGGTGCGAAGTGACCGTCTGTCATAGCGACTGTACTCGGACACCGGACGTGGAAATATTCTCGGTAATTAGTCGAACGAAATCTTCGGACAAGTAAGAAAAGCTGACAATTTTTTCAAGGAAGTTCTATTGTTCTATTCAATTTGAGAACCTTCGACTCGATTTTTCAATAGCATTTATATCCAGAATATTGCACAAGAGTTCCATTTAGAATAATATAGAATAGAATATTATTTAAACAAGACAATTCTCAAGAATTCAAAAACGTTCGCCAAATAAACGAGGAGCATCTTCCAGGTGAGTTTCATAAAACTCGGCAGGAATATGCACGCTTGTCGTCGCGAACGATGCAGTTGGACGCGTTCCGTCACTGTCGTCGTCAGGTGAGACGCTAAAGGGGGAACGGGGGAGAGGACGCTCGGAAAAATTTCACCGTCTGCGTGTGAGGATTCGACACAACCCTCTCCGAAGGAACGAGCAAAACGAGCGGAAGATGGAAGAATCGGGGATTCGCGGCGGCACAGAATCAATTTTCCAGGTCGGATCTATATTTTATTCCCTCGATCGGAGAGCGCGCGGTGGCCGAGTGTTATCGCGTGTTTCGGTTCCGGGGAGAAGCATCCCTTTTTTCTAGCTTCATCCGATAATTCGATCGCTGCGGCTAACCAGCGGAAACAGTTTATACAATCGAAAAGAAATCCCCCGTACTTCGGCGATGATTAACTTTGTTAATCGTTCGACCACCAATGGGGGTAGACTGAATAGAAAAATTACCACCTGTGGGGCTCGACGACCATTCTAATCACATACGTCCCCGAGCATCTGGTTTTAACCCTCGTCCGTCCCTCGTGTCGATTCGACAAAATTTTTTGTGTTTAGTTTGTCCGAAAATTTGTGATTTATGAATTAAAAAAACCTTCCCACGGAGGTAGCTACCGATTTAGTTCGTGAAATGAGGGACGGACGAGGGTTAAGCTGTGAAACGCTATTGGTATGTTTATTCGCGAATTTAGTGGTTGCTTATTTTCAAATCTTTCTTAATCGTCGCAACTCTACATAAAGAAGCCACCCTCAACAACCGTTAACTCCCTCCGTTCGAATTTTTTCGAAAGAACCTGTTGCATTGGTATTAAAAACAAAATTCTCAAAAGACAGGTTGTATCGGTTCCGCCAGCGCAATGCTAGCCCCCTAACCTCAACAGTCCGGTGCCCTGAGAGTGTCTCGCTTCCAAAAACTCCGAAAAAATCATCGTCTCCGAGTCCTGTGGAGGTGGGCCGGTAGTGTCCCCGACAAATCCGGTCGTCTGGTCCGCGTAAAAATTGATTCCCTCGGTCCGTGGGTGCAAGGGCCGGCGGGTCGCGTCGGCACCGTCGAGAAAAAGTGCGCTGCGGGGGGCGGGGAGTTGGTGCCGCGAGAGGCGGTGGTTGTGGAGGTTGGGTGGTGGTTCGGGGAGCGAGGGGATGACGCGTGTGCGCAGTGTCCTCGTCCAAGATGTCCGCCCGGGTGCTTCAGGTAGTCGTGGTTTTGCGGCGCGGTGCGTTGCACACCGTGGTTAGGCGAATCCGGGGTTTTCGTGTGGTTCGGTCGTCGGTCCGGCTGGTGTCTGGTCGCAGGTGTTAGACTCCGGGGGCCCCGGGTACGCGTGGCACGGGGGTGTGTGTTTGTCGACGGCGCCCCTGTTCGTTGACCGCCCGGTTTGGAAACCGGCACTGGCGACGGGTTTCGGAAACAATCGTCGAATCGAGTCAAGTCGAGTCGAAGCATCGAGTCGAGTCCCGGTCCTTGGTTAGCTAGTGTAAAACGCCGGCGAGGAGAGTAGAGCAGCCCGTGGGTTCTCTCGCCAGGGCGGAGAAGCGTCGACAGTCGACAGACAGGGTGGAGGGGCGGCTAAGGGAGGGAGGGAGAGAGAGAGAGGAAGCTTGAGGCAGGCGCGCGTATTGATTCCCGCGTGGCGTTATACGGTGAGGTGAGAAAGCTGCAACCGGAAAATCCGCGGCCGCTGGGAAACCTGAAGACCACCCTGAAGACCACCGCCGGGGAGGGCTCCAGGACTGCCGTCGGTCGTCGACGCTGGCAAGGTACGTCTTCAGCCGAATCTAAACACTCCTCGACGTCTACCGTGTCTGTCCTACGGGGGATCGTCCTCGAGAAACCGGGATCGCACGCGGCGCCTCTTCCTCGAGGTAGAGAACCCGAAGGGAGGGTCGACACTCTCTCGGAAAAGGGTATATCGATCGGCCAGGGACCGGGTCCGTGGGCTCCCGCACACGCCATCGTGCTCTCGACACCCCGTCTCTTATCGCTTCTTTCCACCCGGACGGCTATCCCCTATTCGAACCGCGGCCACCAGCGACGAGTTCCTCCTCTCTGGGTCGACCGGCCAGGTCTGACACCCTTTCCCGATCCCCCCTGCACCCATACCAAACCCCCCGTCACTCTTTTCCCATCCCCATCCCCCCAACCAACCGCTCTGCCACGTTTTTTGCCAAGTCCACTGACAGGTGTCGCTCGTTAGCTACCCCTGAACGCCGAGACCTGCCGAAAGAGAGAGAGAGAGAGAAAGAGAGAGAAACCGGCATTCCTGCAGGCCTCCGGCGGCTCCTGATAGCGCTGGCCTCTTCCTCCGTGTGCCACTCTCGCCCTTAAACTATCCCTTATCGATCGCCAACCTCCCCCCCCCCCCCGCCCCAACACCTCAACGTTACTAGCCGCCGCGATCCGAAATTCCGGCCGACGCGACGGTGTGCGTCTTCCGACGACGCCTTATCGCCGCCTTCCACTGGTTACCCTCGAACGAGATTCGTCTTCATACTTTCTTGATACCCTCCTTTCGACGCCGTGTCCTCTTTCTCGAACTGTCTCAATCTACAATCGAACGAAAAGCCGGAGCTTCGGCTTTGGGTATTGCGTGGCTCTTCATCCGAAGCGATCGCTGCTGGGGCTTGAGATTTCTTTTCCCTGTTCCAAAAATATTATTGTTATACTATTTTCAACTTTTTAGGACGATTAATGAAGAGAATACATTTTCAATGGTCTTCGGTTTCTTGCAAACTACTCGGACAATTTTTGTTTCACATAAAGGTCCGCGGTCCACTTGTAACAATGTTTCGATAGTACGCCGAACGAATTGGTCGTGTCGTAAGGTCGAGCGTTCACAGTAAATGTCAAGTGGCAAAAAGGGGCAAGAAGTTGTACAAAGCACGTCTGGTTTCGCCGGTGCGATAACTTTGTTTCCAAAGCAGCAACAGTTACACGTGAAGTGTGTCGATCCCGAAGCCTTTTAAATTTTCAAGCCACTTTTACTTTTCCTCTGATTGACGGTCGCCAGATCCTCATACTTCTTCTCTCTCTCTCTCTGTCTCGCTCTCTCTTCCTGTCCTCGTTCACGTTTTGTTACTTCATACCCAATCAGGGAACCCTTTCCTTATGTTCTATCGATCTCCCCCCCTCCCCCCCCTCGGAGCATGAAACGGAAAGCAGATTTGGACAATGACGTTCGGGAACCAGTTGAATGTCCAGTCTAACCGGGCATTCTTTCTCCCCGTAGTATGTACTGTGTGCTCGGCATGATCTAACTGTTGAACACGTGTTTGTTACCTAACAGTCTATTCGGTGACCGAACTTCCCGCATTGATCCCTTAACTGCTCCAATTACAATGTTATCGAATTCTTGAATTGTCGATGCCATGCCGGAGCCGATGATCCTCTAAATATTGGAGAGCCTATAATCTGTATCGTATGATCACCTAGTTCGATCGTGTCTATTTAATAGTAATGTACCGCTATTTTATCTTTGTGCGGCATTTCGACACTTAGGACTATAGATATCTAGGTTAGGATATATGGAAACTTCGGGGTAATGTACTTGGAAACTCTAGGTCAGAATATCTGAGCTAAACGGACATTAGCAATTTCTAGGTTCGAATACTTAGGACAATTAGATATGTCAGGATAATTAGATACTAGATTGAGGCATCTGGGACCTGGAGGTTTGGACTTCTGCATTCTCTAGGTTAAACATTTAGGTTACGATGTCCAGAAGTGATCTAGATTAGGATTCCCCGATCCTCGAGGTCAGGACATTTAGATCAAGTTTGAGAACCAATCATGCAACCCCAATTTCCACTATTTCTTTCGGAAAATCCCAGCCCACGAGACTGTAGATCTTGATGTCGGCTAAAAAAAAACGGAAGTCTGATTAAAACACTTGATTACAGCCGCGCCGCTTGTTAGTCGCGGCACTCGCACATATCTCTTCAGCCCGGGGGGTATACTTTGACCGAAAACTGGCTTGGCGATCAAAGCGGTTAAAGAACGATCGGGCCAGCTTTGCAACAAAGTACCCGGAATCCCTGGGCGCGCGGGGAAGGATTAACAAGTTAGGGGATCTTTGTTTCGCAAAGCGAGACTGATCAAACCTCACCCTCGAACCTGCCTATCTCTCTCTCTCTCTTTCTTCTTCCCTACCTCTCTTCGTGGCCCGTCCCCCCGTAGGATCGCGGTTGACACCACATGGACCGGATTGCGATCGAAACACCCCTTAAGATTGTGCGCAGTAGTAGAGCCCCCCCTTTTGTTCGGCGGCGCCACGCGATTTTCCGGCGCGCAGTTGCCGTGCCCCAACGGAAATCGTCCTCTCTCTCCTCGGGAATCGACTCGCGCGACCCTAAGCGTTAAGTGGCGTGCACGCCGCTATTGAGTCACGCTTCGCGTGTGCCCGCGTACTTACTCTCGCGTGCCGGCCCCGTCGACACACGTTTTTGTCCGGGGTTCCCCGACGGTCCCGCGAATTCGGACGGTTCTCTCGGGATTCGTGGTACCAAGGATTTTTTCAAATTGGACAGAATTTTTGTAAATTCGGGCTCCGAAGCTTCCCGAACCATTTTGTGAGTTTCTGTAATTTTAAATGATTGTTTGCACTTGGAATCAGCTTCGCAGTGCCCCTATTCCGTCTCTGAATGGCATCCATTCCCTGATAACGCGGTGATAATTAACCTCTCGCCGTAACGTTTTGTTTATAGTGAGTAGAGGAGAAAGGAAAATTGTATGTTTTTTGTAAATGTTGATTACAAAGGAATCAAATATTATTTCACTTAAGAGGAAAGACGTAACATTTGTTATAATTTTTATCACGAGTCTGAATTACTATTTACGGTCGTCGGGCTATTTTCAATAACGACGATACAGACGCTGCGCATTCTTACGCGCGATGCACAAAAAGTTTTCTCGAACTTTGATTGGGATGAAATGCCGCGAACGAACGGGACTAGTCAGTTGTAATAAAATGAAGCACCGAAGCTAAATGAGCCGTGAAACTTTGCCGACCTATGAGGTAGGATTGAAAGTTCAAGCTCGCGTTTTATAGCGATTGACTGGTTTGGGAAATTCCAAAATTTTGTCCTCGCTTGTCATTTTTCACGGGAGAGGGGATAGTATATTCGATCGTTCAAATTTCATCTCAATTATATTGGTATAAAAACCATTCACGTGCGCCAATGTTTTTTATTTATTTTATGTGTCTTATCGTCGCCAGCTCTTTCAGAGACAGGTCGACGACACGTGCGCCAATGTTATATCACATTCATTCATACTAGAATCGAACTTATATTTCTATGAGCGTTCAATTGAATATTCAATCATAAATAATAAACAGATGCAACTTTTCCCGAGACTGTATGTAGCCTGTAATTTTGAGAGGCGTCACGAATGCAGGCTAATCGATCGATCATTCGTTCTATTTTCAGAAGGGCGGGCGAGGGTGATCTGTAGACCAGAATGAGAGAAATCAGCAAGGTCTGGTCGAGCAGGGACCCAACGTCCCTCGGCAGAAGAAATGATTTTTAGAAGGTAAACACTCTCTCAGAATTTTCTCTAATCATTTTCTATCTGTCTCTATCTCTATACCTCGCTGAATCACAACTCTCAAGCGTGCCCAGAGAATTGCTTCACCTTGAAATTACTCTGGAAATACGAAATTATCTGCATGCGATGTCTTATGCTGTCGATGCTATAGTGTCTCGTGAGTTATCGTTCGCTGTTAGCTCGCCACTGTCGTTTCTTTGATCGTTTCCGAGGAAGATAGTAAATACGCGCGGCTCTTCTATGTACTACGATTATAGTGATCGCGTGCATCTCCGAGCAGACCTCCGAACGAATGCTGAATGATCAATGTGGTATACACACATATATACTTTGATTGATGTGACACTTGTTTATTATGTATTTAGCATTTGGCAGTGAACTTGCTGACATGCCAGATTTTTTCAATTAAGATTTGATTTGAAAAAATTAAGAATCTACATTAATGTAACTACCCCTATTATACCTGACACCATTCAAGTTAGGCCCCAAGGACGAATTAGAATGCTTGCATGTAGTCAAATTAGGGCCGTAAAAATCTGTAGATGGAAAGCAGGATCCAAAGGGTTCTCCAGAGGACAGTTTAGTTTTCGTCGTGCAGAAGCATCATTATCATTGCCTTCGACATTTTTCTTTCCGTTCCCTCGCAGGAAATACCGCTAGGGACCGATTGGTCGTTCGGTATATGGGAGTGTGTCGTTGTTTACGAGTCTGCATTAAAGTGCTGCAGCTTAGGGATACCGTACCTTAACATGGAAAAGGCCAATACGTTAAAAGAAGGTGACGTAACCGAGAACGCTGGCTCCTGCTCCTAGCATAAGCTAATATAGCCGGGGCCTGACATATCAACACCTAATTCAACGTGGCCCGACTCAAAACAACTTACACATGTCCTAACCCAGATACAATGCGATTCTGACCTAACCCAGTGCAATTCCAGCATATGCGAGCGAACCGAAATTCTGACCGAACCGCAGCCCCAGGTGACCTAGCCCTAAACACACACATGTGGCGCGTATGCTAATCCCCGCTAGCCCGAGTGCATCCCATTTTCTCTCGCGACCACAGATACGTCACGCACTTTGGAAAGACTGTTTCAATATTACTAACATTAAACATTTACATTTTTATTAACTCCTCCGTCAATGACCAGGTACCTGGATATCCCCTTTCAATTTCTCTTTAAAACTACTTTAACATTTCTGTTGACACGTTCTCGGATGATCAGAGAGTTAATTTACATTTGCGGCACAAGAAAATTGTGGTTGTTCACGTAAGCGTAAAAATGCCTTTCAATTTCAGAGTCACTGAATCTTCAAGTTCAGGAAGTAATCTCATTTTTAACATTTTTCAAATGCGTCTCAATTTTCGAGTCCGATCGAATCTTCAAATTCAGGAAGTGATGCCGCCATCAGGGTGTTAAAGGGCGTGGACCCCTCGATCCCGTAGGCCCGAAATTAATGGCCCAGGGCATTATCCTGGGGCTTGAGATTCGGCGAAGTCAAAGGATCCCGGCAACTGGGTCACGCGGAGCATTAATTGCTCGAGGAAGTTCGAGCGAAACCAGATTATCCGACAAATTGTCTCGGTGCAGGATGGGGGTGCGGCGGGGCCCCCCTTTTTAGGGAAAGATCCGTCAAGCGAGGTCAAGGTTGCCAGCACGACAGGCAACGACGCGACGCGCAACGCGCGCCGTTTCACCATTCTCTCATTGATTCTTAACGAGGGAACGAGGCGAGCTTGACACAGAATGTCGTGTGCGAATCGCACCACCGAAATTCAATTGAACGGCCCGAGACGCTCGACCGTGACGAACGCCGCTTATGAGATTCCTCGCATAACTCGCGCGCGGCCCTAGGTCAACTGTTACCGGCTGCCCACGCGCGATCGATTCCAAGGGACTTCCCCCCTCTTGCGGGCGATTACTTTCTGTTTGTTTCGGCCCTTCGCCACATGCTCGGTCCCTTTCCTGTATTCTCGAACCGGTTCGATCGTGAACAATCGTGAAATCGTCCGAATCGATCGATTACACTACAGCGACTCCTACAAATGTTCGGACGCTCTAAAAAAATGATAACTTCTTTAATATTGGATTTGAACTTTTTTGAGAAGTTAGAGCAATTAAGGGCCCAAATAAAAAAGTTTTAAAAAATGCCTTTTTTATTTTTGCATATGTAACCTTGTAAATTACAAATTGTGCAAAATCTTTTTTGCACATCATTTCGTAAACCAATAATGCTTCTAATTGATTATAGAAAATTAGGTCGTTTGGTACTATTATAAAAAAGTTATTAGTTTTTAAAAGGTGTACGGATACTTTGTACACCACTGTAAATGATTTGAAGAGATACTTTTCCAAAAATTGCAATTGATCGGAATTGTAGAGAAAATACTAAAAGTTACATTTTACAAGTTTTTTATGTTGGCCTAAATTGAAAATTTGAAAAATACATTGTAAGACATCATTATGATCTTTTTAAGTGTCCAATGTTTGTGCAAGATGAACATTTTCTGCATCAGTTGCAAGTCACAGGAGCCACGTAAAGGTTTCCTTTAGCAGATTGAAAAATGTCGAATACTGGTAAGGGGTGTTGGTTAAATGTGTCCGGATATTTTTATAAAATACCGAATCAGTGACTGCGACTGCAGGTAGATTTTAACTGACCTGGTATTTTAATTTCCCAGTCGATACGGCAGCATATTAATTTATTAATGTGCCACGGAGACCCATCCCCGAGTCCCCGATGATTTTATTTTAATTCGACAGGCAATGCCTACACCCTGTAGCCTTGTTCTACATCTGCCAGACTCTATCTTCGATCATCCAGACTTTTCCCCGCGTCTATCCTCGGTTCTAACCCGAGATGGTCATTTCATTAATTTCTAATTAATCTTCTGATTAATCTCTACCAAAAAGGTGACCGCTTATACAAAACTCTGCTGTCAAATAACAATGAAAAGAAAGTAAAACCGAAATTTCTACTCACCTCAGAAATCTTTTTTCCAAGTTTTCTGCAGCTCGAAAATATTTCCAAAATTTGTCAGCTGTACGCGTAGACTTTCGCGGTGAACTGTACCGGTGCCACAGACGCAAATGGGTTAACAGACAGCGACTATCTCTGTTATTGGGTCGCGCGTAACAAAAACATGGTTCTGAAAGGTAAGTAAATATAGGTGGGCACACACAGGTTCGGTCGGCCAGTCGGCGATTATGGTCGCCGGCCTGGAAGATTCCAGCATCGCAGTTTCCGGGGGTAATAGGCGTATACACAAACAAAAGATCCGGGGACACGTGGCGAGGGGAGCAAGAGAACGAGGGGGTTCCTGGGATGGCAACCTTGAGGGCGAACGATCCAAGGGGTGATAGTAAAAAGACGCCTGATTTCGGCCAGTCAACCCTCGGCCGTCGCGGACTACGGACGCCAAGCGTTGCGATGCTCGAATACTCGTTTCTAAAACATCGATTCACCCCAATGTTCATTCAGACATTTGCCCGCGGAGTGTTTTCACGCTAAACAAAAAATATTTACCGTCGAGTCGTTTTTTAAAGCAGATAATAAACTGAAAGAGTGCTCTCAGTGTTCAATGCTACAACAAGTTCAATGGTTCAATGTAGCATCCCCGGTCACGCAGGATTGGTTGAAGATTTTATTTCACCAATGTAAGTACGTTGAAAACATACTTTTCGTTTATATTCAAAATCCAACATTAAAAAAATATTTCCTTGGAATACATAGTGGGTATGTAAATCTGTCGAAACGTTGCTTCTCCTCGCGGATGTTGATGAACAACATCTTCCGATACAAACAATAGGCGATCTCTTTTAGCGTTTCCGATATTTACAAGAAACTGTTGGTTCGTTAGAAAATGTTTATTTTTGTAATAACAAATGGAAGCGGTGCCATCTCTACACGAAAAAACAAAATTACTTTCCGAACGACCTAATATTTTACTCGGGAGCGGCAAGTTCTCTGAAGAACGGGGTGGATGGTGGTGATTGTCGCGATCGACGACGTGAGAAATTGTTGGCTGGGAAGTTTGCAAATTGAGGGAGTGTGTCGCCAGTCCGGGTGCTCGATTATTAGTGTTGGGTCGAGATTATAGAGACATTTGGCGTGCGCGGCGAACACTGTTGAAACCGGCGGATTCTCCCCCTGGTACGTATCGATCGTCCTCCTTTCCCGAAGGGACGTAACTTCTGGCATCCTTACTGCCGGCAAAAATTTCTGACTACGAGCTACTTCGCCAACAAAGTGCATTAGCCGCAAACGGGCAACACCCTAGGAACCCTTTTAGCGGGCCGTTAGACAAGGTTGATTGTACAGAACACGGTATGTGGATGTCGCCACCGGCGCCCGGGTCAATCGTGACCCGGCCCAGAAACGACACGTTACCCATTTCCGAACTCGTGTACGCGCGCGCGCACACACACCCATACGTAGAAACCCGCATATTTTGACGTGAATGCTATCGCAAATATCGATTGGGAATCGGTGTGCGCGGCTGTTCGTCATTCCACAGCGGTCGGGGGGGGCTAAAATTAACTTCACGGGGATGCCCTAAATTGAACGTGACTTACAAGTGAATGTGGACGGTCTTGATGGAATTTTGGTCGACAGGAATTTTCCAGGGAAATTTTTTAACACGGGTTTCGCGCTATTTTTAAATTTATTCGCGTTGCTCTAGGGGCGGGCTTCGATGGGGTATCTTACGGGTGCTATAATATAATTAGAAACGTTTTATTCACGGTAGAATTGTACTTAGACGTTGAGATTATAATAATGTTGTTTCTCATATAAGCAGGATGTAGTTTATCTCAATTAGTGCGCGATTACTCTCGCGAGGAATTAGGGTTTGGAGATTAGGTCGGTTGTTGAGTTCGTGACAGATTTAATAATGAATTAGGACTGGAAGATTGAGTGCTACATCCAATTAGGAGTATCTTTCTGTATCTACGATCCCGGATTTCTCGAGTATGATTCTACTGATTCTACTGTAGGGCCCCAAGACATACCGTTCCCCAACAGGTTTCCCAAGGCCCCCCATTAAGGCGTCCCTGGGGGACCAGTGCGAATTTGATCAGGGAGCCTGGGGGTTGCGGTTTAGGTGACCTGGCAGGTGCAGCAGGGTCCGCTACCTAGTGACTGACGAATTGATTTCAGGAAGAGGGCATGACGCACCGAACTCATGCAGTGGCGAAAACACGTGCGCATCAAGTACGGTGGTCGAGTCGGTGTCGGTCAAGGGCAGCGGGAGCGGGAGCAGGTGCAGCTGCAGGTGCGCGTGGTGCAGCTGCAGCGGGAAGGGGGCTCGAGACTAAGCTACGTCTGTCATCGGCCTCACCCCTCGTCGACGACACACCGCAGCTGCAGCGCAGCAGCCATGCTCTGCTGCGGCCGCAGAAAAGTGAGTACTCGTCATCCTCCGAAGGGTTGCACACGCGGTGCAGCTGCAGTGACACCTCTCTGCACGGTCCCGACCGGTTAATGCGCGATACACTTCGTGCAAGTGTCCGTCAGAGATGACCATACTCGTTGCTAGCATTTAATGTACCTTCATCGTTATTTCCGACACCCTGAGTCACTGCAGCTGCAACCTGATATCATGACAGCACTGATTTTTACCGATGAATTGATGAATCTTTGTAAGTGAGAGTCGAAAGTATTCCTACTCCCTTTAAAACAGAATAACTTTTTTATAATTGTACCAAACGCCCTGATTTTTTATAACCAATTAGAAGCATTGGTTTACGAAATGATATGCAAAAAAGATTTTACGAAAATTATAATTTACAAGGTTACATGCAAAAATAAAAAAGGCATTTTTTAAAACTTTTTTATTTGGTCCTTTTATTTTTATTTTATTTGGTTAAAAATGGTAGAATCGTAGTGTTACTCGACTTTTGATCAGTTTCTGCTTGAAATCCACAGAATCGTGCATCTTTCGATGCGTGTCGTTTTTTCCTGCGTCAATCGATTTCGATGAAATTTTCATTGAAGACCCAAATAAAATGTTTAAAAAAATGATTTTTTATTTTTGCATGTAACCTTATAAATTATAATTTTTGTAAAATCTTTTTTGCATATCATTTCGTAAACCAATGCTTCTAATTGATTATAAAAAATCAGGTCGTTTGGTACAATTATAAAAAAGTTATTCTGTTTTAAAGGGTGTGCGAATACTTTCGACCCTCACTGTATACGACTTACCTTTGCTTTGTCCTTCGCAACTGCGACCGATAAAAATTTAAACAAAAAATTATTTACACATTAGCTAGTAAACTAGTCCTTCTAACGTTTGAAGAAAGCTCAAGCTGTTGGGTCGAATTTTGAAAAAGTTATTCGTTTTCGCAGTTCGACGGCGCGATAGAAAATTTGTACTTTTTAAATATAATTTTCCAAGATTGCGAACTTGTATAAATTGAAAAAATAGCGAAGATGGGCGCTACACGGTCGACCCTGTGCGTATATAGGCTGGTGATCGTTACAAGGTTGTCAGCAAGTTCAGGAAAGTTTCGCGTAGGTTAAAGTCAGGTCCACAGTCGGTGGGAGATCCGACGGAACCGTCGCGCGTCGGCTACGACAATCGATAGCGGAACGACGCGACGCGGAATCGATGGCAAGATACGCGCGTTTATTTCGTCGATCCGGTATCACCGATAGTATAGAAAATAATGGCAAGCTGCCGGATATTTGTGGGCGGGCGGGTGACAAATATATATGATAAAAGCCGACTGTTCCGCTCCGTATCTCGATATTGATTTACAACAAGCCGATACCGTTCACCGTTTTCGATTTCCATGTGACGGGGCTCGCTACGAAAATTCCGCCTCGCCCCCGCGGGCTATTGGCCAGGATATTGAAACGACAAAAAAGGAAACAAACTTTTTCCGAACTTCCGATGGAAAACACCGCCCTTTCATGCGTTGCTTTTTTTCGATCCGGCGCTCCTCGGATAATTTATTTATGAATTGTACATATTTCATTCGCTGGCCACACTATTTCGGTAAACGAAAACTTGTGTGGACTGCTTTCGGAAAATCTGGAGGGAGAAAGAATTTATATTCTATATATTATACATATAAGAAATTCTTTCCCGTTTTTCCAAATTCAGGATGTATTAAATTGATGACTCCCAAACTTTCTGCCAATTCTTCTTGCGTCTGAGTCGGATTTAGGTTGAGCAAGTCCGCTAACCTTTTGCATGTTCTGTAAGATACAACGTTCTCTCCAAGTGCCACACAAACCATTTCAGTAGCTTCAACAGCTGATTTGCTAAGCTGGAATGCGAAGAGTAAGCAGTGACATATTGCTTGAAATTGTTGCATACGACTGGAAACTCTTAGAACACTCATCAGGACCCTTCTTAAAACTAAAAGAACTCTCTTTTAGATGGCATCAAAATCGCAACGTAATTCGAATTCAGTCAGAAGTTATGATTGTTGAAAAAAGGGGGAAGGAATTTACTTGCACACCTAATACATTATTAATGTTTGTTAGTGTCAAGATGTCCTGGAATTGCTTGAAAATGATTAGTTACATTCACGGCGTGAATGAAGTTCACGTTAGTTAGCAATTTTGCACGCCATCGCTAGGGGATTTCCCGATTCTGTATGGTGGAGGTTAACAGAAGTTGGCGAAGATGGTGTATAATAAGGAGCGACAATAAATGTCAAAGTCTCGGAATGGAGCGTTTCTAGGCCGTGGCTCGGGGTTTGTTTTTGAGGAACAATATAAAAATGACGCGGACTCTCCGAGTAGGCCCGACGACGACGACGACGACGTTCTTTCTTCTCCGGGCTGTCCTCATTGTCTCGCTTCCGTTGAACCTGCGCACATGGCTCGTTTTCAAAAGGCGAGTTAGCGATTCCAAGCTCGTCGACCATCCACGGTTGAATATAAGGCGAGAAGGCCGTGATATTTCGCGGTGATCTGCCGCTGCAGACCCTGCTCTCGGTCAGGTTAATTCGTGCAGGCTGGTCAAGCTAATATTGCCGTTGAAATTTTTATTTTTGAATCTCTCTGTTGGATTACATGCATTTTTTAGTTCGAATTGGCTCGTTCGAACGTACCTCGTTCTTCTCGTCTTTGGTTCATTGTTAAGTAAGACATCGATAGGATCGCCCGGAAAATATGATGAATAAAAGATTTTTTAATGCAGTAACGGTGGGCCGGAGAACAACGTAAAAGTGGCACTAAATCGTAGGAAAAAGTTGGCCGCACGAAATCTTAAAAAGTCGCTCTTTGTGCTTCACCCTGGTACCGTGAAGACCTCCATGTCGCGATGCTTTTCATACTTACTGAAGGGAGTGTCCCTCTTTGTGCCACTGTAGCACTTTTAACGCTCTCTGAAGGGAGCCCTCCACTCTCTGCCGGCGTTCCGTGTGTCACAAAGACGCAGAGAGTTTGCGAGTTCGGCACGAACGTAGCGCGAGAAGGCGTTCGACGTATTTTGACATTGGTTCATTGCAGAACACCCCCAAAATGTCCCATGGCATGTTAAAAAACGATAATTTGTGCAAGTAGAATAGGGCACCGTCAGATTTGAGTCGAAGAAAATATTTACAGATCGACAAACATAGTCTCGGATGCTTCAAATTGGTACTACTGGTGGAAACAGGATTCAATATAGTCAGAGTTAAGGGTATTATTATAAGATTACTTAAAAAGTCGCTACCGAGTTAAATCTAGGATAGCACAAAGTCCGTAAAGAATGCATACGCTGACAAAAATATCTCTCCATTCCGAAAATATATTTAGCAACAGTTTGCGCTTTCAGGTTACGCGTTGGCTAAGTGGTAGCTAAAAAAATCCATCCCTCTGAGAAATCGGAATGTGGTAAATCTGGGTTCACAGTTGTACAGCATTCGCGCGAATATTTCTAGCCTGTTGTATCGATTCAAGAGCATCGCGAACGTTCGCGGGATGTCGGCCGGTCGTCCTAGAGAATTAGCGAACGTCATCGCGCGATATTTCACGAAAAATAAGACACTAATGGCAGTGTAAATGTAGCAGGTAGTCGCCAAACGTCGGGACGGCGAATAAAACTCCCGCCGGGGGTTGGACGAAGTGGCTTGCAGACAAGTTTATTTAAATTCCACTAATGACGTCATTAAAATAATAAACGATGTCGTTTAGGTGGTAGAATGTAAGCCGAGACCGCGGTTCGTAACTTCCCCGGGGCCTGGCCGGAAACGTGGCGAAACTTCTATTTTTTTTTTCTTACCGAGACTATTTCGTGTGTACGCGTTCGTTCTTCATTTGTTCGACATCCGGAGGCAAATCGATGGTCGTAGCTAGGGGTGGGAAAAATTCGGGTACCTGAAGTTAAAGTCGGGTTGGGAATCCGAAAATCTATGAGGTTCGCGACCCGATTTTAATTTCAGGCATTTACGTTCGTCCGTGAAGAAACGAGTGGTAGCAAATGAAGCGGTGCTCGATATTTTCCGTGACGGCCTTAAGCAGCCGGTTCGTAAGAATAATTTGCAATTTGCTTTGGCGGAAGGCGGGGTGGGAGAGAGGAGGGCGGAGGAGCGTCGTAAAAGCGACTTCCGGTTCGATATTAGCATAAGTACGGCCCGGCCGGTGTGTACAGGTTTCCGGAAGCGGGGCTTTACGTTCCTTCCGCGTATCACGCGTGTCGGCGGAGGCCCCCGGATATTTTGCATGCTTCCGCGAAAAGTCCGACGTTGCACCGTTGCTCCGTTGCGCCGGGTGCATTTACGTGCAATCGGCCGCCGCGCCGCGCCGCGCCGGGGCGCACGCGAGCCGGATGTTTCGTAAGGATGGCCGCAGCCCCGAAAGAAATCGTCGGGAAGAATGTAAATCAGGCTGATTAGCAGTCGACGGACTTATCAGTTCGCGGAATGAATCCTTTGTAACTAGAATTTTGCGCCGCTGCTGAAGAAGATTGATGGCGGACGATTCTGCCCCTTCCCGTGTAATCTGCATCTCGAAATTCTAGGCTGTTTCGCGAGCGAAAATCTCTCGGTGAAATCCCTGAAAATCGCATTCCGATTGCACTGAATCCGACATCTTTCTCGGAGCTTCGATATTCGACAATTTAGAACACGCGCAATCTACGGTTTACCTGGAAAATAATAATCAGGTTGTGATTTGAATGATCTTTAAAAAATGTTTCGCAGGAAAGTTGCTCGATCGGGAGAAAGGTTTTCCGCGTAACACTCGTCGGAAATAATTGGCGGCTGCGTCGCTTTCCGTCCGATTCATTATTGGCTCGTTCACCCACCGCCGATGTCAATGGCGCCCCATCGATTAAAAATACAGCGGCGTCGACTAATAAATTCCCGGCGTCCGGTATAATGAGCATGTCGCTCTTTCATCGTGCCGCATGGTTTTTCGATGTTGCGCCCGTTGATTGGCCAATATTCGGGGATAATTGGCGTGCTAAATATTCGACGGGGGTTTTCTTCGTCCGTTCGGTGAAGCACACGACTTTGCACAGTCTCGTTCGATCCCCCTTCGTCACTTTCGATCGAAAGCGAAAAACTTTCTACATAATTCATTCCCGCGGCTTTTTCCTCCTAGAGATATTTCGTCCTAGGGAATTTCTTCCGTTGTAAACCCCGTTACGCTGCCAACATTCGATTCGCCTTACTTACCCGGTTCCGCGAAGATTTGAATATTAGATTGCCGTTCCGAGAAAGAAGTACACCGTACACAATGCAATGCACACATTTGCCTTTGTCATGTTCCCGGGAATTACCCCCAGTAGTTCCCTTGTTTGTCAACCTTCTCGCGGGACTGTAGCACGGAACTTCTATTCTCTTATTACATGTCGACTTCATCGAAACAAGCGACAGAAATGATTTTACACCAGTATCGGATATTTCGTATATTTTCTACGTGCAAGAATGTATCAACGCAGCACGAAACTACGGAGGAATAGTCGGAATAGTTTTTCAGTTTTCTAAGAATTGAAATTTATTTTTGAAAATATTGATCGCAACTGGATTTTCGAGAAGAAGGTCTCGCGACGGCTAGTCCGGCACGACGATTCTTTCACGGTTGATCGCGGGAGACAGAAGACTCGCTGGTAAGGCAGTCGCATTCAGACAATGAGGGAGAGGAGCTCCTTTGAAAGGGGTAGGCGAAAGAATGGAGGAAAAAAAAAGGGAGAAAGGTTGGACGAGCGGATATAATATGCAGAAGGTCTCGACTATCCTTTGATTTTAATAGATCGGCCAATGAACGAAGACCCTCCGTTATAACACGTTAATGAATAGCCGTCCATCTTAATGCGCCTCTAATGCGAAATCAATATCTAATTATCTTTCGCTAGCCTCTCTACGGCCCTTTTTCCCTCCCCCCCTTCCGTTTTCGCGACGACCGTCGTCTCGGTAGTCCACCTTATACCCACCTTCGCAGTGAGAACGAACATTCTTTATTAGCTCCTCGAACCGGTATTAACCTCCGAGCTAGGCTATCATCAACCTGTCAGATATGTCGCGTCAGAAATTACGATTGGGACATGCGATTGATATATTATGAATCGTGAAGGGAAGCTAACACAAGACTCGGCTAATCTTATTGTTGGACTGAACTATTTTAACGTGCACCAAATATAGTCTAAACCTGCGCTACCATATAAGAACGGAGAGGGTCTCCAAAAATTCGAAAAAAATGCATGTTTCGTATTGAAGTTTTAGGGATACCAGTTTTATAAAAATTCAGTAACGAGATACCGTTGAAACCATTGTTCTTAATTTTTTTCAGAATTTTTGATACGGTGCGTCGTAGTTAAAAAAAAATAAAAATCAATGTTTATTTTCGTTGGTGTACAATGAACATTTTTATATTTAGAAAAATAATGTGTACAAGCTTACAAATTAATAATAAAACTAATAAAATTTAATAAATACGGGTTTTTCCGAGTTAGTAGAATAGGCAGGCAGTAGTCGGACAAGCCCGAGCCCATTCTCCGTGCTTCCCTAATGATCGACCGGGCACGAAAAGCTGGATTTTCGTTAACTGTCTATTGAAACAATTTTTTTTTGTACATTCTCCAATTGAATGCAGGTGTCTATACGTGGCGCGTAGGGTGGGGGCAGTTTTATGAATCGATCAGCTCGCCGCGGCAGACGATTGTTTTCGAATAAAATTTTTCCACAAAATCGAGCGGAAGGGTGACGACGCACTTGGCGCGGCGAGCGGAAAAATATCGGTGACAGCAATCGCCGAAACAATCCGCGTCGAGAAGAATGAGCCTCGAGTGTCTCCCGATTCTGTATAAACTCCCCGCCTATAAATCACTTTCCGGCGTGTGTGCCCGCGAAAAGAGATCGGGGAACAGCATGATTAATTCTCCGGCGGGGGCTTTTACAACACCGTTTTATGGCGGCCATGTTCGTCTCGATTCCCCTCTGTCCGGGTTTTTATCAAATATTTACTACTCCACAACAAACCATTTATTACGGCATCACCGACCGGTGATTATTGCATAATTTTGGGCCGTTTCTCGAAAAAAATCACAAAAATATTTTTGGTATCATGTGAGCATCACTGAACCAACTTTGTCCTTCAGACATTTGACATATCTTCAAAAACAACAAAGATATTTGAGGTGGCAACGTTAGGTGACTCACCCTGTATACAGTGTCCCAAAATTACCTCAGCAGCCGGAAATGGCAAATTCCTGAGATCATTTGAAGCAAAATTTTCCTCTGCAAAAATGTTATCCGCGGCTTTGTTTAGGAGTTATTAACGAAAAATACAGACCAATCAGAGCGCGACCTAGACGCGAGTTGGCACAGTCAGCCAATAGACAGTTGGCGCGCCGGGCCAACAGTGCCAACTCGCGTCTAGGTCGCGCTCTGATTGGTCTGTATTTTTCGTTAATAACTCGTAAACAAAGCCGCGGATAACATTTTTGCAGAGGAAAATGTTGCTTCAACTGATCTCAGGAATCTCCCATTTCCGGCTGTTGAAGGAATTTTGGGATACCCTGTATAGAATTTTGCGAATTTCTTCCCGAACATTTCGAGCTTTAAACTGGCGATTGTACTGGTGAAAAAGCCAATGGTTGAGCGAACGCGTTCGAATGGCCCTGTTTCCAGCAGTTCGTTCCCCAGCCTCTTTATCTCGCTCCTCTGGTTCGGTCGGTGCCTTGGCGTGTCCCGCGACGCGACAATTAGTCCTCAATTATGAAACCTCCCTCGGTAGGGTAACGGGTGATCCGGAAAGGAAGAAGGGTGGCAGAGAGAAGGGTAGGCCGCTTGAGAACGCGTCACACACGAGCAACCAACACCCCAACCGGTGGTTCCTTCCTCTCCAGTACCTGTCGGGACTACTCTGTGTGTATCCGATCGAAAGCCTTGTGTGCATGTAAATACTTTTCGCGTAGTCGTCGATGCTAAACCGATGAAGGGTCGTCGCCATCGGCTGGGTAGGGCGACCATCCGGTTACCATGGGGCGACGGGATTCGCGCTGAGAAACTATTCCCTTGCGTTGCCAACCGATTCACACCTCGGTCTGGGTTGGGCCTGGCTTAATCGGTGGGGCTCTGTCGAACCTTTTCTCGGTTGGATTTTCATGGTCTGGGTCTGATAGTGATTCGATACATGCATAACACTGTACCGAAAGCTTATTAATAGGATTTTCAATAATTGTGCTGTACCAAAAGAAAGCATACAAATTTTCTTTTACATATTACAGTCTTATATGAAAGTATGGTCGTTAAGTATGAAACTTGACAAATATGTTTGAAATTTGTGTTTTATTTGTCAAGTTTCAAGCTTAACAACCTAATATTAGATGACGTTATTGAGGGTGACTTGTTAGTTCGCAATGAAACTTGCTGTCGCTGTTGGAGGTTCCATTAAAAAGTGTTTAGCCATGAACCATAGATTTTTCAAAATTATGCAATAATCACCGATCGGTAATGTGGTAAGAGGGTCAGATTTGGACTGGTTCGATCCTGGCGTGACACACGACCGCCACGAGTTAATTACGGCATACACGCCAGAGTTTGACGGGGTTTTCCCGAGCGCCCGCCCGTTGGACTCCGAAAAATTTCGTGAACGCTCATCCTGTGGGGCGAGGGGCGCGAGACCCGCGCTAGGGACGCGGAGGGAAGAAATAGGGCGAAACAGGGGGAATGTCGGGCGCAAAAGGAAGTCTCTTTGATTTTCAGACGAGCTGCAATTATCCCTCTCGCACGTTCCACATACCGGAACTGGAGCAGTCGGATCGTTACGATGCCTTTTCTCTCATCTCCCACCTTTCTTTCTTTCTCTCTCTCTCTCTCTCTCTCCTGGTCCCGCGTGGCTCTGTGGCTCACCGCGAAAATGCATGAAGAGATTCTGGGAAAAAGACAAAGTGAAAGAATTCCAACCCCCAGGCCACGGGGAGCAGCGGGGATGGAGAAAAAGGAGGAGAGAGGCGCAGCAGGCAGAGGGTTAGAGATCGGTGGTAGCAATCGTGGAGACAATGGAGACCGAGCTGAATGAGAGGCTCGAGGTCTCTCCTCTCCCGTTTGTCGGTAGACGACGACACCGCGACGCCCTCGGATTCGGCCTCATTAAAAATCATCCACGCAGCTCTTTTTCAAAAAAACTGATTCGGAAGGCCACGGTTAATCACCGGAGGGGACCACTCTCGCGAACCCCTTTATCGGTCGCTTTGCTACGCCTCTTTTCACGCCTTTCTCCCCGAGCCTGATCTCAACCGATTCCGCTCACGCCGCTTTGTCGCCGGATGAATCCTCCTGGCTAACTCACACGCCGGTGTTCAATCTCGAGATCCGTCCGCTCGGCGAGCTTTGCACTGTGTTCGGCGATCGAATCGGCGAGATTTCAATCGTAATAGGCGACTTTTGTCGGCCCAAAAGTGGTTGATGGTGGATGGTTTTATGAAAAACCTGGGCTCTAGTTGGTTTGAGGTTGTTGTGGGACCTCTGAGTGACGTGGGAAACTGTTCAGAGCAGCGAGCAGTTATTGAGCGACTGGGAGATGTGGTTTAAGGTTGTTTGGGACTGTTTCTCATGATTGTGACAAACAATGACTTTTCCATTCAGGAGCCATAATATGTACCGTGTAGGCCTGAAACATCGGACGTAATCCGGGTATTGGGTCACGAATGGACAGCGGATGGATTTTAGCTTATAGTAAATATGCCGCGTATCGGACTTCGAAGAGGAGCTCTGTGTTTCATTTCGTTTTATGCCTCGATATCTTTGACGAGCTCTGCGATAAACCGGCGTGGTCCGTCGAGCTATGCGCCAACGTCCAAACGAGAGATCAAAAATGATGTTCCCTTTAACATAAACGGCGTGGAATGTCACTGCGTCGCGATTGGTGGTACCGCGAGAGCCTATCAGGACCGTTCTCGAATTATGGGGCCATTATTACCGTTCGTCACCTGCAATTTCATTATCTCCGAACCGAAATAAAAGGTCTGATAAGATGGTCAAAAATGTGCTCAGTGAAAATTCACAACCATAGAACTTGTGGAACACGGGTTAACTTCGATTGTCTCTCGTTTTTCTTGCTGTTTGAAAGTGTTTGCAACGGTTCTAGAATGTTCTCGAATTGTTTGCCATGGAAATTGGAAAAAGTTCTGCGAGCCCGATCGAGCACCGCCTCAGGTGGTTCCTTAGGATCCCAGTCGGGTCGTTGTCCCCGGTTTTTGATCACAGAAAACTTTTCAAAGGGGTCTACACACGCTTGACATTTAGCGGAGGCATGGCTGCGCGAGCAGTTACTCGTTTATCTACTTCGGGAAGCGGCCGATCGATCTCCCGGCGTCATTCTATAACCTTTGACCGAGATGCCTCGCCGGATTGAATTACTTGTGCTCGTCCAATTACTCGTAATCTTATGAACTTGCCATGTATCTCCGTGTGTTATTTCTCCTATCTGATCAGCCTGCGAAATGGGATTTCCCCGAACGCGTCGCCTCCTCCAGGAAATATTTAGCGTCAAATATTAATGTCATCACTTCTCTCTGCCCGTCAATATCGAAAAACTTCTGTTCGAGCCTCGACGAAAATGTTTGACTTGGTTCGACGAGATATTCAGTGCTATTTTCATCCTAATGGCATGACTTGTTTACGCCCTACACGGGGATATTGACAAACTTCAGTTCGAGCCTCGGATAAAATGATTGACATAGTTTTCTGTGGTTCGACGTCCGACTGGAAGCAGACTTCTTCTACCGAGAAATTTTTTGAAATGCCAGTCGACGAAGACTTCCAGTTAATTGCTCGAAAGGTGAATTTTCGTTGTGGCCAGAAGCTCCGCTAGCCATCGGGGACTTTCAGCGAGACCTAGCGCATAAATGACCCCAGCCCACTCGAAGTTCCCGGAGCCCTTGAGGAAATAACGACGGCGAAACGAGCGAGAACTGTCCTTCGACATGAATCACTTTTCGCCTAATTTCCGGTGGCTCGAAACAACCGGCACGCCGCAATCGTTTCTCCTAGGACTGAATTCCAACGACGAGAACCACAGAAACTTCAACGAAAATTTCCTAGACGTAAAAGTCGATCCCCCGGGGATTTCTAATCTAGTGACATTAGATAAGGGAGGTATCCGCTGTTATCAGGATGCTTCTGATGGCACACAGGGATCGCAGTATTTTCGAAATAATCTGTTCGGAGCTGCTCGCGAAGGTTTCTCGAAGCGAGGCAAATCGAGCCGAGCCCGAGTCAAGCCCGAGTCAAGCCCGAGTGGCCCGGGTATTCCTGTGTTTTTCTTCGATAGGATTATAGGCGAAGCTTGTGCACGGACGAGCAAGATTACCCAATAAGCGGCTCTTTCTTTTCCCGATAAAACCTCGGGAAGGGTGGCCGATTCCGGGGCGATATCTTCCGAGTGACCGACTCCGGCTTCACGGAGTCGAAAGTTTTCTCTCCCTCTCTGCAGGCCCGGTTCAAAAGCCCGACTAGAGAGCGTTCCTTTTATCGGAGTCGCATTCTGAAGACTCTTTCCGTGGAGCAGACACACACACACACACACACATACATGCACTCGCCGTTCGGCGCACCACTCGACAACATTAATTCCCTGTGAAGGGAAAACGTTCTTTCGGGGGTGCCGGTGAAACAAGGGGATATTGAATGTTCTCTTGCCACCGGCAGCACAGAAACTACTCTATATTGATTTATTTACCGGTGCTCCAGCCGAAAGAATGGAACGGGAGGAAGATACCACGCTGAATGAATACGAATTTGATCGTTCCGGTGACGCCTCTACTGCACCCACTCCTCCCGTTCTTCCCGCCAGAAAAACCTTTATACAGACACCGAGACACCTGTGTTTCGCTGAAACGATCCCTCTCGATTCCTGTCGAAAGATTTCCCGGACACTCGAGGAAAATCGAAACTCAATAAACCGTGAACGAAAAGTCCCTTCCGTTTTGCGTTCACGTTCGATGGCCCTGCCACGAAACGGATCAACTTTTCCAGGTGTTTTCTACGCTGACAAAATTCAGCTTCGTCTGCGCTGCAATGCTACAACAATTTTCAAATTGCAGGAATTTTTTCGTTTAAT
The DNA here is from genome assembly GCA_963966675.1 of Lasioglossum calceatum. NCBI lineage: Eukaryota > Metazoa > Arthropoda > Insecta > Hymenoptera > Halictidae > Lasioglossum > Lasioglossum calceatum. The sequence continues at coordinate 3,404,625 of OZ016548.1, forward strand.
CCTCGGAGATTGAAGTCATCGAGCTCCCCGAGGCTAGGATTGAATAAATGATAAGGGACGCTATTGTTATTGACTGACCAGGGTCGCGTCGAGTGCAGCGTGTCGCAGGGTGTTGATACTGGGAATCTTGACCCCGGTTTCGTCACGGGGAAGTCCGATGAAAAGACGAAAGCCGAAAAGTTCACCGTTTCGCGAAGGTTTACAATCCGCGCCGAGGAAACCCGGCCGCGTTATTAATTTATGGAAACGCGCCGCGCTCCTTCGGAAGTTCCGGAGGTTACCGATGATTTCCTTTGCTAATTAGAAAAGTTTCAGGGCCTCTTCGCACTCGGGGCCGGTCATTAATGTCGCCCCGTGTACGCACTCGCGTGGGAACTCTTCCGATCCCGCTGGACTGATTGGAAAAGTCTCCGCGTTAACACTAAACCTACCGAGCTGTGAAAGCAATGTTTATTACTACACATATATTATTTTTCGTCTACTAAAATTATTACGGGATGAACTAACGTTCTAGACAAGTTTCAGACAATTTGTATTTTGCATAGGGTAAACTGCCCAAATATGGTATACTCCCCTATTATGGCACTACCTTATATCTTGTAAAGGAGAAGTCGCACTCTGGTGAGAAAGTCCTCAAATAACAGTTTACCATGTTTACTCAACAGTGTGCAGTGCATTCGCACCATTCTATAGATTTTGGTATCGATCCTCCGCCTGTTGTGTCTCCACGTGTTGAATCTTTTGTGTGGTTAGATTTTCGATTGTATCTTTTTCGAGGAAGGTAAGTGATTTTGAAATTATTGAACATATCTGTAGTTTCAGTTTATCTATATTAATGTTTGCCAACTGTTGGTTTGGGCTGAAATTCATGTTCTCTTTGTCAGTCCACGTGGAGTTCCCAATATGGCACTACCAAGGGTTTCCTGATATGGGTATAGCTAGTGACATTCTTGGTGTGGGTGCCGAATATGGCACTAGGTGTCGTATTAGGGACTCAGGGTGTACCATATTAAGAACCCCTTCCGCTGGAACCTGCAAATGACAGACCACAAAAAAAAATATTTTTCCCAAGCTGTATTAATTTTTGAAAAAGTTTACCCCAGAATCTTGTAGGGAGGAAATGCAGTTGCAACTGGTAATTTTTCAAATTAAAATGACATCAACAAAAAGTGGTTCATATTTGGGCACTTTACCCTAAAAATCCGCGGTCTATTTACTACAATATGTGCTTGACTAAATAAAATGGAATCAATCTCAATGTAAGCAACTTCACGACTTCAGTAAGCGTAAATGAAAATACAGGGTGAACCCCGAATCGTGATCAGTTAGAGATTAGTCTGTTATTAGCAGTCCGATCGAAAATGTTCCTATCAGATATAGCACGGTTTCAAGAGAGCTCCTACGTGATTAGAGCAAATCTTCTGTAAAAAAAATAAAAACAGCAATTTTTTAGAAATCGTGGGTCGAATGCAACCCGGTCGCCGTACGCGGGCAGAGGAAAGCTCGCGAGATAGTCTAAACCGCCCTCCAGGTCTGTAGAACCATCGTGGCCTCTCTATTTAGCCGTGCGCGGAAGGCGGATCACCGGGTCTCCAGAGTTAAATCCGCGAAAAAATCGGACATGCAGCTTTGTTGCGATCAACGGTTCGTATTAACTCGGTAAAAAGCCGGTACATCGGCGCAATATATGTCACGTATTCCGCGTACTTCGGTACATACATACGGGGCGGTGGTGGACGGGGGTGGGGAGGGAGAGTGCACATACTTCCCGGCGTACTCTCCTGCATGTACATAGACCCGGCAGACACATAGAGCCCACACCGGCGCGTGCATCGACCTCCACTAGAACGAGCGAGAACGAAAAAGACTCAAGAGAGAAAGAGAGAGAGAGAGAGAGAGAGAGAGAGAGAGAGAGAGAGAGAGAGAGAGAGAGAGAGAGAGAGCGCACATGCACACACCGACCCAGTGTGGAAATGTGGTCAAACACCCGGACAGAGAGGCAGAAACAGGGGGTTGGTTGGAGGTAGAAAGTGGGCGGTTGGGAGGACGTGACGGCGGGACGGGACGTGGCGGGGTAGGAAGGGCGAATTCGAGTGGGTGGGGCGAGCTGGGAGAGAGGGGAGCGGATTCACATACACGTTCGTCGGTGTCACACAGACGCCGACAAGTGAATTCAGTTCAGTTGGAGCCACTTCAGGATCGCGAGACGCAGGCGCACAACGCTGAACATCGTATTACAGGACCCTACTCCTCTTTGTCATCCCCCACCCAACCACCCCCCGTCTCTCTTACTCCTCCAGAATTTTTCGCGTGACCCTGTCTCACTCCCGCTCGTCTTATTCCTCCGTCTTTCTCGCAAACGTTTGGTCTTACCTCGTTTGCTTTTTCGATTGCAGCCCCCTATCCCCCCTGATCTTTTGTTTCCCTTGGACTGCTCTTCCTGCTCAGCCTCTTGAGCCGTCCCTGCATCCCCCAAGGGTGCTTCTTTCGGATTCGACTCCGATTCGTCCTGGGACCAGTCTGTTTGAGAGGGGAGTCCGGCTTGCCAACTTTAAAAAATCGATTCTTTTTTGCTTTGATTCGGAATGGCACGTATAGGGATTATTTATGTCTCTGTTGTGCACCGTTGGTCATGCTCGAGCACGCTCCATAAACGTTTCGGCAAAGTTGTCAGCCTCTAGGGATTTTATTCTAGTGATAAAATTAACAGAAAGTCCCTAGTACTGTCCAGTCGCAGAAAATTTTTCCGAATCGCAGACGTGTCTTTTACACCAAATTGTCTACTCTCCGGTCTTCACTCATGCCCATTGGAGTCTCTTTCAATTATTTTTTTCCGCCCTCATCCATTCACAGTCCATCGCTTTCTTATTTTATATTCATCATTCCGTGCTCCATATTTCTTTTCTCTTATTAACCAGCCTCCCACTACCCTCTCCGCCCGCTCCCCTTCCAGCTCCACCCCTTCGAAACCACCCCCACCACCGCGAACAACCCCTTCCACCGGTGTTCCGCGCATCTCCTTCTGGAGAACTGCGAACGGATCCTCCGTCTCGCTCCGTTTCGTCCTCGAATCTCCCACCGTGCTACATTTTTTCGACCCCGAACGTGCGTACGCCTGCGTATACGCCGTTACTACTTACTACTACGTTTTACTACTGATACTTCCGGGCTACTACGCGCAGTAGCGTAGCTTTATGATACCGTTGCCCGGCTCCTTCTCCGCGGACGTCTCGTCTCCTTTTTCTCCTCTCTTGAACGTCGCGCAGCCAGCGACTCTCAACTTATACTAAACGTTACCACCTCGTAAAAAATTATCTCCTTTGTCCATCGAATTCTGTTCAATTTTATCATCTTTATTTATAAATTTATAATTTGGAAATTCATGTATCGATCCATTGGGTTGCAATGGTTTGCATGACGATCAATCAAATTTATTTTATGTTTGCAGTAGTTTGCGCTAACTTTTTGGTTGAAAATTAATTTGTTCGTATGGTTCAGGTGAAAGTTGAGAACCTCCGCAGCGCACAGGGGTTCCCGTTGTCGTCTCCGATCGGTTCAACGGATTTTTATCCAGTTTTTCCCCTCCGTCGATCCTCGGGATTATCCTTGAATACCTTCGCGGTGAATGCGAGTGATATTTACGTTAACGCCCGGGGAATGAATTCGCGTTTCTTATCGCGGCTGCTTATTCCGGAGGAGAGAAGCAGAGGGCCGCCGCGCCGCAGCGCCCCAAATCGTGTTTTATACTGCACGATGACTTTTTCCAGTTGCCAGTGGGGTAGATACCATCGGGAAAGTATACGTCGAGCCAATGGAGCGGTGCCAAATTGAAACAGAACCGTGGCGAGCCGGCCGCCTTAAATCCAGCACAGCGGGACACATTAGGGTGACCCTCTGGCTTCCTTTTCCGTTCTTCGACCCTTCACCAAACAGCCACCCTTCACCCCTTTCATCCCCAAACCCATAAAATTGCCACCGCTCTACGTGAAAATAATTCAATTTGCGCTGCACAGCGTTCGTTAAGCGGGCGTCTGAGGAGTCACTTTCATAAGCCCTGTTCGGAAATTTTTTTAAAGAAATCGAATATTTTCTATCGTTTGAACGATGCAGTAAATTTCTATCAAAACGAAATGCTTAAAATTGTGAGAGTTGAAACAGGATCAGAATGGTACAGAGAAAATGTTTTGCTAGATTGTTATAAAGAAATTGAATATTATATAGGAATTGAGTCGCGCGCGTTTGTGCACGCTGTCCATGACATGTCCGTTTATTTGTTATTGCCAACGGCGTCGTTTCCGCCGGGCAAATCGCATCGCCACGAACCTTTACATGTGACATCGAAGCAGCCAATGCTGTTGCAACTTCAAAACCTTTAGTTTCGACAGTGTGGGAATTGATATTTTCGAATGGATTTACGGAAATTCATTTTTTATGTGTTTCGCATTAAAAAGATAAAAGTGACGGAGTTTCGGACAGATTTAGATTTCAAATTTAAAGCTGCGTCGAATCGACACGAGGTACGGATGTGGGTTAAGGAAACACATACGCACACTGAGCAAAATGTCATAATTTTTGCCGGAGAATTTTCTCTATGGTTAATGGACGGTCGACCCAGATGCAACAAACTCGTTCAGCACCCGTTCGGTGCCAGAGCTCGGGTACCGGCACAGCGAGGTAGGAAATATGGATCATCGGATCTATTGTAGGCGAGTCGGATCGGACGAATAATCTCGCGAGGAATTAATTTGAATGGGGCCACTTTTTCTTTCGGTAGTAGCGGGCGGTATCGGAGCGTGGCGCGTTTTCATTGAGCCTCGAACCGTGTTGTCCGGCGCATGCGTGACGACCTTTCCGCGAGATGGGCGGATTTTACGTGTCTTGACTGGTCCACGCTTCTCGTCCTCGTGGATTCCCTTCGTACCCGACCTGTACCCGCGTACCCGTGTGTGCGCGGCAATGCGCGTGTACGTGTGTTTAGCGTCCCAATAATGCTGGGGCCGATCGTTTTATCATCGCGACGTGATGCCGTTAAATCGGCGCGGTGATTCCCCGCGCGATTGATTCCGCCTCGTTCACAATGGCCGGCGAGATCATGAGGCACGCGCTAAACGGTCCTGTGATTAAACTTCTTCGCAACATGAGAACCTGGGTCGAAAGCAAAAAACGAACACACGTGTTCGAATCTCCAGGTGAAACCACGTCGAAAATGTGTGATGACATTTTCTCGTTGGAGCCTCCGTTTCAAAGATATCGATACGCAATAAGGCATAGTTTAGAGGATCGGTCCTGGGCACTTGGAGGAGGCTGTTGTGAATTTTGCAAGGTTTCTGTCGACACTTTACGAAGTCATTTTCGATCAGAGGACGTTTCCAGTTACGTTCGGCTGGCGTGCTGTATCTAATCGGATTACAGAGCAATTAGTGTAGCTCGACGAGAGGGCGATTAGCCGGGGACCGTGAAGACGTAATCCCGGAAGAAAGTCGCGAAAACACAGACGTACAAAATGCTAATTCTCGTCCTAAAAATCAGCTGACTGATTAAGCAACTTTGGCAGAGAATTAGCACGATACTGTCCTCGGGACACGGTTCGCGAAAGCTCCTACAAAAAGAAAATCGCTTCAACGTTTGCCGACATTGTCGCGAAGAGGATCACGTCGGCTGCGACAGCGTTTATTTGTTGCTAACGGCATCGTTGCCGTTTCCACCGGGCAAATCGCATCGCTGCGAGCCGTTACAACCCCTTACGCGGAGTTTTCAGCGACGGGTTTCATGGACGAGGGGTTGATGAACTTGTGGATGAGGGCGGGAGGAAGAGACGGCGAGGTTAGAGGGATAAGCAGACATCAAAGAGAAGAGACAAATATGTGACTAGGGTGAAGACAGGCAGCATTGGGGTTGGTTGGGACGAAGAATCGGGGATCGGGGTTGGAAAATTTTCAGCCGGAGGACTCGCGACTGTTAACGATCTGGAAAACCTGTCGATCTGTCTGCGAAGGTCGCCGAAAATTGATACTTGTCCTTCTCAGCTGCCAAGACGACCCTTCGAAATTCAACCCCATCTGGCTGGGAGTTGAGGAAAAATCATTTAACCCCTCGCCCTACGATTTATTTTACGGTTTCAGTGATTAGAACTTTTGTACAAGTTCTCCGATAACTATTCACTAACAAAACCAAAATAGAATTTCATCTATGTTTAAAGGAAATTCATCGCGAGTCTGACACGATATTGTAGGGAAAGCGGTTATATACAGGGAGCGACATTTTCCTTTGCAAAAATTACCGCCGCGGCTTTGTTTAGGAGTTATTAACGAAAAACACGGACCAATGAGAGCACGACTTGGCACAGTCGGCCAATAGACAGTTGGCGCGCCGGGCCGACAGTGCCAGCTCGCGTCTAGGTCGCGCTCTAATTGGTGAGATTGGTCTGTCTTTTTCGCTAATAACTCCTAAACAAAGCCGCTGCGGCCATTTTTGCAAAGGAAAATGTCGTTTCAAATGACCTAAGGAACCTACCATTTCCCGGACTTGAAGGAGTTTTGGGACACCCTGTATAACCCAGAAAAATGAAAAATCTATATTTAATTGTATATTTTCTGTTTGTCGGTCGTCCAAATGTGTGAGGATTTGGGGATTCGAGGTAGTAAAGGGGGGAAGGTATCCAAACAACAGCCAAGAAACATCCAGACGGAATGGGGAGGGTGGAGAGACCGAAGAGAAGCCGAAGCACTCGTAATGCGAAGCACCCTGCATAAGGGCGAGGGAAAGGGAGCTGCCGAAAATTTCAGGAATCCCCGTTAGGGGTGTCTGCCACCGGAAACTGGGTCAGATGGGACCCGTTTGAAACAATCCGCGGGGCGGGATGATACATGCACATAATCACATTGATTCGAAAATGTTACATTCGACACACAGAAAATTTTGTTCAGCATTTCTATTGACGGCAATCTTTCGCTCGCGAGTGTTTGAATGGCTGCCAGCTCGAGGGGTCACCGCGAGCGTACGTAGTCGGGGGGAATTTTTCGGAATTTTTCGGAATTTTTCTTAGGGCGATGATTACAGCGAGGTGAAACATGCTAGGCTTATTCTGAAGCTTAGGCGGAGGTTCTAAAGTAGTAATTCGCAACTTTTAGCTGTACGTACGTGGAGACAAGTGAAATCTCTTGAACCTAATCAGTTGTTCCCTGACACCAGCTGCACGAGTTGCAGAGATTCTTATAGAAGTACGTGATGCAGGAACTTGGAGTAGGTAGTACGGTGAATCGCGAGGGAAACCGCTTTCCTTCTGTACCGTTCGTTTCATAGTGTGTGATACATTTTTTTCAACGGACAATTTCGCGGTTAGATCATACTCGTCACTTTTTAGAAACGTACTCTAAAATTTGCGTTACCAGTTCGGTCGGTGAAATTGATTTCTTCACGAATGTATCTCGAATGTGGAACAGCCTGTACAAAACCAGATAAACAGAAGAACAAAGCCGGTCGAGTTGTGGCTTTGAAAGTCTATAGCGGGAACCGTGTCGTGTCGTGACAAGATGAGAAAACACGTCAAGAGTAGCCGAGACTAGACAAAGCATTTATCTCTTGTAGCGGGTGTCTCAAATACGTTGGACCTTCTCGAAAGACAAGTTTGCAACTTGTGCAGTGGTATAATACGAATTCGCGTCTGCGGAAAAATGTTTATAGCAGCGTGGATGTTTCCAACCTTGTGTCCCACGTATTATGAAACAGCCTGTACAGGCTGTATAGATTTAAGAACGCGGACGATGCAGTAACAGGTTTCCATTGTGAGAACCAGCGCTGCTCGAGACGGAATATGATTATTGAGATAAAACGAAGCGTTTATCCTTCGTACAGGGTGATACAAATTTTGTGAACCCTCCTATAAAAATCAATGTTGTATTTCACGATCACTGGACGCGAAAATATCTACACGGAAAGCTTTTTGAAGCTGATTAGGTGCTTCCCCGATAAATTCCCGTACGCTATGACGCGCCCTGTACGAAGTAGGCAGATTTCGATGGGCTCGCGAAGGGAATCGTTGGTCGCGGGACAAGACGTGGAAAGATGTCAAGAGTGGTTGCAATTAGGGGTGAACAACCGCGAAGTGAAATAAAAGGGGGATAAATGAATATCCTCGAACGGGTAAAATAGGTCGAAGTAAAAATAATGAGAGGAGGATGAGGAGGAGGTGGCGGTGGAACAGAGAAAGGGAGGGGGTAGAGGACGGAGGAGAAGTAGGGAAAGGGAAAGGGGATCGATGAGTAGGATCCGCGTTGGAGAAAGATACAAAATACGTGGGACCACCTGGTGTCGGAGCGAAAGAGGACCGGTGCTCCTCGTAAATCGTGGGAAACGAAGAGAGGGGTCTCTCCCGGAGAGAGAACGTTCTCTCTACTCCAACGATCGTACAACGTGCCAAAGAGAGAGAGAGAGAGTGAGGGAGACGAGTATTGATAATCCTCCGAGAATCCTGGTTAAAGAGACTCGGATCAGATTGGACGATGTTGCAGAGCAGCGTGCCTTTCGCTTTTCGCGCTTCGTTCAGCTGGCGGTATAGAAAAAGATGCACAACGCGACGCTAGGGACGGCGAGGAGAGGTGGACGGTAGGGGGGAACGTTGTCCTATCGCATTGTCGCCGCGCTCGGAGACCTGGATCGAAGAGTTCGGTGACGGATCAACTCTGTACCAATTCGATCGTTTGCATTTTCATTCGGCAAAATTGCACGAAATTCTCCTCGCCGAGAACTTACGGAGGTTATCGGACATTTCGGTAGTTCAGAAATGTCTGTCCCCAAGACCTTAAGGAGGTAATTACCTACTTATCTAACCACACGAGCTGTGGAACAGAGATGACACCTAATACGCAGGTTGTGCGAGAAGCACGCACTCTTCCTCCCTCCGACTCGGTGGTTATCGATACGGGGAAAATTGATCTTCCAGCAAAATGTCACTAAATTCTTCGATCCGGACCTGTGCGGCGGTGGAGCGGAAAAGAAGACCGACAGAGAAAGAGAACGCGCGAGGAAGGGGGATGAGAGAACGAGAGAGAACTCGAAGGAAAAGCGACGTAAAGGGGAGTGGGTGGAGGGTGGGAGGAGAGTAACCGGCAGCGTAACCGAGAATCCACGCGAGCGACAGAGTACGAGAGCAGTGGCCTGGGGGTGGTATAGACCGTGGGTAGAGAGGAGTGCGAGAGGAATGGACGGGAAGGGGGGTTGGTTGAAGTGACGTCACGTCGGGTCGATACTCACCCACACTCCCTTTCCCGGCGTCGAAGCCGGTTGAGGGACGCAGGCGCGGTCTCGTACGCTCCTGAGCGCTCCTTCCCGCCATATTAGCCAGCATGGGGTAGGTAGGATGCGCGACAAAGGGGTGGCTCGGGCTGCTTCTTCTCCCGTAAGGTAATCCGCGTACTCTGTCGCGTGGACCCGTAGTCCTCGAGTCGCGTGGTGTGTCCACAGTACCGTGGAAAACTAGCGGCCTCCGCCGCCAGCGGGGTTAGGGTCCGCCGGGGGTTAGGGTATCCGACTGAAGGGTGAGAGAGGGCTGCCTGGTGCGAGCGGTAAAGGGAGGTTTGAGGAGGAAGAGGAGGAAGAGAAGCAGGAGTTGGAGGAGGAGGAGAAGAGCGACAAGGAGAGAGCGCAACAAGGGTGGACCGTGTCGACGTCGTCGTCGTCGTCGTCGTCGTTTATCCGTGAGAGAGAGCACCTTATCACCGGAGTCCTTCGAACCGTGAAAACGCATGGATACGCGGGCCGCCACGATACGCTTGACCAAGACAGGCGCAGGAGGTTGGATAGGCGAGGACACCATCGAAGGAAGGAAGAGAGAGGAACAGCATCGCCAACAGTGTGCCGGTTGGACGCAGGATCAAGCGAGGGACAGGGGCGCTGACGGCTGCACGAAGCTCGAAGAGCTCGGCCCTGGAACCGGCGAGGACGGCTCGAACAAACGGGGCTGCAAATCGGCCGCGCAAGTCTGGATGTCCCTGCTGTCGCTCTGTGACCGGATGTGTGGCTCCGCCGCGTGGCTCGTGCTCTTCACATGCCTGCACGGGGTGCGTTACCCGATCCTCGTCCCCTACGATCATAGTTTGCTTAGGGGTTGCGTGTGTAGGTCTACCGAGACGCGGATGTGATCGACAGGTGATCGAGGTTTAGGTTTAACGTGGGTCGAGATCTGTTCGTGGGAACGTGTGGATTGCGACGATCGTCACCGACGACATTGATTCTCGACCTTGTTGTAGATGTTCAGGATTAACATAGACGGTCAGCCAACTTGATTTATCATGGTTTTGTTTTTGAGTACCATGTCCTTCGGTAACTTGACTCATCAACAGTTGGCTACCGAAAGTTACTTCATTCTAAATCCATGGTGTTGGACCTCGGTGTAAACACGCAGGAGATTGAGGATGATGGATGACCAGTGGCAAGCTACAAGGAACCGCGGACGAGTTTCTTAGCCCGACATAATCGATCGCTGAACATTTCTCGAACACGGATTTTAAGGAGCACGTCCCAGTTGCACGAGGACCCATTGTCCCGTTAAATCGGTCTCTCGTTTCCGCGGATAACGTACTTGTATTTACGGCTTTCACGTGTGCTGGACTGTTAGCTGGCATCCGAGCGGATGAAAGGGAACCAAGTAGCTTAGCGTCCATTGTCTCCGGCGATATCAGGACAACAGAGTCATTCCAGGAATGGAGCTATCAGTTATGCCGAGGCTGGTCGCGCACAAAGCAACCCACTGTTCTTTAATCGTACCACTCTCGGGATTCGGCGAAATTATTTAGGCTCCACGTGTGGACGACCGATTAGGATCGCCTACTGCCCTCGGCAAACGACAAAAGAGTATAACCGCCTAGCCTATTTTCGCGTCGGGGAACATTGGAACACGATGCTGCTCTCTATTTCACGGGGGCTGAACGCGCTAAAAGCGCCTGCAATTTTGACGAGCCTTTAATCAGCCCGCCGATTCAATATCGCGTGGCCCCACGCCGCAAAGAACCGATCCTACCAGCCTTTTAAATCTGCTCCCTCATTTATAAAGTCCCTGCAAACAGTCGATCGTCCACGCTGATCTCATAATATCGCGCTAAAACGATCCCACGGCGATTCACCCACTTTATGCTCTCGTTGGAATAAATCATTTTATTTTCCCTTCAAATTGATCGCGTCGAATTTATTCGGAACCAATAAAGATAGTCGGAGGATTTGCGAAGATTAGAATTAACAGTGTCATGATCGAGTGTATCAGATTCGGGATCAAGAGGATTGTATTTGTTTAAGTGGCTTGTGGGTGGGGGCTCGAGCAAATAAAAATAGAGGATTTGCAATATATCCGGAACCGAGTGAATTTTGCACCCCCCCCGTGGCGTACGTGGGTTGATAATCGGACCGGGATCAGTAGCAATTTGTGAAACCGTTCAGTCACGTGTGTACAACATGTGTATGCATGGTTAAATGAAAATTAGTGGTTGCCTGAGGACTCGACATAAAGGTCAAGATAAAGACCCTCCGGCTACCGACTAATGGACCAATTATGTGCCACAGCAGTGCAGAGAATGTCGCGCTAATCAGTGCCGTTAATTTCGTTGCAGGAGGGCCGGGGAGAAGTGACAGACATAAGCGCAAGTCCTGGGAGGCAGGCACCTGCCAACCAGTTGCGCCCCAAGGAACCACCCCCCATGGTCATCCAAGGAGACTTCAGGAAGGTAGCCCCCCATATCATTTTATCCTTAACGAGTCCTCCAGGGCTCGTTCCCATTCGTCGAAGCATCATTCTTTGGACATTTTTTTTCGCAAAAACAACGCACGATCTCGTCGAAATTGAATTGTGTTTCGTCACGGTCCGATGGGTCATGATTCATTTCTAAAATCAACATTTCTCAATAAATTCGCCGCCCTACTGAACAATTAACCTTCAGTTACTCGCACTCTATTTTCTACAACATAAATAGATTTTTGTTCAATAAAATCAACTACATGCACCTTTGTTTGAAACGCTAAATTAAACGTTTCGAGACTTCAAGTACTATTGGGTTGGCAAGAAAGTAATTTCTTTTCAATTTTTCGATTCAAATAATGAACTTTGATCAGTCAAATATTTTCCATTTTGTTCGATGATATTTTGCCATCCTTCTGGTAGCTTCATAAATTTTCCCGAAATTGGGTTTCGTTTCACCTGAAAATACCGAAATTACTTTCTCGCCAACCCAATATATGCGAGTAATTCAACGTGAAAAATTGTGTAAAAGAACTGAAAATCGATTTTTTGCCCCGTCACAGCAGGGGTGTACAGGTTAATCGATTTCGAGGGAAGTTCGATTGTCTAACTGAGCTGTCCTGGCATGGCGCCGGTAGAACAGATATCCGAGCGATCGATCCAATTAGCAACAAACTAGAAAGAAGAATCGAGTTAGAAGGAACCATCGGACTGTTGCGACGTCTCGTGAAACTGTTCCAGCTACGAGATAATTGTCGCGTCTCGAACGGTGGGGCTTTTTAAGTCGTTCAACTAAAAAGAGAGCTGGACCAGTTTCACGTTGTCCGGTGTTCGGTGGGTTCGCGTTGCACCCGTTCAAGTAGAAGGACCTGTCGTTGCAGGTGAGCGGAATCAGCACAGAGATCTTCAAGCAAATCGAGACCGTCGAGAACGATCATGACGCCTCGACAGCTGCGGCCCTCGAGACTGTCGAAAGAAGGGGTGAGATGGTCGTCAGGGTCATCGAGCCGAGACAAATGGGCAGGAAGGCTTCCGAGGCGGCGAAAAAGTTCATTGCCATGCAGGTAAACCACTGTCAAAACAGTCGGCGTCGTCACCAATTCCCTGAATGGGTCTCCTACGAAGAATCTACGACGAATTTTTGTAAAGAAATCGTACAATTCTTTTGTATTAAGGTTTTGCCTACATCTGTGGTCTGTGGTTATCAGGAAAAACAGTGTCAAAATTTCAAAAAATTTAGAATCAGAACTTCATAATTTACGTATTTACCAGAAACAAAAGTCATGAAAATAGATTCGAAAAGCTGAAAGAAATAAAGCAATTTAACCGATGTCCTATGTGGCAGCGCATTAGTGATGAAAACTTTGAACGGCGATATCTCGAAAGTAAAAGTAACCACAGACATGTTCTCTATTATCTCTACCGCACAATAGAATTTTTTCAAGTATGAATACTTAGAATTGTAGGGCCTACAGCCGAAAACTGACCAAATCGTTGCTGGGTAGTCAAAAGCAATCCCCGGGCTATGGCCGCGACGTTTGTTACGGTGAATTATGTCCTCCCCTCTGGCTGGCCTGGTCTAATTACCCGGCGGACAATGCGGCAATCTCCGAGCCGTTTTCTTATTTGCTCGTTTAATTCCGCGGGAATATTTGTCGGCGCACATTGTCACCGGGGCGACATTGGTTTCCAGGACCCGAAGCAGCCCATCCACTTTGTCGAGATAATCAAAAGGCCGGGGCAGACTCTCGGGCTCTATATACGGGAGGGCAACGGCGTCGACAGGAACGACGGCGTCTTTATCTCGAGGATAGCCCTGGAGACCGCCGTCTATAACAGCGGCTGCTTGAAGGTGAGACTTCTTTATCTTTCGCCGGGCCGCGTCGAGTTAGAACCTAATTGCCGCTGCGCAACCGAGCCAATTCGGCCTCGGAATTTATTAAAACTCCTCTCCCATTGGGGGCCGGGCCATTAGGTCAAGTTAGAGGAGCAGCGTTGGCTTGTGCCGCCTATGGGGGCAACCGCTATGCCACTGGAAGCTTTGTTTAGACCGTCCCGTGAGGGAACATGTGGGCTTCTTGGATACCGGGATGTGTAATATTGAGTTAGGATACGCGGGCTCTCTAGGTCGCGACTCAAATTTAGTAATACGGACCAACCTACATTTTGCAAGATTGCAAGGGTGTAGGATGCGCCATCTCATTTCTCGATAATGCAAAGAAGGTTTTCAGTAGTGAACAGCGCTAGATAAAAGATCAAAGTAGGCCGCAATCATCCTCAAAAATCCTATTTTTACGTTTACGAGGCGTAATTTGCATTATTCGGAAACATACAGCTTTAGAATATAGAACAGGATAGCGAGTTAAAAAGAAAGAGAAACTGCGACCACGACGGTTAAAATTAAAAACTTATTGTATTGTATTGAGTGGGGACCAAATTCACCCAAGACCTGGTTAAACATCTCCATCTAACTCTAGCGTTCTAAACCAGCTACATCCCTAACTGTATCCATCAGGTAGGGGATGAGATCCTGGCAGTGAACCTGGTCGACGTGACGCACATGAGCCTGGACGACGTGGTGATCATAATGTCGATACCGAGGAGGCTAGTCCTGGCGACGAGACACGGCCAGCATCAGCCAATTTCGCACAGTCGCCAAACAGAGCACAAGGCTCCACCGGTCGTGGTGATCAAGAGGGAACTGAACGAGGACGAGAGCGATCATGCAACGAGTAATCACATCAGGTACGAATATCTTCAATAATCCGAACTTTGCTCTGGAAGTAATTCCTGGCCTCTAAATAATCTGGAAACACTTGATCATTGCAGAGACAGTAATCGCAGGCGTGGGGATGGTCGTGAGATGTTACCATCTAAGTCCAAGTTGGGACTGACGGGACTAGGATCCAGCCAGGACCTAGGATCTAGCAACGGCGATTTGTACTACAATTCTAGACCAGAAGGACACTGGTCCTACCAACCACCACCGCCACCAGTCATCACGCATCAGCCAAAACCTTCGGCAACGCAACACTTCCAGCCCTACGAGCGTGGATACCCCAAAACGTTGGAGAGTTTGGCTGAAAAAGTAAGTTTTGAGGATCCAATCGATCTTTATCCGGAATCCTGAGGCAGGTTGGGATCTCCAAGATGAACTCTGAAAATATAGCACGTTGATTTTTTATATGATGAAGAAAACGTTGGAGAACGTTTGACTGGGCTTCGGTTTAGCGTCACGAGTCTCCACCTGCCGTCAGGAGTAGATCACACATAGATGTTCTAGACGATGTGGATCGAGCACCCTTTCACATACCTGTTTGCACCAAGTTGACACTTGTTTGCCTTTCTCTGTCTTCGATTGCAATCGCGATTAATCAGAAAATGGTGAATTCGTGGCAATGTCTCGAGACACTCTTGATATAGATCGCTATGACGCGTGCCGTCCGACCAAACCATTTGTGGCAAGAATAATATTCATTCGATCAGCTTGAACTTTTTTTTTGGGACAATTATTCAGAAACGATCAGACTATTTTGAAGAAACCGTTCGAATGGATTGGGTAATGGACGGCTCGCGATTTCAATCGTGTTTCGACGACGTGTTTCACATGACTAATTGGTTCTATGAATGAATGCTACATTGATATTAACCAGGATTTCACAAAGGTAAAGAAACCACCAACTCTTTCTTGATATCTAGACTTGTGTATGAGCGCAATATTCTGCACCGTGCCCGACCTGGACGGACAAGCATTCGTCCACGAACATTCGCCTAATCTTTAACCCCCATACATTGCTCATCTTCTTCTTCTAAATCGATTCTATTTCGAATAAGTGAAACATAATTCCCGAAGAGCGTATGAGGGTTAAACAAGACCATTGAAATAAAAATCCTCTTGACTGGTTAATTTAAAATAATCATTATTTAACACGAAGTAGCTACAATAACGTGACGAATGGTTGTCGGTATCCACGTGGAGTTGACTCGCCTCTGTATGTCCCTACTGGTAATGTGGATCCTCTTTATGTTGCCTCGTCAGCTTTGCTATGCGTTCGTTCTTTCGATTTCTTTCTTTCCGAGTATTCTCTGGCCAGGACGATCCGTGATTGTCATAGTGTCGCGATCGATGGATCTCCGATATGGATTGAACCCCAGACAAACACAAATCAATCCGGAGAGATCCATTGATCGTGATTCAGTACCTCGTTTTCAACGTTTCTTCGATCACAGACAAGTTCTATCTTTGAAAATGTAAAATCTATATGGGGTCGCTGTGAACGAAGAACCGACGACAGCATTAATTTCGTTGAATGAATAGCACTGATGACGACACACGAATTTAGGTACACTCCTTTTACACGGGCCCGGTAATGCCTTCGAATGGCGGTCGACGAATGTCAACGGGCGCAGGGATGCAATCAGTTGGCAGCAGACTATCGGGACAGACACAGTCGTCGCACTATGGTTACAGTCAGCATACTGGAAGCGGGAGGATCATGCCCAGAAGCGGATCGGACCAACATCTACCCCGCGTTGACTATACAAGCATAACTACTCCGGCTAGACACACTCTACTTAGATCCAGTTTGAAAACAGGTAAACCAGCTCGCTGAAGATTCAATTTAAAAAATCAACTTGTCCTTGACTGAAATGAAACTCAACAAACATAGAACTTCCTGCCAAGTTACAACTCTCGACAGGGAAAATCCGGATTATCGAATCTCGGCCCGTTTTTCCCCACTGAATCAACTCTAACCCTTGTGTAGTGAACCGGGCACCCATTTACTGTATTTCTTTCAACAATTGTTCCTCTGAGAAATATTACAGAATTTCACGTGATTATAGCAAATTTTTCGGCATTATTTTTCAAGGTCACCTTAAACTTTTTACAAACACACCAACAATTTTTTTACGCCTATTTGTTAGAGGATTTCGAGACGAATTCGGTAAGTATAAAAAAAACTTTGATGTAATCACGTGAAAGCTCTCTTGAAACCAAGCTAAACCTGACAAAAACATTTTCGATCGGACTGCTAATAACGGGGTAATTTCTCCTGGTCACGATTCGTGGTTCACCCTGTATTGATTTATGGTCTGTTAATGAGAATTTCTGCGACCATGTAATTACAGAAAGGTTTTGAATTATCTATACATTTTGGTTGGCTACGTAAGGATTGAAAAATATTTTTCAAATTTTTATACTACTTGATGCTATCTTGCAGGAACGTCAGGGTTGAGATACACGACGAGGTACGGCACCCAAGCGGACACAGCCAGCACGCAGAGACAGGGTCAATTCGGTACCCTAACAAGGAGGCACCGTCCGCCATTGGACTACGCGTCAGACACTGAGGCGACGTGTTCCAGTTCACCTAAGTCGGCGTACTATTACTACAGGCACAATATGAACAACCCTTCGCAAAGCAGTGCTGTGTCGCACCTGGCGACGCTCTCCAGGTCGCAGATTGGTCAGAGTTCCTCGGGTTAGTTCCTTCCACATATCCAAAGCCTAGATCTTCGTTTCCCCTTCCGTACTTGAAGAATAAGAGAACATTGTCTCTCGTTGACTTCAGGTTTGAGATCCAACTCCTTGCCTCGCAGCAGCAGAACGTTACCCCAGCAGCCTGGTCTTAGGTCCGGCCTCAGCACCGTAGCATCAGGGTTGATAGACCAGGAGGATAGCGACGGGGCGTTGTCAGCGCCTGAATTGCCTTCCATTCGACGTGACAGAGGTACCAACTCATTCCCAGTCAATTTAGAAGCTAACTGATACGGGAGCTATACTGGACAGTTAACTATGTCTGCAGGGAGGATACCGTCATCACCTAGTGTGTTCACATCGGACGAGTACAGAGCATGGCTGAGTCGAACACCGAGCACCAGCGCGTTGTATGAACAAATCAGGGCCACCACGACTAGGCCACCTCGGTATACTTACAGCGCAGAGAACATCCACGCAGCTGTGAATCAGGTAAAAGCAGGACCGTGCCGTGTTATGAATACAGAGAGGCGACCGCGTCAGGCGGCACCGTACGGGGGGCGGCACGAACAGCGAAATCAAAATACAATTCGAACCATTCAGTGATTAAAAATCTTTTTACTCAACGCTTTTATACATATATTGTTCTATGTTAGTCCGATATTGATGTATACGATTTACGATTTATCGTATTTTTTAAAATCACAATCAACGTTGTAAAGATCAACGGTATTATAAATTGGACTGCGGATTTTTCTACAAAATAAACATTGTCTGCATCGTTTGCAAGAGACTGGAGCCACATGTTTAATTCTTACTTTGATCATTTTAACAAGCTGGGAATACTAGATTCGCATCACTAGATCATTGTAACTTTTTAATGCATAAAATCTGCAGTCTAGTTTTAATGATTATTGCGTTTTCGCAGGGCGAGTATGGCAGTTACGGTGCCTACAGACCTCTGTCGAGCACCCTGGACCGTTTGTCAACGAGGTCAGCCTCCGCGCAACAGGTGAACCTGGCGAACCTGAGGGCGTCGACGGCGATCAGCTCCACATGTCACCGAGGAGCGACGAACCCGAGACCGGCCTCGGTCGCATCGAGCGCCCGCACATCGCTTACGAACCAAAAACCATCGTTGTCGAGCTCCACCGCGCAGAGAGCCACCTCCGTCAGGAGGATCAGGAACATACTGGACCTGGAGTCAACGAGAAGCATACCCACTCCCACGCCTACTAGAACTCAGGATCAAAGACTGTTAGATATTAACCCTGCAGGTGGGCAAACATATTATGTTCTTGACTAGACCCATTTGCATTGTTTAGGGTATGCACACAGGGTGGTCCCTTATGGGTGGTTCACCTTACACCCTTGGGGGACGATAGGTCCTCGTGATGCAAATGGGTGACTGACAGCCTGGTCTTTTGTTAGAAATGATGATGGTGTGTGCAGAGTTCCTCAAGTATAAGATAGAGAAGCCTCCCACTGTAGGGACACCGAGCTCGACCAGTTCCCTCTTGAGTTCCCTAGGGGAGACCAGCGGTGGTGATCTCGCGGGTGGAGTCAGCGGACTCTTATGGGTCCACTTGCTCGCCGGACGCGGTCTCAGGTCGACTACGTCCTCTTCAGCAGCTACCACACCCTCCACCCCATCAGGTCAGCCTAACTTAGGTACGTTCGGGAGTGTGCACATCCCATAGTCGGCATCTCCGTTGCACAGACCACTTAGACCGGAAAAGGATCGCTTCGCTTCTCTTCGGAAAGCCTGCAGAGTAGATCTACCTTCCCCTAACTCTCGAATGTTGGCAGGGTGGCCGTCGCACGGTGGTATACACGATACTCTTCGTGCCTCGCAAGTTGTTTCCTGGTAGGAATTCATGGCACTTTCGGTTCTACCCGAATTATTGCCTAAGTGTGTGGCACAGAGAGTACCCAGGTACATCATTGCGCGACGGTTTAGGGTACAGTGTCTTCCTGCAGCCTCTTGGTCGCTTCCCGACCTAGCACGACCTATCCAAACGTTACTCTTTCTATTCTCGCGTACGAAACAGCCAGCTGTGGGCTAAGGGACCTGTACTGCGTGCTGGAGTGCGACAGGGTGCACAAGGCGAGGACCGTCGTGAGGACCGGTGACCTGATGTTCGACTGGGACGAGACCTTCGAGCTGGATCTCGTTGGTAACCGCCAGTTGGACCTGCTCGTATACTCCTGGGACCCACAGTACAGGCACAAACTCTGCTACAAGGGATCCGTACACCTGGCAACGCTACTCAAAGAATCACCAGTCCATCAATTAGCTGTCAAGGTCGAACCACGTGGCACCATCTATCTGAGACTACGGTACACCGACGCTCAGCAGACCTTCAGGAGAAGGGGACTCCCGGTGATATCCCTGGCCACCAGAGTGGCGCCGCTCTTCGGGGTTGACCTTGACACTGTGGTAAGTATTTATAGAACAGGATTCTCAATGATTTGAGTTTCTCCGTCGAAGCGGATTCACCAGAGTCCGACGTGTCCCCAGGTGAGTCGAGAAAGCCAAACTGGAGGAGTTCCTGGTGGAGTATCCACTGCCCTGGCGATGGATGTGCCAAACGTTCCCATAATCGTCTGGCGGTGCGTGGAGGAGGTCGAGAGAAGGGGTCTCGACATCATTGGTCAGTGGTTTTTCACATGATCTACCCTTATGTTTGAAAGAGGTACCCTGGTGATCTAGCGTTTCACATCTTTTATGATTGGTAACAGGTTTGTACAGACTTTGCGGGTCGGCGACGAAGAAGAGGATACTGAGAGAAGCCTTCGAGAGGAACGCTCGGTCGGTGAACCTGTCACCCGACAATGTGCCCGACATCAATGTCATAACAGGTAACCCTAGATGATCAAAGCGAACCACTTCTAAGTGACGGTGTTAAACATTCTAGCTGAATTCCCTAGGTGTGCTAAAGGACTATCTACGAGAACTTCCACAACCATTGTTCACGAAGTGCCTCTACCAGATGATGGTCGACGCACTGGCCGTCTGTGTGCCGGATGACCCCCAAGGCAACGCTAAACTGATGTTCAGTATATTGGACTGTCTACCAAACGTGAACAGGGTGGGTCACCAGTCAGACGTTTAAAGAACACTAACCATACACTTCGATAACAATCGTCATCATCGTAATCATCTATTACAGTGTACACTGATCTACCTGCTGGACCACTTGGCGATGGTAGTATCCCAGTGCAACAAGATGTCTCCTGCCAGCCTGGCAGTCTGCTTCGGGCCAGTCCTGATGCTGCATTCCGAGGAACGTGGACCTCCGCTGGACTTCCAGCAGCCGATCGCTGTGCTGAAGTATCTATTGGAGATCTGGCCCGTTAAGTCAGGTAATGTCGTCATTCACTAACACTCTTTCTAGACCCTGCCTCTCGCCACCTCTTCCCGGCCCACGATCATCGAAAGCGCACCATTGCTCGACGACGTGAGCTGGCATCCTTGATGAAACACCCAGACACGGAGAATAGGAACCGAATAATCAGACGCTCATTTCACAGACAGTTCGGAAGATTTCTTCAGTCGCTTCAGCGCTTCCTCGAATTACTCCGGCGGTCGAGCACAGCAACAGTCATCATCAGCTGCAGCCGCAGCAGCAGCCGCCGCCGCCGCCGCAGCTTCAGCAACAGGTGCAACAACAGGTGCATCATCAGCTGCAGGGAACATTGGGACGCACAGGGCTGCCTTGGCAGCAGCAACGCTCACTTCATCAACAGCCCCCAACTACAATAACCGCAGCCCTCGCTCCCTCCACTCGTCCGCCGCCGCCGGTCAAACCTCGACAGGTCAGTGTTTTCTAGGTATACCCGACTTATCTCGACGACGTTCGTTCCGATCTCTCGCTTCTCTTCGGCAACCTCTTCTAGCCTTTGACGAGAGCCATTAAGCCGGCGTCAAAGCCTCTTCTGAAGTTCAATAGGGGACATATTCGAGATACCCAATTCTACGCTCTAGAAACAGCCTCCAAAGTAGGATTTGCAATGAAAACGACGCAGAGACTTTTAACCCGAGTCCAATCGTCTGACTGGGCAGCATCCTCTGTTAGGGGATGTGCAGAACAGAAGCGACAAAAGAGAAGCAGGAGATCTCTCAAGTTTTCTGGTTCTTCCGATAAAGAGAGTGAAATCAATCGCGGGGCAAGAAGGGACCAGGAAAGTTGACGTGAAGAGAAACGTGTTTACGAGGAACGCGACTACCGTGTCTCTCTCGCTATATCTGCTTCTCTATCCGTGTCCTACATGCACCATTTTTTCAAGCGTATTGTGAACAGCATGGTAGGCCAAGTAAACGACTCTTCTCCCCTTTGTTTCGCTTCGCAGAACAACAACCCTGACGCGCTTCCATAACGTCAAGTCACAATCAACGATACCGTTCCGTTCATTCATTACTCATGTTCACTCATCGTCACCGAGATATATCGTGGTCGGTTTCACTTGGAGTTTATCGCCGCGGTTCTTCGTCAAGCCCCAATTGCAAATCGTTCTTCTCGCGCAGCTTACTTGCATTGTTGAATTTCTTAAGTAAGCAAAATACAATATATCCGCCAATGTAAAACAAAAACGGGAAAAAGATATAAAATTGACCGAAGCAAAGAAGCTGACCGTGGCGAAGAATTTGCAAATATCGTATTTCTGAACGAATCCGTGTAAATATATATCTAGCACTCCAGAAAACACCTCCGTGCATGTCTCGATGTGTCAGTTCTGTCCGTTAATTGGGTGGGTGATTGTTTTACTTTGTTTTTTTTTCGCTCTCCGTCAGTCTCTCTCTCTCTCTCTCTTTCTCTCTCTCTCTCTCTCTCTCTATTTCTCTCTCAACGTCTTTCCATTATATAGTGACGATTTACGTTGTCTTCTTTATCTTTTTTCGTTTGGGCACGTATTCTTCAGAGCAAGCGCAAATTGCCGGCTCTACCAAACCGCTGACAGCACAGAGACGCCGCTTCTTGCACAGGTATTATCGTTATTATCATTTTTCATTCGCGTTACATTCAGCCTTTAGTTGTCGTTATCACTTGCATGGCCCGATGTCAGATGTCAGAGTACCGATGCACACTCGATCCAATCTAATCATACAATATGTATACATACAAATGGAGCCCTGGTCGTTGAACCAGCTGATGAAATGCAACGTAGAAGTCAGAGATCACAAGACAGAGATTGTCAGACATAGTCAGACAGCAGATTGAGAGGAAGATATACAGGTCAAGTGGTCCTCCTTCATATTTTTCTAATTAAACGATCATTCGGTTCACGGTAGTTCTTTCATCGCTGACAGTCTGAGGGATCGTGAATGTATCCTAGCATGTTTCACTCGCATCACAGCTGCTGCATCTTGAATTCAGTTCGACGATTTCCGTAGCACTTCATTTTTTTTCATTTGATTTTCACTCCGGAATATTTCGATTGAACTGAACTCGAATGCACGGCTATCTTTTACCTTCATATTTTCTAAACTTCACACTGAACAGTTCGCACTCGTACACAACAGCACATGCACTTTCTTTCTCCAATCACATAATCGAGATAGTCAATTTGCAGGGTTCTTAATAAATCACCCAACATTCGCAGACATTCACGAAGTCACATAACGTGCACCAGGAATCGTCTAACTAGACGGGATCATTCACAATCATTCATCACCCGAAAACTTCTTCCCGACCAAAACAGTTTCCCTCCAGTATCGTGTCTCCGCATTCACACTCGTCTTACATCACGAAACATCACAACTTCCTGCTGCTTCACAGTTCCCGGCCACTTAACTCTTTGCACAACAGTCGAACAGTCGAATCTCTGACTAAGCATACCCACGAGAGAACGTGCAAAGAGTTAACGACTTGTTGTGCATTACCTTAGACTCAGTGCTGTTCACGTTTAGGGGTCCCCGAGTGGTCCTGTCCCCGAATCCACACCGCATTTTCTGCAGAACATGCACGCGTAGCGCGCAGTGTAGCCAGATCGGGGAAATCGAGGGGAATAGAGCCACGTGACATTGGGAAGTGGGGGTCGTTGAAAAGAACTTTTGATAGAAACCAGGTAGAACGATGATTTTTTTAGATTAAACTTGAAATATTGCGCAATAAGGGAAAAGCAGGGAGATTATGGTACGAACGTGTTTTAACTTTGGAAATCCGTGTTTTCCAGGATTGGTGAATGGGCTTTTTAAGTAGTCGAAAGTGCTAGATAAAAGATCAATCTAGACCGCGATCGCCCTCAAAAGTAATTTGCATTATCCGGAAGCATAATAGTAAATAATAGTAAACGTAAAAATAGGACATTTCAGGACGATTGCGGCCTAGATTGATCTTTTTCTAGAGCTTCTGACTACTGAAAAAGTTCATCTATGCATTATCGAGAAATGAGAAGGCGCAGTCTACCCCCTTAAACTCGCAGAATTACAAGAAAACCGTGTTACAAAACAATTGCGTTATGGATTAAAATAGCTCCGACCGCAAAGCGTTAATCTAAAAAAAGAATCATCGCTCTATCTGTTTTCTATCAAAGTTCTTCAATTTTAACGCAAACTTCTTTGTCCCAGTGTGCGCCATAGAAGGGGTAAGGTAGAGTGGAAGAAAGAGTCTCTCAATCTGGCCACGCTGGTAGCACACAGTTTACGAGGTATCGGAGTCGGTGTCGCCAGACCAAAGGAATGGAGGGGAGTACAGTTCTCCCCTCTCTGATTACTGGACGAGTCACGTGATATTGTGACGGGTGGGGATGCGCTCTCGGTCAGGCGACACTGGTCGCCTCTAGAGCTGACTGAACAGCACTGTCTTAGATGAATGAGACCGGTCGTAGAATTGACTGAGAACGACGCTGACCTGGCGGCGTCTCTGTTTGCACAGGTGATAGTCTCGTCACCCGGTTCACCTAGCAGTGAGGAGGAGTCGGAAGAATCGCCGGAGCCAATTAACAAGAGCCTGCTGGGCGACCTGAGACTCGTGAAGGGCAACAACGGGGTGACAGCTGATGCAGCTGGTCCTGGGACAGAGCAAATCACACCGACCAGCAGCGTCGACACCGAAGAGGGTAACACACCGCATCCCGAAGAAGGCGAGAGAGGCGTCGAAGGCGACGCCGAGGCGAGCGACGACGATCGACACCAACACGTACCCAAGACCCACTGAGAGGTCTCCTAGTCGATCATGCGAATACTCCAAATAGCTTGAACGTGTTGATCTGACCGAGTCATTCGAAGAATCTCTTGCTTTTCTTCGAGCGAAAGATTAATTTAGATATGGGAATCATGATGAGCACCGGATATACAGCGTTGGGCATCGAACAGTGAATATCTCTCTGGTAGCCTGAGTGCGAGGTGTGTGAATTAACACTTTATCTACCGGCAGCCTACCAATAGGCTTTTCAATAATTGTGCTGCACCAAATGAAAGCTTAAAAATCTTCTTTTACACAATAATCCCGAAGGAAATTATTGGATTTTGTTATTGAGGGTAAGTTGTTGGTTTATGATTAAAATTGCTGTTGCTATTGAAGGATTCTTTGAAAAAATCCTCAACAATTATGAGATAATCACCGGTAGGTAATGTATTAAGTAATGAGAATGACTTTTTTTCAATTTTTTTAATTCGAATAGAATTATTGCCAGATCGAATGCTACGTTGCCAGTCTCGTTACTTCATTTACACACCTCGTACATGGTTTGTTGATATATTGATTCCATTAATTGGTAATGTCTGATCACATCTGATCACCGGCACCGAAACTGTTGATTGCTATAGTCATGGATTGTTGATTGTTGGATTAATCCCTTCTGCCTTTCTAGTCGATTTTTAATCTGTATATCTTTCGTGCGAGTAGGTTCGGTGTCATCCATCGAGGACGATCGTCGGCCGAACCATGACCAATATTGTTAGTTCTTGTATTATTGAAAATGTTCATTAATCCATGCCCAACTCTAGTCCACGAGTACGGAGAACCTGAGAGGTGTTGCTCGTGAGTATTATGAACGAGGAACTAGCCTGTCGGAACAGGCACTTTATTGAAGCGTTGGAAAGTTTTTGTTACCAGTAGGCATACTTTAGTTTTTAAACTATTCGTCGGAGGGACAGTGGGGGTTACTTCTTGAGACGTTGCTGGATTTTTCGCATTTTCTCGACAAAATCTACAGGATTGCATTGGAAAAACGCTAAAATTTCTGGTTACCCAAGGTACAGTCTAACCGGAACTCTGTGAAACAGACTTCGGATTAGGTCTGAGGGAACCGGAATCCTCTAACAGTTGTCTGAAGAGCTCGCTGCCCACGTCCAAGATCTTTACGAGTAGACTGCGGAACTTTATGGAAAATAAAAATTGTTTGCATCGACTGCGGCGAACGGGGGTCAAGTAATGATTTCTTTAATTCTGGACTAACGCACGTAAGTTGATGTTCTTACATTTTCCAAGTCTGTCCACTGTTTCAAACTGCTACTACCCACTCTTGAGATGAACGCATAAAGTCCGCAGTCTACCTACGAGAATTGAAAGAGAATATATTCTGTTTTCATGAATTATTTCCGGGGGCGACGTGTTCGCCATGTCATTAACGAATTGCCATTTTTGACGCTGTTCGTAGAACAGTCTGGACTTGAGTATCTAGTCGCTAAATATGTGTTTACTTTCTTCGAGAGTATTATTGCTGTTAGTACCGTTTTGAAAGTGAGAGAGAGAGAGAGAGAGAGAGAGAGAGAAATACGTTTCTTCGTTGTAACGTTGTGTTTATAAAATGTTTATCGCTTTGGTAGTCGGCGTGTCGAGTTCCAATCGCGTGGGAAAAGAAAGATCATCCATGTACCACTGTTTCAAAGGCTGAACAATCCTGTCGCCAGACGCACAATAACAATAACACAGAGCGATCCACGAGTTTCCTTTTTCTTCGAACGAAACGCTCGACGCAACGCGCATATATAACCAATGGGACCACCGCGACTATTCTTCACCTTCACGAATCTCCTTCACGAAGAGAAACGCGACATCCAACGCTGAAATCGACTGATAATAATCGACTGATAACAATCGACTGAGAAATCCGAGCGAGACCCGCGTTCACCGCCGCGAGAGAAATCGCCAAAGACTGCTACGAGATCACGGAAGAAAATAAAACTGGTTCCTAGTTCGCAATCCCTTTGCACAAAATTCGACTTTTAGACTGACTACGAAACGAAGCCCTTATGGGGTGTGGGGGGGGGGGGGGAGGAGACTCTCATCGTAACCCTGAGGAGTCGTTGCCCATTCGAGCTTTTCCTTCGCACACGAAAGAACGAGATTCCAAGGATGAACGTGTCTTTGCCACCCAAATCGATCCGCATCGGTGATCGAGGATCGATGGATCCTCTACGGTCGACCTCGCGCCAGAGTTCAAGCTATTTCCGGCCTGTCGAGACCTCTGTAAATCGAGAGCTACTTCCAGACGACGCAGAACCCGGCTGAGGACCCAGTCTCAGCGACGCGAAAACAAAGAAAAATAAGGAAACGAAGAAACCCAAGTTGGCAGACCGAAACAACACACACACACACACACACAGAAGAGTGTCTCTAAGCAAAGAGAAAAAAAGGAAAGAAAGAAACAAATCACACAGATAAGGCATTCGGTTTATATACAATATACTATATATATTATATATATACATATTATATATACACACATAGGCTAGCCACGATATACATGTGCTTTTGATAAAAAACTATTATTTGTAGCGGGTAGCCACCCCTCGTATACAGAGTGAAAGAAAAATAAAAACCACGATCGCTGGAAGACGATACACGTTGCGTTCACATATACATATATATATCGAGACTAAATAGGGGGGTTGGGGGTAGAGAACGACGAGGACACATGCCATAATGGTATGGTGTGCGCGTGTGTATGTGCACGCAGGCGATTATACATAATATACATAAATTTTCACCGCGGCAAGAGCCGGGGGAACCGATTCCAAGACTTGTACATGTTGACAATAGCAAAAACAAATCGACGAACAAAGAGCGAGCGAGAGAGAGAGCGAACGAAAGCAAGAGAAAATGAGAGTGCGTGATAGAGAGAGAGAGAGAGAGAGAAAAAAAGAGGGACAAAGAAGACGAAACTCACCGAGAAACGATAATAATTACGAGTAATGAGTTAATTGTAACTTGTAAACGACTAAAAACATAGCCAGTATTATTGTGTACGCGAGAGAAAGACGAAGAAAGAACACTGGAGGGGTTGGGGTGGGGGACAAGCCGGGGAACCACCGTGTCATGGGGGCGATCCGGGGTTCCTATGTTCTATGGTCTCGACGACGTGGCCACGAGTAATGATCATTATCACTTACCACCGGACTGCGGATATCTTTATGCGAAACAAACATTGTCTGCATCGATTGCAAGAAGTAGAAACTGAATTCGATGTTATCTCTTCCCTTAACGATTTCAATATGAAGAGAAATCATCTTCGATTTTGTAAATTTTCCATCAATTTCGAATTCCATCTACTCGATCTTGCTAGAGCTGCATCAAGATGTCCGCGGTCTACCTACTACCGTTAGTTTGTAACGTGTGTAAAGAAACAGCTATGTAAATGCGGGCTAAGTTGCTGGAGCTTTTCAGCTGATCATCCTCGTTCACCCAAGTCATCATGGAAAAAATGTGGAGATTGTAAGAAGCAAATGAATCAGGTTAACGAGGATGACAATTGGCGATCTCTGGCGAGACGCAGGGTAAGAGTTAATCAGTCCATCGAGGGTGTCGCCGTCGCTATAGCAACGCTATAGAGAACGGCTCCAGAAAATGATTAGTATAATCTGGCTAACTCCAATATCGTTGCGAGCGATGGAGACTGCGGATTGGACGAAGTTGTTGCCGAACCCTTATAAATAATGTATAGAATGTATCGTGTACGAATAAGGTCGTTCTGGGGTTGCCGAGTGTCGGTCAACCCTTTGGAGAGGAGATCACTTCTAAAATATCGATTGTTCAGTGTCACGGTGACATGCGAGGCTTGTTTCGTTCGTCTTTTATGTAACCATGGAGAATGCCTGTGCCTTCAAAGGGTTGACCATTGTTGCCGTTGCTTTCCATTACTCGTGTCCTCGTGTTAGAACGCAGCCTGCGTGTGAGCGGCATACAATGTATATCTTTTGTATACCAGCATCGTCCAATAGAGAACAGGGAAATTTTCTTGCGATCCCTTTCGTCGGAGATACTTGCGCGACCCTAAATTGTCTTATCGATTAACGGGCAGGGTTTAAAGATATATAAGTGTAACGTAGGTACATTGATTCACATTAGTATTCGGACACTCTTAAAAAGACGAGAACTTGTTTAATATTGGGCCATACGATTCGAACTCTGTCGAGAAGTTCGAACGATTAGTTTAGTCTAGTGTTTTTTCTCTACATTTCCGACCAGTTGCAATTTTTGAAAAAATTTCTTTCCACATCCCGTGGCAAACTAATCGCTCAACCTTCCCGAGAAAGTTCAAATCGTATATAGTCCGACGTTAAAACAGTCATCGATGAGTTATGACCAAAGGAAAATTGTTAAATAACGCGGCAGACTTATTGGACAGTGCTGTTACGATAATATATCCGTATGCGTGCTGTATTTATCCTCCGTGCACTCGCGTAACGTCGGCGCGCCCTCTTTACTCCGCCACAGCGTTCACCTAATCGATCGTCGCCGGCAGAGCAGCGTCGGCCGGGTACGGTGTTTATTTGACGTAGGACGAGGATCGCGGATCATTGTATAGCTCAGTGTACCATAATTCGTGTAGCCGCACTCTAATCGTACGGAACCCCGAGTGTTTGACTATCGTTCGATGTTGAAACGCGACGGAACGCCGGATGCCATTTCTCTTCCCACGTTTTCGCAGAGACACGTGCCGCTCCCGGCATTCCTGTGAGAGGCGGAGCCGCCGGATCAGGGGAATTCCCTCTCTCGCTCTGACACGAGTAGATGTGGGATCTCCTAAGCGCGTCTGGCTGCGGCGATAAACCATTTATCGTAACTTCCTGCTGTGCGCCTGGACGCACAAGTTTGCGTTCGCGACGAATGGAGTGCAAGAGGTTCTAGGATCGCAAAACGCTGCGTCCAGACGCGCTTAGGAGATTAGGTCTGTGGGGACAAGCCTTGCGGGGGTAGACTCGATCCCGGAATTGCAAAGGTGCGGGATGCGCCTTCTCGTTTCTCGATAATACAAAGATGGGGTTTTTCAGTAGTCAAAAGCGCTAGATAAAAGCTAACATGAAGCGATAGCTATTGTTCCGCCTCGTAAACGTAAAAATAGGACTTCTGAGGGCGATCGTGGCCTCGATCGATCTTCTAACGCTTTTGACTACTGAACACCCCATTTTTGCATTATCGAAAAATGACAAGGCGCATCCCGGTCCCTTGCAATCCTGGAGAAACGAGTTTATACCCTTAATCCGGCGACTCCGATCCCTGCGAGAGGACAGGTTGGCAGACGAATTCTCGCGAGGACGAGGTTCGGTAACGTATAATTTCGATAAAATAATTATAAAAATTTGTCGGGAGAGACCTCGCAGAGGAATCGGGGAACGACACAAAAAAAACCTGTTGAACATTTTCATATTTCTCGTGACAAAGTACTTTAATGTTAATTCTTTATAAACCACATACACTACTGCTTTCTATATCGACATTATTTGATATATTTTGTACCGAAACGATAATACCTGGTTCTTGTTAATCAATTTTCTCCGCTAGTTACCGGATAAGAATTTCTATGAACTATATACAACCAGTTGCCGCCCGGGGAATATTGACGAGAACAATATTTAAACGGTCGCGACCAGAAGCACTGATTATATAAAATATATCGTTAACGAAGAAACAGTATTGCAATCGGGGACATTGCAGATTTAAGGAGATAATAATTGCGGTAACGGGAAAATATGTAAGACTATTACTAAGGGAGGTATTTGCCGTTGTACAAATTCCAAAAAAAAAAGAAACAAAGAACAGAAAGAATCGGGCCAATGTGTCGAAGAAATGATCTTTCCTCGAAAGGAGCCAATCTCTCTCTTGTACATCGCCGATCGATCGAAAGCACATTTGACCCCCCCCCCCCCCCCCCCCCCGTTGAATTGTCCTAATCGATGTACATAAGTATACGGAACAATAATATTTTCAAAGGTGAAAGCGTGTCGTGATGGTATCCTGCATTCCTCGGCGTTCTTAATTTTACCGATTAACAATAAAAATCACCGAACTAAGGCGTGTACCATTAATTAATATTATACGTGAAAGCACACTGCCGCAATTTTGTATGATTGACTGTTATTATATATACACCTATACCTACGTATCGTGCTACGCCATACATAATTATTCATTGATAGAGAGACTCGACTCGAAGGACTGACAAATGATGCATTCTGTTGAAGGATTCCAGAATGTGGCTCGCGCGTTTTCCTTTGTTTCACCGCAGTCCTTACAGGCGTTTCCTCGAGTCTGCGAGTCCAGTGCTAAACGAAGAAGTCTTCGGAGTGATATTCGACCGAAGTGCTAAAAGAAAACAAAGCGCGGCTCCTCAAAACAGAATTGTAAAGACATTGAACAGCGAGTCCTGGCGAGGATTTTCGAAACGATCGAAAACAGGGGTTTACATAGTTTCGCTTATTCTAGTTTGGCGCACAAACGATGAACAGGGTCGCAACAGGGACGAAACAACACATTTTTGGGAACTCGTTTATTCTTCGAGATCACACTGCAAATTGCCAGGTTCGTTCGCAGGAACTACACAGTGACAATCAGTTACTCGCATGCCGAGTGGGTACATCGGTGGTTTAACTGCTCGATAGACTGAACTAAATTGTTCCGGAGCCATAACAGTGGTGCATAAACATTGTCTGGAGAGGGGTGTCGGGTATCCTCCGAGAGACATAACTAGACTGCGAATCTTTATGGAAAATAAAAATTGTCTGCATCGATTGCAAGAGATAGGAACCATAATTGAATGATATTTCTTCCCTTAATGATTTGGATAGAGGAGAAATAATATATTGACTTCTTCAATTTGAATAATTTTCCAACAATTTTGTATTTCATGTACTCGATTTTCCCATGAATGCATAAAGATCCGCAGTCTAGACATAACATAGTGTCGCGTTCAACTAGCAACCCCTTGGATTGGTCTCGACATTCCCGAATCCTGTTTCCCCTGTTTCACCTTTTCAATTTCTTCCTTGCCTCGTTCAGAAACGCACACACACTTGATCGACAAAAACGAATCGAACGTCATCGAAGGGTGGGGGTTGCGGGAGGGAATGAAAGCAACTTCTTCCGGTTTGTATTTCGATTCGATTCGAGAAGAGGGACACAACGAAACCACGTTTGCCGGTGGATGAGATGCGCGTACACAGTTAGGGCGAACGAACGAAGTAGAGTTTATAGAAGAAGGGTGGAACGGTGCAACGGGGTGGGTGGGGGGCATGTGATAATAAGAATCTAATTTTTTATTGTGCTCGCATTACCTGATTCTCTGTTCGAGCAGACGCGTTTCATCGAGCAACCACGGTTACTACAAACGTGCACAGACATACACCGAGGCGTACATATACATACACGAGCACGTACAGTGATTCCCATTAATATTCGGACGCTCCAGAAAAAACGAGAACTTTTTTAATATTGGTCTATACGATTTGAACTTTTTTTCGGAAGCTGGAGCAATTAGCTTACTGCAGGATGTGAAAAGAAATTCTTTCCAAAATTGCAATAAGAAAAAAATTAGTGGGAGTCACTGTACCTTGGACGAAATTGACGACCCAGCTGTTTATATTTTCTACTATCGCACAGAGCCACACACACACACACACACGCGACTCTTCAAGCGTTTTAGTCTTCTTTACAACGCCTTGCGAGATGTTCTCTATACCGATCGCTCTGAGAAGCTGAGGAAGGCTGAAGACGGGGACCGTCGAGGATCGAGAAGATCATCAGAGACCACAGCGTACAAGAGGAGTAATTCACCGACGGTCCTCGAGTCTCCAAGCCGCACAACTTCACAAAGAAGAAGAAGAAGAAGATGAAGATGAAGACTTCTTCGAGCAGCCGTCTCTAATTTCCCGAGCAGTAAAAAATCGAATCCTAAACGCTAACGCGAACAACTATATGTACATACGATATGGACCACGTTTGTCATATTGAAATGTTTCTAAAAAAAAGCCAAAAAAAGAGAGAGTTTTTCTATGATTTTTCTATGATTTAGAGGCAGACAGTAGTCGAGAGAAAGAGAGAGAGAGAGAGAGAGAGAGAGAGAAAAGAAGATAATCGAAATAAAAAGAGAGAAAGAAAGAGAGTGAATGAATGTCTACCGGGTGTATTCTGTTTCCCAGAATCGTCGCGAGGTTCGCGTTCAACCATGTACTCTTCAGTCGGCCATTTTCTTCGGCGAGTTCCCCGCGTCCTACTTCGAGTCATCCATGTTTATAGTGGTTTCCGGAGACATCAGTATTAACGTGTTACCTCAGACCGACTCTATCGAGAGCCCGTTTTCTTCTCGTTTCTTTGCATCATCAAACGAAAAAATGAAAAACAAGGAACCGAGGAAGAGGAGCGAGCACAAAAGAGCTCTCGGGGAGAAGAAAGAACCTCGGAACGATTCTCCAAAGATTTTAGATGAAGAAGACGATGAAGAAAGAGATCGAATTCCTCGAGTCGTTGAGATTCCACCGAGAAAGAGAGAGAGAGAGAAAGAGAGAGGCGAATAAGAAGTACACCGTTCCCGGTGTCCAACCTCGAACAAGCAACCGACACATAAGTAGCCGATCAAATCTCGGAACCAAGATAATAATAATGTTGCCAGATCTAGGCAAGGGCTGCGCGAATATTTTCCAGAGGAACGTAGCTCCATGTGTAATTATACGTAGAGGGGGAGAGGGGAAAAGAGAGAGAGAGAGAGAGAGAGACACTGTCTCTCTCCTAGAATCATCACGAACACATATCTGACATCATCGGATCCGATGGTGGTCGCAGAGTGGCATGGGGGCGCGGACCCCCTGTTGGGGTATCAGCAGAGGACGGTTTGTTTCAAATGGTCTACACTTCAAGATAGTTGAGTCTTATTTTTCTACCTCTTCTTTTGTCCATTGTTGGGAAGTTGAGTGTGGAAAGTTCAGGGGGGTCGGACCCCCATGATGTTCTGGATCTGCCAATGGGGGTAGCGAACCTGTTTTTTGGGTCCGTATGCTGAATTTCGAACAGAAATTAAAACTCCGACCTCGTGTCAGAGAGTCTGACACAGTTTTATTTGTAGGTAAATTTTCCTGGAACTTCGTAACTTTTATGTTTTCGAATGCGAAACACATAACCGAGAAACCTAAGATGTAAATGTTGACTCGTCAATTTGACTAAAAAAACATCGGAAAATAACTGTTTGCCTTGTTATTTTGTCGATTTTTTATCACCGTGTCAATTTGACACCGAGGAACTGATTCAGTTCGTGAAATGAGGGACGCATGAGGGTTAACTTACAAATTAGATCAGATCCGGGCAACTGAAGGCCCGCGAGCCACACACCGGTTCATTCCCCACTTCTCAGTGCCTACCAGCATCCCCACCATTCGGACTTACGAAATAAACAGCGTAGAGGAGGGATGGGCACGGGAGGGGCCCCTCAAACTCCTGCTTCCCCCACCAACCTCCCGTTCATGCAGCGCGGTAATGACGGATGCTGATGGGGGATACTGGGCGCTACGGTGGGGACGGTCTTGTCTCAATTCCTGATGAAGAGTGGGGGAACCGGTGGGAGAAGAAGTTGCCTGGCTCTAACCAAGACCACAATGCGTGGTTTTAGTTTATGTTCGACAGCAGACGACGCAGAGGTCCCCGAGGTGACCAAACGAGCACGGATCCGTCGATCAAGGTCTACGGCCTGATCGTTTCCATCCTTCATCGAGCAGGGGCATAATTAGGTCGTAGGTTTTAACCCTGAAGCTTTCATTGTCCTACATATCATAGAGATCGGGGAGGGGGGTCCCTTTTGTTTCTCGCGGAGGCCTACGAACGGGATTCTTGGGATTCTTGGGCTGTCGTAGACGAAAGCGGAGAACGAGGAGATGATCAAAGAGGGCCTTTAGTATTTCATAGTGAATAGGAGTCGCGTTTCGAGAATTGCTGACGAGAGACACGCTTTCTTAGGATTAGTCGCAGCTTCGACCTAGCCCCCGAAAATGAAACTAGGAAACTGTCCTTTCCCTTCGTTGGAAATCATTTGAATGCCATTTCGAATTTGATTCTAGCGAATACTTTAGTTGAGCAGTGGTTCTCAACTTTTCTACTTCGGAGCAAGTCGAGAGAGCGTTGCCCCGCCCCAACGAGTCTCCGTCATTTTTAACCCACCCCTCACCCGATTCGCGGGCCCCGTCGACGACAAGTTGAGAACCCCTGAAAGCCCCGATGACGACGAAGCGGAGGGACGCAAAACTCATCGAATCATTCAGTTTCTCAACATATCCATCTTCTGACCTCGTATTTTCATAAATCAAGATATACATACACACATGTACACACATACACAGACACAGCATGCGCATTCTCATCTATATAAGGTTCGTCGAGAAATTATTTTCCTAGTCGGACTGATCTACACGGATCTAGGGCTGTTCTTGTTCTATATACAGGGTGGCCCATTTAACACGTAGCCACCTAAATATCTCCTTTATTCGCGATGACATAACAAATATATTTCACACAGTAACCTTTTCAAGAATGAATTGCTAATCTTTTTATCAAATATAACAATGTAATTCTTCCGTCTACTCGTCATTGCTCGATTTTAATTCCACACTCTGCGGGGGATTTTTAAAACTAAATTCCGCAGTTAAGAGGTTAATGCAATGTAAAAAAATTATTAAAAATACAGGAAATTAAAAATAAATTATAATATTATAATATTATTAAATATAAATTATATATATATAAAGGAGATATTTAGGTGGCTACATTTAGATGGACCACCCTGTATATATCTATATATATACATATGTATATCTTTGTCCTGTGTAAACGTACGACTGTTTTTCGTTTCTCTTCGACTTTCTACAGCGAGTGTAAATTTTTGTACGATTTTTTACCGATGTACGGGCGATGGTGGTCGACCTCTTGTTTGCACAAGGATTAGGTTTCTCATGGACGATGCGAGGGAGTATGCTTCTCGACACACGTTCGCAAAAGTCTGTTCTTGAATTGATCAACGATTCCGTGACGTTCGCATCATCATTTCTATACAAACGTTAATCAAGATTACGTAGAGGAGTTTCTATAGACGGTGTACATAATAATCAGTGCTTAGATCATCGGATTCCTATACATAGTGTCATCGTCGATCGTGCGACGAATCACAAGAATGTACGACGAAAGCTTACGATTTACGTAGAATGAGAGAGAGAGAGAGAGAGAGAGAGAGAGAAAGAGAGAGAGGAGCCTGTGAAACTCTCTGCTTTTGCGGGAACGGTGCGCGAGTGTGGTTAGTCGCAAATCACTTGTTGTATCATACACTATAGCCGGAGACGCTGGTTGCGCGCCCTAACGCTGGGAATCCCCTAACTTCGTCGCATAAACAGTTCCCTTTCTAATCGTTCCTTTGTCGATTTTTACTCGAGAAACATTTAGAACCTGGAGGCAGAGTTGTGTTGAATTACAATTGAATTACTTGACGAATTATAATCACAAGGTAATTCAATTAACATTGTATTGAAATTAGCACAACTCTGTCTGGAGACCATGGTTTATATTTTGTCTTGCACAAATGATTTTGAGGATTTTACAAATTTCGATTAGATTTAAATTCATTGTCACCCATAACGTGTGCGTTTAGTTTATTTAACCCCTTGCCTTACAATATCGCGATGAAGATTCTGAACAGAGTTTAATAAATATATGTATGTTATTAATTTCCTTTAAACCGAGATGATATTCTATTTTGGTTTCGTTATTGTACATATAGTTATCGGAGAACATGTAGGTATACAATAGATATAAATTTTCTCCTTTTTTAGGAAATTACGACTTACAAAGAAAGTTCTAATCACTGAAACCGCAAAATAAATTGTGTAGGGCAAGGGGTTCGAGAGATTTGTCACGAATTTCATGGTGTTTCAAATGGCCCGGGCGTGAGTTTCGAGCGTGCCAGTCTTGCCAACGTAGAATGTGCGGGTCGCCAGTGCGCCGGCGCGCGAGCAGCGACCGCAGAACCGCGAAGTTTGAATGAGTAAATTGTTGCGGGCATGAAATAACGAAGTAGCAAAGAGAGGAACGCGTGGGCGTGAACGTTGAGATGAATCCAAGGTGAGGGGAGAGACGATACGAAGAAGCCAGGCGATCAAATCGCCCAGAGAATTGAAAATTCTAAGTCTATAAAATATATTTATAGAGCCGAGTAGAGCTGAGTGTGCGAGTGGTGTGTACGAGAGAGAGAGAGAGAGAGAGAGAGAGAGCATGCGAATGATGGAAGGAGAGTATGAAGAGAAAAAACTACTAAAAAGGAGAAAGTAGAGAGGGGATGGCAGGAAAATGCTGGCAACCGAGGCGCTAGAATACAAAATACGTGTTTACGAAAACGAGACAGAGAAACGAAAAGTGGGGAGGATGAGTGTGGACAGAGGGATGACTGTATGTTCTATCAGTATTCTATCGAAGAGAGGACGTTAGTGCGAAGCGTTTAATTAAAAAAAAAAACACCGATAAAAAGATGGCGATTAGACGATTCGGAATCGATCGTAGCTGCTAAACTGTCCAAGGGACGAATGTAAACCGCGCGTAACACGGCTAAAGATATGCGAAGGAAGAGAGAAAGAGAGATACTATAAATATTATATATATATATACATATGACACAAAAAAAGCATATATATATATATAAAAATTATACATATAAAAATGGAGGAGAATAAAGCAACTATCGTTGATCGCTATATCAAGCAAGTAGATATATTATATTGAAGAAACAAAAAAAAAGTATATATATATATAGTAGCGTGTCGGTATAATTACTACGATTTGTAAACGCGTGTCGCGGCGCGTCGATGCTAGGGATATCGATTGACCGCTTATGCGAACCTGGATAAATTAACTTACAATTAGGCGAATCATTGACCGAGAAAGAAAGAGGGGAGGGGATGGGGAGTATGCGTCACAACGTGTCCGGAGAACGAAAATCGAAACGAAATTACACACGTACCGTGTTTTTCCGGCAGGTGACAGTGTCAATTGTAAATGCGTTCGAATTTGCCGGCCGTCGCCTAGGGACTTTCTCTAAACTGGCAGCCTGTCGCAACCCTGTTCAGCACGACCCTTTGCGTTTCAATGAAACCACACTCCCGACAATCGACAGAAACTCGAACTCGACTATCTTCCATTCGCGATGCGCGCTAGTTACTGTTTAATGATAATAACGATAATGAACTACTTGATTAATTGAAGGGAAGGTCGCTGAAGCGATCGGCAAAATCGGACGCAGCCCTAAGAAAGTGTAAGAGCGCAGAATACAAGTAGTCCGTAACACCAAAGAGGAAGCGGGGAGGGGGAAACAGAGGAACCAGTTGGAATTTCCTGCAATAGAACATTTAGATCAATTAACGGAGACTCCCAGTAGGTAGACTTTAAATATTCGTAATTATTCGCTGTCTCGCGTGTGTCCGTCGCGTTCGTTCCGTTTCGAATTTCCCGCCAGAGCAGCGCTAGGGGAATTTAGTTTTCGTTGTATTGTCCGCGTGTCTTCGGGGAATCCCGGGACACGCCGAGCACGATGGGCGACGAGGCATCTTTGCTTTCAAGGACTGACTTTTTTATGTCATTCTAAAGAATAATTATAATGGATAACGGTAACGATAATAATATTATAAATATTACGTAACGATAGGAATGATAAACGATGCGCGTTCGAATTGCTAAGAATAATAATATTAATAATAACATTAATAATAATATTAATAATAATAATAATACCAAGTATCGTTTAAGGCATACGTCCACCCGTCGTGCTCGGCCCTCGTCTTTTATTTTCCACTGATCGCGAAACGTCCGTGCTCGCGCGAACGCCCGGTTACAACGATACATCCGATTTTCTTCGATCTGTGCTTCCTGGTAGAATGGAAATGGTGCGCAACTCGGTCGATCTAGTGTTATTTCCGCAGATCAGGGTCGCCGATCTTGTTACGTTGTCTCCGAACCAGCCAGCACTAGCCATCGTTAGCCAGCACCCTCTACGATCAACCGAGTCGCGTGCCTGATCGTCTGGGGGAAAAATAGACAGGGGGTTCCCCTAGATACCGAACAGGTTACTAGCGAATAACGATCGGACGCGAACATACAAAATGGTGAACGACGAGGATGAATGAATCAATTAACCGGGAATTCGTTGAGATCTCGTGTCTTTTTGATTTTACCAGTTTGTGGGCTGCCAATACTCGAGTCTAAATCAACGAAGTACTTTAAACGCGTTCTGCAGACTGGAATCTAGGGAGTTTTTTCCAGGGGTTTCATAGGGGTAACATAGATCTTTTGTTGTTTCTATTGTGGTAGGGATTCTCGAGTTATATTGGTCGCGTATTGACAGCCAATATGGTGGGGGATGATGCTTGATAGCGAACCGTTGAATCTTGCTCGAGCGTAGGGTTCGAACGTCGCCGGTTGACGACGATTCTAGTCGATGTTAAGTCCACGCTAATCCAATTATGGCCGGCGACGGTCGATTATAAATCAATAGTAGGATAGTAGAGCGTAACGATTTCAGAGAGGTAGTACTACCGTTGTTCCGTTGATTGTTTTCATAGACTTTATTGCGCCGTGACCGCATCGCGTGCTCTCTTGCTAAACGTTCGGTTATACACCAGCTGCAACAAATAAACGACTATCTTGCTGACAAAACAAAAATGTCCCTAGCGAGCTTGTTGAGCGTTCGCCTCACCTGGCCTCACCTGATTCGACCGTTTCGATATTCGTCGAGCCTCGACGAGAAAAGTAACTAGACGTCCAACCCGAAACGCGTACCAACTTCAAAAAAAATTTCACCAAATTCGAAGAGTCCTTCTCGGATCAGGGAAACTCCTCTTTAGAACGCAACCGGGAAGATCCAGTCAATTATAAACGATCGCGATGACTTTAAGCGTAGGATCCTTTGTCCAGTTGATTTCAAAAAAGAAAAAAAATGAATAAATTAATCAGTATTAGACAAACTCCTGATTGAGCGCGCACGCTGTTTCGTTTACAGAGCATTGCGTCGATCAGGCCAATCCAACGGCAATCAAACAACGCGTATTCCGTCGATAAATCAGGCCCGGCATCCCGAATACAATAAATCCCCTAGGGCCGTTCGGTACAGCAGCTCACTGTTTTACCAACCGGCCTAGGAAGGAATCGGCAGCGCGCGAACATTCCGCGCGAACATTGAAAAGAAAAAAAGAAACAAAGTTCTAATCGCGAGCTCCCACGGGACGCGGCCACGCCTAGCCAGGACTATTTTTCTAAGTTGCAAAGTATAATAAATTAACTAAGATGTTGCATTATCGTTACATAGAGTATATTATAATGTATATTGATATTTTAACTAGCCGAAGTAAGTATGAGACAATGTTACGAGCGTAGTAGACGAAGGACGAAGTAATTAATTGTAGATAACAAAGTTTTGCGATCGTCAACGGTCGACTTGTACCCGTGCCGATTCGCAGTTTGCGGTCGATGCACTGTGACGCGCCGCGATCAACGCGAATGCTAATTAACAGAAAGAATCGACAAAAAAAAGAAGGAGAAAGAGAATCGATGAAACGCGCTCGGAGAAAAATTAGTGTCGGGAAGAGAAGAGAAAAACGATTCTTCGCGAGAGGCACCGAGATCAGTTCCAGTCTCGATCGATTCGTGATCCAGGACCGCGGGACAAGCCGAAAATGTTCCATAGGGGAAAAAAAGAAATCCCTAGGCGCGATCACAACGAGACTGGAACCGCACGAACGGGCGTAAACGTGTGACGATGCGTGCATGAGTGTGTGCGAACGAGAGAATACAATCGTCGGCGTGATTACACGCCGGGGAACAGAGAGAATTAAAATATGAATCGTTCTGTCAGTCACCTCACCTATATTATACAATGTAATAGTACTATGCTGCCATATGATATAAATACATGTCTACGGTAAGGAGTATATTACTAAAACATTATGAATAAATATGTTATAAGTAACCGCTTTGTCCTGGTTCCCACCAGACCGGATATTTCTTCCCCATTTTATCGCTTTGTTAATCGTGTAACAGTTTAAACAATAACAAGGTGAGAGCTATGTTTGAATTTGCCGCCCGAGTACGCTACGTTCCTAGTTCATCAAGTTTAAATTTCTATATAGTTTAAAATTTCCCTCCACAGCACGTTGCGCTCTTTTTCCCAATTTATAGTATTTGAATTGGCCGAGTTTCAAATTTCCCTCCAAAACTCGTTGCGCTCTTTCTCCCAATTTATGGTATTTGAATTGGCCGCGTTCGTTTCCGTGTTTCAAATTTCCCTCCATAGGGCTTCTCCCTGATTCAAAATTTCCCGCCTGGTGGCGCGTCTAAGGTTCCCTAGTTCCAAATTTTCCCGTTATGCGCTCTTCGGAAAATTGCGTGGCACAATGAACCAGTAGGAATCCATTCTTCAGACACATCTTCGAATGGCAATATGATTCTCTGGTGAAGTGGTCCATAACCTCAAACTTTTGTTCCGAATTGTGAAATATTTTTTTCGGGAGTTTAACAGGAGTGTAGCGTTATATTTTTCTACGTTTTGTAACCGGTGTTGAACGATTCGGCCAGTGTTCGGCCCGTTACATTGTACTTAATACCGAAACTCGTCGAGCAGACTAATCGGTGATATTTAAAGGTTATGAGTGAGTTTCATGAATATTTACACGAAAATGTATTTTTAATTGATGTGTATTTCCGTGTTTCGCATTACTTACATCGACTTTCGTCCAATAGCATCGTTTCGAGGTTGACGTTATGTTTTCTGTTTTTGGTTTCAGGCATAATTAGTACTGTGTATAGCATACACAACTTGTCTTATGTTTTATTATGAAGCGGCGTCAAAGGAGACCTGTCTTAGAACTTAATCAATCTCAAGCTGGCTCGCACGGGGATCATGCACAAAGTAATTAATTATATTGACCGTTGAACAAATAAAATAGTTATACATAACAAAATTGCAAAGAACAAAATGTTTGCCCATTTAGATAAGCGAAAACAAGCAGCTCTCGATTATCACGGGCAAAATGTACCTGGAAACCCTCTGGCCAATCTACTTTGCCACTATAACTCGGACAGCGATACAGAGGATGCTAAGAAGGATGTTTGTAAATTAGACGATCAAGTGAACAACTTCCTTAAGGTATGTACATTTCTATACAAATTCATATTCATCTTCTACGACTAAGTAATTCTAAACAATCGATTCACAGGAGATACAACTTATCGCTCCTAAACAGCCGATAGCGAATGAGTTCGATAACAATGTCTTGAACTCGAATGCGCAGTTGCCGCAGCATATCAACCAACAAGCATCGAGTGAGCTTTTGTGAAACTTCTTCCCTGATCTGGAAGTCCGCAACTGAAAATTCATTGTTCTTTTAGTGTGGAGAGAGTGCATAGATGAGTCTTCCGGTTACCCATACTACTGGCACATAGAAACCAACGAAGTAACATGGGAGATGCCAGAGGAACTGCGATATACGAAGAACAATGTTAAAGCAAATTCTGTTATGAAACCTCATTCTATGCAAGACCCTCATTGGGTTGATTTCTCGTCCGTCGCATGTAAGTATATGCTGTGCTCGATTGTCTTCTGCTTCCAAATGTATTTAACCCTTTGTACTCGGAGCTATTTTAATTCGAAAATTAAACATTTCTTTCAACTTAGAATAATTCCATTCTATATGATCTTTTTTTAATTTATGGATATGAAAGTGATATAACACCTCATACAATACCTAAATGTTTAGTAATTGATTAGATACCAATTTATTAATAATGTAAACTATATTTTGAATTATAATACTGCAATTTTTGTGGTGACTCTGAGTCACCATTCGAGTGCTAAGGGTTAAACAGACCACATTTTTATAGACCAGTCGCATGAAAACATACCGGAAGGCATGATACCGAGAGAAGTGGTGGCTCGGAATCGTAACAGGTACATTCGCAACGAAACCACCAAGAAACAGGAACCACCGGCTGACCAGGACGTGACGAATACGTCCGACACGATGGACAACGAGTCTGACGACGGGTATATATCCTTTCTTCCAAATTCTAGTTACTCTCCCATAACCGACAAACTTATTACAGAAAAATCGAAATGATAACCTCTTACGGGTCCGAAGAAAGTGACTCGGACACTGCGGACGAAGGTCAATCGAAGGACAAAGCTGCTGCAGGGTCTGCGGTTGAGTCGGTCAACGTAAACTCAACGACCAAGTCAAAAGTCGAGTCGTTCTCTTCGTCGATGCCTGTGAAACACCCTCCGATACTAAAGGGACCTTCGGACCAAGATTCTAGAGACTCCTCGGACAATCCAAAGTCGGAGGTTTTAGACACGAAGATCGTCGAGGAGAAGGATATGAAGTACTCGAAGAATCAAGTGAAAGAACCCGAAGAGTCTATAGAAAGACCTGTTAGGGAATGTAAGGCAGCGGCGAATGAGGTTAGCGGGAAAGGTAACACTGATTTCGATTTCCGCGTGTCTCTGGTGCCCGGCTACGACGAGGACTCCGAACCTGAGGAGGAGCTCGAGGTCAGACAAGAAAGGAAGGCTCTGTTCCCAATCCCTCAGACCGAGGAATCAGCGGACAGCAGCCTAAGCTTGAAGGTGCACCGGATACCAGAAAGCAACGATGGCGACGGGAATGACAGGAGGAACGTTCAGGAACTGGACAACGAGGTAGTCTCTGAGAAGACGGATAGCAGCGAGGAGTCGGTTTCGAGGTGCGAGGACGATGGACAGAAGACGAACAAGTTCTTGGACAACCTGCACGGCAGGAGCAAGTTCTTCCAAAGAAAGAAGCGGATCGCGTTCGATGGTAAGGATGCTCGTGTTAATCTATCGTCGAGGTGGATTAAGAGGAGTGGTTCTTTCAGTTCCATCCACCAAGAAGAAACCGGTGGACAAAGAGGAGACCAAACCGGAGCCTGAGGTACAACAGGAGGAAGTCGCGCCCGATAGTTCTGAAAGAACTGATGAATTGCGAAGCGAACATCAGGATGAACAGAGTACTGCGATAGCTGAAGACAAGGCTGAGGATACTGTGGACACTGTGGCGGAGTCTGGCAAGGCTGAAGAAGAGGCTGTAACGGCGGCTGAGGTGCCTGCTGACTCCAAGGAGGACGAGGGAGAGGTTGCACTACTGTCGCAGATCATTCTTGAGAAACTGAAGTTTCTGTCCGAGGGGAAACCCACCGTGTCCCCTGTTCAGATGATGTCTATCCAGCTTCAGGTGAGGAAACAACTTTTTAAAACTATACTTTGAAAGGATAACTCAATCGAGGCATTACCTTACTCCAAGAGGTTATTAAAATGTTTGTGTTTTGTTGCAGACATTGTTTGTGGCGTGGGAAGGAGGTTACTTAGAAAAGAGTTACTTGCGTAGGTGGTTGACTGACACCAGTCACGAACTGGAACGCTTGGAACAAGACGCAGCACCGCCAGGATGGCTTTGTCAGTGGGATAGGTATAGTATACGATCTAAAATTTGTGTATTATCTCGTACAAATAAACATGACTCGTTCCATACAAAACATCGTGGTATGTTATACACATCACTGCTCTGAGATCTTCGGTCACCGTAATAGAGACGTGTTCATGCATTGTATAATGCCTTGTCAATTCCGTTTGTCGAGTTCTCTCGTAGAGAAATCTATCAATTTGTTGTTCGCACTTTGATACGGTTTCAAACGTTTCATTTTTTTTTTTTTTTTTGATAAATCGAATTGCCATATCGTCAGCTCTTGAAAATGTGAATCGAATGAGTCGTACCGCTACCGAGGCTGTTAATCAACATAATTTTATCAATTTCAGAGTAATTGTTATAAAAAAGGTTCGTTCGAAAATGTTATGTAGACTTCTATAGTAATGCAAGTTTTATTCATTTAGAACAAAAAATATATATACGTTATATACGAAGAGACCGCGTTGTTTGTTATAAACGATTCGATCACTGCAGTAACGTAAATAGAAATGTGTTCGGTACGGGGTCCTTCAAGAACATGCGTGCACTGCAAAACTGTGCGCCCGAAAGCACGTAGAAGATTCAAGAGAGACCAATCCATGGAACATGACAGAAAGTGTAGAAACATTCCCGATTTGTCATTGAGTCAACCAGAAAGCTATCGAGTCAGTGAAAGTAGAAATTTGCTAAGCAAAGGGACAGGAACTGTGACGTACGGTACGAACGAAGATCGCACCAGGATTTCAAGCGTTCGAATCGAAGAATGTGTACCGGGACACCGTTCGATGGTATCTGGAGCCAGAGACTAATCGTTGAGAAAAGTATGAGATTGCCATATGTGCCTGTATGGAGTTACCGAAGAAAAATTTGAAATGCAAAGAAGCCGCTTGCCAAGAACAGACAGAAGGGAATCGGTTCCTGACAGGGCAGCGGATGTAAACTGAACGTAACGATCGTTTGGAGGTCCATGACACACGTTACACATAT
This sequence comes from Lasioglossum calceatum, assembly GCA_963966675.1. Lineage (NCBI taxonomy): Eukaryota > Metazoa > Arthropoda > Insecta > Hymenoptera > Halictidae > Lasioglossum > Lasioglossum calceatum. The sequence goes on from OZ016548.1 coordinate 3,449,529, forward strand.
TTTTCTTTTCTTTTCTTTTTTTTTAATTATGAATATCTCACGAATCCACCCAGTTCAGTTATCTGCTTATCACTTTTTACTGCCACCTGGAGCGTTTCTATTCGGAAAGCATTCGACAAGATTCTTTCTCGATGTGAAGAGTACGTGACAGTTCTCCGAGTACTTCCTGTCTTTGGAGACAGAGACAGAGAAAGAGACAAAGGGAAGGAAGAAAAATCAAGAGCAAGAACATTAAAAAAAGATTGTCCCGACTCGTACAACTCTCTAGAATTATTGATAATCGATTCGCTTAATTTCGCCATAGCGTAACGCTGACGTTGTCAACTGTGTATACTCGGTGCTCGTGTTGCGGAAGAGAGCGCCTCGCTATATAAACTGCTAAGTAACACTCTTAATCCTTTATGTAATATAAAGGGGGTCTCGCTGAGTTGAGTAAATGTCCACGCCGAGTCGCAGGTAGGAGTATTAACTGATATTTGTTTCCTAGCAAGTAAGTCGCTTTAGAAAACTCGCTGGGACGTCCCTTTCACGGACCAACGTCCCTCGAAAGTTTGTCTGTCAATGTAACACATGCAAGTAACCTTCATCCTGCGCCTCGGCTGTTCTACATTCCCCGGTGGGCTTTTTTCCAGGTCGCATAAACGATATTATTACCAGAACACTGCCACCGGAGTGACACAATGGATCTATCCGGACACTGGTATCGCCGGTGGCGCAGAGGAAATGGAAATTTGCTCGACGCCCCCGCCGATGGAGCAGGACGAGATGATTGCCACAGGTACGTCATTAATACACTGCGGATCTTCATCCAAAATAAAAATTGTCCGCATCGATTGCAAGAAATAAAAACTAAGTTCAATCTTATTTCTTCCCTTAATGATTTTAATAGAAGGGAAATCGTCTATTGACAGCATCAATTTGTCAAATTTTCCACCAATTTTGAATTTTGATCTACTCAATTTTGCTAGTCATTAAACTGCGAATTTTATGCATTTACGACAAAAAGTTTTATGCATGAAACTGGTGTTCGCAGCAGTGGAAGAAGAAGGACTAAAGTCGAAACCAAAGAAGCAACCAGAAGACAACGACACGAGCGAAGACGCAGCCTCGAGGAACCCTGACGTAGAAGCTCCGCCACCGCCACAGATCTCAAACCCAAGCCCACCTCCTCCACCAAGAATATATGGGAACGACATGAAGAAGGACAAGAGGAAACGAGACAAAGGCAGTGACACTATGGATAGTAAAAAGCAACGAATAGGGAAAGGTGAGCGTTCTACTGCTTCGTGGCTTAACTGCGAAGTTTCTATTTGATTAAAGCAGCGCTCGGAATTGTTTAATCGCGAGGAGCTCGAATCGAAGCCTCCGCCTCCTCGACCCGGCCGCGCGTCTCGCTCCCCGTCGCGGCCCTAGTGCTCAGGCGCGTACCATTTTATAGGCGCTATTCGTGGCGCAACAGGACGACACTCATGTCAATAGGTTTCCGCATTACCATTGAGGTACATACTATTGCCAATGCATTTTTTTCGTTAGTGGTATCCCCTGTAGGCCTACTCCACTATGACGCACGATAAGTTCGGACAATAGCAGTAGAAAATTAATTAGAAAAATTAATTTGTAAGATAAATTTAAAAATTAGTTTTTAATTCTATTGTTCAAATTTTAATACCATCCGGGACATCTTGATGTTCGCGCACGTTTAAACGTGCTTGGCAAATTGTTAAGATCTACGGCACGGCGGAAAGTTTGAACGTAGCTGTTCGCATTGCCGCGCCGACGCTTACATTGTAACTCATTTTAAAAATCAGTCGTTTGTCATTTGTCATTTTGCCTCTTTTATCCGAGTGGGAACGTAATGCGAACAGTCACGAATTGGTTATTGGAAGGTAAGGATCACGAGTTTTTGTAGAAAATCAGTGTTAGTAAGTGCGTTTGTTTTCGGACGTATAAATTCGGACGATAGACTTTCAAGCCGTATTAATAGTGAATCTTGTTGTACAGACAATATGCCTAAATCGTGCGACATAGTGGAGTAGGCCTAGAGGTGATACCACTAATAAAAAAAACGCATTGGCAATAGTACCTCGATGGTAATGCGGAAACCTATTGACATGAGTGTCGTCCTGTTGCGCCACGAATAGCGCCTATAAAATGGTACGCACCTGAGCACTAGGGCCACGACGGGGAGCGAGACGCGCGGCCGGGTCGAGGAGGCGGAGGCTTCGATTCGAGCTCCTCGCGATTAAACAATTCCGAGCGCTGGATTAAAGTGTTCTGATCTTCTACAGAGGGAATCGTAGAGGTGAACCACCTGGAGAACACAGCCATGTCCTCGCATTCAGCAACCTCGCTGTCACCTCAGGCTAATAGTTTGACGAACATAGCGAACGTGACCAACGTAGAACCCTTGCCACCTGGTGTGGACTTGACAGAAGCGCCGTACGAATTGCCAGCGACCGCATTGAAGAGGATCATATACAGTGCTGTGCAGCCGCAAGGTAGTGCGTTGTACGATGCTGCTGTCAGGGATCCAACGGTTCCTATCTTGAGTCACCCGGCAGCCATTGTTCAGGAGCACTACCTTCAGTATCCAGCCTATCAGCACTTGCATTCTGTAAGTTTTTGAATGAACAGGGTTCATGTACAGATCAGGCGATATCAATATTGTGTTTTTTTCGAGCAGTCAGCAGCAATAGTACTTCCCCACAAGCACGGTGTGCAGCCGACGATTCAAATTATACCGGACTACACGCCCATATATACAAATCATAAGGTGATCGAGAAGCCACCGATTAAAACAGCCAAAGAGTCTCTAGTATCTGCTCTAGACTCGTTTTACAACGACATCGCTCGCATAGAGAACAGCAGGCCTGAAAAAGCACCTCAAAGACAGGATACAGTGACAACAGAGTCGTCCCTGCCTGTGGAGGAAGCTAAGGTTGACATGGAGCAGGAGGCTCTGCATGCTGAGGCCAGCATGAAAGAGAAGAAGAAAAAGAAGGTATAATTTATAATTTATAATCAATACAGTAATCCCGCGATCTAAGCCGTAATCTTAAGCTCTACAATACAATGAGTTTTTAATTTTAACCGTCGCGGTTTCTCTTTCTTTTTAACTCGCTATCCTCTTCTATGTCCTAAAGTTACTCCATACCGTCAATTAAACAACTAAATACAATTGAAATTATATTATGTTTAGTGTGATTTTAGTCAGAGAAAAATAAATAAAAAATAATGAAGAAGTTTTGTAATTGGATTAGTAGTGGTTTACACGGGATTACTGTAATTACAAAAATGGCTGGATTAAATGCTAAACAGGAGAAACATTTAAAAAATGTATCAACGGTTGGGACGCGTAAGTTCAAGGAATACAATGTTTCAGGCGAGGGTCGGGATCAGCAAGAAACACAAAGAGGTGTCCAGCATGGTAGCCAAATGGCAGAAGGTGCAACAAAACTTCGAGAACACTTAGGGTAATCGGGGAGAATATAACGAGTTTCAACCTGGCTCAAGATCTCGTCAGTGCCCGCGGGGACTCTTTGATACAAGAACCACGAGAGACTGTTAAGATCGTTTGAGAATTGTATTTTCTAGATGTAACGTTGTAAAGTTGATAGCGCACTGTACACCGCCCGTATAGTGTTCTCGTACCTGCAGTTAATGTTGTTACAACTCCTTTCGGTTTCACTGTTTGAAATCAGACGATGAATAGGAACAATGGGAACGACTATCGCATTGTCCGCGCTCACACACACGACGCTGCTCACTGGCATTTACTTATTGTTCCCCCGGGTTTCAATCAGGATTCCGTTCAACACCGTTGTACATATCGCGCGCCTTTGGTTTTATATTTTCGAGAGAACCGCTACTTAAATGTTAGATCAACCGGATTGCGACTATATATATATATATATAAACTAAGATATTAATTTAATGAAAAACAATTATATATCGATGTTACTCGAGTGGCAAGAATGAGAGATCGTGCTTAAATGCTTCCAGAGCTAGAATATTTTTTAAACGAACCATAGGAAGGTCAGTATCATTGAGGGAATTTGTTTGTAAGATTGTACGCTTTACAGAACTGTTTTTTCTTTTTTTTTTTGTAATGATATGTAAATACAGGATCAACGAAATACATATATATTATATATACAGCATCGTGTCTTTGCAAATTAGACACGCGAACCGATCAAGTTCGGTACCAAAGTATTGTACGAGGTATTATATCAGTTTTATATCGGTAAAATTAAGAGAATCATATAAAATGGAAATATTTCAGGTCGCAAGAGAAATTTTATTTTCGTGCTATTGTGTTCAATATAATTGAGCTGTAACGCAAGTGGTTTTTGTCGGTTTATAGGTTAGGTGGTCAGTGAAATTCGTCTAAGTAAATAAACGTAACAATGACTAAAATAGGCCTTCCAGAAGCCGAAAAAACGACGAACAAACAGCCAGAAAATGAAATGAAAAAGGATCAAGAGTTAAATAATCCTTGTCTACAGGTATTGGCGATTTAATGATTTTGTAGGTTAGTTCTCTCGGTTTTCTGACCTCAAATCAAATGTTACTCTATTTATTTTGATTTGCTTTATTTGTTTCTGTTACAGGAGCACTTGATGTCTTTGAAGTGCCTTGACAATAACAGCTACGTATACAATAGGTGCGAGCCCTTCTTTGAAAATTACAGGCTATGCAAAAAGTTTTGGGTAATTATCTAATCGCCTATAATTAGTTTACAGCGTTGATTGAGAAAATAAAAAAATAATTTCAGGCTAGTGTAATGGCTGATCGAAAGTCGAAGGGAATCGAACCGTTACTTCCTTTGCCAGTGGAACGAAGCAAAGTGAAGGCAGAGTATTTGAACACTTTTGCACTGTAACCAAGTAGATCTTGTGTTATTACTGGACAGCGGATTTTATGCATTTAGGAGAAGAGTGAGTAGGTGTAATTTAAAACAGTAACAACATTGGAAGAATTATAAAATACTGTTGTACCATTTTCAAGCTATTAAACATATTAACAAAGAAAATAATTCTTATTTTGCATAAAGATCCGCTGTCTAGTCATAATCTTTTCAATCGTTGTACAGTTAATGATTAAGTTTGTTCGAAGGTAGACAGGGAGAATGAAACCGGCGATTTACATAAAATCTTTTTAATATCTTTGGCAGAAACAAATATTTGGAGAATAGTGTGTGATTACATTGACCATCTAACAAAATTCAGCTATGCGTACACTATGTTCTTCATTATACTCGTTTACCATTTATATTATATATATACAAGATTACTAAATTTTGCAAAAATTCGAAGGTTCGCTAAAGCGTTCAAAACACTTGACTTCCCGTTACAAATAACAATGCATCTTATCTACGTAGGTTACACCTGCACTGATACGCTTAATGTAAACAGAAAACGGACTAGCAAAGTGTGTCGAACGAAAAAACCAGAAAACTAGCTGAATCGAGCTTGAAATATTGTAAATGAGCGAAACTCGCGAAAAACTAATTTATTCTACAGCGACTTACGTTATCCCAGACGAGCTCGAGCCTCGAATGTTTTACTTTGATCGCAGGCTTCCAACGTGTGTCAGTATCGAAAGTTAGCATTCGCAGTTAGGCGAGTAAAATGTACTCCGCTGGTGTTCTCTCCGGTTCTGCGATTTAGCCCCAACAAAATAGGTTTAAAAGATAACTTAAAGAATAATTACTATCTACGTATTGTACATACATTATCTACTATTGTCATGAAAGACATGCTTTCCAACGCAAAAGATAATGTCGAGAGTATTGATCACTTGTGGAATTGACGCAGAGTGATCGGGACGAATCGTCTAGCAACGTTCCATCATTTCTTTAATAAAAGAAATTTTAAAATAGAAAGAGGAACGTTGCACGACAGTCCGTTCCATCGGAAACATTTTTCCCACATTGAGAAAAGCTAGCAAATGCGTAGTGTAATTTTGAGTATACAGTATATCACTCGTTCCATTCGTTTCCAAGAAAATATATGTATATATACATGTATATATATGTATAATATGTATATTATATACAGAATAGTCTTTTCGCTACAGGAGGAACGACAGAGGAATTCCCCCCTTAGTTCCCGCTCGAATTGACAATTCTTGGTTGTTTTTTAGCCTAAATTGTTATGGAATTCGTGGATTCAGCGATTGACACGCTAGGTCCTCGTTAAATGCAACACAACGTACACATGCATCCTTACACGAAAATAAATAATGTCTCTTTACACGTGCCTCATCGCGGCTACTAATGAAACCGGATGCGCTCCCCCCCTTCATCGATCCGTATTAAAGTCCATTTTAAGCTATGTCGGCGGTTATACGACTGCCGATCAATTGCGACTCGTGCAGGTCCGTCATCAGTGGACAGAATGTAATCAGATTCCATTTGCGAAATGAACCCTGGCTACATTATATCTGATGAGTAGACTGCGGATCTTTATGCATTTATGAAGAAATTAGTTGGGTGAAATGTTGTAATGTTGCTTTTTACGTAACAAAGTCATTAAGAGATGAAATCAATTTTTATTTTAGTTCTGCTTCCCACAGTCAATGCAGAACTTTTTTATTTTGCATAAAGATCGGCAGTCTACTGATGAGGTAGCGAGGTCTTCTAAGATCCAGCAAAAAGGGATCTGCCCCCTCAGAGAATGGCCAGCATCAGGGGTGGACATTTTTGTCTGAATTAAGACAAAACCGTCGCCACCATAGCGCCCAGTGTCCCTCACTAGCATCCGTCGTTATCTCGTCCATCGCGACGAAGGCGCGCACTGCATGAAAGGAGGTTGATAGGGGAAGGTCCTGGCCTATATAAGGGGAGCGGGGGCCCAGATGTGTGAGTCCACCACGCAGCTATGCCGTGGGATGCCCGATAGGCTTCAGTTGGTATACACCTTCGAGGGAGCCCAATAAACCATAAAGCGGTTTTCCCTCACGTAGATAAAGAGGATCCAACAAAAAGTGTCATGGATTAGGACAGGTAGTCCTACGCTCTTCGAAGCGGCCCGCCTCTAGATTAATCTCCATTTTTAGTCATCGATAATTCAGTTCCTTTTTCTTCTGAATATTATATTGAATCGCTGAACACATCGCGTAGAGTTGGAAGAGCCAGAGTACTCTTCGCAGCACCAGTAAGACCTCGCTGTATTACCTCCACGAACTAACACTGCACAGTTGACAGGCGACAGAATACGCACAACCACACCGACTCAGCCTAGTCGATTAGCTACACAGACAATACATGTTAAAAACGAAGAACAAAAGAAAAACCTCCCTCCATACACTTAGTCAGAGTTTTACGAAACTGAACACAAAAAGACAATCCAGAAGTCGATAGAGTGCTACACACCTCTCTCTCTCTCTCTCTCTCTCTCTCTTGCGCGCGCGTCTCCTTTCTTCATTATCTATATCGATTGCTCTAAAATGCACTAAACCGTGAATACCGGGAAACAGTATGCGTGTATCGACCGGTACCGAAAGAAGCGTGATTTTCCGCGGCTATGTATATCACAGCAACACGAGGATTCGAACGATTTTGTTTTTTTGCCTCTGCGAAGAAATAAATATAAGATCACGTAAACAGGTACTTCTTTCATGGATATGTGATCAGCAATGATTGGATGCATGAATGATTTTCTTTTCTAACACCGTTCAAAATCTCTCGGGTTCTTTTTGGAGACAAATTCTCCGAGCTGCGAACGGTTTCTCTCCGCTACGCAGGTTTGCTTCTTGCCGTTGTCCGCTCTGTACTCACTGATTCGTAGGTGGCTCCGACTCGCTTATCTTTTTTCTTCTTCGTTTTTAACATGTATCGTCGGCAAGTAGTCAATCGACACGATCCTTGATGCGGAACGTGTGGATACGGAAGTGACGGCACATCTGACGCACCTGGAACAAGCGACGGTGATTAGTAGACTGCGGATTTTATGCATTTATGACAAAAATTAGTGGATGTAAGTCAAAACAATAAAAAGATTAAAAGAGTTTAACAATGTCGATATACTATTTATTTTAAAAAATAAATTTTTACTTAGCTTCTACAGATTGCAATTGATGTATAAAAATTTTATTTTGCATACAGACCCGCTGTTTAGTGATTAGATAACATGTTAACCGTTTCCTTATTACAACGAAACACTTACCACACAGGTGCCGTAATGAATATGCGACAACAGCGCAATTACAGCGACGATGTAGGTGAATATCAAATCAGTGCTAGGCAAGACGAAGGTTACGGCCACGGCTACCCCCATGGGCACCAGAATCCACGAGAATATTTCACATTTCACGTTGCTCATTTGCGACACGATCAAGCGGCACTGAAAATACAGCACGACATCAGCCTCCGTTCAATTATTTTTTATAAAGTGTTCTGGTTATCTTACACATATATTGGAGAAGATGGTTCCAACAGTCAGAAAGACGATCCTGGGGTCTTTCTCCACGATGTTGCTGGGCGAGTGCATTACCCACACTGTCGAGATTGTGAAGAGCATGCTTAAAGGTATCAAAGGTGTTATAGCGTCTAAGAATGTTCTCATTTTGCCAGTCTTGTCCCTGTACGATCTGGAAACAGAAAGATGATTTTAGTACAAAACTGGTTGGATCAATGCACTCGCTTGTGCAATATACTATAAATACACTCACTTATATATGTTCCAAAGCACCACGGGTAAGCTAGTGGCGATCGCGGTGACGTATAGCAAAATCTCAAACATCACGCCAACAGATATCTCGCCGGGCAGCATGAATTTCCAAGTTTCGTGTCCCCATATACTCGATATAATGAACACCGTGGTAGTACCCTGGAAATTGAAGAAATTTCTTAGCAAACAGCACTGAAACAACAACGATGTTGTTGAATACTTACCACCATGGACAAATCGTATCCCCATGGAAGGAACAGCACACCCGTGTTGTACTTCTCCCAATGAGTCAAGTAAAAGTTCACGAATACGCTCCACAGTATAAAATACATTCTGATTGGGGACACACTGTGATCTGTACGACCAAACACCGAGAACATGCAAACAGTGATCCACATTGTTGTCCAACTATCCAGTCCGTGATCGAATAACTCTCCCAGGGGACCGGATGTCTGCGTTCTCCTTGCCTGTTTCCCATCTATACCATCTGTAAGGAAACCGAATATCAGATAATGAATATTAGAATCATGTATATGTATATTTAATAGAGCGTGTTCAAGTAGAGTGGTTTTCGGTCTTTTCACTCACCGAGGGTGTACGCCATGAAGACATTGAATGCACCCAACGCGAACACCCATCTTGGTATAGGCGGGTACTGTGGTTTATCATCGCTGGACGCATACACATAATAATCGTAACTTGCGAACATAATGAAATTGAAGACGGTGAAGAGGAATCCGGAGAAAGTTAACATGTTCGGGGCAACCCATTTTGGACAATACTGAAATAACGAACAATTAAGTAAGTATTGTATTATACTGGTTACAGTCTAGGTTCTTCTACGAACGTACCTGCACCACTTTGTTCCAAAATGGATGCATAATGTACACGCTGAGGGGGCTGGTATCCACAGAGCAGTACTGGAAAGAAACATCAACAAATTATAGAATTTCAATTGTGCTTCCCCGCAACCCCATTGTTTGACTTGCATAATCAGTGAACATTGAGTAACGGAAGAGCATCGAAATGCAAACTGTTCGCATAATGCTGCCCTCTTGTGATATGTTTATCACGGGAAAGTAAACAGAGCCATATTGATGCTAATCCATTGAAGTGGATGACTGATACAGTTCCAAGAAAATGTTCTGATGCATTAGCGATCAGTAGATTTTATGCATTCATAACAGAAACGAGTTCAGTGTAATCCTGGGACAGTGAAAAGAGAGGGCGCAGTAGGAAGTGATAGAAGGTAGTCAGGGTAACAAACAATACCATAGTTAGTTACAGTTTACCCCATTAATAGTGGAGACTAGATTGCAGATCTTTATGCAATTAACAAGTTTTGTAGACGAATTTCAAGAAAGCAGAGTAAAATATGATCTTGTTTTCTTTGATTTTATATTCTAGCATTTTCCGAAAATGTTCAGGAGCCATAAATGCATAAAAATCTAGTGATGACGAAAAGGGTCCAACCCTGGGGAAGCTAAAAGAGGGGGCTGCAGTGATGACTAATGAAGGTAGTCAGGATAACAAACAAGTACTGACTAATCGCACAGAATGTAAGTATAGTCAGCATGGGAGGGGCCAGGTACCTTGTAGCTCTCGAAGCCGGCGAGATGTTGATCGGTGAGGTATTGTACCTCGAGGCCCAGCTTCCGGTACATGTTGGGGCCGGCGTGGGTGTCTCTGAGCGCAGCGTTAGGGGGGTTTGATTTGGTTCGGTTTCTCGGGCCTTGGCGTGATCTTTCAGCTCATCGGCCCTTCGCTGGTTGTAAAGCGTTGGAGTCGGGTTTGTTCACATTCAAGGCACTGAATGGTCGCGGTTCGAGCACGTGCTCCTAAGTCGAGTGGTTTGGCGTTCAGCGTCGATTCATGGTGGCAGCGAGCTGCGTGGACGACGATTACTGCAACACGACTGTGACTGTATCAGCAAAGCAAGTCTGAGACAGCCTGAAGGCCGATTCTCACGTGCTAACATCGAACGAATTACGAATGGGAGAAAACGCGGCGCGAGCGTCGACCGATCGATTCCCAAGCAAGCTAGCCCCTGCTGTATAGTATAGTGCAGTGATGCCAGAATCGTGGACGCGAGGACGCTACCCCTCCATCGGCTCGGCCGGCGGGACCCCCCACTCTGACGCACCGTCCTCGCTCCACGTTGCTTCTGCTGCGCACGCGCTACACACGGACGTATCTCTACTCTGCCCGTGTGAGTGCCTGTTCGATTGCACGCGCGCTACACAAACCAGCGTACCTCTACTCTGTCCGTGTGAACTACCTGCTCCACTGATCAACCCCGACGCTTTCCTTCGATTTTCACGTTGCCGAAGTTTTGGAAGAATGAGTCGGAAAGTCGGAATCTGGAGACAGCGCGCATTTGAATCCCGGCACGGCGCGGCGCGGCGCAATGCACATTTTGCTATAACTTTTGATCTAAAAAAGATATCGAAGCGAATTTTTTTTTAAAAAACCGGGGTTAATGGTCCATGCTAAAATATGTTTTGTATTTTTTAAATAATATTTTTCGTTGATTTTTAAGGTTAAGATAGTCTAGAGGACCCCCAACACAAATTGATTTTTAGTCAAACCATGCTGAATAAACAATTATGAAAAAATTCATGAATATTCTACCTAATAGCACACATTACTGAGATTTTTCTCAGATTTTTCGGATTATGCGAACATGTTTAAAAAAATTGAAAATCTCCAAACATTCTAAGAAAATGCATATTTCGTATTGAAGTTTACGAGATACCAGTTTTATAAAAATTCAGTAGTCAGATATTATTGAAACAATTGTCCTTAATTTTTTTCTGAATTTTTTATAAATTGTATCGGCGTTAAAAAAATCAAAATCAATTTTTTCGATACTTCTTTACTTTTTTGTATATGTATTATATAATATTGAATACTTTTATAATCAGAAAGATAATGTACAGACTTGATAATGCAATATAAAATATTTTATTTACGTTATATATTTCAATATACATATGTGCATCACTCCTAACTTGGTAATCATATAATTATTGTAACGACATTTTACATATATCAGGTCGTTAAGTATGAAACTTGGCAAATATAACACAAATTTAAAATTCAAACACATTTGTCAAATTTCATACCTAACGAACCGATAATATAATTTGAAGTATTTATAAAAGGTGTTTGCAATAGCATTTCCGGTTACGAAAATCGATTTTAAAGGGTTCCTGCCTTTCTGTAACATAAAAAAAAACAAAAAATTGTTAGCCATGATTGCAAAGGATAGAATAAAACATTAATGTAACTATAAACTTATCTTTTCTTTGAAGTCATTCTTGAATCTGCTAATATGATTTTACGTTGTCCTATTTCATTACCGCTGACACCCACGCGGTTTTATATGGTCCTCTACATTGCTATATTCAAAGAAAAAGTAGACATAATTAAAATCGTAATTCTAATTGCAATTTTGTAGGACTCAATATAAATAGTAACGTATACTTATCTCTTTTTATCGATGAATATGGTCACTAACTAAAATAAATTCCTAATAATATAAAAAAATGTTGACAACCCATTAAAAAGTATTAAAAACGCGACAAAGAAACTGGAGATAGCATTTTGGCTGTTTGTTATGAACTAAGCTAACCAACGATGAACGAAGAAAATACGACCTCACTAATTCGTAAACGCGTGCAATGTTAATTGTTTATAAATTTGCTAGCGCGATGAACTTGCATATAAATGCTTTCCCGACATAAGGGATAAATGTCTGTCATCGACACACATGGTGCGACTAGACTCCTGTCTAGCTTTCAAGGATGTGGGCACCAAGGGGAAAGGAAGAACTTGATTCGGGTATCTTTGGGTACAGATGACTGTCCACATATCGTCAAAAGACAGATTCGACCATTGGTCTCTCTGCGACCGGGAAGTGCCGTAGTACAAAAAGTCCCACTCTTTTTGTAGATCTACGGCACTCCAATTCCCTAATTTACTAGCGACAGCTACGAGATTTTGAAGAGTTAAATCTCTGTCGCTGTTGAATAGGGAATCGGGCGGTTTGAAAACCGTCAATTGCCTTAGGAAAACATCGTCATGAGGAAGACGATTTCTCAGGTCATTGCTTAAGGTCACATAAAACCTCAAGCAATTTTCCCGGAAGGAGGACCCCTCAACTTCCGACATTCCATCATTAACTGCCTCTTCCAAAAAATCGTGGCATCCGGAACCAAGCTCCACTTGATCTAGTGGAACTTGATTTGATTTCGACGAGAAATCCACCTTCCTCATACTAACAATAAGCTGAACCAATCTAAAAGGGATGGTTTTAAAAACTTCCGCAAAAAAAATCGAAGCAACCCTGCTGAAGAGGGATGCAACTCCTGCAACAACGTTTTCCTACTTTGGGTAGAAGGCGTTAAATCTGTTTAGAGTATCAAGGACATATTCCAAAAAGAGGAAATATCCTTTGATATCATGTCTGCTCAGAAAGGAAGAGAATTTCCTAGCAGCAGCCGAGATTTCCGAAAAGGTCTGCTCGTTGAAAAATCGGACTAAATCGTCCCAAAGATGTAAAAATCGTTTAACACACTGATGCCTAGCAAGCCAGCGTGTATCCGATAATTTTACAATTTTCAAAGGAGGGTTCTCATAACTCTCCTGAAATTGGCGAAAAATGGCAGCCCGTTTAGGAGATGCTATTGCAAACACCTTTTATAAATACTTTAAATTATCAGGTCGTTAAGTATGAAACTTGACAAATAAAACACAAATTTCAAACACATTTGTGTGAAAGCTAGACAGGAGTCTAGTCGCACCATGTGTGTCGATGACAGACATTTATCCCTTATGTCGGGAAAGCATTTATATGCAAGTTCATCGCGCTAGCAAATTTATAAACAATTAACATTGCACGCGTTTACGAATTAGTGAGGTCGTATTTTCTTCGTTCATCGTTGGTTAGCTTAGTTCATAACAAACAGCCAAAATGCTATCTCCAGTTTCTTTGTCGCGTTTTTAATACTTTTTAATGGGTTGTCAACATTTTTTTATATTATTAGGAATTTATTTTAGTTAGTGACCATATTCATCGATAAAAAGAGATAAGTATACGTTACTATTTATATTGAGTCCTACAAAATTGCAATTAGAATTACGATTTTAATTATGTCTACTTTTTCTTTGAATATAGCAATGTAGAGGACCATATAAAACCGCGTGGGTGTCAGCGGTAATGAAATAGGACAACGTAAAATCATATTAGCAGATTCAAGAATGACTTCAAAGAAAAGATAAGTTTATAGTTACATTAATGTTTTATTCTATCCTTTGCAATCATGGCTAACAATTTTTTGTTTTTTTTTATGTTACAGAAAGGCAGGAACCCTTTAAAATCGATTTTCGTAACCGGAAATGCTATTGCAAACACCTTTTATAAATACTTCAAATTATATTATCGGTTCGTTAGGTATGAAATTTGACAAATGTGTTTGAATTTTAAATTTGTGTTATATTTGCCAAGTTTCATACTTAACGACCTGATATATGTAAAATGTCGTTACAATAATTATATGATTACCAAGTTAGGAGTGATGCACATATGTATATTGAAATATATAACGTAAATAAAATATTTTATATTGCATTATCAAGTCTGTACATTATCTTTCTGATTATAAAAGTATTCAATATTATATAATACATATACAAAAAAGTAAAGAAGTATCGAAAAAATTGATTTTGATTTTTTTAACGCCGATACAATTTATAAAAAATTCAGAAAAAAATTAAGGACAATTGTTTCAATAATATCTGACTACTGAATTTTTATAAAACTGGTATCTCGTAAACTTCAATACGAAATATGCATTTTCTTAGAATGTTTGGATATTTTCAATTTTTTTAAACATGTTCGCATAATCCGAAAAATCTGAGAAAAATCTCAGTAATGTGTGCTATTAGGTAGAATATTCATGAATTTTTTCATAATTGTTTATTCAGCATGGTTTGACTAAAAATCAATTTGTGTTGGGGGTCCTCTAGACTATCTTAACCTTAAAAATCAACGAAAAATATTATTTAAAAAATACAAAACATATTTTAGCATGGACCATTAAACCCGGTTTTTTAAAAAAAAATTCGCTTCGATATCTTTTTTAGATCAAAAGTTATAGCAAAATGTGCATCGCGCCGCGCCGCGCCGCGCCGTGCCGGGATTCAAATGCGCGCTGTCTCCAGATTCCGACTTTCCGACTCATTCTTCCAAAACTTCGGCAACGTGAAAATCGAAGGAAAGCGTCGGGGTTGATCAGTGGAGCAGGTAGTTCACACGGACAGAGTAGAGGTACGCTGGTTTGTGTAGCGCGCGTGCAATCGAACAGGCACTCACACGGGCAGAGTAGAGATACGTTCGTGTGTAGCGCGTGCGCAGCAGAAGCAACGTGGAGCGAGGACGGTGCGTCAGAGTGGGGGGTCCCGCCGGCCGAGCCGATGGAGGGGTAGCGTCCTCGCGTCCACGATTCTGGCATCACTGGTATAGTGTGAATCCAAAGGGAAGAGAGAGAGGCACGAGACACGGACCACGGACCCTGCCTGCCCCAGCCTGCCCTGCCTGCATGGAACTACGCAGCAGTGTTACCAGATTGAGCTCGAAACGGAGCTCCCGTACTCCCCTACTTTCCCCTTCCACTACCCTATTCCAGCAATGCGAACTGCGAACACTCCAACGTCCCCCACTAAGGCCGTAGACTGGTCGCGCAACTACTCTGGTCATCAGAGAGAGGGTACCTGTATTCCCCTCGATTTTCTCGATCTGGCTACACCAGGCTACACTGCTACGCAGTGATAGCGCGTCGCTCTTGAATTGGCTCGATCCTCTGCCGCGTTTGAAGCTGCAGATACGCTGGCATTGTCACTGTCACTTGCGATATTTATTGCGTGACCGATTCTCGTCGCGTGCATACACTCCCGTCAATAAATAGCCGGACACTTATTCGATTTTCGGTGCAAAGGACCTACAGTTATTTACTAATTCTTTCGAATTTAGACAATAATGTAAATCAAATCTGACCGAAGGACTATAAGGACTAAATTCTTTCGAATTTAGACTATAGGGACTATCCTATATTTTCTAATTTTTTAAATTGAAGTGGGGTAATAGTATCCCAATTTGGCTTCCAGAGCTGTCCATAATCATCCTACAATTCCTCAATTTCTTTTTACATTCTAATGAATGAGAGGAATACGGCATTTTCGGATCTACATAATCGAAATATTGCCTAAAGCGGTCACACGTACGTATTATGTAGCGTGTGACGTCAAAGCGTAAACATTGGGAATTGGGACTACGGGAGCGTTAGAGGTGGGGATAGATGGACTTCTCTCGCCCCTATATGTCGTCATAGAATTAATTAGATTGATGACCACCGTTGCATATAGATTCTTCCTGCTTTTCTGTGGCCGACGGCCGACACCTGGAATTTATAATCTAGTAATCTAGTGGACAGTGTCCACTCCTCCACTTACAAGTGATACGGACAGCTATTGTAACGACTGTGCTAGATGCGCTGCCAACGATTTGACTTAATGCCCATTGCTATATATTTAGGTGGGATAGCGGACGGTAATCGATGGTACACGAGCGGCGTTTATGTAACGCGGCTGTAAGATCACTATATAAAAAGGTCATCATCATTTATAATTGCTGGAAATACTTGCGAGCCTCATAGCGAGGCTGTTCCTCATGGAAAGGATGTCGAATGTAGAGGGGATTTATTTACATGAATCGCGACTTTTCATTTCGCTGATGTAAGCTAAGATTATATGCAATAGATTTTTATTATCGTGTGCAGGCGGTGACGAAAAATGTACTGCATGGCATACACTGATCATAGAGTGGAGAAACGCGTTGACAAATGAGATCAGAATTTTTCATCGAATTCTAACATTTTCAATTTACGATCATTGAGATTGCAAAGATGCATCCGTGAGGAATTATTCAATCCATTTCTCTGGATATATATTATAAAGAAAATGGCTAAAAATTCGAATAGCAATCTCGTATTTATAAAGTAATGTAAAATAGTCAGTTTTAGTGCTCCATAAATTTTTTTCTGGGTATCGTGGAATATCCAAGCTGAATAATGTTGAATAACAATTTCTCATGACTTTCATTAGCTCCCCTTTGGTCTTCAATGAAATGTATCTCTGTTTCTTACAGCCTTAGAGATATTATCACATTTTATTCCTATTGTAGCTTTCGCTGAATTCGCACTCAGTCGAAATGCCATTGATTATTAGAACCAAACATTACAAAAGGGTGAAGGGTTGTAGAAACAGATAAAGACCTTTATTCGATCACATTAATTTAATATCCCATTATTAGAAATAGCACCGTGAGCCACAGAGCGTAGGTACACAGGAACTGGCTAAATTAATACTGGTAGCAGCTGAAAGTAGACAACTGAAATAAATAAACGAATTGAATGTACAAAGGGGTCAAGATCAAGAAGAATAACTTACATAACTTATTTCAACATTTGGTGGCGAAGGATCAGGAACGGTATGGCGTATCCACTGCCAAAGAACAGGATGAACGTCGCTGTGAGTTTGTATCTGTTCGTAATGCTGAAGGGAAGATTCTGTAAAAATCAATTTCCACGATTCTAACCTCTTCGACTAAAATAACATGTTTTACTTCACGATAGAATTAACGAAATTAACGATAGAGCGTCTTTCAATCAGAATTAAGAAGACACGCTCGTGTTCGTTTTATGCGCATTTCGATGTTGCGACTTGCGACTTTGAAGCTTGGAATTCGATCATAAATATGGCATCATTGTTGTATAACAATTACGCAATTACGGATTATTATTTTATACTCACAGCACCGGGGAAACCTTCCGGCCCGTGGTCGCTTCTTCTCACGGCACTGGTCACGAAGGTCCTCACGTGTCGCGAAAACATTTTGCTGTAATTACTTTGGTCCACCCCACGTTCTTCACTAAAATGATTCTATGCAGTGAAGGGTCTATTGTAAATGGCGATGGTTATCGTCTGCTACGCGCACGCCTCGAATTCAACAAATTCGATCGTCATTTCAGTCGGTAACTTTTTCGAAAGAGGCTAGGAAAACTACTAATCCTCTTTAGTCGAAGCTAAACAGACGAGATATACACCTAGACCTATATTAATGGTAATAGACATGCTAATTGTTACTCAATTTATTCATATTTCACATGTTTGTAACGGGAGAGCCTCGATCACAGTTTGAGGTTATAGTCTACCTTACCAACTGGTACTGTCTACGGTTCTGAATTACCGACTTTGTCGAAATGGAAGGTCAACTAGGGAACTATATAAGGTTGAATATGGAAGGTGTGTGTCTGAGCGTGTGGTAGGATTTTTATTTTTCTCGATAGACACTCCGTGAGGTCGTCACCTTGACTTTTAAAAATGGAAAGTATGTTATTGACCTCCATATGTCCCAAATCTAATAGTTGTAACTAATATTCTTTATTTTTCACCAAATACATTCGTGGCTTCGTGGTCAAATAAGAAGAAGAGGGTGGCGCCATCCGATTGGTTCTTGAGATATTATAATTTTTCTATTTTCGTCACCAGTAGATGGCGGCACCGTTCAGTATTTGTGAAATTCATTCAAAAGCAGAGTAATCTATATGTTAATACTAAATTACCTCGAATTTTAAATAATAAAGAGAAATGATAATAAAATGAAACCGAGATTTACTTTAGAATTACAGGTATCTTCCTTGGCACCTTGATGGGAAACACTGTCAACTTATTAAAAGAACCACAGCATGTTCTATTAAAGTTTTTATTCGTTAAATAAACGTCCAATTAATCAAGCAAATATTCCTTAAACACACGTTTCTAAATCTATTATCCTCTCATTTATACCTAGTCGATTTTCCGGCGATGTATCCTCGATTGTCTCCAAGTAGATTTGATATAATCAAGAACAATTGTTTCCTTAAAAATTGCACAACGGCTCGTTGTTGGAGGACGAGCGGATACAAAACATACATGAGTACCACAAGCGAAACAATCCTTATATACATGCGTTAGTCTCGTTCATGGGATTTTAGGCTGTAATGTTAAAACATGCATTCGAGACGTACACTGACACTGATACAATCTCCTCGAAATTTCTCTTGATCTCTATCTAAAACAATACTCCCATCCACGGTGTACCACGACGATGTAAATTCTATTTTTCCTGTGGTCCCATCGTGAATGATGATGACGATGATTTTCCCCTGGAGTTCTAGCTCAACGATTCACAGTAAGAAAATTGTTACGCCTTCTGTTTCCTCCCAGCATTTACCTTGAATGATAAATTTACAATAAAAATGAGATAAAACTTTCAATATGTTTTAACTTACCAAACGCTGCATTTGTGTTTCGGATTCATTGGAGAGTCCGGAGGACAGTCGTAGGCCCTGGCAAAGTCTTCGCTGTTAGAGAGGGGTCCCAAGACTCGTATAGGGCCTGGAGAGTGAACACTGCTTCTGATTTTTGTTAGTGCATCCTCTGGCCTCATAGAACCGCACCAAATTTGCGCGTAATTTAGAAAGAACAGTTGGTCGTGCGTCAGATTAATGCCAGGAAGCAAAGGCTCCTCTCCGTGTATCGATACCCATTTCCTGTATGCCTTTGAATGAATGATTACCGTGTAAAAGAAGATTATGAAGCTTCCGATTTGGTACAATACAATTATTGTTAATTGTCCTGTGCAATTACCCTGAAGGATTGCTTGAGGCCCCCGTTGTCTGCAATGTTCTCCCCCTGTGTCATCCTCCCGTTGATGTTCAAACCGATGTCTTGTAATTTGTAGTTGGAGTACTGTCTGACAATGCACTCAGCCCTCTTTCGAAAAGCTCCGACAGTAGAGTTATTCCACCATTGCATTATGTTCCCATCCTTGTCGAACTGACGACCCTTGTCGTCGAAACCATGAGTGATCTCGTGACCTATCACCACTCCGATGCCTCCGTAGTTCAGCGACTTTGGGAAGTGCTGGGAGTAGAAGAGGGGTTGCAGAATCCCCGCTGGGAAGACTATAGCGAAGACAGTCGAGCAATTACGAAAGAGACTAGAAGTTACGAGTTGATAAGAATGTTGTTGGGTATCGACGACACTCACCGATGTCGTTTTTATTAGGGTTGTAGAAGGCGTTAACAATAGCAGGGTCGGTGGACCACTTGTTCTTGTCAACGGGCTTCCTCAATTCTCTGAGATTGTGATAAGCTGCGTACTTCAACACCGCCAGGACATTCTCCAGGAAATGGTTCTCTGAGATATTCAACTGGGGGGTCAAGAGCATTATTTTAATATATAATTTTTTATTTAATTAATATATTAGTATAACTTTTAATCACTCGCATACAGTACTTACAATCTCGAAACATTAAATCCAGTGTTTCGAGCGTAAACAAAGGTGCCGTCTATGCTAGCAAATATCTATTGCGCATTGAAGTAGCTATTTCGTTGAATGAAAATTTATTTATGTTGGAGTCGTATAAGATTTTATGTAAACAGTTATGTAGAAAATGGTGTGCGAGTAACTGAGGGTTAAACAATGTCCCAGCAACGTCGGAGCTACTCACCATTAAGTACTCCTTGGAGAGTTCGACGGGATCCTTCAGGAACTCGGGGTACCCAATCCTCTCAATCATGGAGTCAGCTTTGCTCTTAGCAACCGCTCTAGTCTCATCGTCCATCCAGTGATTCTCTGCCAGCAGTTCATTGAACGCTTCTCGTATAGTGTGGATCATCTCCAGAGCGGTCTCCTGAATATAAAATCATGCTTTACGGTTTGCGAACGCTTGACGAAAAGGGTTAATAATCACCTTGCTCTCGTGATTGAAGTTGTCACGAATGAACAGAGCGCCCACAGCCATTCCCAGCTTCTTATTGGTCCATTCGACGCACTGGGCCCATCTGTTGCTTTCGCTCAGTATCCCCAAGAGGATCCTCCTGAATTCTACGCTCTTTTGCTGGTAGTCGTCTATCATGTGTGGGATTATCGACATGACCAGTCGCCAGAGGATATAATTGTGCAGTGTCTTGCGGTCTGTCTTCTCTATGATACGACCCATGTGCGCGAAATACTTCATCCCGTACGCTACGATATGCTCCTGCTCTGTTATGGAAGCGTTGATCAATTCCTGCAGGTAGATTTTCCAATTCAATTGTGGTATTTCAAGCTGGAGCTCTCGTAAAGTCACTTTTCGGTAAATCGCGGACGTGTCGTGTCTATCTGCCTCCGGTAAGGACACCTGGAACGTAAAGAACAGCCTAGTAACCAGAATGCTGGAAGTCTGTTCAGATTTGGGCAGCAGATTCTCCAGCAGGATATCATACATCTATTTCCAAATAAGTATACGGGTGATCTTCGCATTATTTTCAACTGTACACAATTTTTAAAGCAGCTCGGTCCACACCGTAATTGCTAACAATAGAATGCTCCGCCACCCAAGGATACCAATCTTTTGCCAGCAGATGCTCACATTGGCCAACTGTTGCTCCAGGGAAATGACTTCCTCAAACTCTTGGGGTGCGGTTTCCGGGTTCGCTCCGAGCAACACAGCGACACTGGTCATGTAACGATGGTAGGCTCTGAGCGCAGCCTCGCTGCTCTTGTTCAGGTAGTAGTCCCTGCTTGGAAGTGCCAGCTGCATCTGGTCCAGCTGCGAAGAACATCAAACAATTAAAAGGACATGCCCTCAGCGAGGTGACCCATGGAGAAACTGATTCGATGTCTATCGAAGAAGCCAGTTTAGTTTACTACCCATCGCGACTCTCATACAGTGCAGACGTCGACCAAGGGGCCTTACTTTGCCGGCGCACCTGGAGGATGTTGGCAGAGGAATTCTTGTCATCTGGTCCAACCCATTGTTCCAGCAGCACACCTTCGTTATATTCGCGACGTAGTCGACCTAGGAGCACCTCGATCGGATAGTTCGGTGGCTTCCAGCTTGTACCAACCACCGCTGGCCATCCTCCAAGTAGTTTCAAGGTCCTCCTCAAAGGAGCATCGCCAATCTCCCTGATCCGAGCTGTTCGAAGCATTTTAAACACTCAAGATGAATGTTCATCGCTAGACAACGGATGTTACGCATTTATGACAAAAATGAGAAGACGTAATTTGAAACAGCAACAGTAGAATTTCAAAATACTTGTACGTCACTACAGTTTGGCGCAATTCATAAAGATCCGCTGTCTATTCGTCACACTTACTGTTAGGCGCGTTAATGAGCAATTCATTTATGCCCATAATTATGAAAGTGAAACACGCCGATTTTAATAAAATTTTTGGATGATGTAGAACTCAAAAAAATATTTGACACGTGTATCTTAGTAGTTCTCGAAGTTAGGGTGAAAAATCCATTTGATTAAATATCTCCGAAACTATTAGGCTTAGGCGGAGATTTCAAAATCCAATTTGTGCGTCTTTGAATGACGAATCCTTCAGTGTAAACCGATTTTTAAAAAACAATTTGTTTAAAAGATATGTTAACTAAAAACATTTTTAGTTCCAAACAAGTTTGGTTTAGACCAAGAATATCACTTATTGTTAGACCACTTTTATGATTATGGGCAGATTCATCAAGTGAAGATCTTGATGAAGACAGTAACGAATTGCTTATCTGTTTAGGGTAATTTGATAGGAAGGGGGTGAAGGTAGAGGACACGTTCAAGAAAAATTTTCGTTGTACCCACGGATGTCCATGCATGATTTGTAGAACCTCTTCGCCTTCAGGGTCGCGTCGTTGTCCTTGTTGTTCGGTGGTTCTTCCAGCAGATGTTTCAGACTCACTTGCAGCTGGTGGGCTAGCACTTCGAAGGTACTGATCGAGCTTTTGTCTTCAGGTATCACGTGCAGTTGGTTCCATGCACCGCACGCGTACTGGAAGAAGTTCTCGCATGGTGCAGCGGTACGGTCCATCGCTGATAAAAGGCTCGCAGCTGAAACCCCGGTTGTTCGTGTATTAGTTGATTTTATTTTTCAATAAAAATGATTTAACCACTTGCCGCATTTTAACGAGTCAGATGAAGATTTGAACAAAGTCTAACAAGTACGAATGTTACACCTTTCTTTTCAGATGAAATCTTTGATTCGTTTGTAATCAATAGACTACGGATTTTATGCATTTATGATAAAAATGGGTACATACAATTTAAAACAGTGGAGGTATTAAAAAGATTTAAGGTCCCCAGTGTATTAGTTCCACCTTAATAAAAAAGAATAAAATTGTTATTTGACCCCTGTGTCTTGCAATCAATACAAACATTTTTTATTTTGCATAAAGATCCGCAGTCTAGTAATCAGTATGTATTTAAGACATTGTTCGGGATAAAGACGTTTTAATCATTGTAACTATAAAGAAAATGTTACGACAAGGGGTTAACGAAATTTCAGAGAACAGTCGGACAAGTGTAGAATATTTTATGCTAATATCGCAGCAATGTATAAACAACATTAGAAAACGTAATGTCAGCAATTCTCGAGAGTGTAAAATGTGAAACCGTCCAGTTCAGAATAAAGAGCATTAATTAAGCTCGGATTCTACGTGAAAAAGGCGGAAGAGAACGGTGTGCTCGACCTGAATTTTAAAATTGTAGAGAAAATAAGGCGTCGCGTATGCAAAAGGCAGCTTTCACGTTTTCGCACATTCAAGCAGCAGAACAAGAACACGTTCTGCTAATAATCGTCGCAATACCGAAAACGCACGGTCCTCGACATAATTTTGGAAAAATTAATAAATCAACTCCATCGAGTTTTTCTACCGGAATGAAAAACTAACAGCAACTTAAATTGCAACTGAAAATATTCGCGCGAAAGAATGCGGAAACTCGAAAGGCACTAGGAATTTGCCGATTTACATTCTGGAACGCGGACACTGTTATTCAACGTGTTCGTACAAAAAAGTTGATCGCAGAGGAAAATAAAAATGATTTAATCGGAGAATATTACGAGTGACTCTTTCCACATTTTGTTTAACTGATATTATTAGACTACGGATCTTCATGCATTTATGGGTTCTGTAAATTTTCAGAAAATCCTAGAATATAAAATTCCAGTGAATTTAAATAAATATAAAATTTTACAAGAAGAAAATAAGAGTTTACCAGAGTTGAGGAAAATAGTATTTTAAATAGTAAATAGTAAATAATCCTATTTATTTTAAAGTATGTGTACAACTTTGAAAATAAAATGTTATTTGATGCAGTCATTTTTGAAAGTACAATAATTTTTTTGCGGCAGTAATTTTTTTGAAAATAGTATTCTATTTGAAGAATATTGAAGATATTTCTATTTTGTCTTTATTTTCAATTTCAATTTTAAATATTATTGCTGAAAATAATCGAATTTCGAATTCAATACATCTATGGGTGTAAGTCTGACTGGCTGTAGATGGACTGTATGTTTATGCGGTTTTTCAGAGTATTATAACAATGCAAAAAGTAAAATATTTTATTTCGTGTTTCCGATTGTTAAAATAGAAATATTTTATTTTCGGAATTGTATATCTTATTTAAAATATTATCTTCTTCAAGCAAAATAAAATCTAAAATATTAAATATTAATATTTGAAATATTTGTTTCGACAAATAATGCACATCTATGGATTCACGTAATTCCACTATCCCATAATTCGCCTACAAAAATTAAAAGTCGCACGAACATCCGCAGTCTACCGATTATAATAATGAAAAATGAGTTGATAAATCGATTGGAGGTGTTAAAACGCGGGAGCCTCGATGTTGCGGGGGAATCCTGTTATTCGTAATTAATCCTGAGATCATAGAGCGAGCCCTGTCCTCACTCGATTATCCTATCGAGACGTTAAACTCCCACAGGATTACCTAACGCAGTTAAGTTAATCGAAAGTGGCACTGCGCCACTTCGAAATATCGAACGCTCAATGAAAAGTACAATTTTAGCAAATGCGTGTCTAAATCGACCAATATATGATTTAATCTAAATAAATAAATAAATAAATAAATAAATAAATAAATAATTAATTTTCAATATTTTTAATGGGTGAATTTGGAGTGCGGAACCTATACACGTATTTGAATAATTAATTTGCCCGCCAATTTTTTGCTTTAAGCTTGCAAACAAATAAATGTGTGTCATCGACTTTCTATGGGGCACCATGAGATCAGGCGAACGTCCGAGTCGGTCGAGGACGAAAACGTAATCAGATCGGCGAAAACCGATTGGTGGTCTTCGGGAATTGCATTGAACGCCGCCACCGTTGCAAATCGGATTACACGATATCCCCGTGGAATTGCTTGCTGACCGAGTACCGCAAATTCGATTCGCAATCACGCAGAAATCACGACGTTTGACCGACTGTTGATCCGGTATTAATTAAACAAATCAAATATAAATTTACTTTCCAGTTCGTTGCGCAATTGCAAGTATTCAACAGATATCTTCGTACTTGTACAACTTTTTAGTTAGAAAAAATTGATGAACTACAGGGTAAACTGTACTATTGCTGGCACTCCAGTAGTTACTGGCACTTTTGATTTAAACGGCAAATATTAAGAATTTCTCGTATAGAAAATCATTTTATATTGCTTGTTATTTATATTTCAAAGCAACGTTGTAAGTTTTCATAACAGAGTTCCACTTACGACTGTTAGTAACGCTGGTACATCCAGTAAAACTGACGCGGATAACCACGGTGCAGTGTAAATAGCATTTTATTAAAATTTTCGTTACGAGTAAGTATACTTTATCGCTTTATGACTTAATTTTGGACTGTACTACAGATGTGATAAGTTAATTATAAAATAAATAGCCTGTTTAACGTTTACTTCTTACTGTGCCAATGACTGTGCTATTTGTCTTACGATTGTTATTCACTTAATATATTTTATAATAAAAGATTTATGACTGGTAAAACTGTTTGATTTTGCTGAAAAATCTCTACAAGCTTATAATAATAGCAAGTTGAGCTCGTTTAAACATTCCAAAAAAAGATAGAAAGATTTTTACTACGATTTTGGCACGGGGTGCCAATCATTGTACAGTTTACCCTACTTGTATAAATTAGACAATTGTTTGAAAAGCGGTCGTAAGTTTACCTGTTCTGACGCACTCCTCCGTCATGCAGACGTTCGGACCTGAAAGAAGAACGAAGTCTCTATCCAGTCGCAGCATTAAAGTCACCGCACAAAAAAAAGGAGAGAGAGAGACAGAGAGTATATTCAGATCAATAGAGCTAATTTACGTAAAACTGCCGCGAGAATGTAATTTTCTGCGGCACGGAATGTGCTCACGGTCGTGTCTGCTGTTTCACATAAAGAGCCATTGTCATGCGCCGCGTCTTCGCGGTCTCGTAAAAGACCGTGCAACATTTTGCTCGAACACGAAAAACCAACGAATCACGTTGTTGTCCGACGACAATTTCCCTATTGACGAACCCATTTCCCATTCAAATACCAGTCCATTAATCTCGGAAAATCCAGCCACTGCTTGCAAATTAACTCGTTGCATTTCATGCTCGACTTTTTCTTAGAAAATCGAGCGACCAGTCCAGTTTTTTTGCCAGCAACGTGTACAACGCTTAATGTCCAATGAAATGTTACTAATAATTAGACTGCGGATTGGCTTCTAAAAATTTTTAAGAAATACTAGAGTATGACAGGATCTAATGCGATTTTTATTTAGTTTAGACTTGCGAGTAAGTGCAACTACCACTGAAAATGAGATTTGGTTCGACCCGAGTTTTTTAAACTTCGTCCACGAAAATTATTGAATACATGATTTTTTTAAAAATGTTCATTTTTAATGTATCCAGTCTGTTGCTTTCATATTTCTATCGATAAAAATACGACTTTGTGGAGGCGGAAAACTTTTTTTAGTTACATTAGTTTCGGAGAGACACCGAATTTTCAGTATAGCGCGCCTAATCGATCGCTTAACGGATAATATAAATATATTACGATCTCATTTCGCCGAACGCTTATGGACGCTGGTGATTCGATTAATTCTGCCGGCGGCTGTGAGGTAACACGGCGAGAAGCGGCCTTTTCGAGTGGAACTTGATAGCCTCGACTCAATTCGGTTCGATTCGGCTGATCGATGTTCGTTTCTGACACGAACGCGCTCCGCTGAAACGCGCCCGACAATTTTCGTGTTTCGTCATGCTTCGACAGAGAATTCGTACACGGACCCTGTGTCTTGAATTTTTAAACAGAATATATCCTGCAATATAGCAGTTGCTTTGTTCGAAGAAACCGTGGGGCTGAAATAGAGTCGTCGTTATCGTAGCAGAGGGAAGAACTAGATCCAGCCAAAGTCTACACGGTTATGCTATTCAAGCTCGTGATCAAGCTCGTGATCTAATAGAAATGGTCACACCGTTTGGTCACATGTGAATTAGTTTGTCAATGCGATGACACGTAGATGAATTAAACTAGTAGTTTAACTACTTTTCTTGTGTCACCATCCGACTATACACTTGTCAGTCGTATTCTGTATTCACTTACAATCGAGCACCGAGGTTTGTACACAGGGTGGTCCATTAATAAACGAAAGCAATCAATCTTTTAAGGAAGATAACAGTATAGTCTCTCGAAATATAATTTTCTGCCGGTTTTCTTTCTCTGTGATTTTTCAGATCCACAGTCTGTTCAAATCTATTCCTGTCTAGTGATAAATCATGACACCCCGAGTGGGTCAGAAGCGAGGTCGACTTCGTTTCACTTCGTTCCACTTCGTTTCGTAGTTTATTTTCATCTGAAGAAGTAGACTGCGAAAGCTCGTTTTCGGACCACCCGGTAGATCGATCGGCAACTTCGAAATTAAACGCAACTATTTTTGACCCATTCAAAAGAATATTTGTAGCTCGATTTTCGGCTTGCTCTGGTCAACCGCAAAATTAAAGTCACCTATCCTTCACCCGCAGGTTTTTCACTACAAATTCATCCTTTTGCAAATCAATTTCGACCTTTTACAAATGAAGTATTTTTAAGTAAGTCTTCGTTAAAAAAAAAATCAAATCAAATGTGAATGAATTGTTCAGAAATTCAAAATTTTATTTATCGCGAAGATGTACATCGAATAATTATTTGAAAGTACTGGACTGCGGATCTTTATGCAAAATAAAAATGTTTTGCATTGATTGTGAGATGCAGGGATAACAAAAACTAATTTCATCCCTTAATGACTTTGTTACGTTAAAAACACCATTACAATATTCTTGAATTTTTCTAATCAGCTACTGTTTCATATTTCACCCAACTAATTTCTTCTCACTCGTCCCTCAATTTACGCGGAAAGGAAGGAAAACATTAGGAATAAGTAATGTAGCCCCTGGAACCTTATCAAGTTTACAGATTCAATTTACACGTTCTTTTATTCGCGTAAATCAAATCCACGTGGAACGGATATTCGCGTAAATTGAGGGACGGGTGTATATTCGTTCTAGCCATTTTCTGATTACTCGATTTTTAAAATGAAAGTATTCTTAATAGGTGAAATTGATTTGCACAAGGTTGAATTTGATTTGGAATGCGGAGCCTATTAGAACGTACATATATCAGAAATCTCAATATGTACACGGCATCGATTTGATCATTCTCGGTTAGTTTGAATTCGAGCTGGTGGCTGGATTTTCGCGGCACCCGTTAGATGAGTCCTCGTCAACTTCAATAACCAGACTCCGGGATCGGACTTGGTAGCGGCGATCTCTGCCATCTAATTCCATCCCATTCTACTTGTCCGCGGACAACTAACCCGCCCACGCGTCACAGTATCTAATCCAACGGCTGTTAGCGCTGTTACACATCGGCTGACACCTCTCTCTACCGTTTCGAAGACGGCGCGGCGGCATGGCACGGGCAATCGGCCGCCGCCGCTCAATTAAACCGGAATCACTATAACCGGCCTACCGTTTAGGGTTAATTCAACTTACGAGCCTCCTGAGCGCACTCGCGGCTCGTGTTCAGCGCCAGCAGTAGCAGAATGAAGACGCAAGTGGCGAGTAGCGTGATAGCCAGCACGAGCAACAATTGTTGCCTGTTCACCGGTTCTCGCCATCTCCGCGTGATCGACGCAGCCCTTGTAATCGGTCCTCGATCGTTGCCAGGATGATGGAGATCCGTGATCGTTGCGTTACTATGTGGCACGTAGGTCACCTGCAATCGGATAGATTACGCTCCATTTTGGACTAACTAGGCTGGTGGGTTCAGTAACCTGGTCGGGACATGGTTCAGATCAGCATTGGCTATAATCTTTGTTAGCTGGATCGTAATGGAGGAATAGAATCGTTTCTGGCGTCGCGTCGGTTCGATCTGGTTGGTAATGTATTTTGGTAGATAATAATTGATAGCCTGCGGATTTTTTGCGTTTATAACACAAATCAGTACGTGTAAATTAAAAAAGCAGAAATAGTCGTAAAATTCAAACATGCCATTACATTCTTTTCAACCTACTAAACATAATAGGAAAGAAAGTACAGGTAATTTAATTCAGGTTATTTAAAAATTCAATTCAGGTCAATTTACTCGTATAAATAGTATCCGGAAAGAACAGCCAACTGTCGAAACCACTTCAGAGAAGTTTGACATGCCATTATATTCTTTTCAACCTACTAAACATAATAGGAAAGAAAATACAGGTATTTTAATTCAGATAATCTAAAAATTCAATTCGGGTGAATTTACTCGTATAAATAGTATCCGGAAAGAACAGCCTACTGTTGAAACCACTTCAGAGAAGTTTTCTATTGGTGTATGTTAGTAATCTCTGATAAACTGAAATCAAATTCTATCTGCTCAATTACCGTCGATTGAATTTTTTAATCTGCCCAATTAAAATCAACGAGACCGATGGTATACAATTACTATATGTATTCGATTAATACTGCCGTCGGCTGAAGGGGACTTGCACCAGGATCTATCGTCCCATACCCTAATCCAGCGGTCGGCAAACTCATTAGTCAAAAGAGTCAAATATCAAAGCAGTATAACGATTTAAAGTGTAACCAAAGAGCCGTAGTTTCCGACCGCAGCCCTAATCCAATTAAGGCCCGATCAAGGGGGACAAGAGGCCCAAGGGGTTATTCTACCTGGATAGCATTAGCGGCAGGTGTCTCGAGGCTTGGGCCAGGTGGGGCCCCGGTCTGTTCGTTGATGACGGTAGCCCTGATGTAGCCGTTGTTGCCCTCGGCCTTCATTGTCGGTCCCCGAGAGTCCCCGGGGTCCTTTATCTGAACTGGAGCAACGGTGAAACGTCCGATTCTCAACCCGGGAACTGTGTCAACGACCGGTGTAACGTTGACATCGCGGCTGCTCGCGATCAAGGCGGTCTCGGCCACTCGGATCAATGGGGGATACGTCTCTCGGAACCGTTTCACTCGCGACTCGTGGTCATCTACGGTCACTTCTCCTCGTTCATCAAGGACACTTTCTTTCTCGAGACTTCTTCCAGGGACTGACGTCTAGAGCCTCGGTGGAATCGGTTGTGGTCCGCGAGGTTGGCGATGACTGGCTTCGTCACGTTGCTAGGTGTGCGGAGATCGGCGAACGAAGGCAGAGGCTTCTCAGCTCCGAAAGGATCTGTGACCGCGGTGCTACTGAGTGCCACGGACACCTACCAGTCTCGCGCCACCTCGCCGTGTTCCTTCCCCCTCCACTTCCGCCTTCCTCACCCTTCGCAACCCTCCGGTTTGTTTACTATCTCACGAGGAGGGGGCTGACAGGTGGTGCATTGTCTCCGCGATCCAACGCGATTGCACCGCGACACGATCACGCGCGATTCGAACACAACTGTCGAACGCATAGCTCGAAAATCCTGGCCACAAGTAAACAAGTTTTTTCCGTAATTTAGAAATCTCTAGTACTTTATTTGTAAAGTGTCAGAGAACGTTTTTTTTTTGGTTACAACCAATATTTAGTATTAATTTAGCAGTTTTAAAAGATCGGCATTTTCAATTATAATTGAAATGACCTTTGCGATTTATGTTGTTAAGGATATTAAACAAGCGTACGTTTCATTTACCCGCGACCTATTGCGACCTTATGAGATTTGGGTGATGATTTTGCTTGATCGCGATATGACTATTTCAAATAAATGATTTTTTATTGATTTACCTGGGGTGCGCGCACTGCCGCCGTCTTCTATCTGCCGAAATTCACCCTCCTCGACGGACCAACCCCTTTTTCTCACCCTTGTCATTCTCTTCTTGACAATGCTCTGCTCGTCTTGGGAGATAGCGCGCTGGAAATTTTGGAAAATATGGTAAGACGATTATAATAACGAAATATATATCTATATTATTGTCTGAAACAGTTTTATCTTGTCGCTACTACGCTTTCAAAGTCGACGGCAAGTTGAAAATATTTTCTGTCAGTCCTCGGTATCGATCGGTATCGCGGATTATCTATTAATACCTCTATTTTATATCAATTCTTGTAATACAAAGTGGTTATTTTAGGTCGCGTTGCATTCCATAAATTACTGAGAACATTAACAAGTGTATAGAAACCTTAAAATTCGATCTGTGTAAAAATTAGGGAATTCATTCTATCATGATTTTATGAAAAATCCATGTGGAATTATTTACCGAAAAATCGAGACCGAATGTTTAAATATATTGAATTGTGATCTTCTGCATTTTTAACTCGGAAATGATTGTTTCAAGCAGATTTTCGAGCCGCGATCGATATAAAAATTAATTTCAACGAAACTGTCGACGCAAAATATATTGTTTACAACCAGGACTGATTTTATTAGTCACGATGCATCCGACTAATTATATTCAAGTTTCTTTAGCACCGCTCTACCTGGCTGAGAGGGTCATTCGACTGTTAAATCCTTTCAACCCTCTGATCATCCCTCTCCCCTCCACTATACACGTTTTCTACCACGACAGCGGATGAACACAATTGCTTCTTCTGCAAAATTTCTGCTGAACAACAATTTTTATAGACATCGTTCTCGGCGGGAAAATCGCAACCCTGAAAAATCATCCCTTAAAAAAGAAATCCAAATATTCGATCAAAACGGTTCAGCAAATTTATTTGAATCAGTCGTAGAAGTTGAATCTCTTTGAATAGACTATGTATTTTGAATAGAATTCACGTATAAAATTCATTTTTAGTTAAGTGCCCACCGATAATTGTGCATGGGAATTTTTAAATGTTAAACAAACAAACCAACTACTACAGAACCGTCAGGACACGTGCAACAAACGGTTATTGTGCACAATGTCACGGTTGAATATTTACAATGCACTTTGCCGAAGCAAGTGGAGTGAGGGTGTCGCAGACGATGGAAAGCTGCAGCATGCTGCAATGTAGCATAACAATTATTTTCAGTAACGATTATACATATAAACACATTTTCCATCGATTATTTAATAGTTTCATTAGCTAAGCGTATTGTACAATTAGAATTCAGTTCGTTACAATGATAAATCACTAGTGTCATTGTTATTTAAATCGGGATATTTTCAATCATTTATTAAATTACTAGCACGAATACGATCGGTCAAATAAATAAATCAATTGCACAAATATTTTCGTTTAAATTGAAATTCTCGGAAAGGTTGGTTGGGGGTGGGTAGTTGTTTTCAACAAATTATTAAGTTACAGAGCTCGCATGTGAAGCGATCGGTTCCCGGTATTCGAAAACATTTCTAAATTCCGTCGCATTGAAATTGAAATTTCTGTGGAAAAGTGGACGAAAGGGTGACAATAGATGGTAGCGCGAACAAAAGCCAACCCCCTCGACCAGCCGCCAATTGTTTACGCGCCGTCACAGATGCAACAAGCGACCTCGCGTTTCCGGTGACACTCCTCTCGTGTTCAAACAAACGTCCACTTGAACCGCCGTCAATTACCAGGGCAAACAATTAGCATAACGCAAGAGGGAATTTATTAAAAATCGACCCGGAACGATTGTCGACTCGTCCCACGTGCCGGAATATTCGAACAATCGCTATACATACAAGGGAATCAACCAGACAATGACTTTTGTATTACCAACACTAACAAAATAAAATATACTGGAGAATCTGTTTCAACATTGCTATCTTTTAGCGATGGAAGAAAAGGAATTTGTTTTACAATTTATTTAAAGAGGGATTGTTCAGTGGAGGGTGAATTTCCTTTGGAAAATCGTTTCATCCGGGATGAATTATTTATTTTCCCTTGTCGGCGTGGAAAATCCGGAAAATCACGAGCGACGGTCAATGCTATATTGAGTGAGGGAATTTCAGCGCGGTTGCGCCCCAAGCATAAACTCAAAGCGACAGCGCTCTTTTCTTTCTCTTTTCTATATTTTTGACGAGCAGGTAACACGATTTTTGAATCCCTTTGACACGCAGCGTGCTGTACAACGTCCAGCACATTCTTTTCGCCACGATTTTTTAGTGTTGCTCACTTAATTGTTTAAAAGCTTCCCAGAAGGGTGTAAAAATAGAAGAAATTAAACAAGAGTTCAAAGAAAGAATTTTAATAACTATTCAATTGCAATTTAAAGAATTGAAAAGTATGTGTTTCAATTGTAATTTTAAAGACCTCGAAATGAAAACATTTAGTTAGACTTGCAAGACTGATAAGAAAAATTTCATTGAAAACCTGATAAGAATAAACACATTCTGGAATGGAAGAATTTAAAAGTGCAATTTGAAAAATTAAATGATTTAAATCGAGTCAGAAATTTGTATAATATATTTTTAAGTAGATAAATTTTGGAATGTAATTTTTATCTATTGGGAGACTAACAATAAGATCGAATGTTTAAAAAATTTATTCGAGCTTAAATGTTCGAGTTGAAGAAATGGCGAGGTGTTTAAATATTTTCTCTTGTGTCTTACCATCAGGACGGTTCTTATTCACCATCCCATTTATCCCAATTCCGTGTTGCTGTTGCTGCTGCGGCTAGGACTGCGTTTCACGAGGCTGTTGCTGCTACAAGTCAATATCAAGCATGCGCCGTCATCCTGGTTTCACGTCATTATCGTAATCTTGAAAATTCACGCATAGAACTCTGCAACGTCTTACGATAATACTGCAACAATAGAAATAACAACAATAATAATACATTATCAATTTTAATTTCTATAACCTCCAATTTTCATCTTGTTATCTAAAATATCTTATCAGAGAACGACATATATTTCTAAAAAATGCATACACTTAAGATAAAGCTAACACGAACCCGATACAGTGCATCAAACGAATTAGCAACACTGGTCTTTTTTTGAATTATTGAACAGTGTGACGCAACGATGCCTCGATGGGACATGCTCTGAATACATTATTGCATACAAAATACGGTTGTACGTGGTTGTACGCTGCTATTAAAATGCGAGAGAGGAATTCTGCGCTACAGATATGGGTGGCACAATAATGATAATTATCGAGTTCATATAATTATCGTCGTCACCATTCAGAAACCATGCGACGAGCTCGCAGCCAAACACACAATTATTCTTTCATACGCTCTGAAATTGGCAGGAAATGCAGAAAGTAGAACGCGGGGGAACTGCCAATAAACATCGCAATATCATCTTCATCATATCAAAATAAACACAGTGAAAAACTCTCTGCCTGTCTGAAAAAGTCTCTGCCGGCGTCTCGAATTACCTGCTGAAAGCCTCCCGAACGTTTTTCATCCCACCGTGCAGTAGCAGAAAAGATCTACGAACAACATAGATCGAAAATCCGTATGGAATCGATCTTGAAAAGCGTGCCAGCGTGTGGTTCGAGGAAAAGGAAAATCCGGATTTGTGTGTGTGTGTATATAGTTTCGCATCGATTTCTGCAACGGTGCAAGATGGCGCAGCATCTTGGCCAGGGCCGTCGGCTGCATCCATTGCGTGGTCTCAGTGGTTAGCCTCAGTAAAGTAAAATTCTCGATAAAATGGGGTACCTTGAACACCCCGTAAAATATCGGTACTTTCCCGCCAGTACATATAGACTACTGTGCAAAAGAAAGAAGCACCCAGTATAATTATAAGATTGATAAGCTATAATGACAAACAATATCTTTATGTAAAAATTATTGTATTGTACAATGATTGACTTATTGCATTTAATAGATGAATATTAGATAATCCGCAATAACACATATTCTCAGAACCATTCAATTAAACAGTGGAATCCATTTTCAAA
This sequence comes from Lasioglossum calceatum, assembly GCA_963966675.1. Classification (NCBI taxonomy): domain Eukaryota; kingdom Metazoa; phylum Arthropoda; class Insecta; order Hymenoptera; family Halictidae; genus Lasioglossum; species Lasioglossum calceatum. The sequence continues at coordinate 3,484,355 of OZ016548.1, forward strand.
ACTTACTGTGTTCTTATTTGATTTTTTACAATATAACCGGATGCTTCTTTCTTTTGCACAGCAGTGTAACCAAGTGTAACTGCCCCAGGGCTCCACTACCTTGTCATCATAATATAGATACGTTACTGTTTTGGACGCGCAAGCGCGAGAAATCTTGGCCAATATCTCAGCAGTTATGAGATATTGTGCGCTTTCCTCGCGCATGCGCGAAGAAAATTGCTATTATCACGTGGAAGCTTTCTTGAAACCATGCTATGTATACCTGATAAAAACATTTTCGAACGGACTGCTAATAACAGAGAAATCTCTACTGGTCACGATTCGTGGTTCACCCTGTATAATATATGAACTTCTGAACTCTTCCGCGGTACTCTCCTATATACCTTTACCAGTAATTATAATAGTTTCCGACTATACTTACCCAACAAACTTACAACGTAGATACGTTCCTGGCGAAACTGGCGCATGCGCGAAAAAAGCGCACAATATATCTGAATTATCTGATCACTGTATCTCAACACTGCGTGGTCCGTGGTAGTAGCAAAATAGCGTTCCCGTGGTGCGGCTGAGTTTTTTGTTTGCATTCTGGACTGGCAAGCAGTGCTGGCATACGAAAATCTGGCAAATAGGCGAAAAAAGAAAGGGGGGCGGGCAAACGGTGTTCGTTTACAAGGGGGGTCGTCGCACGATGTGAGAGACGAGCTATTGTCGGGGTGACGACGCTGTCGTTACAAAAGGTGGCCCGTGTGTCTATAGATTGCATATATCTCTGTTTTGGTGAGCAAGAATACAGATCGGGTGGGCGCACAGTGTGCGGACGGGACGTTTTAGGTTAAAGGTGCATAACAATGCGCTGCGTGAGAAATTCGTACGGTGAAAGTCTCTCGGACGGCGTGCGGCTCAAGCTCGGACGCGAAGGTTCCCGTGATTTATTCGGCTTTCGCGTTACGGCCCTTTTCCACGACCATCCCGGGAGAGACTTTTCCGCGAACCGTTCGCTGTGCGTCTTGGTGAGCGTCCCGTGTCCCTAAACGTTTCGCGACAAATTTCCAGAATAAGTCCGTAAGGCGAACCGAGAGAATGTTGCGGTGATGATTCCGCCCGAATTCGCCGGATTGGGTTTCCCCGATCGCGTCCCGAGGAACAACGGACTCCTCGCGCCGACAGAATGGAGACTTAATTGCTTCTTCCGCTGAAAGGTGACCAGAGACACGCTATTACACCCCCTCGACCGGTTTCCGCTCCCCCTCTTCGACCCTGGCCGCTAATTAATCTGTTTTGTTGGTCCTTGCCGAATTCTATTGTCCCTCTCTGCTTGGCCTCTCTGCTTTCCCATCTGCTATTATTGCTTCTCTTTCAGTTTCTCTATCGACGTACACTGTTACAAACATGTTGGTGGTGTATTCGATGCATAGATCAAGCATCTCGCTTCTGCTTCCCTTTGCTTTTAGACATTCCACTTCCTGTTCAAGGGAGACCTCATTCGATAGTAAACACTGTGATCGGGACACAGCCCACAAAGTGATTCTGTAACGCCAGTTATTATATTAATCGCATTCTACTTTGTATCTAACTTTTCCCTGGTCCTCAATAAACTTGTAGATATGTACAACTATCAAACTATTTATAATTTTTGTGTTGTCGGTTCCAGAGTATTAGAATAACTGAACATGGCTGAGGATGAGGGAACGGAATGGCTGCAGGAACTGTTGCACGATGTCCAGCTGTCCCAGTTTTTCACGCGGATACGGGATGAAATGCAAGTCACCCGGCTGCACCATTTCGATTACGTGCAGCCGGAGGATTTGGAGAAAATCGGGCTGGGCAAGCCTGGCATCAGGAGATTGCTGGATGCCGTTAAGAAAAAGAGGAACACGCAATGGAAGAAGAACCTGATCACCAAGATCAGACCTGGCAGCAGCGCCAAAACCACTAAACGAGCTTCACAGCCAGTCGAAGGCACCTCCGGGCTCACCTGTCTCATTCAGGATAAGGATGTGACGTTGTCGACCAAGTTAGGGGACGGTACCTTCGGCGTGGTTAGACGAGGAGAGTGGACCTCACCTTCGGGCAGGGTATTGCCGGTGGCTGTGAAGGTTCTCAAAGCAGATGCGTTGACGCAACCCAGTGTGATAGAAGACTTTGTGTCCGAAGTCCAGTCGATGCACACTCTGGATCATCATAATCTCATCAGGTATGCGCCGTAGCCAAAGCGAGTATTTGTGAATGTAATAGTTTATAATCTATGGCTGTTGCCAGGCTTTTATAGAAGTTGTTTATTGAATGTGCATGTCGCTTGGTTTACAGTCAGCGAGGTACCGTCTTCTGTTTACTAACAACAGCCATAGATTATAAACTATTTATTACATAAAGTTTGTTTGTTTGATTGGTCGGTTAACCGTTTCATCTTCGCAGATTGTACGGCGTGGTACTGTCGCAGCCGATGATGATGGTGACGGAGCTCGCACCATTGGGAGCACTGTTGGATTACCTGCGGAAACAGTGTGGCAGGATTTCAGTATTAACGTTGTGCAACTACGCGCTGCAGGTCGCCACGGGGATGGCGTACCTGGAGGCGAAGCGTTTCCTGCACCGGGACCTGGCGTGCAGGAACGTGTTGTTGAGCTCCGTGGATAAAGTGAAAATCGGTGACTTTGGCCTAATGAGAGCCCTGCCCCAGCAAGAAGACTGTTACGTGATGACTGAGCATAAGAGAGTGCCGTTTCCCTGGTGCGCGCCGGAATCGTTGAAAGCCCGGCAGTTCAGCCACGCGTCGGACGTTTGGATGTTCGGTGTGACGTTGTGGGAGATGTTGACGTTCGGCGAGGAGCCGTGGGTCGGACTGAACGGCTCGGAGATTTTGAGAAAGATCGAGAAAGACGGGGAACGGTTGCACGAACCGGACGCGACTCCGCCGGTTATGTATCAATTGATGTTGCGCTGCTGGTCGCGAGATCCGGCGGAGAGGCCGATGTTCGCGACACTGAAGACGTCGCTGACGGGAATGGTGCCCGCCGTGATGAAGGCGGTGAACAGCTTCGACGAGGCCAACAAAATGACTATCGAGCAGGGCGATCAGATAGTGATTTTGGACGGTCGGCCCGAGAACTACTGGTGGAAGGGTCAGAACCAACGTACCTATCAAATCGGGCTGTTCCCACGTTGTTTGGTGGATCCGATGAGACGCAGGCAGCCGGAGGACATCAGCAAACCTCTGGAGAACTCTTTCATCCATACCGGTCACGGTGCCCCGTTCGGCAAAAGCTGGGGCAGTCCCATCTACATAGACGACGTGTATCTGCGCAACCCTATGGAGCCTCCCGATGTAGTAGGCGTTGCTCCCGGCGCGGACAGCCATCTGAAGAAGAAGTTCTTCAGCGGTACGCCCCGATCGCGCAAACAATTCAACTACACGAGGTTCCAGAACGACATTCGAGCCAGCCCGGTGAAGTCGACGAACGCGATTGGCGCTGCGGGTAGCCAGGAAGGTAGCCTGATCGATTTATCACCTGAGGAGATGGTGAACACCAGCGTCGCGCAACAGGACACCGCTTGTCGACGAGTGGTGAATATCCTGGACGAGCCCATCGACGACATGGACCGACAACAGGCCAACTGGCAGGAAGACGACCCTAGAACCTACGCAAATTTCCCGGGGAACGTGGATCCCGCTTATTCGGACCCGTTCGACACATCCGCGGTGTTCATGAAACTGCCGCACTCGAGGTACTACAGCCAGGTGCCGTCGGACATGAGCAGTCGGTACTTTAAAACCCAGACCTACGGGAACGTGCAGAACCAAGACGCCGCTGGTAGTCAGGAAAGCGTGAATTACTTCGCGTCGGAGGCTACGCCGGATGTGAATCATTATTCCATAAACTTGAATAAGGAGAATCGAAACGATAATATCAACTTGAACGTGAACGTCGATGCCGAGGAGGGTAGCGTGTATTCTCAGAATCACTATAGCGAGATCGACAAGCCCAGTCCGCCCATGGGGAGCTGGTCGACCTGGCCCGAGGACCTGCAGAGCGAGGCGCAGCAGACCTACGTGAACGTAGCCTCTCGCAACCTTCAAGGTTCCGATGCACCTCCTCCTCCACCTGTCGCCCCAAACGAGAGTTCTCCGAAGCCGAAATCGAACCACGATCTGGCCCAGAGCATGAACGAGCTGTCCATCAACACTCGCACCGTCTCCCCGAAGAAGCTAGACCCGGCGTTTCTGGCGGAGCTGGAGAAGCATTTGGGCGAGAAGGAAGCCAGCAAGAACATGAACGCCAGCCAGGAGGCTGCTGGAACGTCCGAGTCGTACTCGTCGGTGACCAAGCACCAGGAGAACGCGATTCCTGCACTGAGGCCGCCGCCTCAATCGGTGAAGCCGAAGTCCCCGCAGATCGACCACAGGGCCAGCAATCTACCGACGAAGGTGCAGAACTCCTGGCAGTCGAAGACAACGAACATCCAGCAGCCACGCGCGCAGCCTGAGCAGCGGATATTGGAGACAACGACCGACCAGATGGTCGGCCAGATTTGGCAGCAGGTGCAAGTGTCTCAGCAAAATGCTTACCCTGTCGAAGCGAACGTGAACCGGGTACTTGGAAACCCGCCAGCTAACCTGAACCTGCTGCAGATTGCGCCCAGCAACCTTGGCAATCTGACCAGCCCGTGCATGGTCGCCAAATCGAATATGAATCATGCACAGCCGCCGCCACCGGTAGCAGCGGTTGCGAACCAAGCCAGCCACTTGCCCAGTCTTCCTCTGTCGACCTCCAGCCACGGGATCACGCAGATCCAGAACGATCTTCAACCAGTCCAACAGCAACCGAGCGGCGTGGTCCCGAAACCGGCCAGCGCGGTGTTGTCGGAGCAGGTGTACGCGGAGTTGAAGCAGACGGTGCCGAATCTCGATCAGCTGTCTCAGAACGAGTTCAATACGCTGTACAACAAGACCGTCCAACAGAATATCCTCAGGAACTACTTCGCCGCGAGCACCTCGTCCGCCCCCGACTCCAGTAATCTAAGTCATAGTCATTATTCGGAGGCAACCGCTGTTGCTGCTGCCAATTCTATGCAGCAGCATCAACAACAGCAACAACAACCGAAAGCAGCTACTTTGGTGAGGAGTTTCTCCGCTCAACAACACCCCTGTGACTTTAGTCCTCATCTGAAGCAACCGCCGGTATATAATCCTCCACCACCGGCATGGAGCCCCATGAAGTCTGTACAAAACGGTCTGCAAAGTCAGTGTCCCGTAATCAAGTCCAATCTGCCGAATAGTCCGAATCTGCTGCAGCTAGCGCACACAAACCAACCGCAGGAGGTTGTCATGGTGCCCCAACAAGCCCCCACGGTGCGCACCGCGATGCTACCGCAAATGAACGAGACCGTTATTAATACTCAATTAGCCCCATCCACCTCCGCGTACCCCTCCGGAGTTAGTCCCCCACTTACCGGCGCCTCGCAGCAGCTGGTCATGTCTCTGAACGACGAATTCCGCGCCAGCAAAGTGATGAAGGTGCAGAGGGAAACCAACGACGCCTCCCAGCAAGAGATACTCACGGCATTGCAGGCCACTGGATGGGATACCAACCAGGCCGCCAAGCAGATCCTCAAAGACAGGCAGGCCAAGATCGAGTCCCTTGTTAGGTGAGTTTTTCACGGATGCAATGTACTCTCTACCCTCTTAAAGCTCTCCTTGAACCATTATTTTAACTAAAAAAATCTAATCTGAGCTGTTGAAAGTAATCTAAGGTGATCACGATTCGTGACTCACCCTGTAGATTAACTTCTAGTTACTACATACACTAGCGTCTGTGTGGCAGTGAATGATTTAGATAATTGTTATTAAAGAGTTTGATATGATTGCAGACTGGGCTTGGCGGGCAGACAGGAGTGCGAGGGTGCTCTGAAGAGGACTGAGTACGACGTAGACCTCGCGGCTTCTCTGTTGCTGGACCAGGTCAGATGAGAACGATTGCGAAGCTGAGACGTCATTGTTACTGGAGATGTTGTAAAATAACTGTAGCGTCGACACGTATAGAAATGTATTTACAAGCGACAGCCATACACGCGCAAACGAGGCTACGGTTACGAGCAAGGACATTGTATTTCTTTTCTTTTTTTCTCGGAAACGATGTACATATTAACAGAATCAGCTGGCCCTTACGATTTTGCTGAAACTACACGAAAAAGGGGACACGGGATTTTTTTAGTAACAATTTGCAAAAAGTGGTTCGATTCTTTAAATCTTTGATGCTAAATTAATCGTGCAGACCTAAGCCCCGGCTCTCTAAAAACTAGGTTTTCATCAAGATCGAGGGCCAAAAGTTTTCTTCGCGAGTCGAGATAGTCGACTGTCAAAGCGATTCGATCATTAGCAGCTGTAAATGAAAAAGGAAAAACGGTATTGCATTCCAGAGAACGACGCGAGCTTCCGTAGCGAATCGTTGCGTGTATATCAAGCGAGCAAAACAAGAACCGCTTTCGAGCCAGCGTGCGTGCGATTGTTTCCAAACGTTTTGATATGGAACGGGCGAACGGGTGGAAGGGGGTTCGAAAAATTTCCGGATATTGTTCGTATTATTTTTTTTTAACGTATTATATACTCTGTCGTTTGGCGTGTCGTTATCCGAGTAGGAAGAAAAAACGAATTGACAGTTTCTTCTACCGTTTTATCATGACCCGATGAATATTTTTTCATTCATTTGTACCGGTGTCCGGACGATTAGAACGTCTTCGCATGAGTACCGTAACAGTATTTCATTTAAATTGTAAGCGACGATCAGTGGCGGATTATGCTTTTGAAGCCCCCACCCAAAAGTTTCGTATTTTTGAAAATTGACGACTAGGTTCACGGGACGCGTTCTAATATTTTTAATTTACGATTACCAAGTTTGTAGAGATGCTGAGAAATTATTGAATAAATTTATTTTAGATTAAAAAAGAATAGCTAACAATTTGTATAGACGAATTCTCGTTGTTTTTATAAGTTAATGGAAAGTAGTGACTTTTAGTGGCCCGTGAACTTGGCGTTCAGAAAGTTTTTCTAATTTTTGACGAAAGTATAGCTGGGGCCTGGTTCCATCATTTTTGCAATAATCCACCACTGCCGGTAATTAGAAAAAAAAAGGATTAACGATTGAGCGTCTTCCTATCGTCGAAAAGGCAAACGTTGAGAAATTCGTTCGCGCAAACTAAACTAGCAATGTACCGTCGCTTAACGACCGGAACCTGTCGATAATTACACAGCTCGTAATTAGGCCCGCGTGACCGGAAACGAAACGGGTCAACGAGGACCCTCGAACGAGGATCAACTACTCTGGAATCTTACTTTTTCCAGTAGAAAGTAAAAGTCTGATCGCTGACTGACGTCTGAAACTGCCGGTCGAGAAATTGCATAAACAATATTCTGTTCTAAAACATACGAAGATAAGATGATACATATTCGTAAGGGTTGCTCTCGGAACCCTTCCGGCTCGCCCTCTGCGCTAGGGTGATAATACGTCCAGTTTTTGGTTTCTGGATAGCGTACGATATTTAATTGTACGGCGATTCCCATTAATATATTCCAACACTCTTAAAAAGACGAGAACTTTTTTGAAAAGTTGTAAAACTCAACTTTTAGTATATTCTCTAAAATTCCGATCAATTGCAATTTTCGAAAAAACATCACAATATGTAGGAAACTAATTGCTCTAACTTCTCGAAAAAGCTCAGATCGTATAGTTCAATATTAAAAAAGTTATAATCTTTTTAGAGCGTCCAAATATTAATGGGAGTCACTGTAGATGTAACAGAGTTTGTTGATTTGACACTAGAACTGCCAGAGCTTTCTGTGGGAAGTCGATTGCAAAATGAATAAATTTTTGTGATTTCCACAGTGATGGTTGGATTCGAAGTTGATTGGTGTTTCTAGTGTCGAAGGGTAAAAAACGAGGGGTGGTTGAAGCGTTGCAACACGATTCTGTAGCACGGGGAATGGAAAGCTTGCGCTGCGAGAAATGCGAACGTGGCAAATGACGGATCATTCAATTTGTAACTGTGATATGCGTTACTAAAGGCTCTAGGCGGTACTGTCGGAGGTAGAGGCGTTGTCCTTTTTAGGGATAGGCCGACGAGTAGGGTTTATTTGCGTGACAGGAGTGTACATAGCCGATTAGCGACTGAGTTTAAGCTGTAACTAGAGTGTGTGCGAGTGCTGATTGTCTTTCGCCTAATTCCGGGGCTGTACAGGATGTAAGACGTCCGCGAAACATGTGAAGGAAAAACTGACGTTAGCTTCTTTTGTTGAAGGGTGCCCATCGAATCACGGCTGAACGGACTTTGCGAATTTATTGCGGGAAAACGAGACGACATACAAACGTAAAATTTCTTGCATTGTATTCGGGCATTATTCAATATTGTACGCAAATCTTTGCTACGTACTGCGACCAATGCTGATCATTATACATCGCATTGATTGGTTGGTTGATAACTCACACATGCATAATTATTCACAAATAAGACTGTGTCGAATTAAAAATTGAAAAAGGTTCTTGAAGCATATTAGATTGTTCGTAGGATCATCCAGAGTCATGATATTTTAGTTAACTATTTTTTTACACAACATTTTTCAATATTTCTTTCGGAACCTTTTCGATTTTGATTTTAGACGATTCTTCGTGTCAGCTTGTCACTTAACGCGGTGTATAATGAATACTGTTGGGTGTAGCGGATTGAACAAATTGATCACTAACGGTGAATCATGTCCGAGTATACTGCAAAAAGATTTTTGGTTCTAGGTCGTTTCGTTTTTTTTTAAATTAATTCTCAAAGATGACCGGTTGGTTTGTGTCAATTTATGGGGAGTTGTTCTTAATGTCGGGCTCCGTTGGTGTTTGCTGTGATGGAATGGTAATGGGAAACGCCGTGGCTAACGAGAGTTGCTAGTTCTCATCGAATCGCTCAAGAGACTATTTTTTAAACGACCGTTTTCGAAAAAGGCAAGCGAAGCCGAGGTCGTTTCTTGTTTTCATTGCAAGCACAGCGTGTTCCCCCGGATCGATTTACTCGATGGGAGATAATGGACCTGTTCAGAACACGTGCGCACAAAAACGGGCGCACAAGCTCGTTGCATGATCTGCGATGAGAGATAAACGGACGAATTCTGTTTCCGGAGGGATAATTAGCGCGTCCCCTACGGACAGTGGGGTACTTGGCCGGAGAAGCGCGAGAAAAGTGAACTTTTCAAATTCTGCGTAAGATGAAACATTTTTGTTATCTGACAATAGTAGAATATACGAGGAATCATGAATCAATATCTTTTTTTTCTCATTTATCATCTTTTCAGATATAACAAATTCTGCCACTCCTTTTACGAAGCAGCGAAATATTCGCAGCACTTTTACATAGTTACATATAATATAGTAGTTTCTCTTTTGTTTTATTTAACGTCAATTCTCCTTCGTGTTTAATAGTTAGTGTGTGAATGAATATTTATCCAGTGCGTATTAAGTTTGTATTTAAGTACTGTTTCGTATTCTTATATCATTTTCCTCATACTTGGTAAGTATATTTTCGTGCATATTCTGTATATGCTCTACGTAGGTATCAATATGTCAACAAATTATTCATTGCGAACTGCGGGCTCGCCTGGCATTAATTTTACAAAAAAATGTTTCGTACAAAAGTACACATCTCTCTCTCTCTCTCTCTCTCTCTCTCAATATAAAAAATTTTTTCTACTAAAAATGAAGGTCACCTTGATTCTCTAAATGTTAAAATGTATTTTCTAATTTATAATGTCGTAGTTATAATGTGTTATGACCTACAGATAACAGAACGCTGTTATAGTTTTTACACGGTTTTCCGGCCAAATACCCCATTGTGCGACGTCACAAAGGAATGGACAGAAAAAGAAAATACGAAACGGATCGAACAAAGTGTTCTCTCAGTACCCTGTAACATTAGTCCTAATTTATTCGTCGGAAGTCAGACTATTTCCTAAACCCCTCTTACTCTTAGGTTCCGTGACTGCATACTCGGGACAACGGAGGGTGTGTATATCTTGGTCTCCGTGATGGACCGAGGAGATGTTCGATGTTCACAAATAAAACATACGTAAGGAGATCATGCGTCTCTTTCTTCACCCTGCTGTTCATAATTTTTATTCACATTCAATTCTTCAATTGTTATTGAATCTTTCTATGTTCAACATTTTTCTATTATTAAATTTTTCTATACTCAACATTTTTCTATTATCATTCCATTTTTCTAAGAGCTGGGGGCTGATGTGGATGAGCACTTACAAGGGAAGGACCCCAAGTGTCCGACTTCGATTTTGATAATCTTTTGTGAGACGATGGTATATGGTTCCCTAATGATGTCTGCAAAATATTAGGTGTAGTTACTCAATAGTTTTAAAGATATAAACAATTAAACTTTCCTACCTTGTTGATATGCCATGATTTACAGCTCAAGTTTTCGAAGTTCCATTAGCCGTGTAGGCAGGTTGCGTGAAAGTTCAATTGTTTATATATCTTTAAAACCATTGAGTAACTACACCTAATATTTTGCAGACATCATTAGGGATCCATATACCATCGTCTCACACAAAATTATCAAAATCGAGGTCGGACACTTGGGGTCCTTCCCTTGTTAGGGTGCGTGCACTTTACGTATTGCAATATAGCTGAATCTACTGGGACTACTTAGGCCCAACACACTTAGGGTGCATGAACTTCTGCGCTCCGGACGCAGTTATGGCAAGTCATGAGATTTCTGTGAAGCTAGATTCCAGGAGCCTGTGACCGAAGACTACCCAGATTCTGCAGAACAGATGCGATTATGTATCTGATTTTCGCATTGGAATAGGAACACGAGGCCAGACGAAGGATTGCACGCATTCCGGCTAGAAAGCAACACAGGGACAAAGAACTATGCTCGCTTGAATGCATTGTGTACCGAGTCGGAAGAAAGTGCAGAACGATTCCGACTTTCTAGCCCGTTCGATTTTCGATAGACCGGATCGTACGGTATGCTATGAATATTCATTCGGCGTACGCGGAAAGCAAAATCGTTCGATTGGTATTTTCGCAGCTGTCAGTCAACTGCGATTACGTTTTATCTTAACGCTCCAGCGACGGTCGGCGCAAGAGACTCAGGATGAACGAACGTGTAGTACATATGTATATGGCGAAGATAGAACTTTCTGTAGATTCTTTGTGCTCGAAATATTTTAGTCCAATTAGTTATCAATGATTAATTGTATCTGCGTACACCGGTTATTTAAATAACAGTCTAATCGTTGTATTATTTTGCAACTGATCGCGACATTGAAAAGTAAAGGTTCGAAATAGAAATTACTGAATCCACAGTTTAACTTTGCACATTTTCATAACGAAATTATTAAATTGAATTTAGCAACCCGGTCGAGTTGCAATCGATCCGCGGAGCAAGAGGTGAGCTATTTTAGTAAAATAATTAATTGGACAGGTTTGTCCGGCGAGAATGATCGACTGGTTATGCTCGTTGGCCTGGGGCACCAAGATATATCTCGCAAACTAGATTGACCCGCCCGAGGTATTATTCGGCACCGGCAACAGCAAACGATAGCAAACGGCATCACGTCCGGCCGATATAATTAAGCGGAATCAGGTTGACGAGCGTTCCTTCAAAAGGCCAATGAAAGTTTATATTGCGCAATGAACCCGCGAGCATAGACGTTTGAACCGTTCGAAGAACTAACGAGCCATTGGAATGTCGCCACCCGTTGGTTTTTTGGTCGAGTATATTTTCAGAACCGCCACGCACCGGTACGACGACCATAATGAACAATCCTGCGGAATTCCGCAATGAGTTATGGCCACTATAAGCCTGGGAAAAAGTGCAACTTTTTCTTCGTTCCATTCTACTTTTCAACGATTGCTACCTTTTACTATCTATTTTTAAGAGGATCGTGTTATGTGGGATTTCCTCGGGTACTTGCTCAGGACCAATTTTATAATTTGCACACCCTTCCAAAATGCCATTCCAAAGTGCCATTTTTAAATTTTAGAGAACCTTCCAAAATATGTGGTACCATTTTTAAATTTTAGACAACCTTCCAAAATATGTGGTATCATTTTAAAATTTTACACACCCTTCCAAAATGTGTGATGCCATTTGTAAACATTAGACACCTTTCCAAGATATGTGGTAGCATTTTCAAGTTCCAGGCACCCTTCCCAAGTTTTAGATACCCCACCCTAATTTTCTGGCACCCCTAACTACATTTCAGGTACCCGTTTCTAACTTTAGAAGTCCTACCTAGGTCCTCTTCTTAAAGGCATCGTTCCCAGTGCCGGATTAAGCCAGCGCGGGGCCCGTAGCAAATGTTATCACGAGGCCCTAGGCTTTGTACCAGGGCCGCTTGTATGAATGACCTTTCCTTTTTTTAGCAGAAATATTGTTAATGTTTCGGCGCCCCTTCGATGAAGCGCCCGTGTGCGGGGCCCCCCAAAGCGCGGGGCCCGTAGCATTTGCTACTTCTGCTACGGGGCTTAATCCGGCCCTGATCGTTCCTAAATCCTAGATACCCAGTACCAATTTTCAGGTACCATTCAACAATCGTATTTAGCCACCATAGTACCCGTTATCAACGAAGTGGTTCCCGGTACCGATGTCGACTGTCCAACAATGGTCACCGGTACGTGCGGATGACGTACAGACGATTGCAAGTCGAAGGTGCAACGGAATGATGCACCAGCTCGTAGGAGAAGGTGGAGCCAACGGTAGCGCAGGCGTGAAAGTCTTCGGTTTCACTTGTTCTTCGAGGAGATCGGCGTACACCTGACCGGTAGTAGGAGAGACGAACAGTGAACCACAGTTCGAGCTTAGACGGATCCAGAAGCGAAATCGTGGTTGCGCCGCGCGTTGTGCGCTTCTTACCCCCGGAAACGATTACCAGCTCGCTGTATACGAAAAAACGGTCACGCTTTTCCAATACTTCCCGCGCAATTGTGTTTATCTCGTGGGTGAAAAACGGAATGTCAATGTCGAACTCCCGGATAACAATCGGACCAACAATGTCGTGATATGGTGCCGGACAATCAACTGTTGCAGGTATGAAAAAATTCTTTAAAAAGTCCACAATCTCTTTAAACAATGATATGCACATCTGAAAGACATATACACCGTCTGTTTAAACATGATAAATTGTTGGAACAATTCCAAGTTGTTTGGAAATATTTTTCTGACTTCAATCTTCCTCCAGATCTTCTGTGATGTATTTTCCTCAAAATGATCGTGAACAAATCAAAAAATCGCGGCGACCAGATCAAGAGGAGATGTATGAACATAACATTGATTTGTTTAGCAGCTCATCGAAGACCGTTTCCTGCGAACTTCCTGCGGCGTTGAAGAGGCAGATCGCCGGAGAGGAACGATCGCGATCGCTATCGGGGAATTTTGATAAAGCCGATCGAACCACATTGATACAGTTAAACAAAAGGGACCGGAAGACGGCCGGCGATGAGAATGCCAGCGGAATCCTCGATATATTGGGACTCTGTTGGTTCCCAGCGCTCGACATCCGGCGGCAGCTCCGGAGATGCTTGCAGCTCCGGAAGTGCTAGCAGGCACTACGTAGACCCGTGGGATTTGGAGAACTATGCGTACCTAAGACGCCATAGTGTCGCTGGCATAACGCAACAACAGGCGCCGCGACGTCATCGACGCCCTGGCTATCATCTTTCACAGGAGGCTCGTGCTCAGTCTGAATATTGGTGAGTGCCATTTTTCGATCAGTTAGGTCACGCGCATGCTGCGATCGATGAGTAGACTGCGGATCTTTGTGCAAAATGAAATGTTCGCATTGATTGCAGGCCATAGGAGCCAAATAAAAATTGCATTCTTCTTTTAATTATCCTATTAAGCTGAAACTAATAAGTACATTGGTGTCCATAAATATTATTAAGCCTTTGCACTCGGAGGTATTTTAACTCGGTGATTAAACATTTCTTCCGACCTAGAATATTTCCATTCTCAATGATTTTTTAAATTTGGTGGATACGAAGCTGATCTGATTAGATAGCATCGATAGTACAGCAATTTTTCGTGGCGCCTCAGGGTCACCACTCAAGTGCTAAGGGTTAACATGTCCACTGCTTTAAATTGTACGTGCCCGTTCTCGTCATAAATACATAAAGCCCGCAGTCTATTGATGAGTTATGTCACGTATCATTCAGGTTTTCATGAGTCAGGTCTGGGTCACAGGGTCGCCACCTAGGTTAGTCAAAGTTGGGCCCAGGTGAGGCTCCATTGAGTTAGGTCAAGCTTTCGTTCCTTATTAGAATCTTTAAGAAATCCTTTTCTATATTTTGACATCGGTCGTCTTTCCCTGTCCTCGTTTACTATAATTTCACACGACCGCATTTCTAGGTGTCCCACATTTGGACACATCCTCGTATCCCGGTATCTCCAAGCATTTCTCCATTTCCAAGTCGGATTTATGTGTGACGGTTGATGCATTTTCTGCTGGATGTTTCTGCAATCAGCGTCGAGCATCGCCATTTATCAACGTTCGCGTTCGATTTCTGCGGAGCGTGACAGAAGGCCGTGCGCGACATTCTAAGCGTTCCATTTTTCTTTCTTGCTTTTCCTATACCGCGGGGTTGTTCGGTAAATCGCTTAGGCGACTCGTGTGCCGCGGTTTACGCGATTTCGCCTTTCACCGGATCGATCCGAGTCATCGATTTAAGTCGTCGTTAGGGGGTTCAGTGCACCGTGCGTCGGGTCGTTGATGGATGCCCATTACGATCGAAGGAAGTGTCCCTTTCCGGCAATTAAATTCCCGGACGATTGTGTCCCGTTCGAGCAACTCCGTTGTGCAACGTGTTACGACCATTGCCGTTCAAGGACTCGCGGAAATTTAGGGGTGGTAGTTGCCACCCCTAGATTCATTCAGTAATTTCGTAGGAATAAATATTCGTGTAACGATTGTGGCAATCCATAGGAGTGATAGTTGCAACAGTTGATTAATAACTAGACTGCGGATCTTGATGCATTTATAGCAAAAGTGAGAAGACGAAATTGAAGGTGTCAATATATGGTTTCTCCTCTATTAGATTCATTAGTTTCTATTTCTTGCAATCGACGCAGACAATTTTTATTTTGCATAAAGATCCGCATAAAGATCTGTTTTCATAACATTCACCGAATAAATGTCCAAGGTTTGAAACGTCTGCCAAACTGTTACTTGACGAAAATTTAATTTTTGAGGGAACTTCTTTAATGGAGTTCGTTATTGGACTATATACATTGTTGTAGAAATAATAAACTGTGCCCTGTCGGACCAACATATTGCTTCACTTCTGAGTCATCGACAAGATGAATTTGATGTGCAAAATGATTAATTTGGGGTGCAAAACAAATGCGTAAAATCCACTGTCTAATCGTGAATCACGATTTTACTTCAGTCGTCTCTGAAAATCTTTTCGCTCGCCATAGAGGGGCACTGTGCACATTAATGGGAGGTGCATATTAATAATAATCGCTATAGCGCGCTGAGCGCATCGCTCAAGAACAGCATGCCCTACTTCGCGCCCACAGATACGATCTTTCGCGGGCAGACTGCAAGCCGTGAAAAACCATATTGGGTTAAACAGACTGTGAACGTTGTCGGGAAAAGAAAAATTGCACCTCGGCCGGTAAACAATGCCGAGTTTCTTTGTGCAACCGCGACGAGATCGATTATCAGCTGTTTCGCGGTGATCTAAGTTTAGAAATTTAGGGGCTCGATTCCGTTCCGCCGTTTGATTCGAAATGTTTCGTCTCGTTGACCGATTTTTTTCCCGCTAATTCGATTCACGATTTACGCTCAACTTTTTTCCCGACGTTTTCGAATTGTTTCCAGTTTTTTTTTCTTTCTGGTTGTATATCTGTTTTATATAGTTGGCTCTCTTTCCGTTCCTTGCGCAATTTCACCGTCCCAGATCGCGAGCGATTCGGTTATTCAATTATTCATGGAAATTGCCTTAACATTACCTTAATGTTTTGCAATACAGGAGGAAATGCCGGTTAACAAATTATGAGCCGCTCGGTGAAACTCGCGTGCAGCCTTTCTGAGAACTAGTATTATAAACCTTGTTAATCTTTTGTTTAATTGTTGCCGATTCGCTGTTCTTAATAATGGACTAATCATTGCTATTTAGATGGTTGATTTTGTCAGACTTTTTCCGACTAAAATTTTGAACCTTAACAGTGTAATTTTCTTTTATTTAATGATAAATATTGTTGATATTTAATGATGACGAATGTGTTTCTGCTTTTTGAACATTGTGGATTTTCGGGTTTGCAAGTGATTAACAGAGAGTCCAAGGGCAGCCCACAGGTGTTTTCACGTTAAATAACAATTTCACGTTGAACAATCGATGGGAAAGAACTGGAATAAGGGGAAACATTGTAGGTATTCATCCTCGGTGAGAGAACCGGGCTACGACGCACCAGCTTTCGTGGAAGAATTGTATTGTGGACCACCTAGGCCAGCGAACAATGGTTGCTACTATCATCAACCGATCTACGAGGACGAGGTACCGGATTACGTCGCACCGTTTCCGGTCTACGCGCCTCTCTCTGGTAAGATTAATTACTTTCCTCGTCGTTATGCATCGCATCGAGACTTCTGAACTCGACTATGAGAACCCTAATTGTCCCCTGACATCTAACAAAGATGAACGATTAGCGGAGATGATCCATAGAAATTAATGATCCCTGAACGCTGTCACAGAAAACTCAAAACTTCCAGAAATTTAATTTAGAAAATTGCAAGTTACATTGTTTAGCATTCTCAATTTTGTGCGATTCTATTTTGGAAGTTAGAAGTAATCTATATAAAGCAACATTGGTAGTGCGATGATAAATAATGTGCTGCAATAAATTGTCCACAAGTTTCCAAAGACCGAAGGAATACGAATCCCTAATAGACCAACATTTGCGCGCAACTAATAATTATTTCGAACCGATACGTGATCAGAAGACCGTAATATGGATTTTCTATCACGCTTTCACCTTGTCAATATTCAGTTCACCGCGTTTTCCTGGTGAGCGATGACTTCTGCAGGAAGAACTTCCTTCTATCGCTGATCTTCGCATAACTTCAGACATTCTTTACATATTTTCGCAGTAGACTAATGTATTCTTCGCGCGCGGCGCTCTTTGTTAATTTGCCGGAACGATTAAGCCATGTGGAATGCAATTAGCTGTGTGCAGAAATGCAAGACAATAGAAATAACTTTTTCGACACATTGTACACCCCCAAAATTTGAAAGGAATGATGGGTCGAACCGAATGGATTTAGAAAACGGTAGAAATTTGTGTACTGTTGAAGCAAGAGAAATTTTCATCGCCCAAGGGCTAGAAATTTTCGAGAAGAGATTTTCGCAGCCGTGTTGAACAGGTGACAAAACACATCGGTAGCATAATGAGCTGATGTAACGTCGGTCTCTCTTGGAACCAAGCCGTCGACGACCCGTCTAAACCGGTTCGTTGGAGTCTTCGTGACCAAAAGCCACAATGTGCCGGCCGAGCGCGTTTTCTCTTCATTGCCTGGCCCGCGTTAATTGATATTCTCGCATGCGGCGACACGATTACGCGCGCGCACGCCACCCTCGTGCTTCGCATGGGAAAAGCCCGTGAAATCGTTATGCAATTCCGATGCAGTTGCATCGATGCGATGCTTACGCGTGCTGCTCAACTCGATCACGAGCCGTCCACTTCCTTTTCTACGGACCGGAAGCAGCGTTTAGAATTCGGTCGCACAACACATTTCTGCTTTTCAATTTAATTTGCGATTCTTTTTGCTTATTTTACGTCGCTTTTGGAACTCCTATTCAGGAGTTATTTCGCGACGGGACCTACAGTTTTTATAAGGTGGGTTCCGAACCACCTTGGGCACCACAGTTTAAAATGGCACATGGAATATTTCCAGAGGTGTTAATTTGCGATTATTAAGCTTGTAAAGTTGCTTCCCTGAGGAATTGTTTACCAAATCTATCTCTTTGGGTATATATTATTGGAAAAGTGGCCAAAGATTTGGACAGACACATTCTAGTAATGTCTATAAAATAATGTGAAATAGTTATTTCTAGAGCTCCGTAAACCAAGCGTTAATGTCGACAATGCTTCTCTTTGTTCTCCGTTTCTAGAAACAGAACATTCGCCGGCAACACTTGAGAAACAATCAGCAAATTCAACAAATGTTTCTCCGCCGACGTCACCCGTCACAAAAACATTAGAAATAATCGCACGGTGACGGGAGAAGAACGAATCGATTTCGCGGGAAATCGGCGTCGCGGGTTTTGTCGCAATAGTTGGCGATTTGTCACACGTTCTCCGACAGACCGCCCGCGATTTCTATCACGGCCTAGAAAGTCGTATTTCCCGCGAGTTTTCACGTGGATATCGCGCAGACTCTCAGCCGGCGCGCCAGATTTGACGTTCGACGCGCGTGATTATTATTACCATCCGCTTTCCAGTCGTCTTCGCTTTCACCTGGACGCGTCAAATCGCCCGTAAACGAGCCTAAACAGTCGTAGAATACCTCTTTTAATTTACTCGGCGGACATCGCCAACAATCTGCATTGCAAACGACTGTACATCATTTTCTCTCGCTGTTGGTCGTTTCTCTCGGAATTTCACTGTCCCGTACCAGTTCTCGGGATACTAATGAGGTGGAATCAAATAGAATCCTATTTTTAGTGGGAACAGCCTTTGTACATAAAAAATTCGATCAACTTTTACATTGTCAGGTGAGCAGAAGGACTGTGGCACCTGTTCGCGTCCCATATACATAGCAGCAATTTCCTCGTCCTCGTTTCGAATCGTAAACTCAGGCCCGTTCAAGGTTTACAACAGGAGAGACCGAAGGCGTCGGTGGGCGTCGAATCCATCGACCGAAGTCAAGCCTATTAGCGAAGACCTCTGCTGCGCTTCTATTATATTAATCAGGGGATTACTCATGCGAGCACTGTAGCACGAGGTCCCGATAAACACCGGAGAAAGTAGTCGAGCCGTCTGACCATCGACCATCCGCTACTACTTTCTCGAGAACTATCACCCTTCGATCGTTTATGCTTTCATACTTTTTGGAGACCCCTGAAACACATTGTTCCACAGATGAATTCATGAATGAAGACAAGCTGGGAACATTGTAGTTGAATTTCGTAAAACGAGAAGTGCCCAAAAAAGTCTATTTTATGAAGGACTATTAATGTATAATGCACTACCAGACGAAGTAAAACGCTGTGAAAGTTTAGGTATATTCAAGAGAATGCTAAAGGAATTCGTTCTAACAAATCTATTGTAATTTCAATGTAAACAAAAGTAGGTGAGAAAGCTAATAAATAATCAATCAAACAAAAAATCGAAAGAATTTTTTGAACATTTTCGCACGATGGAAATCCATTTAGAAATATTTTTCGAGATTTTTATAAAGAAAAATAGATTTGTATAGATCTGCGTTTTCGCGCATTGAATTGAATCATGTTTGTATGGTTGATATGTGGCTATTTCAGAAATAAGGCATGGCGGTGAATTTATGGAGGACCACAGACGGTTCAGACACAGGTGCAAATCTACATCGATGAGAGACCTTCACAGGTAAAAATGACCGTCGATAAAATTGCTTATGCAACTCTTATTAATTATTGAATAATTAATAAATACGAGATGTTTTTCGAACAGGCCTGAGATCGCCGACCTTCACGAGCCCTCTGCGAGCCCCATAGAATTAGGTAAGACTTAAAATAATAGAACTACTGCGAGCTCTAAAACTGTAATTTCCATTGAGGGGATATAATGAATTGTTTGCAGACACTGCACGTCATCCAGAGCCAGAATACCGATCGATGATGCAAATAGTACCACCCCCGCACATCGACTTGAACACATATGGCCATCTGAAGATAGATTACACGAACAGTTGGAACTCGCTGAACCGCAAGATTCGTAAATGAAGCTTCCAAAACATGCTCGAAGCCTCGAGAGGCTCGAAAATTTATGATTTTTCCATGGAAAAATCTTTGATCAATGTAATATATATATATACACATATATTCTATTTAAGAATGCCGAAATCGAACCAAAAAATGTTGCTAGTTTGACGAGTGAACAAAAGTGAATTACTTGTATCTGTACGAAAATTAATTACTCGTATATTTGTACAAACGTGAATTACTTGATAATTATACATTTTATATGGACAAAAAGTGTATTCGTCCACCACCTACCGTTTTAGTTATTTTTCTATTCGAGCTATGCTGACTGCATCATCGTTGTCTGCGCAAAACAATTTTCTTTTTTTGATTACGTTGTTTACGGTGGTTGTGTCTTCTTCAGCGTCTATTGAGGCGCTGCCGATCCTCTCTATGGTCAATTCCGGCCATCTTGAAACGTACATGTCGATCAATATTACAATTAGATTGCAAAGTTTTGGTAAATGTTTTGAGAACGATGAAATTTTCATTTTTATAAATGAATTTTTATAAATTTCTAGATCAAATGTTTGTTCTGGCTTTGTCAAATGTTCGCAGATCTTTCGTTAAAATATTGAAATGACTTTTTCATGAACGAGAAAATGGTACCTGAAGAAATTCATATCGTCCTCGCTGGCTGGTTTTCTCGGTTTTGCTTTTTTCTTGATTCCGCTCTGCGATACAAAAACATTGTTATATTATATTAACAAAATATTATACATAACAAAAACATTATTTCTACAATTTTTACCGATGCAGCATTCAGTTTGCTGTTCTGCAGCATTTTGTACTTCCGCAACTCGTCCGAGTGTTTTTGTTTCAGTATAGCAATATCTTCGTTGTGCTTTGCTGTCTGAACTAGGAGCTCTGTTTTCAACAGTGTGACTTCATTTTCCAAGTTGGACACTAAAATTAATTTAACAATTAGTGGATACATTAATGAATTATAATTAAGAAAAATTAGATCACCTTGTCCATTGTCGCCACTGAAGCCGATGGTAAGAAGACGTAAATGGTCACATTGTTCTCTAAGCTGCTCGATCGTTTTCAGTAGACTCTCTTTTTCCTGTTTCGATTCCTCGATCATCGATTTATATCGTTTCCCGAGAAGACTGTACGTTTCCGATAGCTTTTCGAAATTCTCCTTCATTCTTTTCGAATGCAATTTTTCCGTTGCCCATATCTCCTCTTGGACGTTGCAGTATGCTTTCAGAGCAATGTATGCCTGTAAATTTCCATTCAAATGCGATAACTATAACATGAAAATATTGAAAAACGCGCAAATCAATTTTTAAGAGTCACACATCTCGGATTCTTGCAAATTCGTCGATTATAGTCTGCAATTCTTGACTCAGCGGCTCCATGTCGTTCATTTTGAAATTTTCAGCCTTGGACACGAACCATGAAACTTATAGAAAATACCAATAGTTGATAAAATTGTATAATTTTCATCTAGCGCGTGTTTAGCAGTTTAGCAGCTCGGACATATTTCCTGTATTTTGAAAACACAAGAAAGGCTAAATATTATTTTGCATCATGCACCAAGGTAGAAAATGTTTTGTCGGTAAGGTGGAAAATGACACTAACAAGATAAAAACATTTTTTCGAGCCGCCAAGAATCCCTTCGGGAAATATGTTTTCCATGCAAAATGAATGATTTTCGGCAGTTTGCCCCAGAAAAGTGTCATAATGCAGGGAGCATTGCAAACTGTTGGTGTTTATCAGTGAATTAGAAAATCAGATTTAGCTTGTACAAGAAGAATAAAATTTTTCAGGCCCGATAAGGAGACCAATTTTTTATTGCGAAATGTGTGGATCAATCACGAATGAAATAAATAAAAGAATTTTTGAAAATTGAATTTCGAGCAAATTTGAGCAGTATCATGAAGTTGTCTATTGCGAGGGACAACGATTGTGAGAACGTTTTGTTTCCGATCTCGCATTCGTGCATTCGCGCGCCGAAAATGACATGCATCCCGGCGAAACTGAAAATACGCGATGCAATCTAAATCCACGAGCACCGTGAACAACGGGGACACCGTCGATGAGTTGATGGAAGAGTCTGTCTTCGAGCAGATATGCGACACAATATTCGTTCTGATCCCCGAAGGTGTGTACGTCAAACCTAAAAATACTTTCCGCGAACTTGACACCAAATTATTTTTAAAAAAAATCGTATTTCTATCTCTCGAATAAATATTTCATCCCCTAAAAAAAAGAAAAATTTTATTTTCTAATTCAACAACTAATGCAACAATTAATGCAAAAATGTGTTACAAACATTGTAATATTGGATCAGTACCACGGCTGAAGCAGCTGTTTCTAAGCTGGTGCCAGCTAGCCACCGAAGATAGAGCACAGTTGGAGGCTAAAGTGGCGAACTGGTGTTGTCCTAACAGAAGACAACTGTACAAGCCCTTGCAGGAAGCTCTGATTCGCTGGGAGACCGTCCAGGATACTCAAGGTTACCTTTCTCTTAAAGTTATAATTTATCATGGGCCTCATCATTTTTTTGTGGACCCCAAAACTTTTTGTAAACCCCTCCACAACGTTTCTGCAAGTGTCTACAATTTTTCGTAGACCTGACAATTTCTCATTCAAACTGATTCCGTAGGGCCCAAAGCGTATTCACAGGTGCCACAATGTCTCTATTAGCACCAGGCATTTTTTTATGGGTCCCAAAGGTGTTCCCCATCGATCCGAAATGACCGACTGTTATAAGGCCCATTAATGTCCCATAAATCATCGCTTAAACAGGCGCTCCCGGTTGCGAGCCAGGCATGGTCTCATTTTCGTGCGACCCACAACTGGAGGAGGAGCTCGTCAGTGTCATTTACAGCCTGGAGCAACTGTTCTCGAAGGGCCGGAGGCATCGAGAGATCGACGCTGACTACGAGGTCACTCGATCTGCTGGCGTTATGAGAGAGGTGTCCTTGAACCTGAACTGCGAGAACAACCTGCGAGCTGTCCTCACGCCGAAGGACAAAATACCTCACTCGGTACACAGCTGCGGATACATCGCAGAGTTCAAGAGATACGACGACGATTTCAGCGGATACTTAACCAATTAGGCCAACGACGAACGGCAGAATGGCTCGGCGCCTAACTGTACCTATTTTTGACAAGTAGACTGTGACATCTAGTGAAAATCTAGATTGACGCAGGAACAGTTGTTTTGTCTTTTAGAGACTATCATTAAAGTTGGTTAATCATTAAGGCGCCTCGTTTTTGCGGAATAATTAATAAATTATGAATTTATTAGTCCCAAAATTTTTCTGAGCGATGCAAACTGCATCATAGGTCCCAAAACGTTTTCAAGGACACTGAGTGTTGCCCCCTTCCACGTAGGCTACGTTGAATCACGAGATCACGAGACCCACGTCATCATGAAAATCGATTTATTCATTGAAAGCACAGAACACATTCGACTGGCGCTCCGATCCACAGGGCAGCGAGCAATGAATGACAGCGAGTCGTTCGTTTATGGTCACTGAACGCCTCCACGTGGTTTAGCGACATAAAATATTTTTATTAATCATCAGTTATAATGGGCCAAGGTGTACGAGCATACACGTCCAAACTTATACACAATCGATCGTTTACGAACGAACCGAGAAGGTGTAAACGATAGGAAAGAAAAAACGAGGTAAAGGGTAATTGAAAGGAGAAAGGGGAATAAAAGAGGAGTAAAGAAACGAAGAAAGGAAAAACGACTTGCAAAGTATCGCTAAATAAAATGAACGAGGAGGGGTCCGGGGGATCACGGTGTCGACCAGGACGCAGATTTAGGCCCCTGGCACCCTAACGAGATAAACGGGGGGGTATAGTTACAGATATACATGTACAATACACATTTACGAACCGCACACTAGTCTGCAGGACAATTCACATCCTGCTAGACCCCTTTCATTCTTCACTTTCAGCTAGTTTTTGTGCAGCCCGACTCGATAAATAATCAATTCTGGCAACCGAGAGACCGTTGTGGTCCACGAGGGATTTTTGCACACCATGGGACACCCTTTCTTCCCATGGTGAAACGCGACTGAACACACTTCGACACGCAGGATCCTCCGGCTATCCTTGTTTTCAACTGATTTAGGCTACTCGACCGTTCACTGGAGACGAAAGTCGCAAGGGTCTCGCTGGGATAGAAAGGATCCTGACCGTGTCCGTGAAAGTCCTAGACCACGACGAGTCCCGTTACAATGGGGGCAATTCTCCTCGAGACGAGGATCGTCCAAGGATCAACGAATTCAGTTTGAATCACAGGAGTTTCGCTAGGTCCAATCACTTGTTGGACCAGACTATTGCTACTAGCCTTGGACGATATCAGGTTTCTGTTTTCTTTTTGTTTGGGAACAGGAGTCCTTGGAGACGGAAGAGAGACACCCGGAGGCATACTCGGATGCCTTGGATTCGTTGAAATTGGGAACCTGGCTCCGGGGTTTGCTCCGGGTCACATAAACTGATCGGGTTTGGACATAGATCGACCTGTACCCTCTTTTATTCTAGATGCATTTATACCCTAAGTCATTCAAATTTTCGTCTACTTAGTTAGTTCTCGATCCTAAGACCTGCCTGTTGTTGCACTTAAGATGAAATCGAGAACTAGCCTGGTAGCACCAGAACTTTCAACAATACTTCAATCCCACAATAATTTACTGAATCAGTCTCATCGAATCGGTGACCCCCATAAAACCCCGGAGCGCGTCAGGGCTCGTAGTCATCTCGAAACCTCGTAATCGCTTTTCTTCACAGAAGAAATTTCAGGCAGCCAGATTAAAATCGTGAATTTTCTAGCAAAAGTTACAGTTTAAAATTCTTCCAGTCTGCTAGGACACCTGCACCCACCGGAAAAAAAACGCAAAAGGAAAACGATCATCACGCAGCGTGTCGTTCGTCGTGCTTCTCTTTTACGAGTTTGCGTGTGCGCGTGTATATGTGTGTGTGTTAGAGAGAGAGAAATAGTGTATGTGTAGTTGTCTCGCACAGTACGCCGCCTCGAAACGCATTGAAACCATCGACGCGCTAGAACGCGCGTCAACTATTATAATATAGAAACCGATTTTCTCGATGGAATCTTTGTTACTACTCCGTGGGAGGAGCTTAGCCGCGTGGGAATGATTCGTCCGGACGATGCGGGCTGTTTTTCTTGGATCAAAGAAGAGAGACAAAAGCATCATTCTCTCCTTTCTGTATTTCTCGCTTTGCTTTCTCTCGTTCAATGTGCTAAAAACTTCGCGAAGCTTCATACGTTGGCGCAGCATAGTCCCGCGTCGGGACCGCCCACGCTCGCGGGCTTATACTGCGCCTGTCGATAGCCTACTTAACTAGTCGCTACTAATCTGCATTACCGTTCAAATATCGATCGGATATCATATAGACTGGTGCCGCTAAATAAATATTCACCACGGCCACACCCATCGCGACAAACACGCGCTGTGGTCCGGTCAACCGAGGTGCCGCCCCTCGGAGTCGCGTTCGACCAATCGCAGCGCGTGGGCGTGACCGGCTCGGCGTCGTCACGCCTAGATTCCTGTCCGCTACGGTGAGGAGGGCGGGGCGTGGACGGGGCAAGGGCAGAGCAAGTGGCGGGGGCTAAGAAGTCTTAAGTAAAACTAAAGAGTTAACGAGAGTATGAGTAAGAAACACATTTTCCCCATACTAAATACAGGCTAAAAATATATGCACGCGATCGTATAGAGTACCATAGACGAGTCGCAGGAGCCTGACTATACCGCGCACCATAACGCTTCGTCGTTGCTTTTGGCCCTCGAGTCAATAGAACTATGCTCCCCGAGCGATGGGAGTCTTATGGTCGGTGGGCGTGACACAGCGAGCTTGGGGTCGACCACCGGAGAGTCGGCACTGTCGACGAGGTCTCGTCGAGTCCTGAAACTTGACGCGAACGTGTAATGAATTGTAACTAAAGATTCGTAGGACTGTTCCGATAAACCCAGGGGTCTTTCTTTCGTAGTTCTGCCTTGAATCGTATCCTCCTGTGCGAGAAACGTCGCTGAGGATACCGAGGGTGTGTCACCAGAGCTCGCTAGACCACGCCCACGCGGCGGCTAGACCATGCCTCTCGCGCGTCTATGAACATGATACATCGTCGCACCGACGAGCAAGAACGCGACAGGGGTTAAACAGATTAGCTCCGCGTTCTTGACTGCTTTTCTTAATTTTTTTTATCCTTTTCTTTGCTTTGCTTGTGTGTATGTTTACGTCTGTCCGGCTTTTCTCGTGTGTTATCTTCTTTTTTTTTCGTTTTGTTTAGATTGGTTTTCTTTTTCTCTGCTTTAGGTAGAAGGTACTCGAGTACACCTTGGCCTGAGATCGAATGACTAGTAGCATTTCCGGTTGTTGTTTGCGCCGCTATGATGGATGCGCATACGGTCCTGCCTGCCCTTCGTGCCGAACACTTCGCGCAGCTTATTACTCCTGTCCAGGCGATTTCGTTTCAGCGCTTGCGTAGTCCTCTTCTCCAGAACCTGCAACGTTCAGGACAGGATTCAGACGCAGTACTAGCAGGTTACTCGACTACCTACACCCCCCTCTAATGGCTCATTACCGAAACAATTTATTAGTGATTGTAATTGTAATTGTAATTGAAAAACTCTATACTCGGCGCGGTATTGTGCCTTCGACGCGGCCTGGTATGCAGAAACGCTGCCACGAGCACGCGAGTTGACAACAATATTAAATTTAAATAGGATTAGATTTAATCCGTCGGATTACAGAAATGACGTACGAGGTTTTTAACAAAATACTAGTGTTAAGAAAGTTGGACCAAGCAAAATCCCATTTTCATTGGTAATAGCGTTTGTAGATCGAAAATAAATAAATAAGAAATTCTGTCGAGTTTGATACCCCAGCCTTGTTTGAAAATGTCTAGTAATCAGTTGGGTGGTGTTGGGGCTAGGCGATAGGTACCTTCTGCGACGATCGAAACATAAGTACTATCCTTGAGGTGCTGTGTCTACGGACCGTCCGATCGTCTTGGGTTCTTGTCGGGCTACGTTCTAGCGAGGCTGCCGGTGGCGCGCCGGAAACATGAGAAGGAAAACCATCGTTATCGACGTCCCGCTCTTCCGGCGCGTCCGGGGTGGTTAGTGGAGAATCGAGTTCAACCGGAGAAGCTGTGGCTCGGTAGACGGACATGCTAGGATGCTCGATCAGCAGGTCCTCCAGCGGTGATATCTCCACGGTAACTGGTGTTGTCCGTGTGAAACAAGGGGGTGGCGTTACATACCACGACTCCTCCAGTGCTGTCGCGCCCTCAACTGCGGGTTCAAACAGATCTGACTCAACAGTCGTTTCTGGACACCCTTCTGCCATATGAAAATCGCAAACATGTTAACACGTCGCCTACAACAGCCACTCCTACACTAAACCCAACATGCTAAATTTCAACCCCCACCCCCTCCCCCAATCTCAACGGGGAAGCAAGGTACAGTAAGTCCTCGACTTCGTAACTTACTATTTGAAAGGTTATTAATACGATCTGCTTCATACATAGTATATGCATGTACTCGTTTCAAAGGAAAATTCAAACAAACCAACTATGTTCATGGAAGATTTATCACTCATAAATAAATAAATAAATTTATCACTCATAAATAGCTGTACGCCTACGCTGTGCACAAGCAAACACTTATCTTCCGCTTCTGTTCTATGTACACCGACAAAGCTGCCGTTCTTGCAATCAAAAAACGAATTTCACAATTCGGAATTTCCTGATTCGCTTCTAAGAATCCGCGTAAGTCGAGGTCTTACTGTACAAAGTAGATCCGGATTATCGGTTTCTGGTCCGTTTCCCCCCCACTCGGCGAGGATGAAAAATTTTGAAAAAATCCTGCTATGTAGCCAGTATCGAGGTACACGTCTGGGAATTTTTTCAGATTTTTTGGTCGGGCTGTTCGGGTGTAAAAAGATGTGTTAGTCGCGCTAGATGGTTATCTTGGTGAAACACGAGGTGGTTGGAGGGAGTCTTGTTGCAATGTTTGGCGACGCGCAGTCCAAACACGTGTGCCATTCGACTCGGCTAGAAATGGGTTCGGATGTCAGGGACGGTGTGAGGGGTTCGGGTTTTTCGATCCTCTTGAGAAGGGCCCCCCGTTGAAAAGGTCAGACGTACCTGCACGGTCAATGAGGATCCAGTCATCGCCCTCGACCTCCACTTGGCTGAGCCTCGCCATTACTCTGAGGGACTCCGGGGTTTCGTTATTGGACCCATCCCGGGAATCTTGCGCGGCTGAGATATTGCCTCCGAGTAAGTAATTTGCCAAACTGCTCAGCATCCTGAAGTTCCTTTTTACTCTGCAGTGCCTGCAACGACAACGCACCCCCATCGGTCAAACAAAATGCTCCATCGTGAAACGTAATATTCAATGGACCGGCGTCAAAGGATTCATACACGAACGTGTCTCTCTGTCTGTCTGTGTGTATGTGTGTGCGTTTATGGGGTTGGGTCTATTCAAACGCAAATGCCCGCTCCTGAAAGAGTATCCATCAGCCATGAATTAATCTGGAAGATCGAGTGCACGTGCTCGATCCGAACAAATGCTCCGAAAATACTATTTATGGTGGCGTGTCCCATCCCGGATATGGGAGGTCGCATCACGGCTGTTTGCAGATACTATGGTTTGAAAACGATTTTTTTATTCAGTGGCGGGTTTAACGGTGAGCGAACTATGCCCCGAATTTCGCAGCACTCATTTTTTTTACGTTTCTTTTTCGTTAATAAGTTTATGAGCGTTCTCTTGCAAGTTCTATTCCTAACTTGAGTTTGAGGGCTTTAAAATTTTTACCGCTTGGGGCCTTCACTTGAGTCGCCACTGTTTTTATCAAAAAAATTAATTAAAAACGATCGATCTGTGCCCTAGCCGATTCACTATCGCCGCGCAATTAGCACTGTCCACGCGGAGAAGTGCGTTCGAAATACGCGTCGCAGTAAGACCGCGCGATCGGGTCCATGGTCACCATGTCATAATTATTTCAAGTCTGTTACACATCGGATAGCACGCGCCACGGGGGATTACGCTGAATCCTGCGAGAATACCGCGACGCAGAAACCGTCGAGCGAGGATCGGTGACGATCGTCTCTCCCGAGAGCATTTCGCGATTGTTGCGCAATGCCAACCGAGCGGGACGGTCTACGCCAATGGCACACCTGTGTGTGCGTGCCACTCTTAATCTTATTTCTTATGTCTGATAACATCATTGCCGATTCTTTCATCTGTAATTCGATTATTGAGTAAGATGTCAATTTATTCTTGGACATCGATCGCTCTCTCGACTTGCTCGTTTCACTTGTTCGCGGAAAGTGGACGCAGTGTTAGTGATAAACATTACTGATAAGCAGACAGCGGATTTAATGCGTTTATCACAAAAATCAGTAGGCGAATTTCCGTGCAAATGATGCGTAAACATTTTATTTCGCAGAAAGATCCGCTGTCTACCGATAAATATCGTTGATAAAACGTTCTTTTAAACATATTTTTTAAGTCCGAGATTATTCCTAAAATTATCTGCGAGATTTAAGTCGATTTTTATCGCACACGCCTTATATCATTGGTATTGAGAAACGTACAAGTAATATCGCGGAGAAAAATGTAATTCTTGAAAGTCCACCGCCAGAATACACGCCTAACGCGGTTATAGATGCTCGCGGGGCTTTCCCACGACTTTTCTTTTCGCGCGGCGATCAATTGCTATGTCGCGAGCGTGTTGCCGCGCCGTTTAATTATACCAAGTATCCCTGAACGTAATCGCGTAAATGGACAACGGTTCGGTTTTTGCAGTTCGTAGTAAACGCGGATCCTTGAAGCCTCGAAACGTCGTTTTTCCTTTCGTCATCGACTGTTATACCTCTCGAAGGAATCTGGAGTGAATTTTCTTTGGATCGCTGTTATCAAAATTCTGGAAGTTGTTCGATATGATAATAAAAGAAGTCTCAAAAGAAATCTTTTTTCTGAAAATACTCGATTAGACTTCACAGAATTTTCGGATCACTTATTTGGACCAAGTTAATTGTCCGGAATGGTTGATGAGAAAGTATAGTACGACGCGGAAATGTCACGGAGAAAATTCTCGATCTATCGGATGGACTATTTAGAGTAGCAGCGTCATAATACACAGCTGTCGCTATTGTAAAATAGCTGTCTATTGTTAATTATTGTATTCGAGCTGGTATTGTTCTGTACATATCGCGTTTCCCCCGACCGTTCGAATACAAATGACTCTAGCGCTATCTCTGTTTCTTTTCTCGCGGATATCAAACGAGCGCTCGCTTCCTCGTGAATCGTAATCGAATTAATCACGCTAGCTTTATCGTTGCGTCAGAAAACTCTCTGATTTCATCGCTGGAACTGTGGATCGCCTTTCGGATATATATTCATATATATATGCACATGTATAAATATGCAAACGTATTACCAGCACAGGAACAATCGTGTACCAACGCCCGGCTGCCGCGATTCGAATCATCTTTTTATAGTCATTTCGAAACCGCCCAACCTGCGCAACTATAGCCTGCTATATCTCCAAAACAGTTCAACACACACAAAAAAGAGTTTATGGTTGCACCCCACCGCAAAGGTAGTTACAGGTTTAACGAATTATTTCTTCTGTTCTGCTCACGAGAAAATTACGAAAAAATTCATGAACGTTCTACCTAACAGCACACACGACAGTGAATTATTTCCGAATTTTTAGGTGCGAGATCGATTTTGTAAAAAATCCGGAAGCATAAAATTGCCGATCTTTTGGAGATTTCCGAAAACTTCTTTTTCTAGCGATCGATATAGAACCGAAAATTCTGAAATAATTCACTCGGGCAGTCGTGCGTGCCGTTAGGTAGAACGTTCGTGAATTTGTACGTAATTTTGGTGTGCAATCTATGCTTATGCGATCCTGGGCTGGGCAGAGCGATGCGGAGGCACCGAAATGAGACTGGAGCTCGTCCCGAGCGGAATTGCATTCGAATCTAAATTTGCGAGCATGTCTGGTCTGCGTCAGACGGCGGACAGCGGCATAGGAAATTGTTTTACAATCGGGCAGGAACCGCAAATTGATGCGGGCTTGACACACGTAAGGTTGGCCAGACGTCAGAGTTAAGTAGGCGGACGTGAACGGCCGCGGAAAACAGAAAGAGAGAGACCGAAAGAGAGAGAGAAAGAGAGAGAGAGAGGCCGTGTTCACCACGTGCGTCTATCAGTCCGGCGATATCTATACTCGCGCGGAACATATTAACTTCGTTACATGTTTCCGCGACGCAGTAGCGGTCGCGTTAATAGCTTAACCGCCGGTCTGTTAGTGCGTAGAGCGAATGGTAGTGTCAGATACTGCATGCTCTTACTATCTTATACCTGCTCCAGCCTGTGCCTTTTTAACCCTTTCAACTCGAAGGGATTTTAATTCGAAGATCAAGACATTTCTTTCATTTCTATTCTATGTAATCGGTTTTAGAGGGAAACGTTTGAAAGTGATATACGTGTGCTTAATCTATCTCGATCCAATCTAGGTTTAAGTTCGATGATCATCAGACCCTGGCCTGATTCGGAATTGCACTTAATCTATCTATAATCTGTGTTCAATCTATGCGTGATCCTTCTACTCCAATATTTTGTCCTTAATCTATTCTCATCTAGTCCAGAATTGCACCCATTATATGTATGTCTAATCTAAATTCGATAAATTCCCGATCCATGTCTGAAACGGACAACCCTGACCTGCGCTAGAGTTGCACTAGATTCGCTTCTAATCTATCCTCCAGTTTCAACTTATACCGAACATTTTTTCAAGAAATAATCAAATCTGTCTACTCGGTTCATCGTAGCTACGATGAAAACGACTCGCTCTCGAAATAGTCATCGTTTCCCCATAAATCAGAGCTCGGATACCGGGACAATGAACTAATCAGCATCTTCATTAATTCGTTCGGGGGTCTCGTTTTTTATTGCCGCCCTTGCAATCGAACGTTCGGAGCACACAAATTATCGTGGGGAGAGGGGCAGGCACGTTAATTGGCCCGATACATCGCGCAAATAAATCACCGATCACCGTGAGACGGCGTGAAGAAACGTATCGATTAATTCACCGGCCGCAGAATAATAATAACAATCGTAATAATCGGCGCGGAGCGAACGAGCTTCTGGTAGATTGCACGCTCTCCAACATCGATCACGCGTTTCCATAACCAGCGCACGATTGCTTGTAGATTCCGAAATTCGTTTTTTCTTTCTAAATAGAAAATCCAGCTTGTAAAAAGTCAAGAAACTCCAAAAATATCGAAAAAATGCAGATTTCACATGGAAGTTCTAAAGTGACCATATTTATATTTTTACTGTACCGATATATTGTTATAATTATTGTCCATGAATTTTTTCTTATCTTCACCGTGTCAAAATGTATGGAAGATTCCGAATTTCGTTCTTTTCTCTAAATTGAAAATCCAGCTTGTAAAAGATGAAGAAACTCCAAAAAATTGAGAAAATGCAGATTTCTTATAGAAGATCTAGAGTGACCACATTTATATTTTTACTGTACCGATATATTGTTATGATTATTGTCCATGAATTTTTTCTTATCTTCACCGTATCGAAACGTATGGAAGTAGAAAGGTCTTGGGATTTGCGAGACATTATAGTCGACACGATCCCCATCGGTAATGCTTCGCACCGTTTCTTTTCCTTCTTTCCATGAAACTTTTCCTCGTCGCAATTACGGTAACCGTGAGTCGCAGACTCGGCTGCCGCGCAAAATGCAATGAGTCATGAGTCAGCGAGTCGCCGATTCGAGAAGCGATTGCGTGGCGTGTTTCGATTTGTAAAGGGAAACGATTGGGAACCATTGTTACACTTGGCCGTGCACTTTGGAGCACCGGCGACAGATGACCGAGACCTTCTTCCTGTCGGTTTTGGCCTAATCTTCGGGAAACGCTAGCAGAAGAATGCCGCTGTCCATTCCCTTTGTTAACTTCCTTTGGAACACAATTCGTCATTAATAGACTGCGGATCATTACGCATTTATTTAAAGTATTTGCACATTTTCAAATTGCTGGGAAGCATGTACAGCAATAAACATTAATAACGCCTCAAGTCTATGCTTACCATAAGAAATATTCTAGCAAATAAATTGAACTTATTCACCGTACTGAATTTTATATAAAAAATTTGTTACCTTAAGAATTGATTTTTTTAGCAAAAAACCACTACCGTGCATTTATTTTGCGGTTCTAATTTTAAACAACTTCTGCCGGATAAAGTCAATGCTATCTCGAAACACGAATTTTTTAGTTCCACAACAAAAAGACAATATTCTTGGCGATTTTTCTTCGATACAGATTGTTTAATATTCCTCGTAGATAAGGCATGACTTTTGTTTCAGAGCGGTGTTATTACACGAAGAAAAGATTGAATCACGTTGTTAATCTCAGTGTATTCAGATGCGTGACTCGAGGTTCTGCTTATCGTGAAAATGACTTTTTCTAACATCAAGATACCGGAGCTCGTTGTTTTATTTTCGTTCAGTTTTACGGCGATATGAACATTTTTCATTACTCCGCGAAGACAAAGTCTGACTGTAGATTACTTTTAGAAGAACAAGACGATAGGATGACTGGAGAATCTGTGGTGGGGGAATACCAGATCCTCCGCATACTAAAGAGAACTGCTACGCCGTCATTTTCTACGACCTAAATTTTTGTACAAGGCGAGGGTTTTTCTATCCGCCTATTCGAGCCTGACAGGGACCATACTAAATGTCACACGTCGGAGAAACTCGATAAGTGAACGCTTCAGGGACAAATTATAAAAATATACTTTACACGTGCGATTACATACACAGTGGGTGTACAAAGTATTTAGAAAATAAAATTTTACAATTATTTTGCAAATCATTTTCTCAGATCAGATCGAAAATGTTTTAGAGATTTTTGAAATTCACACAGTTACACATTCTTGCCAAAGAAATCGAATAGTATAACGTTCACCCACAGTGCAAAAATTTAGTGCTCGAACAGCTAAATAAAATTTGTTCGTTACCCGAAAAGCATTCAAAAGAATTCAATGGAACGCCTCGCGGTATTTAGAACGGAATGCGATAGAACAAAACGAACGACGAGAACAATTGCTGCGAAGAAAGGCAGCACGTGTACCTGCCGCGGAAGAACTTAAAATAAAATGCCACATATGTAGCGGTACCCTTGAAGATGAAATTAAATTACCGATCGCATGTTTCGACGCAGATTTCCCGTCGGAGAGAACAAAGAAGAAGAAGAAGTCCGACGAAGTTCAGGTTCTGGGTGCCTGAAAGGAAGTTCCGCGGCTCCCCTAATCATCGATTCACATCTAACGGTATCCGAAGAAACGAATGATAGCTCTCGGGAGTCAGGCTGGCGGAGCTAACTCGACAGAGGGATTGCTGGCGGCGGACATTCTCTTTCCGCCGCATAGAGCCTCTTTATACGGAATACAAAGAAGAAGGGACTCCCATAACCTTTTCCATCGAGCATCGACGAGCCACGACGGACACGGACTAACTCGGGGATTCAGGAGACACGATCTACGTATTCTAGATTTTTCCGAGCACGTTTGGAAAGTCCCAGCAGATTAAAATGACAAGGCTCTATTTATTCGGATAACGATCGACTTCATAATTTCAATAATTGTGAAATGAAAAATATAAAACCGGTCATTCAGATATCCGAACACTATTGCCACTCTGTTTTCTGTTCAAATAAATATTCGCTGCATCAAAGAGGGTCGTGCCAGCTCTCAATATTCTTTTAATCGATCCTGGAGTGGTCAAACATCGAAATACAGTGTCGCCGATCCGGTTCAGTCTGCGAATGCTCTGCGTCGAGTCGGTTTCCCCGGAAATCGAGCAGCTGGATGCTGATGAATCAATGGAAGCAATTGTGTGTTGTGGGGTCCGTTGCGGTGCGCGCGTGCCAAAAGAAACATTCCCGTTTTTATCTCTGGCGAATTATGTAACGTCGCCGACGACGATAGTTTACATAACAGTCGACGAGAGAGCTCGTTGGCATCCGACTCGCGTCAAAACGACGGTCGGCACACGAACGATGCTCGCGCTGCACAGTACTCTCGCGAAATCGGCGGGCAAAACCGATTGACAACGGGGTCAATGTGTCCGTGGGACGCCGAACGAAGCGAAAAGAGAAAAATAAAGAAAGACACTCACTACTGCTCCCTCCACCTCCACCACCCAGAGGGTGGAGAGGGGGAACTCCGGAACGGTGGAATCGCCTGGAAACCAGTTTGCCGGACGGAGAAGACGAGACCGTGATGAAATTTCTGTGTGTACAGGTTTGCGAGGGTTTCTAATAATAAGACCGCTGATCGATGAAGGCCAAAATAGAAGACCCGCGGGCCGATACGCGCCGCAACTTTCGAACCCGTCGATTGATTCGTCCAGCCACGGATTACGTTCCTCTTATTACACGGAAAATACGGTTTGGATACAACACGGTACGCTGGAGGCACGGTTTCAGTATCACACGGAACGAATGAACCGTGTTTTAGGGGTACCACAGGTCTCGTGGAGAATTTTTTGCGTTCAGTATAGGTTTTGTACTCCAAATTCGCCTTTTTGCAAATCAATTTTTCCCATTAAGAATAGTGAAACGTAATACTCAATGCTGAATACGCTTCTAGTCAGAAAATGTCAACAGTGAATATACATACATATCTACACACCGTTTCCATACATTACAAAGTTAACGAATTGGTAATCACCAGACTGCGAATCTTCATGCAAAATGAAAAATTTCTACATCAGTTGCAAGACACAGGGGCCACCTAGAAATGTTTTTCTTCTTCTAAGTACACTGATAACATAACCTGATAACCGATACATAAACGCATAAAATCCGCAGTCTAGTAATTACTTTGAAAAAAGTATTCGATTGGAGTGCAAAACCTGTGCAACATTCACAAGTAGCCATCAAGACGAAGTCAATAAGCTTCACTGTCTACCTAGACAATTGAACTTCCACGGAACCGAGCTTTATGGTACCTAGCTTTACAACACCTAACTCAGGTTTAGACAACGCTCAGTTGTGTAAATCATCACGACGAGACAATTCTCACAGTGTAAATTACGTTTTCCAGTAACACCGTTTCAGATAAATTAGTATTTAACAAAGATCTCGTGGGAGATAATGTGAAACAAGGAACTGACGCTCCCCGTGAATTGCATCAGCCGAGTGAAGACCCTAACCTTGTGTCGCCTAACGCGGATGCTGTCGAAAAATCAACTTGTACAGTGGTTGATGAATGAATATTTAACGAGGACGTTGCTGGAGTAATTATAATACAAGGAATAGCTGCTTTGAGTATTGCGTCAGCCAAACACAGCAACTTCAGTACCCTAACCTGACGTAACTCGAATGACAAGACCTAATTTAGACAAACGTAGTGTGCCACTGAAATTTGCATTCTCATTAGTTGTTATCGAAAATTAACATTATACTCGCAGCAATATTTTTAAGTATTTACAGAAGGCATGGTAAACTTCTAAAAATAGAGCCCCAGAGACACGCATTCATCAGTAAGAAGCCAACAGCCCCTACTCCCTAAACACGACAGAATCCAATATACCAAGCTTAACATAGCACCTAGTCTAACTCGGAACGGTCTACCTACCACTGTCTAACGTCTAACCCATAACCGTCAGACAATTCGTCGGCGAATTTCCTCGCGCCGTATATCATACTTCGCGCACTGCAATCCTCATCCGTCAACTATACCTAGAACTACCCTGCAACGACCAGACACATTCATATCTACACGAGAAAGCAGGCGATTGTATCAAGTCGTTCGCAAAGTAATTTCGTATTTCGTGTGAAATAGTATTGCTTCCACATTTGTTGTACTAGACTGCGAATCTTATAAAATTTTCAAAAAACGCTAGAGTATTGAAAATGTTGAAAACACAGAAATTCAACGAGCACGGGATCTACAAGTTGCCTGAAAAATCGCCACATCATAGAACAATTAAAACTTCTTCGAAAAGGTCTAGAATTCGGTTTCTTTCCCTTGAGAAAACGAAACGACTTTCCGAACGACCTAATACGTGAGACGTAAATCCCTGTCGGAACTTGTCCAACACACTCACACACACACACTCGAGGGACCCTGAAAATGTTCAGGTACCTAGCCACCCCTACCCTTAACGAAAAATTCCTAACCATTCGAAACCGCCGATGACTCACCGGAGGGTATCCATCGATTGCTAGCCTCGCATCATCCACCATTGGGACTCCGAAACCGAGAACTCTAAGCACGATCAATTTCCGATCCAGATCTAGTGATCCAGCTCGACTGATACAGACCGATCCGGTGTTCACGAATGAACAGTGTTCCCGAAGCGGAACAAAGAGGATAGCGCGGAGAGAACGGGATGGGAGAGGAAAGAGAGAGTTTTCTCTCTAGTCTTCCCTCGGTAAACACGGAGAAGTCGACGAATGGCAACAGAGACCGGTAGAGAGATCGGGGAGAAAGAAAAACGGGTGGTGTGTGTATGTGTATATGTATATATTCGGCGTGAGAGGCGGTGGTGTGGCGGGTCCAAGGGGGGTGTTAACACACGATCCCCGGTCTGAAACGGCGGGTAAGAAAACGGGTGTATATCGGGGCCGAGAATAGCCAGCGTTGGCTCACGCACCCCGTTCGTGAATCGGCGACATTGCACAATTGACGTTTTCCGGCGAGGAACACGTCTGAACCAGGCTTGTGTCTACCCTGCGGTTCGAAGGGGGCGTCCCCCCACCACTGAATTTCCTTGAACTAGAGGAGAGCCTCTCTACTAGAAGCGCGCGCGCGCGCGCGACTACGAATCCGAATATACGTGTGTACGACACAACAGTGTGTGTCGCAATGTACGTGTGTCCAGATCGGTGACAACCACTGTGCCATTGCCCTTGCACTTCTAACAATCCCGCGCGTCGATCAAGCGGTTACCAAGCGCTCCTGCATTGTTTCGATCGAATTCCCCACTACCACATAATCTTTTCCCTTTCTCTCTCTCTCTCTCTCTCTCTCATGCACACTCTTTCCTTCGAAATCCTTTCCTGCTCGCACACAACTATACACATTCACCCCCCCTCTCTCTCTCTCTCTCTCTCTCTCTCTCTCTATTTCCTTCAGTTCGATCCTGACCGCGGTACAAGGCCGTCAACACACCGCACACAATCTTCCCAAATACATCACTTTCACGAACGCAACACGACTCTTAAGTTAAAAAAACTATTCTCTCTCGAAAATCAACACAACACGTCGTCTGGTAGACTGTTATTGTTATGATGCACATTCAGAGACGGAGTCACCGTGTTTTGTTTTCGTTTCCCGGAGGATTGTGTCACACGTACACGGACGCACACCATCGACCCCCCCCCCCCCGTCGTCGTCGGACGATCCGAAAAACGGGTTTTTCCTCGGTCTCTTTTACATTATACTACAAAACAATACCGTAAGCAGCGTTATCCACCCTCTAAAAGCCGAACGCGGCGGAGCGTCGCTTTACCTCGTAGATCGGACCGAGACGTGTCCATCGCACTTCGCCAAGCATCCCTCACGAGCGAAAGAGCCGAACTCGAGCGACCTTGATCTCGAAATCGCACACTCTCCCTCTGTGTTCGATCCTCGGAGAAACGGACAAGAAGAAGAGCTAGGAGAGTGGTTTTTCTTAACCAGAAAAGGGTGTTGCTTTTGAAAGAACACTCGGAGATCCGTTCGCGTACACTCACGCATCGGGACGAACGCGTTCTCTGCCGTTACTCCGCGATATATATCCCGGTGTCGTTTTCTTCTACTTTTGTTCTTTCGTTCGTACATTCGCTCTCACTCACTCTCGCTCGCACAGAGACCATCCCCGACACGGTCACTATGGGGCTCTCACTAACAGGTAGACGACGACGACGACAACAATAACGGCGACGCAAAGGGAACACAAGAGAGATGCTCTCTGTGGTATGACAACGTCGTCGCTATCGTTATCGGCGACGATCGATCGACAGCGTGTGTGTTTTGTATCGTATGCGTGTGTCTAGATGTGTACGTTTGTGTATCTGTTTGCGGATGGAAGAGAAATGGAAGAGCCACTCGCCTGAACCGTGTTGCGTTTGAGGAGCCGTGGTAGCAACTGCCCGCAGTAATAGTCGTCAGCTGATTTCGACTGGCTGGCTGGCTGGGCAGCCAAGCCGTTGCCGAGGAGCGGAGAGAGGAGGCGTACCGTGTCGCCGGAGTGGGGAGGGCTTTCAAAGCGATACCAGGGACGTGCCACGTCGATGTGACGCCCCTGTGTGTGATCGATCATCTGTTCGTATCTTGGGGATCCATCGCGCGTCCAAACCAGAGGGAAAATCGATCGTCGATAAATCGCGATTGTTTACACGCGAGAGCACTGTTTATCTGTGTCGCGTACCACCTCCTACCGCCACCCCCGCGGTATTTGTTTCTCGAGACAAATCGGTCGATCGACGTCGCTCGGCTATTTTCGGAGATGAGGGAAAGATTTTGCCGTTGAAAATAATTTGCTCATTCGCACAGACCGACGAAATCGCTGGAAAACCCAGGAACCAGAAAATCGATGCGCGACTGACTTGGGAACTGTCTGGCAGCCGCCGACGCTGTATAAAATATGTAGTCGATAATCCGAGCGCCGTTGTTTGCGTTGTCGAATGATGTGGACACAGTTTGCTCGGCGGGGGCGGATGATTGTCCGGATTGTTCGTTGGGTACCGGGAAGATAAGGGGAGGTTTTCCGATTTTTATTTTTACGGTCGACCTTCGGATGCTCGCTCGCGGATCCGGAATAGTTTCCGCTAACGTCATCCGCCGGCGTAACTCGAACGTTTCGTAAGGCGGGATGATCTTATTTTTATCGGATCCCACCGGTGACGGCGAGGGCCCCGCGATTCGTTGACACAACGGTGAGAAGGAGTATTCACGGTGGGGGAACGCTCAGCTGGGCGGACAGCTGCTAGCCTGCTATGCCTGCTAGCCCGCTGTTTAACGTCAGGACACTTGGAAAACTTCCTTTTTACCAGCGCCCATTAAATTTCCGTTAGTCTGCGAAAAGCCACGGTGCACGATCGAGCCCAAGACAATGGGTCCCGCTTTCGAGATCGACCTCACCGGCTAATTATCACCGCCATTACGCTGCCGAGGCACAAAGAGATTTCGTTTGGCTCGCAGCGACACCGCCAGCAAGATGGCATCATACGTAGCACTGCCTCTCGAAATAAGAAACGGGGATAGAGCAGGATAGAGTCACTGAACCTGCCAGTTAGGCTACTAGTGATGACGTGCAAAATCACTAACCGCGATTTATCACAGTGATCGCAGAATCACGATCACGGTCGTCATTTTAATCTTCATTCACGCCGTGATTGTGAGTTTTCGATCCAGAGTGAATCCTCAATGACTTTATTCATTATTCCTCGTTGTTCTTCGTTATTCCTTTACTTTATGCGATGTAACTCGCTATTTTGTTCATGCAAAACGTACAGATTATGTTTCTGCGACTTGCACGAAGAACAGTTACGCTCCCCGCCAATCAGAAGCAATCACGAAAGTCACGAATCACTGTGAAAAATCACCATGACTGCAAACGAACGTGATCGAATCACGAGTGATCCAGAAATTGCAGTTCACGCCATCCCCACTAGCTATATCTATTCTGGTGCAATTATTCTAACTTCTATAGATGTTATCGGTGTAGATATATAGAGTACTTCGCCGGGACTATTGTTGTTTATGAATGGGAGAGGTTAGGTGAATCATTGTAAAAATGTAGATATATGTACATAGATATACATACAGAGAAGCTATGAAACAGATACCTAAATACGTGGAATGTATTCCTGTATTTCACCCTCCCGAACCATAAAACAAAATCCCATTACCCAGGGCGTGACCTGATACAATTGCTGCGAGGGTTCACCTAACTCGGCGAAACCGCGACAACCCCCATGTTTTATGGCTCGGAAAAAATGAAGGAAAATTGATGAAATGGATGTGATCATGCTCCGTCCTTCCACCCACCCGAAATATGAACTGAATCTAACCTAGTCCTCGCTTATGGTATAACCCACGCGTTTTCGAGTCGCGTAGCGTTTACTAGAGGGGTTTTCTGTGGGTATCATGGCATAGCAGTCAATAAAATTGGGCCACCACCATTCTACCTTACATGGCATAGTGACAGTCCGACAGTCCGACCAGAAGGGCGCCTGCGCGAGTCAGCCCTGTCAATACTGTTTGGGGGATCCCTCCTGTCGGATTGATACGAGTCAATGCACGACAGTGCAACTTTTTGCTTTCCAGCGACCCAGTAATCGTGGTGTACTCCACATTTAGAATTGATTTTTCGTCCTCGGGTGGCGCTATGCTCTGGTGTCCCGCTTTTTGCGGGCGAAAATCAATTTTTATCGAAAACATTTGTCTTGCAACAAAGAACCCTTCAAAGCTTCCAGATTATTATTCATTTCAAATTATTCTATATGCCCAGATAGGGTAAAGGTACCAGTTACCGTGCCCCACCCGGGTATCGGACACAAAGCAAGCTTTTTAGAAATTAATGAAGATCGCTGGTGTCGAAACGAATTCTTTAACTTTGAAATAACGCTAAGATACTTTCGGTCGGAAAAACCGTGTTCGAAAAATATATGTAAGTCAACAGAGTCCGATGCAATCTCCGCACCAACACCATCGCTCCCCTAGAACCGTGAATGCTCACGAAATTACGGAACGCAAACGATCGTCGAGATAAGTGGTGGATACGCAGAGATAATGGACTTTTAATGGGCCGGCTACGCTGCGTTTCTATGAGACGACAAAATTATGATAAAATGGCGAAATAATTCTAATCTCATGTCCTAGATACACGAGTTTGAATTTCATCTTCGAAAACCCGCTGCGCTATGTTGACTCGCAACTAATGTTTCTCTAGCGTGTGCGTCTTTCGTCGAAACAAATATTTGTTTGCGTACATAGAGCGTGTACATCGCGGAAGTACTGCACGGATATTTGTCATTAATAAATGCGAGGACGCATACTGAATTTTCCCCTTGGCATGTTCTCGGTATCACGAGTACCGCGCGTCCACATTTGGCACATACCAGCTGAAAACGGAGGAACTCTTCTGCCAAGATTTCTGCAATCTAGAATCGCATACCGGCGACATTAAAATAAGATTACGCGTTTCTTTTTGTTATTCGGGAAGACACGTCGTCGCAAATACGTTTGGGGAACTGCCTATTCGCGTAGAAGACAGGTTCCGTGGAACCGGTTGCGTATGTTTCCGCTTTGCTATGCAATTAATTTTTTCCGTCGATACATACGCTCGAATCGCCCATTATCGCTAATTGCTGTAATGACACGGACAGCTCGATTAAGAATGGAAGTGAATGACTTGTGTATTAAAAATAACCCAGAGATACTGTGGAAAGTGTATAGTATTCTTATGCTAGAGACTTTTCACTTCCTCCTCATTTTCGTCATGAAGTCGTGAACCCTTTGTTTATCGACTCCGTTGCTCCACAGTCCATTCACCTTGAAATGGGTCCCTACGATCACTGCATCGGAGGAGCAGTAATTGTCTATGTTGTCTATTGTGATCCCAGAACCAATCAGCACAGGACCTTTAGCAGCCTCTTTCACCTCTAAACATTATTCGTATACAAACACTTTACTAAGGTTTCAGTATTAAAGGGGAAGTACCTTCGAGCTCCTTCGTGCTAGCCTCCTCCCCGGTGGCAGTTCCTGTCAGTATAATTCCATCCGTCAAGAAAAACTCTGCTGCTTTCGCCGTCTCTGATAAGCTTACATCCGAGGTGACCGCGTGTGAACTATTCAGGCAGATAGCAGAGTTAACAAAAGCAGTGGATGTCAAATTGGTTTCCCCCATCGTCGAGATACGGCCAATCACCTATGTTTTTTTTTAATGTCTGTGAAAATAAGGATGTCATCGGCGTCGATCTGCTTCCTGTACCTCAATAAAGTACCTGCACAGGCATCCGTGAAGCCTTCGTCTGCGACATGCGAAAACACAAATCCTTCTGCCCTGATGAATTGGAAATCTGCAGCCTTTGCTACCGCAACCGCTTCCTTGTTGCAACCTGCTAAAATCTGTTTGGATTTACTCCCAGAACTGTAGAATTAGAACTTGTATAATGATTTACTGTTCCATACCTGTACACCGCAGGGTATACGAATGGGCAATAGTCTTCTTATTTCTGCACACACTCTGGTCATGATCGCTGTGGTTTCAGGGAGAATGTTTTTAGCTGTTACATAGGGAATGTCGTGCATATTTTCCACCAAGATACCATCCTTGAAACAAAGTACAGATTACAGGGTTAGGCATACACGGAACAGCCTTATATTATCAAACTTACGACGTTACAGTCCCTGTAAATTTCAGCATCCCTGACTGCATCGTTTACGATCTTCGTTAGGGTGTGTCTATGCAGGGGAGTCCCTGCAAACATCGATTAAAATATGTACTTCAATTAAACATTTGCAGGACAGACAATTTGGTGACCAACTGGAGTAACTAACTTGTGCTCGGAAGTATGAAAACAGTAGATTAAAAATGTGCAAAATAAGCTGTTTTCGATGAACGTTATTTACAACAGATATTTTCTCCTGTATCGGGAATAAAGATAAATCATATAGTGGCACTTGGGAAACGATAATATGAGCAGCAGTCAATAAGTTTTTTTCGCAATCTTATCTAGCGGAATAAATTGTATTTTTAAATTTTTACAGTCTAAAATAATCTTAATGAATCGTACGATATATTGTAAATCAACAGATAATCTGTACCAGGTAAAGCACCGACGTGCACCATTCCGATCACAGAACACTTTCCCTTCGCGAATAATTTATGAAAACGCATCTCGCTCCGATAAAAATTACACGAGCGTATGAAATTTATTTTACGGTCACGTTCGAAAATTTGCGAAACGGTCATGCAATTGGATCTCGCTCAGATAACTCGATAACTGTGCTCTGTTTGTTTCGCAGAATTTCGATTCAATAATCAGCTGTTCGACACGGAGAAGACTATTTTATTTTCGTTAGATAAGGCCAGCTGGAAAAAGCAGCTGCAACAACGGATCGTCGAATATCCGTAAATTGATAAATAAAATGTTTCAGTATTGCAGCATTTAAATATATGTATAAGTACATTTAAATAAATCTCCAGGCTCTCAGCTGTCAGCATAAATAAATTAGGTTAGATTAGTCTGCTGGTTTAGCAGACGACTTTACACATAACCTGACATAACCTAAGTTACATAACATGTTTTGGTTCTAATTCATAAAGCACAGACGAGATATAAGAGTAGACCAATCACCCAATGTATTTTTCTGTCTCACGTTCGGGGAGCTCTAGAGCCCTTATCATTCCGTGTCACATCCTACCGTATCGGTCAAACAAAACTAATGTTGTGGAACTTATATCACCGACCAAATACTGCTAAAGACTACCAGCCTTACGGGAGATCGTATCACTCAAATAATTCAAGGAAATCAAATTTATTTAAAAAATTAATAAAATTTGTTATTTACATTGAATTATTTATTTATTATTAATTCTGATTTAGTTTCTGACTGTTCGTGTTCTTTCTGTTATAGATTCCGAGGGAAAAAGTATCCATGGATCGAAAGCAATCGGAAGATCATATAGATTATAGATTATAGATAGTCAAGATCGATACTACTCGATGCTTTCGATAATCGAAAGTGAGACGCAACGTCATGGCGTACTTTTTTCAAGCAGAAGAGGACACGAACGTGAGTAAAATTATATTTCCAATTATACTGTTTTATTGAACGTCTTTCTTCATAACATCAATGAACAATTAATAAATATTCGATTTGAATTATTTATTCCCTATTAATTCGCGGATTTACTCTT
The DNA here is from genome assembly GCA_963966675.1 of Lasioglossum calceatum. Taxonomy (NCBI): domain Eukaryota; kingdom Metazoa; phylum Arthropoda; class Insecta; order Hymenoptera; family Halictidae; genus Lasioglossum; species Lasioglossum calceatum. The sequence goes on from OZ016548.1 coordinate 3,529,288, forward strand.
GTGTCGTGACGATCAGTTGTATTTGAATTCGTGACGTGCAATAGAAATCGAGTTTGTTTAATTTCCGTTAAAATTAATTCTGATTTTCTATTGAACTTGAATCGTTAATGTATTATTAATTCTGACTCAGTCTCTGACTGGTTTCTGTTACAGATTCGTTCCAAAGACGGTATTGTAGCTATGAGATCGATATTCGACAATTGAGATCGAGACGCAGCTCCTCGTGATTTCTTCAACCAGGCCAGGATGTGAGCGTGAGTACCAATTATCCTTCCAATTTTGACCATTCCTAGCGATGGTATTTTCGAAATTGAATGTACCATCGCTTGATAAGCCTTTAGAAAACCATTGGGTCGCCATCTGTGACACGGATTTGATTCTATTTCGACGAATTTAAATAGAAAAGTTAGGTTCTGTACATCCCCCTATTTATTGTTCAATGAAAATTATTTAAATCTTCGTCGAGGATAGTTTGATTCGACTTTGATTGTGTCAATTCAATAGGAGAGCCCGTCTTTAATAATTTCGAGTACTGAAATATTAGGTTGGAGGGAAAGTTCTGTCGTATTTTAAAGAAAACATTCGAATCAATTTTATCAACCATTTCCTCAACCACTTAAATTTTTATCGAGGGTAGTTTGAATTGATTTTGACTGCGACAATTTCATAGGAAAGCCTGTTCTCGTCGAATCTTTGAAATGATCCAAGCTTTGGTAAATACCCCTATTTGCTAAATGGTTCAACAATAAAAATTTTGATCGAGGGTAGTTTGCGCCGACTCCGGATGTTCCAATTCGATAGAAAGGCCGGCGGCCCCTTTGCAACTCGACGTAGTCTAATTTCTGTGGCATAAGCCGTTTGGGTGTAGAGGGTAGGTTGGTTATCGGTCTGACAGGATTGTTCCAATATTTTATTTCAATTTCGTTCGTCGCCTAAGCGGGTCCGCTTGAGAAGGATTGCACACCATCCCCGTAGACACTGATTTTGACATGCGTTCCGCGTCCCCTATGTGTTCCCAAGCGGCACGCGCACGTTTCTTCCGTCAGTGTCGCCCAGTCCCTCCGAGGAGGATGTACTCCGGTGTGTTTCGGTCGTTCCGGAAGAGGTACCCTCTCAACGGTTCACCCAATAAACCAGCCGAAAAACCAACAATCATCGTCCCATAAATCAACCCTTAACCCAACATCGCGATCGCGTCGCACACAAAGTTCCCGAAATCACAGGATACCGAACAGGGTCGTCATCGATCCCGTGCCTCGATCACTGACGGGGAGACGTTCTAGGATTGGTGACAGAAAATCTCGCTGGACTTCGTGGAAATTGTCCCAGTTGGACGCTCGTGTGGTGCTCGTGTCGATCAACAAGTAGCTCGTCGAGTATATAGGCCGGTAGCACCGGTTGCTAAGGTGCAGGCGCTGTTCGAGCCAACACGGTGTAGTCTTTCTTATTGCGGAGGCGGGTAATTGTTTAATGAGTGAGTGGTGGGAATAGGGATCGAGTTAGTGTGCCGTTGACAGACCATTGTGTAATCGCCTGGGACCTGCGGTAACATCTCTGGTAATAGAGAATTCTGGTGTCCAGTGTTGACAATGGTCTTAAGTGGGTAGTGTTAGAGGATTGCTACCTCGAAGGTGCTCATTCTGCAGCTCTTAATGGGGTATAGGATACGAACCTGGTGATCTGTGTCGACAGAGCCATTTGAGAAAGCTTCAAAAAGGACTGGCACTAATCTACTTAGCGAAGTTTCGACCTGGCAAATCAACGCGTTAGCTTCGAAACTGGAGGACTCGAGCGATCATCATCGACTAGACCCCGTCTTCAGAACCAGCAAGGACTTATTTAGTCCCTGCTGGACGTATTTAGGGGAACCCGATCGATTGATCAAACGCACCCCATTTCATCCCCTAAGTAAGCTGGAGGCTTGATGAATCGGTTGTCGGGATTTTCTATAGCACTAAGCGGGGGACTAAGAAGACAAATCTTCAGCTGAACGTCTTCCAGTACGAGTACACTTCACTGATACTATAACGTGCATGAAGATAGAGGATACATTAAGGGACAGCTAACTCTAATGGCGCGAAAAGTTGAACTCGAAGCAATGCAACCTGGGGATTTCTGTTCAACCGAACAACGACACGACTGTGGTGGAGTGACTGTCACGTGGACACCATAAGGGTCCGTCACGAGGAACTAGAGCCTACAACCTGGCAGTGACGTCGATGCACATTTGCGCGCGAATCTTCGCCTGGGCATGGGACTTTTTCGTCGGTAGCGCAGCCTATCCGATGCAGCCTGTGAGTAACATGGACGGTACCTTTGATCTTGCCGAAGCCCTTTGCTTAATTGGAAACATTCATTTCGCGCTGAGAACACGCGACAAGTCAAGCGCGTTGTAGGAGTTTATTGTTAGACAATTATTGTTTATGCAAAATAGAAACTTTCCACCTGAATTGCAACAAACCGGAGTGACATAGAAATCAATTCTCTCTCTTTATATGTTCAATAGGTTGAAAATGATATAAAAGTATTCTTTAATTCGTCTAATTCAGACTTTTGATTATATTCTCGTATTGTGACAATTTTCAAGAAAGCAATATAAACCGCTCACTAGTTGTTCCTACGAGGTGATTTCTGTCAGTTATACAGACACTTTCATCTCATCGTTCTTATTTCATCCCGCTGACAAACTGAAACAACTTCCGGCGCTTCCGTTCGTCTCCGAGAAATTCAACCCCTCCCTTTCCCCACTTCCGTGACAATCGCGATGAGGGTGGCCACGGGGATGGAGATTACACTTTGCCATTCGCTTTCGAAGAATCACCATCTCGCTCGAGCCATAGTTTCCAACCCCTCTATTCGGGGTTGGTACCACCCCTCTGAAAAAATTGACTTTCTCATGAAGTATGCGAAGAAGGGTGAGAGCTATCTGAAAAGAATTTCAACGAAAGTTGTACCATTTCAAACTATCTATTGAGCTGTATAAAAAAATTTTGATTTAAATCTTTGAGAATTGTTTTTCTAAGGGATGAAGATTGGGTAGGAGGTTAATTCGGTTATTTGAAAAATTGTGTCGAGTAGGTGGCATGCACTGCAACATTTTTCAGGGATGCTATAGATCGAATGATGCCGGTTAGGACGCAACCCCTCGCACAAGTTGCGCTCGCGCGAGCAACAGATTGTTTCACGCGTCGTCGGAGAGGAAGTCTCACGATAGAAGCAATGCGAAATGCATAAGCGAGGAAGGCTGACGTTCGAACAAAAGGAAAAACTAAATCGATCGTTCGCCGAGGTCATTTCGCGGGGGTGTGCAGGGCTGTAAGGGGTGAAAAAGTAGAAAATGTGCTTTGCACGTTCCTCCGGTCTCTCCTTCGTCTGACACTTCCCCCTTGCACGATTCACTGTGCTCGTCAGGCGGAAAAATGGAGTTCGGAAGAATTATTTTTGTTCCAAATTGTCTTTGGGATATATAAAATTAGTACTAAACACGGCAAATCGTGTTGTTGGCTTGACTGTACTCGTCAAGCGGTTTCGTTCTTATCAATTGTACAAATGACTATTTAATTGGAATTTCACGGTCCGGGTCACAATCGACCCTGTTACCGAGGGAGGGGTGGAAATAACGATTGGAGGGTGTAAAGGCCGGATGCAACTTTGACTTCCCTCTTCCCCTACCGGATGACCGAATAATGATATTACAGTCGCGATTAAGCGGGTGAAATTGATGTGCTACGCCGAGGAAAACTTTTAATGAGCTGCATAAATTTTCGACGGCGCGCCGAACATCCGTGTCCCGCGCTTTTCGACGGGCGATTATGCCTGTGGAAATACTCTAGTCGGATAATTTAGCTTAATCAGCGTTGTAGCTTTTTTTGTTTAATCATTGTTTAAAAATGAAAAATGAAAATTAGCAAGATTGCGCAAAAAGTTCTCCTTGTTGGAAACGTTAAAAAATATGGGAATATATTTTTATTTTACGGGTGCATCAGGTGTACCAACTGTTAAGTCTTTTTTTATCGATTCTACATTTATTTTTAAGTAGAACATTGTAAAAAAGATGTTCTTCCTTTTTTCGTAAGATTTTTTACCATTTTTCCAAGCAACAATGTGGAGCGGAAATTTTAGTCAGTGAACCGAATGATCGTTTTTATAAAAACTTAAACATATATTATTTTTATCAGATTTGTTAGAACGTTTAATGACAAAGGATGTCGTTAAATGTTCCGTGCTCGACGTGCACTACACTGTCACAGAGTATCTCGGAAACATATTTCGGAATGTCCGTGGGAGTTTGCAATTTTCGGTCTAAACGGTCGTTATCCGTTTTCCAGGAACGCTTTGAAAATTCCTGACCATTTTCCAGTGCAAGCATGCTCTCTTCAAGGGTGCAACGAGCTGCTCGTTTGTCTCGTATCGTTTCATGCTTAATAATGGATCGGTAATGGCGCTCGTTTTGTTCTCGTGACTGCAAAATATTGCTCATCAATTATGGAGGCACAATGTGGTTGAAACGAACGAAATTTAATATCTCCTACGAGTTGAAATATATTCTAGAAATATTCTATTCGGAAGAAATGTTTAATTTTCCAGTTAAAATATCTCCGAGTGTAAAGGGTTAATCATATAAAAAATTTGACACCACAATTTCGTCTACTTTGCAACCCAGTTAAAAAATTATCACAGAAATGACTCGAGCCATTTTGCTCGGTAATGGGCAGTGTGGTTCGGTGTTTGCCGGTCTAATATTATCTCAAGATGCTGATCGTTTACGAGCGGAACGGCGGATTAAAATTGTGTCTGCCAGAGGTAAACAAAGTTGCGAAATGGTGGTCGATAACGCTAGTTTAAGGCAGCTCCGTTTGAGACAGTTTCCGCCGGAAGTTTCACCGTGTACAGCGCGTATAATGTCCTGCACGTGTAATGGATGCCGCTGGTGCGTCCCACGCGCGGCCAGGTATCGATGCTTTATTACACGCTGGCATAATTATTTTCATTTGACATTAGCCATTAGCCGGCAATCGAATTACCCGACCGCGGTGTCTCGAGCAAACTCGCCGGAAGCTAATGGTCCACACTGTGGCTACCATTTTTCTTCGGGACCCGTGCAGCTTCTGTTGAAAACATTCGCATTTAATAAGTGAATCTTCTAACATATTATCTTGCTTCTTTACATTTCTGTATAAATTTCGTAGAGCTTATTTTATGGAAAATTATGTATACACAGTAATGTATGTATGCATAAGATATTACGCAGCACTGCTGGCAATGAATAACATGATTTAATGAACTTCAAAATCCAATAGCAATTATTATACTATATTATAATTACTATTGATTGTGTCTTTAGTTCGACGTTTGCCCTTAATGAAATTGTTGATAAGTTTGCTGTTTGCTGGTTGTTAGGAAGTTTGACCCGTTCTGTCGGAAAGCAAGTACATATAGTAGTAAAATTAAAATATAATTTTGGAGTAATGAATGGGATATTTCCGTGGGAAAATTAATTGTGCGATTTTCAGGGAGGCATTTTCGGGAGGACTGAGCTCGTTTGCGAAAGTTGACGATAGAAATGGAGCACCTTGCTGCGTCGGTAGAGTGCGACATTAACTTTATGCGAAGTATAAAACATGAAAGGGCTTCGCTTTATGGTTTTCGCCTGGCACGAACCCGAGAAAGTACTCTTAATTACTACCACCATTGCTCACAGAACCCTACAATCAAACGTTCTCTCTCATTTACTTTGTTAGAAACCAGAACACCTTGCTGGGAATAATGCAGCCAACAAGCATTCTTGCTTTTATAAAGCACGGTTTGATGTTCGAACAATCAATTCCAATTATGCTTCGCTTAAAATGGCGGCCATTAGAGTCTACACAAATTCTACAAAGAGAAACTCAATCGTCCGACTCAAATTTCAAAGCTATCAAAAAAATTATTTTCGTCCATCTTCCCATTAAAATAGCGGTAATGAGTAATTTATTATTCACATTTTATCAAAACGACGATGTGTAGATTCAGCATACTTTCCTGCCTTTTAGAATGATTAGAATGGCGTGGGTGAACAATGGCGGCGATATTTTTTTCTTGGGAAGAAAAAAATGCTGACTGTAGATTTTCATAAAAATTTTAGGCTGTACAATGGACTACATAACAATAGATATTTGAGCTCTTACAAAGCAAACATTCTACAGCGGAAATGTTTCAAACTAACCATTCGACACTATAAATAAAATAAAATGTTCTGTGCCATTCTGCGATCGATCTGTGATCGATCAGGATTGCTCGGCGAGTATCGTAGAACTGCGTCCAAGGGAGCAATTAATACGAAAACCGTCGGAAAATCATCTATCATCCTCGGACGAAACTTTTCCAAGCAATATAATTGTTGACAAGACTCGAGAGCATTTTATCGGACATAATTTCTGCGGGAATCGATGGGAAGCGTATGATAAACTAGCCGCGTTAGGTAGTTCCGATTGAAGAAAAAGTTGAACAAAAACGGAGTGAAGGGAAACAGAACAAAGAAAAAACGAACCGGGCAGACGGTGTTTTTAATCGTTCATTTGTACGCGTTCCAATTAGGGCGCGCGCACGCTGTTTTTTGTTTCTCGCACGGTCGCCATTATCTCTGCTACGCCTCGGAGGGCCGACACGTTGTTTTAATTATCGATGGCCAGGTGATTAGAACGAGAAATATTATCCCGACGCGTCTCGAAGGGACAAGCTGTCTTTATTTTGCCACGTGCAGGATTTAACTGAAATCCGCTGGAAGAACATTTCTTCAAAAAATCGGAAACGACAGGATCGAAAATCCGAGAGTTGCGCGACGATGTTTTCAGGTTGAGCATTGAGCCCGAAATTTGAAAATTTGTGATATAATATGGAACCACTCCGACTCATTCAAAATATAGAATGAATGAATACAAACCCTTGAGTCGAGGGGGATTCTCATGGACCGTGAATCGAAATATAAAAGTCCATTTTCATGTTCCGCGATGGGGTGGCGGGAGGGTGCGGCGATTTTCAATTGTCCCGAGAGTTCCGACTTGCTCAATTTGTCCGCGGAATAAATCAGATAAGGGAGAAGGGAGACAAGAGAGGCTTCCCCTTCTCCTTCGCGTTCCATTTCTCTGATATACATATATTCGACGACACGTACAAATGCCCGTCTCCTCCATCTCTGTAGAGCGAGGGGGTAAGAGTTCGCGGGAGCCTTTCATCTCCAGCAGCATTTTCCGCGGCAATCAAGCCCCCTCCCCGCTGCTGAACCAGTTTCCCCGCGATTTTTCCGTTGCTGTCGCGCCGGCGAACAGACAGCCGATGGAAACGCGGTACGTTACCTTTAGTCACTTCGACTGCCTCGGCCATTTTCGTACCAAACGTCAGTAACAAGCACCTGGCCATTGCAATTAGTAATTGGTTCTGTTTAATTTGCCTTCTCTGCTACGCTTTTCTGAAAATTACGTGCTCGGGAGTATTGTTCGCGGACGCGGAGTTGTGTGATTTTAGTTATAGTATATTCTAGTAAATTATATAATTAGATTTTACGCACTTATAACACATTAGAAGAATTCATTTATTTTTTAATTATATTTTTAAACGAAACGAATACGAACTATTGAAGGTTGACTTGTCCACCAAGTCTTTTGTTACATCGTCTATTCATTGTCAAGTGCATCGCCGTGTTATTGAACTGAATTCACTGTTCCCGTTGTGTCAGAATCAGATCCAGTGGATCATTGTGCCAACGAGAACGCGAAGACACAGAATCGGACTAATTGCGATTCATCCCCGACTAAGGAGGGATTTAATTAGGTGTCGCTGTTAATGAAACACGTGGCGTATCATCGGGAACAATCCGGGATCAGGATTCAAATAGAATTTCCAGGATCCGGAAGCTGCACGAGTACTTCTTCCCACACATTAATTATTATTAAACCCTTCACGATCTCCGAAAAATTAATGGAAACGAATATTTCGTTAAATCTGACTCTCTGTGTAACACGATGAATGGTTATCGATGGGATTTCTCGTTTTGAAAGGAGCAGTTCATAAAAATTTATAAAGATGTTCGATTACATTTTCATCATCGTCGAAAACTTATGATACCAACAACTTCCTGGATTATCCCGGCGATGGATTAACAGCGAAGTTCGTTGTATGGAATTACTATCGAATTATTAATAATCGTATGAGGAAAGAGAACGCCATGGTCCTTGTCGGAGAATGAATTGAAAGCTTCGTCCTTTTCGGTTTGCGGTTCTGTCGATCAGAGGTTCACGCGCGTTATGTTACCATTGTGCGAGGAAAATGTATATTCTCGTTCGAAAAAGAAATAAAACGTGGCAACTGGAATAAAACAAAACGGTACACGACAGAAAAATAGGCGAGCGATATCGACGACACGTGTTTTCACGTGAAAAGCTCTTCTAAATTGTCTTCATACAGTGCCACTCTTTTTTTCCTTTTTGCTTTCATGGAAAATGGAAACCTGTCAACTTTCAATATCTGGTCATTTATTCATTTAATGGAGACACGATTAGACTGCGGATCTTTATGCAGTCTAACTTCATATCAAATAAATGTTCGGGGAAAATGGAATAAAAGCAAATTTAGCAAGGCTCAATAAATACGAATCTGGCAAAATTCAATGAACAGAAATTCCTCGAAACTCAACGATTGGAAACTCGTGGAAATTGAATTAATACAAACCTGTCCAAATGCAATAACTTGTCTAAGTTCAACAACCAGAAATTTGACAAAGTCCACCCAGCTCGTTAGGAGCGACAAAAGTCCGCAATCGCGTGAGAAATTGTCTCTTGGCTCGAGGACGATAATTCTGCTATTGGTAAAACTTTTTGGACATTTCTACAGTAACATTATTATTATTGACTGGACGACTTATCAATTCGCAAAGCGTATAAACGTTTACGCATTTCGAAATATTGCGACGCGCGTGTTATACGAGTGATGTTTATTATTTATCTTATTTTTATACCTAGCTGATCTCGTTTCGCGATTAATTTGCAGAGGAAATTAACGAGGCAAAACTCTCTGGAATTCGGAACGTCCGGATGTTGTCCCTGGGCGTTTACACGTGTCGGCTGGAGATCAAAAAGTTAATGAACAACTGCCTGAATCCGCTTCAAGCAGAAATGTATGAAACAAAAACTCGAGAGCACTTCAAACGTCGGTCCATAAAATTCGAAAATCTGAAGCACAAACGTTCAATTGATTAATGTTGATAAATAGCGAGAATGTTATTTATCGAATTTCGTCGAAATCGAGTTGAACGATTCACGCAGAAAAATATTGACGTGTTATTTACAGATCTGTGGTATGGAAAAAATATTTTACTTTGCAGTGGCCGAGCGAGAGATACTCGAATCGAGTTCTCGTGAAAAGTTTTCTAAATGAAAAATACTGTCGAGGTATAATAAAAATATGTCACTGCGCCAATAAAAAAAAAGAGATTCACGGTCGGCGTCTGGCAAACGAAAGTCGACAATTTTTTCACAGATTTATATTTTATGAACGTCGAATTTTTTATTAGTCGCGCGCCATCGACTTCGGCTCGCAATATTGTCGAATAAGTGGCCGCCATTTTTCAATTTCTTGGAGGACTTGCTGTGTCGAAATTGTATTGGAAATGCGTGGAAAAAGTTTTACTCGAGGCTAACTAAGTTTATTCTACGCTGGCAAAAATTATTTTACGTAGAATACTGTGCACGTGGTGGTATCGGTCAGAGTAATTTGGTTTCCGGTTCCGTGGTTCGTGGGAATCACGGGTAGTAGTGATCGCTTAGCACGCGAATCATATTTATCGGTGGTACGGCCGCTGAACGCCGGCCAATTCTATTTCTACGGTGGAGCGCGCGGTGTCAGGGCCGCTGATACTGAATTCTGTCAGGCGTACGGTTCAATTTCTCTTCGTCGACAGTCTGGGGACGTGATCCCCCGCCCCGCCGGATATTAGGATTCTAGCACGTCCTTTCTGAACTGCGCTGTGACAGCAGACTGTTGCGCTATCATCGGCTGCTCGTCAACGACCCTCACTACTCGCTCACAACAGAGTTTTTGCTGGATCAATCGGTGCTGGATCACGGGGCCCACCGAGGCTGTTCATTAGTCGAACTGACATTGCTGATGCTAGGTACTCGCTTCTGCAATTGAGTACCTCGTTGCTGCTGCTCGATATTCATTTGGATAATTGAGTACCTCGTTGCTGCTGCTCAAGAGTCATTTTGAAAATTAAGTACTTCGTTGCTGTTGCTCAATATTCATTTTGATAATTGAGTACTCCCTGCTCTAGACCCTCTAGAGCCCAACGATCTATACCGCCCTTTTCGATTTCCTCTCCTCGTTAATCCAAAAAGAAACATTTGGCGTCCTCCAATCAATTAACGCCCCTTATCAGGCATCGCATTCATTACCGGTCGACAGAGAGCCCACTGTTCGATCATTGGCCCCTTCTCGCCGTTCTTGTCCTCGTCAACTAATTCAGTCGCGACGCGTGGAAGAGGATCCCCTAAATCCCGAGATAACGAAAATGCTGAGTTCCCGGGGGGTGAATTTCCCGCCAACGCGCGGCAGCGATAACGTATTCTCAGATTACGAAATTGCTTTATCGATCTTCCTCGAGCACGTGTTTGCATCCTGCAAACCGTCCGGGAAAAATTCTTCGGATTGTTCTTTCGAAATTGAACTGTCCCGATGACTGTTCATCCAACGGGAATCGTCCCTTTATTGTCTCCCATTTTTCCCTTCTCCGTTAAGTCGGTCGTTTTCAACGGGAGTCAAAGAATTATATTTCATTATCTTAGAGGAAATTTCCATGTCGACGGTAATTAACGCGGACTCGCAATTAAAATATCTCCTGTCTGTTAGGCGAGCTGCCCATTTCGATAGGTCTCCGGTTAAATTCATTTTCAGGCAATTACGTGCTCTGACGAGGTCTCCCGTCCATTCAGAAACGATAACGTCATCGTAGAATCGATCCTTAACACGCCGTCAAATCAGAGCCACCCGGTATACACGCCCCCTCACTGTTCATCTGCTTCTGCAATCATTTCCAACTCCCTGTCGGACTATTTTGTCTATTGGATCGCTGATAACGGCGTCCCCGAGTTTACCCGAATAGCGTTTCACTTCGGAGCGTGACGGATCAGACTCGTCCAGTGCCCAGCAATCGTGTACGCGGTGCGTCTAAGGTACGTTTCACTTCGAAAACTGATAACCGATTTCCAAACCGCAAGAGGAATCCAGTTTTTACCATAATCGATGTAAACATCTCCGCCTTCCACCGCGTTGAAAGTCGTTTGAACTTTAGATTGCTATTTTCTCCCGAGACACTCCCACCGTTTTGCACGTGAGCGCAAGGGAAAACAATTGCATTATGAAACATCTTAAAACAAGGCTGTATAATTGAACGCCGCCGCGCCGCGGGGACCTCCCAATTTTCTCGGCGCGGCGTCTTCCCAGGAAGTTAAGTCGCCGGCTCTCCCCTTTGCGTGAATCGTGCTTATGCATACAAGGTGTTAAAAAATGTAGCATCAAATAAAAGACATTCCCGATACAGACATTTTAAAAATTGGAATATTTAGTGAGAGTCCTACTTGGGGGCGTGGCTCTCTGTTGCGCCAGCTCTCCTTGAGGCGTGGTCTTTAGTTTCTTGGCACGCCCTGGATGATCTATAATTTTTAATTGCTGGCACGCATCCACAGAGACAAAATAAAGTACGGAACATAATCTTTTCAACTATTAATATTTCATCAGAAACGTGTTAGACTTGACCACGCAGTTCCAGGACACCCTGTGTGTTTAGAATCGCGGCCCGAAGAGTTCCGGTCGGCGACAAACACCCCCGAGCACGGAATAAATTATCCGAAAACATGAGGAAAGGGTGCAAACCCTCATCCCCTGGTTAATTTGATCCGACGCGATACGCCCTCGGGTGTTCTTGCGGGGACACGAGCCTCCGAGACGATTTCCCTTCGTCTGATTAAACCAGTCCATCTAATCTCCACCTAATAAAGTAGGGCCTCCGCCTAATGAAGTTAGGATACGGCCAGGATCAAAAAGCTTCTCTTACATTAGACAAAGCGCATGGCGGTTTCTTTTGGTTGATTGTGGCTCGCTTCGACCTTTCCTTTCGTGCTTCACGGTTCTTTTCACTTCTCGTGCCGGTTCCTGTAGCGCTTCTTAAGACTCGGAACGCGGTCCAATTACCAGTTTCGGTTATACGACAACGACAGTCAATTTCATTATGGCCGTCAGTGGCTCAGAGAAGAGACAGTCTTCGCACGCTCCCTTACACCGGTATCTTGCGGGCTCAGCTCTTCGTCTCCCTCCCCAGGGACTCCATCGCCTTCTTGGTATCTCTTTGTAATGGCCTTTGTAACTGTGCCGCAGTACCGGCGGACCAATCAGCGCGCGGCGCTTCCTGCCGGAAATCGTGATGATGCTAAAAGTCTGCGGCTCTGCTGATTCCTCCACGTGTTGGATGATCACGACGTTCTCCTTTCAGATGCTGATCACTAGACTGCGGATTTTATGCATTTATGACAAAAATTAGTAGCCGTAATTTTAACCAATAAAAAGGTTGAAAGAGTTCAACAGTGTCGATATACTATTTTTATCATATCAAAATTGTTAATGAGCAAAATAAATGTTTGCTTAGCTCCTATAGATCGTAATTGATGTATAAAATTTTATTTTGCATAAAGATCCGCTGTCTACTGATCACTTGAGCAAATTCTACGTGTCTGGATCCTTAGCGGATTAAAAATTGTTGCACCATTGTTCACAATATCGTTTACATTATTGAAAAATCATCGCGAATGGAAATATTCTAGGTCGGAATTAGATTAGTCCATTCTTCTCTAGCTCCTCCCCTTCTTTCAAGTTCCGCCCATTCACCAGTCCCTGAATCCGCCCACTTGTTATGACGCAGCAGTGGGCCCCGAACGCGGTGTGGGATTCCAGAAATAGGTTCACTACACTAATCGCAGTCAATTAGGTCGATCAGTTGGTCAAGCGGCGAGACAAGGCTGCGAGCATGTGCGTCCCTGTTGGCTACGCGACGAGTAGTTGAATAAATATGAAGCGCGGATGTCGAACACACGCAGTAATTAGGATTCTCGACGAGAAGACATCGGAAGCTTCCTCGTATAGCGGACAAGAAAATACAGGTGGCCTGACACGGCCTCGATCGATACGCAATTAACGTTCGAGGCGTGTGGGACAATAGAGCCCGCCCCCGCGACGGGGGATAAATATTTGTCGCTATAAACAAACGCGCGGAACGCGTCCCACACATTTATTTAGCCGCCGTGCCGGTGGCTGAGTCTCGAATTATCCAGTGACACGCCGCCCCCAGTTTCGCCCATGCATACGCGTTTTCCAGGATTATTCTTATTCCTTTGGAGCTTCTTTCTTCCTCTTTTGCATGTTAATTCCTTTGACATCCCGTCACCGTTGCAGAACGCAAAGTAATTCCTCACGAGATGCGATTCACCGTGGAATACATCTTTCTCGAGTAAATCGGCTTTGGATCAATCACATTTACAGGAACATCGCGTTTCACATTTTCCGTTCACCTTCCCCTGAGGAGCGTGCTAACATCAAAATTATTTCGGTCAATTTATCCCCCAGCTATTCTCTTTCAGCATTTTATATGCTAACATTATATGCAGAGGGTGGTCCACCTAAACGTAACTGCCTGAATTAGTCCAGTCAACGAAAAGTTGTAGAGGGAAATGCAAGGAACACAATTTTTAATTTTGGGACTTCGTTTGCACTAGTTAGCAGGTAAACATACTAAAAGTGCCCACTCCTAGGAGGTGAGCGGAGTGCAGGGGGGCACGTAGAAGACCCCTTTTTCGGTTTTCCGCTTATATCTCGGAAAATATGCGCCCTAGCGATAAGACCATCCGATACAAAATTAAAGCTGACAAAATGTGCCACAAGATTGATTGCATTCAGCTTTTCGCTATCTCTCATAGTTTTCGAGATATCAGCGCTCAAAGTTCACTAATTGTGAAAAAGAAATTTTTGCCTCACGTTTTTGGCCTGATTTGACTGACTTGATTCGGCACAATTAGTGAACTTTGAGCGCTGATATCTCGGAAACTATGCGAGATATCGAAAAGCTGAATGGAATCAATCTTATGGCACATTTTATCAGCTCTAATTTTGTATAGAATGTTCTTATCGCTAGGATGCATAGTTTCCGAGATATAAGCGGAAAACCGAAAAAGGGGATCTTTTAACTAGTCCAAACAAAGTCCCAAAGTTAAAAATTGTGTTCCTTCCATTTCCCTCTACACCCCCCTTATGAGCATTCGTTGACTGGACTAAATATCTCCTTTATTTTTTATGACATTACGAATGTTTTTAATGGAATGCAAATGGTATCACAAGATGGTTGCTTTGCAAATTTTATCTTTTTCTCAAGGTCTTTTTTCCCGGAGTTTACAAGGCTTGCATATTCTAATTGACATTAAAACGCATCGAATATAAATACATATATATTTACTGAATGAATCGGTTTGTATAAAATCACTCCCGTAAAGACGAGTCGGTACGTCGCTTCTATTTGAAACGGGAGCCTGCGGCAGAACCTCCAGCACTTCGCACAGTATTTCGAGTCTCTTTATGAGACTGCTACGACCCATTTTTTCGAAAAACGAAGAAACAGACCCGAGCGGTATACCTTTGGCCAGATCCAGACTGTACGTGTGCACGCCAGTGTAATACACGACCCGGCAGAGATGAAAAGGACATTTTCAAGTATCCATAAAGCTGGGAGCCCGGCGTAAGCGCACCTGTTGACTGAACACCCGGAATCAATACATCTCCGCGTGGGTGGAAAAAAGCAGAAACTTTCGAATTGGACACGGGACTGGTTCCGTGTACCTTGGATTCTATGCTGGTCTGTGTGATCGCAAAGCTCCTTGATTTTTTGGAGGACCTGTCACCGGTGAAATTCGATTTTTCCCGACAGATCTCATCGCGACGCGGATGATAGTTCAATCCTTTTCTCGGATTGAAACGTTCGAAAACGAGTTGACCGATGCCCTGGAATTCTTCCTGTATCTTTCGTTAGAATATTTCCACAGTGTTCGGACATATTTCTCGAACGAGTTTATTATAGATCTTCTATTCGAGAATGTCTGAAATTTGTGGAAGCAAATTTCCCGCCATTAAAAAGCCTCATTGCGCAGAAATCTTATATCCTCGAGTATGCAGAGTTCATTAGAGGAAATTGGGCGCGGTAAAAGTTAAAAGGAGGTGAAATAATTCACAGTAGAGACGGTTAGCCACGGTCAGACATTCCGCGGCAATCTAGCTCTGCTTTCAAGCGAAATGGCTGGATTTAACGTTGCTTCAAAACTACCGGGTGAAATTACCACGATTAAGAAATTAGAAAGATCCGGCACGGCTAGTGGAAGAGGACAGTCGCGATCAGACACGGCTCGGACGACCAGCGAGTTACATTTCCCCGGTAATGAATCATCACGAGAACATACATTTCGCTGTTTAAACGTGCTGTTGGAGAAAGAATTGACTTTGACGAATGAAAAATCAACCGGACCATGGAAGACAAAGAGAAATATTAAAAACCATCTTCGCTCGTAACGCTAATTCTTTGGAGAGAACAAGAGAGAGAACAAGAGAGAGAGAGAGAGAGAGAGGATGCTAGGTGAGGTTATTAATGTCGCGGTGAATCTAGTTATCGAACGAAGGAAGAAAATTGCCGGTGGAAATTCCCGTGAAGCAGGCGCGTTTGCCGTCCTTAAAGCGGTACTTTGCTTGGCTTCTTTTTCTTTTAGCGGCTCTCTCGACAGGCCAAGGCCTTGGCCGAGAGCCTGACCTTTTTTTTTACGCGAATGATTTTCTCAAACCCAACGAAGAATCACGTCCGCGATGATATGGAATGAGAAGGCTCTCCCAAGGGCTTCTATTGATGACATAGGCCTCGGCGACACACACACAGAACGACCTTTTCACGATCACGTGTTACGTAAACCAAACCTTTCCGTTTCGCAGCATTACTTTCTAACCCATTTCCCCGTGCCCGTTGGGCTGGCTTTCTCGGAATGCTTCGTCGTAACGCGACCACTAATCTCATCGACAGCCCGCACGCTGTCGTTCTTTAAAACGAGCCGGCACACAGCAGCGGTTCGGATTGAAAATCGTGACCCATTTGGCCAAAAATCAACTGTCAGGTATCGACTGTACGGATTCTTGTTTCTAGATCTCCGTATGTCTCGAATATTATTACGGAAAACGACTCTTAAAGTCGAACAATCGAAAAACGATGTTTTGACGAAATTGGCTCTCCATTGCCAAGAATCTTGACGATTCCATTGAGTATTTTGATTCGACGTTTATCTCTCGATGAACAGCATTCTTCAGCGGTGATAAATCATACCTTAACCCTTAGCACTCGAGTGGTGCTAATAAAATAATAAAATATTGTTTACATTATTAATTATGTTGGTATCTAATCAATTACTAGACATTTGAGAATGGAAAGATTCTAGGTCGAAAGAAACGTTTAATTTTCAAGTTAAAATAGCACCGAGTGCAAAGGGTTAAATCAATCATTACTGTGTACAATAGATTCAGAGAGAAGTGCTGAAAAAAAGATGAGAGTTTCTCACCGTTTCAAAACGTTCGAAAACGAATTTTCTAATTTTCTTTTTTTCCTGCAGTCTGTAGGAATCAAAGTGAGGGTGACCAACGAGGTGCCCGTCACGACTGCAGAAGACACCGTCCCGAAAGATGCGGCACCGTCTTGGACGACGATGTCGGCCCCCAGCAGTCGAACTACACCCCTGACTCCGACAAACCAACCCCAACCCCAATATTTGTCGCCGCACGTTCCTCAAGGGCGGAACTCCCTAGGCTCGGCGAACGGTAAACTTCAATTTTCCTTTGCGCATACAATCCCATCGTTGAATTCATTGTCGTGCATCAGAAGATTGCATATAGGGGACCATAATGTCGTTCCATGGAAACGCGTCGCACAAAACGATTCGGAATTTCGGTGGGAATTACCTGTAGGATTTAGCTGCTGTCCACGCAGCGTTTCCTAAACCGTGATTTCTGCTGAATCGTTATGCAATAGTCTCGCTGAATAAACGTTAAATATTACCGTAAAAGTCGTTAATTCGTTGTATTAATAATTGTATTACTTTGAAATACGCCAATCTATTATCAAGCAGATAGTTATCGTTAAAATCGTTTACGCAGAAGGTATCCCAGGAAATTCGATATGTTGAAAAAAAGATGGAGTCTCGCCCCGTTATTCCTAATTGCTAGCAGCGAGCTTCGTTAATTCTTTTCCCGAGGGGCAGGTCTCGGTGCGGGAAATTCCACTCGAAAAAAGTGCAAGCTCGACGGCTGATTTAATTTGGTGGATAATGAAGATCGAAAGCATTTTTCCATGGGCGAATGCTGGGTTCGCTGGGAATCCGTCGAACGCGCGATATTCGACAGGGAAATCGCGTTTCGAACTTGGCGAGGGTAGACGCGTATGAATAAAACAGCCAGCGTAACTGAGATGCCACGTGTAACTACCCTGTGGGACTCGCCCGCTCGAATTTCACCGCCATTATGGTCCCCGGTTGGCAATCTGTTCAAATTGATTCCTGTTCCCCTTCGAAAGCCTGCCCCGGGGTTCTCGGCATATTACCAAATCTCTGGAGATGGCACAGGCTTCTGCAGAGTCACGTATACCTCTTACGCGAATCGTTGTTACAGATTATACGTCACGCAGAAGGCGGCCAGTCACACTCCGCATTGGCCCCCGTCTTCCCAGCAAGAGCACGTCCGCCCCGACCACCACCACCGATGGGGAATGGTCAGAACATGGGTAAGTGGCGATTTTTTTTTCCTTTCAACTCCCGGGCGAAATCGATTTTCTGCCCGAAACAGAGCTATTTTAATTCACTCGGCTCGTAAAGAACTGTAATCAACGCGACAGCAGTTACTGTCGCGTTTAAGCCAGCTACAACCGTTTGCCGAGTTGGTACAGCACTGCAGAAGGTCCCAAGAGTACTATACAACACCTCGCAAAGAGACACCTTGCATCTTTTTATCTTGTCAAACAATAACAATAACATTTCTGTCTTGTCAATAACAGCATTTATCTTGCCTTGTGTGGTTCATGTAGAGATGTATCGGTAAGATAGATTCCTGCATTTGTCTCGATAACGTAGGAAGGTACATTATATTGTGCAGCTGATAGGATAGGACCCTGCTTGGCATCTTGTAGTCGGTAAGGTAGGACCCTGCATTTGTGCGAGCTTTTTCTGTGTTCGTTAAAGGACGACAAGAAACGAGGAATTCTGTGGTGTGTCCTCAGATTGGTGTGATTTTTGGAATCGGTAAGACGGGAACCTGCATTTTGCGTGCCTCTACCGTTGTTAAAGTAGAATGCGATAGACCACAGTCGACACTGTAGGTTCTCATCGCAGAACTGTGGGCTAGGTAGGAAATGTGAATGTTTGAATCCGACTGAGCTAGAAAATTGAGAAGCTCGAGGTTGTTATCGACTCGTAGGTCGACGTACTTCGCGACGATGGAGGCGGAGGTCGTCAGGACGACGGCGTCGCGGCGCCGCCACCCCTCGTGGTTCCCCCGCTTCGTAGGTTTTGTTGTGACCGCGACGGCTTTGTCGACAGTCGCGCGTGATTGCGGCCGAGCAGTGCGGATTTAAGATTGCTGCCGTTTCCCGTCCTCGGGAACTATCGCGTGTGCCGCACCTTCGATCGTTCCCTCGGTTCCCAAGCATTAGGGGAGCAATTGTTCGCCAGCCCTTGTACGCCTCGAGGCACACACGAGCTCTGTAGCGAATAGAAAAATTCTCCGGGATTATTTTTTACCGTAACTTCGCAGTCAATCGGGTGTTCTCGACGGTGAAAAGTTGTGCGTGCGACAGCGGGGGTGCGGGGCGGCTCGCGCGTTCAAAAATTTTCGGAGACACGTGTTTTGCGGCGTGATCGGACCCAAACACAGAGTCCAAGTTCAAGAAGATTTCGTACTCGGAGGATGTGTCCGCACTCAGGATGGACTCAACAGAAACTCAACGGTGTTGAAGCCGGGTCCGTCCGCTGTTTTGAAGGGTGCGGGTGGTTCTAGGAGAAACTTTCCGCCGCCGTCTGTGGTTATGAGGATATCATCGGCGAGAGGACGTCGGTGAACGCTTCTCGAAGAACTCGATACGGAACTGTGTGTACACGGGCCGAGCAAACGTTGACCGGGAGCGGATCGAGGATTTACGAGGGCCGTTCGTCATCGTCGAGGGGCGCGCCGCCGGGAAAATGTGTGTGCCAGGTGTGAAGTCGATGGTGGGACCATCGAGGGTGGGATGAACGTCTGTTTAATGGGAACAACGGATGGACACAGGGGCAACGAGGACTTAGGTAAACCGCTTTTGGCTCTTGGTTGGGGAAGCTTCGGTGAATCCCTCGATTTTTCCAATTCAATCAACAATCACGAAAAATACAATAGCACTATCGGTCAAAAAATCGATCCGTTCGAATTTTTAGGGGATTTTATGGCTGTTTGAAGTGTGACAAGCCGTCCGGTCGTCAAACGTCCAGCTTTAGGCTACCTGTTGAGAAAGTTTGACGGCTGGGCAGGTGGACTCGGGAGCCGCCAGACTTGAAATATTAAATGCCAATCAGCTTAGCGCTCGATCCATCCGCGGATCACGGGGAATCCCCTTTGCGGTCACGATTGATCAGATCAGCTGATCCGACGAGAGGGAGAGGTGGGGGAACTTGTTGCGAGGGAACGCCGAAATTTCCCT
This sequence comes from Lasioglossum calceatum, assembly GCA_963966675.1. Classification (NCBI taxonomy): domain Eukaryota; kingdom Metazoa; phylum Arthropoda; class Insecta; order Hymenoptera; family Halictidae; genus Lasioglossum; species Lasioglossum calceatum. Next base: position 3,549,104 of record OZ016548.1, read on the forward strand.
TTCCCCGGCTGCCGCGTCGTTGAGTAATCTCGATGCCCTCGACGGATTTGTCGATGCCTCGAAGACCTGCAGTAGACGTGGAGAGAGAACACGTCGGCACGCTCGCAAAGCGCGTCATGTTATGAAATCTGCATTTGTCGGGCTTTCCAGGGCCTGGCTAACACGCCACGCGCTCTCAACGTTCGGTAAAACAGCATCGAACCTTCGAAAACCCTCCCCTTCTTTTTCGCCGCCGCCTTTTTATAGTCGGACGCGATTTCTGATGGACATGCCAGCCCCAGCTGAAGAATTCAAACGTCGGTACTTTCTTCAAAGAACCAGCTAAAACCCCCAGGGCTAGCCCTTTTTGCTGCCCCGACACGATTTTCTTGTTCGGCATGCGGGAATGTTTAATTGGGGGTGTGTCTGACCACATACAGGCTGCTTCTACTGTCAAATATCATATGCTGTAATTTCTATATTTTATTCAGGAGAAAAACTATTTTACAGTGAATATGTATGTCGATAGATATACAAATTCGTGTCTGACCACGCACCGTCCATTTCTACTTGTCACAACGTGATGCTGAATAAATTCAATATTTCCGAACAAGAAAACTGTCACCGACAAGTCCGAATCTAGTTAAAAGGATCAAAGAGCGGTATGTTCTCTCAATCAACCAATTAAAATGATTGCCGGCAGTCTTTCTACGTGGATTTTCTGCTGACATTCCGCTAAATTGAATTTGTGCATCCCCTTCATACCTCACGATTCAAAAACCGATTGGTCAGAGTCTTTTGAGGACGTAGGCTCCGTGAATATTCATCGCGCTACATATTCATTTAAAATTGATCCGGCCGGATTTCGAGCTTTCAAAATGCTCCCGCCTTCGGCAAAATGCTCGGTCCAGCACCGAAATTGTGAGCGATTTCCGAGGGATTTCGTTAAATTGAGTTCAGTTTATTTGTTTAGTTGTGGTACCGTTTTCTATACCAGCGCAAGCCCGTTACGTGGTTTCTCAATTTTTGTCTTTTTCCTTAATTGACTTTCGTGTAAAATGAAAAACTCATGTTCTTTTTACAAGCAAATAAGAAATTTTTTAATTGAATTTGTTCACAGTTTATTTCAGCTTTCCATTTATGTACGCGTTATAGAATATTTCAAAAAACTGTTCGCGTTTAGTGTAAAATTGTTTCATGATTCTCGGTCTCGGATTTCTAAGGGAGAAACGATTGCGTTATGGTTTCCGTGTCTCGCCGAAGAAAAAGTCGACGATCGAGGTCGACGGTCGGCCAATTAACTGATCAAAGCGCGGAAATTAATGTGCCCGACAGTGTGTGTGGACATTGCATTCGTGGGGCTGATACGACGGCCGACATTAGACTTGCGTTATGCTCTTAAAATTTATCGAGCCATCCAGTGGCGGAGCACAAAGCTTGTCGCGTTCCACCAACACAAGTGTCTCGACTCGTCGAGCTTTGGACCGAGTGTTCTCTTGCACACCTGCACGCTCGAAAAATACAATTTCTTTTCCATCGAACCGTGCGCGCGTCCCGGTGACTAATACCTGGATGCACCTGTCCGAAGTAAGTAATGGCGAAACATTTCTCTTCGAAATTTCATCCCGTTCCTCCCAAACCAAAAATTATCCAGAAAAAAATATCCGGCACTTTATATCTTTCTGTTACACATTTAGTAAAATATCTGGTCCACGATTGATCGGCAAATAAAAATGTTCAGCATTTTGAATTGTCACCGAAATCATTTTTCGGACAGTTTCGATAAAGTTTTTGAAATTATTGGAGCACTATTTCAGCGGTGCGTTGCATTTATAACAATCAGAGCGGGTTGTAAATATTTATAACCCGAACTGGGGGTTCGAACAAAGTAAAAACTGGTTTGGAGATGATTTCCAAGGTCAGTGGTTTTCCCAGGATGGCGATTACCCGTCGAGGGGTCGGCCCAATATTTCCTCATTAATTATACGAAGTTTTTCCGCGTTTCTCCCGTGCCGAGAATTATGGCTGGCCACTTCGTTGCTGTTACGGCCTGCGATATTAATGTACTCGGGCTTCGCCGATTTGTTACACGCGCGAGCCGCGTCTTTTTCTGTCGGAACGCGTGCCGGACACCGATCGGAGACACTGTTGAAAATAATTGGACGGTGGAATTTACAATGTTCCGCGAGGGAATTCCCCGAGGCGAAGTCTATTACGATTTAGACGAGCTAGTTCTGCATGAAAAAGGAGAGTTGCCGAGTTGCTGTTTAATGGAGTCGCCGGCGACCTGCATTGTTTAAGAGGATAACTCTGCTTCATGCTATTTCTTAACCATTTTTTTCGGGAGAACCATTGAACATTTCGCAATAGTTATATTGGTCGAGTCCAAGGGCGGGAAAGTGTACGGAATTTGAATTTGATGAAATCTTTTTAACATAGTGTTTTAGATTACCATTGGAGACTTATTTGAAAATAATTTTATGTGATTAATGCTCGGACCTAACCCACATACACCTAACCCAGATCTGTCACAGAGTATTGTAGCAGGATAGCAGAAGGTTAGGTCGAGTTTTCAGGGACTGCACGTGAATTTTGCGTTAGTGTTGGCACAAGGGGAATACCATTTACACTGCGAGTTGGATCGTTGGTGCAAATCAGGCCTAAAGATAGCTCGGTTGATTCTTGTTCACGCGACCGGTGCACGTTTCGCTCTAAAAATGTTTGCGTTATCTTATTCTCGTTATCGCGTGTCGGCTGTTTAACGAACACCCCTGTTTATTGCGCTGATATACCGGCAATCGCAATGCAACATCCGGGGCAGAGATAGGATCGGAATTTATGCCATTTCGCTGGTAACTTTTCAGTAAAAAAAATGCAGACCTTGTTAGTTAATACAAAAAAACTCAATAAAATCTCCACGCTTATTAAAAGAATATATAGCACAAATGTGGAGATGAAAGTTTCAAATTTATAATGAAAAATTTGTACGAATTTTTCCCGCGATGTACAGGCTCACTTTTATAATATAAAAGTTGCCGAATAAAAAGATTATCTAATAAATGGCCCTTTCGGAATGAACACGGAGATGTAGAATGAAAGGCGGCTTAATTGAAATGCAGTTGGCGCAGTATTTAATTAAAAACGAGGGACTTGTTTTTACCAAGAAAAATGTTACATTCGTTCGCGTGGTTGGTTCTGGAATTGAGCAAAATGAAAGAAAAAGTTGCGAATGGTTTTTCTCCGTATTCCTGCGGGTATCGATGTTCGCAAGCAAAGCTAACGCGCAAAGAAACTTGCCGGCTCTAAAATTTTCTGCATCCCCTGAAATCGAGTTTTCCAGATTGCACCCCCACGGCAGGCTGCGTGTGCATATCGATTCCGAGACTGTGTGTCCCGGGAAACTTTCTTATGCGAGGATTTATAAAATAGATTATGCATCCGGGTCCTCGGATGGTCTGCTAAAGTCACGGTTGATTCATGGAACCTGACGTTGACGTATGACAGCGCACCGATGCTGAACAGTCCTTTTTTTCCCGAACATAAACATTCGCAGTAAAATTATAATACCGGATTGCGTTTCCCAGAAATAGTTTCGAAATATTCGCACCGACTTTCCAGTCCGATCTACAGTCACTTCTGTGGGGTGAAAATAACCCTTAATTTATTTCGAACCCTTTTTATTTATTGTGAATAATATTCATTTTTAAGGAGGAGTTCAAATCCATAAATTATGTATTTTTCATCACTGAAATTTTTTAACATTCCTTTTGTAATAATTCTTGCAGAAGTGCCAGAATTTTTCAGAATGAGGGCTTTATCGAGGGAGAAAGGACGGAGTTTACTTTCGTGAAAATTTTCAATTACGCTCTTGTCAATTTTGAGTATGGCTCATGGAGTAAAACTGCAAAATTCTCTCTGGTATCAGCGGTGTCCGTTCCCACGACCCCGGGGTCCCGTTTGTTCTTTCACTTTTGAAACTGGACCGCGAACATCTATGCAAATGCGGCCCGTAACAGGTTAATGTAGAAAAGAATGGGAACTAACGGGTACGTGGGGTGCATTCATAAATATTAATTTATAGGTGGAAATCACATGAGAAATATTATTTTCATTTTTAATGTTAATCTAAAATTCTGTTGGCGTGTTTGTACACTGTGCTGAAACACCATGGTCCGAGTATGAGTATCGAGCGATCGTAAAGTAAGTAGTCAACGAGAAATCGCATGTCCGTTGATCATTCGTCGTGGGTATCGCGGTTCTGGATATGTGAGAACTCGAAAACGCGTGGAATTACCCTGCGGTGGTATACGACCAAGGACGTTTCCGGTTTGCAAATGTCGATTTTATGCAACCCTCCTTGCCGAAGTGACGGGCTATCGGCAGCTGTGCGTCCGGGCGTTGTGGTCTCCGCAGAAATTAAAACAATTACTCCCGCGAACACTCCAAATTCATTTTCTCGAACCCCAACTCTTCCGTTAAATAATATAAAATTCTTGTAACATCCTCTAGTAACCCACCGCGATGCTTAAAAAAAAATTGCATTCAAAAAAATTTGTTGGAAAATAATATCGTCTGATCATACACTGTCCATTTCTACTTTGTGTAATTTTACATTCATTTTAAATTTTGTATTTTTCTACAAAAAAACATCGCCATATTGTTTGTGTATCGAACGGTATTAATTCGATTGGCTGCACGGCTGGCCACATGCCGTCTGTTTCTACTTTATGTAATTTTATATTATTTACATTCTATATTAAAAAAACGTACAAATATCACGGCTGGATTGAACGGGAACGCGATGGAATCGACTGTACGCCTGACCACGTATTATCCGATTCCACTTCGTTTCTTCAAGGTTCACTTATTGATTATTTTAATATGTATAGAATGTTCTATTCTTCTGCAAGAAATGAAGATAAATTAATTACCTACTCTGTGTTTTTAATATTAATGATGCAATTTACTGGTGGTCCGACCACGTGCAGTCTGTTACTAGTTTGTCATACATCCGCTAATTTTGCATTCCTGCATTTTGCAGTTCACAAGAAAATTAGCGGAGCCACATAGTTCGTGCATGATACGGAAACAGTCAATTCTATGTTTCTACTGTGTGACCATAACTGGTTATTTCCACTGTCCGCACGCGCACCATGTTTTTACACGGATTGTAACCTTTTAAAAGTTTGTTTCTTTTTGTATCGGAATTAACGAGTACCACTCACGGTACTCGAATTTTATTGATTTCTATGTTCCAGTAAAACAATAGTCGATAACGGGACTTGCGACTGGCCGAGTCATTAGCGAGTTCGATGGAAATCTGACAGTACGGTTGGCACGGGATTATCGGCTACGGGGGAAATAAAAGATCACTCCGCCGTGTCCTTGCGAACACCGTAACCCGACCGGCAGAACGGTCATCCCAATTATCGATTTTCACCGCTGTAAAAGTGATTCGGTCCCCGATTTTATTGCGCCCGGTTTTACTGACCTGCATTTAATCGGGAATGAGCCCCGACGGTGATACGGCCGGATTAAGACATTGCTCGAGGATCTGTTACACACGAATGAGATTAGGTTTGCCCTCAATATCGAGACCCTGCCATTTCCAGCCGGAGAATTTCGCTCGGAGAACACTTTCGGCGAAGCCAGGAATTCCACCACCGCTTCTCCGATTTCACTTGCTATTGATATCGCAATATTTCTTCCATTCACTCGTGACACGAATGTATAGAATTATTTAAAAAATCAGAAATGGATCTTTTTTGTTGTAGATGCAGGAACGTGTCTGATCAAAGACAGACTGATTCCACTTGCTGTACGCGCGATATTTCAATGGCGAAAGCATGTTGTACATGAAATCGAAAGAAATCGCACGGTTGTTTTCTCTGTGCTCGGAACGGGGTAGAATTCCGTCTGATTGAACACTGTCCATGTCTACTTCCTTTCATTTGTCCCCCTTCGTTCCTGGCATTTCTCTTATTAGGATCTAATCAGAAGTGCAGAAATAGGAACACCATCTTTAAAGTTCTTCTGTATTTCCCTTTAGTAAACTGTGTGCAGGCGTGTCTGACTGCACGCTGTCTGCTATCACTTCCATCTGCTGTTCCCTCTTGAATATTAAATTGAATATTAAATTGAATATTAAATTTGCCTGGAAAGAGTACTTATCAGTAGACAGTGGATTTTATGCGTTCATGACAGAAATGAGTAGATGTAATTGGAAACGGTAAAAACGTTAGTTGAATTAAAAAATACTGTTACACTATTTTTAATCTGTTAAAGATATTAAGACAGAAAAATTCAGGTAGAAAATTTTTATTTCCCACAAAGATCCTCTACTTATCTGAGTAACTCGGTTCTCGTATCAAATTTATATGTCTCAACGAGCACGGTGCATTACCATTAAAATATTCGGAGATCTACTTCTGATCTTGAAAAGCGACATGAATCATTTCGATAAAATTGAAATGATATTTTATTTGAATAATTCCAAACAATTACGACGCTTCCAAGCTTTTAATGAGTTTAATGGGCTAATGGGAGAGCTCGTTTGTCACGCCGAGGCTATCCGAGGTCGGCTGATCCGAATTCCACGGATTTCTATTTTCGAAAATCTCGATGTCCTCATCGTTCATGCTGGAGGGTCAGCAAACGGCGAGAGACACACACACACACACACACACACACACACAGAGAGAGAGAGAGAGAGAGAGAGAGAGAGAGAGAGAGAGAGAGAGAGAGAGAGAGAGAGAGAGAGAGAGAGAGAGAGAGAGAGAGAGAGAGAGAGAGAGAGAGAGAGAGAAGCCAAGGCATCCGTGCGAAGATATCGACATCGCTCGCTGGAATAATTTCCAGAGGACTATTTCGAGCAATCAAGGGATTCCGATCGATCGCATTAATTGGTTTCACCATCGCGTGACCCGGACAACCTACTTTCTTTTCCCACGTTTCAATCTTTTGTACCGTCGCGACCGGAAATGAGATTGTAATCGAGTCCAACACCGCGGCAAGGCAATGTGTTTGCGAGGGAACCGGTGCCGGACGCTCCACTGTTTGATCCGCGATTATGCATTCCATAGTCAATGACGTTTGCAGTCCTCACAATGCCACTCCGGGGAAAGTCACGTGGCTTATTCTTTGCCGAGCGATACATCATTCTCGAAGGACAGCCTGCGATTGCTATTTTCCCTGAATGGGGGCGAGGGATAGGTCATTAACGACATCTCATTAGAAAGTTTCTCGGGATACTACTTTTTGGAATTTATTCTCAAATGCAAGCAAGCACTTTTCTGAAGTCATTCGGGCATTCGTCAGGAGAATCTTTATGGAAAATAAAAATTTTCTACCGGAATTGCAACAAACTCGAGTGAAATTGAAATTTATCTTCTTTCGTAATATGGTTAACAGGTTGGAAATGGCTACAGCAAAACCTGTAACAGTATTTTTAAATTCTTCTAATGTTTCCACTGTTTTAAACGATACCTGTACATTTTTGTTATAAACGCAAAAAATCCGCTGTCTACTTATCGGTAACACAATTGTAACCAGACCTAACCCAATAACACCTAACAAAGAAGAGAAAATGTCTGCTTTCAACCCAGTCGTGGCCGCGTCTTCCACTAACTTACCCTTAGGAAAAATCAACGTGCGTCCGATCTTCGAACTGGACCCCTTGTTTACCGTCCCTCCCCTAATTCACGCCCACGCTAATTCTCCTCGCCGCCAACCGGTCGGTTGCGTCATCGCTGAATAGACTCTCCGATCTACCACGATCTTCCACCTAACAAGGTGACTCTGTAGAAGAAAATGTGTTACGCACGGTTTAACCGCGCTTCTGGTAAAGTACGTGCTCGACGCGGCGGAAAAGTCGTCGCGACGCTGTCGAGTAAAAAAAAGAGAAGAAAAAAATTGACACGGCCTCCATGAAAAAAAGCCTCGAGTGAACCTGAACGTGCGTGTGTGCGTCTGTGCGTGTTCATTGTGCTGTCTTCACGTGGGAGGGACGTCAAGGGGGTGCTGGGAGATTCTACGAAAGGGGAGGTCTTTTATATACGCTCGCTTGGGGGAGGCTTTTAAGCTTCGTACACACGTGCTGTTTGCCGGAGAGACGAGGGAACGATGTACGGGAGAGAGACGAGAGAGGGGGTGACAAAACCCTGAAGAGCGATTGATGATGGCCGACGGGGAAGATGGCGCGAGCCCCGCGGTAACGGACGCCAGATATTTGCGCTCCCCGTGTAGTTTCCGGCCGGTTTAACGACTTTCGCCCAGTTTCCTTCCCGATGCCTGGCCAACGCCTATCGTTCCGCTTCATCTCCCGCGAGATGTCTTCTCCGACACCACCACTCCCTACCACATGCTCGGGAAAATTAAGTGGAGCCAGAGAAACGTTTTATAACCTCGTTCGTTCCACGAAAAGTCCGTCCCTTATTTTCCGGACTGTCTAATTTGTCCCTGAAACAACCTCTGCCGTGGCGAGAACAGTCACGAAGGTGTGAGGCAGTGGATTAGTCCTGTATGTAGTCAGACGTGTCACGTTTCGCCTGTGCGAGGTCAAACTGGTCGAAGAATTTAAGTAGAGTGAGTATTTTACGAGCAGATCGGGTATATAGGGTGTCCCAAAACTGTCGTACCTCTTTGAAAGGACTCCTTCGAGACACCCTGTACGATTTACGTAACTCCGTGAACGCGGAATTCATGGATTTTTCAGCAGCCCATGAATATGGAACGGTGTTAAGACACCGTCCACTAATCTCGAGGTCTTGATAATTAAGCGGCGGTGATTGATATTAATGGTTGCTCACCCTAAATAACTCTTACAATACGTGACGGTGCAAATCGATGAAGGGTAGCTGATGTAAGATTCATTCGTGGATTCATTATGAACGGCAAGAGCGATTCGCGATTTTCCCCGCGACGCTTGTATTATTTATTTCGCATTAACTGTTGCAAATTCATCGAAAGAACCCGCGGTTCTCCGAATAATTAGTGGAGCATATTCAAGCCGCGAGGTAAATGCGAAATAACGCGGAATTTCCCGAGAACAATAATTACGCAGCGGCCGCGTCTAGAAATTGTGTAATATCGAATCGCCGGCTAATTACAGAACGCAATGCGGAGGAAGCGAAAGAGAGAGAGAGTCGGTAATAATCGGATCACTGACCAAGAATAATTCGTCGACGTAATTCGTTTACACCAACTTTTCTATTTCGCTCTGTAGCGGCGTGGTGCTCTAGCGGATATCTTTAATTAACATCAGCCTGCGGTATCGCTAATTGCGCCGAGTCACGTTGTCATTTTTACGGCGCTCTACGGGATGCTGAATTCTAATATTTAATTTTCCCACCCGGAACAAGCGAGTTCATGCTCTCACAAAATTTTAGGAGATAAAAATACATTTTTCCGTCCGCCACGCCGCGAGTATTACTTTATTTTGGAAATTTGTTTCCATTGTTGTTTTCGGCTAGAAGTAATTATGATCGAGTAATCGACGCGCGCGATGGCTTTCCTATCTGGCAACGCGACGAGCCCCTCGCCGCTAGACCCTGTTATATTTGACATTTTCACCACTATCGCTTGATGACAATCTATTGGAAGGAAATGGCCTGCTAGGGAGGCTATTTCGCTAACTACGCCAGATAATATTATCAGCCAACCATCTGAGACGTCCCGGTTGTCGTCCCAGTTTGCCGTCAGAGTGTTACGAAATTAATGAATTTCGATTATCGTTGATAGCGTTAACATCGACGATTTCTTTCCCCAATAAAATAATTAATCAAAGATGCATTAGGTCTAGTACATTGTCGCGTAGAGCCAAGCAATTCTTGTAAGCTGCGTTGTCGAAGTTATAAACGAGTGAATATGAATATTCCAGACGAGACGATTGGCGTGTTTCTAACATTCAGAGAGTTAGGCTCGTTTTAGGAGGTCTCCTTTAATCGGCGTGAACTTTCGAACAGTGAGGGGCAGCTTGGAAACATCGAATCGGCAACAGCTTATGAGAAACCAGACCGGGATCTGGCTTTGACGTGGCAAAAAAAGAAAAATGAAAGGAAAAGTAAAATCAAAGTATTCAGTGACCCACTTTGTGATCATAGCCGCCGTCGTCGCCTGAACCTTCAATCTCGATCACCATTGAAAAGTTCCCAGGCCACTGTTTAAACTTTCCGGTGTATTTCAATGTCGAGCGCACTCGGCTGCGTCGGGCCCGCTTATACTTGCTCATGATACTGTCAATCAGTGCTCCTAACCTTTCCGTGAGAAACGAAAATTCGTGTGGCCGGTACAACAGCCCACACACACATACACGAAGCGGATTTCCAGTTGACTGATTAAATAACGACCGTTCCGTTTCGACGTGCTTCCGTAAAAGCCACCCAAAATTGCCGTCACGCTTCCCGTTTTATTAAGGTATTATACGCAGTAATACGTTAAGAGTTGTAATTCGTTAAGAGTTGCTCGACCGTTCACAATGGCTGCCAAAAGACGAAGGAAGTCGGCGATCGCGCTCGGTATCGCCGCCGATTGACAAAAGATGTCTTCTCGCTCTCGCAGCGCCACACACGCACACACCTCACACCACACAGCGCCGCGCGCCAAATACAAATGTAAAGACAAATTGGCGCCCTTCATTCTATTGTCTCAACACTCTCCCTGAAGGGCGCAATTTCCCTTAAACAACATTCGATCCATCAACCACTCCAATCTGTGCTCGAAGGAGTTCAAACCTACTCTTATTTAAGGGTTTCGTTAATATATCAGCCAGCTGTTTTTCAGTGCGGATATACTCTACATCAATCATCCCCTTCTGATACAGATCGCGTACAAAATTGAACTTTACGTCAATGTGCTTGCTACGTTGATGGAACTCCGGGTTCTTTACTAGTCTTAAAGCACTTTGATTATCCACATACAGTACGTTGTTTCCAATTTCAAAATCTAGATCTTTTAGTAATCTCATCATCCATACATTATCTTTTGCTGCCAGAGCCGCGCTAACGTACTCGGCTTCCGTTGTCGAGAGCGCTACACATTGTTGCTTTTTACTTTGCCAGCTTACTGCCGCGCCCGCAAACATACATAGCACACCACTCGTTGATTTACGCGACTCACTATCACCGGCAAAATCGGCATCAGATAATGTCATTAAATCGGAACTAGTACCGTACAATAACCCGTAATTACATGTACCCTTAATATATCTTATAATTCGTTTTACTAGGTTCCAGTGATTCAATGTTGGTTTTTCAAGCGCTCTAGATGCAACATTCAATGCAAACGCGATATCCGGCCTACTTACAATCTGAAGAAACATTAAGCTTCCTATTGCTTCCCGATATGGTACTTTATCGTCAATCTTTTCTGAATCTAACGCAGTCCATCCAGTTTCCATTGGCGTAGATACAGTTTTCGCTTCATTCAAACCAAATCTTTCGATTAATTTTCTTGCATAACTCTCTTGGTTTACAAAAATTAAACCGTATCGCGTTTTCGTAATTTCCATACCAACATACCTTTTAATGCTTACATAAACGTTCGCCTTGAATCTCTCACTCAATTTGCTTATAAAGTCATCTATTTCATTAACAGATGATCCAGCAATCAAACCGTCATCAACCCACAGTGCTAACATCAAGACACTTTCTTCTTTCATGCGAGAATACAAACAAGGATCTGCCGAACTCTCCCTTAAACCGTAACTTCGCAAAAAGTTTGAGAAATGTTCACCCCAGCACCTTGGTGCTTGTTTTAGACCGTATAAGCTTTTCTTTAATCTACAAACTCTGTCAGAGCCATCGTCAAACCCTTGTGGTTGTCGCATGAAAATCTCTTCCTTTAAATTTCCGTATAGAAATGCTGTTTTGATATCGAACTGTCGTAGGGATAGATTCTTATGTGCTACTATACCCAACATAATTCTGAGTGTATCGTACCTAACTACAGGACTGAACGTTTCATAGAAATCAGTCCCTTCACGTTGTGCATATCCCTTTACAACTAATCGCGCTTTGTATGTTTTCTTTTCTTCAGTATCGTTTTCTTTTATTTTAAATACCCATCTATTATCTAGAACTTTTGCCTTTTTCGTCCTTTCTACCAGAGACCACGTTTTACTTTCATTCAAAGAATTTATTTCTTCTTGCATTGCCCTATGCCAATTATTTGAATCTCTGGAGTTTACTGCTTCTTCATAGTTTCGCGGAATTACTTCTACAAAATTAACTAATGGACATGAATAAAAATCCGTTTTTTTAATTTTTGTCCTATCACGTAATTCTCTTCCCTTTTTAACTTGATCATTATCTTTATCTTCCCCCTTCTTTATTTCACTATCCGTATTTTCTTCGATCTCGCTTTTACCTTCAATATCAACAAAGGAAGACGCTAACTTTTCACCCTTAAACACAACATCTCGACTTTCAACTACTTCGTGTTTTTCTGGTACATATAGTCTGTAACCCTTTAAACCTTCTTTGAATCCGACAAGAAGACCTCTCATCGCTTTCTTGTCCAGCTTACGTCTCTTTTCTTTTGGTATGTGGATAAAGCATTCCGTACCGAAAATTTTTAAATGATCTACAGAAGCAGTCTTATTGAACCATAATTCGTACGGTGTTTTGTACGTAACTTTTGTGGGTCCGCTTCTATTTAATACATATACTGCAAAATTTATCGCTTCTGCCCATAGTGCTTTCGGTAGATCACTTTTCGCGTACAAAATCGACCTTGCCGCTTCTACAAGAATCCGATTCTCTCTCTCGGCAACACCATTCTGTTCCGGCGTATACGGAACCGTCACGACATGCTTTATCCCTTTCTCGCGTAAGAAATCAGTTACTTCCTTATTTACGTATTCTCTCCCTCCATCCGTAATTAGCTCTTTAATGTTCCTACCAAACTGATTCCTAATCTCGTTGCAAAAAATTTTCAATTTTTCCATAACCTCTGATTTTTGACGCATAAACTGGACCGTTCGAAAACCTGTATACTCATCTTTAAATACTATATAATATCTATTTCTACCCAATGAATCCGTTTCCATCGGACCACATACGTCAGAGTACACCCTTTCTCTTGGTGCACAAGCTTTATTCACTTTCTGACTGAAGGTAGATCGGTGATGCTTTCCTATTGCGCACGCGTCACAAAATTCTTTATCTACTTCTACGTTAATTCCAAGATTTTTTAAGAAATCTTTTACATGTCTTTTGTTTTGATGTGCCAGTCGCTCATGCCATAATTGCAAAGAATCTACCGCGTTCGCGAATTTAGGTATCAAAACTTGCATATCAATTCGATAAAGTTGACCGTGTTCCGAGCCTGATGCTACAATTTTACCATTTCTTTTAAAGACGCATTCCTTACCATTATTTGAAATCGAAAAATCTATCCCCTTTTTCGCGACCTTTTTGACAGAAAATAAGTTTACAGTTAATTTCGGAACATACAGTACGTCGTGTAGCGTCCCTGACATCCACCTTCCTTTGACTCGTGTTCTGATGTTGATGCTTCCCCTTCCGAGCGCCATCAGTTGTTCGCCATTGCTGACTCGAACCGGCAAAGGCACCTTGAATCGCTGCATCTCCGCAAACCAGTCGTCGTGTTGAGTCATATGATCGGACGCCCCAGAGTCGATCACCCAAATCTCGTTCGTAGAGTCACCTTCCTGATGATATCGATCATGATCGTCTTTGTTGACCATAAACGATAAATGTTTCGAATCGTCATTCTTCTGTTCCGTTCCGCTCTTCGTATGATTTCGTGGGCAATTTCTTGAGAAATGTCCTTTTTCACCGCACGTATAGCAACCATGACAGTTGCTTTGTTTGTGTCCCATTCTGCCACACGAATAACACCGCGTCGACCTTGATTTGCTATTGTCGCCACGCGGTTCTGGAAACCGTTTCGCGTTCTCGTTCCTTTTCACTTGTTCACTTGTTTTTCCTTTTGACCACATCGCGACCGTTTCATTTTCGTTTTTATCACTTTCTACACGCGATTCTTCTGTCATGACCCGAGCCATCAGATTTCTTAACGTTTTTTTTGTGTTTTCCGTACTGTCCCACGCACTGTGAAAATGGCTATACCTCGACGGCAATGTCGAAAGAATTCGCGAAATCACCATCGAATCTGAAATCTCTCCTCCAAGTGATTTCATTTTTCTTACTAGTTGTTCAACTTTTGCAAAGTTCGATGCGACACCAACTGCCATGTCCCATTTGAAATCGAAGAAGTTTTTTTGTGTCAAGGACAAACTTTCTTCGCTTTTCAAATCGTAAACCGTACTTAACTTTTGCCACATTTCACACGCGGTTACACTATTCATTATTAGCCTCAATGGCTCACTTTCAATCGTTGTTACCAGTAATTTCTTTGCTTTTCTATTGGCTTTCGTCCATTGCTTCATCTTGTCTTCGTAGTTTGCCGATCCAGTCTCTGGCTTCGTAACCGTACCATTGCATATATCAAGCAAATCGTCTTCTTCCAGTAGGACTTCCATGACAAACTTCCACTGCTGCCAGTTATCAGCATTTCGTAGCTTCTCCACCCTTGAGATGGTTTCAATCGTCGAGCGTTCCATTTTGAAAAAAAGAAGGAGTTCCACGTGTTGGCACACTCAGTCTTTTTACCACTCAAATATACTTTTTATCTTCTCACGCGACACGTACAAAAAGAATATCGTTACACCTCAAATCCTGGGCCCATAACCTATTAAGGTATTATACGCAGTAATACGTTAAGAGTTGTAATTCGTTAAGAGTTGCTCGACCGTTCACAATGGCTGCCAAAAGACGAAGGAAGTCAGCGATCGCGCTCGGTATCGCCGCCGATTGACAAAAGATGTCTTCTCGCTCTCGCAGCGCCACACACGCACACACCTCACACCACACAGCGCCGCGCGCCAAATACAAATGTAAAGACAAATTGGCGCCCTTCATTCTATTGTCTCAACACGTTTAAATATTCATCCTGTAAAAACGGATTCGAAGCATTTCGCTCTTTGTATGTTTTATTCAACTCTATTCGTATGGAATTTTCCACGTGACATTATTAAAACGGTCCAAAAACTGCCGATTTTGAAATCGTTTCATTAAAACTTGCGCCAGACAAGTAGAACCGGTCTAGATTGGTCAGACAAGTAGAACGAGTCTTGTTCTGATCGGACAAGTGGAGCGAATCTCGCGGAGGAGAAACTACGTGAAACTCCAACCGAATAATTTATTACTAATTTATCCTCCTTGAAAGGACAACTTGAAAGAGATTTATGTAACGTGTCTCCGACGCGTTCGTCGGGCCTGATTCGTGGCGCATTAATACCCCCACGATCGCAATAATGATCCTAGCGGTAGCACGTAATCATTCGGAGTGCGTACGCGTTGGGTAACAGCATGTCGCGGCGAACGTTTATAAATACAACAGTCGCGGCGTGTCCCATTCATTCAGAAATCATTCTTGCAATCAGCAGTGCGCTGATGAAATACATTCCGAGCATTAATAGAGTACAAATTGCTCAATTTGGCAGGGCATAGTGCCGCCGGGGAATTGATGATAGAGTAAACAAATGGGTCTGATTGATTCCCGGAATTGATCGGTCTCTGCCCATTAACCAATGCACAATGACGCGAATCAATAACAAACGATCGCGATAGTGTTTCCGGAAACGTTTCTGCTCGGACGAAGATAGTAGTACGAACCGGAGCGCGATCGGACGCGAATAAAATATTAGTGTCTCTCATTCACCGGAGACGAAAGACAATTCGTTTTCAGTGGTATTAACTTGGACATGGCCAGACGCAAGGAAATTACAATTATCCGACGCTGAACAAAGGCGAAAGCCAATTAATTTCAGTGGAATTAACTTGTGCGTACTCGGACCTCAGTGAAACATAATTAGATTTCATGCATTTACAACAAAAATGAGTAGGTGTTCTTCGACACAGTGAAAATATTAGAAGAATTTAAAACCACTGTTATATTATTTTCGACGTACTGCACGTATTAAGAAAGAAAATCAATTTCCATTTCACCCCAGTTGGTTGCGAATCAGGTAGAACATTTTTATATTTTGCACAAAGATCCGCTGTCTATTTATTATAATATTGGGTTGGGAAGAAAGTTCGTAGCGTTTTAAAATTGAGAATCGAAGATAAAATTAAGGTATTTAATAGTATTGATTCATATGTTTGATCAATAACACGAACAGTTAATAGAACAGGATGGGAAATATGTTATTGCATAAATCTATGAATAAATATCTGAATTTCAGCCGTCAATTTTAATTTACAAACGCTACGTACTTTCGTTCCAACCCAATATAACGACAAGGTTCTTTAATTCTGAATACTGTTCACGTATGATAAAAATAATTTATTTTCTATAGGACAGTGTATAAATTTTAAGTGTGTTTGGACACCAGAATTTTTTATGGTATTATAGGGGAAGTCTGCAGGAGCAGAACACAATGAATCTTTGACAAAGGGTGTGCACCCCATCTGAGAGCATCTCTGAGCGATCACTCGACAAGGACAAGACAGTGCGCTCTTCATTTTTTCCCATGAAATTGAAAAACACGTTTACGGCTGCGCATTTGATTTCCCGAGGGGTCGTCGCTTGGGAGACCGCGTGTTTTACCAGAGGGAATATCGTCCCCATCGGTGTCCTCCCGAGGCAAATGTTCTGTGAAAGCACCGGAAGTTGGATGGGGGATCACGTCGCGTCACAATATTCCTACACAGGCATGAATAAGTAGCCCCTGGTGGCAATAATACCCTCGGGGGTAGTTCAACCCCGGAAAATTTTAATCCGAACGTATTTGTCATATTTTTAAGTAACGCTGAATATTACACTACGTCACGCAGAATTTGGTAAAGAAATTTTAAAAGAATTTCAGCCCATATTTTGTAATTATTCCAGTCTCTTCTTCATCATGTTCCTCGTCAGAAAACAATGCCTTTCAATCTCGTCCAACTGCGTACTTAACTTCATATCCTCCTACGCAGTGACATTTTCTCAAGGATCCTTCGACGGAACGATACTAGATTATAAAGGAAATCGTATATCCAGCAAGTGCAATTTGTGTGAGCTACAATCTGATGTTTTCGAATCGAGAAGCTTGTCTGACTACACGCAGGAGAAATCTACTTACAGGAAAAGTCTTCGTCAATCATTTGCTCAATAATTCATATGAATTCTTGCCCTTTGACTTCTGGTACAGTTTTCATAAATTGTCTGATCACGTACAAGGCGAATCTACTTATACACAGGGATGTATTAATCTTCTTATAAATAATTTTAACGAGACAGGCTCGAAGAGGAGGCGAGTTTAGAAATACCAATCAATTATGCCCGACTATGCGTAGAGTAATTCTACTTGCACTGAAGCGTACGTGGCTTATGAATAAATAGTTGAACATGGTTCCAAGGTATTTGGCAGATGAAAACGGAAGTTCGTTTGATGATGTGGCACAAGGTTCAGCTATCTTCGGCTGTGTTACGCTGCTGAATCATCCTCCAGCAATCTCGCTCACGAGTTGCATCAGGATTCTGTTCCACGCCGCAGATCGGTGCTTTGACTTATTACGGTATCAGGTTTACACCGATGTAGACGTGATTTGCTGGGTAGCTGTTCGAGTGGGTTCCAAACTCGATTTCTGCCCTCGGTTTCGTTATCCCTCGATTGTCAATCCCGAAGTTACAAGCGAAAAACAGCAGCTTTGCATTCAATCGACTCTACGAACTTGAAAATACTTGAAAAATGATTTATCAATCTTTCTGCGAATCCCGAAAAACTAGCGCGCATACCAATCCCGTTGGCATAATTAATCTTCACGCCGGCGCTTTTTATATCCCGTCCATTTAATTAACACCGGTCGAGCCGAATAACCCGTTCCCGAGACGCGTCTCCCCGTTTTTCATTCCGCACAGTTTGAAAAATAATGCTCGGCCCGTGATAGAGTACGCGTGGAGCAATTAATTTTTTCCTCCGTTACCTCCCCTCCACCCCCATTTGAAATACTTTCCACCGACGCGTCCGACTTAAATTCCATCGCGTTGGATTTTAAGCGAATACTTGGAACGCGGCCCCCTCTCGGCGTCCGTGACTGAATTTTCCGATTCGTACTTGCTCGGCGATTTTTAATGCGCTGCGGATCCGTCGATATCGGACAACAATTCCGCGGAACGACATTTTTTCCCCGAAATATTGAAACACGGGAAAACAGACATCGAGCTTGGAATATGGTTGGTCCGTCATAATGTATTTACGTGTGCACCAGTCATAATTCTGATAATTGATGAAAATATGTCGATGACGTTGAAATCTTGAAGGTCACGACCTTGAGAGAAATTTTTGCTGGTCCTTTTAAAGTGAGCGGGGCTTCTCATATCGGTGACCTTGAAGTGGCGAAGGGCACGGCCTTCAGAAAAATTTTCCGCGTGCAACGACATCCTTTTAAATTGAGCGAGGCATTTTCTCGCCATTGAAAGTGTTACGTTGAGAAATTGCAAGAAAATCGTAAGGGGCTGCCAGCTATATCGTACACCGTGTATATTCAATTTCGTTAAAAGGGTGATGTATCCTCGCCTTCCGTGTATCATCAGCGATTTCCTTCCGAATGTATCACCGGACGCTAATGGCGTGAAACTGGATACGGAGATGCGGGAATGAAAACATTTATACGAGAGGAAGCATCGTCTGGCTAATTATAGAGGTACTGTCAGTTGTACGTGTTACGGGGAAACACGTAACAGGAGATGAACGGTCGCGAGCAGCTCTCGATGGCCGTTGGGAAGTTCTCCAGGCTCACGGAAACGTTCGCGGTCGAATTTCCTTGGGAAAATTGCTTGTCTGGCTGTTCCCAGCCTGTAAAAACTTGGAGGAAATTAACGGGACTAACTTTGCCAGTCATCGTGCTTCGAGGGCTTCTCGTGGCCAGAAACGTGGATCTCGTTGCAGTGGCTGTAGGGAAACTTTCCGCTTGCAGTCCGAATCCTAATTTATTAGGGACACGGGCACGTGTTCTAGTACTGCTTTGTCCACTTGGAATAATTTTTTTGGCTGAACTTTGTCGATGAAAACTTGGTTTGTTGCTGAAAATGTCCGGGCTAGGTCTGGATTAAATCTTGTGTTCCTCCCGCTAGAATTTAAAGTTTCATAATTTCTGAAATCGTTTTTCTAAAGTTTTATCAGGACCGAGCCGGCCAGATGCTAACCAAAATGAGTATAGTATGCATATTAAATCTTGGATTCCTCGCGCTAGAATTTAAAGTTTCGTAATTTTTTAAATCATTTATAATTTTTCTGAAGTTTTATCAGTCGCAGGAGGTAGTCAGGACCGAGCCGGCCAGATGAGTACAGTGTGCGTAAGGGCTGACGCGCCATACGTGAAATTGTGCTCTGAAATGGGGCGGAAAACGAAACGAAAGCGTGTCCCGCGAAATCATTGAAATGGCGTTGATCGAGTGTTCGCCACGGTGACGAATCGAATATTCCCGCCGTCTAATTTCTCACATCGGAAATCAAGCCGATGTACTCGACCGAGAAACCCCGGCTGCGGTGTTCTCAAATCGATTCGCGAGCAGTCGATGCGGAAGTCACTTCGGAATTGTTAATTAACGCGTCGCCGGGGCCGCGACCTGTGCAATAGCACAGGCTGAACACGGTGTACAGACAAAGGTCCATCGCGAGAGGAGCCGAGGGGAGGCTGAGAGAATGAAAGAGATGGAGAATAACTTCGAAGGGGGTGTCGGAGGAGGGAGGGGGATGAAGGTCGATGGATGAGAGAAAAACTCGACGCCCTCGTTTAACCTCGCACGCTCCGCGGAAAAGAAGGTCACCCGATATTTAGAGACTCGAGTATGCAAAGTGATTGCTGGAGGTCCTGGAGCCCGAGCTGTTGTCGTTGAGAATCCGAGAACGTCTCGAGCATTCCCCGACCACCCCCCAAATAGAGCACAGCTGTCAGACGTGCTCTCAACGTTCGTATCAGTCGATTTCATTGCGATTGTCTGATCAGTCCCGGCCTTATTCCCCTGGCGATTGCAACTCTCACTCAATTTTTTATACCTCCGAATTTTAACCGGAAAATTGTAGAGGAACGGAAAACGACGAAACTTTGGGCGAGCGTGGACCACTTCATCCAAACGGACCGTATTTTTTTGGTTCCGTTATCGCACGGTTTCGGAGGCGACCCGTCAAAGGGAACGACGAATTTTCGCGCACGCGAGATAATGAGGTAAAAGGTTGAAACAAAAATTTCATTTTATATTTACAAAACGGGGCACGAATAATTTTCGAGAAGTGCTTTCCGAGTTGCCTCTGCTTCTACCCGTGAAAATCGTGTCTGTACGCTCCGCGAAATAATGTGAAAATAATTTCATTCGTATTACATACAGGGCGTTCATTTGAAAACTTTCCAGCCGAATATCTCGAAAAGCATGAAAGGTCATTTGGAGGTCAATTTTGTTTTCTCAAATGGAAACCTGCGGATAAAAAAGTGCGCGGATAAAAAAAGGTATCGTACGAAAATTGCTGGTCTTTGTACGTACAATAAGATCCCATAATAATAGATATAAGTTTCCATTTGAAAAAACAAAGTTGACCTTCAAATGACCTTGAAAATGCCACCCAAATAGAAACTGATACTCCCTTCCTCTTTCCCCCTCGAAATCCTTCGACACGTGTTTTACACTTTTCTAATATCTTTCATAATTTTCGAGATATTCGGCTGGAAAGTTTCCAAATGAACACCCTGTATATATTTTATATGTACTGAATTTCGTAGATGTTCTGGTCAGTTTCGGGCAGCCATGAAGAAGCAGTTCGCGCAGTGGCATAATTGTGCAACACCAGACCCAGTCTGCTAACAAATAATGAAAAGTCACTGGTCGTCTGATTATACCGGGACCTATTCTACTTCCACGAACAGAAAATTTCGCTTGGCTGGCCATGGGCCGACTCGTACCACTTAATTAAAAAGCAAGAAATTGTGCTTTGAATATCTCCCTTCTTGCGAGTCTTGTCTGACTATAAACAGTCCCATTCTACTTCCCAGAAGACAGAAACAACCCTCGTCCGACGAAATCCCCGACCCATTCTACTTAAACCGTCCAATTTCCTAAACCAACCATGAGATATACGAACTCTGATAGGTTGTTTCGGCGTTCCGCGCGCAGTTCGCTATAGCGGCGTACGATTACGGCTCGCATGGCTTCATAGGCTGCCGAAACGCCTCGTTGCACATGAACTTTCATCGGCGTTACACGCTCCTTAATTAGCTTATGTAATGAATGCGTGTAATCATGGATCGTGATTGAAGCTTTACAAGGCCCGCGTCCAATACCCTCGGCCGCGTCACCGAAACGTGTTCGCCGAAGTGCATCATGGGACCGAGACCGTTTGAGCGAGATCGAGTACACGAGGCCGGTTTAAGTAATGAAGTTAGACATATTCCGGGAAAGTGGTTCCCGTTACACGTACGTGACGCGATGAGTCGTTTGGGCAAACATAGCGTTTGTGGGCTCTGGATGGCACTTATGGTCGCCGCGTTAACGGAACGCCGATGCCACGAGGGCCAGAGAGGCGTCAGGCCATTCCCATAAGTTCTGGAAATTTTCGACGCGAGCTTTGAACATAATCCTTGTATTTACTTTTAATCACTGATTTTCCCAGCAACAAACTGGAGCGTGATAAAAATTTATTTTCTGCCTTAACACTAACCCTACCGCGAGAGGTCAAATGACCGATTTTAGATTTTTTATTTGACAATTATTGAAATTGTAAAGGTGTTTTCATGGGAATTTATTGAATATATTTGTTGACTCCAGTATATACGATATTATAGTCAAAATCGCATAAAATATAAATAAATTCAATGTTGTTATTTTTATAATACACATCAGTCACTTTTGATGGTCGGTAGGTTTAGTGTTAAATTCTTTTACTGTTTTTACTGTTTTAAATTACACCTACCCATTTTTATCATAAACGCATGAAATTCGTGGATAAATAGAATCATCGAAATTGTAACTCACAAAGTAGCGATAAGCAGCCTGAATTATCATGGGAGATAAGGAACACCGTGATGCATGGGATGGGCTAATGATGCCGGCAGATCATCAGGCTAAATTGAATCCAATGGGAGTTTCGACCAATTGGCCCTAATCGATCCACAGAAAATTCGATTGGCTCGGCTGATTATCTGCGAGGGGATGAGATGATTGCGGGAAAAGTTGCACGGCCACCGTGGGGATACCCGTTACTCCCATGTCGCATCGTAAAGAGCTTCGAGAACAATTCCCATCTCGCAGGGAACTTCCTCGCATTGTTCCGCGAACAATCGGCCCTTTCTTTCCGCTTAATTAATGAGATCAATCCAAGCTCTGCAACAAAAGCAAGACGGGCTTCGACAGGTATCGAATCTCGCGTTTCTCGGTCGATCCAGCGAAACAATTTTTTTCCCGGACGGAGAATCCTATTTCTCTACGACCTTTTTTCAGATTTTGGTACGCTCCACGGTGTACACTTTTATTTTTCACAGTGTTGCTCTTGCTGTGGACATTTTATTCGGTCGGTTCTTTGTGCTACCAGCGTCAATACCGTTTCAGAATCTCTTGAATTGTTTTATTTGTCGCTTTCGAGAGGTGGCGTGTTCACTGGCAAATAAAAAATAGAAAAGCCGTTTCAATGTTAACGAAAAAATTAGTATACATTCCTCGAAAGTAGCTTAATCGACTGCAGAAGGTGTTGTCTGTATATCTGTTCTAGTTCCCGAGAAAGAAATTCTCAAATATCGCTGAATTTCGCGGTCGTTGCGTCAGAATGGTTTCGGGATTCCAAAGTCTCGGCGATCACGACAAGGCTGAGTCACTGGCAATCGCCATTGACAGACAGAATTAGGCGGATTTTCTGCCGTACAGTCACGTAATGGCATTACGTAAAACATCGGGGAGGCGTCGCTTCCGTTCGCGTTAGCTGCGATGAAACAAAAGACTTAAATCCGGGGAATGATTGTTGTGCGTCTCGAAAGCGTTTGAGCTCGTCCGCTTTAACGCGGCACTCGATTCAGCTTATCCTTTCCGAAGGAACGTTGTTTACCGTTGTTCCGTAGCTGGCAGACCGAACATTGTGCAACGGCACGGACTCCCCGCTCTATATTTTGCCTATTGTTTGCCGTTCCGAAGCTTCGCATACTTGCGTAGCACCTCGCACGCAATCCGGAGCCCCTTGCTATTTGCGTTGCCCGTGTCAAAATAACTCGATCTAATTAATATTTAACTGCTTGGATATCCGGCGGTCTAATGCACAATTGCCCTAATTCATATCGCATCGCGTTGATGTAGCGCCGAAATGCACACAGCGATCATTCAGACCTGCAGTTGCAGCTCTCCTGCATTCGCCCGGGCTTCGGTTAGCGTAATTAGCATCTAACCGCTGCTGGAATCATCTTAACAAATTTAATTCATTACCCAGAGATCCTCATCAAAGCAGCTGAACACTAAACTATAGTCTGATCTATGGTTATTACTGGATTGCGGGAAACGTAATAAATAAAACAGGAAAAGATTTTAAAAATTCACGAATGCTGTAATGTTGTTTTTAATGTAACAAAGTCGTCAAGGGATGAAACCAATTGTTATGCTATTCCTGCTTTCCACAATCAATGCTGAACATTCTTATTTTGCATAAAGATCCGCAGTCTAGTTATCACATTGACAAATTTTTGTAATAATTTGCCTGAGTTTTGATCGATCTGTACTACTTGTGATTGATTTCGTCACTGGCTGACTTGTTTCACTTGTTTGACTAATACCTGATTCATACTACTTGTCTGATTAGTGGCTGATTCACATTTTTCGTCTGACTAATCAGCGATTTGTATTACTGCGAAACGACCGCGCAACAGTTGCGTGTTCGGATAGTCGGCGCGTCGAAAGAAAAATTCCTGTCCGTGTTTTTCCTCCCGCTAAGTCGGGGAGGACGCCGAGGTATTCCAGGAAGACGAGGGTGGCCCGGTGGGAAACAGGAGCAACGAGAACGCCACGGTAATTCCTCTTTCAGCGGGAGAGCCCTTGCGGGGCAACCCTCGGGGCGTATTCCGCGCTTTACCGCCTCTTTTTCTGCATAACAGTAATACGTAATTAAGAAACTTCCAGTTCGAGTTCTCGTCCCGGCGTGATTAAGTGAGCCCCGTGAAAAGATCTTCTGCTCGTATTTTCACCCCCTTAAACCCGCGGCACCCGTTAAAAAATTTGCCGATTACGCAACTCGCAAGATGAAGTTGTTCCGACTGAAAAATTACCGGCCGTTCTCGGAGCTTTCGTCGACAAAGAGGAATAGCCCGGGTCGACACCTGCCAGCCGAGATCGATAGCCCTCCAACTTTTCCTGCTCTTCGCGGCGGTTTGTGGACTGCGGGAGGGAAGTTGAACGAACTTGTCCGTCGTTTCTTTCCCTTGCTTGCGGCCCGTTCGTGTCCCGAAGCGGAAAGGACGCGGGGGAAGTCGGTTCTCGTCTTCGTGGAGGCTCGTGCGAACCTTTTTTCTGGGAGGCCCGGTTGATGAACGGCTGCCTCGCGAAAACGGGATTCGCCGGAACGAGGGTGAAGTTGCTGTGGAATTTGGTAAGATAATTTGTCAGGCGAACGCTCGCCGAAAGACTCGGGATTATTGTGGATGACCAGTAACCGGCGGACACGGTGTTCGCAGACAGAGAGAAATAAGGGACTCCAGTTCCCGTCCACTAATTCGCAAGAGTCGGAACAGAACGCAGCTTAGGAAATACGGTGGCGCTTTCACAGAAAAATGTGCTGTTACGTTTCAGCGAAGTGTACAGGTTGTTTCTGAATGAAGAGGAATGGTACAGGCAGTTTCTGTACTCGGAGAAGTAGCGTAGGTCCGCCACAAGTCAGAATATAGTAGTACAGGTCCCTCACTACTCACGTCACACAGCTACAAGAACAACACTGACGACATTTCGGTAGAACACGAGTAATCTCGCAATTAAAATGAGTTATCTCGAATATCACGTGGATTAGCCGTCTAATCACGGGAATATCTTGTTCATTTGTTCTCGGCGTTCCCCGAGCAGAAACGTGGCCAATTTGAATATTCGGTGGAAGGAGGTCGGTCGTTATTCATCATTTCCCCGCGAATCTCCATCGGCAGTGCGAGAGCTAGAGAAAAAATGGTGTCAGTGTAAGACGGCTAGAATGCTGATTAGAAGCGGCTGAGAAAGGAATCGTTGGACCTTCAAACGTGGCGTCGCCACGATGTTCTTCGTTGCCCTCGTATCTCATTCCGTCCTGTCCTCCTTTCGCCCGAAGAGAAGACATGTCGTTCCAGCAATTCTAGAGGGAACAGCCCGTGGGAAACGGACTGATACCGTGGGGTCGACGCGCCAAGAAGCCAGTACGAGTTCTTCAAATCGTTCCCTTAGGCCTGAGATCAGGGTTCAATCGTCCGTCTTATTCGTCACCGGGCCATGCATTTAAACTGCGTATATTCACGGTCGTTCCGGAGACAATGTCGCGATTCTAGTCTTTTATCTTTGGAATCGTTGGCTGTCCGACGGGAGGAATGAATATTCGCCTATGCAAATCCGACGAGGTTAAGGTCGACATTCGGCGACAGAAACTCGCCGACGAACGTCTGTGACACATCGCGACATCGAGAAAGAAATCTACAATGCAAACAGGAATTCGCGTGCGTACTTCGTGCGGACTTTGTGGAACGTGCTCGTTATCGCGCCGCATCGACGCTCGAGTGTGTTTTCCACCGTTTACAGCACTCCTCGATGGCGGCGTGTTCCCCTTGGGGGAAAGATAGCGCCGCTCGAAAACGATGAAACGATCAACTGTATTTCAATTGTAGTTATTATTGACTCGGCTGATCGATCGATATCAAAGTGCTATTGCGCGAACTTCCTACCTTATCGGCGGAGTTGTAATTCCAATTACCTCTCACTCGACGGTGCTCCTCTGCAGTCGGCCATGAATAATCTCCATTTCATCATCGAGGATTTATGCGGTCCGGGGCCGCGAGAGCTGAAAATTATCCCGATGTGTCTGGCTTCAACTCGGCGGGAAGCAAATTCATTCGTCTCCCCGCGGGAGAGTCGCTCGTTCAACGCGGCTTCACTTTTACTTCGTGGTACTTAAACGGGAGACACGACTCGCCTTCCTTAATGAATAAACTGTGGCAATTCTGCAGGCCCGGGACCACGAGGGAATTGTTCAGATTATTATTCCTATGCATATCATTCCTGCAAACATGCACCGCGATTTGCTGTGTCGAGAGTGCCCTGCATTGCGTGTCTGACCAGTCACTGTTCCACACTACTGTCTCGAAAATGACTGATTCGTACTACTGTCTGACCAGTGACTGTTCCACGCTACTGTCTCGAAAATGACTGATTCGTACTACTGTCTGACCAATGACTGGTCCGCACTTCTGTCTCGAAAATGACTGATTCGTACTACTGTCTGACCAGTGACTGGTCCACGCTACTGTCTCGAAAATGACTGATTCGTACTACTGTCTGACCAGTGACTGGTCCGCGCTACTGTCTCGAAAATGACTGATTCGTACTACTGTCTGACCAGTGACTGGTCCGCGCTACTGTCTCGAAAATGACTGATTCGTACTACTGTCTGACCAGTGACTGGTCCGCGCTACTGTCTCGAAAATGACCGATTCGTACTACTGTCTGACCAGTGACTGTTCCACACTACTGTCTCGAAAATGACTGATTCGTACTACTGTCTGACCAGTGACTGGTCCGCACTACTGTCTCGCAAATGACTGATTCGTACTACTGTCTGACCAGTGACTGGTCCAGACTACTGTCTCATCAACGACTGATTCATGCTACTGTCAGACCAATAACAGCCTCGTACTGCTTATTTGCAGCATTATCATGTTGATATTCTCCGTCCTATCTACATCAGGGTCTGGTTTTAAAGGTAGCGAATAAATCCGGTCTTTCTCTTTAGATGCGAAACGGCACATCATCTTCCTCGTCCAGCCTATTAAAATTTCCCGCAATTTTTCGGGCGAGATTAAATCCGTACACCGCCACACGAACCCTTTCCTGAAATTATTTTTCAAGTAATGAATCACCGCCGATGAAACGCCGCAATAAAGACCCACCTAAAGCCCCGACAGCGGCCTCCACACGGCGCCCTCAT
The DNA here is from genome assembly GCA_963966675.1 of Lasioglossum calceatum. Classification (NCBI taxonomy): domain Eukaryota; kingdom Metazoa; phylum Arthropoda; class Insecta; order Hymenoptera; family Halictidae; genus Lasioglossum; species Lasioglossum calceatum. Next base: position 3,576,270 of record OZ016548.1, read on the forward strand.
AAAATCCTCAGGTTTACGAGCTAGAGGCTCTTCCCTCCCATGTTTATTCCGTTGCCTCGGGATCTCTTTTTTTCCCAGCCATACACAGTATCTTCATCGTCCTGCGGCTTTCTCCTCCACGAAGGCAATTCCCCGAGAAAAAACATGCTCCCCTTTTCACCTTCCAGCATTCTCCGTCTCTGCTGAAGTATTTATACATTTCCTGTTTGATAGCAGCAGGTTTGACAATTATCGAGTCAGCTGTGTTCCGGATTTAGACGATTGAACCTGTCCATCGGAACAGCCTCAACGGATTTGTTACGCGAAAAATTTCGCGCAGCCGTGCAAAAATCGCTGGACGAACCAATTCGGCGACTGTCCCATTCAACGGGCGAACCGAACCCGTCCGAACCAACGAACAAACGTTTTTGTTCGTTTCACTATGCGCCGATCCTTCGGACGCGGCATGACTAACCTCGTTTGAAACAACGCTACGACTATTCGCACTGGATTCGCGCGCACCCTTCTATTTACCCACTCTCGGTTCGCCAGGTATGAATGCAATTAGCGGAACGTTTGTCCCCGCCGACAAATTTTCGCCGTATTTATTTTTCAATACCTTTTCGGCTTCCACGCGCCCCTCGCGAGGATAAAACATTCCACGATATTTTTACAGGATACTCGTCGCAGGACGTACTCGTCTGAATAGTTACAGAAATTGATGCCACAACATCGGCATTTCAAAAACAGAAACATCTCCCTTTAAAACCAGCCCAGGTAGAACCGCCTCCGATTTTTCTTCAGAAGGTTACAACCCTTTAAATATCGACGTACGCTCAAGATTTAATGACCCTCGAGTTATTCTAATGTCGGTGGTATATTGTCCATTCAAACCGACGTGAAATCGCAAGAAAAAATCGTTGGTCGTTTTATTTTTGGTCTCGTTGGTAAGCTGAAACTTTAATCTTTAAATCCATATCAGTTTTAACGAGGAGAAAATTTTTCCATCCCTGCAAAGCCATCTGAATCCGTAAAATATTCAAAAAACGGCCATTCCTACCTTCTCGGCCGTATCCTAGAGTAAAGGGATCGTAAAATATTAATAATTGACGCCATGAAAGTAGAAACTTTACTCTCTAAAGCGAGCGCAGGTAGAATGTCGTAAGGTTTCTTTTACGCGAAGTTATATCAGTTGAAAAATTGTACTGCGCTAATTAGCGCACAGTGCCATCGCTCGCCTAATTATAGTTACCTAAGTCGTCGTTTGAACGGTCGTGTGTTATCGAGCTGCACTCGGCGACAACTCGTCACGGATTCCAACGTTGCCGATCGTTCTACGACGAAAATAAACCGCGGTGGCTGAGCTGGTTCTCGAACGAGAATGGCACATTCAATTTTAAACAAATTCCTGATTGTTCGCGATGTCGACGAATAGAACTCCGGAGAGCAGGAGAGTGAGAGGGAGAGAGTGATCTCTTTCCATCTCTGAATTGCAAAACAGTATTTCCATCGCGGGCAACTCTGCGGGAGACTGTTCTACTTCAGTCCACGGGGTTTACAATGTCTGCGATTGTAATTGGGTTCTCGGGGTGGGTTTCCAGCGCGCGGCAACGTTTCCAGTTTAGATGAATAATTCGCACCGCAAGAATATCCGAAATTAGCGCGCTCGCAAATTACCGTCCGGCTTACATGTTCGAGCGGTGTTCACGTTGGGACATAGTTACCCATTCCGCGAATCCAAAGAAGTTACATACATACCGGAAGCTTGCGTTTCACTTTTCGGTGAATCGCTGTAAACTGTGCCAGAACGCGAATATTCAGCAGGGAATTCGTCTGACCAATATTTACCTGTTCCACTGAAAACTCTCGAGACTGGCGCATTTTTTAAAATCTGGACAACACGCTTTCTCGGGGAGTACATACTGTTATTTATTCGAAGACATTTCTTGGGGGCCAGGTCGCTTATTAAAAATTCGCAAGACGCAGGTGAAAGAAAAACTCGGATGCATCCTCGAGTACCTGCTAGCTTAAGAAATTACCCTTTTAACAGAGCAACCCTCGAGGTACTAAGTAATCTTGACCCGAGATACAGGCAACTCGGAAGTTTAAAGGTTCGCAGCGCATTTTCCGCGTTATAATAACAAGCTCGTCTCGATTAACGTTCCCCGGCGCGGCGGGGAGCGGCCAATAAATAAATGCAACGCTGCAGATTCCGATCGACCTTTCCGTAATTCGACCACTTGTTGAGAACCGAAATTTCAAGCACCGAGGAGAAATTGAATCAAATTGCGTCGGTCCCTTGCTCGTGTACCTTTGTTTGAGGGAGCGTGCTATTCGACAGGCACTCCGAGCGACACGGGGCCAGGACGTGCCCTGAAAATCGAATCAGCACGAACAGAGACGCTGGTCACTTGGGGCAACCTTAAACTTTAAGGGGGACTCAATGAGGCGTCCCCTGAATCGTTTATTACACAGTGGTGGAACGCTCGTTCCACTTGTCGGATCATTCACTGACTCGTGCTACTTCCTTTCGTACTCGCAGCCATGTAATATTGCACCAGAGTCTTTAATATTCTGCGTCTGGCTGGTCGTGGTTTTTTTCTACTGGTGGAGGAGTCGTAGACCCCACCACTTATCTGGCTAAGGTTTCTTTATACCACTTGTCACGTTGAAGCCCATTCCGAGCTACTAAACTTCGTCGACCATATCCTTTCACGTCTTTTATTGTCCAGTCTGTTTTTAAACTCTACAACCGACCACAACTGACGCCGTAAACCCCGGCGTTTAAGGTACACCGAATCATAAACCCGCTTAGGGCGAATGCAGATTTCGTAATGCCTCGAGGGCTCTCTCCGCCGTTTTACGAGCAACCGGAACACTGTAAGCAGATTCCGACGGTTCATGGGGCAATATATTCTGGGATTTCAGATGGGACACTGGCAGACATTCGGGAAGGACAGTGACGCAACGGCAACGATCACGGTGGATCACGATTGATTGGGATAAAGATCGCAATCACCGACGAAGTCCAACATTTTTCGCACTATTTCTAGCAACCACGATAACGATTCCTACACTTATACAAATTTCCTATTCGATCTAAAGAGAGATATTTGAACCGGTATTTTTCTCGGGCACAGCTCACCACTTTTCCCGTTTACAAATTTTTCACATATACTCCGAGTACCTCGTCTGATGGACCAATGCTCTTTTATACGACGACCGGACTGGCTAGATTTTTTACCAGCCTGCTCGAACGAGTACAAACTCAGAAATATTATCCTTGCACAGAATCTATTTTGATTTCCGGACGTCTCCGGGCAATGAGAACGCAACACTGTATATAGAAGAAATAACGATAGAAATTCTCGCGCACCGTCGGCCCAGTGGTCAGCGCGCTCGCTTACGAACCCGAAGGTCCAGGGTTTCGAGACCAGTCGGGGTGAAGACTTTTTTCCGAAGGCAATTAGAACTGGAAACAAAGGGGAACCATTGTGCGGTGAATACTGTGAAAAAGGAACTGGAGAAAAATTCGAACAACGCTGAATTGAAAAAATTTCTAGTATAAGAAACAAAAGGGGAGACTATATTCGTAGTCCATAGGGATGACCACACCGGAACCATCATGGGCGAAATTGGTGGGCAAACAGGCAAACGAAATCTGGCAAACCAGGATTGGATCCTGGACCACTAACCATTGAGAAGAAGAACTGATATCGAAGTTGGGGGATTTTCGGTCGGGTCCGAACGGGAGGCGGGGAACTATACTTACTGATCCTTTGTCAGCATGATCGTCGTCACACCGTTCGAAGGATTTTCTGACGGAGCGGGGGCTTTTCCGACGAAAGTTCCAACGGATCTCGACTGTTAAGGAAAGAAATTCCGTAGAGAAACTCAATCCGGGACGTACGTCGTTTGCGTCCGTGTGCGTCCGTTTCTGAAGAAAAATCTGTGTCAGTGACGTGAGTTTAGACGTCGGAGAGGGGCCGATCGTAAGAAAATGATGATGAAGTGCGACGACAGGAAACGGGAACTGTTCTCGAGACGGGCGTGCAGCGAAAGTGGACCGCATCCCGGGATTCCCGGTGTCGCAGGCGGCCCTGGCAGCGGCGGTGGTCATCTCTGGGGAAAAAGGAACCAGGGACGTACCTCGGCGCCTGTCGTGGGCCACGCGAAACCGCCTGCCATCATCTTGAGGACCAGACGCAGCTGGCCTGTTGCGCCTATGCACTGCAGAAGGTAAGACACTATCAAATATTTATCTTTCATTAACAAGAACTCCGTAGAATGGCAAAAATTATATTTTTACCAGCATAATTCCCGTTGAAATATCAACGGCTAGCTTATCTATAGCTTAATCCTGGAGGATTCCAGGGATAAAAGCATATTCGTGCATTCGTTTTAGCTACCGACTGTCTGCAGCTACGCCTTCTGTGTTTCGAGATTTTTTTAGTAACTGGCAATTTAGATTTATATAGGGTGGTCCACCTAAATATCTCCTGCAATTGTGGGGGTACAACAAATATTTTGTGTACTATTTGAATGGTTTCAAGGAGAATATTTTTTTCCGAAGGTCATTTTTTTCGGAGTTATCAAGGTCATCGATGTCTTTTGATACATATCTACATTTTTTTTAATTGCATTGTTATAACTGATCGAAAAATACATTCAGATATGTACAATAACATGACCTTGATATGACCTTGATCTTCGAAAATTAAAGTTTTACCTTCAGATCAAGGTCAACGTCATGTTATTATACATACCTGAATTTAATTTTCCATCAGTTACACGATGCAATAAAAAAATGTAGTTACGTATCAAGAAACATCGGTGACCTTGATAACTCCGAAGAAAATGACTTCCAGAAAAAAATATTCTTGCCAGATATTTGGTCCATTGACACCATGTGCATTACGTAACAAATATCTTTTGCATCAGAATAACCTGAAGCGATATTTAGGTGGCCTTACTTAAACGGACCACCCTCTATAGATATATAGACCGATGATATTATGGACGTTCAGTCGTGTTTCAGTGAGGCGCACATTCATCGAGTTTTATTTACTCGTGTCTGTTGACGCTAATTGGTTTTGTTTCAGCGGGGAATCAAAGATTATGTTTTGAAAGACGGTGCACGCAAAGAAGTTGCATTTCCTTTGGCGCCGCGAAGTAAGCAGAAACTCTTCGAAAAGAGAACGCGTACAAAGCGTGCCGGGACCGTCGTTATTCTGGAACGCGGCTTCAAAATTACCTTTCCCGACTTAAACCGTAATTATTGTACCGTGTTTATTACTGAAGACGAGACCCCCTCGAATAAATGCGGTCCTGAATGAACGTCCATTCTTCGTGGTTACTAAGAAAAACGACGTCTTCGTCCGGCACTCCCAGACCTCGATGAAATTGTCGCAGTTTGTTTGCGAGCACGTTGAAACCGCCGTTAATAGTTCTCACAGTAAATCGCATTATATTCTTCTAACTATGTGAAATCTGTGAAGATTTCCGTCGATGTTCGTCGGCGAACTATCTAATTAAATTTTCCGGCGAATTTGGCTTTGCTCGCCGCGTCCTCGCTGTCCGCGACGTTAATTAATTTTCCAGTCACGTCAAATCGGTCTCCACCGGGAGATTAATTAATATCGCTGACTCTTAACGCTGTTGTTTTCCTGTATAAAAATACAAGACAGCATTTTTCGGACAACATATATTTCTATCCAGTCACGGTTAAACCATAATGCCTGACCTGAAAGCGATTCGTACCACTTGTCGGGAAAATCGTAGCGTTGTACTACTTGTACGACGGGTGAGAGGATCTTGCCTATCTAGACGCGCCGTGCGACTGAAAATTGTGGTTATAAAATCCCTGACAGCTCGAGCCTGAACTCGAGGAATCGATAGATCGGAGACGTAGCTCTTGAACGCTGCAGGATGAAATCCCTCGATTCTCTTCCTTCCCTTATGCGCATTGGGAGCGAGTAACGAGGTCGTACCATGCGATTAAGCTCGGCATTGTGTGAAACTCACTGGATTGAATTTTCTTCGACGACACACATTTTCTTTCCGCTCTCATCCCCGTCCTATACACTGTTCACAGTACCCCACAATTCGCTTGCCACCCCTGTAACTACAGATTTTCCAATTAATTATTCGAAGCATGTTTCCATTGAAACTTGGCCAAGGTTTCCGAGATAATTGATTCCGAATATAACGCTTGATTTTCCATACTGGCAGCTGATGCCGGGAGCTAGAGCTGGGTCAGGTTTCTGCTATAGAACGATCGGGATTAGGTCTATCTAGGTTAAGAGCGAACGAGCGAGTGGCTGGCCAAATGTTTAGACAAAGAATTATCTGATTCGAAGGTGGTGCGTTGTCACGTCGAGGCAGGAATGGCCGCGTGAATAATTGCGGGCGAGAAATTGGATGGCGGCGGCTCTTTCTCACGCCGAACTGATCCCCCATAATCCATGGGGGGCGTGGCGAAGCGGCTCGTAAAATCGGAATAACGGGCGGCCGGATCGCCGGGAAATTACGAAGTATGACAGGAGGGCCACGCGAGCTTGAATTTTCACGAGATCGATCGACCAGTCGCTTCGTTCGTCGGATCGCTGGATCATAAATATTCGCGCGACGTCACACCAGACGATATTGTCCATTTTAATTAGCTCGACCGGCCGAGCAGTGGCACTGCGCAGTTCACAGGTGAAATGAACGACCGGCATTGATTGCGAGCATTTAATAGGCAATTAAAAATTTCGACGTCCTGCGCCGCGTTTGCTCGACCGCAGACCTGTTGCTCGATTTATATCATTCGTGATATTTGACGCTGGACTCCATCCGAGCTTAAACAGCGTTTGTTTGTAACGGTTCGTTTCATTCGATGCCCTGCTGTCTCACTTGCCCGGCCAGTGGTTGATCTATACTACTTATTAGTAAATTTGAAAAAATGTCCGATTAAGATCCGGCGACTTGACGAACTTCGTTAATAACCTGCGTCCGTCACCGTGCGTCGCAGGATGCTTGTTTTCAGGTAATGTAACAATATGCCGGCGAGAAAGTGTCACATTAAGTTAGGAAGTTCCGCTCGGTGGTCGTATTAAAAGCTACATCGTTATGAATCCTGTCAAGAGTATGACAAACTTTTAATTATCTGCTCTACTCTGTCGCGATGCATTATCCGGGCGCAATCAATATTTTTGCAAGATATTTTATTACACCGCGGTGTGCCATCGCCAGTGACGCAATATTATTGTTATTAAATAAGAAAGATGATCGCTCGTTGCTTGGTCCAGAGCAAGCACCATCGATGCACAAGGCTTTCCAATCGAAATATAGAATTCGATCCCTTTGTTTGTCGATTCATCGAGAAAGAAGGTCAGCCATCGATAATGGTATCGAATCGCGTTTGTTCAAGTGGATCAGACTGGCTTAGTCAGCCATTCCCGCGGGGAAACACTGCTCCATCATCGTAGATTGCTGGACGAAAATATTGTTCTTGTAATAGATTTTATATACTCTTCTCGGACTTGTGGCGGAGATTGATCTTGTCACGCAATTGAAATGCTAAGAGAAAGAGAAAGCGAGAGAAGTTGCCGACGGCAGATTTCAATTCCCGAAAGAATTGAAAGACAAAGAGCTAGGAAATTGCGAAAGCAGAGGTCACTTCGAGGAGTGACGTTTCATTTATTCAATGACTGAAAATTAATTTCTTTCTCGTATTCATCGCTTCCGTGTTATGTTCGTTCCGCTTTTCACTCGGATTTTTAATTTGATTAAAATCAGGAGATTGTTACATTGAGAACCTGGCAGGCAAAAATTGAGTAAATGCCCAGACTGTTGAAAATTAATTTATGGAGATAACATCGAGCACATCTTCAAAGAGAATTAGCTAATTAAATTATAGAATGATTCATCTCTAGACTTCGGATCTTTATTCAAAATAAAAAATGTTTGCATTGATTGCAAGATACAGGAGCCAAGTAGAAATGTCTTTCTTCTTTTAATTATCTTATCAAGGTGAAACCTGGTTGAGAAACTTATCTGGTTGCCTTAAATCTTTTTAATGTGTCCACTGTTTTAAATTGTACGTACCCCTCTTTGTGATAAATGCATAAAATCCGCAGTCTCTCTCTCTCTCTCTATTTATCTCATCTCTGTTTCATCCCTCGCAATTTCAACTCGTGAATATTATTTAATGTACTGAGCTCCACCTAGGGTTTCTTTAATAAATGTCGGTATCGATCGCAATCAACCACGATATTGGGGCTCGAACAACAGGTGATATCGATTGGCGAGACCCGGGGTCGACACGAACTCCCCGATGACGGTGACGCGGAGATAACTTTTCCAGCTTTTTCGGCGATATTGGTTAGCTACGTTACAATGTTGCAATATCCGTAAACATGAAAAAGTTCCACCGTTCGTACGGTTAATGTAGGTCAGCTGTATAATAATCGACGTCAAGGTTACAATACGTTGATGTCGCCGTCGAATTCGCTCTAGGGTAATTGGAACTTCGTTTATGATTGACACTAATTTGCATACGGCACACATTTGCATTTATCGTGAGTCAAGTTACAATTTATTGTGGACGAGACTTGGATGATGCAGCTGCACGTTCAGATGGTTTACGAGTGATTATGATTCATTTATTCTGTTGGGAGTTGTGACCATTTTATTTCAGTTCTCTGGCCAATGACTGTGTTATGCTGCTGCTCGTTGGACCAGCAGTTGGGCTGTACTACTGTTCTGGTCATAGATAAACGACTCTGCTTGTCTGAGAAATTCCACACTTCCACTAGTTATTGTCTGACCAGCGACTGATTCACACTACCCGTCTGACTAGTGATTGATCCATACTACTCGAGTAATCAGATTGAATCCTAGCGAAATGAAAACACACGAGGTGTAAGATTTAGGGTCCTTGCCCACTAGACCGTAACCTCGGCGCGGCGGAGCGGAGCGGCGCGCTGTTTCTTTGTACCCTGATCAGGTATAGTGGGCGCACTCCCATTGAAATACACAGGAGGCAATCCAAAACAGCGCGCCGCTCCGCCGCGCCGCGCCGAGGTTACGGTCTAGTGGGCAAGGACCTTTAGGCTTCGTTTTTTGGAAAATTGTAAGACGCGCGTGCACGGCTCCGCGTTGGTATTAAATTCTCATTAAACGGGACGGTCTCGATTTGATTTTAAGCTGAATTTGCAACCGGCGTTGGCTTCGGAGAAATGCGTAGTCATTATCGATACGGAATAAGATAATGATCGTCATAATTATCGTGGCAAACGAGGAATATAATTATATCCGAAATGACGATAGCACCACGTTCTCTGCTTTTCAAATGCAAGACTGTACCGCTGTTTGAATTTCCTCCGTCGACGATCAAACCTGCTTCGCAGTCTAACGAGGGAAGCGGAAAAATCATTTCTGCGAAAGCGAATTCGTTCCTTTGAAACGAAACGCGAGACGCTGAAACGCATTTCCCTTCATTGGCATTCAGCTCACTTCGCCGCGTGGGTTCGAACAACATTTTCCCCGCCGAGTTGTTTGGCGTTTCATCACGGGTTCGGACGGCCCCTCAGCTAAGGATACACACTTTTCATTAACGTGGAAAATATAATACAACGAGAACATTGTTGGATGATCCACTTGAAGTTCCCGGTGGGAAAATCTTTCGCGAGCCCCGGAGGAAGGCGCATCTTCTTCACAGTGGAATTTAAACGGCATCGTTTGATCAAATTTGTGCGTGTTTTACGCTTCGGCAGGTCTCGTTTTAAAGGAGCAGTTTCGAGCTGTTTATATCGCTCGACCGCCGACGAAAAGAAAAAAGAAAATAGCGTCGATCTCTCTCTCTCTCTCTCTCTCTCTCTCTCCGCCGATGCGCGCTCAAAGGCCAAGAAAAAAGAACAGCTTAAGCGGATTTATAAACGAAAGCAATATTGTCGCGTTTAACGGGGCCGTTGAAGATACTCCCACGGCCCCTTATCGCGGATTACAATGTACATCGGCTTTGAAAAGACGCCGCGCGATACCGTGCCAGGCAATCGTTCGAGAAGTTCTCCCTTCAATCCCGCAAATCACCCGGCAAGTTCGCGAAACCGCAAGAATATGCTTGACTCCTTTTCGCAAAGTTTCGCAAAGCCGTATCTTCAATTTCAATGACGCTTCAACCCCGAACTCGAAGTTCGCTGCTGTATTATACAATTCCCGAGTCTGTAATGCGAAAATCGCATCGATCGGAGGCTCTTTTGCATTTTTCCACCCTACCCAACTCTTTACAAAATCCTCGATAATCCGCCGTTGTTTCGATCGAGGAGCTGGCATATTCATTGGACGGCTGAGTTGCGTGCGCACCCTGTTTTCTACTCGTCTGATAAACAAGCGATTCATTCTACTTGACGGTGATACAACGTTGGTTTTTCTACTTGTCCGATTAATGAGCAGCTTATTTCCCCGTCCGACTGACGGTCGGCTTCTTCCACGTACTCCAAAAGTACTCACTCGTCCCTCTGACATTTCCAACACATTCCCCGGGCTCGTTAAAAACATTTCGTAACAATGGAGTTGTCCTCTCGCGGACGAATCGCGAAACTTCCGGGCACTTACCGGCGAAAATAAAATGCGAACGGGGGCGCGGCGCCGGTTATATTTAAATTTTCCCCGACATTCAACCTCCCCGTTCGCTCGTTAATTCAGCTCATTTCACGGGGAATTATAAAATTTTACCGGGGAGTTTTCCGCGCGCGATATCGTATTTATCGGCGATAATTCGCGCGCGGCCGTAACTCGATTAGCATTCGGCTCTGCCGCCGGTTCGAACGGAAAATTTGGTAATTGAGCACACGACCGGTAATCGAATTAACTTCGTGAAAATATTTCCCGCGTTTATCATTATCGCGCTATTGTTTCCCGAAATCCCTCGACCGGACGAGTTCGATGCATTTTCCCACTCGATTTTCTCGGAAACGAAGCCCCGGATGAAAAAATGTTCTACCAAATTTTTCCTGTGGTTTTTTTCTTTTTCCAAATGTAGAATCGGCCTCTGAATATTCGCCGGCGTGACGTCGAAACTTTTTCTCGGCTACGATCCAGTTTTCCGGTTTGCCACGCCGGGAATTTTGCGGCGAGTTCTATAGTGCTACCTGGTCGCGTTCCGAAAACGAAGAACACAATCGAGTCTCGGTCGCTGAGGGGCAGGGCTCGGGTCAAGTTGCTGTGATCCTAGAGTTTCATATTTAAACGCGGGCTTTGTAACCCCTGAGAAAAACGGATCCCGCTCGCGTTATTCGACGGCAAATTACAAACAATCCCCCGCGAGCACGCTGCCCAGCATCGTCGCGGAGCACGTTTCGGCTTCTAAGTATTTAACGAAACGAATCCCGTTCTGCCGCATTCGGTTTGAGCAGGGATCAAATGAAAATGCGAACGTGGAACTGCGGACGCAGCTGTGGAACCATAAACGCGGGAGTGCAACCTTTACAGCTCGATAAAGTGGGGAACTCGTCCCTGTAAAAATGTGCTTTCAACGTCTGGTTATTGTAGATCGAAGGCAAGTCAATTTAGTTGATGGAATAATTAATGCGATCCCCTACTCATCTGGCTTCTACATGTCTGAATAATGAAAGACCTGATCTACCATACATGCCTGACTAATGATAGACCTGTTCTACACGTCTGACTAATAATTGACACGTTCTACCTGTCTGGCCAATAACGGACACGTTCCACTTGCGAAGTTGCAAGGTGGAAGGAAAACGTGTGTCGAACAGGACGGGCTGAAGCTAGGGACGGTGGTGTGGCGCAGTTAAATAGTTGAATTAAGTTGTCAATCGAACGACCACACCAGGGAATCGCAGCGAATTGGATTTGGCGAGGGTGGACACCGATTCGCCGTGGAACCAATTCATTTCAGTTTTAAGCGGCAGTCAATTTTCCGTGCTGCGTTTAATTACGCTATTGGCTAGACAGGTGCAATTAACGCGGGCGGAATCGATAGCACGCATCGTACACGGGCGGCCACATTAACCGGGATCGACGTGTAGAATTTCCTGATAAGCGGGACACACTCTTTCGCCCGAGGTACAACGTTTTAATTGCGTCCAGCTTGATCCCCCGAGATTCCTGGGAACAAGCTGGAATTAATTAGCCCCGTACTCCGGGCTGTTTTCCAGTGCTTCCGGGAAAGCTGAAGTTATTTTCCAGACACTTTTGTTCATTATTCGAAGCCTGTACTGCGTTACGTGCACGTGGACACGGCCGTACCCCTGCGACTGTAGAACTAATGAATTCATTTTATTACCGACCTGTGCAACAGGCTGACATTTAATCGTGAAATCCGAAAAACGGGCACCGCGGAACCCAATTTGCAAGCTCACTTAATTTACCAGGAATTGAGCCGGAATTCTACCTCGTTCGAGTCGCGCGAGTTCCCGTAATCTCTTTTGAATTAGTTTCTAGGCGTTCTTCCGCGATCCAGGCGAATGCTACTGGAAAAATAATCGGACCACGGATCCGGTCTCGCGTTTCGGTTTAATTCCCGTTGCGTTCTGGTCACGAATTTCGACTCGATGGTTACCTGTGTGTAACGCGAGCGGTTACGTCAAATTTCACCGGATCACCGCGCGACCGTCTACCAAAGAAAATAAAATGAAACAGAGCATCGAATTTCTGCTTAAGGGCGGAAACGGGGCGGTGCACCAGCAATTTCGACAAATAGCGCATGAAATTGAGACAACCCCGGCTCAGCATTGCTCGCTGATCCCTTCACGACGATAATAACCAGCCACGTACCCAGCTTCTCCTTCGGGGCTGGGCCCGATTAGTTCAATCCCCATAGCGAATCCTTTGATATCATCTCGTCCAGAGACACCGTGCTATATTTAGGAAACATTCAATTAAATATATTCAATTAGCCACGTCCAATTAGATTCAATTTTCCGCATGGATTGGTGCTGAAATAATATACCACTTCCCGGATCCATTCTTCCGAGGAGATTGGTTCATTTGTCTGACATGTGGACGACCTTTCCCCCTCGTTTCATGAAACAAGCAACGGTTCCCTGATACAGGATTGACTCGTTCTCCCTGACTTGCGGTTGCAATGTCTTGTCTGACACGTGACTGACACACTCCCCTTGTCGGACTCGTGGACCGTTTGTTCTCCTTGTCCGACATATGATTTACATGTTCCCCTTGGCTGATTTATTGACCTGCATTCCTTGTCTGATATATAATTGTCTGACGTATGATTCACCTGTTCTCCTTGTGTGATTCATTACTGACTCCACCAACTGGTCGGACTTATGATCGACTGGCGAGGAGACCTCGCGTATCGAGAACGCCGGATCGCAACGAGTTTTTGTGTGGACATAGCTTAGGCACCCTCATGAACTATCCAATTAGTTTCAGCTACCAACGCGAACCCGTTTTCGAGAAAATCGGTACTGAAATGCGACATGTGCGTTATATTCCCCGAGTGAAAGCCTCTTGTCACAGCGGTCGGTGGCAGAGCGGGTTGAGCGAATGTCTACCACGAGAATGTCTTCCACGCATTTTCTTCATTTTTTTGAAATATTTTTTTTCACTTTCTTTTTCATTTTTCTACATGCTACACATTATTTGTAATATAATAAATGACAAGTAATCTAGTTTTACGATGGACAAGGTATATGTTTGATAAAGATCTAGCATATTCGTTGTGGTAAATATTATGACGCACATTATTTTTGCTGTGTTTTAACCATAAAACAAGATATACCTGCGCAGACCTGTCGCCAACGATTGTCTTAACGATGCCCCTTTTCGAAGTAACTTTGCATTCGCAAAGCATTCTTGTGTAAGGATGGTTAAAGCGAGAATCAGGGAATTAATATTGTTAATATATTTAATATTTTTCTTATTTCCTGTAAAATTATTATACATTATTGCAAAAACTTTGAAAAGGAAACAAAAAAAAATATCCCCGTGGGGGCGCGAACACATATTCGTGTGGTACGAATTTTTTCCAATTTCAAAATCGATTTTCTCGAAAACGGGTTCGCGTTGGCAGCTAAAACTAATTGGGTAGTTCACGAGGGCGCCTAAGCTATGTCCACACAAAAACTCGTTGCGATTCGGCGTTCTCGATACGCAAGGTCTCCTCGTGAGTCTACTTGTCTGTCTAATATCATGCGATTTCACTTGCGAGGATGTAAGCGTATCTGCGCGTATTCTGACGACTTGCCTACTTCGTTACGACGTCTACCAGCGCATGAAGCGCCTGCCGACAGGTATATCAGCCGCGTTATTGGTATCCGCATCGCAGGGAAATTGCGAGTGCGTGTCCGATAATAACGGGACCGTCGCTGCCGTCGTCGCTACCGTCGCAACGTATCATTACGCGCGCTTTTTAGTTCGTACTTCGCGGAAGATGCACGGAACCACTTGAGCGTGTATTAACCTCCCGTTCTCGCAATAGTCGGGACATCTATTGACCACGCGCAAATGCGAAGCTCGCGGACAACGGGACAACACTTGTCCCGGATGCGTGGACATGTTCTTTTTCGCGCAGCACGTACGCGGCGAAAGTGGAAGTGGTGCTAGTCGATATCTGGCCAGACGTCTATTACTTTACATTCCCCACGAGCAGTAGCCCCCGCGATCGAACGTGTTCGAAATACCGAAGTATCCCGGAAGGTTTCGGGCCCTCGCGTCTAATTAAATCGAAATGATTAAACAATCTTTCGGCCAGTGCAGGATCGAAACTGTTAGGCGAACCGGGCGCGATTGATTCGAATCTTGGCAAGGCCGATCGCTCGGTTAGATTCTAATCTCAGCGTATGGCAGTTCCGACTCGCATCACGATTTTCGCCGGCTCGGATTCGTGTTCTTGTAAAACGCCTGGAGAGAGCGGTTCGATTGTTCGTTGAACGAGGTGGAAACTCGATTTACGTCGCGACAGAATTTTCCACGGGGATTAACAGACTCTGTGAAGATTATTTTCTCAGAAATTGTCGAGTGCAGCGGCGGACGAGCAAGCCAAGGAAATATATTGTTAACATTTTTCCGGCGTTGTCGGCCCCTCGCGCCGAGCTGAAACGCTGTCCGGGGGTTTATCTTCGACGCGGGTTACTCTCAGGAAATTCCCGACGAAGGTTCCCCGATAACGGAGCGCAGTTGCTCGGGGTACAATAAATCTGACAAAAAATTTGTTGTCGTTAAAAGTAACGAGATCACGACAAGGGAACTTCCAGTTTTACAACCGGGGGAAACGTTAGGGGTTTCCAGTTTATAACACAATAATGGGACGCGGAACGGGCATCGTTGTCGTCGAACATAATTCTCTTTTGTCGCCGATACACCAACATAATCATTCGACGACACACAGAACGGTGTACGCGTGTATCGCGACGCGCTGTATCGAGAATGATGAATATCAATCCGGATGGCTCTCGTTTCCCACCGCTATTGTTCGACAATTTTATGCGAAAAATTCGATACGTCGCCGGGACCGTTATTGCATCGTCGATATTCCGTGTGTGCCTCGGAAAACATGCATCGCGGAAGGGCATGATAAATTTTTTAAACCCGTGTACCCGCGCAGCCGGTGGCACTGCGCTGCACAAAGTCGTGAACGCAGACAGGAAAACGTTCCACCATCCTTCGAATCACAGTCTGCATTCCCTCGACGCGATGCACGCGAATAAAAATTCTCCAGGAAGAAACGTTACTGTTTTCCTTTCATTAGGTGTTCCTGTCTGATTTATGACGGAGCTATCTTTGGCTGACTCGTGAGCAGCGTGTTCTGCTTGCCTGACCCAAGAATGACTCGCTCTCCTCTCAGTCTCGTCTGTAACGTATCTGTACTACTTGCTTTCCCTTGGTCTAATTTATGACCGACGTTTTATTTTTGGCCAACATATTAAACACATGTATTGCATATTCCGCAATATTAAACACAATGAACCAAGAAACATTGTCTGCTCGAAGAAGAGTATCCGACCAGAGCTTTATATTTAATTTAATTAATAATCATATTGATTGTTCCTCTCTACTCGCGCAAATCAAGTTCTATGTACCGGAACGTGTATTGAGAACTAGAGCAGGATTTCAAACACTTAAAGCCAGATCTACTTATGGATTAATTAATCCAATAAATCGCATCATAGCAGACTCTAGCACTCTCTATAATCGTGTTGATTTCTTTACTGAGTCTTTGCACAATTTTAAAAAACAATTACGCAGGATTATAGGATAATACCATATCGTTTGTATCATTATTTTCTGTGCACGTCCCTTCTTTGTTATTCTTTGTTATTATGCGCGTAGTCCATTGTCCTTTTCTATTGTAAACATTTACGTAAAAGGACCTCGGTCCGTCTATAATAAATAAGTAATAATATTAGATACTCTTGTTACGCGATTGTCTGATTAATCATACAGCTACGCTACTGTCCGAAGTCAATTGAAACTCAGCTTTGCATAAACATTCGTACAAATCCGAGACAGATTTCGGTCCGGCCTAAATTGTCTCGTAGTGGAAGCCTACCACCGATCCCCTAAGTGACGAATCGCGGTTTCGGTTAAATTTAGTTCCCAGGCAGGAATTAATTCGTCGTGCTCGCATACACATTTGATCCAACCTATGCATGTCCCGCGGCCGAATTTCTGTGGCGTAATCCGCGCGTCCGAAGTCGCGCGGGTAAATTAGCGTAAGCTTTGTGTACTCTAATGGTCGCGCAACGATCGTTAGGCCATTCATCAGCACAATTGGGCAGGTTGCATTCGATGCCTCACCGCGGTCCGAGGTCCACAATTTTCCTCCTGGTGGGTGTTTGATCTATCCTTGACTCGATGGTTCTTCAGTTTCCGATGTACGGCTATGTGTGTGTATGTGTGTCAACTGCGTTGGACGAGTAAGTTTCCTTCGCAATGCGTACATTTAATACTGCTACGTCACACAAGTACCATAAATGCTGATGAATACTGTCAGGAAATGGCCGGCGTTAGTCAATAGACGTGGTGTAATATTGTTTCGCGATAATGCTCGGCCACACATTGCGAAAGAAAGAGTAAAAAAATTAGCAGAGTCGAAGTGCTAAGTTCTTCCTCACCCTCCTTATTCGTTCGACCTGTCACCTGCTGATTACCATTTTCTCAAGCACCTAGATGGCGTTTTGAATGGAAAAATATTCAAAGAAGAACGTGCTGTAAAACCTGCATTTGATGAATTTATTGTCTCGCGTTTATTACATTTCTACTAGAAAGGCATTGAGGCACTTGTATCACGATGGAAGAAGTGCCTTGATGTCGATGGGAATTATTTCAATTAATGGAATATGAATAAAGCCTGTAAAAGAAAAGTTTATGTTAAAGATTCAAAATAAGTCTTTTGAGGGTGATCGCGGCCTACATTGATCTTCCATCTAACGTTTCTGAGTACTGAAAAATCCCATCTTTGTATTATCGAGAAACGGGAAGGCGCATCCCGAATCCTTGCTATTCTGGAAAACGAGTCTACCGCCTTAGTAGGTGCGCGGTGGTTACGGCGCACCTAATCAGCGGTCGTTGTAATAACGAAAGCCGATTGAACGACACAGAATGAACGTTGATTAAACATTTAGCCCGGGCCAGGACCAGTCCGGTGAACCCCTATCAGCGTGCCTCGGTGTTTGCCAGCGATCCACGATATGTCCCCAACGAGGATCCATTTAGTAAATTAATCCTGGAGCATCTGCGTCCCCCGGAGTGATATGCATTATCGGTCAAGATGATAGGAGCAGTTTGACAACGTCCACCTCGAGGATACACTTACCGACCGGTCCTCAACAGGTGCCACAGCGCTTTGATTAATGGATTTGAACGCTGTTTTTTTAGATGTAGATAAATGACACCCGGGGATAGGGATTAGGCTACTGGTAACGCTGATCCCTGCGTCATAGTATGCTACATCAGTCTTCCATTATGCTCGAACTGATCGTTCTACTTCGTATCCCGAGAATCCACATTCCTTTCAGGTCAAGAATTTGTTGAATTTATGATCAAGCTGCTGCGACCATGCTCCCTGAATCTTGAAGAAAACGTCAAGCGAAGGTTGGGCAGGATAGTTAGTCAATCGTTTATTAAGTGCTAGGCACCATTTTTCTGCTGAAGTTTACTTCATACACAGGGTGTCCAAAACCAGCCGTCCAGGGGCGTTAACTTCTCAGTTAAGCATATTCGGTAAAAGTGTTTCGAGCTCTTGCATAATCAAAAGTAGGAGTTCCCATTTTTAAAATACGTACTGACCTCCAAATAACCTTGAAAATGGGTCCGAAGGACAAATACAAGGTCATGGACATTGGACATACAAGGTCCTCTATTAATCTCTGCAACGTTTATTGCAAACATTTTTACCGAATATGCTTATCTGAGAAGCTAACGCCCCTGGACGGGTGGTTTGGAATATTTTAATATAAAGATCTGTTTGTCTGACACAAGGTCGACCTTCTCCCCTTGTCTGACCTATGACCGAGGTGTTCTCCTCGTCTGATTCATGATAGACCCGTTCTCCTCGTCTGCAAAAATTGTACGTCTACCGGACTCGTAAATGATCTATGTTCAATTTCCGGACAAAATCAGCAATTATTTTGTTAATTCGAACGATTTTATCAGAATACCTACGTTCGTTGGAAATCACCCGTTCCCACAGTTCCTGTCGTCTGACTCGGGACATTTTGGTTCTCCCAGCGCACGCCGGTCCCCCCGGTCGCGTAAATTTACAGCAACACTGGCGATAAAAGTGTAGTCGCCGGTTCGCCGAGCAAGACCTTCGCTGGTGCTAACTGACGGGAAACTTTTCGTCGGGAAAAAAGTCTACTGGACGCTGCAGACCTAACAACATACACATACAAGCTCGTTCCGTTCCTTTAACCCTCAGCACTCGCAGGTACACAGCTGTTGAAAATCGTCAGGGTTCTGGAGACTTTTTGTCAGGAAGTTGTTGGAACATCTTCGCGGCAGGGAACAATTTCTCCTTCACCCAGTTATCGTCTCCTGCGTCGAACCCGCCCGCCGATAATGGCGGGGGTTTAATTTTACGACGAGATTACGGTTCCTTTGGCAATAACGGAACAGCGAGTGTTCCGGTTCCGTTAAAGTGGCAATCTACGCCGAAAGATCATTAAAAACCGTAACGTTAACGAAGTTGTGGGCGGCGCTGAAACACAACAGACTTCGCGGGGCCGGCAATAAAATCTGTGCAACGTTGAAGCCACGGCCGGTTATTCTTTTTCATTTCTGCCTGGCGACGACTGCCGGGGGTGGGGTCAACGGAAGTGGAACGAGCGCGGAGTGTAACAGCCACTAAATTATTCGACGGGTGCAGTCATAAACGGGAATATTAAACGTACTCGTAAAACGCCGGCAGGCGGGATGGGCAGCGCGCTGGATCTACGACCGCAGAGAATGGACAATTCCCAAATAGCTTGCGTTGCACAAAAGAAGAGGCTTTCCACGCTGATAACCTAAGCTGTGGAATTAATCGTTGGTGCCCATCGAGAACGAATATCCTTGCACAAGTCCCATCGCAATTCGGAAAAGCCGTGCGTGTGTCGTGCGAGGAGAACAAGTCGATTGTAGTGCAAATAAGAGGAACAGCTCATTCACTAGTCGGACAAAGAGAAGTCCTTCGTGTGTCAAGCAAGTAGAAGTACTATTCAGAAGTCAGACAAGCAGACAATTCCTCCACGAGCCAGACAAAGAGAAGGAGTCGCTCGTACAGAAGGGGAACAGGTAGACCTTGTGCCGGACGAGTAAAATAAACGCGCGTTCTCTGGACAAGGAGAATAAGACGATCTTATATCAGACAAAGGGACCAGGTAGAACATATTCCAACAAGTGGAAGAACCCTTTCGTGGGTCAGACACACAGTTCAGACTATCCAGACAAGTAGGCAGAGGATGTACTAACAAGTGGAAGAACCCTTTCGTAAGTCAGACTATCCAAACAAGTAGAACAGGTCAATCGCATATGAAGGAGAATAGGTCAGTGCCAAGGTAGACCAGGGTAACAGGTCGGTCACAGTTCAGACGAGGAGAACAAGTGCCTCACTGGTCGGACAAGCGTATGACTTTGGAATTCCTCGCAGTTCTGCGTTGCTCAAGCTAGCTGCGAATATATTAACCTTGTGCTAAGTCAGTGTAAAGACCTGTCAATTATGTTTCGTGCCGGGTTTTAATTATATCTGTTGGTTCGCATACTGAGGTATGGAAATGTCAGAGATGTGGGTTAGGTGACCAGTAGGTCAGTGTCTATGGAATAATAGACACGATTGTGTTTAATCGTGGACTGTTTCTAGTACAGTTAAACATTTCTAACTGGAACTGTTTGGACGTTGGAGAGGAGGAAAGTTTGGCGGCTAGAGAACCGGATATCCGTGAAAACTCGAGGATAGATTGTCGAATTGGCTGGTCGAGCCTGTCTGCAATGCAGCTACGGTTTGGTATCGACCTGTTTCGCGGCAGTCATCAACCTGCCGGCAGGTGAGCGTGTGCACACAGGGTGTATTGTGAACGCCTGCTTAAGAATTGATCGGCAGACCTCGCGGCGCAGGTAAAAATTCACGGCGCTAACCCCGTGATGGCGGTGCTCGACGGTAACTACGCTCCTTCCTCGCGCCATTAACTTTGCAAATCGTTTCTAGAGCCGCGGCGCAGCGGTCCCGTTCGTTTCGATGACCATGGAATCCTCTCGACTACATGAATCTTTAATCACTTTCAAATGAGTTTCGGATTCGATGATGTTAACGCTGACGGAAGTTTTACCGGCACTCGGGCGATTTAAAAATAATTTAACGGTTTGCTCAATTTACCGCGAGGACGTCGCCGCTCCACAATGCCAATTCCAGGTGGAGAAAAAATCGTACAGATCAGATGAAGGTGCTGATGTCAACGTACGTGGCGTTGATCTAAAGGGGAGATCTCAATCTCATCAAAACGAAATCGTAATTAGTAGACTGCGGATCTTTATGGATTTATAGCAAAATTGAGTAGATGAATTCTCATCTATTAAAATCATCACGCGGAGAAATAACATTCAAATTAGTTTCTATTTTTTGCAATCGATGCAGACAATTTTTATTTTGCATAAAGATCCGCAGTCTAGTAATTAGTATTTACCAGAATGCCTGTTTAGTCCATATTAGCAGCTGATTTTTGTCAGAATGTCTTCTGTATAGTTTGAACTTTTGTTAATGCAAAAATAATTGCAAGAGGGATTCCTTGAGACTTGCTAGTTCCGCTTAATTAAAGTGAACTAAACGGCATAGATAACTGGGACTTAACCAATGTCTAAGAATTATTGTAGAGAACTTTGTAATGGTCTTCTTTGCATTGATTTCTATGCTTATACAGGGTGTCTCAAAATTCCTTCAACAGCCGAAAATGGGAGGTTCCTAAGATCATTTGATGCAACATTTTCCTTTGCAAAAATGTTATCCGTGGCTTTGTTAAGTAGTTATTAACAAAAAACACGGACCAATCAGAGCGCGACCTTGACGCGAGTTGGCACAGTCGGCCCGGCGCGCCAACTGTCTATTGGCCGACTGTGCCAACTCGCGTCTAGGTCGCGCTCTGATTGGTCCGTGTTTTTCGTTAATAACTCCTAAACAAAGCCACAGATAACATTTTCGCAAAGGAAAATGTTGCTTCAAATGACGTCAGGAACCTCCCATTTCCGGCTGTTGAAGGAATTTTGGGACACCCTGAATATCGCTATTCAATGAATTATTATGTGCATGATTAGGGTTACTTCCCAAGTGCGCTCGCAGGAACGAAGACGTTCTCGAGGCAATTTAGAAACACTTCAACGCTTTCGGAAATTTACTGGCACTCCAGGAAGCTAGTGCCGGTAAAGTTTACTTCCACTGAATAAAATGCAATTAGAATGATAGTATGTTATAAAAGCGCTCCAGCTGAAATGAATATATTATTGACACGTGTAAATGGTACGCCGGTTAAACAACTTCTTTGTCGCTCGCAACAATTGTTGGCAATTACAATGTCGATCAAACGGCTGCTTCACGACATGCAATTTCCACGCGGAGCAATGTACAGTTTCTAACAATCCTCACTCGCGATATTGTCGCTTCCGGTTTAATTACGCTCGCGTGTCGGGTTATATTCGAACGCGACTGTTCCACCAAGTGGCAACTAATTATTATGAAATAAACTGTGCGGTACAACAACGGTCTTTTATTCTCCACGCCGGGAAAATTTACGACACCCCCCCATTTCCAAATACAAAACCGCAATTTTTGCTCGACTCGAAATTCAAAGTTCCGCACAGCCGGGAGTTGTTCGATCACGCGAATCTTTGCTGATTAATTTGGCACGCACGCGGCGATCTAATCGAAGCGGTTCGTCGATCGCGACTGATCTAGATCTCAAAGGAAACGAATTTGAACACAACTCGGTCACGTAAAAAATGTTTTATACACAGTTTTACAATTTTCACGCGCGTAATTTCGACCATAGTAGACTTTTAGAATGGATGTGCAATTGCAATTTGTTCAAACGTCGAGTGTGCGAATAAATGTGTCGACGTGTTTGCTCGTGACGCACGCGAATTACAAATATGTTTTGATAGAACAGTTTCCAATCGATTCGTATTAAATTTTGAGCGAGCGTTCGCAGGGAAATGAAATTCATAAAAAAGAGAAAATAGTTGCGTTTGGTATAAACAAAGGCACGGGGAATTTCGCAGGGAAACGTCCCGCTTAAATATTCGATTCCCCTATTCCCTTTCACCCTGACACCTCGAGTATCCCTCATAACGTTGCGTGATCGTTGATTCCGAACATTCCACCCTCTTTTGCGCGCGCGTGTACGTGTGTGTGCGGGCGAGTGTGTTAATAACAAAAGCCCCATGGTCTGTTGAATTCCACCAAAAAGTTCACCCTCGGAGGTCATCGCGAAATTGCAATTTGGAAAATCTCGCGAGAGCTGCGACCAAATGGAGTTCGCCAACAATCTCGGCTTCGCCTAACTGAAAGATTATGTTTCCCGCAGGTACGGTGTTCTAATAACGCGTGTCTAATCTCAGCCCGCCTTTTGCTGGCTTATGGTTCGTGCCAGATGGAACCAGCTCGATTGTGCGACGCGAAACAGCGTCAGGGGGTTGGGCCAACCCCACATCTCATTTGCGATATTAGTTTCGACCGATAAGGTAGGATGATCCACAATTCCAGCTCAGTTGGCCCTACAGATCACTGTTTTACCACAGACGATAGCACAGAGCAAATGCAGTGACCTATCTATACACCACCTGATAAGAACATAGCTCTTTCTTACCACGAGTCGATAAGATATTACATAAAGTGACTGTATTTACCGTTGATAAGAGAGGAACATTTTCAAATAATTTCGATTTCTGTTTCAGGTAAGTTAGAGAAACTTTGGCAGTCTGCATAAATGTTTTGCACCCCATACCGGTAAGTTGGCATGCTGATTATGTGTTTGACCGTATCGCTTGTGCTCTAACGATCATTTTCTATGCTAATATAATAAAGAAAAATTTGAAATAATTATCTGTAATTTCTGGCGGATGTATGTTGAAACGATCAGCAATTGGTTAATTTCCTGAGGGAAAATATTGGTATAGGGTGTCAGCTCTCGCGGAAAACTCATTTTTTTAAAACCCCCTGAATAAGGACTTATCTGACCCTTGTAACCTTACGTCTGCGACATCACTTTGCCCCCGGTCTCCCAGCGAAATCACTTGAAATAGTTTCCGCGTTAATCCCGGCTTATCTTCCAGCTGAAAGAATCCGAAGCAAAACGAGAAAAAGAGAGTAGTCGTCTGGGTCGGATATTGCCCGAAGGATAATACCGCTTCGGCCATCAATTTTTCTCACTTTTTACCATTTGCGAAAGCCCTTAAACGAGATTTTCACCCAGTGACGTTGGCGGTTTGTAACCATCGCCGCTAACATTATTTAATCAATAATAAAATTATGAAATTGCGATAACCAGAGGATTTTTATGGGAAATAAAAGTTTCCTAAGACAATTGAGAGGAAATATTTAGATTGTTGGAGGAATTAAACTCTTGATGAACAATTGTCACAGTGAGTAATTTACATCCCTCAGAACACACTTTCGAAGTAACAGGATTCCTGGAATTAGCAGGTTGCAATAGAGGAACGCCGAAGCGAAAAGTTTAACGAATTCTCTTAATCACACCCGCGTTTCTTCCCTGTTCTTGTAATTGGATAAAATTCATTCTATTGTACCATTAAGACCAGGCGCTGTGCCTCAAGTGTTCTGCATTGTAGTCGTCGCAGAAACTGCGAGTATTGCAATTTCCGCAAGCAAAATTGCAAAGTAAGTTCTACTCGAAGAACGATTCAATCGAGCGTCTGAGGACGTTCTAAATCACACTACGAGACAACTGCGACTATAAATTATTCAACAGAGTGTAAATCCCATTGCTGTTACTAAATTACAATTTTTCATTAACCTGAGAATTACAGGACGTAACATCAAAGTCGGACACTCTGAATTTTGGTAAAAATGAAATTCTGCGAACGTCAATTTGTGGAAACAGAGTTCTGTAAACATTAATTTGTACAAATAAAATTCTGTGAGCGTCAATTCGCGAGAACAGAATCCTGTAAATATCAATTTCCGAAAATATAATTCTGCAAACGTCAATTCGCCAAAATAAAGTACGGTGAGAATAAAATTCTGTAACTGTGAATAGGAGAAAATGAAATTCTGTGAACGTCAATTTGTGTAAACAGAGTTCTGTAAACATTAATTTGTACAAATAAAATTCTGCAAACGTCAATTTGCGAGAACAGAATTCTGTAAATATCAATTTCTGAAAATATAATTCTGCAAGCATCAATTCGCCAAAATAAAATACGGTGAAAATAAAATTCTGTAACTGTGAATAAGAGAAAATGAAATTCGATAAAAATAAACGTGAATGCTATGTGTGAACCGATAGAAATGAAATGCAGCACCGGGGAATTAGTAAGATTGAAATCGAGTAAGTGGGAACGGGCGACAATAAAATTGAGGAATTACAGGAAGCAGGGAAATTTTCGATCGGCTAGAAAACAGGTAGATTGGGGTGGTAATCGATCACGGGCAGTAGCAAGTTGAAATGGATAGAATGATTGGAGTCTCATGGAATAAATGAGGCGGTGCTCGCTTCCGGTCGAGGACGAGGGACACCTGGGCGTTGAAAATCCCCGATACTCCATCATTCGAACGCGGCGTATCGCTGCGGGCGAATCTATTCCCCTATAAATACTGAACACCGGCGCGGCCAGGTGAGCCGTTTTTGCAACGGGGTCCGTCGCGTTATCGGCCGAATTTCCACGTTCGGGG
The DNA here is from genome assembly GCA_963966675.1 of Lasioglossum calceatum. NCBI lineage: Eukaryota > Metazoa > Arthropoda > Insecta > Hymenoptera > Halictidae > Lasioglossum > Lasioglossum calceatum. The sequence goes on from OZ016548.1 coordinate 3,601,594, forward strand.
TCGTTCGTTCGGCACCACTCGAATCGGGAAATCGATAGTTTCCCTCCCGGTGGCACTACCGACGACTCGCAAATCGAGAGTTTCACCGGGAGGCCTGTGAGATTCAACTCGGCCGCAAAATCGACGCATCCCTCCCGGTGAGTTTGAAGAACTTCGCTAATTGCTCGTCACCGTACGCGTTCTTCGCTTGTTTCCCCCGTTCCGGAACGTCGTTCGAGCTAGCGTGAGTGCCGAAGCAAGTGAAGCCTGCCGTTATCGATTGCTAGCCACCTTCATGACTCGCGGAATGATCTAAGAAGAGGTCATAAGGTCACGTTTATCAGGGACGTCGCGAGACGTGCTCGGAAATAAATGAAAGCTTTCTGGGAAGTGTCCTGGACAATGAGAATAATAATCGAAATGCTAGACAAGATGACGTGGGACGCCTAAGTAGCCAGGATGATCAACATGGCGGGATGATGCAGCTGAAAATTAAACAGTTCTTCCGGCATAGAATATTTCCATTCCCCATGATTTTTGAAATTTTATAGACACAAAATTGTTAAAATAAACGATACAGTAATCGCTCCTTCGTTGTCCTGAATTGTGGGCACGATCGTTGTCCAGTGCCTACCCACTCCACTGCCTGTCAACGAGAGGATTAGGCCTGCGTGGATCTGGTCGCCAGATGTGTCCCAGGACTGTATAGACCCGCGCAGAACGGAGAACAATAGGAAATAGATATGGCAAGGAAATAAGGAGTTTTTTAAAGCCAGACAGTTGACTGCGAATGCTTTTTTTTGTCATTTAACTAGCCGTTCCACTAAAGACGGAGTCATAAATCAAAAATAGTGTCCGGGCACGGTCGTTGTCCACTCAAACCCCCGGCCTTTGGACAACGAAGGAGATTTTACTGTATTTTGAATAATGGTACAGGAATTTGTAATGGTGCCTCTCTCGCTCTCTCAGAGGGGACAACCGAGTGCAAAGGGTTAAATTTAGAAAAATAGTACGGTGACTCATGTGAGTTGCTAGATCTGGCTCGGGGCCGGTCAGAAGGCATGATCGAAGTAATCCACGCGGTCCAGGCGATCCATCTGATCCTCCCTTACACCGCAAGAGCATCGGACCCGGCGTTATCGCCTTTCAACCGCAACTGCGCCAAAGGAATCCTCGGAGGCACCGCAAGAGCTGAATCGACCTGGATCCAGCGGAATAGAATTCTCACGGATATTGCCGCGGATATGGTGTACGCGCGGCTGCCGCGCCGCGTCGTTGCGAAGTTAGTAAAGACGTAGCCCAGCCAGAAGGAGGATTATTGATTGGCTGCCTGTTGCTTTTAACCCTGCCACCTGACGCGGGTTTTACCACCACCCCATCCATCCATCCATCGCCCCTTCTTTGTCACCTTGCACACACGCTCCTTTCGCTGTCCGATCGGTAGCCTGTCATTCCGTCGACCTTAACCGAATGTTGTTGCTTTGTTTTTTCATCTAGCGGCGCGCGCGCGAAGCTAGCTATCTCGCCGGGCTGTGTAAACAGCCTTGAGAAGTTTGTCCCGGTGTCCCCGCTGGCTCGTTCGATTCTCATGGGCGAGCTGTTTGCATTCGGAACATCCGCTACTGGGACATCGACGACGCCTTCGATTATTTGGACAGCTGTATCGAGTGGTCCCGCGATAAATCCGCCCCCGTTGTCTTCCGAAATTCCTGCAGAGATACCGAGTACACCCCCTTCGATTTATCGTCGAACTTGTCTGCAGAGAGTTTGATTTTGTTTAGTCGAGGGAAAATTTTTAATTTGTACGTGCTCGCAGCCGCTCCGCAAAGCCGCTGTTATTTTCCTGAAATTTTTCCGACAGCACTGCACGTCTCCATAAATATCCGGGACGTTGTCGGCGCATCGCAGAAAATTGCCGGACGTCTGGCCGTCAAGCGTGATGCAGGAAAATGACGTTGGGCTGTATATAGTCGGACGTGTCCGTTCGAGCGTGCAGCTCGTCTCCTGAAGTTCTCTTTCGGTCCTAAAGCTCGGGTTAATAAGCTCTTGTCGTCGAGACGATAAACACCGCTAAGTGATGGGCTCGTCCGCGCGTTAGGAGCGTCTCGTGTGTACTGAAGACAGCTTACTGTACCGTAAAACACGTGATGATGAAGTGCACAGAGAGAGAGAGAGAGAGAGAGAGAGAGAGAGAGAGAGAGAGAGAGAAAGAGAGAGAGAGAGAGAGAGAGAGAGAACATGTAAGATAACCACGATTTCAATTTCTAAGGTGACAGCCTCGGCGAAATCATTCCACGCTGATTAAATTCGGCTACGGTTGTAGGACACGGGATATCCATTTCAAAAGATAACATTGCGACACCATAAATCTCGCGCGGGCTATTCGAATGCTGTATGCGAGAGGAGATACCGGGCGGAACCGTAATTGAATTTTTATCGACAAACCAGTCATCACTTTGGCGGTTACGATCAACGCGACGTAAAGCAGAAAAAGGAGGAAAGCCGCGCCGCTATATTGAAACTGCCACGGCGAGCGTACGTATTAACGCGTCCGTGTACTGTGCGACAGATGAGATTCCCCCCCACCCGGAAATAGAGGCCATTACTTTGTCGTGTACCGGTTTCTCTCTTTGTATATATAATATTTTATTTTTCCTCAGCCGCAATTCCTGCAACCCCACCAATTGGATTCCTCCATTTCACCGGAGAAATGCACTTCCAATTCATTTCAGTTCACTTTACTGCAACAGACGCGCGCGCACGCGTTTCAACCGGGTCCGAGGAACTCGAATAGATTTCCTCCCCCGGTTATTCTAAGTGCTCGGGATTGCTTTAACCTCATCCGTTACCGGTCCCCAAAGTTCAGGAAAATATATCGAAACTTTTCTTCGATTTTCGACAGCCGACGAAGCTTCGAATTTTCAAATCCGAAACCTCGTGCAGCTCCCGCGCTGGTTAGCAAAGCTTCGACGAAAGTTTCCAAAGCTGATACAGTTGCGCCGAGCTTTCACGATTCCTGCAGCTTCGGCGAAAGTTTCCAACTTTTCCAAATTCGTCCCGGCACCGAGTTTCTGGAGCTTCTAGAAGGTTCAAAAAGTTTCTCGAGTCCCAAAATATTTGGAAAATTTTGCCAAAAGCGCATCCAGTTCCCAAAGCTCCGAAAGCTACCTCGGGTACCCAACTTCATCTACCCGAAAGTTCCCGAGACTTTCCCCACGATTCCCAAATTTAGAAAACCCTCTGCACTGATCTAACTGCTTTGAACATTACCCTTGGTATTTCTATGCTCCCTTATCACCCGGGATCCCTCAAGCTTCTCACTTTCCATATGATGTCGCGAACGCTCTAGAAATTCCCTGAGCGTTTCATCCCTTATCGTGGCCGCTGACCGATACCAGCATCGTTCTGGTGGCCGTGACAACAGTGTCCGACGGACCTTGGCTAGGGGAAGTATTATCCGACGATAAGGGGAGGTTGTAGCGGCCAGATTTAGCTACGGGATGGTTAGGGGATGCGATTGCAAGGCGTTAGACCTAAATCCACCCTCCCTTGACATCAAGCTCGTGTTTCACACGGAAACCCGTCCACATTGGCTCTGGACAGTCTTCGTCAGCCATGTCCTCATCCCTGAACTTGATCAACCCTTTCTGCTGATAGTTCAGGGGATGGTGGTGGTAGTGAACACAGTCTGGGAAAAATTGTCGGAACGATTTCCTTCAATGAATTGAGACACGTTATTTTTCTAGCTTCCACTGTAATTTCATGTCACCCCGTGGACTTGTTCGAGGGGATTGAAGTACTCGTAATTTCTTTTTCTTTCTAGAAAGCGCTCTATCTCTCCCTGAATTCATGGTCTAGCGTCCCCGATAACGTTTGACCTATCACGAAGACACCTCCGAGCATAATCAAAGGCCTTATCGGGTCTGCGCGAAACCGGGCTCGGTTTCTCGAAATCCTCATGAATCATGCACCAGCCTGCCCCTAACTAGATAAAACCAGCCCCCAGGAGCGACTAGCTCTGTGTTCGACGCTCCGGCGCTTTTCATCCGCGCCCCCGACGAATATCTTACCGGGAACATCGTCGTTTCTTTGATTGAACTCTCACGATCGAAGTCCATGATCCGTTCGAGTACTCGCACATAAAAATAATTTTAAAAGTTTCTGAATTGCCTAAACCGTCAGGAAAAGGTCGGGCAGGATCTAATGCTCGAGGAAAGGGCCGTGGAAATTTTGATTTCGTGTTCGAGCGATTCGAACACCGGAAAACCCATGGCACTCAAAGTCGCTCGGTGCCGTCGTTGTAAATTGTATGGAAAAGGGTCGGAAACTGAAGCTGACGCGGGATTCGAACTAATTTAATAGTTTACGTAAGCGAAGACAGCTGCACGACAAAGACCATTAGTTAGAAACAGGAGTTTGCGGGACGTGGAGCTCGCTTAAAGTTAATTTAACTTCTCCCCCACGCTGCGACGATTCTTTGGCCGAGCTAATGGAACGAAAACTCTGTCTATCTCTCTCTCCCTTCGACGGAGCCGTATTTTAATATCGATATGTACCCTGCGGGAGATCTGCACCATCTTAGCAATTTTTTCTCAGAAAAAACAAGAAACAGGCATTTAAATTAGGATTAATGTTTTGCAGTGAAACTGATTCTGCAACAGCACCCTGAGAATGAATCCAGAAATATTTTCAGTGCGACATTCGATCCGCGAGTGTTCGCGCAAATCCGTATTTTGTATGAGGCCACCGGATATTATAAATATTTGATACCCGAATGATGTGTGTACTTCATAAAAGGTATTCGGTTACTTGGTTTTATTTTAAGAGCTGCGCAGCATCCAGCAGACTCCAAAGGTTGGTGGAAAAGTCCACAAGGTATTAAAGCATTGGGGAAAGGACCTGCGGGTCCTAAAGCTCGGAAAAGCTTCTGCAAGATTGAATGGCTTCGCTAATTGCAGCATTGACTGAAAATTGGAAGTGGCCAAGATGAAATAGAGTCTGGCAATCCGAAATGGAAGAAGGAAGTGGTTTCGTCTGTCGATCAGGACTATCCCTGGTAACCAGAGAAGCCGATATGGCTGTTCAATCTGGCGGAATAGTTGCGGACACGGTCTGACATTACTCGAATGGCGCATAATCGTTAGCAAATCGTAGAGTCGAGTCGACGAGGCTGCCAGCCGTGAAAGAGCAGCCCGCGGAGATAGTCGTGGGGTCGATATACGAAGGAACGCTTGCGCGGTTTGCCTTTCGTCCTCTGTTCTGCACTAATATCGTGAGTTATCGGTCGTTAAGGGTGTAGACTCGTTTTTCCAGAATTGCAAGGGCGCGGGATGCGCGTACTTATTTCTCAATAATGCAGAGATGGGGCTTTTCAGTAGTCGAAAACGCTAGATAAAAGATCAGTCGAGGCCGCGATCACCCTCAAAATTTAGTATTCGGCAGCATGTAGTTGTCGCAGCTTTATGAAAATACAGAGGTGGGTATTATTTGGCGAAACAAATATTTCAGATACTATTTAATATTTTAGATTTTATTTTGCTTAAAGAAAATAGTATTTTAAATACGATATACAATTTCGAAAATAAAATATTTCTATTTGAACAATCTATATATATATATTTCTATTTCAACAATTTGATCCTCGAAATAAAATATTTCTATTTTAATAATCAGAAACACGAAATAAAATATTTTACTTTTTGCATTGTTATAATACTCTGAGAAACCGCATAAACATACAGTCTATTTTATCGTTAAGAAACGATTTACACCCATAAATGTATTGAATTCGGACCATTATTGTCAGCAATAATATTTGAAATTGAAATTGAAAATAAAGACAAAATACAAATATTTTCAATATTCTTCAAATAAAATACTATTTTCAAAAATTACTGCATCAAATAAAATATTTTATTTTCAAAGTTGTACACATACTTTAAAATAAATAGGATTATTTACTATTTATACTATTTAAAATACTATTTTCCCCAGCTCTGCAAAATTACAGCGAATTACGCTGACGAATAATGCAAATTACTCCCAGACAAACGTACAAATAGGATTTTGAGGGCGATCGCGGCCTAGATTGATCGTTTGCCTAGCGCTTTTGACTACTGACAAATCCCATCTTTGTATTATCGAGAAATGAGAAGGCGCATCCCGCACCCTTGCAATCCTGGAAAAACGAGTATACCCCCCTAAAGAAAAACTGCCCCCAGGAACGTGCCGTATCGACGGTCGGCTGCGCCGTGTTTTACAAGGTTTCTTGCCATCCAGAATGTTTATTGCAGCCTGCTAGAGTCGATGGATGTTGTCCACCATAGCTTGGGAGCTTTAGATAATTTTGTAATTTATTATGCACAGTGTGTCTCGGTTTCGCCGGTGGCTTCTTCAACGGTTGTTACGATTGTCAATGCGAGAGCCCGGCGACTTTTAATTCCGCTAATCACACGAGCACACACTTCCTTGTTAAAGCGTGCACAGGTGCGTCGAGTTTACCGTGCCGTTCTATTTGGCGTTATCTCGAGACGAGAGTTTCGCAAATTTGCACAGCAGCTCGAGGGGACCGTCAGCCATGGAAGAGAGATTGTTTGGATGGGTAATCTATCACGTTTTCCGATTAACTTTCCTCAGCCTGCTACCCCGTGCGCACTCCTTGACCATTTTTATCCTTCGCTAGACGGATATTGCATTCCCCGCGCGATATTTCTCCCATTGTTCTATCATTGATACTGATTGATTGCCGGAGGGGGTGGTCTACCGCGTGGCCTGACCCTTCGGGACCACTTCGCCATTTTCTCCGTATAAAACTAGAAAAGCTTTCGTTGCGAACTTTTCGGCTATATACAGGGTCCCCCCGTTAAATTAAGTCACCATTTTTTAGGCATTTCCGATAGTGCAATTAAAAAATGTTTTCGACAAAAGTTTGTCAGTACTTGGCGAGCTACATGTTCGCATATTCTTAAATCTAAAAAACTGCTTTTTACGTGAAAAAGCAAAGGTCACCTTGACTTTTTTAAATGGCACCACATGTTTTGGACATCATAGGATTGTTGGTGACGTCGAGACGAATTCAACAAGACGAACTCGAAAATTTGGGGCAAACGTAACTTTAAAAAAGTCAAGGTGACCTTTACTTTTTCACGTAAAAAGCATTCTTTCAGATTTAAGAATATGCGAACATGTAGCTCGCCAAGTGCTGACAAACTTTTGTCTGAAACATTTTTTAATTGCACTATCGGAAATGCCTAAAAAATGGTGACTTAACTCAACGGGGGGACCCTGTATATTTGCACGCATCTTGGCCACGTGCACAAATTTCTTTGATCAAGAAAAAATCAAAATTGAGTCCGTGCGACGCGATTAAGCGTGGCTGGTGAAGAAAAGGAATGTCTCAAGATTTATTGGGTGGATTGTTTTGAAATTCGGTGTGTACGTCAAGTACACCTATCGCTAAGGTACGGTATCACGAGTTTGTGAAAATAATTTTTGTTCCAATTTTACAAGAACGACCATTTCCGTAATTTTCTATCGATTTCGTTGAAATTTGTGCGAAAGTGTAGCGAAATATCTGCCGGAGCCGTGCACAAAATTTCAAGTGAATCGGATGGATAGATGAGGAGCTATTGTGCTGCGAGTTCGACAAAAGCGGATCGTGGAAAAATTCGCTCGAAAGGAGCCTAAGCCTAACCGTATCTGCAGTATTTTCGCAATTTTATCACCACCAAGCATTGCACGCACTTCCTCGTGAAAAGTGGGTCAGAGTATTCCCCGTGCTTTCGACTGGATCGCGGGCGCGTCTTACGCGTTTAGCTCTCGAGGCTCTGCATCCCTCGAAGCGATAGCGCTATCGACTCGAAACAAAGCTTGTTGTCGAAAGACCGTTCCCACATTTCCCGATCGAGCGAATCGGTCCTTAAAAATGCACGAAGCCTTGTCGACCGGATCCTGTACAAAGCGAACAGGAATTTGTACTCCATCAAGACGGTTCCGCCAACTTGTATTAATTTGTTAATTTTTAATTTACTCCCGGGCTTATTGTGAATTTAATCCGGCGGGCAGGAGCGGCGTTTGCTATGGCTCGGAAATGCAATTCCTGTTCTGAATTATGCACGCAAATGAAAACATTAATTTGAACGTTGGAATTCAACAGTAACAAAAGTTCGTAGAGATGATAAAATAATTGGGATTCTAAAAGGCCATGAACTCTGTGATTCGTAAAATATATATTCGTTCCGTTCGAATATACATATTATGCAGATTGCGTACGAATGCTGGTAGCAATAGGTTCGCGCGACGTATTATTGAAATTTAAGCCGCGGCATTACATTGTACTAATAATGCCGGCGTTATTTCGAAGTGAAATAGGTATAGCTTGTTTCTCCATTACAGATAATCCGTTGCGCGTTAATGTTCGGACAATTTATAATCACTGGGACATTAGCAAAAACTCAATGCACTTGTCAATTATTGTCTCGCTTAATGTTACGCGTGTCACTCCCCGCTCACAAGCTTCCAGTCCGTTTGGTAATAATGTCGAACAATTTTATCACAGTCGAAAGCGCGCACCACTCGGCAATTCAATGCGCATTGTTATCGTTGTTTTCCGTGGGATTATCGCGACACACACGTTCTAATTATAATATGAAAATACCGCGGTGAAAAGCTTCGCAAATATATCGTGAAAAAGGTTCGTCTCGCGGAGGTCGTTCGGTGTTCCGAGACAATAGAACTTGTCGGTGAACCGCGCGGGCTTCTCATGTAATGTAGTATTTCCGTCTAGAGTTTCCGACTATAGATAACTCGAATTATAACCTGTTTAGTAATAAGAGATCTCAGGTTCCTCGTTTAAAACAGATTTACCACGAACCACCGACTGCGAATACCTCTGAATGCTGTTTGAAGACTAGGATAATTACTCCCGTTACTATTTCCACCTGGGATCCAACGCTCGAATTAAATGCAGCGCAACCGGCGCTCGCCAATTAAACTCCAAAGAAAATTTATCCGAAGGATTAGTCGTGTACCCCTTTTAACCCTCGGATTCTTAGGCCCTTGCGTGTTTGAATCCCTGGATTTTTGAACCCTTGTGTTTGTGGACCCTCGAGACAGCATTGCTTTTTTGATACGCCGGGGGACTGTAATTTTGTAGAATTTTTCAGAAGGCATGTTGACGCTCTTGCATTCGTTCCTTTGTCGTCTTTGTTCCTATCCGCGGCACGACAAAATGCGAGAATATCCCGGTTCCGCCTTCAAACGAAATCCCTTTACTTTCATATTAATTTTCTTGGCTGCTTTGAGATGTCGTCGCTCGTTGCATTTTTATGCGGCGCCGTTCCACGCGACAAATCTTTACGCGCGACGGCATCTACAAGAATTGATGAGCCATGAAAGGAACGGAAGAAACCGACCGGCGACTGGTTTTAATTAAGGGAACTGCTCTCCTTCCTCCCGTGTAACGCCGGAGCCTTTGAAGCCTCCGCCTGGAAAAATGCATTTCGTCCGCCCTCGGCATAATAAGTGTGCACTCGCATGCATGTGTGCAGCAGACCTGCTTCAAATTACGTGGACTCTGGAGACTGTTGTAGAAAAAGCCCTTGAACTTTCGATTTTAAACACGTCCGAGCGTCCACAACTTCAAGGTTTTCGAACTCAATGGCTTCGAAAAATCCCGGAAGTCCAGAGGTCCAAAAACCAAGGCTTCATTAATCCAAAAAGCCTTAAAAAATCCAAGGGCTAAGCAATTTAAGGCAAATTGTAGGTAAGTGCAAAAAATCCAAGGGTGTGAACATGCCAGGATCTAAAAATCAATTCAAAAGTCAAAAATTCTAAAAATCCAAGGGTTAAACAATTTAAGGCTAAGTAAGTTTAAAAATCGAAGGTTTTGAACATGCTAGAATCTAAAAATCAATTCAAAAATAAAAAGTTCTAAAAATCCAAGGGTTAAACAATTTAAGGCTAAGTAAGTTTAAGAAATCGAAGGTTTTGAACATGCCAGGATCTAAAAATCAATTCAAAAGTCAAAAATTTTAAAAATCCAAGGGCTAAACAATTTAACGCTAAGTAAGTTTAAAAATCAAAGGTTTTGAACATGCCAGGATCTAAAAATCAATTCAAAAATAAAAGATTTTTAAAATCCAAGGGTTTAAGAATGCGGTTCTAAATCGCGAGGGTTCAAAAGATTTAAAAATCAAAAATTCTGAAAAGTCAAGGTCCGCAAATCCAAAGGTTAAAAAACCTAAAGCTAAAAAATCCAAGGGCCCGAGAAGATAATACTCGCAGTACAAGATCACAGGAGACTCGAAGGTAGTAATTAAATCCAGCCGGCGGCGGTTGTTCGAAGAACCGAGGGAATATGAGAATGTTTCGTTACCGGCATTTATTCCCCGTGTCACACAGCGCTGACATCATCGATTTTAGCTACTTCCTCGAGACGAAGTTTCGTTGCTTCGATGTTCCTTGCAAGCTCTCTATTTACATTCAGAATCTGATTATTCCGAGGAGACATGCGACCCTTACTATGCACCCTAACCTGGACCTAACCGCATCAACCGGGAGAAATTAGCGATCCTATGCATCGTAAAAATCTCACTTCCTCTTACGCTTCCCAAAATAGCTCCGAGAATTTTTTAAAAATCGGAAAGTCAGGTTTACATTTTTTTTCTATTTTTGGCTCTGCTGATAGAACTCGTGCTGAATCGATTGGCGTTGGTTTCATGTTGATACGCCCATAGAGAACATTTTTGACTTATATAAGCTTACGTAACTTCCACAATTTTCAATATATCCAGAAGGTTCTTCGATCAATACATTCTGGAAGGATCGTAGAAAATTATCGCGTGCGAGGAAATTGAATTTTTGGACCGAGAGAAAATGGGTGCGTCCTTGAAGGTTCCGGATCCGAACACATTTAAAGTAAGAAGAAAAAGGTACTAGCGCGCAGACGACGAAGGGTCGAGGGGAAGGGTAAGGGCTTCCGAAGGGTGGTACCCTTCACCGTGGATTATCCGTTGACCTGCCCAGACATAAAGGGCGCTTCGTTTCCGCAATTCATCGATACGGCTGCGCCAAGCCGGCCGATAATAAAGAGTAAATAAGGGCAAAAATAGATGCCTGTCGGCTGGGCCCTATTACGGGGAGCGACGTGCTCGAAGGGCTGCTTATTTATTCCTTTCTTTCTCTATCTCTCTCGCTTCTCTCTTTTCTTGCGCGGGAGCCTGCACGGTTGAAAGACTTCACGGACAAAATCGTTACGGCCCGAGCTTTCGGTGGGGGTGGTTTTTCGATGGGTTTTTTAGCGGTCAGACAAAACCTTTCGGGAAGCTTATTTTTCATGTCGCGAGGGAACAATGAAAATTTTTATCGCGCACGAGAAATATTCGTCGCGCCACTCCGAATATTCTGTCCGCGATTCTTGAATTATCCTTTCTTTTATAAGGGTCAGTGGTTTTGTGTTAATGTAATTAAGGAATACAAGCTTCCAGCTTGATTCGATTGTTCTATTTTAGTCCTTTGTACCATGTTAAAGACAAAGCTTGGGAGTGTTGGAAGCTACAGGAGACTTTGTATGCTCGACCGACGCTTTCCGTGAAATATTGTTAGCTGCAAATTAAATTCTCGCGTCCCAGCTGGCTGGTGTTAATTGTGACAATTTTTACCGCCAACTCGCTTCTCTCGCTGCGAACGGTTTTCTTGAATGACAGTGATCGGGAAAAACACACTGCACTGTGCGAGGGCAAACCGCAACTGGGAATAAATTTAGGTAATCTTCCCGCACCCCCCACCCCTTCAACGTGCACCGAAAGGGATCATCGGCCTTCGTCGGTTCACGCTGCAATAAACATTACCCGACACACCGAAATAACACGAAAAGCGGCCGGACGATCGAACGCGAAAATTGCAAAATGAACTCGAAATGGAATACAAAGTAAATGCAGTATAAAAGCGTCGACATTAAACGTAGAATAAAACGGGGGGAAAACAACCGTGAAATCAAACGCGAAATAAATGTGACGTGGGATCGTAGAATAAATCCTCGAACGAAATTGAATCGCAGAGCCTGGCCACGGAACATGTAACCGTTCTGTTATTCTTAGAACGCAATGCGCTCTATCTACAATTGATCTAACATCGGGACCGGCTGTAGTAAAGAAGAACACTATTTATATTTCACAACAGGAAGCCAACGGCTTATCTGTCCTACATCGATCATAAATTTCATACCAAGAAATTGTAGAACGTTGACAATTATTCGGGCCGGTATAAACATTTTTCTTGGGAACTTGGAAAGTTAGGAAAATTATGAAAGTTTGCTGGTAAGTAAAGTAGTTCGATCGCTACACTAGCCTATTTTTTTTATTCTTGACGTAGACACTGTCCTGAAACCACCCCTTGAACGTAACTTAGCATTTTATTTTTCACGGAATATTTAGAAAGTGTCGTTCATAAAAAAATGTCGTGAAAAAATGCCTAAAAATGATCATCTGGATTAGATAGCATCCCTAGCAAATATACATATATCGCATTTCTACCCTTCTATGAATTTTTAAATTATTTATAAACATTGCTTGACATAGTAGTTGCCAGAAATAATTGTTTTGCAAAATCGTGAGCAATGATAAAATTGTGAAACTGTTTTGTAGACTTATGTTTTATTTTAGCCCTAGTACGATTCCAGGTGTTGGGACCCAGAATCCTTCTTCTAAATAATCCTCTTTATATTTTAAAGTATGTGTGCAACTTTGAAAATAAAATATTTTATTTAGTGCAGTAATTTTTGAAAATAAAATATTTTATTTGATGCAGTAATTTTTAAAAATAAAATAATTTATTTGAGGCAGTCATTTTTTCGAAAATAGTATTGTATTTAAAGAATATTGAAAATATTTATATTCTGTTTTTATTTTCAATTTTAATTCCAAATATTATTACTGAAAATCATGGTTCGAATTCAGTACGTTTATGAGTGTAAATCGTTTTTGAACGATAAGATTGACTGTATGTTTATGCGCTTTCTCAGAGTATTATAACAATGCAAAAAGTACAATATTTTATTTCGTGTTTCATATTGTTAAAATAGAAATATTTTATTTTGTGGATATCAAATTGTTGAAATAGAAATATTTCATTTTCGAAATTGTATATCTTATTTAAAGCACTATTCTCTTTCAGCAAAATAAAATCTAAAATATTAAATAGGATTTCAAATATTTTTTTCGCCAAATAATGCCCACCTCTGATTGGAACCACTTCTCGAAAATAACGTAGAACCTCCTCTGGCAGAGAATATTTTTAAATCCCTGGTATTAAAAGTTCCGAATCAAAAATGTTTAAAAACGCGCTGTCGTATTTTCCAGCACATCCTTTGTTAATGCATATTGTGCTCAGATCTTTTTATAGAATTTCTGGTTGTTTATTAATTCTATTGAAAGGTTCGGTTCCGGATTAATATTCGAATCCCTTTATTTCGACGGATCAAGTGAAATAATCCGTGGGATGGTGTGTGCTTTAGGATTGTTGAAGTTAGACGGTACAACATGCTATCTTGTTTAGTATATACAGAGTCACGTATCGATAGAATTCAGGCTCGCGGTTTTCGTATAAAGGTATCCCGGATATCGTCCGCGTTTCTGCGGTTTGAACGACGATTTGTTTGTTCGTGGCGTTACCGCCTGTCTGATCCATTCTGGTCGTATTTAATTAATGCACTCGGATACCGGGCGAGCTGTATTTATTTTTCGTAGAAATCAAAATGTTCGACGTTTTTAAAAGCAATCCCCGTGTACTATCTTCATGTTCTCTCTTCCCGTCTGGTTCTATAAATATTTTATATCGCGAATGCGCGTTTCACATTCCCGGAGTAATGTCGCTTTCATCATTTCACCATGGAATAACGTTTCCAGCGTTACGAATAATCAAAACAAGATTCTTAAAATGAAAACAATCGATGACGAAATGGGAAAACAGCGTCTCCGTAGAAGTCGTCCGGCGAACCATCGAAAGGGAAGGTTGCAGACAGCTTTTTAATTGCTATTTACCGAGCTTTCATGCGATCCCCTCGCTCCTTCTTGTTTTCAGTTGAAAGTGTGTCCCGAAGCACGTGCTTCACTAGACGCGATGATTTTCATGACGCATTTGTGTACTTGTTTACCTCCCGTTCGTCCTTTTGTCCCCGTCAATTTCCTTTGCGATCATTAGACGAAACAACGACACTTGAACCTGGCACGCGCGCGAACGTCCCCCGCCATTCGCGAACAAACGAAGCCGAGTTTGCTCTGATGACGTGCTACTGTTGACTCGACAGAAATTCGGTAATTAATTCGCTGGAACGCCGATCAACTATCTTCGAAGCCTGGAAATTCAATATTTGGGTATGCGAGGCATTAAATGCACTAGGTGGGGTCCGAGGGTCCTAAGACCAATACTGAGGGGATCCGAGGGTCCTAAATCCAATTCTGAGGGGTCCGAGGGTTCTAAAGCCAATATTGAGGGGGTCCGGAGGTCCTATGTCCAGTACTGAGGGGGTCCGAGGGTCCTAAGGCCAATACTGAGGGGGTCCGAGGGTCCTAAAGCCAATACTGAGGGGATCCGAGGGTCCTAAATCCAATTCTGAGGGGTCCGAGGGTCCTAAGGCCAATACTGAGAGGGTCCGAAGGTCCTATGTTCAGTACTGAGGGGGTCCGAGGGTCCTAAAGCCAATAGTGAAGGGGTCCGGAGGTCCTATGTCCAGTACTGAGGGGGTCCGAGGGTCCTAAATCCAATTCTGAGGGGTCCGAGGGTCCTAAGGCCAATACTGAGGGGGTCCGAAGGTCCTATGTTCAGTACTGAGGGGGTCCGAGGGTCCTAAATCCAATTCTGAGGGGTCCGAGGGTCCTAAGGCCAATACTGAGGGGGTCCGAAGGTCCTATGTCCAGTACTGAGAGGGTCCGAGGGTCCTAAGGCCAATACTGAGGGGGTCCGAAGGTCCTATGTCCAGTACTGAGGGGGTCCGAGGGTCCTAAGTCCAATATCCTAAATTCAATTCAGATATTTCAATTCAGAGAATGTCGGATATCTGTTATTAAATAGCGACCGTAGAATTAATGTTAGTGTCAGGAGGGCTTGTCAGGTTCCCATTGAAAGTTTAGTCAGCGGTAAATCGTCCCGGACAAGGAAGCGAACGGTGTCTCGTGCTCCCGAAGGCGGCGGTATCATTTGTCTGAATTGCCAGCGCTGCTTTCCCATTCGATCGGTGAAAATAAGCGAGCGACTTGCGTGTCGGTCCGACGCGACGGCGGGCTCGCGTGTCCCATAACCCGCGTCATGTGACGCTCGTGTGTCGCCTTAAGTAGAACTGACAGACTTAATGGGCCGGCTCCCAACTATTACCCACTTGTGTGACGCAGGGAATGATAACACGACTATCTGCCCACAAAGATTGGTATCATTTGCGAGCGAGCGGCGCGCGTATTCTCTCTTAACTCGCGCGTGAAGTGCCTCGAAGGACACTGTTTTCCTTATGTAACCGTCCATTTATTTTTTCCGCGAGCACAGTCCATCAACCGATCACGTTTCAGTCGTGACACAGAACATTTCCTATAACCTCCTGGAAACCAGTCGGACGAGGCCAATCATGCTTTTCCATTCTACCGATTCCATTGTCATCGATTCCATTCATTTGCTCATTAATTTTTTCGTCCTCTATCGGTCTGAGAAAATACTTCATTTGTTCCCACGAGAGTTGCCTGTTACGAGGTTTATTTTTAATCCACGAGATCTATTATGTTAGAGTTGTATGTTTCCTGTGTTAGACCTTGAATCTCTGATATTAAACAGCGATCATTTACGACAGGCTCTGGACCGTGCATTTCGAAACTCGAACGTTGCATGAGCGAACTATAATCTCAGCCAGTAAATCTGAGACCTTGGACCTGTCATCGTAAACTGCGGTTGATGTATTACGGTTTAACATGTGCATCATAACCTTTCCACTTTGGATTTCGAACGACCGAGCGATTATTCGCGGGATCCGTTTGCGTGAATCGCATACTGTCAATCTTCGGTGTCGGCGGGTTCAGGCAGGTGCGATAGCGAAACTTTCGAAATGGACACCGGACAATTGACCCTGTAGGCTGGATCTTGGACCTTGATTGTTGGACCCTGGTTATTGAACCTTGATTGTTGGACCCTGGTTATTGAACCTTGATTGTTAGACTCTGGATTTTGGACCCCGGATACTGGACCTTGATTGTTGGACCCTGAACGTCGAAGCCTGGTTATTGAACCTGATTGTTGGACCCTGGGTACTGGACATTGATAATTGGACCCTGGGTACTGGACATTGATTGTTGGACCCTGGACTTTGGATCTTTGACCCTGAATGTTGGAGCCTGAATCTTGGACCCTGGAGACTGGACCCTGATTGCTGGAGCCTGGTTCTTGGACCCTGGATCTCGAGTTTTGGACGACCTCCGATAAAATTTTATGCATTGTGTGGCACAGAACAACGACTACTTCTCGCCAAGTGTTTTCCAAGCACTGCTCCTCGCGGATTCGAGGATAAAGTCGTATAACCCAGCAAGAAGGAGGGAAGTCTCGCGTGCGTCATGCTGACACTATTCCCGTTTCTCGAACGATTCTTTCGATTAAATGACGCGAGTCGGGCACTGTATTCCGTGGTTGCAACGGTGGAGGCGCTCGTATGCGGATGCGAAGTACGAGTACCAGACACGGGCCGGAAATATCTGAATGGCGGCGATAAACTGCGTTACGCGGGAAGAGAAGGAAAGGAACGGAACGGCGCTGGTTAACCGTCGCGTCGGTGCGGTGTGGATTCGTGCAAGTAGGTAAAACGGTGGCAAACAATGTAATGGCGGTGGATAACAAGACGGCCGGTGGTAAAGGGAAGGAAATCAAGGAAAACACGACCGGCTAGAAACGGGTTGTGCAACGCACAAAACCGGATGTGAGAAATGATAAGAATCGCGAGCGAGAATTTCCGTGATCGAGGTCGGAATAAATGTAGAGATGTCGGTAAGATAACGTTAAATATTCCATTAAACAAATTTGTTCACGCTGGCATAGTCCGAAATTGAAATGAATCGATAACCACCGCTGGGACGCGGTGCATTTAAACAGTCCATGAATTTTTTAGCGAAATCTGCAAACTATTACGCAGGTCAACGCAATTCCAGGAACGCATCAGATTGCCTCGAAAATTCACGCCGACCCCGGTTAATTAATTCCATTGGCTAAATTGAATTAACGCGATGTAATTAATTTCGTCGACTACAGCCTATCCCGGTCACGCACTCGCCGAATAATTATTATCTAGAAAACGATTACATACCGCTCGAAATTTACCGACTCTTGTATTATTTCAAAAAAATTGTTTTACACTGTTCGAAGAGAACTTGAAGAATATAAAAATTTCCGAACATATATCGGCCACTATATTCGCCGAAAAAGAATTCGTCGATACCGCTTCCGTTGTTAAGCTCCATGTAAAATTGATCCCGAATGTCGTCCGAAAAAGGCTCTTTTCAGCTCGTAAATTTCAGGCGTTCTCCTTCCATCGATCGGCGAGAACAATCACGAGCATTTTCGGAACGCACCGGCTATGCGCCTATGCATTTTCCATAAATTGCTCTCTTTCGCCGTGAATCGATCCTGGAGCAATAGCACGCACCGTAAATCACTGGATTCAGCGGCGTTGTTGCTCGGAAGAATAAAACCGTACGACCCCGTTTCGTCCCTTAAATTTTCAGAGCGCAGACTGCACCGACTCCTCGGTCTGCGGGTGCGCGGGGGTTAACACAGTGTCTGCTCCGCGGACCAAGGATCGTTGTTCTCCCCGACTGACATCGCGGCTTAAAAGAAATTGCAACAAATTTATAGCGTGCACTTTTATCGAATTCCTGCGCGCGACCCAGCCGCGTAAAATTTTTATTCGCGTTTATTCTAAGCATTCCTGAAAGCATATACAGGGTGTCCCAAAATTACCTTAGTTTAATGAAATGGGAGGTTCCCGAGATCATTTCAAGCGACATTTTCCTTTGCAAAAATGTTATCCGCGGCTTTGTTTAGGAGTTATTAACGAAAAACACGGACCAATCAGAGCGCGACCTAGACGCGAGTTGGCACAGTCGGCCAATAAACAGTTGGCGCGTCGGGCCGACTGTGCCAACTCGCGCCTAGATCGCGCTCTGATTGGTCCGTGTTTTTCGTTAATAACTCCTAAACAAAGCCGCGGATAACATTTTTGCAAAGGAAAATGTCGCTTGAAATGATCTCGGGAACCTCCCATTTCATTAAACTAAGGTAATTTTGGGACACCCTGTATATTTGCCAGTTTCGAGCAGAGCAGTGCTCGAAACGAATATTTTTCGAACGCTCGAGAACCGTCGATAGCTCGAAACATTTTTTTTCAAGTCACAACGACAGGCACTTCATCTCTATTTTTTTTTTGTTGCGAAGACCGCCTTTTAACAGAAGTGAACGATTTATCGATGTTCGAATTAAAACCGGGATTTGTGGACGTAGTTGCCAATTGTAGCAACGATTCCACGTGCGCAATCAATTTCCCGCGAGGGGAATACTTTCGCGGAGTGGCGAAATAGCGTGACCACTCGGGCGACTCGCGTGAGAGACTCTGAAATGAAAAAAAAAAGCGGGAATAACGAAAAAAAAACCACTCGACGGCACCGACGCGCTGCGTCATAATAGTCATCAATAACAAAAATCCGGGCGTTTAAGGGTAAGTCAGGCGTGACGTGGCAGATTACGATTTTCTCGTCGCTTTTTTTCCGAGCAGTGGAAACACTGTCCAAGGCCGAAGATCCAGCGTTTTTGGACGAAGACTGAACCAAAATCCAAGATCCAGAAGTGCACGGACCAGAATCCAAGGTCTACACGACCCAAAATCTAGGATCTAAACTTAGTGATCTACATTCTACGCTCTACGCAGATTACCTGAAGTTTACGATGGCAGATCCAAAGTCTCAGATTTACAGCCAACGATATATTTCAGTTTCTACCTGTCTCAGTGTCAAATTTCGTAATCGGGGGTCCAGTATAAATAGTGAATGTTTTACAGCTGACATTCAGTATTTTGCAGAATTGCGAGAATAGCTGTCCAAGAGAGCAAACAGTTAAATATACCAAGACCCTAAAATATTTATATTATGGGCAGACGTGCACAATTGTAGTGCAATTTGAACAATTCTTCTGAAGAAATTTCTAAAAATTCTCGGTCGACGGGAGCGCCCTCTCGACTACATTACAGTGATCGTAGCGTGATTTAATTAATAGTGATCTTGGAACGACCGAGGCTCCAATAAAATGTTGTTCGGCGTCGTCGCAGAGGTGCCACTGGGTCAGGGAAACCCTCTGGTTTTCCGGATGCTACGTTACTGTGCCACAGCGACGCTGGAGAGAGAATCGTTCCGTCAGTCGGGTCTCGGCCGCCGTCAACGTCAATACGACGGCGCACGAGTTCATCGTCTCGGCTCGGGAGCACCGAGCCACCTCGCGGTATCAGCTTTTTTGCAAAATTGTTATCACTTTCATCTCTATCTCCATCAAATTCCACAATCTGCCATTCCTCTCCGCCTTTAAAGCTCTTCAAACTCTTTTGAACCTCTGCACAGTTAGCTGTCACACGATCTCCACGTCTCCATTGGCATTTTGACATATTCAGTGACAGTGCACGACAGACCTCGTTTCCCTAGCCCTTCTAGAAAGTACCCATTCGCTGCTTAGGCTTTGCCCAGTGTGTCAGAAAATTTCGCGAGAAATGCTCGAGCGTTTTCGAAGCTGTCTGAGTTGGTCTACAGTCTATCGGTGTGCCTGTCTGTTTTGATTTTGCCCCAGTGAGCCCGATCCCCTTTCCCTCGAGGTGCTTTCTGGACGTTCCAGTGACGTATTTGTTTAGTGCAGTGACGTTCGTGACGGTCCAGTCGAGCTTTTTGGTTAGGTGATTCCCTGGTCTATACGGGAGGCGTGCTCTCGAGCCAATTGGATTTGTTTTGATGCGCTCGATCTCTCCTGGAGACGTGACCTCGAAGACGAGAGTCTTGGCACCAGGAACGTGCGAAATCGAGTGGCCCTTTTTGTGCAAGCACGTGGCGCCGGTGAAAAGTGCTTTTTCATGCTGCCTCGCTTTCCATCCTGTCTTCTATTCAGCAAAATTTCAACTGTGAGCCACGTTCCGACGTATTTAAATCCACGGGAGCCACCTCCTCGAACTCAGAATGGGTTTCAAAATAATGCGAAACCTCGTTCCACTCGGCTCTACAATCAAGTAACGCATTCGAGATTGTTATTTTAGAAAACTGCACAGAGGCTGGGAATAAATCCCTTCGTTCACCGGTTCGAAAATGGAAAATAAACTCGCCGGCCCCCCGTTTGTCTTGTGTAATTCAAATTCTCTGCTAATTTATATCTCTGTTTACGATTAATTACTCGTGACCCAAATTGTTTCGCGATCGCCCGGCGTCTATTTGTGTTGCCGGTGCTGAAAGATTGCGCTGGCAATGGCAGCCGGGTAGTAAAAAAGCCACCGCGACACTCACGGCCTTTTTTTAACGAGAGAATTAATGCTCGTTAGCCGGCTCCTTCGTTCACAGGTTGCTAAATTGAGACAAACAACGACTGCCTCGGTGTTCCTTACGTACCTCCTTGAACTTGCTTACACAAAGCTGCCACTTTGGCCACCCCTTTTTCGGACCGGATCCCCTAAAACTTCAGCCCCAGCCGGCAGAAACCCGATATTTAATCTGCTTTCGCCACCGATTGATCTTTAAGAAGTGTACACCCTCCAGTGATTCTCCGTTTCACAGAAATCAAACATAGTAGAACCTGTCGTCTGTTTGCTCTGTGTTTACTAATTAATCTTGTCGGAGGGTGCACTCCAAGATTCCGTCTCCTGTTCCGAGCGTAAATCGTTAAGAAATTTCAGTCAAACTCCTTGAAACTTCGACAAAACTAACAAGACTCCTTGTTTTTCCTCTTCTCAGCAATTAGTTTTTCTAAAATGTGCACTCCAAGCTTCAGAGTATTACGTTCCGAGTAAATCGTTTGTAAAAGTCGCAGTCAAACATCTCCAAACTTTTCGACATCGTTACACGTAGACGAACACAACAAAGCTTTTCATCGATGTCTCCTCTTCCTGTCTGAAAAATGAACCATTAAGAACTTTCAAACTCTGACAAACTCGACTCGATCAAGATCACAAACAGGTTCAACCATGCTTGAGCAGACTCTCCCGCTGGTTCTCACAAATAATTCCTGGCGAATGTTTCGGTCCTTGTTTGTTTGAACGTTTTGCCATCCAGCCCAGTGAATGAACGTGCGCCAGTGTGGATCCTAGTGAACCGAGTCCGGTGTGTGGAGTTGTGTGGCCTGGTGAATCGTGATCGGGGAAGTGACTAGGGCTCGGGGCGAGTCGCTTGAAACATCCAGTGAGCAGAAAACCACCCCCGGCGAGTCGAACAGCTCGCGTGTCGTGTGACATGCTACCTGTTGTCTAGTATCCCCGGCTAGAAACTTTTTCATGCAAATCTGGCGGCTGCTGCTGGTGTGTCACGAGCCACCGCCGCTGCTCCCTTCCCGTTCCGTGGGCTTCTGTTGTGATCTTGGCAGTGATTCCGCCCGGGTGGGGCTCCCTTCGATTTCAGGGGTCGGCTGCTGGACCGCGCCGCTGCTATGCTCTGCTATACTTGTTGATAACACTGCTATATTCCTTCGAACTACACGAGAGATCCTCTGGGTCCTCTCCGAAGATAGTTCTGACAATTTTGATTCCTCGAACATCGAGTATATTGGGGTTGTTGAATTTGCCGCCGGCGATAATTCAGTAAATTAGAAAGTTGATTTAATTTGCAGCGCAATTATTTAACGTACCGTAAATGTAGGTTCTCGTCCAGTACCTGTCCGTTAATTGCCACATTCGGAATCGGTGGAACTTAATCTTGACAGTTTGTTCATTCCGTTGTGTTAATATTCCATTTATTAATTAATCGTCGGGCCGGGAATGAACAAATGCATTAGTGTTTGGAAATGGATTCGGTAACAGTGGAATCGGAGAACGTGTAGTCAGCCACATGCCTGAGCATACACGGCTGGGTTGATGGGAAGATTGAAACCGTGATAATCATGTTGCGAAAATGTTAGTGGAACGAGTGTCATTCCAAGGTATTCAATTCGGAAACATTTTTAATGGAAAGAGATTTTTCATATGTGTGGGTGGATAAATGGAAAACTGTCGTAAAACCAATTACGTGAATCTGACAGTGTCTATCAACACGTTTTTAGCCGGGAAGGGAGCAGCGACAAGGCGGTCTGCCAACGTGTCTTTCGACAGCACTCGGACAGCATTGGCCGCGAGAACGGTGCTTCTTCCAATATAAATAAATAATGGTAGACCCGACGGGAAATTAGTTTACATATTTCAATAGTCAGAATTGGACGTACAATAATTTTCTGGAAATGTGACAGCGGCAGAGCTCTCTGATCGTCTCCGATTTAATTAGTGGCCCGAGTAGCTGTGGCATTTGGGAGATCATTGTTTCGACGTGCCCAATATGTCAAAGTTGCTCGGGAACTCCCGAAGTATCTCTTCGATGTCAGCTCTTTGATTTATTCACCAATTTATCCTCCGCTGGAAGATATTGCTCGTGGACCAGACTTATCTTCCTTGCCTTTTGTAAAAATTGCATTCCTCGAATGCTGCCCATGTCACTATTTTTGAGCTGCTTAAGTCGATCCCTCAAGAGAACTGGAAATGCTTACTCCTCGTCTGGTCACGAAACGTCACCTTCCGCTTGATATTTGCGAACATTTATTTCCAAAGAAATGTATGTCGCATATATTTATTTATGAAAGTTTGTGAAAAGGTGGGAGGAAGTTTAAATTTAGTCTGACTATAGGCGCACCTTATCTCCTTGACTTTTGTAAAAATTGCATTCCTCGAATGCTGCCCACGTCACTGTTTGTGAGCTGCTTAAGTCGATTGTCACGAGACGTCACAAATGTATTTTTTAAGGAAATTTATGTCACATACATTTATTTATGAAAAAATCTTTGATAGGAGCAAGTTTAGATTTGGTCCGACTATGGACGAACCTCATCTCCTTGACCTTTCTAAAAATTGTTTTCCTCTTTTCCTCAAATCCTGCATGCATCAAGGAGTTCGAACAGCTGAAGACGATCGGTCATGAAAACTAGAAGTGGTTGTTCCTCGTCGGCTTTTCCTACAGAAATTTATGTTTCAAGAACCTCACCAGAGCGAAATACTTGCACCGAGCATTTTCAGAACAATCTCCGCAAAGAGGCTTAAATCAAAAAATTCCATAGAACGAATTTCGTCTGACTACAGCGAAGCCTTATCTCCTCATACTTTCGAAAACTTGTTTCACAAATTCTGCACGTATGCTAGATACGATACATTAATGAAAAATTTGTAAAAGGGTCTCTGGTAGATCGAAACTCCAATTCTGTCTGACTACGACAAGCCTTATCTTCTTACCCCTAGCAAAAATTACTTTTTCAAAAACGTTCCCCGCAATCAACGCGATGTGTGGTTATCAGGAATTTTGTAAGACAATCTTTGGGAAAGGCAAGCTTCAGGCACGTATTCCTCGTCTGATCACGATCCTTTTCGCCTCGCCACTTTCAAACTTCTTTGTACGCTACATGGTCGTTATACAGCGTGGGGAGCACCACTGTACAAAACATAGTAAACTGTTAATCTGAAAAATTTAATCAACAAGCACGTAACACTGAAAAATCCATCCCCTCGAAAATTGAAAATTCCCGCTAACCGAATTTCATTTTTTTATTAACCACCCTCACTTTACTTTATAGAAACCAAAATTAATCTGCCGTGTTTATTTGTCTGGTAAATTAAACTATGAAATACTGCTGCTGGGGGGCGTATTTAATTAATATTTCTTTTTCGTGTTTTTCGTGATGGATTGCGTCAGGAAACACTCCGTGGGCCGCCTAGGGGAGGGGATCAGCTGGTGAAAGTAGCACGCTCGAATTCCCTTAAATCCGGCCTCAAAAGGGGTGCCTTATCGCGTCTAATCTGTTGCGAAAGTGCTTTAATTCGAGATACGTGTTCCTCCAACCTCGGGGGCATTCGTTCGTGCAGTAACGATTGTTGTTACCTCTCTCCTTTTGTTTACCTCTTTCTCCCGCTCTTTCCTTGCGGTGGTAACTGATAAAAGGGTGATACCTATTCAGCGTTAGTTAATTAAGGCTCGGCCGCTGCTCGGTTCGCGAGCGTGTACCGCGGTGAAAGAGGTACTCGCAATTAAGCCTGCAATGCGCAATGTTTTCTTGTCGAGTGAGGAAAGTGCTGATGATAAATTTAACAGGAAACGAGGTGCCTTCATCGTACCCGTGTTTTGCCTGACTCTTTACTCTCCTCCATTCTTACCCCGATCAAAAAACCATGGCTCCTCGCGAAGTCCTGCAGGAATTCCTCCAGTATTTCCACCGTTGTCTTCATGTATTATTTTACACGAGATTGTTCGTCTTTTCTGTCTTACTTCCTAACATATAACTCGCAGTCTTCCGGTACGGCTTTATATTTTCCGAAGCACCGGAACTGCTGTTGCTAATGAAATGATTCCCTGGAATTTAATTTGCCTCACTACTGCTGAACTGATCGAAACAATTTTTTCGTTTCATTTCTGTAGAACGTTACCTTGGCGCGGTGAAATTATTTTCAGTGCTGACCTATTCCATTCAGTCATTTCGAACAGCAGATTTTTCTTTGAAACTCTGACAACGTGCGATTGTGGAAATATAACGGTGCGAGTAATCGGGACACGATTGAATTTTAATGATACACCGGCGCGAAGGGGGGATATATTATAGGATTAAACATTCCGCGAGAGAAAAAAAGAAATACATGCAATAAAAGTTTCATCAACTTTTATACGATTCGATATTCAATACCGGAATATATGTACATATTTTCAACGTCATATTGTCTTTCACCAATCACGAAACGCTTTTACACTATCGGTTGGCGCAAATAAAATCGGTTCCGGAAACGTGAACACCAATCAGCTTGGTTGTTTTTAATTAAATCAACGATTACTAGATTCGCCAGCAACGCGAACAGGTTATTCCGGAATCGTTGAATAGATTGCACGTAACAATAACTATAGTCGACAACGTGGGGAACAAGAAATCGAATGGCAATAACGTTTTTATTGAACACAATGGCGATAATCATTGCAGCAGGCAGAGAACAACAGGGAATAAAATAACAGAGGTGGAAAACAGGCAATACCTATCTTGTGGAAGGTTGCGTATAAAAATACAATTTTTTCAAATTGTTCGAGACACAATATTGACCTGACCCGAGCATAAAAATAACATAGGTTATGTGGGACTTATTCCGGTGAATTTTCTGGATAGCGTTAATTGACTTTCTCATAGATGATTTAATATGTACAGGCTGAGTCACCTGACGGTGCCACCTCAAATATCTTTGTAGTTTTTAAAGATACCTGAAATGTCTGAAGGACAAAGTTGAATGGTAAAATGGGGCTCATACGATACCAACAAATTTTTGTTTTGATGTAATTTTTTTTAGAGATATGATGGTCACGTTCATTTTTTAAATGGAATGACATTCGTTATAAAAAAAGTACTAACCTAGGCATGTCGAAAAGTTAGTAGTGCAGAAGATATTTCAATTTAAAGAATTCCAAAACATCATTACTGTCGTACTTAGACGTTAATTATTTCAATTGAAATATCTCCTGAACTACTAACTTTTCGATATTAGTCAGAAACGATAT
This sequence comes from Lasioglossum calceatum, assembly GCA_963966675.1. Classification (NCBI taxonomy): domain Eukaryota; kingdom Metazoa; phylum Arthropoda; class Insecta; order Hymenoptera; family Halictidae; genus Lasioglossum; species Lasioglossum calceatum. Next base: position 3,627,372 of record OZ016548.1, read on the forward strand.
TAGTTTCGAGATTAGTACTTTTTTATAACGAATGTCCAGCTGCGTCATCTATGGATTAGAAAATATCTCATTCCATTGAAAAAAATGAAGGTGACCTTCATATCTCTAAAAAAAATTACATAACAACAAAAATTTTTTGGTATCGTATGAGCCCCATTTTACCATTCAACTTTGTCCTTCAGACATTTGACGTATCTTTAAACACAACAAACGATATTTGAGGTGGCAACGTTAGGTGGGCTCACACTGTATATTCGTAAAAAATTTGTGGAATAATTTTTCCAATAATTTCTGCAGAGCTGTTTGCGGTAGGGTCGACCGAGTGCTCTTTCTGGAGACACCATAAGCCCCGTCCTACATTCCAGAATACCGTGGCCGTTCGCGCAAATTAGCCGTCGTTAGCGCAACACCCGCAGCGTTCAGCTCGTATTGTCTGACCATTACCGGCGGATTCCCCTCGCTCGAATCAAGTTTCCCGGATCCCGTTGCCGGAGCCGTAGACCTCCGCTCCGTTACGTAATAACAAAAATAAACAGCCGGGCTGGGGTTCATTGAAAGCTTCCTTTGACGGCCGATTCAGGAGCCGTCGATAATTTTATTTTCCACCGTGCTATTAACCGTACGCCGCGATTAATTGACACATGCTCTCCGGAGGGATAGGAGGGGGGGGGGGCGGACGAGTTTCGTGAGAAACGACGGGCAACCGTGAAAGGGGGCGGTAAAGGGAGAGCGGGGGCGTCGGTCAGTAACTGACAATCGATGATTACGCCTCCCGGTGATCATCGATTGCGCGCACGCCCCTCGCGTAATTGATGGTGGAGCCTGCCTTCCGATAATGAAGTCGCATGCCGGAAACACCCGCGTGAAAAACGTGCCAGTAATTCCGAACGAAATCTCCCATTGTCTTCGCAACGCTCCGCGATGAGGTCGAGAGAAATATCGCCCGGCTCGGGAACAACCTCCACTACAAACGAATTTTTTTATTGTTCAACTACCAAACGCAGCTCTACGGCACCGTCGTGTACACTTCTACCAATATTTCGACAATATTTGTAAATTTTTTGCCGAAGGAGGAATAAAGATTGAACTCGTTATGGGCGATTTTATGAATTCGTGACGAATAATGGCTTCAAACTTTCTGTGTATTTACCTTCGGTACATACAAATATCAAAAGCAAAATCGAAAACTAGGAATGGCACCACTTTTTGTTAAAAGCGTCACTTTTCGAAGAAAAGGCAGCAAAATGTTTCTCTTTCAAATTCCCTAAATCTGTAGTTTAATAATTCGAGCAATTGGAATAATTAATGATTAGAATTATCACTGCAAAAACAATTAAGCCGAGCTCCGGTTGAGCGGTAATTCGGGAACGACGGCAACGTGAAAAATGTTCATCGAATCCCAGATTAAGAAATTGTTCGCGTCGATTGGAGGATTGACGGAACAATAGAATTGCTCGAGTATTAAGTGGAGGGTAAGTGCGACGTGTCTGAATTAACCGGCTTCATTTTCCGCATCGCGGAGCCTATTGCCCGTAAAGCCAGCTGGAGAACAAACTTTACGACGTATCAGATTTTCTTCGACGCGTCGTCGAAAGGGGTGCCGGAGAGGGGAAGGGAGGGGCGAAACAGATTCCCTTTACGATCGAACGGGAAACTACTTTCCCTGGCAGAGGACATTCCATTTTCTTCGGAATCCGATTAAAGGCTTCCGGCGTATCGAATAAACAGGAAATTAGGTTACGTCGTTAGGCGACACTTTCTTCTCGCCCCCTTTCGGAGCCAATAATCTGCCAGCCGGCCCCGGCGCGAGGCAGCCCGGTGATTAATTTCTGTTTAAACGAAACCTCGGTGTCTGGCTGACGATTCGACCGGCAAACCCCGGCCCCTTTGATTTCGACAACTGCGTCGCGTCGCCAATAAATCCGCGCATAATTGATAAAAGCAATCAGCGTCGAATTAAACCGTCCTCGTCAATGCCCGCTGGCTCTGGCGTTTAATTTATTTCATTTAAATGTCAATGTATTTTTGGTGGCGGGACCGACCGACAAGAAGCGAAAACAGAGGTTCCGTATAATAGCTGGAACAATATTAAAGGACCTCGGTCCGTACATAATAATATTAATAATAATAATATTATCCTGGGAATAATAATGGTGAAATTTCCCCGATTAATTCGGCAAGGGGAACGTCCCGTTAATGGTCAGACACACGAAAATATTTATGAAATGGTTAAACGCGTGTCTCGGAAACTATTAATCGCTGTCAAATGAATTCGGAATAAACGGTGCACGTTGTTCACACGGCGTACTTTCAACCGAGTTTTGCGACTCAAAATCTAATTCCCCGGGTTCTCTTCTGGGGGAAAAAACGGGAGAAGGAAAGTATTGATGGCGGAGACGGGAAAGGCCGTGAACGACAAAAAAGAAATGGAGAAAATTCATCGTAGTCGCCGCGATAAATCACATTTATGGCCGAGTGAACGAGACGTAGGTGTACGTCGATGCAAAAGCTCTCGCCCGGAAACCGTACGGTTCCTCGGGCTCTCCGTTCCCATTCAGAATTTCCTTTCGCTTCATTAGAGGTGGAATTTATGAAATTATCAAAACGTAAAAGACCCCTTAAAGAGAAGAGAATGGACATGGAAAAATAATTATGGTGAACGAATGCTTGGAAAAAATTGTTAAAAAAATTGAACCTGGGTACAAGCGTAAATCAGAGAATAATGAACCTCATTGCGCGCGCAATTGAAAAATTCGCAGAAACATGGAGAACAGTAGAGATAAAGCTCGGTAATGGTTAGACAATTCACGTGTAAGTTTTTCATCACACGAACTAACCCATACCTAACATCCTCAACCGAATTTTCACTAAAAGATGCAACTAAAATTTACTCTTCCCTAAATTGACAAATATTTGGTTGATCAAATTTTCGTTTCATATCCCGACGTCCATTTCTGCCATTATTTACTGCCCGGGTCCTCCAGTCGCGTCCAATTGAATTATGTCATCGCACGGCGGCGCGGCGGTCTCTTTGCGTTTGATCTTTTGTGGATCCAATTTCCTAGTTCGAGGTCGGGTTACCCTCTCTCACCCCCTCACGCAAAATTGAAGAACTTCAACGAGCCGTGGGGGGTGGAAAAAGTGGCAAGAGGAGTTTCGAGGCCAATCCGAATCCAGAAGGATCGTCGGCCCGCACTTCCCAGGCAATTTGCCGGTTAATGGTTAATAAAAAGTGGGCCGGATTGCCGGGGAAATTAAAAATTCCAGCATCGTCGTTGCTTGATTGCCCGACGGGTCTCGCGGTAACTCGGTGATTCTATTTTTCCAGCCGGTTGTTATTATTCGACGCGCTTCTTGCCGACTTCACCGGCACGAAACTCGGATGCTGAAAGTCGAACTACCTACCGTCCCCGGTTAGACTGTTGACATTAACACGGGAACGCTTTTATATTCCAGAGGGTACATTATTTAAATTTTTCCCGCCGTTCGACCGCGCTTCCGTCAATTTCAATGGAGCCGTTTTTGAAATGTAGATTCCACGTTCCGTCTCCCGCTGTACCGGCTCGACGGAACGATTGTTACGGAAGTATTCTCATTCCGAGCTGTCAATTTCAGACAATTCTTCCAGACAAAAAATTGCCAGGTTATCACAGGTCAAGTGTTTTGAATTTTTGTATTCTACAGTATACAAAATTTTTACCGATAATAGTCTCACTATTTTTTATCCGATAAATACGTGTCAAAGTAACGCTCCCTTAAAAAAACGTTCATTCGAATTTTCCGAGATAACGATCCGCGAATGAACACGTATTTATTAATATTCGGTATTCGGTGTTTCATTGATATTCGCGATATCCATGAAGCATTGTACAACGAAATTAAAAGCGGAGGATAATGGAATCATATTTAATTAAACAACGCAGGGGAAAATTGGAGAATAAATTGCATTGCGAGTTACGGGAGATGCAAGGAACAGCAAACGCGCGTGCACGTGAACGAATATCAAAATCTCGCAGCTTTTCTGATTTCCGAAGATGACAGCCCTCGAATATCGATTTCTGTTCATCTAATATCGAATACTCGAACCGAACTACTCGATTTCCTGCTCGAAGGGGCGCCAAATATTGCACGCGAATCGACGGAAGCTTGATATTACCATCACGGGAATTATCGGGGCGTGGTAAATAGCATAACACTGTCATATCCTACATCCATCACGGCTCGCTCGAAAAAAGATATTGAATCCTGTAAACCACAGTCATGAAACAGAAAACTCAATCATTTTTCAAGCTGATGGTATCAAGGTTCTTGATAACACATTCTCTCAGTTGAAATTTTTGAAATTACTATACTAGACTAGTCTGTTTTTTTTTTGTTAAGGGGAAGGCTAAAACCGAGGGCGAACCCCCGTAAACAGCCACCCCCGGGACGTTCAATGGACCGTCCCTCTACTAAGCAGTTGGTGCCCGAGCCTATGAAGAACTAAGGGCCTCCACTTTTCGCATTGCCCTTAGTTCTTCGTCTCTCGAGGCCCACCACCACGCCTGTTCTTTTCTTTCTATACTAGATTAGTCTCGCTCAGATTTGGACCCCGAACTATAATTAATGCCCAGACCTAATTTGACACCTCGCCCTAACTTGGACCCATCACAACTTTCCAAGCCCCTTCACCTCATCACCAGGCCAAGACAACTCACTTCTCAAACCTTTTTATCTCGTCTCTCTCTCTCTATCGCCCTCTCTGCCACTCTACCCGAATTATTCACTAATTTATTTTGCCATGCAGTGTTGTTAGTGAACAAGTCCTTCCACAGAACAATCGCAAAAGCGTCGTCAGTGGCGAGCGAGATCGCAGTGCGGTGGCAGAGTCCATCCACCATCGACAGTTTTGTGTTCCGCTCCACGATCCGGTCGCAGTGCATTACCCGATGGAGGAGGGGATTATACCTGGGAAAAAGCGCGGCTTGCTTCGCAACTATAGTGTCCACGAGTTTCCAAAAAAACTGAAAGAGGACAAATCTCAAAGCAGGTTCAACTAAACGTGCGTCAACGCACAACTGGATAGATTCCGTCGGAGGAGATGGTTCAAACGACTATGAACAGTGTTGGACGACTTCAAACAGTGTCGGACAACTCCAGACAGTGCGAAACGCTTTCGAACAGCGTGAAGCAAGGTCGAGTGTATTTCTAAAATTGTGTTTTCCGAAGGAACTGAGCCCTCAGCATGTGCGACCACAGTGCAGCCGCTGCCGAAGAGGATCCTCCGACACTGGCGAGTGCTGATCGTGTTTGTGCATCGAAGTCGTAACTACAGTGTGTCTTAGACTAACGATCCAATCAATCTGTGTTTGCATTGGTCTCCCGATCGATGAGCAACGTCCAGCTGAGGGTTCGCAAATTTTCCGCAGCCCCCAACCCCTTCAACAACAGAAGAACTAGTTGGTGGGATCAATCGAAACGATTCCCGAGGGCCAAGGATCTCTCAAAGGATAGTTCGGACTAAACTTCCCGAGTCGACCCTGGCGGTTCAGTGAATCGCAGAGGATCGGCAAGTGGTCACCAAGGATTTTTGACAATCGGATCAACTCACTCTTCATCAAAGTCCTCGAACACCATTGAAATTTTGTACGCGAATAGCAAAAAGGGCCTATATACGACATCGTCACAAAACTCACCATCCAGCACACGCAAAAGAAGCGCCGAACCGTAGTTCGGAACTTGGTGACCTATAACTGCAGCAGGAAGGTATCGGAAGACCTTAAAGAAGCATTAAAGACGACGTGGTAGCTTCGGAGTTTGCCAGCAAGTCGTTAACTGTTCTTAGGGGGCGTAAAAACTGTCTCGCGGCGAGAATAATTGTCCATCAGCCCAGATCTGCTGTTGTAATATCGAAGGTCGTAAAACCACCTCGGAAAAATTGCGGTACGCGCAACCCGATCTTGAAACATGATCATCGGTAGCCTCGAAGCCTAATCTCGAAACGTACGTCGATCGGACAGCCTTACGAAGGTCGGGAACAATTTGCCAAAGTAACCTCCGGCGACGAAACTACAGCGGACTTCGGGGAACTTCAATTCGAAAAAGGAAGGTTCCGAACTTTTCGAACTTCTCCAAGCCGAACTCGATAAGCCTGACAAGCGAGCAGATCCCACGATCAGGCCAATGAAACAAAATCCAGGAGCTGGATGGTTCTTACATGGTCGACGAAAGCAGGAGATCCTTGTTTAACAAGCCTGGGGAGAGGGAGCTTCAAAGAGGATCATCAGTAATTGGGATAATCTTGAAGGATCAGTAAAGTGGATGTCGATAATCTGGATCTAGTCTGAATGAAGGATTAGCTGAAGAAGGAGAATATGAAGAAAAATGTCTGTAGGTTGAGTCTACTTACTTGGAACACTTAGAGGATTAGTAAGGAGGACTATCACGGCCAGGTCCACATGAAGGGAAGAGGTCAGACACGCTAGCCTGGGTCTAAAGGATCGGGAGAGGGGTGATCGAAGAGGCTAGGAAGTATCTGATGCCAGTGAGCGGGAGGGTTAGCAGATCCAGAGGACCTGAGTCTCGGTGCGTCTCCAAGACGGGTCGGCCGAGTCTAGCAGGTGCTTAGGACGATGTAGCGCTAGGGTATCGCCTGGGACAGGTGTGGCATCGATCTCGAATCGTTCCAGAGAGGTGCGAGGTAACCTGGTGCAGCCGGCCCTGGATGTTTTGACGCTAAGTGGCGCTAGGGTGCCGAGGTGGGGGGCGCGTGGTCTTGCTGCCTGCCGTGCGCCGGTGGCGGCGGGGGTGGGGGTGGTGCAGCTGTCTCGGGGGCCACCCCCGAGGCCAAGAAGGGCTCCACCGGCCACAAGTACCAGCAACAAAAGCAGCCGAGCCAACAGCAGCACCAGCAGCTGCTGGAAAAGCAACAGGAGAAGACCCAACCGCAGCAGCAACAGCAGAAGAAGAAGGTATCGGAGGTGCAGGCGCGCGTGCTGGCGCCTCTGGGCGACCTTGACGAGGACCTCGACGATCTGGATGACGAGAAGACTGTCGAGCTGATCAGGGCGGAGGACGAGGATTACGGTAAAGAGGGCACCCAGCACCGACTAAGCCCCAGGCTGCACGATATCGAGGAGGAGGACGATGAGGAGGGCCGCAACACTAAGGAGAGGTTAGTTCTATCAGGTTCTATCGAGTATGCACACCCGTTCCTTTCGCGTCTACCTAAGACGTTCAATCAATCGGAATTGTAGAACTTACCCGGGGTCGATGACATTCTCTCCCGGCTGGGTTAATAGGGAAACTCGGTCGAGACTACCCCCCTTAAAAGATTGAGATCTCTCTAGCCGGCACGGTGTCTCTAAGTGGACCAGCTTCCCCTGTAGGGTCGCGTTAGCCTCTGGCAACTTTCCGGTCCGGTCACGGGATCATTGGACTCTCGATCATCCTCTAAATGTAACAATTAATTTGTTGATCTCACAGATAGTCAGTCGACAACAGATGAATGTCTGGTTAGGTACCCCTAGTCTTTCTAATCGTGATAGCTGCTCTTCCCTTGGGTAGACTTTTGTTTGACGAGGTTTAACGATGTTTGAAGCGTCCCGGATGGGAGAACATGCTCGACAGGCCGCGAGCGGCTGCTGTACTGTCGAACACAGGCACTCAATATCCCCTGACAGCGTCGTCGGAATCCCGAACTTTGCGGAAGCCAGTTTCCGAGTAGCATCAATAAACGGGAGCGAGCTCGAAGAAGTTCGGAAGTACGAGGTTCCAGGATGTCTGACTTGACGGGCGACGTTCGTCGCGGATTGTTTTCGGCTATATCCATCGTCCCGTGTGCTGTCCTTTGTTTTTCGCCGGTTTCTTCGACCGATGCACCTCGATCGAACGCAATGAAGAGGGCTGCGCGGGGGCATGCCTTCGAAATGGATGAGAAAATGGAGCGTGTCGAATTACCTCGGGCTGAAAGCCATGCAGGGAGGGAGAGGGATGAATGATAGATGGGATAGTGCCTTCTGTCCGGACTTAAATTAGATCAGATCGCATAGAAATGTCAGGAAGCTGGGGAAACATCCGAGGGCGTGAACCTTGTCCTTGACCACGCCACGATCTCTTTACGCGAAGACGAATCATTTTACCAACTAACTATCGACCTCTTTCTATTCATTTTTCGCTTGTAATTTCAACGATCACGTTTTTGCAAAAAATGTTTCGAGCACCGACCATTCGCAACGCGTAAAACAAACTTTGGTTTATTGATTTAAAGCGAGCAGAAGTGTCACCGAGCGTGGGACAAGTGTCCGATACATTTATGACATGGAAAAAACTCGTTGCGATAAATAACGGCCGGTAACAGCGGGTTGATAAAATGTTTTCGCACTGGCGTAGACTCGCAAAAATTCTGAAAGTACGGCGATGGAGAAAATATTTTGGTGAAACTTCAATCGGGTACTTCGAGCTAATTCTTCAGAAGAAATTCGAGAGATGGCATGCCGAGATTTCATTAGGGTTAGGGGACGCGATAGCTCGGAGAGATGTCGTCGCAGGTTCCTTTGAGGTCTCCGTGACAGCGAGCTTGCTGGCCGATGAATTATTTAGTGTACAGAGGCCTCGAAGCCGAGTGAATTTATATTCGAGGGGCTGAAAGGGATTTCCGAATTCGAAGGGCGTGCCCGTCGGCCATCGGACGGGGGTTCGCCGCGTCGAAATTGTTTCTTTTCGGCCGGAGCTTCTTCCGGCGGATGAATTATGTAATACGCGAACCGTGGGGCAAACGGGAGAAAGATAAACAGCCCGGGAATTAAAAAGAAATTCCGGGCAAACGAGGCTTTCCCAGCAGAATCCAGTTCCATCGTGGACCCTCTGCTCTGAACGTTGTCGGAGCTCCCACACGCGCACCCACGTCGTTCGATTGAATGTCAAACATGCGGAACGCGTGCTGCGGAGCGAGGGTTTGTGAAAAAGAGTCTGGCTGCTAACAAGCCGCTTCGTTAAACGGAACTGCGATTTCCTGGGCCGAAAGGTTGCTCGGCGAGCATAATCCCCATTCTTCAGCGGGATTATACGAATCGGGATACTTCAGCAGCAAACGCAAGAAAATAATCCTTGAATTAATTTCGTAATCTCCGACTCGGCGTAGACGTAATCCGTCCCGATGTCAACACACGCCGCAGTGATGTAGACGTAAGCCAGCTTAGGCTAAGCATCCTGGTCTCACAGCCTAATTTCGCCGAAATCCAATCCGGATCGATCACCCTCGAATCGTCAGCGATCGATACTGATATCTAGCCGCGCGATTCATTCCTTCCATACACTGTAGCTGGGACAGAGCAGATACACACCGTGTATGTTGGTGTGTAGGCATAGCAAAATTCGAGTATGTTCCCTGAATATAGGGTGAATGGTCATAAAAATTTCAAAGGGATCCATCCAGTGATTTTCTAGAAAAAAATGTCGGAATATTGCCGTATCTCCAGTGGTCTGAAATGGAGCTCCCCTTCGAATTGTTGGCGAATCGATCTGTATCGTTTCCTGAACCGTGATTATGGCAGCACCCTCGCGGCCAGCTTCGATTCGGTCGTAACGATGATCGGGTATCGGTTCTGCGTTAATGGTTATCGGCGTCGGATGTCCAATATAATACGTTGGATTATTGGAACGTCTTCGATACTGCAGAATAATTAAGAGATAATTGGAATTTTTCGGCGGAGGGAATTTTCTAAATTCTATCGATGGCATTGTAGGAGAAGTTTCGAGAAATATGTTTCGAGTTGGAATACCAAGAGAGGGAATTCATTGACAGTGGGAAATCGCGCGAATACAAGAAGGTTGGTAGATAAGGATCGATGGGGCTTGTTGAGGGAACGAGGATCAGAGAGCTGTGCAGCCACCTAGTGCAGCAGCCGAGAACTATCCCTAGTGTCCTGGACGAGATAGAATTGATCACTACAGTAAATTCTCTATAATCGCAAATGCCTCGGGGGGATTTGTTTGCATTTATCGATCTTGGTCCTACTTTTTTCGAGCTTCAAAGGCCGAGCCGAACGTAGAGAAGGACAGCGCATGTAACGCGAGACCACGCGCGGGCCTTCGAGCTGTGCCGGCGACTGCGACTCTCCGCGTCTCTTTCTTTCATATACGCTGTCCTTCCTTGCGTTCGAAACTCTCATCGTCGATTAAACCACTAAATTCAGTTCATATTATATCGTGTCTGGTATCATTTTGCATTAGAAAAATGCCAGGAATATGTTGGTGAAAGTCCCATGAAAAAATAATGGAAAATAAAGAAGATAGAATTTTGGTATAACGTTATGATGACTCACGGGCGTTTGAACTGTGCCGACGACTGCGACTCTCCGCGTCGCGTTAGTAGTGGTTCACACCGATATACCGAGCCGAGATCAGTGTATTGAGTTGGAGGGGATATTTCATTGGCGTTTATCGTACATGCCCAGTTTGCGATTATAGAGAATTCACTGTACCGGGAAAAAGAAAATAAAGTAATATTTAAATCGTTCGTTGTTCGCTGCGTGTTTACATTGTTGGGAAGTTAGCGGCTAGGTGGATTAAGGCCACGTTAGAGTTTACATTAATTCATGTAGGTGCAGGCTAAGTTTAAATTGAGTTACAGCTTTGCTTGGGTGTCGGTTAGATTTAAATCGTATTAGCCTTTCCTGGACTAGAATAGGTTAAATTAAGTTTTCGTGGCTGGCGGTTCAGTTGGGCGCGGGGCGCGGGTATATTTCAAGCCCTGACACCTTAAACCCTAACAGTTTAGACCCTAGCACTTCACGACTGGTTAGGACTGGGATTAGCAGCGTATAGTTGGGTTTTGGGTTAGGTATGTTAGGTCTAGTCCTTCGGAATGTACTTTAAAATGAATTTAGGAACAGTCAAGCACATTGGACGGCTAGAAATTTGTTCGCGCGTAATCTAATTTTGCAAACGCAGGGACGGATGAGGGAAGGGATGAGGGGCGGCAGGTAACGAGATGCCTCAGGGGCGGTTCTTTGCGTATTAATGGGGGCCGGGTGTCGCGGTGATCGCGGTTGATCACGCAACTTTTTCATCGGTGTGTCGGTACAGAAAGTCCCGAGTGCTGTATAAATTAGTGTCCCGTTTCGAGGGTCTGCGCCACCGGCGCGGCGACGCGTCGATCGTTCCATCGATAAGCCGTGGGCGTCGTAAACAAACAAGAGCCTCGAGATGACGGGTCTCAGATCGACGACGTCCTATCAAATACGTTTCCTCTTTCCCCGTTGAAAACAAGGCGCATCGTTGTCGCGGCTCGTCTCGCCGTGAGACTTGCCTGAAATTTTCCTGGGCAACTGTAATTCCGCCGGCTTGAATCTTGGCTCGCGTGGAATCAGGATAATGCTTTTCTTCTGTCCCCGTGACGCGGACGGCGGAGACGCATTACCCGAGCTCATAAAATTTTTTCACTTCCCGTCCGGGATTCACTTCGACGGTAACTTCTTTAACAGACTACGGGAAAAGTAGACGGGAAGTTCCGCGTCAGATCGAGGGTCACAGTCGGATCGAATCAACTTCGCCCTTTTGAATTTTTTCAACTTTCGAATTCCATTTCACCGCCGCCGCGCCGTGGCCAGAAGTTCAGCACAATGAGAGCACCACCGAGAGAATCGAGATTGCAACTCCGTTCATTGTCTCGCGTCAGACGGTAGTCGAAAGTGTACGAGGCTCGGAAACTCAATTTTCAGAAGTTCGTCGCGTCGAATAATTTCTACAGAATTTTCGAAATATATCGTACAGGCTCTTAGAAACGGCCAGAGTACCGAGTCAACAGGAAAATCATTTCGAAGGTACACGATTTCCACGGTCTCCTCGAACTGTGGACTGTCCGCACATATCGGTTCACACCGAGTAATTGTACCGACGGTGTCAGACAGCGTCCGGAAAAGTTTCGCGGGGAGGAACAGAAAATTCGAGAGTTCCGCAAACTTCGTAGTCGGCGTTCCCATTGATTCGCGATAACTTGCCGGGCGATTCCCGTCGGTGGAAGATCGTTTTTCAGTCGTCATTCAGTTTGAAATATCTCCGGCGCGCGGCCTCCTATTATGCTCGGCAGAATGGTGACACGTTTCCTATATCGCGGAGCTGCCTGTAAAGGGAGCCGACGTGAAAAAGTGTGGAAAAATCGAGTGGAGAGACGTGGTTTGACGCGGGGAATATAGTCGTCGCGATATCGACGCGCATGCAACTCTGTGATTGGGCTGTTAACTAAACCAATTTTTTTCCGAAAAATAGAAAAACCGACATTTCTCTAGAATTTTTCCTTACAGTTAATTTTCTCGCAGAGTCATCTTCCAATAAGTGGCTTGCTATGCCAAACGCAATCCTGAGCTGGTTCTAACATCGACATTACACGGACCAATGCAAACGCTGGCTACCCCTAAGGTAAACCCAGCTGGATGTCCATACTTAACTCGCGTCGTCAACAGCAAACATCGTTCGAGACGAAATTGTAGCAATATTGATTCGCGGTAGAAGAGCCCATCGTGCACAGGTAATACGTCCGAGTGTGCTGTTGTGTCGCCGGGTAATTTCCATAGAAACAGGGATCGATCATCGCGAAATCGATGAATCCCCTGGAACAACAACCGGGCCGATAATTAATGAGCTGTTCACATTCGTTTCTCGCAATTTTCTCTGCGCGCAGGCATCACCATCGCGAGCCTGGTTTTCCAACGACGCCGGTATTCACGGGTTTCTCTGACACCACTCGACGGTAACTAAATGCGGCCGCGGCGTTTTATTGTGTCCGAAAATTTGGCGTCCCGATTGCCCGGCGACAGAACGCCGCTGATGTTCGCAGCGTGGAAAACCGTCGAACAATGTCTTGCCACGCGTGCATTGTCCCGGGCGCAGTTGTGCGCATTCACCCGCCGGTGAATGTACGGAACTACATTGTTAAATATTTTCTGCTTGCGGAACGTACGCGCTTTCATTCCGCCACGAGGACTTTCGTAATACATATTTGAATAGCGATTCACTCGGGATCTTCTCCCGCGGAAAGTACTCTTTGATTTCTGAACGCTCGGAACGGTAGGTTTCATACAGGGTGTCCCAAAAACGCAGCACCTCACGATTCCTGAGCAGTGTGCCCAGACGGGACACCTTTTTTCGCGCATGCGCGGCGATTTCAGCCTCAGTAAAGTACGCTTCTCGAGGAAATGTGGCACCTTGAGCGCCATGCAGAGTTTTAAGAAATTGATATGATCTCCATGGAGCCTACTCCATGTTTGGTTCTTTGACTTTTGCACTCCTAAGTCGTCCATTTGGACCACTGTGCGTCCCGTCAATTATACCAGTACATTCCCGCCGATATAGCTGCCTCAGGGCTCTCCAACATCATCGCCTCATCATAGATACGTTACTGTTTTGGACGCGCATGCGCGAAAAAAGGTGTCCCGCCTGGGCACACTGTTCCTGAGATGATTTTTGGGACACCCTGCATTTAGTGGTGCGTGCTCCGCCTTGATCAGGTCTCGTGCATATTAAGTTGCGTCTGGAATATATTTAAACACGACTGGCGAAGGTTGCGAGGCGCTCTCTGTTTGCCAAATGGAATTATTAATTGATTATTCCTGATCGTGTCGACGATCCAACAACTCTCGCGAGGAATAATTAGTCCGGATAGCGACACGACAATTCGAACAGTAACGAATCCGATCGTCTCGAATTCCCTCGTAACACGCGTGGCTTTAACCGGCATTCCTATAAATAATGAGGCCTATTATTAGACGCGGTGGACACCGCTTTCCTTTCTCGCTATTAATGCAACACGGCTGTCTAATTCTGAAACGAAACGCGTATAATTAGAGCTGGTGTATACGAGGCCGGCCGGCAAAGTCGGCAAACCCGCCCGTACGTTTCCCCGACTGATACTTGCGTCAAGTTCGCACGAAATTCGCCGCGCGACAGATGAATGGGGCCCGAAGCGAACATTTCCTTCGTCGTTGCGGCAGATTTGTGTTTCACCTGGTCGGAATGCCGGCTCGTTTGTTCTGCGCGACGCGACGGGGGGTTCCGTGTGGGCACGGATTCTTCTCCGCAAAATCCCATATCGGATTCTTCGTTGACAGTTTTATTCGGCCCGGGGCCAGGACTCGCAGGAATAAACCTGGCTGCGTGCAATGCCAGTTGCACTCCTCCGATTGTGCTTGTTGGTGAGCGGCGAATTTTTGGCGGTGCTCGACACCGGAAATACTATCTATGAAATATTGGACCTGACTCACGGACGGCGATTGTTGACGGAATTATTTCCGCGTTTCATTAAAAACAGACAAGGAATGTTCAACTCGTTACCTTCGGGATTAAGCAATCTTCGGTTCAAGTTCAACGAAAATACTACAATCGAAATTATGAAAATATTTTCGCGGGACTGTGTTATGTGACAATGTTGATCCTCGAGGCATCGCGCGTCATCGATTTCACAAACTGTGACACATTTTGACAGAATTGTCACACGTATTCCTGGATCACTTTTAATAACGTTACGTAAAGCCGGTGGAGACGCGGACAGTTATTTTTGACGATTTAATCCACGACAGCCGCCCACGATCTCTATGTAATAAACCAGTCCCGTTGCAACTGATACCGGTCGTCCGCAGACGTATTGAGCTTTCGTGCCGGGGAACCGTCGTCGACTTGTTTCACGTCGTCGCAGGGCAACCTGTTGATGTCGGTCGAGTCGCGGATTCGTGGCAGGAACACCGCCAGGAAAGATCGATCGCAACGATAAGGAAACGCTCTTGCGGCACCACCATTCCTTGTCTCTCTCTCTTTCTCTTCCCGATGCTAATCTCTCGGAATTGTTAACACCTCCGGAGCGTTCATTGCATCGCGTTTAATGACCACGCACTCGATCACTCCTACTGCGTTTGAAGATGAGGTTCAAATTTGATCGAGTGATCAAAGTCGAGGGATCTCAATATTTTCGATGCGGTGCAAGTTGCATTTCAAATAAACTCGTAGAAAGTCATTTAACTCAATCTTTTGCTAATAGAAAACAGAAATTCTACGAGATCTTCAAAAGATCGTGGAACGAAATGTCATAAAACTTATCCCTAAATGGTGAAAAATTGGTTTTCATTTCCCTCGAGAAAACGAAATGACTTTTCGAACGACCTGACAGATAGAGAAGACAAATGACGTAGATGAATACGAGAATCTAGAAAGCTAAAATTATCCAACTGGAGTATAAAGGTGTTTTTACGGCGGGCCTCCGCGGCCCGGGCCGCCGGGGCCTTTTCTCGTAAATTTTCGTGCGGGTCGACAGGCCCGCTGTTCCCCGCTGTGCGTGGCAAAAAAAATGTCTCGTCTCTCCACGGTTCGTTTAGGTAAACATTAGCTTCCCTCTAAGGCGGTAGGATACCTTCATTTTGTAAGTAACCGTGAAGAGACGAGACCTTTTTTTCTGCCACGCACAGCGGGGAACAGCGGGCCTGTCGACCCGCACGAAAATTTACGAGAAAAGACCCCGGCGGCACGGGCCGCAGAGGCCCGCCGTAAAAGCACCTTTAGATACAATTTTAGCCATATTGGACATAGAGTCTACACAGCTAGATCCATGCCTAGATTAAGTGTAGTCAAGTGTAGCTCCGTATGATTGAACCAATACTCGATCCAGATTGAAAATATCGACCGCGAAGCTGTTGCTGTAGGAATTCCTCGCAAGAGGCTGAAGACGTATCATAGGCCATCAGCCAGACTGAGCACTAAGTCTCGAGTCGACACCGTTGAGGTGACGCGATCGTTAGGCGAAGACGGAGCCTATGTCGGCTGCAACACCCACGGATAATGGCGTTGAAAAGCATCGTTCTGACGACGATAGGACAGCCCCCGACAATGTAGGGAGCGTCTACGCGTTAGCACAGGCATTATGCTCCTCTGTTGACGCAAACGACCGGGTTCGCCATTCAGCCTGTGGCACCTCGAGGCCACGGCAGGTTTAGAAATTAACGATCCGCATTACTCAGTCGACTCTGAACGTGCGGCCGAACCGAAATTTCGAAGGTTCGCCCCGTTCCTGCCGTTCCTTGCGTCTGGCACCGGGACAAAGGATTATCATCGATTGCGTGTTAACAGAAGCTTTGTGCCCCGGGCCTCGCATTGTCTTGTTTGCTCATCCCCCTTCCGCGTAGCCTGCTGGCAATAAACAACCGAACGATTCCATAAATATATCTGATCGATGAATATCGTTCGTTCATTGGAAAAGTGACGCAACTCAAAATACAGGGTGTCTCAAAATTCCTTCAACAGCCGGAAATGAGAGGTTCCTAACGTCATTTGAAGCGACATTTTCCTTTGCAAAAATGTTATCCGCGGCTTTGTTTAGGAGTTATTAACGAAAAACACGGACCAATCAGAGCGCGACCTTGACGCGAGCTGGCCCAGTCGGCCAATAGACAGTTGGCGCGCCGGGCCGACTGGGCCAGCTCGCGTCAAGGTCGCGCTCTGATTGGTCCGTGTTTTTCGTTAATAACTCCTAAACAAAGCCGCGGATAACATTTTTGCAAAGGAAAATGTCGCTTCAAATGACGTTAGGAACCTCCCATTTCCGGCTGTTGAAGAAATTCTGGGACACCCTGTATATTTCTGAATAAAGTATAATAATAAATACATTCACGTAATGTAGACCAATTTCTCGCGACGATGTTGTGCTCTTTGAATGATTTTTCATTGGATTTGTCTTTTTGCGCTCTACAAAACAGCGGAAAAAATTCCCACGACCTTGGAAATTGCCTCGGAAGACAAATACTGTATTCGCGCAGCTTGAAAAACATTTTTTCCACGATTATAATTCGAGGAGACGTTTAAACGGCCACTTTAAATGGGACCGCCTGTACTTGAAGCTCGCCTCGGGGCTCCGCGAATAATGTAACGCGCGCATGGATTTTCGATGTCACTTCCGGTCCGGCTCACTGACGTTTCCCGGCGCGGATCCGGAAGTCGCAGTTGTTTTTCCTCGGGCTCTCTGTCTCCCCCTCTCGGCCCGTTTTTCCCCGTCTATTGTCCCGGAGCAGTATCGATGAAAAGTGTTCCGCGTCGATGACAACTGGACCGGCGAGTCATTTTTCCGCGTTTTTTTCGATCACCGCAGGGAACGCGGTTCGCTGGCGCTGATGTCGCTGGGGGAAAAAACCGCATTTATCTGACGGCGGCGTCGGCAACGACAACGGTGGCGGTGGCGGCTGAGTTTTCGTTTTCAAAGCGACGCCCGTGCTCCCCACCCCCGCAGGCCACATCTCGAAAAAGCTCGACGTCATTTCCATTCGCTATTCAATTAGAGGCTTCGCCGGTGTGCCGCGGGTAACAACAGCATTGGGGATTAGTATTTCGCGAAATGAAATTTGGAAATATTCCGGTGGAATACGAAGTTCGATCGGGTCCATGTCACGGGACACCGGTTCTCTTTTTTAAACAAAAACAAAAATCCATGGAAATATTATTTTTTCGGATTCTCGCTCGAACGGTATGAGTTCGATGCACTCGCATTGACACCGTGTGGTGCATGTTGGTTTCTAATCAATAGATTGTATGCATTTATTACAAAAATGAAAAATGTAAAACTATCAAAGAAATTTAATCTTCTTTCTTAATATGTTTAATGTTCATTTTTGTCGCGAACGCATAAATTCCGCTATCCGGGCAGAAGAAATGCTTAATCTTCAAGTTGAAGCAGCTCCGACTGCAAAGGGTTAAGATGGGGAATGTTGAAAGAGTGGTAGTGCACTCGCTGTCGCGGATTAAGTTTCCCTAGCTAACAACCACTTCCACCATTCAAGAAGCATAGGTTACAAAGATCTGGTTGATCTCCAAGTGAATCGCAGCCACTTGGCCGACCGCCAGCAGTTTTCAGCCACTCATTAGGTCTCCGGTTTTCCATTATACACAGTCGCGCAAGCCGGCTCGAGTGGGAACAGGACGTAACGAAAATATTTATCCCCGCCGATTCCGATCGCGTGTGTTTACACAGAACGTAACCAACTGCTCGCCGAACGAGTTCGACGCGAGGCCTCGCGGTCGATTTGCGCTGTGTACAAGCTCGCGCTTTCCTCTAGACGTCACGATTACATCTATATTCGTTTTCGAACCGTGTCGAAACATTTTTGATATTTATTAAACAAACCTGAACAAAGCCTGAAAGTGTGATCGCCGAGGTTACGGTTTACCGTTTCTACGTTTAAACACCGTGACGGAGTGGAAATGATAGTGAATGATAGTGTCCGCTCGTGCAAATTACTCGACGCTTTTCATTAACGCTCGGCAAACGGACCTAGAAAGATACACCATGGCCGCACTTCGATCTCATGAATATTTCATCCGAGGGCAGAGCTCATCGGCGTGCCCTCGAGGACAATCCTTTAATCAACGAGTATCTCGGCCCTGTTCAACGGCCCTCTCGCTTGGCATTCATTAGGCCACCGACTGGACTGTTTGTTTGCGAATTACTTTCACGGCTGCATTTGTTTTGTTCGGACCGGTGCGAACAGCTGACACGTTCCGCGGAGCTTGTCGGGGGTTAATGGACACCTCCCTCGGTCCTGGAGAACAGTGGATTTCTATTAGAATGAACATTTGTTCGTTCCGAATTCTACCTTTAGCTACAAGTGGCTCTGATGATGATCTTCAGTGAAGTTTGGGATTTGTGTTGACTTCGAGCAATCTAGAACGTCGCCCGAGGTCCTTAGCATACATTAGTGTACCTCTTCTAGGTTAGAAAATTTATTATTTTAAACGAGGACCCAACTAGGAAATTGATCCCGAATATTTGCTTCAACACTTAGCTACCACTCAGCAGACCCCAATAATTCCAATAGTCAATGAAGACTCGGTGGTCAATCTCGACTTGAATGAAGTTAGGACACGTCCCAAGGTCTCCGAAATCCACAATCCATTCGAGTTTCACTCAAATCGAATTTTCCACTCGGCCAGCAAAAGTGCTAGCAATAGCGGTCAGCCAACTCGATCCTGAAATTCCGGCATCATGCAGAACCAATTCGGTTCTGCCAAGCAGGGATCAGTATTACCAGCAATTCCTCGAGTAGTAATCTGGGATCGTGCATAATATCCATCGCTGGGCGTCTTAATCATCGGAAATCCTCATCAAATACGTCTGCCGTGTACCCAGGCCTAATCGCTCTTTAATTAAGCCTCTCCACACGATTAGACAGACTCGATCCGGTTGAGAATGTCATGCGGACCACAAAGGGATCAGGCCGATCGAGAAGGGACAGCCTCGCGAGAATAAAGGAAACGGGTGTCCGGGTGATAAGGTGGCTAAAAAGTTAGCAGTGAAAACGGTGGCGGGTGACTTTGGATTTTCCAGGCCCTGCCAGAAGAAATCGCCGACCCCGAGCAGCGGCGGCGGCAGCAGAACGGGTTGGCGATCGCGCAGAAGCATCACAACATCCGGTGCACCGGGTACACACCAGCACCACGTGATCGCCACTGCAGCCGCGACTGCACAGGCCAAGATGCAGGCCGAGCAGGGGAGCATCGGCGAGCTGCGAGGGTACCACAACCTCAGATCGCGGAGACACACGCTAGCCAACGTTCGGTGAGTAAGTCGATCCAAATTTTCCAAATTTCCACAGTTCTAATAGTAGGGTAACTGCACCAGTGAATAAACGGGCACCAGTAAATGAACGCTTTTGTATATTTCAACAAATTTGAAGCCCAAGACTAAGAATGTAGTGTTCATTAACTGGTATTTTTTATATTTTTTATTTAACGTTTAATAAAGAAAAATAATAATAATTTCATTTTATTTGTGTTCATTTATTTTTGACAAATGAAGTATAGGGAGCCATTTGGCATATATGAGATTTCTTTAATTCACATATTTTTTTAAAAAATAAAATATCTTCCTGAACTATCTCTTAAATGTTCATTCACTGGTGCAGTTACCCTAGAAAAGAAATCCCAGAAGTATGAGAAAAATTGAATTTTATCGGGGCCCCGTTAGAACGGCAACCCAACCAAGGAGGATTTTTATAAAATATTTTTTAACCGAATAAAATGGTAGTATCACCAGCATAATTCAAATAGAGTTCTTATAAAGCAGGAATATCTAATCGAAAGAGATATTGTGAAATAATGTGAGGATTTTTGCATATAGAGTAGGTTAGCCCCTCACAGTGGCAACCCTCCTGAAATTGGAGCGGTGAGGTTAGTCTGAGCAAACGCAAGTTCAATCAAATATCTTTTGATTTATTAAAATGGTAATATCGATAAAATGGAATGGAATGTAATAACGCGAGAAAGGTAGAATTTTATTGGGAAGGTATTTTAAAAATTAATATCAGAGTCAGAAGTTTACTGGCGTTTTTTTATGTATAGTGTGGCTTAGCCCCTTATAATGCCAATCCTCCTCTCGCTGGAGGTTCGAGGTTAATCTAAGGGTGATTTTAATAAAATGTTTTAGGTTCGATTGAAATTGTAATATAATATTATGAAAATAATTCGAACGAAGTTCCTGTAATGGAGAGAAATATGATAAGAGAAAATATTCTGGAATGTAATATGTACCGTGAACATTTTGTTCAGGTTCTTTTATGTGTAATGTATGTTCGCCCCTTGGTATGGCAACCCTCCTGACGCTGGAGCTTCGCAGTTTGCCAAAGCAAGGCAAATCTCAAGTAATTATTTTTTGATTGATAAAAATGAATAAAATGAACTGGAGAAATATATCGCAGGAAGAATTATTGAATCTCGAACTTTATTAAATGGAATCCCCCATCGTGTTTACGATCGTTAAGTACGATCAGAGTTTGACAAAAAGCCAGATTAATGGGTGTACAAGTTTTTCCACGAAGGGGACGAAGTTTCAAACTTTGTTACACATTTTTTTTTACCTCCACCCCCTCTCTCTTTCTCTCGAGATTGCTCGAGTTAATTATGAGCACTAAGTGTTAAGTAGTCCATAAGCAGCAGCCCAGATTGCGCTCAACCGTTGTGAAATGATTAATTGTGGTGGCTAACGTCGTGGGGTACTTGTTGCTCGCATTATTGATCAGTCAAATGTCCAACGAGACTCCACAACAAGGACGTTTATTCGCTGTTTCTCATACTTACCATTCAGGCGAACTTGAAACGGCCATTTCTCTTCCCGCACATTTACGATGATATACTGACAATTCCAGACAATTTAATCAACAAAGCCCCCCTCTTCTGATAAAAATTTTACGGTTCTGGAAACTCTACTACTACTTTAAAAAACATGTTAATATATAAATAAATACTTTCCCCATTTTTGGTGTTTCTTCAGGTCCACAAAAAAATCGCGTGAAAATAGCCAGAGAGTTTGATGCAGCTGCGATTTGAAACTCGAAGGTACCGCACGCAAAAATAGAAGGCAGGTGGACAGGAATCGTGATGAATCATGCGAATCTTCACTGTCCGGTTGCTCGTCGATCTGTCCGATTATTTCAGGCGCGTTCGAGCGTTCCTCGCGGACGTCTGTCCGGATTTCTCTTATTTCAATTTGGCGACAAATTATAATCGGCCGGTGCCAACCGAGCAACGCGGAGGTATGATCTACGCGGTAACGAAATCTTGTGAATCACGGAGACGGTGACACCCGAGTGTTCGTCTATTAATGTGCCGGGACTGTTCTATCGAGATAGTGTCCAAGGAAACACGGCCGGAATGAAATATTATTCCGTTGCGGCGTTTCTCGTTTCGGTCTTCGATTCCGAAGCTCGAATTCGATCGATCACGTCCGATTGGACGCAGATGGAAGTTCCGCGTAGAGCACGAGTGACCAGTTTTATTTTTTTGTTTTTTATTTGCGAAACGATTTTTCACTGCATGCACGTGTATCGCACAAGACGCGTAAGTTCGTTACAGAGTCACAATTCGATTCCAGTCGACAAATAGAAGACGATTGCACGGCGAACGATTTTCGGCTGAGCCAAAGCTGAAATTTAATTTTATGCCGATGCTTGATCCTATTACGCATCCGTCGCATGAAAGGCCCGGCCATTCTGTACAATGCCTCGCCGCTATTGATTTTAGAGACGGCCACCATTCATACAGCCACATTATTGGAAATTACATACCATTTCCTTTGTTGCGTCTATCTTCGATTCTATCTTCCAACGTCCACTCGGTCGGAAGCCTTTGCTGTACACTAGCGGTACTCTCGAGGCTGGCCTTTTTTCCCTTCCATTGCGTTTCCCTTTCACAACGCTATCCGTTCACCTGCGAAGCGGAACTCGACGAGCATTAGTCCTAGCCAGCGATGCCTGGGTACATTCCGACCCAAGAACTAGTAACTATTCAAACCAGCGTAACTTCGTGAAAAACAATCGGGGAACGGTTTATCCGGGCTCATTTCAAAGGGCGAAGCTTCCGCTTTCAATACCCTACAGTCATTTTTTATTCAAAATACTTTCCCATCCAAAGCAGTAGAAAGAAGCGAAAATGTCGATTTTTGAACATTTCGCCGATTCGCAGGACTCTAGGAACCGGAAAATTTTGTTTCGAGAATTAAATCATCAGGAATCGGAACGTCGAAATCTCCGCTTTAAAACGAGCCCAGAAACGTTGTTGTACGATTTTTTCCGACGGAGTTACAAGCATTTTAAACATTGAGATTTCCCACGTGTCGGAAATCGCTATTCCCGAGGCTCAAAGAATCGGCTGAATCCTCTTACAAGGATTTAGCGTCTGATGAATGATTAGTGAGACGTTCAGAATGCAGCGGAGGAATTAATAAACCCCCGATAAGCAGAGATTTATGGTAAAACGCGTTTACAACTCACGGAGGCAGAATCCCCGATGAAAGTCCTGTTCCATTTGCCAGCGCCATCCCCTGGGAAACCGAATGTGAAGATCAATCAGGATCACCGCAAGCGCAGCGGATTTTTTTCATCCCAGTCCCCACAGAGCTGCAGACGCACTCCGTCAGGTCCTCATCCTCTTTCCGTTCCTCCAATTTGTGCTCTGGCTGGCTTTTCGGGGCGCTCGTCTTCTCCGACGGTGGCTTCCTTCTGCCCGATTTTTGAATCTTGATCATTGTCATGATCGGAGGATCGGGTTTCTTCGGTTTGGAGCAGGTTAGTCCCTTCAGGGATGGCTTGGAGACGCCGACCGCCTGGTCGTTGGTGGTCTGGACTTGTTTCGGCTCCATCATGCTAGGACCTTGAGGCTTGGCGGACCTCTGGGGCCTCTTCGCATTGCATTCTTTGCACAAGGACTCGTGCTGGACACCCTGATCGACTCCAGGCCCTGTTTTGCTCATCAAAGGCAGAGCCTGGAGTAGTTTCACCACAGACGAGGTCGGAGTGCCCGGAAGAGTGGACACTGCAGTCTTCGGACCCGGAAGAGTGTCCTGCACTGTCTTCCCACACAGACAACAGTTGCAACGCCCTTCGGCATCGTCGGATTTCTTGCCATAGTGAATTGTCCTCAGCTCCTTCTCAGGCTCCAGCTTCGAGTAGACTCCGCTAGTCTTCAGAGTCTGCAGAATCCTCAGGAAGCTGGACTTCTCCGTCTGAGAGGTGACAGCGACCATGGTCGCCACTGGAGGATTCTGGGACCTCTTCCAGCGAGTCAGTCGCTCCAAGTTCTCTGCATCCGTGCCCCTGGGCTGCTGTCTCAACAGTTTAGGCGGTGGTTGTGCTTGCATCCCTACGTCTGCTACTGTTTGGGTCACTGCCTGGATGGTGGTCTTCTGGGCCTCGAACTGGGTGATCGATGTTTGGGTGATCTCCATCTTCTGGTACACCACCTGCTGAAGATGAGAGGTCAATTAAAATGAAAGGTTAAATAGAAGTGGATTTTTTAAGGACTTCTGATGTACTGAGGCTGTTGGAGGAAGGCCTGACTGGTCGCGCTGGGTGGGCATTTTCCTCGTTGGATCCTGGGGGAAAATGAGAGATTAAGTCAGAGTTTATGTGTGTGTGTGTGTGTTAGGTCGGTAACTTAAAATGACTCAAAAATTGATACTAACTGGTGGAGTATCTTTGACTGGAGGTTGCAATAAAGATTTATAGACACCAGAATCCCCTTTCCTGACTGAAGGAGTCTTTTCCTTTGATGGCGCTTTGGAGTTGCATTTACAAACACCGGAATCCTCTTTTTTGACTGACGGTGGCTTTTCCTCTGAAGGCGTTTTGGAGTTGCATTTACAAACACCGGAATCCTCTTTTTTGACTGACGGTGGCTTTTCCTCTGAAGGCGTTTTGGACTTGCATTTACAAACACCGGAATCCTCTTTTTTGATTGACGGTGGCTTTTCCTCTGAAGGCGTTTTGGAGTTGCATTTACAAACACCGGAATCCTCTTTTTTTATTGACGGTGGCTTTTCCTCTGAAGGCGCTCTGGACGTGCATTTACAAACACCAGAGTCTTCCTTTTCCACTGGAGTAACTTCTGCCTGGTCTTGAAGATCTTCTTTCATGCATTGGCATTCTGCAGACTCTTCTATTCCATCTGGTATATCTTCTGTCGAGCACTGACAGTCACCAGGCTCCTCTGCATCCTCTGGAGGATCATCCGGTGCCATACACTGGCAAACAGACTCTTCTTCTCCGACTGGGTGGTCTTCTTCGGTAACAGGAGGGAAAAGGTACTCCACATCATAGAATTCATGACAAGTACATTCTTCGTCAACGCTGATCTCAAGCACCTCCGGTTCTACGGGAACCTCTTCATCTTTTTCTTTAAGGACTTCGACAGGTGCTACTATCTCAATTTCAACATCCACCTCGGCCACGTCCGCATCCTCTAACACCTTCACTTCCAGTTCTATCCCCTCCAACTCGGGCACTTCCGCTTTGATTTCCTCTTCTGCTTCCTCCACCGCTATCTGAACTATCGTTTCCTCTTCAGGTCTCAGTGGTTCTTCTTCTGGAATCACGTCTACCTGGATTTCTTCCTCCTCTAATACGATCACTTCTGGTTTGAGCTCTGCCACTACTTCCACTGGGATTTCTTCCACTTCGATCTCTTCCGGTATTATTCCTTCCTCTTCAGGTATTATTTCTTCCTCTTCAGGTGTTATTCCTTCCTCTTCAGGTATTATTTCTTCCTCTTTAGGTATTATTCCTTCCTCTTCAGGTATTATGCCTTCCTCTTCAGGTTTTGGTTCTTCTTTCAGTGGAGCTATTTCCTCTGGTACTTCTTTTTCTTCTATCGGTTCCTCTTTTACTAGAACCACATCCACTTCTATTTCTGTTCGCACTATTTCTTTTTCTTCTGGTTCTGGCTCCTCTTCCATTGGAATTATGTCCACTTCAACTGCCACTTCGAACTCTTCCAGTTGTTCTACAGGAATTTCTTCTACTTCATCTTTCTCTGACACTGTTTCTTCAGGTTCGACTTCTTCCTCTTTAACCTTAATTTCTGGCTTCGTCTTGGGCACCTCTTCAAGTTCTTCCTTCACTGCTGGTTCTGGTTCCTTTCCTTCGAGTTCTTTGTCTTCCACTTGTTCTTTGACCGTCGCTATTTCTGGTACCTCTTCAGCGTCTTTTTCCTCTGGTGGTGTCTCTTCTTTTAATTTCACTTCAGGCACCCTCTCTTCCTTCGTCACTGCCTTTTCTCCTTCTGTCACTTCTTCTTTCTTTGTCTCTTTATCCTCTTCAACTACCTTTTCCTCCTCCGCAGGCTTCACCTCGTCCACTTCTGTAGGTCTCTCCGATTTAATCTCTGCAGCAGAGACTGGGTCCTTTTCTTTAACTTCTTCAGGTTCTTTTCTAGTCTCTTTGGGCACATCTACAGGTGTTCTTGCTTCGACAACAGACTCTTCAGATTCGGGCTTCAATTCCCTCTCCTTTACCACAGACTCAACCTCATCCACTGGTTCTTGCTTTATTCTTTCTTCCACTTTTTCATCTACTTCTACAAACTTTACTTCATCATCTTTCACTTTTACATCTACTTTTACAAATTCTACTTTATCATCCTCCCTTCGATCTAATTTCATTTCATCTTCTTCTTCAGCAAACTCCATCGTTTCCTCCTTGATTTCTAAAGACTCTTTGTCTTTAGCAATCCGTTTCCTGGCCTCGAGTTCCATCGTTCTCTGCAGAATGAAATTTTCATTTTAACTCGATGACCTTAAACGGGAAACTTTAAGCGTCTCACTGGCTTTGTTAAATAATAAGGAATGCAATTAATTACGCCAGTGTACGCTGCGAGTTCGTCGGCCACGATCTTAGCTTCCCGGTCCATGGTTTCGCAACTTGGACACTCCTAAATGAGAATAAAATTAAAACCGTTTACTTAAGCAGGGCTACAACTTTTAGCGGGTTGGTATTTGCAAGTGGAGGAACATTCGCGATATTTTTGACGCCCTTAGGATCTGTAGGAGAATTATTTTCATGAAATACATACAGAAATCTTCGAACGAACAGCATGCACACGATCCTGCCATGAAGACAGCTGGTCCATCGGCACTAAGACACCTTCAGCTTTCTTTGAGGGAACAGGATGCTTCTCGTCGACCTCATCTCGCATCGGTTCGACCTCATCGCCCTTCAGTCCGACCTCATCTTTCATCACCCCGACTTCATCTTCCTGTATTCCGATTTCATCTTCCTGCACTCCGACCTCATCTTCCTGAATCCCGACCTCATCTTCCTGCACTCCGACCTGATCTTCCTCCACTCCGACGTCATCTTCCTGCCCTCCGACCTCATCTTCCCTCACTCCGACCTGATCTTCCTCTCTTGCCTCTTTATCGTAATAAATTTCCCTCTCAACTACCTCCTCTACCCCCGATCTAGTCTCCTTTGCCCCGACATCTTCAGTCCTTTGAACCTCATATTTCCTAGCCATCTTATATTGAATCACTCCCCCAGGAGCTCCCATCTGCTCAGCTATCTCAAGGAGTCCATACTTCTCTAACAACTCTCTAGCAGTGACACGATCCTCCTCCAGAGCGATCCTCTCTTCCTCAGGTAGCCCAGTCCCCGACAGTCCTAAATCGTTGCAGTCAAAATCTGGCGCACAGAAAGTGCCAGGCCCATCTAACTCTGACAGAGATCCTAACTGAGCTAGAAGTTTCTGAGCATCCATCACGGTTGACTGCTCAACATCGACGCCTTCAGGTCTCATGCGTCTGTATTCAATACCCTTCGCGGTTCCGTCAGCCGCAAACTCGACATCTTTACCTACTGTAGCCTCTAGCTCCTCCACACTGATATGCTTCCCTAACGCATCTCTGTAAGCTGACAATTTTGAGCTCGTCTCCTTTTCGTCATCTCCAGCTATCATAGCCTCTAGCTCCTCCGCACTGATATGCTTCCCTAACGCATCTCTGTAAGCTGACAATTTTGAGCTCATCTCCTTTTCGTCATCCCCAGCTATCATAGCCTCTAGCTCCTCCGCACTGATATGCTTCCCTAACGCATCTCTGTAAGCTGACAATTCGGAAGTCATCCTATCAATTTCATCATCCCCATCTCCTCGTCCTGAAATCTCATCTCTCGTGGAAACCGCAGCTACAGCTTCCGTGTCTCTGACGCTAGCAAAGTCATCATCCCTTCCGATCAGAGCCTCTATCTTCCCTATGCTCATATGCTTCTCCAATTCCTCTCTGCAAGTTGCCATTTTCGATTTAAGGTATTCCAACTCTTCCTCGAGTTCAGTGATGCGCTCGGTCTTCGTCTCCAGCTGTTCTTGGATGGTGCCGGCCGCCCTCCCTTCAAGGCAATTCCACAGCTCGTCCGCCTGCTGAAGGGTCCTCATGTAAGCCTGTTCACGACGCTCCAGATCGCCGATCTGCCTTTTCATGCACAACTCCGCTTCCGCCAGCTCGTGCAGCTTCTCCAGGCATTCGATGTCCGTCGAGCGGATCGAAGCACTGCTGGGCACCTTCTCCAGCCACTTTTTTCTGCATTCTATGATTCCGCATTCCCCTGAAACAGATCTCTCCAGCGTTAGTACCAGTGCCTGCGGTGCCTGGGCCCATTTTCGCCCGAGAACGATCAGCGATACTTCCAAGTCATTTCTTATTCGAAATCCTTTAGCACTTCAAAAGACTCTATGGAACTCAAAACATTCTTTTCGAGAATTAAATCAACAGGAAATCGAAGATTGAAGCGTTCGCTTCAAAGGGGTAGACTCGTTTCCAGGATTGCAAGGGTGCGGGATGCGCCTTCTCATTTCTCGATAATGCAAAGATGGGGTTTTTCAGTAGCCAAAAGCGCTAGATAAAATATCAATCTAGGCCGCAGTCGTCCTCGAAAGTCCTATTTTTACGTTTACGTGCGCATGTAGCTATTTTCATGAAGCTGCGACAGCTACATGCTTCCGTATAATGCAAATTACGCCTCGTAAACGTGAAAATAAGGCTTTTGATTACCTAGCGCTAATGGAAAACCACATATTTGCATTATCGAGAAATGAGAACGCGCATCCCGCACCCTTGCAATCCTGGAAGCGAGGGTCTACCCCCTTAAGACGAGCCCAGTCACGTCGCTGCATGTTTCCTTCCTACGAAGTCAGGCTTTAAACGTAAATATTTTCCACTTGTCAAGGTTACCCCGAAGCATTCCGTCGCTTCAAGTACACTTCCCCAAACCTCCGCTCACTATGGACCGTTCAAAGGGCCACTAATTAACCGCTCGACCACCCCGAAGAACAATAGAGTGCAAATCACCTCACCAGCTTCGCAGGCGCCCTCGTCCTCAGCGCTCCTAGCCTCTCTCAGCTTCTGTACCTCGGTGGTCAGCTGTTCGATCCTCCTCTGTTGTTCCTCCTGCAGCTTCCTGGCTTCCAGAAGCCTCTTTTCCCTATCCTCTAAACTGGCCATCTTCTCAGCCCACAAACTTCTCGCCTCTTCTATCCTATTCTGGGCCTGCTTCCTCTCTGCCTCAGCTTCCCTCACTCTACAATCAAAATGGCGACTAGGAGAAGTAGGACAGTACACTTCGCCCGAAGCTGGACCCTGGAACTGCTTCTCCAGGACATCCTGAAGACAAGGAGTATTGTCTCCCTGTGTCATCCTCCAGATATTCCAAACCATCACTGCTGGCATCGAGCACTCCAGGATATTCAATCTTTGACGAAGGTCACCCTGCTGCCTCTCCAGCTCCTCGTTCTTCATCTCTCTTTTACCAATCATGTCACGAAACTGTCTATTACACTGTCGCTGCCATTTACTGATCTTCGTCCTCTGACCTGTCTCCTTCTTCTCACTCAGACGATCCAGGGAGCTCTGCTTCCCGGACAGAGGCAATTCCTCAGTCCTCCTGATCACTTCGTGGCTCTTCGAGGTCTCCTCCACCGAGTCACGACTCTTTTTACTACCTGATCCATTCGATTTAATACTTCCGGATGTTTTGGACCCCGCCTTCGGCTCTTCAGGCCCTGCAATCTCACTGACAGATTTGTCCGCGGACCTGCCATTTTCCTTCTCTACCACCTGGACGCTCTCGGAGTTAACAGGGGAGCCTGGCGAGTCAGGATCCTCCACGTCCAAGAACTCTTCCTGGTCGTCATCGTCTGCCATGACGATCTTTTCAGGTTATCCTTCATGTGGTGTGTCCTTCGGATGGTTTTTCTTTTTCGAAGATAGTATCGGAGGCTTGCGTAAATTTTTCTCGTCCCGGAAACAGTATCAACCAGTCATTTGATTAATGCATCGGAAACGCGCTGCAATTCCCGTCTACCCCATGAATTTATGTATTCAAGTTGAAAGTGGCGGCGGAACCGTCGAGATACGAGACTCGGTGCACGGATCGATCGATCGTTTCTCGCACAATCGCGAATCGTTGAAAAATATTTGTCGGCCGCGAGCTCCGCGTGAAACATGAATTTCGAAGCCGAGTTTCCCAACGGAACATTCTTCGGGAAGTTTCCAATTACCCGGGAATTTGGAATTGATATTTCCCACAATATGCCATGATATAATCTCGGAATTCGACGTTCCGAACAACCAGTTTCTCTTCGTTCGATGGGACACTTCGGCTTAGTTAGCGCGATTAATGTCATTATGACGTGGAGAAAACCGACTTGGATCGCTCGTTAACGAAAAAATGTGCCAGCCGTTCCCACAGTTTGCGGGAACCGAGTCCCTTACATTTTTCACGGTTTTAAGCGGGAAAACGTTGCCACGAAAGTTTCTGCGGAACTGCGTTTCTTAGCTGCGGTAGATCCGCGAAACTATTCATGCGATTTCCTGAAAAGTTTGCGGGAATGTTCCGCGAGAAATGTAGTTCGGTTTGGTACAGCGGTATCTCAATACCGGAATGGTTGGATTTTTTCGAAATTTTTCAAATGCATGTACTACTCCAGTAAATTGAATCTGTTTTTCCAACTGGGTTTGCTCACCTCTGCGAGAATTAAGCAATTATAACTCTGCTAGTTTGTAACATTTTTATTTCTAAAAATAGATAAGGTACTAATGTTAACTTCATATCTTCTAAAAAATTCAAAACTCTCCATTCAGCAATTACGCACGGAAAAATTCGCAAACTGCAGCTACAAGGGGTTCAGTTAAAAAGGCATAACCCCGCCATTTCGCACAATATTTAATTTTTAAAAATTGCTCACGGAAGCTGAATGTTGGCATTGCATCTCCCAAAAACATAAAAATTCTCCGCTCACTAATTACGTGGGAAAAAATTCCCAAAGTGGAAGCATACGTGCAGTTCGGGGGAATTACGTAAATAATGCATCACTCCGCCATTTTGCAACATATTCAAGTTTAAAAAATTGCTGTGGAGAGGTAAATGTTGGCGCAACGTACCTCTAAAATTTCAAAATGTTTCGCCCGCTGCTAACGCGAGAAGAAATTCTCAAAACGGAGCTACCCTTGGTCGTGTCCCGAGGGACGCGTCTTCTGCAGGGTCTTCCTCAGCGAAGAACCCGTAGAAGCCGAAGTTATCGTCGGGCGGCGTTTAATTATCGCTTGCGTGCAATTTCCAGGAGCCTGGAAAGGAATTGCACGGCTGTTGGTCCACGGCAATTGCGGTCAAGTTCTCTAGGAGCGTTTTCATTTAGTACGCCTCGAAGACGGTCCTTCGTGGTCGCTGGAAATGGCACGTGAAGCCTCGCGGGAGTTCTCGCGTTGCTGTCGTGTATCACGCAGGTACTTATAGCTGGAAGAACTGCTCGTTTCGCTCTATTCTGGTCGGATGACTTGCGGCGGTAATGGACACCGTGCTCAATACGAAAGAATTTCAGTATCATCAAGTGAATCGTGTGTTCAATGTGATCCTCCACGGAAAATGCCTCCCTGTATCCTCGCAACGATCTTCCTGTCTCTGTAATTACGATTTCAGTGGTTAATTTAAACTAGCTAGATGAGTAGTTGGCCCCAGATGACCAGGACACACGCAATCCTGAAAATGGAGCAGACTTATCCTGGATCTCCAGACTCTGCCACCAGGATTAAGCCATAAGCTCAGTTTAGACCAGGTTTTGGCCAGTTTCGAGTTCACAACTGACTACAGGACAGTTGGGAATAAGAACACTTGCTTGCGAATATACACAAAATTTACTATTAAACTACATCGGGGAATACTAGGTGAACCTGTTTACGACTCTGTGAACTTTGGACTTTGATTTATTCGAGGCAGTATAAAATTAGGGATGGATATAGGGGACGTTTTTAGAATTTTCTATCGTTTTTTGCTCGTAGATGGGAAGGGTGCAAATAATAGTTGAACATCCAGTTTTTTCCGGAACAGACGGGGAACGTTACAGGATAAGCCGGGTATAAGCCTGTTTAATGCTAACCTGCCTGAAAAGGGGGTTGACCTCACCTATCCTCCACTTTCTCCGCCGCCCTTCTTTCTGCGGCCCTGTCGCAAAATCAATAGTATCGGTGTACCGAGTTTATCCCGCGTTTGACCCGAGCCAGGAGCCGAAAGTTCACACGCTAACGGAACGTGCAAGTTGCCGGAAGCTAGCTGTTACGCCGCTCCCATCCGGCCGATGCGATGGGCTGCGGTGAACTTACTTGCAAAATTGTTTCGACCATTCCGTCGTGAGCGCGAGCCTGAGCGGAATTAATGCGGGACGCTGTACCAAAAGCTTAGCCTCTGCTTTGGCTCCCGAGGAGAGAACTGGTCGTAAGGAATATTTCTCGAACCTTAAAAATGTGTTCACATTTCTTGAACCATAAAAATGTGTTCATATTTCATGAACCTTAAAAATGTGTTCATATTTCTTGAACCTTAAAAATGTGTTCACATTTCTTGAACCTTAAAAATGTGTTCACATTTCTTGAACCTTAAAAATGTGTTCATATTTCTTGAACCTTAAAAATGTGTTCATATTTCTTGAACCTTAAAAATGTGTTCATATTTCTTGAACCTTAAAAATGTGTTCATATTTCTTGAACCTTAAAAATGTGTTCATATTTCTTGAATCTTAAAAATGTGTTCACATTTCTTGAACCTTAAAAATGTGTTCATATTTCTTGAATCTTAAAAATGTGTTCACATTTCTTGAACCTTAAAAATGTGTTCATATTTCTTGGACGTTAACAATGTGTTCATATTTCTTGAACCTTAAAAATGTGTTCATATTTCTTGAACCTTAAAAATGTGTTCACATTTCTTGAACCATAAAAATGTGTTCATATTTCTTGGACGTTAACAATGTGTTCATATTTTTTGGACGTTAACAATGTGTTCATATTTCTTGCACCATAACAATATGTTCATATTTCTATGATGACCTGAGAGTCAATCCAAGCGAGTAGAAGTTCTCCAGCGACTCCCCCGAGACTGAAAATGGTAGATCGACGTGGAACTGATTAGCAATTTGTAAGACAACGTAGAAATCCCTTCGGCGATTGGTTTCGAAGATCCTGTAGCAAGGTTGGAGGCAGAGGCGGTACGGCTGCGATCGTGGTTAACATCATCGATCCCCGACGAGGGTGCCAGTGGGTGTTAAGTTCCGCAGGAAGACGAACGAGGTCCTCCGCATCAAGACCGGAAACAGGAATGGAGGGAAAACCGTTACCACCAGGCTGGTTCGGTGCATCGTTAAAAATTGTACGCCGAGTTCTCCAGGCTGGGAAACTCGTTAAGAAGTTTCCGAAAGTCCGACACCTTCCACGTCCCGGTGTAATACGACTCGGATGGACTCATTTGAATAATTGAATCTCATACCCTGCCTCGGCGTCCACCACTTCCGGACCAAATTCGTTTTTTTTTTTCAAACGAAGAGGCAAGTTTGAAACACTCGGGAGAATAAACACTCATTTTGTTGAAATATTTAGGTCTCTTTTAACGAACCAAGTATTCCGTTGAACATGCAAAAAATGTTTTTCACGCAACAGGTGGAAGGATGAAAAGGAAAAAATACTTTTGCACTAAAAACGTAGCGAGATAGTCAAAGAAAATAAATGGTGGACTTGACGTGATACGCGTCAGGTTGGATGAGAAATGCGATAGCGGAACGCTGACAATTCCGATCATTCTTAATTGCCAGGGAAGTTTGATATCTCGTTAATTGGCCGTATTCGGGCCCGAAAGACAAGCGAAGTTTCCGATTCGTAATGAAATAAGTTGCGCCGACCGGAGGGCGGGACCTACGCTCGCCAAGTTATGAGAATAATTTCATTTCGGTGTTCCGTGTTACGTTCTTCGGTGCGATCCTCGTATCTTCGTTAAATTCTCGTTTGCCTAACGGCCTCGAGCGTGCTGTCTGAAGTCTCAATAGGGAGGTGCGCGCGTTCAGACTGCCAAGTTAATTGACTCAGCCCCGCAGACTGTTTTTCATTTCAATTTCAGACGCGCGGGAACTATTTTCGCCTGGCCTCGCCTCGCCTCGCGCTGCAAAATATGATTTCGCGTGTACCGGCTGCCGGTGGCAGCAATTTTCAGGCATCGTTCAATGTTTCGTTAACAATTCACGGAATCGGTGATGTTCCCGCCCTTGTCGCGTTCCACTCTGTTCTCGGTTTCCTACAATTTCGAATGCGTCGTACTGTGTGCATCGTTAAAAATTTCAGAAACGTTCGAGGTTCCTCGGCTCCGAGACTGGGAGACTCGGTCCAATTTATTCATATACTTCCAGCTCGAGGTTTTTCTTGAGCCTACAGACCAGGAAAGCAGGTTGTTATTGCATGGTAATTGGAGTGGAACGACGACTATTTGGCCTAGAATAATTGCTGTTGAAAATTGCTTGCGTTCAGGAAGACGGGGACGCACGGAACCCCGGGATTATTAGCAAAACGTCGGGGAAAGGTCGCGGCTAATAGTCCCAGGAGAATCGAATTTCGGTTGCAACTGGAACGAAATTAATTGATTCTTACTGTGGACCCAGCCCTGCAAAGGGCACTCTTAATAATCCTCCAATTTCCAATACAAACGTAGTGTTACTTGACATTCGATTGGTGCACGCCGGAAAATAAATTATACAGATGCTGCAAACTTCATTGGTCAAGGTCGTCGCGGGATCCACAGCGGTCAATAATCTTTCTTGAGATTGTTCATTTATTTTTCCAACAAGCAAATGATGAATATCAGACACCTAATTCTGGAATAAAATTATTTGACTCCTCAAGGTCATCCCCACCGCGAAGACGAATTCTCAAAAAATTCAACCGTTCATTTAATTCTCCAACGAGCAATACGAATTTCGTGGAACTTGATCTGAAATAAAATTATTTGTGTCCTCTCTCAAGGTCATCCCCACCATGAAAACAAATTCTCAAAAAATTCAACCGTTCGTTTAATTCTCCAACGAGCAATACGAGTTTCGGGAAACTGGGTCCGGAATAAAATTATTTGACTCCTCAAGGTCATCCCCACCGTGAAGACGAATTCTCAAAAAATTCAACCGTTCATTTAATTCTCCAACGGGCAATACGAATTTCGTGGAACTTGATCTGAAATAAAATTATTTGTGTCCTCTCTCAAGGTCATCCCACCATGAAAACAAATTCTCAAAAAATTCAACCGTTCATTTAATTCTCCAACGAGCAATACGAGTTTCGGGGAACTTGGTCCGGAATAAAATTATTTGACTGCTCAAGATTATCCATGAATATCACCACGAAGACTGAATTCTGGAAAAATTCAGAAACTAGCAATTCCGATTGCAGAGGCTCGATTCGGCTACAGTAACCGATGTCACGCTCCATACGCGGAAGCGTGAAAACGGAGGCGCTCGTCCGGGAAATGTTATTCCGATTGTCGAACGGCAGGGTGTAGTGCATTTCGGTGGATGGTTGTTGTAAACGGGCTGGAACGCCGCTGAATAAAACATAACGGAAAGCTCGGGCAGAAAAGAAAATTTCACGCCCGATTCTCGAACTCGACTTTCGATCTCGTCGAAATTGATTTGGCGGCGCGGTGGCGTGTGCTGCGCGGCAGCGCGCGTGGTGCATCGACGTCAATGAACCGCTCGGCGCTCGAGACCTCCGCTGCACCATTGCATATTTCACTCGGGCACGCGTCACGAGCCGGCCGGTGACGTCACCGGTAACCTACATACTTTAACAGAAGGAATGATTCCGATGCGGCCGCGGCCTGCATAATGGCCGTCGAGGCTTCTTTCAACGTGGATACACGCGGCGTTACCGTAACTGCCGATGCATTTTACGTCCCAGGGTACACAACCCATCACCGTATTCGTTCCCCGGTCACGGAAAGTGCACGCGGAACCCAATGCCTTTCAAGCTTTAAAACCCTCCAGCGTGCCCTCCCTTTGAGTCGCATGAACGAGGACGTTATGCCAGCTCGCAAAAAGGGAACCTTCGCCATTGGTAACCCAGACCTAACCCAGACCGACATTCCAAATCTTATTTCCCAGCCTGTGAATGGAAACGGATGAATAAAACCACTGGCGTGACGTTATTGGATGAAAGGACCCAGGCTTTGCTGGACACGTGTTAGGCCATTTTACGTAGAAATTTCGAGTTCGTGGATCGGTGATTAGACCCAGGTTCGGCCCTTGGACCACATTAGCTTCTGTTGGACTCATATCAGATTCCTTCGATCCATGCTGGCGACCCTAACTGCATTTTGACTCCCATTTGACCCAACTGGACCAGACGACGCCAACAACCACGTAACCCACTCCAGATCAAGCGACATATCCCTCTTATCTCAGGTTAATCCAAGTTAGGCTAATGTCAGACCAAAAGGGCGAAGCCTCGTGGCTGTATTCTAAATTGGTTCGTAGCTGAATCTACATGAGGATTAGCATACAGAAGCTGTAACCTAATATACCAGGGCTTCGGAGTCGGTAGACAAAATTCTTAACTCCAACTCCGACTCCAACTCCTCTTTTTTTTTACCTCCGACTCCGAATCCGACTCCAACTCCGACGCCGATTTCGACTCCGACTCCGACTCTCCAAATTGAAATAAATATGTACCTACTCAAAATAATTAAGAGTTGTAATAAAACTGAATAAATAGTTGAAATATTGTATTAAAATCTGAGAATATGGAATAGATAACTCTGATACAACACAACACTTGTTTGTTACTTTCTCACTTTCAGGAAATAGTTAGAAAATACTACTACCATAACTTTAACTGTTTCTCCTCTACATAGTGCCGAGGTATATACATATACAATACGTCTACACTGTAGATCGAATATTAGCAATTTATTTATGTATACTTAAATCTATTAATGATTTATAAACAAAAGAGCCACAGTTGACGGAGTCAATATATTTTTTTTCGACTCTGACTCCGACTCCGGGAGTCGATACATAGCTTTTTCTAACTCCGGCTCCGACTCCAGTGATTAGCAATTACAGTAATCGCTCCTTCGTTGTCCTGAATCATGGGCACGATCGTTGTCCAGTGCCTACCCATTCCACTGCCTGTCAACGCCGAGTCGCTCCGCAGGGCGGCGACGATTGATGTCGGCTCGGGTATATCGGTGTGAACACCACACATTGACTCGAGGAAACCGAATTTTCAAACTTCTTAATTTTCATTATTTCTTTATGGGACTTCACTAACTTATTTCTGGCATTTCTCTGATTAAAATGACACCAAACACGATATAGTTTCAACTGTATTTAGTGGTTTAATCGACGGTCAAAGTTTCGAAGGCAACGAACAACAGCAACAATGTGGGCCTTTAAACTGTGCCGGCGACGGCGACACGCTTCGGTCACCCGATCCGTATCTCATTCTGTCCTTCTCTATGTTCGGCTTTCTATTGAAGTCTCGCTCGGCGGTCGGCGCGATATCTAGACGCAGTCATAAATCAAGAATAGTGTCCGGGCACGCTCGTTGTCCACTCAACCCCCCGGCCTTTGGACAACGAAGGAGCTTTTACTGTACTCCCAAACTCCGACTCCGACTCCACGACTCCGAAGCCCTGTAATATACTCAACGCTACATGCGAGCTACACGTTAGCTCCGCATTAGTCTCGATTCAGGGAGACGCGTGCATCTGAGGTTTAATCGAACATTTAAAGCATGATTGGAGAACTCGATCATACCTTGGACAGCGGTATGCTAGTCTATGGAACGTTTCGAATGGAACAGCGCCATGCGGCGAGCAAGACCGGCGATTGGTCATATATTACTTTGCCCCGGTCACTGATGCGTGCACCTGTTTCGCGGATTGCGACGCGCGCGCGGGAATTGCGGCGAATTACCCACGGCCCGTACCGTTGTCGTGCCACTACGCTCTCCGAGCTCGAGCATTGAATATTTCATGACCGTAATGGAGCCGGGTTTGTTCGTCCCCGGACATCCCTGTAAACCATCGAGTCAGGCCCGGCTTCCTTCGCGCTTTACATCTCCCGCGGAACCTCGCAACACTTCCGCGACGATAACCGTATCAGCATGTTGATTAAAGATTCATTAGTACTTGTTGAACTCCGAATCGCAGAGCGGAACTTCGTCTCCCCTCCCGCCGGACGGAAACTTCGAAACAGGTATTCAAGCGACCAATCACGCGGACGAACTCACCCTCCGCCTCGAATTACACAACTTCTTACCTGGCTGGAACGGCGCGGCGCCTTGGCGACCCGAACTTTTCGTCGTGTAAACCGACCAACTCGATGCCCCGAGAAATAAAATTTATAACACTCTGCCGGGATCCGCGGGGGAAGTTTAATCGAGCAGTCGCATAATCTCGCGAGTCGTTAGCTAACTGACTTCGTGAAGCTGAAGTCGGTGAAACGTGGAACGCATCCGACGACTGATGCGGAGGAGATACGAGCTCCTCTCGGAAACAACGAAGAGAGAGAGAGAGGTCTCGGAATCAATGGGTGATAAATAATCCGGGCACGTCTCGGGCTCGCGACGCAGCAACACTTGCAATTCACCCAAGTACTATTAGTTTGACTGGTGGTATCAAATATTACTAGCCCTCTCGCGATACCTTATTCGATCTCTCTCTCGCTCTCGTGGTGCAGTGTAGCGCTCGGAAAAGTTATGGGTATTAAGCCCGACGGAACGTGAATTCTACCGGCGTGCTGGGATTCGATCCCATTTCGAATGCAAGCCCGAGCGCGAACACGTCGTCGTGTCTCGGTGCATTCATGTGCATTCATACAAGCGTTTATGCTAATAGACCGGTGAAAGCAAGAAACGGCGCATGTCCGATTGTGATATCGATAGCCCGCCGAGCGTGAACTATAGCGGCTAGGAATGCTCGTTTACCTGCCACGGCGTTCCCAGGTTGTAGCATTTCCGGATAAGATTAGTTAGAGTTCTGATTTGCTTTGCGCCAGGTTCCTAAGGACCTGACACGAGTCCAAGAAGACTTAACACGGTCCCAGGGAGCCGAACGAAGTCCAAAGTGCCTAGCAGAGTTCTCAACAGAATTTCAGAACTAGTTTGTGGCTGCTGCCTCGTTCATGTGCAGACTGTCGTGGACATAATTTCAATATGACCTAGAGGTGGACCATATTTAGACCAGACTCCATTAGATCAAATGGCCTCTTCTAGACGCATTCATCTTCATATAAATTTAAGCCAGACATAAAGCACCTTTACGATAGACCAAAACGTGACCATTCTCTAAATCAAAGACGGATATAACTCAGCCTCATTCATACCTGGCCCACATTTACGTGGTATCTATCTTGGGCTAAGTATTTCTGATTCAAGACTGTTTGTCTGCCGAAAGAACCGCCGCGCGGTATCTCCGATAAATGGAGTCGCATGGACGCTACAGATAACGGCTGAAACTGTTTGATTCGTGTTTTCAATTAACCGGGCGAGGCTTTTATTAGCTGATCGAATCGATATGCCCGCCTGCGAATTCAAGGGTGGATTCGCCGTTGTTTTCCTTTCATTCTGCCGGCGAATCAAAGAGGGAATACTGGGAATCAGGTATCGCCGGATCATTGGTTGGCTCATTCTACTTGGAATTTCTTTCGGTAATTGGATCGTTGGGGCGAGCGCGAGAGGCTGCTCTCTGTTTCTGCTTTATTCCGTGGCGGATTAAAGAGGAGAATTCGATTCGGCCTCTGACTACCCGGCTGTGCGCAGCTGTACCAGTTCCGTGCGAGCCATTTAGTCGGGACAGAAACATCCTGACGTGTACAAACTCTCCTCCGCGGCGCACAAAAATACGCGCAACGTCCGAATGAAGTTCTACAAATTTCGGAGCACAAAGGAATCACTGCTGTCCATTTGTCTAGTTCAACGATTCTGCCGGCTAGGAATTTTTCTAAACGAGACGAGTGAAAGGATTGTTGGAAAATAAAAATACGGGCGTGTTCCTTCAGCTTCGTGTAATCAGGAAAAAACGTTCTGTTAATAGTCCAAACAGTTTGTATGTTCTCCAAGTGGAACGACATCGATTAGGGGGTAGATAAAATTTCGTCTTCGAACAGGAATTGCCCCGGGCGTGCGAGCAACGTTTCAGCGATGTCGGTTATTCGATTACGTTCGCCAAACAAAACCGTGGCGAATGATTCAGTTAGCGGGGTGAATGAATGCGAAATAATCGAGGTACGCAAGAAACGATTCTTAATCTTTTTAATGGAAAAGAAGACGGGCTTTGAGGTAGTTCGTTTCTCGTTAAGGTAGCCCCGCCCCCCTTAGTCCCCTACCCCACCACCGATTCCCTCCGATCCTCTTCGACGAGATGAATTTTTTATTGTTTCAAGGAGGCCGGGGGAAAGAACATGACGGCGTTTTATTACAGCGAGTGTCCAATTACATTTAGGATTACAGAGTCCTTAAGGACACCGAGCGGGGCTCTCTCGGGCTGGGAAGGAAGTATTAAACGAGATAGATATTTTATGCAATGAAACGCGAGGCGGCGTGATAAGCGGGAACGTAAACATCATCCGAAGCGACTTTATTCCGCGCCCCGTAAACGAGGGATCGTGATTTACTCCCCGTCTCGTCTCCCCGGCTAAATGGAAACGTGTCCGTGGCGTTAAAAATTTATCGACCCCGCAGGCAGCAATTAAATCGACGGATTCGATCATCTTCGAATGCAAATTATTCCGCGAGAAATCCCCCGAAAGCATATTCCTACATTTACTATCCGTGAAGAACTGCTACCTCGTCTGTACCTCGCTATAGCGCACCGCTCGGGGGCGCCCGC
This sequence comes from Lasioglossum calceatum, assembly GCA_963966675.1. NCBI lineage: Eukaryota > Metazoa > Arthropoda > Insecta > Hymenoptera > Halictidae > Lasioglossum > Lasioglossum calceatum. The sequence goes on from OZ016548.1 coordinate 3,667,835, forward strand.
GAGCTTATAGCGAAGCACGGTCACGATTCCGCGATTTACTCTCGACTCATGCCTTCGTTTTACCTTCTCTCCCTCCACTCGCGCGATTTTTTGATTGAAAATGTAACTTATGGGACACCTGTGTGCTCGCAGAGAGGTCGAACTTATCGAAAGGGAATATAATTATAAGCGCACAATTTATAATTTTTAAAAAATTTTTCCATCCATTCAATCAGCGCTGATCTTTAATAAAGCCTCGATTCGATTAGGATGAGGTATTTTTGTTCTATATTGTGGGCGGGGCGAAGAAGTGGTGGGGGGATCGGAATGCAATTTTTCGAAAGGTTAGTTGTGGAATTCCGGGGCGACCGCGAGAGTAAAACCGATGATCGATCGTGTGAAGATAGCGGACACCGCGGTGTGCGCACATTATTAGTTTTATCCGCGCGCCTGCAACTGCCTAGGAAATTGCGAATTCTAAGCGGGATCCCGCAGAACACGCCGGATCCGTGCAGCCGCTATTAATAATGGGATGGTGTTTCGTGCATGTGTAATTTCATTTTAGCCCCGCGTCTCGTGATTTCGCGCCATTATGTCCGCGCCCCACCTTCGAGTGTTTTTCTCTTGCTGCGCGGAGAGATTTCGTATAGTGGAACACACCGTCCGCGGCTGGCCACATTCATAATTTTCAATTACCGCCCATTCAGGAACCTCTGTGCTTTCGAAAACTGTTGTCGACGCTGCTATAGAAATGTTTAATAACGTGGGCCCGGCATCATTTATTAGTTCTTTAATTTATTCAAGTATTTTTTGTTCATCCCCACTGCTTTGCAGCTAGCTCCGCCCATTTGCTGCTAGTCCCGCCCACTTTCAGACTTTCTCCCTTTACGTAAAAATCGAATAATTGTTTATTGAATATTTCGTTGCCCGTGAACACTAGAGTTTGAGCTTGTTGACTGGAAAAATAGCGAACGGCTCCAGTAGGATAGTAAACGTCGAGGTTACAAATGTAAAACACTCGTCGTATATCTCGAGGCTTTACAATGTCTGCGACAATAAAAATAGATGGTCTCCTTTTATGGGGCTATCCTACGTAATCACGGGCTGATGCAAAGGTATCGGTCCAGAATGCAACGGGTCTTCGCAGAGCTGAAGACAAATGCATTGGTTAGCGTGTCTAACACCGGGAAATATGATCTCGCATTTATTCCGAGTATATGGGACGGAGCAATAAAATTTCGGACATATTTATAAGCCATAAACTATGATGGCTGACGGTAACCTAGTTCACGAGACCAAGGAATATTCCTAAGAGGATGATTTGTAGACAATGCTGAGGAGATGCTCTTATCAGTACGTTGGAAAGATTTTATAATAAATTTCACTTCCAACCGCGATTTTATTAAACCGCCGTGCTTAAGATTTTAACGAGCGCTTTAATCATATAAGATTTATTCGTTAAACAAATTGAGTTGGTAAATTTTCGGACGTGCTATAAATTTCGTGTAACGGTACGCTGTCGAGCTTTATGAAATTTTTTGCTTGTTCTGCAACACCCTCTCCGCGACGCAACGTAAATTATACTTTTAAATACGGGCCGAAGTAAATTCCGGGCTACCCAGCAGAACACTTCCCTCATCAGGAGGGCCTGTCATGTAAATATCCCCGTTTAATGCGTCCAGAAAATCTTTTCAAGTGTATTTCATCCGTTTAAACAATTCCATTCGATATTCTCAAACATTGCTAAAGAACTGGGCGTTCTGTAAACGCTTAACTTTCTCTCAACGCGATTAAAAAAATTACTACACCGTGGGGAAAGTTGATATTTTATTAATGGATCGCTAATCTCTTAAACATAGTGCAAAGAGGGACGTGGAAAAACTTCCAATTCTCTTAATGAAAATAAATCTTTCGTGAAAGGAATATAAGCCATTCGAAGTACATTTTTTAACATTTCTAAATTCTCCAGCATTTGCAATAAAAATTTATACGATGTTTTTACGTCGCTTCGTTTGTCGAGCAAATCATCTTCAAAGTAAAGTGCGCGCGCGAAAATGTCTGGTCAGCGGTTCTCAACTCGTCGCACTTCTCTTTTAATCAAATTTACTCGGAAACGATGTGTCGTGCAAGAAAACTCGATACCGCAATTCGAACTCGATTGTAACCAAGGAATCCACCGACACGTCAGAATTATCCTACAACCCCTAGGTGCCGCAGAAATCACCCTTGGAGCGTTACGTGCTTACCAAACACGTCCGGGAAGAGAGAGAGATCAACACCCAATCGAGTAGGAATCGAGTCGGCAATAAAACTCGACCCAGTGGTCGTTCCTGCCACCCCATCGTTTTCGTAACGAAACATCGGAAGCCACCCCTAAATTATAGGGGGTGGTTGTCGATTGAGTTCGCGATCTGGAACAGGGGAAATTCGGTGGTGGGTCTTTCGGAAAATGAGAGGCAGGTTTCGGCGATTGGTCAAAAATTCCAGTGGCGTAGGGGTTGCACAGGGGTTGCAGGGTGCACGTACGAGCGGCGTTCACGCCGCGGTTAATGTTTATCACCTGACGTCACTCACCTCCGCCGGTTCAAGAGATGAAGAGGGTGGAAACGAGGGTCGTGGTTCCTTGGACGTGTCGGGTGAGGGTTGCTGGTAGCCATGGCGACGGGTGGTGGGGTAGTTTGGGGATCGATGCCGCAGTGGCGTAGCATCAGGTGGCCGGTGCCCCTTCTCTCTCTATGTCGCCCCCACCGCAGTGTCCAACAAGTGGGGCGCTGAGAGCGAGCCCTTCGCACGACCCTCGATACATCGAGACCTTCGGAGGGAAATGTTCTTCCTGTTTCGCGCACCGGTCCCCGGATAACCGGCTGCCAGGGGCGAGAGCCAGAGGCCAGCGGTTTCGAGACTGCGGTGATCGGAGCCAAGCCGACGCGACGATCTGATTCGACGATTTATAACTCGCTTTCATGATGCGCGGCTCGCCCGATTTCAAATTGCTTTTCGCGAATACCGGTTCACGCTGATTGGCTTTCCGTCGGATCCGACGCTCTTCGGTTCATTAGCCGAGTTTCGACTGCGCCCCGATCTGCTATTCGCATTTTCGTTCGCTTCCATTTCTGTTACCAGAAATTGACCATCTTCAAATTGTTGTCACTTTCTGAACGACAATCGTACGATTGTCTACCCTGGCTCATTTTCAAGCGCAGAGTCTACGCTTTAAAATGCCTCTAGACATTTTTCATACAGAATACCTTTTCATGTAAAAATCGACTGATATATAAAAATGTTAAGTTTTCAAAATGTTGAAACTTTGATAGCCTGTAGAGAATTTAAAAAATTCTTTTCGAGGATGAAATTACCAGGGAGATGTAGATTGAAGTAGTCGCTTTACAACGAGACCAGAAAAGTTGATCTACGATTTTTCGTTACCGAGTTATCCCGGTTCGAATAAAAAGTGTGCAATTTTCCAGGCAATAGTTGGGTATGAATATTTTCATTGAAAATTTGACAACTCATCAACAAAAAATCGTAGATCAATTTTGTTGGGCTCACTGTAACGCTGAAAGTTCGGGCTTCGAATGCATATTACATTATCCGCTAGAAAAAATGTTTAGACTAAAACGGATAACGTTGTGTGCTGGTTCCAGTGTTAATTGGAAAGTCTGTAATCGAGTTGACCTAGCCGATGCGCGTGCGATTTTGAATTTTTATGATGTCGGGGTAAAGTGAATTACATCGGCTGCAAGTGCTTTTCTAGCTGAATTAAAACCATTTCTTCTCTCTCCAGCCAGTGTTCGTCCGGTCGGTAGGTTTTTCAGGTACGTTGGAAACAAAGTGAGTGGAGGGATCATCGGCGTATCAGGGAATTGACTTTTCTGCTTGCGTCACGAGTTCCTTATCAGTCTCGTTACCGTGAACCCCGCACCCTCTGGAAAGTGTTACAATCTGATCGATTATCTCCTCGAACGTGTAAGTTCTCACGTACCGAGTGCAGTCTCCGTGTCTTCGGTCCGACAGACTTCGAGATATATTTAGACTCAACTATATCCTCGAACATGTCGATAGAACTGCCAGCCGGCTACTATCTAGTTTCGCAGACGAGTCGATCCCAAGCTGGATCCCTTCGAAATACAAAATAAATCTTTCACAGCAACGGGAACGCTACGGTAATACGAAAATTCTACAGCGACGTTCCCTCCTCTCTTGATAAATTACAAACAACTCTGCACACGGCATTTCACTTAGAAAAATGACAACAGAGTTATTATCACGGTCGTGCATTTGTCTTCCCGCGGTTGGAATCTTGACTAATCCCGGCACCGCGGGAACCTCGAGGTTTCGGATTTCCCGAAAGACCGTGCCACCGCGAAGTTTACGACTAGATCATAGTTATGCGAGACACGGGACCCGGCGAAAAATTTGATAAAACACGGGACCACGGTGCTCATATTGATGCGGGCTTCTCAGACGAACACAGCCAAGGCGAAAGCCGAGATTTCCTGCGGGATTCGATACCTCGAACTTCGATATTACAAGCGAGACGGAGTGAATCCGCCCAGATCAGTTCCCTTCCGAATAAATTTCGGCATTCGAACGCAATCCCGCAATGCTTTTACAATGTAGTTAGACATTTTTCCAGCATAAAAGATATTTTTATTTTCCCAACAGCATCGTTGTAAAAATATAAATAAATAAAATTTGTAGATCTTCTGACGGAACGTGTTTCGGAGAATTTTTACTATTTCTCTATTTATTTGTGTTTCCACCCTGAATCGTGCAACGTTCGACGAAAATTTCTAACGGTTCTCGATCCAATAAAAAAGGGCTCACCTCCCCTTCCGTTTGGTACAATTTCGATTTCCATTTCGCCCGTGAATTTCGCAGGCGCCGTGTAATTCGCAATTTCCCGCAGAGTTTCCTGGAATTTAATAAAGCTTAGCCCAGAATTTTTCCGGCCTGCTTCCCGCCGCTGCGGAGGGCCTTTAATCTCGCGAAAGAAAATGCGATAGAAAGCCACGCTCGCATAATTACTTAATGGTGTGGGATTTTCCAGTTAATGGAGATCATGATACCCGATCGGCACGTTCAGCTTTGACACCGAAGAGACGCCTGAGACGTGCACTGCTCCTTATCTGGCGGACTAGTCTCGAGGCAGCACCCTATTCCGAAAAAAGCCGGCTATATATTTTTTAATGCAAAATACATTTTCACTTAAAAATTACCGAGAAGGTAAGAATGGTCATTTTTCAACATTTCGAAAATTTCAACGTCTCTGCGAAGTTCGAAAAATTCGTTTCGCGAATAAAATCACTGTAGATTCGTAGATCCAAGCCTCCGCTTTGCAACGAACCTAGAAAAAGTGATCTACTATTTTTTCTCGCCGAGTTATCTCATTTTGACCGAAGAGCGTGCAATTTTTCACCGAACGCTCGAGTGATTCTAATCCCGGCGGCACACTTTTCATTCAAATTGATGTGAAATGGCAGTAAAAAATCGTAGATCAGTTTTTTTAGTCTCGCTGCAAAGCGGAGACTTCAACCTTCAGTCATCTGTGAATTTCAGTTCATAAAAAAAATTTTTTAAACTTCACAGAGGCCGTTGAATTCGCAAATTGTCGCGAAATAACCATTTTCGCGAAGAAGAACCTAGCATAAGAATGGAATTCTCGAAAGAGCCCAATAGGTGCGCGGATAAAAAAATCGAAGCGGCTTTAATGAAACGTGACATCAATGCATGCTACGAAGTTTGTTATCGCGGAACGCTGAACAAAGGAACTCGCGACCACGGGCACACGATCGTTGATGGAAAACTATCGGGTTCCAGCCTGCGGTAATGTATTATGTACATACATAGTTGAAGTTCCCCGGGAGAGTTCGTTTCCGAACAGTGTTGTCACCCGTGATACGAGGGGGCAATTTAAAGCGTTGTTTTGTTTAGACGGTGGCCTGCAACGGTGGCATCTTCGCGAAACTGCACTTCGCTGCAACTTCTTTCATTGCCAAACCAAATTACCCTGCTCCAATTTCATAAGAAAAAGTACTTGGAATTGTCTGTACTTATTCCTTTAACACTAAACCGACCGAGCATTAAAAGTAACTGGGGCATGTTCCCTTATAATACTAAAAATATCTAGACAGACATTTCTATATTATTTCAATTATTATAAAATAGAATATTTGGAACCAGTCATTTTGACCGGCGGTGGTAGGTTTAGTGTTAAATAGGGCCTAAACCTATTTAATAACCATCGCCTAATAACCACAGCAGTTGAAGAAGCGACGTAAAACAATGAAACAAATAAAAAGGGCCTCCAAGTACCCGGAACCAAAATTTTGGTTTGACTAAAACTTGCAAGGGGTTAGGTCCCGTTTACAGTAAAAGCTCCTTCGTTGTCCAAAGGCCGGGGGTTTGAGCGGACAACGACCGTGCCCGGACACTATTTTTGATTTATGACTGCGTCTTTAGTGAAACGGCTAGTTAAATGACAAAAAAAGCATTCGCAGTCAAAAGCAGTCAACTGTCTGGCTTTAAAAAACTCCTTATTTCCTTGCCATATTCCTTTCCTATTGTTCTCCGTTCTGCGCGGGTCTAGACAGTCCTGGACACATCTGGCGACCAGATCCACGCAGGTCTAATCCTCTCGTTGACAGGCAGTGGAGTGGGTAGGCACTGGACAACGATCGTGCCCACGATTCAGGACAACGAAGGAGCGATTACTGTACTGTGAAACAAATTCCCGTATGAAGTCTCTAATTAACAGGAGGCAATATTCTAATTTAAAATTGAACGAGGGGTACGGAACCGGATACGCGAAGACGAAGAACGCCGAGCATAGAGTTCGTCGAAGCCTCCAGACTAATTTCCGCGATATCGCGTATCGCCTTAATTAGTTTCCAGAGCGAAACGGATCCGAAGTTTTTAATAACTCACAGCTCCGAACGCGGGACTGCGGAAAGGCGAGGGGCAACGTTGCGCCAGGATTTTTCGCGTTTCCATAGCGTTCGGAGGCAGTAAACGAAACAAGAACCGAACAATGGGAGAACTGCAGTTTTCCGTCACACATTTCTTCATCGTTTGCTCTGTGTATTGCTACCAGTTGTTAACCTGTCCCGTACCAATTGCGCCCTTTGTTTAACTCCGCGTGCCACGACTCCAATATTCATTTAAGGGGCAAATGTTCTTTGGAAGCAAATTTTCTTCGGGCAAACTGTTTACCGTTCTGAATTAAAATTTTGCACACATGTTTACGGGTATTTGAAGCACGCGTGCCATTTTTTCTAAGCAAAAGGAATAAAAATTCCACGAGTTACATAGTTTTTACTTAACTCTGGGTTTTCCAAAAGGCTGGCCCATTGTTCCTGCATTTACGTTAACAATGCTCCTCCCTCTGTCGCTAATCCATGGTCACTTAATCCTGTCGCTTTGATCCTCGCCGGCGGAGGCCTGCAGGAGGAGCAGGATGGAGATCTTCCTGCTTCCACGTACTGCTCCTAGTTTCCTTGTTCATTTTTTGTTGACCATCGACGTCCATCTCGCTCCAGTTTACATCCTTCTTCTCCTTCTCTCTCTCTCTTGGCTCTCTTTGATCGCCTCTGTGCAGTCACACACACATACTCGCGCGTTCCTAGACACGTATATACAGAGCACACCCTTCGACGATGCAACGCGACGATGAAATGGTCGGCTGTACACGGAGAAAATAGTGTTCCAGGGTTCATCAGCCGTGGCTGATTGAGCTTGCTTGTTGGACACTCTTTTAAATCTCACACGAACGCGACCCGGTGTCCTGTGTGAGCGGCGCTCGACGAACTGCTCGTTCCCGGTAATTAAGCTGTCTCAAACGCTAATATAATACTTCCCAGTGACGACTCCTGGAAAACATGCGCTTCCAAGGATATCCAGCCGTTTCGCTGAGCCCCTTCCGGCTTACTTTGATGTTCCCAGCCCTTGATAATTACACTTCCCTTTCTTACAACGTGGCGCCGACTGTTATAGTGTCTTAATACTGAGAAAAATATGATTCTTCAACGGAGCGAATTGTTCAACCCCCCAAGTTAGATTTTCTTATAGATCTCTTAAGGGTTGTTGTGAATTTCTAGGGTTAGAATGTTGTAGAATAGGCGACGTTAGGTTGGGGGTAGATGTTTGCTAAACCCGCTTGGAGTTAGGGGTATGTCCGGGTTACGTTCATTAGGAGGATCTGTTGCTAGCCTTGTATGTTTGCTAGCGTATTCGACACTGCATCCAATTTGTTCGCCAGGTTTAAACTGCCTTAGGTTAGGAGTGCACAGGTTGAGTATCGTTGGGCCAAGTTTGTTGAGATGTTTGCGCACACGTGAAATGACGGAAACACGTTTGAGACAGTTTGCGGAATCCTAGAGCACAGAGAAAGGAGACCGTGTCGCGTCGATCAATTTCACGTGAATTGTATTCAGCCTGTCAATAAGAATGGAGTCGTAAGAAGAGCCTTTGTGAAGTTTCCCGATTATTTCGCAGCTGTTTGCCTGAATCGTCCCGTCGGTCGAACGAGAAAGAACGACACCGGTATCTTCGCGGCTTCTACATAAATAGCGTCGGACAGAGAGACGTCCCGAAACAAAAGGGACGAAGGCGCGCGCGAGACACGCCGAAGGAAGTGGAAATCGCGCGTGTGCGTCGTGCGTGCGTGTTTCAGACCGTGTTTGAACTAGTTTGACGACATTGTTCTGGACACACCGGGTATACAGAATGCGGCGATGCCAGGCGAGCTCTATATACTCGGCGCAGTCACGTTGACAACGTAAAAGACGAGGGACGGGGGCGGAAAGTACTCCAAGTAAACCGTTTCCCCCCCCCCCCTTGTCTTGCTTAACACGTGCACACAGTATGATGTCGGTGCTGTGATACTTCATGCGATAAATTGATACCGGCTGCAGGCGTTACGTTAACGCTCCCGTGGACACCGCTTGGTCCTCGGTGTGTCCACGGTGTCATTTGATTCCTTTCGAAATTTTTTCGCTTTGACCTGATCGATTCCCTATCCTTCCTTCTACTCTCTGTATTGGCCCATCGAGTTTCCTTCGGACACACAGCCCCCGCTTTCAAACACTTTTGACACCGTTCTTTCCAGCCCATGGGAATTTTTATGGCCTGATGGGCAGCCGATGGACTGACACGCTCTCACCGTGCTCGACAGCTCGCTCGTCTTTTTATTAATATTCCTGTGCAGTCACACAATTAGTTAAGTTGAACTTTCACTCAGAGGACCAAACATTTTCGACTTCTTTGAATGTCATATTTTGACTGCGGATCTGTATGCATTTATGGGTTAATAAATGATGGAGCATTAAATTCAACAGAATTTAGAACGATTTTTATTTATTGTGAGTTTACAACTGCTATTACCAATGAAAATAGAATTCTATTTGGCACCAGTTTCTTAAAATTTGTCGACGAAAATTGAAAATTGCATAAACATCCGCTGTATAGACATATTATACGATTCGACGAAGAAGTGATACTTTCAATCCTAGTGCGAGAAATCCAAGACCTCACTAATTTGGCAGCGTTAGAACCTGTCAAATGCGGATTCCTCGCACGAGAATTCATAGTTTTATCATTTTTTCGTCGAATTGTGTAGGGTAAAGTGCCCAAATATGGTATAGTCGCCTATTATGGCACTACGTTATATCTTGTAAAGGAGAAGTCGCACTCTAGTGAGAAAATCCTCAAACAATCGTTTACCATGTTTACTCAACAGTGTGAAATTCATTTTCTCTTTGTCAGTAGCTGGTATTATCAGTCCACGTGGAGTTCCCAATATGGCACTACCAAGGGTTCCCTAATATGGATATAGCCATTGACATTCTTGGTGTGGGTGCCGAATATGGCACTAGGTGTCATATTAGGGACTCAAGGTGTACCATATTAAGAACCCCTTTCGCTGGAACCTGCAAATGACACAGCACAAAAAAAAATACTTTTCCCAAGGTGTATTCATTTTTGAACAAACGTGACCCCAGAATTTTATAGGGAGGAAATGCATCTACAACCGGTAATTTCTTGGACGAAAAAGAGCATTGTAAAATAATTTAAAAAATGACATCAACAAAAAGTGATTCATATTTGGCCACTTTACCCTAATATTGCATTCAGAAAAATCGAAAATTTTGGATTCCCCGAGCGAAGGTTCCGCCGGTATTTATACAATCTTATCAAACGCGAATTTTTCGATTTCCTATATTAAATAGCTTTAAGATCCATTTCAATCTGCCCTGCAGAATGCAGCGAATTTAAAAAAAGGGAATGGGGGAACGTTGATTAATTAGAACATTGATTCCGTGGCTGAATCGACGACCCAGTTTCCACGGGATTCTTCGATCCCTCTCCGTTACTTTGACTGTTTGTCGTTCGAGTCGTGAGAGACCGCAGAATTGATTGAGCAGCGAGGAGAGCGCGAAGTTAGAGACGATGCACAACCGGCGACAATAAATTCCGCGAGGATAGCGCTTGTGCGCCGATGAAATAATCGCGAGGCAGAGAACCGTCTCACAGTGAACGCACCGTTGACGGGACGTTATTGCAAAACTGTACCGGTGCAGAACGGGATGGACGTCGACGGTGCACGCGGTCCCCCTCCCAGCCCCCCCCCACTCCGCTGATATTAATTTCCACTTTGATACTGATAGCTCGGAACGGCTGCTCCGCCGTTTGCATTGTCTCGCTTCTTCGACGAGACGGTTCTGCAGGCGATTGTTGGCTCTATAAGCTGATCTTGCGCTATTGATTTGCGCTCCCCGGTCGCTGGGTCCCTCCAGACCCATCTGTATTTGATAGCATGTTCATCCTAGGATTGAGAAATTATTGATAACTGACGAAAGAATAAATAAATTGCACTTGGAATGGCAATAACAAGAGTTTCGCAACACTTTTTCCTGGAATTTGTCAGCAGGTAATTAGACTGCGGATCTTTATGCAAAATAAAAATTGTCTGTATCGATTTCAAGAAATAGAAACCAAACTGAAAGTTATTTCTTCCTTTAATGATTTTAATAGAGGAGAAATTATATATTGGCATTTTCAATTTTAAAAATTTTCGAACAATTTTGAATTTCATCTGCTCTATTTTTCTATAAATGCATAAAGATCCGCAGTTTAGTAATTATATGTAAGTTTGTCGCGATTAATGGCGACGTTACAGTGTAATCAGAAGCTTACAGGTATCTCTCATTGAGCACACAAGTTTTCCAGTTGCCACAGGTAGCAATCGAATGAAACTATTTAGCCGAAGTTCCTCGAGGCGACGCGACATTTAGAAAACCAGCCTTCACGCTCGCTACGGCCGATCCGTTCATTTACTCGTCGTTGCTGCAGGCTAGAACGAAGTTGTTCCTAATGCGTAACGTGCAAATTACTGCATAGATACGGGTAATAATAGATAGAATTTCTGCGATTAAACTACTCACTGAGATTCGACGGGAACCGGGTCGATTGTTTCCAACAGTTCCTGGAAAATATTAATACCAAGTCTCCAATTACGCCCATAATTATGAAAGTGGTCTAAGTTATATATTTCTTCTTTCTTAACACTAAATGAATTCCATATAATGTTGAAATAACAAAGCAAAATTTCTTCAATCATTTCCTTCGAAACTGATAACAGTAAAAATCACTTGGAAATGTGTAAAAGAGTAGATTGAATGTTCGACAGAGTTTGATTATGTTTAACAAAGTTTGAAGTCGAGAGGAAAGTTTGAAAATGATCCTTTCCGCTTTTCAATTGCATACACAGGTAATCATTGCTATTTAAATTCTGAGCATGTTATTAAAACTTGGACATTTCACTCCACGAATCAGCCATTTAATTTTCCGGTGAAATGTTTCATCTCACGACGTACGAAGAGTTCACAATTTTAGGTCATTTCAAATATGAACTCGGGAGAAAAATTCTGTTCCAGCAGATATGTCGATTCGAAAACGTGTAAAAAGTTTTATGTAGAATTACGTTGATCCAGACGAAAGTCCAGACAGGAGAAAAGGTAAAAAATTGTGGAATCTCGGCTCGGTATAATTCGAATCGTGAGTTCAACGCTTGAGTTTGCTCATGGGGGAAATTAATGCACCCTACGCCAGACGGTGATAAATAATCGAGGAAATCGTTGGATCTCTAATGATCGCTCCGCGAACGGGTTACATTAATAATCGGAATTACTCCAGCGGCTGGTTGGTGAAGTCCTGAACGCGTGATTAATTAATTGCCGTTAGGCTGCTCTGTTATCATTCGACGATTATTACGAAAAAGGTGATTTTCCGCGGAGGAAAAATTGGATAATAAATTCTGTTCTCCAATCGATTAACAGAATGATTCGTCGTATTGAAAAATGTTACAAACATTTCCGAACACAGCGGACATTTCTCAAGAAAACCATCTGACCTATTTTTTAAAAGTGTGGGCGACAATTTGATGATTTTCCGGATGAATCGCAATTGCCATGATACGATATCGGTATTTCATGCGGCTCCATTTTGCATCGAGATTAGAGACAGAAATGTCGATACTGTGCTAGGGAATTAGACAGGGTTTGTACGTAAACTTCCCTAACTGTAACCGAGTATAAAATATGCAAACGCATCGATCGTCGTTTTCTGCGACGGGTTCGCCTCCCACTAGAAAGAACATAGAAGAACATATAAATAAGCAACTTTTTCTTCCCTTTACGCTTTCGTCCATAAATCACCGGGCACTTATTTTTCTTCAGCGAAATAGTAATTGACGAATACAGGCTCGATTTTATTATTTTATTTCGATCGATGTTCCAGAAACGAAAATGCAACGAGGTAGATCCAATTATAAATTCGACATTACAATGGGCGCGTAAAATAAACAAAACCTTATTTAACTTTTACGCGACGTTGCCGACAATGCTAAAACTCGTTAAATTCCGAAGAGCATTCGCTCGGGAATCGTGCTTCAGCATGCATAGGCAAACATAAAGCAAAATGGTATTAAAATTCCCGTGGTTATGAGCTCGCAGTTTGTCTGACCACACATTGGTTCGCATCACTTTGTTTCTCTTCTTTCGCCCCGAAAAATGTTCGCGAATTTCTCCGGCGTGCAAAGAAAGAATCTACCAACGCGAGGTTTTTTGCAAACAAATCTACCACCTCTTTACCCGTGGAGAAACCATGTTTTTAAGTGGAAAATTTCGAACAACTTCACTGACCGTACACTGGTTCTTGTTCCTCTGCAGTTTTTCGTTGGTCGGGAAATTACACCGTGTTCGAGAATTTTTATTTGTGGTATGCAAAATTTTTGCAAAAAAATTTCGTACTCACTTCTCCGGGAGAATTTAACACGTTTAATTAAGGTTTCCGAGAATCTCAGTAGTTCCGCGAATCCGTAGTTTTCCGTACACAGTATGTTTCTGAAAGTTACGCAAACACGTTGAATTATTAACTTGAAAGGGAATGTCTGGGCTCGCCCCCATCCCCGCCGGCCCCGGTGGAGAAGGAAAAAAAATGCTTTGTCGTGCACGAGTCATAAACTGCAGTTCTTTCCGCAATATTAATAAAAGAAGGTGGCCGCGGGAGAACTTTACCCGGGAAAAACAACGACGATGCCGTTTGAAGTAATTAACACGGCAACGAGGACTGGGGAAGAAGATTACTCGGCTTTTATGTAGGTTGCTTTACGCGGGGCGCTGCACACCGTCGTCCACAGCGTCTGAATATCTTGTAAGGTGTGTTCGTGGACTCGGTAGCAGGTGTACGAGGCCGGATGCAATTGCTTTTGCTCGTCATTTTAAAGCCGGTATAACCGTTCCGCCGGAGGAATGCTATTTCAACCGTGTACACTTTGTCCCATTGTAATTCATACTGCAATTCCGTTTCGCCGCAGCGCCATAGGTGACCAATAATTTCGTTGTTTCTGTTCCAGGTGAGTCTGAATTCATTCCTCGGCCTCGCCAGCGTGGTCGTTACACCAGCGCTCGTAAGTCTTGTTGTTCATTTAACAAATTACCATAACGTTGACAAAACTCCAATACCGTTGTGCAAACGATTCTGTTGACATTTCGATTTAAATGTCAATCTGTATGCAGAGTCAAGCGAATTCGTTAGTGGATTTGTTATATGTTCCATCGTGAACGGGTTGAAATTAATTTTGCAGTTGCATAATTCTACATAAATTGCACGTCCTGAAGCACAGATGACACCGACGGGCAGAGGGTTGAAATTTCTCGTTTATTCCGCGAGGATGGTATCGATTTATCTCTCTCCCTGTAAAATCAACTGTTGGTAAAGCAGTGGAATATGCGTGGTGCTAGTAGGAACCTGCAACATCGATTACAGATCTCGATGTTATCTGCAGTTGGTGTTGGATTTCTTTATCTACTGCAGATAAGGGGTAAAGTGCCGAAACCACCGACGAGATACTATTAAAAACTGCCAGCCCCTGTGCCACCGACGAGATACTATTAAAGACTGCCACTGGTAAAGTCTGCCAGCCTTACGGGAGTTGGTGAGACGCGAATTTTCGGTGTTCTCTTACGCCCTCTAGGACATATTCTGGCTCCAGCTAGAGAAACAGAAGGCCACCGACGGCATTTCGTCGGTGAAGAAGACCACTGAGTAGATTCTAGTGGCGACGGATCGGTGAGAAAGCGAATTATCACGAAACCATATTGATTATTATTAAATGTTACATTCTCCGCCATATTTCAGACGATGTTTTGGCACTATTTTGGCACTATTTAGAACTTTTAGCGATATGGTATTTCAGATCACTGTAAGTTCCACGTTATCCCCGCGCCCGGTTACGAGTCTCGCTGAATAGCACAGGGCTGGCAGTCTTTAATAGTATCTCGTCGGTGCCTGTGCTATTCAGCGAACAGGCAAGTGGGCACGGGGATAACGTGGAACTTACAGTGATCTGAAATACCACATCGCTGAAAATTCTACCACCGACGAAAAAAGTATCAAAATAGTGCCAAAACATCGTCCGAAATATGGCGGAGAACGTAACATTTAATAATAATCGATATGGTTTCGTGATAATTCGCCTTCTCACCGATCCGTCGCGATTAGAATCTCCTCGGTGGCCTTCTTCACCGACGAAATGCCGTCGGTGGCCTTCTGTTTCTCTGGCTGGAGCCAGAATATATCCTAGAGGGCGTAGGAGAACACCGAAAATTCGGGTGACACGAATTCCCATAAGGCTGACAGTCTTTAATAGTATCTCGTCGGTCAAATGGGATCCAGCTGAAATTGTGCAGATTGCTTCATTTTCCATTGAAAACAGGAACCAATGTGCAAAATTTTTACCTCAGATAAGTATGGAAGATATCCATGTGTGGTACTACAGAAGTACAGAGAAGTAGTTAACGACGGCGATAACAATTCGAGTTCTGACGCCCTCTACGCTGAAGAACGATAAATGTTGGAACTAGATCCACGAGAACCTTGGACCATATACATATACGATCCAAGAAATCTGTGGTCCCTTTAATCGCATAGGAACTCTGACACAGAAATGGTGATATCAAAGATGAAGCCCGCATTTAGCGAAACCAAAGCCGAATATCGTCCAACGATAACGAGAGGCTCCTTCGTCGAGGTTACTTAAAAATTTGCAGTCGATGCGGGACTGGCTATTCCTCATCCGGGAAATGGGTTCGCGAAGAAGCAAATCCTGCTCCCCGGTGAATCTCGCGGAGTTTATGACCGCCACTTTATATTCACGACGCGCCTTACCTAGAAAGTACGGTTTATTTAAATCGCCGGCCCTCCAAGATCCTCCAAGGGGTCGCCGTCATCTGAATCTGCTGTGAAACCACGCACTTAGGGTTACCGAACAAATTTCGTGATTTCAGTTCACCCACCTTGAGCACCTGCCGAATGATTCGATCGGCATTCATTTTGATAAATGAGAAAGAAAGAAAATTTAGCAGAGGGTCAGGGCAACGCTAAGAGTGGCGTTAATGATGTATCAGGTGCTCGGAAGTCGCGTCAGGCGTCGATTAACAATGTTGACGATTGACGGCGAGCAAAATTGGCCGAAACGGGACCCGATTGGCAATCAATGGGACTGTCAAACCGGGCCGGTAATCTCATCCGCGTAACGTTCATTCGTCACGGCGAGCCCGCGTGTCGGGCTAATTTTCCGGCGAGCGGATTCGTTATTGGGAACGGTTTTGTTAGCCTCCGTGAAAACGTCATCTCGGACGTTCTCGTCGATCAATTTGATGCAACGTGAGCGCGCCCGCGATGACGGAAACGACGGCCCTATTATCGCGCGCCGGCATCGATTGTTCGAACCGTGAAACGGTGACGAGTTTTCGTTCGTCCGCGAAGGTGAGGCGGATCCCGCACGCCTCGCTGGCTCTTTTCACCGGGGCCGCCGTTATTTCTCGTCTGCGACCGATTTAGCGGACCGTTAACGAGCCATATTGCGTTCCTGTACCGGTTCGACCATTTTAATTCATACAATTCCCTCGTATTTCGATACCTCGACAATTTATACACGAACTATACACGAACGACAACAGCTGGCGAGACAGGCGAGAGACTAATCGAATCTGCATAAAAAAACACGTCGAAAATGTGCTGTACACTTTTTTGATTCGAGACCTGGGTCTCGGGAAAATGGACTCGAAAGTTCAGGGTGCGCGTACGTGCTCGTAGCGTAAGTAGAATCAGTCAGTCATGCACAGACACGGTGAAGCGAATCTTTCGAGTCGATTATTGTAAATATTCGATGGCCGTAAGGGCTTTGGGGAGGTTCGTTTGCATAGTTCGTAGAGAGACACTATTTTTTGTGCTTCAGTGGAGGGGATATCTTTTTGCATCCATCGTGTGACACCTTGCGTCCATAGAATATTTACTGTATCTCGAAAACTAACCGTCGTAAAGAAAAGTTCCAAAGACATTTCCGGCTCAGTTTTGCATGTAGATCAACCCTATTGGGATTAGAAAATTGTTGGATTGCAGGTTGTCAGGTTCATTTGATGTTTTTGTGGTTTTCAAAGGGGAATAATGTCTCCGAGGTTGGTCTTTGATAATTCACTCGCGAGAAATCAAAATACGTCTCACGTTCGAGTGGAGCGTCTAGGGCCGCGGGAGGGGGGTGGGGGGTGGGGCAGGGTTCGAGAAGGCGGCTATAAATCAATCGGAGCGTCGATATTGGCCGGCGTCGTAAACTCGGACGGATTCCCGGAGGAAATCAGAGAGCGAAATGGCTGAGGCGCAGACTTGCTCCGTGCTTCCGGTAACCCGGCGCGTTTCCTTTCATGTTTCGTGCCGCTCCCGACACGTTTACCGCCGCTTGAGACCGAATACAGGACTCATTACGCGTTTTTCTTTTTGCAAAAAAATTTCCATTAGCACCCGGGGGACGCGGTTGACGTTCGGCGAAAGCGATTTTTCCCGAGAGCATTTAACCCACCGGCAACCGACAATCGTCAATTTTTCTCTGTGTAACTGCTGGTAAGACTGAAAAATATTTTTCTATACGGTCGGGAAACATTCGTGAGCTGTTGGTGCTCGGAAAATAATATACGAAAATTCATTTGTTTAAACGACGCATTGAGAAATATCAGGAATGAGTTTTTAAGCGTGAAGCAGAGTAAATTTTCAAAAGGTTGAATAGAGTTATTGTGAGTTTTGAAGAACTTTGTTGCTCACCCAGAATGGATTCTCGCTCGCTGTATTGTTTCCTGGTCAATAATAAGCGGAAGGGGGATGTAACCTTTGTAAATAAATAACTGGAATCCCCGTTCCAAGCTGCATGCACGATGAAAAGTTAAAACAGCCTGACGGCACGTATGACGTGATATAAATATTAATCTGACAACAGGTTTTCGCTTTCCGCTGACAGGGAGTTCAGGTGTTCATGTCTTTTTAACCAGCTTTTCCACCGTCGCCAGTCGCAATTGCTCGAGCTTTTTAAGAGAGGCGTGATCAAATGTTTAACGCTATGTTGAACACTTCTGTTAATTGATTCAAGTGACGCCGCGAGCCACCCATTGGATTCTGTTTCGATTGGAAACTCGAGGCTGCGACAATGCACTACCGTCAAAGGGAATATCGATTAAAACTTCACTTTTCGACTTCGATCGTCGCGAATTGAATTTCTCGCGACGTGTTGCTCCATTCTTTACTTTGCGAAGTGCTGCGAAAAGTTCGCAGCTGTGCAGCTTATGCATATTTATGCGTTGGGGAGAAGAAAAAAGTAGCTACGCGACGCGTTCAATACAACTTTTCGTGAGTTCTTCGCCGTGCATGTCGATGATCCAATACTCGAGTGATAGGAGTATGTAATGGGAAACTATACTTGCACAATGTGAGCACGACTGGTTCTTGAATTACTGTTCCGTGCACGTTGTTGGTTCTATCATCAATTATATGCCAGACATAATTTTGGATCTAACCAAGACTCAATCAAGACGTAACCAATTATACAAGACCAAACTAAGTTCAAATCAGGACTTAACTAATTTTACAGGGCCCAACCAAGTCCTAATCAATTCTACATGGCCCCATCAAGGCGCAACAAATTGGGCTAGGAGGACTAACTAAGACACAATCAATTCAACTGGGCTCAACTAAGCTCTGATTAATTGTACTCGAATGTAATTGGGCCCACTCCTGACCCTCCAGGCAGAGCTGGGGAAAATAGTATTTTAAATAGTAAATAGTAAAAATAATCCTATTTATTTTAAAGTATGTGTACAATTTTGAAAATAAAATATTTTATTTGATGCAGTCATTTTTGAAAATAAAATAATTTATTTGAGGCAGTAATTTTTTTGAAAATAGTTATGTTATTTGAAGAATATTGAAAATATTTGTATTTTTTCTTTACTTTCTATTTCAATTTTAAATATTATTGCTGAAAAAATGGTTCGAATTCAATACATTCAGTAAGTCGTAAGTCGTTTCTTATCGATAAGATAGACTGTATGTTTATGCGGTTTCTCAGAGTATTATAACAATCCAAAAAGTAAAATATTTTATTTCGTGTTCCTGATTGTTAAAATAGAAATATTTTACTTTGGGGATCAAATTGTTGAAATAGAAATATTTTATTTTGAGGTTCAGATTGTTAAAATAGAAATATTTTATTTTCGAAATTGCATATCTTATTTACAATACTATTTTCTTTCAGCAAAATAAAATCTAAAATATTAAATAGTATTTGAAATATTCGTTTCGCCAAATAATGCCCACCTCTGCCTCCAGGAAGCATAAAGTTAATATTGCACAGTGTGCAATTGCGAGAGTATAAAGCACGAGAGCTTCGGGAAATGTATGATATCTGTTCGGAGAAGTTGGTAAACAAGATGTTCGACTTTTAAAGAGTTTTGTAAGCGACTTCAACAAGTACTTTTTCTCCTTTTTACCTCCCTCTATCGCGCGGTCCAGCATCGACCGGTCGAATTCATACTTGTCCGACGCGACGGCAGAATTTATTTCCGGGAGACCACGGAGACCGATCACTCTGACAGTTGTCAAATGACTCGGAGACAAGAAACCTCCGGAAAAAAGGTGTTACGATGTCCAGCTGTCCCCCTCGATTGTTCACACGATGCCTCGTTTCTCCATTCCTGTGCAAAACAATTTTCCATAGAACACAAATGAATAGTTTGTTATCGCCGTTACCATGTAACGTAACCGCAGAGCTTGTGTTACAAATAAAATAGAATAAAATGACTGTACAATTCCCAGTTCGATGACAATTGGCAGCGAAGTCAATGGCGAACCGGAGTTCAACAAGTGGTGGGAGTAACAGATGGAATAACGAATTGATATTCCGTGACCGAGATAAAAAATATTCGCATCAGAGGTATTGTTAAAAAAATACATCCGTATTTATTTTAAATATTCCACTCCGCGTTCCGTTATTTATTCGCAAATTTCTCTCGCGGAGGAACCTTTAGAACAATTCGAAAGGATCCGAGATAAATTTCGAAGATATTTCTCTCGCGGCTTCAAAGAAATTTCAGAGGAGAAAACTGCATACGTTCGTCGATCCACTCTCCATGCATTCCTCGGGAACTTTGCATAAAACCAATCGGCGAACGTGCGGGAAAAGAAGCGGAAAACGTGAAGCAGTGTGTATCCGTTTCGAGTATTCCGTGGACTGTATAAATGACTGCGAATATTAGAAGGGTACCAGCGAACTAGAGACAAAGGGAAAATGGAAATTGGCGTAGCGATTGGAAAAATATTCGCTGCTTTTGAAAATATTTATCAGTCACCCAAGAGGAGAAGCTTATCTGCTGCATTTTTATGGGAACCGTGACCGAAAATATTGTCACGCTCATTTTATCGATATGCGGAGATTTGATGAATTTTTTAAATTAATTAGACCCGCCGGCATTGCATTTTTCATCGTACTTTATGTGTTATAGCGAAACCATTTTCAATTTAAAGAATTCAACGTTTTTCGGGCTTCAGGTTTGACGATGTCTCGGACATTGTTGAAAAATTTCACTGACCTCAGCGGTCATAGGGGATGGAAAATCGACTGATAAAAAGTTGAATCTGAAAATCTGTCAACGTCACCGTTCGGGCATGGTATTCATCCGGCCGTGTTCACAGTTGCATAAACAAGCTGCCCGCGATTATTTTGGCTCGTTCGGACGTCACGCTCTGTAAAATAATGTGCAGTATCGCGGTGATCATTCATATCTCCGATGGCCACTGCGTTCGGAGCGACGTTCCTGGTGGACATATGCCAACTCGGATCGCCAAGATAGCTGATACATAATTACGCAGTAAAAATGATACCTGATAGCCACGCTAAAAAATCCTAACACCGACGCCGCTCCAAAAATTAAACAATTATTAAATCCACCACTTTATTCGTTCAGACTCGCGCTGTATTCTAATTTGACAGTAAAAAGAGAAATGAAACAATTATCAAATTCATCCTGTTTCTCCTCCTTTTCAATTTGAAATAATTCATGCGGATATGATATTATAATTTCACTGCGAAACAAAATGAAAAATTGCTAAATCTACTTCCGTCCTCCAACTTTTTAATCGGGACAATAATTCGCGTCTCTGGATAGACATTCGCGCTAAAAGGGTAGCTGAAACAATTAAACTACATTCGCGTTGACGAATGTTTTACTTTCGCAGGAAATAATTGCTCGGTTTAATTCCACGATGATTAAAACTCTCGCGAAACTTGTCCCCGGCGAATATTACCGTAGAACCTCATAAAATTCTCATTTTCGTTGTGCACAGAGCTAATGATGCTTTCGCCGAGTAATCGTGAAACTTTGTCTCCATTTCATGAACGCAATAATATTTCGGAATATTTCGTAGCGGGTCTGGTGCATCGGTGCATCGATCGCGTTACGTAGATTACTGAAATTTATTTCGATTGCCGCACATATAATCGCCGCGGATATCCGCAGAGAATGCAGACAGCGGATTTACGACGTGGCTGCGAATAAATTTCTGTTTTAACTCATCGAACTGTCTCCGTCCTTTGTCGAGCATTGTTCGAGCCATTGATAATCGAACATAAGTCGAATCATTCATCATTTTAATTATCAAATGATTCCAATAATAATTAAGAAATTATTTTCCTTCTTCTAAATATTCTATAGCGTTACTTAGACAATTTTGCACATTTTTAAAAAAATTTTTCAAGCATGGACAATGATCATTTACACGACCGGAAGGAATCCATCACTTGAACTTCGTTCAAAAATGTTTTGCGTGGAGAAATAATTTACCGATCGAGATAGGTCGAAGAGGCACAGTCGAAAAATCTCGAGAAAACAATCGTTCGATTCGCCGCAACGTCTCGAGTAACACTGGAACGTCAGTTAGCCTAACGGGTTCGTCGAATTATGCTTCCGGCGGGCCAGACGAAGACACGATCCATTTGCAGAGGACATTAGTGGCTTAGACAGAGGGCAGAGCCAATCGAGATGCAGGAGTATCGATAGCTAGCCTTCTCGAGTACGATGTCAGTTGGGACGAAAGTCAGCAACACTACCACTTGCGCCTCGGAGACTGACGGTGTGTTCTCACGATGTATTTGCAACTAAATTTTCCATTAAACCATCCCTTAACGTTGTGATTAAGTTTTCCTCTTCATTCCTCCTTATAACAATCGTTCAAAAAAGATTGCATTACGATTTCTCGAGGATAGACGGAGACTACGAGACGTCCAGCGAGGGTCACGTTCGGTTTTCGAAAGAGAAAGGTGTGATCGCTCCTGCGGAGTTATGCTCAGAATATGGTCGATTAGATCCGAGGTCGGATGCGGAAGAGTCGTCAAAAATCTTGAGTAGGAAATCTGTTCTGATCAAGTCCGAGTCGATGCCAGTGTTGCAGAAGGTATCCTGTAACGAAGAGGACACCGATTTGGAACAAGTGGTGCAGACGTCTGACTCGTCCTTAGCTTGTCAGAGAAAGATCAAGGTCATTGTGGCAAAGATGGCGCCGTTGTTGTCTCCCTGGTCTAATTTGAGCTTGGCTACCTCGGCTACTTCGAAGACAGAACTGGATGACGAGGGATACAGAACTAGGAAGATGGAGCCTACGACCAAGCTGTCTGTCCTTGAGGTGATTTGAACTCGAACCTTCATCTTTCCCCTGAGAAATTTTCCGAAACCTCCCCGCCCTAAAATTATCAATCCCTTCCCACAGAATCCACGATTGGAGTCAAGAACGTACTTAGACCCATCCCCCAAGTATTCAACCGCTGACCAATTTTTATCAAGAGGATCAGAATCATCACACACGGGTTACAGATCGCCCAGCCTTCTCTCAGGGAGTCCATTGGACCCTGAATCGCAAGCAGACCTGATCAAAATCGCTCAGAACACTCACTCGTCCATCAAATCCTTCTACATTCCACCCAGCTCTATGAAGAAGGAGGCTACCTCGAGCCAATGGCGGGTCAAGAAGGACCTGGATGCTCTTCTGAGGATCGATGGCGAGCTGGGCCCTCTCCAGCACAAACTGAACGAGATCACTGGCAAGTTCCGCGCTATGAATCTCACGAACCCGTCCCTGCTAAGGCCGGAACATTACACGTCTTCGACCGTGTCTGGATACTATCTACATCGAACGGAGACTTACGGCGCTAACAAGCCCATCCACATGGCTGGACAGTGTCATCAGATGGTTAGCAACCCTTCCTGGGAGGCTAGAGTCGTTGACAATCCTCCCACTCCACCATTTCAACCAGTCCGACAAGAAAACATCAGTTTAAATCACGATGTCCGTCCAGCGAGGAACGCAAGTAGCAATGATGCTGTTTTGGATCAGGATAGCTTCATAGGGACTAGGCAGGTGTCCAACAGCAATTGGCTAGCCGGGGAGAGCAACAGCTTCGTCAGCATGAAGAACTCCTGGTTCGAGTTTGAGGATGGTATCAAGAAAGATCCTTCGGGCTCCATGATCCCCAATGTCAGTAGCTCGTGCTACAAGTGTCCCAAGCATAGGTTGGACTATCAGAAACCTGAGTTTGAGGCTGGGACCAGTGGGTTTAACAAGTGGGAGCCTAGTGGTGCTTTAGAGGACCCTAAGCGACATCAAGAGACAATTATGGATAATGGACCTAGACCAGGTGGATCTGGACTGCCTTCAGGGCCTGGAAAACACATTGACGCCATGCCTAATACCCTTTGTCAGCCCTCCACTAGCACGGCACCAGAGGTCCACGTGATCAGGGTGAACACCACAGTGGAGAAGCACTTTGGTCGTATAATTGCTGGTGATGACAGACCCGAGGAAGCAAGGAATTCTAAACAGAGTGAGCGCAGTCCTGTACTCGAAGAGGGTCCACTGAAGCAGAATGTGTCTCAGATGATGCTGATAGGGTCCTCCAGCAATAATAAGACCCACTACGTCAACTATACTCGCGTTGACAGTCAGACGTCCTTGATCATCTCCAAGAGGGATAAAGCTGTTGGAACATCTAGACCAGAGGAGACACAGCTGGTCAGCAAGGATCCTAGGACTGACGCGAAGAAGAAGGTCAGGGACCTGGATATCCAGTGTTCAGGGTACAACTTGAGGTACCATCATCAAAAGGAGATAGTGTTTAGACGATCAGTCGAGAGTTTGCTGAAGCAAACACCCTCTGATGGCAACAGTTCGATGTCTGATCAGACGAAGGAGGTAGCTAAGACTGACGAGAAGGTCCTGGTGGTGCCAGTGTTGTTTGTTGATGGGATGCCAGAGCCCCCTAGCATTCCTCTGTTCAAGTTCACGAAGTCCAGGTCCTCTTTAGATAAACCTAATCACAGAATGGTGGTGGTGAGGAAAAGAGACGTTCTCAGGCACAATAATCTGGTGTCTGACACCAGTGCCGAGTCTCTGGACACGGATGATCATCTTCGGATGAAAATGTTAGCCAAGGAACAATGGAACAGTGGGATGTCCCTGTCTGTCAGTCGCAATCCTTCATTCGTCTGCAGCAAGCACCACTCTCAGGTATCCGATTCTGTCTCCAGACAGTCTGACAGATGTCAGAGGACTGCCAAGGGAAAGAGGCCAGGTAGCATGATGTCTGGAAGCACTCATGGTAGTAGGACTTGCTCGAGGTCTACCAAGAAGGGAGGGAAAAGGGTGATGCTAGGGTTGAGGAGCTCTCCCGAAGACTTTCTCTGCGACACTTGAATGGTTTAATCATAGTCGTTTGTTTAAAGGACTAACTTGAGGAAATTTCGACACTCGGCTGCAGCTTGTAATTATGGTACAAGTTATGGCTGCCTTAGTGGGCCAGGTGCTACACTGACCTTTCGCGAACTTGGAAGAGGCATCTGAGCATGGATCACTTTGGTTATACATTATTCGGTTGTTGTAAATAAAGATGCGATTTTTATACAGTTTTTCTTTAAACGAGTACGGATAGTGGTATGAATAAATATTGTGTCAGAAATTGGCTGTTTTTGAATTTGATAGAGGACGTTGCTGTTGGAGAGCTAGGGAAATCTTTCAGTACTTCGGGCTGAGGGTACCCTAATTGGAAATCACGTTAGGCTACTTTTGAAGCAGAACCGGAGTCCGCTGAACAAACTCGAAGCACTTAATCCGAAACCATGCATTTTCTCTCGCCTCTTCTGCAACCAGTCATACCAAACGCGAAGTCAGTGAGATGTTAATGCGTCCCATAAACCGGTTAGCCGCTCTCTACCGGCTCTGCATCCTCCAGCAGTGTGTTGCTCAAACACCCGTCGCGTTTCGCTCCAAACAAACGCACGGTTTGCACAGTTGCATCTGCTGGTGCCAGCAAACACACACCGCTAAAACGAATCTGGTTATATCAGCGGTGTCAGTGACGCAGAGCCGCGGCGAGGTGATAAGTGGCAGCGGCGTAATCGTGCTGCCAGGATCACAGCCAGTGAACCCGCAAACCGGTTCCCCGGACCCGAGGAGATCAGTTCTTGCTGCGTGTCCAATCGTAAATCGCGGCTGATCGCGGACCGGCCAACTGTTGCGCGTCTTGCAGCCGACCGCAGCCTTCAATCCTCCACTCCTCTATCCAGAACTAAATAAACATGCGTAGTTGTGCAAAAATTCCGAAATAGAACATTTATCCCCAGTTTAGACCCGAAGCAAAGTTTTCGTAGCGATCCCCAGGCTGAAGATAGCCACGGGAACGAGTTTCGCGGTGGGAAACTTCAAGCATACCTTGGCCGCAAACTTCGAAACAATTCCAGCAGTTGAATAACTGTCGAAAATCGTCTTGGCCAGGTTCGTTGGGGTACTGTCCTCGGACAAAGTGGTTGGTCAGGTACACTAACAGCTCGCGGTTTCGCCAGATAGGCCACTCTTCCGCTCGCCCCTCCTCTTAATGGAAAGCTTTGTGCCCTTATTAAGATTCCTGGAAGCGAGCCTGAGCGATGGGAGATGAGGGATTACGCTGAAATTAATGAAAATACCGGCCAGCTCCAGAATAACCTGATAAATTATGCTCGAAGCTATCTTGGTGAATTGTCCAGCAATTGTTGGTACACCTGTGAAAGACGTCATTCCTCGGAGGTCAGTGTGTGTTTGTTGACGTAGAATGGTTTCTGGATCTAGAAATAGGTTTTAGAGCACCGTCTGTTCAACGAGAGACTCTTAGTGATGGTTTAAAAGCATTATGCACTAACGTTCGGTTGGATTCGTACTGCATTAACGTCAGTCTAGGTTCGTTTGATGTCCGACGCCGCCGCTCGAGTGTAGATAAACGCGCGTTGCTGGCTAAATTCCAAACAACACCGCGCTGTCATTGACATTTATCGGCGATATTTACAACGTCGAAGCGCCATTGTCTGGTTGGTCACTTTAACGAGCTCGGTCAGTGACAGACATCACTTTCGCGAACGCCGGTACACGTTGACGCGACACCTGCCGTCCCTCTGTTTGCACTGTCATCTACTTGGAATGAATGTTACCTAACGCGTAGGATTTATTTTCGTCAAGGAAGATCAAGGAAGAAAGAGCCAGGAAGTTTCTTAGTGAAAGATAACGCGGGCTTCGTGTAGCTCATGAAATAGTAGAACCATGATATTGGTTCAGGGAGCTTGAAAACTGACATACCGTATGGGAATCATTCTGACCTGCTTTAGGCTAGGGTCTCCTATGTGAAAATCACCATGGTCCAATCCAAACTATGATCTCCCGAGATCCCTTAACTGAAAATCATCTTACGTCACTTTAGACTATGATCTCCCATATTGAAATCATCTTAGACCACTCCAGACAATGATCCCCCACGATCCCCTAAATGCAAGTCATCTTAGCCCGTCTTGGCATGATCCTCAAGGTGCTAATCAGCTCGATCCTGTAAGCACCAATCGTCTTAAGCCTAGCCTAGCATAATTCCACCTGGTACTTCGCAGAAGCTGGGATCCTAATTCTGAACCACATAAATCAACTATCGTAAACTCTTGAATCCCAATTCTCGGAGGGACGCATAAAATCTTGGCTGAATAATACACTGACCTAAATGCACACCATCCTCGCTAACAAGTGAGTCACAGGTCAATAAACTCACGCTCTGATTACGCAGGACTATTTACAGCTGCGAGGAGGCTGATAGACTGCTTTTAGGGAGTTGATGGAGACAAAATGAATCGTGGAAATTGCACGAGGCTCCTCGAATCCCTCGGACTAGACAGGCAACTTATTCGAAGCGCCAGTTTACCCAGATCACCGAGAAATATTTACTGTAAGTGGCTCGGCCGGCCATTAAGGCCGGGCTAATCCAATCGAATTTCTCTCGACGGGCAGATCCCTTCGTCGTTTCCCCAAACGAGAGACACGCCATACACCCTCCCTCGCTATAACACCGCCTATGGCGAATTCCTCGTCGATCCGATAACCGACCATGTCGATGCTGTGTTCCGACGTGGAGCGTAAAGCATCCGTGACAGCGGGGACAAATAACATTTCGCCGCAACCGCCTGCAACCCGGCAGCTTCTCAAATAAATTTCTCTCTCCGCGGGAACGACGAATTTTTCCCTCCTGCCAACCCCGGCTCCGCTGGTTATGTAAACATTCCTCCTATTAGGGGATTGCAAAAGAACCCAGCAGCTTGTTGATACTGCCGACGGGAGATTATGCAACCCGCCATTGTTCAGGCAGACCGCGTGGGCGTGGAAGATGGAACACGAGGAAATTATCTCCCTTCTCATGATTTAAAAAATCCACCGGCATATCCTTGAACATTGTTACAATCTTAATGTTCGTCCAGGATTTTATGAAAATTCTCAGTCGGCGAACAAATGTTTCACTGGAGGTATTCCGGACGAGGTAATTTTCATAACGATCCCTCACTGGTTGCGTGGAAGTAAATTCTTGAATTCGTCAGAACCAGAAGATCAGCGACTAATTTAGTCGAGAAATTCATTTGCTTTTCAAAGTGCATAATCCTGCGTGGAAGATTGAAACGGTAGAAGATGGAAGTTATCAGAGTACATACTAAGTTCGTGATTAATCGGGCGCGAATGGTGTAAAATTCGTAAACAGCAGCGGCAGCAGACAATTTCGCTGAACGAGAAGATTCGTGGCTGTCGTTCTCGAAATTCTGAAATTGGGCAGATGGGGTGACCGAAGAAACGTTCCCAACGACGACGACGACGTGTCTCAAACGCGAAACGTCCTCATTATCTCACACGCGTTAAAACTTGAAACGAGGAGAACCGAGGACTCGGCGCTTTTGTAACAGTTCCGGGGAAGCTTTTAACGAGACACGGCAATCATAGAGTCGGGCGCAGTCGACGCCACTGCCGCGCCGGTCCGCTGGAAATTCGAAGCACAGTCTATCGAGTGAATCATTAAAATCCTTTGTCGGAAACTTCAGGAACAGGGATCCTTTCCGCGAGGTCTTGCCGCGATGCATAAAGGGCGAGAGCTCGTGGTTGTTCGCAATGCAATTTCCTGCGGCGTTCTTTTGTACCTGGTCCGACCGCAACAGACTGAGGAGCTTCAGCGAACGCGGATTTTTTCAAGACAAAGTATCTTCATTAGGGGGCTCGGCCACTTTTCACCCTGTTCCTGAAGTATGCTTCGTTCCCACCCAAGATGAGATACGAGAATAATTGGTTCAATGTCTGACTCGAGTCACAACTCGTACACAAGTCATGATTTATTCATAATCGTGATGCTGTTCCAACTCAGACTACACTGCTGGTTTAGCCCATGTCTGATTCAAGTCATAGACCTACCATATAATTAACTTCTGACCTATATTGAAAGAAGTGGAGGTTACACATACAGGTTACACATATACCGTGTAAGTTTTGTATACAGGGTAGGGCAATAACAATGTCCACTTCGAATATATCCGTTATCTGTAATAATATGGAAAAATGTTATCAACGAAATTTGCACGGTACAGAGGGAGGCATATTGTGACATAAACATTTTCTCCATGGGTGGAGGCATAGAAGGAGATTTCAAAGTCACCTTGACTTTTTTTAATGGAAACACCTACTTTCTGTGTCATTAATCGAAAGACTATCGAATTCTGAGTAAAAACGTATTGACCTCCATATGTCCTAAATCTAATAGTTAACGAGATATTATCGAAACAATTTCCTTTTTTCTTTGGATAATATCTCGTTAACTATTAGGTTTAGAGCATATGAAGGTCAACACTTTTATACTCGGAATTTTATACTCTATCGATCTATGGTTTAAAAAATAGGACATTCCATTTAACAAAATGAAGGTGACCTTCATATCTCTAAAAAAACATTACATAAAAACAAAAATTTTTTGGTATCGTATGTGCCCCATTTTACCATTCAACTTTGTCCTTCAGACATTGGACGTATCTTTAAAAACAACAAAGATGTTTTAGGTGACTCACCCTGTATAAAGAATAGCGTAGTCTGTCCGTTCAAACGTTGAAAGACTCGCCAATCAAAGCCAACCTGATTTCTCATGCTCGTGATTAATACGATCGTCTGTAAGCCCGCGGAGTGATCTATTCAGAATATTGCACCGTATTAATAGCGTTCAGAAATTGTTTGATCAGGGCGGTTGCCAACTGCAAGATATTTGCAGATATTAGTTGAACCGACACGCGAGTCGTTTGTCATGGTCGTTGGTGACGAGCTGAAATTCGACCTGGGAATAGGGTTCCGCATTAATTTCGCGCGTAAATAACCGCGGATGCAAATTCTATGCAGATGCACGAGTTCCTTGACGCTCCATTAAAATCTGGGAATTTTGAAACAGTTGCAACATTCCCGCGAAACGTATGTCCTCCAATATTACATGATCCAACAAATGCGACGAGCCAATTAAAAACGCGATGCAACATGAAATCCAATAATGCATTAAAAGCTACGAAATTATTCCGTTGTAGCTGCCGCATCGAACTTCTGAATTTAACAAAATGGTTGTATGAAATTTCATATTGCATTAAGGATAATGAAATTGTTATCTCTGTGTGTGTGTGTGTGTATCTGACGCATTAATCCTGTTTGATGCAATAAAAACGTGACATAAAATGCACGAGTGCATGAAAATCAACGGACCCTCCAATTGTTTGATATCTCCTCCTGCATAATTCGGTGGAAACGAACTTGAACTTTTTATCTTCATTACGATTTCCAATACGAGTATACAGGGGATGTTTTCACCCCCGAGCGTCAAAAATCCGCAAAAAGAGGAGTGGCTTGCTCTTGTTTAAATTTTGCCGGAGCTTTCCCGTGGAGATTCTATTTTCCGTGGGGATTTAACGAACCGGATAGTCGGAAATAAAAAGAGTGTTCCGTCGATATATCGCGCGCGGCGGCAAATATAAATATAACTTATCCGTATACGTGTGTCGCCAGAGGGATGAGGCTTGACCGTGCGCGCCGCTTTGCAAATATGTAGCGACTCGTGCCGACGACGCGCGGCGCGAGTTATTGGTTGAAGTGTTGCCAATCGTGAAATTTCGCGGTCATCTTGTTTATCGGTTTCGCAGCGCGAGCGCGGTCGATTCTGCACGGCCGAAAGTCACGAGAAAATTCGGAAACGGACGGGTACGTCGCCGAAGATTGCGGAAATAATAATCTCCCGTGAACGGACGATTGGCCCCGATCTTCCAGCGCCTGAATAAAAATCGTTCCCCGTTGAAAAATCTATTTCCGAGGGGATGATGTTCAATCTCGACGACGCCAGTTCTGAAAAATTGCAAACCTCCGCACGCGAGATTGAACTGGACGTCTTTGCATCGACGCCCCTTCCTGTAACGTCAGATTCAGCAAGAAATTCCCTCTGCCGATAATTGATCGCTCACATGATTTTCTACAGTCGAAATGAACGATCTAAAATCCATCTAGAAAGACGAACTCTTTCCGAATTTTTTCCGAACTGTACCTTCATCATTTCTGGCGAAGAAAATATTTCTCCGTTCAACTAAGGATCGAGGAGCACGTCAGTATTTTTTCCGCATTGATCCTTTCACCTGTTGCGTAAAAAAAATTGGCGAAGTTGTCAGTAGTTTCTGTTCTGCAACAAAAGCGGGGAGAAATGAAATGAAAGGAATGGTTAAATTAAGTGCGTTGTGTTTGCAGCGGTACCCGCAGTTTTGATGAAATCAACCGGAGGACTCGTGAATGGGAACGTAAGTGGCTCCCTCTGTAATTAAAATTGCGCAGAATAATTGCAGCGTGTTCGAGTGTGCTCCGAGAATCGTCCCAATCTGCTTAAATTTACATGGCGGAGCAAAGCCGTCCGCGTCGAGTGTAACGCATTGGTTCGGGTAATTAAATCGAAATATGTAAACCCGCTCGGCGCGCTAATCGATGGGAAGATAATTGCCAGGAAAATCGTAACATTCATGGCATTTACCTAACATCGCTGTAACGCCGCCAGATGTAATCGACCGTGATTGCGTGTAATATGTAATTGCGGTTCGTTCCAGAGTTTTGCTAGGGTGCTGCGAGCCAACATGATAAATAATGCGGGACGGGGATGAAGTTTCGGCGCGCTCCTTTTTCTCGTCTCGCTCGATTATAATTTCAAATTGTAATCAACGGTTCCGCGTTCATTTACATTCGAAATTCTGCGGCGGGCTCCTCGGGCTATACGCGAAACTTCTGCCAATTATTTAACGATTGATGATGTTTCAATCACGCTCGACTGAACCACAAACGAAATATTCCCGTTCCACTTCCGTTCAAGAGAAACCACAATCTCATCAAATTTTCATATTTAAACATTTCTCGTGGACAAGATCGTGAAGTTAAAAATCTGAAAAAATTCTCCAACGCGTGTATCGACGTGCCCAGATCTGTTGAAAATTTTTGAAAACGATTTTCTGAATTTTCGTTATAAGGTAGAGTGCCCAAATATGGTATAGTCGCCTATTATGGCACTACGTTATATCTTGTAAAGGAGAAGTCGCACTCTAGTGAGAAAATCCTCAAAGAATAGTTTGCATTCGCACCATTCTGTAGATTCTAGTATCGATCCTCTGCCTGTTGTGTCTCCACGTGTTGAATATTTTTGTGGCTAGATTTTCGATTGTATGTTTTTCGAGGAAGGTGAGTGATTTTGAAATGTTTGAACATATCTGTAGTTTCAGTTTATTTATATTAATGTTTGCCAACTGTTGGTTTGGGCTGAAATTCATTTTCTCTTTATCAGTAGCTTGTATTATCAGTCCACGTGGAGTTCCCATTATGGCACTACCAAGGGTTCCCTAATATGGGTATGCCTATTGACATTCTTGGTGTGGGTGCTAAATATGGCACTAGGTGTCATACTAGGGACTAGAGGTGTACCATATTATGAACCCCTTTCGCTGAAACCTGCAAATGACACACCACAAAAAAAATATTTTTCCCAAGCTGTATTAATTTTTGAACAACTTTCACCCCAGAATCTTATAGGAAGGAAATGCATCTACAACTGGTAATTCTAAAATAATCAAAAAATGACGTCAACAAAAAGTGGTTCATGTTTGGGCACTCTACCCTACCTATCGCTCTGATGAAGATAGGGGGTTGCAATTTCGAGTAAAATATACAGTGACAGTAAGTTATCGAATGACCCATCGGCGATTCAATTTGGTGGATCGGCGTGTGCCCACCCCACTGACACCGGAGCTCGCAGCTTTCGCCCGTGAAATCAGATTCCGCGGCGTTGGATGTTTTCTCAAAGTGGTCGGCGGCAAAGCTACTGTGTCGAAATAAAACAGCGGGGAACGCGGCGAACGCTAACAATACAAATTTCTGAAAGTCTCGAAGCGGCGTTAAATAATTCCGCCGGTTCGTTAAAAGCGACCGAAATTGCGTTTGCAAACATTCTCGCGGAGCGTGCGCGCCCGCGAGTCGCGCCGCGTCAGAAGCGTTTAATTAACGCTGCGAGTTACAACGGCGCAGACAGCGCGGGGTATGAATTACGCCTCCCGGCCGTAACTAACGTGTTATGCAATTAAATGTTACACCGTCCGGGCCCGCGCTCTAGACTTTCCCAGATATCCAGCGCGGCTTCCTCGAATTCCGAAAATAATTATTCGCACGCCGCGATAATAATTACGCGGTTCACAGTGCCGAATTATCGTCCCGAACGCTCCCGGTTACCTCTCGAACGAATCCTGCGTGGGTGTAAGCATTTGTCCGTTAGGACCTTGGCAAAGACACACGCAAAGAGAGAGAGAGAGAGAGATAGACCGAGTCTCCAGGACAAAGTCCCAACGGTGGTTTTGCTCTTGCGGAAGATTGATCGCAGCCTCATTCTTCGCCGTGTCCGCAGGCCTTGAAGGAACTCGACTTTTATAGCGACGCACACATGCCGAGCAATACCTGTAAGTGATCAGTGGCATGATTATTGGCCAGCCCCATTCATCGTTGTTGATCTCGTCGCATAAACGATTCCTCGGCCGACGGGTTTATGGCACTGCCGGCGCGCCGGGAATCACGTGTCGACTGCAACCGAGTGTAGATGAGTTATTCGGAATCATGTGCGGCCCATTGGTGGCCGTCCATGATGCTGTTGCTGCATGGCTGAGTCTCAAATGGCTGGCCATGAAATTATGGAGCACCAACTGCAGGCAAAATAGTTTACCGTTGATGATAGCCCGGTTCGAGACTTGATTCTGGTGTATGACCGAGACTTTAATTGGTCACTGACTACTCGCCGCGGTCATGATCAATTTACAAATTCGAACGAGGAAAGATTCTAAACTTGCGTCGTAAGAGTGCATTGTTCCCGCAAGTGAAAATGTTACGTTTCCACAATGTACAGAACGGTGCGACGGAACACACATAGACAACGACACTTGCTAACCGCGAGCGGACGAAGACGCGAATATTGAACTTGTTGCCACAGATGGAAATATTGCCGGCGGGGAATTTATGTCAGCGAGACCTGCCGAGGACCGACGCCTTTCGTCCGTTACAGCTCAATAGGATTAAATGTCTGCACCGTATTAATTGCATTACGCGCACGCGGCATACGGTGTCAAGTCCGATACTTGCGTTCGCGTTCACCACGGCAGCGAAATATCATTTTTATTTTCAATTGAAACATTCCAAGCGTTTTTAAATGTATTTTCATATTTCGCAATCGTCCGATGTTTTCGGTACCGTGTCAGAATTTGAAGCGTCGACGACAGAGTTGCTTTTCAATTTCGTGAAATACGATAAAGCTTGATTGCATCGTGTTTCGTGACGACACCGAAGCGACACGTTGTCGCGTCGTTCATATTTGGTTGGCGGGGTTTCGAGAACCTGTTACCGGTAGATAGTAGTGTAATTTATGCATTAGATAGCTCGAGAAATTTTCGGCCTTTTATCCTGGCGGTCGAGAGCCACGGCAGTTACACGAAAGCAGATGGGCAAACTTAGTCCGGCCCCCGTTGAATGTGAATGCATTAT
Organism: Lasioglossum calceatum; assembly: GCA_963966675.1. NCBI lineage: Eukaryota > Metazoa > Arthropoda > Insecta > Hymenoptera > Halictidae > Lasioglossum > Lasioglossum calceatum. The sequence continues at coordinate 3,702,131 of OZ016548.1, forward strand.
CGTTAAAATGAATTTTAATTGCGTCGCCGCGGGCTAGAACCGTCGCGGTTCCAATTGCCATTAAGTAGAATTACACGGTAGGACGTTTCTCCTCTTGATTCACGTACTCCCGGCCAGAATGAATTCGTTCCTTCGGGATTCAGGGCGCAGGTACATTTCTACCAACCATTTCTCCTCCCGAACAATTTTTCTCGCGATTATTTTTCCAGGTATTTTCGAAATTCCCGTAATTCTGAGCGCTACGGACTTTTCTACGGCAGCGTTTCAATTGCCCGAACAAGAACAACGATTTTCCATTATACCTCGGTCGGGCGTGCAGCAGAGAAGAGATCAGATAGAAATTTCCTCGATCAATCTTCGTCCACGTAACAGCTTAATCGTTTCCCACGACATCAGAAATCGTAATTCGCGAGTTAAATCGCACGGGCGATTCCTGATTCGAGTTCTCTCGGAAGGGAATTCAGGATATCGATCTATAAAAATTTGTAAAAATTCCACGGCTATATGCAAACGAGTCTGTAGAGTTTCGTAAATTTTATGTTATTCAATTTATGCTAAAAAAATTCCAACGTCCAGACAAGCCTGTGTTATATCGCTTTTCAAAGGTGTGCTGTAGTTGACACTCTTCGCTGCGTAGTTGCCGGAGTTTTGACGATATCGATCTATAAAAATTTGTCGACATAGCTCAAATATATTTAAACATGCGCGTATACTAGTTCCATTATCGTACGTAATTTAACAGGAGAACGTGTCCGACCATGCCGGGGCTCTCTTATCTCAAAGCAAGTATTGTTAGGTGTATAATTACCGAAGTTTTGACGACATCGTTATACAAAAATTTATGCGCATATCTCAACTATGCGTAAACAGGTCTGTGAAGTTTCGTAATTGAAAGTCGTCCAGTTCGTTCGAAAAAAATTCCGAAGCGCAGCGAGTCCGAAGGACAAGGGAGGAAAATGGTGTATTTTGAAAAAGTTGATTTCCACTAAAAATGATAATGGTGAAAACTGCGCACGGACGCGTGATATCATAGTCTTCGTGCATTCCCGCGGCAGTGTGTAGGGCGTTGCAGTACGTGACCAAATATTGGAAGAAGATAAGCCACATTCTATTTACGAAAAATATTCCCGTGGAGATTTCTACAATGGCGCCATATTGCCGCGTTGATGGACAGCAGAATAGCCGAAGGAAATCTCTCCCGGAATAACGGGAGAAATCGCGGGAATATCCGGGAACGTTCGCTTCCGATTCGCGGCGAATTATTCGAGCCTTTCCTCGGAGCGAGAGCTCCCGGGGCTAGGAGCGAAAGTTTCGTCGGGAACTGAAAAAGTATCGGCCGGGAATTGAAATCTACTTACCCGACAAGCTTTTTTCCTCCCGGTGCACCCGCGAGGTACGCGGACTCGAGCTGAATGGGGCAGGAGATTTGTCGCATTGTGTCCCCGGACGCCATTGTTATCTCCTTTAATATAAATTTTCTTGCGACAGTGTTCCTATCGCCGGCGAACATTTCGCTGAAAGATCGATTGGTCACGACGTTCGCTGTAACGAGGATAATTTAATTACGTCCGCCACACCGGCCCGACGAATAATCAGTATTCATAAGCGAGACCCGAAGACAATACACGGGCTGTTACACCTGATTCAATGGGGTCGAAACATTCAGTTTTCTCGACTGTTTAATTTTTTTCCGTCGCTATTGCGTCTGCAGAATACAATAGCGTTCGTTTTACTTGGATACAAGTAGTAGAAGTGCCCTACTTAATTCGAAGATGTACGTCCCTGGTTCCAATGAATTTTGTCTTGATGCTATAAGATCAGTTGGATCGAATGACGTTGGTCCCATTTAAATCCGACCACTGGAAATACCTGAAATATTTCTTCGTATGTTAACCTCTTTTTGTGGTAACGAAATATGTGAAATTATTCCGGTGGAACACCTTGTAAAGTCGCCTAACGTCCGCTTTGCATAATTTGTTTATACGCATTTAAATGTCTTAGCGGCGACCCGCTTGATTTGTATGGAAAAATATGCGACCCAGTGACGATAAAAACACACCGTTTCTTCGTTGTCTTTTCGATATTTGCAACAGGCATATTTACGAGAATTGTTACTTCGAATTTTCACGTGTTGCTATATATCGTGGATTGATATTCTCGCCAGATGTGCGATTATAATATTTTACTGCACATAATTTTCGTAATATTACACATTTCCGAAAGGTCGAACGCTCCCGGCGACGTGTAATTTCTAATATTTAAAATTAATATCACAGCGCCGACGTATGCAATTAAGATTTGACATTTACGTTGGAGTAAAAGCTTTCGTGTCTCGCATTTTTTCTCAGGGAATATTATTTCCTCCGGTATCGTTTCCTAACTGCGCACACACAACCTACTGTTACAACTTCGCTCCAATGATAATATATCTGTTGACGTAACAGCAGTGTAGTAGATGATAAATGTGTGATGCCAATTATTGGATCGTAAGGAATGCCGCGAGGCATTACACTCACGTGTTTTTCATTACGCGTTGATCTTGTCCTCGTTGAACTGAGACGAACACCGGGTACCATAAACGACGGTCCGCACGCTGAAACATTACAACTATGCGAATGTCTTCATTTCTCACAGCGAACGGCTCGTGAAATCTTATGATTATTGTCGGGGCACGGTCAGAGGAAATGCCGTAATAATACCTAACGTTTTCTGGACGTTCTTGCTTGACCCGTTTGGTCGCTGAATTCACCGAAAGATTACATACACAAAACAATGTGAAATTTCTAAGATTTTAACAACGAAAATAACCATAAAATTCTATGTTCTCATGGGAATTGATTGAACACGTTTTTTCATTCCAGTACATATCACAATAAAAATCGCACGAGATATAAACGAATGTAATCCAGTTATTTTTATAATACAATAAAAATGACGTGTACATCAGTCACTTTTGATGGCACCAATCACTCAAAAAGTCTTCAGACACTTGTGTCTAAGGCAGGGCCCGCTAGATAGCCTTACTGATGAGTCCTCTAGCGGGTCTAGGACGAAACACCACCTTTCTTTTCTTCCAATAGAACACTTTCTATAGCAAACGTGGTCTCAGGACGGCAGATTCAGATCCGAATCGTACGTTTGAGTTTACTACAAGATAGCTATTTAGTGTAGAATTCGATCGAACCGTGCGCCGAGAATGTCATTTCCAACTTTAGTCTAAAACCCCTTGCGATCGATAACAATCTCTAATTTAAAGTAAAGAATAAATTTCGACGAAACGAAAAATGGTGGAGAACGCTCACCCGTTTACAGCACAAATGTATCATTGCGAAGGGGAACCGTTGAAACAATCGGCGAGACAGCTCTCGAGTTTCATTCACAAAAGCAGAGAGAAACGTAGCACTCGCGATCCATGGCGTCCGTGAGAGTCTTCTCCCGTCGGGTCGGTCCGCATGGTTAAGGGTTGAAGGTACCCGGTTGGCGCGGCTGGTGATCGGCCCCCGTCGCGTTAGGCCTCGTGCGTTTCCGTGGCCGGTCGGCGTGGTTCGTGGCGACCCGTTGTGCGAGCCAGCAGCGCCGCAGCGCGGGTAGTTTCGGTGGTTGCTCGGCGGGCTGGTGGAGTCTGGTGGACCTCGTTGGTCGTCGATCGTGTCCGTCGCGCGGTGCTGGCGGCTGGTCCTCGCCGGTGCGGTGGCCGAACAGCTCAGCACCTCAGCCAGAGGAAAACGCACGCGCCCCGAAGGACGTGTGCTTCTCGTTTCATTCATCCTGTGGCGGCCGTTGGCGCTTCTCGCGGCGTTCTGCCGTGAAATCGGCGACGGCGGCGGGCTGCTCGTTCATTCGTCGATCTTCCCTCTCTCACTATCATTCTCGCGCGCGCTCTCTGTCTCTCTCTCTCACTCTGCTCTCGCGGGAGCGGGGTCTGGCCGCGAGGACGGTCTAGCTAGTCAGTCGTGTACAGCGCCGGCTGATGCACGCGTCGCACGATATCCAACCTCGGCTTTCTCTGCGCGCCGATCCGAGTAACAGGATAGCCGAAAAACCGTCCCGGAAGTGATATGCCCGCCACCCGGAAGTGAGACCATGCTCCGTGTACCGGGTCCCGCTCGATACCCTCGTATCCCGGCAGCTACCCTCCGGCTGCCAGACACGTTCGTCTCCTCGATCCCTCTGCTTTCTCTCGCCGCGAATCGCGTGTGAGACCCGTGACTGTGTGTCCGCGCTTCTCTCTTTCTCTCTCTTTGTGTGTTTGTGTGTATGTGTGTGCGTGTGTGAACTGCTGCAACCACTCGCAGCCAGCCCTTTACCGAAGCCCGCCAGACCCGATGCTCCTGTCCCCGTCTAATTAGCGACGAAGGAACCAGACCGGATCACGTGAGTGCGAAAATTACGTCCTATTCGGATAACGACGTCGCGCGCGTCAGACACTTCGCTTTCGGCCAGTACCAGGGCCTGGATTCTCTGCGAGATCATTAAAACGAAAACGATGAACGGTTTACCGACGGCACACCGAGATAACGAGACTGTACACTTGTCTGTCTCGCGACACACTTTCTCATTCCACGTAAAGAGTACTCTGGTATGCAGCAGTCCTACGACGACTTTGACATTTTTTTTACCTCTGAATCTAGAAAAGGTATCGGTGTGGGACCTTCGCGTTTGCTTGAACACGTATTCGGAGAGTGTTCAGGCATTTTTTTGTACCGACACAGTCAAAATTCGGGTAGCTGTGAACGATTTCGCGAAAACGTCGAGAATGCGATAGGGTATCCATGCCTGACTCGGTATCTCTGGAGATATTGGACCGATTGAGTTCGAATTGTGTGTGCGTACCTTCAGCACACTTGCCGCGACAGCTGCTGGCAGTTTTAAGTCAACAATGTTGCTGTCTCCGATCTTGCAGCGAAACAGTTCGAGTTTCAGTGAGGAATCCGCATTTTGCACTGGAAATGTCGGAATCTCGTTAATTCTTCGTTGTTCCGGGTGAAGAAAATCCTGGTTGTAGCGAAATGTGTGCTGAATGTGCGTGCCAAATTTGAAGTCGATCGGTCCGGTAGATCCTGAGATATCATGGCCGCTAATTTGCAAAACGTCGTTTCTAGAAAAACACTGTTTGTGGTGCTGTATATGCAGAACGCGTTATTCCACAAGTGCGGCCATTTTACGAACGTAGACATACGGTTGGAGTTTTATGTTCTGAAAGAAAATTTTTTAAAATGTACAACTTTTCGGATTTCGAGACCAGAGTACCGTTTGGTTGAGTCTATTTCGCGTGGCGGGGTAAAACGGTCGATTTTTGAGAGTTTGGTATCAATCTCAAATTTTGAGGAGTTATATTCATCGATATTTGCGGGGTACGCGTGTACATTTTTGTGTAATCGAAGCCGTGACGACTTTGACAGCGCACGTCGAATCAATTTTTTTATGCGCGTGGCATGTGAAACATTCTGTTTCCTGAACCAAAATTAGCGGAAACGATTGTTCACTGTTTTGATGGATTATATTCTGAAAAAATTCCGACGCAACTAACCTCCAATCGCGGACATGTTAATTAAGAAATCGTTCGAACATTGGTCAAGAATTTCGAATAATCGTGCGAAGTGTCTGGCGCGGCTACTAGTCATGAAAATAATCTTGCTGGCATTGTTATGTATACAAAAGCGACTAGGTCGAAAAACAATCGAAGAGTATCAGTGCTACGTGACACATGGAACAGTTAGGTTTCAACCATAATTCGCAGGTAGTCTTTGGCCAAGGATGAACAATGGTTTACGACAGAGCGTGCCTTTTTTACGAGGCTCGACGCAAACGAATTGAATAATGGAAACGTGTGTACCGTCTTGAGAAGATGACCGTCTCTCTCGCTTTATCACGTATCGATCTCCATTCTCTATCTCTCTCTCCCTTTCATTCTGCCTCGCACTCTTAGTGCTTGGTGTGCAGAATAAACCGGCGAAGCGAAGTCTGTTCACCAGAAAATGGAAGTAATTAATTATTAACCCCGTTCCTGCGGTTATTATTGCACCAGCCAGCGAAGTATTCTTGTTGTGGTCTCGCGAAAACTTTTCGTCGGATAGCTCGCTGTTACACGGCTTAGCGCGGAAGTCTCGTCGCCGAGCGTTATCCGGACTTCCGGTTCCACAGGTTGATTTATGAGAACCATTCTTGCCCCATAAACAAACGCCATGAGTCCTCGAAATATTCTCGTATTAATTTTTGAAAAATTCTATCACGCCCATACGAGTTAGCGTAATTTCTATGGAGAGCTTCTCGAAATATTCTGATATGAATTATTTAAAAATTCTCTCACGTCCATATACATAATTTGTATAGAGAGCTTCTCGAAATATTTTAATATGCATTTTTGTAAAGATTCCGCCACGTCCATGCGATTTTGAGTAATCTGTATAGAGAGATTAGTAATAATAATTTATTCCTCGCGGTCTGGGCCTTTATGCTAATTACAGGTCCCGCGTACAGCAGCCAATTAACGAGTGATTGGATGATTACTAGGCTGCAGGTGTTTATGCATTTATAATAATAGTAATGGCGACGGTTTTAGCCGGCGCGTGAAGCGCTGTAATGATTACAGCGAAAAAAGCATTTAAATACAATGGAGTATGAAGTGATACCTTCGCGTGAGAATTTTATAGAATTGTTATGTTATGTTTAATATGCCGAGTATGTATTTGTATCCAGAAAATACATATTGCGTTTAATTACGGTAGCGGAGAACTCTGAAACATGAATTTCAATAGTATACATACAGCCTTTAGCAATTTGCTCAACATAGTGCGCGCTTTGTTTAGATTATCAGGAACTTTAAACACTGATCAAAGCGTGATGAAATTTATTCCAATTACCCATAGTGCGACGCTGGAAATTCAATTTTCGAATAGTGGAACGGAAAATGAGATAAACAGTGGTTCGTGCAAGTCTAGTTCGACCGAAATTTTATTGACTCGTACCAAAGTCGTGTCTGACCACCGAGGAGTTAATCTACTTCGGACCAAAAATAGAAACTGTTAAAATCGGTCCTGTATTTTTTCGGCGCGGTTTCGTTCCGTTTTATTTGCTGAAAATTTTAACAAGCGTACGACCGCACGGTTTTCAATGAACTCGCGTCGCGCGGCGAAAATAGACGATTCTTCGTGCGGTGGGAAGCGAGACTCGGCGGCCGTGTCGGGCCTTACAACGGGACACCATGCACTCGTCCTTGAACGTTTACGTTTTCCGCATTACTCGGGCCGCGCGCGTGTGCCCGTACGAAACACGTTCCGCGGCCAGTCACCGGTTCGAAACGGTCCCGTGGATCACCGGAAATCACGCTGCCACTCGCTCGTGTGCCCGCCAAGTCGCCAGCTCTCCACTTGCATAACTCCTTGGGGTAGATGGAGAATCGAACTAAATTAGAAAAACGTGAGTTCGCGACTCTCGTTAGCTCGCGATTCCTTATGCAACTCTTACGTTCTTTCCTCGAATATGTATTTACCTTGCTACATGTTGTCTGTTACGTCCACAATGTTGGCACATACGCGTGGATTCTTGTGAGACGTAACTCGTGAAGTAGACGCAAGACCCAAACTGGGGCTAATTCGGATCAGACTGTAATTCATATGTCACAGGGTTTTGTCGAATTTTAAGAAATGTATTTGTCGTAGCGCAAACGTTTCGACGCGACCCGTGCGCTTCGGCGTTTCCTCGTTTCATCGTCGCGTGTCGGGCTGCTGAGCTATCTGACCGATTGATCTGCCGAGACGCTGATCTCGATCGTTCGAGCGCTAAACAAAAAAAACTCTGCCGGCCGGCCTCGGGCCCAGTGTCGCTAGATCGAGGAAATCGAGGGTATTGAAAATAACGCGTCTATATTTTGATAATAAAAGATATAGTTTATTTTCCGCTTTACAAAAAGTGTATATGTATGAGAAAAGCAAAACGAACACGTCGCGTCGGTTGCCTGGCCAGAGCTCAAACTGAACATCGGTGGCATCGCAAAAATAAAACTGTAACGAAGAGGGCACTGCCGATTAATCAAATCAGTGTGCGCCTTCTCATTGGCTTTTGTCATGGCATAGAGTATAGAGTATGAAAAGCTTATATTCCAACAGAGGGGAATACAGTTTACCCCTTCTCTGATGACCAGACCAGTTTCTCGGGCCATCGAGGGCCTTGCCTTGCATTTTCCCCACTCCACAGAGTCTACGTCCACGTGCACGCATTGCAAAGGAGCCGATTTTGATTGTCGCAGCCGCTCAAACGTTTCGGCCGCGCGTAAGGGAAACCGATCCTGAAATCCACGTGCGAGCACTCGGCAGCCGACTTCGGCAACTTCCAGTTAACGGCAAATGCTTAACCTGTGCTTACAGTCTTCGATAAAATAATAAGACACCTAGGATGTTTTTAAATTTACACTTCGTTGTATCCTGTATATTACGTACTATTTCCAAAGTAAACATGTAAAATCTTAGGATTGTATCGCGGACCATAGCAAAATTAGAGAAAGATATGTAAACACGGTCTGACATTAATTCGACAAAAGTATAAGACACTAACAGAAAAATGTTTGATTGAGCAAATAAAAATACAAAATTAATACTTTGCGATACCTCCGTTGAATTGAATTACGTCTAGTAATCGCTTTCGGATAGTTTTATATAACTTTTTGATTCGTTTTTGTTCTAAATGTGTCTAATTCTGATTTATACTTTCTTTTAGTTCATTTACGTTATTATATTGTCTCCTATTCGCGTAGACTACACATTTTCTATAATATTTAAATCGGGAGAACGATCGGGAGAACATTGCAAAATATGTCACTGTATTGTTTTACCAGAATTAATTTTCTGTGGGGTTTACGTTCACGTTTTCAACAGGACGATTCGATCGACCTCACTTTTATCTACAATAATTGCTTTCCTCGACATATTATTTATTTTTCGTTGTAATAAATGTACTTATACTGTAAGAAAATCACAAGATTCAACGTCTGAATACGTTCGCAGTAGAACACTTAATGGTAGAAGTCACATGAGTGTAAAATAAACCAAATGTCTTATACTTTTGTCGAAGGAATGTCAGTCCGTGTTCACATATTTTTCTCTAATTTTGCTATGGTATGCGATACAATCCTAAGATTTTGCGCGTTTACTTTCGAAATATTATTAGAGATATGTAGTATTCAGGATATAACGGAGTGTACACTTTCCACCTTGAAATATAAGAAATTTAAAAATATGCTATACGCGTCTTATTATTTTGTCGAGGACTGTATCCTAAAACGGGCTTAAATCTACGACATATATATCAAAGCCATCGCACGGCAACTAAAAGACTTTCTCGCCACTCACTCCGATTCCATCGGAGCCAGGAGCGTCACGGCCGGGCGTGGAATCAGAAAATCAATTTCAATTACAGAGAGTGGAGAATCAAACAATTCTTAGTTATCTCCAAACATCATTAAAAGACTATTACCGCGCAGCATTAGACCGATAAAAGGAATCGCGCGTCACTGTACCTTCCCGCGCCGTGTGCTGATGGATCGCACGATGTGATCCGGTCGATCATTAAGCCAACCTTCGACACCGCCGGAAAGTATTCCCAAACGACCGCCGGTTTAACTGATTGGACACTCGGCCGTGATTTAAGCGACCGAGCATTTTTCTCAACAAACTGTTCGAAGTGTTTTCCCTCACCCCTATTCGATCGGTTGTTTGCCGAACCGATCGAAACTGTCTGTCAACGGGCTGCGTGTCTTCCGTGAACCCAGCCACCGAGACAAATCTCGACGTCCGTCGAGACAGATCGCTCGGCGGACCTCCTTTCTCCAAGATGTCGCTGGCCCGACGCTCCCTGGGTAATCGCGCGACAACGCCGAGACCTGTCTTCCCATCTTTCACCCACCAAGACCGAGCTGCGGCGACATTTACTGCTCGAACGATATTCCAGGTCAGATCTAGGAAAAACTTCAACTTGCCCCTCGCATTTTTCCCGAAGAATACGCTCCAACATGCGTCCCCGGAACTGTATATCCTGACCACAAAAATTGGCGAAGTTGCGCTCAATTCGTAGTTCTAAGAAATACGCCCTTCACTTTGCCACAGTACCACAGTTTTGCTAAAACAACGCAGCCATTTTCAAAATTTTTCATCTTCCTTTCTGAAAATTTTACCATTCCTATGGAAAGTGGGTAGATCCCGAGATAATACGATTAATATCCACATTTCCACGGATCTGCTTATAAAATGTGGTTTCCACGGTTCCCTCGTCACAAAAAATTCGCCCTGTCTACCAGAGCAGTTTCACGATTTAATTTATTGCGCTCCGGAATACACATATCTTGTTAACGTGCAGACAGGAACTCGCAAATTGCGTCAGAACTTCTAAATCCCTGTGAAGACGGTGTTCTCCTACCGGCGTCACGTGTGCAAGGTCGACTCCGTGTTTTTGACAGCGCTGTACCTTAGTTACGGGTCTTCTGATGCGTCGCCCGGGGATTTCCATGTCAAAGGAAGTCGCTCTGTGAACTTTCCATCAGACAACTTTTCACCCATTGTTGACGTTTGCGGCCTCTATGGGCGTCTAATGCGGGGTCGTGTTGCTGCCGCGGGGTTTTCGGTTGCTCTAAGGAGCCTTGGGATTTCCGAAGCGAAACGTTTCCGTAAATCCCGCAGAAAATTACTCTATAAAATTTTCTTTCTCTCAGACAGTTATTTTGCGATTTTTCTTACGTTGTAACTGACAAAGATATTGAAGTGGGACGTTAGTATTCGCGTGAACACGTATCTCGACAATGTCCATGAATTTTTAGGCGAGGATACAAACAGGATTGAGGTAGGTGTGATGAATTCAGTGAAGAAGTCGAGGAAGGGAAGAATACGAATGGCCGCCTCGGTGTTTCCGGAGATACCCGGTCGATTGAGTTCAAACTTTGCGTGTACCTTCAGTACACTTGCCGCATCAACTGGTAGAAGTTCTAACACAAAACAATCGTTGTGTTCCATTTTACAGAGAGAATCGTACAAACAGGGTGAAACATCGGTATTTTGCACTGTAGCTGTCGTCATTAAAAAAATTTTGAATTTTCTGAAATAAATCTCCTTGCAAGCTCTAGCCTACGGTGTGTCGAACGTGTGCACCAAATTTTAGGTCAATCTGTCCGGTAGAACGTTTGGGGAACGTGAATTCCAGAGAACCCACGTTTTCACAGACCGAACGGGGAGAATTTTCTTCAACGACATGAATAATCGATCTAAAATTTTGAGGAGTCATTTATCGACGTTCGAGGATAACGTATAAATTTGTTCACGTCGAAACAAGTACATAGCAGAACTAGCTACAATTTCGATGAATCGCAATCTGTCAAAACACCGATCTACGTTTGCCGGTGTTTGCGGGCGTTTGTCGGCGATCGTTTCCTCCGATAATCGCGTTACGCGATCGGCTCGGCCGGACGCTCAGCCGAACACGTATCAGTCACAACTTTCTGCCGTTGCGTATTATGTTTTCAATCGATTCCACCGTTCCCCTGGCCCTGAACTATAGACTTTAAGTTCGCGTCGGCACTGTGTCGCTCGGCAAACTTCACCGCGCGACAAAGTAGATATTTTTACGTGTGCCCTCCGCCGCGAGCGTCCGAGCACTGTGCATCGAAAATCCCAACAACGTTGTTTCACACTGGCCAAAGTCCGTGGCCCCTTTGATGCGCGGACCTGACCCTCCCTGTCGCAAATGTTTTTTTCCGGATAGACGGACGTTTATTGGCATGTATCGACGTGGGCTCCGACAGTGGGACAGTTCTATTAGCTGATGTCACAGAAGCCGCCTTTGAGATTCCCACGCTTTTTCAGTTCAACAGTTCTCCGTCTATCCGTCGCGAATATATCCCGCCGGCCATTTCGACAGAATTTTTACGCGGTGCTCGGTCACCCTTGTTCGATCGTCCTTGCCCTCTTCGCTCGGAAACAATCGTTTCAACTCTTTGTTGAAGCGGGCCTGCCTCATCTGATAGGGAATCGAATAAATATTTACTTTGGGCGATGGAACCACTTTTTCTCGAATTTATCCGAGACGGGGCTTCGTTAGATCGCGGTTGGGTCTTGCCAAGGATTTCGATAGATCTAGGCCAGGACCTAGCTGAATCCTGGCAGGTGTCGGCTAGGCCGATTGCCTTCAAATTTTTTCTATACCTGCAGTGCACTTTCCCCCAGAGAACGAGACAAGAATTTTCCAAAAATAATTGTATTCGAAAATGTCACGGCGTTTTGTCTGAAAGTGGAGCGGCACTGCTGAAAAATGTTTTACAATTAACACCGAAGGATTGTTAATGTAGCGAGGCTGGGGTTGCAAGGACGGGATGGTAAAGCACTCGAAACTGGAGTAGCGAGGACGTGCTGAAAGTCAACATCACGTAGCGGATTCGCGTTTACCTGTTAGTACGAGTGCTGCGATCTATCAAAGACTTATTAACAATTCAGCGTAACACTTGCACAGCTCTCTCCGCGAGTCAGCCTTGGATCTTCTGTCTTCGAGACTATAATGTATTTTCCGCTGTGTGCGCGCCGCGCCGGGGCGTCGTTAACTATTCATCCGTTCCCTTCCAGTCTTCCAGAAGACCCGTAAAAGTTGCGCCCGTGTTCATCTCTCCTAAATTCTAGCGAATCGAGTTAGCTGTGGGTGCGCGGTGTCCTCTCGTTCTGTCTCGTCGTCCGTCACGCGTTTCCTTCAATTCGGGTGGAGAGAAAAAACGAAAGAACGAACAGAATAAAGGGCGTCCTTCGAGGGCCTGGAAGCCTTAAAGCCGGCGTATCGTGTATCCGTTTGATCGATAAGTAAGTGGCGGGAGGGACATAACTGTTCCGCCGACACAATAGGCATATCACGGTTCGACACGGCGCAGGACATCGGTAACGCGATTCCGTATAGTCGACGTCAGACTATGGATTCGCTCGCGCGAATAATAACACATATTTGTTGTATCGAATAGGACAAGATTGCTTTCCCATACAGGCCTCTCCCTCCCGCGCGTTCTAAACATTTCTAAAGCCCTCCCGCGCCGCATGAACAATGTCGAATGCGGCGACACGCAAATCAGCCGATGTAACCGTAACCCGATTCCGGTTCAGTTCGCCGGCGACGTATTCGAGACCGCGTCTACGCTAACGTAATCTAAGTCGAGCTAAAACTATGCTAAAACTGCCCGTGGACCTCCCGCGAACATGGCTGGATATGGTCTCGGGATAGTAATGCATAATTTCCAACGTACCGCGTCGCTTGGATCAGTCGGTGTGAAATTGCTGGTGTGGACATGATACAAACCGAAATTGGCGTCAATCCTCACGAGACATAATTTTACTTTAGTGGACCTCACTTAATTCTAACCCAGAGCTCACTAGAGCTATCCCGGAGAACTGGAAGTGCCTGTGACACGTCCAAATATTGTGAAGCCATTTCGAATCAAGTCACCGCGAATGACTCTACGAGCCGAGTCACGAATGTTGACGCTTCGACTCTCTTCGCCACAGCTATGTAACTCGTCAAAGTTCACTGAACGTTGTTATTGCCCGCGTGACGTTGGATCTTGCGAACCATTCGTGGTATTTGCCATCCAAGTAGTACGTCGCTTTGTCCTGGGAGTTCTCTCGCTGGTTGTAATCGTTCCCGAAGTTGAGTCGCCGCGTAAGAACCCCGTGCAGCGACTTCGTACGTCGGCGAATGATAGTTCGAGGCTCGAATTTGCATGTCAAAATCGCCGTTGAACGGTGCCGTGCAACTGGAGAGCTTCGTGACGCTTAAGGAATGTTGTTACTGAATTGGGCCCGAGACCTCGCGATACACACATCCGGGACTATCTGCTATCTCAATGGGGGAGTCTTTGTCTCTCGTTCTTTGAAGTTTCCCGCCATTGCCACAGCCATGCTGCCGGGCTGTCGAGGGCTTAGCGTTCATTATGAACATCGACGAGCAATTTTGGAACTGCTCTGCGGCGTCATTAATGCAATTTTCGACTTCTAAATGTACCGCTGCACTCTTCGTAGACTGCTAAAACCGTGTGACGCTGTAATCAGAATCAGAATATGTCCACGAGAGTCTAACAAGTTGTATGAAAATGTAGCGGAAAATTTTTCGAAATACAGTCGGTCACAAAAATATTGGGACACAAATTGCAATAGATCGGAATTGTAGAAAAAATACTAAAAGTTGCATTTCACAACTTTTCTATGCGGACCGATATTGAAACTTTAAATATACGTTTTGCAGGTCTGTGTCAATTAAACATATTCTGAAAATTTCGTCAAAATCGGTCGACGTTGCAATGAGCTACAAACGTTTGAAGATGGTGAAAATGGCAATTTTTCACGATTTTCGGCCCGTAACTACAATAAATCTAAATGTACTTTTTAAATGTTCAATATAGGCCCAAATAAAAAAGTAGAAACTGCAACTTTTAGTATTTCTTCTACAATTCTGATCAATTGCAATTTTCAAAAAAATTCCTTTTCACATCCTGTAGTAAACTAATTGCTCTTCCTTTCCAAAACAAGTTCAAATCGCATGGTCCAATATTTAAAAAGTTATCGTCTTTTTGAGAGTGTCCTAATATTTTTGTGACCGACTGTAATTAAACCTCAACTCGAAATTTGCCAATGAACAATTTAATTAACCTGGCTCGCGTTAGTGTTCATAATTATGGTGGTTGGGTGGTTCGACGCTCTTATATGGAAATAGTGCAAGTACTTTGCAGGGCAAGACTGATTGGCCGCGGTTCAAATCGAACGATCCAGTTCACGGACGAGGAACGGGATTCCGCGTAGAAGTACGAGCGTACGCGCGGATTATCTGATCCTTTTTCGCAGGCTGGACATAAATGAGTAAATGCATACGTGATCGCAACGCGATACTGCAACAGGCTATAAATTCGCCGCGAACCGGTTTTAAGCCGCTGCCGGCGCGGCCCTGATTACTTTGGGCTACTGTTTCCCTCCACAAATCCGCATTATACATTTGCCATTTCGATTTGATAGTTTTCACACGTATGGGGGGAGCTACGATTAATCCGCTGAACGAAAATGGATCTCGTTTTATCACTGGGAACAATAATTGTGTACCATGATAAATAATCTTCCGACCCCCTCACTTTACTTGCCAGTTTAGTTTATAGGTCACGAACATTTTTAAAAGAAAATACAAACAGTAGTAAAATCGTGCTTCACCACAGTTATGATTATAAGGGAGGGAACCACGTTTTACTGCTGATTGCCGTTCGATAGCTTATCCACAGGGAAGGTTCTATGCAAAGTTTCGCCCCCCTACCTTGATCGAGATGGTAGCCACAGCGAAAAAATGGATTGTCGGTTTTCGGTTGATTTTTTCCGTTTAATTGTCCGCAAAAATTCTGGAAAAAACTCTGACGCGTAGCAGCTGTCAAGATACATATCATGGAATATTTTCAAATTTTTCCGTCGAAAATCCCGGTTGCTACAAATCAAAAAGGAAAATGTGAAAAAACGCAATTTTCTATACAAAGTTCGGACGCTGCGTCATTTATACTTTTACTGTGACTACACATTGTTGTAACCAGCGCTTCGGAATATGTATTTTCAGATTTTCTGATAAAGTACTTCGCGATTAAAAAAAAGTACAAATAATGAAAGAAAAATAATTTATTTGTCGAACGCGCAAAATTTGCATAAATATTTGCACTGTAATTGTCAGATACGCGCGGAAGCATGAATTACGTGGAAATAATTGCAAGAACAACATACAATGAAGGGAAAAATGATTTAAATTATTTGAACAGCCAATCGATCATATGCGAAACGCATTCCGTCGCAATGAGGTGTAGCGAGCAATAAAGCAGCTATTACACCGAACATGGCCAACGAAAATTGGCCGTTGCTATGCCGCACACGTGAAGGAATAATGCTCTGGCGATAACAATGACCGGCCGCTCGTAAACAGTCTCGCAATTGAATATGTTAAATTAGTTCGGACGATAGCTGGAGTAACGGCATTCAATTGTCACGAATTTTGATTGGTTCGGTTCGTAATGGATTATTCGGTGGCCGAATAGACGTTTTGTTGCTGCTTATATTAATTGTCAATCAATTTGTGGTACTTTGCGGTGTGTACCCTTTACGAGATAGGAGGCGAATTAATTTTCATGCTGCGCCGGAAAGCTATCAGCTGTCGTGGCTGACTGGCTTATCAGCTGCTTGTCGACACCCAGACCGGTTTCCTGTTTCATTCTTCGAATCTCCTTGCAGAAAAAGTGCCTCGACTCGTTGCGAAAATATTCGTTTCGACTGGTCGCCGGGCGTTTTATTTCTGTGAAGAAGTTCGCCCCGTTGGGGACGACGCTTTATGCTGCCATTGTGTCTCAGCCACGTGAGCAACGCACCTTGAATTCCAATGAAAGGAAACGAGCAAGATCGGACTCGATAATCGATTATCGTGTCGTCCGTGACGGCGGATGGTCGTTAACACCTGTCCCCGGACACTTTTCTGCATAAACATTCCTGCGAACCCATTCGACACACCATTTTTATTATTTCTCCTCTGCTGCCTCTCGGATTCCAATTACACATTTTGATTCAACAGTCTTTCGCTTCTGGAGTTTTGTTCTTCCTCTTCTTTGATCTTTCCATTATTTTTATCCTGCAATCTTTTTATTTCTACGAATCCACGATTTTCATTATTTTTATTCCGTCATCTTTCAGCTCCGAAGTCGCATGATTTTTATTCTGTGATCATTCAATCTAGGATTTCCATTATTTTTGTTCCGCCATCCAGCAATCTACAATTTTTATTCTGAGAACTTTTAACGGTTCAATTTTTATCATTTTTATCCTGGCATCTTTATGGCCTTCAATGCGCATTATTATTTTTATTCCCTTTCAATGCTCCATTTTCCTGCTCCAGCCTTTTAGTGTACCAATTTTTCCATTTTCATTCCACTACCTTTCAATCTCAAATTTTTACTGTTTCTATTCCGGCGTAAAAATGTTTCTTCGTTTCTTCCGGCGAAAGTATGTAACATTGAGAACGTTTTCGGCTTCGGTTGTTTCATCGCAATTTGCGGACTCATTTGCAAATAGAAGGTATTTTGTAGTAGGCGATTATCATGCTGGGAGCATGTGAATTAACCGGATCCACGACAGTCGATCAATCGAGTAATTATTGTATCCTGGTTCTGGAGAATCGCTGCTATCCATCGCGCATTTTCTGTTTTGCTTCGAGCGTGATCGAACGCTAATCGATGCAAACCGGTCGGCAAAAACGTCGCCCAGAACAGCTCATACGTATCTGGTGTTACAGATACAAATTACCTGCGATCACTTCGCATTAAACTCGTAATTGGGGTCAGTGGAGAAAAAAGATCTCGTATTTAGCGAGCGCAGTGGTTAAACTGGTCGCTTAAAGATCATGTCGTTAGATAAGACAGAATTTTTTTGCAGGCTTGTTGATTCTATCGACGGCCT
The DNA here is from genome assembly GCA_963966675.1 of Lasioglossum calceatum. Classification (NCBI taxonomy): domain Eukaryota; kingdom Metazoa; phylum Arthropoda; class Insecta; order Hymenoptera; family Halictidae; genus Lasioglossum; species Lasioglossum calceatum. The sequence goes on from OZ016548.1 coordinate 3,719,608, forward strand.
CCTCTCTTTTAGAGGATTCGGCGAAAATCTTCGTTGTCGATTGGAGAAGGACACGGTTCACGGTGCAGAGAAATCAACCGGCTTATCGGCGGCACAGACTTTCCTGGGTGGATCGAATGATTCTAAGTAATTGGAAGCCTCATGCAATAAGATTAAAAGGTCTTCTATTCGAAAGCATTTTGATTGCTTGGGGCAAAGGTCGCCGAATAGCGGGATCAAATATCTTCAGTACTTTTGGAGCTGTTCCAGCCATTACCCTGACGAATACAGTATGCTTCATCGCAATGGTTATCTCTCCTGGCAACGTTCGAGGGCCTTTGTTGCTCGCCAGCAAGACCCTCTGCACAGAAAACTAAGGATCTCGAAAATTAAAAGATCCCTGCCATCGAAAAAATTTGCGGACTGTCCTGTGACACTTATCCTAGGCACACACCGCATATCTGAAACGTAATTGTTTATATTAGGTTGTTCCATATGAAATGTCCGATTCTCAACAGTGACATTAAACAAACGCAATTTTGTACACAATGTATTTTATCTAGAAATTTTAAGTTCCTTGATTGTACTACGGTAATTATGGTTTGATTTTATAGTTTCTTTTACCATCAACGACTGGTACGTTAATTAATCACTACATCCTCACGAAAAAATCAATTAATGCTATCGTCAATAAGCTGTTTTTCCAGACATATAAGAGGAACACACGACAGTCGTGTTGGTTGACGTTAATTTAATAATTATGCAATAATGACGAGAATTCATTTATTTAGACTTTGCGCGATTCTTATTATAATACGTGCTCTAATAAAGATATTTATTAAATCATTTCTTATGAAGGCATCTTTATTATTCCATTAATTGTGAAATAAGAGATCTAGAACCGGTCAATTGACCAGTCGTGGTACGTTTAGTGTACGATTAGCTTTGCACATCAAAGTTTTACACAATAAACTTATAGACTGTAATAGCATTTCTTGATCAAAACGTTTTATAAGAATTGCATACTAAAATCGGACATTTCATATGCAACAACCCAATAGAAAGACAATGTCTTAATGTCTTCAAGCAAAAATGATGAATTATGAAGAAAAATTATGTGTTTGTACTTGTCGTTTCGGCTCCGTCGTCAACAATTCGACCATGAACCGACGCGAGACGTGTAATTCGACATTTTCATTAAAAAGCACGGATTGCAAACATCACGACGGAGGACAGGTTCCTCGGAAGAAAAGAGTCTCTTCAGGAGTCGAACTTGTCGAAGTGCACTTCAGAACCGTTTCGCAGGAGTTCCTCGAGGAGATTACTGGGAAAAGGCACAGGATTCAGCGATCGTCCCGGTGAGTTCTCGCAACGCGGGTAAAAAAGGGGAGTCCATTGTGGTCCGGTCTCTCGGGACACTCGTCCGAACCGGGTGTCTCCGAAGGAATCCTCGAGGATCCGGGTCAGCAGTGCAGTCGACAGTGGTTGAGAAATGGAGAAACTCATTCCGACTGGTTGGACGCCGGTGATCGTCTCGTGAAAAACCGATGCAATCGATACCGGTGTGCTGGCTCTGGGACTGACATGACGCGCCGAACTGGCAGCCGCGGATGCTTGGAGATTTCGGTTTCGAATCGGGATTCCCCAATAATTAGGATGCTAGGGATTCCAATTCTGTCGCTGGGGATGATTGCGATTCATGCACGACGGAGAACACGTTCCGATGCACCCACCGAACGATGCATCCACCCATCCTCCGGGGGGAGGAGTCAGTTATTTTTAACGCGAGAGAAATCCGCGTGCATTCCCCGGGATTATGACGTTCCTGTTTCACACTGGGATTCACAGGCACTTCGGGTATGTTCGATTAATGGATAATAATTCGTGTGTAGGAGGATGTAAATAGACATAGTGGGACTCGGCTAGGTCAGTTTTCGAACATTGGTCAGGTCCCAGTTGGGCCCGACGTTAATTCAGGTGTCTCTGGAGACGGGTAGGTACCTGAAAACTCTTTAAAAGGTCCAGGAGTAGAAAGAAAATTTTTTGCATGTCTCAGGGCATGGATACGTTCAATATCACTGTGTTAGTTCAGTTTTCGAACATTGGTTAGGTCCCAGTTGGGCCCGATCGTTAATTCAGGTGTCTCTGGAGGCGGGTAGGTACTTGAAAACTGTTTGAAGAGTCCAGGAGTTGAAAGAAAATCTTTTGCATGTCTTAGGGCATGAATACGTTCAATATCACTGCGTTAGGTCAGTTTACGAACATTGGTTTGGTCCCAGTTGGGCCCGATCGTTAATTCAGGTGTCTCTGGAGACGGGTAGGTACTTGGAAACTCTTTGAAGAGTCCAGGAGTTGAAAGAAAATCTTTTGCATGTCTTAGGGCATGGATACGTTCAATATCACTGGGTTAGTTCAGTTTTCGAACATTGGTTAGGTCCCAGTTGGGCCCGATCGTTAATTCAGGTGTCTCTGGAGACGGGTAGGTACCTGAAAACTCTTTAAAGAGTCCAGGAGTTGAAAGAAAATTTTTTGCATCTCTCAGGGCATGGATACGTTCAATATCACTGCGTTAGTTCAGTTTTCGAACATTGGTTAGGTCCCAGTTGGGCCCGATCGTTAATTCAGGTGTCTCTGGAGACGGATAGGTACTGGGAAACTCTTCGAAGAGTCCAGGAGTTGAAAGAAAATCTTTTGCAAGTCTTAGGGCATGGATACGTTCAATATCACTGCGTTAGGTTAGTTGTCAAACATTGGTTAGATTCGGGTTGGGCCCGGTTGTTACTTTGGGTGGATACATCAATACTGAAGCTTCCAGAACGTGAAAGAATTGCTTCGAATAAAAATTCTGCTGCACTCACCGAGACCTGAATATCAGTGGTTTAGGTAATCTGTTGAGCCTTGGAGAGGTCCGAGGTAGCGACTACGTGGTCAGGTTTGGTTTACCCCTTTGTGGCTGAAAACAAGTACATAGTTTGGAGCTGTTTGAATGACACAGATATACTGAATGCAGACGTAGCTGGCAACTATTCAGTGTTGCTACAAATTAACCTGAATAGGAAGTGAATGGAGGCATGGCTGTGGCACGCAGCATCAAACGGGAGTCACACTTTAAACTTCTATAAAGGGTTAAGTTGCATAGGAGAGGTGCGGGTCAGTCGCGTGCGTCCATCAGCTTTAAATTCGGAGATCCAGGTCGCCGAAATTCACGGGCGGAACGTGGTTCCACGGTCGCCGGTAATTATCAAGCGTCGTGTTCTCTGACAGTCATCGCGCGCGCGCGTGTATGTTGCACGGGGTTCGGGAAACTAAAATGGAAGTCGAAAGCGAGCGAAGAGAAAAAAGTAATTAAGCCAACATTGTCGTCGGCTCTGTGTTAGTTTCTTTTTTATTTCGTCGGCGTGACATTTGCGAGAGAAGGATGTCAAGGGAATGAATACTTTCCCGCGGCGCGTCTTTGGAAGCGGGCTAGAAGCGCGGCGAACCCTCTCCGCTGATTAGAAGCGTCGTTAGCCTCGGCCGAAGAAACTTTACCCCTGGCCGGCTCGCTTTACATCTCGCGGCAACTTTGGCATTTCGACGGTGAAGCAATCCCGCCCCGGGGGCATTTCCACAGATTTTCTGGCTGACTTGCACCTCTGACCGCCATCCCCCGCCGGCGCACGAACGCGGAATCGTTTTCACCCCGGCCATTACACCTGCTCTACATTTTAACGGGTCGTTCCGCCCCATGGCGCAATATCCTCGGCCGTCTTTGTCATTTTTATACGGGAAAACTGTAAAGCCTTCCGCCGCCGGGTTTACGCGCCTGTTTTTATCCCTGCTTCCGCGGCAATCATAATTGTTTACATCAAGAAAGAGGAAAGTGAGGCTGATGTTGCCACTCAAGTGGGAAAGTCCAGATTGGGATGCTGTATCTAGGGATCTAGTGGACCGATTCACTTGAAATTTGGTATGGCGATGTACCGCATATTTCTATATATCTTGTACAAATTTCGTAAAGAAATCTCAAAAATTAAAGGAATGGCAGCGATTTGAAAATTATCTGACTTTTTCGATCAATTTCACATTCTCCCCCAAAAATTATTTTTACATAATTATTGTATTGTACCATATTATAACTACAGGTACACCTTAAGTGTACACGAACTTTGAACTCGATCCGTCTAGTAGATTCCATTAATTCTATCGGTGAAACATCGCTTCACTTGCCTGGTACAACAATCTCCATAAACAGGGCGGGACACGGAGTGCAAATGAATTTGATTAATTATCCGCTCATTCCGTTTTTACAGAACGAGGGACCTTGATGACGCAAGATTGTCGTCGGGAGGAAGCCTCGCGTTTCTGATTCCGTTGTTTAATTAATGCTCGTTATCTCGGAAATAAGAATGTCATAATGCTGGCCCGTGATCTGGTACAAGCTCACGTTGAACCTCGTTCCGCGCACAGCCGCGGGGAATCTTTGCATCCCTGCTTGATACCCCCGACCACGCCCGCGTAAGTCGTTCAGAAAAATAATTCCGATTCGCGCGTGGGTGGTCGAATACCTCGCGGAGAAGTTGCCGTGTGCAACGTTCCGACGGGGCGTTCATGTTCCGACAGAATTAGATGCAGCGTTTAATTTGATTCGAAATATAAAATGAAATTTCTCTAGTCTAGAGAAAGGGGTGTTCGAACCAGCAGACACTGCAGAGTCTGCAATCAAGTTGATGCAATTTAGTTTGGTTGGAGCCATAGTTTTGACAAATCATATTCTGTCTAAACTTGATGTTATTAAAAATAAAGTTATCAGAACAATTCAAGGAAATCTAAAAGAGCCTATGAAGGAAATCCAAAATTCTTATTTATTCAAAGACTGTCACATTATCGGAGAGTTTCGATAAAATGTATTCTGTGTAATGGTATTGTGCTAAACTTTATTTTATTAAAAAGTTATCAGAAAAATTCAAGGAAATCTAAAAGAGCCTATGAAGGAAATCCAAAATTCTTATTAATTCAAAGAATGTTACATTTATCCGAGAGTTTCGATAAAGTATATTCTGTATAACGGTGTTGCTAAACTTGATGTTATTAAAAATGAAGTTATCAGAAAAATTAAAGGAAATCTAAAAAAGCCTATGAAGGAAATCCAAAATTCTTATTAATTCAAAGAATGTTACATTTATCCGAGAGTTTCGATAAAGTATATTCTGTATAACGGTGTTGCTAAACTTGATGTTATTAAAAATGAAGTTATCAGAAAAATTAAAGGAAATCTAAAAGAGCCTATGAAGGAAATCCAAAATTCTTATTAATTCAAAGAATGTTACATTTATCCGAGAGTTTCGATAAAGTATATTCTGTATAACGGTGTTGCTAAACTTGATGTTATTAAAAATGAAGTTATCAGAAAAATTAAAGGAAATCTAAAAGAGCCTATGAAGGAAATCCAAAATTCTTATTAATTCAAAGAATGTTACATTTATCCGAGAGTTTCGATAAAGTATATTCTGTATAACGGTGTTGCTAAACTTGATGTTATTAAAAATGAAGTTATCAGAAAAATTAAAGGAAATCTAAAAGAGCCTATGAAGGAAATCCAAAATTCTTATTAATTCAAAGAATGTTACATTTATCCGAGAGTTTCGATAAAGTATATTCTGTATAACGGTGTTGCTAAACTTGATGTTATTAAAAATGAAGTTATCAGAAAAATTCAAGGAAATCTGAAACTGTCTATGACGGAAATCTAAAATTCTTATTAATTTGAAGAGTGTTGTACTTATCAGAAAGTTTGAGGAAGAGAATCTACGAGGAGATGAAACGAAGCTGGAAGGGCTCCGTTCAAAGAGTAGTTTCCGACGGCTGGAAAGAGAATTCGTGAAAACGGGCAGCATCGACGGGTTAATTAACGAAACCGTACAAGCCCGGCAGCTCCTTTCAATTATCCGGGGAGGCTGGGTCTCGTCGAGACACGGATCATTGAGACCGCGTTATCACCGATCAATGGCAGTCTCCTCGCAGACGATGCCCGGGAGCTAAGGACGTAATCAGAGCACTTTGTCCGATGCCGTCGTAATTTCGTTAGACTGCACGCGATGCTCCGGTGACGATAAAGCCAGGGCTCGAGAGATCGGTGATCTTTTTCTCGGAGAGGGTCGACGATGGTGCTCGGTGGTGATTCCTCGCGTCCCAAGTAGGAAGCCCTCTCCAGTTTCCACGATGAATTTTCTTCGTTAACGTGCCGGTAATTACACGGTAAACACACACAGGCCAGTTAACGGTGCTTGGCCACCGCTTTCATTAGCCGGCGGGGCGCCTTCTGTGAATTTAGATGCCTCTTTGACAGAGCTAAACGATTCCCGAGCTGCATTGTTAGAGGCAATTGCATGCGCTGCGAGATCACGAGGTTAGGATCGTTGCAGGAATCATCATCATCCCGACAGAATAAATATTAGGTTGTCTCAAAAGTTTCTTTCGCAATGCGTTACGCTTGTGCGATGCAACAATATTAAATGTACGCATTGCGAAAGGAACTTTTGGGACAGCCTAATATTAGGTTGGAGGGAAAGTTCTGTCGTATTTGAAATAAGCAGGTTACAAATAATGGAAATTATATCATTGAATATTAAACATATACTTCTATAAATTGATTCAAATGTTTTCTTTCGAACACGAACATTCCCTCCAACCTAATAATTACACTGCGACACCCGCTGATTATAAATTAACGTTCCCCGACACGAACCACAACTTTCCATATTTTCCCTCGCGAAATATGAAATAAAAAAATGTTTACGACACCAGTCAGGAGAGTGTGAAAACAAGGGGGGTTCGATCGTGCGGCGTACACCGTGTATAATGCGTGGCGCAAACTTTGCTATAATTAATAATAAACGCGCGGATTCTCTCCCTCGGCGAAAGGGTCAAAGAAAGGCTTCTGCCTGCGCGGTTAATGTGCATCGCGTTCCATCGCGGTGCAACTGCCCTTATTATGTTATTATTAATAAACGCCCGCTTGTCTCCGATCGACACGCGTGAAAGGGGTGTCGGAAGTCGATAATCGATCGCCGTTGCGAGAGTGTGCAGCGAAGTTCTGCAACATGTGTGTGCATAGTCCCTGATCGATAATGTCTACCCGGCGATTTTGGCATTGAAAGGGACGTTTAATTTTAGTTTTACTACGACGCTCGGAATACTTAATTAGTGGGGCGACGGTGTATCGAAGATCGGCTATTTCAGCGCTGCGAGAAATCGTGGGCGGTGACACCGCAATTAACAGCTGACTAATTTCTCCTGATGCCTAACTCCCCTTGTTGCTGGCGGTGATTCTCTTGGAATATTCTTCACATATTTTCCACAGCAAAGAATTCTTATACAAAATGTGAATAAACAATGACATATCTCGAACAGGCCAGTCGTCCAGATATTCTAATAATTCCAGCCATCAAAAAATTGTTTAAACATATCCGCGGTTGTCAGGAGAAATGTCACAATTTCAAAAAATTCGAGTTTCTGCATTAATTGATCTTTATAGTATTTAAAATAAGTCATGGAAATAAATTCGAAAGGCAACGATGTCTTAGGTCAAAGCATTGGTAATCAAAACTTTAAACGGCAATGTCTCGAAAGTGGAAGTAGGTATGTGACACAGATATTCTCAGGCGAATATGATTCTAAAAAGAGTACACTTGATATTGTTCGTGCCAGGTTGGATACAGTAATGTTTTATGGATTAGGGGTGTACCTTGGACAAGGTTCGGGTAGAACAGTGAATCGTGCAGTTGATTTACATTGCAATATTTGTTTATCGCGGGCAGTATTGAAGGTCCGGGTTCCGCAAGTTTCGTGATCAGTCCACTTATGTAAACGTTGCATGCCTCATGGCCGAGATTGACGTTGCATCGAGCACAAAAAACTGTGTACACCGGGAGGAAAGAGGAGTGGCCAGGTCGATGAGAAAATCCAAGAATCTTTCATTAGGGAACCTCTGACAGCCGTGGATTCCCAACACGCGCACATACACACGGTCTCAGGGCTCGACGTTAACGAGCGCCCGGCACGGTGTTTAATAATTGTCATCCGCCTTAATGAGGTGTGTCGTTGTCGCTAATCGCTATGAATTTCAATGATTTCCGGCCGGGAACGATGCTATATCTGTCAGCCTCCAGCCGGGCGAAGATTCTCTCGCGGACAATAGGGAACATGTAAATTAAAGCGTGAGATTTGGAGACGGAGTGAAATGTAGAGAGAGAGAGAGAGAGAGAAAAGGTCCTTGAAGAACTACATGCACAGGAATTATTGACTAAAAATTCAGAATCGCATCTGAAGAGGATTTAAATCCATGTGACAGCGGAGGAATATTAATCTAAAATATGGACGGGGAAAGAGGAATACCGAGTTGGCAGGAGGATTTCGATAGAATGCTTGTATTGTATAATAAATTGTGCCTTTTAAATATTTATGGAGGCATCGATGTGGGTGAAGCGGCTCCATCTGTCACGCAGCACTGATACTGAAAAGAAAGAAAGAGTTCGGTGGAATTCTGTTGCAGCTATTTCAGATCAAGCCTGGACAAATCTAAGCCAGACCTTGCATTAGTTCAAGGACCTGAGCATCGGCAAGGTCTTGTAAAGTGACATTTGCAATTTTTTGTCTGGAATCGAAATCCTAGCTGAACAGAATTCCCCGTAGTCAAGCGTAACAACCCTTGGAGACTGAAGTCCTCGTTTACTACAGCCCCCAGAGCGAGACACCGGATGCTAGTCGAAACTGTGTCGATTCCGCTGGTGTTCAGCCGAAGAGAATGCCAGTTTCCTAGTCTCCGTGGTGTCTCTGAGGAGGTCCGGTCCGAATGCCGGGTTCTCGCTAACTCGGTGGCAAGGGGCGCCGAGGGTGGTGACCAGTGATGAGGAGACGACGAGGGGATGACGTTCTGGTGACCTGAAGCGCGACAGCCTCGAGGATGAGCAGCCTTCAGGTACCGGAGCTTCGGCTTCCGGCCGGTGACGGCGGTGGAAACGGCGGAAGTAGCAACAAGGGCATCGTGCCGTTGTTGCTGGTGCCACAAAGCAACGTGCCCAGGCGCCGGCACTCATGGATCTGCGGGTGAGTCTTGAGAAACCACTGACAACGTTCCCTAACCTTGCTCACACGATCGTCCGGGGAACCGGGACTCTCGGGAAGCTGGAAGTGTCGGGAAGTGTCGTTCCTGGCATTTACTATCCCGATAAAAGTCCGCGCCGCGTCAGCTTCTCTCGCCACACCCTTGTAACTGTTGAATAGGGGTGATTTTTCGCGTAAATCAAAAACATCCCTCTGTTGACTGACTTTTTTTTTCTCGTAAAAATATATGGGAAATTATTCGCTACAACCTGTCCCAGATAACCGCGCGAATTTGTTCAACGTCATCGGAATTTTTTTTATGTTTGTTTACACAGTTTTGCCATCGTACGATTGCTGAAGTCAAAGAGAATTTTTTTTATTGGTCGTTTTCGGAGGCCAGGGCTGTTGTTCTCTGTACCGTGATTAGAATTTCATTATTTCCGCCAGGTTGTTGTGAATATTGTTGCTTCGACTAGCCCACTGTAAGCACAGGCGATTTTCTGGTGGCTGACGGGCCGAGCGGATGAAAGGAAATTGGATTTGACGGGGACAGAATTTTTGTTGGAGTTCGACCTGTCGATGTTATCGGCGGATTGAACCGGGAGAAATTTGTATTGAAGTTTAGGGTCGCCATCGCGACAAAGCTTGCTTTGTAGAAGTGAAACTGCGGCCACGAGACGGATCGTGCCACCGCACCGTTCAGGTTTCAAACGAATTTATTTTCCCCTGCCGTATAAGTGTATTAACCGAGATTTCATCAGAATTCGGAAAAACAACAAAAAATGAGAACCCTCAAATTTACAGAAAAAATCGAAAAGAAAAATTGAACAAATTGAAAATCCCCAAAGGAAATAATTCAACCCTTGTAGAACCGGTTAGTAATTGCCGGTTTAATTAAAGGGACATTTTCAAGAGAAATATACGGGGTGTCCAAAAAGAAAAAAATTGTCCGAGCTCCCGACGAAGCCAGAGAGTAGTTTTACTTGTTAATAATGGCTGCACGAAAAATCGATTAACGAGTAGATTACACGGCCGGGAACGCTCAATTTTTCCCGCATTAAAATTCCGCGTGGATTTGAATAGCCAAATGGCGGACACCGGCACGAAAGAAATGGTAAAAATGGGAAGAAACCGATTTAATGCGACCGTTTCGGAGTAAACTTTCGCCAATTTGGCCGACCGCGTTTCATCGGATGCAGAGCCCGCATTCCAATTTCCAAATTTAATTAAACCCCAGAAAGATCTATCAGCCCGCGACGCGCAGAGCGTTCTTCTGAGAATAATTCACGGAATAAATTCCGCGGTCGACTGTGCCGCGAACGTTTACCGGGATTCCGACGGAAACGTTGTAACTCTTTTCATCATATTTCCCGATCTTCCAATAATATTTAGAAAGCTGCCCCGTGACCAATAGATTCAATATTTTAGCCAAACATTTACATGCGAAACCTCGAATAAATTTTACGAAATGCATTTGGGTACATTTTTGAGTAAATTGTTGCTTTCGGTGAGAAATAGCGGCACCTAGAGCAGAATGGGTTACCGATCGGCACACCCTATATCGTAGGAGTAATTTTCGTTACAGAAATCGGCCGTGTGGCGTTCAATTAACGAGGGCAAAGTATCGCGAAGTTTCGCCGTTACAGCGCGAACGGTCCCGTAACGTTTTAACGACGACGCCGGGGAAACTTTATTTTCGTTGGCCGTGCACGGCAGCATCTGCGAAACTTGATAAGGCTTTTTGTCGCGTCGTAACAACTTCTTGTTCGCCCTTTTTTCCCCCTCTCCCTGGCCGTACTCCACGCGCTATTTCCTCCGATGGAAAGACGGCGGAATCTCAACCGATAAGGCGATTAAGGGATCTCGAAACATAAAGATCGTGGAATTCAACGGGAAATGGAGAACGACGCGAGAATCGCGAGAATTGACATTTCAACCAGTACAGGGGCTTCTCTTACCAATCTCAATCTATGTCTTCCCTCATCTCGTACCCGTTTCTTAAAATTACAAAACACTTCGAGACAGTCGGAGAACCGAAACACAGTGGGTGTACAAAGTATTCGTACGCCTTTTAAAAACGAATAACTTTTTCAAAATTGGACTCAATGGTTGGAGTTGTTTTCAGACGTTGGAAGGATTAGTTTACTACCTAATATGTAGATAATTTTTTTTGTAAATTGTTATTGTTCGCATTTGCGGAGAAAAAGTAAAGGTCACGATTTTTAAATTTTTTATCTGCGCTTGTAGTGAAAATTTAAAACATGTATTTTGTAAATCTAAGTCAGTTCTATACATGTACAAAGTTTCATCGAAATCGATCAAGGTTCTTATGAAATATAATTCATTGAAAATAGCAAAAATTGTAAGAATCTGCGAATTAAATGAATCGCAAACCCTAAATTCAATGATTTTTACATCTTGCAATGCCCACAGCTTTTTTATGCGTCAACCGATTTCAATGAAACTTTGTGCATGTATAGAACTGACTTAGATTCACAATATACATGTTTCAAATTTTCATTGCAGACACAGATAAAAAATTAAAAAATCGTGACCTTTACTTTTCCTCCGCAATTGCGACCAATAACAATTCAAAAAAAGATTATTTACACATCAGCTAGTAAACTAATCCTTCTAACGTCTGAAAATAACTCAAGCCATTGAGTCCAATTTTGAAAAAGTTATTCGTTTTTAAAAGTTGTACGAATACTTTGTACACCGACTGTACATACCTGCAACTTAGTAATTTTTTAGAACGCAACTGGCGATGGGATTTTTGCTGCAAAAAAATTCGTACATGTTCCTCAATCCTCGTTTAAACAGGAAATAATGTAATTTCACCAAAACTTGAGGAACAACACATCGAAGAAATTCTGAAGTTTGTTACGTAGGAACAATATCAATGAATTCAACAATTGTTTTGTTACACAAGTTACGAGATCGTTCCAGAAAAAATGCGTGCATGATTTTCAATCGTTGTTCAGACAGGGAAAACTGTTTCTTTAGGAAAAGTTTGCGGAGCGGGCGCGAGTTAAAGAAATGTTTGAGCGCGTAGCGTCGATACTGCGTCGCGACTCTATCCGCGATACTTATTCCTCTCATGGAGCCGAGATCTAAACGAACTTAATTACGGTTCGTATCGGGCCATCTGCACGGCCATTCGAGTCACAATCGACTCGTTCTTTTCAATGAGCCAGTACGATCGCCGGCAAGAGATTAAAATCGAGCGTGTGCTCGATTATTCAAACGCGTTTCCGTCGCCGCGGCGGCGATCGTGATTCGCAAGTTTATTGCTCGAGACGAGCCTACGTAACCGGCTGGCGTGCGAGCAAACAACGGTCGGGTCAAGTCGATTTTCATAAAACTTTACGGTTCGCCGTTTTGCGAAGTCAGAAACAGACATGACAAAAAAGATTCCCGCGCATTAATTCACAACTCGTACCGTCTGGTTCGCCGTAAATCCGCACCGAGGTAAAGAGCGAGAGAGGGATAGAGAGAGGGAGAGAGGTGGACGACGAACTGCTGCGTGGATCCAAAACACGTGACCTGAATATGTTAGTGGCGTCGCGAGTAGAGAATCGTGACACCTTAGACAGCTCATACCAAACGTGTGTAAAAACGTGTCTGCAACAACTGGCGGATTATCATACGGGACACGTGTCGGCGTCGCTTCCTATTGTCTAGCGTTCCGAGCAAATATTCGGGAATAGAACCGTTCGAGACGTGGCGCGAGTCTGGTACTAGTCTACATAGAACTGGAGCTAACCGAGACCTGGTCATGCTTAGACGAGGTCTGACTAAGCCAGATGGTAATCGAAGATTATGTTTGACAGTCTCCTTGTATTGACAGGTGTAATCTAGACCTGGGTAAATTTAGATAAAGCCTGACTAGGCCGCTGTCAAATGTAATTTAGACGTTACCTGAGCCTAGGGGATTCAGACTGTGCTGGTCGGATATCGAATCCACCGCGAACCTAAATTTGATGGTCGGTATCTTGGGATCTACGTGACCGATTCATTTGAAATTTGGTATGTACATTCAGTAGACTATCCACTTTAACTCGGGTAAGTTTCAAGTGAAAATAATTTTTCGTTTCTGTTTCCGGTTGAACAATGTAAAGAGGGACGAGAAAATTGGCATGAAATTTTTAAAATACCGCCATTTCCACAATTTTTGAGTTGTTCTTTTAAAACTTGCTGTGGTTATAGCGAAATACGTGCTGAACGGGCACCCCAAATTTCAACGGAATCGGTCCAGTAGATCCTGAGAAACTGCGCCATAAATATGGTTCTTTCAATTTTTCATTACCGCTCTTGATCGATAGCTCGACTCTCCCGTGTCCGAGAAGTCCCGCAGAGTAAAAGTTTTCGCAGTTCCCGAGAAAATCGTAAAGTCATCCTAAGATATAGCGATCAAGAGTGAAATACCTTTTAGTGTCGCGTGAAAGCGCGCCTTAAGTGGTCGAAACTTTTGAACGGCAGTGTATGTGCCTCGGTTCTTAGAGGAGTCCACCCACACACCTGGTCAGGATCTCGGCTCTCGTGTTTGTGTGTCTCGGAGTTTCTCGCGCTCTTTGTCGAGACTTAAAGGACCGTGTATGCCGCGATACACTCCGCCGAGATCTTTTTGTTCGGACCCGAGGCTCTACTCTACGCTCATCAAGCGAGAAATTTGTTAATCCTCCCCCGAGTGTACAGTTTCGAAACTCGGCGACGAATATTATGGATTTTTCTCGAGCCCGCGGCACAGGGAATTATTATAAAGTAGTTTATAATTACAGTGGACCGTGGGCTCGATGCTTGCGAAGCGTGCTAACGTAGTCGCCACATAAAAGAAAGTACTAGAAAAAGCAAAATCGATAGTCTGTTGTTGACAGTGAGTGTAGGGACGCGGAAGACTTTGTTTTTTTAAAAATTACTTCATAAAGGACCACTGTAGTCTTTTTTTGTTTGTCGGGAGTGCTGTTCTATTTTATTTCTAATATTTAAATACAGTGGGGAGAAGAGAGAGAGAGAGAGTGAGGGCTCGAAAATTGTTGGTCGACCGGGAGATTCCGGAAGCCGATCAAAAAGATCGCTTTATTGTTCGTCAATAATGAGGTCTCGTTAATAACTGCTTTTGTTTCGTCGCAGTAATCCCTGGCCAGATTTCGACGTGACTGCGCTGAGTGCAAGGGATTTGCAGATAATTCCATTAACATCGACGAATCGAACGGGCGGCGAGGTCGAAATTAATTGGCTCGCCCGCGCGCGCGGGGGTAATAAGGATTTAATGCGGACGGCTTTGGTGTCAGGTGCAGGTTTGAAAAATAATTGACCAATTTCCCGGGCCGGTCAAAGCTAACGCGTTCACGTGATCCCACAAAGATTGACGTTGCACCGTTTCGCCAGCACGAATTGTTCATAACTGATTGTTCATCGCATTGTACGCCGCGTGACCCACCCGACACATTTCCACAGCTGGAATACGCGCCGGAAAAATATCGGCAGATTAAAAAATACAATTATCAAATTATTTCATCGAATTGTTGTATTTGTATAGCACTGCTGTTGCGAGCTTAATCGAGTTCAGCAACGAGCACTCAGCTGAGATCGCAGTTTCTTCGGTACACAAGACGCTCGTGTATTCTAATGTAATTAAAACTGTTGATTAATTTGTCTTCGGAAGTGGGACGAGCTGCTACAGCCACGAGTCGCATTCTACGCGAATTCCGGATGCAATAGCACAGCCATAACGAATTTATTTAAAGTGGGGACTAGCCAAATTGATTTCGCTCCGACTGCTGCCGTGTAATGGAGGGTAATTGCAACTGCGCGGGAAAATTCGAATTACATCCACAGCTGTTCGTTTAAAACATGTTACCGGGATGCGATTCATGCTTCTGCAGAATTCGTAATATTTTCGGCGAACGCCGCAAACATCGAGTTTCGACCACGCGGAATTGCGAACAATAGGAAAAGTCGACGTTGAGCATCCACTGGGCCGATTGTTCGTTCAGCACAGATTACTCCATAACCAGTAAAAATTTTAAAAGCATAATCACATCGCTCCCCACATAATGGAAACAGAAATTTTCACAGAATATACATAGCAAATTTCACATCCATCCGTCCAGCAGTTCCAAAGATACACTCACCAGATTTCCTTTATGCCAGGTCTGGCTACACAGAATCTAAATCTACTGGCTCCGTCCAAACATAGCTGAAAGTTCCTAGGCCTAATCTAAGTTTAGTCCAGTTCCGAGCTATATTTGAGCAAGGCTAGGATTAGATCTAGCCCATTCCCATCTCAGAAGTCAAGGTAACACCATTATTTTTCCATTACATGCCACCCCTCCTTTAAGTGATCCTAAAGTTTGACGGATCGCTATAAATCATCATCGCGCTCGACGTCCGATCCATCGACTTCCTTGAATCGACGACGATGATCGACAGAGGTATCGCGGCCCGGATCTGGCGAGAATTCGTCGCCAGGTAAATTGAATTTCCAGCGACCCTCCACTGAAGGAACTCGTTTCTTTTCGGCGGCGACAAAAGAACCCTCTCGAGGCAGCCCTCTAGTGGTTGCTATTTTTTTTTTCTATGAAGCAGCACGCGTGCCTTTAACGACGCCCCTTTGACGGAGACATTTAGTTTGGACGCTGCTCGATCGGGTTCATCGATCGCGTCGTTATCGCGATTGACAGTCGTGACGAGCTCCTGATTGCATATTTTAGTAACTACAGTGCTGGAAACGTGCCTGAATATTAAACACGTTGTCACGCCCATCGCATCCCGACATTAATTAAACGAGATACATATTACCATCAATCCTTGTGCCATTAACATCGAGACGGACGAAATTTTGATATTTCTCATCCGTCATGCGGGAAAAAATTTGTTACAGTTCTCGTCGGTGTCCTTTCTTATCCGACTGTATTTCCAGCCAATTATATTTGGATGACGGACAGCAGCTCGTTACCGTCAACCTCCTCCTGGTCCAGCAAACTTCATAATCTCCCATCACGTGTAAATGGAATTTCCATTTTCATGGCTTCTGCCTGGTCCAATCAAACTGCTCACTCGATTTTCGGAGGTAATACACAGGCGAATAAGCAACGGGCTGACGATAAATATTTCATTCAATTTTTAGCGATCTAAATCCGTCGCCAACAAATGCATTGTAATCATTGCTGTGATAATGTAATCATTGTCCAGAACTAGAGAAAATATTTAAGAACCAGCCCTGTTTAATTCCCGAGGAAGCATCGGTCCAGGTGGAGTCGGAAACTTTGTGGAACGGTTTCGAACAGCTTCGAACATCGTCCAACTGCACGTCGCCCTTAAAACCTGCCAAGGCTCTCCGCGCGAACTTATCATCCCCCGAAATGCGTTTCGAGTACTATCTACGAGTACAATCGAAGGTGTCCGACATACTATCACCAGTGGATCTCCGAATGCAAGTCGAGAGAGCCTTGGACCTCTCTCGAGCGACGGAAAATGGGAGGACACACTTGTCCCCAATCCCGCCTCTTAAACGGAGGGACAGAGAGCTCGTTCCGTTAGATCTGTTTCGACTTGTTTATCTGGCCACTAGGGCCGCAAGCCTCGCCACATTGGGAACACGGAATTCCAGGTGAACCGTCGTTTATTAGTTCGTACCATGGACGAGGTGCTCCGTCTCTGTCCCGGGCTGATGGAGACAGAGACCTGGGATAATGATGGTAATTTACCTGTTCCTTAAGGGACGGCTGTGCTCACGGAAAATAGTAGTCTTGGCGAATTTTTTATGGGAAAACTAGTGGGCGTATCGAATTAAAACTTTGCGTACCTTTTTCGTCTGTCTTTGAGGAATCCGCATGAATTTTTGTATGCATGAACAATTATTATGTGTGAAGTTACAGTGGCTTTATATTGAAATGTTTTTAAACAGAAGTAGTAGACATATGAGATTGAAACTTTGTGTAGTTATTTTACAATATTCTGCGAACGTCCAGGAATTTTCTCACCCAGAAAAAATGATTTTGTGCGAAGCTACATCAATTTGTATGGAACAGAATTTTTAGTAATTTTTGTTGAATTCGTGAAAATTTATATGCAATGAATTCGGAACGATATTTCATCAATGAATATTAATAAACGGAGCGTATAAATTTCCAGTAGAAAAGCGATATTACTCCAGCTGTTCGAGTTCTTTTTTTCTACCAGCAGAAGCTCCGGATTGGAGCGTTCTTAAGGCGCGATGATGAAATCGGGTAATATCGATTTCAGTGGCCTAGGCGCGCACTTTCCAGCTGTACTTTTCCCTTCTATTTATTCTACGTCTCAGAAATCACAGCCGCTTTTTCGTACGGCGTGTCCTTCGCCAAAAGATCCTGGTTCCTCAGCCATTGAAAAGTTTCCGGCAGAAAAATAATATATCAGCTTCCAAGCAGAAATAGAGCCTGGGGATCTTGAATCCTTGACAGAGACTCCTCCCTTCCGCTCCTGGAAAGTCCTCAAAATTGAAAAATAAATTCCCATTGTCTGGTTGAGCGTTTCTTCGAAAAATACACATCGCTTCCATCCTCGTCTAAAAATTATTCCTGAATTTCATTTTATTACTGAACATCACCGATAGCAACTATGTTCGAGGATTTCAATAAAAGTATAATTTTTAATCATTTTAGCACATCTCAATGGATACATTTTTCACACAAGCAATTTTTTCTCTGTTCCAGGTGAGTCCAGGTTTCGTTATGCGTTAGGGGATTAGTATGTGAGTAACACGCCACAATTCACACTTTTCGGTTTTAATATCTCAGCGCTTTTAAGCCGGCCGACAGCCGAATGAATTTACAAAGGGCGTAAAGCCCTCCTTTCTCCGGACGAGAAAGAATTGCACACCACTTCCACAGTTAATTCCAGCCTCTCTCTCTGTGTGTAAATAATTCTAATTTCGCGGGAAGTCTTCCCTTAGCCGATCGACGTCACCCGGCTACTTTTTTTACTTTTTCAAAAAATGTCCGCCGACAGATTTTAATTAACTTCCAATCGTGCTGCGTCCCGTCTCAACTCTCGTTTCATCCTGACAGTTTAATAACTCCCGGGGACACAAGTTTTCATTGTTTTAAATTAATTAATGCACTCCTCGCGTTCTTATTTCCGTCGAACGGAATATTTACTTTGGTTTATTAAACCGTGATCGTATAAACCGAGCAACAATCTCGCCGGAAGGATGCGTCCTCTCTCTTTGTTTCTCTTTACTTTAAAAGGTATGAGAGTTTAATTAAAAATTTAATTTCCTCTCCTGCTTTATTGAAGACATTTTTCTTTTTTGAATCGTACATCAAATTTATACAGTGCATTCGAGACACCCGGTGTGTACAATTCCCCTCTGGATGATCGGTGCCATGTTCCAGAGGTCAAGAACATCGGGTCGTTTTATTAACTTCTTATTTATAGTCGTTCGTCGCTCGATTTATCCGCCTCCTTCGCCTCTTACCCATCTCGTCCGTGTCCCGTTTTTCGTATAACGCGACGAAATGGTCTCCCCCCCCCTACCCACTCTCGCTCGTCTCCCTTTACGAATTTAATTCGCAAACGCCGATCGAAGTCCGGGCCGCCTTGGTAATGCGAATTCCTATCTGATCGAAATATTTATTCCCAATACCCTTTGTACTCTGGCCCTATATTTTTATTAGAATATTCCTCCGAACCGTCGTAAATACCACCAAAAATATCAGACTGGTTGCAATAATAAAAATATTTAATTGCTCTCTCACGGAAGGACGATCATTTTTATAAGACTGATCCCTTAAAAGCGTTTTATGTAAAATCTCCTGAAGGGGGTGAATAAATTTAAACCTCCTGGAGGGGTTGAGTAAATTAAAATGTCCCGAAGGGGTTGGACGAATTAAAGAGTCCTGGAAGAGTTGGACGAATAAAAATTGTACTATACCCTTCTCGCATGTAAGCTGCATTATTTTTACGAAAATGTTCCTTTAACGGCTTGAAATATGTACAAATGTCCTGAAGGGGTTGCTTGAATAAAACTAGGTACAATGTTTTCCTTTTGGATGGTGGTTGTCTTGTTTGCAGTGAAGCGTTTCGTTTAAAATGTTCTGTAGGGGCTGAAGAAATAAAACTGTCCTGAACGGGTTGAACGCATGAAAATGTTTAGAATATTTTTCAGGGGAAGAATTCTGAAAAAACGCTTCGTGGATATCAGTACATTGCGAGACGGCAATATACTTTCCAATCATGGAGGATCGAGCTCGAAACAGTCCGGTCGTCCGAGTGTCTTGAAAAATAGATGAAAGTAGGGTCGTGGGGACAATGCTGGGGGTACATTCGTTCGGAAGCGTGTCGAGGGGATGCGTACACGAAATGTAGCCACCTTGTAGACGAAAACCGAATGCAAGGCTACCGGGGATAGGTCCGTGGTCCTGAGGGATCGATACGGACCAGTGGCTGCCACCGCTGCACAGGGTTGCACGTACACCGATAGACGACAGCGCAGTTTCGTCGGTTGCAATACCCGCGGAATCCTCCGGCACACACCAGCTCTCGCTCAGTGATACGCGAGACCTCCGAAGAGTCCTGACCGGACAAAACACGTGTCCTGTTGATCCTCTGTATCAAACACGCAAACCTGACGTCGCGTCGCGGTTCCCTAATTAAAGGACATTCACCGTTGCGGATTCAATTCACTGGTCAGCTAGCGAAGTGGATTCGCGTGCCGGATAAAACGACGTTCACACTGCTCCTCTGAATAGCGAATTTTCTTGAGCCCGTTCATTTTCGAGCTGTATTTCAGGAAAAAATAATCGGGCGCCGAAAACATTTTTCCTTTCTAAGGATCTACTCGATCGATTGATTTGAAACTTTGCGGGTTTATTGGATATACATTTTTCCACTGCAGGTAAAAATTTGAAAAGGATTAATGGAGAATTGACAAAATGGTGGAGTTTTGAAGATTTTAAACCGATTTTGTACCAGTTTCGTGGGGAAATGGAAATGAAAAATTGGTTTAACTTGGGATTGGCCCTGAGTTGAAGCGATTGGTCTGCTGAATGCACACACTAAATTTCAGATCAATCGGTTAAGTAGATCTGGAGATATCGATCTGATAGGTTCACGTTAGCTCTTGCGTGTACATATGTATCCTATATGTACTAGACTTAATATTTTACGATCCGCTCGAGGAATTAATTTCGAACTTGGCACATGTTAGAGATATTATTAGACTGTGGATCTTTATGCATTTGTAGGAAAATTGAGAGGATGAAATTCAAAGTTGTTGAAAAATTGAAGAAAATTGAGGATGTCAAAATACATATGATTTCTCCTCTGTTAAAATCATTATGATAAGAAAGCAGACAATTTTTATTTTGCACTTTTATCTCGCAATTTATTTTATTTTACAATGTTACAAAATAGTAGTTAAATAATTAGTGGATCAATTCTTAGCCCCTTGGCGTATTTTTACGAGTCATACTCGTGAAGATTTTCAAGAAGTCTAACAAATATGAATGTTATGCCTTTCTTTTCAGATGAAATAAAATTTGTTTCGCTTGTAATCAATAATTAAGCATTCAAATAAATGTAGCCATACAAAACATATAAATTCTCTCTTCTCTTCTACGACATTTTTCGGGATAACGACGTTCTAATCACTGTAACTGTAAAGGAAATGGTACGACAAGGAGTTCAAGAATAAATGTCTTGGAGTGTCTTCACCAGTGAAGAAGAACAGTCGTGTTCAGATCTGGGATGCGACACACGCTTGCCGAAAGACACAGGCGACACGATTAAATGGAGAATGAAGGATACCCCACGCATGCCAAGAAACACAGAGATCCTCAAAGGGCGAAACTCCCGAGAGACAGCGACGTCTCCATTTTAATCTAACAACGTCAGACATGTTCGACCCTGGGGATACCTGTCTGTTCCGTGGTACATACGACTTGTTGTATCATTATGCTCGAACAAGGAATACAGAGAAATATCTCTTAGCTTTTCGCAAACATCGTATGACGCTCCTGCGAGAAGAAAAATGTTTCAGTCGAGTGAAACGAAGAGTAAGAGTTCGCGAGATTATGGAATCGAGCCAAAATCAAATGAACCGCCAGCCGAGGGTCCTTCGGAAACGATGGAGGACGATTTTTTATTTTACTCGAAATGAAAAATCGACGGACGTTTCAGAGAGCACACTTTAATGAAGACATTTATTTAAAAATCTCGCGGGGTAGGAATTCTTCGGTCATTTCATTTCTCACGTGGAATAGGGGGAGGATTTTGCTTGATGAAAAAGAAATGTACATATTCAAATCTTTCGTCCCTCTCTCCGAAGAAATATTTCGACGATTTAAATATATTTAATATATTTTAATACGATACAATATAAATTTGATCGAAGGATTGGGGGTGGAACTGAATTAGCGGAGGTGTGATTTGTCAAAATCGATGACGGTGAGTGGATTTTCGAGACGGAGACTAATTTAGTCCTCGGTATTAGCAGCATTAGTTTCTGCCCGGAAATTCGTATTAAGGGAAAAGGTAATTATTTCACGGCTGGGAACGAGACAGCCGGATAATTTATATAGTTTATTAGCAATCAGTCTTGCCAGTTCGGAGTGCAGGGCCGCTTCGAAGCTCAATTTCTCCGTTTCGGCGTGCAATTTCTCAAGAATGGAAGGGATTACGTTAAGCAGACGTGGGAGAGGCAATTTTCGAGATGAATAGCTGGGAATAGAATTTGTACTGCTCCTCCGGCAACCTCCAGTTCCGCGAATTTAAATTGTTTCGAGCGACGATATTATACATTTTAATCGCGCGCCTACGATGTGTTAATAATTCGCCTGAAATTGGCTCCGATACTGCTACGCTCGGCTGCCGAAAAAAATATTAATGTCACCGTTGTAAAACTTTCCGGACTTATTTGTACAACTCTTAACTATGTCCATGAGTTTTTATGCAGTTTTATCGCCGAAACAATAGCAATTATTCACTGGCGAAGCGGACGGGTTTAAAAATGTTTTTCACTGTTTGTATTTCATGAATGGCTGTCGCAATTAACTCTCACGTTTTATGGTACGTCGAATACGCGTATATCGTTAAGTTATGATTAGACTGCGGATCTTTATGCAAAATAAAACAATGTTTGCATTGATCGCGGGACACAGAAGCCAAATAAATATTGTATTTCTCTTAATTATCCTATTAAGCTGAAACAAATACGTTGATGTCCTTAAAAATTTTTAACATGTCAACTGCTTTCAATTGTACGTATTCATTTTTGTCATAAATGCATAAAATCCGCAGTATAATAATGATGCATTAAAATTTGTTTGAGATCGGAGTGTTGGCAAAAACGTTCGACTTTTTTAGTGATCTTTATTCTAGCTGTTAGAGGAGCATCATTTTCTAATTGAAATTCGCGATGCAAAAAGAGAGGAGTTTCTAGATGAAGTCCCTCGGGAATTGAATTGGTTCCCAGGCGAAGAAGTTGGAATCTTCTTGCGGAGGTTTTTCGCTGATGTCAATTACTTCAAGAATGCCGATGGGACCGCAACACCATTGTTGGAATGAGTGTAACACGGTCACAATATCGCGCAACATGTAATTTTACAGCATGTGTTGAGCAGAACCGGGGTCTCTGTGTGTATGTATTGGCATAATTTCCCGGCAATCAACACGCTTCTGGCGGTATCTTGGCGCCTGCGTCGTGAGCGTGCATCTTCCGTAATGAGGATTGCAGCCCGATGCACCCACGTCGATACGACGCAGCCCATTGTTACCGAACCCGTGAAAAATTATCACACTTCGAAAATTACTGGAGACGTAAAGAATTCCAAATTTGTTTAACACTTTAATTTACACACGAGCACAATTTTAAAAATATAAAAATTGCCTTATCTATTGCTGACGTTAACAAACGCTCAGAAAGTCCACAATTCCAAACACACGTGGAAAAACCGGAAGTGTCCATTGTCACCGCTTATTTACACAAATGTAGCTTTTTCTGCATTAATTTGTTAACGAAGTAGCGAGTGTTTTTTTTATTTTGATCATGCTCTCTCCTGTTTGATAGACTATGGTGGGGGAACCGTAGAAAAAAAAATGAAGGCATATAATCTCGTGACCAGACGCTGGTAAGAAGATCCGGTTTCGAACGCATCGTGAACAGTCCGGGGATCGAACACGTGCGATCGTTTCCCTCGGCGTTATCGCGAAAGGTCGTGTTACGTCGGACAGAAGCGCCGTCCGGTATCCATTATCGCTGATTTGCATCGGCGAATGGCGAGCTGCGTCGAAAGGAGTCGGCGACGACGCGTGTTATTGTTACGTGATCGTCCCGACGCGATACGTATCTGCGCCGTGAACTTCCGAGTGGCGCCTGTTCGAAAACAATGCGGTTTTTCGTCAAAACTTCGAAGTATTGCCGATATTCATAGGCCCACTTTCTGAATTTATTACGAGGAAACTAGAAAAGATAATTAAATGAAACTTTCTGCATGTTATTAAGAATCTTTCAGACTATGACATATGATATTATTATTATTATTATTATTATTATTTATTATGTACGGACCGAGGTCCTTTTATACATGGGTTTACAGATGTTTTGTATAACTTATAAAAGAAATAGAATCAATATTAAAAGAAATATTCGTTTATTGTTCAATTTAATATTGTGAATGGGTCAAAAAATTCCTTTAGGACAGTGAGGAGGTTCTGTCTTGATCGTGTTAATTTTTTTACTTTATTGTCTTGTCTAAAAATGACAAGAAACTTTAGTCGAGTAGCAAAGAAAGTGTTTGATGTAGGATTTTGATTTTCAAGAGAAAATTATTTCTGGTACAGTTCTCGCGCTCTGATGAATGGTCGCAGCAAATTCGGAAATGGCAATCCTGCAAGAAATAGGAAGTACGATGGTCCGAGTATTAGTTAGCACACCGTTTCCAGTCTATCTGGCTGTTAAAGGGAGATTCGATTTGCCGAAGGAAATTGCCTCCGTCTGTTTTCAGCCGGAAACAACCCTACCCTTCTCGCGAAAAATAATGATCGCATTCGCCATTGTACCACTGGACGTCGGACGTTCAAGAAATTAAGCTCCAGCTCGATTCCACGAGCACGTGATTCGATGTAACGAGACCAACTGATTCGCGTTGACGAACCGTTTGATTTAAATCCCAGTTGCTCCAACTAATTGAAA
Source organism: Lasioglossum calceatum (assembly GCA_963966675.1). Classification (NCBI taxonomy): domain Eukaryota; kingdom Metazoa; phylum Arthropoda; class Insecta; order Hymenoptera; family Halictidae; genus Lasioglossum; species Lasioglossum calceatum. The sequence continues at coordinate 3,743,849 of OZ016548.1, forward strand.
ACAGTTTGCCCGTACGTTTATTTATACAGTGAGATATAACGTATCCATGAAATATAATTAACGTATGCCCCTATTTAATAAATGAACAAATTTCAGAGGTCTAAATTGGAGTGATTTAATTTATTGCATATTTGCTCCGGTTTGATAGATTTATGTTGCGGTGTGTCTCTCTGTTCGCAAGAATATGTGTGCCATAATTAATTTGCTGATTTAATTCCTCCATATTTGAATTGATTTTGATTATTGCGTACTCTGTTAATTTTAAAATGTAATAGAACTATGACGGGAAATTCAATTAATTGTTTATGATCAAGTAAAATGATTGCCGATTCAATTTTCGTCAGGTTGGAGCGATTTGAGTGTCGGTGAACAGTTTCGTTTATATTGAGAAAGAAAATAAATTTCTATTTCACTCCAGATTGTTGCAATTCAAGTTAGAAAATCTTTATTTTGCATAAAGATCCGCTGTCTAGTAATAAAAGATGACGGATGAACCAGAAAATACTTTCGGCTCTGCATTTGGGTGCCAGCTCCAGAGACAGTTGTCCAAGGGGGTGTAGTTATTCGACAGTGAGGGGGGAGGGAGGGAGGGACCAGGGCACGTTTCGGGGGCGGTCGATATCACCGGTCGTCAAAGCGCCACCGCGCAGTGGTACACAATCAAATTTTAACCAGTTAGAATTGCATTTTGATTCCCAATCAATAGTCATAGTCTGTTCGGCGGGACAGAGATGGTATAGCTTTTTAAAAACACACGAGAGGTGGGGGATGACGAATAGATTTCCCACGGACGTGATTCTAAACAAAAGAATTATCGCTTCTCCATTGTATAGACAAATGTTTTCTTCATTCGTGTCAACACATATACAACAAACGTTTATCTTAAACTCCCTTCAATTCTGTTACCCACTGCCCTATTGTAGCAGAAATGAATGTGTGCATAACTATTGCAATTCTAACACCAGGAACGTATAAAAATTTACGAACGTGGCTCAATTATGTGTAAATATGTGTGCCAAGTTTCACTGAAATACGTCGTTTCGTTCGGTAAAAAAAAAAGAATTCCAATGTAAGCCTAATGCAAGCTTTTCATTAAAAAACGACGAGGTTTTGAAAATACACGGACCCAGTATTTGCCGAAAAATGTTTTCGCAAATATTCGTACAATGAATAAAAAATTCAGTTAGGGGAAAAGCTCTGGATTAGCTTTCCAGCTGCTGACAAGCATAAATCGATGCCGGTCACCGACGCTCGGGAATCGTGTTTCCAGGAGTGTAGCGCAAACTTGAGTGCTTCGATATTGCTGCAGGAACTCGACAATCTTAAGTTTCGAAACTTTCCATCGAGCTCGGGAACTATCGCGAAAATTTTGAATGCCGGAGACTTGGGGGAATCGGGTAAGGTGCAGGTAGCTGCTACATACGTTATTAGGATATACCTTCGTCGAACTTCTTCGAATTTCAAGTTCTCGAATATTCGTGAACTCGTGGGCGAGAAGGAAGGAGGGAGGGAAAAAAATGGAATCAGGAGCGCCGAAAGCGACGGGAACTTTATGATTGTGAAACTTCGGTCGATCAGCTCGCAAGAATTTCCAAAAACTTTTCGCTTATCAGTCTCTAAAGTTTGAAATCGTCGAACCGCGTTGAACACACCAGCATAGAGCGAAGCAGCGTAAATTTATTTCCGTGTCTATCGGTGATTAAGTGGTCGGCGGTTTGATAGCCGCAGACGTTCGCGAAACTATTTCCATTTTTGACGGGCCGACTAATTTTACCACGCGATGCAATTGGGTCGCGCCTTCACGGCTGCTTTATTCAGGAACAGACGGCTAGTAACCTTCGACGTTATCGCCGGCCAGGAAATACTAGGCCGGGTCTAGGCCTAGGTCAAGTCACGCCCATTAAGCTGCACACACGAGCACGTCACACCCGCGATGAGCTTCGGAGCTTTCGCCGAGACCGAAGGAGAACTTGACCTATAAAAGCTCGACGATGAACCTTGATAGCCGCGCTGCACGCGATTCCGTGATTCCAGGTGAGAATCGGCGAAGGTGCAGGTGATTTGTACAGCGGCGCCCATGAGTATTCGATTATCTTCACGCTGAGACGGAAATCCATGTCGTTTATTCGCCCGGACGAACACTGTCCTCTATTTTTTAACCGGAATGGCGTTATGGTCTTTCTAGATTGCATCCGAGGCCGCTCCTACCATTTTAAATCACCGTAGGCACGCCCACAACTCTTATATTAGACCGGTACCCCCTCTGGGCGGAGACAGAAAGCAGTGGGGCGGTGATTTCGGGCTGTAAAATCATTTTATTCGAGTTCTAGACAGTAACGCGGACAGAACTTGGTATTCAGAAAGATATACTCCACTTGGAATCAACCTAGACACGCCTAGATCAGATAATGTTCGACGTATCTTGTCGAACGTGGGCGTGGCACCGATCGTCCCGCCTTCAATTGATGATAGTGGGCGTGGTATGGATGGGGAAGCGTCCAGGGGGGCGTGTCTTAAAAATTATTAATTTAATTTTGAAGTAACAGCTTTTTGGGGAGGTCGTAGTTCCAATTTCGTGAAGCACTGCTAATGAAAAACTCTTTTTCCACCGGCAACAACAATGTATCGTATTTCACCGTCAAAGAATAAGCTTACTGTTGTCAGTTTTTATAAGCAACTTTAAGCGGGGCGCTGGTTTCGCGGAAAGAATAATGAAAACGATAACGTCAAAGCAGCTTACACGTTTCACAGCCGGACCAGGTACACAATGACTCTACGCGCCGAACACAATGATGTCCGAAACAATGGTGTCGCGAGACAATGGAAAGTTGCTTAAAGGAAAGCGTTAAAAATAACCAAGAAGCAAACAGTAATAACGAAAGCACCGGTCCTCCGCTAATTATTTCTCTTCTCTCAGTGGGCTACGCGGACCTCGCCACTCTAATTGCATCGTTTTTAATCAGAGCACCGATTGTCACCGACAAACTAGAAAATCCTGAAGTTTTAATACCAGTACGTTAACAACTCTGTCTTCCTCTCCCCTGACATTTCGCCGGGGGTAAAACTTCTGTTAAGAGACAGGACGGCCAACATCACCGAGCTGAAAGGAGTTCCGGAAATGATTTAATTACCGGAGATCTAATTGCCGTTCCCGAACCCGGGGAAAATAAAGTCTGAAAGGCTCCGGACAGATTGGAAAATTTTTGCTCCCCAAGTCCATCGAGTTCCCGGGAAACAGTTTCCACGTTGTATGAATAATGAATTTCGCAGAACGGCAAAACGGAGGAAGTTTGAAGTGAAATCATCGACGCAATTATGACAATCTCGGAAAATATGCTAATGGCCACGCCTACTCGCGGCGTCCCTAGACGCTGCGGTTCAATTTCGCTACGAAACAGAGGAGTTACAATTGTTCGAAAATTCTGAAACTGGTCGCAGAATGTTTGAAATTGTATCGAATTGGTATAATCTAAATAACGATGTGTTTTTAGCACGCGCGACGCTGCTGGCTATTAAAATACGAGTTCTTGACGGTGTTATACACGGATCATCGTTCAGCGTCTCTTTTCGGGGGGTGAAATTACTGGCGGGATGCCCAACCGCTTTCAAACACCTCTCACCGGTGCCAGAGGACACTGTTGATATTTTTCCACCCCTAAGCCGGTGGGGAATGTTGGCCAATGAGCTGGCAGCCGGGTGGCTTGGTCGACGGAGCTCCATCTCGCCGGTGAAACAACTTCAAAGGATGATAGAATTCAAAACAGACGCGGTCCGAAGGTCGGACGGCAAAAATCGAAGACGCCCAAGGCCTCGAGAAAGACGCGAGAATTCATTCGAGGGCGAAGGGTTTGGTCTCGGTAAGCTCTCGGTTGATTTCTGAACGTAGGACGACTCGACGAAGTTGAAGTGCTCGCTGAAGGGAATCCCGAGAAAGTAATGGGACTGAGACGGGCGGAAAAAGTGAACGGTACTCGAATCGGCCGCGACCCGGAAATAAAACGAACACGAGCGATTAAAAAAGTCAGGCCAAGATAAATTCGGTCGCGAGTCCCACTGTTTTTCAGCAGGGAACATTTCGAGAATATCGGTATCATATCAGTATCTCCTCGGCCCACCTAATTGATCGACGGAACCGGTTCGAAGTCGCTCTCGGGGACATCTTTGGTTATTATAACTTTTAATTCTTCCGGAGGAACACTGCGGAACTTTCCAGTCCAAGTTGCCGCTCCGCCTCGAGGAGCCGCTCCCGGGGTACCGAGTTTCGCGAAAATAAATTCAATTTGGCTAGTCACGTGTACAACGAACTTACCGGGGGCTACCGGTCCGGAAGGATTTGCCGTGGATTTCGCGGTGATCGCTAAATTCCTCGGAAACAACGAAGAAATAAAAGTTCCTGGTCGGTAGCAGGCTATTATCTGTATCGACGTGAAAAGTTCCGGAAGCGAATCAATTTTTCGACTTGAAGTTACGTTGGGCACGCCCACATTCGACGGTGGTGGGCGTGGCTTATCAGATATGGGCGTATCTAACGTGGGCGTGTTAAAGTCTGGTAAAATAATTAGCATAGGTCTTTGTGGCAGTGGAAGCTCGAATCAATACCGTGATTTGCGTCAAAGTTTCGATGGGACCGAATAGATCGCGGTGAATGGACTGTATCAGCGTGAAGAGTTAGTTTCTGTGATCTGTGTGCAGGTTGAATCTGGTTTTAGACGACGAGTGCGCTACACCCGTGGAGAACTAGCTCTTATCAGCGATACAATCGGTATGCAATGGTGCTGAAGAAGTGAACTGGGTTACTGTCGGGGGTTCTCTGCTCCGCAGAAATTTCCATGGATTGCCGAGTGGTCGAGGTTCAACGAATCGCTCGACGGCTAAAAGCCACTTGGTCTCTTGGACCATTATGCAGATTATGCCTACCGACGAAACCTTGCGTACGTTCTCCCTCTCTCTGTGCAATCGCAACGAGGTGGGACTGCATACGAGGCGACATTCTACGGCTGGAAGTGTTCTCGAAGACTCGAGCGCCGACGTTCAACCGGTAGCTTGTTCATTGAAAATAAATCATGGTCTAGTCGGTTTTTGGTTATTTTCTTACCTCGCGGGTGTACTCGGCGTTATTTCAAACAGGAAGCTCGACTTCCATTAAAGCAAAGCATCTTGGAGCATTAAAGTGTCAGCCGTCGCCCACCAGGAGTATCTTTCGTCAACCTGGAATGGCTCCAAACATCTCAATGTCAGCCTGCAGCCAAGATAGAACACACCGGAACACTTCAATGCCAGTTTTAGCCAATCGTAAAACTTTCGATTTTTCCTGATCCTGAATATACCTTCGGGAGCCTCGGTGCCAACTGGGTGGCGGGCGCAAACATTCCTGGACGTATTAGCTGAAACCAAACCGGTGTAATTCGTCAGCCGTGTTTTGCCATTCCGGATTAGCTCGAGACATCGATGCGTAAAGTTTCGCTCAGCCTTGGATAACAATGTCTACCGAATTATTCGCTAATTTCCATCAAGCGGTGCACACCGGAGCATCGGGGCGTGAGACTTCGACTCGAGGCGCCACGGAAACATCTAAACACCCCGAGCCTCGGCTATTAATATTCACACGTAATTAACCGAACGCCCCGGGAGCTGAAACCGAAGCCCCGAGAGAGAGTTTTGCCACTAAACTCACCGGCAATTACGACATCGGCGATGTACGATCTCCGTGGGACACCGTCTCGTACACTGTCTTTATATTGCACGTCTATTTGTTTATCAAGTTAGCGAACACCTCGCTCGTCGAAGCGAATCGACGTGCAAACGGACCCGTCAGTGCGCCAGCAAACAGCCAGCCCTTCCACATTTGCATTTTAATGTTCGCGAGCAATCGCAAAGCGCTCAGGCCCGGCCCCGCGCGGTTTACCTTTCCTCTTGGAGCTTCGCTGCTCATCGGAAAAACCGTCCCCCGGATAGGGAACTTTGTGTCTTTGTAGGCCTTCCGCGAATTAATAATGGCCGCCGTGGAAAAGCCTTTTGTCAGGAAATGTTTATTTATAACGTGATCCAGCCTCCCTTCGCTCGAGGGCGATTATTAAAGGACTCCTCAAGAGAACGGAGAAAATGGCACCTCGTTTTAACCCTTAGCAACGAGTAGTGACTCTGAGAGAGAGGCACCACTAAAAATTACTGTACCGTTATTGAAAATATTGTTTACACTAGTAAATGTGTCAGTATCTAATCAATTACTAGACATTTGGATATTGTATGAAGTATACCAACTTCATGTCCATAAAATCTCAAAAATCATGGGGAATGGAAATATTCTAGGTCGGAAGAAATGTTTAATTTTCGAGTTAAAATATCTCCGAGTGCAGAGGGTTAAAATTCTGATGGGTGGACCGGAAACGCGAACATTTTCTTGTTTTCAACGAAGCACGTCCGATCCGCGGGCTTCAGTGTCCTTATCCTAGCTGCAGTAGTATAACCCAGTCTGTGTCAGACAGTTCTTCGGACATCTACCGATGGCGCCACGATATCGCGGAGTTACCGACACCAACCCGTGGATAACAGCGGTGCCTAGCATGATTTTTACTGCAGTACCACCCGCTCGAATCTCATATCGATGGTTTTCAGAATTCGTTCCTCAGTTAATAAGCAACTATCTATGTCATTAATGTTCGCTTGGGAGATCAGGCTATAAATTAAACGTTTTCATTAAACATCAAATTGATGGTGTCTCCGAACTCGGTTAACGGCATCTTATCCCATAGCCCCGGTTGTAAATTTCAATCTATTTTTAATTACGAAGGATATGAAATGTTGGAGAACCCGTCGGTCATAAATGATGACTGTACACTTTAATGAGACACAATAAATCGATATCCGCTGTTTCAATATATTGCGAGAATCCTCTCTCGTTGAATTACAGATATTTTTAGGTTCATTGAAATATGCATTCCAGCATTAGTTCTACGTTATCCATTGTCACAGCATGTCCATTGTCTTTCGCGACCGAACTGCAAGTAACGATGACTATATTACTTTTCCAACGAGGAAGTAGAACAATTCAATTCCATTCCCGCGCGATCGCGAAAACCGGCCAATGCTCGATGAATATATGAATGCATCTTGCAATTCCATCGCGAAATTACAAAATAACGGGCGCAGATTTCGCGACAAGGCTGTGGCCCACATACCGCTCCTCGCGGTTCCAAGATTTCGATGCGCCGACTCGATGTTCCGCTGTCAAAATTATTTTACAGCTTATCGCTCCTCCGTTTATTGTAACTGCAGATTATTCGTTATCCAACTCTGACTTTAAACTCCGTGTCTGAATTTCAAGACACTCGAAAGGTATGCGAATAAAAAAATTCCTGTCTTTTTTTAAACCAAGAAGAAGACTTAGCGTGATCGCCAAAGTTCGCACGTTCCGAGACCGGCGAGTTTCCCGGCGGCGAAGACAGAATCGAAGAAACTTTGCCGTTACATCGTTCTTAAATTCGCCTGGGCACCGAAGTTTTCTCGACGCGACGGCTCGCCATAATTCAGCTTTTAAGAAGCAGAAATTACTCTTGCCGGCAGCGAAGAATAAGTGCGACGGAAAGAAGTATGTCGGCTGAGGCTGGTACGAACTTGAGCATGGACCTGCGATTCATTAAACGAGCCATTAAGCACTGCTAACTGTCCATTCCGGGACGGTAAGAAAATAGACGCAGAACAGAAAGGAAAAGAAGTGCAGGACAGTATGCTCATGATCGATAGCGTCGTTTCTGTGCCATTAAGTACGCAAACCTTTATTGGACATCCACTATAATATTTCTATTTAATCGGGTAAGTTAGCTCCAAGAAAATTAATTCTGTTGTCTGAAACAGTCTAGGGAACAAAGGAGAACATTGTGTTATCGTCTCAGACTATTTTAAACGTTCACAAAATTAATCAAACAAATGTCACATTACTTGGAAGGGTTCAAAGAATAATATCCAGTAAAAACCATCCCCCTGTCGCTTACGGTTCGAACGCAAAAAATGGTTAAAGTTGAACATTCGATTTCTCCATAAAAATCGAACGTCTTGAGAACCGGCGGGAAACGGTTTCGAAATTCGCATGGAGATTTATGGGAGGCACGTCGCGGACGTCGCGGGAGACGGAATATGCGGCGGAAATAGTAATAATTGTGTCAACCACAGACTTTTCTGGAGTAGTGCGATGGATGGTTTCGTAGGAGTTGCGTAGCTGACGGACCAGGTGCGCGGCGTTCCGCCTCGAATATCCGAATTTGGCGAACAGCCTGCTGCGGGGGTTATAACGGCTTATGATTCACGTCGGGTCTTGGATCACGCGTCAGCCCGCGGTCCTGCCAACTTTTCGCACGGGCGTGAGAAAAATCGGGTAAGAAGTTTACCACCGCCGCGCTGTCGTCGTCGTCGTGTCGAAGTTGGCCACCGCGTGCCACACGGGCACACCACGGTTCCCGAAATACGGCCATTATAATTGGCCCCCGTGCCTCCCACGATTTATATTCGCGACGCGAAGTTTCTTGTTTACGATAAATAATCGGCGACCTTCCGCCGGCGACTCTCCTCGCGACACCAAGGCGGTCTAAACATAACCCCTGTCGTTCGATTCGCGTCCTCTCGCACCCCGGTGCTCCACGCCGGTTTGTAAAAGCAGTTCTTTGCACCTACGAATCGCACCGTCGTCACCGTTCCTTGCGGTGTCTAGCCTCAACAATGAGAACTATTCTGTATCGCGCTGCTATACCCCGCTGCTGGCGACACACGAGCATTTAATCGGTAAAAATAGAGGTCTATTGTTCGGGTCGTTGACGTCCGCGAAAGAATTTATAGTCGATTGTGGCGAAAATAGTCGCCTAAGTCAAGGCTGTACATTTCTAGAGGAATGTTTCGAGGATACAACGTGGATACATTGTAGAAATCACCCTGTGACGTACGGGTTCTATTATGGGGGTGGCGCGGAAGGGTATCTGTTCAGGAAGTCGTATGTAGTCTTGTAGGACCCAGCTTGTTTATTAACCAATCAAATTACCACCTGCCTCGTCACCCAAGTTGGCAGTACCTGATCTGGACAACCTATCCAGGTCACTCTAATCTTCTGATAGTCCCCATCGCAAAGGAATCTGGTCCTCAACGATGGTTTTGACAACCATGACACATTTCTGCAAACCAACCACTCTCTGCCAGGGTTAGCGGACCTCGACCCGATTCGTCCGCGCAGAAACCGGCATCGAACTATAGCGCACGCACGGATCCGTTGAATCACGAGTGTTGGCTCCGGCTACCCGTTACATTAATCAACGTTTGTCACGGCACCGGCCATCATTCTGTAAACATTCTCCTGTCTGCGTGGGCCAGCAACACGTGTCCCCCGCGAAGCCCTACGATCAGACCGAGGATCCGATACCTAACTCAGCATTCGGAGAACGTGGACCGTTAGCCACCCCAAGGATTAAAACGAGCTACAGCCGGCGCGGCGATAGATCATGCGACTCGAGGCGGAGCATATGCGACCTGCCAAAGGCAACATCACGCCATTTCCGTCCTTGGTCCATCGTTCGAGCATTCCCCAAATTTTCTATCGACCTCTCGGATTTGTCGCTACGGAATTCCGAGTCATCCTGTCCGCGTGGCAGTCATTTTTCTCAGGACGATGATCGCCAACACGTGTGGAAGAAAAATTCATTGCCGTGACGTCGCGTCGCCGCGACCTGTAAAATGTGACTCGGCGGGACGTGCCAAAGAGACTATATAAAAAATGCCTCGACACGACTCCCGTGCCAGTGGTGCTCAATTTTTTTCGATGACAGCGAAGTCGGAGAAAAATTTCACGGCGTTTTCAACCGAAAAGAAATGTTTTACCTCGAGCCAGAGTCACGTATACTTTCGTCCCACCCGGTATATTGAACTTAGCACGCTTCCCGACAGACACGATTTTTTACACTCCCGAGAAGAAATGTTTGAGAAATGGTACTTTGTCCAGTTTTTGATACAGAAGTGACTTCACTGATATTTCGAAGAGAATGTCTCGAGGATCGTATCCTGGAGATGGTAGATTTATCGAGTATTATATTTCTTAACTATTAATACATTTTTTATTATTCTAAGAAAGCACACACACGCGTCACACACAACACATGTAGAAAGTTCTGTGAAAATTGTTTCTCCGCCCATTCATCTCCTGCGCCAATCACGACCGAGGTCTTCCCCTCCCCTGGGACCAGAGTTGGGCGGGGCAACCCTAAATAATAATCAAAGAAACAGTGCGGTAGCGAATTCCAGTAAACGTACATCAGCGAAATATTCCTAAATACACATTCTGCTGAATTCTAAATTTAAAATTATGGAATGCGACTTCGTTAAAATTCGCGGAAGTTAAATTAGACGAAATTGAGTCGAGAGATTTTCCAACCGCACGCGCAATACTTCAAAGAACAGTGGCGCGACGCGAAATCCACGCGAGTCGCGTCAGCCAGAAAATCCTCGGTCGGTGAAAAAAGCTGGAAAGGCCATTTTCCACGAAAGTCACCCTCGAACAAATGCGCGGCTCGGAACAAACGACGTGTACGTGGGAAAAGCGTCGCGCCGTTCAAAATAATTCGACTCCATCTATAAATACAATGCGGCATTCAGTGCTGCGCGGCGCGTCGCGAAGTTCAGAAGCTTATCTGACGCGTGTTCGTTTCCCCGACCGGTTGATAGCTCTCTGATAACACCGCTACCGGAAGTCCTTTTCGTCCTGCCGCTGCACCCGATTTCCGGTTGCACCGCTCTCGTACGAAACGATTCGCAATTTATGCGAACGCCGCAAAGTGCAAAGTGAAAAGATCGACGTTTTCATTTCCCGACGTAAAATCGAGTGAGATTGTCCAATCTTGATCTGCGAGTGCCGGAAGTGTCATCAGTGAGTCTATGTGTCGTAAAATTCGGTACAGTTGAGTGTTGTTTAAAGAAAAATTGAAGGAAATTAATTTTGCGAAAGTAGTGATTGGGAAGAATTCAGCCACATATAAATGAATCGTTCAATAATAAATTATTTCTAATTTTCTTTGACTCCCCCAGCGTCAAATAAATCAAACCAGCGAGAAAGATAGTACAACAGGGGGTTAATTGGGGACATCATCCCCTAACTTGTTGGTTTTCGGTGTGTTCCTATGGTGTGCCATGAAGATTCGCGTGGTGGCCGAGGGTAAAGTTCGTCGTTCGAGGGCAGTTTAATCGGGGTGTCTGGAAGATTTGTTGGGGACACGTGTCGCGACATGGAGAGGCTCAGCGTCGCGGAAACATTGCGCAGGAAAGATAAGAGAAGACGCAGGGGTTGGACGGTGGTGGTCGGCCATGAAGTGCGGTGAGTATAAATCACTGGTGTGTTCCAGGATGGTTGAGGCGTGCACCCTTATCTGGAAAGGGGTAGCCGGTGTGTCTCTGTGGAGAGGCTGCGTTGCCCGGTGGTCGTTGGAGAAATGATGGAGAGTCGCATAAATTTCGTAGATTAATCTGCGACTGCCTGATGTCTTTGTTGCGATTGTTCACCCCTGTGTTAACGACCAGTTTAAGACTGTGCCTTGCGGTGCAGTGAAACAGTCTTGGCAGTTGGTTCTGGGGCTCCTTTGTTGAGAATTGTTGTGCTTTGTAGATTGTATCATGTTGGAAGCTCTCAGGGGGGTTTCGAGACTGTAGCTAGAGGTGATAAGATGATTTTGGGGATTTTGACGTGTCTGTGCCGTTAAAGGGGCCTTTGATGCGATGTCAATGCACCCTTCTTTTCCTATTGACAAGCTCTTAATTGTGGCTGAAGTCTACAACAAAATAGCGGGTAACTAAGATGACTAGTATAACTATTGTTGCCCCCAGCCATTTAATGGAGAAGTTGATGGAGCGTGGGGTTAGTTTTAGAACTCTATTCCCGAGATTCATCAAGACCTCTTCATCATCCCTTCCTCGAATCGCTTAATTAGCCTTTGAGACTCTAGCTAAACTAAGGGTAATTAGCACTGATAGCTGGCTTGTGCATGGTTGATGCATTTATGGCATCCAGCGATATAATTCATTCAAATGGGCAGTTTAGTACGATGTCTTTGTGTTTCTAGTTAGCTTTCGAGGTTAATCGCCTTTTCAATGGGCTCTTTCAGAGAATCTCTTAATTGTCTCGTGGTGCTATTCATGAGTTAGGGCAAGCGAGCCTGATGAATGGATTATAAGTGTCGACGTATTTACAGCGTCCACGAATATGCGTAAAACAATGATCTATAACATTCTACCCAACGATATACTAATATATAAAAATATTTAGCAATTTTCATTTTTTAAGGAAAAAATTAGGATTATAAGAAATGTATGATGGATTAAATGTGTGTTGTACACTCAGACGGTTGTTAAAAATATCATTGATAGAATAGTTGATGGAAACAAGGTTTCCATTTTGACTGGAAGCGTCAAGACGATTTTTCATTTTGATTTATTCACTTCTAGCTGTACCCGTTCTATTATTGTAATTCGAAACATTTGGCATGAAGATGTCTCTCGCGGTTAGTCGACCCGTCGAGATTGCTGGATAGTGATTCTGAAGCGTCGGTAAATCGACGGCGACTCCTGGTGGTAAATTTTTGAGTCGGACAGCGCTGCCACCTTCGCGAGCTTTTCGAAAGCTCGTCGAGCTTCCACGATCTCGCACAGTAAAGCTCCGAACAATATCGCGAGTTACGATCTACCATATCTTTTTACATGCACCTCGGCGAGTGGCAATAAAATGTGAATTGACCTACTTGCTACGGAGAACAAGAGGAACTCTTTGCTACGGACTGAAATTCTTGAAACTACATTGTTGGCTTTCCCTCGGATCTCGGTGCTACTGCGGAACGTCATATTTTACAAAATGCTTCGGAAGTATATTATTAAACATTGGGAGAGATGATACAATATATTGCTGATTAGTTCCATTAGCAAGAAAAATATTCTCGCAAGTAGAACGAGACAGTATATGGTCCGGCATTTTACGAAAGGGACACTCGAAAGCTCGATATATGAATTCTCAATGAAATATAAAACGAGTTGACCCGGTTAAACTAAAGCGTAGAAATTTTATTTCTTAATTAATTTAATACCGCTCTCTCAATTTCAATTTTACTTGAAATTATGCACAATACCGTAGGAGATGGGAAGAAATTTTATAGAAACTTGACGAAGATTATTACTAGGTTGGTTATAAATATTTGTTGCTATAAATATCCCGGGTCGCGGCGTGCTGCGCTGCGCTCGGAAATTACTTTATAATTTTCTTGGAATAGTAAGAGGAAGTCGCGCGTACTCGCGTACACGCGCTGTAATTTTATTATCTCTTTGACAACAGCCTCACCCGTTATTTATTTGACGAAACGAGAGGAAAAACACCGTGTGTGTGTGTCCCCGTAGAATCAACCCGGGGCTCTCGCGTTACGCATTTCACTCGGCCAATATTTGCATTCGAACGAGAAACACCAAACCATCAAACCAAACACTCGGGAACGCGTTCAATATTTGCGGTGCTCATTCCCGCCGAGTTTTAAATTCGTGATCAATAACCGGAAGGAAATTGGAAGGTCTGCGGTCTCGATCAATCTGCGTTAGTTTGTTACCCGAGGGACTCTGTAATCAAAATTAGTCAGGGTGTTGTTAAAAAAAAAACAAATGAAACGCCAGTGGTTCATCGATTAAATGATTTCTTATCGAGGTAATAAATAAGTTTTTAATGCTTTTGTCATGTCGATTGGAATTTTATAATTGCTATTAATGCTTAGAATATTTTTTATATGGCAGAGATGCGTTACAGAAATTTTTGACCGAGTGCAACGTTTATGTAGAAGGGGAAAATGTATTAAAAGAGAGTCGTTTTTTAGTCGGTGCTTTTGTTGCAACATCAGATGTTCCTGTCCACTAGTCCGAAAAATTTCATAGTTAAAAGTCTTGCCTTTTTTAAATGTGAAACGTTGCATCGGGAAGTAGGTCAGTAGATTCAGACAGCAAAGGCCAGACACGCGGAATTGGTAATTGCGTCAAGTTTGCGTCGACATGTAGTGTTTCTATTCCCGTAGTCACCTGTACGCTATCTCCTAATTTTGTACCTGCGAGAAATCCTGCATCAGGATATTAAAGGCATATTTTCATCGATAAAGTAGAACGCGCACATGCATGGTCAGCCATGCGTGCGGATATGTCTGAAAATAAAGTGACTGTAAAATGAACGAAGAGACTGTTACAGCGTGGATTGAAACAATTAAGAATTACTTTCGTGTAATCAATATCTCGCAGCTTTTTATATCGTTTATATTGTATTTTGATAAATATTTTATCGTTGTGAACATTTTACAGAACTAACTCCATTTATTTTAATTTATTTTACCTTCCGGAGCAACGTAGCGCGAAAAATTTACGCCACAGGGATTAAACGGCGATGCAAAAAAGAAATGGACCAATTCTTTTCCCGCATTAAGCTTTTAACTATTCGTTTTTCCGAGTAATACCTTTCACCACCGCCTGAAACGAAAACGATAGCTTAACCCAGCTCCACACTCGGCAGATTTATGGATTATTATCGGATGATGAATTTTAGACATTTCCCTCAAAATTTGTTGGATTCTACACGAACGTAAACTCCGACTAACGACCCAGAAATTTCATTCGAGTTTGTGATTTCAATAATCCGAATTTCAATTTCAAAAGGCACCGAACACTACCTACGATCACCCACGTAGAATTTAACAACGAACCTTTCTCGCGGCAGCGACGCAAAATTTCGATCCACTTTTATCCTTAATTACATATCCGTTACCTAATTGATTTATCGATCAGCGGACACCGTTAATCCGATTACCATGCTAATGGTTTGAGTCGAGAACGGACGGCTATAATCTCGGAAGAATTAATCGCAGTTTAAGTTTTTATCAACGACGGCCAGACCTACTCGGATGTGCTACTTAAAAACCTAAGCCAGGCCCAGTCGAACATAATTTACACATTCATCCAGGAAATTCCGCGAGAATACTCGAGAACAGAAAATGATCCGCTGCGCTTCATCATAGCAGAAGTTGAAACGAAGTATTTTGCACGAAACAATGGAAGAGTTGCATTTACAATTTCCACCAAGTTTGGCTTGGCGTCACCGATCTTTGTGGGCGGCACAGCAGGTAGCGTGACACGGGGTAAAATAATTATTAGTTTATGAAGGAGCGTCTTAATTTTCCCGGCACGTCTTCCAGCTTAAAACAACATTACGTGTTCCCCGCAGCGGGGAGAAACACGGTTTCCATGTCTCTGTCCCCTGTATTTACTCTACTTAATGATTCGCGTCGTGTAGCGGCGGTCTTCCTTTGAAATTTCCTCGGAGTAGGATCGAGAGCCTCTGTGTGTTATCCTCGGGCGATATCTGTCGCAGAGGTTCGCGATTATTCAAGGGAACGAAGAATCCTCTGCGAGTTCAGCCCTCGGGCTGCGAGTCCTTCGATCTCGAGAGAGAAATATTTTCAACTCGGAGAGACACCATTTTCTGTTTCGTGCGGCGATATCGCGGAATAGGGTCAATTACTATGGAAAGCATGATGAAAAGAATATTGGAGAATTTTTTCTGTTGTGTTGTTAATGAGATTTCCCAAGTCCCCGAGGTCGTGAAAGGACCGAACTATGGTATCAGTGAATTTCAATGAAGTCCACCGAGGTCCACCGAGATCCAGTGATAAAAAATTGCAGAACTTTTATTTCGTTATTAATATGACAAAGTGGAGGTCCGGGAAATTCTCTAAAACATTTCCTCTGTTTAAACGCGAGGACACGTCGAAATTCGATTGTCTGCTTTTCGAGCTTCAGTGTCAATTACCTGGTTGTTTAATGTGTTGATCTTCCGGCCTTTTGGTGCTTTCCGTTTCCGTGTGGCTCGACGTTACCGTGTTCCGCGTCGAGCTATCAGCTGGCAAACTGTTCCATTAACCGGCCATGTTCCAACGTAATGGACACAGCGTGTTTTTTCTTTCTTCTGAAAGCTGTATTCTCGTCGCTGTATTTTCGGGCTCATTGATAAAATAACAATACAGGTTCGAAGAAATTTTCGCTTTGTTCGACCGTCTATAAGCCGCAGACAGATTCGCGTTCGACGGTATCTTGTAACTTCGGTCTCGCAAGGAGGCAAAAAGTTCCTGCCGGTTGGATTTAGCTGTATCGTAATTAAAACTCTCGTTTGCACAAGCTTCCCGGTTTACCGAAGGGATAAACTATTAACGTTGATAAATACCAGCTCCTTTGTTTCCTTACGATGCCGGAGTGTACTTCTGGCAACTTGAATCTCTCGAAAAATATATTAAGTCCGAACCAATTTTGACGTGCCGCTCTGACAGCCTTTTTGAAACGTTCCGAAGCGTTCTTGTCATTCTAACAAAATCGATTTACGTTCACTTGATTGTTCGATTGATTGTAGTGCAGTTCAATATTCTCCAATTCTTCCAGAAAATTAAACAAGGTCTCGCAGAGATCCCACGAGGTCCAAAAAATTAAATAGGATCTCACAGAGATTCAATGACGTCCGCAGTGGTCCTGCAGAGGACTAGAAGGGCCCACGACGTCTAGGAAATCGCGTTTCAAGTACCGAATTTTTCTTGAGTCAAATCCGGGCTTCGGAAATGAATTTCGGTTATATCGATCGTCGCAAAAACAGGGGGGCGCGCCTGTTTACCAGCGGAACGAGAATTATCTGTCAACTTGACACAGATTCTACCGAACTTCGAAACCGGATACGCCATTCCCTTTGCTCTTTCCAAGCAAACCGTTCGATTGATCCCTGAGCAAACGTAATCATAGTACCGACGCTGACCCTCTCGCAGTCCTCGAGACAGGCTCTGGTCAATAGCGGTCGGTTCGAACTGCGGAAGCTGAAGCATCTCGGTGCTGCTTCCTGACAAGAATTAGCCGGATTCCCCCCGCGATGCGCAGGGACGTGATAGTATTCTTTAATGATCAATGCAATTGCCCGTATCGGTAACGACACCGGGTGCTGGCGTTCCACTCGTGAACGCGGACAAAAGCGCCTAGGGTAGAGGTGGCTTGACCTTCCCTCACCCGAGGAAGTCTCCTCACCCGGCGACGAGCATGCTCCGTCCCTTTTCGCTTAATATAGTACAGGTGCTTGCCCCTTGCGCGGCTGGCATTGCCTCTGAAAGGACTTGTTCAGCCTTGAACGCACCCCATCCGCGCCGTTCATCTGAAAGCCTGCTCGCTAAAAACCCCGGCAAACTCGCCACGGAATCTCAGACGGCTTTCTTGACTTCCCGGGATCTGAATAATCACTTTGATGACGCAAATTTAGCCGCCGGACGTGACTCACTTATTGTCGGCTGGCCTATTTGCGTTCAGAGTCACGTTGCGATTCGATTTCTGCCGAGAAGTATGAAATCAATCGGTTTTTAAACGCGTTTGAACTTGTACGAGGTGATTCGAACATGTTCGAAGATGGTTGTCGACTCAAATTATTTGTTACAATTGTTACATCGATTTTAGTCAATTTTTCCCGTGTTTGAAGATGTTCGAACATATAGCCTGCTCACATCACAAGCACACAAGTGCCGCGGGAATTTTAAAATTCAATTTGACCATACTACGCCCGATAGAATTTCGTTTGAACATGTTGTTGCTGAAATATGTTCTCTCTTGTACGAGTTCGAACAAAACCTGTGCAGCCTCCAGCTGCCATTGAAGAACACCGGGCTATTGATTCCGTTATAATTGGATCTGCACCGTGTTTTTCATGTTTTTATTTCAGTTTCTGGCGCTGAAATTTCGGAAATAAAAATATTTCAAAAATCGAGCAATCCGCTTAGGAGCGCAGTTTCGATCTGTCAGTTACCTACGGACTTGGTCCGCAATTGCAGTAACATTTTAACAATGGACGGCATTTTTAACAAAAATTTAACCATTTTCAATGAATAACAAGAATTCACAAGCTTTCGCAAACCTCGAGCAATTAAATCGAATAAAAATTGTTCCAAAAATTTTCCAGCAAGAATCGCGTTCCTAAAAGTATTTGTTGTCACGATTCACCGCTCTATATTTAATGTCACAAATTCACGCGAGCAGGAGTGACTCAAAGGTTCAGTGAGGCCACGTGAATGCCATGATCGAAATGGAGCGGATGGCCACGGTCCAAAATCGTGCACCTCTAGACGCGTGTAAATCGATTCGGCCCGCGAGCAAATATTTGCGTAGATCGCAATATTTCCTTGATGGTTTGTTTCTCGTTACGAAACGGTTATCGCCTGCATACCCCGCGAAATTTTCATAAAAGTCACGACCACGAGAAAAGTCATTTCTACCGTCTTTCTTTCCTCTGCCACGGCCCCCGGAGTATCTCTTCCGCGGTTCGCCATCAATTATTTCCTTTGTCTCCGCACCTTCTTCAATATTCCAGTAGCCATTTCTCCCGAACTCAATATTTACCCTTCTCGCGCGAATCGCAGCGAGAGAACAGACTCTCCTCGAGTTCCAGCCGCTGTTGAATTCGCGTACAGTTTCAGGCTTAATGCCGAATAAACAGACAAAGCTTAAACTTATGGCATGCGAGCTCGTTGCGTAAAGGTTGTGCAAACCACAACTCTAGATTGAACTGTTCGAGAGTAAATTTTTCCAAATTGTGTTTGTTCAGTTTGCTGTGTTGCCAGTATTGATCTGGTGTATTTATGAATTTGCTACGGCATTAATTACCATGAATAATATACGGCATAAATAATTATGTTTCAACGAATATGAATTAATTAATTGGTTAATGCAAAGCTGGGCTGTATGGAACTTTTTGGTAATTTTCTGCGGATAGAATAAGCAAGATATCTTTATTATACTCTACACAGTTATCAAGGTATCCTTGGACTAAGTTCATAAATAGTTTCAAGGCGTTATCGCAGAAATTGCACTAATTATGCAGAAAGATAACAAACACGTCGTCGGAATCGACTGCAGTACAGAATTCGCTCATAGTTAATTTTTACGAAATTCCTAAGGCCTCCAGAAATTTGTCAAAAAATCTGGAAACACTTTGAGAAACAGGAACAGCTTTGTAACGAGTTAGCACACCGCGTCACGTTCTTGCAGAGAGCAGTGTTGCTCCATTATCAAGCACGCCCTCCATCCTCGAAGTCAGCGAAACTCGCCAGTTGCTATAAACGTATTCCGCCTCGGCGAGTGGATCTCCTCGGAGACAAAGGGACAATGTGGTCCGCAACGTCACATTATATTAGTTCTAGACTTTTTGTACGGAGAATATATCGAAGATTAAGAATACAGAGAGGTTCGCGCAAGATAGGCAGGTAAAATCTGTTCTCTTCGTTGTCCCAAAAATCCCTTTGGCAGAAACACGGCTCTAGTATCCCAATAGACGCTCAAAAAGTTTCAAGTCGATAGCTGCAGTGTTTTCCGAGGAATAAAATCACGAAGAAGCCTGAACACGAGTTGTATTCCACGTACCCAAAAGGTGCCTAGGTCTTCTGAAAGAAATAAATAAAAACAGCGACAAAAAATCGTGGATCGGGACCAGCGTGCGTCACGAGAAAAGTCCGCATTCTCGACACAGAGCGTGGCTCTAGCGCGCTGAGCGGAGCGGATCGGAGCGGAACGAAGCGGGCAGGAGCGAGACGGAGCGAGCATGCTCGCGACGCTGGTGTCTGGGTTCGCAGGAGGGCAGCTCGACGCCGCTCTCAGTCCGACAGTACGCGCGACCTCGAGCGGATCGCGATCGTTTACCCGTGACGCGCGTGGATCGTGTGGATCGCCGTCGATCTCGCGAGTCTCTGGCCCGTAGTCCTCGATCGCGGCGCCGGGCGCGAGGATGCCAGAGCCCAGGTGTCCTTTTCACTGGTGCGCAGGCAAAAACTCCTGACGCAGTTCCACCTACGTGTGCACCCTCGTCAGCCTGCAGCCAGAACTCGCAGGATAGTGGAGGTGAGAAAGTGTTTGTGTCGTGCGGGGGAGTCCTTTCGGACAGTTGCTTGCATCGTTAGGATAACTGCATTCGAACCTGGAACTCGAAACGACGCATTAGCGCCGACAGGATTTCATTTGGTGTCCGTGATTGTTTTGACCTGCTCGTAGACGGTCTCGCAGTGTTTGTTGACTTGGGAGGAGCTGCTGGGTTTGTAAATTTTGTTTGATCGGATGGTTTATTCAGGATTTCATTTATTGCGGATCACCTAGGCGTTGGTCAGATAGGATTAGGAGCAGTAGGTGTCCTGGTGTACCTAGACGTTGCTGATGAACACAGTGATAGCTCCACTTCTGAAGGATTCAATTAAGTCCTCGGCCTAGAGTAAGAGTTAGCTGATGATCTAATTGATCGAGGAGTTATCTAGCTGAGTTGAGCATTGTTGAGTTTGTTTTGTTGCGGATAATTCAGGACATGTTTGGATAAGTCCTTTCGATAAGCAGATTTGACCTGGTGCAAAAGGCGATCCAGCGGCTTTGATTGATCTGGGGAGTGCTAAATTTATTGCGAATCTTTTCGCTATCTGATCTTGGACTTGATGTCTGTGGATGACCTAGAAGAAGTTTCTCTGCTCTGTTGAGGATAGTCAATCTTATTGTTAGCCATGCTGGAAACCATGTTCAACCATGAGCTTGTCTGCAGTCCTCAGACCCTTCAGAAGGATAGCTCCCTTGCTAAAGGATTCAGTTCTGCATTAGATCCTTGACCTACTGTA
Organism: Lasioglossum calceatum; assembly: GCA_963966675.1. NCBI lineage: Eukaryota > Metazoa > Arthropoda > Insecta > Hymenoptera > Halictidae > Lasioglossum > Lasioglossum calceatum. The sequence continues at coordinate 3,764,548 of OZ016548.1, forward strand.
AACTGATCTGATGTCTTCAGCTAATCCTGAACAAGCTAATTTGCTACATTGAGGACTGTTGATCTCCGGCCAGTTATGAGGCATCCTACCCAAATCCTGTTCACCGGGGTTCACCTTTTCAGATTGTATTTTAAGTCATTGGCAGGTGCAAGATCATCTGTCTTTATTGTATAATCTGGTAGTTAAATTTGCAATGTTAACAATTGTTGATCTTGGCTAACATCACCCTACATTTGAAACAATTTGAAATACTCCTGGCTACGAGCACTTCCTATTTTCTTTGGAACTAGACCTGCCAACTATATTAACCGTGGACATAATAGACCAATTAGTGTAATCAGATTGTACCGTGCTCGGAGCTGACTGGCCACATTAAATCTGATCAGTTCTGACGAAGTATGACGAAACCTTTGCGTCAACCACGAGAGCCTCTCAATCGCCTAAGTACTCCGATGCTAAACTGTGTGATTTCGTGGAAAATTATGGAAGCGTATAATTGCGAAACATGTCGATAACAGTTTGATACGATAATACCTGTTGGGACATTGTAGATAAGGGACTTTCCGAATCGTCTGAGGCCTTAATCTGGCCTCTTGATCATCAGAATTATCGTCAAGGTTTCTAAAACACGTTCGAAGAGCTCGTACGGCCCACGATGTCAACGTTGCCCAACATGACGAAGTCTTTGAACCCCGGTGGAAGCCACTGAACTCTATTAAGATCATGAATCAATCATCCTCGCTTCTGCAATGCTACTGCGACCGCAGTGCTAAACTTCGGGTCTCTACGGAGCCTAGGAGATTGATCCTAAGTGGCCCTCAAAAGAATTTCGACTTGAACGCCACTTGCCAAGCTGCCGCAAACACCAAACTTGCACTTCGCAGCTCACCAAATAATGCAATCTCTAGAGTTTTAGAAGTTTCTGACAGCTACTCACGCTGCCGCTTTGAAGGACTTTGTGCTTCGGTATTGCAGTTGCGGAGCGACGCTGGTACCAATCTGCTACTCCCAGGCCAACAATGTAGCAATTTCTAAAATTGTAGAAATTCATGACGAAGTTCATGTTGATGTTTCGAATAACCAACTTTGTGTTTCGGTATTTTGATTTTGGAACGATGTAGATGATATATTAGCACTCCCCCAGTTCAACAACGTAGCAATTTCAGAAGATGTAAAATTCTGTGAAATCTGATTAGATTGCTGTTTCGCAGAATCAATTGAGTGTTTAATTATCGTGATTTTAGAAGAATGCAGATAACAAATCTAGCAATTTGATGTAGCAATTTCAGGAGATGTAGAAATTGGTGAAATTGATTTGATTCCTGTTCCTCAGAATCAATTGAGTGTTTAATTATTGTGATTTTAGAAGAATGCAGATAGTAAATCTAGTAATTTAATGTAGCAATTTCAGAAGATGTAGAAATTGGTGAAATTGATTTGATTCCTGTTTCGCAGAATCAATTCAGTGTTTAATTATTGTGATTTTAGAAGAATGCAGATAGTAAATCTAGTAATTTAATGTAGCAATTTCAGAAGATGTAGAAATTGGCGAAATTGATTAGATTCTTGTATCGTAGAATCAATTGAGTGTTCAATTGTTGTGATTTTAGAAGGATGCAGATGACAAATTAGCACTTTTCAGTTGAATAATGTAGCGAAGTCTAGAAAATTTTTTAGCTTTTGACGACAGTTTAAAAAAATCAATATTATGCTTGGCTATTATGATTTTAGAACGGTATTAAAAAGAGATAATTTCTGCGTGTGGGTGTTATGATCCTGGAAACGATGCAAGCTGATGGTGAAAGGACTCCTCTCGATTGTGACTTGATTGTGAACGATTTTGTTTTGGAGTACCAACGATCACCGTATCTCCTTTCTCGTGGGAAGACTAAGAGCTTCTCCAGAGCCTCGTATAACACGATAAAGTCGTCCGTCCGATCGATCGTCATAAACGTTGACAGAGAATCGATTCGCCGGAAGGGGACACCAAGCGCGTTATTTTGCTAGGGTACGTGTTAAACGATTATGACGAATCATCAGCTCCGTGGGCATTAGGCTTCCTCGATATCGACCGAGAGTGTCGCAAGGGTTCTACAGACCACTGACTGCGGAAAATATTTTTGGATCCCAAGGGATCACATTCTACCAAACTACCAATTCCCTGACGACTATCTCTAACAGCTAGGCTTACTTCCTGAACCTCGCGAAATCCCTAATGATAGCAAGCCTTCGGAATCTTCATTTTTAATGAAAGAAATTTTCAACAAAATCTGTAAATCTGAGAATTGAGTGCAATTTTACAAGTATAAATTTGATTAAAAATTACATGATCAATAAAGTGTATTTGCCAGTTTCCAGTTTTCCAATTAAAGAAATTCAATGAAATCTATCTGGTAGGCAAATCGAATTTTTTGCGCAGTTTTAATTACCGAGGATTTCTAGAAACGAACAGACACAATAAAAAAGTTCAATCAAATCGTACAGATATTTTCGGGGTTTCTGATTTTCGAAATTGAACAGAGAATGAAAGAATATCAATTTACTCGGAGAGATTTTTTGAAGCGTACAGATTTGAAAGATATACAATATGTTTCTGTGAAGACTGCGTGCGACAGTACGTTGGACAATTCGAAACTAATATGTGTATCGTTCAGACGCTGACATATCGATAATTGTATAAGGATTCGGTAGCCCCGGGCATCTGCAATTCGCAAACATTTTTCTGCTAGAGAACAGAGGGTGGGAAACACCGAGGAAGATGAGTTTTTATTGTTGTGGAGCTGCGCCAGAAATACCCATTCTTTTCTGTCCCCCACCGATACTTTCCGCCACAAAGAAGTGTCGATGATGACACGAGCACGATGAAACAGCTGTTTTCCGGGAACATGACAATTGTGCAAACATGATAAACGATATACGGTCCGGAAACATAGTTTGTGAAACATGTTAGCGATTCTAAAGGACCTTGGACGTTTACCGAGGTATACGTATGCATACAGCAGTATGTTGAAATCATTTTCAGACTTCAATATCTATCGGAGGATTTAGTATCCTCTTGGACACGGTTCCCCTGTTAAATTACGCAATTCATGTTAACTTACGCTAATGGGGATTTATGTTTATAAGCATTTACTCTGAGGCTGGTTACCCACGAGGACTATTAACTTGTGAATACTCAGCATAATTAATATAAAATTCTGAATAATATGGAAACTGAATCGCGGCAGAAGCATAATTGAGTTCAAGTTGGAGAGCATGGTTACAGATTTAATAGTTAGCCTAGATCTGACCGTGACGCGTTAGAAATCGAAATTAGGCCTGACCTAGACCCGATAAGAATCGAATCCAGACCAAATCTAGAACTAACCCTGACCTGATCGAAATCTAATCTCGTCGTGATCATCGCTCGATTCCAAATTCAGTCCAAACTGGCGCTCTATTTAAATGAAAATGAGCCAAAAAATGGAATCCGCTCCAACGGGGTCCAACAACCAATTGAATCCTGACTTGACTAATTGGATCCGGGTCTAACAGGGCCCAAGTAAAAATGGATCCCGACCTAAAAGAGCCAAAATAAACGCCCCCAGTGTTTTGAAAATCCGCAACCGTAAACGCGGACGTAACGACCATTTCTAACACGACAAATGCCTCACTTTTCTTCGCGATTCAATGGCACCGGACAATCCGACCGATTAAGCCATCCATGCACTGAAATTGGCCTCTTAGCGGAAACTTGGATCCCGCTCAAAATAATTGTACAATTTCTTGCAATTCTATTTATCCTCGCCCACGCTTCAGATCGTTAAGTGCATTGGGATGCCACCAAGACGCGCTTCCCGTTCTGAATTTCGTACGACTGAAAGGGACGACGGGTTTCCGGCTGCCTCTCGTCCGAAGAGACCAAGCTGAAAGAAGTGACCTAGAAAAACTCTTGGGAAAGTGTGAGACACAGGATAGGGTCTGGCAGTCCGTTCACGTAATTCTCCGCATACCCCCTCGACAGCTTTAACAGGACCGTTCTCTGTGGCAATCCCTTCAACTTTAATCGACCTGTTACGAACACACTCGACGAGTGACAGCTATAAATTCGCCGTGTCGGACCGCTGCATTACAACACACGCTTTCGTTTCGACAGCTGGCCAAACTACTGCCGATTCCACAAATCACGTTAATCTGAAATCCGCTTTGTTAAAGCCAAATCTTTGAAGACAGTCTTTTGTCAACTACAGAGAGTAATATCACCATGGAAACGTCACTATATATAATTCTTTATGTGCCTGATGGCTTCTAAAAATCTTCAAAAAAAGCTAGGATATAAGATATGACAGGATTTAGTACCGATTTGAATTTATTTCAGATCTAAGAAGGCTACTGCCACGGAAAATAAGATTCTATTTTAAGTCATAAGGTCGTCCAATATTTTCGAAAAATTAGGGAGCACTCAAATACGATTTAAACGAGTGCCATTATATTTTTGAGCAGCTACGGTTGGTCCCAGATTTTTCTAAAAGATGTTATACGTTGTTCAGCAACCTGGTGGTAGCATTCAAATGAGAGATGGAATCGGTTGAAACCGGATAATCCGGATCCGAAGAATTCGTGGAGGATCGTGCCTATCCGAAAACCGTTCTATTTCTATCGCGGCCTGTTCTCCGGGTCTCCTGACACCGCGTTCATCATCGTGACAAAAGTTCTCGCATAAAATCGGTCACCGGTCGCGAGAGAAAACAGGCGCCGCGAGCTCCGCTTACGACGATCGCCGGCTCCCGATGACAGTCAGCTGGTCGTATCGCATGGGAACGGTGTGACGTGTGAAATGTGCCGTCGACAATGTGAAGAGCAACAGCTGCGCGGGAAAAAATGGGCCGACTATCGTGGTGCGCGAAACTGCGGAAGAAAACGGTACACTTGGCACGCGCTGGCTCACGCTCGATTCGTCCGAGCATCTTTTTCCTGGTCGCTTTTGTTCGCGTTTTGCTCGCCGGGTCAGAATTTTGGTCAATTTTCGGGGGAACGGGGGTGGGGAAGCACGAGGGAGGCTGCCAAGAAACGAGACAGTGAACTCTATATAGTTGTGGGGGAATTTGTTAGCGCTCTGGAGTGATGTATTGCTGGGCTAAGCAAAGATGACGTGCAGGAATTTGTTGGATTAATTTGCCGTGACAGACTCCTGAGAGATTATAAATTGTTACTAAGCAACGAACAAATATTTTTTTGGCGTTGACATTTCTACCAGTTGTTGTTCCGACTTTGTATGAGGTTGTAACACGGTTCACTAACAAAGTGGATCCTTACCTAACAGGATCCAACAGCCAAGTGGACAACTGTTTAAAATTTGATTGGATCCTGATCTAACAGGATTCAAAACCTGATTGGATCCTGACCTAACAGGGTCCAACAGCCAATTGGACAGCAGTCCAAAATCTGATTGGATCCTGATCCAGCAGGATTCAAAACCTGATTGGATCCTGATCTAACAGGATTTAAAACCTGATTGGATCCTGATTTAACAGGATTCAAAACCTGATTGGATCCTGACCTAACAGGGTTCAACAGCCAATTGGACAACAGTCCAAAATCTGATTGGATCCTGATCTAACAGGATTCAAAACCTGATTGGATCCTGACCTAACAGGGTCCAAAATCTGATTGGATTCTGATTTAACAGGATTCAAAACCTGATTGGATCCTGACCTAACAGGGTCCAACAGCCAATTGGACAGCAGTCCAAAATCTGATTGGATCCTGATCCAGCAGGATTCAAAACCTGATTGGATCCTGATCTAACAGGATTTAAAACCTGATTGGATCCTGATTTAACAGGATTCAAAACCCGATTGGATCCTGACCTAACAGGGTCCAACAGCCAATTGGACAGCAGTCCAAAATCTGATTGGGTCCTGATCCAGCAGGATTCAAAACCTGATTGGATCCTGACCTAACAGGGTCCAAAACCTGATTGGATCCTGACCTAACAGGGTCCAAAATCTGATTGGACCCAGAAAAATCTCAATTGGCTTCGAGAACTAGCAATATTGTATCCCGGAAACCGATTCAACTTCGAAACTCTCGACGTGTAACTAATTTCAATCTAGAAACAACCTGAAGCGGACCCCCACCCGAGCAGTTTCTGGTCATTGGTCGGGACAGCATTTCAGTCAATTTTCAGGACCCGTGTATGGAGAGTTTCGTGAGCGGTTGCCAAGTTCCGAGAGAGTGAATTCGAAATTGTTTCTCGTGGCATTGTTAGGGCTCTGAAAGCAGGAAAGATTTTTGGCCGGGATAAAAGAGTCGACTGAGTGATGAGAAAATATGAGAGACCAGCTAGAACAAACGTGAAATACCACGTCGCTAGTGACGTTACGTAAAAACGAGTGATTAGTTTAGAGTCTGTAATTCCGTATGCTGCGCACAGAGAGACGTTGCTACTACGTAACATAGTATTCTTTGGTAGGTTTCGTTATAATCGTACGTCTATCCCCACCAGAGTGTGTGATCAGCTGAGTATACACTGACCTGGTTTCAGTTTTGCCAACAAAGAGAGAGAGTGAGAGAGAGTGTGAGAGAGAGAGAGAAAGAGGGGAGGGAGAGAGAGAGAGAGAAAATAAGATAAAAGGAAGTAAGGGCTTGATGGTAACATTCAAAGACATCTCTGCTGTGCCACGCGTATTTCATTTTATTTTTTGAATAACAATAACGCAATCGAATCAATTCATTTCTACAATTTAATCACTTTGCCATCTGTGCAATTTCACTGACAAGTTTACACACGGAGCATTGTCAACCTTCGCCATTGTACTTCGCTAGCATTGTAGCGGAGACTATAACTTGGCACAGGTGCATTTGACATTTACAACATGTCATCGCGTTATCTCTGCGAATTTGCGGAAAACCGAGACGCATAATGCAAAAGCGCGATCGCGGGCAGACGCGGGATCTAATTCACAATTTGCGGGGGATGTCCGTTTTATGGGCTCGAGTTGACTATCGTCTCGAGTACTGGCGTTCACGTGCTAATTACAGTTAAAACAGCGTGGTTCGCGTACGCGTGGAAACGCAGCGAATAGTATATTTCATCTCTGTTCCACGACGGAAATAAACAAATGTTTCCTCTGGCACCGGGATCCGTGCTCTACGAGCATGTTTATGTTAAAAATAACTGCTTATTTTTGGTCGGGAATAGTTTGTTGTTTTCCAGCGAAGAGGGCATACGAGAAATTTCCATGCTGAACGCCGCGCCGCACAGAATCCGCGCCAAGGCGATTTCCAATTAGCCATTAGCGTTATGGAAAAATTTGCATTAATTGGAATGTTTATGGAATATCGATGAGCCGATCCGCGAGGGGACTCGCAGAGTGGATTGCCAGGACAACAAATTCATTTGAATACATAATTAGCGCGGTATCGGGACGCGAATTGAATTTTTAAATCACTAAAAGAAATATTCCTCGGCGAAGAAAGAAGAAATTCTGCTGAACCACTTAACGGGCGGGCTTTTAGGTTATTTCAACGCTCGGGGCGCGCTCTTCGTTCAAACTGCATCAAAACGGTAACGAAACGTTATGTAACGTTATGTCTACGTTAATTTCCAACGGCGGGAAAAATTTTGTTAACTTCACAGGAACGTTTGAGTTTCGTTAATAACGAAAAATCACCGTTTTCAATTTCCGGATCGTTTACTATGGAGTAACTTAGCGGCTTTAAAAGCGCAGCTTCCGCCCTTTAAAACGAGCCTGGGTTCATTACTTTACAATTTTCTTTAAGTAGTTACGCCAAGTTGAATTGTCGATAAAGTGGGGTACTGAATTTTGGGTTCTTTCGATTCTGGCGGCACAGTTCTCATTCAAAATAGCATAAAATGGTGACAAAAAACCGTAGAACAATTTTTCAGGACTCTTTGGAAAGCGGAGACTTTACACTTTCCGTATAAATTGGTATGAACCGCGAGAAAAATTTTTTGATCAGCCCAGAGTCGTTTGAGTTTTAACAATTTTGAAAAATCGTCATTTTCCTTTTCCAGTCCGGTACAAAATTGAAAGCCACCCGAAAAGAAAGTAACTTAGTGGAATGGAAAGCGCAGATTTCAAGCTTTAAAACGAGCGTAAGTACATTGCAATCCGACTTGTTTTAACGGAGTTAGAATAAGATATTGACAAACTAGTTGAGAGAAAACGATTGAGCAAAATGTCACAACTTCGGGAGCACTTTTGTAAAATTCTAGCCAGTACGAAATAATAATACCTCATTCTTTTCGCTTAGTTATACAAGGAGGTTCTGCTTAAGCATACGAAAAGTTGGAAAGGTTAAAAAATGTGAAAGGTCTCGTGGGACAGGGTTCGAGAGACTGTGCGAGAGATTTCCTCGGGAATCGCCAGTGGATTTGCGTGGGATTAAAGAGGAACGGTGATCCAGCGATATTTCCGTAGCGCGCGGGACCACACGAGCCGAAAATTGCATCCTCGAATCCCTCAAGGCAACCGGAGTAATTACTCCCCGTCGGCGACATAACGGAATGCTTGACAGCGGTCTGGCGTTCGCTCGTATTTTCGAAACAATTCGGGACCGCCAGTTGGCAAATGGGCGTTCGATCATTGGCTGCTGGGGCGTCGGATTGCGTTCGCCTGATCAGAGTGCATCGGTTCCCGCTCGATGAACCCGCCACTCGGCGCATCGAGTCCGCCCTCGCAGCCCCGGAGACCTGGAAACCAAGTTTGCAACCCGAGAAGTTAATTATCTTGGCCGTGTAATAAGGTAACGCTAGTTGCGAAGGGCCATTAATGCATGCTACTGAGCAGCCATCAATTCGCATCGGCAGCCACAAAATCCTGAAACCGGCCGCTCAGATTGGCAGCCCTACCACGAGAATTGGTAAACAACCTTGGGCAAACGTTGCGACGTGGCAAATAATGTTTTTGGCATCTTCGAGATTATTACAGCAGGACCATTTTTTGAATTATCGATCAGATAACCCAGATTGAAGTTCATCCCATCGGACGGGATAAGAGAATCTGCTTCCAGTTCACGTCCAAATCAGGATGGACCTGATTCAAATTTAAATTGAACGAAATCCGCCTCAGGACTGATTATATCCACACATAAATTGGACCCTGAACTACCTCGGGCCCAGACATAACTTCGGATGCATCCACGATGTACATCCAATTTAATTTCTATTTTTCACCGAATGATTTGAACGGACACGCTCAATTACCGCGGGACAATATTTTTCAAACCGTATAATATTCCGTGTTTGACCAAGTTCCAATGTTATCCTCTGATTCCATCTAGCGAACACGCGACTACAAACTGGTGTCCATTTATGCCCGCACAGATGCACAGATAGATAAAACTCGCACGCGAAGTCTTTCCACGTAGGGCACAGCTTGGAAGCGTCTTGTGGTCAGAGGGATCACGGAATGTGTGCCTTTAAAATCCGATTTAATAATGGAGCACCTGTCCCAACGGCTCCGATGTCGCGCCAGGCCGTTTGTTGAATAGTTGAAACCCGGCTCAGGTGGTGTATACATTTTTGAGAGCGAACAGAGGATTCGTTCAGAGACGCGTAACAGCGACTTTACAGCTCGATCTTGTGGACGAAATTGCTTTTCAACCGGCTGCACCGTCCATCAATTTCCATTTCGGAATAAACTGTCAAAGGACAATTGTCCAATTGTGATGACCCCGTCGATCGTGTCTTGAAGATATTATTAAATAATTTATATATCGGGCATTGTATTTCCGCTGGCGCTTGAAGAGGAGTATTTTTGTCCTGGTCGAATAAACCTCGACAAGGGAAAATGCGATTCCTTTCTGCTACACTGGGCCCATTATATTCAGTTTTAATCCGTTCCATCTTCGCGTGGCAGTGATTGCCGCATGGCGGACTTTACTCCCTTTGAGGGCATTTTTCACGTCTGTGCGCTTCAATTACTCTCGCCCTGAATACCATCGGATCCCCCGGAAAAGCTTCTTAAATTCCTCGAAAAATTTTTTCCCACAGTTCCTCGCACAGTGCGTAACACTGCGTCTAGCTTATTCATGAAGGTTTCCTCTCCGTAGCAGAATAAATGTAAATTTTATGCGACTCTCACGTGTGTGGTAAATTCATTCTTCCTTCCTCCTAGAGGTGGTGGAAGTTCGCCGGACGTCTCTATAGGTCCCTTCAGGGCGAGCATCACTTCCGCCTCTCGCATAGATGAATATTTCACACCACGATGTTTGCTGTGCGTTCTGCGTCACGCCATTCTACGGAGAAACGTATCTAGCGGTAGAGAAATTCAATGAACAATTGCGTCAAGTATTCTTCTGCTTTCGCTTTCTGCTTTGGCACTTCTTCAGGATGTTATAAGAAACATTTTATCCTGACAGTGCACGAAGAGTTGTTCCAGAAGCGAGCAAAGTTCTGTTTCTGAAGAAAGTTCGGAACCACTGGGTCACTTTCTGCGCGAGGTACCAGTCAGATAGATTTAACCCTCATCCGTCCCTCGTTTCACAAACTGAATCTGTCCCTCGGTGTCAAATTGACACAGCGATACAAAAAATCGATAAAATAACAAGTCAAACAGTTACTTTTCGATGTTTTTTCCCGTGAAATTGATGAGTTAACATTTACATTCCAGGTTTTTGCAGTTATATGTTTCGCATGAAAAAAATAAAAGTCACCAAGTTTCGAACGAATTTATCTACAGATAACAGAACAGTGTAACTTATTTCGGGAAAACTGTGTCAAATTGACACGAGGGACGGATGAGGGTTAAATCCTAAGGAAAGGTAAGGTCCTATTCCGAAAATTTTAAATTCCAGGTCAGGTCCTGTTCAGGCATATTTAGTTTGATTCCGAAATATGTGAGTTACACTCAGCGTCAAAGCTAGACCATCCGTAAAACGAATAAAAATGTCGTAGTTCAGACTGGAGTACAGAAATTTTCCATCTGTCCATGAAACACGATAAAATCGATCGCTCAACCCGGAAAAGCGCGTTAATCGAACGCCAGATCTGCCGGCCCGGTGTGTACGTGTACAATAATACTCGGAACAATCAATCACCGTTAATCGTAAGATGTTCCACTTTGTATACGTCTATATGCACACACGCGCGTCACGTGTTTCCATTGCCTTAGATCTTTATCAGCCTATCTCTCGGTGGAACGTCGACTGATGAATCCGCGATAACCGATCTCGTTATAAATTTATTACTCTGTTTCCTTGTGCAGCGGGATAATGATCCGCCCGCTCAAAGAAGTATCATTATAAATTGAGATCGGGTAGTGCGTGCTTGATGTTACGCCGACGCGCGATCCGAGCCGAGGACTTTAATCTGCATTAGATTTAGGCCACGGCTGGGAGAGATAAAGTTTGACGGAGTCGGGCTTTCCATACCTACTAACTCAAACCTGTAACGGATCTCGCTACAACCTAACCTTGATCTGAAACGTACTTCAAATCTAGCCTACATTTCGAATTTATCTGAATGTCGCCTACGCTGGATCTGGAATGCATTCAAAGGGAGGTTTAACATGTCTAACATGTTTGAAATATACTTGCAACACGCTCAATCATTTTAGCAGGATCTGACATGTCTGAAATATATTTATAATGGAACCTAGTATGTTCGAAACATATTTTGATAGGACGTAACAGCGTCCCAGTGCGAAAAAAGCGTGTCAGCGACCCATTCAGACACGCTAATTGCCGGTTCTATTGATCCTCGTTTTAGACAAACCTTTGTCTGCGTGATGCTCGTTCGAATCCGTGGAAAGGTAACCCGAACGCCCCTAGTTCTAATTGGAAGAGCAAATTCAACATCCGCAAACTTCCTCGTCGGTTGACCAATGCTGTTTAATTCGCGTTCGACCCCGTATAGAATAATGTATGAGGCGACGGAACAATTTGAACCGCGTCCCGTGTCACGCATCACGGCCCGCCATTTTGACATGAAATCGACCGAGAATAAACCTAATAACATTTGCCAATGATCAGCGACGGTGCATGCCCATCTTTTGACAAATGTTAAATCATTCGTGAACCGAAAGTACTTTTCAAAAACAGTCCATCGCTCTGACAGTCGAAAGGGAAATTCTGAAAGCATGGAGAAATTAGGACGGAAATGCAGAATGGAAATAAATGGACGGCGAGTACGGTTAAAGTTGTTAAAGAAAAAGTTGCTAAACGAGCAGCGGGCATGATAAAATTCTCATTAACCTTGCGCGGTCTCGGGTATCCTCCAAGTCTCGTTAAAGTTGAACAACGGGGTCGAGAAGGAAACGCAATTTCAAAGGCACGTATCACAGTACGCTACAGCATTACAGGTAAAAACGGAACATGGTGGCTCGTTAGGGTCCCGCGGATTCGGTGGCTACGTCTTAATCAGAAGGAAACGGGACCGCATTCCGAGGATCGATCGGTTATGTCGAGGAAACGAGCGCGATACATATATTGATCGCGTGGACGTACGAAGTCCAACCTCGATTTCCCAGGCCTGTTCGAGCGAGCCCTTTTTCTGTAATCGGCGATTTAGCATCGAGGGCAAATTAATCGGGGCTACACGAGCTGCTAGAGTCCTGCCCTATTATGAATACTTTATCCGTCGAATAAATGTTTTCCCGATTTTACAACCTGTTATCGGAAGGTAGATTGGAACAGGCAAATGAGGGGTGACGCGAGGATTTCTCATATTTCATTCGGCTGGTCGATCAGTGCGTGGATAACGTTGTTCTCGTCGAGAGACATTCGCAGAATAAATTCGGCCCCGTCGATGATGGCGAAATTAAAGATTGATTTGTGTTCGAAACGCGTTGATGGAAATGGACGTGGATTTGGTACAGGGATCAACAGGAATATATTTGGCTGCAGGATCTAATCCCAGTTTCATCTTGGATCCAAACTTCACTTGGACTTTGAAACTATTAGGTATTCTCAAAAGTTTCTTTCGAAATGTGTTCCTCTAATATTGCTGAATAAATATTACGTTGTCCCAAATGTTGATTTTCGATTCATGATAATGCAAATTCAGTGTTTGTATTTATTTAGCAACATTAAATGAACACATTCCGAAAGAAACATTTGGGACAATACCTCTGCACAACAAATATGACATAGAAAAATTCGTTAATGGTACTGGGCAACTATTGTAATTATTTGTGAAACATTATCAATGGCAATCACTATGCTAAAATTCCAAATGATGGATCCAGCGATGGCTTCCCGGATTGTCGTGATTGGGAATAAGCTATGTCTGCAATAACTGACATTTCCGTGTGGTGGACGATTCAGAGTACCAATTAATTTTATTGTAGCAAACAGTGCCGCTGCGACATAAACAATTTACGTAGCTGAAATTATAGTTCTGCTGCGCGAATCTGCATGAAATGATTAACGGCGTTGCACCGTTCCGGACTGTACACCGAATGTTTCGATGCTGAATATCGCGATATTTGATTCTAGAAGTTGACGTTTGATAAATGTTATTGATGACCGTAATAATCATATTCATTAATTAAAAATACTTCCCAGCGGGAACAGTCGTTATTCAACGTGTGGAAATTCTACTCTCTTACCGTTGCACGTTCAATTAAATAATATATAAACGATAAATCTTTTTCAATGTTTCAGAAAACATTCCCTTTGCGTATTAAATAAATCCTCTTGCGATTTTCCCGATATTTTACAATTTATTCAGATGTGTATTTCAATGATGAAAATGATTTGTATAAATGGAAAATGCGATAGTAAAGGAAACCGGTGGAGAGGAAACTATGACATTGGGGAATTCCTCGGATTTCAAGATCTTCCGATGGAATTCTATTATGCTGTCGCTTACGTGGCATTCAATTTAGGCTAAGATGTTTCTGCGAGGAAATGTCCCGCGTCCTCGGCGAATTTACAGCGCGTAATGCCTCCGGATTTATCTATATTACTCTGTTACCCCATAACAGCTTCATTTGAACGAATTAGGCGCCTATCCGAATTGCTTCAAGCTCATTTCACCCGAAAACCACATTACGGGCCCATCAAGCAATAAACAAGATCTGAACATTTCTCCCTAAAATTAATATCCCGTAAATAACATTTTCAGAAGAATGCATATCCCACAAACAACAATTTCTCAAAAATGAATATTTCATAAATTTCTCCGGCTCTTTTTACGTAACATATAAATGTAACATCCCATAAATAACATTTTCAGAAGAAAGCATATCCCATGAATAACAATTTCTCAAAAATGAATATTTTTCATAAACTTCTCGTGCTATTTACGTAACACAGAGAGGTGTAAGTGCAGCGCAGAAATAATGTTTCAATTCTCTCTCTTAAAGAAGAAACTCTCTGTAAGGAACGGCGGAAAGCCACAAACGCAAAAACCACCTAGAAAGTTGAGTCAAGGAACTGGAAAGCTGGCGTTTCAATTATGTAAAACACTATACTCGCGAGTTTCCTTTCATCGCGGTATACACACTTCGTGGACAGACGATCTTGTGTTACATCCACGCAACTTGCCCGAGGTAATTACGATTTTATTAAAAAACATGCGAGGCTGAAAACTTTCCACTTTGTGTACGGTACTAATTCTCAGGCGATATGGACTTGTGGAACAGGGTGGAAAATTGATAAGCATATTGAATTGCAATGTGCCCGTCAAAAGTGAATCGAATTGTTTCCATAAACATTCAAAGCCTGACGCAATTAATTGATCACGTTTATAATAGTCAGGCTTGAAATTTTCCTGCAAAAATAAAGAATTGCATAAACATCCGCAGTCTAGTGATCACGTTCGAAGTAGCAGAAAGTTACATTTGATGATATCGAAATGGATATTTGGAATTCAAGTGAGAAGATGAAAGAAAAATAGTTGCAAGCTTCAAGACGAACCTGTTACGCGTGCACGACTTCTCTGAAGCGAGGAATTTTCTCGCAGAATTTTAGAAGCGTGCAGAAACCCAGAATTAGCTCGCGTAATAAGTCCGGAGGATCGACAGAGAGCACATGGTGCATTCTCGCTTCAAAGAATCCATTAACGCGCGCACACGTGTGACAAAGTGACAGAACCAGTAAATCTTATGACGTGCACTGTGTCTGGTTAAAAATTAGTTTATCATTTTAGCTGTCGAGACAATGTTTCTCGAAGACTTCTTTCGCCACTTACTCGGGAGAATGAATTCTTTAATGGAACGTCTTACGACCTTTTTGAGGAAAATGCAAATCCGCGGAGCTTCCGTGCGGAGCATTTAATATTCACTTTGATTAATGTTTCTCGGGAAACAGCGGGGGCAAGAACGCGCCACCCCGGTTTCTTCCCGAAGGCTCGAGTTTTGCTGCTTCGCTAGTTTATTAGCAAAATCTGCCTCGGCTGGGTCTTCGAGAGATGACGCAAGTGACGCGGAGCGGCTGAATTCGTTAACGATGTCAACGGAGGGTACTCGTTAAACAGTAAATGAATTCCCGTTTAAGTTCCACGTTAATTATCCACTCGAAACGCTGTATTCCGAGAGCGAACTCGGCGAAAGTCCAAGTCTGGCCCGGGTGATACGGCTGATGGGACGGATTAAACTTGCCGCTAACTCGATAAATGCCGTCGGCCCTCGGACAACTTGTCCTGGCCAGCGATTTTTCCAACGAAACTGCAAGCTCTAAGGCTCGGAAAGTTCCCCATCACCTACTCCGTTCTCAAGATTTTTCTCTCAGACTTAATCCTTGCGGTCTCTACTGTCTCCGTGATGAGGGGTTTAACAAAATTGCTGCGAGGAAAAAACGACAGGACCAATCTTCTTCAAAATTCGCCCCCACGTTCTCCAAGCATTGCTTTACAACCACGAAAACCATTATTTGTCTTAGAATTTACTAAAACGACTGCCAGGAACTCAATTTTTGTGCGACCTTCTCGAAATTTTTAGACCACGCTCTCAAAAGATCACTGTACAAAGCACCCATCTTGCTTTCTACGAAAATGTAATTTTACGCCCCGGATAAATTATTAAATTCGACCCAGTTCCACGGGGATGAAACAGCTCCTTACCGGAATGTTGATACAGGAAGCGATCACGAGGTTAGTGTAGATTGTTATTACAGAGACAGGTGTGCATAATTTACATTGTTATTACTGGGCAAGCATTCCCGAGGGTGGAACGACGTCGTCTGAACAGCTCTTAAATAAATTACACGGGTTGTTTGAGTGTAATCTGAGCGATCAATTCCTGCGAGGCTGGTGATTTTTTTCGAAAGAAACGATCTAGGAGTTTGTAGACGACGTGGTGGATCGTTCGGGATGGATTTCGAATTTTTTCAGAACCCTTTGATGTTGACCGTGATAATGTCGTTCAAACGGGGAGCTTGTTAACTCGGGGGTCAGAGTGGTGATGGGATTCCTGGGGAGATCTGGAGATCTCTGCCACCGCGGGAACTTCGATCTTCTTTACCACCCCTGGAAGCTCTTCCACCACCGTTCAATCTCAGGATTAAACTATCTCGGGGTTGAACTGGGTATTATTTTTACACAGTGTGGGTTCGACTAATTAAAAAATTTGGGAGGTAGCACTAAATTATGTAGGGCTTTTTAGAAAAGTTGTTTATTATATCTGGAAGAACTTTCGCTTTCGAGATGTTGCCATTTGAAGTGGATAAATTGCATTATTTTCTCAGCCTTTCGAATTTGTTTTCACGACTTTTTTTCTGGTAAATACATCAATCCTATACTATAGAGCTCAATGAATGCATAAACTCGAATTTTTTGGAATTCTGACACGTGGCGTTTCTCCATGCAACCACAGATATTATAACCCCAATTCGGGAGTAGAATTAGACGAGGATGATAAACGTGTGGAGATTGTTTGATTCGTTTGAACGACGGCCAAGGGGATGAAAGACGAAATTCGACGAGGATATGGCCAGGAAGCTGAGGATGAGCGAAGCCTCGAATATTCGAGCGGTCGACCTTTGCCGGCTTCCTCGAAATGGTAAATGGCGGCGCGACAAACATCCACGCTGGCCGGCCGACTTCCTCCGGGGCGCAAGGCAGTATGAATTTCAAATTGCAACCCCGAGGCCGCATCGTTCGTCCAGTCCTTCGAGCTTTCTGGCCTCATTTCCCGTCCTCCACCGGCGCTGACGCTGCGCCAACCGCGGCCGCGTTCCTCTATGCCGCTTCATCCGGCGTCGCTTCCGCTACCATACCCTCGGATCATCCCTCTGTGTTTCATTCGCGTGATTCCCCCGCCGGCGAATGGTTTCGCAAACTAATTTTCACGAAAACATCCGCGCGCTCCAGCTGGCGACGAATATTCGGGACTGAGATGCAGTTTGAACCGTTTAAGGTGCTTTTACGGCGGGCCTCCGCGGCCCGGGCCGCCAGGGCCATTTCTCGTAAATTTTCGTGCGGGTCGACAGGCCCGCTGTTCCCCGCTATGCGTGGCAGAAAAATAAGGTCTCGTCTCTTCACGGTTACTTACAAAATGAAGGTATCCTACCGCCTTAGAGGGAAGCTAATGTTTACCTAAACGAACCGTGAAGAGACGAGACATTTTTTTTTCCACGCACAGCGGGGAACAGCGGGCCTGTCGACCCGCACGAAAATTTACGAGAAAAGGCCCTGGCGGCCCGGGCCGCGGAGGCCCGCCGTAAAAGCACCTTTGATGGCCTCCATAGATCTGACTATATAGTCCCAGTTACGTCGGGACCTTGAACTTCGTCACAATGCAGGTTTGTCTCGGATCGATCCGGGAATGGCGCTGCCCTAGAGGGATTTATGGCAATTCGCCTGATACCAGCAGGCTCCATCAAATCCAGCTGCTCAAGGTTTATAGAAATTTCTACAATTGCTGACTGATTGCACGAGTGCTGCTTAGCAAACATTCTAGGGTGCTCGACCTACCTGTGTGCTAGATGACATTTAAGGTGCAGTCTTAGGTAGCAGTTAGCTTCTTAGGGATTCAGAACTCACCTGCCTCTAGCGAAGGTCAGTTAGGGCCTTGCTTGTATCTAAGTTGGGTCTCATCTGGACCCTGCTTGAAAACATTCTAGGCTGCTCGACCTACCTGTGTGCTAGATGACATTTAAGGTGCAGTCTTAGGTAGAAGTTAGCTTCTTAGGGATTCAGAGCTCACCTGGCTCTAGCGAAGGTCAATTAGGACCTTGCATGTATCTAAGTTGGGTCTCATCTGGACCCAGCTTGAAATCATTCTAGGGTGCTCGACCTACCTGTGTGCTAGATGACATTTAAGGTGCAGTCTTAGGTAGAAGTTAGTTTCTTAGGGATTCAGAGCTCACCTGGCTCTAGCGAAGGTCAATTAGGACCTTGCTTGTATCTAAGTTGGGTCTCATCTGGACCCAGCTTGAAATCATTCTAGGGTGCTCGACCTACCTGTGTGCTAGATGACATTTAAGGTGCAGTCTTAGGTAGAAGTTAGCTTCTTAGGGATTCAGAGCTTACCTGGCTCTAGCGAAGGTCAGTTAGGACCTTGCTTGTATCTAAATTGGGTCTCGTCTGGACCCAGCTTGAAATTAGCTTCGGCCTAGTCTAGTTGAACTTATGTTTGACTTGACCATGGCCACAGTCAACCTCGGACAGAATTCCGATAAGACCCGACCTTTGGCCACAAACCACCCCTAACAAATTCCAAACGTAACCAAACCTCACCCCACACTGAAATCTAAACTGACCACATTCCTTACCGTCTGGCAGCATAAATTCCAAGATCCTTCGTTGCCTCCCCCCCATTCATCACAGGTCACTACTCCCACTTCATTAACTAGCCACGCCCACCGTTTTATCGCTTGCCGCTGCACTTACATATGCACACGCCCACCTTCTACGGAGCCGATTGGAAGATGTTTGCTGGGTCTCCATTTATCATCCTCCGTGGCTGCCATTGTAAATGTTCAGCAAGAAATCGGAAGCTTGGCAAAAATACAGAAAGGTCTCGAGGGTTTCTCGAATAGGCGATCAATGAATGGAATCGCGGCGTGTGAATTTATTCTTCATCGAATCTCGACAAAGTGCGCTAATGGGATTCTAGTCGGGATCTGGGAAGTTCGTGGGACACGTAGTTAAACGAAATATAACTTCTGTCGGGTCGACGGCATCTGTATTCGAACGAGACTCCCGGGAATTCGCAGCGTTCACGATTGCGATGAAAGAAAAGTTTTCCTTAAGTTGCCACGCTCACTATGCCACGCTCGTTTCAACCGTGTCCCCGTTTTCTCTTCAAATCCGTTTCGGAGTTTTTAGAAATTGCCTGGGCGAACGAACGGTTTCGTTTGTTGTCCGGATCAACTGGAATCCGTTTTGTGGCCCTCATCAATTTTATCTCTCAATGGGAAGGGACACAATAAAAAACGAAATTACTTTCCGGACGACATGATATTATTTGGTCGGCATTATTTTCACTGCGCCGTAAAACAGAGAGTTTCAACGAACCTGTTAAAGATGGAGAATAATCTCGGATACGGGGATCTTTCTGCACGACCTTTTGCAGAAGCGGAGTCGATGCAGTGACTGAACACCTTACAATACCAATTCCTCTGAGCGAATTTTTCGCTGAAGCTCCGCACCTCCCACTTTCCGTATTCCTTCTCAGGGTGGAATTCGAAACGCAAATCCGTCAGGATTACTGCCGGATGAAAGGGATACAGGAAATAAAAAAATAGAAATCAATAAGGACACCTGTATCTCCAAAGGATCCAAAAGATTTCTCTCTCCTTTCAAGAATTTTTCTTCATTTTATTCGCAGCTTGAAGAACAGCGCAGACAACTGGAAAATGGAATCGTATCTGAAAGTCTACACTGAAGTGAAATCTTCTGTTTTATTTTCGATACAAATTGAGGTTACAAAATTATCCTGTAGGAGGGTGTTTGTTATTTATGGAATTCTATTTTTTCCGAGTCGGCGTAACAAGGGGTGGCGAGATAAAGTTGTAAAAATTGAGGATGTAGCGAGGATATCTCGAGGGAATTTCGGCCCCCGAACCACGCCGATGGTTTCCCTGGATTTTAGGGAGACTGTCAGTGTGGAATCCCCTGGTAACTCTAACAAACGACCGTGATGGTGAACCCGGCTTAAATCCTGCAACTGCTGTCCCGGAGCTCGTGACGGTTCCTCCGTGAACCACGCTTATTCATGACTACAAAAATTCCGTTTGCAGAAAGATTCCCAAGTCGGGAACATCCCAAGAAAACATTTAACATACATGCCACAGAAGGAAGGACATTTCTCTTTCTACGACAGGAAATAAATTTTCAATGTTTTCCTCTGAAACCTTCCAGGCTGCCTCAAAAATAACTGGAGCATTTCAAGGGAGCCCTTTTATTTTGTAAATCCTCGTATTTGTTCTTTTATAAACTGTGCAACTATGAGCTGAAAGTTCGACCATGTTTGGTAGATAAAGGATTTGGAAAGTATCATGAGTACAAAATAAAAGAAACAATTGTTTAATACGTTTTTGAGTCGCATGGTTCTCCAAGGATTTTCAGGAAAAATCGACGATTGTCACAAATATCAAAGGCGGCTGAAACTCGAGACGATTCGCCTTTCCCGATACCCTTCGCTTGAATTTCGCGTTGTGTCGAAATGAAACGACGAAAGTACGGGGTGAAACCGGAAACCAGTGGAGAGGACTTGGTATTGTACAGTCGAAATCCGAGTAGAAATGGGATCACGGCAATTTCTCTGGGGGCGGCGATCTGTTGGAGGTCCTGGGAGCCTGTGATTTTCATAATTAACGTATTGTTCGCGAATATCGCATCGCACCGCCATCAAAAGCTTCCCGCCTCGGTGGCTCCGGTGAATCGATTAAACGCGGAAACGTTTCGACACCTTCCGGTGATTATCCACGCCAGGTCTCCTGCCCTCGTATTTTGATACTTGGAGAACGTCTCGCAGACAGTGGCAAATATTGTTGAGAAAGGGCAGCCACTGTGTGATGTAATTTTCCGGTTGCGCAAGTCGTTACACCTCGGCTCTCGCTGCTATGAAAACTTCAAACTGTTGCTGGATATTGACTCGACGGAAGTTGAAGAATGAACGTTAGTTTACGACTGTTTGGAATGGAATTGAGTGGAGGGACTGTGTTAGGTTCAACGAGGTTTGGAAAAGATTGATCACCATATATAAAATAGAGTCCTTGTGGATGCTTTTAGCTAATTATTTCTATTTAACAACAAAGTTGTGCTAATTATGGAATAAATCTGAATTTGAAAGAGGGGCTGCATTTTCCAACTGCTCTTCCACAGAATAAAACTCAGCTACTGTAAATTTCATGGAGATCCTTATTAACTAATGGCTGGTTTGCAGCCCTCTCGTCCTTTCCTACAATGTTGCCACCACAAATAAACCAACGAGTATTTTCTCCTGTCCCAGGTTATTAACGTAATGGGATATTCCTCAGTGTCTGCCAATTTCACCATTTCGACTGCGCCGGGACCTTTAAAAAGTGTAATCCCTTAATCCTGAAAGGGAATAAAATGGTAACTTTTGTCTAAGGTTGGACAAAATGCGTTTGTGGTTCGAAGACGATATCGTCCGAGTTGAAGCACAAGTAGAGCGTTCGAGTTTAGCTGTTCAGCGAACTGTTTGGGATAAGTTTCGAAGTGGCCTGTTCAGGCCACTGTAAACTATTGAACATCAATGATTAAGCCGTGCGTGCAAACAAATTTCCGAAGGTTTGATCGATGCATGCAGCCGGCTGCAGTCACGGAGATACATATTATCACGACGATTCCAGTTCGTGGAGCTGCTGGTTGACCTAGAACTTTGGCAATACAGACGAGCCAGCTGGTGTCCTGGCTCTACGGGACCTCTAAATCATCTGGAAACGGGCGTCGAACGAGCGTCTCGCGTGGAAACGGAATTGTTACGATGAAGAACCCCCGAACTATACGATAACAGAACTCAGAAATTGAAATTCCCATAAAACTCCTCTGCTTTCGTCGAACCTTCTCGCAGGTCCCACATTTCTCGACTTCTCGTCAATGTTGCTCTAACTCCGAAGAAAATTATTCAAACTGCTTTGAAAAACGGTGTTCATTCTTCAAATTCCACCAAGTTTGAAAAAATCCTGAAAAGCTTAATAGAAAATTCCTAATGATCCGATGAAGGTACTGCTAGGTGCAAGTACAAATTTAGAATTAACCCTTGACCTATCGCCTAACCTCGGCCCTAATTCACGAAGGTTTCAGAAGGCGACATTCCTCTCGGATTGCCGGGAATTTTCCGCATACTAATTCGACTCGGTTGCAAGGAGTATAGTTATAAGAATCCGGTTCTTGTCCCGTTTCGATCCCGTTTGAGGTCGGAGAGGTGCTCTCGCAGCAATTTTCGTAAAAGCTTGCCCTTCTTGCGAGTGAATCGATGAGTAAACTGCGAGTGAACGTATATTTGAATGCAATGGAGCATGCAATCTCGAGGCTTTATCGCGTTTTCACGGTTTCCAATACGCGAGCGCCGTGACGTTGGATCTGATAAGTGGCTGCCGCGAACTTTATTCGGAAAGTTGGATTGTTATTATCGTTAAAACAACTTCTGGTAATGGCTGTGCGATTTGCTCGGGCCGAGCTGCGTGGAGACGGAACTGCACTCGACAAACTTTTCACCATCCCACATTTTTCCTGCCGGGGACTCTGTTGCTGGCGAAACTGTTGCAATCATTTTTACGTGGGGACCAAACAATGATAATAAACAGTGAACGTTCGACTATTTGTCGCGAGCATTTTCTGCCGAATTTAACATGCAGATTTAATCGAAGTTAAAATTGAAAATTAGAGTTTCCAGGTCGTTAACGATCATTGCAGGCGGAGTAAAGCGGTAACATCACGCGACACACGCAAAAGCCGACCGA
Source organism: Lasioglossum calceatum (assembly GCA_963966675.1). Taxonomy (NCBI): domain Eukaryota; kingdom Metazoa; phylum Arthropoda; class Insecta; order Hymenoptera; family Halictidae; genus Lasioglossum; species Lasioglossum calceatum. The sequence goes on from OZ016548.1 coordinate 3,787,372, forward strand.
ATGCGACCGCGCTGCCATTTCTGTGCCCGCAAGACAGCGATAAATCTCGGGCCGCAGTTAAATGGCGGTGGATGGGCGTCTTCTTGCTTCTCAAAGCGTTAAATCGGTAGAGGTCGAGATCATTTACGCTCGAACGAAAGAATTTCCGCGGATTTCTGGCACGATCTTCTGGCACCAACGAGAAATTTATCGCTCTTTTGAACTGGCGCTGCTATTAGTATAACGTTCGTTAGGAATCGTTTCCTCGTGTAATTTCCATTCGAACGTTACGCGACGCGGCTCTTGGACATTTGTCCAAACACAATCGCAATTAGGGAGTTGATGGACGTTGAGGACCGTATACACCTTCGAGCATAACGAAAACACGACGATTGACGTTGTAATACTGCTCCATTCGCGATGACAGTAAGGCAACTTTACGTTGTGGTTGGGTCAGGGTCGTGCTAGTCTTTCATGTTAGGCCAAGGTAAGCTGAATAGTGCTACTTCTCCCGGATTACGCCTAACCTGTGTTAGATCGCCTCAGGTTATCCTAAATCAATGTTTCTCGGAGTTTCGCTGGAATGACGAGGATCAAAATATTCCTTGTCACGTGGACACAATTTTTAAAAATATAACACAGTGAATTCCAGAATGATCCTCAATTTTTTAACGGTTACATTATAGCTCGTGGAGATCAAAATAACGGTTGGTGAACCTCCTCTTTGCGAAGAACACTCTTTGAATTTCAAATTAACAGATCCGTTTATCGAAATGCCGGTCGAGAATTCTGGTAATAAATTGAGGTGCCAATTAAACACTCGCCCACTCTGAAGCTGAGTGAGTATAGCGGAGTATGAACGGCGCCTTGATAAACGTAAAAGAGGAAATTGTCTGGCGCCGAATTAGATCGGCTAATTCGACAGGATGCGAGTCGAAGGCTCGACAATGGTCCCTTTGAGAAGAACGTCGACAATGGAGGCGTCGACGTCTGCCGGTAGGAATGCCAGTTTCCGCTTTGAGCTCCGCCGTGCCGTCCAATTATAGCGCGGGCCCCGCGGACCATGGAGATGTATTCGTTATTATGAGACACGGGCATTCAGTCTAGATTTGTCTCAGTCGAGGCGGGAGACCGGCACCCCGGGTCTCCTCTTCTAAATCCGGATACTATCGAGACCAAACACGACCTCGTTCGAGCAATTTATGACAGCGATCAATTACTGCGAACCGCCCCTAACTCTGGAAACCGATTTTTTCGAATTGCCGCGATATCTCGTAAACCGATCGTTCGATTCCAACGAAACTTGGCAGATACTATTAATAGACATCTATTTATCACCCGAACAATGAATTACATCGCTACTCGCAAAGTTTTATTTCTCAAAATTCCGCACCTGTCAATATCTTTACGAAAAGTTTCCGGTTGCTGTCATTTCTTTATCTGTCAATATTTTTTCATGATTTCTGGTGAGAAGTTAGCTACATTCATACGATTCCATAATCTTTTCGATTTTTTCATTCCGCGTGACTACAACGTCCGATTCGACCACAAACGTGAATTATTGTTAAACTGCCATAACTTCGGAAGAAATCACTGATTCGGGCTAAAAAAAATGCACGATACATCTGAAAGATCCATAAACATCGTGGCAAAGTTTTAAATCAATGCCTGTAACATTTCTCCTGGAAAAAATTCCGACCCTTCGCACAATTTCCCGACAGTCAAAATAGACCTCTTAAGTGTCCATGCTAATTCCCGGGGCCATGAAAAGCTCCGCGGACTGGCTCGAGCAGGAAAACGACAGTCGTAAATTTCATCTGGAAGCCGCGGGAGTGCAATGAGAAAAGGCAGGGAGAGTCTTGCCGCGGTTTTTCTTCGTTTCGCGTGACGATTACGAGCGAGCCGTGCAGTTTACAAGCTGTCGGGGGTAATTCACTCGGCGGTTGGCTACAAATCCAATTACAATGTAAGCAACCGGTCGCGTCATAAACTCGGGGGGTACCGGCGAAGTGTCAAAAGTATTTTGGAGTTGGCTGGAATATAAATCTCCGCGGGACGGCCGGCGTAAATCGCTCCGGTTGCTCGATTTACAAGCCGGCGCGGCGCAGCGTGCACGTTTTTGTTTGTTACTCGGCCGGAGATGTTCTTCTCGATGCCAGAAGCGATACCGAGAACAACGCGCTTTCCTCTTTACTCCTCCAAACATGATTAAATTGTCAGTTCTATTCTAATCACGAGACCAATGTGGATGCATTAGGTTTCAATCGAACTCGGTATCGGCATTGTCGAGCAAGCAGGTTGCATACATAAATAAACACAGTGATGGCGAATGCAATTTTGCTAGGTCCAGATCGATAACGAAATAATTTCCCTCTGTCCCGGGTTTCATTTTCTAGGTGAATTTCGATCAATTTTGCAAACCGGGTGGTTCAGCTCCGCCAAACTCGCTATCTATTCGAAACGAACCGATTGTTAGCTTTTCCAACGGCGCGATCGATCGAACGCGTAACGGGCCCCGCTGGTAATCGACGGCTTTAAATGAAAGGAAAATGCTCCGTCGAGCCCCTCAGGCATACTTCCGCTCCGGACAACACGTTCCGTTCGCCGACTTTCGTATTTAGCATAACGCTGGACGCTCGTCAATTACGAATGAAATGAAACGATGCAACTTGCGAGCGTCCCTCGTGGCCGCAGCGCTCGCAAATTGCTTGTGTTCCGCTGAAGGAAATTTTAAAGGGTTGTGTTTACTTTATGAATTTACCAGGTAACAGCGCAACGCTAACAGAGCGAAATTTATTCATGAAACAACATAATTCTATTATTAATCGCCAGACTGCGGATTTTATGCGATTGCGATAAAAATGAGAAATAGATTTTGCAATTAGCACAGACAATTTTTATTTTGCGTCACGAACTGATTCATCATTTACGATATTCTCGATTGTCGAAATTCGCGCGATTGCGAAATTTGTTCCCGCGAAAATTCAATTCCGCTGATTCCTCCCGAGGAGTGCTGGGAATCGAATAAATCCAGGCGGGACACGGTCCATCAAGAGTCGGCGAGCTGCAACTAGCGACCGTGTCCGACAGGCTGGTAGTTTAAAATTTAATCCCGCAAATTCGAAAACTCCGAGCCGGCTGGGTTTGCTGAAAATTGCCCTTTTCTCGCGATTCTCCCGAGCCCCGGGGTGCGGAAACGTTTTGTTCTCTGTGAGACCTCAATTACCAGCCGCGTCGATGGGACATTTATAATTTCGCGGAGCAGAAACGGCGCGGTAAAAATGCGAATGGCACACGCATCGAGACGGATTAATTAATCACGTTGCCCGAGGCCATTAATTAATGCCTGCGGTCGTATCTGCATAACAGATTCTCGAGGAGCAAACCGATCACCGAACCGGATGAAATATTTTATAACAATATAGTCTCGGGAATAAATTAATTCTTCAGCGTCCGAGTTGCGTCGAGGTATCGCCGTTGGAAACGTTCCAGTTCCATTTAAACCGTGAAAAATTGCCGGACGCGAACCTTCGAGCGGGGAACCGATCGTTTTCGCATCAGTCGTCGATCCAATCGTCGTTAGTATCGATCCTGGTGGATATTCTCGCAGACCAGTTAACACGATTACGACAGTCCTACGCCGACAATCGAATTTCCCTCGGAACGGTCCGCCCCGGAGCGTCTAATAGTCCGGGGAATTGATTCCGTGTTTAAAATTGCAACAAATCTAGCCGGTGATCCTGTTACTCTAACGAGTCTGCTGTCCTAATCGTCTTATACACGGTTTTACTGCCCGTGCCTGAGTCACTGGGGACCCGGTATACATTTATCTCTCTGTACCCTTCGAGAAGAATTTTTATGTCTGTTCGAATTTGTCGGATTCAAGGTTAAACTTTTCCTTACGTGACCAGAAACATTTACCTTGTTCCTATGCAATCTCGTAGATTTGAGCGAGCATATGTGAAAAATCCCAGTTTCGATCTTAGGAGATCAATGCTTCAAAAGTTATGAGTAGACTTCGGATCTTTATGCAGTTATGAAAAAATTGATCGGACGAAATATAAGACAGTAAAAGATTTTAAAAATTCGAGAATGTTGTAATGTTGCTTTCGATGTAATAAAGTCGTTAAGGGATGAAATCAATTTTTACATTATTCCTGCTTCCCACAATCATTGCAAAACATGTTTATTTTTCATAAAGATCCGCTGTCTAGTTATGAGTGTTTCAAGTTCATGGGTTTATTTTGAGGAACGAACAGGTCTTCCCAGTCAGTTCCTGAAGTTAGGCTATACGAAACTCGGTTGAACCCGAGGAAATCCGTTAAAGTCGTATCTCCGCGCGCTCTTCCACTCAATCAACGGTGATCAAAGGTACTCCAAAGCGATCGCGCAATGCCCCGAAGCCCACGAACCGAACCTAGCGTTAACTCTTTCAGCTAGGACACGTTCCCTCGAGTACGCCGGCTATCATAACAGTTTCTGCAGGGCCGGGAGGTCGGAGTGTGCGAGGGGATCTGATCCTGACTTGGATGATTCCGGCAATCCGGGAGGAATCAGGATTCGATTATCCTCGGCAGACGGTGTGGCAAGACCTGGGGAAGAAGGGGCTGGTGTAAGCCCATCCTCTATCGAAATCCTCGAAAGCCTATATTTCCCGGTGAAGGAGATCTGCGAAGGAATTCCCTGGACTATCCGGCTAGCAGAAGATGGACGATGACGATACTGACGAGAGGAGGGAGTCAGTAACGTTGGTGAGCAAGGTGTCCCATCAGCAATCGAGGAGCAGAACTCTGGTGGCGTCGTCCAGGTTCTCCAGGTTGGAGGGTCGCAAGGCAAACTCCGAGGAGTCCGACACCATGGAGTACGCTTCCGAGAACGAGATCGAGAACATCCCTAAGGACGAAGAGACACCCGAACCCATAGTTACCGACGAGAAGGGTATCAGGATATCAGGACACGACCGTCATTCGCTGGACGTCCCCGAGGAGGCGGAATCGTTGCTGATGAATCGTCATTTGATGAGGACCAACTTGAGCGTCAGGGAAGAAGTGACCAGGTTCTCTGGCACCCGCATCGGCCTATTCAACAGGAGTCCCCAATCGTCTTCCAGTCAGGAAGAGTACGAGCCTGAGGTGAAAAGCCTGATCAAACTCCAGAAACCCAGTAGGCCTCAGCTGCTGACAGCTACCACGGGTGGTCAGATGGCTGCCAGGTCAATGGAGAGCCTGAGGACCTCGAAGAACTTCCTCAGCGCCGACGAACGCTACAGCGACGACTCTAAATCCCTAGAGTCCTTGTCGACGAGCTCCGAAACCCACATGACCAAGAGCCAATACAGAAGCTTCCTCACATCCTCGTCCAAGGATGTCAGGAAGATAGTCACCACGGAGTCGAGGAGCAGCGACAACCTTCACAGAGAAGAGAGCCTAAACGCTGAAGTCCGAAGAGGATTGTTCGCCAACATGGGCCTCGACAGAAAGCTACCCCAACACCTGAGCCTGCCACCGCCGTCCAACGTGTTCTCACTGACCAGTCCAGGTGGCAGCGACAGGAAGATCACTATACTGAGCCCCCACTCGCCGGTACAGTCTTCCGAGTTCCAGTTCGCGATAACGACGCTCCGGACCAGACGCAAGAAGGCGATCGTTCTGCCGAGGTTGGTGTTGAACAGAAGCGATTCCGAGGTGTTCTATGAGTGAGTAGTTAACTGATAGAGTTATCCAGAATAATTGGTGTTGGTGTCCGAAACTCTCCGCTGCTCCCTGGAGTGTTTAGGTGTTCCCTGATCGCCATGTTGTCCCATGTCCATTTTAGGAAACGTCGCGTGCCGATCACCCGGCCATTCTAAGAGAAGGTACGATCGTCCCATTGTTTTGTCACAGGCAGGGAAGTTCTTTCTCATTTGTCGTGAGACCGTTCTACTTGCCCGAACAGTCATAGGATATTCTGCTTGTCTGAGAAATCATCTGCAATTCTACTGGTCTGACAGATCACCTCAAATTCTACAGTGCAGGGTAACTCCCACTCGCTCGCGGAGTCAGCGGGAACGGAAATAATACACGGTGCTGCAATAATTTTTGAAATGTTGGCCGAGTCGAGAAGTTAAATCGAACGCGGTACGTGCTCGCGAGCCCGTTGATTTTGCTGCTCGATTTCTAGTGGGTAAATAACGGAGGGCCCGGTTTTAATAAAATATATTGAATCCCCGGCATTCTCTGTGTATACACTCGAGCCAAGCGTGGATGAGGCTACAAATGAACCGGGACTAGCGAAAAAACAGTTCCCTCAATTTATCGATACAGAAGCTCTCCCGTGCAGTTGCAACTCTTTTGTACCTCTGTCGAAAGGATTCAGCTCTTTATTGTGTTAACGAGTGGATACTCCTGAACCGGCAAGAATCGCGCTTCCGGAATGGAAATTTCGCGACGACCACGTAAACTTATTGCACTCTCTTTGAAGCTCGCTGATTTATTCAAGAGTTCACAGTCTGTTTTTTAAATAATTCATCAATCCGGGATCTGCATTATTGACGTGTTTCGTCCGTTACGACGCCGTGGAGAAGATCTCGTCCTGTTAATCAATCATGTGCATTCTAGTTAGAACATTTATCGACCGGTGCTGGTGAGCCTGCATCTTTTCAGAACGAGGATTCTCAGTGTCGCAGCATGATATCGACGATATCGTACTCGAGCTCAACACAATTTTACGCCTGTCGTCTGATTACATATAGATTTTTCCACTTGTCCCACCAGCATGAGATAATTCCACTTGTCAGAGCAGAAACAGATAATTTCGCTTAGACCAGAGGGTACGCCAGTTCCATTATTCTTATCACTGACAAAACTCAGTCTGGCCAAGGATGAGGTCATTCCACTTGTCTGCTCCGTCGAGGATACTTCTACTGGACTGGAAAAGCATAGATTACTTCACTTGTTAATCAGTCAGTCCGAGTTGTTTGATTTTTCTGCAATTGTCATTATGTGAGTGACCCCAATTAAATTTGCCTGACCATTGACAGGGCGATACCACTAGTCTGATCGAGTGCAATGCAGTTCTAGCCTGGTGAAATCTCCTTTCCTATTTAGAGCTAGGGTAATTTCTCTCGTCTGACTATTTGTGAGGCCGTTCCACTTGCCTGACAATTTCTATGGTAGTTCCACTTGGCTGATCCATGGCAGGGTCGTTTCCCTGCATGAATAATTTCACTTAATGTACCATGCGCAGGGCGGCGGGGATAATTCACAGGTACTCTGAGCAAGTACACGACTATACCACTGGTTCGATCGCAACAGATCTATTACAGCACGAAACTAGACAGGATGGTTGCACCTGTCTCGACACACGGGGCGCTGTCCACTCGGTTGACCAGGCATCGGTTATTCTGCATGCGCTGACCACGTAATTCGATACGGGAGGGCGTGCAACAATTAAATTAATTATTATTTGCCGGAGCGCGGTCGATGAAAATTTTAATTACGGGACACCGGGGAGTGAACGTGATTATCCGAGCATTCGCTGCTCGAATAACGTTGCACGGAAGAATCGAGGAAAGTAATTAAGTCCGAGCATTGTCGTAAATCCTGCACGACTCCGGACGCGATTAATTCGCGCTGATTCCTCGCGAATTCCATCCTCGAAATCTGCGTCACGGTTTTGTTAAACATCCCATTGATCGGCTCGTATTGTAGAAATCTCTGCGTGTTATCCAATGACATTTTGCGAAAGGACGTACAGGTCAAAGGGACACCGATAAAACGCTATTGCATATACACGTACGGCGTATTATGGTTCTACACTGCGGAGATAAGGGAAATGTATTTCGTTCGGCGCGGTTAGCACAAGCCGTTCTCGAGGTTCGAGGTCTCGAAGTCGAGACCGGGAACGCGGAAACGTCGTGATCCTAGTCTGACCTGAAAGTGCGCAAAGTAGTAATGATAGTAACAGTGAAACAGAAAGTAGTAAAAAGTCGCTGACTCATTCACCGTCCGATGGGTCAATAGGTGAGAGCGTGAGAATCGAGCACACGAGTGAAATAGAGATATCGAAGGAGCGAACGTGAGGTTTGTATTCAGCGGGCGGTTACTCGGCAATGCGACGTCCTATGGAAATGAATCAGAGCGCATTTCAAAGAGGAGATTTCACTCTATCCAACGACCCGGCGAACGATTCGATTACACGAAGTATGACCAACATGGACGCAATTTTCAGCGGCACACTTCCAGCGTGCCCGTTTTGAATAATTTTCCAACGAGCACGCAGCGCAAAACAAGAGCGTCATTAAAATCTCATGTATTCTTTCTTTCTGTGTTCCGTAATGCAAAAATATCTTGCCCCTAATACCGGAGTTCGTGCCACCGGCAAATAATTACGAAGCTTTTAATGCGCATTAATCGACGGAGGAAATGGAGCGTGTGCCTCTCGCGGTACTTTTTAATAAAATTTCGGGATCGCGAGGAGTCCTCAGGGTAATTATGAAATTGAACGCGACGTTCCGTTATCGCGACGCGATTTCCTCGGGTACCGTTAATTTTCAACAACACGAACGCCGAGCAGAGTGGCCTGAACAAACCGCGTTCCCATGGCCGTCGGTTTTCCCTGGCGATCGATTCGACGTGCACCTACGTTCCTGTCGGTAATGAGCTTTCGTCGGCGTTCGTTCGTGAACCTGCCAGTAGAATTAATATCCTCGGGGTGGGAAACTCTCCCCGGTGCGATTGTTAATTAACGCGTTCGACTCCCCGGCAAACAAAAGGCGTCTGCGCTTCACACGAAAATAGATATTTCGACGAATTTTTTCCCACTCATTCTCACATATATTTACATTATACTCGGAGGCTAATCAATATCGATAGAAAATACATTGTAGCGTACCGTTAATTATAAACCCGTCTCCGAGGAGACGGAACACTCACTTTGACATTCAGGAATTGGCTGAATGATTAATCTATTCCCGTAGTCTCCGCCGAGAATCCTTTGATCTATTTTTCTGGCCCGATCACACAATGTATATATTCGGAATTTCTCGCGATCAAAGGTCAGCGATCAAAAGACCGGAAAATTCGCGTCGATCTCGCGCGGCTCCCGACCTTTCGTTTCGAGATACAGTGGTGTACAGTCTTCGTACAGCTTTTAAAAACGAATAACTTTTTCGAAATGGGACACAACAGCTTCAGTTTTTTTTTTGGCGTCAGAAGGATTAGCTTTCTGGCTAGTGTGTAAATAATTTTTGTTTATATTGTTATTCGTCGCAATTGCAAAGGAAAAAGTAAAGTGAGATGTAAAAATCTTTGAATTTAGGCTTTTTTAGGATGATCAAATTATATTTCACAGTACATATCTCGCGCGTCGCGTTTACGCGAACGGAGTTCGGTTCGAAAATACGCCCCGGACTCGCGGAGTCTTTCGCACGCCTCGTGTAACACGCAATCCATTCCTGACCGTTTGCCAAAACCGATGAATCCGTTCGCGTGCAAGCTTCCAACCACATGAAACTCTCGATCGAGACGTTTCTCCGATCGATTCGAAACCGTTCCATTCAACAATGTGTTTGCCTTCCGTGGGATTCCCCGTTCACACGACTCCGCTGGAGTTGTGGTATCGCTCACCGGGCCGGATAATTCACTTTTAATTGGTACACGCCGCGTTTGCCAATCATTCCGACCCCTCACGTCTGTGATTCGAAACCGGAGAAATATTTTCGCCAAAGTTCACTTTTGATCCGTGAAATAAGCTCATTTTCCAAATCAATTTGACATATTACAAACTCAATCACGGCATTCCTTATATGATTCTGAGCGTTAAATATTATTTACTAGCTGCTCGTGGCGTGCCTACACTATATACCTGGAAAGGTTGTTATAGCAGACAGAAAACGCGCACTGATCAGCTCCGAACCGGCTGATTATTTACAACCACCGCGCTCCGACAACTTCAACCCCAACATATGGGCAACACGTGCGACAGATCCACCGAATCAGATCGATGGGATCATACATACACACGTACTTTTCTATTTTATATACATCTAGAGATGAACGGAAATTAATCTAGAAATATTCTCTAGGTTTCAATAAAAAAATTCGAGATACCTGGTTTCACTTTTGAATGAGTAATTAAACTTCCCACGGGGTTCGTTCGTTTCCGTAAACCAGTTTTAATGAATTATGGTACCCCTTGCACGAGTCGCTGCTGATTGACTCAAGAGAATGAACGCGAACTTGTTATATGAATAAAAACTATTACAAAAATGATTGGACAAGTGATATAATACTAGATCTAATCATTAGACTATAAAAGTGTTCTCAACGTTCGAATAAAAAATTTGAAGTACCTCGTTGTACTTTTCCAATGAATAATTAAACTTGCTCCAGGGTTCGACCGTTGTATAGTGTTCGTTTAACGATTGTATGCGGAATGGCTGGAGGGTATGAGCACGCAGCGCTAAGTAAGGGATTACCGGGGATTCTGTTAGTATTGTTGGATGTTTTCAGGCGGGTCAGGAACTCGAGTTTCAACAGGAAATGGGTCAAAATCCACGTAGACCGACGGAAACCGATATCACCAGTCGATCAGCGAGCAGTTACGATGTTAGAGCGAACATGCTCAACAAACAGCGCTGTCTAATCAAATTATCTGAAACGGCCCCGGCTGTATTTCGCCGGCATCGCGTCGATTACACGTTACAGACCTGTTTGCCGGACTAATTACTCCTATTCGAGAACCTGCTCACCGCAACAAATGAACTCCTGCCCAAGACTCTCGCCGCTACAAAGCGGATTTTATCACAAGTCTGATAAAACTTGTTTCTTTTCAAATTGTTCACTACCCAGGCAGAAAGCAGATTTTTTAAACCATATCTTCTCAATATTATCACTGGACTGCGGATCTTTATGCATTTACAGTAAAATTGAGTAAATGAAATTCAAACTTGTTGAAATATTTTAAAAATTGCAGATGTCAATATATGATTTCCCCTCTGTTAAAATCATTAAGGGAAGAGATAACACTTAATTTCGCTTCTGTTACTAGCAATCGATGCAAACAATTTTTATTTTGCATAAAGATCCGCAGTCTAATTATCACTTAATTTATGTTTATGGACCAAGCATACAAATGTTTGTAAAATTACCGTTTTATACGGACTTGAGAATTATTCGAGTGGCGCCAGCTTTGGGCGAGACTCGCACTAGAATATTGATAATTTTATTTCGCTTGATCGACGGTGGATAAGTTTGTGCTGGGAGAATTTCTTTACCGTCTAGGAATGTCACTAGATCCAGGGGAAACTGTTTAACGTCGTGGCAGAACCGTCCGCGCGAGTGGGATCAATAATTTCACCGATGTACAGTCGTTTCCATTCGCAAGCCGTCAGTCGGAACGTGCAATTCTGACTCGACCATCTGCTTCAGTTCGCTTCGATGTAAACTGAACGGCCCGAATCCATTTCTGTCAGTTGCAAACCGGTATTGCTGGCTTCAACACGTTTCAGCTCGCTACAGTCGACCTCGGTCAGCTTCACTTCGATTCAAGTGATTCGATTTGTTCCGGACTAGTTTGTTTCGGTTCGCTTTTAATCTTCAAGCTTGAGCTGATAAATTTATACGATCCTTTTTCTATGGAATTGTTTGGCGTTGGTTTTTTTGTCCCTTTATTGGCGATTGGAAACCGGAAAACAGCTGGAGGCGATTTAATCGAATTATGAGATTGTATTGAATTTAGGGAATTTTGTACTGTTTGGGGATTTTTAATATCCGGTAGTATAGTGGCAATTTCTAAAATGATTTTAGAGAAAGTACACGTGGCGCCATCCACGGAGAAACGGCTAACCTAGAAGTGAATCAGTTTCCTAGGTGGATCTTGGGATGGCGACACCAGGAACTTCCGCGATCAATAAACTACCGTGCTACCGACAAAATATTATTAAAGACTGCCAGCCTCTGCACTATTCAGTGTATTCAGCGACATAGGCAAGTGGGCACGGGTATCGACGAGAGACGTTCAGCCTCATACGAGTTCGTGTCACTCGAATATTTCCGTGATCTCTTACGCCCTCTACGACATATTCTGGTTCCAACCAGAGAAACAGAATGCCACCAACGGCATTTTGTCGGTGCAGAAGACGACTGAGGGGATTCTCGTCGCGACGCATTGGTGAAAAGGCGAATTATCACGAAACCATATCGATTATCATTAAATGTTACATTCACCGCCATATTTCAGACGATGTTTTGGCACTATTTTGATACTATTCTCATCGGTGGTGGAACTTTTAGCGATCTGGTATTTCAGATCACAGTAAGTTCCACGTTATCCCCGCGCTTACTTACTGGTATCGTTGAATAGTACAGGCGCTGGCAGTCTTTAATAGTACCTCGCCTCTGGCACAGGTGGACGCGGGGATAAACTCTGTTTACATTTTTCCAGTATTCGTACAGTTTCGATTCCGTATTTCATTTCGCATTCGATTGACGATTAATAATCGTTAATCGCAATTAACGACTAATGTAGAAATTTAATCGTTAACCGCAATTAACGATTAAACTAGGAAATTAATTGTTAACTGCGATTAACGATTGAAGTAGAAATTTATTCGTCAATCGTTGATTAAATTTTTGTCCAACTCTGGTTCTGTTTCCTGCTAAAGATGGTGTAGGTTCTGTTCCGTGCTAAAGATGATGTAGGTGGCACGGCCAATTCCCTGGGCGTGAGCACTCTGATATACTCTCTGACAGCAGGAAATGAATTTTTCTATATAAATTGATGCCCTTATCACAATGTACGATCTTCCACCTTTAAGTAAAACCCTCAAACGTTCATAAATTCCTACGGGAATATATTCCAAAATCCACTCGTGGAATCCCTTCAAAGTGACGTGAATTTTGCCCACGCAGACGATCGGATTTCATTGAATTTTCGACACGGTTCCGTACTTCTTTGAAACCTTACTAACCCTATTTCAAAGGGCCATTTTTCATTTCAGCTTTAATTTAAGACCTCAAACGTTTGATAATTCCTACGGCAATGCATATTAAACTCGATCCGACATTACCCTATACAAACGCTCGATTTTCCACGGACCAGTTGAGCTAGATTTTTCAATTTTATTATGCAATATCGAATTTTCTTTTAAATATAATTGACCCTATCGTAACGTACGATCTTTCCTGTGTAATTTAAGGCCTCCAACATCCAAAAATTCCTACGGTAACACATTAAAATCGATCCAAACTGAGCCTTTAAAGTCACTCCAATTTTCTCCGATGTATAAAACCGGATATTTCCATTTTACTACGCGTTATCGAATTTTCTTTTAAATATAATTGACCCTATCGTAAAGTGCGATCTTTCCTCTGTAATTTAAGGCCTCCAACATCCAAAAATTCCTACCGTAACACATTAAAATCGATTCAAACTGAGCCTTTAAAGTCACTCCAATTTTCTCCGATGTATCAGACCGGATATTTCCATTTTACTACGCGTTATCGAATTTTCTTTTAAATATAATTGACCCTATCGTAAAGTACGATCTTTCCCCTGTAATTTAAGGCTTTCAACATCCAAAAATTCCTACGGTAACACATTCTGATATTGCCCAAAATAATCCATTCAAAATCAGGGCGAATTTGGTTTGAGCCGACAGTTGGATATTGTTCGCACTTTGTTCGATGCTGTACCAATTTAATTCCTCCCGGTTGCCACAGGATCCGGTTGATTGAACTTCGTTCTAAATAATTCATGAAGCCTGCTCTGCGTTCAACTGTTTCTCGTCGTGTTTTATTCAGATCTGTTTTGCGGTCGACACGGCGCCGTTAATTTGTTGCCAGGAATTCCAGTCCCGATATTTATTGGATCGCGATTAAAGATGGCTCGGTTTCGTTGTCGCGCAGCGTTGTTCAGAGCTACGCGACGCGACGCGTCCTGGCTCGTTCGCCGCGGTTGAGAGAAGTTTCAGGGACATCTCGGATGCTTTCGCGGCAGCTAAGAAGTTTCTCGAGGTTAAAAAGCTCCGCTCGAGTGTCTCAGCTCGTCTGTGACGTTGATCCGGGACAGAACTCGAAGAGCGGACTCGATCGAACTGTCCGACGAGATAACAAATGGTGCATTAAAGGACACCGGACGATTTCACACAAGGAAACTACTTTTCCTTCCTTCAAATCCTCCCGTGTACATAAAATATTCCTGACAATTGTGCTCATAATAATTAAAAGGATATTAACACTGAATGAATATCGTAGTAAATTCATTCATTTATTCGCCGAATAAAAATTGAGTCAGTCTAATATTTATCAGATCGGTAATAAATTGTTTAAAATGCAAAATGAAAAGATTTTCAAGCACCAGGAGTGGGTCACTAGTATTAATTCACACGTTGGAGAATGAATGATAATTTTCCTTGTAACCGAAAATCCATTTCAACAACGATATCCCAGAAATTGGAGAACACTAGGCTCGAGACGCGAGGCGCAATATTCTAAAGTGCTTAATGGGCGTACCTCGGTTTAAGATCGGAATAAATAAAGAGGCAGGAAATATATCCGAGATGTAAGAAACGGAAAGTACAGCATTTTAATAAGGAAAATCGATAGAGCCGACTACATTGTGCACCCTACACACGCTGTCTAGGTATTTCCACTTTAAGGAAACGACCGCGCACAGGGAAACCGTTATTATGGTCGATTAAAATAATTGTCGGCTGTACAATATAATTGCCATGCCTAACAGAGATCCGGCGCTACCTAAATATGGCTCTAGTTTCGACGTCTAAGCTAAATCTAAACAGAGATTGAGAAAAGAGTATTGATTTCAGTTGGACGTTCTGACAATAATTTAAAGTAATTTCATAAAATTTCTTCCTCCTCGAAATAAGCACGAAAACAATAATTTTGTTTCTGCTGACGCGGGTGGACTCGTAACTAGACTCCGGATTTTATGGATTTATAACAAAAATGAGCGTGTGCAATTTAAAACAGTGAAAATATTAAAAGACTTTAATATATTATTTTCGCCACATGAAAATTATTAATGAAGGATATAAAGCTGAAACTTTTTATTTTGCATAGACATCTGGAGTTTACTCATAACGGAGACCTAACAGACCTAACTCTCACTGAAAGCCACTCTTGACCTACTTACATCCAACGAAACACATTAAACTCGAAAAATGTACAACCTTGTTCCGACTAGGAATAAACTAACTCGAAAATTCTGTGTCCGAACAATAGAGGAGTCTGATTAAATTCGTTGAAATGAAAGTTCCGTGGCTGGCGTTGATCAGACGCGGAGAATGGAACGCAAAAAGGCTGGGGCACAATGGGATCGCGTTCGCATCGCTTCATTGTTCTACCAGAATTGTTAACCTTTAGCTTTTTCTCCGGGCACACCCGGCCCGTTTCTTCCGTGATGGTAATAGTGGCGTGCGTAGGGTCAATATTGCATGGAAATCGTTGACGTAAGCCGTTGGTAGCCCGCCATCGCCGTTGCCTTCGCTGTCTACGGTGTTTATAACCATGACTGTGTGTTCGTTACGCGGGTCATGGTTCCGTTCCCTATCGCGATCATGAAATCTGTATGCTTTTCGCGTAGGTACACCTCGGCCCTTTCTCTCCTCGTCTATATTTGTACCCATAATTATGACCTGTGATGGATAGAATGTGTTCATTGTTAACACTTTATCTACGAAAGCCTATTAATAGAATTTTCAACAATTGTGCTGTACCAAGAAAAACATAGAAATTTTCTTTGACATTAACTAGACTGCGGATCTTTATGCAAAATAAAAATGTTTTGCATGGATTGTATGAAGCAGGAATAACACAAGAATTGATTTCATCCCTTAACAACTTTGTTACATTGAAAGCATCATTAGCACATTCTCGAATTTTTAAAATCTTTCACTGTTTCATATTTCGTCCAACCAATTTCCTTATAAATGCATACAGATCTGCAGTCTGGACATTACAATCTTAAATGAAAGTATTAGATCACGGTATTGTTGATTACCCTAACAAAGGTAACAAATAGTTACCGAGATATAAGCTGTCGCAATTTTGCAAAAATCTCATTGTGTGCAGTTGTAATTGCGTGTGTGCCACGAGAGTTGGAAGGTTTTCTTTGTTTCTTTGATCATTATAAATATGTTCCACGGACTAAAAATGAATAACGCTATGAACAATATGAAAGAATACATTGTGTTTCGCGCTCACATAAAAACAATGCAAGCGGATGGTAAAAATTCGGTCGGTTATTACCGGAAATGCGACACGTTGCAAAATCAGTTTTCCCGACTGTTTGCGAAGGATCGCAATAATATGGGTTGGATGAAAAAGCTCGGAAGCTTCGAGAGCACGTCGTCGCTTCTCGATGAAAATTTTCTCGCACGAGGGTCAGTCGTATTGTTCGAGGAGGGTCGTCGGATTCGATGTTTATTGACTCGGAATAACAAATTTTTCGGAATTTTTTCGGACTGCAAAAGGTCAGAGAATTCCATTTGAACCGGGTAGGGTCACGGCACTGCCGTTGCACCCTCTCCTCAACTTTCCATTGATTTTGAGCACCGTGGGTGTGTCGCCGAGAACACGTGCTTCCCCGGGAGTGAAACTGAAAAATTTCAGCACGTGAATAAAAGCGCATATAAAGCTCGCGATATTGAAATCATCGGCTAATGCGTTTCTAGTCACATTTATACCGGAAATCATCGCTGCTTGAAGCGTATTTCGCTTCAATGTCGAAAGCAGGGTTCACATAATAAATAATATCCCAGCTGTTGCAATATTTTTGCATTAAACCGTTGAATAGCAAAAATTGCATTCACCTTTACCCATCGATACGCTCGCCATTTTTTAAATTATTCCATTTTCAAAAAGTTTTCGAATTGAAAAGCTTTTGCCTCAATCGGAACTCTTGAACTAAAATTTGTAATATTGCTGAATATTGTTTACGGAAGATCAACGTTTTGGTATTAGACTTTTGAATATTTTCATATGAACAAAAGCGAAAGTTTTGAAACTGGCTGATTGTTCAGTAACAGAATTATTTATAGCCGAGTGCGGCCACGGCAAAATTAGTGAACAACGACGTGGTTGGTTGGGTGCGTAATGCGAAATGGGCGTTCCACCCCTAACAGGATTTTATGGAACATCACGGTCTCTGAAAATTGCTAATACAATGGGGACAAATAAGAGGAAATTGTATCGCTACCCCTTTTAGCCATTCCGTTGTTCACTCTGTGGTACCTAAACTTCTCTAGCCCGCGCATCTAACTCCATTTCGCGTTAAATACTCGTAACTTCCTCGCTCGGCGAGTTTCGCAACTCGAATTAGTCCGGGATATTAGTAACAACGATTATTATAACGTTCTTATTAAATGGAGATATATTACACGTTGCTTCATATTAACGTGATCCCTGTTTACGAAGACTCAACTGAGAAACTGAGGCGAGAACCTTGAATGTTAATCGAGTGCAACAGATAAGCAAGATTAAATACTGAACCAAAGTAAAACGGGATCAATTTATTCATACTTCACTTCCAGTGTGGTCCAGGTCGTTGCCCAAGCCCTGGACAAATTAATTCTAATATAATGTTAATCCTCCCCAGATGTGGCACAGGCTGCGATTCACTTGCAGGTTAGTCCAATTAGTACGTAATAGCACTTAAATCTCTCCTCCATGCTCAATCAAAATTTTATATCAAATTCGAACATTCTCCATGCATTGCAAAGCGTCCCAGTGCACCTTCCGTTCAATTCAATTACCGCCTAATGCAACTCCCACCCTCTCCCCAATCAAAAGTCACAGAACCTCGAAAATCCTCAGCCACACGAAATGCAGATTCTCTCCAGGTACACTCTGGGATCCATAACCCCTGCCACCCATGCTCCATCCAATCTCACTTTGACCCCGCCATGTCGCTCCTCCCAACCCCGAAGAAATTAGAAAAACATTCGAAAACTAGGCGTCAAGTTCCAAGGGCGTAAAAAAGAGGACGTAGACCAACAACCGCACCGTTCCCCGCCTCTCGAAAACAATTCCATTCCACGGAGAGAGAGAGAGAGAGAGGGAGAGCGTCTCCTGTCTCCTCACCCCTCCCGAGCATCCACCGCCCCTTCCAGGGGTGGCCGGCGTCGTCGTTTTCGGCGCCGAAGCCTCGACGAAGGAGGCGCTCGCGTCGATAGAGCCACGAGAGGACTGGCTCTCGCTTCGTCTTGCTCCAACGTGGCTTGTATCCTCTCCCATCCTCTGCCTCCACCCTCAGGAGAGCACATCCCCCGAAGAAGTTTACATTTCCCTCGGCCACGTTGGAGCTCGTCACGTCTCCTCCACCCTTCGACCCTTATTCTCTCTCACGCACTCTCTCGAATCCAATGGTTTTCTCACCTGGAAACCACCCTTAACCCTGGACAGAACCAGCTCCGTGGACCTTCATCCACCCTGAGACCAGAAATCTAAACTACCCCTATTTCTCTTTCTCTCTCTTGCTCTCTCTCTCTCTCTCACTCCTTAGGCTCTGCGAGCCCACCATTTTGTTTGTTTTCGAGTCTCGCGAATCCTGGCTAATTCGACGGGATCCACGTGTCGGTGGCTGGTGGGGGTGGATTCGCGAGGGTGAGGGTGAGGGTGGCTCCTCTGCGACCACCGGACGCAGTTCGGCCTGCTGTCTCCGGCGACGGAACACTTTTCCCGACGGTTTCCCTCGCACGGGGGTGGTTCGGGGGTGAGTTCTCACGATCCTGGTAAAGTGATCTCAGTGAAGTGTTCTTCTGTATCGGTGAAGTGACGCAAAAACACACAGATCTTCTTCTGGAAAAATTGATTCAGTGATACGAGTCAGTGATTCCATCATCCCCGCCCCCTCTTCCGCCGAAAGACCAGCGGAGCTACGAGCCAACCCCCTCGCGAGGGGTTGGTGAAAGGCTCGCTGTAGCAGTTTTCCTCCGGGATCGAAGACTCCGGCGCCCAGAGGGAGGAGAGATCGAGGGACGTGGTCACGTTTCGGGAAAAATTGATCGCGAGTGTCCGGTGGGGGACTTGTGATCCTTCGGAGCGAAGAAAATTTCTTTCTTGGAGGAAAATATTTATCGATGGTGCTTTTCTCCCTCGGTCTGTGTCAGCCGGTTTCTACACTCCGGCTGCCGGTGGAGAGATGTGACAACGGGGGGTGGTGAAGTTTTACCCGGGGGTGGGGGGTCGAAGTGTGCTCGATGACGTTTCACAGGATCGAAGGGATGGCACAGGGATGGTAAACGTGTTTACGATGGTGGGCAGTCGGCTGACGAGTAGTGCAGAAGGGGATCCAGTGATCGTTGACTAGATCAATCGCGAGCCGGTCCGATCGAAGCGATCGGGGACGGAGGATGGGTCAGGATTGGTGTGCACGTAGGAGGAAACGATCGAGCAGCGGTTGCTGCCCCTGCGGACCACGTGTTCATCCCTCAAGTAGGTTAGTGAGACGATGGGATAGATTTTAATCCTGCGAATGGACCGAGTGGAATCGCTTTTGCACTGCTGTTTCGAGGGAATTCGGGGGCGAACGAGTTATTGAATTCCGGGACGACGGCCGATGGAATATGCCGACCACGTTTAATCCTGCGTGCTACAGAAGAGAATTTCGCTTGCCGGAGAATTTCACCAGCGGAATTTGGGGAGGACGTCGGGCTCGGTTTGTTGGCGGGGGTTTCAATGCATTTTATGGACTGTGTTGCGAATCTGCTTTCATTTTTATCCTACGTGAAAAAGTTTGTTCGAAGAACACTGACCCGGTTGGAAGTGAACGATCGGGTGGGGGTTGTGTTTGATTTTGTCGGTGGCGATTCGAAGGCATTTGGCAATTTTCTCTGTTAGGAATCTGTCTTAATCTCAGCTTTAGTTTGTGAGCAGAAAGTTTGTTTAAGGAGACAGTTCTGAGAGAAAATTTGCTGGGACTTGATAGCGTTTGAGAGTTAACCTAGAATATTTGGGATTCACTTTTAACTAGCCAGTGGAATCGTCGAGGCCGGAGTTTAAAAATAATGTTAATTATTGTCTCCCTTTTTGGTGACGGTCTGAACGTATTTGGAAGTTCGTGAAAAAGTTCCTTGACGTAACGAGGCAAGCACGTTCTTCCGAAGAGTTTATAAATGGCACCGATTTCTATCTGTTTACCTAGTTGCTGGTAGTTTAATCAGCTTCTCGATGTTTGGGAATCTGTAGCAGAGATTGAAGCTCATTTTTCGACTATCACGCTATAAATAACGAGGTTCGTGACTCGTTAAAGCACGAAATGCATGCACGTGATGTAGGAACTGTGAGTAGTGAATTGGGGAGAAGTTTCAGACAAGCAGAAAAATAATCTACACTGTTTAACTAAATATACAACGATGTAATACGTCTCTTCTCTTCTGGATTTTTCCAACGTTCTAACAGAGCTGCATAGTGGTCACAAAATGGTTTCACTGCGAGGGAAAAACGTAAATGGTGTTTTGCAGAGTATCATTATTATTCATAGCTGTTAAACAGTTTTGTCGCTATTCATCAATCATCCGAAGCCCGCGAACGATGGAAAGGGAACACAGCGGAGCGTCTTTAGACGACGCAGCCCCCATCGCGCCGCGCCGGGTCCAATTAATCTTCCCCATGAAAGAAATCGCTCGGGGAAAACTTTTTCAAACGCTGACGAACTCGCTGTAATCGAATTCACCCGGAGCCCATTCACGCAACACCCGTCCGCGCGTGTTCTCCTCCTTAAAATTTACTTCCTTTCAGCAAAAATTACGCGTCAGCCCGTGCTGCCCGCCGGAAAAATCAATCGTTGTCACGAGAACTTCATTCACCCAACTGCAGAAGTTCCTTTCGAAGATAAACCGCTTTCTGCCAGATACAAACCCAAATTGAGACTCAATTTTCATTCTCGAAAATTTCGTCTCATTTAGGTTTGACTTTGCGGTCTTTAAACTGTTATCACTTTGTGAGAAAAAATAGCAGTACGACCTACCTTGGCTCGTTTTAAAGGGCGAAGTCTGCGCTTTAAAACGCGCTAGACTGCTGTTAACGCATTACACTTTTTCATTTAAAAATGAACGAAAAAGTAAAAATGGTAATTTTTCATCATTTAATAAATTTTATTGCCTCTGGAAAGTTTGGGAAATTTTTCTGACGACTCTAATCACAGCAGATTTAGACAATGAAGCTTTTGCTTTAAAATGAGCTGAAGAACATTGCTCTACGATTCTTTAATGCTGAGTTATCCCAATTTGGATGAGAAGAGTGTAATTTCCGAGCCAATACATTTTATTGAAACTGCTGTAAAATGGCCAAGAAAAAGCGTGGATCAAATTTTTTAGGGCTCGTTTTAAAGCGGAGGAGTTCATCTTCGAATGCGTAAGAGTTGTAAAAAGTATTTCGAACGTAAAATATTATGGCGAGGGAACGATTTCATCTTACTCGGGCGACCTTCTTCGGAAGCCGAGGTTCCGAGAGCGTCTGCGACGCGTTTCCCCGGCTCTGGCCTGGAAAAGTGCATTTATCGTTCATTTCACGGCCGGTCTCCGCCGACATCTTCCTCAATTTCCGCTTCGGCTGTTGACACGCGGACGGGATAGACGCTCGTTCGGCGGCTTGAAAGGCTGAGGGGGCGAAAGCGTTTACCTTCCGACACCCGAGGCAGGTAACACGTGACACCGGCCCACGATGGGGCATGCTGCATGCACGCGAGACGCATTTGGCCACGGTCGGCCGGGCTATGTCAGCGCCTCGCATGACGACCGTTCAAGCTTCTCGATATTACGCTCGTCACGCTGCGAGAAATCGACGTTCCGCAACAGACACGCGATCCTTGCGGATCCGGCCGATTCGAGACGCACGGCAGATTCGCCCCGGCGAACGTGACTGCGCTCGTCTCTCGCCTCTGATCACTTTCAAAGAAGTTCACGGGCTCAGGGTCAGTCGAAATGTCGTGTGAGGCGACCATAAGGTCTAGTCTAATCTAGCCGCACCTTCGAGGGAAGCGATCCTCTCTCGTTGCAGTCACACCGTCATCCCCGCCACATCGTATTTCGATAGCGTGTTTGAAGGAGTCTTCAGCCCTGAAATATTTAAACAATTTTTCAATCGAAATACGACGTGGTGGGGATGACCGTGCGATTATAACGAGAGAGGATATTCGAAACAGAAAAATTTATAACACAGCTAGGTACCGGTGGGATTTTTATCCGCACGGCGGAGCGGTCTAACTTTAGCAGTTCTGGAACTCTGGAGCTCCGAATTCTCGTTTAGAAGACGAGCAACTTAAGCCCTGGTAATCTATGAAGTCGTCTAGTAAACTTAGACTGTCTGAACGTCGGAAGATGGTGGTAGTGGCAAACTTGTTCGGGTGGGGACAGCTTAGGTCAACGCCCTTCGCTGGTCAACTTATCTCTTCCAGGCTATACTACTTCGGAACGATATCTTTGAATGTTGAGATTATTCTTTGATGTGTACGTCGATTTTGTGAAATGTTGATCAGAATAATTGATCGATGGTTAAAAGACAGAATGTGTTAAATTGTTATTCATCCGTATGGCAAATTTTGCGGGGCGTTGAGTCCATCTCTTGACATGCTTGCGGTGAAATTAATTAAGCAACGGGATTAATGAAGGCGAGCACGTTCTTGAATTTCTCTTTAGAGTAGGAAAGTGGCGAGGTCCGGGGATACCGGGCCGGGAGAATTGAAAGAAATTGGGAACAGTCGTCCATTGTTGTCGAATACCTAGTCCTTGTGCACTGAAAACGAAAAATATCGTGCGCTGCCGTCGCGAGCCACTGGAAAGTACATTGCTTGTCTGACCACGTACTGGCACAATCTACTCGAATAGCAAATACCTCTCACAGATGTTCCAAATCTTTTCATAGAAAATACAAACTCGCCACACTGCGGGAAGACAATGTAAGTAGATTGTACCTAGTGAAGCAGAACGCAATTTCTTAATTCTGCTCCTTTTCTTTATAAATGCCTGATCGAAGGCAGACCTTTTCTACTCGGAAATCTTTCCATCTAATAAATTAATCACCGTGGCAGAAGATGGAAAAGAATAGACATTATTAATTCACGCTAAGAGAAGAAGGCTCCTTAAGTAGATCCGTACTGTTCCTGGTCAGAGGAGCAAAAGGTACGTTTCGCTCTGCAAAGATAATTAAGCAGTAATGGCCTGACTATATCCAAGGTTTATCTACTTTGTATACGTCTTCATCATTCTCCGACTGAAAACGTCTGATTATACACCGACTTGATCTACTTACAGCTCCCGTTGCAGATTACACAAACAACAAAAATGGTTAAAGGTTTATTATCAATTCCCCAGGACGGGGAAACCATTATTTAAGACGAAGATTAATTTTGTTCGTCGCTGAACGCCTGGCTACGGTCAGGTTTAATCCACTTAAAGGCTTCCCGGCTCACACCAGAAATTAATACTTCACGTTGAACAAATTGCTTATTAATTCCGTGGAACAAGGGAACAATTTTTCGAAGCGGAGTCGACCGTGAAGGATCAGACGCTCGAGTCTCGCGGCGAGATGTAAATAATTCTGCGCGGGTTTCGTTGCTATAAAACGGCTGCGAGAGTTACGCCTTCTTGACACGGATAAATTCCCGGTGTCGGGAGCCGCGTTATTTTCCCGGTACGTTTCCGGCGCGGCGTTTCCGCGTTTTCGGTTCTCCGAGGTGTCATTATTGTCGGAACGGTGGTATTTCACCCGGGGTAAAAATTCCCTCGGCTGAAGCGGCACGTCACCGTGGCAGGATGAGCGTGTGAAACTTGCAGAACTTCTAATAATTAACGGCCGAGGCTGGGACACCGTTTACGTTTCGAACGGTCGTGCTAGGAAATTCTGAAGTTTGACGACGAACACGGGAACACGTACCTAACCCCCTTGTCTCTCTCTCTCTCTCTCTTTCTGTATGTGTGTGTACGACGTCTGCGGCAGTGTAGTGGTTTCGTCGGACGTGAAATTTACAGTTATGTGCATCTGGGTCTCGAATGGATCAATAATGATCTATCTTCCACGCTCTTCCACGGCGTCTCGAGAATTTCAAACGGTTCCGAAATTTTCAATTAAACCCACGTCTTCGCAGACGGTATTCTCGCTGCGACTGTTTTCGGGTGGAAATTTATTTATCAAAGAATGTCCGACACTAATGCGTCACTATTGTCGTATAAATTATCTACGTGAAGTTCCTTTCAAAGTCATTCCAAGGTCGTTAATGTATCTTTAAGAGGAAGGATGTATTTTTAACTTCTCACGGTTGCAGCTGTGCTCAAGATAAATTTATCAAGCACACAGCGACGACATCGAAATGCTTATCACGCATTTCCTGAAGCAAAGAAAAATGGTTCTGACCTTCATCTCAAGGTCACACCAAGATACAGTAAACTAGGTCGTTAAACTAGTCCTGCCAGTAGCAATCCTACCTCAGGACACTTTCCTCAAAAACATAACAATCTTAGAAAGCACCAGGGAATTTAAAGAATCATTGAATTTTTCTATTTTCCTTGGAACTGGTGTGCGACTTCCGGGCCAGAAATGCTTGTTTACCTTCCACGGTAGCACAGGTAATTATTAAACGCACGTTCGTATCGTTTCGCCGTAACGGTCCCGTGCAAAACGCATTAACGCCACCCCCATTACTGAAATAACATTGCCCGGAGGATTTGTCGAGCGCGAGGGGGGTTGGTGCGGATCGATGGGGCGGGCTCAAGTATCGTTGACTAATCAAAAATTTAATTAATAGACCGCGAACCGGTTATTAGTGATATTTCCTCGGATCAAACCTCCCCAATACCCCACCCCCACCTCCCTCCCCGTCACCGCCGGCGTTGCCGCGATCCGAACTGATCGATGTTGTGGCGGTGGAGGCTGCCTGGGCCAGTGACGTAATCAAGAACCTCCACCCCCGAGGTTTGACGTCACTGATGCCCTCAAATGCGCGTGGCCAGGTGCGTATCAGAGAATCTCTGCAGCGTCCCCGCACCCCCCGTGTTTCTCGCCTGTACTTACTCCCCACCCCTTTCGCTCCACAACCACCTCTCACCCTCCTGTCCATTTACTCAACACCCCCCACCACTGCTGCGTGACGACCCACCCCAACTCCCAGCTGACTCGTTTTTTTTTCTCCTTCCGTCAGCCTTGCACTCCCGACTTCAACCCCTCTCTTTCTCTCTCCGTGTGTTTCTCTTTTTCTCGCTCTCGCCACTGACATCGTACACTGTACACGATTAGAAAAATGGAGCGGCGGCACGTTAACGCCGGACGGGGCCGTCGCAGCCGGCGGCGATTATTGGCGGCAGCATAATTCACCGAGGGGGTGGTTTCTCTTTTTTTCGTGCCGCGAGAAGTAATCCGGTTAACTCGGGGCCGGCATTAGCGCGCGACCGCACTGAAAGAGGGAAATTGAACTCGGAAATTGGAGAAAGGATCTCTACTACACCGATGATCTGCTTAACTACCCTTAATCTGGGGAGTTTTTCTTAGACGGCTGGGCCAGACCGCTATAGAATCGCTCCGTTCTTCATTTACGACTGCTTTAGCAGTTTCTTGGACTTTTCGATGATTTTTCTATTTTTATTCTGCATTTCCTTGCTCTTGCTGGAGAAATTTATTTTCCCTCGTGTTCTAGTCAATGGTCCCCTGGTAAGGAAAATTATTTTTCTCAGGAATTAGTTCCCTACCGGATTTAAAATTGTACAAAAAAATTAGTGGATTGAAAAATATGTTTACGAATCGTAGTGTCACGATGTTCCCTATAGCGAATATTTTCGACCACAACTGGGGTGGAGAATTTGCGAAGAATCCCAGGACCCAGTCGATAGATGTACCCCACAGGAATCTACTTTATCAACGGGCGTTTCTCTTCCTTATCGTCCCAGCAATATTGAAAATGCCTCCCTTATCAGGGGAGTATTAAATTCGTGAGCAGTTTCATAAAAGACCCCACATCGTCGCTTCTCTCGCTGCTCTCATGAATAATTTATGTTTCGTCCATCCGCAAGACCCGTTTTATATTTGATCTCGCTGAACGGGAAGGTAATTCCGGAATTTTTAGTGTCCACAGAGGAAATACTTCTCCTGCCACTGGCAGGATATCTCAAGTGCTACATCGAACGGTGAAACACACTATTATACTCACTATTTGCTTTTTAATATTTGTCTACGAATAAAAATTCATTGTCTCTCAGACACATTTAACCCCAGGCTGTAACATTTTCTTATAGTTATTATACATTGATTCAAACGTCTTTATCCCAACAATGTCGAAGAAGAGAAAAGAAAATTCATATTTATTCAATGCATGAATATTCATTACAAACGAATCAAATTTAGTTTCATTTAACCCTCGTGTCAATAATCGGGTATCCGGGTACCCATTTTCAATTTATTTCTATAACGCTTTTTAATATATTTGTTGATAAATAGCAACATTATTGCAGATTTTATATTCTTCGATGATCACAATATGAATATAAAATTGATACAATAGCTCATACAATACTTAAATGTTTAATAATTGATTAGATACCAATCTATTTAATAATTACAATATTTTGAATAATCTGTAGCAATTTTTAGTGGCGACTCTGAGTCACCACTCGAGCGCTAAAGGTTAAATAATGATAGTTCCGCAGAAATGACAAAACTTCGTGCGTTTCTGTTTGTCAAAGATTCTGTCTTTCGTTTGCCAGCTACTTCAGGGGAACAGCAACGAAGTCGGTGAGAATCTAGGTCGGTGCAGCTTGGTGCAATTGATTTTCCATGGGGTATGGGTCACCATTGTGATCTCCTGTTTACCGAGTCTCCCGATAACCAGCAAAGATCAAGGGAGGCGAGCTTCCTGGAATTTCACTCGAACGGTGCGATGTCAGATCCATGGACACTTCCTTCACCTGCAGGTAGACGGGCGGAAAATTGCTAGAGACCGTACGACGAGAACATTGCGAATAGAAAATACCTACTATAGATTCTGAGGAACTGTACGAACTCCGAGAATGGCGTTCTATTACTGAAATTATTAAGCTCCATTACTCGATGCGTCCAGAAATCCTTGTGCATCTTTCAAGTCGTAAAAGGGATCGGTAATGCCGTGGAAGCTGGAAAAGAATAACGTCTCGTAGGTTGAAGACCGAAGTGAAATAATGTCGGGGAAAATTCAGGCGAACGAAGAATTCGTTTAGTGGTGAACGAAGGGCGACTGGAAACTTCTCCTCGAGGTCTCTCTGGGTCGGAATTAAAATTATTGGGGTTGAAGAATTGAATTTAAGGGACGGGGTGCACGTCGAGCTGAGAGAGTATCGATCTGCGAATGATTTTCAGATATTCCAGCGTGTTCGCAGGAAAAGGAATAGCATTTAATCGAATTTGTTGAACAACAGATCACATGTCACTAAAAGTAAAATAGAATTTTCCAGAAATTTCAGTCAGAATCTGAAAAAGTATACAGGGTGTCTGAATTATTCTCGCCACCGCAGATAATGAGAAAAATATTTGAAAACAATTACATTCGAAGAGCGCGTTCAATGAGAAACGAAACGAGCTTGGTTTCGCGTAATTAATTTTTAATTAACATCGCGGCATTAACACCGGAATAATGACTCGCCAGAGACTATGAGTTGCGTTATTCACGTTGACATAATTGTCTAACGAGGCGTGTGATTCTCATTAAAATCTCGATGTTCCTTTTATTAAACGGCGGTCGGTTATTAGTAATTAGTCTGCGATTGTTTTTCGCAACGAGTTCTGCCGAGTGCGACAGGACCACGAGGAGGAGAGGATGGATGGATGGAGGGAGGGCCGTAGAGAGGGGAGTTAACTTTTTCTGGTTGAGACTTTAAACCGAGCAAACGCTCGATTAAGAGGTGGCAAAGTGGCCGCGAATTTATCTTCGCGGCGGGATCAGCTTCGCGCGAGCGTTTTCCCAGGCGGGCGACGCAATTCCCCCTCATTAAAATATTATTATTCGCCCGCCGGGAAATATTTCCAGATAGTGATCCCAAGATAGCGCGCCGACACGTGAAAATAAAATGGTAACGCGATGATAATTCGTGACGTGCCGGCTTGTATAATGAGCGTGGCACACCAACGCAAACGATCAATCCTTCGATTATTTATGTTCATGCATGAATATTTCATAACAACGGTAACCGCTCGCCGAGAGCGTAATCTGCATTCTGAACGTGTCACGCTGTTATACTGATCCACTCTGACGCCTTGCTTCTTGCCAAAGGCAACCCCAATCGACGGGATTTCAGAAATTAGTGCACATCGAGTGGAAAGTTCGTTCCGTGTTAAACGATTGCGATTGTTCGAATTTTTTGAAAATATTTTGGTTGACTTTTGGATACAAATATTATATTTCTCTTTCATCGAGAAGTGTATTTTTATTCAAAGGGAACGGACCTTCCATTCCGGGTAATTAGTACTGCCTCTAATTAACTCCAGGCAGCTCTCGTTACCATTTTGAAGGCTGTGGTTGTCGCAAAATATTATCTGTGTAATTTGATGGCTTTATCAGCACGCTTTTAATCCCACACGAAATTATTTTATCACTGGACAGCACAACCAATTTTTTTTTAAATATTTGCTTCGTTTACTGGGTGACTAATAAAGTTTCTCATTTTGTTTGTTACAGGTAAGTTGCCGGTGAATTTGCCCGTTCCCTAGTTACGGAACTGTGCAGCTCACGTAAGCGATAAAATTTTGCATTGTACACTTATCAATATTTTCAGATTGTATTATCGTTTTCAGTATCAGGAATATTTTACTTTATTTCTGGCTCGAATATTTCGAAAGGTATATTCGAATTGTTTCTACGATAGAATTGGCTACATGGTAGGAAATACGCCGAAACGGGATTATGTTTGCCAAACTATCGTCGACCAAGATCAAATCTGCCACGTAAACATACAGCTCACGTGACTGGCTGGGCAAAGAGGATCACATGTGGCCTCTGTTGTTTGCGAACCTCGTCACTTGACGATATTTTTCAACGAAAGTGGTCAAGCTACTAATTCGGAACTTCGCGGAGGCGATTCTAAATAGTTGGTAAACGCGCAGAATTTTTTATCGTGCGAAAATAATTCCGTGCGAACTTATAGCAGATCAGAAACTAAATTCTAGCCCACATCCATCGCTTATTTCACGAACAGAATCTGTCCCTCGATGTCAAATTAACATTTACGTGCTTCGCATTAAAAAGATAAAAGTCACGAACAGTTATTTCAGGAAATTTGTGTGAAATTGACACGATGGACGGATGACGGTTAAAAAATGGTTCGACGTAACGGGTTCCCCGGGCGATGGCTACGGCCATGGCCGGCTCGCATTTAAAGCGCGCGAAGATATCGCAAGACAATCGATTGCTTTCGTTCTCTTTCTCTCCACCGGATCTTCGGTTGGTTCTCTTAGTTTGTCCTCGCAACGAGAGCAGCTCGAAACGCAGATTGATCCACTTTCGTTCCGGGATCGAAGCCACCCGCTATTGTGATCGCATCGGAACGGTTTGAATGTCGGAGCTGGTTGACATTTTTCCACAGCGAGGTTCCCTGGAAGAATCTCTTTGATTTTTCCATCGGCAACAGATGTCAGTCCATTGGCTTTATCTATTTTCTCTCTTTTTTTTTTTATCAACCCGTCCACCCTAATATACTCGATTGTGATCGATTGTGGCGCAAGCCTGCGGCGATTGTGCTCGTGACCATTATCGTTGTGACTCACGAGACTGTTGTTTGAAATGTTAGGCCTCAGTTGCCGCGCAAGTTTCGCAGTGATAGCAGCTGCATTGTGGCCGGCGCTGCTTCTGTGATTGCGCGCTAGTTTCGCCGGGAAAATCGGGATGGAAAGTCGTTGGGCTGGGTGGCAGGAAAAGGTTAGGCGGATTTCAATTGCAATTTAAAACAGTGAAAACATTAGAAGAATATACAAATACTGTATTAACCTCCAGTTGCTCGCACTCCGCTAACAATAACTGGTTATATAGAACTTTATGTCACTCCAATAACAATAAATTATCATTAGATAAGATAACTAACTCAATGCAAAATCAATATTTGCTAGCGTAGTCGACACCTTTGTTCATGCTTGAGGCGCTAAATTTAAAGTTCTAAGATTATCAATTAGTATAATTAAAAATTTAACATATTCAGAAAAAAAAATAAATTCCTGTTTAGTGTTCCTGTCGAGTGATTACGCTAGGGTTTTGTACGGCAAATGGGGGAATGTAATTAGCATAAAGGTCCGCAGTCTAATTATAGAGGACGCATAAAACACAATTAGGTCGATTACATAACAAACGAAAAAAAAAAACAATGGCAGGCGTGTCGTTCGTTCCGCGTGAGTGTGCAACAAGAAGCGTGCACTTGCGCTCGAGATTGCGTCCCGACGCCGAGCTTCGCGGCGTCGCGTGACCGTAAACGCGTGCCGTGAGCTTAGTTCGTCTCGATTCACGTGGTGGTGCGGTCGTGAATCACTTTTCCCGTGTTTTTCGTCGGCCGTATGGTTCACCTATTTTCGATACCGCGTATTCTCGCCAGCGAACGCCCAACATTCCTAAAAACACGATCCAACGAACTGTCAATTTGTAATTTTATAATTTATATATCGGCGCTGAATTATCGAAATTTATTGTGCTCGTCTGTGATTTGTGAAAGTCGTGAATTTACATGTTTTTAATGTTATCGCTCTCGCCGGATCGCGAAATGTTCAACCAAGTTTCACAGTTTTTCCCGGAGATTAGTCTCGCGGCTGATACGAGTGAAGCTTCGTGATTTAGAAAACGAAACTGCGACGTTGATTGCTTTGACGCTGCGTCGTTCACTTAGTTGTGCAAACAGGTGATTCATTGCGCCTCCTCTGCTGTCCGTTATAGTTTTTAATTAGCCGGAAACGAGGTTTCCACTGACACAGAAACTCGAATGTTTTGACAAGTGCAGAGGACTCTTGTTATTTCATCGGTCTAGAACGCATAAACAATGTTCAGAGCACTGCAACGTTACTTCCAGCTGTAGGAGGATGTTCGATGAACATCTCTGTCAAATTTCAGAACAATCGGCCTCGTAGTTTTCTTTAATTACCACGAAAATCTTAAACATTGCGTAAGCGTGTGAAACAGGTGCACGAGTTTGTTAATAACTTCAGACACAACTATCTCGAGAATAAATGATCGTAACGGTATGTTTAGAGAGGTCGTTGGATTCGTCTTTTCACGCTCTACAAGAATATTAAAGAGAAAATACTGACGACCTTGAAATCTTTCTTCCAAACATTTTTTGCCTCGTGTTTGCACATTGTACATTCGGTCAGTTAATTTCTTAGCAATCGATCGAAGATTTTCTGCAGGGGGTGGTGTTCCACGATGATATTTTCGATTCTGCCGATCAACCTTGACGAATCGTTGTCAGGCGAAACCTACGGCAGCTCGCAGCCAGTGGAATCGTGTTCCTTATTGACGATTCCCGGCCGGCCGACGTTTTATTGAATATTTATTGCGCTGGTGTTAATTCGCGCGCCGGGGCTTCGTGTGAACGAGAGGAAGGCCACGCCGCTCGACGATCCTCCGCGTCACGGCTCGCGCGTTTTATCAAACGCTTGTTAAGTTCGTTGAAAACTCAATGTTGTTATGGAGCCGGTTATATCATTGTTCTGTTCGCGCGAACGAATGTGAGTCGCGCCGCCGACGCCGACACCGACGCCGATGGGACCGACAAGATACACTTTTTGCAACAGTCATGCTCCAACGCAGATTCACAGATTAAACTTCGAACAATCAGCCAGCCTTGAACATCTGAAACAACGATCCGAACACAACACACCACTGACTATCTTGAAACTCGACAGGGACTAGTGAATATTAATTTCAGACTACCTAATCGTGAGAATTAGTTTCTTATCGCGTGCATCGGTGTACTCGTGCATTTTCCATGCTCGCCGAATGCCCGGAAACGCCTGTTTCAACTGGAAATATTTTTTCAATCATTCTCCCGCGCACTCAATCGCGTAAAATAATTTATAAACATTTCTATATACACTTGCATAAGCTTGAGACGGTCCATCAAATCTTTCCCAAGTTGAAGTCTCAAAATGAGGTGGAACATTCTTCAATTTGAGACTTCGAGGATCTGCTGTCAACGTAGATAAGTTCTGTGCGTGTCAGACAACGTGGGTTGCGACACCGTAATGGTCCCAAGGGTTGGAAACGTGGGTCAGGCTTCTCGTACCGAAATGTTCGCCGCAGCTCCCGCGTTGCGTTAATTGCGTTTCAGCCGGAGGCATTTTTTCCACCGACGACTTAATTACAAATTCACGCGTCGCCCGCCGCGCGCAGTGAAACTGATTCAACATTCGCGGCTGCGTCACTTTGCATTGCTAATGCGCCGGGATAAACGGCCACGCGACCGCCGCGAAACGGAAGCTGAAATTTTCATTTCACCCGGGAGTACTTGGCCGACGCGACGTTGGAAAACAAAAACTCTCGAGCCTCTTAAATTGCGATATTATTTTCACCAATCGATTTTCCGGATAACGAACGTTCCGATCCTGATAACCGTCACGCGAGAGAACAGATATTTTTCCCATGAAAACCGTAAAAGAAAATTGCAGCACAATTTTTAATCTATTTGTCGAACGCGCATGCATGCGTTCGCGCGCCGAGTAAGTAGAAACGGAATACAGTGAACAGACACGTTAAGAAATCCAGCGGCACGCGAGCCGAGTCATAAACCAGTCTGAATTTTTTAAACAACTGCGCGATCTTTTATTTACTTTGTTCATTTGCAAATGAATTTCTGTTGTTCCACACTGTATTAGTGGGATTGTCGTGATTCGTTTCTATGTTTTACAAAAACATTTTTTAAGAATCGCCAATAATTCCGAGAGTCGCGATAAGTTTCCTGGAAGCGATAAAAATTTATTTATCGATCGATACGGGAGCCGTGAGTTGTGAGACAGCCTGTATAATGCACGATGATATTTCAGTGACATTTTACCATCCCTTCGTGTCCTGTATTGTGTCTAATGATTGGGGGGTTGGAAGACTGGTGAACTGCTTTAATTTTCCCCGCTGGGATGTGGCGCAACTGCGAAGAGTGTCGGGATTTTTCAATGGAATCGCAATGGAACCTGTTACGGCGGGCAGAATCGATGGAATCCATTACGACAATTGAAATTCCCGGCTCGCGGCCGACTCAACAAGTACCTGGATCCCGCCACTACGTGGAACAATGTCTCTGGCCTAAAAGATCCCGGCATGTTATCGGGAGGCCACGCGATTTCTCGGCTCACCGACTCGTTATCGATCCACGTCCCTGATAAAATTGGGCGTTTCCGGATCCGGCAGCCTTCATCGTAGATTTATACACTCGTACCTGACATTCCCACTCACTATTCGAATCAAACGATTATAAACAAAAACTGTTTTCCGGTTCTGAAACGTCCTGTACAGCATAACTAAAACAGAATTGAATTCTCGATTGGCTAGCTTAATCGGAATGAAACACAATTTGTTTACTTTTTCGAATTGTGGCCCCACATTTTGGAACAGTCTTAGTAAAAAAAATTTACGAAAAGGTTCTCTCGATTCGGGGATCAGATGAAAAATATTCCGTTCGAATTTCTTTGACGTTCAAATTAAATTTTGGACCACCCATTTCGGAGCGTCCTGTAGCTACGAGTCAAGAGTCAAATTCTCCCATCAAGCGAGGACTTTCGAATCGGAACGGGGAGACCGATTAGCGTCCGTTGGTTCTCGATCTGGACTGGGATCTTCGGCCTTTGTCTCCCGGCGAAATCCCAGTCACGATCGTTCGATTAAATTGCGTTGTTTGCGGGACGAGGCGCAATTAACCTCGTCACCGACGGGGTACTCTTTGTTCGATTCCACACAGCCGTGACTCGATCGCTAAATATTGACTGGAAGTATCGCAGGCGGCGGCGGCGGTGGCAACGGTAGAGCGGCTTGTCCTGACGTCATTCCATCGTTGAACACCACGAAGAAGCCTGGGGATGGGACCCGGGGATCGCGGGAGTATTAATATTTGTGAAGCACTCCGTTCGCCGGGATTAATTTTTCTGCTGGCTGCTCGCGACAAAGCCCGCGGAATTCTCGAAATATAAAGAGAGACTCGTCGACCGGATCCTCGCTCCTCAAAGGAGAGAGGAGCCCGATCTCGAGTGTCGGACATTATCAAGGAACCTGACTCCGGTGGCTTGTTACCAGATTCGAGATTCTGTTCTAATGGGAGTGTACCACTGACGTCATTAGCTTCCTCGTTTTGGCGACCGGCGTAGCCATTGTTCTTTCACTTAGGACCAGTGTCGCCAGATGAGCTCCAAACGGAGCTCACACATTCCCCTCATTTTCCCCTCCCACTATCCCATTCCAGCACCGTGCGCACACTCCAACGTCCCCCACTAAGACCGTAGATCACGGTGTCCGTGCCGTAGACTGGACTGGTCATCAGAGAGGGGGTACAGTAAATTCTCTATAATCGCAAACGCCTCGGGGGGATTTGTTTGCATTTATCGATCTTGGTCCTACTTTTTTCGAGCTTCAAAGGCCAAGCCGAACGTAGAGAAGGAACCAAAGGCCGAGCCGAACGTAGAGAAGGACAGCGCGTGTAAAGAGACATCACGGCAACCGTCGATGCGACGGCACCTGTTTGCATTTATAGATCTTGGTCCTACTTTTTTCGAGCTCCAAAGGCCGAGCCGAACGTAGAGAAGGACAGCGCGTGTAAAGAGACACCACGGCAACCGTCGATGCGACGGCACCTGTCCGCGTCTCTTTCTTTCTGATGCGCTGTCCTTCCTTGCGTTCGAAACTCTCATCGTCAATTAAACCACTAAATTCAGTTCATATTATATCGTGTTTGGTATCATTTTGCATTAGAAAAATGCCAGGAATATGTTGGTGAAAGTCCCATGAAAAAATAATGGAAAATAAAGAAGATAGAATTTTGGTATAACGTTATGATGACTCACGGGCGTTTGAACTGTGCCGACGACTGCGACTCTCCGCGTCGCGTTAGTAGTGGTTCACACCGATATACCGAGCCGAGATCAGTGTATTGAGTTGGAGGGGATATTTCATTTGCGATTATCGTACATGCCCTGTTTGCGATTATAGAGAATTTACTGTACTTGTATTCCCCTCGATTTCCTCGACCTGGCGACACTGCTTAGGACTCGTCCTCGCACAGCTCTCGAGAACTTCAAGGTCGACGACCTAACCTGGTCGCAATATATCCTAGACAACTTTGTGATGAATCTGAATGTACTCTGAACTTACTTAAAGGTTAGGTTAATGCCAGAGAGTCCCAGTATTATAGGAGAAGATTCTGCTCTAATGGGAGTGTACCACTGACGTTATTAGCTTCCTCGTTTTGGCGACCGGTGTAGCCATTGTTCTTTCACTTAGGACTCGTCCTCACACAGCTCTCGAAATCTTTAAAGTCGACGACCTAACCTGGTCGCAAAGTGACCTAGATAACTTTGTGGTAAATCTGAATGTACCCTGAATTGACTTAAAGGTTAGGTTAATGCCAGAGAGTCCCAGTATTATCACAGAAGATTCTGCTCTAATGGGACTGTACCACTGACGTTTACTCTGACCTTACTTAAAGGTTAGGTTAATGCCAGAGAGTCCCAGTATTATCAGAGAAGATTCTGCTCTAATGGAAGTGTACCACTTGTTCTTTCACTTAGGACTCGTCCTCACACAGCTCTCGAGATCTTTAAAGTCGACGACCTAACCTGGACGCAATCTATCCTAGACAACTTTGTGATAAATCTGAATATAATCTAAACTGACTTCAAGGTTAGGTTAATGCCAGAGAGTCGGAGTATTATCAGAGAAGAAGAGGCAGAGCTTGATAACTCGTGAACGGTGATCCATTATCCGCGAGATTTGGGACAAGAGTCGTTGAACGGCGCTCACGAACATTATTGTTCCCGAACTCGATGTCAGCCGGAAACGCGTACCCGTGTGCAGAGATTCTTCCATTTTTATCGAACACTGGCGGAAACTGCGGAAGACAAGTGTCTATCGTTTCAGCGGATAATTCTATTCGTGTTTGACCGTGTTTGCTCTCATAATGTTTCCGCTTTGGAATTCTGCAACATGAATCGTTGTTTCGAATAAGTTTCGAATATCCCCTGGATTCATAATTATTAGAGTACCCGTGCAGAATTAAACGCAACGCTGTTTGATATGTGGTCTAGTGAAGTCGTGCTGTTGTTTACCTCTGGTTGTCCATTGTTTGATGCAATGTGATCCTTTGTTCATGCCCCTCCATCGAGTAGCGATTGCGTAACTGAAACTATTGTCTTCGCGCATCGTTATCCGGATGTAACGCG
This sequence comes from Lasioglossum calceatum, assembly GCA_963966675.1. Classification (NCBI taxonomy): domain Eukaryota; kingdom Metazoa; phylum Arthropoda; class Insecta; order Hymenoptera; family Halictidae; genus Lasioglossum; species Lasioglossum calceatum. The sequence continues at coordinate 3,823,701 of OZ016548.1, forward strand.
AGAGGTTCAGCATCGTTGTTGCTCGAGAACAATGCACAACCTAATACTACAAAAGTTCCAAAATGTTTCCAGTGATGAAAAATTGATTTCTAGAAGAAAATATGTGGGGAATCGTTGTCAGAGTGAGTGCAATTGTTAACTATGGCGGACATCACTCAGTGAGAGATCGAGGATGCAATTAAGAATTCGAGTTTGAAAGTGTGAGCGATCGATGTCCCGATCGATGGCCGAGTGGGTGGGAGGCGATGATCGAAGACACGACGATGATCGCCCTGTTGTTCTTCATCTGGATGATAGTCAGGTCGAAGGAGCAGCAAAATCTGAAGCCCGACTCGAGGAGGAACTCTCTCGCGCGGGATAATCGAGATCGGAGCGATTCGAGGCGGAATTCGAGAGACGCGATTAGTCTGCCGTACATCGACAGACGTCGGCATCGTCTTAGACGCCACTCGCGTCGTTATTACGTCGATCGTACCAAGAGGTGAGTCCGGGGCACGTTAATTAGTTTTTTAAGTGGCTCTGGGAAACAGTTTGTATCGTCTGAAGCGCTTGACTTCTCGCTTCAACTCGAAACTGTCTTGAGGGGTTGAGAACTTGCAAAATCGAGGCTGGTTTTCTTTCTTAATTGGTCAATCAATTTAAAAAATATAATTCTGCCGGCTGAACAATAGCAATTAGAGTAATTGGGAAAATTAAAAAGTGCTGTATATATTATAAATTGCAGTATTTCTCTTAAAGTAAGATCTTTATATGTTCTCAGTGACTTGTAAATTTATAGAAAAAAATTGTATAACGTCCAGAAATTGTTCATTATTAAACTGCGGGTCTTTATGCAAAATAAAAAAATGTTTGCATATTGATTGCAAGACACAGAAGCGAAATAAAAATGTCTTTCTTCTTGTAATTATTTGATTAAGCCTAAACCGCTGATGTATTTAAATCTTTTTCATATGTCCATTGCTTCAAATTGTGCTTATCCGCAGTCTATTAATTAAATTATACGAAATTATGAGGGGCAAAATGCATCCGGATGAAATTGATACAGGCAAGACCGGTCTAATTTGAACGCACCCTTTGCATTGAATTACACCGACGGGCTCAGCAGTAAATGATCCTAATAAACAGGTCTGCAGTAATCCCATCGATGCTCTGCACCCTTACGTGGTAACCTCGTGGAAGTAAGCTGCAGCGCGTAATACCCGTTTCAGATTATATCCAGCAGGGTTTATTAAATCCGATCCACTTACAACCCTTAATGCTAATGTAATCGATGTGCAGCTCGCTTGCGGTGCAGCTTACCAACCGTCTGACGAAAAGTCGTTACCATCTGGCCGCCGGGTTATTCTTGGGAGTAATGGCTGCGAACTTTCTCCTCTCTATCAATCCTGGAACCTTCACCAACGAGAAACTCACTGGACAAAAGTTCAACCCCGACCGCAAAACCGATTCTAACATCCTCAAACATTTTGACAAATTTCTAGAATATTGTACAGCGTCCTACGGGGTTGTTTTGTTTTCTGGAACACCTTGTACGAAGACCTGATGCTCCACTTTGCGCTATGCAATTACCAGCTACCATGTTTCGCTAATTTGTTTTCCATTTTGAAGCAGTTTCCTAGAAAGAGCACGACCATAACCATTAAACGAACCCATCGCGAGAGCGAAAAGATCCTCGGGGAGGGTTGCGTGGTGAAAAGTCGAGGTCACGACACCCGTCGCACCGTTCATCCTTGAAGAAACCAGACTGCGAACCGAACGCAATGATTTTCGGGGCCGAGAATATCCGTGTCCGCAGCCCACCGTAAATTCTTCCGCGTACGTTCGATGAGTTTCTTTTACGGGCTCGCGATACATGCATATCGCGCCACTGCAAGAAGGGAGTTCTTGACACAAATCTGACGACCCTGAAGAGCACGTAGGTGATAAACACCCTTAACAACCGCGTGGCACGCCAACTCTTTCGTGATCGATACCGAGCTTTCACCCCGACCTTTCAGAGGAAGCGAGACAGTTTCGGAAAAATTCGAAGCAAAATTCGACCGCTAACCTGACTAACAATGGGATATCAGAGGATCGGAGATGATAATGGTCCCCGCAATTCCCAGTTAGTGCGGCAGCGACTGGACACCGAGTGCATCGTAGTAAATCCTTCTTCTGGTAGCGTTGCGTTCACGACCTAATTTTCGAGCATAATCGAAGCCTGCATTCAGTCCGGCTAATGGAAAGTTATATTGGCAGCGGGTATGGACACACGTCCGCCACGCCTAAACGTTCGCTGCGCGTAAGTCCCATCTGAAGACTCGATAAGATTGTCATTATTTCGAACAACCACGGCAGAGAGACTCGTTCTAATTCCAATCTCCACGCTCATATCCATCATTTATCCTTGTGTTTGCTCCACGGTGCCGGCGCACCGTTTCTATTTCTGTTGTGTGTACAACGATAGATTTTATTTCAGTTTCCATTTTCCTCGCCGTGTGTTTGTTTGCTCTGATCTACCGGGTGTCCCCGAAATCTGGGTTATCACGCGAAATATTTTGTTAAATTACTCGCAAGAATTTCACGAAGAATATTTGTATTTCATGTAAATACTTCGATGTGTACAGGGTGCATAAAAAGTAATGGTCATCCGTCGTAGGGGTGAGTCTACAGTTCTGGATCGGTGGACATTTGTCAAGGATACTTTCCGCAAAACTGTTTATAAGAAAAAAATTGTTGTTAAAGTTTGTTTTTACATCAATACTTGTATTGAGATATAAGTTGTTAAAGTTGACGATGAGGCAGAACATAATCGTGTGCACGGCTCGACAAACGAAATTTAAAGGGACATTCGCCGCTAGGCCCGTACCAAGTGATCGCGTCTCCCTGCCCATCAGGATCATAAATTTGAAGTTGCAAAATATAAAAGAATACCTTATATCCATTGTTATACGAATATTAATCCTGTATTATGAAATGTTACCGTACCTCACCGTTCCTCCCGCGGATTAGGCGATATACCTGTAAAGGACGTTATAGCAAGCAAAAAACAACACGTGTGACGGACCCATCGAAGCGACGAGCGGACTACCCTTATAAATCACATCTTTGATGACCGAAGACAATGCCAAAAGGAATTTTTTTGACAGTTTCCCCACTTCTCAACCTAAAGTCTTTCCGACACACCCCCGTCCAATTAACAAACGCAACATTTCCCCACCAAAATGAAAAACCGAAGTGACAACCGCAGTACAGTAATCGCTCCTTCGTTGTCCTGAATCGTGGGCACGATCGTTGTCCAGTGCCTACCCACTCCACTGCCTGTCAACGAGAGGATTAGGCCTGCGTGGATCTGGTCGCCAGATGTGTCCCAGAACTGTCTAGACCCGCGCAGAACGGAGAACAATAGGAAACGAATATGGCAAGGAAATAAGGAGTTTTTTAAAGCCAGACAGTTGACTGCTTTTGACTGCGAATGCTTTTTTTGTCATTTAACCAGCCGTTTCACTAAAGACGCAGTCATAAATCAAAAATAGTGTCCGGGCACGGTCGTTGTCCGCTCAAACCCCCGGCCTTTGGACAACGAAGGAGCTTTTACTGTATTATTTTGACCGTGGTCGGAGTAACTTCTTCCCGTTCGTTGTCACAATTTTGGATAATGTGCTGTGTTGTGCTTCAAACTTATTCGCGCAAATGACAGTGTCCTGTCGATCCGACGGAGGAACAGAGGATTCTGAAACATTTGTAAGTTCCTATACTTGACATTAATATTTTATAATGTACGATTAATATCCTTATGTGTAACAATGGATATAAGGTATTCTTTCACATTTTGCAACTTCAAATTTATGATTCAAATAGGCGGCAGGGAGATGATCACTTGGTACGGGCCTAGCGACGAATGTCCCTTTAAATTTCGTTCGGCTTGAGGCACGCACACGACCATGGTCTGTCTCATCGACACGGTCGTGTGAACTGTAGCAGTAACCTTTTGTCAATACGTATAATTCCACACAATCAAATTTTGTAAAAACTTTACCAACTTATATCTCAATAACTATTTGTTTGCGACTTGTGGCTCCTTTCAAACTCTTTCTCTCCTCGACGAGTAGAAGGTATTGATTTAAAAACAAACTTTAACAACAATTTTTCGGCAAGTTTCTCTTACAAAAGTCCACCGATCCAGCGGTGTAGATTCACTCCTACGACGGATGACCATTACTTTTTATACACCTTTGCAAACGATTGTTAGATCGTTGGAACAGAATTGTTAATCCGAGAACACGAATTTATTTCAGTATTACCGGCAACGTGTAATTGCAACGTTAACACACTATCGCATAGCCTGTTGCATTTCTGCGAGCGGCCGTAAGCTGTCCGTAACGGCATTAACGTCCGCCAATGCGAATTTCGTGTGGAGAGTGGTAATTAAGCTTTGTCAGGCTTTAACTAATTAAAATTTACACGATACTTTTTCATCCAAAACGCATCGGTGCTCAGAAATCATTGACACGTTATTTTCTAAATAATTTGAAGCTTGCACATCAATTTACCGCGGCCGTAATTCTGCAATTAAACCACGGATTTACATGCAAATTCACATTTTCGTCGGACGTTGCGAAAATGGTGTGAAGTACAATTTCGATAACAGCAACGAAATTATTAATATTGTGCACTCGATGAGCAGAATGCATATTATGCATTCGACAATTAATTTGCAACAAAAGCTACGCTTTTTCGGACCACAATAGAAATTATATTTTCGCGAATTTACCAATTCGCAACGAGCGATGCAATCTCGTTCTTCGCACTGTTATCAATTTCACGCTGGGACGATTTTCATTTTTCTATTTGGTTTTCACACTGTGGATACGGTTTTATCCGAGTTCCGCGTCGAGATTACGACTTCAAAAAGGAAAGATACGAAAGAGCGCACATCGTTATTGAGCCACGTTGTAAACATAACACTAAATACGAGGTATTATCGGGATTGTAAAACAAATCTATTCCGAGTACTGTGTAAACAAAAGATAGTAACAATTGCCTACTATGTTCTTATTGCGGTCGCGAGTGCTAGATTCCTTTTACTATACTTGAAAGAAACACTTGCAAAATTGTCTCCAGTGTTCAAAAACATTTCCAATTTTCCAAACTATCACAATGAATTTTTTAAAATCACTACGCACACATTGCAAGTTCTAAAACATTTCTATATATTTCTGTATATTTCGAAATAATTTTCAGAGTTACCACTCCTCTAATTTTAGCAAATGAGAGTTTATGGCGAGGGGTGGGGGTGTCGCGGAGACGAAGTATGGCATTTAGGGTTGGCATTCGTCACTCGTGGACTGACTTTGACGGTTCGCAGAACGTGTGGTGCGCTAGATATACGGGAAAGTTTGGATTTAAAGCGTTTGTTCAGGATTTACGAGGACCATAACGTCTCGTTATTTCGGGTAGTTATGCGAGCCTGTTGTAAACGGCGCTGACTATCGATTTCCAGCTAGCATGGCCGCGAAAATGGTCCCCGGTGCGCGCAGTCGTTGACACCTGATCCCCGATGATTGACGGGAGTCGTCCGCGTCGTCCATTCTTGCTCTCGATTGTCAAATCTCTTAATACGACTGGCACTGCCGTCTAATTGGCCGGTCACGAGATCGGAGCCATTTTAGCGGTTGTATATGCTAGCAGACTGCGATTAAATTGCGATTTTTTGTTGGAAATACTATCAAAATTAAATTAAATTCTTGGAACTCACAAATGTAGATTAAAAATAAAATAATTGTCGATGGTCAAGTTCTAATATTTTACAGTTTTATAAATTTTTATTTGAACATTCGAAGAGAGAAACTAGTGCAGAGGGACATTTAAGAGACGCTAAAGTTAGTAATTGGCTACCTGAGCACCTGAAATTAAGTTGACTTTAATTGAACCTAATTGAACCATGACCGTCAACTCCTAAAGTTTTAAATTCTGCTCCAATTGAAGAAATAAATGGATGAATGTCCTGTTAGCATATATTTCCGTAATTGCTGAGCAAATTCGAGCCGATGTTGCAATTAATGATTATTAACTAGAGAATGAATGATTTATTTTAAATTGTTTTTCGTTGTTTGAAATGAAAAATGAAATAATAGCCAGCAAGAAATGTGTAATACTTTTGAGAATATTTCAGTCGATAGCGTGGTGATTGATTTCGTAATTAATTATCAATTTGTTAATTGGCAGCGCGGAGATAGCGAGCGTCTATTGTTTCCCAGGAAACGTCATTGATGATGATTCGATCTTCCTCGCCGCGAATGAAATTGGAGCACGGCGAATTGAATTAAACTTATTGTTGCCGAAGCTCGGTCTGCTGGTAAACAACAATAAAACTGTTGTGAGAGTGGCTGCGGAAAATTGAATTCCCGGGAATAACGACTTTATGGTCTCCTTTAACGATAAACCACGCCTTCAATTAAGAGGGCGGTATCTAAACAACTTTTCACAAACGACAACTTCAGTCTGCTACATCAAACACTACAAATATTATCTACTGTAATATTATCTACCGAAGGAGAACAAAAATATTGTATTATTTTGCAATTCCCATTTTCGCGAACGTTCGACTTTTGCAGGAGAAATGTTAATTACAGAATTTAACATTTCTTCCTCGTGGTTTGACAGGTATTGTAATTGATTTGCTGAAACGATTCGAAATTAATTATATTCTCCGGAACTTCGGAGAAGGACAATGTTCAATTAAACAAATTGCCACGTTCAAGTAATTCAAATGTAAATAAAAATTCAATTAATAAATCTGGGTTAGAGGAAGCAGGTTTGCGATAAATTCTGGGAGTGGTGGGGGTAGCTAAACTCACCTAAATATTCTTGAATCACACGTCGACAGATGTCGCTGGCGATTAACGGGAATTGCTATAATCTTCATTGATGCGTTTAAGTTTATGGCTCCAGTCAATTTGTGTCAACTGTTCCGACGTGTGGGACGTAAATTGCACGTTCTACACCTCCCCGCGGAAAAGCTGTTGACGTCAGAGCGTTCGTTGTTCCGTGAATTTTCGCGCAGACAGTACCAGAAACCAGGATTGCAACACCTCGAAATTGTAACTTGTTGGAAATCCCTAGCGGTGGTAAAAAATTGTGAATTCTGCTTCGAGCGTTCTTCCGGGTTCGCAGTGAACTCTCGACTGTAGAATACAACAGGGAAGTCGCAGCCCTTTTTCAGTATTGCGCCCTTCGTCATGAAGAAAGTAACGAATGGTCTCGTTAAGAGAACTTCCACCATAAAAATGTCTCCCTGCTTGTGTCTCCGTAATAGGCACCAGTTTTCAGCTTTTGTGTTTTCATCCGCCACCTCACGTTGCCGAGAAGTTGCTTCTCGGTTCTTGACCATAAATCTCTGTTTCGCTGATGGAGCGCCTGGTCGCTAAAAATAGTACAGAAAAGATTTTCGGTTGTTCAGGAAGATGTCGACCCGAGTGGAGGTAATTTTATTTATTCAACGAGGTACTATTAAACAGCGACTACTTTAATGGAGGTACACACGAAGTTTCAAGTTAATCGGTCAACCAGTCCTTGAGCTATCATAGCAGCTATTTGGATATTTCCTGTTTCCATTATCAATTTACCTAATCGGTCGCGTAACGAGCGCAATTTTGATCGCGGCTTCGTATAAAAATTCGTGGACATCGCTGGAACACAACCCGAAACACACATCGAAACCGCATATCGAAAGCTTTTCTATAATTCCCTTAAAAAATTCCCAAAGTCGGCCGAAAATAGTACAAATGGGCGGGCCGATCTTTAATTCCCCAAGAACAGCAACCAGAAATGAAAAATAATGTATCCATGTCACTCGGCCATGCGAGAAATTTGAAGAGAGTGGGTTAAAGTAAGGATAACAATTTTTTTGCGGAGCCTGGGGGTCTAAATCGTGCACACGGCGGCGGTGAAATACTAATCTGTGTACATCGTAACGTGGCGTGGCACGCAGGTACGCACACCTGTGGCCCGTAGTATAAGCAACAGCCTCGGGCACAGTCGGCGCCAGTTGTAAGCCGGCACGCGACCGACGAGGATCGTTCTCCGCTCCGCTCCCAGCGGTCTGGCGGTGTCCTTGGAACAGGACTCGCGACAGGACTCGTTCCCCGGGCCTCTGTTTACACCTCGGCCTTAGTTCCGCGTCGGACACCGTGCCGGAGTGTCCTTCGGTGTCTCCCCTCCAAATACATCCACCGTTCCCCACAATCCCCATTTCGAAAAACCGAAAATGACCAACTTGAATCCTTCATACCCCCCTAAAAAAAGACTTGATACTCCCATCATAGTTTAAATCCTCATACCGTTCACCTTTTCGCTCCTGGTACACCTGGGGCTTTATACAAGTGTCTCAATAAGTGATCTTTTCATGACTCTGTGTTGTGGTGATATTGTTTCGTTTATTTCGGTGCGTGATGTTCCGGTGGGGTTTTTGAGATTCTTTTTGGAGAGTGTCTTAGAGGGTGGCTTGCTATAGCGGGTACAAAACGTGTTTCATTCCAGGCTTTGATTCCAGAGTTTCGTGGGTAATTAAGAGCTTCTGCCTGGCCTTTCGACGACGTACCCCCATTCCGAGAGCATCTCTATTTACTTGGGTCAGAGTTTGATTAGACTTTCCAGGGATTTTTACCACGGTGGAGCTTTGATTAAAATTTTCCTGGAGGTCTCTACTAGGGAGAACCCTATTGGATCGCTCTATCAACATTGAGCTGTGGTTATTGAGTGGTTCCTGGACAACTGCATTAGTTTTGTCTTGTTTATGTAAGGCAGAAATAAAACCTGTTCGTTTAAGTACAGTTTTCCAAGAGACTCGACCACTCGTCCCTGAGAAGCCAAAAGTAAAATACAATGCTCAATTTTACGTTCGTTCTTCCGATAACAAATTTACGCTTGGCTGATTATGCTAAGAAAAAATAGTTACGTAATTTTTGCATTATTTCGCGAAGCAAACTATTCGAGTAAGAAATTGGACAATTATTCGAAGCTGTGTGAATGGTTTTTGTGCAAGGGGAGATGGGGTAATAACGAGAATAACGAGTTCCGTTGAGAATTTCGGCGGACAAAGATGTTCTTATTATCAGAATTTAACGCGTGCTGATAACGACTCCCGTAGATTCCCGTATCTATGAAAACATTGCTCGGTTGATCGACGTGTATCGTGCTAGGACGTATCAGCGGCACAATTATCGATCATGTTACTGTCACAATTCCCGATCGGAAGACGCGTCAACAGCCGAAACAACTTGTCACTGCCATTATTTCGGTGCTCCGCCGACAGAAAAACAATTTTCGCCCGTCGCGGAACGGGAAACAAATTCCTTGGGAACGAACGAAATATTTTCGAGGGAATCGACACGGGGACATCTGTTCGATTTATCGAACTGGTACAGCGCCGTTTCTCATAGATAAACACTTTTTCCTTTTGCAACGACCATTTTTACCTGGAGCTCGCCGCTGACGACAAAAAAAACCTGACAAACGCAACAATTCAGAACGCGCTTAAAAAGCAGCTGAACAGTTGCACAACGTTTAGTATCGACAAAAATCGGTAACATTATAATTTGAGATTCATTAGTCACAATTCGTATTTAATTCTCAATGAAAAACAACTCTTAAACAGAAGAAATAATTATTTTCTGGGTGCTTTAATATTTACAATGAATTACACAAACTAAATAGAAGAGTTACATTCGATGCATTAGTACGATTGCGTGTGAGATTCATGATCCACGGTATTTTGCTTCAACCTGCAATATTGTTAGATGAAAAACGCCTATAATGCAGGTTAATTTACAAGTTAATTAGGCGTTAATATTCGCATCGAAACATTGCATGGAAATTAGCAGGCAACCGTGCGATTCCGGTAAACGTTCTGTGACGCATTCAGCCGACTGCAAATCATTATCTGGAGCAGAGTTCTCCGATGTTCATGAATGTTTTTCAGCAAAACTAGCAAGCATATTGATTGCAAATTTTGTGGACATCTTTACCAAGGTCTGTGGAACGTAAAAAATTTTGTTGTTGTTCAAATAAACATCCAAAATATTTTTAAAAAAATCCACGATCGAAGGATTTCCCCCCACTCTTCGGCAGGCGTAATTGATCGTTGTTGAACAAGGCAGTTCTCGTTTTCATCCATAATAGTCGGCCTCTTCGGCTTGTAATCCGGCCTGCCTGGCCGGAAAGCAGCTTCTAATTTTACTACAACGCGGCCCGTATGCCGCCATTTGTCCGTCAAGGGGTCGAGCTGTTAATCTTTCACGGTCCCCCATGACGCCGTTCCAAATTTACTCCTCTCTCTTACGGACCGTCTCCTCCCGCACAGATGCTCTTTAACCGGAGCCGAAGTTTCTGGCCACCTGAAACTTTTTCCATTTCCATGGAAATATATACCAACCACCCTTCCACCTGTCGACGGTTTTCCGAAGAAACGAGGGCTCCTCCCTCGATCCTCCTTTAGGGGGCTCCTCGGAAAGAAAATTACCCCATTAAAAATAAATACACGTGTCCTAACAGGCTTGGCCTTGATGATAGCTGATCCTCTTCCCGGATCCTCCTTTGCACTGCAATTAATGCTACTTTTTTTATTTTATTCCCTGCGTCTCCGACTCTTTTCACCGGGTCCGGATACAGTTAGGTTACACCTGTTTCATCCCCTCGTTTTACAATTTTTATTCCAGTGAATTTTTAATGTATTTAATTTCGATGTAACTTCCACCTTTTCAACAACAACTGTACAAGTGGAATTTCCGTGAAAATTCTAATGAAATTATCAACCAATCCCTGCTTCTTCTCCGCGTGATTCTGATTAATTTGAAACTTCGCGGGAGTCTCGAGTCTGAAATGCCTGTACACCTTTCGCAAAATTGAATTACAATAATCGGATTGCGTGTTCTATCTTTTAATGAAATGAACAGTTGGTCACAATTCGCTCTGAATCCAATCGAGAGACTTCCATTTCAAAATAAATTTAATTCTACCATTAAACCGCGAAGAATAAAAATAAAAGTATCGTTTTTATTGGACCGAGAAAAATATGAATAAATACGATTTTATAATCTTCTGGCGAATCAATAATTTCATTTGATAAAGTGACGTAGAGGAGATGAAAAATATTCATGAAATGATGAATTAAAAATACCAAAACTTTTACATTGCGCAATGATGTTTCATTGCTTTCTAGGTAATATTACGTTCCGGTGTGTGCTTGCCTCGGAAGATTATTTTCAATAGAACTCGGAAACGGTCGACGATATTGCAAAACCAGGCACAAACAGATTTATCCTTACTAAAGCCGCGATGAATAACCGGCAATCACTCGAGAAGAATACATCTAGCATCTGATAATACCGGGGCTACTCGATAATTGACGATTCATCGTTATATAATTGTAGAAGAAGAATGCAGATTTCTCGGAGACATCTTCGGAAACGGTTGCCTAATGCAGTACGTGGCCGGGTGCTCAAAATTCAAGTGTCGCTCCACGAAATCGTGCGGCAGAAAGTCTGATGCAATGAAACGACTGATCACCATAATTAAGTAATTTATACCTGATCGTATTGACAGATATGGACAACTTTCAGTTAATCAAATATATTAAATGTCAGGTCCATCGAAAACGACATTTCTGCAATGTCCACGAGGATTGCAATAAAAGTCTGCAATTGCAAAATGTTTTGATTAATATTTACAGAAAGTATATATTTTTCTTAATCTGTATCAGCCCTCGGCAAATCTGTTATCGGGCGAGAATTGAGCTGCTAGATTTCACTAGAAATTGTTCTCCTTTTTCCACCGACCCGTTCACAAACGCGTAACGTCATTAGCCTAATTACAATTCATCGAGCTCGAGATTCACGTGGGAGATCGGAAGTCCCGAGCATTTCCTAATAACTCTAAGCATGATTGATAGACCGGCGACGAGGAAAAAAATCTAATTTGTTACCAGCGTTCGCCTCTCTTTTTCTTGCGGTCCCAAAGACACGATAAATTTTCCTCCGTGAAGTATATCGACAGTCGATGGAAGAAAAAGAACGCAGTGTGCATCCATCCCCGCACACTGTTAAAGCAAGGCAATTGTAAAGTAATCTGGCTTGCTTATTGATCCGGGAAGCAAAAGAGGAAATCTCTCTCCGAGTTTTTCCTGGAAGCAGTAGCCCTCCGATGAAAACGACGCGCACAAACCAGGAGAACCGTTTTCCACGCGTGATCGTTCCATCTACTTTATTTTTCTTCTGCCGGCTGGGCTGCGTGCGACGAAAATGCATTTGGGGATTTGCATTTGGAAATTCGCGAAACGGTTCGATTAAGGTGCTATTCCACTCTGAATATTCCGTGTCGCCTTTGAGCTTTTTAGTTCGGTAAGCATCATAGATTTTTTAACAGCAGTTTACGCAGAGTTTTAGTTACATTTTTGCTAAACGTATCCATGATTCTGAAAGTGGTCTAATTCGAAATTTAAAAAGCATGAGTTTACCAGTTACTTCACATCATGTTATTTTAAACTAAGTTAGATAGCGCTTATTCTTTCAACGTAGACTACCAAAACTGAAGGAAATGTTGAATTTTCAAGAGAACGAAGTGAACTGTTCCTCGAGCGAAGTTCAAGGCGATGAATCCCGGCAACTTGTTGGGCAGATTTCTTCACCTGGAAGTAGTGCCGGATTTGAATTTAAAATGGAGAACTATTTCTCTGGATCCCGCTCATTCCTCCCGTCGCGCTCAATCTCCACGTCAGCCGTCTCATCCCATCTTGGAAAATCCTCTTTTCATTTTCTTCTCCGCGAAACTGACTAGAGGCTCCTTTCGGTTAGTTTCCAAAGTGGCGGTCGTCGAGACAAAATAAGTTCCCGCCAGATAACGCGCGCCATTGATAACGTTATCGCGGTGCAACGTTTACGAGGATCGATAAACAATTTTTATGACGAAACTCGCTGCTATGAATTCGCCATTAAAATGCCCTATGGTCTGCTGCTAATCTCGACTAAGACCGCAATTTCGATGTTTGAAAAAATATTTTTTACGTGTTCACGAATATGTTTAGAATTAACAAATTTGTAGCCGGAACAATTAACTTGGGTTCAATGTTCCGGACCGACATTACCAAAATATAGATATTTAGAAAATCTTCTGCCGGAAAATAATTAGAAAAAGCGTCGTCGAAAGGGCAAATCGAAGCGACCTGTGCGGAATCCAAAATGACTAACGAATTTTTCTTCAACTTCGAAAGGGCACGGGACTTTTGGGAAATTTTTCGATAAAAATCTCACTCGAATGAGAAGGGTGGTTCTGAAGGGTTGACGCGAAATGTGAAAGGGTGCGTCCGTTGGATATATTATCGGTGAAAGATTCACTGCGGGGGAGAGATGTTCTGAAGCAGACATGAACGACTACGCTATTCTCGTGCCGCACGAGGTCTCTTCAAGATTGGCGCGCAGGGATTCGGGGACGATGAGAGTGACACTTCCGTTGACTTCGTTCAGAAGGCACAGCGGCTGTGTGTCGACGCTGTCGAGGACCAAGCCGCACCCTAAACTAGTCTACGTGGCCGTTCCGTAAGTTCTCATGACGTGGAAACATTTTTTTTTCGTTGATGAAACATTCGAGTTCCATTCCAAAAGAGTGTCTTCACTTCATCTGGATGTCAATCGTGTACTATCGTTATTTATTATTAGACTGCAGATTTTTATGCGAAATAAAAATTGTCTGTCCCATTTGCAGGCGACTGGAGCCAGATAGACGTTTAATTCTTACTTTAATCATTTTAACAAGCTGAAAACATTAGGTTGACATTATTAAATCATTGTAACTTTTTCATTGTTTTAAATGGCACCTACTCACTTTTCCCATAAATGCATAAAATCCGCAGACTATTTATTATAAAATATCACCAGATCTAACATGTTTGGACCTAGCATGGTCCTGGCAGAAAATTTGTAGTGCATACAATCGCAATTTCTATATTTTTATTACTGATTTATTACAGCGAATTTTATGCATCAATGACAACAATGTGTAGGTGGAATTTGAAACAGTAAAAACATTAGAAGAATTTAAAAATACTGCCATGTTATTATCAATCTTTTAAACATGTTAAGACAGAAAATCAATTTCTGTTTCACTCCAGTTTGTTGCAATCCAGGAAGAGAATTTTTATTTTGCTTATAGAGCTATCTACTGACATAATTACTATTAATTCTATACATATATTCATAAAAATTTGATCCCGGCTGTACTGCTTCTATGACGTCGAGTGAATATTCTCAAGGTCACTCCCCACCATCAGCTGAACCGTGGTGGGAGAACATGGCAGTGCCTCTCAACTGAAGAAGCGGTGAATCGATTTAGAAATTTGTCGAGAAGTAAATTGCCAGTGCAAGTGGCACTCTAAAAAAAAGGGGGGAGCGTATCGAGAAGACGTTGCGCGTGCGCACAGATTGGAACGTATACTGATACCTTTATTCAATATACCGAACCGTATCAAAGGCCCTGGCCGAAGTAGTGTCACTCGGTAGCAGATCAAACGCACGGCTGGGAATTAATGCAAATTCTGTTCGTATCGCGTTTCCCCAACCAGTTAGCCTTTCCCTCTCCGCCTACGCCTCAACTCGACGGTCAAACGCGCCTTTACCGTTTCTGCTCGAGAAAGAATCCATTAGGAAATTGAGCTCGAAATAATGGCCCGACCGATGATTCCTTTTAATTAGTCTGGGAGAGGTAGACGGAGAACGAGGAACGGAGAAAGAACGAAGAACATTAGAAGAAAAAAAAAGAAAGGAGCTCGCAGCTGGAGCCACGCGCAATCACCCTAATCACGGCGGAACAACGATTCATGATCGCCGGATATTTACAATTCGCCTTGGGGATCCCCTGGCACAAATTGGCTGCAGTCGTACGTTCGCTCGCTACGATCCCCGAGACCCGGCCGGTGGCTGGGCCAGATTTGACCCGTTCTTATACTCTAACAGCGAATCATCCGAGTATAAAACCGATGATAGGATGTATCGTTTTTGATGTTTCTAGGCGGGTCGATCGAATATAGTGACAAATAAATGACATGTCAGAAATTTAACCACGGACACGCAAAAGCGTTTCTCTCCCGAGCGAAGCGGATGGGTCAATTGTGACCCGTCCGTATATTCTAACGACATCGGATCGCCCGAAGCGTAACATCGAAGGAACGTTTCGCTTTTCGAGAGGGATCATTCGTTCCGTGTGACGTATGGCGTGCGAATGGCATTGGAGATCAACAAGTGTGTTTAATTTCGCGAACCCATGGGAGAAGATAAGGTGCGAACGTGGCGTTTACCCGACACACGGCCGAGCCCCGATCGGCTAATATTAGTTGTCGAGCAGAACCAATAACAAAGAAGTGATTAAAAGGCGCTTCCGTTTGCAAGCCGCCGCGCCTGTTACGCTGTTACGTAAAAAAAAAGAGCGAAACACGTTGTCGGGCATTGAGTAATGGTTGGAAGTTACCGGATCGATCGGCGAGGGTTGTACAACGTGGTAGAGTCATTTGTAAAATTATTTCGCAAAGTGCAGCAGACATCTTTTCATTAGAGACGATAAATAATAAACTTGTTATTAAGTTGTCAATATCTTAGCTGCTTTTCCTTCGAGGAAACATCCAATAGAACCAA
The DNA here is from genome assembly GCA_963966675.1 of Lasioglossum calceatum. Lineage (NCBI taxonomy): Eukaryota > Metazoa > Arthropoda > Insecta > Hymenoptera > Halictidae > Lasioglossum > Lasioglossum calceatum. Next base: position 3,839,360 of record OZ016548.1, read on the forward strand.
GCAGAAAAATATTCGAAATTGAATAGGCTCTGGAAAACAGCGAAATACTTAGCTGTCCGTCGATTCGACGTTTGTTGGCATCCGTGGTCTATGCACTGTCACAATGGTGAACTATTCAATCATTGAATGGCAAGGTCGAGGCATTAATCGGCCTTACATAATGGCGTTGTAACGATTACTATCGCGGGCAGGAAGATGAAACGTGTTTTCTGGTCAACGTTCACGATCACGGGAAACACGAAAGAATGTTAATGAAGCCCCGGGTAATTAGGAGGATGGTTTACGAGCGAATAAATCGTCGCGATTATCGCACGGGTAATTAGTTCGAGCACGGCACGAGGCTGGTAGTTCGATCATAAAAGAGATCTAATTATTTTCTTTTCAATTGTACACGTCGATCACGCGTCACGGAAAATTATGGCAGTCGCGTGGTCACGTGACCGACGCGTAAGACAATGCCCGGCGTTGATAATAATCATGGTGCGGTATAGACGAACCCTAGGGATAATCAATACTCCATGCTCGTTATCGACTGATGCTCGTTATATTCTAATGATTCTGTGTAATTACAACTTCAATTAACGAAACCCCCACGCGTCATCACTTTCCGCTTTACGATTCGGTTTTCGGTAAATAAATTGTCGCCCCTCGTGTTGGATCGAGTCCCAGTGAATTTTAATCATTCCAAGCGAAACACGCCTCGAGCAAATTTTGTTGCACATTCATTTCGTTCCAGTTTTAAAATTGCTCGCGGAAAGACCGCGGCCCACTTACCTCGGAAAACAGCGTCGACCGTTTTTCATTAATTATTCATTTCCGATACCGTTTATATTTGGCGAATTTTTCGAACGTTCGAGATCCCGCGACGCTTCACCTGTCACCGACCAATTCACTTTAATTTTCATTTCACCGGCTCCGGAATATCGGGCCCGCTCCACCGACGAATGTTTATTTAAAAATCCCTATCGAACGCGTCCTAGCTCGCACAATGGCCGACGACAACACTGGTCATATCTTACGAAAACATGAATCTGTTATTAGAATACGAACTCGAGAACATTTCTACAGGGAATAAACATTTTTCAACATGTACTTTACAGCACTGTGTAAACAGATGAACATTTCCACTTCACATTTACCCGTTCAGCTATGAAATATTTCTACGGTGTAAAATCACGTCCTCTCAATCTTGTCTCCAATTTAATCTGATGCGAGCAACATTTTTTCTGGCAGAACATCTGGCTCCCTCCGAGGTCTAATTAGATATATTTACGAGACACCATGGAATAGACAGATGGGGGCGAGAAGATGTTTAGCGGTGTAATACGACACCGTTGTTAGTGTAACGAAGAAGTGAGACTAACTGCGCTCCGCGGTGCAGTTACAGCCTCGTAATACGGTCTATCTCATCTTCCAAAGCCTAATTTTATTCGCAAAATAATTTTTTTCTGTTACCTCGATGTTATAACAATGCATCCTGAAAATTACAAAAGAACCGGTGCTGTGTTTTCTCCGGAAAAGATTCTTGAATGTTGACTTAATTTCGAGGCTGTTAAAAAATTCAGGAAAACATCACAATTCTTCCTGTTAATATTTTTGGTCAGAATAATTTTATTCTGTTGCCTCGTTGCTATAGTAACATGTCCCGACAATGTTAAAAGAATCGATGGTGTGGTTTCAGGGAATGAAATTTTTACACGACGTATGAACTTCCGCGTCTATTCGTGAATGGACGAGGGATCAATGGTTGATTGAAAATTTTGTTTGTTCCAGTTTCGAGGTGGAAAATGGCGCTTCAACGCTGGACGGAGGCGCCGGAGGCGGAGGTGGCGCCTCGCCGAGTGCAGGCCTCAATCTCCAGAACATGCCACCCCGTAGAGATAGCTTCATTTACCGCAGTGACAGTGATTTCGAGACGCCGCCGAAATCGACGTCACGAAACAGTTCGATCGCCAGCGAAAGGTGAGTGCTGACGACCATTTCCGTTTGCTCGATATCTCGTGAAGGTCTTTTGAAACACTGTCGTGTCTCGCCCCCGCCCCCCGTTTTCTATTTCGTTTATCTGTACTTTTGCCGAGTACTTGCAGCAGTTAGAGAAAACAATCGTTCTCGTTTTTCTCGAAATCAACCTGTAAATAGTCGCCTCGGGAAAGTAGAACGTCGTCGGCCAACCGGTATTGTTTGTCCAGCTTCGCGCGGACCAAGTAGAGGGAGTATTTACTCGGGAAACGAGTTTACAAGTGTGCAAGTTGTGTTTCGCGCGCGTAAACTTTCAGTAGAAGTGGTCGGTTATGGTCAGACGCTCGATCAATATCGAAGCGAAATCACCGTGGAATTCCAACAGAACATTTCTCCATCGAATTATTAGATCGTTCGCGGAAAGTAATTTCGTTTTTCGTGTAGAGATGGCATTGCTTCCATTTGTTATTACTTACCCTTGTTTTAGGAGTGCAAACGCAGTGCACGAAAGAAAAAGTCACAACTCAATTTTGTGATAATAAAAAGCAAAAATTCTACGAGCTTTAATGTCATAAAATTATTCTAAATGGTAAAAAATTGGCTTGCATTTTCCTTTGAGAAAACGAAATGACTTTCCGACACACCACCTAACGCTTTGGTAAACGTTCAGGCCGGCGTGAAGCAATTACCGGTTATTCAAGACCGAACTGTGGTCGCAATTAGGAAAACACTCGCAGTAACGTACGTAGGTGAGAATTACAGATTCCTCTTGCGGCGGTGCCGTTGATGATGAAGCTGTTTATACAGGCAGATGATAATTGGCATGTCGTAACGCGACATGCTCATGCCCATGAATAATTAAAGGCAACCATTATGGGAAGCGTACCGGGTACACCACAATTTTGACGCATCAACTGCTCGACGATGGCACAGTGAAACGCGTAATCGTCGGTCGTAATCACATCGAACCTTTCAATTACCGTAACGTGCCGCTCATCGAGATGAAGGCCTCACTGGATCGACTGCGTTATCATGTCGTCGCGACCTGCTTTTCCAACTAACCGGCAACATTAATGGCATAAAATTACTGCCAGTGTTGGTAAAGCAGAGATAAGGTAGATCTAGTGAGATTTTATCACATTATCGACGGGGGTAATGCAGAAACCTGTAGATTCTTACTTGCCTGGTGGAGAGTGTTTATTTTGTTTATAACAAGTCGGGTATACTCGGTGAGCGGAATAGATCTAGTTACATTTCACCATGTTACCGACGGTGCAAAGATTGACCTGCTTGGTGGGTAAAGTAAATCTAGTAATATTTTGCTGTGTTACCGACAGATGCAAAGGAGAAATCTGTAAATTTGTATCACTTGTTGACGACACCCTGTCAATAGGATGTCTGACCATACTACCTGTTCTGCCCACTACTACTGACGGTTGCACACTTGAACCTCGGTGAATATTTGTATATAGAAAATTGGACGAGCTATAGATTGAGAGTAGTTTTCAATCGATATTGCCTTGTCAGCAAGATGTTCACACAGGACTACACACGCTGTTAGTCCACAACTGTACAAAATGAGCTTCTGATCTCTTGACTTTGTATGTGTAGCTTGAGAAATTCCTAGAATTTGGCTTCTTTCGATGGTCATGATGCTGCACTATTATTCTCGTAATCTACACACTTATTATTTCAAAAATGACTCCAGAGGAAGTATAAAATTGTTGTGCCCCCCCTGTTGATTAATTATTCTAATCGAATCCTACCTTGTTTCGTCGAGTTTTACTGCACGTAATCGAGACTCCTTATTTTTTTCGACGTGACCGACGAGTGTGTGGTGTGACAATATCATGTATATGATCCTTGGGTTGCAGGTTCAAAGATACCGAGCTTCCTGTTGAACGAGCGTATGTACTCGATCTATTTTACCTATTTATCAACCTCGTTTTACCTCGCAAACGACTACCACAAACACACGCGCACGCACACTTCTACTCGCATCCCAGATAGAGATCGACTAATCGACACCCCTAGCCACGATAATTAGGTGCTGTGGAATCGATTCGAGTTGCTGGCTGCTAACATCTCTGCGTCCGGGTCCCGGCGTGCATGACGCTCCTCGATGCGCAGAGAGACCCGACATATCCACTACTTTTCCATGACTGACCATATTTTGGATTGACGATCTAGTGCGCTTCCGTTTTTCTTTTCGTTTCACTGATCGATCAGAGACCAGTAGTTTGAACGCTTTCCAACTCTCGGAGCTGTTTGCGCGTTTTAAGCGAATTGGCACGCGTTTGGCGAAACTTTGCTTGCTGCGAGTCGACGCAGGGTGGGGAATTCGGGATTGGAAAATTCTTATTTAAATTTTCATACAACTTTTTTTTTAAATAATCATTTGGGGTAGAAAATATTTAATTCAGCGTAACTCAACAAATGTGAAAGATAAAAGAATTTGGGCAACGATTTTTTACCATTTTTAGGACCGGCCCATCCCACTGTGCGTCGATTGGTCGAAGCTTTGCGATAGTTAGAGGAGTTCGTTGCCTATCGTTGAGCTCGGTTTGCGCAAACATCGAAATTAAGGGGTACTCCAGTGTGACAGGTGCTTTCCAAGGCTTCTTTGCGAATTTTCTATAACAATTCAGTAAGAGTGATTAACATAGTTACTAGTCTTTGATGTGTGGGTGATTAAAAATGATTTCGTTGAAAAATAATAAAGTCTGACTGCAGTGGAACAGTCCAAGCTTGAAAATAAAAAATTCTCAAAATAATGGAAATTATCGTGTGCAACATTTCACTGCAATTGCAGTAGTTTTCGAGACATGAGCTTCTCTGTCCGGGAGCCTCGACGAGTCGCATCAAACTTCGTTACTGTCTCGACTACGGTAATAAAATTTTCCTAGTACATTGTTGGAACGCTGTGGCGTCGATGTATGCGCGAAAACAAAATCGATTCGCCGGACCTGTTACACCAGAATGGCCTCTTAATTGAAACCATGTCGAGGGAAAATTGAATCGAAAAAGCGCGTCGGTTGGAAACGGTAGCAAGTCAATTAGAATATCCGGGAGCGGCGTTTCGCAAATTTTCTCGGAATAATCGCAGGTAGACGGCACGTGGCAAAATTGGGCCGATCAGATCGAAGATTGAACGCACACGTTCCTCTGTCCCGGGTTGCGTGCGCGCATACACGGTCGAGCGCAGTCACACTTTGCCCACGCAAACACGCACACACTCACACGGACGCACTCTTCTCTCTTTCTCTCTCTCTCTCTCTCCCTCTCTTGGAATCTCAACACTTTGCGATTTTGTCCCACACGGAACAATAAACACCGGCGCAAAACATTTGTACAGGAAACCGTGAACGTAATCGAGAAGTCGCACGTGCGTAAATCCTGCTGATTGGCCAATCGGATGATACTCTTCCCCCACTCCATCGCGGTGTTCGTTTGTCTTTTTTTATATCGTGATTATTAGACGAGCAAACAACGAGCTTCATCAACCGAGCTCAAGCTTTTGCGAGACACCTACGGCAAAATCTAGAGAACGTTTGATTCTACCCGTGGTACAACACTGACACGATAGAATGTTTCCGTTTCTTTTTTTCTTTCTTATTTTTCTTTTTTTTCACTATGCAGTAGAACTGCGAGACCTTTGCGTAAAATTTATTAACAGCATGCTCGACCATAGTGGATTGTTTTCGAATAAAACCGAATTGTTATTTTCAGGATATTTACCGATCAGTATAGGTAAGTCACATTGATCACGTAATTCTGGTACGCTGCTGTAGCTATATTACTGCGTTGCAAACTGTACGCCCGAAACGGTTATCGATTTCTCGTGACAGCCAGGAGATGGGTTTTTGAAAATGTGCAAAGTTATGCGTACTGTTACAACGCCGACCAGTTTTTTTCAGACAGCAAGATTACTATTATACACAGCTGACTGGTAAATATTTTCGCTGGGTGCAACGGATGCAACGTGAGTGCACGCGAGTGGAAGCGCACCGCGTGCAAATATTTTTATCTCGAGTAGTGCAAACATAGTTGATACCGTGGGTAGAGGTGTATTCACTTTACTCCATCTGTTGTGACGAGATTATGCGGGCAAGCTGGGACGCACGGAACCGGACCTTGCACTCCGCTGTTCCTACCGATGCGCGCATGATTGAAAATAATATGGATCGTCCCGGATGTTATACAAACACTAATTGCGATTGCCCGAGTAAATGAAGCGAATTCCGTATTGTGCGTTCGTCATATTCTATAATGCATATTGGCTTTCAAGCTCGCGCTGTAGAGGACATTTCAAACATAATTCAGATTCACAGTGCAAACCTGACCAGACTTGATGCCTCGTTCAGACTTGACAGGATCTGACCAGACTCTACGCGGACATCACCCGACGCAATTGATTCCCGACGTATTCTCATAATTCTTCCGAATAACATCGTCCAGTTCGTGGCAATACCTCCACGACATCGAACGGTTTATAATACGATTGTAATGCGATCAGACTGCTTGTTAGTACACTCGTTAAGATGGAGTTGACAAATCAGTCTAGCGGAACAAATTCCGATAATGCCTCTCTCTCTCTCCTTTGACTCGGCAATTTATTTATTTACGAGAGCTTTTTGCAGCTCTTGACCCCGTATAATGAGACCAATCAAATGGGACGAGTCTAGTTAATTACTACGTTCCGCGGAGCCTTGTGACAATTTAATGGAATTGTTGACAGCAATAGAAAGTCTTGATCCGCGGATTGCATGGTATCCTTATCCACTGTGACCTCGAAAACCTCTGATAATTTTTCCAATTAGACAATCTTCAACTCGATCATCTTTTTTTCTAAATATATCGCCAGAGCTAAGTTGGAAGAATTAAGTTATACACAGAATCGGAACCTAGATTAACTCCTTTTCTCAATTTCTGACGACCCGGGGGCGGCTGCGGATCGAAGTTTCGATCCTGTAGGATCAATGGTTCAGGAGTTATGCTTGTTTAAAATTGAGCAATCTGCAGTGTTTTTGACAGATAAGGGCGCCGCCATATTAGTTTGTAGTAACCTTTCCGAGCATAACCGCCGGTCCTTGCCCCTCCCCCAGACCTAATCACCAGCCAACTCGGTAAGCGGCGCGCGACCGTCACTACAAACCAATATGGCGGCGCCTTTACCTGTCGAAAACACTGCAGATTACTCAACTTTAAGTAAGCATAACTCCTGAACCATTGATCCTATTTGATCGAAGCTTCGATCTGCAGCCGCCCTCGGTACAAGTCTACTGGATTACGTACCAAATACATCATAATTTATAGGAGAAAGGCACAAATTTTGAGTCCGGTAAAGAGCAGCCGAATATTAAAAGAAATAAAATCATTGGAAGTGGGCAGAATTCACTGTGCAAGAAATTTATCACGCGGTTGCTAAAGGAATCGTCACGCCACGAGGTTAGTGGTACTCGGAAATGATCATAATCGTTTTTATCGTAACCCATCATTACGGAATATTAAGTTGTAAGTGTCTCGAGACCTTGACGGCGATACTGACTCACAATCGCCTCGAATTCTTCGGCTCGCTAATTTCCGATCGGCCATCGTAGGTACAGTCGAAGATATCCAGGGAATTAAGAGCGATTGGTGCATTCGTTAAAATAACTACCGCTGTTCGACGTGAAGACAGTCAGTTATGAATAGCTTCGATATCTATAGACGTCCATACTGTTTTCAGTGTGTACGTGGCAATTACCGTCATGCGAGTCGTTGTTCGTCATTGTAGTATACTTGTTCCCGTCAAACCGGCGAGTCGCCTCGATTATTGTTTCCCCTTTAGAACAAAAAAGTGCGTGAGTTCCCTCCGATGATCTTCTAAACAAAATCCAATGAAAATTAAATCCGTTAGTGGTGTGTAGCGCGCGCTACACAAATAACACGCGAAATAAATAATATAGTGAACCGGAATTAATTAATTAACTGTGGAGCGATTCGTGCTGTTATTGATTGTGTCCTGAGTGATTGAGTTTACAGATTCAAATGTGGAAGATGACATTTGTTTATCGGGGTTTCAGAATTTTCGGAAATGGTTATATTTTATTTCGTTTAGAATGCCAGTGCGTATTTTTTGAATTTTCAAGAATGGGATCGAGTATTAATAAAATTGTCTATCGGTGGCCTCTAGCGTAAGGTTCTGAAAATAATAAAATTCTGTGAAAATAATTTTAGTAGTCTCTTGAAAAATTCCAATTTCGTTTTTCGTAGAATACAAGATTGATTGTGGGACGGTTTTTCATTTAAATGTCTGAATAGATTTGAGAGGGCCGGATACGTTCCAATAAAACAGTGAACGCTATTTGAAACGTCCGACCAAACACGTTCAGCAGACCTGTTTATTAAACATTTCAAGCAATTCGTGTTAATCAAAGACGCCCGTGGCACGTAGCGGAAAGACAGAGCGGACGAGGGTGTACATTATTAAAATTCATTGGATTTTCTATGAACGCTGTGCCGCGCCGTTCAGCGTGACTCTCCGACATTTTCCATTCAATGAATTTATTCGTCGACTGGTACGATGACTGAATGACAGCAGCAATAAAATTTCGTGCCTGCCCCCACGGATTTCTACGAATCGGATTTTACAGCGATCGACGCTTTCCCTGGCGATTTTCAATCCTGGACTGATATTGCGATTGGTCAGATATAATATTGCCTTTCACCAATCATTTATTTACTCGATTTTTGTCGCAGAAAAAAATATTGAAGCTCTCTTCGATTTTCAATACTTCGACGCTGAAAGTTTTTGATGCATTTGGAACGTTCGATAGACACCAGTGGCTTTTTGAAATTAAAAAAGTGTTGAATCAAGCCTATAAAATTTTAAAAAATCTTAAATTCACGAACACGAACTTCTGACACGGGCTGTACCTGCATAAACGTAATCCCCGGCGCAGTGATGTAACGCGAACGCGAATGATATTTAAATGTTTAAGGCGACTGTTTGGGAAATGATTTTCTGGGACAGGATTCGAGCAGGGTTTTAAATATTCCGGAAACGTGGGAAAGGTTGGAATCGAGGTTGAAAGGGAGGGAGGTTGGGTGTTGGACAGAGTGGTGCGAAAGAAAAGGCAGAGGAAGCCGAGAAGTATCGAAACATTAAGTTAAAAAGTGACAGTGTTCAAAGAGTCGGATGGGCGGGGATAAAAGTGGGAAGAAGTTGTTTGAAAGGAGCGGTGATCTGGCAGAAGCTCGGCGTGTAAAAAGAACCTGTGAGCACGAAGATAATAAAAAGCAAGCGCGCCGCGACAGACACAGAGGGAACAGAGAATTCTTGAAAGCACGGAACTTCGATACTTCTCGCCCGTGTACAAAACCATCGGTTGACACCGGGAATTGACTCGCGGAATCATCGGAAATTGCTGGACCATTCACTGGAATCTCATTCAATTTTTCTCGCAAATCATTTACGATTTTATGAAAGCATTTCAAATGGAAGCACTTCTGAAAATAATGTGGCTGATTTTTGACCCGTCCGGTCGCTCGACGACTTCAATATCAAAACAAGAAAAAATTCAATTGCCTACTGAAGCCTACTCGAGTATTCCCAAAGCAATCGGCTGTCAGCCAAAAACTCCCCAAACGACTAATTCAAGCCAACCGGAGGTTGCACAAAGTATGTGTCGCTACGTGTTCAGAATACAATGAACCGGATAGTTCAAGAATATAGATCCCCACCAAGGTAAACAAGATCAGGTATAGCCAAAAGATCGGGAATCTCGTGGCCGATGCTAAAAGGAGTCCCAGGTTACCTGGCTCGGATGCGAAGGAATCTGAAACTAGTCTTAGAGGCATAAAAAGATGAGTCTGAGAGGAGTGGGGGATAAAGAGGAACACGTACGCAGTCAGCTGTGTGTAGGCACGGAGGTAGACCGGTGTTAGCGACGCATAGAACGAAGAAGACGGTGTCGGGCTCGTATACCGGGTGGGCGACAATTTGTAAAGATACAGAAGACGGTGTAGCCTCGTTTGGACAGCAGAAATGCCGAGACTGATTCATTAATTTCACTTATAAATAGACTGGGGATCTTTATATGAGAAATAAAAATGTTCTGCATCGTTTGTGGGAAACAGGAGTTAAATAAAAATTCATTTCTAATGGCGTGTTTACATCGAAAACAATGTAACACCGCTGTTAGATTTTTCTGATATTTCATTGTTTCACATTTGACTTAGCTAATTTCTCCATAAATGCGTAAAGTTTATATGAGAAATAAAAATGTTCTGCATCGTTTGTGGGAAACAGGAATTAAATAAAAATTCATTTCTTAATGGCGTGTTTACATCGAAAACAATGTAACACCACTGTTAGATTTTTCTGTTATTTCATTGTTTCACATTTGACTTAGCTAATTTCTCCATAAATGCGTAAAGTTTATATGAGAAATAAAAATGTTCTGCATCGTTTGTGGGAAACGGGAGTTAAATAAAAATTCATTTCTTAATGGCGTGTTTACATAGAAAACAATGTAACACCACTGTTAGATTTTTCTGATATTTCATTGTTTCACATTTCACTCAGCTAATTTCTCCATCAATGCGTAAAGATCCGCAGTCTACTCATAAAATAAGGAAAGGCACTGGTGCAGAGAATTAATAAATGTGTTCGAGCAGCCTCGTTCGACAGAGACACCTTGTATATTTGAGGAGAAGTGAGAGAATAGACTGGACGACGCGCAAGTTTCCCGCGCAAATCGTGGCTCTGCCCCTTCCCCCACGGTTCCGACGAGCACACAGCGAAATCTCTGCGAAACCAGACCACCCTGGCCAGTTGGACGTCGCGTTGAACACGAGGTGTCTGACGACGCCAGCCCGTCGACACTTATCCGTAGGTGCCCGTTTCTTTTTCGGTTGACAGTGTCCCATGGTCGGGTGCGTTTCTTTCCGACAGGCAGACGTGCACACGTTCTTGTAACACGGTCACGATCGATGATGGCACGTCGATAGTCAATGGTCTCTCGCGTGATCATAACAATCACGCGTTCCCGACTCGCGTGACCATTCTATGGCCACCGGCGTGGCGAGTGACGTACGATCCTGTGACACCGAAAAATCGGCTGGAGGCTCGTCCGTCGCCGGGGATTATAGTGATGGGGGTAGGGTGATCAGCCGCTCGACCGATTGGATCGCTCAATGGGACTGGCTGGACGAACTTTGGCAACGCCGCGGAGTGGGGAGTTCCGTGACCGTGTGGATACGATCAGTTCGCCTAAGTGGGAGTTGATGTGTCTGCCAGCTGTCTGTGGGAATCGTGTGGATTTCGCGGGATTTGTGAGGATGTTCATAGGGGATCGGGCTGGGATCACGCTTAGGGTACTCTGGATGTTCTTCGTCTATGGTATCGTGTTCTTGACGAGTGGGAATTCCTCCTGGCCCGTCGTAGAGAATAGGGGCCAAGATTTCGTTTGACAAACATAGCTGATGCGGTGGATGTAGGGCGAAAGCGAAAGTTAGGGTGCGCTCTTGAGGGGGCAGACTTTCAAGAATTTTTATGATCAAGGCTGTTTCCCACAGTAGAAATTGATGGGTCTACGAGAACGAAAGTTTCGGGATGAGAGATCGATGTTTGGGTTCGCGACAGGAAGCAAAGATGATGCTCGGGGGATGCTGCGACGATATTCCCCTTTCTGGGAATTAATCTAGGCAGATGGAGTTAGGGTCAGTAGGAGTATCGCGTGTGTCAAAGAATCGACACGCTGGTCAGCAGGGAACTGCTTTGATCATTCACCATGGAATATTGGAGAGGATGCTTGGGGGGGGCGGACGTTGAAAATAGTGCTTCGCTGTCCGCGAAGAATCAAATCGATAATTACGGTCCCGTATAACGCGGTTTCGATAGAACACGAAACGCATTTTTCCAATCGATTTTTATTAACATTTCCATATTTAAAAAACTATCTTACCGACTTCTGAACACAGTGATCAAAGAGCTATTCTCTCGAGCACTTGCTGTTGCGGTCCCTGTATAAAGTCGAACTCGTTCGTCATTTACCCGGCAAGTCGATAAATCAATATTATTTACGACGAACAAAAAGCGAGACGTTCGACCAGCTCCTTCGGTAATTTTATGATCGATTGTAGTCTCCGTTCGCGTAACGAGACAAACATCCAGGCGCCTAGACTTTTTTTACCACTCGACATATAAGAGAGGTGTTGTTCGAAGGACGAATGCAAATCCCCTCCCCCGAGAGACACTGCCGAGAGTTTATTGACTCGAGCACCGTGTAAGTGTCAACGCGACAGAACCACCGACCGATTAGGACAATTAACGGGCCGTTATACGCACGTGCCGATTTCGAATGTGTCACCGACTGTCGTCCCCATGTATTTTTGATCTGGACACGGTGTCGCGGTCTGAATTCGAATCGGCGGTGGAGTTTGTACTATTTTCCGCGAGACCAAACACGCTTCATAAATATGCAGCGTACGTGTCGCGGGTAACATTGAATATTTATGGAGTTTGTCCGTGTGTCGGTTTGCCTCGTTTTTACATGCACTTGCACAAAATCGCGACCCACTTTCTGAATATTCATCAAAACGCCAAAACATTTTTTAATCGTCCCCCTGCATTATTCTTATCCGATTGTCGAAAAATTCTGAAGCACCCTTATGAATACTACATATTAACCCTTTGGTTACCCTGGACGAGATATCTCGCGCCCCGATACTTCCGGATAAACGCCTCTCGCGAGATATCTCGCGCCCCGATACTTACCGATAAACGCCTTTCGCGAGATATCTCGCGCCCCGATACTTACCGATAAACGCTTTTGACGAGATATCTCGCGCCGCGATGCTTCCGGATAAACTCCTTTCGCGAGATATCTCGCGCCCCGATATTTACCGATAAACGCCTTTCGCGAGATATCTCGCGCCCCGATACTTACCGATAAACGCTTTTGACGAGATATCTCGCGCCGCGATGCTTCCGGATAAACGCCTCTCGCGAGATATCTCGCGGCCCGATACTTACCGATAAACGCTTTTGACGAGATATCTCGCGTCGCGATGCTTCCGGATAAACGCCTTTCGCGAGATATCTCGCGCCCCGATACTTCCCGATAAACGCTTTTGATGAGATATCTCGCGTCGCGATGCTTCCGGATAAACGCTTTTGACGAGATATCTCGCCATCTAGCGCCAATATTTTGACACTATAGACAAATATATTTTATTCGTAACTATATTCTGATTTGTGAAAGGAAGAAATTAATGAAATCTTTATCTAGGGTAAAATGACCGAATAAAACAGAAAATATTTCGTCTATAATGTGAAACCACTGGTGCTAGGTGGCGAGATATCTCGTCAAAAGCATTTCTCGGGAAGTATCGGGGCGCGAGATATCTCGTCAAAAGCGTTTATCGGGAAGTATCGGGGCGCGAGATATCACGTCCAGGGTAACCAAAGGGTTAAAAACGCTGGGACATTTTCTGACCGTGCCCACGTCATTCCTCAGCTGCAACAGAGGTTCAAATTCGAACATCTGTGTCCGAATCCATTGGACAAATTAATGAATGTTTTGATAACTGAGCGTGAAGCGACCCTCTCGAAAAACTTTTCAATTTCTCCTCGCGTCCAGTTAGTTTAACAATGAAGCGATATAGACAATGGAGTGCTCTCGTGGATTCCAGCGAAACTCAATTGTTAGACTGCATAGTTTCGTCTGGCAAAAAAAAATGGTCTGGAATTCTGGTTAGTTTGCAGTGCGTCGAAATTAGTCGCAAACTGCAGCGCCGGAGTCTGTCCGCGTTAACTCCCGTTTGAACGAGGAGGATCGCGGATTAAGCGAGTAGACCGAGCTATCGGGGAATTGGTTTGATTTTGGAGAACTTTGCTAAGCAATCTTGATAATTGCGCTTTAGGTCTTGTTCACGAACCCTCCTTCCCTGTGGGATCCAGAATTGATTCTCAAAGGGTCGCGTTCCTCTTAGGCAACGTTACTGGGTCGTGAGTAAAGTGATTCCTGTCGAAAAGTTCGACTCCCGATGGTTTTTTCGCACGTTAGGGTTCTGATTATTATGTTTTCAAGAGTCCAGCTTCAGGTTAGCTCAGAACGATTTCCGAACAATTTTTCAATCGCAACATTCTTGGAAAATATCCGGAATAGCTAATGCACACATTTTCGAAGCTGTATAATAATTTGAGCGATAGCGGCAGGTGGTTAACGAAAGATTATGAGGCAATTTGGTTGCGAAGCTGTGATTAGCGTGGAGTAGAACGAATATTAATGGGAGAACCTGTACGATGGGAGTTTGTGTTACAGCTCTGACGTGCGTGGAGAACAGTGACGTATTGATTGTATAAAATCCGGTGAAGGTACGTGACGGAATTCACGTGACGAGCTAGGCAAACCTTCCCTATCTATATTTTCGAGCACTTAACAATTGCCACACCCCTTTTATCAGAAATTCCCTCGAGGGAGTCGTTTCCCCGTAGACTAAATTCATGAATGGGAACCGCAGGATCTGATCAGAATTTCTTGCACTTACTCTGATTAATTCGCTGCGATTTGCCGAACCTCGAGCGTCGTTATATTTTATTCGTGATCGGAGAATTCTTTCTTTTATTACAGTAATAGCTGGTATTTGCTTGTATTTCATATTCAATGCATACTAAGATACTGCAAGGAAGAAACAAAATATTGCCCGTCGACTGAAATGATCGAAGTGATGCCAGCATGGCTTACCGTTGCGAAATAATGCTCGACTCATGTAATTCCGAATAGATTCATCGTCGACTCACGTAACGAGGCGACATTCAGTCGGAAAAAATTATGAAAATCACCGGCCGGATCGGAGATTTCGTCATTGTCACGACATCGTTGGTATAATGACGTCGCGATTGACGCGACCGGACGGAAATTGCAATCAGGACGACTGGATGACACACACCCGTTCCGCGATTTCGAGCGACCAGATCGCCGGATAATTTTGTCGGTTCAGGTGCGTGCCAGGAACCAGAGGTTGAAAATCATGGGATCATTCCTAACGAGTATCGACGGCCATTTTCGTCCGCGGCTTCGGGACTGTCATCATCGACTATTTAGATAGATCCCACATGCTGTAAATTCATCAACGTCCAACTCCGCCAATGCGTATCTCTGCACATATTCGTTCGTATCTGAAAATTCACGAATACTTCAATGCACACCGGGTGACGTGTTTCAAACAAATAAAAAAAAAGATTTTCTTCTTGGAACCTCCGTTCTCGAGAATTGTACGCGATCACCCTGTAGATCGTATCGCGAATGTTTAGAGACCCTGTAGATTTATAAAACCATAAGCCCGCAGGCTCTTCAATACTGACGCAATAATTCAATGGAGTCGGTGAGCTTCATACTCGTGACTTTATGAGCCAGAGCATAAATTGCACGTTTATGCACCGAGTCATCTACTATACGTGCATACCGGGTGGACACATAAACACTTTTAGCATTTATATTACCCGGAAATAAAATATCGTACATTTTTATAGTCCATTTCCACCTAAAAGTAAAACAACAATTTTTCAAAGAAAATTGCACGCATAAAATAACATATTCCGAACAAACCGTCAATCCTACCTCGATGAAACAAAGTCGAGATTATTCTGCACGAAAGTCCGCATGGAAAATACGCAATGAAGCATTTTCGTAGATGGTTTCGTTTCCGAGAAAATCGAGGTCGAATGCCGACCCGACACGAGTCCCCTGTGTCTGTCTATGGTCAACTAATTCTACTTACGGTTAACTGAATATTCAAAGCCGATTTTCTCGCAAACGGAGCGAGTTACGAAAATACTGTATACTACGCTTTCGATGCATTTATTCATGCGGAATAATCCCCACTTTGTTTCATCAAGATAGGATTGTTAGTTTCGTCAGAATATCTAATTTTAGGGAGACCCGTGTGTGGGAGATGTCGAGTGGCATTATGGTCACTATCTTCTCGTTATCATTGTACATGGAAGGGCGCCGGTTTCGGTACTCGAATTCCCCTAATCTCCCCGGCCCCCTATCATGCGTGTCGTGCATTGTATCGGTGAAACGAACGGATTTATCGTTCAAAGTTGACGGGGAAGTCGATCAAGACGTTTCGTTTCGTCGGTGTAGACGTAACGTCGCGCTTCTCTCGGTCGTCGGTGACGAAATCCGACGATTCCTCGCTGAAATCGATTCTCCGACCGTGCACGCTCTTCTCTCTCTCTCCCTCTCTCGTTCTCTCTCGCGTACACGCTCCTCGCCTGTTACATTCCCGGGAAAGAATAAATTGATTGATGGATTCGGTGTGTTCAGCGAACTCGATTCCACCGATTAACGGATAATTGAGATTTAAGTGCTTCCTCGTAACGTATCCATGGTACAAGATGATTCGACGTGATTTTTCAATCTAATTGGGAAACTCTCTGACGTCGATGAGCATCGTTCGCGACGGCGTGGTGCAATGCAGTGCAACAGAAAAATTACAGTGCATTTTGTGGACCCTCGGAAATTGACTGCCACATTCGAAACATTTTATATTTTATGGTGCCCCGGATAACTTATTTGATGACCTCGTGTTAATTCACTTCTCAATACTTTCCGATGCAACTGTGCAAATGTGTTATTTATAGTAATTTGACCGGGTAAGGTCTCAGATTGGAATTAAAATTGATGCGTGCAGCTTATGCGTGCAAGTATCCGCAGCGGTGGACGTTGAAACAATTCAGTTTTAACTGGCGATTATTAGAGCGGAAAATAACAGCCGGTGGAGAGCTAATTTCAAGTCAAATTAAATTCCGTGTACATGTAACTGCCCAGAGAAATTCCCAGTGTGCTTCGCAGTAGGTTCTTGATCTGGACATAATTGAAACACAATTGCTTTGTGTACGTGCATTTGTGCGAGACAGAGGAACCAATGCCGACCAGTGCAGATTACTATTCATTTGTGGAATGGAATATTCGTATTAATAACAATTAGCACGAAACAACAGTCCGATAACTATCACCGGCAAGCTAATTGCCTGGAATTGGCATTTAATCGAATTGGAACATGCTTCTGCTTGGAAGTTGGTTTCCGCGTCAATCAGTCGTGGCATTCGATGTCCAGCTATTCCTTTTGGTATTAATAATTTGAATAATTAGTCCGCGAAGTGATTGATTGAATTCAACTTAGAATATTTTATCAATTTTTAACGACAGAAAATGTTTGATAATCTTCAGAAAATGTTTTTATCGTGTTGTACGTGTCG
This sequence comes from Lasioglossum calceatum, assembly GCA_963966675.1. Classification (NCBI taxonomy): domain Eukaryota; kingdom Metazoa; phylum Arthropoda; class Insecta; order Hymenoptera; family Halictidae; genus Lasioglossum; species Lasioglossum calceatum. The sequence continues at coordinate 3,856,575 of OZ016548.1, forward strand.
CGAGTCGTTCCTCGAATGAGCGGATCGATTAACTCGCAGTTCACCAGGCTTCGCGAAGCACCGAATTAAGCAATCGCACGTAGACATTATCAAAGTTCGCTGATCCGAGTCGATAAGCTCTCTCAATCCCTCATACTTTTCTCGTCGAAGCCGAGTCTCGTGTTTAGCCATTAAAAATTGAGAAACTTCGGTGATTAGAGTCTCTTCTCGGAAAGTTCGCATGATCGAGTAGCGGGGATCTTAAGGAGATAGTCTAGTTGAAAAGTTCGGAGAAATTCTTTTTGTCCATTTTCTTGAAGAACAAGCTTTCGAAACTGTGCTCCTGAAATTTCATCCCTCAATTTGGAAAATTGACAAATTTATGGCCACTTGGAGTTGGTCTTATCAAATTTGAGAAAATTTCAGATTTTATTTTTCGGTAGTGGTTCCAGCTATAGCGAGAGGTGTACTTCAACTGCACGGAAAGTTTGAAGTGATTCGGTTGAGTAGTTCTTGAGATATCATGTTCGCTATCTGAATACTTCTTGCACAGATGCACTTGATGCAGTTAATCGCTCGAGGTGCATTCAAATTTGATTTCTTTGATACCGAATTGCAATTTGTAGTCGGAACGAGAAAATCAGACAGTCTTCTGCAGATAAACTATGTCACTTTGCACCAGTTTACGTCAGGATCTGAATTTCGTAAGCGCGATAGCCTTTCGAGGGTAATGTTTATCGTAATACATTGGTAATACAGTGTTATCGCGACGGCGTAACTGATAGGGAAGTGATTTTTCCTGTTATCTGACAGCGCAGCCTGCTTCCCATGGGAAAGAGTTGCTGAAGAAGCTCGGCCAGATAGCCTGGTACTTCATTATAGTGTGAAATTAAATCTCGAGAGGTCGTGCATCGAGTAATCGATGCTTCAATGATCTTCTTCTATTTTCATTGGAACTACCCACGATATGAACCATCTAATTACGCCCTTACATCATTTATTCGAAAATTTTCATTGCAGAAATAATCTAATGAGAAGCAATATCATATACAGGGTGTCCCAAAATTCCTTCAACAGCCGGAAATGGGAGGTTCCTGAGATCATTTGAAGCAACATTTTCCTTTGCAAAAATGTTATCTGCGGCTTTGTTTAGGAGTTATTAACGAAAAATACGGTCCAATCAGAGTGCAACCTAGACGCGAGTTGGCACAGTCGGCCAATAGACAGTTGGCGCGCCAGGCCGGCTGTGACAACTAGCGTCTAGATCGCGCTCTGATTGGTCCGTGTTTTTCGTTAATAACTCCTAATCAAAGCCGCGGATAACATTTTTGCAAAGGAAAATGTCGCTTCAAATGACGTCAGGAACCTCCCATTTCCGGCTGTTGAAGGAATTTTGGGACACCCTGTATACAGCAATAGCATAAAAGGAACATCCACAATCGATATCCATATTTAAAAACACTTAATTTACACAAAAATTTTCTTCTTTCGAAAATATTACCATGATAGTTTGTACCAGGCTTTTTTGCCGGATCCCGAGTCCAAGAGTTTAGGATCGGGTCTATTGTTGGAACGTTCCATAAAAACGTGCTGTCTATAACGTCTGTTTTTCTGCGATTGGTATCTTCGAACCTGTCTCGCTGTTGAAGGGACAAAAGAATCTGCATTTTAAATGTGGTCGCAGACGGACGGGACGATCGCGAACGAACGTATGGTAGTTAACGATAATTTACGTAATACCCGGTGAAAGATCGCACTTCCTGGAAGATGTGATTCACGGGCAACACGAGAAACGAATGCGTAAATCTCCCGTTGGCCCGAAAACACTAATAGATCCTTATTATGTAAACACTCGCGTAGTTTCGTTCGGCTAGCTAGGCGACATATATCAACCGGGAACCGACGTTTATTGTTACATAAAGCGTGCATCGGCGCTGCGATGTGCAATTAAAAATTTGAAGGCTCGTATATTGGACCATCAAACAATTCAGTGAACTCCATGGCGGTACTAAAACTTCTATAAAACGTTGTAAACTCCAGAAATGAAAAAATTGATCCGAGAAAACATTTCAAAAGTCTCCATAAATATGTGGGGATATTTAAAAAATGATCGATTCTGGGACAGAAAGAAATTTGAAAGGTCAAAAAGTGTGACGATCTCGAATACGAATTTTGACTGGCCTGAATATCAAGGTACTCCAGAGCACCATGAGTTCCGCGATGGGAATGCGGGATATTCTATTTCCTGGATTTTTTTTCGCATACCAATCCAGAACTAATTTAAAATTCATCAGCGCCGCGACCGCTGGAAAATTGATTCGAGGATGATTCAGTGGAATAAAGGAATTACGGCGGTGCAATCGGAAGTGTCGTGTACCTTTTCAATGACCGGAAACGATTTGAATGTATTTATAGGACGGCTGGAAACGTTTGTAAAAAGAGTTGGAAGAGGATTCCACTCGGATTACGTCAGTTCTCGATGGCTGGAAAGGTCAGCCTTCTCTCTCTCCGATTCTCCTTCGGTGCATAGGGAGACGTATTACGAAATGATTTTGTAATCAGCTACGTTTCAAACGTACTGTCCGGGGAATTGCTCTCGCGAATCTCGATTACCCGCCGGCATACAAAATAATTAAGTCACTATTTACAATTGAACCTTTGAAAATATCGTTCTGTCCTCCCCAATCTCATAAAGCGTACTCTCGTATATTTTACCGTTTTTATTAACGTTTCTACAAATTATTGAAAGTAGGAGAATGTTCCTGGGAAGAACGGAGGAAGCGTTGGATTATGATGGCACGGTCGAGTGATTGTGAAATGATTTCTCTTGGTGAATAATTCAGTTCTTGTTAATGTTACGTCGCCTGATAGCTGTTTCATAGGACAGAGCGGCGCGTCTCGTGCACGGTGAAACTCTGCGAAGGAATTCGAGATCATTCATTCGGAGACAATGAACCGCGCACGTTTCTTCCTTTCTTGATTCCCTTCTCGGATTCCAGTAGCAGCAGTCAGTCGGTTCTTGCGAAATAACGCGTCAGCGCATCAATTTTCCACGGGGATCCTCGAGCTCGTTAATCCTGCCGGGATAATTCATTAGCATGGCTGGCGGAATAAGTACCATCGCCAGAATAATGAATAAAAAAGTTCACTAATCGAACGAACAAGAATGACCTTCCCAAAATCTCCATTAAATTGTCCAATCATTCGAAGAGATATTCCTTCAATTTTGACAGCATTATAAATAAGCTTTGGTGATTAGAAAAATGTTCCTAGTATTCGTCTATCGTCGGCTCAGATCTTCAAGCACTTTTAGCTTGAAAATGTGCTCGAGTATTTTCTCAGACAATTCCCGATTAACGAAATTACGTTGATAAATTTCGGAGGCTCTGATTGCCGAGGCGGGGCCAGAACTTACGTTCCACTTTAGTGTCAGCGTGCCGTTTAACTTCCAAGATAAAGAGACACGATGCCAACAAGTACGCCGGTCTAGCCTAATTAGTTTCATTCGGTTAAGTTGGTACTTGCCCCAGTTCGTCTAATGGGCAACAGCGAAATTGATCCTCCATTGTCCTATTCTAATGTCACTACACTCTTGCGTAACCGACACCCATAGTAATCATTCAGCGTAAACAATACGTTGAATCCTCTCGATTTAATCGATCTGACTCCACGATTCAGTTTACTCTTGATTTCGAAGTTCACCGAAAACCTCGAGTTGGGATAGCGCCACTCGAAACCTACTTGACCGATCGACTTCAAACTTTGTGTGCACGTTCAGCGAAGGAATCGCTATAATTTGGCACCTCAGTTCTTTCAAAACAATTTTTTCTTTCCGTTTTACAGACCTTTTCGTAAAAATAGAGCGAAAAAAAGTTACATTTTCTATAAATCACGCCGCCATACTAAAAATTCATGATTTTATTTTTTGGAAGCGACACAAACTATAGCGAAACGCGCGACGAAGGTGTATAAAAGGTTTGCAGCGAATAGGTCAGGTGGTTCTGGAAATGTCACGTTGAAATTTGCGCAGCTTGTATTTCTATAAATTTGCCGTTGTCCAGATAACGGTGGGTAGTTCGGCGTGGGACTTTTCGCGCATTCGGAGAAGCGTCGATGTTAGTTCAAATGGAGGCGAGATTGCCTCGTTTCCGGCCTGGATCCCGGTTGGACGAGCGGGCGTTATTCGACGGTAATTTTCGCGGCGCGGCGGTCTGAGATTCGAATGTCGAAGGCGGGTTGTCGCTTTGACTGTACGCGATTCATGGGAGCGCCGCGACGCCTACGCGTCTCCTGGACGCGCGCGTTACAGCCGGGAAGCCAGTCCCTTTGAAATTCAATCGTTCTAATGGGAGGCGAGCGTGTAAACAAAAATCTACGTGCCATTGATTCGCTGTTAGTACTCGCGTGACAAGGGGATTGAAGTATGCTGGATGTTTCAGCTGGCCTGAGTGGGCTGTTAAGCTTATTGGATTAGTGATTTCTACCTTTCGACTGCTGCTGGTTCATCTAAATTAAGACACTATTAAATCTCAGTGACTGTTCGCGACCAGTGCATCGCACACAGTGAACGCAGGAGTATCAGTTCCGAGATGGTGCCAGTGTGTTGAGTGTCCAGCTGGGATCATCAGTGATAACGAGTGTTCAGTAATTCTGCTAATCAGTCCGGAGAGTCGGGACCAGAAGCTCGGGGATCATTTAGGTAGTATCAGCACACATATGGGTCCAAGGTGTGTTCCACGAAGTCTCTTCCATCATCAGGAACTCGTCCAAAGTCCTCTAACTTGCCTTGTTACTCGAAGTTTGATGGGCTAGCCAATTTATCCTTCTCGGACACTTCTACAGCCTCCGAAAACTACCATCTTCCCTCGTGAGCACCTTGATTACATAAACGGGTACTTCATGGGACGCTACAAGGGAATCTGAACACCTAGACTGGGATAAGGGATTTCAAACTTTCAAGAACTGAATAAGAAACTCGGACACTAGCGGAGCACCAGAATCCTGGACCTAGACTCAGAGTGGCTGGATGCTGGGAAGAGGAGCAGTGCTCCAATCAGCTCGATGAGGCCCCCCTCGTAGTTGAGTGTCAAGAAATCAGTGTTCCGGTGAATTTGGTGAAGTCCTGGCTCTAGAGAGGACATTGTCCTCGATCCCGAACGTGCTAGAAAATGAAGGACCGAGGGGAGATCCGGGTGAAATGTGTGGTAAAGTGAGGACCAGGCCAGTCTAATGATGTCTGACTCCAGCGGGGGGCTGATGGAGTTCCCAGAGACGTCCGTGGGACTGAAGAGGTGCGGAGGCGGGATGAGTTCACCATCTTTGGGGGCCGGGGGTGTCGTCGGAACCTCCGGCGGGCTGCCCCGGACCCTGTCCGCATCAGCGCTCCGACTACGCTCATCCAGGAAGCCCCTCTTCTGGGAGCAGTGCTTCGAGTCGCCGCCGAAGAGAGACTTGTAAGTGGATGATGATTGTCGATGGCTGTAGAATCGAGGTCGACGATCAGTCGACGGCCAGTTTAAGTAATTCTCAAGGATCCTTCAGACCCCCCGACCGAACGGTAAATTGCGTCTGACGAGGGTTTGTTTGCTGCCTCAGATTTTCGTTGATCTTTTCTCGATCGATCACGAGACGCTTCCCAGAGTCACCTTGTTCCGTTTTTAGACACCGGTCAATCTTTTTTCTGGATTTTTATCGATCCAAATCCACGAACGCGATACGCTTCTGGGAACGGATTCGAGTATGATTCAGATAACCACTGACTGATGAGGTGCCGAGTGTTGATCACTGAGGTCGAATGATAAAGCTTGATGGACGGTTCTTGAACGGTTGATCACTATCGGCGATACCGCTGTTGATCAATTAATTGGCGATCGGGGCGATTGGGCTAGGGGATCGGTTGTTGTCTTGAAAAACAAGCTTCTCGGAATGGGCTTCTCGACGGATTTATAGTGAAACAGAAGTGACACTATCTATGAAAATTTGAAATCGATCGGTCAACTACGGCTTGAGATATCGTGGCCAGCGTCCAGTAATTTTTGGTTTTCGCACACGATGGATGCATTTTTGGGGGGCATGGTTAATCATAGAACGCAGAGTGTTCCGCAATAGCAATAATTGGCGGACGTTCAAGGAACCCATTCATGGGTAACATTTATTAGTGTTTATCGGTTTGATGCATCTGCATAATGAATAGTCCGGTGGAAATAAGTCCGCGGTTTGGAGCGGGGCCAGCATCTCATTTACAGTTTTCCAGGGACGTTATTTACGAGGCCGGGAGTTTTCACTTGTTGAAAAACAAATACAATTAAAAGCGTGACGAGCGTGAGCCAGCCAGTGTTCCTACGGAAAGTGGCAGTTCGTTGTCGGAGGCAACCGCACGCATCTGTCCTGCATTTAATTAAATTTAATTTCGGAATTGTTTGTCAACGAACAGCATTAAAGATTCCGGGGAAAAAAAGAGGAACAGCTTTCAACGGTTAATAAATTGTGTTTGTTCAGGAGAGTGGATATGGTCGATACTATATCCGTGAATATCGTAGGAGGAAAAGAAAATTTGATATCCAATCCCGTCTGAATAGATAGGAAATTGCAGTCAATTTGCTGATTACGCTTTCGTTAGATGGGGATTCAGCGGGCGCTTAATTTTTGTTTTTCGGTGGCAACAGCGGTGCAGCCTTGAAACGCAATTTCCGACGGGGTTGCAGCTGCTGTGGCAGCCGTTTGTGATTTCGATAACACCGCGGCAGCAGATGATAAAAATTATAATCTCGATTTATATAAGTAATTTGCGTCATCTCTTTCGTATGTGAGCTTCCAATTTTATTCCATCATTCGCAATGGTTAAATAATTTCTACCCTAATAACGAGGCCGCCGTTAAGAAGGATTAAAAATTTCAATGGCTCGTTTAAATTCCTTTGAATATTTCCATTGATGTATATCGAATTTCCGCACGCTTTGAAAACGTTTAATAAGGATGTTAATTCACTGTCCACGAGACGGTGACCGGGCGATATTGAAATTCTCGTCACTGGCGAACAGCATCCCGGTTTTTGCCCGATGAAATTCGCAAGGTGAATAATATGAAATTCCCGTGGACGATTCCCGTTCTTGCGCGACGTGGCTCTTGTGCGTCAATGATATTCGGGTTTTTCTCTAATTTGTAATAGTAGACTGCCGTTCGTTCTCCCTTTTTCTGCCCGCCTCTGTTCCAGCAACAAAGAGATCGCGGTTTCAATGAGAATTTACCTTCAAAGAATCTTCAGAGCCGGAATTCTTCGAGATTTATTCTTGCGATGAATGCACCCCTTTTCTCTGAAAATTGTTCTGTGGAAAATTACAACAGCGAAATATTCTTAATTTTCTGAATTAAATTTTTTAGCGAACGGCGGATTTGCAGAAGATTTTTTGGAGCAAGCGAAATTTATGAATGCCAGCGTTTAAATTATAAACAACGAGGAATTCGTTCGACGTTCTCTGAAACGTTCCGCGTACTGTGCTCTATTCGTTTTCCCGTCGGGCGAATCGGAATTCTCCATTGGTGGTTTTAATGGGACGGTCGTGTCTCTGTTTCGACGAAAGCAATCGCGCATTCGAGTCCAACGGGCACCTCAATTTCCGAGCGATTTTTGCCATGCGATTCACCTAATTCACGGCGCGGAATTACAGTTGAATGATTCCCAGGATTTACAGTTCAACGAAAATACAAAACGATATATCTCGATACTCGAAATAAAACGGTTTGCAATGGAAATGGAAATGCAGTTGAACAGAAACCGGACAGTAAGAGCTAGAACAACACACACAGAATAAATTTTCATCGTCGAAAAAACTACGATCCATTTTAGTCTTAACCATTCTGGCGAATTTTTTTAAAACAGAACCAGTAAGCATAAAAATTGGAAATTTTCCAGGTTCATTTGCCAATGTTTAAGGACCATGCAGAAAAATGTTGAGCGGAGAAATCACAATGGTTTACGGAATATTAATTAATTTCTGAAATGGATTGCTCGGATATTGAGCCAGATTGCTTGGTCGTCCGCGGTCATCGGGCGATGATTGGAGGGAATTTTCGGGTGCAGTGCACGTTGATCATTAGCGTGCGCGCGAATCGTTAAGTAACGAGGCTAGGTTAATTAATCCGTGAATATCAATGACAGCGTTAGGATAATACGTCGATTAGCGACGTTCAGGTGACCCGTAAACGTCCATACGACCTGTGACCTTATGGCAATTTTACTGGAACCTCGCAGAATCATTTATTACACGCTGTGGGAGCATGTGATCCGATTATACTGGATTCCGCGAACAATCTCTTGATATTATAACGTCGAAAGTGGAAACATAAATGAAGATGAATTCGAGGAAAAATACTTGCCTTCATACTTTTCCTTACCTGCAGAATCTATAATTCAATTTGTAATTACTTTCCAAACTCTACAATCGATATCCTGCGTATGTCAATAATTAATTCGCTACCACTATAAATCCAGATTATTAAATATACTATCAATTTGTTAATATAAAATAGCAAATTGAATCCACAGAGCACTTCGTACCTCAGCATTTTATCACTCCTTTGATCAAAGTATTTTTTAATCACTTGAGTGTACTCCATATTTATCTTTTCCTCGCTGTATAAATTTTTACATTTTCATTTCGCTGCACCCACGTCCTATGTTGCCTTTCATATTTTCATTCGCTTCTTATTAATTTTTAACATTTTATAGAAATCACTATGTGGTTTTCGCACTGTATACAATTGTGTATTGAGTTCCGCGCATACCGACTTGAAGATTGTCGGTGACCAAAAATTATTTCCGACGTCGAGTTTGTTTCTCGAAGAGCAAATTCATTTGGCTGACGTGTTTCTCTAATTACATTTTGTTAATTAGAACGGTGTGCTGGGCCGTAATTTATTTAGTTAATTAGGAGTCACGTGAACGTGTTGCTTGTCGCGTGGAAATTCTTTCGGCCCCGGCCCAGCATATTTCGCGCCCCTTATTAAATTCGCGAGAAGCACACAATTCGTAATCCGGATATGGAAGCTTGAATAAATTTCGATAATCGATTCGCCGGGCTCGTCCCGCATAATTCTCCGCGGGCGAATTATAAATTATTTAACAAGTTTTCCAATTTACGTTCCATCAGCAGCCGAATTTCTAAATCCCGTGGATGATTGGATTATTGATAAATACCAGACACCCGGGATTTGCATATGAAAATTACTCTTTCCTCGAGCGATTCCATCCGGACGTATTTCCCAGCTTGTCGAAGAAATTACCCGGCTACCTTGTTGCTGAGAATGAATATCGATTTTCGAATAATGTAGAAAATTCCGAGGCTGATGGAAACAGACTGGAAAAGTTTCTTGAATCCGAGGAATTCGTTCAGCAGTAAATTTCATAAAGAAAATTTCAGAACCCTGATTATCATGAAAAACGCGTGATCGAACACGTAGCCAATTAAATTCGCCGAGATCAAAAACAGAAATGTTTTTTCGGATCCAAGTCGGCTCGAATTAGATCCGCGACCGTTCCAACTATTTCGGACCGTTTGAGAACTGGTATTAATAGGAAACTAGTTTGGGAAGTGGGCAGCAGGTGCCCAGATGTCAATGTGAATTCTAATTTTGTCTACGTTTTGACGATCATTGATTGTTTTGACAACGACTGTTTCCTTTATCAGTGTTCATTCCGACACCATTGGCCTTCTGGAGAACCACAGTTTGCTTTGAGAGCCACTGTCCTTCTTGACAACCGTCGTTCCTTTTCCTATTCATTGTGTTCTTGCATAACTACTGTTCCTCTTGGCATTCACTGGCTTCCGTGATAATTATTGCCCTGCTTGACGACCATTTATTTTAGAACCACTGTCCTTCTTTACAATCGCTATTCTTCGCCTCATTCATTATTTTCTCGAACAACTGCTGTTCTCCCGAACCACTGCCATTGGCAAGCACTGTCCCGTTGGACAACCACTGCGCTCTCAAAAAAATCCTCACACGTTTAAATTGCCGTAGACATACAACACAGGACCCCCAATTGACAGCTACTACCCGGTGGGCGTGTCCGCTCCCCTCCCCATCCCCATCCCCAGCCCCGCGCGCCACCTCGATCCACCTGACTCGGTGAACTCGTACGACCCGGATATGACTGAATATTCTACAAGATATTCGCGGAACTATTCCATTCGCCGTTTACCAAAGAACCTATGACACCTGCAATTGGAAATTCCTTTTCAGTCACGGACGCGACATGAGTTCCGCTCCGGCAGTCACGATAACTGCATAATGTTGCACAACAGAGGATCCCGTTGCCGGAGAAACTGAGACGGCGTACAGTTTGCAAGTTTGTAACGCCACGCTTGCATGTCGGTAGAGGGCAGCTTTCGAAATATCAAGTAGAGAAAAGTTCGTTGCAATCTGAATACCCTCCGCCCTGCTTCCCCGTTTCCCAGCTCCTCTCCGACAGTTTATCACCCTCCACGCCTGTTCATCTGTGAGGACGACGGGACACGATGCGCTAACCATGTCTCCTCTATTTACAGCCATGGCGAGGACCTCATCGTCACGCCTTTCGCGCAAATCCTTGCGTCCTTGCGCTCGGTCAGGAACAACTTCGTGTCGCTCACTAATGTGCCCACGAACAAGTGAGTATTGTTACGATATCATTTTTAAACAATTTTTTAATCATTTAACCCGATGCACTCGAATGGCGAGTCTGAGGCGCCAGTAGAAATTGCTATACCATTATTCAAAAAACAGCTTTAACATTATTAGATTCGTGTTTATTCGAAAAAAAGCTCAACTGTTACACAGGGTGTGGCCGGACGGGTGGTATAACTTAGCAGGAGGTGATAGTACATGGAAAAATAAGTCGAAAAAAAGAAATAACATTTTTTTGTTTGACGCTTCGTTTTCGAGAAAATCGAGTTTGGAAATGCAGCGAATGCGCGTGCTATTGCATAGGAATCGTCTGACCATGATCAACTAATTCTACTTTGTGCATATACAGGGTGTCCCAAAATTACCTTAATTTAATGAAATGGGAGGTTCCCGAGATCATTTCAAGCGACATTTTCCTTTGCAAAAATGTTATCCGCGGCTTTGTTTAGGAGTTATTAACGAAAAACACGGACCAATCAGAGCGCGATCTAGGCGCGAGTTGGCACAGTCGGCCAATAAACAGTTGGCGCGCCGGGCCGACTGTGCCAACTCGCGCCTAGATCGCGCTCTCATTGGTCCGTGTTTTTCGTTAATAACTCCTAAACAAAGCCGCGGATAACATTTTTGCAAAGGAAAATGTCGCTTCAAATGATCTCGGGAACCTCCCATTTCATTAAACTAAGGTAATTTTGGGACACCCTGTATAATACTAAAGCACGCGAACCTGCCAGAAGTTTAAACTCAATTTTCTCGAAAACGAAGCGTCGAACGAAAAAATGTTATTTCTTTTTTTTCGACTTATTTTTACATGTAGCATCACCCCTGCTCGGTTATACCATCCCTCCGGTCACACCCTGTCTAAGAAACCAGGTTCAATTTGATGTGCACCATGTAAAAAAGATTACATAGAATACGAATGATCTGGGTTGAAAGAAATGTCTAAATGTTTAAAATTTTTGGTCTCTGATTTATTTTCTGACTGCGAATCATTTGAATGTTTATTTGCAGATCACGAAGGAGCAACAGCGCGCAGGGCAGCAGCACACCGCAGCCCCGGATTTTGGCGCCCGGAGGTAAATTTTGGATTCCATTAATTCCCGCTAGAATAAAACTGAGGCCTGCAAAATTTCAGGGAATAATATTTTCGCATTTGCTATTCTCCAAGTTTGTCTATTCATGGAACGTTTGAATTTTCATAAAATTGAATTGTCTAGTGAGAACTAGACAAATAATTAATTAAACTAGACTCTCGCGTTCTTGTTTCCCGTTTCTGTTGGGCCACGTTTATGCAACCTTCCATCTTCCGCAAGGTTTCATATTTTCTTTTACTTCCGCCCACTCCTGATAATCTCCTTGACGCTGTAATAAGTTCTCCCATTGAGGCGGCATCTTTTGACCTTTCACCGGTACGAGATCATTTTCGAGAGTGTTCATTAAAAATTTGAATCCTCGTGGCAGTCTCCCAGGCTCGGTAATCTCTGCTGATCCTGTATCAGTACTTCAAAGAACGGCTTTTCAAACACAGAAAGTCGTGATATCAATGCGAACTTATTCCTCGCCATCTATCTTACAAATTAAATTCACCTTTCCTGTAAAATGGAATGGTCGTTCTCTCGCAGAACACCTCCAGTGATTTTTATAAAAAATTGTAGGTGTTTTAAGTCATTCCTCTGCTGGCTTCGAATTTGTTTATAAAACCCAATACTATCTTCCGCCGAAGAACATGCTATGTTTAAAAATTTTTATCTCGGGAACTGTGTCTCTGATTGACTTAGAACTATTTTTATATTAATCGGTAATCCTTGATTTTCGCCGTAACAAATTTTTAAAAATATAATATTTTGCTTTGGATTACTTCTAAGCATACTTTCCAGGCTAGAATTTTTAAGAGCAACTCTCTCCACGAAAAATACTGCAGTGCCTTGGTAAAATAAAAATCATGCACGAGAACAATTCTAGACCAGGGATAGGTGCTTGTATCTCGCGCCAGCATATTCCGCACCGCCTACACGCACGTTTTTCAGTTGATCAATCCAACCGCGGTTGCCCGGGGCTGGGTAACGTTCTACCAGTGCCATCATCCGTTCCCTGCATTCTGTAAAGATTACCTAGAGCTTCTCTCCCCACTCTGCGGCGCCAGTGGTTCAATTAGCGAGCACTAATGTAATACCATCTCACTGCACGACGATCCTCTTATTCTTAGGAGCCTGTTGCGACATATGCTCTGAAATCCCCACTGTACGACCACTGAAGATCGTCTTTCCTGTTTCCCAACCATTTCAAACTGGTTCAAAGTGGTTGAAACTTTTCGAAACCTGTCGAAACCCTGTCGCAAAAACATGTTCCAATCTCGTTCTACGGAGATCTGTGGGATTATCTTTCTGGGGCAAACGTCGTCTAACGTCTCCGTTTCCTTTCGCTTTTCAGAGGAGAACTACCAGAAGCTAGCCGTGGAGACGATGGAGGAGCTGGACTGGTGTTTAGACCAGTTGGAAACCATTCAGACGCATCGATCCGTGTCCGACATGGCCTCCCTCAAGGTAGGTTTTCTATGTGGATACTCATTTTCGCCTTCTTTTTCGCGACCGCTCTCGTTTCCGAGTGAATAGTCGCGCCCAGTTCAACGTTTCTGGGCAATCTCGCCAGGGCTGGGAACGCCCGATGGCTCTTCAGGATGAAGTGTTTAGGGAAGATTGATGCCGGCGGTTTTCAGGAAGCTGATACACCCAGCTCGGAGGCCGCTGAACGACAGAACCGAAGCGTTCTGGCCTATAAATTTTTTAAAAAGTATAAACAGTTCTAATAATTCTACAGAGACCTATTTTGAATCCTCGACGTAATAGTTTGTTTAAAATTCAGTTGTTGGCGAAGTTGATTCAACAGTTTGGCATTTTCGGCGAGCTTTTTCCCAGGGATCTATGAATATTTATCAGAGTGGATCGCCTGATGAATTTGTCGCTCGGTTCCCACGATGAAAATTTGATTGTCGGTGTCGGTTCGCACCACGTCATCATCTTTAATCCCACCGGAAGCAACGTCACCAATCGGATTAACATTTTCGCGCACGTAGTTGAAGCATTACCATCCACGTCGGTATCAGTGTTCCATCGGTGGGGCGATCGAAAGTGACGAAATATCGAGTCGTAATAGATTTGTCAGCGGTTCCGGTGATTCAGAGATGCGCTATTCTTGGTGTATACACTCGTCACTGGGTTAATATGCATTCGCGACACATTTGCAAATTTATGCACATCGGAACGTCCACATTTGTCAATTAGTTTATTTTTAACGCGAGTCGGCTGCCTGTCTGTGGAATCACTCGTTTTCTATCGGTGACGTTTATGGACCTGTTCAAATATGTTTGCAAATGTTTGCAGAAGAATCGAAATAAAATCTTTATGATAATCTTAGGGAATATTTTACTCGGAATTATTAGTTCTTTAACACTAAACCTACCACTGCCGGTCAACTGACTGGTTTTATATTTTTCATTTCACAGCTATTGAAATTATGAAGTTGCTTACATGAAAATTGTTTCGATAAATTTCTTTATCCAAGCAGATATTGGAATAACAAAAATTGCACACATAACGCGAAACATTGTAATCGCTTTTAGTGGTCGGTCGGTTTAGTGTGAGGTATTAAATTAGCGAAGCATGATAAAATGAAATACTTACTCGAGACTGATTTATGAAGAGGCTCCTGGAACCACGTTGGCGCCTCGGATAGATTGCTGCAACAAATCGTAGATTGTCAAAACATCGAATATATCTGCAGGAAGCAAGCTTCAGATCGTCCTCATCAATTACAATTCAACAAAATGTGGAAGCAATCTATTTCTATTGTTGATACCTCGCTGTTTCACACGCCGAGTACATTGGTGTTTTCCGGTGGCCGGTTTAAATTTGTTGCAAAGCGAAGAGTCTGCGTAAATGCAACTGACCGGAGCAACTAATTTTGTCTTGTAAACGAAATCTCGATCCGCGAGTGTTCTCGACGGAATTGATTAAACTTTATTTCCGATGTTGTGCAGCCGATTACGAATCGAGTTCGAACGGTTTTTTTTGTGGCACGAGGTGAAATCGACCTCGACGGAATCGACTGATGAATACGATTTATAGCTGCGGGCCGGCAGCCTCGCGAATTCTTGGAAAACCCCGCAGATTTTTGACCGGGCAGCCTCGACATCCTCTTGTAGGAAATATTTCGCCTGTAAAGCTCCTCGGCCGTTTGAAATTCGCGCGGTTTTCGCGACGAGTCACGTACGCGGGTCAAGGCAGTCCGTTCCCGAAGGGTTCCGGGGCACGTGGCCAATTAGGGGACTCGGGATCTGTTTTCTCCAATTTTTCTCTCCGAACATGCAAAAGAAGATTTTCAAGCTGCCATTTGGTACGGCACAATTATTGAAAAGCCTATTAATAGGCTACTGGTACAGAAACAATTATTTAAAAAAATTAACATTTGAATTCGAACAAGCGTTGCACAATTGAAATTTAAATTTTGAACGATTTAGCAATACAACACCGAACCAATTGAAATTGAATCCACCTTCCCGCCACAATTCCAACAGAAGGGCGGAAGATTTGAATTGAAAATTCTCGTTCCTCTCGGTGCGGTGCTATTTTATGCGACTCGGGGTAGAGAGTGGAGTTCGCAGAACCGCAGTGGTCGACGGGAACGATGTATAGGGCAACGGTGGAATTTATAATCGCGTTGAGGGTTGATTTGTGGGGTGACTTCGCATTGGTTTAATGTGCTAGCCGCGGTGTTTGCCTCGGTTTATTTATATGGACCGGCGGCGGAATGTTTGCCGGGCTGTTTTCGTTCCGCGAAGTATTACGGGCCGGCGGCGGCGTGCGATGTTTAACCAGAAAATAGAAACTTTCGTTAGCCCTGTGCACAGGCGCGCTCGCAAGCTCGCACTGTTGCCAACTCTCTCCTCGACTTTGACCCCCGAACGATATTTCGTGGGAATTTCGTTGCGCAACCGGCTGCCGCGAGACTTCACGGTCAAGGCGATTGATAAAGCCTTCGACTGTAACTGATGAACCGCCGTCCGAGGCCGTTCGCGAAATTCTTCACCGGACTTTGAAACTGCTACAGTTCGTGAATTCAGTGTACACCCCCGCAGATTTGAAAAACAATTCATAGGAGTCGATCAAAATATCAAAGGTCTCGGTGAAATTGTTTTCCGAAGCGAAACGGGGAAATACCGGAGGCGGTCCCGATACTTTCTGCTTATATTTATCTTCGGAACGATGAGAAGTTTCCCTTGAAACCACCGCCGCGCCGGTGGAATATTAACTTGGAAACTGCAGGGTATCGCCGGCAAGTTTTACTAAAACATCGTCATTACTCAACAAATTTCATTATTACGATATCGACGAGAACTAACATCCCGTTTCATTTACAAATTCTGTACCGTTACTTAATGGTAGCTTAGCGAGGACTCTACGGAAGAACAAACTTTTTTCTTCTTGAGAATAGTTAGATGAAAATTCTATCGCGAATTAAACCGGAAGCTCAATGGCTCCAAAGAACACCGGAAGCGTTATTGTGTCCCAGCCACAATGAAAAAGCAAAGCGGCGGTGAGGGGGGACATCGTTACGGGAGTACGCGGGCGTAAAATCGTTGTCGTAAAATATTTCCTGTAATTTCGCGAGTCGTTTCATGCGCATCGGTTGTTCCGCGAGATGAGAGAACACGGGCGGATGCGAGCCGGCCATCGAATTGGCAGAGATTCAAGGGAATATCGATTGTGCCCACGTGATACGCCAGAAATGTAGACGCTAAACCTGCATTTCGTTGGCTTAATTGGAGGGAAACGCGCGGGCGGCATGAATCCGTTGATTGCTGATTTGCTAATTAGTAATGTCATCTGTGGAGAAATGAAAATCCTACGGGCCTCTGAAAGAGTTCCCCGGCGTTCTTCCGTTTGCGTCAGCGATCAATTAATATTATAATTTAATATTCATAAATCCACATTGCACATTTACGTTTCACCTGGCGGAAAAACATTTTGCGAAATAGACGGGGAAAAATGAGAATTTCAATTTCGTAATGGAAACGAATTCCTGGAAAAATGTGTCTGGTATTATTTTCCAAAGGATTAATATTTCGGGACCATTGCAATTTTAAAACATCATAATTTTTGACTTTGATATTTTAAGCTCTCTCCAATGATAATGAATTGTAGAAATATATCTCTACATACATAAAATTGAAAAGTATGTGTGTATGTCTGTATGATCCCATCGATCTGATTCGGTGGGTCTGTCGCACGCGTTGTCTATCTGTCGGGATTGAATTTGTCGGAGCGCGGTGGGTGTAAACAATCGGCCGGTTCGGAGCTGATCCGTGGGCGTTTTTTGTCTGCTATTGCGGCCCGCGTTTTGACTCGTCCTGTACAAGACACGTGCGAAACAATAGTATAGTTGAACGGCTAGCCGAGCGTTATAAATAAATTCGCGACGCTCAGCCACCTGCTCGTCGCTACGGTATTCATAGTTCGTCCACGTGTACAGCGACCTGCATATCGGTTCGTTCGCAACGTACCTAATGATGAGGTCGCGAGTCCTCGGCGCCGATGTAGGTCAATTAATTCAAACTATCGATTTTCCCGGCGAAAAAGCCGGAACAGACAAGGGCGGCCCTTGAGTCACGCGAGGGTCTCGTTCGTTTTCGTTCGGAGGAGCCAAACTCCGCGATCTCGAGAACATTTGAACTTCCCGCCCTCTGAAAAAGCCAAAACAAGACTCCTCATCAAAATTTGTACATCGACATCCATATCGATAACCGGCCATTTTTAAACAATTTCCTCCAGCCAGGAAAGATAGTTAAATCACGTCGAATGTAGAAATTTTTTCAATATCGTTGGTGTCACTTTATTTCCCAGTGGATGGATGTCTCCATCGAGATCCCTGACGTCCCCTGGATATCCGTGAACATCCACTCGACCTGCGAATCATTTCTTCTTCGACCTTTCGAATGTTTTCACGTGACGAGTGGCAATCGAATTTTCCCTGGCTCGGCTCTCGCGTCGCTCCCGGACGTCGGGATTGGATCGATAACGTCTGGGCTTCCTCTTGAAGCGGAGATCCGACATCCGACAGGATGGCATCCAGCGGAAGCGCGCCTTTTCGTTGGTTTGTTGCGCTAAAATTATGGCCGGGAGCCAGGCTTGTCGAATTCTTTCCGCTTCGCTGAATTCGAAAATCCATCGGCCTCGGTGGTTACTGACACTGGCTGCGAGCAAACCCGTGACGAATCTAGCAGATTTGCTATGTTGCTATTGTCAAATTATTTGATATTGTCACGGTCTACTTGTTGCTTCCAGTATCAACAAACTTTCCAGGACTGATGTAAGGTTTTTATCCCACACAATAAAACTCGCTATCAAATCAAAAGTAAACATCGAATCAAGCTTTCTTCTCGGCCAACAAGATTACCATTTAAACGACTCCCCGTAAATCGCGCCATAAATCAGATTGTAATTAAAGTCACACAATGTTCGCGTTAACGAAATTTGCATAAGCGCGAAGCTCTGATTTTTATTGCAGCTAGAAAAAAATCGTATAAATGTTTATTAATAAACCAGTGAAATTCGGGGAAATTATAAGATCATCTAAAAAAATTTCAGAATTGATATTCCGATGTATTCAGTACCATTTTGTCTGATTCACTGGCTATTAGGCAGTGTCAGTGATTGACAGTAGCTTCCACGAACCACTCAGCGGCACTCGACTCGAGTAAACACCGAAAATTCGGGATCGGTGTCAAATTTCCCTGCTTCCAGTTAGTCAGCCATTCACGGGAAACAATCGAATTCGGATGATTAGGCGCTATCTATTCTTTCGGCGACCTAAATGAGACGAGCGAGTATGTTCGTCGAATCCGGCTGCAAAATCCATAACACTGGCAGCTGGCCAAGAGGCGCCTGGCGTCGCGACGCTCCCCCACCACCATTTTAAACACTTCCCTGAATTTCGGCGCAAAACGGTATCCTGAAAACTGTCCGTTAAAAAAATCAATTCAAGCACGCAGTCACGAAGTCCACCGAATTCTGCAGAATTGTATGAGAAATTATGAAGAAGGAAGTTAATGATAGATTATTATTATTAATAATCCCCACGCAAGTGGTCGATGCGGAGCTAAATAGTTCATTCAAAATATATAGTTTGTCTTTTCCGAATTGTTATCGCTTGAGCAATGTTGACAGTATGATGAAATATCAGGCTGACACGCGCTGAAATGGATTGTACAATGCCATTGTGAACTTTCAGTCTTTGATCACGACACAATCTTGTGACGAATCCGTGAAATTATTATGCAACGCCCGCGGACGCGATCAATTGTGCAATTACTGGAATTCAATCGCCCACCCTTGCATTTGACATTCCTATTAATCCCTCTATTAAACAATACAAAATTACTCGACCAGCATCCATCTCGTTAACGACCGACGCTGCCCACGTGCACACGGTATATTCTTAACTATTTTGCAGCACCACTTTATTACCAGAAATATCAATTCTCTTCAGCAATTTTCTAAAGCGGTTGCTTCATATGCACTTGTTAATTTTTTGATATATTTTTTCACGTTTCAAAAATTAGTTATGTCGATGTCATTTTTACGTTAGAATTTTACATTTCCCGAAAGTTTCAGTAGTAGCGTGCTTTTGTCCGCGGTACACACAGTTCCAGTAAAAAACCACCGGAGGTGAAATTGCGAAGAAGAATGCCCATGGCAGTGACAGAACCTTTCATCGCTGGCGACATCGCCATCTCTCATGGAGCCGCGTTTTTTTCCTCGGCTTCTGTTACGTACATCGTGCCCTTAAACCCTGTAGTAGTCGGCTCATCCACGGTTTATTATACGCATCGCTGCGCGGGATGCAGCGCTAATAAAAATACACCGGGGTTCATGAAAAAAACTTGCTCTCCGCCCCTTTCTCGTGCCACAGTCATTTCCATCTTTGTAAAACTAGTTCCTGAGAGTCACGTGTTTATAACAACCTTTTTCATCTTCCCACGCGGTGCTGAATGAGCTTTTCGTCGGTACACCCCGCCTACTGCGTTATCATGGTCTCCTGTTACACTGTGTCACACTCAGACGTTGTACACTG
The DNA here is from genome assembly GCA_963966675.1 of Lasioglossum calceatum. Taxonomy (NCBI): domain Eukaryota; kingdom Metazoa; phylum Arthropoda; class Insecta; order Hymenoptera; family Halictidae; genus Lasioglossum; species Lasioglossum calceatum. The sequence goes on from OZ016548.1 coordinate 3,876,344, forward strand.
TAAGGAAGCAAATGGAGACTGTATCCGACGAAGTGTCTATCTATCCGGTACTCGTGATTCCCTGATACAATTTGTCCCTTTAGTAACAAACGTTACTATGACAATTTGCATATGCTAACATGCTGCTGTTTCAGGTCTGCACGATTACTGCCACCTCCTTCGCTCTCGTGGTTTTCTGATACAATGTGCCCTCTTCGATTATAAACGACCCTAAGGAAGCTAAAGCTTGGCTATAGCGACTGCCGACATTCTTATTACGATCCCAGATTTATAAATTCTGTGCCACCTCCTCGGCTTTCATACATCCCTGACACAACCCTGCACAATTGGTTACAAATATTAGTGAGACAATCTGCTTAGAGTTACTCCTGTAATGCCTAATGAAGTACCAGATATGTACCTCGGTTTTCATAGTTCCCTGGTGGTAGGTACCTCTTCAGCTACCATACATACCAGGTGGAACAATTTCAGCTACCTCCTTGGCGAGCATACTCTCCTGTCGAAAATGGCAGGCTTGTGTCTCCAAACACCGAGCCACACAGCTGCTGAAATCAATACCAGCTGGCTGGACCTCGTGCCACCTACTCTCGCAACATACGAGCCTGGTAGAATGTCTAGACATTCCAAAGAAAAAGCTTCGAGGTACACGCTCGATATCGCTGAACTCACGGAGCCTAAAAATGGGTCCTATCGTGCCACCCTCTGAATCATTCTGTTCTCCGGATGCTGAAATCTAATTTTGGAGAGAACCGATTGTTAGAGGCCTACTTCTCTCTAAGAACACCTCACTTTCTTCACTGCCATGGTGCCACTTCCTTGGCTGGCATAATCTTCTGGCACAATACCTGGGCTTCTTAGAAACATTTCACGGTATTGAGACTATCGAGTGTTGCTTATGAATAGAGACTAGAGGCCTCGTGTAAGATCGCGATACTTCCTTTGGTGTCATAGTCTCCTAGTATAATACCTAGGTTTCTTAGAAAAATGTCACACACAGTATTGAACGGTTCTCGTGAATTAGACTCTTCCCTGGCATACTCTCCCGATCATGCCACCCCTTTCGCTGACATAGTCTTCTGGTGCAATAGCTGGGTGTCTTAGAAAAGTTTCTCGCACATTCCCGGGCGTCCTCGTCAGCTTGACGTCAGGCGGTGCGCAACGTGCGCCGCTTCTTGCAACATCATGCGCTCCTGTTACAATATCAGACTGTTATCGTCGCGTGGCTTCGCATAATTTTGTCGATCTTGACGTCATGGTCGCGGCAGTTTTCGTTCCTCTCCAGAGAATCGACGAAGGAATTCGCGAGAGTTGGAATAAAAATGTAATTATCGTATGAGCGCGCTAATTATACGCAACTACGGCGCATTTGATGTGTCTCGGTTCTAACTGAAGCTCATACGTGTCACTCTGACATTTATCTGTTACGTCAGGTCACGTTCCACGCACTTCGCGAATTTTTTCGCATGGCTATTCAATTTTTGCGAATTCTTTGCATTGCACTGGAAGAGAATAGAACGGGGTAGGCATTTTAATTGAAAACATATAAACAGAAACGGTGCGACTGCGATTCCAAGGATGAGACACTACAAGTGGCTGCTCCAAAGTGAATGAGGGAAGTCGATCATGCGACTGGTGGCGTTCGAACGCGTCCGGCGCGTTCTCTCACCCTTGAACTATACTTCCCACTCGCTTCGACAGCTTTCTCCTAATAATAACGTTCTATTTTTAACGGTAAAATTGCCGGGACATACGCGACAGATTGCCTGCGCGTCTTCATCAAATTGTCCAATTGTTTTTCTCCTTTAAAATTTCTTTCGAAGGTTATTTCCACGTGGTATTTGTTTGAAGGGAGGTTCCGGTGCTTTATTTTTTTATTTAATGGAGAACAGAAGGCGGATTCGAGAGCGGAATGTTTAAATGTCTCGGTCGGAGGGCTGTCGACACTCGTTTTCGCGCGTAAGTGGCCGGTGTCCGTCGACGAGCGCCGGAAGAATAAAGGGGATTCCACGGAAACATTCGGCGAATAGCCAGGTTCGCCGAAGGAAATATTTTCTCGGGCCCCACCGGATGTTGCCTTTTGATAATTCCGATCGGAAACAGACTCCCAGCGCGAATACCTCTCGACTGGGAATTTTCTGCCGGCTAATCGAAGTCCATAAAGGCTGTCAGACATTTTTCGGATTTTTTCCACTCCCCCAACTCGCTTTGCTCAATTTTTCGATCTAATTCCATTGGTCAGCACTAGATAATTGTAAAATTAATTTTGGACATCGATGTGACTCAAATATTAATGTTTTAATAATCCTGCAAAATTGCTCTTCAGAATTGTCACTAGATTTCTGAAGTCCTCGTGCCACTTCCATTAAATCATTTCATTCGGTCATTGTAGATTACATCAGCCTCCCTATGTGTGATTAGCAACCATAAATTAGCTAAAAAGTTGCTTCGAATCAATTCGTCTTCAATATTCATGTCATGGTAATACAGTGAATGTTTTTATGCCGACGTCTATCTATAACAGCAACGTCCTGGTGACATTTAGCGATTGTTTGCAACAATTTTAGCGAGATAAACGAGTTGAAGAAATTGTTTTCAACCGGGGACACAGCGCAACTGGTTCTCTCCGGTATCAATGAATGATGCTTCACCCGAACATAATGAAATCCATCATCGGGATAATTGCGAGCAACCGATGCAATTTGAATTGTTAATAACGCGTCGCTAAAGAAGGCTCGCAATTTTCTGTGGTACAAGAACTCGTTCGACATAAATGGAAACTTGTGCATTGAGAGCGGTATACGCGCGTGGCATTCGTTAATATACATTCCTGCCAATAAAAATGCGACGCTCGGCGTTCATATTCTGTTGAATTAAAAAATAAATGAATAAAAAACTACGTACGCCTAGAAATTCTCGGGAGCATATGGAAAAAAATGATCTCGTCGAACGTAAAATTGTTTTCAAAAACGGTCTGAAATAAACGTGGTAAAAGAGAATAAAAAATTTAATATTGGCTGTAGCCGGGACATTTTCAGCATGCAGACAGCTGTTTTTGACACGAGATCGGGTTACTCAAAGCGCACCGTATACCGCGTCGGAGTTCGACGAAAAAAGGAAATTTGAAAAAATTCGAAAAAAATCACGGATCAACCGATGACGCCGAAGCATCGATTCGAACTGTATTCGGAGTCGAGATTCCGTGGGCAAATAGCGCGCGCGGTTCACGTTGGTAACAAAGCGACGGCGACGCGTGTTGTGGCTGGCGTTCACAACGCGGAAGATAAGAGTACAGGTACTATAGCGCAATGAGTACACGCGGTGACGTAAATGTGGCTTGACGTGACGGGCGAGGGGTTTACTTTCGCGATAGGTATGGTCGCTGGGACAAATTGCCGGCGATTACCTGTATTGACAGCGCGATTTACCACGTGTCTTCCGGCCGTGTAAACGACACCGTGAGGGGGCAACTGTGAAATGTAAGGATTCCAGGGCGTGTAAATACTGCATCGGGTGAACGATACCGTCTGAATTTATTCCGAGACGCGATTGGGTCGCCATTATTCATTGACCGGTGGCGGTACGAGTATACAATCCACCGGGGGAAAGAAATCGACGGTTCAAGGCTGGATATACAGGTCTGGTTAGGTCTGGAAAGACTCTGAACCGGATCTTCGTAGTCCTTTGGACGACTCCTTGTTGGGTGGTGTTGGGTGGTTTAAACGTTGGATCGATGGTGTGGAGCCAATGGTGATGGACTTCAGTGCGCGATTGTTTAATAGGTTGCCAGGAGCCTGGTGATTGGGTTGGAAAATTTAGCTTCGGCTAGGTCTGGGGCTGTGCCTTCTTGTTCGGTCTGAACGATATATTGGGTACCCTGAAGCTAGGTATGAGCAACATTATACACCTCTAGGTAAAGTCCGAACAGTAAATATAGAACCTAATCGTCGGAACGGAAAACTAATTCCGAAGTGAGCTGGATTGTTCCCTAAATATTCGGCGAGTTGTGTGTGTTCAGCTGCAGTCGCGAAACAGTTGGCGCAGTTCTATTTTCGCGTTTAGACGAAGAAGAATTATTATGTAACGTCGACACCGGTGTCACCGTCGACACATCGTTAATACCCGTTATTATCGGTATCGACCGATTGAAGTTTAATCAGCCGGCAGAAACGGTTAATTAGTTCCCTGTTTTTCTGCTCGGATTACGTACGAATAAAATTTATACTGCCGTAATTAGCCCCGCTGCGGGGGCCAATTAGCTATTTATGGTATTGCTCGCGAACTCTTCAACGAGGATTCAAAACGCATATCCGACTGGTCGGCTCCCGGGTTGACAAATTGTTCTCGACGATCCTCTGCGGCATTAACGTCTCCTCTCATTAACCGACCACTACGTTTTCTGGAAAATTTATTTCACGCTGTCCCGGCCAGACGGAGCGGAAAAATAGACGAAAACGAACCGGCGAATTATCCTTTAAAAATGCAGAGCGACGCCTATAGAACCGTACCTCTCTCTATCATTCCCTCTCCCCACTCTTTCTCTCCACGTTCGCGGAGGTGAATGGCGTGACATCGATTTTTCTATATCCGTGCTGTTCCGCACGTTTCACCTGGCTCCGCGAGCATCCACGTGGTTGTGTGCTGCCGTTTGTTTGCCGCAAAACGATAAGCAACCTTTCATGACAACTGACGAATCCGCTAGACCGGTTCCGAGGACCGACTAGACAATAAATCACGTCGATGGAACATGGCAAAAAAAAAACGGTCGACACGCAAATAAACAGCTGCCACTGCCGGAAACATTTCTGCGATGTCACCCTCGATAGCTGACTCGCGTTAGACTAGTTGTCTGAGCTAACTGCACGACATAAAGATATCTATTAATTTCTTAAAAACGTGGTTCACTGATATTTCTGTAATTTGCCATCTGCAAAGTGATCGGTGACCAATCAATAATGCATCGAGATGCGACCGGCGCCAAAGATTGAAGGCACGGAGCCTATCAATACGCGAGATCAAAGGCAGTTCTCAATGGGCGAAACCACTTTGCTCGGTACTATCAGTTGATCTTTTCATCGTAATAAATCATTGCATCAACCGGTCGCAGAGATCGTGCGACACAAATATCAACGGTTATTCCTCGATGCCAGCCGAGGCTGTGCAGACATACGCTTTTCTATCGTCCGCGACACTTGCATCTCTCCAATTCACCGCATAATCGGTGTCAACAGCAATCCGGCAGCTCGCACGAGCTCGCCTCGTGAACAATTACAACCACAACAAAGCGACACGCGTGCACTGGTCGACTATGCTTTATCAATTTGTTCAGTTTCGTACTACGATAGACGCCGAACTGCGTGTCTCGTTCCTCGGCGTCCGTGAAGCTTATCTCCACGATTGAATTATTTTTCTAATTATAGCCGAATCGTTCGATCGAACGAATTCGATTTCGTTGACAGTGGATATAAAAATTATTTGGGGATTTTGCCGAAAATTTGCTATGATATATTTCACGCGAAATCAGGGGGAGTTTAAGTGATCACTTTGCTGGACTCGAATTTCTTCGTAAAATGCGACACTTCGAATTTTGAGTACCTGTGAATTTTTATTTCGCAAAGTAATCATCCGATTTAATTCCAGTTTCTTTTTGCTCGAATCTGGATGGGTTGGTCTATGCTGAAAAATGTTTTCGAAACTGAAAAATTAATTGACTAGAATATTTCGCGTGGGAAGAATATTTCTTAGATCGTGGACACGAATGCAACAGGGCAGAGGAGACGCAGACGGAAGTCTATCGATCCGCGAAGAAAGAAAACCACCTCGAGCGGAATGCACTGGGTAATGTACGAGGTGTCCTAGATTTTCCATCAATCGTGTCAGCACACTCTCCAAGTAAGAATAAGCTTGAACGTAGCCGAACTATTTTTCTTATTTTTTCATCAGATTCTCCAATAAAATTGCAGATTGACATAACCATCCGGTTCCGTTAAAGATAATGAACGGTTTGCTGCAGCTGATTTGCATAACCACTTTTTCCCATGATAATCGTAGGAAATGATACACTGTTGGGAAAATCCAAGACGACACTTTGTGTGTTATGATTGCGGGCAGACTGCTGGATTTTCCGGCAGATAACTCGCGAGAGGTGGTCTCGCCCACGGGAAGAAGAAGACACGGAAAATAATCAATTGGCGGGCCGCCCGCGCGACAAAGGAGTAGGCCTTTATCCGTCGGAAGACGGAACAAAAGCTATTTCCGGCGGCGGCCCACATGCGCCGGATCGATAATTTGTCACGGCGCGGCGGCGGCCGCGGAGCGTTCATTTTTTATCTGTCATTCCCTCGTTTCCTCGCCGGTGACGTTCAAGTGCATCGATCACACACGGCTTGGCCAGTCTGGGCCACGTTCCGCGCGTCCCGACGAACAGACTGCTTATGGAAAGCAGGGTATGGTCACTGTGGTTGAAATTAGCGTGGGCAGACCCCTCGAGCTGTGGGCAGAATACCCGCCAAATTCGTCGTTTGTTTTCGTCGATCCCCGGGAACCGAGTTAACTGGCCCGTTCAAGGTCAGGGAACTGGACCCGCCCCCTCTACATTGTCTCCTCCCACCGCTTTGTATCTTTATAAGGATCTACGAACTTGGATCGGGGTCTTTTATAATCGAGGAGCAACGGTATACTGGGAATCGTCCATCGAAGTGGATTGTTTAAGGAAATTGACTGTCGAAGGTCAGCGGGCGGGGCTATCCCCTCCAGACTGTCTTGGTCCTCGATTTAGCCTGTTCTCATGACCGTAAAAATAGTATAATCAATCTGGTACTGGTCTGTGCTCGACAAGTTTACGATAGTTAATTGATCGATCAAGGTTTATTAGTTAGGTCACCCCCTCCCCTCGTTCACAGAATTTCTCTATATGGATCTATATAAATTATGCGACTGTGATAAACGTGAGAATGCGGTGGTATTGCAGTTCTCGATTCCAATCTGTTCTATAAAAAGACGGTAGAGTTAGTTGACTGGCCAAGGTCACTGAACTGGGCCATCCCCACCAGTTCGTCTCTCTTAGATGTCTCTCGAGATATAAATTCCGCGATTGATGGATGTGGGAATGAGCGAAGATTACAGTTGATAATTGCAGTGTGCTCTGTAAAAAGACGTGGAAGGCTTAACCGAGTTCTCAAGGTCACTGATCTGGGCCATCCCCTCCAGGTTGTCCAACCATATCATTTACACATGAACGTGTAGATTGCGGATCGGGTATTACGATTTCCAATTGTACGACAATATTTGCGAACGAGTGGTGGGGTTTATTAATTGTTTCAAGGTCATCGGTCAAGGTCACCCACGCCAGAACTTCTACGTTGGTCATTTGACAGTGCACTGGGTAAAACGATGATAGATTTTATCGACTGTTCTAGGTCACTGCGAAACAAACCTCCGCAAATACCCAAAGCTATAAATTCCTTGACCATAACACCTGCAGAATTAATGATCGACTGACTCAGTGCTGATAGACCGCGCGTCAAAGATTAATTGTTAAAGCCACATTGTCCAACCAACGACAAACATAACCTAGAACACGCTGGGTATATCTGTCGGAGAACGCAGTTAAACGTTCTTATAATGATTGCCCATCAGAAGAAGCGGTTACTCAATGTTGCTGTAATCACCGTGTGCGTACGAACTTTTTGTTTCGGAGGCAAAACGGTCAGGCGAGATTCACACCTGTGACACACGGCGACACTGACACATTCGCGGAAGTGATTCCAAGCGGATAATCAATTTCGATGCGGCGTACGACGAGGCAACGAGTCGTCCAGATCGGAACATCGAATCCTCTTACGGAAGCAGCCTTTGAAAGTCAATCGAGTTGGCGATCCCGGGAGGTACTCTAAGCGAGATCATGTTCTGCGGTCTGTAGACCCACAAGGGTATCGCCTCGCACACCTTTTGGATGTGCATCGAGAACTTTGTCTCCGTGTCCAATCGCGGAACAGAGTTGGAAACAGCGGAGCAAGCAGCCACTAACAATAAGCTGTAATTCCATCCTGTAATGAAGACCTCGGCGCTGTTCTCTGGTCTGACCCATAAACTCGCGAGGGCTGATACTACTGCCCGTTTCTATTTGCTGGTTAGACCTTCCTGCTGCGCCTTTTACGAGCGCGGGGGCTAAATTTTCATTTCATTTCATCGGGGATACTATCGGATCAATTGTTACTAGACTGCGGATGTTTATGCAATTTTCAATTTTCGTAGGTAAACTTTAAGAAAGCGGAATCATGTAAAATGTTATTTTCAGTGGTCTTTGTAGATCCAAAATAGGTAAAAATTGTACTAAATTCAGTGGAATTTTTTTTCCAGGATTTTTTGAACACTTTTTGAAGACATAAACGCATTAAGATCCGCAGTCTGATTATTACTGTTGTTTCTTATTACGAGACTGCGGATTTTGTGCATTTAAGGACATGCATATGTTAGATTTAATTTATCAGAATTGTTAATGATAGAAAGAAATTTTTATATTGTTCCCGCATCTTGCAAATGACGAAGACAATTTTTATTTTCCATAAAGATCCGCAGTCTACTTATTACTAATTTGGTTAGGCGACTCTCCCCGGTGTAAACAGTTTCGCAGACTACCAAAATTGGTGCGCACCCACGCTTTCACGTAAGCGTCATAGCTTTCTTGCGCTTCCGAGTTTGTAAAATAAACAGCCGGTTCCGCATTCGATATCTACGGAAACTTTTGCTTTCTCTCTCTCTCTCTCTCTCTCTCTCTGATTCCTCCCCACTCTCTCGTGATAGCGCGTGTGTGGGAAATGATGCATTGTCGATGTGACTGGCGATTATTATTCTAAATGCACTGAGAATCGACGGAATTCCTGCGGTACGATAGTCGCAGTTCCGGACTATGTTTATGTGTTTTACTCTACGATTATTTTCTGGATTTCTGATCAAAGCTATGCAACCCTGATTAGCCTCCATTATCATGGCATTCTTTATCTTTACATTTAAATCAAACATTAATTTCTTAAACCATAAGCTTTCTTGAACTGAACTACATAATGCTATTAATTCTGCCTCTGTTGTTGACAAAGCTACAGAATGTTGCCTTTTGGTATTCCATGTTACTGTATTGCCATATACTTTAATTAGATATCCAGATGCAGATGTGCGGTTAATGAAAAAAATAGAATTCAGAAATTGTTTGAGTGGAAAATTTTGGAAATGTACATCGGGGAATCCTTTGGCCTTGGTGGTTCACGTTTCGTGGATACGTGTACCACGTGATGTGTAATTTCCGAGTGGGAACTACGCGCGAAATTAGACAGCGGATAATTGGAGGGAAAATTATCTGGCTCTCAGCCGAGTCGCATTTCGTATTTCGAGATACGCGAACCATAAATTCTACGTGCCCGTCGTCACGTTCACTGTCAATTGCCAGCTGTCGATCGGGTCACGTGGAGAGAAGCATTGGCACAATTCGTTCAATCGCGCAACTAATATTTGTGTTTCTGATTTTTCTTAACGGTTCGTTTCAGACATAGTTTAATTCAATCAATAATCCATGGGATCCGAAATAGTCTGCAGAATTTTCTAAAGTCTAGTCTCGTAGAATTTCTAATTCGTAAACATCTGGTCGAAAATTAAAACTACTTTGACTGCAACTGCATGCAATATTTGAAGGTGAACAAATGCTAAAAAAAGTAAGCACAGGCTGATCACATATCTATTATTTACCACAATTATGTTTACGAATGTACAAGTTATTATTCATAGAATTCCTTTTGAATTACAAATACCCACGGCATAACCGATGTTAATGCTACGCCGATTTTCTCCAATTATTATTGGAGAGAAATCTTGTAGCCATCATGCTTCTGAATTCTGGAGTCGACGAATTTAAAACTCGAGCAGAATCCAGTGCAAATTGTCATCAAAGTTGTACGTCCATTACCTGCCAATCATCAGAATGTGTAAATTCTGCAGCCTTGGGCAGTATTGGACTTTGCGATCGGCATTAAAAGTGTTTTGAGTCTTTTATTGCTCTGTTGCTTTCGTTTTCAAAACCGAGTGGAGGGGGGTGGGGCGAAGGACAAAAAGATTGTTAAAAATGACCGGCCCCATGAAAATTCATCAAACGATTATGATAGCTGTACATCGCCCTCTGGCGGTGTCAGTTTTATCCCCGATGTGTCATTATGGTGCGGTGCATTAGGCTACTTTGAGTGCTCGTTGCATATGTTATCTTCGTCGCGGAATTCTTGGGAACATTAATAATTCAAACAGTGAGTAAGCGCCCTTTATAATTGCATACATATTCGGATATTTATGAAATGCCAAATCATGACTTCACGGAAAATGAAATGACAACTATAATTGCCTCACGTCGTTAGTATACTTACAAATTTCGAAGTTGGTCCACTGAAATTTCAGCCGATATATTTAATAATAGTCATTTTATTTCACTCACATTTTTTTATCTGAAATGAAAATGAGCATTGTGCAACGGTGAATTACGCAAAAATATATTCAGTCTGTAATTATTCGTAATCGAAAACACAGCCGGCTGAAAAGGTGAGACATTTCATTTTCATATAATGCTTATAGTCATTTCGCTGAGACTGACTTTTCAGAAGTGCTGGAAATGCACTGTAAAAGATAAGCTTCCGCTGTAGCTACCATCTAAGGCTCGAGTGCGTCACGTCGTTATCACAACCAGTGGTTACGTTTTCTATTGCGTAATATATTCCCCGAATGTTTTTTTTCGAAATAATATGAAATTATGATGCACAATAGCAGTTTCTTCGTCAAGACTCTGCAGTATCGAAATGATCTCGTATACCATTGAAATAGGTTTGCTAGAAAATGTTCGAGACAGTGCAACATTCTTAGAAAAATTATTGAGGCAGGCTTCGGTGATGTGAATTTCAGGAAATGGTCCTTTTGGCAAATTGTCACCAGTTCTTCGGTTCTTAATTCCCGAAAATAGCATCTTCGTCGAATCTCACCGGTTGAGTCACATGAGGAGCTAGTGACTCCGAAAGTGAGTCAATTTGAATCCTCGCAACAGCAGGAAGACTCTTGGCCGATGATATCAGGGGCCAAGAAAAGTGAGGGCGACTGTCGCCTTGTTTGGCGCCAAAAAACTTGACTCAGACACTCGAAGCTCCACTGAGATCGTTTACCATCAAATTATCGCGAAAGCTTGCAACCCAAGGAAAGTCGTTTCGAACAGAAAAATTGGACTGTATCGAGCATTTATTTAGATCGGTTACGAAAATTGCTTATACAGTTTACTTAAACGAGAGAATTTAAAGCCCCGAGGAGATTCCAGAATTCGCAGAAGCTGCACATTGGATCCTATTCCGTTTGTTTCCACTTTCTTGTGCGATTGATGCACGGTAACAACGTTTCTTCTAAAACTGAATCATGGGACTTTCGGGTGTCTAATTTAATTTGAAACTGGCAACTAAAAACACAGTGAAACACGGTGAGAGGAACACATTGGAAAAGAAATGCTGATCCACAATAAAAATAAAGTTACTTTTTCATCGTGGACCCGCTGTCAGGCGAATTGTTGATTCAGCCGGAATGTTCAACAATGAGATTGCATTCGGGGTACCGTTCCTCTCGGAACCCTAACAGAGATCAGGTATGACGCGGAAGGGAATCTCGTAGATATTCCTTTTAAATCGAGACGTATCCAGACGGAGGGAAACCTAGCTAAGAATAATAATCCGAAAATATAGCAGAAAGAACCGGTTCTCCTCTCGACTATTATTATCCGGCATTGTTTTCTTACGGGGAAATCCGGACTGTTTAATTTCAACGAATGTGAAAAGTACTCGTAAAAATTGCGTTTCGCGGGAATCACCCGTCTGACTAGAGAAGATTCGGAATTCCCGAACCACAGTTCGTTGAACTGGCATGCTGCAATTGTCAATGATCCAGGAACATTTCCAGAGGCGATGTAATATAATGTCTTGATTGATTAATCCTAGTGTCCTCTGGTAAAATATTCGAACGCTTAAAACTGCAGAGTGTGATCACTACACTTCCTGCAGTCCCACTTGGCACGGGCGACAGAGGCCAAGAGCGTCAATTATGCGACAGAATCTAGGATGTGACGCCGCTAACGTTGGTCCATACACAGATTCATCTTAGGGACGCATAGGGACTGTATCATTTTTATTTACATCCCTGGGATCTCGAAAACTAAGTCTGCATTGGATTTTAGGACTGGGTTAGGCACCTTACGAACCTTAGCTTGGATATCTCGGATTCTCTACAAAATATCTTAGATTTTCTACGCCCATGTAGCTCGGCCTGTTTACCCCTAGCTTTGGACTCTCTGCACCTAGCTTGGACTCCCTATAGAACTGCTATAGGGAGCATGGACTCCCCATACACATATTGGAATCCTATACTCAGCTTTAACTCTTTACACCTAGCTCGAACTCTTTACAACATATAATATCTTAGATTTTCTATGCCTAGCTCGTCCTCTTTGCCCCTAGCTTTGGACTCTCTACACCTAGCTTGGACTCCCTATATACATATTGGACACCTATACTTAGCTTTCACTCTCTACACCTAGCTCGGACTCTCTACAACATATCTTAGATTTTCTACGTCTAGCTTGGCCTCGTTACCCCTAGTTTTGGACTCTCCACACCTAGCTTGGACTCCTATAGAACTGCTATAGGGAGCATGGACTCTCTATACACATGTTGGACCCCTATACTTAGCTTTAACTCTTTACACCTAGCTCGGACTCTCTACAAAATATCTTAGATTTTCTACGCCTATGTAGCTCGGCCTCGTTACCCCTAGTTTTGGACTCTCCACACCTAGCTTGGACTCTCTACACCTAGCTTGGACTCCCTATAGAACTGCTATAGGGAGCATGGACTCTCTATACACATGTTGGACCCCTATACTTGGCTTTAACTCTTTACACCTAGCTCGGACTCTCTACAAAATATCTTAGATTTTGTACGCCAGCTTGGCCTCGTTACCCCTCGCTTTGGACTCTCTGCACCTAGCTTGGACTCCCTATAGAACTGCTATAGGGAGCATGGACTCTCCATACACATATTGGACCCCTATACTTAGCTTTCACTCTTTACACCTAGCTCGGACTCTCTGCAACATATCTTAGATTTTGTACGCCATCTTGGCCTCGTTATCCATCGCTTTGGACTCTCTACTCCTAGCTTGAACTTCCTATAGAACTGCTATAGGGAGCATGGACTCCCTATACACATGTTGGACCCCTATACTTAGCTTTCACTCTTTACACCTAGCTCGGACTCTAACTATACAACATATCTTAGATTTTCTACGCCTAGCTTAGCATCGTTACCCCTCGTTTTGGACTCTCTACACCTAGCTTGGACTCCCTATACACAGATTCGACCCCTGTACTTAGCTTTCACTCTCTACATCTAGCTCGGACTCTGTACTCTCGACCACAATGACACAGTCTTGACCCTGACATTGACCTACACACTGGACCCTATCACAATCCAGCTGGTCTGCATAAGATACCCTAACATGTCCCACCTTGGCCCCTTCCAAGACCTAGCATAGCCGAAGTTAGAGCCACCGGCGAGCTATTTCGAACAGGACCGGCGCTTCTTCGTAGTAGACTTTCCGAAAAGCTGCAGTCGGCGGATTCCCGCCGATTCTGGAAACCCTGGCTCACTTGTGCGTCGTCAGGCATCTCTCTATCCCCACTCTGAACTCGCCCGAAGCTGAGAGCGCTAGCGCGAAAGCGAGACAGTGCGCTTGGCAGCGATAAAAAGCAGGGGGACGCGATTCCGGCACGTAGACCACGTTTAGCAGTCGAGTGACGCGTACCGCAGACGTCCTCCGAGGCTTATAGCAACTATTGCTATAGTGAACTAGTGGACTATAAATCTTGTACACTTCTCACCGATCTTTGAAGTCTAGATCTATTTCTTTTGTTTTCGTTTTCTATCGAATTCTCGATCTCGGTGTGGATCTTCTCGATATTTTGAAATCGTCTCGCGAGATAAAAGGAAGACGTGATTACCGCCAAGTAGAAAGTGTGCTGCAAGTTCCTGGGGACAGGTTCGGTGAAAGTGGAGCGATTTTCACGTGGAGACACACACGCGCGCGTCGGTTCGAGTGTTCGCTGTTGTGCGCTTGAAGACTGTTAGCGGTTCTTTGTTATTTTCGACTTGGGAATTTGTTGGTTGGCGACATGGTCCAGCAGATGGACACCGAGTTCGGAGCCGGAAACCTGGGAGAGGCCGCTAGGTACTTTAACTACTTGAGGACCCTGGCAGACCTTACGGCCATGGCCAGCATCGTGGTCGTGCAGGTAATCGATTTTGAGAGCTCTTACCGCGGGGAACCTTTGACTCTCGACCAGGCTTGATCGCCTCTTGTTTTTCACGGTGAATTCATTTGGTTTGGCAAGCACCGGTATAGTCCAAGGACTGCGTTCTACACGCTGGTAAAATTGGAGCAATTTTGTTGGCTGCCTAGGAAACCCTTCGGACTGGTCTTTATTGCCATTGTTTCACTTTTACTGAACATTCTGGCGAACACTTATTTTTGCAATTATTGTGAACTCACTAGGGGCTCGGAGACTATTTTTCTTTTTAAATTTTTCTTTTGTCAGGATCAGGTACCCCATTGTTATAATGTTTGTTTGAAAAGTTCAGAATGCCCAGGAAATTTATTATTATAATTGATCTAGGCTTGAGAACTAAGCCAACACGTTATTTTTAATACAATACAGTTTCACAAGCGTCTCTCTCTTCCAGTTCATAAATTGATTCACTAATACCACAATCGAAGTGGAACACTGTGTCACGAAGACGTTTGCATAATTATTCGATATATTCATCTGCCATAAATGCATACAAACTCGTGCAGCTTATTCATTACAGCTTTTTTCTGTGTGAACCGAGAAAAAAGAGTGTAAGGTCAATCTGGGACTCCAATAACGATGTTTGTCATTTTTTTTAATTAATCGAAGAAGAGTTTCACCTTTCCACCATTCTCGAGAATTTTGAATATTTCCTGTAGGAAATAATATACGTGTCGCAAGTTTGTGGTAAGTTTATAATCATGTTTGTTTTGAACGTGGGGCTGGGTGCACTGACTTCGACAAATAAATATTCGTCGCACGAGCTCGCTGCGTGACAATTCGCGCGACAGCAAATATCCAAATGCAAAATTTGCTGAGACTCTGAGGGAGCAACAAAGACGTCTATTAATTAATTAACAAATCCATTAGGGAGATTTGCTTCGCCAATATGAATTACATTAATTTATCAAATAATTAACGGAGCCATTAGGGAGAGGAATTTGTTAAAATATTGCGGCAAATTGAATTAAATATTTTCAAGCGGTACAAAGAGTTCGAATGGATTTTCGTTAATTCTTTCAACAAAAGGAGCAAAAAGACACGGGTGACTTTCGAATTAGCATGAAAAAATATTTGCCTTGCGATTGCACAGTATCATAGTCTAAGATAAAAAGCAGCGGCATTAAGCCCTCGGAACATGTGCCTGTGGATTTAGCCTGGATCGCACGCTTTTACGTGTGAATCTCGATCTCCGAGCCATATGTTGCAGTTAGAATGGCAAACTGTTTCGCGATTTCGAAATTGATCGCTGGTAGAGCCATCTATTCCCTTACACAACGTTTTAACATCGAATATTCATGTGTATAACATTTCGACGCGCCGAGATCGCCGAAAAAATTCATAAAAATTTTCCGATCCGTAAGGGCACTTATCTGCATTGTTTACCAAAAATAAATTAACTTGGATTAGTGTATCGTAGCATCCAATTTGAAAAGATGGTTATCAGAGATTTCGCGTCATTTTTCTCTGAGAATAACCAAACCCTTTCCTCAGACCAAATCGTATCACTGTCGAATCGACACTCGAAGTCGATGTTTTGATTGATGTAAAAATAAGATGATAATCTCGCTGAGAATTCCACGGAAATCCACTGGGCTGATTTATTATTATTTATTTAAAACATTGAAACCATCGCTCTCTGTCTCTCTCTCGTCTGTTTGCAGATATACAGATTTGTGCAATGATGATTTCGCAATATCCGGTGAAATTAATTTCGAAATTGCGGTCGCGTTGATTGAATTTCACAGTAGTTTTCCCGATAATTATTTATGTAAATCGGAGGGAAATATCGCGGAGCGAATGTTGTCGTGTTCGTTTTCCGTCGATGCTTATTTATTGTAACAATAAACCATCGGCGTTCAGCGGCGCGTCCGACAGACTAACGGGAGACCGAGCGATTTATATTCCCATTCAGACTGCGCGAATCCGTTTGGCTTTGTACCAAAACGACGCGAAATATATGTCTAAGGCTTGTCCAAATATTCTGAACGGTCGTATCTTCCGAGAAAAAAGATACCGAGACTTTGGATACGGGGACGATAAGCGTTATCAATGGGCACGGGATTCAGGATGTCGCCGATAAGAAGTGTCATGGGGTCGGTGTAATCGTGGTACTTAATTAATGACGTTTTTCTTACGTAGCAGGTTCAAGAGAGCATAATTGGTCGGAGATCTCGCGAGAGTCGAGGCTCTCGCATAACAGCTTGGTCTCCGGCTTATCATTGTTATTCGTTGCTTCCAACGCGATTCGCGTATGCGTGGCAGCGAAGCAACGCGTTGTCGAAGAGGTCAAGAAGGAATCCAAAAAATATTCGAAATACTACTTGTATGCTTCGAGAAATTCTCGGGAGTCCTCCGGAGTCCTCGGAAGTAGCCTAGCCATTTTAGAGTCCTCGGGAGCAGCCCCAGGCTTCCTGGAGTCCTCAATAAATTTCATAAATGTAAAGTACTTTTCCACGATCGCGAGATGTCGTCTAACGCGGTCTCGGCTCCCGCCAAATTTGCCCAAAGCCAGATCTGCGATAATGAAAGACCAGCGTACAATTGGAGACCTCGTGGCGATAACAGACCACGTGCTAGCTCTACGTAAGATTCGAAATTTATCAAGTTTTGAAGATTCCCAAGCTTTGTCATCGTTGATGACATAATTCGCTTTATAGTTCGGACACGTCACCGCCGCTGACACATTAGCATCACTCTGATTACCTGAACAATTACGTTTGCTGCGCGGACCCGATAATGAAATTATGGTCTTAGTCACCTCCTTTCCTCGAATACGTAGCTTTGTACTCTCGATTCAGTCGCGTGAGAGCGGATCGGTGAATGACGCGACTTGCTCATCCCTCGTCACGTGACGCGATCAAGGGGCTTCTTCGACGACTCTTTGTAAAAATGTGTATGTATCTACACCCTTTGTCATTATATTTATCTTTCTCTGCTAAAAATAATTGTTCAACGTCAGAAGGCTCGCGATAAAATTTCCTACGAATAATTATTCTTCCCTGGTAGTTCACAGAATAGCATCTTCGACATTCCCAAATGAAATGACATTTCCGAGAATTGAATTTAAGAGAAGCTGTTTACAATTCAGCGAGTTCCTTCGCTCAGCGAAATGTCAGCGCCGAAGTCCGTGATTAAAGTTTGCCCCTGACCAGCGCAACATTACGTGACATTTGGGAACGGAGCGGAATTGTTTACGTGGGAGGGAAAGGCGCGCTGGTATCTTCCCACGATTAAATAATCGCGGAACACTTTGTCAAAGACGTGTCCGAGCTGATAAGGTGGGGTCGCGTTCGATAGAAATATATTTACTTTTGTTTCACCATCGAACCGGTGACCCACACCGTTCAAAGACCCGGCTATCTCGAACAAGATCGCCGCATCTTATCGATTATTTAACCGACACCGATCACAATCTGCACGATTATCTACTGTTATGTAATTCCGATTACTTCTACAATTATTTGCATTCGTCGGCAGAAAATTCTATTAGTCATAACACGACACGAGTGCGATGATTCACTGTGATACATTGATCTGTTTGTTCCACGGCTCGCCGAGCACCACTTTCTAGAGTAATTTCACGTGGCTAATCATCGAGAAACCATCGGCCAGATTCTTCGGATCATTAACCCACTGTCTTTCAGAGACGATCTTGTCGGGAATGTTAGGCATGCAGAATGAAGAGCGCGCGCGTTCGTCCGATTATTGCCGCGCTGTTTCTGCTCCATTGCATCTCTCTCTCTCTTTCTCTGCTGACCCAATTGTATCTTCTGCCTATGTCTACAGGGTGTCCCAAAACTCCTTCAAGTCCGGGAAAGGGGAGGTTCCTTAGGTCATTTGAAGCGGCATTTTCCTTTGCAAAAAAAGCCGCAGCGGCTTTGTTTAAGAGTTATTAGCAAAAAAAACAGACCAATCTCACCAATCAGAGCGTGACCTAGACGCGAGCTGACACTGTCGGCCCGGCGCGCCAACTGTCTATTGGCCGACTGCGCCAAGTCGCGCTCTCATTGGTCCGTGTTTTTAGTTAATAACTCCTAAACAAAGCCGCGGCGGTAATTTTTGCAAAGGAAAATGTCGCTTCAAATGACCTAAGGAACCTCCCATTTCCCGGACTTGAAGGAGTTTTGGGACACCCTGTATAGCCTATGTTTATCCGCGAAAAATTCAATGGCAATTTCGCGGAGACGAAGCTGGAAAGCTTGACGTGATTAGATATCGAATATTTTTACATTTCGTCCGGAGCGACAGACTTTGCTTTGCACATTACCACAGAAAAGAAATTTTTGGGGGTCGATGAGCGATGTAACATAGTGAATTTTATGGGTCAGGTCAGAGAAAGTCTTCTCAAGGCCAGGTCACGTCTAGCCAATCTAATGTTGAATTAAAATAACGATTTCTGAAGATCGAAAGGAAAGTTTGAAGTGAATAAAAATGTGATTGGTAGAGTGTTCTGGTGGGTAATCAAAAGACAGCGGATTTTATGCATTTATTATTATTATTATTATTATTATTATGTACGGACCGAGGTCCTTTTATACATGGGTTTACAGATGTTTTGTATAACTTATAAAAGAAATAGAAAATAACAAAAATATACAAAAAGAACATAGAAAAGAAAAAGAAAAAAAAGAAATTTTCTTAACCTAAAAATTTTTACATTCGATGGACAAGCGCAGAACTAAACAAATAAAGGTACGATATTAGCGAATAATCTCGCGTAGTTTTGTTTTGAATGCCTGTAACGTGCCATTAAAAAAATCAATGTTATTGTAAAGTGTGTTTGATCTCGAAATAATCCGATTTATAGGATTCATTACTCCATATGAGGATTTGGATTGCGTTGTTTGAAATCCTGCTCTCATTCTCAAAACACGCTCAGGTACATCAAGATTAATTTGCATAAGGAGAGCGGAACAATCAATATTATTATTTAACAAATTAAAAATGAAGCTTTGGTCGGCTACTGTTCTTCGATCAGATTAAATATTATTATCAGATTAAATATTAAAAACATTAGATGAATTTCAAAATACCTTTATATTATTTTCAACCTATTGAACATATTACCAGTGAAAATGAGTTTCTATGTCACTCCGGTTTGTTGTAATTCAGGTGGAAAATTTTTATTTTGCATAAAGATCCGCTGTCGAGTAATCAAGGCACTGACTCGGATGAGTTTCATCTGATTCGGAAAACAATCTATTCGATAACAGGTCAGTCCTCTTTGTGGTTGTTTCCCGAGTGCATCTGCATCGATATCCGCGTAATCACTCGGGATAAAGAGGAATCCTTTCGCCGGCTGCTACGTTACTGATAACGCCGTTACCAGGGCCCAGACACAACGGTACTAGCAATCTGTTTGCCGATCTCTCTTGGCTCTCTGTGTCCACAGACTGTCCTCTGTGGTGGTGCATGTCCGTCGCTGTGTTTATCTGCGTCGAAATTTCATACACGACACACCGGCTGTAAATATCGTAAATCACTAGAGATAAGAGTCCCTCGACGAATCGGAAGAGAGAGTCTCGCTCGTGTTTGACGAGCTTTCCGCCCCATAAAACCTGCTTGGTCCCATGCTACGTCAGAATTGAAATTATCCGAGAGATTCGCTATTATTCTGACACCGAACAAATGTTTTTGCGATATTTTTGGTGGGTCTTGGTTTTCGAATTTTATAGAATGTTTAAAAAAATAAATCTCCGACCACAAAATTACTCTGAAAAATAATATACTCTAAAATATGAAACTGTATTAATGAGCAATCAGTGGATCGCTGAATTTTTTAAAAATTTATTACTCATCCCTGGTGAATTGTACAGTTTTGAAAATTTATTATTTATGAATTTCATATACATGAATTGTTTTGTTTCGGTGGTCCACTGTTGGTTCCGATGAATTGCGACGATTATTGCGATTAAATGCGACGGACAATGAAACTAACTGCTCCATTTCTTTCATTACAGTTCAAGCGAATGCTGAACAAGGAACTCTCCCACTTCTCCGAGTCCTCGAAGTCTGGCAACCAGATTTCAGAGTACATCTGCAGCACTTTCCTCGGTGAGTTGAAGAAATATTTGCTTTCGCGACCGTCTTTCCGAAAATGGAGCTCCACGGGTGGCCGTGTGCCACTCGAAAATTAATCGGCTTTTGTTGAAAGTTCATGGCCGGCACAATTATACTCTACAAGGAATCGATAATAATTGCTGCTGAATCTTTAAATCGTTCATTTCGACTGTCCTTAAAAATACAACATATCTCCACGTAAACTCACAATGTTACCATCACTTGACACCAAAAATAAAAATTTCATTAAATAATTTATTTTGATTTTACATCTTACCGAGCTGTGGAATTGTGAAAAAATAATATATTCTTCAGTACTTCCAAAGTGATTTTAATTTTGAATGAATCGTTCGCTCGGTTTTATCACCGTAAAAAATTAATTCTATGTTCTGGATAGTCTCGGAGATAGAATCGATTTAAATCGATTGTAATTATGAACGAAACTCGGCCGCCGTATTCCAGAAAATTCGAATTTTGTTTTCCGAGTGGAGGCGGAATGCGTTTAAGTTGAGTTTAATTTGAAACCGTTCGAGCTCGTTTGTTTTCGACATGACGCGGCGCCGAAAAGAAACAACAAGAAAAATAATGGATGATCGAGGTCGTCGGGAGCCCATTTATCAGGGGCAGCGAAATGGGCACCGTTCTCTTACGCATTAAAGGCCCTTGAGACCACGTAGGTAGACGCATGATAATTTCTCGAGCATTCATCCCGTCCGACGCTCGCTTTGTGCGACTCGTTTTTGCTCGTGGAATCAGGAAATGACAGACCGTTTGCGCAAACCTCCATTCTTGTTCATCCATAGGCGCTCTGAAATAGTACTTTTATCCTGACTCACGAGGAATCCAGAACGCTTCCGCGTCGCGAACACTTTCGTAATCAATTTCATACTTAAAAGGAAATTTACGGATCACTTAAGAATTCTTTTCCTCCAACGAAACAAATAAACATATCGGTTTACAACTTCCCGCGTATGTTAGTGAATCCCTGGGGAGTGAATTGAAATTCATTTCATTAAAAACTACCGGTTTGATCCGAAGTTATAGAGCTTCGAAGCAAACGCCTATATATTAGCACTGTAATGATCGTGATTAGACGGCGGATCTTTATTTGTAAAAATCGAATTTCCCAAATATTGATTCAGCGTTTCGTTAAGATAATAAAGGGAGATTTGAGGAAGATGTCTGTAGAGTTTCAAGCAAATCAGACGATTGGTTTTCGAGATACAATTTAGAGTCACGTTAAACACGATCATATGGGATGTAACGTGTTTTAGCAATTAGATAAAGATTTTATAGTGATGCTAAGAGAAGTTTATTTCTTTTTTCAAGAAGGAACAGAATGAAAGATGTCGGTTGCTTGAAAGGCGGATAAGCGTGTATTTAAATTGGAATGGATAATGAGCCGGCGGCATATTTTAACGTCGATGCGTCAGGTTCTGTCGTGACACGTGGCCTTGAACAGTTGCCGGACAAGTTAGCACCGATTGATCGATTCAAGCCGGATAAAGAGATCACGCATTACATCTGAAGTTAATCTCCTCTTATCCGCGGCGTAACACTGTGTTCAGGAAGTTCTGTAATACGTCGTAATACATATTCAAATTTCTCACGAAACTCGTCGCTACGGAGTTCTAACTTCAGAAAGACCGGGAGAGAGAGTTCCACTTGTTTCGGCGAGGAATTAGCGAAATCCTCTTCTCATTTTTATGCCATTCGAATGGGATCTAATTTGGGGTGCTCGCGTCAGGTCGGAGAACACAGTGGATTTTACGATTCATTTCTAATTAAACATCGCGGAACACCGAGTTCAACTTTCAACGGAGTTCAGGGGAAATGTCCGGGCACAGTTTAATTGGAACTTCGCGTGTGTGTTCGTTAACGTTACGTTCCTAACGAGCTGAGCCAGTCCCCATTAACAAATATTCGAGAACTGAACTTCTCTACTGGATTATCGGGAGAATGGGGAGATAACGCTGATACCATTAAAATAATAAACAACAGTACACAAAATGAATGGCTCCTGCATCAAGCCCGACAATTGACTAATTTCTTCAAGAACTTCGTTCAAAACGCGATAAAACGGCAACAAAAAATCGTAGATGAATTTTTTCAGATTCGATCTTCGAGTCAGATCGGACACTTTGATTCGGGGCTATTTTTTGCTAAAAATGTAAAAAAATTCCGGGTCATCCTTGATCGGCGAGTGCTTATTCGATAAATCGAATAAGTGGTGTACGCGTAGGCCGAGGTCGGCTCGCGAGGAATGCCAGGCGTTACATAAACAAATTACGCCAGACTCTGAGGCCGGCGCGGCGATCCGTGAAAAATCGCGTTGGAATCGTCGACGCGCGGCAGCGTCGGCGATTAATTAGGTTCGAGGCGGTCATCTCCGGCGATATTCCATCGTGGAGGCCCTCGTTTAATTTCCCGGCTCGGGTTTCTGTCCGCAGACAAGCAACAGGAATTGGATCTGCCCTCCTTGAGAATCGAAGATGCGGCCGTGGCTGCAGGCAGCGCAGATGCGAGGGCAGCCAAGAAGAAGGACCGGGTCCAGAGGGGCCCGGCTGCCATGTCCCACATCAGCGGCGTGAAACGGCCGCTCACGCACACGAACAGCTTCACGGGAGAACGTGTACCACTGTACGGTGTTGAGACACCCACGGAGGAGGAGCTCGGCCTGGTAAGTAACCACTGAGCCCGACGGGGACCACCTCGGTCAGTCACCCGAGAACAGTTAGGCATAGCTGGGACCCAGTTCCGGTTCAGAGAATTCACGAACAAAAATTGAACGCGCTAGATTGACACATAGAGTAAAGGTGCCAGTTGCAAAACGAACTTTTTAGAAATTTATAAAAATAACATGAAGCACCTAGTGTTACTATGACTATTAAAGATATAGAAAAGATTAGTTGAAAACCTCGATTTTGTAGAAAATGCTAATACTAGAAAAACAGTCAGTCATACAAAAAGGTTAGGCATGATCCGAATGACCAATCTTCCTCGTTCCTTACGCGATACATACTTACATAAACGCTTCCTAAGGCCGACAATCGTGAAAGCGAAATTGATTAACGGTACCGACACTTTCTACCAACCCCGGGAGGTGGTAGCTCGTCGAGAATCGGACGTGTTTTAACAGGTGTCACTTGCACAATCGCTCGTTGAATCGCCCATGACGATGATCCCGATCGAACACGCGTACATCATTCGGAAATATGTATATTCGCCGGTAGTCCGGGTCGGCCCAGCGTTTCCAGTGCTTTTGCAAAACCGCAAATCGGATCAGCAGCGTTGCGATACTCGGGATTTAATCCCCTGTTAATTCCGCGGTGTTGCGCGGTTATCAATCGGGTGTGCGCCGGACCCGGAACACTTGTAATCTGTCAGACACGGGATCGAAGATGTTTAGAATGTCCGGGTCCGCATTCAGCTGCAGCTGCACAGGGATTTGCTAGTGTCGTCCATCTGTCTTTCGAAAATAGAAATCCTGGTGTTATCATTTTTCTTTCGCATATGTTCGTGCTCTTTGTCCTGAAGAGCAGACTCCCGCGATTCTAGACTAGGAAATTTCCAGGTGGTACGAGAGAGATGCCACCGTTTAAATATTTGCTTCTACTTCTCTCGGTTACGCCAACGATGGTGGGGGAGAAAGAATAGAGAAAGGATGGCCGTCCGAGGGGAAAATCACTCGGATGTACGTGACCCATCAACGAACGACGGGAATCTCTTTGTACTTTGTGTTAGCATTGATAATCGAGCCCGCTGTTTAACCAGGCATTCGGGAAATAACGCCGCGCAGACTCGAAGGGCTCCAGATTAAGATTTCCACGCAGGAATCGTTCGCGCGCGACGCGTCTCGATGTGAAATATTGTTGTTGACGTCTGCGATCTGGCCGGGTCACATGCGTGATTAGGGGAACGATTCGGGACGAGGTCGTGAGCCGCAGATAACCCAAATTCCCGAATCCCTTATCGGAGGCATTATCGTTTCACCTTAATTTACCGGCACCGCGCGAAAACCTGCACGCGACACTAACCAGCACACGCACACGCTCGAGGACGCGATCTCCGTGTTTCTTTCAACCGGCAGGCTCTAATTTGCTGAACAGAGTCCCCGGGAAACTTTCCGTTCGTCACCATGCCGTTCACCTGTCGGCTCCAACGCGTAGCCGAGCAGTGCTAAGTACCCTTAAGTGCTAGCAAACACTTCGAGCAAGTTCAATTCGCGACCTTGGCGACTTCTTTCTTCCTTCGATGCAAAACGGTTTCGATGCAGCCATCAGATAGCTGGAAAAACTGAAATTCTGGAGATCAGGGGATATGATATAGTTTTCGATTTACAGTCCACTTTCCCTGTTTAACTTCGAATGAAAACTCTGAGAATATTATGGCACATACTAGCTTCAAAGACGGACATTTGAGAATTTTTTCAAATTTTTGTATTGATCAGGGGGAGAGATACAGCGAGAAATCCAATTTTCGATTTTTAGGACGCTTTCCCTATTTAACTTTCAACGAAAATTCTAAAAATATTATGGCATATACTGGCATCAAAGACGGACATTTGAGAATTTTTTCAAATTTTTGTATTGATCAGGGGGAGAGATACAGCGAGAAATCCAATTTTCGATTTTTAGGACGCTTTCCCTATTTAACTTTCAACGAAAATTCTAAAAATATTCTGACATATACTAGCTTCAAAGACGGACATTTGAGAATTTTTTCAAATTTTTGTATTGATCAGGGGGAGAGATACAGCGAGAAATCCAATTTTCGATTTTTAGTACACTTTCGCTATTCACCTTTGAACGAAAATTCTGAAAATAATCTGGCATATAGTAGCTATATAGACGCACATTTGAGTATTTTTTCAAATTTTTCGGATGAAAATTCTAGTCTTCGCGAGGAGGATAGTTATAGGAAACATATAAAGTTTAGACTTGTGAAGACAATGAAAATTGGGTGCACTGTCAAGCCTGAGTAACCACTCTAGATCGTACATTGATTACTGACGACATTATAATTTACAGATTCTGCGGGACATCGACAAGTGGGGCATCGACATCTTCAGGATAAGCGATCTGAGCAGCAACAGACCGCTGACCTGCGTCGCGTACACAGTCTTCCAGAGGCGAGACCTGCTCAAATCCCTGGCTATACCGCCGAAGACCTTTGTGACCTTCATGATGACCCTAGAGGATCATTACGTCAAGGACAATCCCTTCCACAATAGCCTCCACGCGGCCGACGTGACCCAATCCACCCACGCTCTGCTCAACACGCCCGCACTTGAGGTTAATATGTATTCATTGGCTGATTGCTCGTACACCCGCCACTTTCGCAACCCGAGCATGTCGAAAACAACCAGCGTAGCGCAATAAACTCGGCACCAATTACTTATCGGGTGAAGACTGTTAGCGTCTCGTTAGAACCGCTTAGCATTCTCGAGTTAGCACGCTCCGCGCCGGTAATTAATGTCCCCTTTTGCGAACGATTCGAGTGTTTTTAGCTAATTAGAGCCTTCGATTTTCTTACAGTCCGTGTTCACGCCAGTGGAAATCACCGCAGCTCTATTCGCTGCCACCATTCACGACGTGGACCATCCTGGACTCACCAATCAGTTCCTCATCAATTCGAGTGAGTGTCTA
This sequence comes from Lasioglossum calceatum, assembly GCA_963966675.1. Taxonomy (NCBI): domain Eukaryota; kingdom Metazoa; phylum Arthropoda; class Insecta; order Hymenoptera; family Halictidae; genus Lasioglossum; species Lasioglossum calceatum. The sequence continues at coordinate 3,902,459 of OZ016548.1, forward strand.
AATCGATGATATATTTTTCAAATAAATTTCTAGATATCGTTGCTAACTTGCATTCGCTTCGATCACCAGGTTCCGAGCTCGCCTTGATGTACAATGACGAATCTGTTCTGGAGAATCACCACCTGGCGGTAGCATTCAAGCTCCTCCAGAACGAGGGCTGCGACATATTCGTCAACATGACGAAGAAGCAACGCCAGACTGTCCGCAAGATGGTGATCGACATGGTCCTGTCGACGGACATGTCGAAACACATGTCCCTGTTGGCAGACCTAAAGACCATGGTGGAGACGAAGAAGGTGGCCGGGTCCGGTGTTCTCCTGTTAGACAACTACACGGACCGTATCCAAGTTTTGGAGAACCTGGTGCACTGCGCTGACCTGTCCAACCCCACGAAACCATTGCCCCTCTACCGACGATGGGTCAGTCTGCTGATGGAGGAGTTCTTCCTGCAAGGCGATCGCGAACGCGAGCAAAACATGGACATCAGCCCGATGTGCGACCGGCACAGCGCGACGATCGAGAAATCGCAGGTCGGCTTCATCGATTACATCGTCCATCCGCTGTGGGAGACTTGGGCAGACCTGGTGCACCCTGACGCACAGGAGATTCTGGACACGCTCGAGGAGAACCGGGATTGGTACCAGTCCATGATCCCTCCGTCACCACCGTCCGATGACCAACAGCAGGGCAACGAACAACAGGCGGATAGGATACACTTCCAGGTGAGACTTCTGCCTCAGACTGTCCAAGTTACAGTGACTTCCATTGATATTCGACACTCTTGAAAACACCATAACCTTTTTAATATTGGAATATACGACTTGGAATTTTTGGAGAAGTTAGAACAATTAGTTCGCTACACAACGTGACCAAAATTTTTGAAAAAACTGCAAGTTGTCTGAATTACAGAGAAGATACTAAAAGTTATGTTGTTCAACTTTTTTATGTGGGCTTATATGGAAAATTTAGAAGACACGTTTCGTAGATCTGTATCAATTAAACACATTCTGAAAATTTCATCACAATCGGTCGACGTTGAAATGAGCTACAAACGTTTGAAGATGGTAAAAATTGCAGTTTTTCACGATTTTCGACCTACAACTGCAATAATTCTAAGGATTCTTAAATCCTTTCCCGCATCAACCGATTTCTATTAAACTTTCACAGTGCATATAATTGACTCAGATCTACAAAACGTATTTTTTAAAATTTCAATATAGGCCCACATAAAAGAGTTGTAAAATGCAACTTTTGGTATTTTCTCTAGAATTCCGACCAAATGCAATTTTCGAAAAATTTTCTTTTCACATCCTGTAGTAAACTAATTGCTCTAGGTTAAATAAGTTATAGTGTTTTTAAGTGTCCAAATATTAGTGGGAGTCACTGTATATATTGAGTGCATTATCTCTCCACTCTTTTCTAAATCCCTACCTAGGTGGATCCATATTGGTGGTCCTACCTAGGTGGATACATATTGGTGGCCCTACCTAGGTGGCCCTACCTAGGTGGACCCATATTGGTAGCACTATCTAGAATTTTGCTGCGGCAGGAACGAAATGACCTTGCGATTTCATGTTGTCCAGGTCACATTGGAAGAAGGTGACGAGTCCGGCGACATGACGGAGACCGGGGACACCGGTGAAGCAGCCGAACAGCCAGGCGAGGGCGGGGGCGGTGATCTGGATGAAAACGCCGCGGAGGCTGGGATGTGACGGAGGCTCGTGGGGATTTGCAGGAAGCTCCACGAGAAGGTGCAGCAGACCTGGTGGCGTGTGCGTCAGTGACACTTAGCTCGCTGCCGCCCGGCCGGGTCTCTTTGTGTCGACCTACTGACCTTTTGGCCAAGCTCCACTCCCTGGGACGGTGGAAGAGCGCGAGCCTTTTGTGGGAATGGCATAGGAACGAAGGGGCACGACGTCTGAGAGTCGCTGCTAGCTCAGAGGCCTCGACGAAGTGAGATTGAAGAAGGATCTTTTTCTGTTGCGTCGAAAGGAGAGAGAAAGAAAGAAAGAGAAAAAGAGAGAGAGAGAGAGAGAGAGAGAGCGCGCGATCGAGATCAAGAGAGAAAACAAGATCGAAAGCATGAATGATGAAGAAACAATTGAAAGGGGTAGAAGTCGAGGAGGACACCCTCGTACGTTTTTTGGTGATCGATTTCTCTTCACTGACGCGGGTCCTCAGGAACGAGGAACGGCCCTGGCTTCGTCGCGCTTCGGCTGGCTCGAAGCGTGCCGAGAGAGCGTCGAGTGTGCGACTTCTCGGAGAGGTGAACCTGAAGAAGATACGCGGAAGAAGAGGAAGATGAAGAAGAGATGAGAAGATAAGGGAGCATCGTCGTTGTTACCATTGTCGCTTTTTCTTTCCCCGTTATTTGTCGTTCGATCAGACGGGCCGCCAGCGGATGTCCCGAGCCTGAAAGGAGGTGACGAATCTCTTCAAGATGTACCTGCGCGAGAGACCATGGGTTCGACCATGAAGAAGAGAGGGTCCGGCACGTTCCAGACGAGGATGCAGGGGATCTGATCCTGTAATTGGATCCGTACAGACATATCAATTTCGTGGCACGAGCTGCCGGCCAGTCGGTGTCTCCTCATCTTCGGACAAACCAGCTGGACCCTCGTCGAACCCTTGACGATGTTCGAAGGCTCTCGGTGAACACGGTTCACCGAACACCGTGGCATACTAGTCAGAACAGTTCAGAAATGATTCAAGAATAGAGAGAGAGAGAGAGAGAGAGATGACAGAAGATGAAGAAGATGATGAAAACGAAAAAGAACACGAAGAGGAAGATGAAGATGAAGATGATGATGCTGGTCACTCGAAGAGGGCGGGACCGTAATATCGGATAAAGGAGGATCGTTAGAATCGCGCTTCATGCTCATCCTTGGTTCTCCGATGATCAACCTAATCGTTAGAGGAACTAAGCCTATCCCTAATCGTAAGATTTCGTCATGCTCGCTGATTAGTCGTAGAGAAGGCAAGGAGGGCGTGCCGGAAGTGATCTCGTGCGTCCGATACGGTGACATGCAGCTTCGCGGATCGTTCGGATAAGCGAGATTGCTATGCCGGGGACCGCGGAACGAGTTGAACGATTAATTTTAATATAGAACCGCGCTAAAGGCTGGCCTTTCTCTTTCAGTTGTTCATATTAAAATTAACGTAGCCGCCGTTCAACACACACACACACACAAACACATAAACACACCCGACCACACGCGCATCGCAAACATACATACACACACACACACACGATCGTTTTTAACCAAAGAGTAATGTTAGTCACACCGCGCTCGGCGAAAAAATTTCTTTGTTACCATCCGAGAAACAAGAACAACAACAAACGAAAACGAACACACTTCTCCCGTGAGGAATCATCGCACGTTTTGGCTTCTAGCGATGGTAGTATTTAGAGAATCATAATCCGTGACAAAGTGGAAAATTAATTAGGTAGAAACCTTGCAGCTCGATGTGTTTAAAGAGAAATAAGAAAAAAATGCATTACGATGAAGATAAGCGGCAAAAAAAACCCGAGAAAAAATAAGAAGTACTCTCTCGCTTGAATGTCTGTGAATCGCTCAAATTGCGACGACGACCGGGACCGCCGCGCCGACAAGATGGATGATTCCGGTGGTGATCGCGAGGGAAATCATTGTGCACAGTATTCGTCGGGTCCCGCTCGTCGGCCGCCAATTAACGTCGGGAACGCGTTTACGCTGTCTTTCCGGTGGGCCTGGCCGCTCTGTCGATTACACAAAAAACAAAAACATGTTCGAAGCAGTGCGGGGGAAAATTGACGACGAAAAATTTGAAAACCGATTTCTTGCAAGTTCTGATTTTTGTGAACAGTCGAAGCACGTTTTTCTCGTTTTCTTTTTATACGAAATAAAAAAAAGAAAAAGCACTCTCCCCGAGGAGACTTTTTTTTGTGTGTTGCGTCGAGGGGTTGTTGATTGGAGAGGGGATCGAGGGACGCGGATCGAGGCCCACTCGAGGGACAATGCGAATCTGTATCTGTGTCGTAGGCAGTGAATCTAGTGAATGTTTTTGGTGCTGGCCACCAAGCCTAGACTATAAGAGTATTACATAAGGCTACCGAGATTAGATATTAAGCAGATGATTAACTTAACGAACTTCTTAGAGCGTAAGCAACGAGGTAAAATGATAATTAAACGTTTAACCGAGACAGAAGAAGTGACAGTGACGTGACGCAGGCGTGCGGGGACGCTCTTTCGAAGGGGAGGACTTGTTTTTCTCTGCCCTGGGGATAATTTCGGCGAAAATTAATCGGGACGAAGAAGTATTTGAATGAAAAATCACAGATGTGAAATTAATAATTCTCGAAGAGCGAAACGAAGTGGTGGGGAAGTTCTGATCGAGCGAGAACGACCGATCGAACGACGAAATCATTTTTCTCCTACACACCCTCAGCCTTTATATAGATTTTCGATGATTCCATTTTTCTCTTCACTCACACCACCACCATCCACATTGTTTCGTTTTTTCTTTCCTCGATGTTCGACTCCCGTAGCGAGGAGTAGTCTCATGCCTAATCTAACACAATGTTTTACAATGTATGACGATGCCAATGAATTCTACATGATGTGTGCTTGTTGTATATTTGACCACGATATGGCAATGGTGGCGACGATGACGATGACGACTGGTCATTTACGTTGATGAGAGACGCTGATGGTTGCGAGAGACAAATAGAGAATAAAACAAAATACAACGTGTTTGATTGCTGGACAGTTAAATGAACATGTATTAATATCGTGTAACCCTCGTACGAGATGTATGTGTAATAAAAACATATTTATTGTCGGATTCCACATTCTCCATTTATTTTCACCTTCAGCTCCAAATTTAGTATCTGTATCTCATCAAATAGTATTACCAAGCTTCCTCTCGTTGACTTGCACTACTGAATTTCGAATACCTCCTTCGATATCATGTTCTCCTATTAGAAATCCAAAATTTTTCGAAAATCTCGAAAATTGAACTTTGTATTAGGAGAATATGACGTCGGAGGAGGTATCCGAAATTCAGTAGTACAACTCAACGACAAGTCAGACGGCCGAAAATTGGCGAAAATTTTCGAAAATCCCGACAATTGAACTTTGTATTAGGAGAACATGATGCCGGAGGAGGTATTCGAAATTCAGTAGTACAACTCAACGACAAGTCAGACGGACGAAAATTGGCGAGAATTTTCGAAGATCACGAAAATTGAACTTTGTATTAGGAGAACATGCTGTCGAAGGAGGTATTCGAAATTCAGTAGTACAAGTCAACGACATGTCAGACGGTCGAAAATCCCGAAAATTGAACTTTGTATTAGGAGAATATGACGTCGGAGGAGGCATCCGAAATTCAGTAGTACAACTCAACGACAAGTCCTTCGGTCGAAAATTTTACAATTTCCAGAATTTTCTCTATTTTCTCAACTCCAAATAAGTAGTATAATTCGAAGACAACTCTGCCGCAGTCTTTACATTTCTGAAATTTCGCCAACTTAATAGTAGGGTAGGGGTTTAAATAAATAGTCCATGACGTTGGTATATAGATAGATATTTATTGTACATATATTAAAAGTGTACTAGCTCTCTCTCTCTCTCTCTCTCTTAAATAATAACACACTGTTTGCGTTAATGAATTAGTTAGGGATGATTTTTTAAACTGCTGTTCGTTTCTTGATGTTCTTAAATGCCATGAGGCAGTGATGGGCACGGTTGGGGCCCGTCAAAAAACGCCTGCTTCCCCCACCAAGCTTCCTCCCGGTGGTCTGCGCGCTGCTTGCGACGGACGCAGCGCGTCCTTTGAAAAACTTCACTTTGCAACAGAAAATGGTTAACCAACAATAGTGCAGGACGCAGGGTGGGTACGAATGAAACGACAGTTCTGGCTTAATTATTTGTAAATATATTATTAAGTAACATCTATAATATAGTAATGAAAAACCATTTACATTAATAAGTATCGCCGTAATATTTTGTAATCCGATAGTAAAACACTTAGTTATGTATAAGAGTTCGTAGCGTTTCAAGCGTGGATCCAATTCTAGGGATAGAGTACCGTCGGATCGGTGTTCTCGGATTGCGGAGAACGTGTGTGCCACACGCGTTGTCGTGTCGTCGTCGTTCCCTCTTCTCTAAATGGGTTTCGCGACATTCGAACGAGGAGAGACATTTTTGTTCGTCGTCCACCCCCGCGTCTCATTCTGGTGGCCCGCGAAACGAAGCTTCGCGTCGCCTGCCTTCGCTCGGTAAAAAAATCTGTCAGGCTTCCTTTGCATGCGACTATACTTCGTCTAGCGTGGTTACGGCGGGCACGATTGTCATCCGAGATTCGTAGCACGATCCGTTCTCATTACTTTCCACGTGCAAATCATTTCAGGCGGTTCTGGCAAAATCTCACATTAATTTCCATTGGTTCTCTTTCCTACTTTCTGCCGAGTTTTCAAAGGATTCGAACGACCACGTTTCGCCATGTTTCAAGTGTCTGCTAAGATGAACGACGCCGGGAACATGTTTGAAAAAATATTTCGAACCCGCGTGCCCGAATCTCGGACGAAAATCGCAGGCTAGAGTTTCTCTCATTTACAAAATTGGAATTATCGTGTAAATCGCTATGACTAGAGACGGTAGTAGTCGTTGTGTTTCGTTCTACAGGCAGTGACGTGCGTGCGCAACGAGGGGAGGTTTTCTTTTTTTTTTTTTTTGGTAAATTTGATTTCTTTTTTCGTTTTCTTGTTTCCATAGTTTTCTTTTTTTAAATCGTGGAATCTCTGTGCTGATGTCGCCTATCCGGCGATAGGAGAGGATTAATCCCGCGAGAACGATCGGCGTTTGACGCGGTTCGTGACCGTTTGAAAGGGGTTTCAAGAACATACAATAGAGGGCGAGACAATATCTACAGAGCTTTCTTTTTTAGATGCCGTTTCAATGTGCTTGAGCTTGACAGCTCGACGATTACGGTCGAGGATCGCATCCCCACCCACGCAGCCTCGCAGATACCTGTCCATTTCGAATTCTCGTTACAATATAAACAGTATTTTACATCGTCGTAGGAATGCGGATACATGTCTGTCATCGTCACCGGGAAATAGAACGTTCACTTTCTTTCGCATGCTCGACTGTCGTTTACCGTGCGAATTCACGCGATTACGTCACGTGCGATTATGTGTCTGCTTCTCCAGCCTGAGGGGCTGTCGATTCAAACACCGACACTGTGCCCACGTTGTTTCCAAAAATTAAATGACCATTCGCTAAATTGTATCTTCGTGAAATTCTTGTACAGTGAGATATACAATTTTTTAAAATATCGTTAATAATTGTCTCATAATTGAAAAAAACAATACGAATAAATACGTTTATCACATTTGACAGACGCGTGTAGCGGCGAGAATGCGAATTGTTTTAATCGACAGCGTCGTTCAGTAGTCGAAAAACAACAACAATAAATAAACATATGACAGAGTTCGGTTGTTCGATGAAACACGAGTGTATCCCCACCGACGACAGCGTCGCCTACGACCATTCGAGTAACTTCACAACAATAAAAACATAGTATATAATATATTTATATATATATTTATAGATAATATACTCCTCCATATTTGTATTTATAATATAATTTATATTTAAATATTTTGTATATTCTGTATAACTATTCAACCCTCGATATAAATACCCTGAAATCTACACTCTCGCGATCTATATAAAACCGAATTCTCTCGCCGTCTCGCCACCCGCTAGTCCCCCCATACTGACTCTTTTTACAGGATAGTTTCAGCGACTCGTAGATCGCGACACTGCGAATCGATCGAAGATATTTTCGTTCTCTTAATCCGTCCTTCCTTTTGTCTTCATTACCGAAATCGGTAAGCCTACTATTTACAGATAGGTGGAGATGTCTCTTCGCAGAAAAGAGCAAAGTGGTTTTCCATTTTGGTTGTCGAACATTGAATTTGTTATTCTACTGCCACTGAAAAATAATTGAAAAATAGTCACCCCATTTTTTCGGTCGAGTTATTCATCAATTCAACTGTGTAATATCAATGAAAAATTAAAGACATCTTCGTTATCGACAACCTACGTGAACCATCATCTTCTGAACCACCCCCCTCCCTTTTCGTTTATCTAATAGTGTACAGTTTATAGCCAACATCGACTTGTCTTTGTGTATTTATATATTTCTGTATATTTGCATAGATTTATTTATATATTTATATTCACTTTTATTTCCATGTTATATTCAATATTTATATTATGTATACCCAACTAAACCAAGTATGTATAGTAATCGACTAGCACGGTGACCAAGCAGTCCTCCCCCCCTCCTCGTCCTCGCAATCGACGTCCTTAATTAAAATACATTCGAGTGAAAAATATGTGTACTTTGTCGAGGTTCTGCGTTCTCGAGATTCTCTCTCGCTAAAAGGATTTTCTCTTTCCCCTTTCGTCTCCGCCCGTGGTCTACAGCCCCCTCTCTCTCTCTCTCTCTTTCTCATTATAATTTGAAGTCTCTTAACACGGTTCGAAGTGCTTGATTAATTATCTAATCGCTACTGAACAGTGTAACATTCGCCCTAGCAGCGTATTTGGGTTTTTCTTTCACTCGATTTCATCTGATATCGATATGTCGTGTTCCTCGATCGAGTCCTCTGTCCCATCGTCACCGAACCATTAGAGTCTTTCCTTGCCCACAGGCCTCCGGACAAATCAAAATTTTCAAACGATATACACCCGTCCCGCTATTTCCACGAATATCCGTTCCACGTGGATTTGATTTACGCGAATAAAAATCGTGTAAATTGAATCTGTAAACTTGATAAGGTTCAATAGGCCACGCTACTCCCACTGTTTTCCTTCCTCACCGCATAAATTTAGGAAAATTTAGGTAAAATTACGCAAATTAGGTAAATTTACCGCGTAAAACAAATACTCGCGTAAAAAGTGCCGCGTACATTGAAGGACGGATGTAGTTACATAGTACTCTATCGTTCTGGCGGTTGTAAGGAGGGGATAACTTCGGAGAAAATACGCAATTAACACATTACCGACCGGTGATTATTGCATAATTTTGAAAAATCTATGATACATGGTTCTAAACACTTCAGTAGCGACATCAATTTTCATTGTGAACTAACAAGTCATCCTTAACAACACCATCAAATAGTTTCACATTTAAGATTGCAATGTAAAAGGAAATTTCTATGCTTTCTTTTGGTACAGCAGAGTTATTGGAAATCCTATTAACAGGCTTCCGGTAGGTAAAGTGGGTGAATGTATTTCGATCATCGAGTATACTTCAATGAAAAACAAGGGAGGACCCCAACGATCGTCCATTACGATAACAGCAGCGTGCGGTCGTAGAGAAAATTTCCTAGTCTTCCTTTACGCACTTGGGGTTCGTGGAATCAACCCTTCGATCAAGCTTCCATCCCCATATAGTCTTTATATTTTCTAGCTACTGATAGTCTACTTTCAGGAAATTGATCAATCCTAGGGTCTTGGCTGGGAGTACATCGATTAGGCTGGCTTAGGATATCTGATGTCCGAGCTAGATTTGACTAGGTTAGGAGACTCAAATAAATTCGTAGCTACCACAGGTCAGTGTCATGTGCGAGTAGGGCAGTGTCCAGGCAGTGTGGGTAGGTGAAATGTGGATCGGATAAGTGTCTGGGTCAGGCCCACCCGAATCACAGGCTAGACCCTAGTTAGGCCAATAAAATGTCGGTCTGGTGACTCGATCGGAAGGTGGAATCCACGCAGCCAGCTTGTTCGTCGGTATCTTTCGAAGATCACACCAGCAAGATTAAACCACAGTTCTCTTTCATCGTCAAAGGCAGTGTTAACAGCAGCCTTTACAGGCGACCGAGGGAAGCCACCATTGGCTCGATCATCCCCCATGGGGCGAGCGCGAACGAGAGCCGGAGGGTGGGGCTTCAGGTAAGAAAAACACAGTGAAAAAAGAAGACACGGAAGAAGGGAGAAGTCCATTTAGACGCTCGTTCCTGCACGGTACAATAATAGTTATAATTAGAATCGTTCGTTCGCCATGGTACTCGTGGCCCGCGAGACTCGGGGTGCACTTCAACCATCCACCCCCTGCCACCTGTCCCCACACCTAACCCCTTCCATTTTAACACGAAGACACACACACACACATATATCCATGCACGCATGTACATTCAAACACACACACACACACACAGTTTCCTCTCCATGATCTTTCTCGGTCTCCGTCGCGGAAGTTTAATTAAAACGCGTCTAATTGCAGCTGAAACGCAGCAACCTTTCTTTTTATTCTTTTTCGTGTTTCTTCGTGTTCCTGCGGGGCCACGCTTTCGCACCTGAACAGATGGGGTCGCGTGTACCCACCTAAATAAGTACCTACTAGTTTGTCTCTCTCGTCCTCTCCTCTATCTCTCTCTCTCTGCTCCCACAATCTGTCAATCTCTCACACGCTTGGGCTACAGTCACCACTCGACGCACACAGTATTGGCCCCAGCACCCTTATTTTTGCAGCTTTTTTTCGCGGGGACCACACAACCACCTCCACAATTATTCGCGATACAAATTAAACAGCCGTAAGTCACGTTGGAGATTTCTCAGCCACGTATAAGTGTCACTCGCTACCCCGATCATTCATTTTGGTTGCAACTGTTATGGTCCCCAGACTTTTTTGGCAATTATCTACAATTCTTCCTTCGTCGTTGATCCGGATGACCTTGAAACATGTTTCAGAGAATTGTTCTCAACGATGACCTTGCCGATATATCTCGAGGTCGTCGTTAACGAGGGAGGAAACATTGCAAACAATTGGCGCATTTTTTTCTCCCATGTCGTCATCTTATTATACATCGGTGACACGCTCGCTTTCCGTCAAACAAATAATTCTACCCGGCGTGATCGAGCAAAAAGCACGAGGCTGAACAAACGAACGAGGCGATTCTGTCGAAGGTGTTTCGCACCGGACCGTCCACCCTCCAGAAATTTTCAAATATTTAGAAACATCAGCACGGGAGAAGTTGGTCCGGCTCTCTCGTGTGTTTATTTCTTAACCAGTTCGAACACCTTGCCTGCCCAGCCTCTCCCTTCTCGATGCTATCCCCAATTCCTCGGCCTCCGATCTCATTTCCCCCTTTCATCTCCGCCCGATCAAGTGAAAAAGTCCACGCCTCCGGGGCGGACACGCTGATCAACGACGGGACACGTAAATATTGGCAAACTCGGGGGACCGGCCAGCATTTTCGCTATTCGCCACGTCGAGTTCTCTCCTCGACCGGCTCCATCAGCCCCGGGCTCATGCATCCCCCTCGACAGCGGTTTCGGTGAACACCCTTCGATCGCGTTCGCATCCTTGCGCACTAATTACACAATGATAACTAGCCGAACGAGCCTGATGTACTCGCACATTATCCGTGCAGCATCGACACTCCACCCTCGAGAAAATTAACGGAGCACACTTCTCCAAACAATTAAGCGGTTCCTCGGCTACAACCAGAAATTCACGATTTTAGAACTGCTGTAACTTCGTGAAGAAAAATCGCAAGACATTCTGCCTGTACTCATGTTAAAGCACGAAGAGTCTACTCTCGCAACCCTGAACTTATTTTTTCTTAAACACTCTGTGTTTTTTTATGAAACAGTGAGAAACAGCGAGCAAATCGATCTTTTTTGTATGTTGGTGCGTTGCAAATTCAAACGACTGTGCAAGGTCCAAAAAATTTTTTCTTGTAATTATTTTAACGGGAGCTTATAGAGGCAAGTCTCCCCTTTAAAATGACGTTCGAAAAGTTGATCTACGATTTTGTCTCACGGTTTTATCGCATTTTCAGTGAAAGGCCAAATTTCAGTAGATTAGGACTGTCTAGGTCAGACTTAGTTTCCAAAAAAATTACAATTACTGCTTGGAAAAAATTGGTCGTACTGCTCAAATGTTACTTGGTAAGTGTAGAAACTTTGAAATTCTAATATCCTATACTTTTCTTTGAAAAAATTCTCAAATGTCTGCCCAACTGCGAGGACCTACAGAGTGGCAATGCTGCGCGGAAAGGTTACAGTACCGACAGGAGAATCCTTTCAAATGAACGCACTTACAAAAAATGAATGAATTCGAACCTCTCAGTCTCCACATCCGTTCAGAACGCAACCCATAACGATCAATCCGTGATTTCCATGTTTAAACGGGCAAACCACTCGAGACGAGGTACGTTAAGTTGGACACACGACGAGTGTAGGCTTCGTAGAAGGGTTCGGGGTTGGAGGATAGGGGTTTAGCAGTCCCGGTGGATCGGCTGGCAGTGTTCGACTTCTTCACTGACGAATGTGCACAATCGGGAAGATCCTGTCGCGTTGGAGGGAAAGTGTTCCGCGAACGTATTGCTACTTTATGTACAACTGTTCGTCCCGGGGATCCGCCACGTTCGCCGACGAAGGAACTAGCAGGTTTTTTTGTTGTTGCGATAGGTCCACTGTTCTTCTTTCGCACCGACACAACTCGCTGCTACGGTCACTTATCCACTAAGCTTGATTATTAGATTTACTTTCTCCCGGTCGGCCTCGGCGGCCGTCCAAAATGTTCCGCTTAACAAATCTATAGATATACACGTAGGCGTATATATGTGGTGTGTGTATGTATATATGTATAGATTCTGCAGTCTGCCGTTGTCGATCGGTGTTCCCGTGGCTGCTCGCTGACTACACGGCGGTCTCTGCGTGGCCAGGTCCCTGCACTCAGCAGCATCACCTCACGATATACCTGCCGAACAGGATCCCCAGGACCATGCAGATGTACACGGTGGCGGAAACGCGGTACGTCCACGACGTGGCCGCTGAGATCTCGCTGCATTGCGCTGAAAATCAAAAGATTCAGTCAAAACGTCGCTCGAAAGGGGGTTCACACGTCAAAATCCGCGGGAAGAACTTTTCGGTTTACACTTATCAAGTAATTATTAGGTTGTCCCAAAAGTTTCTTTCGGAGTGTGTTCCTTTAATGTTGCTAAACGAATACAAACGCGATAATCTTTATGCTTTAGCACTTCCTAACATGAATTTGCATTGTGTGCACGAATCGAAAACGAAAGAAACTTTTGGGACCACCTAATAAAATGTGCCAGTCACGCTTTTGATGTTTAGGAATTTTTTCGGAAAAAACTACGCACGGGATCTGTCTGAAATTTTTAGGTTAATTGGGAAAACATTCGAGGAACATGTACACATTTTTTCGTTGACTAATACGCGGTAGAAGTGGAGATACGATTTCTTGAAACCGAACCGATGCCCGAAAACGTGGAAAAAAGTCGATTTCTAAATTTTGCGTACGTCATACAATTTTTGTGTTTATTATAATAAAATATTTTTTTCTTAAATATTTTTCAAGTTATAATAGTGCAAATATTCCACTATCGCCACGGTTTTTCATGGGTTTTCGATAATCTGAGGAAAAAATGTTTCGTACAAAAGAGGAACAGTATTCAGACATCTACAAATTTCAATATATGAAAGTTGAAAATAAATTTTTTTTTACAAAAAATTGAGGTGAATTTAAATTTTTAAATGCTAATATGTATTTTGGATTTCATAATGCTGCAGCAGATCTCAAGACGAATCCAGCGATATATAATGTTATAACCTTGAGCCTATAAATAACGCTACAATACAGGGTGTCCCAAAATTCCTTCAACAGCCGGAAATGGGAGGTTCCTGACGTCATTTGAAGCAACAATTTTCCTTTGCAAAAATGTTATCCGCGGCTTTGTTTAGGAGTTATTAACGAAAAACACGGACCAATCACAGCCTGGCGCGCCAACTGTTTATTGGCTGACTGTCCAACTCGCGTTTAGGTCGCGCTGTGATTGGTCGGTGTTTTTCGTTAATAACTCCTAAACAAAGCCGCGGATAACATTCTTGCAAAGGAAAATGTTGCTTCAAATGATCTCAGGAACCTCCCATTTCCGGCTGTCGAAGGAATTTTGGAACACCCTGTAGTTTTTTCCAGGTTTTCGGGCCAAATTTCCTACTGTGCGATGTCTCGTTTGACCAAACTCGCATACAGGGATCAGCGTTTCCAAGCGAACAGTACACAGTAGAGTTTCCCTTCAGCGGACGTGAACGATCAGGGCACATTCTGAAGGATAAGTTCGCGGGACTAATTAGCCAAGCAGTCTTCCAGGAATCCAGGTGTCCCCGGAATGAAGTTGCCGGCCAATTTACCTCTCAGTTAATCAAATTACCAGTTTCGATGTCAGCTCGGCGAGCTGGTCTTCAAAGCCGAATTCTTGCTATACCGCCAGTCGTATAAGTTTGTGCTTTGGTCAGGGAATTAATTAGAGGGGCTAGTTAGGGACGAGGCATGCAGGCGTTAGAAGTCCCCGATGATCGGTGGGGGTGTCGACAATGCTTACCGTACGATGTGAGGTTGACCTGCCACGAGACTAGATGACGGTGGGAGGCTCTCGGACAGGAAGCAAGATGACCCGTCACCGAGAGTTCAGGACTTCCTGTCGACGCGGCTGATGCACTGTAAACGAGACAGTAACGACCGACGTCTGTGCTCGCGACCAAGTAAGCTGTGTCGTTCTCGATCCAGGTTCCGTGGCACCAGTACTCTGGAAATTATGCGAACGTTTAGTTTACACACCCAGTCGGACACTTTCGCGAAACGGGACGAAGCATTTTATTATTTTGTTTGCCGTCTCCGGTTGTAAAGCTGTCCGAAACGCGACCGGCCGGCGATAAATCAACGGGGTTACGCTGCCGGATTATTTAGGTATACCAGTTTTGGGGGATTCAGACCGGCGCGGCGCGGCGCGGCCCGAAGCAACCATGAAACCAGCGAATTCCTGTTGGAAAAAATCCGCGCCCGAGGTCGCGATATTTTCTTTTCGGTGCAGCCGGTATTAAAGTTTTAGCTAACTATGTTTCTTGATAACTCGTCGAAAGAAAGTTCGGATGATAAGCGAAGCACCGAGATACGAGTCCGCGGGAAGAACTTTTCGGTTTACATTTATCAAGTCATCCGAGGAGTGCTGATTAAAATACGCTACCGCCACCGGAGAGACTGTTCCCGCAATATTTAAGCAGACACGAATTTCAACAGTCGCAATTTTTCATTTAAATACGTTCAACCGGCTCGACCGTCGCTCTTCAGTCGCTGAAACATTTATTCCCGACTGATGCTAATTTTTTAATGTGCTCCAGTCCGACCAGTGGCCGAGTGTTTTGGAGTTTCGCGCGGCGAACGCGAATGTAAAAACCGCTTTCCACCCGGCACGTTCAGCTCCCCGAGATATGTAATTCATGTTCTCAACTTCACCCGGTTGTTGCGCTTTATTTCGAAAAACCTGTGCGAACGTCTTTCGCGGTCAAACGTTCCGCGTTCTCCGGCGTGCATAAAACGGTGTAACAATCAAAATCTATGCTCCCAGAAATACACATCTTTTTTCGATAAATTTCACTCTCGAGAGAAAATCATATTTTCAACTTTAACCATTTTTTGCGAGGAAATTGCGAAAGCTACGGAAATGTTTTTGACTGGAAATGATTTTTTAAACTCTCCTGAAAGAGAATATATTTTTCTATAACATTACCTCCATTAAAACGAGTTTAAATTGTTTTACGACGTACCCGACAGTGCTCGGAGTCGAGGATCAAATTTCATTTTTTCCATGGAATACGAAGTTCCTATTTAAACTGTTCGTTACGGTTTCTTTGTGAAGAATGTCCGCTCCATCGCGTAGTATTTTTCGAGTTTCCCTCGGGTCTCTAGTTTCGAAAATAGAAAAGGTATATGCTAAATGAAAGTGTGCAATTTAAGTACAGTAAAAGCTCCTTCGTTGTCCAAAGGCCGGGGGTTTGAGCGGACAACGACCGTGCCCGGACACTATTTTTGATTTATGACTGCGTCTTTAGTGAAACGGCTAGTTAAATGACAAAAAAAACATTCCCAGTCAAAAGCAGTCAACTGTCTGGCTTTAAAAAACTCCTTATTTCCTTGCCATATTCCTTTCCTATTGTTCTCCGTTCTGCGCGGGTCTAGACAATTCTGGGACACATCTGGCGACCAGATCCACGCAGGCCTAATCCTCTCGTTGACAGGCAGTGGAGTGGGTAGGCACTGGACAACGATCGTGCCCACGATTCAGGACAACGAAGGAGCGATTACTGTATCCCGGCGAATCGCCGGAATCTAGGCTAGGATTACGTCACGGGATAACGTGACCCGATTATCGAGAATCGAAGGACAAAAGTACAATTTCCGAGTAGTTTATCGGACCCGGGGAAAAAATTCCGGGAGGACGTTTATCGTGCTAACGAAAGCGGTGAATGGGTAATCATCTATGCAACGATTTTAAGTGTTCGATTTCGCCTTGAGTGTCGTTTCACGACCGAGTTACAGCGCCCGGGGAGGAACAAAGCGGGGAAAAAAGGAGTAGAACGAGGACGACGACGACGCGACGGTCGGGAGCAATTGGAGCGAGTGCCGTAAAGAAGAAATTGCATAACGTTTATGAAAGGGAATTAAGTTATTGTCCCCCGTAAGTTAACAATTTTTAATTGCGAAGCGTAATTACGAGCGCGGCTCCCTCTCCCTGTCCTTTCTACATTTGACGAATGGTTACATCGTCGAGATTACATCGGGATGATGTTTTTCGTCGCGTCGGGACGCTTAAAAAGTATTTTAATTATTCCGTAAGAAATCGCGCGCTCTCGATACGAATCTCCCCTGGCGATTAACTTCTTCGTCGCTCGGATCCACTCGAAATAATCCTTGAAAAACGGCCCACTCCCACAGACACGCACACTTTCTTTCTCGGCTTTTACGGCGACAGAGAGGAGGAAGAGGGGGGGAAAAGCTCCGACTACGTTTCGAGTAAGGCGCGAACGGGAACGAAATAAACGAAAGCCGTAAATCGCTTCGACACGTCGATATCTGGCGTGTTGTCTCGGCTCGATACCCTATCGAGGCGGCAAGATAGAAAGATGAGAATTTACAACGCGACAGACCTGCCTCTCACTCTCTCTCTCTCGTTCGCGCTCCCGCTCTATCCGAGCGGAAATAAACAACAAAAATTGGTCGGAGCGGCAGGCGAGTATAGTTTCAGCGAAATATGTTTCGCACGGGGAAAAGCGGGGGGAGCGGCGCAGCGACCCAGGGCTGGGAAAGCTTGCTCGATAAATCTGACATAATGAAAGCAATAGCGCAATTGAAATGCGCTCGCCTTTTATTCACTCGCTTCCGGAGATGTCGTTCGAGTTCCTGCCTCGTAAATATCGTATTCCGCAGCCTGCTCCTCGAAGGAACAGAATTGGAGTGCACTGATGGTCATAAAAGCTGCCACCCTCTGCTCTGGTTACTTCTGACCCTTGGCATGTAGGGGCGCGCGGGGACGAGTCCAACCCCTATCGAGACCGTTCGTGTGCCTCCGGTCTCTTTTTATCAAAAACAAATCGCGATTGTTGACACGCTGACGAGTTTTCGGGTTTTTCGACCCTGGTGGCACTCTTTTGGACCGTAAAATCGCGAGAAAAAATCGTACAGCAATTTTTTAGGGGTCGTTGGAGAGCGCAGACTTTGCTCTTTACGCGCGACGTGGGTACAATCGCGAGAAAAATTTTTTTAGCTGCTCAGAGTCGTTTCAGTTTGGAAAATTTTGAAAAATTGCATTTTCACGCTCCAGCCCGCTGCGAAATGTGAAAGTGTCCTCACGTAAAATTAACTTGATGGCATCGAAAGCGTAGATCTCAAGCTTTAAAAAGAGCCGAGGTTCATTGCCGTACGATTATTTTTTACGGAGTTAGACTATGATTCAGTGAGGGGGGTTGCCCTAGTCAAATCGCACATTCTCAGTGCTGTACTTGAGAATTAATTTGCAGAGAACGATCGAACCTAGCGAATTGAAATTTTACATATGTATTTACACGTATTTGATGCAGCATCAGAAATTTCGACAAGCCACTCGATGAACAATTGCGGGAGCCACGAACTAATTCGTGCCGTGAGCCAGATGATCCTCACGGTGTAGATTCTGTCGTGACGGGTCCACGGTGTGTCGCGGTACGAGGTGGAAAATTCGAATCGGGCAGATCTTATCAAATAATTACGTCAGCTTGGAAAGAAGAGCCGGCGAGAGGCTACATTTGGCAGGATTCTAATCCAGGCGTAGACAAACACCGGGCCGGGAACTGGATGTGATTAACGATCACGACTGGGAAGCCGGCTCGAGACGTTTCGAGATGTTCTCGGTCTAGCAGCCGGAGCTAAGATCGCTGTTTGTACGAAGTCTTAATGACCAATTCGCGTTCTCCTCGCCGACAGAAGGGAGAGGCCTTGCCCGGAACGCAATCCC
Source organism: Lasioglossum calceatum (assembly GCA_963966675.1). Taxonomy (NCBI): domain Eukaryota; kingdom Metazoa; phylum Arthropoda; class Insecta; order Hymenoptera; family Halictidae; genus Lasioglossum; species Lasioglossum calceatum. The sequence continues at coordinate 3,920,814 of OZ016548.1, forward strand.
CTTGTCGACAGCCGTAAGACACGGGGCTCGAGCACCTAAATCCTCGGTTATGTCAACGCTCCTCTCCGCTAAAATAATTCCGGATACGAAACGCCTAACCCAGCCGGGGGATCCACTCGTGTTTTTGTGGATTACGAGTCGCGCGATACGGCTGATGCCCCGGCATCGTCCTCTCCGACTGGTGTGCATCCCCGACCTCCACCATCCCTGATCTCTCGACCCGCCTTGCGAGTCCAACTCCAGTGAAATTTCCTTTCCCTTAGATAGATTGATTTTTTGCCCATCGCTCGCAACCCGACCGCCCTAAGTGCTCTCGATTAATTCCGCCATGCCACGGTTGCCGATGAAAATTTCCTTTTCATTGTGCGAATGTGCCGCAAAGGTCTGCCGCACTCGTAAATGTTTTAGCGAAATTAAATCCCAATGAAGCACAATTTCTAATAAAATGTCTCGTAATTTCTGATGCTGCATCGAGTAAATAGCAGATTCGAGGTGCTCGAATAGTCCGAGAGCAGGTATTCCGGAAGTGAAATCACTAGGACGGCGGAAGAACTGATCCATCCTGATAATGAAATTCTATTGAAGCACAATTTCTAATGGAACGCCTTCTAAAAATTTCTGATTTTGCATCGAATAAATAGCAGATCCGAGGCGCTCGAATAGTCCGAGAGCAGGTATTCCGGAAGTGAAATCACTAGGACGGCGGAAGAACTGATCCATCCTGAAATGAAATTCGATTGAAGCACTATTTCTAATGAAACGCCTTCTAAAAATTTCTGATTTTGCATCGAACAAATAGCAGATCCGAGGCGCTCGAATAGTCCGAGAGCAGGTATTCCGGAAGTGAAATCACTAGGACGGCGGAAGAACTGATCCATCGTGAAATGAAATTCGATTGAAGCACAATTTCTAATGGAACGCCTTCTAAAAATTTCTGATTTTGCATCGAACAAATAGCAGATCCGAGGTGCTCGAATAGTCCGAGAGCAGGTATTCCGGAAGTGAAATCACTAGGACGGCGGAAGAACTGATCCATCGTGAAATGAAATTCGATTGAAGCACAATTTCTAATGGAACGCCTTCTAAAAATTTCTGATTTTGCATCGAATAAATAGCAGATCCGAGGCGCTCGAATAGTCCGAGAGCAGGTATTCCGGAAGTGAAATCACTAGGACGGCGGAAGAACTGATCCATCCTGAAATGAAATTCGATTGAAGCACTATTTCTAATGAAACGCCTTCTAAAAATTTCTGATTTTGCATCGAACAAATAGCAGATCCGAGGCGCTCGAATAGTCCGAGAGCAGGTATTCCGGAAGTGAAATCACTAGGACGGCGGAAGAACTGATCCATCGTGAAATGAAATTCGATTGAAGCACAATTTCTAATGGAACGCCTTCTAAAAATTTCTGATTTTGCATCGAACAAATAGCAGATCCGAGGTGCTCGAATAGTCCGAGAGCAGGTATTCCGGAAGTGAAATCACCTGGACGGCGGAAGAACTGATCCATCGTGAAATGAAATTCGATTGAAGCACAATTTCTAATGGAACGCCTTCTAAAAATTTCTGATTTTGCATCGAACAAATAGCAGATCCGAGGTGCTCGAATAGTCCGAGAGCAGGTATTCCGGAAGTGAGATCACCTGGACGGCGGAAGAACTGATCCATCATGAAATGAAATTCAATTGAAGCACAATTTCTAATGGAACGCCTTCTAAAAATTTCTGATTTTGCATCGAACAAATAGCAGATCCGAGGTGCTCGAATAGTCCGAGAGCAGGTATTCCGGAAGTGAAATCACTAGGACGGCGGAAGAACTGATCCATCGTGAAATGAAATTCGATTGAAGCACAATTTCTAATGGAACGCCTTCTAAAAATTTCTGATTTTGCATCGAATAAATAGCAGATCCGAGGTGCTCGAATAGTCTGAGAGCAGGTATTCCGGAAGTGAGATCACCTGGACGGCGGAAGGACTGATCCAGTCGTCGCCCGACTCGGTAGTTTCCGAAGAAAGCGGAACAAGAGGACTTTGCAGTTATCCGGCTGCGAGCATATTCGCGAAAGCCTTTGCACGCGCCATAAACACGTACAACCGAATAAAGCTACAAACTTTGCACATAAGCAAGCAGGGAACCACGACAACCGTCACGCCGCTGACTCCCCGCAAACTAACTATCGCCACTTGCGATAACTTTCCTGGCGAGAGGAGAGGGTGAAGGTAAATGGGGAGCGAGAGACGCGTCCCTCGATGGGAGGATAACTCGACCTGGTGCGGGTAATCCGATAAGATGTTCCTGCCGGAGGTGCTCCACCCTCCAAGGATTCACTCGGCACCCTGCCTGATTCCGTCTACACGCGGCCGATCCAACCGGTGCGACGAGGATAGCGCGAAAAACTAGTTCGTGATACGTGAACCGTCTTTTTCTAGTTTCGAAAGGGTAACACGTCGAAGAGCTGACATTAGAGGACCGTCTTCCAGCTTCGCTAGTGGTCAGAATCACATTTGAGTTGAATATTCAAAAATTCGTCGACTGATTCGATAGTTTGAGCATGTTTGAGAGAGTTCGACGAGGTTTGAAGAACTGCGGTTGACACCGGTGGTGTCGGAGACAGGCTGTTATTGTCTGAAACTAAACAGGGAGGGCATCCTTTTGGGCATGACAGTGAGGCGGACGAACTTGACGACGGTTCGCACATCCGTCATACGTCGGAACCCACGTTTCGAAGTTTATCAGCGCTCTTGGGCGGCCCCTCGTCAGCTCGTTCAACGTCCGGCATTTTTTATGCTCGCAATTTACCAGAAAGGAAGCGAGGAGAAAGATTAATCGTTCACTGCATTGTAATATTTCTACTTCGTCTGTAATGAACACCTGGCTCATCTGCGGGTGATCAATCTTTTAACATGGACAGAGCTGATCGAAGTTATTAAAATGGTTATTCGAACAACGTTCTCTTCGACGACTTCGAAACCATTTACAACCGTCTACAAGAAACGGAGACACTCACCTGAGGGTGCCTCGTCGCTGCACGACGTGGCGAACTCCATACGGTCCGGTGTCTTGCAACCGATTTCCAATCGGCGAACACTCCCGTAACGACATCGAGCCGGGTAAGGTGTCGATGTTACCGTGCCGTCCTGAACCTCGGCCGCGTTCGCCATGTTCGGATCGCCGTCCACGCCCAATAAGTCCTCCGAGTTGTCGCTCGTGTGCGAATGCAGCACTGACACTATCTCGTAGCGACCCAGGTTCGGACACTGCCTGGTCGTTGGGTCTGACGCTGGAAGGAGCAGATGCAATTAGTCACCTAGGGTAAACTTTACTTTACCGGGCTCAAAATTTGTGCCTTTCTCCTATAAATTATGATGTATTTGGTATGTAATCCAGTAGATTTGTACCCGGGGCGGCTGCAGACCGAAGTTTCGATCCTGTAGGATCAATGGTTCAGGAGTTATGCTTGCTTAAAGTTGAGCAATCTGCAGCGTTTTTGACAGGTAAGGGCGCCGCCATATTGATTTGTAGTGACGGTCGCGCGTCGCTTACCGAGCAGAACCGCCGATCCTTGCCCCACCCCCTCACCGACCTAATCCCAACCAACTCAGTAAGCGGCGCGCGACCGTCACTACAAACCAATATGGCGGCGCCCTTACCTGTCAAAAACACTGAAAAATGAACAACTTTAAGCAAGCATAACTCCTGAACCATTGATCCTACGGGATCGAAACTTCGATCTGCAGCCGTCACGGGTTCAAATCTACTGGATTGCATACCAAGTACCGTTGAGTGCTGACAAGAAGCTCCCCGGGAGGGCACAGAGGCAAGGGGGTCTATCGTTCTGCATAGCAGTAGTGTAGTGTGTGCGTGACCGCTTCGGCCAATAGAAGGCGCGCCCCTTCCAAGCCAACCAATCGGGCGCGCATTCTTGCCTACGTCACCGCATTCCTGCCAGGGATCTTCTTGTCAGCACTCAACAGTACATCATAATTTATAGGATAAAGGCACAAAGTTTGAGTCCGGTAAAGTAGTAGCAGCCGTCACCTACACTGGCCAACCTATCCCGCTACAAATAAAGTAAGAGAACGCCGCGGATGTAAGAGTGTTCCCGGAATCTCGGATGCAGCGCGAACAATGGGGAATATTTGATTGCGAATTTGAAGAAGTGCTCGCCGGCTTGCAAACATCGGCAGACAATCTCGGGGCAGGGAAGACGGTCGCGCGGCAGAGACGCCGGAAGCGCGATTTGAATGGCGTCGTGATAAATTCCAAACCGGCGGAACGACTCTGTCTTCGTCGCTGTTATGGAATCGATGTAATCGGCTTAAACAGAAACTGTTGGGACGGTTGCCGGGGTCTATAGAGCCGAGAGTTTACGACGGATTCGGCATATGATCCTTTACGCGATCGTAAAGGAGCTCCACGCGAATCGATTGTTAAATTCTGACATTTGCAACTTCCTCTTTGTGCTCCGCGCCGTTTCCCGTTTCACTGTGTTTCGCCGATGTTGCCCCAACCTTCCACCCCCCCTCGACGTTTCCGGTTCTAGCCAGACGGCGCTTCCAGCAAACTCTCTCTCTCTCTCTCCGTCTCTCTCGCGCGCGAAGCGAGTTCCTGGAACACGGATTTTCTTAACTGATGGCGGAGCAAACACCCCCACAGGCAACTCGCGCAGACCCTACCTCCATTCACCATGCGCCGGAAAACGAAACGAACTTATTGTCCCGGTCGCACCAATTCAAATAATGAATAACTTATGGAGCCTGGCTATCGGATCGGAACCGATTAAATGATTCCACGTATAAATTGTTAAAAAGCATTTCATAGCCATTAGTATAATCAATAACCGGATGCAATATTTAACGAGCGAAAAAGTCGACGTCCGCCAAATGGAACGCTGCCAGTAATCCCAGGGCGAACGGACGGAATCGAAACAAGAGACAGCCGGACCGGCACAATTGGTTTCGGGAACGCGATTCCGGAGGCACATCGATGGTTCCCTCGAATCAAATTGCACCCAAGACGCTAGTCCCGGTACAAAAAAAATCGAATCCGTTTCACTTATGTTGGTCAATCGAGGGGATTTGTTGACGAGATTATCCGGGTGCATTCAAACCCTCTCAAACCCGTCCAAACCGAAGAAACTGTTCTTTCGACACAACATTTTACACACGTTACGATTTAACGATCGATAAGGATCCCGTGAAACGATCAAAGTCGCGCGACGATTCCTTCCGTTCGAATTACATTTTAGGTACGTGCAACTTATAACAGTAAAAACATTTAAAAAATGTGAAAATATAGAGACGTAATTTCCAATCGATTAAAATTATATTTCCACAAGAAGTAAATCTCTATTTAGCTTAATTTCCATGCGAACGATGTATAAACATTTTATTTTGCATAAAGGATCCGCTGTCTAGTTATGGGGCACGGTGCCCCGTTTCAGACGGATCCGGTACACACCGTGGAATTTCATTAGCTGTCGCGGGGTTTGCATTGCTCGGCAAACTCGGCTCGGCGTGTTCCGCGGGAATCTTACGGCCCCTTAAATTATTTCCAGTTCCGAAATGAGAGAGCCACCGCGTTCTCTCGTTCGCATGCCTACACGTTCAGGTTCACCGTCGAACGAACGATTCATGGAGGACGTTTAAAACACCGTTGGCTGCTGCTAAACCGACGCGGTACGGGTAGGGGAAGGTGCCGTGTAAACAGGTCGGACGACTCACGCCCGGCGAAGTGTTTATAAATGATCGTAATTGACTTACTAATGTACGTCGTGTACGGCCTCGAGTGGGAGTTGAACGTACTCGAGTTGCACACGTAGTCAGGTTGTTGGCTCCATTCCGACAGCTGCATCTCTATTACGTGCTCGTCCCTTCGGTGCAGCATCAGGCACACGTAGCCATTATTGCTGAAAAAGAAGCGGCGGCTCTCGTTACACGGCGGCCATAATTACATCAGCGGCGAAATGAACCTTCGACGGGGAACATCTTTGCACAGTGACTGACACTCTGCCTGATCCCCACGCGGAATCAGGTTAGAAGCTATTCTTTCGTACTGGAAAGATCAATTTCGAAAATTTATAATTAAACTGCGGGTATCTTTATGCAAAATAAAAACGGTCTGCATCGATTGCGAGATATAGAAACTAAATTAAATGTTATTTCTTCCCTTAATGATTTTAATAGAGAAGTCATACATTGGAATCTTCAATTTTAAAAATTTTTCAACAATTTTGAATTTCATCTTCTCAATTTCGCTATAAATGCATAAAAATCCGCAGTCTATTTATAACTTCAAAATTCCCTGTGGATGCCGAAGAATCTTGATGTTGCCAGAGAATCACGGGATCAATATCGACATTTTTCTTGATTCTTCCTAAAATTGATATTTAAGAACAAATATGAATTTTTAGAAAGTAAAAGAGTCACCACCCTGTATTTTTGCAAGTGGAATTTTATCTTTTTAATTGTTTTGTACCTGAACTTTTTATGGTGTTTTACGAGACGGTCAAAACGGCCGTAGAATCCCGTGTTTGGCAAGGCAAATAACGCACGCTCAGGCTATTAGGGATGATTTAGAGGGTAGGAGGGGAGTGAAACACTCATTAAGACGTCCCAGAAAATTAATCCATCGATACGAATAAAACCGGCATCTATTCTATTTCCGACGATCCCCTCTCATAACGAGCCAACTTTTTTCAAAATGGCTGCCGGACTTACGCCTTTATTACGGGGGTATTTATTATACCGTGACGCGTAATATGCTCTCTCTCTCTCGGCTTAAGGGCTCCATTATTCTCTCGTTCGTCCAAATTGCTCATCTTCGTCACGATAAACGACAAAGATACAAATTCCTCTAGACACTCGAAATCCCTATGCGTGTTAAAATAATATACTCGCGCCACTATTTTAATCAATTTACAAGGAGAACATATTTTATAATTTTTCCAAGGATAATTCCATGTTTGCTTCTGTAATAATTTTATATATTTGTTAATGTTTATTAACAAGTAGCACACGGACCGACCACTTGGTCTGATATTGTTTGTTGCAAAAAAATGGAATTGGGTGACTCAAATTCGACCGGGAATCGTTAAAAAATAAATAAATACACCGTGAGTAGAATTATCCGTAAAATGTAGATAAAAATGAAAATTAGGTTTCGGGTGAGTGATATAAGAGAGGAAATCGTTTCGGTTCATGGATCGGCTAGTCAACCGATACAAAGAGGAAGGGATCAACGGAGCCAGCCCCTAGACGAACGTAAACACACGTCGCTCGCACACATTTCAGCGAGCGTTATGAACTCGCGTACACGTGCGGCCTCGGAGTGCCCGGATTCGTCGTAAAAGCGACCGAGTCGTAAAAGGATTACGTTAAAGTTAACGCGCAGCCGTTAAGAAACGTCCTGATAAAATAAAATCTTAATCCTACCCCGGCCACGGAAGCGACCGGGAGATTTAAGGTCCTTTACCCTTGTTTTCTTCCCCCGGTCTGGCCGACATCGACCCTTTCCCCTTTCCGTTCCTTTCTTTCCCTCTTTGTTGGCCGCCGCCAGCTTTTACGGCTTACCGGCTCGATTATTAGACGTGTCTCGTTTTCATAAAAACTCACTTCCCCCAACCCATAACATTCACCGCACTTGACGATCTTTCAGAGGTCTATCGAGAGGTTATATCCGGTCGATTATCGATCTTTTCCTGTGGAAACGCGCGGATCTCCATTAAGTTAACCACATCCACTTTTAATCGGTACATCAACTTCGCCGTACAACAGACAAAAAAGTAGATCAATCCAGTCAGTCTACCGAAAAGAGGCTCCAGAGGAAAAACTACAGTTAATTGAAAAATGATTTTGTCAGGTCGACAATTTTTTGACACATTCCTCAAAGTGTTGTCCAAGTGTGGTAAAATTTGTATAAATCTACATTCGCCCGTTCAATTATTAAAAATTCCTGAGTGAACCGAAGTTCGTCTATCCAAAATCTGAGGTTTCACGAAAATGATCATGATTGAAAAATGAATATCTTGAGTCGAAAATTTTTGGTCAGCTTCCTCGATACATCATTGAAACACGGTGAAATTTCTAAAAATGTATGTCTTCCCGTTCGTTTATAAAAAATTCGTACCGCGACTGTCTCCGAGCCGAACAAACAAGTGCAATCACTCAGGTTGTGATTTTGGTAAAACGCCCGAAATAAATTTTATTTCGCCTTGTCCCATGGCTCGGTGCAAGGGTGAAATCTGGTAAATTGATCAGAAATCAAGTTGTACGGGATCCGAGAGAGAAATATTCTAAATGGTGAAGAGTGAATCAACCTTCGGCGGCGGCTCTAGTCGAAAAGTTGGGCCGGACCAGGCTTCGCGGGAACGTCCGTCTAGATCGTAAAACGCAATAGGATTCCCGGTGAATCGTAAAACCGTAGGAGCGAGCCGAGATACAGATTCGTGAAACAGATTCGCGAGGACGTCGCGAATTCCCGATATCTCAGTGGTCCGACAATGCGGCGGTCGGTAAAAGTCGGCCGTTACTAAAAAATCGATCGACCGTAAGAATTTTTCGGAAGCTGGCGGCCCGTTCACGCGCGATCGCGAAAATATTCCGCGAAACGGTGGATCGATGATCCGTCGCCGTATCAATAATCCGCGGAACGCGTCCATAAGAATGTCGAGTTATAAACCCCGAAAATCCGGGCGCGTTTCTGCGATCGCGAAGCCCCCTGTTTCACGAGCCACTGGGAAGTAATACACGGGACTTTATGTCGGCTTTCATGGCGCAAGAGATCGTAAGAAAAATACAGTTGCTCGCAAAACCGCCCGTCGTTCCCGTCAACAAACTGTGCGCAGTTGACGGAGGCTTGAATAAAATAAGCTGGCAGAAACGTAATCGGTGTCGCGCGGCTTCAAATCCTGCTGTCGATCAAAATTAAAATGAATTCGAGTGGTTTCGACGCCGTTTGTCGTAAATGAAAGGGAAATACTGGAAAAAATGTCTAGCAGACTATTCGGTGACGTCACCTGGATCAAACGAGATCCAGCATGATCAGCACACTTTCGGCGCTCCATTTTGAAGGTTTAGTTGGGGTACAGATGACCCAAAAACTCGCCTAAGCCGCCTCGATTTTGGATTGCTTTGGCAGCGGAGGGGGTGCGGACGAAACAGGGCGCGATGACGGAAGAAAAGCCAATTTAATTAATTGAGTTGCTGCAGTAGTCATTTACATTTGGCTTTCTGGAGTGTACCCAGCGAAGGCTCGAACGGAGTTAGCACTCCCGGGGGCGCGATGCTGGCTTCTTACGGGTTTGTGTACATTTCCAACCCTCTCCTCTCTCTCTCCCTCTCTTGAGGTAGCACAAATGTAACCGGTATAATCCCATTCTCGCCACCTTTTCGCTATTCCGCTGCAGCCCTGAAGGGATACCTGCTGCGAAGACCCTATCGATTTAAAGAGCAAACACCGGTTGTTGCAAAATTCCAACTGGAAACATTTTCTTCTGGGGTTTCGCAACAGTCTTCCAGCAGTTCTTCGCGTCCGAAAGTATTCCGATAAACAACTTGGTGATAATAATTTGATAACGCGAGGGCTTAACTTCGGAATTAATTAATAGAATGATTTACTGATTGATACATCCACCTAATCTTGAAATATGAGATTTCAGGAAACGCCGAGCCGGAGATGATTAATGATCGTTTCGATGCTATCAACGCGGCTGACGGGTCAGCTCAAGGATTTACCGAAGCAGAAGGACTCGGTGTTCAATGAAGCCGCGGGAGGCTGCGTCGCGTCGTGCCCATTTCACGAGCCCGTTCACTACAAAACACGAGAGATGCAGGAAACCGGTCGTGATTTTTCCACGGAGGCGAACCGAGCCGAGCCGAGCCTCCAATCTAATTTATGTCCGGTCGTTAGACGATTCAATGAAAGGGCCATGCTTATGCGGTCAATTTGACAGGTGCCTTATCCACCTGAGCACGGAGACTAGCCTCCTTTATCCCCCGTTTCTTCCGACTTCCCCCTTCGCGGTACTTACACCGGATAGAGACTGTGTCCCCCTTTTCAATCATGCCATACTCCTCTAATCCTTTTTTACCTGCCTTCCACGGGTTATTCTTCCCTCGCGGCACTCATCCGTCTAGCCTCCTCTCTTTCCCCTTACCCCGTCTTGTCTACTATTTATCGACCCCCTGTGATTTGGTTTATCTACGGTAACGAACTCAACCCTTTGCCCACCCACTATCCACTCGCAGCTCCTCCCGGAAGATACTTATTGCGTTATCGGGACTACCCCAGCACATTTTCCCCTCTGCTCTGCTACTTTGTTGTAGGGACGCGTCGATTTCCTAATGGGCCAGACCTTCGAGGGTAATATCCACAAATTTGATAAAGCGGAGATGGCGGATTCAGTCCGCCGTGGGACTCGGACCGAGGGAGACGCAAGTCCAACCTCCACCCGAACCACGGACGATCCGATCAAACCTGGGCCTAACGCAATGGGACTGACGCAATTTACCAGAACGACTCACCTCCGCTTCGAGACAGCCGTCTGCGCGCAGAATGTCGCAGATGTCATTTCGCAAAGTACTGCCGCCATCATGGAAGAATTTTTAGGGTTTCAGTTATGCCAGGTGCAGCGCTGCTCCCCGCGACACGGCAATATCTTCGACTTCTTGCGGAGGCAGCGGGGATACAGCGGCCGGCGACAGTTTCGCGAAATTACTAAGCAATTTGCCTCTCCCCCCGCCTTCTCTAAATCTCCCGGAGCATTTCCCATCGAGTTCCGACTGTCATCCTCGCTGTCGGTCTTTCTTGCATTTGAAATAATACCACGGGCGCGTGGAAATTGATCGTCGTTCGCCGTCGTCGAATCGAAAATGTTCGATCGAACGAACGACCGAGCCGAGAGGAGAGGAGCTACGGTCCTCTTCGTATCTACGGGGCCATTTACGAGCGTCTCCCCACAATCCTCCTCTTTCTCTCTCCACTCATCCCCTAACCTGCACCCCTTTCCAAACCCCACCCCCGAACCGACATCCTTTTCTTTCGCCCCTTCGATTCCCCGCGGTGCCCACTCTCCTCTGCCGTTCGGCTCTTTTTCTTCCTCTCCTATCCCCGGTTAACTATCTTCGTGATGAAAGTACATCAGACAGCGTGCTCTCTGGAGCGTGCCGCGCGCGATATCCGCCGGATGTTGCACGGCTGCAACTGCGGCCACAGAGCCGCCACTGATCGCCGCTTCTGATGCGGGAACATTGAATCGAATGAGAGCGAGGCTACGGGGCCGCGATAAGTGGGAATCGACGGGGAAGGTGAAGCTGGCTGGCTGGCTGGCCAGCAGCCTGAAGGCTTTTGTTGCTGCCACCGGCTTTCCTGATCGAGCTTTCGTTATTTGTCCTAGCGACAGACATCTCGCTCGCGAAGGGTCCCGGGGATCTGATCTATCCTCTTCAGGGACGAACCATCGCTGCTCGATAAGCGACTTTCAGATGGCTGGACGTTCGCTTCTTACTGGGAAGGGTAGTCTGAAGATAGGGGCTCGAATCTAACCCAACCTAGAACTGGCCTAACATATTGGAGTATGGTATTTCATGTCATATGTCGAGATCCAGTAGACCGATTAATCTCTTTGGTTTACGCTTGCTCTACACCTTTCAGTATAATTCTGAATTTGCTAATTCAATTTTGTACGTAGATTTAGAGGGGAGCATCAGCGCCAGATCAGCCCCTCCTTCGTCTGTAATAATTCCACTGATCAGAACAGGACATTTGTATGTATTGTATACCTACATAATGCTGAAATATTCATTGAATAATAATTGAATTTTATTTCGTCCGAAGAGAAAGACACAACGTTCATATTTAGCAGATTACGTTTCAAGTGTTCGCCACGAGACTGGCTTGTTATTACTAGACCGCGGATCTTTATGCAAAATAAAAACGTTCGACTTGAATTGCAACAAGCTGAGGTGAGATAAATACAGGGTGTCCCAAAATTCCTTTAACAGCCGGAAATGGGAGGTTCCTGAGATCATTTGAAGCAACATTTTCCTTTGAAAAAATGTTATCCGCGGCTTTGTTTAGGAGTTATTAACGAAAAACACGGACCAATCAGAGCGCGACCTAGCCGCGAGTTGACACAGTCGGCCAATAGACAGCTGGCGCGCCGGGCCGGCTGTGTCAACTCGCGGCTAGGTCGCGCTCTGATTGGTCCGTGTTTTTCGTTAATAACTCCTAAACAAAGCCGCGGATAACATTTTTTCAAAGGAAAATGTTGCTTCAAATGATCTCAGGAACCTCCCATTTCCGGCTGTTGAAGGAATTTTGGGACACCCTGTATAGTAGTTTAAATTCTTCAAATTTGTTTGCTGTCTTAAATAAGAGCTACCCACTTTCCTCATAAACGCATAAAATCCGCAGTCTAGTTATTACACAGCAACGGGTTAACACCGTTTGAATTCCAGCTTTGAAAAAGGTGCGCTTCGATGGGCAGCCCTTTGGCACCGTAGGCGAACACCGTGTCCCTTCTAAAAGATGAATTCAATACAGTTTCTGACATTTGATTTTATTCCGCGAACCGTGAAAGGGCCAATATTGGATCCATTGATTCGACGAAGTTGTAAATATTTAATACAGTCCCGGATAGTTCCAGGTCGCGGAAACTAGACCACCGGATTTGATCAGCGTGTTTCAAGAGCAGTCGAGTTTCCAAGCGATGGATAAAATTTCATACGAGAGAGAGAGAGAGAGAAAGTCGCTTTTTATTTCGTAGAGCGGGGTGGGGGAATGTCAATTAAGGGGAACATGCCGGTACACGGGGAAGTATCGAAGCCACGAATCGACGGTATACACACTGGATAATTTCACCGGGCGGCCGGCGCACCGGCCCGGATACGAGCGGTGCGCTTCCGGTCGCTAGATCTCCGGTCAACGAGCAATTTTCCGGCCGATTGGCCGGTGAAACGTCCAACTTCCAGCCAAGTCGATCTTCGACGACAGGAAGAGACACGCTTGTTTACTTCGGGCCGGTTCGGGCCGAAGCTAGACACCAACCCCCCGTTTTCACCCCCTCCACCGTCCCAGCCGCTACATACGCTCGCTCCTTAACCCCGTCGAGGAGGAGGCGCAAGGTGTGCGAAGGGGATGGATCATGTCCTCCGTATATTACCGGCGAACTACGTGACGGGAATCCCACGAATCTTCAAGGTGCAACCACCTATGCAGGTCTAGCCAACCTGGTCCGCTCAAGTGAAACTTGGAATTCGTCTTTGCCAGCTATGATCGGCCACTTCGAGACCGTGTCCATTCAGGATTCTCATTATATTCGGGACCATAATCCGGAATAACATTATCCATGCAACTAGCATCGCAAACGCTCGCAAGACATCATTTTGCTAGCACGGTACCGGGTCGCGTTAGTCTCGGAAGTGTGCGAGTGTGATATTTGATATCATATCTTGGGATTCATTGGCGCAATCAAGTTCAAACGTTGCGTACACGCTTTCGGTACGCCCCTCGGTACACTGCCCGAAACTGCGATGAAGCCACCTGATATTTTGGTGAAATCTTATAATTATGTCATATTTTTGGTATCATGTGAGCCCCACTGAATCATTCAACTTTGTCCTTCAGACATTCGACGCAGCTTTAAAAACAACGAAGATATTTGAGCTGGCAACGATAGGTGACTCATATACAGTAATCGCTCCTTCGTTGTCCTGAATCGTGGGCACGATCGTTGTCCAGTGCCTACCCACTCTACTGCCTGTCAACGAGAGGGTTAGGCCTGCGTGGATCTGGTCGCCAGATGTGTCCCAGGACTGTCTAGGCCCGCGCGGAACGGAGAACAATAGGAAAGGAATATGGCAAGGAAATAAGGAGTTTTTTAAGGATGTTCTGGAGGTAATATAAAAACGCAACAAAATTTTTGAAAATTTGCCAAGATATAATTCTTACTAAATTAATGCAATTACCAAAGTTTGGGTTCGATTCACTGCACCGTTTAAGAATTATAGCAACTTAAAGTTTTCACATTTTAACACGTCTTCTTATGGAGAATTCACAAAATTCCACTTCAAACCCTATTTAAACCTTGAAAAAAACGCAACTAGAAACTCTAGTTTTTTTATATGTAGTAAAAATTATGTAATTATGTTCAAAATTTATTAGGATTCACTAAACAGTTACGGAGCAAAAAAATTATAAACTGTTACAAAATGTCAAATTTATCGTGTTGTCTCTCACTAGCATGGAAGCGCGACAAGTGTAGACCACTGAATGTAGCTACAGAGGGTACAGTATTCGCAAAAGTTTAATGCAAAATATACTCATGAATGGCTTTCATTGCCCATATATTGATGGATTTCGAATTTCTTGTACTTTTGTCTCCCATTATACCTCCAGAACATCCTTAAAGCCAGACAGTTGACTACTTTTGACTGCGAATGCTTTTCTTTGTCATTTAACTAGCCGTTTCACTAAAGACGCAGTCATAAATCAAAAATAGTGCCCGGGCACGGTCGTTGTCCGCTCAAACTCCCGGCCTTTGGACAACGAAGGAGCTTTCACTGTATACAGAACAAATTTCAAGCCGGCAGAATTCTTTTTAAAGAAATGGCGGCACTTCGAGTATGGGTATCGATGTCACACAGCATTTTTCACGTTTTACATTGTAGAAAATTGGACAAAAATCTGGCCGACTTAAAATTGATGTCGTACAGATCAGAAGATGTACCGAAGTTGTACGCAAAGTTTCAAGTCGATCGGTTCAGTGGACGTCGAGATATCGGAGGCGGATGCACAACCTCTTCGTGAACGTATCTAATTTCTCGTTTGTCTAAAAACTTGTAAACCTCGCTGAAACAAGAAGAGAGGCGTGCACAATGATCGCGATAGCTTTCGCGGGTTTACGATTAAAAAATCCCGAGGGAAGCTTAAAATATCGCGTTCTACAGTAGAATGGCCGGCGAACCGGAAGCTATAAATCGTGCATGGGATTCTACGGAAACGATTCCATAATTCCTCGAGTCTCCGGGAGTCTCTCGATGTTCGCGGGTTATTGCAGAGGAGTCGGTGGTTCGTATCGAGCGCGCGTGTACGTTCCCGATTTTTCAATTCCCTTAAAAGAATCCTTCGCAATTCCGGAAAACGTCGGGAACCACAAAATCAATTCGCAGACGGGGGTAACGGGGACTGCCGGAGCCCAATCTCTCCGAGCCGCATTTTCCACGGTCAAATAATTTACCGGATACAAGTTACCGCCCTCCCCCGCCCCCTCCGCCCCCCTGCTCCGGTAGCTATCCTGATAATTACGAGGCTGCCTTTTGTGTCGTCTCGTTCGCGTCACGATCCAACTAATTTTCCACTGGTTAACCAAATTATATTCGGAGCCGGTAGCGGATGTAAAAATTCTCCTCGAATTTCACGGACCGGACTCGGGCATCCTCGGTCCACAGACCAGACCAACGTCGAAATTCCACCGTTATTTCGGCAGATCGACCGACAACATTGCGAAGCCGAATTCGAACGGAATGGTGATCGGCTTGAACTAGTGGTGGGGCAGGGACGTGGTCATTAAATTGAACCCACACTCGATACGATTCGATAATCCGATAATAACGAGTTACGTTGTTTTCTACTTCACGTGCAATTTTCGGGGAAATTTCAAGTGGTCGGATTCTGGATCTGTACACGTTCAACTTATAATCCTCTTTGTCAGCTTTGTTTGACGTGCCGGCGCGGCGCGACTCGTCGATTCTCCATGCGAATGTAGAACGGGGAAAAACCGGGCAGTTTAGATGGTTTATTGGACGTCAAAAATCTGATTTTCTATATCGAGATACAGTCCACCGATTGACCTGAAACTTGGCGCGGATCTTTGGTATACCTTTCGCTGTAAGTAGTACGAAAATTAAAAAATTAGTGGACAGTGTGGATTTTTACAAAAAAACGCTGTAAAATCGGAACAAAAAATCATTTTTCAACAAAACTAGTCCCAAACTACAGCGAAAGGTTCATTTCAGACACACACCGAGTTTGAAGTAGATCGATGAAATATATCCAAAGTTATGGTATGATGTATGAACGCTTTTCCACGAAAATGCAGAAAAATCATGTTTTTCCAGAAAAGTAAAAATCATTGTGTTATTCTAGTGCACCGATGAGAGCAGGCATTGACAAGTTGGAACAACTATGTCTGCGACAAGAGCCGCTAGAACATCGGCGGGCCAACGAAAGTAGGATAAATATTGAAAAACGATACACATTTGTAAATAGATGGTTGCAGCGTGACACGAGGGGAGAGAAAAAACCAGCCCGAATGAAAATGACGAAATTGAAAATATCGGGGGAATAAAGGGAGATATTAAAAAGTAGGGCGCACTAAAATAAATATAGGATTCATGAGAGCGCGCGCGAGGCAAAAATGAACGACAGACAAAGAGCACTATACAGCCGGGAGTTGCAAAACAAAGTGTGGGAGATAGCGCACATTGTAAAGTGGAAAATACGATAGCAAAAGCTGGGATGGTAGAGTATCGGGGAAATGGGAGCCCCACAGCGGCGGCCTCGGCAAAGGAATAAAAAATAAAGCAAAAATACAAACAGCCAAGCACAATGCGTTAATTCTTGCTATAAATGATTCAGGGCCGTAGCGTTCGCAGTTCGCCGCCGTGTAAATCATTTTTCAAGCGGCGCGGCTGCGGGAGAGAGTCGTCAAAATATCCGAAGAAATAAAATATAAAGTCCGACGTCAAAGGCTCTTTCGAAAATTTTATCCGAAACCGATATGCGCGGAGCCCATAAGCGTCGACAAACGAACGGATAAAATAAAAGAAAGAAAAAAGTCGTGAAAATTTCAGAAGGAGAAAAATCAACGGCAACACCAGGCTCCGTTGCTTTCTGTCTTCCAGCTAAAGATTCAAACACGTATCGGAATACGATATCGATTTTATTCGAGAGTGTATATTCCGCACCTTCCTCTCGTCGTCGCCTGGAAAGCTAACGAATTATAGTTTGCGGAGGGTTTAAAAAATACCAACCGGAATTCGAATGAAATTTTGTTCCAGTTTCGTCAGTGATTTTTCTTTTTTTCCGTGCAGGATCAAATGTACTTCCGCGTTGCATAAAAAGGAAACTGTAAGGGATATAGAGACGCGGCTCGAACAGAGTTGTTCGGAGGCTCTTGAAGTTTCTTCACGGCGAGCTACATTATTCAATGCGTCCTTCATCGCCCGCAACAGCAGCCATAACACGCCGCTTCAAATCTTAGCACTCCGTGGCCAGCCGAGGTACAAAGATCTTGTCTATGACATATTCCCATAAAAAAGTAACGGACTGTTAAATTGCAAGTTTTCCGCGGCGATCGTGTGCGTGCAGTCCCCCGTTACGACCGCAACGAAACTTTCAGAGTATCCCCACGGACCGGCCGAAGCTGCTTCTCGATATCTCGAACGGATCCATGTTTGCAAATTTTGAAAGTATACTTTTTATTCAAGGTACGATAAAAGTGCGAAAAAAAATCGCAGAGCAATCTTTTAGACGCCATTGTGAAGGGGAAACTTTCCTCTATAGCGTCATATTCGAATGAATTTGGAGAAAAATTTTTTAAACCGAATTACATCGTTCGAGTGTGTGCAGGATCGAAAAAAGCAACTTCGGCTTCCGACTCAATTTGGCAAAAAGAGAATGATTGTTTAAATAAATGAGTTCAAGAACGTTAACGTAAAGATAGAGACTCCACCCTTTAAAATGGCCCAGGCAGAATGTTGCGCGAATTTTATTTGCGAATTTATGCGAGTTCAAATAATGATTTCTTGTGTACAATTTGTATTATAGGATATTCACTATTTAACCAATGACGATTTGAATAATAGATTGTCCTATTTGGCGAGATATTATTTTGAAATAAATGTTGATTGGTATGTTTGCATACAGAATGTGTGTTATTTTACCAGCTGTAAATCATATTAGCCGTAATAACAATTGAATATGTGTTCCTGGTTAATTTACAGAATATTAATCGGTCAGAAATGAGATAAAAATATTTAGGAATGGCTGTGTACGCCAGCGGACAAATAGTGAACTATCCATAATGTCTCAATTGCAAGCCCTAGAAAAAATATCTGAGAGTTCCTAAAATTCTGAAAAATCTTTCATAATCTCCGTACAGTCTTTTCGAAGTGAAATATCGTAAGAAAGGTAATGTTCATCGTGATTACGGCGCTTTCCATTTAAAATCGATTGGACAGTTGATGGCTGAAGGGAGGGGGATCGTAAGTTTCCGGTTGAAAGCACCGAAAAGATTAAACGACCGTGGAGAAGCATATTTCTACGATCTCGTCGGCGAGTCGTTAAGAATTAAGGAACTGGTCGCCGGGGCAGAATTATTGAATTAGAAAGAACTAGCATAAATATTCCAGCGCGGCGCGGCGAGATATCGATATGGCCGGGTTCGATCGGAAACGTGACTATTACCCTCGCCCAGTGCAACAGGAGGGAGGCTCGCGTTCTTATCGGGGAGAAATACTCTTATCGCGACTATATATCGGCCCGAATACTGGCGTGTACTACATAAAACTTTCGTTCGATTCAACACCGCCGCGCCGCGGCCCCGAAACGACCCCGTCAATGTATTCCCTTGCACCGAGCGTACCTCCGACATTGTTACGCGTGTTACATTCACTTCCGGTGCTGCAAGATAGCGCACATGTCCTCAGATTTCCCGTGTTAAACTGAATTGTATTAACACTAAAAATACCGACCCTCAAAAGTGACTAATGTGTATGGTATTATAAAAGTAACAAGATTAAATTTATTTATATCTTACTGGAGTCAAAATATGTATTCGATCAATTCCCATGAAGACACCTTTACAATCTGAATAATTGTCAAATAAAAAATCTGAAATGTGTCATTTTCACGATATTCTGAAAAATGAACCGTTAAATATCTCGAAACAAGAAGTACACGATTTAGGGAACGCGCACAGTGGACCCGTTTCGGCCGACGCGACGTCCGACGTTGTCTCTTTTTCGCACCAAATCGGACGAAAACGGGTCCACTTTCATAATGATGGGCGCATGTACTTTTACACAATTACGCACTGGAAAACCTGAGTGGGGAAAACTGAGAAATTCTCCGAAGATTTGAAAAATTCCTGCGGATTTTTGAGAATTAACTGGAGGATTTAACATCGTGTGGAACAATGTTCGGAAATTATTTTTCATTTTACTGGAAGTGAAACGTATCCGACCGTGGTAGACCAGCTCTTTTGTGACAGCGGCGAAGCTTCCACCTAACGTAAGACAAAAAAGACATTTAATTGGCTTGGTTCGGCGGGTCCAAAGACGTTCAGTGAATCGCAGCGATTCGTAATCGGCCGGGCATGCTTTTACGCGCCGCAACTTCCGGTTCCGGTTGATTGTCACAGCTCGCCCCTAGCCTTTTACGACGGCCACGTACCACCCCGCGGATTAAACCACCGACAGACCCTTCTCGATTTTTATTTCCCTGGGCGTCTTGCATGCTGAGCGAGCCACCGTAATTCCGCACGACGATATAAAACCGGAAGATCGTTATACGCGACCTGAACACTGACCGGAAGACGCGTCATCTCCCACCCTCGAATATTTACAGATCGTAACTTCGAGCTGTCGTCTCGGCAAATTTTCCACGGTTCTGCGTGTCGTCACCATTCTCATCTCGAACAGTCGCATTATATTACTGAAATCGAACGATCTTCGCACCGGCCAGTACCGTAGCCGGGTCGATCGAGATCCAACACATTTTTCCAGCTCCAAATCCAGGAATAAAAGGGGTAGATTTCTTCTCTAGCGAGGAAGGACTCTAATGTCAGCCACCTAGCGTCGCCGGCACGAACTATACCCTTGGAAATGTTATAGTCGTTTGTTTCGGCTTTACGGGCAAAGGTTGAGCGTCTCGTTTATAAATTCCGTCATCGCGTTACGGATTTCGGTGGGCGAAGTTTCTCTATGGGGTTAGCGAAGGAATTCAGCTCGGAACGGGAACAGGAACAGGTAGAACGATCATAAATACAGCGGAGGAAGGAGAGCACGGTCGAATATCGATCGCCGGACGCACAATGGCTGCCCGAATATTTATCAATGTATTGTAGCCGCTCTACATTATGTTGCGCCAGAGCCGCGGTGCCTAGCGCAGGAGATTTCGGGGCCTGTGTATCGCTAATAACAATTACAGCTGGACGACGATGCGGCCAGACAGGTTAATCGTTTACATGGTGACGCGTGTTCGCAGCGTGTTACGGGAGACTACGGTTTTGCAAAACTGCCGCGAAACACGTGGAAAAATGCTCGGCGCGTATCGATTGGCCCCCGCCGGCTTACTTTTTGCTCCTCTCCGTGGCCCGGTGTCCTTGTCAACTCCAGCCTGAATGATTATACAGGTGGCCCACGGAATCCTTATCGGTGATAAAATAAAGTCTCAGCACGTGATAGAATTTTTCTCGGTATCGACACCGCCGCGGAATTTAGAAGAATTCTCGATTTCAGCGCGAACTGGTTTTTTTTCGCCGGAGAGCTACTTCCCGATGTGGAACGCTCCCGGAGCAATTATTTGATCCGGTGTGGATAAAAACTTGAGGAATGGTTGCGGCTATAATCACCGGGAAAACAGTATAAGTGGCCCGCGCGATTTTACTGTGAGCAACCAACGGCAAATAAATTAAAAATCCTCGTCCATCGCGTGCAGGAAAACGCTGCCGACTTCCACCGCGCTCTGCAGCCTCGTCGAATCTACTGAAGATATCATCCTGATGATAGATAGCGTTCTACAGAGATACTGAATCAGCTCGGATCTGGTGTGCAACGGATTAAATTCGTGCCCGAGTAGATCCGGAGTAGATTAGAATAATCAGACCTGGATACGGTTCAGGTTGATTGGGAGTTGACTGTCAGTACACTTAGCTTGCTCTACGTAGATCGAAAATAACTTGGGACTTCTCATGTCAGCATTACAGCTAATGACAACCACCAAGAGGGTGGCACACTTTCCGCTCGAAGCTTGATAAAACGCGAACGAAAAATCGCAGATTAACTTTCGAGGTCTCGTTGGAAAGCGAAGACTTCGATCTTGGTCTCCACTGTAGTCGCAGATGCGGAAAAAATGTTTTCACTTCCCTAGAGACGATTGAATTCGAAAAAACCTCGAAAAATAATCACTGCTACTTTCCGATCCGTATTGTAGAATGTGGAGCGCTGGGTCGACGATTTCCCAAACGACAACAAACGACAAGGTTGTCACCGGGCGTCGCGAAGGCAAAAAACGCCCCTCGACGCATAGCCGACGACAATTTGAAAACCGAGATCAGTCGACGATAGAGTTGTAAAATTGTCAACGTCCATTGTTAATCGCAATAAATTGTTTATTGTTCGAGTTAATTTGTCTCGTCCAAAGTCAACGGAAATTCATCCGCGTTGACGATCAGATCCTGCAATATGTTGAGGTAAACATTTTTTCAGGAAAAGTAACTCGGAGGCATTGAAAGAGGAGATTTCACGCCTTCAAACGAGTCTAGCTAGATCGCGATCCGATCATTTCTCGCGAAGTTACGACAATTTTAAAATCGGGAATTTCAAAATTGTGAGCACACCATGTATCAGTGAATATACTGATCGAACTTCTTGAGATTTCGCGTAATTGGTACGCGGCCGGGTGCATTAGTGATATTACAAGAATCGGGAGGGGAGAGGGGATTAAAAGCCAACAGGCTGCGTCCAGGTTGTCGCAGGAACGACAGCTAAATACACCGAGCCGCCGTGAATGATGAAGCGGGACGTGCTCCATTATCGTCGAACGTTTTGCATAAATTATCCGGGTGGAACGGCGGCGCGCGTCGGCGCGGGATCGATCGCGAGAGGATTTCGATCGAACTCGGGAGCGGAGGGACGAACTGATCTCGCGCGATAAATCTTGAGGAGCTTCGTTTCGACGACCGGGAACGACGTCCCTTTTCCCGAAGATGAGGACGAAGCGGGAATAACAAGACGGAAGAGAAAAATGAATTTACAATGATTTACCGCGAGGATATCGTCCCCTCCGGTTATTATATACACGAAGCAGCTTCCGTGACGGGAAGCCATTTTTCACGACGGCCACGAAGAATACTTACGGCCGGCTGACATTTTAATCGATCTGTAAATAGCCGGTAGACCGGCGCTCGCCGCTCGCCACCGTTCTCCCGAGCGTAGGCGGCCTTGTTTTAACTATGGACATTGTAATAATAATTACGTCGAGGTATTAACGAGCACACGACGAGCCACGGTACTCCCAGAGGTTCCGCGAAAACAGCCCCGCAGCGCCGCGCCGTTGGCGTGAAACTTTTTCTCGAGCCTGCTGTTTCCGTTCCCGTTTCGATCGAAACTTTTTTCTAGACCGCCACTATATCTGGACCATCTCGGCCCCCCATCAATTTTCCCGTGGAAATTATACCGTTTCTGAGGTTTCCAGTTACAGCCCGAGCAACGCTGCGAATCGAAATTAATGCCGGCGGGAACAGGAGAGACGTAGTCACCTAATACGACCACTTTGTCTCATTTAATAAGCTTGACATAAAGCCAGACGTCCTGGCCTCCTCACCTGCGCGTGTCCACCTCTCTTCCCATTTTTTATCGTACTCTTCCCGCCCCAGGAAACCCTTCCCTTTCTCTCTCTCTCTTCTTATTTCACGGAAATCTTCCAGCATGATCTCCTCGCGCTTTAATATACCCACGATTACGCGCCAGCTCGCGACTTTATGAGTACCGCCATGCAAGAGAACCCTCCACGCTCCGACAACGCCCTTCTCGCCGTTCTCTCTCTCTCTCTTTCTCTCTCTCTCAAGAAGTTCTACCCAACGCGGACCAGCGGGTAGGAGTAGAGGTATTCTTTTATATCCTCCGCAGCAGGTTTCACGAATTCATGCTCTCGTGACGGATGGGAGCGAACCCGCCAAGAAAATGACACCGGAGAATTGAAGAAGATCACTCGGTCGACGTACACTGCCAGAAGCGATCGGAATCTTAGAGTCCCTGGAGCCATACTGGACCCTAGAATGTGTAGACCGAGTCTGATGGACTCTGGATTTTGTAGACCTAGCCTGGTGGACCCTGGAACCTCCAATCCTAACCTCTAATGTACCCTAACGAGTACCAAGACGAACCCGGCTAACCGACTTACTTAATCTAATCTTCACTAACACTAGTCAGATCTAATGCTAAACAAGATCGTCTAGAAAGAACAATGTTAATCCAGACTTAATGTTTACGAGCTATGAAACGTCCAGCACCTAACGAGATTGAAACTACGAAATTGAACCTAACCGAACGACCCCTAACAATAGTTAAATCGCAGCTAGACTAGTCCCGGTTTAATCTACTGCAGCTTAACACAATTTAATCTAGAATCGAGCCAATAACTTGCAATCTAGCTCGGCGTGACCGAACGCGGAGACCTAACCTAGCACAGTCTGACCAAATACACTCTTCCTCTACTGACTCCCGGTTAAAGTCGTGCGGCGCAAGCTCCGGTTGCCATTTTCATGAGCCACTCTCTCTAACATTTTATTACTTTCGCCTTGTTTCAGCTTGATTGTTCCTCTTAATTTTAAACTTCGAAACACATTCAACCTCGAAAATTAGGTTTAGTACCGCGGTGCTCAAGAGCCGGCGCATAGAGAGAGAGAGCGAGAGAGAGAGAATAAAGAAAAAAAGGCCTTCGGCGCGGCGCGGCGCGGCGGCGGTGCGAATTTATGCTGCGTTTAAAAACCTGGAACCGGTTTGCGAGTAAAACGTCGGAATTACATTTCGCTGTAACTGTAATTGATGATTTGCAAACGTAATTTTCATGAAACGTATCCAATCAATTTTATCGGAGCCCATTCGAGGACACTAGGCAGCCAGAACGAGTACGATTTTTTTGTAAATGCCTCGTAACGGCCGGTAATTGAACGAACATTTGAAAACACGCGTGATACCAGGTAGAGAAAAATTCAACGATACCACAGCTACAGACAATTCAGCGTAGAAATGATTTTAATATAACTTTTACCTGCCTGTCGATTAAATTTCATTATATTTTTACGAATCCGTTCAGAAAGGTTTGACCCGTTTCCGAAGTTTGGCCATGTTTGATTAACTGGAAAGACGGTGTCGTTTGGGAAGAAGCTGTGATCTTCGACGCGTTTTGATAACTCGGAAGTTTAAGGGACTCGAGCGAGTCCTCCTCGGAGTCTTAGGAAGACAATGTAGGAATGTTCATTGACATTCCGCCGGCTACGAGCAGCCAAAGTCGAGTATCTTCGTGCTTAATCCGGCACACGGTGTTTATTTATGCGAGCTCGAGTGTCTTCGGTATGTAATGAAGAGATTATCGCTGCATACCGTCATAATTGCGCGCGGTGTCTTACCGGAGCGGGTGCCGGCAGAGTTGCGCTATTTATTATTCACGGGATACAGTGTCGCAGTTCACAGTCGGCAAATTTTTCATTAACCAACGGCAGAGCAGTAGAGGATATTTATCGCAACTAAAAAGAATATTAAATCGAAACCTAGTGTCTGTCACGTTGCAAAGATGAATTTGTATTTTTCTGAAAAGTTAATTATAATATTTAATGAATAAATAGGATATACAGGGTGTCCCAAAATTCCTTCGACAGCCGGAAATGGGAGGTTCCTGAGATCATTTGAAGCAACATTTTCCTTTGCAAAAATGTTATCCGCTTCTTTGTTTAGGAGTTATTAACGAAAAATACGGACCAATCAGAGCGCGACCTAGACGCGAGTTGGCACAGTCGGCCAATAAACAGTTGGCGCGCTGGGCCGACTATGCCAACTCGCGTTTAGGTCGCGCTCTGATTGGTCTGTATTTTTCGTTAATAACTCCTAAACAAAGAAGCGGATAACATTTTTGCAAAGGAAAATGTTGCTTCAAATGACGTCAGGATCCTTCCATTTCCGGCTGTTGAAGGAATTTTGGGACACCCTGTATATGGCAGCTTACCAGTCGACGGTGGCCTTTGCGACGTACATCACTTGATCGTGAGAGTTCATGGGATGATGGTAATGGCGATCGGTGATGGGAACGATGGAGTGACAGACGAGACGAGTCTCGTTTTTATTAATTATTGTCAGGTTGTAAGGCGATGCCAGCAGTCGGGACGATATCCGATCCAAGGCTAGCCACAGTTTATTGGCCACCACCCAAGACGGGTACTCGCATCGTTTCGTCTGATTTTCTAAAACAATACATAAACATTCGTTAACACGATTTTCTAGCGATTCGTATTCCCAAATCCAAAAATTGGCTTGCTGCGGGGCCTATAATATTCGATTGAATAAGTTTAATCCCTGTCGGAAGATAAATATGATTAGTCGTCCAAGGGTAGGGCGTCGCGCCGTGGCAGCAGGATTTATTCTGTCCTCGAAATAATATAACTCCGTCGCTAACACAGTTATTCCAACCTCGAAATGCATAATACAACTAGAAACTCATTCCGGACTCTTCAAGTTCGCCAAGTTCTCACGCTGATAACCAAACTGGCTTGCAAACTTCGTTCTTTTTCATTCTTCCACGCGTTTCCACCGCTACAGTTCGTCGATCCGCCATCGTCGATAATAATCGAGAAAATAATTGTATAATTCCGTGAAACGAGTCAAAAATCCGAAAGCGATGAACACCGAGACACGGTGATTTTTTAAGGAGATTAGCGTGCGAATCGAACGCGGCGATATTGCTATGGCGGTCCGTTCTAAACATAATTCAAAGGTGCATTTGCGGATCAACGATATCGCTTGGCCGATCGATATATTGATCACCTCTAGCACAGTGCACATACATCGGCGCCCGTGCATTTTTAACGGTCCATTAATTCGTGCACAGTGATTGATAGCTGCGAGCAGTCGACCATCGACACGATAACTGTTTGCAGACGACAAAGCTGACGCCCGTTTATGGACGAGCTTCGCGTTTTTCGTGGACCATTGTAAACACTAAGCTATTTTTTTCGGTGACACAATTTCCTACCACATCAGATAGCGCAGCTTGATTTACAATACTGTTACTGTGTTGCATTAAAAATCGCAATGAGAATATCAAATTCCTCCACGCAGCAGGAGAACGTACACGGCAAACAACACTGAAATTCTATACTAGCCATTATCCGGCGCAATGCTAACTCATTTTAATATTTCGCTGCGTGCACAGTGCTGTGCAATTTGATACTCGCTCCTGAGTGCATTGTCTGAATTCATTTTTTAGGTTTCACTGTGTTTGGTTACGCGGTCTCCAAAGTTCATTAATGTTTGTTGCCTTCGAAGTAGGAGCAGGTTTTCTGACCGATGTTTCACCACCGATATGATTGATTTTTTTTCTGAAATTCTGCTTATGTGAATAGAAACAAGTGAATGAGAACAATGAGCTTTCATTTACTAACGCTAATGCATTATTTTGCACGTCGAACAGGACAAAATCAGAGGGAACGACCGCCATCAACGTGAGAAATGTTACCTTCTCTGAACCGGGATAGGAAGGAGCAGCAGATCCGAGATTCTGGGGTTAATCTACCTCCTGGAAAGTTCGAATGGAAACGCAGACCAACGCAGGAGAACGAGGATAACGAAACACTCGACTGTTACAAACCACTGTCAAAAATTGTTTAATCTGCTTAGCAGGTTGGATTCGACACGTGGAAAATGTTCGACTTACAAAATTACAAAATTGATAATACGGTTTTATAATCAGCTATAGATTCTCCCTAAAATTTTAATAATCGCAGACAATGTAATTCGGTTTAATCGGAACAGTTTTTCCATTTTAAATTTAAAAAAAAATTAGATTTCGATACGACGAAGAGGGAACGGTCGGACGATAAAAACCGCGAACCATGGAAACGGACGTGCAGCAGAAATTCCATCGTAAGCCGATCGAACGACGGACAAAGATTCATCCGGCGTTTAACGTTCAACGAATTCAATTCCAAGAATGCCCGGGCGCCGGTCCCGACGGTTCGAGCTATCACCTCAATTTGGTTAACCGTGGCTGCAGCGCCAGAATCATCGCAATCTGGTAAGGTTACGTGCAGCTATGCGATACCATGGAATACTCCAAGTACCTGACATCGACCACCGCACGGCCCCCGATAGCATGCGGAACAAGAATCTGATCTGGTGTCCACGAACACCCTCATAGTTCACATGCTCTTGTTCTTCGAGGCTGTTCCTATCACCGGCCGCGGTCGCTGTCATGCCACGATGCTTATCAGTTAACGATCTGGCGCTAGGTTGATCCCCGCGATGCTCGAGTGTCGGTCCGACCATAGTTAGTTTTGCAATTTACTATTTTATCGTCCGTGTATCAGGTTGGCCCAAAAGTTCCTTTCGCAATGCGTACATTTCATATTGTCACATCACTCAAGTATTATAAGTTAAGTTAACCCAGATCTAACCCAATCCGTTTTATTACCAAGTAATGAAAAGTTAATCTATCTTCTATCTGTATATAATATAAAATAGAAAAGTATGTGTGTATGATCCAGAGTTGGGGATTAATCGATAAAAATTTTAATCAAGATTGATTGATTAATGTGTACGATCAAAAAAGGTAATCATTGAAAAATCGGAGACTGATTCAATCGATTGATGAAGTTAATCGTCAATCGTTGATTAAAAACAGAAATCATCGAAAAAAACATTAAAGCACGTAAAAAGAGTTTGTATTATAGACCAAAAGACAATATACGTAAACTCACAATCAGTTTACATTTTTCTCAGTATTCATAGTTTTGATTCATTCATGGTCACACATAGTTTGATTACAATTGAAAGGAATGTAATCGTTAATAGCAATTACCGACTAAAGTAAAAATTTAACCGTTATTCCCAATTAACGATTAATAAGTATTTAATCGTTAACCGCAATTAACGGCTAAACTAGGAGATTAATTGATGATTGCAATTAACGATTCAAGTATACATTTATTCGTCAATCGTTGATTAAAGTTTCGCCCAACTCTGGTATGATCCCATCGATCTGATTCGGAGAGCGGTGGTTGTAAATAATCGGAAGGTTCGGAGCTGATCAGTGCGCGTTTTTTGTCTGCCATAACAATTTTTTCAGATATACCGCGTGTACTGGTAAACAATATTAAATAATAAATTGAAATATTAAATGTACGCATTGCGAAAGTTATTATTGGGACAACCTATTATACAATTGAACTTTTATACTCTTCCTTTCCAAAGGAACCTATTTGATTTTGTACAGGAGGGTGGATTTTGATTTTCCCTTGGTCCGAAAAGATTTCGATCTTGTTAAAACTTGACGTAAAAGCGTGCACCATTGATTGGTCTAACAGGAAATGATTTCGACTCACTCTGCGTCATCTTATAGGTCCTGGCAGCGTCGTTGACACTGAAGCCGGTGCAGCC
Source organism: Lasioglossum calceatum (assembly GCA_963966675.1). Taxonomy (NCBI): domain Eukaryota; kingdom Metazoa; phylum Arthropoda; class Insecta; order Hymenoptera; family Halictidae; genus Lasioglossum; species Lasioglossum calceatum. The sequence goes on from OZ016548.1 coordinate 3,949,248, forward strand.
TGCATCGGCGCTCTGCGCGACGTTCCAGGAACCGTTCGACGTCTGCTGATAAATGAAGCATCTGTAGCTGTCCTCGTCGTTGGTCTTCCGGGGCCCGTGGAGCCGAGCCACCAAATTGTGCGTGCTGCCATCCTTCCACGTGGCGAAACACTCGAGCTCGACGTCTGCGAACCGAAATTGATTCGTTACTATTATTCCGGCGCGGCTGTATGGCAGGCCAGACGACGGGGAATATAAATTACCCCGCGGTCACCACCGAAAGTTACGGTCAGCAGCGTTTTACACGCCGATAAAGCATACATCGCCGTCGAGGATGAATTATACACGCGTTCTCCTGGCGACCCGGTGGCCCTCCAACCCTCGCGGCCATAGCACTCGCGGAAAATCGTTTCGAGAAGCCGAGCAACAAATGGTAATTGACAAGACCATTAATCATTCACCGCGACGCCGAAAGCTTTATTGACCGTTACAGGTCTCCGGTGTCGTGTTAATCTACGTCGCGACTGAGTATTATTAACGAGGCAAAAATCGGACAGCGCCACTTAAGCGGGTCGAATGATCATCTTCATTAGCTGACTCGAACGTGCCATGGACATGGTAACCTTACCGACTTGTTATAGGTTTGAGTTAGCTTTATATGGGGTCTCGGGCAAGATTTAGTTAAGTCACAGCCAGGCTCCACGCTTTAAGGACGGTACAGCTTGCTCAGGAAAGCACCGGTCACCAATGCTTAAGGATAGGGAGCCCGGTCACGGAAATTCGGGCCGGATTTCTCAACGGAATTTATTTTTCGCCAGGCCTTTCCTGGCACCGACATCTCTCTCGACGAGGGTCAGGGCTGCCTGCTGTGCGCGGTACAAAAAACAGAAAAATAAATTCCGTTGAGAAATCCGGCCCGAATTTCCGTGACCGGGCTCCCTATCCTTAAGCATTGGTGACCGGTGCTTTCCTGAGCAAGCTGTACCGTCCTTTAAGGTCCTTGCCCACTAGACCGTACCCTCGGCGCGCTGTTTCTTTGTACCCTAATCAGGTATAGTGGGCGCAATCCCATTGAAATACACAGGAGGCAATCCAAAACAGCGCGCCGCTCCGCTCCGCCGCGCCGAGGGTACGGTCTAGTGGGTAAGGACCAGGGTTGCCATATGACGCTCCTTACGTTTCCGTCCCTCGCCTAGATGCTGCCTCCGCTATCCCCACTCTTACCACTACCGCTGCCGCGACCGAGTGCTAGCATGAGAGCGGTAGCATGCTATCGACTCGGTCGCGCCAGCGGTAGTGGTAAGAGTGGGGATAGCGGAGGCAGCATCTAGGCGAGGGACGGAAGGGTAAGGGGCCTGGTGGGGCGTGCATATGGCAACCCTTAGTAAGGGTCCTTACTAAGGACCCTTAGAGTCTAGGAAACAAGATGTTCGAAGAACGGTACGAACCGAAGCTCTCAGACGACGGGAGACTGGCGCAGGCCTGATATCGCAGGAACAGTCGCGAGTCTTGGGTGCAGGTCTCAGCGGTGGACAACGGCGAGCTGCACTCCTGTTCCCCGCGGCTGTAGGAGAACTCCAGGGGTCCTTTGAAAGGACAGGGCATGGGTGTCGCTCCGCTGCGGAACAACGAGATCAGACTGGTGTCGCTGGTCAGCGTGCTGCACAGCTCGGATAGACTGGGTTTCGGCGTCTCCGTACAGTATGCTGAAAGAGGAACGATCAATCTCTGACATTGCTCGAAGATCTTGATGTCTGCTGACAATCGGAACAAATGAACTCGAGTACTCACTTTCTTTGTATTGGAGAACGTTCGCGTGCTTCATGTGCATCACGATGCAGCGGTAGCAGTTGTACGGGCTGGAACAGAGACGGAAATTTTTCATCATTAATTTCTTCGTTGCGTTGAAGCTATGCTCTCGCAGATTTTTGAAAAATTTCTGATGGGATCAGCGAGCTACGGGGATGTTAGTGTGTCCCTGGTGGCTATCAGCGAGCATCCAGTCCCCAGCCGACCGCGGCCCGAAAATACGGGCGGGATTAGCACTTTTCATCCCGGAATTATTGAAGCAGCGCAGCAAAGCCATTTTCCAGGGTAATCGCACGGGTAGCCATGAAGTATATCGCGCTGACGGACAGAAACAAAGGTAAACTTCGTCGGACGCCGCGCCGCGCCGGCAGGAAAGGAGGTACCGAGAGTGAAGAGCATCCGTGGGCCAACGGAGCGGGCGAGGGGGTGGTTGAGCAAGACGGGGGGTTGTGCGAAGGAGCAGAGCCAGGAAGAGAAGGAGACTATGGGAGAAGGTAGGAGTTGCAAACCGGAGCTAAGTAAGCAAGGTGCCAACTAGTAGGGACACAAGACAAGCTCCAAAAGTTTTAAGTAGCTACGCGATACTACTTGGACCCAGCCTCCGGTCCATTCATCCCCACCTTACCGTCCCCCTCCCATTCCCACCCCGTAACCGCGGCGGCTGTCTCTATTGCGCCTCGCAGTTTGTCTTTTCAACATGTACAAATACCGGCGGAATGTGTGCACGCCCACGCCACAGCGCCAACGCTATTTGCGCGTCCTTATTTTTGGACGCTGCCGGGACACGTCTTCGAACTGGAGACACCTAACTTTGTCCCATATACGCTCGCCGCTTCACAGCGGATGGATCAACAAATTATGTTTTTGTTATCGGGAGTATTTTTAGATTCGTTTCCAGGATTGCAAGGGTGCGGGATTCGCCTTCTCATTTCTCGGTAATACAAACACGGGGCTTTTCAGTAGTCGAAAACGCTAGATAAAAGATCGATCTAGGGCGCTATCTCCATCAAAAGTCCTATTTTTACCACGTTTTTATTAACTCGCTTTCTTGTCTGTTTGTTTGTCTGTTCGATACTTTTGCAATTGATTTTAAACTAACTTCCCGATGAGGTAGAGACTTGAAACTTTAAACATAGCTCAGAACTGGATGACAATGTAATGTTAACTCGCTTTCTTGTCTGTCTGTTCGTTAGGGTTAGGGTTCCGTACGAAACCCTATTACTAAGCTCACGCTATCTGTATTTTTTGAACCGTAAGGTTTATACATAAGAATATTAATCCTGGGTTATAACATACTAATGTCAAGTATAGGTACTCACAAATTTCTCAGAATCTTCTGTTCCTCCGTCGGATCAACAGGACACTGCCATTCGCGTGAATAAGTTCGAAGCGCAACACAGCACATTATCCAAAATTGCGACAGCGAACGGGAAGAATTTACTCCGACCACGGTCAAAATAGTACTGCGGTTGTCACCTCGGTTTGTCGTGAATGGTTAAGGGTGGGGAATGGTGCGTTTGTTAATTGGACGCTGATGAGTCGAAGCCGTTTAGGTTGAGAGAAGTGGGGAAATTGTCAAAGAAATTCCTTTCGGCATTGTCTAGGGTCATCAATGACGTGATTTTTAAGGGTAGTCCGCCCGTCGGTTCGGTCGGTTTGTCCCAAGTGTTGTCGATTCGCATGCGTTTTTTGCTTGCTATAACGATCTTTACAGGTATATCGCCTAAACCGCTGGTGGAATGGTGAGGTGCGGTAACATTTTATTATAATACAGGGTTAATATTCTTATAACAATGGATATAAGGTATTCTTTCAGATTTTGCAACTTCAAATTTATAAACCGAATGGGCAGGGAGACTATATGAAAGAAATTATGAAAGAATACCTTATATCCATTATTGTAAGAATATTAATCCTGTATTATAATAAAATCAATTGCAAGATTTGTACCGAACAGACAAACAGACAGACAAGAAAGCGAGTTAATAAAATAATAGAAACGTGGTAAAAATAGGACTTAGCGCCCTAGATCGATCGTTTATCTAGCGTTTTTGACTACTGAAAAACTCCGTGTTTGTATTATCGAGAAATGAGAAGGCGAATCCTGCACCCTTGCGATCCTGGAAAACGAAGTCTATTCTTGGTAAACACTGCGGTAACGAATTAATAAGTTATTTTTGAGACAGCCTGAGGAGGCTGTGATATCGAGTCGGGCACGGTGATATTTTTCCCGGGGAAGAATTTTGCGCGCATCATGTATGAGAACAATACCAAATGATGCAACACTGGGGATCCGAATAAATCTTTTACGGGCGTAGTTTTACCGTGTGGGACGCGGGTCGTTTTCCCGTGCGTTTATCGGGAGTCACTCATCATTTAAATGCACCGTACGCTGAATTGGTTCCAAAGCGTAAGATCAATGCGAGGAGCGTAAAAGTAGACTCGAAAGACAAGCGCATGTGTGAAATATGTGTGGGGGCAGGCATCGATACAGGAATCGACGGTTTGAAACGTTTCGGAACACAAATACCCGTATACGACCGATCGTTCATGCATCGTAAAAAGAATGCAGAGAGACGTATTTGGCAATCTGTGACGTTTACAAATAGGTCGGTCCCGCAAATATTCTGTCGGTGCAGTTCACGGTTTCAAATTGCACACGCACGGCTGTCTTTTTCATCGAAAATAATATATATAAGAAATGAACCGTATCATTGGTATTTTCCATTGTAAGTTCAGCCGGGAATATCTTCTTGAAAGTTTAATTGTCCGGGAGCCGTACGACGAGCTCGCCTTTGCGTGGATGAATTCATAGTGAGGTAATTAGGGGACGTGACGCGTCGAATCAGCCGTGCGTCTGCATCATCGGTAATTACAAAAAACATTAAACAGTCGGTGCTGTGAACGGCGAGGAACGAGCTACGGTTTAGCTTTCATCGGGATCGTTAATTTCTTCGAGTCAATTAGAGCTAATTACCTCTCGCCCGGAAGTGCGAGAATCGTCGGTGGCACGACTGCTGCTGCTGCTCTTCCACCTTTTACCGTGAGAAACTGTAATAACGTTTGTCTGGTCGGGGATCCCTTACGATTGTGCACATCTTACGGGAGACATTTCACTGGGACACGCTTACGTGCCGCGCATAATTGCTGCACAACGTAGCGATCTTACCGTGATCATTATACAACGTGCTAGTTGCTTATTGCGCGAGGACACGGTGCTTCGGAAGCGGGAAACTGGTCTTACCAGTCGTCACGATTTAATGAAGGTCCGGAGAAATGTTCTTCTCGGTAAAAACCTCAGAACTCGATTGTCTGGTCAGTGACCCTGGCCCGGTTAGAGTCGGGTGCTTCTGCGATTGTTTGAATGTGTATTCGTCCCAAAAATGTAGGTTTCAGCCGGGGCTTTGGAGCAATCATTGGACCGGCGACTGGGGAAAATATATTCCCGTTGCGTCGGAATATTCGATGCACACGCGTAAGTAACATTTTGGAAAGTTAATGGCAAAAAGAATGCGCCCGATACTCCGTTGTCCGAAAAAAATACACCGCCCAGGGCTCTCCGAATGTTTCTGTTTTCCATATTTCAAATTTCGCCCGGGTAGAGAGAAAACAATTTTCGCGTAACAGAGAAACTCGTTACTCCGGAATAAATTTCGGGGGCGCGGCGAAGTGGGGCAAGGGAGGGACGAGGAGGGGCGGTAAGGGCGGTAGGCGAGAAAAAAGCACGCGCCCAATTTTTAATCAAAATGCCTTTCGCCGGGCAGAAAATCGTGGCCCCCGCGTACCGGGTTTGACCCACCGGTGAGCGCACGCGCGCGAGCGAGAGCGAGCACCAAATAAATTCATCCGTTCGAGACGGTTCGGCCGAACGTCGATGCAAACTTAATTACCGAAGGAAAAGTCCCCGCGACGCGAATGTTCCCCCAGGGTAACCGGAACTTCCTCGTACACGCTTGCACCCTGCTGGGGCGTCTCAAAGTGGAGGGTAGGCAGCGCGCGACGGAATAGCGAGTGAAGCACGCCTGATGGCGAACTTACTGCGCCGTGATCTCTCCCGAGGACCGAAAAACTTCGTCACCGAACCGCTGACACGATTTTTCTCGTTAGCCCGACGCCGCTGCAGTCGATTTACTCCCGGCTCAATTTGAATCGGCGCGGGAGGACCCAGCAATGCAATTCGTAGCGATGCGTGCGTTTCGATGGGTGTCAAACTTCGTTTTTATCACAACAGTTTAAACCACTGGTGCGCACTCCCATTGAAATACACAGGAGGCAATCCAAAACGGCGCTCCGCCGCGCCGAGGGTACGGTCTAGTGGGCAAGAACCCTTAGACTACGCGCGGGCCACAACCGGCAACGAACGCAATATTAAATACTTTGTTGCGTCGCGCCGCGCCGTATTCCGGCGGGCCGTAGGCAGTTTGCTAGCGGGCCATGGGGTTGCTCATCACTGGTTTAAACTCTTAACGGAAAATTGTTTCGGAGCCCTTACGGTGGCCTTAGGTGTCTCTGCGAACTTCTGTCTATACATCGATCGATGTCCCGTGTCGATAAAGGCGAGGATCACGAGCTGACGTCGCGCGGTGCACAGCAAGGACTGTTAAACCTAAGTGTTGGCCGCAGTTTTCCTATAAATTGATGGCGATTGGTTCCCTCGGAACTTTCTCCTTGAGCGGACTCGGGGGCTCTAAAAACGTGCAACGATACAGGAGAACTGTGTTACAACTCCGACACTCGAGGAGTCCAGGCACTAGCCTTCTTCCCTTGCAACTTTCGCCGGCTCGATCACAGAAGCGACGCGCGAGCCGGCCCTCGCCTCGCCTCGCGTTCCCTGCCACTCCCTGATCTGCAATTCGAAAGTTGTCGAAGTTTGTATGCATGTCAACGAAGCCGCGAACACGGGTGCACGATATCCGGGAAACGGTTTCGACCTTTGTGACCGCATTCGCTGTAACTATCATCGAGACCGAGGGGTGGCGTCGCCCTTTTCCACCCTTCCGGTCGCGGACCGCAAACGATTCGAAGTTAAACGCGGGGCGCAGTCTCTTCTCTCTACCCTCTCGCTCTCGTAAGAATCGTTTTGCTCCGAGAGGTCCTCTGCTTCTTCATCTTCGATAATTTATCGATTTACCCGACAGATCGGTAAAACGAACCAGGTGTTATTTGCGCAATGAAGAATCGTGTTTCCAATTTAACCGTTTCGCCGACCACCGGCACTCTCAATTCCTCCGGGCGTCATTAACAATTCCCACTGAAAACACACACCGCGCCGACGCAATTTTCACCCAATGGTCGTGTTTTAAACATCATCTCCGAGTTGGCCAACGTCACGCTCCGCGTGCCCCGCGTTTCCCTAGTTCGACTTTAACGCACAACAAACGCCGCGCAATTTTTCCACAGTTTCGTGGGAAAGTATTCCGCCGACCGCGATAAATTTTTACGGGGAATTTTAATTTCCCTCGGTCGGAACGATAATTGTTTCACGTCCAAGCGCCGCTATTTGAACTGGTCCCCGAAAATTATTTCCCGAACTCTCGGGAGAAACAAAACAAACACGTCCGACTGCTTCGAGCACGCAATAATTAACATTGTTAATTTAACAACGGTAATTAAAAAGTGGCACGACCGACTGGTTAGGTTTATTGAAGTTGGAACAGGACCTTTCCCAGTGTCCTCAGAAATTTAGCACAGTATCCGATCGTCTAGCGACTTAATTGGACAATTGTTATGGGATGTGATCTAATTAGTGGGCTGTAACTACCATGGCTGTAACTAGTGGCCAGTGTCTGCGCGCGTATAAAGAGCATTTGACACGATTCCGGGATTTATGGCCGAAATAAAGTTGCCTGAAACGTTTCCACGAGGAGGTCTATAAATATAGGAAAATGTTGCAGGAGTTGAAGCCTATCTGGGTCGACCTTAACTGGATCCAAATTAATTCAGCCTCATATTCAGCCGCTGAATGCCCCTTTTTACGACGGCACTTCCCTAACTACTTAACACTCTGATATATGTTCCGCGAGAATATGGAGCAGTTATGAAGTCGAACGAGGAGGAGTCGAACCCCGGGTCCGGGTTCGAGTTCCGAAGACTGAGGATACAGTGTTGAAGATCGTAAAGGGTCGATCTAGATGTTAAATGAACGGAGCAAGGGCTTCGGGGTGAGTGCGACGAGGGAGAAATTAGAAATAAAAAGAAGGAGAGGGGCGCCGCTCGGGTAGGGGAGAGATGGTAGATCTTTTATCCACGCGATTATTATACGAACGCGATTTCCTCGGGCAGAACGGGTGGTCGAGAGAATGTTAATTAAACGTTCCATCGGAGATTTTTTACTGGAAACCGTTTCAATTTCGCAGAAATTTCATCGGACTCTCTGCTGTAAATCGAACGTAAATTATAACATTGTCTTTTCCATAAATTCCTTTCGATCATCAAAATTATCACATCATTTTTGCAATGGCTCGGACCTGCTCGTGCCACCGAGCGGCTTAAACATACATAATTACCGGCTGATCCATTATTTACAGAGAACGGTGCAATAAAATTTGTGACTTTTGACCGGTTGCGTAATTCAGCATGATTAATCGGATCGTTACGATTAATTATGAAGGAATATTGTTTTGTGAACTGTGCCGGGAAGCTTATAGTGTATTTCGTGAGATAATTGTCGATAAATTACGGGGCCTGTTCTCGCCCGTCGGATCAACGAACGGGGAACGGTTGTCGCGATTTTTTTCGTTTCGACGGGATCGCATAAATAAATCACTGGGAACGCGCCGAGACAGCTCATCCCCGGCGCCCGGGCACTGCAATCTACGAGTAATGACGATAGCGTTATCGGTGGATTGATAGTCATGAATAAAACCCAAAAACGCTCTCGCTGCTGGAGAGCAGCGAATTTTTTTTTCCTCTCGTCGTCCGAAGACGAGCACTATCGCATCTTTATCATATCTCTCTCTCTCTCTCCCTCTATCCAGCCGATGTGCATAATTCTATAAATCCCGTAAAACGATATTCATGAAATACCTTTCCGCATACGAAATTATTTTAATGATCGATCGATTAGTCGTATTTCTATTCGCCATCACGATCCTCATTAGTCATAATGCACTGTTCGCTGTGCATTTTATTCAAATTGAAGGAATTCGTTGTATTCATTAATTAATTACTGTCGTCGGTGATACGCCGGCCTCGCGTAATATTACTAACAGCCACACCCGTTCGGTTGGCAATGATGATAATAATAATAACGGCAGCAAACTATTTACTCGTCAAAACCGGCTATCAATCCCTCACTCCTCCTCTACCACCTTCTCGTAGGGGTCGAAACCGTTTCGGGGGCGTGTGTTTCGCAAAACACTCACGGAGAATATAAATCTCCCGGCAGCGTCTGGTAATGCGTTTAAAAAATGATTCATTTCGCGCTGGCGCGTCCCGACGTTCTCGCGCTCGGTCTCGGCGGTTACAGCCTCGGAGCCCGCTGCATTCGTAAACGACGGGACGTCTGTTCGGGAAAAAACGACGGGGAGAGGAAAAAAGATATACACGCGACGTCACAGCGAGACATCCGCGTGCTTGAGATTCCCGCGGTACGTTCCCGCACGGAACCGCCATTAATCGCGCATCCCCGCGTCTGTGTAAATTAATAAGGACAGAAACGAATGCGAGAGGAATCGCAAAACATCCGACCGAACCGGAAAACTTTCTGCGACGAAATTTCCGTCCGATAAGCACGTTCGAGGTGCAGTTACACGAGTTGAACTGTACAATTAAATACTTCGAGGTTACGTTCGACGCGGAAGATGGGAGGACATGCGCGAGTTAGAAGTGTCTGCGAAATTCACATTTACTTCCGCATTCGTTTAGGGTATTTACAGTTAGTATACCGTGTGTACCGTACGAAATTGGAAATCGTATACGGGGAAATGAATGTCGGTGGCATTCGTCGGCGCACGTTGCTGACGATTCTTACGAGAATTTGCATAAACAGCCGCAGATGGGGCTCGATATAAAAGGAAAGAATAGTGGTAACAAATTATTGCCGGCTCCAATAATTCGTGTGGACGAAATTCAACCGGAGCCACTGAATAATTCATACGTCTAATATCACATCCCATGGTGGGCGTTTCATTAACTGGCCTCGCCATGGTAACGCCGGCCCCGTATAAAAAACGCTTTAAAAAGTGTCCATAGCGGCGGCGGTGCGGGCGGCTACCTCGGAAATAAAATGCTTTACAGCTTGTGAAAACAATTTCTCCCTTCAATTGCCTTTAAACTTCCGGAAAATCCCCCTGGCCGCTTTTATTTTCTCGCTGGGAGCAGCTGTGCCCTGTGAATTTCTTAAATAACAGACTCTCGCTGCTCGAAAGAGATATTTGTAACCGCGCGCTGCGCCGCCGCCGCAGCCGCGGAGAAAAAATGGAATCGCGAAATCATTTCAGAGAATACATGCTGAACAGGTTTAAACAGGGGTGAATAAAATTACGAGATTGATCGAGCGTCGACGCGATCGAGGAAATGAACAATACCTCAAAATATTAATGGCGGATGTCGTTACCAAACCCACCCCCGTCCCTCCCCTCCTCTGACTCGTCCACGAATCACCAGACGGAGCGTATTTATTTCATCGTCAAGACAGACCGTTTACGTTAAGTCGAGTATTCGCATTTTAACGAGAGGCCCCCGTTAAAGTCAACTCGTCCGAACCACTCGATAATTCCGATGCCTCGTCGAAGCACGTGGATTAATAACGCGGTACGAGGCGGAACAGCCGGGATGGGGCGAGAAATTGGAAGAGGCTCGTTCCTGGCGTCATTGTCGAGCTCGACTTCCTGGCCGTCCTTTTTCCTTCGCGAGCTGCGCTGCCACGCAACTTATTAACGACGGGTCTCGGCGCGCCGAGGGAAATGTACCGAAACGCGCTCGCACAGAAACTTTGCATAAATATATGCAATTAGAAATTTTTATTCGAGTGCCACGAAACATTTCGAGTAACGTTATTTCATTCATCTCGGAAACAGCAGACCGGAAATGCACAGTTCAATCTGTTTCCGTGGGCTGCCGATTTTCAAGTGGAATAGTCAAGAAATGGTCAGACAATTTCGAGGCAGCTGAAAATATTATGCGGTGTAAATTTTCTTTTCTATTTCAAGAGAACCACCACTGGGTTAGTAGGCAGCAGATCATTACGAAGGCTGACATTTTTATAGTTCACTTGACAAATTTTTAAAGCGGGGCAGAATTTTGTTCCGCTGATTAAGGGCCTCATTAAGCTGAAACTGAAACCACAAAGCTACTAATATTTTGTTGTAAGTGCGTCATTAGTGCACAAACGATTTCCAAGCTTTTGACGAGCTTTACATTGTTATTAACGTGTATTGTAAATCGATAACAGCTGGACGTAATCTAACTTCAAAGCTAAAAATTAATGAATTCGTATTTCCTTGTGATTTTTTGTTAGTCGCACCTGATTGATGCCGTAAGAAACTAGTGCCGGCGATAAATGGCTGACAAGGGACGAGAAAAATGTTGAACATGTTGTCGGCTAGACACGACCGGCGGCTGTGCCCCTGTTTGTATTGTCTAATAGCCGAATGGCGTGTAAGGGTGAGTTTCACCCTTCCGCGCCCTCTCGAATGGCGGCTGGCACCATCTCGCTCGGCTGAACCGGTTCTCGGACATGGTTTATTGATTCCTCTAGTGCGTAAATACGCACGCCACTCCGTCCCTGCTAACGACGCCCACGAGGACGTCGCGACGCGTACACGCACGGGACTGCTGCTAAAAGCGACGAATTATCGTCCGATCGTCTCTCCCGGACGCCCAGTGGTTTCCGACAATTCTTATTTCTATGAACCAATTTTTCAGACTATTCCGCAATAAGAATATAATCTTATTTTTGTATTTTAGATTCACAAAACCAGTGACCGGCATCGACTTGATAGTACTGTCGTGAACAGGATTGCCATATTTTTCTCTCGCCGGGCCCCTTACCCTTCCGCCTCTCGCCACGCCACGCACCGTAGCTCGTCTTTGCACTCTTCCCACTAACGCCGGCGACAGTGACGACACGCTGGCGTACGGTCGCGTGAGCCTCCCACTCTTCTCACTAGTCGCTGGCGTACGGTTGCGTCAGCGACTAGTGGGAAGAGTGGGAAGCTCACGTGACCGTACGCCAGCGTTAGTGGGAAGAGTGCAAAGACAAGCTACGGTGCGCGGCGTGGCGAGAGGCGGAAGGGTAAGGGGCCCGGCGAGAGAAAAATATGGCAATCCTGGTCGTGAACCGTGATAGCACGACAGTGTACAATTTTCCGGCGGAGGGCGCTGCGAGTGGGCACAGTGGTGGAGGTAAGGGAAGTTGAAGTGGGGAACGGAACTGTGATCTTGAGCGGTTTAATTCTTTCGCCTCCCAAATTCATTTCTACCAAATCCTTGATTCCGCGAGACCCAGTTAAGATACCGACGTGAAACAAATTTTAAGATCAACAATACACTATTCTTCCACCGCCTCAGTTTCGAACGCTCAGGAAAAAATTGCGAAATGTATACTTTGAATATGTGGCATTACAAATGTGTTGGTTGAAACTTCGAAGCGTCACGGTAGGATTTTTCGTGCAGCTATTTGGCAGGATTGTATATGGGCGAGGTGTAACAGCTGATTTTTCTTTGTGACGAGAAAACTCGTCATTGTCGAGCCGCGCCAGGTCTGATCACCGGTCGAACAGGCGTGGCAGCACAGAGTTATCGTTCAAGTCGGATTACGAGTGTCGAGCAAATCCCGCTTTGTCACACGCAGGGGTACGCACGCTCTTCGGCGCGGAACTAAAGCCAGCTAGCTTAAACTTAGGTGCCAACCAATCACGACCGGCGAACCACCACAAAGCCAAGGATTGTGCTCGAATTAAATTTTAAGCGAGAGCGCAAATCCCGGCGCATCCGGTATCGGGGCGATCTCGGGCTACGATGCCGGCGAGCCGTGCCAGCAGGGAATGAATGTAAACGTGCCTGGTGACTGAAAAAAATGTGGCCCGCGATAAATCTCGCCAGACGACTCTTGGAAGGCGTCGCCGTGGATGGCTGCCACTGACGGAGATTAGGCTCCCTGGAACCGAATATTTCAATCTCGAACGCTATCCTATGTATCGTCTTCGCTCCAAACAGTGTAGCGTGAAAATGAATAGTGGGTTGGTGGAGTGGGGATATCTCGAACTATCAGAAAACACTCGATAAACAATTACAAAGCCATATTTATTTTAACACTAAACCTAAGCGATTCGAATGTTTTTGCTTACAAAAAAAAACATAAAAAACTTTTTAGAAACACGCTTATATATTAAAATGCACTAAAAAGGAGAAAATAATTTTTTTCCTGGTTCTCCGAAAAATTTAATACAAATTTAAATAAAATCATGACATTAGTGACTGTAAAAATAAAAGCGTGGAGCGCCCACGAAGATTACGTCAATATAGTTTATATATAAGCTCCACGCTTTTATTTTTATAGTCACTAATGTCATGATTTTATTTAAATTTATATTAAATTTTTCGGAGAACCAAGAAAAAAATTATTTTCTCCTTTTTAGTGCATTTTAGTACAACCGTGGTTTTTAAAAAGTTTTTCTTATATATTTTTTTATTTTCTACTTTTTAGTCTTTTTTTAATGGAACGCAAGATATGGAAATACGCGAGATAGAATGAGGGGATGACTCCGAGAGACGACGTCTCTTTATGGAGTCCGAAATTGTACGAAATGAAACTGAATAAACACCGAGGATCCTTCGGTGCGAAGTGGGCCAGTGGAGTGGGGATGAGTCGGAGTGGGAACACGTAGTCGAGTAGGGAGAGCTGGCGCGCGGAGTGGGGATCGCTGAACGCGATGACGTACTAACGAGCGTCGCGCGGCGAGATGTGACGGTTACTATAAAAATTTCTTTTTCTCCTCGACGCACAGTTTTTTAAAATTCGTTTTTTAATATTGCATTGTCATCCAGCTCTGAGCTATGTTTAAAGTTTCAAGTCTCTAGCTCATCGGGAAGTGGTTTAAAATTCGATTAGAAGATTTGACGCATACATCAACATCTCGGCAAGCTAATATAAGCGTGGTAATAAAAATGACAAGACTCGATTTATTTAGATTTTGATTTTTATCCAATCAAAGCAACTTCGTAATTTCAATAATTGTAAGATGAAAAATATGAAACCTAGCATTGAATTAGTATTGAATACACTTTATGTGTCCACCAGCCGCGAGAAATTAATTGGCAGGATTAGAAGTCGACCAGTTTTTAAAAAGAATTCGTGAAACCCGTCTGACCGAAACCGGAAGCCCCCGGATACAGATGCAGGCCGGGTAGGCTAAGGAATATCGAGTGCGAGTCCTCGCAGAGGCATTATCGGAAAAACTCGCGGGAAGAAATAATCCACTAACAAAATCGTGAATCTCTGACTTCGACGGCGACTCCGTCGTGCCGTTTTCGTTCCGTGTTAGGGAGAGAGGGGAGTGGCAAACTTCTGGCCCGGGAGTTTACGATGTTATCGAAAGTTTCGGGATCCACTACGAGTTCGGGAACAGAATGTGAACCACGTCGATCAGCGACGAACGTGCGGACCAGACATTTTGCTTTCGGGAAGCCCGTGGCGAATTGCGAACCGTTATGTACCTTTCCGCGCCGCGCCGGGATCAAAGAGTGATACGTCTAGATTTTTTCTCCGGGACGGAACGAGATTCAAATAAGATGCAAATGCATGTAGGACCCTCTCCTTATCGCCGACACGGACCCACGAATTATTTACGAAGAAAATCGTTAACGAAACTTTTTCAATTCGAGTGGTCAATTGCAGCTGCTTATTCGAACGGTTCCACGAGGCTCGAAAAATTTTCTCTCGCAATTATTCTAATGTGATCTTGTAGAGGGAAGTCTCCTCTTTGAAATGACGTCTCAAAAATTGATCTGCGATTTTTTCCCAAGATTTTATTGCATTTTAAGCGAGGAGCCAAATTTAAGTAGATTAGGTCTGTCTGGCTCTTGCTAAGAAATTATACTACCTCCGGTGAATATTATTTTTTATAGTTTCAACTATTAATAATTTTCCGATTTCCCGAGTTATTCAATCTCGAGAACGACCCAATGAAATTTCTGTTGTTTCGTGGGAGAGGACCGGCAGAAAAGTGATTGTCGTAGATTCTGTTTGCGAGATCTCGCACGTTCGATGCATAATTCGCAACGATGCTCGCCTGGAGCAGCATTCCGATGACCAGACTCTATCTCGATATTGTATCGATACTGCTTATGCATTGGCCCTTCTGCAGCATGGTTTACTGTAGAGATACTTTCCTGGAAGGTGCAGTAGAGATCATAAATCACTGCCCGGGAAAAATTGATTTTCATAATACGAAATTAAAGTGAATGCACGTCTGGCTATTAATAAAATATCTTTTGAAATGTGGGACGTTTTCTTCCTTTTTTTATCGTTCCACGATTTTCAGTGTTCCGATTAAAAATGTCTCACCGCAAGCCACGACGTCACCCGGCGACGTTCGTAAACCCATCTTCGTCGCCTCTGCTCGCTAAGCTGACAATTACCGACTCCGCGGCTCGCGTGTCGCTCGGCTCCAGATAAATCTCTTTCTGTTTAGATTTAATGTGACCAGAAAAAGGTTGGAGGTCACACTGGACTGAACTAAATATATCAGAACCCGAGACTACGATTGAATAAACATATTTGATCCGTGTCCGACAAGTGGAAAAACAACGCGACCTTTTCACCTAGTTCTGCAAATGGAACATCGACGGCATGCAGAATTATTTAATTATTCGCGTGTATCGATCTTTTGCTATTTCTGGACAATCTTCAAAAGTTGTCAGCGAAGACGTCCACACGTTCAGTGAATTATTTTGTACCGTGTCCGTTTGCTGGAGAAGGTAATCAATTTGTTAGCGTCCAATCTCTGTGGTTGCACTTTGACATTTGGTTTGATTAGTAAATTCTTGTAAAAGATGAGGGGTGAATGTTTTCACTACGCTAGGTCCTGGGTCAGGTTAGGGACTTTCCGCATCCTCGCGCACCACAGGCCGGTGAAAGGCACTTCCAGGGAATTTAAGAAGAACTGCGAGCGTTTTAATTCATAGGGACGTTTGTGACGCGCTTAATACCGTGAACAATAATTTCCGCGTGTATGCGTGTGTGTGTGAGTGAGTGCGGCACCAATCGAACCCCGTTTCGCCCACGCCACGGTGCGCCTCGACCGTGTCGGTGAAATGCAGCGGGCGATTATACCCTCCTACAGGAAATTGTTGCCGAAATGATTTAGAGTAAAGCGCAATGGAACGCACGAACTGTTCCCCGGCGATTATTCAATTTCTGAAATTTCACTTCTCGCGAAGACTTTCCGTGTTTTGTAGCAAGAACTGCTGTTCCACGGGATTTATCATAGTTCTAAACAACTTCTGCCGAAACTGCTAACGAGTTTCTCTTAATGAACCGGCCGTTTAATCCTTCGCGAGCATTCCGTTTTTCTTCGACGACGCGAAAACTGCCGGTGCTCGGGTTTCCCTCTCACCATTTCCACTCCGCGATCGAAATAATCGTAAAGTTATTATTTTTAGATTGCGGATTTTATGAATTGATCACAGCCACGAGGAGCAGATGAAATGGGACATTATTAATTCGGTTGTTGAAAGATTTATTCGCTCCCGATAGAATTGCGCGCTCGCTATAAATTATGACCGGAAAATCGTCTATCTCTGGAATCGTGTAATTTCGGTCAAAAAAAATCACACAACACTCCACTTCGGCTTGTTTCGAAGAGTGAAATCTCTACTTTCACACGGCTGAACTCAATTCCTTTTCAAGGACCCTTTTTTCTATAAAATGCAGCGACAAATTGCTCCTTTTTCCAGGTTCAAACCGACGGTTCCAGACGATGCATGGACACTCGCGGCCGGGTATATTGGTAGCGACGTAAACGAACGCTCTTTGTGGATCGCGTTTCAAGCGTTCTCGCCTTGACCGCGCCACAGCAAAAATCCCCGATGAAACGAGATCAGGAACTTTTGTAGCCGCCGGTACACACGCCGGAGGAGTAGAGGGATGGAGAGGGGGCCGTTCGCGTAGTCGGCGTGATTTTATTTCGCGATCGGAACGGGAAATCGCGCGGAGGAAAACAGCGGATACGCGCGCAGAGAATTCGGAAACTCGACGCTTCAGGCCGCAGGCACCGGTGTAACATCGAAAACCTATCGCGTTACAAAGGGCCGCTCGTACGCGAAATCGAAATAATTCAGATAGTTCCGCGCGGGGAACGCACAAATATGCAATACTGCCGATTCGACCCCCATATCGGGCCGAGTCTGAATTTTCTTCGTCTGTTTTCCTATCGAAAAATGATTGTGCTGTTTCCCCGTTCTCACTGACTGGAATTTGTATATCATGCCCACAAACAAACCCTTCGGGAAACCGCCGATCACTATACCACACTGTATTTCAATCTACAATATAAACCTTCCCGGTTCCCTTTAGAGCTACCACCGGCCTGGTCTGGGAATCGTCTGGGAAATGTGCAGACATGTTAGGTTAGGTGCAACGTATATTCAGGTATCGTCGGATAGGGCTAGGCCATGTTTAGACCTCTTGTGTTAGGTCTTAACCCTCATCCGTCCCTCATTTCACGAACTGAATCTGTCCCTCGGTGTCAAATTGACACAGTGATACAAACTATTGATAAAATAACAAGTTAAATAGTTACTTTTCGATGTTTTTGTCCTTGAAATTGAGGAGTTAACATTTACATTTTAGGTTTTTGCAGTTATATGTTTCGCATTAAAAAAATAAAAGTCACCAAGTTTCGAACGAATTTACCTACAAATAACAGAACAGTGTAACTTATTTCGGGAAAACTGTGTCAAATTGACACGAGGGACGGATGAGGGTTAATGAGAAATGAATTTATAAATCCCAGGTTTCCAGGAGACGCATCGCGAGGAGATCGTGCTGCACTTACAGATTTTGGTGAGCGAATTGCTCTCGTTTATTTGGTCGGCCAGCGCAGGTGGAAGTCTGCAACGTTTTTCCATGGAAAAAAAAAGCGGATCTCTCGCGGATGTAACGGTGCAAATTTTAATCCTCGCGTGCGCGCGATCAAATATTTCAGGCCGCGTGGAAACAGGTTGAACGTGGCGCTCGCGCGAGCGCGCTTGCGTTCGATAATGCTGGGGTAGCCGGAGCATCCTGCAGGAAACAGGATTAAACATTGAAGCAAGTGAAACTAAATGCCGAGCCAAACAAGATTTAACGTTAAAGATTAAAGGTTTTTCGAGTGGGATTGCGTCCGATTTTTCGGCCGGGATCTACTATATCGTTACGCAGCACCTGCCCGAGTCGGGCCGAGCCGAGCGGACGCGCTCGTGCCATTATTTGACGCGTTTGTAAGTCGATGGATAGCGAGGGGAATCGCTCACAGTTTTTTGCCCGTGCTTTTCAAAGTGTTAACAAATTGAACAACACGGCATTTCGACCGGGAGCTCTCCAGCATTTATCCGGGCAGATTTTCCATGCGCGGCGCGCTCCCCGCTCGCCGAAAAACCATTTTGGTTTGTCGTTTCGTGTAACAAAGATTTAAAACAAAACGCGCGGACAAAAAAAAATCTCTTCGTCAGGCCGCGCTGTTAATTTCGCCGATGGCGTTCCGTCGCGTTGCAACAACCATCATCCAATTTCCGCTTCGATCCGTGTCTCGTTAACGGAGACATACTTTTTTAAAACTCGATTAGAATTAGAATTAAAGAGTGGTTCGCGTAAACCGACTGGCAGTATGCCGCCAGATACATTCGCAAGCTCCTGGAAACGCTGCGTGTGAAACACTGGAACTTTCGAATCTAATATCCCAAGACCTAATTCAGACATCGGGGTCAAACAGAATGTGTTAACTTGCCCACTTATTCCGCTTTGCCATCCAAGGATCCGTTCTACCTCTGGCTCCAATTTAGACGTCGCTTTAAATGATAATGTCTGGATCCTCCCTCTCTCTCTCACCTCGTGGGCGTCTTCTTATTACAGTTGAAAAAGTTTTCGACTGCTCCAATATTCAATCTGGCTTTGAATTAGCTGCTAGGTATAGGGTAAAGTGGCCAAATATGAACCACTTTTCGTTGGTCATTTTTTGATTATTTTAGAATGCCTTTTTCGACCAATAAATTACCAGATGCATTTTCTCCCAATAAGATTCTGCGGTCAAGTTTGTTCAAAAATCAATACAGGGTAAACTATTGTGTGAGGATTTCCTCACTAGAGTGCGACCTCTCCTTTACAAGGTATAAGGTAGTGCCATAATAGGAGACTATACCGTATTTGGGTACTTTACCCTATGTTAGGTAAGTCTCGATCAGTTTCAGCGTTCTCACTGTGTCGTTTCAGTGATTTCATCTAGTGATCCCGGAAGCCTCCAAAAATTTTAACGACGTGGTGAGGTCCAAGGGTGCGATTATTCCAGGTCCAGGTTAGAAAACGAATATTCCGATAAAATGGTGATAGAAATGCGAGAACACGGTCAGACTCGAATCAGGTGTTCCATAAAACTCGACAGAGCGGTGGCAGGGTCTCTCCTCGGTAGAAGTCATGACGCCTCTGGGTCTGTTGATCCCGGGATCCATTGATGTATCATTTAGGCTAACACGAGCGACGCCGAAGATGTACATGCAGCTGCACGTCGAGCAGAATGCAGGCTGCTACGTAGCAGTATCTCCCAGAGGGGCTTTATGGGATTCAAGACACTCCGGCAGCCATCCATGCAGCGTCTGAAGGGCTGGAAGGCGTTTGAAAGGGTTGGGACCGGTCCTCCTCGGGGAGCTACATCGCCCTGGCACGAATCGCAGCGTTCCTCGAATTCCTCGAGATTCGTAATCATTTAGAACACGGCTGTATCAACGAGCGGACCTTTTCTTCTTGTCTATCGTGCGCTGCCATACGTTCTCTGCATATGGATCCGGAGCCGGCGGAATGCTAAACGTTTAGGGTCGCCTTTCAGCAGTCGGTACCCGAGGATCTGGGACGAAGAATTCTCTTTGCCTTTAATAATTCAGCCCCGGCCAAATTGTTCGCCGGATACATTCTTTTCAAAAGTATGGCAGCTCCCTGCGCTGAATGCTGCCACTTAACCTCCTCGAGCGCACCGACGTAAACGCACTTCTTCCGCGTCTCGTTCCTCATCTACTCCGGAGGGAACATTTACGTTTTTTTTTAGTGTCTTTTTTGTTATTGGTACGTTTTATTCGGGTGATTGTACCATGGATTTCGTTGTCGAGGTTCCGTGTTTTTCAATTAGTTTACCCCATCGCCGGAAATTGTTTTCACCGAATGCTTAGCCCCCGGCAGGAACACGCGCAGAAAGCATCCACGGTCGTGGACCAACTAATTAAACAATCGACTGGGAACCAGGCTGAGTGGAGTTGACTGAAGCACCGCGACATATAACAAATTCACGGTGCATGCGGTCAAGCCCCGGGCGACAATATCATCGACACTGATCAACCGCTGCATCTCTGAGCGTGGCAACCACGAGAAAAGACTCGGGGAGGAGCGCGAACTGAATCAACAGGCCGGCGGCGAAGATTTACGAAATGTCTCGGACTTGGAATCATATTATCACATTTACAACAAAACATTTTCCAAAATAAAATGGATACATCGTTGTACGAATTCGTTTGTATTCTGTTAGGATTATATTCGCACAACTCGAGGCTCGAAGAAATTGCGGAAAATCTATTTTCTCGCGTCTGCGACGTACCCGGAGAGTCCTTTAAAGATTCTTCTTTCATCCCGCCGAGGATCCCGCGTCCTGGTTCCAGATCCTCTTTAATTATATCCTTGGTGGAGGCTAATGTGTCTCGTCATAGCGCTCGTGTTCACGCGAAAGTAGAAGGAGAGCTTCCCCCCGCAAAAGTAGAGACGAATGTGTATCCGATTTTCCGTTTGCTTGTCTCATCGCTCGCTACACGACTTTCCTTTTCGTTCTGGCGGTGGCGGGACAAACGCGGATTAAAGGAGCCCGAGGCCCCCAGCTCCAGTCTCGGGCTGTAATCGAGTATCACGAGTGTTTCTGAATTAAAAGGTGTCCTCGGAGGCTTTCAGCCCCTTTGCCCTTCCATTTTGAAAAGCTTCTTCCGCGCGGACAGAGCCTCCGGACGATATCCGATTTTCTTTTCCTACACCGATTTCCACGGCGTGTTACGAGATTTCCTCTCGAGGAGGACGGGGCTCGCCTCCTCGCGGATGCTACCCTAATGTCTGCGCCCATTCACTCAGACCCCGGGACAAAGGAATTAAAGTTGATTAATACGGGCGAAACGAAACCGAGGCGAACTTCCGACAAAGACCAGGAAAATAATGACGGATGCCGTCGAGGACGCTCGTTGAAATTGCGACTGGAACTTTAATCCATTGGTTCCCCTGCCTCAGATCGAATTATTCTTCATTGGGAATTAAAGTTGCCCGATGGAGTTTCCATGCCGGGATACGCACAGCATCCCGGATTGCCCCGGCAAACTATGGCCCCCTCCACTGTTCTGCCAATAAAAACCGGGGGAAATTAATCTTGGCATGATGGACAGCGAAAATTAGTTCGCCTTTCTTCCCTGCCATAATTTCCCCATTTTTTTTTCTCGTTAAACTACTAAACCTCGCCAGGTTAGACTTTCCGCGCCTTTTTCTTCGCGCAATTAAAATGGAGTACACTGTACACTTTGCATGATTCTTCCACTGATCTACAGCGAACGGAGCACCGCGGGTAGACAGAAAATTTGGAATCAATCGGCCGAGTAGATGCCGAGATGTATTTCAGGGAACTTCGCGAGATCGGAGGTACCGTTTCCGAAGGGTGATTTTTTGAAGATCCCCGAGCGGAATACCGCTTTAAATGTGTAGAAATAGTAGTGGCACAAAATCTCGAACAGCTGGTAGCGAAGATTGACCATCGAATGGCTCGCTGGGAATGTGTTTCGGGCCCGGCCAGCAGTGGAAATTTCGAAATAGACAAACTCCTGGTCGGGAGCGTTCACCTTTGCCGCCCGCGTTCGCCGAGCTCTGTCGAAGCTTTCACATCCCTCAGTGTCGATCTTGCGGAGGTTTTCCGCGAGCGGGGAACGGAGGAAAAAGGAGCACATCGACCTATCCGCCGACATTTCAATGCAAAAGCATCCTGCCGCAAGGATCTCCTCTCGCTGCTTATTTTCCCCGGGTACGTTCGAACGTTTCTCCATTAGTCTCGAACGTTTCTTCGTTCCGCTCTCTTTTTCACGGCGGAAAATAGCCGTCGAACGTTCCGAAGAAAACCGGGGGAAATTCCCCGGGTCTATGTTTCCCGGCGTGCACTGCGAGCAACGTGCGTGCGTGCGTGCGCCAACAGTTCCGATGTCCCCGGCCCGATTTTCTCGAAACACTCGTCGGCGGCTGTCCCTTCGTAAACGAATTACGATCGAACGTGTGCGTCACTTAAAAAAAAAGTCGATAATTGAATCCCAGAGTGCATACTGGCCAGAAGTATTCCCCGATAACGACGTTACCCGGCCCGGCCCGAGCAGCGCCGCGCCGCCGACTCGTTCCGAATGCTCGAAAGAAAAATTTGTTGTAAATGCAGGGCTGCTTTTATGAGCGCGTTCCGTCGAGAATTTTTAACGCGACCCGCTGAATTGCGGCAGACTCAGCGCCACAATACGGAACGGCGATTCAATTCCAGGAATTTTGAACAGCTCGCCAGACCGGCTACGCCCGCGTAATTCCGCTGAGTAGAAAATGCTCGGTGTCTTCGCTCCGTGGAAACCGGCTTTCCCGAATACAGCAAACAAAATCGAACCGATAGAACCACTTCTCGGAAAATCAATTTTTATGTATTTGTCGGGAAAGCACTGTAGAGGCGCGCGATTTTATGTTTACTACGACTTGGGGAACACTTGGTTCGGCTTCGATCGAAAGTGCTGAGAAAGAGGTCCATTGGCATTTTTAGACGGAGCTATTTGAAATTGTTAAACCATTTTTTGCACAGCTGATTTTCCCAGAATATTTTGCGCGGACGTCGAAAACTGTCTTCGTCGAACGCTCGGCCGACGGCGAAACGCGCACCGAAAGACCTCACCGCCGGGATCCGGCTAATTAAACAATCGACTGGAAGCGGGATTGCGTAGGGTTTGCCGAAGCACAGCGACGTATAACAAATTCCCACTGCACGTGCCCGGCTCCCCGAGGCGACAATATCATCGACGCTGATCGTGCTCCGGTCCCGACCGAAACAGACAACGAACAGAAAAGACACGGGGAAGAGGAAGAGTCAGCTAAATCAACACCCTGCGGCGAAAAAATTCCAAATTTTCCACCCCTCGTCCTACGCTGCTTCACTTTACCTCGTGATCCTGTCAGGACCACATAAATCACCAAATTGCCCTGCGGGGGCGAGCAAAATTAATTTGATCTCACGATCAGTGGACTCGAACATTTTTTCGCCCCCCCCCTCGAATTTACATCAAACGGGGTTTTGAGAAATCAATGTTCTTAATTGGGTTCTCATTACTGGCGTTGGGAATCAAAATCAAAACTTTCTATTTGATTTGCAACAGATTGGAGTGAAATAGAAGTTTATTTTCTTTCCTAATATGTTTAATAGGTTGAAAATTGTATAACAGCATCTTTTAATTCTCCTAATGTTTTTACTGTTTCAGATTACACCTACTCATTTTTGTCATAAGTACATAAAATCCGCTGTCTAGTCATCACACAAATCGAGGAAATATTTAGATGAACCACCCTGTGTTTTAATTATAATGCGTATGATGTTTTCAATGGTATTCAAATAAAACACTTAAAGCGGAAGCGTGCATTCGGGGGAGCACTTATGACCACACTGGACAAAGGGATCAAAGCGAAGGGGTTGATACAATGCGGCACAATTGAAATTTCCGTCGATTGTGTAGAAATTATGGAAACGAGAGAGACGTGTGCCGGGCTAGGTCAGCGAAGATTTTAAATAATCGAGCGACCGTAACGTGTACGTTACGAGGTGGTACGTGTCTCCTTAAAACGGCGAAAGAGGGTTCTCGGTGAAATCGAGTGGAAGGTACTGACCGCAAACTTATGGATGACAGTGTACGCGGTTCTATGGGGCCCCCTGACCGCCCCTCGACAACCTCAGTGTCCATACGTGACCCGCGGAACGAAATGATCCCGTCGGCGGTGCCCGGAGGGGCGGACTGCAGGGGGTGAATCGTGACCGCGCATACGCTCCTGAAATTGTGTTAAACGGACGAACAAGAGCATGAAATAACCTCGCGATTATTGTACGCCGATTCTCTCCCCGGTGCGGCGCGCCCGTACGCAGTCCGCAAATAGATATCCATCGAAGACTCAAAGCCACGATATTAAATGAATTTTTGCGCCCGGGGTAATCGCTTATGACGATTTCCGAATAGGTAACTGCGCCACCGCGGGGGGTTGCGCGGATGTACGGGGGGGGAGGCTCTACCGGAGCGAAACAGGGGTAGCTCGGGGATTGGTCGACGCCAAGTTCAATCGTATCGTTGGTCACCCAATAACTGGGTTGGACCGTAATGAAATGATGACAGTTTTCTCGTTCGTGGTCGCATCATACGGGACCAAACCCTCCCCCCTCAGCAAGATCGAAAATGTGTTTAGCCAGCGATATTCCACCGCCGCGATTTAATAATCAGCCAATCGAGACATCTGCGACCCCGGTCTCGCTGGCATCTCTCTCACGAGACACCAGGAATTGAATAATTATTAGGTCGTTCGGAAAGTAATTTCGTTTTCTAATCTAAGGACCGAAATTGTTGCCGCTATATTTGTCGAACACTGAACAAATTATTAAAAGATTTGCATCCCTGCAGGCCCCACAGTTGTTCCAAAAAAAATTTCTAAAGTTTACTCGTGTTTTCAAGCTAGTCCGCGAGTGGCCCCCTTAATTTGCCGGTTAAAAAGCGATTCGAAGCTTGCCAAAAATCGCGTGTACACGCGTGACTCCCCCAGTACAAGCGAGCCATTATGATCGCGCGCGTTTACCTCTGTTACGGCTCGTTTATTATTTTAAAAGGTAAACAGTGCGTTCGAATTACTGTTGAAATCGATGCAAGGTAAATACGGCATATCAGCCGCGTCGAATATTTCACCGTAGTAAATTATTGAATTATTAATACCTTTATTCCCGCGTAGCTCGCGAAAAACTTGTTGTTTCTGTTTCGCGCATCAACGATTCCACCCACCCTCTCTCGCTCCACTCTTTCTACCCCCGGGCGAGCGACTGTCTCAGTCCTAGCATGAAAATTATAAAATTTTTAGCTCGACCAGGGAGAGGTGAGAGAGAGAGAGAGAGAGCGCCTAGGCACAGCTTTAAACTTTAAATTTCCATCAGTATAAATTTCATGCGTCATAGGCACAAAGGAAAATTCATTGTTGCCTCGTGCCTCGATACTCCCTTGGAACTAGCCCGGGTGGCAATTTGCCGATGAATTGACCCCGGAATACGCCAGAAACAATACTCCCTCCCCGCCAGCACACTGAACAGACATAAACAATGTATTGTATTTCGAATTCGGGGTGGGTGGAATTTTGAAATTGGTGAACGTTTAATTAGGGGTACATATCGAAGTTAAATTTCGTACAATTTCAACACATACCTAGTTCACTGAAATCATGTTACAAAATTACTGGTGAATTTTGAAACGGGACATTTCACTATTTTCTGCCTCGATGCACCCCGAAAGAGGGATGGATGAAGAAACACAGATTACAAGGAAGGTAAGACGTCTTCCAGTGATATAAGACAAAAAGGTGGACAGGGTAGCCGACAGAGTCGAATTAGAGGGTCGGAGATGGAAGCTGTGGGTAAACAAAAATCGCAGGGGATGTTAAGGAGATCTCCGGGGCTGAAGGCGGGTCGTGAAATCACATGGAACGGTCGAGAGTGAGAGAGAGAAAAAAAATGTGGAGTATAACTCTGAAATGAAATCAAGAGGGACAGAGAGAAAGCGAGAGATTAAGGGTAGACGGGAACACAAAGGTCAAGGCGGACGGATAGAGAGCCGCAGGGAGACCAAGGGAAAGAAAAGTAGGTATATGAGAGGGGGTGGTTTGGGGGTAGGGCCGGAAAGGGCGTGGGGGAGGGAAGAGATAGCACGAGCAGGGATAGAGACAGTGGATCCGTGCATTGTTGGTTTTCCCCGGTGGTGTTTGCAGTGCCATAGCATTGTTGTGCACACCCCATCCCCCTGGCGGCTACCTCGGCCCCGCTTTCATCCACACACGTCCCTGTATACTCGTGGGAGCGACGCACACGGCGGGGGCATCTCATATTAGCCGCTTAATTGTCTCTATTTGTCGAGGCCCACCATCCGACAATTCACCATTGAGGACGCGACGACCATACCGTTCTCGCTGGCCGTCACTGTAAAGAGGCCTCGGGGCGAGAAGCTAGCCCCGGGCTCCCTTAAGCTCGGATACCGTCCAGACCCTCCCTTGATTGATATCAAGCATCTTTCTTTCTGTCGTTACCTCCGCGCATCGTGGATCCGCCCCTGCGTTCGAAGGACACTCGACAATTTCGGATTTCTAGTTCTTGGTTGGGCTGCTAGGTTGATGGACTCCTAATTTTCCAGGTCCCAATTTCCCAAGCACTAATTTTCCCGTTTTCTATTTTCCAAGCCACTAAATTTTCCAGGTCCCAATTTCCCAAGCACTAATTTTCCAGTTTTCTATTTTCCAAGCCACTAAATTTTCCAGGTCCCAATTTCCCAAGCACTAATTTTCCAGTTTTCTATTTTCCAAGCCACTAAATTTTCCAGGTCCCAATTTCCCAAGCACTAATTTTCCAGATTTCTATTTTCCAAGCCACTAAATTTCAAGGTCTCAATTTCTCAAGCCCAATCATCCAGCTCCCAAGTCCTCGCCCCCCTAATTTCCCCGGTCCTAGGTTTCCAGACCTCCAATTTTCAGGTCCCTATTTTCAAAAATTTGTCGGACGCGTTCCAGTTTTCGCCGGCTCGGGACTGCGCTGACGCGCAGTGATTCAGTGGGGATTACATTTTAATAACACGGTGAAAAAGGAAACGGTTTTTGCGCAAGAAACACGGGAATATCTACTTACGGGGCTTTCGCTAATTCCTCGTTTTGAGTGTCCTTTGGCGCAGCGCTTTCTCGCATAAATTCTCGGGATCCGCGATCCTGAAGAGGCTGTAGGTTTGCTTTGACATCGCGCCTCCCGTATGCTGGTTAGAATGGCACCGCCCAACGCATAGTGTATAATAAATGAGAAATCTTAATCCGCGGAACGGTTTCTATCAGCCCCGGGGAGAGTTTGCATTTCCGATGCCACAATTTCCTCGACGATGATGCCCGCGCGACACGATTAACATTGAAATTAGAGCATCCGGTGCCCGCAGGAATATTTAACGAGCTAACCGGTGAATAACTGCCGCCCGACCCTGGAACTCCCGTGCCTCGTAATTGCGCCCCTCGTGCCCGAAACTTGCACTCTATATATCCCCTCCTCCCCACTCCGCATCGCTGATAACAGGAAATGCCACGACGTGTAGAGGCATCATCGTCGCGTACACCGAAAGTTCCTTTAATTAGGCGGGAATGATACGTCTCTCTTAGTATAATCAAATAAAACCCATCCTGCAGATTCCGCGGGGCCACAACCCCTCCAGTTATGCTAATCGCAACTGGAGACGTCGACTCGATAGCATTAAGTCGGTGTCACTTCAAGTATCGCTGATAGCTCCATCGGTTATCCAATAGCCATGCAAAATGGATCACAACTCGTTTCCGTAGCAGACCGTTTGGATAGTTTTATTTGGATAATCACTGGACTTTGGGATAGACCGCTCGGTTGATCTGTTAGGTGAGGAACTTCTTCAGGACTTCACGTGAGGTCACGATATGAAGAAAATCTGGTCGGTCGCAGTCAACATCTTGTGAACAACTGATCCATCGACTCGGAGACCAAAGTGTTTTCCAACCTGCGAGTAAATTAGCCGGCGGGTTACATCGAAGGCAGCAGGACCAAAGTCTGAGGAGTCAACCGGAGCCCGTTGCTCCTTTCACGGCGTATCGCCGTGGCCCGTGGAAAAAGTCCGGAAACTTCAAAGCAGCCGCCTTAACTGCATTTAATTTAGCCCATGGGCGTGTTTCGCAAACAGAATGCCGCGTCGCATCGTGCCGCTCAGCACGGCTCTCTCCGAGGAAAATAATCTTCGAGGCAAGAGCGTCACGCAACTATTCTCTCGCGCCAGCAATAGACAGTCCGCGCCTGTCTTTGGCCAACGTCTTTGTACCGGCTAAGGGCGATTAAAACGTAGATTGGATCGTTTGGAGGAGCCGAGAAAGAGTGAGAGAGAGAGAGAGAGCTCGAACAGTCCGGTGTTTTCGATCGAGAATGCCGGGAATTGACTTGCTTAATGTCCCTGAGAGGCGTCGCAGACCTTAGAGCCCCGTCCCGTTCGGTCGGAAACTATGAATTTTGAATTAATCAAGTTGAGCGAAAGAGGTCGCTCGCCCGGGAAAAGATTAAAATTAGTTTCTATAGGAGATAGAGAGGATAGGGGGGTTGGGACGCGCGAGGAGGGCGGACCCGACGCCAGCAATTGCTTGGTCGTTGCAAAAATTGTTTGATGACGGTACTTTTCCCCCTCGTAATGACCTCGGGATGAACGTTACCCTCACAAAGCGCATTCAAGAAGATAGAACGAGAAATTAATCGAACCGTTTCTGCACGAGGTCTTCAAACTACAAAGCAAGGAGCCTCTTCGGTGGACGGGAAAGTAAATCTTACCTCTAGAACACGAATAATAGCTTCGCGTCGCGTATTTCAGGCTGTCTCTTCTATGGGGATCTACATGGGACCGTCAAAGGGCAAATATTAACCTGATAGGACCGTCATATTCATTCCCTGCCCTAAGTAGAAAGGTAGCTTCGCTGTTGCAGGTCTTGAGACGTCAGATGTTATACTTTACTGTCCTGTTAATCTGCACGAGTTCATCAACTGCAAACATTAACCTGGATGGAACCAGCGAGTGTTAACGCATCGTCATGTTCATTTGCTAAACCCTTGATGGGCAGATGATAACACTGCTTCGGCATGGTAGCTAGGGTTATGGAGTCCTAAATTTTAGTATGTCTCCTCTGTGAGATCTAACCGTCGAACTAGGTCTAACCGTCCAACCAGAGACTTACATTCAACAACCTAACTGGTACTGGTGGTTAGCCAACCTTACCCAGATCTAAGAATCCAGTAGCCCTCAAGTAGTTGCCGAAGAAGGCCTTGAAAATGGAGTGTTGCCGAACCTCATGGGCAAGATCCTCTATCCCGATGAAGGTCCACAGGAATAATAATGATAAATCGGTGGAAGTTGCTCGATATTCGTCCAGACCGTGGGACCAAAAATAATTAACGCCGTCTAGCAGCAGGTTAGCCGTGTTCGGGGCTCGGGTATACTTTGTATCGGCTCGATATCTTGATGGATTACACCGATCAATGAAAGGCTGATCAACCGGCTGATTGATTAGATAAGTTCCCGTAGCGTAATTCCGTCGCGCGTCGGCCGGGCCGGATCGCACATGAGCCTCGACGATCGCTGGCTGCCCTCTTTCCTCGTCCCCGGTGGTCTCTCTTCGCAGGCTGGTTGGCTCTCCCCTTTATTTATTCATGGTACTCGTTCCCTCTCCAACGTCGCGGCGCAGCGGTACCACATGTCGGCCATTTTCGTGGGTCAAAAGCGGACAAAGACGAGGGAACCAGAACCGTCACGGCACGGCGCGCGCGCGCGAACGCGAGAGAAGAAATTAAGGTCGTGACCCGTGGTTCAAAGTTTCAGCTGGCTCGCGATTTTCCACGTGCTCTCTTTAATCTCACCCGCTATTCACGTCGCGGGACCGGTGCCTACAATTTATTTTAATCAGCCGACGAACCAGTTATCCCTTTATTTCCGCGAGGCCGGTCTAACGTTCCCATTTAATGGCAACGTTTCCTCCTTCTATTCGACAACGACGAAGACAGCTTCTCACGAACCGAGTCGGAATTGAAAACAGCCTCTATTCGCGAGAAGAGTCTCGAAAATGTCCTCGGGGCGAGTTACAATCGATAACACCAATCAGGATGGCTCGAGCTATCGCGCAACGTGAAACCGTGTCATTAAAGGCGCCATGGAAACAAGAGCGCCGCGTAAAAATGACAGGGAGCCGGCACCAACAGCCAGAAAGGGATTTCCAGACGTTCCGTCGAAACGTCTCGGTCGTTACTCTATATTTCTCTGTTCGCTTCTTATCTGGCCGCTATGCCGTTACGCCTTCCCGCTACCGTTTCTCTCTTCTTCTTCTTCTTCTTCTTATTCTATATCTACCCCCTACCAACGCAACGATCCCTCGTACTCCTTCGAACGCGTACAACTTCATAGTTTCTTGCCAAAGAGATGCCTCGCGACGATCCCTGGTAAATAGTTCTCCGTCTGTTCTTCCGTTCCTCTTTTGTGGTTCCCTGCGAACGCCTCAAATTCCATCTTTCACGGATCCCTCGCAGAAGCGTTCAGCTATTCGAATCTCTTCTCGCGTCGCTCATTGTTTATTGTCTCGCTCGACTTGCGCAACTTCCCGCTACCGACAGGTAAACGGATCGACCGGCTCCGCCGGCACGGGAACAAGATACGTACCCAATTATGCGAGGCCGCGACGGAAACTGAGTTGTCCCAATTGGTACCGCAAAGCGGACAAAATGTGGGCCGAAATCATCGGGTCGGTTTTCCGCAACCCCATTTTCCAGGTTCCAATCCTCCGAGCACCTAATTTCCGAGGTCCCAATTTCTCAAGCCTCTAAATTGCAAGGTCCTAATTTCACAACTCGCAATTTCCAGAGTCCCAATTCCTCAAGCCCCTAATTTTCGAGGTCCTAATTTCTCAAGCCCCTAAATTTCAAGGTCCTAATTTCACAACTCTCAATTTCCACAGTCCCAATTCCTCAAGCCCCTAATTTTCAAGGTCCTAATTTCACAACTCGCAATTTCCAGAGTCCCAATTCCCCAAGTCCCTAATTTTCGAGGTCCTAATTTCTCAAGCCCCTAAATTTCAAGGTCCTAATTCCACAACTCTCAATTTCCAGAGTCCCAATTCCTCAAGCCCCTAATTTTCAAGGTCCTAATTTCACAACTCGCAATTTCCAGAGTCCCAATTTCCCAAGTCCCTAATTTTCGAGGTTCTAATTTCTCAAGCCCCTAAATTTCATGGTCCTAATTTCACAGCTCGCAATTTCCAGAGTCCCAATTCCTCAAGCCCCTAATTTTCGAGGTCCTAATTTCTCAAGCCCCTGATTTTCAAGGTCCTAATTTCACAACTCGCAATTTCCAGAGTCCCAATTTCTCAAGCCCCTAAATTTCAAGCTCCTAATTTCCCACGCCTCCAATTTTCCCAGCCCCCAAATTCCCACTCCCAATTTTCCAAATCTATACTGTCCGCACTGAAGAGTATGTATTTCCATGCAGGTACTTGTTGAGCCGCAGTCCTGTGGCGGATTAAAATGAATAGGACGGACGATCGAGAGCCTCCAGGAAAGCAGATGGCATCCATCGGGGTTCTGACAATTCCGCAATAAAGTATATCCATCCGCGATCCCAGCAGTCGAATATCATTACCCTTTCCGGCCGGTTTCAGCGAGCGTCGAAGCCGAAATAATTCCCGGAAGTAACGCGCGTCGACAGAGAGATAAACTTTCGCTCCAATTCGAATTCAATCAGCGGACCCTCTACCGAGAGGATCGCGGAGGAGCCGCGAGCGGTCCGAGCCGGTCTGCCAGACCGAACTTGAAAATGTATGCGTGATCGCGTGCACACATATCTCGGGCCGGCTAGGCTGTCCGTGTCGGGGGAAAGCAACGCGGAAATCCTTGTTCGCCGACAGGATATTATTCATATGCCGGCGACGTGTGTGCTCGTCACCCTGGACGCAAAGGCAATACATATATCTTTTTTTTCCCTCTCCCATGACGAACTCTATATTCCACGCTTCATTCGGGCCTACCAACTCATCCTCTTGGAAATCCTCTCGTCCCTGGTGACTGATCCGTTATTAGAAAGTGGAAACTTATGATTATCATCCTTTTTTTCACCGCTGAATCGACTGTCTCTCAACTAATTTTCAGACGCTCAGTCAACCACGTTTCTAGTTCTTTTAAATTGCCCTTGTCCTAAATTTCGATCAAGGTTTACATGTTAATTTACCAGGATCCTTAATTTTCGCTACGAGTTTGGTTTACGTTGAGAACTCATCATTCTCCGAACACCTGCTTTGGTAGAACTCAATTTTCCAAGCCTCTGATTTCCCAGGATCCACATTTCCCTGTGGCCCGTTACACAGGTCCATAATAATCACGATTCTAATTAATGGGATATGAATGTGACGGGGTAGTAATCACAGAGCCCCTAATTTTTGGGTTAGTAGTCATAGAAGGACCTAGGTTAGAGATACTAATTCTGAAATGTCCCAATTGTGTGACACCATTTTTCAAGAAACCAATTTCCCAAAATGTAACTTTCTAATTTCCCAGGTCCTATTTTTCACGACCCTAACTTTCCAGGTCCTAATTCTTGGACGCCAATCCCCCAGAGTTGTTAAAATTTCGTCCGGAGTATTTTGCTTGAGAGTTTAGCTGCGCCGAGATGAAGTTGCATCGCAGTTGAATAAAAGGCGGTATTAAAATTGTATGTTACACATCTAAACACCGTGGAAAATTTGGCAGCACTTATTATCCTCGAACGCAACGCTAGCTAAGTTTAAACGTAGCATCCGGCTTGAGATTCTGGCACTTGTTTGCAGTCTGAATTTCGACAGAAACTTCGCAATGAAAGACTGTCCATTCTTCGAGAAACTTTTGCCCGGCGTTTTCGTGAAATATGCTCCCGGAGCTCTAGAAAATCTGCCTTATTTCACGGGAAGCAAGTGCTACAAAGGATTATGTATGATAAGTATAATGGCAGAACGCGTATCGCGCGGCACCGTAGAATATTTTTTCCCATGCCGCCTTTGTAGGAGGTTTCGCATTAGTTTCCGATGTTCTGGAACCGACTACGGGGACAAGAAAAAAAAATTGTAAGATCTACATTCAAAACAGAATGGCGCACTCTCTACCCGCGGGTTTTTACATGAAAGTGTCTAAAATATATTGGACGTGCAACAATCGGAAAGTACATTTATTATAATTTCGATGGAATGTTTCGATTATTAAATCGGAATAATTCACAGCGTCGAGTCCGGCTGAAATATATTTTTCATAATGAATTTTCACAAGAAATTACAAAATAAAAATCAAACGGTGCCAGACACAATAAAACGACTATTTTGCCCAACGTTTCGAAATTACGCGTCATACGCTCGGTATTGGTTGATAATTAAATCTGCAATAATTCTGACGATTGTTACGGTACGTATTATTGATTTTCTGTCGGCGACAACGGGGTAACTAAACTTTTCCATGAAAACCGGTTACACAGTAATGAAAACGACAATGACGTGGAATTACAGTTCACCAATTTTAATTTCTTGGCATCGGCCGTCCTATTTTCTCCACTGAAATGCGTCATTAAGCCTGCGAATAATCTCGATGACGTACTGCTGGAAAAGCGATCGGGTCTTACCGTGAAATTGCACGCAATGATATTCGACATACAGCCGGCATAAATATTGGTAACAATGTATATCGAATAAATAAAAAGTAATTTACCGTTTGTGACAGCAAACAATTTCAACAAATATGTATGTAAAATGTACCTTCGCGAATACAAACGTTAATTTAGTTCGACAATACAAATGTTAATTTTTTTCCCAATTCCAAGGGGTCCTAATTTTCAAATGTCCCAATTCCTTAGGCTCCCAATTCTCCACGCCCAAATTACTAGACCCCGAATTTCCCAAACCCCCAATTCCCTAGGCTCCCAATCTTACACACCCCTAATTCTCAACGCTCCCCACTTCCTAGGGCCCAATTCTCGAAGGTCCCAATTCCTTTGACTCCCAATTCTCCACGACCCAATTTCCTAGACCCCGAATTTCCCAAACCCCCAATTCCCTAGGCTCCCAATCTTACACACCCCCAATTCTCAACGCTCCCCACTTCCTAGGGCCCAATTCTCGAAGGTCCCAATTCCTTTGACTCCCAATTCTCCACGCCCCAATTTCCTAGACCCCGAATTTCCCAAACCCCCAATTCCCTAGGCTCCCAATCTTACACACCCCCAATTCTCAACGCTCCCCACTTCCTAGGGCCCAATTCTCGAAGGTCCCAATTCCTTTGACTCCCAATTCTCCACGCCCCAATTTCCTAGCCCCCGAATTTTCCACACCCCCCATTCGCCAGGCTCCGAATTTCGCAAATCCCCAATTTTCCACGCCCTCGATTCCCCAGAGTCCCAACATTTCAAAGTCCCAATTTTCTAAGATCCTAATTTAAAAATCTAGAATTTTTCCTCATCTTTCCAAACATTTTTAGAACTGAGTTTCGAGAGAGCACATTCCACGTTCGCCTACTTGCCAAGGGAAGAAGAAATCTGGCGCGCCTAGAATCACGTCTATTCTATTAGACAACAGTGGCTCCGTGGAGGGACACGGCTAAGTGTAACGTAATCTCGGTACCTTAGCGATGCGACGGTTCGTTAACGACGCTATGAGATAATCGATATCTAGCTGCATAGAGAAAGCCCATCGGATCGTGCCGCTAACATCCAAGTGCCGCGCTCAAGACACATCCACCTCCGGCTAAGAATTGATTTTAACATTTCGCGAGCTGGTGAGCGGATGGGGGGAGGGCGGCATGTTTGGCAATATCGGTCCCGATATCAAATTATAATGTAGCGAAAGTTCGAGACTCGAGGATTTGTTAGCTTGCAGGTAATTAATTGTGCTCGGGCCGCGAGTTAATTAGAATTGAAGTGTGGCTCGCACAGGAAACCGGAAGCGATTAAAACGCGTCCAATAATTCGAGGCGTACGACGATCGGAAATCTTTTGAATCGATTGCCCGTGGATTTACGAGCTTGCTTCGAAATGTCCAGAAAAATATTTTTTATCCTGTCGGGACATTTTTCATTCCTCAGCTTCTCTATTAGGAATTAAAGGATTTTTTAAACGCGACGTTACACGCGTTGCGAAGCATTGTGCTGCGTTATTTGTACGGAATAAATACTCGAGTCTCTTCAGATTAATAAAATAAAATGTTTCAACTCCGTTGTTTTCGAAAAAACGTAGATTACAGCATGAGGGTTTGCAGATTGTAAGTACCGTTTTAATTAAGCGTAAAAATAATCCGATAAAATTCTAGAATTGAATGACGTCTGAATCGAGATATTTGTATATTTGTTAACATTTCGTCGTATCGATGCACAACAGGAGAAAAATAAATATTTGGAGCGAGAAAAAGAGTAAAGGATCCGTCAGCGTTGCCTCGGAGTCGCCATTATGCGCGGTTTTTGCCAGGAGCCAGCATGCAAAAAGGCAATGCGCTCGTTAGGGGTCGTTTTAAGTTGTTAAAGACGTCGCAAAGCAAAATAGACTCCCGCGGCGCGCGCGCGCGCGGCAGTTACTTTTTACGGTGGTGTGCCGTGTACCGTCATCAAGTCATTGAAATAAGAATTTTTCCGGCAGGGCCGCGTCGGGATAATTGGAAAATAGTCCCTCATTTCGCAATTAGACCGTACCAGCCGGGCTAATTCCGCGTTGCATTAGAAATAACGAGATTATTATCATTAACGGGTCTGATTGGATTAATGGTGGCCACTCGAAGTCGATGCTCGATGTTCGTTCGAATATTTAGCCCGTTCAATCAACGAGGTCTGGTTTAACGAATTGGTCGAATTCGCAGAGGCGTCGTTATATTGTTGATAAAATCGAAAGAAATAAAAAAAAAGAAGACGGAAATTCGAGCGAAAAATAATTCAGTTGATTAACGAGGAAAAAATCCCGGGACGAAAACAAAACAGTCGGGTGCGCCGGCGGTCTTTGTAATAAATCGTGCAATTAATTAGCGAGCCGGTTGGAAAAAGTGAAACGACTCTAGCAGTAAACAATTGGCCCGTTTAGCCGATGAAAATGAATTCCGGCCGGGCAAATGAAGACCTAAAAACAAATTGGATCCCACTGTCACGCGAGCACCGACTATGGGGCGGCACCGCACCGGTCCCTTTTTAATCGATAAACAATTATTACGAGGCGTAAGCTCCAATCGGTCGTCATTACTTTGGATTATCGGTTACCGTTAATTGACGCTTGGCGTGCGCGCTGCACTACGCATCCTGCTTCTGACCGTGCTGCCAAATGGCCGGCGGATGTCACGACGAGGAACAATAAAGGTATCTAAAACGTAATGGAGATGGAAAACGAGGTATAATAATAACCGTTGGAACTCCACGGACGACGAAGTTCGAACGTCGAAACGTCCTATAAAATGGTTTCAATATCGGCCAATTAATATTGCTCCGCGCTGTGATGAAACGTTCGTCGCCGCTGTCGTCACAACAGTTCTTTGGCTTGGGGCTTCGATCTATTATATAAACGACGCGAAGATTCGTTCGTTGTTTAACCGACTACCTCCTCAAGACTCCAAATACAATTTTAACACTAAACTCTCTCGCTATAATCTCACATGTACGTTTTCCTTTTCTAAATTCCATTTCCTAAAATAATAATTGAAAAACAATTACCTTGTAGGAATTAGGGGGTGGCGGCGGTAGTGGGGGGTGTGTTGATAAATTGGATGAAAGAGCGGAGGTAAATCCGTCGGATTTATCAAACAGAGGATCCGTTCGTGTCGGTGTAATCCCACTCGTCCCTCGAGCCGTTCGCCTGACCTCTTCTCATCACTTTTCGTCGTTGAATCAAAGAATCTTAATGGTAATGCTGTCGATTGGACCATTTACCAGGTTCACGGTCCTCCAATTTTGCCTCACGAAAGGACAACCGATGCTCCCTCTCTCTCTCTCTCCATCGACTCTCATCTTCTCCTTCTTCATCTCTTTTTTCTGCCTCCTCGACGTGCCGCATCCTCGAAAAGGGAGAGGGGGCCGTACTGATTGGAAGGCTAATCACGCGCTACTCTCCATTACATTAATTAAAACTTAACTCTCAACTTTGCCGGGCTACCATCGGCTGCCTTGTCCTCCTCCAACTTTCCCGTCACTTCCTAGCCCCGACTTGCTCGTTTTGCCCTCTGTGCCCCCGTACATCGGCGAATGTCAATTTTTCTTTCCCCACCCCTTCCCGCCCCGCCTTCCTACCATTTGCATATCAACGAGAACGTCAGGCGACACCGTGGTGTCTTTGTATCGAGTTACGAGTGTTGTTCGATTCTACAGCCGTTTGATATTGAGATTTCTCGCCCGACCTCGTCCCACTGTAATGCTGTTAGCAATACCGTTGTCGTAAGTCTGCAATTTGGTTCACTTCCCAGCCTCCTAATTTCACTCCGACTACAGGCGTTCACGTTTCATCACGCTATCGAGTTCCGCGGACGTTCTCCGAGGTCTCGGAACACTTCTAGAGGCCCAGGGAGGACCGAAAAAACGCACGGCTAAATTTTTGGGGTCGCTGGAAAGCTGCAAGTCGAATTTTCGAATCTATACTGTTAGGTGTATAAATAGGTTCGGTTGAACGTACTTTTGATCTTTATTATTAATTTATTATTATTACATAATATATTTATAAAATAAGGAATATACGTTACGTCTAGAAGTAATCACTAGACTGCGGATCTTTATGGAAAATAAAAATTGCCTGGATCGATTGCAAGAAATGGAACTTGAATTGAATGTTATTTCTTCCCTTAATGATTTCAATAAAGAAATCGTATATTGACATCTTCAATTTTTAACATTTTCCAACAATTTCGAATTTCATCTACTCAATTTTCCTGTAAATGCATAAAGATCCGCTGTCTAGCAATCACAATTGAATATACTCAGTTAGGAGCAAAACTGATCACACACACTTTAAGTCAGAATAACTTTTTTTTTAATGGACCAAACGACTTGAATTTCTCTGTAAGGCTAGAAGAATTAGTTTAGTAAATGACGTCTAAAAAATACATTGAAAAAATGCATTTGGTCGGAATTGTGGAAAACAACAGTAAAAATTGATTTTTACGATTTTTTTATCTGGGCCAATAACGAAAATTTAAAAGATTTGTTTGATCGACTGTATAAATTATATACGCTCCGAAAATTTCATTGAAATTGGTTCATTGGTTTACGAGTTATAAACGATCAAAAGTGGTAATTTCAATTTTTCAAGATTTTCGTCCTTTTTACCACATTTGATCGTTTATAACTCGTAAACCAATGAACCAATTTCAATGAAATTTTCGGAGCGTATATAATTTATACAAGTTGACGAAACACGTGTTTTAAATTTGCGTCATTGGCCCAGCTAAAAAAGTCGCAAAATCAATTTTTACTATTGTTTTTCACAATCCTGACCAAATGCATTTTGTCAACATATCTTTTAGACGTCAATTACTAAACTAATTCTTCCAGCCTTACAGAGGAATTGATGTCGTTTGGTCGATTCATAAAAAAGTTATTCTGATTTAAAGTGTGCTCCTAACTGTTATGTGTAAAGGCGGCGAACTTATTTGTACTAATAGTTCCATTCGCGAGGAAAATATGTAAAAATTGGTATTTAGTGGTTTAATCCTAGCCTGAGCGACTGGTCGAGAGAGTCGGATGTTCGTTGTCGCGAAACGTCCAGCAGTCGATATCGCCGATGATCTCGGTTGGTCTAGCGTGTCTGGGATCGAGGTGCCGGGGGCGGCATCGCCGGAAGAAGAAGAAATTTCTCTGCGGTTGGTGTTCTCATAGCCGGTCGCAGCTTATCAGTGATCGCGGCAGCTTAGGGCGATTCGTGAACGGCGAACGCTTTAAGCTTCGTCACGATAGAGGTGGTTCGGACGAAAAGTAGCGATGTGCGTAGATACTGTCTCCTGGTACGGCAACGAGTGCTCCTTCCGCGAAATTGGATCCGGGCCGCGTAAGTTGTGGATAACGAGTGCTCCGATTTAGAGATTTCGTTGCGGGTCGAGGGAGGAGAAGGGTGGGGGAGGAAGAAGGCGGGCGTGTAGGAAGCGGAATCGATACCCGCCGAAATGTATTCCCTGCGCCAGGACCTCCTGGGAAGAATTCATTTCCTGCTTTGCGCGTAATGTTTGCCGCGCGCCGCCGCCGCCGCGCCGCGTCGGGCCGGGCCGGGCCGTTTTCGCGAACCTGGAAATCACCGAGCTCCGAACGTCGAATTTAGCGGAAGGATTTGTAAATAAACGGCGGCAACGCAAGCAACCGCCCCGCGAACGACAAAGCGAAAGAAAATTCTGTATTGTTTGATCAACGGTGTTTGGACATCTCCGACTGGTTCGAACATTATGTTCCCGTCGCGTTTCGCCCCGTACATGAAAATTAAACGGTCCAGAGTACAATTTCATTCGACCTAATTGCGCACGAAATTTGTATGAAAAAATAATACACAGTTTCCGCGAGTTCGCGAGTGTGTGGAGGGGGAGGGGGGGATGGAGTACGAGCAGGGGCTGTATCCTTCGGGCGAGAGCAAACGGACATTTTCAAACAATGAGAAATGAAACGCGAGGCTTTTTGAAAAAAATCCCCCGGCGCACACGCTCTATCGATAGAATTATTACTCGATTAAAAGCGCGCTCCTACAAAAAAAAAATCGGCTCCGTTTCTCTGCCACGGACGTTTTGTTGTAACTCAATTCTCGAAACCCAATTAATTTTGTTTGAACGGCGCTTTTTCCAATTTAGCTCGGTGGGTACCCCTCCCCCCATACTGCCGACCAGCCCTCCTCCATTCGAAGCCTCGCGCTGTGTGCCTTTTACAGGAACTAAGATTGAACTGTGAACCTGTGTGCAACGAGTTTCCGAAGCTCGTGCTCGAATTCGGAGTCGCGTCCTACTCCGTCTGGAGGAAATACAATCTCCAAAAAGTAGCACACGACATTTTCGAACAATTGTCGGTCGTATTTAACATATTGGAGTTTCCTGAAGAATAGGCGTACGACAATGAACTTAGGCTCGTTTTAAAGCTCGAAGCTCCTACTTTCCATATCTCTATAAGCTACATTTTCGAAAAAAATTTTTCCTTAAAGCACGGACCGAAAACTGAACGTACTCGATTTTCGATAATTTATCAAATTTAGATACCTCTGAGGAATTCGAAAAATTTTTTTCGTGACTGAAAGCAACACAGAGTTGCAGATTGAAGTGTTCGCTTTCCAACGAGATCAAAAACATTGGTGTACGATTTTCTGTTGCCATTTCATGTCACTTTGAGTGAAAAGTGTGCACCTAGTGCTGGAATACTTCACTTTGACGAATTCGTCGATGTTCGAACCATTGTAATTTCGTGTAAAAAAATCGTAGAACCACGCGAGACGTGTTTAAACATTTTTTTTATAGATGTCACGGCAGTATAGGGGAGCTAGTGTATTTCAGGGGTGGCAAATGTAGGGGACCGTTCGCGGAAATTCCGGACACGATTTCAATTTTGCCCACACGATAAAAGTTAGTGATCGAATTAGACAGGAATTCGGGTGACGTTCATTCGGCTCGTCTGTGAAAAGTATATCGACAGAAACTACCGTGAAATCGGTCTCGAGAGTGGACTGTACTGTACGCAAAAGCGTTTCCACTCTGGCGCAGTCGACTGACGTTTCGCTGCACTCCTGACGTATTAACAGATCGCGTGACAAGTCACGTTAAATAAAAAAAAAAAAAGAAACGAAATATTGGAGTGAATGTTGGGTCGATTCACGCGGCGACGGATTGTCATTGAGGGTGATTCTGAAACGGGAAGCTGAGCGAAACAAAAGTAATCATCGGCACACAATATATCCATTTTGGCTCGGCCTTATCTCTTTATCTGTAGAGCCATCCTTCGGTCGTTAGACGTTATCTATTTCATGGCAGGAAGCAACGGTGCCAGCGGAATAGAATTTTCGTAAAGTGCATAAGATGATCTCCTAACGTCTTCTCATTCTTCTTTACTTGGATATTAAGGTCACTCCGGAATATAAGAATCTCACGAACGAAAGATAAAACGAAACGGAATAAAGGCTCGCTCATCCCGGTCGCGTCTTATCGTTGATTGTACTACTTTCCTCGAATTTCATTCCCCTCGGAATGTTTCACGCGTCAAAGGAACAAATAAAGGGCATTTCGATAAATAACGTGCTGCCCTCCACTCCCATTAGCTCGTAAAAATATAACGATACAAAAGTACCCTTCAATTATAGCATTCATTTCCTTCTACCATAAAGACGAATACATTTCCTCGGCTAACATCTTTTTTTTATCTCCACTATTCAGTCCATATCTCTGCCTAAAGAAACCCCTCGAGAAATAGCCTCAGACGCGTCGAAAGTGAAGACTTCAAGCTTTAAAATGAGCTGAAAAACAGCTCTGTGCGATTCTTTTTAACGAAGTTACAATAGTTTAAACATCGACAAAGTTTCACCCGGAGGCAGTGACCCCACGAGTGAGGCATTCCAGTACTAGGGGCACACTTTTCACTCAAACTGACGCAACATGGCAACAAAAAATCTTAGATCAATGTTTTTGGTGACGTTGGAAAGCTAAAGCTTCAATCTTTAGCTTCGCTAAGGTTCAAGTAGCGAGAAAAATTTTCTGAGACCGGTATAGATGTTTGAGTCCGACAAATTTCCGAAAAACGACCATTTTTACTATTTTGTCCGTATCTTCGAGTACGAGCGAGCTAGAAAAATGTACATTACGGGGTTCGAAAGCGGAGACTTTGCCCTTTGAAACGAGCTTCGGCTTATTCCCGTGCGACTTTTTTCACGGAATTACGGCCATGTAAACATCGCCGACAATTTCTCGAAAGTTCATCTACTTCTCGGAGCGACGATATTCTCTCTAACGGGTTTATTCCAACGTGCCAGTGAAAAAATCATCCAGCGAAGACCGGTCGCTGAGATAAAGCGATCAAGACGAGGCAGGCGCTCCCGGTATTTAGATTAAGGACCCCGGCAGGTAGAAGAAAGGCGGGAAAGTGCGTTGCTCGATCGATTTCCTTTTAACGACGGTGTCGAACGGTGCCGTGACGAGCGATGTCGACAGAAGCGAGGGTTCACTGGGTCAACCATGCTCGGAACCCCGTGTGCAATTATCCGGGATCCCCTCGGCAACAGCAGAAATAGAAACTCGCGAAATTGAAAGCTTCAAAGTCGCCCGATTATTTTTCCCTCCTTCATCCGAAACGAATCTCAGTTTCAACGGGACGCGGGGGATGGGGGTTGGCATTAACTTCCATTATAATATTACACGGAGGTGCGATATACAAGCTGCTTCAGGTATCCGCGAGAGTTTATGCGCGCCCCTCGTTTCGCGAAAATCGTCGTTGGTACTGAAAGCTTGCCTTTGCTGGCCCTCACCCCCTCCCGCCACCCTTGAATTTTCAGTGGAAACGTTTTATACGCTACTCTCTCTGGTTGGTACGTCGCCCCGGGGCACTTTGTCAATGGTAGGAGAGAGGGTGGCAGCGGCGGAAGGGGGGAGGGCGCGCAAGAAAGGAAGGGTGAAGTTAATTAATAAAAGCTCGAACGAAACGACCGATGAGAGTGGGGGGTGTGCGTGCTCGCGCGCGTCTGCGTATGTGTGTGTGTGTGTGTGTGGCTGTCGCGGATAAAGGGATGAAATACGATCCATGCATCGTTTCATACCGGAGGAAACCGATATTTCACTTGCAATTCAAACGAGACTCACATGTCCTGTATGAGGTACTTGTCGCCCTTGGAGTCGATGCAGACGCCCTTGCTGGTCATGTTGGACCCGTTCACCGTCACCAGACCCACGGTCCCCGATTGAAACCACCGGCCGTTCCACTCCGCCGGGAACCCGCAGCCTGAAACACACAAGAGACACACACACACATGTACAAGTTCTGTCGATGGTAGTGGTGGTAGTGACGGTGACGGCGGTGGTGGTGGTTCGTTGGAAAGAGGTGGGGGAATTTTTACATTTTTTTAATCTGCCGGCCAGCGGATCGATAAATAAAAGTGCGGTATATAATCCGTCCGGCGGAGAATATTCAAAGCGCGTCGGCGAGTGGGAAACGGTCTGGCGGGTCACTCGGCCCGTGTAAAGACCGCTCGATCGGCTCTTTTGTCGGCCGAGCGCAAAGTTTCGACGACAGTTCTCTGCTCTGATATTCGTCGTTTTTTGTTCACGGTGACTGGCCCGCATCGATGCTCCACCATCCCCCCTCCCCGCCCCGCGTTCTTTGTGTTTACACCTCTTTTACGTCTGTTTTTCTCGATTTTCGTTTTTTTTTTTTAACGAAGACCTGTGGTAATAAGTTGTTGTAACTATAATACGGCCGCTGCGCCGATACCTCCGAAACGATTTAAAGTGGCGACCGTGGTGGTGGAGAACGGGTTTCGCGACTGTGTGTGTTCCTGAGCGGGTGAATTGCGCTTGGATTGGTTCGATCGGGAAAGGTTTGTCACAAGGTGAAATGAATTTTTATTTTATTCCTGGTTCCCACGATAAATGCGGAACGTTTTTATTTCGCATGAAGATCCGCAGTCTACCAATTACTAACCTAATCCCAGTCCGTCGAAAAACCTGGCGACCTCCGTGTGTAAATCGTGCGGAAACGAGGCACGCGTTCGTCCATTCATCAAACGAGGATCTCTCTTTTCGCTGTTAGGGGGCCCGGGTTGAGAGTCGTCCTTTCGTTTCGGCCGCAAATCATCTTAATGTACGCGAACCTCAGCTCTCGGCTTCACGGGCCGCGCCGAGACGGGCCGAGAGCAATAATATTCCCCATCTGCAAGCTCCTCCCGCAATAACCCAGAAGTAATCGCGGAAACAAAAATACGGTGTGGAGGGGGGGTTAGGTACCTGGGGATTACGTACCTGGCCGAGCATATCTCAGAGGGTTCGTCGTCTTCGTCGTCGTCGCCAAGTAATCGTCGCCGGGGATAGGATTCCAGGACGGTACGGGATTCCGAAACGTTCCGGATTTATTAAATGTAAAATGCTTCCAACAAACAATGCTTAATCGCGACCGTCCCACCCTCGTAATCCTGGCTGCTACAACGTAGAACCCTGGGATATCTCGGAGGGGTGAAATTGACGTTCCACCCCCCTCGTTTCCCCTCCTTACCGCCAGACTCCTCTCCCCGCCACGGTTGATAATCCGATCTTTCTGAGGAGATTCCCCATTTTTACAAGCTCGTCTCGGCTCGCCGCCGAGGGCATTCGAAATATTCGCTCGGGATTTCCCGAGTCGCGGGGTTGCACGGCTAAGAGAAAACATGGTTTAACAAGAGCCCCGGTCCAGGGACGTAGCGCAGGCGGACCCCGGAGCCCCTTTCGCAAATTCGTTCCAATTGTTTAAAAGTACGGAAACGGGTCGACAAGGAGCTTCTGCTCGCCTCCCGAGGACGGTTGTTCCCGAGCTCAGCGAACCGTGCCGCGTTTCCGTCGACCATTATCGTCATTACTTTATAACGTCGCGGCCTCCGCCTCTCCCGCACCCCCCCCCCCTCGCCATCCGCACACAGCATGTATTTTCTTGAGAGCATCTCCCCCTGGCCCAGGGATCGAGCGTGTTCCTCGTACCTCGGATCCCCGGGACGCGGTTCTGAAAAATTTCTTTCCGCATTACGGAGAACTGTTTCCCCCGTTTCACTTTCAATGCGCCACGGGAACGGATTACTTCTGTATCCGTGGTCGCGCGTCGCCATTGACAGCGAGGTGGAAGCAAAGCTGGCTCGTGGAAACGGGAAAGATAGCGGCGAATTAGCTCGTCAGGAGAACCGGCCGACTGTGGTCAGACCCCTCGAGGGCACTTTGTTATTTTTCATTTACTTTCGGAGAGCACCTGCACCGGGGAGTTCCTTCAACTTTACGTACAATGGGTGTACAAGGTATTCGTACACCTTCAGAAAACGAATAACGT
The DNA here is from genome assembly GCA_963966675.1 of Lasioglossum calceatum. NCBI lineage: Eukaryota > Metazoa > Arthropoda > Insecta > Hymenoptera > Halictidae > Lasioglossum > Lasioglossum calceatum. The sequence continues at coordinate 3,994,052 of OZ016548.1, forward strand.
AATCTTCGAGTACGTGTCTGTTTTTCCGATGATAATTCTGCATTTATTTCGGCAGACGATCATTCCACTCGGGCGAGCCGCAAACGGTATTCATTTCCAAATGAAAGAACAATGGTCCGTTCGAATTAATCCGCGAGGAAATCCGGGAAAATGCGGGGCTCCTAGGCCCCGCCCCATTCTTCCCTTCGACCCTAATTATTTTCTCCTTCGGCCCGAGATAAACGGACCGCGCTCGGCTCTTGGGTTCTGCGATATTAGAAAAAAAAGGAAGAAGGAAATGATCGTCTCACGAAGTAATCACGCAGATACATACATGTGCACGACCCTCGTGGCGAAAAGAGAGCAGGGAACAGAGGTCGCGAAGAAGGTAGCCACGTTATAATTAGCAGAAATTGGAGTTAAGTCAGAAAGCAAAGTTATGGGGGCGGGGGGTGGGCGAGAGAACGAGGTGGGGTAGTTACGACGGTGCACGGGGGTGGACCAGCATTTCGCGCTGCTAGCTGCTAGCTTTGCTTTTTCCTCCGCTGCCGCTAATATAATTACTAATTAATTACTGTTCCCCAAACCACCCCTGAGTCAACCTCTCACCGCTTTCGGCGCGGTAGCTTAAAAGGACACTGCGCGAACAGGCCGGGCCACGGAGCTAAGGATAATTCCTCCCACCATCCGGGGGAAAAGTAATGCCTTTCGTTTTAATAACGTTGCTCGTACGTGGCCGCCGAGAACCCGAGCCAATGGGAACAACTTTTCACTCGCGCGACCCCGCGATGCACCTGCGTTCGATGCTCGCTCGTAATTGTTTCGCTTCCCCCTCGAGGCGGATGCGACACGCTGCTAAAAAATAACTAAAGACTCCTTTCACTGGGAAATAGCTCGCGCAGTCCACAAAAAGAAACACAGAAATCGGAACTTGAAAATTTTAATTTATTTAACACTTGAAAATGTCTTGCCTTATAATTATTTCAAATTGTTACCGTCGTGTTCGTGACATTTTCCTGATTGAAATGAGCCCAAACACGACGCCATTTGGATTATACTTGGATAGACTAAGAATTCGGAAAATTAAGGTTTTTTTCAATTGTGATTTACACAAATAATTGCGATCCGAACTGTGTCATGTTGGGACTCGTTTTAGTCGGAAAAGTGTCACCAACACGTTGGTAAACATTTCACATAAAAATGATTAAAAACACACCAGAAGTAAATTTGGAAAATCAATTTTAGGAGTCGCGCGTTAATCGTCTTAGAACGCAATGTACAAAGTTTCCGAGCATCCTAAACACCCATTAACATTCGCTGGGACCGTGTTCGTTAGGTCTGCGTTAGACCTAAATCAGTAACTGCTTCCGCCAGTATACTGAGCGTAGATTAGGCTCCCGTTCGCGCAACCCCCAAGTTCAGGTTAGACACGAGCAACGTTCAGCCAGGATCAGGCTGGGTCCGCATCGTGTTCACATTAGTAAAAATCGCAATTAATGGTACCGCAAACAATAGACCGTTCTCCCACAGGTAAAACGCATTCAATTCGAGCTGTATTGTTCCAACTGAAGTGGCCGCGTAATTGATCAATGCTAGAGCGAATGTTTCTGCAAAGTAGCCTTCGCGGTTCATGCATTAATGCCGTCGCGTCGGTGCCGGGGCCGAGCAAACAAAAAATCAATAGGCCATAAATAAATGATTACCGGGCAATTACATCCGGGCCAGCGAATGAAACAGCTGTCAACCCCCTTCGTCCATTAACGACTCCAATTTCCGGGAACGAATGACCATATCACGTGACGAAAATTACTGACTTCGTCCGAATATCTTTCGGAGTCTACCTCAGCCGTTTCGGGAACCCCATCGCGTCGGTGAGCGTGAGGCTGAATGAATCACACGGTTTGCCTACAATTTTACGAGACCTCGGGGATCAGCAATTACAGAACGGATCCGGTGTATCCAGAACCAGCCGGGGGGACGTGTTTTCGAAAAACTGCCGAGCAAACATTAATGGTCTTGCACGTGTCGCGAGCCCGGCTGGAGAGATCGCGCCGCAGGGAGACCATTTCCCAGAAAATAAAAGCGGATTAGGGAGGAAGATATAGGGGGAGACAGCTCCTCGAAGATGATGCCACCTTCGACCAACCAGTTCAGCAGGTCCCGGCAATGTCTCTGACAGATTCGAGAGCTGACATTGTTCTTTTCCGAAGTCGTTGTAATATTTCTCCGACACGCTTTCTATTAAAAATGCAACCCCGTACGATTTTTTTTTTTGACACCAGGTTACAGAGGTTCAAACTAAATCGCAAGCAGACAGCACTGACACTCCCAGTTCAAGATTAGAGTGCTCCCATCCAGGCGAGATTTAGGCACGGCAGAATGGCGGAGTATATAAACGTGGGCACAGAATTCGGGCATCGCAGATCCGACTTTCGCCTAACGGATAGGCGGCGGGGTAGGTATCGCCGGCATAGAGCGGCGCGGCGCAGCGGACCAGTCGATTTTCCCGAACTTTTTCAATCTACCCTTCATCCTGTCGAATATTAAAACACGTCAAGTCCGCAGCTCCCCGTAAATCACGTTCCCGTCGGTCTGTGCGAGGAGCAACAAAGCCGACCCCCGGAAGATTTCGGCCGCCAGACGAATCAATCGCTCGTCAGAGCCATTAAAAAATGGATTATCGAAGAGCGAAATTACCAATTTCCACTTAGCCCGGGGAATTATTGAAAAAGCTCGGACCACGCATCGATGGTTTCCTGGTTAAGGCTCCATTTAGCCTAGTCCACCCCCTCTCTCTCTCCCTAGCGACGGTTAATTTGATTTTTATGTATACCCTGCGCCTTACACGTTCCAATAGCGTCTCCTCCACCTTGCTGAGGATGATTGGGTTTCAGAGGTTGGCAGGGGGAGCGAGGGTGGTGGTAGTAACTTGATTAAAATAATCTATCACCCGAACAGTGACAAGGATGATTGGCTATCCGAGTTAAATATGATGGAGCGGCCACTTTTCCATACGCACACCTAGCCACGCCTATGTCCGCGTCTCTGTCAACCCCTTTTCCTAGCCCGGCTCGCAGTCGATTTCATGCGCCCTCTCGCTCTCTGTCGCGTCTCCCAGTATCGACAGAGGCAAATTGATTGGTAATATGTGGTCACTGGCCGTCCGCCTATCTCCGTGACATTTACCAACGGAAATGCCTCGTTTTTCCGATATCCGAGCCCGAAAGAGCCGTTGAAAGGGCTTTTACTGGAGGAAATGAATATTACACCGGTAGGTACCGTAACCGGGCACCAGGATCAGGTAATATTACAGTCACAGGGGTTGCATGGACGCGAGTGGAAGTCAACAAGGTTGGGTCGACCCGGCCTGATACGTGCCACGGCAAATGTGTCGTATGAGATTCGGATCGCGGCCTCGCGATCTATGCGATGTCCCGCTAGCGCGATCCCGCTTCTTCCTCCACATGCCGTTCGCCAGCCAATGATGAATGCAACGGATCCTTCGCGTCTTCCTACCACCCGCACAGCATCCTCCAACGATGTGCAAGACAGATAGCATTTTGGATGATTACCCTGCTGCATGAAATTAAAGCATCGCCACATTCCCATGGGACATTTTTCATTCAACCCGCCGTAGAACGAGAACGGGACAGCGTCGGTCAATGTTCCTGCTCTCATTCGAAAGCGGAAACTTTGGTCTTCCAACTCGCGGTGGTCTCATTCCCAGGAAACACTTTTTGAATACTCTAGGGATATTTCAATTTGACAGATTGTCGAAAAATGGCAATTTTTACGTTCTCGTTCGTACCTCGGGGTAAAAAAGTTTTATGGAAAATCACATTCGATGGCTTGAAAGCGAAGACTTCAAGCTTTAAAATGAGTTAAGAAACATCTCTCTGCGATTTTTTACAACGAAGTTTCGATGGTTTGAACATTGACAAAGTTTCATCCAGGATGTAGTGAACCCACGAGTGAGGTATTCCAGGACTAGGGGCACACTTTTCACTCAAAGTGACGTAAAATGGCAATAAAAAATCGTAGATCAATGTTTTTGGTCTCGTTGGGAAGGTAAACCTTCAATCTTTAGATTCACTATGGTTCAAGTTGCGAGAAAAATTTTTTGAGACCGGTAGAGATGTTTTCGTTTGAAAAACTTCCGAAAAATGACCATTCTTACCATTTCGTCTATATCTTGGAGTACGAAAGAGCTATAAAAATGTACTCAACGGGGTTCGAAAGCGGAAACTTCACCCTTCAAGACAAGCCTAGATAGACCACGGTGCGATATATTTCCCGAAAATTGCAGAGGTAGAAAAATCGACAATCTGTTGAATCGAGGGATACTTTAATTCGGGGGAGCAGTGTGCACGAGCGAGCTGTTTAATTGCTGCGATCATTCGGCGAGCATTATCTCGCGTCTGGTGTCCGAAGTGGAATTTATTCTCGCGTCGGCGTTAAATTCTTCGCTGTAACAAGCAACACGAAATAAGTGTTTCCACCTTAACTCTTCCTCAACAAGTAGGTGGGTGTGGTTTCCGGGCTGTACGTACGAGTGACTAGCAGAATCGGGTAGGTGGTTTCGCTTGTGTATTTAATTTCCGACGAAACGAATCGGATCGGTAGCCGGCTGGAGTGAATCGGGAAGAAAGAGAGGGAGAGGAGACGAGGACGAGCGTGGGTGGTAGGGAGGAAGAAGAGACGAGGGAGAGAGCGAAGAAAAAGTTGCACAATCGCTTTCGAGAGCTTCGAATCCACCCTCTCTCGCAACAGCTTTCAGCATTGGTTATTCACGTGTATACGTTTCTCTATCTCAATTTATAATGCGGCGAGCGTGCACTCGCGATTCGGACGGGATCTCCGCGAGCGGAAAATGGTTTTTCCCGAGGAGAGCCCGAGACGCGGTGTAGACTTGCACTCGTTTTGACGAATCGATCGGTGCGGTTGTGCTGAAATTTGTATTCCTTCGCGAGATGCGTTTTATTCGAACGCTCGGTTGACGGCCGCTTCTTCTCGCTCCTCCCACCGACGACATTCACCGAGCAAATGAAACCGGTGAACAGATTATAAACACGCGCCGAACCGCTTCAGCAATCAGCCCTTCCATTGTTGGAAATGATAATCCGCAATTCCAAGAAACATTTTTTTATATCAACACTGAACCTACCACTGTCGGTCAAACGACCGGTTTTCTATTTTTCATTTTACAATAGATTTTTTATTTATTCGAATAAAAATTACACAATCTAAAGAAGTAGAACCTTGTTATTCCTAAAAGCAAGAACAGTTTAATTTGTTTTGTGTTAAAAATATTTAGAGACGTTGCACACTACGTGCAACATTAATACTGATTATTTCGTCGACATCCAGCCCTGTTCTACGCATTAACCTTCTTGCTGAACACAGAAGGAATATTGTCAAAAGAATTCAAAATGAGGTGCACAGTTGTAAAAATGATCTTTTTTTTTCAGCGGACCCAGAGATGTCTGGAGATAAAACCCGTAGCGTGATACGGTGCATCACCGAGTGTTCCACCTCGGTAGCACAAAGACCCATGGTTCTACTCCGGGGTAGAATGAAAAGGGAGGAAAGGACGCTTTATCTGCGGAGCAAAAAGTCTGTTGGAATCTCAAAATGGTTGGGAGAATGATGAATGACGAGCTGGATCATTAGCTAATCGCAAGTTCTCGTAACGCGGATTCCGCGCGGAGCCAGTGCCAATATCGGAGCACGCGAATCTCGAGGAACGGGGAGAACGGGGTATAATATGAGTGACAGCGTCTGATACAGATATATAGGAATTAGGGGCCATCTCGGAATCCGATCAGCGATCAGACGTACCAAAGATGTACGTGTCTGCCAATCACTTCTCGGAGATGCTCGTGACAATGTTCGAACTCGGTCTCGAGCCCTTCATCCGTGCTGGATTACGTTCGATCGATATGGTAATCAATTAGTACAGTTTTCGTTATTGGGACGCCCTTACTTTCGTGAAAACAAATCGAAGTGTACTGGGTCTAATAAATTTTCTCGTAACTGGAACGAGCACGAATTTCAAGATTAAAGCTTCATCTTCCATCTGCGTTTTCGAAAGAATTTTTGTCACTGTTTTATTGTACTTTGAGTGAGACCACTAACTTAACGAGGCATTCAAAGCGAACTCCGTCAAAAATTATGCAGATCTGACTAGAGCAAGGTATTAGATGATTGCACAGGTTCGTGTCCGATTTGAAAATAAAATTCAATGATTAAACTTTAAAGAATACAATTTTATTAATCAATTATACATGTAGTCACCATTCTTTCCTAATTGTAGAAAATTTAACCATTTTTTAATTTTAATTTAACCAATCTTTAACCGAATCTTTAAAAGTTAACCATTGAACTTTATTTTTAAATTGGGCACGAACTTATGCAATCATCTAATATACAATAACGAAACAGGAGTTGATTCTACATTAAACAACGGATCGGAAATGTAGGGAAACTTTTTTTGTAGACCGGTTCGTTTCCAACATAATCGACTGGGAACGTGTCCAATTACCAGCAAGTAGAAACGGCCAGCGAGGTTTGGACAAATTTTCGCCTTCCACTTTGGCCGTGTTAAAATATTCTATTCTACAGGCCAGTGGATTACCACTGGTGCAACACCTGTCCAAGCCGGGTGTGCCTCGGTCGGATTGCAAAACTTTGGGAAAAGTAAAAACACTTTTCAATTAACCCTCGGTCGCTTCGAATTTCCATGGGAATCGAATCAGCGCAAATGGGAATCCAGAAAACAACGGCGCAGCGCGAAGTGTGTCCTTGTAACGTGTCCGAAGTGCTGAAAAATTAAAACGAATTCCGGCGCCGATCGGAGCTGCCGCCGCGCCGTCACCGAGCGCCGTTCCGACGTGCGACGGTCGCATAAAAGGATCAGAATGAAGCCCGAGCAATTAGCAGGCTATCACAAACAAATAGCGCAACAAATGGAGTAAATTTCTGCGCAGACACACGGGCACCGGCTCGCAAAATAGCCGCACGCTCGCGTTCCGCTATTAATTAAAATGCGTTCCGCGTAGAAAACCAGAAAGCCGTCCTTTGACAAATAATATTTGAGCTCGGCGGGAGAGCACGGCGGGGGCACGCGGCCGGTTCATTAAACCTGCCGTCACTTAATATCAATATGCGACAGTTTATTAAACTTAAATCAAATAACATGGTCAGTCGGTCTGCGAAAAATGGGAACGGTTCATTATTTTCCGTTCTCTCTGTCGATTGTGCCGCGGCTCTAAACAGACCCCAAACCACGACAAACCACCCCGAAACCACCCTAAACGTGCGTGCCGAGTCCGCGAGTATTAATAAGGCTTTAGGCGATTTTCGTTTCATCGTCTGCCATATTGTGCGGCCGAAATGTTTTTTTCCGTCCTCCTCCACAACTGCTCCTCCTATCGGTAGCCTAACCCCATCCCCGAAAAGATACGGTGAATTGTAAAGAAGAAGGGTGGGGCATTTTCAATATCTGCTGTATTTCCGCTACCGTCGTTTCCACCCCTCTGGATATCTAGCAGGGGCAACATTGTACGCACCCCGTCACTACATTTTAATATTTCAGGATTCGATGATACCCCCACCTCTCCAATCCCTCCAAACCACCCTCCACCACCAACGCAGATGTGCTCAACCCGTAACCGATCGGCGGCTATTCGCGAATCCGATTCCCGTGCATTTTAATGAGATTAATTGGCCTCTCTAATGGGGGCCGCCTCCGAAGGCTACCGGGCAATGAGGATAGAGCTGAGAGTCGTGACGTGGAATCGAGGTTCGGTGGGCGGCCCACTAGATCTGAATTAGGTTTCGGTTGGATCCGAGATAGGCCATAAGCTCGAGATGGACACGGGTCTAAGTAGACACGACATAGGCCTGCTTTGGGATATGCATGAGGCTCAGCTTGGTTTAATGTGGTCTTCGTATTGATTTGGGTTAATTGCAAGTCACCCTCAGACGAAATAGTAAAAATATTAATTTTACTTTTCTGAACTTAAACATGTCTACCTGTCTCAAAAAATTTTTCTCGCGACCTGGACCACAGTGACTCTAAAGATTGAAGTTTTAGCTTTCCAACGAGACCAAAACCATTGTCCTACGATTTTTTGTTGCCATTTTACGTCACTTTGAGTGAAAAGTGCTCCCCTAGTGCTGGAATACCTCACTCGTGGGGTCACTGTATCCTGGATAAAATTTTGTCAATGTTCAAACCACCGTAACTTTGTTTTAAAAAATCGCAGAGAGCTGTTTTTAGCTTATTTTAATGCTTGAAGTCTCCGCTTTCAATATCTTTTTCCCTGAAATACGAATCGAGAATTCAACCTCTTATTTCACTGAACTTCGAGAAAGACACCTAGCCTAGTAACAGTTTGGGTGTGTTTATTTCTTGATGGCAGTGATTCTGCGCCGTGCAGTCGTAGAGAAATACTATCGCAGACCTAGCTGGGAGCTGAAATGATTCCGTAGTGTTGTTATAGCACCCGTGAGACCAATAACAAATTGGAAGCACAGCCAATGATCTTCCTCTTTCTGTAAATAAAGGCGAGCCGGGGGAATTAATTTCGCCTTGCCGGCCACGCGGCGCGTTCCACCGCTTTGATAATTCCCTTTGATAGGATCCATTGTGATTCGTATCGCAACCGTTCACGTCGAAACGGGGGACAGCGGAATTTCCAAAACCGTCGACGAATTAACGACCAATGCGATTACCGTTCGGCTACAATGTTGCCTCCGAGCTTCATAGTTGCCACGCCATCGCAGGAAATTACGTAATTCCGTCTCCTACATGGCCCCATGGTTTTACCAACTGTCGGAAGGAAGTGCTCATCATAGATCCCTCGTGTTACAAAGTCAAAATTTCCTTTTTCACAGTTGGTCCTCCTGTAACACGGTCGAGGTAACCTTTCGGAATTTTTTTCATAAAAAGTATCAGAGATTAAACAACCAAACTTGGCAGGTTTGTTAACCAACATTCGAGGAATACGCTCAAATTTTTTTAAGCAACAGTGATAATTATCTTGAAAGTTACAGTCGTAATATCGACAGCATTTTTAGGAAACATATGTGCCCATAATTACGAAAGTGACCTAAGTCATTTTCTTTTTATTTCAATTTCAACCAGTTTTATAATGATAGGCAAACATTAGGACGCTAAGCTTCAAGAAAATGCAAAACCGTAGAAGCCGATTTTTACAAACCATCAAACCGGGGAGGACCACTTAACCCGATCGAGCACGCGTTATCAGAATTTCAATTTTCTGGGTCACCGGGGTGGCCCGAAGTTGCCCGATCCGAAATTAATACTTTACACGTCGATGGAGCCTCGACCGAAACGAACTCGGGAAAGTTGAAATTAATGATCTGTGCAAATTGGCCGCGGCGTTGCCGGTGTTTCCGGTTGCCAAAGGGTGCTAGGGAAAAACGACTTCCCAAACTGAATCCATTCATCTATACGATTTTACATTCCGAAACCGAATAATCGAGAATCCAAACCAAAGGGACGGAAACGTCAATGCCCTTTAATAAAACACATACGGAGCGAGTGTATGTGGAACTTTTTTTCAATTTAAGTATTAACATTATAAAGTATGGAAAATGAGTGCCCTCGGAGCCGGCAATCTGTATTTATTTCGCAGCAGCTGGCGGGGTCCATTAAAAGTGTGTGCTATCCGTCATTAACATAATGCGAGCTAATTAAAACGATATAATAGCAGCGCAAGGGCAGAAAACGAAATTTCGTTCGATTATTATAAAGCGACCCTTCGAGGAGCTTTGATTAAAATGAGCGCAGTGCGACGCGGGTGAAATAACATTGATTATCAGTCGCTTTAGGAGAAAATGATCCGCGTCGATTGGATCGATGGTCGCAAAAATCCAAAGGGGGCTGGGGCAGGAGGGGGCGAGGAGACAGAGGGTCGAGGGCCCGGATAGACGCATCAAATCAACGCTAATCCCGAATTAATTAAACAACAAAGTACCCGGGGAAGCGGAGGAACGCCCGCGGAAATTGTCCGCGAAAGAAAGTTCCCCGGTATCTAGCCCCCGGAGTTTATAATTAACCCGGCGTCTCCGATCCGTCAGATTTATCGGCAAAGAATCCCCGGTGCTCGCGGAGTTTGAGTTACACTGGTGGCGGTCGTTATAAAGTTCCAGGTAAAGGCGTGGGAGAGAAATTTGGAAAGGGAAAGGACGGATAGGAGAGAGAGAGAGAGAGAGATAGGGCTCCTCTGCTCTCGGCGTATCCCGACACCCACGCACCCTCGAGTTTATAATGCACCCCTACCCCCATAACTGTATATTTCACGGATTCACCGACTAACGCGGCCAGAGAATCCTGCCGGCGTATTCAAATGCCTCCTCCTCCTCCACTCCTGCTTGCTACTCCTGCTCGTGTTGCTTCTCCTCTTCCCACTTCCCCGGCGAGCACCCACCGGTTTCTCGAATTGTGCGTTGAAACGTGAATTATACGCGCCTCGTGTGATGCTTCGAACCGAGATTTCCGGCGAATTCCACGCGAATCTTCGTCGGACCGGTACGCGAGAACGCGTGCCTTGGCGGTTAGGCGATAGTAATATCGCATTGCGCTTTCGTTCGGCCATCCCGGGGAAACCGAGCATTCCGAATACCCCGGTGAATTTTTCCAATGGACAGCCGCTTATGAACACCTCAAACGGATCCGAGGCTTGGTCGGCACAGGTTCGAGCAGATTCTCTGCGATTTATTCGAGTTTGATACATTCCTCCTTAAACTGGACGGGTTTTATTGCGATGCTGCGTAGGAAGGGATCCAAGCTAGGTCCAGAAGGCTCCTAGGTAGGCCCACAAATGAAAGACAAAAACAGGCGTGGTAGTGGGCCTCGAGGAACGAAGAACTAAGGAGCAATGCGAAAAGTGGAGGCCCTTAGTTCTTCATAAGCTCGGACACCAACTGCTTAGTACAGTAAAAGCTCCTTCGTTGTCTAAAGGCCGGGGGGTTGAGTGGACAACGAGCGTGCCCGGACACTATTCTTGATTTATGACTGCGTCTAGATATCGCGCCGACCGCCGAGCGAGACTTCAATAGAAAGCCGAACATAGAGAAGGACAGAATGAGATACGGATCGGGTGACCGTAGCGTGTCGCCGTCGCCGGCACAGTTTAAAGGCCCACATTGTTGCTGTTGTTCGTTGCCTTCGAAACTTTGACCGTCGATTAAACCACTAAATACAGTTGAAACTATATCGTGTTTGGTGTGATTTTAATCAGAGAAATGCCAGAAATAAGTTAGTGAAAGTCCCATAAAGAAATAATGAAAATTAAGAAGTTTGAAAATTCGGTTTCCTCGAGTCAATGTGTGGTGTTCACACCGATATACCCGAGCCGACATCAATCGTCGCCGCCCTGCGGAGCGACTCGGCGTTGACAGGCAGTGGAATGGGTAGGCACTGGACAACGATCGTGCCCATGATTCAGGACAACGAAGGAGCGATTACTGTAGATGGGTGGTCCATTGAACGTCCCGGGGGTTGTTGTTTACGGGGGTTCGTCCTCGGTTTTAGCCTCCTCCTTAACAAATAAAGGAAAAAAAATTGGACCACAAAATGATCCAAAGTAGAGGTCCAAAGGGGTGCAAGCTTTCTCGACAATGATGTCGAACCTGGATCGAGAACTCGGCCAAACTAAATTCAGCCGAAATTTCAGCGAGGCGAAAACCAAACGGCCAGCATTCGTCAATCGTTTCGTAAGGGGTTCGATCGAGTCTGTCCTCGAACAGACTTAAAACTATTGCTTCTCTTCTTGGCCGGTCTCCCGGGTGCTCGCACGTACGCCGGCGTCAGGCGTTGTTTATTGACGTCCAGTTTCGTGCCATTAACCAGGTTTGCAGACTGCGAAACCCGGTAGCCGGGGCATCGATACATTCGCACCCCTGTCGGAGTATATTTGATCGCGGAGGGCTCCGACGAGGTCCCCTAAATCGGAATATGCCGACGAGTCGCGACGGAGCACGCTTCCCAATTCGTATTTCACCATGTTCACGGCTTTTCTCACCATCCTCTGCTATATTCCACCCACGCAGCGATATTCTCTCGCCCCCCACCTCCCCTGTGCTCTCTCTCTCTCTCTCTATCGGTCCCTAGACTCGCCTTTCTCTCGTAGGTCCAGGGCTTTGCCGCGTCCTCGACGGGTTCTGTTCTCATCCTTCCAACCACCCACTCTCATCCCTACCCCACAGCCACCCTTTGCGATGTTTACGAAAGGTTTTACGATGTTTGCCGTCCGCGCGGGCCCTTATTGTTATTTATAACCACGGCCGTGCCCCGTGGCGAGGCGCTAATACGTTCGGCTTAATGAAAGTTGCGGATGGATTGCCAAGAGAGCCGACGGGACGTATTATGTCGGAAAATCACGTTCTCGGTGTTTGAACGTTCGGTTATCGGGTCTGAGACCGGCCTGCAGGGTACACACCATCGCGCCCCGTGCTTTGTTTGAGATAAAACAGAAGATCGTGATCGTCCTGCTGTTTTTCTTTTTCGAATCGATATAGTATAGTGTCCGTCCGGTTCGTTTCGTTTCCTTTCGTTTGCTACCTGCGAAGTAGGATTTCCGAGAGTTTGGGCACTTGGCCAGAAGATTAATAGCGAGATTGAATGATTCAGACCAGTGAGACTGGGAAAGCAAAGAGTGGAAAGGATGTGGAGATTAGACAGACTTATGTCTAATACTTAGTATTCGTTCTTTAATGTTTAAGGTAATTTTTTTCAAGATCAATGGATTGATTCAGGTTCATATGAAGGAAGCTCTGTTGTCGATCGATAACAAGCAGTAAGACTCGATTGATTTTCAAACCGAGTACTTCGCCGAACAGTTTCGCACGTGTCTGCGTGTGCTGGAAACAGTTGCGAAATTATCTGATTCCGTGTTGCGATAAAGTACGAGAGAGGAGTTGCGTGCGTGCAGCTGCAGAGGATTAGATGCAGTTCCGGGGGAACTTGTCGAAGGTGTTACCGCTTCTGGTGGTCTTAGCGATTTTTCCCGTCGAAAGTGTCTGTAATTAATTCCCCGTGCGTACTCCCGACAGTTTCGTTGATCTTTAAATTACTCCAACTTCGAACTAATTCTTGCGCCACTGCCTAATCGATTCCTGACGGAGAGCGTTCAGCCGGACACGATCTTTCTGCTCTAACACCTGCCTCGTCCCCAAAGTAATATCATTCGGCAATTCGTCAAAATAAAGTGGTACTCGTCACACAAGAATTTCGTTTAAATCATTTTCTTCTCGTTTGGAGTTCGAGTGTAATCCCAAGTTTAATTTTGGAGGCGAATGGTCAGCGCAGTAGGGCTTCGATTAACCAGATCCCGATTATAAACAAATATGCGTTTAGATATGATTACTAAACTGCGGATTTTATGCATTTATGATAAAAATGGGCACGTACAATTTAAAACAGTGGACATGTTAAAAATATATAAGAACATCGATGTATTCGTTTCAGCTGAATAAGATAATTAAAAGAAGAATACAATTTTTATTTGTCTCCAGTGTCCTGCAATCAATGCGAACATTTCTTATTTTGCATAAAGATTACATTATGAAGGGAAATAAATTTCCAAAAATAAAAAATTTATCTCGGAATATAATGTACATTTCATTTCCTCGGGTCTCGATTATCCATCGGGCCCTAATTTATCCGGGCTGCTTGTCTCCCGATCAAGCCGGTTAATCGAGGTCCTGCCGTATCAGAAACATCTGAAAAATCTCGAGAGACAGAAACAGGCAATCAAATGTATTTACCTACGCTAGCTGAACCGTGGCGTAAACCGACAGCGTGTACAATTCCTGCGGCGTCCTTTTGGCGATTCTCAGCGTACGGCAATCATTCGATTGTCTCCGGGTGGTTCGGGCCCTCACGTCGCTCATATTTACCGCTATCTAATCGATAATCCCGACGGTGTTTCCGGTTTCTATTCGCCGGTCGCGTGAACCACGGCAAACAGAGTGGCCGTGCGTGTGTTTGTCCGCGTACGTATGCATGCGCATACAGGCCGCACAACATAAATTACCAGAATAGTCGATACTCTTTACGAGCGGCGCGCACCGGCGCATACACGATAAAGAGGGCAACATAGTTATCTTCGCGGTCTGATGAAACCGGTAAATCGTAAAAGGTGGCCGGAGCCCGTGGGTTCAGCCTTGACGCCTGATAATCCAGGATACCCGTAAAAACCTGGAACACTAGCCCGACCCTGGCCCGGGGTATTGCGTTCGCTTGCCACACGGTTTATTGCCGCTGCCTTTAGGTCTTCCCTTGTCTACCCCCGCGATTTTAATAATTTTAAAGGGACGCGAACGCCCTAGCTTGGATCTGGGTTAACCTCTCCCGCTGCTCCAATGGCGAGCTAAGTGGCGGTGCCTAACGGGGGCTGGATTTTATGGGGAGCAACTCCTGATGAAATGAATCTTATGAAATTATGATGATTGTCCGCGGGAAATGCTCAGCGTGGCGTTAACTGGGATAGTCAAGAGGGAGGCCGATTTTTTGGGACACCCTGTAGAGATACTTAACCTCACAGCATGCCTAATTCAAGCCCGACTTCGATCTTTATGCTTACAGCTTCCTCTAGCCTTACAGAGAAATTGAAGTCCTCTGATCCATTCATAAAAAAGTTATTCTGATTTAGAGTGTGTGTGGTCAGTTTTGCTTCTGACTGTATATTATTTACTCAAGGAAGGCACGTCTTTACTTGTCGAATGACACACTGAGACTGGTAGTCGTAAGAGAAAGAGAGAAAGAGAAGATCATTTTTGTATATAGAAGCAGAAGTTCATAAAATCAATGAAAAAAAACAACACTTTGTTCCCTGTAATTAACTACGATTTCAACCAGCCAGACTCTGAGCAAAAAATTAGCCACCCAAATATCTCCTAAATATCTCCCTTATGCAATGGCTCTCTTCTCAAATACTTTTCGTACGTCCACCCTATCTGTTTCATCACATCAAAAATTATTCAACAGCGAATCACAACTAACATTAACTCGACACGAAAGACAATCGAGTGCGGGCTGGTTAAACCGAAGTTCAATGATTTTTTCGGGTCATAATTTTTGCTCGTTCGAACTTTCCACGCCGGCAGGCGGCGGCGGTAAATTACGTTTTCGACTGCGGAGTGGCACTCTCGCGAGATCGTTCGGTATTCCTGTCGCGATAACGCGCGCAAGAACTTCCCCGAATGCACACGTGCGCGGCCGACATAAAGTGAATATTATAAATGTCGACCGCGTACGAACAGTGAACTTGGCTTAACCGAATTAACGAAGTAAATGCTCTCGATCCTCCCACCCCTCCTTTCTCCCTCTCCGTGTCCTCGGGAAAGGTATTAAGGGCGGAGCGTCGAACATGAAAGTACGGGGGAACCGATATCATCGGGGTTTGAATAAATAAATATCGAAGTATCGATAACGATATATTCGAACGACGACGATCGTTGGAAATATTCTTGACTACAAGGGAGAGCACGCGCGGTAATTAAAACGGAATGAGGCTTGTTATTCAACCGGCGAAACATTTGTACGACCGCGTGAGCCGGGGTTGGCTCGTGTATTTTTTTTTCTTTTTTGCTGCATGTGTTCGTTTGGCCACTGATTGTAAATTAATGCGTCTAAAACAGCGGCCCCGGTGGTAATTGAAACGCATGGAAAATTTCGCCTGGCCACCGGCCGACAAATAAATTAATTAATGTCTGCGGAAAAACGCGTGTTCCGAGTGACCCCGGTTGGCCAACGATACTAAAATCCGCCGGCTATTGGAGGAATGATCGTTAATAGATAAACGTGCCGGCAATTAATTTATTCGAACCGCCGCGACTGATGTTATCCAATTTTTCTTACACACCTCGAGGCAACGCGCTGCCAAAGGAAGCACTGCGAACGTTCCCGCAATGGATTTCATTTCGTGGAAAAATACATTGAATGTTTGCAATCTTTTTTTGTTGCGGAGAAATAGAATATTATTCGAGGAAAACTGCTCGGCTCGCTTCAGTACCAAGTATAACTTTTTAAAAAAGAAAATCAAACATTTCTTCCGACTTATCGTTGGAATAATTCCATATTCTATATGTTTTTATTTTGATATGGAATTGATATAATACCTCGTACAATACTTAAATGTTCGTAGAAAAATATATTGAATGTTTCCAATCTTCTTTTGTTGCGGAAACATGGAATATTATTCGAGGAAAACGGTTCGGCACGTTTTACTACCGAATATAACTTTTCAAGAAAGAAAATCAAACATTTCTTCCGACTTAGAATAATCCCATATTCTGCATGATTTTTTTCTTGTGATGTAGAATTGATATAATACCTCGTACAATACTTAAGTGTTCAGTATTTCGTAGAAAAATATATTGAACGTTTGCAATTTTTTTTTGTTACGGAGAAACAGAGTTTGAACCAATTGCTCGGATCGTTTCGAAAAGGGGCACGGCGCAAGAATAAAAAATACCAGGAAAAGGAAAAGGTAGCACATGTTACCCCTCGTTCAACGAAAACCATTTCTCCAGTGCCCCTGCAGTATTACACCCAGTGATTCTTTACTGTGTGTCAGTATTTCAGCAGGTGAGGCTGCGGCATAAAATATCGAGGGGATTTTATATGAGCATAAGTTGCCTAAGCTTTGTTTCCCGGTGTATAACAAGCTGCGAGCGACACGCACACATGGATTATGTTCGACGTTTTATGGGGAATTGGCAGCCTGACATTTTGATTGAATGCTGGAGCACTGATTTCGACCAACTGGGTCAACGATTATTACCTAAACCAGAAACTCGAAAAACTGCTGTTGTAATAACGTTGCTCGAACTTCCAGTTAAAAGTTAGCCAATTTTTCAAAATGTGTACGTTGTGTCGTGAAAAACGGTACGCATTTTCACCCTGCGTGTGCAGCTCTTTTTAATTCAATTTTATAATCCCTTGTTTTATTCTGTTTTATTCTGTAGCAGGTTTTAAAATATTACGAAATGTCTGTAGTTAATGGAAATGTTTTCCTTTTCATTAAAACTTCGATATAACTAAAGAGGGGTGCGCTTTAATTGCAATGAGAAGAGTGTATTCGGCGTACACAGTTTTGAGGATCAATGAGAAGTTATTAAATTCCTAATGACCATTCAGTTCCTCGTTGTTTAAGGTGGGCAACAATTTTTCGCCTTTAAAAACTAGAACCAGGAGGTCCTGAAGAAATAATGAAGCGTGCACTCTCGCATTAATCAGTCTTAATGTTATGGTATTATATTTTTCAGGATGCTGGTGGCAGTGAAGGTGTTAATGAATTCGAAGTTTTTATAGATGGAGGAAGAAGGAGAATGGGTTGGCCTGGTCTGTTTCGCGAGTTTCTGCGTGGCCATAGCGGTGGCGTTGCTAATAGATTAACGAGGTAGTTAAATCTGCTCTAATCTCACGAATGTGAGGAGCGTCGGCCATACGCGCGTACCTCATGCGCTGCTAACAGGGCTATACCAAGGAACTCCGTTCAATATAATTGGTGATCGCGCTTCGCGTTACCTTTACGGCCCAATAAAGCTGCTCGTGCGGCTGAATGAAAACGAAAACGGTCGGTATATTAACGCCGGGCTGGTAGCGTGGCGGACAACATTAGCGGTTCCCTCTGTTCCACGGTATCCACGCTTGTCTCTTAGATTGACTGAAACGGTGCAGTTCACGCCGCTGAATCCTCCCGGTTGCATTTCGTTTCATCGCGGTTTACGCGCACCGTGGAATTTCAACTAGTTCTGCCTTCTGATTGAACCATCACCGTCGCTGATACATTGCCCTGGCCGGCCCCTGTGCGATAATTAAAATGGATCCCGAAATAATTACCTTTGGCTACACGTAAGTGTAACTGGAAAGTGACCTGGCGGTCTCGCAGGCACCGCGGTTGCACAATATGCACAAATTCAAATTGTCCTCGAACAATATTTTTACAGATCTGTATTGGTTTTCAGGGAAGCAGGATCTAGGAACTAAATAAAAAACACGTTATCGAAGTTAACTCTTACAAGTGTTCTCTTTGCCTTCTCAAAGTCGACTGACTAAACGACTGCAGAGAGGTTGTCTCGACCGACTGCAATAGAAAGAGAAAGAGACCCAGGTCAGTTGGGCTGACGGCCCTTAGCTTTATCTGCGTTTCAAGAACACATGGCCTTTGGGTGTTTTATTACCGATATCCTTCGGGTCTAAGAGGCCTGGGTTAGGAAATAAACATTTGACCCTCGGTATCTACTTTAGTAAACTGAAAACCAATGTGACGCAGTATTAATTTTTGCCCTTGTATCAATAATCTGTGAAGCTCTTTAGAGATAGACCTAGCGCATTGGGTCCTAACCTGCTGGGTGCTAACTTAATTGGCACACAGTCTACTAGGTTCTAAGCTGATAGCACACAGTCTTTTTTTTATCGTGTGGAAATGCGTTACGCATACCCCAGCCCTCCCGGGGGGAAGCCGGGGTTATGTGGGGCTCCCTCCCTAAGAGTACCCACTAAAACCACACGCCTTCCTAAGCTATCCAGGAGGTGCCTGGATCTCGCGAGAACTCAACAGGACACCTCCTAGCTATACATGCGTTCCGGGGAGAGAGATAGCACACAGTCTGCTAGGTCCCAACCTGATTGGCACACAGTCTACCGGGTGACCTGATGTCCTCCAACCTGATGGAAGCTAACTTGACCGAGACCTAGTTTGATCATGTTTGTTTGACCAGTCGAGAGTGCTCACGCCTGTCATGTTTAGCCTGGAACAGCTCCTACATCACCTTTAGGGTCCTTGCCCACTAGACCGTAACCTCGGCGCGCGGAGCGCTGTTTCTTTGTACTCTGATCAGGTATAGTGGGCGCACTCCCATTGAAATACACAGGAGGCAATCCAAAACGGCGCTCCGCCGCGCCGAGGGTACGGTCTAGTGGGCAAGGACCCTTAGCATAGAAGCAACATCATCTTTAGCAGAAAACAAAACCCATTATACTGTTATTCACGATCTTGTCGGTGGTTCCAATTTGCAGTGCTTTCACGCCAGATTTTTTCTGTGCTTTTAACTTTTTCAGAAACGCTGGTGCTGCACTTATTTCATTGTATATTGTACTGTTATGTTTAGTGAAAAATAAAGAACGTTACTTGCAACAAATAATGTGTTCTTTTTTCTCAACCCTGCACATGAATATGCGATGATAGAATTAGATTAACATCTTCGAAAATTTTGGATACACAAAAGAATAATGGACTTTCGAAAAATTATCGGCCGCCTGACTTGTTGTCGAGTCGTACTACTGAATTTCGTGCAACCTCCCTTGCGATCATGTTCTCCTAATACAACCACTTGCCGCAAATGCTCGAGACGCTGTACTGATAATCAGTAGACTGCAGATCTCTGTGCAAAATAAAAATTATCCGAATAATATCAACAGATAATAGTAATTGCCACTTGATTAATTTTTCTCTATTGTTCTCGATCTCATATTCTCTCTGGCACCGACAAGATGTATCTTAGATGATCCAGGCTAAAGATGATGTAGGATCTGATCCAGGCTAAGCACTAGAGTAGGGGGCAGCACTATAATGGGCACGGCCAAAACCCGGGCGTGAGGATTCTTGTCTTCATCTTGTGATCATCTTGTCCGCCGTCAGATTAGCGTCCGCGCGCATATCGGAAGCAGATCAGCGACCCAGATGAGTGCCGGAGAAGTGACCCGAGGTTTTTTTTTCCTTGGAGGCAGCGCGGAGTGTGTGCACTCCAGTAGTTTTCATTCGGATCGTATTGTTTGCTGTTGAACCACGTTGCACCAGTAAAAACCGGAGTCCAGTTGAATTTCAATCGGAAGCCGCGGAAATGGATATCGATCGAACGTGGGGGTCGAGAAGGGGCGAGGGAGCAGGGGAGGGACTGGTGCCTTGTTCGAGTTCGGAACGGGCCATCGACGTACAGCTACGTTCACTTTTGTCTATCCGAGTAATACGGTTTTTCATAAGCGAGGGGCCGGCATGGCATCACCGCAGCGCGGCGGCCGTTGCGAACGAAGCCCGGAGAGATCGGCCGCGTCCGTAGCTAGACCACGTACATCGGCGCGCACACGTGCATCGTCATGGACGAGGGTTTTATGGGGACTGCCGGGGATTAACCGTGCGTTTACCCGTTATCCTGTAAACTTGATTAAGGCGATTGCCAGCCCGAGTTCGTTACCAGGATCGAACGATTTGCGTGACTCCGATGCTGCGGGTTCGACAGTAGCCTACTCGCAAACCGTGCGAGTTGCTCGTTATTGCGGCTAGATCGATCGATGGTTCGTTCGATTTGCGGTCGGCCGGCTCCACCGACCGACGAAAACTCCACGGAAAAACTGGCAGAAACTAATCCCAGACCGTTACATGCCATAGCCAGCTTGGTTTTTGTTTGCAAACAGGAGATCACTCGACGGGAAAGACTCCGACAGACCCTGCTTGCTACGGGAAAGACTCAGGTTCACCTTGGAGCTGAACTAGGTTCGAGTTGGTTAGGTACGTCCAAGACGCGAGTGACGTTTCGTTTTGTTCAGGGATGCCGCACGAGGTTCCTACCTCAGAAGCAAATGTCCCCTTCGTCGTAAAGATCCTGCTACCGAACTGGAAGGTGTACAAAGTCCCAAACGAAGATCCAGAAATCCCCAAATCCAACGCAACCCCACCCCCTATCAATTACGGAATCCACGCGGGAGTCGAAACAATCGCTGCAATTTACTGAACTGTGTCAGTTTTCAAACAGAGCCAGGCACCGTAATTGAATGTCCACGGCTACGACTTCCACGGAGCATCCCTTCCGACATTCTTCCCGGCTACTTCACGTAACTACCCTCTATCCAGGCTTATCCTGTCGGACCGATGGCGGGACAACCGTTTACCGTCACCCCTCGGAGTTTTTCCCAGGCTCTGCTCCGGCAAGGGGAAAGACAATGGGACGATATCACCTCGTTCCTGCACCGTGCGATTTCGAGGCTTCTTCGGCACGGTGTGGGTGGTTCACGATGGGGCGGGTTCCATATACAGGGTGGCGTGTGACAAACGATCCGGGTACGCGAGCAATATATTCTTGTCGGACGTAAGCGCGTTCACGTGACCGAAAAGGCCAAGGGTGGTCATTAAATTTTTATTCCGCTTTCATGCGATTTGCGTGCACCGAGCGCGGGGGCCGAGGCTCTTAATGATGATGTATGTGTAGCGAGAGCGCCGCGGTCACAGAAGGGTGCCGCCACGATATCCGTGCCCTCCTTCGGGATTACAAGGAACAGTTTCACTGGAACGATCAACCCCCACGCTTTATTTGATTTAGCTCAAGCTTGGAAACCGTGTCACTTCGGATTTCGAGAATGATATGAAACATTTTTCCCCCAAATTAGATTATTCAACCCCTCATAACTTGAGGGAGGGGGTGGCTCCTAGGCCTAGCTTCGGAAACGAAGAGAAACCATTTTCTGTCAGGTTTCAACCCCGTGTCTAAAAATCAGTCTTGACCCCTTTTTTCCCGCTTAATCACAACTGAAAATTCTTAAAGAAAATCTGTCACGTTTAAGGTATCGAACTACATATTAGGGAATTTTCTCCGATTTTTAGGTTGAAAACTCTGAACGTGTAAAATGAAATAGATGAGGAACTTGCATCCCCTTGATTCAACACTCGAAGAAAAATTTCGCAGACTTCATACGGTTTATCTGGAGGGTGTAAAATGACTTTAATTTCGCCGAGCAGCGTACCACTTTAGCGAGCGGCGTTTGCGCGATTTTTATTTACGATTCGCGTGCGACGAGATATCTTACGGCCTCAAAAATTCGAGGTTACAAATTATTCTGGCGGTGCGCGGCACGGTGAGTTTCTCGCTCGGCCGTCAGCCTGTTTATGGCTCGGTGACTCGTGTGTTCGAATGCGCTTGGCAAAAGGTAATTTTGAAATGCGCACACGACAAAGTAACTAACCGCCGCGAATCGGTGACCACACTGCGGAAAAGGTACACGTGTCCGCCGGGCGCATTTAATTTCATTTATTTGAGCTCGATTCGCTTTGATTTAATTTGATACGAGCGCGGGAGAGAGGCGCGTGCAGTTATTATTAGACGAAAATAAACGCGTGACATGCAACCGACCGATTTGACGGGGGGTGAACGTTTTCCCGGTTTTCTCTCTCTCTCTCTCTCTCTCTCTCTCTCTGACGATACGTAAAATCCATGCGTTTGACGTGCCATTTGCTTTTCTGATGTTCATCATTCCCGAACTGATCCCCCACCACCGGCAGCGCGCCGCCTTTTAATATTAATTCTGCTTGGGAAAACAGTTTTGATATTTCCATAACGGGTCAAAAATAAAATTAGCGGCCAACGAAAGTTCGCCTCCCTCGAACTTTCCAAGTTTGATGATGTTTAACAAAGTTTGCTCCCTTTAGTATCCTTTTCGTTAACTTCCCGGTCGGTGTGTCTTCGTTCTTCCCTTTTTTTTTCACTCTCTTTGCACAGAATTCTTGACTCCAGCTCTGTCTCCCTTCTCCTCCCTACCTCTCTGCTTGTACACTATCAGTTCCACGGAATTTCCCGGGCACCGCGTAATGGTCTGAAGAGGAAATTTTTTTCTTGAAATATTCAGAATTTAATTTCCAATTTCCCTCAGCCAACAATTCGCGCAAGAATGATACAAGTTTCAGCCCCTGCAGTACTCGACGTAGATGGACTGTGGAGGGGTGGCGGCAAGATGAAAACTTCAGGAGAACTATTTTTTAACAAAATTCGAGAAAAAGCTGCCCACCGGCGTTCTCTTGAACGTCCTGCTAACACTAGTATTGGATTCCCGATCGCGTTGATGAATTTTTACATTCTATTATAGACATGTTGGCGAGTAATTTGATTTTTAAAAATTCTCGGGATACAGGATGAGTCACCTAACGTTGCCATCTCAAATATCTGTGTTGTTTTTAAAGCCTAAGTATGAAGTCTACAAATAAGGGGCTTCGAAAATTAGCGAGTGATTAACGAGTAGTAGTCTGCGAATTTTTAATGGTTGTTGCAAAATAATAATGTTCTGTGTCTGTTATATTATACTGTCTGTTATATTATATGTATAATTATAGTCACTGAATTCCTAATGAAAGGGACTATCATTGCAGGTGTTTAAAAAAAGGTGCTTCCATTTTAAAAAATGAAGGTTATCTTGATATCTCTAAAAAGATCACATTAAAACGATACTTCAGACATTTGACGTATCTTTAAAAACAACTATTCGATAACGAAAAATAGATACCCTGAATTTTCAATGGCCTCGCACTCTGTTGGAATAAATATCGTATTGCTGTTAATGCCGGGGGACCGAACTGATACGGCGCGCGGGTTTCGCGACTCTAATCTCGCCGGTGTCCTTTTTCGCATAACTCCCAACGTTATTTGCAGGCTCTTTTTTTCTAGTTCGCCGGGACGTCGCTTGGCGCATGCGAGCGCCTCGCTGCTATCCGGGTCAAATGTAAATGCGACCATTTATGAAACCTGACGTCTCTATTTCGCAAACGGTTCTGCGTCAAGATTTCCGGATCCTAGGCGGTTGACGTTTCAAAAGATTTCCGGATGGCGGTGGTATTCCGGCCTTGTGAAATATAAATGCATGCAAATTATCACCCTCTCCCTTCCTCCCTTCTTCCTCTCTCTCTTTCTCTCGCACGGCTGCTGTTTTTTCTACGCGAGTTCACGAGGGAACTTTGTTCAAACACGACCTAACCCGCCGCCCCCTGTACCTAGCCTAAAACGACCTAACTCGACTTAATTCCTCAGCGATGGCGAAATTCATCCCTGTGGCAGATAGGCGAATATTATTCATTCCATCTAGGGCAAGTGTGGCATTATCGCGAGAACTTTGTAGAACCGTGATCTAACCACAGCTGACCTAACGGAGAATCGCCTAAACTGATCCCTCTACGTGAGGAGTCGGTCTGTAAAGCCGATAAGTCAATGTTGCCTGATCTACTCAAGGTTAAATTCAACAATGCCTGACCATTGTTCAAAGTGCATATCTATGTTCTATAGAGCCATTACAAATTTTATCCGACCACAAACTGAAAATTTGGTACGGGACTATAAGACCCTGATCGGATCTATTAGATCCCGGATGGATATATCCGGTCCTGGTTGGGACAATCAGGTCCGAATTAGATATACAGTAATCGCTCCTTCGTTGTCCTGAATCGTGGGCACGATCGTTGTCCAGTGCCTACCCACTCCACTACCTGTCAACGAGAGGATTAGGCCTGCGTGGATCTGGTCGGCAGATGTGTCCCAGGACTGTCTAGACCCGCGTAGAACGGAGAAAAATAGGAAAGGAATATGGCAAGGAAATAAGGAGTTTTTTAAAGCCAGACAGTTGACTGCGAATGCTTTTCTTTGTCATTTAACTAGTCGTTTCACTAAAGACGCAGTCATAAATCAAAAATAGTGTCCGGGTACGGTCGTTGTCCGCTCAAACCCCCGGCCTTTGGACGACGAAGGAGCTTTTACTGTATTAGGTATATCTTCCAGGAGAATATCGGCTGCTCGAGCAGACAGAGAAGGAGTAGACAATGGAGTTTTTCTCGTGATTAGAGAATAATGAATGCCAAGCGAAAGGCGAGGCAGCCTCACGCGAGTGGAAGCAGTACGGCGCAACACACGCTCGAAAGTGCATCGACATGATACGTGCGCTTTTAATTTTAATAATGGCAGCAAATTAATTGGATATCGCTGGCGCAGTGGCGTGCCAATGACAGCTCGTACGCAATTTCCCCGTACGCACACGCCCCTGCACGCGTCCCCGTATCGTTCTACCCTCTCTCCCCGGTTGTCTTCGTGAACGTCCATCGGCGTTCCACGACATTCAGGTTCTTGTATGCACCACGATTACGTCGTATTACAGGCTTCAATAGACAGCGAGCTCGATACTATTAAATTTACCAGACGACCATTAACAATGTCTTAACAGGCTTTCCCATGTAATTATACTCTCAACGCACTTACCTCTTTCCGAAAAAACCAGCCCAGTCACGAAAAACTAAAAATTATATTCAGAAAATTGACACCTCTGAAATTCATTTTCGTTGACATCAAAGTGAACCGAAATTTTTCCCGTTTGTCAAATTGTTCGTACAGCATGCATTCGATAAATAGAGTGGAGATTCCTGTAGATAAAAAATATTGAACGACGGTGGAACGGGTCGTGGAGAAATTTGTACGCGCATCAATAACGGATAAACACGTTTAACGCGCGGCGATATTTTCTGGATAAAGCATTATCTGAGAGGTTGCCGGCGCATGCAACGTCTGTCGATAAACGACGGAAAGAGGAACTCTGGTGAGCTCATGTTTCGCCGTGCCCCTCAGGAAATTACACTCCTTTCTACCAATTTCACCTACCGTGTCCATTCGATTCGAACACCGTTACCAGGAGAAAATAACATTGTCATCGTGTATCCGACTAACAATAGAAGTCAGATGGCTCGGATAAATCATATTTCGGCAAGCTTCCCGTCGACGGTCCGCGAATACAATTCGCGTACACGCCGATCCTAAGGAAAAACATGATTGAATACCGATTCCCATTGTTGCCCGAGAAATCACGTCGGCAGAAGTGATTTCTCTGCAAGTCGATTTCAATTTATTTTCCAAATTTCACGAAACTGTGCACGCATATTCACCGAAAAAAATTTCATTTCATCCCCCCATTTTGTGCTTCGGTTTCACCATGTGAAAGGTGCCAAAAGATTTGCATCGTTTTTCGTCGGGGACCGTCCTTAATCGGAGGCGGGTCATTTTAATTGGCGAACGCGTCGGGCACCGTTCACGTCCGGCTGCCAATTACCTCGTTACATGTCGGTAAGTCACCTTTTCAAATATTAAAGAACCTCCGCGGTACATAAGTACGGGCGCGTACTTAGCCCCGAATTATAAGCTTCATCGAGCCCCGGTGAAAAGGAGCGGTTTGCCCTACTTCCAGAAATTCTATCCATGCGAAATGTTTCCATTAAAATCAGCCATGAAATAGCCCGGGGAAGCACTCAAATGATAATATCGTTCTGAACTGAAAGCGGAAGCGCATAAGCGGACTCCCGGCCTGTCCTCGCGACGTAAAACCCGCCCACATAAACGCGATTTCCGCGATAATCGTAACGAAACCCGAGCACCTTTTCAGAGCACGAGGGAAAAAAGAGGTCTGTCAAAGAAGCACCGGTTTCATTTCCCATAATTCCGTCCGACTGTGATCGATACACCTCTCGTCAGACACGTACCATCATACTGTCCCAACTGTTTCAACACTCCGTAGAACTTCGTTAAGAGCTCTTCGTTACCGTACGAATATATTTTAAATATTTGAAAAAATTTATGAAAATCATACAATTTTTAACAACATATTTGTGACATTTTCTTCATTGAAACGAGCCCAAACACGACACAATTCGGATCGTATTTACTTCAGCAAATCACGAATCAAAATACTAGAAATGTCGATTCGGATAATCGAGATTCTGTTGTATCGGGTTTTAAGCGAATAATCATGAACCGAATCGTGTCGTGTTTGGGCTCATTCTAATTAGAAAAATGTTACAAATATATTCGTAAACTTTTCACAAGAATCTGATTAAAAACGGAGAAGTTTACTTAGGAAGAGTCTCGTCGCGGTTAATCGCGGACAATTAGAGCTAGCCGTAAATGGAACGT
Organism: Lasioglossum calceatum; assembly: GCA_963966675.1. Taxonomy (NCBI): domain Eukaryota; kingdom Metazoa; phylum Arthropoda; class Insecta; order Hymenoptera; family Halictidae; genus Lasioglossum; species Lasioglossum calceatum. The sequence continues at coordinate 4,020,770 of OZ016548.1, forward strand.
AATTGACAAGACTAATAAATTAACGTTCGCGACCTAATGAACGATTTACGCGAGAACTCAACGGGGGCCCCGGGAGTTTCTGAATCGGTCGCAGTTGAAAGATTGTAACACGGTTGATCGAAATTCAATTAATTCGCTGTTTTATTATTCATTGTAATTCGGGGCGCAGTCCTAACTACAGCGTTGTTACTAAACATAACCGTTCACTAATAAATGGAGTTCCAGTGTACGTTGGCGTATTAAACTCAGCCCGGAAGTTCTGCCCACTAATAATAGAACAGCGTTAAATACGATATCGATGTGTTGGGTCTCGCTGCTACACGAGCATCGCTGACTCAGCTGGGATGCGCGAGCACATACTGCCATTAAGATTCTTCGCTAACACTTCACCGAACTGCCAAAACCGTGTCTTCCGAAGCGACTCGGTCTTGAATATTTATTATGAACAAAAGTGAACATCGACCGTGGACCATTTAGAATTTTTCTCAGCGGAAAACATACACACGACCCTTTTCATATTTTCAGACCGTGTCATTCTACAGAAACGTGTCTGTTTTCGAGATAAAAGCGACTGAAAATCTTGAATATTTATTTTTGTGAAAAGTATATATAGAGGTCCTTGACTGTTTCGAATTTTTTTCGGCGAAAACTACACAGCCGATTGTTTCGAACTCTCCAAGGTATGCTACCGTACCATTGAAGTAACAAAACGATTTTTTCCGCAGCGCAACCGTGACTAAAAAGTCTTGAATATTTATATTCCTCAAAAGTATACATGGGTCTTTGACAATATCGAATTTTTTTCCCAGCGAAAACTATGCAGCCGATTTCTGCCGAAATTTTCGAACTACGTCGCCGTGCCACAGAATTGGCGGAAGAAAAATTTTGTATTTCATCCAAAATCCACCGAGAGTCTTGAATATTTATTATCGTGGAAAATCTACATGGGTCCTTGACAACTTCGATTTTTTTATTTCCGGTAGAAGCATTTTCGTTCGGCCGAGTAAAATTCGACACGTGAAAAAAAAAAATGAGTGTTCCATTATCCGAACATTCTCTTATCCACTTTCGGCTGCCTATTAATACGGATATGGGAGGCTCTCGAGTAAATCCGGCTGGAAGCCGGCCGGTTCGTCCGCGGGATGGGAGTGATCGAACGGGGGAGGACCGGGGTGGTGGTGGCTGAAACTCCGGGGCCGATTCGAAAGTTCATTTCGCTCGTGTCATCTTCGCTAATAGTTTAAAAGGTCCTCCTGACGAATGGTCGGGGACAGGTCTCATCCAGGAGCCCCGGTCTCTCGACAGACGTCTTCCCCCCGGGTCCCGACAACTTCTTCTCCAGCGAGACGGGTTTCATTCCGCAGCCGCCGCCGACGCGACGCCGCCGTTGCTGCCGGTCTACGATGAGGCGGAAGGTAAAGGGGTGAGAGATAGTAAAAGGTGGAGCGGGGAGAACGGGGTGAAAGCGGGGGTGGGGAGGGGCGCCGAGGGTTGCGAGCTCCGTCGAATGAATAAATAGAATGAATTTAATTTCCCTCTTAAAGCGCACATTCACCGGGGTAGCCGGGCCAGAGATAGCCAGGTCGCAGTGACGTCTGCCGTGAATACACGGTGAATGGGGATCTCCCCAGCCGTCGTTGAAAAGGAGAAGAAAAATCGGGCGAGGAGCCCGCGCGCCCCGCTTGGGCGGACGACCACGGAATCGGGCCGAAAGGCCGTGGCATTACCGGGGCTCCGGGGGTGGAAACACGATAACACCATTACTCCCCACCTCCCCCCTGCACCGTAATGTATTTAACGCTGGTAACTTAAGAACAATTAATGCGGAACTTTTGATGTATTGTTTTCGCTGCTCGCCGGGTGGCATCCGCGAATACCTTGGGCTTCGCTGTTTTCCATTCCCCCCCACCCACCGTCCTCCATCAACCACTCCCTGCCACACTGCGCTCTCTCCCTCGTGCTGTCTATTGTTCGGCCGGTACCGCAAAGTCTTTCGGGGTAGTGCGTTATATTATTCCACCCTTCCCGCCCACTTTTACCTCCCACACCCCACTCACCCCCGCCCCGTAGCCCCGCAGGTCGTTTATGGCCGGCTGCGTTTGAGACTGACAATTTACACTGGCACCTTCGCAGCTGGATTTAAATGTTTACTGCCGGGCGCTCGCCGCTAGATTGATTCCCCTCCTTTTTTTCTCCCCACCCTTCCTCTCGCCGGGCCCTCCACCCCTCTCTCTCTCTCTCGCCGTTGCGGCTTAGTCGGCCAGCTGGAATTTCAGTTTATTAGGGGTGGCTTCCCGCGCCGCGGTTAATTAGCGCGGAACCGTAATAATTAAAGCGCCGGACGAGCCGCGATCTCGCGAAAATGTTTTCGTTCGAAAGTACACGGTTTATCCCGCGGTTCAGTGCTTTTTCACCCGTGCTGCGAATTTTTATGTATTAGGTCAGTCCGAATGTCATGTGTTTTAAAGCTAATTTTTTTACCATTTCGAATTAGCTTTACCACATTTTGTTCTACGATCCCTCGCGGTTTTTCAGACAACTTAAATATCCCGTGCTCGTAGAATTTCCGTGTTCTATTGGCAAAAAATTGAACTGTATGACTTTTTACGATTTGAAACGGAATATGCACCGCACAGAAAATGTTGAAAAACGCGAAAGAATGGTTACACATTGGAAGGTTGACCCATTTAGCTTTGATCTTTGATATGCACCAAACCCCATCGGAATAGGATGGTTTTTAAGAAAGACACAGTTACAAGGTTGTATATATATGTATAAGGTTAGGTTAGACCAGGGCCACCTTAACCACAGGGCTAAATGGGCTAAGCCCCGGGGCGCAAGCCTTTTGGGGCGGCAATTTTGTATAAATTTTATGTTCTTTTATAGTGTAATGGCAATAAATTGACTTTTTCTAGTTCTGACACTTCCGTATAACTTTGCTGGTTACTCGCTCCCGCTAGCCATCCCGTGTATTTTCTTATGAAGAGAGGCGCATTATTTTTAGTAGACCACGGGCGCCGAATATCTTAAGACGGCCCTGGGTTAGACTCGATTAATTTTGATTAAATGCGACCAGGCCGATTCAGAAGGGGAAGAAGATCAATTACATATGACAGGCGATTTCTTTCTGCCTGGAGGATACAAGGACAATGGAATGAGAGAAACAGCGTGGGCATGGGACACGGGGAAGTGCTCGAAACTCTGCGACAAAGACGTTTACCGACTCGTGCGGGCGTGTCCAGCACGTGTGGTCCGCAAAACAGGACACGCGACGCTCGACGATAAAGCGCACACGGATCACGGATCAGAGGGTTTGCGGCAGGGTCGATCGATGGATACAGGTGAATAGATTTACCCGGCACACGTGGCGCGTGAAAGCGCCAAGCGTGAAGTGGAATCAAGTGGTACAGGGTCGAAAGTGGTCGTGGAGAAAGGAGATGCGGAGCGTGTGTCGATGGACCACGGCTGAGAAAAGACTTCGGCTGGGTCCCGGAAATACTGGATCGACGAATTTTAGGTCCAATAAACGATAATTTCTGATCATTATGGAAGGACGGTTAATGGTCTGGGTTATTTGTACGACCCTGGCTGCCGGTCAGAGTAATCGAAAAATACTTTAGCTTAACCCAGATCCACAGCTGTCAAAGAAACTAATGAATGCCGGATAGGTCCATCAAACACTATAAATTGCTAATAGCTCGGGGTCCGCACCCCTAATCGCTGACGCGGGCGGGTCGGAGTGAGCTTTACGGCCTTGCACTGGGCAGAGCCCCTCAAACAGAGCGATGCAGGACGCTGGTTCGCAGCGTTTTTCGCGGTTAATAATTCACGGGGACGTTCCGCGTTGGCCCCGCTGGTAACGACGATACAAAGAAAGAACGTAACTTATGGCAGCGGTTAACGAGCTGAAGAACAAGAACGAGCGAATGCAAAGAAGTGGCTCGTGGAGGGGTTCGGAGGGTGAGAGGATGGAGAGAAGAGGGAGGGGTGGAAAGAGAGGGGTTGAAGGACGGGAACGAAATCACGACGACCAAGATTTCTGCCCGGCTAGGGATGGTCCCATGAATAATTTTCGCCCCGGGGAAAATAATTTAGGAGTCTGGAGCTCGAGGCTTCGTGACTCCTCCTCGGGCATATCCGGTTTTGTCCTCCAGCTTCCTGGATAACGCGGCGAGCCGTGGAAAGCATGGCGGGTGCCATGGGTGGCCATGGGGCTTGTTCACCGGTCCAATTACGCGAGCGAAAGTCGCGGTCCGGCGTCAGCCCGATGCAGTTTCCCGTAAGAGGTTCGTTAAAATCCTGATTAAACTTGTAATTTTTAATGATTTGTGCCGGGGAAATTAGATCAACGCAGGCGCGAGGCGTGCCGGGGATTATTCCAGTTACTGCGTGGCCGTTGCATAATGCCTCAAAACATCTAATAAGGTAAAAAAGTAGAAACAATAATATTTTAGAAATTTCACCAATTCAAATGCCAATTCGCAACAAAAAATCGCAGACCCATTTTTGAGGGGTCATCGCGAAGGGGAGATTTCCCTTTATGTGGTCAGATTGGACCGAACGTGGTAAAGAATTTTCCGCGATTCGAATCACCGCGAATTCGGAGTTCCCCTCCGTAATAACCCCACAAACGTTACAATAGGAGCCCGCCGCTAATGAGTATGATTTTTTTATTATCCGGAATCGGTGTTTGGTCCAGCGCGGCCCCGGGAAAATAGCGGAACGTCGGCGGCCGATGGTAATTCTAATGGTTCCTGGCCTGCTGCGAGAAAAAGGCAGTTGCGGCGAACGAGACTCGCAATTATTGGCGAATTTCGAGCGTTCGTTTGGAACGATCCTTTTTTTTCCCTCGTTCTCTCCCTCTCTCCCGGCTGTGTGTTCCGTTGAACGAACACGCGCTACGTGCGCGGCTTCGAAAACTGCGAGTACCGCGCGCGCATTGGAACGTTTCATGTTGCACGTATGAGCCGATAAATTTAATTAAGAAATTGTTTGTAATTAAATGGAGCCCGGGCCCTTTGCGCCCTCGAATTTCTCTGCTCAATACCTTTGAGTGTTCCACTGCTTTTTGAGGAGGCTCCCGTTCCCGTCTGTTAATAAAAAGTCGACGGGGCAACTTCTTCGTGCTGTTCGTATCGTCGAGCAGAGATGTTGCATGGATTTTTCTTATTTTCATGCTGTTCTTCCGGTCGAGAAGTCGGCCAAGTGATTTTCACATTTTTGTTAAAAATTCTATTTCGATAGAAAATTTCTGGGATTTTTTCATTTACGAATTTTCATTAAGATTTTGTTACATTCGTATATCGAATAGTTTCGAAAAGCACATCGTCGTTAAAGGCTCCTATGGATCGGAGATCAACGCGTCTAATAGCTCAAGCTGCTGATTAAAAAACACGAGGAGAATCGGCAGGCTACTCCCGCCGCCTGTGGCACGAGATAAAACGGGCATTCAATTATTAGCAGGGGCCCGGTGTTGTATTTTAGGGAAGCTTTCGAGGATTCGTGCTCACCGGGAATAGCTCTCGGCTTCCATTTGTAATCCCGGCTTTCGTGTCATGTAAACGTTCAAACGGACATCGAGGCAGGCACGGCTTGTTACACGCATATTCGGCAGCCGGTGGACGGAAAGCTTTCCATTCCAGTGCTCTATGCTGCAACTGATTCGAACGGGGAATGGAAAACCGGCTCGCGAAGACAGTCTCCACAGAACTATAAAACTTCTAAAACTGAGGGTATGACTCGATGTCAGTCAGCCCGAGACATGGAGGCCAACGGGAGGCACACGACATCAGTCGATTGCTCGAGACGTCACGAATGAGTGAAGACGTACAACGTCAGTTTATGCTTGAGGACATTTATAGGGACAATCATGTTCAGGACAATGTATAAGATTTAGCTCGTGTTTAACCAGTTGTTGAGCAAGGCAGGAGTAAGATAACGTCACAATTGATCAGTGGAGTCCTGTTGATTTAGCTCAACTGCAATCAATTGTTCAGGACATCGAGCTAAATGTATGACAGTTGACTCCGAGTCAATTGTTGCGGAAGTCAGGACTCGGATGACGTCAAGACTGATCACTAGAGTCCTTTGGATTTAGCTCAAATTCAATCAATTGCTTAGGACATCGAGCTAGAAGTGAGTGAAAGGCGTTTTCTTGGGTGTGTCCTACCATTAGTCAATTGTTAAGGACGTCAGGGCTGGAATTATATTATAGTAGGTCAAGAGAGTCCTCTAATATTGAACTTAACTTCAGACGATTATGTAGGACATCGGGAGACATGTTTGTGAGCTTCTAGCTTGTCATCAGTCAGTTGTTGAGGAGGACAGGACTAAGGTGGTCAAGAGACGTATTTCCATTAGTCAGGCCCTCTATCGATCAATTATCGAGGACACCAAGAGACATATTTGTATAGGTCTGTCTCACCATCATTCAAGTCTTGACATCAAGACTGGGGTGACCAAGAAACATATTTGTGTAACCCCAGGCTTCCAAGTAGTCATTTATAGAACGCATAACATGATGCATCTAAAAATTCACACATTCGATAAAAAAACTCGAAAAAGACGGATTTTATATCGATGTCTAACCCAGACCATTCTGGAAATTCATTTAATAATGAGATATTCTTATCAACACTATCTCCAAATATTTTCATATTTTTATATTCAGGGTTATATTCATAGTTAAAAAATAAATAAGAGAGGTTAGTGATCCGGCCGGGACACTTGATACTATTTATATCGACAGTCTTGTAATTCCCGTCCCCATAAGGCTATCGCGTTTCAGTATAACACGCGCGACCCCTTGCCAAATGGGAGTTTCCAAGGCGTCAGGATTTTCATGACGGGGAAATTTAACGGACGCACTGTCGCTCGTTTGAAAAACGAAAAAAAAAAAAATAAATAAAAGGGCTTAAAGCTGCGAACGCTGGTTGGATATTTTTCGCCCAGGCGGATACGATATCACGGAACAAAGGTGTGCACATCGCTGCTGCGGCTCGTTATTGTTTCATGCAGTAAAATATCGCATTCTATTTAGACGTGGCCGGCGCGGCGCGGTCGCATCCAAAATTCACAAGTCCGAGGGATAATACACGGCTGTTCGCCGTGTCACGTCATCCATCTTACATCGTGCACGCCGCCACGTAGAATAATGTATGCACGGCCACAAAGGTCTATACACCGCGCAACGCCGACGGTCACGGAATTATTGCGCGAACGTTCTTCATTAACCCTTTGACCACTCTTGACCGAACCCTGGCCGACAAGCATGTCGCACTAATTCTCTATCCTGCTGGAATATGTAATCCTGGGCCAGTGTCCTTGATAGTCTTGGTTCTGTGATAATCGTTCGAGGCGAGAAGCTAAGTAACACTGTCCTCTGTGCTGGCCTGACTTAGGGTATGGGGTATAGCGAAGGAGATATTTAAAAGCTAGATTGCTTTAAAGTTTCACTTGATCGCCCTGACTCTAGAATTCTCTGCTTTGACGGAATGCTAGTCTATAGCCTGGACGTTCAATTATTATTGATAGTCTAGGTCCTAGAAACACTTAGCAATTCTTATTGTGGCGTGCTGCAGCTTAATCCCCTGAGGCTAGCCTACTTCTATAGAATGTTTCAACAGCCACACATCCAACAATCTACATTCTCCTCGTGACCCACTATAAATGAAACGTTGAGGGTACAGATATAGTGGAGTGGTGAACATCTGTTTTTGATTTATAAGCAAAATTACGAATAGAAAGAAAATATTCCCGTACCAACACGATTTTCGCTTTACACCGTCCCAGCACGAGAACTGTCGGAAGAGGAGAGAGGAACTTCAATTTAATTGTAAGTCGAAGTCGCTTCATCAATTTTCATGTCGGCATAAAGATGAATAGGGGGCGAGCCAATGAACGAAAGAAATAATTAACGAATCGACAGAGGGAATGGATCGATGTTTAGCCAGCCAGGGCAATCTGTCGCGCGAGCGAATAAACAAGCAGAGCGGAGTACGAGGAGGAAATCGCAGGAATAACGTCCAAAGCGATCCAGAGAGCCGGGGCACAAAAGTTCCCCGAAGGAAGCGGGCTATTTATAAGACGGAAGTGGCACGGCCAATTTGAAAACAGGAGGAAAGTGTGGCCCCGGAGTCGCTGAAAAGTTCTCGAGAAGTTCGCCCCGCCGGATTCACCTCATAATTCAGAGGCTGGATATTCTAGCAGCCACGTCGTATTTTCAACGAGCGCCAAACCGCCGCGAATATAAATTTTCAGCTGGTGCTACCGGAGGCTTCAATGAAGGGTCTCTCCCAATCGTCAAAAACAACCGCGCGACGACCCTCTAAATCTCCGGTCTCGAATCCGCTCCGAGTGCAATATCGACCTAACCCGGACACAGCCTAGAACCTAACTTGTGCTACTGCGACTCAGCACAGCATCAACGAAATTACTATCGTCTAATATGGCGTGACGGACTTGTTTTCCATCAGCACCGCCAGCTACGGGGTCCCCCACCAGTCCACTACGTTTCAGCTGGCATTACCCAGCACGACCTACACCATTTTCGTACGTACAGGATGGCCCAAATGTCACTGGACCATTTAAAGCGGGGATATTTTCACCTCTGATTTAAAGGATAAATGTCAGTTTCTACGAAGTCGGAGGTCTATTCCAGTTGAGAATAGTAATTTTAAATTAATGAGCTTGAAACGACCTTGCGACTGTTTCAGTCGCTGTGCCCTCCGAACGACCTCCTACAGATTTTATTAGCACCGAATAATTAATTTCAATATTTTTGCTGGATTATCTGAAGGTCCTGAGGGTGCAGCAGGCGAAGACATTTTATTCCACCCCTGATAAAGAATTCTGCAGGGGCGGAGCGGGAAAACTACATGAAACTGAAATTAGATATTCATAATTAATATTCCTACGGAAGATTGGGAGCCTGGTAAACAAACAGGGAACAGCATTTGATCAGGAAGCCGGTCTCTTTCTATTTTTGGGGGGTGGGACAGGGGTGGCTGTCAGGTTGCGCGTCTCCGGGCGAAATACGGGCCGAGGCTAGGGTTCGCTATCGTTTGCTCATGTTAACGAGACCCTTAATTATGTTTACAATCTGCGGAGAATAAACTGTTCGTTATTAATGGAGGTCAAACGGCGCTGCCGTCGTGTCGCAGGTTACGACGCACTCGAATAATATTTGCGCTTTATAGAACGACCGAGAACTGCCCGCCATTTCTGCTACCGGGAGAAAAACTTTTTACCCGGGAAACACTGAATTTCCTCGGGAGTCTTTTTTAAAAAAAAACAGCTCCCCCCGTGGATTAAAGCAAAATTCTACGAAAATATCGTACCGCGAACGATGGAGTATTTAATTTTTATTCGACTCTCGATCCACGCAGCGATAATTAAATTCATCCGGCGCAATTTTATTAGATCGTTTAATAAAAACTATGCGTGTCCGCCAATCAGAAAAATATTTGCCCGCTTAATTCAATTATCGCCATTTCATATGTTCGTAATGATACCGGCCGAATTGTTTCGAAATTGGGAATTTATGAACAATAATTCCATCCCCGAAAATTGACTGGGGTGGAGCACGTCAAAAGAAAATTGTATGAAATTCAAAGAGACTCCGGGAGAGTGTCTCTTGCTATTAATTCATGTTTAAATTTAATTACGGGTTTTATTATTTATCAATCGACTGTTCGATTCAGACTGCTGTCACTTCCACAAATGATCGGATTTCTTAATAATTCTGCGCTTTATTTTACACAATGTATTCGGCCTGGCGTCTTCAACAGTACTTTTAATAAACGTCGTCGAGAGAATTAAAAGCAAAAAGAAAAAACGGGCGGAGGGGGATAACAGAGAAATGCTGGAGCGGATTTTTTGCATTGAAACTCACGACAACATCGGCCATCTCTCAGAGGCACGGTTCATGGGGTGAGCTTTAAGCTTCCGGCTGCTGCCCCATCCCCTGGTTTCAACCCCCGCCACCCGCAGCCCGTCGAACCCTTCCGTTTTTCCGTCCTTCTCAAACACTCTCGTTCCCCTCGGACATACCGAGCCCGTGGAGAGAATCCGTGGCACGAGGAAGCTCGATTCGGTGCAGCTGCTTCGGCGGATCGTTAAAATCGACCGTAAGCTGTAATTCGGATCGACGAGGCGCGAATTTCTGCGTTCTATAATGCCCCGGGAACGGCGCAGTTTTTATCTCCGCCTAATTTCACGTTCGAACGTGCCTCGGCGAGGGATTATTAAACCTGTCGGTGATCGCGGGCTCGAATTTATGTTTATTGTGCCGTGGTCTCCCCGCCCCCTCCCCCACGAGGTAAAGGAACGTTTCTCTATTGGCCGGAAATCTCGCGGAGGGATAACAATGCGTTTCGTCCACGGTCGACTTACGATTCTGTTCCATGTCGTTCGCGAAACACGCTGCTGCGAATTTCTTTGGAAAATTCGGTGCGTTCCACGAATTAATACGTTCTTACGGTCTGATGATTATTTCACTCGGACGTATTTAGAAATACTAAAACGCCAGTTTAGAGTGCAATTTTCCCAGATGAAAATCTCGCGGCACAATGAACCGAAATAATTGTTCAGCGAGTCTGCACGCAGAGGATAGGGACTGATAAATATTCAATCCGGCGGAGGCCGGACAGTTAACGGTACGCAAGCAAATGGGCCGGCTCGGATCTCGTTGCGGACCTCGGTGCCAGAATTGGCGTGGCTTTGCCCCGTCTTGCGTTCCCCAAAGCTTTCGAATATGTGATCGCGCTCGTGTGCCAACCGTGTGTTATGCGGCTGCACTTCGACGGCTTTCCGTGGGATCCCTGTCCTCAGCTGCCGGCAGATAACATCCAATTTGTGCTCAAACCACCGGATCTCGCGTGGGCGCAGATTCTCGACTCCCTTACCCTCCTTCGCCCCTCAGGCCGCTCGTCCTTCCTCCCCGTGGACAACCTACTGCTCCTTCCGGAACTCTTCCGACGACTTCTCCTTTGGCCGGTCCCGGTTCAGTTTCCCCTTCACGTGTAACTTCGTTTCCTCCATTCTTCCATTTCGTGTTTCTTTATTTTCGAGGCCCCCGGACAGATATGGTTTATGGCGGCGCAGTGTGCCCGCCAGTCCAACCCCATTCCACACCCTTCCTCGCTCTACATCGGTCTACTGTGTTCCCCTTTGAACATCTCGGAAAGATATTAACTCACCGTAATTGCCAGGGATCACGCAGACGTTGGGGAATAACGTTTAATTTTATATATTTCAGTCTATTTGATTAGGCTACGATTTTTCTTTCTCTTCGACAACGTAAAGGTTCAAAGCGTTCAATTAAAAATGAACGTTTTAAGATTCACAGCGCAATAAAATAAAAGGGAGACGCTTGACACGAACCGTTCCAGCGTGTGGAAAATTTATTTCCATACGGCCTTGGTAATTGCACTTTTCTTTGTGCCACTCTGAACGTTGCATATTATTTCAATTACGCGATATGAACTGTGTGCACGTTCATTGGAAAGATTTTATTGAAACACCGTTCTATTTACATTTGAAAAGATGCAGACTGTGCCAACGTTCATTTTATATCGCGACTTTATCTTCGCAATGGTCATTTCAGTTTTCGTGAATCATTTTCGACTTATCTAACTCGGATTTTCGTGAAACAAGTTTTCCTCTGTTCCTCGGCAAAGGGATAAACAAAATTAAACAGTCGGAGGAACGTATTTAATCGCGGCATCGCGCAACAAAATCAAGAAATCAAAGTTGACGCGTGAAACAAGAGATAACAGACGGGAGCAGAAGCGAATTCTGCGAAACTTAATTCGCGGTGTGCGCGCGCTGTCAGCCTTGAAAGGGTTAGAAACCCTTTTCTGGTAGCGGTGGAAAGGCCAGAGGACTAAATAATTATTAGTTCGTTTCCCTTTTTCTTCGGCGAATGAGATCGCCCGGGAATATTTATGGAGGATTCGTGTTTTATTCATTTTCTCGAAAAGAAGCCATAAATTAATATTTAAATTTATACCGTAAACCGGTAGCGGCGAGTAGTAGTTCGCCGGGAGGTGTGTTCCAATTACAACGGAATTTATTTATAAACGAACGGAAGCCTGCGGTAGCATAATTCCGCGGGCGCGCGAGCGCCGAGGGGGGGTGTAATGTGACTATAAAGAGACACGATGTAGAAAATTTAAATAATACGCATTTAAATACGCGATACGAATACCATTACGCGGGGGAATTACGATCGGCGAGTAATTTACCTAATGGCGTGGGCCACAAATAATCAGATACGAAATATGATATCAGGGATACAAACATTTTTCCTTGAAATTCCCGAATTAAACGATCGTGTCGAAATTTAACGAATTTCCTGGACGGCCGTATGAAGCCGAATTAATGTCATACGAATGGCGTTAATAAAATTCTCATGCAAACGAACAGTGCTCCACCCACCGTCCCCGGAAAAATGACAGCGCGATGATTTTAATCAACACACCGATCGCAACCACATTTCTCCCCAATTACCGAATTATTGATTTCAATCCGCATCTTTCCAGAAATTACTACAAGGATTCCCAAGGAAGTGCAACCCGAACATGAGATTCAATAGATGAGGAGCAATAAAATGGTTCAAAGGGAGGAAAGGCAACGTACGACGACGAGGACGTCGCCGGGAATTCAATGGCCGCCGCCGACGCCGGCGACGAGCGGCGCCGAGGAACGAAGAGCTAAATGAAATAATTTCTCGAGAACGATTTGTTTGTAGGCACAATAAAACGTGCGACCAATGAAGATAAAAGGGGCGCTGCTCTTCGGTCGGGTTAGGGGTGTGCGACGAGGTTAGAGGTGGAGGTTCGATTGGCGTCCAGACGCGGGTTGGATGAATGGGACGCTCTGAAGAGGCGTCCATCGAAATCGGAAGACGAGTGGGCAATCCTGTACATGGTCACGGGAGAACACAGAGAGATAGAGAGAGCGAGAGCGAGGGAGAGCGAGTAGACCTGGAGAATATCGAGAGACGACGTCGACATCAAAGAGAATTCCACTTACCATTGTACGGCTGTTTGCATTGTACATTTGCGTTCGACGACGACGGCCGAGCCTTCATATCGAATAGACGCCCGCACCGATAATGAAGCGTTGATTATATCCGGCTTTCTTCGGGCCTGCCCATCCGCTAGGAAACGTTACCGACGGTGCCCCGAGTCCGCCAGACAATGCTGTTTATAATTCCCGACTGCACTTGGAAATGTCTCAGCCAGCGAGGTATTCTGTTTACTAATATTGTGCGACAGCTGGTGACGCTACTATTATGCCTAGTAATTATTCGTAACGACAGGGGACGCGCCGCTGTGACATTGATCGTGAAAAACATAATTGAACTAAACAACCGAGGAGACTTGCTTAGATCCATTTCACCTGACCCTGACACGTCCAGGTGTCTCTGACTTGTTCCAGCACCTATCGTTTCAGTGACCAGGTAAACTACCAGCCGGAACTGGTCTCTCGCAAGCAAATCCAGGCCCCTTTCTTCCTCGGCGGCGCCGTTCAGCAATCGATCATTCCTGAGGCAGGGGCCGAAAGAAACCGACGGGCAAACCAATCATGACTTTTCATCAGCCGTGCTAGTGTAGCGAATCATTCCGCACGTCTGGTCTAGGAAACAAGCACAAAAGGTAGTATCGAGTGATCTCGAGCCGCATCGGAAGATACCGAAGGAGGCCAAAGAGGATTCGCGTTTGCCATTGTATCGGGATGTAGTGCGCGCCCTCATCGGCCCGTATATCCGTGAGGAGGGTTATCGAGATCTTTATCCGCTTATAAAAGTCGCAATCCGAATATTTATTCGTTCGCGGGTGTATCGATGGCAAAGGGGAGGAGGGAGCCATCGCGTTTCAGCCTAGGTTACGTCCTCGCACCTGGAGATTTATTGGTCCGCTGGGAGATCATCTTCGCGTCCGTGTTACCGTCCCCATCGACCAAGAAATAATCCCAAGAACGTAAGGTACGTTGGTCCAGACACGGTGGTTAAATATATTTTAAAATTTCGTAATGAAATTTAAAGTAAAAATCCCTGGATATGTTCGATCGCGATATCTATACCGTAGGTAACATTTCGACGTCGAGGAAGCCGGCGTAAAAATGTATATTCTGATCCACGTCAGTGGAATATGTTAATGCCCGATGACGTATTATCTGTTCCCCGCCGGAACGGGTATACGTCATGCGGGAAAATTGGACTCACGGTTTTCGTTCGGCCGGCGTAATTAGCTTCGATGTTCCGGCGAATCTGCAAGCCAAATCGCGGCGTTCGGTCCCGGTCAATTTCTTAAGAACTCCCGGAATATTTTTGCCGCGCGCCGGTGTGTATTGTTTCCATCGACGAGCGAGGAATCTAAAGTGGCCCTCCGCGAGTTCGTTCAAGTTGTTTTCGAGGTTCGACTCGCCGCGCAGGGGAAACGCGAAATTCGGTCGTGTGAAAGCAATTCCCGTGGAATATCGTATTTAACCGGGACAAGGAGTATCTTTTCCGGGGGCAAGTTTTCTTGTTAGAAGGAAATCCTCCGATCGGCGAACGACTTCCCGCTACGACTCCCTTCGATCGGCTGGAACTTTCTCTCTCTCTCTCTGCGGAACTTATTCCTGCGGCGGGATTTTCTTGCCTGGGAGCAATTGATGAAACGGAGGGGGGAGAGGTGGGTTCGGAATGAAGAAAAGTATTAGCCTGAATGTTTAAAAAGCACGGCCGCGGGTAAGGCGACCGGCACGGCGCTGAAAGCGGCGACATCGTCAACAAGCTTAGCCGTGAAAGCGTTTCGACGTATAGCAAAACTCGGCGCCGCGGCGCGGTCAGCCCGTGATTCCCCGTCGTTTGATGTCGCCGCTTCGACCGACAGGGATTTCAATTCTTTATGAGCCGACGCGACACCGCCGGCGCCATAATCGCTGTTTCGGAACAGTCTTAGCCGCCCGCACTGTCGCAAAACGTTCCCGCGGGTGACTAATCTACTTGTCTGACGTCTCATCAAATATTCAATATTTAATACAACTCGGTGCTCGTCGAGGCTTTCGAAAAATTGAGAGAATACAGTAAATTCTCTATAATCGCAAACAGGGCATGTACGATAATCGCAAATGAAATATCCCCTCCAACTCAATACACTGATCTCGGCTCGGTATATCGGTGTGAACCACTACTAACGCGACGCGGAGAGTCGCAGTCGTCGGCACAGTTCAAACGCCCGTGAGTCATCATAACGTTATACCAAAATTCTATCTTCTTTATTTTCCATTATTTTTTCATGGGACATTCACCAACATATTCCTGGCATTTTTCTAATACAAAATGATACCAAACACGATATAATATGAACTGAATTTAGTGGTTTAATTGACGATGAGAGTTTCGAACGCAAGGAAGGACAGCGCATCAGAAAGAAAGAGACGCGGACAGGTGCCGTCGCATCGACGGTTGCCGTGGTGTCTCTTTACACGCGCTGTCCTTCTCTACATTCGGCTCGGCCTTTGGTTCCTTCTCTATGTTCGGCTCGGCCTTTGAAGCTCGAAAAAAGTAGGACCAAGATCTATAAATGCAAACAGGTGCCGTCGCATCGACGGTTGCCGTGATGTCTCTTTACACGCGCTGTCCTTGTCTACGTTCGGCTCGGCCTTTGAAGCTCGAAAAAAGTAGGACCAAGATCGATAGATGCAAACAAATCCCCCCGAGGCGTTTGCGATTATAAAGAATTTACTGTACTGAGATGGCTGTACATTATTCATTTTGGTAAATGGAATAGAAATGATCTCAGAATTAAATTCATTATAGCCTAACTGTCAATCATCCCTTAAAAATGGCTCTCCACGCAGACCTAGTTCGAAGTCCAACTGCCCTGATCTAGCCCCAGAAAATGAAGTCCTCGATCAACCCAGCTTCGACCCTCGGTATCTCCAGGATCAAAAATACCGCAGGAAGGTAATAACTCACGGGCATTGCGGGGCGTGTAAAAAATCTGCCGACGATTTATCTAATCGAACGGTATCGGAAACAAATTTCCCCTCCGGCATTCCGCGAAAATCCCATTCATCACCTTGCGGACAAAGCGGCCCGCGAAACTCTTGTTTTAATGCCGTGGCACTCGGTTCGCGCTAGAACGAACGAGTGCGAACAGCGCGCACACAACGACAGTGCGGCGGCGGTGGTGGTGGTGGTGAGATATCCAGGGTTGAAGGAAAGGGAACCGGTGGGATCGACGGGGATCGCGCTAAATGGCGCGAGAATGGAAGCGTTTTTTACGAGGTTACCGACCACTCGAGGCTCGGAGTGGCTCTCCGCTACGTTTTCGCCACCCTGGCGTTTATGATGGCTCATTCGAGTCCTCGGCGTGTACCCGGCGACGAAGAAGAAACGGCCCCGATAATAAACCCGAGGCGTGACGCAGTCGCAGTCAGTTCCCACCCCCGCGGATGAAAATGTCTCGCGCGAAGACACGTTTCACGGAATGAACACTAGAGCCCTCTCTTGTGTTTTCGGAAGACGTCGCGAGAAACCTCATTCTCTCACTGCATTACACACGACGCACCCCTCTCACTATTTCTTCCTAATCTGTGATAGCGAGTACACTCGCAGCGAGGATCAACGGCTACATGCAGGCTCCGCGCGAGATAGAAGCGAAATTAGCATCACGAGCTACAGCGCCACTGATAAGGACTGACCTAATCGTCTCGGCTCACGCTTGACCCTGTCCACGGGCTCCGGATGTGTCCCATGGCGGAATCCTGATTTTTCTACGAAGAAAAACTAGAGGTGTACTCAGAAATTCTGGCGGGCATGTGTCACGTGTCATCCCCTAAGTCAGACCTGGAGGCACGCCTCTAGTGCTTCTGCAGGGATGAAGTTTTTCTGCTCGTACAATTTTTAATATTTTCGCTTGATAAAAGTACTATGCTTGCGCTCCAAGTGGTAGCAAATACATAGGGTAAAGTGCCCAAATATGGTATAGTCCCCTATTATGGCACTGCATACCTTATAACATGTAAAGGAGAAGTCGCACCTTAGTGAGAAAATCCTCAAACAATAGTTTACCATGTTGAGTCAACAGTGTGCAGTGCATTTTCACCAGTCTATAGATTTTAGTATCGGTCCTCCGCCAGTTGTGTCTCTACGTGTTGAATATTTTCGTGGTTAGATTTTTTATTGTATCTTTTTCGAGGAAGGTAAGTGATTTTCAAATGTTTGAACATATCTGTAGTTTCACTTTATTTATATTAATGTTTGCCAACCGTTGGTTGCATTTTCTCTTTGTCAGTACCTAGTACATATTATCAGTCCACGTGGAGTTCCCAATATGGGTATAGCTATTGACATTCTTGGCGTGGCTGCCGAATATGGCACTAGGTGTCATATTAGCGACTCGCTGGAACCTGCAAATGACACACGACAAAAAAAATATTTTTCCCAAGCTGCATTAATTTTTGAACAAACTTCACCCCAGAATCTTATAGGAAGGAAATGCATCTACAACTGGTAATTTTTTGGTCGAAAAAGAGCATTCTAAAATAATAAAAAAATGACCAACAAAAAGCGGTTCATATTTGGGCACTTTACCCTATACAGGGTGGGGCAATAACTATTAGCACCTCAGATATCTTCGGAACTACAAGTTTCACAGAAATATTTGCTGATATAAAATTGCACAGTACGAAGGCGGCCATCCGGTGGCGATAATAGTTTTTTTGCAGGTGGAGGTACTTCGGACATTTGAAGGTCACTTTCATTTTTTTAAATGGAAAGAGGTATTTTTTAATACATCAATCGATGCAGCTGGACATTCGTTATAAAAAAGTACTAACCTATGTATGTCGAAAAGTTAGTAGTTCAGGAGATATTTCAATTTAAATAATGCTAAAGCACAATTACTATCATACTAAGACCATAGCGTTTACTTACTAGTGTAACGTCTTATTGTTAGTACGACAGTAATGGTGTTTTAGCATTATTTAAATTGAAATATCTCCTGAACTACTAACTTTTCGACATACATAGGTTAGTACATTTTTATAACGAATGTCCAGCTGCATCGATTGATGTATTAAAAAATACCTCTTTCCAATTAAAAAAATGAAGGTGACCTTCAAATGTCCGAAGTACCTCCACCTGCAAAAATACTATTATCTCCACTGGATGGCCCCCTTCGTACTGTGCAATTTTATATCAGCAAATATTTCTGCGAAACTTATAGTTTCGAAGATGTCTAAGGTGCTAATAGTTATTGCCCCACCCTGTATATAATATGTGCATAAAGTCAGTAGGAAAAAATCGTAAAGTATCTAAGGAGTGGCACTCTGGCCTGCGCACCCCCTGAAAGTGTGAATAATCTGGAAAGGGTCGCGGCATTTCCGCGAATTTGGTAAACCACGTCTCCCGAAGGAAATTTCGAGTGACCCAATTCTGGGGACGGCTTAGGGGCTATCCGCGTAGTTGGGGGAAAAACTTGATTTACAAAATTGTCGCGGAAAATCCCGACTGCAGGAACTTTTCCCCGAAAAGCGAACCATTAAAACTCCGCCGATAAAAGACGCCTCGGAATCCGGAGCCCTGTTCATCTAGGAGAGTGCGAGAAAGCGAGAGAGAGAGAGTGAACCGGGTCCAAGCGGGAGGAGAACAGTCGGAACTGTCGACGATCAGGTAATTAGGACGAAAAACCTCATTCGACGGAGATGGTGCGTCGGTCGGGTAGCGACGAACAGGAAGCTGGATCTTCGCTTCAAATTTCCAAGTGCACACATCGCTAACTAGGTTACGTAACACAATTAGCGCCTCCGCTAATTTCTCAGCGCCGACTAGGCAACCCGGCTAGGATGGTAGTTCACTATTAATGGGCAAATACAAAGCGTCGACTATCTGGGACGCCTGCTCACCCTCTCCTTTCTCACTCCTCCTATCTCCATCTCTCTCCCCCTTCCCTCCCTCTCACGCTACACCTCGCCTATCAACCGGCACTGAGACACTACTCTACTACAGTTTACTCGCGGAAGTTTGTACGCGTGCACGCTTACCAGTGGCGCAAAAGCACGCTTGGTTTACGCGGACAGGCATCGTGGAAACTGCACGCGAGATTCGTTAAGAACGAGGTCCGTTCGTTCCCACTGTGTGTGCTTTGAAAGAATCGTATCCTCCTGCCCCAGAGAGCTCCGGTTGATCAAGTAACTGGTGTTCAGTTTGGTGTGTACAAACATGGTCAAACATGCTAATGAAATTGACACTAAGTTGGCCCAGATCTAACAGAAGCTTGCCGGGTTACACTTACAATTAGGTGAACTGTTTGAATACAGAGCTCGGCTTTGTGGCGATCTGAAAGCGTGAAGACGTATCGTCCACCTGTGACATTGGTCAAGCGATTAATGTTTTCCTTCTCGACGGCCGGATGAGAGGGAAGCAATGGAGGGTCGCGAGTGTCGCGACGGTATAGAGGGGAATCCTGTAGTCACGAGACAAAGTGCACACGCACGGCTAACCTCATTCTACGGGCAGCTCCGTCTCTTTCCGTCTTCTTTTTTCGCTTGGCCGAGTGTAAAGCCAAGAATCAGAGAGGGAGGAAGGCTCGCCGAGATCTAACCACGACCTTCCTCTACATGTCGTTCGGGGTCGTGTTTGTGGACGGAGGGGACGCTTGCGCGGGCGCGCGATCATGATGGGGGCAGGCTCATATAATTTCCCTCGTCCGCCGACGTTTCACTAGATCAACTTTATCTGACTGTTCGCAGATACGCGAGACCCGGAGATAAGGTGCAGCGAGGTGAAATTTTCGAGGATCCCCGAAGCAGCGTTTTATCTCCACGGTTCTTCCTCACTCTTTCATCCTCTCTCTCTCTCTTTCTCTCTTTCCCCCAGCTCGTGTCTCCGTCGATCCGCCTCGCCAGCTCGCTCTAATCGAGAAGATTTCGCCGGCGCTGCGACCACGATAATCATCGGTCCCCTTTGTAATCCGGTGTATTTTTATGATTCACGGTCTTTAGGTCCACCGCGGTAGCCTGCTAATCGGATTTCTTTTGCTCGTCGAGCCAGGATACTTCGAAGGGAATCAAAGGATTAAGTGTACGCGAACAAGTTGTTGTGATTCTGACAATACCGTTCGCTCGCACCCTTTCCCCCTTCGTAATTCCGTGCTCGCGATTTCTACACCCTCTGCGTCCAATGACACACACACAGCGACGCGTAACGATCGTCAGCTGGAAATAAAACAACTACAAACCTTAAATGTTATGAATAGTGGTGCAGCAATTATTAGTGGAGGCAAGGTGGTTCGGAACCCACCTTATAAAAACTGTAGGTCCCGTCGCGAAATAACCCTGAATAGGAGTTCCAAAAGCGACGTAAAAATAAGGAAAAAAAAAAAGTTATTAGTGGAGACTGAGAAAATTATTTCTTGGGCAGGCACGAACCCAGCGCGGGTCGTTGGTGACCCAGGTCGTAGAGAGGGTGAAAGAAGGATAAAATTAATCGAGTATGGCGGCCAGCGGGGTCCGGTTCGAGCGTTTCAAGCGGCTCATGAAATTTTTTGCGAGCCCGGTGTTCGCACGTCCACACTTCCCGGGCATCCTATTCCAGTGGCGAGGGAGAGAGGCACGTGGAAGGTTAATCAGAGTCGAGGTAAACAAGCGGAGGACCACCTTGCTTGGTGATTAGTAAGGTCCGTTAAAGTGGATTCCGACACTGGCACACGGCGCCACAAAAAACGAGCGCCGCGACGACGATTAAAAGCCGGCTCGATTCCGTGCCCCCTTTTTTCCGTCCTTCATCTCTTCACGTAGCCGTGTTCACTGGCTTTCCTTCCCTCTTTTTACCTTCTCCGTTTTCCCTCCTGGCCCCTCGCCATTCCACCCCGCAGCTTTTTAACAGAGTTAAGTTCAAGTAAAATTACTCTAGTTCGCACAAAGCCGGCTAGGATTCATCTGGCCGCCATCTTCCCTGACCCCCAGTGCTATTTCTCATTTTCCCTTGCAATTTCACCTGCCAAACCAACCCGCGCAAAAACCCTTTGATCAGACAGTGGAATATCGCGGCATTGCAAAATTTTATAGAAAGAACTGTTAAACCTTTGTGCGTTTTATTTAATATTCAAGAGCCGGGCCCGCGTGCTTAATCGTTTGTCAAGATTGGACGAGTACAGTCGTCGCGGAGGGAAAATGTTCGAAGGAAAATTTATGAAATTCGAGGCAAATTGAAATTCTGCGATTGGCTATTATATGGAAGCAGCGCTCCAAGGATTAGACACGCGGAACTGTTGGCAGAATCTCCCTCGTTTTACGCGGGCACGTATTATTAATTTTCCGATGCAACTTTTTCGAAAACCCGACTCAGAATGCAGGCGGAGCTCCGGTTTTCTCGCGTACAGCGGCGGCTATCCTCCCGGAAAATGAATAATAATGATAACAGAGGAAAAAAGATCCGGCTTCAACGAGGCGAAATACCGTGCTGTCGGTGGCTGGACCGTCGACCGAGTTTTTTCATCGGCATTACCGATTTATACTTCATGCTGGATTTGCTGCGGAACGTGTATGTACGTTTTTAGGGTACTCGCCGAGCGTGGCGCGCGCGCGGGATGCACCGATGCACCTCATCAAACGTTTCACCGCACACACCACACCTGGCCTTCTGTTTTTCACTGATTCTCTCTTCCGCTTCTTTCCTCCGCCAAACCCTCCCACTGCTCCCCGCACCCGCCACCCTCGCGCATCCCTTGGTTTTCAGAAAAGGAATAACAAACGAAAAAACCGCCGGGGGAAAAAGTAACGAATGTTTGCAAGTAAACGTTGATAGCTTTGCAAGGAATATTGCTGGAAAGAAGAGACTACGCGGACCATTGTGTTGCGCACACAATACGCTCTCTACTGTGTTTTGTTTCGGTTAAACAGTTAGTAATTACGCGGAGAAGAAGATCTTTTCGAATCGTTTCGATAAGTTTCTTTGTTCCAGCACACACTGTAATAACCAGACTGCGGATCTTTATGCATCTACGGCTTATGAAAATGTTCAAGAAAGGCTAGAATATAAATTTTGTACAATTTTCATTTGTTTTAGATCTAGAAAAGCTATTTCCATTAAAAGTAGGATTTTACTTAATTCGTCTTTCTTAAAATTTCCCGACATAAATTGGAAAATGCATAAACATCAGCATAATAATAACAAATGTACACAATCCAAGTAAATACAGTCTCGTCATTTTCGTAAGGGAAAACATTTTTAGTGTTCCAGGTACGGCATTGTGAATTTTTCTGTTGGGTTCCTTTAATCCAGGGCATGTTTCGCTATCGATCCGGCACAGTAGTCATAGGGGTTTGATAAAACACTATTAGTACACTCAGTACCATCATTAGCTTGTGCATTCCGCGCAGCTTTTAGCAGTAACAATATCTTCCACGTATTTCCGTTCCCATCTAGCAGCCTCTTTGGTACACTAATCGTTAAGTCTAACAATGTTACACGGTCACGAAACCAGTTAAGATAATCCAAGAATATCCACCACACTAACGTCGCAATTAATTTCTTTTTTCGCTCGGCTTGTGTTGCGTGATTAAAATACTAACATACAGAATACGAAACAACATTTTTACCTCCGGTCTTGCGACACGAATCCTTTATAAACGGAACATATATAACACACACGGGAAAACAGTATTTTATGTTCCGTCGACAAAGGAATATGTTACATTTTCATGCGACAGTTTCTCGCTAGCGTAAAAAAAAACTTCGCTGAAGATCCGCTATAGCGATCGTTAGCTATATTGCACGAGCATGAGCGCTGCATTAAGATAGCCGAGGAATGCTTGCGGATAAGCGGCTTCCTAATGTCAAGAGCTCTTAAACGACATCGTCGCGGGTCGCGTTAGTATTTGATGCCGTACGCTATTGACCAAATCCCCGAAAAAGCTTCGCAGAAAGTCGGAGAACTTCTTTCCACGCCACGCTTTCGTACTAACGTTAGTACTGATCAATGAGAACTGAGTAATTACGACAGTCGGCGATCAAAAGTTCGAGCGGCGAAGTATGTCCGGATGACACTCAGCTTTGTCGCCGTCGATCTATAACGTTAATGAAGTCGTTGAATAGAACGGGGCTCGGGTAACGGGAATGAATAGAGCTAACAGCTAGGAAGGCCCCGCGGTCGACCTATTATGTGATTGCTCATTATTGTTTTACGATTCCGGTAGTCCATTCACCGGGTTGGTGAGGTCGTGCGAGTGTGGGGGAGAAGAGTTAAGGGCGCGTGGCGGGGGCGTAGTGCCGGCAATAAAATAAAAGCACGAGCCGGGGTATCTCTTGGTCGATTCTTTCGTGGGAGCGGTGGGTTGTGGGGTAGCTGGGCGGCAGCCGATGAACTCTGTGGAAGTGGGTAATTGCACGGTGGCTGGACGTGTTAATTTTCGACGAAGCTGTTCATGTCGCACACTTTTAGCGGCCGTGGGGCTCACGGATCTCGCTCTGCGGAACTTTGGCAATTTGGTTCGAGTGTCTTCCTTCGGAGGGTGTCGGTGAATTATCGACGGTGGTCCTACCTCTCCCGCCCCTCTTCCAGCACGACGACGACAACGACTACTACTCGCTCATCACCAAAGTGATGCAATCGATCAACGAACGAGGTGGACGTGGTCCGAGGACGCCTTCGAGGACAGCCCAATAAAAGCCACGACAACAGTGCGCCATATCACACGGATATCCCGTTACCTTATGGTCCATTAACCGGGCAACTTCGTGTATTGCCTGCTCCGCGCGTAACGTTAATTTCAACGCGGCCACGGCTCGGCCGGGGCCAATGGAAACGTACTTCAGTTACAAAGTTACAAAACCGCTCGGCCAGGTACAAGGAACGAACGAATTCAGCGTTCCGCTCCGGGCCATGGTTTTTTCTCTAACCATCCCCCCACCTCCGCGAAGCTCCGTTCAACCCCCATTTCCTACGGGCCGTTCTTCCCTTTTTGCCTCGGCGGTGCCACGGCCTGTAAACGTGCATTTTCATCGTCGCAAAATTAGTTCCCTTCCGATGAAAAAGCTTACTTCTATCAACGTAGCGCGCGCATCTTTTTTCCCGCTCGTGCAGATTGCTTTGAAGCAAATATTCCTCGGCCACCTCCCTCCGCGAGCAAATCACCGGGAACCGGAGTACATGTAACGAATTTCCATTGTAACCCGAAGCAGCTAGACAGCTATCGCCTAAACTGACCCTTGCTCCTCAGTTGTCAAACAAAGGATCTCTCTCTCTCTCTCTCTCGGCTCTTCTCTGAAGTCGATGAATGCAAATTATACTGGGGAAGGCAGTTAATGAGGTCCTGCCTTGGACTTTAGGAGAAGAATAATTTCACTGTCCAACGACCGTTTAATTCCTCGTACACTTGAATATGTTTCGAATCAGGTAATTGTTTACGGGGAATAAACATTAAAATGTCGTTATGTATATTTTATGCACAGCGCACTGTTTTGCGCGCCGGGTCTGGCAACGTCGCGGAGCGTCGCTATACTGATCATTAACCACGGCTGTATTAAACAACCATGAAGCTGGCATTAAGACACGCCCTGGAATCTCCGTGGATAAGTGGATTCCTGGTATCAAAAGCTCGTAAAAGACTGCGGGGCGTCGGAGGTCTGAATAGTTGCGGATCGAGGCTGGTGACCAAGTTCTAGGTACCTAGGTGGCGCCTGTGTGCGTGCGCGTTGAGGATTTAGTGGGTTTACGGTTGTAGTGGGTTTGAATTAAGCTGAATTTCAGATTTGAGCTGGCTCTGGGATAGGCTGAGGTGGGTCTCAATTCTTGCTAGACCTTGTTACACGGTCCCAGAATCATCCTGAACAGGTTAGGTGGGGACATGTCCGTCTAAGCTGACCTTGGTCGTGACATTGTCAATCCTCCCAAATCCCCCGAGCCAAATAAACATTTCTTGTAGCTCTCGATATAAAAAAGAGGAACTCTCAGTGCAATATTTCAATATTCGACATCGCAGGATCAGACAATGATCGGGCGATTTGTAGCAGCGTTGTAGCTCACGGCAACGAGCAAACGTTTTTTGCAATCATTATTTCGAACAAGAAGCGCCGTTCGGGAGAAGTACGAGCGCCGTAACTCTCGATAACGCGCTAACAGCTCCAGTCGCCGGGCAACAATCGTTTTCGTAACTTTCGGGGGGAAATTTTTCGCTTTATACGAATAGTTTACGGTTGAGGGCGGGCGGGGGATCGGTTGAGGTACGAGGTGGGAGGAGGGGGATTGCGAAGTGGGCCACATCCGGCGGAATTGCAAAAATACGGTACAGCGTAAATCGCGGGGAACGGCTCCGCCCGATTGTTCGATAGAGTCGTGGACCTACATGCGCCGCGTATACACATTTAGCAGGGGCGTTCGTTCCGGAGAGACGCGCCTCGTGTTTGCCTTCAGTTTACACGAAGCTTAATGTCCCGTTGATATTCGAAATAATAGCAAGCTGGATATCATAACACCAGCTGCAACACGGCTCCGTGTGAGCAGTTAGATTTATTGTTTGCAGTTAGCTACCAGACGCCGTTCCACACGGCGAAACGCTGCTAGATCCAGACGAAGACAGCATCGGAGCGAAGTGAATTTTACACGGTGATCGACAGTTGCCTGTCTGGCTCGGCATGCATTCCGACCTCGTATGCAATTTCTGAAATTGTCCGGGACCATCTGGTAATCACTTTTGCCAATTTTTATTCACTCAGAGTACTAATGACTTTTTTCGGAATTATATTCCGAGAAATTGGAGAGCAATAAACAAAATAAAACAATACCATTTAAAATTTCGTTGTAATTATTAATATTTGGACAGCAGATTTTCCAATTACTCAGTTTCACGATATTAGTTTTCGCACCATTTAACCTAGCAAACATGCGTCAAATTCAACACCAGTTGTATTAAAATAAATTTCAATTTCCACCAGATAAAAAATATGCCAGCCGGAATATTAACCAATAAAATCCGTAAGATCTCACTTGAAAATGGCTGTCTGTTCTCTCGTTAAAAAAAAATCCCGAAGGCAAGCCTGAGTGCAGTTCGCGAACACAGAGAACGTCTTTAATTTTCCAAGCGTAATGTAATCTATTTGCAACAGAGGGCGACGGAAATTATTGTTCGCAATTACGCGAACGGTTGGAAGGGAGTGGCGAAAAAATGTATTCGATATCGAGATAGCGTCACGTCGCTCGGGCAAGGACGAACCGGAGAGCAGTGTAACGGGAACGCCGCATCGTTAATGATTTACTTTTTGATGTCTCCCTTCTCCTCAGCCCCCCTCCCTCCCAAGTCCTCTCCCCACTCCTCAGCCCGACCGGTGACTTTCGAGTTAATTGGCGACATCGAGAAGTCAGACGTTCCCGTCGATTGAAGTGCCATCACTTCGCAAACTCATGGACGTCGTTGGCTGAGAAGCTGGGAACTTGTTAATGGCTGCCGGGGAACAATGACGTGAAGACTTCTTGGCTTGGCTCGACGGCCATCGCTCGGGGGCACTTAAAACGTCGCGATACATTTTTCAATGTGTCGATCGGGAATTACGTATCTAGAATAATTCCTGATCGACTGCTCCTCAACATTGAACGAGCCTACTGTCGCGTCGTCGTGACAGGAAAAATGCACGACCTCGTTCCAGTCGACTGTAAGTAACTTCATCTGCAGCTACATCGACTTCATCCCGGAAACCTTTAAACAATATTTTCCCAAGCACGTATTTTTCTTCTGAAATCCCCAAAAGGAACATTTTGCATTTACAGCACTTGCTCATAATTAAATTTAGTTTCATTATTCAAAGTCCGACGGAAATTGTCATACCATTTAATTGAACTTAAGATGGCTTTACATTTTGCTTTAATTAGTCGCATTAATTGCTCTTCATCAATTACTCTTTACCTGCCGAGGCTATTCATTCCAACGAATTTCAGGCTGCATTTATTTATGAAAATGTTAATTCTCATTCCTATTGCAATTATTCCAGTCTGTCTATTTTTACTGGAAACGTGTCTGATCGTGACTGTCCTTTTCTACTTCGTACACGTACGTCGAGTTGAATCTTACAGCTATAATTAAAATATTTAAATTTTTTTATAAATTTATCAAGCTCGGTTCAGTGATCGAGATCATTTATCTGACAGATTTTCGTCTTCAATTTTTTTTGCAGCTCAATGTGGATATATCCGATCATTGCTCGCAATTTCCACATCGTGAGCATCCTAATGGCAACAAACGAATTCTTACGTTGAATTCCAGAGCTTCTTACAATAGATCCCCGAGAAATTCTGTTGTCACGGTGAAAAAGCACGAGCGAGCCGGAAAGCCGTCGTCGACAACATTGAATTCAGGGTCGCGATCAGTGATTCCCTTTGAGCCGGCGAATTTGATAACTACCTTAATTGGCAGCTTCGGTCCTCGCGAAAGCCGTCTTTGTCGATTGAAGTGGGCCGAAGCAGCAACACTTCAGAGAGTTTTCGATGGAAAGTAAGAAGCTCGAAACTCGTTAATGGCATGGATCTCGTGGGACAATGACGTAAAGACTGTTGACGGCGACGACGACGTGGTTGCCACGGGGAGCCAGACGCCGGAACTATCTTGACCCTTCTTGCTCTTTGTCGACTCGACGACGACGGCTTTGATGACTTTATCGCCAATGCCGTGCGTGATCCCCGAGCTGCATACAAAGCTGTCGCATCCGGCCTTAATTGGCCACTTAAATATTTTGAGATCCACGAGTTCATCAGAAAAATAGTTCTTTTTAAGTAGTACGAGTCAGACATGGTCAGACAGCGAAATCCCCAAAGAATATTGAAATCTTGAAAATTCAGATAACTTTGGAATCCACGAGTTCATTATTCGAGAAATATTTATTTTTAAGTAGAATGATTCAGCGATGGTCAGACAGCGAAATCGCCAAAGAATATTGAAACCTTGAAAATTCTGATAATTTTGGAATCCACGAGTTCATTATTCGGGAAATATTTATTTTTAAGTAGAATGAGTCAGCGATGGTCAGACAGCGAAATCCCCAAAGAATATTGAAATCTTGAAAATTCAGATAACTTTGGAATCCACGAGTTCATTATTCGGGAAATATTTATTTTTAAGTAGAATGAGTCAGCGATGGTCAGACAGCGAAATCCAGAAAGAATGTTGAAATCTTGAAAATTCAGATAACTTTGGAATCCACGAGTTCATTATTCGGGAAATATTTATTTTTAAGTAGAATGAGTCAGCGATGGTCAGACAGCGAAATCCAGAAAGAATGTTGAAATCTTGAAAATTCAGATAACTTGGAATCCACGAGTTCATTATTCGAGAAATAGTTATTTTTCAGTAGAATGATTCATTGATGGTCAGACAGCGAAATCGCCAAAGAATATTGAAATCTTGAAAATTCTGATAAATTTGGAATCGACGAGTTCATTATTCGGGAAATATTTATTTTTAAGTAGAATGAGTCAGCGATGATCAGACAGCGAAATCCTCAAAGAATATTGAAATCTTGAAAATTCAGATAACTTTGGAATCCACGAGTTCATTATTCGGGAAATATTTATTTTTAAGTAGAATGAGTCAGCGATGGTCAGACAGCGAAATCCAGAAAGAATGTTGAAATCTTGAAAATTCAGATAACTTTGGAATCCACGAGTTCATTATTCGGGAAATATTTATTTTTAAGTAGAATGAGTCAGCGATGGTCAGACAGCGAAATCCAGAAAGAATGTTGAAATCTTGAAAATTCAGATAACTTGGAATCCACG
This sequence comes from Lasioglossum calceatum, assembly GCA_963966675.1. Lineage (NCBI taxonomy): Eukaryota > Metazoa > Arthropoda > Insecta > Hymenoptera > Halictidae > Lasioglossum > Lasioglossum calceatum. The sequence goes on from OZ016548.1 coordinate 4,049,533, forward strand.
AGTTCATTATTCGAGAAATAGTTATTTTTCAGTAGAATGATTCATTGATGGTCAGACAGCGAAATCGCCAAAGAATATTGAAATCTTGAAAATTCTGATAAATTTGGAATCGACGAGTTCATTATTCGGGAAATATTTATTTTTAAGTAGAATGAGTCAGCGATGATCAGACAGCGAAATCCTCAAAGAATATTGAAATCTTGAAAATTCAGATAACTTTGGAATCCACGAGTTCATTATTCGAGAAATATTTATTTTTCAGTAGAATGAGTCAGCGATGGTCAGACAGCGAAATCCCCATTGAATATTGAAATCTTGAAAATTCAGATAACTTTCGAATCCACGAGTTCATTATTCGGGAAATATTTATTTTTAAGTAGAATGAGTCAGCGATGGTCAGACAGCGAAATCCAGAAAGAATGTTGAAATCTTGAAAATTCAGATAACTTGGAATCCACGAGTTCATTATTCGAGAAATAGTTATTTTTCAGTAGAATGATTCATTGATGGTCAGACAGCGAAATCGCCAAAGAATATTGAAATCTTGAAAATTCTGATAAATTTGGAATCGACGAGTTCATTATTCGGGAAATATTTATTTTTAAGTAGAATGAGTCAGCGATGATCAGACAGCGAAATCCTCAAAGAATATTGAAATCTTGAAAATTCAGATAACTTTGGAATCCACGAGTTCATTATTCGAGAAATATTTATTTTTAAGTAGAATGAGTCAGCGATGGTCAGACAGCGAAATCCCCATTGAATATTGAAATCTTGAAAATTCAGATAACTTTGGAATCCACGAGTTCATTATTCGGGAAATATTTATTTTTAAGTAGAATGAGTCAACGATGGTCAGACAGCGAAATCCCCAAAGAATATTGGTCAAACATAAATCTCACTAATAACAAAATTTTTCTAACGTTCAAACTCCGTTCTACCTCCCACGATTTTTCCGGGCCTTTATCAACCGGCATCTGCGAGATCGAGCTGCTTGAAAATGTCAATTTATACGCGTTTGTTGGAGAAGGGAATAACGATTCCTGGTGCGACAAGCTGGAAAAGAGTTTCCAGAGCATGATCGCCGTTCGATCAAACGCTGCGAGGCCGCCAGGTTCTGTGTTGCAGAGAGTCCATGAATAAAATTCGAATTTGAATTCCGTTTAAGGAGACAGCGAATTAATTTCCCGGCACATGTGCTTTCTCACAACGGGGGGTGGTTGGTGTCTGTCCTTCCGAAGAGGGTTGAAAGAATCGTGATCGTTCGAGATTCTGGAGAGGTGGCGGGAGGGGATCGATTGTTTCGCGAGAACCATTAACGAATTTCCAGCTTCTTAGTTCGCGTCCGGCCAAAGCGGCACTTCAATCGACGTAGACGCCTGGCGTCGTTAGTCTCGAAGCCGCCAATTAAGTCAAAAGGGGGAAAGTCTCGCGGAGTTCTCGGGATCCTTCGTAGCGATGCGGTTCCTTTGCTCCGTCGGGGAAAGGAAGAAGCGAGGGGGTTGGTTCGAGGAGGTTGGGAGGAGGAGATGGGGGCGGTGGTGAGTGCACTTTGGCCCTGAACAACCTTCCTTCGTCCCACGTGGGGACCAACCACCCTCCATCCCCCCCTCCTCAGCTGCAAGATCGAAGTTCGAGTTCGCCTACGGAACCCGGTTGAACACAGGATTGTTCGTGGCTGCGACATGGGACGGGGTCGGGAGATTTGCTTCGATGGCATCAAACAAGTTGCATACCGCTGGACAAGGACCGTATCGAGTGTTAGGGGTTTTCGGTACATGGACCGGAACCGTGTGCCAGAAAGGTGACTGACCCGTTTATTTGGCACCGGAAACTGTAACTGCTCCCTATACCCGTTGCTCATTCACGGCCGCTAATCTACCCCGCTGCATTCGGCCGTTCCGACGCCTCCCGGTTAGCCTCGTTTCGATAGTAATCTACTTGATCAGCCGGTGACTTAGAACCGTGCCCCAATTCGCATTGAAGTGGCTCGATAGTGCTCGGTTTCTTGTATCTGCAAGTATTCGTTCCACAGGGGTGAGTAATTTGAAAATTTCTTTCTCTCCCGTATCGAGTTCGAGCTGATTCATACGGACCACACACAAATAGAAATTTCATTGTCGGTTCCACCGCACCCTATTAAACGACATCGCATTAGCAATAATCGAATTTTTGACGTAATCACGTAAGCGACTGCACGCACAGACCAGCGTGATATTTAATTGCCAAACCTATCTGAATTAATTGCAAATGGGGGCGAGTTAGGGGGTCCTCGTGATTAATCGTAGCAGAAATGGGAACAACAAGAACAATATGTCGGAGTCACGTGTGCTTGGGGCAGAAAAGGGACGCGAAGGTAATTTATCCAGGAGTCCGGTGCGTCCTCAGGAGGACAGAGACCCAAAGGTCTGCGGTTATGGTCCACGGTTGGCTGTGCATTACGTCCAAAGAATCATCTAACCGACCCTGCTGACGTTCTTTCCGGGACCATCATAATCAGAGCGCCGCACAGTGGGGACGAGACAACCAAAACGTAGCAGACAGCACCCTTTTGCGAGGAGACTCTGTTTCAGAAGCACATTTTCAAATAATTTCGGGAGAAAATTTTTCGGACCCTGACGAGTGGCTTGAATTTGTGAAATTTGTGAAATTTCCAACTTCAGTCTCCGTCTTTGAACAAAATCACACTTAAGGGTGTGAAAGTAGAGTCTTCAGATGAGAAAGTTGCAGGAGATGAAAAATCCTTGGTTCCAATTTCAATTTGATCGAACAATTCAGTGATTTTCTAATTTTGCGGAGCAGTGTAAACAGCGTTTGGAGGCTAAAATATTTTATTTGGGCTGTTCGAACCCCATTGTGCGCCATGGGGGTTGTTCCCTGCAGATTCCTTGTGGCAGGGGTGGCTTAAGACTGGAACAGCCCCTATTCGTCGAGCCCGACGATAGAAAGAGGAAAACGGATCGTATTCGACTGTTTTTCTGGTTTAGATACTCGTTTTCACAGCTCGTTGCGCGAGGCCAAGGGTGCCGCAACCAGTTGCACCCCTGTCGGTCCTCACCCTTCTCGGACTGTCGATCGAGGGAATGATTTATGACGCGATAATAGCGCCGGTCCGTGGCCGGAAATCGTTGCGGTGGTTTTATCGGCGGGCCCGACCCGTTTGACGACCGGTGTCGCTGTCTCGAAACATTTATTAACAAGTCGCCGTTCGGTCGTGAACGTCTCGTTCGATTTTATTTTTTTTATTGTTCGAGGGTCGCGAAGATTTATGGCCGCGCGCACGGTTCGCCGAGGGACTGACTGGCAGACCAGGTCACTGTCAGAAAGCCGTGCGATGGTCGATACGCGAAACAACGGGACGATCGAGCTAGATATTATTTATTCAGTGAATTATGGGACAAGGGGCGAGCACTTACCGGCATGCGATGCATCCAGGATGCACGAGAGCGACAGCAGAAGGCTAGTCAGCACCAATGGCCACTTCATCTTCGGATCTGAAATTCGAGAAAGATATTCATTAATTGATAACCATCTCCAAGAAAACAATTTTTTCCACCTTTAATAATTTATTTACAATTCTGACAAAAATACACGATATACAACCAAGATGTAGCTATATTTTCATTTTTGTTTCGCTTCGATATCTCAAGCAGTAACCGAGAAAAAAATGATCAAGTTAGAGGCTCCCACCCTTGTATTACCCTGAAACGCCGGGGTAGGAAACTTCGCATAATCGTGTTTCTGGCGAGGGACACAGTTTGGGAATCGATAGGACTAACAATTGACTGGGCTGTTTCTTATTATGCGTCCGGATGTCGTGCCACACGACTGTAACATTGACGTCACGTATAGAAACACGGTTCTAATTACTTCTGCGGACGTAAAGGGGCCAATGGAACTGGCTTAATTGACTCTAAATGCCAGAAAAGTAGAGTGGCCCTGGCAAACGTTGAGCTAATATCAGCCGCAGCCCCTGTACTTATCCGGCTTGTATGGTTTATTCTGCGGACCCCTCACGAAACACTGAGAAACAACACACTCGTCACGAATTAATGCGGCCTGTACTCGTTTCCAAACAGACGAGGGTCTACAATTAGGGGATGGCCCTTTTGTACGACGTGTATTATTGGCAAACGTATTCCGCTAATCCCGCTTTTGCCTAGAAGCTACCGAATCCTGAACGGTTGCGCTCCTGGGTGTGTTAGTTCCACGCTTGGGCGCAGACCGTTCTGCCACGCTCGACATTTATATCCTCACAATCGCCGCTTTCAATTCCTTTGTAATCGTAACGCGATGCCAATTCGTTGTGAAATGCCGTCAAACAGTTTTATCGCCTGTTTTATAGAAACCGGACGGAACCGGGACTCGTCCATCACATGTCGCGTCGAACGTCAGCAAACTTCGTTAAAACTTTTTTATATGTTGACGTTGAAAAAATTGTAATGCTGTCAATGGATTTTATGCGTTTATGGCGAAAGCGATTAGCATCGATTTATAATAGTAAAAAGAGTTTAAGCTCGGCCAAGATTGAACATCTAAAAGTCTAGTGATAATATTAAGATCCAAAATATTACGAATAAAATTCTCAGGACGAGCTGAAGGAAGTGGAATTATGCTGGAAGTCTGGTTCCAATTTCGCGATTAACGTCGAACACGCGGCGTACGCGAGACGTTCTTAACATCGCTCTCACGGATGTCTGTGGACTCTGGGCTAACTCGGGACAAGATACAGGAGGGAACGTTTACGGGGAAACACGGTCGAGCGAGGGAGTGAGTGAGAGAGAGAGAAAGGGGGCCGGTAATTTGCTTTCACCGCACGCCGGTGGTAGCAAAAGAAAGGAGAGGAAAAGAAAAAGGGAAAGGGGTTCCGTGATCGTGGACGGATTAAAGAACGCGCAGATTTTCGTGGAGCGAACCAGCAATGCGGAAACCGGATGTCGGCCGCGTTTCCTTATCCCCGTGGCCCCGCCACGGTAAGAAAGGACAGGCTCGGGCTGGGGCTAGGGAAGAGCTAATATCCTGCAGGAAGAGGAGCCTTTATTTTTCTTTATTAGCCTGGCAACAATGGCGGAGCACGCGCCGGTGTCAATGGTCTGGCTTTTCGCAAGCTCGAGCTAACCGGAGAGCCAGCCGAGCGGATGAGACGGACCGCATCTGCCGAGGCCCCCCCAGACCAGGTTCGACGTTGTCTGGAGCGAGGGAGCCGCGAATACGCTTGTGGCTATGCGTTCGGAAGAATTATCACGGGCGGGGGGCCGACTGGGATTACGCGGAAGACGGACTCGTTGTATCGCAACTGAACCCCCACAGCCAGAAACAGCCTACCCACGAGGAGAGACCTCCTGGCGATTTTTCCAAAGCGTCTCTTCGCCCGAATTCGCCAAAATTGCGCTCAAACCTCGTCAAACATCGCCAACAGAATATCTAGATGAATGATAACAACCGAGATCCATCTGCTGGCAAGATTGATAGGTCCGGGATCCCATTTCTACTTCTAAAACTTGATCAAACCTCGTCAAACTTCGTCACCCATCGCCAAACACCAGGTCTTTGTGAAACGACGTGTCAGGATGCGAGCGTAATTCCACCGAGGCTGGTGTGTCTAAGTAGCACTCTAGGACTGTGTCGTAACTCAGTGTCTACAGGTGTTTCTAATGGCTTGTACACTCTAATAAGACACCACGAGCTACAATGCTTATGCATGAGAGGCCCAGGTGACATATTGTACTATCCACCTTGAAGCTGAGACCACATTCGGGGTGACTCTGGATGAATCTCAGCTAGCATTGTGCTGACACCAGGCCAAGTTCGACCTAGCTCCGGGGCCAACGAGATTAAAAAGTGGACAGTGTAGAAGGGACCCGAGCCAGCTAAACGGATCATTAGCCTCGGGTAGGATCTATCAGTCGGGGCTTAGTACGTCGCGATGCGAGACACGGAGGCCTGTAATCGGTGCCGTGGCGGGTGTCATACGTGAGCAACAATGTATGCCCCGAAGTGTCGTCTTATGAGCTCCGGGTAGCACGGAAAAAGCAAACGTGTACTAAGATACGGGGAAGAGTAGCAGAGAAAAAGGTGGGGTGGGACGGAGAAGGATCTCCGGGTGGGACGGAGACGAAAACGCAGCTAGCGCGGAAAAAGGGAAGAGTTCGAAGAAAAACGAGGAACGGGAGTCGTCGAATGTACGGTACTACAAAAAAAGGTGAAAAAAGGAAGAGAGAGAAGAAGGTGGAGAGTCGGGCAACGGGGACAAGGAGGAAAGGAAGGCGGACGATGCTGGTTAGAACAGAAACAGACCAAGGAAAGGAGAGAACATCGCCTGGAGCGCCTCTTCGTGCAGATTCGCCCCTCGTCCCTCCTCGTCCCTTCCAGCTGGGGGACATCACCCCTATCTACTAGCTCTGCCTTTCCAGAACTCTTCCCAGCACAGTCTTTCTCTTTCCCTCTCTCGCCCCTGTTCGTTCTTCCTCTTGCTCGCACTCTGCCTCCTCTAAATAGCCACGTGACGCTGCCAGCCACCGTATTACATTCCATAGACACCGACAAGGCGTTGCACACACCTACGGCGCATAACGCGCACACGCCTACCAGCGTTCCGTTCATTCGCGAGCAAGGCCGACCCGAGAAGAAGGAGGGCTTCTGATCCTGATAACGTGCTCCCAGACCGCTCCGAGTATTTACGGTTTCGCGCTACACCCACCGGCGATCGCGGTCGAACTACACGTGTTACTGTTGCAGTGACTAGCCCCTGGTGTGGGCAACGCCTCACAAAATTACGATGCTTCTTCTGCTTTGCTGTGGGACAGGTGCGCGATCTTTTCGTGTAGAACTACTTAGGGCCCCAGACCCGGTAGGTCCGTTTTAGCTTTAGAATTTTCTACGAAAGCTTGAGCTCTCCTTTTCGCTGTGCGTAGAAGTCAAGCTTTCATAGAAAATTCTAAAGCTAAAACGGACCTACCGGGTCTGGGGCCCTAACTAGTTCTACACGAAAAGATCGCGTACCTGTTCCACCGCAAAGCATCGCGTCGCATCGGTAGGAACAGCGAGCTCTCCTTTTCGCTGTGCGTAGAAGTCGCTGTTCCTACCGATGCGACGCGATCCATTTATATGCATACGCGCGGGAACAAGTGCAGCGGTATACGAATCTATTTGCGCGGCATCCTTGGGGACGCGCTATCGAATAACGCGGTCTCTCGTGTCGCCAACCCCCATAATCCAATGATACATCGTGCATCCGGCATGCAGCAGTCTGCATTATGACGCGAGTCGGATTATGCATGCCGCTTAGCGTCTCCAGTGACAGAAACGATTGTTGTAATGACTCCTCGCTCGGAATACTTGGCGATCATTATAAAAGGACACTAGACATATGTACATATCCTCCGTGTCAGTGCCAGGAGACTCACTGTTGCATTTTGGGTGTAGCACGTTCGCGAAGGGTCTGTAATAGACTGATTGGATCATACCTGGTACAGAGGCTATTCGATTTACCTGGGAGGCTCTCATCTGGTGGCTCGCAATCGAACGAAGTGCACTGTTTACATGCAATTTTCGTTACAAACGTTCAACCGGTAATTCGCGCTAATGCCGCTTTAACAGATAAATACGAGCTACAACCCCGGAGGTGTGGGAGGGGGGGGGGGTTGTAGAACGAGTGCCCGGAGAAGCAGAACCGTAGTCGGGGTGTGCTTAATTTCTGTGTAATTACAGGAGCCAGGGATAACTCGTCTCCTAAACGAGTCGAAATTGCTTACCAAATAATCGAGCTTGGAAGAAATAAAATAGTACTCCGATCGAACGAAGTGAACTCGAACGGTCTAGGCGCAGACATTCCTACAGATTTTGCACAGACCGTCCGCGGAAATGATCACACGAAGTCACTATTTATGTGCCGGATCGGATACGCGTACTTTATTAATTGAGCTTCGCGACGGTCTAATCGAATATCCGGCTTAAACGAGTCGAAATTATTGACAGAGGATACTTCAGTCCGAGATGGTTGTTTAATACGATCGGAAATATCGAGGAGTGTAATTTAATATCGAAATTCTACGAAAATTCGGGGAAGATCGTCTCCGCGAAAAATCGAGGCCGACACCGCCGATTAATAACATTCGAACGGTATTTATTCGATCGTCTATTTGCCGTCACGGCTACGTCTCATTAACGATCGGAATACACCGTTCCGAACGCGACTCGATAGGAACGTCCATTAATTTTAACGATGACGAGCTGTAATGATTTCACGGTGACGTCACCGTTCGACTAGCGTACCGCCGTGTCTTTACGCAGAAATTTTCGCTCTATATGCAAAACAAATTATTTCTGCAATTCATTTACAAAAAGGGTACCGATCGACCCGCAGTTACAGGCCAGCGTATTTTTTATCCTTTTCATTTCAACGCCGGCCGACGGCATCAACCGTGACTCGTACAAATTATTGTAATCAAACATTTTCATGAGCCGTCGCGCCGCATTTACGGTCTCGTGAACCGTGGAATGTCATAACCGAGTTTCGTCGGATGGGCCTGACGACAGATTCGATGCTCGCGACGCGCAGGACCTTGGAACCTTAATCCAATTACACGGCACGTATCAATTAGGCTCCGTTATTGTTCGAAATGTCAATATTTTTCTACAACGACGCTAAATCAATTCTCAGAATACGAAGGATTGCCGATCGGAAAAATAATGTAGACACCAGATTCGACGAGAATAAATTGTGCCAGGGATTTAATTCGCTCGGAAGCCTCCGCCGGACCTCTACAGTAGAATGAGCGGTCTGACTATTAGTGATCGTCCTCCAGATTTTTCGCGACGGTCCACGGAGAGAGAGAGAGAGAGATCGGCTAAAATACTGTCCAATTTCGTTCAGCTTCAGAATTGCGGACAGATTTAGAGGACACACGGGCGAGGAGTGTGTGCGAGAGAGAGAGAAGAGAGAGATGGGTGCAGCGTTGTTCGAGGGACAACAACGCGGCTTATTTTCCTCGAGGTGCACGTCCGCATGCGTCATAGGACGTCATACAGGGGATGTACAGATTGAAATCCGACCATCGATCGAGACACGACGAATTCCACGATACCGAGAGGCCGATGGCATACACGGAAAAGCCTGGGCTGGCTCCTGCGAGCAGAAATACCGGAGTGTCACGGGAATCCCGCATTTTTTCTCGTCCGATATGGAGCATAGCGATCCCGCCCGGCCCGGCCCGGCATGGCCGGCTAGATATTCAATTAATCTTCGCTCGGGAATCGATTCCCAGCGATATGCCGTATCCCCCACCCCACGTTCCCGACACACACGTTTCTCGGGGCTCCTTCCGAGGGCATTTTTATCGCGTGTAATGCCCGCGAGAACCGACCACCGGGGGCCAATATTTCAAACCCTTAACGCTCGATCAAAGAATCGCCGCCGCGATACCGCCCGTACACAGCCGGCTTACAAATAGCCACTTTTCAAAATAACCGGCAAATTAATAGGACAAAAATGCCGACCTACAACCGGCCATTACGCCCGACATCGTAGACCGCCGTCGCGCATTTCCCATTCCGTCGCATGCATCCCCTGTCATTTCGCGAGACCTTTCATGTGGCTAGTTTGAAAAATGATTCAAGAGTCCGTGATCCTGAAACGTTGGTGCCGTGTCCGAGATCACAGTGGTCGGATCCGTTGAATGTAAAATTTGTTACGGTGTTTGTTAAGGTAATTCGAGAAAGAATTGCATCTCTCCGAGAATTGATATCGCTGCCGCGGTGAGGTTTACCGTAAAAATGGTTGTAGCTCGCGTTCGTTAAGAGTGCTGATGTCGCTCGTTGCAACGGATACAGCTGGATGGATTTTTTTTTGTAAATTTGTACGAGGTGCTTCGTCGATCGATGAGTCGGAGCCGAGGAATCCTATTAATTCAATCGATCGCGCCGTTTCGATCGAACGTTCTATCAAACGAAATTGAAATCAACCTTCTTTCATACGTCACAAAGTGACCGCACGGAATATCATCCAACAAATTACAAACTAAATGGATTTCTGCTTCGCCGATTCGCGTTGATGATGTGATTACAATCGCAAATATTATTCGAACCGTTGTCCATGACCGGAAGGTGTCCAGGCGTGTACCATTAGCTCTCCCGAAGCCTATTGAATAATATTTGACTAAGCCGTAGTTTGGCAGCCAGTGTATACCCGAATTTCGAATTTGTCACTTCTCAATAAACGTTCCAGCGAAACGTCCCAACTGCGTGTGCGCGCCTATGCATGCACGCGTACGTGCATGTGGATCGTATAAAGAGAGAAACGCGGCAGGAAAACGCTAGCAATATGGATGTTACGCTCGCTACCCGGACAATTGTCGTCCTTGTCGAACTTCCTATTCAACGCAGCCAAGGGTTACATCGACCCTTCGCGCCACTCTGAACGATCGGCTTACAAGTCCCTGGTTTTCTTTACTGTTCTCCCTTTAGAATCTTTCCCGTCAGAAGAAGAAAACGTGACGCGGCGAACGTGGTTTCAAAAATCGATTCCAAGGCGTACAGACTCGCGCAAAAGCCGGCACACACCTCGCTAATTTCGAGCATTCCAAACAGAATGGAGCTGCAGAGACCTTCTCTGCGCTTCTGTCTGCTTGTTTGTCAAAATTAGACTCCCTTCGAGAAGAAGGTACAATCCGGTAGGAAAATCTCAGAACACAGTTCGAATATTCAGAAAACAATTCAAGAACAGGGTGCAGCTACTACTATTCAATTTCCACGAATGTTTAATGAGTAGACTCCGGATTTTATGCATTTATAACAAAAATGAGTAAATGCAATTTAAAACAATGAACAGATTAAAACACTTCAAGAGTATTAATATATTATTTTCACTGCGTTAAAAATATAAATTGATATATAGCTCCGGTGCGTTGCCATCGATGCAGAAATTTTTTATTTTGCATTAAAATCCGGAGTCTATTGATGAGCGAACCGTTTCAGTGAACATGTGGAAACGTTTTTCTGACCGACTGTACGTGCTCCTCGATGTGACGCAATGTTTTCGCTGGAAGAAAGGGGATGCAAACGTTCGCGAGGCGTTGAATGGTGAACCGTTCCACGTGAAAAAGCCTCTCCAGGTGTGGGAGGCTCGGCTGAACAACATCCGACGATGCCATAAATTAACACGCGACAGCGGCCGACGTCGACGAGGCGGAGGATGTGGAGTTTTTTTTTTTTAAGCCGCGGTTTATCCGTGACGGTCCCGGAAATTTCCGAAAACGCGAGTTTTCATTGTGCCCGGGCTGCAGGTATCCGGAAACGATAACAACGGGCCACATAACCGCGCGGATAAACAATAGTCGACAAACAGGCAGCGACAGTTTTGCGTTCCACTGGCGCGACAATAATGGTCGCCAGAAACGGCGACGCTGCTGTCGCGTGTCGCGCCTCGGCTGGAATCGAGTGGATTGGTGGTTATCCAGAAAAATGTGCTGCGAGCTCGCGGAGAAGACGTGCTACGCGGAGATTAATTTTCAATTCGCGGGAAAGTCGATTGAAAATGCTGTTCCTCTTTCCGGGAGGTAATTGGGGAACGGTGCTCTTATGTAAATGAAAAGGAACCTGGATTCTCCGGACGGTTCCGGCAAGAATTCGCGGAGCTTAAGCCGAGATTAAGCTAAGTTGGAAGAATTCGATATAACATCGAGATATCATTTGATCCCATTACTCTGATCCCCTCGGTCTATCTGGGGAACATTGTCTGCTTCTCGTTTCATCTGCGATATGTGGAATTTAGCGATAGTTGTTAATTCATTTGCAAGGGAACTGGAAGATCCTCTGATTAAAGTTTCGCAAAGATCGTACGGATATGCGCGGAGCAAGTCTTTATACGTTTTCTAGCTTGTCTCGGCATTAAACAGCATTATAGTTGATTATAATTCACCGTAATCCTCCTAGTCCCTAAAGAGGCGGCCGGGCACCGTAGCCGCAACTCTTCTCACGCTTGGAGCCTTATTTATTATGAACAAACGGCCGTTTCCTGATTAAATCGAATACCCATAATAGAGCGTACAGGTGTAATCCCTCGGGCGTGGAATAAAGACCCGGCCGCGCGTACCGTAGCCCGGGGAGAACGAGGAAAAGCGTGCAGACTCGTTAACTTATAATCGATAATCCTCATCTGCGCGTCGCCGATACAAACGGACAGAAAATATTGACGCGATCCAACGAGCGTTCTACGAGCGATATTAAACCTTTCCGCGGGACACGAGTGAGGCTTTCCCGACAAGCGGACTCTGTTCTAAATTGACATAGGTCGCCCGAGCAAATAGAACAAAGAGGACGTGAATATGTCGCGCGACAAAGCGGCTCCAGGACGCTGCCAGCCGTCTACCTGGCCAATCGTTTGATGAAGCGATACTCATCGAACTGGCTGTCCAATAAACACGTACAACAACAGTTTTCTGCGTCCCTCGACATTCTGCGGTGCTATCTTCCAGCACTATAAGACATTTTGGCCCCTCGTACAGTCCCTGGCCCCGCCCCAAGTCCCAGACTCCTCCCACAATTCCTAGCCCCGCCCAAATCCCTTCCCTTGTGCCAACACATGACTCGACGTGTTGCACAAATCGATAAACCACTAACTGCAGCTTCAGCCAACTATCAAACCACCAAAATATTAATTATTCCCTCTGCCAACCCAACCAGTCGTAATGAAAACTCCGTCCAAAGTGCATTCGACCGAAGCCCTCGCATAAAAAAAAAACAGGACGCACGTAAGAACGTCGGCTGGCTGGTTGGTACGCCTCCAACAGGAATTTTCGTTAAGTTCCACTTTCGTCCATGCGAACCGGTTGCGCAGCCTCCGCGCGATATAGCAGAAACTTCGAGTGTATTGTGCAACTTTAAACCGCAACTGGGTCAGCGCAAACATATATGCAGCATACTTTAATCTTTTATGCGATTGTTACGGGAATTCTTGCGTTCCCCAGTGCATCTTTTTCCCCCCGGCTAACCGGCAGCTCTGCGCTCCGGCTTTTGTTTGCCCCGACGACTTTATTAGAGATTAATGAAAGACTTAATTGTCCTGGCTCTCCGCGGTGGACCAGCGCAATCGAGAAGAACGATACGCCAGTTCCAAAAAGCAAGCCTTAAAAAAATTCCACACCCAATTCATCGGATGTACCTCCGTGTGGGGAAGCGTAAGATAATTTGCAAGTAAACTTGAATACATTACCGAGAGGATTAGCCGAACCAGATCGGTGCAAGAGAGGTGAGAACACTTTTAGGAGAGATCTCGCGAGGGAAAGACCGTCGGTGTTACCGGGCAGCGCGGCGGAGCATCTCGTCTGAATAAACTGAAAGTTTCGCGACATGTCTTATCGTCCCTCTTTGAAACTAGTTTCCGCGTGCGCGGGTGCACAAAGTCGGCGAAGTAATCGGCGCGCATCTCGACGATTGTACGTCAACGGGGGCCTGGTTTATTGCGCCGGTGACGCCGATAACGGATCGCTCTCCTCTCTGGCTCACGTGAAAACCGTATCTGCGCGCCGATGCATCGCCCGCTTGTCACTGCGTTGTTACCTGACAATGCAGACCGCCCTCCTCTGCACGCCGCGTGCACACGTTCACGGTTCACCAGAAATTATTTAGGCGGGGGCGACGGCAGGGACGAGGGCCGATGTCGGTCGGGTTTTGTTTAGATAATGCGACGATACGAAATTGACGCTTATTCCGTGTCTCTTGACACGAACTCCATCGCGATTGCGTCGGACAGTTCTGATAAATGTTTAGGAGTGTGTGACGCGAGCACGCCGCACCGCTCGCGTCGGCTCGAGCGAGGCCGATCGGATTACAGGGAGTGACAGAGTGCGCGAGAAATCGAGGGCTTGTAAGAGGCGCGCACAGTGTTCGTCATTCAATGGGACTAATGCGACTCAAACATTCAAGAACCAGTGCCAGTGCGACGACACAATGGCTAATGATAGGTCTTTCCGTTCCGAACAAATTCGCAGATTGAATTACACAGTCGCACATGGGCGTTATCAATCGGGACAATGGAATGCTGTTGCTTACAAAATTCCAATTGTGATATCTACAAAGCTGTTTCAAGTGTAATCCCGGGTGGAAATGAACGAGGTCCGCTGTAAAGTCCGACCAGATGGTTAAAAACAATCGTACGATTATTTTTAAGAGCTTGTTTTAAAGGGAAGGCTTCAATCTATGCATCCATCATAAATATAGTCTCGAGACAAATTTTTTCATCTCCACAACGACACTTGAATTTGGATAATTTCGAAAAACGTGTCTCTTCAGTTCTCCGACTGGCGAATGTTGTAAAAATTTTGTCTCTGAAAACGAACTCCGGGGTGTGAAAGCGCAGGAATCGCTCTTTAAAACGAGACTAATTAGATCGTTCTACGATATTTTCTCGCGAAGTTATGACAGATTGAATATCGACTTTCCACGAAACTTTGCGCCCCAGATTTACCGATCTCTTAATTTCGATTGAGAGTATAGAACGAACGGGGTCCAGCAAATCAGATTTTCCGGAATTTTTCGTAAGAAATGTCTGCCTGATTTTCCTAATTACCATTCCGGGTGCGAAAGCGCGCGGGGGACACTTAAGACGCAGTAAACGTAACCCCGGGAATTCATTACGTTTGCGAGCTCAATTTTCTTCTAAACGTGACTTACTTAAGCCACTTTAAAGACAACTGCAGCAACCGTCCAGCGCGGCGGAGATGCGCGTTTAACCCTCTCGTGCTCAATTGTACCGCTCGAAATTAAAACCGGCCCTCTAACATGCCTAGGCTCTCGCTATTCCTCACGATAATTTTTTCTTATTCCACCGGGCCGGGTAAAAAAGTTCCGACGATAAAGCCTGCGAAACGTATATACCGTGTCGTACCACAAGTCTCGGGTAATTAAATTAAATTAATTCAAATGCGCACGATAATGGACCGGCTAGAGCCTGAGAAAATTAAACCAGCTGTTTTTCTCGTTTTGAATTACACGTGCGTACACGCTGCACCGTAACGCGATTATATGCTGCCGCGATGTGCCACCTTGCGCTGCATCAGACAAAAGGATTCTACGCTGGCTGTGGAGCTATTTATTTTTCCTTAAGTTCAGGAGCAATTTTTATTTCTGCAAACGGAAAAATCTGTCTGTTTTCATTTAGTTTCTAAAACATCTGTAGAGCTTTTTATAAAAGTTGTTTACTACATGTGCGTGTTGCCTTGAAAGTCTTGGCAACAGCCGTGGATTAAAATTTCTGTTGAATTGAATTTTTGTTGCATTTTAACCGAAAGCAGTATTTTAATCAGGAAAGTGGGCGAACTATTGGGACGAGGAGCTCACGTGCAGGTTGGAAAAGATTGCGGAATGTTAATTAGCGTTAAGCAGCAATCAGTGGGCTCGTGATGGAAATATATCAGAGAAATGAAGCGACTGAATCCCGGGCTGATAAGTGTAGTACGCGATGCGTCTTCATTGCCAAGAGAAGGGCGAGTCTGATCGATGCGAACTAATTTGCCGTTTCTCTTTCCCCTCTCCCCAGCTCCCGCGCCGCAACGTGACAGATCCAAGAGTCTGGCTCCATTCCGTCTTCAAGTAATACCGGGATTAAGGATAAGTAACTTTGGCTGAAGTGCAATGGAATCTTCGTGGCCAGCCTAACGTCCATTATACGATACCGATTCAAGAAAATATTCTGTAGACAGGATCCCGAGAACAGATTCCCATTGAAACTTTCACCAGATCCTATTGGGATTAACTACTGACTCTCCTTGCCGATAGCTGGAACCATCTTGACCCATATTCTATCTAAATTCAAATTTCTGGATAATCAACGAAAATAATAGAATGCATTAGCGAACTGCAAGGCCACTTTCTACCGTTCCGAATTTATTCGTTTAGCGAATATGGAAAATATATATTTCGCGTGCGCGCACTACTGTTTGCAACATCCAATTGTGCAAAGTTTACGCAGTTGACATAATAATATTCCCGACAATGCGCAGCGAGCAGTTCAGGAAATACTACATTATACCGCCCCTGCATTGTTAGCATCACTGTCACGTCCATTATTACGATCATTGTTCCTCTGCAATATTATATCCACTCCGGCTCCAAATCATTATTATCACGTTCCTGCGAAATTCCAGGCGAAAACTACCGCAGCTGCCAAAATCCTCCAGCGTTCCCCCGGTGCCAGCCCTTCGCAAGCGCGAACCACCTTCCCGTCCACCCACCCTGCCTTCGATGCCATTTTTTAGGAGGGTGCGGCAACCACTAAATCTCGGGTAGCCAGTGATCGGGTCGGATTGGGTCGGCATCCCGCAAATATCTCGAGGACGTAAAAACATCAAGATCCACATTTTTCCGGGTACGGGTTGCTGAAGACGCTCTAACCTAACTCGGTTAAACTGTACAGGGTGTATAAAAAGTAATGGTCATCCGTTCTAGGGGTGAATCTACAAAATTGTTTACAACGAAGAAAATTGTTTGCGACATGTGGCTTTTTTCAAACTTATTCTTTTCTGGACGAGTGGAACGTGTTGATGTACAAAGCAATTTTAACGACAATTTTCTTTGTTGTAAACAATTTTGCGGCAAGCTTCTCTTACAAATGTCCACCGATCCAGAGGTGTAGATTCACCACTGTGACCATTACTCGTAACTTTTGAACCACCGATCTCCAAGCATTGAAACTTGGATTTTTATAATTTTCTCAGTCAAATCTACAGGATTGCATCGAAGAAAGGCAAAAATTTCTGGTCAGCCAAGGTACAGTGCAGTCCCTAACTCTTCTGATCCGTCCGAGTTTTTCAGCTGAGAGGTCTGGCCGAGCGATCGCATACACGAAGCATTAATCCGAGCAATCTATCCTGCAAGAACCCATTTCGAATAGCCACCCTTTAGGATCGCTTCTCCCTCGGTCTCTTTTGATGCTCATCGGCGGCGTTAGGAGGCAACCCCAGCGATCAGTGCGAGGCCAGGGCATTAATCCGAACAATCTCACTTACAGGAACTCCTTTGGACATTTCCTCCCGGGGGTTTGCGGCCTGGGCGTCGGGAAAAAAGGGCGGCGCGCACACCCACGTACGATACATCATCGGGAGCGCGGGGGTGGTTTCTGGCCGGGCGAACACCTGCACAAACCGCCGCGGCGCACGCCACGGCTGGGCTGCCACGCGAGAATAATTGATCGAGGTATTTATTGCCGCGGGATGAGACACAGCGGGTAATTCGAGTCCCGCGATCACCGGTAGGATCCTATTCACGCACACCGGCTTCGAGTGGATGTTGCGCCGGGAGGGAGAGAGTGAAAGTGGAGCGGCGTCGGCTGACGCTGATGCACACACGTTCATACACACGCAGATACACTCTAGAATGTTCGCGCCCCTATGACCACGCATACACAAACGCATGGGAACACCTATGAACTCATACACGGGAGAACGTTCGCACCCCGAAACATATGCATAAGTATGCTCGCAAACATACGCCAACGTGCACGCACACACACACACACACAGGAGTGGAGGGCGTTCGCGCCTCGATTGTACGTTGACTTCGTGCCGATACGCGTCCGTCACGTGTTCAAGCGACGAAGAGAACCCTGGCCAGCCCGGAGGAGACGCGAATAAAGGGAGGAACGAAAGCCGGCTGGCTGCGAGAGAACAGAGGGGGCCAGAGGGTGGGTACAGGGTGGAAAGGGGGTGGTTGGGGTGCAGGCTCGTGTTCATAACGCGACCCCGTATCGCTTGATCCAATTTCACTCCCTCCGACACGGTGTACACTGTGCGTACCTACACGCGACAACACCTAACACTAATGCCGAGACAGAACAACCCCCCTCGCGCAACCCTGCCACGCGACGCCGATACCCCCGCGCACACTACCGCCAGAAATTCCGACGGAAAAGTTCTGCGTTGAAGCAGCACCGTGAATGGGGTTACTTAATTGTTCAAGTTCCCAGGGTGAGGACCTCGAGAAGGGTACCAGCTTAGTTTGTTAGGTTAAAGTTGGTTGCTCGACTGTCTTCTATGCTTCAGCTGGGGAGCTGAAAAAATTTCAGTCATTTCTGGGATAGAGACTCCAGCGCGGATGGTTGCAGGTTATTGTGACCGTTATTGGGTGCGACTGCACTTGGTTTCAATTAAGTCTGGGGCACCAGGTTGCTGGTGGGTTATGGTGATGTTGTTGGCAGTCTTGGGTTAGGGGTGGGTTTCGAATAAGGTGTGATTCGAATAACTGGACACTTTTCATTCGAAGTTGGACCCTCCTCCCAGGCGTGGAAGAAGGATGCTCGCAACCCCCGCCACTTTGAAATTGGTATTAAACTCCGCAGGGGAATAAGCCGAAGCTACGGAACAATCGTGTCTTCCGTCGAAAGAAGAAGCAGCAGAATGATACAGTGGCTCCGAGGGTTTACAAATGATATCAATATGTATCCATTAAGGATCTCCTCACACCCTCCACCGTGGAGGTAATGTTTAGAGGGTGACGGTTGCCTGGCAACTGGCAGGGCTCAGTCAAAAGGACGGGACAGAAGTGATCGCGGTTCGACCAGACGACACTTACCCGGTCCTTGTATCCACTGCCCTCATTCCGAGCCTTTTTGTCACTCTTCCCTTGGGGATCAGGTCGAGGATATTTTGTGCCTGACCTTGGACGCAATCCTAATTTCGCTGGGCCAGGAAGTGCCATCGATCTTCATCCTGTACGCCTGTGTCAATTTGTCTCTGGACAACTGGTATTTTATTCGTGAGAACGATTCCAGTTAATCGCGTACTTTCGTCACGCTGTTGTTGTACATTCCGCGCTGCAGTTCGAGGTAAAGAATGGATGAAATATGTTCAGTTCCCGAACGAGGTCCGCCAGGAAAAGGGACATTTTCAAAGAACCGTACCTCGACAGGTTCCGCGACCTCATCAGCCCCCTTTCAGCCGCCGGTCCGATTTCCATTAGAATCTCCGCGGGACCTGACCTATCGCATCTGCATACCAGGAAAGTATTTCACTGACCCGGGATCGGTCGGACAACAGCGTCCTGCGAAAGGAAAGTCGAACACGGGGCCGTTTCCCGGAGCAACAGCCCGCGAAGGAAATGCAAATTGACGTCGTTTAAATAAAGCGACTCGTCGGCCCGACCCGGCCCGAAACCCGTTCGCTTCACCGGGCGCGGGCGGCTTCTTCGGTGACGTATCACCGAGCAACGTTTTCGGAGGCGAGCACGTAAAAATAACCTTTATTACGTTATGTAATCAGTTAGTAAAAGCAATTCCGCTAAAAGCCTGGGGTGTCCCACCCCCTCTACACCCTCTGCTACGGTGCCCGTCGACTGCTTTTGCATAACCACGACACACGTACACGGGCGCGCGCGCACACACACACACCCACACACACAGGTTCCCGTTTCCCTCTCTCAGTTTGGCAGCAATTACTGTCTCCCTGTTTTTCGAGGTCTTACGCTCAACATAATAAGCGTTACCGGCAAAGGGAGATCTTAATCTTCCTCGCGCAGCCGTACTCGCCGACTTCAAATTGAAAGTTCGGCCTGTCCCCGATGTCTGAAGACGTTTCTTTGCCGCGGCACGTACCGAATTAATTTAATTAGATCCGCGCGCCGCCCGTGATACTCGAAAACAGATTCGATACTCGACCACCACCTCCTCTCCCCCCGTCTGTCACAATCATTCCCGCGCCACGATCTCTTTATTCGCGTTCGCAATTCACAGTCTAAGTTTGTCCGAGTTTGTCGAAAATAATCTTTAACGCGTTGACGCAAGCATTTTTGCATTCGCAGAGCTGCGGGCAAATGGATCAATTTTCGGGGGACGAGATGAGCCCGATGGCGGTCTGAAAGCAGGCCGGCTTTGCTGCCGCCGCGTAAACAGAAATAATGCGATTATTAATTTAGCAGCAGCCCGAGAACATACGTTACGTGCCGTTTGCGTGGTCATTAGGCGCATAACGAGTGCGGATCGATAGAGCCACTCGCCATGTATACCGGCCGCAATTACTCCGCCGTTATATTAGGTTGACTGTGCCCTGATAGATTACTCGACAAACCGCGGACTCGGTCCTTTCAAGATTTAATAGTGATTTATGAGCGCCCCGCTGTCTTTCCCGCCAGTCCCCGTTCTCTTTTCCGTCTTCTTCTCACGCTACCCGGACCCAGCCACGAGCCTCCTAATCACTGTGGGAAGCTGAATTTATCGGCTCGAGATCATTCTCTCTTAGCGGGCTGGTTCATTTTTCTGCCGATTGCCTGCGATATCCGATACCATTCTGACTTGGTGGGAATGTGAATATCTTTTGCGGTTAATCATTTTTACGAGTGATATCAAAAGAAGTAACTGTTGAAATGTTAAAAATCTTCGGGACTGTCCAGATGAACGATAGAAAAATCGGTTTCTTGCCGTCTTCTTGGTCTTGGAAATGAAAAAATGCTTGATGGACGGCGTCGGGAAAGCGTGGCGAGCGGTCTGGCGCGGTACTTTTTGTTTAACGATATTTCCCGGAAGGTTTTCCGCTCCGCCCCACGTGTGGCCAGACATTAGTCGCCGGTGGGGCAGGGAATTTAACCGTGGCCACAGAAATATCCGGTGAAATATCCATCAAGGGCTCGTAGCAGAATTCCTCTCTTCTGCATGGCGTTTTTCTTCCGCGCTTTCTGAAAACACCGGCCAACGGGGAAGGAGGCGCGAGCGCGCGCGAGCACGCACACCAGGAAATACGAGTTACAATATTTTGTTATCAAGATTTTTATGCAAACGAAGAAACCCGCGAGGAAAGGGGACGGGAATGTAATTTCTTTTGCAGCGGAAAGTGCTTTTTCCGGATATACCGGTTCTTCCTCCCTCTCCCTTACGTTTTCCTTACCTTTTCCTTTTTTCTACCTACCCGGCCAGAGAAAAAAGGAGAGAGAGAGAAAGCGAGAGGAACGCCGCTATCCTCGAAGCGAGCGAGGCATTAATCTTTTTGACGTCGGTGATGCAAGTATGAATACAGAGGCGTCCATCTTTTGAGGCGGGCGAAATGCATTTTTATGGATTAGTCACTTTCGAAAATGAGTTCCCCGCGTCGTTCAGTGGGCCAAACGGACATAAAACCAGCGTCTTCGACTGAATTTTATGACGAGGACAAGCCGGCCCTCGTAAATAATGAACGATCAACCACCTCGGATCCGTCACCGAATTAAATCCACCGTCGGACAAATTCTAGACACGTCACTTGGCTGATATGCTCCCGATACAACGCGGACCGGATGAACCGCATCATGGCAGAGTTCGCTGCACTTAAATTTTATCTGTGCCCTAGTGGCAGCCTTGATGGCAGTACCAATTTTATTCCACCGTGGTATAACGACCACGAAGGAATCCAACCACGATTGTCGTAAGTCCGCTTAACGATTGGTCATTTCTGAACCAAAATCGAACCACAACCGAAACCCATAACCGCGCCCGTATTAACCGTAACCGTGGAATCCTTACTCGTGCCCGTAATACCCGCACTACTTGTAACCGTACGTGAAATTCCCTCTCCTCGTACTAACCATAATTACTTTGATTGTGTACCATCTGCGCGGGAACTCATACCACACACACGCGCCCGCGCGCGCGCGAACACTGTTTACGTCGGACCCACACTCGGGCAATGTTTGAACCCGCAGCATGACCGACAAGCGATGCCTACGATAGATCAGGCCCATCGGTTAAACCTTCAGTCGGGGGACCAAAAAATTATAACACTTTAAATTCTAGTGCGAGGAATCCAAGACACGTCTGACTAAAGGTGCTTTTACGGCGGGCCTCCGCGGCCCGGGCCGCCGGGGCCTTTTCTCGTAAATTTTCGTGCGGGTCGACAGGCCTCCTGTTCCCCGCTATGCGTGGAAGAAAAAAAAGGTCTCGTCACTTCACGGTTACTTACAAAAGGGACCCGGACATTTCGTCGAAGGATATTTCGTCGAAAATCGAATTCGGACATTTCGTCGAAGTCATTTGGTCGAATGGACATTTCGTCGAAAGGACAGTTGGTCGAATGGACATTTCGTCGAAAATACATTTCGTCCAATTTCTTGACCCAAGTTTTTGTTTTAATTTTTTGTTTTCTTTCTGGTTTTTGGTTTTGGTTTTGGTTTTGGTTTACTTGGGTCAAGAAATTGGACGAAATGTATTTTCGACGAAATGTCTCTTCGACGAAATGTCACTTCGACGAAATGTCCATTCGACGAAATGTCTTCGACGAAGTGCCCTAGATCCCTTACAAAATGAAGGTATCCTACCGCCTTAGAGGGAAGCTAATGTTTACCTAAACGAACCGTGAAGAGACGAGACATTTTTTTTGCCACGCACAGCGGGGAACAGCGGGCCTGTCGACCCGCACGAAAATTTACGAGAAAAGGCCCTGGCGGCCCGGGCCGCGGAGGCCCGCCGTAAAAGCACCTTTAACCTCCCATCATTCACTGTGATGTACATGTACCGGTCCGTTTCCCAGCCGCATTACTCGCAGCCAGCGAGAATCTAACGGCGAATATTCACAGAAGGAAGAGGAGCATTTACCTCGAATATTGCGGCCGCGGGGAATGTCTCATTTTTTGCCCGGCGAACAACCCAAAGGCCTTATGAAATTTAAACAACACCTTTCATTCGTTATGCACTGAACAAGCACAACGCAGGGATGGTGTCCAGGACCGAAAATACGTGCGCCGCGGCCGGGGACTTTGCGCGCAAAGATACGATATCTCGCGCCCTTCCTCGCTCTCATGAATATTTAAACTGGATATTAAAGGCGCAAAATCACAGCACTACACGCGCCCTTCTCCCTCGGCAACCCCTTCGCCTCCCCGCTGCTGGCTTTTCGAGCCTTTAACCACCCCTTCCTACCGCTTCGAATTTCGAGCACAATCGATCCCGGCAGGCCCTTGAATCACGAGCGACGGTTCGAGCCACGGGGAAAGTCGAGAGCAGAGCCGAGAACGGCGGGAGGATTTCCGCGACATCGGCGAAAGTTCGAAAAGATTGAGATCTCCGCCGGAAGCAGCCGGGAACCTAGGACAATTAAGTACGGTTACGTTGCGATTGAATCGACGATGAATGGAATGCGAACTCCGAGCACACTGTGTGATAGCTACTCAGCCCCGGAACGCTTCTCGACGGTTCAATTTGCTGGTCCCGGGTCCTAGCGAATTGCTTAGCATGCTTAGTACAGAATTAGGACTAGGTCTAGGTTAAGAACATGAGTGGCGAGTGCCCGCAACAAACACGCGGACGGGAGTAATACAAAAAGTGGGTCTCCGTCTGTGGGTAGGCAGTAAGATAGAGGGAGGACTTTAAGTCCTAGAGGTGTGGTTTTTTTAGTGGGTATTGGGGACACCGACCATCTGTGTCCCCCGAATCCCACACTACTCCTTCTGGGTATACGTAAACGTACTTTTTCCAAACGCCTTTAATTTTAAAAGAAGGCCTAGGTCCAGGTGCGTATCAGCTTCTAGGTCTAACTACAGTAAAAGCCTCTTCGTTGTCCAAAGGCCGGGGGTTTGAGCGGACAACGACCGTGCCCGGACACTATTTTTGATTTATGACTGCGTCTTTAGTGAAACGGCTAGTTAAATGACAAAGAAAAGCATCCGCAGTCAAAAGCAGTCAACTGTCTGGCTTTAAAAAACTCCTTATTTCCGTGCCATATTCCTTTCCTATTGTTCTCCGGTCTGCGCGGGTCTAGACAGTCCTGGGACACATCTGGCGACCAGATCCACGCAGGC
The DNA here is from genome assembly GCA_963966675.1 of Lasioglossum calceatum. NCBI lineage: Eukaryota > Metazoa > Arthropoda > Insecta > Hymenoptera > Halictidae > Lasioglossum > Lasioglossum calceatum. Next base: position 4,073,281 of record OZ016548.1, read on the forward strand.
CTAATCCTCTCGTTGACAGGCAGTGGAGTGGGTAGGCACTGGACAACGATCGTGCCCACGATTCAGGACAACGAAGGAGCGATTACTGTATGTCTAGCTTCTACCTTCTGGACTTGGTCTAGAATTTGATAAGCTCCAACCTAAGTTAGTTTTTAGATCCAGGGCTGGGTTAGGTCCTACACTCTAGGTTCTACATGTCGAGCACCCTAAAAATTAACCATTATCCAAAAAGGAGTAGCTCCGAGGAAGGTATTTGCGAGGCTACTAGAAAGCGTCAGGATCCCCTAAAAGAAACAACCCCTCTTAGACTCGGTCAACTCGCACGTGCAGAGGCGCAGGCTCGGCTAAATCTACTTCGTGGAACAATAAGCTGCGCTCAAGTTCGTCGTGAAACAATAGGCGATCGATTCCCCGGGTACGTCAGAGGAATTTCACGGGACCACGAAGATTTTACACGGTCGCCTCTAGCCTTTAGCCTTCTCTGCCTTGGTGGCGTGACGAGTTTCGTGTCGTACGGCCCGACCCGACTCGGCCTGCCGAAACTTTCGACACGCTCGATATTCCGCTAAAATATCCGGCCCGGCCCGGCGTCTTTGTGGGCCAAAACACATGGAAACGTTGTTAACCGAACATCGGCTGGCCGAATGAATAATGCAGCAGCGTCTCCGGTAATCTGCGGATGACAAAAGCTTCGGCTGGATCTACACAACGGATCGTGGTTTAATCAATTAGTCGAAAGAACCACGTCGATCAAGCGATGATATTCTTCTCGTTCAAATTTTACGAAAATTCCGACAATTGGCTTTAGATGAAATTTTAATAAACGGTTCGTTTTAATAATCGATTTCGCAATTAAGAATTCTTAAATGATTCACTGTCGCGTCTGCTACTAGGTGGAACGTTCATGAATTGTTTCGTAATTTTTCGGTGACAGAACAGAAGGAATACAGCACAATTTATTAAACGGTGTTCACCCTGTAACTACCCTCTTTCTTTAAATTATTTTTACGTCGCTTTGTTAACTGCCAGGGTTATTTCGCGACGGGACCTACCATTTTTATAAGGTGGGTTCCGAACCACCTTGGGCACCACAGGTTAAAGCACATGGAGTTTCCAGTGGTGCCGGTGTAACTACCCTTGTGGTAGGGGTATCGCCTTGAAACTCATCACAAAGGGGTTCCTTCGGGAGCCCTATCGAACAGTCCTTCTAAAAAATAATTTGGTTTGCGGGCAATTCCAGCGTCTTATCGGGCTTATGCAAATGCGGAGAGAAAAGGGTTGAGATTTGAAAAACGGAGGACTGTGCGATGATTCGCGAGCGTCGACGCGTTCAACTAATAATAATCCATGGAAATAATGCTGTCTACCGGGGGAGACGTCAGTCCCGATGTCCGCGGCACTTTCCATATCGCCCTTTAACCGGTTCAACGTCATCCATTATGAAAAGAGCCCCCGGCGGCACTCTTTCAATGTCAAGTATATCGCCACTCGGAATCCTCTATTGGAGCCGGTTGTTTTCTACTGACAGACACGTTTCATTGGGGACGGGGTCCATTGTGGAGGCTGAATCTAATTTTGAGAGGGGTAGGCGGTGGTGGCGCGCGTTACAGTCGTCGGTTGTCCGGGTCGCCTGTCGTCAACGTCGCAACAACGTAAACAAGTTCCCCGCGGCCGACTAATGTCTAACGTGACCTCGGACGCGCGTCAGGCTTAAAAGCAAATCTTCGTTCCGGGCATTTAGGGCCGCCCGCTGTCTGCGTTTTTGATGCGTCAACACGCAGCCACGAACACGCGCACACAGACACGCGCGAAAGCCTCGCCCCGATCCGGAGCACACGCAGCCTCGAATGATATTTCGAGTACCGTTCTCCCCACGCTCCGCCACACAGATCAATACGCCCATAATTGTTTGAAATCTATATGCTGTCCTTTTGATACCGATACCCTATGTTTCGCGTGCTACTGCCAAGTCCTGATCCATCTCCGGACAATGGTTAGTGACCAAAGGTCTGTACCTAGAGCCACGCTATTGTTAGGGTATCGCTGTTAACCTAGACCTAGTTAGATCTGACTGGAGCTGTGTTTGGTGTGGGAATCATTAGGTGTGATATTGTCAGGGTATCATTGTCAACGTGGCTGTAATTAGACCGTCTCAAACCAGCAAATTTGATCCATATAATAGTCCAAACTCATCTTTCACCTTGATCTACTCCCAACAAAAGCTCAAAGGCCGTCGACAAGCTCGCGATTGAAGCTGCGCAGCATCTTTCTCCATTATCCACGTAGTCTCCAGCTCACAAATAAACCTTGTCCCCTCGTTACGAGCTGTTTTGTCGGATTACCGAAAGAACAAGGTCCCCGGCAGCGAGGCCGTCCGATGGGAAGCATGATTTACGGGGAACGAGAGTTCGCCGACTCGTTGTTCCCGTTGTTAATGAATGTTCGCGACGTCCCTGCTGGATTTATGCGTAACGCACCTGCCAAGTTTTTTCGGTGCGTCTCGATGAACAGCGTCCTGAATGAAAGGTACTAGGCGGACGATTAATCAAGAGAGACCTTAACGACATCGGGCAGAGATCCGGCGATTCGATGGTCAGGATAGTTCGACCGTTTCTGGGAGAGCCGAGCGAGACGCTCCCGCATTTTGAAATAATCAAGGCCGTAGCTTTTGAAGCGTCTCGTTAAAATTAAACGTCGCCGGCTAACAAGGCGACCGGCCGGCAATAATGAGCAACTTCTGCCGGCGACAAACAAGTTGCCAGTCTTTTCAAATATCGCGTGGTCCGCGCGCACGCGGTTTCATTAAGCATGCTCGCTTTACGCGATCCCGGAACTATTCGGCGAGCGAAAGAACAAAGCGGGTACGTCGCCGCCGGGGTTTCGAAGAAGTTTTTAGGCGGGCCGACTGCTTTCCCATGGTTTTTAACTCGATCCTGCTTTCCAAGAGCAAGAGCAACTTGCAGAATTAACATTTTCCTTTGATTCGTGTTGGTCAGATTACGCTATACCTTGGTGACGTCACTCGAGCACCGACTATACCACTGTTTTTCCTCCAATTCCCACGATCTTGTAACGGTATCTAGGATAGAACGAGGGACCGGGTACAGCTGGTCGGGTTTTACGCTTTTCCTCCCACCCGCAGCGAACCCCGGCGAAAGTTTCTTTCCCCCATTTCGGAGGTTCGATGTAATCCAACAGGGTCCCGGACGCAGTCCCGATGATCCCACGCAACACCGTTTCCGGCCAGGTCTTCCAGACATCCAGAGACCGTTCCTAATTGCCCGGTGGCGGAATCCTCGGGAAACGCCATTACCACGGACAAAGAGTGGATCCGTTATCCTGTCCGGGCGGATCGTTGAAATATTGCCGGGTGGCGGATATCAACCACGGCCTACGGGAATGGCTGCCATTCCTTACCGGCAGCTGACTCCGGATTAACCGGGTACAGCCCTATTGAAACCGCCGAGGATCGATTTTTTCCGGATAGTCTCGTCCTTCGTGTGGATTTTCAGAGAAGTTTCATGCAAATGTGTTCGCAGAATCACGGAACTTCTGAGACTAAACATGTGTGCATGTAATGCGCAATAGAACTTTTTGTAATCCTTTGTAGTTGACGTAGCTGAATCAAAAGCGCCAGTTCCCTCTCGTCTGCTCCGTATCGATTTCCCGATCGGTCCTCAGGTGCGCTCGACGTGGAGGACCCGGTTCGATGTCCCCTGCGATCGCTCGAATTTCATAGCCTGATCAAGGATTCAGGATTGCGTTCAACTTGATGACAGGGTCTTCAGAAGGCTGCGCCGACCCAGGGCCTACAATCGCAGACGACGACAATGCGCCGATATCATTAGTCCGAGTAGTATTCCATTTACCGAATCATGCGACCCAGTTCGACCAACGCGATCCACTTAAAGGTTGCAAGATCATCATTGAAACGTTAAAAAGTCATTAGATCCAGCTGATCAAAGACCTAATTGAAGCACCTCCAAGACAATCGTAGGTTCAAGGGGCGCTCGTTAATCTATGCGAATAAAAACGTTCGCAGAGGGAGTACAGGTCTGGAGAACGGTACAGCGCAACTACGGAGAACCCTAAGTCCCGGCTAAACACAGCCGAATGTCTATAACTCTGAGAACTGGTCCGTCTCGAATTAACCTCTCTCAATTAAGACAATGGTCCCCCGGTTCCCCGGACATCCTCTCCTCGTCGAAGCGAGAATGGAGGACCTAAAAGGAAGGATCTCAGAGATTCTCAGGCCAGCTTCCACCCCCTGCTCTCGGCTGCTCCGGCGAATGTATATTTATGTAAAACTCGAGGATTCGACAGTGGAGGACTTCGGTCAAGAGATTGCTAGCTTCGGGTCTGGCTTGTTGGACGGATGTTAAGCAAGTGAAACGGGAAACTTTGCTGCTTCGCCATTAGGCGAGTTATTATTCCCCCTGATGGCCCATCAATTTTTATACATTTAATAGATTTGCATTTGAATAAATATTTTAGGAATACGAGGACCCAAATAAAAATACTAACTTATGCTATATTCGCCATGTGGCTAGACACATTCTAGAATGATTTTGCATAGCTCGGATCAGAAGAACTGGTTCCGATGACTGAGAATTTTGAATTCGCCTAAAACCATGGCCACGGGGTATCGATCAAGGCAGAACCAGCTGCGAATGGAGCAACACGACGTCACGGAATGCGGGGACGCTCGGAAAACGCGATACAGGAATGCAGGAGCAAGCACCGGAAGGAGAAACGTCGATACGCCTCTCGTTCCCTTTCAGCGATTGCTTCGTCTCGAAGGAGTACTCTCGCTTTCGCGAAAGACGATGGGGCTTATCGATTAATCGGTAGCCGGTCGGACAGAGAGAACTTGAAGTGTCTACGACTTCGGAACCGAGCCACTAGTCGATCCGGATACGTTTATCTTCGCGCGAACGTCGTCCCCGGGAATTTAATTGCGAAAGAAATCATCCGGCAGGAGATTGATCGTTCCGGCAGGAAATATGGGGAATGACTAAATGAAGAGGTGGCGGGCAGCACCGCGCCAATCGAGGACACGCTTCAGAATGATCTGAAACAGCTAATCGTGAAAATGTTAATTGTTAAAGAAAATCAGTACTGGATTTGCGCGAGTCAGTCAGGAAGCTACCACGTGAATCTCAGGGTCTCTGCACGATGTCGGTGGATGCACATTTCCCAAGAAAATTCGCCGTATGCCGGGTCACGTCTCGGAGACACAGTGCCATGGTTCCTGTCCCTCGATTCTTCATCGTCCTCAACCCTAACTCGCCAGGTGGGAGAGAGAGGGAGAGTCACTCTCATCAACGACGAGTCCTCGAATCGGGATGCGCCTCGGTGGCTACGCAGCTCAGTATCGCCCATCCCTCCACGCCTTACCCGGCTTTCGACGGGTACATTATGCAATGAGGGTACTCGTCGAGCCAAGGGTGCTTTTCGCCGGTAAGACCCGCGAGGGTGTCTAAGGTCGTCCCCACCCCCAACCCCATCCGACTCGAAAACATTTCTTGCTCGCTGAGCAACGGTCTGTTAAAAGTTAGATTAGTCTAAGTAGCCTAAAAGCTCTAATGACTAAATGACAAAGAGAAAAACGTCTCCGAGGAGACGAAGGACGCCTTCCGACCAGACGAATGAGGGTAAGTAGTTCTTTACTATGATTTGGGTCAGCGACCCGTCCACCGTTCTGTCACTTCGCTAATATTTTGCAAGGAATACGACGGAATAATCTGATGGGACTCGAGACTCCACGACTTCTTAATTGACGTTTTCGACGATTACCTCGGCATTCTGGGAACTGCTTTGCAACTACGATAAAGGGGGCCTGTCCGTGTAAGTGAACTTCACGTCCTTTCTGCATTCATCCTTGCAACTCGGCTCTACCTTGGTCAGAGAGGATCTTAGGAAGCCAGAATCCTTGAGAAAAATGACGGTGCACCCGGTCGGTGGGAAATTCGGAATATCAATCTTAACCCTCATCCGTCCCTCGTGTCAATTAGTCACAGTTTTCCCGAAATAAGTTACACTGTTCTGTTATTTGTAGGTAAATTCGTTCGAAACTTGGTGACTTTTATTTTTTTAATGTGAAACATATAACTGCAAAAACCTAAAATGTAAATGTTAACTCCTCAATTTCAAGGAAAACAACATCGAAAAGTAACTGTTTAACTTGTTATTTTATCGATTTTTTGTATCACTGTGTCAATTTGACACCGAGAGACAGATTCAGTTCGCGAAATGAGGGACGGATGAGGGTTAACCCTTAGCTTACTGAAAATTGCTGTACCATTATTCAAAATATTCTCCACATTATTAAATATTTTGGTATCTAAACAATTACTACACGTTTAAGTACTGTTTGAGGTACTATGTCAATTTCATATGCACGAAATGGAAAGAATAGTACAGACTGGAATTATTCTAGGACGGAAGAAATGTTTAATTTTCGAGTTAAAATTGCTCCGAGTGCAAAGAGTTAAAAATTGGTGGGACCCAACCTGTATGTAGACGCAGGATTGATTTTCTGGAGTCCCTTGACCACCAACCCGGATGAATCTGAGGAGTCAAAGGAGTCAAGAATTTTAACGAATTTATTCTGCAACGTCCCCAGCCTCAGCAAGGTATCCGCGTACTTAGCTACCCCGCTCCATCGAACATTGTTGACATTCTGTGTCCCTCGAACGCTTCAAAGGGTCGAACCGGGCAAAATAGGAGAAAAAATGATAACCCCGCAATAATATCCGCGACGTGATCAAGCACGTAGGCAATTTCGCTGTGGAAGCAATAGACGAGCCAAAGAACGCCCGCCGGAAAGAACGAGACGTGGAGGTCCTCCTGCTTTAATCATTCTTCTGGAATTCGAGCCTTGTCTGAGGGTCCACGAAAAAGGGAAGGTCCTTGTTCCTAGATCACCATGCTTCGTTGAACAGGAGACGTTTAGGGAGTCTTAATATTGGAGGTACTTTGGGGTCAACCCCTTCTCCTATAATTCTCATTTATTATATTGTCATTTATTATTTGATGGGAATGTCTAATTTAAGCTGGGTCTAACATACATTCTGATTCAGCTATGCTGTGTCTGGATGAAGAATGTTATAGGACCCCGTACACCCTGAAGAGTTTATCGGAAATGTCATGGCAGGTTGCCAGGTTTTTGTTAAACGTCTCGCGACTCCATGGCAACCAGAGGAGATGAGCAAAATTGCGGCCTATCAAGTGATCAAGAATAGTCACCAATTTACCGCTGGAGATCGTTCAAAGTCTTTCAATGTCCCCGGCGCTTAATGGCCGGTAATAAATGGAAAAAGCCGCAGATATCCATCATACTTATTCCCGCGGTTGGAAAATAGGTGTGCCGTTAAGAACGGCTGACGGTCTGTCGCGAATAACGGTAACGACGCGTGGTTGATTCATAAGTAGAGAAGAAAACGGAATGAAAACAGCGGTGTGGGGGAATGGTGGGGAGATGGAGAAACACGTTGCTCTCAGTGGAAGCTGCTGCTGCTCTGCGAAACGGAGTCACGAGTGGAGGGGCCGTAAAAAATTTTCCCCTGAATCATCCCCGGGGCCGGAGTTTCGCAACAACTCTCGTTACGATGTCACCCCAGCCCTAAACCCGAGGATCGTCCGCGTGAGCCAGCAGACGTTCGCGTTGTTATTGCGACGCGGGAGTAAAAATAACGCGCCGTATCTTCGCCGGTCGTCGACGAGTCACAAGGTCGGCGACGGCGGCGTCCCCTCTGCAGCCGTTCCGGGGGTAATTTTAGGGAAATTTTAGGGTCGATTCGAGGGCCCGATAACAGAATGTAATTGCACACTTGCGGCGAAAGTCGCCCGCCAACTGAAAGCAACGGGACCAACTCACGGGGACAGTGGTTCGCAAGTTGCAACGGATCGTCAGCATTTCTCTTCGTGATAAAGATGGTCGAAACTGCCCTTAGAGGTTTTTCAATGACTATCGAGCCATGCGAAAACTTGTTCATTTGTCGAGAGTTTAATGCATTTGCTAGTCAACATTCGAGACGGTACAGCGTTCAAGGTTAGGTCTCGGCAACGTTGAAGATGGTCGATCGAGTTTCGATGTATTCCAGAACCTGGGAAAGAAGTAGTTCGAATCGCGGGATATACAAAAAAAAAAGTTGGAGGGCTCCTAATTGAAAGTCGATACCGAGCGGCAAGCGTAAACTTCGATTTCCATATTGGACAGGCACTCGGCGCGGAGTTTAAAGCGGCAATTTAAATTATTTCGCATAAGCCGTCGCTACGTTCACGGGGAATTTGTCATGAGCTGGCGCAGCGAATTCGATGTAATCAAGATACACAATTCCATTTCAATAAATGGATCACATGATAATGTTGTCGTGTAAACGAGCGGGAATACAGGACTGGTCCGCGTCACGGGAGCGTGCGATGTGCATTATACACGATGTGCCGGCGCTTGACGAGTGATAAAAGCGACTTTGATAGAAATTCTGTCGGCGGGAATCATGTTTCATTGTCGCGTAAATGAACGCTGGATTCTTCCCGTATTTTAAAAGATCCTCGATTATTCCTGTAACAATCCGGTGGACTAAATTAAACCGGCAATTCCATCATTTATCGGTGGAGAATAGTTTACACGAAGTTCCAACCCTCTACCTTGGCTGACAGGGGTGGGTGCAGCGAAAATTTTTTTCAAAAAAACCTGATACGTTCCCTTTACCATCGTACATTTCAGGGAATGTTTTCAAATTTTTTAGTTGAAAATTCTGGTTCGAGAAAATTGTAAAATCTTTCTTTCTCGTTGAAGCTTAACAATTATATTATTCCTGCGTCCAGGAGGGCGAAAATAATTTTTAATGTGCACTTATACTGTCTCTAATTAGTTCGGGTGAAGCTAAGGACTTTCAGGACACAGTTAGAAATTGTCCAAATCAATATATTTGAAGCTGAAAACATTTTTAATGGAGTCGCGGGAATATCATCCGCGAATGGCTAATGTTGCCCTATTTCCGATAGCCAATCTTTCCAGACAGAGTATTGCGCTCTGATAAACGTTTACCGCAGAGAGAGCATAATTATCAGTGCGCGTCCCTTCCAGCGTGTAGCAAAGCCCGCGAAAGAAAGGAAGTTAACGTAGCTCCCAGTGAATCGTCTAAATGAATGGATTCCCGGGGCAAGCCAACGCTCGCGAATTAAAATAATTCTCCAAATTAAAATCTTTATTACGCGGATCTCAAACACGACCCGCGCGCGCAGACAGCAGCGGTCGGGACCGGGGCCGGTCTGGGCGAAATTATTTCGAAATTAGAGATGAAAGTGATTTAGACAGAGAGGGTTAATTATCCGTGGCCCGTAAAATGGAAACCTTTCTGAATTCATCGCCGCTTTATTTACTTCCTCCAAAGAAACACAGACTCGCACACGCCTACGGGTTCTTCCTCCTGCTTTTTCACCCACCACCCTTCGCCTTCTTCTGTGCGCGTTCCACGTTCACGTGGATGGGAAAGAATATAATTCCAGAACCGGCGGGGATGGGAGACTGATTAAACGGCCGTTAAAGGGAAATGAATTTTAAACACGATTTCTGCGCGAGACCAAAGGAACGCGTGCGAGCTCATTTTATTCAAATGTACAAATCCACGCGCGTACGCTGCAATCTCGCTAAAACGCTCGAGTCAATGATCGATTATACTCGAACCACTATTTCATTAATTCAAAAAACTCAAATTATTTTTTACTTTATCAAAAAATAATGGGACTCTGTTTTAAAAGAAAAAAGATTGGAATTGACAGTCTGGTGGTTCGAATATAGTCACTCCGGGAAGAATCGGCAGTGGCAGGCACAATCACAGCCCGGAAAAAAGGACTGAAGGTTAATTACCATCAGCAGAAACGTTCAGTGAACTAGTGCACGATCAGGATCAAGTTACACGGTTGTGCAACTCGCATAATTGCTATCACCAGGATTGCTGCATTGTTAAACGTGTCCGCATAGACAGTTAACGAGTACCCTAATTATTGGTATCCCACCTGGCGGACTGTACGTCTGACACCATAACAGTGTTGCGTATCCATCATGCAGACACGCAATCTACATTGAACAGACGCATTCTCCATGCGCACACCTCGTTCATATTCTTGCTGTTCGGAGTATCGTTTACTGCACCTTATTGTGCACTTTGAGAAAACACTACTTTTTCAGGAACCGGTGTTTTATAAGAATTGTAAGTCACAACCTTGAATAAGAAACTTTTAGGAAACTTTTCTATACATTCTTGAAAACATTATCCAACTTATAATTCTAGAAAAAATTTTGGGTCTAGTAGGATAAGCATGGTCCAGCGGCCACATCCACAATTTTTATTGATATCGCGTGGAAAACAATGGCTTTAGGTTGAAAGATAACCCCCTAAAATTTTTCATATAATTTTTTAGGGGTGGGAATTGCAAGCAACCCTTCGAGTGTGTGGCCAGTTCAAAAAAATTCAAGAACAATGTTCTGTTACCTGTCTAATTGTATACAAAAGTTTCAAGATGATCGGATTGGTGGAACATAATAATAATTTTTTTTTAATGGAATACTATATTTTTTTCTTCTGAAAAATAATAGCAGGTACTGAGACATATCCAAGAAGGTGATACATCATATTATTCTGAGTTGATTAAAGGTAAATCGTTAGCTTACGTTCTGCTGGCTATCGGCCGTCAATTTTTTTCTACCCTTAACAATTTGATCACAATTGTGAAAAAATTACATGATATGAAGGAGGTAAGTTCGAGTGTTTTCGTTTTTTTTTAATCTGAATATCTTAATTAACAACCAAGAAAAAAATGATACAGTTAAGGATATTTGCCCTCATATCATCCTTATATAAAGGGTTAGCGACTTAAAATTTTCGAGGGTTATCATTCAACCTAAAACCATTGCTTTCCACACAATATCAATAAAAATTCTGGGTGGGGCCGCTGGACCATGTGCTTATCCTCCTACACCCCAGTCGTTTCGATATTAAAAAATCTGTAAAATCTATAAAAATTGTGTCTTCTGAAAAAATCGATATGTTAAGTTGAAAATTTGTTCACGAACTCCTGAATATACCGCCTAACCACGCCCAAAATTTTATAAACTTCCATCGCACCGTTGGGAAGCTAAAAATCCCGGAAGAATCGCGTGTTCAGCAAACGCACCCCCGCGATTCCGTTCAGAAAAAATCACCGAGGATTTGCGAGGGCGTGCCTCTCCCAAAATAAATGGAATGAATAAGAATCAGCATCGGACTGCATCCCGCGGATCCCGAGGTTGTGTAGACAGTGGGCGGTTTCAAAGCGGGCAAAAGAGACAGGCTGATTAAACGTCGGTCGAAGAGGAAATGAATTTTAAACGCGATTCTCATAAACCGCGGCGTGGATGCGCGGCCGTGAATGGTAGCCGGAAATGATCGCGGGGCCGCGCCCCTATGAAACCTCGAAAATCGTGGCCGGTTTTACGCGCGGCGAGGAATCAGTCGAAGCGTGTCGGCTTGGCTTAGGGTTCTTCGGCGAAATTGATTTAGAGGTCCCGGCGATTAAACAGTGTGGCCGAAAACTCGCAACAAAAGTCAACGGGTGGCGCGGCCGTTTTATTAACACGATATCTCGACAGATATGAGTTTGAAAGCTATTATATAAGCTCGGGAATGCGCGCGGCCGCGCAACCCTCGCTCTTTCTCTGTCTAGCGCGCCACCCCCGCGTTCTGCTGAAGTTTTAACCATTGTTTCGCTCGTTACGAGGTTTCAGCAGTTGCTCTCACGAAGTTCACCCCCTCTACAAACCCCACCCTCTCTATCTTTCTCTCTTTCTCTCTCTCTCTCTCGAGTTTTCCCCGGCTCTGCTGGAAAAGTTGAAACAATTCCGCGCTGCGGCCAGATAAAACCGCGAAAAACGGACGAAAATTGCCCGGAAAAATAAATGCCGGGTCCGGGGAGCGTTGAGCCGCGCCACGGAACACGTTTCACTGATCGCGGGGGCGAACTATTAATCGTTACGCCCTCGGAAGCCGCCTCTTGCCCCCAAAGGACACTGTACACGCTCGCCTTGATGCGACCTGCGACCCGCCGATTGTTTTCTACTGGTCCATTCACGGTACCGGTGCAGATTTTTCTTTTTCTGCCATTTTTCAGCCGGCGTAACTACCCTCTTGACGTGTCCTTGAAATAATCATGAATAATCTCGAACGATTTTCGAAGATTACATATGACTAAATTTGCCTCGAGGACGAATGAACCGTTTGAATAAAGATTTGAAAAATTTTTGGAAAAATCAAGCCCAGTGGGAAAAGCACAGTTTTACTCACCACTTGTAACACTGCACTAGAATTCTGTCGAGGTATCCTCTCCTTCCGGGAATCACCGCATTGTATACACCAGGTGGCAAATTCTGTAACAAATAATAATGAACACATAATTATATCGTCTCAATTGTTACCGCTATTTTTGTACAAAATATGTAGGACGTATTTTGTTTCACAAATGCATTTTAATTGCACACAACTCACTGAAACAGTCAACGATATTTTCGGCAAGATGTGAATTATTTTTGAACAAATTAGTACAGTCGCATTAGTCCAGCAACAATGTCCAACAGTTTCCTAGCAATTGGTAGAATTACACTGGATGATCCGCGAAATAGTTTCACTATTTTCAGTGTAGCACAGTGCTAAAAAGCTGATAGCATCAGCCCGCATTCGTTCTGATATTTCATGATCAGCTCGCGCCAAGCGAAAATTGAACACGAATCGTATTTCCCGCGTTTCGGTCCGGAAGGAACCTCGACACTAGTCCGCGTGCAACTCACAGTGTATACGTTCAGTGCTCGGACGTGTATCTATGTTTAAGCACTTTCAATTTCCGTTAAGGGACCATGGGAATAAATATGCCTGCCAGCACTTCGCAAAACGGCAAGTTATGCTGATTCCAAATGCACTGCTCCCTGTAGAGCATGCATGATTACGAAATCATTTTTCGGGAAACTGTGGCGACCCACTCGAAATATCGTGTTCGTTCAAACATGTGCAAATTGAAAAGCAATGTTTGTGTATTAATCTACAAAATTGGAATGAATCAACAATATATTGACTTTGTTAATAATTCAATCTGAGTCCTATAGAAAATTAATTGAACCATTGGTACACAGCAACGATTAAAAATTAATTGCAGGCATTTAAATTAGTAAAATGCATTTATGCAAATCGATACAGAGAACTCAATTAAAAAGTTACCTATTTCATTAACAGGTTAGTCGGCATGCAAAAGATAAATTTCAGCAATGATTGAATTAGATTGTTGTGAGTCGATCAACAGGAATAGGAACGGAGCAACAATTTGATTATTTTGTTGGTCGAGCAACGGTGCAGACTAAATAAATTAGAACAGTTAGGTATCCACGTGAGTCAGTGAGCATTGTTTGCAGTGAACTTTGCGCCACCCTTACGGAACCAGCAGGTACAGCTGTCTGGATCGAATAGGTATCGGACGAAACAGCAGGATTGCGATATATGTGCAGTCCCGCGACAAATCCTAGCTCGAGGATACGATATTCTCGGGAAGACGGAAAGATTTTGTGGACATCCGTACACAAGCCGGCTCGGAATCGACACATGCCTGTGAGAAACTGTGCATTCGAGGAACGGAAACCTCGAAGTTGATTCTTCGGTGTAATATCTGCAGTCTGGTCGGCAAACAAACTTGTCTATGCTTTCTCGCGCGGGATTGTCGGGCTCTGATACTACTTTCAGCATTTACCTTCTCGTTTTCGTTCGAAATATTCGACCAGATTCTCACAGAAATAAGAACTATTCAATTACGTGATCATTCGACTTCCCCTTCGCATTATCCACTATCCAATATTAAATGTGAATTTTAAACAAATGAAAGTTGGTTCCTAGAGCGCCCTGTACATTGTCCGAATTTTCAAATAAACAGAATGTAATAATTCTTTCACCGAGTGCACGGGAGAATGAAACATATGGTCAAATTAATTCTCGACAGCTGGTGGATTTACGATACGACCAGTAGAATTAAAATAAAAATATTGTTATGAAATATTATATAACTGTGTTAGATTTATTATTCACGGAGAAATCGAAACAAATGAAAACAGTCACTCTCTTTGCTTGTCGGAACAAACTGTACGTGGAGGGAGGAAGAGAAGGAATCCTTCGCTCGGAATTGAACACACAAGCAGCGCAAATACGGTTATGTTATTTAGGGCGCACCGTTTGCATGAAAGTCTCATACTGCGGAATTATTGTTTGACTATCGTTCGCGTGGAGCGGCAGATAAAACTACGCGTAATGTCTGTCCGTAAAAGATTCACAGAGCGAACACGATCGGTCCCAAGGAACCCGTAGAGGCAGAAAAACCGCCCTCGCAGGAGGCGATCTTTTAAACGCAAAACGCACTGGTGGAACGAGTGTAAAACAAACCGTCTCATAAAATGTGCACCAGAAGATGTTGCTCGGATCACATAAAAGCGATAGCGCTCGGAAACTCTGAATATTTCACTGAACAAATCGTGAACTGTTCCCGTTCAACTGAATCGGAATGAATAACCCCTCCCGGTGCTGTCAAGCTTCTATCCTGACTCGTTCGAGTCGAGTTCCTGGACTGTTTCGACGCAACTTAGGACCCGTTAAGTTGGGAGCTCTGCAGTTGAGTGCGCTGCATTGGGACTCCCCGAATTGGGAGCTCTGCAGTTAGGACTCCCAAGTTGGGAGGGTTGACTGTGGGCCCCTTAAGTTGGGACCCCCTCAAGTTTGCATCTCCTCGAGTTGGGGCCCCCTTGAATTGGGATTCCCCCCACTTTGGATCCCCTCAAGTTGGGAGCCCGTCAAGTTGGGACCCCTTCGAATTGGAATTCCTCCAACTTTGGATCCCCTCAAGTTGGGACGCCCTCAAGTTTGGACACCCTCGAGTTGATACCCTCTCGAGTTGGGATTCCCTCAAATTTGGATCCCCTCGAGTTGGGACCCCTTCGAATTGCGATTCCTCCAATTTTGGATCCCCTCAAGTTGGGACGCCCTCAAGTTTGGACACCCTCAAGTTGGGACACCCTCGAGTTGGGATTCCTTCAAGTTTGGATCCCCTCGAGTTGGGACCCCTTCGAATTGGGATTCCTCCAACTTTGGATCCCCTCAAGTTGGGACGCCCTCAAGTTGGGACACCCTCAAGTTGGGACACCCTCGAGTTGGGATTCCTTCAAGTTTGGATCCCCTCGAGTTGGGACCCCTTCGAATTGGGATTCCTCCAACTTTGGATCCCCTCAAGTTGGGACGCCCTCAAGTTTGGACACCCTCGAGTTGATACCCTCTCGAGTTGGGATTCCCTCAAGTTTGGATCCCCTCGAGTTGGGACCCCTTCGAATTGGGATTCCTCCAACTTTGGATCCCCTCAAGTTGGGACGCCCTCAAGTTGGAACGCCTTCAAGTTCCCTCAAGCTCCCAGAACCTAGTGGCTAGAAAATTCTGAAAGAATCTTTAATTTGCTGGAGCAGCGTTATCGATCCGGAACGACGTCCGGTTGGATCGCTCGTGAACTTTATATCCCGATCGCGGTGTCAAGGTATCCGGTAGCAGGAGTACGGTGTCCCCGGAGCCGTGTCTGAGGGATGACCGTCGCAGGGGACAATCCTTTAAACGCGAAAGATGGCGTGTGCGCGCTCGGACCAGCAGGGTATCCTCGTGCGCGGGCAAAAAGGCTGCAGAGCCTGGAGGCGTTTGGCAAACGAGAGGCCGGAGAGAACGAGGCGCAGGAATCGTGTGTCTGGTCGGTGGGTACTGCTCCTACGATCCTCGGACGTTGAAATTGATGGCAAGGACAGAAGTTTAGTGGCCGCCTATATATCCTCGCGGAAGGAGCCCGTGTGCCAGTGCCGGTGCCGCCACACCGTGGGTAGGAGAAAAAGGGTGGAAATAGGGGAACACGCCGGAGGAGCAGCAGGCACCAGAAGAGGTTGCGCGCTCTCCCTCAAGTCTGGAGGCTTGTAACGTTGGTAACCGAGCCACCGTGGCTGCAGGATGGTTCGATGGACAAGGGGAAACCGACGGAAGAGGTAGAGGAGAAGCTGGAGGGAATAGTAGGAGGGCCTCGGAGGATGAGGAGGGAAAAGGGACCCGAGCGAAATGGGGAGGAAAGTCGTGGTCGATGCTCGGTCATCGAGAAAAACTCCTGCCCCTCTCTCTTTCTCTCGCTGCTCCGTCTGCTATTTCACTCTCCGAGCATCTCCCTCTCTCTCTCTCTCTCTCTCTCTTCCTCTCTTCCTCGATCTGGCTACCTCTGTTCGCGGTAATCCCGAATGTCTATGGGTGTTCGCGTCCGTGTGCGCAAAAAGAGGAACGCGGAATCGGCTACTTCGAGGAAGGGCCGGAGATCTTAAATCGTCGTCGCATGAAATCGTCCTTGAAAGCACTCGCCATCTCAAGAACCGATCCCGATGTGGACAGACGGTTTCCGAGGATCAGGCTACCCGGTGAATATACATTCGTAATTCTTTGTAGACGTCTCGTACCACCCGCGGATCCGATGAACCTGAATGTTATTCAATACGTTCGGTCTGCGCGATGCGACCGCTGCTAATATCCTCCTGGACTGGAGTATTTGGAGGACGAGTTTGCGGGGATTTCGATGTGTACGTGTGGGTATGTGAACGTTCACAGTTGCCCGAAAAATTATTTATATTGTCGACAGTTGTTTTATTCGGATGGAACCTGACAAGTACAGGACAGACCTAACCTAGACCTCGACGGAAGGGGGTGAAAATATTTTCAGCCCGTTGCTGGCAGCTAAATACTTAATGGTCCAATTGAGACTCCGCGGATTATATTTGAATGTGGATTATATTCGAATCTAGGTTAGACCTAGGTTTGGAATGGAAATATTGAAGGAACCTTCGAATTGAGCTGATCAGATGCTACATTATGCAGCAGTGTCTTTCTGCAGTATCGACGGCAGAGGATAATTCGAGACAGTGGTACGACGCTTCGAAGATCGTGTTACGAATTCTATGTAATACAGTATCAAGGAAACGGTGCAATTGCTATTTCAGATTCCCACGCGCTTTCGAGGCAGCGGTGGTTCGGAACAAAAAAAGAAGAAAAAATGAAAGAGTAAACGCTGATTAATCTGTATTTCACGCGTGCAACGAATTTACTCTGTTTACAAAGCGCAGACAATACGTATTCATTACCAGTCGGCCGTGTGTGGTGGAACGCATTAATACATTTTATGTAGAATTCTTATGGGAAATCGAGCTGTACGGTCAGCAGGAAAATTAGCGATGACTTGTTTGCAACGAAAATAAACCGGGGGGACCGGTGAACACCGGTGGATGTTTCGCACCGACGTGACAGATAATGACGTTGTGTAAAATATACCGCGGTACTTAATGAGGCGAAATATTTGTTTAACATAAAACAAATTCGGTTCATTTGATACACACCCGGGACACGCCCCCCGCCCCTGGCACGTCGCACAATGAAAAATGTGCCTTTCTGCCCGTGTGCAACCGGTTAATGCGTTTATACGATCCTTTGCGAATGGTCGTGACGTACCGATTTTACAAGAAAACAAACAACAAACGGCTCATTTCCAGGCAGGAAAAATCACACTGCTACATCCTGCACGCGCACTGATTCAATACCGGGGGAGTTGTCGATAACAAAATATTAAACATCGGCACACTGTCAGGCAATTATAAATGTTCCTGTATAAAATAAACAGAATCGCGAGAGATTAACTCGAGCGCACAGGCACACAAAATTAGATCAATCGCGAAGGGTTAATTGAAAGATTTATTGAAAAAGTGCAGCGAATGTAAGCGTTTCACAGCGAACCGAGAAGCACGGATGCCCGTCACAGACTAACCGTATTTTTGGAACATCTGGAAGGCTACCTGCAATTAACCTTCCCAGGCCGAGGGAAAGGAATCAACGGGTCTCGAGCATTCATACCTGCAGGCTTATTGTGCTGTCCATCCAGGGTTACCTGCATAGCGCAGCGCAACGTTTGATCCGCGGACAAGGAATGCAGGTCATCTCCTGCTGCAGCTGCTACCGAATTTAGATTTTATAGAATTATGAATACACCCCGGTGAATCGAATTCGGATAGCTTGCTCCGAAAAATTTCGATAATAAATGATTCAGAATACAGGTATGCGCGGGTCAAATCTTTATAGAAATATTCCTGACAATTGTATTTAAAACCTAATTACGAAGACTACAAATGAGGGGCTTCGAAAATTAGTGAGTGACTAACGAGTAGACTGCAAATTTTTAATGGTTAATGCAAAATAATTGTGTGTCTGTTATATGGACTAGGAGCTACTTAGAAAGTTCATACGTGCATGGGTAATTATAGTCACTGAATTTCTAATGAGAGTGACTATTATTGTAGGTGTTTAAAAAGGGGTGCTTCAATTAAAAAAATGAAGGTGACCTTGATATCTCTAAAAGGAATCACATAAAAACAAAAATATTTTTGGTATCATGTGAGCCCCACTGAACCACTCAACTTTGTCCTTCAGACATTTGACGTATCTTTAAAAACAACAAAGATATTTGACCCTGAATATAATGTTAGGACCACGACCTAATCTACAGGGTGTCCCAAAATTCCTTCAACAGCCGGAAATGGGAAGTTCCTGGGATCATTTGAAGCAACATTTTCCTTTGCAAAAATGTTATCTACGGCTTTGTTTAGGAGTTATTAGCGAAAAACACTGACCAATCAGAGCGCGACCTAGACGCGAGCTGGCCCAGTCGGCCCGATGCGCCAACCGTCTATTGGTCGACTGTGCCAACTCGCGTCTAGGTCGCGCTCTGATTGGTCAGTGTTTTTCGTTAATAACTCCTAAACAAAGCCGCGGATAACATTTTTGCAAAGGAAAATGTTGCTTCAGACGACGTCAGGAACCTCCCATTTCCGGCTGTTGAAGGAATTTTGGGACACCCTGTAGAATCTCCTAATGACTAGACCTAATCTAGAGCTCCACGAATGACTAGACGTAATCTAGAAGGTCCTAAAGTGAATGATGAGGGGAAAAATGATTCGATAGACAGTTGGAGCAATTGCGTGGAATCCTCAGTCGGGTGGATCAGCTTCGAAATGAATTAAAGGGTAACCTTCTGGCCCCATAAAACCATCCCCTTTACAGCATCACGTTCGACGGAGCTAGTAGCGCGCTCTATCTCGACTTATCGTCGAGAACCTTTTATCTTCTTCGACATAACGTAACGCGGACGTTACGACTCTTTCCGTCGTCCTTTGGCGGACATTTCCAAGATAAACCAGACGCTGGAGACCGTCGCGCCGTAGGTGGAGGTTGTACCTCCTCCTCGAAGGGTACGTGTCGACGTACATGACGCCTAGGGTGGCCGTGTACCGGCCTGGGCCGTGGAAGAAGGATTTACGAGCACATGGAACCTAAGGAGATCCGGAACGGACCGCACCACGGAATATTTGCTGGTGCTCGTCCCACACTATCTACTCGTGTGCAGCCGTAGACGACCCTAATGCATTGACCAGGGAAGTACCCTCTGGAGCCAGGTGTCGCTTCTTATACCGCGTCATTTTTGCAATCGAGCCCTTTAGGCGAGTACTAAACCCTTCCGGAAAAGATAGAGCATTTATCGATACTCCTGATTCTACATTCTTTAACAACGCTACTGTAGGGATGTAAAACCGTTAAGCGCGATCGACGGTTAAAATGTCCTGAGAAGCAAAAACGCAAGGCGTTTTTGCCGAGTAGGACACTTGCGGATCGCCAAAATAACAAACAGCTGACAGGTGAACGCCCCAGCGAGTGTGTAGGAAAGAGTGAGAGCATGAATGTGTGTGAGAGAGAGAAAGCACCGAAGTGCGACGACTGCGAACTCCATGCGTGAGCCGATTCGCACGCATGTGTTGCGACGATCGGCGTATATATGCAAGGTAGGTCGCGGCCGCGGGTCAGAGAGAAAGAACGAGTGTTTGCGAGTTGAGAGTTTGTAGAGCGCGAGTTAATAGAAAGAGAGTTGTACGAAGTAACCGTTGAAATACATATATATTTATACCTAATTATTATCTACCGATATTGCGTAGGGTTATTATCCTAACCGGTAAAACCGTCCAAAATCCTACAAATTGGGGGCTCGTCCGGGATCTAAATCAAAAATCGAGCTCGGTTAGATAATCTTGTGAGCAGCAAGACTATGCAGAGGATGGAGCAATACGGCGAAGCCACTGTGCAGCAGTTAAAAAACAGACTGCGAGATATGGGACAACCCACCAATGGTACAAAAGTAGAGCTGATCGCAAGGATTGTGGATATTGAAGAAGCGGAAGGATCCGAAACGAGAGAGCAACAGGAAACGATGACATCTGAGGATAAGCAGTGGCCGCCGGTGGTGATACACGATACTAGAGAAAATGAGTGGATGCGTCGTGAAATGGAAATGGCCCTGAGAGAACGAAATATGATGCAGAAAGAATTGGAGATAGCACGTCGAGAAATCGAGTTAATGCAACGATCGCAGAATTTGAATAGGGCGACAAACCCAACGCGACCAGCAACAGAAGACATCTCGCGTGCACCGGCACATGAGGAAACGCGTCGGATACGAACGACCGTAACAGCGATCGCCGAATTATTAAGCCATTATGACGGCAACGGGCCATACGAGCATTGGGAACGGCAATTCCAGCTGATAAGAAGTGAGCATCACCTGACGAACTGTGAAGCGACGGTACTATTGGGATCGCGGCTAAAAGGCAAAGCACTGGAATGGTTTCATTCAAGAGCCGAATATGTCACCATGGCCGTAGAAGATCTCCTAAAAGAGATGAAAACGATGTTCCATCATCTCCCGAGTAGGCTCACCAAAAAAAGGGAGTTCGAGCAACGATGTTGGAAGTACGGGGAGCGCTTTAGCGACTACTACCACCAGAAATTGATTCTGGGAAATCGTGTGCCTATCGACGAAGAAGAAATTCTCGAGTATCTCGTTGAGGGAATTCCGAATATCACTATGCGAAATCAAGCGCGCATAGAGAGATTCAAAACGAAGGCCGACCTTTTCGTCGCATTCGAAAAGGTAGAACTACCGGCAGGAACCGAAACGAGTCGAACCTGGAGGATAATGCCAGGAACCAGCGGAAACCACAGGGAACCGGGACCGCGAGCTGCCGTTGGCCAGCAGCAGATCATCGAGAGGTGCCACAACTGCGGAGGGAGAGGTCACCGAGCAGCCGAGTGCCCGGTGAAAAATAGAGGCACGAAATGTTTCCACTGCCAGGAGTTTGGACACATTGCACCCAGATGCCCAAAGAAGACCTCAGCCGTAGTGGACAGCCTCTTCGTCGAAGCCACAGCAAAAGGGAAGTACATTAAACCAGTAACCATCAATGGTCTGGAAGTGAATGCCCTTATTGATACCGGGAGCGACGTAACACTGATGCGAACGGACGTTTACGATGAAATAGGCGCGCCGCGTTTACAATGTAACCAAGTTTGTTTCGATGGGGTAGGATCTATCTCCAATAAAACGTTAGGGGGGTTCACAACCACTATCGATATCGACGGGACCTCTCATCCCGTTACAGTACACGTCGTGCCCGAATCACTGATGCGACACCGTCTTTTGTTAGGAATAGATTTTCTAAATAACGTACAGTTGATAATTAAGCACGGGCATGTCGAGATCCAGCGACCGAGCGAAGCCCAGTCGTTGGAAAACGATTTGCCTGAGGTATTGCAAATCGACGTGTGCGAAGAAATAAATAAGGTAGATACAGCTCACATAAAAAACCCGCGAATCAAAGAACGCGTGATATCAATGGTGGAAAATTATGAACCGGTAAAGACACGCGAGGTAGGAATCGAAATGTCGATTGTTTTGAGAGACGAGGAACCCGTTTATCAGCGAGCTAGACGACTGTCTATGCTAGAACGCGACGAAGTGAATAAGCATATAGGAGAGTGGTTGCGTGACGGAATCGTTCAACCGTCATTGTCGGATTTCGCGAGTCCAGTTGTTTTGGTGCGGAAAAAAGACGGATCGTCGCGATTATGCGTGGACTACAGACAATTAAATCGAAAGATCATCAAGGATCGCTACCCACTTCCTCTGATAGATGATCAGTTAGATTCACTGCAGAATGCGAGAGTCTATAGTACGCTCGATTTAAAGAATGGATTTTTCCACGTCGCAATAAAGCCGGAGTGTAGGAAATATACGTCGTTTATCGTCCCCGATGGACAGTACGAGTTTTTGAGAGTACCCTTCGGCTTGTGTAATTCACCAGCTCTGTTTCAAAAATTTATAAATGCTGTGTTCCGGGAATTAATAAATGAAAAGACTGTATTGACGTACTTAGATGACCTGATCGTCCCAGCAATAGACGTAGATACTGCTCTCGAGAACTTGTGCAGAGTTCTGAAAACCGCAAGCGAGGCAGGTTTGGTAATCAACTGGAAGAAGTGTCAAATATTACAAAATAAAGTAGAGTTTTTGGGTCACATCATTGAGAATCAAACCGTGCGACCATCAGAAAGAAAAACCGAGGCCGTGGCAAAGTTCCGCAAACCAGTATCCATACGCGAAGTACAGAGCTTCCTTGGGCTGACAGGCTACTTCCGAAAGTTCATTTGTCACTATTCGTTGATTGCCAGACCTTTGACAGAGCTTTTAAAATCAGGCGAGAAATTTCGGTTCGAAGACGAGCATGTACGAGCGTTCGAACAATTGAAAAGAATATTGGTCGATAAACCTGTCTTAAGACTATATAGAGTAGGCGCCGAAACCGAACTTCATACAGATGCGTCGAAATTTGGGTTCGGTAGCATCTTACTACAGCGCGACAGCGTCGACGGGGCATTACACCCAGTGCATTACGCGAGCGGCAAAACAAATGCGGCGGAGGCGCACTATACCAGTTACGAGCTGGAGTGTCTGGCCATTATAAAATCGTTACGAAAGTTTCGTGTATATTTACTGGGCATACCATTCAAAATCATCACAGATTGCCGCGCATTCGCCTTAACGATGCGAAAGAAAGATCTTTGTGTACGCGTAGCGCGGTGGGCATTATTACTTGAAGAGTTTCAATACACAATCGAACACCGCCCGGGAAATAGTATGCGACACGTAGACGCGCTCAGCCGTTACCCATTGCCCGCGTGTATGCTAATAAGTGAGAGCGAAGATAGTATAAGTGCTCGACTAAAGAAAGCCCAAGCGTCGGACGCGGATGTTAGTAAACTCCTCGAGACAACAAAAGAAAAACCCATCGACGGATATTGTGTGCAAGGCGGCCTTTTATTCAAAGTTGTCGATAACGATTACAAATTAATAGTACCACGGTCGATGCAAACTAGCATAATTAGACGAGCTCACGAGGTCGGACACTTTGCAGCCAGTAAAACAGAATCGATTATTAAACGAGATTATTGGTTTGCGCACATGAGGCCAAAAATAGATAGGGTAATAGAAAACTGTGTCAATTGTATTCTAGCTGAGCGGAAGCACGGGAAAGGAGAGGGTTTCCTACATCCGGTAGAGAAAGGGGAAACACCACTAGACACATACCACATTGATCATTTAGGTCCACTGGTTTCAACTAGGAAAAACTATAAGCACATTTTTTTAGTCGTTGACGGCTTCGCTAAATTTACATGGCTGTATGCGACGAAAAGCACAACGACCGCTGAAGTAATAGATAGACTCAGAAAACAATCTGTATTTTTCGGGAATCCGCGCCGAGTAATTTCCGATCGCGGCACGGCTTTTACCTCGTGCGAATTCAGGAACTATTGCGCGGAAGAAGGAATAGAGCACATAACCATTACTACGGGAATGCCGCGGAGTAATGGGCAGGCAGAAAGAATTAACCGAATCCTAATACCGATCCTCACGAAACTAGCAGCTCCGCGCCCCGAAGAGTGGTACAAACATCTCGATCGTTGCCAAAAGTTCTTGAATGCCACAGCTAATCGTAGTACAGGCATGACTCCCTTTCAGATAATGTTCGGTGTCAATATGCGATTGCAAAACGATTTACCACTAAAAGAACTCTTAGAGCGCGAATGGGCCGCTTCTTTCGACGAGAATAGGTGCGAATTAAGAGAGTATGCCAAAGAAAAAATCGCGGAAATTCAGCGGGAAAATAGACGTAACTTTAATAAGCGCCGAAAAAATGCTAGACCGTATGTAACGGGCGACCTAGTGGCGATCAAGAAAACCCAACAAGGACCTGGTACGAAATTAGCGGCGAAATACTTCGGCCCCTACCGAGTAATAAAGGTATTGCGTAACGACCGTTATATAGTGGAAAAAGTGGGCGATCACGACGGCCCAAAAGAGGCTAGTACGGCGGCGGAATATATGAAAGTATGGATTCACGGGTCAGATTCCGACCACAGCGATGAGGAAGATGCAGAAGATATCTGAGGCCAGATACTAATGCAGGATGGCCGAGTGTAGGGATGTAAAACCGTTAAGCGCGATCGACGGTTAAAATGTCCTGAGAAGCAAAAACGCAAGGCGTTTTTGCCGAGTAGGACACTTGCGGATCGCCAAAATAACAAACAGCTGACAGGTGAACGCCCCAGCGAGTGTGTAGGAAAGAGTGAGAGCATGAATGTGTGTGAGAGAGAGAAAGCACCGAAGTGCGACGACTGCGAACTCCATGCGTGAGCCGATTCGCACGCATGTGTTGCGACGATCGGCGTATATATGCAAGGTAGGTCGCGGCCGCGGGTCAGAGAGAAAGAACGAGTGTTTGCGAGTTGAGAGTTTGTAGAGCGCGAGTTAATAGAAAGAGAGTTGTACGAAGTAACCGTTGAAATACATATATATTTATACCTAATTATTATCTACCGATATTGCGTAGGGTTATTATCCTAACCGGTAAAACCGTCCAAAATCCTACACTACACTTCATCAAAAAAATCTGGAAAAATTTTCAGACGTCAGCCACGGCAATATGTTGCCACAGTAAAAATGTAAGCACGGTCGCATGTCGGATTACAAAGATAGAAACATGTTTGCACCCCTACAAGAAATCTACAACATCTTGTACTCTGCAATTTTATTTTTCACAGGCAGGATTTTCGACCGAAAAATCTGAGAAAATTTATCGACCTGTATCTCGTCGGCGTCTCCGTGTCGGATTTCTTTCAACAACATCGCACACTGTGCCAGAAAAAGATCGGCCAGAAACCAGAAATTCAATTTTTCGGCGTAACTACCCCCTCGATCGAGCTAGTGGGTTGAAACCTCGCAAAAAACTCACTCCCCTCGCACGCTCCAGAATCAACCCATCTGTGGTTTAATTCGGTTCAAGGACACTCTAGTTACAGCTTCTCCGCTCCGCGCTAGATCCGCCCTGAAAGAAGGAGAGGTCAGGGAGCGAAAAAACGACTCCGTCGATGTCATTAGCTAACAAAATAAACGCGGCACTCGTGAACGCAAATACGGCGGGAATAAAAATCGCCAGGTCGCCTCCAATTATCGATTCACCTGGTTCGTCGGCGTCTCTCTCTCTCTCTCTCTCTCTCTGGAACGCGATGCCGTCCAAGGTGGGTTTCGGCGCAACGTTGCCAGTTAAGTCGACGAACAGAGGGGGCGTGGGAGTGGCTCGGGAGGGGTGTAGGGGCATCTGTGCGAAAAAACGATTTTAAAAAAAACGGAAAAACGAAAACACTCGGAAACCGGGCGTATGAAAATTCAATAGCTCCGATTCGAGTGGAGACACCCTGTTCAAGCCTGGGGAAAGTTGGCTGGAGAGAGGTGTCGAAGCGTGAGCACCGGCAGCTTGTCGACTTGTAGAGCAGCGGTGGATGAAGATCGATCGAGAGACGGCGGAGGAACCAACCTGCGGGGTGGCAAGAGGGGCCAGGGGGTTCGAGACCGGTTTGGATGCGAAGAAGCAGAAAGGGGGGCGGAGCACCGGGGGTAGATGTTAGAGGTGGTAGAGTACCCGCGTCTTAATAGCGGTCGTGGCGTCCTGGCATAGAAAAGGGGATGACGTTCCGGACTGGGGTAGAATCCAGCCAGCCCCGGTCACGCCAATATTACTTACCGCCCCGAGAGAACGATAACTTAATTGATGCAGCGAACGACGTTAGTACTCGGCGACGTCACACCAAGTGATTGTGAATTATCATCGCGCGATATTTATTCTCCCCGCCGATCCACGGATTTTCAGCTCCCCGTACCCTCCACTTCGTCAGAAGAAACACTTCAAAATTATATATAAAATTTTTCTGCACTCTTCCACACCAGAACGATAACCGTTACGATAATAAATCGAGTGAATATATTTTTTTGATTCCGGTTGATTGGCATAGGAATTAATATGGAACGTGAGTGTCCAGCATTCGAATCGAAATAACGCGTGCTGTCGAAGCTGATCGGTTTTTAAGCGGCGCGGTCCGCGAAAGAGTGACCTAAACTTGGCCGTGCATTAATTAATGATCGGGCTGATGCATTTGCAGCCGGCGAAATGCGTATTAATCGCGACGCTGACGCCTGAGCCGGACGATGTGGCCATTTACGATCATTATCGATTTCTATACAACCCGGCGTGCACGCGAGCGCGCGGGCGAGCGTGTTGCCACGATTTTAAAGGATTTCCGTGTCTGCGACACCGCTCGAACGGTTCGATGGAAGATTAGCATTATTCACCGAAACACGCTGCCAACGCTGGCTGGCTGGCTGGCTGGCTTCATAATTTCGAGTTTCCACTTCGCGGAAGACGCATAGTCGCCGGCAGAGTTCGCGCGATTCATTGGAACACGAATAATGCTGTCTTCTGGAGTAACCATAAATTATCAGGATTGTCGAACCAGAAATATTCGCTCTCTATCCTAACAAGAGCTTCTCGATCTTGTTTTTCCGATTGCTGTTCCATCGTTCTGCTTATTAGGATTTTGATGAATCGTAAGGGTGGGGAATTGCGTAGAAATTAAAATTCTATTTTTGGACACCGCTTATGGCAATATCTAATCACAGGCAAAACCTGAACACAGCAACACGTCGCGTTACGAAAATACCGACCTCTGTAATTGTCTCTGTAATTGAATTTTCCATAACCGGAGTTTCCGACGAGAAAATTCGCAAAAATTCTGTAACACGTACCTCGATAGGAGAAAATATTGAATTAATTTCGTATAAAGGCTATGGTAGCTGATGTTCGTGGTTGCGAAGGTGGGAGACAGCGTGGCAAATCGAGTATTTTCCAGTTGAAATTAGGAATTCAAATGGGCGGAGATACGGGCAGAGGAATAGTTCATCCGAGTTAATACTGGGACGGAGAAACAGCAATGAGGGAACAATAACATGGCGGAGGGTGACGCGACAAAATCATTCGTGACAGGTCTCCCTTAACCAGCGCCGCCCTCCGCATACGCCATAATTTCGTCAAGAGTCGATGCCACGTCGGGGGGCTGCTGTATTAGTGTCAAATGACGTTTTCGTCCCAACGACTGAACAGGCGAAATTATGCGCGCGTACGCACATGCCGTCGCGACGAAAACCTACGGCGATGAGATCACGTCACCGCCATCCTTGTGTTAACCAGCGTGTGGGGTTGTCCCACGGCCCCGCTAGCAAATCCAATTTCTTCTAATTTCTTCGGGAATTTTACGGCGCTAAAGCGTCCCGGTGATTGTCAATCAATCTCGGCGCTTTCCCTACCATTAGATCCACGCAGCGACAGGCCAATTGTGAAATCAGACGACGTTTCATAGAATCGTGCTCTCAAAGGCGTCGTTGGGATCGGATTAAAACGATAGCTGGCTGTGCATATTGCACTCGATCAATCGTGTATTGCTCCTCCATGAATTCGAAGCAATAAAACCCAGAACGACAGGGATCGAGGTTCGAGTTAGGTCCTCGGGTTTTATCCAGGCCAAGGATTCGTTTTAGCTTCGATTGGCTCTTAGCTAGATCCAGATTGAGGCTTGGTTCAAGTCTGGATTACGTCTTGGGTAGATCCTGGCTGGGCCTGTATCCTAGAGCCAGGTGTCTAGAATGATAACCGAATCTCGAATTCTGAGGATCCCCGATAATTCACAGCGACCCACCACATTAGCCCAGGTCCCGGTACACCAAAGAATACCTCGAATCTAAGACGGAGAGTTGTCGCGGGTACACGGTACCCAGTTTTCCTGTGCTTTCGGAGCGAGGGGAACCGTCAACCGCGATCCAACTCGAACTCGACGGCGAATGGAAAGGGAGAAAGTTGAATGCAATTGCAGTGATACTGTCGCTGGCTCGTTGCTCAGCGCCGTGGCTCGTAGGAGGAGTTAGCATGACTGGCGAGCGAGTTTCGCGGCGAAGGAGACGCACAGAAGGGAGGACACTACGGGGGGAGGGCTTGATGAACAGTTTGCTTGGCGACGCACGTTGTGGCTGTCGGCTGTCGGGGCCACGCTGCCGCAACGTAGGAGAGGAAGAGATAAATTGGGGGTGGAAGAGACTCGGCTAGGCGGAGAAAGGGAAAGTGGACGAAGAGGGTGGAGGGAATAAGTGGCGCAAAGACAGATACGATGTAAGAGAAATGCGTGAGGTGAAGGGGAAGGGATAGAAACGTTCTAAAAGGTTGTCGCGAAATTTATGGATGTGGGCTGATTCACTGGAATATTTACGAGCGTGCTCCCCTCCTTTACTCGACTCGAAGAAAAGTTCCCCCGAACTGTTTAATTGGCACTCGTGTCGCAAATAATTATCCCCCGACGCGAGAAACCGGCGGACAAACGAGCCGTGCGCCGCCGTTCATCGTGATTCGCCGAAGGCGGGCTACGCACGACACATCGCCGACGCCGTAGTTAATAAAAATTATACCGGCCGGCCTGCCCTACATTATTCATGACTTAGGGACGCGACGTGAATACGCCCGACTGATTATGAGGGGAAATATTTTGATTATAATGCGATTAATGTTTCTTATCGATTGATTCGTCCGCCGAGACCGCCCACGGCGAGAAAAATCCCGCGCAGATAAACGACCACCGCCGCAGATTACTCGGCAAACTTTCGCGAAGTGATTAAAATATTTATGGAGCTCGCGGAGAACACCGCGGAGATATACGTCTACAGAAATTGGGCGAGTCCTTGGCAAAAGCCAAAATCCAAGTTCTCCAAGATGCTCGAGTAGAAAGTTAATGATTATTTTAATAGTAGAATTAATTGCTCACTCTATACGGAATTCGGAGAAATAATTTTCGAGATAACAATTCCGAGAGAAAGAGTCCTCTATGAACGGAATTGTTTCTCCACCCACCTAGAGAGCCATTTTAATATAATAAGTCATAGCTCATCGCGCATAACTTCGCACGAAATTCGAGCTATTAATTTCGGGCATATCCGGGCGGATACTCGTTCGTGGAAATTTCATTAAAAAATTTCGGAGGTTTGTCTTCGAGCGCAAGGCAAACCGGAAACTTTTAAAAATGTTCCGAGCGTCTCGAAGAGCCGAGGGAAAGAAATTTTTAATGAAACTTCACCGGCAATATTTTCACAAGCGTCTAATTGTTAAATCTTTTTCCGTTCGGTGCGTTCCTCGGGCAACTTTTCGCGAGTCGTAGGGGCCGCGGGAGGCGTGGGCGGAAACTTTCCAAACGAGAAATTGATGTTAATTGGTGTACACTGCGGTGTAACTCGTTCCGGGGGAACGTTTCTTCGCGTACCGGTCGCTTTCGCGGATCACGCCATCGACTTTAATGAACGGGGAGGACATGGAATGGGCTGGACCTTCTGTAGTATTTAGAAACTTCACCTCGAGAAACATAGGACCGAAAGTAGACCAGAAATTGTCGATCCAGTGTGACAATACTGTTTTTTAAAAATTATTTTATTTATGAAACCTTTATTAGTAAATTCGTGGAGCTTTCCTTATTAAAATGATACCAAACACGACACCATTCGGATCATATTTGCCTGTTTCAATCCCGGACATATAATTTGAAAATAATCGAGGTTTTACAAAATCGTAATTTACTCAGGCAAACAAGCACCGAACTATCTCATATTTCGACTCATTTTAATAACAAATATAACAGTTACATTTAGAAGAAGCGTAACAAAATTTTTTCAATTATTTAAAAAAATCGTGTGCTCCATAATAGGGCCACTAGATTTCCATTGATCCCGATGGGGAGGAGATGGCGGCATCGGTGAGGACAGTGTTAAATGCCCGTGCAATTAGAGCAACAAATAAGCACCGTGTCTGTAGACGGAACGTCTCCGAAATGAAATTTCTCGGAGGTACCTGAGAAGAGAACGCGAAGTCCTATCTGTCACGGAAGCGCTAGTTTAAAGGCACAATAACAGTAAATTTCTTTCGAACGGTTCCTCGGACGACGCTACTTTTCTACTTCGGTCGCCATTAGCACGGGGCCGCGATAGTTGGCACGGGAAGGCGCCCGGAAAAGAAGCCACTGCGTGCCCATGAAAACAGATAATCTCTGTTTATCTTGTAATTCCCTGGTAATGGCATTATACCATCCGGCTTTGGACCGGGGATTCCCCACGTTGCCCGCTTAAATCTTTGTTTTCGTGGCTCGGTGGACCAAACACCGGGGGCCAGGGTGTGCGAGGAGGGGTCAGTCGCGAGAGCGTAATTGAATCGACCACCCTTAAAGGCCGATAAATCTCTTCGGGCAACGGGCCTGTGTGTGTATCCGTGTGTCACGCGACAGCTGCAATGCCATCAATCGCCTTCGAGACGCCGCGTCGCGCCGCGCCGTGCAGGCGCACATGGCTCTTCACGGGTTCCGTCGTCCCAGCCACTGGGAAAGTAGAGCACGATCGATGCATTCGCACGATTTTCGGGCTTCATCGGAACGCTAACACGTGATGCTACCGCTGAGAAACATGCGGCTGAGCGTTGATCAAAGGCAGTCGGTGTTTCTGGAGTGTCGTTACAGGATTGAGAAGAAAAGGTGAGAAATAGAACGAGTCTACCCCCTTAAGGGAGTAGACTCCCGTTTCTAGGATTGCAAGGGCACACATTTCTCGATAATTCAAAGATGGGGGTTTCCAATAGTCAAAAGCGCTAGATAAAAGATTATATTAGGTCGTTTTTCACATTTGAAACTTCCGGCCTTTGTAGTTTAGTTTTTCCACGACAGATGGGGTTGAAGTTGTACAATTAATGGAATATGAATAAAGCTTGTAAAATAAAAGTTTACGTTAAAGATTCAAAACGGCCATTTCATTTGCAAGAGGCGTAATTTCCATTATTCGGAAGCATAAAGCTGTGCATGCAGCTATTTTCATAAAGCTGCGACAGCTACATGCTGCCGGATAATACAAATTAAGCCTCGTGAAGGTAAAAATAGAACATTTGAGGGCGATTGCGGTCTGGATTGATCTTTTATCTGGCGTTTTTGATTACTGAAAAACTCCGTCTTTGCATTATCGAGAAATGAGAAGGCGCATCCCGCACCCTTGTAATCCTAGAAACGAACACGATGTCAATGAGCAACAGAGCTGATTACAGCAATTACCACAGTATTCACCTGAGGTGAATACGAGCCTGTGCGTTACCTGGGACACGTTTCATCGCGAATTGGTATCTCAGGCGGCGGGGCGCGGCACGGCGGTGGCCCCCGCGGACTCGCAGGCCGGAAAATTGATCGGGAACCGCTGTACCATTTAATTGTCACCGATTATTCGTGCTCTAGTTTGCCACGTCAACGGCAGACAGTGGGTCGAGTATTATGCGGCTTTCAGAACACCGGGGCTGGCCGGTCGAAAGATATTACTCCAGTGTTTCATTAGCGTTTAATTAATTCACTAATTAAGCCCTGTCGATCCGGTGGTTCGGTTACCGTGTCCTCTAAATATTGGCTAGCAGGAAATTGCCGGATACGATACTTATGATACGCGGGGACCGTGTCGATTTACGTCATCCGCGGCCTTCTTTTCATCCGATGAAACGTCCGCTAATCGATTACTTTCCGGTGAAAAGACACGGACGCCGCGCCGCGCCGGTTTACGCCGCGACTGTTCTCGCGTTTGGTCACCGTGTGCGTCGGCCGGGCCTCCAGCTGAAGAATTTCACGAGCCGACGACCCGATCGAGTGGGGAATTCAGCGGGGAACGCAGTTTCCCTTGTATCGACGCAGGGCCATTTTGTTCGATGGGGATAACGCGTGAACACAGCGGGATAGAAATTGACTTTAGATGGCTGATAGGCTGGCAATATTAGGATTCAGTTTGCACACCAACTGCTGCGAACGCTGAATCAGGAAGTGCAATCGATTGGAAAAGTTCGGTCGGCCTCCCGTTCCACCGGTGTCGAAAATAGATCACCGGTAAAATTTTGTATGTTGGGAGATTTGCCGAATATATGAATTCACGAAGGGACACGGCACGGCAGAGAGAGAGACGGTGTATCGCTGAACGACCTCAACGGAGGAATTAATCGGCGAGCAGCCGGCAGCAAATTAGCTCGGGCGAAATGAAACGAAACCGCGACATTAGCCGATAGTGGGTTAACTGCGACGAAATGGGAAGAATAATACGGGTCCGCGGACGCGACGCTCGAAATCTCATTAGACCGGTAAATGGGCCACGATTATCTTCCGAGCAATGGAATTTCGCGCGATGTCTCCTCGGGAAACCAACCCGGTGTTATTCTCCTAGCCGGTTCCATATTGGATCTGTTCGGCGCGCTCCGTCACACCGTCGCGTCGCGTCGATGGTCGACTACAGGGTGAACGCTGCCTGCTTGTGCACACGCGTTTCAAACCCCGGGTATAGCGTGCGGAATCGAACCGATAATTGGCGTTACGCGAGAATTACGATCGGCCGAACAATAAACACACCGTGCGCCAACCGATATCCATTTGTGCGTCATAACGTTATTAAACGGCACCGCGCAACGGTGTTACTTAACAGTGGTTAGTCAATAATTCGGAAGAGATCATTAGGCGGCAATTATACGGTCGGGCGACTCGAGATAATAGCCGGTGCTCGATGGGATTGAACGACGTTCCCCGGGTTCCTGTAATGTTAATAATTAGCCTGATGGGCACCCGTCACACCGGCTCTGCGTATCGGGTGATGCCTTTCAACGAGATTGACGAGTACCCCGCCAACGGGGAACTTCCGATCCGCTGGGGGGCACTAAACTGGGCAAAGTTTACCCGCGAGTATGGCAGCTATTGTCTACGATGCGCCAATCACCGCGATCCGCCGATTTCTCGCTTGGTAAGCCGCCCATTGTCCTCTTACTGTTTCACCTGGACCACCTCCGGACAGTCCAGATCAACACAGTTAGAGTGATCCAAAGCCTTCGTCTTAAATTGCAGATTTACAACGTTGCTTCTAGACCTACCCTTTCCCAGGATTCATTTTAGAGTCCCCCGAGTTTTATTTTCGTACTTCCCATGTCTCCTTCGTTTCTATTTGCAATCAATCAGTGTCTTCAGTGTCTTGTCCCCAGGGAGAATTCGACGAAAAATGGCCGTGCGCCCGGAGTTATGCGGGGCACAGTGTAACGTGTACAGGTGTGTGTCGGACATACCATGGCCCCAAGGAACAATGTCGGAACGATACAAGAATTAATACCGCGTTAACGCGATACCGTAATTTAATAGCACGGAACCGGCACGCTTAATCCTTTATCGGGGGTAGGTTGAGCACGATGAAAGCCTGAATTATGGAAGAATTCTGGCGCGATCGAGCGCGCGCCGGAGCCCTTGAACGCGAGAGCTGCGTGCAATTCTTTTTCTATGCTAATTATAGATGGCTGGCATTCGCGTGCATGATTACACCCTATTAGCAGACGAGAAATAAAACCCGACGAGCTTCAGCCGCGGCAGCGAATTTTCGAGTTACGATGACGCCGCACCGGTGCAATAGCATTCGAGCCGCTCCTAGACGGTGAATGGATCCCGAGAATTTCGAGCACGACGCGTCCCCGTTTTCTTAAGATCGGCCATTTGTTAGCCTACCCACTGCTCTTCAAAATAAGCGCCGGATAAAAAGGTATTCGTCCAATCGCGTGGAGGACGTGAGAACGAAAGTGGGGAACAACCATTATTCCGACGACGAGTCAAACATATTCTAGATTAAAATGAAAGAAAGTTCAATCCAATCCGAGGTGCAGTTCCCGAAATAGAAATTCTGAAGAAAATGCTGCAGCACTCCAAACTTTTTGCGAACAAGTTCGAGGCTATCGAATGATCGATTCGTCTCCGAGAACAGACTGGCGGGCACCGGAATAGATATCTAATTATGACGTCGCGATCTAATTATGTAACGTGATAAATGCTCGACGCGTTCTCTAATAACGAAACATTGATTAAAGAGCTAATCAGCAGGGACGTGCAGCGTCCTGTTACCGAGTATATCGATGGCAACGATTAAGCCGCGTGAAATTTGTTTAATTAAACAATCCGCCGCGAAACAAAAGTCAAAATCATCTAATATTCCAACGTGACGGCAATTGACTTTCAAATAATATTTTCAGTCGCGAGAAGCGGAAGGAAACGGGAGAATTTCGACGGAAGAATTCCGTGCGCTGCCAAACTGAATTACCAGTTTCACCGTGTCCCGGTTCCTCGCAGAAACAGCGATAAAATAGCTAAACGCAGCCGGCATTGGTAGTGTCACTTCGCCGGGGCAAGCGCAGGCCGCAGCAAGGGGTTAATCAAACGCTGTCCACCGTGCTCCGGAAAGAAAGAAAACAATGAAGTCCGAACCAACCGACTGCTCGATTTAACTGGCGCCAGTGTTTATTTTCGAACAACGATTTCCCATCAAACGATCGTAGCCCCGTCGCGTTTTCTACTGGCACGGCGGCATCGCCGTGGAATTGAACTCTGCTCACCGTCGGGATAATTAATTACCGGTCTTGAATTACCCGTGCATTATCTCGGTTTAATTAGCCCCGCAGGAATCCACTCGCCCGCAAACCCTTGGACGATACAAGTCATTCCCTTCGGAACAAAATCTAATGGATTCGAAGACGACAAATGGAAAATCGCGGTCAGCCTCTGATTCAAAAATTGTCTGTTGGGTGTACAATTTAATTCTTGTGGATCTTCAAAGAATTTGGTTCGATTACAAACTGCAATAAAAAGCAATTTTCGCTTTTGATTGAAGTATGACAACGTTTGACAATGAGCAACGCGGAGGAGGATAATTTCCATGCGTCGGCTCGTCGGGTGAGACGGCGTGGCACGTGATTGTTGACGTTAACGAAAAAAGAAGGAGGAAGTTTTATGAAATTGGTCCCCTTTACTTCAGCCGGCGACGACGGGTCCTTAGTCTCTCTCTCTCCCCGTGAAACCGGGCCGTCAGACACCGGCCGGGAAACAATGGACAGGTATGGCAGAGGCGGACAAGTGTTCTGAGAATACCTATTGTTTTTCCCGGGCTGCTACAACCGCCGGCAGCATTAATGTTCCTCATAATAGGAGAAGAAAGGGGTACGTAATGCGAGCCAGGCTCTCGCGCAGACGTTTCAGGATAATCCACAGACGAGTCTCGCATGTGCGTGGCACACACCAGGATATCGCTGCTTTCTTCATGAATTTCGACGCCCCCACGGCTAATTTTGACGCACTGCTCTGTGGGATCCACTCGGCAGACACTGAGACACCAGCAAGGCTTTCAATGAGGTCCTCTGGCAGCGAAGTTAATACGTTCTTAATTGTAGTGTCGTTTACCACCAGCTTTATTGCGGACTCTGGTTGGCGTGTTTCAATTCGTGAAAATCGTTTTCGATTATTCCGACGCTTTTCGAACTACTGATCCGATTGAAAACTACTTTTCAACTGAAATAGAAAACCACAGTCGCATAATTACAATCAGTGAACTCCCCTCAAAACCGCCGAAAACTAAATCATTTCCGGCCGGAAGCTCCCAGCTCGGTTCACTCGGGGCTTACACGAATGCCTCAGATATTAGTTCGTAACAAAATTCTCGAGCAGCAACTTTCCCAATAAAAACTTCAGACATCAAAATTAACCAGCGGGAAACGGATTCCGGTTATTGAATATCTCAATAAATTTAAACAACTTCGGCCGAGAGAGCTGTTCCGATACAACGTCGGGGATAAAAGTCGAACAATTTCCCCGGTGTAATCGAAGAACAAATCGATGGAAGCATTTCCATCGACGCGACGCGGCGCCGCCGCCGCGCCGGTGTAAAGTAAATTCCTTGGGCGACGAAGAAAAATTTTCGAACGGCATCGCGAGGACCCTGGGTCTCGTCCGTTCTCATTTAGACGCCGCCCACTGCCGCCGCGCCACCACCGTCTCTGCTCATTCCACGTTCCAGCATCCTCGCGGAGTTGGAGGTTTCTATTTGAGGATGTACGCGTCGTTAGCCGGCAGTTCTGTCGTTGCTTCTTTACCATGCAAACCGGCCGGGCCGCCCTCCACCCCCCGGACATAACTAACTACTTCTGAGGTATTGCTGGGGAAAAATGGGCGCGAGCACGTGTGAGAGCATTCGAGTGAATTGCCGGTGGATGCCTGCGAGCGCACGTATTTTTATTTCAACTGGGTCACCGCACTCCGCCGCCGCGGCTTCTCGAGTGCCCGGTAATCTCGACGAATCGCTTTTTTGACTCGTCGCGCGCTCTGTCAAAATACTTCTGCATCTCTTCAGCTCCCACCTAACCCCGCGCTCTTCGCAACTATACCCGTAAAGTTCAATCATCCGATCAATCCGGGTGTTTCTGAAAAATGCAAGGAAATAGAACGCTCTTGTCTGAAGCGTTTTGTCCCTCTTTCCGCAGCAGGAAGTCGTTCATTATGTCGTTCGTGCTAATCGAGGTGAAAAGTCCCCGGTTATGCGAACGAGGCGATAAAAGTCCGAGGCAAATTGGAAAAAAAGGAGTCACGGCACTAAGATGCTCGTACAGCTATTTTAGGACAGTTTGACGTGCTCGAGAGGCGTGGCGGGGAGGTAGGGGGGAGGGGGAAGGGTACTCTATACTTTCAGACACGCGGTGACCGCAGCCCGGATACGTTTTACTGTCCGAGCACAGATTAAGTACACGTAACAGTCTTCACTTTACAATTCGCCCACTAAAACGTTCCAAACTAGGAGCAGAGTAGTTGGAGCTTTTACGACTACTTCAAAGGACGGGGCGCGACCCGTGCTTGCACGTGTCGAAATCCGCGCAGCTGTGTACAGCCGCGAAGTTAGCTAACACCGCTATTTGGCTGTTTGAACATGCTCTAAGTTAATTGGGTATATTCTGGCGAAATATGCGTTTTCGCAATCTTCTTAGAGATTGCCGCGACGCAGCCTCGATGAAATCCCGGGGAAGCGGTCTGTCTAGGTCCGGACATATTAAACTGGAATCGAGAGACGACTATAGAACTCTGAGGACGCGTTGTCTTTGTCGCTTTGGAAGCTGAAGAATTATCCTTCGACTCGTAGCGAAAACGCTGTGCAGGCGAAAAGTGCATAGATCCCCTCGGAATTGTTAGGTCGAGGTTAGGCTCGAGCTAGAGCAGTTCTCGAGTTCATCTTCGGGCAGCAGGGCTTACGGTAGAGCACCCAGGGAACGTGTTAATCATTTCTCAGTCTGCTCCAGAGTAATCAATCAAGGTCCTGTTTGTGGAATGCAAGTCTGCTTGCTCTGTGTTAGGTCTCGGGGCCGACTCCGCGCAGGTAGTGCTAGGTCTGGTTAGGAATCGGCCCCGGATCTATACCCCTGAAGGGGCTATTACCGCAACACCTAAGCTGAAGGGAGTAATTTGAAATTCTGGTGCATTGTAATAAAGCTAGCGGGAGAGACACGACTGTTTACAGAAGGCAGAGCGAGGTTCTGGCCGTGGGGCTTCGTGTAAAGAAAATACATAGTGTGCTCGCAGTGCCGGATCTAGGTCGCCATCACGATTATCCTGTTACACGTAACCGGCGGTAAAGAAGGTGGATGCATTACCACACTCGGGAGATTCCGCGCAATCGCGGCCAAATCGAGTAGAATACTTTCAATCGGTTACGGCAGTCTATTCGCCGGAGCTATGTCTACGAGGCTCCACATTGTTGACCTAAATCCCCCGTCGGTATACGTGCGCTGGGACCAACCCGACGAACCCCGCGCGTTTCTTCTCCTTCTTCTTCTTCTTCTTCTTGTTCTTCTGTTCTTACCAATTTCTTCGTTTCCGTGCCGACTCCTCTCCCGTGTTTCCGGACGGGAACGCGACTGTTACCAGGAATTTATGCGGATTACCTCGTACGTACGCAACTTTCGGACAACCGGAATCTCTTTGTTCTGATTGAGGGGCGGAACCACGCTAAAATATCGGGAACAACATTTTATCCATGGGGCGGAGGTACATCCCGTGCCAACAGCACAATGCTCCCGATTAATTTCGCTCCGCCTCGAATTAATTCCATACCGGGTTGCAATTTCACTAAGGGAACCCTTTCGCGCTCTGTATTTCCATAATTCCCCACTCTATTCTATTTGAAAGACACGGGGACGTTTTCTCTGCACTGTTACGTCGTAAAATAATGATTAACGAAACTCTCTCGTTGTTCATTAGATTGTACTTTTCGATTCTAAAATAAATGGTTGATTCAAATGATTAGCGAGACAAAAATGTATTTATTCCGGATCGAAATGCCGATCTATCCGAGACGGTTTACGCGTTCCCAAGTTCTCATATCAAGGAGGATATCGCTCGGAATGGAGTGCGGACTGCGGACTGCACCCAGAGACGATCCCAGAACGCCGCGCCGCGGCGGCGGGGCTGTAAGTTCGTCTATCCAAAATTCAACTCGCGAACGTCACTGTGAAGACGAAGGATAAGAAAAAGAGGAGTTGCATCACGCGGCTCATTGCCGGGAGATTTGGAGGAAAGCGGGCCGAGATTGCCGGGAAATCCTCGGGAACATTACCGAATCGGTACGCGTGCCCGTGTGCGTCTTACACAGAGGCGTGCAGCGGGGGAAAACAAAGAAGAAAGGGATCCTATGAATTCGTGAGTGACTTCGGATATCACGTCCACCGGCGTCTGGCAGACATTTCCTTTAGGCTTCCTCTGTGTGTGTGTGTGTGTGCGAAGTGTGTGCAGTGTGCATGCGTGTGTACACCGCAGACACACGTGCAAGAGCGGGGCTCAGCTCCGGTGCTGGAGACATTACAAGTTTAAAAACGGGCGAGGCTCTGGCCGCCGGTGTCGCAAATATATTCCGCGTCGCGATTTCGTTTTCGGTGCTGTGTCTACGGAGTCGGCATCACGGGACGTAAATTCTGTCGCGCGATTATCTACATAATGGCCGGGCGTCTCGCGCGCCGAGGAAATTTATCGTCCGACTTCCCGATGAAAATTCATATCTTACCACGGTCATTCCTGAAATTTTCTCCGCGGACTGGGAGCGAGTACGCCTCGTGGAAGGATTAACGTTCCACACGCGGTTAAGTAGCAATTTTTCAAAGAAAAAGTTTCTTCGCAAAATCTCCCTGTACCGAGGACTAATTAGCGTGCTCGCGCGGCGACGTATAATGTAGCGCTCACCGTTTTGCCAAATATTTACTGCATCATCTGGTGTGCGTGTTTATCCTTCAAGGGTGGGTGGCGATCATTGGCTCCACCTGGAACAGAAAAATTGATGCACCCTTTTATTCGCATCATTCCGGATCCGTCAGAGGTCATACAATGGGTTGAAAATATAATTAAGTAACAACGGTTTCGTTGTTAATTATATTTGAATGGAACATTCACCAACACATTCGCGATGTTCTGCTGATTAAAATGATACCCCACACGACCCCATTTGGATCATATTTGCCTGTTTAAATCCTGGACATAGAATTTGGAAATAATCCTTCGGATAATTAACACTTTACCTACCGGAAGCCTATTAATAGGATTTTCAATAACTGTGCTGTACCAACAGAAAGCATAGAAATTTTCTTTTACATTGCAATCTTAAATGGAACTATTAGATGACGTTATTGAGGGTGACTTGTTAGTTCGCAATGAAAATTGCTGTTTTTCAAAATTATGCAATAATCACCTGTCGGTAATGTGTTAAGGTTCTACAAAATTGTGATTTGCTCAGGCAAATATCCTCCGAAGTGTATCGTGTTTGGGCTCGTTCTACTCAGAAGAATGTCACGAACATGCTAACACACAAGTTTCGTTAAAAAATAACTTAAAAAAAGAGTTTTGTCTAGAAATAAAATAACATCGAGGCACTGCTGTACCTTCGAATAGATTCAGGACCCTGTCAATGAAAAATTAACGAAATAAAATTCCGGATTCTCAGAACGTCTCTGATCATCTCAGAGGTCGCCAACTGAGAGAATAGCTGAGCGGAATTCGACATAATCAGAGAGGCAAGAACGAATTTCGAGCCGGCGCGATCCGCTCTGTGTTTTAATAATTCGAGGATACGATTCCGGGGAGAGGTGCACGGTCGGAGGACCTGTCATCATTAACGTTTCACAAATAACGCGTTTCATCGTGCCGGAATTCGTCGGACCGCTATTAACTCGTCGGGAGTGTTCTCTCTCGTCGCCGCCGAACGAAACGGCCGGAAGATTTTAACGGCAACTAATAAAATTCAGCGTCGAACGTGTCGGTCATGTGCCGTGACAGACTTCTGGTCCGCGGGACAATATCCTCGGTGAATGACAGCTGGTTCCGCGAGTCATCGAACATTTACGAGGCGGTGGAGTAGTCCCGAAATGGAACGCGAAAATCGGTCTTCGAGACGCAAAAGGCTCTGCGAAAATTGTCTCTTCGCGCGAATACCTCCGGTTTGACGCCCTTCACTCCTCTGAACAAGAATCGCATCGATAGAAGTTCGCAACGCTAAATGATCGTCGCCCTGAGCATCGAGACATCGCAGCGTGAACGGGGCCGCAGCAAATTGCGCGACAGAACGTTGACAATATTCGCCGGAGTATGCTTATACCCTCGTTAGAAAGCTCTTGTTGATCGAACAGTTTCATCAAGCCCCGCGCGCCGCGAAAGCCGCCGATCTTCGATGACTCCCGCGCAC
Source organism: Lasioglossum calceatum (assembly GCA_963966675.1). NCBI lineage: Eukaryota > Metazoa > Arthropoda > Insecta > Hymenoptera > Halictidae > Lasioglossum > Lasioglossum calceatum. The sequence continues at coordinate 4,114,282 of OZ016548.1, forward strand.
GTAATAATTATTCAGTGTGTACCTTCGGTTACCGAGGTTGATCTTTTAATTAACAATATCTTTGTACTCCGCAGAGGCTCGTTAATCGAGCGCCGAAGGCGACGTCTCTCGTCCCAGAAATTCGTTAGACTATTCTGCTACTGTCTCGGAACTTCCCTATAGATTGCGAGACGCGCATGAAAATTCGAAGATGTAGCGAGACTCGGTCGCGAGCGCACGCTGGATTCTAAATTGTAACGGGAGGTACACCTGGATCGATTTTTCCCATGTTGGTCATCTGGGCTAGCAGCAACCTAAGTCCATCTAAACGGTGCATTGGAAGCATTGAAATAATTTCTTGTTTTCAATCATTCCGTTATGGAACTACGGTCAATATATTCCAGGTATCTTTCCGATTAAAATGAGTCCAAGCATGATACACGAAGACATCGAAATTTAAAATATTCTACGTCGTGGATTTACACAGGTAAATAAGATCCGGATGGGGTCGTGTTGGGTATCATTTTAATCAGAAGAATGCCAGGAATATATTGATAAAGGTTTGGATCGTAATAGTCACGGTATAAATTTATTGCGCCGAATTAACTGATGCTCGAGCTCAATTAGCAGATCAGATAGACAGTCTCTATGTATGCTTAGTTAAGCCAATAGTAGTGCTGCTAGAAAAATGTATTCTCTCAAGTAGCCTGATCTTCCAGCTCAATTATCCGATCAGCAGAACCCCTGATTATCCAGCTGGCTCAATTTAACAGCTTTGTGCGAGCGCAGCGTTGCCAATTGATCAGGCAAACAGACGATTCGGGTCTCTAGGTAGATAGTGGCTCGTTATGAATAAACATCCTCCACTCAGTCGCACTATCCCCATGAAAATACATGAGTGAGGGGGGGCGGGCATGGGGTGTTCGGGTCTAAATACTCTTTAATCGTCACGCTTCATCGGAAAACCGAAGGGCCGGGGGCGGGAGGAAGTTTCGGAGAGTACGAGGGGGATGAGTCGTTGGAGGGTGGAGCGAAGGGGTGGTGGCTGGAGAGATCCGGGGAAGTAGAAATACACACAGGTACGTCTACCTTTCTTAATCACCGTCTCTAATCGGCCGGAGCTCGCTTCATCAATCTCTTCGCGCCGCGTCAAAGAGACTGGAAGTTGTATAGTTAATGAGGTCGAAGCGTAACGCTCGCGGGCCCACGAGGAGCTCACCGTTCGCAGGCGGGGGCTTTCAAAGCACTGTCTTGTTAATTATTCGACGTTTGCTTTAGTTTAGACCGCGTAATCCGCGCATTATTCAGGCGGCCGCACGAACGCAGCGCGGTTATCAATAACATATGACGCGGATTCCACGGCCGATTTGAAATTATGCGTTTAACGAGGCTTAAATATTGCACACGCATACACGTGCCCGCGAGTACGTGTACGCACACGGCTCGACGTCACACTCGGTAATCTGCCCGGCGGATTTACGTCGACCGGCGCTGCCCGCCCGTTCCGTAATGATCGATAACATTATATCGTATATACCCCGGGGTTCCTCGGTGTGCTTTGCTGATTACATTACGTCGAACGAAGCCAGATCTCTCGACGAGCATTGTTATTCCGTGTGTAATCGCTCTGTCATCGACAGCAGACCGGAACGCTCTCGAGCACGCCGCGGAAAAAGTGACCGTGTCCGGTGTGGGTGGCAGCGCCGCTGACAACACCGCGCCGCCTGCCTAAACGCGACGATTTTTATGAAAATGTTAAGTCGACCCTGAAGTCGCGTCAGTTTTCCAGCTGTAACTTTTTCGTTTATAATTATCTTTTTACGGAAGTTGCCGGAAAATAGCCTCCGTTCTTTCGCGGTTGAAACGATACCAGACACGGTGCAATTCGGACAGGATTTACCCGTTTAATCCACGATACAGTGGAACCTCTACCATCGGAACGGGCACGTTCAGTTCAATTTGTTGAATCTCGGACGATCGCGTCGATTCTGTAGGTAGACAGCACGGATTCTGTGAATCAGAAAGAGGAGTCTCCCTCATCCGAGTCCCCCCGACAGCCATGAAAATACATGTCGGATAGACAGCGGGGATCCAGAGGCTTGTTCCTAAAAATTCATCCGCCGTGCATATCCCCTATCGTAGGGGTCGGTCCCGATGACGCTTATATGCCGGCGTATGTCAGAAAATCGCGATATAAGCACAACAGAAGGGCGGATTCATTCAAGCCGGAGCCTTGAACGAAACGGGAGGCTGGACGCCCTTCACATCCCTCGAGTGGCGTGTCTATGGGCGTGCTCGGTTGTTTTGTGTGTGCGTGTGCGTGCGTGTACGTGTGCGGAACATGTATGCATTATATGGCGGAACGGATCATCGAGTACGCGGTAACATCCGCCATATTTTCGTAGGAACGTTGATATTAATGCAGGGGAGATCGATAGAAAACAAGGGCGCGTCTTTTCGCGTGGGGCTACCTTGAATAACTTTATCCTCGAGCGGCCACTCGGGTTTTGCATGCCACAGTTTTCCAGTTCTTTTTTATTAAACTTTCGGTATTAGGATTTTGCAGACGTGCGTGAGAACACTTATATGCTCATGAAAAGATTAATTTTTGAAAGTCCAGAATAGCCTGTTTGGGAAAGAGGGGTGAGTGGGAAGATGCAGCAGTAAAGAAAAGAATTTTCGTCGGGTCGTTTCGCCCTGCTGCTTTCATTTTCGCAGCAACAGTAATTGCCCCCTTCAGAGGGAAGGCTCGATGCTCGGCCATGGCTTTTACGACGGCCGATATGACTGGGTTTACGGTTCCGCGGGCGGCGATGAGCAAGCAACGGCCAAAGGGGATGGAATCGGTATCGTAAGCCGTTAAGCTGCGAACGAGTCGCGCCATAGGTGTCTAAAAGGGAGAACAGATAATTGAATAACGACCAGATACAGAATTTCTGCGCGGACGGCTTTACGATGCTGATTTACGCCAGTTCCCGGCGGAAAATCCGCCACACACCCAACGTGCAGACTTGCTCGCGCTTATTTTTCTAATCGCGCTGTGGCAGTGCGGTTTCTCAACAGTTCCGTTTCGCGATTTTCGGATCGCGAACACCGCTTGTATATTAATTCTGATTAAATCATCCGGATCTAGAATCGTAGATACGATCCGGATGAGGTCCTGTGAGGTAACATTCTCCTCGCTCAAACCGAACCCAATACCTGACCCAGATGCAGGCCCCTTTTCTATAGAGTCACGAGTGAATGGCGGTAGTTACTTCCCCCATGCAGAGGCAACAATGACGCTTGACCGCGAAACATAATACGCGTGTAGTGCAAACGCAGCGGCAGCCTCCCCTCCCTTTCGCCAGCCATAAATCTCGATCCCCGGGAATGATGTGGCTGCGAGCGCCCTCAAGTGAATCCTCCTTGCGACAGAAACATCATCTTCAATACCGTAACCCGATATACCGCGTTCGCAGGGTTCGACGAGAGCAATGAAGAACAATGAACGCTGCTAATTAACCGTGTAATCAGATATTTTGCACCGGTCGTGCATGGTGGATTCGATGTTCATAGATTCGATAGCGAAACGCGAAACTGTTCTTACGTCTGACCAATGGTCTACTCTACTTCAACAGATAATCCACCGGCATGTGGTATCAGCGACGAATGGAATATTTAAAAACGGGAATACCAACGTTCCCGTTCTGGAACGTCAGCATCAAATACTATCGTTCGCGAAAATATTGTTCGCACGCACCGGTGGAAAATCGAGCGTCACGAAAAATATTTGCGTCTATCGGTTTGATTGTTCCCCGTATCGAGCTGCAGATTTTTTTTATATGCTAAATAACGCCGGCCGTCGTTCATCCCGCACGATCGCATTCGGGCCGGGCGCATGTTACACGCGTGCGTCTGTTCAATTGGCCCTACTCGTGTTGCGAGCTTTAAAAAACGATCGACGTTTTACCGACACCTGTCAGACAGAAAATAACTCTTGTCATCGACGGGGGATCGACTGGGCCACGAGCTAACTGGGAAATTGTCGCGATCTGCCAGGTCCGACATCAAAGCTGTAACGTTCCCGTAATTATTTTGACAACGACCAGGCCGCCGGCGTTTCTTTGATCTCCCGCGCCCGGTGCACCTGGCTTAAGGTGCCAGACCTTGTCAGTATATTCCATCCGAATAAACGAATATTATATAACATCTTGTATTGCTGATCTAAACGAACTCTAGATTAGGTGATGGACTAACTAGATTGGGATCAAGTATAGATTGACGGGGTCCAAGGTCCCCGTAAAGTAAAAATTCCCGTAATCAGAACCCCGTGAAGCAAGTGCCTCTTCCTGGATCGAAAATTGAAGTTCCCTGGGTAGGGGAAGGGCTAGGTCTCGACAGGGAAGCGAAGGGCGCAGGCCCACTCGTCATAAAGGAATGGCGGCTGCGCGCGGTGTGCGTCCCATTGTGCACCGGTATGCAAATGAGTTTTATTCCCGAGGCACCTGAACAACAATGATCACTAGCGAGGCGGCATGGCATTCCGACAACGGAAACGCGGTAGGTTTGATTAACCGGCGGAAAAGAGTGATTAGGAAATTGAGGGATTTAATTGGAGACCGTCCAGTCGGATGAATAAGTTACTGGACGTAGGGGTGAGTAGAGAGAGGAGGGATGGTTCGGTGACAGGTCCGGTGTCATCAGTGCTACCTTCAATCCTCCTTCAGTCCAATATTTATTCGCCGGCAGGCCGGTTCGAAACGAAATCAAAACCGGTGCGCCGGCATTCACCGGGTCACAGAGAGACCACTCTCGGGGACCCTTTCACTCTTCACCTTTGTGGACCCGAGGGGGCGAACGCCGGAAAACGCTGAAAGAGCGGTCGGGCTGTCCTCCATTCAGTTTTCCGGGGGCCGATAGGAAAAAAACGCCGGTGAATATCGCATGGTGGGAGGTGGGGAAGGGGTGCGGTACGACAGAGAAGATAAAGACAGTGGCAGCGCGCGTACGTGGCCGGCCACTGTCCTGAAGGGAAGTTGTTTATCTCGACGATTTAATTAAGCCCCGGCCCACGGCTAATTCAATGGACGTGTCCCGCGAGCAACGAACGAATTACCCGCCACTGCGTCCGCGCGGCGGATTAGTAGGCGCGACGCGACGCGATACGACGCGACGCTACACTCGGCGTCGTCCCACCCCACCTATCACCCCTCCGCTAAGGAGCACGGATATCCCCGTGAATATGCCGGTAATTAACCGCAATTGTACCCGCCGCGGCCCTCGAACACGCCGCTCGGTTTATCCCCCCACCACCCCGATTCATCCTTTATCTTTTCCTCATCGCGGATTCCGCTCGAGTCTCGATTTTTTTTTGCTTCGACACGTGGCGTGACGATCCTCCCCCCGTGGTGTAAGCGGCTAGTTATGGTCGAATCAGCAGGGGGATTATGAAACGGGCAATCGAGACCACCTGTGAATTCTGCGGTTCATCAATGACTGATTCTCTCTGCTCGGAGGTGAGTTGTATTGTAAATAACGCGGCACGGATTACACGGGACTTTGAAAAACGACGCCCCTCCAGCCGGACAATGGAAATTAATGATCGCCGGGGATCACGGCTACATAAGTAATAGGCGGCGCTTTATGCTCAACCGGTGGATCCCTCGGGGTTGTCTTCTGCAACGCTGCAGCGGGGTGTAAATACCGTGAACAAACATCCAGAGATATTGATTGAACGCGAACCATTTATGGCACGCTCGCCCCGGGACGCGATTTTTCGGTGCAGTCGGCGAGCTTGCCTCAGGGTGCATCCACGTGTCGATGACTGGGGGATGATGGCAGGGTGCTGAAGTGGTGGGGCAGAAGTTTGGTGTCACTGGAGATGTCTTTGTCTTCATATCCGAAAAGGTGGAGCCATCGGGACACTTGGATTATCAATGAGGAGTTAGTTGTAGGATTTATCATCGCCAGGTTCTAAAATTGAAGGGGCAAGTTGGGACATTGATCCAACAGGTCAGTCGGTGTCGCGTTGCGACTGTAGGCACTCGGAATCGGTATGTGGCAGCCGTGTGCTATGTTGGCATTCGGAATCTGACGCTTGATGGTTCGCGTACACGAATCATTGTGGATGCGCAGCATTGTCTTCGCAGGATTCTAACGCACCGACACAGCGACAGGAATTTTTGCAAATATTTGCACATAGCGCGTCTACGATTAATTGCCAGACTTGGGGCAACAATAGGGTATCTCATCTTGTCCGCCTCAGCGTCTAGGCGCATAATGCTATCGACGAATTCATTAAACCTCCCCTGGCGGGAACGGGATATTATTGCAAGCTGTTTATATTTGTCCCGCCCTGTGGATACACGATAAGCCGCGGACTGGAATTCACCTTCTGTTTACGTTACCGGAAAGTGTGACCAGCCACGAAGTTCTCAGATTAATACACGATCTCCATCAAGCCATGCATCCACGGACCGTGGGACCCGGGTCACGCGTAGGTTCATCCGAACCGTGATTATCATTCGCGACCACGGACATCTGAAACCGATATGGTAATTAGGCTGCGCGGGGGCCACCCCATTCCGATCGTCTTCGCGCAGCCGGCCAAGGTCAATGTCCTCAACATTTCAGTTAGAAACGTACACACGAAAGTCCATTTATTGCACTTGTAAGTTTGCACCAGGTTTGATCCCGTTTGCTTTAGTTTGCACACGCTTTAACGCTCGGGAATTTCTTTATCACAGATCAATGGTGTTTACCAAAGTCTGTGCAAATAATATCATTAAAATTATTCATCGCCCCATTGCTGCTTTAAATCGAGTTAATTCCAGTTTGTAAAACGATTGCGGCCTCCGCAGACAAAGAAAACGGCGACAGGCGGTACAGTTTCTGTATTGTGCTTGCAGCGGCAGCGTTGCCAATTCGAGAATTCCCCGGGATCGAGGAACGGCGGATTTTCGAGACTGAATCGCGAAACTGAATCAAATAACAGTTATCCTTCATTATTCGCTGCTTACACAGACCAACGGCGCAGCAGTAAAGTAAACTTCAGCCAGGTGACGGGGTGCATTCTCGTTAGTGGGTTTACAGCCAGGTCACCATTGTGTAACCACGTAACCGGCGACTATGTTGCATGCAGCTTACTTGGCAAATATCGTCCCGCTGTGTTACCGTACGCGGAACAGCGATATTATCGCGGTAACGACCATGATAACAAGGCCTTTGCTCAAGTTTTTCCCCATATACAACCCCCGCGCCTTGGCCTCCGACATCGCATCAACGATCTGCCCGCTCCCTTTTTCAGGAAACTTCAACCAAGACCCTTTTGCATATTGATAACCCTCTACCGAGTGCTCGTCTGGCAATACGATTGATCAATTCCACTGTCGTCGAACCGGCCTTCTTCGCGATCGTTAATCAAATTACCTTTTCCAAGTGGCCGCGTCCTCGCGTGCACTCCGCCCGGTTACGATCAATTATTTTCATTCCTGCGAAAATGTTCTATCTAAGATAAGATTGCTCTTGATGGTTCCTCTGAATTTTTTCTCTGTTGAACAAAAATTTATTTTGTTACTTCTGCGCTGTGGTAAGGTACCCCAACAATTTCGAGAAAATTGGTAGCCCAGTTTCACTGCAAAATTTTCCGGAAGTGGCAAATTTCTTCAACTTCTGAAAGAAATCCTTGGCTAACCAAGATCGAAGGACGACTCCCAAAGGACAACACCTGTCATCCGACCAAAGACGATCGAATCATCGAATAAGATCGAGTGAACCCACCCGAAATGACTACATTGCTCTGAGCTTACGGAAGGGAAGTGTCCCAACAATAAACTGGCGGGGTGAACCTTGACTGGTTGTTTAACTACCGTTGTTCTCTTAAACGGAGCGATCCAGGCGTTGTGAACCGGCATTGAACACGAGCAAACAACGGCAGGCATGAATACGTGCGCTAGAATTCCTCGGATCGCAAAAAAAAGGGGGAACAATCAGAAATCGAAGCAGCAGCCGCCGCACGAGGGCAACGGCAAGAATCAGAGCGTGTCCATTCAAGCTAATGCGAGGGACGCCGGTTCCCCCGTTACGGCGCGGCCAGGTGTAACGTATCGCAGGAGGGGACGATAGGGAGGGGTCGGCACACGACTTCCATTGAACGCGCCGTCAGGTGTCAGGAATGCGGACGTTTCCTTGAGCCATACTTATACAGCCCCCGGGACGGTCACCTTTGTGCTAGAGAAACGTCCAGCAGTTGCATACCAGCACGCGTCCCGACATGCGCCAAATTCCCGGCAAATGGCGTCGACGTAAGACAGAGAGCCGGCCCCCAGGAAATAATGTTGCCCGACGAGACCGAGACAAATGGCAAATCGATGCCGACATCATTTACCGCGAACCGAGCCATTCAAAAAGACCGGGGGAAACCTGGACCAATGGTGGGAGTCTTCGTATCAATGAGCACCCCTCTAGCCCGACGCCCTAATGGCACTTATTGTTTCAAGCCGACGACTGCTTGCCGTGATTACTTCCTATCTACGCGAGACGCGGGAAATCTGGGAAAGGAAAGTTTCCTGCAGCAGCAACATTTTTTATTTGTAATCTTGAACTTCACTGTGGGAACTATTTTGTACAGTTGGGAGTTTTTCGAGACACTTAAACGAGGGCTGGAAAATCTGAACCACAATTTTAGACCGAAGAGTGAGAAAGGAAAGTGTAACGGTGACAATAAAAATGCAGGTCCAAACTATGTTATGATTAAAGAATTTTTGTTGGTTTTCAACACCATTTTGTAACGTTCTTAATTTATTTTTTGGGACGGTGGTATCCCTCGGGGATATCGACCGGTTTAGCGGAGGTCACTGGAGAATATTGAAACCGTGAATCGTTTTTGGTCGGCAAGGGGTTGGTATTCTTTTTGCAAGGAACATATGAAGGGTCTAAAATTCGCGGTATATGGGGTTGGGATTTCTGGAACATTATTGCATTCTACAGCGTTCAGCCCGACCAAAGTATCTGGGTCAGACTTATTTTATAAGGTATATCACCTGGGAAGATCATCAGGGCACAGATATTTTTATATCAATTTCCTGGAACGCAATTTTCGGTTCTGTTCTTGATTTAAACGTTCTGGAAAAGGGGATTTGGTCTTGGATGAAGCATCGTTGCAGTCGGTGGGATTATTGTTCTGTATTTTGTGTTCGGAAGTTTCTCGGAACAAATTAGGATTAATGAACGGCGTTGGCGAAATGTAGTTTAAGCTCGCCAAAATTTAGTATTTTCTATTGCAGCTGATCTTGTTCGTGTAAGCTTCTTATGAAGAAACTATGGTTTTTACTGAATTCCATTGGCTTTCATCGCGGGAGAGTTACGGTCATTCTGACTGGGATTAGGTCAGTGAGGTTAGGCAATGTTACTTAAAATTTTTACGTGTTAGATCCAAGTTAGGGTCATGCAAGGGAGGGACAAATTGAGGAAATTCGGAGTAGGGAGGTCAAGTTAGGGGTGGTCCAAGTTTGGGGGATCCAAGTTGAGAGTGATTCAAGTCAAGAGTGATCCAAGTCGAGGGGGGTCAAGTTAAGGGTGATCCAAGTTAGGGGGTCATAGTTAGGGTGGTCCAAGTTAGGGTTATGCAAGGGAGGGATAAGTTGAGAAAATTCGGAGTAGGGAGGCCAAGTCAAGGGTGGTCCAAGTTTGGGGGATCCAAGTTGAGAGTGATTCAAGTCAAGAGTGATCCAAGTCAAGGGAGGCCAAGTTAAGGGTGATCCAAGTTAGGGGGTCATAGTTAGGGTGGTCCAAGTTAGGGTTATGCAAGGGAGGGATAAGTTGAGGAAATTCGGAGTAGGGAGGCCAAGTTAGGGATTGTCCAAGTTTGGGGGATCTAAGTTGAGAGTGATTCAAATCAAGAGTGATCCAAATCAAGGGGGGCCAAGTTAAGGGTGATCCAAGTTAGGGGGTCATAGTTAGGGTGGTCCAAGTTAGGGTCATGCAAGGGACAAGTTGGTGGAATTCGGAGTAGGGAGGCCAAGTTAGGGGTGGTCCAAGTTTGGGGGATCCAAGTTGAGAGTGATTCAAGTCAGAGTGATCCAAGTCAAGGGGGGTCAAGTTAAGGGTGATCCAAGTTAAGGGGTCCAAGTTAGGTGCGAGCCGTAACAACGGCCAGCTACAATTAAAACTTTTCGAATACCATGCCGAGCCAAGTTGGCTTATCGATGCCCAGCCATACTGACTCAACAATCCCATCGACGGGAGCAATCGCGCCCGTATAAAACTCGGACCAGAAAGCCCGATGTCGGTGAAACCAAAAGGAAACGTCCCGGTTGCTATAGCGTCGTCCCCATTGTGGGAAGCTGATTGGTTTGTCGGTTGATACGATACAGTAGGCAGAAACGACGCATCGTGACCGCGAATGGGTGAAAGGTCGATGTTACGAGGGTTTCCGTGGCCGGACGTGCGTTGTAGTTAACCCCTGAACCAGAAAGGCCAGCTTTCCTTGTCGGACACACACATAGCCATAAACCTCTTTCTTTACTCAAAGCCACCGTCTTCGACCTCAAATCCTCAAGCCTAATAAAACTACCCCTGGAAAAAATATTTAATCCACAACGTCGGACGATCGGATTGCCAGACGTGGGACAGGTGGGCTGCACTAACGAGATCGATTAGGACAACCGACTGGGTTGACTGACTCCAAATGGGTACAGATGTTCCTGGGCTCCATTGATTAACGTGGATACTGGTCCAGGGTCTAGATAGACCAAAACCAAAAATATCACTGTTTCGTTAGAAAATGAATAGTCTAATTATTGAACAGGTGTCCTTTTAGAGAGAAATTCTATACTGATCATTAGAAATAGCCAAGTCTCGGACGAAGACACTGCTTTCTCGCCGAATCCCTTTTTGTTTGAAGCCAGCCTCCTAGCTCGGACCTAACGCATCTTTTGATCAAGCATATTAGAAGTCAAACAGAGCCGGGGGTAAACAGATCAGGCAGAAACGGTGTTCGGACAGTGGCAAACGGAAGCAGCAAGAGTGACAAGGAGGCTGATAGGGGTTCGCCAGTTGGAATCGGAGCGGGAAAGAACACATCCGGCAGATTACCGATAATATTTCATCAAAGCAGCGATATCAAAGTCGATGAGCCTGGGCCGGCGATGAGGGGATTGCACACATAGCTGTGGGGAGGAAAACGAGCTTTCCCGGAAATCTCGCGAATTCGATCCATAAATAAGCCCGCGGGGGCCTATCTCCACAATCTACGGCGGAACTTGTAACCCTAAAATACTCCAGGAATAGCTCCTCGTCACGAAGTCTCCGCCAGGCTGGGCGGATAGGGAGCACGAGGGCTCCTTGCGGTTTTATATACACGGTATAACGTGCGTGATATAATCGATCGTAGGCGGAACGCCGAGAGATGAGAGGGCAACGAGCGTTGTCACTATCGGGGGTGAATCTCGATAGAGCCTCGCCGAGATAGGGGGCCGAACCTGCCCCGCTGATACACGTGTTCCCCGAAAATTATTGCAATATGTGCTCTCCCAGCGCCTACGTTTACAATTTACTGGCACGGTTATTAGCCTGGTATTCTCATTTTGAAGCCTGAAGCCTCTACTTTCGAAAAATTGATTGGACTATTCATTCAGTCATTCATTTTTCACAAAAAAATTTTTAATCATACAGCGGGTAAAAAGCGGCTGCACACACTAAATTCCCGATTTCCGAACACTCGTGACTTCGTGAAAAAGAATCGCAGGATCAGAAACCTCGGTTCATTTTATAGCTTGAGGTCCCTACTTTAAACCTCCATCGGTGAGTTTTCCGCGTAGAAAATGTTCTCGCGACGGCAGGTGGAGGACTGCAGGCGGTAGTATCCGATTTTCGAAAAATCGGAAAATGTAAAGCGAAAGAGTTCGCAAGTCGATTTCGTTGTTGGTGTTAATTAGTTTTCCGACTTCACGGCGTCGGAATACGTGTCGGTGATGTATCGGGGATCGCGTTCCCAGAGGTGGTCGCCTTTTTGCGTCTGGTTCCTTTGGCCGGGGAGTGGAGTATCGCGAGCGAGGAGATTGATCGAGGGTCTCGGACGAAATTGAAACGGAAATATCCAAATTTCTTGTCGCTCGACGGCGGCAGAAAGGAGTCGGAGAGGTGGCGTCGCCGGCCGATCGTTCTGCCGGAGATACAGCCGCCGAGGAGCGTATTTCAAACACGAGCGGCACCGTCAGATCCCCCCAAAAAAACCCATTATACTTTTGCTCTGTTATTTCGCGTCTCCTCTGCGAGAGAGCGAGCTAGGCTCGCCTAAAATAGACACGCGGACGTCTCGTTGATCTTCGTTCAGCGGGACAGATTGAAAATTAAAACCGAGCCGACGGGTTATGGGACCGACAGCGTCACTTCGAGTTTGCCGCGACGAAAAATTAGACCCGACACGCTCGTCGCGCGTCAGCAATCGAAACGACTAATTAATTAGTTACCGGCCTGTCGGGGGGCCTCAGTGGGGGAGGGCGTGGAGGTCACCTGGAGGATGAAACGGCGCGTTCGAATAATCATGGCTCCGGTGATAACCGGCAAAATACTTGGAAATTTGTTATATGTTATCTGGACCACTCAATAATTCCCGGTATCATTACTAGCAGACGCGAACTGATTACGAATTCGTCGGGACGATTAAAAATTAATCGATCCTCCTCTCATATTCTTTGTTTATTATTATCCGGCCGGAGAGCCTCATTAATGGGCGCAAAACGCGCATTCTGTTTACGGCTTATCGTGAATTAAAAATGTACTTATGCGATCCACGCGCCCCGTCTACTGCCCCTCCCCACTCAAGGATTACCGAATATTTCGGCGAACGTCGATTCGAACGGCTGATCCGAATTGTGTTTAACAAGGAAATAAAAGGGTATTAAAAGTCACGAGTACGAGGGGCAGAGAGAAATTAAAAATTACTGGGGGATGGAGGTAAATCCAGTGGCGGGAATCCCTTTTGCCACTGTTGCGCGTTATTCGCTTCGCGTAGCTCCCCACCGCTCTTCGATGGCGTTCACTGCCAGACGAACAAATTAGAAAAATTTGTAAGTTGGTGGCTTAGAATTATTAATAACAGCCTAGAACGCCGGTTTCAAAAATCCAGGCTCACGGTAGACGACGAAAGGAGTCGGTATCTGCACGGCTCCGAAAAGCTGATGCTCCCGGAGTCTCTATCGCGGAGCGGAGCGAGTCTCTGGCAATTTGTTCTCCTTATCGCAAGTGGGTAGGGACAGGCTCGTGGCCGGAACCACGGCTAAACGTCGACGACCGCGGCGGGCTCTGGATTGATCCGTCAAAGTTCGGCACAAAGGGCTGCATTCACGTCACGTCGCAGCTCGAAAAAAGAGCGTGTCGCGCTCGCTCGCTCGTTCGCTGCCGGTGTGGGCGTCGCCGTCGCGGCGTGAAAACTTAAAGTCGACGTAACAATAGCTTTTTGTAAGCCTATCAGCCCCTGAGAACGATCCCGGAGTGAACGTAAGAGCCCTACACCCATACCTCTCCGTCCCTCTTGATGATCGTCGTGATCCACACCGGCGCGTGTGTGTGTCGATGCATCCCTTACACGCAACGTGGGGTCCCTTCATGTGGGTCAGCCTCTTTTGACAGTTCTACTCTTAGGCCGTCTCGTTCCTGCTGGACCAGGGATCGTCCAACGCCGCGCGCCGTTGCGTTCTCCATTTTTCCCAGCCACGTGAAAGACCACTCGACGACGAAGGCGTCGTCGTGTGGCTTCTTTGTCGTTTCGCAGGTGAGAGGTTGATCTTAGTTTCCTCGTCGACGCGGATCTACTCGAAAGCTTGGGTTTTGTCGACGCCTGGCCGAGCACGGAGATTCGCTTTTCCCTCAGTTCTGTCCTTCCGTCTTTGCTCTTGCTTCTTTTGTGCCTCTCGCGGCGCGATCGATCCCCCGAGCTTCAACCGAGGACGTGTTTTTCGGGAATTCCAGTCCACTCGACGAATTGCTCCAGGAAATTGCCGCTCCTGAATCTTTGCTTCGCTCTGGCTCCGTTTAATTTGCTCCGGCCCGGTCTAACTTCGATCTGTCTGCGTCTATCTGGCACTAACTTCGGTCTGCCCTCAGTCTATCCAGGTCTAACTTCCATCTAGGTGTAACATCCCCCGTCAACCCTAACTTAGACCTAGCCCAGCTGCATGTTCACACGACGATTACCGTGTTTGACGAGCAAAAATTTTTTTACCCCCGTTGCATCGGTTGACTTCACTCTATTTAAGTCTAACTTTGATCTAGGTGCAAAACATTCCACTCCAACCCGAACTTAGTACCAGCCAAGGCGCGTCGCAACACGCGGATTCGGTGAAAATGATTTTACCCTCATTTCATCGGTAGCTAATGTAACAGCGTGGTCTCTGTTGCGTCGATCGATCTCGACGGACAAGAGAATTTTTTTCGTATAGAAGTTGTTACACGCATATGAGCAGACGGTACTGGCACAATGCCGCGTGTGTCATTGTTTTTGCCTCTCTGAATCGGAACGTTCGAGCTACTAGCTCGAATTCGATTCTACGAGAGCTGGCTGCACAGAGATCGATTATTATGGCTACTAGCTCGCCCCGATAACTGCCAACAATTTCATTTTCCCCGATATGCGGCCCCGTGACGCTGCTACGCCGGTTGCAGACCTCGATATGCACGCTTCCGTCGATCGTTCCGCGTCCAAGGATATACGAGACACTTTGCTGCATCGTACACTTTATTTTCATTACGCGAAACTGTTCGCTGTTACTGCCGTAACGGCTTCGCAGACTTCATGAATCAGTCGCTGCCTCTAATAATCGGAGAGACTGCTCCGCTGATACCCTATCCCAGAGCTGACTCTGTAATTATAGAAATCGGACGTGGATCCGACTAGATCTCTAACCTAAATTTCATTCTAACCATTTTCAGTCGGAGTTTGCAGGAGCAAATTGTAACTTGCAAATTAAACATTTCTCCCGACCAAGAATAATTCCATTGCATATGATTTTTTTCATTTTATGCAATACTTAAATATGTAGTACATAGTTTATCAATTGCTTGGCCGATTCCACTTGATTGCTTCTGACTGCACTATGTAGAGGAACAAGACTTCATCAGTTTACGGTTTTTTGCAACACGCGGTGTACCCGGGCGGTCACCCATCCAAGTACCAATCGCGCCCAACGCTGTTTAACTTCGGTGATCGTACGAGAACCGGTTTTTGCAGCGAGGCAATGGTCGTTGGCTAAATATGTAGTAATTGATTAGGTGCCAACATATTTAGTAATGTGAACGATATTATAAATAATGGTACAGCGATTTTTAAAACTGAGACAGCCAACGGCCTGAAACAATTTTTCCGAAGCCGCAAACGATCTCGATGAAACATTACACGATTTCAGAGTACCCAACACGATTTTCCCAAGGGAATAATTACAAAGATATTCAGCATCGAGCGGGGCACACTCGTGACCCAGATCGTGCGCAAAACGGCGTGAAATTTCGCCGTGTTGCGCAGTCCGGCGAATTAGCAAACAGAAAAAAAAGCTCCATAAACATGGTATCAATTATTGTGCCTTGCAGCGCGGAAAGGTTTCTCCGTTAATCTGCATGCGTGCCGGCACGTAGTCGACCATCCACGAGGAAATCCGACACTATCGATAACCAACACGAATGCGAGGGGGGCGCGGGCGTTCGCGCGCGTGCAGGAGGTGGGACTCGCATTAACAAAACCGAGGGACAAGCGGCGAGAAATTTTATCCCACGCACGAATTACGGGCCAGCGTTGCACTCGTTTACAAGCATTCATTCCGAAATGTCATTTCGCAAGAATTGTGCCGCGACACGTGCACAGGCCGCCGCTCGAAATTCCGGGGGAAGAATGGATTTTCGGCCCGGTAACAATTTGCGACTAGCGTTGGCCCATCCGTTGTTACAAATCATGCTTGTCTATTTCTCATCGGATGAATACCGCGGGGATCCACGTGCAGTAGAATGGGAAGGCCTGAGTCAGGCTTGAAGTGATCTCGAAGTATCATTGTATCATGGTTGGTCTGCAGAGTGGCTTCGTCAAACCTAATTCGGACGTACCTCATCTTATTTTGGTCTTGATAGAACCTAGCCCTGTCTGATGTGTGTCTTTCGCGTCCTCCTGTAGTTGACCCATCAGTGCTAACTCGAAAAGAGGATCGCAGCGAGATTGAAGAATCATTTCGCGTATCCTTCATCCCCAGAAAAAGCAGCCGGCAATAGCAAGCGCGAGACCCGTATTAACGTGTGCACGTAGACACGAGGCCAGCGCCGAGGCTGCAAGACAAATGTCCGCGCTCACTCTCGGAGGCGTGCACAGTGGGCGGCGCACAAATGTGGGCCAACGCGTGCCCACGTTGCAAGCAGGATTTATTTCGCGGCGTGGTGGAATTAGCGCGATATTTATGCTGGTTGGGCGAGCACTGCTACGCCATCGTTCTCCAGTTACGCGAACTAGACTGTGGGATCGCGCAGGTACACTGTCCCACCGATTATGCATCATCGAGCCTATTGGCAACCGGATGAATAGTGCGCGACAACGACGTCGTAATTAAGACACTTTTCTCCAGGCCGGTTAATTAACGTTGCCTCGATCGAGACGGGATTTCCGTGCCCCTTTCCTGCTAACGACGATGAATGAACAGACGACCGTCTCGTGATTAGGCGATCACTTCACCGATCGGGACTAACCTGTCCGCCGCCATCCGCATTCAGATCTTCAATCTTCTTCCAAATCCTGGAATCTGATTTTCTTCCGAGTGAAAACTTCTTTGCGCGCGTACACAATTGCTGGAAAGTAGTGAGTCAGTCTGATCCGTCACGCTCCGAGGTGAAACGCTAGCAGACAGGTGTGCAAAAGAAATCGGTGGAGCTGCGAGAAAATCCGGGTGTCGTTTTTGCGCGGTGGTAACAATGCAAATGCAGCGTCGCCGAAAGAAACGAAGACGAATAAACGCGAAACCGGATCGACTCGTCTTTCATCGTGGGAATAGAAGAGGGCACACGATTTCGTCTCGGTTTCGTTCGGAATCGTGTGCAGCCGCCGCCGTCCTCCACTCGTCAACAATGTCACTCCAATTTGTCAGCGTCTCCTCTCGCTGGTAGGCCGCCCCATCTCCCCCCTCTATTTCTCAATTTCCACCCCCACCTCCGCGCGATTCGGTGACAATTGCGACAATAGTTTCGCCCGTTTTTTCACCCCGGGCGATGGGCGAAACGTAACGAACCGTATTTTCGCGGCGACGACGGCGCACAGTGTTACGGGCGTCCTCGATGAGGCGGAAAGAACCACGAAGAAATGGTCAGGGCTTTGTCAGGGTCGGTGATGGCGGCGGTGCCGGCGTGGCAGCCCGCCGCGACAAGAATTCCCAGCACCCCACTTTTCACGCCGGCTAGGAATTTCGTGGAACGTCTAATGGCGGCTGGTGGCGACGTTCTAGACTGATAATTCGTTTAATTACTCCCGAAGAAATTCCGGTCGTTAAAGGGGACGATTGTGCCGTGGATTCGGTGTAATGACAGCGCGAATGGCTGCCGGTGGGAACGATTTGTGATACATCACGCCAGCGGCTCTCAAACCCTCCGCCTACACTCTCGTGGTTCTCAACTGGCCGATGTTTAAGCTTCTTGTCGGCGAAAATTCATTGGAAGCAGGTCCTCTCCCGAAGTTTATAAATCAGATAATAGTGGGAGACTGTTTAATGGATGACGTTATTTGTGACGTCCGCTCGGTGGTTCTCGAT
Source organism: Lasioglossum calceatum (assembly GCA_963966675.1). Lineage (NCBI taxonomy): Eukaryota > Metazoa > Arthropoda > Insecta > Hymenoptera > Halictidae > Lasioglossum > Lasioglossum calceatum. The sequence goes on from OZ016548.1 coordinate 4,132,017, forward strand.
CTTAATCTTCCGAAAGTGTACAGTACATTTTTTCGAAACAAAAACCAACAACCCAGTGAATCGTTTGCCAGTCACGCCACCCTTCTGAACCGTCAGACCAGATGGTTCTCAACCGGTGGACGAATTTCCCACGGCACGGAAATTCCTTTGAAGCTTCCTAGACAAACACAGTGGCTCTCTAGGAATTACGAGATAATTGGAGAGCGTTTTGTACGTTAGCATTCGACGAGGGGAATAGGAAAATTTTGAAAAGAATTCGCGAGCCCTGTTTCCTTTATTCGCGGAGCGCAATCGCCAGAAATAGAAACAATGCAATCGGGCGACCTCAAAGGGAGAAAAATTTCATTCAGTTTTTGCTGCTGCGGGAGAGTATTCTCTTTTCGAAGCGGCGCCGCACCACGGAGAGAGATGTTCTCTTTTTTGTTTTTTATATTACCGGAGCCGATGCGCCACCGTTCGAATTTTCTCTGTCCGTTCTGATTTCGTTCTTCCATCCCGTTTTTTAAAAATATTTTTTATTCGTCCTCCCCTCTACTTTAGGAAGGAGATTCGCGGTTGAACACCGTTTCGCGGGTTCCACGGTTATTGCCCTTGCGTTTTGCGGGCTAGACGCGTTTCTCGGTTTGGAAACGCAAATCAGGATTAATGACCTTTATTCCCGAAATGCGCTTAAAGCTCCCCGGAATTCGGAGTTTCGCGTACACCTGACTTGACGTCTTGTTCGGATATGTTAATTAATGCTTTCCAACATGGCGGTCTCTTTATCGGCTCCGCTATCCTAACTATTTCCACACTAAATGGCAGGAAAATACACGTTCAGCCTCTATAGAATCCATTCACCAACGCATCTCCTCCCCCGTTCCCGTGGGTCTACGTACGGGGAACAAAGGAATTCCGTCTGTCGGGAATGCCGGAATCAATATCAGGAAATTAACTAATTAATGACAAGCGTTGCTCTGTATCGCCGCGAAAGAATCGCCCGGGAAACGGGAATGCTCTCTCTGTTCGGCCTCAAACAGCTCGTACTAATATAATATACTCCTGTTCGTGCAAATATTTATCTACTTCCGATATCTTTATTACAAATAAAAGTTCAATGCTCATTCGACCGATGTCAATTACATGTAAAGCGCACTCGAAGCATTCTAAATACAACGAAATCGAACGTTCTACAATTTTTCGAAAGAAAAAAATGAGTTTTTATCTTGAAGGTAATCGGTCGATTGGAATTGCGATAAAACTGCAGCAGTTGCAGCTGTCCCTTCGAGGTGTATCGGAGCAGAACCAGCGAAGATTTGTATGCACTACGTATCCGCCAAAAGGATTCGACAATGAAGATGTTATCGGGAGTAACAAATTGCGAATTCCTAGAGGGCAGCCTCCTATGCAGTTACGTTAGGCGAACTGCATTCTTCGGTGGGGATTTTGTATCTTCAGTCTCATCGGGCTGAAATTCGAGGATCAACATGTATTGCATACTCTTCGGGTCAAAGGGTTGGCGCCTCGGGGTGCAGTGATAAGGATTTATGAAACTGCGCAGCGAGGCTGGGACCGGTTTTCATCAAACTTCGATGGAAAAATCAAGTGCACGTGTTCCAAACTCGACGGGGATCAGACTTTATATGAAAAAGATAGTAAATAAATTGCAATTACACTGATAATTTTCCACTGATTTTCATTCAATCCGTACACTTAGGTTGCCATTACCCTTGTCCGTCCCCTGTTAGAATGTGCTTCAACTATACTCTTCGAAAAGCGTGAAGTATGAATCATGCTCGAGAGAGTGCAGCATAAATTTCTCAGGTTTTGTGCAGATAAGACAAACAATCCAATGTCAATCTCTGATCATGATTACTCTAAAATATTAAACATAGTCAACCTGGAAACATTATCTGATCGAAGAATAGTATCCGACCAGAGCTTTATTTTTAATTTGATAAATAATAATATAGATTGTCCCGCTCTCCCGAGGCAAATCAATTTCTACGTACCTGAACGTGTTTTGCGAACGAGAGCAGGATTTCAAAGAATGAAATCCAAATCCACATATGGAGTAATAAATCCTTTAAATCGCATTATTGCAAGCTCAAACACACTCTATAATAATATTAATTGTTTTAATGGCCCGGTACAAGCATTCAAATAAAATTACGCAAGATTATCTGTTAATATCGTACCTGTATTTGTTTAGTTTTGTGCTTGTCCCTTCTTATGTAAATTTTAAGACTTTTTTTGTTACTTTCTTTTTGTTTTAATCAGTTCTATTGTAAACAACTGTAACCATCTGTTTAAAAGGACCTCGGTCCGTATACAGGGTGTCCCAAAATTCCTTCAACAGCCGGAAATGGGAGGTTCCTGAGATCATTTGAAGCAACATTTTCCTTTGCAACATTGGCCGCCGCGGTTTTGTTTAGGAGTTATTAACGAAAAACAGGGACCAATCAGAGCGCGACCTAGACGCGAGTTGGCACAGTCGGCCAATAGACAGTTGGCGCGTCGGGCCGACTGTGCCAACTCGCGTCTAGGTCGCGCTCTGATTGGTCCCTGTTTTTCGTTAATAACTCCTAAACAAAGCCGCGGATAACATTTTTGCAAAGGAAAATGTTGCTTCAAATGATCTCAGGAACCTCCCATTTCCGGCTGTTGAAGGAATTTTGGGACACCCTGTATAATATAATAATAATAATAATATTAATTCTCTCGTTTTTTCTGACAAAGATCCGCAAGTTAAAATGGCTCCAACTGCGAAGGGTTAACAGCGTTAACACCAGAGAGAAAAAGGTTGTCGCGTTGGCACCGTAGCGGGGATTTAGAGAACTATGAATAGAATTAGCGTGACGCGGGTAGCTGTGACAGTTTTACCCATCGTTCGCCGATATACGGTGATGCATGAGCGTTGTGGCGATACCGTTTCGAATTTTGCGGGCATTTATGACTAATACACAGCAATTCTACGGTAGCAGAAAGGTTGCTGGTAGCGATTGCCGCCCGGGGAGCTAGACCGTTACAATTATCTTATCGAATTCGAGGATTGCGGCGCGCATTTATCTTCCGCAACCACTCCGTCATCGAGAGCGTTATCGGCGACGGGTAATTTAACTAAACAAACCGATTCCGCTGTAAACGTCGTAAACAGGGATTCGATTCGACACCAATGAAATCTATTTAATGAATAAGTCCCATAAGTCATCTCGCCACGACGCGCACTGAAATCATTCGTTACGGCCATTACCGTTCGACACGGCCTCGTCCACCTCAAGCAAATAAACGTTCATGGCTCGTGCGTCATGTGACTGCAACATTGCCTATTCCGAATTGACGCCTTAATTGAATCCGACGTTTTTATAGCCAGTCTGTGGCCAAACATTTCCCAGAAAATATCAGCTAAATCCATAGCTCTCGACATCGACACCTTTCTCAAAATAATCACAACTTTTTTACTTCATTCATAAAAATATTCCAGGTAGCCCACCACCCGTTTCCAGTTGCCAGCTCATTTTCCACGGATTCAGGTGTGTTTCCGTCACCGTGCCGGAAAGAACCGGTCCGAAGAGGTGAACCTCGTCGGTCCGGCTCGAGGAACGCTATCACTACCGAATCAGAAGATAACATAGGAAGTATGTTGATAGGGCCCGCGCTCGACGGGAAACGAGGTCCAGGGCTGTACGACGCAGAAGGCAGCAGCAGCTACGATGACAAGATTCGCTGTACCCGAGATTGAATCTGGACCGTCTGGTTAAGAGAAATACGCTCAAACGAATCCAAAAAATTATTTCCAGCTTCGTTTTAATGCAATCTCCTAAAATGACACCTCTAAAATTGATCTGCGATTTTTTTGTGCTGGAGGGGCGGTAAAACGGCACGGAAAAATCGCAGACGAATTTGTTTGGTCACGTTGGAAAGAGAAGCCTGCAATCTTGAAATCGGCGTCAGTTTTAATCGCGAGAAAAATTTTATAATCTCCGTGCAGACCTAACTAGCCCAGACCTAAAGGGAACGTCGCCGGTCCGGCTGGAGGAGCGCTATCGCGTAAATCGCGCTTGCCGGTGCACTCGTTCCGGCGACGAATCAGGAGATAACATTGGGGGTATGTTGATAGGGCCCTCGGCCCGACGGGAAACGAAGTCCAGGGCTATACGACGACGAAGAAGAAGAAGAAGAAGAACGCAGCAGCGGGAGCCACGACGACAGGATCCGCTATACCCGAGATTGAATCTGCACGGTCCGGTTAAGAGGAGCAAGCCCGGGGGTAAGTGTCGGAGAGGGTTGAGGGGGGTTCGGTAGAGAAGGGAGAGAAGGGGCGGTGTAGAAGAGAGGGCTTGTAGGAGGGTTGTAGCCTGAAAACGGGAGAGCTGCAGAAGCGTCGAGGAAAGGAGGTCAACGACGTCCTTAAGGATTTCGACGAACTCGAACGAACGGGTCTTGGACCTGGGAATGCCATCGTCGTCGTCTCACGTTATCCTCTGAAGTATGGGGAACGAAGTAGAAGAAGAGGAGGAGGTGGAGGTATGAGGAGGAAAAAGAGAGCAGGAAGAAAGGATAGGTGGGAATCGAAAGAACCCGAAGTCGGAGACATCGAGACGAAGAAAAAGGTAACAGGAGGGGCTGGGGCATCCTTCGACGGACCACGAGTACCTGGTCTCCCGCGGGATCTGACGCTGACCGAAAGCTAGAAATGGAAGAGAAAAGACGAGCCCGGGCTAAAGCGATACCGAGTAGCCGGCCAGAGGCTGAAGCGGGAAACGGAATGGGAATGAGCGCCCGAAAACGTCAGTCTTTCTTCGCCGCCAGTTTCGACGATGCTCTCGATCTCTCTCTTTCTCTCTCTCGCTCTCTACATATATATTTTCGGCGAGCTTTCTTTCCCCGGGAATTTATCTAAGCGAGAGAATGTCGAAGAGCAAAACTCGGCCATCGGTTGGACGTTCTTTCTCTCCCTCTCTCCCTTGCTCGCTCCCTCCTGGAAATGTGTATCGAAATGAAGCTGCAAGGTGAAAAATAGAGGATACCGGGCAGGGGGTGGAGCGTACAGCTCGTGGTGGCTCGTCCTCGAGGGATCCGATGCTGGCCGAAAATCTAAAGCCGCAGGAAACACTGAGAGACTCGAAATAAAAAGGAGTGGCTCGATTTGCGGAAAGATATTTCAGCGATTTTAATCTTGATAAGGGCCTAGGAAGGGCTCCCGCAACGGCGGTTCTCGTTTTGTATCTTGAACCCATTTCCCGGGCCGTTGAACCGCAAACAAATAGTCTGGCTGAGGTAATCAAAAGATCGCGGCCGCTCGTACGAGGCTGCATCGACGCGGTGCCACTGTCGGACGAATTGCTGGTACAGCCAATGCAAAATTAGTTCGTTCAAACTACTGTACAAAGTGGAGAGAATTTTTTTGCTGGTTTATTTTAATTGGAGCTTATAACGGGAACCGTCAACTTTAAAACGACACCTCTAAAATTGATCTACCATTTTTTGACACCGCTTTATCGAATTTTAAATGGGAACTGTGCCGACATGTGGTGCAACCTGGGTTATTCTAGTGCTGACAGCGCATTCACTATTGAAAATGCGATAAAACGGTAACGAAAAATCGTAAACCAATATTTTTGGTCTCGTTACAGAGCCAAAAGTTCAGTCTCCAAATCCACGCTAGTTGTAGTCCCGAAAAAAACTTTTTCATCTCTGCGCAAACATTTGAATTTGTAAAATGTCCAAAGCACGGCAATTTTCATGTTTCTGCATGTATCGTAGAATACAAACTTTTGAAACAAACCAAGCATGGAGGTATAAAACTACAAACATCACTGTTTAAAGCGAGCCTAGACAGAATACGCTACGATTTTTTTACACGAAGTTACAGGGATTCGAAAATGCCACGAAATCGCTTGTAATCCAAGTGGCTGGAAAATGGTGAAAAAAATGTTTTCGCAATTCTAATCAGCATGGATTTCCAGACTGAAGCCTTCTCTTTCGAACGATTCTGTAGAAATTGTAATTTGACGTTGCCTCGAGTGAGTACGATTTTTTATCGGAGTCACAGTTTGTGCGAGAGCGTCGCCGCGAGCCGCGGACGGGTTGTCAGGGGTTGAACAACACGCGGAAGGCGTTTGTTTTAATATCCTCTTCGCGGACTTAATATTCATAGGCTCGGAGGGAACTTTTGATTCGCTCAGGTGACACGGACCGCACCCAGGCGTCACGTGCACTCAAAGTAGACCGGGAATAATTCACTGGCAGAATTACTTCGGCTTTCGAGCGGGCGCCCGATGCGGCCGGCGGGGAGGGGAAGGAAACATCGTTAGCGTCAAATGCAAATCTCGTCGGAAAAAGGAATCCGGGAGCGTCGTTTGATTCAACCAACGGCGACCGTCGCCGCCGCGCCGTCGCCGCCATCCCGCGAGAAGAAAGAAAGCAAACTGGGGGATAAAAGGCAGAAAGGAGTCGGCGAGGAGCCACGATAGAGCCAGGAGATAGCGCTAGGAAATACCATGATGGAAATGAAGATAGCGGGCAAAGAAGGAAAGGTAAAGCGTCTGACCGGAGGACCACGGCCGATGGCGGCGGGAATCCCGCGGGATCTGACGCTGACCGAAAGCCAGAAATAGAAGAGAGAGAGAGACGACACGGCCACCGAGAGAGGCTAAAGCGACGTGGCCAGAGTGGCCGAGCACCATAGGAAATGGAGGACGAATTGTTCTCGATGTGACGTCTTCTACTTCCCCGCAGACGTCCCTAATTAATTTCTACCTAATGGTACCACCTGTCTATCTCATGGTGTCTGACCAGCGTTAGTTACAAATAAAATAGTCATTCGAACCCATCCGGATTCGAAAATCCTCGTGCCAAAAATTCGAGGACGCCAGGAAGTCCGGAGCTGGCAAGACGCTTAGCTACCCAGCAGGAGTTTTGGAAAAAGGTTGAAACAATGCGGGAAGGAGGTAGAAGCCCGTTGAAAAGGCTGAATAATTTACCGGTATGAACTGCATTCGGTCGTACAACTTGCTAAACTCCGCCCCGACATTTACAGGGGGCTGGCAGCGTTAAAAGCAATATTCCGTAAGTATAGACTAACTTTCTCTTTTGATACTCTCGGACCGTGCTCGCGGCCACCGTGGTGCGCGGGCGCGCGCCATGGCGGCAAACGGTTCGCGAACTTTTCCACACCGGGGAGGGGGTGAACGAAGTTCAAGATGAAACCACTCGCGGAACACGCTCGGCTAATCCAAATAATCGGCCGGCAAGCGCGTGTACACCTAGTTCCGATCACTTGAATATCGATTAACCAGTCTATCTTTCCGCCCGAAGGAATTCTTTGATCGGGGAACCGATTCCTGGGACAGGAGCGAGCCAGCCAACCTGCGAGATCGGTTTATCTCCTGGGCTTCTACGACGAGGTAGCCACTGTTCCGGTTATCCAGGATCCTGTGGAGTCTCTCCAGGACATCGCCGGGTTCGATCCATCCGACGAAAACGATCCCTCCTTGAAACTACACGCCTGTTTTCCTACAGGAATTTCCTTGCCCCCGCCAGCCAGCGATCGATGGAATTGTGTGTTTGACATGGAGTGTTTAATCTTTCCGGTCCGGGGGACTTAATGTCATCGAGGCTCGCTTCTTATTTTTTTGTTGGCGACCTCTTTCGAGGGGGATTTCATTCGATCCTTTCTAGTGGGACTTTTCTTTCGTCTGCCGGCGCTTTAGATTTTCGACGCATCCTCTCCGCGATAACACTGGAGCGGACAGTCGCAAGCACGGTCCCTCGGGACGAGGCTGATACAAAGTGGCCGGGTGTCTCGAGAGCTGATTTCGAAGGGGATGAGTCCGTAAATGATCGGACTGGAGGGTACAATGCTGGTAAATAATCAATAGTTCATCCGTGGCACGATCAGTGACCGCTAAAGACCTAACCAGTGACCGCTCGAGACCTAACCTGTGGTCACTGACCAAACTCGTGACTATTAAGACCCGGTATTCGTTCAGCAACGAACAGTACCTGTGCGGATCTAACCGAGATCCAACTAAAACATCGTGGAGTCGACAAAATGGGGCAGGAATTAGGGCAAAGTCTGTCGTCAACAAGTGCGGCCGGAATGTACGAGCAGGAAATCCGTGAAGAAGACACGTCGTTAAGGCGAGGCAGAAATTTGCGCTCGCTAATCGGAAGAACAGTTTGCGTCCGAAATCGACCCTAACTAGGAGCAGCGAACCGACGAGCCCCGGGAGTCGCATTAACACTCTTAACACGGGCTCTCTATCGCGGCTAATGGAGGTCCCCGGTTTCAAGCGCACCGGTCCATGGGTATGGTACTTAACCCGTACCTATCTGCAATTACTATGAGAGAAGGTACGAACGAGGAACGTGGGCAGGGGGCGGCAGAAGTGGGTGGAAGCCGAGCGCGTGACCCAGGATAGTCAAACGTTTGCCGAAAGCCCAATCTGCTTCCGATTTCACTGAAACCGCAGCTAAAGCTTTCTGTTAATCTTCATGAATATGCTGTAGTTCCGGCGCCGCCAATTGGGGAAAAAACGCGGCGCCAAGTACCGGTTCACGATGTCTGCCCACTCAGGAAATATCCGTTTCCCCGGAGAAATTGTCGAAGACGAACAATTTTGTCTCACATTCTCTTAACGCGATCTCACCAAGGTAAGTATCCCCTTTATCATGACACTTCTCACTCAAAGCCTGCTAAAATGTAAAAAAAAATCGTAGATCAACTTCTTTGGACTCGTTGCGAAGCGGAGACTTTAATCTTCAAATTCCCATCAGTTTCAATTCCGAGAAAAATTTTTTAATCTCTCTGCAGACCTCTGAAGTTGAAAAATGTGCAAAAGACACCCGCTGCCACGCTTCCGGTTGTAACTTCGGATTCACTAGGCCAATGAAAAGAAACGTTAGGTATATTAAAAGCGCAGACAATGCGCTTTAAATTGAGCCCAGGTAGGCCTCCGCCCGATTTGTTTTCACAAAGTTACGGTGGCTTGAATAAAGCTATGTTCTCACGTTTGGAGCAGCACGCGTTGGTCGGAGTAGTCGGGCGCCAGGAGGATGGGTAGGAAGAAAATTTCGGAAAAATCTCGAGACCGTCAGCGCTCTCCCGGCTCGCCTTCTGACATAATTAAATATTACATGAATCCCTGTTAGTCCTACTCCGCCACTCTTCCGCCGGCAGATTAATATTTCACGGGAGGAGCGCGCGGCTACGTCGGCGGACGTCGCGAGAAAAACACTTCGCAAAAATGAGAGGGAGAGGCCCGCCGGCGCTGGAAATTCAACGTGACGCGCCTTCTTTTTATTCAATAAACCCGAACAAGTTGCTGCTGCGCCTGCACGCGTGCGTCCGCCGGACGGGACGCGAGATCACTCATTTAACGAGCTCTGTCGTGAGGTAAGACGGGGAAATATTTAATACTTCAAGCGGCAAGGCAACCTTTTTAAGAAAGCATCTTCCCGAGACCCGGCAACACATTCCTGCAGCTGCGGGGTAGCTTCATTCCATGGCTATTTTCAACCGTTAAACGACCTGGGTGTCTGACCCTCCTCGTCGGGAGATTCGACTTAACTTTGCGCCAGTCTTTTCAATTATAGCCAACGATCGATTTTATTGGAGAGCGGTTCTTACCAGGATCTGCTAAAATTACAGCCGTTTTTAACTTATCAAATTTTCAATGCTCCATTTATCCGGCACCCAGAAGTTCGCATTCTAATTTCATCGGGGTTCAGTTTACCCCGTCCATTATTTTCCAGATCCATAAAGAAGTAAAAGATTTTCTTAGAATGTAAGATCGTTCGGAAATTTCGTTTTCTCGAGCGAAAATGGAAGCCAATCTTTTTATAAACGCATAGCAATAACTAGACGGCAGATCTTTATGCGAAATAAAAAAGGTTATGCATTGATTGTGAGAAGCAGGAAAATTCTTGAACTTTTTAAATCGTTTACTGTCTTATATTTCGCTCAACCAATTACTTCGTGAATGCACAAAGATCTGCGGTCAACAAAATTACTTCGAACGGCCAAACGCTTGTGGGTCACGTACTGACAATTAATTTTTTAAAATCATCCCTCAACGTGTCCACACAAACCGGTGAAAACTGCGGGTAAATTCGTTGAAGCGAGTCCGAGCAACGCGAGTCGGAAGAAGCCATAGATTCGGTGGAAGTTCGGCGTGACCGGGCGATAGTTTCCATGACGTCCTTAATGATGTCCATCATCAACGCTTCGGTACAGTAACCAGCGTAATAATACCGGCGCGGTGTCCGGATATCAGTCGCGAGGGCGAGCAGAGCGGAGCGGTGCGCGGTCGGGTCGGGTCGTTCGTTATCAGGCTCGTTTGTTCTTCCGTTGGTCCTCGGGTGGAAGGCTGGAAAATGAAGCGAGGTGGCCCAGGCCCGGTATCGAATAGTGTAGACGCGACTATAACCGGCGAGCCACCGGCCCCTGTTCTAATTAAGCCCGGCTAACCCGCGAGTTAGGATTATTACTTGGCCCTGGCGGATAGGACGAGAGAGAGAGGGAGGGAGAGACCGTCGCGTCGTCTCTTTCCTCCCTTCTGCCACTATCTCCGCTGTGTTCCCGTTCATCTGTATGCGTTCGACGCTCACGTGCGCGAATGACTGAGCGAGAAAGAAGTCGGCGCGCTGTGGGAGGGTGTCGTCTGGCATCCCGCCAACTATCCGCTTCCGTTCCCGTTCCTGTGGGAGCCGCCGACAGGAATTCAACACGTTTAGACGTTACCGAGAGGAAACTCTTTGAAAATTCTTGCAAGTACCGATGTAAGCCCGCCACCGCCGCACTGCCATCCCCCTCCCTTCTCCCCACACCTTACCACCCAGTGGTGCTTTAATGTAACGCGCGTAACGTGTACGCTCGAACGGAATGTATGCCGCGATAGGAGAAGTTATTTTTGCCCAGACGCACCTAAGGACCCGGCGGGAGTCGGATGAATGGACGGGTTGCTTTCGCGGTTCTGGGTCATACGGTGGGCTTATTGATGCGGCCTGTTTTATGTGGGCTAACGAACCTGCCTCGCTTTGCTTCGATCGGAGCAACGCCGACCCTGGAACCTGTACGTGCCGCAAAATTACCGCAGAAGCGAGCAATTTTCGGAACGCGCGTCGAAAATATTGACAGATGCTACGACGGCGGACATATTGTACAGACATTCTGCAATTTTTCGTGGAGATGGGATTACAATGCGATCGGATTACGATCAGTGCTTCGATTGAAACCAACTTTTTTCGCGCATGCGCGACGATTTCAGCATCAGTAACGGAAGGTTCTCGGTAAAATGGGGTTCCTTGAGCACCCCGCAGAATTTTAAAATATTTATATGACTTGATTCTGAAAAATGAGTGTATAACAAGTGTATTTGTGTATATTTTGTAACTCGTAGGACAAGTCTTGAAGTCTTTTTGTCCGGTAAGATTATTTCAGTACATTCCGTCAATATAACTGCCTCAGGGCTCTGGCCGCCCTCCTACCCAATAGTAGATACGTTACTGTTTTTTCGCGCGTGCGCATAAAAAGTTGGTTTCAATCGAAGCACTGATTACGATGCCTGAAAAGACAGATTCGACTAGGTTCTCATCGTCGAGCATTCCTCGAGCGATCGCTTTCACGGGTCCGAGTCACAATACACCTGGCTGCTTATGTGGTGGTCGCCAGCATTGACATCCGAGAAAGAACGAGACGAGGGCGGGGGTGGCGGGGGGTAGAACGCTAATTCGCATCCGTTTTAAAGCAGGGAAGGATAAGCCCCGTAGAGGGATCGGAAATCTAAAGCGAGCCACGATAATACGTCTTTCCTGTCACGTAGCGGCCGATGGCATTATGATAATGCCGCGAATAAGAAGGATTCGGGGAGGAAATGTGAACGATGAGTGAAGCGGCGCGGCAGGGATGTACCATCCTCGTGCGAGACACGGCGCCGCGCCGCGCCGCGCCGCGCCGGTCCCGTCGAGGACGGTTTAATCGAGATTCGATTTTTCATTTTGTTTTACGTGCCCGTTCCGCGGATGAGATACCCCTAACGCTGGCTGTCAGGAAATTGGAATACGGTTCGGAGTACTCCCGACCGGCGGCCTCCCGAATATCCTGGTTCTCTCTCGCTCCCTCTATCTCTATCTCTGAGTTATCAATGCCGCGTGAAATGCGCTCTCCAATTCGTCTTTCTTCTGATTCCCGAAATTATATAGAACCGTGCGCGTCCGGTGAATTATTCATGGGAATTAGGAACGAATTTTTTCGGAGCGAAGTAGCTCTAGCCACACGCGGGTAAACCAATGTTACGAGCATCTTTTTCAATTTAGTGGCCACGGATCCGTGTAAAATCGCCGGGATACCGGTCTCGCTTTCTTTCGCGGCCGCGTAAAAATAAATCGAATAGCAAGCGAGCGAGCGACGAGGTAGGAATAGGAGCGCAGTAGGAATACCGCGGAATTATTCACGATGTATGATACTACGGCCGCGTTCCGTTCATATTTTATTCAGCGGTGATAAATTCCAAGTATTCCATTAAACCTGTCCGTGAATTAAGTTTCCACGGGGCGTGACGATCTAAACCAGACCCCCATAAAACCCCGAATCCACGAAGCATCTTACGGGGCTCGATTCGACGCATCGGACTCCCGATAATCCTGTTAGCTCATGTCAGACTACCGATAATCACCAGCCACGGGGTTTTCCAGTCGACGTGGCCTGCCGCACGCTCCGGCGACACGCTAATTTCCCCACTTTCGACGATCGTTCCTGTTTCTGGGACACCGACACGGGTAATTGGATAGAAATCTAATTAGACGGCTCCCCCGGAACCGAGGCAATCCGGAGCGTTGAGATTTACGGCGAAGAAAAGACCACCTGGAGCAGCGGATCTCGGGAAACGACGGATCCATCGCGAAGCTTATTGGCCGATCCGCGAAGCTAACATCTAAGCAAACGTTAGAACGCGCAGCTGGACACCCGTAGAATTGGTCCTTAAAAGCTGCTCAACCTGCACGAAACGCACACCATGTCCTGCCTAGTTTCTACGGATTATATCAAACACAAGCGAACACGAGGAATACCTGGAGAATCGATACCGCGGACGCGACAATTCGAGTCGTCAAACATTGAATCCCAGGGTAGTTAAACATGCAATCGAGATCTGGTTCCACCATCGAAATCCATTTTTCGAGACCTGTCGCGGGATTAACATGAACTAGATACCTGGCCTAACCCTGGAACGAGATTGTCTGAGAATAATTCAGACAAATATCTAGCACGAATACTTTTTCTTTTAATATTCACAAAGGACGGCGTTACATCCCTTCGAATATGATCGTTCACGGTGCTAATAAAAATTTCCAAATGGAACGTTCGGAAGCGGAAATTTGTTTCCTCGGTGGTTGGGCGAGTGGAGGAGGGGGTAACGGCGCGATCAAACAGGCGTTAAAAATATCCATTGACGGCGCAGCGACAAACGAGAATGGCGCGAACGCTTGATAATTCGCCATTACCGCGGTGGATCGTATCAGGTCCCGATATCGAAGGGTCGTCGACGCGTCGACGTAACGCGAGGGAGGGAAGAAAAAATACGAGCAACGACAAAAGCGGGGGAGGAGAGGAAACGAGGGAGGGGGTGAGTGGTAGGATGAAGCGAAAGGAGCGTTTGGGGTGGTAGCTGGATGGAGAAGCAACCAACATTCAGCGGAGGGATGAAAAAGACGCCGGCAGGGTGCAAAAGAAACCTCGGCGAAGCCTGGTGCTCTCTCCCCCCCATTCAACGAATGCAAAAGGAAGCAGAACCTTCGTTGCTGGCAAACGCTGGCCCCGGGAACGATTCTCTTACAATTGGCTGACAATAGCTCGGGACACGAATGTACCGCGATAGGGACCGTAAAGGGGCGGCGATTGGCAAATCAATCGCGCCTTTTTGCGATCGCGCGTCGCGACTAGTCGGTGCTCGTGGCCGGGTCGGGCTCCGGGGTCGCGAAACGCGCAACCGTCAGATAAAACAGCCCCTGACACCGCTCTCGAGACTGCTGTGTCGCCGAGACACGGCAAAAATGACCACGGCCACGGCGCAGACACAAAGGCGAATCCATTATATGTATATCTCTCTGTGTGACGCGCGACGCCAGCGTTGAAACTGACAAGAGGAGACAGCCGACACAAAGCACGTTCTTTCGACCCGCCCCCGTTGGGACACGGCCCGTTGGTAATAACGACACGCTTACGAATTTCGAACCCTTCCCAGCGACCACCACCACCGACCAGGGACTCTCGACCGGTTCTTCCGGACGTTTTTATTACCCGGCGACCGACCGATATTTGGCAGGACGGTCTGATCGTTCTTCTCCGGGAACCTCCGGCTTAAAGAGTCGATGGGAACTGTAAAACCCTGGGAAATTGGATGGAACTTTTTCGCGACTGCTCGGTGAATGGACTCTGGCCCTCCTATTCATTGCTACCCTCCTTTCCCGATAGCGATTCTTAAAAGCGTGGAAGCTCAGTTTGCTAGGTGGTTAACCGGGTGACTAACTAGGTGGCAACGTGGATAGATGGCTGCGTAAATAACTGGGTAACGAGTCGAATAGATGTGTAGCTAACTGAGTAATTAAATGAACAGCTTGAAATTCGGATTGGAAACTAGATAATTGGATAGCTGGGAGGGGCTTTTGATGACTGTACCAGAATGGTAGCTAAGTAACTGGGTTGCAACGTAGGTGACTAGCTGGGTAGGCTTACCGATGAACCCATCAATAAGCTAGGTAGCTGACTGGATTGCAATTAGGTGGATAAGTAGCTACAGATACTAACAGGGTGACAAACTATGCTGCTTAGTAGGTAGCTAACAATGTTGCCTTATCGAGCAAACTTTTTATCAAAGTAGCTATCTAACTAGGCCATCATCAAGATGGGAGGCTAATTAACTGGGTAGCTAACTAACAAGATAGCAGAGTAGGTGGCTAAGTAGATAGCTATCTAAACAGCTGGATAAGTAGCCATCTAAATCGTCATGACTCCACCAGCAAAATTATGTAGCACCGTAGATGGCCAGGCAGCTAGGCTCACCAATGAATGCATCAATAAGTCAGTGGGTGGAAAACTAAATTGCTAGGCAGCTATCGAGCAAGATAGACTTCCTGCTGGCCCATCGGAAAGCTTGGCAGCTAAATAGCTGGCTGACTAGATAGTCTTCCTAAGTCCTCGCCAGACGGAGAGAGGTGCTCACCCACCCTCTCGCCACTCTGCTTTCCGCTTCCTTCATCCCTCAAAGTTTCCCCGCTGAGCAAAGTAGATAGCCGACAACTATGAATACAAGGAATGACATACCTGGTTGCTCCCGCGCCGCATTTAACAGTCCTAGTACAAAGCCCGAGTGCACAGGGACCCATAGCAGTTCTGCAAAGAGAACAAAAAGCTGTTTTTAAACACCAGGTGAACACGGCGACGAGCGGCGGTGAATTTTTGTAAAAATATATTCGTGAAGGGTTTCGAGTCGAGGCAAGCTGGCGATACGGCGTGTCTGCTGATCCGCTTTGCGACTTTACGACTCGATCGACTCGTCACCGCGATGATATCGAAGCTGCGAGTAGATGAAAGAGAGAGGGAGAATCGATTGACGCGAGTCGGTATTCTATTTTCCATCGATCACGGTTTTTTATTATGCTCGGGGAAGGGGAGGCTCGATTTAACCCTATCAACCGCGCGATTCCGAGACGATTATGCCATTTAAGCTGATCGAATTGCGGCGAACAATCCTGTAAAAATATCTACTTAAAGAGGCGCACGGCGCCGAGCGAGTTCCCGGGGATTCGCGTTACAGAAACAATCCGATTAACTGGAAGCGGGATCGATAATCGACGAGAGAGAGAGAGAGAGAGAGAGAGTGTGTTCTTTATATTTTCCTCTCTTGTACACACTTCAACGTTTCGCGAACTTTCGGGACGCCTAGCCGCGCCGCAACGGGGGAAGAAATTAATTATCCGAGTTCCAGCCGGAGAAAGAGTGGGTCACGAAAGTATCCCGACTACGGTAATTAGAGTAAACATGACACGCGACGGCAGTATTTAAAAGACCCGAGTTTGTTTGTAAGCAAGTTAGTTTTTATTTACAGAGAGGGTCTTCTGCGGAGGCTGACGTCGCAGGACATTTTGCAACCTGCTGCATGCAATAATCTGCGTACTGGGTCGCGTCTAATGTTACAAGTTTCTGGCAAGTTCAACATTGTGAGCCTGTTTACGACGAAAGACTTCTACGACCGCGTATACGGTGCTCGGCGCAGACATGACGCTGTTACATGCTGCTGGCCTGGTGTCACCAGATGGCGCATCGTGACACGATAATCTGTGGAGAGTCTGTGCTCTTTATGGGGTTAAAAAGTCCCCTTAGGGGAGCTAGACGACGCTTGCGAATTTTACTGTTTTGCATGTTCTCTTAGAATCTACATTCCCCGTGTGACTTACGGGGATGCAGCAATGCAGAAACGTGGAAATTCGGAATTTTTATCGCTGGAGTCGAAAGTCCCCTTCTTTGTAGACATTTCAAAAAAAATTCATGCGGATATACGCGTGATTGCCGAAGTTACAGGACCGAATGTAAGTCATAGTTTACATCCCTTAATATTTGATTACTAGACTGCGGATTTTGTGCATTTATAACAAAAATGGGCACGTGAAATTTGAAGCAGTGGACGAATTGCGAAGATTTAAGGACATCAGTGTATTAATTTCAGCTTAATAAATCATTGAAAGAAGAAAGAAACTATTGGCTTCTGTTTCTTGCAATCAAATGAAACCTTTTTTATTTTGCATAAACATCCGCAGTCTATTGATTACGAAAGACAGGATTAAAATTATTGTCTCCTATACACCTAATTTGGTCCCGAATAGCCTCACAATTTGGATTTCAGAAAAGGGGGTGGTCCAGAGCTATTAAAGGTAACTCCCTTAATACCTTACGTTGAACTGGACTGTGCATGGAGGCTAACGCGTGTCCAGCGAGAGCGAAAGAGGAAAGGGACGGCAGAAATGGACGAGAGAGATGAGCCAGGCCACTGCACCAGGTACAGGTGCTAATTGCTTTAATGAGCAGTGGGCGCGGCTGGTTCTATAAAATTTCTTTGTGGCGGTCGCCGGCGAAAGCGTGACTGAGAGTAGCTGCGTGAGAAAGAGGACAGTGAAGATGTAAAAGGGCGTGGAATTGGCGAGCTTCGAGGCCTTGGGGGATTGGGGATACCCAACTGAGTATGGATCTGGGTAGCCAGGTGAGTAGTCTTGCTGATAAGTTCTCGAGAAAATTAGACAGCTAAGTATACAGGCTTACTAACGAGTAAACACTTAGCTGACCAGATAGTCTTAGCTTTTGCTAAGTCTTGCACCAGATGAAGGTGTTAATTGCTTCAATGATCGCTGGGTGTGGCCGTTTCTATAAAAGTTTCTGGTGAACTGTGAATGTGTAAAAGGCCTGGGGCTAGAATTGGCGAGCTCAGAGAACAAGAATAGTGGATCGAAGAAGCATGGAGGGTGAAGCTGCGAGGAGGGAAAGGAGCATCGAAAATTATTGACGAAGCCCGGGTACGGTTTGTCTCGGGGAAAGGAAGACGGCTCACGGAAAAAGGAGAACGGAAAGCTAAACACCTGGCGCGCGAAAAAAACAACGCATCAAAAATACAGCAAGAAGAACGGGACGAGACACGAATAGGGAGAGAGAGAGAGAGAGAAAAAAAAGGAGACGAAGGGAACGCGATAGCGAAGGGGAGGTCGAGTAAAAAATTCAGGCTGTAACTATGAAAAGCGGGTAGCAAAAATGCGCCGGTGCGTCGAAGAAGAAAGGAAGAAAAATACGGGACGAGAAACGGGAGAGGTGAGAGGGAGAACGAGGGTGGAAAAGTAAGCACTTTCCCGCTCGCGCAAGAGAGCAGTCAGACCAGGTCCACCTGAAAAAGAAGATGAGCAGCGGTGGAGGAAAATGAGGAGCTGGAACTGTCGCCCGTGATAGTCCACTATTATGGAGGACTGGACCTGTTACCGCACTCTCCTGGGCATAATTCTGCTAATTAGGTTGGGTCTTCTGCGGATGGTTGACCAATAGCGTGGCACTTGTATGGCTTGAAGGAAATGGACACTTTAGGACTCCCCCTTGGGCTGTGATGGGAGTGACTATGTCAGGTGTATGGCGGTTAGAACGTTTATAGTCACACCGTGACATAATCAGGCTGAGACTCTCCTTGGTGAGTAGACCTTTGCTGGTTATGGTGTGGGGATTTTGTTTGAGATTCAGACGTTAGCTGGATTTAGTTAGCTGGAAGACGTCAGGTGTTAAACTCTCAACTGCTAGCTCCGTATTTCCACGAAGAATAGATGACCATAACGTAAAGATAGGTCCATTTATTTCATCGCGGGCTATACTCCAGCCAATGCACGTCGCCTGCAACGTTGCAATTCGCCGGACTTGATTTGTGCGACTGTTGCAATCGACGGCATCGACTTCGTCGCTAATACGCCACCTACACACGAGCGAACTCTGCTAATAGATGAGTTGCGCGGAGTCCATCCACACTCATTACTATCCGAAACAGTCTCTCGATAGCCAGCGTTAATGAAGTCGAGATAGATCATTCCTGAATTTAGTTCCCACTAAATGCACACGATTTGTTCATACAACCTCATCGATAGAAAAATGTGAGATCAGGTAGAAATATATATTTCCACGGTCGTCGAATTCTTTTGCTCGGAAAGTCCGAGATTCAAGAGAGGAGGGGTTCGGTCGAACACAACGACTATTTGCGCCATTAAGTCTCAGACCACAGTCCCCGGGAGTCAGGGAAATGAAACGTCGCCTTTGTGTTATACAGTCGGGTAGCGAGGAGCGCTCAGCTTAAATGGCCCCTTCCGCTCTTTTTCCATCCCTCCAGCCAGAGCCTTTCAAAAGCCGCGGAAGCGAATACGCGAGCGGGCTGCGTGATGCACGAGCGAATGGTTGCGTGCACGCGCAACACGTACAGAACGCTTGCACTCTGCACTCTGCGAAGCCTAGTTCGATTCAATCGGTCTAATAATTCACCGGATAATGGGGCAGGCGCTACACCTATCACAAAACCCTACCAAACCATCGCTATCGCACTCTCTCTCTCGCTCTGCCTGGGGCTTCAAACCGCCTGAAACCTTTGCGCAAACCTAGCTTCAACAAACCACAGAAATGTTCTGAAAATATCCTGGTTCACTGGTTCACAAACTACAATGCAGCCCTGTCACTAGATAATTTAACCTGCAGTCAAAACTGCCCTTACAGATTTTTCAATGGCTATTGAACTAACTTGCCCGTGGGGATCGTTACAGGGTAAATTAGATTCCGCGCATTTTCCGGTCGCTAAAATTCCGAAAAAATGTGACATATTTTGGATATCAAGCCGCATTTTCGAGAATTTTTTCCGATTTTGTTGTTGCAAACTGTGGTGGTAGAAAATCGGAAAACTGCAAATTTCTCGAAAATATGAAAAGATGCTATTCTACTGTTTGGTTCCCAAAAAATTTGGTGAAATACTACAACAGGCAGTGTCGTCAATTATTTTCCGATTTCTTGTTGTGGAGACATCGTTCAACATTCGCCGGCAAAATCCGGACCCCCCGCCAACCGGTCGCAGGTGACAAAAAAGATATTTGCTGACCAAGTGTCGGCGCACCCCTAATTCCGAAACACTTGGCAATGCGGTGCACAATCGAGGGTGGCGCGTAAAAAGACGAGGGGGTGTGGGGCGGCAACAGAAACATCGCGCTTCGCTGTCACGTGAAACGCCAGCTGACCCGTAGTCTCGGAATCTCGTGCGTGGCGTGCACGACGGAAGCCGTTCAACACGACAGACACGAAACCGCACTACTTTCAGCCCTCGCACCCCCTGTAGTCCTGTCCCTTCGTCCCGCGCCCCTTCGCCGTTCAACCCCTTGCGGTACGTGAACGCGTGTTTCTCGCTTCGGACGGGGCGACGGCTGCTTTTATGCATGGTACGTGTGCGTGTTTCCTGTAAAAGCTGAGGAATGCAAACCCTCCTCGGGGGGTAGAGACGAGGCCCGGGCTCGGCCGACGCTCGAGACTTGATGAATTTCGTCCGGACAACGTCGGATTTGCCCGTGGCTGAAGAAGAAGGAGAGGAGAGACGAAACCCCGACGCCACTCGGAGAAGGAAGGAGAGAGGGTCGGCCGAGTGAAGGTAATTGGAGCAGCGTGGCGGGGGGCAGAAGGAAAAAGGCGACTCGCCGGGACGATACCAGTAATATTCTGCGGAGGGACGAGATAACAGGCTGGTACGTGAGCCTCGGAGAAATACTCTGCTTCGTTGTGTACGACGCGTGTGTGTCTGTACCCGTGTATACACAGCGACCTCTTCACGTGTACGTGTGTCCGCCTTTAAGTAAAACTCCTTTCTCCGATTTTCCGCCGGGGAATAAAGGGTTCGCGTCCTTCCCCAAAGGGGAAGCGAACCCTGCAGCCGATTTGCATTACCGCGAATGTTTGTGTGTGGCGAGCGAAGCGCGAGGGGTGGGCAGAAGGATTTCTAGTTTGGCGTATCGCTGCCGGGGATAGGGCGGTCGGGAAATTTAACAGGAATCCCGTGATCATTGACGACGACGCGGCGGAATTGTTCCTCTCCGTTATCGTTGCATTATCATTCCTTTGGAGAGAGGTTCATGATATATTTAGTTGCGTTGGAGAAAGTGCCGCACCGGCCAAAAATAGGAGATTAACGGTTTTGACGAAGATGAACCCAAAGTATACTCGATTTTCTATCATGCGGAACTTTCTGCGGAATTTCCTGTGCGGGAACAGAATCGAGCGTATTTTCAGCAGAAATCGAGTACGAAATAAATATCAGGAGGAACGCGTCAGCAAGTCGATCGGTGCCGGCGATAACCACGTTCCGAGGACACATCTAAAATAATGCATTGATCCCGGCCCGAGCACGTGACACTCTCGAACAAAGTCCGGTCCTGTGAGAGTTACCTGGCAGCGCACCTGGGTAAGCGGAACGTCGACAACGTTTTCAGGATCGGTCGAACGTGAGGAAGCTTTTCCCTCAACTTCGACCCTCGCGCCGAAAGTCCGAGGGAACTTCTACCCGGCGAAACTTTGACGTGGCTGCGGACTGTACGCAACGGTTGTCTACCGATACAACTGTTGCACCGGAGGGCGAGCCCGGCCCGAGTTCAGTTTAATCGAGAACATTGAAAAGCTCACGCGGCGGTGACAGTTGTCGAACGTATACAGCAAGATTCACTTTGTGTCCCCCGCGTGTAATTTGAATACGACCACGGTCAGAGGATCCTGGGGAAAAATGTCCCGGTTGTCTCGTATCGGTTACCAGAATGACATCAAGAATCTGCTTGATGTATATACGTGTGGGTGCAATGGGAAACTATGACTCCAGGAGAGGAGATCCTTCAATATATTTTATATTGGACAGGTAATCCCTTTCGATGCTTCAAGGGAAGAGATAAATTCTCCTGAAACTGTTGGCGAAGCTGAACAGGTCGAGTTCTGTTTGGCAGATGAGCCAAAAGTCGATATAACAGAAATCTCTCTTTAACAATAGGAAATATTTTATCAATCTCTGAAATAAATAATGACCTAACTCGTGACTGGTGACTTCAAATCAAGATAAGTCCCAGCGTAAAATAGATTTCCGTCACGCCCCGTGCAATCACTCTCGCAAACAAATGCCGGTGTCAGTTTCAAGAAAGGCGACTTTAAAGAATGAGGGCCTCGATAACAATCATTTGCCAAAACAAACACAAGACCCAACTAAGCGACCGGCTGGTTGCATTAAAATCTGTTACAGCGTGGTCTATCGCGGATCTACGCGCATGAAAATCGCGTGCAGATCCCGGGGAGTCGTAGGGCCACGAATCCGCAGCCTCTAACGATCCGTTATTACTTTGATAAAGTGCATAAATACGGCCGGAGGAATGGCTATAATTTTTGTGCCGGCACGAATCCCCAGTTCCGTGGAAGAAGTATAGTCGTCACTCGTAGGGGAAGGAGGTCGGATGCGCCCAGAAAAATTCAAACAAACACATTACTTCGGTAAATCTCTGGCTGTTCGATCAGCAAACAACCCACTTCTGCGTGTCCCTTTGTCGCCGAACAATAAATTATCGGGTCGTCCTAGCAGGCACGAGGCCGAAACACAATCGTTCGCAGTAACACGCGCCATTATCATAAATCAAGCCAGGGCTTCACCGATTCTTGCTTTTCTCCCCTCGGCGCGCAGTCGGCTGGTAACTATAGGGGTCAAGCATTTTTTCAGATTTTTCTTCGACTCCTAAATTGTGAGATTTGGTGAGAAAACGGTGTGGCGAAATTTGGAAGGGAAAATCAGAAAATATCGAAGGGTATAAAGACCACCCTGCTTGGCATTCGCGCGGAAGTAGTCCGTCGATTATGACCCCCAAGCTTTCTCGCTCATTCTCTCTCTCTCTCTCTCTTACCACCTCTTTTTTTACGCATCGCCGTGTTGGACATCCCTACGAGGAAGCTAATAAAAAAGTTCCGCTCGCCGGGAAAGTTCGACGTGGGCTGAATGAATCGGGAATGGAAACGGATCCGGAAATGGTCCGAAGTATTCATCCGTGATGCGCGCGGGATTGAACCGACGACTACCGGCGCGCTGTGCTCACTGTTTGCTCCTAAGAGAATCGACTTGGCCAACAGACTGTGTCTGAAGAACTGTTTGCTCGCCTGTTATCGAACATATTACAACAAAAACCGATCCCGCCGCATCATCCCTTTACAGCCCTGTTATCAGCCGAGTAAGAATTCAATAGATTTCTTTCGACGCATTGCACCGTTTTATAAATGAACAATAAAGTATATTCAGATTGGTGGAATTTCAATGGCGAGCATTTGATTGGTAGCACCTACGGCAAGGTGGCTTTTTCTAGAATTAAGCGAGGACCCTGGCTCCGCCATTACGTTCTTGCCCGCCGCTTGGCCAACAGGGACAGAAATGAAATTGTTTGCAAACTAATCTGTCCCGGTGTCCGAGCGACAACTAAACGGCACACACGTCTACACGAGTACGTGTAAGCGTAGATGCGTGGGCGTCGGTGTATGTGTAGATATACGACGCGACAATATGGGTCTGCCAACAGCAGAGAATTGGGATACCGAGATCATAGCCCGACAACTGAACACGCCATCCTGCCGGAGTTGCAGGCGTACAATTAAAATTTACTGTCGCATAACCGCGTCTATCCGTTTCACCGGCGCTCGCAATTGCGTTCCACGCGCACGGCACACGGAGAATCCGGGTTTGCGAGGCGCCCTTTAATGAAAAGGTATCCCGGCCTTTTTCGAACCAGGGCTCGCAGTGGATAAAGGGCTCGCTGAATGAAGATCCCAGTTCTATTAATTCCATTTCCATTCGCTTTATAAATACCAGCTAGCGTAAACACCACTGCAGCGGTTTAGTTTTGGAACACCGCGTGCACAATTTTAGCTACCCTGTGCTAGGGATTTCGTTCGACTAAAAATCTTGTTGGAATTATATTGCAAGATTCTTTTAGATCGATCGACAAACTCTACAACTGCAGTGCTAACTTTTAGCTGCCCGGAGTTACTAGTCGGATAAATAACGCCACCGAGGATCTGTAAACGAGAGCAACGGGCGAGTCTGCGTGCGAACAGCCACACGACCAGCCCGCCGTTTACATTTCAGATAACAGCGAGTAGCACCGAATTTGTAACTTGGGCCAAGAATTTTCCACACTTGGATCGACCGAACCGGGTTCGAAATTAGAATCTCAGGCCCCATAACCTGTCCGATTAAATCCCCGCGATTCCGAGGGAATCGTTCCGGGCTGGTAGTACACGTTGCCGAAAGTTCCGCGGCTTGCATTTAATTTCGTTAATCCAAAGAACGAGTGGCCGTGATAACGTCTATCGGACGTTTCCAGCCGACAGAGCAAACCTCTGCAGCCAGCCTTAATTAAGCAAACGGTTCGCAAACAGGAACGGCGAACGCATGCATTCCTGTCTAATGTCGCGTGGCCGACCTCTAGCCGCCGCGACCGTGTCCACGCGTTTTCCGAACGTTCAACACCGCAACCCCCGCCGGAAAATGATCGCGCTTTCCGCTTTTCCGCCGCGTTTCACCGCACGCGGCACAATCAAACGAGGGAACCAGATCAAACTGTTTCCAGCGACGCACGCCGGTCCGGAACCTTTTTCAGGCACAGCGGAATCGTACCTTTAGCTTTTTAAACATAACCTCCCCTTCAATTCTCCTTCCTAGACTCCTTCATAATTTCGTAGACCCCTCCCCCACTCTTACTTCGATACTCTCCTCCTTTGTTCACAAGATATTTCGAGGACATGAAAATATGCTTGTTTCAGGCACTCCTCGACTTGGAAACGGGACATCGTGGTACAGCTGTCAAAGAATTGACATCCAGAGGATTTTATTTAGTCGGCGTTTCGCGGGCTTCATTATTCAAAATGGTTCGACCTGTCGCGCGACTATTTTCCAGCGGGTCGGGACGATTATCATTATACACTCTAGTGGAGAATGCAGAGAGGCGCGCGTCATTAACATCGACGAGGGAAGGGGGTGGGTGAGAGGAACGCAACGCGATCAGGAATTTATCGAAAATTAGTCGGATGTCAGTCGATTGAAACCGGAACGAGGAAGACGCGACCGGGCCAGGGGATTTAATTAATTCAGTCTCGGAAAATATTCGAGACCTTTATAAACGGGCAAATATTCGCTTTCCCGCGAATAATCGATATATCGAACAGTCGGGCTGGCCGGAAACGCGAGAGTCGTTCATTTGTTATCGTTCTCGAGTGTTCTTCGAACCAGCCTCGCCGGAGCTGCACGCCTACGACCCGCTCGCTCTTAGTATCAGGCTGTACGTCGCGCAGCTAAACGATATGACATTCGCAAGATATACGAGTAATGTAATAATGCGTCTGGCAGAGAAGACGGCGATGATGGGGCTCCCTGCAAGAGCTACACACTAATTACCTCGAAATTAGAATTTAGATTACCCGAATATTATTTCTGACGCGGCAACGGCGCTGCTGCGCGAGGGCAATTAGCGTGAACGAATTATACGTACGAGGGAAAATTCAATGCGAATTGCTCGGGCAAGTTTCCCAGGGAACTTTTAATAGACCCGATGGTTTCAGAAAGAAACTTCTCCGGGGACTTTTAATACTTGTAAACGCGCAATCCATTGCGTTACCAGAATAATTATGCAAATCGAACCACCCGAAGCTACTTCCTGCTCGGCTACAGTCGACTAATGTTGCGGCAACCTGACCTTAGCAGCCTAACATCAACAAATTATGAAACTCTAATGTGCCAGGACCTTGCCTTGGACCTAATGTTTTCGACCTAACCTGACTTGATCCAATCATAAAATTAAATACAGTGGGAGGGTTAGATTTGACCCAGTGAGGCCCAGCGACGTTAAGTCTTGGGGGTTTGCTGCGAAGCGGGGTTTCATTAAAAACGGCCAGAAAGCTGGCAAAGGACGGTATCTAAATTGCGCTTGAGAAATATTCCGCGGCGGAACTGGGCGGCAGCACGCGAGTGAGACGGTCGGCGTAAATATTCATGACGAGTTTCGTTTGCCGCGTTTAACCCGCGAGAGCGCGTCTCCAGCTCGCGAGATAACGCCCGGGCCGTGTCTGTCGGTGGGGGTAAAAATGGAATCGCTGGGTCCAGAAGCAATAGCCAGGGTAGGTATGGTACGTAGGTGACATAAATTTCCAGCCTCCGGACAGAGAGCCTGGTCCATCCCGAAACACGCCGTAAATCCCCGGGCAAAAGGGAAGGAACCCCGTTGGAAATTGTTCAGTTCGCTCTCTTGCTCTCTCTCTCTCCCTCGTCCTGGTAAAAAGAAGAATCCTCTTTTCTCTCCGCAGGCTTGCAACAAGATTCTCTAGGAATTCTAGTATCTCATTCCACGCGGCCGGGGCGGCCAGTTAAAAATATTCGCCATCCCCGGGGGAGAGTTACCGGCCCTCGCCGGAGCACGGGTAACTAGTGAGAGCGTTAATTGCTCTCACTCTTAAAATAACACTCGATTACTCGAGCAGCCGAGCCAGCAATTTTCTAAATACGAGCTGCCCGCTGCTGGAGGGAAAAGGGCGACGCGGAAAAGGAACACGGAAAGAGAGGAAGGAGAGTGAGAGGGGTTGAAAAACGAGGGTGGCCGCGAACCGCTCACCGCATTTAATTCCTCCCTTCGCGAACCGCGTGGCGACTCCGGCGCACACTGGAAGCCCGTTCTTCCTGGCCAAAATTCCATTTTTTCAAGTTCCATATTTCCACATATTTTTGGACACATCGATGACCCCTCAAACCGGAAAGAGCAAACTGCTTCATACTTTTTACTGAAATAATTTCGGCCCACGACAAACGGGTTTCCCACTGTGCGACGATGTGTATGTAATCCACTCCCTCGTTTCTCATCGGGCCCTGAAATATTCTAAACGCCGGCGGGACAAACTCTGCAGGATTCCCCGTTTCCGACTGTCCTTTCGACGAGGACCACTTCGCCTGCCACGGAAATTGTCTGAAATCTCTCTTTGTTCCCGCGTTCGAGTGCTCGTCTCGCGGACGGGAAACGTTTAGGTTGGCAAAATGGTATTTTCCTTTCTCCCGGGTTTTTTGCCGCTTCCCAGGAAGAACGTTCCCAGCGACTTTCCGCGATATTTAATGTTCCTTCCTCGCCACCACGACCGGGCAATTCTGCCAAAGTGAGCCGCGGATCTGAACGGGATGAGAGTTTTTGATAGTGAGCGCCGCGACCTCGGGCATTTGGCTTGAAAAACCGGAAAAACTGTCCTGGCGTTATTCTTAGGTTCAACGTGGCGATATCGTAGCTCGTTGGATTTGTCTTAACGTCGGCTGCAACATCCCGAGACGAGCAATGAATATCTATATATATTTATGAATTCTGAATATCTGATCATGAATATCATGAATATCTGAATATCATGAAATGAATATCTATATATTTTAAACAACGTTTAAAAAATCAAACTGACCTTGATTTTTTAATTAGAAAAACTTTTTTACCGAAATCGTACATTTTTCATTTATAATGATTGCGGCATATATTTGCAATCTTGTGGGTGTATAACAATTTTACCACATTGAATTGTTCAATTAACTAAGTATATGAAATTCGTGTTATTTTTCAATATTTCTGAAAATGGACTATTTTCAAGTACAAAGAACAAGATTTTTAAACAACAGCCCCTGTCGTTGTCCTCTCAAGGACAGTTTCAGGGCCAGAACGCAATTAGTTAATCGCACATCTGGTGTTTTAACGGCGAGGTACCGATCGGAAGATCGTGTGTGCTCGGTCATGCTGGTCGGTAAAAGCTCGGGGACTAAGGTGAAGGGCGGCCCGTGAGTCTCCGAAGGCGCAAAGTGCAACCACTTGCACTCTCGAGCGCGCCTTGTTAATTCTCCATAGGCTGTCGTTGCGACAGACCGACCGAGTTGGCTGAGCGCTACTTTCGAGCACGCTGGTTAACGTGCTCGTCGAGCCGAAGCACTCGTAAGAAGTTTCTGGCCGGAGCTACTCCGCCTGAGCAACGTCTGCTTTTTATTATCTCGCCGTTAAAGCGGCGCAAATGCTGGGCTGCTGTCAACGGGACTTCTTGGCTACCCCTTCAGCCGACCGACGTTTCCCACCTAACGAAACAATCCACCTACCAGCGACGACACCGCAATCCTTCGCCAACTTCGCCTTTACACCTTTTTGGATCGTATTATTTCCGGATTTTCGACTTACGCTACTGCTCGTGGAAGTATGGACACTTGAAAATTAAGAGAAAAAATTCGAACAGAAATTGGTACAGAAATTACAGTAACATCGCTTCTAAAGATGGTGATGACTGGACTGCGGATTTTATGCATTTATGACAAAAATGGCTGCGTATAATTTAAAACAGTGGAGCTATTAAAAAGATTTAAGGCCACCAGTGTATTAGTTTCGCCTTAATAAGAGAATTAAAAGAAGAATGAAGTTGCTATTTGACTCCTGAGTCTTGCAATCAATGCAAACATTTTTTATTCCGCATAAAGATCCGCAGTCTAGTGATGACATTTGTTTCTTTCACTATTCTACACTGACACATTTACGTTTGTATAAAAATACAATTATTACACTATAAGAAGTTAGATGCAGTCGGTTAACGTTGTTGCAAAACTATGTTAATATGTTAATACTGTCGTCGACTAAAGTGATTTCGGTCAATGCCGTTGTTGGTTACAGTGTAACAGTGTCCAGACCTGGGTTTCACAATTGGGACTCTTTTTTCTAACGAGTACAAAAATTTATGTATATTACTATATTTATGTGTATTACTTAAGAAAGTAAAATATTCGAGACTTATTATTTGATCAACGAAGGATATTTTATGTATACAAGTAACGAATGATTATTTCACTTGTCAACGAATAGCGGCAGTGCATATTTGGGTACTTAATCTACTAGAAAATTGGCTCGGCGAGTAAAAACCACTCAACTGCAGTCCATCAGAAAAGTTAAGTTTGACCTAGTTAGGTTAAAGAAGCTAGAAGTACACAGTGTTTTCGGAGTAGTCTCCACGTAACTCGGAGGAAGGGCGTGGTAACATATCGGAGAGCGAACGGTATAAAATGTAGCCCAGATGGGGCAAATGTAGCCCGAGTCTGAGATTTCCGAAGGACAAAACGCACCCGACCACATAAATCCCGATAATCGCAGGCTCCCCCTTACGACCCATTACCGGTCGTTTCCGAACGTTTCCGCAATTTTCGATGCCCGCTGCTGTCTGGAACGGAAGAACGAAAATTCTGTAAGCAATGGACTGTTATATCGGCATTGGCCGATTAAATGACTATCGGGGCTCGCTGAAATCCGTGGGTGCACGTTGCACAGACACACACACGCGCACGCGATCACCCACACGCGCATATAGGAAAAACAACGGGATGCATTCTAAATTCCGTTTTTATTCGGCCGGCGATTTGTTCATGCGAGCCCGGCCAGTTGAAATCGGATAGTTAATTGAGCCCATAAAGTTGCGGGCGAAATTAACGGAGGTGGTATTGCTGGGCAAAAGCGATTTATTGTGTTGTCGCCTGTGTACTTGTTGACACTGTCCTTTGAACGTTGAATATACGATGCTGTTTCCACTGAAAAATGATTTTTCACCTCATCGACCGAACTCTTTGCCTCGTCCCTTTTGTCCCTGGCCTTTAACAACAAAAGCGAAAATAACACGGTTAATTCCGTGCACGCCGTGTGTTCCAGCCACGCCGTGCCTTAACCCCCCGAACCCCGAAATCTGAAGGGTACAGTGTCAGCGTGTGCAGCTATCGATTAAAACGGAGAGAAATTGATTTTTTGGCGAATCGAGCTGCCGTTTCAACGGCGCAATATCGAATCCGTCGACGAGGCAGGAACGGACAGAGCTTTCAATTTTCCCCATTTAGCCCCTAATGAAGGACCGGGGCAGGCGATCTCGTGGCAGGGTGACGAGCGAAGAAAGCTCTCCGGCAAGGGTAGCCAGTTTCGGAGCACCCCTCTAGGCTGTGGGAGTGGGGTGGGAGGGGGGGGTGTGTAGGCAGTTTCCACCGCACTACTTCACGCGACAGAACTTATCTAATATACCTGGTCCCCTCCACCCTTGGCGTCACCGTCAAACCAGCCCCTAGCAGAGGATTCCTGCTCCCTTTATACCACGCAGCCGCACTTTGCCAAAGTTCGTTCTCGCTAAGAAGACAGGCCCACAAAGAGAGGAGTCGCAGCGAATATAAAATAACTCGCGTCCCCAGTGAATATTATATGGGAATTCCGCGAGGAATTCCAAAGCAGATCGACGGGCCTCTCATTTTTTTTTCTTGCTCCCTCCCTCTCTCTCTCTCTCTCTCTCTCTCCCTCTTGTCCTTTTAAAAAGAAGAATGCCAGGTGAATTTATACGAAAATTAACTCGTCCCGTTGGCCGGAGAGATTCAATTAGCTCGAAAAATCGTTTTCCCCCATTCATCGAACGATCCAATAAATCCGTGCACGTTGGAAATTGCCTCGCCCTTCAGGGGTTGACAGAGTGGAGAAGAAAGGTATGTCTGTGTCAAGGACTTCCTTTATGCTGGCCCACGCCCCCGTAGGTCATCTCTTCATTAGGGCCTATATGGAGAAAATTGAAAGCGACCGTATTGAAGGCTACCCTCTCCACATCGTAAGCAGCGCGAACGTCAGTTGCCTGTTCCACGGTGAAAGTACTCGATGTGCTGTCGAGACGGGCACAACAGGCTTGAATCACCGGTTCAAATCCCGGATGATGGCGTCTCCAGGCGTCATTCACCGGTTTACGACGCTCACTACGACGCCTATTTATCAAACGCTATAACTAGACACCGAGCGGCTTTCACGGAGTTTATCAACTACGAAAAATCGATATCCGCGAACCACCGAGAGAGCCAGCAAATATTTTTTCAGTTTACTGATCGGCGGCGCCACTGTCGTCATGTCTTCCCTGTGGACCGACCTTGTTTGTAATTTCATACGTAACTTTTATACTTTTAAGCGCTTTTTGCGAAGTACAGTCTGGGATCGCGTGGAACGATCATTCATGCGAGTAAGCGCAATGCAGAGGCTGAGAAGCTGGCCGGCCATTATTTAACGGAATCTCAAAAAAATTGCGTCGATTCTACCTTTACGCGTTACAGGGTATGCAGTAACGTACACAGGCGCTTTTATACATCGTCTAGAAGCTCGTGTCTAAACTGGGATTTAAAAGACAATATTTCACCGGGTTAAAGAGCCGGAATTAAAACGGTCGATAACGTATCACCGGTCATTCCAGTATTTCTTTTATCGCATAAATTCGTCGGGGCCGGATCGGCGCGTACCTGTCGCGAAGAATTAATCGTAGCTGACGGTAGCCGGGGATGAAGATATGATTTCAGATGGGAAAAAGTTATCGAGAGAGAGAGAGAGACGAGTGAGAGATCGTTCGCGTCATTTTATATCACGGCGGCGCGGGGAAGCTGAGCGGGTGGAGGAGGAGCCGGAGAGGGGGTGAAAGCAAATATTGGAATTTTTTATGAGCCTTCGGGAAAATTCGACAATGAAACACCGTCGGTTTTCTAAAGGCGATTTTCCGTCGGACGAGAGGATTCTTCATTGGAACCGGGATCCGTCGTCGGAAAGAAAGAAATTCCCTTCCCTGGGAACGGAACGAACGAACCAACCTCCCCGAAGATCCGTCGAACGTGACACTAAGTATATTGGCTTGAATACAGATTGAAGAGATCCAGTTGCTAGATGTGGAAGAGAATTATCTACTTTGTCTTTGCGTAGAATGATCGACCGATGCTGCTAAGGGTTTTTATGCTACTCCCGCTGATAGAAATCTTCCTGGGAAACTTCTTTCGGATCGCAACGTAGATTATTCGCCTGTTTCCCCTGATCTCGCAAAGGGACTCTGGTAAACTGGATAATTATTCAGTTTGCCCTCCTCAGTTCTGTTTCTTCTCCCACAAATATAGAGAATAAACATTTCAGCTCTGTGTCTCCACTAGGAGAATAATTAAAGTCAGAAATCGAATTTTCAGTTCTCAACCCATTTTTTCCCCCAGTAAATCGGATCCTAAAATTCTGAGAGAAGATCTCGCATATGCCTATTTTTAGAATTATTATTGTCAGCCGTAGAAAATTTTTGTCCAGAAAATTTGAAATTGGGCACACTTTCGGTGAACTTGGAGAATCGCAAATTCAATTGAGGATCTAAGGAGGGGTCGTCTGGTAGCGAGAGGTCAAATTACAAGGGAGATATTGGCGTCCGAATTTACCGGATCATCAAACAAGTTGTCTAATACCTAGCTGCCGTATATACGAGTGAGAGGGAGTGCGACAATCTAAATCTCGCTCTCCTCCGGGGGATCAGATTTCCTCGAGCGATTCAATGCCAGCCGGAATCAGCGAGGATGAAAGGACAACGGGCCGGGGTAAGTCTCGGTTCATTTGGTTCTCGGCTACGCTCCTGGATCCCCCACCTAAAACCCCAATCCACCTCTTTCACCCGCGCCCCTCTGTGCTACCGACTTAACTTCCGCTTATGCCGGCCCCCGAACTTCCGACTTGTTTGACGTGCTATCGATTGCGCCCGGTAACGCTGCTCATTAATAGCGAGTAATTACCTTCACGAGTGCCCTTGGTACAAACGCGCCGCGGTCGACGCGCGATTTCTATTCAGAACCCCCCGGGCACGTTTACGCGAATCAATGAAGTGTCGATTAAGTCTTTCCTTCGTGCCCGACCGACCCCTCGAACTTCCACGACCGAGAGAACCGGCCCGGGCTAATCCGCACTGATTCTTCGGCCCTGCTCCATTGTTCCACCGACGCCGGTTCTACGATCTTGACGATCGACGGGGGCTGCACGGTGACCCTTCATTGTACCTCCCCGTCGCACCTTCGACAATGGAAAAAGTTATTCCCGTGATGGTCCATTCTGGTTGGATAACAGGAAACCATACCGTTCAACTTCCACGAACTTAGAGTAGTTCGAAAGTAAGGCCACCTTAAGAACTCCTCCGATGTCAATTTTTAATGAAAATTTAGGTATATGGGTGAAACTGTGCGGCCAGATGAGAATTTCAACAAACCGCTTGAGACGTGGTCAGACCTTCTCAAACATCAGCGCTGGCATATTCAATTATTTTATTCAAACATGGCTCGGAGTCCATAAAAATTTGTTATCCAGTAAAATCAAGCCTCTTGCTGGTCTCTTTTAATTGCTTATGAAGTTCAGGAAGAAAATACAAGGACTCAGGGTCCCGAACTACTTTTTCGAGGCAGAAGGTCGTAACTAACCCTAATTAAAGCAGGTGATAGAGGGTGTGTAGCAAGTTTCGGGGCATTTAGCACCCCCTTAAAGCAGATGGAGAATTAAGATCGACCATTAGCTGCCGGGAGAAGTTCGACGCGCCGTGAATCGGCAGCTATTGAAACAACTTCCGAATTATTCAAGAATTTACCCAGGTCGACCGAGAAGTTCGAATTGCGTTTTAAGCGATTTCGATATCGTTCGTTCCTTTGCCAGCCTCCCCACCCTGTCGGATTAAATCACGTATCCACCGATTAACAGGCTGGGAAGGCGAACCGACGGAAATCAGGCAGACGTTTGTCATTAGCGACCCGGAAACGAGGCTTAAGATGGTAGTAACTCGGTCTGATTAGGTGGAGGAGAGGAATAGGATGAGTACTACAAGGTGGATTTCTTCCTGGATAATTACGGAGACTGTATCTAATTAGTCCAATCAACTTTTGTACGGTACTTAAAAATTGGTGAAACATGCTTTGTCCCATTGAAGTTCAAAAATATACACCGTATTTAATTCGGGAACATTTTCCAGTTTTTTAGTATGCTGTTTTATATTGTTTCGAGTAGGGTTTGTTTTTTAAAAAAACGTTTCGCTGTTCTTGATGCTGATATCTGTGTTAAGGGTGGGACTAGTGTTCTCCACGAGACTTTAATTAACAATATTGTTGTTTAAAAAAAGAATCGCAACAACAGGAGCGGAGAAACGAAGCCGGTGGATCGAGTGTCCTCGTCAAGAGGGTCGGTAACGCGATATGAAGTTTGAAAGCATCAGAGTGTACGGAATGAATTATGCCGGGGACTTTCCTTCCGGTTTATTAAAGGACTTAACTCCCTTTGCGGATGTAATCTGAACTTCATTATTTAAAATTCAGCTGGTGCAGCGATTGCATTCTCGGCTGGAACGACCGCATGAAAGATTCAGGCCAGGGTCGTAGCGAAAGAAATTGACCGACATAAATTATTTCAATATTCTCCTACGGATTTGGATCCGGGCGATCCTATCCGACTACAATTTCCAAGGAGCACCTGCCAGGTGGAGGATATTCCATTCACGACGAGAACAGAGGGGCCTGTGACGTCAGCACCCTAACTCAAAGGCGGGGTTGGGATCCTGACATCCCAATCAGTCAATTTTTTATTAGGTTGTCCCAAAAGTTTCTTTCGGAATGTGTTACTTTAATGTTGCTAAATAAATACAAACAATGCGATAATCTTTATGTTAATGTTTCAGTACTTCCTACCATGAATTTGCATTATGTGCATGAATCGAAAACCAACTTTTGGAACAACTTAGTATTTATTTAGCAATATTAAAGCAACACATTTCGAAAGAAACTTTTGGGATAACTCAATATTATGAAGGAGCATGATGTAAATGACTGAAAATTAATTTATTTTTGTGAATTTATTATAAGAAATGTACTGTCCTTTTGCACCTGGCTGGTGCATCGGTGCATCCGCATAAAAAACAAGATCATAGGAAGTTAGGACGTATTATGACATACGATTTGTTCCTCTATAATTTTTTTCTATTTTTACTTAAAGTACCCTGTATACAGGGTGAGTCACCTAACGTTGCCGCCTCAAATATCTTTGTTGTTTTTATAGATACTTCAAATGTCTGAAGAACAAAGTTGAATGGTTCAGTGGGACTCGCATGATACCAACAATATTTTTGTTTTTATGTGATTTTTTTAGATATAGCAAGGTCACCTTCATCTTTTTAAATGGAAGCACCATTTTTTAAACACCTACAATGATAGTCCCTTTCATTAGGAATTCAGTGATTATAATTACCCATGCACGTATAAACTTTCCAAGTAGCTCCTTATAACTAGTCCTTACAACAGACGCAGAACATTATTATTTTGCATTAAAATTCGCACTCTACTCGTTAATCACTCACTAATTTTCGAAGCCCCTTATTTGTAGACTTCATACTCAGGGTTTAAAAACAACAAAGACATTTGAGGTGGCAACGTTAGGTGACTCACCCTGTATATTTTCGTATCGGACAAACGAATAAACTTTTTATTATTGTACTATGCGAGTCAAGGGAGGTTTAATTTTTTGAAAGTTGCATTTCAGTAGTTCCAGGCATTGTGATCATACAATGGTGTCATCGACGTGAAGAAATGGCCCCCCTGGTGTCGAACGAGCCACGCACTTGCACCCCATTAATCCCGGGACATTAAACTCGGTCTGGGCACGCAGCAGGAGATCGTCGTCGAAAAATGAGGATCCGAGTGGAAATCGAGCGTGGAAGGTGGCGATTTATTAAAAGCGCATCCTCATTGTCGCGCGGGGCTTTGCTGACTGCGCCCGCAAGACGAGCTTTCTCTGTTTGAGCTCGCACACAAACGAGCACGGACGCAGACGAAATCGCCGTTTAGGAGGCGGACGATACAGATTTACAGGCGGCCAAATACGTGCACGTGTACACCATGGGACGCGACGCTTGAATCCTGATGGGGATAGGATCGCAGTTTGCGCAGGTTATTCGCGCGTCTAGGTGTACTTGCGTAAGCATGTACGTGTGGACATAAAGGACCGTGTCTGCTCGCAGACTAATCGCATCTAATGAGCCGCACCCCGTCAGCGGAGATTAAATCCACCGGTTACAACGCAGTTAAATGTCGACGACTCCTTCGCCCCTGCCCGGGAAAAATGTCGCTCTGGAAACGCTGCGGGCTGGCTTTGTTCTACCCAAGAAACTCGATCTTTCAAAAATTTCATTCAAAAATCGGATTTCGTCGATCTCTCTTATCCCTTTTAATTTTTTCCGACCAGGATTTTCAATCTAAAGATCTAAAAAAATTACACACTGTGTATACTCATGGTAGACATGTGCTAGATTTTTTTTCAGAACTTTAGCATTCCATTTGGTAGCAAACGTGGAGTAGAAACTGAAAATTCAACTGTTCCCTGTAACTATGCTTCTGGGTGTCGCTCTGGAAACGCTATGCGCTGGCTTTGTTCTACCCAAGAAACTCGATCTTTCAAAAATTTCATTCAAAAATCGGATTTCGTCGATCTCTCTTATCCCTTTTAATTTTTTCCGACCAGGATTTTCAATCTAAAAATCTAAAAGAATTACACACTGTGTATACTCATGGTAGATATGTGCTAGATTTTTTTCAAAACTTTAGTATTCCATTTGGTAGCAAACGTGGAGTAGAAACTGAAAATTCAACTGTTCCCTGTAACTATGCTTCTGGGTGAGGTAGTATGGCTTCTTTTCAAAATCCAAAATATAAATCATTATTTTTTCTACCCACTAGACTTCTACCTACAGACCTAGCTACGGACTACGAAATTTTCGATATTTTTCACTTTTTCATGGAGTATTTAAAAAATAGCTTTAAGGATGGAAGATTCTATTGTTGAAGGTGACCTTTTCCAAGGCCAGCCAGCCAGCCAGCCAGCCCGCCAGCCGCCGCCGCGAATTCGCCGTCTCGGCGAGCTTATTGTGCTAGTTACACTTCCTATTTTTCGTCAAGCAGTCTGACAGTAGTTGACAACGCGACGTCTCGACTCGGCGGATCCCTCCGGAAGTTTTATGAATTTCCTGGCGCGAGGGAAGTCTGTGGTTACCGTGGAGCCCGCAGTGATTCCTTGCCTCGCAACACCGACGATAAATTCTCTCATTTTGTTGGGGGTTCTTGTTATCCCTTCAGTCTCTTTTCGTTGCATATCTCTGCTGCTCCACAATCTCCCTCTCTCTCTCTCTCTCTCTTCTTTCGTTTGCCTCTTGCGCGTTAACTTGTCACCAAGAAAGGTTCATTATCTCGGAACAGATGACGAGTAAACGTTCGCTTAATGAAATCTTCGTAGTGATTTTACGAGGGAAGTTTCGCGGAACCGGAATGGCAGGGAAAGGTTAGGGGCGGATAGCGGGTAGGAAGCGTTGATGCCTACGAATACCACCTACCTTCAGGCACTCTCTCTCAACCTTAAGGCCCGCTGTGTGTATATATATATATGTACGACATTCCTGGCCGACGGTTTTCGAGATTCCGGAAGCGGGCGATCGGGGGTTGCCGAGAGTGCTTGGAAATTAAGCGGAAATACGCGGAAATACTCGCCCCGAAAGTATGCACATCGATTACCCTCGCAGCAGAAGACATTTCGGGGCAACCTTCTAGCGACTCCAAGTTTCGTCGTTTAAACCGCCCCTGCGGTCTCCACTTCGATTTTTGATACCAGTTTCGTTAACCACCGCCTAGACTACGAGAATTCTCTGATTGCAACAACCCAGGTCGTGTAAAACTCATGTCATGTTTTTCATTTTCACGACTATACTTTTCTAATGTGTATTTCTGTCACAGCAACGTATCCTATTTTTCCTAAAATTTTCCTCACAGTACATTCGATAAAATCCCGGAAAATCTGAAAATTAAATTTTTCTTCACAGTTACCCCCCTGATAAAGCTAGGGGGTTGTAATTTTATTCTATTATGCTCGTTGTATGGTACAGTTCCTAATTATAACCCGAATGTTAGACTTAGCTGTATAACTAGCAGAAACTTATTTTTAGCTGTTCAAACAAGCCAAGCAGAGCACAATGCAAATTTTTCCAAGCTAGTTCCACACTGGCTCAGGCTTGGAAACAAAGAGCTCGTCCCGGTGCTTGCGAAAGGATTAGCCCGGTGGGGCGGGCATCCAATTACAGCCCGGGAGCTGTTTAGAAAAATAGGTAAGCCGTGAGATTCATTGAACGAATCGCATTAAAAGAACGATTCCGTTGGCTTGCGTATCGAGCAACGGGGAACACACGCGTTCGTCGATATCGTGGCGTGGGTAGCGAGTCTCGATGCTATTTATTTTATCTCATTCTTGCGAAGTTAGTATTCACGACAATTTGCATTTCATTAGAGCGGCACCGTGTCCCGTTAAACGACGCTCGGACGGGGAAAACAGTCCGCGTACAATTAAAAGTTGAGGCTCAGCCTGGTTATTTGCATATGGTGTAAAAACCGGTTCTAACACGGCTCGTGTGTGCTCGCGTGACGCACGAAGGATCAAGGGAAGTCCTTCGGACCTTTTCAAACCCGCGCAAACACGAACGTGTTTGAAGCTGGATCCAATTTGTTGCGAGTATAAAACATCTTTCCAAATAGGTGGTCGAATCACCTCAAATGCGGTCAAAAAGTCTAAAAGTTTGTATACCTAAAGATGTTCCTTCTCAAACCCAGCCCACAATCCTCGCACCTCATCAAACGCGAACACGAGACGACCAATTGCAATACAACATCCTAGAACCGAGACAACACAGCCACTCAGCCGCGCACAGACACAACCACACGTGGAGCATCAACATACAAGGACGAACAGCGATACAAACCAACGCAAACCAGCCGAAGCAGAAATTGTGCTGGCACAAAGTGTTCCAAATCAAATGTTACATCAATTTCCACCTAATTTTGCGTAGCATTAAGTACGGTTATTTGCATACGGTGTAAAAACCGGTAGTAACAAGGCTCGTGTGTGCTCGCGTGACGCACGAAGGATCAAGAAAAGTCCTTCGGACCTTTTCAAACCCGCGCAAACACGAACGTGTTTGAAGCTGGATCCAATTTGTTGCGAGTATAAAACATCATTCCAAATAGGTGGTCGAATCACCTCAAATGCGGTCAAAAAGTCTAAAAGTTTGTATACCTAAAGATGTTCCTTCTCAAACCCAGCCCGACATCGTCACACCTCATCAAACGTAAACACGAGACGACCAATTGCAATACAACATCCTAGAACCGAAACAACACAGCCACTCAGCCGCGCACAGACACAACCACACGTGGAGCATCAACATACAAGGACGAACAGCGATACAAACCAACGCAAACCAGCCGAAGCAGAAATTGTGCTGGCACAAAGTGTTCCAAATCAAATGTTACATCAATTTCCACCTAATTTTGCGTAGCATTAAGTACGGTTATTTGCATACGGTGTAAAAACCGGTAGTAACAAGGCTCGTGTGTGCTCGCGTGACGCACGAAGGATCAAGGGAAGTCCTTCGGACCTTTTCAAACCCGCGCAAACACGAACGTGTTTGAAGCTGGATCCAATTTGTTGCGAGTATAAAACATCTTTCCAAATAGGTGGTCGAATCACCTCAAATGCGGTCAAAAAGTCTAAAAGTTTGTATACCTAAGGATGTTCCTTCTCAAACCTAGCCCAACATCCTCACACCTCATCAAACGCGAACACGAGGCGACCAATTGCAATACAACATCCTAGAACCGAGACAACACAGCCACTCAGCCGCGCACAGACACAACCACACGTGGAGCATCAACATACAAGGACGAACAGCGATACAAACCAAGTTAAACCAGCCGAAGCACAAATTGTGCTGGCACAAAGTGTTCCAAATCAAATGTTACATCAATTTCCACCTAATTTTGCGTAGCATTAAGTACGGTTATTTGCATACGGTGTAAAAACCGGTAGTAACAAGGCTCGTGTGTGCTCGCGTGACGCACGAAGGATCGAGGAAAGTCCTTTCGCGTCCCTCCCACCGACTGTTCCTCGAGTTTTAATGTCATCGGTCCACGGAAATAGTACTTTAACTAGTTTATGTTGTCGGTGCACACGCGTGCGTCGCTCGTCGGTCACCTGCGCGCAAGTTCGCGAAAGCGTGCCACGTAAATTCCGAGCGTCGACTTCTGACGTGGCTCGGAATGAAAATTCGCAATCCCTCCCCCCCCCGTCGCCGCCTCTCCAGCCGCTCATGCTTTCGAAGAGTGACTTTCGCGCAGGATCGATAGTCACCGTGCACCTAATCGGAATCCGACGGGAGACGGCGAGTGATAAAATTCCGCTTCCAGCCCGGGGAAAACAAAATTGATAGAGTTGTAGGACAACGCGCGAGCCAACAAAGCCCCGCAAAGTATCACCCGACAGCTAGCCGACTTATTTTCATCGCGGAGGATAGCTTCCTTTCGTCTTAATGAGCATCCGGTTGCCATGCTAAGCTAATTATCTAACGGGAACGCCGACTGCTATGGAATCATTTCTGCCTGGAATACATAGAGACTTTCTGTTTTAAATAAAATAAATAAACAATGAAAAATCTCTGTGAAAATTCTACCGGCTGCAGGGAACGCTGCACAATATTTGGGAATAATTTTATATTTTTTGCAGTGGTCACGTTGTAATAAAAACATTTAGTATCTGAATATTTTCCGTATTTTCCGTATCAAGATTTTCCCTTCGGACAAAAATTGGATGAAACGATAATGATTACTGTGACGAAGCCGGGAGATGTTGAGGAATATTTTCCATTAATTTAATTTTCTTCTTGCCGCTCGGATTTCGAAGTTTCGAGGAGTGCCTCAACCCGGAAGAGGAAATATGAAAAAATAGAACGTGACCCCTTTAGGCAGCCAGCTTTAAATGAGCGATATTTTGCTAGCCGCCGAGAGTTCGACGCACGCTTTCTGAGATGCACAGCCGAGTAAATGGCAGCTTTCATGCAAACCCGTCTTCAATCCCAGCTAAGCGCGTGCCACTGCTAGTTATAAGCCACATTCTTTGGTGGGAATGGAGAACCCTTCCTTTTCGAGCAAAACCCGCATTCCAAAACGTGAGCATAAAGGGGGATATCAGGAATGTGCACGAAGAATGTCGTTACAGGGAAAGATCGCGAGTTGAACAAAATGACGGAGACCAAACAGGGGAATCGGTCCTGTCAGTATGAACCTCTTGTGTGCAGATTGTTCACGACCTCGTTTTGTCAATAGTCAATTTTTATAATTTATATTTTTCATATTTTACAAGTTTGTGCAGCTGAGAAAAATAAATTTTAGGATATTTAGGTTAGAGCGTCCACGAAGCTATTTAGTACAGACGAAAATGAACGGCAGCGTAATCTCGAAGTGACCGAAATACTTCCGCGCAATTTGAGGAGACCAGAATCGATCCCAGGTATGAGGAAATTCGTGATCCTCCGATTACGTATTCCATCGTTTCTATTTACCAAAATTGTGTCACAGTAAATATGTGAGCTCCGCTCCCGCCCGGTCCAACTCTGTTCACACACCGGAGAATATTAGTTCTACAACTTGCTGCGATATTGAAACGTTTCGCGCGAGGTAGCGTTTATGCAAAACCGAGCTGGAATCGTAGGACCAAGTCCGGAACACCTGAACAAAATAGAAGAATTCCCAGGAATTCTCAAAAATTCTGTACGACTCGAATCTTCACACAAAAATATGTTCACACATTTTTCGACAATTTTTCAGGGCTTAAATTAAAGCTGGAAGATGGCATTTTACCATAGGCAGAGGTAGGTTCAGAAATAGATACGAAAACTTAAAGAAAAATTGATAAAAACCGAGAACTGACTCGAAGAAATTGGACTTGATTTACAGGGGATTTTTTTAGTCAATTTTGGTATGTGTTCCCGTAGGAATTTTTAAACGTTTAAGAGCTTAAATTAAAGCTTATGGATTGAACTTTATGATAGGATCATGTAGGTTTAAAACGACATTCGATATAACGTCGAGAAATTTAAAAATCTCGACGGATACACCAGAGGAAATGTCTCAATTTTAAGAGGCAACTTCAAGTCGACATTGGAATGCGTTTTCGTAGGAATTTTTAAACGTTTGAGAGCTTAAATTATAGGAGAAAGAGTGCACTTTCTGACAGGATAATTTAGATATCACAGAAAATTCTGTCCACGTCAGAAAATTAGAAAATCTCGCCGGACGGTACACAGGCAAATGTCTCAATTTTAAGGGGTAGCTTTGAATGGAGTCTCGAATCTGTTCCCGTACGAATTTTCGAACATTCGAGGACTCGAATTACAGATGACGAATGGCCCTTTGTGGTAGGGGCAGTTGCAGGTGGCAGCCACCAATAACTACAGAATTTCGAATCACTAGAAAATCATTCCCAGTCTCTTTGTGCCCATACAGAGGGTAGCGGAGACTCAAAACAGAATCCGAAATTGCGAGCACACCGTATGAAGCGATACGAAGAACAAAACCGGGTAACGCGAGCTGGAAAATCAGGATTGGAGGCGAGCTCGGTCGCAACGAAATCCAAAATAGGAAGAGACTGGGACAGATAGAGGGCAAAGAGAGGAGGATGATAACGAACTAACGGATTATCCAAGTTCCTAATATCATTACAAACTCCCCGCTGCTGAATATTGCAATGAATACAAAGCCCACCCCGATATCTCTGCTCGGCACACACAGCCGAGCCCAGAGAGACAGAGAGAGAGAGAGAGAGAAGCATCATGAGCAGTAGAAGCAGGCAGCCTGCAACACGTCCACAGGCACGTATTGTTATTGCGAAGAGAGCACTGGGTCAGCCGAACCGTACTTAAGAATCGGAACGTTTCCGCCCTTCCCTCCGGGGGCCAAAGTGGATTACAGCGATTACAGGCCAGACTTAATTAGGGCCTGCCACATAAATAACCGTCGCCTCT
This sequence comes from Lasioglossum calceatum, assembly GCA_963966675.1. Classification (NCBI taxonomy): domain Eukaryota; kingdom Metazoa; phylum Arthropoda; class Insecta; order Hymenoptera; family Halictidae; genus Lasioglossum; species Lasioglossum calceatum. The sequence continues at coordinate 4,174,318 of OZ016548.1, forward strand.
TCCCGGCGTCAAGAATACGAGATATACACGGTTAATCCGGGCAGCTCGAACTTTTCGCGTCCGCCTTTAATCCTGTCGGCGTAATACCGGCTAATTGTGAAATGTGTCCCGCCAAGAGACGAAGAGGAAAAAGGCTGGCCGTGTCCCCCCCCCCCCAACCTTCTTCCATTTCGTCTCCCCACCACCTGTTTTTCTCGCCCTACCAGTCCCGCGGGATTATCTCGAGCGACGATTTACGATGACAAATCTGCGAGCAGGACTGTTTCGTCCCCGACACACCCCCGCGCCAACCATCCTCCTCCTCTTCTTCATCCTTCCCCTCTTCCTCGCTACCCTCCCTCTCCACCAAACAACCGAGTGACACACATATCTTCAGCGGCGGAGGATGTATTCACGGATGCATTGAATCATCCGGCCCCGGCGCCGGGAAAAATTCTATGCATGTTTGAGCGACTGTGCGAGCCGAGTCGTTCCCTCTCGCTGATGGCGGGCGACAGCAAGTTGTTCTGCTCGAGTGAAACCGGGTTTTAAGGTGAACGGGACGGAGTCGCGACGGAACGGTCGTAGAGCTTTTGATACCCACTGTCCAGCTGTCACCTAGTTCTGTTAGACGCTCGAAAAGGTGTACCGGACCACCTAGTTCGAGTTCAGGATGTGGAGCAGGAGTCACTAGTCTGGGCCAGGCTTGGAGAGACTTTTGATCACGGTGGGAGACTGCCTGGGGTCGCTAGGAGGACAATCCGAAATTGACAGTGTAGGTAAAGTAGTAAAATAGCTGAGGTTTGATCTCGAGTCGAGTCTGATTCTTGTGGAGCAAGGACTGGATCAGATCTTAGTGGACTCTGATCAAGATAGCAACGGCGTCAAACTTGGTCAAACCTGAATTTCAATTATGTCTTTGTAATTGAATTCTAGAGTACGTTTTCCAATTGCCAACGTTCTCATCCGCCAAGTAGTATTTGTAGGTTACTCCTGAAGCCGACATCAGCCGAGGCCTATGGTTAGTGTGCATATCCAGGTTAGGTCTCCCGTCGTGTGTATTGAATAGGCCGTGGCAATCAGATAAAGCTGGCATTCAAATAAAATGAGGACCATTCTGCTATCTGAAAAGTGTGTACCACGAAGAAGTCCAGGAAGTTGTCGTCGGCCGATCGGATTTTTCATCGAGATTCATCAGCGGGGGTGGGGAACATGTTAGCGGTCGTGACGATACCGTCGCGGTTTTCACGAGCCTGTGTGTACGGCATAATGTGCTCGATATAACCGGCGATAGTCCGCGACACGAGCAACGACAGCGACAACTGACAGTATCTGCGGAATGCAATTCACCAAAGACAATGTTCCGCGTTAAAACGGGCCCGTATAGATAACCCGGTGGCCTGGTTGGACATAACGTGGTACACGCGTACGACCACGATGCACACAAGGAGCAGGGAGAGCGTAACGACGACGCGAGGCGTCGCGACGCGGTGGAATCGATATACAAGGCTGGGAAGAGTGCATGCTCCGAGACACCGCAACCGGGACTCACTCGCTCGGCTATCGCCGGGGTTGTTTGCGATTGCGAATCGCGGCCGAGCGGACGAGACGACTGCTGATAAAATTGGTTTAGACCCGGGGTAAATAACAGGTTAAGTAATTGGCCCCGACCGCATCCTGTCATTAGCCCTTCATTTCGTGGCTGCAGCTCGCGGCGGGACACAAGCAATTAAAGCGGCTGCGACTTCGCATCAAAAACTCCGCGCCGCGCCGTTGCCTCTGCCGCGGGATTGTCACCAGTCCGCGCACAAGATGCTCTCGAATTAACGCGGCAATTTTTCGCATGCACTCACCCGTCCCGCGGTTACACCAAAAATTACTACAGGGTGTCCCAAAATTCCTTCAACAGCCGGAAATGGGAGGTACCTGACGTCATTTGAAGCGACATTTTTCTTAGCAAAAATGTTATCCGCGGCTTTGGTTAGGAGTTATTAACGAAAAACACGGACCAATCAGAGCGCGACCTAGACGTGAATTGGCACAGTCAGCCAATAGACAGTTGGCGTGCCGACTAGACTGTGCCAACTCGCGTCTAGATCGCGCTCTGATTGGTCCGTGTTTTTCGTTAATAACTCCTAAACAAAGCCGCGGATAACATTTTTGCAAAGAAAAATGTTGCTTCAAATATTCTCAGGAACCTCCCATTTCCGGCTGTTGAAGGAATTTTGGGACACCCTGTATACTCCCTCCGCTACCCCTGGAAGATATCGTCCGGTCGAAAAAGTCGTTATTGGCATTTTCGTGATAAGAAATTTTTGGGGTCTTGAAACTCTGGGATCCCGGCTTGACTATGATTTCGCGACCCCGGTATTTTCTGCCGGTGCACGGAGCCACGGTAGCACCAGGGGGCCGATTACAGTGCGCCACGGTTGAGAAACTGGGTGATTAGGGGTGGGTCGGTGTCGTTTTTTGATGCGGCGGCTGTTTTTGCGGCGGACAAAGGGCGATCTGGAGCGCGAAAGGGAAATAAAACGGTAGTAATTTACTAATTTCTAAAACGCTATGGCAACCGGGGGTCGGAGAAATAAAAGAGAGAGAGAGAACCGGGTTGCCCCCGGTGCGCCCTAGCCATTCGTTATACCTCCCCACCCGACGTTCACCTAAAACTGGGGAAAACATTGTGCGAGAGACACTCGGCAACGAAACAACCAGGAAAAAGTAAATTTAAACGCTCGAGAGTGTCCGTGTGGACGCGCGGGCGCTCTCGTGCGGCACGTAAGAAGCGCATCCCCGGCGTCATGTGTACATTTCCATATGCAACAATGTACACGGCAGGTTAGAGAATACAAGCCTGCAGACACTTTGTACACGGAGACACACACACGCGCGCGCGCACCACGACCGGGGCTAAAAGCGTTACAGCAGATAAGTGATACCGGGGAAAAACGGCGAAAGAGACCATTCTAAATGCACAACTACACGAGGACGCCGGGGCTGCCGCGCCGTCCGCTCCGGTGCATACGCCGGCTGCAGTTCAACCCCGGGAATGTGTTAAAAACAACTACGGGCTCGGGTAATTGGCAACTATTACAATTTTTAACCTTATCTCCGTGCGCTTTTTCCCTGCTGAAGACCGCTACGACTGAAGCGTTCATTTGTTTCTATGGCGGACAGTTTAGATCGAGCTTGGATTCCCAGCGCCTTTAAGGGATCCCCTAAACCGTGCGCTGGCGCGATCAAATAACAGTTGACGAAATCGCGGGAACGTACACGATTCGACAAATTTTTTCGGCTCATAGTTGACTCTCAGGTCCAATAAAATGGGAGGATCAACATCGGGACCTCAGCCTAGAAGACAGAAAAACAGTTAGAGTATTTCCTAAATCACAAGAAGGATTTTTTTAAAAACGGCATCAACCTTTTCTAATTTCGAAAATTTATTCTGTATTCCCCATCGCGTCGTAGCGGGCTCTCGGGATCAGCTAAAAAGCGACGGTGGAAATGATCGGCGTGGCAGAAACGCGAAAAAGAAGATCAGGACCTAAGCCCGGCTGACAAGAAGACAATCAGGCTATTGTTTCAAACGATTCTTTGGCGCGTGCAGAGAAAGGCAATGAAATTTTGTGACGAGGCAGTGGTCTCTGTGTGTGCTGTCGCACTTGTGAGGGTCGCGCGAGCGCGCGCGCGTGTTCGCAGACGCTTTACATAATATCTTTGCCATTGTAAAATGCAAAGTAGCGCGGGGTAGAGTCCCGCTGAGCCAGCTTTTCCTCCCGCCGCGTTCGCACTCTACAGTCTCGCGCGGAGTGTGTGCGAAACAAGGAGAGGCGGTTAGGGACGTTGCCTCGAAAGCAAGTTTTTGTCTTCTCATGTAAATCGCGACGTAGACGAACCGATTGAGGACTTAAGCACATATTTTTGTATTCCGTTTCTTGAGGCGGGGCTGTGCACGCCGGCTCGACCTCGGAAATCGATACTGCGGTTACGCTCGCATCAAATGAGCTGAAACATACCCTGAAATACAGGAGACAATTCAACGTTGAAACTTTTAGTCCTCTTCAATTTAGCGGAATTTTGACGTTCTCAAAATTCTGTTAATTCGCGGACAACTTTTCGACCAAGTTTGATCTTGAGTTGAGTCGAGTTTGAAGTCTTGTGAAGTCAGGGCTGGATCAGGTTACGCCCTGATCGGAATATAGTTATGGTTTGACGGCTTGACACAAAATTAAGTTGTCAAACTTGGTCAAACCTTGTCAAACAACAAGTTTCCGGACATTTGGTCGGCATTCTGAAAAAGTGAAAAAAGAATCGAGATCGGTTTGAAATACGCTGAAGTTTGAATACAGAGGATGGTAAATCGGCTTTCGCGATTCACTTTCGGTTAAACAAACCGCAAAGGACAGTGACGTAAACCGGACCGCGCATTGCAAAAATGGCAGTTTCGTGGATATTGGTATAATGAATATATTGGAATCCGATAGGGGCTGGGGGATTGTTTTTGCCCGTGTCTTTTGTAGCTTTCTGATAGGGCTCGGGTTATGGGACGCCACGTTAATTAAAAATACGAGTCCACTGTAAAATTTCCGTATCCGACGAGGGAATTAGAAATTCGCCAAGTTTTTTATTTGCCGCATCGCGTGGCTCGATGATCCGACGTTTAGGTTATCGCCGGAATGAAAATAATAAAATGGTTTCGCGGGTGAAATTACTTTTCCGCGAAAATTCATGTGAAGTGCCAGCCGCTTCCGTGCTCGATCGTTGGATTTAATGCGTCGCGACAATTTTTCTGCTTTTTTTCCTTTTTCCCTATTTTTTTTTTTGTTTTGTTGTTCGTTTCTAGTGGAGCTCCATCGAACCGAAAGTGTATCAAACAACGGTTACAGATCCGCAGAATTTATGGCATCGCGCACGCCACTGGCAGATACAGACATAACTCTAGACACACTGCAAAATGTGCTCCGCAATACCGCTGACACTTGTGAGCCCCGACGAAATATTGGCAGACGTCGCGCGGAATTCTACGCTCGATTTTTCCAAAGAACCGTCCTCCCCGCGACGATATTCAATGTTACACCGTCTTATTTTCCAGAGAAAAAGCCTGACACCTAATCATCCGAAATACACACCTCACTTCTCGGGCTGATGCTATTACCACGACGTTTGAACTAATTGAATCTAATATTTCAAAACGTGAAAAAATATTCCGCTTGTGCGTTATTCAGCGACCATCGTTCAAATTCAGACGGTGAAAACAGCATTCAGAGTTGCGGTTCCGTATGCGGCCATTTATCTCTGGAACTATTAATTGTAGCGAGAAGTTTGAATGCGCGGCTCGTGAATGTTTTAATGGCGTATTCGCCCGCGTAAACAGCTTTTTAAAAAATTCATTCGCTTAAAATGTACACCGAGCTGTGTGACCCCTATTTTCAACCTGTTTACACCTTTCCACTTTACGATATTTCATTCATATGCATTCCGGCTGTGTAAAAGATAAATAGAAACCGAAATCACACTTCAGGGAGTTCTTGAAAAATGCATAAATGGCGAGATGGAATCCTGTTTGTAAATCAATTTGTTTTCCTACAATTCCCACAACAAATTTACAGAACTTGTGGTTAAAAAGAGGATTTTCATGCCGAGTAAATTTAATTTGCCAGAGCACAGCGACCGTTAAATGAATGCCTTAGCGAAAATAGTGGTCGACGGTTTTGATTGACTTTTTTCGTGTGGCAGCCGTTTCCTTAGCACGAATTCTGTCCCACCCCGTATACACCAATCGCGAGGTATGATCTCCACGCACGGCGGACACGTGAATGATTAATGGGGGCGGGACGTCCCGTGCACGGTTTCCAGTCGAGCCCCGTCGATGGAATTAAAAAATTTAACAAACTCGCCAACGGTGGCCGAGACGAGACGGATAATACACGACTCGTTGGAACGTACCCGCTCATCCCTGGCCAGGGATAATAATTTTCGCCGGTGATATTATTCCGCCAGACTTCCGGGGTTCAGTTGTTCCGCGATCCCGTGTTTCCGCGACTCTTTACGAAGCCGCGGTCGGAACGCTTGCAATTTTCAGCCGACGACGACTCGAGAGAGACCATCTGCTCTCGCTGAATCCTCCGATCTAACGGAAACCCGAACCCAGTACACGAGAAAACAATCAATCTCTTGTATCGCACGATTTTTTCAAGCCAGTAAGGACAGCAAGCTTTTGCAATCTGCAAAAATTAGGATCGACTTTTAGGATTTTTTACCACCGACTTAAACAACCTAGCTCCATGAAATTTTCCAGACACATTTCCACACATCCGGACCATATCCATGAATTTTCATACGTCGTTATCATCAAAGCTGCGATAATTATTCATCGAGGAGCCCTGCTGATTAAAGACATCCCTCTGGAAATGCTTTTTCGTGAATAATTACCGCAGTTTTGGTGGCAGCGATTTATAAAAATTCATGAACACGGCTGCAGTCCATATAAACGAGTCTGTGAAGTTTCGGAAAAATCCGGCGCGTGGTTCGCCAGGAAAAAATTTCGAAAGTGAACCAAGGAGAAATCGCAGCCCCGCAAAATTGCGCTCTGTGATTAAATGGCTCCGGAGTTGGATCACCGATGATGAGAGAGAGAAAATCTTGGGGAAGGCACTTTTCGGCCGGAGACGTTTTTCATTTAGATATCAGCGGGCGCGGGCGGACCCATTCAACGGCACGCGGGAGAGCACGTTTTATGGTCCGTCGTAAAGTCGACGGAATTCAGTAGAAACTGATTCGTAGAAGTGAAATTCCCGGACTCGCGCCCGTGATTTGTTTATATCGAATTCATGCGAGGCCCGCGTACATATAAATCCCATTCCGGGGAACGCGTATCCGAGGGGCGGGGGGTTCGAGGACGGGAGATAGAGCCGAGCTAGACCGTGAGCAAGGTATTCCGTTCGCGACCGTATTTTACACTTTGGGCAACGAGCCCCGGCGACATTTTCGTGCGCGATATTCCGTGGGTCCAACCCTCGCGCGTTTACCCGCACGCCGGACCGAGGGACGCGGTTCCCGAAGGAAACGTTTACGGCTAAGTTAACGACTAATCCCGGTCATAGTTACAGTCATTAGGCTCAGCTTAAAGCGACGTTATTGCTTGCATTCATTACTGACCGCGAGACCGTACCCGCAAGGCTACACCCGAATCTCCTGTATACCGATATTCGATTCGACTGCCGGCGGTCTTTGTCAGATTTTCCTGGCTCCGCCGATCCAATTCCATCGGGAGCGACCAGAGAGGAATATTCAGGTCGCGTTTAAAAGCGAGAGGAATTTTGGACAGACGAACTGTAGGCTGTGAGGAAATCGCGTCGGGGTGGTCGCTCGTGCATTAGACAGAGTACGGGGATTATTGAATTCGGATGAACACGTCGCCTACTTTTGACACGGGCCGTTCCAAATCTGGCGGAGATTGCGAACCAACTCTGTCGAGTTTTACAAAAACATAGCACACGTTTAGACCTTGGCACTCGAGAATTGCTGCAGCATTATTCAAAATATGTTGGTGTCTAACCAATTACTAAACATTATATTATACCAATTAAAATCATGAAGGATGGAATTATTCTAGGTCGGAATAAATGCTTAATTTTCCTGGGTTAAGTCGGCTAACCCAACCCGACGTGACACGGTCGGACCTAACACATCAGACCTAGCCCTGTTCGCTTCTATTTCTAAGCGTATGGAGTTTCGTGCTATTTACGAGCGCGAATGGAGATGAATAAAGCAACAATGCGCATGCACCGGTTCGCAAATGATCTCGAAAGAGGCCGGGCCGCAAAGTGAGAGGGATTACAACGAACATCGAGTGTCGAGGGCGAACAACAGCGCGTCCGCGTGTAGTGGATATCGGTGGCCGCGTCACCGATCCCTCAATAACTGTAGGAAAAGCGGAAACAGGTTAACCAAGTGTGTAGTCCGGTACACGATGAAAATTAATTACACAATCCTACTGTTCTCCGGTGCCGCGTAGAAAATTAATCAAACGTATCCGGAAAGGAGCCTCAAAGAGACACGTGCGAGGGAGCCGGGTGTCCAGCGGTGGAGTTGGACAGAGGGAATGAGCATGCCGTGTGACCGAATCGATAATCGCGACTTCCAATTCAATTTTCGAGATGTCCTCCTACACCCATGCCGATATAGAGGCAGCGTTCGGTTGATTCGACGAGGGGCGAGGGTAGGGGTGGACCGATTGTTTGCTAACAATGACCGATTACAGTGGCATTTCGATGACCAATTGTAGGTCGAAAGGTCAACCCCGGAATCGGCCAGGTTCACGGGTGAACAAACCGCGTGTGCGCTCCCGGTGATTCACGCGACCGAACTCGCCGCCGCGCTTGTATGTACAAACGCATACAAACGACGGCTAATAATTCATTTCGAATTTACAGATTAGGCAGTGGATCGAGGCGAATTTATGGCGTTTGATGGATACGCCTATTTCGACTAGGACCGCGAGGATACGAGTAATCAGGCTGCTGATTCTGATTCCCGCTGGCCGACCGGGGCCCATGAAATATGCAGGGGGACGCGAACGTTGAAGAGCATTATGGCCCGTCATTATGCCCGCATCGATGAGAAGGAAAAGAACCGCTGGAAATAACCGACGGTGACTCAACCGAGTGTCCCCGCGACATTCGAAACTGTCGATTCCTCGAATCGTCAGCCGCTGCTCCATTTATAACGGCTCGGCTCCTAAAAAATTGAGCTGCCAGGACGTTTATAATAGTCTCTTTAAAATTGAAAATCTGCAGACGAGAATTTCTAGATACATTGATTAAGAGCGACAACAATTTCAACCCAAATTCAACCAATTTATCGAATCAAAAATTTCCTCTGGAAATTCTTTCGAGCTTCTTTTAGATACAGTTCAGTCGTGACAGTTCAACAGCCGGAAATGAGAGGTACCTAACGTCATTTGAAGCAACATTTTCCTTTGCAAAAATGTTATCCGCAGCTTTGTTTAGGCTTTATCAACGAAAAACACGGACCAATCAGAGCGCGAACTAGACGCGAGTTGGCATAGTCGGTCCGGCTCGCCAACTGTCTATTGGCCGACTGTGCGAACTCGCGTCCAGGTCGCGCTCTGATTGGTCCGTGTTTTTCGTTAATAACTTCTAACCAAAGCTGCGGATAACATTTTTGCAAAGGACAATGTTGCTTCAAATGACGTCAGGATCCTCCCATTTCCGGCTGTTGAAGGAATTTTGGGACACCCTGTATAATAACGAGTCAGACTCGCCACGAACACTTGAGATGTCTGCATTAATTAATTATTGTAACCATGAATAAAATCGTACGGTGAGGGGTTAAACAGTCTACCAATAGGTTTCCGATAGATAAAGTGTTAAGAACGATGTAACACATATTGAACGAATTGACTATGTTATTATGGGACGGTCGACTGTGTTGGTGACCCGATCGACCCATCGTCAAATTGCATTTGATTCCCATAAACTGGTCCCCGAGAATCTATATTCGCAAGAACGTCTGGCAGCCACTCGTTCCTAGAATATTTGATTGGAAATTGAAGCGGTAAATAACGATGTATCGTTTCGTCTTTAGATGACTCGAGCTGACATTTGCCACGCGATCGATGGATCCATACGTCGCTGCATTTAGACTGCTCGTTACACGGTTAAATCCCATCCGGCCGGCTAATACGTAATCGCACTCGTCGCCGACGCCCAAGAAGAATCCACTTACGACCGGTCGATCGGCCTGCCGTCGTTTCAAAATTAACTCTAATCTAGGATCAGACCGCTTATAAAGCGCGGCGGAGATTCCTGGGAAAAATGATCGTTACGGGTTCTAAGTGATCTAATTGGACGACGATAGAGCCCTTGTCGGGTCGCTAGATTATTCCGTCGTTTCTCGGCGGATAGTTTTAGAACGGTATTAAAAAGACCATACCTTTTAGTTAGACGATAATTCCTGCGAAAATAGAAAATTGGGAAACAGGCCTTCGGGAAAAATTATATAATTGTTAGTTAAATGAATTCCGAGTCAGCTCTGATGTATTCCTGATTCTGATACTTTTTATTCGGATTTCGCGGTTCCACCACCAACGCAAACTCATCAAAATTCGCTAGTGTGTCGGCCATGTTGGTTCGTAGAAACCCATTTTAATTCGTGCCGGTGGAAAAATATTTTTTCGAGAAATGAAAGCTGTTCATTTAGCAGCGTAGCGGTGCTCCGGTTTTGAAAAACGGTGGCCTCGCTCAGATTCGGCGAGCAGTCAAAATTCCCCTTCCGGGGTCAGCATCGGTAATCGATCGGCCATTAGAAAGAGGAATTAATCGATGGTCGATCGATGCCGGTTTGAAAGACCGGTTTTGCCTGCGCCGGGCCTCGGGTAATGGGGTTCTCGCAGTGAGTGTGCGCTTTCCACGTGAACGGAAGCCGATCGAACGGGGGACACGAGCGAGAGCAACAGTTGAGGATTTCAGCTCGCGAGGAATGCGTTCTAGAAGGGGTGAGGGGAGGGGGTGGTTCGTTCGTTCGTTCGTTCGTTCGTTCCGGGGAGAAAGACGTTGCCGCGCGAATCGCGAGTCCCCCTGTGCTGCTCTACCTCGCTCGAAAATACTGCGCACAAAGAACGGGGACGAAAAATGTTCTTGCTCTCGAATTCCGGTTGACTGATCGACACAAGAATCTCGCGGCTCGGGAGCCCTCTCATCGAAGCTACTTTTAGCTTTCCTTAGATTCGCACTGGGAGGGGACAGTGTGTGTGCGTGTGTATGTGTATGAGCGCGCGCGCGTCGTTCTCACTTTGTAGCGAACCAAAGATCCTGTCAAGAATTTTCTGTCACACCCCTTGTGTCCCCCTGGTCGTGGAGTTATAAAAGATTCTACCGGTGACAATGGCGTACTACTCCGATAGCCGGTAGATCCCGATCGGGGAACATCGGGACATTGAAGTGAGGCGAGGAAATTAAAATGGGCAAATGTGTGGCCTGCGACGTTAACCACGAGAAAATAAATCAACTAACAGAAAATAAATTTTACTCTAATCTATCTGGTACATACATATAGGGTTGAAGTACGGATGATGTATGTATGTGTGTAAAATTATAAAAAACAGTAAATTCTAAATTCATAAAAACAGAGAATCATAAATAACAGAAGAATTGTAAAATTACGATCGCAAACGAATTACAAAAAGAAGACGGGTCAAACACGTCTGTCGTTAACATTTGGTTACCCGTGTGCCCAAATACGTTAATAAACCTTGTTAATTTCCCTGCGGCTTTTCCTAACACTGACAGCTATTTGCATCCCCGGACATGATCCATCCATTAAATCCGTAACAGACAGTCGGAGTTATTCAGGAAGGAAGCTAGCGAGACAAGCTATTTCCGTTCGCCGGAAAAATATCCCACATGCGATCCACCCTTCTCGCGACTCTCTAACGTGTTATCAGCGACGTGTAAATTATAATGGCGAACCAATTCGCACTTCGCGGTCCATCGTCGTCGTCGTCGTCGTCGTAGTCTGGCTTACGATAATGGTCAATGATTCTCGGATCGCGTAAAACGGAAACGATATCAGATATTTACGGCAGCGGTTCCGTAATTTATATGCAGGCTCTCGCGGTGCCATTTTGTTCGATGGCCCACCCACCGCCCGTACGTGTCTGTAAACACGCCGAGACGTGTAATCACGATTTATACGCCGCGATCGGTATTACATTTGCGGAAAGTGCCCGATCCGATGGCGCATCTCCTCCCTCCGTGTACGTTACCGTCTGACCTCTCGAGGCAGCCACGTAAAATTCGATTTGGCCGGATGCGTGGTGTATCGTTGCAGACAACGTAAGAGGCAACCGCGATACTCTGCTTATTAAATTTTCCTCGAACAACGATTCATCGCCCCGTAAGGCTCGCCGTAGAATATACACACCCATGGTTCATGGTTTAATTTTGTCCGAGGGTATTCTCGATCATCCGATCCAGTTATTAAATTTCGGGGTCTGTTCATCGTGATCGCGAACACACTGCGGAACTCGTTTCACCGTGATGGCTTTATTCCACCGTCACGCTATCCCCCTGGATAAACCTGGCCCGTCGTTTTTCTGGTTTCCGCGATGCTGCGAGCACACGTATCGCTGTGTCTCTCGCCAGAACACGTTGTGAGAAATCCAACACCTTGCGCCCGGCTCCGCGAGAGATCCAGCCAACTCTGCGCTAGCCCGGCCCGACCCGGCCCGACCCGGCCCGACCAGGCCCGGCGTGTCTCTCTCCTCTGTGTGTATCTGCCAGGGAAAAACCAAGACCGACGCACACACCCAGCCAGACATTGACCCTGCGACTGCCGGGAAATGGATATTATGCAGAAAATTGCCGGCGAAAGAAATCTGCGGCGAGAGATGAGGCCAGGGATTGAAGGGGGATCGAGATACGGATACCAAAATAATGTAGTCAAATCCTGTCCCCGATATATGTATGTTGAACGCGCAGGTGCCGCGGAATATCAGAGGGTCGGTGAAATACGACGGGAAAGGTGCCACTTACGGGGAATTTTATCGAAAACACGAAACAATACAGCCCTCCCCCGCCGCTTTTGTCATAAACTGCGGCATATACTTACGGCTTCGGGCTTTTTAATTAAACCACCGATGCGGCATTCGATAGCCTATCACCGTGGTATTATCTGTGCCAAGTTTCAACCCTCTGCCCCGATCGGTGGGGGTAGCTACCCCGGAAAATCGAATTTTCGATCTTCGCCCGATATTTTTCTAAAAAGTTATATGTACAATTCTGAAAAAATTCCGACTCTTAGCCACTACCAAAATTTTTGGTCGAAAACGGAACACGAAATAATAATTCGAAACCTGACCACACGATATTCTAGAGAATGTTTAAGATTTTTTGCTGAGAGAACGGAGAAATATTTTGACACGCAATTTCCCGGGATCTATTGCCTATTGTCTCTACATTCTTCGCATATTTTTTTCACGTAAAAAGTACGAAAACTGTTTCCCGCGGTAAACGACGAGAAAGTCGAGTAGAATTTCGGAACGTGTCTGGCCGAAGGCCGAGCTTGTGCGGTACGGTTTCTGAAATCTACCGAAGATGAATTTCCAAGGAACTGCCAAAGCGTGGAGCAGTTTCTGGCGGAGCCGACAGACACGTTCGAAATTTATCTCCGGTGCGCCGACAGTCTCCATTAAATTCCGCGGGAACAAACCGTCCCGACACGTGTTGATCCAACATATCGACTGCTAATTGAACACACCTTCGCCCCCGTAACTTTAATAACATTAACATGCCGGGGCGGCGTACACAGTGAGCCACGGCTAAATTAACCGGCGAGCGATTTCTCTCGCGACTAGGCGGACACGTAACGACGCCGGTAACCATCATTAACGTCCTTAATGAAAGAGGGTGAATCGCTAAATATGGATACGTGGGGGTTAGAGGCGGTCCTGGGCTGAGAAAGAAGACGAAGGAAGAGGAAAAGGATAGGACCTGGAGTGGTCTAGTGCAGCAGCAGAAAAGAGGCTTGCAAGGGCAAAGAAAAGAAGAGGGAAATTTCGCGAGGAAGAGAAAGGGTTGGATGCCTCTGAACTCTCTTCTTTCCTTTCTAACCCCTTACCCCGGCCCTCCTACTGCGTCCCTGCCACCTTTCTCTTCGACAACCTTCCTCCAAAACACCCTCTCTCGAGTCTCGGGGGTCAATGTCTGCCGGCGCGGCAACCTTGCTTCCTTCCTTGCTTGCCTGCCTGCCTGCCCGGTTGCTCGATGCCGGCGCGGCGTCCCAGCAATCGCAATCCTGCGCGTGCTACACCAATAGCCACTGGATGGCTAGCTTTATTCGACGCCGCGGTCCCGTGCCCTTAAATTTGCGGACTTTGAACCGGATACCCTCGGTGAACTATTTGCGTTCTCGCTTGATTGCTGTTGTCGAGCCGGGGATTTCCTCTCCCCGTCGTTCTCAGGCAACTCGAGATTTTCGACAGACCTCGCCCGAGACGCGCGAACGATTTCCTACGAGGGACTTGATTTCCTGGAAATTGACGACACCAGTTTCAAGGTGTTCTCGTTGAGTATTTTTACACCGATTAGTTTTCGCAGTTAAACTAAGATTCTATGGACCTCTTGTTTAAAGAGGAGAATGATAACATTCTCATAAAATTTCAATTAAGGGTTTGAATGGGCAAATTTTTTGTTGGCCCATTGTTGCAGCTGATGAGACTTAATCCAATATTATTACATTTGAATGTTTATAAAAACGTCGGCGAATTGTACGGAACGACCAGGCGCGCTAAAAAATTTTCACTATCGAGTGCGCGATACTTTTTCTATACGCATACACAGAGACTCCATGATATCCAGGAAAGTACGATTCTATTCTTCGGCGCAGAGGCATTCAGCGAACGCTATCCACATGAGAATGAAATAACTTCATTATGTAGGGAACGCTTTGTATTAATGCGCATTTATTCAATGTAGATAAATCTCTGTCGGAAATGTGGCAGGGCTACGATCAAAACGAATGAAGTAAAGCCAGCCAATTAATGGCTGGGTCGCGGAATATAGGCAAGTTTTTCGGTTTCAATTAAAATATCGGACCCCGTTTGAAACCGGTGAACGTCGAACTAAATACTTTTCCATTAATGTGCGGACCGACCAGTCGGTCCGACACAACCCGCCATTAATGTCGAATAAAAGTCGCCAAACGATGGGAACCTCCTTCCGTTTTTCTTTTTTACAAATAAATTAACCAGTTTCTCGTCTTCCCTAAAATTTTAATTGAGGGCGAGGGAAACGTCAAACGATTTCACAGTGCAATGGCAACATTGCGAAATAATTACGAGAATTATTTATCCGTACCTTTCGACTTGAAGCGACGAGCGAAACATAAATACTCGTGCAGTTTAATCATCGATCGACTCGATTCCTGTTTTTTCATTTTATTCCGGAAAATTCACTCGACACGCAACAAGTAACAGGAAATTATATAGAACTTCGTAATAACGTCCGAACATACACGTTGCCCTGGCGCGGGGTGTTTAAGAAGCACGCTTAATGAGCAATCCGCGATGAATATTAATAAATGCTAATGTTTTTCAAGGACTAATTTCACCAGGCTACGATCACCGTTCACGCTACATCGAGCGCCGACCAACGGAGCGACTCGAGCGCTCTTTTCACGGACGAAAATTACTTGAAAACTTGAATTCGCAACAAAAGTTCATTCCACCGACCGGAAACGCTCCTCTCACCGATCCCGTTCCCTCCCACCAGCGGGACCCGTTCCCCTCTATTTCGTTTCTAATTAACGTCTCACTCGTGTCTCTCCCGCGCACGATTTTAGAACCCCCGAGGGAAAAAACGAAGAACGAGCCGAGGAACACGTGGGTCGACGTCTGCTCGACAAAACCGAGACAAGCCACGTCCGAGGCGAAGAAAACCACATTCGTCAACCGAAAATCAATTTTTTTGACGGCTCGAAAAAAGTTGGGGGTCGACCTCTTCAAGAGGATGCGCTGCTTGAGAATTTTTAATTGGTGAACGGCTTGACATACATTTTTCAAATTTGGTACCAATTTAGACAGGGCCTCGAGGAATATATAGAAATAAATTCAGCTCGTAATATTCACTTTCTGACATTCACCACAAATTTCGAGAATGTTCCGAGGAACGTATAGAAAAAGAGCCAGCACAGAAAAGTAATTTTTGAATTTTTACGAAAATGACTCCACTTAAAAATGTTTATCCTCAATCGTTGGGAAGTTGCAGTGTTTTGTTGGAGGGTGGTACGTTGTTTCGCGCGTCGCGTTATTAAAGAGGCCGTAAGCAATCGGAAACGCATCGCGTTAGTTTCGTACAAGTAAGATCTAATGAAGCAATTCAACTATAACCGCGAACCGCTTCAAAGTTTTGAGAAATACCGGCGCGCCGGTACGGGATGGCCAGTACATTACCGACTGTAATATCAGCCATACCGATGCCACAAACTCGGCTATATTTCGCAAACTATGCTTCGTTCGACTGCACACGCGGCACCCGTGTAAACCAGAAACATGGTCGAAACATTAGCGTTTACCGGGTAGTCCGCTAGAACGCTCGCAAATATTAACCTTCATAATTAGCGCTCCGCCGAGAACAATGCTATTTCACGTTTACAAGCCGGTCTTCGAGGCGACTCGTTTGACGAGACCGACGACGACCGTGTGCGTTGCGAGTATGCCGACACCCGAAATTCCCTTAATTGATTCGCAGGCTCGTGCGCAGACTTTACTCTGCGAAAGACACCGACGAAATAGGCGCCCCCAATGTTCCCCAAACCACACGCTACGAATGTAATCGAGGCTTATCATTGTCTACAACCGTGCTGG
The DNA here is from genome assembly GCA_963966675.1 of Lasioglossum calceatum. NCBI lineage: Eukaryota > Metazoa > Arthropoda > Insecta > Hymenoptera > Halictidae > Lasioglossum > Lasioglossum calceatum. Next base: position 4,190,681 of record OZ016548.1, read on the forward strand.
CAGGTAACAGAAAATTTACAACTTGGGAAACTCATTGAAAATTTATTGAACCTTGCTCGAATCATACACTTTGCCGAGTCTTAAACCTCGCTGAGACCTGCTGTTTTATTTTTAAAGGCTTGATTCACCTCGTCAGTGATAACGAGCTAGTCGATTAGGTAATTTGATACAAATGTCTTGATACTAGGGTCTCGAACATGTTTGCAGAATCTACGGTAGACTGGAGTCTAGCCTAGGTCATTGCACCCAGGCTAGTTTAGGAGAGCCTCCGACACTATAGACGACCTACATAGCACCTTGCGTTCACTTCCACGACGTCACGAGTACCTAGGACTAATCTACTCACTATTTCAAACTAAACGTTGAGAAAGTTCTTTGTAGTTGATCTTTATAAACGTTGACAGTCTATTGCGGGAGACAGAGCTAACCCAGAAGTACACAGGGCAGGACACGTCCGATCAGACGATGACGAACAAACGAATTTGCGAAAACACGAAATGGCGTCGGCGGGAGGGGATACATCCGCAGGTACGCGGGGATCGCAAACGAGCTCAGAATCTGCGGAACAGCTCGAAAACAAGGTCGAGTTTGCTGGTACGGTGTGTTCCGAGCGCGAGTGTTTGCGGGCAAAAACGGAGCCCGATGCAATCTCATGAAAGGCGCTCCCGCGATAATAAACGCACAATGGGAAGGCCTTTTCCGCGAGATTACACCGAGCCGTTCCGCGAATAGGCTCCCGTCGAAAGGGAAGCCGCGTGGCGCAGAACCCTCGAGAGAGAAAAAGTTTCTCCACGGCTAGCAGTGCGAGAGAAAGAGAGCAAGAGAAATAGAGAAAGAGAGAGTGAGACTAGGAGAGCGAGAGAGAGAGAGAGAGAACGAGTCGCAATTGGACATTCAATTTGCTTAGATTGGCCGCGTAAACAATAGCGCACGGCCGAGGCGGGTTCAAGGGTCGCCGCGAAGGTTAAAGTCATTCCGCCGCTGAGATTAACCGTCGTGATTAAGAATGCTCGAGGATCTAGCCTCCATCTGCTACACAGCCTAGCAACCGAGACCCTCTTGAAAATAAAAAGAGACAATTAAGCTACTACCCGGTACAACTGCCTCTTTTATTCTTGACAGGCGAATCGCCTGGCATCGCGGTACCCTAATTGTAGCGAGTTGGTAACTTGGACAATGAGTGGACCCCGAGTTGCTATTGATATCTTATCGTAGCGACAATTAGACTCTACGTGCGTCACAAACTGTGAGGAAAACACTACTTGCTGCAACTTTGTTGAATGGCTGCAACTTCCTTGTGGAAATTGAAAGAGACTAATTGTACTGTCGATTGTCGTACTACGTCCACCAAGGTACAAGGAAGAACATGATGAAGAACTCTAGATATGTCTATATTTTTCTAAACAATTAGCCGAATGCCTACCTCATCATCCCCAGAAGTTCAAATTTCAAAGAATTTCCACCTGTCGTTTAGCTACCCGCTTAACTATAATTCAGGTACTCTAGGGTATCAATCTTTCAGGATCATTTTATCTAGATCCTAGGTCTACTAGATTGCAAGAGAGAAGCTAACAATTGAATCCTATGTTGTTGGAGGACCCTAGATATAACCATCGTTTGCTATCCAGCCTAGCTACCCTGTTCATAACAATAGACAATGAACGATCGCCAGCCAACCCAATATCAAAAAGAAGAAACATGGTTGTGTCCATTGCTGTCACTGCCCGATTCTACGTCTACCCACCCTCCGAACGAAACTGAGAACACAATGGACCATCGGATTGTTAGCTACCTGATCATCCCATCACTTCGACCCACTCGCCCCCACGATCCTAATTGCGCCAAATTTCAAACAAAGCGCGGCACGCCTGCCGCACAATTCTCCACGACAGACCCACCCCAATACTACCCACAAACCCACAATCTACCACCAAGAAAAAAACCGCTCCTACCTTGATTCCAGAGGAGCCCATCACCCGGTGTCGTTGCATACCGACCGAAACCCCAGTTGTACAAGGTGGTTCCTCCACGGTGCAAGGACTTTGTCACCACCTCGGAGCAGATGAGTCGAAAGAAATACAAGATCCTGGTACAACAGGGACACACACAGCACTGGTCTGGCCCGAGCTATCCAAGGATCTACTATCCAACTATCCAAGGATTCACGGCGGGGCTACCAAGGTCTATCTGTCACACGGAGGACGCTTTGTCCTCTCTGAATCACGTTCGACGAAAAAAAGGGTTAGCGTGCCGGACGGGGGATGGAGAAGGGTATATCTGTTCGACTCGTTTATGTCGATGATCAGAGAAGAAGCGCGTTACATCTCGCCGGCGACACTGTCGACCACGCGGTGTTCCAAGCGACGAGGATAGATTCGCGGTCCGCCGATAACTGCCGATGACGCCGGGCCAGAGAGAGCCGGCAGGCAACGCGGCGACCAACCCCTAGGAGAGCGCACGCGTACAACCCCCCAGACAGGCCAACCCCCCACCCCAATCACGCCGGCACAATGCTTCAGGGAAAGGTAGCGTATCCCAACAAAGGCCGGAGTGCCTTTTCCGGCGGGCGCAGTTTTTCGAAAAGGAACGCACTCGAGGATGTATCCACGTGAAAGCTCCCTCCCGCACCCACAACTCTCACCCCCTGGGCTGGCGGAACGGGTGAGACGGGGTCGAGAGATTTAATGTTAATAATAAGTTGCGATGCGCCCTTTTGTGACCGACCGAGAGAAAAACCATGGGCCCGTCATGCGTTTTCGGACGCTGGGCGCGTCAACCGATATTTAAATGGGGGTTGAAACATTGTATTTAGAAATTTTTTTAAATGTCGAAATGATTGGTTTCTAATTCTATGCTGTGGTGGTTAGTTATTTATTAATAGAGAAATTGAGTGGTTTTTATTGTTCAGTGGTTCTGGTATAAACCCGATTATTTCTCTGCGTTCGTGCCGAAGTGGGAATAGCGGTTTAATCCAATTTTCGCGTTATGTTTTGTGTGTGAAAATTTGAATTTGCACGAGATTCCGTGTACAGCATTTATTTAATAGAATTTTTTATGCATTTATTGACCCTTTTGCGCCATCTGTTTTATTTTTATTTATGCGTGTGTTACTTTTGTGTTTATTGTTTCCCGTGCCGCGAATAATTGCGAAACTTTTATGCACTGACGTTTTAATTATTTCATAGATAGGTGATGCTTTTCTCACAATGGTTTATGTACCAGCAATTTTTTAATATCCTTTTGAAATTATACGATATGAACTGTTCGTTCCCGTGTCGAACAGAAAACAACTTTACGTGTACGTTATTAAACACATTTTTTTTTCACTTGACGATTCGCACCGTAAATTTGCCATGCAGACGATTTTTTCATGTGCACCGCAAATAAAACGAGGATAGCATTATTAAATAACGAAATACTGAACAATCGAGCAAACATGGTATACACAAGCTTTTACGATGTTTGCACAATCCGTGAATTCGTAAATATATTTAGCTTTTTACAGACCTTTGGAAGCGCTCCAAAAATTTCACGAGGAATTTTTTATAGCCCCGAAATATTACCTACATTTACCGACTGGTCGAAAAACTCATCTCAAGGAATATGCGTGAGTGCATTTTTCCGTAACTGCCATTTTAACGGCACGAATTGAGTTCAATATTTTTTCCAGGTCAAACAGAAATTTGTTCGTTTAGGGATTCAAATAGGGTTCAAACATTTTTTTGATTGGGTTACACTGTCGTTCGAAGGTGCAGGTAGAGCGGAAACATTTTTTAAACCGGTTATAAATTGGTTTCGAGCTATGTAAATCAAAATCTGATGTCTCTTTCAAAGGTAGAAGCAAGGGGTGTGTAGATATATTTTCCATTACTTAAAAATTAGTTTTCGAGTTCGAATAAAAATGTGTTCAGTTTTTCAAAATAACTAAAATCTATTCCGAAGAATTATCAGACAACGACGGGGTTCAGGTAGAGTGGAAACATTTTTTAAACCGATTATAAATTGGTACAGAGCTAAATGAAAATCTGATGGCTCTTTCAAAGGTAAAATGCAAGGGGTGTGTAGATACATTTTCCACTGCTCAAAAATTAGTTTTCGAGTTCGAATAAAAATGTGTTCAGTTTTTCAAAAGAACTAAAATCTATTCCGAAGAATGATCAGACAACGACGGGGTCCAGGTAGAGTGGAAACATTTTTTAAACCGATTATAAATTTGTTTCCGATCTAAATGAAAATCTGATGGCTCTTTCAAAGGTAGAAGCAGGGTGTAGATATATTTTCCATTACTTAAAAATTAGTTTGCGGATTCGAATAAAAATGTGTTTGTTGAAGGTATAATTTCAAAGGAACTGAAACCAATTCCAGAGAATGATCAGACAACAACGGGGTCCAGGTCCGTGGCGGTTACTATTATTCGCCTATTAGACCAGTCGTTTGTCACCGAATGCCTGACCTGCGCCATTTTTCATCTGTCAGAAAGCGGCGTGTCTGCGCCGCGCCGAGGCGACGATATTATCATGCCCCTGGACAGTATCACAATATCTTTCGCGGCCTTTATCGCCGGGCGTTGATGAAGGCACTAAAAAGAAAATTACGGTTGGTCGACATGTTGTTTTAACATTTATATTGCTCCGGCGGCAATTGTCTTTTTAAGTTTCGCACGACTCGGTTGGCGGCGACGACGGTGGCCGGGTTTTCACGACTCTCCGTAGGAAGCCCGGGCGCAATTTCGCGAGCGGTTTTGCGAGGGTGCGCGAGAACACGTTTAAACATTTCCCCGATGGCTGACTCTGCGAGAGTGAGAAAGAGAGCGAGATGGAGCGAGCGAGTCGGAGAGAATGGGAGAGAGAGAGAGTGGTGGGAACCACTTTAGGCCGGCCCCGTGTAGTAACGCGCGTCAATGACATATGTCATTGCTTGTACGTACGACGGCGTTGTACGTGTCGAACGTGAGAACGTACGAGGATCGAAAGAAAAGTATATTGTTCCTGGCACACGAATTGCCGGCGAAAAAATTTTCGTCGCGTCTCCGACGACTCTCGCCTTCCCCCAAGGGCCGCCCTCGTTCCGTGACGAGAAGCAATTAACACTTTGGTGCCCTCCAACGCGGAGCCCTGTTCCACTCGTTAACACCGGAAACAACGACTCGAATCGACTCCGCAAATAGCCTGCAAATTCGACCGTTTCTCGCAAAAATTACACCGTCTGCAACTGCTCAAACGTTTCTCAAAAATCCTAACCCATTGAAGAAATTGAGAGAACGGATCATTTTCACTCGAGGGGGTTGAATCGTGTTCGAGGGTGTTTGCAGTACACAGCCTCGTGTATAGAAATTTATCAGAAATTTTAAAAAAGATGGATTTCACAAATTAATGCGGAATAATATACAAGCATTTTTAACAAAGTGTCTCTCGCGAATTGTACGCGAATAAAACACATGTAATTACCATTTCCGTATAAATCTGGCTTTACTCTGTTTACGAAAATTTGTGTAATTTTTATCCGTTTATGCATGGACCGTGGACACGTGTATGTTTAAAGCCCGGTGTAACTAACTGTCTAATAAAAACGCTGGCACATTTTTATTCGATTGTGTAGAGAAATTACCGTCAATGTGCAATCAGTGTAGAAAATATTTCAATTTACAGAGAGAAGCTTCCAGCGAATTAATTTTCCTGTAAACGGAACAACTCGCCACTTCTCGCTTGGTCAATATTTCCGTACGTTAAAGTGGCTGGTAGAAGTAATTCGAAAATGAAGAAAACATCACGAGAGAATTTTGATTTTCCGTGGCCGGAGTTTCCGCTTTTTTCTTCGCGAGTCTTAATCGAGAGTTCCGAGGCGAACTAGAATATTCGATTCGGAGATAATCATCGACCCGTTGCCTTCCCGACGATAATAATTTCGAAAAAGCTCGGTTCATCGGGCACGTAGACCCGCTAAGAGGTTCGAACGCCGCGGCAATTTCCTCTTAAATGTGTCTACTGTGCATTGAGAATTCCCGATCGAGTTTGCGAACACGTTTGCACAGGCCAGCACGCCGAAAGTAAGTTTAAAGAAAACGCCCGGGAAGTTGCTTCTACTTCGACGCGGCGGGCCACTCGCCGTCATAAAAGTCGACCTAATAACGTTTTTTAGACACACACGCATATAACTTCCTCCTCGAATTTGATAACATCCTTCACGAGCCGACACGGCGCGGCAAGAGTTACGGTGCGACGAGTCCGTTCACCGGAACGAGACAATGCGTCATCGACGACTTTTAATGCATGCTAGTTCATCAATACGCCGTCCGCTATCCACATTTTTCACGCGGAAAACACAGCACCGCGAAATTTTATCGAAATTATTGATTATCGCCCCCGAGGCCGCGCTAAAATGATCGAGCACGTCCTAGACTTCGATGTCGCGGGTCACATTCGACCCGGATATCATCCGTGTTTTTACGGATTTTAAATTAGATCTAATTTGTTAAATATTTTTCGCTTTTATGAATTAATCTATAGCGTGTCATAGACTAAAATATTTACTTATGAATGCGAGGGAATTATCGGTTATTAAAGCTTGACGTACACAGTCTGGGTTAGGTCTGCTGCGGTTAGGAGATAGCTGTTCGCCCCACCCCAAGCGCCCACATATTACGATCCTAGAGTGATTAGAGTGGGGTGGATAACTATTATGACCCTCGCTGTACCAAGGTCTCCGCCATCGAAAAACAAGTTATAAATAATGGGAACTTTTCGAAGTGTGGCAATTCGGTTTTATCGTTAGTACCTCTGTCTAGACCAGGATTGCTTTACCGGGGATCAAGGATCATGTTTGGCGATGTCGATCAATTCTTAATGATAGCTAACTTACACCTGCCGTGATAGTATAATGGTCCAAATCTCCATGAAGGATTCATAAAGGTGCTAAATAAAGGTAAAGTTGCACGAATGTATTCAGAAGAGGGCCAAGAAGAATTTGGTTACAATTACCGGGAATACAGCAGTACGAATCGACATTAGAGTGTTATTATACACATTCCAGCTGGTGCGTTCGTTCTAGACGAGTTAATAATCAAGCAAAGGCTGACGAGGCACTCATTTAACCGTTCTAATTCGCGAATATTGCGCATGTACAACGAACTTTAATCGGTTCACTGGTTCATGTAACACGCCGACGATTGTATTAGGAATTTATTGTACTAGGGGCGCTTAACATGCTTCATCGGCGTTCACGAATTAATATGGAAACTCCGCGATATGATTAATGTCTCGCTCAAATTTCATGCGTTACAATAATACCGTGAATGCCCCGCGAGAACGGTCAAACTACGGAATATTTTAGAACATCATCGGAATTCGCATGAACGTCATGAGCCCGCCATAAAATAAACTTCCTGGAAGACCCTACCAACCGGCAGAAATTAAAATCGCCAAATTTCGTAAAAGCGTAGCATAGCTGGACAATGTATCAAAAATTCCACGGAAAAAATTCGAAAAGTTGACCGATAGCCATTTTGATACTTTCTGCATTTTGTGAATTTTTAGGTACACAGACGGAATTTGGGGTCATAAAAATTCTTGACGACTACTGAAGGACTCTTCCAACCACCCCCCAATTTTTATAAAAATCCAGCACTCCATTTTCGAAAAAAAATTCCCAAAATTTTCTCTAGGTGATAAGAGCTCCGAGTCCGAGTCAAGGACGTGCTATTACCAACAAAGGCGAAGTTCGGGGTCACAAAAATTCGTGACGATTACTGAAAGACCCTCCCAACTACCTCCCAATTTTTATAAAAATCCAGCACTCCATTTTCGAAAAAAAATTCCCAAAATTTTCTCCAGGTGATAAGAGCTCCGAGTCCGAGTCAAGGACGTGCTATTACCAACAAAGGCGAAGTTCGGGGTCACAAAAATTCGTGACGACTACTGAAAGACCCTCCCAACCACCCCCCAATTTTTATAAAAATCCAGCACCCCATTTTCGAAAAAAAATTCCCAAAATTCGGGTTCGATCAGCCATCGATGATCCGCGTCCTCCTCGTAAGGTGCTTGATAGGATATCTGGTGGTAAATCGGGCGGGGAAATAATAGGTACGTATGCAGGCATTATCAGCACAATTTTCCGTGGCTGGTGCGTTGAAGTATCGCTTCTTGATGTCGTTAAGTCGAGTTATCTGCACACGAATAATTCGACGCCGGTGTCGGCGTGGGTGTGTAGCACTCGGCGCACTACATTTCACTATCTACATCATAGCTCGCTCCTACGTACAAACACGCGGGGAAGGAAAAGCTTCGGAATATACACGGGGGTTGTATACGTGTACAGGGATGGGGGCGGGGCGGCACGGGGGTGGGCGACGGGATATATCTTATGCAGCCTGGCTGTGGTCCGCCCACTATCTAGGATCGCTACTTATGGCTAGACACGATCTTCCGACGCTCCCCCATTTTTCTCTGATAACCTTTATATCTCGTACTCTAATAAATTCCGATTTGGGTCATCGATGTGCGTCGATGCATTCACCGTTTGCCTGCCGCCGCCGTCGCTTTCGTTGTTAACATTCGTCCCTAACAAGAGAAAAATCTGTATTGTTCATTTTTTTCAAAGTTATATACATTTACAGTGCCGTAAACAGAATTCTTCAAGGAAATATCTTGTGTCATAACATGAATGACCTTCAGAATATTTGTGTTTATATAACGTGGATCTCTTGAAATTATAGACTGCCATTAATTGGATATCTGTAGGTTTATTTCTCTCACTAAAATATTAACGACCTTCGAATGACCTTCAGAAATTTCTTCGTAACAGAAACTTTTTCAAATACGGACTATTCGCTTCCAAACTGAAATGTTTAACATTATACATATAGAGTTGTGGATATACGCTTCCGTTTGACGATGTCGAGAATTTCGAAAAATATACAGAGTGTCCTGTATGTATATCGTGGCGTAATTGGGTCGACGTACATAGATCGTTCAGCAGTAAAGTTGTTGAAAGTCGAAATGATGGAATAACTTTTTGCCATGCGAGGCTTCATTTTCCAGACAAATGAATTTAAAAATCCATCGAGCACACGTGCGTTTGACTGATACCGGACGTGATGGATTTCACTACAAACCGCTGCTGTCACTGTACGCGATACAATGTCGGAGCTTGTTTGCTATCAGTACTTATCTATCAACGCTCGCAATCCGTGTGGATAAGTTTGCTCTCTCTCTCTCTCCGTATAGATCAAATATTGTTCGTCCCTTCGAAAAAGAATTGTGGCGATTCGGATTTTCATGGCTGTGTAAAAATGACGCGGGGGTATTAAGTAAATAATAAAACAAAAAAAATTGTCCAGCACACGGCTGACTGTTTTTTCGCGTGCTCATAAATATCGGAAAAGTTTAAGTGATCCACGCGACCCGCCTTGTGCGTGACACATTGTCAGTCGCAGTAATATACGCATTTGATACATTTGACGTATTTCGAACGTTTAAACACAGAGGCAAAGGGTCGAACACTTTATGGCAGTTTATTAGCTGTTGGGCAACGTTGGATGCATTCGAAAAAAAAGTGATCCACGCTATTGGTATCTGAAATGGGGCGTGGACAATACATATAGCTAACCAATATGGCGACGAAGGTGCTCATTGTGCTCTTATCGGCTTTGGAAAAGTGTGGAAATGGAGCAAGATAAATTACAGCTTCAATAACGATATTTTTAATTAACACTGTATGTTTATACGCCAAAGAGTATTGCTACTTTTCGAAGCAGACGGAAATGTCAGATCCCATACACGTATCTAGATCAAGATCAGAGAATGAATTCCACAAAAATTAAAAATGCAAACAACGGCCAGGGTGTGGCTACACCAAATTGGCCATTCTGATTTTGCATCTGGAGTGGTTCGAGCCGCAAAAAAGGGTCAGAAGGGGGCAAAGCAGATTGGATCGATGGGATGACGAGCCGTTTCCGCTCGAGCGGATTTCCGTCACGTTATTTTCGCGATAGTTCGCGAGCGGAACGAGATGCACCGTCAAAGCGCAGAAACAAGCCTCTACCCGAGACAAGCCGCCGCTGACAGACCGGCTGTGCGAGTAGGAAATGGGAAAACGAAATGAACCGTGAATAATTATGTATTACTTTTAATGCTTTATGGTTTACCAGCCCCGCAGCTGGATTGGCTCGGCCGCGGGGGTAGGGACAGGGACGATCCAGTCAAAGGTGCTTCCTTCATTTTACCCGCGCTATCCTACCGCGCGGGATCAAACGTTTCATGTGGGATTCAGTGTATAATGATATTTCCGGGATTCGGCGAAATCAAACGATGCCATACTCGCTCGGCTGTAAGACGATACCCGCGAGAATTTCGACTCCCTTGAAAATTAAACCCTAAAAGTCTTTCGTGACTTTTCTGTTCAACGAAATTTTATAAAGACAAAAATGATCAGAGGATGATTTAGAATAAACTTTCAATGAAACTAACGGTTTAAAGTGCCCTGAGGACGAAAAGGGCTTATCTGGTGGAAGACGAGAAGGATGTGGAGAGCCTTTGAAACCCCCGGGTCGGAATTGACCCATCCACCGAGGATCAATATCGCAGCCCCGGTGATCCACGTCAGCTGAATCATTGTTGACCCACCGGAGAGAGAGAGATTTTCCACTTTTGGCCACAATGAGGACACCAATAGTTTATTCAGCGAGCCTGGCCCGCACAGATCAACAAACTGTCCACGTGTTACGCCTGTGACAGTTCCGGCGGTTGCAGCCATTGGCTGGCCTTAACGTGACGTCAACGATCCAGGCTGGCAATTGTATTCTTACGTAGGGCTCTCAGTCTGCCTCATATTTTTAGAAAACGTGTCCTGTACTCTGTAGAAAACGCTCCATAATACAGTAATATTCGCTGCCGGATCCAGGACACGTAAGTACATAGAAAAAAATATTCATGAAAACGTACGCCATCGCTTCAAACTATGTATTTCATTTCTTGCCCGACGAAATTTTACTCTGAAACTTCTTTACGCGGCAAAATATGGCTCGGGGAAGACTTCGGGATGATTCTAATAAACGCGAGTCTTCGAAATCACCTATACAGAATTTTTTAAACCGTGCACAGAAAATTAGACAACAATTTTCTGTTTGACCCTTTAGACCCAACTCGGATCCTGCTGACTCAACTTGGACTCTGAAAAATCATAAACGGTTGGTAGCTCTTAAATACGTGGACATTTTTCCGAAATAGAAATGAGACAAAACGGATTTTCGAGAGCACAAGGGGCTAATGGGTTAAGTAGAGGATCCAGCGGAGGATAAATCGGAAAAAGCGCGGCGCACGAGATCGTTCGCCTAACCGGAACGAGGCGATGCATCGGTTTGTCTTTGTTTAGCATAGCAGTCCGGCGGTCGGGCGCCGCGCGCCGCGAACGGCAACAACGAGAAAGTAATAACCGCGCGGCGAAATGACAAATTCGCTGCAAATATTGCCGTGGACGTCCTGCGAGTCGTAAATCTTCGTTATGGGTATAATGCGGCCCCGTATAACGATTTCCGGCGCGGCTCGTAAGACGCGAAAGAGTTTCGCAGTTTTGCGGCCCCGCGGAAATGCGAGAAATCCCTTAGCCGAGGGATTCGAAACATTAACGATCCTATAAGCCGTTATTTTAACTGGCCCGCGCGATTCTACACGATGAGAACAAAAGGGACAGGCCACTGGGGCTACCCGGCCGCTTTTAATAATCGCGTTCCGTTCGTGCCGCCTTCCGACCTGCGCCCCCGCGCTTTTACTTCCGGTTATCTCACCGGCGATGAGCTCATCACAATTTTTATGAAACTTCGCGGGTTAGTGCGAGAGGAGAGTCTAATGTACGGGACACGTTGTGCCCTTCTTTTATGGCCAGCTCGGGGTTAAGAGGTGAAACCACCCTTCAAATATGTCCCCACTAAATCCTTCTAATTGAACTTTCGCGCGCCGTAACTTTCAATCAAATTACCATATCTGCATGAAATTGTTTGTACGGATTCCCTGAACATTAGTCAATATTACCGGCGAGTTTTGAATTTTCAATCAAAAATTCGCAGAGACGGTAATTCGCTCCTTGAGATCATCTCTTAATTTTGTGAATTTTACGACGAGTCCTGTCGATCAAAAAACTAATTTCAACTGCGAAATAATTGTTCAGCGTTTAATTAAAACAACTTCCTGTATTGCTACCAACTGAAAATATATCTGAAAGGAGGTGAGGATTTCAATAATTCACAATGCTTAATGGACTTCGGTAAATTTAAATTTATGCAAAAGTAAAATTACATCAAGCTCGATCTCCTGTATAAATCGCTTCGATAAATAACGAATAAAATTAATCGACATTAAATTCCACACGGGGTTTCTCTAATAAATGAACAAACCGTCCAATATTCGTTTACATAACCCGATTTAGATTCGGAAAGACTTCTTATCGTTTGTCACTGAAGAAATTGAGTTTAAGACGTGTCTTTCAATCTAGAAGATTTTTATTAGATGTAATCCGTTTTATCCTTAAAATGTAATAATTTAAAAACTGTTTCAAATAATATATGATAATGATAAATTACATTGAATTAATTTAGTTTGAAATAATTAGAACACTGTCATAATTATGATCTTTCAAAATGTATTTCTTGTGAAAACAGTGAATTATACATTGACTCACTTAAAGTTATTAATTGCATAAGTTCCATTGAGCAGGTGGAAGGAGGAGAATAGTTTTATGGAGTAGAGTGGCGGGAAACGGGGAAGAATTTAAACGATATTGCCATCTCATTAAGAAGATGATAGATTACTAATTCCTGCAGCTATTAATATCTCTACCACGTTGACCGGGATTTCGAGTCGAGTTTACGTGTGTCTTTCGAATAATTGTTAATTGTGTCTGTGCTCACCGGGCACAGTGCTTATGTCTAAACGAGGGGGTGGGGGTGGACGCGTGCAGATGCAGCTTTGGCTTCGTTCAGGATCAAGGATACAAGGATTCGTCGTTCCTGCCCGTCGTCCATTATACACGTTACACTGACAGTCTAATATCGTCCCGGGAGACTGCGGGATTAACTTGAAATTTAATGGGTTTTCGAATTGCCATGGGAAGAGAGTCATTTGCGAGGGAGCGCTCGGGGATGCAGGGATTTATGGAACCTAGCACCCTCTCACAAAAAGAAACCGGCGCAAAAGTAAAAAACTATAAGAATAAATAAATTCACGCGACGGACTTAATAGGTTATTAATGAACGGGCCAATTGAAGCATCGGCGTTGCTCGACGGGGAAATGCATCATGCTCTTAGACCTAACCTGGACCCTCTTAGTTTCAAATTTTTCAAAATAATATTAGAATAAAAGATATTCAGAAACAAAAGCCCGGCAAATATATGCACGAGTCTCAGTGAAATAGTGTCACTGAAAGATACAAAAAAGTATTCCCGTGTGCATCGAGCCGTATCGAATCAATCGAACTCGAAACAAACCAACTGCTTTTAGCCGCGAACAACGAACTTCGAAAATTCGAAAATTCCTCTCTCCTTGGCCATTACAGTGCTGGCTCGAGGAGTGGGGGGTTTGCTTTAAAAATTTTCAACGTTACTCTCGAATTTACCGAGCCGTTTATCTTGCCGTAATTTAAATATCCATCTCTGTTAGATCAGGAAACACGAAACCGGGAAGTTTTGCAGAATTTTGCAAGTTTACTCGGGCCCGAGAGGTGGGGGGGGGGGAAGGGAGTACATTTTTCATTAGCGTCGGGTAACATTTTTCCCCCTGTAGCGGCGAATAATAAATTTGCATTTCGAGAAATCTGCATCGCGAACGAAATTGAATAACATTCATTAACCCCGCCGCTCGGTTGTTCGCTTCATTATGAATTACAGCCCTGGGTACGGGGAATGTTATTGTCGCGAATGTGTCGCCGGGATTTTTTTCTTCGTTCGATCCCGCACACATTTGTCCCGCAGCGACACGCTGACGTTGCATACGTGCCCTCCGGACCGTCTACGGCGCTATAGTAATATTCTTCCGGCAGGTAGCTTTGTAAATGCGCGGAAACAAGAAATCAGGAAACACTAGGCGAGCTTGTTAAGGGAAACTTCTTTGGAAGTTCCGCCTCCGTTGAACGTCTCTGTAAATTAGCGGGCCCGGTCTTCGAGACGTGACTAATAAAAACCGTAATAATAGTAGCTCCCTCTCGTTCCTATAACTCGGAACTGGTCGCCGACGTTGCCCCGAACAACGTTTCTGTGATTCGTTATGTTCATTTCACCCAATGCTTTCTCCGCAAATTACTTTCCCAGGTCCATAACTGACGATCTTGAGAATGTTCACAATATTGTTTCGACAAATAGAATTTTTCACCAAATCTTTTTAAACAGCTGGATTGCTTACGAAAAAATATACAATTTCGATGTTTACAGTGTTCTTCTATCTGTATCGGTTTCCGAGATATTTCAGTGAATGTTTTCCATCCCTAATTTCAGGGGTTGCTTTCACCCCTCGAATGTGAACGACGGCTGATAAAAGTATACGAGTCAAATATTTTTTCAGGATATATGTACATGATATCAATGTTGCATATGAATTTTGTATTCTCTTATTTATGCACAGTTCAATTCTATTTTATCGTTCGTATTATTTTTAGGGAATTTTAATGTGTTATTTGAACGGAGCGAGTTTTCTTTTCGCATCGTTCGCGTGCTCGGGTTTCTGATTCGAAACAATAGAATACAGTTTTTCTGCTGGACCATCTAGTGCCGGAAATATCGCTCCAAAAAAATGATATTTTCAAACCCCGATTTTGAGGGCTGTTTTCACCCCTTCAACGCCGGACGACTGTCGACAAAAAAAATACGTGTCAAACATTTTCCCGAGAGCTATCTCCCATGTAAATTTCATCAAAATCGGCGAGCGCGGTTGGACTGTGTCCCCTTCGTTACAAATTTTGTTTCTGCTTCGAAGTATCGACGAGGTGGTCGAAATGTTCAAATTCTAATTTATTTACAATCGGCTTTCATCCCGTCTGAATTTACTTATCCTGGAAAATGGGTCGGACTTTCCCAAGTGAATCCTAGAAACAATTTTCCGAGGCCAGGGTAACGGTGATCTGGTTGGCAATGGTCGCAAAAGCACAGTGCTCGGCTATCGAAGAGTTGCAGATTCGTATCAAGCTTCCGCAAGCTTTGGAGATACCCTAACAAAGCTAGGCGAAGTAAGAAAAGCCATCCGTCTGTGGATGCGCCGGCATTCATTTACAAAGGATGACCAGCCTGTACAAATGAAGGACCCTTGGCTCTCGGGCCGGCAGCAACAGCAGAGCGAGCGGCAGCGGAGTACAGATAAAGCTGAAGGGATCGATCCAAAAGCTCCCACCGCCGCCCGACGCGGTGCCCTGAACACACGCAAGCGCAGCGACGCGGGAACCGTATTTATTATACATGTTTTATGAACGGGCACACGCAAAGTGTGCGCCGTCGCTGCCGCCCGCCCGCCCGACGACGACGTCGACGACGTCGCCTCGCAAAAAGCAATTTGTTCCCGCGTGCGTACAGTTTTCTTTGAACGTATGCAGGCCGCCGTGGCGCGCGGCCGCTCGTAAGGGGCTCCGCAACGAGATCTTCCAGACCGTTTACGGGCTTTTTAATTGAATTCCCTGCATTTTGTCGTTCAACGCTGAATCCCCGCCTTGCTATTGAATCTCCTTTCTTATTTCGCCGCGGGATTACGTTCCTTCGGGCGCACCTTATTTCTTGTTCGATGATCCCGGCTCCCGACAGGATACAACTTCGGCCCTGGTGTGCATTTTTTTACCAATTCGCAGACCCCACCTCTTTTTATCGACCAATTTTCTAGGATCCTTCCGACCTATTCACGTACAACAATTTTCTCGATGTCTCTAAAGTTACAACAGTACAAAGTCACAAGCGACTTTAGGGTGTGCGCATTTCTTTACCATTTGGGAACCTTGAATTTGTTGTACATGTTAATTTTCTGTGACCATCCCGACATATTTACGTACAAAAATTTTTGGGATATCTCAAAAATTGCAGAAGTTGCAACGGCCCTGTGCCAGGATAAGAAAAAAAGATTTTATTTATTTGTAAGTCTTCTACGAAAGTCCAAGACAGATCTAGGGAATAAAGTCTTATAAATTTAGAAGACTTTAGGTATCGTCCGGGGGTATTCGTCCGCGTCCAAGATGGCAACAAAGTCAGGCCATAAGATATTCCAGAGAGGAAACGCGGATTTTCGCGCGTCGTCCCCGCGAATTTCTCTATTCCACGGGCGATTTGTCCAGAGCAAAGAGCATTTCTCGCATCGGGGTCAGCCTGGCGACTTTTTGAATTTCGCTTGACGTCCGCCATCCGAGAATCGATTTACCACGTCACGAATCCCTCTTTATTAATTCCATATGATTTTCCGGCATTTATTTCCGTCTGATCTTACTCGCGAGCCAGCTTTGACATACTATTGGAAGTTAGTCACCGACGTTTCTATTTGCATTTATGGATTTCCTATTTATGCACCGCGAAATCAATTTCCGTTGCTCTCTTGAATAGATGTTTCACCAATTTCTCGCCTCTAAAAGCATGCGATCCATTAAAAAAACAAACGTTTGTCACCGAGCTTGTCATCAATTAAGTCGTCTTTCCGAACTGGTAAAAATAATGCACTTATTCTGAAATTAGTTTGAACCAGTGAACAGGATAATCTGCATAATTCTGTAACTTCTATTATTTTTGAGATATCCTAAAAATGTTCGTATGCAAATACGTCAGGAGAGTCACAGGAAATTAATAAATAAATAAAAAGTCGGGTCTCCGAATCGGTAAAAAATTGTACAAACCCTGAAGTCTAACTAAATACTAACCAAGTAACCTACTGCAATATTTTTAATAAAAATCGTGGTTTTTTTTCTATCCGCCTCATCTAGCATCGAGTTATTACCGATTGTTCCAGGGCTTTCGTCGACGATCGGTTAGGATCCCAGGTCCAGCCGGGCCGCTAACTTTCGCGCATAAATATTCCGGTCGTATCAAAGGTAAACCGAAGAATTCGATCATCGGTGATATCCCGATAAAACACGGTGCCGGCTTTTTCGTTTTATTGGAAGGGGTTGTGGGTGGAGGGGAATGCAGAAAGGGGGTTGGCTCTCTCATGCATAGCAGCGCAGAAGTTCCGGCAGCCGGCGGCAGAGAAAAGTCGCTAGTCATTCATCTGCCGATGTCGGTACTTTCGGTCAGCTTTAAAACTTCTTTGGTGATAGTTTGTCGAACACCGTGGGAACAAGTGAGGGAAGCCTGCTCGCGTGCTTCCTCCCTCGAATCCCCGACGACTGCGATTCTGTCCCCCACCCCGTCCCCTCGAAAACAAAGCGAATCAATTGGCCAAAAAGTTGCCCCCTGTAATCATCGATTATCACGACGCAGAACTGCGCGACGAATTATTGTTTCGAGACGAGTCGATGAAATTGTTCTTCTCGATTCAACTCGGGGAAAATAGAGGCCCGGTAATCCGGATTGTAGAATGTTCGAATTAAATCGGTCGGATTCGATTCATTTCGCTGTTTCAATGAAGTTGACTCCACTGTTCCACCGAATGAAACGATTTGATATCGTTGAAGAGGGAATTTAGAACAAACCTCCATTATACGAACCGACAGCGTTACGTTCCGGGTAAGATAACGAACTGGAAGTTGGCACAATGTATATTGTTCTAGTAAACTATCCAATCGAGTATTGTTCGCTTAATTTACTCTTTCAATTATTGAAAAATATGCGAGGGATACTGGTAGGGACTGGTTCACATCACTTAATATCCCAGGGGGTGTTATTATGTAAATTGAGTGCACGTGGCATTGTTACGTTAAACATTTTGTTGGTAACAAATTGAGCGAGTCGTTTGAGTGCGAGGTTCTTAAATTTTGATTAGCAATTGAACGACGGTTCGGAAGGAGGGGCCGGCGGATTGGATGAGGCGGGGCGCTATGTAAATGAAAATAGTAATTGCAAAATACGGCTAGCGAGGAGCGCTCGCGCGGAACTTTCTGTACACGGCGTAGACGGATTTTATAATCGCTCATTGAAATGGATCGGAGCAAGTTCGCCGCTGTCAAGCCTCGCGGTTGCCCTTTTGCGCCCGTTGAATCTAATTACCGGAACGTCAGTTTTACGAACTTTTCCGGGTTTTGCATCTTTCGGAATTATTCCGTGCCTCCCCCGCAGTTAGAACACTGCTGCCGCCCCCCCAACCGCTTCCTCCTCCCCAACCCTTCAACAGCCTATAAAGGTAACCCGCGGCTCCGGAGATAATTCATTTAAGTTCGCGCGACGATAATGGACTCCCGACCCTCTTCTACAGTCTAGCGGAAACGTTCCGGCAAGGTCAGCCACATTAATTACGTCTGCAATCAACACACTGTCGCCGATTCCGAATACCTATTTCACTGTCTCAGCTGGCTCTGGGATCGGGCTTCCCGTTACACTCCTCGTTTTATTTAAAACAATTCATATTTCATATCGGTTCATCAAATCCGGGAAAATCGGGGGAGGGAGGTGGTGCTTTTTTCTTCGGGTTTACCGAAGAGCCGGCGCGAAACTTGCGACCGTAGTTAGCCGAAGTTGTTAGACGGCGAAGTAAGTTGTTTTGCGATAAACGTGTATGTAAATTGGCTCTTGGGCGACTCGAGATCGTCCGTCAAAGGCAGAGATTACAGTTAGTCCTCTAACTAAAGGCGATTGGCAAAAACTCGATTCGTTAAAAGTTAACAGATGACGATTTTGATACGGCGCAACAGGGACCAGGGTTGTAAAGGGGCGGAGGGAGGGACGCAACCCACTTTCGACATTTACTGAAACAGCAGCGTCTAAATGCGTATTCACTATCCTGATCTAGTTAAATTCTTAATGTGGACATCGAGGTCTGGAAAACCGTGTCAACCATCGATAACAGTGTAATTTCATTAGGATCTCTGTCTAGCCGGAGTCCGGATCAGTCTGGGTCGGAATTATTATTAGGTTGACACTTAGCACTGACGGTGACAATTTATTCGACAGTTTTTCGGTGTTCCGAAATTAAGTCTATGATTTCTTCAGATTGTCCGATCAGACCTCGAACCGGCGCCATCTAAATTCTCGTCTCAATTATTCGGATGGAATTGCCAGCAAGAACTTTAACACAGTAGACGTTTATACGTCGCGTTTTTGGGTTACATCTCCATTACTTAGTATCTACTCATCAGCGAGGGAACTTTAAAGTGGTTGATCTTGTATAATTAATTAGCGTATTCCCACGATTTCGAATAATCATGTGTCTTCAAGCATTATTTCCAAATTACCAATGTTTAAATAATACTGCTCAAGAGAATCCCAAGATCGAGCCGGAGTTTCCAATTACCGTTGAAAGTGGAGACCCTTGAAGATCATCGTCGAGGATCACGTGTATGCGAATGGTAAGCGCGTCCATCAATTACACGCTGCTACTGTGATTATCCAGAGCGATAGGTAGCGGATCACATATCGAATTGTGCACAGCATTCAATCGCATGCCACGGTCGCGCCAATACGCCTGTGTAATCCACGCATTCGGGGCTCGAGCACAAAGGAGCCTGTCACTTTTCACCGTTTGACTTTCCATTGCTAATCGAAAGTCCCCTTTATTGCGCCCGAGGAATTCCATCGCGGCAACTGCGCCTGATAACGCCACCTTGACAAATCTCTTACGTGACGATCGCACTTTACACGCTTTCGCGTGTACACGAAAATGTTAATTGCAGCTACGTGCCAGTTTCACGCACAATTAAAATGTTTATCTCTTTCACACCAGCAGCACAATCTTTTCGATTTTTATCCAGACTGTCATAAAATTGAGGAAAATAATGAAAAGACAGATCCTGTACAAAAATAAAATGCTAATATATTTTAACCCAGGAGCACAATTTTCGCAATTTTTATCCAGACTGTCACAAAATTTACAAAAATAATAAATAAAAATCGTAACAGGTCCAGTACACGCAAAACTAAAATGCTAATATATTTTAATCTGGGAGCACAATTTTCTCAATTTTTATCCAGACTGTCACAAAATTTACAAAAATAATAAATAAAAATCATAACAGGTCCAGTACACACGCAAAACTAAAATGCTAATATATTTTAATCTGGGAGCACAAATTTTTCGATCTTCCCCGGAAGACTGTTGAAGAATTGAGAAGAATCGTAAGATAAAAATGGTGGAACAATAACGGCCGACTGGATCGTATTAAAATTTTCCTGGGAGTGTTTAATTAAATAGAATGGCGCCGGCAGGAAAGCGAGGGGTCGGAATAAAGTCGAAACAACTCGATTCGATATTTTCCATTAGCCGGGAGCCCTTCGCGCTCGCGACAAGTTACATCATTGTCGTCTTCGGCGCTGACTACAATCTAATAACCAAAGTATTAGCGACAGTCGGCGAAGTTCGTCGGAATTTCTTGCTACGCGCCACCGTTAACCATTCAATTATTATCATAATTGTTCTTATTGCGCCGGCGTCGCACGGGCAAAACAGATCCTTTCGCAAACTACGGTCCCAGCGAGCAGCGAGCGTCGCGACGCTCTGCGAAAACGGGCGGCGGTGGGAGGGAGAGGTGCGTGGAGGTTGTACACGGTTCCCGCGCTCAAACTTGCATTACCGTGCTCAGACGCGGAACGTTTCGCAACAGTTCCTGCACACGGAGCCGAAGATACAAGCAACGTTCTACACGCGGAAGAATATACAGTACCGCGCAAAAGACTGGGGCCAATCTCTTAACACGAACTCGTTCCGAAATATTAAGTCGTCCGCCCGTTCTGCTGGATGACTTCGCCGAATAGTTCCGAATTTTTCCTCTGGCACCGTGATGGGATATTGTTACACCGGAAACCAGCAGTTCTACCGACGATTATTCATTGAAATTCTACGAAGTGGGAATATTACATTGGTCTATATTGACCATAGATCTAACCTTAACACGGATTCTAATTAATCTCACCATTATACAAAAACGGGTATTTGTAATTTAAAGTAGTGGACATTTCAAAAATATTTAAGGACATATAGGCTTAATAGGATAATTAAAAGAAGAATACAATTTTTATTTGGCTCCTGTGTCCTGCAATCAATGCAAACATTTTCTATTTTGCATAAAGATCCGCAGTCTACTTATCATAGTCGGGAGTAATATTAATCAAGCTGGGCGACCAATTGAAATCTCAGGCGCAATTTAATCAAACTTAACATTTTTGGACCTGGTCCTAGCCCAGGACGTTTTTCTTCGCGTGAATCACAGGACAGGATCTTAAAGATCGGTAGTTTCAAGAGGTATTTAAACACCTGGTGAGTAATTCGCGTAACACGTGATTTGGGTCTAGGTTAGCGCCTAATGGAGTGCATGCTAGGTCTAACCATCGGAATTAAGTCCTAATTGGAATGCGCTGAAACTAGCTAGATCCGAGGCATGTTCTAATTGAGCATGAACCGAGTCTGGCTAGATCTGAGCTAGATCCTAATGGGGATGTGTGTTGGGTCAGAGTTAGCGGCCAGACGAAGGGTACGTGAGCGCGCGTACAGGTCCAGGCTACGTGAAATTTGATGATACCAGACAGCCGGTAGCCGTAAGGATAACGTGCGAATTTTATCGGTGCTCTACCGAAGAGCGTTAAACGTCCGCGAAGGAAACAGAGGAGCATTCTGTACATACGAATGAACTGTGCGTGCAGGTGGCCAGGGACGCCGGGTAATAACCGCGGAAAGATAATGCCGCGGAGGGTTGGCTGTCCAAGTGTCCCACTCGCTCGAGTATATACTGAAAAACTTGGAAGTTCCGAAGATTCGGTGTCACGAGACCCTGGCGAGTGTACTCGGGAAGCGCACCTGCTTCGTTTCGCGATGGAATAAGCGCGAGACGTGGCCACAGTCTTCCTAATTTGATGAGGCTGCGAGACACCGTTACCCGATCCTCATTGATCGCAAAAAGCGTCCGCGATAACGACCCCCTGAGCAACCGGCAACTTCCGGACTTGCCTCTCGATGTTTCGCGCCGATACGGGAAAAAGCGGTCCGAGAAGTTCGGAAGAACGGTTATTTTTGCCTCGAGCCGATAGCGGGCCGAGCTTCATCGAATGTGGGGACAGAGATCGGCGAGTCTCACTTTACAACTGCATATCGGGTCTGGTTTAATCTAATAGGGCGAGGGAGTCCAAGCTAGACCAATAATTTTTAGTGATTTTTGTTCCCTTGCGACCAGGAGAAGAACAATTACATGGACCTGGACGCGCCCTTACAGCATACTAACGCACCGGGGCTGATTTCGAGGATCTCGGTCACGGAACCTCGAAAACGGCAGGTCCGCTAGGTTCCCGGGTAACTGGATCAGGCGTCAGTTAGCGTTAGGAGACAATAAGGACTGATAATCTGGTTAGCATGGTGCAGGCCGCAGGAAAATTAGTCGCTGGTCCGCCTCGATCCGGGAGACCGCGTGATTCGATCTGTTCGTGGATATGAGAATCGACTGGCAACCGGATCGGTCATCCCCTTTGATACAGAACTTTTTTCACGGTTTCGACAAAGGGAGGTGGAGTAGGGTGTGGGAACGAATTCAATCCGGTTTCATAACTAGTCGCGCCGCCGCCTGTCGGTCGTCTATCCTCATCAAGACGTGGACAACGTTGGCGGGTAGCTTCGCGACGCGGTGCGATCCGTCACAAAAGCTGTTATAACAAGATGATTAGAGGCATATAGCCGGCGACGCGGCATCCGACGTATATAGAGCAGGCCGAGTCTGTTGGCCGGCGACTGTTGTTTTATTCAAGAAACTGAATATTGAAACGAAAGTCAATATCGGTCGGCCGCTTTCAGGCGCGGAACGGATGCGTCGATATCCCATTGCTTATATGAATACAAGCAGAATATATCCGGGAGAACGTCTGGACGGATGGGCGCATCGACGAACCTCTAACCATCGTCCACCAGCCGCCACCCCGCCGTCCCCACCAAGCTCGGGCCGTTCGACGTTCGTCGTCGATCGTTTCGCGTGGCAAACAAGCGCCGGGGGTGGGAGAGAGGCAAATTACTCGGCTATCTAATTGATCGGGCGTCTATCGTTCGCGACTACCACGGACGAACGACGACGGCGGCGTCGTCGTCGACGCAAGCGTCACCCCCGGTGCCGTCTAATGGCCGACGAGAGAGCGACGACGTTATCGTTGGAAATTACGTCGCCCCCGTCGAAACGCTCGTCTGAAACACACTCCACGGGGTTTGTTCCGAGGATGTTTGTTAGCCGACCGGTTCCACGAACGGGCACATTAGTTTGTCGTCCTGGAAATTCCTTTCAATATTGATTCACGAGCTGATATATACCTGCCCCGGCCCGCCATGTAGATGTTGTTTGATGAGATATTAATGTCGTTCGAAGTAGGCGGTCCCCCGTCTTGATAATGTTTAATGTGACTCGGCCACGCCGCTATCGATCGACCCAATAACCACTCTCCCTCTCTCTCTCTCTGTCTCGTTCCAATGATTATTAGGGGATGGGGGATGAGTTCGCGACACCGGGCCGGGTGACCTTTAAATTCGCGGTATTTCACTGCTCTGGAATTCTGGAGGAATATCATAGCAAGGATCTTCGTCCTGCAATGATACACCGATTCCTGTTTTTGCCAGATGGTTGAAATGATTTTGTGTTTGTCGAGTGCCTCTTATCGTAATGACGGCTCCATCGGACTGCACTAATCTGTTTTAGATTCGCCGTGAAGTGGTCTACAGCATCGGTAAACCAGTCTAAATCCACTCGCCGGGCGTGCATTGTGACGGGAGACAAGCGGTGCACCGTGGCACCCGTGAAAGGGGGTTAAAAGTGACCAGTAAAATCAAGAGGTCGCGTCGAAAGAGAGGTCTAAATCCCAGATTGGTCGGCAGCTGGTCGTTCCGTTCAGAAAAGTGGATCAAGTTGTTTCTGTAAACGCCAGTTACACAGATGACGCAGACAGCTAAACACGTGCACGTGTCCGCGGCTCTCTCTGTTGCCGGAGTTAGGCGGCCGCTTGCGCGCGCGCTCGTGTGTGTACAATAGGAGACGGGGGTGTGGGGATGGTGACGGTAAGGGGGGGGGGGGAGAGCGAGAGGACTGTGGTGAACCAAAGCCGGGGCTCATACAGAAGTGTTTAGACTTTAGGATGCACATGGGAACGTGCGAATCCGGAGGACGCGGTAACCCGTATTAGGGTCACGTGCAGATTTGCCGAGGTGAGACCCTATCTTATGCGTCCCACGTACACTCATCTCGGAATCAGAGACCCGTCATAAACGATGCAAGGAATATATCCCCCTTTTCAGGCCGGTCAAAATTCAGCCCCGTGGAAATCTTGCCGACCATATACACAAGCCCCCGAGAAAATAGTTCGTCACCGCGTGTCGAGTGGCCAGATAACGGTGGCAAATCGGCCCGCTAAACGCGCCGACCCCGTTTTGTCACCTGCACACACGGGAATAATAAATCTGCCCTGTTTCCACCTGTCTTTTCTTCATTTTTAACCCGCCCGCTTTCCCGTGGTAAATCACCGACAAAGGACCGTAGGTCCTCGTAACAGAATAAACGAGACGGTGCTTCTGAGAGAAAGAAGTATTCTCTCTATAAACAGATTAGAAGCTTAAATGTTTCCGGCAAGGATCGAGTGTTCGAACGGAATTTCAATAGGACCCGGAAAAAAAGCGATTCGAGCACAGGATTAATTACAGGGTGAGCGTGGGGCAAACAGGAGTAGGACAAGAAGAGGGATGTTCCTCGGTCGGCGTAAATCTAATTCGTAGGAATCGCGGTAATCGATCGCCCGATGGTCCACTGTCTCATAAAAATTATTCCGAGCAATTTACATTTTTATTAAATGAATGGACCCCATTTATCCGCCGTCAGATAGATCGTCCTTAAGCCATATTCTCCGGCGGCAGCTGCCGGGGGCTTTTGTCTCTTTCCAAGCGGGGCGGCCGTGGGCGGGTGCCGTGCCGGTGCGATCCAACTTCTCGAACTCTTTGATAAAGTGGTTACCGGGATGCACACCGGTGCAGCTCGAGACCCCCCATCCCACCCGCGCCTCCTCGCCCGGCTGAAATAAGTAACCGCGGACTCGCACTTGCCAGCACAGCCTACCGCGATAAACAAAAACCGAGGGGTTGGGGACGCCGGGAGGTGTTAAAGTGGGCGGTGGGTGTTAGAATGGGCGGGGTGTTAAGCGGGGGGAGTGTTAAGTGGGTGGAGCGGACGACTACCACTACCAGGGGCACATTTTCGAGTCCCGCATACGCTTAATGTCAGCGCATTTGAAAATCAGGACAAGGGCGTAATTACGCGTTAAGAACTCGACGAAGAGCTTTCAAATTAAGCAAGCGGCTGCAATTTTCGGCGGCCTTCCGACGCGTGCAGCACGAGCACGGGGAGGAGGAGGGAGGATGCCCGGGGAAACGTGTGTGGCAGCGTGTTTACCCCCGCCCCTTTTCGTTCCCATGTTCCACCAGTTTGTGAATACGGGATGGGAAATGGAGAGAAGAAGTGGTGATCGATCGCTGCGGACGATATATCAACGCGGCCGTTCATCTATCTATTTTAACTGCATGATACGGCCTCTCGAGTACTCGAATATCCTGAAGGCGTTGCATTGTCCACTCCCACATTCGTTTTACTGCGTGCGACGATTTATTAATACACTTGTATGGGTATTAATGCGAACGCGATTCGGACCAACGCGAGATCTTCGGCAACAATTAAAACTTGAAACGGCTATATCTCGAAAGTGAAAGTGTGCGACACGAGTCGTTCTTCCTGTCAACCACAGATATATGTATAGGGCCTTAAGGGCCCTTCTGTGAGAAATCGCGGGGCACGCTATTATAGCATTCCATACGATTTAAACATTTATCCAAACATTTAAAACAGCTACTGAAATCTCCCCGCGAATTTGTCCGAAATAATGGGATAATCGCCCGCGGTTGGAGGGTTAAAGAGAGAGACGAAGGAACGTGTGTGTCTGACCGCGCGCAACATCTCACAGGAATTGTACGAAACGTTGCTACATCTGCCCACCGCTAAATCCTCCGCTATTCCCGCAACCTGTTAATCGATCGGGCCATCATGAAGATTCTCGCTCCGACAAAAATGATCATGGGTATGCTTCCCGCAAGGAGTTCCCATCGACAATCAGTCCCCCTTTGAAACCGGTCGGTGTGGAAGTACGAAACGGTTCAAGGGAAGGAAATAAGAGAATTTGTTGACGAGCAGCCCCGACGATGAAAGTTCATCGATTCCGCTCGCAGTCACAGAAGCAGACTCCCCGCGGTGCTCGCCGAATGTTTGCTCTCGACCACTCAGCCACACATTTCATCCGCATGCCTCGTTACACGGCCGTTCCTCCTCCCTCCCCTTCCTCTCGTGCTCGGGAAACAATTGAATTCTTGCTGGAACACACGCAAACACACACACGCCCACGCGTACGCACACAGTAGATAGAGAGAGAGAAAGCCCCCGCCCTGCCTCCTTATCGAACGGAGGGGGCACTTCTGCTCGTCGGGTATTTATCGAAATTATTTGATATTCAGCGAACGCCGCGCTCGGGGTATTGCAGACACGAATTAGGTAGAATTCCCAGGTATTGCGTTACATAATTACATGCCCACTTCATTATTTCACCTGCATACGTGTGCGCGTCGCGTGATGAGACTGCCTAGGTGGCGAGGAGTGGGAGAGGAAAGAGGAGGGGCGAGACATACGGTCACGAGAGGGTGGTGGGGGGGTTACGGTATGATGGTAACGGCGGTGGGGGGCCGGGGGGGTTAAACCTTCCGCGGGGAATGAAAATTCAGTTCGACGTGCAATCACTGAATTTCAGACACGCGTACGTCAGTAAATTGCCGTCGATACGGAAATATCAGGTTGACGCATGAATTGCGTGCACGTGCGTGGCCCATCCCCCCCTCCTCCTACCGCCCTTCCGCAACGCAACGGTTGCCGATTATATATTTATACAGGAGGCATTGCGATTACACGACCGCTCGGATCCGCGACCAGGTTGAACGTTATAATTTTAACGAATGTTAAATAGCCGATTTCCCCGCGCGTACGCGCGCTCCGTGCAGGTAAATATTCATGCACGGATATATGCATACGTACGCTCGAACGAGCGCGCGCGGCCATATTCGGGGATTATTGCCGCGAACCGACGGTACACGAAGGCTTTATACGGTCTACGATTTTGTTCAGCCTCGGAACTGTTGACCGTGTGTATAACGGATGATCTCTTTCTACCTTTCGCCCTCTCTCGCTCCTTTTATTTTTCGCTTTTTTTCTCCCAGGCAGCGTCAAAATATTGTCGGAAACTGTTCCGTTTACCCACTGCTCTGAGACGGTCCACGAAATTATTGCTTAACCCTTTGCAGTTCCTACTTAGAATCATTTCATTCTACATCATCTTTCCCATTTTATCTTCCAATACCTAAATGTTTAGTAATCGATTAGATAGCAACACGTACGGAGGGTTAACCCTGGGACGAGTATCGTTTTTGCAAAAATGACGATCAAAACTGCTAACTGTTAATGTCTATTCCTTTGAACCACCAAAGGAATTTCTAACAGCAATTCTCCACGGCTGGGGATAATTATAGGAGCACGAGGTTTACGTACGAGCGGGCTTAGAGCACGAGCATAATCATCGGAAGAAACGGTTCCTTCCTGGAGCCTCGAAAGGAACGCGCAGACTAAGTTATCGCCGGCCGTAATTCCCGAACGCAAATTCGGGGCTGTATCAATAATTGCACACGTCACCTCATCAATTAAACCCGATTCATTAAGCTAAAGACAGCAGCCGGAAATGAAGGGAATCCTCTTAGAGGGTAGCTATCGCGCAAATTTCTCGGATCACGCAATGGGGAGTATCTAAATTTCCAGAGTCTCGGGAACTCTCTCTCTCTCTCTCTCTCTTCCCCCCATACTGTCCATGTAACTAACTTTCGTCTTTAAAGTCTGCGCGAGTGTGTACATTAAGGTCTTTGTACGTAAGACCTAGCCCAGGCACGGTCTCGATCTCGACTCGTGCATCTTGCATCAGTTCTCCTCTGAGAGGTAAGGTCGACCACGCCGGTTGATACCGGTAGTACTTCCTAATTAACTCTCTGGATTTCCTTGCACGCCTCCGTTGCAGTGTCATTATCCCGGCGCCGAGTTGGAAACCGAGTGTTGCTTACACATCAGCCGGCAGACTGCTTACCGAACTTGCCGGCCGCGAAACCATTTTTCCTAATCGACCCCCCACCATATTCATATCATCATAGCCATATATTTATTTCTTGTTTCGAGATATTTTAAGCAAAAGGATATTAACGCTAAATGAATTCCATATAATTTTTTACCATATAATTTGTGTCGTAAAAATTGCATTGAATTAATTCAGTTTAAAACGTTCACTTTCATAATTATGGTCACATAGACACAACAAATAATTAAAATATATAAACAGCATTGAGTAAGGAACTAAGTAATGCTGCAAAGTATAATCAGAAATGCCAAATAATAATGTTCATCCATTTTTATGTCCACGACCTTGAACGACCTTAGATAACCATTATGACATTTCGTTCGTGTGTAGACCAGAAAGTTCTCTGCGGCGTTTGAACAGCCCGATAGGCAATCGATTCGCGAGAGCTTGATTTTCTACACGATCGAAAACGTCTGGGACGATACCCGGTACTTCCAACATGGCTGCTCGTATCAGAAGGGAAGTGAACTCACCTGGGATGACCCACGAGGTAAGGTATAGCTTCGGGATCCCCACCGGTCCCACGGGCGTTCCGCCTATCCAGGTGGTTTTATATCAGCCGATTTTAAAGTCACCGTCAGATGTAAAGTTTACGCGGGTCCTTTCCCGCTTTTTCCATCTCCTCGTTACGACCTTTCATCTTTCCCAGTCCCGCCGCAACGCACCACATTATGACACCCGTCTCGTTCACCTAATAACAGCGATTCCATTCGGCTAATCAAACAGCACACAAACTAATTCGCTACCACTTAATTGGGCCAATTAATAGTACATCCACTGCTTCGTCCCTCACAGTTCAGAGTCTCAGAACACCCAAGTACGAAATTGTCCTTCTCGATATTAAATTTTTCAACACCGAGAGTGATGGAGAAAAACGACCCTGCGAATTATCGCAGCAAATTATTGCTGTTGTGTTGTCGCTAATTGTAGAACAAAAATTCTACCGAGTGTCGGTTTGACCCGTCTGGTATTTCCAGTGTTGAGCAACTTTATTCCGGCTGCAAATTTAACGCGAACGCGCAAAAACGGTTAGAAATGTTGCGCATAAACCTGCGAAGCTTTGCTCAACGAACTGCTGCGTAAAACTAGGGAACATCAAAACTTCTACTTCTGTGGAACCTTGAATATATGAACTAGCTAAGGGCAGACTATGACTACAAGTTGCATACACTGGGGGTATTCGTGGATACACGGGTAAGCCCTTAGAACACGGTGGACTGTTTTATTTAGAGTAATACAGCGATGAAGGACAATCCGCGCAAATGAGATGAAATAAATAAAAAAACTGTCTACATTGTAACCTGCTTTTACCCGTGGAGATATAAATAGTGAAATTGTTGACGTGATTTGGCGTAGGAAAAAATTAATCAGCCTAGAAGGCTCATTACGAGAGTTATTTAAATTTCTTTCGGTTGGACCGTTTGAGGGGAGTTTTTATTTATTTAGGTCTCGAAACGTGACGGAGAAAAGATGAATCTTAGCTCGGAATGCGGCCGTGAGTAATTTGATACTGGTCCATCATTCACTCGAAGGGGGCTGGACTATAGCATAGCTCTTTTTTTTCACCGAAGAGAACAGATGGCGAGCCACCATGCGTGAACAGATGTCAGCACCGTGCTGTCCCCACCTTTTTCTAAATTCGTCGCCCACGCCTGCTAATTAGACACCATTGTACATTAATTACCATTTTCATCGCGCCTGTTCGCTCTACGAATAATTTAAACAAGTAATATAACGGCGAACGCCGCGCGGGCGAGTAATATTTTTTCATTATTTTCGTAGTCGCTGTGGAAATGTTTCATTGAAAATCTTGAAAGCAGGAAAGGGTGGAAATGACAGATTTTTATTTTCCATTTGGCCCATCAGCAATTTTCAATCCGTGTCGCGTGTACCGAAATGTTTTCTGAATCGGAAGGTTGTTTATTGCGAAAGCGAATATAAAAAAGTACAGTGCGCGTAGCCCGAAGGGCGCGGGAACATGAAATGCGTTCACTTGTCACAATTTCATGATATCGATAATGAAAATAAAAGGTAGCCGTTAATAACGGCAAAAATTAGTAGCACTTATCGAAACACGATCCGAACCTTCCCGGAATTTATTGGACAACCGTAGACGCGGGCGATCGAAAAATTCTACTCGCGCGTAAAACTTTATTTTCAGTGATAAATGAATTATTTCCAAGCGCGAGAATGCAAAAACAGACGTGAAACGGTTCTGAAGGGGACGAGGATGCATCGAAAGTCCGAAGGTTCAAATATCAACGTTGATACCCGATAATTTGTTGTTCAGTTTGCCCGGAGGAACGTTCGAAAATGCCAAACGCAAAGTTTACGTGCCTCATAAACCCAACTAAACCAGTCGAGTGAGGGGAGCAGGTGGGAGAAGAGGGTCAGAGAGAGAGAGAGGGATGTAGGAGTGGGGAGAGAGGTAAGGGAGAAGAACGAATATCCGGGTGCTTAATTTACAGCGGAAATGTTTCCATTGAAAGGAACAGCCGGATTGAAAATCAGGAGCACACGAAGTTGCTTTCATTAACTTCCTCAACTACGTAACATCGACCGGCGCGCGCGCGAGAGAGTAACTATCGCGGAACAAAGTGTTCAGTTTTAATTACACACCCGTTGAATAGAGATAGACACCGTGGGCGCCAGGAAAAACCAAATACACGGTACCGTACACGCGGCCCGCATGTACACATCCCGTTCGACGACGGGTGTACACGAATTTATTATGCATGCATGAATTTGAAACGCACACTATTCAAAATTCATACTCGAAAGGGTCGGCGTATTACCGGACGCTTTTTTAAACATGAAAATCAATCCGACTCCTGCTCGACGAGACGCGACACTCCTCCTCGAAGAAAGTAGTATAAGTCGTTTATTGATCGGCCAAGTAGGATAGGTCAATCACTAGTTCAACAAGTCAGAGTTGGGCATTAATCGATTACAATTTTAATCAAGATTGATCGATTAACGTGTACGATTAAAAAAGTAATCATTGAAAAATCGGCGATTGATTCAATCGACTGATGAAGTGAATCGTCAATCGTTGATTAAAAGAAGAAATCATTGAAAAATCGGCGATTGATTCAATCGACTGATGAAGTGAATCGTCAATCGTTGATTAAAAGAAGAAATCATCGAAAAATCGGCGATTGATTCAATCAACTGATGAAGTGAATCGTCAATCGTTGATTAAAAGAAGAAATCATCGAAAAATCGGAGACTGAATCAATCGATTGATGTAGTTAATCGCCATACGGTCTATCCATAAATTGTAATAAGGAGGGAGATAGAGACAGAGAGTTAATCAATTATGCGATTGCCGATTACAATTGAAAAAAATGTAATCGTTAATCACAATTAACGACTAAAGTAGAAATTTAACCGTTATTCCCAATTAACGATTAATAAGTATTTAATCGTTAAACGCAATTAACGATTTATAAGTATTGAATCGTTATACCGCAATTAACGACTAAAGTAGGAAATTAATTGTTAATTCCGATTAACGATTGAAGTAGAAATTTATTCGTGGATCGTTGATTAAATTTTTGCCCGACTCTGTAACAAGTGGTACAGTCAATCACTAGTCACACAGGTAGTGGAAGTGAAGCTCTGCTCGACAAAGTAGTCCAGATCAACCATAGTCAAACAACTGTTATTGCTGACCTATACTACTTGTTTCTCCTTTGACTGACGGATACGACTGAGAATATTTGAACGTGAGTTTGTCGAACATTTTGGTGTACGATGCCCATTACGAAAAGCTGTGTTTAAATGACTGTAGCCTGAGGGAACCTCGTCTGCCAGGAAGGATGGTTCACATAAAAGCTAGAACGATCGCGGTGTTCGCAGGGAAATCCATTCGAGGTTCGATAGGTTCAAGGAACCTGGAACGATGTAGCGTCCTGGAAGGCTGGAATATTTTTTCCAAGGAAAAAGTGATGTCCGGTTCGTTTCCAAAGGCAATCTCACCGGTGCGGGCGCGGCGCGGCGGGGCCCGCTCGGTAATAATAGAAAATTTCACCGTACACAAATTATCTGATAAGCCGCAATCACAACACACTCCCCGTCGATCCTGCACGAAGTTAGGCGAAAAAGTGGGGAACTGTATCGCATTATCGAGGCGTCACGAAAGCTTGTGTACTTTACCGAACGCCGTACAATAACGAAACTATCCTCTGGTCATCTGGGTTAGATATTCTATGCAGCATAATGAAAAGTAAATATACAGCATCGACATAGCATATAAAAAAATATATTTTGAAATTGTTCGATGGGAAATTCTGCATTTACTGGATGGTCGGAAAATATCGTGGAAGTGTTTTACAGTTTCTGGGGGAATGGGGATTATTCAAATGTAGGTGGTAGAAATTTTTTTCCGAAGGCATAAGGGCGTTCTAAATATTTGACGGGATTCCTAAGTCACGAATGGCCCCAGCGTGCAATTCGACGGGCTCGAAGACTCTCCGGGAACAGAACCGTCTAAAAGTTTGATCTTAATTCTGCATGAAGGGCCGTCCCTCGATAAGAGCGTAAAATAAAACTGTACTTGGAGCGAATTCACGTTTCGAGGAGTACCGTGTGCCCCCTCAAGTTTATACAACATACCGGAATTCCGAAGCGTTTCCATGCGCGACCTTAAAAGGACAATTTCGTAAATCAACCCCCGGCTACCACGAGCCCGTTCGTGGGAACTTCGGGAGCCCTTATCTCTTCGACTCGCGCGGTCCACTTTGAACCCCTCTCGAACCCCCTTAATGTCTCGCCACGGTCCCCGAAGGACCATAGCCCCGGAGGTGCGAGGGTGAATTTTTTCGGTACGTGCGGTGAAAAGTGAAACGGACAGGAATTGGAGACAAATAAGAAATAAGTGGAGGTCTCGATGGCCCTGCACGCGGAAACGGAGCCGTGGATGGCGAGACTAACCAGGTCGGCAATTAGCCATTAAAACGTGCCATCCGCTGCACTCTACGTTCTCACCGAAAATAATATTGACCCGAAAGACGTCAGACTATCGTCATGAAACTAAAGTTAAGCGGGTATTTTGGTTTCTCGTTCCCAGAAAATCAATACTCTATAAAAAATATATATCGACCACCCGTTTAAGTTTATTCATTTTTGTCCTTTCGCGCAGACGAACAAATTATGTCAGACGAACGGCTAATTCGGTCGATCGAAAACTCGAGACAAAAATTGGAACACGGAATATGATTACGGGACGATGGCTCTTGCGTGGAGATCGGTCATCCAGACAACGATATCGATAATACGACGAGCATCGGGCCGGATAGCAACCGGGGAACGTGTGCTTTAACTGCCGACAATCTCGTGTTTCCGGCCTAGAATTACCAAATATCTGGTATTGTCTTTATGCAGCCCGAACGGCTTGAAGAAAAATCAATGCTGCTGTGGCTGAACTCCGCGCGCTGCACGTGTGCATGTGACGCTTCCGTGTGGCTGAACGCGAGATCAGAGGATTAGAACGTCTGCGAGTAGACCAGGAGGACGAAAATGTCTGTTATTTTATTAATTGAAAAGCAGAGGCTACCGAAAATGTCAGGGCACTGTTTTGTCTTATCAAATTCGATCGCATTTAGATCAATCACGTCGTCCACCATGTGAATAAATAAAAAGGTGATACTAATTCGTAGAATGCATTTTATACCAAAATGACAAGTTTGACCAGTAGTTGATCTGCACTACTTGTCCGACTATGGCAGACCTATACTACTTCTGCACCCCTTATCACTTGCTTTGGTCATTATTTTGCCTACATTTTGAGGATGGTTCGAGGATGATTTCAGCCCATTTTCGATACACTTTTTCTCGGAACGCGACAGTCGTCAAAGAGCATTAACGTCGAGTAGATTTTGCGGAATAAAATACACTCTCATGCCCGAAATAATCCCAATTGCTCGTTCACCCGTTGACTTTTATACGACAGAGCGTTTCGATGAGCTTTAAATATTCATGCGAAATACTATCGCCTACACGTGCAGCCCTAAGTTATTCTTGCCTGCACTCGACTATCTGAAATTAAAACGGTGCGCTCTTTAAATCCGGATATTCAAATTCCATCGGCAAAGCCCGGCTTCCGGCGCAAAATTTTTCAAAGAGACTCGGAAAGTCGAAACGTTTCGATTCTTGAAAATCCGAAAAAAAGTGTCTAATACCGCGGCAAAATAAATACGTGAGCGACAGATTATTCTTTCAATAGTCAACGAAACGAGAACTTGGTGCCGCTTTCGAACTGTCCGAATGAAAAGCGTCGAAAAGTGAATTCGAGACGAGAGAGAGAGAGAGAGTGGGGGGACACATCAATATTTTACGAATATCGAAAAGTCACGCTCGGAAAATGCTAGTTGACTTTTAATGTTTCACGAGACATTAAAACTTTCAACTCGAAAGCCGGACAACGTGCCCGGGCGCGATTCGTTCGCGCAAGATTTATCGGCCCCGGTTTTTCACGATTATTATTGTTTAGAACGGGAGGGGCATCTGACCGTACGAAAATAAAAGGAATATCGACCGTCTGATATTTTCCTTGGGCAGGTCGTTGAAGTTGTTGATATTCAGTCAACTAATTCTGAGATCCTGCTCGAGCCGCGGCGCTCATTTCCGGGCGTTTTTCGGCTCGTCGAGTATTTATGAAGAAAAATCATGTTTCCGGGATCCGGTGTAATGAGATTTCGCAGCAAACACGTATAACAGTCCGGTGGCGAGGGGAGGGGGGTAGCGACCGGTTAATAACTAGGAAAACGTCTCTTTTTCCCTCCGCGCCGTTGGGATACGTTTCAAGTATTTACCGACCGCGCTAATAAGAAGGGCCAAAGGAAAAAAACTGGCAGAGGTGGAGGGCGCGGGAACCGGCAACGATTAATATCGAGTTTATTAATGGAAGGACTCCTCTCTAACAAAGAGCCCGTTTCCCCGGACGTGACTACGAGGCCGTTTAGCGACTGTACAATTTTTCCCAGGTCCGAGAGAGAGAGAGGAAGAGAGAGAGGTGCAGCGTACCCCATTCTCACCGTTCATTTCTTTCGAGACATCATCCCCCGCGTATTGATATTTGACTTCTTTTATTGCGCATCCTTTGACTCGGTGCTCGCGACTTGATTACCGCCGCAAGAATAAAACGCGGGGCGATATTACGTTTGATAATTCCGCGCCGGAACGGAGCAGACGTGAAACTTTATCAGCGTTGTCTGGACGAGCAGCGAGCCTCGGAATCGATGAGTCTCATACGAACACCGGCCCGTAGGATATTGCCCGCGGAGTCCTGCTCAATTTTCCCTTCTCTTTATCAGCAGCCAAGAATAGGGATTCTTGTTTTAATTCAACCCCTGCGGAAGGCTGTGCGTAGACTTAATTGGTTGTGCCGTCATTTTTCACGTTACGGGCGAATGACACTGATAAAAATGTCGCGCGTCGTTTCTTCGGATAGATTGTCTGTTCCCGGCTCGCTGACAAATACGTGCCCGCAAATAGATCACGACATATTCCGAGAAAATAAAGCATGTGTCCGGATATCCCTTTCCCTCTGTCGGCCCCCGTGCGAGCGCGCGACCGTATCGCCTATTGGTATGCCAGTGACACGCGAGGCCAATTTCGTTACCGACGTCTGCGAATCGCTGAATATCATCTGGTCCATTGAAATTCTGGAATAGCTATGAGACGCGATATCGCATTTGTCTCCCTGACTGCGTTACCTAAACGATCGCGTTTTGCCGGGGCCCTTGTTCCGGACGCGCCGCGCCGCGTGAACGTGACTGCGTATCGATGACACTGCCGCCGTGTTTTTCGCCCCGAAATCCCATCGTCCCCGGTCCTTTGTCGGCCTCGATAATTGATAACAGGCCTGTTACACGCGCGGACGTACCCTATCGCCGCGGCTTTTTCGTCGGAAATTCATCATTATTCAGTCCCTCGTCCCGGACGTTACAAATGATCCGCAGCCTGGCGAAACCAACCCTGTCGACAGTCTCTCTTTCTATCTCTCTCTCTCTCTTTTCTTTCCCTCCACGTTAATTACCGGGGGAGAATTAAAACGCTTACTAGTCGAGATAATGCTGTCGGTAATTGCGGCGGACTCGCGATTCGCAATTGGTATGCGTCGCATTGTGCCCAGCGACGCTCGAACAGAGCAAACACTCGAATAATATCAAGATTAGCGATGTTCCTAGCCCCGGGATAATCACGGTATTGAATCTGAATAACACCCAGCCCGCGAGTATCCTGTTCGCACGTAACAATCGGAATTTCCACCGAATTTCGGCCATCGTAAATATTTAACAGTGCCGCGCTCCGTGGGGCCTTACGTTGCTAAGAATCGTTCAGGGGAATGCCGATGTTATCGGAATAGGTTTGTTTAATGAACACGGGCAGTGTCGGTGGGGGGCCATTTCGTGGTGATTCAGCTGGGTATGAAGAATGTTTGCAATAATAATCTAATAATAATTCTGATATGTTCTCAATTTTACACAAGAATTTTTAAAATTAAAAAAATCGAATTTTCGGGAAGTATGAGACCAGAACGAGCACTTAAGTCCCGTTCCCAGATAATAGCCGCTCAGGCGAAGATGAACAGCCCGTAGGCCGATCAGTCGATGCCCCGTCGGTGTTTTCGTGCGCCGGCACAGAGAGAGAGAGAGAGAGGGAGAGAGAGAGAGCGAATCATTGCAAATTCTCGTAATTCCCTCCCCATCTGCAGAAGGGTGGTTTCACGGTGTTCGTACCTGTGGTGGGGCGGTCCGGGTGGGGCGAAGGGGTGCCTCTTTCCTACGGCATGGTGGAAGCACCCAGGGGCAATTGAAACTCACGGCCATTTACTGCATTTCAATAATGGTTTCCCATCCCTCTGACCTGTGCTACCCCTCGCCCACTCCCCTCTCGCTACCCCCTTACGCTCTCTTCACTCCCGTGAGCGTCCCGGGGAGAGCTCGTTCCACCCTCCTCCGACCCTACTTTCCACGTACGTGCAACATGAGAGTCCGACGTTGCTCCACGGCTCACAGTCGATTTACCCGTGAGCTTTATGGAACACACCGAACCCCGGCGAGTACGCAGAAGTAACCAACGGCTAACTATCCCGTCCGTGAACGACTGTATTATTCGCCGGCGGCCTAACACAGCCACGTGCCGACTGCCGGCTAAGCGCACGATTTTATGTTTCCCGGAAAAGTCGTTACAGGGCCAACCCCTTCGACGCCGAGGGTTACCAACCTGCAGAAAAGATACGCTGGTGGTTAGACGGTTAGGGGTTGGAGGTTGAGGGGGTGGAGAGTTCCTAAATTGTCTCCCCGGTGCAGACCCCACATCTCCAAAAAGTCGAAGAAATTTTTTGAATATATTCTCAAATGAATTTGGTACAAAAACAACAGTCGTTAACTTAATACTCAAAATAAGAAATGACAGGTTTCTCTACTGGGAATCGGAATTTGCTTTGGGATTTTTGCAAATCACCAAAGTGGGCAGATCGCCTAACAGCCGTAATAGAAAGACATCGGCGAGGGTCGGTGTTGTCACGATTATTGATCAACCGGAATTGGAGCTGCCGGACACGACGAAGTTTGACAATGCGGCGACCTTTGTCACCAGGGTTCGAACGTTAGCGCCACCTGAAACGTCGTGTTTGTATTATAGTTAGGGTACGCGTATTCGAGCCTGCACCCCCCGTCGAGCAAATTGGAGCTTTTTCCATGTGGTGGTGGCGGCTGGATAGGTTAGGGGACGTGGAGGGGCGGAGAAGGGGGTCGGTATAGTGAATGCAGCCGGCAGAAGCATGGACAGATATCGCGCGCAGATATCTGTATTGATGACAACCGCGGCGTGACATGTATCTTTCGCTGGCTGCTAATGGGTGAAATTTGTTTCGCTATTGCCTACAGGCGATCCGCCGATTTCCAGTTTCACAAAACTACCCTGTCCCCTATACTCGGCGACCCTGTACCTCCATCGCAGCACTGACACGACGACAACGTTACCGTTTCGTCTCAATTACAGAGACCAAGGGGGAACTTGGTCCAAGAATTTCAATTTAAACTGCAGTGGAAAACGAGCGATAACACTAATTAGGACCTAACCCGAACATTATGCGCGTACCGTAAAACAAACTTTGAAAAGTTCGATAGAAATCCACGGCGAAACAAACTTTCAACTCGATACTTCGATCGATAATAAATTGTTGTTATTCCGCAGCATTTGTTGAATAACACCCACTCCACGAGCCCGAGAGGATACGCGCATGTTTTTTTCCGCGGAAAAAGTATTGTTTTTCGGGAAACGAACTCCAGCGTACACAACGGAAAAAGTCTCGTTCGACGGTGGTGAGGGGGGGACTGGGAAAAAAGATGATAAACATTTCACGCCGTTTAATGTTTGAAAAGCGTAGATTCGCGTACAGGCAAAACGTCGATCAGTCATGCACGGTACGGCGA
This sequence comes from Lasioglossum calceatum, assembly GCA_963966675.1. Lineage (NCBI taxonomy): Eukaryota > Metazoa > Arthropoda > Insecta > Hymenoptera > Halictidae > Lasioglossum > Lasioglossum calceatum. The sequence continues at coordinate 4,229,439 of OZ016548.1, forward strand.
AACCGAAATCTGCGGATTTTAGCATGATAATGGTTTGACGGGCGCCGATGTATTCGCACGTTGAAGGATTCCAGGCATTTTTCAAATATTCAACGCCCGACGATAAACTTTATACAATGAGAACCGTGGAAGCCTTCAATAGTCCCCAGAGATACTGCGACGAATCGTTGACACTCCAGAGATACTCCCGGGTCTGTCGTGACCCGCCTAAAGTTCTCTACCTACGTCTCACGTGTCCCCTTTACTTTTTATAATGGAGAAAAATGGCACAGGATAATTTTCGGGCACATATTGTGGTAAGCAAGAATATGTTCTCGGGGTTACCGTATTGAGAATATCAAGGCAATCGACGATTTTTTAAAGGGGATGCAAATTCGATAATTAAGGCACTTGGCCAGCCGATTGACCTTTTTTGATTACGTGAGACGTTCGATCGGAATGGCAATGCTTTCCATACTCGAAAAACGAGAAACAGTCGGCGACGTTTCCCGTCAGGATCGAAAGTTTTTAACGACCGTTTACGGGGCACGGGGCTTGTTAGGAGCGGCAACTTCCGGACGCGCGTAATTTTTTTAATGGTAAGCAGACACTTTTCCCGTGGAACCGGTGAACTTCGGAGGGCCTCGAAGTTTGTTTGGCTACAAGCGAAAATCAAAATTGCTTGGAGTGGCGATGGCGAGGTGGGCAGGGGGTGGAAGTGAGTTGGAAGAGGGTTCAACGACGGACACGTACACGGACCAACACCGATACCTGTCGGTCACGTAATTGGTGGAGCGGTGCCGGATAAAAATGTGGAAAACGCGTCCACGAGTTCCCTCTAAAACAGCTGTTACCTGGAGAGCAGATTCCCAGGGCTCTCGTGTCCGCGTCAGACAGAACGGAGGACAATGCGAGAGCACTCCTGGATTTAAATACAATAACCCGGGGCTATTGTAAAAAATATACACGGCCACATGCGCGCACGAATAGGGGGCTTCGGCCGTCATACATGCAATTCGATCAGTGGTATTTCCACTCGCCAAATAACAGGTATACATTCGAAACCCAATCACGCGTGTTATACCATATTCTGATGACCATCCATTCTAGATGTCTCCGACCGTCTATCGCTTCGACAACTATGCACACCGTGCACGATTATTTCGAAAATCCTCCTCGATTTTTCCGTCACCAAGAAAACTACTGCACCGACAGCCACTGCACCGGGCAACGTGAATTTTTTTACGAAAAATATTTACACCGATTTTTCTGTATGCTTTTTAACCCCGAATGCAAACGCGAAAGTCGTTTTTATCCGCTACTGTCGATTTTTGTGAAATTCCACTTTTAAGACAAATTCTCATCTTTAGGAATTGCTTCTGCTTGAACCAGAAACATTCTACAGACTTTTACAAACGTACAAATATTTTTTTACAAGACAGTCATTCTGTTTGCAAGAGTGTCGTCCATTAATTGATCACCGACAATTTTAACGAAGAAAAAAGGAAATAAAATATCCTGTTATTAATAATAAAATGATTGCTTCGGCACTACACTGATATTGAATATTGGCAAATGGTACTCAATATCGTTTTATGTAAATAAAAGTACCAATAATTTAATTGGTTCTTTCGTGAATAAATGTTTCACGCTGAACGTGTTTCGCCAATTTTTTAATTGTTAATTGTAAAGCAAGTTTAAAAATGGAAATAAATTTTTATGACATGTTGCAGCGAAAATGCAATTGTATCAACGATATAAAAATTTTAATTTAACAGTTTCGATCGAGGATCCCTGTTATAATAAAATTTCCAAGACTATAATTGAGTTTTTCCTATAATTTGTATCATATAGAAATAATGGTAAAAAAATCTCTTTCCGAGACCGTGCTAAAAATGCTTCTTAGAGTACAGGGTGTATACAGACAAACAAAATTTAAATGGACATTCGTCGATAGGCCAGTACCAAAAAAGTGATCGTCTCCCTGTTCATTCGAATCATAAATTTGAAGTTGCAAAATGCGAAAGTATACCTTATATTCATTGTTACACATAAGAACATTAATCGTACATTATAAAATACACCCTGTACATATCAATTTATCTAATCATATATCTTCATTTTTCCGCAAGACCACGTTTATGAAACTTCTTTTATTTACAAAATCTATCGGATTGCATAGTGGTTAATTCCCTGGATAAGAAATCTGTGAGTCAAGTAGTTAATCTCTTGCTTCACTGTAATGAAAACTCTTTCGTTATAAAAGAATAAGGTATATGTGCTATCTACCGTTTAAGAAAATGGAAAATTGTGACGGGAATCTGAACGCGACTACCAACGCGATTATGCGTGTAATATACGGTGTAATCGCATTTCTATGCATGTAACGGGCCGTGTAGGCGCAGAGGATTATCTAATGGTCGACACATGTTGAGTAACCCCTGCTGTAGCGCCGGTATGAAGGACTTACTATGATGTGTGGGTCCCTTGACAGTCCCTTACACCCACTCGCAAGTCCATGCGATTTTTATTCGAGGTTTCAAAAAATTCTTAAATACTCTTCGATATTTCTAGAACTTCACCTAATTTTTTAACAATGCAAAATTTATATCTGAACTCCAAGAAAACTCATATTGACATAAAAATTATATTTAGCAGTTTGATAAAAATTTTTTTAAACAGCCATACAACGTTGAATACGTACCTCGCGAATCCATCCGAGGAGGCCCGGCGCGGCGCGGCGTCGTGAATAGATCACACGATAGTCATTCATACACAAACACACACCACACTCTCCATGGACATCCTTGAACACAGTCACGCGTGCGATAAAATTCTTTTGTTGCAGCAGTTCGCAGTTGTTCGTAACGTCACGGAAACGGGATCGGGAAATATTTCTGTGGAAGTGAGTAATGACAACGAAAATATTTATTACATAAATGATTTTCTTCCAAATGCTCAGGCGTCTCGGTCAGTAAAAGAAATCGATCTGTACAACTTTGGAACGGTTTGAACTATTATCGTCTATTCTTTGCCTTCATTTGAACCCTACGATTTTTCCCTACTCTCTGATTCATTTTCCCCCCTTTACTCTTGAAATCCTTCGTTCTCCCCCCTTGACTCTTGAAATCCTTCGTTCTCCCCCCTTGACTCTTGAAATCCTTCGTTCTCCCCCCTTTACTCTTAAAATCCTTCCTTTTTCCCCCTCTGTTCCTTGAATCACCCGGTTTCGACGGCCTCTTATATTCCGAAACGTCCGCGGAACTGGTCCTCGTGTTTTGCTTATTACCCCGTTTTTTGCCACCGAAACCATACTTCGAATCTTTCATTCTCTTCTTGGCTAGAGCTTTCGGGTCCATCCCCTTACGTTGGGGTTTCTTTTTATCATCTAGGAAATCTAGGTCTTGTCTCACACCTTTACGATACTTCTTCACCTCCTCCAACATTTTCCTCTTCTCCGCATGCTTTTTCAGCGTAGCTTCAACTTGCATCTGTTTAGCTACCTTCCTCTGCTGTCTCATCTGCCTGACCTTCTCCGATCTCTGCGCTATAGTCTGTTTCCTTGTCAGATCTTGCCTGACCTTCTGCATGTGTGTATCCGACTTGGCCATTTCAGCAAAATAGTCATCTGGCCTAGTCGTCGGCACGCCAAGATTCTTCAACCTTACAATACCGTCTAATACAGCATCCTGAGCCTGTCTGTGGAACATTGTCTCTCTCCTGAAGTCATTCAAGACAGGATCGTCACCAGGATCGTATTGCGGTAACTTCTTGTTCCCCTTGAGCTCGTTCGAACGCCTCATCTCCTGCTGTTGCATCTCCATCGCTAACTCTGGAGCCAGCGGTGCTAGTCTGTTTATCATGTCCAACCTTTCTAGCCATGGCAGAGTGAACTTGAGCGCGTCCAGTTTCTGTTTCATAAGATTCTGAAAAACGATTTCAACCGTTACCGAGTCTGCTTTGATAAAACAACTCGATTCTTATCTTATCGTACTCACCACGCGATTTTTGTGCGGTTTATTCGTTTCCTCGGTGACTGTGTTCAGTCCAGGCTTCAGTAAACCACTGGCAAAGGCTTCGCGCAGCTGTACACGTGAAACGAATGAGGTTAGAGTGGACTTGATGTTTACGGCGGGATTTGGTGTATCGAAATATTGGGCTTACGTACTTCTTCGTCGGAACTGTTGTACTCGGATTCTGATTCTGAAGACTCCGCTACCTTCTTAGCCTTTCTCACCGACTTTTTCACCTTCATTTTCTCAAAAACTTAGCGAACTATTCGAATAACCAGTAACCAAGCATATATCTACTGATATCTACAATCTACACTATTCTACACTGTAGTCACTGTAGTCGTAGTCAGAGAGGATATCTGCTATAGTGCAGCGGTAGCGGTAGCGTAACCTGCACGACTGTACGCTAAGCTCCATCTACCGGGGAGGTAATTCCTAAATAACCTAAATAAGGACCGAGACGCCAAATTATTAATTACTCCACTCTAACCTCATTTTTTACTATTATTGGTCTTTTCTTGATAAATATCGTTAAAATAAGCTGTGTTTCTTATGAGTAACTTAATAAATCATTTTCTGATATTCAAAGTATAAATTCACGATTACGTCGAGTCATCATGGTTTTCACTGATATTTTTTATTCGACCGATTATTTAACAACTTGTCAACGGTACAAAGAACTGACTCGACTATCTTATCGTCTTATCTGCTAGAAACGCGAATAGTATGATCAGAAAGTACATAACCAATCATCGAGGACGGTCAGTTCAGGCTGTGCGGCAGATCGTTACGCGGAAAGCTATTGTAGCTCGACCTCTGTCGTATTCTTGTGCTCTATGCCAGCATTTTTTGTCACAGCTGGCTAACGACAGCGAAACATCATGACGGATAGTGATAAGAAACCGATGTCACGCGTACTAAAGCTCGCCAACAAGTTCAACTGCTTTTACCTGTCTGGTAAGTGGAACTGTTTGTCTCGAGCGCGCGTTAACTAGCCGTTGTTCCCGCCTATCCAAAACTAGGATGAATAGAACGTAGAACACGGGTTGCTTTGCGACCTGTCTACTGAGATATTGATTTCGAGTCTGTTGTGTATTCTTTCTGGTATTATTAACGAAATAATCACAGTTCCCCCGATTCCCCCCCGAGAAACGATATTTTATTCGTAAAAATTCGTTATCAGCAACGTTTCATCCCCGTCCTAGGTCCGATCGCCAACTTTTTTCCCTTAATAAATATTTTGAGTGGCTGAGGTTGTATACATATATTTGTCAAAGTAGATGCCGAAAATATATCTTGTGTAATATAATTGTATAATGTATAGAATAACCGAAATTTTACGCGATACATAGACGAACACGGAAAACATTATATTTTCGAAGTAATTGTACATATGTATATATTATGTATAATATATATATACATATATATATATGTATATATTAAATATATATGTATATTTTTTTTTTCTACAAATATACGCGTTACTTGTTTAAATCCGTATTATTCGATTCGTTAATAAAAAGTTCTTGTTTAATTTTTTTGCATCTAGGCCCCGATTACTTTTTTGTGTATTATATTTATTTTTATGTTTTGTAATGTTAGTGCAATGGACGCGGAATATGCTGTGTGTGTGAGAAAAAAAAAGGAAAAGTATATAGTTATGTTTTCCTAACTTGGGATACATACTGCAGGGATTAGGTTCCTATAGTACATTTGATGTTTTAGGTTTCCATACAGGTGAATGCAGGGCATTCGTTGTCGATGGACAGCAAGTGGGGCTTGTGCGTCCAGATGTGATAAAGGAATTGTTAAATTATCCTCAGGTAACTCAACAACCTTAATTACAGGGTCTTCGAACAGGTCTTCATGGTTGTCTGTTTTCAAGGTGTTCCAAGTACATCCGGAGTATGTGCAACTGAATCCGGCATATCGGGACTACTCCGAGAGGAGTGCCCGTGTCGACGAGGTTCTCAGGGAATGGCAGGCTGGTGGAAAGTTTGTGACCCTGCGGGGCTGGAGAGAGGAGTGCTACGAAGTGCGTGCACAGTTCAACACACCTCCTCTGTTCAAAATGGATCGATCTGCTACATGTAAGCCCAAATCTCCTTCTTTATACATTATTATCTTCATATTCCTTTATAAAGACAAACACTCACGCTTCCCTCAGAAATTGGTTCACAAAAAGTATCTAGGTTAGTAGCACACTTCACTTTAAGGTCTAAAGTCTAAATCAATAAATCGTGTTTCATTTATAATATAATCCCAACGATTCTGAACACAATTTTTAATTAAATTTCGGCCTGAATATACTGATTTAACCGCGAGAGTAGATCTGGGGGTTAGGTCCGGGATACCCTAAGTGGATGTCCTTTCACGACCTACATCCAGTAACTAATATCCCCATGAACAATAACAGTTATTTACCTAGTCGTGATACGATTAAGATTAAACAAGGTCACCTTTGTAGGTCTATTCGGGATCCGTAAATACGGCGTGGACATTAACGGGTACGTCAACGACCCGGTGAAGGGTCTGTCAATATGGTTGCAAAAACGTAGCCCAAACAAGCAGACCTGGCCAGGTTATTGGGACAACATGGTCAGCGGCGGATTAAGTGTAGGTTACGGCATAAACGAGACTGCTATCAAAGAAGCCGGGGAAGAAGCCAGCATCCCCAATAACCTTGTCGCAAAGCTGAAGAGTGCCGGCTGCGTATCGCTATTCTTCGAAAGCGAAAGGGGCCTGTTCCCAAACACTGAATTTGTCTACGACCTTGAGCTACCACCTGATTTCGTGCCCAGCAACAACGATGGCGAGGTGGAGACTTTCGAGTTGCTTCCAGTCAACGAATGCCTAGAAAGGATATTGTCCTCGCACTTCAAAACGACATCAGTACCAGTTGCTCTCGACTTTTTAATTAGACACGGACACATCACCGCCGAGAATGGTGAGTAACACCTGGTAACGCCCTCTACGCATATACAAGCTCATGAAACAGACGCAATCTTGTTATGGCGTCCTGAGTCCTGAGGTCCCTCCTAACGCATCGAAAGGCGATTTTAGAAAATTTTTCGAGATGTCCCAGCGTGAGACTACGTTGAGGACACAGGATATCATTTCAGGATTCAAGTCCCTACAGACTGAGACTTTGAGTCTGTATCTTGAAGGTGACGACACTAATGGATTGTGAACTATATTTCTGTTGCAGAGCCTAATTTTATACAAATCGTGGAACTGCTTCATGTACCCCTGCAGACCCTGTACAATCAACCACAAAAAAAGTGTAAAATAGCCACCAACGGCGAGGCGATCGAATCCCTAGACAGAATTTAAGTTTAACCTAGATTGTAATTTTAAAAAAATGAGAAAAACCGACGTTGGAATTGATTGAATTGAACACGATTGGGGTTGAAGCTTTCTTTTGTGGTTTTCTTGTATTCGGTCGATTCTTCGCAGATTTTTCTAGTGAATGGTGCAGTTTTTTCGTAAACGTAAAAGCTTGCAGATACGTTCAAAGAACTGCCAGGTAGTGGGGGAGGAGCGGGTTTTATTATGAAATTCGGATTGGTTGTCGTTTTGGGAAATGTTTAATTAAATCGATCTGATACGTTTCAACGTTAACAGCGTCCGCGGGACGCTCGTAGGATCCATTTTGTTGCTATCGGGGTGAATATTATACAATGCTGGACGAAATTGTTCGCACAGTATAATTTTTATGCTGTGAACACCCATAATTGCAAACAAAAATTTTACCAAACGTTTCATTGTCAGAATAAAATGGTCTTTGTACATTTTAGTACATTATGTAGCAAAACGATGGTAATGTAAATTAAATTCTATAAAAGTAGTAACAAAAATATTTTCCGTGAGTATTTGCATTGGCATACTCGTGTTTTACACATTTTGTTATTGCTTCTAATTTTAGCGATACTATTTTTTTGTTGTGTAATGTACCAGAGTGTATAAGATATAGTTATTGTAAAAGTGAAGGTTCAATTTAATTTATTTCTTGGTTGTTAGTATTTGTTTGTTTTTTTTAAATTGTTCTGGCCCAGTATTGTGTATCGGTAATGAAAGTATTCCACGAAAATTTTGATCGCGTGTTCGATGACTATAACAGTGGTGTAGGGTAGAGGATCATTAGATCAGAGTCATCGCCGTCAGAGACCGAAAAACTTCGTTGAGAATGATTTAATCGATTGCGAGCTTGTTGGAGTTCGATCTGATTTATTGTAAATTTTATCGAAAATATAGAGAGAAAAGAAAAGATACGATGTGTAAGACGAAACGATCTCCGAATTGCTTTTGGTTCACGTCACGCTACATCTTCCTTTTTTTGTGTTTACCTATAGAACTGAATCTTGTTGCACAACAAAAAAGAGCCGAGGAAAATAGCAATGATAATGATAATGATGATTTTTGTCGCCGACTGTACGAGAGAAAGAGAGAGAGCGAGAGAGAGAGAGAAAGAGAGTATACATTCGAACGAGATACAAATGACTTTTTGATGTAACAACATCGACGTTGAATTAGAAGTATTATATTAACGCAGCATTCCAGACACATAGATTTAAACGTAATTAAACGTAACGTTTTTGAATTCTAAGCGACGGGAAAGGTAACAATAGTTTTTCGCATAATCGAACTTTTGTACTAACGTTTGTGATCGAAGACTTTTGTACTAACGTTTGTAATCGAGACTTTTGTATACTAAACCAAGAGAGAGAGACACGTAAAACACACGAAAAGACAAACGCAAGGACTCGTACGCTTCTTTCTGATCAACCATAATTGTACGAGTCGACACTACAGTGGGCAGTAATATCCTGATATTCTGCGTAGGATTATAAACACGAGACACATTCACAGTATTATCGAACGTGAATGCACACAGTATACCGTTTTGATATGTTGTAACGAGAAAATTTCATAGACGAACTCTTGTCGACGTATGTGTTCTTGTAACCCAGCTATGCTACCAACGAAAAATGCTTAGGATCTAGCATTTTCTCTTGATAACCACTGTCCAACCAATTCTCACTTTTATCTTCTCGTAAACCAGTACGATGATTCTTCGATATTCAAGGGAAATCACTTTTTCAACTTTGGAAATTTTTTCTGAGATAACTGTAACAGTTAAATATCAAAATCAAATTTCTCAAAAAATGAGGCAGGATCAAAAAATGGTTTTAGGATTCGCGCCGGTTGTCGAAGTGCAAAATTGCTATTGGACAGTGCAAAGTCACCGAGAGTGGGAACAAAAGTGTTCGTATTGTTCATTCTATGTAACGTAGCTAGAATTTTCATCAGACCGTGATAATCATGAAATTGCAGTATAGTTCTCATTCCCCCCAGTATGTTTTCCAAACAGAAAATTCGAAAACAGTCGGAACGTTAAATGTAGCTAAAACCGATAAGATATTTCGTTGACGTAGACGCTTTTCCGTTGCTTCGTCACTGTAAAGTGTGATCGAAGTATTCTAAGCGTAATAGTGTTTAGTTTTATTAGAACTAACAAGAAGGAGTTTCGAACAAGTATAACCCTCGTGAGGTGGATGATTTTGAAAATTTTGTAGCAGCTAGGGCTAAATCCACTCGAATCCTTATATTCAAAATTTTTTAATAATTTTTTAAACTTTATTCATTGAGATTTCGGTCAGAATAGACCCAGAATGGACAACTGACCCACGGTCAGATCTAATCCACATTAATCTTGTTGTAATAAATGACGATTTGAACAGCTGAAAAATTGGAATTTCTGGAATTAGGATATTCGTGGCTCTGGGTCAAAATGGACCCACGCCGCACCGTCCGAGGGTTGATACTTTTCTAACGAATGATTCTAATAACATACTAGTCATACTCGTCGCCGTCTTATACTTTTAAACATTAATCTGGTCATGAAATTTAGTTTCTACAATCCGCGTTCGTTTTTAAGAGGGGATTAAATAATTAATTAACAGTTTCCCTTCGTGGCGCCATGACTGTTTCGTGATAGTGCTGATGGGTACGGCTGGCCATACTGCTTGACACGCATGGAATGATATAATTGTCAATGAATAGATTTCATCCGGATTCTTCGACGTCATCGCTTCGTTCAGTATGATCGATTGATTTCGTTAACGATTCTTCACCGTTTGTATTTTTTAATCATTTATGAAATAAAGAAAAATATATAAATAAATAACAAAAAAAAATGAGGACGAACAATGCGAGGGCGGATTGCTCGATCATTCTCTCATTCGTTGTATTATACGAGTGTATTACGGATTGTACTTAATCTTTTTCACCGATTCTTTAGAAGCGTATCGAATTATTAACATATTTCTCTGTTATTAGATATAATCATGTACCGATCATTAAAATAGCAGGAAGAAAAGGGCGAATCAATTGCAAAATGATATTAACATAACGAGTATATAATTCAGATGCTTTGTACTTTACGAATGTATTCCTTTTTCAGTTTATGTAAAATAACACATGCAATAATAATAAACTAATGTTAACAGACCAATGTTACAGTTCTGCGAGGAAGAATTAATTTGAAATAAACTTCCAACTAATTACGCTATTATCATTCATGCAACCAACCCCACAAGTCTTCACATAAACATTTCATTAGTGTATGTACATTCTACATTTAATTAATTAATTAATAAACATATACATTGAAAAAGCAAGAAATGAAAAATGACCTAGCATGATGGTGGGGGTAACATGCAAAAAAAACAGCTTGGTGGGGTGGCACGACTTTGTCAGTAGAAACAAAAATCGAGCGTGTCAGTTACCTTTTAAACCGTGTTGGGGAAGCATGCTTCATCCTCGTGTCCGAATCACTTCCGGTTGAAGTAAATCGTGAAATTTTCAACCCCTTCCGCGTTGACTGTTCATAGTGCTCTTATTTTTTACTTTCTGAATCGTTCAATCCAAAGAAAACAGTGATTTAACACTTGTATTTTTTAAAAGGTACGATGAAACAGGTAGCATAATTCAATTGTCACCAAAGCGAGTCACATATGTTTGCGTAGCTGGTGTCACTTGTTGGTTACAATCTTGTAAATATTTTGCGCGTGTTGCACCATGTTGTGAAACTTTCCGTACACGTGCGTTACATTCTAGATTACCAAAAACATTAAAAAAAATTTTTTTCGCGTCAGGAATTATAAGAAATTCAAAAATGAAATATTTGTTAAATATTGTTTCAATGTAATTCTAGTTTTTCATGTTCTCTTTTCAAGGTGTTTATGTTATTCTTTTTTATGTCATAGTTCATTTCTGTCTGTGGTCTCTATGGCACTCTCACCGAAACATTCTGCATCCTCTTTAATGGAAAATGCATTGTGCCTTGGATATGCAACAGATTTCGTGATCGGTAAGTACTCGCACCAGCTTTGCATTAAATAAGTCCTCGACTCACGCGGTTGATTCGTTCCAGCGCTTTTCACGTAAGTCGAATCTGAAAGGTTTCTTTAAACTTTAAGAATTTCACAGTTCGGAATTGGTTTTCCGATTCGTTTATAAAAATCCGCGTAAGTCGAGGACTTACTGTATTCACGTTATATTTAGTGCAATAAAAATGTTAGATGGCCTAGTCGAATATATTTTTCAAATATCCAATTATCGATATACAAAAATATCGATTTTACCTGAATCGACATTTGAATTTTGCCGCGCATCCGCAGCACTGTGTGACAAGTTTTTCTGACGCAGTACGCCGGTAATGGTTTCCCCAGTGTTTGAGAAATACAAAAGTGTAGAATTCAAAAATGTCGGCCACTCTGAGCAGGAGAATTGTAACAAATTTTTGTAAAAATCATCTCAGAAAATTTCCAATACGAACGAGATTGATCAGATTCAGCACCACAGCGAGGTACAACAAACCTAACCTAGATAGCAAGAGTGCTCCGGTTCCTGAAACAATTTCTGCCGCAGTGCTGAAACACTTCGGCGGTCCTCTAGTTATAGATAATTTTGAGCCTCCAAAAATATCGCAACCGAATGAAGTAAGTTCGCAAAATAAAACTATATCACGTGGAAAACGTCATGGACCGAAAGAGAAAATAGAAGATCATTCCCCCGGTCCTAAACACTAAATCAAACAATGATTTACACTGCCAGGTCGTCGTAGACGTGCAGTATTGCGCTCTGAGTGCATCGGACATCCTGCTAGCCGAAAATTCGTACACCTTTCAACCGAATTTGCCGAAGATACTTGGTCAGGAGTTTGTCGGCAATTTGGTCCAGGTTGGAGAGGAGGCAAAGAAAAATGGGTACAAGATAGGAGACAAGGTGATCGCACTCAACAAAGACTGCTTCGGAGGTCTCAGTGAACAATGTATAGCTAATGTTGAAGTAAGCAACTTTGTTCAACCAATCATCCCTTTTTTTGTACAATGAAATACAAGCATCCCTTGCAGGATATTTGGAAGATACCATCTGAAATTAAGACTATCGAAGCAGTCAGTCTGATCGATGACTATGTCTCTGCATTACTTGCGTTAGAGAGCAAAGTGAATCTCCAGGAGGATGATATCATTATCATCAATGTGGGGATGAGCAGCATTGGCCTGGCTGCTGTTGACCTTGCTACTAATGTTTACAAAGCTCAGGTTAGACTCTAAGCACTAGCAAGAGGCATAACAAACCCAGATACATTCATTCTGATGAAATTTAAGGGGATAGTCTCATTTCTAGAATTGCAAGGGTGTGGGATAATGCAAAGATGGGATTTTTCAGTAGTTAAAAGCGCTAGATAAAAGATCAATCTAGGCCACAGTCGCCTCTGAAGTCCTATTTTTAAGTTTAAGAGGCATAATTTGCATTATTCGGGAGTATAAAGCTGCATGTTGCCAAATAGTGCAAATTAGACCTCGTAAATGGAAAAATCTGAGTAAAGCAGGGATGAGCAACCCGCAGCCTGCCATACTTTCTCGTGTGGCCCTTCAAAGATTTTACATTTTGACTTTTAAAAATTCCTACAGTGTCCCGCTGTTCTACAAAAGACACATATATCTTTCGCCGTTTTTTTAAATAGTATTTCTATTAAAGAGTGTTTTATTTCTGTAATTTTTTATACTAGGTTTATTGCGGTAATAAAGAGTTAATTTGATTTCATCAATCAGTGTTTGTATTATCATAAGTTTCTTACATGCAGCCCGCACAACATTTTTAAATTTGTAGCTGGCCCATTGTAAAAAAAGGTTGCTCATCCCTGGAGTAAAGAGTAATGAGAAAAAATTTGAGTCTACCCCCTGAAAAGACAAAAGAGATAGAGGAGTGTTAGAACATCATTGATGCAGGTGATCGGGGTCTGTGCCACCGAAGAAGGGGCAAGCCTAGCCAGAGGCAAGGGTTCAGTCCTCGCGACCTTGAAATTCAAAGACGGCAAGGTAATGAAACAATTAGAGGAGGTAGCAGCTGAGAAAGACATTAAGGAAATTTTTGCCGATGTTGATGGGGAGCATTTGAAAAAAGTGATGAGCTGGTAAGTTGATAAGCGTCTCCGGAAAATCGGTGTTCGAAAAGTCATAATGATTTTCACGCGAGGCTTTAATCAGGTAATGAATAGTGGCAGCAGGTGTATCGTGTTTTAGCTTCACCAGTATCTACAAAAAAGGCGCGACAATGAAAGACTTGTTGCGAGACGACAACTTTGCTGTAGTTGTACATCATCTATCTCGCGAAGGTATAAATCGATAAATCAATTTTTAAAGTATAGGATAACTATTTCTTTATTAATGACTGTCTTCAAGGCCGGGTAATAATTGCGGGATCAACTGCGACCATGATGGAGAACGATTCGGATCGTTTCAGTGTATCTGGGTTCAATCTGAGAGAGTACAAGGAAAAGAAACCCGAGGAATATCGGTACACACATTATTTTAATAAATCAAGGGATTATTATTTTATTTTGACCGTCTTTGTTTAATCAGTCAAGCTGGCGATGACGTTTTACAATTTTTCGAGGAGGGTCTCATTAAACCTACCTGCGCCTTCACTGTCGGTCTGTGCAATATAAACGAGGCAATAGAGTTCATTCAAAAGAGCAAATCACCTGGAAAAGTGAGTGACTCGTAGAAACAGACCTCGGATAAAATAAAAATTAATTGTTTGATCCACAGGTTATAGTCGACATAAGGAACAAGGAGGCTAAAGCAAAATTAGCGGACAAAGAATAATGAGAAAAACTTATTACATAAATCAAATGCATGGTATTGCTAATAGTGTTACAGATATTCTGCTAACAAAACAAATAGAAGAGCGCTTTATTAAGGCTGTTTATTAAGTGATTAGACCACATTAACGCACTGTACAGTATACTATTTTTTACGCATCTACAATAAAGGATAGAGTTTCTAATTCGTCTCTATGTTTATTTAGACTATCCGTTTTTTCCCATGACCAGTGCTCGTGTCCAAAGGTCCATGTGGTGCTCAACGAGACAACAGAAAATTGCACGCATACGATTGTTCCTCGGTAGCGGCGTACCAACTGGGCCGCGGTCATTATCGGTTGCTCAATGTCCTTTTATCGAAACTAGAGCGTTTTGTTGCGGCGCTACCGAATGGCGATCGAAGCCCGAAGTAAAAGTCCTGAGAACGGTCGCTCGTCGATTATAAATATGTTCCTCGAATGGTAGCAAAGAATTTTGCATTAGCATACACCGGTTTCAGCTGGCCAATAAAACTGTGGTTGCCGCAACAGTGACAAAATTCTGTAAGTGGTTCCAGCTGATTTTTGAAAGGAATAATGAATATATTGTTGAGACATAATCTATAAATAGATACGAACAGCGTGGGTGTTGTCCACTGGTCTCTGGTACCTTAGCTAACTCCGCTGAAGGCTAAATCGGTAAAATAAATTTTTTTGTTCGGTCCAGTTTTTGACCTCGTTATTTCATCGCGCGAAGGTCACCTTGAAAATGTATATCGGCGAGGAATGCGGGGCGCATTCCGGAGCTGCGTTTCGCGGTTCGTTCCGAGGCGAAGGCCAATTAGAACAGAACGCCTTCGTATCGTTAATCATATGGCCGGGCCCGGGGTTCAAGGTAGCACCCCCTGGGGTAATCGTGGGTGTGGTAGAGCGCGCGATTTCAAAATTCAATTGTCCAGTCCGGCTATGGTATATGTATCGGTCTCTCGGAGTCCTTATGTAAATGTTGCTTTCTCTAGAAAACCTTGCGACCGACGGTGTCACACACCGGCGGTCGAGGGGAGACGGAAAAATTACGAACACTGCGTTTGCCTGCATTTTAACGGTGATTTATGTCCCGCATAGTCCGCCGGGTTTCTTTCGACCGGCCGTGGCCGGCAGGCCGGTCACTTCGTCATCGATTTAGGTATTGTGCCGATTTCTTTCGCAACGTTTCTTGCTTTTCCTGCCGCGGGTAGATCGACGCTCAATATGAGATCTTTTCGCGCCGCCCATGCCAAGCCGTTGCGCACCGATCAACGATTCCGTTAAACTGCATTCCGTACGAGTGATTCTAATTGCATTAGGCTGACCACTGCCTTCGGGGGGTCCTTCCGCGAATCGCGGAATTGGTTGACGCTTTACATTTACATTTTTATCGAACGTATGGCTGACAGACTTAACCAATTGAAATCGATTCGGCATGCCTCGCAAAAACATGTTCTTACTGTGTCTGGGCACACTTTTTAGTCGTTAAAATACTTCATTACTATTTTTTTTTTCTTGAAATGATAATTTCCTTGACTTATTCATCTGTACGATTCAGGACCTCATTAGTAGATAGCGGCTCTTTATGCAAAATAAACATTTTCTATTTGAATTGCAACGAACTGAAGTGAAATAGGAATTTATTTTCTTTGTTAATATTCTTGATAACTTCTGATGTTTTTACTGTTTTGAATTGCACCTACTCATCTTTACCGTAATGCATAAAACCCGCTGTCCACTCATTAGGCTCCAATTATTTACACTTGTTAGCCAGATATATTCTAATCAGGACCTGATAATTCGTACATTTTTTCTGTGAGTGTTTATAACAAACGCGGCCCAGGAGTGGCGATCTAATCGGTGAAAATGTCCCTGGTATTACGCTCGGCCGTAGCACATTAGCCGTACAGATAGATACGCGATCTTTCAATTAACCGTGCCGGTGGAAAGAGGAATTACGGACGATCTGCTTGCCAGATGTCGGGAGGTGGAGGGAAATAAAGGTTCCCCGGCGCGGATCGAAAGGACAGGTTACATAATATCCATCGGCCGATGGCAAAAAGTCACGGGGGGAGACTTTCTTGTCGGACTCCGGAACGGTCTTCATTCTTTGTGTTGAGTTCGGCTTTCGGCCGAAAAGAAACGTGTCCCGGCGACACGTATCGCCGGGCGATTACAACCCGTTGCTCCCCTACCCGATTCCGTTATCCTCGGAGGATCGGCGAATGGCGAAATCGCGCCCGAAAATGGCACCGCGAGTGCGATTCCTGACGTAATTCTGGTTCGCGATTGGCACAGAAGAATTAAGTCGGTCCGGCGAAATCGATAACTCCACTTTTTTTTTTCTTTCTCGAAATCCGGGTGGGGGGCAGACAATGTTACTTTTGCAATAAATTTCTGCCAGGGACTTCAACTATTCCAGAAGTACGCTGTGACCATGGTGCCAGCGAAAGATTTTATTGTCTTGACGAAGGCAGCCATGTGCTTTATACAGACCTTGAAGGTCACGCAAGGTCAGCAAAAAATGAATGTTTCTTGTTGATGTTAATTTTTTTTTATAAAATATCTACCACATGTCGGGATCTTCTGCGACACTTATGTGCGCCGACACGAATAATTTTGATTCGGGGTATGGTATCGAGAAAAGATAATGGAGGATCGACATGTAGATCCAAACAGGAACGAGATCTGCTGGAGATCAGAGAAACAGAGGCGAGTAAGTATCTACGTGGCGGTTAACGAGTGGGAGAGCTTACGACAGTCACATATCCGCGTGGCACTTACACGGCATTTGTCGCTCTGTCCGCAACA
The DNA here is from genome assembly GCA_963966675.1 of Lasioglossum calceatum. Lineage (NCBI taxonomy): Eukaryota > Metazoa > Arthropoda > Insecta > Hymenoptera > Halictidae > Lasioglossum > Lasioglossum calceatum. The sequence continues at coordinate 4,246,424 of OZ016548.1, forward strand.
ACGATAAAAGGAAATGGCCTCTGGTGCTGCGTATCTGTACAATCACTCCCGAGACCGCGGTTCACCCAGATATGCTAATATGATTAGAAAAGAGCAAGGGACATTTACAACGCTTTTCTTTCGGGCCGACCGGTAAATTGTTCGCCGATCACTGGCCACACAAGTGTATCACTCTACCTTACATCTCACAATTCTTAAAAATTCAATTTTTAATTAAACGCCGCTCTACACTAAAATATTCAACCCTCATTTTAACCACTTATCCAATTAATGTTTATCTTCATGTTCTAAGGTGGGACAAGTCTGCATCTTTTTCCAATTTTGTCGGCCTTCAGAGTATTTCTACTACAGATTATTGTACGTTTGCAAATAGAAATGACAAAATTGATTTTCGGGTCAGAAATGGCAGTTCGGTCAATCGTGTACGAACATGGTAACGAACCATTCTCCTACCAACAGTAACGTAACACCTCGAGCTCGGCGACAGGGAGATAGTGTGTCCAACAGATGTCCGAATCTCTCGCATTAACCGTCTGTCCTACAAGCTATATCTCTCAGCTATCAAGACATCCTTTTAATTAGATCTTTCGCATTAACTCGCCCGAGAAAATGTCGCCTAGAAATCGGTGTCATAACACGATTGCAGAGTTCTCGGTGACATTTAGATTCTTTTTGCTCGATCAAAACTGTGCGAAAGTTCAACCGCTTCGCGTAATTAACCTAATTAAGCCGATCAGCTGCCATCCTGCAGGTGGATTGTACCATCCTTCAACTACATCCTCTAAAAATTTCAATGAAAAATTCTTACGATTAACAAAGTTACAGGCGTTTCATTAAAAAAAATTTACAACATTTCTAATTTTGCACAATTTGAGTGAAAAATTACAGTTGGCTACTCAAATGTCATGGTAACGTGCTCAAGAAATTTCGAAAGGATCGGTATAGTGATGTCCAAAAAAAAAATTCTGAAAGATCAAGGTGCGATTGAATCGTCAAAACTGGCAAGCCGACGACGTCCCGATCTCGTCGACGATTGATTAATGATCGTGAACGTTACCGAGTGAAAGTGTTATCATCTGGCAACGCTCTCCGAGGGTGATACTGTCCGAGGGTCGATCTATGCGCTAGCAGGACCGATTGGCACAACAATACGAGGCCAGTCCGCGGTCCCTGCATAACATTAACACCGGTCTGTCGTAACTTTATTATCGTTGTTGACTGCAACTGCGGCGAGGCATTGAAAAGCGATCGTAATTGCCAGCGCCATTCGGAGCTCTAACCCTACGCTCGCCGAACGGCCAAGAATTAATTTCGCCCGTTTTATGGTTGAGATAATGGCGCCGGTGATTTTCTAATTTTGTAATTTACGGGAAAAGCGGGCCCATTGCGCGCAGGAATTTTTACATCATTAGCGTCTCCGGGGACCAATTCTTCAAAGTAAAAAAGAATGATTTAATTTTACGCACAAAAAAATACCGGGGAAATAGTGTAATACACAATTCTACCAGAGATATTAATATTTGCTCGCCTGGTCAGTGTCCCCGAAGAGGTACGATTTTTTTGTAAAGAAACTACGAAGTGGATATTTTTAAAATTTTTATTATAACTAGTCTTACGATTAAGGAGCACGTGATCATTTTTTCGTGAAAAAATATGCAATGGGAATGAAGATATAAATATAGTTACGCAGATTCTGGTTCGCGTCTACACGGTGCTAATATTTCTCGCGCGATATCGACTTTCGTCGAGGACTCGGTTCGGTCTGCATCCTGACACCGCAATTAGGCACAATTAAGACAGCCTGGTATAATTAAAATATCTCGCGGCCGCCGACGCCGTTCTAATTATTACACAAAAGCCGATCCCGGGGCTCTAATGTCGCCGCGCGTAAAAAGAATCCGATCCCCGTCGCCACGGGAATCGGTGTTCTCGCATACAACGAACCGTATTAAACCTGGCCAACGAAGGCAGAGAAAGGCGGCCACCCACCGGCTTACACAACAAGCTTTGCTCCAGTTATTAGTGTATACTCTTTTGCGGGTCGGCCGACCTGACGAACCGTGGCGCGACAGGATTGTCATTCATCTTGGGGCACCGGGGACTGTTCAACACGCTTAGGAAACCATCGAGAATGTACAACGTGTGAAATCGTTGCTGTACACGGCCCTGTAATCCACTGCTTCCTACCTGCTCCTCTTTAAAAAACGTTTACCACAATGTACAACAGTAGTTCAACTGGTCGGAGTCCTGCATGGTGACACAATCTGAATTTGCTGTCGATACTTCATCGTGCTGCAGGTAAGATTATGTACGAGGCAGCTGAGAGTCATGGAAAGAATACATTAAATCTAACGAGGATCCGAACCAATGCAAAACCTATGGATTTTTATCGACAACTGCATCTGCTTCAGGATGGACCTAACGTTATTAGGATTGACGAATCATTTGAGACAGTGTGTTAATATTTTACACAGCCAGGAACAAGTATTCCCTTGTTCGACTATCAAGATAATTATACAGAGGTTATCGTGCCTCGTATGTACTTTCCTATAAACCATGTTTGGAGAACGAACTACATGCTTACAAGTGGAACATTTGGTACCAATAACAGACATCGCCAAAATTATACGTTCTTTCCTCACTGGTCAACAATTACCTGAAACGTACAACTGTAGAGAGTGAGAGAGAGTGAGAGAGAAAGAGAGAGAGAGAGAGAGAGAGAGAGAGAAGAAATGCAGGCCAGTGAAAGAATCGATAACCGATACTTTCCTAAAGTTGCCGAGGCCAACTTAATACCGCTGCATTATGCAACGATTCACGAAACAGTCGCATATAAAAAATTAAACAATTGATCCGATTTGATTGTCTTTTTCCGCCGTGTCCGCGACTGTTTTAAGCTCGTCTAATCGATTCTATTTCTACACGAGAGGAATCCTAGGAATTTCCGAGTGCAGTTGGCGAGTATGATGATTGATTCGAGAACAATAGATCAATAGAATCGTTGCGTTAAAATAGGGAAAAGAATTGATTAGACGGCATTGAGATAACGCGATGGAATTCATACTTTTCCTTCGAGACTGGACACGAGAGCGAAACGAAAATAGAACAGACAGGAAGGTGGAGAGAAAGAGAGTGCCGCAACAAGAGGCCAGGAATCAGCTGAGAAAAGTGCGAAGGAAAAGTGAGCTGGATGGCCTTCGCGACAATTCACTCGTTACCTCTTGTTTCGCCGTTCGAATTCAGCTCCGCGAGCAAAGACCAATCGACTTTCCGTCAATTCCGCCCTCCTGCCTGGAAACCAGTCGCTCGTAGATCACATTCAGCGAAAATAAAATCGCTCCGAGCACGGCCGCTCGAGCCACTCTCTCTCTCTCTTTCATCCCCTAACCGAGCCAGATATTCCGTTCCTCGCGCGTTGGAAGGACAATCTGGTACCACGAAACACAGAGAAAAATGTTGAATCATGTACAATTTACAATCACATTAACCGACTCTTCACTGTACGACTCTCACAATTTTGGTCGTAGACGTAAAAAAATTCACGGATGTGGTTCAAACATGTCTACACAAGTATGACAAGTTTCGTAAAGATATCTCGATCGGTTTCCGTAAAAAAAATTCCCGAAGTTTATCCTCACCAGACCCTGTGGTACCTATTGTGGCTTTCCTTGTTCTGCCAGCAATGTGACTGATCCAGTGACTAACGGAAGGTATCAACAAATTTCCAAAGTGTACACAAAATTTTTTGTCCAATCGGCGCCCGGTATCCTTGGAATTGGTGCCCCTACCATAGGTCGTCGATGACAGAATCGGCAAGAGGGAGAAGGAGAGAGTGTGTCCACCGGAGCGAGAGAGAGAGAGAAAGAGCTAGACTGAGAGTGAGAGAGAGGTAGTAAGAGTTCCAGGCGACAGGGAGGCACAGCGCTCGCGAGAAGGAGAGAGAAGGAACGGATTTCGAGCTAACAGGAGGGATAAGAAACCCATGCACGTACTCGGTTTCCAGTGGAACGATGACTTTAGTCTGACGACCGCTTCCACGGAGCGAGGTTGACGAATCCGGACGTGGATCCTGGCGGACGGTGATCTCGTGGTTTCCCCTCCGGAGACGAGGGTCTCGTTTCCCGATCTCGATCTACTCCTTTTTTATCGGAAGTGTTCGCCGAGTGCAAACCGATTTCAGGGTACATACACCGACACGGTCTCCTCCCTTGAAGCGAGTTAATTCGTCGAGCGGATTTTTCCTTGATTTTTCTGGCGACTTTTGAGGGACCTCTGGATCATCTACAGGGTTCAAGGAAGGTCCGCAGGGAAGAGAATCCACCAGCGAGGCTCGTGGACGCAGTCAGAGCCGGTTAGGTTCGAGCCGGTCGTCCGATCGTCGCGGCACGTGCCGGTTTCTACGCTCGGCCTAGGAATTCGTGACTCGAAGAAATCGTCGACGTGTTCTCTGTGCAATCACGGTTATTTTCGTGCCTGCGAGCAGCGCGCGGGGGAGGAGGGAGGCCGCCCGAAGAGAGAAAGGGAAAGGGAGGAGGGAGAAAGTGTTTACCGGCGACGGATATCTCAGGTGGATAACACGATCGGGAATCGTCGAGACGGTCCACGACGCGGGGCAAGGATAAATCGGGGTTTTGTGTTTCGGTGGTGTCGGATCCCGACGCGTCGCACGGCCCGAGGATGCTCGCGCGAGACTCACGTGTCCGGATAGAATGAGTTGTGCCGACTGTGAGGAAGCACTGTGCGTTAACATGCGCGTGATCCTGCGTGCGTCTAGGGACCGATAGCCTACCGCCGTCCTGTGGACATTGTTGTAGCCGCTCCGCTGATCGCGCAGGGGTCGTCGAACGAAGATCGATCAACCGGCGACCAGACATCGACGCTTCCAGGATTCCTCGGGTAACGTTCGCTCCGTCATCCAACAGACATTTCCCAGCTGCTTCTTATCCGGGTCCTTCGACTTGCAAAATTATTGCGCGGCGCCTACTTAACCCATGGACTCCCAAAAATTTGGAGTACATCACTCGATTCATCGACTCCCAAGGAACTCGATACTCAACTCGTGGATTCCCAAAATTCTGAAGTACTTAATCCGTGGTCTCCCAAAACTTTTAAGTGCCCCACTGAACGGACAGGCCCTCGGGACTAATCGTAATGAGAATTTCGGGGTTTCGTAATTTTTTGAAGGCATCCACAGATCCCGATCGTTCGCAGATCCCACAGGCGGACTGAGCGGATCCCCCCAGGTTAGATTGTCTTCATACAGTCATCAATCAGTGACACTGTCGAGGCACGCTTTCTTAATGCCACACCGCGGCCCGTTGCAGCTCGCTAAACAAAAATAAAGATTCCACGCCGCCAATCAGCGATTCCTTGCGCAACAGGTGGTTCGCCTAAGTGTCGGCCACGCGGATTCGCGTATGGAGATCGCGATCCCACGAAAAAGAGGCGGCGATCCTCGCGCACGTACTCGTAATCGTAGCGATAAATTTACTTCGGCTGTACACGCATACCGTGTCCTATCGATGATTCTTTTTCTACTTGATTGGAGACTGGATACGCGTGTTTGTGTGGGGAGGGGGGCAACCGGGAAACGTACACAAGATATCGAGCCAGTTCCGCGTTAATTTACCGCATTGGTTTTTTCGTCGTTCGACCGGGATTTATGCAAACACGGTCGCTCTGTTAGTCGGAGATCATTTCTGGAGCAACACGGGGTAATTGATTGCTCCGTGTTGCGCCAATTTCTGAACGCGTTCGAACAGGGAAACCTGTGTCTGGTTAATAGCGGGTTTCGTGGAGGTCTGCGCGCCACTGTACGCAGAATGCTGCAATTCTAAGATGTCTGCGGGCTAACAGTACGTCTTGATCATTTTCAAGCACCGGCGGCAGAGATGACTGCATTCATCATAGCTAATGACAGGGTATTCTTGAACTGTCGGTTCCGTAACTTCGGTATTCCCAAATTCTGGGGTTCAATGACCTGGCTATTACGAAATTCCAAAAGTCCATGACTTGGGTATTCCCAAATTCTGAGAGTGCGTGAGTCGAATACTGTTCTCCAAATTTCTGGGACTGCAAAGGCAGAGTACTTCGGAGTCCAGAAATTAATTGCAACTTGTACTTTCACAGAAAGTCGAATGTAATGACACGCTGTTAAACATTCTGAAAAATGATACGATTTAGACAGACTTGTGATATTGGAATACTCATTAAGTCATGCCGTTATGGCATTAATTGCCGCAGCTCAATCCGCATTAAAATTGAATTTATCGTCGAGCAAGCCGGTACATTTATGTGACATGCTCGTGCACGAAGGATCCGATTTTAATTACAATTAAATGACTCTGGCCTGTCCAGCGTCCCTCTCTTTCTCTCTCTTTCATTCTTTCTCTTTCCCTCGCGTTTTCTGCATTGATTTACTGGCGCATTCTTTGACGTGGTTGTGATAGGGACAATAATACGCAAGTATTGCTTTGATTTATGGTGACTCGCCACGAAGTGAAACGGAACTCTTAGATTTCTCGCAGTTAGATAACGTCACGAGAATGCTTTCTTATTTACGCTGCGAGGAACGCAACACCGATTGCAAATCGAGCGCAATGCATCTGGCGAATCTCACACTGCAATTGTTATCTAATCGGGACAATAAATATCCCAGCTGAAAGCAATCCTATTTGCAAACTCTGCCATCCTGTGCATTGATCCTGAAATCCGCCACACAAACCCTAACCATTCCGAAACAGAAAATCACAAAATTAATCATTCTCAATTTTCTTTAAGACGTTTAACTTATTTGAAAAAATATTTTTACAATCATTCCCAGCGCTGTAAATCATTTTGAAAAGGGGGTACGGTCGTCCGGGATCGCAGGTGTGTTATTAATTTCTAAAAATAGGCGCAGCTAATTAGCCGCCGCTAAATGAAAGCGATCACCGTTTTCACCGGTTGAACGGTCGCATTATCGCGCGGCGGTCTTGTAACTATTTGTCCTTGGTGGAAAATCTGTTCCGATGCTCTACGGAGCGAAACGGGAAAAAGGAGGCATCATCGCGTTGCTTTCTACCAATTAGAAATCAGCGGACCGATTGCCGAGGAACGATCCTGTATCCTCGGGCAGACGATCTTTTTTTTCTCAGCCCGCTTCGTGAAATGTCTATTTAAATGCCAGACGTCTCGATCACAAATCTGCACGAAGAAAACGATGTTGCAATTTTTCTGCCGGCCCGCTGGTCGCCTTGAAACGTTTTTCGGCCGGCCGAGTCCTTGTTCGTTTCGATCCTTTATACACTGAATTATGTATCAAATTATCTCTTTCCGGTAGCTCCAACAACCTTTTTTTAGAATTACACGCTGCACAGCATTTCAAAATTTTCTACCAGAATTGCAACAAAGTGGAGTAGAATAGTATCTTCAGTCTTGTCATAAATGCATCAAGTCCGATTACAAATAAAAATGCATCAATTATATCTCCACCAAAACAGTTTGTGGCCACTCTTCGAAGATGAGCGAATATACCGGCACAAATTTTCTGTTCGGTAGCTTTCGCCGAACTTTGATAAAAAAATCGCGAAGTTGCCTAAAGATCAGCTGTCATAGTCGACTACCCCCATTAATTCGCAGTGGTTTATACCGCGGACGTCCTGTTTTATGGAGCAAATGATTGCGCGAAGGATCATAAATATTATCTATCCTCAGAACCGCGCAGACTTCCGGGGACCGAGCATTTATCAGGGGTTCGTGCAATTCATAGTCGCCGCGGCCGTGTGTTTTCTTTTGCGCCACGTGGAGCACACAATGAAGCCCACACGTAATAGACGAGATACCGTAAATACCATTGTTCGGCTGTTTCAATTTATGCGTTAAATTCGATACAATAATTTATTGTCCGGCCCGGTGAATGAGCCCCTTTCTCCAGAGGGCCCGGGGACCACACTCGTCGAACCGGTTTACGCTGTGAATCGTCTATTGAATTATCGAACGGCTAGCCGGGGAAACGATTTCCATTAATGAGCAACTATTTCTCGATAGCACTGACGAGACACCAATTATATTACCGACGCGGCACAAGTGATTCATGGAAACGAGGGAATTATCGATACCGTTGGTTTCGGCAACAACATCCGCCCGGTCGAAACATTCGCGTACAGCGTCTCTGGAATTAATAAATAACCGAATGAACACGGGAATAGCGACACCACTTTCCGAATATTAATTTGACGGAGTGAAACCGGGCAGGTGAAAAAATACTCTAGGTCCTTATACTTGGCTCAAGAGTATTTCAGATGTTTGCAAACTGGTTTCGCTTCCTCAATAAATATTCTAGAATTTTTTAAGTGGGTTTCACCGTAGCCAATCCATTTTTGGACACTGTTTAAGGACCAGTTTTCTATGTTCAGTCGTGTAGCATACCAATTGTTCTAACTTCTCAAAAAAAGTAGGAATCGTGTAGTTCATTATTAAAACAGTTATCGTCTTTTTAAGAGAATTCCTTTTCGAGTAAGAACGCTCCAGAGTAGTTCGCGACGGGGCGCGCGCGCGCTTCAAACGCCGCGCGTGTCTTACACGTGTTCCAGATCGATTTTCTCGGAAACGGGAGATCGTACAAGAAAAAGGTATTTCTTCTTTTCGATTCGCTTTTGCTCGCGGAATCGCCCAACATTCTAGTACCGATCAAAAACTTTCGCCCGTTCCTATCAGTTCGTTTTTGATTTACCAGAACATCGAGAAGCGAAGTTCTCGGCGAGCTGAATTCGCGGCAGGTATTCCGAACGAAAGCGGTAAAACGGTCGGGAGCTATCAGGAAACCGTTGTGGATCTGATCCGGGCTCCGGTAAACAAGATTAATCGAATCCGAGCGGGGAAACCGTTTTTACCGGTGTGTTTCTCTCGCAGTTTCTGCACGCCTCCGCCTCACGCTCTGCCCGTTGCTTATTAGCGATCACCGGAACACCTGACGGAAAAGTCGGTCTCGCGATCCAGGAACTGGAATCGATAGGAAAATCACGGAAACGGCTCGACTTGATCCTCGCGCTGCGATAAGTCCGCCTCGATGAACTGCTGGATCTAGAGACTAGAAAGCAGATCCTACTGTCTGATCCTATTTTACATTTTAATCGAATGAACTTTTCGTCGCGAGCTATCGGTGGAAGGAGCGTCTGGGTCTCCGTTGACCCGGGCACCGGCAGCCGGGTGATCGTGAAAGGCGTTTCGAGAAATTCAAATGCAAGTATCATTGTCTTTCACTTGGTGGCGTTGCCCTCGTAACGTTCTTACGTAACCGAACGAAAAAATAAGTCGAGCCGTAGCAGGGAGCCTAATTATAACCGGACCCCCTTCCTCCCCCCCTCACTCCGCGATCCCCGATAAGATTTATCAACCAGTTTGACAATTTTTTTCGTTGACGATTAACGGTCTTACGCGCGATTACCGACCTTTAAAAAGAATGCAGACATTTGAACGGGTAGTTATCGAAAATGAAAGCTGACTGGTTACCCAGTTGTCCGGCAACTATCGCTGCTGGCGGTTCTCGTCTTATTGGCACGCCGCGGCGCACAGCGGCGGCCAGTATATATCCCACCGGCGATAGTCGAAGTTTCTCTGTTTCGATTCGGAAACAGCTTTTATGTAACCCACCGTGAAATGTCAACCATTTGTTCTCCCGGGTCCATTCGAAGGATTTTCTACGACTGTGACGGCTGCATGAGATAATTGTTATGCGTGGTCACGGTCCATTGTAACACCTACTCCGCCGCGTCAGGATTCGATGGGAATTCTTGGACTACAGGGACTCGGGACTCCAGGACTGGTGGGACTCCAGGACTCTAAGCTAGGTCGACTTGACTTTGGGTCTCTAATGCCCTGGGTCGTTAGGTTTCCCACTCCCTAGGCCCCCAGATACCAGAAAGATAAGAACAGGCGTGGTGGTGGGCCTCGAGGGTCGAAGAACTAAGGGCAATGCGGAAAGTGGAGGCTCTTAGTTCTTCATAGGCTCGGGCACCAACTGCTTAGTAGAGGGACGGTCCATCGAACGTCCTGGGGGTGGGTGTTTACGGGGGTTTGCCCTCGGTTTTAGCCTCCCTCTTAACAAAAAAAAGGAAAAAGGCACTCAGATATACCAAGATCTCTGGGCTCCGAGATCCATAGGCCCCAAGTCCCTTCGACTTTGTGATAACAATCTTGGAAAGTAGGTCTCCATGTCTCCAGAACTCCAGGCCAATTCCCCTGCAGAGGTCTTGGCCCACTGAAATGCAGATTTGATTTATTACATCTGTTATTTTCTCTAACAGGTTTCCGTCGATAAGTTTATTGATAGTCCCAGCTTACCTATAGGCAGTTTAGGCATTTCCAGTAAATTGCATAACTGGTGATCATCCACCTAGCTGGTACATCTCATTCAAGGCGTCCTTGATGACGACAGCCTCATTTAAAGCTTGTAAACCATGTTGCGGTAATTTGAGATGATGTTAGCTTCAGGTCAGCGGGCAAAGTGTCTACTTCTACTTCTCGTGTTCATGCAGAGAAAGACACAGGAACTTGAACCAAATTCTGATAAAACGTGATCCGTTCGGGTAAAGGAAAGCGAAACCGCAAGAATGTTTCTCACGTCAGTTATGCGCACGTATAACCGTGAAAGGATCCTCGAACCCCGGCATTTATATAATTCTGATAGATAAATTTTATTAATCGAAGGAAATTCCCGACTGTGGTTTTAGCGCAAATAAAAAGGCTAAACGTTGTGAATCAAAGCCCGTGGCAAACGCTCTTTCCGCAATACGTCGCGTTCGGGAAAGTCCCACAAAAGCATTTCGAGGGTATAAGAACAGTCTTATGTAACTCGGTATCGATTATCGTCAAGCAGCAATCGATTGAGGAGTGACGATGAAGTGAGAAAAAGATGAGCAAGAAACACAGATTTCGTGTTATACCTGCCAAGAACTTGTGGAAAGTTGATCGAAATAGACTATTTAAAGTCAGCTCTCTTTTATGTAATCGCTCGAACAATCTGAGAGACACTACGACAATTTACTGAAGAAGTTTAGAATCCCAGGACCGAAGGCATTAGAATTTTGCAAAAAAAATGCAGGAAGTTGGGAGTCCACGATTTGGGAGAACACTGAATAAAGGTTTCTCGTTCCCGAAATTCTGATGAGTCGCGAAATGAATTTTTGTCACGGGACGTAATTGAGGTTTAATTTATTAGATTGCTGAAGATGGTTTTATACGAGAGGTGGAAACCTCTTAATTCCGCGAGGAGTGGGCGAAGAAAGAAGCCTAGCTTTTAATGGGCGACTCGGTTCTATCAATGTCTCTTTTATCGGGGTGGCCGATCGGCATCAATCGATCAGCGGGAGTAATCGAGAGACCTTTCGAAATCGACGACAAGGAAAATGAAGTTCTCCTGTACTGGGAAAGGATCGAGTGCGCCGGTGGAACAAGCGTTGACGGCAGCTATCTTCGACGGATCGAACAGCTGGGATCTATTAACATCGAATGGGATGCTGTTCACAGAAGTATTCCGGGAATGAGTGCCATCGCAAAGTTCAGTTCGCCTCGTTACACGCCACGCGAGAGGAAAACGTTCCAGCAAAATATAGAAAAACAGCGTAACGCTAACTGTACGCGGACACGCTAATGTTTAATTAGCGGGGATGGAGTATTCTGCAATCGGGCAATGCTTCCATATGTTTCCGCCGCACTCCAGTTTTCATAAAGATTGCGCAACACGCGCGAACTGCATTTCCTGGGCGACGAATGATACAAGAAGCCGGTGCATTGCGGTAGCATAACTGGTTCCGCGGCATGCTAATGCGTTTCGACGAAAATCTCGACGATTTTCCCCGGCCCTGTGGTTTTGAGGATTAGGTAACTCGCGAAAAATCGCTCGAGTGTCATTCGATTACCGTATGCAATCCGGAAATCACTGAAGTATCGATTACACGCGGGGTCGTATCGATTTTCCTTGACACGAATACCGGGGAAGAGTGCGTAACACAGAAACGAAAGCTGCAAAGTATTGCACTGTACTTCGATATACAACAATATTTTCTGAATGTCCGGAACATGGTTGGACTGTGATCGGCAGGGAAATTTTGTCAGTTAATTGCACACTGTTCTCCGGTTTCTGACGGTGATAAATCATAAAGATGCTAATGGAGGCTGACAGCGAAAAGTCTAATTCCATAAAGTCCGCTGCGGACGAGCCGGATTAGATGGGGGCCGTGTGGGCGTGCATTATTCTGTAACGCCGTTTGCAAACGTAATAAAACGATCGAACGCGTCAGTCGCGCCCGTGAAGTGAAATTTACAGGTTCGTGTAATGGAAGTTCAGAGTTTCATGGGGCCGCGGCCGCTTTTACGAGCCCGGGAACGTCGGAGAACGTTTTTCGAAAAGGAGAAAGTGAAGGCGTTGCTGTAACGGCTGTGTAAACGTGTTTTTAGAGTTCGGACTCTCGATGATCGTCTAAACACGATAAAATCGCCAGCGGAGTGGATTTACGGACAATTTACAAACGGAGACCTTCATATCGATTTTCAACAAAATTTTTGACAAAATTCCTGAACCTTTTGGATTGTCATTTTGCACGTATATCTATTGGTGTTTGAAGAACATGCGTGATTTTTTTAAAGAAACAATAATGAAAATTTCACGAGTTACATATTTCAGAACCAGAATACCACCTTAATTGGATGTTCGAAGAATTTTCATTTCTCCGCAGGGGTATGGATTGTTTAATGGCAGAATAAAATACCGCTTTGTTTCACAAACAGCGAAATGCATCCCAAATGTAGTCACAACGTGTGGCGACACTTCTAACGAATTCTAATGAATTCCTTGAAAGTGCCTCGCGGTGGAGGGGGACACACCGGAGCAACGAGATTTATCACCCATTTGATTTTCACGCGGCCACCATACGGAATAAATTACGGTGTTTCGAATCACGTTGCCAAATAAATTTGTACTGCCATGTAATACCTTAAAGGATCGAGCGCGGCGATCGGTGTTCAGCCAATTGGCACCGGCTCGAAAATATCGACCGAGGAAATGTTGTTTAAAAACGACCGTACTCGGGCAGATTGAAAGTGTAAATAAACGCATTCATCACGGCACCGCCAGAAAATTGCTATTTTGCGGAGATTAATACAAGTCGCGGATTACGCAATGTTCGCGCAATGCCGGATTTGATTGATTTCAGACGTGTTTTAAATATGATGGATGGCTTTCCACTTTCCGTTTTACACAGTTTTTCTGATGATGGAATCCTGCTTGCTCTTTTGTAGTTGGAGGCAATTTGCACTCGTGAGATTCGGCTCTGGTAATTCCTGCCTCGAGTATTCCCAAGCCCAAGCTTCTACTGCCCACAACTGGAGCCCACAAAAATTTGTGTAGACCTCTGGAAGCCGAAGAGCGAACAGCAATGAATAAAAAAGTTCCACGGAAATTTCTCCGTAATCGACGTCACCCGAATGCTTGGTTTCGTGTATTTTGAAAGTGTAATGAGGGACACTGGCCCGCCATACGAGGGTATCGCGCGGCGATCAACAAATCGGCCATTTAGGCGCAATCGGCCGGCTCGCCAGAGATTTGTTTTGTGTGTGTTACAATTTACATAACCGAAACGGCGTTTGCTTGTAGCATTAGCTGTACCAGCTCGAGCATAATGAACTGAGAATCGCACAGTGCCCGACCATTTGTTGACAGGTTCGCCGAACCATTGATACAATCATGATTTACAACGTTACAAAACTACGAAAACTCTTTTGATATCTGTTCGCCATGACACATTCTACATATCGGCCGGTCTTTACGGCGGCGAAGTGAATGGGGGATTAGCTGGTCGCGGAACGATTGCAAATATTTGCGACACAAATGGCATCGGGATGCGCAAGACCCACTTACTCTCGTTTTACTCGACACGCAATCCTGCGGGCCAGTTTCGAAGATACCAGAGCTTCGTATCAACGGGAATCTAACGTTCCCTTTCGCGGATCGTCTTCGATCAGCGTTACGCTTCGATTCGGGACGATTTTATGGAAAGTGAAAGCCGACGTAGCATCTCTTTGTGCGATCAATTAATCTTTGTCTAAATCGTCCAATTCCCACGATGCTTTGCGGTGCTCCGTAGATCGATCTCGTTCGCTCGTCCGACGATCATTGGAACTGAACGGGTTCTCGCGATTCAAGCCCGGGATAAATACGGTGTAATTATTAAATATTCGAGCCGGAGCAACATTCCCAACAATAATAATAAAACCTAATGAAACGGCCCGGCAGGAATGCTCCGGTTCAGATCTCGATCTCGGGATCTTCGCGGGGATGAACTTAACGATCCGGTGCTCCATTCATCCAGCGATCTAGAGTCCTCCGTTCTCCGTAGCCTCGATCCGCGGATCGAGAGGTGCGCTTCGCCGTGATTTATGGATCCCGGGACTGGATCACGACTCGCCGTTTACCTTCGTTCCGTGCACGGCACCCCGAAGATCTTCTCGATCGATAGCGGGCCAACGCTGTCCGAGACTGGCTATTAGACGAAACAGGTGTTCCTCCGTTCGAGAAAGAAAGTTCGGACCGTTCTATTTTTTTGTTTCTGTCGGTACATGCTAGTCTGGTTTTTCTATTACTCTGGCCTCGTTCTTTTTTTTTTTGGCGAATCGCTTTTATCGTGATGCTCATCGATTAGGTAAGAACGCGTTTATTATTGCCACAGTGAAGAGCTGATCGCTGAACCGATAATTAACCGGTTATGTAAGATCGCAAGAAAGCCGGATGGATCGTGTGGATGAAATTGTATGTATCCAACGGTCGTGAACGAACGACTGTCGATTTTCGTGAGAAATCCGCTCTCGGTTTGAGTATTGTATCGGCGCTATGTAAATGCCTCTCTTGCTACGAAACAGTGGCAGACGTGTAGGTACAAATATCGGCTATAGGCTTTCGCGATGATAGTTCGATGGGACGATGGGATCGTGGCTTTGGCACTGTGAGATCATAGGACTCTAGATCCCCGGGGATTCTGGGAGCCCTTGGACTCTGGGAGGGCCTAGGATAATCAACTAATATTTAAAAATGACTAATAGTCTTCTTGAATGTTAATCACAGCAAAGTAGTCATTAGTAAAAACTTTTTGATTAGTTAGTGATAACTAAATGGCAAATAGTTAGTCACAGCTTTAAGTAATCGTTAGCTATTGCTTATTAGTGAATTAGTAGTTGGTGATCAGTCATTAATCTTTAGTCATCAGTCACTATTGTGCGATTAACATATATTAATATTATTAATTAGTTATCACTAACTAATCAAAAAGTTTCGACTAATGACTATTTTGCTATGACTAAGATTCAAAAAGACTATTAGTCATTTTCAAATATTGGTTGATTATTGCCCTACTCTGCTCTGGACCCCTAGGAATTTAGAACTGTAGGTCTTTGGGACCCTAGGAATTTGGGATCTCTAGATCGGGACACCCAGAAATTTGCCAGATTTTGTACCCTTAGCACCTTTGTACCGGTGTCTGTCCTCCAGTGGCAAAGCTAGTGGGCCGCAATGGGCTATTCTAATACGGTAGTGTACATTATTCTAAGGTCGACTTTCACTGCTGAAAGCGTAACCTCACGTAATGAATTTATGACACTGTTTAGCCGGTGACGTGATTTATGGTCCCCGCAAAAATCGTACACAAAGTAACTTCACACTTAACGATTCCTATCGCAGAAAACATCCTCGACACGCGAGAACAACGTTGTTTAAAATTTCGATCGAAAGCGGAACTGAAGGAACTCGACGGCTACTCGTAACTATCGGACACTGAGAACGAGACGAAGAACACAACGATGATCTGGAAGATCTAGATCATCGGCGACCGGGGACCGACACGCGAGGCCGCAGGCAATATCCGGCCGATCGATCTAAAGCCGGAAACGAGAGCCGTTCTCTCCAGACGAGCGCGATTGTTAGTCAACGTAACGTAACACGTTCTGCCGCGGGTTGACCGGGAAAATGGTTTTCTTCGAAACGAAGAAGCGAGCCAGGCCGCCAGATCGTGACTCGCCATGAAAGGGAATAAACTCGCGGCGATCGTATCGTTCGATCGAATCGGTTTAGAAAGTCCGGGATGCGCCGTGTCTCCTTCGATGCCGGGCTTCAACATCCAACAACCAATTCTTACCTGTATTACCTTGACACCTGCTGAGAAACGATAGCAAGCGGTACCTGGTTGTCGATAAATTACTGGCAGCTCAAAGAAGTCCGCAATTTTAGAACATGAGTAGAGTCGGATTAGAATCGAGCGAGGTTGGAGTGATTTATACATCCGTTAAAAAATTGTTTCGTCATTGCAGGATTTTAAGGTAGTTGTTTTAAGATTTTTTGATATTTTGTGTTGGCAAGTAGCAAAATTGTTGACAAGCGATTTTTTTCGGAGCTGATGACGGCTCGATGGAATGCGATGAACTCGACCGTCGGCAGGTAACCGAAGACTTGAACGAATTTATAGTCGTCAACTCGTTGCCCCACGACATCCACACGCGCAGACGTCCTTGAGTCCTCCACTTTCGAAAAAACGAAGAATGCCAAAAGTTGAACGTATGCTAAACGAGCCTCCCCGGCGCCGAGCGTGCTCGATTTGGAATTCACTTTCCTTCGAGAGCCGTGGAATTAGAACTCGCCGCGTGGAAATCGGCTCTGCAGAATCGAGCAAATCGGCCGTATCTCGTTGGCTGGTTAGCAAGACGGTCGTTGCGAAATTAGGGTGTTTGCAGGCTATTGTTTTTCGTGTGGAAAAAAAAGGTGGACACGCTATGGTAACTGTACACTACCTTAAACTGTTTCTTCTGTTTTCTCGACCCTGCTTGTGGACCGAACTACCACAACGAGCGCCCCTAATTAATACTCCTAATTTTTGTTCAGCTGCAAAAGAGAGTGTACATCATTTTTTATAGTAATTTTAAACAATACATTTTCGGTTTTTGGTTTTTTGATCGCCCATTTTTGGGTCTGTCTTGGTTGTGTCCTTGGAGTGACCTTGGAATAACCTTGAATATCAAACTTTAACCTTAGGTCTACTACTTATCGACTTCTTTTAAAATTCATGTCCTGTTGTTGATTTTTATATAACCTGGTCATTAAAGATTCATGAAAGTTATGAAATATAGTTTTTTGTATATTATATGCAAAAGAGGATGGAACATTTTAGTGTGGATACATCGTGAAAAATCGCACAACGTTGCAAGAGACGTGGCGTCGATCGTTTCTAAAGTGTATAACGTTCGCGATACGGAATCGGGGAAAGTCGTTCGCCATGGAAACGAGTCACGGCCGATGTGCCGGTTTTACGTAAGGTGAAAATCGTCTTTAAGGCGAGGGGGAACATAGTCGCCGATGCAAAAGCGAGAAGGAAACAGAAACGCCACGCCGCCGCGCCGGTGCGTGTACGACCTTCTCCTCTTTCCGAATCAAACACCTGATGCAGCTCGAGCCTTAAATCTCCAGGCCCCAAAGCCACAAAGCCAAACCCGGTAACCGGTCACGCAAAAACCGTGCACCCACTTTCGTGCCAAACGTGGTCCTTGCAACTGGAGCAATCCGTGCGTTATTCCCTGCTGCAGTTAAATTAAAATTTATTGGACAGATGGTCCATCAAAGACCATTTTATATTTTTTGATGAAAAGCTTGGAAAGGAAATCTGCCACGGTTAAAAATAAAATTCACTGGGCCATTTGGAAAATTGGAGCATTTTCTATTTTTTGAAGAATCAATTGAAAAGGAAATGATATTTTTCTGGAAATTGCCTGACCAGATAGTCGGAGTAATACGAAAGAGGAGGAGCTGATTACAAATTGCACGCACGTTAATGGCGACCGTGTTCCCCGATTTCGTATTCACGTCGGGGCTCCCCGGATCGTAGGAGAGGAGAGCGGGGTACGTCCACGGGTTTCGTGATGTGCCACGCGAAACAGTATCACTGGGTGGCTGATGGCGTGCGACAACACTATGCCACGACATCGTCGACGAAACCATTTTACGTAGCTACTTGTCGTAGCTCCCATTGTTCCCTTCGTACGCGATTGCTGTAATTGCTGCAACAAGGTTGCAGCACAGCACTGACTCGTCACGACGCCCTACCTGTTCGATAACCAATTAAACTACTCACCTGGCGAACAATTATACCACTCGGCCACGCTGTCAACATTCGGAATTGGCGTGAAAACATCTACGCGAGCAACGAACTCCTCGATGCAACTTCGCCAAGTGAAACTTTGGGTAAAATCCGCCAACTCTTATAAAATCAATTTTTCGATGTGAAGAAAATATGGAGCCAGAGTCTGAACCTTCTAGTTTCAGATTAAAAAAGTGCAATTCGATGGGACCCACAGTTCTCGAAATAAAAATTCTTATGTACACCGTAATTGTTCGAGGGCGGGGAAATTTAGGGGACGATATTTTATAAACTTTGATGTCGGCGAACAGATGACTTAAACTACCCCTAATTTTATGTGCTCTACGCGCTGGGTATTCCATTTCGAATGTAATTTTTACCATCGACGGAGAAAATGAAGACCATAAGAAATTCTCTCTCTGCAACGAGCACGATGCACCACACCTGCCCGTGCATCCAGCCTCTCGCCGCGCTTCACATTTGACATACTTAAAATCCACGCAAGTACTATTAAAAATATTGAATTTTAAAAATTCCGGGACCACTTGGGACGTGTCGAACAATTTGTTTTTCATGGCAGTCATTTTTATTTTTCGGGATTGTAAGTCGACTTTTGGCAACGTGTCATCGAATTGTCGGATGTGGGGCATCGTGGGCCCCTGGCGAAAGAAAGCGACGGCCGGGGCGAGCATCGCTGAAATTATTGGGCCAGAGGAAGGCCCCAGGACGCGGACAAAAACGGGAAAAGTCGCCCGCCGTGCCAGAAATAATTCCGGCCGTGAAACGCGTTCGCCGGTTTGTGCTCGCACCGAGAGCACCGTTACGCGCGGGCATACGTGCACGCTCGACCTGAATTATTTCCGCTGCAACGCGGCCATTGTGCCCTCGACTGACGAGTAGTTTCGAGTACGCCGCCATGGACCGCCTGCACATGGTCGGTTTTCATCGATCATTGATCGTGGAGACGAAAAAGCGGGAACCATTGTCGACGGCCGCTGGCACGGTCTCGTCGGCTGAACAAAATTTTCACGTTCGCACAGAACGAGTTTCGCGGGAAATTTGAATCTTCAGCTCTTACACTCGTAGTACGAGTCCTGAAAAACGCGTAATTCTAATTTTCTTGCAATCGATTACGTTTTCTCCAGGGAAGATTGCATTTTAGGGAAGAATACAATCTTCTCGCTTTTTCTGCAGCGAAATGGACCGGTAGAAAAATTTGAACTTTTTACAGTATCTGTACTATACCATCTACAGGGTGTCACAAAATTCCTTCAACAGCCGGAAATGGGAGGTTCCTGAGATCATTTGTCGCAACGTTTTCCTTTGCAAAAATGTTATCCGCTGCTTTGTTTAGGAGTTATTAACGAAATACACGGACCAATCAGAGCGCGACCTAGACACGAGTTGGCACAGTCGGCCAATAGACAGTTGGCGCGCCGGGTCGACAGTACCAACTCGCGTCTAGGTCGTGCTCTGATTGGTCCGTGTTTTTCGTTAATAACGCCTAAACAAAGCAGCGGATAACATTTTTGCAAAGGAAAATGTTGCGACAAATGATCTCAGGAACCTCCCATTTCCGGCTGTTGAAGGAATTTTGGGACACCCTGTAGAGTATTCTAGAGCAATCGTGTAAAAAATTTCAGCTCGATCAGAATTTTCCTTCAGTAGTTATGACCCAATTTGTGTGACCTCGTATATTCGAACTCATCGTCACGTCGTTTCCATAAATTGTTAATGTAATTGTGTGTATAATTAGCGTATTCTCTGTTGCAGGCTGAAGGAATTGCTCACCTGGTAGCCATGAACCTCGCGCTGCATGGATTTTTGTTGCAGGGTGAGTAGTTGACTGGAATTACGAAAATATTATACCGTTTAGTTGGGTCGACGAGCGTTATTGAAAATGAGATTTTGAGCAAGTTTTGAACCCTCCTTCGGTGGACGCACGTTTCGCACGCATATGCTCCTTCTCGCGGAATAAAGCGATGCAATATGGTGCATCGCGGGAACAATGCACCGAGGAGGAACTTGCACTCGGGAATCGGGGGTTGACCTAACTCAACTTCGCTCGTTGCATACAAGGTCCTCGAAAGAGGGAACGGGGGAACAATGCGCGGAAGAAGAAGTGCATGAAGCCTGCGGCGAATAGTATGCTGCTTCTTAGCGCGTGACATGCGGAGCTGACGTTTTAAAAATCGATATCGTATAGTATTTACGTCACGGTGAACTAGTTGGAAAGTTGACTCGCCTGGTAAAAAATAATTTACTGCCACCTGAGGCTTCGAAATTGGTGTGCAGTGAAGAATATAATTTTCAAGAATTTTTTTAAGTGGTTTGCGTGTGTTCGCGTGTGCCGAGCTGTTTGGCTGGAGAAATGATTGAAATGATTGTGCGCAGCAGACGCCCATGGCAGTGTTAACTGGGTTTTCGTGTCGAGTCAAGGTGTTTCCTACGTGAACGTAAACACAGGGGACCGTACGCCGAGCACGATGCGAGCATCGCGAATGAATCAAGCCGTCTGGAGGAGCGAGGAGACTCCAAAGACAGAAGGAGAATCGCGAGTGTAATTGTTACCGGGTTGCAGGCACGTGGATTTCGTCAAGCAATCCGCCCAGTCTGCTATTAACAAAGACTCTAGCCCATTTAGAATATAAAAATATTATCTACACGGTGAAACGTTTCGGCAATTACACTGAAATATAAAAGCTTCGTTCGGATTAGTACACAGCTAAGATGATGTATTGTCAAACTTACTCTCGCGTTTATTTTATTGTGTAATAAGGAGACGTTAGGCATAAATAGATGTCGCAATTATACAGATGTTTCGCCTCTCGGTGACGGGCTCGATTAAATCTACAGAATATTATAAGCCGGGTCAGACGAGGCGGTTTATTTCCAGGATCCGGGCAGTTACTTTCATACAGCGGTGATTCAGCGGTCTTAAGCTCGTTTTGCGCGTGGTGCGCGCGTTAGTCCTCGTTGTCGGACCCCATTTCCGCCAATTTGCTTGAATGATGGCGTTGACGGTTTTGGAAGTATTAAATAAAAACGCTGGACTCCGGGATCTGTGGACTGTAGCACCCTGGAATATCGAGCCTGTAGTTCTCCAAGGCTTCTGCGCTCCTTTTGCAGCTTCCCAATGAAAATAACAAACCCTCAGTATATTCTACTATTGAGAACCCCTTGGGAACTTTATGGCAGGATCAAAATAAAGGAGCGTGCATATTGATATGTTTAAAAGGGCCTGTGCGGCGGCCGGAGGACTGGAGGATTATGCTAAAATGGGGTTCCGTACCACCGCTAGTTACAATAAAATTCCAAACAAGTGGATGCGCTGGTCATCCCACGTGTTTCGACCGCGATGCATAAGTTTCACGGACGGATGTCCCACGGGGCTGCATTCCATTGGTCAGCCGGAGCCGATGCAACTTCCATTTAGCTCCTACGTAAACATAAATATATGCGAACGACGGTCGCACAAAGGTGGTTTAGCGCGTTTCGCGCGGTAATCGCTGCCGGTGGTCCAGAGACACGGCTATTCGAGCGTGTACAGCCACGGTAATGAATACAAATGTCTTCGTTCGAGCCGGCTCCGCATTCGTAAACCTCCGTGAATCGTTTCTTTATCGATGCCCGCGGTGGTCGAAACCGATTTTTTTTTATTTCGCTACGACTGCACGGAAAATAAATCCGCCGCGTACCGTCCCGGTGGTTTAACGGAAAATATATTAGCTCGGATGAAATCCGAGTCGAACGAATAAATTATTCGTTATTCGCTCGTTTCTGACTGCCCCAAGGCTCGTCTGTCTTCGGTATTTTTGCTCCTCCGCGGCCGCCATTAAATTTTCATCGGAACAGCTCCGATTTCGGTACGGATTTATTAAGAGTACGTGTCTCCGGTTGCCACGGCGCGGAAACGATGGATTCAAATGCATAATGCCAGGGCCCGGCTAATTAAGCCAGAACACAGACGTCGACCGAACAGATAGACGAAAGTCACGGGCTGCATAATGCACCGCGAGCGCACTCGCTCGATTTTCTGCAGCTGCATGTAATGCAATCAAGTCGTAACGACTCGGAGAAAGTGAAAAAAAAAATCGGATCAGATACACCGGAATCCAAGAATTTATATCGACCGCTTGATTTTTTCCTGTTCACGTTGAATAACAATGATCTGATCACAGTAATCGGTTGGCTGGTGTGATATCGTGTCATTTATTGATTCCCTTCATGGTTTGTTGAATATGATCGATTTGAAATTAGCAGCCAGATACAGTGGCCGTTCGCTTTCTATGCTGTGTTGCTTCAGACAATCAAATCAGTCATCTTGATTTTTATGGACAGCGTACAGCTGCAGGTGTGGCGGACCTAACCCAGGAATAATCGCACCTGACACAGATCTGACACCGATTTATTTCAGGCTGTGTTTAATTGGCTTAATTTAGATTTAAATGTCGTGATATGGATCTTATGGCTTTGGACGGGGTTTAGCGGACTTAATCGTTGTGATCAGACACAATCTTTGTGACCAGACATGACCATTCTGACCAGACCTAACATTTATGACCAGAGATGATTATTCTGATCAGACCTAACATTTATGACCAGGTATGAGCAGAATGATCAGGCCTAACATTTATTACCAGGTATGATAATTCTGATAAGCCCTAACATTTATAATCAGACATGACCATTCTGATCAGGCCTAACATTTATTACCAGGTATGATAATTCTAATCAGCCCTAACATTTATAACCAGGTATGATAATTCTGATCAGGCCTAACATTTATTACCAGGTATGATAATTCTGATCAGCCCTAACATTTATAATCAGACATGACCATTCTGATCAGGCCTAACATTTATTACCAGGTATGATAATTCTGATCAGGCCTAACATTTATAACCAGGTATGATAATTCTGATCAGGCCTAGATATTATTCCCACATCTGACCAAACGTAACCATCGTAACCAGACCTGACCAAACCTCATCATTATAGGTAGACACCCTAATCCAGACTTTATAATCCTGACTCGAGAAGTGACGTCCATGGAGTCGAACGCCACGTCTGCGGTCGTGAATTCGTGGATTGCGAACGTAGTGGCAAGGTGGCCGGACAAGTTCATGCGTACGGAATCGCAAATCGGCTAACAGGTTGGGGAACAGTGTCGCAAATGAATCATCGGTAAATGCGTTTATGATGCGAGGGCGTGCATCGCCGCGCCGCGTCCCGTCCCGTCCTGTCGCGTCGCCTCGCATGGAAAGGAACACCGTTGCCCCGAAGCCTTGTCGCAAGCGCAGAACCGAAGAAAGTTCTCGGCGAACGAGGTTGCGTGGCTCGCCTCGAAGCGTGAAATATGCGGAAGAATATTTTGGAACGATCGAAAAGATACGGGACCGTTTCCGCGTTTCAATTAAAACGAAGGGAACGAAATCACGAGTCCGAAAATGCCGCTCGGTGAAAACGGGCAACTTTGCTGACCACGCTGCCGTGCACCCTTTCCGGGATGGGCAAATCTTTTATTTTACTGAGCTCCAATTTTAACCGAGTGAAGAGATAAAGCTTTCTGGAAAGCGAAGCTTGTATCCTAAGTTCTCATTAAAATTTTTCCTTGTTGTGGACTTGGTTCTTATTGTTAGGATGATTATAGGAAGAAGTCTGACCACACATTCTCATAATTTTGAAGTTCACTTTATGGGCCACTATCTTTCAAGCCTCGATTTTAAACGAATGCTGAGATAATCCGCTTTGGAGGATCAGACCTGCACAATAAGTCGGCAGTAACGAGGGATACAGAAAGAATCTTGGTCCACGGACTCCGCGGGTTATATTTAGCAGCGACCAGGCCAGAAATATTTTCAAATCGCCGGTTTTTCCCTCCCACTAATGTCCGTCCTCCTCCCATTGCTCGGCTGTCTGACTTTTCTCCTTACGTAACCGCGTAACTGCGGCGCAAGGATGCGGTTAGACCTTTCGAAGCGTGTTTCTACCCGCTCACGATGTCACGTAAGACGCGTGCTAGTCACGATCTTAATTTCACTCTCTCACGTTGCCGAATAATTGGCAGGAATAACGCCCCACGCACTTCCCATCCGCTGGGAACGATTTTTCATCGGACCAGTTCGCTCCCGATCGACGCTTTCTCGATCGCTATGGGAGCCTAACTTCTTGGGACTTCTAATGGCTGAGTGTGAGGGTACATTGTGAATTTCCGAGCCAGTCAAGAGCGATAGTAAACTCGGCTTCCTGTCAATAGTAAATGTGGCACAGGTGAAATGTATGGAGACGGTGAAGTGAAATATTTCAGACAATTCTCCCCTCTGACGAAGTACAATTAATTCTGCAGATACACGGCGGAAATTAATTAATTTTTTGGCGTTTCTTTATGCTGCCCACTTCCGGCTGGCTCGCGAGTGGTCGTGCACAATTATGGACTCTGGCGAGCGCGTTCGTGCGCCGTCGAGAGCATGGAAACCGTTGAAAGCGAAGTTGTTATCACTGCGCGCTAATAAAGTGAACCGACCGTGGCGAGGAATGCCGGAAAAAAGAAACGAAAGGAATTGCTCGGGGAAAATGATTCCGGCGAGATCGTGCCACTTGCCGGAACGCTGTTGGTTCCGTTAGCGCGAGCAGATTCATTGGAACGCTATAATCTGCACCGAGAAATCACTTGGAAAAATATCGGCAGCGAGATACAAGTGCAAAGAATTTTTCCCGGGCGATTAAAATGAACTGTTGCAACACGTAACGCAGGTCTGGCACCTTACACCCTAACCCAAGTTAGGCTAACCCAAGCGAATCAAACGCTGACCTGTACGAACGTGTTCATTGAAAATCCCAGTAAACACTGTATAAATTAATAAACGCCTTCGTCAGTCTATTCAAACAATCCGCAGCTAGAGTTCTATTCAAATTTATCGTATGCATTTATTTCCAGTTTTTAAATTGTCATAAACTTGCCCACCACGAGAAATCAATAAACGCGCCACGGCTCGCACGGTTTCACAAATAAATGACGAAGTACTATTTTCAAGTGACACTGAGAAATCCATAAAACAACTCAATAAAGTTCTCCTTCCCCCGTGAAATATGCAAAATGCAAAGTATCGGACGAGACCCTCGCGGAATACATAGTACCGGCGTAAATTTCTCGGCCGATCTTCGGCGTCGCGTTACCCGTAAAATATTACATAATAATTTCGTAGTTTATTTTCCGCATGTCGTCTTAAGTGGGCTGTAAATAGGGGCGCGCGCGCTCTCGCGCGAGCGTTTCTGTTATCGCGCGGGGAACTCGTTGCGTCGGCTTAGCCTTTTGCTCTCGTCGTTGCGAAAGGACATTTGCTCGAAATCCTGTTCCTCAGGATACCGGGGCAACATATTGCCCGATCGCGATTTGTCGGATTTTACGAATTAACATTTCTTCCATCGATATGCGCGCGACTTAGCCCGGACTAGTCGAGCGTGTAGGTTCGCTGTAGTTGCATAAATGGTTTCTAAAAAGAGAGGAGAGCTGATTTTTGTCGCCTTGATTTCACTCCAGCTCGCGGAACTCGCGTTTTTAAATGGCGTCTGGAGAAAATCTGTGATAGGTTGTCGATTGAAAAGCGGAGACGGGAAGAAAATACAGAAAATGAAACTGATTGACAGCCTAACCCAGACCTAATCATGTTACGCTTCTTTGCAGAGTGCCTGACCCAGGCCTGGTATTCGAGAGACGTCCTTCTGCACCGAAGAAAAATATTTTCTCACGGGTCGATCTTGAGCGTTTTTCCTGCTCCCCGTGCCCAGGCATTTAGAAAACTATTTTTCCGTATTTTTATAAAATTACACGCCGGCCATTTAGGCACGTAAAAAAGCGCGCGCGCCGTATACGCGCGCGTAATTGCACGTAAAACTGGGAACGCGAAAGCTCCCCGTAGATTTAATTGCGGCAATCATGACGAAACCAGATCTCTCCGTGGCGAATTGGCTTTCCTTCTTCGAATCTGGGTCAATTTTCCGTCGCGGCGCATCTTTCGCATAATTTGTCGTCTATTTACGGTCACTTTTACGGGTTGCACCGCACCGGCCGGGTTGTATCGGTTGCTGCCGGAGCTACTGCACAGCTGGCAGTTTAAAACCGGCGACGCTGAGAACACGCCGGGTATATACGCGAACGGAAGCGTGACGCCGCGCGGCGTCGCTCGTTTCGTCTTCCTAATTAATTCTAATTAATAACCGCCCGGCCACGGGGAACAATGGTCTCTTTCACCCGAATGCTCTGAACTTCGCACGACGACCTTTCATCCGTTCTGCCATCGAGTTTCACCTTGCCTGCATTGTCTTCGACAAGAAAATCGAGCGTGGATCTTCAATTAGCATAAAACCGAGCCCGGGTAATTAATACCACGGTGCAGAAATATCCATAATAATGGAACATTTCGCGTGCGAAGCGTGTGCATTGCGACTTGAATGGCCGATCGAGAGAGTGATATAGTCGTGCTGGAAACGCGAGGCTGCTCAAGGACGTTCAGGCTTATCCCCACCCCGCAGCCTGGCCACGCCCAATGCTCCATATCCTGTACTATAACAGGAGTAGCCCCGAGTGTGGAAAGAACTCAAATTAAGTAAAACTTTTTATTACTTTGATGCTGTTTGAATACGAAATCCTGAATATTCCTCAAGGACGTTGAAGACCACGTCCAGCACAGGTCCAGGCCACACCCGCCGCCGGTCTAGGCCCCGCCCACCACCAGAATTGTAAAATAATTGAATGTGAATTTCTCAGCGGAATTAGTTCACTTGTAAGAAAAATTACGCGGGCCGATTCAGTTCCTAGACAGATTATGCAGCAGTGGCATGATTAATAAACACCTGTCGCATCCGAGGAACTGTTCTGGCTGTTACTTCCGGCTCCGTTTCAGCCAAGGAATTCTCGTAGCGGCATTTCCCTGGATTTCTGGATTACGTGCCGGCGCGGCGCGGTGCGTGCCGGGCTTATTATGCACAAGAAAGTTGGAAAGAGGCGAGAACGAAGTCATTGCTATTCGAGGGCCGCCGCAGGAAACGGAAGTTCTCGATTATCCGCGAGACACGAGAAGTATTCTCGGATCGTGGCGCATTTTCTGTTGCGCCGACGGAACACGGCCCGGCCGGCGCGCTATGAGAACGCCGCTCGGAACGATGAACTGTCGTACAAGTAGACGACAGTATCGGATTTCGATGATTATATATTAACACCGATCGGATTTCACTTCCTGTTGCCTTCGAACAAGTTTACAGTTCGACGTCGATCGCCTCGAATCACAATTAAAACTAATTATAAAACGTCACTTGATGTGGAAAGTCCAGCCACCGTCGAATGCCAACAACTTCTGAAATAACTTCGGCTAGATGCCAATATCGAAACATCAATCAAAATATAAATTACAGTGTCTACCAGTTTTATGTACATTTTTGTATAATAATTATAGTTTTGTCCACAGTATTTCCTGTTGAACGTGCACGGGAAGGAATTTTAATATGTTGAGTAACAGCTTCGCAGAAAATAGAATGACAAACGCAGGTGTGTGTTCGAATATTATTAGGAATGACCGCACGCAGGATTTGTCAAGACGAAATTGTGACTCATCTTCTCAGCGTATGGTTTAATTAGGGAATATTGAATGCTTAAGTGAATTGTGCGTCGTGGCCGTTCGCAGCGTGCATGGACACGTGTCCACGCAACCGTGTATGAAGCACGAGGGAGTTTCATTGAGGAGCTGCGAGATGAATGAGTCAAGGAAGCAGGCGTCGTTCACAATAATGTCTCCCGGCGGATCTCACAGATGCCCGCACGCGAAACAGGAAAGCAAACATTCGTGCTGCACCACTTTTTAAAAAATGAAAATAAAAATTGCTAAATAACAGAAAATTATATTACTGGGAGAAAAAACTGTTTAGGTGCAGTTGCATTACCGCGTGACAATGGTAGTTAGCCACGGTTGCAGCGAAGTTATGGGAACGTGACACCGGCTGTCGAAGTGTTCGACAACAAGCTATTATTTTGTTTATCGTAGGAAATAATTCGAGCGAAATGCCACACTTTTCACCGTGCAATTGTGCCGGTGGTACAGCCTGTACAACAACCGGGGAACGTGCGACTGAGTTAAAGACCCCGACGGCCATTAAGTGAAAATAAAAGCCGACGAAAACGCCCACGTGGCTTCGAGACACAGAGCAGGCCTTTCACGCAACCGAACCGGCGCATTTTTGCATGCCGAGCGCACCGAGCCGAATCGACCTGCCGGCGACAGTGTTTTTCCTGCGCCGAGGAAAACCGCCTGCCACCGTCGCCGGTTTTCGCATAATTTCCTATAATTAATCCACCGGGTCCGTTGCTGTTGGATAACCGATCCCCGACCGTCGATAAGAATGGACACGGAGCAACGAACGCCGAACGGCCGGACCCGATCTGTCTTTCAACATTTTTCAATCGTCTCATGATCGATGAAAATGTCCCTCGAGCGTGCCACTCGCTCGCGAATTATGGACGCCGTTCCCGGGAATTCTAATCGTTAGATCTCTCTCAGGCTCACTTCGCAAACCTGACAGCCCGTGGAAATGGTTATGTGCAAATTTTAAGCAAATTGTGAGACTTCGAAATGTGACCAGGGTCTGACTTCGACTTTCCTAGCGTCTAATTGTAGTAGAAACCGCCCAAAGGACTTCAAGTTCACGCCCACCGCAGTCTAGACCACGCCCATTGCTCCATATTGTCGTCCATGGTGGGGGTAACTCTGCCAACCCCCAAAAAATCAAATGAATCCACAAATAACCACGTAAATCGACACCATAAAAATAATTTATTAGTTCAATGGTGTATCATGTGTGTACTAGAAGAGTACAGTAAAAGAGTACATAAAGAGCAGTATGTCCGATACGAGAGGCATAAAATGGGGCAAAAGAATTCTTAATTGATCCAGTGACAGGTGATCGGAATTTTTATGGACATAGCTCCGGCAATCGAAGCGTTAAGTGCTACCGGTCAACTGTGGTAATCCAAGGCTCGGGTTCTGCGTGGAATTCGCATCAGTGGACCGCGTCTCTCCGCCGAATATGAAAATGTCGCGCTCGGCCGTCCACGTGGCAACTATTTCCCTTTTGAACGTATATGCAAATCGAACAGGAAAGCCGCGGTCCGCAAAAATACCGAGCACGGCTAACTCGCGGCGATCGCATGAAACGCGTTACGAAACCGGCGGCGTTCTGCTGGCAGCCCGAGCGATTTTCACGTATCCGTGCGGAACACGTACACGGATCGATTGATCGTACCGAATACCTGCACATGCACTCCTCGCTGTTTCACCGATGATACACGCTGATCCGATCGCTCCTGCAGCGTCCCGCTCCGATCCAAATAAAAATGATATGGCTCGAAATCGATAGATTCAATCAGAAAAATTTTGTAAATTTTTGTATCTCGCAGAGATGTTGCTTTTTACTGGAGATCGCTCAGAATGATGCTAATCAAGCCGAGGAATATCCTTTCTTCGACGGCGACAGTCTAATTAAGCACCGTCTAAGGAAACGAAGTATTTTTACGTGAAATGCGGTACTTTTCTCTAAAGTATTCCGAGCTCGATTTGTTCAGGAGGTTTGCGAACATTCGAGTATTTTAACACCGGCGGGGACTGGAAGAGTTCAGACAGCAGAGAGGTCGCTTTGTACTCCGCTTTAACGAATCCATTGTTCCGAATCGAAGTGCATCGCTCGGTAAATATTTGACGCCAGTCGAGGATGACTTCGCATCCCGGTAGAAAGTTCCCTCATGCAACCCGCGAAGATGACCTGATGCGGACGCGACGAGTTTCTAATACGTCAATGTTCCTCGGCGTTTGCGCGGGAACGTCGAAGGAAAAAGACGCGGGAGCGTGGCCCGGTCCGGTGAAAGTTTACAAAGGATCAGAATTCGGATGGTGAACGTCCTCATAAATATTCAAGGGACTCTGATGATGGCTCTTCCATCTCGATCTTGACTCTCCTTCAATTATGGACAGAGGATGGGTTCTGCTAACCTGGTTGGCAGGCGAATGAGGGAAAGGTCCAGTGCAGCCTTAGGAATCAGAACAATCTCCGTACTAGTCTCCAGAAATAATTGGTAGAATTTGTTGGGGATTTTACCTCCATTTTATTAGGAATCAAACAATCTCTGTATTAGTCTACAGAAATAATTAGTAGAATTTGTTGGGGATTTTACTCTCCAATTTAAGCTAGGGGTGGGTCCAGGTCACGATCAGAGTCCGAGCTAGGTCGGATCAAGAGTCCCAGTGGTCCAACACTTTCAGTTTTGGGCGAAGCAATTATTGCATAAACGGTACCATTAAGATATTAATCAGCACGGTAATTATACGCGGGTCTCGCTCGGAGTCGCCGCTCCATTTACGCGAAACGGACGCGTCACGATAGCATAATCGTTAGAAAGCGATGACGTATCGGCCAAATTACGACCTTCTTGTCCTTTTACCGCCGCCGCCGACGTGATTTTGCAACGGTCCGTTCGGTCGTCAGTTTCTTTGCTCACCTTCACTTTCATTCTCAGCAGATCTTGTTTTTCTTCCCGCGCGCGTGTCTTGTCCTTTCCTGATCGTGCCGCGAACGTCTTTTTGCATGCCAGAAATTGCAGATGCTCGGGTCGCCTATTTAACATCGTTCCACGTCTATCACGGCGCACGTAATACTCGCCGTGCGATTCTTAAACGCTTAATTCGACGCCGTGCAGAAATTCCTCTTCGTTCCACGGAACAGCAACTCCTTAAATAATTCCAGCAGGCTTAACGATTTTTTTCAAAATCTACAAATGTTTGCCGACACTCGGAATTAACTCCCGAACAGGTACGTTAAACCGTTATTACCATTAACAATTCCATTTGTCCCCGGTTTTGATATTTCGTCGGGCTCGAGGCCAAGTGAGATTTCTTCATTTCACCAAAGTCATGAATATTCAAAAAATTCTAGAAAGTCACAAGCAATGTTCCTAAAAATCTGAAAACTTTTTCCAGCACTAAGGCTTAACCCCATGCGCGCGTACATTAAATTGTTATTGCTACTAAAAACTCCATTAAGCCACAATTAAATGTTTGACCAAGTCATGGGACCACGTCGCAGGAGGAAGCTAGCCACGGTGATTCGATTAGCGTCGAAAGGGCATGCGGGTGTATTGTAAAGTCACGTAAGAAGAGCACCTTTCACCTTCTTGGCGCGCACGTTACGGCCGCACGTTACACCGAATATCCGCGGTTACGTCGATAATGCACGGCCGTCGCGGCGTGGGCGATATATCGATGCAGGAAATATCGTCGCCAACACATGGAAACACCATTATCCACGGCGGAGGAGGGCCTCTGCTCGTGTAATTCCACGCGAGAAAGTACTCCGAAAAGATTCACGGCTGATGGGACACCTCTCCCGGCCGCGATCTGCCGCTCGGATCGGCCGCCGTTACTCACCGGCTACACGATTTTCGTGCGTCGAATGTCGATTATGTTCGCCGCGGCTCCTAACCTATGGCTCGACGCCCCCCTTTGTCGGAGGCATTCGCCGAGGATCGAATCGAACACGTGTATGATTCGATTCAATGGCCACGATCGGCAGGTACACATTTTCATCTCTCAGACAACCTATTCAGACCTGCACCGAGTCATGCCTGTAGTTCTTGTCTCCTCCACTCCCGCACTAGCTTCATCTGCCTCGTTATAAGCACAAGGTCATCCCCACTACCTAACGCAGTCCACCAGTGGGAGCGAGGCGTGTTGCGCGGAGTGGGGGGGCGCCACGTGACTTTAACAACACGGAATCGTGACCCAGGACGGAAAGATTGTCTCGTACTTTAATTACGAGAAAACACGACTTCTCGACGAATAATTTATGTTAATGCGCAGGTTTTATTATATTCGCTTGTAGAAAGTCCGATCGTTAACGATATTTCTGCAACGAAATCTGTTAGCGGATTATTTGATGAGCCTGCTGGGTGTGTTAGAATTCCCCAGAGTCACTTAACTTTCTCTGAGAGCGGCGATTGCACAGTGAGATGTTGGCATTGTTGCGGAGCAAGGTGACGCCCTGCAATTTACCAAACATGAACGTTTATTTGCCGTGGCTCTGCTTACACGTTACCGTCTTGTTCGACATGCAGCCGTGCATTAATTGTTCGGTCAGGTTTCCGCGGCACAACAATTTATGACATCCTGCTCGGTAGAATCCTTCTGTTGCGACACGATCCACCGTTACTACACCCTTCTAATCGTCAGCTGGCATTGCGAAATCATTTGTCATTTGCATCCGCGTCTTTTCGAAAAATTCATCGGACCTCGTTCAATATAATTATTCTCAACCGAGTTGTCTTCGAGACGTCGGACGAGGTTCGGAAAAATCTGTTTTACGTGATGCATGGATTTGAAACCTGTCGGAGACTGGAGAAGAGACGAGTAGAGTTATGTATAGTGAACGCGAAGAGGCTTTCATAGACCCGGAAGTAATTACATCTGAAAATCAGTGCGGAGGCGTCCTAGACAGCTGCAATTACCTAATTAGAATGATGATAAGGACGCCAGGAATTCTGACTCCGCGCAATAACGCCAGACGCTGTCGCGGTGAACGCGACACGAAAGTGTTAACATGTCAGACTGTAACATTTTGTGTTCGTTAAACATAAACAATCGTATAAATCTTGGTACCAGTGTCTTGTATTCGTGTAGAGATGCGATTCGATTGAATTGAGCAAATAATTTGCAAGGTACTAATTTGTTAGGGAGGGGAATCGCAAATGGCAATAGTCGTGCTCGGGCTCGGACGTGCGCAGGTAATTTATTTATGGCCCTGATCGCCGGATAATATCGAAAAGATTCGGTGACCCCCGGCAACAATCGGACTTCCCACGTTGCAAATTATCAAACGAACAGAACAATTAGCAGCGGCAGCACACCTCGCGGATCTTAACCGGGATCAACAATGGGACAATTAAATCTTGAGAAACGGTGCCGTAAACTATAGGGGCCAACGTAAAACCGGCCAGCCAAAGGTCTACCGCAATCAGAATCAATAATTAGTGATGTCTGCTTGGAATTCGCTGGAAAAAACGCAAAATACGAAAATCCCAAAGAATTACTCAATCGTACAACAAAACGTTGCGCATAAATTAATTAAAATAATTTTGCATAAAATATGAGCGGTGTGAAAAATTGTACAATCACACAATACTGATTGAGTGGATGCGAGGCAACGTATTTTTCCTTGTCGAAGAGCGATGCGCACTGTGAGAAGATAATAGCGCGATGCACTTGCCCTCTCGTGTTTCCCGCCGATTGATTTTGACACTTGCAATTAGATAGCGCAAACACCGGCCACTAAGGAAATATTTGAAGAGGACCGGAGGAGAAACGAGAAGAAATCCCGTGGCTCGATTATCGCAACAGTTACGACCATTACCGCGATATTATCGTTACGGTAGCGTCGCTGAGACGTTGCTACATCCCGGTTGCACAATCCTGGCTCATCTCGGAGCCCAGATGAGGCCCAGATGCGGCCATCGAAGCTGCAGTTTTTCCCTCTTTAGTTCCAGTATAATTATTCCCAGACGAAAACCAGAAACGAACGCTTCTCCCGTCCTCTAATTGATATCGGACATTATTTATCGTCGTAATTATTTGCGGAATCACGATCCCTGCAATTGGGTTAATTATACTCCACTCTGATCCAATTATCGAGTCTGGAACCCACTTTGTTTTTACCTCTCGACCAGGTTCTAATCGAGCGCTGGAACTCCCGAGAGAAACCCGAGTCGCAGAAATGTCCTACTAATTTTTACACCGCTGACAAACTCTTTTTAGAATGCCTGCTGACCGCAGAAAACTTTTTATGGCGAGAAGCGAGATTAAGAAATGAGTGTGCACGAGGGAGCGTCTTCTTTGGAAAAGTTAGTCGTTAATCGAAGATCGTCGGTGTTGCACGTAATATGTTTTATTAAATATATTGCTGATGTACGCTGCTCGAAGAAAAAATTGTCAGAAGAAACGTTCCAACGCCTCGGACAGCAAATGTAAATAATCTTCCAGTAATGGCACTTGAATTTGCAATACATATATCCGGATGGCATTTGAGCTCCCCATAAAGCCGTGCTCGTTAAACGATCCGGATTTTATGCAGCCATTCGATGCACCGGTTTTATGCACCATCGTTAGACATTTTTATTTGCCATAGTCTAGGATTTAGGTAGGCTGCGCGTTCTAGGATCTCGCTACGGCCTTAATTTAGAATTATGGGTTTTTAACGATCTCTCCCTGAGGGGGCAGTATACCAGGAGGATCCACAGCTCGATCATCGATCGAACGGATTCGTATCGGTGTGAATCAGTTCCGCGACGTCCGTTTACATGATCGCGGATGATAGATTTATCGGGGACTGTCAGGACTTGTCTTCTCGCGAAGACGAGCACCGGGTCGGCGGATCGTTTCGCAGACCTAAATGTCACGGGATTCACACAGGTATTACGCGCTGAAGGGATTATATCACTGCCGGTACAGCGCCACTGCGTGAGGATGCGCGGAAAAATGGGAATGGGAAACGCGCATCGCGGTGGTTGCAGCATGCAGGCGCTCGGAGACGCGTCGCATGGCGTTGCACCCAACTGCGTGCCCCCTAATTGCCCTCCCCTTGCGTCAGAATTACGGCAGAATTTTTTCGAATGAAAATTCTCAGTTTTGTGAGCCACAAAATATTTTTTTCATATTTTTTTACTTTCTTTGGGGCCTAGACATTTTTTGGAGAATTTCGCGAATTTCATTGTAGAGTTAGATAATACGTATTTGTATACAGGGTGAACCACGAATCGTTAATTTTTAGTTTCATTAAGTAAATACAAAATTTGAATATTTAGTATTTTTTTGTTTAGAGTTAATCCAGTAAAAATAGGGTATCGGTGAATTATTATTAAATTTTCTGTAAAATTAATTCTTCTATCAATTTAATGTTATTTTTAAATAATATTAAATTCTCTATAAAATTTTTATGATTTTTGTTTTCTGACTCGAGGAATCGTTGCACAATTTTTCGTAGCACCGAGGTTTAGTGTAAATTGAGGCAGTGGCACACTTTGACAGCGAACGACGAACAGTTAAAAAATGGTGTCAAAAGTGGGTGTCGATAATACATAGTGTGGAGGTAGCTGGAAAGGGAAAGGAGAGAGAGAGAGAGAGAGAGAAATGGAAAGCGTGGACCCCAGGATTCCACCGTAGAAATCGAAATTTTAAACATCACTCTTTCGGTATAGTGAGCCTAATCGTCCTCGACCAGGATCCTAGAAACTCCGCGGGCCTTTTTCTTCTTTTAGAAACTGCCAGCCTGTTGACCGTGAATTTTTTTCACCATAAAATTTCGACTCCAAATTTTATCGATCGATAAAAAACTGTATATCTGTAAAATACAATTTTTATGTAGAAAATATTGCAAGAATATTTTGCATTAACCCGGTGATATATAGAAAAATGCTTGATTGTTCTATTGGACGCAGAAACATTATTGGGTTGAGATTGAATGATGTCGATTCCGGGATCGAAGCCTCGATCGGTCGATAGACTGGTAATTATGGAAATCGAAGCGAGAGACCTCGATCGCAAATATTAGATTCGCGAGATCGACAGGATCCGGCAATGAATCTGATTGGACAGCTCGTATTCACACCTGATGGCCTCGGTCCACAACTGGCCACTCGATCGCCAATCGTTTCTGTACCGTGTGACATTCTATTTTATTAATAATCATTTCACTGACCGTCAACTGAAATGAACGCGGTGTTTAAAACTACGCTGTTTGGAAAATGCTGTTAGAGGAATCTAACAATGAGTATAATAATTTTGGTGGAGCTCCTGGAAGATTATATAATTATTAAGCGGTATGGCAAAGTATGGTAATTATTTGGTAATTCATGAACTTTCAAACGAGATAAGACTGGCAGGAATTTTTCGTTTAGGTGTTTTCTGGTGGAGCAGCTCGGTGCGTGTCGATAGTTGCCTGTAATTATAACAGTAACTGGTGTAACAGGGTTCCCTGGGTGCAAACGTTGCGCAAACGCATAAATTAGACAAGCAAATTACCACCGTGGCGAGCACGCAGCCTTTTCTTACGGTTTCCCCCATGACGTGAAAATGATTTTCTCCTCCATGACGCTTTCACTGTCCAGAGTGTTCCATGATTGTGACAATGGTCGTCTTCTGTTGCAGTTTTCTTGTCCATCCTCAACCTCCAGCATGGCTCCGTGTTATGCAGCGCGGGGGAACCTGGCGTGAGTACTATAATTTTTAACTGCAACAATCTACTCGAGTTTTTAATTTTTTAAATTATCCATTAATGCGACCGTATGTTTAATGTGGCATTGTTTATTGTCTGACAAGTATTTGGACTTCGACAACCTGCCGGATACGAACTTCTCGTGTCAGGGGAAGGTGATTGGTGGATACTACGCTGACGTTGAGGCCGGATGTCAGATGTTTCACGTTTGCACCATTGGTCAGAAAGGTAATTCAGTGGTCATGACTACAGTCGCTTCAACTAATCAAAAAACTTCTCATGCTGGACCAATCAGCAACTACCAAAATGTTTAAAATCTATAAAAATTAGATTGAAGTACTGAATTCTCTCTCAAAAAAATATGGATGACCTTGAAGGCCCAACAAGTGACCTTGAGAGAAAAAAAATCAACAGTGAAGTCGGAACATCGTTCCGAACCAGATAATATCGTTCTCGGTAGATTCATCTATTTCTGAGAGAAATTAAAATATTGAAACCTTCGAGCGCGTTTGTTGGTGCCTCGGATCTTCAACGTCCCAGCCATCGGTGGCACAGGTGTAGTAAGCAAGCGAACAGTGTAGAAACGAGGAAAAAAAAGCTGTTTCCCAATTGGCCAAGCTGGCAGAACCATAAATTGACGTCGAGTTCGACTGAAAAGTCACCAAAGTCAGGATCGGTTTCTCGTGACGGGCCTCAGCCAGACACTCTCGGCTTAGGTCAGTAAACGTTCCTCGACGACCGTGACATTCTCGGAGCGGAGTGATCTCTCGATCGATTACAAAACTTGGATCGGCGCTCGCCGGGCCCCCCGGCGGACCTCTCGATCATTCGATCGGTTCGATCTACCGATTTGTCGAGACGCGACGCCCGGCGCGCGCTTAATTATCGATTCTAATTGTCACGACACCGACGAGATCCGATCGATAGATCGCCGCCGGGAGCCTGGTCTGTCCGTATCTTTTATCGACCACAATCGAACGTTTTGCGCTGCTCGATGTTTTCGCAAAAAATCTTTTCAATCATCCACGGGACCATTAATATAAATCGAAGTCACTAAGTGACTGTGACATTTCAATTTTTTATTAAGAGCGAAGGTTATTTATTTTTATCCACATAACGAGTCAGATGTACGACTTTATAGTAGTGTGTTCAGCGGCATTTTTTAATTTTCGAATGGACTGGAATTAATTGATAAGTGGTTAATGAGTAGGCCAGCTTAACTGGTTACTTCAGTTTTTAGTTACTACATAGTACCACGTACTAGTGATACTTCACTAACTAAAGTTGTGGTATGATTTGAAGTGCTATGCATAAATGCAGGTCATTAACAACGACTGCCATGATTCGCTTAATCCCTTGCCCTGCGATTTATTTTACGGTTTCAATGATTAGAACTTTCATCGTGGTTCGTAATTTCCTAAAAAAGGAGAACATTGATATCTATAGTATGCCTACATGTGCTTCAATAACTATAGATTAACAGAACCAAAATAGAATTTCATCTCGGTCTAAAGGAGATTAATAACATACACATTCATTTATTACTGTTCAAAATCTTCAACACGAGTCTGACACGATATTGTAGGGCAAGGGGTTAAATGAAGTAGCGGTACAAAAAATGAAAAAGAAATGTTTAAAATTGTCATTTACTGTCCGATACATATTTTGCCTTCCTTTATGCTAGCAGAGATAGTTTGTCGCGCGAGAGACGTTTGTAAATTAACAAAAATGTAGTAGCGAAGTGTATAGACGTTTCGTGAACGATGACCCTGAAGAGCATCCCCGAATAATGAGCCCGTCCTTCACCACGAGACTTGGTTTCAGACGAGATTATGGACATAAAGTTCCTCTGTCTGAACGGGACCGTCTTCGATCAGGAAACCCGGGTCTGCGAAAGAGTCGACGAGGTCGATTGCAGCAAGAGCGAGCGATTCTACAACTTGAACTTGGAGCTTTACGGAAACAACGCTGTCACTCTCAGGTAGGCTCCAATTTCCCCCGAAAACGTCCAATTAAATTAATCTCTGGTGTGTTCTTGCAATATTCTCATTCGCGTCGAACCACCCTTCGCCAGGCCAATGTATCGGTCGATCGAAAACGGGTTCACACTCGGCCCCGTGTGACGTTTCCCGGCGTCAGTCCTCGGTGCACGTAACTCTAGTTACCCGGCGACCAGGAATTTATGTATATGTATACGAGTGAAATGATCATTACGACCTGTAGATTGGCTACTCCACCTGTCGCGCGGACTGTTTATCTGCGACCGTCTGGACGTTCACCCCAGGAGTTTCGTAAGGACCAGAGCACCGATCCACATACCAGCGCCACTTTCGTGTCAGCTCGCGTGATACGGGATCGAGAGAGGCGTGGACGGCTCGCGATTGCGTGCCGCGCCGATTTTTTGATCGATCGCTCTTATAGCAGTTTTCACTTGTTAGCGTCACGCCTGTCGGCCGAATTACATGGCTCACCGGTCTTACTTTGTTGGCAATATGTTGGCTAAATGTTGCCTGGTCATGGCACAAGCCAGCTTCGGTAGCCTTCTTTAATCCCACAAGAAATTAATTATTAGGTGAAGTAAAAATACACTCCCCGGCAGTCTCGTACAATTTCTTGGCGGCCAGCTTTGAAATCGCGAAGTCCAATCGGTTGTAGATACTCTAACGCAGGGGTGGCTAACCTTTTACGTAAATTCTTTCCGCGTATGAGTTCAGTTTCGCCATACAACTCTAGCACCTTTTCTACCTTCTCACGTTCATTGTTGGTGCTGGAAAATAGGAATAGGTGCAGGTCTGCTTCGCTTAGGGGAGGAAAAGGGATAACTCGATCACACACCTAAATGAATTACTAGACTGCTGATCTTTATGCATTTATGGCATCTGAAAATTTTCAAAAAATGCTGGATCGTAAAATTCCAGATCTACAAAGGCTACTACCACTGAAAATAAGATTTTATTTAATTCCACTTTCTTAAAATTTGCTTGCAAAATCTGAAAATTGCGTGAACATCCGCAGTCTATTCATTAGTTTACGCCAGTTCAAAAGACACACGTTTATTCGAGTACCGATCTACAGTAGTGATAAATGATTTCTAAGTAGCAGGGTCCATTACCGCATTTTTCCCACATTGATGACGCTAACTGTAACTCCTGTTTGCAGCCTCCACGAGAACAGCGAGGACGACATCGACCCCCTGGACTCCATAGACGACCACATCCAGCGCACCACGTCAGCCAGACCCTCGACCACAACGACGACGACCAGCACTACCTCCAAACCCAACAAGCCATCGACAACGCCAGCCTCCAGCACCTTCTCGCACCCTACAGGCTACCCTCAGCACTTCCAGCCCCAGCCACCCTTCCCCCAAGTGCACACAAGTCAGTCCAAGTCCCTGTACGACGACAAGAATGGTGGCTACCATCATCAGTACATCTTCCATAACGGGGAGAGGAGTAACAATCAGCAGGCTACTTCCTATCAGCTTTTCAGCAACCAGGGTGTCAGTTCCACAACAGTCCAGCCTCCCCAGGTGCACCAGATCAGAATCAGCTCCACTTCCAGTCCTCAGATCATCCACAATGAACCTTCGACGGTGTCACCCTTGTTCCATGCGACCTCCTCTACGATCCAAACGCTTCTGAGCAACAATGGGAACAGTCCTGCGTTGATCAACCCCATATTCCATAACCATGGGATAGTCAGCACCACGGAGCAGTTCATCCTGCACAATAACAACCCCAGAGAGACTTCGGAGTACCGTGAGAGTGGGGAGCACAACATCAGGCCTCTAGAAGCTGTCCACCCGATCAGCAAAGGAAAGGTAGCTATCGAAACTATCAGCTATGTAGTAGCTATTCTCTAATTTTAATTTTTCTTCGATCTAGGTATCGAAGCTGACGATCTCCCCAGTGCCAACGCCATCGGAACCTCAACGATCGGTGCAGACCAAAACCAGCCAGATTTCTCAGCAGCAAAGAATCTCTGGGAACTTCTTGCCCACTCCAGCAGCCGATGAGACTACTGTTAGATCATTTTATCCTACCCTGAGGAGCGTTTCGAAGCCCACACAGTCCTCCCAGTCGACCAGCGAGCAGGTTACCCAGCACATACACGTGCTGCCGCCTGTGCCCATACCCCAACTGAAACCCCATCAGATCACCATCAACCTACCACCACCAGACATCCAGAGAATCGTGCAGAACCCTTCGCCTCTGCTGCCTTCTCAGTCCAGGGTGATAGTCACTGCTAAAGCCAGCGTCAGCGATGAGTCTGGTAGACCCCTGAACACTACCCAGTTGGTAACCTTGCCACTACCAACCATACCAGCTAGCTATGATGACTATAAGGAAGGGGATGAATCATTTGACCCCTTCTACAGAGATGTCCCTAAGATTCGCAACGCTAGGCGAGTAGCAGTCAGCAAGACGTCATTGAGAGTCAGACGATCAGTTGGTCAGACCAAGAACTCCATGGTGTCCTTTGTCTACGGTGGTGATAGACCCAAAAGACAAGAAGTCCAGGTGGTAGACATCCATGATAACGGTAGAAATAAGAAGAAGACTGAGGATGAGCCTTCGGACTTCCAGGCTATCAAGGAGAGTCTGATGAAGTTCAGGGATATCCTCTTTGGTGGAGAGTTTAACGAGGACACTATCCGCAATGTTTTTGAGGGAAGCAGTCTTCAGGCTGCCGAGGCTGGGAAGGTGGGAGGCAAAGCGTCTTTGGAGGACCTGGAGACCAAGGCCTCGAAGAATTTCAAGGCTAGGGAGTATGAAGATAGTGAGTATGATGCTGATAGTAAGGATAGCAAGGGTGATGATGTTGAGTACTCTGAAGGTCCGTTGAAAGTGGACACGAAGGAGTCTGATGCTGAAGAGTACGTTGATGTTAAGGGTAATAAAGAGGAGGCAGAGTCGGATTATAAGGAAGAGGACTCGAAAGAAGAGGATTCGACGGAAGAAGACTCTAAAGAAGAGGACTCTAAAGAAGACGACTCGAAAGAAAAAGACTCGAAAGAAAAAGACTCGAAAGAAAAAGACTCGAAAGAAAAAGACTCGAAAGAAAAAGACTCGAAAGAAAAAGACTCGAAAGAAAAGAATTCGAAAGAAGAGGATGCTAAGGATGAAGGGGATGCTAAGGATGACGAGGATACTAAGGATGACGAGGATACTAAGGATGAAGAAAAGAAGGAAGTTGATGCTGATGGTGTGAAGCACGTGGAAGGCAAAAGGGTCATTGACATTGTCATCCTGGATCCACACGAGTACATGAAGATGAAATCCTCGACTCAAGGGAGTCTCGACAGCTCCACTGAAGAGGATCCTACTACAACCGATGTCTCAATCCTTTCTACAACAGAGCAGACCACTCAATCCACGCCACCTGATATTGAACTGACCAAGAAGAAGGATTCGAAAGACTCGGAGAGACCTAGTGACGAAGGTACTAAGCACTCTTCAAAGTACTCCAACGGAGAAGTCAACACAAGCAAACCATCTAAGAAAGTTGAGGATAAGAAAACGGAAGGGTCGAATGAGGAAAGCAAGACTCACAAATCCATAGAACGAGCTGAAACCAAGCCGAATGCTAAGAGGAAAAGTTCTAGGATAAGGTCCTTCTCAGGGAAGATAGCTTCGAGGAAGGACCCGAAGAGTGTCGAAGTTGAAGCACAAATTGAGAACTCCACAGAGCCAACTGATGAGGAGAAGATTGTGACCACGACTCCAGTTGTGGAGTTTGAGATTGAACAAATTGATAAGCATATCTTTGACGAACCAGAGTCTCAGACTTCGAAGGAGGTAGACACTAGGGCTGTGGGACATCAGGGCTATGGAAAGAGTCTTCAGGGTGGGAAGGATCAGGATGTGGACAAAGATAGTAGAAAGGGGGATGCTAATGAGTATGGGACTTCGAACAAGCAGGTGGAGAGCTTGGTGAAAGACGAAGAGGAGCATGAAGAGAAAGATGAAGAGAAAGATGAAGAGAAAGATGAAGATAAACCTACAGTTTCTAGTTTGAAGGATGATGTCGAGAAAGAAGATGGGAAGCAGTCTGTCAAAGTAAAGGAAAAGCTGTCGAAGAAGGAAAAACATTATTACAGAGAGGAGTCTTCGATAGAAAGCATAGAGGATGAGTCTAGTACCGATGCTAGCGATGAAGGGACGAAGGACTCTTCAGAGACCAAAGCCTCTGAAGAGTACAAGGATTCCGAAGAGACTCCTGCAGCGAAAACAGGATCTAGAAGAGGTAAGAGCATGAAGTTCGAGAAATCTAAGGAAGTCGTCACGCATAGACAGGACAAGAGCAGGAAGTTCTCTGGCGAAGATGAAGGGAAGGAGTATCAGGAGTATTCGACGATAAAGGGCGAGGAGGTCACTTCTCAGGAGGTGTCTTCAGAGTACCACGACTCTACAGAGTCGTTCTATGACAGCAGTCATGAGATCGGCACGGAGAACGACTACAAGGGCTCAACCACTGAGTCTGAAGAAGATTCTACCTCCGGAGAAGACACTGTTGAAGATAACGACGAGGACAAGTCGGAAGACGATCACGAGGATAGTACAGAAGGCGTGTTGAAGTATACCGATGAGCTGCCTAAGGAGAAGAAGGAGGAGTTATCGGACAGCAAGAAGTCTTCCGAGTCTGTGGAGAACAGTGCTCACGACTATGTCGACGACAATTACGAGCCTGATAACTACAAGGAGATGGAGGCTGCTAAGGAAGAGAAGAAGAAGAAGATTAAGGACGACGGTGGCAAGAGTGAAGAGAGTTCTGAAGATCAAGTTGAAGTTACTACTAAGTCTGCGGACGCTAAAGTAGAGAAACAGGATGAAAAGAAGTCTAATGATTCAAGTGGGGAGAACTTGCAGCAGACAACGCCTACGACGACGACGACAACAACGACAACAACCACAACTACAACTACGACCACAGTGAAGCCGACACCTCCAAAGCTGTTCAAGCCCATCTCACTCAGGAAGAGCTACACCTACACCCCTCCCACGACGACTCCCAACCCTGTCGTCATCAAGCCGAGGATCAGTTTGCTGAATCCAAAACCAGCAAAGCCTCCTAGATCTTACAACGAACTAGCCCCTAAGCCTGTGATCAGGAAGTTTACCTTATTGACACGGAAGCCGACCACGACACTTCCCACAAGTACTGTCACGGATGAGGATTCGACAGAGACGACAGAAATCCCAGTGATGATGACAGAGGTTCCGTTGGCGCTGACAGAAGCTCCTGTGACCACGACAGAGGCCAGAAGCGAGGAGAATATCCTGGAGGTGAAGCTGGAGCAGGAAAAGAGTCCGGCGAAGGATCTGATGCAGAAGGACCAGCCTCTGGTGAAGAACGAAGGGGACCAGGACTCCAGTCCTTCAGAGCAGAAGTCTCCAACGAATGCGCAGAAGGAGGAGAGTCCCAGCAGCACCGAGAGCTTCACACCCTATCCTATGACCAGACTCTCGAACCTAGCTTCTACCATCCGAGAAACATTAAAGGAGATCGAGGCTACCACTGAGCAGACAACGACGACCAAGAACTACACGTTGATCGAGCTGGAGATCATCAGCACGACGGTTCCTCCACTTGCTACCATTTCCACCGAACCTGACAAAGAGGAGGCGACCACTCTGACGGTCATGCAGCAGGAAGTGTCCACCGAGACGACGACAAGGGCTCACCAGGACTCCACAGAGACGTCCTTGGCTCCAGAGCCTTCTCCCGAAACTTCCACTCAGACCACCACCACTGAGACTGTCCTGAGCTCGTCCAAAGAACCTGAAGAGGTAGTCTCGACGACCTCGAGATACGCGAATCGCAGACCAGTGATGCTGAAGAGGCCAGACAGTTTCAATTGTCTGGAGAAGGAGATGTACCGTTTCTATGGCGACACCAGGGACTGCAGACTATTCCACTATTGCTCCCCCGGGTTCACTTCGAGGCAGGTCCTCGATTTCCGGTTCGTCTGCGAAGAAGGCACAGCCTTTGACGAGCAGAGTCAGAGCTGCAAACACGATGTCCGCAAAGAATTGTGCCCCCACAGAAAGTGGTAATGGCGAGACACTCGCCTGGCTCTTCGTGGCGACGTTGATTTTGGTAACTGGTGAATCCGCGGACTCCCTAGTGTATATTTATATGTAGGCTGGGCCCGCAGGCCCCCCTCCTTTCCTGAGTATTGCCATAACCTTGTACATGATCATGGATTCACACTTATTAAAATTAATGACCGGGCTAATTGATC
This sequence comes from Lasioglossum calceatum, assembly GCA_963966675.1. NCBI lineage: Eukaryota > Metazoa > Arthropoda > Insecta > Hymenoptera > Halictidae > Lasioglossum > Lasioglossum calceatum. The sequence goes on from OZ016548.1 coordinate 4,291,127, forward strand.
ACGGACCACGAAGAGCTGGCGTGAGCGAGATTCGAGGTATCAGGGGCCTGTCCTGGCTATGTAGTAGATCGATTAGGTACACAATGATTCTAATTGATCGAAAGAGTAGGAAGTGTGTAGCATAACTTTTTGTCTGACGCTGGCTGGCTGTATCTACTTAAATCTCTGCGAAATTTTTCAGTTGCCTGCACTTTACCGACAGTCTGTTTTTAATTGTTTTTGGAGAAACAAGATGGCCGGACAGCTCCTGAGACTCGCAGCGAATTTTAGGATAAAGAGTAAACCACGTCGATTCCTCCTGGCGTGGAAGATCGACGTTCGAATCTCGTATTTATGCGTTACTAATTAGCAACAGTCGTCGAACAATGATATTGTTCGGATCACGGGCCGGATCGGTAGATCGCATAGATCCCGCATTGCTCAACGTGTGCGTTCCGATACGGGGCTTGATGCAACTTGCACAAATGTACATTTAGGTTTACGTCGGTTTTGTTGAGTCGCGAGAGTGTACAGTGACGAGTGAACAGATTATATGAAGAGAGAGAGAGAGACAGTTATTAAGTAGCAGGATTAGGCGATTACGGAACGGACTCACTAAATACTCAATCGTTGTTGCCCGTAGCAACGAGCGTCGTTTTAGCTGTCGATCGATCTTCACGATTCCCTGGCGGCCGCTCTAAATCATTCCTACCTTCTAGATGATAGATCCCTAATCGTACGGCGGAGAATTCGTGCGACCTTAGCTCGAGGATCCTGTAAATGTGTGTGTCGTTGATCGTCGAACACCTTCTTCGCGGTCGTGTCCGTGCCTGGGTGCAAACTGACCCACGCTACTCAATTTTTGGTTCGGGTCAGAGTGGACCCGGCCACCGCTAGCAGAGGGTTGGAGCTGGCCACGTGATCTTTGTGTGACGTCGCAGCAGTGGTTCTCAACTCGTGTACCGTAATAAAATGAATTTATAAGAGATTATTCTAGTTGCGTAATTGTTTTGGAGTTTAGTTTAAAACTAATAAATATCTTGTACACGTGAAAAATAAATTGAGAATCGCCGCAGCCTCGTGTGATAAATTTTATTTAATTGTAGCGTGTGCTCATGTTGTGGGAAGTGTTCGAAAATTTTTCTACCCCCGAAGAAGCTTCGCGTGTCCTCTATTCTTGATGTTGTTGAGGGTGATGAGCCGTCATTGTTGTCACGGGGTTTGTTTCCCAGGCGGAGGATAAATGTATTGACACTCTTGGATATATTTTTACATGTGAACTTATTCCGCTGCATTTAGTGATTCTTACGTAGATAATGTGATAAGTGATTAGATATTATTGATCGCTTGCGTGTACCTCGGTCGTCCCTGTAAATATCTACGTACATCCCGACGTTCGCACGCATGTTCACGTCTCGACAGAGGTCGTGTATTGTAAGGGTCTGTACTGTGTTAAATAATACTTGTATACCACGTGCAACTCTCCTCGATTTTTCTCCATCTTCAACCCCCTACCCGGCACACTCTATTTATTCGAAATAAAAACGTTTCTCGATTAGAATTATAAATTGGACGCTGATTAATACACCTCAGCTTAACAGATAATTAATTACACGAGAAAATGTGAATGTTGTGGAGTTCGGATAATAGAAATATTGTCCATATCAGTGACTATTAGGTTTTATTATCAAACAGCAGTTAAATACACACATACTGGCATCGTTGGAAATGTTAACATTAAAGGAACAGTGAATAATTGCTTTTATATTATACAAAAAATAAAATTTCGTTTCTCGACCCTGTCAATATATTTTCAATTAATTTTTCGTTAATCTCTTGTTCGAACAATTGACGCGGTTTGTCAAATATCTAGCTGGTAAAACTGATCAGACTTTCCCAACATCTTTAGTAGCCAGAGCATGCGCTGCTAAATGCGCAGCCTTCGCTTCTGCCACTTCCGGGGTGTCAATCACTCTACCATCAGGACCGAGAGGGGCACCATAACCATATCTATAAGCGTATGGTATACCAGAATATGCCAAAGCACCATATGGATACATTCCTTGCTTCTTGGCAGCCTCCTGCAATTAAAAATAAAAACGAATTAGTTCAACTCAAAATAAAAAATTATAACCTCAGTCGACTCCCATTTCTAACAAATCAAATAAATTTCCAGCAGATCCACTAATTTCCAAAATTACTTTCCCTGGCCCAATTGTTCAGAAAAAAAAACGAATTTCTATTGCCTAATCTCCAGGGCTGGTACAGGAGATCGCTTCTCATTTGGCAAAGATATTTCTGCCTACATTATTGCCTAAGTATGCGAACATAAGTCGCCTAGTCTGGATGCTTAGCCAGTCTACATGCAGTCACACAGCCGTAGACAACGGTTCATTAGTCAAAGTTCCAATGGTTTCGCATTTTTCCCCGGGCTATTACCAGTGCGTGAGCTGCAAGATGAGCAGCCTTCGCTTCCGCGACCTCGGGTGTATCGACGACCCGACCATCGACGCCGATGGGCGCGCCGTAGGTAATTGCAGGTGTGAAAACACGGGTCAAGACAGGCACGTGTGCATAACCCAACGTGTTCCTGGCAGCCTCGTACGCCTGCGTGGCTAGGTGGGCTGCTTTCGCTTGTGCCACCTCTGGAGAGTCCAAAACTCTGCCATCGTATGCCAAAGGGATACCAAGGTAGCCATAGGATACCAATGGAGCCAGGTATCCTGGTCGAGCTGCTGCCAAGCTGCAGAGTGCGGAGAAGACTATCTGTAAATGTGGAGAAAAATTCTACGTAGATTAAATCATGTTGGGTGTAGATCTAGGTGCATGTTAAGTCACGTTAGTCATAGATCTGGCCAATGTGCGAGTCGTGTTAAGTAATGTTAAGCTTATATTGAGTTATGTTAAGTCTATATTGAGTCATGTTAGGTCTATATTGAGTCATGTTAGGTCTATATTGAGTCATGTTAGGTCTATATTGAGTCATGTTAGGTCTATATTGAGTCATGTTAGGTCTATATTGAGTCATGTTAGGTCTGTATTGAGTCATATTAGGTCTGTATTGAGTCATGTTAGGTCTATATTGAGTCATGTTAGGTCTGTATTGAGTCATGTTAGGTCTATATTGAGTCATGTTAGGTCTGTATTGAGTCATATTAGGTCTATATTGAGTCATGTTAGGTGTGTATGGAGTCATGTTAGATCTATATTGAGTCATGTTAGGTCTATATTGAATCATGTTACGTCTATATTGAGTCATGTTAGGTTAGGGGAAATCGTGAGCCGTCGTAGCCAAATTTAATTGTATTATGAAGGGCAAAAGATGCAGTCGAATACTCACAATGGCTATCATGGTTTGTGATGCTGTCAGAGCGCTGCTGGGTGGTGAACCAGGACTCGCCCTAAGGGGTACCGACTGTTATATGCTGTACCCTTGCCAAGCACGCATCTCCTTTTATATATGTGAAACTGGTAGGGAGTCGTCGACCCGTAGGAGGGGACCACACCCTGAAGCCGCTGCACCTGAGGTGCTGACATTGACATTATGTTCGCGGGGCCCTGACGCTTCTCCTCGCGGGACCTGTCACTCATAGGGTTCCACACTCCGAGGTCAGGTGCATGGCCGCGTCGATCCTCTCACAAACCGAACGAAAAACTTGACGACGGAATGATTGCAGGATGGGAGAAAAACCATTGTCCATCTCCTTGAGACATGGTGTAGTCGCTCTAATTTGAGGAAGGTCGCTGGCTTGGTCAGTGAACCTCACTGTCAGGCGTGGGCTATCCTATTTATACTTCTGCGTTTAGATAAGGATATTGCTAGCTATACTGACTGCATGCAGGCTCAGTATTACGTTTGCATAGCAATAAAGACGTCTCATAATCTTTGCTATTCTGCAGCAGTGAAAACCATCGCAACAAAATTTCCAGAAAGAATTCTCCGTCACAAAGGAAAAGACAGCTATGCATCAGCATACTGAATCATTCATGCTGCATTGTTTATGACATTTTTCAATAAATCAACGCCTCCGGCGAGTGGAATTAAAACCACGACAACCGTTAATCGCGCGTTTAGCGAATCACGTATTCATACTGATGTAACAAAAAGAGAACGGTCTGATAAAACGCTTATTAAACGACATTATAATTTGATCGCGAAATAATTTCTTAATTATTCAGAGAGTCAAAACGGCCTCGACAGGTTTCCGCGAAGAAAGGGACGCGACCAAACGAATTGCAATTAAAGTGAATGAGTTCCGCTGGGGAAAAAGTTCCCGAGCGAAGGTTGTCGCGTCTCCTTGGAATGATCAGTCCTCGGTGATTGACTGTGGCGAATCGTTTGTCCCGCAGTTAACCGCGGATGCCACTGAAAGCAGCTCGCACGAAAACAAAACCAGCAGAACTGGACCTGGCAACGTTGAACCGATGCTTTCCTGTAAATCTCTGGGAAAGGTTCTGCATTTGCATTACAATGCGTCGAAAGTCTCTTGTCAAGTAAGTTTGTCAACAGGAAGAAGTTGTCACATGTGAAATTACAATTTACCAAATGGAATTAAATAATTAATATTTTTCTCATTTTCTGGGGGTGTATTCGTTAAAAGAACAATGGCATGATGAAGAGTAGGAAACAATCAGTCGGAAATGTGCAATGCAGTTTTCTAATACTCGGCTCCGTTTCCGAGATAAACGCCTTTGAAGATGAGTCGCGCGCGCGAGCTATTGTCTGATCATGGCTGGCCGTTTCTACTTACCTTATATGCTTATGCGCGCGGACTTCGTTTCGAAGGCGATTATCTTTTAAACAAAGGCATCCCTGGAAAAATGGTGTTGAACGTTTTCGATGTATTCTTTCATGTAGAACGATTCTGCTATCACAGATTTTTATTTAAAAAATCGTGGTGCAAATTGTATCATATAATAAAATCGGAAGGGTCCGGTACACTTCTATCGGTATGTACAAGAAACTGTTTCCTCTAGAAAAAAATTGTTTGTCCACCGAAACAATAAAAAAGGGTCACATAAGCCGCGCGAAAGCAACGAAAGTACGCAGTCGACGAATTCCTGAGAGGAAAAAAGTACGATTGCGTTGATGCCGTGAAATTCATTCGCAAATAATCTCTCAGGATTTAGCAAAACCCCAGCGTAAGAATAGGCGTCACGCATGTATGCCTCTGACCACACATGCACACTATTTCTTGCTGTCAGAATTTGCCAAACCGTCTAGCTGCCAGTTATGTAGTCCTGCGATTGAGTCATTCCGTATCGAATGAATGAAGGATGACTGTCAGATGAATTTTTTAAAATGAAACTCTTAAACATGTCAATTTCGAACTTTGCGAATATATCTGGGTACCATAGAAGAAAATTTGCGTCCATAAATCATTGCTGCATCCAGAATCAATGTTAAAAAATCGTGTTTTTCTGGGGTCGTGATGGTGAGGAGGCCTGTTAAGGAAACATCTGTGCAATCGTCACGCGAGGCATGCCAGGTGCCTCAGGAATGGCCAGAAAATCGTGTCGCGTGTCCCGCGTCGCCTCCGCCACGTGGGCGGCTTAATAATGCTCAGATCGTGCGATACCACGCCGAACAAAAGCCCTTTCCACGGAATTCCAAGTAATCTCGACACGCCCGGCGGAGCATTGTCTTTAACTCGGCTGGCTTATCTTTTCGTCGTACGGTTAAGGACCGCGCTAAACGATCATCGTGCCGGGGTATTAATTGGCGCTGTGCTCCTTTGTTGCGTGGGCGGCGGCGCCGTTCTTGGCCCACCGTCGACGGCAAGGAAGCGTTAACAATGAAAGGTCGTTAGAACGATTTTTCAACACTCCTTTTCCAGCTGGCTTCGGATCGCCTGGTGAAAGCGTCCATTTCACGGAAAGAATGCTACCAAAATATTAATTCTCAACGACTGCAAAAAATCTGAAACATTGCTGCTACCAATATGTATATGCCAGAATTTTTTCAGATTTTTTTATTGACAACCCTAGTTGCAAAAAATTAAACACTCCAGCAAAGTTCCAAAAATGCAGTGGACCTTTAATCGGACCACACCTTTTGTTTAAAATATTCAAAAACGCGACTGCTATTAATTGGACAGGTATCTGGAGATATTCCAGCTTCAGAAACAGACACTTTCACAGAATAATTTTTTGGGGGCTGATTATTTGTCGAGATCGGAACGTCAGGCATGTCGACTTCTTCCTTCCTGATCCAGGATCATTCTCGAACGTTGCGGGACGATTAGGTGTGTCACTAACCCGGTACAGATTGCCCCGCACGAGGCCAGGGACGGTTGTCGACAGGGAATGCCTATTGTGTGTATCGGGCATCGACATTTACTCGATTATTTACGGTGTTATTCGCCAAGTAGCGGATGTCATAAAGGACGGACAAGATTTCCCTTGACTGACATTTGCGGGACACCGAGGCAACGATTTTTCACGCTACCGATCCTGGGAATGCAAGGTGCAACGATTCCACAGCTTGTTACCACCGAGTTTAACTCGCGACGATCTGATCCGAATAATTCAAACACTGAAACCGGACAGCAATTTATGCGAAGATCTGTAATAATTAATTTTTCTATTGTGCCTCTTGCTGAGAAATATTTCACATGCTTGTCTCTCGTTTTATTACATTCGCCATGGTTACGTCCGGGACATATTTTCTGGCGAAAAAGTGACGCTAGAAATCCCGTCGTCATGGTTCCCCGAATTCTGTCGTTTTTCGCCATTCGTGCGTGAAACTCTCGATTAGCATAGTCTGCGGGTTACAATTACCCAACGTGGTTCACCACACGTTTCGACAAAGGTTCGCCACCGTTTGCAACAGATCGATTTTTTCCCGACAGGAACGTTTCGACAAAGAACATTTTTTCACCGGCGTTATCTAATCTCTCTGCCACAGAACAATTAAGTTGTACATTGTACCTTTATTCCGGCAGTCTCGCGGGGACATGAGAAATAAATTAAATATACGGACACGAGAAAACAAAAGGAACGACTCGACAAAATTACGTTTTCTGGAACATATGTTTATCGAACCAGTCGGGTGATCGCGGGATCGCGAATTACGCCGTGGAATTATTACGCCGTAATGAACTTGTCCCAATTAGGTGGTCGGTGCTCGTTAGAAATGATTGTTTGGACGTTGGGTGTCATTGTTCGCGGTGTTTCGCAAAATGTAATTGCCCCGGGGTTTATTAAGAACTCGGGCGTAGCGCTACGTGACGGAATCTCGGTGAATTTGCATTGAAAATAGGGATCGAGGATCTTTGAGCGTATCGCCATATGTGAAGCGTGTGAAATGACGGCTGGAACCATTTTTCCTGAATTGAACAAAGCCATTGATTAATGTTTCATTGTGCAAGAGACTGTACGAGGCAAGATCCGAAAATAATAAAATGATAAATTCGTAGGACCATCTCTTCCTGCAGCCCGAGAGACTTCTCGTAGAAAATTTCCCAGAGAGATTGGTCAACTTGAGAGTCCAATACGAAATCGAGCCGCGTTCTTGCCAAAGATCGAATTCTTTTTGCTTGATCCAGGCAATCGCGATCGCAGCGCCCGGGTTTCCATCATTGACGCAACACAACCATTTCGCCTCGTCCCATTTCTTTCGCCGTGTTCCCCTGCTACCATTTTCCCTCCCTTCTAGGTCGGTACCCCACCCCGTTTGCCCTCCTAGATGTTTTCTATATTGCCAAATAGAAATGTCTCGCCCCACCAGGCCGGCCAACTACCCGACCGCTCATTATGTGAAAATCAAGGCATGGGACGCGTGCGTGTGCGTGCCGGTGTGTGCACCGTTGTTTACCACCGGCACAGTGGGCGCTTGTATTGTTCCACGACTATATAAGGTGTACTCGGCCCATTCGGCCAGCAGAGAACCATCAGCTCGTCGATCCTCTAAGCAAACATGAGGTCCATCGTGAGTAGCCATTGTTCAGACAGCTTCCGACACCTAACCTCACTCTTCATCATCGTCTCGTAAGCCACGGGCACTCTGCGCCCTGACTACGGTGGTGTGCACTGTGTTTTCGACTTTTTTTATTTCTCTTGTTGCCTTTTTTTATTGTCTCACAACACTACACGCTACACTTCAGCACCCCAGTGTTCGATTAAAGGTAGAATATGTCGCCAGTAATTTTTATTTCGAATTTTTCCAGCTCCTCTTCTCGTGCCTCGTGCTCTCGGCAACAGCGCTCCCGGGCTACGCCCCTTTCCCCGCCTACGCGGGTTACCACGGTCCCCCAGCCCCACTAGCACACGACGGTAGGGTGGTTGACACCCCAGAGGTAGCGCACGCGAAGGCAGCGCACCTCGCAGCGCACGCAGTGGAAGCCGCCAAAGCTTCTCCACTCGGCTACGCTGACTATGACGGCAGATACGAGGAGTATAGTGGATCGTACGCTGCCGCACCGTTGCAGGCAGCCTATCACGGACCTGCTGCTCCTCTGGCCCACGATGGTCGAGTGGTTGACACACCGGAAGTGGCCCACGCCAAAGCCGCCCATCTCGCAGCCCATGCTGAACAAATTTCGAAGATTGCTCATCTGTCTTACGCGGAGCCTTATCCCCAGCCCCTTTGGTGAACACAGGGATTAATCGTTGACTCTAGCAACCACAAGACAGCACTATGATTACATGATACAATTTCGTGGAACGTGAAGTGCAGTGCAGTCGGGTGCGTTCGAGGTCGTCCACCCACTACGAGCGACTACAACGACGCTAGTGGCCACTGTGACGCGGTGGGAGTAGCCCGGGGCGTATGGGCGTGGCCTAGCACTGGCCTTGAACCACCCGACTGCACTGCAGCGCTCACTGTGGAATTGTGTAGAATTACAGTAGAAATTTCGTTCTTTTTCTGAGTACTTTCGTTTCGATTGCTGCATCCGATGGTTCTAGGGTTAACCAGTATTTGTATTTATGTAAGCGACGGGCTCAGTTTGTAGATAGAGGTATTTAGATGTTGGATTCGATGGGACTGTGTTTGTTGCGATTTGATAATAAAGTGATGGCATTATTTAACGAACCTTCTGACTTTCTGTTTCACCCCTTGATTCTTTTGGCATTGTTCTTTCGGTGATAATGTGAATATCCGTTTTATGGAATTTTTCATGAAGCTCAGTGAGAACGTACGACTGATTTATCATTTTACGACAGGCAGATATATTTTTCAAAATTGTTGGTTTTGTTGCGATTTGATAATAATGTGATGGCATTATTTAACAAACCTTCTGGCTTTCTGTTTCATCTCTTGATTCTTTTTGCATTGTTCTTTCGGTGATAATGTGAATATCCGTTTTATTGAAATTTTAATGAAGCTCAGTGAGAACGTACGACAGATTTATCATTTTACGACGGGCAGATTTATTTTTCAAAATTGTTGGTTTTGTTGCGATTTGATAATAATGTGATGGCTAAACTGCGGATCTTTATGCAAAATAAAAATGTTCAGCAGCAATTAAATACAAATTCATTTCACCCCGTAATATATTTATACACCTGAAAAGTACATAACACTATTTTTAGATTTTTCTAATTTTTCACTGGTTTATATAATATTTCACCTTGCCAATTTCTTCATAAATGCATAAAAATCCGCAGTCTAATGATTGCAATATTTAACGAACTTTCTGTCCCTTCGTGTCACCCCTCTATCCTTTTGGCATTTTTCTTTCAGTGGTAAAGCAGATATATTTTCGAAAATTGTCGGTCTCGCTACACTACGACACTGCGAAGTGTTCAGATTGAATTCCTGAAATGTCACGTGTTCTGCGAGTGTCTGTCACGGCGACTTCCGAGTCGTTATCGAAGCGTTGGCGACAAGCTCGCTGTCCCGTTCAGGTCAGCACGCGCACAATGCACGAGGCGCTGGTCTTTGAACCAGGATAACTGTCGCAACGATCCCTATTTCAATGAGAAAAGGCTGAGTGCACCACTTGTGTCGCCGCTGCAACATGTCGCTCGGGCGAAAACGGTGCTCGATCGGCTCGCCTGGCATTCGAAGAAACTCAGTCGAGCTTGATTGAGTTGTCGGCGCCATGACGGCGGGAACGACGATGAAACGTTTTCTAGCTGTATCAATAAATAAATCAGTAACAATATCTTGTATTCGCGACGTTCCTCCAGATCCCTCTGCACAAACATGTTTAAATTACGCTGAATGAAATAGCAGAACCACACTGTAATTTATTTTGTCGTCAATGGAAGGTGAGTATTAATTTTTTCAATTTCCTTCTTGTGAATGGAAATTACTGCCCTTGCTCGTTTAATTAATATTACGCTGTCAGAGAAGCTAGTGTAAATAATCATGAGGTATTTCACTCGAATTGCCTTGCATCACCTGTTTCCTTATAGCAGTGGAACGCCGATTTATCGCTTGATTGATCAAGACTATTCCGGCGTTATTATACTGCAAGGTCGGTGTCACGACTACCTCGTCCATTATTAGTATCGTTCTACGATTTTCGAATGCCATTTAGAAGATCGCGCGTTCATCAAGAGAAACGATGAAACAGCATTACTTAAAACAATATTTATCTAAATGCTGCACCCAGTCGAACTGTTTCAAATCCAACAATTTGTATCAGATGATTGCATAAGTTCGTGGCCGATTTGAAAATAAAATTCAATGGTTAAATTTAAAGAATGGTGACTATATGTATAATTGTTAAATAAAGTTGTATTCTTTCAAATTTAACCATTGAATTTTATTTTCAAATCGGACACGAACTTATGCAATCATCTAATAGACTTTATTTATTTCTTTATCCTCAACTTCAGTAATCAAATCTGTTCAACCTCATCTTTCCTCAACTATTTTTACAGAAAATTTTTTTAAACAAAAATAGATGTGTTATAGATGCAGAAGTTAAATAAAAATAATATTACTGTTTATGAATTTAGCTAACCGAAAATTTTTTTGTACAAAAATAGATGTGGTAGATGCAGAAGTTAAATAAAAATTCACTTCACTGATTAATAAACTGCGGATCTTTATGCAAAATAGAAAATGAGCCAAATAAAAATTGTGTTCTTTTAATTATCCTATTAAGCTGAAACTAATACATTGATGTTCTTAAATATTTTTAACACGTTCTGCTTTAAACTGTGCGTGCCCATTTCTTTGTTATAAATGCATAAGATCCGCAGTCTACTCATTAATATCAAGTTTAATATGTTGGAAATAACGTTGTTTATGAATTCAGCGAACCAACAATTTTTCTGAAGCCAACAATGATCGAGGAATATTTTTTTGAAGCGGCATAGTGATCTAGCGACGGGCCAGCGATGGCAGTCCCGCCCATAGCAGAGCTCTAGCCCCGATAAATACCGAGGACGTCGGAATTGCATCCGCGATGACGTGCGTCCACGCTCCTTGTGTCGCATAGCTCTGCTGGGAGGTGAATTTTATTCCTGACGAGGTTACGGGACACGGTGTCATTGTTAATGCCTGGTAAATGTTACGGGGCAGGGCAGGTAGCCTTAAGGAGAGCATTTTCCTGGGTGTGGTTATACCCCGTTGTTGTGGCTGCCATAGAAAGGGGTGGGGCACGCAGGCTGGCGACAGAGCTCGACCGTACCCCTATAAATTGGACGATCGACGTTAGTGGAAGCCATAATGCGAATCTAAACCTCTATCAGTAAAGTCGCTGGATCGACGTACCCCGAGGTTCGACAAGATGTTGCACTATCTCGTGAGTACTGTCTCCGTTCTCTCTCGCCTAACCAATCTATTTGCGTTTCTTTAAACAATCTAACCCTTCGTGCCCTACGAGTGTCATATTTATTACAAACCACTGCTGTGGGATTTATAAAAATGTACATCAAAGCACATCAATGTAGTGATCGTGAATAATTTTCCATGATATCTCGTTATTTTAATAAATCGGAGTGTTCTAAAGTGAAGGTGGCACTCCACGAAAATGTTTATTTAAAATTTGTCGTACATCTTCCGTTGGAATATAAAATTTTACGCCATCACTACGTCTGTATTGAATGTAAAATCGGTTCCCGTTTGTTTCCGACCTGTCCGGGCAAAAACAATTTTACCATCGAGTTCGATCGCTGTACTAAAATCAGCGGAATGTGCAGGTAATTCTTTCAGTCACCCTGAACGCAGTGTTCTGCGCTCCACAATGGTATGGAGGTGGTCACGCAGGAGGCTATGGTGGCCATGCAGCACCAGCACCATTGGGGCCGGACGGCAGAGTCGTAGATACACCAGAGGTGGCGCAACTGAAGGCTGCCCATTTAGCTGCGCTGGCTGACGCCAATGCTAGAGCACCGAAACTTGGGCCTGGTGGGTCCTACCCTGGCCCGGCTGGGTCCTACGCCCCTGGAAACTACGCTCACTACAGGTTCGTTATTCTAGTGTGTCTAGTATTGTATATTTATATTTTACTTATTTAGTAATTAGCGACGGGACTCTACTTTGCCTGTCTATTAACAATTAATAAATTGTTTTCAGCGGCCCTCCGGCTCCCCTGGGGCCCGATGGTCGAGTGGTGGACACGGCGGAAGTGCAGCAAGCCAAGGCCGTGCATTTCTCCCTCTACAACGCTGAGGCACAGCGGGGCCCAGGGCCAGCAGGCCCACCAGCTCCTCCCAGTCCTTCATGGAACCCGAACCCTAATCCCTGGGGCCAGCCTAACAGCTGGAACCACTACTAGACGCTGATGCCAACCTAAAATCGTACTCCCACTGGAATCGATGCTTCCAGAGGGTCAGGCATCCTCTCATGCTCCATCTACCTCTGAACACCAAGTCTTACCGATCAATTTATTTAGTCTTTTACAAAATCTCCGGTCTTCCTTCTCTCTCACAACGAACCTTTTGCTTCCCTTTGCCATACTCTTTCCTATCACCGCGACTGTCTGTCGCGATCGACAGTCGCGTCTCAGCTACCTCTCTGTCGACTCGTACGCTGTCGGGAAAACACCACGCTGGTTACCCACTGTTTCGCCGCTTCGGAACAGCCTGCTTGTTATCAGAAGTGTCGCGGATTTTTATGAGAAACGAATTTGCAAGCGAAATGGGAGAGCTTGCGTTGTTTGTTGGCGAATGCAGATCGGGTAACGGACTGCTCCCGATAGCATCGAGTCACTTCGCGAAGGAAATCGTTATCACATTCCTTTTCAAGGTGATCTCCTTATCGCTCTTGCTTCCGACGGCCGGGGAAAGTCTGCGTTCACCTTTGTCTATTCCCCCCTTATGCGACTATATATAAGTGTGAATTGCTATGTACATAAAATTGCAAGAGGACGAAGCCGAGAATAAAATTCTGAAGTCACTGCAGTTATTTGCAAATCCATCCCTGACACAATCTATTCGCCTGATCGAGACATTCAAGTCTGTATAATTCAAGTCGAATGTTTCCGCGACTCGAACGAGAATTGTAGTATTTCGAAAGTTGAGTACCGCTGTCTCCATCGATCCTGCGATCAAGCTCGACCGACATGCCCGTGACATAGATCAGATTGATTCGTGTTCGCCGCGGAAAACACGGCAGTGAAAACAGCGCGGGGTTTACGGTAGTGAGCATAAATCTGATTACGCCGAGGAATCCGGCCGCGTGCGTGGTCGGGACACGTGTACATAGGCGTGAACACCGCGTGAATTATAGTTGCGACAGAATTGGGCGATTGTTGAAGGCCGTTGCACATTACTCCCACCATGGTCCACCCCCCACCAATCACAATCCGCGCTGCAGCGCGAGCTGAAGTGGGGGGGCGTGGCCTTGGACCGCTGTGACAACTTTCCTCGACACTGTAGCCTCAATCCACAATTGAAGCCACTGAAAAATAATTTTTTTTAATTTTTCGGGCATTCAGGCTTACAGGTTGACTTCAAGACAATTTTGCAATTTTTAGTGAGGGTCTAGAATATTTAAAAATAAAATATTAAAAATATTTTTGAGGTCCAGGCTGTCGTGGAGACTTCAAGACAATTTCGTGATTCGCTTCACAGATTCTTTTTGGGCATTCAGGCTTATAAGGCGACTTTAAGATAGTTTGGAGGTTCTAGAGCAGGGATGGGCACGGGTGGGGCCTCTCAAACGCCTGCTTCCCCCACCAAGCTTCCTTTCCGTGGCGCTCCTCGCGGCTCCGATGCACGAGGCCTGCGCACTGCTTGCGACGGACGAAGCGCGTCTTTCTTTCATAGTAACGACGGAAGCTGGTGGGGGCAGTAGGCGCTACTGTGGGGACGACTATGCCTCAATTGAGGCAAAAATGCCCATCCCTGTTCTAGAGTATTTAAAAATAAAATAGTAAAAATATTTTTGAGGTCCAGCCTGTCGTGGAGACTTCAAGACGGTTTTCTAATTGAAAGAGGCAGTGCACAGTAATTTCGTTATTCACTTCACAGACTTTGGGTGTACAGAATGGACACCATTGGGAGCCCGTGAGCTTTTGAACTCCAGGTCCTTTGCATTGCTCGTCAAGCACGGTCAATCACGTCCTTGCTGGCAACACGAATTACCGTCTAGCGTGCCCCGGACAGGCGTGCCGCGTTTACGTTTGTCCAGCTCGCGAAACCGGTTCTGTCCGACAGTGTCTGCTGGCCTGGGTAAGTGCAAGGCTCCGGTCTTGGGCCCACCGGTAGCAGACACGACTCACGGATCATTTGCTCGGACGGAACCGGGATCACGAGCCGTTTCTCGTGATCCTTATCTCGCCGATCGACCGTAATTGACTGTTTAACCGCGGATATTGAAATTAGCGCTTGTCTCCGCTCGGAAAGTGAACGTCCAGAGGTTAGGGGGCCTTAGGACCCACCCCTGAATTTCTTCTTGCCGCTTGACCGGACCCGGTCAAGGGTCACCTGCTTGTCCCAGATACATTTTTGCGTCAGCTTTTCAACACTTTGATTTTCACATGGCTCAACAGCTGGTTCTTGGAACTAGTCCTCGGCGGGAAGAGGTGTATTTAAATTTTTATAACTTCATCGAAAATAATCGTACCGTAATAAACCGGGACTTATTTTCGAGCTTGATGCCTCCGCTTTCAACACACTTCAGGAATATTTTCCTGCAGCTTATTTATCCTGAGATACGGACCGAAAGGTGAAGACAGTCGTTTCGGAACATTTTTTAAATTCATGTACCTGTGGGAAGACGAAAAAATTTTTCTACCCAGTGAAGTAACGCTGTATTTGAAAAACAAAGTTTCCGCTTTACAGCGAGATAAAAAAAATTGATCTACGATTTTTTGTTGGCACTTTATGTCGCTTTTAGTGAAAAGTGTGCCTCTAGTGTTGGAATACTTGATTGGATGGGTCACTGCATTCTGGATAAAAATTTGTCGACTTTTAAACTATATGTAACTATGTTCAAAAAAATCGTAGAGTGATGTTTCTTATCTCATTTTAAAGGGCGAAATCTCCGCTTTTAATGCGTCTAGGGTCCTATTTCGTAAAAAATTTTTACCGTGAGAAACGAATTAAAAAGTAAAGTGGTCATTTTTTGACAATTCTACGGATTCAAATGTTTGTAGATTGGTTAAAAAATTTTTCTGGGTACTAAATCCACCGGAAAATTAAAGATCGAAGCTTGTTCTTTACATCGAGACCTTAAAATTTGCTGTGAGATTTTTCGACGTCGTTTTGCTGAAGTTTTGTTTCAACTTCAATAAGTTAGCGAGATAGCTGGCATACTATTTGTGCTCGAGTATTAATTGCTAGCTGGGTGTGTTCCTAAATTACATTGATCAAATGTCAACAGGATCGAGCTGTGAATTCTGGTAAGTGTCAGGGAATTCTGATACGGTGGAATCCGGGTTGCACAAGACCTAGGCCAAGCTGGGAGTGCTCTTCCTTTCGATTTCTCATTGGACGACGCCCACTGTACCTGCTCGCTTATTTTGCCTACATTCGAGCGTGAGTAATCTGGCACGGTGTGGGATGACAGAATAAGTGCACGGTGAGCCCACGTGGTCCCAGTCACGTCTGAAATGATATTGCATTCGTTGCGAATCGTGGTGGGTTACCAGTTGGTTGACATTAGGTGGGAGTATTGACGGAGTACCAATTACAAACTGATACTCAAATTATTGGGAAGCTTCAGGCAAATAACTATGTAATTGTCAGTGTAGGAGTAAAGGAAAGTCAGCTATCGAGGAAACAAGGCGGCATATTGTAAGAAAATTGATAGAGACATTAAGGAACAATTACGGAAACACATACTTGAGTAAATGGAGAATTAAGAAGAAGAGGAACAAGAGAACCACATTTGTATTTCACGAAAACGTAATACCGTGTACAGAATACATATTGGTGGCAATAAACACAACTTTGCTAATTCGACCGCCCCTCGCCACGAAGCTCTACAGTCAAACGAACAACTATCGCTTAAACGCTACGTAAATGTAAATTTATTAAACGCTGCGTAACGCTACCTTACTCTTTAACAATTACAATATGGCAATTCAAATTGCGACGCTCGGGCAATATGAAGTCAAACCTACGGTTACTCGTCTATACAAAATGATCGGTACAATTATTTACAAAACACCCCCAGCTCCGTGCAATTATTTTCGTCGAATTGTCGGCTGACCTAAATCCCATGGGCCGTTCGAGAAATCAGGTACGATACAAACTATGCTTTCTGGCACAGAAAAACACCAAAGGAGAATATACAGGGTGTCCCAAAATTCCTTCAACAGCCGGAAATGGGAGGATCCTGACGTCATTTGAAGCAACATTTTCCTTTGCAAAAATGTTATCCGCAGCTTTGTTTAGGAGTTATTAACGAAAAACACGGACCAATCAGAGCGCGACCTAGACGCGAGTTGGCACAGTCGGCCAATAGACAGTTGGCGCGCCGGACCGACTGTGTCAACTCGCGTCTAGTTCGCGCTCTGATTGGTCCGTGTTTTTCGTTAATAACTCCTAAACAAAGCTGCGGATAACATTTTTGCAAAGGAAAATGTTGCTTCAAATGACGTTAGGTACCTCTCATTCCCGGCTGTTGAAGGAATTTTGGGACACCCTGTATGCATGATTTTTTAATAAAATTTTATTTTGTCTTACGAGTTACGTACTCAGTCGTCCGTGCATCATCGGCTCCAGAAAAAATGAGGTTCCTCTTCAGTAGTACAGATCATTCTT
This sequence comes from Lasioglossum calceatum, assembly GCA_963966675.1. Taxonomy (NCBI): domain Eukaryota; kingdom Metazoa; phylum Arthropoda; class Insecta; order Hymenoptera; family Halictidae; genus Lasioglossum; species Lasioglossum calceatum. The sequence goes on from OZ016548.1 coordinate 4,308,218, forward strand.
CGCGGACATGGCGACAGCGCGTGCATGAGCTTTCATGTGCGCCTCGCGCGCCTTTATCACTTCCGGCGTGTCGATGACACGCCCATCGGCGCCCAGCGGCGCGAATGGTCCTCGGTAAACGATGGGCGTGGCGTGGTTGTACGTCACTCGCAGCGGGGCCAGGTATACCAAATTTTTCCTCCCGTCGAACACGTCCAATTCGTAAAATTCCGATGCCTTCGACGCTGCGCGGGCGTGCGCTGCCATATGGGCGCTTTTGGCAGCGGCCACCTTCGGGCAAAACCCAACAAACTTTTTATTACAACATTTTAACTACGGTCCGTCCTCGAGAATTTACTTTTTTGATTTAATCTACAACTTTTCCTGGCTCTATAATCTTTCTCCGTCATGGTGGAGGGGAGACGGCGTTTTATGTAGCGATTTTCACATAGCTGGGATGACTATGATTTTTTTTGCTCACCTCAGGAGTGTCCATGACCCGACCATCAGGTGCCAGTGGCGCCATCATAGGTCGTTGACGCTGCCTTTTGGGAGCCACCGGCGCCTCTGTCATCTCGGGCATCCTTTTAGGCATCATCATCGTCATGTCACTGTTGTCGTACATGTCGTAGTCTTTCCGGGCGTTCCTCAACTTAGTCAGGGCCTCAGCGTGCACCGCCAAGTGGACAGCTCTCGCGCGGGCCACTTCCGGCGTGTCCATGACCATTCCATCGTTCGAGAGCGGCGCTGGTGGACCTCTGTACTGATAATACTCGTTCTCGTACGTTCCAGCAATGGCGGACGCGACCAACGCAGCCAGAACTATCTGGAAAACCATGGGAAATTAGTGATACCACGTAAATTCTTCCATCAAAATCAGTAGAAGAGTTTCAATCGATCCTAAACCAAGCTGCAATATATGAGATTAATTTTAGACCATGTTTAAAAATTGCAATGCGTTTGAAATCGACAAGAGTAATTGGAATTATATTCCGCTGGTTTTTTGTTTAGCTCTTCTTCAATCGATTTGCGAATTATACGGTGACAAGCAGACTCGGGAGAATTTGTGAAGAAATTGTGAAACATTCAAGCGAATTCATTGCTTTCGATCGCACTTACAAGTAATCTCATGCTGCCGAGATACCACCGACCACGAAACGGACGTCTCGATTGCGAGTGTATCACGTTCGATCGATCGATCTTGCTTTTATAGCGTCGCGGTGTCACCACGAACAACCACGTTACGATGATCACACCTGAGACGATAATCGATACCTTAATTGTTCCGTTTCTCTCACGAATGCTCGCCGTGATCTTGCTAGACTTACAAAGAAGAGCTTCTCGAAGAAGCTTCTCAAAAAATTCGTCGTAGTGGAACATTGCATTGATCCTACAATAAATAATCGGTCATATTTCTGTCAGCGAACTTTAATTAACAAGAATTCACCGAAATTTTAAGCGACGACAATTCTCCCAGTTTCAGAGAACTTTCTTCGACAACCTCAAGATTTTTAGGAAACGTATGATAATTTGAAAGTGGCCATAGCAGTACTAACAATAAATATATTCATTCAAATATATTCTACGAGAGAGGAAGAAGAAATAATTTAGTGAAATTATGGCTAGAAAGGAGGATTGTTGCTTTTATGTATGGTTAAAAGAATTTTGAGTACGAATTAAAAAATTGTACATTTATTTAACGTATTTCGTAAATATTTTATTATTATTCATGATGTGTAAATATATTTTTATATTGCAGCAGTGCTACAGAACGTCCCTGATGTTTCTACTCGGCTTTTCGAGGTCAGTTTCAATGTAGCGCAACATCACACCACCCCCCGGCCATGCAACTTGGGCAGAACTTTTCTGCGGTTTCAAAACACGCCTTGATTCACGGACGACTAGACGGGATCATAGATCCTCCGGTGATCCCTTCAAGGCAGTCCTCTTTCCACGATGAGATTTAGTCCCCTTATAAACACAGCCCCAGATACAGTCCAGCCAATTACCATTCGATTCCACTTCGAATTTCTGCCATTTTATTGTCTCCACCCACGCCGCATCATTTTCCATCAGCAGTAAAATGTGACCCATTTTTTCTAGGTCATCTTCAACGCGTCCTCATCAATTTTAAAATATCATTTCTTTTTATCCTGGTTACGCGAGTAGTAACATAAAAACATTTGCATTGCAAATTATTTTTACAAGTAGGAAGCGTCTAAAAAAACGGATTGACTTTTTTCAAACTTTTAAAATAAGACGACGAACGACGTGATATAATTTTTTGTTTCTTGTCTGATCAACGACCGATTCTACTGACGGCGGTCCCATGTCTAGAAATTAATGCGAAACAGGCGTGTCGAGCGGCTTCGGTTAATTAGCATAGATACAGATTCCCTGTTTACGACGTAACATGACACGACCGGGTCGATGACTTTCGTGGAAACAGTTGCGCAAAAGTTTTACGCAAAGCCTGGTCCTACAGCATATAATCCGTGTTGCCTGCAACATGATTATAGCATATTGGGTCCAAGTTGATTGTTAAAGTTGCCACATTTGGGAAACGAGGCTGAGAAACAGACACTTAACCTTTCCAGGCGTTTGCGAATTTTCTCGTGAGTCTGGTCGATCGTTAAAAAATCCCACAAACACTATCCCCCGATTTCTGTCGTTGCAGAAAAGTAGAAGTGTTTTTTATTTTCTATAGAAATTTGAAAATCGAAAATCTGCTGATTGGTATCTTGATATCGCCACGTCGACTGCTTCGGGAATGCCAGTCCGAATAAGTTACAATTCTCAACCTTTCTGCTCGTAAAAACGGCGAATCACGATGTTCGAGTTCGTTCAGGAGGAACGAATCTCCGTTCCCCGGATCGTTTCTTCTCACGTCTTTCGTACACCGGTGACCTATGTCGTAACATTCAGTCTGGAGGCAGCCTGCAGCTACAAGGTAATTCCCTTTCAATAAAATCTGTGCTTCACCCCAAAAAAGATGAAGAATCTTGCCGCTAAAAATTTCTGAGACAGGCTGGCGTTGGGATAGTCCCTGGTTGGGTCAGGAGGCTTGGGAGGTGGCTGGGATCACGATTGGACTGGACTCGGTTAGACAGAGTCAAATTAGTTTGAAGTCAAGTTTGAGTCAGGCAGAGTTGGGCAAAAATTTAATCAACGATTCACGAATGAATTTCTACCTCAATCGTTAATCGCAATTAACAATTAATCTCCTAGTTTAGTCGTTAATTGCGGTTAACGATTAAATACTTGTAAATCGTTAATTGGGAATAACGTTTAAAGTTCTACTTTAGTCGTTAATTGCGATTAACGATTACATTCCTTTCAATTGATTAATACATTTTTATTTCAATTAGTAGTTTTTTAAATTAATTTTAATTAGATTAGGAATAATTGATTAATGATTAACTGCTGAAACTTCGAAATGAAATACGGAATCAAAACTGTATGAATACTGAAAAAAATGTAAACTGAGTTTTTGTTGAGATATATTTCTGTCAATTCTCCATCTCCGCTCTCTGTCTCTATCTCCCTCCTTATTACAATTTATGGATAGACCGTATGGCGATTAACTTCATCAATCAATTGAATCAGTCTCCGATTTCTCGATCATTTCTTCTTTTAATCAAAGATTGACGATTATCTTCATCAATCGATTGAATCAATCGTCGATTTTTCAACGATCACTGTTTTAATCGTACACATTAATCAGTCAATCTTGATTAAAATTTTCATCGATTAATGCCCAACTCTGGAGTCAGGTACTGTTGAATCCAGATCTAACATAATCAGGTACACGTTTCGATCTTTATGAGTAGACTGCGGATTTTATGTATTTATGACAGAAATGGTTACGTACAATTTAAAACAGAGGAAATATGAAAGAGATTTAAGGCCACCAGTTTATAAGTTTCACGTTAATGAGATAATTAAAAGAAGAAAGAAATTTTTATAAAGATCCGCAGTCTACTAACGAGGTTCAAACCAGGTGCTTCAATAATGTTTTTTCTGTCCAGTTCGATCGAACATTTCTTGCCAAGAGTTTGCCCGATACTTTCTTTTTTTCTGGAAACCGCAGTGCGAGACAATAGTTACGATGAACGACGCAGTTTCTAATCGCATCTATCGATCCTTCGATCCGTCCCATACCACCTCGATTTTTATTTCGGTGCTGTCGTAAGATTTACGCAAACCTTCGCCACAGTTTCGTATACACATCTGAAATAGTTTTTATGTTCGTTAAAAACAGAAAAATGTGTAGCAACATGCTGCGACGGTTGTCGAAAGAAGCGAACACCGAGTGGCCATGAAGAAGTGTTCTCGCTGACTCGGTCCAGCCAGAGATTTCTTTCTAATTCTTGGATTACGTTAACCGCAGTGCATAGCGAAATCGAATGTGGGTTAACCTGCGGTCTCGCACGACCGAAACGCGTTCGCAATTTATGCGTGTGGTGCATAGATTCCGTGACTCCTCGAACTGCGCGTTCGATCGACCTACTAGCTGCCGATAAATATGCCAGATGCAGATCTAACGCAATCGAAATGTCTCAACAAGCCTCCCTTCCCGCATCAAAGCCTCGATCGCAGGAAATTTTTGATCCGTTTAAAAATCTACCGAAGGTTGACAAGTCTCTCTGATCTTTTTGTACGTAATAATATAATTTGTGGTCTTTACTAGGCTGCAGAAACAAGATAAACGTGAGAGTGCTCAAGAAAGGAAGAAATAGAAAAATTAGCAGAATGGTCCGAGTAATCGAGTAGCAGAATAATCTGATATTAATAAAATATTATATTTATGCGATTGTTGGAGATTACGGTCAATTATTTGCAACAATTATTTAAGAGGATACTCAGAGGTTACAATTGTTGATCAGTCCTCAGTAACATTGTTAAAAATAATCGAATTTGAAATGATCGAAAATTGTAAGAGAACTTTTAATAGTTTTAATAGTAAGAGGGATATATTGCGGCAGAATGGGTAGAATGTTGGTATTTTTTGTAAAAATGTGAACAATTTATTGGCCTAAATTATGTACAGATGTTCCGAATTTTCTTCAATTTCCAGGATCAATAGTTGCTGACTCTTTGATAGCTCTGTGGTGGGAACGCGGATTTCGCGAATGCGGATTGCGGCGCTTGATACGGCAGTCCTGGGCCAGGCAGCACTTGAGATGCGGGAGAATTGTATTGTCCCACATTGTACGGGATTTGGCCGGTTGGTCCAGCGTAGGCTGCAACAAAAAGTCGTGTCCACAAAAGTTAAAAAAAATGTATGCCAAAATATAAAAATATGAACGAGTATGAATATTTTGCAAGGAATGGTTGGATAATTGAAACGTCAATTAAAAGCGTTATTCGCGCGAGAAATCCTATCGGTTTAAATCCGACACCCAATCTTCACGGTGCTGAGGAAGGTGTCGAAATGCTTAAGCTGCTTTTGGGAGCGGGACTCGAGTTAAAGCGGAACAAAAGGAACCGGTTCTCGTCCGTCACTTCCTCCGACTATCATTTAGTCAACTTCTCCTTCCATTACGATTTCAAAAAATTGCCATCGATTTCAGTAGTCGAAATACTAAGAAAATTGAAAACTTATAATCGATCGTTTCTGTTCACCGACAGCAAAATAAAATTTTAATTGCCACAGAGATTTAATTAACAAATTGCTGAAAGTCCGCGAGGTCGTTCACAGAAGTCCCCGTTTGACCCACGGCGACCCTGTTTAATATTCGTGACGAAGAATGGCTAATTCACGACTATAGTCTCAACGATTAGTGTCTCTGCAGGCCATTCCCACAAGAACAATCGAACGATTACGCTGTTGAGCAACAGTCTGACTGTTGCATCGCATTACGCTGTCACAAATGTATCCATATCTAGCCAATGGTTAAATGTTACCGTCTGTAAAAATCGGTACTATTGTTGCACGAGTATCGTTTAAATATTTGTCTAGGCTGTCAATTTTCGCACAAAATAAAGATAAAGGAACCACATAAAAATGTTGTTCTTCTACAATAATTTTAACGAATTAAGAATACTATATTTCACCACTTATTAAAAAAAGAAAATGTTTATAGCGATAGCTGGAGGTTTCGAATAAAAATATTTCCCAGGTTCCCTCTACCCGAACATTGGCTTTGAAAAATTCTTCAAGGAGTACCCCGAGGCGTGAACGTACCTTGGCCTCCGACTTCCGGTTTAAACTCCTGGGCATACTTGAACGCCCTGGCTTCGGCCTCGGCCAACTCCGCCAACCTGGCGGCCTTCAGGGCAGCCACTTCCGGCGTGTCAATTACCGTGCCATCTTCAGCGAGAGGAGCGGGAACGAAGGGAGTAGGCTTCGCGGTAGCAGCATAGTTTTGTGGGCCAACATAGTTGGCGTTGTTGCTATACTGGGGCTGGTAGGCTACTGGGCTAGGCTGGCTGTATGATGGAGCCTGGACTGCAATTTTGATTAACAATTATGCGACTTCGAACAGCCAATCCTTTTTCTATTTACCAATTATCGTGGACCAGGTCCTAAAATCCCAGAAGACCACGGCAGATTGGAGACGTGGCTAATTTAGCCAAGACTTATTGTTAGCAGTCCCCACGATAGCTAGCCTAGACCCAGCCGAAGCTTTGCAAAAATTTAGCCAACCCTCATAATGGGAAGCCTAGACCTAGACCAGGCTTTGTAGAAATTTAGCCAACCCTCGTAATGGGAAGCCTAGATCTAAACCAGGCTTTGTAGAAATTTAGCAACCCCCATCATAGCTAGCCTAGGCCTAGACCAAGCTTTGCCAAGACTTAGCAGCCTCCACGATAGCTAGCCTAGACCTAGCCGAGGCTTTGTAGAAAAGGCAACCCTTATAATAGCTAGCCTAGACCTAGGCCAGTCTTTATAAAAATTTAGCAAACCCTCACAATGGGAAGCCTAGACCTAATCCAGGCTTTGTAGAAATTTAGCAACCCCCATCATAGCTAGCCTAGGCCTAGACCAAGCTTTGCCAAGACTTAGCAGCCTCCACGATAGCTAGCCTAGACCTAGCCGAGGCTTTGTAGAAAAGGAAACCCTTATAATAGGTAGCCTAGACCTAGGCCAGTCTTTATAAAAATTTAGCAAACCCTCACAATGGGAAGCCTAGACCTAGACCAGGCTTTGTAAAAATTTAGCAACCCCCATCATAGCTAGCCTAGGCCTAGACCAAGCTTTGCCAAGACTTAGCAGCCTCCACGATAGCTAGCCTAGACCTAGCCGAGGCTTTGTAGAAAAGGCAACCCTTATAATAGCTAGCCTAGACATAGGCCAGTCTTTATAAAAATTTAGCAAACCCTCACAATGGGAAGCCTAGGCCTAGACCAGGCTTTGTAGAAATTTAGCAACCCCCATCATAGCTAGCCTAGGCCTAGACCAAGCTTTGCCAAGACTTAGCAGCCTCCACGATAGCTAGCCTAGACCTAGCCGAGGCTTTGTAGAAAAGGCAACCCTTATAATAGCTAGCCTAGACCTAGGCCAGTCTTTATAAAAATTTAGCAAACCCTCACAATGGGAAGCCTAGGCCTAGACCAGGCTTTGTAGAAATTTAGCAACCCCCATCATAGCTAGCCTAGACCTAGCCGAGGCTTTGTCAAAATTTAACCAACCCTCATAATAGCTAGCATAGACCTAGGTCAGGCTTTGTAAAAATTTAGCAAACCCTCATAATGAGTAGCCTAGACCTAGCCGAGGCTTTGTGGAAATTTAGCAACCCCCACCATAGCTAGCCTCAGCTTTATCGAAGCCTAACAACGTTCACTATTCCCACTATTCCCCTGTGTCCTCGCTATGCTATCACTATACCCCCAACTTACCTGGAGCCGACTGGTAAACAGGAGCCTGAGCCTGATAGCTCGGTTGCCTCACATAGGTCGGAGCAGTAGGCTGCGCAGGGGCATAGTTGTAAGCTTGCGATGGAATCTGAGGACTGTATTCAGCAGTTTGAGGTCGATTCTTGGCTTCCTCCGCAGCTCTGGCAGCTGCTCGAGCAAACTCTGCGAAGTGAGCAGCTTTGGCTTGAGCCACTTCCGGTGTGTCGATTACGTTTCCGTCTTGACCAACCGGAGCAGGGGGCGCGAACCTTGGAGGCACAGGCTGGGCATGAATCTGGGGCTCGGCGTAGCTCGGGGGACTCACGTAACCGGCCCTGCAGCTCGCTGCCACGGCGAACAAAATGATCTGCAATTACACAATACAATCCTTAAACAAAGTGTACCTGTTTCGAATCCTTCGCCATCGGCGCCTCGATCAAAACATTTCAGACCTCCCCGAAACGAAATTACGAGAGGAGGAGGAGGAGAATTTTCGATAAAGGAGAACCGAATGAATCGATGAATGGCCGGTTGCGTTAGGTGGTCTGATTGGCCGTCGCTGCGTGGGCCGTTTCTCTGACCCGGCCGAGTGACCCGATCTACCCTAACCTTTCACTTTCCTTTGTTCGCCGGGGGAATTCTGATCGAATCGATCGTGTTCTGCGAGGGAGGAGCAGAGTGGGGGGGCCTCAAGACCCGGGGGACTCACCAAGCCTCTCATGACGCCCTGGAAAAGCCGTGAATCGGTCCCTTTCTCTATCGGTCCTCTTGACTGCTGGCGGGTCTCTACTCCCCTTGGTTCTCCCGGCTCTGACGGATAAACGGTGACGACGGTTTTCCGCTGGCGTCTGCTACCCGCGTCTGGGCCCGGTCTCGCGTTTTGTGTTCCTGGAGAACGGAGTTGGTACCATTTATAGTGGTGATCATCCGCCCCCTACCACTGTTGTTGCAGGCCCCGCGACCTGGAGGGGTCCCAGGAGGTGATCGGCTAAACCACGTCGCCTGGGAAGCTCGCCCAGGAAAAAGGATACTCCCTCCTTTCGGCGTTCTGTCGCCAGGACCTTGGCATTTGAGCGAGGTCCCTGCACTCCAGGACCGGAAGGATATCGATCGGGCCTCCAGGCCTCTCCTGCAACCGTGCATGGGAAATTCGACACTTGTGGTTACCACCGGTGGCACGGGGAAACGCGTCCACGTGCCGCTCGTTCACATTAGGCCAGCTTTTTTTAAATTCCTATCTTTTGTCGTTATGATAACGCGCTAAGTGGTCTGCGCTCGTTCAAATCCTTCTGTGGAAATAATATGCACTTTCCGGAGAGACTGTGACCACGCGTTTGTTCGAAGAAAATTGATAATTCATAAGGGCATCGTGTGTCGACGATACTATGCTGCATCAAATAGTAAAATATAAAATTTAACTGAATATTGTTGTGATATCATTCTTAAAAAATTTCAGGATGACCTTGGTCGACCTCCGAATTGAATTTGGAGAATTCAAGTCGAGCTTCATTTGATTGTTATTTACAATGGAAACGAGTGGATGTTGGTCACGTTTCAACAGATTGGTGCACAAGGAAACTGTCTTACAGTGTATCTTATTACCGACCAACAATGTCAGTGGATCGAAATGGTAACGAGCACTATTACGATAAACGAGTTGTTCTGTTTCACGTTGTAACCCACATAAAAATGTATCATTGTGTATCATCATTGTTTCTTGAACTCGTAACACCTTTCCGCTTCACAGCGAGATGCAACGGAGGAGTTAATTATATTTCTCGCTGTCACTAATATGAGAAATTACACGGCGAGTTCGCGCAACACGTGAGAAGCACGTTTCATCATTGCCGAGGAAGTTACACGCGAGACATATTTCTGCGCAATTGGATCTGGGAAAGGGTCCTAATCACGGTGAGAAGATGCATTTACTGCAATTTCTGTCTGGGTTATCTGCGGCTCGTTGCCAGACAGCGGATGTTTACACAAATATTAATCTCTTTTGTGAAACGGATTTGCAAAAGGGCGAATTTGCAGTGCGAAACCTGTACAAATGTGTGGAATAGAAAGAGATTTTTTAAAATGGTGATTTAAAATTTTGATCAGCTGGGTTTTGCACATTTTTAGAGAGGAATTGTTGGTTGAATTTCGACGGTATCGCGCGTTCGAAATTCCCGGCGTTTAAACAAAGGCACGTGCGAGTGTCGAATGACTTAGCAACCCTGAACGAACGAAGGACTCGAGGCCGAAGGACAGTCTCCACTGAGAATGCATTCCCACAATATTTTTCCGCGCCTGCAATTTATTGTACCCAACGTTCGATCGCTGATAGAAGCCAGGTTCACGCGACGCTATTATCCACACCGATAAACCGACTATGAATATTCTCAATCCTTATTTTCCTCCACATGGTTTTATTGAAATGAAAAATCGTAGGATCGTCGAGAATAATTCTTCCTGCGAATTAAAAAATAAAATAGCATGCAACAATGTTCCCGAGGCGCAGTGGGAGCTGTGGGAATTTTTTTGCGACCGTGTTGCACGCAAAATTAAGCAACGCCAGACGGCGTGTCCCAATCGGCGTCAAGAATTGTCAATCTGCGGCAGAATATTTGCAAAACGATTTAGCAACTGCGTACGAGCTGCACTAGAAAGTTGACGATTTTTTTTTTCAGCCGAGAGGAACAGTTCGATTTCGTCAACGAACAAGAATTATTTCTTGCGGTGTTATATATTTCTTAAAAAACGTTCGCAAAATTACTTTATTGACAGTCTCTTTGTATTGACAAAATAATTTCCATTGAATCTCCATCGGGCCTGACTTGATTAAACCCATTCAACGATAACGAAGCTCGCATTTCGGTGTTGTAAGATTTTTTTCCTCGAGTCACGCCCTACGAATCAGGAACGAAGTAGTTGGCCGTGAATTTCGTCAGCTCCGACTGCGTTCATCATTGAAGGTCGTCCGTGGAACCAGATGTCCGCGCTTCACTCGTTGAGCTTGTCGAAAGTGCTTGCCATCGACACGGAACGAAACAATAAATAAATCGGAAAACATTTAATCGTAGGAGATATCTGTTAAAGAAGATGAATTTTTATTTTCTATATTTCTCCTGTTGAATCACGTACAAAATGTGGTGTCGGAATATTCGGAGCAGATCGAATGTTTTGCGTGGGCTGTTATGTGAGCATGTTGCTGTGGCAAAGAATTTACTTCTTGTTATTTAGGATGGATCAAGAGAGTTTGATTATGAGACAGCGACAAGAAAGATTTCTGCGAGTAGACAATCCATTTGCATTGCGCCAGGGCCGTCTTAAGACATTCGGCGCCCGTGGGCTACTAAAAATAATGCGTCCCTCTTCACAAGAAAGTACACGGGATGGCTAGCGGGAGCGGGGTGGCCAGCAAAGTTATACAAAAGTGTCAGAACTAGAAAAAGTCAATTTATTACCATTACACTATAAAAGAACATAAAATTTATACAAAATTGCCGCCCCCAAAAGGCTTGCGCCCCGGGGCTTAGCCCATTTAGCCCTGTGGTTAAGCTGGCCCTGCATTGCGCTCAAAGCTGAAAAGTTCGTTTGTGAAACAGGCAGAATAAGTTGCGTATGTTCTCAAAATTCGCGAAACAGAAATTCAAGTTTAAAAACAGTATTTCTCGAAATACTGAAGCTCAAAAGTTGGCAATTTCTGTTTGCACGAATTTCGTCAAACCTACGTTAGTAACTCAAAAGCTTGAATACAAAAGCACTCGCTAAAACGATCCATCCTCAAAAACTTTGAGCCCTCGATAATAAAAATTTGAAATATATTTTTTAAAATGTCTGAAGCTCGAAAGCTTGCTTCCCCAAAAGATGTTGAGGACTCGGGGAGCGATGAAAAGCGTGGTAGATCGAAAGTGTACAGGTGAAAGGTCACTTTATTAAATCAGCCGAAGTCATATGTACAAAAACGAGACGATTAGCGTAGCCGACGTTGGCCGAGTCGCCTAAGCGATCAAGTACTTCTGGACCAGTGGAGCGGAGTACGCGGAGACCACCAAAGGCAGCTCGACATTTTTGCTGGCTTCGGCAGCCAGACCGAGTTTCTCGTTGATGTGGGCAGCAGCGTGTTCCGCCTTGGCAAGAGCGACTTCCGGTGTGTCGACGACGCGACCATCGAGTCCAATGGGTGCCGGGGGGACGATTTTAGCGATGGCTACAGTGTTCAGATCGCCGGTGGTCAAAACAGGCGATGTGTAGGCGATCAGGTCAGCAGACCTGACTGCCTCGTTGGCCAATGTGATCCTCTCGTTGATGTGGGCAGCTGTGTGCTCTGCCTTAGCCAGGGCCACTTCCGGTGTGTCCACTACACGGCCGTCCAAACCGATCGGTGCTCCCGGGACCAGTTTCGTTAGAATTGGGCCTGATAGGGTAGCTATCTGAGGACTCAACAGCAGACCTGGCCTGGCCACTGCTACCGCCAACAGGCTGGACAAAATGATCTGCAGCAGAAAGAGCAAACGTCGAGGAACATTGTTAAACGTCTCTAACGCCAAAAATATTGGTGGCGAAATTCTGAAAAAAATGTATCAACATTGTCTTCAAAAAATATAAAAGACAGAAATTAAAGTACTGAAGGGTACTTTTGGTTTAGATGGTAATTAAAATTAAGTAAATAATATTTATTAGTAAGGTACCACTCTCTGGGCCCAAGAAAAATTGAAATTTTAACAAAACACCACCTCAGCGTAAAGATAAATTGTCTCGTAGATTTCGAACACACCGATTAATAAAATATGTAATGTTCTCGAAGACTAACGGTAGAAATGAAATTTCTCTGTGACAATAATGAATCATTGTTAATGATTATTTCGACGAGTACTCACCAAGGTGTTCATGGTGTGGTTACGTGGGCTCCTTGAGCGCTATCTGAATCTCAGTACTCGCTAAGGTGCCTTGGACAGGTCTCGTGGTATCCTCCTCGCCACATGGGCTTTATATAGCACCTGAGCAAAAAGGTTTCGCTTCATGGGTTCTCCCATCGGGAGAACGCACGACTGGGATACGCCCTGTCCAATACAGGCCCGATACACCTGACATTGACATTTGGTCCAATCACGGCGTTCAGGAACCGTCTTTTTCGCCCCCCGTCATCATCGGTGGGAACAATAGAAACAGAGAGTGGGGGGAAGGGCGCCAAATCGAATCTGTCGTAAATGTCGATTACAACCGATTCACTCGGAACGTTCTGTTTTTTCTCTCCGACCAATCGAATTTCTTACCGAACCGTTGCGTGATCGATCATTTCCTTCTCCGACGACCTTCGGGAGTAACGCTTCACTGACTGCGGGTGCAATCGGTTTTTGGGAGCCCCGAAAATTCCCCTCCATTTGTAAACTAACATTAAACAGAATGACTTTATTTCATTGAAATCCGACCGGAATATTTATTGATATAAATCGATTTTTAAAGTGATATGCATTACGAGCTTGTTAATTATAATTTGTCTGTCGCCTTTTTAAGGACGAGCACATCAGGAAACGATATGTATAATTTCCAGCAATACGTTTGCGAGCACAGAGCTAACTATTAACAATTACACACAGTAGTCCGCCGATTGGATTCACACAGCTATATAATAACGATTCATGTCACCCGAGTCTATTACCATAGTTTTTTGATAAACTCGTTCTCTAGACGACCCAATTTCTTGTGTGATGTAGCATGTTTGTAATGATTCGAATAGAAGGCGCGCGTGTGTGTGTATGTGACTAGATGTCAGCTGTAACAAGAAACTGCATGATGCAACGAATCGTGTTTTATACGACTGCAAGAAGTGTTGATGCCTTGCCTCTGTTGCAACTAGCCCTTTCCCTAGCGCTCGCTTTCGATTGCCAAATTGGTTGGATCATCGAAGAATTTCATAGTCATGTGGACCTTCGCTGGCGTCCCTAGAAAATTAACTGGAATGATTGGTCTAAAAGTCCAGCATAGGAATAACTCGATAACATTTCATAAAATAAGTGGCGGATCTCCAGGTTCCCGACCAGCATTTCGTAAAAGAATATTTTAAACAAAAATGAACAATACAGTGTGAAAGCAGAGCTAAGCTTTACGGTCGCGTGATTGTTTAAAATCAAATTGCAACAAGTTCTGAAAATTGAAAAATCGTTGGACCACTAGGAGGTCTCATGGTGGATCTCCAGGTTTCCGAACAGAATTTCGTAACAGAATATTTTAAACAAAAACAAACAATGCAGTGTGAAAGCAGAGCTAAGCTTTACGGTCGCGTGATTGTTTCAAATCAAATTGCAACAAGTTCTGAAAATTGAAAAATCGTTGGACCACTACAAGGACTCATGGTGGATCTCCAGGTATCCGATCAGCATTTCGTAAAAGAATATTTTAAACAAAAATGTGAACAATGCAGTGTGAAAGCAGAGCTAAGCATTACGGTCGCGTGATTGTTTAAAATCAAATTGCAACAAGTTCTGAAAATTGAAAAATCGTTGGACCACTACAAGGACTCATGGTGGATCTCCAGGTTTCCGATCAGCATTTCGTAAAAGAATATTTTAAACAAAAATGAACAATACAGTGTGAAAGCAGAGCTAAGCTTTACGGTCGCGTGATTGTTTAAAATCAAATTGCAACAAGTTCTGAAAATTGAAAAATCGTTGGACCACTACAAGGACTCATGGTGGATCTCCAGGTTTCCGATCAGCATTTCGTAAAAGCATATTTGACGCAAAAATAAACAATGGAGTGTGACAGTAGAGGCTGAAATCTTTAAAACGAGCTAAGCTGTATGGTCGTGTGATTTTTACTACGTTTTTATTAGCTCGCTTTCTTGTTTGTCTGTTTGTCTGTTTGTTCGGTACAAATCTTGCAATTGATTTTAAACTAACTTCCCGATGCGCTAGAGACTTTAAATTTTAAACATAGCTCAGAACTGGATGACAATGCAATATTCCGAAAAAAATTTTTTATAAAAACTGTGCGTTTACGAGATAGTAATTATAAAAATCGTAGTTACTGGACCGGGATTCGAACCCGCGCGACAGAGCGTGGTTCAGAGCGAACTTCAGCGTGAAATGCTGAAAATGTCAATATCGATAACATCTGTCAGGCGATATCGACAAGACTGGCGGATAACCAAAGAAGTTGGAAATTTTAAACGGAGCGAGAGTGATCCTCCGCTGAATGAAATTTTTATCCCTTACTGCAATAGGATAATTTTTATTTGCACCTTGCAACTCTACTTTGATAAAGGTAATTCCATTGAAAAATTTCACACACACAAGACTAAAAAGCAGAAAATAATTATTTAAATAAAAATAAACTTTTAAAAAATACCACGTTTTTAAAACGGACTAAAAAGTGTAAAATAATTTTTCCTAGCCCCATACAGGTTCCTAACCCCATACAGATTGTGAATTTTGAATAGCTATGAAAATACTTGTAAGATTTAAAACGAAAAACGTGGGGCGCATGCCATAGATAATTGATGCTTGAATAGTGCTACTCTCTGCAGTCCTTACTATTATCTTGCGCCCCACGTTTTTCGTTTTAAATCTTACAAGTATTTTCATAGCTATTCAAAATTCACAATCTGTATGGGGTTAGGAACCTGTATGGGGCTAGGAAAAATTATTTTACACTTTTTAGTCCGTTTTAAAAACGTGGTATTTTTTAAAAATTTATTTTTATTTAAATAATTATTTAAAATGAAGAAAGCGAGGAGGCGGCTGCGCGTAAAAACGCAGTCGGTGCTCGAACAACAAACAGGGCCTGCCGCCTCAGTTACGCGAGCGTCGTCCTTCGTCGCGATTGACCTTGGCGACCGGGGCGAAACCCTAGTAGTCGGAGAAATGACGAACGGGATCGGGTGTCTTCCCGGCCTCGTGAGAGACACGAAAATTGAGCCCTCCTTTAGATTTTTCCCGGGCGCCGCCACCCGCAGACTCGTACTCGTTTTACAACCCGCTTACCTTGCCCCGAGTAGCGGAAACACCGGCGCGGCGGGCCGCCGTTGGTCTTGCTTATGGTTCGCCATCATCCGCGATCATTTTTCTAAACAGCTTCGACAGCCGTGTTACGCGTCACCCGGCCGGCCTATAAAAGCTGTTCTAGGACTAGCCGGCTCAAAGTCGACCGTGTCGAACGATCCTCCTCCTCGATCGCAACGTTCTCTCCAACCATCGAGTCACCCAGGCTAAAAGTTCGCCGATCATGTCACCAGTTGGCTTGGCGTTCGTCGGATTGATCTCTGTCGCCCTGGCGAAGCCAGGCATACTGTCCAGCCCGTTGATCGCTACCCTGACACCACGAGCACCAGTTGGACTGGATGGCAGGGTTGTAGACACAGCAGAGGTTGCTGTCGCCAAGGCTGCACACGCGGCCGCTCAGGTCAACGAGAGGATCAACCTTGCTAACGAGGCTGCTAGATCCTCCCTAGCTGTGCAGACCGCTGTCATCAATCCTGTTTCTACATTGGTGGGCGCTGGACCCGCTATACTAGTACCTGGCTCGCCCATTGGACCTGATGGAAGGGTTGTAGATACACCCGAGGTCGCTGTTGCCAAGGCTGCTCATGCTGCTGCTCAGATCAACGAGAGGGTCAACCTGGCCAACGAGGCTGCTAGATCCATCGCGGCAGATTTGAACAGGTGACTTACAATTTCATGCTGGCGGGTAGATCTTCTCGGTTCAGAAAGGAACCCTCTTCGGTGGGCTACCGATCACATAGGTGCAACTCGGGCACTTTTCTACCTTCCTACGTTCATTGTTGGGATTGGAAAATAGGGATAAATTCGTTGATTTAAACTAAATTCATTGCTTTGAAAGGTACAAGTTTATTAGAACATCAATCTGAAATAGTGGGAAATGATTCTCAATTCGCATCCTACAATCGTAAACAGTCAAAAAATTGAGACGAACTGATGACTGCAGTGTTACCATACTTTATCCCCTCCGGCCCCTTACCCTTCCGTCCCTCGCCAAGATGCTGCCTCCGCTATCCCCACTCTTACCACTACCGCTGGCGCGACCGAGTCGGTAGCATGCTACCGCTCTCATGCTAGCACTCGGTCGCGGCAGCGGTATTGGTAAGAGTGGGGATAGCGGAGGCAGCATCTAGGCCAGGGATGGGCACGCGTGGGGCCCCCCAAACGCCTGCTTCCCCCACCAAGCTTCCTTTCCGTGGCGCTCCTCGCGGCTCGATGCACGAGGCCTGCGCACTGCTTGCGACGGACGAAGCGCGTCTTTTTTTCATAGTAACGACGGAAGCTGGTGGGGGACAGTAGGCGCTACGGTGGGGACGGCTTTGCCTCAATCGAGGCAAAAATGCCCATCCCTGATCTAGGCGATGGACGGAAGGGTAAGGGGCCGGAGGGGATAAAATATGGTAACACTGCTGATGAGCAAAAAGGCTACGTAAATTGAGGGCACTTAAGTGCTGAAAATAGAAAGATGGATTCAGTTATAGCGCCTACTTGTAATCATCCAATGCGTCCCAGATCGTGATCCACCCTAACCGAGATAACTGTGTTGCAGACCCGCGTCTCTGGTAGTCGGCGGATTGTTAACAGCAGGAGTTCCAGCAGCCACGGTGGGTCTCGACGGTAGAGTGCAAGACACACCGACAGTGGTGGCAGCCAAGGCAGCCCACGCAGCAGCTCAAATCAACGAGAGAATCAACCTAGCCAACGAAGCTGCCAGATCGGGGGCTGCAACCCTCGTGACAGCTGGCCAAGCTGGACTCTCCGTACCCCTGGTGGCTGGCGGCACTGTCCTGGTACCAGGAGCACAGATTGGTCCCGATGGAAGAGTCCAGGACACGGTGGAAGTCGCGGTGGCGAAGGCTGCCCACGCGGCCGCTCACATCAACGAGAAACTGAACCTCGCCAACGAGGCGGCCAGATCCGCGGACGTTCTCGCCGTTGCCACACCCGATCTGTCCTACGGAAGGCTTGTTTATTGAGATAGAGGGCCCAACTCACGCGGGAATTACTATAGATTATAACCAATGATTAGTTGTCTTTAGTTGGAATAAAGAAACTGTCTCGAACCGTTGTCGAGATGTCCGTTCTTTCTTGGCCTGGGAACTCCCTTAGCTAAGTTTGGGCAACCAACCCTTCCTGACCTTTGTCTGTTACGTATTTAATTTTTAGTGCAAGCTCCTCCTCACCTGTCTCCCTCCTCCATATTTTTTTCATATTTTCATTTTTTTTTTCATACAGTAGCTGACTTAAGTTCAAGACCGCTCTAAAAAGGACGATAACTATTTTAATGTTGTACTATACGATTTGAACTTCTTTGGGAAGCTGGAGCAATTAGTTTACTACAGGATGTGAAAAGAAATTTTTTCAAAAATTGCGATTGAACGGAATTGTTGTGAAAATGATAGAATTTGAATTTTTAACTTTTTCCTGTGAGCCTATATTGAAAATTTAAAAAATACGTTTCGTAGATCTGTGTCAAGTATATGCACTGTGAAAGTTTCATCGAAATCGGTTGATGCGGGAAAAAACGACAGGCATTGAAAGATGTCAGAATCTTTCGATTTATTGCAGTTAGAGCGGTCTTAAACTTTTGTCCGCTACTCTAGTTGCGTTTACATATTATACAGGGTGTCCCAAAATTACCTTAGTTTAATGAAATGGGAGGTTCCCGAGATCATTTGAAGCGATATTTTCCTTTGCAAAAATGTTATCCGCGGCTTTGTTTAGGAGTTATTAACGAAAAACACGGACCAATCAGAGCGCGACCTAGACGCGAGTTGGCACAGTCGGCCAATAAACAGTTGGCGCGCCGGGCCGACTGTGCCAACTCGCGCCTAGATCGCGCTCTGATTGGTCCGTGTTTTTCGTTAATAACTCCTAAACAAAGCCGCGGATAACATTTTTGCAAAGGAAAATGTCGCTTCAAATGATCTCGGGAACCTCCCATTTCATTAAACTAAGGTAATTTTGGGACACCCTGTATATTGTGTTTACATATTATATTTATTGCAATCCTGGAATCGAGTCTACCCCCTTTAGGAAAGGTTTAATTGAGGCTGTACGAGATGTTGCGATTCGAGAAGTCGTCTTTGAGACGTCGAGTGCCTTGATCGATAGTTTGGCTACGGTTTGCGGTCGAGTCGCGAAAAATTCACGAAACCAGTCGACTCGGCCCAGCGACGGTGTATTCCGACACGGCAGGCGTGAAACCGATACATATTAATGTCGACGATTTTGTAGGAGAGCGTATTAGTGTGTCAAGATTAATTGCATCCGATTCGGGTCGAGGATAGTATGCAAATTAAGTATGGCGCTGCCGCGTGCAGGTGTAATCGACGGACGACAATGATCTCCCACAGAAGAAATAGGAAAATGAATGGAAGGGAAACGAGTCGCTTGAGAACATCTCTTTGCGGTGCTTGTTAGTCTCCAGCTTAGCAGCCATAATTCCGGTGATTTTTATAGTGCATTTTCTCGTACTGAAACGTTTTAATCCTTTTGGTAGATTATTTGGTTTGTTCTGGGTTAATTCGCTGGGTTGTCGTTTTAAATATTTCTACATCGCCAATATCAGTTTTAACACAATATTGCATTCACTGTGTATGAGTTAATTTATTAATCGGTATCGCTAAAGAGTTATCATGAAACTGGTCTAAGTAATAAATTTCTTGGCTGTGTTTCCGATTACGTCCATGCTCAGAATTGGATGAAATTTTGGAAATAGGTTCTTTTTTTACTAAAATGATGATTGCCAGAATGATTTTTCGCGACTCGAAACAAAATTTTTTACCATTTCAATGTCACCTTCTACCTTACCGACTTAAAGACTCTTTATTTTATGTCCGTGCTGTGCGTACGCGTCAGCATGATGCGACAGCTCGTCAACTGTTTCTACAAAAACAACCTAACTATTATTTTATTTATTATTTTAATTATATACTTATACTTACCTGTAAAATAGAGTGGTAAGGTAGAAAGTGACATTTATATGGTAAAAAATTTTTTTTCCAGTCGCCAAAAATCCTTCTGACAATCATGACTTTAGTCAAAAAAGAACCTATTTGCAAAATTTCATCCAATTCTAAGCATGGACGTAATCGGAAACTTCGCCAATTTCTTAAATATTCCTTTCTATCGATCGTATATATATTTGTTGATACAAGGTGTATTGATGCTCTCGGCGCACTGGTTCGAATAAATCGAATAAGTTTAATAATTCACAGTCGCAGTTATTAATTTTCTTGAAAATGATCTAAACATACATCGAAACGTCGAAATTTTAATTTAAATTGTAAAATTGCTTTGAAGTAAAAATTGATCGAACCATTGCGCCGAGAGCATGAATACATCTTCTATCAATAAATTTCTTGTTTCAACTTTGAAATCACTTCGAGGAATTAATCCGGATTTATTAGCTCCCAAAAGTTGATTTTTTAAAAGTAGTATTTTTCATCGAGTGGAGCTGAAAGAATTTCAGCAACACTGCGAAATAGTAGTAAACATATGTAAAAAGTTTCAGATCAATCAAGCTCACCTGTTCTGGTAGGAAAAATTCCCGAAGATCCCTAGACGTTCGCTTGCAGATCACCTTCGATTCTAGAATAAATTTTTAAGGAATCTTGTACACGATCGTTCCTTCGATTTGGAGAACTACAGCAATGAAAGCGCGAACGACTATGACGGCTCACTGTCCCCTATACCCAGCCCCATAATCCCCACAGCGGTGTTAAAAGCTGGCGAGAGGCGATGTCGCTCGCGAATAAATGGAAAATACGAGTCAGATCGATGATAACAGCCGGCCGTATCCTCGATCCGGATGTCCCCCGTAGGAATCTCTTGAGTAATGGGTTATTACGCTGGTACACGGATCTTCCTGGACGACCCTGAACTGCATCATATTAGGGCATCGACCGTGTTTCAGGTTTGGCCTTTGGTAAAAAAGCTTCAGGAGAAATGCTTTCCGAGCCGGATTCTAGTCGGAGACCTTGAAGAGGCATGCGTGACCAGTCTGTCGATAGTTTCTTTGGTCTTTTAATCCTCCAGTTTCCCTTATCGATGTAAAAATGAGTATCGCTAAGGCGCTCTGCCCACGATGCGTCGCGTCAGAGACGCGTACGCGTGCTTCTTTTATTCACGAAACGTACAGCAAGTTTTGCAACATTACGAGAATGTTGAGTGACGATAAGGACGTGCTCACTCTATACATATAATTATATTCGAAACAGAAGGATCTTCTCCAGGGACCTTCTTCTCATCTCGCCACGATAGCCACCTTTAATATTGTATTGGATATTGTAATGCTATGTTTAGTGAAAGATAAGGAATGTTAGTTAAAACAAATAATGTGTTTTTTCTCAACCTTGCACATGAATATGCGATAAAAGAATTAGATTAAGATCTTCGAAAATTTTGAATACCGAAAACAAGAATGGATTTTCGCCAATTTTCGACCGTCTGGACTCGTCGTTGAGTTGCACTACTGATTTTCGTGCCACCTCCTTCGATATCATATTCTCCTAATACAAAACTCAATTTTTCAGATTTTTGAAAATTTTTGAAAAGCCGTCTGACTTGTCGTCGAGTTGCACTACTGAATTTCGTGCCACCTCCTTCGATATCATATTCTCCTAATATAAAACTCAATTCTCGAGATTTTTGAATATTTTTGAAAAGCCGTCTGACTTGTCGTCGAGTTGCACTACTGATTTTCGTGCCACCCCTTCAATATCATGTTCTCCTAATACAACGTTCGATTTTCCGAAAAATTTTCGAAACCCTCTAAAATTGAGTTTTGTATTAGGAGAACATGATGGCGAAGGAGGTGGCACGAAATTCAGTAGTGCAACTCAACGACAAGTCAGACGGTAGAAAATTGGCGAAAATTTTCTAAAATCTCGAGAATTGAGTTTTGTATTAGGAGAACATGATCTCAAAGGAGGTGGCACGAAATTCAGTAGTGCAACTTAACGACAAGTCAGACGGTAGAAAATTGGCGAAAATTTTCGAAAATCTCGAGAATAGAGTTTTGTATTAGGAGAACATGATGTCGAAGGAGGTGGCACGAAATTCAGTAGTGCAACTCAACGACAAGTCAGACGGTCGAAAATTTTCGAAAATCTCGAGAATTGAGTTTTGTATTAGGAGAACATGATCTCAAAGGAGGTGGCACGAAATTCAGTAGTGTAACTCTACGACAAGTGGGACGTTCGGGAAAAATTGTTGGTTCAATAAATATAATACGCAGATATTATTTTTAATACATAGTCCTTATTTATTCATTGTAGATTCATACATAAAATGTATTGATACAATGGCGTGTAGCGTTTCTGAAAAAATCGAAAGCACAGAAAAAGTACACAGAAACAAAAATAGGAGAGAAGAAAATCCTTTGGGAAGTTCTACAGTCACTCTCAACGGGAAATGTAGGGGAAGAAAAAAAATTGAAAATGTTACAACTGAAAAATCTGACGATGACGATAAAGAAGATCACGATGACGATAACGATGACGATGACGATGAAGAACCTGTCGGTGGAGCACTTAACTACTATCTACAAGAGCTTGTACTAGTGACGCTATAAATGACAAATATATTTCAGACTAAATTTTTTGGTAACCCATTTTGTTAAAATTGATAATTCTCTTCTGTAGCCACCTCCGGGCCTCGACAATGACAGGAGATTCATACTTACCCGTGAGTATTATGAAATGGACTACCTACTTGTAAAATTGCCAAGACGATTTAATTAGTTTTGTTATCGATCAATAAAAAAGTGAACCGGTAACAGGTTTCTGCATCCGAGAAATCATTTCGCTCTCGAGGTCACTCGATTTCCGGGACTAACGATCTTTCAAGAACACAGGGGTCTCACTTTCACACTGAGAAACAGTCTTCCTTCGTCTTTTCAGTCGCCTCAGAGATCAAAGTTGCGGATCACAATTTTAAGATGAACTTTATGATATTTCTTTTGATGTTGACATTATAATTACCTGGTTTTTATTGTCTGCTTAGTCCCTTTAGGACCAAAGCTGTACCTCACTAATGAGGAACAAGCGGAAGAAGAAGGATTAACTGACTCTCATCAAATATGACAGCAATCTACATTTTCATTAATTATATTCTGATCCACAAATCCGAATAAATCTCCAGAAATTAAATACAGGACTATTCTATTAAGTAATTCGCATTCTTGTCGAATTTATTCGTGAACCCATAAAAAGTAATTTTATTTTCACGAAAAAAAATTCGTTCAAGACCTGCGACCGTAAGAAAAGAATAAAATGCTGAAGAATTGGTAGTCTCGGGTGCTTTTGCATCAAGAAGTTTATTTTCCTCGTAGTCAACGTAATGAAGGGTTGTCACAACCTCATTGTTATACATTTGTCGATTTATTTCTCTTTATCTTTACAAAATAATATCGGCTGCCATTAGACAAAGAAACGAAGGTTACACACGATCCATAATCAATGTTCAGCGGCAATTGCGGACAAATTAATGCTAAGTCTTCATCGTCGTTCACGGTGTGTGTCTGTATAATGTATGTATGTACCGTGTATGTTCGTGTTTGCTTGTGTGTATCGCCACAAAACTCTGCGTTATAAAAAACAGTCCAACAGCGAACTTATTCTTAGTAATTTCATTAACATTAGCTAGGCGTTTATCCTCTTATGCTGCAAGGAAGCTTACGAACGTATTTACATCGTGGAAACGAACGATTTTGTAAAACGGCGGCGAATGAAGATTACACAATAATTCATCGGCCCGAACGGAATCGCGAAACAATACAATTTCTTCTCATATCTCGTCTTCTTCTTCTTCTTCTTTCCTTTTTTATTTATTTATTTATTTTTTTTTTGTTCAGTTACGATCTATTGTAATTCTTTTTAACTTCTTAGCGTCTATACATTTTTTTCTCTTTTTTTGTTTTGGCTTGTTTAAATTTATCGTTCGACGATCACGCAGACAGTGAAATGGGGGAAGGAATGGAATTTTTGTTTTTGTTATTTAAGGTCGAGAAAACACGCGCTTTTGTTTCGTTTAAAAAAATTGGAATGTAGAGGTGACGTATAATGTCCGTTTGTTCGAAAGAAGCCAGCGCAGCCATCGTCGAGAAATTCACAGAAACGAAGAGATCGGGAAGGAAGACGAAATTTCATTATACTTATGTATATTTTTGTTGAAATATATATTTCTGATATTCTCGAGATATATGTTTTCCTCGTACGTTAACGTTAATAATTGATCCCTCAGCATACGAGGCGAGAAAGTGGCTTAATAAACGATCGTTATCGAACCCGGCTACGCTGCCTCCTCGTCGCTCACAGTTCTCCACTTGTCGATTTAATACTGAACATTACTCGTTTTCGTCTCCATCAACAACGCTCGAATTTTTCATAATTTTCCTCTCTTTCTCTCTCTGCTTTCGATCCAGAATAATAACGAGGACAAACGTTCTCTTTTTTTCTATCTTTCTATATTTTGTTTTAATTACACTAACACGAGAGAACAATCACGTCAACGAAATGCTTCATTCCTTCTTTGGTTATCTTTTTCCACTTTTTCTTTTGTATTTGATAATAATGCACATACCGATAATGAAAAATATAAAAGACGCGAACGTCGTATCTAGGTCGCTCGTCTCTAACCCCACCGTGTCTGTTTTATATTCGCAAATACAGTAACATTCCCTTATACATATTAATATAAATCTAAATATTAATATATATTTATAATATTCATATTTATATATAACATATTCGTCCTAAACACGCGCGAGTCTCGCGACCACGCGGCCAAATCTGATTAGCAAGTCAAATTTGCTCATGCTCTCCCCCTCTCTCGCTCTTCGCCCCCTCCCTTTCTCCTTCTTTCGTCACGGCACTCCTCCATTTTTAATCTTTCATCATTCGAGTCCGTCGGAGGCATAGAATCCACCCTGAAACACCCTTTATGTAATTTATTCAATTTTTAAGCATTATCAAATTTACTTTTGCTAAATTTTAAAAATTCATCCATTTCCCTATGATCAATTGTACTTCGAATTAAAATTCTCCAAAGTGTAAAGCGGAAATGTACGAACGGTGGTCACCGAATAATGATTTTCGAGGGTCAACAAAAATTTGCAAAAATTCTGTCCAATTTTTCGGAGACTTTCCGAAGGAAGTTCCGTCCTCCGATGGACCGAAATGTATTTTCCCAAGGAGAGAATCGAGTGAGTGCCGAGGGAGAAAGGAAGGCGCCTCCTCCGTCGAGGAACATACAGTTCGATGATTCCTCGTGTTTCTCCACTGTTTCGTTAATTCAATTTCGCTATGATATAGACCGATGCTTCGACCAACATCTCCCTCCCTTCCGTTTAGGTGAGCTTCGTCCCCCCTCATTCCCCTCGTGCTTTTCTTTTTTTAATTAACGTTGGGCGGTATACCGTCTCTGTACGTCAACGAAAGAATGGAGCCACTTTTTCCGGTCCAGTCCGCAGTTCTTTGATTACAAAAGCCGGAGAGCTTAATGGAATTCGAAATGAACATATTTTCTGTTCTTTTTCTTTTTTTGTAGTTCGGGAACAAAGGAAACTCCCGGCGCAGTTGCAAAAATAGAACGGGTAACCTCTCTAGCTTTCTCTTCGGTTTCGGACAAAATGCCTCGTCGATTCTCTTTTGCGCACGGGACACCGTGGAAAACGAACAGAACGGTTCTCCGCTCGTAAAAAGTGGCTCGGCAAGTGTTTCTCATATCGCTCTTTAATCGTTAATTACCTGCTAATAATTCGCGAAGCTACGTCGACTTATCCGAGCGACAATAAAACATTATACAACGTTCCTTATCGACTTGTTTGTTTCCTTCATTTATCCTCCTGTGTCGTTACATATGTACGTGTGGCCTGTGTGATCTGTGTGCTCGTCAATACTGGTGTTCACGTTCTGTTTTTTGCATTCTGGACGATTGCTCGCGCCACGGCGAGTGTCGAATCAAATCGCATTTCCCTCTCGCGATTCGCTCGAATTGCGAAAGAATCGAAGTGAACAATTTTTTTCGGAATGCCGCCGCGGCGTAGACAATCGTTCAGAATAGTTTTCTCTGTGTGAGCAATATTATTTAAAAAAAGAGTTCCTCGAGCAAAACCGCCAGCATTGACCCTCGTTTTAACGTATATTATCTACAATACTGTTGCGAGTATCGATTACCTTACCTCGACTAATTAGCGTCGCCGGGCGGACGTCCGCGACATTTTGTTACACGATTAATTTACGGGCAATTGACTTTATACTTCTATACCGAAGTGTTCAGACGCGTTCCCGAAGAGACTCGGGTTCCGAGTAGAAACGGAAAAAAGTATTTCATTCTCTCCTCGCTCGCCACCATTCACACGCTCGGAGGATTCAGTCTCCTCGGGGGGTTCGTTTTATAGTGCTCGTCTCTGTGCTCTGCCACGAGAGCAGACCGCCACGAGGGCACTTCTACGTTCCGACATCGTCTGGAGACACCAGACGTCGAAAAGAGACCAAACCGTTCTCTTCTTATTTCCCCTTTCCTCCGTCAAACAATAAACACCGGACGAATGTCTCTCCGTCTTCGAGATAGCCTGACATCATCACAGAAAGACGAATGACGCGGCGGAATCTAACAGTAAATACAATCTGAATTTCTGTCTAACTTCCAATTTCCACCACCTTCTATCCCGTGTTCGTAAAGCGCATAATCTGAATGTTCTTCCCATTTTCGTTCTCACTAACGCTACGTACCGATAGACTGCGATCTCTATGCGTTCGCATCCTCTGAACAGAAATTCCACCGACATTGAATTCGTGTAATTTGTGATAGCTGAAAGAAATTTTTGTTCAGGCCCTGAGATCGACAGTCCGCTTATTAAAATCGAGACAGGCGTCCCTAATGCACATCCTACACGTGTTCGGTTCTCTAACAGCATCATGCAACAGATTGCCATTAATGATTGAAGAAGGGAGCTACCTGCCACTGCTGGTTCGCAGACTATTTCACGGGGACAGCTGATTGAATTTTAGGGAAGTTCAAAGATTTTTCATTCCGAAACTGGTAAAACTGCGTTAACGAGACAGCCGCGGTTAGAAGCGGCGTAGGTTCTCCTTTAAAATGCATTTTGTTCGGCGTCGATATCTCTTCTAGTTCCAGAGATATCGCTGTTTGAAGAGAACCATGATTTTCAGTTCCGCACTCTCACGCTAACCCCCACCACGCTCACGCTAACCCCCACCACACTCACGCTAACCCCCACCACGCTCACGGTACTTAGCGTATTATCGCTAGTCCACAGCGCAATCTTTGAAGTCTCGTATCTCGGAAACCAGTTGAGCTATCGACATGGTACAAAATGCATTGTAAAGAGCACATTCCGCTGTGTTTTTCAGCTACGTTCGTTTTCGAAATATCAAGTCCAATTTAGGAGGAATAATTCGTTAGATTATCGATGGAAAATGTTTCTACGAAAGCAACAGTGGCAGGCAATCGCTCTAGCGAAGGTCTGAGAAGGTCGAAGCTTCGAGTGACACTGATAGCGACAGTGAAATAGAGCGGTTCCTGCAAAAAGTTTCATTCTGGTCTAATCGTTCAATTTTTAGGCTGACGTTACTTTTTCGTGGAAAAGAGACTCCGCTGTCCGGGAGTGTTCGTAGAAATGTATTTTTCCGACTGTTGTCGAGACTTTTTGCAAGAATAAATTGTAAAAAGTACTGTCAAACGCAGTGGTAGGCCGTTCGTAAGTTGTCGAAGAGGAGGAAGACCATGATAGGCAGTAGAATAGCGAGATTGTGGTCGGTTTCGAGCTGGAAGAGAAGTTGGAAGGAAATGCATCGATATTTGTCCATTGTATCGTTTCCACGGAAAATCAGCTACCAAAATGATGTTCTGGTAGCGATGGTCGTCGCGCGATTTCCTTCCAGTGATATTTCGCTACAGAATTCGTGCTGGAGATGCAGGTAGAAAAGGGAGAAGGGCACATTATATGTATATACATCGAGATATGCGTATATATATATAGATATACAGTTTGTAAATAGTATACAGACAGATGTAGGGCTACATATAGGTATAGATACAAGTAGAACAGAATATATGAAGTATGAAAATTATAGGGTGTGCCATTAAGTGAGTAGATTTCATTTATGCTACCGTGGTTGACAATGCAAAATGAAAACGCGGTTGATGGTCAAGCTCTTCGGGTACAAAGACAGCGCTCATCAACACGAACGCAACAATAACTCTTCCGTTCTCTATATCATTCTTTCTGCTTTTATTTTTTAAGAAACAAAAAAAGGAATTAATAAATGATGAGCACTGTCAATGACCGCTGACGCCTCGGAAACACGTGACAGCGTACTGGCAAAATATCGCAGTATCAAACACGGAATTACATTGAACAAAATGAAAGGGAATTTCTAAAAATAATTCCAGCAAATTCTCTGCGATATTTTCTTTAATGCAAAGATCGGACACGTGGTTTCCGGTTCACTTTTGCTTGTCAGACCTGTCGATTCTCCAACGGATCCATCGGCCACGATCTACCGTCGATCACAGCTCGATGGATCGATTTGCTTCATTGTCGAGCGCAGATTTCCTTAATCGCCGATCCACTCTACACTCTTTCGCTCTCTTCCTCTCTCTCTCTCTCTTTCACTCGCACGAATACGCATGCACACATACTCTCTCTCTCTCATCCTCATCAGATTCTAAAAAGGTAATCACGTTGATCCCATAGAATACGCGTTTTAAATATCTAGGCACGATTCCTAACGATTGTTCTGGGCAAGCTTGTGCGCAAGAAAGTCTTTCTTTCCTCGTTCTCGTCTCCGGGACGTTGGAACATCGATCCTCGGTCTTCTAGATCCCTCGAGAGACTCTCAAACGTGTCCTCGAAGATCGACGAATTTTCAAAAAATTTCTTTTTCCGAGCCGGTATAACTACTCCTCCTGTTTTTCTTTTCTTTTTTCGACGTCAATCTTTCAACGTTGCGAATTTCCTACACCTGGATATCTACCTGTAAAAAAATAAATCAGAACATCTCGTTCGCAGACACTCGAATTAATTAAACGCTTTATTCGCGGAATCGCTTCCCGAGAATCCTCGCTGCCGTTCACCGTGAAATTCTATTCAACGTGTCCCTCAAAAATCCACCTGTTTTTCAAGGACAACGAGGACGTTCACCCTCGCGCCGCTGCTGCGATTCGTGGGAAACGTTCTCTAGAAGAATGCTGGTCGATTTCGTTTAGACAAATTTTGCAAGCCCCGGGAAAATCGATCATGGAAAATTCGCCTCGCGGAGACCTAGAAAATCTGCGGTCTCGAGACTCGCACGATCCCGAAACGCCACGGGGAAGAGAAATGGTGTGTGAGAAAGTTTTCGGACCTCTTCGTTTGAGATTCGGGCTGCTCAAATTTCGAAATTGGACACCGAAAAGATTTATCCGAGAGTTCATCATTGAACAAACATTTTTCTTTCGAATTCTCGAAAGTCGATTCGCAGTTAGTGAACAATGTCGAAGGTTCGTTAATCATTTCTGTGTCCGTCCAATCGTGAATTATGGCAGCCCCGAGGGGTAGAAATAGCGCGTCGATGAAACTCTGAAAAGGTGTATTAAAATAAAATATTCGGGAAGAGACCCTGACGCTGATTGTTCTGTAATTACATCGATGCAGACTCGATCTGTACCTTCGAAACATCGAGGATAATCGATTGTCGTGGCGGATGTTTATTAAAAAACAAAAGAATCAGCTCGGACTGTCGGTGGTGTGAAAGGTGTGAGGGTGGGGACGCAAGAAATTATTTTTCAATGGATCTACATCATTTTAGCAACGTCAAACTAATTAAAAAAAATTAATGTGCATGCTCGCGAGGGATGTCTGTTCACACATTGCAAAAATGTGTACAAATTCAAATCACGTGGGATATACAAGGTGTCGAGAAAATTCAGTGACACCGTAACATTAATATTTTCATGGAGAATTTGTTGCGTCCCTGTCGAATCAGAAAAGAACAAGTGGGGGTGTCGGGAGAGTGCAGTTGGACACACAGAAAGAACACAAAAAACGGACAGGTTTATTTATCTTTCCATTCATTTTTGCGTTTTCTTGACAAATCGGCTATATGCATATATGTATAGTTCTTTGCCCGCTCGCTAGCGAATGATGATCACGTCTCGTGTTCTGTTATATATATATTGTATCTTTTTTGTTTCCTTCCCTTCCTTCGACACTCAGTGTTCACCAGTTAGGACAGAGAGAGAAAAAAACAAATGAAAATGAAGTCACTCGGATACAGGCGAGAGCGGAAAAAAAGAAGCGTTTCGTCGGATAGAGCACGCTCGAAACGCGGGTGAGAAGGAAAACAAAAAAAAATAGATATATATATATATATAGATAGATCGATATAAGTGGTGTAATATGTGTGTACAAAAAGATTTCATCGATTTCGCATAATATCCGGGATTGTATATTTGCGATGCGGGATTGGAAAGGGTGTGCGGGGGTGAAAAACTTCGGCGAGCATAAGGCGAGAAACTAAAGAACAGGCTCACGTTCTGTCGCAAAAATCGATGGCGTACAGTGAGTGGTAAAAAAATCCAATCGCTCCGCCCCCTTGGTCGCAAACTTGGCTCCACCCTCTGCTTCCAATTCTACAATCATTTACAATCACTCGAATTACTTGAACAACTCCATGAACAACAGCAGTAATTTCTTCAATCACGATGGAACCACCATTACCCGAGGCCTGGACAAATGATGCAACTTTATGAATACTATCCAATCCGGATAATCGAGGTTCTACCGTATCGTTAATAATTTTATTCGAGACAATTTTTATTCAATACTGGTTTGCAGAGGGTGTTGGATACAGTATAAATTTTTGTTTCTCGTGGCTTGAACTATACATCCTCGAGACCACATACGGTTACGCATCGATCACAGTCGCCATCTTGAATCGTTAAATGTTAAAACAGTGATTAAAAGTGGTCACGAACGCGTAACTGGTCTATAAAAAGAAATACAACAAAAACAATAATATTCGTTTTCCAAGTTTGCGTCAACGGGACGAGGCAACTTAGGTCTATAGGCGGAGATAGTAGCGCTACTAGTAGTAATAGTAGTAAGTAGACGATACAGTAGTAGATATAGTAAGAGTAATAGTAATAAACGAACTGCCGACGATTATGCACATCAAAGTGCAATTAATCGTTCACTAAAGGTTCACTAAAAAAATTTTGCAAAATGTTTCTCCTCCGATTTTTTGCGTGCATAATTGTCAGCAGTCCAGTGATAAGAGTAAGAAGTAATACAAAGGTATACGATGTACGTATTGAGAGAGTGAGAGAGAGTGAGAGAGAGAGAGAGAAAGAGAGAAAAAGAGAGAGAAAGAATAGAGATAGAGGGAGAGATAGATACAGAGACAGAGAGAAATAGAAACAGGATAGAATCACTATGAGAAGTAAGCATGATAGAACAGAGAGAATCTGAAGTGACAGAGAATGGGACAGATTAGAGACGATAGAGTAGCGCTGATCAGTTAAAAAACGTTAACGAGCCTAAACTAGGATCCAACTAAAATTAAAACGCTCATCTTACAAAAAAAGGTGTCGCGTGTACGTGTGTTTTCCTCGTTTCCTTTCGTCGTCATCTTTCTCTTTTTTTTTTTTACGTTTTCCATTTTTTTCATAGGTCGCGCTCCGCTTCGTCGCGAGTTTTCGCACTTTTGTGTACTCGTCTCTTATCTCATTTTTTTATTTCTCATAAAAACTAAGCTCGTGCTCTGCTTTCGAACTAATTACGCAAGTAAAGGTCTAGAGTTAGAGAATTCGTTAAAAAAAAATAAAATGAAATAAAACATAGTAACGAAATAGTAAATAGAGGGTACGAACTAGGGAATAATGATGTAGAGTAAAGTATAAATGAGTAATAATTATTAATTAGACGCTAGTATTAATAGTAACGAACGATGACGATTAAAAAATAGCGATAATTATAATAATAGTAGTAGTGGTAGTAGGAGTAGTAGTAGTAAGTAGTAAGTAGTAGTAGTGATAGTAGTAGTAGTGATCGTAGTAGTAAATAGTAGTGATAGTAGTAAATAGTAGTAGTCGTAGTTAGTAGTGATAGTAGTAAATAGTAATAGTAGTAGTATAGTAGTAGTAGTGGATAGTAATAATCGTGAGTGATAAAAAAAAAACAAATACAGAAAGAAAGAAACGCCGGAGAGTTAAGAAAGTAGGGCGACGCAAACGCGGAACAAATAATAATTAAAAAAAAACAAAAAAGTAGAACGACGCTAAAAAAATTAACGTTACGGAAGTCAACGTACGGGTTTGTTTGTAGAACGTCGATGAGAAAATGCTCGTTCGAAGAAGGTGTGTGGCGCGTCCGCATCGCAAGACGCAATGAAAGACGTCGAAAGACCCGCCCCGGAAGCGGCCGTAGCACTATCTATACGCGAACAAAGGTTCAAGGACAACTACAGACATGATCACAATGCGTTTCGAACCGAGAGAATCCCCGCTGCCCCTTCCGCTCGAGATTAAACCTATCCCCACCCACGGCTAGACCGGGAAAATTTATGCGAACGATCATTTGCAAGAACGGTGAACAGAAGTACAAAAACTTTCACTGAATTTAAAAAAAAAGATAAGGAAAAATGACTTTTTCTCCCGTGTAAATGCACAAAACTCGCGGTCTGGTCGTGGTATTCCTATACTACTTCCGTGAAAAATGATTGACAATTTTTTTTAGCTAGTTCCAATACAGGAGGGCCTCTCTACAAGTCCTGCGCTTGTCACCGGGTGATCTCGTAAAGAGGCAGCCCTGTACTGCGCGTTTTCTCTTTCTTTTCGTACTGATATCACATTAGCGAGTTTTTCGGGGAGCGGAAACGAAAACGGAAAACGCGTTAGGGTCACTTCCGGGGCCGCCTTATGCGCGTAAACTCGCATAACTCGGAAAATACTTTCTGCGGGGAGGCTCTGTAATTGAGGTATAAAAATCGTAGTAGTAAATCGTGTATAATAAATCGCGTCGTGCCGAAAGAAGACACGTGGAAGAGCGATCGGTATGTGCCCATACTTCTGCCGAATATGTGCGCCTGTGGCTCTCTGTGTCACGGTGTGTGTGTGTGTTGCGTTGGTGTGCGCGAGTGTGTAGGCCTGTGTGTGTGTGTGGTATAAATGCAAACCGGTGAAATAGGTGAGCGTCGGTGTAAATGCTTCATAGGAATCATCGGTCGACATTGAACTATACATTGATCGAACACAGTTGAATCCTGTTTCGACCGATCATCAGCTGTGATCCCTGGGATCCTCTATCGTACAAGATCTAGGATCATCAGGCTGCTCGCTGACGATAGACCGGTGCTTGAGGAAACTGGCTGTCTAAACTCCTGGTACGTGAGATTTCCCTCGTGTCAACTGAAACTATCTACCTAGAAATCCGGACCTTGAGATCTTAGGCCTTGGGGTCTAAGCCTAACTCGTCTAACGGAACTCCTCGCCTTCTCGAGAGTACCACGAAATTCAGCGAATCCACGAACAGAACTGGGGAGAAACGCGAAATGTTGGCACTGAAATGTGTACGCGGTTGTGTGCGCGCGTGTGTTTGTGTCTACGTGTGCTCGTGTGAGTCGGACAGGGTCCGGAACAGCGTACAATTCAATAGCGAGCGATCGTGCGGTGAGAACCGATTCTTTCTAGCGTCTGTCTCCTCCGCTTTTTGTTCTTTTTCTTCTTCTTTCTTTCTTTTTTCTTCTCTTTTGTGCTGGGAATAGTTTCAACCCCCCCACTGTCGTTTAGCTACCTAATCTCATCGCGACGAGAACTAATTTCCTAATCGAACCAACTAGAAAGAGCTTAACCATAAAAACGCCCGCCCTGACAATTGATTCTCGCAGTAAAATGGTTTCGCTTGTTCCTCGTACAAAATGAAAAAATTGATTTGTCTTGCCGGAGGCGAGCTGATTGTGACTTGCAACGCAATTCCTGGCCCACAATTGCATCCCCGTTAATTGTCCCCCTCATGTCTGGCTTGGACTTCGATTTCCCTTGGAACAAAGGTTAGAATACTGTTCTTCGAGATTCCCAGCGGAAACGGTGGTGGATTCCTTGCTAATGTCGTAGCTGGCTTCAGCTCGGATAGACCAAGATCTTGGATTCCATTGTTAGGCCTCTGTTAGGTCGTGGGCTAGGTCTTTGATGGGCACTGGCTGAATTTAGGCTAGGTAGTCTTTTTCTTAGGCGCCATAAGTTGTAAGTCTTGATCGAATTTCGATATAATTGTAGCCTGTCATAGATGAAGCCAACGGTAGCGTTAGCAACTTATTGGAACAATTTCTAACAATGTCCACACCGTCAACTGGAAGTCCCGAAGACAGTTAGCTATTTGTCTCTCGTGGAATACTGAGAACTTCGATCAGAGACGGTTCTCCACGCGACCAGGTGAAGCTGTCTTTAGCGATCAGCATGAAGAACGGTCCCCGCCGTCAAGGACCGCTATGGGAAAGGGCCTAATCGAGAAGGAAATACTGGAAACGACCTATCGACGACCAGAGGACGTCCTGGACGAAGGATAGTCGGACTCGTAGCGCTAGAAACGAACTGTCAGGAAGCCACTGTTATTTTTTTGGGGGCAGGCAAGAGAATACGAACAGAGCACGCGCACGTCGCAGGAGCGGCGACGCGTCGAACCGAAACGGGTTGTTGTGTGTGTGAAACGAGGTGTGACGCGAGGAAGGATAATCGACAGCTTTTTCTCCGATGGCTCAAGGATTCGCTTTCCTGTTTTCTTCCCTGCGAGAGAATGATATCGATACAGAGAGTCGAGTGATTGTCGTTTAACTATACATAGTACTCGTTTAAATTCTGGAGGCTTAATTAGAAAGGATTCGCTACACGAGATCTCTAACACGCTACATTGTATTTTTTTTTTGTTTGTTTGTTTGTTTCTTATCATCGTCGTCATCATCATCGATCATCATCGGCACCTCGCTACTACTGTCGCGCGGCTCGCGTGTCGTAGATCTGTCTCGAACTGTCTCGACCGTGTTCTTCGTGTCTCCGATTCCAACCTGGTCGACTTAACAACTACTTAGATAAATCTCTACCGGTGATCCGACGCTATCTCTTCTGGGGCTGATGGCCGTAGTCTTCTTTAAAAAAAAAAAAAAAACAGGAAAAACGGGAGTACCGTATCATCCGCGCGACCCTATGTACACGAAAACGTTCATTTAATTAACTCGATCGACAGACGCGACCCTGAAGAAAACCACCCTCAAAATTCGTCACAACTGGGACCAACGTCGAACCGGGTTATATCTCCAGGTCTCGACTGATCGCCCCCCCCCCCTCACCCGTTCGAATCAGATTGTTTCGCGACTGGTTGGCTGTCCTGGTCCGAGGACAACCTCCAGAGTCTCATTTGAACCTAGCTGAACCACGCGGGTCCTATCGGGGTCTGTCAGTAGGTGTCGTGTCACGTCGGGCCTCGAAAGGTACGCCTCTCCCGACCTCGGCGCCGATTAACCTCGTTCCGACTCTCTCTTCCTCGGCTTTCCTCCGCTCTGTTTGGCGATACATCGATGTTACAACAGCGACAGCGATTCTAACGATCATCTAACGGATAATAGAGCGATCGAGACCTACTTTGGCCCGGTTGCTGGACACGCACCTCCTCCGGGAGGTTCTTGTCCGCACGGAGAAGGTCGCGGGACCAACGCGGGGCCGTGATCTACAGTCTAACGTGGCTTCCATGGAAGAGGAAAGCAGGCAAGAAGATCGTGGAATCACTCGGTCAACGGGCATACCAGCGAACACCCACCAAGTCGGGGATCCTAGACAGAGAAGCCTCGAACCGGGTCCCAAAATGTTATAAAATGGCTCCTTTTGTTGATATGTCGAGTCTCCCAAGGACGACGGTAGGGTACCAGAGATAGGCGCCAGGCCAAAACCTGGACCGCGTGCTGCTATGGATCATTGTGTTCTTCTAAAACCCTGGGGACATCTTGGAACCGGTTCGTTGGCTTCTCTGGCGAACCTGTCAGCTCCACCCTAGCCTACGAACGCCATAGGTATCCTGGCCGACGAGGATCTTCTCTCGGAGTTTGCCTCTCTCCACTCTGCTTGACCCTGTGTGTCTTTTAAACGCTTTCGCCTCGTAGGAAAAATTAAATACTCGCTTAAGTCAACAACCGGCACCCATTGATGCCCGACCGAGGCTTCGGGTGCTCGTTAAACGTATCTTCTCTCTTTCTATTCCTCGTCTCGCCGGCCTGTTTCGAAACGGGCTCCGTTCACTCGCTCCTACCGATCCAGAAGAAAATACGGTGATCGGGCTCGACCCTGAATCGTCGTTTGATAAGACAGAGGCTTGTCGATTGGATAAGACCCGTTCGATCAGACGGTTCACGGCTGGCCCGAATTGTCAATCCCGGTTCGAACGACGCCTAAGGCCCCGATTAGGCAAGCAGACAGTCCTGAACTTCAACGATATATTTTACACAGTTATACCGACAATTAATTTTAACCTCCTGACTCTACACGCGGTCCTCGCTCTCATCGACACTCGCACACTTTCACCGTTCATTCTCACTCTCTCCAGACTACTCACTCCAATGCACTTTCTCTCTCTCTCTTTCTTTCTCTCACTCGTACTCCTACCGCATATACAATATATTCATTGATAGATTAATCTTTTCATCTAATTCATTACATAATCCGTAACGTCGGTAACCCTAGACTTATCAGTTATTAATAAAATATAGATTATTGGGATGCAGTCGCCGCGCACTTTTTGGACACACCTGTTACAATGCGATATATCAAATATATATATATGTATGTATATATGTATATTATGTAGGAGATATACGTAGCGTGTCAGTGTCCGTGTTTGTTTGTGTACGTTTTGCGTTTCCATTAACCTGATTTTCCTACATGTTCGTGATTGATCGAATGTGTTTTCTCTTTTGTCTTTACATACATGCCGTGTCTGTGTGTCTGTCTGTTTATTTAACATTTTACTATAGTCACTAATAACCTCTGTAGGCTAAGCTTCGTCTACTGCGTGGCTCGAACCAGACCCCGAATTTCCTTGGTCCGAACAGTTTTTTTTTTTTATTCATTTTGCTCAGGTTTTGCGCTTGGATTCGACTCGATCACCGGTGTTCAACGTCGTCCTACTTTTAACTCCAGGGATCCGTGGAGCATCGATTCGGGAAAAAATGGGATCGTTCATTGATCATGTTCAGCGTCTGACCCTTTGTGACTCCGGACATCACCGTTCATAACTGGTAGATTGTTACTCGGGGAATACTTTGTACTTGGAGCGTTCTCGAGGTCTTGTTTGACGAGGTTCGACGCGGTTTTCATGAGATCTGATTGCTTGATTGTCACAGTTTTATGCTTCCTCTGGGCTCGCAGCGAACTATGTAGCTTGGTCTGAACAGGGATTCGATCATTTTCAAGTTTGACGATGTTTGGCAAACGGCCAGGTCGGCAGATTGTGGTAGCCTCGATCTCCCGGTGTAATTGGAGGTCAAAGGAGCTGTGGATCGTTCAAGTATAGCCGAGTGTGATCTACCAAATGATCGATCGTCCGCAAAGGGTGGAATGGAAAGAGTGTTCGCGGTGCGTTCGCCGGGATCTATATGAATAAACGTAGCACTCGCGGCCGCTTCGAACGACGATCAGAGCAATCGAGAGTCGCCTTGCCGTTTGGTCTCTATAGTATATAAAAATACGTCGTCTATATGAGGAAGTTACGTTGAATATGTATACATATATTTATATATATTAGAACAACTCTTCTAGAATTTCGCAAGGAGTTTACGTTGGTCTGGAGAAATTTCGGAGCCTGAGTATCCGCGACACCATGTAGCGAGTGCTGGCTATCCCAACCCTCACCTCGGCCCCCCTCAACCCAGCTAATGATATACTCAATCTAAATCGTCCACAGGGTGTCTCCACAAACCTCAACATAGTTCAACCACCGAAAATATCAACCAACCTTCACATCCACAACAAATAATTGATAACAGATTTGCTGACGAGATCTACTGACCAGAAATGATGTAATTAATTTTTCTGAGATATCACGGAAGAAATAGGGGACGTTCGAAACGATTCAAACTTGAAATCGGACACCCTGTGGATAATCTACAACCCGGAACGGCTGGCCCGTTTGATTCACCGAATTGATTATCTTTTTCTAAAGCTTTCACTACTGTCCCTCGTTTAGAGAATCGATTAAAAGCGTCATGTCTCTTTCTGCCGCAAACGAGGAGAACCGCAGAGAGGCGGTCCTCCTAAAATTAGGCGAAACAAGTGGAAATCATTGTCATCGCAATAAACGCTGAAGATCTTTCACGAAATGGCAAGATTATTTTTTCCGATAAATAATTCTATTGTTCGATCCCCCTCAGATCAACTTCGACGCGAAACAATTGTACGAAATAACGGGTGTGTGTGTGCGTGTTTGTGTGTGTGTGTGTCTGTGTTTGATCAGGTGTGAACGGGAATGTGTCGAGAAACTCCTAGAGAACGTCGGTAAAATCAACGCAGAGTGGTAACGCCGGACGGTGGGTCCTCGTATTTTGTTCGAAATTCGAGGTTCCAAAGGTCCGGCGACGTTTACAGGCATTTCAGGTACGCTTACGAGACATTGTGCCGGAAATACTATTGTGCGGGAGGCCTTCAACTGATTCCTTCGCGCCGAAGAGGTTGCACCCCGAGAGCAACGATGAAGATCAGGGGCCACAGTTATCGTCGACGATGTTCGATCGTTTTGTGCTATTTGTGGCGATCAGCGCGGGACAATTGAAAGAGCCTGTTTTAATACTTAAAAAGAAGAACCTTAACGTAGAAGACAACACGATTCACTGCGAGGCAATCGATTACAAGGACGATGTCCATTTGGACGCGACAGGTGTCTTTTCTCTTTGAAACGAACCATTATTTCGCACCAGGTTGAACGAAGATAAAGTTCGTCAACAGTGAAAAATGTTTAGAAAAGGTCCCTGACCATTCCCGTGGACATCATCGATGTAAAAGATCGCTGTCCCCAAGTAACCCACAGAAAAGTGTCCTCGAACCCAACGAACCGAAAAACAGGAACGTGTGTGTTCGTGTGTACCCGGTGTGAACGTGTGTGACGAATCAGCGTCTCGCACGACGGACGCTTCCCCTCCTTGTCTCGGTAGAATCTATAAATGCAGTCGTCAGATTAAATAATGTAAATATATCGGAGATTCGAAAGACAGATCATAGATGCAAAGACTGGCCCCTTCGCTCATGCCGGCTACTCGCTACGTCTCTACTGATTGGTCGATTCTCACTCCCCTCGGCCGCTCAGGATTCGTCTCTTGGCGATCTAGGTACCTCTGGGTGGATATTGGTGGAGTTATCAGGACCTGGGGATGCGCTAGGACGCTTATCCGAAGCTGGATGGTTGGTAGGAATTTGATCCGGGTCTGAGTAGGTGATAGGAGAGTTCTTCCAGTGATCGAAAAAACGATGGCCACAAGCCGAATCCTGAACAGCTGACGGA
The DNA here is from genome assembly GCA_963966675.1 of Lasioglossum calceatum. NCBI lineage: Eukaryota > Metazoa > Arthropoda > Insecta > Hymenoptera > Halictidae > Lasioglossum > Lasioglossum calceatum. Next base: position 4,347,566 of record OZ016548.1, read on the forward strand.
GAGACCCCCTCCTAGAATTAACGGCTAGCCTACTTTGGCACAAACAACACTGCCCGGGCCGGCACTCGCTTTGTTAAATATATTTTTTTGTAGTTTTCTGTTTATTTGTTTCTCATACCTCGTCGCAATTAGTCTCTTTTTCTCTGGCTCACGCAACAGCACTCGCTCTCATCCTCGATCATCCTCTCGATCCTCTCACACACATACACAGCCATAACCCCGTACATCCACGTCACTTTCACGCGCTTTCCCACCGCTACCTTTCTACAGTCGATACGTATATTAATAAGATTTAATTGACTCCAACAGAACGTCGAGTAGACAAAAACTTCCGGGCGTCCGTTGTCACGTCGCGACGACACTTCGGGAGCCGTTGTATCACGATGTCTCGGATAAGTGGGCGTCCCACGGTCCCGTCGCGACGTCCCGACAGAGGGCCAGTTCATCACGACGCTACGACACTACTGATAAATTTGTTCGCATGATGGCGCGAGAGGACTATGCCTCTTGGCTCGCACGTGGTATGTCTCATCTTGAGTAAGGTGTACTGTTTAAGTGTCCGTGGGAGGTGCGTCTCGCGCGCGCGAGTAGAAAACTCGTCCCTCTTTTCGTTCATCGGCCAGCAAACAAAAAGCGTCCCCTCGGTTTCCATTAATATAGTATATATTCATATATATAATATATTTACGCTCTGCGGTGTAACGGCTACGTGTATCATAGAGTTTCATCGGTTTCTTTCATTACCTTATTATCATTATTACGACACCAGCGAGTTCAATATCATTCAAAAACACAACAGACCTTCGTCTCTACCTAGCTCGCCCTCTGACCGGATTCTGGCTAAACGTCACCTATAGCGGGGGTGGGCGACCCTAATCGCGCCGCCTGTCGACAGGAATGCTTGGAGATCAGGAACTAATTCGTCAAACCGGATCGAAACAAACGAGGTCGAACCGTCGTCATCCAGGCGTTCCAGAATTCCCCCCCCCCCACTGATACAGTCCCCCATTCCTCCCTCCCTCTCCCTCTCACTCTACGCATGTACAAACTTGTTCTATCTCTTTTTTTGTTTAATTAGCGATATGTTTAACGGTTCAACTCCTTCCTCCTTGTCAATATACGTGTGTGGTTTTCACCCTTATTTAATTACGATTAAAGATTCTACACAATCCTAAGCACCTATCAGCTAAGAAACCTGCGTCTCAGTGTGTCTATGTTTCGCGTGTTTGTCGTCGTGTCTGTATGTGTGTGTGTGTGTTCGTGTTCAGAGTTTCTGCATGCCTAATGTTCGAGTACGTGTGTTGATGTCGGAGTGTGTTCGAGATTGTGTGCTCGTGTTCGTGTACGGTTCGTGTGATTAATACTTATCGTCGAACATACAAATTATAAAAATACCACCCGCAACGACGTACGACAGCGTTAACGATCCCGCCACGTGGCCAGTCGAGCTAAATACACGATCGAACCCGATAAATGTCGACGCCGATATCTAGTTAGGATACAGCCGTCGAGAATACTGAAGGTACACTTTTCGGAGACGTGGAGGAGAGAAAACAGAATTCAAGTCTATCGACGGAGAAAAGAATCGAAAGAAGAATCAGGTGGCCCACGAAGAAGCACCGGCTGCGACGCGTGGCGTGGGAATACCTCGATAACTGCCTCGCGCCTCTCCCCACCAGTCGACCGCGTAGAGCGCAGCCGATTGGCTGGAGGGAGAGAGTTAAGCGCGGGCAGGCGCCTCTCGCGAAAACTGCTTAAGGGTCCCATTCACAATCAGCCCTAACAATTAATTCTTTAGTACCCGACAATTAAGCCGTTCAATGGAACCGCGACAAATCCCCGCTACTATCATCACCGTCATCATCATCATCATTATCATTATCATCGTCGTCGTCTTCACTCATCATCGGGTACCCCCCTTACTTTCATTCTTGCTTCCGTCCGCTATACCTCTCGCTTTCTTTCTCGTTCGTCCTAAACTGTGTGCACGTCGCTCACGTGCCGACTGAAAAAATCGCCGACGATCGTATCTTTCTCTTACACGCTAAACAAAGACGCTCGAATATCTTCGATTCGATCGAACAAGGGGGACACTGCGGTCGTCGTCCCCCTCCCCCCCCCCCTACCCCTTTCCCCCAGATCCGTTTTCTTGTTTTTCCATATTTTTTTCCGTTTAACTTTAAAAATCCTTAACACGTTACTCAGTTTGAAGGTGTAGTTCGCTCGGCCGCGACCGGCTTAGCGCGTCACGCTTGTAAAATATATAATATATATTTATATATATATATATGTATATATATAATATACCTTATGCTTTAAAGATTAACTCTGTACAAAGAGCCGACGCGGGGCTCTTCACCGAGTCCCTCTTCGTACCCATTTCTTATCGTTTTCTTATTTTGTTTTTTCTTTTTTTTGTGTTGTTTAATTCTAGTCTCTCCCTCCTCCCTTCAGAATACTCGTGTGTACGCCTCCTCGCATGTGTGTATACAATTATGTGTCTCTCTTTCGCTAGACGCGGGAGACACGTGGGTTCTCCCCTCTCTCTTTCTCTCTGAACGGTTCTGGCTTTCAATTAAATCGTTCCCCGGCTCGCCACACGCCGGGTTAAATTCATCATATTCGCTGCCTGGAAAACCAGCACCGGTGTTCCCGAATACGGAGGCCGCTTTCGCTCTTTTCGCTTGAAACCTTCCCCACCCTTTTGCAAATCCCCTGAACCCCCTTCTATCTCATTCGCGGTTCCTCCGTTATTCGCAGCCCTAATCCTTTTTTGTGTTCCAGAGCGTGCCACGCGGGCCACGGTGTGTTTGTGTGTTCGTGAGTTGTGGAACCCCCTTATTAGCGTCTAATCGGATCGAATGAGAAAAAACATAGAAACGGATGTACACAGTTACGTCGGGCACTCCCCCCCGAGGGAGGAGCACCTTATTAGTCGTGTCCGCGTTCGGGCCCCCAAAAATTGTGTTTCGGGGGACACCAAGAAGCTCGGCGTTATCGTGGCTCCCGTCCACGGAAGGCGGGTTCTTCTCCCGCTTCCTATATTTTGCTTTTTTTTTGTCATGCTGCGCTTCGACTTCTCGGTTCCTCTCGCGCTATCCCAGCCAAAAGCACGATACAATTGGTGGCCAGTCAATGGGGTTGCAGCCTTTGTAGGAACGGATGAGCAACGGACTGGACCCATCCCGCGGATCATCAGTCATACACTGCGCCGGGTGACCAAAAGGGGACTAGGGCGTAGGGCTGGTACCACTGCCGGTCGTTTGGTTGTGATTCTTGTTAGATGTTGCTCTTGGAAAATGATACTCTCAGGTGATTGGATTCGCTCAGCTGGTAGTTGTGCATTTTCTGGAACAAAGCGGCTGTTAGTCGAGTACTCGTCTGATAAGCTAGGTCTAGGTCTGTGCTGCATTGACTTTCGAGCTACGGGACCAATGATAAGGGATACAACAAGAGGCGACACTTACAAGGGAAGGACCCTAAGTGTCCGACTTTGATTTTGATCATTTTTTGTGAGATGAGGGTATTTGGATCCCTAATTATGTATGCAAAATATTAGGTGTAGCTACTCAATAGTTTTAAAGATACAAACAATTAAAGTTCCATACCTTTTCTTTTTTCTTTTATTTTTTGAGGGGGAGGCTAAAACCGAGGGCGAACCCCCGTAAACACCCACCCCCGGGACGTTCAATGGACCGCCCCTCTACTAAGCAGTTGGTGCCCGAGCCTATGAAAAACTAAGGGCCTCCACTTTTCGCATTGCCCTTAGTTCTTCGTCCCTCGAGGCCCACCACCGCGCTTGTTCTCTTGTCTTTCAAATTAAAGTTTCATACCTGTGAATCACGCAACCTGCTTACACGGCTAATGGAACTTAGAAAACTACAACTCAAATCATGGTATATCAACAAGGTATGAAACTTTAATTGTTTATATCTTTAAAACCATTGAGTAACTACACCTAATATTTTGCATACATAATTAGGGATCCATATACCATCATCTCACAAAAAATTATCAAAATCGAAGTCGGACACTTGGGATCCTTCCCTTATGAGGAATCAATCAATTTAAAGGTCCAGTCGGTGAGGATCGGTAAGCTTCGGCAAAACTACATTATATTAGGTTGTCCCAAAAATTGGTGTTCGATTCACATGCACATAATGCGAATTCTTGTTAGGAAGTACTGAGATATTAACATGAAGATTATCGCATTGTTTGTGTATATTTAGCAACATTAAAAGAACACATTCCGAAAGAAACTTTTGGGCCGACCTAATATATATTTCTTATATTACTAGTAGACGGATCTTTATGCATTCATGGGTTCTAAAAACGTGGAGATGATATCACCACAGGTAGCTATCCGAGGACAGCACTGGCCTAGACTGTGAACTTACTGAGTCCCCCAGTTGCACTGGTAGCTACCTAGGCACAATAAGACTAAATTGCTAGTATCAAACGATCAGAATACTCACGATCAGAGCAGTGACAGCGTCGTCCATGCTAGGCATCTGTATGAGCGCCATTTTCCTGTCTTTCGGGAAGAACTTGAAAGCCTTCACGGTGAAGCCGTTCTTAGTGAAAGCATCCCTGATTTCCTCTTCGGTTACGGTGTTACTAAAATCATCATAGTCATTAGCGAAACTGTGACGACAATCCCGATTGCCGGGGTGGTTGGGAACGTCACTTACGGAATATTCGATAAATGCAAAGTCGCGCTCGGTGGGTAGATATTTTGATAATTCTTCGAGCCAGGTTTCTTGAATCGGTGAAGAGGACTGTTGGTGTAATCCTTCGTCAAACCAGCGTCCGGCTGACCCTCCTTCGGCAACTGAACAGTCTGATGCTTGCTGAGCATCACTTTGATCTGCTTCCCAAACACTCTCAGCTTGTCCATGTGTGTCAATGCTGTCGCAAAGAAGGGATCGTGAGAAATACGGTTGAAAAAACGGATTCCACTTGGTTCTCAAGACGAATTTTGGGAAGGAGGGTTTGTACGTTGGTTCGTTGTAATTACCTAAGTGTGCCTGATGGGGTTCGGCCATCTGAATCAGTGCCGAGTCCTTCTTGTTGTAGAGAATCTTCACACGCTGTACATCCCCGTAAACGCCTACATGCACAACACGCAAACATCACCTTTAGTCAATTCAACTGGCTAACCAGAAGCTAGATATCTTATGGTGGTGTCTAAGGATCGTCGAAGATGATCGGGAGAATAGATTCAGTCGACCGAGACTGGGGTACGATCGGACTAAGATCTGGGGCATGCAACGAGACGATCGGCTCAACTCTGCTATTCGGTCAAACATTTTCAAGCATGATTTTTCTTGGTGTACAAACAGTTGTACGTTCTCGATAGAAAAAGATCACAGTCGAACCGATCGTCTACCGAGAAGTGAGCTCCTATGGAATTACGTAAAATAAGCGAAAGCTTTCTGTAATATTAAGGTGTCTGGAACTGATATTAATAAAAAAAATTATTAACGGAACGAATTCAGAAGTAGATGCTTGGAAGTGAAGAACATGAAATAATAACAATAATAACGATAATAATAATAATAATGTGTCGCTCAGGCGGACGATGATTATCAATGAGCATGACGTGGGTTGGAATATTATGTGATGGAATGAAATAGCTGCAGTAATAAAATAAGTTGAAGTGACGAAAATATCGGGGAAAAATATAAAACGTTAAACGAGAATGTCAGAAAACGAATGAAAACATATAATAAAAACAAAAAAAACCTTCTCTATACTCATGTACACGTGAACAGGAGAGTGACAATGATCGAGATATCTGTATTAATAAAAAATAAAATAAAGTGTGAAAGAGAGAGAAAGAGAAATGAAACACATCCAACGAAAAATTCTACTATCAGAATAGAAGAAAACATTTTTCTGCGACATGACACAACGTCGACAGTGACGATCGTGATAGCGATACTATATTTTCCTGTTCGTGTGTTTTATATATATATATATATTTTTTTTCGATATGTAACCGTGTGAATCATTCATTCCACGCGAATGAAAAACAAGAGCCGTAACAAAAAAAAGAAAAAAAAAGAATTTGCAAACTCGATTGTTCTTTCTCTTCACTCTCCGGGAAATGCTTCCAAACGCGCGGAAACACGTGGAAAAACAGTGTCAGTCTTTTCTCGGTGTACGTGTTATGTTATCGTGTGCATGTATGTATGTGTGTGTGTGCGTTGGTATGACGGTGTCAGTGTGTGTCCACGCATGTAAATATAATAATTAATAATGTAATATAATTAATAATATAAATGTAGAGACGTACCAAACAGGGTAAAGAGAGCGTCAGGCGTGACCATCTACACAGAGAACAGACAGAGTCCAGTCAGTAGTCAGCGAGTAAAATAGGATTCAATGTACAGTGTTGGCACGCGCACAAGTTTCACGGTTCTCATGCCTTCGTTTCTAGGGGCTTTCCAGACCTTTCGCTGATCAAAAAAACTCCATTTCGAGTCGCGTCTCAACGATCAACTTGCGAACAACTTAACAAAAAATTCGAAAAGAATTTCTATGAACAAGAAAAATGATCGTTCAAGAACATTCCCCCACCAATCAAGTGGGGAAGTGTGTGTCCAGAATGATTTTAGTTAATTCTCAGTCTCGGAAACGTGTCCAGGACGTTTAATGTTTGCGCAAACGTTGCGGAGGTTAACGAGCTACGCTAATGATATCGTTACGATTGAATAAAAACTTCTGAGTATTTGTTGGTAACTGTTGAAGGGAAGTGAGTATATGCGAGACGCAACTCGCAAATGCACCGACAGTACATACGATATATACGTCAGCGGCAGCGAAAGAGCTGGAACTCAGTTTTCCGGTCGATTTTCCTTCGGCTGTCAGCCCTCCGCGATCGTGAGAGGAGGAAACATGTACAGAGAGACAGACAGACAGAGAGACAGAAAGAGAGATAGAGAAAAGAGAGACGGAGTGAAGCAGAGACACAGCCGGGACCTTCTCGTCAATATGAATCCCTCGTGGTTTTGTCGTTCCTCGTAACGCGGGAATGATTTCGCGAAAGGTTAAAAAAAAATAGAAGAAAAAAGATACAAAGTAAAAAAGAAGGGAAAAGTACATGTAGATATACAATATTGTATATATATATAGGTATACTCGGTACGTGTCTGTTCGCCAGAGGAAAGAAGACACTGGACGGAAGCTTGTGCGCGCGGCGCAACGATAGTAGTACACATAGTTATAGTACAGTAGTGACAATAGTTGCAGCTGCGAAGTGTGACGTCGACGCAGAATCACCAGATTAATACTTTTGTCTCCCACTCTGCCCTTCCCCCTCCACGACGCTATTCCCCCACGGCCCGGTCACGTGACTAATCCGTACTGGCAGAGAGGGGGTAACTCTTTCCCCTCGATTCGAGTCGATTCCCCAGATCTGGTGACACTGCGTCGACACACAGTTTTCTTAGGAGGTGCCTTTCGCATACAGCTGCCCGCCGGCAAGGTCTAAGTAGATTTTGATCTTCGTTAGGCGTAAGTAGATAACCTTACCTAACCTAGACCTGAGTAGATTCAGAGTTTTGTTAGGTACGAGTAGATTCAGGTCCGAGGCTAGGTTCAGGCTTTCTAACGAAGCTAACAAGCTTGTAAGTGCAATCACAAAAATTGATTTATCTCGGAGAAATGATGTGCAAGAAACATTGCTGTTCTCATAAACGAAAGACACCTCGTGGGAAGTGGGACCGTAGCCAACAACGCTACAGCTCGTTCAGGACAGAGAATGGTGACGTTCGGAACGATTTCTATATGTGTGTTTCGAGAATGAGTGGTTTAGAGGGTCGTTGATAAGATATAAAGGGCTCGTGACGTAAGAAGGGTGGCATACGCATCGAGACTACGAGATCCCTAATTGCCAAAGATAACAGTCGCTCGATACCATTGGTTCCGGAACTAGAGAACGAACAAATTCATAGTCTTTACCGGTTCATATTTGATCGATTGTTCCGAAGGTGATTACAGATAGACGGTATGAAAAATATACGACCAGAGTGTCGAGGACTGTTCGGCAAAGGAAGCTCGCGTCAAGGGATGGAGAGAGACTGCAAGGGTTGCCTACGTAGCACTACGTTGTAAACGTATCGTAGTAGTTGTGTGACTTTCGTTGCACACGTTACGTACCTAAGCCAGTTTCGTGTACATAGGTGGACACCGAGAGAAATGGCCGAATGCTCAAATGAACGTCGCACCACGATCAATTTTTATTAATCGAGAGTTGACGATGATTCAAACATGACGGTGCACCTGGGACACTCCGAACTTACCGCTCTGCAGATTATTTTCTGTAAAATGATTTCACCGAACCATTTCTCTCGGTGTTGAATGAAAATTAGCCTGGAGGATGCACAGTTCGTCGATCTCGAGTATATCGATCCACATCGACGCACTGCACCCTCCGGTGGATGAATGAAAAGCCACGAAGGGAGCCTTTTGCTATGCGAGACTCGACGAAGATTTTCTCTCGACAATTCGAAAATCAAAATCGACTATAAGGTCAAACCACCAATAGTTGACTGGTTAAGGAAAATTCTTTGCGTGAAAATGCTGTTTGAACTTCTTACATTGTGTAACAAAGCTAACTGTTTTAAAAATAATTGTATTCTTCAAATTTTATAGAATTCTCTACATTGCCGTAGAATTGAACAGGCATTTTCTAGATTGCCGGCAACGTAGTCTCGCGTACAGTGCTCTCTTCGTGCTTCGATCTCGGACGCCCGTGTAATCGAGGCACTAATTTCGTAGCGAATCAGGCGAATGTCCGTCGGGCAGCACTTACCTCTTCGTTCAGGTTACTGACGAGCAACACGGCGGAGGTTTGCGCATTGGTTGGCACACGCACTCCAAGACCTGCGGCGCCGAGAGGGAAACCACCGAGTCCTGCCAGGCCTCCAGCGGGTGGAACCCCATTGTAGGGACCCGCCAAGGGCGAGGGTAGACCGTGCATGGCTGCAAAGGGCGTGGGCAGCACACCCGGTGCCCCTGCAATGGACTCTACTTCAGGAAATTTACAAGGTGTCGTTAGAATCGTTTGTCAGCCTTTGTTCAGTGAGGTGCATACTATTTTTAAATTTACAGTCTGGCCTGGTAATCATTTACACTGGCCTACCGAGCACATCTTGCAGCAAAATGTACAGAAAATTACACGGGCTGAATTATCTTTCAATTAACTACTGCAGCAAAAAGCACAAGCTGGCTTTTTCTGGTTGTGTGCTAAACATCTGTACATTTTTCTGCAAATCACAATTGGCAGCAAAATACACACAGCCTGTGGGCTCAATCATTTTACTTAGGTAACGCAGCAAAAATTATATAATTTTTTCGTTGGGAACGTCTGTGCATTTTCTTTTCGCCAAATGACGATCGCCAGGAACATACAGGGTGTCCCAAAACTCCTTCAAGTCCGGGAAATGGGAGGTTCCTTAGGTCCTTCGAAGCGACATTTTCCTTTGCAAAAATGGCCGCAGCGGCTTTGTTTAGGAGTTATTAGCGAAAAACACAGACCAATCTCACCAATCAGAGCGCGACCTAGACGCGAGCTGGCACTGTCGGCCCGGCGCGCCATCTGTCTATTCGCCGACTGTGCCAAGTCGCGCTGTCATTGGTCCGTGCTTTTTCGTTAATAACTCCTAAACAAAGCCGCGGCGGTAATTTTTGCAAAGGAAAATGTCGCTTCAAATGACCTAAGGAACCTCCCATTTCCCGGAGTTGAAGGAGTTTTGGGACACCCTGTATACAAGGCGGGTTGTGTCAATTGGGCGACCTGGAAAAAATTATATAATCTTTTTCGTTGGCGAAAGCCCATGGTATCGATAACCACTGCACATTACTCTACTAAGCACAGTTGCAAAATATACACGCAATATGGGCTGAATTATAAAGCTGAATTATTTTAATTAGCTAATGTAGCGAGATAAATCGAGTAAATCAATTTGTATCGTGGCGAAAGCCCATGGTACTGAGAACTCCTGCACTCTGATCTAGCAAGCGTAATTTATAGCAAAATACATATCACAGACAAGACACAGGCCACAAACTGTCCTATTTATCTACTACAGCACAAAATCACATAGATCAATCTGTCCCACGGTGAGAGCACATTTCCGAACCACCGTGGCATACAAAATTTGTAGTCCATGGGCTTGCCATGCTGTTATTAGTCGTAAAGAAGCTATACAAATTTTGAGTAGCTATGATTCGTACATTTTCATGTCAAGGTCGTCCACTGTGGGCTTTCGCAGCCTGGAGCAGAGAATTTAGGTTTCTGAAATTCAGTTCTAGAATCGAGGTGCATATTCAACTCCAGAACGAATCGAAGACATCAAGCTAACCGAACGAATCGAAACAGTACTGTAAAGCTGTATTTCGTAGAGTTGAAACTTCAAGGCCATTCAGCATGGGCTTTCGCAGCCTCGAGCCCGATATAAGGCCACCGCTATTTCTCGACGAATTTCCCGTTTCCGACCAGACTGTATCTACATCGATCAATTCACTGATTCAATAGGTCAGATAATGAAAGGAACACAACATTTCAGAGTTAGTGGACAGCTAATTGAACGACATCGTGTTCGAACGACAATCGGTTGCTTCGCAGAAAACCAGTTCGACCGCAGAGGGTAATGATAACAATTCGCGAAACAATTACACACGGTGTAACGATACAGGGACGGAGACGAATGATCAGTTCCCGGGGCCAAGATAAATATAAAACGTTGGTAAATAAGGACTCGTAGGTGGTAGAAGGCGGTCCACGGCGGGAAAGTCGAAACATTCGGTCGCATCGATCGGCGTTGTATCCGTGTTCTCCCGTTGCAGCGCAATTAATTAATTTACCCGAGGAAATAATACCGTCTGACCGCACGCAATTCGATCCCGCTCGAAAATGGAGCTGAAAACGACCGGCAAATTGGAAGCAGGGAGACATGGCGGCGAGGCCGAGAGGCGACCGAGGCCGAAGCTCTCTCTCTCTCTCTCTCTCTCCGACTCACTCGGCGCAGTCACGAAATAACAATTTATCATAACGTTCGAATGACAGAAACGGGTCGGGTATTGCTATTAATATAATTAATTCTAATGGACTGAACGCTGGGAAATCGCACGGCTAATTGATCGATCGATTCGCCCGGCCAGGGGGAGAGAGGGGCGCCCCCATCGATCCGCACCGGTGGTCACTGACTTCGTGAAAACATCGCGCGGAATGCCGAGGCACCATGTAAAATTTAATGGTGCATTTTACTCGATTCCGTAATCCGTTCCCGTCCGCTGCGCCCGGAATTGTTTGTAAATTTTCCTACACGCGTTCCCGTTCGTTCACCGCCCCCGCCGTTTATTTTTCCGTCGAAATAGAAAATCCATTATCGGTGGTCGAATAGTTAACATTTCCGCGAACGAAAGACGCGCCGTTTATTAAATTTCAACAAACCGCTCCGGCAAAGCAATCGATCCGGGACCGACGATCGCAGAGATCATTTCCTGTGAAATCAGGTTCTCGGTCACATATGTATTTTTTCGTCAACAACCGTTGGACCGATCGGATTGAAATTTGGTGTGCGTGCACCATTAAGGTCGACGCATATTTCAGTGAAACGCTTTTCCGGAATTCGTCCCACAGCCGTATCGGCAGCATCGTTTATGTCGAGGGTTCGAGTGCGATAACGTCCATATGGCTGTAGAAATTTTTCTATTCGATATTTCGAAATTTCCTTTGGCGAAAATGTACATTCAGCGTGGTTCCGGATGCAGTATAAATTTTCAATCGATAGCTGCAATAGATTCTGAGAAAAAAAATCGCGAAGATGTTTTTCGCGTGGATTAGTCGGACATTTTTGTTGGTTTATTAAATTCGACGGAATGGTAAACGCGAGCCACGAACGAGCGTCACGCGTGACAAAGGTCTAGTTTTCCGCGCGGCCAAGATCAAACGAAAGATCAGACGCGGAACCGTTCTTAGATCGCGGCCGTGGCTGTGATTAAAAGTAGACACACACCGCGCTAACGAAAAACACATTCCCGCTGTTCTTCTTCGACGACGACGAGCATGGGAGGACGGCAGGAAAAAAGATAAGCAAAATAAAAGGGGGAATGTTTTAAAAAGCGAACCGAGCAGCCCCGCGGGCTGATGCGAGCGGAGTAATGGAAACGCGCGGGATAACGGCGCACGGATGATGAAAATCCGACGGAATTCAATTTTCATAATGAAAAAAACAGCCACGTTCTGGAAAGTTCCTGCTAAACTCGCCGGCCCGGTTACTAACTTGTCCGGGGAATTTAATTTCATAGATACTTCGCCTCGTTCGAGACAGTTGCTTCTTCGTTATTGTACACCGCGCGCTATTATTGTCGGGGTCCACCTAGTTCAGGTGTTAATTAAATTTTATCTTAACGACGCCCGTCGTCCTGCCTCGTCCGGCCGATGAATGGCGGGGGGAGTTACAAAGACGCCGGAAGTTGCTGTACAAAGGCCGAGATTCTGCGGGAATTGTCAAATTAGTTGGTCGTTCTCAAGGAGAGTTTCATAGAAAAATTTTCAACCGGCGACGGGTTCGTTATTTTTCCATTAGAAATATTCTGCATGGCCCTGATATATCGATAATTAAACCCTTGAAACTTCAAACTTCTATGCTCGCTACTTTCGTGAAAAAAATCCCCAAAAGGATCCTATCTTTGAATCTCGAAGGGGATCTTCTTTAGGGAATGGCCCAAAATGATTATAACTCTGAAACGTTTTCGAAAATATTCTGTCTAGTCCTCGTACGTCAATAATTAAATCCTTAAAAGTTCAAAGTTCTAGGCTCACTACTTTCGTAAAAAAAAAATGACAAAAGACCTTTGTCTTTGAATTTGATTCTATAGCTCTTCAAGGGATCGTCAAAAACGATTATAACTCTGAAACGTTTTCTGTTGGCGGAATAGAGAGATAGTGTTGCAGCAATACTGACTTCATTGAATCAGAATGAAATTTAATCGATGTGTGCGAATCATAGCTACTCACCGGGTATTCTAGCGCGTGGCTGTGACCCAGCACCCATCAGCAACTGTGGAAGAAGCTCACCTCCAAGTGCAAGCGATGCAGCGTCCAAATTCGCGTCACCGGTCGGCAGCGTGGGGTTGGTGTAGTCCCTCGACTTGTCGTTATTGTATTTGACATTCAGGTTCTGCATCTTGCTGTAGTCGATGCGCAGCGTGCAGCAGGAATTGTAGATGTTCTGGCCCTCCAGCGACTGGAAAGGACAAGCACCAAACGACGTTAATTCGCAAATTTTCAATAACACGTCGAACCAGTTGGCACTTGCGCAATGCAATTTTCCTGCATCCGATAGCTCTGGAAGAAAATTGAAAAGGAATTGGGTTCGCGATCCTCTGGGTCGCCATACTGAACGTCAGAATGAACCTTCACTTTGCATGGAACTTTAGACGACTCCAACATAAACAAACTTCTATTCGATGGAGTTACTCCACACCTTTGTTTATGCTTGAAACACCGAATTTAAAGTTTTGAGACTGCAAGTATCGTATGCGAGTAATTAAAAGTTAACCCCTTGCCCTACGATTTATTTTACGGTTTCAATGATTAGAACTTTTTTGTAGATCGTGATTTCTTAACCCTCATCCTCATTTCACGAACTGACTCTGTCCCTCGGTGTCAAATTGACACAGTGATACAAAAAATCGATAAAATGACAAGTCGAACAGTTACTTTTCGTTGTTTTCTTCCTTGAAATTGATGAGTTAACATTTACATTATAGGTTTTTGCAGTTATATGTTTCGCATTACAAAATAAAAGTCACCAAGTATCGAACGATTTTACCTACAAATAACAGAACAGTGAAACTTATTTCGGGAAAACTGACACGAGGGACGGATGATTAACAAAACGAAAATGGAATTTTATTTAGGTTTCAGGAAATTAGGGTAAAGTGCCCAATATGGTATAGTCCCCTATTATGGCACTACCTTATATCTTGTAAAGGAGAAGTCGCGCTCTAGTGAGAAAATCCTCAAACAATAGTTTACCATGTTTATTCAAGAGCAAAGATTTTAGTATCGATCCTCCGCCATTTGTGTCTCCACGTGTCGAATATTTTTGTGGTTCGATGTTCGATTGTATCTCATTCGAGGAAGGTAAGTGATTTTGAAATGTTTGAACATATCTGTAGTTTCAGTTTATTTATATTAATGTTTGCCAACTGTTGGTTTGGGCTGAAATTCATTTTCTCTTTGTCAGTAGCTAGTACATATTATCAGTCCACGTGGAGTTCCCTATATGGCACTACCAAGGGTTCCCTAATATGGGTATAGCTATTGCCATTCTTGGTGTGGATGCCGAATATGGCACTAGGTTTTCATATTAGGGACTCAAGGTGTACCATATTAAGAACCCCTTTCGCTGGAACCTGCAAATGCCACAGCACAAAAAAAATATTTTTCCCAAGTTGTATTAATTGTTGAACAAATACTTGACCCCTAGAATCTTATACGAAGGAAATGCATCTACAACTGGTGATTTTTTGGTCGAAAAAGGGCATTCTAAAATAATCAAAAAATGACATCAACAAAAAAGTGGTTCATATTTGGGCACTTTACCATATTGACTACGTTTTTATTAGAATCTGTTCGGAATCTTCATCACTAGTCAGACACGATATTATAGGGCAAGGGTAGGGAATCGAAAAGACAAATTGTTGTGAAAGAGTCACACTGTTCGCAGCACGCGTGACGCAGTCGCAACGAGGCAGTTAGGTTGGAAAGAGGCGGTCTAATTGTGTATGCAGGTTCAAGACTGCGTATGAATAGGTGCATGCACACATAGCCTGGAGCATGTCCAAGCAAACCTAGCCATGTGTTTGACCTGCGTATGCACGGCTGACCGTGCATTGTTGGAGCATGCACGTGCGCCTGCGACCGGACTACACGTTTCGCTGTATCTCTCTGCCGGCCATTTACACGGGCTAATGAATTTCATACATAATTACCGGACCGGTTGCGTACAGGTGGCCCGTGGCGTAACTCGAGGGTTAAGACTACCCTGCGTTGCCTCCGCGTTACCCTTCCTGGCATCAGGAGATGAGGGATCAGGTTACCGGTGTTGGCGGTACAATGAAAATAAGGCGAGCCCGCCGTAATACGGAACATCCCACACCTTCGATCATATATTTTAACAACTCCGGCAGCAAGCGCAGGGGCGGAATGAAGAATATCCAAAGCTGTTTGTTAAATTTAATCTCGCCGAACACCGCAAACTATTTAGCTGCTCGCGGTTCGTCCAAGCATGACCGCGATATTAAAATAATCTAATCTCAATAATTTAATCGCTCCACGTTTCACCGGACCGATGAGAACGACAGGAAAAATGACAGAAATAAATGAAAAAAAAAAGATAGAACAGAAGACAAAAAGACCGTGGGAGGATATTGCGTTCCGGGCGGTCCGGCCGCGTTTACAACGGATTTTTTTAATGAATTTTCAAGCCCGAATTCTCTTACGGCCGCGCGTAACCAGTTTAAAATTATTTCGGTCTCAGCGGTTCCCTAGTCCCCGCGTAACCAATTAGTCAACCGGACGCTTTCTGCAAAGCGAACGTTAATAATTACGTTTCCCGGGGAATTCTTTCGGTCCCGAAATTAACGGGAATTAATAAACAGTTCGCCCTGGCCGGGACACCGGCTCGGATGAAAGTTCGGGGGGAAAGTCAGCCGGGATTAAATTCGAAATCGAATAAAGGAACTTCGCGGAACGCTCCAAGTTGCTGGACACAGCGTTTCCCTATCCTCTATACTCGGAAATTTTCCTCAAAAACTTCCCGTTCCAACAATCTCCCCAATTTCATTAACAATTTCAATTTACCCTGCGCGAAAGTTGCGAATTCTGATACTACCGCCACTTAACTGTTAACCGGCGTTCATCGATTCTTCATTATAGATAATAATCAATCTTTTGAAAACATTCATCCCTTATAGCAGGCATGTCAACCTCTTGTTATATAAATAATAAACTCCAAATTCACCCGCCCACCCCCTGCAAGCCAATTTCACCTTTCTGTAATTCGATTTCACCCTTTTGCGACTCAATTTTAGCCTTTTGCAAATTAATTTCTCCCTTTTGCCAATCAAGTTCAACCTTTCACAAAAAAATCAGACCAATGTAAATTAATTGTTAAGCAATTCAAAATTTTATTTACTGCAAATATGTACATCAAATACTTATTTAACAGTAATTACCAATTCATTAACTTTGTAATGTGCGAAAACTGTGTGTACATATGCATATTCATGGTAGCCATTTTCTGATTAATAAAGTTTACAAATGAAAGTACATATTTATTGAAACGTATTGAGTATTGAGCCTTCCCTTCGCATTAATGGCACCAGTCACGTGTATCTAAATAAATATATAATTTAATCGACATGATTAAATAATTACTTTCAAGTATTCATAATGGGTGAAATTGATCTACATAAAGATGAAATTGACTTGCAAAAGGGTGAATTTGCAGTGTAAAACCAATAAATTGCCATCAACAGTTTCAAAGTGTTTGGTCGGGCCCGCACACTACTTGTCAACGGGCCTCCAGTTTGACATGCTTGCTTCATAGTTTTGTTCAAAATTGCACGAGAAAAATCTCTAAATGAGACATCTTGATCATTGTCAAGTAGATTCGGTTAGGGGATGGCCCCTGAGTTACCGGTGGTCGAGTCCGTGATTTCGCTGATCTTCATGGAAATCGGTTCCGTCGGCGAGCTCGTATAGAGGATATCGAATCAAAAGTTCCAGCTGAACACCGAGACACCGGGTTGTCCTCCCCCCCCCCTCCTCCGCGCGAAACGTGATTTCCGGCTACCGAGAAATTTCGCGAATTTTCGCAGCCGTCTAGTGGCGCGCAGCACGCCGGCTAATAAAACGCGGCGCGGATTCGAATTTTCCTGCTGTAATCGAATTCGCCGGCAGCGCAGAGAACTCGTTCGTCCGCTCTCGAACGACCGAAGAAATTCGATTACCGCGGCAGAGTTTCTACCCTTCCTGCATCGATTGTTTACCACGCATCCAACCGTCCTCCCCCGCCGCCCCCTTATTCTCCTCCTGTTGCCCTCAAATCGAGCGAAAATCCGTTTTTTTTTTCTTTTCGCGGGCTCAAACCCCTCTTCACCACTCTTCGCCACCCCTCCTGTATCGCCGCCCTTCGCGTCCCCCCTCCCCGAACCCGGAGGCCGATTCGCGACTCGGCGCACCCGTCCTCCGGCCAGAAAAAAGCCTTTGTCGGTTCGTTTCTGCCGGCGGACTCGCGAATGCGATTTCGCAATTTAGCGGAAGTCACGGGAACACGGCCACAAAGCGACCCGACAGAACCGTTTCTCACCGGCCAGCAAGAACCGGCCGAACGTTTTTGCGAATCCGACCCGCAAAACGGCCGCATTATTTCATATCATCCGCTGGCGCGCTCTCTTTTACCGGTTGCGTGGAAAACTCGGTCGTTGGCCGAACCTTTTGCGTTCTAGCGGGCGTACGTAAGGCTAGGAAGTTTGTGCTGCCGGTGGAAATCGCTAAAATCACAGAGACTTCATTGGAATTCGGGTTAGGTCCAAGGTAGGCGTGTCGAATTTAGCTGAACCCAAGCTAGGAGCATCATCGTCAGGATTAGCGCCTCATTTGCCGGCTACAGCGGAATGAAATCTCCACCAGTAAAGTTAACGACCCGCTGGGTGATAATCCAGCTTCTTAAACTTAGGAATTTAGGGAACCGAGAAACTTCGTTGCCTGAAGTTGTAAAACAGCCGCCATAAGAATAAAAAATCCGCTGACCATTCGATGTGAACACAGTCTCGCGGCGATCACGCTGTAATCGCAGTTGTTCGAGTTCGCCGGTGCTTTTTTACGCGGCCGGCGTAAATATTAATTTAATGCGCGGCGGTACGATCCGGGGGGTGGCAATTACATTGGGGAATAATAATGTAAACGAAGTCGATAGAGGCTTCACAAAGGGGAGCGTAAATAATCGGGCGGCTTGTGAAATCTGCTGTGTTCCGTGAATCCCACGGGTCCTCCTCGCCTAACTTGGAAACCGATGCCGGGACAGAAAAAACCCTCAATTGTTCCATAACTTTCTCAGCGTACAATAATTCGCTGATCATTTTGACACCGGACAAACTGCTCCACGACAAATGCACGGTCTACGATTCAGTGGAACTAAATATTTATTCCTGGTAAAATTATTTAGTCATCTTTCGGTGGACGTTAAATAAAATGATCGTACTCGAACCCGTGGTCACGGCGATTCGTTCCGCGTGGCCGAAAGCGTGCGGGAACAAAGCCGGAGCTTATCTGAAATGCAGAATAATACCGAAGAACGTTTTCCTTCGATTGACTGCGGGACTCGATAAACTTTGATCGATCGAGCTCGCGGATGGAGCCACGTCGTTCCATCTAAGAGGATCACCGGCGCGCGGAAAACCGAATCCAAAAAATATGCGAAAAATCCAGTCCTTTTTCGCAGGCGAGCTCGATTTTAAAAAAGCGTTTCAACCGGTGTCCGGCGCGGCACGCTGTAAAATATAATCCGTTTAAGAAACTGCCCTGGATAAACACTCCGAGCGACAATGTTTTTAATTACATTAGCGAGAGAGCATTGCCGAGCTATTAAGAGAACTTTCTTCGCGACCGGGCCGAGACAACATTGTAAAATGAAGAT
Organism: Lasioglossum calceatum; assembly: GCA_963966675.1. Classification (NCBI taxonomy): domain Eukaryota; kingdom Metazoa; phylum Arthropoda; class Insecta; order Hymenoptera; family Halictidae; genus Lasioglossum; species Lasioglossum calceatum. The sequence goes on from OZ016548.1 coordinate 4,366,288, forward strand.
TTTACGGGCGAAGATCCTCGAGGGGATGGGAACGCCGAGGACCGTGCATGCACAGAAACGATTCGAAGCGTGTTTTCAAAGGTACGAGACGCGTTCTACGGGGAAACTACATTCTACGTTTTCCTGCTCGCTTTTGATCGAGAAATCACGCGGCAGGTCGAAAATATCAAAGCACCTTTCAATCGCAACGGAAACGCGATAAATAGCATCGAAAACTACATCGTAGACTTCAAAAATTGTGTTTCCACCAAACTAGCAATAATATTGATTGTTCTTTATTCCTGGATTCATTTTTAATCTTCCGACGCTCTCGCCTGTCGCCTGAATTTTTCTCACGGATGATTAATATCGCGAGTATCGAGGGCTTGATTTCATCGGGTTTTGATATGCGCTGCTATAATACCGCCAATACTGTTGATCAGGGACGGCTTTTGTACCTGTGATTGCTCGATATTGACATTTAATCGCCATGATTTTCGACGTAGTCGCAATTTAGGACCCGCGCTCGATATCGCGTTCGACCGACTTCGTCCCGGTGTTCCGCTGCAATAATTCGCAGCTCGCTGAATCTATACAAAATTATAACCTATTTTTTTCCTCGCAAAAAGCTTTGTACGAGAGTCAACAAAAAATTCGACGAAGTCCAATAGCGCACCTCGATAAAACAGTCGACAAGAAATATTCCGAAGAAAAATCATTTGGTCGATCGAAAAGTCAAAGCTTTGACGTGTGCAGGAATAAAAATGGGAATTTTACACAGCTGCGTTATATGCCAGTTGGACGTCCGAATGGAATTGCTTATATGTAAGCGTGATTCTGTGATTCGAATGATAGAAAAGTATTCTTGAAGCAGAAATGTTGTCCACCCTCGTTATAAGCGAGTGAGAAGTTATATCCGAAATAAAACTTTCCCGTGATCAAAAGAGCATGTTGCAGTCAATTTAAAAATGCACGACTGTCCAGGAGATTTGGGGCGATGCAACCTTGGTGCGTCCTCGTAGTACGCTACTCGGCTGACTCAATCAAGTAGCATATAACAAGGGCCGAGCATAGAGCGGTTCTATGGACCGTGCTGTTGCGAACAACCTGTTTAACTACCCTTTCCCTGTTAAATCGTCTAGGCACCAGCTACTAGCTTCTCGTTGCAGGCTGTTTCGTGTAATGAACAGTTCCTTGCAGCCCAAATTAACTGCAACAGCTTATTTGCGGGCGGTGGCCGGCGCGCTGCGTTGTTCCGAGGGCCGCGGGTGCAGGCGTCGAAAGTTGTAGTGTTCCCGTAAGCCGAGAACCGCAAACCCCGGGCTTTGCAACATCAAAGAGGGGGTTGAAATAGACTCGGTCCGGGGGGGGGGGGCAAGGCGAAGTCGGAACCCGCTCGCGTTCGACCGTGCATTTTTATTTTCCGAAAAATTCCAAAACACGCGACCACCGTGGAGACTTGCGTCACCGGTACATTTTGATCATTAGGCCGAAGTTTTATTCCCGCGATCACAATTTCGGGTAATTAACGAGGTCGCGCGAAGCCACCGGTTTTCCGCGAACACCCCCGATACACCTCTGACAAAGTTTCGCGGGAGTGGGGGGAAAAAGTTTTAACGAAGTGGGCTTACAGGCCAGATTAAAATAAGTTGATTTATGGTATACGTTCTACAGCAGGACTCATTTTATTTTTTCATCTTTACGGACGCGAGCTATTCGTCGGCCAGATTGGACACGGCGTGCAGCAAATCCGCGCGGCTACTTGCGGCTCATCGTGGCGCTTTTTTTTCTGTGGCTTTTCCAACGGACCCCCTGTAAAACGCGTTACAGATCGATGTGAATGCCGAAAGCATTGGCCGTTTTAGAGCTGTCCACGGAAAATCGTGTTCCGATGCGTTGCCAATCATGCCCCGCACCCTTTCAGTTAGGTTTCCCCAGTGACTTCATAAACTGACTGACTCGCGCCGCTGTGGAAATTCATTTGATTGCGCGCGGCTTCGTTTCGGTGCTCGCGCTCGCACGTTTTCCCGTGTTTGAGCCTGTTTGACACTGTTTGCGGACGCCTACGTCACCGTAGAGTTTGCGTTACAGCAATCCTAACTGTGTACAAACTGTAGAATAATATTCGGGAAACATTCGACTTGATTATGTCCGGGAAATTACAAAAGAGATCTTTCAAAGTTAATGCGAATCTCATTTCAAGACCTATGCGACCCACAGGATCGTTCGACCTTCGTTGAACCACTTCGGAACCGTTTATCAATTCAGAACTGTTTTATAATTGGTTCTGGTAATTTTTTAAAAATAACCCTTCGCCTACGGTTCCCGGGGAGCCACTAACCGAGCCAGCGCCGCGGTACTAATTCATCGAGCAGGGATGAAAAACTAATTCGCCGACGCAAATAAGCGGCCGGCCGGTCGAGTACACGAAGTATCCTTCGCCGTTAATAAAAACAGGGCAATTCCGACGGCGGGGGAGGAGGGCTAGTCGCGGTGAAATATACCGGGCACGAATTAAAATTTGCATTATTCCCACCGTAACAGCTGGAGCTTTTTAACGGATGGCACGGTGTTTTCTGAAAATATTCCACGAAATATTTCGATCGGGGACCGTTCCGGAGACACGTCGCTCGGGAACAACAGCGTCCTCGGGAACACGGCGGGCGAAGGAATTGGCGAGAGTGAAAAGGGGGAAAAATGGAAACGCCCGGGAAAATGCCCCGAGTGGATACTTACGAGTTTAGCAGTTTGCGCCGACAGCATGTCCGCGTATTGTATTAGCGCCTGGAAAGTACCTGGAACAGAAGAGAATTTAAATTTTTATCGCGCCACGTTAAGACTCGCGTTTAATTAATCACGACGTTTTTAACGATCGAGTTCGCGAACTCGAAATTACTCGAATGTCTGATTCGAACATTAAACCACGGACAGTCATGGAACGTTTAAACCCGCCATTTCCAAATCAATAATTACGTTTCACTAATATCTGACGCGGATATTTTGAGGTACGAGTCGTGGAGCTCCGATTGCGGTAAAATATTGATTTGCGAAATTTTGGGTCAAATCATGCATAGCCACGTTGGGCTAAGTTTGCTTCTGACAGTGTTAGGTCTAGCGTTATACCTCCCCCTTCCACGACGCTATTCCCCCACGCTTCCGCCCCGGTCACGTGACGCGTTTCGTGCCTGTACTGGCAGAGTGGGGGTAACTTTGTTACGCCACAATTCAAGTCGATCCGCCGACTTTGGGGTCTAACAGTATCAATCTAAAAAGAATCTAAAGGGGCCCCTAGACAATAGTATTGAAGCTCTCGAATTAACAATGATCGATATGTCCTTTCAATGCGCCTCGTCAATATTATTGACGTCTAGATAGTATCGACGATATTATTGATCGTCTAGGGGCCCCTTAAAAAGAATAACCGGGGGCCCGAAAAATTTGATCGCGAGAGTTATTCGGCAAACAATCGGAATAGTTTTGGCCCGGAATAACGTGTAATGGCTGCAGGGGTATTGCGGCGTTTCATTTCGAAAACCGAGCGCGGTTTCGCAACGTTGTGTTTGCGTGCACCCTGGCGGCGGTGGATATTAAATACAGCAGAAATTAAATGGGATTAAAGGGTGCACGATTTACGGTAATATGTTGTGGCACCGGCCACTCTTTCGTCCGCGAAGAATTTTTATCACCGGCCCCCGGTGTATCCGTCCGCCGGCCGTGTGCACGATCGAATAACGATGGAAATTGAATAACGTTGCTGCCAGCCGAACGAAAAACTCTATATATAACCCGTTGTCGCATTATATCGGCAATAAAATGTCGCCCGGTGTTTTTATGCAGATGAAATTCAACATTAACGTCATAAATATTCTCCGGTGGGGACGCCGCGCGCCCTCGCCCGCTCGTCCGCCACCGCCGCGCGCCGCCGACGAAACGAAAATCGGTCGACCAGTCGGCGACGATTCCATTAAACTCTCTTCATTGTTTTTTTCACCCCGGACGCCAGATGGTTGGTCGCGCTTTTTTTTTTATTATAACAGAGAAGACCGAACGCATTTATATCCGATCGCCGCGAAAATACGCCGGTAATTCGGGTTTCCGTGAATTATTATTCGCACGCATCGTTCGCGACCGCTGTCGACCGTTTTTCACCAGTTTCTGCGGATAGGAAAATTGGAGGACCGTTTCCTCAATTTTTGACGAACTGGTAGCGATATTATATTTCTTCGCGAAGTTGGTAATTAACACTAAGCGTACCGAGGATTAAAATGCATTCAAATGGTTTAGCTTTTAGCAACTTCATAATTCCAATAAAATGAAAAATATGAAGCCGGTCGTCCGACCGGCAGCCGTGGGTTTGGCGTTAGAAATTGACCGCTCCAATTACGATTCCAGAGTCTATTTTCGGAGAGTTGAAACATTCCGCGAACAATGCTCGAAACGAATTCTAAAAAGGCAAGTGAATATAAAGACCGGCTGTCAGCCCGGCGCGTGTTCGTCGGGATAAATGACGGCAAAGGGTCGAACAAACCGGATCGTGCGTTCTACGAATTTCGAGTCAAAGACAGAGACGAAGATGACGTAGAGCAGACCCCGCATGTTTCACGGCGTTGAATCCGCTTCAGTAGCGTGTTTCAAATGGAACGGAATGAAATGAAATGAAATGAAATGAAAAATACAAATCTCCGGTGGCCCCGGGGCCACGCAGTTCACGTACAGAGAGCGCGGAACGCGGAAAAAAAACAGAGCTGGGCTGGGAGTTGTGCGTGTGTTTTTAATTTGAAGCGCGGCCGTACAACACCGAGATGCAGGAGTGCCCCTTAAATTGAAATTCTTCCCAGAGATTTCTTTGAAAAACACAATGAAAACTGCCCGCGGCGGATCGCGGGCGTTTCTCTATCTTGTCAGTGTTAGAAACATCGACAATTTCAACTGCTAATCATTCAAAGGGAGACGAACAAAGTTTTGCAAAAATTTATTCGGTTGCACAAAGTCTAATTTTTTCATTTATCATCTTGTTAACTTGAAAAGAAGATGAAATACGCAGACGACCAATCAACTGTAAAGCATACACCGTGTGTCACGAGGGCTGGAGTGGGCGGAGCGTTTGGCCCCGTCCACCACGCCCCTAGTCGTACGATTGGTCGAAACTTCAAGCATCTTTTGCGAAGAAACGATTATCGTCTTGAACAGAGTGTATAAAAAGTAATGGTCATCCATCGTAGGGGTGAATTTACACCTCTGGATCGGTGGAGATTTGTAAAGGAAACTTGCCGCAAAATTGTTTATAACAAAGAAAATGGTTGTTAAATGTTCTGTCTCATCGACACGGTCGGGTAGACTGTAGTAGTAGGCTTTTGTCTATACGTAAAACTCCACACAATCAAATTTTGCAAAAATTTTAACAGCTTATATCTCGATAACTATTTGCTTGCGACATGTGGCTTCTTTCAAACTTTTTCTTTTCTGGATGAGTGGAAGGTGTTGATGTAAAAACAAACTTTAACAACAATTTTAAAATGTCCACCGATCCAGAGGTGTAGATTCATCCCTAGAACGGATGTCCATTAATTTTTTAAACACCCTGCACAGTGGAATAAGTTAAACTAAGGAAATTATTAAAATTAAATAACAATTATAGACTTGACTTTGTAGAAACGTGCACGGAGAACTGATTTGTCGGACGAGATAGTAGAAAATGGCGGCGACAGTTCCGAATCGAAACTGGCTGCAGGCCTCGCGGACGGTGTCGAAAATAAAAGCCAAGATTGCTCGGAATCGAATCGACAACTGGCCGGACAGGGGTGAAAAGGGGCGAAAAAGGATATGAAGATCGAATGGGCGAGCAGCCACTTGGCCGAATGAAACTTTAATTGGACACTGCGAGTGTGCCTTGGCTTCAATTTGGGACCTATGCCTCTCTGATTTCGCCAATCAACGACTATTTGTCCGACTGTTCTTTGAAAATCTGCTGCTCCTTTTGTTCGGCGAGCTGTCGTTTAATTGAACGTCTTTCTTTGAACTTTCCGAAACAATTGCCGCGTGTACATTGCCCGCTCGACTCCAACGGTTCTACCACATTCTATACCACAAAAAAATTTTATTCGCACATTTCTGTTCTTTTCTTTTTCGGAGCTCGATACAATATCCAAATGTGTCTCGAAGTAATCGAATCTTTGGCGACAGCAATTCGCAGAAAAAATTTGCGTAACCCGGATTTCGAGTCGTCCCGACTCCCTCTGGCCCGGCTTGAAAATAGAAACGTAAGAACAGGTGCTTTCGAGACACCCTTTGCGACACTCGAGCGCAATACCGAAAGTACTGACGGCACGAAAATGCGCGCAGCGGCGTCGACGTCGCCAGGCTGGAATGTACACGTCAAGCACACTGAAGTACTAAAGTGCCGTGGCATGTCTGCCCGCGAGAGTGGCATCTATACAGGGTGGTTCCATGACTACTGTCCATGTATTAGAAAGGCACGAAGCGGAGACGTGTACTTACTGTTCTTGGTGAAGGTGACGATTTTCAGGACTTTGCCGAACCGTGTGAATATCTGCAACAGAAAACAACGACACTCGTGTTAGAAATAATAAATCGGTCGTGCCCCGATACAAGGCCTTTATTTGGAGATGTAACGTCTAACAATTATAGATTTACAATAATTACTTTTATTCTATTTGCAATAATCATTTAATTGTGCAACAGTACTAGAAGGTAATTGGATTCTTTTATTACATTTTTATAATTAGTTCAGTCCCGGAAGATTTGAACAAGCTTAGCATATTTGTCCACGTGAATTTATTTTCATAAAGCGCCCCTAGGTAAATACGCAGGTAAACATTCCCGAAATCATACGAGAGACCAATTTTTTGTGATACCCGACTGCGAATTATTTAAGTAGCAGCCACCGCTGTTAATATCGTTAATTTATTTCCGAGAGGTTTCCATTTACATTAGCGCAATTAAAAGCTCTCAAGATCGCGGAATAATTTACATTGCTCGGTGAAATTTTTCCCGGTAACCGGCATACACAAATTCCGTTAATTAACTCTATTCCCTTTCTATCTCCGGAGTAATTAAAAAATTACGCGGCAGTCACGCCGATTGCCGTTCTATTTCGCGACGCTTCCGGTGTTTTTCGCGTCGCGATTCGGTCGGCTAACGGCACGAAATTAGCGGGCCGAGAACATTAACTCCCATTCATCCCTCGCTTCGCGAAATGAATCTGTCCCTCGGTGTCGAATCGACGCAGTGGTTATTTTCCGATGTTTTCTTACAATTAGTCAAATCGACGAGTTAACATTTGCATCTTAGGTTTCCCGGTTATGCGTATCGAGGTTCCTCGGTTAACCGGCCTTACCCCACGGACTGAATTAATGAAAATAGTCATCGGAGTGTAGGGACAGGGGGATAACTGGACAACCCCTCATCAGCAAGAAATATCAGGATGGCCCCCAACACAGTCGCTCAATGGGAATTCACGCAGGTGATGACGAAACTGCTAACCAGCACAAATATACGGCCTGGTATTATTAATGCAATCGTTCGACCACTCCGCCCGGCAAAATTCATGACAATGACGTCGGTGTTCGGCGGAGACCATGCGCGATTATTAGCCCGAGGCTCGATGCTGAACATGACTGCGAATGTTCGGCGATACCAGCCGAAATTTCGTCCGGCCCCCCTGACGCTTCGGGTGATTTGCATCGATCCTTTCGCGAACTACACACGCCAATTTTTAACGTATCTATTTAAACAAGAACGATCAAAGCGCTGTTTTGAAAAATGACAGAAATCTTTCGCGAATTTTATTACACAGTTTCGAGACCCACTTACTTTTTAACAAAATGTTAGATCGTTTAGGTACGCCCGGGACAAGCCCCGCGAGCGACGAAGTGAAGAAAGCGTTATTATTTAAGCGGCGCCGTACTCATAAAATTACAATTAACGATTATTGATAAACCTCGTTTGGGAGGACTGAAACGTTTGTTTAATAGCGCGGCAAGTTTATTTAACGGTCGCCCGCCGCGATAATTGATCGAATTAGTCGAGTGTGCGTCCTCGCAATTATCCTCGGCGAGAGTTTTCAAAACTCCGCGTGCAACAAAGCTGCGCGCGGCGCTCGGTATCTCCACAAAGCTTCTTAAAATTCTATAATCCTCGTGCAATTACGAAAATTATTCGAATTAATTGGTTCGCCGAGTGCTCGTCCCCTCCACGTCGAGTCAAAATCACCGTGAATACCTAATGAACGTCATTAGTTCAAATCTCTTCGGCAGGCCTCGCAACTTGCGCTCAAGTAAATCCGTTAACGGAACAAACGTGCGCGCGATGTCGATATCCACTAATCGACTGCGCCGTTCAATTTTCATCGAGCTAAACGAATTCGCAACGACGGGGGAAACGTTAACCGCAGGTAACTGCGGCGGAATTATCGCGATTATGCGAAACTTGCCGCGGCGAGAAGAAGACGCCTACTCCACCCTACGGAAAGAATATTATTCCAACTTCGAAGAGACGTTTACAGGGCTCCGACGCGAATTGAAGTTTAGCGGTATCGGGATTGGGATTCCAAGAAAATTACAAAGAAATATCCGTCCTGGGGAATAAATAATTGTCGAACGAAATGAAAACGGTAACGATGCGGCGAAGATCCAATATGGAGAGCCCCGGGACGGCAGATAAAGATTATTAACGATCCGGAAGCCTTTCGTTCGGGCTTTTTTCCCCCATCGTTTTCCTTCGGTTTTCATCCCGCCGCCGCCGCGCCGCGCCGCGCCGATTGATCGTTACGCGAAAATAAATTCTTCATTTGATCCGCGGAGCGCGATATTGAATATTCGATGGAAGCTAAAATGCGTGATACTGGCTGCATTAGCGACCCCTTCCATCCCCGCAAATCCGTCCTCTTACGCGCCCCGCGATTCCATTCACATTTCCAGATATTTCTCGCCTCGCTCCGCGACATGCATTTTTATAAGGCTTTATTTGCTCACGGGAAACGCGCGACACACTCTGGACCCATCGATTTTTAAACCGCGTCGTGGTAATTAGTCGAACGGTCACCATTTTGTCGGAAATTCGTCATTATTCGATTGTGGACGTCGCGTCGGTGTTCCTGAGACACATTGTGAAGTTTATAGATACCGGAGGAAACTCTGTACAGTTTTCTTTATCTTTTTTTTAACGACCCGGAGCGACCATTACCGTTATTGCTCGTTATTAACGCAAATACCGGTCGGCGTTTCGCGTTCGCGTGACAAATTTCAGTATTTTTTTACATCACCTTTTTTCGGTTTCGCCCCCGAGACCGGGCCGTGTGCTATTCAACCGAGCCTCTATTTACGTCCGCGCTTTTCGTCCCCGATGATTGTTCGCGCGCGAAAAACTTTCGCGCTCCTCTCCTCCCGACTCCTCTCGCCCATCTCTCTCTCCCTCTCTCTCTCTCTCATCCCGAACGCCGGCAAATCCTTCGGTTTTTGTGCCTAGGTTGTTTGTTTGTTTTCCCCGAAGCGTTTCGCCGGGAAGTATACCACCCTTCGTTTTTTTTTACGACGATCGCGTTGCCGCGCGAAGTTGTAAATTCCGTGGAAGTTCCAGCGGCATCGTTCGCGGATGAAAAATCGACGTGCCTCGACGATCTTTCGATAATCGTATCGCGCGAATCCTCGCATGAGAACACTGTGGCCACAAATGAAAGATTATCAACTCGTTCCCAAAAAAATAGCTCAATACAATCCACATTCTAACTAAACTTGCACGCTAATCTGACAGTTCCGGGTTAGGCGTCGCATCCCATTCTTTTTTTTTGCGTTAAACGATGGTCCCCCAGAGTCACGTTACTGCAGTCTCCTCGTCGATTAAAAAATATTCAAACGGTTGACGGTCACACGCCGATTCTATCGAAACACGCGCGGGTACTCGCCATTGTCGCGATCCTCTCGTCGATTCTCGCCCCCGAAAACGCGCGATAACAGTTCGCATGATTTCCACCCGTGAAACGTGAAAAACGGAGAGCAGCGAAACGTGTTTCTGCGGGGCCATTGATACGATGACAACGCTTCGATTTTGCCATTTGAATTTTTGTCGGTCGCATTTCCGCACTATGTATGCGTGCGGCCGCTCGGACGAAAATCACGGGACCCTTCTTCGTCGTCGTTCACCGACCCGCTGCGACGAGTTCCGAGTGTTAATCGCGGACGGACATATTCGCTACGAAAGCGGTGTATCGAATTTTCATGGACCACTCAATTATGAGAACTCTCTGCTGAGAAAGTACCCTCGCCTTTACCAATCATCAGCAAGTAATTAAAGGAAGCACTGTGAAATATTAGGTGGAACAGTTATGCCATTGTCGTAATATCCTGTAAAATACGAGCGAAAAATGTGCTAAAACTTTGAACAACGGCCATTTAAAAACTCCTGCCGGTAGAGCTATAAGGTACAAAGCGTTAGGATCGGCAAAGCTTCCTCTTTAAAATACATTTTGTTTCGCGTCGATACCACTTCCCGTTCCCGAGATATCGTCGGGTAAAGAGAACCATGATTTTCAGTTTCGCACTCTCGCTGTCTCGTTTGCGCGCTCACGCTAACCCCCCACCACCTCGCGATAGTTAGCGTGCTATCACTAATAGTAGGGCACGCTACATCTAAAGACCTAAGGGTCCACAGCGCGAACTTGGAACAAAATGGATTTTAAAGTGCATTTCTTCTCCGAGCTGTATATTGGGAAACTGTTCTCGTATATTCTGGATTTTAGAATTGAAATGAAACTCAATTGTGAATTAGCTCCGAGGCTCGGAGTCGTTTATGTTAACAATTGAGAAAACTCACGATAATGAGCACTTGAAATAATTGTAACCTCGAGCTTAAACGGTCCGCGATAGAATATTCGACATAATTAATTATATCGACAATTGATTACAGTGTTAGCACAAACGGCTCCTGGAAATTCGACGAATTTCCTGACCGGTCGACGGATTATATTTATGAATTGTAGAAAATCGATGACGTTTCTTTCGCCAGCGGCGCGCACGAGCTCCCCTATATGCGTGCGCGTGGTTTTGTTTAATTATTGTCGACGGTTATTTCGTCTGCTCGAAACAGTTTGCTATCGGTGACAAGCTATTTGATATCGCTTTTCGGAGGGGTGGGTGGTGGGTGGTGGGAAGGCAGAGCCACAGCTTTTGTTTCCGGATATTTGACAAGAAATACAAGAACGCTGAGCCATGAAACTTAAAAAATCATAGAGAATTATTCCGGTTTCAATTCCGCTCGGACGCTTTTTCGCGTTCGGAAGCTCGAAAAAATTAGAGTTCCCACAGAGATCCATTAAAAATAAGTTACACGCGGCTCTCGAATTGGATCACCATAATTTCCGCGTCGATATGCGGTCCACGACGCTTCCCTTCGCGGTTTTTTTTCGCCCAGCGACTTTTCAACGGACACAGGCGCCAGCACCGCCGCGAAAAGTCCCGTGGGAAATCAAGACCTCAAAGGCTCGTGTGTTCAGGAGAGTGAGGGAGAGCGCGCGCGCGTAGTCGAGAAATGTTCGAGCGACAACGGTGTCATTTTTACCGAATATTTTCCCGAACGATCTTTCGACCTAATTCATGCGATTTCAGTCGGAATAACCACGGAGGAATCCCGGGAAAAAACTAACCCGCAAACATAGACGTAAATCCCTTCACCTGGTTCCAAAATTTTCAATAAAATTGTCCACAGGTGCAGAGATAATTTTTCACTCGAGGTAATACGAAGGTCCAGTTTGATAAATCTTTCTGAAGAGCAATAAAATTAAATGAGGATTATTTTTCACCGAAGGTCATCGAACTTCAAGTTACAAATTATTTTATAAATTGGACAATGGACAGAAACGGTATGTTCTCGAGGCAAGTCCGTGAATTTATTAATATTTTGGGATTTCGAGGGATCTGGTGGAGGGAAAACTCGGTCGCGGGGGCGTCGATAGAGGATTAGCCGAAACCATAATGTCGTATTCCCCGTGTCGTTTGCCGCGTGTACATCATGAATAATGGCGGATCGTCGACGTCGACACGGGCGAAATTACGTTACTATTATTGCACGTTATTGCATTACGGAGGCACCGGCGTTGTAGATACCGCGCGTCGATAATCGAGAACGCGAATTAATAACTGTTACATCAATCAATATGTACAACAGCGTCCGCGTCGCCGCTGTACAACGGTGACCATGAAAAGGGGTGGCGTGAGCGGACAGGATGACGTTCGAGGGTGGCCTGCAGCCTGAATGGTCCTCCGAATCAAATAACACAAACTACAGGGGCACAATAACAATTTCGTCTTCCCTGTGATTGAGAAATTATCAATAATTCCATAACATTCCAATGCCTCACGGCCTTCCTCGACTTCGAGTCCCCCTTAGTGATATTCGCGAATTTATGTCCGCGGAACCAACCGACGTATCGATCTCAAATTTCGCGACTGTATTCGTCGATCTCTAAGAAGTCCAACCAAATTTTTTGCATGCTGAAATTGCAAGTCTATCCAAAGTTATACAGGGTGTCCCAAAATTCCTTCAACAGCCGAAAATGGGAGGTTCCTGAGATCATTTGAAGCAACATTTTCCTTTGTAAAAATGTTATCCGCGGCTTTTGTTTCGGAGTTATTAACGAAAAACACGAATCAATCAGAGCGCGATCTAGACGCGAGTGGGCACAGTCTAGTTGGCGCGCCAACTGTCTATTGGCTGACTGTGCCAACTCACGTCTAGGTCGCACTCTGATTGGTCCGTGTTTTTCGTTAATAACTCCTAAACAAAGCCGCGGATAACATTTTTGCAAAGGAAAACGTTGCTTCAAATAACGTCAGGAACCTCCCATTTCCGGCTGTTGAAGGAATTTTGGGACATCCTGTAGAGGTTTAACCGACCATTCATTTTCGCAGAAGGTTCGCAAAAATTTAATTCTGCAAATATCCGTTGAATTCGAACCTGTGATCATAATTAAAGGTCTCCCGAAGGTGTCCGCCAAATTTTAAGGAAACCCGACGATGTTACGTAGACGCACGGCAACCGATCGAGTATTTTCGAGTATCGCAGTAACTCTGGAGCGGAATTAAAGGAAATGAGAATTCGGAACGACAGCATTCAGCCTAGGAGACCTCTAAAAGGTTGTAGGGTACGGGTGTTTAATAAGGGGAGGCTTAGGGCTCGAGCCAGGTGGTAAAAGGGCGTCGGCAGACAGGTCGATGCGTTTACGCGAGAGCGTGGCCCTAACAAGAATTCCTCGATTTGACCAAAGACGTAAACGTTATGGGTGCCCGGCCTCCCGTCTACGTTTACGTTCTTTGACGGAACGTTACGACCGGTTTTACATTCCTGACCCCGGGTCCGTCCCGTGAAGGTGTGCCGGCGCCCATCCTGAACCCGTCGAATGGCCCAAGGAGCCCGGAAAGAAGAAAACGGAGAAGAAGATGTGTACAGAGAGAAATTACACCGGCGAAACGACTGGTTTCGAGGGCCGGATAGTTTTACGACCCTCCATCCACCGACTGTATAATCCGATTTACGGAACGAACTCGTACCGAGCACGAATTGCCATGTACGGAATAATGCTCTCGTGCACCTCTCTCTTCCGTTTCTCCATCGATCGCTATCTCTTTCGCTCCCTCTCTTTGTGCGCATCAACGGCGTGTTGTATTTTTTCGTTGGTACGTTCCCGTTGTTACATCGCTCGTAATCCAAGGCCTCTTTTTTCATAGCAGGGGAACCGATCGTTTCGAAAGCCGATCGTTCCTTTCAAGAGATGAATGAACGCCGAGTCGAATGGGAGTCCGGGCAATTTTCCTGCATCCTCTCTTCCCCGGAACTTTGTGTCCCGAACTTTAACCGGGACAACTGTGTCTCGCTCCTCTTAACCGCGAATCGTGACCCTGAACTTTTGGAAGCCTCGTTGGGGCATCAGGACACCGTAGACCAGGCATGAGCAACCTTCTTCACAACGGGCCAGCTACAAATATAAAAATGTTGTGCGGGCCGCAAACACTGAATGATGAAATCAAATTATCTCTTTATTAACACAATAAACCTAGAAAGATATACAGGGTGTCTCAAAATTCCTTCAACAGCTGGAAATGGGAGGTTCCTGAGATCATTTGAAGCAACATTTTCCTTTGCAAAAATGTTATCTGCGGTTTTGTTTAGGAGTTATTAACGAAAAACACAGACCAATCAGAGCGCGATCTAGACGCGAGTTGGTACAGTCTAGTCGGCACGCCAACTGTCTATTGGCCGACTGTGCCAACTCGCGTCTGGGTCGCGCTCTGATTGGTCCGTGTTTTTCGTTAATAACTCCTGAACAAAGACGCGGATAATATTTTTGCAAAGGAAAATGTTGCTTCAAATGATCTCAGGAACCTCCCATTTCCGGCTGTTGAAGGAATTTTGGGACACCCTGTATGTGTCTTTTGTAGAACAGCGGGACACTGTAGGAATTTTTAACAGTCAAAATGTAAAATCTTTGAAGGGGCGCACGAGAAAGTGTGGCGGCGTGCCGCGGGTTGCTCATCCCTGCCGTAGACAGACCGATAGCGGTTCTTTTTTTTACCAACTATCATTGGCGTAAGGCAGCGGCTCGCGAAAAAAATTGGGGAAGCGCTGATCGATGCTCCATCGGAGTTATTGAAAACACAGCGCGTCGCGAACTTCTGAATCCATCGGAGTGCATTAATCTCCGTCGCTTAATAACTGCCGGTTACGCGGAGTTGCCCGAGACTATACAGTGTTCCCCGTGGCAGAAAAAAAGCGGCCAGGGGACGGGAAAAAAGCCGCCATTAAAAGTTTCCGCGATCAATGACCCCTTCAACGAATACATTTCGTTAAGTTCACGGATCATTAGAAATTTTAAAGCGGCCTCCGACACTGACTAATAGCACCTCTCCCGGATTACCAAGTTTTCATGGCGCCCGTTTGAGAACCCTGCGCGCACCTGAACACCTTCCTCTTTACTGCACCCTTTCTTCTTTCGCTTTCAGAAGCGTAGGACGCTTCGTACTGGGCAGGGCGAAGGTACATCGCCAGCTGTAGCGAACACTTTAATTGGCCCGGGGAACCATGACGTTAAACACAGACGGAGAATCGCCGAGCAATCCTCGGTGTCTTCATTAATTGGTAAGAGTGGATGGGCTTCACTTTGATGATGGCTGATCCGATGCCGAGTTCGATTAGGCTATTCATCGACGTGCGACTTAATCCTGGACTGGCGTCCACGCCCACGGGATTCGCCAACAATATAAATCTTGGGGTGCTAAGTGTCTAACTATATTGAATTCCCATAAAATGCTAAAAGAATGGGTCGTAGCGACCTCGTTATACCGTTTTATAGATTCAGGAAGCTATAAAATCGAACAGCAACTGAAATTTACTACAGTGGGTGTACAGGGTATTCGTACACCTTTTAAAAACGGATAACTTCTTTTCAAGATTGGACCCAACGTCTCCAGTTTTTATTCAGACGTTGAAAAGAAGTCTTAATTTTGGACAAGTTATTCGTTTTTAAACATTGATCCGTTATCCTCGCCAGGATTACCAGTGAGACGGCCATCGTTCTTCGATCTGAACCCTGCCAAGATTTTTCGCCCGCTCGGAATGCGGCTTCTGGCAGCGTGATCGGCCAGCTTTTCCGTCGGCCAGTGGGAAATCGACTTAGCAGAATGGCGGGGCGTCAGCTAATCTTTCGAAACGATCGTAGTTGCGTGTAAATCCTGGCGTATGGCAGAATCGCCGCGTAAGCCTACTTACGCAGCCAAACAGCAGGCAATCACCGGCATGTAATCCGGAAATGTTTTCTAGCTGGTCCATTACCGGCTTAGGGCTTGGGACCCAGGCCTCGAGTCCGATTCGTCGGCAGAAATCCTGGCAGCGCTCGCGCGCGCGCCTGTGCTTATCGAAAAAGCAAGCATGCGTGAAGAGAGTAACGCGGGCCGGTAGCGCGTGTCGCATACGCCGTTGCCGCGGCCAACAACGTGCCGGACAACGGAAACGCCTGTAATCTTTGGGAATTTCAATCCGACGAACGACCGAAACCTGTTCCCGCTAATGCGCGGCCGGATTACTGTTGGTTGTTCTTGCGGAAGATGAAACGGCCGACGTTTCCGCCTCGAGTGAATTAAAGCTCGACCGCGCGCGCCAGTATTTCATTAAGGGTGCAAATATAATCGATAAGTCGAACATGCCCTCGAACAGTCATCGCAAAACACACCCTGCCGAGGTTAGAGTACAATTCTCTATAGCCGCAAACGCCTCGGGGGGATTTGTTTGCATCTATCGATCTTGGTCCTACTCTTTTCGAGCTTCAAAGGCCGAGCCGAACGTAGAGAAGGAACCAAAGGCCGAGCCGAACGTAGAGAAGGACAGCGCGTGTAAAGAGACGCCACGGCAACCGTCGATGCGACGGCACCTGTCCGCGTCTCTTTCTTTCTGATGCGCTGTCCTTCCTTGCGTTCGAAACTCTCATTGTCGATTAAACCACTAAATTCAGTTCAAATTATATCGTGTTTGGTATCATTTTGCATTATAAAAATGCCAGGAATATGTTGGTGAATGTCCCATGAAAAAATAATGGAAAATAAAGAAGATAGAATTTTGGTATAATGTTATGATGACTCACGGGCGTTTGAACTGTGCCGACGACTGCGACTCTCCGCGTCGCGTTAGTAGTGGTTCACACCGATATACCGAGCCGAGATCAGTGTATTGAGTTGGAGGGGATATTTTATTTGCGTCTATCGTGCACGCCCTGTTTGCGACTATAGAGAATTTACTGTATCTAGTTTCTTCGAGACCCTCGATATACGCCAGTTGCAAGTGAAATTGCTCATAGCGAGGGTAGTCTTTATTCTAGATCCGGAACTTGCTTGGTGTTCTTTCATATTTGTTTGTTGAAGAACCGATGACGATACATCAGGCATGTTATTTCCCCTTTCCCTCGTTATGAGCAATGACCCTGAGTCATTCTTGACGTGGATCCGGCTTTTATTTTTGTCTGTCAATATAAAATAAGCAGCCCTCTTCAAGAGAAGAGTGAACGAGAGCTGCCCCCGAGAAGGTTTTGAGTTAGACAGTTTTGTGAACCCGCTTGTTTCTATTCAGATCGCGTGCGCAGCACGTTTCTTCCCGAAGAAAAGGGGATGCTACTTTGCACATATTCAGAGTGACAGAAAGGGAGACGTTTAGCGTGCGTCACCTATGAAAACACACTACATTCAGCCGGAAAGAAAGGCTGGGTTTTTCGGGGGCTTGCCACGCCGTGGTATATTATTCGACGACATAGCGGTCGCGCTTAAAAATTTATCTGCCACTCAACTCGGACCGGGAGCACACCGGTTATCCTGCCATCCGTCTCGAAGCTGAACTCACCTTAATAAACGACAATAAATATGTATTCAATTTATACGTGCGAATCTTAAATACACTGCCCGAAATTACCACAAAGCCATCTGATTTTTTCATGAAATATTATAATTATGTCATAGTAATGAGGAGCTGATGCACGATAGCATTTTAGGATTAATAAAAGAAACCGTTTACATGATTACATTCATAGGTATATTATTTGTTTACAGAAAAACGTACAGTTTTATAGTTTAAAAAACAACGAACCGCGTTCGACGTTATTCGAAAAAATGGCAATTATACTAAGTATTAATTTGTAAATATAGAAGAAATTTTCAATAATCTTGATGCTATCTACTTAAAAAATGTGTGGCTTTATGGAAATTTCGTTTTTTCTTTTTTAAATTATGTAATTTTACATTTTTCTGTAAATGAATAATATATCCATGAATGTAATCGTGTAAACGGTTTCTTTTATTAATCCTAAAATCAGGTGGCTTTATGGTGATTTCGGGCAGTGTATAAAAAATTTCTGGAAACGGTACCCTTTAGATTCGATGATGAAACGAGTCGAAACGTAATCCTGATTTCCAGTTACTGTCGAACCTCGTTGATTTTAACCGGGTTTAATTCTCAATCGATTTTTAATCGAGTTCGGACTATATTAAAGTCTGATTAGGTCTGGTCCAGGTGAATATTTTCACCGTTGATTAGGTCCGAGTCATTAACCCGTCGAACAGCACGGGAACAGCGAAAGTTCAGCGCAGTTAGAGTTACGATAATTGGGACCATAATCGGGCAGCTTCACGATTTTAATCGATTCGTTAATCGACCGTTGCGCCGTAATTAATCGCGGCGGAATCGCGCGCTTATGATCCGTGCACCGTGTCACGTGGAATTAATTCACTAACAACGCTCGCTCGTTACATAATTCTCCCGTTGTAATTGTAATTTGTAATTCGGAAAATATGTAATTCCCCCCTCTCGACTCGCGAGCGGTGATGTTTCCTTATTATGAATTTGTGATGCAAAATTCTGCTCGGAATTCGCGATCGCGCGGTGAACCGTGTGATACGATTACAGAACAAAATTGCATGTTTCCACCGCGTTTCTCTATTATGCAACCAAGTCACCGGGCGAAATCTGCAACTTTTATTAAATCTTCCCGGCTCGTTTTCGTCTCCTCCCCGCCCCGCCGGGAGAATTACGCTAGTTCCAGAACTACCGCGATAAAAAAATCTGTAGCATCGTTTCTGGTTTATGGAAGTTAATGAACGTTCGTTGTGTTAATTGTCAGGCTACAAATCAGTCATGTCCGTTTTTATATGAGAAATACTGAAATAATTTTGGATATTTTTAATTTTTACTTATATTTATTCTCGAATGTAGAAAAATGAGAACCGACTAATCCAGCCTAGTTAGAATATCATAAATATTGTATTAATAAGGGTTGAGTAGTTTCCGCGCGCGAGGGAAAAAAGCGGTGAAAATTCCTCGCAGGTGCAATTAGTTCCTAGAGCTTCGGATCGTTCCGGAACCGTTCGTTGTTTCATTATTCAATGCTCGGGTAGGTAGATGCGTCAATATCGACGGGGGCAGGGGCTAGATGCGAGCGTTTATGTGGTGAACCGGTAAACATATCGCCGGCGCTCGCGGATTATTTAATATTCCATTAACGGAAACGCGACGGGATAAAAAAAAAATCTCTCCCGAAGCCGCGAATATTTACCGCGCGAAATATGCTGCTACTCTTCCCCATCGTAATTCACGGCCGGCGGCCGAAGTATACCGGGAGAAATATCCGATTAATCGAGAATCGAATTCGGGAGAATTGCCGCGAAATCGGATTAATTTTGCATATCCTGCATTATTCCCGAACGATTTCGACCGTTTTTTAGTTTAAGCCCAACCCCTCGCAAGTACACCTAACCCCACCCCTATGCCACCATTTAACCTTTCGCGTGGTTCACAATCACTATACAAGTGACACCTAATTAGTTCTGACATAATAGGTGGTCCACAGTCACTGGACCATTCAAATTTCCATTGTTTCATCTTAAAATAGTCTGGTGACTTTCGGACCACCCTGTATGCATCAGAAAAATTATTGACATCGTTGTTGACCGTAACTCACCTGATACAGCACGTCCAGGGAAATGGGATACATCATCTGCTCGACGATAACTCTGAGAACCGTGTTGGGTCCCCCTTGAGTCTCTGCTTGCGTCTGGGCCACCTGATTCTGTCCAGGAATTGCAACTTGGTTGTTCGAGTTCTGTAACAATGTGGAAAAATGGCGAAAGTTAGTCAGGAGCTCGAGATCCAGTCCCCATGTGCAGAATAAATTCTATTCTTCGTCTAGTTTGTCCATTCCGTGCAGAATGTATCGTCTCTGTTTATTATTTGATCAAAACAGTTGTATATTTACTGCAACTCTCCACAGTGCTTTCAAACCCTTCAGAACTGGATGATTCTAGCGATGGGTGGGTCTATTTTGACCCGTAGTCAGTATTGCTTAAATTCCTTATGCAGTTACTAGATTTAATAGCGATACCTGATCGATGGACTCTGGAATCTAGAGTAGACTCTGACTAGTGGGTACGTTTTGGGTAGGGCTTCCAATTTGGGTCAGATCGTCATAGTCGCAGTTAGGTCCAAATTAGAACTCTATGACATTCTGTAGGCTAGATTACAGAGTTGGATTTAATCAAGATTGATTGATCAATGTGTACGATTAAAAAAGTAATGATTGAAAAATCGGCGATTGGTCCAATCGATCGATGAAGTTATTCGTCAATCGTTGATCAAATTTTTCCCCAACTCTGCTAGATTAGGCCTCTCGCAAAGGCTGGATCTACGTTAGGGCTTCCAGTTTGGGTCAGACTGCCACATCCTGCGAAATCATCGAATCCGTCCTCGGATATTCGGAGTGGTTGAACTTGAGTTTTAGCTTCCCTACTTTCAGAATTAGATCCAAATTCAACTGTCCCTGCGATAATAGAGTCCCCAGTCCACAATCGGAGGAATCGTCGCAGAACTGCTCCGTTGCTGGCCAAGTATCCGAGTAGACTCGATTTCCATAAAATGCTAAAGAAACCCCGGTCGCATTAGAATTTTCGATGGAGATTAAAACGCAGGTCGAACCGCCGCGTCGTTTCCCGGAAACTCGGGTCTCTGGAACCGCGCGCAGTGGCACCGGAAGTCCCGTGAAAGGGGAACTTGTTACCGAGTTAGCCGGCGGAACGATATTTCTACGTGAAGGGAAATCGATCGAGTGCCTTGGGAAGCGTTTTAAGTAATGTCGTACGAGGAGAACCCGGCGGCGCGGTGCCGGTGCCGCGCCGCGGAGAGGCTGCACGCGAGTAGAGATTTCGTGAGCGCGCGTTACGTGATGTGAAAAATATTTGCAAAGTTCCCGGGGCTGAATGGATTATACAGAGTGGTTCAGGATTAAATAAATACGCGCGGGCGGGGAGCCGTGCGCGATTCGTTGGTCGACCGGCAATCGAAAAACAGGACCGAACGCTTGCAGCGTACGCTTTTGTGAATAAGCAAAGGCATTGAAAAGTTGAAAAATGGTCGGAGAGAGCAATTCGATAAATTTTTTTTCTCTCTTTTTACAGCCGGAGCCGAGTATTTGCGGAATTCGCGTGCCCCACTCCACGCGAAAACAGTTACTGTTCGACGTTCGAGCTACGGATAACGCGGGAACGGGGAGGGGGCTATAACATTTGCGTGAAACGTTCAATGTCTGAAATTATCCGTCGACGGGCAGTTTCGACTCGCGGCGCCGCGCGGGCAAAAGGATAAACAGGCCGGTGCGCACGATTTACGAGCAGCTATTACTCATCCACTCGCCTCATTGCAACGGAATAAAAGTAAATATGTTATTTACATTGGAAAATGAAGTACGAGGCGATCAACGTCATTCGCCTGTCCGTCCGATTCCGAATACCTTCCACAATATTTCCTGGTGTACATTGCGAAATGATATACACGGCGATCTACAATATTCCACACCCTCGATCACCTACAAACGGCACGAACATCTACGAACATCTTCGAACGGAAGTCAAAGATAATTATGCTACCACGCGGCACAATGGTAGCGGACCGCGAGATTTATACTTTAGGTGACACGGAGGGGCGTAGCCGTCGGATGCGCGTGTTTTATTATTTAATTTTATTTCATCCATTTTATATCCGGACCGGTGGCGAATTCCTCGTAATTTCATACCACTTCCGACATAAAAATACTTGCGCACACGTCCGGGACCCGTGTACCTGGCCCGGTCATTCTAATTTTACTCGAATGGGCGACGTGACTGCAGCGCCCGGTCATAAATGCTTCACGGGCCTAACTAACTTCGAAATTGAACGAAATTCCCGGCGCCAGGGGGAAAGCGGCGTTCGCGTAATAAAAGCATTGCGAGATCTGGAAAATGTCCGCCGGTGTTAATAGTTATTGTGTAACCGGGGTCGAATTAGCCAGGACGTTTCCAGGATGGGTGTTACATTATTAAAGGAATGTGAAAACGAGGCGTCCGCGGAGGCGAGGGCGCGCGCAGAAATTTTCGGAAAATTGAGGCCGTAGAGCCGGGTGCGCGAAGCAACAAAAGGTCTCGATCTATTAAACGGGGGACCCCAATCGATCACCTCGTGATCGCGCCGCCGGCGCAAAGTGGCCGATTGAATTTCAATATTAATCGAACAGTTAGCGGGTGCCGTTCCGACGTGAACGCTCATTCGGCCTATTAAAAATGCAACAGGCCAAAATTGGCCATGCCAGAGAAAACAATGCCATTAGCCGCCGCCGCCGCACGCCCCCACCCACCCTCTCCCCCGCCGCATCGGCGTCGCCTAACTCGCGTCTATCCGTTTTCGATGGGGAACGTTGTCGGTTACTAGAAAATATACCGAAGAGGACATGATCGGCGTGCTCGATCGAGAACTAAAATTTATTTTACCGCGGCAACACTCGACTCATAATTTCCAGTCGACTTGGCCGAGATCCAATCTTTGTCGGTTGTTCCGTTCAATCATTTTCGATTACATCAGTGTCTAACCAGTCAGTCGATAAACGGTAACGGAAATCGGGATGAAGCTTAAGGGTTTCGTTGAGAGAAGTAGAATCAAGGAGGCGTGGCATCTGAAAATGGGAGGGGCAGGGGGTGTGAGCGGGGCTAAGGAAACTATTGGTGGAGAAGAACTGTGGGAGGAGTCGGAGGAGGGGCTTAAGAAGGATCTAGGGAAGGAAATAGATAAGGAAACGGCTAGAGCAAGAAATAGAGGAGAAGTTTAGGGGCGTGGTCAAAGAACTTGGTACTGGAGGGGGATCTCGGGGAGGGGCTAGAGAATGGAATAGAGGAGGAGTTTGGGGGCGTTTCAAGGGAAGGAGGTGCTGGAAGAGAAGAAGGAGAGGTTACGATGGGACTAGCGGTGGGCCTGGAGGAATTTCTACGGGGGAGTCCACGGAAAGAACGACGAGATATTTAATTTTCTCTTACTTAACGGAGTAGCGTCGGTCGATCGGCGAAAATGGGGCTTTTGTAAGGACGTCGGTGTCCAAACGGCAAGGCGAAACGATCGATGTATGTAATAACGTGCTGTTACTTTATTGGACGGGGCTGAATGGGGGACACGGCCGCGTTTGATCGAACCTGTGCATTATCTCTGTGAAAATGGCGTTCCCGTGACAAGCCGGGCGATATAGATTTCAATTACAAGCATTAAATCTAAATTAATATCAATTTTTGGACGAGGCGGTGCGTACGAATTGAACGCGAGAGATATAAAGCGGGGCCCACGATAAGCTGACAGGAGGTAGGACGATAACGTGTAGGATGATCCGGTGTGTGTGTGTGTGTGGCATCATCAGCGTAACCGCAGCGATGGGAGCGCGGGATACACGGGGAATAAAACGAAAGGGATGCAAGATGCTGGGGCCAAAGGGTAAGCCGCGGGTTCGTGGACACTGCAATTGCACGGAGCCGGAACGAAATCCTGTGCGAGCCAGACGTACTCGCAGGACATGGCAGCCGATGCACGAGCATTTGATGGCGTCGTGTGTCCGCGTACCCGTGGGTACGTGTCTCCAAAGTAATTTCCAGTTATCTGCGTTTACGATTCCGCAGTTACGCCACCGTGATTCCGCCTCGTATTACCCGGACGTCCCGGGGACGTTCTTTTCTGTCTCCCTAACCTTTGATCCGCTCCTGACGCAGATACGTGATTCCTATGCGATCCTCGTCGAAGTTAAACATTTACACACATCTGTGAAGCGTATATTAATTATGGATTTAATATCGTCACGAGTCGGTAGCTCTCGAATAGTAGAATAAGGAAGGCGCACGACGTTTTTCTCTGAAGTGGACAGTCATTCTCACAAAATCGTTCATACATATTCCGCGAGGAAGTGAAACTATGAAACAACAAGTGGGGGAATCGGTTCAGCGAGCGAGAAGTAGTTGGAGCAGACAAGAAATTAAGAAGACCGTAATAGTTTCAGCGTCGCGGCAGTTTAAGATTTCATTTTAAAGTCCCGTTAGAATTAGATCCCTCTGTGCCATGATCGTCGCCGAGCTGCGCGCCGCGCCGGCTGCTTTCATGTCGCAGTAAAGCGGGGCCAGAGTGACGCGCGGAAGAATAAACGAACATCTCCCTGGCATCGCAGGCCGTCGGCCAATACAACTTCCAGTCCACTTTTACAAAACAGCAGAAGCTTTTTAGGGCGCCGTTACCCGGGGCAACTTGGGGCGCGAGTTTACGGGTGCGTGTGCCCGGGCTGAATATTTCGCGATACCGTGGGATCCCATAAAAACTGGCCTGGCAGCAATACCCGCGAACGGAAACGGGTCCCTCGCGCGCGCAGTGTCTCGCACATACGTACACAGAGATATCGGCAAGAGGAAACGGACCGTAAAATTATTATCGCGACGACACTTCAATCCCCCGCGTTACGCGGCAATTAGAGCATCCTTAACGAGCCTCGTCGCTCGCCAAGAAGTAACCGAGGCTCGAGTTTCGAACGATGAAGTCCCGGAGAACTTCGAGACGAGAAGTTACACTTTCGAGTGGCCAGAGAAAATCCTTCGGCCGTGCCTGCTCGTCTCGTTTCGCGAAGTTCTTATGCAAATTTCGCGATCGCCCAGGTTCCGGTTGGGTTCGCCGTTGACGACTTCCGTTGGACAATGTTTGGTGTTAGTAATAACTCGTAAATTATTCGAGATCGTCACGTTACGAGTTCTTGTACTTAAGCTGGAGCTGGCAGTGTTGTTTAGGGTTCGTTGTCGAGTTAGGTCTGATGTTGCACGCTGTTTGATCGCGTGGGACAATAATTTCAGCGTCTCCGAATAAACTGCTGATGCCAACTGGAAGCCTCCGGAGAGTCCGGCATCTCGGAATCCTATATTACGTCAGTGACAGCCCGAACTTCTCGCGTTTTAGACCGACTCCGGCCGACCGAATAGGTTCCTCCTGGGTTCTTATTCCGATTCCAGCTTGCCAATTACCGGGCGATAAATTTTCGAGGGTGGAGGTCGTAAATTTGTGCTTGTCTGCCCGCGTTTCCACAGGTTTTTTGAAAAGATCCAGGCTCGTACGTCTTCCCCTTAAGATACTCGGAATCGGCGAATCCAGTTTGTTTTCCAGCCAAGTATCACCGAAATATTTCTTTCGCCCGGTGGAGTCGCTTTGATTCGAGCTCGAGCACCGAAGTTCCCTATCGTTTTTAATTGAAAAGTTTGAGCAGGATGGGGAACAGGGCTTCCTCGAAGTTCGAGGGCGTAAAATGACGGGAACACTCTCTTCCTCGCCACTTAAAAGGATGCAGATGGTTTAATTATACTGTATGTCGATAATAAGGTCGCCAGCTGCGAACAGCCGTGGAAAGGCTCAATTAAAGTTGTACCTTAATTTCTCGGGGGTCTCGGGAATCCGGGCGGATAAGAAAATCACGACACGAAAGAAATTGTGAGACGGAGGAGGAAGGTGGAGCTAGCGTTAAATAAATAAACGAGCATTAATAGGAAACTTCGAGCGGAGGAAAGGTTCCGGGAAAGAACGCGCGAAACTTCGACAGATTTAATTTTTTCCCTTCCCGATAATCTAGCTGCTGTAAAATTGACGAAACCGTGGTCGTTAATGCACCGACGACGTTGTTACTTCACGCAACTTCTCAGGGTTGCAACGGGGATAACGAGCTCCCGGTGAAAATATGCTAAAAACACCTAGCTATTGTTTAATTTAATACCGACGCGAGGGGTGGGGGGATGGGGCGGGGGGCGAGACAGAACGTAGCAGCTGTTGTTTCATTGCAATGCCCGGCGCGGAAACTTGCTCGAACTACTTTCGGGGCACGTATGCTCGAATCTATTAGCCGGGAACTTGCAGCGAGTAAAACTTGAACGTGTTCAACGGGTAAGCAGCGCCGGATGGATTGCAGAAACTGTAAACTCCGCCGATGCATTGTGTTATAAAGGCGCAGCAGAAGTTGTAACGCAACCTTCCCCGTGATTCTTACAAGGGGGAGCCACCGGGAATTGCGTGTAATGACCGTGTAATTGTCAACTGCAATTTCGCGGGGAATTGCTGCCGCTGTCTGCTGTGTCGCAAAGGGAACGATTTAAATGGCGAACGAGGGCGATTAACCGAGATTAATCGATGCCTAATCGCTGTTGGCATCCCTGTCCTCGCAATGTATACAACTAGGGTGCAGGTACTGCGCTATTTCAATTTTTTACTTCACGCGTGCCTTCGTTCCTGCTGGATATTTCTCAAAGAAAAAATGTGTAGATGTGCCTTAGATATCTGTTCAGTTGTCCTAGAAGTTTCAACAAAATCGGCTGGGTAGTTTGTTTAGAAAGAATTAGAATGCGTCTTCTATGAGTTCCGATATCGTATGGGGATTTGTCGATCTCGTTAGGGATTCTAGTTACTTCGGTGACCCAGTGCACGAGTCGTAGAGGGGTTAGAGGTTCCTATCAGTGGCAACAAGTAGCGGTAGGTTATGGTAATGTTCTCAGTCCCAGCACTTACGGTTTGTTCGAGGGCCAGCCATCAAAAGGGGATAGAAACTACCCCTTGGAGCAGTTATTTCGCCTCTTGAAAGCCGCTTTGGGCAAGTGCATAGTCAAAGTAACGACCCCGGACTCAGTCTTTCGCAGAAGCAATCTTGCCCACCCAGGGTTCATCTGTAGCCAATGTATATTCCGTGCCTTTAATGCTCTCAGTCTTCTCGGACGTGGAAAACATCGGGATTACGGTAGTTTCGGGATTTTTGCGACTGCGGAAGCCTGGAGAATGATCCATGCCGATTGATCAATGGATTTTTCAACATATTCTCTAAAGAAATACATTTCTCAGAAATGTGCTCGCGGATTCTAGTCGGTTTTCCATGACCCAGTGCCGCAGCACAACCGGAATTCCGGAAGTTCGACTTCCACCGAAGTTTAACCAGTATCCACCGAGGAAACCCGAAAGCTTATCCCGTTAGAAAATTAAATTCGCGAAAGGAAAGAACGCGGCAGTAACTTCGGCAAGTTATTTCGCGATGAAACGAAAAATTATTCCTTGCATACTTCATTACGCCCGGCGTACTTACAAGAGAAGCCCATTAATGGATCTATTTCTTTTTCTTTTTTGTACGGTGTTTTTTTTTTTCCTTGCAGTGAAACTGGAATTACGTAGAATGTAACCGTCGGAATTTTCGCGTGGAACCGCGGCGGCGTAAAGAAAAAATTGTGGGAAGAATTTTTAGTGACCTGCTGATTCACATTTGCGTAACTCATTTCGCCGGTGCATCAGCTGCCGGTAAACAGTGGAGATGAACCCTTTCCCGTCGAGTTAAATATACATTGCCGGAAACCGAGCGACTTTAGACACCCCCGGGATGTGGTTCTTTCGAAGTGGAAGCGGGGACGGAGGCCGCACGAATAATAAAACCAGCGACAATAAATAACAGTGCCAGTGGCATTAAGCTTTCACTCTGAAAACAACGCAAATATATTGGAAACGACGGAGAAACATGACTGGCCGAAACATTTCCTCGGATACTTTATCCACATGCTTTGGTCCATTTACAATTTTGCAATTTTTTAAAACTTCATCTTTTAACGGAAACAGGAAACAATCAGATGGAAATAATACAAGAGTGAATTTTAACCCTAAGGGGGTTGGTGAGGGTCGAATAAAATTGCTTGGGCATTAGAAAAAATCAGATTAAATTATTTTACGAGAGTTATCAGGATAGGTGTTGAAAGGCGGAAACGACTGGCACAGAAAACGGTGGTATTGAGCAAGTGAATTGGATGTAATATTAATCAATGCACCATGATATTCCTCTCGGAGCGAACTGTAAACTCGCGAACGCTCGGCAGCAGCTCGTTTATTCAGCTGGCTCGCAATGTTCCGGCAATTGTTTCGTTGCGCAAAGAACAGCCTCGAGGAGATATGTTTTCCTAATGCAAGGCAGTACCAAAGAAAATGAAGAAATTAAGAATTAACGTTCATCCCAAGACCGGGGGGATGCCGTGGAAAATTGCGGCTGTTCGAACCGCCGCGAGGAGAACGGTCCAGCGATTTGTTTGCCAAACGAGCGAGCATCTTGTATCCGTTAGAATACTCGAGAGGGTTGGGATGCTGACGGGAAAAACGCGGCCCCGGAAATATGGAGAGGAGTCGAAGCGAGTTCAGCCCCGGGTTCTCCGGACAGAAATTCTCTGTGAGAAAAATATTGGAAATCACAATTGTGTATCCAGATTGCGGAGAACGTGGAGTCCTGGACTGTTAGCCTTCGGTTACTCGCAGTCGCGAGTAATTTCGGTACTTTAAGGTGGAATAGAGCCCATCTATTTATTCAAGCGATAAACCGTAACGAATAAAATATTTTCCATTTTGTTCGGTGATTGCCAAAAAGAATACGTAAGAAAATTGGATCGATTAAAGATCATTGCTCGATTAAAAAAATTGGGTGTTTTACTTCACCTTAAAGTACCGAAATTACTTTCTTGCCAATATTTCAATGCAAAATAAACACTTGCCACCTTTATTCGCGCTTTAAACGCAAAATTTAATGTTTCGAGATTGTGAGCACTGTATGGGAGTAATTAAAAGTTGAAGACTCCAGGTCCAGATGCGGCTACCCGAAGCAAGGACTTGCGAGGTCAAGAGCACCGCCGTACAAATGGGGGCAAGAGCCGCAGGAATCCCTCTCGATCAAAAAAACATCTAACTTTGCATTTTACATCGAACCGAGGAGCACACTCTTAGCAGAGCGTCGCGGAAATAGCACGGAAGGAGAAGGAGGACCGACGGCGAGCGAGGGTGTAGACGAGGAGGAGACGTGTTGGAGGCGAAACCGAGAAAGGGGGTGGCTGGAAGCGGAAGCAGCCAGGAAGACTGATTATTCTGACTGCAGAAGAGTTCGTCTGGCTGGTGGGCCACTCCATCATTTTGACGGGCGCGAATCCCTCTCGTAATATTGTCCAATGAACGCGCTCCTTTATTCTGAACGAATGAGGTACGAGCATTAAAAGCATCAGGCAAAAAGGGAGAGGTTGGCTGGAGCTCCCCCCCTCCTCACCCTGTTCCGAAAAACA
The DNA here is from genome assembly GCA_963966675.1 of Lasioglossum calceatum. NCBI lineage: Eukaryota > Metazoa > Arthropoda > Insecta > Hymenoptera > Halictidae > Lasioglossum > Lasioglossum calceatum. The sequence continues at coordinate 4,395,234 of OZ016548.1, forward strand.
CAGCCGTAATGGAATCCAGGAATTCTCCGCGTGGCCCGGGAAAAACAGGCCGGTAGTCGCGTATGATTGAAATCGATGGTTCGCCGATAGGCTCCCCGGGAAAACGAATCGTCTTTCCAGGTTCGACCCTGCTGCGAGACTGCTATATCAACGACCCTAACGCGTTTTCGGGGCTCCAGCCTCGGCTCTAACGAAGACGCGACGCGCGTAACTCGGGGAAAGGAAACACAGAGGAGACTTTTGAGCCACCCGGTGAAACGAAGGGACGCCTTTTGCAACCCCGCAGCAACGGGAACGTTCGATTTTTCTTTCAGCTGCGCGCCCCTCGGTCTCCATTTCCCTGTTTCGCATGCTGCTCTGCGAAATGAAATATGAGTAAAATGGATAACGGGCGAGTCGCGACCGGAAAATGGAACACGATGAGAAGCAAGAGGGCGACAACGGTGAACGGGGCAGGGTCGCGTTTGGATTTCGCACGTTCAACCGAAATGGGACGAGACACGCGATGATGATGCATCGCGCACGCCAATTAAAATCCAGCAGAACCACGATCCGAGTATTGCTTTCTGTTGCCGCGATACGGGACCGCGTTAACCGAAAAAAATGGAAGCTGGACGATTCGAAAGTTTGAAACACCTACATACGCGGACGTCCAACGTTGAGAGTGAAAAAATACCCAGCAGTTGAATCAGTCTGATGAGTCAATAGCTTGTCTAGAAAAAGAACCCACCGTGCAAAGTTTCAAACCCCTAGCTCAATCATAGGGGTAGGTACAGACAAAAATCGAATTAGCAGTCTTCGGTCCAGAGTCCCTCTATCAAACGTCGTGCTAAAATTCTGAAACAAATCTGCAACCTTGGTACTATCGAGATACGTGTTACAGAATTTTTGCAAATTTTTTTATCCAAAATTCTAGCCACAGAAAGCAAAAATACAAAATTCGAAAAAATGAGAATTTCTCGAAAAACTCAAAAGTTTCGGGAAGCAAATTTTTACAGTAGCTATACAGTGCCCTGGTTAGTGTTCTCAGATTTTTTCAGATTTTTCGGAAGCGCACGTCATCGTTGAAAAAAATGAAAACTACGGTTTAGCAGAGACAGTCGGACATTTCAGGCCTGGAGACAGACCTGAGAATGGGATATCGTTATTCGGAACAGTCGGAAGGGGTAAAGGATATGGGGTTGGTCGTGGGGATAGAGAGGTCGTAGATTCGAGAGTGGTTACGCGGCCAAGATGGCGTAATATTTTTAATGGAGGGTGCCCTGGGTGATCTACGGCACGCTGCATTGTTTCTGTACGACGCCTCCGTATATTGCTTTCCCGCTCTACACCTTTCTCCTCGCCTCTTGCTCTTTTATCATCTTTCGTGCTCTTTGCGCTCCTTAGGTCGTACTTAAGACCTTCCGGCGACGGTTTCCCGAAAATTATACGACAGACGACTATCCGCGCCCATTCTACCACCGCTTGACTGACTCTCGTGACTTTCCTGCTAAGAGGAGCGATATTTCTTTGCAGTCGCGAGCCCCTCGAAAATTCAAGCCAGATAACACTCAATAAAAATTCTTCGTAATTATTTCGAAGTTTGCCCTGCTCACCGATTTTGATGACCTTAAATATGTCGTCGAGGTGTCGAGTCAAAGTTTTTAGGAGCTTATAGTGAAAACATAAGAGTATCTGCTCAAAAAGTTTATTCATTTCTGCTCAACATTTATTCTTCATATTATGAATATTTCAAGAAATACAGAGAAATTTATAACCGAAGGTGATTTAAATTACCTGAAATACTACCAAATAAGTAACAAATGAACAATTTGTAATCGTAGTTTACGACAACAGAATTTAAAGAATTAATTAAAAAATGATTACAAAAATATATTTATTGCGATAATTATCAGTAGGTAGGAATAATTTTTTAATGAAATTTAGTAACTCATTTCTATCTTGTCAGTTCTAGTCTTACAGTTTCATGGAAAAAGGTTGACACGTTTTTCTACACCTCTGTAAAATCAACAATTTTTAAAGATATCGAAAAATCCTTTGAGATTCGTTCATAGGTCACTAAAGACTATACATATTTAAATTCGAACAAAATCCGAAATTTTACTCCAAGAAGAGTCCGTTTTCGCGTGGAATGACCCTGTTGTAAGGGGCAAACTTCTAAATAATTACAAAATTCTTTACTCCCCACACAGCGTTCATTGCAAAATTAATTTCCTAACCAGCAGTAGTGATCAAAAGAGAGACTCCCAGAGAACTTTTTACGGTGTCCATTGACACGAGTCTTGCCGCGCCAGTGGCTTTATCTCGAACTTTACATATTTTTCCCGGGGACGTCTCAGATTAAAAACTTGGAAAAGCTGTCGCTCTTGAAAAATCACCCCTTTCTCGAAGCAAAGGGAGACAGAGTGGGGGAGAGGGGTAGCCGTTCTGAACCAACAGTCGCCCGTCGGTGTAAAGTAGAATTATGTCACGGCTTTACCGACGGATACTTTTTATGGGGCTTCGCGCAGCCACGGCCGCCTCTAAAGGCTACCAAAACTTTCCTTCCCGCTAAAACCATTAGCTTCCCCGTATATTCTCGTACAAAGGCGCGCACTTCCTGCCCCCTCGGCCCGCCCTAAAATCCGGTACACACCGGGAACAGGTGTCGGAGGAGACCGTGTGGCCAGCCTCTGAAAAAGGAATCCCCTAGCCATGGGGCGGCGGTGCATCAACAAAGTGTCATTCCTCCCGCGTGGCTCTCGCCTTAGATTAAACCCTTGAAAATCTGACGCGGACGTTCTACACGCCAAAGAATTTTCCCTCCTTTGTGGGAATTTATAGTCGACGCAAAAAATATCGGCACCGACAGTCCGAGTACGGGCGAGACCCCGTTCACTTAGAAAATTCGGTAAAAATATTCCACTATTAAGAATGCCTAAAAAATCGTGTCGTGAAAATTCGCAGAAATGGAGGTTGCATCACCGCGCCACTTCTTCGACCGTGTCGCTGCGGGAAGATCGCGTATGTCAATACATTTTTGATCCGGCGTGCTCGACGGTAACGCGCGTGCGATCGTGGCACGGTAGCGGAAACGCGAACGGCGGACGAAAGAAAACGAACGTAACGTCGTAAAAATCCAAAACGCTGGCGCCGGAGTAAAATTTTTACAGCCTCGGGTGGGTTTTTACGTATTCTGGAATCGAAATATCGGGGGGGGGGAGGGAACGAGGCGCTTTACATCGCGTAACTTGATTGGCAAAAGTAAGCACCGGGATGGATACCCCGTTAAGTATCCCTCCGGGATTTTTCGCTGGCGGGGCCGGCCGGCTGCCGCTCCCGCTGAAAAGAAATATTTAACAAAGCGCTACGATAAGATTTATATTTCATTAACAGTCCGGCAGATGGATTCCTGTTACGTTTCCGAAGTTTCTTTTCACTTAGGGCGGTCATCGTTCTTAATAATTGCCGGTAATGAAAAGGAATTCCCGGGGAAAAAAGAAAGTTCCCGCGGACCGAAATAAAACGAGAGCAACGCTGGGTAAGGGCGAAACTTGGTTAAGGGAGGGTAATATTAATATTTCCCCGCGTATATTCCCGCCACGTTTCCACGGAGAACATTCTTACGTCGTGCCTCGGCTCTCTCTTTCTCTTTCTCTTCTGCCCAGAAGGGAATCATAAAAATTTCTGATGAACTACATTCCGCCCTCCCCTCGCCCTTATCCGAGAACGGAATCAAAAAACTACTTTAACAAATTTCGAACTGTTTAAGAATTTACGATTACACGTCCGCCCTTATCGCCTGATTACCCCACCGGAACCGAGAGGAAATTTCCGAAGAAAAATCTGCGCGAGTGGGGGTGATTCGATTTTTCATAGAAAGAAATCTCCGGGAGTAATAAAAATATTCGATAAGGAAGACTGGTGTTCGCGAGGAGCTAAAAGGCGCGAGGTAATCGAATTGAAACGCCAACGACCAATTCGGCGATACAAATAAAGCCGGGGTAAGCCGGGAAAAGACTGTAGCCTCGTAGCCAGGCGGCGAGTACCTAAATTATTCGAAACTGCCAACTAACGCTGTACACGGCCGGGGTTTAGACGATGGTAAGCCGCGTAAAAATGCTTCTTAATCTTGAGCAAGGTCTCTAGATTGCGGCCGGAACTTTTTATGACCGCCGAAATTCGCCCGGGAAACGAGGGAGCCGGAAGAATGGCAAGAAGATGGAAATTACCATGAGCACGACCAGAACTGCCCGGGAAGAAAGGAAAATACACGTCGCGAAAGAAATAAGAGCCAGAAAGTAGAGCTCGGCCCTTGCGGAATAATGGCTGGGTCGATCCCGACCCTATTCTGCTCATGTCTTGCTGGAAACAGGAATTACTTAATTCGCAAAATTATAGGTTAACCAAGAAGACATGGGCACTTCAAAGTGGAGCCACAAATGGGCGGAGTCACTAGAATTAGTGGGCGGAGTGAATCAATTATAAGTTGAAAAATTCAATTTAGATCTGGTGGGTGGAGACAACGAGTCCAATGAAAATTGAAGGGAGGAGTCAATCAGAAACTGTGGGAGGAGTCGAATGAGTTAATGGTGGGGGAACTCTCAGTCTCGGACGGCTCTAACGTGTAGAGCAACCGCCTGAAGATCAGAGAGAACTGGTGGGTGGGGACAACGAATCCAATGAAAATTGAAGGGAGGAGTCGAATGAGTTAATGGTGGGGGAAGTCTCTAGCAGTCTCGGCTGCTCTAACGTGTAGAGCAACCGTCTGAAGATCAGAGAGAACACGAGGAAAGGCGGAGAGGAAAATATGAGAGCATGGGGCTAAGAAACAGACTGTCGAAGGAGGATAACGAAGCCAGGGCGCGAAGGGGGACAGGTCGAGCGGCGAACTCACTTCTAAATTAATTACTATACAATGCGGGGACGCTTTGTCGCGCGGCGTCTTTATTAAACAAGCTCGGCCCTGGCTCCGCCTTTCACTTAACCGACATATTACCCCCAGGGGCGAGCGATGTATTAACTGTGTCCCGTACGCCGCCGGTGGCGGACCTGTCCCAAGTAATTTTTTTCATCCTCCGGAACGCGAAATCCCCTTGTTGCATCCTTTTGTTTATGCAACGAGGAGCCGCCGCGGCAGATATTGCGGAGATTACGCGCTGGAGCCTCGCCGGGCGAAGATTTAACGGTTGAATTAGTGGTGTTCCTTAATGAAACATGAATCAGGGATTGAAATCAGCCACCGGGCGTGTTTTAATGCCCCGGAATTTTGTCGCGAGACACCGGGGGCAAGCGGGGCGGGGGACAGGTTTCGCTGACGTTCCCGAGGACCCTCCGCCCCTTTCGTTTCATCGAAGTTTGATCAGATTCCAACTTCACGGAGCCCCGCGGAATTTCGGGTGTCTTGTGCGTCGAATATAAATGGTAATCCAAGGATGAAGTTCATCGTCCCGGGACTGCTCTTATTTGTACGTTTATGTAATTGAAATTACAAAGTTCCAGACGCCTGCATTTAGAGGGAATCACTTTGAAAATAATCCACCGGAAACTTTACGTTCGAAGAACCGACAGTGCCACGAACGAACCTAATCCCATCAGGATTGAGCACAGACGAATCTCCATCGCAGCAAAGCCGCCCCCGGATGGTTTCCACGTAATTTTTGATAATACAGAACAGCGAGAGCGTGTCGATGGCTGAATCACGGTTCTCCGAGAACTCGGTCTGGCGTACGTATGCACGCCCCTATGAAATTGTTGTCATTAGACCCGGAGCTATGGCACCAGGATTTCCTCTCCTCCGGCGCGGCGTCGAGAGCACGCCCAGTGTTGCAAGAATTCCCCAACACGTGCCACGCTCGGAAGACGCAAAGCAGAGCGGCGCACGTGCATGCAAGTATCGCCGAAGCTTTCACGGCGATTGCTTTTTCGGCGTCGTTTGTCAGCCGGGATGTTCAGCGAGAAATCATTCGACCTCTCCAAGGGGTGGTTTCACGCTGCCGAACCAAACCATCTTTATCCGCCCCGTTAAAATGCTCTTGCACCGAGGGAGAACTGTACCCGCCGCTTCTCACGAGCAAATCTTGCGAGAACCGATCGATTCGAAAGAAAGGGATGCTAAACTATCGGAGGTTAGACATCCGAAAAAATTGGATTATCGGTTTTTCGTCGATTTCCCCACTGTCCGTGCGATAAAAATTCCGGAAAAAAATCTGCAACATTGCTGGTATTCAGATACATGCTCGAGAATTTTTTCATATCTTTTGTTCGAAAATCCCGGCTGTGCTGCGACAAACAAGAAGTATTGCGGCTGGATGTTTCGGGATTGATAAAGTGGGCCAAGCAACGCCGAGATATGTATTTCTCGAGCGAGGATTATGGACTGCCGGATGTTCGGAACGTTCCACTGATCACCCGGAATCTCGAAGGACGGTGGAGCACCCTTGGCCGAGTCCGCTTTTATTCTCCGGTTGCACTTTACGTCGGTGAAATGCTCGGTGTTCGCGGAAATTTCCGCGCGAACGATATTCGACGGAGGGAAAAGTGTTTCTGGGGAATTCTTCAGGGTTTATCCACGCGTGACTGCGTTTAATTCTGAGGACTGGGGTTTCGCTCGCGGAACTTCGTGATCCGAAATCGCTGGCCGACACAGCGCGGCTAAGTTAACCGGCACAGAGCTAAGTTCATCGCATCGAGCTTCGCAGCATCTACTGTTTCACGATCTAAAAATACCTTGTAAAGATTTGCGATGATTTCGACAAATGAAATATCGGGTTGGGGAAAAAGTTTCTTCGTGTCCACCCAATAGATGGTCTTACCATGTCATAACTCTGTTAATATTAATCGGATCAGGCATTATTTGAGTGCGTCTGAAAGGTGATATATCATAGAGAAATGTTTATTTAGTTAAAAGTTATTACGTCTTGAAAACGAGTGAAAACAAAGAAGAAATTCGATACATTTTGAAATTTTATGACAAAAAAGGAAAGAATTCGACTCGAGCTGCTAAAAAAATTGTGATGTTTATGGACGTGACACTGTATCAACACGTGTGGCACGAAGTTGGTTCAAGCGTTTTGAATCTGGAAATTTCATCACGATATGCCAGACTCCACACATCTTTGGCGACCCGTCAAAAATTAAGAGAACTTGACTGGGAAGTTTTGATGCATCTCCCGTATAGTCCTGATATTGCACCATTAGACTACCATTTGTTTCGGTCTCTGGTCTCTACAGAATTCTCTTAATGGTGTGAAGTTGACTTCAAAAGAGGCCTGTGAAAATCACGTGTCGCAGTTTCTCGCTCAAAAATCACAGAAGTTCTACAGTGACGGGATTATGGTTTTACCTCAAAAATGGCAAAAGGTGGTAGATCAAAACGGCACATACTTGATTTAATAAACTTCATTTAAACTATGGAAAAAACTTGATTGATTTCTGCATTAAAATACGAAGAAACTTTGTCCCCAACACAATGAATACCGCGAATCGGGATAAAAATGTTCCGTGCATCGAAATTCCTTTGTCATGTGGTACAAGGAACGTCCGGCCATTCACTCTGTCCGTTATTTATATTTTCCCCCTCTCACTGTCTCGTGACCGCGAAACTTTGAGACTCCCCGCGGAATCGGTGTCCGTTTCCGGGAAGTTGCCGGATCACCCGGCAGGAAAGAGCAGTTTGACAACTCCCGAGTCTCCTCTGGAGACCGACGCGCCATCGGGAAACCCGCGACTCCACCGAGCTGGATCCCGTTTATTAATGATAACGACGTTTCCGATCGATCCATCCACGACTTCTGCAACTTTCATGCAAATGGTCAGGCTATGTTTTCCAGCTGGTCTGTCTTGTCGCGAATATATTCTCGCGCTGAACTGTCCGCCGGAAAGTCGCATTTTTCACGGCGTTCATTCCGATCGAGTTCATCGGTCACGGAAATACGCCGCTGAGAAACGTACTGCAGTTTCAGACGTGTTCGAACCGGACAATTCTGCAGCGAAATGCGAACCTAATAGATCGGCCTTAACGAAAGCTCGGAAACCGAATACTTTGCCTAGGACATTTCCGTAACACCAAATAATATTTTGTCGACCGAGTTCTCAGGACTCCAGCTGGACCGCGATGGGAACGATATTATCTCCGCAATTTCTATCCTTTTTACGAAAGTTAACACTCGCCGCGGTTTATCCGACCTCGGTAAACAAAACCATTGTTTGCCAGAGTTTCCGCCGTAAAGTGGATTAAAACTATTTTCATTGTTTTTCCGGGGGAAAAGGCGGGGAGGGGCGGGGCGAAAGAAAAGATGGGGAAAAAGATGGAAGAAGAAGGAGATACCGGAAACTCGTATTTCTCCGTTCCGTTCCAGCGAGAGAACCGCGGCCCCGGGAAGTTTCGCAATTAATAAGTAATTTCTCTGCACTTTATAGCGGAGAGGAGAAACTGTCATAAAAAGTTTCGACGCCCGTTTCTTTCGCTTCGATCCGCCGCGATGAAAAACAATACAAATAAATATCGAAGGTATCGTCGCGGAAATCGCCGGGCGTATTTCATCGCGAACTAATTCCCCTGTCCTCCGTGTCCCGGAGCTCGGCGTTACATTTTTAAGCTGCCGCGCGAACGCTATCGATTACTATTATCGGGCCCGTTCGCCAATTAAAATCCTCCCCCGTTTAACTATAATTCTCCCGGCACAAAGACCGTATTTTCGAATGCCCTCCTTTGACACTCGACGCTTCGACAATTCCACCTTTCTTTCGCCGTTCAAACTGATATTCTTTACAAATTGATTATTCCGACGACCATTAATTAATTTTCACCCTCTAGAAACATTTTAGCCTCTCGCGTTCTCGACATTTTTTCACGCGGTTCGAAAAAGTTGGGATATACAAATAAAAATAATTTCACCATGCGGAACGACGATGAAGCAATTAATAAACGCTTTGAACGTTTTGAACCCCGTTGAAAAAATGTTCGAACGCGTCACGCGTTCGTCCGGCTGTCCGTCCGACTAGTGGCCGGCTCATACTACTAGTTGCCTGTTCGCGAACGTCAACAGTTCGCAAATGCCTGATTATTCGTTAATATTTGCGACGAGCGTGAGAATGCTCGTCGGAACAAAAACCGTAGAGCAAATTGAAAACCGGCGGAACATGAAGTCAACGAGGAGAACGTTTACACGTAGCCGGTGGAATTGTTGCGCGACAAACTTGTGCGTAAATCGAGTGCACAGTAGTGCAATTTGCGCCGGGAACGTTTGAACCGGAGAGTTAAAGCGACTTTCGAGAGCGGAATTTTGTTAACAAATCGCTGCTATCGGAGAAAGGTGGGAACCGCAAACGTGTTGGAAAACAGCCGACAATTGACCGAAATTTATTTCGACCCCGCGAACCGATCAACCCCGTTTTTCTCCGGCGTTGAAACATTTTTTAAGTGTCGCAGAATAACCAATTTAATTCATCAAAAATTTGTGATAATCATATCATTCACACTAAACGTATCGAGCGGTAAAAGTAGCAATTATTTAGTGTTAATGGACTTTTACTTCAGTATTATAATTAATATAAATTTAATAAATGGTGATCAGGGGTTGGAAGATACAATTTTGATGAAAATTGCTATTGCATAGTGTGTCAGAGATGCGGCATCCCCGACTAAGACGTGTCAAGTAGCGGGGTAAATGACAAGCACAGGGACGCGTGCGGGAGACACCTAAACACCTACCTAAAGACAACTCATATGACGGACAGTGTCACCTGTGCGGGGGAATACAGCGGAGACAGGATCACGGGGAAGATGGACTCTCTCTCCCCGGGGATTGTTCATAAGCTATGGACGCATTAATTATAATGGAGAATTCACGTCCCACTGTTTATTGACTTGACCTGGACACCTAAAAGGGTTCGCCATCCCCTGCACCCTCTCGCAATGCGAATTCCCTGTTCCGTGCATTTTCAGAAAATTTCGAATCTTAATCCCTCCCTCAACGTACTTTGTTAATGAAATTCGTACGCTAGCGGGAATGATCCACAGAGAAAAATTGACATGACAGTGTTCCCATCAATTTTGTTTCCAATTTGTCGAAACGTCCCGCAGTTGGGAAAACAATTACGTTCGCAACGTGGCACTATCTTCCTAAACATTTTTGAAAATGCAGATCAAAGCGTTTCGAACAGTAAAAAAAATTGGCCCGAGTTGAAGCAAATTGATTTCGCGAGGGAAAATATGGCTAAAAAATTAAGGCACAGATGTTGCGGGGGTTGGAAGTATGGCAGCGATCATGGGAGCAAAGTGAGCCTATAAAATATCGTTTAGAATTTGTTGGGACCGGCAGACGCAAGGAGCAGGGTGTGCGTACGTGTGTGTGGACGGGGCGAGCAAAAGTTCGTGGCGCTTTTGTGCTTGGAAAAAAGAAAATACCTGCGGCCGGTCCCCGCGGAGCGAAATTATGAAAATATTAAGGGGTACGGGCGAGCCACTCGTTAAAAAGTAATTGCGCGAACTGCTCCGCAATAACTGAATATGGAAGAGCGAACTCCGGGATTCACGCGCGGATCCAAAGAGCCGCGGCGCTGCTTTCTTTGGCCGCCGCGCGCCGCTACTGAAAATTACCGCGCCGCTTGGTTTTCATATATTCAGGCCGCCCCGAGTAGACGTAGAAACCTCGGCTCCCTTAGTTACAAGGAACTACGGCCCGCCATTTTCCCTTCCAGCCGTCCCCACTCCGAAACAACCCCTCCCCTACTTTTTTGTTTTAATACTAATTTCAGCGCGAAAGCGTAAAAAAAGAATATATCGCTGGAAACGTAACCCAAGGAACGCACGTCCGACAGGGCTCCCTTTCTTTGATGTTAACATGGTATTCAGTTACGAACAGAATGCTCCTCTCTACTTTTTTCGGACGCTGCGCTCGCATAATTGCAGAACTGAAACTCCCCCTCTCAGCCTCTTTCTCTCTCTCTCTCCCTCCCTCTCTAATACTCGTATCCTGTTACCCAGGCTGCGAAAAACTTCTACCGGAAATTTCCGATCCCACCACGATCGTTTTCACCTGACACCGGGAGGCTGCTTTTTCCGCTTTTGAGTTGTCCAATTTTTCGGGAGACTAGCTTCGAGGAATTCCACAAAGCTGGCGCGAGTACAGTTCGGTTCATTTTATAAAAGCGTTGATGAGAGGTAGAATTATTTTCTGATTTTCAAACATCCTCAAACACTGGACATCATACTTTCTGTGCCACGCTTTAACGTTGTTCAACAGAGACTATACATGCACGTACAGTCGACAGACATTATCAAACAGAAAATTGATGAATGGTTTGTTTGAATTCGTCTGCAAAGGTTTGCACAAACCCGTCGCACAATCTGCTCACACTTTTTCTGCGAGATTTGAATTCGCGTTTGAAAGCTTCCCTAGTGGAAATAATATGATGATCGAGGACTGACCGCATTGTTGGCGTGCGTTTGATCCGTCTTGAGCTCCCGGTGGTTGCTGAATTGGACGTAGACTATTCTGCCACGGAGCTGAGCGATGCAGGTGCCGTAGTAACCCACCATCGTTGCTGCAGAATTCTCATCCGCCAGTTCCAAAAACGCCTGAAAACAAAAAGCCGGTCATTTCAGTTAGTTGGACACCAATGAAACGTAGTTTGACAAGTATCGTGCTGCTCGTGAAACAAAAAAAAAGTTATCTCGTAGCACCGTACCGGGAAATGTTTGCCGAAATCATTCGCGGAAAAGTGGATACGAAATTTTCGGAAATTCACCTGGCTCGGAAACGTGGTCGTCGACCGATTCCCGGTAAAGAAACTTTTTAATACAGAACTGTCAACTGTCGTCTAATTGAATATACGGCGCAGTGTCGCGTCACGGTTTCAGCCGAAATAAATCCAATCAAATCGGGGTCGCTGTAACTGAAATCGCTTCAACTTTCGAAACGGTCGAGGGACTTTTTGAAATCCAAACGACGCCCGTGCCCCGGCGAGTTTCTTCCCAGCTATCACGAAATCCAAATATTAATACAGAATTATCTCTGTAATTGAGTTTCTGCGTTCCCGGGTCTCCCTACTGCCGACCTCTCGCAATATTTTCAGCGCGTAATGTGCAAATCTTGCGCGCGACATTCCCTGCGAAAATATACATCGACTGCTTGACGAATTTCAAAAAGACTCGGAACACTGTGCATTTCCATGCCCCTCCCCGTTGTCGGGGTCCACTTTGGGAATTTTTTTTTAAAAAACTGCGCAACCCATCTTTACGGAAAAATTCACACTCGTAAATTAAATATGCCCGGATAAGTCTGTAAAATTTCGTGAATATACGTCACTCAGATCTCTCGAAAGAAATTCCGAACGCAGATAGTTTATGAGCTTAATAATTACAAAAATAGAGGGGACGATGATCTAGAATAATCTAGATGGAGTGGGAGATTATAATTTCGCGAAGTCGAAAAGGGGAATTCGATTCCACTCGATCACCTAGCGACATCTGTCGCACCCCCACCCCAGAACTCTTTCTCGATGTAGCTCTTTCCTCCGCGATCCATTCCAATCGACGGCGGTCGGAGAGGCAACGTTGCATCTGCATCGTGCCTCTGATCCACTTCCTACCCCTCTCCCGACCGCCATGCTCCCCGCCATATTTCTTTTTTCAGTTCGAATCAATATTGCTTTAAGGGTAGAACGTCGCGCGCGGTGACTGGCGCTAGGGCAATTTCTCGCGTCTCATATTTACCGATTCAATAGCTTATTATTTGGCCACCACCCTGTCTCCACCTCTCGATCCCTTTGAAGAAACAAGAAATATAAACGGAGAGGAGGGAGTGGGGGGGTTGGAGTTGGGACAAAAGATTCCAAAATATCGGGGGGTGGCTGCTCGTGTTTACAAAGAACGACAGAGCCTGAAGGGGTTGAACACTTAAGGCGGTCGAAAAGGAATTTAATAAAGAACATTTGCTTCTCCGCGAAGTTTCGACAAAAGATCAACTCTGCAAAACGCCCCCGATCAGTGTCGGAATTATTTTATTATTATTAAACCGCGGATCTTTATGCAGCTGCTCTTTACTTTACCGGATTAAAAATTTGTGTCTTCTTTAGAATTTTACCCGGGGCGGCTGCAGATCGAAGTTTCGATCCTGTAGGATCAATGGTTCAGGAGTTATGCTTGGTTAAAGTTGAGCAATCTGCAGTGTTTTCGAAAGGTGAGGGCGCTGCCATATTGGTAGTCACGGTCCTGCGCCGCTTACCGAGTTGGTTGGTGATTAGGTCGGGGGGCAGCAAGGACCAGCGATTCTGCTCGGTAACCGCCTCGCGGTCGTCACAAACCAATATGGCGGCGCCCTTACCTGTCAAAAACACTGCAGATTGCTCAACTTTAAGAAAGCATAGCTCCTGAACCGTTGATCCTACAGGATCGAAACTTCGAACTGCGACCGCCCCGGGTACAAATCTACTGGATCACATACCAAATACATAATAATTTATAGGAGAAAGGCACAAGTTTTGAGTCCGGTAAAGTAAAGTTTACCCCTTTATGCGTTTAAAAAAACGGGACCTTTTCAAATGTGAATTTGCTTTAATTATGTGCTGAAGTTGTTGGGAGAAGACTGAGGATTCAATGTACCTAACCAGTCGCAGACAGACGCCAGCCTAAACGCGCGATTTCCATTAAACGAATCGCGGAATCCGATCAAAGAAGTCTCGCGAACCTCTTGGAACTTCGAACAACTGGAAATAACGACATCGAACTATTAAATGTCTCGGAACTCCTGCGACTACGTAAAAGGGCGGTGGGCGGGGCCTTGGGTAGACGATCATGTTCTAGTTTCGGCTGGGATAGCGTCCGCCATTTTTTCAAAAATATACTGGATCATTTATTTCTGAAGCGTTCGTAAATTTCTACTTGGTGGAGGAATCCGTGCGTGTGGACAACATTGTTCCTGATTCTATATATTTTAATGTGATCAGCGTAATAAATTAATCGCTCTGAATCTTCGAAATGAATTGTTATAAACTACGTACCTTAAATACAAAATAAAAATATTGTGCGTCGATTGTGGGGAGCAGTACTTAAATAAAAATTAATTTCATCCCTTAATAGTCTCTTCACGTTTGAAACAATATAACAATATTCTTAGATCTTTTACATCTTTCATCGTTTTATATTCCACCCAGTTAATTTCTTCATAAATGCATAAAGATCCGCAGTCTAATTATTAATTATTTATTTCAAATTAACCAGATGTATGGACGGGTTCACGGTGATCGCGTTAATATTCGGAAAAGTGAGTGCAACGGTTTCGGGTAAAAACCGGTGTAACGAAATGGCCATTTCAGGGGAAATAGTCGGTTCATGAAAACGGTGGACACTCGGAAGAAAAATCATTCTGCGGGTCGCGTAAAAACGCGGCTCAGAAGGGGCTTCATTAGTTCGGGATCGAAATTTCGCCGGGGCGGGAACGGCCGCCGAAAAACGTGCAGTTTGTTCGCGGAAATCGAGTTTGACGGGACGAACGATCATTCATTCGCATTTCCATGGGGGGTGATCATTCTGCAGGGACCGGGTTGCGCCACCTTGCGCGCACAACGCCAACGCGGACACGCGCGTGTACACGGGGTCGCACATCAGGACGAACCAGCGCACACATACGTAGACGGAAATCCGTGCAGGATGGAAAATTCGAGCGCAGGCGTGGGGGGAATCGCGAAAACGCATACAGAAGCGGGAATAATGTCGCGGCCGGACCGACCGTCCTGAATTTAACGGCGTTAACTCCGTTTCCAGCGCTAATGACGCATAGAACCGCGCAATTGGGTTTTCGTCCGAATGGAGGGAAATTCTCTGCGTGGATTTCTGCCGAGGATACGATGTCCTTATGTCAACCCCACGCGTGCCGCGTTACGGGACGGGACAGAGAGGGGGAGGGGCGTACGCGAATCGACGAATGACCGTGCTATTGTTTGCCGATTAAACTCATACTGTGATATCCGTGGAAATGATCTATTCACACCCGGAATCGCTGGTGAAACGAGGCGAAATGAGACGCGTCCTACCCCTTCCACTCCGGAATTTAGAGAAATCTGTATCTTCTGTGGGATGGTCCACACCCTTTCGAAATAAATCTGATAATTAGGGATGGGATTAAGTTCAGTATGTACTCACGAATCCGAGTCAGTTTCGATAACCAAGTTTCATTTCATGGGTTTCGATTACTACTTTAAAAGCAATAATGTTTCAATGATTGTATTTGAAAAGTATTCATTTTATACAATCTGATATCGAACCTCGGAATGAGTACTTACAAGTTTCGAGAAGATACTTATAAGTACTTCGATGTTGAAAGGAATCGAATCTTTCACAAGCAGTATTTACTCGAATCTTGGAAATCAGAACTGTACAATAGGTTTTAAGCACTTTCTTTATTAAATTCGTAACAATTTAAGAATAATACTTCCGATAGATTATGAAATTGTAGTTATACATGTTGAATTAAATTATGCATTAGAGGACAACATAATTGATTTTAAAGGTAAAAAAATAATGATTAGAAAAATCAGAGAATTTCCGGTACGGTATTCATAAAAGTTTCGAATCTGTTCGACCAAGATTCGAATATACTTGCAAGCATTATTTCCGTTTACCAAAGTACTTCTAAAAGCTTCGAAACAGTCTGGCATAGGTTCGAGTATACTCAGGAGTACTATTTCTGTTTTTCGAAGTATTTATAGAGAGTTCGAATTCAATCAATCAAAGTTCGAACCTGTTTTCGAGGTACCTGATCCCATTGCTACTGATAATGAAACTTTATGGCATCTTTATGCATTCATGGCTTCTGAAAATTTTCAAAAAAGGGTGGTACTACCATTGGAAAGAAGATTGTACAAAAATTGCATAAACATCCGCAGTCTACCGATAATACCCTCGTTCGCCTCGGTAAGAATCGCATCCGTGCCGCCATTAATATTGCTTCCCCCCGGCCCGGCAAGGAAGTATCGAAGACAATGACGTGCATCTTGAGAATGTACAATCACCGAAAGAATGGGTGGCATGACGATAATCGTAGAGGCGTGGATATCCCTCGCGGTAACCAACCCCATTACAAGGGTGCGGGCCGCGTTTATGGGCTCGTAAATCACCACAAGGGGGTGGCATTGGGGCGATTATTATTTTGTGGATACGGTTTACGTGTATAGGTACAAGGTGTTCCGAGGAATAATTTATAGGCGTTCAGTCTCATATTTCCCCGGCGCGGCACGTAAGACAAAAATCATTGCTCCGAGGAAACGATGACGTCAGAAATTACGGAATCCCTTGCACCAACAATCCCATTTCCAAAATTGACGACACTTGTCGCAGCAAAATTTGCTGGAAGCACCTGGCGACATGAAACAATTTTCGATAAACGAAAATTCAAAGAAATGTGCCCATAATTAAATACATAATTCTCGTTTTGAGATATTTAAAGGAAAAGTTTATCAGAATCTGATAAACTCGTTCTTTCTAAATTTTCACTTTCATAATCATGGGCACAAATGTGAAATGGAGTTACGACAGGTCTCCTTGTAAACGTAAATTTAACAGAGAATTTTTAATGAACTGAAATCCAGAGGAATACGGAGGGGGGTGGAGCCAAGATCGTTGTTTAAAAGTGGCGGTATCGCGGGGCAAGTGTCTCTAAAAAATGATTAAGTTCGCGTTATCGATGGCGCGGGGCTGTGTGTCAGTAAACATCGTGTGTGCCCGCCCACGGGGGGTGGATGACGCGCGGAGGCAGCGGCCGTGGGGGTTGTTTACGGCGTGGCACGGGAATTCGATCCAATAACGTCTTTATGGCCGTCGTAAGGTGAATGCGGTAGCTCCGCCGCTGCCAGGATGAGAAGATTGCGGTGGGGCAAGGGCAAAAGTGTAGAAGGGGACTACGTGTGGTAATCCGGGATCACGATTCGGGTGGGAATACCGTCTGGACGCGACGGGACCTTAAGATCGAGGAAACGGCTTTTTACACGCGACCCCACGCCGATCACCCCACCCACACACACGTATCTACACTTCCCTTCGTGCGAGAGAGGGGTGGGTCGATTCGGAACCCGCAACCGTCCACTCCAGGGGAACAATTGTCCCTCCGCTGGAACGGTTCGCGGATGATTAAGCAGCGCAATCGTCCACTAATATGGATCTTAATCATCCCCAACGAAAATGTGCCGAAATCGATCAAAGTCCTCGTGGGGGTAAAATAAAAAAAATGGTTTAGAAACGACGCGAAGCCCTTTAAGATTTACTATAAAATGTTTTCAGGTATTAAGCAATATGAAAAAGGTGCCAATTTCAAGTCTGCAACCGATTGGAGGTCTCTACAGGGTGTCCCAAAATTCCTTCAACAGCCGGAAATGGGAGGTTCCTGAGATCATTTGAAGCAACATTTTCCTTTGCAAAAATATTATCCGCGGCTTTGTTTAGGAGTTATTAACGAAAAACACGGACCAATCAGAGCGCGACCTGGACGCGAGTTGGCACAGTCGGCCAATAGACAGTTCGCGCGCCGGGCCGGCTGTGTCAACTCGCGTCTAGATCGCGCTCTGATTGGTCCGTGTTTTTCGTTAATAACTCCTAAACAAAGCCGCGGATAATATTTTTGCAAAGGAAAATATTGCTTCAAATGATCTCAGGAACCTCCCATTTCCGGCTGTTGAAGGAATTTTGGGACACCCTGTAGACTAGGAAAATTCTGATTAGATAAATATCGAGTGTTTCCAACGCGATGAAATGTCTACATTTCTCATTGCAAATAAATGTTTCCAGTACGAGCAGTGTTTGGGATAAAATTTTCAATAAAAATAGCTTCGAATGAAAGTTGTCGTTCCCGGCAGTAAACGTTTGATCTTCGTAGCAGCGAAAACCGTACAATGGAAAGGTAAGCAAATATAAGACACGTGTATGCAAACGCGTGGCCAACGTATACAAATGCAATGGAAGTTTCGTAGGACAGCTCGTCCCAAAGGATCAAGGAGGAAAGCCGCTCCTGTCCTCGAGGACGTAGAAGAGGATCTCTTTTCCTCCTCTTACCTCGAACTCCCGCCTTCAGGACTGGCGTCTCTGTGTTTTCCTCCTTGTTCGCAGCTCCTTTCTGGACGCTCGATCAAAATTTATTCACGCGCGGCGAAATTCTCTGCGGACTTCCAACCGAGGCGCAGGGAAACTGTTTCGAAAGCAGCAATATTTCTTTGGTACACTTGCCGGAAGTTCGTCCGCGGAACATTTTTATTTTTCTCCCCAACCCCCTCCGTGTAACTACTACTCTTCGAAGAGAGATGCACTCTAAAATACGATTCGCCGGCGTCGATTTTTAATTAATCCTAGCGCACGGCGCGATACTCAGTTTGTTTCTGAAATTATTTTCCGAGTCTCGAGGAAGATCCCGGATCGCGCGCTTTGACTTCCGGATTACATTAAACGAAACTCGTCGGAGGAGACTCTCCGACTCGATGGACTGTAATTATTTACGTGTCTGTGAAATTCATCGAAAATCGAGACCCGACCGGATCCTCATTTATTTTTCAATCTAAATACCAATCAAGATTACCGTCGCAACTTTCGCAGCTCGGAAGTCAAGCTGGCGAGACTGGTTCCACATTTTTAATCGGAACTTCGCTAATTCGAAATATTTTGGTAAATATTTTCGTTAATACGTTCGTTCCGAAGGCACAAGCAATGGAATAATCAAACAACAAAAATTTCGAGTCTCGATCTTTACGGAGGTAAATCGCCAAAAATTTCGAACGCTCTCGAGGAAGCAAACGTTGTCGTAAACAGTCTGGATAAACAGCATCGCGGAATCGCGTCGGTTTGTGGGCCGTGGGTGGTAGTAATAATCCGGCGGCCCTGCATTTTCACGATTGATGGAAAACGTAAGCGTCCGGTGGCGTCTCGGAGCAAGGCCGGTGAATTAATGGCGGGGGTAAGGAGGAGTTATTTCTGATTTAAATAAACTCTCAAGATCTCGTCTTCCAGTCGACGATCCGAACGAGGACCGGGGGTTGTTTGCTCGAGGATGACGGGGTGACGAGAGCGGAGGGGGTAGTGGGTGGACTGGGGAGCATGAATGTAATTTATCCGAGCTATAAGGGATGCGAAACGGGTTTCCTGGAACTACGTTTGAACTCGTCCACCCTATTCGTTCTTCTTCAATTTTCTCTCTCTCTCCCTCATCCTCCCTTCCACCATCTTTCTCTCTCTCCCTCACTTTCTCCGACTCTCTCGCCCTCGCTCCCTCTCGCTCGTTTTTTGTCTGCAAGTCCGTTTAAACGAGAAACGCTACCAAAGAGGGGGTGGATGGGGGTTGGAGAGGCGACGGGGTTGTTAACGTAGAAGCTCCGGTGAATCAAAGAAATATTATATCATTAATACAGACCCCAGGGTGCAATGGGGCCGAGGAGTGTCTGCGTGGAGTTTCTCAACCCCCGTGGCACCCCCAACTCACCCCTCTTCTTCACCGCCACAACCACAGCCAGCCAAGGAGAGAGAGCTGGCAGAACCTTAGGAAAATATATCTTGATAATTTGACGCGGCTTATGTACCGGGCGGTAACCATTGTTTACGACTTATAGGTTCGTTCATTCATGGTTTATGAGGCTAAGTGAAGAATGCAGAGGTGCGTGCACCGCCCCTACGACATCGCCGGTCGAACGCCCATTGTCATCTGTCTTCGCGCAGCTTTCGATTTGCTTGGAAATGCCAGGGGTAGTTTCGTGGCAAAATATTTCAAGCAAGAGTGAAATGGAAAAATTGAGCCTCGGTCGAACACTTTCAAACTCACACATATTCACACTTCCGCACAGGATCAAACGCTATTCTCGTCTGGCTTTGTGGATAGATTTTGATTTATTTGGAA
Organism: Lasioglossum calceatum; assembly: GCA_963966675.1. NCBI lineage: Eukaryota > Metazoa > Arthropoda > Insecta > Hymenoptera > Halictidae > Lasioglossum > Lasioglossum calceatum. The sequence continues at coordinate 4,415,087 of OZ016548.1, forward strand.
AATTTGCGTAGGTGAACTCGCGAAAAAATATTTTGAACAGCGAGGGATTTAAAATAGAAAAATATAATCGATTGAGACATCGAGGTATGAGTTCACCCCCAGACCATAGATCGCCCTCTCTCTTTCTCTCCCTCTCGCTCGCGATCCGGCGTGGTTTTCATTTCCCATGTCCCATCACGGATCAAATTTTACCTAAAAATTAATAAACACCCCAAAGGCTAAGAGGATTACCTCAGTTCCAGTTAAAGCTCGTGTTTCCACGAGTCTACAATACCATGTGCACACGGCTGTTCCCATGCGTACAAAACTCGATCCCCGCATTATGGTTCCCGGCGAACGAAGCTGCTTATAACAAAGCGTTTCACGGGATCGTCGATGTTTATTCCACAAAATGTTTCCGCAAATGCGGACCGCCGGCGGTGCCGCTGAATTCGAAAAATTCCGACGGGTAGAATCGTCTGTGCCGTTCCAGCTATCCTTTCACCGTACACGGGATAATGTTTAAATTCAGGGGTTTATAAACAAATTATTCCGCACCCCCCTCAACAAAGAAACAAATGTTTGTGTGGCTCGTGTATCTTGCTAATAACGCGGACAATTTTTATTGTGCAGAAAAATCGACAGCCTGCGCGTAACCTGCATTTGTTCTAATGACGTGTAATAACTCGGCGCAGCAAACAGTGCATTTGCTTATCGATAGGGGTTCAAAACTTTTCCGATGATCTTTGCCGGTGCGTCGAAGTGAAAAACTTAATGGTATGCGGTCAATTTATTGTTTACCCGTACCCCAGGATTCAGCACCTCGAAGAATACGGCACAGAGAGAGAGGGGAGGGGGGAGAACGGAAAGAGCCTCTTCCGAGAGATGCCACTCGAGGAATTAAATTATGTGTTCCCCACGCCCTCTCCCTCGTTTCCGGCCACACTTCGCCTCACTCCCTCTCTCCATTTCTCTCTCACCTGGTTCCTCGGGGGTTGCGGAAAACACACTCGCGTCCGTTCCACGCGACTCGACTTGGTCTCGAAACTCGATAATGCGTGCTAATTAATTAATCGAACCAATGGAGCCACCCATGTGTCCCTCGAGAACCCGGGATATCAGAGCTTAACCCCCGGAACTGGCTTCCGGCGCCGCGGAAAATCATTTTAACAGGCTAAATATCTGCGCATAATTCATACCGATGAACCCGTATAAGATTACGCCATTCGCGATAATCGCGAATTAATTCGTACACTTGGTCGGATGATAGAAGATAAATTTTTGAATTTTTCTTTCCTTTTCTGAAACTGTCGGTATCATACTCGCGGCGTTTCTCCGATTAAAATGAGCCCAAACACAACCCTATTTGCATCATAATTTCCTGTTTAAATACAGGATGCAGTAGGACCTCGAATAACCGAAATGCGATTTACTCGAATAAACGTGCTGCCAACTGTGCCGTGTTTGGACTCGTTTCAATCAGAAAAATGTCACGATTATGCTAATAAAAAAAAGTGTAACGATGACAATATTGTCAAACCTCGTGTAAAACGACGAATTTTCGGTACTTTGATAAGAAAACAGTCGTCGGCGATGAATTGTTAGGGTGTCTCGTGGAAGCCGGGGTGAAAAGCAGTCTAAAGGAAAGTGTCGCCGTCGAAAGGGGACAGAACCGTGATCCGGGGAGTAGTGCATGATCGGCTTTTCGACTTCCCATGAATCTTTTTTTTTTCCCTTTCTTTTCTTTTTTGACGGATGATGGAGTACGGCCGGAGGCACGCGAAGTGGAGGCGGGAATAAAAAGAGAAAGAACGAGGAAATTGGAGGGAAAGGCGGTAAGGTCAGCCCGGGAGAGTTTTCACCAAGGGCTTTTCTGTGGCTTCGATTCCCATTGGCCAACTGTGAGACAGCATTTTCCCTTTTCCCCGGGGGGGAAGGCTCTTTCGCGTCGTGTCTTATTCGTTGCGTTTTTCACTTTCTCTCTCTTTCGCCCGGTCCGGTTTCGCCGGCGCCGATCTATCCGCGGAACTTTCAACGAAACTTTTTCATCCGGACTTTTGCTTCCTTTTCGCCTCTCCTCGACCGGGCTTCTTTGCCCGTGCTACTTAGATTGGAATCCTCTGTCAAATCCCTGTCCGCGCGTCTATTTTCGATGTCCCCTGCCAACGAATACATTAGGTGCAACGAATTCAACACCGTAATCACTTGCTGGTGGGACAAAAGCATATTTGAACAAAAGGAGGCCTTTTTGCGAATTGTGTGTCAAATATATTAGCAGAAACTTTCGTATGGAATTCCATCGAAAATTGTGGGAGTTATGGTTAAATTAATTTCTGGAAGTTAGCTCCCACCGAACTAATACTATACGTATAGGTAGACCGATGCTATGCAGTCTATTGATGAATAGACCTATTGATAAGCCTAGGGCAGTCCTGTCGGGAGTAGATTGAACCCTCAGTCAACTAGGCTGCTCAGGGAGACTCTCACTCTAACCTAGCAAATCCTAAATCTGTCGGATTGCAATTTGGCAGTGACCCTGATTGAGCAGAGCATTCTACGTTAAAATGATTGATACTCGTGCTGACTTTGCGCAGCAAAACAAATCTTGGTACCAGCTAGGAAGCCGACTCTGAACGTTTGTCCACCGGGTTTGCCGGAGTTTGACGCGGTCCAGAAACAGGCTAGCCACAACACGAGCGACATCGTGTCAGCGGATCAATCCCGGTTCGGGCTAACTTTTCAATTTTCTGCCGTCCAACTTGATGTGCATGCGGCACATGCTCACACGTTGCACTAGAAGAGATATATGCGCGCGCCACACATGCACGGGCACACGTACACCGTGTGTTTATGCATGCGCGAGTGTTGCTCAATTTCCTCAGCGACGAGCCGGGTCCGACTACCTGTAGACGGATCGATTTATCACGGTCTATAATTGAACGGAAGCAATTTATTAATCGGCCTTGCGCCCCGAGATCGATTATACGCCGCCGAACACAGACGGCGATTCTTTTATTCCGGCTTCGTAGAGCCCCCCCGGGCTGGTTCGGGAACCCGAAAATAGGTCCCGGCCTAATTTCGATTCGACAGAGAGAAACGTCCCTTTTGACCCGCTTTTGTTACGCCCCTGCTTCCACGGAATCGCCGAGATTTATGATACAGCGGGTCTGTTGCTCCCGGACCGAGGGACCACACGTTTTCCAGGTTAAGGGACCAAACCTTTTGGACCAAAAGGGAATCCCGGTCTGTGTCTACTTCTACTTTGATTCACCAGGTTGCGGTGCAACCTCGAAGAGGAAATGAATAAATGCACGATCGCGGATGAATTTCTAAATCGTCGTTAAACGTTCAAGGGACCTGTCTCGGTCGACGAGGTTATTCGGTTGACCGGACGAGAATTCGACGTCGTGGAAGGCAACCGAGTTAAGCGACAGGATCAATGCCGAGGTTAGACCGACCTGGTCTTAAGCGAGTTACTTTAATCCAATCTCAAACGGGATGAGATCCGATTAACCCGTGTTAGCTAGGCTATTTCCAGCGATCCCAACGCACCAACCTGTACACCAAGCTCGTTCCAATCTTCCGCGGTTCTGTTCCGTTCGACGCACTGCTGTTTCATCCCTTAGCCAGTCTGCCTTATCATCCCTCCACCCATTATCGAACACGCTTCGTCCTGGGAACTGCGGGAATCCCCACAGATCGACGCTCCGATTACAAGGCGATCTTCACGAATTTTTGTTAAAGTAGCGAACGTAATAACTTGAAAGTTGGTACATTTGTTGACTAGTGTTTGGAGAATGTACACAAATTTTTTGAGCGATCCAAGTCAGCAGGATCATAATAAGATTGCACTCCCTTAAGAGATAACCAATGGACCTCTTTTTTAAACGAGGGCGCTATTTGAAAGTGTATATGAATTTTTTAGAGGAATATCCTGAGTGACAGCCCCTTTTACAATATAATGTCGATAGACAGACGAGGCTCAACGCGTCAGAGAATGTAACAGAATTTTTACAAACCGTCAAACCCAGCCCACCCCTTCATCGAATCTAACGCGTTTGAATTGTTGATGATTGATCCCGTGCATTAGGGCTGCCCGGGGGGTGAAAATTGCCGGGCAATCGATTCATTCCCGTTGTTTGCCGGCCGGAATAGAATCCCGGGATATTTTCATCCGCGGGGCGAAATGTCGCGGCACGTCACGTGTCGCGTTCATCGAAAAGCCCCCGGTCGGTCCCGGTGTCTCAATGAAACGGAATGCGAAATGAACGGTGGACATCCGGTGACGCGAAACGCGCGCGTGTGTTCGCCGCGGCATTTTTTCCCGGGGAAATTACAAATATCGCATGGGATATTAATATACGGGGAATTGCAATTTGCATTTTTCATAGAATTATAATTTACGAATATTTCGGGCCGAGAATACGACAGGGGAAGAAACGATGGAGGAAATAATGAAAACGACGAGCACACAGCCGGCCGCGATCCGGAATAGAAAAACATTCGCTGCTAAACGCACGGTGCGCGCCGGGGAAACTGTGACTGCTCCACTGGTGCAGAACATTTTTTTCCCCGGCGCACAATGAACAAATCCATTGTAGCACGCGCAAAAATACGGTAAATTGGATTCGGCGACGTTTCGCCGGCAAACGAGCTCTGCGACCAGGATTCGAAGCATCGCAATTATTCAGCAAACGTTGTTGCGCCCAGACATCAGAATTTTCTTCCCTGATTGCGAAATTTCGACCCGGCCACGCCAGTTTCGAGCACTGCCCTGCTGGGACGAATTGCGGATATTTTTTGCCATTTGCATTATTAAAAATTTGCCTCTAGTTGGCCAATAACACGCCTTTCCAATTTTTTTCTTTGAAATGCGAGTCTCCAACTAAATTACATAAATCGTGGGCTATGTGGTAAACATGCACGAACATTTTAAGCAAAGTTTCAACCGCGTACATCGATGAGGAAGGTAGTTACAGCGAAAATATTGATTTTCGAACTTTAGTCGATTACTCCCACTTTGTCGACTGGAAATTGCTGAAAAAATTCTGAAACATTCCTGCTACATATTTGTATATAAGAGAATTTTCTCAGATTTTTGCGTTGAGGGGTAGACAACAAACGTCCGGGGGTAGAAAACATTCGACTCTGCTGTAACGAATTGCGAATATTTTTTGCCATTCGCATTATTAAAAATTTGCCTCTAGTTGGCCAATAACACGCCTTTGCAATTTTTTCTTTGAAATGCGAGTCTCCAACTAAATTACATAAATCGTGGGCTATGTGGTAAACATGCACGAACATTTTAAGCAAAGTTTCAACCGCGTACATCGACCAGGAGGGTAGTTACAGCGAAAATATTGATTTTCGAACTTTAGTCGATTACTCCCACTTTGCCGAATGGAAATTTCTGAAAAAATTCTGAAACGTGCCTGCTACACAGGTGTATATTAGAGAATTTTCTCAGATTTTTGCGTTGAGGGTTAGACAACAAACGTCCGGGGGTAGAAAACATTCGACTTTGTTCGCGGGGGCGAACTCTGAACTTGAACGATAATTAGAAGCCGCGTATTCAGTGAGTCCCGTAAACCGTATCCGATGCGGGCCGCGGCGCGTGCAATGTATCGAATTTAATGGCGGATCGAGCAGGTAAGCGAACGTAGTTGCAGCCAGCAGGGGCCCGAACTCATTATTTTCTCTTCATCAGTTGCCCGTCAGGCGATACGCGACCGCGTGTGTCGGCCGCCGCTAATGAATCGAAATTTTCAATATTATCGCACAGGAGCCAGCTTATATTTAGCCTTTTCATTACGGGCGAGAGAGGCCGGGTGGCCGTCGAATTTATTCGAGCGCGCCGCGATTACCTGTCAGCCATAGGTCACGATCACCAATTAAAGGGAACCGTCGCATTAACGGGGACAACTTTTCGCGGTTAAATCGAGCCAGCGTCGCCTCTTCACCTATTCCAAAGTATTTCAATCCTTTCGACCAACGATACGCGCCTGTCCCACTTGACCGCTGCGAGTGACACTGCGGATCGTCCTTTTCGATGCGCCGGCTCTGTTCTACTTGAGCATTCGAACTGTGCGTGACACGCTGAATCGCGGTTTTCCGTGAAAAACCTGCCAGATTTTTTTGTAACGCGTCATTTTTAAAGGAAAAATTGGAAGTGAGAATGGAGTGAGAATGAGATAGAAACATAATGACCGAGAGGCGAAATGTACATATAAGGTGAATTTGGTTGAATGAGAAAAGCGTTTTGCTTGGAAAAATTGTCCGTCGTTAATGGAACATCGTTTGAGCCAGCCCGTAAGTCAGGGAAGCAGAAGTTAATTTTATGAAAAAGATGCAGAAAAGCGAAAGACCAATTTGGGCACGAGCGGAGGATTGAAAAAATTTACTATCGCGGTCCCGAGGGAGTCGGTTTCGAGTCCTTCCGGTTCTGAGAGATTTCAGTAGGTCGCCTCGGCGGAGGTGATAATCATAAATTTCGCGGGGACCGTTTCATTTCGCTGTCTAGGTCGAAATGATCGCCGGTTCGAGATTATTTCGCGTATCTTCCGCCGACGGAGAGAGGACGGGTGTACAAACGAAACGTGGAAAAAAAGAAGAAGAAAAAAATGGAGGAACGTTCAATTTCGGGCGAGGATCGGGAGAGCGTACCGCGGCGGACCAGGAATCGGTAAAATTTTTCATTTCTCCGGGGGATCTCGTACAATCGTGGTCCGACAGCGACTGAAAACGGTATTAAACGTACCGACGCGTGGTTCAAGAGCTCTGAAGAGGTTTTCATTGCGTCTGCAACGTGAATCTTGCCTGTTCGTCGGGAGATTTCGCGAGCGGCTCGAAAGTTCAGCGGTTTCGCCGTTCGCTAATGACAACATTCGAGACCTCCGGCCTTTCTTCAATTCGAAAATAGTCGTGCCTAGTCGGGGGGAGAAGATTCGAGATGGTCTCTTGCTGAATCTCTTTATTATTAGAGTCGTCTGTGAAGCCCGGCGTTTCCCAAAAGAAAAGAGCAGCAACGGAGTGAAAAGAGAAATGTAATAAATTCACAGTAACCGGCTGTAAAACGTCCGTAAACTGAAGCAAACGGGAACGCTGGCATAGAAATGCCACAGTCACGGTAACTCAATTTCATTTGTGCTTCACGCAATTAGAAGAAAACGTGGGCGCAACGACAACAGCTTACAGTTACGCGCCGTAAACCACCGCTTCCCGTAATGTAAAAAGGAAAAGGTGCACAAAGAGAAATTCCCTCGATTATCTCGCGCTCTTGATCGCAAGAACGAAGCCCATGAAATGAACGGAGAAGTTGCCGGCACGTGTCGGCCCGCTCGTAAAACTTAAGGGATGCTGCACACGCAGGCGAACTGAATTACCGGTCTACTTGCCTGCTACGGCTTAACGCTGTAACTAACTCACTGGGTCAGAGTTGGGTTTCGAATAATACAAGTAGCTGGGCCCGGATTAGCTTCTAATTCGCGTGTAACAGCACTAGTTGCATTATTGAGTGGACTGTGGAAAGAATTCTACTTGACTTGCAGGGAACTGTAGGTCTCCAAGTTGGATCTGCGACAGAGTAGAGCAATAATCAACTGATATATAAAAATGACTAGTAGTCTTTTTGAATGTTAGTCATAGCAAAATAGTCATTAGTCGAAACTTTTTGATTAGATAGTGATAACTAAATGGCAAATAGTTAGTCACAGCTCTAAGTAATCGTTAGCTATTGCTTATTAGTGAACTAGTAGTTGGTGATCAGTCATCAATCTTTAGTCATCAGTCAGTAATGTGCGATTAACATACGTTAATATTATTAATTAGTTATGACTAACATTCAAAAAGACTATCAGTAATTTTTAAATATTAGTTGATGATTGCCCTACTCTGGTCTGCGAATCCAGGTCTCCCAAATTAGAATGTATAGAACCGTGGAGCTGTGAACTGGATTTAAAGGCTAGAAACATTGAAAAATAGGAGCGGAGGTTTTGGAAAATATTTTTGGCAGACGCAGATTCGCAGGCCAGCCGGCGTTTCTGTAAATAAGAAGGGAAACGAGGGAGGAAAAAGCGAGGAAGGACACGGCGACCCCGGAATACAGAGAAACGAATAGATCCGTTCCAACCGTGGGATTCCGACGCTCGTTAAGCCCCAGCCATCGTTCCTTCCGGCCTCTTGCCCCGGACCCCTATTTTCGCCGTGCCACTTCAGATTTTCACCTAACCCTTTAACATTTCGAGTGCACACGTATCACGGACGAAGACGATTCGCGTGAATTCAGTCATCTAGACCGGAGCTGGCTGGCTGCTGCTGGTGCTGGTGCTCTCCGGGGCCCGAAATCCCGAACACAGTTCTTTTGGAAGTTACGGAACCGAGACGAGACTCAGCCTCGGAAAAATTGAAGAAACTAAACCGAGAGACAAAGGGTTTCGCACGGCGAATTACGTCGGCTAGCTGCAGCGCGCGAAGCTTTCGACCGAGGCGGATCGCGAGAGAAGGAAATAAATGGATACGGGAATTCAAGAGGTCGGGAATCAAAATTTTTTAATCCGTCGGCGTCGCGAAGGCGACGAACAGATTAAACCCAGGACGATCTGTTAATCCCGGAAAAATTCCGGGAAATTTAATTCCGCGAAAAGATGTAATTGCAGCGAGTGTATTAAAAAAAATGGAGGAGAAATTCGGAGGGTATCTGTCTCTCTCTCTCTCTCTCTTTCGGCCTCGCTCCATCTTAATTGCATAAGAGAGTAAACGTGTAAGGGACGATACGCATAGTCCCGCTCGGAAAATATTTGCTTAGAAGAACAAAGAGACTCGTTGCGGCTGAAGAATTCGAAAAACTAGGTCGTGAATCAACGGCATAGCGAGTCCGTATTTAGGTAAACGAGCTTGTTACATGCGATGCACCCGGCAAATCGATAAATAAACCCACCGCACGCACCCAACCACCCACCCCTCCACGCATTTTTTGCGCCCGCGCGATTTGCATAATGGAAATTTAATCTTAATTTAATGCGGCGAGCCCGGCAACGCCGATCATCCAATGAATATCTTTCCGATCCTTCCCTCCACCGATATTTTAGGCAAATCGCGTGACACCTCGCCCCGGCGAATCGCCGAAAGATCAGCAGAAAATCACATTTTCATTGTTCCACGGGACTTATTTTCATTCTTAATACGTTTCAACACGATGAAAACAATATATAATAGTATTTTACAATTCATAAATGCATAAAATCCGCAGTCCACTGATCACAATTTCAACGAGATCCCTGATAATTTGAAACATTCAAAAAAATTATCGGAACCGATGCTCGAATGGATTTCGACCGCGAGAATAATGAATCGCGCGGCAGCAAAACGCAACGATTGCGGACGAATTCAGCCGTTCAAAGTCGCGCTTGCCAATTCGACCAAACCAGCATCCCTCAGCCCATCAGACTCGGCCGCAACCGGCAGCATCGGAGCAATCGTTTAAGCGGCGTGGCTAACTTTAATTGAATTTAAATTGAATTTAAAATGTTAATATAGAAAAGAAGCTCGGTTACTGCGGCCGCGTTTTATCATATTCATGGCGTTCCTTTTTCTTCCCGAGGCCGGCTCGCTCAAAAAATTCCTCGGCTGCTACGTTTCCATATTTACCCGTTCCGCCCCTCCGCCCCGCACTTCACCCGCCCCCCACGGCTCTCTACATTCCCCTTTTGTCCTATTTTATATTTTACTTCTTCTTTTGTGCGTGGGCGCATCCTGGCGGTGATTCCTTTGAGCGCAGCCGGACGAGTAAGTTAATTAGCTGGAAATTAAAATCGCACTAAACACTCGTCAGCCGTGACCGACTTCCCTTCATTAAAAACCACGTGGCCCCGCGAATTATAAAGCGGCGACGGCGTTGCGCATTTCTCCGCGGGTCCCTTAATCTTCGCTGTCAAAAGAATCTCGAGTGTTTCCTTCGTCGAGACTCGGTTCAATTGAAACCGGACTGCTTGGATTGACAAATCAATTTTATGTCGTATGCAAATTGTTCTTATTCGCGGGTCAGTCATGTTAATAGTATTTAGTGTATTCTAATTATTAAATGATTGCATAAGTACGTGCCCGATTTGAAAATAAAATTCAATGGTTAAATTTTCTACAACACAATTAGAAAAGAATGGTGACTATATGTATAATTGATTAATAAAGTTGTATTCTTTAAAATTTAACCATTGAATTTTTTATTTTCAAATAGGGCACGAACTTATGCAATCATCTAATATTTCTATGTTTCAAGTTGTACACATGGCTGCCTCGATACTTGCGCGCTGCTGCCCCCATCACAAAATTTAGAAACTGTATCAAAAAATGTTCCGAGCTATAATGTACATCTAAAAGAATAATTTTTGGTTGGGACGGATGAGGTTTCAGCCGCCTGCCTCGCTACTTGTTCACCGGCACCCCGAAAGACTGGAGCGGGCGTTTCGAGGGATTTTCGCGTAACAGTGAACTTTTTGAGGAGCTAAACTTAGACGGCCGGCAAGAATGCACCGAGGGAAAAGCACGCAGCCATTTAATTGCGCTAGGGGAAGGCCCGACGAAACGGCGCGATTACTTCGTGTCAGATTGTCCGCGTTAAACTTGGCAGCGCGAGTTAATATTAAACCATGTAAATAGAGCAGGAGATTCGTCGGCGATACAACGCACGGAACCGTCGGCGTTCCCGCGGCAGGAGCGTTCAACATCGTCGCACGGTGATTACAGAAGTTCACCGTATAATTAAGTATGCTTGAACTTCAACGGAACTCTCTTTCTCTCTCTCTTCGATCGATCGGAAATAAAACTCCGCACGGGTAGAGTCCGCGAACTATGCGAGCGGTTGTTCGGCTAAAATTTTTCGGGAACGTTCCCCGATATGCAATATCCTATCGCTTTACTGTTGCACAGAACAGATTCGCTTTTACTGACACGAAAGGGGCAACAGGATCGACGATCCTTTCAGAGCCACTCGCTCGTTAATTGAACGAAATGTTTCGTGCAAGTCAAAAAACAGACCATTTTTATCCGCATAGAACGCGGTGCACGCTGAGCGGTCGGGAGCCGCTCCTAAAAGCGGTGGGTGGGGCTAAGAATTCCGAAACGGTTGTTCAAACAAAACAATCCCATTTCACTGTGTACAGTATTTCAAATGCAGACTTCAGAAAAATTCCGAAAAATTAAGTTCTCGCGGAACAACGAGTGCTCATTCTTGATTGAAATAAAAATGTTTAATTTCACGTGCACTATACCGAGCGTACAGGAGAAATAACAACGTCTTTCGTAAATATCTGTGAGAGAATGGAGGGGCTGGCGGAGAAGTCTAGTCACACGCGACCCAACAAATCCAATAACAATGAACCGAAAGAGCCGCGAACCTCCTCTGTGGAGTATCAAAAGAGGCAGCAGCTTCGCGGACGAATTTCAGGTCGAATCGCCTGCAGCAAGAGGCTACGATCTCCCGTGGCACGGCGTGGAACGATTCGAGTGCGAACGGTATCGAAAATCCGGGAGGCCTGGCTTGGGTTTGCAGGATCAAACAAAGAGCCTGTCCGCCCGTTCCGGTAACCAACTTAACCGGAAACTTCGAATCAAAGCAAACACAGCGAAAGTGCCCGCAGGGGTCAACTCGGCGGTTCATCGTGAAACTCGATTTACTACCACCACCCAGGTCCCATCATCCTCTCTCTCTCTCTCCCTCTCTCCCCACCTGCTGATGTACTTTGGTGATGCGCGTTCTGGAGGCACCGCAGCAGCACGCCCTATTGTCGTGTTGCAACAATGCACACTGTCTGTTTGCGTGTAATTGGGAAGCTTGGCGGTGGGCGAGCACACACGCGCACGCGTTCCACGATAATAACGCGAACTTACCACCCCCAACCCTCAGGCTGATCGAGTTACTTCAATTGTCTTCGAGGAGATGCTGTTACCGGAAGAGTGACTCTCGGTTTCCTTGAATATCCGGAATGACTCCACAACTAAGCCCTAATGGGTCCGAGTACCCGTCTCTTGCACGATCAAACGTAAATAATTCAAGTCAGCTATAAACCCGTCTACTCGAAATACGGTTCGACCTGGTCTGACCAGTGACGGTGCAATCTACTAATGGGGACTTGTCTCGTAGACTGTTTGCTTCCATTGTGAAGGCTAGGTTTAATGATGTGGGTGGTTAGGTCATAATGGATCCAGGTAGTCGTCCTGGTTGGGCTTGAATTAGATTTGGGGATCCAAGCTAGGTGAAGGGTCCAAGATGAAGATTGTATTCGTGTCGATTGTGAAGTCTAACTCTAACGATGAGGGTGGTTAGGTCATAATGGATCCAGGTAGTCGTCCTGGTTGGGCTTAAATTAGATTTGGGGATCCAAGCTAGGTGAAGGGTCCAAGATGAAGATTGTATTCGTGTCGATTGTGAAGTCTAAGTCTAACGATGAGGGTGGTTAGGTCATAATGGATCCAGGTAGTCGTCCTGGTTGGGCTTGAATTGGATTTGAGGATCCAAGCTAGGTGAAGGGTCCAAGATGAAGATTGTATTCGTGTCGATTGTAAATCCCAGGCCAACTGACGAGGGTAGTTAGGTCCAAATGGATGTTAGGCTTGAATTAGAACTGGAGATCCAAGCTAGGTGAAGGGTCCAAGATGAAGATTGTATTCGTGTCGATTGTGAAGTCTAAGTCTAACGATGAGGGTTGTTAGGTCATAATGGATCCAGGTTGTCGTCCTGGTTGGGCTTGAATTAGATTTGGGGATCCAAGCTAGGTGAAGGGTCCAAGATGAAGATTGTATTCGTGTCGATTGTGAAGTCTAAGTCTAACGATGAGGGTGGTTAGGTCATAATGGATCCAGGTAGTCGTCCTGGTTGGGCTTGAATTGGATTTGAGGATCCAAGCTAGGTGAAGGGTCCAAGATGAAGATTGTATTCGTGTCGATTGTGAAGCCTAGGCCAACTGACGAGGGTAGTTAGGTCCAAGTGGATGTTAGGCTTGAATTAGAACTGGAGATCCAAGCTAGGTGAAGGGTCCAAGATGAAGATTGTATTCGTGTCGATTGTGAAGTCTAAGTCTAACGATGAGGGTGGTTAGGTCATAATGGATCGAGGTAGTCGTCCTGGTTGGGCTTGAATTAGATTTGGGGATCCAAGCTAGGTGAAGGGTCCAAGATGAAGATTGTATTTGTGTCGATTGTGAAGTCTAAGTCTAACGATGAGGGTGGTTAGGTCATAATGGATCCAGGTAGTCGTCCTGGTTGGGCTTGAATTAGATTTGGGGATCCAAGCTAGGTGAAGGGTCCAAGATGAAGATTGTATTCGTGTCGATTGTGAAGTCTAAGTCTAACGATGAGGGTGGTTAGGTCATAATGGATCCAGGTAGTCGTCCTGGCTGGGCTTGAATTAGAACTGGGGATCGAAGTTAGGTGAAGGGTCGAAGATGAAGATTGTATTCGTGTCGATTGTAAAGCCTAGGCCAACTGACGAGGGTAGTTAGGTCCAAGTGGATGTTAGGCTTGAATTAGAACTGGAGATCCAAGCTAGGTGAAGAGTCCAAGCTGAACCTTTCAGGAGAAACTTGGACTGTCTTTTCTAATCATGCCAGAAATATGAAACTGTGGTTCAGAATGGGGCGCACGCAGAACAGAACCTTGTTAAATCCCCGGCTGTGTTACCCTCGGTTTAATTGGGGATATTTAATGCCGGCTAACGGAAACGCGAGCATACACGGGTTGGAACATGTGTATAGAGGCGAGAGTACAACAGGTACGATAATGCGAACTTGGTTTGTTTATACCGGTGGGGATTAAAATAATGCATCGACGCACAGACCCCACCGCATCGAACCAGATGAAGAGATTTAGTTGCCGGGCAAATTACACGCGCATTAGCCGAGGAAATGCGCTGTGCGCTGAGAACGTTTAGGCGAACCTAGCCCCGCGCCCGGTCTCCTATTAATCATGCTGCACAAAAGAAAAGGGGGATAGAGTAGTCGCGACTCGATAGATTCTCCGGAGTTTCCCAGGCATCGAATAACAATTCTCACTGCTAATTTGTCGTCAACTTCTCGTTCACTTGGAACGAATCGCGTCGTCTCGTGAAAGCAATTTCGTATCGCGTTTAGCCCGCCGTATCACCGTGTTCGAATCGTCAACGTTACATTATTAACAGCCGTTCCCTGTCGCTACATAATTACAACGGCGAACGGTAAAAACTCGCGCCAACCGATTGTTAATATCGGAGATTGAAATATTCACCGACTGAATCCGTAATCAACGATAAATACGTGTGTAACGACGGTTAATATTAATTTATGCCGAGTTGCTTGTAACGATCGCACATATACGCGCGCCGCAGCACATAAGTGATAAATTATTCCGGAGAGAATGTATCATCTCGTACCATCTGCTAGACGGAAATAATGTTTCAGTTACGAGGCACAACTGCCCCCGGTCTTCTAATAATTAATTAAACAATGTCCAACTTCAGATCGACATCTGGCGGTCTAATGGCTGCATTAATGGACAGGTACTTGCGAGAAAGTGGTTCACCGTCATTTGACGGCAGCTACGCAAAGTACTCACGAAAGTAGTTGGCGAAGATTAAAGCCCATATAAATGTTTACGTACAACAGTTTGTGGAAATTCTTTTGCAACGAAAAAATTAGTGCGCGTTCCTTCACTATGAGACACATCATGGTAGAAATTTCAAGAAGATCGCCTTTGTGGTTTACCGAGGGAAAAATCACGAACATCAGCTTCTTGTTAGAATTCTGATATTTTCACCAGTCCCATCGAGTGATTAAACATATTTCGAGGATGGTGGATTTAGCGTATTGAGTTAAAGAGGAGCTGTATTTTTTTCAGTGACAATGCCGAAAGAGATAACGCCTACCAATCAAAGGACACAGAACGCGGCTTGATCACCGTGAAAGAGTACTCAACAAACCGCGACCAGGGGTAAATCACGTCCTATCCGGAATAATAACGCTACGATGCATGGAACGCCACCGACGAGGGGTGAATAAAGCTGGCAGCGAATAAGGGACGCGTGGGAGAGGGTGGAAGAGGGGGGTGGAGGGAGGCGATCCGATGGAAAAGGGGGCGGCGGGAGGAGGAGGGGAGGAAGCCTTTGTGCAGGCCGCCTCTGTGCGGCACGCCGAACGCACAGTTAATAATGGATAATAATACCTAAATGGCCGATCATCGACTCGGATCCCGTGAATCGATGATTCGATTGTTTCTGTTGTTGCGCGCCTGGCCATCCGCGTCCGGGTCGCGAAGAGGGCCGCTCGTGCGGCACAAACTCGAATTCCAGCACCGGATCAAACGTGTTTTTGCGAAACGGGTGTACCCGAGAGTACGTAAATATTGTTTGAGCAAGGATTCCGCCGTTAATTTCGGCCGGCACGCTCACGAGTTAGTGGTCGACCCGGGACGCGTCGTGTTTGCCACAAACACCGTCAAACCTCGAGCTAGGCATTTCGGCACTTTTTCCGGATAATTCCAATATTTAACAATCTTTTTATCGATGGGTAATCGACGCTTTGTTTAAGTTTCTGTGCTCTAAAAAATGTTTGTATAGAACTCCGATAAAGTTGGCGATATAACTAGAATATGCAGGGTGTCCCAAAATTCCTTCAACAGCCGGAAATGGGAGGTTCCTGAGATCATTTGGAGCAACATTTTCCTTTGCAAAAATGTTATCCGCGGCTTTGTTTGGGAGTTATTAACGAAAAACACGGACCAATCAGAGCGCGACCTAGACGCGAGTTGGCACAGCCGGCCCGGCGCACCAACTGTCTATTGGCCGACTGTGCCAACTCGCGTCCAGGTCGCGCTCTGATTGGTCCGTGTTTTTCGTTAATAACTCCTAAACAAAGCCGCGGATAACATTTTTGCAAAGGAAAATGTTGCTTCGAGTGATCCCAGGAACCTCCCATTTCCGGCTGCTGAAGGAATTTTGGGACACCCTGTAGACTACAACCGTATGAATTATATCCTCCATATGTACTAAGTCCCCTATATCGACTTCCGAACCCGTATATCCATATCCGCTATAGCAATTAGACCCATACAAAAGATCCATAATTATTAAGTTGTTGATGTATTATATTTGCACGAGCAACACCGACGATTCCAGTCGGGAGAAATTTGTCCGCTGTTTTGTAAAAATCGTTAACGATCACTCACCTGATTCTTGCCTTTGAGTACGAGGACGCCAGTAACGCGACCGAACGGTGCACCAAGATGGACGACCTCGGCATCCGACACCTCGTTCGGGATGTTTCTGATATGAATGACTTTCGAAGGTTTGGTATTGTGGCTCTTGTCGAGTTTAACCTGTAACAGAAAAGAAGATTCCACATGGTGAAAAAATGAACTGCACGATGGTGGGGTCGACGTCAAACAATCACAAACAATGACAAACTCCGACGTCTCCGTTATCGGACGCGCATTTCCCCGATCGGAACTGCTATTTGCTTCTGGCAATGCGCTTTTAAAATTCCATTAGTTCTCGTTAAACTGTCCGCCGCGCACGAAGGCTACGCCATGCGTGCGTACACACACGCATACACGGGCTTCCGAATAACCCTCAAAAGAACTCCGGGAGAGAGACCCCATTGGTTACCGCGTGTAAAAGTAACGAAACTTTTCGCTCGCGGATACATTTAAATCGAAACCGTTGTTGCCGCGGGCAGAATTTTCAATCACGGCTCAATCTAATCGACTCTCTGCTCGCAGTCAGCCTCTCTCCACTCCTCTCCTGCCATCCCGTCTCGCTCTTCCCTCGAACACTCTCCCTGTAACCTCGAACTCGTCCTTTTTCTTCTTTACATAACCTCCTTTGCCACCGACAACAGGAGTTGTTGGGGTTTGCCGCAGTCAAACTGATCGAAAAACGGTGTTACCATGTTTGGCAATTAAGTTCAACAAAACGAACCCAGCGAGAAAGATCAAATTTTGCACATACGTTCACGAATATTCGAACTGTACGCAGAAATTTCTATAACGTGATTTCTTAAAAATTGAGGGATTCATAAATAATTATCTAGGCCGTAAAAATGCTATGTAACTTAACCCTCATCCGTCCTTCATTTCACGAACTGAATCTGTCCCTCGGTGTCAAATTGACACAGCGATCAAAAAAATCGATAAAATAAGTCAAACAGTCACTTTTCGATGATTTTTTCATTGAAATTGACGAGTTAATATTTACATCTTAGGTTTTGGCAGTTATGTGTTTCGCATTAAAAAAATAAATGTCACGAAATTTCGGTTAAATTTACCTACAAATAACAGAACAGTGTAACTTATTTCCGGGAAACTGTGTCAAATTGATACGAGGGACGGATGAGGGTTAAAACGATTGATACCTCATTTTATTCGTCTCGAACGTGGCTATTTATCGACCTAATCGGTTACTTAATTATATTCGGGAAAATTGAAGGCACAGGGTCCAATCGAACGCTGTCCCAGTTCCAGTCTGTTTTCAGAGTCCGCTGCAGTTCCTTACCGACTTCGCATAATGGCGTATTATCGTGTATGACTCGATAATCGGCTGCGCGCGCGTATAATGCATAATAAAGACATGCTTGACAATAATTCAATGCACAGCAGGAAATTTATCGTACATGGTTCGTTACTTTTTAATTGCATATCGATATACTATTATCCTGTACCATCGACTATGTAATTCGTGGAATTATTCAGTTCTCGGTAGCATTTAATTCGCCGCGCTCTCTGAATATTCTCTCGTTGAAATAAAATTTCATTCGAAATCGTTCACTTGGCGAGGGGTATTTAAATAGTCCTGGGAAGTCGGACTAAAATTCTTACTCGAGTAATGATTAACAAATCGACCTGCTGGCAATTTCTAAACTCCCCGGAAAAATTCAAAACGGGGAAGATTCTTGATTGAGATGAACGAAATAAATTATAAATCATTTACGGGTCTATCGAGGGTTATTTGATGGTGTCCCCTCAGCACAGAGTAGATTCACGGACATTTGAAAACTGAAATTCTCCGTCGGAATAGTAATCCCGACAATGCCGGGCGAATTGAAGCGGGCCAGGTCCCGAATCCACGTGCGCCGGTTGAATACCCTGTCCGAGCAACGTTTTCTCCCCGTCTCTCCTTTCTGCCGAGCGGGGTTAAGGGGTAGAAGAATTACCACTAGGATCAAAAGGAGTCGAGGGTTTAATTTCAAAGGTTAGCTGCTGCCCAGGGGCCTTCTTTCGAGGTTTCCCGCTACTCGAATCCACCTCAAGCCACTTCAGAAGACTCGAAACTCATCTTCACAAGACTCCGCGAAAAGGACATGGAGGGTTCCAGCTTGGTGGACCAACCAGAACGAGAGCGAGAGAGAGAGCAACAAAATAGGGAACCCGTGGAAAAGAACCGTAGAGACAGTCGGTGGAATATGGCTCGGGCTTGGAAACCTCGTAAAGATGCTGCTTATACGTGCTTCGGCTCTGTAAAGCTCGAGTAACGATAAGAAATGACGATAAATACGAGTAAATTTCAGAGACAGGTGAGAGAGTGCCGCGAAACCTCGTAAACTAGAACCCGAAACGATCTCACTTTTATCGGGATCCACCCCGGCCGGAGTGCTTGTTCGAGATTTAAACACAATGTTCCCCTAGCTTCCCCAGACCCCTCTCCTCTCAAACATTCATGGAGGCTGATCGTTCAGATCGACTGAAGGTACACGAACATCACTCAACCAAAATAGAACAGCTCTCCCCTGTAAATTCTTCAATAGACCTGCCCGAAGTCGTTGGACTCACGTCCCTAAGCCTAGAATGAGTAAAGAGGTCAGTGTCCCCTACGATCACTTTTTTTTGCGATCAGCAACAACATCGTCCTCGTCGCCATTTAGCAGGTAGACTGCACTATGGCAGTTGCATCGCTGTTCGTGCAGGGGGTCGAGAAAAGTGTCCGGAAGTGTCCAATTCGGGAGCCACGTCCAGGCCGAGCAATTTCGAGGAAGAGGCTATCAAATGAGACACTCGAGATGTCGAGGGCGAAACGACGCGCCACGCGAGTGGCTGTCGATCGCAGAAGAAGAGGCTTAATTGCCCGGCGTTTCCCTTCCTAGCAAAGGCAGGTTAGGTGGCCTGATGCAAGCCACGAGGAACGCGCTCATGGTGCAAATAAGGTTGACTTCGAGTACCGTTCAACCTCTCTCGGCGACGACCTCGAGGACCTCTTCGTGCCTGGACAACGTGTTCCAACATCTCCACTTTCCCAGCACAGCTTCGCTTCTCCCTCTCTCTCTCCCTCTCTCTTCTCTGCATTCAACTGTTTTCTACACAATAGCAATTCGAAAACCAATCAACAATCCTTGCACTAAAAATAAAATTACACATTCATCAGGACCCTCCGTTGGATCCTATCAAGTGTGAACCTCGTCTTCAAACTTCGTTAAACTTTATAAAACATTCCCATACATTTTTTTTTTGTGGAAATTGTTGATAAGTCAGAGCTTTTTTATTTGGTATTCATTTCGTGTCCAGGTTGAAACGTCTTTCGATAGAATGCGTCAGTTTGGTCGTCTTTTTCGACGGTGGAAGCGCAACCCTTCCGTGCAAGGGTCTCGCCACAACCCTCCCCCGCGATATAATAAAAATTCTCTTCCCTCCACCTTCTTGCTCGCCCCTCTGGCTAGTCCATCTTCTGCTCTCAGCCGCCCCCCAACGAGAATATGTCTTCCTTCATCCGAGCCGATAATTGGACATAATGGAGGCAATTCGCGGAAAATCGCTTGTAGGAAATGGGCACCGTGACCTCCTCCCACAGCCTGATAACGAGGGAGGATGCGCTCCGCCAACCGGAAGTCAACATTCCAATTCCGTTAGAAAACGCTCCGGCTTGCTCGATCGTGGGAAACAACGAACGAACCCCGTCGGGAATAATTTTCGACTGAATATATTCCACGGAAATATTCCCCGTTAACCCATTGCCCTAGAATATCTACCGCGACTCAGATTTTCCAACAAAATCTATAAATTATTGTAAACGATTTTATTTATTTTCTGTAAGCGAAAATTTTTATTTTTGAATTGTTACCATTCTCGAATGGTACTGATTTTGGAAAATTTTCTAATGGATTCGTTTCGGGATAAATTGTGGATAAATTGTGCAATAATATTTCAGGTGCTAAATGCATCCGGTGTAATTCGTGGCTTTTGTCTAGGAGGTCTCTAAAACGCTTTATCACACAGATAATCTTTATATCATTGCTGGTAAACGAGCCCGAGGGGTCTTAGAGAGGCTGTAAATGAGGAAAACCCTGGGCAGAGGTGGGGATCCATTATGTGGTCATACCTGCTCGTTAAAGGAGATATCAGCCTCAGGGATTCGCCATTACGAGCCCCGAAACCACGTTGAAGTATTCCTCGTGATAAACATGTGACGATTATTTAACCAACCACCCTTGCTCGGTTTCATTGCCACCCTTCCTCAGACCCTCTCCTGTTTACAAATTTGGTAAGCCGTCCCTTCGAGATGCAAGGACTGTGCCTTAGAAAAGTGAGAAAAAATTCGGTCATACTTTCATTAAAAAATGGAGCCAGTGGGCGGAGTCGAGGTCCGTTGCTCCGCCCACTGAACGTCCACTGCGCTCCAGAGGCCTGGAGATGATTTCGAAAGTGAATTTTCTTGGGATCCTCCTTATTCTGGAATGTTCTTCCTTATGTTTAGTCTGATGTTGGATAAATTTTTTAATAAGCACAGTGAGTTATTTATTGTTATTTTTGAGCAGTTGTTAAATAAATTTCGGATCAGTCTACAGGATAAAAATCAGCTGTCAGATTATTCTAGAAGGACCGGACCCGACACAGACTATGGAGAAAAGAGACCCCCATTTATTGTCCTGTTTGTCCTGTTTATCCTGTTTCATCCTGTCTTGCACAGTCAGTATTTCCATTGGGACTCCTTTACCTTTTGTTATCCCAGAACATGATCTGTCTGATACCGTGCCTCTAACATTTTCACGCGAGACAATTATCAAAAAATATAAATAAAAAGAACAACACCAGAAGAATACAAAATTATATAAATAAATTCGGAAGCTTACGTTTGGCAAGATATCCAGCCAAAGCTTGAACCTCCTGTTGCCACATGCATGCCGTTTGAAATTGTTGCGCATGCCCATAGGTTCGCCGTGTGTAAATAAACAATCGGGGAACAACAAATTTAACAAAGCAACACACACACACAAGGAAAGAAGAATTGTTTTTCGGCACGGGCACTTTCGTAGGACAATTAAAAATTATTGATGGTGCGGAACTCCTGAAATCGAGTTCAAAATAAAACTGCACGCGCGCAGAAACTGATCGATGTCACGACGGGATGCTCGCGTGTCTCCGGCACCGCTCGGCTCCGATCGACTGTCACCGAGTCACTGTGGTGGGGGGCATTCCCGCAGGCTGCGTTTACGCGGGAAATATGAATTCGATTAGAAAGACCGAATATTCTTAACACCAATCCACTTCGACTAGTATCGAGGTAAAACATTGTCTGCGGTTGTAATTTCGGAAAGACAAGGAACATAAACTTAAAATTCGAACATTTACAAATTCCCCGAAAAAAAACGTGTGCTCCACTTAATCGATCTTAACCTTCCAGGCGAGCTTCATGGAAATAGGAGGCGGTCAGACGGCGACCGTAATTGATTTCGTGACAATTATGGAGCGGGGGCAAGATCGCAGCTACACTTTAATAGGAGCACGTGCTGCGACGCAACAGGCTGCGCGATGGTCTTATCCCCATTAGAATTCCAAGTAGGTTCGCTGTTCACGGCTCTGACTTACATAACGTTTCCTCCAACCCCCTCCTTTCCAACCACCCCTCCCGCTCGATCCTCCAGGCGTTCTTTTTCTCCTATTGCCCCCCGGTGGCGTAACTTTTGCCCTTCGGGCACGTTTCCGACCGCCGACAGGAAACCCAGATTCCTTTCTTTGGTGAGTGCAGACGAAAGCGTCCCAACGTTCGCGGACGAGTTTCCAGATAAGCGGGGAGCATGTTGCTTCCGGGACGGAATACGCTCGAGTGCGGAGAAGAAGAAAAGTTCGGAGAGTGTCTCTCTGGGCGAGAAACGGGAAATATTTTTCTCGCGCCTCAGTTCTTTCATCCACCGAGGAACGAGACCGCATATCTGATTGCCGGGACGCCATTGTGCCGCCGAACTTTGAATAAAGCATTTAGACGCCTGCCTTGAAGTCCCCCATCTAAATCCCAGCGACAGTGGCAGCCCGACCGGACTCGTTGCGGAGGAAAAAATTAATTTTAGTCAGCTACAAACATGGGACAGTGAAAGGAAAATGTCAAGTATGGATTTGACACACTGCCCAACGATCCGTGGATATTATGTAAAATGTCCGGGCAATTCAAAACACATCGAAAGAATTTTTTGTGGATCACTGTGTCGATCAAAAATTTCCAGGAACATCCGACGTTATTTTTTACTCGGTTTGTTTCACGGTATATATTTTTTTATAAAATCGTGAAGGACACGTTCGGCGATGGGAAATAATTTTAGATGCACCCCGGAAGGGATCAAGCTCTCGCCCCGTTAGCCGGGAACGTTCATTGGTAGAGGAAGAACCAGTGTTCTCGATTTTTTTTGTGCTGTCAAAAGAAAAACCATTGTTTTTGCGGCAGTCGATATTCGCTTGATGCCGTGTTTTTGCCGCGATATCGAGGGTGAAAGCATCGTTCCCAGCTGCGTTGTTCTTTCGGAAAAATATTTGCCGGCGTCGGTCAGCGTTGTCGTGCGCATTTTTCCTCGCTTTTCCCGCGAGGTCGCTTTATTTCGTCAGATTCGCTTCAAGCACCTCGTTCCATCGATGCAAAAAAAAAAGACTTTGAACACTGAAAATTAGTTATCAGGGGTACGGTGCCGTTTGTTTATTTCGAGGGTGAAAAAATACGCGGACGAGGAGGAAATTATTCGGCGAATCATTTGCGCAAAGTAGAACATTCGGCCGTTATTTCCATAGGTCTGATTTCATGACTTCGGGAATAGTTCGCGCAGACTATAATGTAAATACTGGGAAATGAAATGACAGAGAAATTGCGACGTTGTTTCCAGTGACGGAAACTGTTGTTTCAGTCGGGTTCGCGCGAACCATAAAAATTCAGCGGCAACAGTTTCGCGCGCCTCGTATTTCAGCCGGTTGAATCGGCAACAATCGATGAAGACTGACGACACGTTAAGGAACAAATAAAGGAGCCGCGTGTTCGTTTAATTAATCATAGCGGGCCCGGTCGGGCGGAACGAGCTGGCGCATCGAGGGAGGAAAAATAAGAGATCGATGACGGTAGTCGGTCAAAGGAACCGTGGAAATACAGAGCCGCAATTAAAAAGGAAAATCGAAGAGAGAGGAAGAGCACGAGCAAATAAATTCGGCCGATAACTGGGCGGCGGTAAATATTTCCCGGGCGAAGTGACACATTAAATACGTGATATTTTACTTCTATCTGAATTTTCGGCTTCCTAATAAAATACCAGTACAAACAGAAAGGAGCGTTTCGTCGGTGCGCAGTCGTGTGCGTGTGGGTGGGCCCCGTGTAAAAACGAGTTGCCACCATTTTTCATCCCTCCGCTACAGAAACTCGTTACCCTTGCCGTTGGAGCTACCCCCCCATCCCCTATTCCCAACGTTGCTCGGGTTTCGATTTCGATGAATACACGCCGGGGTATCGATTTCGATAGGTCACTTGTCCTTTTCACGTGTTTCCCTCGCCACCCCTTTCACTCGACGGCCTCTCAATGATCTCCGGCGCGGCAACATTTTCAATACCACCCCCGGCGGCCGTCATCGTGCCTCTTTTAATATCAACAAATTTTTCCACGGCCGCCAGCGAATTAGCCTTGGGGAACACACACCGAAATGGACACCGCGGCATGGAAGAAATCACGGGTTGATTAATTTCTTGACAGGGGCTATTGATAAGGTAACGCGCGATTGATTTTTCACCGCGCCTCAAAACCATTCCAGCACTGGCTACCCTGCCCTGGAATTTAGGCGAACGGTGGGATTATTGCAAAATAAATTCCTCGAATTTCTGTGCCACTGTCAGCAAAGTATTAGAGACTCCATTAAGCATACAGAATTCCAGATATCCTAGTTTAAGAGGGGAGGAGCTTTTGGTTGAACAGTTGAGTCTATTTAGTGGGGGTTCAAGTTAGGGGGAGTCCAAGTTGGACCGCCAACAGGAGGAAACCAAAAATGCGAAGAAACGCAACGGTCCCTAAGGAAGCGGCGTTTCGCCGAATGCAAATCCGTGGAGGCAAACCAAAGGTTCGACAAGACTTTTGCGATCAAGGGAGCAATGCCTAACCGGTCAGACGAACGTCAAGGTAATGCATATTGACGTTTCGCCAATAATTCCGGTGGCGTGGCGGGGTGCTGGGGAGTTGGGGAACCCAGCTCGCGCGTAGCGAGCGTGCAAGCTCATGGTCCGGTTCGCGGAGCTTATAGACAAATCGGGGACGGAAAAAGCGAAGCGCGGTGCTCCGTTGCACGGATGCATCTGTAAAGGCTGCTCGGCTTTAAGCGACCCCTTTTCCCCACCCGTCACGGCATTCCCTTTCGTTCGTCTTATTTCGTGCTCTGCCTACCCCTTCGTATCACCCCCTCTCGCCTGTTTATCGTCGGTTTCGTTATTATTCCGACGATCGTGGCCGCAACCAATGCAATTTCGATAATAGGAAAAGCTGTTCCGGGGTCTTGACGTGTACCAGCTTGCAGAATTCACCGGTGTTTATTGGTTGATCTTCATTGGTGAATATTGATTTTGCTTGTCGAGGATACTGCTGCTTGCCTCGGCTGTCTTTGCTAACCTGATCGCTGCTGACGGTGTGTGGGAGTATTTTGATTGGGATCAGGTGAGTTTCCACGTAGCAAGATTCGTTTCTGGGTAAATACACTTGATGCTAGTTGGAGTAGATTTATTATTGCAAATATTGCAAGCTGAGTGCAAAGTGGTCAGAGCCTAGTTAGGTTCAGTAGAACTTTACTTATAGAATTGCAAAAATTCCTGTCAATAAAGTGCCTAGAGGAAGGAGCCATTTTTAGCAGCTTTTCGCTTGGGTCAATAAACAGGAGGAGTTCCGAAGCATCCTCGAGCAATTTTCCTTCTGCAAATTCCGAGCTTAATTGAGAGACAGGCAACATTCCCTCGAATGGGGAAAACGCGGCGAGAGTTCGAGCCAGTCATGAAATTTGGACCTGATGCAGCGTGTGCAGCTTCTGTCACTGTCAAATCCTTGACGCGCGCTTATCAGCCGCGGATTTTCGCGTCGAAGGCACCAACAGATTTATGCACGTCGATCTCGACTGTCTGTGATCATCTCGGCAAAATAAGCGAGCGCTTGGCTCTCGTCAGTTTCTCTAGTCGAGATCGTCTGCGGGTTTAGTCTCCGATGGAATTAGTTCGAAATTAGCGGCACTGATGTGAAATTGATTATAAATTTCACTTCCAATTTACAAATATAGACGTTACTCCCTCGCGAAACGGCGAATCTATTTAGAATCTCGAACCCAATGAGGCTCGAACACCGTCCGCCTTTAACCGAGTCTCATTTTTCGTATCGTTTCATTGTTCCCGAAAAAAACCACATGGTGAACCAACATGAAAAGGTGAAAACAATTCGTCCGATAACAACGGAAAAACTCCGGACAATACGGCATCGGCAACTTTTATTTTGTGTACAAAGAGGCGGTGAAAAATTCAACGAAAAACTCTTTGCTGCTGCTGGCTGGCCCTGACTATGTCACCAGGCTCGGTAACGAAGTATAATATATTTTTCCGAACTCAATTATCGCGCGATCCTTCGCGATTTTCCGAATTGCAACCATAAATATTCTTATTCTCAGGTTACGCAAAACCATGATACAGCTGGACAGTTGAATCCAAGATATGGAGAGTCACGATAGGAGGATCCAAGCCCAGGTTAGGGAGATCCAAAAGTTTGGTAGATCCTGTTAGGTGTGCCGCAGTTGGGCAGAGAATCCAGAAACGCGGCAGTCAGGTTCGATTCCCCTGTCTGTGTGCATCGTCAGCGAGCGAGACGCGTTGACAGGGGCATAATAAATTCGCCGGCGAAGCAGTTAACGAAAGGGTGCCAGTTGGAAAAGGCGAGATCGGTTCTGGGTTAATAAATTGCCTGGCAAGCGTATATACAGGGGAGGCCGAACGCAGTCTTGCTAGTTTTATGGAAAGGATGTAGAATCGCAGGGCGGACAGGAAGGGGTGGAAATACCGGTTATTGATGAACCGTGCACCCCTAGCCCAGCTTCGCCTTCCACGTTCGGTAGCCGTGTTGTGTCCAGTAGCGTCTGGTAGCGTGTGTACGCCGCGATACAATGGCGTATACGCTACGTTCATAACGTATTTGGACACGGTGGGGGCCAGGTTGCAGAGCCCGAGGCATGATTAATTGCGTCGCTGTTATCTCCGACGAACGACAGCGACCTCCGAAAACCAGTGGAAAAGAGGAGAGTTCCCTTGGCCGGGACGGCTGGGAATTTACTTCGGGAGCTTTTCAGAACGACCCCGGGGACGACCGAGGGGGGAGAGGGGGGTTCTTGTTTTCGTTTTCCGTTCGATCTCTCAACGGTCTCGAGGCGTGTACGTGTTTTTCCGGGGCTGGTTTCACGGGTGCAACGAGAACCAGGTCTCTCTCTCTCTCTCTCTCTCTCTCTCTCTCTCTCTCGGAATGCCCATAGATTTACTCGCGGAACCAAATTACGATCGAGCCGAGGCAAGATTGATGGCGGCCGGTCCGCGATTTACAAGATCTCCCACGAAGATAATTTTTCTTCGGCGATTGTGCCTCGCGCTGCTAATACGATCGAAAACACCGAACGGTCAAGCATAGACGACGACGCCGGTGCTCGTTCCCTCGACGACGCCGTTCGACGCGTCGATGACACGGGGAATGGCTCGAAGCAACACCCATAAATCAACGCCAGGAAACGTTAACGCCCGGCCGCCGAGGCTATACGGACACGAGCAGGAACGAACGCGCGTTCGTCGAGGGAGAAAAGGTAACGACGGAGGGAAACGGAACGATTTGAAAACGATCCCGATAGCGATCAATCAAATTGATATTTATTCACGGCATTTAATACGTTTAATATGACTTCCATCGACCGCGACTACACCGCCCACCGGCCCCCGCTCACCCCCGTCCATTGTACACGGTCAAGCCTGTTACGACTCGCCAATATGTAACTCGATGACAACCAAACATGGCGGAGGGGACAATGATCTCAATTCGCAGAATTGTACGCACGAAATAAATCATTCGAATAACTGGGCCCCTCGAGATACGATGAGGATATTTTTCGCGTCATTTAATTATTTCGTGGATTCTAAAGAGGGTGAAATTTGCCGCCCGGTAATGGATTTACTATTTTCCGGGAGCAGGAGTTGAGCGCCATCCCCCCCTCAGTAGTATCTAACACTTAGCAGTTCCCTTCGGCCGGAACATTCACGCCCCCGTGTACCTGGTACCCGATACGTGCCACGGGCAACGCAAAACTTAGCGATACTATTTACTGTAAACAACGTTCTACCCACCCACGTCTACTATTAAAATCCCGGGCCGGTGCCAGACTCCTAATTAATCTCGACTGCGTTATTCGTGTTGCGGGGATTACGCGAACCGCCCTGCCCTCCCGCGCGATCTACGACACTTAAACAGCGCGCGCGTCTACGCCAATGACTAGACCGAGACCCGTATAAACCAGCATAATCCCTCGTCCGTGTAATACCGTCCAACTTCCGATGTTACATCTCCCACCGCGTGCATTTTCATAAATTGTATTTCCGGCGATCGTTTGTTTCGCCGATTCCACGATCCTCGGTGAAATGCTGCTGCAACCTACCACCGAATCCCCATGAATTTCTCAAGCACTTAGAGGTTATGATCTTGGGCTTCCCTGTCCCTGGAGTCCCTACATTCGGAAGTTCCGAACTTCCCATTGTATCCGGGCTTCCGAGTCCCTCGATTCTTCAGTTTCTGGACTTCTGTATATTCAGGGCTTCTCAGAGATTCTACTCCCTAGACGTTTCATTTCGGAAATTATAGCACTATCTTCCAATAGGTCCTCAGGATTCTGGAGGTTTTATATCCCCAGCTGCTTTAGGTCCTAAGTCCCTGGACCTAAATACCTAGATTCCCAGGTCCTCGAACTCCCGACGTTTAAATTCCAAAGTCCCTAGGTCCCCAAGTCCCGAGATCCCTAGATCCTGCCTCGCTACACCCACGTCTCCGAATTCCCCGGATACGAGGTCTCCGTTTCCCCGACTTCCCGTCTGTTTGCTCCAAGCACGAAACCACGCTGCAGTTTCCGCCGGCGCGGACTTTATTCATTCCCGGTGCCCGCTTTTTAACGGGCAGTCGTTTTCCTTATTTTTACATCGCCGCAGCGGCGATACCCCGGCGAAAAGTTCCGGGTGCGCGGCGTACACACGCGGCGTCCAATCTTTTTACAAGCGGCCCACAGTTCCGGCCACTTTACAACCGCCAATAGCTTTTTATCGTCGCGGTTCCCAGTTCCGTGCTGCGGAATTTCTCCGCAGGTCCGCTTCAGTCTTAATCGCTCTAGAATTCGAGGAATTCACCGTAACAGACTCCCGTAGCATTCATAGATTCCTCAACATCCAGGTCCCGGGATAAATCCCGAAATCTAGAGTACTTGAAGAAGAAGGACAATCGACTTTTTCAAGGCGCCGACGCCATTAAACCTTAATCGCTCGAGAATTGAACTCGTGAACCGTAACGTAACAGATTCGGAACGGTCCGCAATAA
Source organism: Lasioglossum calceatum (assembly GCA_963966675.1). Classification (NCBI taxonomy): domain Eukaryota; kingdom Metazoa; phylum Arthropoda; class Insecta; order Hymenoptera; family Halictidae; genus Lasioglossum; species Lasioglossum calceatum. Next base: position 4,443,892 of record OZ016548.1, read on the forward strand.
GTTCCGGGCCGCCACCAAAATAAACGCGAGAACAAGTTTCGGTTCCGCCTCGTTTCCAGCGCCCCCATTGTTTCCCACCCCCGTTTTCGCTCGTTTATTAATTGGCCATCCGTCCCCGGAAACTCCGGGGCGAGCGCGTTAATCTTCCTCCCCACTACGTCCGCCAGGTTTCTTAACGTCAAATATTTCCACAAGCCGGTGAGCCGAGTATTGGCACCACGAAACTCGAGGATCGAGTTTCGCCGGCACACACCGTGCGCGGAACACCCGCGAAGATATTTCGATCGACGACGAGAGACCGGCGAAACTTCCGGTTGCATGTTTGGATTCGCCGGCAAATATAAGCCTGCATTAACCGGGCGACCAAGGGATCGATGTAAACCCACGGGTGCTTTTGACGTTTCGCTACGACGACGACTGAGAACCAACGCCACACCACTCGACGCGCTCGAGTTACCGTTTCTAATTTGCCAGACCTCCATCAGACCCCGATCAATCGATGATTTTCTTCTGAGGTTGGTGAGTGAGAATTTACTGTTTTCTACTACAGGCCATTTTCATTAACACTCCCCCTTCAGCGTGGTGTTCCGAAGAATATATTGTATTTTGATTGAAACAGACAATACCTTCGGTACCATTTTCGGAATTATTGAATTAATCGATTTTGACGGTTGGCAGAAGTGTATGGTTACGGTTGAACAAAATGTAAATTTTTTATCCCATTAAATATAATGCATTTATTAAAAAGTTGAAATCCTTCGGTAACATTTCTGTGAATATTAAAATGCTTTCTTTGAAAGTCCCGGGTACTTGGAATATTTGCAATTTTCCAGTAATATTGCCGAAATATGAAACACAATACTTTTACTCGTACGAACAACATTGCAGACCCAATTTGCGTTAATACCAAATCAGAGAATTCGTTGGTTACAAAATAGCTCTGCAATAATATAAAATTTACCATCCTCTTTCGCAGCTCAAATATTGCAATCTCTGTAATCACATTGCCCAAATATTAACGATAATATTTTTATTAAAATGAGCAACATTTCCCAGTTCCATTTGTGTTAATGTTAAATGCTATTCGTTGTAATTAATTCACTCGCGCCGACTTTACCGGGTACAATGTCACAATCATTTCTCGGCAATATCTCTAATAATAACAATGATGATAATGTTTAATCCAATTTTCCTTTATCCGAAATCTTGTTACCTTTCGCAGTTGCTTGTTAATTACACTTTTGCCAAATCAAATAACAATTCTGGCTCTATTTATATTAATATCGAATCACTCCAGGAATAATTAATTCCGCTGGGAATAACGTTGCAATCACTACCAATTTCTCTAAAAAGTCTAATTCGCTGAGCGTTTCTCTCTATCTGCTAGGTAAAAATAATCATAACAATAATTAATTAATGGTCGGTAATAATAGTAGAAATGTTTGCCGGGGAGCGGTGATTAATAATTCGGTATTCGTTGTTATGGTTGCGTTTCTGTTTATTAATACAGATTACGTCATTCGTCGCAACCCTCCCATCTCTCTCCGAACCCCCGGCCGTTTATTAATATTGTACCACGTCACGATTATATTCTATAAAATTTCGCTCCGAGGGTTTACTGTAATGCAGAACATTTCGGCGTATCGATTCCGGAGGACAGCGAATCGTTTCGGCGTCGGTTACCTACGGAAATTAATTAAAGTGTAATTTAATATTAATTAACTAGCCCGCGGCGGTGTAACTTAGACGCGGCTCGAATCAACATCGACGCCAACTGCGATACAAGTCACACATGCGGCCAACTAATTAACGCTTAATAACCGCAGAAGGACACTAAACACCATGGCTTGTCATACACTCGCAAACCATCTCGCACACTCGCCAAATTTCAAAAATATCTCATACATTTTATGAAGCTTAATTAAATGTGAACAGCCTTTGATTATTACTTCGATTTTAAACACGAAAATTCCTTGAATGTCGACTGATTTTGCTGTTGATTTTGAATTTCCTGTTCCATTTTTATTTCCAGACTTTCCGCGAGCTTCGTTAATACATCAAATAATGTTTTCAAAACAGCAAAAACCATTTTCTGCCGGATTTTAAATTCCACGATGTCTGCAGTAGTAAATAAATTCATGTACACAGAATGGTAAAAACCCGTTTGTTTTTTATTCCCGGAATCTCTCGAAGCTTGATTAAAAAATACATTAATGCGCACAGAGTGGTAAAATCGATGTTCTCTTTGACTTTTCATGTACGAATACCTTCATTCCCGACCGATAAATAAATGACCGTGTACAGAATGGCGGAGAACCATTTTCCACTAAATATTTCATTTTAGAGTGTCTACAATCCCGACCGATAAATAAACTAACTCGCGTAAAACGTCGAGAAATCTCAGTCACAAGTGGCTGAAGTATGCATGTAAATTTTTTGAGCTAGCTGTACCTGGCTGGATTATTCCAGCTTGGTCCGTAACGCGGTTCTCTCTGGATTCTTAATAGTCGCTAACAAGTGCTTGCAGGTCGGCAACAAATGTAATGAAATCCAAAGAAACAAAAAGGCGAGGGAAGAGGGTAAGTTATGGTCAGATTACAAGTGGAAACGTGCTGCGGGAGGGACGAGGAGAGAAAGTACAGAGAAAGAGGCTGGTCTGGCTCGGTGCCAGCAGCTCCGAATCTCAATGGGAATCGTGTTACCTGTCTCGTGCTACTTTGTAGCAGTCGGCCACCCCCTGCTCTAATCTCACATCCGTTTGATTTATCATCCTCAAACCCCAGTGAATTTCTTCGAGGAATAATCCCTCGAATAATCAGAAACTGTGCAGTACGAGTAAATTACAAAACGCAACCGAACATGGTGAAACATCGTCGAGCGTCGTCGAAGAAAATACACACTGGTGAAATCGACGTGGAACTTCTCGCCGGGTTAGAAATAAAGCAGCGAGGGAAGCAAAATTCGTGTGTCTTTGATCGTGATTGACGAAGATTGACAGCCAGCGAACCGGCCAAGAAAATCCGATAAGAATGAATAGACAGGAAACGGGGCGGTCATCGGTATTCCCGGAAGTTTTGAGCGAGGAGATTTTCATTTAACCATGCGCCGAATGAAAAAATCGATCGGCATTTGTCTAATCCCGGCTGCTTCTACGCTGACGGGTGAAGTATTTCGGCCCCTCGTTAATTTCCCTCCGTTGCCTGCATACGGGAACAGACAGTGAGCTATCCCCTTTCCACTAATTCCGTTTCCTTTACGCGCCTCCTTATTCCCCCGATCCTAGATCTTGCGAATTAAACGCGTTCCCGGGAACGCGCACTTTCAATCGTAACTGATTTCGCTCTGGAACCCTACCCCCACCCCCTCGCGCAAGTCAGTGGTTTCCTTAAGAGGAAACACAATTGAAGCGCCCGTTTATTCGATGCCGTTTTCGCGATGGGATGCGAGTTAAGTGGATTGATACCCGATATCCTGCTAATTGAATGAATTTCCTGTTTTGTTGTCGAGCAATCGACGGTCTATCATTGGGAACGGCGTCAGACCTCGATCCTTGATGTTCTGGGAAAAATTACTAGGTTCGCAGACCCCCTCTTCAGAGTTTCAAGGTACATATCTAGGTCACTAAGTCTCTGGGAGCTGTAAATTATTAGCCCCATAAGTCTACTGCACTCCAGATTACTAATCCCCCAAATTAATAGATCCCCAAATACCTAGGTCTCCAAATTATTAAGCTCTCAAATTACTACATCCCCAAATTCTTACGCTCCCAAATTGCCAGGCCTACAAACTCGTAGATCCCCAAAATTCTAAGGTCTCCAAATTCTTAAGCTCCCAAATTCTAAGGTTTCCAAATCACTAAGCTCTGAAATTACTAAACCCCAAATTCCTAGGATCCAAAATTTCTAGACCCCCAAATTGCTAGGCCCCTAAATTTCTAATCCCCCAAATTACTACATCCCCAAATTCTTAGGCTTCCAAATTGCTAGGCCTCCAAACTCGTAGATCCGTAGATCCCCAAATTCTTAGGTTTCCAAATTGCTAGGCCTCCCCTAAATCTCCAAATTTTCTAGTTTCTATTGAATCTTTTCCTAGGTACTAAACTTCTCCAGTTGATAGATCCACATGTCCCCGACCATCCCATTTCTGAAGTCCCGCAACTTGTCAACCCATAAACTATCGAATCCCTAGACGCCTGTTTCCCTAGATTCCTTCATACCCAATTTAGCCGCCTACAGCTCCACATTCTCGCGCCTCGAACGCTCTAGAAATTTAAGAGCATCCGGCTCCGGCCTCTTAATCCCCTAAATTATGAAATCCCCCAAATTTCTTAAGACTTCGCAACCGGGAAACTTTCCCCGTACCTAAATCCCTGGACCTCTGACTTTCTCTAAGCTCTCTAGCCTCGGTGAATACTGCAGTTTTATTATCCCCAATTCTCGTTCGGGTTCAAATTTCCACGGAATCCCGAACGATCCACCGTTTATCCTCGGACGATGATTGTCCGTGTTCCCGGCTTAACTTCTGACGATTTTAACAGATTTCATATCCGCCCGTTCCGCAAACAATAACTCGATAACGACGATTCGGTGGGAAAAAAGCGGGAGAAACAAAGGAAGAGATTAACCGAAGGGACGAGCGTGTCCAGGCGGATTTCGAAGAGACCGGCCCCGGTGTGGCACAGGTGGGAGCAATTTATCTAAACGGCAGCTTTGTGAGGGCCACTCGAACCGAAAGCAGAGTCCACCCTGGAATATTACTGGCCGCTGGCCCGGCCAGTACCATTACCTTTCTACGCTTTGATTCTTTTGTGCGTGGCCAGCCGCACCGACCAAATTTCAACCCTTTCCTGCGAGAGAGCGCACGATTGTGTGGGCGTGCTCGCGAGAGCTCTATATTGAACCAGGGGCTACGAGAAAAATGAAAAGAAGAACACCGGAAGAGCTGCTCCGGAGTACTTAGGGGGCTGTCCCGTGGAAACATGTCCGTCCCGATGATCGGGTACGGAAATTCCTGCTCCCTTTTTCGAAAAGGAATGAATTCTTCTGCTCGGAGTACCTTAATTGTCAATAAAAGCCGTTTCCACGGAGCGGACTCGATCCATCGATGCGCCGCGATGGCCGGCCGTTGCTCGAGAATCTCTTTGAGGAATAAAAGGAACATCTCCGCCGAAGAATACCGAGATTCTCGTACCTCCCTGTCACTCTCGAATCAGATTTTCCAGGCAAAAATGTCTTCCTATCTGGCGCACAGCAATTTCCAATTTATTAACAGACAGCATATCAGGATGTATCTATTTCACTGAATTTTTCAGATCAACTGGAAACCGATTCGACTCGGTAGGAAAATGTAACCGGTGGATATGACAGCGGCGGCGGGGAGGGATGATGAAGCTGACGGCCTCCCGGGGGATTATGTCTTAATTCGGTTTCAGCTAATGTTGAACGGTGAATAATTCACTGACAGTTAATTAAGTAATTAAAAAGCGGACAAGGAATTCAACGAGCCGGCGCGGCTGTACGGTGCGGTGACTGCGCTGAAAAGAGGTCCGGGAACCTCGGGAAATCGAGAAATCAGGGGATTACCCATACGAGAGACGCCTGGCATCCGAAAATCGTGCCGCGCATTTCAGCGTATTCAGAGAGAAACATTCCAGCGCGAAATATGTCAGACACGCCCCGGGCAGAAGTTTCGGTCAGGTTATAGAAGTCTTCATAGGTGATTGGTCGCTGCCGCGTATTTTCTAATATAGAAATTCCATCCGCCGGACGCGAAAACAATCGCTCGGAAATTTTCGTGATCGCGGCATTCGGAGAACCTGTTCCGAAAAATTACGAAACCGTGTTGCTCCTCATAAAATTATTGACAGAACGTGTTAACGCGAGCGAAAGAAACGTCGCGACGGAGCGCTTTTGACAATTGGGTTTCTCGGAAAGGGAAGTCGGAAAGGAAGGCGGCTTTTTCCTCTTTCGGGTAAGAAAGAGGCACTTTCGTCGTGCTTGTTGTTGCCGTCGGCCTTCCGTCAGCCGTAATCGAGAAAATGGGTTAACCACGCCGCGCCTTTGAGAACGGATGGGCGTCTCTCTGATCTATCCCAATCAGAAGCCCTCCAAAAGACCATTCATGAGTTCTGATCGACTTAAATCCCCGGGATCGAGCCGTGTATAATCTACTTACGTCGTGTCCCAAGGAACAAAATTACTGCGATATCTCGTCCGGGGATCTAAACCTTTCAGTTGGCAAGAAATTACAAGGCCGGAACGAGATTGACCCACAAACATATTTCGATTCATTTATAAAACGGGTATCGCCAGAAAATAATGGGCGTGGCATCCTCCCACCAATCGCCCCGATGGGCGTGGTTTTCCCCTACTGCACGACCGTATGGGCGTGGCCATCTCAGAAAGCGCACAGACACTCCGCGGAAGTATTATATGCAGCAGGAACGTGCGAAAGATGAAACATTTAATAACTAGGAATGGAAGGAAATCAGTGCGACGGGGCTGGCTGGCCCATTGAAAATTGAATGAAAAATATGTTTAAATTAATTAGGAGCCGCGTGGACGTCGAAGCTACAGGCCGCCGGTTTGTTCAACATCGCCGCGCGGCCGGGTCTCGTATTTATTCGCGGAATAATTCGTGGGAGGAAACTCCGGGGCCGAAAGTGAATCGAGTTACGCGAGCTTAATATTTCCGGGCTAGCTCGAGGCGCTCCCTTTTAATCGGGACTTTTAATTCAATCCCCGCTGCCGCCCCCTTTTACTTTAAACTGATTAACGGTCACACTTTAAAGCCGGGAATTAAAACCTGTGCATTGTGAATCGATCAGACGCTGCAGTTTGCGAACTTCAATAATCCCTGTCGGTTGGCGGATAGGAGAAAAAGTGTTTATCGTGATACAAATTAGGGGAGACGATCAGGGTCCGATTTCCTCATCCCGGGGTATATACCCGACACAGAAACTCGGGTATCGAATTACCGGTAATGTAATGAACGTAAGCCGCTCTTCAAGCAGAAAATACAAGATATAAAGCTCGGCTCCCACGGAAATCCATTTAAGCGCAATTATAGTAATTAGACGATGTGTGAATGGTGTCTTCGGCGGCGACGGTGGTAGATCGATGAACTTTGAGACGCCGCACCGGTGCGGTGGCTAATACCCTGAGTGCTGTTTGGCACTTTGTTTCATTAAATGGACAACCGTGTTCCCTCCTTTGTCCCAGTTTCTTTTTGATGTGCCATTTTCTGCTTCGTTCCGTCCCATTATCCACGGTACGGAGCGGACCGTGTTGCGTCACTTATCCGTGTGTGACCGCCCGGCCGCGCGCGCACGCTCCGCGCTAGCAAACGGAAGCCCGGATGAACGTTAAGGTACCCTTAAAAGTGCCACGAGCGAGTCAATTATTGGACACCAGTTTCCTCGAGCCATTCTTTTCCTCTTTTGATCTCTTCCGGCCTGTGCCCGTACGCGGCGGAGGGTCCGAGGCTCGTTTCAGACAATCAAGATGTTTGATACGGTACTTTTCCGCCGAGTTTCATCTTTCGGACCTCGTTCGGAGACGTTGCTGCACCACGGCAAATATTATCTTTCGGCAGAGAGTATATGAGAGTGCTCACGCCCGGGGATTAGCCGTGCCATTTTTGACTCCGCATCATGTAGAGCATGGAACAGCTCCTACATCATCTTTAGCAGGTAACAGAATCCACTATACTGTTATTAAATCTATGGCATGGACACCGACAATCTCGTCGGTGGTTGCAGCATCGACGAGATATGTACTAAAGACTGCCAGCCTTATGGGAGATCGTGTCACTCGAATAATTCGGTGTTTTCTTATGGCTTCTAGGATGTATTCTGGCTGGAGTAAGAAACAGAAGGCCATCGATCAGAGGCATTTTCGAAGCCTACACACCCTCGACCCGGCTGTACATCTAGTTCCCCATGACGTTCCTGTTTCTCGAGATACCTGAAGACCTCAAGCCAACGCATTCGTACCTACTTCATCGTATTCCTGCCAGGAACATTCTTCTCATCTCACCATGGTAATCATGTTTAATATTGTATTGTATATTGTAATGTTATGTTTAGTGAAAAATAAAGAATGTTAGTTACAACAATTAATGTGTTCTTTCTTCTCAACCCTGCACATGAATATTCGATATTGGAATTAGATTAACATCTTCGAAAATTTTGGATACACGAAACAAGATTCGATTTTCGAAAAATTATCGGCCGCCTTACGTATTATATTATCATATTCTCCTAATAAAAACGCAATTTTCGACCGTCTGGCTTGTCGTTGAGTTGTATTACTGAATTTCGAATACCTCTTACGACATCATGTTCTCCTAATACAAAACTCAATTTTCTAGATTTTTGGCCTATTTTCGACTGTCTGACTTATCGTTGAGTTGCACTACTGAATTTCGAATACCTCTTTCGACATCATGTTCTCCTAATACGAAACTCAATTTTCTAGATTTTTGGCCTATTTTCGACTGTCTGACTTATCGTTGAGTTGCACTACTGAATTTCGAATACCTCTTTCTCCTAATACAAAGTCGAAAATTGGCGAAAATTTTCGGAAATTTCGAAAATTGAGTTTTGTATTAGGAGAACATGATATCGAAGGAGGTATTCGAAATTCAGTAGTACAACTCAATGACAAGTCAGACGGTCGAGAATTGGCGAAAATTTTCGAAAATCTCGAAAATTGAGAAAGTATTAGGAGCACATTCTATCGAAAGAGGTATTCGAAATTCAGTAGTGCAACTCAACCACAAGCCAGACGCTGGAATATTTCTGTTTTTCAAAGTTTCCCTGTTGTAGCAATTCCAAATCAGTACAGTAACTCAATGGAAAGCACATTCTTGCGGAAATCAGTAGTATAACTCTCCGACAAGTCGGACGTTCGGGAAAAATTGGTGGTTCAATAAATATAATACGCAGATATTCTTTTGACTACATAGTCTTCATTGATTCATTGTAAATTCATACATACAGTGTTTGGGTATTGTACATGTGCATAACTTATGTATATTACATTCTAAACATTTATAACACGAATGTTGACTAGCTTATATTAGATGATCATCAGTCCACTGCTATACTGCTATACCTCGCGTGTGCTGCGGCAGCCGATGGATAAAACCGCTAGTACCACTTGCCGCAAATGCTCGAGACGCTGTATTGATGATCAGTGGATTGCGTCTGCAAAATAAAAATTGTGTGAATAATATCAACAGACAGTGGTAATTGCCACTCGAGAATCTCGTCGGTGCCCGTGCTCACCTGTGCCCACTTGTCTGTGTCGCTGAATAGCACAGGCGCTGGCAGTATGTAATAGTATCTCGTGGGTGTCCAGGCTAAAGATGATGTAGGATCTTGTCCATGCTAAGCACTAGAGTAAGGGGCAGCACTATGATGGGCATGGGCAAAACCCGGGCGTGAGCACTCTCATTTCCTCTTTGCTTTTGGTTCCTGAAATGCTCGCTCGAAATCGTTCCGACGCGAAACACACCGCGGCTCTCTTGTTTTCTGTAGCCATACGATATTCTGTTTTCCCGGAACAATGAGGATGAACAGTCGAACAATGCCGAGAAATGAGCCGGAATATCTTTTGACGAATAAATAATTTCCACAAGCTCGCTTCACGGATACGTTCATTCCTAGCATTATTTACGGAACGCGGAAAAAAATTCGCGTGGGTGCGAGAGCTGGTATCAATGGACGGAATTCGGTTTCCGTGTAACACTACCACCACCAGCACCAGCACGCCCATTTTATTAAAACAATATACATTTTACACGCGCGCACGTTTCGCCGCTCGTTACCATGATCCTCTCTAATTAAATCCAGCAAAATATGTAAACGCCGTTGCGGCCATAGTATTAAATCCCTAGTCCGAATATCATTTCGCTCTAAAGAGTGTAATTATCTAACTGAATTTTCGGAAAGTTTCAATGGGAACGAAGAAATTAGGAAGTATGCGAGACGGACCGTGTCAAATTGTTATTACCGTGATGTGGGCGGAGCCGACAGGGGAGGTGATAACGGTGGGCGGAGTTACCTGAAACTTGGTTAATGACAAACTAAAATATTCTATTAATATTCTTCGACTCGTTGTGACATCTCATTGTCTCTTCACTATGTCAGAATTAACAACGAGAGGATCGAACAGTGGGCGGAGTTAATGGGCGTGGCTAGTTTAAATGTTATTTAAGCGAAGACCGATCGCGTGGCCATTGAAATGGCAATTGAATTGTATAAACAACTGTTCGAATGATCGATTGGAATACCGTGCGACTTGTAAATTAATACAAACGTTATTTTAATGACTTGCGGTAATGAATAAAATACATGTGCCACCGGTAATTGACAGAACTGCTTTTGAAATGATCAGGAGTGGAGATGAATATGTTCGGAGGCGAAGAGAGGATAGACATTGAAAAATTAAGACAAAGACTTGGCTGGATATTTTTCAGGGTAGAACGAGGTACTTATTCGCGAACAATCGTCTCAGTTAGCGGATCGGTCGACGGTTCTCATATCGTTCTGACGTTTGGGAGACCGAAAGGCAGCCAAGGGACTGAAGTCGTCGTCAATTCATAGGATATTCTGAGCGGAAGAGGGTGGTTGGTCCTCAGAGATTTTCCAAGGAGGAGAACAAACCTTGAAGCGAATCCAGACCGGCTGATATCGAGAGGAAAGGCCCCGAAGGCACGGCCAACGGAAATACGACGGTGCTGGTGGATCTTACCCACCCTCTGGAAGCTTTATTCAACCTGGAAGATGCGACGAATGGACGCTTCTGCGAGCTGAAATGTTCCTTTACAGTAACATCCATAGGACACATCGTGTTTCCTCCCTCCTTGTTCCTTCGGCGTCCCTCGTCGGAAAAGCTCCGACCGAGGAACGACGACGGCTCGGAAGTGTCTCTTCCCTTTCTTTCTCTTCGTTCCGACGTCCTTGGGAATATCCACCGATTACGTTTCTGGGAACAGGGGGATTCCGGGGAACAAGATACGCGTTTCTGGACTCGTGACGTCTCGTTCGAAAAATTCTCCGCCGAGAAACAATAACATTCCGTGGGCGAGGAGGAGGAGGAGGTGGAGGAGGAGGAAGCGGGAAACGACAGAGGGAAAAGTTTTCTCCTCCGATCGACGACGGACCAACGACGAGTCTCGCAAACGATGAGAGCACGATACTCGTCAAAGGAGCAACCAGATCCCTCAACGAGCCCGAAAATAATCTCGTTCGTTCGAGCAATTTCTTCCGCGGGGATCAGAAACTTTCCACTTATTCCATTTGCCCCCTCTACCGCTTTCTCTTCCATCGAGTTTGGTAAATCCTATTTTTCAGGGTTTCCCGGGATTTCATCGGAGTTCGCCGGAGCTGCGATTCTCGATAGGCTTCTTCCGCTCCGCGGCTCGGTTTCACCGGCGCGATGAAAAGGTGTCGAGCGAAACACTTTCTCTCGCTTCGTTCCCTTTCGCGAGATCGCCCGACACTTCTCTGATCCGTGCTACCAAAAATTCTCAAAGGATTAATACACCGTTCATCGGAATAAATGAAACTGAAAATTTCAGGTGACTTCGTCGAGCCAGAAATTTGTTCCCGGAGCAATTAATGCTGCGAGTCACAAAAAAAACACACACACACACGCACTCGTTGCCGCTGTCCCCGAGGGACTTTGACGTGAAACAAAGTGTCCCATAATGCGTGGCGACGAGCGCGGAATCGTCGCGGACTCGTTAATGCAGAGCCGCGCGAGAGGGCAGCGCACGCGCACGCGTCCGCGTCCGAAGAACGACGGACGGACAGCCGGAGAATTCGGTAACAAAGCCGTCTCCCGGCGTTCTCAGCTTTTACTTTGAAAACGTACACGCTCCACTTTCCGACGGACCGCGGGAAAAAAGGCGCAATATCGTTAGCGGCCTCGCGGGTTTGAAATTCGAGAGGCGTTCAGTTCAGCCTCCCGGTCCACCTACTCCGCCTACCGCGACATTAGGTCGCCGTAAATCCGGCGAAAATCGTTAGTTTCGTTGCCGAGAAACTGCGAAATTTCGCCGAGCGACTTGAATTCCTTTTTCGCGCGGTACTGTCTTGCCCGTGACATTTTCGACCCTTTGTAATGCGTTTTCGGACCACGGACACTAAAGCACTCTGGTTTTTATGGTGTACAACAGTAACAAAATTGTAGAGTCCATTAACGGATTTTTGAAACGGTGTGAGAAACAGAAGATGTAGAATTATTTATCTATCTCGATTATTCTATGGGCGGGGCTGAAAGTGGGCGGGGCTGCTAGTAGGCGGAGTTAATAGTGGGCGGAGCCTACAGTGGGCTGGGTTTATTACAAATTTCACAATTTTGTGTGGGTTAACACATGTTTTCTTTTCAAATACATGTTGCAACACTTGACGATAGACGCGAACGGTGCAGCGACCGAATTAAAAATATGAGGCTTGTTAATAACGAAATGTTGAAGGCAAGCACAACAATGGACACGCGTTGCGAGGAAAAATCGAGCCTGGCGACTTACGAGTCCCATTCTTTTTTCCATCTAGCACTGGGAATGATTAACGAGGCCGGCTACGAGAGTTTTGATGCACCCGGTGCAACCGGAGGCGTGTGCATCATATACGCGGCTTACGATCGCACAGCTGCATCTATCGCCGGCCCGCCGAAACTTCCGACATTTTTTCCGTAATCGTTCCCTTCCATCGGCGAACGGGTCTACGTCGCACGCGTGACTGACAACAGTAAATATTTCTGCCGCGTAAAAATTCCCGGACGGCTGACTGACGACGAATTCCGTTTTGCCGGACGACACATTTGTCTTCGGAACGAGCCCTGCCGAAAGGAGTATCCGCAAAAAATCTAGGTCGAGCCCCTCGAATCGCTACGCGATACCTGCCGATTTTTTTTCTGCCGGCCACCACGTGGCTCGACGCGACGCCGACAGGTACCGCGCCTAATTAATATTCCTCGCGGCGCGGTTCAACCTTTTACCATATTCCTGTCAGGACTCTTTATTCCTGATGAACAACAGGTGTTTAAAAGATTAATCTCGCCCAGCGGCTGCGGCAGACTGTCATTAATTACTGCGGACCATGGGGACAAAAATATCGCCTGCTCAGAGACGACACCGCGCCCCGGTTCAAAAATAGACTACGCCGCTGTCAGACATTTTTTACGGACCTCTCCGATTTTGATCGAATGATAAACGCTGATAAATAATGTTGCTCCATCCATTAAACTCGATTCTGAATCGATAAAAAAGACCGGGGATGATTTTCCCCGCGCGTACCACCGGAAGGTCGCGACTAAAAAATTCGCTGGACCAAAGGAAATGATTTCGGTAGGAAAATTCGATGGCTGGGGGTCGGTTTTATTCGCGCGAAACCATTAGGCGAACAGATGAAAGCTTGAGTACGAGGGGTCGGGGGAGGATCGATTATTCGTGGTACAGTCGTACGAAGCGGCCAATTAACAGGAAGCGCGGAGTAACGGCGTGACGGAGTGCACGCCGATCGAATCACTTTTCAGACGTGCCCGGATAACGCTTTGATCGTGTGTCGTGGCTCCTGCGCGTCCGTTTGACCGGTTATTTTTTTTTTTTTCGACGATCGCGAAAGATCGAGTAGGTCAGAGGACGTGTACAGCTCGGCTTCTCTGTCTCTCGGAGAGAGAGAGAGAAGGGGGGGAGCTGTGCCTGGCGAAAAACAGACCGGTCCGGTTTCAATGGACGCACTTCAGGCCGGGTCAACACATCCGGATCTCCGTTGGCTTATTGTTCGGCCACGGGTTTTCGTTGTCGACTGTTCATCGTCATGAAAAATGACCGCCCACCGGCAAAAGGACGAGTTCCCGACAACGAACAGCCCCGCTGGAAAATAATATGACACGGCCGGACAAAAGGACCCGCGCTCCGATTTCAATAAAGCTAACTGCGTTATCGGGCGTGCGGATTATCGACGAAAGACTTTTGAAACTGGAGACCCGGGCAGAATTTTCGAAACGGTACGTCATAAAAAATAATCTCGAGGTAGTGAAAAGAACTTCAGCCCGCCAGATTCCATTTGAAAAATTGTGGGAATATCGCTTTCCTTTAACAACCGGCGGCATCCGAAACGGAGAACGTCGAAGAACGTTTTTATTTTATGAGACACGCTTTTATTTTCGATTGGACAATGTTCGGCTTACCTTCTTGGCGTCATTGTTGTTGTCGGCCGCGTGATGTGGTTGAGGACTCATTGCAGCACCATTGCTAACTGCTCCGCTCTGCGACAGAAGCTCGTCGCTACCCCTCTGCAACGAAAAAGAAAGAGAAAAGTTAGCATTTGCAATGAAAAAAAAAACAGTGTACGTTGTCGGTAAACACTGGGCGGAGCTTACAGTGGGCGGAGCTTACAGTGGGCGGAGCTTACAGTAGGCGGGTCTAACAGAGGTCGAGGTATACCAGTGCATTAAATTCAACGTTCTAACACATTTAAAATTGTTGGATCGGGACTATGAAAATCGCGACCGCAAAAGTAAAATTTAATTCTCGAGTTTGCTCGGGAGCTTGGGTGTCTTTCAAAGAGGACAGGTAAAACACGACGGGAAAGAAATCGCGATTCGATTCATAGTCCGAATTGAATCTCCTTGAATTCTCTCCTGGCGAGAAACGAACGAGAAAAATAGCAGAGACGTTTCTCTCCAGTGGAGAGACGGTGCCTCTCAATTTATCTAGCGAAACCGGCACAATTTAACAGAAACATCCCTCCCCCGGCGCTGGTTGCATATTATCCCGTCGCGTCGTTCAATCTGTCTGAACGGCGGGGCTCGCTCGTTCGACCTTTCAGCGAAGAAAATACGAGGGAGGATAATTCATAACCCCCGGCACACGGGGGAAGATGGTAGCAACGTCATCCACCGGAGAGACAGAATGGCAGATCAAAGAGTCCCGCAGGATCATGTCCCGATCTCCCTGCGTTTACGTAAGAAAAGAAAGCCATGCGGATCAGCGGAAGGAGGAGCCAGAAGGGGGATGCATGCTCCCTTTGAAGCGTGTTTACGCCGGGTCAAAATTCTGCGCCAGTATTTGCCTCACCGACGAGCACGTCCTTAAAGCTATTCTTATCTCGCTGGTATTTTGAATTTATCAATTTTTGAACGGACCGCTAACGCTCAGGAAAACGATACCTGTGCTGTACTCGGGGGGTTTAAGTAGCTGTCTGCGAGGATCTGATGGCGAACGATCGCCTCAGACGACGGAGGAGACCGACTTAGCTCTGGAAGACTCAGCTTGATCTTACATCAAAATTTTTCATCTCGAGGGGTGCAATTTAGGAGATGTCTAAGAAAGGTCCCATCTCAATTGACCTCGAAATACCCTGAAGAACAGGAACACACACCAAATACACACCGGCACAAAAAGACACGGTCTTCCCGAGCTACTCTGTCCACTCCAACAAGTGTCCCCGCAACAGAAGTGTCTCACAAAATACCTACGCATTGTCCAGGGAACAGGAATTCCGCAAAAATCTGAAACTACACCAGCGCGAGGAGACGCGTGAGGGACAGGGTTTCGTATATTCACCGAATATAGAAGCAGCATCATCCCCCTAACATCCGGTCAAGCCAACCTTCGGAACCCTCGGAGGTCGTGTATTATTTACTTCCCGCGAACGTATGGATTATAGACTTCTTGCTCACTCCCTGGAGCACTTCTTCGACCGTGCTCTTATCTTTCAATGCTCTACACACACCCTTGGGCTGGGTAGTCTTAGGTTGGTGGGTTCATCTTGGATCGGTGAAGCGCAGCTGAGTGGCTTGCCGGGTGGACCAGACGAGTCCTCGGTAAATTCAGACTTGGGGGGGTCTTTAATGTAGCTTCCTGGACGATTGTTTTAGGACATTTCGCAAGGGCCTAGCCATGGATCATCATCTGGCCAATTCACGATTGGTTCCAGGCCGAGTGAAGATTGACTGACTTCACGCGACTAATTGCAGGGTGGAAAGGTGACTTGGGAGCCATTGTCCGCGACTCGCATAGGGCTGGACGAAGCGGTCGGGTCCAGCTAGAGAAGCTGTCTCTCATTTTTCCGGCCCTTCCTTTGGAATCTTACGGAGCGTTTTACGTGCTCGACGACCCGCACGGAATTGTCTCACGATCGTCTGGCCAGATGTCGGGAATCCCGAGGATCACACACGAAGGGTTCACTCGGTTGACAAACCAATTTCACGTCCGAACTGCAAGGCGATCCGATGAGTTTCCGTCTAGCTGGCCGGCATGGCGGAGCCCTAAGGGGCCGGCTGCTATTTGCTCAAGGATTCGCGCGACTCGCATTAATTGCAAGGTAAACACACGGAATGCTCTTGACGACAATTCGCCTGCCTTGCCTGACAAGTTGCTCGGACCAGCCAGTAGGATCGGAGGTCGTGCACGAGTAGACTAAAACCACCGCTACCCACGAAACTGCCAGGCGATCTTTGAACATGCAACGAGCAGCAACCGTGCCACGGGGAACTTACGACTCGTTTTACGACGAAGAATATTCAATTACAACGGTATCAGGCCGGGGCTAGGTTAGCTTAGAGTTCGCGCACACTCGCATACAAAAGGATGCCGCTGATCGATTCCATGGAAATCCTGTCTCGGAGGGATCGAGACAAGATGATGGATCGACGAGACGTAGCCGTGACGGATCGCCAATCCGGCTGGACAAAAATCATTTTGGGGCTCCGCTCGAAATCTTCCAATTATTGTTGCGAGCGCCGAACGATATTCATTTTCCAAAGCGAAATAGAATCTCGTGGTTTGTTCGAAATCTATCAATTGTCGCAGTTCCTCAAAATTTGGATCCGTTCAAATAATATTAGCTCGCGAAAGCCCTTGCGATAAGACGCCTGAAGAGTGGCTGCATCGTCCGGAGGAGGGCGCTGGTTATCGTCTTTCGAGATGGATGGCCCGACGATGATGCGGCAAGATGCGTACCGTCCCTAGTAAACCGAAACGCGGATGCTCGTGGTTTGAAAAAATTGGAGCTAGTCGAACATTGAAACTGCTAAAAATTGGAACGGTCCGAAATGTACACTCTCCAATAAACAGAATAGAATCGCCGGTACGTAATTCAACGAGAAATATTTTCGGCCAAGTTGCAACCCCCTACCTCGACCGGAGGGGTAGTTACAGGGGAAAAATTCAAATATCGGTTTTTAGTCTGTTTCCCCTATTTAATTTCGTGGCGGAAATTCTGAAAAAATATGAAATATTGCTGCAGGCGAGGCGCATGCTGGAGAATTTTTTCCGATTTTTCAGATGAACACTGTGCCCGACTGAAAAATGAAAAATTCGGGTTTCTCCGGGCAATTCGAAGGTGGCGAGATTTTTACTTCTCCGTTGTAATGATTGTCACCGGATTTTTGTGGAAACTGTCTGGTGAAGTTGGTAGTGGCTGGAGAAATAAAAGTCGACGTTTTCGAGTCGTTTCGCCCGGCGATAAATCGTATCGATGAACACTTTACGATTGACTGATCCGAAACAACTCTGTATAACCCAGCCAATCAGGGTATCGAAAGGGCACGGGAGGGTTCCAGTTACTTTTTACGGCTAGTGGATCCACCGTATCGCAATATACGCCGGGTGAGCTCGAGTCAGCAGGGATCAAAGGAGAATCATTTTCCGTTAGCCCGTGCAAGATGGCGTTCCCGAGATTCAGCCCGTTCCGCCTTGACGAAAAATTTTACTGCTGCCGGAGCATCGGCAAGTGTTCATTTAGTTTATACGACACTTGTATCCGGTCTTTTAATCGAGTTCCATAAAATGTCGGAAGGGAGCTGACGACAGTCTTGAAGCCTAACTACCAGGTGGTGCTCAAAATCTGAAGAGAGAAAATAAACTTGGATGTTCGCTCTTGATTTTCACGATTATTTCGATCGAGAAAACGAAAAAGCAAACCGAAGAACGGTTCTTGCAGCGAGCCTCGAGCTGGCTCGAAAAATCACTGAACGGGCGAGCAAGCTAGATAACCGAATGAGGCCGAAAGATTTGTGTCACGCTGTCGTGATTTTCATCGAGTCCCTTCTCCATGGCAAATGGCGTGGAAAGAGGGCAGAAATTAAAGCGCTCGTTAGGGTGAAACGGTTCGACCGATCGTCGACCGGGGTTCGGAGCCATTGAGCCGCGAACGGACGGCGAGCGAGATTCGATATTCGAGACACAAAGACCGAAGAAAGTGGATCGTGTCTGCCGCTCGTGATTCCTGCTGGCCATATTAAATTGGATGAAGTTGAGAACGAGCAGCAGACCGCGCCGCACATTTTTCACCCCTTTTTCTTTCCGTAACGATTTCGAGACGATTCATTCCGAGGAACAAAGTCGGAGGAAAGAAGTTCTTCAGGTTTTCGGTAACGTGTCCGATTGATTAGAATCACCCTGTGAAACAATCGAAATAGTTCCAAGAAGGAATTCAACGAATATTTTCGTTCCCGGGGGAAATTCCGAAAATATTGAACGCGGTCGGAACATTTTCGAACAACCGGCCATTACGATTCTATGCCCATTATATCGGGGTTAATACAATAATGGCCGGTGTATTCCAAAAGTCGGAACACAATTCTCGTTTACCACGCCATCGTCAGGAACTATTGTTCCCTTTGCCAATCTCGTTTCAAACTATGTTGCCGCAAACAACGGATCCTGCGCCCGAATAAATGAAAAGTTTATTCCCGCGGCTCCCCTCTCCCTACCACGTCGTTGTATTACCCCACCTAATTTTTATTCGGCAACATCATACTTCCATTTGGCCGGTTCAACATGTCGCAATAACAATGGCGCCGCAATTTCCAATGTACCCAATTACCCCGATTCAATATTCATCCCTCACAAAAAATCCACCGCAGAACGGCCGGCAATTATGATTTTTTTATTAGATTCGAGCAATGCTGCGATGTTAAAATGGAATTTCGTAAATATATCTCCTTTGAATTCGCCGTTATTATTACACGGAATATTGTTCCAGAAAAACTGCCGCGGACAACCCCGCCCACGCACGCGCCTCTCGACGCCAACGCAACTCGTACACTAATTCGACACACGGACACAGATTTCGCCGGGTATTCTCGGGAACGCACTTGGCCGAGCCCGTGTCTCTACTCGCGTAACCGGGGGAGAAACAGTTTGTTTCAGCTTTTTTTCCCCCCACGTAGCAACCGGTATTTTAGTCCTCCTGTGTGCCTCTCTTCGACACCCACTCTTCGCCCGAAAGAGGAAAAAACTGACAAGCTCACTTTGTCCTGTGCAACGCGTCGCCCGTAGCTTTGTTGCTGAAACTGAATCACAGAAAAATCGGACCGTAAATGAAGCGCTGGATACTGCCCCACACCACCTACCCTTATTTTAATGCGAACGCCACACTGGTAACGAGCGACAAAATTGCGTCGGAGTATAATGAATTAAAGGAACAAGCTGCGAGCCATTTCTGATTCGCATTCTGGGTCGCGAGTAGGTCACAAGTGGGACCAACCTGGTCATGATTCCGTAGTGACTTGAATACATGATCATGATTCCTTAGTGACTTGAACCCAACACAGTCATGATTCGATGATAACTAGAATTTACCCCAGGCATGATTCAATCATAACAAAACCTAACGAGGCCAGGCATTTATAGCAAAATCAAGTACATGAAATTCAAAATTGTTGGAGAATTTGAAGAATTGAATATGTCAATACACAGTGTGTCTCAGCTGAAGGAGGCCACTTAAATATCTACTTTATTTTCAATGTCACAAGAAAAATATTTATGGCAAAATTTAAATAATATCGAAGGAGGCATATCATAGAATATAGAAGAACAATTTTATTTGTCCAGTTATTTTTTCATAGTTTTTTCAAGGTAATCGTTATTTTTTATCGGGAGAACTTCTGTTTATTCCATCTTATAGCGGCTGAAAAATACACTTGAATATGCTTAAGTCATTAACAAGATGAAATAAAAAAAGTTTTCCCGATAAAAAATAACGATTACCTTGAAAAAACTATGAAAAAATTGAAACACAACAAAAGAAATTGTTCTTCTATGATGTTCCTCCTTCGATATCATTTACATAATGCCATAAATATCTTTTATACCATTAAAAATAAAGGAGATATTTAGGTGGCTTCCTTCCACCCTCTTCGATTTCTCCTCTATTAAAATCATTAAGGGAAGAAGTAACATTCAATTTAGTTTCTATTTCTTGCAATCCAGTCATAACTAAACCTAGGGCATGCTTCGATCATGACGGAAAGCTAACCGGTCCTGAGTCATTGACTCGTGCCTGAAGTCCCGTTCCTCGGAAGTGTCAGCGACAAAGGCAACGCCAACCTGAACAATAAATTTGCAACGTGGAGGGTCGAAGCTACGAAAGCGTATGAAATTGAGCATAAGCGCGAGAGAACGTCTCGGCGACGTTTGTCAATGGGAGTAAACCATAACGTCTAAGGAAGTTCTGCGACCGCGGGCGCCGGAAATCTCGAGTTGCCGGATGTAACGCGATGTAAAGTAATTATAATTCAGGTTGGCTCGAACTTGACAGCACCGCGAGCAGTTTGCGGGGGTGGGGGGCCAGACCGCTGACAACAATGACGCAAACGCGAGCGGAGGGGCGTCTTTAAACCTGGGAAATCCTCCGAGCGACGCTCATCGGGACAATCGGAAGAAAATCCGGGGTCGTTCGGTGGGGGATGCGACCTGGATCCATTGAAGCGGACAACGTTGATCATAAGTGAATTAATTAGCGTGGATTCTACGGTCTCGTCGAGCGGACTTTGCGTTTGAGTACCGAGCTGACGGTCGAGACCGAGTTCCTTGGACGCAGCCGGGACTTATTGAGGTTCCTTGGACCGTGTGATTCACCGGGTAGACCTCGACCACGATGAAAAATAGTAATTGAATACCATCGTTCGGGTGCAATGTTTTCTGTCCTGCGGCGCAATTCGGTCCCCAGAAGAATGGAGTATCTTCTCAAAGGGAAAACAAGCTCATCGTAATTAAACATTTTCTTTGCTGCAACATCTACGTAAAATGCTTCTCGGAAGAAGACGAAAGAGGAGACAGTTTCAAAGAAGTCGACGGCACGACGCAGTCGAAAATACCGGGGCTGGTTTGTTTATTTAACAGTATCCGGAGATGTCGAGTCGGAGTCTGCACATGTTTCTTTCAAACTTATCTACCGGCCAAACACACTGCCGTAAATTCAATCCGAACTGAACCAAAGTCGCAACATTTTCCTCCAGCAGTATCGTCGTGAGGGGAAAGCGACGTAAAGGGGCTGGGGAGGGGGAATACATACAGCGACCCCTACACTCGCAATCTCCAGTCTGGCCTCCGTCTCGGGTAGCGAGAGCAATTGCATTTAATTTCGCGAAAAGCGGATATTCAAATATCGAGAAAGTACTCGACGCCGTCACACGCAAATAAACAATGTGTTTGCTCGGCCTTCGCGGACCTTTTTTCCAGACGCGACGCAGTCGGGCTCCCGCGGTAAACTTGCGCCCCCTCCGCCCCTTCCGCCGGCCCGAGCAACTTCTTTCCTTACGCGGTTAAGCCATTCGGCTTCATGAATTTCAAAGTGACGTCGCGACTCCCTGAAGATACTCGCTCGACGAGTTCCCCGTCGTAGAATAACCCCGCGACTTTCGCGCCGAAATATTCTCTGCCGCTCGAGCCACCCCCTCTCGCCCCAACAGAGGGAAACCATACGATTTAACCCTTAGCACTCGAGTGGTGAGAGTGCTAACATTATTCGAAATATTGGTTGCATTATTAAATATGTTGGTACCTGATCAATGACTAAACATTTCAGTATTGTATGAGGTATTACACCAATTTCATATCCATGAAATGAAAAAAATCTATTAGGTTTTTTCTATTATATATTAAGCTATAAAACACCATATAGGATTTTTAGCAGCATGCACATGACTGTGCATACTAACGTTACAGGAATAACTTGGAATCTATGGTTGACAATAAGGTGGAACATTTCTGAATTCAACTCTACAGGTGCAAACAGTGAGCCTTAAGGAATTTATGGATAGAAAGTAAAGGGCAAAGAGAGGGTCCGCACAAAAAATCTATTAGGTTGTTCGGAAAGTCATTTCGTTTTCCCAAATGGTGAATGAGAATGCTTGTGGATTAATCACTGACCAAGTAATGAATTCGCAAATATTTATGGGCCTGTGCCAGAGAGGTCCAATGAGGAGAAATGTGTATGAATGGCTCAGGATCAACCATGAAGCAGTTAGGGATTCAGGAAGGTGTATAGACTAATTGAGCCAGCGAAGGGCTAAGGCAGGTCGTTTTCTCCGACTCGGAGACCCTTTTCCCGGTGTCAAAGGGAAATTAATATCACCTATGCCCTCGGCTTCTCTTTCCCTCCTCTCTTGGTCGCACGTTTTATTCCCAGTTGAGCGGCAGACGAGACAGTGCGCCATCCTTTAGGATCGTGCCGGGGTACGTCCGACAGTAGAGGCATTATTTCGCAGCAGCGTTCGTCCTCGCAGGATCCACAACAAGACGCGACACGACGCGACACGGCCAGCCAATCGGCTCCTTTCAGCAGTTTTATCGTTCGCTTTGAAGTGCACAGGCTTTCATCGTGTTTCCACTTTCTTCCCTTTCATTGCTCCGGTTCCAGCTTCCGCCTTTGTTAACTTCTCGAGGGAGAAGATCCATCTTTATGCTCGCGGAGATTCTCTCCTCCGCAGAGTTTTGATTTCTCTTTTATCTCAATATGATGCAGAGGGTGCACGGCGAGAAACACCCTCGTGTCGCGACGTTGTTTCTCAGCCCTTACGACGAAAAATAAATGCTTGCTAATAATAGTTGAACTCCGGGAGAACTAACGTTGGAGATCCGAAGAGTTTTCGAGAATCATTGCTGGGGAGTTCGTCGGTTATTCAGATAAACCACCAGGTACGAAAAACAAGTGGTTCAACTTTGAATTTTCTTTGCCGCGAGAACTCGACAAGGAAACAGCCTAAAGCAGTTTCTCAATTATGGAAAGTTCAGCGAGTTATTAGCCGGCGAATATTAAACGACTTCCTGCATGGAGAACGGCCGTTAATGGCGCAATAAAGATTCAAAAATCGGTTGCTTTTTATTCCTCCGAGATGTTTTTATGCAAACTTCCTTTGTTACCAAAGGAAAGAACCAGGGAGGGAACTTTCCCGAAGGGTCTGCGCACTCGAACCAGCCCGCGACTACCATCTACGATAATTGCTGCGCGAGACTTCCATTAATGTCGGCGGAAAAATTAATTTATTATCTCTCGATTCTTCTCACTACATTAAAGCAAAAACGTTAGCTAATAAAACGCAGGAGACCGCGTTCGAAAATCGTTCTCCAGGTTGGCGGGAAAAAAAGATCGAGAATCATAGCGGAGCACTTCGAAAAACAGAAATTCCGCGTCTCTCGAGCGGATGCGTCGGCAAACGAGTTTCATTTTTCTTTCCCAAAGAAAGCTAAGAGAAAGGAGCGGAAGCAATTATAAAATTCCCGCGTGCTCGCTAAATACAGCCGGCAGGAGAAGAAACGCTTCGTCGATGTAGGAGAACCGAAGTTCTCTGGAAAATTGAAGACAAAGAGAATGGGGACGCTGGGGGGTAGTCAGAGGGCTAACAAAAAGGGTGGAGGGGCTGCCCTCTGCCCCGGAGAGCGGGTGCCGACGTCGAAGATTGCTTCTGATGACCAGAAGGATCGGTTACGGTTCTATTATGCCGTCTCTGTATCGATACAATTTCGATTTCGCTATCCGCGGACCATCCGGGTTATTATTCCGATGAAAACGGTCCCGGCGGAGAGGTTGAATGGGAAATTTAGTCAGCCGGATGCGATTAAGGTTGGACCTGGCGCAGATGAAATTTAAAGTATCGTGTTCCCGGGCAATCCCTTTGAGATCGCTAGCGCTGTATAGCTTTCTGTGATGGGGCGAGAGAGAGGAAGAGGGAAACCTGTCGATTTTTAACGCGGCAATTCAGCACGTTCGCCTCGAACGCCGCTTCGTCGGCCAGCAAATAAATAAAAGAAAAATATATTTCGCTCGTATTTTCGGAACGGCGACCCTAACCTCTCCGCGGAGTTTCGGTGCATCGTCCTGTTTTATTTTTTAAACGTCCCAGCAGCGTTTCGCGGAACTCCCGCCCCCGGTCGCTTCTCCTAGGGGCCATGCAACTTTCAATCGAAACTATTCTATATTCCGCGGACAGCCCGTTGCCATCTCGCCAAATCCATCGGACAGATTCCCCAGGGCCCACTGAAGATCGAACGCCAGGAGGAATAGCGCCGGCACTCCTAAGTACAGATCAACTTCAGGCTCGTTCATAATTCCTCTCTTCCTCTCTCTCTCTCTCTCTTTCGGCATCTGCATCATTCCCGTATCGATGCAACCGTGCGTAAAACGCACGTTTGTGTACGTGTGCATGCTACGTCTAGACGGTAATCCAAGTGATCCCCCGGGGAACACTGAGGCCTGTCTCGCGGATCGTTTCCTCGGAACCCACGATCTTTATCTTCCGCTGCTATTTCCTCGTTGCCAAACACGCGAATATTCCCGCTTCGCACCCGAACCACTGGCTGTTTCGATACCGACACCGGTAACAGTGGTCCATTCGTTATTAATTATTGCTAGATAGCGAAAAATAAAAATTCAAGAAGTTGGTAATTGGTGCGGACACGTTTCGTATTTCTTTTTAGAATTCGCTGTTAATATTTCTGTGAAATAAAAGATCCCTCTTGCAATGTTTTATTTACATTTCCGTGTTGGAAGACACGCCTATTGTAATAGAAACGGAAAGGAAATATTTGCCTAATCGCTGGCTGGAGACATCAAAGACACCCTACGGACAGCTAAACACTGCGAGGGGTTGAAAGTGGCGGCGCGGATGAAGAGGGAGGAGCCGAGGCGTGGCGCGAGAAAACTTTTTGATAACACTTGAAAATTGCTTTCGAAAATAGAATAACAATCCAATTTCAAGGCTGTCGCGGTGGTTCGCTGAGGCTGCCGGGGCGCATCCGAAGGGGTGGAACATCGAAAAAATAAAAAGCGAGCGCATTGACCATTGCAGTCTTTTATGCAGCTCTCCTTGACTGCGGGGACACTTCGAAACAAATGATTTTGGACAATATGTGAAGGAAGAATCGACCTGAAACTCGCTCCAAAAAATTCATAGACCTGTTTGGCTGATGAAAAATATTTTAGCTCGAAGTACAAATCAAAAGTACATTTTATACATCTGAAACGATTAGAGAAAAAATTGTTTTTTGCTTCTGAGAAATATTTTACGGCACGGTGGGTCCAGGAAAGGGGGGCGTGTGGTCAGGGGGTAGTTTTCTCTGCAGGGACGTGGACACGAGAACCGGCAGAAACGCGCAATCTTTACCGGCTTCCGGACAATCGGGCGAACGTCCCTTCCGCTTCCGGAATACTCTCGATCGCTCCCTGCCAATATAATTGCTATTATGTGGTGGGGAAAAATGGTTTCTGGCCGGCCTTCAATAGCTCGATTTTACCGTCGATCGACTCCGGGATATCGTGGCCGCGGAACTCGGCCATTTGCGGCCGGCCCAGCTCCCGCGAAATTGTTCTCAGACGAGAGGAGGAAAATTTGTGGCGGTCCGGTTGATGTGCTGCTACCGGATGTCACCGGGATATTAAGGAGTGGAAATCGAATTTGTTCCGTCGACAAAATAGGGGAATCGATCGGGTCCTGAATGCCTCCGAAGCGCGGTTCGTATCTGAAAAAATATTTCCGTGGTTCCACGACGAGATCAAAGCCGGGAAAAAATTTCAGTGGTTGCTCGGTGGTCGTTTTGTAAGGAAGTCATGCCGCTACCGCTGAGAATGCAATCTTTGGTGCAGACCGGAAGTTTTCCTGTGATTCGTAATTGAGCAGACGCCCGGAGAAAGAGATAACGAGGCGAGGGTCTCTGAAATCCGGTCAGAAACGTCGAGCGTGCAGTTTGAAAAATGCACCGAAATGCTGGGGAGGAACTCGAAATACGAGGAACGCGCGAGTGCTCTTCCAGTTTCCCGCGGCTAAGAACGGTGAATAATGTATAACTCGGTTAAAAGAGTCGGTGGCCGACGTAGGAAAACCCAGCATGCTGCCAAAAAGTCACCGGCGCTGTCCGTCTTCCCAATTAGTCGTTTGTCCGATCAGGTATTTAGGGACACGTTGACTGTCACGCGGCGCGGTGACTAGACGACCGAAAGTTTAATTAATTCGTGAAGTCACGCCAGTCGCGAGACGATATTCGTGTACACGAATTAAAAGCGGAATTTATGGAGGGCGCCGTTGCTCCAAGTGACACTCAAGTAATGTGCGTGAATTTGCGTAGAGGAAGGAGCGAAATGTCACGCGTCCATTAATTCCGGCGCGAGAGGCTGTAATGCAACGGCTTAATAAAACGGCCGCGCGCTGTTGCTGCCCCTGGGGGAGCGAAAATTGGAAGAACCGGGGGGCAGAGATTCGCGAATTCCCGCTTTCAAACTTGTAGGAACCGTGGAGATTGCGAAAATAATATACAATCGACCCTAACGGCGCTTATCACGCCTGCCGCCATCTGGATAACCTTCCGCTGACCTTGGACCAACTTCTTGGTGAACGTCGACGAGGAAAAGTGTCATAATTAATAAACTGAATTGTCCCCAGTTCACCAAGAGAGCAAACATGAATTGAAATACCCTGGTGCTGCAATATGAAATGTGTTTGTTGTTATGGAAGATCCATATGTGTTTTCTTTAAGAGCTAGGAAAATATGAAACGTGGATTACCTGGTTTCAACTTCATTGGATGAAACTACTACCGAGCGAAATCTAATTGTCTTATCGATAAAATTTTTATTAGTACATAAACATATAATCCCAGGGTGTCCTACTATTGACAACGGTGGTCAAATAGAAATCCACCGCACACAGGCGTGCCTCGTCGTCGAGACATTAACCAAGCCACAGACTTGTTAGCCCAGAAACATGGCAGAACCAACGAGTTACTCAATTCCTTTCCCCGCAACAAGACCATCACCACTCGATCTTGAAGTCCCTGGAGGGGCCGCCGAGCTAAGTAATTCCATTCGAAGATTCGCAACGAAAACAGCCCGATTTCTTTCCTTCGCTATCCATTTGCCACGCGATACCTCCCTCCCCGCCCTTTTATCAATCGATTCCTACCTTCGTCTTCCTCTTCCCTCTCCCGACACTCGATTTTTCTATGGCAATCTTTGCTTGCCGGCTAATGAACCGTCTAAACAGCAGCCCTTATAGATCATCATTGGACGTAGCTGGATAGCTTCGTAGCTGGACTTAGGTCACTACAGCGACATTGTTTATGGATATTTGGGACCAGAAAAATTTGTATAGTTTGTTCAATAGTACAGTGAAATGTTCGCAAAATTTCAGGAAGATAGGTCCAGTAGAAGGCCCAGAATAAATTCCTAAAAATTAGTTCTTCACAGTTGGACATAGGTCACTACAGCAACATTATTTATGGATTCTTCCAAATGAAAAAATTTGTAAAGTTAGTTCGATAGTGGAGTGAAGTGTTCGCAAAATTTCAGGAAGATAGGTCCAGTAGAACGCCCAGAATAAATTCCTAAAAATTAGTTCTTCACAGTTGGACATAGGTCACTACAGCAACATTATTTATGGATTCTTCCAAATGAAAAAATTTGTAAAGTTAGTTCGATAGTGGAGTGAAGTGTTCGCAAAATTGTAGGAAGATAGCTTCGGTAGAGCGTCCAAAATAAATTCCGAAGAATTAGGTAAATTTCGATCAGGCTCGCTTCTTCAAGTATCCTAGCAACATCAGCAAACAATGGCGCACGTGTAACACGTTGTCTACGGGCCAGCCGCGTTTATCACGACTCGATACTCTTTTCACGTATCGGTTCACAAGATTGGAGGCTAAGAATGACTGACAAAGTCCGTTCCGGTTCAGCGGCCGTTCGACAGCGTAGAATCGAAAATCATTGTTTAGAAGAGGATCGGTAAATTCTGGACAATGCCGGCTTTCTTTCGCCGTTCGCGGGATAGGTATCCGGGTCAACGGACACGAGGCAGCCAGGCTGCCTCTGTGTCCAAGCGTGCAACAACCGGGAATCGTTCGGCTCCCCAGACGAATAATTAAAGCCTCTGATCAGCCCGAGGAACGTCATTGTCCTCTTGTGTCGCCGTTCCCCGGCAAAAGAGTTCTCCTGCGGTGTAAAAAAGGAAATTCGCGGTCCAGTTAAGCTACTATCTAGCCTCGACGACTGCGGAAGACAATTAAAGGGACAATTAAAATATTTCTTTTCCCGAGGACAAAGCCCTCGGAACACTCGAAACACCGGCGATGTGTTAATGCCGGGACTTCGATGTTTCTGCCGAGTCCCGACGGAAACAAACAATGGAAATTATATCATCGAATAATATTAAACGTATACTTTTATAAATCGATTCAAATGTTTTCGTTAAAAAGTACGCCAGAACTTTCCCACCAACCCAACAACTAAATGATGACGTGTCGGGACCCAGACCTTCGAGCCAGACAGTGCAAAAAAATAAAATGTTCGCCCGGCAAAAATATCTGTCCATCGGCATTATTTGCAGTCTCGAGAAGCGCAGTACCATCGGTCGGAAGACGTACGAGCGTCGAGTGGCGCGTAAATCAAATTTCTGAGTCCCTCGGTGCGTCCGCGGTGCCTCGTTGCGCGCGACAACACAAACATGAAAATACGTACCGGCCGATATAAATACGCGAAATAAAATATCGCAAAGAATGGCACCGCGTTGCCGGAGTTTTTCGCTACGTCCGGTCCCGCGGGTGCCATTTCCAATGGTCCGGCCTGTCAGCCACTCTTTCTCGTCTAAATTGAATCAACGCCCCGATGTGTGTGTGCGCGCGCGCGTGCGATTCGCGTCGTTCCGCGACGACCATTGGATTTTAATTCGATTCGCAGCATCTGGACGACCGAGATCGATTATTTTTAGAAAGTACAGCCTTCCCGTGGGGGTCTCTCCAGACCCCATAACACCAACATCTCGGAACTACTTTCAATTTCCTGTGTCGCCTTATGAACTAAATTATTTATAACATACTGTTGCAGTTACGGTATCGCGATCAAAATTTTCAGAGGTATTCAGATATGTGTGGACAACACCTCCGAAAAATTTCACCTGTCAACTTTCAGTCGCTCCGAAGAAAGTAAATGATCGAAGTGGTCGGAGATCTTAAAAATTAGTTGTTATTATTTTTTGAAAATGATAGCAACTTTTCAGCGACTGGTTTGAGTTAGGCCAGCGGCAGACAGGAAGGAAAGAGGGGAGAATCAATCGAACGTGCTCGCGGCGCTCTACGGCCGTTGATTCGCAAAACAATGTCTGGCGAAAATTCGCGCGGGCACACACCGAATCTACATCGTCGATCGTATAATCGACAGAATGAACCGAACGGACGGTTAATTGCGCCGCGGGAAAGTTCCGCGTCCGCCGGAGAATCGACGGAAATAACGTTGCCTTGAAAAACTCGGCGACACTTCGCCGGCTAACTTGATTTACGAAATTTCCATATTTATACGGGGGGCCACTGCTCCGTCCATCCATCCGGAATGCACACTGTATGTCCCTCCCTCCCTTCCCGCTCGCCACGCCCCACGCGCAAACCCTTTGCGGGTGAAAAACGCCTGAGGATTAGAAAAACAGTTCGCGAGAGGAAGCCCTCACTCGGCCCATAATTAATTTAAACGCGAGTGGTGGTGCTCCGGAAAAAACTCGATCAGGAAAACTAATTGACGGCGCTGGGGACAGCGTTATCGATAAATATTGATAAGTCGAGGTTGACTTGTAAAATCATGATTTCTCCTGTGTTTGATTTTTCCCCGCCTCCGTGGCCCCAACTTCCGTCGGAGGCCGGCAGAAGGCGGGGCGGGAGCCAGTAGGTGGAGCCTGGTAGCCACTCCCACCGTCCCGCTCTGAGCTGCAAGCTGTGTAGAGCGAGCTCTGAGAGGTTGTGCGACAACGACAGATTGGCAACATGAATAGTGGAGTAGTTAACGATGATGAGCAGCAATGTGAAAAGCAGGATTGTGTTATTAATAAAAGAATGGGATACCCGGTCTCTGGAATAAAGTTCCCTGTCATACGCTTCTCTTGGTCTGTCACTGGCTGCTGCTTTATCGATCCGTTTCGGGGACAACGAAGAAAGTTCGGATTATAAGGAGTTCATTTCCGAAATGGTATTAGCGTAATCCGTGGCTCGTGGGTTTACAGCGACGGCAGCTTAACCGGCAGAACTACATTTGCCGATTTAAGCTTCTGCTTAAATATTAGTTCAAGCGCCGTGGTAAGCTGCTGGTGTTCGCGTGTAACCGCGGGGGAACCTTGAAAACGACCATCGGTCTTCAAGGTAAATTTGCTGGAAAAATTAACGCGCTGAACAGTCGAATGTATTTGGTGGATTTATTTTTCGCGAGTCTATGGGCGAACAGGAGAGGAAGCGCCCTTACGTTCGCCAGCACTCTGATTTCCATCGTCAAAATCGATGAAATAGCAGCCGGCTAATTAATGATTGGGATCAGAAACAAGCCCCCGTGAAATAGTAGCATCCCATCTGTTACACGGCTGCGTAGCGAATCTTCCACCCCCCTAATTTCGCAGGGAAAAATATGGAGGCAGAAAGTGTGTCCGGCAAGAGCCGTCGAAATGCATCCAAGAGACGTTCTCCTCTTCGTCGCGCAGGTTCATCGAATATTTACCTGACCAGCGCATTGAATATTCCCCGCTGGCAATAGATTTCGAGCAAGGTGTAATGTGAGTCGTCGTGCTGCTACCAGGTGCAACACGTACTGGGTGTCCCCGAAATGCCCGCAACTTTCAATCAAATACAGTGCACAAATGCTCGAAGAATCAGTAACAAAAATTATTACGGTGCTCTTCTGACATTTCCAATATTTTTAAATCGAGAAAAATTCTACAGAACATTTTAGGGATGCATCACCGATGCAGTCAATAATTTACATTGAATTTTAAAGTGCAGTCCCAATGCAGTGGAAACAGCAAAGGGATCAGTTACAGAGGATCATGAAGATGCATTTCAAAATTGTTATCTGTATTTACGTTGTATTCGTAGCGTGAAACTCGCGAGACACCCGATATACGCATAGAGGGAAGGCGGACCGAAGACCATGAGAAATAGCGGAGGGTGCGGGCACGGGGTGGCATAGAACGGCTGTTCGAAGAGGGTTGCGAGTATCGAATTTTCACCCCATCCGACAGCATTCGTATTAATATTTTACAAGATACCGGCAGACTTGCTAAGCCAACCAAAAACGAAGCTCGATGGTGCAGATGCGGCGTCAATGGAGGCGAAAGTCGATCTTGTGAGATATTCTTCTTGAACGCGTTGGCGTCTAGCGTACTGCCGCATTACGTGACGAAATAGATTTTACGGGAACCAAGGAAAATACATTTTCCGACGTTAATAACCAGGTTACTATACAAGAGACGAAGTTTATCAGGTAGGAAAATAAATTAGCTGCGCCCCTAACACATTGCCCCGCCTCCTGCCGATTGCTCCGCCCGTTTCGAATTTTTACATTCTCTGACTCCGTGCAATTAAAATTTCAACTAATTCGTATCCTCACTGACATGCTGTTTTGCTCCGCCATCCTAGAACTTGCCCCGCCTACCCTAAAGTTCGTGCAAGTCTAGAAATTGTAGGGCAGAAGTCGAGAAACCTGAGAAAATTTGAAAATCGGAGTATTCCTCGAAGCTCCCAGAACATACCGCCCATCTCCACCACTACACCGCCTAGCCCCGCCCTCTGAACACTAGCACCAGCCTTCACACATCATCCCCGCCCACTACCGAGTTTGTAATCGCACGAAAATCTGTTGATTTTTGTAATACTTTCCCGTGACACATCCGAACCGTGCCTTTCAGCACGACCGCGCTAATTAAATCACTGAAACGTTAAGTGCCCGGTGAACGTCACGAAACCCGGATATTTATACAGGTGAATATTAACGGGGCAAACTGCGGGAATCAATTGAGTAACAGGAAAATAGAAAGGTCAGAGAGCAGGGGGAGGGGAGGGTTGGTTCAGAGACTAAGAATCGAGAATGTCACCGAACCTAATTCATCGGGATTTAATAATAACGTTCGTGAAATTGCGTGACGTAGAGACGATTGGCGAATGAGAATCGATCGATCGAAGGGGTGGATCTCTATTGCTCCGGTTGGTTAGGCCAGTTTTCCTGAAACTAATCTCGTCTCGTTATTAGCGATTCCTGGTGCCCTGGAAAAAGAGAGAAAGGGAGAAAGGAGCGAGGGGGACTAACGCAATTTTCTTGGAAGAACGAGCCGGATAAAAAGGGAAGACGCTCGTTTTTCCACTGAAAACGAGTACACCGACGCGGACAGGTGCCCCGGGTTTAATCTCAACCAGGGTTTAATCAGAAATGCCTATCGAAGATCGATCAGTTCGAGAAACGTACGATTCGGGGTAGCTCGACGCCCACGTAGTAAATATTCGCTGGAAACTATTTTCCTACAACGTGTAAACGAAAACAAAAAATCTAATAGAGCCCCTCGCACCTCATCCCACCCCCTCGGCAGAGGGAAAGCTTGATGAATAAAATGTGTAACGAATTTTATTATTCGACCAGCGGGATCAGCAAAAGACGAATCGAATTTTAATTAAATCAGAGATCGAACATGTAATAGGCGATATATACCGGAAAGCCACTGATCCAGATTTAATAAAGGCGGGATAGATTTCCTATGAAATTAATTATCCCGGTAACACAATGGACCCATTGTTGCGCGGTCGGGATATTAATTTAGGAAAGAAACGACGAAACCTGGGAACGGTGCAGTTACAACTACGCTCCCTTCTTTTCTCTCTCTCTCTCTCTCTACCCCCACCTTTCAGCCCCCTACAAAACTTTTTGCCATATTTCGCGCAGTGTTACAAGAGGCCGAGGGGCAGAGTTGGGGGGCACGGAGATAAGAAAACTCACGTGATGAGATTCACGTGCTGCTCGATACGGGATGTTGTTATCAGTGTGCCGTGCAAACAAGGTTATAATGCGTTCAGGCAAGTTCGGGCTAGCGAAAACCTATATCCTCGAATCGACTTCCTCGAGGACGGGTATATACTTTGCCGAGTAAACTATTTTCCGGGCAAAATTTTTTCGATGTTGAGTACACGGCAAATAGAACGGAACAGAGTGGCGCGGGGGGAGGCGGCGGAGTGGGAAATAATTACTTTCCCGGGGAATTTCGTCGTGGAGCCAGTCTCGGCGGAGAAATTACTCATTATTTTAGGGCCGTGCGTCGTCCTCGGAGCTCTCCTGGGAGCGCACACCCTTTCCTATCCGCCCACGCGTACACAACACGCCCCCCGCACAAGCAACCGCGTACCAAGGGAAACTTTCAGTTTTCCACAAGTAGAAATCGTCTCGATCACATCCCCGACGCGGCCAACGAGGGAAAGAAATTAATCGGAGATTTATCTTATCAAAGAAGAAATCCCATTATCCGGTGGTACGTGCGGCGATACCTAAGTAAATAAATAAAAGAACGTGAGAGAGAGAGAGAGAGAGAGAGAGAGAGAGAGAGAGAGAGAGAGAGAGAGCTTGACGGAGCTTCGGGGGTGGGAGGAAAAAGGGTTGCACACAGCCAGCTTGCACACAGGTGCGACCGGGAAAAACTCACGAAATAAATCTCGGTTGCAACCAGCCGCACCCCCACCGCCCCCGCGGTTCACGTTCACCTGTGAGAGACACGGCAATAGTAGGAAAAAGGATGGCAGAAATAATTTGGAAGAAACGTTTCCGGATTATTACGGATCTTCTCGTCTCTCTGTGTTCGCCTTGCGTTTTTTCGCGCAATCACTGTCCGCTTTTTCCCCTCCGCGGCACCTATGTCTCCCCTTTTTCCCCGGACACGGTGAAAAACGATTCGACTTACTCACTCGGACGTCGGGACGACGTCGTTTCTTTGTCTCCGTTCGCCGACGTCCGGAAATACTTTTAAATAATTCTATTGCGACCCCGCGACGAATTTGTACGGGTGCATTAAACATCGGGTTTATAAGGGGTTGCACGAAACGGGTTGCTCGATCCGACTGAAAGTTTTTGCGTGCACTCTTCCATAAATGATACATTGAAGAAGAAGAAAATTCGCGTAGGTGTCTCGCCTGTTAAGAAGAAGACTGATGAAACGAGCATCGTCGAGGAGGGACGAGTTTGACCGTCATTTTCCCGTCAAAGAGAATTCCAGCCGAGTTCCGGACGTCGCGTCGGCGAGCCACCGGAAGACGGTATCGAAGCAAAGCAATTATGCCGGCCGCAATTACCCGCGGTGAGAAGCGTCTCCTTTCGCACCTCTTTTTTTTCTTTCTCTCTCTCTCGCTCTCTCTGCCTCTGCTCCCGCAGGGCAGAGTAATTGCGCCCAGGAGAGGCGCGAAACCGTGCCCAGCGAAAAATTTAAATTGTCCGTCTTCCCCGGGTCTTAAATTGCCGCGGTCTCTCGCTCGCCCTCTCCCCTGTCCTTCATCCATCTTACTGTCATCCGAAAATTTATCTGCGGCCGCTACGTGTAGCCACGTAGCGTGGCCGAGATAAGGAACCTAGGATACTGGACGGTGCGAAATTATACCATCCTCGAAATAGAATCCTTTCGAGAACACGCGGAAGTTTCTATTGTTTCCCTGGGATCACTTAACAGTGCTCCTTCGGCTGTCTGCGTGCCTGGATCCTAGCATATTTGCTGCTCTATCTCGGGTTTCTAGTAGCACTTTATTATTCTTTATTAGCTGTTTATAGAAAGCTTTGTTTGCTATCTCAGAACAAGGTCTGCCTTCTTTGAGGACGATGTTCCCAAAGTATTCTAGTTGCGAGGTAGCTAAATGATTATCTGTCTTTCTTCTATTTGGCTCTAGCTTAGACCATCATCAGGGCTGTGATATGTCCTCTCTGATGGTGACGTCGTCAAAGTGTCCTAGCCGACAAGTAGCTAAACGATCACCCACTTCATCATTCTTTGTTTGATTCCGCTGATGGCGTCTCTTTGAAACTGGCACCCTAATATTAGCCTAGTTAACAGGTAGCTAACTGGTTACACGTTTCATCATTTTCTGATCTGCACTGATCATGGCCCCTATTTACTGCTAGCTAGTACCTACCAGGACTGTGATATATCCTGTTTGAGACTGATGTCCAGAAACAACTGACCTCCTCGACAAAAACCATTCCGAAAGTTGGTTCTAGCGATCAGCTGACTAACCAATCGCCTGTTCCACGGTCCCCAGCGTGTCCAACTCCATCACGCGGTCAACTGAAGCACAGACGCGTCAGCTGTGCACCTCGGCGCAAAGATTAATGATATGACGAAACCGGGACCGATGTTTCGACACGTCCCGAGACTAAAGGCGCCACGCTATCGTTCCTCGGGAAGGAGTCAAGTGGCCAGATGCTCGAGGACGGATAAAACCCCGCGGAAGAAGGTACGCAACGAACGGCTAGGTAATCGCGGGCGCGGTGTAATTTAAGTAGACCTTATCGAAGTTTATCGCGCCGGTTCTGACGCCACGGCCCCATAATCCACCGGTTCGTTTCCAAGCTGGAAACCCATTAAGGTAGCAGTTGCAACACGGACGCGGCGCGCACCGCGGGAACAAAACGAGAATGAGCGAGAGGAAGGAAAAGACCCTCCCCTCTCTCCTCTCTGCCATGCCTCGCCACTCCCCTCTCTCCCCTTTCTCGTGGTGCCGGAGTGATTAATGTGAATGGATGGAAGAAACAAAAAGGGAGCAGGGGAAAAGGAAGAACGAATCCGACTGCCGCGCTCTTGGTGTTAACTTTTTTTCTACGGTCTTTGCTCCCTGCCAGCGGCCGACGCGTTTATTACGCTTCTGCAATCATTGAAAATAGTGTCGGGGCCCAGACGGCGCCCGATTAGGCCCGAAATTGGGCCAGCGGGAATCGCTCTCAAAAATATCGCCGAGGAACGAAAGGATTTGCAAACGTGGGGACAAGCGGCGAGGTTATTCGCGAAAAATTTTGATGGGGCATTTCGGTGACACTTATCTGAAGCTGGGGGTCTTAACTTCTGACATAAATCGTGTTGACTATGTTACTTGCTACCTAATTGTAAGTTGCAACAAACTGGAGGGAAATATTGGGTTGTTGCATATGAAATGTTCAATTTTTAGCAATGACATTGAACAAACGCAATTTTTGAATATCAAGTAGAAATTGATTTTCTTTCTTAGCATGTTCAATAGGTCGAATACATTGTAATAGTATTTTGAAATTTGTTGGGGTGGCGTAGAAGTCACAAAATACTTCACGCGTTTGGTACAGAACGCGACGTATCTCGATCATCGGGAATAGCGTACGAAGGGACGCGGAATAATGGGAAGAATGCAGACCGCGGCGAGATGATCTTGATTAGATACGCTTGATGATCCGTGGCCGCTTTTCAGCGGGCATGGCCGCCGGGTCCCTAAGGGGCTAAAACGATGAAGAGTCAAACAGGAACAACGCGCGCGCCCACACACGGAACGTTCTCTCTCTCTCTCTCTCTCTCTCTCTCTCTCTCTCTCTCCTCTCTCTCTCTCTCTCTCTCTCTCTCTCTCTCTCTCTCTCTCTCTCTCTCTCTCTCTCTCTCTCTCTCTCTCTCTCTCCCGATAGTCTGCACGCGCGAGTGACTCGCTTGCTCGAGCGTGTCCGCGCAAAAGGGAATTTATGCACGGTTCGTCGACGGGCACGAGGGTGCAAAACATCCCGAACTAGTAAATATTAATGCGCTCATTAGCCGGGCTTCATATTCATGCCATGAAAACTCATCGTTTATTATGTAACGATTGCCGGTGGCCGGGTGAGATCGCGCCCAGATCGCGGATTACCGGTTAATGATAATCGACGAGGCTGGATTTCGATCACTTCGCACTCGAAACCGGCCGAAAATCAAAAATCCTGAGAAACTTATGTCATTCTCTACACTCTCTACGTTAGAAACAATTCGCAAGTACCACTTCTATTTCACAATACAGGCCCTTTAATAACGAAAGGTCGTCTGCATCCAAATTTGAATAATGTTTTCCAATGAAATAATAAATCTACGTTGGACTCGAATTTTCCGAAATTATGATGGAGGTTGGTTCAACGACTTCGCTGGCCAGCCAATAGTGTCGCGGGGCGTTCCATCGATAAGAACAGCGCCGATCGGAACGAAAGGGTCCAAAGGGACACGGGCCGAGTCCTATTTCATCGGGTTCCGATGAGAGTTTGGTTCCGCGAGCTTCTGATGACTCGTGAAACTCCTCGAGACGACTATAAGCCGATATATTTATTGCCGGAGATACTTCTGAGACTCGTTCCCTCGGCCTGCGGAGTCGATTTACTAAATAAGGCCGGAAGTGGATTGCCTGTGACATCACCGTCAAACTTTCTACCTTTGAAGTAGGATTTCAAAGGATTTTTCCCTCGGTTACCAATTGAGTCGGCCTCAATGATAAGAACTCTCTCTCTCTTTCTCTCCCTATCTCTCTCTCCCCACAGCGAAACTGAGTTTCGTGCTTCTTCCGAGATGACGCAGTTTAATTAAAGGAGCCCACTTCGAATCATGTTATTAACACAGCCCTAAAGAGGTTTTTCAATGGCTTCCCTCTTCTCTCCGGCTCGAAGTAGTCCTTCAGTCATGCACCTGTTGAAACTGTTTGTCCGACTAGACAGTGCATAGCAATCCTATTACAGCAAGGTAGTCGCTACTCCAGTCCTGCTAAATGCCTGAGGCTGCAATCGAAATTTATTTTTATCGACTTTGGTGGAAAACAGTCCTCCAAACTGACGATTAAAATAAATTTCGATGAAACTCGAAGACTCTTTAAAAAATCGTTTTGGATCTGAACGCTCTCTAGGCTCTCCGCGTGTTGCTCTTTTTTCCCACTCTTATCATCCCCATAGAAAGGAGACTGTCGGCCGAAGTTAGCCAAGATAAAAGTTAGGATCCAAAGCTGTCGAAGACTCGTGTCAAACGGGACCCGGGCACCGCATGGCGGGGGTGGACCAGCGGGAATCTCTCGATTACTCTTCCCCTGATTTATGGCGGAGAAGTTCGATTCCCGCGATTTACCCTGTTCGCATTTTCCTACGAACTTTTCGAACTCGGAGGCTCCACGGAACGGATCATTAACCACGAGCTAACCCGAAGACTCAGTGAAGGGAAGAGAGGAATCCATAATTCGCGAACGCGTAACGAATCGCACGGAAGGGACCGGTTCATCTCGGGTCATTTTTGACCCTCTTCGTTTTATGCATTTTTATCCGTGATTTCGTCGAAATTCGCCAGTGTACAGAGGTCTTTTTTCTCGTCGCAGAAATTCCAGTCGACCGCAAACCTGTCATCGTTTGAGCGCGTTACAAGCGGAGCGTCTCTGTGCATTCAGCGCCCCTTCGAATCCCGCTCGGCTGTCTCTCTGTGTTGTCCCTGTTGCTCGCGCTCCAAAAAGATAACCGCGGACACCTCGTTTCCGGTTTCTCGGTCTATAGACGCCGTCGAGCGGCACGCAAACGAGGCCAGCCGGTATTATTGTAGCCGTTTCTCGTACTGCTTTCCTTTAGCGAGAAAGAGAGAGAGAGAGAGAGAGAGAGAGAGAGAGAGAGAGAGAGAGAGAAAGTGGGAGCAAGCGAGAACGAACTGCGAGCAAAAGCAGAGGGGGTGGCTCGTTCGTTCGTTCGTTCGGTCGGTCGTAGAAACTGGCACGGGCAATCTTTTTCAGGCACTTCGGGAAATGTCGAGAAGCTTTCGCGCGCATTTACCCCAGACGTCACTTTCCCGGCCGGTGAAAATAGCCGGCTTTAACCGGCATTGAGCCGCGCGAATAAAGTTGCCACGCTAATTAGTTTTAGCTCGCGTAGCTAAAACTGCTTGGCTGTATGGTTAAATCTGTCCCCGTGGATTCCACTGAAATTCGGCGGCCACCGTCTGCTCGACGCGTGCATTATTCCGGGGACCAGAAAAGGTTTACGCTACGAGACAATGCGGCTATGTGTAAACTGACTCACTGGTGTTTCGTCAAGAAAGCACGATCGCCTAGCGAAAAGTAGCTTCAATTTTAGATCCGAGTGACAGTGGTGAATTAGGTAGACTCGAAACAACTGAATACCCTAAGTACTAAACACATTCCGAACTAGGTGAAGAGCCAGCAGCCTCGCCGACGACTCTTATTTTCCTATCAGAGGCTAAACACTCTCCATTCCCAGTCCCCAACCACGGAAAGAAAGGAAACAGTCGAATCCCTCGCCGCTGGCTTATCCTTTTCCAGGCGATTTACGTGCGAAGTTCACGGTGGAAGGAAGCGAATCGTTTATCACGCGGCGAGCTAATAGATAGCACGGCGGTTACGTGTTCGTGGTTCGATCGGTGCCATCCCTTGTCCCTAACCCCTGGAATCCACTTTATCGGGCCGATCGACTAACAGCTGCGGGAATCAAGCTGGGAATCCGGTCTCGGAGCGAACTTCCGAATTCGACTCTGCCGGAAGTGCGTAACTCTTTGGTTCCGTGCCTCCCGAAATCCTCTGGTTTATCAGATTTCGATAATTTCGTAGAAACAAGCTGAATTACGTGCTCGAACGTGTCCGACAAAGATTTTTACAGCTCGCGAGACGTGCTTTGAATAAATACAGGAATCCGATAGCCGCAGACACAAGAAAAACGCCAGACATCCCAAAATGACTTATGCATGTTTCCTAGTGAGAACATTTCATCGCCGAGGTTTTACGGCTGCAGCATGGAGAGCGGACTTTACGCGAAGAGCCAGCCCCGGCTGTTTTATAGTAACCCTCGTGACGCTGATTTTATGAGCTGTCGGAGGCCAACTGTAGATTCACTCAAGAGCAGACTTTTTGGAAAAATAGCTGCCGGAGTTGATTGATGAAGAGACAGTCGAAAGACCGCACGAGAATGCGGAAGAATCGAGTTCGAGCCCTCCTAGCCGATCACGAACAAAATGAGGATTACAAGCTCGGTCCTTTCGTCGGTTCATGAAACGGCGATCGGAGCACGATTAATTACGGCCCCCACCGTCGCCCTGATACCGTCCCGAGATGATTAATTTCCCGACAACACACCGGACGACACGAACTTTCCACTCCCTTTCCCCCTCCCGCCGGTGAAAAACTTTTGTGTGTTTTCCTTTTTCGCGGCGCGCACGCCGAGTGAAAAATGCCGATGTCTCTCCGAGTCGAAAGTTTTCACTGTCCCGGGCGCGCCTGCGAAGAAAAGGTGAAAAGGTTCCTTTCGAGAGCCCGAACTCGCGAAAGTGCACACTCATTTCCGTGTTCCCTGAATACCTTCGATCTCGCTTGATACAGTATCGCGGCATTTTTCACGCGAGG
This sequence comes from Lasioglossum calceatum, assembly GCA_963966675.1. Taxonomy (NCBI): domain Eukaryota; kingdom Metazoa; phylum Arthropoda; class Insecta; order Hymenoptera; family Halictidae; genus Lasioglossum; species Lasioglossum calceatum. Next base: position 4,484,304 of record OZ016548.1, read on the forward strand.
ACGGATGAAAGTTCCTTCGTAGGGGAATGAAAGGGGATAGAGTCGCTCGGGGCGGGATGAAACCTCTGCAAACCTCTCCTCCCTCTCGCGAGGAGGAATTTTCTTTCGCCTTTTCGGAGGGTCTCGAACCGTGGCGACACGTCTGCCAGGGACTAGAACAAGGGAACTGAATTTAGAACGGAAAAGACCTGACGCGACAACGTATCTTCCCAAAAGCGACATTCATCACGAAATATCTCGATGAAAAATACAAAGAAAAGTAAAATTCATGGCTCACCCGATTCTGCGTGGAATGTGCTACAAATTTACCCTGAGACATTATTTTCTACGAGTTATAGTTCAATTGTTATCTTCATGGACAGCGATCATGAAAAGGGAACAGCTTCCTGTATCTTAAAACAACAATATTCGACATATCTCCGAGAAAAATAGATATAAAAATAAGATTCATGGCTCATCCGATTCTGCGTGGAAAATGCTACAAATTTTCCCTGAGTCATTATTTTCTACGAGTTATAGTTCAACTGTTATCTCCATAGACAGCGATCATGAAAAGCGAACAGCTTTCTGTATCTTGAAACAACAACGTATCTTCTCAAAAATCTTGAAGAAAAATAGATATAAAAATAAGATTCATGGCTCATCCGATTCTGCGTGGAAAATGCTACAAATTTTCCCTGAGTCATTATTTTGTACGAGTTATAGTTCAATTGTTATCTTCATAGACAGCGATCATGAAAAGCAAACAGCTTTCTGTATCTTGAAACAACAACGTATCTTCTCAAAAATCTTGAAGAAAAATAGAGATAAAAATAAGATTCATGGCTCATCCGATTCTGCGTGGAAAATGCTACAAATTTACCCTGAGACATTATTTTCTACGAGTTATAGTTCAATTGTTATCTTCATAGACAGCGATCATGAAAAGCGAACAGCTTTCTGTATCTTGAAACAACAACGTATCTTCTCAAAAATCTTGAAGAAAAATAGAGATAAAAATAAGATTCATGGCTCATCCGATTCTGCGTGGAAAATGCTACAAATTTACCCTGAGACATTATTTTCTACGAGTTTTAGTTCAATTGTTATCTTCATAGACAGCGATCATGAAAAGCGAACAGCTTTCTGTATCTTGAAACAACAACGTATCTTCTCAAAAATCTTGAAGAAAAATAGAGATAAAAATAAGATTCATGGCTCATCCGATCCTGCGTGGAAAATGCTACAAATTTTCCCTGAGTCATTATTTTGTACAACTTTCGATTCAGATGTTATTTTCAGTGATAGTGGAAAACGAACAGGTTCCTGTAACTTGACACGCGATTATCCGAGGAACGATCCGTTACGGAGAGAAGCTCCAGGAGAAATAATCGATGCAGTTTTTCACGGGGAATGGAACATAATTGAATTTGGCAGTCACTGACGAGCGCTCGCCTCCCCGGGAGAAGCCTCGAAGGGGAAATGTCAAGATAGCGTGGGCTCGGGAATTTCTTGGCGCGGGCGAGGGATCGAGCCAAGAAGAGGATCTCCCGTTCCGAGTGGCGGGATATCGCGTTATAGGTCGTATGATAGATTACTTTCACTTGCGCGATGCTGAGCCGCGAATACGTCACTCCGCCGCGAAAATAGATTCCGCGCGATTCGTGGCACGGAAATTCCATTCGTCGAGGCTGAACCGCCTCTACTAGACGGAAATGGCTATAGGGGTGGAAAATGTGCTCCGGGGATTCCGAATAAGGGAATCCGGTGCAGTTCTACTTGATCGGGACTCGATCTCCCTACGCCCAAAGGTCAATTACCGAAGGGCTGCGCCGAAGGGGTGAAAAATGAAAACACTTACTCTGCCAATTACTTTCGGAGTGGATCGAGACACGATGGGGGCTTAAAATTTACAGGAAATTGCTCAAGGTCCGTCGCAAATTCAACTTCTAACGCTAAAACAATTTCAGAACACATTTTAGAAGAGAGACATTCAATATTGTAGTCAAGTGAATTTTTTTGAAGAAAAATATTCACTGCAAAAATTTCAAATTTTACACACTTATTAACCATGTGTCGAGGAGTGTCCATAAATTTTTTCAAACATTTGCGATGACTTTTTGCAAAGTTAGGGGGTTAGATTTGATTTTTGGGATTTCGGGTGGAAAGCGAGCCGATCGATTAGAGGGTGCGTATCTCAGGTATACCCGGAATTCTTATCGCAAACACGATATTTATCGCGAACAAACGATTGGCACGCGTCCCATTTCGTCGAACGGAACGACACTCGACACGAAAATTCCCCTCGTTTCGGAGGCGCGATTTACTCTCCCTCTGAGCGAATGTTTCCCCGTGAGCTTCTTTCGCTCGCCCATCTGCCTTTCTTTCGTTCACGGCGGAGGCTTTCAAAGGCGAAAGCTCGTGTTCGCGCCGAGGCCGAGGCCGGTGCCCGAGCCCGCGCCAGGAACATCAAAGCGTGCGTCGAGACGCTTTCCCCGGGAATTTTCTCGCCGTGCAAGAAAGCCCATCGAAATTTTCCTCCTCTGTTCGCTCGATAGAAAGTCCGTAGTAATTTCCGCGAAGTTGATCGCGGTCTACACCCTTCCCTCTCCCTCGTACGCCCACGGGGGTGAAAGAGATTTCGTTGAAGCGACGCGAAAATTGAAATTTTGAAACCGTCAACGTTTATTCTCCCGCCTTTCGCTTCAGAGATGTGCCAATCCTCTTATATTCCTTCCGTAGATACGATTCGGTAGTTTCACTGCCAAAAGTTAGACTGCGAAGACCTCTGAAGAGCCAGGGCCTTGCAGATTTAGGACCCTTCAGAGTTGGGACTTGCAGGCTTCGGACCTTGTAAACTTAGGCCCTTGCAGGATTGGGACCTTGTAAACTTAGAGCTTTGCAGGCCTCGGACCTTGTAAACTCAGAGCTTTACAAGCTTCGGATCTTGTAAACTTAGGCCCTTGCAGGACTAGGATCTTCTAAAGTTGGGACTTACAGGATTGGAACCTTGTAAACTTAGAGCTTTGCAGGCCTCGGACCTTGTAAACTTAGTCCCTTGCAGGACTGGGACCTTGTAAACTTAAGAACTTTACAAGCTTCGGATCTTGTAAACTTAGAGCTTTACAAGCTTCGGATCTTGTAAACTTAGAGCTTTACAAGCTTCGGATCTTGTAAACTTAAGCCCTTGCAGGATTAGGATCTTCTAAAGTTGGGACTTGCAGGATTGGAACATTTTAAACTTAGACCTTTGCCGGCTTAGGACCTTCCAAAGTTGGGACTTGCAGGATTAGGACCTTGTCGGCTTAGGCACTTGCAATCTTGGGACGTTCGAGACCTAGAAATTTGTACTGCCTTATGAATTGAGAGCTTGGAGTCCCACTAGTTAAAGCCTCGCAAATGTATGCAGTTAGGGTTCTGAAAAGTGGGGGTGTTTCAAGCCTGGATCCTAAGAGCAAGGTTCTCAGAATAACATTTTCATAGAAATGGCAGTTTCGTGTCTTCCCTCGCCTCCCGAAGTTCTCCCGCCGTTGATACTGAGCGAAAACAATATTCGCCGAAGCAAATGGTAATGAACCGACCGAAATTCAATCTAAACCGTGTAATCTAGAGCCGCCCCTTTTATTACGCCGTAAAGAAGGCTCGTTTATGTATCGGCCGACGGGGTCAGGAACACGAAAAAGAAAAATGCCGATAATGAGGCGGAAAGGGGGAGCGAAAATACGTGTAAGTGGTAATGGCTGACTTGTACCACGGTCGACCACGTCAGGAACATGTTTAACTTCGACGATAGCCGGAGCTTTACTCCCCGGCTGATAAGGCCTATCCTCGTTTATGCGGAATATAAAAATAACCCGGCAACGAGGAGCAGCCACGAGAGTACATGGACACGAGAAATATCTTGCGGACAGATAACGACTACTCGTGATAGACTCACAGGAACTTTCAAATAGATTCCATATTTTAATAGAACCACCACGCATTATCGAAATTTGAAAGATTCAACCGCAGATTCAATATTCACGACACTGCGTAGAAACGATTCCTCACTTGTCACATACCCCTACGTTTGCAACCCTTCGTGACCGCCCTGATGATATACAAATAGGTGCGTATCTAATTCCCACGGGACACGCCTTGCTTTAACGACGAGGGTGGAAGAATGGTGGGGCTATAAGAACGTGACAACCCTAGTCGCTATTTCATACCATAGATGAAGCACAGAAATCGCCATCATTAAAACCGGAAAAAAATTCAGACAATTCAAGAATTAAAATCCCTAAAGTTGATATCTACTTGGGACACATTTCGGGGCAACCTTCGGACGGCCGCCTATTTTTCAGAGGCTGCTAAACATCACTGCGAAGGTCTCACACGGTGGCGGAGCCATTCATCAAAGCCAACTTACATCCCCGGCGGGTTAACAGCCCACCACCGTGTCCAACGGGGAAAGAAAAATGTCCGGCACGTACGCGGGGGCAAACGGACGCGTATAGAAAGTATTCCCCGAACAACCCCCGCACGTGCTGCGCTGCCAATTATAATGACCCACTTGAGCCGAGGTTCCACTCCGGCTCCCGACGGATGTGTCTGCAGTAACGGCGCGCGGCGCGGCGGATCGTAACGCGCCGCCCGCGTTGGAAGTCGGTTAATCGTGCAAAAGAACCGGTATATATCGCGACGTTAATTAAGAAGGATGTCTCGGGGTATTAGCCGAAGCCTACATCCCCTCCGCACCCTCCCTCGTTCATCCGAGGCGACGAGAGAGACGAGGGTGGCTCCGGCGCGTGACGCAACCACCAGCGAAATCAGAGCCGTCGTGGTGTGGGTGGAGAGAACACGGCGGCTCGTGCACGCCGCGGGTGAAACGGGAGTACATTGCTTTATGGCTTACCATCGTCAGGGACGCGGCCGTCCCTCGAGCGTACTGGAATTCCGGGACACTCACCTGAAAGCAGAGAAAGAACCGTGTTAGAACGTATCTGGTAATGAACGTGGCATTCAAAGACACCGGTGCACAATTGCGCTCGAACCCCCACAAGGTCGTTTTGTCCGCGTCAAGTTCGCACCTTCGGTCAGTGTAAAGGTCGGGCAAAACATATAGAAAACGGAAAAAATTTAATCAGTGGGCGGAGTCAAAGTTCGGAGGAGGAGTCCAGGGTAGTGGGCGGAGCTTGGACCCGGAGAGAGGGAACATGTCGGCCAACGAGTTTTCGAAGGAGGGAACACGATACCGTACAAATGTGATGACAATCGGGACTAGGGCCCAAGGAGAGGGACTTCCGCAGTCAATGCATTCATAAATTTATAAATTGGCTATAATCAAGAACAATGGGTCGGGAAAAATGTACAAGGAAAAGTGGGTGGAGCTAAAAAGTGAAAGGGAACCGCCCCCAGAGAATGTTTGCAGCTATAACTTGCAGCAAATATGTAATTCTCTGATTAAATACGTGCCGCCAGCGTTCGCAGCCGTCGCGTCCTCTTTTTCCGCGATCGAGGCGCTAAAATAGACCGAGAATACGTTTGTGAAATTTATTGACTGCCGCCCGCGGGCTGCATTCAGTTTCAGAATGAGTGTTCCGTCGATGTAAATGCGTTCCCTTGGATTAATTTCCGGCGGCTGGCAATAGGTTGGCTGCTGCTACTTACAAGCGAGCGAGAATTTTCCCGTCTGCAAGAAACGTTCCAAGCATGTGGTTACGACCGTCGAGAAACTTCCAGCGAATCGGAAGGAACTTGGAACGGACTGTTCGAAAAATGTTTTCAATTATTATCGAATAGTCGATAAGAGGAAGAGTTCGAGTTCGGGAGCACAGTGACTGGGGAATGCGATTATAAGTCGTGCCAGTTACTGAAGCAACGCGAACAGAAGAGAATACCCCTGAAAATGGAGTCGAACCGTTTACGAGGTATTCTTGGCGGCTTCCCCCGGGACAAGTTCGTTTGAACAGGGGCAAGGAACGAATTAATTGGAAGGTAAACGCATGTCCATAATGGCGTATCCGACATTGTATGTACGTGCGATTTCGTGTCCCCGGGGCAGCGTGTCCCTTTAGTCGTTTCAAAATGCCTTCCGGCAGCGCAAACAACGCTGCCAGTTTCAACGTGGTTCGCGCACGCCGAGCCGTACGTACCGTTTACATCGATAGAATTCATGTTTAGTAATTTCGCCCTACATTCTTCCCCGTTCTCCTCCCACGCGTACGCACCTTCCCCGCGCCACGATTCGGTTTCAACCAGCAACTTTGTTTTTCCACGTGGTCCGAATCGGTAAAATCAGCTCGGAATCGCGTCGTTGATAACGAGCGGAGCGTTCCCTAGTGAAATATTAAGATTGCTCGTCGCCGGTGCGCGAGACGAGACGTTAATAAGCTAATTTTCGCGGAAAACAGGTCGCGCGTGACAGCTCCTCGAAACGCACGCATAAATTGGACGTGGCGTGTCGAGCTCAGTTTCCGTGGCTTCGCCCCTTCGAAAGCGGGAGGATTATCATGGGGATGCCGTGTAAATCGTATCGTAAATCTTCGAACAAGCCTTTCGACCGGGGATCGACGTTCCTCCACGGTTCTGCCCGCGAATCTACACTTTTCGTTTCGCGAAACATCTACTTTGGAAAAAACCAACCATCCCGGACTTGAAACACGCGTATCGACCCGCGCCGCCGGTATTTTCACTGATTACACAGCGGACCTTTGTTGCAACAGAAATACACAAGCTGAAACGGAAATTGCTTGGATCCGCTATCAAACATCGGGCGCACTTTTCTTTTCCTCGATTTTTATCGGCCCCCGGTGCCCCTTCTATTCTCTTTTCATCGCCGGCAAAATTGTAAATCGAACGGCGCGCTGCTCTTTTTTCGCTCGCGTGCCCAGCCAGAGAGAATCGATAGACCGTTGTTTAGCAGCGCGCCCCTTACTTAAGCTAGAAGACACACGTGCCACCGTGTATTTCTGCTCCTGACGTAAATCGAACTGGATTCCCGTACATTCCAACAAGAATCCTCCCGAAATTCGAGATTCCGCGAGTCTGTGGATTTTCCACGTGGACCGTCCGCTCGTCACACTACGATTCCCGGACAGAAAAAAAAATGAAAATGAACGCATGCGTATTCTCAAGACACCGTAAACGGCTCGTGCGCCATGAGAGCGGAACAACTGTTATCAATTGCGTGCCGACTGACAGCTGCGGATGATCGATAACGAGGTTCCGTGTCCTGCTGCTCGGTGACACGGCGGGAAACCTGGCCACACGAATTTTCCACTGATTAAGTCCTCCTCTCATTAACGGCGGACACGGCAGCATAAATTCTGCAAGATTTTCCTGACTGAAAAGATACCATCGAGACAACTCACAGTAGCCTATTCGGAACACCAGAAAATAATTCAGTACAGTTTGCAAGACCGGCTTCGAACAGGTTTCAAGATGTTTGGACACGTTCGAACTAGTAGAAATTCACTTGCTACCTGTCACCACTCCGTAATTGTTACTACGACCGAGCCACGGACGGTTCATCGCAGGGGATAAGAAACCATTAATGATTAACAAGAATGGAAGCGTGCTGGGACTGCATTATGCAGTTGGCGAGCTGCGAGATTAGCATACTCGTTGTCCACGCCACGGAAACAATTACCCCTCGCGTCGGGGCGAATTCGCGAACGGTTGCGTAACATCGATCCGATGAATTCTTAAGTACTCCGGATTAAGTTCGAGAACAGCGTGCGCGACGCCCGATACGATCATCAACTTTTCAACGATTACGTGAAAAATCACGAGCCGAATTTGCCAACGACAAACTCGCAGGCCAATTCGAGAACGGCAAAATATTTACACAATCTTCAAAACAGAAACGGCCCGTTCATCTGTTCAAGTTAATCCGAACATTTAATAACAAACCGGAATCACGCCCTTTCCACATATTTGCGATAAATATACCAGCCAGTTTGCCGATTATCTGTCGGTCTGTGTGAGTCATCGCGCAACAAGGATGTAGTAATAATCGGAGGGGTGGATGGATAAAGGTGCCATTTGTATAGAAAAAGGAGCTAATTACTTCGTACTTCACCTGTGGACCAGGAGGTCAACAAATAATTATTTTTTTTTGTATCAGAGATTAATTGCAATTGATTTGTGTTATTATCTTCATTCATCAAAAAAGGACAACATATTTTGTTAAAAAATCTTTTACAGAAAGCAAACAATTTGTTATTTGACACCTTCATCCATCCACCCCTTCAATTACACTGCAATCATATATTTACGACAAATCGTTTCGGACACATCAACGTGCTAGAATGAGTATCTTAAAATTATGAAAGGAAGAGCAAAGCTTCTTTTTATTTTGCATAAAGGCGCAGTAATAATTATTGCAAACTTCGGGCGGCGGGTATCAACGAGAAACTAATTTTCCCTCTTGCGGAAAGGCGGCGAGGTGCCCGGGAAATTATCTGTAACCCGTAACTTCGGGTAACGCACTTAGGCCGGCGGCCGTTCGCGGCATAAAGAAAAAGAGAGAACGGAAAGGAAGAGTGCATGGGCCCCCAAAGAAACCGTGTTTCATCCCTCGGGGTGCGCGGGGGGTGAGAGGGCGTTTCCGAACACGACGGCCAGAAAACTTGCCAGGTAGGGGTAAGGGTGTGCAACAAGGAAGGGCAATTTATCTTGTTGTATTAGCAAATGGATGATAATGATGCCGTGAGAGAAAGAGAGAGAGAGAGGGAGACGGGTAGGTTCAGGGAGGAGGATGGCTCGGGCAGAAAGTGTCGGAAGCTTCTCTGTAAGCAGCCGTAGTTACCAACTTAAGTGTCGGTGCATTAGTGTGCCAGCTTCTTAAGCATGTAGCCGGCGCCGCCGCCGGTGTATATTCGTGACAGTTTTCCGAGGGTTGGGGGGGGGGAACATTGTGTATCGATATACACACCCCCTAAAACCAGGGACAAGAAACGTAATGCGGGTTCTATTTAGGCGGCCTGGTACCATAGCGTTTTGCAAAGGAAAACGAACTCTCTCGACGCCATTACCATCGGGGAAAATGCTAAGAGGGACTTAGGCGAACGCGCGGGGAGCCTTCTGAAAGAGGAGACACACAGCTCACGGAAAATGAACGTCAGATTACACGGCAGTTATCGTTCTATCGCGGAAAAATCGCAAATCACGTATCCTCGAGTTTCCCCATCTATCAGCGTGTCTCGAACATTCGTGCAGTTTCTCACGAGACCCTGTGGTGGCCTCTCCCGTCATCCGCCATTGTTTCGACGTCGTGGCAACACAGCTGCTCCGTTACAATACTAATTGGTGCCGGTTGACGGACAGGTTTGTAAACAACCGCGGAAGCATCCGGCGAGAGAGAGAAAGAGAGATGGGAGGTCTGGCCCCCTTTTGCGCTTCCACAAAGGCCGCCGACTTTTCTTCTCCTCTACACCGGGGCTAGTCTACTTTGCTCGACTAACAATGGGGATGAACACCCTCGGTTCCGGCAACAATGCGCCAACAAGGCCACCTAACGACTCGCGGACCCGGCAAATTGGCGGCGCCCGCTTTAGCTAGACGAACCTGGCGATTCACGCTGAACGCGGACTGTTCAACTTGCACCGATTACGGTGCAGCAAGTTGAAAAAGTTGTCTCGTCGTCAGCGACGTTGACCAGAAGCTGGACCAGACGTGGTGCGGCCCTTGGAAGCAAGGTAGGTTAACTGGAAAGGCAGTTCCAGAAGCCTGGTGCGGGTTTAGGGTGTGCGGATTGCGTTAGGGAACGTGAGGTTGCTAAATTAGGTCCTCCAGCCTAGCTAGAAGCTCAAGGTACCTGTCTGACCTAGGACACCTGGTCTACATCGAGATTTAAAGCATGTGGAGTAGCCGAACTAGGGTCCCCAACCTAGCCGGAGGTCTAATGAATTTCCTGCTGCTCCGACGAAGACCGGTAATGCGAATGAATATAAGAAAACACATGACAATGGGAATGACGGAGTGCATCTACTCCGCGGAAAAATAAATCATCGTTAGCGCGATGGATTTGCTTAATTAGAAATCTAATGAATCCTGACACGTCTCCCATTAGTCATCCGGGGGATTCTATCGCGGCAGCGAATATACATTAGCGCTATAATACAATCATCATAACTCATGCTTCGCGAGCTTCGAATACACCGAATCTCGAGCTAGGTGATCCGCGGGGGCAATTATCCACTTTGCCGTGGCTACTGCAAATCCGACGCGTCGAGGATGCTGATGGATCCCCGTGGCCATTACGCGGATCGTCGGGTCCGTCGATCCTGGATTTAGGGGGGCTGGTGAAGGTCGTTGTGGATCGCCGGATGACTCTGCGATGTGCAGAGAAGGCGAGAAGAAGGAGAAGAAGAAGAAGAAGAGTAACAGAGGAACAGAGAGGCTGGGGCGACGTAAGGCGATTGGCCCGTCGCGAGGAAATATAATTTCCCGATGCGCAGCCGGTGATCACGAGTCAGCCGGGTCGGATCCTGCCGAAGGAAATACGTCATATCCTCCGCTGAAAGGCGTAATTCCTTGTACGTAGGTACGCCGGTGTCGGCCAACTAATCTACACGGTATTACGGGGCTCACGTGTAAAAGGGGTGGGAAAGCTGACGTGGAAGGAAGAAATAAGAGGAGCATCGACGGAGCCTGAAAAGGAGTTCCTGCAGCCGGCGTGGGCGGAACCCAAAGGGGAGAGGAAGAGAGGATGAGCGACAGATAGAAAGAGAGAGAGAGAGAGAGAGAGAGAGAGAGAGAGAGAGAGAGAGAGAGAGAGAGAGAGAGAGAGAGAAGGTGCCAGTCGGACTTCCCAGAACCGAGCCTCCACTCCCGTAATGAGAAAATCACAAAAGGTATGCCACTTGAATGGGCTCCGCTCCGCGGTACACTGACGCGACGGCTGTCGATCCTTTTCAAAGTCAGCTACGGGGTTCGCCCCCTCCCCTGTACACCGGAGAGCTGCTCCAATGACCTTCGAGTAATCCGTTTTTCAATCTTATCGACGGGGATTTGTTCCCGGGGAACCGAGGATATCGCGTTTCCTCCGCGGAGATCGGATTATCATGCATTGTGCCCCGGTAATGATGGGATCGCTCGTTTCAACAGCCCAGGCCATCCAACGATGACTCCTGATGGCCTGTTCCGACGGATCCGATAAGATTGTCGCAAAATTGGCTTCGCCCGCGTTCAACCGGACCTAGCCAGCCACGCTCCAGCCTCTTCAGCTGCCAGAATAGGGCTTGCGTGCTACTCTATGTGCTACTCAATTGCACGCAAATAGAACGAGGACCTCGAAATTAGGCCCAGGACCTTATCTCTAAGATGCCTAGCCCCAGCAGACGGAACTTAAAACAAAACATCTTTGAAGAGGGACCAGGCTCTCATTTTTCAGTACAGACTACGGCATTTTTCCAGCAACCCATCCTCCGTAAATCCAAGCGAGGCAAGAGTTCCTAATTTGTCTCAGTTTCTTGAGTTTCTTGGACGGTTCGAAAGTACTTCTCTCCGTAACGACGGCGGCGAAGTCGAAGTTCCAAGAAAGGAGTAACGAGCACGGCTTTGAAATATTCATGAGGTACCTGTCAATTTTTCGCGATGTCGAAATTCTTCGGATGAGTTCGTCCAGTGGGGTGCGACGCCGCGGGCGACGGACCGACTGGATTTTCGTAATGGCTGTGAAATTGATTTCACCGTGGGCTAGGCCAAGTGTCCCGCGCGCGTCCGGGATCGTTATTGTTCGCATCTCCTAATTAAATAAACATGAATCCGTCGGGCCACAGCTTCTGTTTCGGACGATATTCGAAGCAAATTGAAAAACAGAATCACGACGATTATTCCACCCGGCGACTGTTTTCCATTAAAACTTTCCCTTAACTCGATTTTATTTTTCTTTCGCCCGGAGAGAACTCGACTCGCCGAGAGTGGAAAACGTCGAACCTCTATTTTCCGGACACTCTTCTCTCTCTCTCTCTCTCTCTCTCTCTCTCTCTCTCTCTCTCTCTCTCTCTCTCTCTCTCTCTCTCTCTCTCTCTCTCTCTCGTGTCTTCGATAAATCACTTACTAGTTAAATTAATAATTCTCTCTTTTCTCTTCGCCGCTGGGCGGGGGAGAATAAAAAAACTTTGTAATAAATTGTTACACCGTCGGAGCACCGTTTGTTGCGACAACAACGCCGGCGGCGACGGGAGCGCACGTGACGTTTTGATTCATCTAAATCCCGCGGTTTATCAGCGTTATCTGAACCGGCAGAAAACCTTACGGATAATCCGGCGTATATTCAGGGACACGTAGCGGCTATTAATGCGCGATAGCAGTGGTCGATGGGAAAACGAGATACAACGAAATTAAAGCAAAGGCTGACCGAGCTGTTTCCGGTTCTCCGGGTGTGGAGACCGGTAATTGAAAAAATGAAAATAAGCGAAGACGTGGGCCGGGGCAAAAAGTGCTACCGCCAGGCGGGCCGAATATTAAACCTTTCTCAAAATTCAAGTCAGCACTTGCCACCGCTGTATCCCGTAGGAAAATCTACCAGACGAACAACCCCTTCCTCGGAATCACGTTGTGGCGGTGCACACTTAAGTGTCCGCGTTCGGTCCCGACTGAGTTAAGTCTACTTTTTTAATGTACAGCGTGTATATTTGTAGCTTATTGCAACGTCGACCGATTTTGACGTATATTTCAGAATATGTTTAATTGACACGGATCTATAAAACGTTTTTTCTTTTAATTTTCAATACAGGTCCACATAAAAAAGTTGTGAAATGCAACTTTCAGTATTTTTTCTACAATTCCGTTCTATTGCAATTTTGTCCCAATATTTGCGTCCCAACATTTTTGTGGCCGACTGTATTTGTTTGCGAAACTTTTTCTCTTCTGGATGAGTGTAAAGTGTTGGTGTAAAAAACAACTTTACCAACAATTTTCTTCGTTATAAACAATTTTGCAGCTAGTTTTTTTTTACAAATGTCCACCGATCCAGGGGTGTAGATTCGCCTAGAACGGATGACCATTACTTTTCATACACCCCGTACATAACCAGATTTCCTCAGTCCGACAAAAATTCTCGATGCATTGAAAAACACAATTGGAAAATTCTCGTTCGAAAAACAACCCTTTGCCATGCTACCAGGACATCAAATTCCGCGGATGCTTTTAGCAAACAGCGAGCGAAAAACAACATTGGGGGAACGTAAACAAAGGCTCGAAAAACGAGAACGGTAAAGAGAGCGCGGCGGAGTAAAAAGGAATCGGTCAAATAATAGAATTCTCGGTAGGACAGCCGGCAAAAATACACGAAGAGTCGTGTAAGCAGCTGGACGCTGCCTGGGAGCGTCTTCGAGAAGAGAGAGGGAGAAGAGGGTTGAAGAGTTGGAAAAAGGTGAACGGAAAACAGCCGACAAAACGGGAACACGGTGGCGTGTATGGGCGACGGTTGCCCGGAAAAAAGGGTTGGATTTCATGTAAAAGGGTGGCGCGTGCTCGGGTATTAAGCGGGATGGACGTCTGCGCGAGAGGGGGATGCAAAAATGCGGCCGAGAAAAACGACACGCGCCTTTCCGGTCTTTTGTTAGGGGCCTCTCTGGTCGGTCTCGCTCCGCAGCCGCTAGCCGGGGTGAAATCTCGCCGCGATAATGGCAGTGAAACACGGTCGGAGGTACGGCCGGGCAACCATAATTCCTCTCGCATCGGTTTGGTCCGGGTGACGGACGTTCAGCAGTTCATTTTATTCGCGCTCCGTATCGCTCCAGTCGGATTATTCTAACGTGATTACCGTGAACACAGTTTCGAATAATTCCGGAATCGTTTCGGCAGAGAGTCTTCAACGATTTGATCCGGCTCACGAATTTGTAAATAAATTTCCACGGTTGATTTTCATTCTTGACGAACGGGTTCCTTTGTGGTCGCGTGTGTTTGCGGGCCGCGAAGAGGATCGTGATTCGAGGAGAGCATAAAAATTCCAGGGGCCGAATGGCAGCGACTGATGACAGTTGACCAGTCGGGATAGGAGACAACGTAAGCAGGATCGCCGGAACGATAAAGGTGTCCTGCGACGCGAAATCAATTCTTTTCCCGTCGGGACGGCCTCGATTGGCATCTCCGAGGATTTTATTACTCATCCGCGAGGAAACGAGGCACTGGTGGCGCAACGACGATGGACGAGGGGATGGGGGGTTGTAAGGTTCGAGCGTTCCGGCTAAGTTGCTCGAGGAATAGCTTCGTTCGGCTCGAAGCCTTTCGCGGGTTTACGGCGCAACTCTGTCGGACGACCGTTTCCGCGAGTATATCACGTCGTAAAAGGGACAAGTTGCCGGTATTCCGATCAACGGAGCCCCGAGGAAAAACCGGCGGCCGATATTGGGCTGGTCCCTCGTCGCTCCTGGGAAACGTTGAGAAAGTGCTGGGGTCGAGCGCGATTTTGGTTACGACGAACGGAACTATTCTACTTCGAAAAATGAATAAAACCTGCGGCATAAAGCTTCCCTGTATCTCTAATCGTTCTCGAGAAAATCGAGTTCCGATCCGTAGAATGAACCAACTATGGTCAGGCAGGTTCGTGTTCCAAGTAAAACTAGTCGATACTGATCAGGCAGGTTCTAAGTAAAATGATCGAACAGCTTCATATTGCAAGTAGAACGAGTCCACCATGCTCAGACGGGCACGTATTCTCAGTGGAACGAAGCGACGATGGTCATACAGTAGTTCTGGCCCAAAAAGGTCAGACGCATTGACAAACAATTTTAATAGTGACAGTTCTCTGAATCTCGATCGACAATTGTTTAAACTACAATTAATGTTATCGGCGCACTGGTTCGATCAATTGGAAAATAAGCAAATTTGCAAAAATATCACATGAAATTTAATTCAACGTTTCGGTCTCAATTTAGACCATTTTCAAGAATAGAAAATTTCAGTGTTGCGTCTGCAAATTTCCTTATTTTCCAATTGATCGAACCAGTGCGCCGATAACATTAATTGTAATTTGAATAGTGATTACTGAATTTTCAGAACAGTTCCAACAGAAATCCAAAAATCGTTTCACCTAACCCTTTTAAGAACCTGAGGATTCTAATCACTATTTCTTCTGTCGTTCGGGAGCACTTCTTTTTGTATCTCGACGTGGAAATAGGAGTGTCTTAAGGAATGGGAATGACTTTCGTCCTGGCCAATGGGAAATCGACGGTAGACGAGTGAGAAAGAAATTTAAAGGGAAGTCGAATTCAGTGGGTTCATATCGGCTTGATATCCTGGCACTTCTCGCGCCGAAAGTATCAATCCTGACACGCTTCCGGTTTCCGTGACTCCTTCGGGCGACTGTGATCGTTCAATCACGCGGAGCATGCGATCGACTCCGAGGTAATCTACGGGGAACTTCGATGAACGGTTCCCGACCGTAAAAAGGAATTAGAATAATGAGGACGCTTTCGATAAATGGCGTTGATAACGGTGACGACGCGGCCAGTGGTAGAAGCCGTCATTGGTCAGACGTGTTCATCGCACTAAATTTAGTAGCCAAGCCAGAGTGAATGCAAATTCTAATTTAATTTTTAAAGATATCATATTGCCATATGTATATTCTGTGAACAATAATGCCGGAGATATTCCGGAAGCATAAGTCGCATTATTGATTGATCTTGTCAATCCGTCGCAGGCTAATAATAATGAGCCGCTCATTATCGGTAATATATCGATTCGAAGGCACACAAGAAGGGCTGGAATAGGAGCGACTTCCTCCGAATACAATTAACGATTTGATCAATAATAGCCGGACATTATCGCTTTAATTAATTTGAAATGCTTTGTTTCATGTTCGCGTAATATCTTTGGCCGACTGCCGATTAATTTACATCCATCAATATTCCGTTTCACGTCGACAGAGAGCGGCGGCGCTGCCCCGAGAGTTCTATCGGCTTGGAATTTCATGCGGAAGGAGGAAGATCAAAGTCTCAAGTGAAACCTCAATGCTCGAACCGTCGCGACCACCTGCATTAAAGGGAATCGAGTCGACGCATGATCGGCCACAGCAATGCAAACCTGACGATTCTTGACGCGCGTCACAGCGTGATCCGATACACAATCGAATCGCCACGTAAGCAAGGCCAAGTGCTCGGTACACTGTGAATAATCACGTGATCGCACCTTTGTAACAAAATTCAAAAACACAGTCAGTTATCTCGCAGCAAAAAAGAATACTTTTGCTGAATGATGGAATTATTATGTCAAAAATATTTTGTACAAAGTATTTTAGTTTCCTATTGGTTTGCCACTCCCCTCCAAATAGGTTGCTCCTCCCACACGAGCTAGTGAGCTTGTGGAAGGGGAAGAGGGCGGGGACAACGACGAGATTATAGCAAGGGCGACGCGATGGTCAAAAGATGGAAAAACACGTTTGGAAAATATGTCGGAAAATTTCAACAATTTTCAAATGTTATATATAGTCGCCGGCTGATAGCCCCAGTATTTCATGCACGCTTACAAACTGTGGCCGTAGCTTTTCGGTAGATAATCCGTACGGAAACCGTGTGTGCTTCAAAATGATCCTCTATTTACACACTGAACATTCGAAACAGAATGATTAATGACGTTACCGTGAAACGCATAATCCCCCACCCCCTGGGCCCTCACCTCACCCGGCACGCCCCTTCGCGAATATCATTTCGATTCACCCCCGTTTCGAAATAAGCTTCGATTACGCATCGGATGCGAACGTCGGCGGAAAAACAAGTTTTCCAATGGGAAAACCCGAAAGCCATGAAATTTTGTAATAATTTCCGGGTAAATATGTAAATACCGAAAATCACAATTCTAGAGAGGCGTGTCGACAGGGATTGTTTAAACAATCGTGTCCCAGCGATCGTTCATTTTTTTTTGTTTCCCCGAGGACGAGTTTGTGACTCGCATAATCACGATGAGGTGGAAGACACAGCCTCGGCATTAGCCGGTTCTAATCGAAACTGGGTAAAGGCTCGTTATCGGAATTGTCTCAAGCTAAGCAGAAGAGGGCTAATAGCGGAGCATAATGGGCATGGCTCGTGGTCGTGTGAAACACGGCTGGTTGCAAGGAATCATGGGCGCGCAGATGGAGGGGGCACAAGTCAGGCGTTCTCTCACCCCGTCTGTTTTAATGACTACGTTTCAGCGAAGGCGATACGCCATCCATCTGAATACAACTGGCTGGCGTCGCGCACTTCACGTGGCAATGGAAAATCATGGAGACTCGCAGCTCGAATTGCCCTCAATCTCACGAATGGAAAATAAAAACGAAATCTGTTCGATTTTTAAGAGAAAATTAATATACAGAAATTTGTGTGGATCACTCACGAAAATTGTTGGGACATTTAGAAAATTCTCTAAAGAAGATTACAGTAAGTCGAATCAGAAAATTGTGATCAGGGTGCCACTAAGCCACGCCTCTGAGAGCGAGGGCAACTAAGCTCCGCCCACCTAAACACTTTATACAGTCGAACTACGCTATGATCCAGATAACGAGGACTTTAAAGCATCCTGGTGGGGCTCTAGGGCAGTATAGAGTGCTCCTATCGTCCCTGGAAGATCTATAAAATTTTTACTCAGTCTCCTCCGGCGACGGACACCTTTGAAATGAATGGGACAACAGTGATTGTAGGCTGGCGGCTCCGAGAAGTGAGGTTCTTCGGCAAACAAGAGAACCGGGGCGAAAGAGTGCCGTGTACCGAATAAAACGGACGACCGAGTTTCCTTGAGTTTAATTAAACCGTTGTTCGGACTCGACCATCTACATTCCGCGATACGCACGCCCGCGATTCGCAGGCCATCAGTGTACATATCGGGCGCACACAACGATATAGAAAGGGAGGAAACAGAGAAAGAGAGAAGTCGATTTCCTGCCGCCTTCGCCCTACTATCTTCCTTTTTCTCCTCCCTCCCCCTCTTTTCCCTGTTCGGCGGCTGTTCATTCTTCCCCTTTATCTCTCCGTTCTGCCGGTATTGACTCCTAAAGGCAGCGTGTCTCTATTTCACTCGGTTGTCGACGCGACTCCCTCCCTCGTTAACGATACGGCCCAGATACGACGCCCCATTGTCTGAGCCTCCGCCGCGCCGGCCTGCACAACAGCTAAGTGCCAATGCGTGTGTTGATTGATGGAGACACGTGTGACCATGTGCACCCGCGGACGTTGAATAATGCGATTTGCGGCCGGGCCGCGTGATAATTGGCGACGGTCCACGCGGCCGCTCTCTTTCCTCGGACTGCCTTTTCGAACTTCCAGTGTTCCCCCGTTCTCCCCCCCCCCGCTCGAGTCCATTGAAATCCATTGGTGATGGTGTCCGAGTCTTAAGGGGGTAGACTCGTTTCCAGAATTTCAAGAGTGCGGGGTGCGTGCGCCTTCTCATTTCTCGATAAAAGATCAATCCAGGCCGCGATCGCCCTCAAAAGTCCTATTTTTACATTTACGAGGTGAAATTCGTATTCTTCGACAGCGTGTACAGTGCGGAGCACGAGAGAAAACTAGCGGGAGGGGAACGGGGCAAGAAGAACGCAAAGGCAAACGCTAGTTTTCTCTCGTGCTCCGCACTGTAGCTGTCGCAGCTTTATGAAAATAACTACAAGCGCAGCTTTATGCTTCCGAATAATGCAAATTACGCTGCCGAATAGGCCTAGATTGATCTTTTATCTAGCGCTTTTGATTACTGAAAAACCCCATCCTTCCATTATCGAGAAAGGAGAGGGCGCATCCTGCACCCTTGCAATCCTGAAAAAACGAGTCCACCTCCTTAAATTGATTCTGAATCTCTGAAAAGTCGGGTGTCCTGATGAATTGGCGGACTGCGGCCGGGTCAGAGAAGACCCACGAGCAGTTTCGCAAACCAAGTCAGAAATTGAACGAGAGACCGAACTACAGGATCAGAGAACGCCGGGAAACCATTTGCCCTTCGACCACCTTGAAGAAACCGTGAGATCGTGGGGATCGAACCTGCCAGAACGTCGTTTGGAACGTACAGGCCGGATCACCGATTGACAGTAAACCTATTAGAATCGGCAGCTCGCTCGCTAGGATAGGATCAACCGTTATCCGTTACACGTCGCGTCAACTTTGGGGCTTTCGCACGCATGAACTGCTGCTAAAAAGAATCGCCACTGTCTCGGCACCACGGGCTGCTAGCTGTCGGTGTATATTTTTTTTAATAAATGGTCCCGAGGATGTTTATCCCCTAGCAAATTGATAGGATCAACTAGGACTAATCGCGTGGAGATTCTCCCGTGGCCACAGATTGCGGCGCCTCTCGTTTATCCCAGGGATCTCCGGGCTTGTTTCCCCGTCGTTCGAAGTATATGCCAGGCCGTTTCACGATTCTGGACGATCGCTATTCTTTATCTCCATCCCCAGGGCTGGGTTCTCCCCCGCCTTATTTCGTCGGTGCGTTATCGCGGGCAAAGCCAACTCTAATTACATCCGGAATACCGGATCCCCTACGTGCACACGCTCGGCTGGCCAATTGAAAAATAATAGCAACCCCTCGGTTCCTGCGCCACCCCTTGGGCTCCTCTCCATCTCTGTCCGAGATGAACGCACTCCGAGAGCCCACCTATCCTCCGGGAATACCACCGCAGAAATACGTCGATGCCACGGCGAAACACGGACCCACTCGATTTCGGAATGATCGGCATACGTTTTTCCATAGCGGGAAACGAAAGGCAGAAATTAGAAGGGAAACAGGATTAATACGAGTTGCTCGCGAAGCCCTGGAAGAAGAGGGGCGGCTTGGCGAACCACGCCTCAGGCTGCCGGGAGAGGCAGGGTCACTACATGAAAGTGCCCGGAGCGGCTGTCAAACCAATTAAGCCCGTCGCATTGTGGAGGCTGCTTTTAGGGGCTTTGTTGCAAACCGTCGGTTATGGCCCGGCCCGTAGCAGTGTCGTTGCGTCTGTAATGGATCAGTTTTATGGGCGAGCGTGGATGATGTCGACGCGCCCCGCGGACCCACAAAAGCGACCACAAAGTTCCCGATGCATTAGATGCGCCGCGGAGAGGACGTTACGCGTTCGATTGTTCTCGTCGTGGAGGACCTGGTCAGTTTGCACAACGAAAATTTGATGGTTGGAGTTCCATCCGACAGTATATTACAAACAATCTTTGACTTTTCGGGGTAAGTGGCTGAATCGGAATAATATTTGATATTATTAGGTGTGCAAATAAGTTCCTTCCCCTTTTCTATGATCATAACTTCTGTCTGAATTCGAATTACTTGCCGATTTTGGTGCCATCTGGAAGAGCGTTCCTTTAGTTTTAAGAAGAATCGTGATGAGCACTCTAAGAGTTTCCAGTCCTATGCAACCATTTCAGGCAACATGGCGTGCGAGAAACATAAATTCAATGGTACCAAAGATTGAAAGCCGGAAATTTTAATTTGGAAGAACGATGATCGTTCTATATAATCCGACCCAGACGCAAGAAGAATTGGCAGAAAGATTGGTAGTCACCAGACATAAAATTACATAAAATATAATAAAATCTTGAGTTTGGAAAAAAAGAGAAAGAACTTATTTGCATACCTAATACAATCTTTAAAGGAACACATGACAGGATTGTTGTTAAAAGCACTCGCTGATCAGCATAAGCGTCTCGAGCAGGCCCACCTCATAAATCATGGATCCCCGGCAGAAGTTTTCAAATATTTCTATCACGGTCACTGGCGTACGATTCCAACAAAGTGGCTGTAATCCGCAAAGGGACTGCGCGAGTAACGTTTCTCGCCAGGGTCCATTACTGCCCGTTAAACGCAACAAGGATCGTTCCCGGGTCCGTTCGGATTACCTTATGTCGTTCCAGTTAATTCGAGGCGAGGAAGCCGGGGCCAGTCGGGTTCACTCCGGTGGTGATCCGGGCTTCCTTCTTATGCAAACCGCGAAAGGCATGCAGAAAGCGGGAGGGTTAAGAGCGTTCCGCTGGATATTAAACGTTAATTATACAACGAAATTTACTTAGAAATATGACGAGAGAAACGGAGAGCCGGTGAGAAGGGTCGACAGGAGTACGAACGAACGCGAGAGAGCGCCGGAAAGGGACGCGCGGCACGGGGAAAGAGGGGAAAGAACGAATGCTGGGAAACTACCCCGGAAACTAGCTCGACAGTTTAAGGAGAACCAACCAGGGGGCTGCAACCCTGGTAAACTTTGCCTCTTGATTGGACATTTATGGCAGCGAGTCGTGAACGCCGATTACAGACGTTAATTAGCATTTATCGTTGCCGGTTGTTGACTGTGCCGCCGACCATCCCGAAATTTTGTTGCTTGCGAACCCAGCCAATTATCGCAAAATAGAGCGAGACCTAGTTTTCGCATCGTACAATAAATAATAATTTCTCTCGGCGAATTGCGAACCACGAAATTAAAATGAGTCGCGAGGGTTTGATGGAAGAAAGAAATTTTTAAAAAAGAATGTTGTACGCGCGTTACTCGGCCAGCATAGTTTCGAGAAGTTGAGGAATCGTGTTTCGAGCAGCGTATCCGGACTGCAATAAGAAAATGCGCGCAGGGCGTTTCACGGATGCCATCCACGCGTCCGCGTCGTGAAATGGGAAATATATTTCCCGGACGACGTGACGACATCTGCCGCGCGTTTCGTTGTCCGTTCGCCCTCTCCCTCGACACGGATCACCCCAGCCCCTGCCTCATTTTTTTCACTTTCCATTTAACCCGGCTTCTGCGTTCCGCGTGCCCCAGGGATTCAACGAAATCCCGAGATTCGGTGATGTATGTCGCTCGCTGCGGCGCCCCCGTGATCGCTATATCCTCTGTTTGTTTTCGTTTATTGGATCCTCCGACCGTTTTCATTTTCCTCTCGAAACCGCGCCGCGGCAGCCTCCTCCTCTCCTTCCGTCTACCTCTTTTCTTATTCTCTCGTTTTTTCCAAGCCACTCGGTTGTCCCCGGAACACTTCGGTTAAGTGTCCGGTTCAAGGTCCCGGCCCTAAACGAGCGCCTATTAGGTCGTTCGGAAAGTGATCTTGTTATCTCGGGGGAAGATGAAAGTGAATTTTGTACCACTCGGAATAAATTTTATAGCACAAATCCCGGATCAACTTCCCCAAATTCAACTGAGAATATTTGCACCGGGCCTTCCAACGGACGCCGCAGTGAAAAACGAAGACATCCTCAGCACGAACGGATGAAGCCGACGGTATTTTAGAGCCCGGGAAGGGATCGGTGCAGGGAAAAACGATGCTCGCCTTGGTGTTCAGGGAGGACAGCGAAGCGAAAATAGGAAATTCGCGGGTGTCGATCGTGCGGCGGCTTCTTTCGTGATCGATGCACCATGGGCTGTCCGCATCGAAATCGGTGAATAGCTGAAAGCGGCGTGCACGGCTCTGCCATAATATACTTTCCATCGTCATAGCAAGCCGGGGGCCGCGCAGTGAATATACGACGACGGTGGGTAAAGATTATGTGCATCCACCATGCACGCACATAAAATCCCTTCGTCTCATCCCCTGATCGTGCCCTGTCTCTTTGTGTGCCACCCCCCACCCTCTATCTCCCTCTCTCCAGCAAGCCTAGGGTTCTCGTTCGAGGGGGTGGTGTACACTACAGTGATCGCCTCTTTCCAGCTCTGCAGCCCTCCTCTCTTTTCCTGTCTGTCATCTATCTCTGTGGGTCGCCCGGTGGAATCGCGTGTGAACGCCGCCGCTGCGTGTGTGATGTGGTATTTCCAAGAGAACGTTAATTAATAATTTAATCGAAGAGCCTGTTTCGGTCCTGCAGCGGCGGATCCGACGCTGCAGCCTCTCTAATTAAAACCGACCCCTGTGTGCGCGCTCCTCGAGGCACGCGGCAGACCAACACGCGCGCGCGCGTCACACTCACGCACCGTACACACGCACCCAACCGTACAGATACACAAACTTATACGAACACACACAAATTTACAACGATCTTACACAAACGCAAGCGTGCACGCGGGAAATAAGAGAACACGGACACAACCATAGCGTCCGCCGAATCCGTCCATCGATCCCACCCCCGTTCAACGCCGAAAATCAGATTTCTGCCGAAGGTTAAAGCGTGTTACTTTGCACCGGACCACCGCTCCGGATTAAGCGGCTTGTAATTTGCGGCGTACCCTCGTCACGTCCGGTTTTTCCCAGCTGCCCCCGGACTTCGCGCGACAGTTCTTCGGGAAAAGTTCGCGAAACCGTCCCCCATACCGTGCACACGCCTGTTTCCCTTGTCAACCCCTCGCCACGCGATTTCCGACGCAAATCGCGCTCATTAGAGCCACTTCGTCGCTGATCAACGGAAAGGATCCGATCTAGATTTATTTGGGACGAATATCGGGGACTAGAATGATTCTGGACATCTATCTAAAATTGGGTGTCGACCATTCTGCCATAAAGTATTTGAAAATTTTTAAGTACTTGCCTACGGGCCCCAGAAAATTCCCCGATCGACGCACTGAATAATTTGGCTTACCTGCAACAAAGGAAAAATAGATTAGAAGACGCTGCATCGTTTGAAAGAATAATTTGTCGTAAATTGTCGCTACGTCGTTTAGGTGAGAGAAGCTTTCTTATCGCTACGATGTTGTTCATTGAGACCAGAGAACACAGAGTAACTGATAGCGACAACAGTCTCAATGGACGCAGTGTTTCCACACAAAGTTTCAGGGCGGTTAATAACTAAGCCTCGAAACAATGGAAATGCTCGGTCATAGCATTTCTGCGTGCCAATTTGTATCGCCTTGCTCGGTCTACAGTTGGGGAAACTTGGGCGATGGAATTCGTGGTTGCGGGAATGCCTGAATGTTTTGCTATACGTTTTTCAAACAAATTTTGAAACTGTATTCACGTGGACGAATTGTAGAATGCTCTCGACGAAATGGAGATTTTCTTTATCGTTTGTAAGAAACGGAGATTAAATGAAACTGTATTTCATCATTTAATAATTTGTAAATTCTTCTAGTGTCTCTGCGAGTCGGTATTTCAGTTAATCATTTTGCCGTAAAATATGTGTTAATTACACTGTCCTGTGTTCCGTGGAATTGGTTTAGTAGTAACATTGCGTTGGGTCCGACATTCAGAGGGGCTCCAAGAATTACTTCTCGACGGTCCCGCGCAGAACTTTCCGGAAACCATCGGATTCGCTGGCGTCCTCTTTGCCAATTAGCCTAGTAAATAACTGCGTAATCGCATTCGAAAACGTAGTCGCTAATAAATGAGAATTACTCGGCGGAACGTTGAAAAAGGGACGTTATTACAGGCCGGTCGGGTCGCGTGGCGCTCGCGGAGGATCACGGGCAAAGTAAGATTACCTATGACTTTTGCCCGGGAAAAGTTTAAGGCGAACGACGTAATTTTCTCTCGATGTCGTCACGCGTCTCCTCCAGAATACCATCTCTCTCTCTCTCTCTCTCTCTCTCCCGCTCACTGGCGCCTCGAGAAACGGCGAGAGATAAGAACTCAGAGGGATGATATTTAATACCCGCTTTTTACATGACGCATGGTCTAATTCCATGAAAGTCTATTAGAGGAATCACGGAGTGGCCTCGAGGAGTCTGAGGAACGGGATGAAACGACGACGAGGCTGCGTTTATAGATTCGTCGGAGGGCCCGGGGAAAACAAAATGGTTCCTGTCCTTCTAACTCATTACGCGAGCCTTTGACTCTGTTCACGGCGCAAATCCAAAGTCCCGGGGATCTTACAGGTCTCGTCATCTCAATTAAAAGATAACGCTCAAAGGGCTAACAATTCTAGGCTGGTACAAGATTTAACACTAAACCTACCATCGCCGCGCCGGTCTGGTTTTATATTTTACAATTATTGAAATTATACAGCTGCTTTATGAATAGAAATCTGAGAAAATCTATATGAATTCTATGATGTGTATTTTATAAGGCAACACATATGCCAGCCATCTTTGGTGCTCGCTAGGTTTTACTGTAAATTTCGTGGAGCCGCATGATCAGGCGAAAAATTGTGTTGCCGGGAGGGTGGTGGAGGATCGCTCAGCCGGAATAAGGCTTGTCCCACGATAGGGTGGAGGTAAAATTTTGATGAGACGAGGAGATGATGAGGGCGGTCGAATATCCGACGCACGTATGCCCGGAAAACCCTTAGCGCATCACGCACGGAATTGAAGACAGAGAATCCGTGTCGGAGGGGCTGCTGGATCCCTGGGGAGGTAGCATTTCTCGGTGCCATTTGGCTGAGAATCACTTCTGGGGGTTAGGGCGAAGGACCTGGAGGCAGTCTAATCGCGTTACCGCGGCCAATCCTGGCCCCTCTCGGATCGCCGAAGAGAAACCCGGCCCGTCTCTCTCGCACTCTCTCGTCCAGCGGGCGAAAAAATGCAATCGCGTCCTGCGATTAATGTTTAAAAAGGCGCGGCCGCTCCATTCTCGAAATTACTCCGAGCCCGCGCGACCCCGTGAAGACGAGCGGAATTTTTTCTCCGCGACCCTGAGCACCTTCAACGAGATTAGTCCGCTTTCATGGCACCATAACCGCCGGCGCGCATACCCGCCATATTAATCCTTTCGATACCACCGAACGCTAGAAATCCTCCGACGTCTAATGAAAATCTTCGCTATTACACCTGGCAACACCTGTTCCACTTAGCAGCAACAGGCCTGGGTTTTCACCCGTGCGACTCTTTTAAAACATTTTTCAAAAAATTTGTTGTCATTACTGAGACTCGAGAGAGTGGAAAATCGTTTTTCAGAAAACGTTGGGGGTTGGGCAAGGACATTGAAGGGGATGCTGTAAATGGATCGGCAGAGGTTGGGGATGGGGGATGACGGTTAGCAGTGATCACGTGAAAAGTAGGAGAACCGGAATAATTTCCCGGGAAGTACTGGAAACAATGGAGATAACGAAGGATCCCAATAATACTAATGGGAACACAGTCTACTAATCAAGCGCCATCTGGAACGGCGAACGTAATCGATCACAGCCATCTACATCTCCTACTACGGACAGGCGAAGTACCTCTCCTCTGCTCTTAATGCACTTTTGCGCGATCCAGTTGCTTCTGTTCCGAAAAATTAGGTGCAATTACTTCATAAGATAGGGATGATTAAAAACGATGCGTTTAACGATGCTAACCGTCTTCGTCTGGTCATGACCTGGTCCCGTTGGGTCCGGGTTGAGCCCGGTTTAACAGCATGATGCAGACCATATTGATTGTCCCCGAGTTTAGGGGACTTCGCTCGTTAGACTCGGCAGTAATTCCCAGTAATCGAGGCACCTCCTCGGCCAGGTTCTAAGAAAGTGGACGAGGCCTCCGGTATATCGCGACGAGCAACGTAATAATGTGAATTACGGTTATGCTATAGTTCAGGTTCGGTTGTGGCTTGAATGGTTACGGTTCCCATAACATTAATCGTCATAGTACTATTATACAGTGTAACACAACCTCTGAACGGGTTGTGTTCTTTAACGGCGCAGCCACGCGACTGGGTCAAACTCTAAGCTATTATAATTTACTGCCGCGCGTTAGTATGAACCCCCGGGTAACTTAGCCGAACCAAGCGAAACCCTCCTGCGAGGGAAACCCGGCGACACGAATCGATTCCTTTCGAATGGAATTTGTTGGGCTGCTCTCCCTCTCCTTCTTATTTCCTTATTCCGTCTTCGATGACGGATACTCTTATTCTCTTTTCAGCGACGACGACGGTCGAGCGAAGGAGAGAGATCCTAGAAATTCACGCTCGCGGAAATGTCTCCTCGACCGGGAATATCCGCTTATCCCTACAAAAGTGGCGGAACGAAGGATGGGGTTTGAAAATTTACGCGCGACGGATTCTGCTGCTCGTTTGCGCGCACAACCCCCGGTCCTACGGAAGTCGAAGGTCCCTGGAGCGTGCGAATCGAGATATCTCGATTAGATACCTGATCCCGTGGCTCAGACCGAGCGGAAGCGTATTTTTCTCCTCTGGCTCTCCGCGATAATCGTGTCCTCCCTCCACTCCCTCAAAATATCCTTGAACCCGTCAATTATTATTTTTATAATTATCTCGGACTGCAAACGTTCTCACGGTACCACGAACGGTCAAATCAGCCATTGTAAATTTTTTATTTGACACGTATTGAGATTGTAAAGGTGTTTTCATGGGAACTTGAATAATCAATTTAATCTTGTTATGTTTATAAGACCATATGCATTAGTCGCTTTCGATGATCGGTAGGTTCACCGAGCAAACAAAAAGCTCGAGTGTGAAATCATTTACAGCCGGAAAAATAGATATTGTTCGCCTTGTAGAACGGGCGAGCTTGTCCCGCGGCAACTAAAAAATAGTCATTGCGGAAACGAGTCGGCTGGAACAACCGTCTCAATTACAAGTCCCTTGCACTGCGAGGACGGTGAAACGTTTCGCGTAACAGGGCCGCAATTAATAAACATTCACGATTGGCGAACCATAACAAAATTAGTGAAATTGAAGTGTCAATGATGTCCGCCGGCCGGCCGGCTGGCTACGAATTGCACGCCTGCTACTCGTTTAATTGGCGTTCGGCCGCCGTTTCAATTTCCATCGACACGCGGACTCGGTTGGACACCAATTCGTTTTAGCCGCGACACACGCGTGCCATGGTTCGTTCTTTGATTCCTGCCACCGATGGATTCGACTGGCCAGGCTTCCATCGTTCTGGGTGTTTCAGGAGAAAATGATGATCACGTTCAGCGAGGTTGGAGATTGGTGAACCATTTTTCTTGAATTTCTTTGAAGATGAGAAACTAGGAACGTCTAGGTTCCAGAAGGCTTGGGAAAGAAGTCCTTGTTAGTCTAGATCAGTGTTTCCCAAAGTTTCGACGTCTGTGTACCCCTACTATAACTGTCGCAAGTTACCATATTTTTCTCTCGCCAGGCCCCTTACCCTTCCGCCTCTCGCCACGCCACGCACCGTACCTCGTCTTTTTGCACTCTTCCCACTAACGCTGACGTACGGTCGCGTGAGCCTCCCACTTTTCCCACTGGTTGCTGACGCGACCGTACGCAAGCGTGTCGCCGCTGTCGCCAGCGTTAGTGGGAAGAGTGCAAAGACGAGGTACGGTGCGTGGCGTGGCGAGAGGCGGAAGGGTAAGGGGCCTGGCGAGAGAAAAATATGGTAACACTGGTCGCAAAACTGAGTATCCTCCGTTAAGAACAATCGGTATTAAGTAGCAGGCGTGTACATTCTTTGAACACAACTGTAGGCTCCGCTGCACCAGGATCGTTGCACTAGAATTCCCCCTCCGTACCCCCCTCCAAACTCTACCTGTACCCCCAGGGGTACGCGTACCATACTTTGGGAAACACTGGTCTAGATCAATCCTGGGCGCGGTTGGCTCGCGGAACAGATGTTGCTGCTTCTCCTCTTCGCCTGGTCGGCAAAAATCAGTCCCCACCACGGCCATTCCGGCTCTTCCCTTAGCCTTAGCACTCTTAGTAGCTTTCCCTTATCAGCTGAGGCTAAGGCTAAGGAAAGAGTTGGAGTGGTCGTGGTGGGGACTGACTTGCCGACCAGGCGAAGAGGAGAAGCAGCAAAACCTCTGTTCTCCGAGCCAACCGCGCCCAGGCCTGGTCTAGATGATCAACGATACCCTAAACTGAACCTAGAGGCTTAGGAACTGCATCAGTGGAGCCTCTAGTCAGCCCTGGGTCCTAAAAGGATAGAGAAAAGAAGCAACCGATAGTTGAGGTGATCAGCCATACCCTGAACCAGGCATGCACAACTGGACGATTTGGGAGCGGGAGCTCTCGCCTCGGCTCGTGAGCTGGGTCGGAGCTGGCTGGCACACGTAGGGTGGGGAGAACTGCAACAGTGTGCGTGTGAACTTGTGCTACACTCTCGTGCAGAGTTGGGCATTAACCGATTAAAATTGTAATCATGATTGATTGATTAACGAAAGACGATTAAAAAAAGAAATCGTCGAAAAATCGGCGATTGATTCAATCGATTGATGAAGTTAATCGTCAATCGTTGATTAAACGAAGAAATCGTCGAAAAATCGGCGATTGATTCAATCGATTGATTTAATCGTCAATCGTTGATTAAAAAAAGAAATCACCGAAAAATCGGAGACTGATTTCATCAATTGTTAAAGTTAATCGCCGCCACACGGTCTATCCATACATTGTAATAAGGAGGGAGAGAGAGACAGAGAGAGGGAGCAGAGAACGGATGGAGAATTGACAGAAATAATAATATATTTCAACAAAAACATGTTCATTTTCAATAGTTTTTTTTTTAGGAAATCTCTTACGAGATTTGATACAACATATAGTACATTGCAGTAACTTTGTTTAATGTTAAATGCTACGATGGTCGTAGCTTTCCAGGAATAATAACTTCAAACATAAAAGCACGTAAACAGAGTTTGTATTATAGACCAAATGACAATACACCTAAACTCAGTTTACATTTTTTTCAGTACTCATACAGTTTTGATTACGTATTTCATTTCGAAATTTCAGCAGTTAATCATTAATCAATTATCCGATTGACGATTAATAATCGCGTTAATCGCAATTAACGATTAATACGTATTTAATCGTTAACCGCAATTAACGAGTAAACTACGAGATTAATTGTTAATTGCGATTAACGATTGAAGTAAACATTTAGTCGTCAATCGTTGATTAATTTTTTGCCCAACTCTGCTCTCGTGCTTAGTGGGTTCCCCTTCCATACGTCCGAGCTAGGTCACGGCTCCGAGAGCGCACGGGAGCCGCTTGGGAGCTGATGAGCCGCTCTGAGAGCTACGAGCTGTGCATGCCTGCCCTAAACCATCGCGTCGTGCGTCGCGCGGCACGCGGCTCTCGTGATGGGAGCTTCCCACTACTATACATTACAGATTATAACAATAAAGTATAAGACTGGGGGAAGAACCTAAGCAGGGAAGACTCGAATAGCTCCGGAGCTACTCGTTGGAACTGCCTGCCCTAACGTATTCGAGGACTTGTGGGCAAGGTTTCAGGCTCCCACGTATACGCTGGTTCCCGCCAGGTCCTGAAAGACTCCGGAGCTGGAGGGTCGCGTGTAAAGTGAAAGAATAAGGTAAAGACAGTTCGCAACACGCTCGGCTCCGCGTGTTCCGGCCGGATACTTCTTCGGGCGTGCGGCGTATGTGGAAAAAGGCGACCCGGCGGAATTCGACTGATGCATAGTCAATCCCGAAGTGGTTTGGAAGCGGATGCTGAAAAGGCGGATGATGCACGTGGCTTCTGTCCCCCTGGGAGTGAAGCAGCCGTTGGTTATACCGCGAAGTTACTTCGCGCGTAGGACCGCCGAGAGAGAGCCACTACCGTTGACGGTCACGAGCTGCTCTGTGAGTACGAGGGAGTAGGATGAGCAGAAGGAGGAGGAGGTAGAAAGTCAAATTTGCTCATGATAATGCCGCGAATTTCTCGCGGAAAAGTGGAAACTGTTTGCGCCTCGAGATCGTCACCGTCGTTCCATTTTACGTGTGCAAGTTGCCTTCCTTTCGCGGAAACTTACGGCTGCGAGAGAGGTCGCGAGGGACGAGGTGAAGAAGAAGAAGAGGAGGAGGATGAGGGTTGGAGGAAAATTCGAAGAACGCTATGGCGTAGAGCGGGGAAATTCATTATGATTTCCCGGCGCTCGGAAACTCGAACGACGCGACGACCAGGCGGCGATGACGACAATGGTCGGTTGATTTTCAGTGGATCGTAAACAGAAAAATAGAATTTCGAGATTTTAATTGCGAGAGCGGAGAGAGAGAGAGATGATTCTCCGTCCGCGATGGAAAATTGAAGCGCCCGAGAAAGGAAATATATGGAGGCGACTCTCCGAAGGGAAACCCGCAATGGGGAAGCGGAGATGTTGGATCATGATTGAAGAAGAAAAAAAAGGAGGAGGAGGAGGAGAGAGAGAAAGATGTAAAAGGAGTCCGGGGAAAATATAACAGAGCGGAAAGTTCGTAAGAAAAATGTAGCTCGGAGAGCGGAAAGTATTGTTAAAAATGTGCCCCGAGGTGAGGAGATGGAGAAAAGTCGCAACGGATTATAACGGGAAACTGTTCCTGAAGGAAAGGAAGGAATGTAATTAGGGGCAAAAGAGGGAAAAATTACAAACGATAAGGGAAAAAGGGAGACGTTCGTTTGTTCGGGGAATTACCGGGCTTCTTACGCGAGCCGTTTCCGACGTTGGCGGTCGGTCTAGGAAAACTCGGTGGCCTCGGTTAGTGATCTACAAGCCCGAAATTTTCGCCAATTCCCCGAGGGGGTGAGGGAGGAGAGCCAGCAAACCGTGAAGCAACACGATCAAGCACGACAGGGAACTTTTCCGGGCTCGCGGAGAGGCCCGACTAGCTAGTCCGACTTCGAATATTCGATGCCTGAGGGAACGAGTGTGAGTTAAGGGTACCAGGGGCACCATAAATCCATTTAAATTGCAACGACGACCTTCGATCCACGGATTCGCTGTATCCACTGGCGATTGTTCGTCAATCCTCTCGCAACCGTTCCTCTTTCGCTCCGTTGGCTTCGTTTGGAGCCGACTACCTCTACGGATCCTCCTTATTCGTGATAGGATCGTCCTGTCACGTTTCAATCGAACGTCTGATTTGTTAACGGGATTGGTTTCTTGATGGCCTCGGTGCTGCTTTCTTGAAAGGAGGGGACTAGCGGGGACGATCTACAGGTCCGACCAAGATATAAAATTGGAACGGGTTGCTCGCTGGAACTAGAATTGCAATTTCGTTCCTGGGAGAATAGAGTTAGGGCTAAGTCTAAGGCAGACCTAAGTTGTAACTGGATCACGATAGGTTAGATCAAGGGTACACTAGGCGAAGATAAGTCTAGACTATGCTATTACACCCAGGTCCAAATCCAAGGATTTGATTCAGCATCGAAGGCCCGAGTCCCTAAATCTCAAGACTACCACGTGTTATGCAAATTCGACACCGTCGACGAAATAAATGTCGCGCGGTTACGCGTTTCCGTTCGGCTATGTGACCGGTTTATTGCCGCGTTACGACATTTATTTTATCGTGCCGCCACATGTGCTTGAAACCAATCGACCGTGCAGCGCTGCGAACTTGAACCTCTTCGAGGTAGCACATTTTACGTTATTACAACTCCGTGGGACCATTGCTCCGTTTTAATCCGAGGTTGCATTTCGGTTGATTTTTGGCTGGGAGTTTTTAAATCGATCCGAGGGAGCCCGGCCTCCCTGGCCGGAGCCAAACTGCGAACACGAAAATCCAGTTAGGGTAAAACACGCGTCACCGTGTCACCGATGTAAATCATTAAAGCAGCAGGTTCCGGCCGTCAACGGTGGCCGTCGACGACAATGCCGGCGACATTCATGTCCGGCATGTCGACCCTGCCGGATCCTGAGCAACGTAGCAGCCACTCTCGCCGAAACGAGTTTACGGCACAATGTATCATAGGCGTTGCGGCTTTGGCCAGCCACGATAATGGGCTACGGGACACCACGGAACTGCTGCCCATGGTGCCGATGACGTCCGACGAAGCCTGACGTCTCGTTTCCCTCAGATCATCTCACGAGCTTGCTCCCCGCCCCGCAGCCGCAGACCTCTTTTCAACCGGGATGATTGGACGACACCGCGGGAAATCTTCGGCCACCGTTGTTGCGGATAATTGAAATTCACCTTCGATCAGGACGGATCTTTTACACTAACAGCGCCTTTTAACTCGTCCCCCCAATCGTTACATTAATCCACGAGCAATCCCCAGATTTCGTGCCACATCTTTCTCTATCACATTCTCCTAGTAAAACGTCGAACATTTTCCGAAAATCTCGAAAATTGAGTTTCGTATTAGGAGAATATGATCGCGAAGGAGGTGGCTCGAAAATTCAGTAGCACAACTCAACGATAAGTCGAACGACGGCAAATTCTTGTTTCTTTTCGAAAAATATATATTTTTGTGTGGCGAATAATAAAGAATATTAGTTACAACAGTTACTGTGTACTTTTTATCCCACCCTGTACATGACTATTCGATAGTAAAATTAAATTAACAAAATATAATCATGCCACCTCTTGTACTATCGTGTTCTAATCTCAGAAATTTCCGGAAATTTTAGAAAATCCCGAAAATTGAATTTTGTGTTAAGGGAATCTGATAGCGAAGGAGGTGGTGGCACGAAATTTTCCTAATCCGCGGATGAAATATTGTGACACCTCCCCGAAGTCGTAATTTCCATTATGTCAGTTCAGCGGCGGGTAAACGGCGAGCTGCGTCGCCGGGAGAGAAAGGAATTACGCACTGCTGCGGAGCAGGAGCGTCAGGGGACGTTTAATTGAAACGAGAGAGAGAGGAGCTAATAAAAAGCTAACGAAGAAAGACAGAAGGAAAGAAACGAACGAGAGAAGAGAAGAGAAGGAAATCGAAAGAAGGACGACAAGTCTTTTTTCGTCTGATGGCCACTGGCTGCAACCTGTTGAATCCGAACCAACCAAGAGATGATGGGAAATCACGGGCCGCGGGTATGCCCGATAACTTCGAAAATTCCGGACCTGTCCCGCAAATCGTCGGCAATTTTTGTCGCGCCCGAAATTCTGCACGCTGTTGCGGGTCGCTCGGATTCCGTCCGCGAATTCGGGAAAAATCTATTTCGGAAAAGAAAAGCAAAGCAATCTTTCAGAATTTTTTATGGAAAAACCTTATGTGCTGATTGATCTGAAATTTGATATCTGCATGTGTTAGACTTCATTTATTCAGAAATACGGTTTTGGGAGATAATTTCTGGATGTACAGATCGAATGAGAAATTGATTTTTTCAGGCTGGTAAATGATTTGTAAGTGGACTCCGAGACAAGAATGACAGGTCCGAAACAGAGCCCGGATCGAAAGCGAGGACAAGGGCAGCCAGTTCGTTTCTTGTGGCAGGTAGACCAGTTCCCCTCGCGATTTCATTTCTGCAGGCTGACAGAGCTCGTCATCGATCACCGGACGCAAGAAATTCACCTGACGTGACTTATCAGGGGCTGGAGGAGAAGGAGTAGTAGGTGGGAATTAACGGTGGTGGGGGACGATACTAAAAATGCGTGCGACCATCAGGATAAGGGAAGGCGCCCGAAGGTGTAACGAGAGGAGAGAGAGTAACGTAAAAAGTTGCAGGTTTATGGTACGCATTTCGGAAGGC
Source organism: Lasioglossum calceatum (assembly GCA_963966675.1). Taxonomy (NCBI): domain Eukaryota; kingdom Metazoa; phylum Arthropoda; class Insecta; order Hymenoptera; family Halictidae; genus Lasioglossum; species Lasioglossum calceatum. The sequence continues at coordinate 4,518,354 of OZ016548.1, forward strand.
GTGCGAGGCGTGATTCCCGACAAAGGAATGCGATAAAAAGTGGGCGTGGCGAAAAAGTTCGGCGGCGGTTGCATGCGGCCCGATCGCGGCCGTTTATCTTTTTAACTGTCAGACGGAACATAGGCGAACAAATGCTCGCCGGGTGCCGGGGAGAGGCCGTTCATTGCGCGAGGTCACGGAAACACGTCGATGCGTGCCCCGGAAAACTTCCACGAGATGTCCCGCGAGGATAAGCCGCGCGGAGATAAATTCGCCGAACAACAATTTTACCAGGGGAAAGGCAAGATGACGAAGTCGAAGGGGGCCCGAGGTATTTTCGAGATAAAAGTTGGATGAGGAATGCCCGGCGCATCATTCCGCCGAGGAGGAAACCTTCGGAATGACAGCGAAGTGCCACGCGTCGTCGTCGACGTCGCCCGAGTACACGCGATTTAAAATAGAAGAGAAAGGCAGAGGGGACTCCTCTCTGCAAAAGGTAGCAAGCCGTTGAGCTGGGAGACCAACCAGAGAGAGAGAGGGAGAGAGAGAGACAGATGGAGTGAGAGAGACGGAGGGGGCAACGACCAACTGCAGACACCGCTCTCTGCTACGGTGCACACAGACCTCGAACGTCACGGTGGGGTGAATCTCTGTGCATTCCTCCGCTTCAAGGTTGAGGTCAAGGCACACCTAACTATCCATTCTCTGTCTAGGAATTCGACAAGTTATTGCCGCACTGCTTTTTGCCTTCTACGGGAATGGGGATGCTGAAGCTACTCGTCTTACGCGGTGACGATCGCCGAATTCATTCTGCACGGGAACGAATGGGTGGCCTGAAAATCCACGGATTTTAGCGTGCATAGGATAATAAAGTGCCCAAAATATGAACCACTTTTTGTTGATGTCATTTTTTGATTATTTTAGATTGCTCCTTTTCGACTAAAGAATTACCAGCTTGAGAAAAATATTTTTTTTGTGGTGTGGGATTTGCAAGTTCCAGCGAAAGGGGTTCTTAATATGGTACACCTTGAGTCCCTGATATGACACCTAGTGCCATATTCGGCACCCACACCAAGAATGTCAATAGCTATACCCATGTTAGGGAACCCTTGGTAGTGTCATATTGGGAACTCCACGTGGACTGACAATACTAGCTATTAACAAAGAGAAAATGAATTTCAGCCCAAACCAACAGTTGGCCAATATTAATATAAATAAACTACAGATATTATGGATCTACGTAAAGGGGCCCCTAGACGATCAATAATACTGTCAATGAATAATATCAACGAGGCGCATTGAAAGGGCATATTGACCGTTTAGCAGGGGTTCAACAAACGCATTGTCAATTAATTAATTCATTGTTAATTCGGGAGCTTCGATACTATTGTCAACCTACATCGACAATATTATTGATCGTCTAGGGGCCCCTTAAGACCTAACTTGGACCATCTTGGATCCACTTTGGACCCAGGCTTGCCTCAACCCATAAAAAACGATTCCCGAACTTGATTTTCCATCCACTCGAGAAATGGCGCGAAGCACTCCGCGTCTTCCTGAATCTCGAATGCGAAAATGAGATTGAGATTCACGATCCGCCGAATGAATTTTACGGCGAGGAACGTAAGATCCAATGAAATAGACAGGACCGTCTCTCGCCGTCGCGACAGTCGGCGAGGCAGAGCGCACGCAATTCCAAATCGACCAGATACGCGTCGCGAATCGGCGTCGCGGGATTTACTACCGCCTCTTTATTGCCGTGTTCTACGGAGATGGCGGATTATCGGCAAGTGGCAACCGCAGCCAGCCAATGCAGAAACGACGTGTCGCCGTGGGAGACTCGATGGGGAAAAGTTAATTTCGCCTTCGCTTAGAAAAAGCTGCATATCATCGGCGAAATGAAAATTTATAGCGCGACGTCTCGTAAAACGGAGGGAGGAGGGAAATTCTTGGATGATGCAAATCCGCTCCATTCCGTGAATTCGCCAAAAATTAAATAAATCGCACGAATTAATTCGTGGCCCGCACAAAGAGCCATTTCAACTTGGTCTTCAATTGAAATTTGTTGCTTTTCTTGTGCAAGATGATGCAAATCCTCCGCATTTCACGAATTCTCGAAAAACTGAATAAATTGTACGAATTAATTCGTGGCCCGCACAAAGAGAGTCATTTCAATGACCGATTACCAAAGAGCCACGATTTAATTTGTACAGCTATTAACTGAACGCCTGTTATCGTAGCAGAAGAGACGGAGTGCCAAACAAAAATCTGGCAAGAATTGTCGCAAACTGCGGCGAGCGAATCGATTTAAAATGGGAAGGGACATAAATCGAATCCGCCGCAGAACTTTTCCACCATTTCTTTCGCCGTGGGAAAGGGCTTTCACTCAGCCGAAATAACTTGATTTCTCACGACGACGAGGACGACGCCGACGTTCACTGTTCTCGAATGGCCCGCCCCGAATCCATTCGAGGTATAAGGAGGACCCTCTCTTCGTCGGCCAGAAAATACCACTCCACGAATTTCTACGGGGCTTAAACTCCGCCGTTACAGTTCACCGAGGGAGAACTATGCTTATTAATTCCGAGGCGGTTTCGACGGCGCGGTCCTCAACACTAACTCAAGGGATCACCGCTGATATCAAACAGAAAGACTCGCCGGAAAACAACCCGAGCAAAATTGAATTTCGTTCTACAGAAGCTTCCGACGTTTTACATGAAACCGGTGAAGATACTGAAACGTGGTAAGAAGATTTATTATCGCGAGAATAACAAAGTGTCCTAATTTTGCGATTCGGTATGAAGCATCCCTCTCTAGTGTACCTGAAGAAAATCATCTCGTTGCACGAACGAAAGAGGAAAGAGAATCTCACTTGGTGACAGTGAAACGAAAGACCCTAAGCAAATGCTGGGGAGGGATATCCCAGCCAGACGCTTCGGGCCGCTGGAAGAAAGTAGAAAGAATAATAAAAGCCTAAGGCGGAGGGTAGTAAAAGATGACGTCGCGTAGGTGCGAAGGCAAAGGGAGAAATAATTTAAATCAAAGGCAAGGGGGAGTTACGTGTGTCGGGGCAGCGTGCCAGCCCGTATAACCTTTTAGTGTCAAGAAATTACGAGCCCTGAATCCGCTGTGAAAGCTCGCTCGCTCGCACGCGCGCGGAATGGCGTGAGTCACTTCTACGGTCCTCCCGGGACGACCGAGTCAAGTCTGCGACCACAATCTACTGCTAATAAATTATCTCCGTGTGCACACTATTCTACGGTTTAATGAATGCCAAATTGAGACGCCAAAGGGACATCTTATCCGAATTTGGCACGGCCGTGTCACATTTCAGAACGATACGCCCGAATTCGACCTTTCCAGGGCCGTGTCAAGAGTGGCCACTGTTACACCCCGCTAGATTCTGGACCCTGTTCACCTGGAGCCTACTGATTGAGAGTTTTCCAATGTTTAACCTACTGTAACTTCGTGGAAAAAACTGGGAGGACAACGTACCTACGCTCAATGTAAAGGGCGAATCCTCCACTTTCGAAGCTTGTTAGTCGTCTTTGTCGAAACAATTCTTCCGTTTCGCAATTATAAGAATTAGAGGATATAAGCACTTTTGACTATTTGATGAAGAATCTTCTACGGAGACCCATAAAAATTTTTCCCGCCAGCTAGACCAAAACAGATTTGAAGATTGAAATCTCCGCTTTCCAACGAGACTAAAATATTGATCTGCGATTTTTTGTTTCCAATCTGTTGCACTTTTAGTGGAAAGTGTGCCGCCAGGCTCAGACGAAAGAGTCAATATTCGAATTATTGTAACTCCCCGAAAAAAAATCGCAGGGTGACGTACCTAGGCTCATTTTAAAGAGCGAACTCTCTACTTTCGACTCCTCTAAGTCACTTTTGTCGGAAAGATCTTTCCGCTTTGCGATACATAGAATCAGAAAATATGAACATTTTTGGCAATTTGATGACTTGAGGCTTCTGTGGGGACCCAGAAAAATTTTTCTCGCAAATTAAACCTCAACAGATTTTGAAGATTGAAGTCTCCGCTTTCCAACAAGACCAAAAACAATGATCTGCGACTTTTCATTGCCACTTTATCGGGTCTCGAATGAATGCGCGACAATGGTATTGTGAATTTTTTATGGAGGATCGTGTAGGCTTCCAACGCGACTAACACGTTCGCTAAAGAAATGCTTGTCGCGGCTAAGAAGACAAACAGCCGACCCGCGCCTAAACATCCCGCGGAATATATTCGCGCGACCAGATTTCATACCAGGCCCAGCGTGCAGTTTGCCCAGCGTAAATATGCGAAACTTGTTAATCAAAGTTCAATCCAAACATCACTTCTGCAACACATTCGCGAGCCACTCGCGCAGTATTAATTTCTCAAAGCGAGCCCCGGCCGTGTATATTACGAAATAAGACTGCGTGCACGGTCCTTCACAATTCCATGGTCGCGCGGGCAATGTTACCTTTACAAATGTTAAAACGCGTTACGAACAGCGGGAACCGCGCGTACCGCGTCCTTGCATTCATTTAATTACACGACCGGCGGCGGAAAGCGTTCAATCAAAATTATTAACGTGATCATCGGAGCAATTATTTGCACGAATATTAATCATCCACTGTCATTTCACCGAATTAATTTTTACAGCTCGAAAAATGTTTTACCTCCGCGCTCTCGTCGCGGTCGAGCACATGCTCCGTGAATCTTTAAATTCTTCGAAATTGGTTTCGCAACTTCCAGGTCCCGCGACGCACGGTAATTCTCATAATTTATATTTAAATAATTGCCACTGAAAAAGCTGTGCAGCACCGCTACAGAAAAATCAGAAAATATCGGCAATGAGAGATGTGAGTATTTATAGAATTCCAAGCACACATGGTCACCGTGATGTCGGTCGAACTTTTTTGTTCGCTGTTTCATGGCGAAACTTCGGGGCCAATGATTAAAGGAAAAATGTAATTTTAGGAGACCGCGGGAACCGGGAAAATTCCCGAACAGTTTATTAGAGAGAAAAGACGTCGCGAGGGAGCAACGATTGTTCATCCCTGGCTGCTTGGATATTTCCAGGGGGCCGAATAAACTTCCGCGTCCGCGGGCTGCGAGCTCGCAATTTTCGGTGTAAGGCGTTCGGCACTCGAAACTGCAATTCGAGTGCTGCTTAACTCAAATTGGAAAATGCATTTTCGTTCCGCCAACTTCCCCGACGAAAGTTCGCGTTTGTGGACCACGCTATTCGACTTCACGCTCCAAATATTTTAACCGGTTTATTTACCAGTCCAACAAACCGTACGAACACTTAAACCATTATTACTTTGTTGCTCCCGGCAAAGGCACTTTTTAAATAATACAACTCCCCGCGCACGTCATTCGTAAATTGAAAATCCTGAACAATTTCGTCCAGCGAGGGATTTAAAATTTTATTCAAAAAATACCAGGACTCCCTGACAATGTTCGCTAAAATCTACTTCAATTTATTTACGGGAAAACTCGGGGAGCGAATTAAATCACAGGAACCCATCAAGAAGTTTACGTTAACGAATGTCCAGAATTTCGTAGGAGAATCATTCATGATTACTTCTTGAAATCGTCAAATTGTTTTACATTACAATCAAACGCGAGTTCGTTCAATTCTGCGTACACCAATTTTACGAAACGCATTTCAATTACCTAAACCGAACCGTTTTCCAATTTATCGCGAAGTTTCGTTCAATAATTTTTAGTAGCGGGGACGCTATCGACAGAATTGGATGTTGTGTAAAAAAAGGGTACTTCTGAGTTTTAATTAATTCACTGTGTTGCGACGAAGAACAATCGATACAACCAATTACATCATTTTTACAAATAAATGTTCCGTCGAAATTGATGGGCAATAGAGTACCTTTTTTTAATCTTCCAGAACGAGTTGCTTCAGCAGGCGACTTCGTGCAGCTCTCGCGAAATTCGTGCAAAATAATTTGTCTATCTACGTTCTTTTGGAAGATTCTCGCAACACACTGCAGCAGCGAGTGAAATGACGTTGATAAAGCGAACCGGGAGAATTCTTGTAAAAGGACACGGATTAGTTGTGTCATTCGAAGCTGCGAGCAACGTTTACAATGTTAGCGGCTACTTTTTCTAAAAGGACTTGCTCGCAAGCGCAATGAGAACTGAATAATGAAGCAGCTAATGACCGCCGGGGCCCTGCCAGCGACAGGAATTCCGGGAGAATTTTTGTGGGTCACTCTCCGCGGCGAGGATAATGCGACCGGCAAGGAACAGGCGAAACCCCTAAGGGTACGCGCCCAGTGGATCCGTTTTCGTCCTACATCAGACTTCGGGACACACGGACGAGAGTTTCGAGCGCCTCGAGAGGCATGTGTTGGTGTCTTTTCGTCCGCTTTCGTCCGGAAATGTGCTCACAGTGGACCCGTTGTAGGACGAATCGGTCACGGTCCGCAGGTAGTTCGACCTTTTCGAGCGCTTCGAGAAGGGTAACAATGGACAAACCCCATGGGGTCCCGACGTCTGAAGAAAATCAAATCATTTTGTTTTTCTTCCTACCGTAGGACGAAATTTCTATAGTAGAAATTATGATATTTTGTGATTTGTTACGTAAAATAGAATATATACATGGAAACATTAATTAGTGACGAAGGGATAAACAAGGCAACATTATTTTTAATTGTAGTTTATTTTAATTATTATTTCATTGATCATCAGATTCTTGGAAAAAACTGAAAGACATCATTCGGCTAGTGTTTTCATTTCCTTAGTTTTAAAAATCTTAATAAATATAGATTCGAAAAAATCGTTTATTGTGACCTTATTCGTCAGAAAGTCACAAAAAGTCGCAAACTTTTGGATTATAACCAAATAAAAATCGGTGGGCTCGAAAGGTCTCAATAATACGCATACAAAAAGAATTAATAATTAGCTTTGTATTTTTTTATAATTTAAAGTAATGTACTCACCGCACTGAATAATATCTACACAATGAAACTTTCGAAAATCAAGGAGTGCATATACACAAAACCAACAAAGAAATGAGAAAAAATTTTTTCCTTCGAATGTATGTCGCACTTGTTTCCAATATCAGTGTTTGTACTTGGGTTCTATTAAAATCGACGGTCGATGCATGAATACTGTAATATTTTTCAATACACATGGATTTTTTTAAATGACATTATCATAATAAACGAATTATTGCACGTCTTGGAGATTTTGCACCACTGTGCGACGTACGATAGCGTAGCGGATTTGGGAACGTGCAATAAAACATTTGGCGTGCAAATGGTCGGGTCATTATTGGGCGATCGACAGCGAAGCTATTTTTCAGAAAGCTGTTTTTAGCGCGTCCAATTGTTGTTGGACATTGTAAATCGAATCGAAAACTTTCTTCCAGCTGTTCTATTAATCGGAAACTTTTTTCCCGTGTAATATTTTGTTTATTTTCCCGTTTCTTTGTTATAATAAATGGAAGCTTATGTTATTTTGTTGTTTTCCATTCTTCAATAAGCCCCTTTTCATGTCCCATCGGTTTTAACTCTAATAAAGTAATATTTTATGCTTCTAAATTGTGAATGTTTTCCCTAAAATCCGTATCAATGACTCCGATCGGGAACATTCTGCCAGGGGTTGTACTAGCTCTCAGGTAGTAGCTACATCTGGAAAATTAGATCGATAATATCTAGTCATCTATTAGATTTGTAATATGTGAAGGTCAATACTTTGTAACGCAGAATTTTGTGCCTCATCCGAGTTCGAGCAAAAATACTGGCCATTCTATTTAAAAAACTGAAGCTGACCTTCATATCTTGAATCAAAGTAACAGAAATCAGATTGAAGCACTACACAAGTGCCCCCCTAGGAACCATGCAACATTTGATTGAACATTTTCTTCGTACAACAAATAGCTTGCGAGTTATTTGAGATCGTCATGTTGTCAGACTCACCCTGCAAACTAATAACTGCTGCGAGGCTCGAATTGTTTGTTATTTTGGGTCCATAAAATTGCTGAATATTCTCTAGACATGCCGAAACAAGAGTCGACAGCGTTTGTCCTAAAATTATACCTTTCACATGGTGAAAAATCATTTGTAATCGATTTATGTCCAACAAGTAGTCGAATACACTGCCCCGTACGAGCGATAGCGAACCAGCAGTGGGTTAAGATATTATAAACCGTTACCGCCCACTACTACGCGATTGTAGGGGGTGGCAAGACGCCATCTCGTATGGGTGGGAACTGGTGTCATTTGTATTGATGCGAGGCTGAGAAGAAGCCTTTCGGGGCAGGAGCGAGGTGACGTTTCTTGGGTTGAATGCGCCGCCGCGCCGATTGGGTCAGAGTGGAGGAGGCAGGCCTCGTTTCACACGCATTTGCGGCTGTTGTCGAAATATTGGCTACAGCGGCCACACATACCATGTAGCGTGCAACGTCGAAGTCAAAACATTGAGACTGTAGGCGCGCAGCTGTGGTGGGGATAGGCAGACCTGGCGAGATAGGCTCGATTTGTTTCTGTGCCGTTACCGGGGCTGTTCTCTATGGAGAGGTTTATGAGAGGTCATTACTATTGGGCTGGAAGTCGGCACTTTCTCGGACAATACGTGTTGAACTGTGATTTGTAAATTACTTTACAGTAAAAAATCATGAATTGGACGCGCTAAAAACAGCTTTCTGAAAAATAGCTTCGCTGTCGATCGCCCAATAATGACCCGACCATTTGCACGCCAAATGTTTTATTGCACGTTCCCAAATCCGCTACGCTATCGTACGTCGCACAGTGGTGCAAAATCTCCAAGACGTGCAATAATTCGTTTATTATGATAATGTCATTTAAAAAAATCCATGTGTATTGAAAAATATTACAGTATTCATGCATCGACCGTCGATTTTAATAGAACCCAAGTACAAACACTGATATTGGAAACAAGTGCGACATACATTCGAAGGAAAAAATTTTTTCTCATTTCTTTGTTGGTTTTGTGTATATGCACTCCTTGATTTTCGAAAGTTTCATTGTGTAGATATTATTCAGTGCGGTGAGTACATTACTTTAAATTATAAAAAAATACAAAGCTAATTATTAATTCTTTTTGTATGCGTATTATTGAGACCTTTCGAGCCCACCGATTTTTATTTGGTTATAATCCAAAAGTTTGCGACTTTTTGTGACTTTCTGACGAATAAGGTCACAATAAACGATTTTTTCGAATCTATATTTATTAAGATTTTTAAAACTAAGGAAATGAAAACACTAGCCGAATGATGTCTTTCAGTTTTTTCCAAGAATCTGATGATCAATGAAATAATAATTAAAATAAACTACAATTAAAAATAATGTTGCCTTGTTTATCCCTTCGCCACTAATTAATGTTTCCATGTATATGTTCTATTTTACGTAACAAATCACAGAATATCATAATTGGCCTCCTTAATTACTTTCGAGTATCCATACCTCCATGAGCGTTGATCTACATTCAATTAATGCACATATATCATTCCATGCGAAATAGGACCACTGTTTCGAATTTTTTGCAAATTTGGATATGTTGCAGTCTTTAATAAAATATGAACGTATTTCAAAGAATTCCTTGAAATCATGAAAATTGTTGGTTTTACGGAAGTGCAGTATGAGGTGTCACAAGTTTTTCATTAAATTATAACGGCCAAACAAACAAAACGATGAAAATTAGTCTTGGGTGCTCATAGTGAAACCATAAGAGTATTCAATAAACATTATTTCACAGTTGAGAAAATATTTGTTTTCATAGTTTATTTTGTAATTGTTTTAAACAGGTGCATTGCTATCAAAGCACCAGAAAAATGAAAAAATAAAAATAATGATAATATAGCCCCAAGTGTCCTCTTTACGGACCCGTTTTCAAAAATACGGATACTTCAAAATTGACGACATGAAAATTATTTGAAGTGAACGCTGCACCGAAATACAATCGCGCGAGGCCCGTCCCGTCGGTCAATGCAGGACGAAGCTAGAAGGGTCTCACAGACGGGCCTACCCACACATTTGAAACGTCTGACCGAAGCCTCTGACGTCACCAGGTCTGTCGGTTGTAGGATGCACTGGGCGCGTACCCTTAGCCATCGTTCTGTTCCACACACGTGGCGTTCACACATTTCCGCCGTCATGCGACAGTTTACTTTCTATAAACCGGCGAAACACTGCCGTTCCATTATGGTCTCTGAACGCTCGCGTCACAGTCGTCGTCGTCTGTTGTTCCATTCAAGTCCTCGATAATGCCGGAGGAATGGAAATGGACTTTTATCGAACGAGCAAAGACTTGAACGCACACTTCAAGAGTTCACCGTTTAAAAACGCTCGAATCCCACCTGAAAAATTGTAAATTTCGGCAACAATAGTTCGAAAATCTACAGAAATTTACTTCCACCCCCAGGAAAGCACTGTTTCATCAATTTTGTTGCGTGTAGATTTTCTGGACCCAACCATTGTTATTCTGTTAAATACACGCCGGGAGATTTCGAGAGATGAATAGAGCTCGACCACGAAACAATAGCTCCCGGCCAAAAATGAGGACTTTCGACCTTTTTGATTAACTTCCCAGAACCCACAGAATTTCCATGCATAAATTGCGAAGCGGAAGGGCCACAATTCCCGAAAGTACACACTCTCGAGATAATTGAAAATTCATAATCCCTCCTTGCCCGGGATTCGAACGGATCATTTATTCAGAAATTCCTCTTGACTGACGCGTGCGATGACGTGTGGGAGGAGCGAGGTACTCCATCAATTCTCGAAAGAGGTAACTCCGTGAGAAAAAATCGCAGGATGACGTGCCTCCGCTCATTTCGAAGCGCGAACTCTCCACTTTCGAATCCTCCGAGTCACTTTTGTCGAAACAATTTTTTCCGCTCCGCAGTAATCAGAATTAGCAAATGTGAACACTTTTGGCTGTTCGATGAATTCAGGCTTTTACGGAGACCCAGAAAAATTTTTGCCGAGAATTTGACTAGAAGAGACTTGAAGATTGAAGTCTCCGCTTTCCAACGAGACTAAAACAATTGATCTGCGATTTTTTGTTGCCATTCTGTAGCACTTTTAATGAGAATCGTGCCGCCAGGTTCAGACGAAAGGGTCACTCACTCTTGGGTACAAAATTGTTAATATTCGAATTATTGTAACTCGACGAAAAAAGGTCGGAGGACAACGTATCACGGCTCATTTGAAAGCGTGAACTCTCTACTTTCGACCCATTTCGGTAATCTCTGTGAAAAAAATTTTTCCGCTCCGCAGTAATCAGAATTAGCAAATATGAACACTTTTGGCTGTTCGATGAACCTCAGACTTCTGTAGAGACGCCAAAAAATTCTTCCCGCGAACTAGACCAAAATAGTTTTGAAGATTGAAGTCTCCGCTTTACAACGAGACCAAAAAAATCGATCTGCGACGTTTCATTGCCATGTTATCGCCGGTTTAAACGCGAAATGGACCGAGACGCGACTGTAACCAGTGAAAAAACAGCAGGGCGCGAGAGGGAATGACAATAAAAATCGGCCGAACGCTTTCACATGAAATATTAGCTGGAAAAAGAAACTCGTCAGAGTATAAACACGCGAACGGCAAAAAACAAAGGGATTTCCGTGAGCCACGGTGTCTGCGGCGACACCTCGCAGCGCGCACTGTCAAAGTAATGTGACAGCGGAGGAACAGGCGAAAGCCCTTAGCACCGACGCGTCGTTCTTTTCGTCGCGTTCGCCGCCCCGAGAGCCGTGGAACGGTTCTCTTTATTCGGTCGAACGGTTTCACGACGAATAAAACTTGCGAGGGCGGAAGGATATCGAGGCGGAACCGGGACACGCTCCGAGATCGAACCGAGCAGCCCCGACACCTCCAACAGCTGTTCGATCCGGGCAGAGTCCGGGTATCCTCGGACACAGCCAGTTACTTCTCGATCGATTCCGATGCGCTACGCTCGGACCTGAACTTCCCATTTAGCTAGTTGGCCTCTTCCAAATGAGACCCTTCAAAAACAAGAACGTCCAAGAGGTGAAAACAGGTGACTATTTTCTAGTGGTACAAACAAACAAACACTTCCCACTTAGCTAGTTGGCCTCTTCCAAATGAAAACCTTTTAAAAACAAAAACCTCGAAGGGGTGAAAACAGGTGACTATTTTCTAGTGGTACAAACAAACAAAAATTTCCCATTTAGCTAGTTGGCCTGTTCCAAATTAGACCTTACAAAAACAAGAATCTGGATGAGGTGAAAACAGGTGACTATTTTCTAGTGATACAAACAAACAAAAACTTCCCATTTAGCTAGTTGGCCTCTTCCAAATGAAAACTTTTTAAAAACAAAAACCACGAAGGGGTGAAAACAGGTGACTATTTCCTAGTGATATAAACAAACAAAAACTTCCCCTTTAGCTAGTTGGTCTCTTCCAAATGAAAACCTTTTAAAAACAAAAGCTCGAAGGGGTGAAAACGGGTGACTATTTCCTAGTGGTACAAACAAACAAAAACTTCCCACTTAGCTAGTTGGCCTCTTCCAAATGAAAACCTTTTAAAAACAAAAACCTCGAAGGGGTGAAAACAGGTGACTATTTCCTAGTGATGCAAACAAACAAAAACTTCCCATTTAGCTAGTTGGCCTGTTCCAAATTAGACCTGACAAAAACAAGAATCTGGAAGAGGTGAAAACCAGGTGACTATTTTATAGTGATACAAAAAAACAAGAACTAGTTTAGCTCGTTAGCCTCTTCCAAATGAGACCTTTCAAAAACAATAATCTCTGAGAGGTGAAAACAGGTGACTATTTTCTAGTGATACAAAAAAAATAGAAAGAACTTAAGCAACAAATGATGGATGGTTCGATCACTAACGAACCGAGGAACGTTTCAGACAAGTTTCATCCCCTAGCTCCCCCAGGGGGCTTTGCTATAAGGAAAATTCTGAAATAAATCAGAATCTTTTCAAAATTTTTATCATAGCAGCAAGCATTCGGAAAATGCGGGAACCGCTCAAAAAATGTGCCGCCCCAGCGATGGAGATTTTTTCGAGTCGAGTGGGGAGAAGTTAAGGGTCTGACGGGGGGCAAACGTATAAACATACTTATGATTCGCGAGATTTAGAATGCGGAAATCGGTGGGCTCCGTTTGAGCGGGGGTGCAAGGAATGTAGACGCACCGGGCGCAACATGAATATCTCAGTCAGCTTATTTACATACTCCCTCTGCTGCAAGTATTCGCCGATAAAATGTTCGATAGGATTGGACGCGACGGTTTCGAGTCCGGCGAACGGGCGAGAATCTCCGTTGGCACAAAAGTGTTATTTCTGTTTTTTTTTTTTCATTCGGAAGCTGTGCCATTAAATTTTTTGCGAGTTGCAAAATGTCGCATAAAAATGATTAAAACCGGTGGAATTCGTCATGAAAGGATTTATAATGAAATCATGACTGTAGCCCGCTCAATTTTTTCGGCTGACGGATTGTCAAAGCGAGGAAAGTTAATTAGCCTGGGCACACGTGCGAGCTGCTCTTTTGATTTACTCGAATGTAAAAGGTCTCTCTTTACGTTTGTTATGCTTCGTTGCAATGACGCGAGTAATTATATAGCGAGAATTACTAACGAAGGGGATCGAATATTTATGAAACGCGATGCGACATTGCGCATCCGGTCATTCATGCGAGCACGATATTGGATATTTTGTTCCTTACACGTCGGGTTTTACCGGGAGAAATTAAATAATTATCCCTCGCAATACCACGCGGAACACGCGTATGTGGCCATTTTGTCGCGGGTGAATAATGGCGCCTGGGGAGAAAACGATGAATCGTTAATATTGTCAGCCGATTTCAAAACGGAATCGAACGCAGTCGTTCACAGTCGCGTCGCACAGAGTCTTGGCAAGTGCGCAGGGAAAAGGAGGATCTGCATATGGGGGTTGTTGTGCATGTTCGTAGCTCTTGCGACGCTGAAGGAACGCGTCGGATTTATTGAAGGGAAAATATTTTATGCCATTGTGAGCGACGTCTTTGGAAGAATTTCTGTCGGAGTTTGAATAGGGACCGTGCAAAGCGGATCCCCCTTTGCTAGGGAAATAATCGTTTCAAAGCGTTTAAAGCCCACGATAAAACGGGACGCGGGAACAAGATTTTCAGCGAATCCACCCAGAAATTAATAAACAGCTGCTCGATCAACGACCCGACACATAATCCCCGAGAAACACCTGCCGGATATTAAACCTGGCGGACAAAGGCGAATTCAAATGTCTCGACAAACTTGCAAAAATTTTTTCTCCGAACCAAACTACAACCGATTTTATGATTGAACCTTCCTCTTTCCAACGAGACCAAAAAAATTGGTCTGTGACTTTTTGTTGCCATTCTGCAGCACTTTTAGTGAGAACTGTGCCGCTAGGCTCAAACGAAAGGGTCACTCAATCTTAGACACAAAATTGTCGATTTTCAAATTATTGTAACTCCGGAGAAAATAATCCCAGGATAACGTACGTGGGCTTATTTTGAAGAGTAAACTGTCCACTTTCGACTCCAGCAAGTCATTTTTGTCGAAAAGATTTTTCCGCATTGCAATACTAAGAATTAGCAAATATGAACATTTTGGCAATTTGGTGGATTCAGGCTTCCGTGGAGACGCCGAAAAATTTTCCTCGCTAATTAGACCACAACAGATTTGAAGCCAGAAGTCGCCGCTTTCCAACGAGTCCAAGAGAAATGATCTACGAATGTTGCTCGCCGTTTTATCACTGTTACAGCCTCCCGAGAAACGGTAGGAGTGCAGTCGATGAATCGTCGCGGAAATTTCGAAATCGAAAATATTTGATCCACAGGAGTTAAACACTTGGACCGGGAGTATGGAGGCGAGAGTAATCTCCCCGAGATCAAACAAGCTCAACAATTTCTTCGGGCGCGGGCTCCGCCTCGACGAGATTGAAAATAATCCCCACCGGAGAGCACAGACGTACGCAGAAGCGCGCGCGGCGGTCGGTTTTTCCCGCGCGCGCAATAAAGCGTCGTCGGCCCAGGGTCCACGTTTGACTAAGCGAGTATCATGTCGCGGAATAATTAAATGCCAGACGGAGAACTCGAGCATTAAGTAGACTTAGAGGTTACTTTGCCCTTCCCTTACACGTCTTAATAATCTTTCCAAGATTCCCGAGGAACACGGGGAAGAAGCGCGATGAAAGGGATGAAAGCGGTTGCCGGTCGCTTTTCCAGCCGCGTCATATTGCGGATTCGCGCCAGGAGAGAGAGCAAGCTTCTTCTTACGGGGCTAGACCCTTGCTCCGGCCCTTTAATCCGCGGGAGCAAATTCCCTTTTCGAGATGGCAGATACCCGGATAGACCCCTTTCATTCCTCTCGATACCAGCAGAAAAATGATTTACCCTCTTCCGAATTCAATCGAGTCCATTCTACACCGATTTCGATTATTGTGGAGTTGAAGAACTGCAGAGAAATAAATAATTTATACGATAAGCGGTTCTACGTGAAAAATGGATGCGATAATGTCGAATAACATTTTTTTATACAACGCTCGATTTACGAGCAAAAATAGATTTAAAGTTGCAAGGGGTTGTTTAGTGTCTGAGCATGAGTAGATAATTCTACTTGGCAGGAAATGGATTAGAATTGAATTGGAGCTTGCTGGGCTTCGATCCAACTATTATGGCATTACTATAATGTATGATAAATAATGCTACACCGCTGTCGATGCTCATATATCTTAATGTAAGTAGAAAAGGTCAGCCATAGTCAGACGCGCTAGCGTGGTGATATTAACGTAGATCCACTCGAAAACGGTGGAAGATACGAAAGAATTTTTTTTATTTATTTATTTAATGTTGCTTCAGCATCAAAGGTCGTTAGAAAAACATTTTCTTACAATATTTTATACATATTTGTATCTTTGATATACTGGCCAAGACCGGCGATCTACTCCTCAGAAGGTGGACGGTAAGGATCCAGGCAACTTGGCATTTTTCCTTTCATTCTCATATTTTTCGCATTCTATTATTAGATGATTCATGTTAACTGGTACTTTACATACAGGGTGGAAATTATAAAGCGTTACAGACGAATATCTCCGAAAATATTGATTATACGCAAAAATGTTTCAGATGAAAGTTGTTCAGTATCGAGGGGGATATCCTGTGGTGGGATTTTTATTTATTGTCAAATACCTGTTTCCTCAAAATTTCATTTGGGTGGTTTTTAAGATCGTTTAGTCTGGCATAATGTAAAATTTTTACGTAGTTGTCAACGTAGAATCCATACAAGGTCTTGTATTTTTTAAACTGTCCATCGAGAGGATAAACATCGCGTAGCGAGCAGATCTCATTGAAACAGGAGCAGAACTGGGATCGGAGAAAAACAGGTGGCGCGTTTGAAATTCTGATAACTCCGGCGTGTCGCCAAGCGCCAACGAGACATTTGAATTTCGGGTCTCTCTCTCTCGTGTGCATCGTTTCATCCCGTCTGTCTGATTCTCGCTCAGAATCCGTTGTCACTAATTGCCCGAGTCTTCAGATCACGGAATAGTGGAAGTGCCTGATAAGCGTTCCAGATTCAATCCGGCTTGCGGGAGTCAAAGCGTGGCAGCTTGCCTAATTCCACGACTTCCGGATAAATTCGCCCGGAAATGGAGCGACACGTTTTCGGGGGCGACGCGACGCGCGATTCTCATTTTCCATCCTTTTCGCTCGGGATTATACTGCTCATCGGGGGATCGAGTGTACACTTGTCAACGTCTGTCAGGCTGGTCGCTGTGTTTCGTTTCACCGGCAGATAGAAAAAAAGGTTATCAGCCAGGATTAATCTTTGCGTTCAAAGCAACGTCGCAGAAAAGCCGAGGAAATAAAATTTCGTGATCGGCGGAATGTGATTGAATTGTTTCGGATACCGTGCAGGCATCCCAACAACGAACGCCGACGGGAATTTTAGTTTAATAAACCATCCATCTCCTGTCGAGGAAATTTATTGCTGGCTATAAAAAAACATGGTCGCGTCGAAAATCGATCAAAATCTGCTCGGCAATCGAACTATTTGTCTTTCAATTTCGTAACCGGACTCGCTACGTCACGGATCAAGAGATTGATATTGGAAAAACCACCCCCGAATGGAAGGGGATCAAGATAACCGAAGATTAACATGTTCGCTGTACCTTGACCCAGATATGAGCTCGACCCGGCCATTCAAATTCAGCCACTGATGAACCATTCCGGAATAGCACGATATTGTTTTCGGATTAGGCGAGTTTCGTATCAAAATTTAATTTCTACAGAACTCCACAGAAGTGGAGGACCACTTTCACATCGCACATGAAAAAGTCTCGATATTCAAGTCCTTGTAGCTCCGCGAAAAAAATTGCAGGACGACGTGCCCAAGGCTCAATTTAAAGCGTGAACTCTCCACTTTCGATTCCTCCGAGTCACTTTTGCCGAAAATATTTTTCCGCTTCGCAATAAACAGAATTAGCAAATATGAACAATTTTGGCAATTTCATGACTTCAAACTTCTGTGGGGACTCCAACAAATTTTTCCCGCGAATTAGACCACAACAGATATTAAGATTGAAGTCTTTGCTTTCCAACGAGACCAAAAAAGTTGATCTGCGATTTTTAGTTGCCGTTCTGCAGCACTTTTAGCGAAAAGTGTGCCGCCTGGTTCAGACGAGAGGGTCACTCAATCTTGGATACCAAATTGTCGATTTTTGAATTATTGTATCTTCGTGAAACAGAATCGCAGATTGACGTACCTACGTTCATTTTAAAGTATAAACTCTCCACTTTCGAGATCTCCAAACTATTTCTACGTAAAAAATTTTTTCGTTCGACAACAACCGGTGAAGTGAAATATGAACGTCTCCGGAAATTGTGCGAGTTCCAACTAACGTACGGTCGCCAAAAACTTTTTCCCGCTAGCGAAACCACAACAGATTTGAAGATTGAACCTTCCACTATCGAACGAGAGCAAAAATATCGATGCACGATATTTGGTTCTCCTTTTATTTCGTTTTTTGTGAAAACTGAGCCGCCCACGTAAAGCTGGAACTCCCTTGAACAAGATCACCTGAATAAAAACCTGGCATTTTTTCGATCAAATTCACACGAGTTCAAAAATGATGAATTTCGAATGTTTAATTGTACGATGCGACATTTTTATCGGATGGCGGGTCTAAATCAGTGAAAAGGATGGAGTCCATATCGGATATTTAGAATGAGGGAGCGGATCGGCGGCAGCCGAGTAACGATCACGCTCGCACGTCACGCGAGATTCGATATTTCGTCGGGTGGAACACGGCACGTAGCGCCGCGCCGTGTGCAGAGAACGGTCTACACGGGCTGGAGGCTCGATGCGGCACGTTAATGACAGGAAACCAGCAATATGAACTTGACGGCTCGGCACCGCATCGTGTACCACAGTAACGTACCGACAAACCGCAGGTGCCCCAACGACGCCGCCGCCGCTTGCTTCGTTCCTATCTGTTGCCCTGCTGGGCTCTTCTCACCCGCCACTCTCCCACCCCCCCTCATTATCTACCCGGTTATGCACTTCGGCCGCACCAGACCACGGGAATCCGCGAGCCAAGACTCGTTAGCCGAAGGCTTTCCCGGCCGGAAAAAACTTCACGGATCGACTGCTGATCCCCCTCACTGATTTCATACTCCGGTGTCCGATCTGCCAGCAAAGAACCTCGACGGCCAATGCTCTAGTGAGCCCTGCACTGGGTCAGGCTCCAAGGGCCCTAGCTAACGCTTGCTGTTGTTCTTTTAGCGGATAGCATTTTATAAATAAGACGAAATATTTTTGTGAGGCTCCAAAATTATGCCAATTTTTAAATGAATGTTTGCGAGTCTAACTCAATGGATAAGGTCGATGGTTATCACGCTGCCGCGTCGCAGCGAGTTAGACAAGGCTCAAGAAAAGGAAAGAGCCTAGCTGACGCTTGCTGTTGTTCTTTTAGCGGATAGCATTTTATAAATAAAACGAAACATTTTTGTGTGACTCCGAAATCATCCCAATTTTTTTAACACTAAACCTACCATCAAAATGACCGGTTCCAGATTTTTTATTTTACGATTATTGCTATAATAAACATAATTTCATAAGAAATGATTGCATAAATATCTTTAGTGGAGCATATATTACAATTGGAGCTGCACAAAGTCGAAATAGAATCAATCTTTTCATTTTTATAAGTGAACATGTTAGTTTTAAGGCGCTCGGTAGGTTTAGTGTTAAACGACTCTTTTCATGTCCAACTCAATGGATAATGTCGATGATTATCACGCTGCCGCCTCGCAGCGAGTTAGACAAGGCTCAAGAAAAGAAAACAGCCTAGCTGACACCTGCTGTGTTTCTTTTAGGGTACAGCAATTTGTAAATGACACGAAACATTTTTGTGTGACTCCGAAATCATCCCCATTTTTTTAACACTAAACCTACCATCAAAATGACCGGTTCCAGATTTTTTATTTTACGATTATTGCTATAATAAACATAATTTCATAAGAAATGATTGTATAAATATCTTTAGTGGAGCATATATTACAATTGGAGCTGCACAAAGTCTAAATAGAATCAATCTTTTCATTTTTATAAGTGAACATGTTAGTTTTAAGGCGCTCGGTAGGTTTAGTGTTAAACGACTCTTTTCATGTCCAACTCAATGGATAATGTCGATGATTATCACGCTGCCGCCTCGCAGCGAGTTAGACAAGGCTCAAGAAAAGAAAGGGCCCTAGTTGAGACGCGCTGTTGTTGTTTTAGGGTACAGCATTTCATAAATAAGGAGAAACATTTTCGTAAGGCTCCAAACTCATCCCCATTTTTAAACGACTCTTATCAGGTTTAACTTCATGAATAAGGTCGATGATTCTCACGCCGCCACCTTGCAGTTAGCTAGACAAGGCTCAAGAAAACGGAGAGGAGACACGGGAAGCAATAAGAATTCCCAAGAAAAGTAATCTTGAGAAACACTGATCCAGACCAGTGAGCGTCCCCCCGGAATTTGCCATTTCTCGATCCCCTGTCGTCAATTTTTGTGATCCACTCTTGTCCTTCCCGATGGATTATTACAAAATTTTATTCAACCTTTCGCTCCCGCCTCCCAGACTTATTCAAAGTTACGCCTGTAACCAATCGCGGAATTTTTTCCACCGTTTTAAATTGCTTATCGATCTAACAAATCTTTGATTGGTGTTGAATAATTTAAGGAAACTATTGATAAAAATACAACCAGGATTGGATCAAATTGTATGTATCAAATATTCAGGTGAAATTGTCAGAAGCTAAAAAATTGACTTCCATGTGAAACGTTGGTCCGACTCTCAATTTACAACAAACGTTTGATGGAGATTTAAACAATTGCGACCGAACTACGTTGCGTAAACAATATACCGAAACAAACGAAGTTACTTTGAATTTTATTTCTATAGAGAGCCTCGGTGTTTTATTAATCTATGGAATTTCTAAAATTCATCTTTCCAAAAAAAAGTACTGTAAACTATACAAATTTTGTAGAAAAATTTAGACTGGGAAATTAAAAAATACACACCGTCAGGAACAAAACGAAATGTGTAAAAAATCATAACGTTGGTTTGCAAAATTGTATAGAACCTCGTAGTCAAAACCAGATGTGTATTCAGCGTGGGAGTTCACAAAATTCTACGCAATCCCAGAGTCAAAAACAAATGTGTAAAAATACATGGTAGTTAGAAAAAATCCATAAAATGCCGGAGTCGAAAACAACTGTGTAAAAAAAGAGTTTACACAGGGTTTTGAACACATTCTGGACGAACCTGAGAGACCAAGAAATTGTTGGAAACTTACCAATTAAAAGCGAGTTCGCAGAGTAGTGCTTTTGAAAGAAAGTATCAGCTTACCTGCAACAAAAAGAGACAGAGTTAATATTTCTGGTTTTACGAGAGCCGCGTTAAAAATTCTGAGTAGGACCAATTCCAAGGAGCATTCTTTCTAATAATATTCCGCGACGCGATAGTCCATGGTCGTGATAAAATCCGCGGTCTAGGCCAGTCGGCATAAATCTCCCGCAAGAGCTAATATTCCGGCAATTTCTATTTCCAACCCCTTACGCTGTTTCCGCGGCGTCAACTCAGCGCTGGAGAATAAATCACGGGCTGCATCGTCGTATTTCACACTTAAGCCGTCTAATTCCATTTTTTCCTGGCGCGTCCGCCGGCGCGGAGAACGACAAATCAAGGGTGAAGATATCCGGAGGGGTTGTCTGTCAAAGAACGGATCAGGGAGGGTGGTTTCTCCCCCGCTCTTTCGCGGGGGCGATGGCACGAGGATCCCGTAAAATACGAATCTCGAACGCGCTGAATGCCTCGTCAAGATGTCGGCCATTCAGATGAGAATTTTCGGCCGTGGGAAGCTTTTAAATTCCCGGCCCTGGAGAGAAACCCTTTCGCTGAAGCCGACAGTGTAGCTGCGAGATTCAATCTGAGTAATTTCGGGGGAATTCGTGACACCGGCTCGGATACAAAATGACACAATGACAAATTTTCCCCGGACCGTGAAAAGTCTTTCTTTCGCTTTTCTTGAACGTTGATAGCGGAACCGGAGGGAAACCGAGACCGAACAAATGGAAAGTTACTTGTCTCTTCGGAATTACGTCTTACGTACACCCCCACCGCCCTTTTGGGGATGTAACTTTCTTGCTGGGAGAGTTCCATCCTGCCCACACGCGACGTCCAGACATTCTTTCTGGAAACGGAGCTGTTCCAGCTCCGAGCTTCTGCCCAGGTTAACATTTTTTCTGGGCAGTTACGTCGAGAATTTTGCTGTTCTAAATTATACGAATTTTTATATCGATGAGATTGAGGAATTTTAAATGGTACACGCTTTTGTTGGGGTAGCAAAAATATGACATTCCTTCTGGGCAATTTTGCTGTTCTAAATAACCACAAATTTTCATATTGGAAAATTCTGCGTCTGCGTCTCAGACATGTTCTAGAGAAATTTTTTCCAACAAAAATTACATCGACATCTCTAAAATTAGTTGTTTAAAAAGTTCCATTGTAACCCGTTGCAATGTTCCAGAAGTTTATTCAGCGAGTGTCGAGCACAGCGTGAGAAGCGAATCGATCGTGATCAGGGGAATGGTGGAAAAATTCTGCATCGCTAAATGCAGTGACGGTGACGTGCTCGGGAAAGGAAGCGTACGTAATGGTTGCAACGATCTAACGGGGCAAGGTGGCTAACGATAATTCGTAGCCGGGCGTCACGTGCCGGCAATATAAATCACCCGTTCCTCCTCGAGGCTCAGAACTCGCCCCCACAATTACCTAATACGTCCGCTACGTTATCCCCAGACACCATCGGTGCAAACCAGCCCCCTACCCCTCGACAAGTCAGCCTTTCGCAGCCCTCGCCGCGCGGCCACTAACTTACGCCCCGACGCCAATAATAGATCCAGACAGGCTTGCGCGTCTGACGAATTCCCCTAAATCACCGTATTTCTCATCGACGAGCACCGACAAGCGAGCCCATCGATGAGAGCGGCATGATATTCGTCACGGAATCATTTCCTTGATGGGATATTAAACTCTATGTTAGGGTGGAACAACAACGAAATTGAGCGGTCTTGTTGGGAATTATTCACTAGGCACGCGGTGGTTCATCTTCCACCTACCCCGCACCCCCTTCCACCAGCAGGTATGAAGCTAGTGAATACAATTTTTATTATAGCTCTTTTCTGATCTCTTAGAATTGTTTGAAAATTGTCATTCATTTGAAACGTGAAACCACCCCGTACCACCTTGCACCGCCAGATATTTATTCCAGCCCTAATTTGATCTTCCATAATTGTTTAAAAATTGTCCATGATTTGAAATGTGAATCCACCACGTACCCCTTGCACTCCAAGGTATCAGACTAGTAAATATAATTTTTATTCCAGCCCTATTCTGATCTTCTACAATTGTTTAAAAATTGTCATTCATTTGAAACGTGGATCCACCCCGTATCCCCTTGCACCACCAGATATTTATTCCAGCCCTAATTTGATCTTCCATAATTGTTTAAAAATTGTCCATAATTTGAAATGTGAATCCACCACGTACCCCTTGCACTCCAAGGTATCAGACTAGTAAATATAATTTTTATTCCAGCCCTATTCTGATCTCCTGCAATTGTTTAAAAACTGTCAATAATTTGAAACATGTACCCATACCCCGTTGCAATCCCAGATATTTATTCCAGTCCTATTCCGATCTTCTACAATTGTTTACAAATTGTCAATCATTTGAAACGTGAAACCAACCCGTATCCCCTTGCACCCCCACGTATCAAACTAGTAAATACAATTTTTATTCGAGCCCTATTCTGACTTCCGCAATTGTTAAAAAATTGTCAATCATTTGAAACGTGAAACCACCCCGTACCCCCTTGCACCCCCACGTATCAAACTAGTAAATATCATTTTTATTCCACCCCTATTCGATCTCCTACAATTGTTTAAAAAACGTCAATATAAAATGTGAAACGAATATTTTTGATGAGCAAATTTTGGAATGTGCATATTTATGGCAGTCTATCAACGGCACGCTATTATCCGCAACATTAAAACTTACTGCCTATAAATAATAGCGTCACGTGCAACGAGATAATGTCGCAAGGCCGTCGATAAATTTTAAGGTAATCCCAAGAAGCCATTCGCAGGCTTAACCCCATAAAAACCCGTTCAATCCTCATCAGTCCGGACATTCATGTTTTACATAGATAGAATCGTCGTTCGTTTAGTGTTCCGTAGGAAAACGGTGCTATTAGGTCGCCCAAGTGGCGCAACACTGTGTAATCCACCGTTATAGCCACAATTGACGCCATTTTCAAGAGCCGATACCGAATGATGCTTCACTGACCGAAACAAAATGGATAGCTAACGCCTAACCCAGACCTAACGTTAGACTGTGGCGTAAATCCTTCCTAACATGCGGCAGCTGGAGTCATGGAATCATGCCAACGGCAGCCAAGTCACCCCTACCAGCGACAACCACTGTGCTAAGGGACTCTTTCTCGCGACTTCTGCCACGACCACTTACCCCCGCTACAAATACTACCCTCGCCCCTCACGACCAACTGTCAGATAAGTAACCAAGCACACGTAGAACGGGGCCGAGTCTCTCTTTCAGCATTTACTATGCCTGCGATAGATACCCGAGACATTACTTTGCCTGCGCGGCGCATAAGGGGATGGCTTGGAGTACACTTTCCGGCCGAGAACAACGCCGGTGATGGCCTCAAGTCGCTGCTGCCAGTCCCGCAAATATCCCTCATCCCCTACCATCGCCACCCCGCACCGCAGGCAGTTTCCACCGACTTTTACCGTTTGCAGAATACCTGGCAGGTAGCCGGGATGCGTCTCTCTACCTGGACAGCGTGCATTTCCTACGAGAGCCTCTAATTAGCGCTGCACCTGACGCTGCGTCTACCTGTGCAGGGCTTGTCCAGAGAATTTCACAGAATTTTTCTGGAACGCTCTTAGAAAATTTTCTCCGAAAGCTCCGCCGCACAAAATTTAGCTCGACGCAGGCCACGATTCGCCTCGAGTCGAACATACAGTGGGTGCATGTATTCGTACAGCTTTGCGAAACGAATAACTTTTTCAAGATTAGATCCAAATCGTATGATAGCTAAATCTAATCAAAATAAGACAATGAAATCTAACTGGAAGCTTGTATTCTTCGTTATTTCGTTGAAGATTTCCTTCGCAATTGCGACCAATAACAATTAAGTAAAAAGCATTTACACATTAACTAGCAAACTAATCCTACTAACGTCTCAATTATGAAATTGTTATTCGTTTTTCAAAAGTGTACGAATACCTGTACATCCACTGTAAAGGTGCAAGAATTCTCTGACTATACCTTGTTGCCGAAGCAGGGAACGGGGTACAGCTGCATCGGAGCCACGCGATCGTAGAAAATCATGACGCCGGGATCACTCGGGACGCACAACACTGTTATTAAAGCGCAGCAGCGGACAGGCACACGTGCAACGGACGAAGAAACGCGCACGCGAAGACGGTGTGATTCGGGCAGAAAAATTCGAGGACAGAGAGCGAGGGGCGGCTGGGCTTCATCACGGTCGAGCCGGGACTAAGAACAGAGAAGGTCGAACAGCCGGTCGAATGCGTGCGTCTCGTTTGACCCTCTCGGTCCCCCTCTACGGTGTTACGACTAATTGTTTACCTTCGGGCGCGTTTCGCAAGGAACGGGGACCGGCCGGTGCAGCACGTTTTCGCAGCCCTGACCTTCGGCACACGTGCATGATCGTACATTTTTCTCGCTGACATTAGGCCCATGCAGTGTGATACAAGTTAGAAGAATTTTCGTTGAACTCGTTCAACAAGAAGGGGACCACGAGCGTGTTATAAATGCGCGTTCCATTCGAAGCTCCGGGAAAGTGGGGCATTATGAGAAATACATTTAAATCTCCGGTGATCTGAAAACATTTTTAATCCGGTATATAAAAATAAACGGCGAGCAAACAGAAAGCTTTTAGCTCGAATTTCGCTCGACCGTGGGAGTCAACAGAGAAATTACTATTCATGCGTGCACTATGTACGTAGGCTGGAGTGGTAGCGTGCTAGGACAAGAGAGACTTCTATGCTCGTTTGTCGCCATCGCTGTCGAACACCACCCTTTTCTTTCGCCTCCTTTCGAGCGCATAACTGCATATCGTAGCTACATCTCAGCCCTGGGAGAGCCTCCAGGCACGTCTTCACAATACTGCATTACTATACCACCCCATTTACACCCCTTCCTTTTCTTTCGCGTTCCCCCCGTCGTTCTGTCTCGGCAACCAGCCTCTAGCCAAGGGAATTGCTGTTGAAGGTTCGAGGCGAGACGCAAGATGGAAGGCGATCCTCAAAAATGAGATCGAAAGTAGGCCCGCGACGCGAATAAAAGGAGAGGAGAGAAACAGGATTCGCACACGCGTTCACCTTCTCCCTCTTCTTTTCTCTCTGTGCTGGTCCTCCTCTCCCTTTTTTTCGTCCGCTTCTACCCCGTCGAAACAAAAGGAATGGAAAACTGGGAAGTAACGCGACGAGTTCCTTTCGTCGGAATGCTGTTACACCGGGAATTTAGGTCGCGTGATTCTTTTCTCTCCTGTTTTAACCCCTCGGATACTCGCGGGGATTGAAATTGCGATCGTCGTGAGGCGCTCTCCTCGAGCAAACTGAAATTGATGCGTCTCCTTCATTCCCCGCTGCTACCCGCTCGTCCTTCACTAGCTCTCTATCTCTCTCCACGATTCTTAAATGATACCACGGATTTACAGAATGTCGCGGAGGAATCGACTGACCGACTCCTGGAAGCGCCCACGTTCCAAAGATTTATTTTAATGACCGTTTTAATTCCGCAATCGTGCCTCTACAGCGTCTTTCTAGCGCGGAATCCATCTCCGCAAATTTCTGTCCTCCGTTGCTCTTAAGTGTGCAATCAAATGCACAAGGTTTATAAAATATTCCGACGCGTTCCGTATCATAAATATGCCTCGCAATTTATGGCTCGGCGAACAAGGCTGAGGAGAAATTCTTGCATCTGTTAGACCTGGGCTAGGTGGTCGGGTTTTTTCAAAAGACTGTCAGAAGATTTTCCAACGCTTTGTTCTAAGTCTAAACAAAGGGAGTGTTTTCCCCCGCCTGCTGCACAGTTTCGTCCGGCTGTGCTAATTCGCCGTGGCTAATGACTTAAGCGAAGGCTTGGGAAAACCTAACGTATAACTCGACTGAAATTTCTTTTGTCCCCGTGAAACCCTGCAATTTATTCCACACCCTTTCGGCTCCGATCATCGCGCGAGATTCGTCTCGATTCTTACGATTTACCGTCACGTTCCCCGGCTAAAGCCGTACTCTCTCCCGGTGCACTCGATTAATTCTCAATCGAATCCCGGACGAGCAATCAGGACACTCGAGCAACGATGTTATCAATTACTTTATCCGAGGTGTTGCTAACTCGGGACGAATAGCCTTTGAGGGGAAGAATACAAAGAAGAGGAGTAACAATTACTTAATTGAATCGAACCCCTGTAATTCTTTGTCGGGTACAATTCTGTCCGGGATTTGTCGGACACTGTTTTACCGGGCGGAGTTCTGTAAAAATTGATGTACACGACAGCGAAAAAGAAACAATATTCCCGATCGATATCCGCGGGAGCGAATCATCAAAGTGATTACGAAATATCGTCGCTGTGAAAATTCAAAGTCTACCGATCTCGGGCCCCAGCATGGCTGTCTAATCAAATTCCGCGACGATAAAACCGAAAATTCCAGATCCCCAGTGTCCGAGTTGTTTCGCGAGCTTATAAAAAATGAAATCGACACTTCGGGAGCGGAAGCGAACCGGCAGCGAGTTGGCCACTGTGCATCGGCGACTCGCTGACTGAGAGGGAGAGAGAGAGGGGGGGGGGGCAGAGAGTGCTCGTAAACTTGGAGCACGACGGTGAAGGAGTATCGGAAAACCGGAACGGAAATATTCGTCGGTGAATTAGGGCGACCTTGTTATAGGCGGCGAAACCGATAAACAGACTATTACTGTTCCTAAATGTGGGCAAATTACGACAACCCTTAATGTATCGAGGCAACCGAAATTGATACGGCCGCGTGTGCACAGGGTGCACTCCCTGTAATATATTGAAACAACTGCGGCTCCTGTATCGACGTTGCCACTTGAACTTTCGATAAAACCGCGCAAGAACTCGTCCCGGTGGATTCAGACCGCGTGGCAGGCTTTTTTCAATCGTTGTTAGGCTGTTAGGCGTTTGGACTCGTACGCCATTGCTCATGGAAGCATGCACACTTGGAAATTAAGAGAAAAAATAAGAACACAAATTGGTACGGAAATTACGGTAACATCGTTTCTAAAGACGGTGCTGACATTTTCTTTCTTTAACTGTTCTGCACTGACACTTTCACTTTCGTATAAAAATATAATTATTACTAGACCGCGGATCTTTTTATGCAAAATAAAAATTGTTTACATCAACTGCAACGTATGAAAGCTGAATACTAATTTTGCTCATGCTTTAATAACGTTCGTGAGCTGCAGCTAATACATTGATGCTCTTAAATTTTTTGAATTTGTCCATTGCTTAAAATTGCATCGACTCATTTTTCTCATAAATGCATAAAATCCGAAGTCAAATTAATACAGTATAAGGAGTTAGATGGAGTCGGTCAACGTTGTTGTCAAACGTTGTTTGCATCGGATAATGCTGTCGTCGACTAAAGTCATTTCGGTAAAATTTGGAGTCGGTGGAAAATGTGTCGGTGATTTTCATGGGACCCCTTATAACAGTGCCCAGACCTGGCTTTTAGATTTGGGGCACTGTTTTCTATAACGCGTACAAAAATTTATGTATATTACCATATTGATGTCTGTTACTTATGAAAGTGAAATATTAGTGACTTATTAATTGGTCAATGAAGAATAACAATATAAAGTTATTTTATGTATGCAAGTCACGAAAGATTATTTTAACTTGTTAACGAAGTTTCCACACTTCCATGAGCGGCAGTGTATGTGGTTAGACCATTGGGTAGCTAGATTGTTGGATGATCATGCAGTTAGATGGCTAGGTCGTTGTATGGCCACACTGATTCGATTCCTAGATTGCTGGATAGCCAAACTGTTAAATTTCCACAGGGTTAGGTTACCGTCTGCAGTTTTAAGGATTCGCTGGACCCGATCAATAGCCTAATAAATCGCCAGTGCATATTAGGCTACCTGGCTACCAGGGTTCCACAATAGCTGCCCAGGGACATGTTCCACAGTTGCCGACTTAAATCTGTAAGTTACAGCGGGATGCTTATGATTTATCGTAGCAAGATAACTCCAGCCTCTGGGTTGTTAAGTAATTTACCAAGAAGCATTATGACTCCTTCTAAATCATCGCCAGTCAGGTCAATTCTTAAACATTTTCCCCTGGACTATAAGCGCAGCACTTAAAAATATGTTGTTGTGCAGGGGCGTTGATACGTTGTTACGAACAATTTAAAAAATCGCTGCAACGAGAACTTCATCGAGCGAGACGCACTCCTCGTTTTTAAAGGGAACTCCGCAGTCTATGGGACAGCGTGGAGTAATCGAATGGTCATTAGGATCTTGCTGATCGGTTTCGAGAGGAACTTGTCGGGCACAATGACGCGGCATGTTAAATTCTAGAACGATGAGGGAGAGTCTTTTGAATCTGAATGAAAGGAAACGGATTTTTCCTCGGGATGACTGTTCAACAATACCGCGCAACAATACCCATGAATCACGCTTCTGTTGGCGATCGATCGTAATTTGCGATGAACAGAAGTTAACTGTATTAAACGGCTTCTTGCGCAACTCGTTATTTCTCTCATCAGCCGTGGGAGGATCGTATTCAACCGTTCATCCGCGGAAGACACGCAAACAGATCGTCGGCAAACGCGGTGGAAAAAAGCCCCTCGACGATCTTTATGCTCGTTTCTTGCTCGTGTGCTCTAATTAGCGATGCACTTAGCAACAAGACGCAGAAAAAAACATTATCCCTTTCGCGACGCCGCCAAGGACTTCTTCTTCTCTATCCTCTCGGAAACGACTCGACAACGACACAGACGCCCATAAATACTTGATATGCAAATCAATCGACCGAAACTTCGCCGATGAAAGCAACATGAAGCCCCGAAACACCTAAATTCATCGCCGGCGTAAACCTTCCCAGCAACGGTGCATCGAAGCAGCCTGTTGAGAGCCAACGACCGTTCCCCTAACTCCCCGAGCGTGACGCGAGGCACTGTTTGTCGTGAAAAGACGCGGCGAATCATCGGATACGTGGATTGTAAATACTATCTCGTCCGCCGGGTCGATTAGGCTAATGGGGTTACCCCGAAGAATTTTATTGAACGCTCCACACTGACGGTCTTGGTTTTCTCGAACGAGCTGATCAAACTCTCGGCTCCATAAAAAGATGCTCATCGGTCGGGGATGATAAGGTTAGGGTATTTTCTAAGCTAGGGCTAGCAAATTAGGACCAGACGTTTTCTGTAGGGCTAGCAATTTGGGTTTGGTTATCATCCGGGGTCAGCAATTTGGATTAGACTTGTATCTAGGGCTAGCAAGTTGGGTCCCGCCTCTAACTGGGGCTAGCAAACTGTGTCTACATTTCTAGGTAAGGCTAACAGTGTGGGCCTTGCGTTCCACTGGGGCTGGCAAAATGGGCCATTCATTAGGGCTATCAAAATGGGTCATTCACTAGGGCTAGAAAAATGGGCCATTCACTAGGGCTAGAAAAATGGGCCATTCACTAGGGCTAGAAAAATGGGCCATTCATTAGGGCTAGAAAAATGGGCCATTCATTAGGGCTATCAAAATGGGCTATTCACTAGGGCTAGAAAAATGGGTCATTCACTAGGGCTATCAAAATGGGCCATTCACTAGGGCTAGAAAAATGGGTCATTCACTAGGGCTAGAAAAATGGGGCATTCACTAGGGCTATCAAAATGGGCCATTCACTAGGGCTAGAAAAATGGGTCATTCATCAGGGCTATCAAAATGGGCCATTCACTAGGGCTAGCAAAATGATCGTAGTCTCCAACTAAGGCTAGCAAATTGGTCCTACCGCAAACTAAAATATGAACCTCCCACGATCAGGTTCGGTACCATCGGGTCAGGACTGAAATGCAACAGGCCTCGCGTCAAGGATCGTTCCCAAAGAGGCGGCTCTCTGTTATATCTAAATATGTAGTCAGGGGAATCGAATGAGCGAAAGGCACACGAGAAAACAGGTTGAACGGATTGGAGCACGCCTCGCAGGGAGGGAGAGGGGGCACGATGTCAGGGATTTACCATAACGCAATGGAGCAGCTCGACACACCGGGGTGGCAAGACAGGTGTGCCTAACGCAATTCCCGGTTCAACGGGATACCGGCGGCGCAGCAGAAGGGCAGAAAATGATGTTCGAAGCTCTCGGATGGTCTGGGGGAGAGATCGCGCGATCGAGCGGAAAGCCCGAGTTTGTTCAGGATTCTCTCGATCGGCAGACGCGCGTCTCCGTGAACGGAAGATATCTCTCTCTCTCTGGTTCTCTCCGTCTCTCGACACCTGTCGATCGTTGGGGATTAAAGAGGACGCGGAGGTAGACGCGGCAGGATTTAAAGCATCTTAGCTCGCCCGCAAACCTTTGCAAACAAGCCACTGACAGCGGAGGAGAGGGTGAAAAAGAAAGAGAGAGAGAGAGAGAGAAAGATGAAGATGGAAGAAGGGAAATAGGGACGCAGGGGTAGGAGAAGGTTCACACCCCCAAGGTCGGGCGGTTTCGGTAGGAAACTCCCTCCTGTTTACATGGCAAACGTTGGAAGTGATTCATCGTGGCTCGTTGCAGCTAAATCTGTTCCTGATTCACAGCGAGGCGCATCCATCCAACGGGAAACCGGCTCCGCTCGGCTCGGCTCGGCTCGGCTCGCTTGCTCGCGCATTCCCCGAGAACTCTCGTTACGAGACAGGTCGTTACCTCGGGGAATCTCCGCGAAAGCTTTGTCCTCGCCCGCTTCTTCCGTCGGTTCGAGCAAAACGCCCGAGACGCCGGAACGTGCCCGGTTAACGTATCTGTCTCGTCCCCCCGCGCACCACCCCGTCCCCACCGTCGCGGAAATGTCGTCGGAAAGACGGACCCAAGCTATTTCGGACGAATCGATCCGCGGACACGTCGACCAACGGCGAGAGAACCGTGGTCGCCGAAGTCTCGCCCCCCGCCGGGGTTATTAGGAGACCGTAAGCAATCGTCAAATGGAATATTAAATCAGCCGACACCCACACCACCTGCTGCCACGACCAGTCAGACAATTACAACGTAAAAGCTACCGTACTTAGAGGCTCCCGACAAATGGCGAGCGGAATTGCGCTCGCTAATTTATGCGGCGGCCGAGCGAGCCGATATTCGCGGGAACCCGGGAAATATCGGTATACACTCGATCTTGTGACACCGTTGCGATAGAACACGAAAATTACGTGTACTCCGTGCAGAAAGTTCCACCGGGCTGCATCGATACCGATTATTGCGTGCGGAATCCGCCACGCGACACCCTTCTCGGACAATCGTTCGCCGAGATAAGAAGTTGGCCAACTTGTTGACAAGAGAGATTAGCGTGGTATTTATTGGTAGCGTGATCTTTCCATGTTGAAGGGTGCTGGTTTGAAAATACTACACGATTGGCTGGGCTACCTCAGATTTTATCCGAGGATTTATCAGAAGTAGGATCTGAGAGGGTTTTTCTTGGATCGTTTCGGGGGGTGTCGTCGAGAAGACTGATTAGTGTGTAATTGATTAAATCGTGTGACTTATGACGAGGGCTAGAAGCGGAGAAGGTCTGAGTTAGCTGTTAGGGTCTTTTTCGAGACTGGAGGGATAATTGTTGTAGAAATATTGACAGAGTACATGAGCCACCTAGCGAAGTTTCACGTAGACCCGAGTCTACCAAGGGACTAGCCAAGAACGTAAACTTTGAGGGTTTTCTTGGAGATGACAGTGTTAGGGGCTGTGATTATGGGTCCTGGTGAATTCCTGGATGAGTTTACCAAGAGACCTGGGCCAGAACATGACCTACGGAGGATTGGTTCGAGGCTGACAGTGACAGGTAAACACATAGACAGAGAGAGCGACGATCATCTCGACTCACCATGGTGTCTTTGATGTGCTCGACCGGTTGCAGGAGGACCGTGGCGCCGATAGGCCGATGATGGTGCTGTTGCTGTTGATGGTGGTGATGGTGGTGTTGCTGTTGTTGCTGCTGGTGCTGATGGTGGTGGTGTTGGTGGTGGTGCGGGTTGCAGTTGGCGACGTTGGATGTGCAGTTGCAGCTGCAGGCGAGATTGCAGGCCTGCTGACCGCCGAATAGGTGTCCAACGAGGCCGGCGGGTGTGATCGCTGCTGCCGCCGCGTTGTTAATACTGTTCAGCAGGGGCGGAGGCAGGGACACCGCACCACCCGGGAGGAACGGGTACGAATGAAAATACGTGGTGATGGAGGAGCGTGGCCCTTCGGTGCCGATCGTATCCGCTAGCCAAGACTTGCCCGTCGCCGTTGGTTGAAGGAAAAACCCGCGATGATGATGATGGCTACCGGTCGTCTGCACCGATTGCACGCTCCAGAAGAGCCTGGCGCGTTCCTGCGCGCTCCAAGCACGTTCCAAGGACGCCTGATAGCGTGCTTCCGTCTTGCTCGGTCGGCTTAACTCGCACGACGGCCACCACAGTTTGGCTGATTGTCGCCCCACCGTTTCTCTCGTCAGCAAACGATTCTTCCTCGTCTCCTTCTACTTCTTCTTCGATCCCAACGAGATCGAACGCTCGGCCGATCCTAACAGCCTCGAACTGCTTCGCAGGCTCTCTCTCTTTCTTTCTCTTTCTCTAGCCTCGTACGATCCTCTCCGAAACGTCGTTCGGACGAGAAGAGGAACCTTTGTTTTCTTTCTCTTTCTCTAACCTTACTATAATAATTTACTTGCTTACGAGATACACATACGGAGTTCTATCGACTATACCTTATAACGTTACTACACTCTTTCAAACACACGCAGACCCACGCACGCACGCACACGCAGAAGAGATTGAAGACGGTGTGTGGTTAATCCTAAACGAGCGTTGGTGCACGCCGAGCCGGTACAAAGTGATGATTGTCAGTACGTGAGCGAATAGTATAGGGGTGGTGGTGGTGGTGGTGGTGGCGGTGGTACGTGTGTTTTGTGCGCGTCACGGCCACGCAAGGTGCAAAGTGCGAGAAGAGGGACACAGTGTGTAACACGCAGAAATGTGTATGTCGAGGTGTTTGGTTTTCTGTTTTTTTTTCCTTTGCCTTATGGGACACTGCGGGAAAGGGTTGGAGTCTAGCGAAAACGCTCGCTCGCTCGCTCGTACGTTAATTGAAACGTCGTAGGTACGTTGAGATATTAAACTTGATTTTTTTCGTTTGTTTCTAATAATTCTCTCCACTCTCTATCTCTTTCTCTCTCTCCACCTCTCTTTCTCTCTCTCTCTCTCTCTCTCTCTCTCTCTCTCGAATTCACCCTTGGATCGAGACAAGTTTTGAAAATTGCGCCGCGATCAGGGAGAGAAAAATTACGAAATACCGCTATACCGAGAGCCTAGCTTTTGAAAATGATTGTCACGAAGATTGACAAGAGAACGCCCCTGAGGGTCAGGGGCGGAACGGGGAAGAAACGATCCCGGGGCCCCCACGACTATGTCTCAGTATGAGAATGTTCACCTGATCTCATTCACAGTGGCGCCCGGTCGATCGGATATGTGCGAGGGTGTGTATACATATAAACGTATGTATAGAAGTGTAAATATATATATAATATGTCGTATGTAAATATATATATTATTTATATATATATTTATGTAGAGGTATATATACATATATAATAATATCTATGACGTAGGTATAGACCGTGTAAACACACACGTAGACGTTTCGGTACAGAGAGGCGGCTGTAGATCACAATGAAGACACACACGAAACTGCGGATTTTTTCCCTTGACTTTTATTTTATTTTTTTATTATTCTTATTATTATTGTTATTACCTCAGGAGGGGCTTAGGTGTGGAGGAAAAAATCTTTCTTCTACAGTAAAATCCTTTCACTCTCTCTCTTTTACTCTGACTAGCTCTCTTATTCTCTCTTATTCTCTCTCTCTCTCTCTCGTTCTCTCGTTTCCCCGATCACGACCGACCCTACTACTGTGCTTGATTGTCTTGACGCGATTCTCTTTAATTGCGATCAGTCGCTCATGATATTTCACGACCTTCTCTTTTTTTCGCTTATATACTTACGAACGAGCCTATGATACTTAGTTAATAATTATCTAAATACATTGGGGGGAGTTTTTTCGGGCGAGTCTTTTTTTTACCTAGGATCTCCTGTCTCTCTCTTTCTTTCTCTCTTCGTCCGAACGACAGGTTCTCTCTTTCTCTCTCTCTCTCTCTTTCGCGGGCCCTGAGGAGAGCGCGGCCAGCCGCGCGACAAAAATATAATATAAATCTCTGGGACTCTCGGATCGGCCTCGCGTCTTCACTCGACGAGAGACTGTACTTCCGGTTCTTCGGCTTTAAGATCCTCCTGCGTTCTCTCTCGATTCCCCTTTCTCTCTCTCCACTCTCTTTCTTTCTCTCTCCGATGATACAACTTTATCGTAGCACAACGTCGACGACGACGACGACGACGATGACGACGACGACGGTGACCTTGAACCCGTGATGAGTTCAGGGTGGCAAGCTGGTTTCTCTCACTGCTCTCTGCGAGGACAGTGGCTCGTAACACACACAGACACACACACGGGCATTGGGAGGATGACTGTATAAGAGACCGCGCGCGCGATGATCGGAGAGACAGAGATCTATCTCTCGGATGTTACTGTGCGTGCGTGGCACTGTATCGGTGTGAGAGAGATACTGAAAAAAACCAGTACTGTTGCTTCCGACGTTAGGCTCGTCGAGTTGCCGGCGCGGACTTCCGGGAAAGAGAAGACGCGTGTGTCACGGTGTGCCGCACACGGGTGTTAACGCGAGAGGTGCGCGCGTGTACGTGTGTATCTGTGTGTACGTTTCGAATATCACGTGGTTCGGTGTTCGTCCCGGTTTGACTCGGTTTAGCGAGAACGTGTGTGCGTGTGTGTGTTCACACCTTCGTCGGAGAACTATTTAGACTGTCTCCTCTTGCAGCGGATTGTGTGTCGCCCCGTGGAGTCTGTTAGGGTTGGACGACAACGAAGAAGACGACGACGACGACGATGACGACGACGGCGACGATGATGATGACAGGCGAGAGGCGGGTAGTAGAGCGGGTACAGCACGCGCGCGTGGGGCCCACCACAGACAGAGAACGGGTACAGGTAAACAGAGAGTGCGGCGGAATTGGACTACGGGCGATCGACGGCTCTCTGGTGTGTCCGGATACCGGCGAGACACAGAGGGACAAAAGAATAAAGAAAACGGGGGTCGAACGGAGGGATAGACGATAGAGAGGGGAGGAATGACAGAGAAGCAAAACAGAGAAAAGATAGAAGAGAAAGAGAGGGAAAAAATAGAGAGAGAGCGAGTATGGTCTGTCTGTGTGCACGTGTGTGCCGGTACTGTGTGAAGTGGCTCGCGGAGGACCCCCAAGACAGGACTGGAAAGAGAGAAGGAGTGTACGTGTTTGTGTGGGTGTGTGTGTGTGTGTGGATGTGCGGGAGAGAGAGAGAAAGGCGGAGAGAGAGTGTGTGTGTGTGTACGTGAGAGAGTAACTCGGAGGTGGGAACGATTAAAGAGCGTCCTACTCGATCGCCCAGCTTGACACAACTGAGGAGCGTCTCTCTCGCGGCGCCCGCGTAGGCCTCCACCGCCACCGTCGTCGCCGCAGCCGGGTCGTGTCGCGGCGTATACGCGGCTTTCAAACGCTACCCCCTGCTCCTCACACCCCGGCGTGCCGTACATCGCCAATCCGGAGCGAGACTCAACCCGACGACTCGCGAATCTGCACGAGCCCCGTCGAGTCTGCGCGCTCCAGGGACACCGCGAAACGCGGCTACGCTGCTGGTGCTGCTGCTGCTGTTGATGCTGCTACTGCCTCGCGATAACCCTCTACCTCTCTTTCCTCTCTTCCTCGCTTACCAACCCCCATCCCTTCTCCCTTAGCCGCCCAACCACCCCAACCACTCGC
The DNA here is from genome assembly GCA_963966675.1 of Lasioglossum calceatum. Taxonomy (NCBI): domain Eukaryota; kingdom Metazoa; phylum Arthropoda; class Insecta; order Hymenoptera; family Halictidae; genus Lasioglossum; species Lasioglossum calceatum. The sequence continues at coordinate 4,555,005 of OZ016548.1, forward strand.
GAGACCGTGTTGGGGGATCGTGTCTTTACTAACCCTGTTTCGTTCGGCTTCACCTCTTTCGCGAGTCTTATTCGCGCTCCCCCGCGAACCTTTCTCCCTTTAACGAGCGACCGCCACTCTGGTCTTAATTTCGGTGATCCCCCCCTGGATATTTTGGATTGCAGAGTTTTTCAGGCTGCTTGAATTTTTCGGTGTTGCGGAGCTTTAGCTGTCTCACTAGGCTCCAGCTGCGTCTAGAGAAGACCGAGACTTGGTTCGTCTGGGAGAAATTTAGTCAGAGTAGAGCCAAGGGGATCCAGAGAAGTCCGAGTGTGTTCGAAAGATTCGATGTCCCTTCGAATTGATCCCAGCTTCCCCCAAGCCTCACAAATTTGAAATCCAGAACTGCCTGTAGCGAGCTTAGAATTCTTTCCTGAGAAAGAAGCCCATGGCTCGATAGTGTCCACCTTGATCGACCCCAGGCACATTTGATTTCGCCTGTCTCGACAATCACGTCGATACCACTGTACCAGCAATTCCTAATCGAGCAATCGGGAGAACGACGAGAAGAACGCGCGCGCAACGTGTGTCCGAGGGATGCAACGTGCTGGTGAGAAAGAGAGTGAACAAGCGTGATCACGTCGATCTCGACGCGGGAACAAAAACGACGGAAAACTCTCGCGCAGCAGAAGGACCTTCGATGGGTTCTTCAGGACTGATTGTTCAGAAACGGTCGTCGTTGATCAGGATCGATTGCACAATGAACCGATTCACCCTCGACGGAGTTGAGGACGCTCGAACAACCGGCTCCCTCGAAAGTGGTAACCTGATTACCCGAAGAGTCGATGATTGGATGAATGAATAACGAGGTGCAGGGCGTAGTAGTTTTTGTAGAAAAAAAAATGGAGACCCTTTCTTCTTTGCGCGAGGATACAAAGGGTGCGCGACGTTCTTGGCGCACTTAAATGGTGATTAAAGGATCAGAAGTGCTCTAATCTTTCCTGCTCGATCTGTGAACGCTGACATTCGTCTCTTGGCACTCGATCGAGCCCGTGACTTAACTTTTCTGGAGGTTCGTGCTAAGTAGAAATTCGATCCTGACCAGGTACCTAGGTTGAGCACAGCGCCAACAATGTGGACCTGTTAACATTGTAGAGATCTTGAACGACCCTCGACGCTAATTGCCTCGCACTGCATCGAATTTTCTCTCCCCGTTCGGTAAAGGCGGGGTTCAAAGTCAGTTTTGGAAAGCAGCAGCGAAAGTGAGGTGAAGCAACGCTTGAACATTATCACGTGGCACGTCTTGATCGGTGGAGCGCGTCCGTTAATTACTGTAAAATGTGCGAGTGGGAAATGAAATAATTACAAGCGTCGTGGCTCCTCGAGATTACACTGGTCTCTAATTACAGTGAAACAGAAAACTACGAGGATGCTCAACTTGCATGCGACTTTTTGCCGTGTGTCTGGCGTTCTCGACGACGAAACCGAAAGTGTACGAGTGCTGAAGAGATCGCGCTATCGTTCACAACGCCAGTCTGCACGTTCCGATAATAAATACCAGGAGACAGTTTCGATTCCTCGAAGCAGATGTAACGAAAGAGCTGCGTTGTCTATCTCCCGGAGGTGAGCATTGCAGACGACCAGATTTCGTTTGGTTTTTAATTATGGCGCCGGTGCGGAAGCGACTGCTTCAAGGGGAATTTAATTAACTTACCGGGACGGTCGCGTGCCAAAGGGAACGGAGTCAAAGAGACTGGAAATCTTACCTGAAACAGAAATTAATAGACGATTCTAAATACAGCGACAGACAATGCAGCAGAAACGCGCGCTCGTGTTGAAGAGAAATGTGAATGAGCTCGGGGTCTGAAAGAGAGGTGAATGAGAGCACCGTCCACAACGACAACACAGAATTCGTTTTCGAAATCCGCAGTACGCGATCCGGTGTCTCGCTGCGACGAAATCATTTCCACGCCGGTTTTAATAATGCCGAATGAATGGTCGACGGGAAAACAAACAGTATGCGCGCAAGTCGGAATGAATTTCGACGGACTCGGTAAGAAGCTAATAAAGCGGGCACACGGTCGAATTAGCGCCGAGCACCACGGAAAACGGGTCCCGTTCCTCGGGAGGGGGCGAAACGCAAACGAAATCGCGAGACGCTACCAGGGATCGTTAATCCGGTCTTGCCGACGACTTAATACGTTGGGCAAACCATTTCGTACGGGGGGCTGTAGCATCATCCAACCGCCCATCCCTCCTCCTCCTTCTCTCTTCGCTCTCAGAACCCCCATCCCCACATTGCTCCTGAGAATCGACCCTAAGTCCCGGAGAAATTACTCCGGGGTAAGCAGTATGCAGATCGCGAAATCGCGACATACGTTAAGGATTAACTTCGAGTTGGCAGCGGGCGGCGAACTGCCGCGGCTAAATAGGATCTATGAAATCGGGGATCGGAATGCCGCAGGAAGCTCCGCTTCGCGCACCACTCTAATTTTTATAATTGCTATGATCCCTCCAAAATTGTCACTCTGGATTTATACAGGGTGGGGTACTATAAACAGATCACCTGAATAACTCGCTTGCGTTTGAAGATAGAAGAAAATGAATGAGGTGTTTTTTAATACGTGAATCGATGCAGCTTGGGTCCAGCTATCCAACTCTGGTCCAGCTATTCGTTATAAAAAGGTACTAACCTATGTATGTCGAAAAGTTAGTAGTTCAGGAGATATTTCAATTTAAATAACTCTAAAACACCATTACTGTCTTACTAAGACGTTAGCGTTTACTTATTAGTGTAACGTCTTAGTACGACAGTAATGGTGTTTTAGAGATATTTAAATTGAAACATCTCCTGAACGACTAACTTTTCGACATACATAGGTTAATACTTTTTTATTATAACGAATGTCCAGCTGCATCGATTGATGTATTAAAAAATACCTCATTCCATTTTAAAAAAATGGAGGTGATCTTCGTATCTCTAAAAAAAATGACATAAAAACAGAAATCTTTTTGGTATCGTATGAGCTCCATTTTACCATTCAACTTTGTCCTTCAGACATTTGACGTATCTTCGAAAGCAAGCGAGTTTTTCAGGTGACCTGTTTACAGTGCCCCACCCTGTATTTTAGGAAAGGATCCTAGGAATGTGATCCAAAAGATGAGGAAAATTAAATAGACGACCCTTCAGAATTAGGACCTTTGTGTTAGGTCCTCTGGAATTGGGACCCTTAGAGTTGGGTCCTCCGGAATTAGAATCGTCGGGGATCGGTGAATATTGGATCTCCTCGAACCTTCTAGGTTCCAAGGGGAACATCAGGCCCCAAAGGGTAGCAAAACGGTCTGCTCAAGTAAGAATGCAACGGCTCCGGCATGATCGATTTTGTCGTCGGTTTCGTGAATGCCAGTCATCGGCGTGGAATTGTGTAACAGCGATTTGTCCGCGTTTAGCGGCATCGTTATCGTGGCATCGGCCGTGCATAATTCTGTTTGAACGAATCATTATTGCGGTCATCCATATATACGTGCCGGTAAATCCATTTACAGTCCAGCTGTCGATTGTTCCACGCGCTAAATTACGGGGGATGATTGATGTCGAGCCACGAACCGCCGCGCCGCCGCGCGCCGGCGAAAGATAAGCCGGAATAAAACGTTGGAACCACCAAGAAATTTCACCAATTGAAAAGTCAATCAACTTCTCGCGAATACAGAGCGACGTGTTTGTGCGCGAACAACTAGATAATTAATATATCTTTCACATCGTTCGAGAGAAGTCTGCCGGCCAGAGAAAAAGATCAGGCGAGCCCGTCCGTCGCCTGTCCTCACGCGACGTGTTTCAGGTTGTCGCCCTTCGTTCTCGCGAAGATTTCTTAGCGATTCCTGCGCGATTCGTATCGCCGACGGTCACGCGATCCGTAGAACTCAGAAATCCTGATTCGCGGCTACCTGGCCGACGAAAGATCGCCGCACCGCACCGCCGTCGCGGGAACCGTGACGATAGGGAGGGGAAAAAAGTTTCACGGAAACACGATAAAAACCGAGCCCGCAATTCCGTCGCGATATGATGGATGGGATCGCCACGCGACGGGATTGAGCCCTCGTTTGGCATTGTTAATTCCTAACGTGGCCACGATAAACCGTTTCGCGGCTCCGATGTCTGGTGATTTGTCAAACCGAACGGACCAAAGTGATTAACCGTCCGAGGAAATAATTAGGGACGTGTGCCCTCGCCCGTTTCTTCGTACAGCGGACATTGGACTGAACCCCGCTTGCCGTGTGTTAACGGTTAACAGTTAACCAGTCAAACTCGTGACGAAGATTTGAACGAAGTCTCGCAAACGTGAACGTTGCGCGTTTCTTTTCGGATGAAATAAAACTTTGTAATCAATAGACTGCGGATTTTATGCATTTATGACACTAATGGGTATGTACAATTTAAAACAGTGGAGGTACTAAAAAGATGTAAGGCCACCAGTGTATTAGTTTCACCTTAACAAGATCATCGAAAGAAGAATGAAATTTTTATTTGGCTCCTGTGTCTTGCAATCGATGCAAACATTTTCTATTTTGCATAAAGATCCGCAGGCTAGTAATCAACATTCAAGCATTAAAATAAATGTAGTCATACAAGAAATAGACATTTTTCGGGATAAAGACGTTTGAATCATTGTAAAAACTGTAAAGAAAATGTTACGGCAACCTGTCCTGGCAGCTGATTGTTCTTACCTTCGTGTGACACCGCTGCTCTAATTTGGAATGGTGACTTGGGCCATTCTGGCGTTTGTCCGAAATGTTTCAATGATAAATAAAGGATCCGCACGCGTCGAGAAAACTGGATACCCGGTTCGGTTTCCAAGTAGAGAGAGAGAGAGAGGCGACTACCCCGAAAATCATCGACCCGTGAACCCCTCGGAGGACAAGGTGAGCAGATTCCCCTGGATTTCAGTTACGTCTAGCAAGCGGCAGTTAGGTTGCCGTGGGTAATAGGGCTTGATGCATGGCTCCCAGGATGCGCCTCCCTCTTCTTCGTACTCTCACCCCTCGATTTGCCATTCGTCCTCCGGCAAAAGCAACCCCTCCGTCTTTCCCGAACTCCCTTCCTCGGACTCGGTCTTTATTTATTTAAAGCCCGTCACCGGGTTGGCTGCGGCCGGTCGCGCGGTATCCCCGATGGGAATCGGCTCTGTTCGGAAACACATCGTTTGTCTACGTGTGTGCACGCGTTCGTACGTGTTCTCTGGCGCGGGTGTGCGCGCGGCCGTATCGAATGCTCGATTGGCCTGACCGACTCCTCGTTTTCCGAACGGTTGGCCGGCATTTTCTACGGCTCGCGCGATTTCCATCGTCAACCGGACTCCCAGCAGACCGATTACACCTACGCTCTCTTCTCCCCAGCTATTCCCACCCCTACCCCCGCGGAACGCCCTGCAGCTCCCACTTGAACGGACTGCGAAATCCTTCGAGAAAGTAAAAGCTGCACTGTTGTTTCGCGAACGAGACTGCACGGCGATCGAAAAAGCTCGGAAAATGTTTATTCCGCCGCACGTTCGTCCCCTAATCAGTTTGTGTACCACAGAGATTTTTCTAATACAATTTGCATCTGAAGTCGGTCCCAATAAAATCTTAAGAAACACCGACACCAGGAAATTCGTGGACTCGTTAATTGCGCGAGCGAACGCTTCATTCTGCCTAGTAATTGATTCTTTTCCCGGTCGGGGTATCGAGCGGCCCTCGAGGCGACGAATCAATTTCGCCGCTGACGCGTTCCTTAACCTCGCGAAAATTAAGCAAACTGCCGCCCGCGCGCGTTTCCTCGTCCTCCATTAATCTCAGTCGGCGTTCGCTCACGTTTATTTGGTCACTGTTTACGAGTTCCTTAAGCGCTAGGTGCCTCGGGATGCCTGATGGCCGACGATCCTCGTTACCTCTTCAAAGACTGACGCGCGATTGTGAGAGCCAAGGATGATACACCGGCTTCCACGAATCCGGAGACGCATTCTCGAGTCACTTCTCGGAGCGGGGATAAATTTAACGATGCCTTCTCTCAAAACGGAGTATCGTTTAATTTTTCCATTTTGTTGCCGGCACGCGTTGCATTCTGCGTTACGAGTCTCGACAGCTCCTGCAGTTTCGGGACGCATTTACCTTCGTCGTTCTCGAGGAAACAACCCACCCCCTTCGGGAAAATATTGTTACTAACAAGAATTATGGCCGCGAGCAAAGAGCGAACCCAACGGTAACCGTTTTCGGCGTTTAACCCGGCAAACAATCTTCTTCCGAGGCGACCGGCTTCCGGAACAGCCGGAATCTATTTGCTCTCGCCGGCTACAAATCACCAGTTTTCGATCCTCACTAATCCTTGGGACTTGCCCGAGGCTTGTCCAGGAAACGGATTCCCGCTTCGAGACGCGGCCATGAATTTTCTTTCTTGTTATGGATGCTCCGAAGACCTGTAACTCTTCCACACTGGATTACCTCTCTTGTTCCTGAATGCTTTCTTGCCGATTTCGGGGCGACCCGAGGACTAACTACGGCGAGGGCCCGACTTCAATTAGGACTAGCCCGATGGGCCTGAAATCGATTGGGCCTAACCTCAATGAAAGAAACAGCGTCTAATAAATATGGATGCTATTAATTTCCTTTGAATCGAAGTAAAATTCTATTTTAATTTTGTTAGTTTGCACCTATTGGAGAACATATAGGCGTACAACAGATATAAAGTTTCTTCTTTCTTAGGAAATTAAAAATCGCAAAAAAGTTTTAATCATTGAAATCGTAAAATAGATCGTATGGCGAGGTGTTAATGGAGCCCAACTTGAATGAGATCTAAGTAAATGGGACCTAACTTCAAGGGGGTCTAACGGAATAGGATTTCATAGGACTTCTAACTTCACCGAGGTCTGACTCAACTTCTAGCTGTCGGACCTCAGTCAAGTTGGGTCCTATTATTATTTGCTTGCCCCGTTTAACTTTCCAACTAAAGTACAATCTAAAAGAGCATCATAATTATAACCCACGAGGATCCTTGCCAGGTCTGCGCATATTTGAAAGCAAAAAAAGGCGCCTCGATGAAGAATCGACGCCGGTTCAAGAGGGAACGAGGCATTCGCGACTGCCGCAGAAGAAAACGACCAGTGTTCGAGCTATTTCGATAGGTAAGACCGGCAGCTTAATTCTTCCGGCGCTGCCTTCTGTCAACTACAGTTTTCCGACGGGGCGGGCGTCGGCGTCGGGAGCGCGTCGCCGTTACGATATTAAATACACCGAATTCTTCGTCGTCGTGATTTAGCATCGCGTCGCATTCTTCTTTTGCTTCGAGGAAATATCACTCGGGTGGCGGAACGCGCAGAATTCGCAGCTGGTAATGAAGTCCCCTAACTCGCACAGCTCCGAAGACACGAGCCGGTGATTTCGGAAAGGGAATGCGCGCTCCCGGAGAGAGGTAATCGATTTTTCGAGAGACGTTTACGACTTCTGACCCCTCCTGGCGATACACGAAGGCTCTCAATTTTTTTTTTATTGCGATTTCGCGTGACGAAAAATAAAATTCGTGATTCGATGCCCGGGGACCGTGGAATGCAGAATATATCGAAGTAAAACAGCCTTTCTCTCCTGCTTCTGCCCCCTGGATGCGGCTCGAGACAAGGTAGAAATTGAGAGAGAAAGAGATTGGAGGCTTGATCGAAGACTGAAGCCGATAAACCGGAAGCCGATTAAATTTATGGGGCGAGGAAGAGCGAGAGAGCCCCGACCAACCAACCCCTCTGTCGTCTGGCGAATTTCGTACCGGGATCCGGCTCTGTTTTCGAAGAATTACAGTCGCCAAAAAACCAGAGGCACACTTAGTCCTCTACTATAATGTAAGCCAAACAAGCAACGTCACAGTATGTTTTTACATCATCATTCATAATTTTTATTTATTTAATTTGACACCAATCCCAAGACTGCCATAAGAAGGCTCCCTACAAATTATCGAAGTTTCAAAATGTCCACAAAGTGGTCTACTTTTCTGACCGAGATTGTGAACGTAGAAAATTGCGGCGAGTTTTTTTGTACACGGTTTAAGATGAAGCATACAAGAAGAGATGTGCAAGGATTGCAAAATTGTAGAGAGACCGATTGAAACGCGATTGATATGATTAAATGCAGGAGGACGTATCACCGGATTCGAGATACGGGAATGATTAAACGCGGGCATGTTATTAAAAGCCCGAGTATTTTTCGCAATTTCACTCGCAAATAATATATACGTAGAACCGTGGGACTAAAGCACGTTGATTATAAAATTCATATTAAACTCCACATTGACCTGGCCGGGTTTTCAATTTCTGCGGGGGCCACCGGCGGCAGCGGCGGCTCCAGGATAAAATTATGCGCGTGCACTTTTTGCGCGCCGGTAATTCGGCCTTCGTTGAAATTTCGCGTATCAGTGTCTACAACAGCGGCGAAAGTAATATAGCCCCGGGACGTCTTTCGACCCCCGCCCGGAAAAACACCGGCAAACCAAATTAATCCGCGCCGCGCGAACCGGTGCGCAAACTTAGTTGGCCATGTTGCCCATCAACTTCGCCGAAAATTTCATCAGCCCCTCGCCCGGACGACGGAAACGAACCGTTTCGACCGTGACGAGTGCCATAAATATTTCGGCAGCGTTTCACCCGATGAGTGTCGCAGAGACGAACGCCAATGGCCACTACGAAATCGCCAAAAAATGTTTTAGATTTTTTTTTCACCGTGTTAAAGCTGACGGAAAAATCTGAAAAAATTCTGGGGCAACGAGTACGACACTATATACCTACTATTAAAATATGAATCACCTCGCTGTAAGAGTCGCCAAAAAATTGTATTTCTTCGATTTGTTCTATTTCGAATTTTTGTGGCCAGGATTTTCGACGAAAAAATTTGAAATAATTTTGTAAAATGTGTATTCATAGCTTCGTTGTGCCAGATTATTTTCAGAATTTTTACTCGCGGATGAGTTTAAACAATTATCTAAGATTGAAATTTCGAAGCACCCCCCGAACGCGATAGGGGTCGAGAAGATTTTTCAGATCAACTGGAACGCGACATTTCGCGGCGGTGGTGCATCCGCATCGATGACGCGGCCCCGCGGTGGTTAATGAACAACGGTGAAATATTAAATGCGGCAGCCCCAGTTTCATAACAAGACATTTCGCAAGAATCGATACAGCGACTCATTATCTCGCGACTCATTGGAAATTCAACCGATCGAACAATAAGGGGTTAAACAGTTATTAAACTGTTCATTTCGCTACCCTTCGACGCGAGAGGATACAAACACGCCGGTCGTAGTAGAACGCACACAGGCTCACAGGTCCGTGACCACAGAACGAATACGAGGGTGGAAGAGTGTCCAGGGCTGCGGACAAGCCGGGCTGTGAGGGAAGGGGTTTGCGCCGTTCAATCGCACCCTTAATTAGCGCACTCAATTAAGCACGCGCACCGAGCCCGTACAACAGACTGCGCACCGAGCGCGCCCAATTTTTGCGTTCGGACAGCGTTAGGGGATCGAATTACCAACAATTATTAGGAAGCACATCCAATTGTTTGACATCTGTTATGCGAATCCTAGAAATCACTCGTTCGCATCTTTGTAACAATACGATATTGAAAACGATTAGTATCACGGACCAAAAATAAGTTATTCTAAAATTTTCTGCGATAAAAATCATTAATAAAAAGTTGATTATTATTGAAATTCAAGATAATGTACACACAAAATATTATATAAAGAAAAAAATTCGAAGAACAAAATGATTAAAAAATATCGATTTGTATACTTTTTGATTACAAATAATAGTTATTAAGTGTCCTAAAAATTGGATCCTCCTCGTTATCATTGATAACTGTTATGAGCGATCGAAATTTTCTCTCATCGATAACATTTACCAACAAGAGAACAAATTTTCGGTTACTTATAATCTTTATTTGTAACCAATACGATTTTAGTCGATGAAATACTTGTTATTCCATAACTTTTTTCTTTTTGGTTATGTTATAACTTATAACAGTTATGGATCCTGATCAGTACTATTTGTTGTGCAATTTAGAAGGACGATTCAGGCCTGGATCAAGTTTCAGTTGAGGCAGGTTTCAATCCTGATGTAATTGTAATCGGATCCAAACAGTCGAGTGATCCTCTCAAGTGCCACTCCAGAAGTAAATTAGGACCAAGAGGTTTGAAAAATTGTAAAATACTTCGAGTAGAATTTTGATAATTTTGGCACGCTGCCGAAAAGAATAATGGTACAGTTAGAAGGCAGCTGAACAGCTTGTAAAGTGAATCGCGTTGTTTCGGAGGTGCGTGGCCGTAGCGGTGGGATCTTTCTGAATTTACCAGGATTCACCATTATCAGAAATGCGAATTCGAGAGGGCTTTTATACGATATAGGAGAAGATAGTAACGCGGCGATGCAACGAGGCAATACACGAGCTTCCCGAATCCAGCACGTGGTGCACTAAAATCGTACGAGGGATCCATTTTCCATTTGCCACTCCCAGGACACCGCGATTTTACCATTTTCCAAGATCGTACCCGTAATGTCTGCTGAACGATACCGTATCGAGTTTCACCCGGTAGTCCTCTTATTATCGTTTAACAGAAATACGATGTAACACGAGAAAGTGCTTTTCTATCGGAGGCCCTCCGCCGCCATCCTTTTTCTTTCTTTTTTTTTGCGAACTGTTTTGTCCGTTTATTTCCACGCTATTTTGGTCAACGGCGCCGTTTCGTTCCCGGGAGAAAAGTTTCCAGTTCATAAAATCTGCTTTTTTAAAAGAACCGTGCTTTTACACTCGAACGGACTTCCTGGAAAATAATAATTAATCCCTCCCCTGTCGGTGCAGTCATTAACACCTTGTTCGAAGCAGAAGATAAAACTTCTCTGAAGGTTCTCTTAAATTTGTTCTGGATTATTTTGTTTCCAACGGCTCTCGAGGCGAAGTAGACGAAAACGGGAGCCGCGCACCGTGCATATTTTATTCCGAAACTGGAAATAGAAAAATCACCATCAGTACACGGCCGGAAAATTGGAAAACATCGACCGTAGGAAAATTGGGAACCAGACATCTGACAAATGGAGGGGGTGAGCATGGGGGGTGCGGGGAACGTTAAAAATTAAAAATTTGAAAAATGAATAACTTCCGCCGCGTTCCGCCGAAACGTTTCCATATTTGGCCTTGCGGCTGCGTTGAATACAATTTTTAGGTTTACGGTTTGAATAACAAAACTGCTTGAATTATTTTACATACAATAACCACGGCCATTCCCCCCGTAGAGTCTTTTTAATTAAACGAACCGGAACACAATCGAAGGTCACGTGTAGCGTGTGAAAAAGCAAATCCATAAAACAACCAATGTCTGAAACAGTTTCTGCATTCATGAACCACGTTGTAACATTATGGATAGCTTCATGGGGGCTGCGTGTTTCATTATCACAGGAACGTCATAAAAACTGCCAAATTAACCGTGCAAAGACCTGTCACACCCCAGCAGGACGTTTCAAAGAAAGAAGGGCTCGTTATTTGAAAAGGGACGCGTCATTAGAGTCGCCCCAGCGTGAAGTGTCAGCACCAATGGGGACACCCGGTATGCAGCTTGTTCTCTGGGCCGCGTACATGAAAGCATTGACTTTCGGTCCGTGAAGTCTGGGGGGGTTCTTTTTTCATCCCCTCCCGCGTGATCGAACGCTTCCTTATCGAGTGGTCATGTTTGCCAGAAATTTTCCATGAACATATTCATTCGGCATTAGTTTTTCATTCGGTTGGTCTGCGGCCAAACTATTGCTTTACATTCGGAGGAAGGAACTAGTTCAATTTTTAAGTAAATATAGCGCCTCGGAGTCGGCGAGCAGTGAATACTTACACGCTCATTTCAGAAAAAGTCAAAATTGCATGTGTCCATCAACAGGGTTCCAAATTAGTAGGGATCCAACATTAGCAAGATCCCAAATTAACAAGGTCCAAAACTAGCAGGGTCCAAAATTAGCAGGTCCCAAATTAACAAGATCCAAAACTAGCAGGGTCCCGAATTAACAAGATCCAAAACCAGCAGGGTCCCAAATTAACAAGGTCCAAAACTAGCAGGATCCAAAATTAGCAGGTCCCAAATTAACAAGATCCAAAACTAGCAGGGTCCCAAATTAACAAGGTCCAAAACTAGCAGGGTCCCAAATTAACAAGATTCAAAACTAGCAGGGTCCCGAGTTAACAAGATCCAAAACTAGCAGGGTCCCGAATTAACAAGATCCAAAACAAGCAGGGTCCCAAATTAACAAGGTCCAAACCCAATAGGGTCCCCAAAGAGTGTACTGCACAATATGTATAACGAGAAAAAAATGTTTTGCGAGTTTTTGATGATCTGGACATCAGAAGGATTAAACCGGGGAAAAAATGGCAAAGCGTTGCCCGTCGACGAGAGTCAATCATTTGATTGACGCAAAAGAAATTAGCCTGTGTGCTTCGGGAAATTCTTAGGCGAGCCTGACAGTTTACGGTCGGACAAGCTTTTGTTCCGCCCGTCACACATCACGGCGAGAAAACGAGAACGGTGACATAGAATTTTATCATTTTTCTGGATGCCCGCCGAGGGGGGAGTTCCGCAAGCTTTCGCCGGGGTTCGTCGCACTGCGAATTTGAATGGATTGCGTCCCAATGTTTACTCTCTCCCCCTATGTACACTCTGTATATCGTGCACCCTCGAATCGCATAAAAGCCCCGGCTGGGTTTCCATTAGTTTAATTACAGACAAGGTCGCCGTCGGTGGTAGAACATCGTTGCAGGTGTGGGTAGTTTTGAAGCACGAGCCAGCGGAAGTTAATTCCGTAGAAAAGGTAGATCGAACCTTGCGAGACATCGGCGAACCGTGAAAATTTGTTCTCTGGACACTGATAGAATTCGTATCAGACTCTCTGTAAAATGATGATCCTCAATTAACAGGTGGCTACTTTCAAATAAATCGAGTGCAACATACATTTCATTACTTTATGAATGTTTCAAGCACAGTGAATAAAAGATGAAATCACATTGTTCGACTGACCACAAGCCTAACAGCGTTCCTTTGTGCCGAACAGCTCCCCAGGAACGTATACACTCCGCTGAAGGGAACACCAGGCGAATGAACGTTTCGAGATCTTGCAAAATGCATGATAACTTCCAGGCAAACGCGCTCTCGATTTCCAGCAAGTGCGTTCCGGCCCCAGTTATCTACCATCAGCTCTTTGTCGAGGCTCCGCGTTCCTATCTAAGCTCCTGGCGCTTCGCGTGTATACGTGTGCATGTATAACAATCACGGGACATCAGCGAACCTTGTCTTAAGTACTCATGTGTTACACTCTCATACCCTGAATGGATTTTGTCATCGTCCACTCAGCACATAAAAATTACAGACTATGACACGTTTAGGTTATCAAGACAGAAATTTAGAGTGTCCTGGGCAGCGTTACCATATTTTTATACCTCTATCCCTTCCGGCCCCTTACCCTTCCGCCTCCTCGCCCAGTTTCGCAGCGTAGCTCTTCCCACTAACGCTGGCGACAGTGGCGACAGACTGGCGTACGGTACGCGTCAGCGACTAGTGGGAAGAGCTACGCTGCGAAACTGGGCGAGGAGGCGGAAGGGTAAGGGGCCGGAAGGGATGGAGGGATAAAAATATGGTAACGCTGAGTCCTGGGTATACAGGGTGTCCCAAAATTCCTTCAACAGCCAGAAATGGGAGGTTCCTGAGATCATTTGAAGCAACATTTTCCTTTGCAAAAATGTTATCCGCGGCTTTGTTTAGGAGTTATTAACGAAAAACACGGGCCAATCAGAGCGCGATCTAGACGCGAGTTGGCATAGTCTAGCCGGCGCGCCAACTGTCTATTGGCTGACTGTGCCAACTCACGTCTAGTTCGCGCTCTGATTGGTCCGTGTTTTTCGTGAATAACTCCTAAACAAAGCCGCGGATAACATTTTTGCAAAGGAAAATATTGCTTCAAATAACGTCAGGAACCTCCCATTTCCAGCTGTTGAAGGAATTTCGGGACACCCTGTAGAGTGGCGAACTAAAAATGTAGGGTACCCCAGCAGTTTAGGGTACCAGGTTAAACTTCTATGAGACATTCCGTATAGTCAGGATACTGTTCAAAACTTGGGGTGTCCTGGAGATCTAGAGTGGCGAACTAAAAATTTCGGATATCAGCCTACCAGTCCAGAACATCAGGCTAACAATTTGGGGTATCAAGCTGAAGTGCTAGGGTCTCAGACTAAAAACTCATAATCCCAGCTCACTGTGTTTCCTCCAGCGAAGAAGCTAGGCTAAAAGCGAAAGCTGAGAGCTGGGCAGGGCGAGGTATGAGGATCCTGACACCAGCTCGAGTGTCTCGGGCAGTGCCACTCCCGTTGGCCGGTAAATCGGTCTCCTGGTCAGCGATGTAATTAAAAGAGCGGTGCGCATTTAAAACGAACAGCGGCATTGTGAGGCGGCAGCCGACAAGGTGGAATGGAGGAGAGAAGAGCGATGCAGCAGCAGCAGGGCATGGCGGCGGCGGTGCTGTTAATGGGCGATCGCTGTGGTAGCAAGCAGACTCTAGGCGACCGCCTGAAATCCACCGCCTCGGCCAGCAGCGGTACCAGTAGCCGTGGAGCCAGCTCTCGGCAGCGAGCGGGCGAACAAAGCGGAAAGCTTCGGCGTACAAACAGCGTCGGCCCGGTGTTGCTGCAAGTGCCGCGAAACTTTAACAATGGTTATTGTTTCGGGCCGGCTCTGTAACTGGCCTAATAAAATAGCGGAAGCCCGTGCTGGGAATGGGTGAAAAAAGCCGGCCGCGGAAAAATCGGCTGCTGCCTCGCTGCCGGATATAATGATAACGGGAAGTTCGAGGCGAGAGAGAAACACAGAGAGCGAAGGGGAAGGGGTATAGAGAGAGAGAGAGAGAGAGAGAGAGAGAGAGAGAGAGCTTAAAACTGTGCCTATGGCTCGTTATCGTTTCGAATGCACTTTCTGATGTTTTATACGGGGCTGGTCTTCTTCGAATGGCGCCAGCCATGGGGAATCAGCCTAATGGCCGAAACAATGGCCCCCCGTGTTTCAGAGAAAACTGCGAAAGTGTTTAATCGGCCGATCCCGTTCCCTCGATAGAGCCGTTCGATAATTTTATCGTACCCCGTTAGACCCTCCGCTATTTTCTAGCGGCCTCGTTGCAATATCGAGCACGACCACTGTGCTTCTTCGTTTTTCCCACGCGATCTCCAGAGAAATTCTAAAGCATCGGCGAATCATATTTTTACTTCGGCCTGTCCAATGGGAGCCGAGATGAAAAATGTATTGGATAGAGCACCGGAATCGTTCGCCAGCAGAAACGAGATTATGATTCCGGCCGTTGTTCGTCGAATAACAGAGCTGTTTTGAAATTCTTATCGCCACGGTGAGAGCTCTGTTACCGATTAATTACATTTCCACGGTGTTCGGAACAGAGTAATGCGTGCTCTGCGTAAAAATTATTTGAGTATATACGGGAAGGAGGAGGTTCCCGGGGAGAATAAATGTTCGATGTTTTTCAGAGCGCGAACATGATATTCAGGAATATTATTTTTCCAATCAGTAACTCGATGTGATAGCCCCCGTCGCGTCGGTCTGACGCGCGGAACGCGTGATATGTAATGCAACACGTTTTTGCCGAGACTTGTTCGGGGGTGCACATCTATATAGAGAGATGTACGGACGTACATTGGTCGTATTGCGTTTCAGATTCTTGGTTATTCGGGTTCGTTACATTTTGATAAAGATACACGGCCACTTTTTCGAGAACCGAAACACTCGGTTGCAGCTGCGTGTGTATCGGGAAAAATTGGACAGTTTTCGGGGTCCTGAATTAGCCACAACTTAGGACCCTGTTTAGACATACGTAAGCGTTTTCCTTGGAATAGGGTGCCCCTTGTTTAGTTGCGCGCCTGGTCCGTATCTTTCGTTGAGAGTCGTCTCGTCATCGGCCGGGCGCCAAAATTCTACACTTCGCTTATTTCCTGGGGCACCACTCAAGTCCTACATAGCTGCGACTGTTTATGTCACGTCTTCCGGTGTCGAAATTCGAACTCTGTATATTTTCCGGGGTCCACTCGTGGGCCAGTTCCTCGAACTTTTTTCCATGGATATCTCCACCTTGTGAGAATTGTAAAGGAGAGGGAAAGGATGCCCTGATTTTAGAACTGCGTGCGCTGAATCAGATTCTTTCCGACTGTCGACCCAGTAGCAGCGGTCTTTAGACAATTTGTAGCGGCAGTCGAGGTTCTCACCTTGGTAGTAACAATAAAGTATTGCTTTATAACATATCGTAACCTAGTTCTTCCCTACGAGGGGAGTGGTCCTTCGAGTTATTAAAATTAGTCAGCACACCACGTGCAAGTTTACGAGAAGCTCGAACGATTTACTGATCGGCCACGAGTACATCGCAACAGGCCCTAAATTAGCTATGAGCCGGGGTTCTAAATTCCTCCGGTCTTGACGTCCAAAATTTTCCCCACCTCGGGGTCCCAAATTATCCATAGGTTGGGGCCTGAACCACACCCAGACTAGAGTCGGGGAATTCTTGGGTGAACGTGAAGACAGGAGTCAGAAAATTCCCGAATGTCTCGAAGTCAAGGGTTGCCTGGGCCACGGATTACACGTTTTCCGCGGTAAATTCGCCGGCGGGTGGAAAACCGACGGCGGATACACCGTCGCGACAAGGCTGATTTGAATTTTTCTTGGTGGCTCAATACCTCCGGCTCTTCCCCGGGACACGTCGCATTGAATATTCCATAAATAAATCGGCGTTTAATAGAAAATCGGGGAACTCTCACGCCCACCTCATCGCTCACTGTCACGCGGTGTGCTGCTCCAACACCCGCCCCGGCGCCTAGTATCTCAATAATATTCAGTTTATAAAGTTTGAATGGCTCTCTTATTACGCGGCTGACGAAGCCCTGCTTTTCTCCCTTTTCCCACTTTTTCGACGGGGATCTATCTTGCCGATCGATTGCCACGGAATCGCTCTCCGCGTTCTCCTCTCGTGCAGGAGGAGCCGCCTCTGCAACTGTTTATGCTGCCGCAAAGCCGCCTATTTCACATGGAGAGACGATAATGTTTTACCGAGGAGGCATTCGAAGTGATCGATGGTATGATACGCTACAAAATATAACAACGGGCTAGTTGGGACATAGTTCGAGCTAGGTCCAAGCTAATTTACAACCCAGATTCAAGCTAATTTAGGGAACAGTTTGAAGCCTAACTTAGAACTAAGGTCTGAGCCTAATTTGGGGCTCGGGTCCAAGCTAATTTAGGATCCATGTGCGAGCTAATTTAGGACCTTGGTCCAAGGTTGATATTTGGGACCCTACGCAGCTAATTTAGGACCCAGGTCTGAGTTAATTTAGGACCTTGGTCCAAGGCTGATATTTGGGACGCTTTGCAGCTAATTTAGGACCTTGGTCCAAGGCTGATATTTGGGACGCTTTGCAGCTAATTTAGGACCCGGTCCAAGCCAATGCAGGATCAATTCCGGCCAAATCGAACTCCGAAAAATCAACGGAACCGAACAGAGCACAGCGAGTCGCTAAGACCGAGGAGTGGCGGTCGTTAGAAGCGGCAGGAAGCCCCGAGGATTCGTCGCGCGATTCGTGTAATAGAGTCGATTGTCGAGGCGCGTTTCGCCGACAATAATGCAGGTCCGAGACGACAATAACGCGTTCTCGGAGGCAAAGGAACTGCCGATCGAGCGTGGTGGACGTCGCGTCCGGTCCTAATTCCTCTGTTTGCGTATGCAAACGAAGAGACGAGGTCGGCCGAGGGCCGGCTGGACATTCGTGTTTAGATTGTCCGTTTGTGTGTCGCGCACAAACTCGTAAACGCACCTGTAGTGATAGCTCTGTGTGGTACGTGTTTAGCTCGGAGGCAGTTGAAAACAGCAATGCCTTAAAAACCCAATAAAACTGCGCCGTTCTTCTACCCACCGAAAATTCTTTCATCAAAGCAACATTTCAGCATTGGTCGGTGTATTTGCATTTTATTAAAAATATATATCCGAACAGGCTGACTGTTCCAGGCTCGTTATCACGTCAGCTAGCCCAGGAGGCAGCATGATTCTCACCGGCCCGAGACTAATTCGCAACTCCCTCTCTCTCTTTCTCGCTCGCTCGCTCGGTTCATAGCCGGGTGACGTGTTCACTGAAAATCTGTATTAACTCGGCCCCCGTGGGATCGGCCTTCGAAACGCGGTCTAGCTGCAAAGAGATCAGGAAAATCGCTGGGAGCGAGATGTTTAATAAAGGCAGCCCGCCGCCCGGAATGGAACTGTCGCGGCGGACGGACAAGAACGGTTTCGAAATTTGCCCCGGCCTTGTTTCCCCGGTGAAATGGAAATTAATTCCCTGCTTTGCGATAATGAATTTCGAATTTCACGCACGCGTGCGGCCGCCCGGCCGGTGATCCGCGGGGGCAGCGTGTGCGTCATCCCAGAAATTCCCGGAAGAAAGACCCTACACGTTTGAAAATGCTGCTCGACAGGCGAACTATTTCTACAGAGACAATTCAAAGTTGTCGAGCAGTATGGATTTGGCTAGATGCCCCCCGTCTGCAACGTAATCTCTGTAGGCACGAAGTAGCTGCGATTTATGCAAGGCCAGGACGCTCGATATCCCTCGAAGGCGTCAAACTTCGAACGCTCATAAATAATGTCCGTGGGAATCAAATATGGAGAGCGTGATCAACCGGTTCCTTAGAAATTCGCAATCCCGAATCTCGTTTAAACAATATTCCTCCCATGGCGCTGGTCCGGCGGAACGCCAGAGACAAAGGAGACAATTGAGTCACCGGGGTTCAACTGATTTTCATGAAACACAGCTTGCGAGCATTAGCCTGGCGTTACATCGGCGAATGATTCGAAATATTTTTTCAGTACACGCTAGGCACTCTAATTTCCCCCAAAGTAAACTCTCCAGTACGAAGGCAGGCCTCCCGAGCCACCAAAGAGAAGCTCCTTTGCATTTCACTTTTCCAAAGTCCGGTAACGACAACGGTTATCGCATCCGGAAGGCAATCGCCGTTCCCCAGACTGCTACAATATCGCGTTCCTCGTAAGACGCAGGCAAAATGAAGCTCCGGGTGGATCCCCTTAATTGTTTAAAGTCTCCGAGCAGTTAAAATAATGGTAGCGCAACAACCGTGGCTTTGCGAAAAGAGTAGCCATTGCTTTCTTTTTCCTAAGCTAACAATCCAGTCTGTTTGATCCACGCGCTGTCGGTACCGCTTCACACACAGGACCATCGGAGCAAATTAGTCGACTGAACGCATCATCGCCAGACCCGGAGGCTGCACTCACGCCCTATGCCAGTAGCAGCATCCTGTCACGGAAGTATTTCCCGAGGAATTTTAATTAATATCCTGCGGTTTGAGCGGAGGTGGCCAAAACGCCGGTCGAACAAGCGTCAGAGGGATACAAAGCCTTCAGATAAAAGGCGATACCCCGGGACCCGCCGCCGGGGGAGTGTGGAGTTTTTTATCGACGACGAAATGCCCCAGCTTCTTTCCAAGGGTGAGCACAGGGTGCAAAGGTGGCCGAGACGGCGGGAACAAAACCTGGGGCCACTGACTCCGGAAATGGTGATGGCAGACACAGCAAATTGCTGCCATTAACTGACACCCTGACCCCTCCGTGATGTGATATGTCACACCCCTGCAGAATTCTATGATATTACCCCTGGAAATACCCCATAGAAAAATTGCTACATTTAGGTCTATCCTGTAGTCCAGCTAGGACCCACGTTAGCTCTAGCCTGGGTCCAAATTGGTCTTAGTCTAGGATAGAAATTGTACTCGGTCTGGGATCCAATTTGTACCTATACTTGGCTCCCTAAATTGGACATAGCTTTGGACCTAAATTAGCTCTAGCCTAGGGTCCAAATTAGTCTTAGTCTAGGATAGTAATTGTACTCAGTCTGGGATCCAAATTGTACCTATACTTGGCCCCCTAAATTGGACCTAAATTAGCTCTAGCCTAGGGTCCAAATTAGTCTTAGTCTAGGATAGAAATTGTACTCGGTCTGGGATCCAATTTGTACCTATACTTGGCCCCCTAAATTGGACCTAGCTTTGGACCTAAATTAGCTCTAGCCTGGGTCCAAATTGGGCTTAGTCTAGGATAATAATTGTACTCAGTCTGCGATCCAAATTGTACCTATACCTGGCCCCTTAAATTGGACCTAGCTTTGGACCTAAATTAGCTCTAGCCTGGGGCCAAATTGGTCTTAGTCTAGGATAGAAATTGTACTCAGTCTGGGATACAAATTGTACCTATACTTGGCCCCTTAAATTGGACCTAGGTTTGGACCTAAATTAGCTCTAGCCTGGATCCAAATTGGTCTTAGTCTAGGATAGAAATTGTACTCGGTCTGGGATCCAATTTGTACCTATACTTGGCCCCCTAAATTGGACCTAGCTTTGGACCTAAATTAGCTCTAGCCTGGGTCCAAATTGGGCTTAGTCTAGGATAATAATTGTACTCAGTCTGCGATCCAAATTGTACCTATACTTGGCCCCCTAAATTGGACCTAGCTTTGGACCTAAATTAGCTCTAGCCTGGGGCTAAATTGGTCTTAGTCTAGGATAGAAATTGTACTCGGTCTGGGATACAAATTGTACCTATACTTGGCCCCCTAAATTGGACCTAGGTTTGGACCTAAATTAGCTCTAGCCTGGGGCCAAATTGGTCTTAGTCTAGGATCCAAATTGGACCTTGCTTTGCCCTAACACGATTGATACTACTCGTCCTGAACAGTAACCAATGGATTAAGGGGTTCAGTAGCGGACCTGAAATAATAACCAGCTCAAAGCTGGCTCGTCCCCGTCCCAATTTTCTGCAACCGGAGGTCGGCTCTTTTTTTTCTGGCTCGAGCAAAGTGCCGGATACGTTTGAAAAGACGCGTCTCTGCCGCCTTTATACCGGCGGCAGCGGAAATGCAGAGGGAAGAAGGAACACGCGGCACGTCACGATCTCCCAGACAGAAACCGGGCGGAACGAATTCTCTTTTCCGCGTTTGTGGCTCAAACATCGCGTCAACTTCAAAACTAAATTAAGTCTTTAAATTTGCAGGATTATCACGGAACACGCCCGGGAACATAATAACTGCATGAAATCCCCGGGGGAAGTGGCACACCACCTTCGGGATCGTTTCATCTTCAGTGGAATTAAAACACGGTGTGACGGGTGCGAATGCTTGCGCCGGACAGGCTTGTTTACACTTGATTTAGTGATTAAACCGCTACCCATATCCCCTCCCTCCGCCCCTGTCCCATGGTCACCGTCTAGAAAATTCAACGATCGAGAGACACCCGGAATAGTGAATGGAGGGACACTTGTTGAAGAGCGACGCTAATGAATATCGCGCTCAGAGACGCTAATGGAGGTGTGCAGTCTATAAGGGGCATTCCGGTATTTAATTTTCTTTTAATTTTCCATTTCATTTAAACCGTTGGAGTTCTTGAACATGTGTACAGAAGGATTTGTTTGAGTTCATGTAATTAATTTAATTGGGGCCGAGGTCCAAGATAATTCAGTACCCAAATTAAGTTAAGCCTCACAAGCCTAACTTAGGACCCAGTTCCAAGCTAGGGGTCGGGATCCAATAAAAAAATGTATAACTCACGTAATTTTGGCTCTTTTTACTTGGAAAAAATAATACGTAAATTATTTCTTCCAAGCGGAGAAAATTCCAAAAAATTGATAAGGGCCATTCAAAACCAGAACACCCCCGTCAAAGAGAGAGCAAAGGGGGGAGGGGCAACAAACACGTAATACACACACGAGAAACGTGTTCCGACACAGCGAAAGCATGCCTCTGCCAATAAAAAAGAAACATCGCAAGACAATAGAACATTGAATATCACGCACGGATACGTCCAATCGGTACTTTGCTGCCGTGACATCAATAAGCACTACACAGTCAGATATAATATAAAGAAAAATGATAGTTGACATCTAATTACACACTGCGCTGCAAAAAAAAAACTTTCTGCACTTGGGCAGAAAGAAAAAGGAGACAAAACTTGTTGGTGAAAATTGGTTACGACGTTGTTTCACTTACCCCAGAGTGACACCGACTGACTAGCACGGATTTCGACTCTTACGTTACCGATGACGAGAACGCGTTCGACCGGCGATTATATATATATTTACTTTTTTTGTTTGTTTTACGATTGAAAAGAGAAAAAACAAAGAAATGTGAGAACAGATTTTGATCAATGGTCTGAATATGCCAATCGGAAACTGAATGATCGCGACTCACCTTTATTCCGAGGGTAGGAGTCAGCATTCCATAGTCGGTTAGGGGTTGCAGCATAACGGGGGGTAGGTTTGCCATCATCATACTGTCTAGAATCTTCGCACGTACTTTCCCTTCGTGCACAGAACACAAATCAATTTATTGCTTACTAGACCTACCTGAAACACAGGAAAAGGTACACACACATTAGGCGACTGTACGTCTCACGAGCAAGCATATTTAATAAATAAAAAAATGTACAAAATGCGGTTATAAACATACACATCAGCCACACGTTAAATACGATGGACATTGGAAGACGGGTTAGATCCCGTCTCCTCATATTTCCGCAATTATCAGAATTAACAAAGTTCCTGAGTCCAGGGGTGAAATTAATTAAAATGATTGGTGGGAATAGTATCAAAGGTGGACAAGGCGAGTACACAGCCTCCATTTAATCAGTTCATACGGCTGTCTTGTTGAAGGGAGGGGGTAGCTTAACTCAATGGGCTAACAGATCCCATCCGAGGGACTGGCGAGAGCTTTAAACCAGGTGTATTCCGACGAAGTGAACGATACAAAGCTCCAGACGGCCTGGCAAAGGTGCAATGTGTCCCCGTGTCACGCGGAAACCGAAGAAAATCCAAGTCGCGGTGTTCCCCGCGCGAGCCTAGCCGCGCAATCTGCAAACTTGGTGCCGCTTTCGCGGTACAAAGCGGCGGCGCCGCGTTTTCCTTATCTTAAATCCTCGCGGAATGCAGAAAGTGTAACAAAGGCTGCGCGAAACTACGGCTCCCGGTACATATCTACCGATGAACTTTTCTCGGGCCGACGCGCGTGGATGCGACACGCTTCGCGCAAACATTGTTCCGAACTCGTCCCGATCCAAACCCAGGTAACCGAGCAAGGGGTTGAGGACGGAGGACTCTCGGCGAGGAGTTCCACAGTTGCCGAGTTTCATCACCGATCCCCCACCTCCGCTCTCTCTCTCTCTCTCTCCCTCTCTCTCTCCTCCAGGTACATTTCAATTATACCTCGGCAACCAATTAAGAAATTAATCCATTAAGATTAACGTGAACCGCGGAGTAACTCGTGTAGACGGGATTACACACGTCCGGGGATCGACCAAAACCTGGGCACAGAGTCAACGTGATCGCTCCGCTGAAGACCAACATACACTTCGGGGAAGATTGCTGGTCATTCAGAACGCGTTTAGCTCGCTGGAACGGAAGCCGCGACGCGGACACTTGACCCGTATGCTTTTTAGACACTTCAATGAAGATTCGTATCTGTTTTACTCGGACAAACTTGGTCCGAGGTGGATGCAAGCTTGGATCGAGCTAACTCCAAGATTGGATCGAGCTGGGTCTCGGTTAGGCCGCCAAGAGAATTCTTATGAAATAATTTAGGACCCAAATTGGGAATCAGATCCCGGCTGGATTAACGGCAGCACTAGAAAATGGTATTGCGCATAACGTTTGACGCGACACCACAAAATCCAACATTCGCTTGAAGGTAGCCGGAACGAGTAGCCGTCCAACGGTTCTCTGTTACGACCCGTCGGCGACTGTCCCGCACGAATTAAACCGGTCTAAGTACACTTTAATTAGCCGCAGAGCAAACAGGGCGCGGACCGGTGAGCCCACCGATTTACATGAAAACCGTGGGAGTCGGTACAGACTCAAATATCCGTCCATCTAGTGAATCACTTCTTCGGATGATCGACGGTGTTAAAGCCGTGCCAAAGGAATTTGTACCGGGTCGAATTTCGGGAGATCGATTGTGGCGTTGTTTAATCGGAAGACGGCACAGCAGCCCCGGGGTAACTTCACGGTCTAGGAGAGAGAAGAATCTCGAATCCGAGGAAGAAGTCGAGGAGCCGTGGAACACATCCGAGAGAGGAGAACTGCGATCTCGAAATTGTGCCCAAGCGAGATAACAAAGTGGCGCGAAAGAGAACATCGGAAAAGTGAAGTGCTCCCAAAGTTACTGCGAATTTTTCTTAACGTTAAACAGGGGTGTGGGAGGAGAGGAAAGAGAGAGAGAGAGGAAGAAGTGGATAGCTCGGTCGAGCACGGGAACAGCGTGGAAACACCGCGTTCACGGAAATAGAGATTTCGCGGAAGGTCTTACGTCGGATTTGCCGGTTAAGCCGCCTCGGATCGTGCTGTTACAACGTTTCCTTCTGCAGCTCCCTCTGCGAAAACCCTGAGCCCGACCCTCTCCTCTCCACCCCTCGCCCCCAACACACTTCTATTCCCCCACGCCCACGCAGCTCGCAGATCAACGACGGCCACGTAACACCAATCTAAGTTTCGAAACCATCCTTCAGCCTTCCCCTCTCTTTCTTTTCCCCTCGGCGGGATCTGCTCGCCGGAATTCTTATGGGAATCCTCTGTGTATCGGTTAACCCATTAATGCGCGCGTCCGAGTGCTGCAAATTAGCCGCAGTGTGACGAACAAAAATTAGTTCACTGCATTTTATTGTTCAAGGTTTTGTCGGCTAAGTCGTGCTATTTTTCACTGCGTTGAAGTTCGCCGATTTTTCAACCGGACAATTTCGGTACCGCCGAAACAATTACTTTTCCCGGCTGCAGGATGAAGAAAACGGCCGCGGCGAACTGTGGGGTGTTTTAATTTTTCGAGGAGGAGAAATTTGCGAGGCAGTGGGAGGAACTGCGACTGCAGCGAATCAGTGCGACTGGGCAGCCAGCTAACTCGATTCAGGCAGAGTTGCGGGAAAACTTGGAAGCCACGCGCCATCGCCGGGTAACGTGAAACCGAGGGGAGTTAATCAGCCATGGAACGACACATTCTGCCGCGTAAAAAGTTCAACGGCAGGGGGAGCAAGATGTGTCCCGAGCGAGAAACACGGGTTTCCCGCGAATAAAAGCGATCGGAGCGTTCCAAACTCCTGTGTTCCAGTCGGCGCTATTTCTCCGGGTCGACTGTGTACAGGGGATGGGAATTTCTTAAACTCGAAAAAATCGTGGCAAAGTCGTGGGCATGAACGTGTCGCCAGCTTTGCGTCGTAAACCCAGCGAACTTCTCGCGGTATCGCGTAGTTCGGTTGGAGGAGCCAACGATTTCGGTGATAACTCGCGAAAATTCCCCGACGTTGCTTGTGGCAGGGAAAACATTCTGGAGCACGTGTAACAACAACCGGAATACGAGGATCGAGGTACGTCTGGGCCCCGGGAACATAGTGTTCGTTCACCGCCACGTTTTTTTCGCGCTGCCGCCTTGTTCCGTCTCTCTCCCTTGGCCACTCTCGCTTCCGCTCGCGCACGCTTTCTCACTCTCTCCGGCACCTTCTTTTTTTTTTTTATAGGACTGGATATTTTATTCAGCGGCACTCTGCTCGCTCGCCTCTCGCGGCGTTTGATATTGCAGTCTCATTGCATAAAACCCGGGGCTTGCATAAAACAGGGGGCCAGCGTTTCTCGAGCCGGAGCTGACGGCTCGGAAAGACGGTCAGAAACGGCCGGCGCGGGCGAGGAGCGCGTTATTCCGCGGGCTGTACAAGAAATAAGTTCGCGAAAAAGAATTCATCCACGCGCTGGGATTAAATATGACACGTTCTGATGAGGGAGAGCAGCTACAGGTCCTTCTCCGATGCTGTGTAACGCTGCGAGCCAGGTGGAGTACTCGGATTATCATACCAGGGTATGGAATGTGCAGATAATTCGATGAACTCGGATGGAATAGGTGATTCCCATCGTTAGTGGCTGGAGCGGACCTAACTCCCAGCTTAGAGTACCTGGATCTAGCCTATCGTTCATTTCAGACAATTTTTACTACTCGATAGCTGCGCGAACCCGCGAGTTACATAAATCGTGGGAAAGAACGAGACTCGTTTGCCTCGGTAACCGTCGGCCCGACCGTCGGCTATTATCTTCTATCATTAGCAGAAAATCACACTAAACGTCCGCAGCACATCATCATTCACGCGTCACTGTCAATGCTTCTAATGCACGTACACTGATTGCCAATTAGTAGCACGGAACGTGTATCGATCGATCGAAAGCTGGCGGCACAGAGCCGACCGATTGCACTCATTAATGCGACCTGGATTTCTCATTTTGATACGGACAAGGAAATCGCTCTTCATCCGAGATCACGGTGTGCTTCATCCTCCAGGATTCAACCTAGGATCCTGTGTCGCAGTGATCGCTGCCTTCCTCCGATTACCTTCGAACCAACAGGATTAACGGCTCTGACCTTCATACATCTTTTTCGAAGAAACTATCAACGATCTGGGAAAAAAATTTTTTGGGATGTGTAGAGACGACCTTGAACTACAGCAAGACATTTTTTAGTGGCGATGGTGGGACTATCACGTCCGATAAAAAATAATGTGGGAACCCGAAAGCCTGTTTCAGATCAGAGATTAGGCTCTTGAAGAGACCTAAACAAGCGACAGACGTGGCAGAGAACGTCATCCAAACAGAGCGATAATTGCTAACAAATTTTTTTCGAAGAAACTATCAACGATCTGGGAAAAAAATTTTTTGGGATGTGTAGTAGAGACGGCGTTGAACTACAGCAAGGCATTTTTTACTCGCGGTGGTGGAACTATTACTAAAAAATAATGTGAAAACCCAAAAGCCTGTTTCAGATCGGAGATTAGGCTCTTGAAGAGACCTAAACAAGCGATCGACGTGGCAGAGAACCTGATCCGCACAGAGCGATAATTGCTCACGTTGTTCCGCGTTAATACAGCGGGATAAAAGGACCATGACGCGTCCATCTCTGGTGTCCCCGGCCCGGAATATCCTCGAGCCTTTTATTTTCACCGGTTCCGGTCTCTTTCTCTATTTTCCACGGTGTTTCTACCGTCCGCGCGGTGCTCGCCGACCTCTTTTCCTCGACCGTCCGCGTTTGATTAATTCTGTATCCAACCATGGCTAATTCGACGGCGATTAACCGCGCAGCTGAGAGGGAAACGCGGGGACATTGCCGAAGCCCGGGAGAGCGAGCTGGGAAAAGAGAGGAAAAAGGTGTTGGAGGCGTGCAAATAGAAATGTCGGCCGTGATGAGTCAACTGGGCTCTGGAATTTGGTCGTCGAAGGTCAGGCTACCGCATCATTCTGCTGTTCGCTTTAAATCGCGTCTGTAAAAAGCACAAAATTATGGACATGGAATTGGGTCACACCATGGTGGCGAGAGGCTAACAAGATCAGGGTGTCCGTGATTGTGGAGTAATCTTCAAGAATCCCGAAGAATCCAGAAGACACAGTTTCCACTCACGTTTTGCGGTAAAGGACTTTGCGCTTTCGAGAATGAGCGGACAATTACCGAGCTAATATCGCCGAGAGTCCTGATTGGATCAGCTCGGATAGCTTTCATCCTTTTATCCACTGGACACGGTATATTGTTACTGTGTCCGAACTTCTTCGGCTGGACAGCGACAATCCATCAGATTTAACGATTCCGATCGACTACGGACACGGTGTGCATGATTCATCGGGCTTTCCAGGCCCTGAGAGACCATTTGCCGAAAACTACAGGCAAGTCGGGTGATATCACGGTCTGCTAATCCGGCAACAGGTACGCGAAGCCCGGGGTAACAATGTGGAATTGGTGATTCACGCGGCGGCGACAAGTTAGCGTAGGCCAGATGAACAGGGGAAAATTGGAGAGTGACGGGGGGACGGGACAGAGAGAGGGAGGGAGGGAGAGAGAGAGAAAGACGCGATTCATGGTCGACCGAGCAGATGGCGAGGCTCGCGCGTATTGGCTAAAAATGTAAATTGTCCCAATAGCGTGCAACCCCATCGTTCATCGTTTAGTTTGTTCGTTCGTTCGAGCGCGCTCTGCCTAACGGCTGTGAAGTAATTGAAAACACGCGTCATCTCCGGTAACGATGGCCGAGGGGTCCCGCTGTATGGCGTCCGGTACTGGCTGACTCTACCTACTGCTTCCTCGACTTCCGACAAGCCCGTGAACAATCGTTTAACTGTCAGCTGATGGGCTTCGTTGATTCCTTATTGGTGGCGCCCTCCGTCTGAACCGTTAGAACCAGACCCAGGAAAACAGTGATATGTTAGGTAGCCTTAGATAGCCAAGGGGTAGGCAGTTAGGTCTAAGCAGCTAGCTCTAGAAAGCAAGTAGCTGTGCCTAGACAGCGTCTGGAGCAAGTTTCAGCTATCTGCTCGCAGGGCCTATGCAGTCACGTGCCAGCTCCATAAATATGAAGTAACCTAGCCCCTCCAGCTAGCGTTACAGGAGATACCTCTGGTGTTAGGGTACACGGGCCGGTGCTTGCGTGGGAGTATCCTCCGGGCGCCTCTTACCAGCGGTTTCTCGGCCGCGGAAGGAGTGGTAGGAAGCGAAGTTAGGCACGGGTCGTTAATTCCGGTATGAATATGCCCAGCAGGAGGAGGAGTCGACTAGCAACCTTCCTGGTGGCTAGCTCGTACTAAACCCTCTTTCTCTCTGTTGAGTGTCTGTGTTTGTACCACTGGTTTATCAAGTGGACTTTGAGATTGCTGATGACACGGAGCAACTTGTGGTTCGTCCTCGAATAAATCGTACACGCCCGATAGCTTCCTGACCCCAAGGCAATTCTTTCTTTCTATCAGCTTCGACGATCGGTTTGATCTTCCATTCAACAGACACCACCGCCGCCGGGAGAGACTGGGGGCGGACGTTTGTTCGACGATTGTCCCCGAAGTCTCGTTAAATTCGCCGGCAACAGGTTCCGCGGCGGCGAGGCGAACGCAGGCAGCCCCGGAATTGAATTCGAACAGATTGCGAATATGTAATTGCAGTCGCGGCACGTGTCGTGTTATGACATTCGAGCAGCCATCGAAATGGGACGCGCCAATCGGGGGAATCAACTGCCATTGTCTCTGCCTCGGAGTCTGGTAAATACGTGACGGGATAAGCGCGCGAGGATTTACATCGGCGACGATCGACCCGGGGTGGCTTCTGTAACCCGCCGCTGCTAGATTGTCTTAATCTCGCTGACTACGCGACATAGTATGCCCCGGGATCAGCCGACTACGAGAAGTGTCAGACGGGCAAATAGGACTAAGGCAACAACGACCGAGGGCAATCGCCGATGATCACACCGGGGGTGGAATGGACAGTTTAACGCCATCTGCTGGCCGTTGCGAGAGGCCTCGCATTTCTTAGGGCCACAGGTGAAATTTAATATCGGCTCAGAGGGACAACGTCGTCGTCGGAGGACGATCTTTATGAGGCGCGAGCTTAATTACCTTCGGCATCCCAGCCCTCACCTCGGCGAGACCCTTCGCAGAAATTCACTATCGTCGCGGCGCAGGGAAGTTCGCGGAACCCCCACTGTTTCTGTTTCGCTCTCTTTCGCTGGCCTCACCCCCTTTCCAACTGGCCTCTGCCTCGCCCTCCGCCAATGTGTTCCGGGGCTGGCCGCCTTTCCCCACCAGCCCATAGTGACTCAAAACATAATTAAAATTTTCTAATTAAGAATTTCGATAAGGAACTCCTCTATCCCGCGAAAGAGGAGGCTTTGCTGTCACGATGCAACCCCATCTTGCTTTCCTATCTCTTCTACCCCCTCTCCCCGCCGCCTTTCTCCTTCCCTATATCATTCCCGTTTAATATCGCAGCTCCGCCCGATGCACCCCTCTCCTCTGTTTACTGAATTAACGAATGCCCGCCTCTGCAGGCTCCGCGATCCTCAAAGTATCCTTTGCTGTCTCTCCTGAAGGATGACGTACTCCCTGCAGATAACAACAGCCGCTGGGTTCATTGCGTCCCGATTGTAATTCTCGGATAATGCACAATTTTGATTTTCAGAGGACATTTCGAGTCGATTTTAGTATGTGTTCCCGTGGGAATTTCGGGGGCTTCCGAGGGTTCGAATTGAAGGTGAAAGATCGCACTTGACGATGAGAACTCCGAGAAAATCGATGGAACGACGGACCCTGTGGGATCTCGGGTAAATAATTCGATAAAAGTTGCGCGGGCAGGAATCGAACGAAATGATTTCTGACGATGAATGCGACGCCTAACGCCGCTCTATTCATCATCCGTGGTTCTCCCTTCGTTCTAATTCGCGCTATCGAACGAGTTACGAGGGGCGGAAAAAATATTGCGTTGTTCCGCGACGTTATTGCGCGCGGAAGCCCAACGCGGAAAGTGATGTTCCCGTTGCGAGGCCCACTATGCAATTTGTTAGATTCGAGAGGCAGGCTCGTTCTTCGGATGATCGTTCTTCGACACGCGATATCTCGATACGGTCTGGGTAGGGGCGATTAAGTTTCGAAACGAGAATCCACGACAGGATTGCGGCACTTAGTTACCAGGACGAACGAGGTTAACCTGGAATTGGGTACTCCAGAGGCTGCTGCATGTCCTGGAGCCAGGAATCTCGGTTATTCCGATTAAGTCGTCGTCCCAGTCAGATCGTTAATCGCAGATCAAGCAGGAATTGCTTGAGCTGCGTTCCGCGCGTATCGCTGGGAAAATATTCGCGGAATATAATAATTGTCTTATTATCGACACTTTCAGTGGCGGCGTCGGTCAACATTTTTTAATAAATTCAAAATACGATTTTTACAATACAGTCTATTGAGAGCAACTTCGACGAATTGTCTATTCTTGTATAATGAAATGGCTGCCGAGGCTCTTGATAGTTTTACTCGGAATTTTGGCGAATTTAATTCGACTGTAAGGACCGGTGAAATCAAACCCGTTTCTTTGGGGGCCGGGATTTTATTGATCCATTGACGATCTGAATAAACATTGATGGTCTAATGAGAAAACAGAAAGGCGGGATATACCACTCTGATCGTATGCGTGATTCACACGATCACGACTGAAGATCGCATCGAGAACGAGTAAGAGCGATTTGCCACGCGAATAGCTTCGTTTCGTTATCACTCTATTTTTATCCTCTCTTTCGCGGAAAATAGGAGTCCGCCATTAATTGAAAGCCGATTGAATGCAATGAGTGCGGCCTCCGTTTCCGGTCGGAAATCCTGCCGTGGCATCCCCACTTCTTCAACGAACGTGCTTCATTCTCCCCTGCACTCGCGAAAACTAGTGCAGTAAATAATTAAACGTAATTCTAGGCGTCAAATGAATTTTATCAAAAATGGCGAACTAATTGTTAATCGATGGATAAAATTGGAGAGGCATCCTCGTCGATCAATTGGAGCGTTAATTCGTTTTAGGAGACACAGATTGCACCGATATTTCTGAAATGCCACGATAATTCACTATCAAGCGTCCGAAGTACGATGGTGCTCAAAACCGGTCTCGGATTCAGTTTAAATAATAGAGCGGGGTAAACAATGGGGGGTCCGGTCGTCGAGTTTTGAACGACGGCCAAATCGTCGTCGACGTCGACTGCGCCGATTAAAGGAACGAAAAGAGTGCCACGCGCAGGAGCCTCGGCGAGCAAGGGCTGCAGGGAAGAAGGAAATAACGAGCGGACTTGGCCGAGACTTTTTTTCGTTCTACCGGAGGGTCATTAGCGTGTCTATAAATAAAATAATCGTCGGCCGTGTCTTTTGTTGAGTCGCGACACGCCCGAGCTACCCCTCGTCCCGTTCGGTTACACGATCCTGCGACAAGCGACACCACCCCCAACCGAGGATCCATCGATCCTCATGAAAGGATCCTGCTTCTGGCGGCTAGCCGCGTCGATGGCTAATTGTCCCCTCGGCAATCTAATCGCGGGCAGACTTCCTTCCTTTCACAGTTCCCATTTCCCAAAAATCAAAAGAATTATAGAAAAATATATAACTCGTGTAATTTTGCTAATTTTGACTTGTCAAAAATCACACATGTACTTCGAACACCGGTAAATATGTGTGCAAATTCCCAATGCAAAAGGTCCAACAGTTTTTCTGTGAAAATTCCTGAAAGTGCAAACGATTGGGGGGCAAATGCAAAATTCAGTGCCTGCTCTATAAAAAATATATCTCGTGTGATCTTGGTAATTCTGACTCGAAAAAAATCACACGTGTACCTCAAATACCACTAAACACGTGTTCAAAATTTCAATTTGAAGTGGTAAACAGTATTTCCGAAAAAAATTCGAGAACATGCGACAAAGGCCTGGAAAACCAGAATGGCTCTTAAATATGGAAACAACACCGTCGCGGATGGCCGGTCCGGTCCGTTGAAAGGAGCGCGGTCCGGAACGTTTCAATGAAACAACAATCAATAGGGTAAACATAATTTAATGAAACAACAACGTTCGTTATTCACGGCAGAACAATTCGATTTTCGCGGATGCCCGTCGGAATGCGGCGCGGCGCCGTGTGAAAACTGGCCAATAACCATTATCCAGCCCGTTATATCGTCGATCTCACCGTCCGGATCGAACGTTTACGTAGAAATGGGACGCGCGTCCGTTCCGGCGAGACGCGCCGATAAGCACGTGGCCGGGCGCGCACGTTCTCGATTTTATTAATTGCAGAAATTAATTCGGGATCGAGCGCACAGCCCGCCATACCACCGGCGCTCTGCTACCGCTGCTCTTTCTCTCTCTCTCTCTCCCGCTCTGCGCCGCGCTAAACTTTTCAATTAAGACTGGACAGTCAATCAAAGCTAATTGACTCCGGGATATATGACCGGGCGCGTTGATTGGATATTTTTAACGTAACCATTAGCGGTGTCGATGTCGTTTAACGGACACTTTTCATCCGCGTCCCCGGAAAACCCACCCCCGCATTTTGTTTTCTCATCGATGCCAAGACGAATGAACCGTGAAACCGCCGACCGACTACGCCGAGAATTAGTTTCCATGCAAGCAACTTGATAATTTCAATAATCGTAAGATGATAAATATGAAACCGTTCATTTGACCGGCAGTGGTCCCTTCAAAAATTGTTTAACAATATTTCAACGTTCATAATGCTACAAAAAAATATGTCATTTTATTCGCGAGACTCTAAGGAATCTTTCTACGTCAAAATCATCCCCGTAGCTTTCGCCGTTTCCTCGCAAAAATGTTCCAAAGTCGACAGTACGATTTATCGTCTAAAATCGAATTTCTTCAAAAACTACGATAGCGAAAAGTAGGCGTGTGAAAAGCTGGTTCGCGTTGCCGGCGGAGAGCAACAGCTTCAAAAAAACGGTCCGTCAATGGCGGACCGAGATCCTGTCCGGAAGTATGTACCGCTATTAAGGTTCCCGAGCGCGTAGTACTGGCAAACTGGATGTTCCGAACTCGTAAGCAGCCAATTAAGAATAACTACTTCAGCGGAGGCGTCTAGCCGAGTCGGACCCGACGCTATTCCAACGGCAGGTTACGATTTCTGGCAGCTTCAGTCGCTGATACAGTCTCGTGCCGGCAAGTTCCTGCTACTTCCCCAGTTCGACGACCACCCCTGTCCTTGATGGCTAATTAGTTATTACTAATTGCCCGGAGTAGTTCGGTAGTTTCGATCCCGGCAGCTCGACACCGTGCCGTAGTGTGAGACGCGTTCGCGCGGAACCTAAACCCTTCTCGAAGATAACACGTGGCGCTGCCTCTGTACACAGATGACGCTTTCATCCCCTAAATCCTTTCCTGTTGGTTTTCTGATGGAACAAATTTTTTTCCGACGGTTCAAGGATGTGCCCTTAAACGACAGCAAGCTTTTTTCCAATACCTTCATTACTTTCCTCGGAACGAATTTTTAAACATTCCTTACTCTTGCGAAGTTTTCTACTTGATAATTTTTGTACGACGTAGCTAGTCGAGACAAATTTTTCTGTCTCTTTAAATGATAACTAGACTGCGGATCTCTATTGAACATTTTTTTAAATTCGATATCAATACATGATTTCTTCTCTATTAACATCATTAAGGGAAGAAATAGCATTCAATTTAGTTTCTATTCCTTGCAATCGATGCAGGCAATTTTTATTTTGCACAAAGATCCGCAGTCTAATGATAACAAAGCATTTTGAAATATCACCCCCAATTTTCTAAAAAAAGATATCCAGAAGCGGATTTTTAATTTTCTAATTTCCGCACTCCTATAATTATGGGTGTAGTGGACTTTTTGCGTGGTCTTCAAATAGTCAGGATGACGGTAAATAGACGAGCATTAGAGCGTGAATGTACCGCGATGGGATCAGAGATTAAAATGAACGGTGCCTGGGATATCCCGCAGGGTTTATTTTCTGTATGGACACGTTACAGACGATCGGGACCGTACGGTTCGATTAACAGCTAATTACACGATTAACGCGAATTCGATTGATCGGTAATTATTTTACGAGCTCGATGTACTTTACCGGATAGTTTGTATTCAAGGGACGTTATCGAAGTTACTGGTTCGGCCCGGGGTATTCTCTTACGAATCACTTGGTGCGTTTTTATCGTGCTCAAAATCGATTTTATCGTCGATTGGAGACAATTATTTCAATCCTGCGTCGTTTGTTGTTGCCACGCGGAGATAGATATTGAAAATGGATGTTTATTTTTTATTCTCGTTTATTGAAACTACTTTGTTGCACTTTGAAATCGACTACAAATAAATCGTCGCGGAATAGAGAAAGAAGAAAAAAGATATATGCAATTAGAACCTGCACACGGTGAAAAAGCATTCCCCCCCAAACGGATCACAACGCTACCTGTCAACGTCAACTTCCAATTTTATTTAAAACAAAATAATTCCCTGCAGCTGGTCGATTTTATTTCCAATAAAAACTGTCGACGTTAATAATAACGTATAAAAATCCGCTTGAGAGAAAAAACATTCTAACAGGTTCACCGTTATTCATCATTCGGGCCAATAAAAAATTTCTTTTGTGATCAGGGTCATAGTGAAAAATTTTTTTCATCAGCCTCGTATAAACATTTTCGCGAAACCGGTCGATGGCAATTTCATAGTCCACTGTCGGCCATTGTGTTAGCCGGGTAGCCGAGGGCAGGAGCCAGTACACGCTTCCGGTTGAATGGGAACTCCCGGCGGATACGGCGATAATTCCGTAGGCTTTCAATTAGCGTTGGCGCGCGGTTGCTTCGCGGTTCTCGAGTGCCATTACTCGGATTACTTTTCTAGTTTTTTTTCCGATCGAAAGTCTCCTGACACCTCGGCCCTGTATCGGCTCCGCTCCGCGCCGTTTGAACGGTTAATTAATACGGCGGAGTGTTCAAGCATTCGGTGGCTCGATTCTGCCAATTTCTGCCCAACAGCTGGAAGAGTCCGTTTCAACGAGCTTCTGTTCTTCCAGACTTGTGCAGACTACATTGCAGACGCGATGCTTTCTGTCGATGGCTCTCGTGCTGCTGGCGCCAGACAGACAACGCTGATAGCTTTCCAATCTTCCTAGCGCCACTGTGTTCGTGAAGTTCGAGTTACACAGCCTGAAACATACGACGTACTTCACGCTGGTTTAAAGTAAAATTTTGATTCCGGCAAGTCCAATTTTTGAAACCCTTCTCCGAATAACTCAACTATTGAATTCTTGTTTGAATCACCAGACGATGGAGCTTTCGCTCGACTAACTATTTTATTCCTACTCGAATAACTCGCACATGGAATTCCTGTATGACTCAACTATAAAATTTTTACACTGGAATTCTCGCTCAACTAATTCAACTATTGAATTCCTGTTCGAATAACTCACGCATGGAAGTCCTGTTCGAATAACTCACACATGGAATTCCTGCTTGAATGACTCAACTATCAAATTTTTACACTGGAATTATCGCTCAACGAATTCAACTATTGAATTCCTGTTCGAATAACTTACACACGGAATTCCTGCTTGAATGACTCAACAATAAAATTCTTACAATGGAATTCTCGCTCAACTAACTCAACTATTGAATTCTGGTTCGAATAACTCACGCATGGAAGTCCTGTTCGAATAACTCACGCATGAAATTCCTATTCGAATAACTCACACGTGGAATTCCTGTTCGAATAACTCACACATGGAATTCCTGCTTGAATGACTCAACTATAAAATCTTAAAATGGAATTCTCGCTTCACTAACGCAACTATTGAATTCTTGTTTGAGCCACTAGACGGTGGAGTTCTCGCTTAACTAACTCAACTATTGAATTCTGGCACAACTAGACGGTGGAATTCTCGCCGGAATAGTTCAACCAGAAGATTCTGGTTCGAGTAAATCGACCACGGGTTGTTCGTTGGACCAATTAGTGGTAGTTTTCACAGGAGGCACGCAGCGCTGAGTGTTTCGTAGCGTCGTAACCGAAGACGATCGATTTTCACCTCGGGTACAACAGAATTTCAGCGTCCCAGAAATTTCCAGGGTAAGACACGCGTTCGAAGACTGCACCGAAAGCTGTTTGCCGGCTCGTTGCTGACACAACCACGTTATATACCGTGGCTTGCAAACCCTCCATTACCTCGGCTCTTATAATTCATTCATGGGCCCGTTAATCAAATAATTGATGGAAAGCCGGAAAAAGGGGGAAATGGAAAGAAGCTTTTTTAACGAATGATAAAAGGCATACTTTCAGCTTAATGGAATTCGTTATCAGGCAAAAATAATTCCCTTTGACCGTCCAGGAATCAAGAGAAAGACGAGGGGGTCCGGTTGAAACAGAGGCACCGACGACGACGACGTTGAAAAATAGGAAAAATCGAAAATAGATGTCGCTGAAGCGACCCGGGGGAATCACATTCAGCCAAGGTTCCCGGGCATCTTGCCGCTTTCTCCAGAAGTCGGAGAGAGTCCCTCAGGACGGACCGAGACAGGGAGTAATCGACAGGGACGTTGCCAGCTCACTGAATGACATTTCGAATTGATATCCTACGAAACACGCTGGGTCCGGTTTAAAAATGATAAATTAGAGGATCCAGGAGGTGTTCCGGGCTGCAGGGGCAATCCATAAGGAGCTCAACAAAATAACTCGAGCATCAGCTGGTCCAAGGGAGCGCGAGGAAAACTGCAATCCGTCCCGAAGACGGAGCAGTTCCGCGCACGTGGCGCGCATTCGAAAACCCATCAGCGTGCAATAGAGTCTTGCGTCGTACGATCCTCTCCGATTATGCCGAGGATATGCTGGCGAAGAAACACGGGCTGTGCGACTGCAAACAGAAGAGCAGTCCTGGAGGCTGTCTTTCAGGGTCTACAAGTTTTATTATGGCCGAGGATGCCTTTGAGGACCGAGCCTAGGTAGGTGAAAAGCTGTCTTCCAATGTTTAGGACCAGCTATGGGTCTAGGTCCTGACTGGGAGCACTTGTCATGTTTCTGATGATGATTGGAGATGGCTGGAGGGTTGGATCATTCCTAGGTGATGTCTCGAAGTGCCTAGAGGGTAGTCTAGCTCAGTAACCATCTCCTAGGTCCCGATCAGGGCTACCATATTTTTCTCTCGCCAGGCCCCTTACCCTTCCGCCTCTCGCCGTGCCGTGCACCGTACCTCGTCTTTGCACTCTTCCCACTAACGCTGGCGGGAGCCTCCCACTCTTCCCACTAGTTGCTGACGCGACCGTACGCAAGCGTGTCGCCGCTGTCGCCAGCGTTAGTGGGAAGAGTGCAAAGACGAGGTACGGTGCACGGCATGGCGAGAGGCGGAAGGGTAAGGGGCCTGGCGAGAGAAAAATATGGTAGCCCTGGTCCCGATGCGATCCGGAAAACAGTTGAAAGCCGCGGAGTACTAAACGCAACGACGATCCAGTGAATAGCATCGACTCACGCTGGCCCATACAATGAAGAGTATGCGAGCATTTTTCCGGCGGAGAACTGGTTGGATGTTGCGAGACCCTCTTTCGGCTTCATTGAGACCGGCAACGGATGGCGGGTAGCCGCGTGCTACTCACGTGACGAATGTTCGATCGAGTATTTTCTGATTTACGAGCAGTCATTTTGAGGGGGTCGGTTTAACGATCGTTCAGGAACCGCGAGGTGTCACATCGGCGCGGATGGACCTCTCAGCTGCGACGGCCGCGATTCGATTTTAGTGCGGGGGATTTAATACTCCATTTAATGCGTGTACCCGTGAAAAATGATGGCCGG
Source organism: Lasioglossum calceatum (assembly GCA_963966675.1). Classification (NCBI taxonomy): domain Eukaryota; kingdom Metazoa; phylum Arthropoda; class Insecta; order Hymenoptera; family Halictidae; genus Lasioglossum; species Lasioglossum calceatum. Next base: position 4,593,206 of record OZ016548.1, read on the forward strand.
CATTATTGGACCGAGAGGCAGTAAAAATGCCCGGGAAATCGATGCATTGATTAATGATCGGCACCGAACGGGACACTCTTCCGTTTTTAATGATCCCTCTACCGGTTTGAAAATCCGCATAAAATCTCCGCCGTTTCATTTCCCTGTACGAAGATATCCTGGCGGAGTGTGTCCCTCGTAGAGGACACTCTTTCTCCGTACAGCAGCAGCAGCCGACTCGAAAAGGAAGACAGGAGAGAGAAAAGGGAGAGTCGTAGGCGTCGTTCGAACTTCTGGTCGAGTGTCGGTGGCACTTAGATGTGGTTCGTTAGTTCCTGGAGATTGCATCTCCCTGGATTTAGCTAGCAAATTACCCGCGGCTTCTCACTCCGCGGAAGGCAGCCTCTGCACGTCGGCCATTACCAGACGATTGCCGGCTCCGAGTGCAATTTCGTTTCCGGATATCGAGGTCCGCCCGCCGCAATTTCTTAGGTGCCACTTAAGTATCCACTATTTTTCGCCACCCCCCTGGAGTATACTTACACGAGATCCCTCGATTGATCTTCGTTCCCCCCCGGATCTCCATCGGGCCGGATGAGCTCGTGATGTGGATTCACTTATCATGCCCCTGATAATTGCTACGTGATGCTTCCTTAATTTCTACCACGGTTGCCAGACCCTAACAGTTCCTAAGCATTGAATCAGTCTCTGACCTAGCCTGGACTAGGTCCTCAAAGTCAACCTCGGTTATCATTGAAAAAAGATTGGAGTTACCGAGTCACGATCTATACCCTACTCAGATTCTAGAATCCTTTGCCACAATCTAGACTACAGCGTAGAGCTCAAAGACACCGCCAGACATTATCAGCAAAAAGCTAAGGCCACCCATCTTCAGTCTAGATCCCCGGATGGTTCTAAACAGAATCTGAACCGCCCTAAACCATCGGTAACGATGCCCCCTTGCGTTAATTAAGAGTAATTGCTATCCCCGCGCCTAGCCGGAACAAAGGGACGGTTTGTCCTCCAGTTTGCAATCACTTAATCGCAGGATCGGGACACAGCGCGGGGCGCGACTGATGGAAACGTTACTTCTCGCTGGATGGAAACACCCGGAGTAATTACAAATGCTAAACCGGGAGAAATGTCACGTCGGGCTGGGAACCAGAGTCTTGGACGATCGAGCCAAATCCTTAAGTGGATGCTTCTTCGTGCTATGCGTCCTGAGGTGCGGGAGTCGATCAGCTGGAACTACCATTTCAAAAATGAGGCGGATGGGATTAAAGCGACTGAAAATGGCCTGCGGGTGCCCCGGGGACCGCGACAGTTCAGCGCGCCATCTTGGAACGTTGTAATTTCGCTCGACAGAGGCACTGGACAATCCATTATCAACTGAACCCATTCGCTAACCGTTCTGATGTATTTCTGGCCCATGGTGGGAGATTTGTTACCAATTATCATAATGAGTTGGCTAATAACCGGCCTGTGAAGTTGTGTGCCTGGCAAACCCTTTAGATGTCGCCTGGACAATCCATCAATCCCGGAATGAGTACATAAATCACTGGGGTCATTGACGAAGCACACACCTGCTCCGATAGTAGTCACTGCTAGTGCTAGCTCTGTCACAGAGGTACCTCTCATTAGCAGCCTAACAATGAGGTCAGCAACCTAGCTATCAAATTAGGTTCTATTTTCAAAAACCATTAGCACAAGTGTCACTATACTGATGGAGCACTCGCGTGTTTCGATAGTAGTGTCCATTTGGTCCCGAGGCGAGCATAATTGGGGGAGTACCCTCTTTGGAGCTTCCAATTTTCAATCTCCTAATTCTGGATTTCCCAATTTTGAATATCTCCCAATTTTGAATATCTCCAAATTTTAGATCTTCCAACTTTAGATCTCCCAACTTTAGATCTCCCAACTTTAGATCTCCCAACTTTAGATCTCCCAACTTTAGATCTCCCAACTTTAGATCTCCCAACTTTAGATCTCCCAACTTTAGATCTCCCAACTTTAAATCTCCCAACTTTAAATCTCCCAACTTTAAATCTCCCAATTTTAGATCTCCCAATTTTAGATCTCCCAATTTTAGATCTCCCAATTTTAAATCTCCCAACTTTAAATCTCCCAATTTTGGATCTCCCAATTTTGGATCTCCCAATTTTGGATCTCCCAATTTTAGATCTCCCAATTTTAGATCTCCCAACTTTAAATCTCCCAATTTTGGATCTCCCAATTCTAAATATCCCAATTCTCAATCACCCAATTTTGGACCCAATGTAGAATCTCCCAATTCTAAATATCCCAATTTTGGACTCACCTAACATTGCACCAGCACCCCTAGCAGACCTTGAGCATACCGTCCTAGACAAATTGCAGCGATCGTATTACTGAGGTAATATCTTATTTCACCGCGTGTCCCACACTTTTCCATTGAAGTACGCATGGGCAAACTGTTGACGACAGTTCGACGTTATCGCGGGCGTCAGTGGGTGACGATGTTTCGACTTAGGAGGTCGTCTTAAGTGCCCTTTAATATTAAGGAGAGTGGTGGCAGCCTTTATTGGCATCCCTCCGCATTAATCGGGTTACGGCGTGCGCGTCGCGGAAATTTGTAGGCGGTTATAAATTTTAAAACTTGCTCACGCACCTGCGTTCCCGCGCCCTATGGCTTACAGGGGGTTAATCGAGCGGGCTGAAATATTTTGCATATCGAGACTGCAACCCCGGCAACTTGCCAAGGGGTAAATGATATCAAGGAAATTAATGCCCCGGCTCCCGATCCGCCGTAGTTTAAGCTGTTGTGATTTGTTTCTGTTTCGGGAACGTGTCGTACCGGTTCCGTTGAATATTTAATTCCAGCCCCTTGAATAATTCGACGATCAGGGGGAGAGTTCTAAATACCATCGGTCCAGTCTACGGTCGAACGCGTTTAACGAACGATTGTCACTTTCCACGAAGGTCGTCGTGGACGAGCAACTTTTCACGCGATTACTGTCGACTGTTAGTTAATATAGATCTAATTACACGGCCGTTTAGTTCGGCAAATGATATTGAATAATTCGAGCCCGCGTCAATGCACGTTACACCGTTCGCCTGGCAAAGGCCCGGCATCCTTTCCGCCGGCTACCGATATTATATTTCAGCTAATGAGACTCAAAGTTCGCCGGAGGCCGGTCGTGATCCTGATTGGTCGGCTATTAACGATGCCCGACCGTAACGATCATGTGGCGCGCGACAAATACAAATTAATTAATAACGTTCATAAACCACTCGCGCGCCCGCCCGGAGTAGCTTTAACGGCTACGCCAGACCCGGGGTTAGTTAATACCCGTTAAATTATCTCCGGTACTTAGGCAAAGATCATTAATTTATGTTCTGTCGTGCCGCTTTTCGTGTGCACGCGCGACCAAGGACTCGGCACGCTGATGTTTGCATTAGAATTAAGCGAAGGACCCCGAGCGGAACCTTTGCATACATCTGGTTTCCTACCTTTTTAAGGATCAGTCGTAACGCGGAGATACCTGGCATCGATCCTAAGTTGGGGGAATCCAAATTTCGGGGCGTCCAGAGTTGGGTGAGTCCAAAGTTAGAGGAGTCCAAAGTTAGAGGAGTCCAAAGTTAGAGGAGTCCAAAGTTAGAGGAGTCCAAAGTTAGAGGAGTCCAAAGTTAGAGGAGTCCAAAGTTAGAGGAGTCCAAAGTTAGAGGAGTCCAAAGTTAGAGGAGTCCAAAGTTAGAGGAGTCCAAAGTTAGAGGAGTCCAAAGTTAGAGGAGTCCAAAGTTAGAGGAGTCCAAAGTTAGAGGAGTCCAAAGTTAGAGGAGTCCAAAGTTAGAGGAATTCAAAGTTAGAGGAGTCCAAAGTTAGAGGAGTCCAAAGTTAGAGGAGTCCAAAGTTAGAGGAATTCAAAGTTAGAGGAGTCCAAAGTTAGAGGAATTCAAAGTTAGAGGAGTCCAAAGTTAGAGGAGTCCAAAGTTGGAGGAGATCCAAACTTGACGAGATCCAAACTTGACGAGATCCGAAGTTGGTGAACTCTAAGCTAGCTACTCCTAATTCTAGGGGGCCCAATAACTACCCCCTCTGAACCTAGAAATACATAGCCAGCATTCCCTCCACAGCTCAAAACCCGTATCCCCTCTTCACAGAGAATATTATGTTGTCTACGCTACATCAGGCAGAAGGAGTACCCTTTAAATCTGAAATATACCAGGAAAAGATGGTTCATGGTGTGAACTTTTTGCCCCATATATCCATTACAAGCTCTCAGCTGAGCTCACGTGTATCGCGTCGATGATTTACCGTACACACTCTGAAAACATCGAGTTAGACGCTATTTCCTGTCCACGTCTCCTCGCTGGTGGAAGACGCGAGGACGATGGTTCTGGAGCTCGTGCGACCTACAGATATCAGCTCCGCGCGCTTTATCGGCCGCAGCGGAGACGGTGGGGGGGCGCCTTAATAATTTACAACCGCAAGACACACGCCCCCGTTATTGCCCCATAAAGTATCCCTACTATGGTTCCACTAGTTTACCCGGCGATCCTTGCTTTATATTGTCGTCCTAGGTCCTTCGTCCTTGGATGGACTGATGCGAGATGCACGGTTCACCATAGAACCGTTCAAATTTCTTCTAGTCCGAAAAAATCGAAGATATGCAGAAAAAAGCAGAACTTGTAATTTTTTCCCTTTCCACAAAAATTTTCAACCGACCGATGGCGAATAGAAATCACTGTACGACGAACATTGACGCGAGTCTACGCGAATGATGAATGACGTGGAAGAGTCTACATCGAGCACATTCTACCTCTTCGAGGTTGCACGGATGACGAATCCCGAGCCGCTTCTACTATATTGCACCCCCACAGAGCTCGACGTCGGCCTCGACGTCGCGACGCTGACGACGACCCTTATGTTATGACTCTGATCTTCGGCGCGTTGGCGACAGAGACAGGCTTCTAATTAAAATCTCCGGATTTTTTATCCCGACACATTTCCACCCCGGCGAGCAAGGGGATGTGAGAATACCAGACGTTGTTCGGCGGAGAAAGAAAAAGGAAAGAGAGAGAGAGGTGAGGGGACGATCGGAAAGGGAAGAAATAATTGAAGTCGTTCATCCGCCCTTGGCGAAAGCAATTAACACCGGTCACGGGGGATACGTGTGCGGGAGTAAAACAGAGTTTAATCGGATTCAGTGCTGACTGCGTGATCCATATGTATGACGGAGCCTCTAATACCGACAACAGCCTCTCGATACACACAGAAGTCCGAGCGGAAACGAATAAATTCGCGACGACGGCCCCATAGCAAATGAATTTGGACACCAAATGAAATTAGAGGTGCTCTTGGACTGGCTGGGTTAAGTCTGAAGCATCCAGTTTGCTCTAGCGAAATGATGAAAAATTCTGGAACATGCAGACTCTTCCAGGGGCCAGTAAAAACGCATTTCCGAGACACTGTGAGCAGAGTCGTCGCGCAGAACATGTTGTTCCGTGTCCTGTGCTCGTTACCGGGAACACGCGCGCGCGTGTACGCGGTATTTATCTGGCGGAAACCGTGGCCATAACTTCGTTTCCATGGGAATTGTTCGGCAACAGGTGGGGAAAATTTCCACACACAGGCCACCCGGCCATCCCCTCGTTTGTCGTTTCATCAACTTTAATCATAATTTTAGGAACTTTAACGCTGGCTACCGGACCAAATCCTCTGAACACCGTGGCTGCAGTTTTCTCAATCGTTCCGCGTTTGATCTCGCCTTGGACTAGGTGATGTTTAACACTAAACCTACCATCATCGGTCAGGATGACCGGTCCCAGATTTTTTATTTTACGATTATTAATATAATAAAAATAATTTTATAAGAAATGTTTTTGTACAGAGAGAGATAACTTTCCCCTAGTCCAATCTTTCTGAAATTTTTTAGTCACTAATGTCACGATTTTATTTAAATTTATACTAAATTTTTCTATCTATTCCAACACTAATTTTATAATCGAAGAAATTTTGAACTAATTGCTTAAAATTTTGGGGATAAATATTAATCACGTAACTGGATTCAGGATTTTATGGAGAACCAGGGAAAGAATTATTTTCTCTTTTTTAGTGCATTTTAATATAAGCGTTTTAAAAAGTTTTTTTAATATATTTTATTATAAGTAGTATTTTGGATAAATTTTGAAAGTTTAACACAGATTTTCAAGGTTCAAAAACGTTCGTACCGTAGTCTCTCTATTTTTCTTATGTTCCGCAATATTTTAGCTTTAATCTCTTAACTGCGGAATTCAAATCAAGCAATGACGAGCATACACGTCGACGACCGCAAGGTAAATGGTCCTATTATAAATTTTACGAAAATCGAGGAAAGATTACATTTTCATTTGATAAAAAATTAACAATACATTCTTGAAAATGGAATTCGCATTGACGTGTATACACGTCGAACGCAGTTAACTGGTTGATTTTCAATAAAAATCATCCTTCTATTTCGTATCTATCGACAGTTCTTCGATTTCGGAACACTAAATTCATCACTTTGTCCCACTGTGCTGCGTGTCCGGCAAACGAACTCGAGTAGCTCATGAAGAAGTAAAGAGTCTTGGGCCCGGCCACGCAATACGAGGAACGCAATTTCATTTTGTAAAAGCGTAATGCCGACGCAACTCGGCCGTTTCCTCTTTGTTCAGCGGGCGAAAGGGGCTGCGAAACGAGAACGGGCCGCTCGTAACCGATTCTCCGGGGTGCGATCAGTTATTTAGAATTTCGTGAGCACTCTCGACATGGCCCCATCGATTTTCCAATCGCGCCGCGGCGCGGGTCCCCTTTCTCCTCGCCACGCATTGTGCCAAATACTTTTTCCTCATTCTGACGAACACGCACGCCTAATTCCGACATCCTGACCAGTTCTGACACACAGGCGCACGTACCAAATCGTTTGAAACACGCATCAAAAAACTCTTACAATATTTTTAGCTGTGTTACATTTTCATTCCTGTGCCACGCTGAAATTTCTTGTCAAACAAATTGATCTCCACGTCGAGCTTCCGCAAACAAGAGGATACATATGTAAAAATTTTCACTGTCATTTCAGCACGGTTTGCCGCGCTGAAATTTCTTGTCGAACAAATTGATCTCCACGTGAAATCTCCGCAAATAGGAAAATTAATATGTAAAAATGTTCGCTGTAATTGCAGCACGGTCTGCGGCGAAGTGTCGGCGCAAATTGGACAGATTCCGGACGCAGACACCCGGTATAAGGCTCGAGGACTCGGGATAAAGACCGAGGAACATCGTCTCCGAAGATTGACAAAGAAGACAAGGGGCGCGTCAAACACTGAAACGTCTTATCGCCACCATCAACAGGAGGCTGTCAGCGGCTGTCACGCGCTAAAAATATCAGGCCGGTGTCAGGCGACTGCCTGTTCGCATACTCTATCGAACAGACCTCGCACGCACACGCGTCGAACACAAGCAGGCCGAACGTCTGTTCGATGCGAACGCGCTTTTCGTCGCTTCTTCAACTATTTCGCGGAGCAATTTCGCCTGGAACTCGACTGCCGTGGACGTCCGCCGTTCGCCGGCACTAATTAAATGTTTCCAAACGCGGCGGGGTAAAAGCGTAATAAAAGAGCGACGTAATAGAGCGTAATTAAAAACGGCATTACCATGGGCATTATTAACGTAACGCGAGAAAGGGAAAGGAAGCACGGGAACGCGCTAATTAACGACAATTAATTAACCGAGTGCGGTCGAATTGGGAAAAAAAAATCCACCAACCGAACCTTTTAGGGAACCTGCTCCGCTCTGCGCGCGTCCCCTCCCCGTTGCCACCGAACTTTTCCGGATCCATTGATATTTCTTTCTTCCGCGATTAACTCCATTTTCCTGCGGGCTCGGATTAATATGGCATCCGCCATTCGCTGCCCCTATCACCACCACCATAAAGCCTTCATTGATCGCTCACAACGGGCTCGTGATACCGTAAACAATTCACCCGCGTTTACGCGATTACTTGTACCCATTCGCGGCGAATGTCTCTGTGCAAGTAGCTTTGTCGTTTCATCATCGTGAAATTACTTTCGAATTTTAACTTCGCGATGTTAGAACCACCGCCATTTCGCGTAGAACAATCGTACGGAGTTGTGACTGCGCTCATCTTAAAGGGCGGATTCTCTACTTTCACACCCCTTTGGTACTTCTTTTTTAGAATGCCTCTATCCTAACATACGAGCAGAGTAGTGAAAATGGTACTTTTTTCGTCATTTTCCGGGTTAAAGTGATCGTAAGAAAATCGAAACATTTTCTCCGTAAATAAAACTACCAGGAATTTGAAGATTGAAGTCTCAGCTTTGCAACGAGACCAAGCACATTGATATAGGAGTTTTTTTGCCGAGTTATAGCGGCTTGAATTAAAAGTGTAGGCACTTGGAAAACACAAGCATCGCTGAATCTTACGAGATAGTCGATGTTTAAACAATTGTAACTTTATGAAAAATAATCGTAGGCTAGTCTACCTAGGCTCGTTTTAAAGGCAGAAACCTGCTCTTTCCAGACCCTGAAGACGTTTCTTCAGAAAAAATGTTTATCTCGAGACAGGGACGAAAACGTAAAAATAGTAATTTCTGATCGGTTTCGCAAATTCGATTGTCTCCACGAAGTTGAAAAATTTTGTTTCGCGAATGAGACTACACTGGAATGAAATATTGAAGTCTTGGCTTTAAAACGAGACCAAAAAAATTTCTCTACGACGTTTCGTTGCTTTTGTACACGGAGATACAGAAGTTTAAACATCGACAGGTGGGGGGCTGTGTGTCGAGGTATTGTTTAAACGTGTTTGACGCAGCGACCGGTCCGCACGATTTTACAGCGGCTTCTCTGGAATTGCGGAACACCGAGTTAGACTCTCGGCATCGATGTCAATGCTCGAATAGAGCCGTCGTTGAACCCCAACGGGAGGGATTCCGACGAAACTTTCGACCTTAACTCACCGACTTGCCGCGAAAAGTCTTTCGGTCCCTCAGGAAACGGGGAAGAAAACTCACCTGGAACAAAGAGAACGGGGGAGTCAAGATCGATCGGCGAAAACATCGGAAAGTGAATGAATTTCGCGCTGGCTTGTCTTGTAAACCTGACAACCTCTTAATCATTCAGGAATTTATCATTTCACTACCGGAAAATAAGAACGAAATCAATCCAGAAGATTAAGCATATTTTTTTTAATGAAACTATACTTCGATCACGTTAGATTAATGTTTATATCCTGGGCAATAATTGAGCTTAGCAGGAGAGTCGATTCAGCGAAACAGGGGGGTACTATTATTTTAATTATTACGATAATTAACTTGATAGAACGATCGATCGTTAATGCTTTTGCAATTTAATCGCAGGAGGGGGAGTAGAGGTGGACACGCGCCGGAAACAATACTTATTTACTAGCCGTATTATCGTTTAGTCACGGTCGAACGAGGGACGGTAATTAATTTTCTTCCGCGCGCACGGACAGAAGTTATGCAAGAGAATTAAGCAAACGTTGATTCGCGACAATTTAAAGCGAGCTTAGCCGCTGCCGAATGAATTATTATCGCCCACTGTCGGCGATTACCGACGGGAGAAAGAGAGAGAGCGCAACAACGAGAGAGAGTGCGCGCGCAATAATTTCCCCATCGTGTCGAATGAAAATCTCTTGGACAATTTACCGTCGGTTACAATAATTAATTCCCGGTGTGTCTCTTTCCCGAAAGCAACGCGGCATGTCCCCCCTCTCCCCTCGTCTCTGAAACACGTCAACCATACCGACGTGACACATCTGGGTCTCCGGCGTTTAGGTTCACCGGGCTAACAAAAACAAATAACATCCTCGCTGCCGCGTACACTACGATTCCTCGTGGTTAATTAATTTGATGGCCGTGCTTAACAAATGAGGGAAACCGATACCGATATAAAATATATATGCTGTTACAAATCCGCCCTTATTTCAATATACTAATGTTACAATTATTGCGGTATTAATTATCTTCATCCGTTACGTCATGTCGGGTTCGCATGTGGCCGTTAATTAATTTAGTTAGCATTAATGATCCGGATCGTTGAAGCACCTCGCCTATCCAAATTAATTTTGTTATTACTACGACCTGGTCGATCATTATTGCTGGCGGTGTACTGCCAGAGGATTTTGTCAACGCTTTATACACGATCAGGCTGCCTGTAATATGATTCTACAAAAATTCTAGCAAGAGGGGGCATGGTGCTCTGAGAATAACTGAGGCTCGTTATAGTAATTATACAACGCTGAAAGTAAATGTGCAAATAATATGTAAATATATGCAGCAGAAGAGCAGATGAATCAAATTGTTTTCCTTGAGCCTAGTCTTGGGCCCTGACAGAATAGGACCTGGTCAGAATAGGACCTGGTCAGAATAGGACCTGGTCAGAATAGGACCTGGTCAGAATAGGACCTGGTCAGAATAGGACCTGGTCTGAATAGGACCGGGTCTGAATAGGACCTGGTCTGAATAGGACCTGGTCTGAATAGGACCTGGTCTGAATAGGGCCTGGTCTGAATAGGACCTGGTCAGAATAGGGCCTGGTCTGAATAGGACCTGGTCTGAATAGGACCTGGTCTGAATAGAACCTGGTCAGAATAGGACCTGGTCGAAATGAGACCCTGTCAGAATGGGATCCGGATAGAATAGGACCATATCACAATAGGATCATATCAGAATAGGATCAATGTGAGACTAGGATCACATCAGAATAGAACACTGTCAGAATGAGATCCGGATAGAATAAGACCATATCACAATAGGATCATATCAGAACAGGACCGCTGTGAGAATAGGGCCACATCAGAATAGAACACTGTTAGAATGGGACCATATCAGAATAGGACTTGGTCAGAATGGGACCCCTGTGAGAATAGGACCACATCAGAATAGAACACTGTCAGAATGAGACCCTATCAGAATGGCACCAGGTCAGTCTATGAACCAATCAGAATGGGATCAGGTCAGACTAGGACCCTATCAAAATGGGACTAGGTCACACTAGGACCGTATCAGACTAGGACCCTGTTGGGTCTGGACTTCGCCAAGCTACAACCCAGTTAGATTGGGGCAGAATCAGGCCGCATTTTTTGCAGCTACAGCGAATAATCCGCAGCAATCCGAACAACGTCAAAAATAACGAAATCAGAGTTTGCGAGGCAGAAATCTGCGCGCAGCTGAAACGTTTGTTGATAATCAGGTGTTCCAACTAGTTCGCCGGAGACAAGCGAACGTTTAGCGGCGGAAACGAGCGAGAAAGCGTTACGGGCGATCCGACGGCTGTTTGCCGACGAATTAATTGGTTGGAAGAAGTCAGTTAAAACAGTTTAAACTGTTAAGCACGGGTAAATTCAGCCATCCCGAGCCACGTGTATGCAAAACTCGAACAGACGTGGCCCGTCCCCCCACTTCTCCCTTCCCCGCTCACTCTCTCGTCGTTTCCCCACCCCTTACACTTTAGCCCGCGCACACACCCCGTCCTCTACGCCTTTCTCTCTGTCGTGCCACGTATAAACTTGGATCGTTGAAGTTGCAGCTTTGCCTGCGACAAGTTGGATCGGCAAAGTTGCCCCTCGGAACGTTCTCTCGCCCTCTCTTCGAGCTATCGTCGACTTTCGTCTTGCCTCAGAGGCAGCGCACGTTTTGAATCTGTCCCCCGTAGCCATCGCCCGACGTTGGGAAACGAGGCGAATTGTCCTGGAATTGTGCGTTGGAAGACGACAGGACAAAGGAACCGCTTCCGGCGACGGGGCCTCCGTCGTCGGAAAGTGGGGTTGAAAATGCCTGGCGAGCTGTCTCCGTTTGTTTGCCACCCCCCTCCCCCCCTTTGCGCCTGGCCGTTTTCAGATCGGAGGGACGATTTTTCTTCGCGCCGACCATTACCGTAATCGACCGAATCGACGCCGTCCTTTTTTCCATGAAAACGCGGCACCCTCAGACCCACAGCTACCACTCGAATTTTCGAAACCGACGGAAACGCGACACGAGAGCATTGGAAAAATGTTTAATTCAGACAATTTTCGAATGAAGAAAAACACCGGACTCCGCCTTTTGAGGCATGAGCAAGCTTCTGATACGATTTGCAATAACTCGGGTAATGAATTTCCCTCGACCCGAGCAGTTTCCGTCGGCGAGCACGTAGAGCCAGCATATTTAATGCTTCCAGTTTCCAGCGGGAGTTTTCAGCGTTTCGTTTAACGGTGTTTCGATACCGGGTCGCGGAGCGGGCGTGTGACAACCTCTTGCCGCCGCGTCACGTTCGCCACAGCCGTTGACAAAATGGGAGGAGTGCGGTGGCTCTCGTTCATAAAACACGTGCCAGGATAGAAATTTCGGCGACGGGCACCTGTTACGTGTGTTACGCGGGCTGCGTCTCGCGTAACACCAGATGCCGCCATCGCGTTTCAGTGTTAGATACCATTGATCTGTTGCTCGGCGCACACGTGACCTGGAAACGAACCCCCAGCCTGGATCCGTTCTCCGTTCCTATCGATCCCAGCATGGATCCCTCGTTGACTCATTGGGCCTAGAATCATGCTCTCGTGGACTCCTGCCGGACCCAGCATGATCCAGCTTGGACCTTCCTTGGGAACGGCCCCAGTCGATAACAAAGGATTGAACAAGGAACCCGAAAAAATGGCTGGACACCTTCAGAACGTGAAAAGGCGGATTTTACAGCGGTCGGTATCGCAGCAGAAGTTCCGGCCGCATTAACGTAATTCGCGGTGGCGGGAAGCTTTTTAATTAAAAGTACCGCGCCGCTATTATCTCACGAACTTATAATCGCGCCTATCCATCCCCCAGGTTACCGCTCCTCCCGCTTTCGACCCAGGAAGTCGGCTTTTATTCGCGAAACACGAGACCGTGGTGAGTAATAATTCAAATTTCTATGCACCGCGCAGGCAGCACGGCCGCGAAAGCGAATAGAAAGCCCGAACCGCGACGGGGAACAAGATTATCATCATTTACTAAGGAATAACAGTTCCGCAGATTCTCGAAAAGCTGCTGATCGTGCCCGCTGTATTTTTTAACCGCTGCGGTTGCTTCTTTGCTTTCTGTGACACCTGTTAAATGCGCACGGCTTCGGCATTGATTTTCCCGGGGGAATTAGTCGACTGGTTGATTCCGCGAACGTCCAACCAGCTACCGAAAATAATCGTGGCCTCGCGGATTTATCAGTTAGTCGCGCGATCGATATTTCTCCGCTGCCTCCTGACAAGGGTGCGAGTGTGGTACAATTAATAATGGATCCCGAGGACGGGAACGGTGGCGGTAATGAATAAATTGAAACTTCATCGGGCAGGCAGAAGCTGCGAAAAGCGTGACCGTCGGCTCATTAGCATGCAAATTTTCCAAGGGCAGCTCCTTTCCTTGCCTGGCCCCTCCGAGTAAACTCGCCGGTCTTGGTCTTCTTGCTAGGCTGCTCTTTATTTCACCGGGATCTTGTGTTGAACGTCCGTCAGACACCCTATCCGACACCGGTTCATTTCAGTCGACTCGCTACGTGTCAGCTGCTTCGACAGCGATTCTCTTGACTGATATCTGAACCAGGGTCTACGTCTATCGATAACTGCGATTTATTCAATTCGGATTCTCAGCTCAACGGATCTCGGATTGGAGTTCAAATTGGGGTGCAAACTAGAGTCCAACGCGAAGTCCAAATTGGGCCCCAACTACGTCCAGGCTAGGTCGGTATCGGAGTCCAAAGAGAGGTCCAAATTTGGCCCAGGCTAAGAGTTCACATTGGTGTCCAACACAGGGTCCTATTTTGAACTAGGGGACGCTCGAGTTAGGTCGAAATCGAAGTCCAATTTAACCCATGGTGGATTCAACCGTGGTCCAACCTAAACCACCATTAGCTACATCCGAGTTAAGCCTGAATCCATCTTCGTATAGGCCTAGGTTAGCTCTGGACTGGTAGGTGTCACCACCGAGTAAATAACTACATGACAGAAACTCATGCTGAGACGAAACGTATTAACATAATTACATCCCCAAGACTATTTGCAACATGCACTCCTCAAAGGCAAACAAATTCCTTTTAATCTAACGTGTAAGAAGAAATTGCTCCGTTTCACTGAACACTCTTAATCCTAGAAAGACTAAGCTTCACGACTGAGCCGTCTTATCCGAATACGTTAATCCAATGCTCTTCTTGAAGTGACCTGCAATTTAATATCAATCTAGAAGACGTAAACATTTTTCACAAAAGGTTCCAAGTACTTTTATCCATTTATCTAATAACGAGTGGATGATGTCAGCTTCTCGGTAATATTTCACTTTTGTTAAAGCTTCTGGAAGAGTCCAGTAATAAAATCTATAAACTTTAATGGCTGTTCAGCCCGATATTGTTCACCAAGTGATCGATCTCGCTGCAGAGATGATTTCCTTCGAAAAGTCTGGCGTCTTGACTGGCCACAAGAGGATAAAGTAGAATGCCTGCCCATCTGCTGGCGGTAAGGAAGCGTGCGAAGACACGGGAAAGGAGAAACCTGTACCGACTCGAGGAACTTTTTTACGCTGGGAACACCTCTGGAAAAGTCCTTCCTCGATTTCCCTACCACGGGCAACCTGTACAACCTATCGAATCAATTTTCACCTGTACACAAAAATCGTTCACCTAGTCTTGCAATGTTCACCGACATTTGCGGGAACTCTCACGTTATCTGTACTACTCCAGAACAATGCCACGAGCAATTTTTATTACTTCTGGTCCCTATCGCTTAATTTATTAAACATACACGGTTGACGCAGATAAGCTCCAGCCAATATTCCAAATGGCTTGGAAGGCAATTCTACACCATTTTATAAAGTCACTCTGAAATTCGAGTTTTTCTTTTCTCAGAAATGAACTGGGTGACATTTAATCAATACGTCCCGCTAAAAAGTGGATGTTTCTTTCTTTGAATTGCAACACAAAATTTGATCAAATTTAACCACTTGCCCTACGATTTATTTTACGATTTCGATGATTAAAACTGTTTTTGTAATAAAAAAGGAGAAATCTATTGTACGGCTATATGTTCTCCAATAGCTGTACATTAACAAAACCAAAATAGAATTTCATTTCGATTTAAAGGAAATTAATAGCATACATATTTATTAGACTCTGTTCGGAATCTTCATCACGAGTCTGTCTCGATATTGTAAGGCAAGGGGTTAAACCGTATTTTAATATTACGTATGACCAAATCACAAAGTGAAAATTATTCAATACGAGCAGGAATGTGTACAGGACGGTAAAAATGTGGGTAGGAGGAAATAAGACGCAAGATTGCGTCACGAAGAAAGGCCAGTGAGTCAGACCATTTCCCCGAACAACGAACGGGCAAAAGTTTTGCCGCGGAGTGTACCCAGCCACATACCAAGTCGCGATTTGAATTACAATCGGCGCATCCCGCCATCCCGTCCAGCCGGTTCGCGTCTCGTTAACCACCCGCCATTCTTATGTAATTTTATGCTAAATTTCCGCCACCGTATGCCCAACACTCCCTCGAATCCCCGTCCATCAACCCTTTTTCCCACGAAACCCGCTCATCTTTTTCACTTTTTCATGTTCTAAGACCCTCGCGCGCTTCTTTTTCGTTCAACATCCCACGCGTATATTCAGCCCGAACCGAAAACATCGTGAGCGAGTTTACCCATTTTTAATCGAATCGGCTCCCACAACAATTTACCCGTATCTCTTCGAATATTTATACCCGTTCCTCATGTTTCTATAAAAGTATCTCAACTCTACAGAACCTTCCCAGTGTGTGATTCCATCTAAAAATTGAACAAAAAGTGTGAACAGTGAAAATGGTACTTATTAGACCATTTTCCGAATTAAAGTGATTGTACAAGAATGAAAAAATTTTCTCCACCAATGAAACTACCAGGGATTTGAAGACTGAAGTCTCAGCTTTGCAGCGAGACCAAAAATAATGATCTATGATTTTCCGTTAGCATTTTATCAAACTTTGAATGAGCAGAGTGTCACTGATAACAGAATCACACGATGCAAACTGGATCTTAGGAGATCGCCGATATTCAAGTTATTGTAACTTCGTGAAAAAAAATCGTAGAGCAGGCTACCTGGGCTCATTCTAAAGGGTGAAATTTACTCTTTCCGGACCTCGAAGTCGTTTCTTCAAAAAAAAATTATCCCCGAGATGTGGACGAGAAAATGAAGAAATTGCTGTTTTTAGAGGATTTCTCGAATTAAATCACTTGTACGACAGTGAAAAAATTTTTTTCGCGAATGAAACTACACTGCGGTTAAAGATTGAAGTCTTGGCTTTCCAACGAGAGCAAAAACATTGGTCTACGATTTTTTTTCAACGTTTTCAACGTATTTTCCTTCATAAAAGGGAATCGCGTTTTTTCCAGAAACGATTCTCCCTTTTCCCGTCGCGAGCAACGCCATCTACGACCTCGCCACGGTGTTCCAGCTCGGGAACAAAGCGTGTATCCGCAGGTAGACACTGGCCAGGGACCCGTGACGCTTGATGGGTGCTCGAGATAGCTCCAGATCGGAGATAATCAGCGGATCCGGCGGCTTGCCGCGAACAATGGGCTCCGAAAGGAACCGGCGAATTTCTCGGCGAGTCGTGGGGAATTCACCTTGACCTTCGCGGCGCTCACGTTTCACTCGTAACCGTATATCTTGCTGCGGCCCCCTCTACCGGGAACGCAACGGATATTGATAGAGCGTGCGAGGAATACTCCGGCGGTCCGAACGCTTCGGGGAACCGCGTGCGTTCTCGCGGAACCGTGTCGTCTTTCCTGCATCGTCTCTCGAAAATTGACGCCAGGCGATCAAATATTTTCGGACGACGCCATGCTGCAGAGGTCAGCTCTTATTCTGTTTGCCTATCCCGGTGTTAGATCTTCAGTTAGAATTGTGGTGCTAGGATTCGCCTGTGGTCGGCTGGCCGTGTTAGGACTGTCGAATGATAAGGCACTCGCTCAAATGGTGGTATAGTCGAATGGTAGGGTACTCAAATGGTAGAGTACTTAAATGGTAGTGTACTCAAATGGCAGAGTACTCAAATGGTAGGGTACTTAAATGGTAGGGTACTCAAATGACAGAGTACTCAAATGGTAGGGTACTTAAATGGTAGGGTACTTAAATGGTAGGGTACTCAACTGGTAGGATACTCACATGTTAGGATACTTAAGTGGTAGGTTACTCAAATGGTAGAATACTCAAATGGTAGGGTACTCAAGTGGTAGGATACCCAATTGGTAGGATACTCGAGTGATAGGATACTCAAGTGATAAGATACTTAAATGGTAGGATACCCAAGTGATAGGATACTTAAATGGTAGAATACCCAAGTGATAGGATACTTAAATGGTAGGATACTCGAGTGATAGGATACTTAAATGGTAGGATACTTAAATGGTAGGATACTGAAATGGTAGGATACTCAAGTGCTAGGATACTCAAGTGCTAGGATACTCAAGTGCTAGGATACTCGAGTGATAGGATGCTCAAGTGATTAGATACTTAAATGGTAGGATACTCGAGTGATAGGATACTCAAGTGATAGGATACTCAAGTGATAGGATACTTAAATGGTAGGATACTCAAGTGCTAGGATACTTAAATGGTAGGATACTGAAATGATTGGGCACTCAAATGATAAGACACTCGAGTGATAGGGTACTAAAATGATTGGGCACTCAAATAATAGGATACTCAAGTGATTGGCACTCAATGTTAGGAGCATCAACGTTAGGAACCTCAAACGTCGGGGGGCCTGAAACTGCAGGCTGCTAGATGCGTTAGGCTCTGATGTGTGAAGTCCCCGAGAGATCTACACTGAAACCAGCATCGATATAGGCTGCTGGTGCCGATAACACCATGGTGCTATCAAGGGGATCCGTTAGCATTGGAACGCGGCGAGTCAGGTGGCCGGCAAAGTCAGCGATGGTAGCCGGGGTATCGCTGGCACTCGAGCCGTTCGAAAAAGCCCGAAGTGACATTTGATCGGCGCGATTAACTGGCCAGGTCTTGTTCAGCGGTGATGAGTGTGATGGAGAAGCGACATTTCGAATCGATTGTGCGCCATCGACTGCGCCGTCCGACCAACGAGCCATTTACACCGCAACAGTTAATCATTGCTCGCAGCAATCGGCTTCGGCCGTCGTGGTTTTTGTTCGAAACTGTACACCGACACAGAGGAGCCGAGCCCCCAGACGGTGTACACAGGCGAACGCCCACGAGAGAACGAGGGAGAGAGAGAGATACCCTACGTGCACGCCCGCGAAACGACATATGGCAGTGCTCCAACAAGTGGCAGTAAGAACGTGCACGGACCTTATGGCCGCGTGTACGCCGTCCATTGTCTGGACTGACGCGTGACATTTATACTTCTTGCCTGCGCGTCATCGTTTTTCCTCCCCGAAAATTGCGGCCATTGTTCGAACGCGTGCTTCGCACGGCGTTGCCCTTCGCATGCCTCGTTTTTGCGACCAACACGAAACCCCGTGTCGCGTGGACATAGTTCATTAATAGGACCGTAATAGTTCGGAATCAATGAGGGATACCGCGCTCTCTCCTTCTCTCGCACCCCACTGCGCTAATTTCAATGGCGGCCGCGAGAGAACCTGATGGGAACCACGCACGATTATTCTTGGCAGTCTGCTAGCTTCGATCAGACTCACGATCTCACGCCCAAGGTCGCTAACACTCTACCCCAGCCAACTTTCAGCACTGCTACGGAGAGGCACCATGGTCTAGATGACATTTCGCATGATTGGTTTGACATTGTGGTCCTGGGATTATGAGGATGAGCTAGACCAATCGCAGGTCTTCGCTGAATTAGTGTAGTCACCAGTTGGATCAGGAAACTGTGTTCTAGGCCTAGACCAGAATTATGTTTGGATTAATCCGATCCCAAGACTTGGACGAATCAGACCAGATATCTGTGGTTGTCTACTTTCACTTTCGAGATATAGCCGTTTAAAGTTTTCATCGCTAATGCTTTGACATAGGACATCGACATTGTTTTCATGACTTTTTTCCTGGTAAATACGTCAATCCTATAGTATGAAGCTCCTTCCAACCTAAGATGTATATTCACCAAGGTGCAAAAACTTCAGCCTGTAGTCTAGTAAATAAACATCAGGGGTGTCACAACGCCAGAGTTTGACGAGCGACCCTGGCACGCCTGTAATCACTACCATGAAAGTAGCAGAACATCATACTCCAAGAATAGCTGATCGACTATAGAAAATTCTTTGAAGCATACGTTACCAACTGGGTTGCGTGTCATATTCCAGTGACGACTTACCTGAAACACAAAAGCCAGAAGGAATTGTTACGTGCTCAAGAGGCGAGAAGGTGTTGAAAAATTTAGGATTCAAAGTACGAACGAGAATGACGAGAGTAACCGGCGGTATTGAGGTCGAACGTATCTAACGCGAAGGAGGATGTAGCCCCCGATATAGCAGGTCGTTGCAATTGAAGTTGCCCGTTCAGGAGAGCACCGGCAGTGCGTGTACCAACGAGTAATTTTACGGGAAGACGTGACCGGACTTGCGAATCCTAGCTGGAAGCGTGGGTCCAATTGACCCAGCGACCCGAACCGGCTAATTGCCAATTGTCGAGCCGACGCTACCGTTCATTCTGTCGTCACGTCGAGAATTTGCCTGACACCTACCTATATCGTTCCCCTAACAACCTCTGGAGACGACTAGGTCTTTTCCATCGACAATTTTCATCCCCCATCTAGCTACGCCGGGCCCAATTTTTTTGTATATTAAGAGGAAGGCTAAAACCAAGGGTGAACCCCCGTAAACACCTACCTCCGAGACGTTCAATGGATCACCCCTCTACTAAACAGTTGGTGCCCGAGCTTATGAAGAACTAAGGGCCTCCACTTTTCACATTGCCCCTAGTTCTCCGTCCCTCGAGGCCCACAATCACGCCTGTTTTTGTCTTCCATTAGGTCTAGTAGTCCTGAGGATCCTAAACTCAGTTGAGACCTAACAGAATCGGTAACTAATTTTTATGAGCACAGTCCTCGGGCCCGATCCAGTCCCAATTTAGGTGCAGTAGTCCTGAGGATTCTAAACTCAATTGAGACCTAACACAATCGGTAACTAATTTTTATGAGCACAGTCCTCGGGCCCGATCCGGTCCCAATTTAGGTGCAGTAGTCCTGAGGATCCTAAACTCAGTTGAGACCTAACGCAAACAGTAACTAATTTTTATGGGCACAGTGCTCGGGCCCAATCCGGGCCCAATTTAGGTGCAGTAGTCCTGAGGATTCTAAATTCAATTGAGACCTAACGCAAACAGTAACTAATTTTTATGGGCACAGTGCTCGGGCCCAATCCAGGCCCAATTTAGGTGCAGTAGTCCTGAGGATTCTAAATTCAATTGAGACCTAACGCAAACAGTAACTAATTTTTATGGGCACAGTCCTCGGGTCCGAGCCAGTCCCAATTTAGGTCTAGTAGTCCTGGGGATCCTAAACTCAATCGAGACCTAACGGAATAAGTAACTATGTATTCTTCATGGGCCCAGTCCTCGGGCCCGATCTTCAGGGTCGCTTTCCGTCCTTGGAACATCGTCCAATCTTAATTACGTTCGACTATCAAGTGCAGATACACAAGTTAAATACATTTCAGTATCCGGAACGTGACCACCTAACGTTTCAGACTCCGCATACGTGATCACCATTTATGGCGGCTCTAACGTGAGTACATGTTGCAAGGATGAGGAAAGAGTAAACTTGTGCAACGTCGAAAGGGAGATGCGAGAATTTCGAAGCAGATGGGTGACATTTTGGTACTGGAATGTACAAAATTACGTCAGAATGGTACTCCTGTATGCGTGTCTATTTATGATGCGGTGTCGTTGACCTTCCCACGACTGGCGCTACAATGTTCTACGCATGACTTTACAAAGTCTGGAAATATTTTTAAACAACAAATATATTATATGAATTCTCTACATTTTTTTTCTTCGAGGGACTCGAGAGCTGAAAAACAGTTTTGCAATGTTATGCAACTTTTATTCTCGTCGAGAGGAGGTTCTTATATTTATTATTTGGTTCAGTAGGCGATCGCTTTGTAAACACGGTAAATCCTGTCAGCGATGCGACAGAACACAATCCCGACCAGCCAAGAATTTCGAGAATGGGTCCTCACGAGCATGAACAGAATCAAGGAGCCGAACACAATCGGCTGTCCGTAGGAAATTATATTTTCGTCGGGTGCCGGCCACAGGGACAGTGGATAAATAAATTTCCTGTCGGTCTATTCCTGGCAAGAAGTAAATAATTCGATGCCGCTCTTTGGATACCCGACTCGCTACTCTCTCGTACAACGACGGGCCTAAAAACCTATTCTTGGTGTATCAACACCGACCACAATTCAAGCACAGAATCCGCGAGGCTTCCTTTGACTACCAACATTGTCTATTCCAGCTGTCCGGTGGGGTAATCCAGTGGAATGCTTACTTCGATATCAATAATTTGCTACTCTAGAATCAAATTTTTTTAGGAATTTTTATTAAATAAAGTCAGAAATATAGCCTGTGCAATTTTCTAACTTCGCTTCACTTGATGCCCACCTCATTTTGCCAACTTGGATAAAATTTGATCCTCGAGGGTAATATTTATGCTGAGAATTTTGGTAAATAAAGTCAGAGATATAGCCTGCACAATTTTCTAATGTTTTTCAGTTGGTGCCCACCTTATCTTTCCAACTTAAATAAAATGAAGAGCCTCGAGGGTAATATTTATGCTGAGAATTTTGGTAAATAAAGTGAGAAATATAGCCTGCACAATTTTCTAATTTTTTTCAGGTGATGTTCACCTCATCTTGACAATTTAAATAAAATTTGATACTCGAGGTTAATTTTTATGCTGAGAATTTCTATAAATAAAGTCATAAATACAGCCTGCACAATTTTCAAACTTTTCTTCACTTGATGCCCACTTGATTTTGCCAATTTAAACAAAATTTGATCCTCGAGGGAAATCAAATGAATGGGCAATTAATAAATTCGTGAAGAAGTTACACATCGAATTAGAAAATATATCAGCGAACAGGAAGTCACTTGTTGCTTCAACGACAGGGGGAGCCTTTCTATTTTGCCGATTTCATTGTGATTCCCGGCATCGTCGACGAGAAATGAGTGGGACGTGGCGAGCACGTGACTTTCAATGGCCAAGGTTCGTGTTTCGTAATCTGCTGTTCAAACACAGAACGGTTTCGCGTGAACGGGGTATTTTTAAATAATTTGTACGGGTGTAGAGAGTCACTTTCCGTTCGGGTAAACCGGCTCTATAGCTAAACTCTTCAATATTCATCGATAGCGATGACTGTCAATGGTTTCCCGGAGCGGCGTGTGCCGTTAGACTTTTCCAACCGCGTCAAATGACTTCACACTACGTCCGATGAACAACGAAGCCTGACCCGAAGTCCTAATCAGTCACTTCCTTCGCTCGAAGGAACTGACCGAAATATATCATTGGATAACCATCCTATTAAATAGGGGACTCTATCATTGACGTAATCATCGCGCTATGCTGATACCATGACTGGCGAATTTCAGCCGGAAAGGTACTCGGGATTTTGTTGACTCGATGAAACATTATTAACCCCTGTGTCAATATTTAAATAGTTGGGTAACAACCTCCAATTTGCTATTAAAATTTTTTGGCAAGCAACTCAAGTTTCAAAACTGTTCTAAAAAATTTAATCACGCGTCGCATTTTATTACTAGAATTGAAGAATTTGCATGAACACCCAGAGTTCAGCGAATTCAACGAGTTAAACAGCTGACCTAACGCATTTTATTAACTCGATGAAACATTATTAACCCCTGTGTCAATATTTAAATAGTTGCATAACGGCCTCCAATTTGCTATTAAAATTTTTTTGGCAAGCAACTCAAGTTTCAAAACTGTTTTAAAAAATTTAATCACGCGTCGCATTTTATTACTAGAATTGAAGAATTTGCATGAACACCCAGAGTTCAGCGACTTCAACGAGTTAAACAGCTGACATAACGCATTTTATTAACTCGATGAAACATTATTAACCCCTGTGTCAATATTTAAATAGTTGCATAACGGCCTCCAATTTGCTATTAAAATTTTTTTGACAAGCAACTTGAAACGTTTTTAAAGAATTCAATCACGTCACTGTGTCGCATTTTATTATGAGAATTAAAGATTTGCATGAACACCCAGAGTTCAATGACCTCAGCGAGTTGAACGGCTGACATAATGCATTTAATGACACAGTGTACGTCAAGGATTATTTTCCTCGTCTTCTGGAAAGACTCTTGTGCTGGCTGGGAGTCCTCGAGACTCATCAACGACCCCCACCGATTAAAACAATTGCTGGTGATGGAATAATTAGCTTTATTCACCATACTCTTCGTTCACCAAGACAGCGAGCGAGTGAACGAGCACGTGTGGCAAGGCGGACATTGCAGAAACTAGGGGAACTGAGTTAGGAAAGGATGATTCATCCAGTGTACGCCGCGGATGTTGCATCAACCGAATATCAACGCATCAGATCGCCTCGTTTCTTCGCGCGGGGAGACCTAACTGGCTTTCCATGTGGGAGTGCGTTATTACCAGGCAGTTTAGAAACTCTTCCTAGCTGTGTCAGCCCCGTACAACATCGCTACAAATTAACAACAATCTTTCAAGTACGGAAATAGCTTCGGCAACTCGAACTCTGTATTCTCGTTTCAACTTTCGCGCTCTTTGTCGGCGAAAGGTGGCGGCGAATTTAAATATGGGTCACTGGAAATGTTACAATTCTTTACCCGTAATCTTTACCTACAAACAACAGAACGATATAACATATTTCTGGAAAACTGTGTCAAATTGACACGAGGGATGGACGAGGGTTGAATTCCTGTAGACGTTAAATTTTAAAAAATGTTCAAAGCTATTTCTTAAGTGGAAGTAAAAATTATTACTGGCAAGAAATAATCGCACGGGCTCGCGCAAGACAGTACGAAGAGAACTTTTTCTGTAAACTGTTGGGCACGTTTTTCCTGGGAATCCTCGCGGAGTGGATTAAAAATTGAGATATTGATCGGACATTTTGAGATTCTAGGGCCGCCGGGTCGCCATAAGATTAGCGGCGGTGCACGCAAACTTATCCTCGTCGTGGAATAAAGAATTCTGGTTCGGAGCGGGTGGGGGGCTAGGGAAGGGGAACGAGAAGTCATTTCTCCGGCAGTGGAAATGGCGTCGGCCTCGACCAATGAGTGTAGTAGGAGGGTTCAAGGATTCCCGCAGGAAGAGAAGCCAAAGCGGAGAACAAACATACAGGGACGCGTATAAACGCAAGCTTAATGGACCGACCTCTGTGTTCACCACTTCTCTATTCCAAGAAAGACGCTTGCACACTGTTCAGTATATTATGCGGCTTTGTGCCCCGTGCGTTGCCAGGTTTGCGGGCAGAGTCCTAGCCATAGGCGCGGCCCGGCCGCGTTTCAGGCAAATTAATCGTGGCTTTGTTTCGCGTCGACTCGCTGGCATTAATTTGATTAAATCCTAAAACGTTCCAGGCCAACGGAATTAGATGGACGGCTTATCGCGTGCATTTTTCGCGCCGGCACGCCGCAAACACGCCAGCGCAAAAAGATTGCACACTGGCCACCACCGATCGATAGCTAAAATGCTCCTCCGATCTACCGGAATCTCAGCAATAACCGTTTGATTGATCAAACACGCGAGATGATTTAATCGATCGCGACACGACAACGGACGTTTCACTAATTATGTTAGGATTATTGGAATTTCCGACGATTTTTTAGAGTGTACACCCGGTACATTCGGCGAAGAATGACAGTGACCTTGGCGACATTTTCCGGAATTTTTTACTGCCGGTTGTTGCAGCACTCTCGCGAATTAACGAGGCTGTTCGCGAAATCCGCGGGCGAAGTGCGAATCAATTTGCGATTAACGAATTTAATGCGTCGCGTTCGAGTGCGCAATCGAATCGGTCCGGCACTCGAATCGGTCGTGATTTCCGAAATGTTGATCGCGCTCGTAATAAGGATTCAGCGTGAAGCCCGGCGTCGCGCAATTAAACAGTCGACAGCGCCTTTTCAAGCGAAGTATTTCACGAGCAATCGATTCGCAGAAGGGGAACAGAGAGATGAGAATAGGGAAAGAGAGAGAGAGAAGGCATAACCAAAAATAAACGTTCCGCTCGTAAATCGAGCCGCGAGCCTGTGTTGGTGGCGTGTAACAAGCACGCACGATAACCGAGTGACACACTGTTTTCGGACGCAGGTGAGACCATTCGCGCGTTTCCGGTCATCAAGCAGTCATATCCGGTCCCCTGTGCCTCGGCAAATAGCTCGATTTCGGCCGGCACGATTCTTTGCGTGATTGCGTCGCCTGGAGAAAGGCTATTCCAACGTTCGACACCCCGAAAATCGATTCCTGTCCCTTCATGGACGCACAAAACCCTCGGCTAGGGCTCCACGCAAAGTACCGAACGAAATCCTCCCCTATTCTTTGTAATCTTCCCTCGGCAGTGGCTGGGTACATTTTCACCCGAATGTTCGAGAGGGACTCAAACCCATCGCTACTTTCAGCCAATATCATCATTTCAATTAAAAGTAAGACATTCGAAAACATTTTTAAAATAGTATAAAATTAACGTAGCGACTGCAAAAAGTTGCGGTGATAGCCCAAACCCTCTAGATTGAAATAAAAAAAAGTTGAAACCAGTACGACGTCTAGTTTCCGAGATAAAAATTCTCAAGGAGACCGTGTGCTAGTGAGACTAGGATAGTAGGAATTCTCAAAAGAATTTCGACGCGGGCGAAGGGATGGTTTAAAGCTTGAGGCGTGTCGTGGAGGTGAATCGATACGTATGTCTTCGTGTTTCATTCTAATAGAATCGTCGGGGTGCGGCCGGGCAGAACAGCGAAACAGGAAAAAGTGCGGCGGCGACTCTCCGCGTGAGTTTTCAGCTCCGTCGAGCCGTCAGGTCCGCTTCATATCGTGGCCGGTAACCGCAGACACGGTGTCGGCGCTGGTCAGTCAGCCCTCTGAATTATTAAAGCCGAGTCAACGCAGCTGCATGTAAATTCGTGTATCTGCCTGCGCGCCCTTCGGTCGCCTATCTTCCCCTCTTCATCTACCTTCGCCACCGTGAAACACACCGGGGACAGGCCGCCCCACAAGTCTTCGGTGCTCGTGTTGCACGAACACTTCGCTCTACTTGGACGGTTCGACGCTTTGTTTGTTGCTACACGGTCGGGCAGGGCCGGGTCGGGCCTCTCCCGCCGTCTACGAGCACGGATTATTGTTTGTATGCTCGTACGCGCGATTACGTCGAGAAACGTCGCTGAAACGTTAGACGGCGACGACATCGTGCGATACTATCTTCCACGGTTCAGCGGGATACTCTGACCCCGGTTGCTGCGCGACTGACAACCTACTCCTGGATCCTTGCTCGTCGTTATTCATTTTTTAAGTAGGGATCGTGTAAAACCATACAAAAAATACCGGGGGCATACTTATTTAATTGATATGGTACTCGAATGATGGGACTCTTGGATCCTTGCTTGTCATTATTAATTTTTTAAGTAGGAATCATGAAAAACCATTCGAAATATTCGGGACGTACTTATTTAATTGATATGGCACTCGAATGGAAGGGCACTCAAATAATAAAGCTCCTGGATACTTGCTCGTCGCTATTAATTTTTTAAGTGGGTATCGTGAAAAACCATTATGAAATAACAGGGACCTACTTATTTAATTGATATGGCACTCAAATAGTAATGCACTCGAAGGTAGGGCACTCGAAGGTAGGGCACTCGAAGGTAGGGCACTCGAATAATAGAACTCCTGAATCCTTGCCCGTCGTTATTAATTTTTTAAGTAGGGATCATGAAAAACCATTATGAAATAACAGGGACCTACTTATTTAATTGATATGGCACTCGAATAATAGAGCTCCTGAATCCTTGCCCGTCGCTATTAATTTTTTAAGTGGGTATCGTGAACAACCATTATGAAATAACAGGGACCTACTTATTTAATTGATATGGCACTCAAATAGTAATGCATTCGAAGGTAGGGCACTCGAATAATAGAACTCCTGAATCCTTGCTCGTCGCTATTAATTTTTTAAGTGGGTATCGTGAAAAACCATTATGAAATAACAGGCACCTACTTATTGAATTGATATGGCACTCAAATGGTAAGGCACTCTAACGATAGGGCTCTGGATCTTTGCTCGTCATTATTCATTTTTTAAGTTGGGATCACGAAAAGCCATTCGAAATGCCGAGGACATTGTACTTATATAATTGATATGGCACTCAAATATTAGGCACTCGAATGGTAGACCACTCAAATGATAGGGAACTCAAAACACTAAGTGTCCTGACTCAATCTCAGGCCACCATCGGGTGCTCGAAACCCATCGCTATTATCCGTAAACTATTCGGCTCGCTGGGCAGAATGTCGGACAAGGTCGTCGAGATAGCCACGTGGACGAGGTGAAACGACAGTGAACGGGCCACAGACCCGGCCCGACCGTCTTGCATGCGAATTTCTTGGGAAAAAGGAGCGACTGTACTCGACGAGCCACGCACCTGGCGATCGCACGAGCCTTGTCGTGGTCGCTCGGTAGCTAACAGAAGCTTCGCGAGTAGGTGAAGAGAGAATTCCTCGACACGTCCCGAAACCCACGGTAATCAAGGTTAAGGTCGAGGAGAGCGAGAGGCTGGAGGCTGGAAAAAAATAAGTTCCTCGTGGACGATGGTACTCGAGGCGAGTAGAATACCGGGGCGCTGCCGGCGCTGTTCAAAAATAAGTGGGCAACGTGAACAAACAAGCAAACTTTTTTTTTCCACCTGCGGGAGATGAAGTCTCGTTCCACTGGGCGACACGTAATTGTCGAATGGTGTTCAACCAAAACTCGACTCTGCAGAAACAGCACAGTGGCTGGAGGTTGTCGTTCCGGTGAAAAATCGTTCGTTCTACCTGAACCGAAAAAGGAAACAAATAATTTCCTGGCGGAATGAAAGGGGGACGGTGTGTTGCACGTTGCACGGGCAGCAGGGCGGGACGAGAAACATTATGAGAGAGGAGAGAGAGAGAGAATGAAATCCGAACGCGGCAAGTGAATAGTGAAATCCGAAAAAAAGGACAATGGGGAGCCGGCACCTCGGTCTGATTCTTCATCGGGTGTCTCTCGACATTCAGAGATCATCTGTTCGTCGTTTTGTCTGGGCCACGCTACACAAGGCGCATTCAGCTGTTAAGCAGCACGCACAAAGCCCGACAGAAGGTAGACGAAATGAACAACCGCACAATGAGAAAGTCCGACCGTTGTCAATCCTCCTACCGTCATGGGATTTTTCAAAATATAAAAATCCTAGCCAGAGAAACAAGAGACCGGAAGCATGATGAAAAAGAGATAATCGAAAATTTTAATTATTTTAATCTCATCGGAAAGTACTCGACGAGACGATGAAAAATCAAAAGGAACCACTGATCTCGAATGTACCGTTTTCTGGCAAATGGAGATCGAAGTTTGGGCCTATTAAGCGAGGTACCGCCCTGCTGCCCCCACTCCGGCTCCCGGCGCTCGAGTGGCACGCCCCTTTCTCGTTCGCAAAACTGTATTGCTCTTAAAGTTCATTTACTCGAAGAGGAAGCGTCGTAGGAGAAAAATGTATGCAACGATTTCGATGCAATTTCAGATGAGGAATCGACTCCTGGTGTCAGAAAGATTATTTTCAGAAAATTGCGGACCTTCTTCTCGATCGGCAAGTCAAATCGAAAGCGTCTGAGGCGTAAGGGGGACAAGAACGTCGGAAATTGGAGTTAGGAATCCACGGAATTCGGGAGTTCGCGAAATTGCTATCGAAGCTTGCGAACTCTTCGACGTTTCTGCGCGCCTCGCACAGAAAGATTGAAATTTTTGAGAAACAAGAAACCGTCGGAACTGGAATCAATCACTTTGTTCGGCACTGACATCGCACAACAACCTGCAGCTAAGGGGCTCGAAGGAAAGTGCGAAGATTTCACAGTTTTCCCATGCATTTTCATGAGGCCAATTTGATCACACGTGTGTCCGAATTAAACGGCTCGACTTTCACATCCGAGCGCCCCTTTCTCCCAGCTTTCCAGCGAGATTGAATCGCTGCATCTAAATATTTGCCCGACCTTCGTTCTGTTTTCGATGCAGCCTCTCGACGGCCTTCGGGCGATCGTTCTCCGGCGCTCGACGCACGGTTTCGCTATTGTAAAATGTAATCACCGATCGAATACGGTGTTACGTGTTCGCAATCATTAGCGATAACCATCTTCTTCCTTATTCCTGGTCGATATGCAATTCTATTACCAGTCTCGCGGTTTTCCTGCATTCCTTCGACTGCTATTCTTGTGAACGAACGATTAAAAAAAATGAAGGAAAACCAACGAGACCGGGATTTAATGTTTATCGGCGGGTGGGCGGGGCGGTCTCGAAACGGCGCGCGAATCGATCGCAATTAAATTTACCGCGTTTCAATCTCACTGAAATGTGGGTCTCCGACTCGATTCAAACTGCGCCCGGAAACTTCCCGCAGCGTGACGCGAGCGGACCGAAATGACGACGACAGATAGCACACGCGAAACAACGTTCTCGTTCGCGCCGCTGGGACTTTATCAAAGTTAAACCAACAATTTCAATCGTTCTCCTCTGCCTTCCCAAAGGCATTCCCAGGGTTGTCCTCCCCAACCTCCAGTCTGCCGCTCGAACGAAACTTATTCTCCGTCCGCGTTATGTAAACCGGCACTTATCGCAACCAGATAGTCATAATTAACGGACGTCGGCTCTGTCTCCGCCGCGACAATGGGACGCCCATTGTCGACCACGCCGTGAACTTGTTTTTACTAATGCCGCGAGACGCGAAAACGTAAACGACCATGCACACCGCCGCTATTAACGAGCAGGGACTAATAGAGTCGTATGCGCTCGCGATAACGTGTCTTCCCGCTCTTGTCAATCGCCGGTCAACGATGCCTCGCTAATCATTCGCGGGCAGGGACCAAAAAGAACAGTTATAAAATTTTCTACGATAAAAATCATTAATAAAAAGTTGATTAATATTGAAATTTAAGATAATGTACACGAAATATAAAGAAAAAAATTCGGAGAACAAAATGATCCTCCTCGATAACTGTTATCGATGAAGAAAAACTGTTTCGATTGCTCAAAGCAGTTATCGATGGGAGAGTTCTTTTCGATTGCTCATAACAGTTATCGAAGAGAGAAGTTTACTTCGATCGCTCATAACAGTTATCGATGATCGAATTTCTTTTCACTTGTTCATAATAATTATTGATGGGAAAATTCATTTCGGTTGCTTATTTATTGAGTTGTCTACTCTTTTCCGGATGGAGCAAGCCTGTGAAATTCAATGAGAAGGTTTCGTACAACAAGACGAATCAATGGACCACAAGAACAACACGAAATCTGTTTGTTTGTCACATTAAATTATGATTGTGGCAATTAATTTTACGAATCAAAAATTTATGAAATAATTGATTGTCTACTATTTGGAAGTTTGTACTACTTAATAATAACTATTACAAATTCCCTTCATCAATAACTGTTATGAGCGATCGAAATAAATTTCTCTCATTGATAACTGTTATAAGTGATCGAAATGAATTTCTCTCAACGATAACATTTACCAACAAGAGAAAAAATGTTCGGTTACTTATACATATGTAATTAGACTGCGGTTCTTTATGCAAAATAAAAAATATTTGCATTGATTGCTGGGCACAGGAGCCAAATAAAAATTGTATTCTTCTTGTAATTATCATATTAAGCTGAAACTAATGCATTGTTGTCCTTAAATATTTTTAACATGACCACTGCTTTAAATTGTACGTACCCATTTTTGTCATAAATGCATAAATTCCGCAGTCAACTTATAATCCTTATTTGTAACCAATACGATTTTAGTCGATGTAATACTAGTTATTCTATGACTTTTTTCCTTTTTCGTAATAACAGGAATATATATGGTCGCTGTTCGCGAATTTGTAAGTGAATGAAAAATTTGCATCTTGAGTTTGCGAATTTTTGACGAAAAATTCGGTGACTGGATCGAAAAATTTGTACTGGCACTGTATTGTATGGACATTCAGGAGTGCGGACATATTTTTGTCTCTCCAAAAACCGGTCTTGTTAATCTTCTGGGAATTAAAATTTTTTTGCGGTGCATACTGGTTATTGATTACTGCTAGAACAATCTCATAGGTATGGTTTTTTCGTCCGGGAATGAATTACGCAATTCTCAATCAGCGAATTGGAATTTTTTTTCTCCTTTTAACGAACTTCCGAATATTCCAGCGATTTTATTTGGTGTGTGTGTGTGTGTGTGTGTATTACAGCGCGCGTTGGAAACAGGCGTGACGTAAAATATACGACCCAGATTCGAGTCACAGAGAATTTTCGATTTCATACCTAAAACACCATCAGCGAGCATAAAACCGTGCGCTTATTTATTTTCGCGTTACCGGCTCATGCGTCCACACGAATGCAGCTCTCGGGGATCTGTATGTGATTTCAAGATATGTTCTAACGAAATGCTTGCCTCAGCCTTTCCGTTCTTCGGCGAAATTAATGGAAAGAATAGATCCTGCGCTGGATTTTTGCTTGCCCTCGACCAATTCTATTTGATTTACCCGCGTTTTTCACTGGCAATATTCCTCCATATTTTTAGAACAAGTATTCCATTAAAGTGAACATTTTTTTTAAATTTCAGATGCTTCAAAATGTTTGTTCAAACTAGTGGCAAGGTTTGACAAACCTGGATAAGTGCTTAACAAACCAAAAAATGTTCGCCATCTCGTTTCGAAAGTTGATTGCATTAGGCTCCAGTGGAATTTTCGTAGTCACAGGTTCTCGTTTGAAGCCAGGAGCGCGAACGGCGTTAGAAATCGAGGACACGGTGGGGACTATTGGTGGAATAAGGTTGCCGAGGACATTACGTAAGAATCCTTCGGCACACTTGACCCACCAACATACTTTCACTTTTCCATTCGCAGAGAGAACAGCAGACTCACTGTCTGTTTCCTTCCTGTGGCCGAGTGATCGACAAAGCCAGTGAACCGAGACCGCGGGGCCAGACATCGCTCCGAGGATCGAGACGAAGGCGAAACTTTCGGGTCAAAGGCGAAACTTCGTCGAAGAAAGTAGCCATTGGAATTTTGTCCGGGTGCCACCTGCTCCTCGGGATCCTACTCTAATTATGCCATCTCGTCTTCTTCATCGCACTCGCAATCGCGCTGAATCGTAAATTAAAGAGGCTCTTTCCTGTATTTAGAACCGCTCTGACCATTCCAAGGATTCCAATTCATTTTTTATTAACAAGCTTATATTATCTTGCCGGGTTGTTGTATGCGTCAAATCTTGCTGAAATTTTGTATACATACGCTTAGATTAAAATGCACTAAAGAGGAGAAAATAATTTTTTTCCTGGTTCTCCATAAAATACCGAATCCAGTTAAATGATTAATAATATTAATCCCCCACAATTTTAAGCAATTAATTCAATATTTCTTCTTTTATAAAATTAGTTGCGGAATAGAAAATTTAATATAAATTTAAATAAAATCATGACATTAGTGACTGTAAAAATAAAAGCATGGAGCGCTAAACTATTAATTATATATAAAATTAATTGCTTAAAATTGTGGGGGATTAATATTATTAATCATTTAACTGGATTCGGTATTTTATGGAGAACCAGGAAAAAAATTATTTTCTCCTTTTTAGTGCATTTTAAAAAGTTTCTTTATGTATTCTTTAATGGAAGAAGTCGATATTTTCGGATACAATAATTTTTTTTATATTCTCTATTTTGAAAAATTCATAAATTTCATTTTTTAATCGTAACACAGGGGCTCGAAATTTAATTTTATTCAGGAAGATCCACACCCCTAATTTTTACACAGCGGAAAGAATCATTTGTTAATAATGCTTTGAGAGTTAGTTGTTTGAGGCGCGTGTGAAAAGCGAGGCGATTACAATTTTGAAAATTTGAACGCTGCGGGGTCTTGGCCGGGTCGCTCCGATGATCTCGCAAGTATTTCTTTGTCTACTTTCAATCGGTCGATAAAGAAAGAACGACTCGACCCACGGCTCATCCTGGTTGCCGCTGTCGAGCCGCTTTCCAAGCGAGTTTTGCTTTCGCCGGGCGAAACAGAAAGGGAAAGGGAAAGGGAAAGGCAGACTCTCCTTTGTTCAGGGACCCAAGGGCCTGCCACGGACCGACTCGCTCGAGTGGTCTGAGCTGCACAGCCTGTAACTGCTCATTGTTCCACTGCTCGTTCCCGCAGGCTCGGCTCGGTAATTTCCAAAAGCTGCGGGCTAACCTTGAAAATGACGAGCGTACACAATCTACAGGGAACGATCGTTAAGTTCTCCACTGTATATTTGCGCGATTCCACCGCTCGGACGTTTACAACGCCGGGATAGCAAATACAATTTTATTTCCATTGGAGAAATCCTCGAGAGAAGACCGGAACCACTAGTGGGACTCGACGGCGAAAATTCACACCACAATTTTCTAAATCCTCCCGCTGAAAAATTGATTCTCTACACACATATTCTACGACTCTTCTAGAATATTTTCGTGAAAGAATTTTTCAAATATCTTGGCAATTCTCAAACTTACACAGACTTAACATTGAGAACTATTGACAGATACGAAATTTAAAAAATATTTTCTGACGAAATTGGGCAATGAAAATCTGAAAAGCAAAATTGTTTTTGATGCTCAAAAGAGTCTCCTAATGAAAGGCGAAAAGGTTTTCGACGGTGCGTTATGAATACACTCCTGGAAAAATTCACAAGTATCACTAATTCCGTGAGTATCTTTTGATTGCGAGGTTCTTTTGAATAGTACCGCCATTTCTGGAAAAAAATTTTTCGACTGACATAAAAATTGCTTTCAATGCTTCAAAGCTTGCTAACGCAGGGCAACAAATTTGTTGGCGATACCTCGTGACTGCACTTCTTAAAAAATTCACGAGAATCACTTATTCGGTAAATAGTTCAGTTGAGAGGAAAAACTGTTTTTGCTGATACAAAAATTGCTTTGAACATTTTAACGAGTGTACTAACACAGGGCAAACATTTTGTTGGCGACACTTCGTGATTGCACTTCTTAAAAAATTCACGAGAATCACTTATTCGGTAAATAGTTCAGCTGAGAGGAAAAACTGTTTTTGCTGATACAAAAATTGCTTTGAACATTTTAACGAGTGTACTAACACAGGGCAAACATTTTGTTGGCGAGACTTCGTGACTGCACTTCTTAAAAAATTCTCGAAATTCACTTATACGATAAATAGCTCAACTGAGAGGAAAAACTGTTTTTGCTGATACAAAAATTGCTTTTAACATTTTAACGAGTGTACTAACACAGGGCAAACATTTTGTTGGCGAGACTTCGTGACTGCACTTCTTAAAAAATTCTCGAGAATCGCTTGATTGCAATGTGATGATGACGGTAGGAGGATGGAAACGGTGGAAACAGTGATTGGTTTAGGCGACAGTCAGCCGTGGCAGTAAACGGCGGCAAGAATCGTCATCGGCACCCAACGATGTAATATCGATTGACGTTCCTGGTGCAGCTGCACACAGAGAGATCGAACGTTAATCCGTCGACGGTTACAGGGAGCGGAAGTGTGCGTGGACGTTGACGCGTGTCGGCACACACGGCTAAGACGACAGCCACACGCACGGCCTCTTAAGTCCTCTTATATTAGCTCGGGGTGAGTGCATGCTTTTATCAGCTTATCTTTGAAAGCGACGGTAAACATTTGAATTATTAAGTCTTCTGCCGGGCCCTTTTTACTCCACCGCCAGTTCTTTTCTCCTCCTCTATCTTTGCGACTAAGACGTCGTTGCACGCGTGCGACCGACGGTTTAACAAAGAAACAACCTGCCACCCGAAACGACGGATAATGGATGCTGCTTTGCCAGAACGGATATCAAAATTTCATCGCGTTACTCCGGCCCAAGTGGCCGCCTGTTCCACGAAAAAAAGAATCGGTCGATCCATTGTGTCGTAAACCGTAAATCATGGTTTCTCGGAAATAGTTAAACGCGCGACTCGTAAGGTTACGAGCCAGCTGTTTCCTTTCATAGTCTGCCGATCTTGAAGATGACAGAGAATATTTTGATAGTGCTTCGGTCAAAAAAAAGAATCACTTCTAAAAATAACAGCTGCGTCGTCATTTCAAAGGACTTTTCGTATCGGAAACAATTTTTGTATCGGCCCAAACATTTTGTTTCGCAAAAATGACTTAACACTTTACGATTTTCAATAATTGAAAGCATAGAAACTTTCTTTTGCAATTACAATTAGACAAAGTTATTGAGAGTGACTTGTTAGTTCGCAATGAAAATTGCTGTTGCTATTGAAGGTTCCATTAAAAAGTGTTTAGCCGTGAATCATACATTTTTCAAAATTATGCAATAAGCACCGGTCCGTAATGCGCGTTAATGTTATCGATGTAAAAGTTTGCTCTATGTCTTCGGGAACGATGTCGAATTTTTTGGATAAAAGTGGACACTTCTTGGATACTTTTTGCGGAGCGGCACGTCAGCCGAAGGTATCGAGATAAATCGATATCCTTGACAGCGGGGGCCAGGTTACACGAAGTCCATTTCCAACAACGCAACGGTTCGAGCACGCAATTTCGTAGCATCGTGGATGCAAAGCTCGCGGAACGCGCGATCATTCAATGGAAAACATAACCCATTGGGTTTCATCAACGAGCTGAATTATTCAATCTTCCAATAATCCGAACGTGTTCAGCTGAATGCAACGTGATATTGTTTCGAAGATCGCGAGCGTGGCCGCTCGTACCGAAACGATTTCGTCCCGCATCGAATAATGCAGTTTTAAGGACAAAAGCCCTCGCCGCTTCCATTGCTGCTTCGCATATTGTTTACAGGGAAAGAATAAGGACCTACCTCCGCCCGCGGAAAATGTATTTACGATTCATATAAATGTATTTTTCAGGTTTTCATCAAAAAGAACCGACTCGGTCGACTGGGGCGAGTGCTATTCTCCCTGTGAAATTTATTTTCCCGGTTGTATTAAAAGAATCCATACAAAGAAATCGGTTTTATAATCGATGGGAAATTTATTTTGTATTTCAAGAGAAACGCGACGTCAAAGGAACTGTTTTGTAATTTACATTAAGCCCATTTTGTATTTTTGAATTGAACGCGGGGACGGAACAAAACCATATTTCATATTAAATTTATAATTTGCTTTTTTCGTTAAAAGAATCGAGCTTTACGAAAAATGTTCATTCAGCATCATATTCAATTTATTTAAAAGAATATTAGATTTTGCATTTTATATTTTCCTACAATTCTCGATATCGCTCTACAAGGTAAATTTCCAGTTTTACGTTTTTTGTTATATTTAAACAATTGTAACTTTGTGAAATAAAATCGTACGATCATCTTACTGGGCTCATTTTAATGGCTGAAACCTGCTCTTTCCAGACCATGAAGTCGTTTCTTCTGAAAAAATTTGTCCCCCAAGATGTGCATGAAAACGTAAAAAATGGACATTTTCGGAGGATTTCCATATTCAATCATCGGCACTGAAGTCAACAAATTTTTTCCACGAGTCGGACCACATTGTGTCTCGAGAATGAAGTCTTATCTTTCGAAAGAGACGAAAAAATTTGATCTACGATTGTTTCTTGCTATTATATTGCAGTTTAAGAAGAAGAGTGTCACTCTTGGTCCTCATGATCCTCATTTCCAAGAATGAGTGACAGTATGGCAGACAGTTAGCGAGCCAAGGCCGCCATGTTGCACGATCGGAATGGCGGGAACGGCACCCGGATTTAAACTTTTAAAGTGGTTTGATTAAAAAATATATTGCTCGTCGGTGGTCTGCGTAATTGAATATCTGTCTGTTTAACGAGTCGGCCGTCGAGATAGCAAAATTGCTTGCTTCCTGGTTGAAGAACCTCCGTCCGGGCCAAGTAATAGGTGTCAGAGCCCGGCACTGCTTGATGGAAATAGAAATCGTGCAATTTTGTGGCAGAGCAACACGGTTGCCACGACAGGGCTCGCGCAACCGGCCAGTATTTTGCGACCCCGTGTCAAACGCGAGAAGGGAAGAAGTTGAACGTTTGCTGCAGTTGGCCCGATGCAGCTGTCCCTTTTCCTACGTTCCGCTGCACCGGTGACACCGTTAT
Source organism: Lasioglossum calceatum (assembly GCA_963966675.1). Classification (NCBI taxonomy): domain Eukaryota; kingdom Metazoa; phylum Arthropoda; class Insecta; order Hymenoptera; family Halictidae; genus Lasioglossum; species Lasioglossum calceatum. Next base: position 4,630,453 of record OZ016548.1, read on the forward strand.
CGACGTCTCACTGTCAAGAGTCGCCGGGCCAACACCTGTTTCCCCTTGTCAGCCACACTTTTCCGACACTCTTTTCATTCAAGGCGCGATAAAACGCGAACAAAAAATCGCAGATCAAATTTTTTAGTCCCGTTCGAAAGCTAAGACTTCATTCTTCAGACACAATGTGATCCGATTTGCGGAAAAAATTTTTTGGCTTTAGAGCGGATGATTGAATTTGGAAAATCCTCGGAAAATGCCAACATTTACGTTTTCACCCACATCTCGGGGTACGAATTTTTTCAGAAGAAACGACTTCAGGGTCTTGAAAGGGCAGATTTCACCCTTCAAAATAAGCTCACGAAAGCTGCCTTGCGATTTTTTTTCACAAAGTTACAATAATTTGAATGTGGACAATTTCTTGAAACTCGGAGGTTTTTGTTTTAACCTACTTCCAGCGATACACTTTTCGCTCAAAATGCAATAAAATGGGAATAAAAGAACGTAGATTGAAATTTTGAGGGCTCATGTTAAGGCGGAGACTTCAATCTACAGACGCACTTTGGTATTAGTCGCGAAAAAAATTTTTTGAGTTTCGTACAGGAGATTGAATTTGAAAAATTACCCAAAATTGGCCATTTGTATGTTTTGGTCGACATCTTGGGGTGGGAGGACTATTATTAATGATAATTTTAAGGGGTAATATCCAGGCGTCATATTTCGTAACCCGGTCCGCTTTTGTTACGTATGTATTAAGTTGCGTGGCCTATCATCGTTATTTCGCGAGTAATGCAAAGTGCAGGCGGAATGCGGCTCCATTATTATGCTCCCTGTTGCACCACTTATCTTCGATCATAGCGTCGGTGTTCCTCGAGAATTGTTCTCCGTGGATCGCTTCACGAGTACGACCTTTTCGGCGCGTTGCAAAGGTTACGAGCAAAGAACTTTTAACGCTTTTATTCGATCGGTCGCAAAAATCATAAATAAAATTAACGAATATCACTGGAACCATTCTCATAACTGTTCGTGATCACTAGACTATGTGTAATTTAAAACAGTGAAAACATTAGAAGAATTTCAGAATTATATTATATTATTTCCAACCTTTTATCCACATTGAAAAAGAAAATAAATTTCTGTTTCACTCCAGTTTGTTATAATTCAGGTAAAACATTTTTATTTCGCATAAAGCAAACAATTTATTTTGCATACTCGAATCAACTTGTTTCTTCAAAAAAACTGTGTCAAAAACAGAAGAAATGGGATACCATAATTATTGGAGTATTTTTAGATACAAAGGAAAATGATGAAAGGGTTGAATAAATTATTACGTACACCCTTTGACCATTTTTACGAGCCTCAGGCGATTGTCGACAATCGGCTGGAAAGATGTTAATGAATACAGCATGGCGAAATCACGGTAACCCGATCTAATTAACGGATGGGCGTGATCGGATTATCGAAGAGTTTGTATAGTTAGCTGGTCACTCGGATCGATTGCCACCCAGGAAAATTGTTTCCGCGAGGCTGGCTGGTAAATAAATACACTATGGAGAACGACAATCTTTCGAGCGCACCCTGCGTTGCATCCACTTAAACCTACAACCACCTCGAAACCCAGAAATATAAAAAAAAAATTATTCCACTTATTTAAAATAATTTTATAGAATTATGTCCTCAAGAGTGGTCTTCGAACGATGTTAAATAACACATGTAAATGGTAAAGATACACGCTCGTAGGTCGGTCCCACGGTGAAACGAAAGAAAATGACAATGAACATTTTTTTTTGGCAATTTCGAGGGATGAATTTGGGGTTAAACGCCGGGAATAATGCTCGTTGAGAATTTGGTTATGGAAAATTTATTTACGGCCAGGGGGGGGGGTGAATTCTGGCGCCGTGGCAACCGATTTTAGTCCCGGCGAAGCGCGAACCGCATCGACGTTTGTTAATAGCGCTCGTTAATGAAATCGGCGCAACATTGTGTTTCCGACTGGGCCTCCGAAAATTATGCGGGATACTATACCCGCCTACTATCTCAGCCTCCGCGGTATTAATTACGTTTTAAGCCGCCTCGTTTCTTGAAATCTCGAACGAGGGAAAGTGTTCCACCGGTGGAAAGTCAGGACTCCACGTTTTATCAAATTTTGCAACCCCCACAAAAATTACTGACACGATTTTAAAAAATGACAAAAATTGGATTTTTCCTTTGGTCACATTTGTGTATTTATTTATGATAATGTGATTGCGATAAATAAACGCGCACGCGAAGAAAATGTCGCCAGCAGAACCCACGAATTGAATTGCATTGCGTCGTATTATTTGTATTATATTTGCATAATAAAATATTGTATCATATATAATTAATGAACAGTTATTTTACATTACAGTTGCAAGAAAGCAAAATTAACGAGGATACTGATTCTGGTTACGACTGCCCGTGCCAATAATACGTTGCCAATGTATTTGTTTAATAATATCGAACTTGTTCATCTGTTGCGGCATGCAAAAATTTTATTATAATTCATGCGGCTCATTCATTTACCGGTGATCACGTATACGTTCGACTTCCAACGAAGTCAATATTCATATTTTATATTAATTACACGGTACAACAAATTTTTACATTTTTCCCGGCACGCATCAGCGTTCGCGAAATTATTCAGCTGAGTTTTAACTATGTTTATACATTCACAATGCGGCAGAAATTGATATCATTTTGCTCTGGAGAGTATGCTGGATCATTTCCCGTGAGCCACATTTGCATACCTTTTGCATTAAATCCGCAAAAATGCGATGAAGACGAAAATTTTGGAAAAAATTGAGTATCTCAAGAACGGAAACTTTTAGATGAAAATAGTTTTCGAATTTGTATTCAGTGTTCCAAAGTCTATAAAATTAAGATACTGTAGTAGAGAAGTAAAAATTTTGTAAAATTGTTTTTGAATTTCTGAAGATTTTCATGTACCCGGGGATTTTTTTGAAGTTAATGGGAAACCGGAGGCAGACGAGTGTCAGTTCGAAAGTCCTCGGCAGGTAGAGGACTTAAAATTGGAGGCTTAGAAGCCAGCTCGCGTTCGAGCCGCGCCAGCTCTATTTTCTCGGCGATCGAACGCTGAATAGAGAGCTCGTAATTCACGTCGCGGGAAATTAATTAATTACATCAGCTTCGTTCGGAGCAGGCTGATCGATACTGAAAATTATGTGCCTCGATGTGACAGCGTGCAGCCGCGTCTTCCAGAAACATTTTCCGCGGAAACAACTTTCCCAAACTTGGCCCCAATTTTCCCTCATCGGAAAATTCATCAATCCAACAAATCCCACTTCACCTACAATTTTTACATATTTGTTACGCTCCCCAGTAGCACAAAATATTGTTTAAACATTTTTTTCAGATATTAAAATAATATTATCTCAGCCATACTTATTAATATGAAAACAATATCAGATGAGATATTACATACGATACAGGAAACATGAAATAAATGTTAAAGAAATGTAAACTATTCATCAAATATGAGAGAAACATTTAAAATATGTAAAGTAAATATTCAGAAAATATACAATCAATATTTAAAAAATGTGAAATACATATTTCTGTTATATTCTATGAATATATATCCATATTTTCTAAGCATTTATTTTACTTTTCTCTGTATCATTTTCTTCTATCTCTGAGCCTAACGGAACAATTTAGGTGGCCTGTTTCTCGCGAGTCATAAATTTATATCGAATAAGTGACATGCACAACATGTATTCAAACTAAATTCAAAGTAAATATTTTACGTGTAATATTAAATAAAGATTTATTCCATATTTGAAAAAGTATTTTTTTATGATAAATATAGAATATTTCTGCAAAATTAGAGAAAAATTCTGTTTCTAATATTAAATCAAGATTCATTTTACAATACACGATATAAAATAAAGGTAAAACAAATATAATTCTTGTTTCAAATCATTATCTTCCCCATTATTTGAGAAAAAGTCGATAGTGGGCAGTCGATGCCACCAATTCGGATAACAGAGAGGGCAGCAAGGTGAACAAATCGGGAGAAGAAGTAGCGTACAAGCGGGCTATCGTATTTTTCTCCATTAAAAGTAATTTTTCTCCGCTAATTGACAAGGTAACGTCGCGGTGGCAAAGGTAAACCGCGGGCAAACATTCTTAACGAGACTCTCGCTCGGCTCGGTCGCTAAAAATACAGAAAAATCGCCGACAGTATCTTATCGGTGTCGTTATCTATCGGGAGGAACAGTGCTCTCCGGCGACACATTTCGCCGTACGCCATTGTTTGTTTTGCCTTCGGTTTCCAATAAACCGAAGCGTTCCTGAAAACAAGAACCGCGTCCAAGGAATCTTAGCTCTCCAGCGAAAGGTACGTAACCACGATCGCGTTCCTCGTTTTCGTAATAACCCGACGAGACACCGGAAACCGCCATGGAATTAATAACGATGAAAATAAACGAACCCCGGGGATGCGACTTGTACATTTTTCCAAACGCGAGTCTCGGTTAAATAATTTCCAATATTGTGGTCACGAATCACTCAATTTTATTTCATTTTGCATTTAGACAATTTATTATATTATTGCTGCAACCAGTAATTAAGGAAGGAAATAAAGATTACTGTAGAATAGCACTAATAAAAAAATTGATAAAACTTGTTGAAACTATCTGTGTTAAATTATCGACTAATAAAAGAAAAGTATTTTTGGATATATGTCAGTGTGACCCGACACGCTTTGGAATCCACATCGAAAAGAGAGAAAAATTTTGGGCGTTCCTTCCCACACGCGATAACCAACGCAATATCAGTGGAACTTAAGCTGGAAGGGATCCAGATCGCGGAATATAAATATGCGTCGAGTTGTGAAATTTTTTTTTCCTACCACGTGGGCGGTGAATTACACAAGCGTGCGGGTCCGCTATAAATATTTAATGTTGCGGGAAACGGTCTCTCCCGCTTGTCGCGTGGGGGAAAGCCTTATCAGTGGCCGGTATCAATTTTCAAGAAATTCCAAATGGCTCCGGAACGATTATTCCAATAGGTGCAATTACTTCCGGTGAATAATAGACTCATCTGCTGGACCGTTTTCGACGCGGGAAAGAAACAGTAATAATCATTATTAGAAGCCATATCTCACGTTTTCGAGCGGAAGGAATTAAAACCGACCCAGCTATTAAAAAGCAAATTGCTTGGACCGTGGCGATATATTGACAACCGGTGACAAAGTACTGGAGTTTATTTTGTTTCATGGCTTCTGTAAATTAGAAATATAAAAGATCAGAAATATTAGAGAAGATGGTAGTGTCTATGGCTGCAAAATGTTTTCCTGGTCTTTATCATTCTTTTCAACCCCTCCTCGAAATTAATGTTTATTGATTTCGATGGATAAAAAGTGATGTTCAAAAATTGGTCAAACATGTGCAATCTTTTAATTTTTAATGGTACAAGTGGGAGAAGCTGACTCTGATTCCAAAGCGAAGTAAGAAAATTAATTGGAGAGCAGCAAGCGGGAAAGAAATTTGTCAGTGAGCAGTTGACGCAATTTCGAGTAGAAGTTCTGCGAGCTCCGATACATCGTACGAGGCGGATAAAGTGAAAACCGAGAGAAACCTCCCATGTGGGAAGAGAGAAAGGTGGAGACAGATTATATTGTGGAAGTTCCGCGACCATGACGGAAGAAGCAACTAGTGTCGCCCGCGGTTCTTCTGCTGTGCAAACCGCAAGGAGAATCAGAACCACTTACCCGCCGTGAACGTGTAATTTATTTGCAGCATAAACGTCCGACAACATTTTGAAATCGCCATTAGTGAACTATGAATCACCTCGAAAACTTTCTACATCTCTACTAAACAAGATATAAATATATTTTTAAAAATTTCCTCTACCAACTTCCGTAACGAAATTAACCAAATCTCTGCAGTCGATTCATCACTGAAAATTCATTTTCAGATCAACGACGCGACGATCGCAAATTAATTTGATCAATATCAGGAATATGTAAATAGGGGAGAATAATAGAAAATATACAAACAGGTCCGTCATGCAAATTAATGTAAAACACGACGTAACGCAGAGATCGAAACTCGATGGACCGTGAGTTTACAACGGTGCTGTTGCCTGTGCCGAATATCGACAGGATCGAGAGGCGAAATAGCAAACGCGCGTGTACGCGCAATAAATATTTGAACCCGCGTTTCAATCATCAACGGGATCCAATTTATCGGAGAGAGCCGTATCGAAAATTCCCTTCCCCCCTTTTTTTCTACGAATAAACGTCAACGACCCAATGTGATTAAATGGAACAAAGATGGAGGGGAAAATAAATTAATCCCGGGCAACGAGAATCGGTGTTGTATTATCGAAAACCGCAACCGCTGAATAAACTGATAGTTTATTTAATTACCACGCCCCCGCCACTCCGCTTCTGTTTGCCGATTAAAGTGTACCAACACGGTTGCTGTGATTCTTTTCCCTAACGTTCAGCAAATTAAAATGCGTACACGATTTTTCTCAAGCTGTATAGTCTTCTTGTGAACTGTACAATTTTTTTCTAATTCGTGTTGAAAGTTTACCATTTGTTTTCTAGATCCTACGATTCATGTTGGAAGCTGTACTATTTTTTTGCTGCAGCTAAAAATTTTGAGAGATAGAAGAACAATTATTCTTTTTTTTTAGTCTATCTACCTTTTGCACAGCTTCTGCAATTCTTTCTATACCCAACAACATTTACCCAAGGTATACACTCTTTTTATGTTGTTCCCCAGACTACAATGTTTCCAACCTTTACAATACTTGTTTTTTTTATTCCGTATTTTTTCTAGACCCCACAATTTTTCCAGGGCTCTGCAATTTTCATACTGCGTTACGCAGCTTTTGTTGCAGTCTATACAACTTGTTTACAGCTCCCATGATATTTATCTGCAATTTCTTTCAACAGCATTTTCTAAGACCCCCAGTTACGTTCGCCCACGATTTTTTAAGTGACCTGTAGAATTTTTCCGTAGACCCTACAATATTTGCAAATCGGTTTTATAAATAATTCAATAAGCTTGGAAGATTTTATTATATATTAAAAATCAAAATATTCTTAGACGAGAGGGGTAAAATCAAGATGATCAATTAAATAATAATAAAGGAATAAATATATTACTAGTCAGTTTAAAGATAGGAAATTATTTGTTGAAGGGTCAAAAATTGAAAATAAATTTAATATCATTATAAAGTGAAAAGGTTAATTTTAATATATATAAAGTAATATATTAAATATATATAATTTTTGTTTTACAAATTTTTCAATTCCTATCGCTCTAGTAATTTTTATCCGATGGACGACGTTGAGTCAAAAAAGGTTCCCCCGGGATTTTGAAGATATCCCCCGGAATAATCTGCCCCTGATCCACGGTTTACCCTATCCCGCCAGTCCACCTCAACTTTCATCAACGGCTGGTCTCTCTCCTCGGCATTCTAATCGTCCTGTTCCGTCCGCGACTCCATATCTCCGCGGATTCCCGTTGCGTTTTGCGGCGGCACGCCATATCCCCAGCCCGATATCTCTGTAATTTGACTCGTGATACGAATAACGATGATACCGCGGCAGCTCCCGAGGGCACGTTGCTTCCCCCCGCCAAGCCGGGAATACTTGCTCGAATACTTTCGTGAAATGGAAAGTTATTTTCACCGGTGACGCAAGGGGCCACCTGTTTCGATGTCGCCCCGCGCGCTCGCGCGAGCACGCCGCTTCCTTTTTTTGCGACTGTTCGTACCGCCTCGCAAAAGCGTCTCGGAAACCGGTTCCGAACGGGTCTACACACCCGGGAACTCTGCCCACAAAGAAGACGAGCAACCAGCATAGCAGCTCGCGACCGCCAGCGGAATATTCTGCGTCTAATATTTCATCGGACCGGTCATTACTCTTCCCACTGGTGACACTGCCGAGTTAATAGATTGACGGCCACTTATGAAACGGCTTATACAATTCTGCCCTCTTTAGCTCAATTGTACCAAACGTTCGCAAACATTCGATCGTAAATCATTGAAACCCCCTGAGAACCAGTTAGGTGTCGCTTAAACGCATTTTCAGAATTTTGTGAAATCATTTAAAAAGTATTCCTGCACGCTCGGTGTAAATAGCTGTAGACGTGCCGACGACACCAATCCATCGACGAGCACTGTAATAAATTGACTGTTATACATTGCCTGTGAGAAATACCAGAAAAATATTTCTGGCGACTTTCTGAAGAATTTAGAAATTTATCCTGTATCATCGTAATCGTGACATTTTTCTGATTGAAATGAGCACAAGCATGGCACACTGTGAAGCACGAGTGCTCGTGCAAATCGTGCCCGAACAGACAGTTCGGATAATAGACGTACACCGAGTCACGATTTGAACAGGTCAACATGGTCCAAACCGTGTCGTGTTTGGACTCGTTTGAATCAGAAAAATGCCACAAGTACATACAATGCTGAACGTTTCCTATAGAAATAATTCGAAACTTAATTAAACATCGTTCGTGTAAAAAGATTGCCAACCAGGTCAGCAAAAGAGAAATGGAAAGTGTACAAGGGAACGTACATTGTGCAACAATTTTAATTGACGAGTAGCATTTTTCGAAGCAGCTCGAAGGACGTGAAAACGGCGAGGCATCTAATGCCCGAGGAAAATGTTACGTACGAAGTAACGTTGCTGCGGCTGGTAACTGTTGGTGCCGCGAGCACAACAGACTCGGAGTACATAGCATGTTTGGTTTACAGGAAGGTACGCTCTGATTGCCGGTTTGAAGCCAGTTTCTATTGACAATGGCGTCGTTCTTGCCGGCGAGACCGATTTCGCACATCTTCTCTCGCGGCGAGATTGCAGGGGCCGCAACACAGCCGACGCTTTCATTTTCAATCAAAACAGAAAGAAACAACACCGTCCCGCTGTTCGATTACAATCGAAAATTTATTGCCTGGCCTGATCGCCGCCGAAAGCCTGGGCATGGCTCGAACATTCATTTTTTAACATACGTCGTCTAATCGTGTTTGTCACTGTGGCACTTGGTTTGAGGACGAGCTACATTGTTTAAGACTAGAACTACCAGTATAACCAGTTAAAATGACTGGTTTTACAATTTCATTTTAGTCTACCTTCCTAAATAAAAAACCTACTTCATGTTACATTTTTTCCCGCAATGATGTAATGACTTTTACAGCGATAACTAAATGAGTAATACATATAACGAATTTTATTTTTGTTTAATTTATTCAGAATCAAAATAATTTTGTATCATGGCTACCTGTATCAATACATATCAGTCATTTTGACTGTGGTATGTACTTCTCCAAGTAGAAAAGTATTCAATAATTTATTTACCGAACCCGAAATCGTTCATTAGATATTTACATAGATTTATTGATGTTTTGCGCAACGTCTTATTTTGGTGCCACAACATAAACATAGCTGCGATGTAACGTAACACAGTGATCGATTTTGTTTCACGCGGTCATTTTGTATACCACAGCCGTTGGAATAAGACGTAATTCTTTTTTGTATAACAACATTTTACTAGCCCTAAAAATGGCAAAACGATTGAAAATTTCTGAATTGTTGCAGAAATGGAATTCTCTGATATAGAGGATGGGGAATTGTATGAGCATGAAGAAAGTAAATCAGAAGAAAATGAAATGGAACTTTACAGTGATAATAGTAATAAATAGGATAGATGTTACGTTTAGGAGAGGCTAAATAGTAATAATAGGATAAATAGTAATAATGAGATTATAGAGACAAAGAAAGTGAATTGAAAAGTATTTTGAATTTACGTAAAAGAAGACGTGTTTGTGTGCCTTCAAGTTCTGAAGACGAAAATGAAAGTATACAAGACCCAGTTGGGAAAAATAAAAGGAAAGCAGGTAAAGTTTTGTAAGATAGTAATAAATCAATAAATATAAAAATATTCTATTATTACATATTTTTTAAAGACCAGTCATTTTAACTGATTTTGGTAGAACTAGCTTCGTCTTAACCTCGGTAGTTCTAGCGTTAATAATCATTTACAGGAGAATTGCATACGTCCTACCCAGAAATAAAATATTGGCGACATTGTTAAAAAAGACTTGATCATGTTTTAGAATGTTTCCCAATGTAGCACATTGTATGACGCAGTTTGACGACAGATTTTTCGTGGACAAAGAAATTTACAAACAAATCAAGGACACAAACAATTCTCACGAACCGAGTTTCCACTACATTGGAGAACCGTGCAGATCCAAAGTGGGAAATATGATGTCACGAAAAAATCAGGTCCACGTGTAATGCTCTAAATATAGTGAGGTACCGAGTCGAGCCGGCATGCCAGGCGATGTTAACAAAATAAAGAAGGCCGTACGTGTCGATCCTGCTCGATCACGCACACATTCTCCGATCGCGGGAAGACTATGATTCATGCTCGGGGATCGAGGGGAACAGCACAAGCAGGCAGGCAGGCAGGCAGGCGTGCCCACACAAGAACCGATTCTCACGATCTCGGGGAAGTTAATGAGCGCAGCCGCTAACAGGTGTTGCAGCCAGCGATGGTACTGATCCAATATTTGTTGATCCCGGTGCCGGGAGAGGGGAAATTTGAACAATGTCAGACGTGATGTAATCTTCTTTTGTTTGAGCAGAAAGAAACAAAGAAAATCGACTGCCGAGATACCGCAATAGGATCGACGATGCTTTTATCTTTATTTGTCCTGGTTTGTTTGGGTAGCGATCAGGTGCCATTTTTCGTGACTCATTTTACGCAGACGTATACAATAAAGATACATACTATGTAGTCACAAACTACATAGTACATGTTAGTCACTAGTAAAAAAATCAAACAATTTTTCAGTGGGACGTTTTTTAGTGCCGGTAGGAATTTGTGTGAAATTTTAAAAATTGATGTAGAGTGTACGAGGCGGTAAATAATTATTATGAATAAGTGAAAATGGCCTTGTACGAGACAGCCAATAATTTCCATATTAATTTCGTGACAAAAAAATGGGGTTATTTCGTAAAACTTCTTTAAAAGTAATTCTTTTGCTAATTTGAGGAGCAGGAAAGGTCTTCCACTGAATGTTTGGCATGGTTTTCGGACCGGTGAGAATTTTGGCGCGAGGCAATCGAAGTCCGGAGCCAATTACCCGGCTATTAATTACGGGACGGTGTCATCGAATGCTTTCCGATCACCCAGTACGTTCACCGGTACAAAAATATCTTGGTTCGGCCTATGTCTGATCGATACTTTTCACCCACGTATCGGCAGCACCACGTGCGAGGGTATTGGACCCATTCGCGACCGTGTTCTCTCTCGCTGTACACACGCGAGGCCTCGTCGGGTTCGAGGAACCAGACGAGCAGTCATTTCTCGGTCGGCCGTATTACGATAAAGCCGTGTAAACTATACGTTCATAGAACGGCCGGCATTTTTACGCCCACCGAGCGCCCGGCTATCGTGAGCTCGACCAACAAAGTTCCTTTGTACAAACACGTCGCTATTAACGCTGCAAATAAACCTCCGACTATCCCCCACCCGCTACCCTCGAACAGTATGAACCACCGCTCGAACATAAAATCAGTCCGAAATACGCCAATATTTCTTTTATCAAGCAATTCGGGGAAACTGGTCGATAACCTTATCGAAAATCGCGCGTGTCACTGCTGTGCTAATTACGGTGCCAGATTGGGTCGATTGTGTTCACGATTGAACCGTAGGATTTATTATTCGATCTCGGTTGAACACTTTCTATCGTTTGAACAATTGAATTTCCAGATGCTAGATTGAACCTCTGAACTTTTGAATGCCGGCTCGAACCTTTGAATTTTTAAACACCAGCTTGAACCTTTGAACTTCTAAATGCCACCTTCAACTTCTGAACTTTTACATGCTTGCTGGAACCATTGACCCCCTGAACTTTGAGATACTAATTTCCACTCTTGACCCCTCGAACCTTTGAACTCGTAAATACTAGTTTGAATCTTTGAACATTTTACTAACTCTTCGAGCACTCGAGTTTTTACATATCAGCGTGAACATTAAATATTTTGAACCGCCTTCTCGAACATTTGAATTCTTCCTACCTTATTGTGAACACGTGTTCGAGCTAGTTCGACCTGTTCGAATTTCTTTGAAGAATTGCAATTTCTGAATTTGTCAGACAGCAGCCTGGATCGCAGATACTCAGCCAGGAACAATTTAGTGGGTCACCACCTCGGATCATACCGAGATGATCGAGACTAATTAATAAACATAGTTGATGCCGCTTAATAAGATGACTAATGGGCTCGGAGAAATGTCTGAATAGGGCCTGCTCTCGAGATTAGAATTTCGCTTGATATACACCAGGGGGGCACCGAGAGACGAAGAAGTAATTAAGTCCGAGTCACGGAACTGATACACGCGGTTCCATTGAATGCGATTTCCGCGGGCGCGCTCACACTTCCACACGTTTTACACAGCTTCTCGGAACGCGAAGGTGAGTAAGAGTGTACGCTCCGGCGTTCCGACGTAATTAAACACGTTAATTGTGCGACGGGTGCTCGCACACGGTTACACGAGATGCCGAGGAAAAAATATATATATATTTCTCCTCGAGAAATCGCGGTGGGCACCTTTTATACTCGTAATCACGCGATATCGGCTCATTATATAATTTCTGCGCATCGTTTTCAACAAAATATTCCATGTTTCATAATTACTAGATTACTAGATAGCGGATTTTACGAGTTTATGACAAAAATCGGTAGGTGCTTTCAGAAACATGAAAACATTAGACGCACTTCAAAATACTTTTATATTATTTTCAACCTATTGAACATGTTAAGAGAGCAAATTAATTTCTATGTAATTCCGGATTGTTGCGATTCAGGAGGAAAATTTTTATTTTACGTAATTGATAATTATCATTAACCTACCACGACCGGTTCTAGATTTTTTAAATTATAAATATGTATTTCCACGAGAACCACGCGGAATCTAAATAAATTAAATCTCGTCATTTTTATAAAGCATACCAATCACTTTTAATAGCCGGTAGGTACAGCGTACATAAAAATATTTAGAAGATAATGAAAAAGTTTGTGTAATTCCAGAGACAAGATCTGCACTGAAAGTAGTTGAACTTGATTTGCTGGAGTGTTTTCAGCCGAGTTTGGTGAAAACCATTTTCGCCAAATTTTCGTTGCGTTCGCAGATTGCCACAAACGAGCCCTTTCCCAAGGAAACCCGCGCGAGCCATCCGCAACAACCTGGTTGCCCAATCCCAGAAAAGGCGCAAAAATCGCGCGAGCCAGCCGCGTGACTAAAAGCTACGGTCGTCCATGATGCAACGTAGCCGGCAACTTTCACTGTTCATAATTCCCGGTGGAAACAAACACGAAAGGTATCAAACAACGCGTAGAAAAAAAAAGAAACGTTCTAACACAAAAATCCTCGTGTGGACCGGAGAGGAGACGAGACGGTCGGAAAGGAATTTTGGCGGGCGGAGAAATCGGCGCGCGTCGTTGCCGCGGATTCTGGCGCGCAAACGTAAACACGTCGGGGCGCAAATATTATGGTTTTGAGACGCCGGGTAATCGTGACCTAGAGGCGAGGTCTAAACAAACAGTCTCGGCTCTTTTTGAAACGTGGAAAAATGAAAAAGAGGGTCGAGCAAGTTGTATGGAATTTTTGAAAAATAAAAGAATAAAAGGGGTGACCGAGGATGGGGGTCAGGGTTTTGAATGGAGGCTAGTATAGTGGGCATGCGCCCTTGAAACTGGCGCGGGTACACGAGAGGAGCTCTCGGAGCCGGCTTGTGCTCCGTGCGCGTGCCCGAGCGGGCCAAGAGCGCCGCGGGGCGATCTCTCGAGAGGATTCGCGCGGAGATGGTCTCCGGCGGAGGGAACCGGTTCCCTGGAATGGTTGTGGTGGTGCTTGTACTTACCGTGGAACGGTAGGACGGCTGGAGATGGCTGGAGACGGAGAAGGTATCCAAAATGGAGCTCTCTGGCTGTATCTCACACACTCGCGTATTCTCCACACTTGCACAACGAGGAAGAACACAGTCTCTCTCTCGACAACGAGAAAGAGAGAGAGAAATAGAGAAAGAGAAGGCACTGGAGATTTCCGGCGCGTGGATCGATGATTTCCGCGCACGCACTATACGCGGTTAGGCAGCGATGATGCCGAAGGAACGGACCGGAGAGGATATCTCGACTCTCGGGGAACGTGAACGTAGCAGGACGCAGTCGCCGGCTGACACGGGGCGGGCGATGGCCGGTTTGGAGGTTAGGTTTCGTCGAACCGGTCTCTCACAGGGTTACAGATCACGAGACGACGAACGACGGCACTTGGTTTTTCCTGTTGTTCGGACCGGGCGTCTCCTCGTGGGAAGCCGCGTGGAGCTGACACGGAGTAACTTCTCTTGCGCGTCAGTCGGGGTCGGCACACTGTGCACGCACGGACGCGTTGCGTGTTGCTTCGGAACTGATTCTTCTTCTTCTTCTTCTTCTTCGTCGCCGTGATCGTCGTTGTTGTCGTTGCTCTCCACTCGCGGGAAAGGTTTCGGTGTGTTTCGGTCGGCGAGAGAGCGGCGGTGGAGAGAACAGGCGAAACGCGATGGGAAACAAAACAACCGACGATGAACCGGGAGAAAGAGAGAGAGAGAGTGAACGGGGATAGAGAACACACGATTGCCGAGGGAAACAAAGGAGAGACGCGGGCGCGCGCGCGACAAAAAACTCGGGGACACACGGAGCACGAAGATGAAACGTCGCGCGAACACGAAAACTGCGCGTAATAGATCCGGCTAAGAGTTGTAGGCACGCCACGAGTAGAGGTAGGCGACGCTAAAACTTCGCCACGAGTCGTGGCACGCCACCGAGAGGAGAGGAGAGGCGAGGAGGGCCGAGGGGACGCGGAGGGAGCCGAGCGAGACCGCCGAGTAGACGGGAAGGGGAACGAGGGGACTGCCGTGCGGGGGGTTGGAGGGGAGGGGAAGCCGACCACTCGACTCACGGCTGCCAGAGGGTGCGGAGAGGTCAGAGGGGGAAATATGGCGACCCGCCGCAGGGACGTGGGGTGATTGAAGCGACTCGATGGGCGAGGGGACGGCGACGGGCGAAGGGAAACTGGGAACCGAGGGAGGGGTGACACGCAGCCGGCAACAGCCGACTACGCTCTCTACCCGCTCCCCTCAGTCATCCACGAGTTCACGATCGCTCTCGCTCTCTCTCTCTCTCGCTTGTTTTCTCGCTCGCTCACCGCGTTCTCCCACCACCTGGTCTCGCTCGCTCTCTCTCCCCCCACCGAAGACGTCGCTCCGTCACTCGTCGGCCAACGTTGTGTTCGTGTATCGGCACACGATAGACCACGCTGTGTGACGCGCCGAACTCTACATATACGGGGTGTCTTTTGACTTACGGACGGGGATCGCTCGCCGCTGGCGGTGGAGAACCATCGATAGTTTCCGATAGTTATCGATAATTATCCATAGCGACGGTGTGCGATATATTTTCTATAATACGAGCCGTTGTTCTGTCGTTTTGGTATTACATATTAGGAATAGATTTGTAATTTTACAAAATTATAATATTTTCAATTTTACATGTTACACATCAGAATATAGTAACCGTGGGTTTTCGTTGAGAAAATGAAAATTTAACATTGTCTCCTTTAATCTTGTATGATTTGATAAGTGTATTACGTGGTACATAAATCGTTCGTGACCAAATCTTTTCTTGCCTTCCAGGTGTCTTGAAATCTTTCAAGTTCTCTGTAGGAACTTTCCATGCCCAGAATTTCTTTCCAGGGTACTATATTCTATATTATTATTATACAGGTCTTATTTTCTTATTTTCTCTGGTCTCCGGCATCGAAAACCGGTGGCTTCTGTATGAAAGTTCATTTCGCTACCGGGGACAAAGGGGCGCAGTATACATTCCGTTTGCGCAGTGGCCCATAATTCTCGGTGATCTCAGCGCAAACATCGTCGGGGCTGGTGGGTAATGTGGGTATTGTCTGGTCGAGTCTCGGTTTCTCGACACCCGTTGTATGGCCGTGCACATGGTCGCATAGGCGAAAAGAATATAGGAGGCGAGCAAGGTGAGAGCAACCGAGAGGGCACGATGAGGGCCTGAGAAAGAATGGACGAACAAGAGAGAGAGAGTGGTATAAGGGTATGGAAAGTGAGAGAGGGGCCGTGCTGAGAAAGGACGAGAGGGGAGCGGCGGAGAGAAAGGGGAAGGGCGGGAGGGGAACGAACGGAAGACCTTGCACAGCGTGGCTCGGAGCCGCGTAGAAAACGCCGCTTTGTGTCGGGGTACTCGGCATAAGAGAGGAAGTACAGGTCTAAAGGAAAAGAAGGCCCTCGTGCGTCTCCGCTTCTCCCGCTGCTTACTGCTTGCTGCTGCTGTTGCTGGCGATTCGCGCACCTAAAGGTCTTTTCACACGACTCTCCCTGGAAGACAACTCGATGCCGGCCAACCGAGGAACGGAATGCCCGATATTTTTCCACAGCTTTCCTGTTCCACGTCTCCCTCCACCATACCGAAGCCAACCCAGCCAGGCACGACCATCCCCGACGAGCCGAGCTCGAGAAATTGGAACGAGACACGAAAATGCACGCCTAACCCTTCGTGCTTCGCTGCAGCCAGCACCTTTCAATTTTTAATTCGTTTTTATCCCTCGCCAGAAGACCTGGACTTGCTACGTTTATTTTTAAGGGCGAGTTTTTTGGAACTACAATGTCTGCAATTTGGTGAAATAATAGTTACCGATGTGCAAACATTTTTTTCAATTTCTGGAACTTAGAACTGAAATAAGTATGGGCTTGCAACATTTTGACTGCACCGGTACTACGAGCACCGTCAGGAAATAAAGGGTTAATTCACGATGCAACAGATGTAACTCTAGCTCCCTGGACCCCAACGGGGTCATTCTAAGATTTTCCGGTATCGACTGCTGTTTAGAAATTGAATAGCTGCGGCACAGAAGAGAAACGGAAAGTACGAAAATTGTGCAAATTTCAGCAAAATGCTAGTGGTCGTGCAACGTGGACGGCTCTTAATGCGAGACCAAACGCAAAGAAAGCAAAAAAAAAATCGACGGAACACCACGTTACGCGCCATGTAGTAAGAAAACTGCATCGGACTAAAATAAAAGGCGAAACCAGTGTCCCGGGTTTCTCGGAATTCACGGTCACATCGTCGATCTGCCTTAAACGCCGGCTCGTATCGGGCGATTATGCCTGAAAACTCAGTTGTTAGGTTTGCGCGGCGGTTATATAAAACTGCGCGGGTATCGGTGTTGCGCAACTCCTATCGCAAAATGGCGTCCAAACAACGTACCTGTACGAACACATTACTCGAAGATCTTTTAAGCTCGACAGGGTACTAATTCCTAAATTAAAAACGATTAAAATAATAACAGAAAATTGGTTGGGCTTCTGGGGAATTTTATATTTGTTTAGAGACAAGAAGCCTGTTTGTGTTATGGACGGAAATATAAAAATGAATTTTAATTGGGGAGATGTAAATGGTGGTTTGAAGATTGGCGATGGAGTATCGATATAATGATCGAAGTGAGGGAACAAAGGAACAGTCCCGTGTGGGTGCACAGGCGAATAGTACGGCCCTGGGACGCGCCTGCATGGGAACGTACCCACAGGATCCTGCTCACCGCATACACAAAGGACGAGCCACCTTTTACGCGTAAACCCGTGCCGGCCGGATCGCATTCGCGTGCGCACACCATCAAACAGGTTTCTGGATGTTCCCTCCTGCACTAGTGACGTGCTATAGCGCTCAGTATGATCGTCCTCGAACTCTGCCAAATTAGGTTCTACTTTCCCCACTCCCAATCCTGTCTAATTAAATTTGCTTCGCATTTATAGTCGCTACAAAATCCTCGCAAATTTCCAAAAGGGAGAATAAATTTAAATAATTATCCCTGAGGGTGCTACGATTTTTTTTATAAACTTTCAGAAACATGTACCACCTAAATAAAATCGCGAACAATTCGGAAATAAATCGGAACTTGGCAGAGGGCCAACAGCGATAAGATGTTACACTGAAATGTGTGCGCGCTCAAATATTTGAGGGATCACCACTGTTTGAATATTCAAAGCGGCACTATTAAACATTCGAATAGTCCAATCCTAATTGAAATGCGCAGCCATACCTGCGACGGAATTACAAATCGCAAGGAGGGTTCCACAGGTATATTTTTCGAAAAATATACGAGGGACTGCGACACAGGTATCGTAGTACTCCGGCAGGGCAGGACACTGTTCGGTCGTTACTTTCCTTCCGAGAACCGAGTGAGTTATTTCTACCTGGATTCCCGGTCGCATCCCGGCCCAGCGTTCCTCGGGACACGGTGAATTCGTTATTTCCAGAAACAATGTCACTTGATTACAACCAACAGCCCTAGAGGGAGTTTTACGAGTTCATCCAAGTGCGCGGGTAACTCAAAATTTGAAAAGAAAAATTCTTTCTCAAGACGCAGACTCGAGGAGGTGACTTTACTAATTCATTTAAAGAAAAGTAGTGCGCGTACCGGTTTCAAATTTTGTGGTGTTGTTCGGGAATATCTTGGAAGTACTCGCAAATTTTTTCACTCGAAAATAACAACTTTTGTCAAAGATATGCATAAATCTTTTTCGGAAGTCAGAAATCGAAAAATTAGCCATTTTCGTGAATTTTTTTAAACGAGACTAATGCACGTACAGATTTCAAATTTAGAGTGCTTATTCGTGGATATCTCGGGAGTGTACAGAAAATTGTGAATTTAAAAATAACGATTTTCACCGGAGTTACAAAATTTTTCGCGGATCCGCTTTTTTCCACTTGGACGGGATCAGCTGTCGAGGTTCTCAGGGACGAGAAAAAGGATTAAAAAATGTTGCATATGCGTGAACGTAAAAGCCACGTGAACTGGAACAAGTGAAAAGGACGTCGAAAAACATCGACTGTGGAGTAAATTTCATTTTCGCCGGTGAATGCCA
Source organism: Lasioglossum calceatum (assembly GCA_963966675.1). Classification (NCBI taxonomy): domain Eukaryota; kingdom Metazoa; phylum Arthropoda; class Insecta; order Hymenoptera; family Halictidae; genus Lasioglossum; species Lasioglossum calceatum. Next base: position 4,649,431 of record OZ016548.1, read on the forward strand.
GGTGGAATACTCTTTTATCTGGCAAATTCGGAGACCATTCGAGTTTCATGAACTGAGCTCATGAAAGCGGGCGTTCGCATAAATACCCGAGTCTATGGTCTACTTACGCGGCGACACAAGGTGGCTAGACACAGGCTCAGAATTTCGCATAACAACAGGGCGTCCCGTTACATCAAATCGGATCGATGCGCGTGATACAGAAAAGTTTAATTAAACCAGGGGAACGCCGCGTGCCTCGTGCCCGGGCTTTAATTACCGATAAATTGGTAACATTATTACGATGTTAGCGGGCTCGACGATATCGAAACTTCATTTTTCAAACCTCCGCGGGATCGTACAGAGCCGCGGCTTGGCGGCTGCCTTCCGATAATTCACTTATCGCGGATCAGAGGAGAAAAACCGGGACTACTGTGCATCAACGGGAATGAAGACGCGCAGAGGGGGTCTTTAAATGATCATTTCACGCTGGTCAAGTCCGAAAATACACGTTACTCTCTCTCTGCACCGTGTAATAACTATGATAACGCCTCGTTCAGCATGATGAACCGCCTTCCAGAACCATTACACCGCCGCCGGGGGAATCGATCGTCGATGAAAATTCAACCCAAGTGTCGTTTCCGGAACGGAAATAGACGATTCACTGCGCATCTTCGCGCGGAAATAAAATTCTCTTTCGCAACAAACTGGAGTAAAACACCCATCTCTACGTTTAATTTCTTGAAAATGTTTTTTTTTCGAATTTTTTCTCGTCGACGGGACATGAAAATTACAAAATATAAAAATCTACACGAATAGTATCTCTGCAGCACAGTAAACGGAATATCGTAGAAGCCACTATAAAATGGATGAATTCGAGTATCCTCCTAACAATGTTAAAGCATTTTAAAAACTGCGCAATTGTAAGCTTTTAAAAATGCTGTCATCGTCGTTAAGAAGATTAGCGAGATGAAAAGTATGTAGGAATATGTTTAATAAAACTTGCTGTAACACTGTAAGCTCGAGGGATATAACAAAAATGATAATAAAATTTTGGAAAGAAGATAGGGATGCGCGGTGCAGCGAAGGGATTTGGGAGGATGAGCGAGATGAGAATGATTCTCTGTACGAATATGTTTAATGAAGGGGTTCTGTAGGTCATTCCACTTTCTTCGCTTTTCCACGCAAGGTGGGAGACAAGTCTGGAGCCCATATCTCACCCGGTGAAACGCTAAACGCCGCTTTCAACGTGCGAATTAAGATTTATCGCGCGCGCCGTTTGACCGAGAAGCCTTCCCGCGCGGCTCCGTAAAGTCACGGCGAAGACTTATGAGTTTTAACTACCAACAGACCGAAGGTTGCTGCGCCGTCTATGTATTTTCACTGCCTTATCAGCTGTGCGCGACCTCTTCGGTGCGCCGCCGAAATATTTGCTCTGCATTTCAGCACAGCGACGATCGAAATCGCAACAGCCTCGGTTAGAAACTGGCGATCTACAAACTACCACAACTACTTAAAACAAAATCGCGCAGAAACCCTCTACTTTCACTCCCCATAAGCATTGCTTTTTCCTGCAAAAACTTCTGCCCTCGAAATTTTCCTAGAAAGTGGACATTCCCAGTACACTTTTCACGGAAACTACCATAACTCAGGAACAAAAAATGACAGGTCAAATGTTGAGGGTTCATCTTAAAGGGGAAACTTCAGTCTTCATTCTCAGTGCTGCGTGAGTTGCGAGAAAAAACTTTTGCATTCGGCACAGGAGCTTGAATTCGCAGAATCCCCCAAAATGTCCATATTTCATCCCGGCAGTTATCGCGAAGCGGAAGAATTTTTCTGGCGAACGTAACTTGGACGGGTCGAAAGTGAAAAGTTCAGGCTTTAAAGTGAGTCTAGGTGCGTTGTTCTACGATTTCTTTTTCGCGATGTAACAATAGCTTGAATATATCGATTGATCTAGTTAGAGAGGGTATGTATTGAGAAGGACAGAGAACTAATTTCCAAGGACATCGCCGGAGGACTCGAAGGGAAAGTGTTCGACGGCAGCTCGTTCGGAATCTTCCCAGCAACTGGACCGTGTAGGAGACGCGCAAGAAACGGGGGAAGTAAAATTAATCTAAATTAAGTAATCGCCTCTCCCCCGGTTGGCTAAGAAGGTCGATGCCTAAACGAGACGAAGAAGGCTCGGCGTCGCCCATAATCGTCCCCTTCCTCTTTCTCTTTCCATTCTGAATAGTGAGAGAGAGAGAGAGAGAGTCCCCTTTAGCTCTCTCTCTCTCTCTCGGCTTGGCGGTCCGTTCGTACGGTATGCGCCATCTGCTATCCGTCTGCTGGTTAATTAATTGACCGGCTTGTCCTTCCCTTCACTTACATTTCGCTCTTCTTCCACACCGCGCCTCGTCGTCGTCGGTCGGCATTGCGATAATAATAAATTCACAGTGGCGAAACGGTCTTAGCCGGTGGCTAGACGCGCGTGCATCGATCTTCTATGATCACCCATTAATTATGCCAGCACCGCGTGTCCTCTCGCGAAAATGATATATCCGTCCCCGTCCAGCCGATGGAAAATTAGCTGCCACTTCGGATTCGACCTGTGTCATAACCAGCCCCGTTCCTCGACGAGTCCATTTTTCAACCGACCAAAGTGCAACAACCATAAACGCTGAATCCGCTGGAAGCATCACACTTCATACCGAGGGCTGTCGCGGTCACATGTGACGGTCTTACATCGTCAGAGCCAAGGACGCTGACTGCGTTGACTCAAAAGTGACACAGAATCTTCAATTGCGATCGAATAGGTCCCTGGAAGTTAGCTACCGAGCATGATAGAGACCCGATCAAAAGCAGGGATTCATGGTAGCAAATCCTTGATGCCTTATGTGACTACGTACCGATTAATTTAAATGATGATCGAGGACTGTTTTTGTCAGTGATAGTTGAAGATCCAGAATCACTTTCTCGCTACATCTCGCCAGTTTCGTGGGTTCTCCATAGATCCCTGAAGGTTAGCTACCGAGCATGATAGAGACCCGATCAAAAGCAGGGATTCATGGTAGCAAATCCTTGATATCTTCAGTCCAAGCCTTTTGTGACTTTTGGCAAAGAACAGGTGTGGGTACGACCCAATTTTATGAGGTTTCGCGAGAAATGTGGATAACGGGACCGCGCACCTCAGTGAAAATTAGGCCAGATTAGTAGAGAGGCGTCTTATTAGCCGTTCCGGATGTGGTTCAAGTTTTTGGTGGGTATGCCTCCCGACCATCTGGGAGGAGAATCCCACACTACCCCCTTCTGGGGTGTACATAATGTATTTTCCCCCACATTCGTAAAAAAAGCCTTCTGTGACTGCGTACTGATTTATTTAAATGATGATCGAGGATTGTTTTTACCAGTGTTAAATGAAAATCCAGGTTCGCTTTTTAGTCACCAAATGGGACCAGCAGACGATCAGCAATGCAATCTCCACAAGCTGCACTCCTGAAACAGCTACGTACCCCCGATAATTCTGAATGATGGAACTCGCCGCAACCCAGGGAGAGAAGACCGTGCGCTCTGGGTTCCGCAGCGATCAGAAACAAAAAGTTACCGGTTGGCCCGGTCGTGCCAAAAGAGTCGGCAAGTTCCGGCAGGGTGAAAAGGGGGCAGGCGACCGCATGATGGCTGCTTAAACGTCGCGAAGTTTTGGCGGAACTGTTATTGAGAAGTCAAACATCCACACCGGGGTGCCGGTAGCCGGAGAGGAAAAGTTGGCCCCGAGCCCAGCCGGTGCACCGGCGGCGTTGGCTGCGGAGACGGACAACAGCCTGGAAGAGGAAACGAGAATACCGACGATGCCGGGAAGAATGAAAAGCCTGGATCGCAACAAGTCCCGTGGCGTGTCAGCGTTTGACACCGTGGTTAATTAACTCGCTATCACGCCGGACCTCTCGTGATCGTCTTGTCCTATGCAATTAACGTGCACTCGTTTCCAGAATATATTCACCGGATGCTAGCTCGACGCGATTTATGAACCTAATTGCGGGTGTCTGTCAGTGGATAGCTTCCACTAGCTAGCTGGCTTCCTCGATCGCGTTCCTAGGGTCTTATGACGGATCCTTGATGTCCTCATCTTGGATCTTTTGAATTTGTACGCGGGCTAGATGATTGAGCACTGGTTCCCAGGAATCCAGGTGTTTATCATCTCTGGTGGATAGCTTCTGGCACTGGTCTACAAGCTTCGTTCGGTGATTTAGGGTCCTGGGGATTTATGGTTGCAAATCCTTGGTATCTTCTGCTTGGATCTTCGTCGACTTGTTTATTTAATCCGGGTGTTCATCACCCGTGGTAGGTAACTTCTTTAGCTGATTTAGGTCCCTAGGCGATTAAATGCTATCGGAAATTTGGGACCTAACTGGTGTCTCGCATATGGCAGTTGTCGCGATCAATTGCGATTGTTGTGTGGTTCTTGATGACGTCGTTGACGGTTGTTGCCGTCGCACTCGATTCTCGAATTAAGGGAAACATCTTCGACAGCTTACCGCACGCCTCGAATCACGGAGACAGCAATAATTCAGGAAATGCGGCACTCAAAGCCGTCTCGTCCCATTCATCGAACCGGGCCCGCCCGTTTAGCAACAATGAGACTTCCGATTCGAATCTGCGGAAGTACGACGAGCGAAAGAGTGCCGGGTAAAAGTGAAGGAAGGAAGAGAAAGGGGACATTTTCCGTCGAGATTAAAGTATACATCGCGTTCCTTTCGTACCCGGGGATAACAATGGGGGACCGAACAATTTCTATCGTTGGCGTACTCTACCCATCAGGAGATTTCTCAATAAAGAGCCACGTTCAAACTTGGTTATCCACGGAGAGAGAGAGAGGGTTGTTTTTTCCGACAGTCGAGAAAGTAACGTCGACGTGATAAAAGATGGAGGAAAGAAACACCTAGGGAGAAAGAGAGAGGGAGAGACTAACTCACCAGCACTCACTAATCGACAAGGGAAAATTTATGAAACATCGCTCTCGAACTGCCCCACGGGCGTGCTCGAGTTTGTCGCTGTTAACAATGAAAGTTTCGCGAGACGGACAACCGGTGCCCGACGATTCGATAGATTCGCCGAGGTGCTACGTGTGCAAAGTTTTCTCTAATGGCTATGGAAATCCTCGAGAACGAAGACGCTCGAGACAGGGCCAAAATTGCGTTCCCGGTAATCCGTGTCGGGTTTGGCTTTTCGAGCCGAACACTGGAACGAAACTTCACGCTGCTCGAATGAAAGGAGGATCGCTAAGTAGCCCTGGTTCAGTAGTTTTGCATTGGTCAGTCCGAGGAAGCACCGAAGAAATGTATGGACATAACTGTAACGTGGACTGACTTAGGATCACCTGACTCTAGTTTAGATCAATGCATGATCACCTAATCCAGAAGATCCTAACCCTAGGGTAGCCTAGTCCTGCGACTCTTGACGTTGATCAAGCCTGCAGGTTCCCGATTTTTCAAGTCACCTAACCTAGATGATCTTAACCTTAGGGTAGCCTTTTGTCTTTTTCTTTTGTTAAGGGGGAGGCTAAAACCGAGGGCAAACCCCTGTACACACCCACCCCGGAACGTTCAATGGACCGCACCTCTACTAAGCAGTTGGTGCCCGAGCCTATGAAGAACTAAGGGCCTCCACTTTTCGCATTGCCCTTAGTTCTTCATCCCTCGAGGTCCGCCACCACGCCTGAACCCTAGGGTAGCCTAGTCCTGCGACTCTTGACCAGGGCTACTATATTTTTCTCTCGCCAGGCCCCTTACCCTTCCGCCTCTCGCCGTGCCGTGCACCGTACCTCGTCTTTGCACTCTTCCCACTAACGTTGACGAGAGCCTCCCACTCTTCCCATTAGTTGCTGACGCGACCGTACGCAAGCGTGTCGCCGCTGTCGCCAGCGTTAGTGGGAAGAGTGCAAAGACGAGGTACGGTGCACGGCATGGCGAGAGGCGGAAGGGTAAGGGGCCTGGCGAGAGAAAAATATGGTAGCCCTGCTCTTGACGTTGATCAAGCCTGCAGGTCCCCGATTTTTCAAGTCACCTAACCTAGAAGATTCTAACCCTAGTCCTGCGACCTTGGACATTGGTCAAGCTGGCAGGATCCAAATTTTTCAAGCGAATGTTGCAACTGATATTCCTGACGAGATCTCTAGGGATCAGCGGTGGTTGCAGGCAACGAAAATTGTTGATAAACAGGGTGTCCTGCGTTCCATCATCCCCTCGGATCCTGCATAACGAATGTCTGTGGGATATCGGTTTAGCAACCCCACGGATGCCAGTGCTTATCTCGTTGTCAAACTCCTGACAGCAAACGTCAGACTCCGGGTTCCATTCCAGGACGTCCGAGTGGTTGCTACCGAGGAATCTCCGCCTCCCTCTTTGTAGGCTTGTCAAATCTTTGCCATGGGGCCGGCATGCCGTCTAATATACGCAACGCAAGATGACAGCCAGCTGCCACCTTTGACAGACAATTGTCCTGCCGGAAATTTCACGCGTTTCCCCTTTTCTTTCTTCTCGCAGTTCCTCTTCCTGATGCCTTCACCTCAATCTCATCTACTTATTTCGGACCAACGATGATTTGAATGCCTCCCGTAGCATTCTCCAAGAAATCTGCTATCCTATCAGAAATCATTGTCGCCCCAGCGTCGGTATTATGTAAGCAGCACCGCAAATAGTCGACACAACAAATTGGCCTCGCTAGGTTGGTTTATGCAGCTATGATATATTTTATTGCAACGATCTGCGACTGCGGACAGTAATCGCCAGTCCCACTGCCATTGTACGAGGCGTCATAAACGTCATACGACCATGGAACACTGCTCTATGGGATGGCTTGGCTAATCTCCTCTCTGTTCTACTTGGCAGCTCACCAGACGCAACTCTTATTGTACCCTGTCCTGAAAAATGCCATTCTATTAACACTCCAGCGCCTAGCCTGATCTGGATTCCTGGGAATACGTCACACACTCCAGGAACCCAACTCATCCTTCAATCTGTCTATTCAGAAATTTCGAGAAAATTGACTGCACCACTTATTCACAGTGAACGAAAATCTTTGGGTGTACTCAAAATTTCTAAAACATAACTCTACGCTTCAGACGTCACTGAACTTGTGAACGGGATGGTGGCGACATCTGTCGGCAGGCTAACTTCATCGCAAGGTCAAGGAGAACTTCCCCGAAGGACGTCCGACTGGAAAATGATAAAACTAAACGCTCTGAACAGAACTTGAGTGGTTTCTCGCTAAAAATGATTCTCGGAGGTGTGATATTTATTCGTGCAAAACGCGCAGGTGCAACGCTGGTGCGAGCAACTCCAGTGTGTCCAGGCCAGTAATTATTCCTAAAATAGATCAAAGTGGAGGTTTCAGCGATGTTGGCGGACAGTGGTCGCGCAGAGTCGGTTGCAGCGACGGGAGCAAACAGTCAGTCAGCTTCGATATCCGTTGGTAAGAGGGCTCTCGGCCCCAAAAAAGGGGTGTGCAGGTCCCAGGCAGAGCGCACCGCCGAGAAACTATTTCCGCGAGATCCTCGTTTCCATAGAGGTGCAGTGGCATCCTCTGTACGAGTCCAAGTGTCCGCCGGCCGCATGTTTATTCAACGCACGACCGTTCATTACCCACATGACAATATTGGTTGATGGGAATTGCTTGTATCCCGTGATACGCACCATTTGATATGCGGGCTCTTGTATTACCCGCTGCTGCGATGCCGTGCGAGTCACACAAACTCTCTCTCTCTCTCCCTCTCTCTCTCTCTCTCTCTCCCTCTCCTCGCGTGTGCAGAGCAACCGGCATCGTCATCGACAGCAACGCCGTTGTTTGACGTCCTTCGCATACATTTTTCCAGGTATGATAATTGCAGCAGCTCGAAATCGTTAGGGCCAAAGCAGCCCCGAGGCCTGTGTGCGAGCATTGTTCTCTTTTCTCGGAAATGAAATGCGGGAATCCGTGCAGGTCTGCACCGTCATCGATCGCGACTTCGATCGATACGATTCCTAGAAATTTTCATTAATTTTTTGTTGAAAATGTTATTCGGATTTACCAGTAATAGAGAGAGAGATTCGCGTGATATACCCATCGATTCGATTCGAAGAAATATTCATTAAATTTTTGTTGAAAATGTTATTCGGATTTGCCAGTAATAGAGAGAGAGAGAGAGCGAGAGAGAGAGAGAGATTTGCGTAATATACCGTCGTTTAACGGGATCCGTTATCCATCAGGGAGAGAGCTAATAATTTCCATGGCAACGTTTGGCAGTCCACTTAGCAGTAACTTTGATCTCAAGTGAAGCATCTGTTATGGTCTTACCTACCATTCGTCCCTGCCCGGATAATAGAGATTGATGAACATTTCGACAATGGACAGGGACCGCCCGATTTGATTCCAATATGACGCCGAATGGGGACTCGGCGTGCCAAAGATCGGAACGGTCGCCTTGAGTCAGGTTCGCCTTACGTGCCAATCGTCTGATCGTTGGCTCCAGGAATGAAAAGAATGGAGTGGCTCTAGGTCGTAATTGTAGGTCGAGTCGTGGTGCAATTGTGCAATTTCTGTGCCGCCAGTTGCGGCCGGTTGTTGCACGAGGCTGGACTACGTCCGATGATTTTTGTGGGACTGTTGTAATTAATCGGTAGACCCCGGATTATTAGGCATTTGTTAAAATGAGCACGCGCAGTTTTAAACAATAGAAACACTTGAGAGTCTAAGAGTATCGACAGTTACTTTTGTCATGCTAACAGTATTAAAGGAAGCAACCAATTTTTATTTGGTTACAGAATCTTGTAATTGACGAAGACAATTTTTATTTTCATCTGAGATCCTTAGCTGTACTAGATTGGGTTAGGTCAGCTTCTGACCTAGGATTAGCTGCTCCACTTTTGTCCAGAAAACAGTATTCAAGGATAACCAATTTCTATTTGGCTCCAGAATCTTGTAATTGACGAAGACAATTTTTATTTTCATCTGAGATCCTTAGCTGTACTAGATTGGGTTAGGTCAGCTCCTGACCTAGGATTAGCTGCTCCACTTTTGTCCAGAAAACAGTATTCAAGGATAACCAATTTCTATTTGGCTCCAGAATCTTGTAATTGACGAAGACAATTTTTATTTTCATCTGAGATTCTTAGCTGTACTAGATTGGGTTAGGTCAGCTTCTGACCTAGGATTAAGCTGCTCCACTTTTGTCCAGAAAACAGTATTGAAGGATAACAATTTTCTATTTGGCTCCAGAATCTTGTAATTGACGAAGACAATTTTTATTTTCATCTGAGATCCTTAGCTGTACTAGATTGGGTTAGGTCAGCTTCTGACCTAGGATTAAGCTGCTCCACTTTTGTCCAGAAAACAGTATTGAAGGATAACAATTTTCTATTTGGCTCCAGAATCTTGTAATTGACGAAGACAATTTTTATTTTCATCTGAGATCCTTAGCTGTACTAGATTGGGTTAGGTCAGCTTCTGACCTAGGATTAAGCTGCTCCACTTTTGTCCAGAAAACAGTATTGAAGGATAACAATTTTCTATTTGGCTCCAGAATCTTGTAATTGACGAAGACAATTTTTATTTTCATCTGAGATTCTTAGCTGTACTAGATTGGGTTAGGTCAGTTCCTGACCTAGGATTAGCTGCTCCACTTTTGTCCAGAAAACAGTATTGAAGGTAGTAACCCATTTTTATTTGGCTACAGAATCTTGTAATTGACGAAGAAAATTTTCATTTTTCATAAAGGTCCGCTGTCTATTAATCAGCTGAGGTCCTTCAGCTCACAATGAGTTTATCAAGTGTGTTAGATCGGGTTAGGTAAGTACCAGTCCTATGAAAAGAATAGGCGTGGAGTCGGGCCTGAAGCTAGTTTCTCCAGGAGTTAATGCGGACAGTGGGTCCCTGGAGAAGCCATATTTCGGGTCAAGTAGATAGTAGAGGGGCAGGCCATGGCTGTCCCGGGTGAGATTGAGGTTTTTAGTGGGTATGGGTACGCCGGATACCCCTTTCTGGGGTGTGCGTAATGGCATTGTCCCTCTCATCCTTAACAAAAAAAAAAAAGAAAAAAAGGTCAGTACCAGTTCTAGGTCTGGGTTAGCTGCTCCATTCCTAATCTCAGACCTTCACCAACCCTGAGCAAGGTAAAACGATGTATGCAAATCCATTTAAAGAAGTATCTTTTATTTATTCTTTGCAGCGTTAATGGCAACCGCCAGCAGCCTCGACTCAAGCATCTCATCGCGTCGCTTCGAAATACTTTTGTCTCCGGCGAGACAATCCTCGAGGAAAATTCATTCCGCCCGGAAGAATCAATCATGCCTACGGCGAGACCGAAGTGTATGCGGAAGATTGCACCCAGGTACGAATAGGTATGCATAGAGGGTGGCCGCGGTTGACCGGGTTTTGCACAGCGAAATTTGCATTGAACGACGCAGATACGCCAACACGGCTGAACGCCTGCTGAGAAGCGTGTGCATGTGTACATCCACCTGTGCGCGTGTCGGTGTTTATACGCGAAACGCACACACATTGCACAGGTTTGCACGCGTATAAATAGGCGGGCCGTGTGGAAAATTATGCACGGCGTACCGATTGAAATGACCATTTTACGACTAATTTATGGTTCCCATTCCGCGATTAATATTAGAAGGTCCAGTCTACCGTTGTCACGCTCGCCATACGCACAGGAGCCAACAACGATCGCGTATTTTATGGGGAATATATTCGACGCTCCAATTTCTAATTTGTTTGACTGCATCCTCCGCGCAGAGACACGCGGCTTCTACGAAATTAATAATTTGCTACAACGTAACGCACGCACGCCGTTCGTCGAATCACTTTTTAATAAAACGGCAATATTAATAACTTCCATCAAAATTGTATTCCCTGTTATTGGAGCCCGGCGAATTTGATTGTGCAATTTTTTTAAATCAATGGACATCGTCAATTCATTTGCTACTGGAAACCTTTATTAACTTGCTGTGCTTTAATGTCAATAAAAGCAGTGCCACTTCATTGTGAATTTTTTCAAAATAATGGAAAATATATGTAAGCTTCATTTGCGCAGTCGTAATAGCTGTCCACCCCACTCCAACCTCTCCTATATCTATTACACGCGGTTCCCGAGAGTGGGGTGGACAGCTATTACGACAGTGAAAAATTCTAAAATTTTTTCCACGAAACCGGCACTAACGAACAGCGAATTTTCGGAATGTGTGGTTCCAGGGTTGCCGATTGAAATCCTGTTTATTTTTTCTGTCGGGTGCAGCAAGATGCATGGAGGGCATTCCGAGTCCTGACGTGTCACGTTTTATTTGGCCCTTTAGGGGAAAATACACAGGGAACGGCCAGCCGGGGATTCGTGAGCGGAAAGTAAAATTACACGTAGAGTGTGATTCGCGGCGAATGTATACCGTTGTGTTGTGTGCGCGCGCGTGTGTTTGTGTTTGCATGAATACAAGGGATGAGGAGTTGAGCGCCGCGGCGTAGATAGCGTTGCGGGCGAACGCGTGCAGCGGGTTGCATGCATGGCAGGCGCACATGTTCGATCGTTGCCGTCGCGTCGATGCGACGACGTTGTTACGGAGGACAACGGGTTTTCCCTGACGTTGTTACGTATTCGAGGTCAGAGCCGAGAACAAAACCCCCGGCAGCAGTTTCTTTTGTAAATCACTTCGGTTTTCGATACGCTCTCGCGCCGGAGCCTCGACGTCGCTCCCTTTTGAATATGCTCGCCGAGAACCGTGTGTCAATCGGACGACTGTATCGCGATGTACGAATTCTACTTTGCCAGCGAGCTGTCGGCGGCTGACAAGATTTCCGAATACTGAACAGGTTTTACCTGAACGGATACCCGAAACAAAAAGTTTCCGCTTTCAATGTGTTTTCTCTTTTTCAACAAGAATACGCAGGCTGGTCCGTCTAAATGTAGCCACCAGAGTTGAGCAAACATTTTAATTCGAATAAACATTTCGAATAAAGTGGGTTTAAAACCCACTTGGAAAGAAACCCATTTTATTCGAAATTTTTATTTGAATAAAATTTTTGCCCAACTCTGGTAGCCAACCTAAATATCTCCTTTATTTGTGACGACCAGACTGCGGATTTTATGCATTCGTGACAAAAACGGGTACGTATGTACAGGGTGTATAAAAAGTAATGGTCATCCGTCCTAGGGGTGAATCTACACCTCTGGATCGGTGGACATTTGTAGGAGAAACTTGCCGCAAAATTGTTTATAACAAAGAAAATTGTTGTTAAAGTTTTTTTTACATCAACACCTTCTACTCATTGAGGAGAGAAAAAGTTTGAAAGGAGCCATATGTCGCAAACAAATAGTTATTGAGATATAAGCTGTTAAAGTTTTTCAAAATTTGATTGTGTGGAATTATACGTATAGACAAAAGCCTACTACACAGTCTACACGTCCGTGTCGATGAGACAGAACACATGATCGTGTGCGTGCCTCGAGCCTCGAGGCAAACAAAATTTAAAGGGACATTAGTCGATTTAAATGTCATTTGCCTTGAGGCGCGCACACGATCATGTGTTCTGTCTCATCGACACGGACGTGTGGACTGTGTAGTAGGCTTTTGTCTACACGTATAATTCCACACAATCAAATTTTGAAAAACTTTAACAGCTTATATCTCAATAACTATTTGTTTGCGACATATGGCTCCTTTCAAACTTTTTCTCTCCTCGATGAGTAGAAGGTGTTGATGTAAAAAAAAACTTTAACAACAATTTTCTTTGTTATAAACAATTTTGCGGCAAGTTTCTCCTACAAATGTCCACCGATCCAGAGGTGTAGATTCACCCCTAGGACGGATGACCATTACTTTTTATACACCCTGTACAATTTAAAACTGTGGACGTGTGAAAAAGTTTTAAGGCCGAGTGTATTAGTTTCACTTTAACAAGATAATTAAAAGAAGAGGAAATTTTCATTTGGCTCGTGTATCGTGCAATCAATGCAAACATATTTTATTTCGCATAAAGATCCGCAGTCTAGTGGTGACATAAACAAATGTTTTTAACGCAATGTAAATGGCATCGCAAGGCGAATGCTTTAGTCGATATTTTTTGCACATTGTAGTTAATGTTAAAACGCATTTAGACATGTTAATAACATGACCTCGAAGTAACCTAACTTCTAAAGTGGAAAATAGATACGATATATATTTCCATCGATATCACTGACAACTGAAAGTTTCATCGCGGATATTGAATTAACTAGCCACCTGTCACCTGTCACTTGCTTTTTAGGTTATTGTAAAGTGTTCAAAATGGTATACTTCCACAGCTATGCATCGTCTAAAACGATCGATCGCAATGATTAGACTGCGGATCTTTATGCAAGATAAAAATTGTCTGCATCGATTGCAAGAAATAGAAACCAAACTGAATGTTATTTCTTCCCTTAATGACTTTAATAGAGGAGAAATCATACATTGACATTTTGAATTTTTCAAATTTTCCAACAATCTTGAATTTCATCTACTCAATTTTCCTATAAATGCATAAAGATCCGCAGTCTAGTAATGATCGTTCGATGGAAGTCAGAGGATGCTTCAAGGCCACCCTGTATACGCAGAGCCCCGACACCGTAACTTTATCGGTCGCCTAGGGAAAAAGTCGCGAATCCGTGGACGAAGTCGGTCAAAAAACCTGAGAGTATTCCCCGACCGTGGAATTCCTGGCGGAGGATCTGTCGATGGATCGAGGACAGGTCTCCCAGAGAGAATCACCTTATTGCCAAGTCGGTCCTGGATATCCTTATGTATAGGGAATGCATCATTTAGCATACACCCGATACAGGGAGCGCGGGGCTCGGCGCCCGAGAAAGCAGTGCACTCCGGTGATGCATTGCCCCGAGAGATTAATGTATCGCGGCGCACAGTTTGTTAGAGTGAATAACGACCGGGCTGCAATAATGATATTGCCATTAAACTGTCCGCGAAAGTTTCGTGTTTTCGTGGTTACCGCTTCCGGTCTCGATCGCGGGTCCCCGGTTTGATTGATTCGAAGGGACGGGCCCTGTGATCCTGTTCACCCGGTTGTCATAAATGCAAACCGGTTTTCTGCGCACCTATCAGAATGTATAATAAATAACTCTTCTGTTGTCCAAAGCGGGGGAAAGGTCTTGCACCCTCCCACTTTACCCCCACTCCCGTAATATAACTCATCCTGAATTTAATTATAGGTTGAATTAGGTTCGATCTGGGTCAAGTTGTAAATTTAATTCATCTTCGCAAGCTAAAATTGTGTGTTATGAAGTAAGCTTGTAGGAGGAGAATGCCTTGGCTCCGCCCATCACACGCCCACTCCCACAATATAACCTACCCTGAACTTAATTACAGTATGAATTAGTTTCTCGATCTGGATCAAGTTGTGAATCTGATTCAACTTCACAGGTTAAAATTTTGTGTTATGAAGTAAGCTTGTAGGAGAACGAGGGCCATGGCTCCGCCCACCACACGCCCACTCCCAGGTACCTAACATACACCAACCAGACTATGCTCGCTAACGGGCAGAATACCGAGAAATTTGTTGGGTTGCGCGGTTCGTTTATTATTTACCCGTGAGCGCAACTAATTGCAATTAGAAAGAAAACGCGTGGGAGTGTTAGCAGCCATAATAGTCAGTGTGGAAAGAAAGGTGGGCAGGGGCGACTGCCCGGTTCATTTAACTCGCGCCGCGATTTCTCTATGACCGACTGGCCGCAAGGGTGTAGTATCCAGCTCTAATGAAGTATTTGCTATTCTATTACTGGCCGGGCCCGCCTTCCTCGATCTATGCGCCTCGACAACGCTCTGCACACCGGTGTTTTCGTGCTCGCGTTTCCTCGCTGATTATCATCGGCGCGGAATCCTCTACGATCCGACGAGATAGTCGCAGACTTAACTACCCCATTAGATTCCGATCAAACGTTGTCAGCTCGCCGCGACGGAGCCGGATATCTCGATACCGGATCGCGCGTTTCCTCTTTTTACGCTCGTTCTCGACGAGCCCGAACCGTATACACCGGGTGACTCGTTATTTCCTGATCTGTTCAGAAACAAACATTGATTTCTCTTGAAAATCATCGACCTGACGATTTATCCGAATAAAGGTAAGATTGGGGTAGTTTGCGATTCCACGTTGACTTGAACGACCTTGAAATATATTCTCAAGGTCACTATGGTTTGTCGAAATACTCGCAAAAATATGTTTCTTATAGTATATGATATCCTGATGCTTTCTAATATATTTGTATTGATCTGTGCTGGATATGTGGGAGTGGGGTTACAGTGGGCGGAGCCAACGCGGAGCCAAATTTCAAGGCTCAAACGAATATGTATCTCTCGAGGTAAAAATCCGTGGAAATCGAATAGTCTTGTTCCTCGAGTATAGAGAAATGTTGGCCGCATCGTATAAACAACAATCACCGGTGAAATAACAATTTACGGGGGGCACCGATAAGGAATTTACTTCAATATTAACCGGACCAACGAGGCGGGTGGGAAAATTGCTTGAAATCTTGAACACACACAGGGCACGTATAGTGGGCGGCGCATACGTATATATATATGTATACCGTGGTGTTACATGTATATTTACTCTGAAAGTTTCGACTGCGATAAGCGTGAGGTGAATCGGGGACACGGAACCTATTTTTCCTCGACGGAGCTTCCTATGTATTATTCACCGTTGCGTCTCTGATATTTCACCCCTGAATGCTCTAATGCGTCCAGAGAACGCGAGGCCGGTCAGGTTAGAGGGTGGAGCCCCCGATCCTCGTGGATAACGTTCGACATCGGTAATCCCGCCAAGAGGAGGGCAATTTTGATTTTCGTACCGTGATACTGTATAATCAGCCCGTGTCCGCAAACAAATCCGCCAATCGCACGCCCGCCGTGTAATGCTCACCTGCAACAAAATGGAAAACAGTGCTCGGTAAAATCCAAATTATTTGCAGACATCGAAGTTTTTCAATATCATCTAGCTTATATTGTCTATTGTATTTTATATTGAAAAAATTTATTTTATGTAGAAGAATTAAACAAAGTCAAGGGTGGAAACCACTGTCAGTGGAGAGGATTATTTTGGTTACTCTATACTGAAGAATTAAATAAATTTGGCATGGGTGGTAACCACTGTCAGTTGGGATAATTATTGGGATTATTTTATACCGAAGAAATAAATAAATTTAATAAGGGTGGTAACCACTACCAGTTAAGATAATTGTTGGGATTATTTTATACTGAAGAATTAAACAAATTTGGCAAGGGCGGTACCCACTATCAGTGGAGATAATTATTGGGAAGTTCATAAGACGCGGAGACATTAAGGGTGTGACTTCATCTGGAACTGAAGGGACCAAGGAGGCCGGTAACTTTCGGCGAACGAAAGCGGTGTCGTTAAAAGTGATAAAGCAATCCTTCTGCCAGTAATTCACGCGATCTCGGCTGCGCTTCTGGACGGCTGTTGTCGCGGTGATGCATGGCTGCGACCGTGCTGCAATTAGTTCCCCGTGACAAATAGACCCGTAATCCGATGCAGCAGAGAGTTCGCCTTTAGTACCCGCGAGGAGACATTCATACTCGCGGGGAGTTCACTTTTATTCGCTCGCCGAATCTACAGCCTTTCAACAGACGAGCCTCATCAACGTCAACTCGAAAATTTATACTTCATTTACTCATATAATAATTCTTTGAAAAATATTCTGGGGGCACTGGAGGCGTCGCATTAATTGTTCAAGGTCGTTCAAGATCGTGGACCAAAATAAAGGAGCGAAATGTAATTTTATTGTGTATAGATCACAAGCGAAAACGAAAACAATGTAAATTGTAAATAGCGATGTCGTTGACATTATTTCGTGAAGGTCATTCAAGGTCGCAGGCAGAAAAAGGTGTCAAATAAATATTTACATTGAATGGTTGCCAAGGAAAGTAATCCGGGCTTGAACGTGATGATTCAAAGTGAAAATAAATTTTGTTGGTGGATGCAGGTGGTATTAGCGAGTCTTTAGGGTTTGCTGTGGCACCTGGCGAAGCTAAGCAGCGTTAAAAAGGCGGACGGGGATGCGTTCTATCCCGAAACGATCACAGCCGCTCGCCCTTTATCCGCGAAGTTTGCCAATTCGGGCGCTAATAAGCACGGAACAGCAAGAACCCGGTGCAAAACCGCATTCCGAGTTAACGACCGAACACCAGTACGCTATAATTACTTTCTTCCGCGGCTGGTAAGAAGCAGAGGCGCAGCCGTTCATACTCCGGCGACGTTACACGTCAACCATGAAACAGCCCCGGTCTTCAAAATTCCCTCGGCCGAGCAGGAGAGCTTACTTCTCTGTCCCTCCCCTAATCATACCGAATTCCCAAGCAACAGTTAAAGTAGTATGACGCACAACGGTTTAAATTTCGCGACGGTCTATGGAACGCAGGCGGTTTCCGACGTGCTCGGACCCCACCCTGAAGAACTGGGTCCCTGCTAGCTATTACAGTAAAATACAAAGAACCCTCGACTATCAAGGCACCGAGCGTCTTCGAATAGGTCTAGCGCAACCCTCTGCGTCCCCTGACGCATGATAATCCCGAGTAAGTATTGCGGGGGTGCGATTCTGAGATTCTATACCTCAGGACAGGAGACTCTATGACCCTAAATGGCATCAGGTTTCGCTCGTTCTCCGCGTGGTGGTTCTGATTGACTGTAGCCCCAATGTAGCGTAACTGATCAATGGAGTGGGGACTTCAAGATCACTGTTGCAGACAATTTACAATAACAGGATTTTTAAAAAATTGACACTCTCAGCCCCAACCTAGCCTACTTGATCTAAAGTGGGGGACTCGGTAGAAGAGTGGGGACTTCAAGGTCTATTTCAAGGTATATTTATATTCCCATAAGTTCACATGAGAAATGGCACTCTCAGCCCCGCCCTAGCCTGCTTGATCTAAAGTGGGGGACTTAGGAGAAGAGTGGGGACTTCAAAGTCATTGTTACAGACAATTTACAAAAATACAATTTTTAAAAGGAAGGTATATTTACATTCCCATAAGTTCACATGAGAAATGGCATTCTCAGACCCATTCTAGCCTACCCCGATCCAGCGTAGGGGACACAGGGGAAGACTTCAGGGCCACTGTTACGCACTCTGGGAAGTACAGTAACCTTATCTCCTCCGCCATCCCGCAGGACTTTAGAGTGCAGGTCTGCGAACAGGCGCGAAACACCGGAGCGGTTACCTGCAATTAAGACCGCAGCCTATTTTCATGAGGCAGTTTGTTGGCCGGGGTGTGGGTGGAGGGGTTCGGGGGTGGGCAACACGGCATAACTAATGACGAGGAGATAAACGGCCGAGCAAACGACGCGTAACGGGCATAAGGTGGCGCGGAGATTCCGCGTGGAAACGGACCGGAAATTCCCAGGGGGTGCTGCTTGTCAGGAAATCGTTGGAATGCACGACCGGCGAAACCTGTTTCGCCGCGATCACCCACGGAAAACACCGAAGAAGCAGACGACTAGAGCCAGTCTACGTTTCCTTGCACCTCGCCGAGGGTCTCTCCGGATCCCGGCTCCTTCCATCAGCGAGGTCACCATCTTGTTGTGCTAATTCTAACAATTTTTCCAATGAATTACTTTGCATTCCTCGGGAACGTTCAAGACCCTGATGTGCGATCTAGTTCTCACAGCAGATTCGTTAATTCGCCAGCTAGCTGGCAACACATTGGGCGGCTTAAGTAGTTTTCATGTTTATCAGCGCGAGCTTCATTGGACACGACCGAGCTAGCAAGCACCCTTCACCCTTCGGATACGAGTTTGATAACGGGGAATTAAGTCGGAGGATTAGCAGTTTAACTTAACAAATTTGCCGCTCGCTAAGTACCGGCGGCTTAACTTTCCGGTTAATTCAATTACCGGCGCAACGATTCTCCGGGATACTTTCGAACACGATCCTCGCTCGACTCCTTTCGCGTGGTCGGGGATCGTTATCCACGGATCTACATTCCAATACGAAATAACTTGTGTGAAAACTTCCGAAGAAATTTCCCGTTCAAACTACTCGAAACGTGACGTCTTTCCTGGCTCCACCTCTCTCTCTTCCCGCGTCTCAAAATGTATGTACATGTACATACATGAACACAAGCCTTGAAGACAATCATGGCGCTGCTCGCGGTGCTTTCGAATTGGTCAGCGGGAATGCAAAAAGGTAAAACGGCTTGCCAGCAGTTTGAGCTCGACCAGCCGATGTATCGCGCGTCGATCCGGATGCACCTCAGGCCGTTCTCGTAGTACAATTAGCAGCTGTGTTATCAGTTTGAGAAGAGATCTCAGTGCAATCAGACTTTCGCTGCAGCTGCTTCAACATGGGCCAGGATTCTGGGTTTCGCGGATCCGCCAATTGGAGAAGGACACTTGTGCCGATCATCCTGTTTATGGTGGTTGCTGGCCACTCGACGATAGTGCAAACAAAGTTCGGCCCCATCCGCGGTTTCTGGAGCAGAAGCACCAAGGGCAGACTGACTACATGCTACTTGGGCGTGCCCTACGCCGAACCACCAATCGGAGACCTCCGGTTCAGGGTAACTTTTCGAAACACTAATTCGTGTTTTAGCATTCTGCCCACATGCAGCGTCAAGGGACGAGTCCTGACATTCTCTTCGCTCGGGGATGCCGCGGGGTGAGTCTGGCTCGTTTCCTGCCAGATTAACACCCTTATGACCTAGGGGATGCCACCCCTCCGCGAACGTTCGTCGATTTGTTTAACCCCTTGCACTACGATTTATTTTCCTGTTGCGGTGATCTCCTCAGTTTGCAAATGTGGGTATTTAAGTTGTCGGAACTATGGGGAAAAAAATTGTATGGTCATCTTGCTGTGCTCATTTTGAAGCCTGAAACCTATTCTTTGCAGGCGGCGAAGTCGTTTCTTCTGGAAGAATGTTTATCTCAAGATGTGGATAGAAATATTTTTATATTATTGTCGTTTTTAGAGGATTTTTCAAATTCAATCGTCTGTACGAAACTGAAAAAATTTTTTTCGCGACTGAGACCTAAGAGTGCCTGGAGATCGAAGTCTTCGCTTTAAAATCAACCCTCGAAATTTGATCTGCGATTTTTTGTTCCCATTTTATGGGAATTTGAGTGGAAAGAGTGCCGGCGGAATCGATGATATTGAGTAATTCTTTTGAAGCTTGTATTTTTTACGGCTCCACAATTATTAAAGTGAACAAATGATGAAACGCGAATGAATATTAATGGTGTAAAATGAGAATTTCGATCAGGACGGCTGATATATGTCTAGCAATTGAACCGGTGATTGGCGGTTTTTTGTGTTTTGATAAGCGCCCGATTCGCGGTCGTTTTTTTTTCGCGGTGATTGATGGGCTCGTGGAGCACGAACTGTTAACATACACAGAACTTTACCGGCGTGCAATCGATTAGATTCCGTTTATCAGTGCCATTGTAAAATGGTTGATGATCCCAGTACCGATACATACTAACGCGTGTAAATCTGTGGTTCCACGTACGCTCCGGGACAAAATGATAGCACACTTTGAAATTAATGTAATTTCTGTTTATTAAACATTAGAAATTCAAGTTTTTTGATACACATATTTTTAGTGTGTCTTTCTTAACATATATGAATGAAATGAAACGAAGCTTCATTAACTTATCTATTTTTATTGAATGAAGTAGAATTATTAACGAAATATAGAGGCACAAAATGATAGCACACTTAACGAAAAACTTGAAATATAACAGAATTAATCGATAAAAATCAATGCTCAATATTTTGTAGGACAATGAATTAAACTCAAATTAAACGAACGAACTAATGAAGAAATTTAATAAAAAAAATTTAATAAAGAAAGTGCTTAAAACCTGCTATGCAGTTCTGATTTCCAAGATTCGAGTACTACTTCTGAAAGATTCAATTCATGAATACTTCTCAAATGAATACTTTTCAAATATGATCATTGAAACATTATAGCTTTTAAGTAGTAATCGAGACCCATGAAATGAAACTTGGTTATTGAAATTGACTCGGATCCGTGAGTACGTATTGAACTTGATCCCATTCCTACCTTTGAATTTCTCGAATTTATTTTCACGACTTCTTTTCTGGAAAATACTTAAATCCTATAACACGCGGCGTTTGTCCTTAGAACCACGGAGGTAATAGCTTATCGTTTGCTAATGACTTATCGTTTGCGGTGGATTCGTGCCTAATTTACATACGAAGGAATAATTTGGATACAAAATAATACGGCAAGGCAAACCTGTAATCGTCATGCATGTTCGAATTTAAAATTTGGTATTTCTAGTCATTGTTCCTAACTATAAATTTGCAAATATATTACGTCTTTTCCAGAGTCCACGGCCATGGACTGGCACGTGGAATGTCACTTACGATGCCATGGCAGATGGCAACGCGTGTCTCCAATATCAAGGAAAACTTATAGGATCGGAAGATTGTTTATATCTAAATATTTTTCTACCCGTAGTAAGTATCAATTGTTCAAGGTAATTTGTTCAAAAATTTAAACTTGACGAATTGGTAGCAATAGTTCGGCAATTTATTAATATGGTAGTCTGGCAAATTGGCAATAAAAGTTTCTCTCGCAAAAAAATTTCGAGAAAGAAATATAAGCTCTATTAGATCGCAAGGTTGCTCGGCTCTGGATAAAATTAAAATTAAAAAACTGTTGTTTTGCAACTCGGACTAAGCTGTTATATACAAATTACCGCACAAAATGTCCGCATGTTTTTACAAAAATGAATTTTTTCTTCGCATTTATATTTGATAATTGACAGACTAATTGAAGCGACGGTATTGTTAGCTTTCAGAGAAACGGGAAAGAACGGAAAAACTGCCTGTTCTGGTGTTCGTGCACGGTGGAAAATACATGTTTGGAAGCAGTTACAGCAAAATTTGGTCTCCTGAACACATGATGGACCAGAATGTTGTTTTGGTCACGCTCAATTATCGTCTAAATATCATGGGTAACGTTTTTCACGATGAATACACACTGTTCCCACAAACAAACATTTTATCATTCGTTTCCAAAACGTATAAGTCAAACATAAACATTAATGGAAACGTGAGCTCTTGTGGACTCAAAAATAACAGATGTAATTGAACAGAAATGGAAAGCTAGCATCAAATAATATATACGGTGTCTGCCAGTTCCTAAAACAATTTTTATGAAACAATTTTTATAAAACAATTCTGGAGTAACATGAAAACACAAAAATATAAATTTCCCAGTATAATTAAGCAAAATCATAATTTATTTGAGTCACTGTAAATTCGAATTAAAATCTACAGTGACTCCCACTAATATTTGGACACTCTTAAAAACATTCAATTTAATGATGTTTTCGGCGCAACTGTTTCGATCACTTATTATATCTGGCAATTTTGCAATAAACTTTTTTTCTTTCCTAACGTTTCGGTTCAGTTTTGAACCTTTTTCAAAGGAAAAAATTGCATCTGCAATAATATATATATATATATAACTCTTAAAAACACCATAACTTTTTAAATATTGGACTATGCGATTTGAACTTGTTTGGGAAGCTAGAGCAATTAGTTTACTACAGGGTGTGAAAAGAAATTTTTTCAAAAATTGCATTTGGGCGGAATTGTGGAGAAAATACTACAAGTTGCATTTTACAACTTTTTTATGCGGGCCTATATTGAAATTTTAAAAAATTCGTTTTGTAGATCTGTGTCAATTATATGCACTGTGAAAGTTTCATAGAAATCGGTTGATGCTGGAAAGAACGACAGGGAGGCCGAAAATGGTGAAAAACTGCCATTTTTACCATCTTTAAACGTTTGTAGCTCATTAGAACGTTGACCGATTTTTATGAAATTTTCAGAATATGTTTAATTGATCCAGATCTACGAAACGTGTTTTCTAAATTTTCCATACAAGCCCACATAAAAAAGTTGATAAATACAACTTTTAGTATTTTCTCTGCCTAATTCCGACAACTTGCAGTTTTTTTCAAAAATTATTGTCACGTTGTGTAGCAGACCAATTGTTCTAACTTCTCCAAAACTTTCAAGTCGTATATTCCAATACTAAAAAAGTTATGGTGTTTTTAAGAGTGTCCGAATATTAGTGGGAGTCACTGTACATTCTAGAAATTGCCATCTAACTAATTATAAAAACGCAAATAACAACTAGTGGTCTGGAATTACAACAAATTTCCCGAGATTTAATTTTTGCATCTGTGTATCCCCAGGCTTCTTCAGTACAGAGAGCAAACTAGCTCCAGGTAACTACGGCCTGAAGGACATAGTGATGGCGCTGCGATGGGTGCAGGAGAACATCGAGGTGTTCCATGGCGACCCTAACTCCGTGACTCTATGGGGCCATAGCGCTGGGGCCGCTGCAGTTCACACTTTGACCTACAGCAAAAATACCGAGGGACTTTTCCACAGGTACATTATCATGAGTGGTAGCATATTTGCACCGTGGAACCTGAATCCGAAGGACTGGATGCGAAGAACTTCGTTGGAGACAGCTAAAATCTTGGGTTGTCTACCACAAGGAACAGAGAACAGCACTGTGGGAGAAGAATGTCCTACAGATTTAGAGGATCAGTCCTGTGAACAGTACAGTCCGACCAAGGACATACATTCGAACGAGTTTCTCGAAGAGATGCTGAGGTGCATGAGGTCTCTTGACGGGAAGACCATTATCGGTGCCATAGAACATTTTGTGAGAGCCTCAAATACTTTCATATACAGTAAAGTCGCGATCTAGCTTCCATCGCCTGTTCCGAGCAGGGACTGAGATCGTGTAGGGAAACTATTTTTTAATACGTTTTTATTAGCTCGCTTTCTTGTCTGTCTGTCTGTCTGTTTGTCTGTTCGGTACATATTTTGCACTTGATTTTAAACTAACTTCCCGATGAGCTAGAGACTTGAAATTTTAAACATAGCTCAGAACTGGATGATAATGCAATAATTTTAAAAAAAGTTTTTAAAAGCCTATGCGTTTAGGAGATATAAACTATTAAAAATTTAACCGTTAGCGACCCCCACTCCGCGCAACAGCGCTCCCTACTCCACTACGCGTTCCCACTCTGACTCATCCCCACTCCACTGACCCGCTTCGACCGAAGGAGCTCAGTGTGCGTTCGAGCTCCGTGTAGTGTTTACAAAGTTAAAGACGTTTTTCGTTTTAAATCTTACAAGTATTTTCATAGCTATTAAAAATTCACAATCTGTATGGGGTTAGGAACCTGTACGGGGCTAGGAAAAATTATTTTATACTTTTTAATCCGTTTTTTAAACATATTATTTTAAAATATTGATTCAAAATTTATTTTTATTTAAATTATGTTATACTTTTTAGTTCGTTTTAAAAACGTGGTATTTTTTATGTCTACGTCGACAGCGTCGAAAGTATAAAGGATTGCCGAACGTAGAAAAGGACAGCATGTAAACACTTCTCGGCCCCTCGCGGGGATGTCCCCCAGTGGAAGGGATAGGCGAAGGGACAGTGATCGTGGAGATCCTCTGGGAGCTAGATCGCAACTTTACTGTATCTAGTTTCTGATAATTCACAATTATTCTTTCGCGAACGAATTTTAAATGTGCCTTTTGGGCCCCCTGTGTTTAGAATTATTGCTTGATGGCAATTTTTTCGTAACAGAATATTTGGAAGAACAACCCCGGCTCCCCCTTTGGACCAGTTATAGAAGAGGAGACGGAAGAGTCAGTGCTAACCGCTGATCCATTGATAACTATCAAGAACAGGGAGTTCAGGGATGTACCATGCATCGTCGGAGTCGTCAGGGACGAGGGCTTGACGAAAACATTGGGTAAATCCCAGAAAACATTTTTTGTACGCTCACATTTCTGAACTTCTACGAATTCTACAGACATCACGGATTCTCTGGATGAGCTCAAGGATAATTTCAAAGAGTACATACTGATTTTGACGGAACACCATCGTCAAGTATCAGGCAGGGATGAATTCGTCAGAGCTATAGAAGAGTTCTACTTCGCGTCGAACGTCTCTGGGCTTACTTTCGACAATGTTACCCAGGTGGGTTGTTTTCTCAAATTCAAGGTTAAAAAATTAATGAATACGACTATCCGTGTCCTGTAGGCAGTGGGCGACGCCATACTGACATGGCCAGCGTACCAAGTAGCGAGACACCAGTCTCCCGTCATGAAATCCAACAGCTTCTTTTATTTCTTCACGTACGAGGGCACACTCAGCAACACGTTCTCTTATGGCACGCCGATACACCGCTGTGAGTAAAATTGATTGCGCGCCATTATACTTCGAGATTCGGGCTCGTCCATCATCCCGTTCGAATTCGGACGGATTCCGCTCGGATAGAGTATAATTAATTAAGACTTAATAGATTGATTTTCGTCCACTGTATTTCGATAACGCTCCTCCCTCCCCTCCCACCGACGTTTTAATTAGCTCCCGCAGAATTGTGTAAATATTGTCTTCGTTTTAATTGAACTGTCATCGTGTCAGTCGACCGGTAAAGTTCAATTTCTGATAATTTATGAGCCCATCGGTTATCTTCATAATATTTTTTTATTGCGGATTCATTGTCTCCATATTTTTCAGGGGTTTCGCACGGCGACGAAATGGAGTACTTGATTCTGTACTTGAACGAGAACAAGATGCTGAGAAGAACCGAAGCTGACGTCACCATGACGAACATTATGACCGAGATGTGGGCCAGATTTGCTGCCACAGGGTAAAAATTAATTTCTATTGGTGGAAGCAATTTAAAACGGTGCAAAGATTAGAAGGCTTTAGGAGAATTAATATATTATTCTCATTAAATTAAAATTATGCGTGAAAAATATCAGCTTATATTTAGCTCCTGTGTCTTGCAATTGATGCACAAACTTTTGAGTTTGACTACTGATTAGTTTCATGGGGAGCTTGTTAATAATATGTATATTTGTTGATGTTTACAGTGTGCCAGAGGCTTCGGAAACGATACCCTGGCCAGCCTACAAGCACTCACACGAGTTCCTGTTACTGGGTAACGGAGAGCAACTAGAGGTTACTGTGGAAAACAATTTCCTTCCAGCCAGAATGGCATTCTGGATCAAAGTGATGAACGACACGGTGGAGATCGAAGAGGAAGAGGCAGATTCTGAAGCACTGTTGCCTCCTGAGGACACATCTGACTGTAGCTCAGCTCAGGACTACAACGTCTTGTTAATTTTTCTGCCAATTCTATTAATCGCGCAATTATAAAATGTATAATCACTTTTAACAAATTCGCTGCCGGACACCTTTAGTGTTCGACAAGTCGAAGCACCGAAAGACACACGGATGAATAAGTGAACGCCGGCTAGATTATCAACGGCGAGAATCTCCCAAAGGGCCGTCCCCGGGACTAATAAGACGGGGCTAATAAACGAAAAGCATAATGGAATCCGCTGGAAATTAAGTTCGCCGTGTGGGAGAGTTAACGCGTGCATGAAATATGCAGCAGGCCGGCTTCCAGATGGGCTCCTTCGGGCCGCGGCGGCCCGCGCCCGGGGAAATTAATCATCCAGTCTGGGTAACCAGTGTTTGTCTTCTTTCCGTTTCCGGGAGCAGCGCGTATCGCGCCGCGCGGAAAGAAGAAGTTGCCACGGAGAAATCTCGGTCGGAAGCAATGACTATGCAACGAGGACAAATTGAAGACAAACGCCGCCCCTTTCTTTCCTGAACCCGTTTAAAGGGGAACCCGCGCGACGCGCACCGCTGATCAAAGAACCGGAATACCAGACACTCGTTCAATACTTAAAGACCTGTCCTTATTTTCCAGCCGACTCTCGGAACAAGCCGAGCCTCTTCTCTGGGAATAAAGACGCCGGGACACGTTGCGATTCTCTTTGCGGCAATTCGGATGGTGGTTATGCATTTGACAATGTCGCCGAGACTGTAGATCTGGCCTCGCAGGCCTGAACATTGCAGACCTGAACCCTGAGCCTTTAGATCTGAATCCTGAACACATGAATATTGCAGACTTAACCCAGACCTGAACACTGAACCTTGCAGATCTGAACCCGGCAGATTTTAATCCCCCAGATCTGAACATTGCATACTTAACCCAGACCTCAACACTGAACCTTGCAGATCTAAACTCTGCAGATTTGAATCCTGCAAACTTGAACATTGCAGACTTAACCCAGAACTGAACACTGAACCTTGCAGATCTGAACCCGGCAGATTTTAATCCCCCAGATCTGAACATTGCAAACTTACCCAGACCTCAACACTGAACCTTGCAGATCTGAACCCTGCAGATTTGAAATCTGCAGACGTGAACATTGCAGACTTAACCAAGACCTGAATACTGAACCTTGCAGATCTGAACCCTGCAGATTTTAATCCCCCAGATCTGAACATTGCAGACTTAACCCAGACCTGAACACTGAACCCTGCAGATTTGAAACCTGCAGACCTGAACATTGCAGACTTAACCAAGACCTGAATACTGAACCTTGCAGATCTGAACCCGGCAGATTTTAATCCCCCAGATCTGAACATTGCAGACTTAACCCAGACCTCAACACTGAACTCTGCAGATTTGAATCCTGCAAACCTGAACATTGCAGACTTAACCCAGACCTGAACACTGAACCTTGCAGATCTGAACTCTGCAGATTTGAATCCCCCCAGACCTGAACATTGCAGGTTCAACCCAGACCTGAACACTGAATCTAGCAGATCTGAACTCTGCAGATTTGAATCCGACAAACCTGAACATTGCAGATTTGAAACCTGCAGACCTGAACCCTGAACCTTACACATTTGAAACTTGCAGAGCTGAACCCAGAAACTTGCATCTTTGAATCCTGCAGTCCGGAACATTGCAAATCTAAACCCTGAATTTTGCAGATTTGAATGCTGCAGACATGAACATTGCAAATTTGAACCCTGAATCTTGCAGATTTGAATTCTGCAGAGCTGAACCTTGCAGACCCGAACCTCTAACCGACCACCTAACACTGCGGGTGACACAACCGACTCCGATAAAAGTTGGTCCACGTCCAACCAACAACCCGAATGAACGATGAAGTCAACAATATTCTTGTCCTGTTACCACCCGCATTGTTGCAGCCGCATTATGAACTTGATTTACCGCAGCCTCGTTTCAAGCAGCAGACCGAGACGACACAAAATGGTTACACGTGTTTGCAAATTTTATTGTTCGTCGCGCGACGACAGAAATTTAATTAATCGAGGACACATGTCGGAACGTCTCCCGCCGGGCCATTTCCCAGGTAAACGGGCTCGCTCGAAAACTCAGCCGGCAACTTTCACGTTACAGCAGTACTCTCTGTGTAGACATCGAATTCCAGGGTGGTCAGTCTACCGTCTAAAGCCCGACGCCGCGCCGCTGGAAATCGACACTCGTCGCGAATTGAGCGTAAATGAATTCGAAAGGCACTTGGGTCCCGATGTGGCGTGTTTGCACTTGCACATTTCAACACGTAGTTCGAAATCGCTCCGAAAACGATTATTCGACTGCTAGATAAATACCGGCGACGCGGCTCATCAGGACCCGAACTTATTTGTCTATGCAAATCGTCAATCAACCGGGTGCCGCCGCGGTTCTCTGTGAAACCTGTCCACCCCCCGTCGTTGTTTCGTTTCAAGTATGCGCCACGTTGTTTTTACTCGGCACGGCCATCATCTGTTTTGCGAGGGAGCTCGCTTTGTCCCTTAGGTTTAAAAAACAGTATGTTCCCTTTGTTTCGCACACCTTTGATCTCCACCGCCTAGTTTTTTCTGGTACAGCGTGTTTCGTTCTGAGAGAATTCGTCCGGTGATTTGACGTAGATGAGTGTAATCGACTAGGGCGATCGTGCTAATTGTGGTCTTACCCGGGCCAAGTTAGCGTCAAGTTCCAAAATGATCATCGAAGCAAATAACTGGCGTTTGTCGCGCGCAAGACTCGAATTCTCGATGTCTCTCGCCAATTACACGTGTCGTCCTCCATCTTCCGAGGTTCCACGGGTCCACGAATATATGTCTTACATCTCATGTATATGAAAATCCGACCCAGACGCAAGAAGAACCGGCAGAAAAAGATTGCGAGTCACCAGACAAGATTTTATGATATAAAATTGAATTGAATGAATTTGGAAAAAAAGGGGAAAGAACTTATTTGCACGCCTAACATCTCATTATCGCGGCACACGGCTAGCGCCCGCATTCCGCGATTTCAAGTTTCGCAGAGCCACGGTACGTCAGACGCCACATCCAAGACGCGCGTAGCTCGTCTGACGTAAGCTGCCATTAATTGACCAGGAACGAGAGTCAAAATTCTATGTTCAACAATCACGGATCACTAGGGATTCGGTTTCTTGACAGCAGCCTGACTGGCAGGTTCAACGCCTCCGCGAATTCCGCCTTTGTCTCGTTATTAATTATTCTCACGGCGTCGGAGGCGTTCAATGAAAAGTCTTGCAAAACAATAGGGCCGGGATCGTTGGAGGCACGGCGGGGATAAGTTGTTCTTCTTTTCATCGAAAACGTAATATCGCGGGAACGTTTCGGAATGGAGCGATGGCGCCTTTGTCGAGCGGTTATCTGGCCGACGTTTAATTACGGGCTGCGTGGAGGGCAATTTATTCCGCCGACTATCGTCCGGATCGGCAAAATGTTTTCCGGATCTTGGCCGAGATGTATGGGGAAGTATCTTCGACCCTAGTCGAGGCCTGAGGCGTGATGAATGAACTTCTGGGTCCCTGGTATGTAGTCGGAAAATGTGGCCTTTTGTGCGGCAAAAGTGAATTGGATTATAATGGTGAAGGAGGAAATAGGGGGTTGGGCATTTCAAGGTTAGGACTACAAGGTAGGAATAGGCTCAGCAGTTCTGGCTTGGTTCTAGTCTCTCCTATCCCCAGCAGAGCTATCGCCAGTAGACCAATTCCTAGTAGATCTACCCCCAGCAGACCTGGCTGGGTTCTAGTCAGTTCTAGTCTCCCCTGTCCCCAGCAGACCTATCCCCAGCAGTACTAGCTTATCCCAATAATTCCTAATTGCAGTTCAGGCCTGGACTCCGTTCAGCTGATCTCCGAAGATCAGGTCGAGCTTATCCCAATAATTCCTAATTGCAATCCAGGCCTCAGTTCAGCTGATCCCCAAAGATCAGGTCCGGCCAGAGGCAGCACGCAGCGTTGAGCGATTGCTAGCTTCAAGTTCATCGTGTACAGGAGACAGGCAGGCGGGCCAACAGCAGAAAATATTTATTTGACGACCGACGGTGTTGCAATCGTGGAAGCGAGCGGCGGGAATGGTAACCACGGCGTGTATGCGAGAGCGCGAAGCCGTCGAAATTCCGGACACGTTCACGCGTCTCGGTCACATTGTCGGTCGACTTGCCACGATAATGACTCCCCGGGCCGCGCGGCAAAAGTGCACCGGGGGTATCCTCCGGCGCAGCCCGTCTGCATTTCCCCCCTTTCCGCGGGAATGGAAATCGGGCCAGCATCGATTACGATATCGTCGTGTCGCATGACAGAACGACCACGCGGCGCTCCGCCACCCGGAGCACAATACGCTAATGCGACATATTGTTCAGCCCCGCAAAAATTGTCCCTCGTTACACGCTCGACAATGCCCGACGAGCGCTGGACGAACCACCGTCCCGTGAGCTTCCATAGTCACCGTGAAAATTATAGGAGCCATTCGGACCACTGCTGCTAGCTGCTGTCGTTCCTGTTGCTGCTGCTGCTGGTCGTGTGCTGTTAAATCCCGTTGCTCGCGGGACGGATGAAAGGTTCAGCATCGAGCGACACGGGGAACATACGCCTGCTGTCACGATTCTAAGACGAACCCGGCCACCGTTCATTTTCCACCATGAATATTTAACAGAGACACCGCGGCGGTACCTAATCATGCACCTGCTAACAATTTTAAAAGATATCTTGCTCACTTCTCTGGACACCGGGAACAGCTGCATTATTTCTGCGTTGCGGTATTTTATATTTGGTATTTTCCAAAAATATTTTCCAGGATGACCTCTAGACACTCAGGGTACCATCAATCTCAGCATTGGTCACTAGGCCAGAGACCACTGTTTCTGCATCACGGAGCAATATAAGCTAGTATTTTTTTAATTAGTCCCAAGGTGACCTCTAGGCATTCTGTTTACATCACAGACCGACATTTGCACTCGCCATCATTTTAATTCCCGTGAAGGTGACCTCTAGACACTCAGGGTACCATCAATTTCAGCATTGGTCACTAGACCAGAGCAATATTAGTAGCTAGTATTTATTAAATTACTCCCAAGGTGACCTCTAGCCATTCTGTTTACATCGCAGACCGACATTTCTATTCACCATCATTTTAATTCGTGTAAAGGTGACTACTAGACACTCAGGGCACTATAAATCTCATAATCGATCATCAGATCAATCCAACACCACTGTTTTTGCATCACAGAGCAATATATTACCAACTGGTATTTTCTAATTACTCCCAAGGCGAGTATACTCTATGTATACCGACATTTCCACTCGCCGTCATTTTAATTCCTCTGGAGGTGACCCCTAGACATTCAAGGCCACATAAACATCGCTCGACAGTAATCAGCATTCGACTCTACCTCCACAATAAATGCTCTGACAATAGGTATGAAATTATCCATTGTCTACAGCATCCTATTTAACTCTGGTGTTCATGCACTCGTGAAAATTTCATCCGTAAAGGCATCTCCCGGTGATTACAAAACCCGACTGTGTTTCGTAATAGTGTTTCCACGTCAGTGTTCATCGGTTAACTCGCAAATTAGTGGAAATTCCAATGATATTTCAATGTCGACGCACCGGTGGCTAGCTATGCGTCAACAACAAGCATGCTCGAAATAGTCATTTGAAGTTTTCCTGGACCCAGCAGCGTTCCCGAGTGCCTATCCACCGGCACGAATCATGCAGCCTATAATTAGAGGCTTATTATTCAAGACACTTCTATTGGTTTACCTCTCGTAAAGAGTTAATGTCAGCCTTGACATAATACACCGAGTGTGCCAATAAGTCAGCCACCAGTTTCATTGCAAGAAAGATACACCCTTGTAATTAAAAATGAAAATATGGAACGCTGATAAATTTGTTAAATCGGAAATACATTATTTAATGACAACTCTTACCGGTACAGTGACTCGACCTTTTCTCGGTGTAACACTTAGCCCGACATATCACAGAATCCTCAATCGATACTCCGAAAGGGGACACTATTTAAAAATACTCGGCAAATGCAATCACGCAATCCATGTATTCTGAACGCGGCACCGATGATCGATCCGGTGAAACTCGATTAATCGGATCAAGTCGCAGAGACGACGCCGTCTTAAGTCTAGTACGCTCGTGGGAGGCACCAGAGATTATGTCATTACCACGTAACCCGCTGCGTCCCCCGATGAGCCGGCTACTAGTACGACGCAATGGCTGTCTGGCTATGAGAAAATGAATATTTCAAAATACGGAGGAATGAACCGACGTCTAATGGCCCCATTTCGAGTCTCGGCGAAAACTACCCCTCGATTCTGTCATCAGACGCTCCTGGGGTGGCCAGCAAATTGAACTGTGCACGTTAAATCCTCTACCTCCATTTTTCAAATGAACAAAGGCTGTATAGAACCTCAATCTTCAGCTAATTCCCTCCCTCCACTTCATTTTTTAAATGAATAAAGACTATGGTGGGGATATGGTAAAAAATTTTTCTACGTGGAAGACCACCAACCTAATGATGCCTAGAACCTCAATCTTCAGCTACGTCCCTCCCTCCACTTTCTTTTTAAAAATAAACAAAGACTGTGGTGGGGGTATGGTAATAAATTTTCCTACGTAGAAGACCACCAGCCTAATTATACTGGAACTTCAATCTTTAGGTATGCCACTCCCTCCACTTCATTTTTAAAATGAACAAAGACTGTGGTGGGGGTATGATCTCGAAACAATTTTTTTTACACGGAAGATTACTAGAATAATTATGGTAGAACTTCAATGTTCTGGCTAGTTATCTGGCGAGTCCCGATTAACCGAACTCGTCAACGTCTCCCAAGCTCACGAATTCAGTGGAGCGAAGTCAGGTTCGATTATTCATGATGAACGGTGCGCGAAATGAACGGGGCCATCGTAGCCCCGGCCGGATTGTGTAAAAGGCCATAAAGGGTGAACGAAAAGGGACGAGGAGCGCAAGTGGCGAATAAATAAAAAAAACACGCGGAAACAACAGCTCCACCACTGTAAAATTTGCATGTCACGAATCGAACGTGAACACACCGGCGAACCCCCTGTGGCGTCGCCCCGAACTTTTCGCCCCTTTGACCAAGGCCCTCTCGCGCGCAGCCCTTTTCGCGTTTTCACGATCGAACGCACGTTGTATTTCGCGCGCGCGTTGCGACCTTTACTAGCGCGAAAACTCAGGCATAGAGCCCGCCCTTTCCCCACCACCCGCCTTCGAAACGAGTACAAGTGGAGGAGGGGGAGAGAGAGTTTGTGGACCGGCTGCGACCAACAGAAAAAATAATTAATTTAAAAGGAAAAAATAACGACGCCCCCCCATCGAGATTGTCTTTTAGTTCTCGTTACCCGAACCGTTCGTACAAAGTCGCCTGTTCGAGCTAGAATTTCACCGTGGCTCTCACCTAGAACCGACTGTCGTCGTAGACTACGGTCTGGATCCTTCGCGGTGTCGTAACACGGATCGGTAACTTATGCTACCGTAATCGGTGTAATAACCATTTGTCACTGTCACGAACAATAATATGGGCGGCCGGAGGAATGTAACGCAAAATGCTGGCCTCGAGCTTTCATCATTCAACCGTCTTGCCTGCGTACGCCAGCGGCTCTCACCCTGTCAACGGAATATGAAAAACGGATGTCAACGGTAGCTGTCAAAAGGTTGCCTGTTGCTGTAACTTTAGCCTCCAGGTGGACTGGTTCTCAGGTGAGTTGCTGCGAGGCACCTGACTCTGGACATCGCGAAATCCGAGCTTCGCCAATACTTGGCACTTCTAGATCTGGACAACCCCAATTCTGGGATCCCGTAAGTCTGCTCTCCCCTCACTCTAGACGCTATATGATCTCAATACCCCAAAATCTAAGCTCCCCCAACTCTGGGTATTCCCAATTTCCTAATCTCTATTATTAAATAGAAGATTATTCAAAAGACTTCCCAACTCTGGGCATCCCTAACTCCGGGACCCTCAATTCTAGAATCTTCTTACTCTGTATTCCTCTAGCTCTGGACCCCGAAGTCTGGACGCCCCATGATCTAAATACCCCAAAATCTGGGCACCCCTAACTCTGGGTATTTCTGACACTGGGGACCCGCAATTCTGGCGCCCCCTAACTCTGGACCCCCAATTCTGGACGCCCCATGATCTGAATACCCCAAAATCTAGGCTTCCCCAACTCTGGGCATTCCTAACTCCAGGGACCCCCAATTCTGGAATCTACTAACTCTGTATTCCCCTAACTCTGGACCCCCAATTCTGGACGCCCCAAAATCTAGGCTCCCCTAAATCTGAGCACCCCTAACCATGGGTATTTCTGACACTGGTGACCCCCCAATTCTGGTGCCCCCAAACTCTAGACTCCCCTAACTCCGGACCCCAAATTCTGAATGCCCCACTATCTGAATACCCCTAACTGTGGACGCACCCAACATGTCCCAATTCTACATTGTCTATAACTCAATACATCCAGCCGAGAAGCTTCTGATTTTTCTAGCTATACACTCGCGACGCGCAGGGATGGGAAAATGGGTTGAGAGTCGCTGTTGTGCGTAATACGGAACTGTCTCGGACGAGTATACGTACTGCAGGGCACGTCATGATAGTGACAGGAGCTGGGGGCTTGCTTACGTATCAGAAACGAGGGAAAAAGTCGGATGCAGAAGAAGGCGAAACGGCGAATGATGAGGAAAAATGGTTGCACGCACTGTTCTCCCCCGTAGCCAAGCTGGAATCACTTGTCATTTAGGATTTGTTGCGTTGGATAGAAAATCAGAATTCTTTGGACAGACAGTCTCTCCAAATTAAACATTGTTCATCCATGAATTAAAAGACACGTTCGCTCGATAATACCTGTGGAATATTTAAGGTCCCGAACGATAATTCGTTCGAGTCGTATTGGCAGCGACGAGGTTGAATCCCGTTCACGTGGTAAATTACGAAG
Source organism: Lasioglossum calceatum (assembly GCA_963966675.1). NCBI lineage: Eukaryota > Metazoa > Arthropoda > Insecta > Hymenoptera > Halictidae > Lasioglossum > Lasioglossum calceatum. The sequence goes on from OZ016548.1 coordinate 4,684,562, forward strand.
GCAAAGCCACGCTCCCTTTCAGACGACAAATTCGAATCCCATGGATTTAATCGGCTAGCTAAAGGATTATGAGCTGTATTCATAGACGCCTGGGGTTCGAGCTATGTGTGGTCCGGTGAAAATCGAACATTTCCATGGGAAGTCCCGAGGGGGCCCGAGCAGGCATGCCTGTTCACTTCCATCTAGGATAGATGCAGCGATAACACTCGCGTTTACAATCGACGGGAAAAAAAAGGTCAGAGCAAATCCCCGACCGCTTCGATATCCACGAATTAAACTGGATTCGCCATTGAAAACCTTCGAGAGGAATCGAGGCGACGTTGCGGCGGGTGTATACCAGTCGCAGTTTTTAATTAAAAAAGAAGAAAAAGAGAAACAAACTCACGGTCGGAAATGATCCGGGGCTCGGCCATAAACGACTTCAATTACAACTTAAAAGAGTTAACAAACCCGGAGGCTGAGCGACGTTAAAGACGTTCAAAGCGAATGGATGCTTGCCAGGGAACAGAATAGCCTCTCTCTCTCTCTCTCTCTCTCTCTCTCTCTCTCTCTCTCTCTCTCTCTCTCTCTCTCTCTCTCTCTCTCTCTCTCTCTCTCTCTCTCTCTCTCTCTCTCTCTCTCTCTCTCTCTCTCTCTCTCTCTCTCTCTCTCTCTCTCTCTCTCTCTCTCTCTCTCTCTCTCTCTCACTCCATCCTCTTTCTCCTTTTTTCTTGAAAAGTCCATAAATTAAAATCTCGACCCGGCTATTCCCGTTTTCTTGCGAACGAATACGTCTTAGCTCCTAAATCGTATCCCTCCCCGCCCACTCCTTTCCCTCACCAGGGCGTGGGAGTCGGAGAGCCTTATGCAGTCTCGCAAAGTCTTGCCGCTTCTTAAAAATGCGCTGGTTGAATTCGTTGGGCACATTCAGACCGCGAAATGTTTCATAGGAAAACCTCTTTCAGCTGCAAAACGTATCTTGCAATCTACGTGCCGCGCGCGTGGCCGGGGAGGGGAGCGGGGTGGACCCGTGTATTTCGCGTTTGAGGGATTACAGAGCCAGAAATATGATGTATTTCTAGGTGGTGCCTCTCGACGGCCCCCTCCCCGTGGTTCCCACCCGCGCGTCGTTTTACGACAGCCCGCCCGCGCCATGATCTTCGCGAACCGCCATTTCCGCGTCCTCGTCTCGCCCTTAACTTTTACGAGTGTTGCGGTCCGCGAAGCCTCCGTGAACAATGGCTCGAATATGGACTCGAAGACACGGCTTGAAATATGGCACCGGGAATGTGATGCGCCGCCGGGACGCCGCGTAATGATAAATTCGCTCGTTACGCGGACTTTTCGGCCGTGACTTGAATTCCCAGCCTCCTCGGCTACACCCTCTGCCCCACCCTCCGGAAAACACTATACGAAGGCCGGAGTCGTAGCTTCGACCATTTACGTCGCCTCTGTCCTGGAATAAGAGGCTGTTTCGAAAAGATGGGTTCGGGACCTAACCCGTATCCAACGGCTGAGCGATTCCTGCATGCTCCCAGGTCATTGTGAAATAAATAAAAAGGTCCCGTATACCGTAAGTATGAATAATAAGTAGGCTGCGGATCTTTATGCAGAATAAAAATTGTCTGCACCCGCTGCAAGATACAGCAGCCAATTAAGAATGTCTTTCTTCCCTTAATCATTCGGGTATGTTGGAAGTAATGTATCGACGCCCTTCGATTTTTAAAAACCTACTCCAGTTTCAAATTACAAGTATCCATTATCGTCATAAATGCACAAAGATCCGTAGTCTAATAATAGGTAATGAATAAATAAGTCATGAGAAGAAATTGGCTGGGTGAAATATAAAACAGTAAAAAATGATTAGAAAAATTGAAGAATATTGTAATATTCTCTTGAATGTAGAGTAAAGTCATTGGGGGATGAAATCAATTTTTATTTCACACCTGCTTCCCACAATCGATGCAGAACCTTTTTATTTAGCATAAAGATCCGCAGTCTAACTCCTCTAATAAATCTATCTCCTCTCACTAATAAAAACCGTTCCCATCATGCCTCCGGGTCGATCAGAACCAAAAAGGTTCCATACCGCACGAGTCTATCCCCTTCCATTCCCGAGTTACAAGTTATGGCTGCAAACAGCAGACGCGAATGAATAGACATTACACAAGTAGTTCCGCGAGGTAATTGGGCAACTTCCGCGGCGGGACAAACGAATGAATGTACGACGACGCTGCAAGGAGCCAGAGTCGATCAAACGAACTACAATCCTTTCTTTCAGGATCGACGTGATTAGCATCTCGGCTGGCAGGCTCGTTAATGCAAACTCGCTTTGGCGGGCGAGGCTCCACGGTTCGCACAAAACACGTGGCGGCTGGATTTATCGCAAAGGACGAAAATTCTTGGCGCAGCGCAAAACAGAGTTCCAAAGGATTACGGCTGCGATAACGACGACAACGAAGCCAATGGAATAACGAGGCGAACAGGTGCGCCTCTGTACACATCGATGGAATAACTGAACAGCGGGCTGGGGTCGCACGGTGGAAAGGCCCGGGAACTTTCTTCATTATTCTAACAATTAGCGGCGCCCGTATTTCTTGTCGCGTGTAAGGGGAGTAAATGCCAGAAGGATCGCGGAGAGGCGCGCCTTCAATCGTTCTTGCTTTACTCTCTGTCTCTCACCGCGGGGGATGGCACACACACAGCTTTTCGAAAGTTAAACGACGGCGAGAGAGCCGATTCGAATTGGACCCCGGCCAAACGCCTTGTCCTCTGCAAAGTGGAACCACATTGTCGTTCGCAAGTTTTCGACCGCCTTTAACTAGAAACTTAATCCTCTATGCATCGCGCAGCCTTTTTTCTTTGGCGCTAGCAACGCAGCAGACTTCCGTTCCGATTTCGATGGTTCAATTCGAACGGTGAAGAGGCGATCATCACGGACCGGGTTCTAATTAGCCCGTTCGGAAAAGGGTATTCTGCCTTTGACACGCTCGCAGGCGTGTCGCGAACAAAAAAAAATATTCCCGCGCCGGCAGCGACATGTTTCCACAGAGAAATTCCTGATACAGGTAGAGCGCGCGCGAGGGAGCACGGCGGAACCGTTTGATGTCGTCGTGAAACAAGTTGTGACGTTGAACGGCTTCTAATCGTGCGGGCAAGTCGTTTCCCCGGGGTGAAAACGTGTTCCTCCGCCGCGCCGGCCCGATCCACCGGAAGCAAAACAAAATCGGCGAACTGCGGACCGCCGCGCCGGAAAGCTTATAGACCCTCATTAAGCCCACTATGAACTAACTTGATCGGAAAAAACACTCGGCAGACCTACGCTCGCGGCGAGCTTCAAACGAGACCACCACAATACTCGGAGGCCTACAACATACTCCGTCAAAAACTCTCCTAGCACGATCCTCTAGGCAGAGGGGTCTTGTGTCGGCGTACAGCCATTGCGAAGACAGTGGCAGCGGTGTGAAAACTGTTTATCGACCGCAGGACCGAAGATTCGACGCTCGAACGACGGAAAAGGAGACTAGACCAGGGGACTGTGCCAACCGATGCGACGGTTTCGGAGCCTGCGGCATTGTACCACTTTCTTGGCAGTTCGGCCTGCGGTCGTGCCTGTCGATTCCACGCAACAAAAAGCTACACACCCGTGGACCGCATCGCTTTCGCTACAGATTTCGACTGAACCCCAGCTTTGTTGGCTTTGTTTCGCTGCTGCGCCCTCGCCGCAAACTAACCCGAATCCTCCAAGTTCCGACCGCCCCGATGTGTCCTACCACGCGTCGCGAACGTGCAAGACTCCTCGGCCAAGTTCCACCTTGGCCAATTCCAGAGCAGTCCTGTTTTTGGTCTCCGAGCGTCTAGGATTCGAAGAGGCTGGCATACTCTAATCTTCAACACGTGCTGATGACTCCATCCTGAAGTGTGATCACAAGACTGCGAATCTTTATGCATTTATAGGAAAATTTAGTAGATGAAATCGAAAATTGTAGGAGAATCTTGAAAATTGAACATGTCAATATATGGTTTCTCATCTGTAATATTAACCCCTTGCCCTATCGTGTCAGACTCGTAATGAAGATTCTGAAGAGAGTCTAATAAATATTTAGAGTTATTGGAGAACATGTATCTATACGACAGATATAAATTTTCTCCTTCCTTAGCAAATTACGAACTACAAAGAAAGTTTTAATCACTGAAACCGTAAAATAAATCGTAGAGCAAGGGGTTAAAATAATTAAGGGAGAACATAGCATTCTGTTTGGCTTTCTATTCCTTGCAATCGACGCAGACAATTTTTATTTTGCATAAAGATCCGCAGTCTGCTGATCCTGTCTCGATCAATCCCGTCATCATCCTAATCTCCAGGTTGATCCAGATGTCCAAGATCAGAGGAAGCTAGCTCTCAGGTCAACAGAAAACGTCGACAGCGACGCAGTCATTGTTAAGACATGTTCAAGCACAGTTGAGACCCTGAATGCATACATTCAGCTCTCGAGTACAGCAATAGTCCCAGTTATTAATTAGATGATGACCAAACAGCAGGTGGGGTTCATGCCTGGAAGTGGATCATGTCGTAGCCCCGGTTAAAGGGTGTGTCCATAAACCGAGTCAGGGTAAAATCACGAACGCAACACGTCCGGTCAATTAGCTGATTAGAGGTTGAGTGGGGGGTTTCGTGGGAACGACTATCGTTCTTCTCTCGTCAGGAGAACCGCGTACACGCTCGGGGATGTTGCAATCAGTTTACAGAGGCGCAGCGGTGGAGACGATTGTTGACCGTAGCGGCGCTGCGATTCTAACGGAGCAAATGCATAATTATGGCAACATGTTTGCTCTCTTAAACAATGGCGATGAATAGCGTAAAGTCGACGATACGCATCGGTGGGCTGTTGACCGTGATTAGTTATAGAAACACTGGAGGGGCGAACCTCTCGTGTGCCATACCCGCGGTTATGAATAATGGACGGTTATGCCAACGATTTCAGGCCGGCGTGATTAACATTTATTTTTCAGCGGTGAACAGGCTCATAAGCTTCTTAAACGCTGCACAATATTATGATTAACGCACCGGTCGGTTTGTTCGAGAGGGTTTATCGATCCATTATTTATGGACTCCATGCGCGCTGGTCTATGGTTGCGGGTGAATTTTTAATCGCGATAGAAACCGGACTGACGTCATAACAACCTTCTATTTAGGTCATTCCCAATGGCCGGGTAGTATAGCTCGTGGATCATGGTCGGAAAAACTTCCGACGAGTTTTCACCTGAGCCCCCGGTGTGTCGACGAATAGGGAAATGATAAGTGGCCCGTCCGAAAGCCCGAAAAAAAACTCCGCGAACGTAAATAATACGGGGAAGTCGTGAAAAAAAAGGACATCGCGGGCTCGCAATCACGGGGAGTGGCCGAGTTTCTTCAAGTTCCCCATAATCTTCCGGCACGGTTTGGATCTTCGTGTCTTTTATGGTTGAGCGTCGGGATGAACGGGAGGGGTGGGGGCAGCAAAATTCACTACCCCCCTGATACGGTACACTTACGGAAAATGAAAAGTTTCAGGAGCGTCGCGTCGACGGTATATTGCCTTTCATAAAGGGGCGTGTAATTCACCTGGTACAGGGCAAACACGTGGGTCGAGGACGATGCAAATGGGGGAATGTGTCGGTACTGGTGCGGTTAAAACATTTCGTTTATTTAATAATAGCTGTGTGTAGCGGGGACTGTGGAGGATTTTGATTTAAAAGGGGGATCGTGATAGTCACAGGTAGATTGGAGGTGGGGTGAGCTACCTCGAAGGGCTTGGGGAAAATGTGGACTGGCACATGCTGATCAGATGGGGCATGAGCTACTTTGGAGGTCTCGAAGCTGGAATGGGTCATCACGGACAGATTGAAGAGGGCATGGGCTACCACAAAGATCTCAAGGTAAGATTGGACTACCTCAGAGGGTTCAAGGTAAGAATGGGCTACCTCTGAGAGTTTAAGATAAAAATGGGCTACCTCAGAGGGTTCAAGGTAAGAATGGGCTACCTCATAGGTCTGAAGGTACAAATGGGCTACCTCAGAGGGTTCAAGTTAAGAATGGGCTACCTCATAGTCTCAAGGTAAAAATGGGCTACCTCAGAGGGTTCAAGATAGAAATGGGCTACCTCAAAGGTCTCAAGGTAAAAATGGGCTACCTCAGAGGGTTCAAGGTAAAAATGGGCTACCTCAGAGGGTTCAAGATAAAAATGGGCTACATCAGAGGGTTCAAGATAAAAATGGGCTACATCAGAGGGTTCAAGATAAAAATGGGCTACCTCAGAGGGTTCAAGGTAAGAATGGGTTACCTTAGAGGGTTCAGGGCATGGATGGGAAACCATGATGAGTCCAATGCACGAATAGCTCCTTTAAAATTGCTTAAAAAATTATATGAACGAGGAAAACAACTGTGTCTCGGGGTAGCAGGAAGATAGGGTGAAAATATTAAAGCCAGCAGCTGAATTCGAGACGGCGTTTTGTTGCTGATGGACCTTTGCATAAAGCGAGAGGTAGGGGGTGTCGGTGGCGAAGGATGGTGCAGAGAGAGAGAGAGAGAGCGGGGGCAAGGGTAGCCGTCCGCGGAATTACTTGTGAAACTTTAATCGCTTCCTCCTTGCGCGTACGTGCCTCCGCAGCGATCAATGCATTACGAATGACATGAAGGATTTTCGAGTAATACCGGAACTCTGGATTCCCGGCGAAAACGTGAGCCGAGGGCAACACGCGCGGAAGGGCGCGACCGGAAGAGGTCAGGGGTCGGGGCATTACGTATTTAACGAGTGCCTGGAACACGCTTCGGCTTTGTCGGGGATCTGAGCCCACGAGTATTACTAACCGTGGACAAAGCGCAACAAAACGCGGGGCGTAAATTTAACGTCGAACCGACCGGCTTGAATTTCGCATCGACCCTGCTCGCCCTGTTCGACCAAGCACCGAACTCCAAATTCGACGGCTTTCGTTGCAGACCTAATTACTCGACTCATTAATAATGCAGCCACTTCAAACGGGGCCGCTTTCCGCCGTGCTTGATTATTATTAGCGCGCAACGATGAGCGTCGATACAATGCTCGCTTGAAATTCCAACTTACCAACAATTCACGCTTTCAAAAACAAACGATAAACACAGTCGCCTGTTCCACTGATGTCATAGATCTCTGCCTGTAATGAAACGCCTACAAATTACCGTTCCTGAGACCGACCGAGGAGAGGGGGCATTAAATTTTCCCGGAATGTTTATGCAAATGTCGGCGAAATGTTAATTTAAGGACTACGGCATTTGCATTAAGACTAGTAATGCGCCGATCAACAGCTGCCGGCTGCCGATGAGGATTAATTATTCCGTTTTAGATGACGTCAAGTATAGTGGACAATCATAGAGGGGACCAGAGACGGTGGTATCGATTCGCTGATTCAGTGATGAGGTCCTCGGGACTCTAATTCGTTACTGTTAACCGTCCCAGGACACCATAATTGATTAACGTACCCTTGAACCCCGCGGTCTTCGCCCGAAAGTCCGTCCAACGAAATCCCGTTTATTAGCAGTTCATTTTCAAGATTCACTCGACTCCACGTTTTAATTCGAGGCGAGCCTCCTCAACCTCGACTTTCACCCCGCCAGAGGGAACCTCTCCACTTCTGCCTTCCAGAAGAACCTTTTCAGGGAGGCGTCTGGACGTTTTATTGTTCAAAAAATAAAAATCAAGGTTTGTCTGGATGTTATGGGGTTTTGGGGACACACGCTCCAGCGCCCTGCGAATCAAACGGAAATTATTAGCGAAATATCCAGCCACACTCTCGGCAACAGCGGAGAAGCCTCTGAGATAGCCGGGAGTAATTCAGCCCTCAGATACAACGCTACATCCCCCGAATTATATTGCGATCCGGACAGCCGGATGACAATCTGGACGCAATACTAACGCACTTTGCGATTCCCTTTGTGACTTAGCGCTAGCAACGCCCGCGCGTTGATTGTTCATACTTGCAGATGCGCCGCGCACACAATATCGGATTTGCTTTGCAGACGATTCCGGTTGACAGTTTGATTGCAACCGTCTGACTGAATGCGAGGCGACTTAGCCAGAGCTCGATGCCACGGAACAATCGCGGACCACTCAAAGAACCGGATTGGATTGGTCAGCCACGGCGACATTTTTATGGGAACTCTAATTCGAGTGTCGACGTGGTTCTACGGGGCCTTCGAATTCCTGAAACGCAAGCTGGAGTATGCAGTAGAGATCCCCGTTTCACGTGTTTGTAAATACACGTGGCACGTGAACACGTGTATTTTAGTACACGTCGAAAACCGCGATCTCTAGTATGCAGTCACGTGTGGAGCTGATGAACTGTGTAGAAAATTGCTGGACTGAGCATTTTTGTGTGAAATAAAATCTGTTGAGATGAAATCGTTCCTATTGTGTCCACTGTTTTCTGTCTCACCTTCTCATTTCATTTATAGAGCTGTATTTCCTGCTGCTATTCAATGAACAATTTTCTGGGTCATTCGGTCAGGTGTGCCTGTGCATTTTTGTGTGAAACAACATTTTTTGGTTTCTGTTTCACCTTCTCATTTTATTTGTGGTGCTCCATTTCCTGCTGCTATTCAATGAACAATTTCCTAGGTCTGAGTTAGGTACAGTGGCCCACAAAACTGTTCGTACGCCCTTCAAAACAGAATAACTTTTTTATAATTGTACCAACCGACCTGATGTTTTGTAAGCAATTAGAAGCATTGGTTTACGAAATGATATGCAAAAAAGATTTTCCAAAAATTAAAATTTACAAGGTTACATGCAAAAATAAAAAGGGCATTTTTTAAAACTTTTTTATTTGGCCCCTTAAAGATAATGTAAAATATATGTTTTGTAGATCTATGTTAGTTATACACATACTAAATTTTCACGACTTTCGATCAGTTTCTGCTTAAAATCCACAGAATCCACATTTCGATGCGTGTCGTCTTTTCCTGCGTCAACCGATTTCGATGAAATTTTCAGTATGTGTGGAACTAACATAGATCTACAAAACAAATATTTCAAATTTTCATTAACGGCCCAAATGAAAAAGTTTTAAAAAATGCCTTTTTTATTCTTGCATGTAACCTTGTAAATGATAACTTTCGGAAAATTTTCTTTGCACATCATTTAGTAAACCAATGCTTTTAATTGCTTACAAAACATCGGGTCGTTTGGTACAATTATGAAAATGTTATTCTGTCTTAAAGGGCGTACGAACGCTTTTGTGCGCCACTGTATATCCAGTGCTAGGATATTCAGGGTTAGGTTAGGGTTATACGCAGTGCTAGTCTTTTGCACATAAATACGTCGAATCAGTGAACTACCAATTATCGCCGATAGCATTGCCCTGTCGATCACGTAATTCCCGACGAAATGGGGAGAATGATTTATTGAAAACTGTAAACCATTGGAAACGGGACATTAGAAGGGTCGATTAGGTGTTGCCGTCGCGGAACCGTTCGATAATTTCATTTAACGAGAATTATGTAAAAGCTGGGGACTGTTCGAACAATGTCATATTATGGAGGGACTCTTTTATGCGAGAGGAAAGAGAGAGCCGTCTGGTAAGCCGTCGATATCGTTAATCGAAGACGGGAATTTCTGACAAAGGATGAATAGCCCGGCCCCCCGGAGGAATACAAAAGATGGATAAGTAAATAGCTCCGGATTTACGTAACTCCTCTCCCACCCCTCATCCCCCACTTCCCAGGACCGTTGGTGAATTTTTCTTTTAACCGGTAAGTACAAGTTCGGTTCGGGGGCGTTGTTAACGTTTGTTCGAGGCATTGATTACGGGTGAAAACTGATACTGTGTTTCCGAATATACAATTTCTCGTGAATGGATAATTGCTGGGGTAACAATGCGCGGCTCCGTGTAAAATCGAACAATGAGGGAAACCGTTGGAAATGTTCCTGGTCCGGGTATTAACATCCTGTACGATGAAACAAGGGCTCAGGCCCTTGTCGGTTTTGCCAGGTTTTGTTTCGTCTTGTACCGGCCGTGTCGCATCCCCCCATAGAATTAAATTTTTTTCCCTATACATACCAACCGCGGCAGAAAAATCGCGGATTTTCCCCGCAGCGTAACGTCGTGTCGTCGATAGGAACGAAAAAATAAAATCATCGCCAAAAAAAAAAAAAACGCGAGCATGGACCCTGTGTAAATACGGCTTGGGTTTCGATTTTTTTTTTATCGGTAGCGAACAGGATCATCGCGGACGCGCACAAATGTTGTTGTTTGCCTAACACGCGACATCAAAGAGGTGAACAATTTTAATCGAAATTAAACATTTCGACGGCGAGGCACGACCTTCGACCGCTGGTTTGCTGGCAGAGGGATTGACTCCAATGTAATTCGCAGAGTCAATACTGACGTCAATAAACAGATAATCTCTCGTTTCATTTGCTATTGCGAACGAACGGACATTAAAAATACAGGGCGTCTCAAAATTCCTTCGACATCCGGAAATGGGAGGTTCCTGAGATCATTTGAAGCAACATTTTCCTTTGCAGAGACGGCGTCCGCGGCTTTGTTAAGGAGTTATTAACGAAAAACATGGACCAATCAGAGCGCGACCTAGACGCCCGGCCCGCCATCTATCTATTCGCCGACTGTGCCAACACGCGTCTAGGTCGCGCTCTGATTGGTCCGTGTTTTTCGTTAATAACTCCTTAACAAAGCCGCGGACGCCGTTTCTGCAAAGGAAAATGTTGCTTCAAATGATCTCAGGAGCCTCCCATTTCCGGATGTCGAAGGAATTTTGAGACGCCCTGTATACTTTACAGTTTCAGCGGAATCGAGATTGCTCAGATCGGAGTTCGTGGACGATGCGAATGATCGGAACCGAAAAACTGTGGTCAACGCACGGTTTATAGCGAGGGAATAAGGATGTTAAAAGGGTAGCACTATTAGCGGCTACGATCCCAGAACCAGGTCGGCTCTACATTGAGAAGCGAGCATTCGGAAATAAACTGGTTGCTGTTATGGTAAAGCGATGTGTTGTATAAGCCCCAAGGGTTGATACGGTTTCCGGTTTCTATTGGCAACGCGATATGGAGTTCACGTCGAATCCGCAGTATCCATAACAGCAGCATGATCCTTTCGAGACTGGTAAATTGAAGCCGAGATACACGAGCCCGGATCGTTTTTCCAAACTGAATTTTTCTCGGTGCTTAAACGCTCCTGTCCGTTCTGTTTTGCCCTTAGCGAATCGACAAGAGTCGCGAAAATATTCAGCGGGCAGGCTTCAACAAGTTGACCCCGTCTCGCTGTCACGGTTCGCACGAAACTAACCTAAATCCATCCACCTATGGGCGTGGCGTCGTTATTCTTCGTCGTGTCATTCCGAATAGCCTAGTCCTACCCAAGACCCAATTGATACATTCAGGATGATCTTTGAATTCCCCAGAATGATCTACAAATTACTGGGATAACCTATTAGCTCCTCATACCTTAATGCTTGCGAAATCTCCATTACCCATCCCGAAATACTATCCTGATGAGAACGCCGAAGCTTCTATGCAGTTGAAGAACCTAATAGCGAACAAGGGAAACCTTCCAACAACTTCCGGTTGTGCGTGCAGTTTGCGTAATGAAATGGCCGAGCACTCGTTACGGTTAAAATAGTCGGCGGGTGTTTCGTAAACGACTAGAAGCTGCGAGAGTAATGGGGAAATCGAAAAAATGAGAGTAGTTCCATTACCGAATACAGCGAGTCAGAAAAATGGTTTAACGAATATGTGAAAAGTGGTGGTGGGCGTAGGGAAGCGCTGTTATGTGTTCGTTTCGTGTTATATGGGGCAGAGCGTAACATCCGGCTGCTATGGTTTGATGAATAACAGAACGGTATAAAAATGGAGCGCCAGAAGGAAATGAAACAACCGACTGCTCGTCCCGGGTGGTCATGTAATTCGTGTGTTAGCGGAATAAAAGTTCCGACGGACCGTGTAAAATTTGAATGAAGTTACGGTATTCAGCCCCGGATGGTCGAATATTTTTTCAGATTATTACGCGGCTTCTGTTTCGCGAACAAGCTGCCGAGCGCCGTTGTGAAATTCTCCTTTAAATCTCCAGCCGAAACGGACAAGGAACGTGCTGTCCTTTCCATTAGACGCTTTTCATAACCAATCGCCATCGGTGCACCGAATGACTCGAAATGCGTGTTATTCTTTCGATAAAATGTTTTTGAAAGATGAACCAGACTTGTCGGACCTGTCTAACTACGTCAGTCCTCATAGTAACGACCCAACCCTATCAGACTTAATTGTAGACGACCCCCTGTCAGACTGAAATATGGACGACCTACAATTTGTCTACATTTCATACAGAACTGTATCCTCGTCATTATTAGACTGCGCATGTTTATGCAATTATGGCTTTTGAAAATTTTCAAAAACTGCTAGGATATGAAATGTGACAGAATTTAGTTCCATTTTAATTTATTTCAGATCTAAAAAGGCTAGGGTAAAGTGCCCAAATATGGTACAGTCGCCCATTATGGCACTACCTTATATCTTGTAAAGGAGACGTCGCACTCTGGTGAGAATAATTGTTTACCATGTTTACTAAACAGTGTGCAGTGCAATCGCACCATTCTATAGATTTTAGTATCGATCTTCCGCCAGTTGTGTCTCCACGTGTTGAATATTTTTGTGGTTAGATTTTTGATGGTATCCTTTTCTAAGAAGGTAAGTGATTTTGAAATGTTTGAACATATCTGTAGTTTCAGTTTATCTATATTAATGTTTGCCAACTGTTGGTTTGGGCTGAGATTAATTTCCACTTTGTCAGTAGCTAGTATTATCAGTCCACGTGGAGTTCCCAATATGGCACTACCAAGGGTTCCCTAATATGGGTATAGCTATTGACATTCTTGGTGTGGGTGGCGAATATGGCACTAGGTGTCATATTAGGGACTCAAGGTGTACCATACTGAGACCCCTTTCGCTGGAACCTGCAAATGGCACAACACAAAAAAAATATTTTTCCAGCTGTATTAATTTTTGAACATACTTGACCCCAGAATCTTATAGGGAGGAAATACAACTGGTATGTTTTTGGTCGAAAGAGAGCATTCTGAAGTAATCAAAAAATGACATCAACAAAAAGTGGTTCATATTTGAGCACTTTACCCTACTACCACGGAAAATAAGATTCTATTTTACTCCACCTTCTTAAAATTCGTCTACAAAAATGGAACATTGCATAAACATCCGCAGTTTAGTCATTACCGAAGGCCAGCCTTTCAAGGCACACGATTTCCATAAAACTGTGTCACGTGGGCGTGTGCGCAAGCGACGCGGCAAAGGATGCATCACGAGGGGCCCGGCTTTAATCTAAATCGAAGTCAGAACTATGCATGCGAGCTGTATGGCTGCGTGGGCGTGTGCGTGCTCATTCATCGAGCGACGTATGGCCGGCTCGTAGAGTGGGGCACCATGGAAACCCAGCCGAACCTAAACTGCATTAGTCGTACGGAGTAATGCACAGGAATACTGGCTATCAGAAATTCGGTAGGGACTTAGAAAGCCCTCACGCTTCGACGGGAAGTCATAAGTCCGTGTGTCGGTTGCATTAGCGGGCATTCGTGCTGGCCGTTGCGCGGCCATTTTGCATCCTGTTCAAATTTTCCCTTCCGCCTCCTTTCGCTCCCTCTCTCCATCCCCATCGATATGTGTGCGTGTGTGTTTTGTTTGCCAGGCGCGGCCGGCGTCCGATTGTTTCCGTCGCGGAAAATACATGGGCCGTGCGCGTTTTCCCAGCCTTGTTAATTATGCGAAAGAATACACGCCTGCCTTTAACAGCGCGTGGGATCGGTGTTTGTCGATTTACATATTTTATTGACAAACCACTGTCGCGTGAAACGCACACCCGATTGTGCTCCCCGCCCCCACCCCCTTCGTACCCTTTTTCGGGAAACGGACGAGTAACTCTAGACTGTGTTTTGGCTTCGAGTTTCGATCTCATTATCGTCGTCGCCGAGGGTCTGACCAGTGACACGCGCGTACTACTGACGCCAGGCGCACGCACGCTTGCGTCGACCGGTGTGTGGTCAATAATTATGCGATGACGAACAGCACACTATTTTTTCGGAGTGGGGACGAATCAGAGATCGGCGGACTGAGAATTGCATTGTTACCACACCCAGAAACACCCACGTCTGCTAGGGTGAGACTTAATTCAAGTCTGATCGGTAGACTGTGGATCTTTATGTATTTATAGGAAAATTGAGAAGATGAAATTCAAAATAATAGCAAAATGGAAGGAATTTTCCTCTAAACAAAATATTAAATGTCTTTCCGAACGACCTATAAACCTCGTTCTCAAGATAAAAGACTGCTCTATCGTGTGGTATAGTTCGATGTTCCGCTGGACCCTTATTTTTTGAGATAAATTGAAAAATATCCCCAAAAATTGGTGCAGAAGTGGTGTCTCTCCGTCTTTCACGATTGGACATCACTGTATTCGGGAAAGTCTACAGAATCTTTTGCCGTAAAGGATAATTCAATATCTTTGAATGGGAAAAATATGTTTCCTTTTCAAAGTCATGTTTCTCAAAAACTCTGCGTGTAGTAGAAACATTAAGGGCAGATTCGGAATCGGCGCGAAAAACTCTATAAAATCCATCCAACAGTATATTGGAAACATTTTTGGTGTCGGACAGTGATATTAGTGGGTGTCACTAACTATTTTCATAAAGCTGCGACAGCTACACGCTGCCGAATAATGCAAAATAGGACTTTCGACTATCTAGCGCTTTTGACTACTGAAAAACCCGATGTCTGCATAATCGAGAAAAGAGAAGGCGCATCCCGCATCCTTGCAATCCTGGAAACGAGTTTACCACCTCAAGGGCCGCGATGCAATGAGTTATGGGAACGTCGGACCCCCTGCCGACAGGAGTTGGGTTTTGTTCTTCATCAGGAGGCGTGCGCCTCGCCGGCTAATTACGTCGTCGTACGGCGCGCGTACATTTGTATCTATTACGGGCTGGTGACAACAATAACGCTTCTTAATGCCTCCAAGACCAGGTATTAATCATCGTAACATCTCGTCGCACGTGTGTGCGCGCGCGCGCGCCTCCATCGTAGAACGTGCGGCTGTTAGAGGTTGAATGAAACGCGCATTAGCCCCGCGGCTTATACCCGAAATTAGTCTTCGGGGATGCGAGAGCGGGGTAATTAAATAATATCCGGTGTGAAGTTTCTCCATTATTTTATCGAACCTTTTCGGTAATCGCCCGGCGAATCCGAACTCTCGAGGATTCCGGGTCGAACTATTGATGAACGAGCATTGCCAAAGTTTCTGACGAGCATGAAACGCGCGAGACGGGATAGAGAGAGGGGGGGCTAACGTTGTCGAATATGTGCGTGGCCCGCTCGAGTGCCTAATTGTAATACGGGCACACATACACGCGCGCGCAGATGAGGTTCAGGATTTCGTCCATTAATAGCATCGAATCTCACGACCCCGCGAACTCGACAGTTCAATTTGCGCGATCCCGCGTCACAAAGAGAGAAAACGTACCGAGGCTTCCGTCGCGTATGTGCACGCAAAGAGAGAGAGAGAGAGAGAGAGAGAGAGAGAGAGAGAGAGAGATGTATTTCGAGCATCGGTACTCGCGGCAATTTTACTACAATCGCATTAAATTTACGACCGGAGGATTCCAGGCAAATTTCTGATGTTCTGATTTTACTGCCTCCAAGCACCGCGCGACTGTAACTTCATAACAGAGTTGGCTTCTTTGTCCGACCCGGGCACGAGCACGAATAATTTTATTGCGATTTCGATGGCTTCGGATGAAAGCGCTCGGGTCACCGAGGGTTTAACTGTTTGACGTTTATTAGAGGGAATGACAAATTCCCAAGGAACCCATAGTCGAACCTCTTGCTCCGCCGACGGGGAACGAGCATGTCTAATAAATCACCGGGGGAGAGTGGCTCTTCGTTGTAAAACCCGTTTTAATTCATCGATTCGTCACTGATATTATCATCGATCAATTTCTAAATGTATGCATCTCTGATGAACATTTTTTAGAATTGTTAAAGACATTATTGCCAGCAGCAGAGTCGACTTCGTCGTCCTCTGAAGTTGTCGGTGCTGATGCGTCTGCGACACTTTCAAGAAAAAGAGCAGTTTGACAGTCGATACTGGGTATAAAATAAAACGCGACGTCAGAGGGAAGGCAGAGCCTAACGAAGTGCCTATAGCTAGCATGTCGCAGTGGCAGGCGTTAATTAATACGTTAACGAAGAGGCCGACTCTTTGAGCTGGCAAAGTCCTTATAAATATTCGCGACTTCGGCGGGGTTGATCATCTTCTGGAAATATCTCGTCGATGGGAATATAAATTAATTCTAGAGACCTGATCGATATTAAAATCCTTCGCTGGGAATCGAGTACTCAACAGACCCTGATACATCTGTGGAGGACTCAATCTAGAAACAAGACTTTAATCTAGGCTTGAGACTTGGACCTACGCCTCACACCCTGCTGAGAATTGAGTCTTTCAGCAGGGTCTAAGATTTGTGTCAAGAGTTCTGTCTCAGGGCAGGGATTGCGATTCGAACCCAGGTCTGAGACGAACCTTTGCGACCTCGACGAAGGTCCAAGACCAAGTCCGCCTTCTCAGACCAGGGTCCAAGCCACTGCCAAGGAATTGGTGATCGTCTGCGCATCAGGCCTAGGATCGGAGGTGGAGGATTCAATCTCAGAGCTAGAATTAAGACTTCAGTCAAGGCCTGAGACTTGGACCTACGCCTCAGGCCCTGCTGAGAATTGAGTCTTTCAGCAGGGTCTAAGATTTGTGTCAAGAATTCTGCCTCAGGGCAGGGATTGCGAATCGAACCCAGGTCTGAGACGAACCTTTGCGACCTCGACGAAGGTCCAAGATCAAGTCCGCCTTCTCAGACCAGGGTCCAAGCCACTGCCAAGGAATTGGTGATCGTCTGCGCATCAGGCCTAGGATCGGAGGTGGAGGATTCAATCTCAGAGCTAGAATTAAGACTTCAGTCAAGGTCTGAGACTTAGACCTACGCCTCAGACCCTGCTGAGAATTGAGTCTTTCAGCAGGGTCTAAGATTTGTGTCAAGAATTCTGCCTCAGGGCAGGGATTGCGATTCGAACCCAGGTCTGAGACGAACCTTTGCGACCTCGACGAAGGTCCAAGACCAAGTCCGCCTTCTCAGACCAGGGTCCAAGCCACTGCCAAGGAATTGGTGATGGTCTGCGCATCAGGCGTAGGATCGGAGGCCAAGCTAGGATCGCTTTGAAAGTTGCGACACGGGCCAACATCTGCTGCCCAGTGTCCTAGAGCGTGGCGTCAGATGTAGCAAATACTTCCATGGTGAGTTCTCTCAAGAGGACGGGTCCGACGAAATGAGACTGTTAAGTGGGTAGACATCCGATTTCGGGACGAAATCAAGCATCACGGATTACCAGGTTCGTCGAGAGGACGCACAGGCGAGCATACGCACGCGAACAGTTTCCGGGGAGGGGAAGCTGCTCCAGAAGACGCCTTTCATTTTCCGCGCCAGCGAGCTCGCCCTCTCGATCCTCCTCGACAAATAACGATGCCAGCGGAGCCGTAGTAAAGACGGCGAGGAGTAATTTTGCGCCAAGATTGTTTGTACACCGCTGAAAGTGGCGTTGAGAGACAACGGCGACGCGGCCGTGAAAGACGACAGAATTAGTCGTTGGAGTTTTGTGACCCGTAAGCTTATCTAAGCCCCGAGCAGGCTCCCGGAGCCCGGCGACTCGTTTGTGCCCCAATTTTACGCTCCTGGAACCGACTAACGCGGGGCTGACACACTACCGATCCAATTCCGATCCGCCAATCCCCGCAGAAAATTGTCAAAAATTATTCCAACTCTCAGTTAGGTCTGCTGACCCTACTAACTGCAAAATGTTTCACCGAGAAACTGTTTTGATGGTGAACCGATCGGTCTCTTCGAGATTGAGTAAGTTGGGCTAACCGAGATCAGCTATTCAACCCCTCAGCATCGCGACCCCTTCGCGCAGGTCGAGCGAACGCAACGGTTGTGTCGAAGCAAGGGTGAAGGGTTGGAGGAGGTAGGGGCAGGTTCGACTCGAGTGTCTTCCCATGGAAAGTCGAGATATCGTCGTCGGACGTTATTTGTCTGGAGGACATGCGCCCTCGTTAGGCGGGCAAATATGCGACACGACTTTGAGGAACGCGAACAAGACGAAAGTGGCTTAATAATGCAGGATATTATAATTGTATATAAAGAGGAGAGGGGTCCCTTTTCGCTTAATGGAACGTGTTCGAGGAGGAGGCGGTCCTTCGGGGGACGAGTAATGCCGTCCTAAGAAGATTCGCGTCATTGTTAATGGATAGATCCGATACTGACGAGCTGGATCGGTTGTTCCCCCCGGTTAGAAAATAATCGTAATTGATCGCCTTGGCTCCGTTCCCGACTGTTGCAGACCAGTAACAACACATCGACCTGGTTTTTCCAGATATCTCCCCATGTTCGATCCCTCTGGACCCAAGCCCTCTGCTACAATATACAGAGAGATATCGCATCTCATGTTTGAAAATACGGCATTCCGTAAGGGTTTTTACTTAGCCGCGCTCACGTATGCACATTATGCATAGGGTCACCATAGATCACATCAACGCTCTATGCACCGAGCTACAGACGTTAAAAGGAGCAGGACGACTTCATGAAAGATTCAGTCCCGCCACTGAAATGCGCATACGCAAATCTTACCTTGACCACGGACCATGCAAAACAGCCCCGGATCTACGACTGTCTTTGACTGCTAATTAACCGCTTAATCACATTTCGACGACTGCGGCCACGAAGAGGCTGCTACGCTCCAACTGAATCTCGTTCGATAACAAATGAAATAAATATTACCCCTCCGGTCCTCGGAGCACGGATAGAGCTGTCTAATAGCTGCCTCTATCCGGTCCCACCTCGCAAATGTTCATTTAAAAATTCTGAAAAAATTCATAGACCTGTATACCACCCAGTAGAACGTCTCTGATTTTTTTTATAATTTTCCATCGCGCAGAACGGAAAGAGCAGGTCTTGGTTTATACATTGCGTTAGTACAACAGTTTCGAAAATTGTCGAATTTTTTCAAGGTCGACGCTGTGTCCAAAAATTCTGAAGAAATTCATAGACCTGTATACCACCCAGTAGAACGTCTCTGATTTTTTTTTCATAATTTTCCATCACGCAGAACGGAAAGGGCAGGTCTTGGTTTATACATTGCGTTAGTATAACAGTTTCTAAAATTGTCGAATTTTTTTCAAAATCGACGCTGCGTCCAAAAATTCTGAAAAAATTCAGAGACGTTCACACTACCGTGTAGAACATCCCTGATTTTTCTCATGATCTCCCATAAAGCAGAATGGTAGAAACGGAGGTCAGTGGTGAGAGAGTGATGGCTCGAAACAGCAAAAGTTTGCTCGGAGAAGTGTATCGAGCCTTTGTCCGTGCGACGATTATGTCAGACGTATCAGGCGGGCAAGTCGCATTCGCACTGTTAGCCCGTTGTCCTTTGTATAAAGCTCCATCACCGGCCTGTCATCCCGGCCGTCATCTTCTTCGAAAGCCTGGCGAGGTGTCGTCGTCATGTCTGACGCGCTAATGACTATTGTTGTGTATCAAGGGGAAGGATCATCCCCGAGCACGGACGTGACCCCGACAGGCCAACCTAAGCTGACCTAAATTATCTGGCCATACACAGCTCTCTCCTGTGCGAAGGTGGACGTATGTCCGTTAAGCTTCTCGTGTTCCCCGCTGGTCTCCTTGCTTGGTCTGTTTCACTTGCTTGCGAAGAGGAGATCGGCTTTCGACGATCGATGAGCAAACTGAATGCATCGTTCCTCCCCCCGCCTTTAATGAACACGAAATTTCCTCGATCGTTTTGCCTCCGCCACTGACATTTGCGTGGCATGGAGACACCGAATAGGAATCCGTGCGAGAGACGGTCACCAGCTTGGGACCAGATTCGTGGAAAAAATCTAAACAATTCTATACAGGGTGAGTCGCCTAACGTTGCCACCTCAAATATCTTTGTTGTTTTTAAAGATACGTCAAATGTCTGAAGGACAAAGTTGAATGGTTCAGTGGGGCTCACATGATACCAAAAATATTTTTGTTTTTATGTGATTTTTTGCCTTCATTTTTTTAAATGGAAGCACCCTTTTCTACACACCTACAATGATAGTCGCTTCCTTAGGAATTCAGTGACTATAATTACCCATGCACGTATAAACTTTCTAAGTAGCTCCTAGTCCATATAACAGACACAGAACATTATTATTGTGCATCGACCATTAAAAATTCGCAGTCTACTCGTTAATCACTCACTAATTTTCGAAGCCCCTTATTTGTAGACTTCATACTTAGGGTTTAAAAACAACAAAGATATTTAAGGTGGCAACGTTAGGTGACTCACCCTGTATCGTAGCTTTAGCTACTCTTCAGAGCTTCAACTAAGTCCTCAATTTGGGGACTGAAGCATTTTCAGAAAAAATGCAGACTGAGAGAAGGCGAAAATCGAGACCACCCCGTCGATCGTCGATCGAGTATAAACATCGCGCGCGTCGACGTCCGCGCCAAGGGGGGATTCAAGTGGTCGCGGTCCAACATCAAACAGTTAATTAACAACTGGAGGAGATTAATCGTGGGCTTCGAGGATTCGATACAACGGTTCCAGGTCGAGAGTGGCGAGGCTCTCACTAAAAGGGGACAAAGAGCGAGGCCCGGGGTGAGCTACAGGGAACACGGCGACGGTTATTGCTGGCTATACTAAGTGATCGCGGCAAAGGGACCGAAGATTAGAGCGCAACGAACGATCGGTAATCAGGTGGGACAGGTCCCGGTGTGTTTCGTCGCATACACTCGAGGGCTGTGCGAAATACGGCAGCGCGCTACGCGTCCGTGAAATATCGACGAGATGTGTCAATGCGTTTTGATGAACCGTGACGATACCGTTGGTGCGCTGGCACACACTGTTCAAATGAACCGCGACCCTGCCTACAACAAATCGTTCGCATCTGTCGACCCGCTTGGATAATTAGTACCAGTCTCAGTTGCCCTCTGGCTGCGACTCCTGGAATTAGAAGACCAATGGAGGCGTCCGACCGGGGAGCTAGCTTTGACCCTGTACGCTTAGATTCAACCCTGCCATTTTCGCTCCGCATCATGGAAAATTATGAAAAAAATCAGAGATGTTCTACAAGGTGGTGTACACGTCTGTGAATTTTTTCAGAATTTTTGGACATCGTTTTTTTAAAACATTTTATATCACTGCTTTCACCTGTCGAAAGATTCTGGAAGATCATATGGTACTTGGAATGATAGAGAACTTAGCGTATTCCCTAAATCCACATTAAGCACCAAGCAGAATTTCGCAAATATCTCGTATCCTCGCGTAGCAAGTATTCGAATCACCGTTTCGCGTAGTTGCGTAGCGAAAGCCGCGACTTATGCGAATATTCCTCGAATTACAGCGGTGGTAACTACCTGCCCTTTGGCTCTTCCTTTACCCGGTTTAAGCCGCATGTCCTCTTTGGCCAGGCTACAGTTTCTGCCGATTAACAAACCAGACCTGGCCCTTAAATCACGCGGCACAAGCAGCCCACGAAGGGAATTAGATTATTTAAACATCTTCCGACTGTCGCGGTGAGAGGATTAGTTTCAACGAGGTCGGGAACAATTCTTTCTCGTTTGTTTCTTCTTTTTTCAGGAATGAATACATGATCCAAGCGGGGCGAGCACATCATAAAGGGGACACCATGCGGGAAAAGTTTCCGGCGCTGTTCGCAATTTCACAGAGACCCGCGGAGAAACGAACGAATCACTTAACAATAGGTCTAGAGCACGTCGGAGGTTCCCCGGTATCCGTGAAAGAGTGGAAGCCCAGAAGGAAAAGCGAGGGCCGTTGGATCGAACAGCAGAAGACGGTGGAATCGTATTTAAATTTCAAATGCCTCTTGAGAAACCACCATGGCCGGATATAATCGGATATCCGGACGTTCCCGGGAAAGCTGGGTATTACGTTCGCTGTACGCGGATACCGATTTACTCGGGTAACCAGCTGGAAAGCAACTAGAAATAAACTGTATTCTCTCGGACCGTTTTACATTTCGAACATCCCACGTACCGGCGTTCAACCCTTTTTACGCCGGGCTCAACGACTCGAGAATCGATCCGAGAAAACCACCCCCTTATAACTCCTCCCGCCTACACACGCCCCACATACACCCTCGACACAACATCGTCGGTTTGCAACGTGTCGATGGGTGCAGCGAATCTTATCGGAGCGCGTCGAGAATCGGGAATCAATTTTCCGAGACCTTAGTTTCCGAGGATAGCGGTGCTGGAGAAAATCGGGACACCATCAGAAAAATTGCTGAACCCCTGGAAATTGCTGAGCCGCTGTAAAAATTGTTCGAATTGCCCGTTTTTCTAGAAAAGACGTTCGTGTACAGAAAATTCAGCATAGATTTCCGAGGTGCCGTTCCGAATTCTCAATGTTCGTCGAGAAGCAGAAGTCGAGTGACATAAAAAGTGCAGTAAATAAAAGAAATTAAAAAGAATCTACTTACGTGGATCGGAGAAGGCTGAAGGCAGATGAGAGTGACTTTTTTGGGGGTGCAGGTTCGTATCGTCATTAACGGGTTCGGTGGACGTCAGGCAAAAGAGAATTCCCCGAGACAATTATAACAACAGAATCGAATTTCCCCTCTGCCTACAGTGTCACAAATATTTAAATATAATCGAAGCACCTAGTACAATTCTTACGGTAAGGTTGAGCACCATTGAGGCTTGGCCTTGAGGCTATACTAAACTCTCCGAGTATCTGAGGCTGTAATTATTCAGTGAACTGTTCGGACAGAGTGTCCTCTTCGTATGAACATTATCAGCACGATTTCCGTGTATCCTGTCTCTCCTCAAAAGAAAAAAGTTTGTATCATGATACTTGAGAGTGTTCTTGTAAAGATGTTTGAAAGTGTGATCGGACAGAATGAGAATCGGATGAACGAGAGGCGTAGAGGGGTAGTAGAAAGACAGACGAAGAGACAAGGGAACAGAGACAGAGATAGAGATAGAGATAGAAAGAGAAAGAGGCAGACAGGGCAGAGTTG
Organism: Lasioglossum calceatum; assembly: GCA_963966675.1. NCBI lineage: Eukaryota > Metazoa > Arthropoda > Insecta > Hymenoptera > Halictidae > Lasioglossum > Lasioglossum calceatum. The sequence continues at coordinate 4,707,698 of OZ016548.1, forward strand.
AAAGAACTATAGTCGAACTAACACAAAATCTGTAAATGTAGGGGAGCTCGTACCTTTTGCCCGCTGTGCAGAGTATCTCTGTAAAGTAAAACAGAAAAGAGAAGAGTTAGAAAAAACGTACACATAAATACAGATAGATATAAGGTGAGAAGCAGGTGAGAAAAAGTCGGTAAAGAAATGGTGGTTATACGCACTACAAACAATAATACCGGGTATATAAATGCTTGAAAGAGAGAGAGAGAGAGAAATAGAGAGAGACAGAAAGTGGGAGGCAGACATACAAAGCGGGTGACAGAGGGTTGAAGAGGGGTTGAAACAGTATTTAGAAAAATGAAGTGATCGAATGTTGGATGGATAGAAATGTTCCTCTGTTGCGTCGCGATCTCGTTCCCTCCTTTAATTCGCCGCTGAAAAAAGTGCTACTGTTTAAACAACCAATGGAGAGGTACAAAGAATAAGCCAGACCAACGTGATTCTGTTCTCAATGTTCTTTATTCGAAATTATCGGGCTTCGCTGAATCCATTATAATACCTGTAGACCGTAAATTCATACAACCGTACTCCACACGACCGAATAAATGTTTAATCGCAATTCCGGGCTGAAAAATTGCCGAATAAAATATACAAATCATGGATAAAGGTGTCAAGGAACAAATTGTTTGTTTTCTGTAAAAGAGTTTTTAGCGAGGTATGTTGTCCTTTTTTGATGAATGGAGATAATAACACAAATCAATTACAGATGTACAATATATTGTTATGGTTAATCTCTAATACAAAAAAAGGATAATAATTATCTTCATTCATCAAAAAAGGACAACATATTTTGTTAAAAACTCTTTTACAGAAAACAAACTGGACACCTTTATCCATCCACCCCTTCAATTACTAGAATTAAGCAGCTATTCTACGAACTCTGCGATCTATGTCCAATATGTCCATGTCAGAAAATTCTTAAGTAGTTCAGTCCGAGTTAGATCAGACTGAAACCATTATCAGACAAATTTTGACCAGTCTGACCCAACGTAGACCCAACCACTTATTGAATATTCCACCAAGTTTGATCGCTACGTCAGCGCAGATTAGGGTCCCCATTGGTTCAAAATGGCGGATTTTTCGGGCCGATTCGCAATAGGAAACCAACAGCGTTGCCTTGCTGAATTTTCTTAACGAGATTACGTATCGCCGGGAACGAATTCTAATTAGTCAGCAGACTGGCGCATTATCAACCCTTTGCGAACGGCTGCCTGTTGCCTCACGATAACGCGAGCCGGGCTTCCCCTCGTGAGGCGACCACAAGACGCTTATGGGAGTCCCGACTTAGAGTGACAGTGAACGCACGGATAGGTGTGCCTACCGTGCAAAATTTTTGGCTGGGAACCATCACGGGAATTCGTCCTCCATAGTGCTTGCAAAGCTCTCGTGATCGTGTCTTTCGTGTATTTTTCAGTGGCACCGTTAGTCACTACGATCCCTATCTTGCACCATAAATAATTAACGAAAAATTGAATCGATAACAATTAAATATAAATAATCCAGCAGGACTTTCCGCAAATTTATATTTTCATAGGTATGATCTTCGGAAACCTTATTTTTCTTAAATTTTCTATTGCAGCATAAATATCTGAGCACTCGAGAAACAACATCGAAGAATAAATTATTGATGGAAACACTTTTCACCGGTGCTGGTCTCTCAATTTTCCATTTTAGAGAATAAAAATACATGAACGTACGAAGTGGAACGTCGAAGAAGAAATAATTAATTTGAGAGTATATCGATTTGCCAGAAATTGCCGTAGAGAATGGGAATTATTTGATGTTGACGTTCGCCAGTATTTTTTCCTAAATAATTTCGCGAGTCTGTTGATCACAAATAGCCGCTAAATTCGTGTTCATATGCTCGGGGCTGCGCCCCGATCCGAGGTAATATTGCACGTCCATTACAGGCTTCGGAATGGTCTGCCATGTTTGCACTTGCAATTTGAGAGCTGCATAACGTTACAAATAATCCCGCGTGATTCTAGACACAATCAATAACCGGCGGAGTTCGATGAAACGAACCAGCGACAGTTGTGCTTGCCAACTTCTAAAGCTTCGCTTCAATGAGACTGCAAATCGGCCAAACGTTCTGATACAATTCAAGAGGCACGTTTCCTTTATGCTCACGCCAAAACCGGTTCGAAACTAATAGGTGGAAAGTTAAACATTTGTATCATTGGAAAAAAAAACAATTTCATTATGTCACATTAGATTCAGTCTCGGCTCGATAGTCAAGTTGACTTCATTGTAAAGTGGTGACCTAATTTCTCAAAAACAGGACCCTATTGTGACCATAGCGGTGGCCTAACCTGATCTAGCTCTCGAGTGACCCAACTTTGATGTGACCAAATCCTAATGTGGCCTAAATTGGCCTAGCTGTAATGTGACCTAATACTTGCTGTGACCTGATCCTAGCGTGGCCTAATCTAGCTCGACGTTATCAAAGCGTGGCCTAATCTCAACGCGACCTAGCCCGCTTGACCTAGCCTACTGTGACGAAAGCTAGAGCTGAAAGTATCGGTTCAGTGTAACGATTTTTGCTGCGGATTAGCGACGCAAATTCCCGTAGCTTTGGCGAGCATGATTTTAATTAGGTATCCCGTATTCTGTTTCACATCGATTCGAGTTTGGTCTCTATACAGAAGGAAAAACTTTTCAATGGATCACTAGTTGGACACGAGTCGCATAATTCCCGAGCACAAAGCGTCCAAAGCCAGTTTCAAATAATCAGAAAACGAAGGCATTTATTGAAAAAAGTTTGCCCCGCCATCGCTCCATCTCAGTCGCCGGAATCCCTCAGTGTCTGGCGGACACTTTCAGCTGGAAACTATGTAAAACAACAAATTAATTTTGGAACGCCTCAGCGACGAGTCGGAACGCGATATTGCTTGCTCGTTGTGTCTCCGTATCGACAACCATTTTTTAAATATATCTATTTCAGCCAATTCACGAAAAAGTAACCCTGGAAAGAATCTCTGTCAAATAAAAAGGAAACAGAATATGCTGGAAAATAAAATTGAGAAAAAACAGGGGTGGCGTATTAACTGTTTACCAGTACGCACCACTTGAAAAAGAAATTCAGAATTGTCGCTCGAAAGGCTTGCATAGAACTGCAGGAAATCGGGACGCAATGAATGCTGGGGAAAAAATCAACCACGAGTGCTCGAAAGATACACGATCCTGATGAACTCGACTGTGAAGTTGTGCACGCGAACTGGCCTAACGATCCGACGAGTGTTGTAAATCATTGCGCCGGTGGTTCTCAAAATGGCGCGCTGTGCGAGCGCACTGTACCTGGCAACAGTGCCGTATCAAATTGCACAATTGCTGTATTCGTCGAATGCTAAATAACCGATCTGATTAATCGGACAATTATTTTCTTTATCAACGAAATTTTCCTTGAATCACTGAATCGCACACTGACAAACCTAGGCAAACAAACGGACGTACACTGTACACAAAACAAACGTCGGTAACCAGCCGCACACATACGCAAACAGCCGTACACAAATAGATGTACGCATACGTAAATAGACGTCCACATACAGAAACAGACGTACACATAAACAGCGAGGAACATAAGGTATTCCAAAACAGTTCGACCAATCGTTGCCAGTGGGATTCCGTACATACTGATGAGACACACAGAGTACTGTAGTGTTGTCTTGGAACGCATGATGAATGAGAGCGGCGACTTGGTCGTCGATTCCAGAAACACCCGATATGTGCTTTCGCTCACGTACGGTTCAACGACCACGTGATCACACATGTAGCAAACGGACCTTGGTTAGGTCCAAGTTGGAGCAGGATGATGCAGCAGCTACAGGCAAATGTAATTAGGGATTGATCGAATGGTAAGCACGGGCCTGTCTAATTGCCCGAGCCGATAGCTCTCTTCCGGCCGCCGGATACTTGGCCGACGTAAAAGCTTCTGAGCGGAACAGTTGTGATTCTCCACTGACAAAGCCGGTCACGTGGCTCGAAATACGTCATTTCCATAGACGGGCAGTCGAACTTGCATAAATGAATTTAAAGCTTCGGAATTGGCAAAAATTGTTTGAAGGGGTTTGAGACATCCAGCAATGTTTTATTGACATTTTTTTTGTAGGAAACAGAAATTTCTAAGGGTGGAAGATAACCAGCAAAGTTGCAACACAACCCTTCGATAGACAGCTGACAAATTTGGCTCTCCATCGGACAGTCAAAGTTGCAGAAATAAATTTAAAGCTTCGGAATTGACAAAAATTGTTTGAAGGGTTCGAGACAACCAGCAATGTCCTACTGACATTTTTTTTGTAGGTCACAGAAATTTCTAAGCGTTGAAGACAACCAGCAATGTGTGTTTGTGGTGTTTTTAGAAAATTTGTTAAAGGGGTTGGAGACAGCCAGCAACCTCTTCAGGATGAAAAATTGGCTATAAAAATACAGACTTTTTGAACGACCAGGAATTTAAGCAATGTGTTCATGACATTTTTATAAAAATTGCTGAAACGCTTGAAGACAGCCAGCAACCTGTTCGGGGTGAAGAATTAGCCGTAAAAAAATACAGACTTTTTAATCACTGGGACTTTGACAAACGTTTTGATTCGCAGCGTGATTAAAACATCGGGTGGACGAGATTCGCCGGGGAAAAAAGCTGTGACGATATCAAAAGCAATCGGATGATACAAGCTATTGAGGAGAAGGTTAAAACGTCTGTCGGACGAGTGCGCGTCATCACGCAGGATTTTCTTCAGCGGAATATTTCATTTGGAGGCCCCGGACCGGACGCGGACGGTGCCGTAAGCCAAGATCGAAACTTGTTTTCCACTTTGTTTTCTTTTAATTGAATCGGTTGCGTCCGCCCGCTACAGTAACGATTGCCGTTCCGGTGAGTGATGCGGCCGATGCACGTTAATTGAAACGAAACTTATTCCTCTTTTTTTCGCCGCAGCCTGACCACACAATAAATGCGTCGCGGAAACGATTCCAATTTCGAGAGAACAAAGAACCGACGCCGGGTTATTCATTCGAATCGACGAATTTTATAATGACTAAATCCTTTGTTGGTCGATTAAGTCCCAGCTAACGAAATCTGGGCTCGATGCTTCGTTTACAGGACGCTGTTGGGTCCGTTAGGCTTGCAGGGTTCCTGGGCTAGGCGCGTCGATTTTCAACGAAAACAAACTTCTGAAATTTCAAAATTAGGCTAATTGTTACGCTGTTAGGTCTGCGTTAGGCACAAAATTTTATTTCAAAAGTTGCCGCTTCAAATGTTAGGATCAGGTTTTTGAAATCTCAGGGCTTGTTTATTAGATTTTTTATTTTATATTAGATTCGGGCTCAAATGGGACTGTTAGGCCCCAGCTGTACTTTAGACCAAGTCTAGGTTAAAATCGCCAAAATTTAGGATTAGGTCACGTCTATGATCACTAGACTGCGGATCTTTATGCAAAATAAAAATGTCTTTTATTGACTGTGGCCAGCAGGAGTACAATAAAAATTGATTTCATTCCTTAATGATTTTTGTTGCGTTGAAAACAATGTTACAACATTTTTAAATTTTTCTAATCTTTTGTTGTTTAATATTTCACCCAGCCAATTTCTTCATAAATGCATAAAGATCCGCAATTTAATGATCACACAACAATGCAAAACTAATAATTTTCAGTTGCGTCCACATCGGAGTAGGAATTTAATTATTCCCACACATAAGTCTGATATGGATTACGCATGATCAAGGTTATGTGCCGATCGCATCCGGGATAGTGTGCAGTCTCGAAATTCTTATTCCGAAACCCCGTGGAACAAAGTTTCCGCAAAACCCATTAGTGAGTTCGCGAGAGCGATTCACTTTGTCCCAGTATCGGCAGTTTGTCCGGGACAGATGTGAAGAACATTTCGGACATTAGTGCCGCTAATGAGCTGCAGCTGAACTTTCCTGCTGTCTCTGTAAATGAGGCAGAGAAAGAAAGAGAGAGAGAGAGAGAGAGAGAGGTTTCGATAAGCACGGAGTGTTACCTCGTTCGATTGCGAGAACGAGCCGTCCACAGATGAAAGAATTCCAACAGAGACAGTTTCGATTCGCCGCCGGTTCGGATCGAAAAATCAAAGCACAACCACCCGCAACAGGATATCGACTTTCAAATTGACGCGAAGAATGAACGATGGGCGGTGGGGGAGGTTCGAGACAAAGACATCTTCCGACGAAAGCGGGGACAGTGGTGGTTCCAAGTCGCTACGGATATGTCAAACGCAGCCCGGTCGAAGTAGCTACTTCGAATTTCAATCTGGCATCAGGTTTGCCGCACACACGTACGTACAGAGGCAGTATTGTAGGTGAAACGGTGTCGTGAGACAGAAACCAGTGTGGCCGATGACAGAAGCCTAGATAGACTGCCTCTAGAACACCGAAGCCTCGAGAAGTCCGGTCAGAATGCTGCTAAACAGCAACACAATTGTTTCCACGATTGTTCGAGTTGGCACCCAGCTGTATACAGTGTCAATTTTCATAAGAGAATGAAAGATCTTGCCTCTGAAGCCATCTGTTGGCGAAAACGAGAAATGCCGAAATCATGTGTACATCTTTTCCACACGTATCGAAGCACTACCGCATACTTCTTCCAAGAATTCTGAAGACTATTCGAACGAGTGAATCGGAGATTGTCAGGGCCATAGACAGAAGTTTGATATTAACTTTTTTTTCGGGAGCACGGCAGAGAGGGCGCTGCCGTGTAGGCTACATTTTCGTTCATTAAAAAGTTCCGCCGGCAGGCGTGTGCCGCCCCTTTTTGTTCTCGTCTTATAGGGGCGTCCAGCAGGGATTTTCATTATTAAAAAGTATTACAACTGGGTCCCGGGATGAAAGGAGCCGAACCATCCGGTGAGTGAAGGATTATCCTGTGTTAGGTGGCGGAGTTAATTTCGGAAAGTTGCCAAGATTAATTGCGAACGTCTCGCCTACGCATTGAGGTGTTCGCGGCCATTTTTCGGACATTTGAAGACAGCGTACGCGAAATGAAAGTTTATTGATTCCCATCGAGGTTGCCTCGTGAAAAATATGTGTGGACTGCGGTTCTTGCGGACCGGGAAGGTCCGAATTGGAGGACCCGGAGAAAGGTAGCGACGGGAGCCGATGAAACTGTTCGGTTCCAACTCGACGATCGCCATTAGCATACGAATTCGATGACACTGCGGCGCGCCACACAGTGACATCGGTGTGGTATTCCGTTTGATCTTCGCACGCAAATGTTTACGGACCCATTAGGACCCGGATTGTCTCCTGGCGGAACGCTCTCCCATCTATGATCATCCAATTCCTGGGCGTCTCTCTATGGGAATCCGACGGACAAACAAAACCGCCTGCGGTCGATACGCAGCTCGTGATTTGATCAGTCAAAATCGTCAAATAACAATTATCGATCGGAGGGCCGGTCAATTCGCGTACGCGGAGGAGCCAGGTGTACCCGACCGCAGCCTGGAAATTAGGTCAATTAATAATCCCCGGTGAATCGAAGCTCCCACGGAAAATCTGACCAACTACGGGGCCGACGGTTAATCACAACTTTTCTCGGGCTGTGCTTCGTAAATAACACTTCGCTGATAACACAGGGAACCAGGGGGCGCCTTGGTATCGCCCAGGATTTGTAATTAGTTAGAACATAACCGTGCCCCTGTGCAAATTGAGTTAGGGTACTACCCTTTCACTGTTTGAAAATTAATATTTATTCTTCTCGCCACTTTGGTGTAATTTTTTGGGGGGCAGGTCTGCGAGAATTGAAAAAATTGACTTTAGGGGTTGGAAAGTGGAGACTTCACCCTTCAAGATGAACCCAGGTGGAAGATTCAACGATTTTTCTACGCGAAGTAAGACCCCCAATTTTTCAGTAACGATTCATCGAATATCGAGGAGATTATCCTTGGAGTCTCTGGGACACGTTCGAGGAATGGCTGGATGAAAAATTCGAGCAGTGGCATGATCGTGCGGAAAATTCGCGGGGTCATCAATAGATAACGAGCCTACCGATCGCCACAAAGGGATCCTTAATTATCACCGTCGGAAAGGCGGTCGTGCTCTCGTTTCAAAGTTCGGAAACATTGCGTTAATTCGCGGCGACACCGGGTCGGGCTGGCGCGGCGGTTCTTCTGTCGGCCCGGGCCTAGGAAAAATCAAGCTGGCCGTCAGGGACAATAGATTGCCGGTCTCTGTCCTGTTGACCCCCGCGCGAGCCCGCTGGTCCTAATTAACCCCCGCATAATGGAGCGTGAGAGGTGCACGCAGGCCAGGGGTGGGGACGGGAAAGAGGTTCGCTGCGGAGACGACTGGCTTTGATATTTAATCGCGTTTAACGCAAGCGTCGAGCGGCCAGGTTGGTTTTAATTCTGTTTGTCTCGCAAAAGCAGGAATTTCCGGGGCCAGAGTTCCCCCGCAGGAATAGCGCAAAGGATTACGGGGATTACAGTATTACCACATGAATGCTCGTACACGACCACCCACACCCCACCGCACGTTCGACTTACTCCTTTTTATACTGCACCCACACGCCACACGGGCTCGACTTTCTTTTGACGTTGGGTTTCAACTGATCTGCGCCTAATCACTCTATTCTTTCGACCCCGGGAACGTTCCCTCGCCGAGCGCGAAAAGAATTACCGTCCGCTCGGCTGACGTACTCTTTAATCTGCTGGCTACCACGAAAATGAGCCAATTCCGGGGACCGAGCACGTCCGGCTTGACCGACTGTGACGCTAATCCGAGGAGGGCGCCGCTCAACGAGGACTCCAGCCCCTGGGATCGCTTCTTTGTTAGCACTGCGCTAACCCTTGGAGATCTTCTTCAGATCATTACATAAACTCTTTTCATCGAGGTCGCCACAATGGGAACTAAATCGAAATTTATTCTCACAATTTTTTGGAGAACCTACCCCAAATGTCTAGGTCCCAATCGATTAAGTACCGTTTGTATTAGGTCCCGGTGTGGGAACCAGAGCCACGTCGAACAATATTATTTTTCGTACCACCATAACGTCCACCGAAAGCGAAATAAAAAAATATTCCCAACACCTGTGCGCCAGCTATCTAAATACCAAATGACGCCGCAGGTATTTTTGTTCGGTATTACGTCGAATGAAGAATATTTTTTATTCATTTCGTCGGCGGGTTTCCATACATAGAATTATTATACAAGCATCATACATTCATGATTCTCGTCCCCGATTGTTCGCGTTCCCATCTCGGATTTGATGCTCCATCAGTCTTGCGTTTCATTTGCGGCCTGCTAATAACATATTTTAATGCATCCTCTGTTTACCATACGTTCATTTGACTTTTTTTCTTTCTCGCGGAATGCTTAAAACGCACGATAACGCCTCGAGTTTTCGACGCGTAAAAAATCCGGCCGATTTCGCGGAGAGGTATCCGCACGCGGACGAATCGTGCAAACAATTTGCACGGCGATCCGTTATGCGCGAGAGAACCGACACGAGGCCGCATAATTCACAAGTTTCTCGACGGAGAAGCCCGGGAGAGAGGGGTCACGATGATAACTTCATTGCTCTCTCGCGGAATATCGTATTCCTTCTCTCTCTTCTGCTTCCTTCTTTTCCCGCACGCGTTTTCTATCCTTTCGTCCCGCCGCTTTGTCACGCAAATCGGGCCGAAAAATTCATGAGCACCGCATCGGGCAACGATTTTACGCGCCCCCCTTACGAGTTTTATCAAGATCGCGGTTTCCGTACGCGACTCCTATTGTACACGGAACAATACGCGGACATTATATGTCGCTTTGTACCGTCTAATGCAGTCTTACGGTTTTGCATGCTTCGGGCTGAACCGCTGTCTGCCCGCCATTCAAACTTTCGACGCCTGTGAACTCTCTTTTCTGGAACGCGCCTAACCCTAAGCGCTATTGTCATGACAGCATACTTTCAATTGCGGCACTGATAATCATACAAATTAACAAGCAAATTCTTTTACTCTGAAAGTTCACGTTTCAGAATAAGCAGAATTCAAAGTCGCATATCTTCGGAGATTTTAACACATTCTGGATGAAAAAAATATCAGCTTCATCTACGAACATTGCGCAATAGAACGCAGCAAATTACATTACAAAATCTCTTCTGGTTCTCCCGCAAAAAATTCGTAAAGACAATCGCGGCATTGATAATCGTACAAATTCATAAGCAAATTCTTTCAGTCTGAAAGTTCACATTTCAGAATAAATCATATATCTTCGGAGATTTTAACACCTTCTGGATGAAAAAATATCAGCTTCATCCTCCGACATTGCGCAATGGAACGCAGCAAATTGCATCAAAAAATCTCTTTCCGTTTCCTCGAAAAAAATTCGCAAAGACGCCCCTTACGAATGAAAAAGCAAAAGTCGCTCGAACTGGAACGCGCGGGATATTTGTCGCGATCTAAGCTTCCCAGTGACGAAATCGACAAGCCTGCGGACACGGCGGTGCTTGCGGAGCGTGCAGCACAAAATCCACTCGATAAAAACTGTCGAGGAACGGCGGCGTTTCGAGTTTTGCTTAAACCGCGCTCAAACACTCGCAAACGTTGGCGGTCGGAACCCAACCACAAATCGGAATCACAGTTGAAATCTGGCTTAGCGTGTAACGAGTAATAATCGCCGATTGTAAGTTGTTGGTCCGTTAGAAAACGCGGAACGGCATTGTTTAAGCCCGTCGGTTGAAAAAAAAAAACGAACGCGAGCCTCCACGCGAAAATCCGGGACTTGCGTCACCGATAAACTTTCATATGTTCCTAATCCCAACAGCACATAATTCCCGAGCACCGGCTAAAATTAAAGTGAAACTGATGCGGAAGATCTGGTTGGTCTCTCCGGATACCTCGGGAAGAAAAAAATTCCCAGCTCCAGGCCCGTTTCGCATTGATTAATTAGCGCTTCCGCAAGCTTTGTGCCGCCGCCGCGCCGTTGGAATTTCATATCCTCGCACATATGAATCGTCCGAGAGGCAAGTGTATTTTGTTTCGCGTCGCGTCGTCGACATCTTCCAATCGCGCGTTTATCGCTCTCCCGGGCGGGCGTCGCGCCGGAAGAACATTGATCGCGATTATTATTAAACGAACAGTGTCCAATTTCCATCGAACACTTCCCTTTTTCCCGCGCGTTTCCCCACATTTCCACCGGTATTTCTCGGAACTTTTAACAATCCAACTGGAACGCGGTAACGCGGTTTCAAAACAATTCGTCGGAATTAAAAATATCGAGACAAAGGGGAACCCTCGAGCAAGGAACGATGGGAACACGATAAGGATAAACGAAATTATAAAAAGAACCTTTCGTTCTTTCACCGGTCGCCTCTGGTTCCCTCTATCTCTCACTCTCTTTCAGTTTTTCTTGCACCGTTGCCTTTCGAGCTATGCTCGTTTGAAAAAACAATGAGTTTCACTCATTAAGAACCGCGGTCCTGTAAGTTAGTTTGCTTAATCGAGGTCCACAGTTCCGTAATGCAGCGGAAACATCTTCGGCAAAGATGGCCGTTCATTTTTAATACTCCGTCTCGACTGCTGTAATTGAAGGGGCTGGGCTTATCTGGCTTGGAGCACAGTGTTCCATTCTGTTATTGAAAAACTAGAAAATATTTTGAGATCAGGTTTCGATGTGCGTTCTTCTTCAAGTATTGGCAAGGTGTACGAATTTTTTGGTACAGGAAGAATCAAAATTGAGCTGGCTGCAGGCGATTAAACAAAGAGGAGTCCACATATTGGACTTCGTATCACATCGAATTTTGAAAATTGCCAAAATTTAACAAATCTCGTTGTTAATAAATGACGCAAATGCGAGGCACCGGGTCACGAAGCTACAGGAGGATAAGGCTATCGATTAGACTCGCTAACGTTCCAACTACCCCCGCGATGGAATATTTAATATCTCACCGAACTTTTCAGCACTGTGACTATCAAGACCAAATACACACAGAGGAAACTACCAATTTCCACAAAACACCAAGAAATATAAATACCGAACACAAAGAAAAACACCCGAGACCCCCACTCCCCTGCTCTACCATTTTATTAGAATCCGAGGAAACCGCTTGAACGCGTGCTCCGAAAATACAGAATCGAAAGGAGTAATTTCGCAGCCGATTTTTTAACGGTTCCAGCATCCACGTATTTGCTTAAACGCCGTTATAGGGTCGGAAGAAGACATCCCAGTGGGGGGAAAAAATGGAAAAGAAAAAACCGGGATGAAATAGCGTGCGCGCGTGTGTGTGCTAGCGTGATACGGGTCGAGCGAGAGAATTAGCATTTTAATCGCTTATCCGGCGAGTGACGAGGCGGGTTGTTCGACGGTCCAGTGGCTGCACGTTCACGGGCCGTCGTCGTCGCCTAAATGCGTACGAGCCGTGAATGTCTTCGGAGCGCGATGACAAAGTCGATATTAGCTGGTCGCACCCCCCCTCTACACTTCTTCAGTGTCCCCCGCTCCCGCCATCATCGTCTCGAGCAATGCCGGAGACAGTCTAACGAGGCTCCGCTCCTCGTTTGCATACTCATTCGTTCCCTCCTTGTTTTTAATTCAGCCCAGTCTAGGGCTCGCGCGCGTGCACCGTGTAATCACCTTGTTCTACACGGCGTTACCACCGTCGGTCAGATGAGTTAGAAACTCTTCGACGAAGTTAATACACCGGAAGCGTCAAAGGAGGGAGACCGCGGAATTCCGGCGAAAACGCCCGGACTCCACGGCTAATTTGAAAAGTTTTTCGCTCCACGCCCTTGGGTGTTCGGAGCGCGGTGATGCTTGAATCCTATCCCACCCTCCGCGGGGTCATCAATTGAAAGATGGAAGTCCGAGGACGCTAAGTAGGGGCGCACGGAGTCTGAAGATTGGTGTCCATAGTCCGTGCTGTCCAAAGTCTGGAGTCTAAATGGGGTCCGGAGTCCCGAGTCAGGAATGAAAATTAACGGGATCCACAGAGTCCAACATGATCCGAACCAGATTCTACGTATCTGCGACTGTACAGGGTCGAATAAAAATGTAGACGACGTGTCGAAATAATTGAAAAACTGCAGCACCCGGCTTACTCGATCAGGCGTGCTCGTCGAGCGCCACCGATCTCATTAATTCTCATCAACGGCGAATCGAGGGTTCTCGCGTCGACCAAGAAAAGAAGGCGGGTAAGAGTCGCGGCGCTGTCGGGTGCGGGGTGGGCGTACGGAGGAGTAGGGGGGGCTCGGAAAATTCAGCGACGCTTTCCCATTAGTTGGTTTGATGAGAAATCAACCGAAGGAAATCAAAATCGAGCCAAGAAGACGGCGCGGGTCGGCGAATCAGACCGATTTGCGAGAGCGTGTAGCCCTTTCCCCTGTCCCATCTCGTTTCCGTCGGGACGAGCTAAGATTCGATTCTGATTATTCGATTGCAGAAGTGTTTTAGTATGCCGTCGCAGAAGAGGGATTTCTGGAATTCGAGTTGTCTCGTGATTTAAAAAAAGGAAAGATATATAGAAGAAACACGCTGGAGACATTAGAAGCTGAGGAATAACGGGGGAGACGGGATGGAGGTACACAGAAATAAATTGTGGGATCAACTCCATCGCGAAGAAATTCGCTTTCGGATCCCGGGGTTTGACTGGCTGCCGAAAGAAGAAGGAAATATAAGAAAAATTCAATACCCCAGCCCGCCCGTATTTTGTACAAACGCGGCCGTCTCTCTCTCTCTCTCTCTCTCTCTCTCTCTCTCTCTCTCTCTCTCCGCGTCCCTGGCAACCGCCTGAATTCATCCTCAGCCCCCACAGATCGCGCTCAGCCACTCACCGGGGGCCAAAGAATCAGACATCGGCATGTGTGGGACGACCGATCGGCAGATTTATTATTTGCGGACGATTTGTCATTTGCGCGTCGCCTTCGAGTGGTCCTTTGTGTGCTTTTAGGATCGAGATATCGACGCCTCGCCTCGAACGCGGTGTGTTCGAGGTATTGCTTTCATCGAGAGGCAAAAACGTTCTCTCAGCGGAGAGCGAACGGTTTTCGGGATACACGCTTGAATTCCAAGCAGATGGAAACGTGTGCATCGGGAACCAGCCGTTTTATTCCCAGAGAATAGCTAAACTGTCTACGGGATAAATGTTTACGGAACAATTCGAACCTGCGCGAAATAGTTTGGCAACCTTCTCATTTCTATTATTACATTAGTCTCTGCGGTGATGTCATAACAGTTCAAGATGTTGTACGTCTAGTCAATAGCTACGCTGTGCTCGCGACTGAAACCTCCGACACGCCTAGCAAAGGACAACCTTACTGGTAAAAGACAGAGCTCACGCATTCTAGCGTTCAACACAGATGGCTGCTAATGGCTTACCGCTGTACGTCACCGTTTCCTTGACGACTAAGAGAGCGGTGGAAGCTGACATACTTGCGTACTTGGTCAGTGCCGAGCTACGAAATCGTGGATCCAAGATTCCTCAATTTGAGGAGTCCAGAGATATGTATTCCGTTCGTCGCACTCGTAATGCGAAAATTTAAGGCCCAAGGGGCCACAATGTTCATTACGAATAGAACGCAAAGATTAGAGTCCCAAGTCCACAGAGTCCAAAAATGGAGTCCCGAATTTCTGGGACCTCGGTTTATTGCGTGGACCGAGCTCAAGTGAAGCGAGCGCGCAGCAAATCACGTGGCTCGTGAAATCTTGATGGAGCCGCGCAGGAAAGTGAATGAAGAGGAATGAAGAGGCCGACAATGGAGGGTTTAGCGGAGCCGGTTAGACAGAGGTATACTGCATCACGAGCCAGAGAGCCACGGATATGTGTCATGGGACAGCGTGTGTCAGTTTTAATTAGTGCCCACCGGCATCGATGTCAGGAAGCCATCAAACACGGGCCACCGGCACGTTGCGGTCGTTAATAAAATTCCAGTAGCCACCGGCATCGACCATTTGCTCAGACGTAAAATCCCGGTACAACCGTCGCGACGCGTCGCGTCAGGCCGGCGCATTATTCATGTTCAATCTTAGGTTACTCAAGAACTAGGCGCAATGTTAAAATCTTCCCACCCACGTTCCACAGGATTTACCGCTGATTCGCAAAAGACATCCAGCTTCGAATTTCACGATTCTCGAATGTGCACAAGCTGCTACTGAAAATTCCGATGGGCCGATATTAACAGCGAAGTGGCGGTCAGGAGCGGTAATCAATTTCCTGAACGTCCACAGACCATCGTCACGTAAAAAGCCGATAAGGGCGGCTCGAACGCGAACTTTCGCATACGTTAGACCACCACGCATCGATAACGAAGCGATATGGGCTGCCGCCGCCGCATGCGGGTCGCGCACACAACGTTCCATTGCGACCGCCCAAACGATGCGTGAAGTTTGATCTAGCTCTTTGAAAGACTCTCGGAACGCTGCGCAAATAAAAACCTGACTTGCGAAGGAAGCGACCGGCCTAACCTTCGCCGGTTTGACCCGAGCGCATCGTCGCGAAGTAATCTTTTCGATGCAGCAGCCGACAAGCCTCGTTCTAATTTCTAACCGGAACGACATCCGAACTGTGCGACGTTTTTGTATATTAAAAACCGTTGTTCCGCGCGTGGGAAGATGCATCAATCGGTCCGCTTTTATGGACGCTGCACAAAACCAAAACAAATAACGTCACTTTGCCGGGACACGGAGGCCAGTCGAACCGTTTTAAAACGCCGCGGACCATGTTCGAATAGTCAGCCAACAATTTTCCAATTTCGCATTTGTCCGGCGATTCGCGCGCAGGTCCGCAGGTAACGGATGCCAGTCGTAACTTCGAGCCGGGGTTACGGAATCATCGGAATAATTCGATTACAAAGCCCCACCAGACAGGACTCGAAAGCATTTTACGACGACGATTCATCGTTCGGCCCGAGGGGAGGGGAAACGAAAAAATCGATACCGGACAATTCGGCTGCCCGGCCATTTCGAGATCGCGAAATCGACTGGGACTCTGCTCTTTCGCGGCGGCCGCGGGATAATCGGCAACAACGAAATTCGGTATGCACCCGCGAATACGGCGAATCACGCGATTATAATTTCGGGTACGTCATTCCTGATGTTTGTGAACGTTCGCCTGCGCGTGATGGAATCAAGGCGAAATCTCCCTCTGTCTATCTTTCTCTCGCGCTCTCCCGCTCGGCGAGTGTACGCGGTCGAGGTCCATGCGCCAATCGACATCTATACGAATGCGGGGACGGGATATAAATGAAGCACACTCCGGACTGCATCGGATTTGGCTCCGAAACGGCATAGAGAGAACAGTCGCCCTGTGTGTGGACCTACAGAAGTTATTCTTCATAGAAAATCTGCGGGGGTGGTCCTGCCGATGCCTGGGTCCGGGCAGACCCACGCGGATGAAATGCGTTGCCGTTGGACAATTTCCGTTTAAAAATACCGGAATAACGAAAGGGTGGATTTTGTTAGAATGTCTAGAATGGAAAATGGTTAGAGTATAGTTTAGTTAGAATTCAATTTTATACTTTTGATATGATTACCCTGAAGAATGTGGGAGAATTGGTGTATTGGGTCCGTACAGTTTATGAAAATGGCGCAGTGTGTCGTCGATTACCGATCAGCAGCATCGAATAGCCGGTTCGGTATCGGGGTGTTCTTTGTGCGTGCGTATCCCTCATCAGCTCTTAATCAAAAGTGTTGAAGTAACATTCCGGTTCAACCTGGACACTTGATTTTTGATTACAGGAATGGGGGGGCCGGGGCAGAAAGGGTAGCCGGTGACAATAGCCAGGGTGAAAGGGGGAGAGAGAGAGAGAGGACGCGACGTTTCCATGGCATGAATGCTTGGTAATTGCTACTAGAGGGACATCGTGCTTCATGCCAGGGAATCCCTGCATCTCTTCATCCTCTGTCCCCCCGGCATCCTCTCCTCTCTCCGGCACCCCGCTCTGCTCGCCGGTGTGTTGTGCCCCACCTTGTTCCCGTATTCCTGTCGCGGTGTGCGTCCCTGTCTCTCTCTCTCTCTCCTCTCCCTTTCTCATCGACAAAATTGGCCCCGAAGCTCCGGATGGGTGCATTACCAATGCATCGCTGCGCATCCGTCGATTGAACTTTTTGATGCAGCCTCGAAACCAGCCACGTCCCCCATCGTCGTTCAGCATTTATATCGATGAATACGATGCTCTGGCCCCGTGTGCCAACGTGCACTGACTCGTGTCAATCGCGTTGCATTGATCTTTCCCACCCCCGCCACCCCTCCGCGCTTCCCTCGCGTACCGGTGGCCCTTTTTTTTCGCCGGACCCGATGACCGGCGCAATTTTTCGGGCTAGGAGGCCGTTTCTTTTATTCCCTCGGAAATAAAAAGCCGAAAACGTCGATCGCTTTAAGTGCTCGCGCGAAATGGCCTTTCTCGACAATGGCGCCCAGTAAAAAATTGTCACGCCCGCGCGGGTTATCGCGTGAAAGACTGTGTGTCCTCCGAAGACAACCACGCGTTGTCGCAATTTCTGGATTGTGGACTCTGTACAGGGGCGAGACACTGTGTTCCAAGGATCGCCGACAATGCGAACCCGTTATCACGTTGAAAGACGCGGAATCGCGCGCGCGCCACGCGAATCGGATCGCGCGAATCTGGTCATTTCCGAGAATCGTCCCTTTCAGCGGCTGCTCGGGGCTCGCGTCGCGATCGATGCCGCGGCCATTCAAACGCAATATCGAGCACGAAGATAGGCGGCCCGCTGCCGTCTGCATTCACCCGGCGCATTTATCAACCGGCCGGCATCATTACCCACCGCGCGTATTCAACGAAGTTAGGCGCGCCACGGCGTCTGCGACTGCCATGCCAGGCCTCTGAATGTGATTTCGACAAGCGCGGAAAGCGCCGCGACCACCGGACCCAGCCAATTTTTATGGAGCCGCACGAACCACGTCGATTTTTCGCCGGTAATTAATATGGCGTGCGTTCGCCCCGTAACTGTGAAAGCTTCGGGTCTGCGGACGCACAGTTATAGAGAAGATACTACATTCTTTGCAGTCTTCCATACCGAAACCCTGTTCTGCGAATACTGTGTTATATTAGGCTGTCCTAAAAGCTTCTTTCACTACGTGCACATTCCATATTGTTAAATAACATCAGCATACAGAAACAACACAATCTTCTGTTCGTTATAACGTTTTATCATTCCTTAAGCTTCCCCTTTCTTAACCAAACTATTGGTTTTCTTAAAAACTACTCTGAGTTTGCACTGACCACATTAATCGAGAACGAAACGAACTTTTGGGACAACCTAATAGATAGACACGCTTCTCCCCGTAACTGTGAAAGCTTCGGATCTGCGGACGCACAGTTATAGAGGAGGTGCTGCATTCTTTGCAGTCTTCCTACATTCGGAAGATTGCCCAGGTCGACGATAGGGGTCAGCGGAGAGGAGAGGGTACGAAAGACATGCAGGTCTCGGGTTTGACGGCGTATCGATCAGCCTGACGTCTCGGAGCATCACCTGGCGGCAAGATTTCGTCTCGATCGCACGTGTCGGCGTCTTAAACGCTGGTCCGTGTTACAGCGTTCGGAACGATGTCTCCTAATTGTCCTATTATCGTTCCTTGCAGGGTGGATTCGACTGGTCGAATGTCAGGGATAGGGAAAGGGGGAAGAGTTTCAGGCAGAGAGCCGAGATCTATTGGAAGTACAGCGACGCGCGTAACTATCACAGTGTGGCGTCGCATTAAGTAGCTGCACGCGGCCCGCCAATAAATCTTCCCGTACGGCAGTGCCGGGTACACGGGCTAGCGCCGGTTCCACACGCTCGCCTTATTGCATATCTGCCGGACCGATGAAGTGGCGAAATCTAATTTCGTTCTGGGATCGCCCTCCGATGCCGCGAATATAGACATCCACGGATAGAGTTATGGATGCCTCGTCTCGGGAATAATTGTGAAATGAACATGGAAATAGGGTGGGCACCGGGAGCCAACTATCTTGTTTTCTGGGTTATTCGCCAGGATTTATGGGGCCTATCGTACAGTAGCCCGCGAAAGTGATCCTGCACTTTCATCGTGAATACCAACGAAGCTAACTATCGGTAATGGCGTTCGAAAGGGATCTACGGGAGCCTGGTGTCACGATAGACCCGAGCGTCGCCAGCTACAGTCGAGCCTCAGCCTTCCCAACACATTGAAATTCAATTTATTTAGGTACAACTCGAATTTTGGGATTTTTATGACCTGTGTCAGTGTAGACCCAGATATAGTCAGAACAGTGGAACCACCAGTATTACAAATTTTTATATTCTGCTTGAATGAATTTTGTTGGGGTGTACGGACACTTTTGCGAGCTACTGTACAAGCCAGAGCCTATATAACGTGCGATCATTGAGGAAAAGTGTTTGGTGGATATTTGTGGACTGAACGCAATTAGGCCAGCAATTGTCCCGCAGTAGAGTACAAATACGATTTGTGAATTCAAGAAAATTACTGTACAAGAGTTTGGGTCACAGTGGACCCAAGTAAGAAGATTAGAGTTCTCTTTCTATAGCTGTGTGGTCTGTAATCTAGCGGTTAGAGATGAATGACTATGCAGATATCTTTCCAAGCAACGATTTCTTTTGATTTGCTGTTGGACGTGGCGCGTAAGTGGAACGAAATTATCCACGAACGATAGGTGTACGGTGTGCCGTTATCGAATTCGCTGTTTTGACGTGACCGTGGGTTGATAAAGAACACCTGTTCCGGGTGGAGTAGTTACCGCATGCGTCAAAATACCGACCGGAAAGTCAAACCCACGTGAAACGGCGGCGAACCCTTCGAACACGTTTGAACTTCCGTCGATCGGGTCGTGCTCGAAATACTTTGCGAATCGCCCGCGCCATTTCTCCAATTTATTTTAAACAACCTCCTCGGCTGTACAACGACGATCCTTGGCAAGAATCAAATTTCGCCGGGGCTATTCTGTTGGGAAAATCCTCTGGCAAGTACTCGCAAGATAAATGTTGTCAACTCCACTGTGTACTGTCGTCGCAAGTAACAATATTGCGTACGAAAGTAGCATTCGTGCTGTCCTCCACTGATCCTTAATCCTCATCCTTCCGGGCCGGCATTATTCCAGGCACATGGCTGCAATGGTTCGTCTTTGAAAAGATTCAAATAAATCACTGACCTCTCTTATCCCAGACAATAAAAATTGTTGTTCGCAGTTGTAGTACAGATTCTAACATTAGCGTCGTGCAACGATAAAACACTTCACAGATAAGATTAGTGAACGATAAAGTAATTACACTTGAGATAGCAGTCAAGTGGAAACGTATGTTAATAGATATTCAGTTTATGTTATCGGTGTTCGTACAAATTCGGAGATTTACAAGAATAGAGCATTCCAGGGAACAATGATTATCGTTTACATAATGTGAAAGTCATCACCTAGTAGAGAACATTGCCAAGTCATTTTACAATCCCCAAAATACAGACGCAGACCCGAGGTACTCGTAAATGTTCTACCTAAATCTAGTTCATTAATTATACAGTCATCAAAGAGTCATTTTAACTAGACAGCAGTCAGACTTTGACTACAGAAACCACCAGAGACAGTCAAAGAAGTAAATCATAGTAGTGAGGTTGAGAGAATAATTCTGAAAGCCAGTACCATAGACAATGTCGTAAAACGCAGCGACACACAGTGGTCTAATTTTATTTCATTATTTTGAAATAAACAATAACTTATAAAATACACAATCATAGCCTCTCCACCCAATAGCCAGCAGAGAGAGATAATATGTACAAGCCCATTGATCACATTGTCCCTCTAGAAAAATATGCTAGCACTACATCTAAAACTAAATTACCATGCTATAAACCATCTAGAGTAAGACATGTGATTGTCGTTCTCTATCTAACCCAGATCAGTCCCAGAGTAGCTCAGGGTTAGCAATGGATGATAACGTGAAGATCCGAGTGTGGATTCTACCTAATTTATGGATATCTCGAAAAACAAGCCGTATACATGTAAAGAAAAATTTCAGATTATACTTAAACCCTTGTGTAGTCAACCAGAATGTATAGATTATTGGAAACCTTTCTGTATTTAATATGTTTACACGAATTCTCATTATAAGACTATAAATTAACCCTTAGCACTCGAATGATGACTCTGAGTTCTGAGGCACTACTAAAAATTACTGCACCATTATTCAAAATATTGTTTACGTTATCAAACGTGTCGGTATTCAATCAATTACTAAACATTTAGGTATCGTATTTGATGTTATACCAATTTCATATCCACAAAATTTCAAAAACCATAGGGAATGGAAATATTTTAGGTCGGAAGAAATGTTTGATTTTCGAGTTAAAGTAGCTCCGAGTGCAAAGGGTTAATATGTTAGCGAGTAAAGAATGGACATTCAGAGAACTTCTGTAATATTTTTCAGAGGAACATTAACAGAAATTGTTGAAAGAAATACAGTTCACTAGTATCCGGTTCACTATACAAGGGTCAAGATCATCTGAAACAGTTTGACAAAGCTAAAACAATGACCAAAGATACATTGAAAACTCTCGGATCAATCTGGTTGAGCAGAAAGTAAAAATTGTTGCTCGAATCCAGAAAAACCAGAAGAACGAAAAAGAATTTCGACGATATCCAAAGTCGCGCGTTAAACCACTGTGCGCCGGTTCGACGTTCTCGTCACGTGGCCAGCGCGTCACGCAGAAGCAGAGAGAGCCTGGTCGACAATCGTGGACGGTACGCGAGCGCGCACGTGTCAAGTTCGTCTGCGAGTAGATACGTATATATCAGAGTACGAGAGAGGCTAAATAGAAGAAGAGGTCCGACAGCGGGGCTAATGTATTGAAAAAAGAAAGGGGAGCCGAATCAATCCGTCCTTCTCTATCTTATTAAAACCAACTGCATCGTGCTCTTTCTCGGCTCGACGCGGCAGATCGATTCCCCTCTTCCTCGCTCGCAATCCCCTCTCTTACTCTTCCCCCCACCAATCTCCCAAACACACATACACCACAGAAAGAGAGAAACACATAGTCTCTCGCAGCCTTTCCCTTTCTTCGGAACAGCTACACGCACACATACATACACACACGCACACAGTAAACCGAGCGAGGCGATCGGAGCGCACAGCATGTGCCGCGGAGAGGGCTACTCACCCGTTCATCCTGATGGTAGATCTCCACGTTGACGGCTGTCCCCTAGCAGTTCGGATAAGCGAACTCTCCCGCGTTCCACGGTCCCCGGTACGCGAACTCCCGCGCGTTTCACGTTCCACGGCCCTGAGAGAGGCCACCGTATATACGCGATCTCAGCGACGACACGAGGACGCACCGAAAACAACAGGTTGCATGTGACACAGCGGCGGCACAAATATGGCGGCCGGAAAAATCGAGACGGCTAAAGACCCGGCGACCGACCGAGAGCCCGCGATGCTCCAAACGCCCCGGATTACCGAGAAGCAGCCTGTCCCCACTTAGCCGGCTACTCGCTTCCCTCGACCCTGTCTTTGTCCCACTGCACAGGGGAAACCTTCTCGCTCAGTCTCTGTTTCCCCAATGTCCCTCCCGCTAATGCTGTCTCGCTCTGCCTCACTCTGACTCGCTCTGTGTCTCGCTCTCTGTCACCGTGACTGGCAGCCAACCTCCTGCGGCTGCTCTTTCCGGTTTTTCTCCGGAGGTTCGATCCCAAGACGAACCCGTACGCTGTTCGAGGAAGCCGCCGCACCCGAGGACTGCACTCTCTCGGTGCCGTCACCGCCTCGATCGACGTAAACGTTCGAAACGATGCGGACTGCGGGCGGTCACACACGCGATTCTACCCTCGAGCTAACCCGACACGTACGCTGATCAACGATGATCCCACTGAACCCGTGATCACCGTACCCAGAAATCCCGGAGACAGAGAAACAATGCACGCCTCCGAATCACGGGTTCATGCACACCGATATCTATCTCTCTAGCACGCACGCACGCCGTATCGTCGTCACCAGCGACAGAAGACACGCGCTGCCACTTTTGGCCCGTGGAATTCCGCGAGATAGATATTGCACCGTCCCACACACCGTGCTCGGCCTGCCTGCCTGGCGACATCTCGCAGCCGCGATACGAATCCCGTCTGGGTACTCCAGATTCAATCTACTTAACTCTTCGCGGAGTTTTTTTGCTTCTTTCTGAAATTATTTCCTCGCGATTCTTTAGATTACTGGGGGTTCGTCATTTATTAGAACAACGTGTATGTCTATCGTGTGCCTGTACAGTCTCCGTTGGCTGTATTCTCATTAACCACACGTGATTAGGTGTAATTCAAAACAGTAAAACGATTGAAAGAATCCGAGAATGTCGATACTCGAGATTTTAAATTCTTGAATTTAAAAGAAATTTTTACTTCACTCCTGTAGATTGAAATTCGTGCAAATTTTATTTTCCATAAAAATCCACAGTCTATTAATAACATGCATATTTATTAGACTCTGCTCGAACTACGTCACCAGTCTGACTCGATTTTATAGTGCAAGGGGTTATTAGCGGGCTTATGATCTAAAATTTGTTATTATAAATAAGTGTGTTTCAGAATAAACTGTGTATAAAAATAAATATATATAGGATAAAAATATAGATTGTGTGAGACATTTTTTTTGGATTTTGTGAAGGGATTCTTTGCTTGCTACAAATTAATTGATTCGCGACTATATGCGAGATAGGGGATGGTCACTATGAGGGTCTGTATGTGTGCAGGTGCCTGCATTATCGTGGGAGTAAGCAGTCGTTGGTACAGTTGATCACGACTGTATAGTTCAGTCACTTCAGTACCGAGAGCCCTGTGCCAGGGAAACACTTCTTGATCCGCGTTGCACGTTCTGTGTGATTAATTGGCAATGCCAGGAGTTCGCTATTAGCCTCGGAGTACCATAATAAATGAAACGGAGGAGATAACAATATATTCACACAATAGAAAATTCAACTGGTGTAACTTGCACCCATTAACATTCATTCATTTACATTTTACGCTTCAGTTGAACTTGATGTTTTTTTATTCACTTATCCGACCTTTAAGAATATGTTTCATGGTATAAGACAGTCCTAGAAAATAATAAAATTGACAGAATTGATATTTGAAGGAGGAAGTGGATGAATTTTTATTCCAGGAGTTTCAAGAGGTTTTGTTTGGGACTGGTTTCATTAGCCAAACAGTGAAATGGAAGATGAGATCCTTGACCTCTGCTTTCTCATATGCTCCTAGTCCGTTGAACGTTTCTGTTTCTTTCAGAGCCACTGAAGCGGCAAATCTTCCTTCCCCTGGAAACCAGGCGAATTATAGAAGCCATTGGCGGGTCCTTTGCTGCGTTCCTAATCCTCCTGGAACCGTCTTCAGCGGCTAACTCGAGAACCATTTCTAGAACATTTCATGCGAATCAATAAAATACAGCTCAACCACCATCATATTTTTGATCGGGGATGAGCAACCCGCGGCCCGCCACAGTTTCTCGTGCGCCCCTTCAAAGATTTTACATTTTGACTTTTAAAAATTCCTACAGTGTCCCGCTGTTCTACAAAAGACGTGTAATGAGTGTTTTATTTCTGTAATTTTTTATACTAGGTTTGTTGTGTTAATAAAGAGATAATTTGATTTCATCATTCAGTGTTTGTGCTATCATAAGTTTCTTACATGCGGCCCGCACAACATTTTCAAATTTGTAGCTGGCTCGTTGCAAAAAAAGGTTGCTCATCCCTGTTTTAGATACTGTATTTGTTCCTCTCCGTTCCTCTTCCAGAAATTGTAAGATACAAGTTTCTAAAATCTGGGATCGTAAATGATACATAGTACGGTGACTTAAAGTGAAACGATTAGGCAGCGGATTTTCTGCATTTATAACAAAACTGATTACGTGTAATTTGATACAGCGAGAACATTAGAAGAATTTAGAAATTCTGTTCGATGTAAACCAATTTTTATTTCACTCCGGTTTGTTCGAATATAGGTACAACATTTTTATTTTGGATAAAGATCCGCTGTCTAGTGATGATCTATGGTGGTCTTGTTTATGTACCTGTTATGTGGTGAAGTCACAAATTTGTCATTTGCAATATTTCAAATCACTGTTTTGTATTTAGTATCACTGTGATATTTAATGTTCCACTATTTCTTTGTGCTACGATTATCTCCTGTACTCGAAGAAAGAAAGCAGCTTGAAAGTTCTGTTCCTTGCAACGGATGGAGACAATGTTTATTTGGCGGGAAGGACTGCGGTGTGAGGTTAGTTCCCTATTTATTCTTCAGTTACTCGAACTCTACTTTCTCCAACATAAATAAATATCTATTCAAGATATTTAATAGTTTAGTCGACACCTTTGTTCACGCTTGAAACAGTAAATTGAAAGTTTTGAGGTTGTAAATACTACACGCGAGTAGTTAAAAGATAAAAATTCGAGGGCCAGGTGATTTTCGAGGAAAGTCAAAAGAACGAACGCGAAGGGATGAGTCGACTGCGGCCGTCTCCATGTTACCCTGGTCAAAGATGTTTCGTATTACACGTGGCTGTAAGCCAGAGAACTACCCTGGATAACATCGAGCCGGCGGCAACAAGGGGAGCCTCTGTTTCGGGGAAATGCACGGGAACGGGCCCCTCGTTCATAATTTTATGCTGTGCTCATGTAAAATTAGCATATTAATAAGAAAGACGGCGACAGCGGTTAGGATAGCAGGATGAACTCGCAGGAGGATCCTCTGCTCCTCCTACCACTTCGAAGGACCCTTCCCTTGCTCCTCGGCTCTGCTGCGACCCTAATCACCGAGTCTCCGCATTTAGAACTCAATGGAGCGAATCTAATTGCAGTTATTACGATAATGCTCCGCTTGAACCCCCTCGAACGAGGTGCAAGCACAATGTGCAGGAAAAATTAATGACCATTGCACGAGACCGATCATTTTTCAAGATAGAACCACCCTGCGAAATGTGATCATATATTCTTTGAAAAATCTATCGGTTTACGTGAATGACTATGCGTCAATATTGGCCGCGAAGAATCACTCTTTGTATTCACGACTAATTAGTTCATTTCTGAAATGCACAGTTAGAAAGCAGCTCGTGAAAGACATTGTGGCGTCATCTAGGGAGATCGTGGGATATCGTGGAACTAAACGTAGTCTGAAATATCTGCTAATGATACGAACTCAGATTCACCCTTTTGCAAATGAATTTCACTTTAAAATTAATCATCAATTTATTTAGACACACGATAGGCTTCAATAAATACATGGTGAATTTGAAGTGCAAAACCTGTAAACTTGGTTCTAGTCCACGTTAATAAAGATTAAATTGAGTTCTGGTCCGCTTGACGCAGCACTGTCGTTCGAGCAAAAGTTGAAGGGATAACAAAAGTGCAAATAATTTATCACGAGGCACTAGAATGCGAAACCACCCTTAAACATTTATTTTCTCATACATGTTGCCCTTGAAGAAAAATCTTTTTCTAACTCTACGGAATAATTTTCTAGAACCTTTAAAAATGTTATTTATTATACAGCAAATTACGGTACCGTCTAATATAGAGAATTGCTCTGGTTTTGAAAAATATAGAAAGCATTATATTTTCGAAAGTTATACAAGACTGGTATTGTCGTATATTCTCAATATAAAATCCAGCGTTCAGATCTTCGATGTTCCGTAATTAGAATAGACACTTAATTTTCCGATTTAATATATGATAATAGACATTTTTTCACGCTGAAGGAACACAATCGGAGACAAAGAAAAAGCCCTTCGCGCAAAAGGAAACCAGCCTCCAACTTGATTTCGGCGTTGAACTCTAGACCCACCATAGTCTCCTGTTCGCAGGGATATCACTTTTCATTTTTTTCATATCTCGACGTCGATTTTCGGCGTTTCTGGGTCACGTATCTGTTCCGAACACTTCTCCACCTCCTGCTCTTCCAATAAGCAATGAACTCCCCGAAAGCAAACCTACGAACAACCCCACGAGCA
Organism: Lasioglossum calceatum; assembly: GCA_963966675.1. Taxonomy (NCBI): domain Eukaryota; kingdom Metazoa; phylum Arthropoda; class Insecta; order Hymenoptera; family Halictidae; genus Lasioglossum; species Lasioglossum calceatum. Next base: position 4,734,636 of record OZ016548.1, read on the forward strand.
ATAGGACTAACCATCATCTTCATCAAATTCATCCCCTTTTATTTTATTCAAAGAAACGTCCAAGGAAAAATATCGCTGGTGTGTCTTCGAAAGATTTCAGTCTAAAATGACTATGTATTATCATCGACATCGACAGTGGATCATTTTTTAATGTGATTGTAATAATTTGAATTCTTTTTATATTCAATTTACTATGTATTTAGACTGCGCAATAAACGATTCGGGAAGGTTGTTTGCAATGAAACGTGGCAGTCGTTCTTGAAATGTTTCAGAATATTTGATTCGTGTTTTTGTTTGTTGTACTATCTGACCGGGTAAACTTTCTACCTTCTTAGACTCACTGTTGGGGTTGGAAAATACGAATAGGGGTAGGATGCTTCAATTCAATTTGTAAACTGTCAAAAAATTGCGACGACTGATGAGTAAAAGGGCTGTAAGAATTCAACCGAGAGCGTTAGGGCGTTGAAAATATGAAGATGGGTTCAGTTATGGCGTCTACTTGGAAAGAATAAGTGGACGCAAAGATCGAATGCGCCACAGATTGGCCACCCCTGGGGTAAACGAGCGATCCTTTGCGGAATGCTGCGTTCCTGGTACCGAACGTATCGTGATTTACTCTTGGCACTGGCTTTTCTCCCTTTCTTTTCCTCGTCCGTGAGCTTCCTACGTTCCTACACGAAACAGACTCGGGGTGCACGGTACACGAGACAATAGCTCGCGAGCATGCGACCCTGGTTCCAGATGTATCGAGAACGATTCGACCTTCTCCATTTTGATGTCTGTAAACTTACCAATGTCTTCTCTCTAGCACGTTGTAACACGCCTACTCTCCAACACCGTGAAATTATTCACTCGGAGAATTCGCCATTCACTCGACGAAAAACCTCTACGGGCAAGCCCCCTCTTCAACAATTTCTAAACAATCTGCATGCAAATATCAGAATTACACCTCGATGCTGTAACATCGAATTCCCAATTATATAAAACTCAGTTTGATGAAATAATCGGTGGTCTTCGCGTGAGTAATGAATAATACGTGACGAATCGAAAGGGGGTATGTGTATAATAAATTACATAAACAGACAGATCGCAGGAATAGATTTGTAAGGTGGAAAATTACAGGATCGTTTTTTGCGGTGGAATGTTGTTAAATAACGGTGCTCCCAGCCGGATTTTCTAACGGGGAAGTGTAAAATGTTTAATGGAACGTGACAGTGAAAGCCTCGAGAGGGGTACAGCGTGAACAGAAGCGCATTTGGTGCCATATTACATGCGCAGTGTAAACAACTCCGTTACATCGGTGGAGCAGGAGAATAAAGCAAGCGAGGAGGTGAACATGGCGGGAAACGTGACCAACCAGAGGCACATATTGGCGCGAAGCAGTGCATCATTCTTATTCATCGATTGCAAAACCTCCCACGTGCAATTGTTTCGCCAAAAAACGTTATTTCCAAATCCGCGCACTTCGCAACTGAACTCTATCACTCAAAACACGTTATTTTCATTTTCGACAAATATTCATCGTATTTTTGGAGCTATAAGAAAATTGCTCGCTGGTTATCTATTGTCAAAATTGAGTCAGAGTTTCGCTCCAATATAAAATGAATTTCTTCTAATTTCTCGAAGGCTTCGCTGGAGGAAAAATAAAATAGGAACGTGTGCGGTTAAATGTTCTTCTTTCTTTTAAACGAATTATTTAGTGACCTCGTGTCGTGATTTATAATTTGTCGCGCAATTTTCTAGCTTCAGACGAGATAACAAATTTTTGATGTGTTTGGAACAATAATTGTTAAATCTTGCGTGCGGTGATTGTTTAATCATTTTCGATGGTACGGCGCTGGAGGCGGTTGGGGTATTTCGTGGAGGCGGCCGGATAGAGGAATTCATATCTCTCATATATCGTAAGATAGGGAAGTAGAACGTTCAGGAGCATCGAGTTATGGCGAAGCATACATATTTTTCATGGAGTGCAGCATCTCACCATGGCAACATCCTAGCCGCCATTACGATCTACACCGTCTAATTCGTAGATAGTCACATAAAGCGAATCACAATACGAGAAGAATGAGAAGGAAACGAATGACCAAATAAAAATTAAAAATATCAATCATTCAAATCTGTCCAGAATTAATTACAATCGATCATATCAATCGTGATCATACTTGGTACAGTCAAATATAAAATAGTCATTTTTGTTTTCCTATTTACAGTGTTCTGTTTCTCGTATTTACCTTGAAGGATACACATAGAGGAATCTAATATTCACCTCGCAACTGCGGATGAAATCCTGTTCAAAATGCGTAGGTACATCTTGTTGAGGGAGAGATGTGAGCGACCATGTGAATCGCAGAACTATACCCCTAGTTCCGGATACAGGCATAAATCATTTTCCACACTCATAATTGTAATTATTGTAGCACCATTCCATTCATCCTGGATACTTATTGTTAGGTTTCAGCCTGTTTTGGTAGGTCCGAAAATTTTTTCAAGCGACTCTTTATGTATTAAAGATGTCCTTTATACAAGGAAGCCCTACAGCCCGCCAACTGGCCGCAAGAATTAATTTGCTACACTTTTCACCGGGACAACGTTATTGAGTACCTACTGTACCACTAGCTTTCACCTAATTTTGCTAGGTGCCGAGACATTTCCCCAGGGATCCTAATTTTTCATAGGATCCTGAGTTAGATTCTTAGATACTAGATAGCATCCTTGGATACAATAGCTAGAGGTTCCGCTGTGGACCACGATGAAAGCCACGCGAAGGCTATAGCAATCGCTATGCCAGCAGACGTCCAAGACCGCGTTGATCCCTAGCAAAAACCCGTTCCTCCTACTGTCGGAAGACGTCGGTGGACGAGGTTGTTCGGTTGGTGGTCTGCCCTTTCGGGAACCGGCGGGAAGACGCAGAGGAGCGCGGGAAGCCGCAGGGAAGAGATTCCCAAGGCCAAACGAGCTCCATCCACCTGCTGCGTTCCTGCTGAAAATGCGTGGGCGCGGTTTCCCCGAGGGCTGGCCGAGGCCAACGAAGGTCGCACCCTTTTTCGGCTGGCGTGTGTCTAGCCCTTTCGTCCAACCTCTCGCCCGACCATCTGTCCCCTACCAAAACCCGGGGCTGGAGCAACGCTCGACCGTTGTCCCCCCGAACTCTCCCCGTCTTCCTCCGTTGCAAGATCCTTTGGAAACGACCCGTTTCCCCGAAGGGATTTCCGGCGCACGCGCCGATCAACAGAGTCCGGCGCACCAGGCCAAGCGAGGCAGGGGGGGGGTTTATTAGCGGAGGCTTCATTCGGATCAGTCCTGTCTCGGCTGACGCTTCTGGCAACCGTGGCAGGGACTCCTACCACCTCTACGACCGTTGCCATGGTGCTACCTACGCCTCCGTGTGTGCGCGCCTGCCTGATACACCCACGCACATTGCACCAGCAAACTATCGGATCCCGGAAAAATTCGGGAGACAGGGTGTCAAGAGGACACCGGGAAACTGTTCGTCTGACCCCTTGTCCCACATTCTCTGTCGCATATCAATTCTTTTTTTTTTCATTGATATCGTTCTTGGATGTCGTACAGTTGTTCCAGGGGCCCTCCAACGTTTCTCCAGGGACCCAGGATGTTTTCTATGGAGCCTAGAATTTTTTCTAGGGAGTTAGGATGTTTTCTATGGAGTCTACAATTTTTGCCAGGGACCTAGGATATTTTCTATGGAGCCTACAATTTTTGCCAGGGAGCTAGGATATTTTCTGTTTAGCCTACAATTTTTTCAAGAGATGTAGGATATTTTCTGTCCAGCCTACAAATTTTACCAGGGACCTAGGATGTTTTCTATGGAGCCTACAATTTTTTTTCCAGGCAGTTAGGATGTTTTCTATGGAGTCTACAATTTTTGCCAGGGACCTAGGATATGTTCTATGGAGCCTACAATTTTTTCTAGGGGCCTAGGATATTTTCTATGGAGCCTACAAATTTTACCAGGGACCTAGGATATTTTCTATGGAGCCTACAATTTTTTCCAGGGAGTTAGGATGTTTTCTATGGAGTCTACAATTTTTGCCAGGGACCTAGGATATTTTCTATGGAGCCTACAATTTTTTCTAGAGACCTAGGATATTTTCTATGGAGCTGACAATTTTTTCCAGGGAGCTAGAAAATTTTCTATGTAGTCTACAATTTTTTCAAGGGTTCTAGGATATTTTCTATATAGCCTACAAATTTTACCAGGGACCTAGGATGTTTTCTATGGAGCCCACAATTTTTTCCAGGCAGTTAGAATATTTTCTATGGAGCCTACAATTTTCTCCAGGGACCTACGATATTTTCTGTGGAGCTTACAATCTTTTGAAGGCCCCACGATTTTCTCCAGAGAGCTGGAATGTGTCTCCTTCTGTGTCTCCATGATTTTTTCCGAGTCACAGCGATTTTTTTCGAGGTGCAGTAGACATTGTACAGAACACCTAGGACACAGTCTATGCGCGGATTCCACGGCCAAGTTCACGGCGTCCACGTTTCCATCGGCCCGTTACGTTCCTTGGACGTCCTGTGTTCCTGTTCAAAGAGCGGGGGCGGCTCCCGCGGAGGGCAGGCCGTCAAACATGCGGGGCGGAACCATGACATAAAGAGGCGGTGCGGAATCGCAAGCTCGCGTTGACGAACATCCTGATCTAAATTGAACTGATCCTGGCCCCGGATCAGGCAGGCTCTCCCGCCGTCTCTCTTCGACCAGCTAGCTTCGCGGACGGGTCGAGCCTGTTCACGGGACGATAGCCTCGTTCTGCCAGAAGGTTGTTCTAAGGCGGAAACGCCCAGACGTTAGGTGTATCTGCGTGGCGTTGCTGATGTACGCCCAGGAGACGGGTAGGTGCTCTTCTTAACCTCAGATCACCTCCACCAAGTGTCCAGAAGCGTGTCTATCGCTTGATTAACGTCGCAGTTTGCCAGACTCGTTGACGAAATTGATGGATTTGCTCTGTCAAGCATTTAGGCGACTTGGATACTTTGAGGGTCCGATGAGAATAACAGGGAATGAAGTTTGTCGGAAAAAGACGTACGAAGAAAGAGATCACAAACAATTAAGAAGATTAATGTAGCATTTCAGTGAACGGTGACGTCTGATCTATGACTTGAGTCCTTTGAGGGTCGATATGGATGACAGAGAAGAGATGAGAGAAAAGAGATTCATTATTTATTAGAAAGGTGGTCTAAATATCATAACAGCAGTGTGTTTTATTCTGTGTATATTATTATACTATTTTGATGTGCTTCGAGGATACATATAAAAATCCATACACACTGTAACAATGAAATGATTGGGATAATGCTGAAACTTGATATTTGATAATCGCTTGTGACGGTGGATAGCCTGATGAGGTGAGATTATACTACTTATTTTGTAGTAGTTCCAGGATAGTAAAAAATCCTCACACACTATAACGATGAAATGATTGGGATATTGCTGCAACTTGATATTTGATAATCATTTATGATGGTGGAAAGTCTAATGGGATAAGATTACATTATTCATGTTGGAGTGGTTCGAGGGTAGTAAAAGATACACACACATTGTAACTATGAAATGATTGAGATGACACTGATACTTGATAATTGATAATCATTTGTGGATAGTTTAACGGGGTGAGATTAATCTATTTATTTTGGAGTGGTTCGAGGGTAGTAAAAGACCCACACACACTGTAACGACGATATCATTGAGGTGTGAACTTGACGTTTGATAATCATTTGTGGTGGCGGATATTCTGATGGGGTAAGGTCGTCCCTCGTTCCCCACAACACGGCGATCCATTCACCCTCCGAACCGCCTCCTGGTGGAGAATGAAACCGGTTTGTGCCACCCCTAGGGTTGTCGCACCCCAATTCGGTAGTCCGTCGATCTCCTCACCTCTGATTCTCCCCTGATCACCTTGTTTACCGTTGTATTATCCAGAATTGTCGTTTGGCTCATTTGTTATTCTCTCGTTCGACGATTAGTCTAATTCTTGCCTGGCTTCCATTCGACAACACGCGAATACATTCCCCGTGGCTCAGAATTTATGTTACCCTAACACTTTTGTGTGTCATCCAATAATCACCTCGAGGCTCATGGCGTCCTGATACCGGTAGGTTACCAATAGCGAAGCAATCTGCTTCCAGATAAATCCTGGGGGTTGTATACATACAGCGCGTCACAAACTGGAGTCAAGCTGTGTGTATTGTTCAGTATACACGAGGAATAGAGAAAGCGACGGAACAATTCCGTCAGGTATAAGATGGACTCGGTAGGATTACGAGGGGTAGATATGAATATTAATTACACCGTGGGTGACACTGTACAGGCGGCCATCATCCGGCAGGAGGTGTGCCCTCGTAGGCCGAATAAAAGGGACTAAAAACCCTTCGGTAAATCCCAGCCTCCCTCCGATCACGGCTGGCGTATTCACCAGGAGCAATACGCAGGGGTTTTAAAAAATACTGCTTTTGAGAAACATTGTAGGAGCAGTATAAAAGTTGTGGATCTCGCGGAGAATGTTTTATAGCCGCGGAAAAATTCACAGACCGAGAACAAATGTTGTAGGACCTAAAAAGAAAAAGGAAAACGTTGAAATAAATTGTGAGGTTCTCGAATATACATTACCGGATCCGTAAAAAAATTGTGCGACGCTCCAGAAAAAATTATAATGTCTGCAAACACTGTGTGTACGACTTCTGAAAACTGCTACTGCTACAGGATGGCATCTTCGAAGCAGCGTCTTCGATCGGAGCGTTGCGAACCCCGTCGCGTTCCTCGGCAGGATGTTATCCTGTGAAAAAAGCGTGGGTGGAATCCCGACGAGGCGAACCCTTTCTCGCCATCTCCGTTCTCGGCGCATTCCTGGCTCGGCTTTGGGTCGATAGCGTGGAGTGAAGAGCGGGAGAAGAGGCAGGTTGAAAGGAGAGGGAGGAAGAGAGAGTCTCGGCGCATAAATTTTCCTGGCGTTCCGTTTTCCTCCCGAGTCCGGCTTTCTTCATCCCGAAGGGCTGCCGCCGCGAAACGACAGTTTCCGAAGAACGGGACGACGGAACAGAGTAACATGAGTCCCTAAGGACTCTCGGTGTGTCCGCGATCCTAACACCGGTATACCTTCTCCGCTGGGATGCTCGCCTGCTGCGAATATGTGAATATATTTTATTCAACCCTTTCCCTCGGGCACGGGATTAAATTATTCCTGTCGCGGGGTTGCGGACGGTCCCTATCCCATTGTGTCGAGCCGGTAGCCGACGCCTCTTGGCAGCCTAGCTGCCCGCAACTCGACCAACAGCGAAGCGTACAACGTTCAACGTGGAGAAGCAAGCGTATCCTCCACCACAGTTCCAGGCTTTCGAAAATACGGCAGTCGGTGGTGCGGTGGTTGTGCGGGGATCGCGCAGGAATTTGGTGCGACCACCAGCTGGCTCCTGCTAGCCTGGGATCAGGGGATCAAACCAATAGACTGCCGATAGCCCCTTCGGTTATTGGAACGATCGGAACCCGTCCACTACCTCCTCCAGAAGCCGTTTGAGTTCTTAGCGAGACTTATTGTTAGCCGCACGCTCCTCCAGCTCTTTTAGGCGGATCCTCGCCTGTTCCTCGGTCGAGTTATGACGCTATCGATCTGACGCGTTAATGGACAGTTTTGACACGCTGCGATTACCCTCAAGACCAGCTAGTCAGTAGCTCCTACAACTTCTACCAGACAGGATCCCGTTTAACCGCTTAATCACCCGCAATTTGCATCGCTAATTTTTCTCCAAGCTCTACCCCGTTTTCTTCTCAACTAATTGGTTAAGAGATATTTTGGCATTTTCTCAAAAGCCCCGAAAAATATTCGACGTCATTATGTTTCGCCCCGGGATTTTCGAGTCAACGACCGACGAATATTAGGACACCTCTTGCCGCGTTATGCTAGCCCTCTCACGATGTGTGACTCGAAGCACTTGAACGACTAACCCTTTCCTTCGGGGCCGAGTCTCGCGGACGTTCTCATATGTGTAAGCAACCACCGAACTGGTTCGGCTCTCGCGAACAAGTCGCAGGTATCGTTCGACGGCTTCTTACCACGGTTTCTTTCGCGGCTCGTAAAAGTCTTGACTGCGTCGGCGTCTATCAGGAGCGACGCATCGGGGACACGCACGTTTTTCTCGACCGGGAACGATAGGAAAGTTCGGTTTTCCCGGCGGACTCATGCTGCTCTGGTAACACCGGAAGGCGCCGATTGATTGGAAACCCCACACAGGATTCCACCTGATCGTTCGACGACCACAACCTGCCTATGACGTCCTGGTGTCAAAAAAAGTTTTCGAGCTTTTTTTTTCCATCCCGGAGCCACGTTCCCCGGAGAGATCGTGTTCGGTGGGATGAGCGTGGACAGGCAGGGAATAACTGGTGGATTGAAGCGTGTGAACGATATCATTTGTTTTATTGTTTGTTGGAAGATTGTTAGGGGTAGTTAATGTTTAGAGGTGGGAGGTTATTGTTGGCTCGAACGGGTGAATTGTCGAGCTATTTTTAAGTGTATAAACTTGTTACGCAGTTCGGAGGAGGCTTCAAACGCTGTGGAAGTTACTCGATCAAACTGCATAATCAGTTATAACGATTTCTCGCGAACAAAGAGAAGTCGAGAAAATTCCTAGGGAGACATAGGTTGCTAGGTGGTCACACTGTTTCCCCTTTGTGTCGTGGGAGGGACGAGGACGGATTCAGACCTGTCTCTGTTCAGTTCAGTCGTAAACGAAGTCAGACAGACAATGTATACTAACCACAGAAGTTAAAGAGTTTTATTGGGGGGGAAATTTGTCAGGGTGAATAAAAAGTAATGGTTATCTCTCGTAGGGGTGAATCTACAGGAAGTATATCAAATCTCGGGAAGTATTTATTTTTTGGAAAAATGTTTGAAACAAAAATAGTAGGATTTCACAAAATCTGTTAGGTGGTGTTATTTATTTTTGCGTGTCACAGCAGAGATTTTTGTGAAAGATTTCTGTTCACAGATCTTTTCAAGGTCATTCAAAATTCAAAAATAATGACACCACCTAACAGATTTTGTGAAACCCTACTACTTTTGCTTACATTACATCTTTTGTTCAGTAGATCATCAGCTGCAACATATGAAAAATCCATCTGATTTTACCGGGATAGATTTTCCATATGATTAGTGCGGGGTTCTTTGTTTGATTTCTGCAGACGAACTTGAATATCAAAAACTTCTTAAGAAGACTATTTCTACGTAATCGACCGCAATTTTCCACTGTTCAAAATGAGCCTAGGTAGATCATCGAGTAATTTTTTCCGGGAAGTTACAGCCAGTCAAAGATCCCAATTTTAATGGACAGTGAATAATTGACACAAAAATTCTGCAAAAATTAATTTCGATGTATTTTCCATAAAACTATGATTCTTCATAGTTTTCTGCTAAATTCTTTTAGCAACATTAAAAGTGACACCCGCTGCGAAACATGTCGCTCCGAATTTCTGGCAGTGTTCGTTCGAGGAGAGGGGACTGTCAGCAGGGTGGCAGCGTAGGAGGTGGCGAAAGTCAGCCAGAATTAGCAGAGCGGTCGGTAGTCATAAAGGGTGAGCAAATGCCGATTGACCTCCTCGTTGGTCTGTCCGCCGGGTAGAGTTTCTATGAATGTTCCGTCGCCGCCCACAACCCTTTCTCGTTTCTCGGCGTCCGTCTCCTACGAATTCCCGGCGAATGCGTGGAACAATCGTGGTCAGGGGATACACACGGTTGGTGTCCGTGTTTGATGATGATCGCCGTCGGACAGGAATTTCCGCGCACGGACGCAACACCGACGAAGACAGACAGAGGGGCGAACGGACGAAGAGAGGAACGACGACCTCGAAGCTCGAGATTCTCCGACGTTATAACTTCCTGGTCGCTGTCACCGCATTCCTTTTATGCAGAGTCACTCGAGCGGAACGAAGGAATTAGATTTCGTTCGATACAGCCTCTCGGCGCCGTCTGCGCCCCCTGCATCGGCCGATTAGGCGTCCGCTCGCGCCGCAATTAGGCTGCCGAGGCTCGTCAGAGTGACGATCATTTGCAATACGGAGCACAAAAATAAAATTCAGGAAAATTGCACAATTGTATCAGGTCCTTCCAGATCCTTCTAATAGATTGTGCAATCAATAGTAATGTCTTGAAAAAATGTTAGAGCTTGGAAAACGATTGGAGGGCTCGTGAAACACAATAGACAGGGTCCAAGAAAAAATAATAAGGCACTCAAAAAAATTGTGGGGTTTATAAAACATATTTTAGGGTTGACGAAGGGTACTACAAGGTCAGAGAAAAGGTACCAGGACCTACAAAAAACTTGTAGGATCTACAAAAACGCTGTAATGTCGACGAAAGATATTGTTACGTCCAGAGAAACATTATCCGATCCAGGGAAATCTCGGCCAACAGGTGTCGTAGGTCCTCGAGGAGGTTCATCGTCGTTCGGCGATGGCTGCCCCGGCGACACCGATGTGATCGATCGTGACAAGCGATCCCGCGTATGCTGCCCTGTTACGGCACCCCAAGATTCTTTTGTTCTCTGCCAATTGCAGCGAATCCGGCCCCCTTTGTCCATGACTGTGTCCATCCGACGACATAGCTGCAGCCTCATATTATCCTGTAACGTAGAGGAGGCGCTCCATTGTCCTCAGCTTTCTTGGTCTGCCTCAAGTCAACAATCCCGAACGATATCGACGCGACGCGACGTTTCTCCTCGATCCTGTCTACCTACCGTCTCGCGTTGTCTCCACGCTTGGGTGTCTCTTATCGTGGAGGCTAAACCAGACGTTCCCGCCTAGGTTTGAAACAGGGGTCACGTGCCCCACGAATCGTCTTACATAGTATACATAGTCCACTTCTCAGACGGTTCTTTCTAAATGCTAACTCCACCGCGATCATTCACTCCTTGCACTGGGTTTCTGCAAATTACTCTTCGCCTCTGACGTCCTGATACTTAACGGCCGCCGCCTGTCATCGGTAATTGATCTGCTAGGCCTATATGTAGACAGTATCAGGTCAGGGGTGACCAACCTTCTATACCATGCGTCAATTTTTTTTCGCATTGTACGACTGAAGCACTTTCTCTACCTCCTTGCGCTCATTGTTGGGGTTGGAACATAGAAATAGGGGTAGGATCTGATTCGCCCAGGGGAGGTAGTAACTAGGTTCATTAATTTACGTCAGCTCAAATCACCCACGTTTACTGGAGCACTGATCTACAATACAGTAAATCCTCTATCGGCGCAACAATTTCTACAGGGTGTCCCAAAATTACCTTAGTTTAATGAAATGGGAGGTTCCCGAGATCATTTCAAGCGACATTTTCCTTTGCAAAAGTGTTATCCGCGGCTTTGTTTAGGAGTTATTAACGAAAAACACGGACCAATCAGAGCGCGACCTAGACGCGAGTTGGCACAGTCGGCCAATAAACAGTTGGCGCGCCGGGCCGACTGTGCCAACTCGCGTCTAGGTCGCGCTCTGATTGGTCCGTGTTTTTCGTTAATAACTCCTAAACAAAGCCGCGGATAACACTTTTGCAAAGGAAAATGTCGCTTGAAATGATCTCGGGAACCTCCCATTTCATTAAACTAAGGTAATTTTGGGACACCCTGTATAAGATAGATGCGACCAAGAATATCCCTCCCCAACTTAGTACAGGGTATACAACGATGCTAAACGGCAAATTGTTGTATTGTACTAATGCTATTCCATATACCTCAGAATGATACATCAGGTATCATAAAACCCCAATTTAAGCACCCCAATACCTTAATTTCTTCGTAGCGCGATCGACCGCCCAAGGGGGAACCTGCGCGTGGTCTCTATTTACACGCGCTGTCCTTCTCTACGTTCGGCTCGGCCTTTGGAGATAAACAACGGCTACCCTATACGATAGATGCGACCAAATCCCCCCGAGGCTGTCGCCTCTATAGAGGATTTACCGTAGTGAGAAATGATGCCTTGGATGAGAGGGTTAATTGTAAACTATCAAAGCGCCACAGGTTGACCCCCCTTGTATAGACCCTACACACCCTACACACCCTATGTATATAGCTATAGTCCGCTGTAGTGTGCGCTGAGCAAAGTTATCTACTCACTGGGAACGCTGAAGAATTGTTCTCTCCTTCCTTCCTGAAAGGGTCGCTACTGTCGCTAGTCATAGCAGAGTGGTCTAGAATCGAGAAAATTAGATGATAGTGTTTCCAGCAATTGATTTGTAGACCCCGAGGATAGTGGATCCCGTGGATCAGCAGTTTTAGAGATTGAACGGGTCTCGCAAGATTCGTGGTCGCTTCCATTGTGTTGTGTTTTATACATAGGTTCGCGGAATCTGGTGCAGAAAAATGGCGGCAGGCTCTCGTCGAGCGGAATTAAAAGGCGGCGCACCAGTCGGCCTACTGCGCAACCATGCTGCCCTGTTACCGTTGACATCTGCGCGATTTATCTTTCTTCAGCCAGGACAAATTGAATTTGCTCGGCGCACGGAGGGGCCTGTCTGCCCTGCCTGCCATCCTCTGGTCTGTCTAGCGGGAGAGGGCGACCATGGCCACGCCATGGTCTCCTGATGGTGCGTGTGCTCGCACTATAAAAACAAAATCGCTTGGACAAGCGGAACAGGGTACATACTGTGCGTGCACACGCAGAGGACAGGTGCCGAGACACTCTGTGTAAGACTCCGTGTACGACACGGTATGTCCACATGGGCTGTTCAGGTTCGCCCCTCTTCGGCGACGAGGGGAACACACGCGTGCGTAATGGCGCGACTATGGGAAACGGTGAAGGTGAAAGCGACACACCGCTGCGCTTAAAATGCAGTTCTAGCTCGGGGAATATTGGAAAATTAAATTCCCCTGCCGGGGACATTCGGAACAATTTCTTTCTGGTACTGGAGCCAATAAATAAATCTAGCAAATGCATACAGTATGCAGATATCAAATTATGCAGAGTATCAGAGATGGCTACAACAGTGTTTAGGATTGTATTTGTCCAAGTATGGAACAAGGGAGATTTTGTTGAGAATTACATTTTAGACCACCGCACCGTGAAGACCACCTGACAGGTTCGAACAACGCTGGTGTATTGATTCGCAGCGCCATCGATGTCCATGGTTGCCGGTCGTCTCCAGGAGACCAGAAGGTCTTCGTGAGATTCTAGACATGTCTCCGACTCATGCTACCCTGGTATAGCTCGTGTCTACTCGTCTCTTTCCGCACGACAAGCGAGCATAATTTACGAGGTCTCTGAACCTCCCGCGACTGCCGCCCTGGTATTCGGGAATGAGGAACTAAAGCGAGGAATGCGACTGTAAAATGGAAGGAACGATCGGCGAAGCGGGCACGCTCGCGTGGACAAACACTATAGTAAACACTCGCTCGGCGCGGAGATTTCGGATACAGTTCAGTCGACCGCTTGTTCGTTCATTTTCAATGATGCTGGTCCAACAATGGATCAAGATTCTGTTTCGACTGAGTGTATATGAAGAATGCGGCTAGTTTGGTATTTTAAAAACATTTCAGGGTTGACAAAGAATGTTATGGGGCCAAAGGGAAGGTAATACTACCTGCAAAAAAATATTATGGGGCCTCGGGAGATGCAATAGTACCTAGAAGAAAATCATAGGTCGCTCCGAAAAATTGTAGAGTCAACAAAGACAATGTAGGGTCAACAAAAGAAAAAGCTAATGCCTGGAAAAGCAGAATGTAACGTGCGTACAGTTATTTTTCATGCTGGTGTTATTTGAGTTTGAAGTTCCGCGTCTTTTAGATTTGAGTAGACGGCTGTTCCAGTTTTTGGAGATCCGTGGAGAGGTTGTTCCGGTGCAGGCATGCACCCAAGCAGAACTACAAGGCCCTTTCAAGCCCATGGTTTCCTAATACTGTTGACATCCAGGCGATTTGTCTTGTTTCCCCACCAGGCAAACGCATTTTATGGCATGTTTTATGTGTCCTCGGCCAATGGGGAGCCCGCCCGTTTCCTCTTGAATGTCCCCATCCCGGGGAACCACCACCGCGTTCCTCGAACTTCGTCGCTGCCATGGTATCCTGATGCCACAATATTCCAAACTCTCGGAAAAAAAGTGCTCGGTAATTTCTCGATTTTTACCGCGCACACAGACGAGAGCCCTCGTCGTGTTCATGATCCTAATACACGCATATAAAGCATATACGCATCATTTATTCCACGAGTGGGTTATACGATCGATCCATCAGACGGAGAAGCAGACGGGAAAATGGCCTCCATTGTCTGCAGGACTGACTTAAATAAGAGAGATTAATATTCTCTGTGAAATTTGATAATTTATCCAATTTATTTTGAATTATTCCAAGCACTGGTTTTTCCCTGAATTACCGAGATGGTGTATCTTGTTATTCAAGCAATCACTCGACGAGGAAGCGAGGATTATTAATGTTGAAAATAATATTCCGCTAATGGTATTGATTATCCGCGCGGTATGTTAATGCGTGCGATCACCCACATTGTCAAGCGCGCGGTTATGAGCCACGTGCTCATGGTTTCCTGGTCGCATCTTCCGGAAGTCGACGGAAAAAAATTTCTGGGTGGTATGGGTCGAGGGTACATTGACATTTGCTGTGGCTGAATCCTCCCTTCGCGCAGCCTGCTAATTATCCCCTCCATTGAAGCACGACTTTCCTCTTTTCTTCCTTCCGGTGTATAATCGACGCCATTGAAAATTCTCCGGTCACCCCATGCTGTCAATCTACCTCGTCGGATTATGATTATGCTATTATAATTAACAATATTTATTTACACGTCTATGTACTTAACTACACTTCCTTAAACTTGGTCTACATATACTCCGAGAGATATTCTCTCGATTTTATTTCTAATTTATAAAATAATTTTAAATATAAATCTAATGAACGTAATATTATATATACAATATTTATGTAAAATTAAGTATGGCTCCTAATATTGATTATATTGCTGATACATAGTTGGATTTTTATTAATAAGAGAGTACATGAAGTGAAAGTGTTTTGTTTTCTATAAAGTGGGAGCGTAATTGTTGAGGAATCGATAAGGTTGGTTCCGAGTGCTTGATAGTGACTTAAAGACACCTCCAAGGACAGCCTGGTGTTGTAAACACGACACGCTGAGCTGAGCACAAACTTTGTCAACAGGATCCCATGAAACCGAGGGGCAGACCCGCCGAAAATTGAATGGAACGTCCTTGAGGAACAAGAGAACCCTTTTATGGAAGAACGAGGATTGTTGGTCCCTAAAGGGCATACGCCTACGCACTTTTACTAGGAAACCATGAGGAATCGACTGGTTGTATCTTGTGGCAGCCCTTTGAGAATCCTTCCAAAGGATTTCATACACAGCATTCCCTTTTGTGCATCAAAACTTGCATTAACAATCATCCCAACAATCTCACCCCTATCTTCGTTTCTAGCCGCTCTGTCATCGATCTGCGGCCAATTTACCACATACAACCCCAAACATTCTGTTCATTTATAATTTTTTAAAGTCATTTCGTTTTCTCAAGGGAGAAAATGAAAGCCAATTTTTGACTATTTAGAATAATTTTTGTAACATTTTGTTCTATGATTTTCTGCGATTCCTCAGGCAATTTAAAAATCCCATGCTCGTGGACAGAATTGGGCGAAAAATTTCGAATGAAGTGGGTTTTTCCCAAGTGGGTTGTAAACCTACCTTATTCGAAATTTTTATTTACATAAAATGTTTGTCCAACTCTGTCCACGAGCATGGGATTTTTAAATTGCTTGAGAAATCGCAGAAAATCATAGAACAAAATGTTTAGACTGCGGATCTTTAGGGAAAATAAAAATTTTTTGAATTGCAAGAAACTGGAGTGAATTAGAAATTTATTTTCTTCCCTATTATGTTTAGTAGGTTGAGAATAATATGATAGTGCGTTTAAATTTTTCTAATATTTTTGCTATTTTAAATTACACCCACTCATTTTTGTCATAAATGCATAAAATCCGCAGTCTAGTTATAAAACTTATTCTAAATAGTAAAAAGTGGGCTTTCATCTTCTCCCTTGAGAAAACGAAATGACTTACAAAAAATTGTAAATAATTTTTGCCTATTGTCCATAACATTTTGTAAATCTGCTCGTGGAAGCCTGTATCGACGTTGTTGTTGGTTTGAATGGTTTGCAGGGGAATTTGAAAAAATAACAGGATCGACGAATTTTCGTTTGTGTCAGGTGTCACTGTCACCGGTGTCTCCTGGGCGTGTCTTCGTACCAGAAAAAACCAATCGCATTGGCATGCTCTCCTAGTCTGTGTCACCAGCATACTTCCCCTTTAGTATTGCCTAACAATTCCAATTAAGGGAACGGAACGCGTGCGGTGTAACCGTGGCGTTTCCTTTACCCTCTGGAGACATTTCACAAAGGGCCGAGTTCACAGGATGTTAGAAGAGCGTCGCAAGTATATTAGGGACAGGCACGTGTGGTCAGTGCATGCTGGTCCCTACCGGTAGGGCCATGGAGCAATGGCCGTTGCCAAAATATGGCGCTCTGCTGGGCCAACGTTCTTAATTTCACAAAACTACAAATAAATCTTCAGAAGAAAAATGCATATTGATAAGCGAGTCTGTGAACAATTTTATGCTGCAACTTACGATTCCATTCTCGGTGGAATTAAAATTAAAAATTAGGAGGAACACTGTTACTGGAAATGATTCCAGCAATTTTTATTTTTTATGTTTTTATGTCTATTTAAGCTGGACATGCTGGGATTCTTGATGTTCTCGGGTTTCCAAGTATTTGGGCAGATTATTATATACTTTTAATCAAGTTTACAATCACTGAAAATCAACAACCGGAAGCTCCTCAAGCCAGAGACGGAACACCTGAGCAGTGGCTTCATCGTTTTCATGTTTCCCTGCTGAAAAATCGTGTTCACTTTGAACTACTCTTCTTTTTTCTTCCGTTACTGTCCCCATGCAGACAACACACACGACGTCACACTCGCCGTCCAGATAATTACCGAACGGCATTAATTATAATTAAAAAAAAAAAAAAGTGCATGACTCGACGCATCAGGAAAACAGCTATCCGAGCAATTAACTCATTTTTAAAGCAATCGTTAACGGACTGTGGAACTTCGTGCGACTGTGTGAAATATTTATCAGATAAGTGAATGCAAAGTTCAGTCGAATTGAATGCACTTTTTAGTTACTTCGACGTATGAAAAAGGAATTAGAATGCGAAGTGAGATTATGTTTGGTTAAATGATGAATCGGTGTGGGGAATAGAAGGGAATTTCGTGAATATTTGTGGTTTAATAATTAAGTGTGACCAGCGACACCTGCAAAATGCGGTTCGCGACATCAGACGGACACGTGTCGGTACCAGGAGTAGGATTGCAGAAGCTGAAGGAAGAAGGACGACTGTGTTGAGGGAGGCACAGCTTCCGAAGGCCAAGATCCGTAATTAATTAATCATTAATTAAGCCTCCAAAAAATGTGCAACCTGCAATTTGACTAGGTCCTTCCGAAAGTCATTTCGTTTTCTGAAGGGAAAGTGAAAGGCAATTTTTTAGAATACGTTTTATGACATTCTACGAATCTTCAATTTATCTTAATTCTAGTGGAATGAAACTTTGTGGTATGACTTTTCAGTTAAACAAAAATATGTATACATATCGTCGAGATAATAATTTAAACGTATGCTGTTGTATCGTTGATTTATATTTTTGTAGCTTCGTTTCGTAATAGGATTCCGAACGACGTCTTTTACTGAACGAAAGAAGTCCGAAGTACGAATATACTTAGTGCAAACGCTCGCTATTACAGATTAGGGGCAAAGTAGAAACTTCGGAATAAAAGTCGTAGGTCAAGGCGATATCTGAAACTCGGTTATCGAGTACGTGTGGTAAATGATAAGAATTGTAATGGAGGAAACTGATAAGGGGCTTGAAAACTCGTGTGAAATATTTCGACGATATGTGGTTCGTTAACTAGCCTCACATTTTCAAGAATATTTCCAAACAGAAACATTTCCGAACGATCTAATCCACGAAATGAAATGGAGATGCAATGCAGCACAAAAAAATTTTGGATAATCACAATAATCAATCATTTTTAACGTTACCATTACAAATCAACTCGATCAAAGAATGTAACCACTGTAAAGTGAAATGAATAAATTGTACGGGTGATAAAAGAAATCCAGAAAGCATAGAAGTACAGAACAATGAAAGTTAATGTTGGCGTTTCGTGAAAGTGGTGTCTCAGAGCTTCGTTATCGACGACGAAGAAAATTTAGAAAGTGGACGGTCGAAAGTTATTCGAGCAGAAGGAAGGTGTTCCTTGCGGGATGGTCCCGCCATTTTGAATCCGCAGGGACACCCGCAGGATACCGTGGGCACGAATACGCGCGTAAGTGAATGGGGATTCGATAGGGCAATGTAACAGGGTAGCAGGGGTTAGAAGGAGTGTCTCAAGGGTCCTGAAGGCCCCTTCGGCATCGAACGAAGCGGGATCAGCTTGGCCGCCATCTTCCCGCGAGCCTAACACGCGCGAACACCTCCCCATCATCGGCTTGATCTCAACTCGACGTACTATTTGTGTAAAAACAATTGTTAATTCGACGAACCGTCGCGTGTCGAATCCATCACGTTTCTTAAAACTTATTCAAAATTTATCAAAATTCTACACAGACATCCAATTTCTCCAATCCGAGATTGTCAATCATCCTCCAAAATTATTTATTACCAGTAAAATATTTTTAAACAATTTTTCTGCAAGTTCAAGTTGAACTGCTCAGAGTCATTGACTGCAGGAAAGTCTATTATTTATATTACTACCATTAAATGAATCTTTGAATATTTAAAAAATGAAGAATAAATAATATGGACAGAATAATTAACAAAATGAATATTGATAACTCAATTGACACCGATATTGTCTTGATAAGACAAGAATAGAAAGACTCCGGTGTCCACGAAACCGTCCACAAAAAGTATATCCCTAGCCCGGGGTGGTGTGACGGTCACGTGACGTTTTGACACCACGTGACAGGGGGTGTCATTCATACTTTTCACGGTAATCACGATGCAACACTCGTACGGTTCAAGCAGCAAGGACCCAGGATGTACGAGGAGCTGTTCGAACACGTTTAGGGTGATTTTGCAACATCCCCTGAGTAAACACGAGACACATCTTAGGGGTGTTCGCAATCAGGAATGTATGTTGACGAAGGAGGCGAATTTTCCACGGGGTTGAAATGGCGATGGGGATGCTGGGGGTACGCTGTTCCTCGGCTTACGAGGGTAACTGTGCTGGAACGAACCCCCATTGTGCCTTCTATTGATCCAGGACACTCGAGCCACACGCATGCCGATCGATAGACCCTCTGGTGTTCTCTCACGCACACTCGCTATGCCTGGCACACCTCTGGGGGCTCGTGCTTCTACCCTGATCGCCACTACCCCTTCTCGCAATTTTTAACACTGAACATACCGAGCCTTAAAGGCAACTGGTACATTTTCCCTTGTAAAAATAACGAGATTGATTTTATTTAGACTTTGTGCGGTTCCTGTTGTATAATAATATCAACCATTTCGTATGGAATCACTTTTATAAGTTCAATAATTGTAAAATGATAAATCTGGAACCGGTCATTTTGTCTGGTGGTTGTAGGTTTACTGTTAAAAATGTGGAAACGCGCCACCCAAAACATGAAATGACTTTGGTACGATCGAGGTCGTTCAACCGTGTCCTGGACGACGTATTGGAAGTGCAAGGTCGTCGGAACTCCCCTAAAATAATCATCGGAGGCATTAAAATTGACTATGTCGAATAAAAAGCAGGATTAAAAAATTTTATAAAATAAAATACTTCTACCCAATTCAACCACTGGAGATTGCAAAGTGCTTGAAACCTCTTCGACCTCGCGGAGCACACACACACGCGCGCACACACCGGCGACTCGGCAGTCGATTAAACGACCCCGCAGAGTCGGCTCGCCTTTGATCGGTCTTAATTAGCCGCAAATTAGGGCGGCGAGTGGTACGGCCGCGTACGTTCCGGATCGTTTGTGAAAAAGGGGGCCGGACGGGATTCCGTGAACCAGTCGAGGGACAGGCTTATGGAAAAAGGGCCCTTTCAGAACGCGAAGAGCATTCGGTCCATCCGGTTCCTCGAGGAGACGCTCTTTATTCTCAGGACTGGTCCGGCTTCCCGTGACTTTGTCGCCGCAAACTGGCGAGAACAACGGGAATCGTGGAATCGAAGTGGGGCTAAACGCCTGATAAAGCTGTCCAGACGGGAGCAGCAGTGCTCTTCGGTGATTAGTATGCGATGGTTAACCGATCGGTGAACCCGCGACCAGTAGTCCGTCACTTTGAACCCTCAAACTCTTGCTGCAAATATTATTCCATCGACAAATCTTGACTGACCCTTCTGTTAAAATAGTTGCGAGTCAGTTTCAACGGGGCCTTGAAGAGTAACCAAAGTTGGATATAAAATTTGGTGTTTGTTTGGATCTGTTGCTGCTGAAAGTGTTGTTCACGCAAGATTGCGCTCAGCAGGAAGACAGGGGGTTCCCAGAAAGCGGACGTTGAGAAACAACCCCCTCCACAGGGTCCCCAAGTTCGCAAACAACAGAAGAACAAAATAGTTGCAATAGTGACCGCGGTATTTCTGTGGTTATCAGGATGATATCGCTTTCGAGATATTGCCGCTTAAAGTTTTGATGCTTTGACATAGGACATCGGTTAAATTGTATTAAATTTCGAATTTATTCTCGTGACTTTTTTCTGGTAAATAGGTAGATCCTATACTACGAAGCTTAATGAGTGCGTAAATTGTCACATGCCGCGTTTTTCCTGACAACCACAGATTTAACCAGAGAGGATCCCCGAGGATCGCTGGATGATTCAGAGGCTGAGACTGCTGACCTCGTGAGCAGGTCCGTTCAGCAAGATCAAGGTCGCGGGTACATTGAAAAAGACGATACACGTTTAAAAGAAGGAGGATTACGTTCGTAGGCTGACTACTTATTCCGTGTTTCGACTCTTGACCGCCGGACAGCGATACCGACGACGCGTCTGAGCCTCCCGTTTATTTTGCAACAACCCGGCTATCGGTGTCTACGTCAATCGATTTTTTCATAACATTTTTCTCGACTCCCGCATACCAGGGATCGAGAGTCAAATAACAAATACCGAGAAGCATGGTCCGTTGCGCGAGAAGCTGCGAGCAGGCTCATTCTAGTTCCGTAGAGATAATGAAGAAGAAGAAAGCGTCCTCGAAAATCGTCATGTTAGCTGAGAAGCTCGAGTGAAACCTGATGACTACTCAGAGCTGCCAGGTCTAGGTTAAGTGACTGACTGACTGTTGCTTAAGGGTGTGTGCTCTTCGAGAGGTTCAAGTTTTAAGGGTGCAATCATTACTGGTCAAAATGTTTGTCAACCACACTATGATGATGATCGCGTTCACTGCGAATATGATAGCTACTTTGCCGAAGAACTCCAGCTTACAGACTGATACTGGTGGTTTCAAGAAACAGAATGTGGTCACCACCACCTTGTCACCCGAGGAGGAGGAGAATAGGTTCGGCTTAAAGGACAGTGAGTGATTTTCAGACTACTGCCGACAATTTTTTAGATATTTTTATTCAATTATTTCTCGTTAAATTTTTCTATATTTTTCTATTCTATTATTTTTTAATAAACTGTTCTATATGTTCCTATTCTATTATTTTTTAATAAACTGTTCTATGTGTTCCTATTCTATTACAGGATGTGAAAAGAAATTTTTTCAAGAATTGCAATTGATCGGAATTGTAGACAAAATACTAAAAGTTGCATTGTACAACTTTTTTATGTGGACCTATATTGAAAATTTAAAAAATACGTTAATACGTTTAAAAAGTTAAACAAACGTTTAAGGATGGTAAAAATGCAGATTCTCGGCCTCTAATTGCAATAAATCTAAGGATTCTTTCAATGCCTGTCGTTTTTTCCCGCATCAACCGATTTTGATGAAACTTTCACAGTGCATATGTATAATGGACACAGATCTGCAAAACGTATTTTCTAAATTTTTAATATGGGCCCACAAAAATATGTGGTAAATGCAACTTTTAGTATTTTTTCTTCAATTTCGATCAATTGCAATTTTTGAAAATATTTCTTTTTACATTCTGTAGTAAACTAATTGCTCTAGCTTACCAAAAAAGTTCAAATCGTATAGTACAATATTAAAAAAGTTATCGACCTTTTTAAAGCGTCCGAATGTTAATTCGGGTCACTGTATACATATTAATTGAGAATTCTCAGGTTTTGTGGACGACTATACCGTGATAAGAATGAAGTAATGTTGTTTTTACGGAAGCAGTGTTTTGATTTTTCTGCGAGGAAAACAGAGTTTATTTATGAGGAAAATCGAAGAACCCCGAGGCTGTGACGTACAATCTATCTGGACGGGACACCACGGTGTATCATTATTTACAGTAGATCAGCGATTCAACAACGCGCAACGAATTGCCATGTTCGCCCAGGGGTTATCTGTTGCGTTAGTGTTATCTCTGGAGACTGCATTCTATCAGTTCCTCGAACACCGCGTGCATTGTTTAGTCTTCGTGTTGGGATTACGATTTACGGTTGTTGCACGCACGTGACTGTCAATTCGGTACACGTTCTACCTTTATCCTACACGAGAGAGAGATACCCATACATTCATCCCCCCAATCAATTACATCAATGAACATGATTGATCTGGGTTAAGCTTGGACAGAATTGAAAACTCCTACAAAGAGAAAAATACAAGAATCTGAGTAGCCTTCCATTTTGTAACCCATTGCCTAATTTCCTAAAAAGGAGAAAATTCTCTAATAAGGAGAAAAGGCGTTTTCTAATAGCTGTACATTAACAAAATCAAAATAGAATTCTTTTTCGGTTTAAAGGAAATTATGAACACACATTTTTATCAGAATCAGTTCAGAATCTTTATCACGAGTCAGAAACGATATTGTAAGGCAAGGGCTTATAATATTATTAGACTGCAGATCTTTATGCAAAATAAAAAATGTTTGCATTAATTGCAGGACACAGGCACCAAAAAAAAATTTTATTCTTCTTTTAATTATCCTATTAAGCTGAAACTAATACGTTGATGTCCTTAAATATTTTTAAAATGTCCACTACTTTAAATTGCAAATACCCATTTTTGTCATAAATGCATATAATCCGCAGTCTAAATATTATCATAGTCCTGATTGATTTTGGTTGCATTTACAGGTTCCAAAAAATTTTGAGATTTAATTTTTCGGGAGAATTGAAACTCTTATGATTTTTTAGTATTGATTTGGGACCGTGTTGGAATAAACTGGTATTTTGTGCAGATTGGTACATGTGGAGATGCTTCGAGCCTTATGGGTGTTTCTACATCGGTTCACCATGGTCTGGCGAGAACCGACCGGTGTCCACATTCCCAGCCAGACCGGACAGCATCAACCCTCGTTACCTGTTCTACACTCGAGACAATCCTGGACAGTTGCACGAGCTGAAGATCGACAAACACGAGACGATACGGCAAGCAGCCATCAGGAGGAACGAGAACTTCTACCTAATCATTCATGGGTTCCTGGATAACGGCGATAAGTCATGGGTCCTGGTAGTTAATTTATTAATTGGCGCCTGGACACTGCTGTCGAACGAGAATTCCAAAATTTTCACTCTGAACTCGAAGACAGAACCCTTTTAGTGCCCCAAAAATAACATCCAATTTGAAATGTAGTGTCTCCTTTATGTTATATTAATTTTAATATTTACGTTTCATAAAATTTTGACAATGGGTATCACAACAACATCAACAAAATTAAATTCAAAATGTAGTGTCTACTTTATGTTATATTAACTTAAATATTTATTTCTTACACAACAACATCAACAAAATTAAATTCAAAATATAGTGTCTCCTTTATGTTACATTAATTTTAATATTTACTTCTTACATCTTACGAAATGTTGACAATGGGTATCATAACAAAATCAATGAAACGCGTCTACGAGGAGGGGATGAACAATACAGAAAAATGCTTGGTGTCCACATCTGCGAATATTTACCTCATATGCATTCGTTATTTGTTTACAGAGGACAATGAAGGAGCTGCACTTGAGGGAGGACTGCAACGTGGTGATTGTTAATTGGATTGCTGGAGCAGGACCTCCCTACACACAGGCTGTTGCCAATACGAGACTGGTTGGGGCGATGACAGCACGATTAGCATCCCAGTTGGTCAAAATTGGGGGAGTTGATCCAGCGAGGATACACTGCATTGGGCACAGCCTTGGTGCACACACTTGTGGATACGTTGGGTACACAATGAAGCACAATTACAATGTTGTTCTCGGCAGAATCACTGGTGAGTTGAAAATAATCATCTTTCTGTGTAAGACGATTTTTAATGAAACTTAGCCACATTATTTTTATTCTGAGATTGCTGACAATTTTTCCAGAAACCTCCACATCATTTTTTAAATGGGACCTTTCCCGCAATCACAATAATAATAATTTTACTATTACCACCTTCGACTGGGGATTGCAAATGGACTTTATAAAAATTGCACAGGGCGTTCAAAGACAGAGACAGTGGACATACAAATTTTCGAAGTTTGTTTCGCGACAAACGATGCCCCAGATGAAAAATCTTGGCTCTCGGAGGTCCATCCTAGTTGGGTCCAGTTCGGCCACATACTTTGAAACCGCCTGTACCAAGCGGTAGACAGTAGAATTGAAGACAAATTCCATTGAACCTTGAAGCCGCGAGCCTCGCCGAATATAAAAGTAGTCCCGGCAGCAGCCAGAATCGTCCGGAAACGTACGAAGATAGCCGATCGAATCAGAAAAGATCAGGGGAACAGTTGAAGGAGGAGAAGCACCGCCGAAAAATAGCGGCCGCCATTTTACTCGGGGACGTGTAATAAGGCGATATGCTTATCAAACAAGCTCCGAGGTCCTTCTGAAAATCCACGGGACAACGAAAAATAAAAATCATTAACACCTTCCACCGTACACACAACTTCGACCCCCGGAACTAAAAACAATCTTTCAAGAAACCAGCGGTAATCCAAAAATAATTAAACTACAAATACAAATTAGCATTTTTGAGGTGTTAATTGCAGACAGCAATTAAAATAGAAGTCCAGCATACAATTTCCCAGATAGAAACATGATTGTTGCATTTAGAATGAAAAATTTTTATTTTCTGGGTAACTGGATCAATGGTTGTTGGTAAATTGCAAAGACCCTAACGATGAGAACCCTTTCCCAATCCTGATCAATTCCCATCGATGCTCCTGTGCTCGGGCCGATCGGATTGGCCGAGTCGGTGTTACGTAAGCTATCGATCCCATCGGGAATTACCAGGATACTAGAAGGCCGCGAAAGCTAGTCCCTGTAACGGAAAAATGGTGGTGGTGAGGCAGGGTGAGCGATCAGGATGATTAGAGACCTCCTATGGGCTTGCCTGGTCGTCGACTCGATGTACCAGACTGCAGAATGGTCGATCCCTGGCTGCTGGGTGGGACATTTATCGACGGAGGAGAAAAGGAGCCCTCTGACGACGCCCTTAAACCCGCCCGAAGACAAGATCCAGTAAACAACTGGAATAAGCGAACACGAAGAGCCAAGAAGTGGCAACAGGGCCCATGCCCGCGCCATGATAGGTCCTGGTGCGGATAACCATCAACCCTAAACATTCACCAGCTACTCTTCTGATCGCGATGCACCACCCGCGATTAGGCTACGCCCCTAAATTCGGCTCCAGGAATTTTTCTCAGCAAGTCCCACAGCTGCAAAGTTCAAACTTATCTTGTAGCTCCTGCAGATATTTTTCATTACTAATTATTTTAGGTATGTTACGAATTTCTAGAGACATTTTTGAATAAATATATTTACTCGAGAACAAGTCGCAGTAAAAATTGAACGATATTGCTAGACGACAAAAAATGATTTTTGAACTCGATGTGTGTTGCTCTGGCAGTATTGGAAAAGGTGCAAAAATTGCTTGGTGAAATTACTTAACATAATCGCAGGAGAATGTTAACCTGCTGGTCGAGTTGCATAATATAAGTCTGGAATGAGAAATGAAGCCTGAATAGAATAAGTATACTACGAATGATCATCGAAGCCAAACCAAAGCTCGGTTACGCGATCTATCCTGGAGTTATTAAGTAGGCTAACGTCTCATTATTTCCTGATGCACCAGGAACAGAAGCTTTGATCCGATTCTATGTGTATACGCAGGAAAAATGTAAAAACTCCTGTCACGCGTGCGGTAACGATCGCTTTCCTCTCACTGGCTTTTAATTTATTGTTTTACCAGACCGAAAAATCGTTTCCGGTTTTGCGCAATGTCGATGCAATTGCGGCGCTTCGTGCACGTTGCGCACAGGGACATGTGGTAATTGTTACGTGACGATTGTGTGATATGAGTAACTCGATCAGGAGAGCCGGGATTCAACTGGTTTCAATGGGCAACGAACATCTGGGCAACCGCAACTATTCCACCTCGTGTCGGTCATAAAAATAAACGCGACTTTCTTCAGAAAGTTTTATCAAAAGATAGGACCAACTTCACGGAATTGTCTTAGAATTTAATACCTGTCGTTTCGAATTGCAAACAATTTTTATATTGCATACAGATCCGCAGTCGAATGGTGGCTAAAATTATTTCAAATCAAATAATTTGGTATAAGACAAAGTAATATTCCATTCGTTCTTGGACCTTGATTTTCTCGTATACCCAGTGGCGCGTTACCCTACGGGCAACTTGGGCAAATGCCCGGGGTCCCAAGAAAAAGGGGGCCCGAAGACAAACCAAGATCCAAGATCCAAATTCTACGTTTTTCTCATAAAGTTATTTAGTTGGGGTTAGGGGCCCCGAAATTCTACTTTGCCCAAGGCCCCAACTAGTTATAACGCGCCACTGCTTATACCAAATAATTTTGATGGAGAGAAAACACTGAAACATTGTCAGAAGGGAAAGAATGAATGAGCCGCGTTGCAGCAACAGGTTAAGCGAAGCATCTCACGTCTCGTTCCGTTTTCCTGTCAAAAGGCCTCGATCCGGCGGAGCCGCATTTCAGCAACACGTCGACTATGGTGCGGCTCGACCCGACCGACGCCACATTCGTCACGGCCATCCATACCGATTGCACTCCGTTTATCAGCGGCGGCCTCGGGATCACCCAACCCGTCGCGCATATCGATTTCTATCCGAACGGCGGCCGCAATCAGCCAGGTTGCAACGAGGGTGTTCTCAATTCCATCAGTTTGGAACGTGGGAGCTTCATTCGAGGTGAGACTGCTTTCCCATCCGCTAATTTCTAGGTCCCATAACGATGGGTCCAATTGGATCAAGTCCAAAACTGATAGATCGAAAGTAAATCCAAATCAATTAGGTCTGACTGGAATAGGTCCACTTGTACCAGGCCCAATAGTAGTTCCCATTGGGCCAAGACTCAATTGGTCTTGCTCCAGACTTGAATTCGGCTTCTCCTTTCAGGAATAAAGCGATTCCTCGGCTGCAACCACATCCGCAGCTACGAGTACTTCATAGAAAGCATCAACACAGCCTGTCCATTCCTGGCAGTCCCTTGCACCTCCTGGGAGAGGTTCCAAGAAGGTGGCTGCTTCGATTGCGTCAACCAATACTGTCCTAGGTTCGGATTGGACGCTCAACCAGGAAACTATCATGCCTCCGTTTACCTAATGACAGGGACCGACAAGCCGTTTTGCAGTTAGTATCAGGTGTACCGGTGAGTAATACACTATCTTCTCGCAAATTGAATATTCCTTAACAGTCGTCCAACATTCTACGCGATTACGACGAGAGAACACGATCCTCTTAAACTCTATTGCTACCGTATCGAGAAGATAGTGGATTGCTACAGCTGATTATGTGCGGGCTTTCATTACACCTGATTGATCACGAAGCGTCTAGGAAGAACTATCACTTCCCTGAGTGATTACAAAAAATCCCGAATGAAGATACCGACATCATCATGTTCTCCAATCTTATCCTTCTACGGAATCCTCATTCCGAACTGATCCAGAATTTTTGTGACAATCGAGTGTACCGAAGCAGCCAGGTTATCGAGAAGATAGTAGATTGCTATAGCTGATTATGTGGAGGCTTTCATTACACCTGATTGATCACGAAGCGTCTAGGAAGAACTATCACTTCCCTGAGTGATTACAACAAAATCCCGAATGAAGATACCGCCATCACCATGATCTCCAATCTTATCCTTCTACGGAATCCTCATTCTGAACTGATCCAGAATTTTTGTGACAATCGAGTGTACCGAAGCAGCCAGGTTAATCCACAGATAAGTTTGATAATTGTCTGGAACGTTTGTAGGGGGCCACTATAAGGTGACGATCAACATATCCAAGACGAACGAAAGTCTGGATCACGGAGGAGAGGTCGGCACGTTCGTGTTCCGCGTGATCGGCGAGAACGGCAAGATCACGGAGAAGATGGAGCTGAGTCCGTACTCGAAGTACTACGAGCCAGCTACCACTCACACGGTGGTGTTGCCAGGTGAGGTGGTCGGCAAGCCAAAAGCCGTCGAGATCTCCTGGAAGTACCAGACCTCGATGTTCAACCCGCTCACCTGGAGGCTACTGCATACCCCGCGCGTCTACATCGACTCGCTGACCGTAGACAGTCTGGAGTCCTCTCACAGGTGACAAATTCTACGCCGAAAAATTACGGCGCAGTCCTTCCGGGTCGATAAAGCAGTCGGGCCCCGTGTTGAGGCCCGTTAGGACAAGGTGAATTGAACGCCACTTCCGGGCCACGTATAAACAATAATGGTACTTGTGATGTACCAGCGGGTCGCCATAATTTAATCCGTACGTGTGCCGCTTCTCGACGATGCTCGACACGGAGCCGAATTCCTGCACCGATGAGATGCAAACTCGCCTAACTATTTATGCGGCTCGGATTTTAACGACGCGGTGTTGTTTCAGCGTGACGGTGTGTCCGGGCGTGAACAACACTCTGTTGGCGAACGAGCCGAGGATCTTGACGACGCAGAACTGCAGGGACGATGACACCAACGGCGTCGGCTCGGAGGCTGCGAAGCTCGGCTCGGACTGCTCGAATTTCATTCGCACCTGCTCGAAGTAGAGGCTGGTGACCTTGAATATGACACTGGTCGGTGGGCTGTGGATGTTTGTGTGAGATAAAATTTAATTTCTTTAAGAATAGAATTTATTGACGATTATGTCAATTTTTTAAATTGATCGTTCTACTCGTATCAATTGGTTTTTGCATCAAGTCCACAATTCACTGATCAGAGATGTACCCAGGGTTCCGAACCGGATCCCCGATCAGGTATTAAACGAAAGAGACAGGCACCGCTGAGGACAATAAAGACCAACTAGGATCAGCGATAGTCGTTGGAAGTATAGCGTAGGGCGTAGGGTATAAGTTAAGAAATTACTGTCTGACAGACACATCCCCCACTGCTTTCATTGTACACCTAACCTTCGCTTGCCTAACGAGTCGTACGTGAATCTGTAATGCTTAGGTTTGTGCCAACAAGAATACCGAAGGTGGGAGTGACCTTGAGCAGGCGATTCATTTTGCTGTAACAAAATACTGTTACAATTTCCTCGTTGTTATTATTTTTATATGATCTGACTGTAGGAAAATATACCGTGCTTTTTCTATTATGCGATCCCTGTGCGGAAATGATTTATCCTGAATCTTCAATAATACTAGGCTCTATTATGATAGGTTTAAGTGGACTGGATCCAATTGGGGTGGGGCTTGGCCCTAGTGGGCGGGGCTAGATCCTCTCAGGCTACGCTCTATCATTGTAGGTCCTATTAGGCTGCGCTCTATCATTGTAGGTCCTATTAGGCTGCGCTCCATTAAGCCTAGATCCCAGCCAAGCCTCCCCAGACGATAAACATTAAGCTAACAATGACGCACCTTAACAAATCCCCCACCAGTTCACAGATTTCACTTCTGACTCGCCCACAAAGTAAAAACGGCATAGAGAACGGAACAGCGGATCTGCTCTGTATACAATAGACGGCTGGCTGTCTGTGCTTCATCGTGGAGGCTCGCTGTCTTCTCCCGGTGGATCCTACACGAGCATAAATTACGGGACTGTCGATCCTTGTGCAGTGATTTACCGGCGACGTATGAAAGCGGCCGCCAAGGTGAAAGAAGCACGCGTGCATAATGACAGTGAAAGGGAAGGTGGCTTCGCTATCGGTCGTTGCGCGAGCGAAACCAACGTGCGCGACGGAGACGGACTGCGGAAAATGCTGATTCCCCGATACAGGCGCGCGGGAGAGGTCGCGTTTTTCCGAGCTGCGGAAATTGCCACTGTTGGCCCGTTCAACTTCTTGGCGTAATTGCCAACCGAAATACTGTACCTTACTGCTCGCTTTCGATGTATAATAACTGAATCACCGGCGAACGGATTCCGCCCGGATCCCCCTGGTCGATGCCTTCGGAATGAAAGTGAACATTTCCACGTTCTGACGTAGCGCCACGTGGGAACGGGAGACGCGGACGCATAATGGGAACCCGTGACGGTAAATACTGTCGCATTTTTGCTTCCTGCCGGACTGAAAGCCGGCGGCTCTGTAATTAACAATGCCGGAATGGTTTAATCCTTCGGGAGCAGTGACGGCTCAAGTCAAGTGGAGGCCCCAAACGGTAAAAATTTTGGGGCCCTCAAACTAAAGTTAGAAATAGAAGTTGTAACAACACTCTCATAAACTTGTTAACAAAAAAGCGGGAACCCACACGTTCCACCACTGTTCGGGAGGTAGCCTGATGGATACGTTCAAAAACGAACACTTGCGAATTTATTGTAGCTGATCGCGTGGTCCGATATTCTTGAAATTGTGGGACAATCTTACCGCAGTATTACAGAAACTACCAGAATTTTTTTAACCAAAAATAGTTACATACAAGCGAGATATAAAAAAATATAAAATATGGCTCTTGCAAAATACTTTATCTACCCATTACTTACGCTCAATCTTGAACATTGCCTTCAAATTTTCGAAACTCATTAATATTAACA
Source organism: Lasioglossum calceatum (assembly GCA_963966675.1). NCBI lineage: Eukaryota > Metazoa > Arthropoda > Insecta > Hymenoptera > Halictidae > Lasioglossum > Lasioglossum calceatum. The sequence continues at coordinate 4,765,711 of OZ016548.1, forward strand.
ACGGTAACGCAAGTGCATAAAATTAGGTCGAGGTGCGGACCATGTCGCAACCCAAGGCCACGCAGTGTTTGCTTTAGAAATTAAGACGAGTCTTTTTATTTTGTGGACTATCGTCGCGAAAGCGAACCAGGCCTAGCCTCGAAATGTGGGCGGAAAACGCTGTTGCGATGACATAACCGACCCGCGATTGCCGAGATAATATTTCGGTCTTATTACGCGAACAAGCTGGGAGAAAGTGGCCATTCTACCCGATTTTATACAATTCAATTATTCATACTGCATAATTCCAGCTTTACGATGATGGTTCGTGCCGCGCGGCTATGATTCGGTGCCTCCGGGCCGGGCAATTCCACGGCGAAAGAAAAACGGACTGCGGTCGTAAAACCGGAGCCGCGAAACAAAGTTCTACAGTTCGAACAACTTCGAAAGAATTTCCTGATTGTGTTCGAGAAGGAAAAACCTCGGCTATTGGGAAAATCAGTTGCGAAAACGCCGCCATGTTGATTGGCGTTTCTTTGCTCTATTTGCAAAAGTGTTCTTCGAAAGTTGGCCCCTTCCCAAGAGAATGTTGCAAGAAAAATTGCTGGCTCCACTAAAAATATGAATACTATAATTCAAGACAATATTGACGTTGCTAAACTGGTTTCGTCTAAAAAGTTAAGTGAAACATGAACAAATTTGCTCGGAACATTCTTTCTGATTTGCAGAATGTTTCGGGTTGCGTAAAATTGTTCGAGTACTTTCTACAGTCACAGTGTCACAGGTTTTGCACTCCAAATTCACCCCGTTGCAAGTCAAATTCAACAGCTTTTCAGTCATCAATTTCAAAATTCATCAACTTCAAAATTTATCAACTTCAAAATTCATCACCTTCGAAATGCATCAACTTTAAAATTCTGAATAGCAGCCAGAGTGGGGGACTGGCGAATCAGGCTCGCAGATTCCGACGACCTTGAGGTACGTTTTCATGGTTGTCATTCTTCCAAGTTTTCTTACATTGGTAAATCTGAAGTTTATCCACTCGAAATAAATTCCATGGATAAGCAGACTCGCATATTTCTTGAGAATGGCAGGAATCGAGGGAATGTTCAGCGTGGTTAATATTTCGGAGTTAATGGGCTCGGCGAACGAGCGTCCCAATGAAGAAAGTCGCGGGCAATTATAGAAAGGTTGTCGCAACGAGCGTCCGAAGTGCAATTTGCTGTTGGTATCGGTTATGAGACGGTCACTAATGGATGACAAGCGAATGTTAGGACGCCGGGAGAACACCCCGGCCACATTCCATCCGAGTGAAAACACACACACCGCTTACGAAATCGGTCCCCGTAAGGGTCAAAGAAAAGCCGACCTGGACAGAACCGTTCGCATTGTGCCAGGACAGGTAGCGAAGAGAGTCCAGTCTCCGGGGGAGGGGGAGCAACAACACACCTGGTGGTGGGCGAAACATTTCGGACCAAGCGGAATGCACGTCGTGGCAGCGTTCAGTCGAGCCTCGGCCTCTCACCGTGACACGTCTTGTCCTCTTTCCGCCAGAGCACATACACACACGGCTTGCGGTTCCCCGTTTTGTCGCGCTCGAAGAGTTTCTTCGCGGAAACTGTCGTGCGGGGATCAGTGATCGAGCCAACGTGTGATGTGAGTCGATCTCGAGGAACCCCCCGTCTCCTGTGATTTCTGGGGACCACGTGGACACACGAACCTCTGACACTGTGTTTTGCGGACATGAGAGACCGCACCAGGGCGACGTGACGCCGTGACATGAAAGAGAGACTGCGAAAATGTGAGTTCCGCCGTGTCACATCCATCATGCGATTACAAAATAATAATCAAATGACTAGCGACAACGAAAAACCTCCGATCATCTTTTACACGTGTCTCCCACGAACAGTATTCTCGATTTTTTTACAGCGAAACGGGCAGGTAGAAGAATGTAATTTTTTTACCACGGCTGCGGGATAATGTGGGCCACTTGTGTAAAAAATTCGAGCTCGATCGGTTTCTTTGTTCTAAACATACGCTCCATAAGTCACCGGACAATTCAAATTTCAATGCAGACGATTTTTGTTGTTGAAGGAATAAAAATGGTACTTACTAATTTCTTCTAATGCAGAGAACATGTAAATCCAATCTGACCAAAATATATCATGTATTTTCTAAATTTTAATTATTATTGAAGACAAGTAGGACGGGAGTTTATAGTCACATTTGTAGAACGTTTATTACCAGAATTCGTCTTTCACAAATGCCATCTGGATAATTAATTTAAAATAGCTATCCTGTCAGAGATGTCCAGTGATTTAACAACAAATCTGCAGCTCGATCGTGGCTGTGTTTGTTGAAAAATTGCACCGCTGCTCCGGCACGCATTTTTCACGATATCAAAGATCAAATCAACATTCGCCAGTACACGGTGGAATGAGTAAGCAAACATCCTCCACACGGCGATTGTGTACTTAATCTTCGGTAAACGAGGATGGATATTAGGAAAGCACTGATTACAGTGTTGCTAGCAGCTGCAAAGATTGTTGGGACACCTGGTCTAGTCAGTGTCTAGACAGGCAAGCATTCAGGAACGCCAGGAATTCATGGTTGATAGGGGTCACAGTTAAGGAGTAGGGAAAGGTCTAGGACTAGGCTAGACGTTCAGAATCAATCAGCAGTGGAACAGGTCTTTCAGTCAATTGCGAGTGAAATTACATAAACAAGGATTCGCAGTAATGCACATAGTGTAAAAAAATATTACAACTACTGGACCAGAGTCTGTCATTAACTAAATTGCTGAGGATTCGAAGATTCGATAATCCCGATCGACGTCATTCGATATGTTTGCTAAGGTCTCGGACTCCGTCAACATTAATTAATACAATTGATTCGATTGTTGTTATGGAATGGAGATCAGATATGATTGAAATGGAAAGATTCAGGGAAATTTCCTTGCTTGCGTAATGCATCTGACACTGCCAGTGTCAGGGACAGTGTCCACTGTGATTGCTGTAGCAATCTGACTGACTATGACAGTCACTTTCAGCGCCAGGTTACAGTAATGCAAGTGCATTCAACTGATTGCCGAGACGGCTGCCAGGAAATGCATTGATTTCGAACTTCTAACACTGTAATCCTTTTCGCTCCTTCAGTCCAGCTTCTTGGTTAATTGTTGGTCCATTGTTGGCCAGGATTGTTGAAGTTATTCAACGATCGTTTCTTATCTTCATCCTCTAATTTTGTCCAACATCCTGCGATTTTTCACCATGTTCGCATTTCGAGTTGCATAACTGTCCAACAAAAGGCATTGTTTCCATTTCCCGAAGGCAACGATAGCATCAGCGGCGCCGTGTAACATAATTTGACGACTCCGCGGTCCCTCGACAATGATCGCTGGATCGATGAAAGCCGCGATCGAGATAAATCGAGTAACACTGCGAAACCGGAAATTAGCGAGGCTGTCGAGTTAATTCCGGTCATAACTCTGACGATTTTTCTACGGACCGAATCCATGTTGTACCGATAACAAAAATGGGCGAAAGCGACCTATCAGGTTGCCATTAAAATTTCCAGTTAGTGAGAAGATCGTAATTGAGATTCGAGACACGTGGCCGCGCTCGGCAAAGGTCCGCTAATGGCACAATGCTGTCAAAGTTTTCGGCAGATTGGCCAACAGGAACAGGAAACTCGCTTTCGAACGGTTCGAACAAATAGATTAAATGCTAATTCGCGTTTTGCTTTCTCTGCGACGGTAGGCTTGTGTCTAACTCAATTAAATATTAATTAGGCGAGCAACCACAAAGACTCTGGATCAATCCGTGCTTTCAAGTGTTTGTGGATGTTCGTACGATCTTGCTTGTAGATTGATCATGTTTTACCTTTCAACATGAAATTAGTGCACGTTTGAATATATGTTTGAGAGAGCGTTTTACCATAAATGCATTCCCTCGAGAATTTTCTTGACAGCGCCATTAACGCAATCGCGAGACCATGAACGACCTCGAACTTGCGAAACCCAGTGAAGGATCGCCGCACGCGGTATAGCGATCGATCGATCGGATCCGACGATTTCTGCCGGTCGTACGATGAGTCTGCCACCGTCTGGAACCGTGTTGTGTGCACGCCTACGTAGATAGAGGCTTGTCCCCGGAGAAAGTCCGTGCACTTGCCTCGAACTATGCCTACAGTCGCTTTTTCCTTGCCACGCGAACGTCTCGCAAAGTCTGCATTGCAAAACCCGAGTCGATCCCGCAAACTCCAACCCTTTCCTCGCCATGTTAGCATTTCATGCACTACGACTTTTACAAAAACCCCTCAAATTTTTTCGAATATACGAGAATTAGTTTACTGGGCGGTGTAAAAAGAAATTTTTCAAAAATTGCAGCTGGTCGAAGTCGCAGTTGCTTTTTAACAAATATTCTAAATTGTAAACTGTTCGGAATTCTCCAGAAATTGAGAGAACACGAATTTTTGCAGAGATTTTTCGATCCCGGTCTCTGCAGAATTCGCTCGCAGAAAAGGAATCCGAATTAATTAAGTGCGATCGTACTTTCCGCGCGAATGTTGCAAACCCGTTCTCGATCCGGGTTCCTTTCATTCGATTATCGGCTGAATTATAGTCCGATCCCCGGGCAAGAGCAAGGATAAAAAAGCACGGCCGAGAGCTCATTAACAAATCATTACATTCCAGATTTATTACCGATAACGTTGGATGAGCAAAGTTTACCGGCAAGATTAGAATGGAATGCGGTTCTGCCGCCGCTCGAAACTTTCAAAATCATGCTTGTTTCCCGCCATTTCCTTTCGAATCGAGAGGGAACTGATTTCGAGGCGATCCGATACTGCGAAAATTCGAAAAAGATTAATTATTTCCGTGGTAGAAACTTCGATGCGGTACCGGCAACCGTGCTTTCTAAAAATTATGTTGCAAATCTACATTTTTAATACGCATGTACAGAGATATGAAAGAAAAATTCACAATGTGTAAAAAATTGGTTTTTCGTTGAGCAGTCTTGGGAGAGATGAAAAGTTAGTTCGAGCAAACCAGCGGGCGGTCGTAATTAAATAAAGATTCACGATATCACGATTTACACAGATAAATTAATTCGCGCATAAACCTGCGCACCGTTGCAAGACGAGGTAACTTTCCTCGCAGATGTTCCCGAGCCTGTTCGCAGCAGGAACAAATTTGCAAATTCTCTTCTCTTCCGCGCTCTCGGGAGGTGCTAAATCGCAATTTTCTACTTCGCGGACGTCGCGAACGCTGGCGACGATTTCTAACGATCGTGACAAATGATCGCGAACCGCGTCTTCAATTTTATTCCAATCGTACCGCGCGTTTCAACGCTTCTTGCACGGTCATCCGAACGGTCAAGTAGCGATGGGTACTGGTAGCTCGCGAGCACGAACAAATTCGTGGTTAATTTTTAATCTCATAGCCCATTGTAGTTATTCCTCGAGGTTAACGGAAAAGAAAACACACCGATAACTTGACCGAGGAACATTGAAGAGATTAGATTGACATATACAGTAGAACCTCGATTATCCGGGCCTCTGATGTTCGAATTCTTTATCGTCTGAATACTTTCCAGAAAGAATTAGTTTGCGTTAAACCAATCGATGCGCTACACGATTTACTGGACACTTCAATAAGGATTACGTTAGGCACTGAAACTATGTAGGGTAAAGTGCCCAAATATGAACCACTTTTTGTTGACGTCAGTTTTTGATTATTTTAGAATGCTCTTTTTCGTCCAAAAAATTACCAGTTGTAGATGCATTTCCTCCATATAAGATTCTGCGGACAAATTTGTCCAAAAATGAATACAGCTTGGGAAAAATATTTTTTTTTGTAGTGTTTCATTTGCAGGTTCCAGCGAAAGGGGTTCTTAATATGGTACACCTTGAGTCCCTAATATGACACCTAGTACCATATTCGGCACCCACACCAAGAATGTCAATAGCTATACCCATATTAGGGAACCCTTGGTAGTGCCATATTGGGAACTCCACGTGGACTGATAATACAAGCTACTAACAAAGAGAAAATGAATTTCAGCCCAAACCAACAGTTGGCAAACATTAATATAGATAAACTGAAACTACAGATATGTTCAAACATTTCAAAATCACTTACGTTCCTCGAATGAGACACACTCGAAAATCGAAACACAAAAATATTCAACAGGTGGAGACACAACTGGCGGAGGGTCGATACTAAAATCTATAGAATGGTGCGATTGCACTGCACACTGTTGAGTAAACAATCTCTTCTCCTGTACAAGATATGAGGTAGTGCCATAATAGGCGACTATACCATATTTGGGCACTTTACCCTAATTGTTGTATTATCCGAACAATCAAATTCCACTAATTAGCACGGATAATCGAAGTTCTACTGTACTTACATTTAAAGAGAGCGAGCTCAGGTGATGAGCAAACATAAACACTTGAGGTGTAGCGCGAAATGCAAATCACTAATAGTTTAGAAAAAATTATGCAAATTTTAATCGTTTGGAGCCATGTCCAAGTAATCTTGTACGAGTTACGATACGTTGAAAGTGGTCCAGCAGTATGATGTTAAAATATGAAATATGCTGGCCAGCAGGGATGTTTCTGGCCTTGAACTGTCGGACCCAGAAGACACGGATAGCCATCGCTAGCGAGCGGGAGACCTTCGCGTGCGAAACATCTCGGATGCAGGAAGTTCACCGCGCTTCGGCCGTGTCCGCACGCTCCGGTAAATATCACGCGAGCGCTCCTCCGCGAGAGATTATTCGATCCCGGTAGATTACCGCGAAACACGGCAACAGCCGTTCGAGCAAAACGAATCCCGTTTTGCTGAGAGTTCCGTCATGCGTCGCTGGTCGTTTGCGAAACGAATTTGGCACGTCTGGAACGAGTCTGTTCTTCGTGAAAATTCGTTTCAAGTGTTCGTAGCGCACAGTGTTTGAATAGCGTTGTGCAAACATTTTCTTCTAAAATTCTTTCAGAAAATCATCGTCCCATTCGGTTCGTTAGAAAAATGTTTTATTGGAAAGTTGAATGGTTTACGCAATTCTAACGTTTATGAGTAATTAGCAGTGGTTTGTACGCTGAATTTGTACCAGTCGGAGCACCGCTAGCGTAGAGGAGACAAAACTGTCCACTTTCCGCGACTTTCCTTCACTTCCGCGAGGAAACACGGTTTCCACTTTAATCGCGCAAAAGTGCAGGCTGCGTGACTGAGTGACACGGACGATTGCTCGAAAACCGTGAAAACGTTATGCCAGCGGCGGATCCACTTCTCACGTGCCGCCGAGAACCAGCGGTACAATCACGATCACGTTACGACGATCTACGGCTTCCGGGAAACGCGACTGATGCCGCGGAATCTGCCTAATTACTGTTTTCCCCTACCCGCAATTTCTTCACTTCTCATGTCGATCGAATTAAATTTTTTGAAACGTGTGTTAAATATACATTCACCAACATATTCCTGACATTTTTCCGATTAAAACGAATCCAAACACGGCACAATTCGGATCATGTTTACCTGAGTAATACACGATTGAGTACAACCTCGGGTATGCGAACTATCGATTAGGTTTTACAAAATCGTGGATTGCGGGAGCAATTGTGCTCCGAATGGTGTCGTGATTGGACTCATTTTAATCGGAGAAACGGCAGAAAGGCATTGGTAACGGTTTCATGTAAAAATTTGCGACTGTTTGGGCCATCGTATTTCTCAGACGCGTTGGGCAACAGGGGGAGCAATTTAACTAAAAATTGGCGAATAATTTCGCCCGGTAGCGGAGCTCGGTGCGCCTTTAATATTCGGCCAAATACGGACGAGCTTCCTCGTAGCATGAATTACTGGGACGTGAGAGAAATGCCGAGTTCGTGAGCAAGGACAAAGGAAAGGAACGTGTAATACATAGTCGTGGCCGGAGGCAGAGATCAGCTCATCGCTGAAAACGGACAAAAATGTCGGGTAATAGCGGCGTCGCGTCGCGTGCTCGTGTGGACGAGCCATTACATAGAAACTCCGTCTGTAACAGCCACTTTCGCATCAGCTGGGCTACCATGTATCCGCGTCTGTAATTTTTCTCCGAGCTCCGGGCGACGATTAGACACAGCGGGTGAGCAGCATGTCCGTTTCTGTGGCGCAGATTTGCGCAAACCCACCGACACGAAGCTCGATTAACCGTAGAAATTATTTGACAAAACGTGAGAGAGACACGGAGACTCGAGAACGTGCTTTGAAGACGACACTTAAGTGTAGCAGGCCAATTTTAGCGGAATTTTCGTGGAAATAGAACAAAAAATTAATTCCTTCGTTTACAATGAATCTTGAGGGGTGAGAGGAACCCTCAAAATTGGGGTTGGGAAACCTGTCTTGAGATAAGTATCTCGCGAACCAAAAGGCATAGGATAGTAAACTTTCTTTTAAACTGCGGGTCTTTAAACGGGGCAATAAATTTAATCATCGAAGTTTGTTTAAAAAATATTCACCATCAAGAACGTTTTATTAGGCTTCAAACGCGTTAAAGATAAAATGATTTGCTCTTCGGTTTTCTCCACATAAACTAGCACAGCGATTGTAAATCGTTTTTTAGTCCAGCGGATTGTTTACGAGGGCCCGAAGGTGTTGTTTTCAGCAAAAAGTCTTGCTGTTGTTCGTTTCTCGGCTAATTGGATTGCTAAACGCCAGAAAAATCCGCGGGAGCAAGAAAAGCCGAGTGAAAGACGCCAGGCTGGTTTATTAGAAGGCGTCTTCCGTCTTTGACATTTTCCTCGCGATAATAACTCGGCGTCGAGTATGGCGTGCTCTGCTGGCTCGGCTCGTGAGCATGGATTTTTCTCTCTTTCCCCGTCTATCTTTCTTGCTCGCCCACTCTCTCCCTCTCTCTTTCTCGAACCGTTTGATTACTTTCTAGTTCAAGGGATCATCGAGATATCTCGCGAGGGTCGATCTCCGCTGCCTCGGAAAAAATCGCCCGTCGAACACGTTTCGTCCGTCGCTCGCGCTATTTATTGCTGGACGTTGAAAACTTCTTCTCGCTTCTCTTTTTCAAATATTCAAAAAATTCCGACTGGATCTTGTACAGGAGTTCCATAATTATTTGGGCATTGTAGTTCGTATAACTTCGTAAAAAATAGTCGCACGCTAATGAATTTGGACTCATTTGAAAGCTTGAAGATTCTACTTTCGTCTAAAATTCGTTCGCACGACGGAGCAGATGAAAAACTGAAGGTACGTTTTGGAAAAAAAATGTGCAATGCTCGCACAGCCGTTCGAACGCGCAGCATGTGTCCCTGATCCAGTTACGATCGCGAATGGTTCGAATCTCCCGCGCCAACTGGAACGTTAAGTTATTCGTGCTCGAGCGATTATTTATAGATCGAAGAAACTCGCTAATCGCAATTAATGGCGCACTCAAAGCGCAGGCCTTGCGCTTTCACTCGCGTTACGCGCGCTTTACATTGCACAGCAAGACGACCCAGGCTGAGAGACACTTCTGCGGCGACGCGATCGGAAGATTCGCGATCAAAGAAATGTTCGCGAAATGTCCACGTGACCGGGCAGCTTGTGCAACGTCCTGCAAAACGACTCGAATTATGTAAAGAACTCGTAGCGATAGAGACACTTGTTTGAGCATGATGTTCCTGACGGGACTAGAAAGTGGGACAAATGTGCGTCGCCGTGGACATACTGGAATTTTTATTAATGATCACTGTGGGATTTAAAACAGCCCGGATACAGAATTTCATTATTTTGCGTCGTGCTGAATAATATCCTTGCGAGGTCCTCAAGAGATCCTAGTTGGAATCGGGCGGCACTTGAAACAAAAATTAACGTCTCGTTAGATATCATTAATCTGTAATGAGTAGACTGCGGGTCTACATGCAAAATAAAAAAATGTTTACGTTGCTTGCAAGACACAGGGCCAAATAAAAAATTTGTTCATCGTTTAATTATCTTATTAAACTGAAACTGCACTGATGTCCTTAGATCTTTTTAATGTGACCACTGTTTTAAATCGTGCGTAGCCATTTTTATTATAAATGCATAAAATCCGCAGTCTAGTAATGAGTACGTTAATCGTGTTGCAATTATATTAATAAAAAATCACGATTTTATTTGGCTACCGTAGATTATAGAGTTAACATTTAGGCAAGTCATTGGCTGATTTCAATCAATCGGTTAGAGCTGACTCGACCTAATGTCTAGCAACGCAACACTCTCTGAAATCGGTACTTTTACTTGTGATTTGATCTCCATAGCTGCGAACGCGTTACAGCTTCGCTATAATTACCACCAGATGACCATGAACAATAACAGGTTCTCGTGGGTGTAAAATTTACACAATCGTCCCACGCATGCAGAACTCTCTCGGTCTCCAACACGAGCCGAAGTTGGAGACAGTTTAGTTAAGTAAGATGGTAAGATCAGTTTACAACAACATATTGACACTTCCCAGGCAAAGATAAAAAGGTAATTACGCAGAAGTTGATCTTCATCACTGATTTTGATCACCTTGAAGTACGTTGTCAAGGTCATCATTCTGAGCAGCTTTTGTGGACACCCACTACAACGAATTCTCTCAGAAAACCTAATGATAGAGATTAGGATGACGGAGTTCGCTGTAGAGGACCCAGCAGTTTGGGCTGATGTATTTCAAGGTCAAGAAAATCATTAATGAGGAGCCAGCTTCTGCATATATTACCCTGAAGAGCTCGACATTTAAATAAAATGATTCCTGAGACACTGCGATTAAAAATACCACCTCGCGGAAGATAAAAGATAAGATGACAATTTTCATAAAGCTGGTTACCTTCATCCGGGATATGCAGAACCTCTCGACACTTCGCACCAACCCTCTTCTGTCCATCTGGACAACCACGAACAGGAGGGCTAATCACAGAAGTTGGTACGAATGATATCGGTTCCGACCCTTCGTGTAATGGCGCCGAAGACACTATCCAAAATATGAAAATAGTGATTGAAAATACCACCTCGCGGAAGATAAAAGATAAGATAACATAACAATTTTCATAAAGATGGTTACCTTCATCTGGGAGATGCAGAACCTCTCGACACTTCCAAGCAGCCCTCTTCAGTCCATCTTGACAACCACGAACAGGAGGGAAAATCACGGAATGTATAACAGGTTTCGAATCTGACATTCCGTTTAATTGCATCGAAAAAACGATCGGAAATATGAAAAGAGTGGCTGCCAAACATATCAATCGTTTCATCTTCTCGCAGAATCTTGTGAGAAAGTTCACAAGAGCTTTACACAATAGGTCTGCACTTCTTATTGTGGTCCAGCCTCTCTCCAGCAGGACACTGTCGAATAGGAAACGATATGATAGACGTAGGTGCGTTGGCAGGACGAATAATATCTCCGTCTTCAGGGTTCTGTCCAACAGTTGGTATCGAACAGACGGTCGCGATTAAAACCAGTGAAACGATCGCCAGGAAACAGACAGAACGACTCATCTTCGTGAAACAACACTGGATGTTACAATGTCTCCAACTGAGAACACCTCCTTGAAAATCCTCCTTTTAAATAGTCGCGTAATGTCAAACTGTTTTTTTTTACCATATTTTCTGGAAGCAAACCGGTTTGCGCACCTCGGACGCGTGACTCATCTCATCAGAAGATACGCGAAGGTCTTTTGTCGATCGTTGTTGCGGAAATGTTTTTCAATTATGGAGAATTTGTTTATTTTTACTTATTTTACGTCGCTCTAAACTCCTCTTTCTTAGCGTTATTTCGCGACGGGACCTACAGTTTTTATAAGGTGGGTTCCAAACCACCTTTGGGCACCACAGTTTATGGCGGAGTCCGCAGCGCGCGCTCTACCCACTGAGAGCCACTGGGTAGAGCGTAATCCGGGAGTTTAATGCTTAAATCACTGGAGATTAAGGATCGATAAAGGATCGAGAAGTTAATTATATAATATTTCAAATACTATTTAATGTTTTAGACTTGATTTTGCTTGAAGAAAATAGTATTTGAGATAAGATATACAATTTCGAAAAATATTTCTATTTTACAATATGAACCACAAAATAGAATATTTCTATCTTAACAATCTGAAACACCAAATCCAACATTTTACTTTTTCGTTAGGAAACTATTCATGCTCAGAAATGTATCGAATCCGAACCATTATTTTCAGCAATAATATACAAAATTTTTTAAATTTAATTTAATATTAAAAATTACTGCATCGAATAAACTATTTTATTTTTGAAGTTAGTTGAAGAAGTAAAACACTATTTTACCCAGCTCTGATCAGGCTGACGTGCCGCGCGGTGGTAAGAGGGACAAGCGAGGGTGAACAAGAAGAACGTTTATTGTCGAAGTACATTAACCGGTGAAATTTACGGTCCCATAAAATCGAATTCGCCCAGCTGCGTCATTTCCCCTTTCTGGCTTTCTTTCATCCGGAGATGTGCACCCGGCAGGAACACGCAGCCGTGCGGTTTCGGCTGTTGATGTTACACGTTCACCGATCGCTGCATTACCACCGAGAGACGTAAAGCCATTACACAGGATGAAAAAACGTCCTACAAAGTCGAAAAACTTTCTTTCCTTATCTTGGATAACTGCTACCTATACAGCCGCTCGCGAAGAGACGTTTAGCGTCCGGCAATGCGGCGGAACACGCGAACCAATTCACCGGACTAATTGCTCAGCAGTATTGTCACACTTCCAGTTAATTGCTTCTGAAAGCTGGGACCGAACGTTCTCGCAAATATTCTGTTCAAGATGAGTGCACGAGGCCGACGCTGCCCAATCAAAATGGTCCCACAAAATGCCCCACGATAATGGTACTGCCAATGTGGTCTCGACACAATGAGTCAACCAATGAGTCCACACCAATTGACCCACAAAAATATCCCACAGAAATGATCCCGCAATGCCAAACTTATCGAGCTGCTCCCAGAAAAAATGATTGTCTAAAATTGGTCCACAAATTAGCCCACAAAAAGGCTCACCAAAATAGCCCACAGAAATGATCCAGCAATATCGAACTTACCGAGCTGCTCCCAGAAAAATGATTGTCTAACAATGGTCCACAAATTGGCCCACAAAAATAGCCCACATAAATAATCCCACAATATCAAACTTACCGAGCTGCTCCCAGAAAAATGATTGTCTAAAAGTGGTCCCAAAAGATTGGACCCACAAATATATGTACATATGTCCACCTTAAAATATCACTAAAAAAAATGTGCCCATGAAGTAACCATCGCACGTGTTCGATTTTAACCATCGGCTAGGAAATTTGTTGAATCAGAGTGGAAACTAATAAAGTTTCTCTGGGAAAGGTCTGCGAAATTGTCGAGTTGCGAATTGGGTCTGCGATGGCCATTCTGGCCAACGAAATTGCACACCATCAGAGAGGACCATTATAGAGGGGCGTTCGCAATTTTTGTTGCCATCGTGCAATAGGAGGAGACGCTTTACTGCTCCTCGTAAATAACGATCGAACAATTGCCACGGACGTTTCTCACGGCAGGAAAAGTTTTACTGCGAGCTCGCTGCTACCTCGAAAGTGGCACGCTTCCAACCAGAAGACGCGTTTTTCGCGTCTCGCACGCACAACGACGGCGACCGCTGCCATTCATTCTCGCTTTTTGCGAATTTCCATCGGCCTCTAACGCGAATTAATTCGAACGAGCTGCCGTGACTAATTGCATAGGAAGTGTTTCTGGCTGGAACGTCGAGCACACGGCACCGGAAGTGCCGGCGGTTCTACGTTCTTCAACGCGTGCTCGCCTCCTGTCCCAATCTCTGTGGAACGGATGCACCTGCTATATCTTCGCTGAATTGTTAACAAATTTTTATCAAGGATCTAGAAATCTTTCTGCTTCGGTGCCTCAAAAATGTAGCGATCGTCCGGAATTTCTGTAGATGAAACCGAAAGAGGTATCGACTTGAAATTTTGTGGGATTATTTAACAATGTTTGAAGAGTGTTCTGCAATTTTTTCATAGAGATATCTCGATTTTTTCCAAAATTAAAAATTGAATTGTCTGTTTCAGTAGTTTAAAAATGAACGGTGTTTTCTAGAACTTTTCTTAACGAAATTAAGAAAGCTATCGATTTGAAATTTTTTGGGTTTGTTTACTAATGTTTACAGAGTACTTCATAATTTTTTCGCGGGGATGTAACAATATTGTCCGAAGTTATAAATAAAAATATAAGACCTGCTGGGTATCCACTGAATCAGGTTTAAAAAATCAACAAAATTGAACAGTTAATTTTGCAAGCGTCGATAACATTTATGCAGGTATTTCTCGCAGTTTACACGCACTATTATCTCGAGCAATTAGCATGCAAAGTGCAGCACTTTCTAATACAAATTTCTTTCGTGGCGTGGGCCGCGCACTGTTATTATTTATAATTGTTACGTTTACTGGAGATTATCTAGGAACATTGTATGAACCAGCAAGAGTTGCCGATCATTCGATGATCTTTTGCATCGTTGAAGGTCGCGCACACGTGACTGCGAGCGTTTAGCGGATATCTTCCAGGAAATCGCGCGGAAAGATAGATCTCCGACGCTAACGAATTTAAATAATTCGTCGGTGGGTGTGCCAACACCGAGACAATAAATTATGCCGCCCGATGCGGGGCGATTAACAATGTTAAAGCAGCGGAAAGTAATTGGAATTCTCGGATGGTGTAATTTCTCGCGGCAGCTTCTGCATAAATCGGAGTTTCTGGATAGTTTTGAAACCCAGTGAAAGTCCGCGGCCACGCCGCTGTAGTGGATTCCGTGTTTTCGTTCTGTACAGGTAAACAAACGGCTGGTAATTAAGTACGACTTATGCGTAAGCGTGCTCTTTTTCTGTAATCATAATGATCGCGCCTTGAGTTTTCTATTTATATAATACGACGGACCGCGCTATCGAGAATCACGAGTTACACTCTCGCTCGTAAGTCTTAGGACACCTCTGGTTTTTAGTAAAACTCTGGTATTTCGTATAGATTATGATCCTTTAACTGTATTAACTACATCATACAAATATAATCATTAGACTCCGGACTTTTATGCAAAATATTGTGCATCAATTGCAATACACGAGCAATGTTTTAAGTTGCATCTACTCATTTTCGTTATAAATGCATAAAATCCTGAATCTAATAATGATAATGATTCGAAACACACGTCAAAAATATGTAAAAACTATCTGGATCAACTTCAATGTAATAATTCATTAAAAATTACGAAACAAGACGGGTACCATGCTTTTGACCTACTTCGAAAACACATGTATGGAATATTTTGGAACGAGAATGGAATAATACAACAACAGAAAGTATGAAAAAATGGATCACGCAAATGATGCCAAGAATAGTGGAAACTGTAACAAAGAAACGTGGCGGATTCTTCGATGAAAAGAAAGTATAAATATTTTTTTACTTCTTGGGAAGATTTCTGATATATGAGTGCAGCAATGTGCAGCATCCTTCCTTTCACATGTAAACCTTCAAATAAGGAAAAGTTTGCTCGCATCCTTCAACGAATATTTCATTTTTACAGAGTTCAATACAAATATGATCACTGTCCTAAGACTTATGAGCGGGAGTGTAACTCAGCGTGTACTGGGTCGTTTCTGACCCACGCTGTTCGTGTTCTCCAAGGTCAAAAAAATCCGAGGTCGACTCAAGGTCATGTTATACACAAATCAGGGACAAAATTCCTAGCGAGAATAGAAGAATAAAATAACAAGAATAGTCACCTCAATTCCAAACGAACGCCACAAACAATTTTCTCGGTGCTAATAACAATCAATAAAAAAATGATTAGCAAGCTAACATGTCCTCTTCTCCTACATACGTACGTGGGGACACTTAGGAAGCGTTTAGTCGAACATTTACCACCTGCGATCCAGGCCACGGACACCGTGAGCTCTTTATTTTGTTGCGCTTCGAAAACGAACGTGATCGCCTAGAGGAGAGGAGAAACCGAGGAGCCATCGAGCTCTCCCGATGACCTAATCCACTGTCCGCGTCCAGAGAAATGCTTTCGATTTGTATTTACGTGTAACGTAATCACTCAGAGACACGAACACTTACGCATACACCTTTCTCCGTCCTTCTTCTTCGCACCCGTGTCACACGCAAACGCTTACGCAATGCTACCACACCGAAAATTCGCGGGCCACGGAATAATTTCTCCTACGCGTCGAGCAGATGCTCGCATCAATTATTTCGTGGACCATTGCGGTTCTTGCTGGTTCCTTGAAAAGGTGAACTTCAACTGCCTGTGAAATCTTTCAAAAATTTTTCTCTGGAGTAAATCCACCACGAATTTCAAGATCGAATCATCCTGTTTACAATGAGTCCTAGAAATTTGACGTACGATTTTTCTTAGCTAGTTTGTGATCGGTAGACTGCGGTTCTTCATGCAAAATAAAGGTTGCTTGCAAACGTGAAATTCAAATGTCTGTGAAATCTTTCAAAAATTTTTCTCTAGAGTAAATCCACCACGAATATCAAGATCGAATCATCCTGTTTACAATGAGTCCTTAAAATTTGACGTACGATTTTTCTTAGCTGTTTTGTGATCAGTAGACTGCTGATCTTCATGCAAAATAAAAATTGTCTGCATAGATTGCAAGAAATGGAAACTAAATTGAATGTTATTTCTTCTGTTAATGATTTTAAAAGAGGAGCAATCGTATAATTTTGCTATAAATGTATAAAGATCCACAAGAAACGTGGACCATGTCGAGGCTGACTGTCCCAGACCCAACCGAGTTGAACCAAACAGGACTTTGACGATTAATGAACCTACTTATATTCAGCTAATTATACATTCATGCGAGGTGATAACTCGGAAACAGCTTTTTCAAATATTTTTTTCGATATAATGAATAAAACAGTTTGCGAAGAAGCACTGACCCAACAGGAGAAAAAGGATCCGCTAGTCACCTTGACATTTACAGGAAGGCTCCGTGGCCTTCCGCAAGAACGTCCACATCTTCCGAGGGCTTGTGCAAGTTTAGCAGAAACCAGACACTGTTCTTCAACTGGAAGGCCGATCCCCTGGGTCTCGGCTCTGTAGCAATGCACGTACAATGATCGCTGATTAAGCGGACGTGAAATTCTTGAGAAAGTTCTTAAACGAGCCGAAGTTAGACTAGCCTAAGCCCCACTCTCCACTTCCTGTCGCGTAGCGCACGCCGTCTGTCTCGCGAGAGAGCCTTCTCTTTTTCCTTCGCTCTGCGTCTGTCACACCGGTTGATTATTCTAATAAACGTATCGGAATGTGATTACTGTTATTAGTATGTCGTCCCGGTGCACATGAACTTGAGAGAGGTGACGAACACCGGTTTGTTATCCAGCAACCCAATATAAACACACCGCGTTTATGAAAATCACTACACTGAATTTCCGATTCTCGAAAAAATTTTCGAAGAATTTCAAGCTGTTGTATTTTCGTGAAAAAATCTGCACTCATTTTAAAGCTTGAAGCCTCTGCTTTCCAATGCCATGATTAATATTCTTCTAGAAAATTCTTGTACGTACTGTGGTAGTAGTGGTAGAATCCATTTAATTTTCTAATAAACTGCCCCTCCCTATAATTTCTCCAATTAGCTGTCGGCTATAAAGCTAACCATAAAATTTCCTTCACAAAGGATCCTTAGCCCGAACAAATTAGCTGACACTCATCCTCGAGTGTCCAGGTATGAGTGTTTAGTAATTCTAGAGAATTAGTAGAGGCATCCTTCAAGTAGTACATCATAACAGCACAGACCACTGGGTTTGTGGCACGTATGAAGAAACTGAGCAGAGAAACTACCTGGTGCCTCGAAACGATCTAGAAGACTTGAATAATCGAGAGTCTGGGGAGACGTGGAGTTAGGTAACTCGAGAATTACGATTTCACCCTGTCGTCCTCTGTTTCACTCATCCTCCTGGACTCTGCAGCTTCTTGAACTTGGTGGGATAGCCCCTTTATTTTTCAAAAATTCCTTTATAGGCAAATTCGAGTTTTAAATGATTTTCTGAACCATCCTGTATATGGAGGCCTCCAATCTAGGGGCTGGAACAAATTAGGCCACATCCCCACCGCATTATGTTGAGTAGGGTTGTATCGTGTTGTACTGAGTTTGTCTGGTCTGTGTTTAGTAAAGTTGAGCTATGTTGAATTGTGTTGTACTGAGTTTGGGGTTATGAATGTAGGGCTAGAAGTTAGGGTAGAAAAAAATATAACAATAGTTTATGACTGCGTTGTATTAAGTTTGACTGAGCTGTGTTTAGTCAAGATTCAGAAGCTCGTTGTGTCGAACCGAGTTGTATCGAGTTTGAAATGAATGTAGGGTTAGAAGTTAAGGCAGAAAAAAATATAATAATAGTTTAGGACTGCGTTGTATTAAGTTTGACTGAGCTGTGTTTAGTAAAGCTGAGTTATATTGAGTTGTATCGAGTAAAGTTGCATTATGTTGAGTAGGATTACATCGTAATGGTTGAGTTGCGTTGTCCAGAGTTTGACTGAGCAGTGTTTAGTAAAGCTGAGCTATGTTGTAGTGGTGTCGAGTAGGGTTGCATTACGTTCTGAAGGGTTTAATTGTCGAGTTGCGTTGAGTCGAACCGAGTTGTATCGAGTTTAAAATCAATGTAGAGTTAGAAATATCCGAGGTCCGAATAACAAACAAATCGTCACGAAGCTCTCCACCCTGAGCGGCATCTACTTTCCCCTCGTCCCGTTTAGACGGCTTTCTTCCCGCGTCGACGCATTCCCTGCCGGTGGAAACAAGAAAGAGGAAAGCAGCCGGCAAAGGGAGAGGAAGTCAGTCGGAGGGGAAAAAAAACGACCCAGTCGATTTGGAGGAAGAGAGAGGCGTGTGCAGGAAGTGGTACAGCATTGCCGGAGGGAAGGACGTCGAATCTAGGCCACAATCGTGTCCCTCTCTTCGTGTCTCCGCGGATATGTAGGTATGCCAGTAGCTCTCAAACAACGTTCGACGTCGGTGCTGCACGCCGGGAAAACTGTCCCGGAAAAGAAACCGGACAGCCCAGACAGCCTTTCAGACGACGCTCATGACAGATCTATCGTTTGCACTAGAGTTTCTATTCCGCGCACTCTCCAATTCAAATCTCCCGCCGTTCCTCCCGGCCCCGTTTGTAAACACACGTTGCAGTCCACGGGAAAACTGTTCGAGCGACTTGTTACGCTGAATTATTGATCGAAGGATCGAACAGCTGTAGAGGAAACGAATTTCACTTTTCTATGGAATGTTAATTCTCACCGTGACCTTAATTGATATGCAGGTAACTGGACCAATATCCGCCGATAAATGCCTTACGTGGCTTCGAACGGCATGTCCAGACATTTTTTAACGCCGGTAATTAGAGAGACTCGCCTACGAGGAGCCAACTGGCACAGCTTTCTAAGCATTAAAACTCCGATATGTCCAGAATTAATTAATCACTGTTATCACCGCCGACTGTGTTTTCTGGCTTTCCTTCCAGTTCTAATATAATATCTTATTTGTTTTAAATACCCAGCTCTCCGGTTCTCAGGATTAAAAACAATGAAGTCGAGCAGGGGAAACGCTGCCATTCGAATTGTAAGTAGGACTGTCCGGGCTGTTTTCACCGAGATTTTCCACGCGCGATTTTTTTTCCCAGCGAATTGGGTCGTCGCGCGAGTTCCCCGGAGGCTTTTGCTTTCTGCGACGTCTGGAAATGCCGCTTCGATTAGAGAGAGTTTTCGGGGGAAATTATTGAGCCGTGGGTGTGTTCCAGGAATGATAAGAACGAGTTGCTCGGCGAAATTCTCGCGGGACAACTATCTAATGTCGGATTGGAATCCCGGGAATGAGATACGCGACTCAAAAGAATCGAAATACGAACAAAAACTGTGCCTCGGCTGGTAAACTAGAATTTCATTGCAGGAAACACGACGAATAAATCAGTCAGATAATGAAAATTTTATTCGCGATTGCTCAAGAAAAGGAGGAGGATAATAATCTGATCGTCTCCCACGAAGAGGATTCATTACAATTTTAATTAAAAAAGAAACTCTTGAATATAATGAACTTCCACTTGATGGCAGATAGCACTGTGTGCCATTTGCTAAAATGAAGACAGGCTATGGTAATCATTTAGGCCAATGAGGGAATTAATCTAAGATCAGAAATCTCGCTGTATCCTTGCCAGGATCTTGCTCAAGCCTCCTGAACACAGACTGGTAAATTTACAAAATTCTTCCAGGCTGACTCCACTTAGTTCTACTACTGAATTCTAACTTGGAAAAGAAAAATATCTTCGCTTCCATTCGCAATAAACTTGATTGAATTCGGCGCCGTTCGAAGACGGATTTGCGAATCACTTGGACGAGAGCGACGCAGCAATGCTGGCGCCGTGGTTACACTCTCGCTTTCGAAATAATTATTTAATACCCGCAGCCACGGGTGAAATGCGAGCGGGAATGGGCACCGGGGCCTTTTCGGGCCCCTCGGCCCATCCTGCGGCCTCTTCCATCATCCAGTCTCTCTCTCCCCCTCCCCTTCTCACTCTTTCTCTTTCTTTCTCCATCGGAGGATACGCTTTCCAGCGGTAATGAAAGCATTTTCGAAAAGCCGATCTCCGGGCGCCGCCGCTGAACAACAACCTGGGCCCGGTTGTTTTACGTAACGGGGTGTCCGTCCGGGCCAGGTAAACACACCGATGGGTGTGAGTTAGCGGGTTATCTGCGTTTTTAGGTGACACCGATCTAGAATTACGCAATACAACGCCGGGTCTGGCCTGTTACGTGGACGCTGCTTGTTTGGAAATTGATGGCGAAACTGGGAAGGACACTATTCATAGTTATAACAAACCCTGAATTATCTGCGAGTTGCTCCAAATTGTGCCCCATTCGTCTGAATTGTATTGAGTTGCTCCAAGTTGTATCCCATTTGATTAAGGTGAATTGAGTTGCTCCAAGTTGTGTTCCATTTGATTAAAGTGAATTGAGTTGCTCCAAGTTGTGTTCCATTTGATTAAAGTGAATTGAGTTGCTCCAAGTTGTGTCCCATTTGATTAAAGTGAATTGAGTTGCTCCAAGTTGTGTCCCATTTGTCTCAGTTTTACTTGGTTCAAGTTGTGCTCCATTTGATTGAGTTGCATTGAGTTCCTTCAAGTTGCGTCCCATTTGATTAAAGTTAATTGAGTTCCTCCAAGTGTAGGATTTCAGGAAAAATGAGGGCACCGCCGCCAGCGGGAACCGAACTCGGGTCCCACTGGTGGTAGCCGATCGACTAACGCGCTCACCCACGGAACCCTCCCGTGTTTCCCAATCTCCATACAGCATATTTGATCTGGGGGGTCCTGATCCCCACACTCGGCCATCCTGTAACGACATTCGCCCTCGAATGTCCGTCACAGCGTCGTCTCATCGCCTCTTTTCGTGTTGTGGCCATACTCAGCGCCACCAAACACAACTCGCAATTTCTCGTCAACTCGCAACTCGCAATTTCTCAGTTTCGCTCGCGTGCGACGTCTTCGCTACGCGAGCATTGTCCACAGCGCCATCGTGCGGTGATCGGTGTTCCCCCCATCCCGGACGAGCCCCCAAATGTAGGATTTCAGGAAAAATGAGGGCACCACCACCAGTGGGACCCGAGTTCGGTTCCCGCTGGCGGCGGTGCCCTCATTTTTCCTGAAATCCTACACAAGTTGTGTCCCGTTTGACTAAAGTGAATTGAGTTTCTCCAGGTTGTGCCCCATCTGATTGAGTCGTATTAAATTGCTCCCATTTGTGTGTCATATCGTCAACTGGTATTTCGAGTAACCGTGTAAGGGTTAACTGAAGAGAAGCCGAAGAAGCTGATGATTGGAGCATAAGTAAACGGAATGAAACCAAATTGACCGGACCAGTTGCAACCAGCTCACAGGCTCTGTTAATATGATGTACCACCGAGTCCTCGGCGCAGCTGCTGATGAGAAATGCAGACGAACAGGGTGCCGTGCGACATTCCATGCGAACACCGACCTTATACGTCACCAGAATACAGGTTCCCCAAGTGACCGTTACCTTTTTCTACGCATTCCTCTGTATTCCGCATTTTTCAGACCGTAAACAGTACGGAATCCGCGCAATGATAGCGCCTTAATGTCTCGCGTTATGGGGTAGAAAGTATATTTCCACGACGATCATTCTCTCAAGACGAATTTCGGTGTCTGAAATATTGAGCAACGTCTGACATGTTTCGGGGGAACAGGAAACATGATAATTATTCAATTATTCACGATAGTGTCCGAAAAATAGGAGACTATCATCGATCTGGCGAATGGAATGAGGTGATAAAACGGGTATCTCGATGGCCATGAATATTCTAGGAATTAAGCGGACGGGACAAGGTTATCTTGTCCTCGAAGGCCATCCACCCTCCCCTCCCAAATGAAATAGTAACCTTTTTCACGTCTTCCATTTAGTGCTGATCTCTGCTGTGTAGTGCGAATTAGTCCGCAAGAAAATCCACAGCTCGACGGTCGCACGGTTCTGCGAGAAGTTCGAAACTCATTCTGTACAGTGAAAAACATCGGTGAAACAAACAGTACTTAACACTTAACGAAGGTGCGATATTATCGAGCGTTTTGATCGAGTAGCCGTCGTTCTGTTCCGTTTGTGTAACGAATAGCTCGAGGCCCCGTTCATTAAGACGGCCGTCGGTTACCCAATTTATGAGAAAATGAGCATGTGGCATACGATCAATCTAGATCTGATTGTACATTGCATAAACCAGCTCGCTAATTATTTTCGAATGATAATAAGAGGTTCGTCGTTCATTCTGATTGCAGGATGAGGAGGAAGAAGCAAGGAGTCACGGAGGGCGAAGGAGCGTCGATTCTGCTACTCGTCGCATTGGCTCCTGTCATCTGCTCCGCCGGAATCCTGGACCCTTGGCAGTGGGCGCGTAGCGATCGAATCGAGGTCAACATACCATGGTTGCCATGTAATTATCACCAAATTTATTATTTTCCACTCAGAAACACTGTAGCGTTGTTAACTCCCTATAAAACCGATAGAAAAGGCTGCTGTGGAATTAAGCCACGCCCCATCAGCCCAAAACGCGTAGTGGGGAGACCACGCCCCCAGATTGCAAGAATAGTGTAGTGGCGAGGCCACGCCTCTAATAATGTAGTGTAGAATACTGAGTTATGCAGAATTACAATTGAATTACAGGAATTATAATTACAAAGTAATTGAATTACATTCATATTGTAATTTATAATTCAGATCTTCATTCAATTAAATTACAATGTAATTCGTAATTGCAATTAGAGTACAATTATAAAATAGCGTTACGTGTTATGAAGTAGGACGAGGAATAGAAACTACGCGGCATGGACAGCAAACAAGTATATGAAAAGGAAACATAAAAATATATCACACTTCTTCAAAGTTCTGGGCTATAATTTGTAGAGCTGTATTTTAATTATATTGTATTTGAATTACACGTAGTTGAATTACTATATAATGGAAATACAATGTAATTCAATTGTGTAATTATAATGTAATTGAATTAGCACAACTCTGA
Source organism: Lasioglossum calceatum (assembly GCA_963966675.1). Lineage (NCBI taxonomy): Eukaryota > Metazoa > Arthropoda > Insecta > Hymenoptera > Halictidae > Lasioglossum > Lasioglossum calceatum. The sequence continues at coordinate 4,789,234 of OZ016548.1, forward strand.
GTGGGGAGAACAAACTCTTACACAGCTGGAATATTATAGCAGAGTATAGTGGGGAGACCACGCCTGTAAATTGTAATATAATGACAAAGCCACGCCCCAAAATATAGTGTGGTGGGGAATGCCACGCCTACAAAAAAAGAGTAATAGCCTCGGAAATGAATTTTGGTCGAGAATTTCAATAAAATACCTCGTCGTCGTGGTTCGTGGTGGTAATTAATTAACATATATTCACCCTGTTCACAATAATCCGGGTGTCCTGTGAACAGTCGAGAACGAGACACGATGCTACGACGAGCTAGGCTGCTTGAACATAACCAGGAGCTGGTACCACCTCATCCACAGGCCTCTGAACGTCTTCCCTCTGCCGCGGGAGGTTATCAACACGAGGTTCATCCTGTACACGAAAGAAAATCCACTGGAAGTGAGTATAATTAGAAGTATTCGGAAGTAGTGGTACGGTATTCTTGAACTAGAGAGGTCTGGATGGAAGATGGAGAACACGAGTCAATAAATGACGAATTATTTTTAACGAGAAGGACTGGATTGAATTTTGTCACGCTGTTCCAGGGCCAGGTGCTAATAGTCGCGAAAGATAAGTCCATCAAACGATCCTACTTCAATCCGAAACGAAAGACAAGATTCATCATTCATGGTTTTATAGACACGCCCCTTAGTAATTGGGTGAAGGTAAGCCTAACCAAGTATTACAAGTAAATCACTTAATTCTTTGACTGGAATCGAAATCGAATGGAATCAAACAAATCACCCCATAACTTACAATGTGCTGCACTGACGCCAAAAGGAGTGACCTTGAGAAGTGACACTAAGATTTGACATTCGACCTTCGCGTTTTACAATCGTCATTTTACAATTACAAGTATCGCCAATATTTTTTCACAGAACAAGCAGCTCGGGAGCAATGTAATAGACGAATCCACTGTGCGCAAGACTCGTTGATTTGATTGTTGTTTGTGTAAAAAGACCAATTGAACAGTCGGAACGGCCATTTGTTCTAACCTAAATGTTCATTAACCGTAGGAGATGAGGAACGAGTTACTCAAGCACGACGACTACAATGTCATCATTGTCGACTGGGCTGGAGGTAGTCTGCCACTCTACACCCAGGCCACGGCCAACACTAGACTCGTTGGCCTTGAAATAGCTCATCTGATCAAACACTTGCAGGTAATGCGAACTTTTTGCAACCGTTGATTCGCGTTAACCTAATTGAGACGCGAGAACCGCTGACAAGTCTCGATCCATTTTAGGATCGCTTTGAATCTCTTCAGCTGATTGTTAACTCGCAGTATTTAGAGAAACATATGGGCTATTGTTGTAGACAAACTATAGACTGGACCCTAACGACGTTCACCTAATCGGGCACAGTCTGGGCGCCCACACAGCCGGCTATGCAGGGGAGAAATTGAACGGGAACATAGGTCGCATCACGGGCTTAGACCCTGCGGAGCCATACTTCCAAGGAATGCCTAGTCACCTGAGACTTGATTATACTGACGCGAAGCTAGTCGACGTCATTCACACTGATGGTAAAAGCATCTTTTTCTTAGGTAAGGAAAACCTTCGAGGATACAGGACCGTGCAAAAATCTACTTGCCACGAATAGACTGGGGCTTGCAATCCCGCAGAATCCGCGTTATCTTTTGGTCCCACGCAATGTTTGTTCTCCAAAAGAATTTATTTTAATTTAAGATTAAAGGTGATTATCTCATCAAGTAAAACTTGCTTCTTTATTAAATATAGATTAGATTAAAGAACTAAATCCTTAGAAACAAATCGCACATCTATCCCGCGGGATTGCAAACCCTAGCCCAGACCCTTTAGAAAGAGAGCATGGCCAATCTAACTTAGCACACGATAAGGACTTCCAGGATACGGAATGAGTCAGCCATGTGGCCACTTGGACTTTTACCCTAACAACGGCAAGGAGCAGCCAGGGTGCACAGATCTCAGCGAAACAACCCCATCCCTGCCCCTGACCTTGATCAGGGAGGGGTTGGAGGAGGCGTCGAGGGTGCTGGTGGCCTGCAATCATGTGCGTGCCATAAAACTGTTCATTGAGAGCATCAACTCCAGGTGCCAATACGTGGCCCATGAGTGCTCCAGCTACAACAGCTTCTTGAGGGGCGAGTGTTTCTCCTGCAAGAGCAACAACAGCCTCAGTTGCGGTGTTATGGGATACCATGCGGACAACAGTCCCGCGCTTGTTAGAAGACAGGCCATGGGTCAAGATGTCCTGTCACTGCTGGGGTCGAAATTCTTTTTCACCACTGGCAAGGAGGACCCCTATTGCAGTAAGTATTCCGAGTATTTCTTATTGTAGGGTGGAGTAATCTGTGCTACCACTAGACTGCGGATTTTATGCATTTATGACAAAAATCGGTGGATGTAATTTGAAACAGTAAAAACATTCAGACAATATAACAACGCCCATATGTTATTCTAGATTTATTAAAATTGTTGAAAATAGAAAGAAAGTTTTATATGGCTTCTGTGTCTTGCAATTGATGAACACAATTTTTATTTTGCATAAAGATCCGCAGTCCAGTTATCACTTAGGAACACTGCCCGATCTATGAACAACTAGTTGAAACCCGATGACGTCAGTTCATACATTTTTAAATGTTGACAGCAACAGATTTAGAAATAAGTGGAACACATGAATAATGTATTTTGTTCTATGTTATGTCATCTAGACAGCGGATTTTATACATTTACAACAGAAATGAGTAGTAGGTGTAATTTAAAACAGTGAAAACACCAGAAGAATTTAAAAATAATTGTTGCAATTCAGGTTGAACATTTTTATTTTGCATAAAGATACGCTGTTACGTCACTCTGCACTGCTGTACACTAGACTTGCATAGCTACCTGGGAAAGTATCGATCGCTAAGGCAGCGGTTACGAAATATATAATTGCCGCTTTCGGGACCTTTATTCAGCCGAATTAAATGAGTCCGAGTATTTTAGGATTCGATGCAATTGTTACTATAAATTATGGCAGGCGGCTGCTTTCTCTTCCTTGTCGTAACAAGGAAAATTGCCGCGAGCCTGCCCTAGTTATCGATTAGAAAACTAGCAACCGCAATTTCGCTCATCAATCAAGATTAGATTTTTCGTCACCCACACGTTCCTTGATTTATTCCATCGGCAAACGTACATTTCGCGAAATATTTTCGACTTTCTTTTTTTTTTGTAGGAAGACATTATCGACTTACTATCAACCTTGCACGACCACCGACCGCAGAGAGCTGGGTCCAAGGATTTATGAAAGTTACTCTTCACGCCGAAAATGGCATCATACGTGACGTCGACCTAACTCCCAGGTTGGTCTCTGCAAATCTTACAGACTTTCCCTATTTTCTACAAAAATAGTCTCTAGCTTCGCGAAAACATGTATTTTTTCATCTAATTACAATATGCTAATTTAATTATAATCTGCGAGATTCGTTTCAAAATTCCAAGACACAATTCTGAATAATGCTCGCCGTACACGATATTTTCGCGGAGATAAATAATACAGTCTTGCTTCATTCGCCGGACACTTGCAGCGGTTACATGAAATTGGAACACGGATCGACAGTGCGAATGGTGGTCGCGCATCCAGCGGGGGCGACCGGTGAAATTGGAAAAATCAGGCGAGTCGAACTTTCATGGACTTACGACATGGACGTGCTACAGCCGCGATCGCTATGCTTTTTCTGGTGCAACGATCGCCTCTATGTCAACAGCGTCACTGTCGACGTCATGGAGCTCCCGGGGAGAGGGTAAGTTCAATATTATCTTACGACCCAATACGAGAGATGCTTCCACAAAAGCCCCAGAACTTTTCTGATCCTCTTTTCCAAGCACTCTATAATTTTTTGCAGACAATGAACAATTTTATTTCCTGGCATCTATTTGTTCAGAAGCTCTACTGCTGTTTTCTAGTTTTCAATAGCTCTCTAAATCTCCGTGAATTTTTTGGAGCATCCAATAATTTTTCTGTAATCTCTACAATCTTCTCAGAAGCCCCATGATTTTTTCCAAGCACTCTATAATTTTCTGCAGACCCTGAATAATCTTAATATCTCTCTAGAAGTTCCATAAATGTTTTGGAGCATCCTCTAATTTTTTCCAAGCACTCTATAATTTTTTGCAGACACTGAACAATTTTATTTCCTGCCTTATAAAATTTGTTCAAAAGCTCTACTGCTGTTTTCTGGTGTTTAATATCACTCTAAAAGCTCCGTGAATTTTTTGGAGCATCCGATAATTTTTCTGTAATCTCTACAATCTTCTCAGAAGCCCCATGATTTTTTCCAAGCACTCTATAATTTTCTGCAGACCCTGAACAATTTTAATATCTCTCTAGAAGCTCCATGAATATTTTGGAGCATCCTACAATTGTTTGCGAGCCGTGCACTATTTTCTACAATTTTTTCGCACGCCTCGAACGCTTATTTCGACAGTCTACTACTTAACAGAGTCGATTATTAAACAGGATTGTTTTGGTCGTAGTACAGACAAATATAATTATAAGTGTCACGCAAGCCCTGTAACAATCCATAAGAGAAAAAGTGTTAATAATCGGTTGCGAACATTCATTTGTTTTGTCTACAGTACGCTACGTCAGCCATTACAGTATGGAAAAATCGAAGTATTTTTCTCTTGCGGATTACTTACGTCACTCGTTCTGTTTTTACAATGTTAAGTGGTCGATGCCTTTGTTGAATTATGCGCAGGAAAAGGGAAACAGACTACACCAGCAAACTCTGTTCAGCGAGCAGGCAGGAATACGCGGAGATTGCTAGCGGATCCACAGCATCTTTCGTTGACAATTGCTGACAGTGTCAGCGTCCTGAAAAGTGCTCTCTGTTATTGTGATTGGCTCAAGAGACTTCGTGTTGTTCCTGTGAAAAACATGGTAATTCGGTTACTAAGATACATAGACTCCTCCAATTATGATAATTCGAAATTATTGAACGATCAGACTCTATTCGAGCGAGTTCGATCGATACATATAGAACTTATGCGAATGGTAATTATTTTGGAAACCAAACGGTGCCTTTTCTTAATATGGAGAAGATATAATATACAATCGAACAGAGGTTTATTTAAAAAAAAAAACAAGGAAAAGAAAGCTCTTACAGCGATCTCTAAACAAAATGGTAAATGGTAATACTTATCTTGAAACGCTGAAATGTCACGGGAGCATTTCATAGAAAAATTATGTTCATAAACTATACATGTACATACATATACAGGGTGTCCCGTTTAAGCTGAGATTGTAAAAAATCTCGAAGACATGTGATTTAAAAGAAACAAACTGACACATGTCCTTTAGTGTTTCGAGTGGCGAGTCAGATCGCACTACTAGTTTTTTTAATGCGTGGGCGTTTTCAAGGTCATTTTGTCTTTTTTTTATCATAAACCCATATTTTTTATTTCGGAATCACATTTACAAAAAATTGTGCATCGATCTTTTATACGTAGAATGTGATTCTGAAATAAAAAATATGGATTTATAATAAATTAAGACAAAATGACCTTGAAATAACCTTGAAAACGCCCACTCATTAAAAAACTAGTAGTGCCATCTGACTCCCCACTCGAAACACTAAAGGACATGTGTCAGTGTGTTTTTTTAAAATCACATGTCTTCGAGATTTTTTACAATCTCAACTTAGAAGGGGCACCCTGAATATCTATACTTTCTTTAAAAAAACAAAAATTGCTCACTTCCACCGGAAGAACGCGCCGCGATCTTCTGGTATTGTCAATGCACGCTGGTAAACAATTAACACTGATCGAAGAGAAAAAACCTAATGGAATTGGCACACGTCTGCAGCAGTATTAAGTATATAATCAACGAACTTTGTACATCTTGTATATAAAATTCGAATAGGTGTAACTAGATAATGCTAGTGTAGTGTAGAAAGCAGATATGTTTTTTGCGAGTGGTTATGCTATTATTTCCAACAACAATTGCTATTACTAATTCTCTCTACGGTATTTACACATAAACAAAGAAACAGAAAAAAAATAATAATAGAAGACAGTGCCGGCTCGTGGCACAACGGCGACCATCGTTTGTGATATTTTGTCTGTATAATTTAACTGTTATGTATATATACATATATTTAATACATAATTTACTGGTAACTCTCGTTCGGTAGGAATCGTACAAACCAGAGAATAAGGGAGCAAATGTAAAACGATTAACTTGTGTAGCGTTGTTTAAGATCGTCTCGAATGTTAGAGATTATTTTTATAAACACCGTCCGATGTAAAATATAAATTTGTTATGCCATACAGAAAACATACGGGACGCCGAATTTAATGAGACACCCTGTATACAGGAGGAGTCGTCGCAAACAGGTGCACCTGAACGTCTCGATAAAAATCGAAAATGGAATTCAAGGTCGTTCGGAGATCATCGAACGTTTTCTTTTTCATGTCCAGGGACCTGACTGGTTTGAAAAAATATTGGTGACCTTCAAGCGACCTTGAAATAAAAATTAAATAGAGCTAGGGAAGCTGTTCGATGTTTTCATGAAAATGGAGAACATTTGGACGTTCTGTTTCTGGCGAGTCACCCTGTACATGACTATGTTTCGTCAAGCGAGGTAAGTATATAGTTGAAGAAGGCTGCGTCGGAGGAAATAGAAACACAGTTGGGTACAGCTTGCTAATCTTTTGCAATGTTTACTCCTCGATAAACGGTTGTACACGCCAATGTTTCGTCGCTTATACAAAAAGATCATCGCGGAGTGCAGAGCTATACACGGTAACACATGATTCCTGTTTATCTTACACGAGATTCAACAATAATCGAGTAAAAAAGCCGTCCGCGTCACGGTCAACGCGGTAACAAGGGGATTGGTAAAATATATAATATGATATATAGTGATATACATAATATAATAATAATCTCTATTCTGTATAACATATAATTTGCAATATAAATTAATAAATAGGGAACGAGGAGTCGTAAGGGGGTTCGGGAGAGTCGGTGTGTGAAGTTGTGTACGTGTATGAGTGATTAGCTTGGTAAGACTCGTAGCACTAAAATTACCATTTAAGAACATTGAAACGGGTTTTTGGTGGGAGGAGCTATGGGGGTATAGAGTGGGGATAGGCGATTGGTGGTTGGTGATAGTTTTCTTTTTTTTTCGTGACGAGATTTGTGGCGGCTTGGTGATTGAAGAAGTTTGAAGAGACCAAACGAAGGTGTGAAAGATAATAGAGAATAGTGAAATAACTAACAATACTTATGAATATACAGCTGATTTCATTTGGCATAGTAGTCTAGAGCGTTCTTTTCTTCTAGCGCAATAGAATAAGGTCAGTGAAGATCATCGACCCAAGCGGTTTCTAATGACTCGATTAGAGTACGAACAAAAGCCATCTCTTTCCGTGCGTTCTCCAGGATCACGCGAGGATCCTGCGAGGTGCAGCGCAGTATGTTCGGCGCCATCACCATCGCCAGGTTGTTGGCGTCCATCTTGGTGCGGACCACCACTTCCGGTCTCGCGAAAATCTGCCCGAAAAAATTCTATATCACTCCAGGTTACAAAGAAAAATCCACCGACAGACCTAAAAACCCTGGCAATTATTCACAAAGAGGCGCCAAAAATTCAGGTGACCTCGAAATACATCTTCTATGTCAGCACTCAATCTCTAGGCCTTGATTTACGCGCATCAGATAAGGCTTACTTGACTTCTTCAACAGAAGAATTTTTCACTATATTGACCATCGTAACATACTCCAAGGTCACCCGAGTGCAAGGTCCTCTCTGTAAACGATTACAGGGACAATGTTCACCTGTAGAAACCGTATCAAATGACACAGAACTCGACGATTCAGGTCAGGCAATCGCTCCACCAACGCGGCAACGTTCGCTGCCGAGACCTCAGCGTCATCGTGTCTCATCGACACGCACTCGGCATAGAACGAATCAGGTATCAGCGGTTCGTACAGCTCGCGAACCCATAATTTTAATAGCGAGGCTGGTGCATGTGCATCCTGGGAAGCTGCGAGGATCGTGCCGTCCTCGAACCTGTCCAGGCAAGCCTTCAAAGCACTAACCTCGTCCGCATCAGCGGACACCCTGAAAATGCCCTCGGTCAGAATCCCGCCACGAGCCAAAACCTGCCGTGTCAGGGTGGTTTGTATCCATGGTAACTCTCGGTTAGGGTATCTATCTCTCTGCAATGCCATCACCTCCGACAATGTCGCGCCGAACATCGACGCTCTGAAGATCTGAATCTGGAACGTCGTCAAGGTCAGCAAAGAAAAAAGAATTAAGTTGACGCCCAGAAAATTTTTTCTGAGGACAATCCCTTGAAGAACATACCCTGGCCTGGTCGATGTCCTCGATAGTGGCTTTCCGGGGCTGTCGCTTCCCATGAGCACCGATCCGCTGTAGACGTCGACAGGCAACGGTAGCATAATGGCTGACCTGCACGTGGATCGGCCACTTGGCTACCTCCGGGAACTGGAAGTTAGGGTCCCGGTGTCTGTTCATATATCCTTCAAGATACGGCTCGAAGGTGGCGCTGGGTGGTACAAATGCCAGACAAACTGCCATAAGCTCCCAGCCTCTGCGCAGACTTTCTTTCCGCGGGTTCTCGGTGGTCTGTCTACAGATCTGTACGTAGAGCTCGTCCCTCAACGGCGGCTTTGAGAACGCGGTATTTACAATGTCCATCGCTACACTGTCCAAGGTCATGCCTACGTTAGTCTTCCGATCACCCATGTACACTTGAACCAGCCTGAACAGGTTGCAGGCCTCCCGCTTCAGTAACTTTTCACCGTCCACCACCACGAGCATCGGCTGGGGTATGGGGTCTTTCGACCAGCTGAGGATGTCCCGCACGCTGAACTTCTTCCGAAACAACAGTCTCAAACCCTTCGGTCGGCCGCAGTTCAAGTTCAGATTGTCCTGCGCGTATTTCTCGATGTCGCCGCCACCGGCGCTGTCGTTCCTCCTCGCCTCCTCCGTGTCCAGATTATCCACAGTGGTCCCGATGGTCGGCAGGGTGCTTATGGTGCAGGTGGGAATCGTCACCTGGCGAGTGGTCGTCACGCTGTCCCTCAGGTCTGTTTGTGCTGTGGTGTTTGGCGGAGATGGAGGCCGCACCTGTGGCCTTGTCAGCGTGTCCGCTGTATTGTAGTAGGTTGCTAAGCCTGCCGTATCGTAGTTGCCTAAATCTGTGGAAGGAAAGACAGTGGAAGCTGAATAAGTAGCCCTATCTTAGCTTAAAGAATGTCTCCCTTCAAAATCACTGACCTGCGTAATGATCCTCAAGGTACTCCTGGCTGGAAGAATCGCCCTGATTGCTGGCAGCCTCGTCATCCGCGAACTGGTCGTCGGAATCATCTTCAGCCCTCCCGCCAATATCCTCACCCCTTCCGCCCTCTTCGTCCAAGGAATCGTCACCTTCCTCTACTAACAAAGGATCTCCGAACTTATAACAACCTACGGTACGAAGAATGCGATTGGAGACATGTGATCGTGGATTAACAAGACAGGGTGTTCCAGAGGTAACGAGCATCTACCAACCTGAGAGTTTCGCTTGTTGAAGGATATAATGCTGAAGCGGCAACAAGTAATCTGCATCGGACAACGGGATTCTGTAGAACGAAGACGGAGGCGGACTCGGGTTGCCGTTGCTCCTCTTCTTCTTGCTGTCATCCACCTCCGTAAGCCCCTCAGTCTCTTCGCCTACGGCGCTGTTGCTGCTACTGTTACTGCTATTGCTACTGCTAGTGTTGCTGCTGAGCCTCTGCCTGGGCTGCTCGTGGCTCTGGCTGATCAGGTAACGCTCGTGCATCGAGTCGTCGTCACGGTCTCTCCTACGAGATTGCTGCTGGTGCATCTGCTGCATCTTCTGCTGTTGCTTCTGCTGCTGTACAAAGCTGTAACTTCGGGCCAGGGGCTGCTGCACACCTTGAAGAACAGTTACCATGAGAGGAACACCCAACCAGGTGGACTTTGGAAAAATAATGGCTGCGCGAATTAATTTGTGGGCCACTCTGGCCTTGAAGATGGTCAACTTTATTAATTTGTGAAGAAGGTTTGGAACTAAATTTACAACCGATTTATCTCAGGGGCCATCAATTAATTTGCGCACCCGGTAGACCTACAAGATAGCTTACAATCCATGGAATTATTGCACGCCGTGTTTCTTCTGTACTCTTTCTCTCTATCGCGCTCCCGTTCCCGTTCTCTCTCGGAGACCTCGAGGCTTCTCTGCTTGGAGGCACCGCCAAGGCCACCGGTGCCCCTAACAAAGTTCTTCGTGGGCTCGTTCCTCTCCGCCAGCATGGCACCATACATATCCCTGACATTCGCCTCGGAAAGCGACACCGAGCACCCGTGGTGCCTTCTTCCTATACTACCAGTATTATCTTGCTTATTCATATTACGCGAATGCATGGAACTTGGATAAAAGGCTGAAGGGTTCGTCTTGTCCAAACTATTCACTCTCTCTCTATGGTGAATCTCTCTGTCCCTATCTCTATGATAACGATTACTACTTTCCACCAGGGAGCCATACTTCTCACCCTGCGATTTATAACTATGACTCAATTGAACTTCTGGCGGACGGTATGGAGGCATCTCCTGCCTAAATAGTCTAGACTCCATCAACGAGTCGCGATATGGTGAGGTGCTCGGTTCGGGACCGTAAGAGCCTCTACTACTTTCTCTACCTGAAATTCGAACGCCAAATCAACACCCTGAAGAGTCTGCATTCAGTCTAACACCTAAGTCTTAGCCCTCGCACGTTCCTCGTGCTTCGAATATTCTTAACACCCTGTTCATCTACAATTTTCGATTGTCAAGGATCGTGCGAGGGTGAACGGCCACGAAGAGCAAGGTATCTCGTGCACGGATCTCAGGAATTACAAAAACATGACTCACATTCTTACCATTTTTATTCTTTTCCAATTCTAAGTTCCCTGCCCTACCCTCGCGTTGCGAGTCGACGAACGTCTTCTTCTTAAAGAGAGGGGTGCTAGTGGAAAGCGATAAACCTAATGGCGGTGGCTCGCCCAGTGGCACGGATTTCTGGTTCTTCACGCTCTCCAGAGTTCCACTTTTGTGGCCCCTGGCTTCCAGAGTACCACTGTGCTGTCTCGGCGAAGATTGTGCTTGGTTGGGTGCGGCCTGTGGAGCAGGACGATGATGCTGATGACGATGCGGGGAGTCCAACAGCCGGTAGCCTGATTCCAAAGACGTTCGACTGTGAGAGACCGAACTGTCGCTGGAACGACCGGAATCCTGCGAATGATTGTGCTGGCGACGAGCCGTGGGCACTTCATGGTGCCTATGATGCTTGTTGTTGTGGTGGTGGTGATGGTGATGATGATGACGCCTCGTCGACGGCGATGGAGACGGCGGAGACGTCTGCAGTTCCGCACCGACGCCGGATATCCGTGTTTTATTCGCGCTGCCGCTTTGCTGCAAAGTTAGCAGTTTCAAAATGAACTAAGCTGCAGGATTGCTATCGTGGACTTCAGAAACGTCAATATTTTGTTCAGAAATGTTTATAGTTAGAGAGACCTACCAACGAAGAAGACAAATTTGAACTCTCTTGGTGACTGAACCTCGTCGATCTGCTAACTGAAGGAGTTTGCGTCTGGGTGGATACAGATTCTTTCTTTCTTGGCTCGGTTGACTTCTGGTTATCAGCTCCGCTGCTGCTCGCTGGCTCTGTGTTCTGCTTCAATGTCTACCAACAAATTCGGTATAAGGTTTCAACGAACGTTCATTTCGCGAGAACTCACAAAAAAGAGGACATGTTATTGAGATGGTGTTATTATTGAATTCGTTTAATATCGTGTAATATGGTTCCAGAGATTCTCAGGTTTATCTCACGGTACTTTTTTTCTCTCAGCTACTACAAACGTCTATTTATAGCTGAGAGGAGAGCAGACAGCTTGCACACTTACAAGGGAAGAACTCGAACTGTCCGGCTTCGATTTTAATGAGCTTTTGTACGATCGAAGCATACGAATCGTTAATGATGTGCATAAAAATATCATTCGTAATTGCTCGATGGTTTTCGAGATATAAATAATTTAAGTCGCGTATCCCCTAACGTACTCCGCGAGAGGAGGACGTCACCCGGAAATCCTCGGATCGATTCCCGTTCAATTAAATTTTACCTGCAGCGATTTCAACGTGTTTAAGGCTATCCTTGATTTTAAATATCTTGTGAGAAATTCGTATAATCAATTAAAAATCGATACGAAAATTTCTATAAATAGCTTATTAGAAATACTACCCGATTTTCTAGTAGACGGGATTCGCCTTCAATTGATCGTCCGACGGCTGTGCCCGGATCTGTTTCGACCCAGTTTTCGCGTATCGTATTCGTAAAAGTACCAGTTACCGTGCTCCACCCGTTTATCGGACACAAAACAAGCTTTCCAGAAATTAATAAAGATGACATGTGTGAAGTACCTAGTAGTATTTTATTTTTAAAAATAAAATTGATGTTACCCGTTGTATATAAATTAAAAGTATTACAATAATTTGTGTTTAAGATATAGAAAACATTAGTTACAGAACCTTATTCCCCGAGACAACACATTTTTTGTTTCCAATTATAGAAAATGCTAAGAAACTGTGACGTACTGTTTCTTTATATTGTTCGTTAAAAAATAATCTTACTTTTTATCTGATATTCCTACCCTCCATTGCTTTAGATCCCCTGCGAGTGACAGAGCTTGCCAGTTATCATTCCCCGTATTTACATGACCCACCTAGTTTTTGGCAGTGTCATTGATGTTATCAATGCCACCATCCATTCCATATCTATTATCAGTGACGGTGAATCACCCACCTGGAGCTTTGCTAACGGTATGATGTCACAATCGCTCGGACGGTGCCAGACAGTTTTCTGTGAGGTTGCATTGTAGTAGTAAAACCGTGAAGTGTTCTGATCGAACAGTTCCCACCATTGATTGTTGTCTGTCTTTTTCCTGCAACCAGAGGACTGGCTGTCAAACAAAACCAGAGACCGCACACAGTATAAAAAAAAGATGTGGATCGTTACAAAGCATTTATAAATTCAGACCACAACACTGTAGTAGAAATCACCGGCCAATTATAAATGCTTCCTATGTTATAATGGAGAACCTTATACGATTCAAACTTTCACCGGGCTAATTAAATCAGAAAGACAGCTCGATCTTAGACTCGGCTTATCTTTCTGAGAAAGTTGTTAAATATTACTGTAGCGATACTTACACTGGTACACCAGGCGGAGGATCCCATACGCACTCTCCTGTGGTCAGGTTGGCGTACATATGCTCCTGGGTACGGGGCTCTATGATTTCTACCCATTCCATTCTACTGTAATCAAGCGCGCGAATAGTCAATAAACTAGCGAATAGAGAAGAATCCCTCTCGGGGAACGGATACACGACACCGAGGACTTGTCTAAGAAAACCCTGACATTTAGAAGCTGGTATAAACGCGGATAAACCCATCAAGGCGTGCGGGGTGAATACAATTAGTTTTACTCCGGTTCGCGCTATAATTAAAAACTCTAAAAATAATCCGGTGGAATAAAAAAATTGCGTGGAACCCATACAAAAATCGAACGGAACGACGATCACCGTGGGGTAAAACACGCGTGTGAGATAATAAAAAAAATCGGATCCACCGTAAGTTATAAATAATTAATCGATATCAATTCGGCGAAATCCGCGGCGAAACGGAGAGCAGCACTGAGGGATACAAGTTTTATCGGCGATTACCTTCCCCCTAAGTCAAACGATCGGAATCGCCGTCGACACTGTCAACAAAATTCAATAAGAAGGAGAGAGAGAAGACACAAACACAGAGACACAGGGTGTAACAATTCAAAAACCTCGCCTCTCGCCCGTGACAAAAGGGTGTTCACCCCCACCCGATAACCGCAAATTAAAAGGAATGCTATGTTCTCGATATAAGAGCAACTTGTCTGATGTCATGCTATCCGTTTAATTGACTGAAATAGGCAGCAGAATTTCGTCGACGCATAGTTGTATACACGGAGAGCACGAGCGAAAAGAAAAAAAACTGAAAGTGACAAGAGCGAGAGCAATGAGCGAGAGTGTATATGTGAGCGCCATAGAGGAAGAGAGAGAGAAAGAGAGGGAGGGGGAGAGAGAGAGAGAATAAGAGAAAGAGAGAGAAAGACGAAGAGTTAGAGATAGAGACAGAAAGGAGGACAGGAGCAAATAATCCCATAGAGTAAATTCCGAAAAGAAAAATCGTTTTTCCTCGAAGAACTCGGGATGAAGAGACCCACCCTGATGGCACCGATTCACGACCAAGGAAAAGGGCTTATCCTAAGCTCAAGGACTCGAACGAAACTGGGACGGGTCACTGGGAAAAAAAATTCACTATCGATCTGCGAAAGGCATAGGACCGTGTGTCTCTCGGATCGTCCATTCCCCTAGAAGAGCCGATCTGAAAACCAGGGCGAAAATAAATGATTACTTACCCGTCCGATGCCATGATCAACGGAGGAACAACCCGACGACGAAGACGATGGTCTTTATTTATTTAATTAACGGAAAGAAAAGGGACAGCCGGTTTTCTCGTAGCGCTTCACGTCACCTCGGGAACACTTTGTGACACTTCACGGGCACGAGCACGGTGACACTTGGATGTCGCAACGTCCCATTTCCACGAGCACGAGCGACGCAGCCCCTTCATGGCAGCCCACCGGCGGCCATCTTTTTTTTCCCCGAAGCCGCTATAGCGAGACGGGAAAACCACGGACTTTAATTCCGGGGATGGTGTGGTGTCCAACGACACCGATATCTTATAGCTGATAGAACGTTCCTACTCTGCCGGGTGAGTATACGATTTAGGCAAACACTGTTTAGGATCGTGAGTGGCCCAACAACGGCTCGGAGCGTCCGTGGAGACGTCCTCCATGTCCAGAACGAATTTGTGTCAAACCTCATGAACTCACATTTTCCTTCCAACACCTGTTCCTCGTTTCATTAAATTTGTTATCTAGCCGATGACGCCGCCAGTGATAACAAGCGAGACACGCTCAGGTTAGGAATTCCAACGGCCATGTCTTTTTCCATTTCGCAGCATGTAATTTTAGACGGAATTCCGAGGGTCAGTCTCACCGCTCGTACTCTGAGAATCGTCTCTCTCTTTCAATGTTCGGTTAGACTGGAGAATTTGATTACTTCTCTTTAAATACCAAAGGCCATCTTTTTTAATACTGACCGGTTCGTTTTAGTTTTGTTTCCAAAGTTTTTGAGGATCCGTTTCCGCGAGCAACAAACACTCCAACTGCGTTCGACAATTGTTGGAAACAAATTGAAGCGACATCTGTATTATTTACCGCATAGCTGGCGTAATTGTTTTGACGTTTCGCCTGTTATCGTCTAGGTCACGCTCACGATGACTGTGTATTGTGATTCCCTTATTTCCGCGATGATTTAGATCCTGCTAGCATTACGTTCTTCTTGTTGTTGGAAGTATTGCGATTGCGCCTTTGTGGTTGTTTATTGTTCGGGACGCTCTCGAGCATTCAGTTTGTCGTTTTTGTGATTTTTTAACAAGGTAGCTGGTTTGGAATATTGAACCTTAAATAATCACACCTTCATCACACCTGTTTTCAAATTTACAAGTGCTTTTCAGATATTTTTAAGCTTTCATGATTTACATATGTAGATCCTGCTAACGTTACGTTCTTCTTGTTGTTGGAAGTATTGCTCCTCTGAATTTGTTTATTGTTCGGGATGCTGTCAAGCCTTCAGTTCGTCGTTTTTGTGATCTTTGAACAAGGTAGCTGGTTTGGAATATTTAACCTTAAATAATCACACCTTTATCATACCTGTTATCAAATTTACAAGTGCTTGAACTATTAGTCAGATAGTTTCAAGCTTTCATGATTTAGATCCTGCTATCGTTACGTTCTTCTTGTTGTTGGAAGTATTGTACCTCTGCGGTTGTTTATTGTTCGGGACCTTCTCGAGCATTCAGTTTGTCGTTTTTGTGATTTTTGAACAAGGTAGCTGGTTTGGAATATTTAACCTTAAATAATCATACCTTCATCACACCTGTTTTCAAATTTACAAGGGCTTGCACTTGAACTTTGTTACACTGTCTTATCATTTACTTATTTTTCTGTACAGAGTAACTCGACTGTACCCTGCATTTATAAAGGAACCTTGAGTCACAGGCTGTTCTAAATGCTAAGTCTGAGCAGAGGGGAGACTCTGGCGGTGGAGTCGAGCATGGATTCAGAGCAGGATGTGCTGACAGTGCTGAAACTATTGATAATAGGAGAATCCAATGTTGGGAAGTCAAGGTACGTGTTCTTATTTATTTCGAACTAGAGGCGGGATGTAAATAATTTCTAAAAAATCTTTCCCACCAGCATCATCCTCAGATTCACGGAGGGCGAGTTCTATGAGAACATGCAGAGCACTGTCGGCATGGACTACAAGACCAAACAGATCACAGTTGACGGCAACACTGTAAAACTTGCCATCTGGGTTAGTTGGTTATTACGCTGAATAATTTTTGTTCGACTAAGGAATGCATGTAATCCATAACTTAATTATCATGAACTGTTTCACTGCATCGTTTCATTGTGAACCAATTAATTTGTTCTTCTGCGATTTGCATAGAAGACACAGAGTTAGGGACACCCTGTATATATTGAATATATTATATTAACATAGAAATGTTAACATTCTAGGACACCGCTGGACAGGAGCGTTTTCGCACACTAACACCCAGCTACTACAGAGATGGTCAAGGTGCGATTTTAGTGTACGACGTCACGGACAAAGTGACATTCCTGAAGCTGGAGACGTGGTTGAACGAATTGACGACCTACTGCAATAAAACAGACATCGTGAAGATGGTGGTAGGCAACAAAGTAGACCTGCCGAACCGTGAAGTCAGCACTGAGGAGGGTCTACAGTTTGCGAGGAGACACCAAACGCTCTACATCGAGAGCAGTGCTAAAACAGCCGACGGAATCAGGTGCTCGTTCGAGGAACTTGTGCAGAAGGTACGATTCCTCGTTTTCAAATTAATAGACTCCCTCTTAACCAAGTTAATCTGTTTGCAGATAATACAAACCCCCGGTCTCTGGGATCGACGGGATCGATTGAACGTGAACGGGATGTACTCCTCTGCGATGGGAGGAGCAAGAAACAGAAGCTCGCACAGGGGGATACAGTTGGCGGATTCGCCGCAGCCGAGCTATAACTACTCGAACTGTTACTGCAGTTTGCTTTAACTGACCGCAGTCTATCAATTCGACCGATGACGAATTACAGCAACAGCTACACCCTAAGAATATGGTCTAACCTCGATTTCGGAATTAGATGCCGACGTGTGAGAATTTAATGAACAAACTACGAGTAACGCAGCATGTTAATTGTTTTGTGTATGCCGCGGGAGGGAACGTTTTCTGTACGACGGGTGATAAAAAGAGTACTATGCAGTTCCGTCTAGAGTGGAACCGATGACGAGGTTCTAAAAACCAGAGAGCACATGATTCGATGGTAATCTGTTGATTGGTGGGAGGTACGGCTTAGGCGAGTGGGCGGATCAGTTGCCGTGGTGGGGATGGAATTGAAGGAAGCGGAACGCACGACTGGCTAAAACAAGTGGTGGAGCGTGGCCTTGAACAGATGGGCGGGACTCTTTGTGCTGTGGGATTTTGTACACTTTGTCCAACATTGCTGCCACTTGCGAATAAAATTAATCAGATTTAATTTTTAATTGCGCCGCAGATTTATATCTATCAGAAAAATTGGGAAATGATGATTTGGAGATTTGATTGGGTTGGATTTTTTCCTGAATGTCGAGCTAAGTCGTGTCTGCGCCCAGTGTTCTGAGGGGAATAAAATTGTTAGTATTTTTTTTATCAAACCTCGTATCTATCAAAGATTTACATGAGTTTGCTTGTAACGTGTAACTCTTTGTTAAATAGTTAAATTTTATATAGCTATTTGTAATAATGAATTTGTATTCGTGTAAATATGTCTTGCATACATATATACGTAGGGTTAAATTGATAGATAAAATTGGCGAAACTTCAGCATCATCATAATTCAAACCTTCATCTTATGAGTTATCTATTTGTTGTCTCATGTACAAGTTACCATTTGCACAAACTATGAATGCAATGCATATCGTCGTAAGAGTGTTTAGGTGGCAACTTGCTTATAACTTTTGATTTTATCATATGCTTTCTTTTCTTGATGGTCGGGCGTATAATAAGTGTCCTATAGAGCTACTGTAATGTACTTGTAAATAAAGTACTTTCCTTATTTGTCGAATGCTTCGGACCTCTGACTTCTAAATTTTTTAACTATGCAAAATTCCCGCGAACGACGAAACGTGTTCCGCGCTTTATTTATCTCCAACGACGTGCGAAATGTTCTGCGGAATTTCTAGTCTACAGATTTTATAAAGTCGATACTGTACGTTAATATACGTCACTGAAACAATTGCCTGCTATTGCAAATTCATTTAATCGACCATCTGACATGGGCTTTATTTCTATCGAAGTTTTACCACCATCTGCGGGACATGAATCAACAGACGATTTATGTCGATGGAGAAAGTGGGTGTGCGAAGGATGCAAGGTAGCCTGCAATTAAGTTACAATTAAAGATTGACTACGGTTTTACGCAAAATTCTTCAAATGATTCCAGGGGAATATCCTCTACGTCATCACGTCCATCCGAAGAATTAAATAAAGCGAACATAATTTTAACGAACAGAGGGCTTCAAAGATACAGTACATGGAGTAAAGCAAAATTGTTAGAATTAATTACAAGTAAATTTAAACAATTCGCGGAAGTTCAATCGAGTAGGAAAACATGCTTCAATGAGACCACAAATGAAAGACGATTGTGGGTCACTATCCACAGTGGATTGTACAGTACAATTGTCTTGAAAATATTACTAAACAAAGGTGATGACCTACACTGATTTTATACGGACTGGTAATTAATTAGAAACTGATTTTAGGCATGTCCATACACACTATAATAAAAGCAATGAAGCTGGGCCTTGTTAGCCTGAGCTCCTGCGAGCTTTCATACTTTAAGTGTTTCAACATTTATCCATACATGCTGGAATTCGAGGACATGTGGACTTCCAAATATAATCCCGAGTTGATATCAAATTTGAGAGTTGTTGGCATAACAGAACCAAACTGTTGGCACATTATTATATACGGAGTAGGATTTCAGAGTGCCTGTATACTTCGTTATTTACTGCTAAGTGGCATCGACATTCCTGGGATTCTCAATTGGCAGTCGCCGGTCAATCGATCATCAGAAAAAATAATTTTGTTCTTGAAACACATTGGAATAGAACAGGAAATAATAGAATTAGCGGAGCAATATGGAATCGACGAGGAAACTGAGCAAATCTTGAACGATCTTGGACTAGAACAAATGGAAGAAGAATCTTCCCATGTAGGGTCTATGATTTCTTTTCAATTTGTTCGCTGTATCTGCTTGTTTATAATATTGAATGAAATACATAGGAAATAATATGCAAATGTAGCTTAACTGTTTTGGAACCAGATACCTGCAACTCGGGGATAACCCAAAGTATAAACAAAGTAAGTGAATCAGATAGCAATTCTACTGTCTACGATAAA
Source organism: Lasioglossum calceatum (assembly GCA_963966675.1). Classification (NCBI taxonomy): domain Eukaryota; kingdom Metazoa; phylum Arthropoda; class Insecta; order Hymenoptera; family Halictidae; genus Lasioglossum; species Lasioglossum calceatum. The sequence continues at coordinate 4,808,902 of OZ016548.1, forward strand.
GTAGAATATATGCAATATGATTGCCAATGTGGTCGTACTACGGAAAAAAATAAAGTGGAAGAATTTACTGCTCAAAGGAATGATTATTTAAGGTGAGAGCGATCAATGCATGCTTCGTTATTTAATTTTTATTGGGAAACTTCATTGATATCGTAGAAGAAATGTTATGGCGCCAATAGCATGGGCATTAGCTAGAACGTTGGAATACAAACCATCAGATTCTCTGTATTACATGACGTACGAATTGATGCGGTGGAAAAATATCAATCCTGAAAAGAAGGAGCGTATTGAAAATGCGATAGCACTAGCTAACGTGGAAATGGACCATAAACTTCATGTTAGCACAATCCTTTGATTTCTACTTCGCGAAAAGTCCTATTTGAAAATATCGATTAATGAAAAATCATTTTTAAATAGATGCAACAGAACATAGAAAAGGAGGAGTTGATCAAATCTAAAAACGAGGAAGCTCTGGCAAATATTCCTTGCCTGAGATGCAAGCAGCATCAGGAATTACATGTTACTAAACAAGCTTGCTCGAAATGTATGAAAAAGCCACGAAGAAAATCCGGTTATTGCGAGTTTCCAGAGATTTGCAGTGCTTGCAAAATAGAACCGTCAAGCAAGCTTGAAGCTTGCCAATTTTCCGAGCTTTGCAGCTCCTGCAATGTTATTAACAATCCCTCAAACAAGTCGAAGGGCTATGGATCTCATAATTGCTGCGGCTTCTGCAAACATGCTGACAGTCAGCTCAAGAAATGTACAGTACAAGTATCACCTCAAATTTGTAGCTCCGACGAACTTGCTGACAGTTCTCAACCTTCTCAGTCGAAAATATTTGAAGAGTGCCACTTTCCGCAAGTCTGTAGTTCTTGCAAAGTTAACGACATAGAATCAAAGAATTTGGAAGCATGTGAATTTCCTGAAGTTTGTAGTTCCTGTAAAATTACCAAGCCGTAAAAAATGTTAGCATGCTTTCAAAGTTCCTGTAAAATTGCTCACAGTTCACCGAACAAATCCGAATGCCAACTTTCTCAGTCGAAAATATTCGAAGAGTGCCAATTTCCGCAAGTCTGTAGTTCTTGCTAAGTTAACGACATGGAATCAAAGAATTTGGAAGCACGTGAATTTCCTCAAGATTGTAGTTCCTGTAAAATTACTATAATAATGAAAGAGCGAGAAGTGAATAGAGAGTAAAATTCGTTTATTCGTAATTTGCCTTGTACACTCGCCTCCGGTATAGTAGAACGGTGTGTGTGGCTTGTATCCGCATAAGAACAATTGGTGAAACTGAAAAGGAATGGATGCTCGACATCACGAGACACGCTCGGAGTATGTAGTCGTGGCAGTGACGTGTTTTCAGTCGCGTCTTGTAAAAAAGTATGAACAACTTATGGTACCCGAACAATCATTCTCGTTCTCCTCAGAGCGCTCGACTGACACAGCTATCAAATAAAGCGACAATATAAAAATTTCGATTACATTCACTAGGGGGCAGGGAAATACACGAACAGTAAAATACGAACGCGTATACATGAGTTTTCGACAGTGTACGATACGCGCGTGTGTGTGTGTGTGTACTGTGTGTATTGAACCACACTCGTTTATCAACAATGTATATCCTTTGCTAAGACTTTCTTTGTTGTTTGTGTAACTGCAAAGCAATCCTTAGTTCATAAGTATGACCAAAAATGCTGGCGCTCGAGGAAGCATCGCGACAGAACAGAATAATAAAAATGTTTGCAATACATCTCGGTGTTGTATATTAATCTCTGAAGACTCATTATAAAAAAGAGAAAGTATAAACCATTTAAACCGGTTCGTCGCTGCTAGACTGTCGATCTAACACATTTAAAAAATGATCACCGAAACGAACATTTCTCACAGGAACTGTTAATTTCTGTTCAAATTCCATCTCGATAAATAATCTATTTAAAAACGTATAAACTCGTATAAACCCCTGCAGTCTAGCTACGATTCAAGCTTATTTTTATATACAAATAATAAAACTGATTTTTGCAGATTTAACACTTGCGGTCTGACACACGATTAAAAAAAAAAATAAATAAAACGTTGATTAGAGAGATCTCTCTTGGATTTAAAAAAAATAAAACAGAATCTCAATCAATGAAAATGCGAGAAAGAGAGAGCGGACCGCAAGGTGTTAATGATTCAGGTACTACTGCAATGAATCAATGTCTGTCCGATTGCTTATCGTTCGCTCGGTGTTTATGGAAACATCAAAACTATGAATCGCGAGGTCGAATAATACGGTTCCTGCTTCGGTTATCCAGCACTCTTCCTCATACGTGTCAACTATGTTCCATTTCTGATCGAAGATGCAGAGTATTTCAATAAAATAGCAACGTATCAAAATATATTCTTTTTCGCATCTATTTGTTTGGTCTATATCCTGAGCTACTAACAAAACGGGGTTCCCTATTACGGTAAACATTCCTTCGTACGTTAAGTAAAGGGTGGAAGTACATTATTATATATGTTTGTAATAAAGTAATTAGTTTAAGTCTGTATTCAATATGGACGTTTCTCACAGTCTATTCGAAGAGGAATATATTGTATATATTTTTCTCTCTCTCTCTGTTTGTGTTTTTTTTTATCGGAACAATGTGGCGATTTCCGGTCTTGTGAATCCGTTCGTGGTTAAAGAGTGGGTTTGCGATGAACACAGAAAGAATTTCTTAGCACGCTGATAGAGTAATCTTGCGGTTTTCTCGTACTCTTTTTTTTTCTTTTTCGTTCGTTTTTGTTTTACCTCTACTTTGCGAATCATTACCATCTAAACGGAATACACTTGAAGTTTGTTGATCTTGGCCTTTTCCTCCTCGGACCCGTCCCGGCAGATCATAAGCGTATGAGAGACGCCGCAGGTAACAGCAGTAATGTATAAACCTTCTAATGCCGTCACCTCCATCGGTGTGGTCGACGACTTGCGCATTTCACCAAAACCCTAAACAAAATCCATTGGCAATTTTAGACGCAATTCACGCCCCCTAAACATTTAAGCAGCACAGTCGAAAACGTATCTTCCGCGTCAGAAAACCGTAAATAACCAAAATCGGTTTATAAAAATTTAGTTTATAATTAAATGTCTAGGCTAGAGAGTTCCAACTTGTTCCGCTCTGAGAACTGCAAGGTCCCCACCGCTAGTCAAATCTCTTTCCAGTACTACGTACAGCCGTAGAGCTAGTAGAGCGGCACCGGAACAAGGACGAAATTCTACGGCAACGATGGAGTCTAAGAATGGGGGAAGTACCTAAGCGGGGAAGGAGGATGTGTGCAATTCACAAGCTACATGTTGGAAGGTTGGAACTCCCTGATCTAGGCAAACACAATAAATTGGTAAGAGAACAATTAGCATTGAGAAGGTGTTTACCAATTCTCCGAACGTCGGACTGGCGCCCCAGGCGATGACGGACTCGTCAGCGGCGACAACCACGCTGGTCTGCGAGCATCCAACGCAGCGGATCACCCATCCAGACAGGTCCTGGATCGGTTTTGGGTACATGTTCGCCTCTCCGGTGCGTTTGGTCTGGCCAAACATCAAGGCAGTTCCGTGAGCGTTGATAACGATGCTGTAACTGCTGCCACAATGGACAGCTCGAACACCTCGGCAAGGTGGTTCCAATAGCTTGATCAGGCGAGGCACTAACTCGTCTCTCTGCTCGTTGTGGCCTAAACGACCTATGCCACCGAAACCCCATGAGAATGCACGAGTCTCGCTGTCGATCGCCACAGTGTGATAATGGCCGCAACTGAAATCCGTGATCTCGACACGGTCCAGCGGCGTCACATGACCGTCTTTCGCTCTCTCGACGTAAAGAACGATTCTCTTAGGCACTTTCTCGAAATGGAATGCCATCTTCGTGTTCGTTATGAAGTATTTGCCGTCGGTGTTGTGGCCGAGGGCGCCGTACTCCGGGCTGCCGAACGAGTGTAGCCCACCCTTAATGTCTAGGATCATCGAAAACTCGGCGCCGCAGCCGACTTTCACTATGGGAGGGCCGGAGTACTTCACTTTGGTCGCGGACATGATGCAAGCGTCGTGTTTCCCGACGCCGCATTGGCCTAACTTATTGTCTCCAGCTGCGAACACTATTCCACGGCTCGTTAGGATCAGCGTGTGGTTGCGGCCGCAGGACGCTGCTATCACCGTGTGACCTTTCAGCGCTGTCACCTCGGTTGGCTCGTCCTTGCGCTTCATGTCGCCGACACCTAGTTGACCTGGAACAGACAAAGCATCCTTGAGATAGACAATGGATCCAGACGATCTTGTTTGAGCTTGTTTTTCAACAGGATAAAACAAGTTCCACCGTATTCTCTTCCTTAACAATTTTAGGGAGTCTATTAGGATATTTCTACTAGTTGTATTAATTTTTGCAACGGAGTCTCCGAGTTTAGTGATTGAAACAGTTACCTTTATCGTTTCTACCAAAAGCTAGGCATCTGTTATCCTCGGTGACGATAATACTGTGGGAGGCAGCAGGACCAGAAGCAACCAGTCTGATCCGTGCACCGTTCAGATTCTTGAAAGTATGTGGGGTCCATAAACTTCGGCCCACGTTAGCCTTGACCCCTTTCGGTGGGGCCTTGCGACCTGCCATGTCCCAATTCGTGAGACCACACATGAGCAATGTTCCTGGCTTTCCCCATCCTCCCTGTAAGAAACAAAACGACTATTAATATCAACAATTTCTCTGTGCGCAATCCAAGAGTACTTCCTACAAGAAACACCTGGGAAATTAATTCTCAGGCCTCGTAGTTAATCAATTGTTGCTCGAATTTAAATTGAGGACTAGTACTGTCCAGAAGATGCTATTGTGTATGATGCAACTAGCGAGCAACTCACCAGACACTATATCCTTCTTGCATCTGAACCTAGAAGAATGTTGATTCCAGGAACACAATGCAGTCTTCCGGAGCTTACAGTACATGTACGAGAACAAATTTACTATAGAAATATACCGAACAATAAATCAGTATGACCCAACAAATAATTTTATTCCTTCCAAAGGACCACGGACGAAACAAGAAAATAAAAATCAGGAAAAAATCAACAGTGACCTCGGAGATGAAAGGAAGAGAAAAGACGGTGTCGATTTTTTCGGGGTCTTTGCGGAGAGGTCAATGGGATTAACGGTGCAATCTCGTCGAGGTCGATTAAAAGATAATCGGTGTTGTACCCGGGATAAACAAGCGATAGGAGAAAGATGAAAGGGATCCTCACCTCAGGTGGCGGCAATTCCGGGAAACTGGAGACATCGGTAAGGTCATCCTCGGTAGCGTCCTCAACGTCAGCGTTCGAACCGGTCTCGGCGTCATCGACAACGGACTCGTGCTCGCTGGAAATGTCCTCGTCGTCGTACTCGACCTTTTTCTGCTTGGCCCGGCCCTTCTTCGCCGCGGCGTTTTTCCGTTTGGTCGACATTGTTTCCGCGAACGACTAGGCTGCGTCTATTTGAAATGAATATGTAATCGGATTTGAAAAAACTCTGGTACGCGGGAGACGCGGGCACAATGACATTTATCGATGTAATGGCGCTGAGGATCTGTACTCTGTTCGACAAATGGACAACAAAAACGCGGCCACCTGGCGCTCAAAAATCATAATAAAACCATGCTCCGGTGATAAGTACAAAGCAAACGCGAGTTTATGATTGTAAATCGTCGAGAGCGCGCCCCCCGTGTTCCTCGTGTTCGACTGCGCGGGAACGAGGGAATCGAGACGCGATTTTCCAAGATTGCGGGAAAGTTCAATCCGCTGCGCAATGGACTCTATTATCGCAATGCTATCTCGAAAAATTCTCGTGACCTTGGCCTGAAAATATACGTCAAAGTCCGTCCGAAATGTCCTCGAATTATCCTGGAGATCCAGCGCCAGACAGTACGCTGAAATAAATTCAGCGAATCTCACTAAACGCAGACTTTGTAGCACTAGATTAGGGGTTCTCAACGGGGTCCGGGTGGGCCAGTTGGGCCGACTTGCTTATGTCGCTGAATAGCACAGGCGCTAGTATCTCGTCGGTGTCCAAGCTAAAGATGACATGCTAAAGATATGATTGGATATGATGTAGGAGCTGATCCAGGCTAAGCACTCTTATTGACTCTCATTTCCTCTCTGGCCAAAGAGTAGAGTGGAGTAGGGCTACAACAAGAGGCGACACTCTGAGCGGCGCCTTTGTAGTCGGTCGTTCGACTGCGGGAAATTTAAATCAACTGGATGATTTATAGTCTTAAAACAAAAGGTTTTAAATAATCTATACATTTTGGTTGGCTACATAACGGTTGTATGGATTGTCTCTCTCTGAAAAGTCGTTTTCTTTCTAATTGTCTCTTTGATTATTGATATACAGAGACAGTAAGGGGTCGACGAAGAAAATCATTCTTCCAAAAGGGGTTGATCCAGGGAAAAGGTTGGGAACCCCTGCACTAGATTATTCCTGAAACTCGAGGAGCTCGCCTTCTACTGGAATGTTCGCGAACCATCGAAAGCAACGTCATGCTTATTCGTTGGTTTGGTGTTGGTGACGGTGACGGTGATCATTGGTGATCCTGGTGATGTCGTGAGTGTACCGTCAATTTCGCAAGACGTGTTTTAGTATATATTTGGCCTGAGTTTTGAACGGATTAGTCACTTGAATTGCTGTCAACCAGTCGTTTGTTCTACTTGTTTCACTGAAAATTAAGACGCATTTACCGCGAGAGACTGCCCGTCGAGAAATTTTGGAAATCCGTGGAAATTATCCAACATGATGTACCTGTGATATGTGTGGCATGCACGAACTGTCAGAAGGAATTTGGAAAAATTCATTCTTCGTAATCGTGAGTATGTGTCGATTGGAAAAAAATTCCATGAAACGTCATCTCGGGTTTAATTGTATAAAATCGTGTCTTATTCGATTTTTCGTTTTTAGACCAATATCATAAATAATGGAGTTCCCAAACCTGGGCGAACATTGTTCGGAAAACAGCTGCAACCGTTTAGACTTTCTACCTTTAAAATGCGATGCATGCTCTGCGATCTTTTGTACCAAGCACATATCATACACTAACCACAGCTGCCCGAGTGCTTACAAGAAAGATGTTCAGGTCCCTGTGTGCCCGCTATGCAACGAGCCGGTGCCAACCAAACGAGGAGACCCTCCCGACATTGCCGTAGGCCAACACATGGACAACGAGTGCCAGTCGAAGAAACCTAGGGCAAAAATCTTTTCTAATAAGTAAGCTGCCTAAACCAATGCAAAGACACACGTCCGTCTGAGAGTAAAACTATGGCGAATTACTGAGAGGACATTCCAAGAGTTCACTCTCACGTCAATCTCAAAGAGCAACAAATTTCTGAAGCACTCTCAAATGGACATTGAGAGTTCTCTCAGATGGACACTTACCGAAAGGGAGTAGACCCGTTTTTCCAGGATTGCAAGGGTCTGGGTTAGAAGGGATTGAGCGTTCTCATTTCTAAATAATGCAAAGGTAGGGTTTTTCAGTAGTCAAAAGTGCTAGATAAAAGATCAATCTATGCAGCGATCGTCCTGAAAAATTCTATTCTTACGTTTACGTAAATGCAAATTACGCCTCGTAAACGTAAAAATAGGACTTTTGAGGGCGCCACGGCCTAGATTGATCTTTTATCTAGCGCTTTTGACTACTGGAAAACCCCATCTTTGTATTATGGAGATATGAGAAGGCGCGTCCCACATCCTTGCAATCCTAGAAACGAGTCCCCCCTTAACGGACGTGCCCCCATCGACAGCGCCTCATTGAACGTCCTATTTCAGATGTTCCTCCAAGGGCTGCAAAATCAAAGAGATAGTGCAAGTCCGGTGTTCCGACTGTGGTCAGAACTTCTGCCTGAAGCACAGACATCCAACAGACCATGCGTGCGTAGGTCAGGAGGAAGCCACCAGAAGAAGAAGACTGGATAAATTAGAAAATAACGTTAGTGTAAGTAGGAGAAACGGAGAGATCATGAAGAACTATCAAGGTAGCATCAGCGAGGACGAGGCTCTTGCCAGAGCTCTGCAAGCTTCGATGCAAGACGAAGATGCTGCCAGACGACGAACAGTCGAGGTCGGGTCTTCTGGGAGCAGAGACAGATGTAGATTATCTTAAAACAAATCTTTCCATTCCACATTAATCTCTTCTTCGATCGCACAAACGTAGAGAACTCGTTACTTCGAATCTTTGCGCGAAAAGACTCGTGGTAAGGCGAGGTTGTTCTAGTTCATGCTATAGTTAAAAGAAATCAGAGTACCTTCAAGCTTTCCATTTTACAATTTTGAGGGCGCACTCTGAATCTTCATTATCTATTTGTAACATTTTTTCATAGAGCATATTTAATGAATTGGAAGGTCGTTTCATTGAATATCAAGAAACGGTGAACGCGTTTTACTTCTCGCATAACTATACCTTGATAACAGTTCTCTCGTTCAAACTTATTGTCTTTGTAAGAGTCGTGAGCAATTTTAAATGTACAGAGATTCACGTAGATTACATTTTATCAGTCGGAATATATTTATTTGTGGAAGCTTCAAAAGTTTCCCCCGGTCAACACTTACCGTGTACACGAAATTTAGTCAGTTTTTGTATTTTTTATACTATCACGTACACGAACGACAGTGTTTCTTAGCTTCTATTGTTCTACGGATGATTTATTGTCAATCTTCAGTGATATTCTATAATAAGCCTCGTATGTATATGTGAGTTACGACAAGACTGCGGATGTTTATGCATTTATGGCTTCTGAAAATTTTCAAAAAATGGTAGAATGTAACAGAATTTAAAAATTGAGAATTGCATAAACATCCGCAGTCTAGTTGCGACGATGATTGTCGACCGAAACGTACTTCAAACTTGTTCGTAAAACATTGCAAAAGGACTATCTTATTCCCCTAGCGAGTTTAACAAATAATTATATCTACGTCACCTGCCGAATCCCCATGGAGATTTCGAAAATTATCAAAAGGGCAACCTCGATAATGAGTGCCTTAGTAGATAGAGCTTAGTTTTTATTGAAAATGTACGATTCATTGTACGATACAATCGATTTCTAGACAATTTTATGAAATATTGTAGGATTTTGGGAAAGACGAGGGAACGCCCAGCCACAAACCACGGAACCCTCCGACTTCTCATAATCTCCAGACATATTTGATCTGGGGGGTCCTAATCGCACTATTTAAACTATTTGTACTATTACCAGCTTTAAGTTATAACCGATGCATTTCACTTCCTCATTTTCCACCTTGAATCTTTCGAAATGTAACTCTAATCGCAATGACAATTTTAATTGTTAAAAGGAAAATAAAAATTTATATATTTATCGAGCTCGGTTGTCATTATTTTCGTCTAAAAATATTTCTATCCCCATTAAATCAGCGGTAACCAACCTTTTAAAATTTTTTAATAAAAACCAATTTATCATTTGTTCGGAACCGGACAACAAAGAAATGAACGCCTCGAGCACGTCTAGAAAAGTCTTATTTATTACATTGTTTATTGGTTGTCTTCGATACATGAATCATACCAATTACTTTTCTGAATCACTCGGTCCGCACACATCTCTCAGTCACACTCTTTTTTACCACATATCGTTTGTTTCATTTTTTTTTGTTTAATCCTTTAAACTGGAGCGAGCTTTTTTTCTTCTTAATACGCGTACACTGTACGGAAATTGAAGTAATATATAATATATATATATAATACAGCGTCGTTTAAATTACATCTCAATTATTCTTTTAATTGTATATAAAAACACTTGACAAACAAAAACGGAACAACTTAGAGTCTTTTGTGGAGCTGTGCCATGGGGGGACACGATGGGGCAAGATGACTCTATTCTTTTCTTTACATAATACATATATATCATATATGTATGTATATATAATTTATATATATATATATATAATGTGGGGGAAGGGGAGGGTGTACGAATATTCTCGATTACAGCGTACCATCTGGTAGCACAAACTCTTTGTGACGATTCATCATCCTTTCGCTGACTGATAAAAAGCACGCTTCGTAGTACACGATACGAAGAATTCAAGACTAGGGTTGTTAAAAATGTTTCTTTCGTTTAGGCTGCAAAGACAAGGCCATGGTGTTAGACTAAAAAAGAAATCCTTGCGGGGGTGGTGACGGGGGGGCAGATTTGTTTTCACTGTTCACAAAGATTTGTTTCGCGAACACCGCGCAATGAGCCAGCGTCGTTTATTCCTCCCAAGTTTGGTTCGTAGTAAAGGTCTTTTTGTTTCTTTCTTTTTTTTTGTTATTGTGACGTTTACGTTTGGAAAATGTTGGTGCGTGTCGCAGCCACACAGCTCCTGGAATACAGTCTGTGTTCGTGTCGATCACGACAAATCTCTTTACAATTCGTCGTGCTCCTAGAACAAAAACAAATCCATTTAAGTCCCGATCGTAAAGATGCATTCACGAGGAGTTCAACAAATTCGTTTGTTTGCTAAACTTTCTTTTCTGGCTAAAAATTTGGCATTCTAATGCTATTCGGCGTTACTTACTTCCACGTCTGGGACGTTATTGTCCTCCTCATCCGCGTCCTCATCCTCGTCTTCGTCCTTGTTATCCTCGCTTTCCTTCACCTCTTGTCTCTGTTTTAGATCCTCTGCGTCCTGAGCCTCCTTCATCTTCTTCTCGCCGTCCTGGAAGTTCAACAAACATAAAGCCTAACATCCCGTAATCATCTCACAGCGTCTAATTAGACTCTGGTCGATCAGTAACGAGGAATTCCAGCTTTTTTATCGCTCATTCGAATCAGCAATGCTTTTCTCATCATTGATTCCGCCTTGCTACATTAAGCAGACCGCGGATATTTATGCAAAATACAAACTTTTTCTGTATCAACTACAAGAAACAGGACTCCAATAAAAATGTATTTCTTTTTTTAACATTTCGTGTACTTGAATGACGGAGGCGTTACTAAAAATTGTTGTACCATTATCATACAGAATTATATAGATACATCAATAATTTAGAATGGAAATATTCTAGGTCGGATAAAACATTTGCTTTCGGAGTTCAAATAATTCCGAGTGCAAAGAGTTAATGGCTGCAATAAATTGAGAATAATGTAAGAATACTGTTCAATTCTTTCGATACTTCGATAAATGTATAAAAATCCGCTGTCTTGTCGCCGTAGAATTTTGATCAGACTTACAATGGTTGGCGCCCAGACTTCTTCCCCGAACTTGCGAGCGGCTTCAGGGTCGTCCGTGATCAGCACATTGTCGAAGATGGTTCCAGACCTCACTTGCCACAGGTCGAAGCCGAGTGCGCAGATCTCGTCCCTCTTGTACAGATCTGGGTCCGGAGTGTACTCGGGGTTGTCCATCTCTGGGTGAATCCATGGTCCCTTATAGTTAGGATTATCGATCTGCTTTGGTTTCCATGCGCCCTGCGAGCAAAACAAACGCTCCATCAGTTCGAAGATTTCGCAACGCGCCATCACGAAAGATATAGCCGGATAAGGTGGGTAAAATTGATTTTTCTTTATACCATTCGATAGATCTAATTTTTTAGTTGCAAAATCGGTTTTTAAACAATTTTTGTGTACACGTACTTTGTACTCAGGGTTGTTGATCATGGAAGCCTCCCATTCACCGTCCATCTCATCGTCCCAGTCCTCTGGCTTGGTAGCCTCGGGATCAGGGATGTGTTCTGGCTGATCCCAGTCATCAGGCTTCTGATCATCAGGGTCAGGGATGGTGGGCCTGTCGTCCCAGTCTGCGGGCTTGCTCTTCGACGGGTCCTTGATCTTCTTCGGTGGCAGGAAGTCCCAGTCTGCCTCCAGATCGCCAGACTCGACTTCCGCGTTGTCGATGAGAACCTGAAGAAACGACCATCATCTAATCACAACACTGCTAATCGGTGAACTTCATTATCTTTCGAGTAATACAGTATTTCCATCGCAGCATCGCATCGCGTTGCTACTTTCTTACTAGGCCTGTTACTTTCCTTCGGAGATTGAAGATTTTGAAGCTTTGATTCAGAAACTTCGAAGGTGATGAGAATCAAAGTTTCGAAGCTTCGAATTAAAGCTTTTTTATTTTTTATATTCTGTGACAATTATGTCAGATTTTTTATTTGTCAAAAATATAACATGAAACTCGTACAACTTCAAACGATTCAAAGACTTCGAAGTTTCCTTCGTTCCTTCGAATAAGTAACAGCCCTAATTGCTACCCCAAGGAGCTAATTACCAACAAGGACACAAAATGGCTTCCACCGGAATCCCCATTTTTCCCAGAACAACGCGATTGTACGAAGGAATTACTGTATATGTCGGTCTTTGCTTAACGAGCAGAAAATCAGATCGCAACTCGAAACTAAGCAAGATAATCTTCGCTTTTCGAGGTCTTTCAGCACGTATTCCCCACAAATGATCAATGAGAATATGTGACTCTAGGCTCGATAAATTAACAATCTCTATACCTATTCAAGGCTTTCTCACCTTGTATGTGTTATTAGGATTAACGATCAGAGTGTACAGATGTGTGTAGACGTCGTCCTTGCAACGGATATCCTTATTGATCAATAAGTTCTTGCCTTTGTAGCTGAAGATCACGTGAACCTTCTTTGTTCCGGGACCGCAAATATCAGGTCCTAAAACGAGGCGAGTAAGTTCAAGCAACTATGTTGCGGCGTTTGAGGTCGTTGGACTCCTGCCAAACATGAGATCATGCATTTCTTTTGTACCAAAGTGGATGCACGATTTTAGGGAATGATTTTTTACAAATAATGTTTTTCACCCATATCGTACAACATCAATGCAGACTTATGTGAAGATTCCGAAGAATATTAATTAAAGGACAGCAGATATCAGGAGTCAGATAAAATTATAGTGTCTCTTAACAGGTGCCTGAACTATGTATGAGAACTATATTCAGGGCATATGCAAGACGTTTACTCTCCGAGGACCATTAGCACCAATGCACCATCGGATGCGACCAGTGACTCTAGGCTCGGTTATACTCGTTAATTGTTACCAATTCTCACCGAACATAACCTGGTAGGGACTCTCTCCATGCATGTCCTTCTGGTTCAACGAACAGTCAAATACTTTGACGTAGCCACCACCGCAATCGATGTTCTGTTCATGTTTAACACTGAACTGAATTACGAGAGGCTTGTCCTTGTTGCTGAATGGTTCGAACTTTGTGCTGATGGCATAGAATCTGGCATCCTGGGATGTCTGGATACCTAATTTAAAAAACATGGGTAAGTTGAGCAATAAAGAATGCTTGGCAATACTGAGCTGTTAGATGTATTTTTACCTTTATCATTCTCTGGTTCGTTCCAGAACTTTCCGTGACTCAAAACGAACTTTCCAAACTCCTTCCCTGGGTGCTCGGAGTACACCCAATTCTTCTCCCATGAATCTGAAAAAAGAATTCGTTGTTGTGAGTGTTTATAAGTTTTTTTTCAATCTTTTCTTTTGTGGGGTTCATGAAGCCTGAGTTTTTGTGGTTTGTGTTGAAAAATATATTTTTGTAAATTCTCATTAAAATTTTCATCCAAAGGCATTTTTATAATTTCAGAAACTGTCCTAGAATTTTTAATTCAACTGTTTTAGGAGGTCGAGGATTCAAAATTCCTTTGAAAGGGAATTTAATAATTCCGAAATTATAAAAGAAAAAATATAAGTTATTGAAACCCATTTATTATTAAACAAGTTTTAATTAAGAACTGCTGGATCTCGGTGATTCCTCAAACAGAGAATATGGGGGAACCAATTCAAAATAAAAATTTCGTACCCTCTCCAGTCATGAATGGGAATAAATAAAATCTAAAAATACATGTAGGAACAGAATCCAAACGCAGTCCGAAATTAACCAAAAAAATATAGTTCCAGTCACAAGTGCGCATAAATAAATTTAAAAATAGTCGATCAAAATTAAAAATTGCTACACGATTCCTCGAGATAAGGAAGCAAAAATAGCCCTCAAATCAAGTTCCAAACGTACTCGAAAATATTCCGCTTCGTCTGGACCGGGGAAAACTGAAATACCGTGGCGCATTGAATGAAATACAAAAATCTGCCTTTAGATTAATATGAATCATCAATGGAGAAGAAAGTATTCGCTAAAGCGAGCTCAGAAAATAACATCTCGTCGAATTTCGAGCCACGAGGTGTTCGGTAAGCTTTGCCTGTACAACACGGATCAACCGATCGATCGCGCGTCATGTCGGCGACGTCGGCGTAAGGAACGCCAGTGCCACGAGACATTTTTCCGTGGCCACGTCCGAAACAGTTTTGAACCCGATGCCTCCTACAAACCCATTACAAACATCTTCGAACCCGGAAAAAAACAAAACGAACCGATACGCGATGCATAGATCGGTTTTCGAATGAAGAAAACTTAAACTGAACATCGGTGGTAGGGCGTGTGGTTACCAAGGAGAAATATACAGCGTGTGGGTAGCGGCATAATACAGAAAGAGAGGGACCCCATGGGAAGTGGCGATTGAATGGGAAATATTTTACGGGAAAATCCAGGGAAAATTGTGCGTGGGTGTGGTTCGCGGAAACCGTGGGACTCGTTCAATTTTCTGAAGTCCGGTGTGTTAGGGTATGGGTAGATCGAATGGATGTATCTTAGGGTTTCGAACAGGAGATTATGGGATTTTTATGGTTGTTTTACTCACCATCGAGAAACTTCTCCTCGAAGTAGACCTCCGCGGTAACGAAGGTGCACGCAAGCAGAAGCAGAAACGAGCAGAAGGACTGCATTTTGAGACGCCGGGACGACGAGAGTCCACACACGACGATGATCCTCTTTCCACGATGAACCAGCCGATAATGCCCGAGCCGTGGCCGTGGTTGGCGAGTTAGCAGCCGTCGGGGTAGACAGATGGAGGGCCCTGATTGGTTCAAGAACAACGGCCAATCAACGCCGACCACGCTTGACCAACCAGCCGCCGCGCCGTGGCAGACGCAGACATGCCGCGACGCACATAACCTCACGTCACCGCTTGTCCTTATTTTATCTGTTGTCGATAGGGAAGGAGATACCTGGCAGCCACGCGGTACGCCGTTCCGATTGGCTCACGCGATTTCCCGCTACTTTCGAATGTTCCGTCGCGGTTTCCGACAACGTACGATTTATTTTGTTAGATTTTACTAGTTAAAATTTTGTTAGCAAATTCTTTCCTCACTTTAGTGGCCAGGAATAAAAAAACTGATCGATAGTAGTCTAGAATCTAGGTTTAGAAATCCCCAAACTTGATCCCAAAATGAGATAAATGACATTTTAAAAATTGGTATTTTAAACGTAGAAGTTATAATTATAGGTTCTCTATATTTTTGAGAGAGTAAAAGCAACGTCCTGACTACATGTGTCCCTAAAAAATATTGAATTCTTCCCAGCGCCGAATAAACACATCCACGAGTTACAATTTTCTTAATTATATGCAGTCGACATCGAAACCACACATTTTTCCATTTCCTCTGATTCCGTGGGCTGTCAGGTCGCGCACGTCCTTCCGCAGCCACTTGTGTAATCACGCGCGGCGCAATCTCTCGATAAGAGCGCAGTTAGTACACGACTCTAGAAAAAAATGAAATATTACAGTTCTCGTTACATCAACAATATCGCACCGGTAGTCAATCATTTTGCTTCCAACATCGACTCGCTTCAGCCTTTCCGAAATTCTACTGACTTCTCATGATAAGACATAGCAAACAAACAATTGGGCTCGTCAGACACGGCTCGTCTATTAGAGCAAGCATTTGAAGACATTTTCTATTGAATAAATTGCGAGAATCTCTCGAAGAGTTGACTCTGGTGCAACAATGAGTCTGCATATTACTGAGAGACATGTTCAAAGGAGCCTAAACAGCGGATTGGCTTTCGAATCGCATTGTGTACGAACTGTTCCCGTGGCAACGGCTTCTCCAACAAGCCCGTTCCGCTCGGGGCTGAATGAAAATCCACAAGTGAATCCGGTGAAGCTGTCGATCCAGGTGTCGTAGCTGCTTCCGTGGTTGACAGAAAGGCAAGATGATGCGCTCGAGGACGGCTGCCGCGCTGATGCGGCTCAAGGAGATGGACAGGAAGTACAACATTAAGCGTAACGAGACCATAAGGGCCCAGAGCAACGTCAGCACTGACACGTCCCTTGAAGTCACGCCTAGGGAGCCTCGTGCTGACTTTAGGAAATCGTCCGATGTACTTGCGGTCACCAACACCCTCGGCATTGGTGACATTGATGATGATCCGGGGTCCAAGGTACTTGGTTGCTCACTAAGGGTCCGAGCAACGCTGACAAAATTTTGAATGACCTTGAGATGTCTTCGGGGACATTGAACAATTTTTCAACAACTTTTTAATGATCTCAAGACGTCTTCAAGGACACTGAAAAATTGATCACAATTGATGTCAATATATGATTTCTCACCTATTAAAATTATATTGAGGGAGGAATTAACATTAAATTTGGATTCTGTTCCTTGCAAGCGACGCAGACAATTTTTATTTTGCATAAAGATCCGCAGTCTTTTTATCACCAATTTTTCAATGACCTTGAGATGTCTTCGAGGACACCGAAAAATTTATCACCAATTTTTTAATGACCTTGACACGTCTTCGAGGACACGGAAAAATTTATCACCAACTTTTTAATGACCTTGAGACGTCTTCGAGGACACTGAAAAATTGATTACCAACTTTTTAATAATTTTGAGATGTTTCGAAGGTCTTCCGGGTCTCCCTGAAGCCCAAGGCCCCCAGCTCCGCTTCGAACGACGTTTCAAGTGCCAAAAGTAGCTCTACGAAGAAATCCCCAAGGGACGTCATGGAGGACCTAGTTCCAGAGGACGACGCACTACTGAACCTAAGAGAAGAGGCTCCCTCGATCACCAAGGAGTCCCTCAGAAGCCCGACGGACCTAATACCCTCCCTAAAAAGTATCAGCTCTGAATCCAAGAGCAAGAATCAACGCAATTCAGCGGGCTCCATGGATCAGCCGAAGAGCAGCGACGAATCCTCGGTAGCAACGATCCTGTCCAAGCCATCAGAGATTTCTGAGATGATTTCAGAGGTCGTTAAATCGGCACAGGAGTCCTCGGCAGGGAAGAGCGATGGTAAAGTGGCTGATGCCGAAGAAAGGCTGACCGTGGCCAGTGTTAGGTCATTGAAAGAAGATGTTGAAGAGGATACAATTGAGGAGGCGATTAGGATAAGTGAAGAGAGGAGTGAAGTAGCTTCTGAACTGTCTCACACACCGAAGAAGAATTACGATGTCTCTGGTTCATTCAAAGAGGTGCAGAAGGTAGAGTACGAGAGCGACACTTTTGAGCAGGCCTCCTCTTCGGCGGGTTCTTCGAGTTTCGTGGGTGATGACTCAAAGGAGGCGATTAGGGATGATTCGGTTAGGTCTGGCGTGAAGCAGATCATGATCACGGTCCACATGCAGTCTGCGAGCGCCAAGAAGACTGCGGTCGACGAAAGGTGCGTTGGAATTCTGGTTTGGACCGTCAGATGGCGATGTCTGGGTCTGTTCTAGGTTGAACGTTGTAAACAATAATGAAAATTAGATTTTATTCGTCCTCGTAAGGTCTGAAGAGTTAGGGCCAGGAGATTGAAACTCATGCTTAACAAATGCTCCCTTTGCAGCCCTGAAGAAATCACATCGAAGGAGAAGAAGATCATAGAGCTGGTCCCTCCGAAAATAGTTCAGAGCACCAGCGAGTGCGAGATTGGACTTGACGAGGAGCTATCGAATTACGTGAGGACAACGGAGAACGTGGAGGAACTAATACCCATCAACCTTCTCAAGATGTCAAAGCAAACAACTCCTAGGAAGCATCCCCGAAGAGGCAGGAAGCTGAGGAAGATCGAAAACACTGAGAAGAGTGAATCCCCCGAAGCGTCTGATCAGGAGAGGTCCACTAGACAGAGTGTGAAAAGCATCTCTTCAGCTACTATGTAAGACTTGAAGTTGAACCTTCAATCTTGCAGTAATTAACTTAGCAATTATTTCAGAGAGGCACCCAACCTGGAAAAGCAGAAGGAAAACCTTGAAGAAGTATCCTCGAAGGACGAAGATGCTGCACACGAAGAACAGGTAGCTGAACATGCTGAAGACAGGTATACAGCTAGTACATCGAGTGAGAAATTACTGAGGGAGATACCGAAGACCTCGGACGTCACTTGGACCCTGAGGAACTTGAATAGAGACGCCATAGACGCCATTGCTAGGAGACACAGGCTCCCCAAGGACACTAAAAAGTGTGGGACCGTTGTGAAGCTACCTTCAGCCAAGTGCGAGGCCCCTGACAGCAGGACAGGCTCACTGGACAATGTCAGTACACTTTTATACTAATTGTTCTGGAATTGGGAGCTGAATAGAATTTTTCTCACAGCTCAGGGACTCCAATCTTGATCAGAAGAAGAGAAAAGGCACCTCGAAGAGGCCTAAAACCAGGAAGACGTCGAATCGCACGAAACCGGAGGAAAAACAGTCACGGTTTGATTGCAGGCACGCGCGCAAATTGCGGAAGCAGGCTGCCGTCATCAGACAGCAACAGGAACGCGAGGATATCAGGAATTATTTGCTGGAACTGGAGCACACCAGGCTGGAATACGGAATAGGGGATCCTGCTGGGACCTCTAAGCTTGGTGTCTTCAAGCCCCTCGAGTTCCCGAAGATCGCCGCCTTCGAGAAACCGGGTATCAATTTTTCAATTCTTCCAATAGCGGGCCTTTTTATAAAAGCTGCTTATTACACGTGCGTGTTGCTCGGGTTGCAGTCGGCGAGGTGCTGTCTTCTGTTTGTTAGCATGCCTTGTCTTGAATGTCTTCGCAACAGCGTAGATTATAGGGTAACGTGCCCGAATATGAACCACTTTTTATTGTAATTTTTTGATTATTTTAGAATGCTCTTCTTCGTCCAAAAAGTTACCAAGATTCTGGGGTCAAGTTCGTTCAAAAATTAATACAGCTTCGGAAAAATATTTTTTTTGTGGTGTGTCATTTGCAGGTTCCAGCGAAAGGGGTTCTTAATACGGTACACCTTGAGTCCGTAATATGACACCTAGTGCCATATTAGGGAACCCTGGGTACATAGTGCCATATTGGGAACTCCACGTGGATTGATAATACTAGCTACTGACAAAGCGAAAATGAATTTCAGCCCAAACCAACAGTTGGCAAACATTAATATAAATAAACTGAAACTACAGATATGTTCAAACATTTCAAAATCACTTACCTTCCTCGAAAAACATACAATCGAAAATCTAACCACAAAAATATTCAACACGTGGAGACACAACTGGCGGAGGATCGATACTAAAATCTATAGAATGGTGTGATTGCACTGTACACTGTTGAGTAAATATGGTAAACTATTGTTTGAGGATTTTCTCACTAGAGCGCGACTTCTCCTTTACAAGATATAAGGTAGTGCCATAATAGGCGACTGTACCATATTTGGACACTTTACCCTAAACTATTACACAATTTCGTGTAAAGAAATATGTTAAAATTCTTTTATGGATCCTTGATGAACCTATAAATATTGATCTACGATATTTTACGAAAGTCCTTTTCTTGCAACTTTGCGCAGATCCAACCGATGAGAATTTGAAGTCCATCGATGAAATGGCTGCTCTCCAAGAGAGGATATCTACGATAAGACAGTGGATGAAGGACCAGTACACGCTTTACCGAGATTACAGCAGTCTGGCCAAGACCGTGAACGCTAAATACGTGCCTGCTACTCTCGAGGATGCTAAGAAGGTACGCGTTACTGTTTGTAAACACTGTCCCAGTTGTCGCTGCAGCAAAAGTGGCACTATCAACCGGTAGAAAGTGTGAACTCGCGCGTAGCAACGCGAAGACAATGACACCGCGGATAAGACAACAAACTGTTCTCCTTCGGAAAGACCAAGTTTTTCGCCGCTCGAAAGTTCCTAATGAGATTATCCTGTTTCGTTACAGGCGATTCGCCAGCTACAGAAGGCGACAATGAAGTCGAGGTGATCAGAGGCTCGCCGGCGCGGCTCTCGAAAAATCAACATTGTTCCTGTATAATTAGGTGAACGGCGTTGCTCCCATTGTGTGCTCGCCGAACATGATCCTGCTCGAGCGTTCGACTTGCTGTCTCTACACCTTTGTATCGTAACAATTTTGTGAATTATGAAAATCACAGAAGTTGTTCGCTGCGAACGATCTTCTGGCGTTTTAGAGTGTCTGTATTTCGTCTGTGAATAAAAACGATTTTATTAACCCTTAGCACTCGAATGGCGACTCCGAGGCACCACTAGAAGTTGTTGTACCATTATTCAAAATATTGTTTACGTTATTAAGAATTAATAATTACTAAACATCTAGGTATTGTATGGGGTATTCATCAATGTCATATTCATCAAATTTAAAAAATCATAGAGAATGGAAATGTTATGATGGAAATATTCTTGGTTGGAAGAAATGTTTAATATTCGTGTTAAAATACCTCCGAAAAAGGGTTAAGACACCCTGGAAGACTACAGAATAGGAAATGACACTTTTTCTTTGGGGTGCAACAAATCCGAGTGAAAGAATCAATATTTGAGGGCTCATTTCAAAGGGGAGACTTTACTTTATGAGCTGACATTGAAACAAAAGTGCTAAAAATTTTTTTCAATTCTGCAGGAGCATTTTTATATTGTTAAAAATGAATAGCCATCTGGTTTCTTTGCAAAAATTTCGAAACGAGGCCTAGGGAAGGGTGCTATCGACCGTAAGACCCCTTAAGGTCACGCAGGTACGTCGCGTGGATTTAAAAAGTCAGAGTTGAGACCGATCCGTATTTATAGGGAATAAAATGTCTGTCGGCGTCGGCTGGCGAATCGATATTTAATATTATCCCCGAAAAAAGGGGCAGATAGAGAGACCGGTCCCCGTTGCAGCGTGTGCACGCGTGCGTGTTGCACGCGCGCACGTGCAGGAGACGCTCGAATGAGCGACGCCGATCGCCGGCGCGTTCTTTCATTGACGTGCTGTTGCTCGTCCTGTTCCCCAGTTCTCGGCGAACCTCTGCACGATCGCGTTCGAACCAACTGTGCTCTGTGAACCCTCGATTCCACGTCGTCTTGGTCGGTTACAAATTACCACACGTTTCCCTCGAAGTTCGCCAGTGCTTCACCAACGACGTCCATTCGAAAATTTTAAGGGGATTGGCCCGGTTGGGGTCAGACAACTCCGGTGAGTCTCGCAAAAATTCTTTTATTATTCAACCCCATCACATTGTTAGTTGGATATTACTATACAGCTAGTATCATGTTTCTGGACCACACAATCTTTTTTCGTCAGTCTTACAATGTGTTCATAGGTTCTGCAATATTTTTTAGTAGGTTCTAAATTTTTTGTGAAGCTCTATAAATTTTTAGTGACCTTGAAATATTTTTTTAGCTAACCCTAAAATTATTTCGAACCCCTAAACATTTTTCTACACGTTCTGCAATGTCTTCGTAGGCCCTACAATTTTTTTTGTAGCGCATCACTCAGTTTCGAAGGTCGCACAATTTTTTTAGTTAGTCTCTAGTTATTCAATCTCCACGTGAACAAGAATTAAGCACTAGCTTCTATAATTAATAGACTGCGGATCTTTATGCATTTATGGCTTCTAAAAAATGCTAGAATATAAAATTCCACAGAATTTGATGCGATTTCTAATTATTTTCAATCTATAGAGGCTAGTACCACTGGAAATAAAATTTTATTTGTTCCCACTTCCTCGAAACTGGGAAAAATTAAAAATTGCACGAACATACGCAGTCTAATAATTAAAAATACGTCCGTGTGTGGAAATGAGAAAAGGTGCTGGAGATTCCAGCAGACAGTTCCGACTCGAATGTCAGCCTCCAGGAACGGTCGCGTCTCCTATTTTACGTCGAGTCCAGTTAGTTTCAGGTGGAAATAGTGTGTCAGCTCCTGAGTTGGCACTGAAATAAATTTAGCGAGCTTCGGTAGTACAGTGCGGCTGAAGTTAGTATATGTATAACGAGGAACTAGAGAAGAAAGATATTTTCCAGAGCTGGCAATAAAAATATTAGAAAGCTTTAAACAAAGGAGTTTAGAATTAAATAGGGATCAGTGGAGAGAATCGAGTTCCACGCGGATCAGACAATAGTTAATTGTTAACCGAGAGTTGATATTCGAATAGATGACATCAGATAGTCGGGGCAGCCGGTTTACGATCCCTCGACGATTAAATATACATGCACCTTGTCACACCTGGAACGCAGAGAGCCGCATATACTGTGTCAAGGTTCATCGGATCAATTGAAATTGTGCAACCTTAGATCCGCCGCCGTCGACGCCAGCCAATTAATTAATCCATCGTAGTTCGAACGAAAGTTCAACAGTCGGCGATGGTTGTTTTCGACGTGTGTCCGTCGGGGAAGGACCGTCATTTTTCAGATATCAATGCAATCCTACACCACAGTTTAAAGAGTACTGGCCGGACTAATTAGAAGATCGAGTGTCGCGCTGTGTGTCGTGAAAATGAGAGCATGCAATCCGATACCGAACGCTTAACAATCTCCGCTAAACAAATATCTAGTTGGGAACCGGGGGCAGCGATGGACAAGTCGTTCCACCCTTCCATTCCCAACACAATAATTGTACCAATTAATTCAAACACTGAACGCTCAGTCGACTAAGGGTGTCTTCAAACATTTTTCAAACAGACTTAGATGTTGATAATCGCGATAAAAAATATACTGTTACATTCAGAAGAGTTCACAGAATCGATCTGGGTTGGAATAATTCCGGAGAGAATAATTCCCAAAGTTGAAGAATTCGAGAAAAATTCGTAGACCGTTTGGAAATGTTCTCCGAGTCGCCGTGGTTCGTCGAATGACCTTGAATCCGCAAGACGGTGTTCACTAAATAAAGTGTAAGCCGGGACAGATTCTCACGAATTTCTCCCGTCGATCGCATTTATTTGGAGGCAGGAAAAAAGAGCGCGAGAGTGCGGCGGTCTCCTTAGAAATTCGAACGGCGAAAGTAATCGAGACCACTCGCGGGAGAGACCTTATCCTTGGGAGGGGGAGTGGGGGATCGAGGTTGAGACGACTATGACGTCGGCGACGATCCGTCAGACCGAGGTCGCGTCGCTGGAAAATACTGTCCGAGTTCTCTAAACCAGGACGTTTCAACGTTCACAGAACTGTCGTACAAAGTCTACCAGCTCCATCGCAATTCAAAGGTCCTACAGTGTCTCCGCAGGTTCTACAATTTTTCCAGTGAGGTTCCATAAATTGTTTGCCCTTGCGAATTTTTTTGTAAGCTCTACAACATCTTCGCACGCGTCGCAATTTTTTTCGCGAGGTTCTATAATTTCTTGGAGGCCCTACAATTGTTGTCGGCCCTGGACATTGCTTTTCAGGATCGTAAACGTTTTTAAGAAGCGTAGACATTATGCTATCACGAAAGACCGGGCTCTAATACGTCTCCCCCGACCCTAATCGCGACAGCCGATGACGCCGGCCGTGTGAAACGGCACAGAAGTCCCAGGGACCCACATGCGGGGGGTTAGCCGGGTTTCCTCGTAGAGGGCCGAGGCCAGACAAAGCGAGAAACTTCCTCGTTCATCGAGGAATCCACCGGGGACGGTAATTAATAAAGGGAATGAGAGATTGTGGGATGCCCGAGCCGCTAATCCCGCGGTTTTCAGATTAATGAGACTCGGTCTATGGGTCTTTGTTTCACTCCGAGGATGCCACAGCCGTGGTTCTGCTCGGCCTGCGGTACGTTGAACCTGAAAGTGTTTGAAAGAAGATTAGAAATGAAGTTCGAACGATTATTCAGCCCTTCGTTCGCAGTTCCATCGAATTCTAGTTAAATGTTAAAAATCGACCTCGAAATTCAGGGAAGTTTGTCATCGATGACAATGGAATTAATTGATTGCGGTAGATGATAAGGGGAATGACACATATCCAATTGCCACGGTGCCATGTGTGAACCAGCAGACACACAGATGACACCGTGTTCTCTAGCCACCAGGATCAACCGAGCGTGAACTCTGACCTGGAAGAGCACGCACACTTTGCCGGCTTCAGACCGACCCATTGTTCCGGGCTAATTTTCCTCCGGGAAGCATAAAATCAGAGGACCAGACCGTTTAACTGACTGTGCAGGCCTTTATCTTCGCGTCGCTCGGTCTGGAAAACCTGTTTCTGCAGTTAGGTACTCCCTGGGTTCCTGGCTAGATAAATATCGACCTCTCTGAAAACAATTGGGCAATTACTTCTACATTCAAAATTCCCTAGGCATAACAATGGTTCAGTTAATAAATCCCTCTAACTTTTCCATGGGTCCTAAACGACTACAATCGAGTACTTTCTTAACCCTGGACTTCGCCCTGCATTAAAAAATCTAGTTTAGACAGTCCTAAGCCTTTTTTTTAGTTTAAAAGGGGGTAGACTCCTTTTTCCAGGATTGCAAGGGTGCGGGATTCGCCTTCTCATTCCTCGATAATACAAACACGAGGTTTTTCAGTAATGAAAAACGCTAGATAAAAGATCGATTTAGGGCGCTATCTCCCTCAAGAGTGTCTCACTAAAAAAACCACACGTCCAGGACTTATGCCCTTTCCTCCCTCAACTTCTGGCTCGCTGGAGGGCCGGACGGGGCCCCGCTTTTCGCATTTCTCCCGTCTGGTTTATTATGCGAGCTGGCTCCAGGAAGCCCCAAGCCCAGAAATAAATTTGATATCGCCCAATCATTGACGGTTCACTTTTTATCACCTGACAAGCGTAGTGTCCACGTGTGCATCCTTCTCAAAGAACCACTTTATCTCCGGACGTGTACCTGACTAGCCAAAGAGTCAACGACTCAACGACCCTTAAGTAACGCGTGCTGCTACCAGTCAGACCTTTCCCTACGAAGGTCACGGTTAATTCAAGGATCAGGTTCATATCCAGCACGTTTATCACACGCCACCTTTAGCCGGCTACGATCGATGGTCCCGTTATCATGGTCCCGGTGACATTAAGCGTATCCGACTGTTTACTGACCAGCCGCCGCGTCCACTTGCCATTAAGAACTTCCGATCGATCGCCTGTGAACTTCAGTCCACGACCCTCCTCCGACGGCTATATTTACCATGGGCTGATTACTATCGCTGGCTGGAGCCGCGTTCTGGATCATCGGGAATAGTGAATGAGTGACCCGGGACGTGGGCGCATTCCAGAGCTGGGGAAGATAGTATTTGAAATAGTACATAAATAGTAAATGATCCTATTTATTTTAAAGTGTACAACTTTGAAAATAAGATATTTTATTTAATGAAGTAATTTTTGAAAATAAAATATTTTATTTGATGCAGTAATTTTTGAAAATAAAATATTTTATTTGATGCAGTAATTTTTTAAAAAATAGTATTTCATTTGAAGAATATTGAAAATATTTGTATTTTGTCTTTATTTGCAATATTTCAATTTTAAATATTATTTTTTACTGAAAATAATGGTTAGAATTCAATACATTTATGGGTGTAAATCGTTTCTTAACGGTAAGATAGACTGTATGTTTATGCGGTTTCTCAGAGTATTATAACAGTGCAAAAAGTAAAATATTTTATTTTGTGTTTCTGATTGTTAAAATAGAAATATTTTATTTTGAGGATCAAATTGTTGAAATAGAAATATTTTATTTTGGGGATCAAATTGTTGAAATAGAAATATTTTATCTTCGAAATTGTATATCTTATTTAAAATACTATTTTCTTTGAGCAAAATAAAATCTAAAATATTAAATAGTATTTGAAATATTTGTTTCGCCAAATAATGCCCACCTCTGGCGCATTCACACTTCTCTGGGACACACTATGGCTGGGATGCTACATCAATTTTTCGTGTGTCACGGGATCAAAGAAATTATAATTGTTCGTATCAGATTTTTCGTGGAGACCAGGCATTGGATAATCGTCACAAAAATCCCCAATGTCGTTCAACACGACTTACAGTTGTTGTTGGAGTATCTTTTTATATTTATTGAAAGTTTTACACGATCGCAGTATGTACCAGGTCGAGTATAATGAGCGAGCGAGGCGACGACATTAATTAGTCGAAGACATCCAGAGGAGAAATCGTCGGGAGTTCCGTGCAACCGAGTCATTGCAGCACCGCGGAATCAATTCCTCGCTCGTTGAGCAATCGATGATTTACAACGTGGAAGAACAATCGCTCGATCAATTGTAAGAAATCATAGGAGGAAAAAAAACAAGACGAAGAAAATGTGTTTTTCCGTTTTTACGAAGTCTGTTCAAGGTGGCATCCTTCGGACGACCACCTTCACTTTTTCTTCCGGAAGACACCGCGCGGTGTTCTTCCAACGAATTCTCGACATAGCGCTGTCAATCTCCGTATCGAGCGGATTGATTAAATTATTCATTTCACATTTTATTACGAATAAAAATGGAACTTCCTGAAGTTAAGTCGCACGTGTAACTCAACATAATTTGATATTTATTTCAAGGTAGATTATGTTTAAAATGTAAAGTTTAAAATATGGTTTCAATTGTTTGAATTAACGAGTCTCTTTGTACCTTCTCAGGATTTAAGTAGACAACGGATCTTTATGCAGAAGAAAAATTTGGGTAAACTTTACTTTACCGGACTCAAAATTTGTGCCCTTCTCCTATAAATGATGATGAAGTTTTGATCCTGTAGAATCAATGGTTCAGAAGTTATGCTTGCTTAAAGTTGTGCATTTTTTAAAGCAAGCATAACTCCTGAACCATTCATCCTACAGAATCGAAACTTCGACCTGCAACCGCCCCGGGTACAAATCTACTGGATTACATACTAAATACATCATAATGTATAGGAGAGAGGCACAAATTTTGAGTCCGGTAAAGTAAAGAGCAGCCAAAAATTTTCTACACGAACTAGGACAAACTTGGGTGAAATAGAAATACAGTATCTTTAAATTTTTCTAAGCTTTTTACCGTTCTAAGAGGACAAATAAAAATAATATGCTGGCTAGAGAAGTCTCCAAACACAAAGATTCGATAAAATACAGAAAACAATAATCGAAAATGCCTTTGGAAATTGAAAAAGCAAAGTGCAACCCTTCCCCCGGTTTTTCATATGCAGAAACGGTGTTTAAAGTCGGAAGGAGTGCACTGGCCGTCTCCAGTGGGGCAATTACGGGTACCGGGCGGTGATTACATAAAGATTAATAATGGAAAAAGTAATTCGGCCCCCCTAACGGGCTTATAAATGGATCAGCGAGTCGAGAACAACGGCGAGAAGCGTGCAATTACGGCGCGAAGTGAGAATGTATGTACACAGAGCCGGAGATAGCCGGCTATCCAGGAGGCAGCCAGTGGAACAAAGAGAAACTACCGGACACATAGGATATCTTGGGCAACAGAGGATTTCGTAATTCACCGTCGTGCTGCAAACTGTATCACGTGAGAGGAGGTTTGATCAGGGCCGCCTTATGCAATAATATTGTTAGGTACCGGTGTGCCCAGGGCTTGGCGGCACAGCGATGCGTCCCTGGCTGTGTTGTATTTTCGATTCCAGTTGAATGGACTTTCCAAATGTGCCCCGGGTGGGCTGGAAGTCATACGAAACCATCGGATAACTGCCCACGATGCCAGAGGGAGTCTGATGTAAATTCGTGATGTAAATATTTTTGAAATTGTGGACCCATTTTACGATACTATTGAATTAATTATTCTGGTCATACAGAAGTCCACAAATAACGTTGCTGTAGTGACCTATTGGTAGACTGCGGATTTTATGCATTTATAACAAAAATGGAGAGTGGTAATTTCAAACAGTGAAAACATTAGAAGACTTTAAAAAGACTATTACATTATTTTCGAAAATATTTTATTTATTTAGAATATAAGTTTCTATTTCACTCCAGTTTATTGCAATTGAAGTAGAATATTTTTATTTTGCGTAAAGATCCGCAGTTTATCTATTAGACGGCGGATCTTTATGGAAAAGAAAAATTCTCTGCCTGAATTGCGATAAATTAGAGTAAAATAAAAAGCTATTTTCTTTTCCTGATACATTAGATTACTGTTCCGAATTACATATGTATCTCAATTCTTGTCATAAATGCATAAAATCCATTGTCTAATGGTTATATGGAAAGACTTGAGGTGAAACAATGTCTTTTCTAGAGACTTGGTACAAGTTCGGAGATTTACGCCCGAAATTTTGTGGTGGGGAGATTTAATTTCGTTGAGAGAATGAGGAGCGTAGAGAATGGATGGCCTACACACGCAAGGGTTAAACGATTTCCCTATGGCTCCGAGGAAGAGCTACAGCCGTCGAGACGCCGCGCCGAGCCGGCCACGAAAATAGTTCTGCGGCTGGAGGAAACATAAAGGAAGCTTTGGACGGAAGAAAGAGCGGCATGAAACCGAGACGGATAAAACAAGCAGAAAATCGAATCGTTTTGTATGGAGACCGACTCTCTCGCTCGTTCTCCTCCTTTTGCACTTCGGAGCTTCTAAAAATACACCGTCTGGGGGAAATTGTAGCCTTGAGGCCTCCGAAAGGAACCAAGGAACCAATATTTTCCCTGCATCCTAGACAGCGGATCTTTATGCAGAATAAAAATGTTCTACCTGTATTCCAACAAATCGGAGTGAAATATTAGGTTGGAAAGAAAGTTCTTGCGGCTTTTATTATAAAATCAGAATAACAAAAACCGTAAGAACTTTCTTTCCGACCTAATAGAAATTCATTTTCTTCTAAAGATTCTGAACAGAGGTCAATAAACGTGTGTGTTATTAATCTCTTTTAAAGCGAGGTGAAATTCTATTTTGAAAATAAAGTTTTCCCCTTTTTAGGAAACTACGAACTACAATTAAAGGGATTAACCCCTTGTCCTACTATTTATTTTACGGTTTCAGTGATTAGAACTTTCTTCGTAGTTCGTAATTCCCTAAAACAGGAGAAAATGTATATCTGTTGTATGCCTACATGTTCTTCAATAACTATACATTAACAAAACCAAAATAGAACTTCATCTTGGTTATAAAGGAGATTAATAACATACATATTTATTAGACTGTCTGCAACACGAGTGCGACACGATATTGTAGGGCAAGGGGTTAATAGATTTAACAGGTAGAAAATAATGTTTTTACTGTTTCAAATTGCACCTATTCATTCTCGTCGTATATTAAATGCATAAAATCCGCTGTCTATGAATCAGCTATCCAGAAAACATTCCGCAGAACATGCGAGTCCTTCCAACAATCCTCGCAGGACTGAGCGCAAGACCAAGTGAAAAATTGGGGTCACGAGATAGCAGGCGCATCAACAAAGCTGCGCTTATTATCCTTTGTGGGAGAACGATGTGGGCAGCAGTTAAGGTGAAGTCACACGGCGCCGAGGTTCCACGAAGCAAGGTAATCCAGTTGGAGAGGCTGACACTGCGCGAAGGATCAGCGAATGACTCTGATGATCAGGAAAGATGGAGGCCCGAGAACACAATGACTCAGGTCAGTTCTCGGTCTAGGGATAAAATATCATTGTTATTCAACCAGCAAACCAGGAGAAATAATAAAGAGAATGGTGGCAAGGAAGACTGTGTGTCTCTTCAGCAGAAAAATTGTGTCGGCAGTTTTTACACCGTAGCATTGAACTGATGATCGTCAGCAGATGTTTTCGCGAGCAGTTTTTGTTGGCGTCTGATACTTGATGCTAGGCCGTTCACCCTCGCTGCGCATTAATTCCGGGTGATGATATTATGCGCACCCTGCCGCCCCTCGAAAACAGGCTGACTCATCACCGATGACTTACTGACAGTTTCTCGCCTGCCACGATGATCGTGAGTCAGAGGTCGCTGTCAAACGTGCCCTCGGGAGAGCTGCGACCAGCTCTCAGACTCCTTTTAACTGGGAAAAGCCGGTCCTAGCTGCGTGCAAGCTTGCAGAAATACTTTATAGCTCTCGGAGCCCTTTCGAATCACTGTTGGAATCCGGAAATTTCTGGTTCAACTGGTCAGGCGAAATATATTGGGTTGGAAAGAAAGTTCGTAGCGTTTTCAAATTAAGAACTGAAGATAGAATTAAGGTATTTATTCATATGTTTATTCAATAACACGAGAAGTTACCTCGAAAATAGCAAATAGTAATAGAACAGAATCGAAAATATGTTATTGAATAAATCTATGAATAAATATCTGAATTTTAGCTTTCAATTTTAATTTACTGACGCTACGAACTTTCGTCCCAACTCAATATTTCAATTTAAACATTTTTATCTTATTTAGAATCCAATTTGAATTTTAAATAAATACTTTCAATTTTGCTATTTTTTGTTTTTCTGCCAAAGGAGTAAAATTCGGATTGATATTTTCACCGGAGGATCGACTTCTTATTGTTTGGAACGGGGTTGGAATAATTGGGGATGCGCGGGGTGGTCGAATTAATAATTCTGGTTCTCGTGGGATATTCAAAGTCCCGGTTTTGTGTTCTGTGAAAAGCCTGGAAGAATGTTTCCTCCGGCGCTGCAGGGCTCCCAATAATAGCAACTTCCTCGCCAAAGTGCGAAGAAAGGTTTCACCCACAAGCTTTAAATCCAATCATAAATCGCCCTGCAGCTTTTCGTGCCTCCCCCTGTCTGTTGTTCATGGGGGAAAGGGTTGGTGGGACGAAAGGGACACCAGCCCTCGTGAACGACCGGGAACAGGAAGGTATAAATAGATCAGGAGAGGAAGAACTTCGGATAGGGAATAAAGAACGGTGGCGGGGGGAAGGAAATGGAAGCTGCCAACGTAAATACATCGAGACAAGGGATCGAACAGGGAAGAAGGAAGAACTGGCTGTTAAGTCAACATCGTCCACTAAATAATTTTTCTGCAGCGTCTACATATTTTTAAAATTAATTCCAAAAATTTTTTCATGACTTCTGGACATTTTGTGTAAGCTCCAAAATTTTTTCTGGGTCCTGAAGATTGTATCTGATAGGTAGCACGTTTAAAACTTGAAAAAAGAGAACGAAGGATCAAGCGAAGGGGAAAATTGTGTGGTGGAGAACGTGAGCCAATCAGAGAACGAGCATTATGGTGGTCGACAATTCCCCGACACGAAAGACTGCTCTGACAAGTAACAATCGATAAAAGTCCCAAGCAAAAGCAGTTTTATGTCCGAAGAGAGGTCGAACTGCCGAAAACAAACGATCGATGGCTGAGGGGCCATGAATCAGAAAACCTTGCGCGTTGTCCGACAAGGTTTTACACGAAGTTTTCGGACAAAACACAGTCGTTTCGATTGCGTGGGCGTCAGAAACAGGTATGGAAAAAAGTGAAGGCTAAGCTCGCGGTGAAAAGTAGTTCTCTTCGGTTGTCGAACGCTTGCGCAACCTTTCGAATTCAACAGCGGTTCTCCCGAAGGACGATCTTCTTCTTGTAAACAATTTTCGAAAGACCCGCGTGTTCTGGCGTGTCTTAAAAATAATCTAGAAACATGCGAAAGCGTTCAAGAGTTTTTTCTTGAAAAAAGAAAAAATATTGCAGGCACTTAAAAGGATCCAGGTAAGCAGACGCGAGTGAAAATAGGATTCCAGAGGGATAAACCGCTTGTCAGCCGGTGTTCCCGCGTGGAAGTGACAATTACAGGTTGCGCTGTTGTTTTTATTTTAAGCTCGCCAGGTTAGCAATCTTTCAATTAATTTTTTCGTAGAAGCAGATCTATAACCTGATCAGCCAGGCCTATTATTTCCCATAGTCGTTCCTCCTGCTGCCAGGAGCGACACGGGGACAGGGCAACGGGAATCCGGGCGAGCAAAGACCGCTTTTACACGCTGCAGGTTGCATAACGGTTTCATCCAGTATCCAACGTCTGCCTGCTCAGAAAAACTCTGCGAATTCGTTGCCAGACGCTTGGACACGCGCGAACGCTTGACCCCTTCCATATCTGATCCAATAAGGTGCCCTAAAAAATCGTACAACAGCCTGACACTTCAATATGGACCGCTTCCTCATCGTAAGTCGGCAAAAACTTTTTTAGACATCTTTTTGCCACTCTGGTCTTCGCTTCTGAGTGGGACTCGGTCACCAAGAGTAGAGCTGACAGCATTGTACTTAATGTTTTAGCTTATAAAAATGACAGGCCTCTATTTATTTAAAGTTTGTGCAATTTTTAGTACAACATGTGCTCGGGTGAAGACCAGGGTTGCCATATGGCGCCCCTTACGTCTCCGTCCCTCGCCTAGATGCATGCCTCCGCTATCCCCACTCTTACCACTATCGCTGGCGCGACCGAGTCGGTAGCATGCTACCGCTCTCATGCTAGCACTCGGTTGCGGCAGCGGTAGTGGTAAAAGTGGGGATAGCGGAGGCACCATCTAGGCGAGGGACGGAGACGTAAGGGGCCTGGTGGGGCGTGCATATGGCAACTCTGGTGAAGACATTTATTGAATCAATTTCCATGCAAGCAACTAAATAATTTCAATAATTGTAAAATGAAAAATATATAACCATATAAAAGTTAAGATTGCAACGGGATTTCATACACATGTTCAACGGTGTTTGAAGTACACGTACGATTTTTTTCAAGTACAAATAATAAAAATCGCATGACTGGTCCGGAGGTCCTTTGGGAGCCACGAATAGTTCGAATATTCTGTCAGTACAAAATGCAGTCCCCTAGACAGACTAGTCGAACCGAGTGGAACCGTGTCCGAGCAGGACCAATCCTCATTTTTCCATCCACCAATCCGGTGCTTCCGGTTCTCCAGTCGCAAAAACCGCCCGTGAGCCGATACGCCGTCGGAGTCTGGCTCGCTTTCTGAATTCGATGCTGTAACCAGGTCTGGAAGAAAGGCACTTGATCTCACGAATTCGACCCGGCCATGTGCCGTGTTACAATGATTCTTGCCGGCGATGCCCGGCACAGCTTGCCTCTGCACCGGCAGCAATCATTCGACAACCGCGGTTAGCTAAATGAACGTTCACTTTGTGGCTGAAATCTCGCCATTCCGGTTACCACTGAGACGAGGCCTGCCGTCATTAGGAAACTACGTTGCTAATGAACGACAGATCTATTAATTTTTTGAGGACTTTGCCCTCTTATCCAAGATCCACGGAGATTTTAGCTCTACAATTTTCACCGCCGGTGCTAGGCAAATATTCACAATATTTCTCCCGGGATTGTATTGTCGGTAATTTATTTACCGCTTCATACAGCCTCCGCTTATGGAGCGATAAATAATTATTTGGGAATTTTTTGCAGCTAGAAGAACAGTTGTTCAAGGATTTTTCGTGCCATTTATTTGCCGCTTCATACAACCTGAGATTTCGCTTGAGGAGTGATAAATAATTTTTTGCCTGTGGAAGAACAGTTGTTGTTCAAGGTTTTTTCGTGCCCCGGTTCAATGAACTTCGGCTGATCAAAGTTCTACGTAGAACCGACCATTAAAAATATCTACTCCGGTTGGATGATTCAAAGCGTTGACGATTCCCTCGGAGAAGGATGCAAATGATTACATTGCGAAATCCACCGCACGGTGATTCAACCTGTTTTCGATGTTGCGCAACCGATGCATCTCTCTCGCCGGTTATTACCGGTGCATATGAGTTAGGCGCAGAGTGTTACACCGATCAATTCATCACGGATCCAGGATCCAACCACGTGGAACGTCCTGACAGTTCGTTAACGTGAGAAACGAGGGAGAAACAGCGCCACGGATTCCTCGATTGTGTCGTTTCTTCTGGTTCACCAGCCTCCACCGCGTTTCCTAACATTTACATAACGGGACAATTAATTCGGATCACTTGCTCCGGTCATGTAAATTAGTGGCTACCAATCACGTTACAGATCGACCGGTATGAAAACTGTTTTTGGTCTCAGTATTATTCGTAATTTATTTTTTATTATTCATTTGAGCATATTCCACACGAATTTTAGTGCTGTTTACAGAAACCTCTGACATGAAACAATTTTTTTCCAACCTTAAAATTTGAGTTGCGTTTTCGGGAAAAATATGTGATGTACAGTTAAAACGTAGCTATCTTTCCCATTTTTTAAATTAAAATATCTTCAGCGGTATCGGAGGAAAAAATGGTAAAGTTGACGAACTTTTTCTTTAGATGTTAAATTTTGTGACGCAACAATCGACTTTTAAATTGACCTAAGCCACTGAAATTTGTAACACGTATCTACCTGTTCCAATTTTTTAAATTAAAATATCTTCAGCGGTATCGGAGAAAAAAATGATAAAGTTGAGGAACTTTTTCTTTAGATGTTAAATTTTGTGACGCAACAGTCGACTTTTAAATTGACCTAAGCCACTGAAATTTGTAACACGTAGCTACCTGTTCCAATTTTTTAAATTAAAATATCTTCAGCGGTACCCGAGAAAAAAATTGTGAAGTTGACGAACTTTTTCTTTAGATGTTAAATTCTGTGACGCATCAATCGACTTTTAAATTAACCTAGGCCACTGAAATTTTTTTATACTGATTTCTCAGTGTTAGGGATGAGTTTCCACATTTTTGGAGATTTTTGAGAACGATAGGGACAGGTGGTTGATTTTACAAACGCAATATAGTTGGAGTTCGGTGAATGGAGCTCAATCCAGAAGGGCAGGATCGTTAAGATCGATTCCCAGAAGCGAGATCTCGTTCTTAGTCGATGGTCGAACACTCTATCCCATAAAGGAGACTTCTCTCAGACTGTGCTCACAGTTGTTTCTTAGGCTGAGGAGTCTGAGACCTGTTGTCAGGTTTGTCAGGAGAGGCGGTCTCTCTGTCCAAGGTCCGATTCAGTCGACCGCAAACGACTTCCTTCACCAGAGGTTTCTTCCTCCTTCTCGCCAGGACTCGGATCGATGATCAAGAAGATCCGTTCACTTTCCACGGGAACCAGTCGTTTCCAACAGTGGAAACACTTTTGGACTTCCTGTAGGCAAATTAGGTGTCCTGCTAAATTACAGTCTTCTTCAATCCTCCAGAATCCTCTTCAACCCTCTTCAATTACTTCGACAATAACGCAAAACTGAAAATGATATTGCAATATATAAAATTGTCTGCAATTCGCTTTTAAATAAGTTTAGGGGGGGAATAATTTAATAGTATATTAGCATTTCTTACGGAAGTTAAAATGAGGATAGGGAACGTAGATAAAATTATTTTTAAGAGCTGGAAGGTATGCTGAAGGTTTATTATTTTTAATAAAATATAAAATTGTCTGCAATTCGCTTTTAAATAACTTTAATGAGGAAATAATATAATAGTAAATATTAGCATTTCTTACAGAGGTCAAAATGAGGATAGGTTACGTAGATAAAATAATTTTCAGAGCTGGAAGGCATGCTCAAGGTTTATTATTTTTATAAAGATTGCAGGCTCGATAGAGGAACTGTAAAATAAAATAAGATGCTCAGGTGCTTCGCTCGGGACAACAGTTTACCAGTGGAGGTCAAACGAGACTGGCTGGCTCGGCACGATTCAAAAAACGGGTTCCAAACAGTCCGGCACGGAAGGGACGACCGAGGCAAAGTAAACATAAAGAACGGAATGACTCGCAGTCCTGATGATACTCGTCATTCCTTCAGCCGAGTTAACGATCCACTGTGATTTTTAAGCGTCTTCGAGAAATCACTCTGTGTAATAAACATCTGCATCCACTTCCAATAATCATCAAAACTAATTAACTTCTACAAGGAAGCATACATTCATTCTCTAAAAATACATCTGTCTACAATAACCCCTGGAAACCAACATTGTAGCTCCACAAATGTCCGGAACTTCAGAAAAAAAATTCTGTCGAGCTCAAACTTTTTACACGAGTACTCCATACCGTTAAGCACACAGAGTAAAAAAATAAAAATTTTCTACCGGTCCATTCCATTGTTAAAAAATTCAGAAAAACGTCAAAACTCGTCATTGTACTTCGGAGCAAAAATCAAAGGATTAACAGGGGCCCATTATTTTTTTAAATCAATGGATGTAGCGAAATTATTTATTATTCGGTTTTAGTAAAAAAATAAAAATTTTCTACCAATCCATTCCATTGTTAAAAAATTCAGAAAAACGTCAAAACTCGTCATTGTACTTCGGAGCAAAAATCAGAGGATTAACAGGAGCCTACTATTTTTTTAAATCAATGGATATATCAAAATTATTTATTATTCGGTTTTAGTAAAAAAATAAAAATTTTCTACCGATCCATTCCATTGTTAAAAAACTCAGAAAAATTCCAAAAATCGTAATTGTACTTCGGAGCAAAAATCAGAGGATTAACAGGGGCCTATTATTTTTTTAAATCAATGGATGTAGCGAAATTGTTTATTATTCGGTTGTAGTGGGGAGAAATGATCAGACAAAGCGTATCGCTGGCAAGGGAGCGACAATCGAGGACCTGTGCTCTATTGTGACTCCAGCACCGAAGCGAGACACATCAGGGCGCAAAGTTTGGACTCAATGGAGGCTCCAGTCTGAAAACTTCGCTCGCCTCCGGGGTCACAAAGAGAATAACTCGGCCGGGCACGTGAGACAATGCCTCCTCCGCCTTGGCTGTATGTTGCGAGGCGGCTTATGTACACGCTACACCGAGCAGAAACTTCAGTCCGCGTTACATAAGAGAAAAGCCAGCCCGTCGCCTCCGCTTTGCCTCTCTTGTCCATCAAAGTTGAATCACCTTATACGCGTCTAGACGGATTCGATTAATCCCCATCTTTTTCAACGTCTGACCCCGTCATTCTTTTTTCATCGGCGCGGGGCTGTGAACCATCCATTCGTTCGCTCCTCGTTCTCTTCAGTTTTGTCCATTTTTTATCGATTTTGGAAACAGGGAGAAATGTGCAGAAATTCTCAGACGTGGCAGACACAATGATTCTAATCGGGGAATTTTTTCAAAATTTTTAGTATAATATCTAAGCTGTAATAAATCGTCAAACAGACTTTGATTTTATGCATCTATGACAAAAGTGGGTAGGTGTAATTTAAAACATGGTACTTTTATATTTTTTTTGTTTTCAACCTATTGAACATATTAAGGGAGAAAATAAATTTCTAATTCAATCTGGTTTACACATATTC
Organism: Lasioglossum calceatum; assembly: GCA_963966675.1. Taxonomy (NCBI): domain Eukaryota; kingdom Metazoa; phylum Arthropoda; class Insecta; order Hymenoptera; family Halictidae; genus Lasioglossum; species Lasioglossum calceatum. The sequence goes on from OZ016548.1 coordinate 4,845,945, forward strand.
CTTGATCTTTCAAGACCAAAATACGGAACCGAAAAATTCAGAAAATATGTCTATCTCTTCACAAAAGTGTGCTCTAATTTTGCCAAAAATATAAATTCTCCTAAAAATTGTTTTTCCCATTGCACAAACAAAATAGTGCAACCCCAACCATCAATTCTGTCACTTCTAACACCTTTTAACACTAAACCTACTACCACCGTTCCAGATTTTTTATTTTACAATTATTAAAATAATAAAAATGATTTCATAAGGAATGGTTGTATCGCACAAAGTCTAAATAAAATCAATCTTGTCATTTTTATAAGGGAACACGTACCAGTTACTTTTAATGCTCGGTACGTTCAGTATTAAATAAAAAACCAACTCCAGCAGCATTTTTAGAAGCTCGTCCATTAATCAGGAACCTAAAATACCACAAGACCTTCGATTCTGACGAACGTGAACACCCAGAATCCTCTCGGCTGACGTCAAACATCCAGAAGTCCCAGTAGAGAGTAATATCCACCTCGAGCAATCTGAAAATAATATCTGAGGTCAGTAAAAGAAGATCTCCCAAGGGATAGGATAGTTTCTAACCAAGCTGGACCCAGTGATCGCATCACGAGGAAGAGTCTCGAACGCGATTGCACGTGAAATTACAGAGTAGAGACACCACTAGCCATCCGCGGAGACCCCGTTAGCATTTATGGCTTTCCAGGTTTTCAGTCGTGGGTGGCAGCTTTCTATAAACGTTGTAACACGCTGGTAACGTTGCACATCAGTCGCCGACGGTTATCTAACGTGTAAAAAGAAACGCGTGGACATCGAACACCGAAAAATAATCCAGTCCCCCAGTCATCGATCGCAATTAGAGCCGACAGACAAGCTCTCTTGACGCGGCTCGTGCAAAAACGTAATCGATAAACGCCGTGACCGACTGGTTTCGTTCGACTTCCGGGGCTTGTGTGTCCGGCAGACCTGTTGCGAAATAATTAGCACCACAATACCCGCCGACAACAATTTTGCAACGCTCCGCAACGTTGTTATACCTCGATGCAAGAAAGTTGCAAAAATAGATTTGGTGCCTTTCTGAAAATTCGGGATACTCGAATTGTTACAGCTCGGTTTAAAAAAATGGTAGAACAATACACCCAGACTCGTTTCAAAGCTCGAAGCCTCTAGTTCGACCGTGCATTGTTCATTTTCGTCTAAAAAATGTTTGCATGAAATGGCAAATAGAAAGCTGAACCAACGTCGAAGCACGTTTTATGTAAAAAGTTCCGTGAATTGAAACGCGTGTAGAAACCCGGAAAAATTTTTTACGGGAACAAAACCATCCCAGGTTTGAAGAATGGAGCTTCCCCTTTAGAATGAATTTTTAAAATCCGATGTGCGATTTCTTTTGGCGGTTCTACGAGGGTTTGAGCTGGAGGGTGCAGCGCAGGATGCAAAAATGCAAAATAATTCTAGAAAACTATACTAATTGGGCATCTCGAAAAGCGATAGATCGTATCGGGAGGTGGCTGCATGTCGCCTCTTTCGAAGTATTTCGCGACGGCTTCCTGCTGATCGCGATCTTGCCTCAGCGAGTAGAGAAAGATTGAAAAACTGCGCCGTTTCCAATGAAATTTGTTCTCTGACGTAACCCGCACCGTCGAAGCGATCGAACCGACGAGATAACAATGAATCATAGCCAGGACCATCGGTGTGAAGCATTTTGTTGTTTTTTCGAACTTTCCATCATGCTTACACATTTAATATAATCTAAGCGGAATATCGGAGAAGTTAACGAGGTTCGCGAGGTGTTGCAAAATCGAAAGCAGTTCGATTTTAGAAGGAAACAGCACGCGATCCACACTGTCGCCGAAGAAGCACTTTCTCGCGCGATCATTGTGTACATTTCGAGGCGTATGAATATTCCGCAAGGCAAGCCGAGAATAATTGGTAACAGTGAACCCGGAGAGCTATAACAATTACAGCTACCAGTAAAAGTGGATTATTTATGATACACGAAAGCGACGAACGCGAGCAACCGCCTAAAGGAGAAACTCGAGAGGCTCGTACGATATTTTCTAACGCCATAGATTGAACCGCGTCCTCGATTTGAAGGGAGAACAATGCTGCGAATGCTGCCACTGTGTTTAGGAGATCCGCGCCGACGATGATTCACGACGATCGTTCGCGTCGGATTTATTAGTTTCTGTAATTATATTGTAATTAGATATACCAACTCGCAACAGCAAATCCTCGAATAACCCATTGTGCTTCAGGACAAAATATATGGCCGACTCAAAATTGGGTTCCAACGAAACTTTCCTTGCCGTAGACAGTGTTCTGCGAAAGGAATTTCAACCTCGTTATTTTATCATTCATTTATTTCAGCCGTTTATGAATTAAGCATTTACCATTTCGTAATTTATCTTCGCGTGCCATTTACTATTCTTCAATTTGTTTTTAAATACTATTTACCATTTCGTAATTATTTTTAAATACCATTTACCACTTCTTAATTTATTTTTAAATACCATCGAGTCCAATTTACCAGATCTTAATTTATTTTTAAACACCGTTTATCGTTTCGTAATTTATTTTTAAACATCATTGATTCCAATTTACCAGTTCTTAATTTATTTTAAATACCATTGAGTCCAATTTACCATTTCTTAATTTATTTTTAAATACCATTGAGCGCAATTTACCATTTCTTAATTTATTTTTAAATACCATCGAGTCCAATTCACCATTCCCCAATTTGAACACCATTCAATGCAAAACTACCGAGACAAAAATCGAACTTTAAAAATGAACGTGCACACGATTTCATCAATTTCCACTAGTTTTAACTTTCAACCTTGCTAGGCACTGCCACTAAAATTGTAAATGGTACTTGGTACGACTACCTCTGCGAAGATGAAGTGGTCAGACGTGAAGAAAACATGTCGGAACCTTGCGATAGTCCCCATACGTCCGTAAAAAGAACACGTTTCTTGATCGCCCGGGAATAAGGCCAAGGAAAATGCGAGACGCTATAGCAGAAAATGGGGGAACGAAACGATTTGGCGGGAGGAATCGTACACTGGAATCGTATCTAATCCTCAATTATCATTCCCGGTGCGTATTCCTGTTTATTATTTTCTGGTGCCCTCGAGACTCGAGCCTCGCGACGAAAGTGACATCATATTCTCTTCACGAACCAGTTCTCATTGACTTTAATACCGGTTCCCTTCGGCGGAGACTTCGCGGCGGACATGAAACGCCCGCCAGGTGAGGTCGTAACCTTACCACGGGTTCAGAGACACGTGGGCACACAGCCTAATTCACCTGAACCCTCCCCAAAAATTATACGAACGAAATAACTCGCTTAACAATCGATTTTAAAAATGCAAACGAAATCATTCGAGTAATAGAACTCGAGAAATAGTTAATTTAAGTGCAACAGAAGTGCTAGATAAAAGATCACTCCAGACCGCGATCACCTTCAAAAGTCCTATTTTTACCACGTTTTTATTAGCTCGCTTTCTTGTTTGTTTGTCTGTTTGTTCGGTACAAATCTTGCAATTGTTTTTAAACTAACTTCCCAATGAGCTAGAGACTTGAAATTTTAAATTACGTTTAGGAGGCGTAATTTGCATTCTTCGGCAGCGTAATTTGCCAATTTACCCAGTGATCGTCTCCCAGCCCATTCGGATCGTAAATTTGAAGTTGCAAAATGTGAAAGAATACCTTATTTATATCCTTTGTTACACACAAGAATATTAGTCCTACATTATAAATAGACTGCGGATCTTTATGCAAAATAAAAATTGTTGGTATCGATTGCAAGGAATAGAAACCAAACAGAATGTTATTTCTTCCCTCAGTAATTTGAATAGATGAGAAATCATCAGAGGTGATTTATTTAGCGAAAAGAATATTTAAAATACTATTTAATATTTTAGATTTTATTTTGCTTAAAGAAAATAGTATTTTAAATAAGATATAGAATTTCGAAAATAAAATATTTCTATTTTAACAATGTGAACCTCAAAATAAAATATTTCTATTTCTACAATTTGATCCGCTCGTCGCTTCGATGGGTCCGTCGCACGTGTTGTCGTTTTTGGCTTGCTATAACGTCCTTTACAGGTCTTGCCGCCTAATCCGCTGGAGGAACGGTGAGGTACGGTAACATTTTATTATAATACAGGATTAATATTCTTATAACAATGTATATAAGAATATCCATATATTATGTCCGCCATAATTGAAAGTTCTTGCCCCAATTACAATTTTTAATTCCGTGAAGACTCGCGTTTGGAAAATGTTAAAAATTCATGCCGAAAATGGTAAAAAGTGTATTGTGCGATTGAGAAAAAGATTGCAGTTTCGTTTTCGGTTCCGTGAAAGTCGAGTATGTGTTACCGATGTGCTCAGACTGTGGAGTCATGGAAACGGTTGAACAAATCATTTTCCTTTCTACAAATGGTGGTTTCTACAGGCTGATATTATCAGCCACGGGATCGCATCGAGCCTCCTGGAAGCGTTTTGTACTCTTCCGTGGTGAATCGGGACCGGACCGTGCATATTTGAAAAACAAACGAAAGCGATTACGCAAGAACGACTCCTTTTCGTTCGCCGGTGTGCGCCGTTCACCGTTCGACGAACTTTGATAACAACCTCGCCGGAGTTCATTCACTTTTGTGTACACGTCGGTCAAGGTATCCTTGTTTAACTTTGCTACTCGTTCGCAATACTAATATTTCACTGGAGTGCCACTTTTTCCAATGGACGGAGTCGCCATTTTTATCCTGACTTTCGTACAAAATTTATGGAGGAATTATTTCCCCCGATATACAACTTCATTCTATTCCTAGACAAATTCTTGTTCGATTCATCAGTGTGTCACAAACAAATTTTTTAAGAATTTCTTCTTTCCAGAAATCCTTCGAAATTCTTGCTCTACTTCTGAGCAAAAATTTATTTTATGAAAATGATCTCTGCGGTGAACACACCCGTTAATTTTATCATCCTTGAGCTAAAATTATTCCCCGTCCTACAGAATTCCACTCTTTTTCCAAACAAATTCGCAAAAATATTCATTCACCGAAAATATTCGTTGTACAAGTATTTCTCGTTCTTTTAAGAATTTTATTTTTGCCTCGGAGAAAATCTTGTGGCTAGACTCCGGATGTTTATGCAAAGTAAAAAATTTGTGCGTCATAACTAGACTGCGGATTTCATGCATTTATGATAAAAATGGAGAGGTGTAATTTCAAACAGCGAAAACATTACAAGAATTTAAAAATACTATTACATTGTTTTCGTCCTATTAAATTATTAAGGAGGAAAATAAATTTCTATTTCACTCCAGTTTATTGCAATTGAAGTACAACATTTTCTAATCGTAACATAAACTTATATTCTTCATTAATAGTTTTAACGTGGTGAAAATAATATAATTAATACTCTCAAAGTCTAAATATTTTCACTGTTTTAAATTGCACTTGCTCGTGTTTGTTATAAATTCATCAAATCCGGAGTCTACTTATGGCATTGCCAAACGTAAGTACATGCTATCAGCAAAGTATGTACGGTGGTGGCAGGAGGTTAGGCGAATCTTGCGAGCCTAAACGCCAGGAATCACCGCACTCAGGCAAATGGAAATGAATACTCGAAGGCGAGTCGGCATGAGAAACGTAATCGAGGCAGGTTATATCGAGTCACAGCTGTTCACCTCCGTCGCCATAATCCATTCCCTGACTTTCCTCGTTGTACAGTTACTCCAGGGTGAAAGGTGAACACGTCTGCCTCTCTCCCCCACCCCCGCATTGATCCACCATAGATCCAAAGGAGGAGGATCCGCGGCTGTTCTCTCGTCAAAGGTGATTACACCATCGAGCCTTTTGCCTCGTTCTGCTCTGCCTTCGAGAATGAATCCTTGATCAAGACGATTCAGATATACACTGCATCCTGTATTCGATAGATCATTCAAACTGCAGCAGAAGATCCTGGAGAGCATTTCTGGAAAATCCTGGAAATCCTTAATTTCTCATTTTTGAAATCTTTTAGTAGATACAGTGACTCCCATTGAAATTTGAAGATCTCTAAAAAATGATAACTTTTTAAATATGGGACTATACAATTTGAACTTTTCCGGGAAGCTAGAGAAATTAGTTTACTACAGGATCAGGGGCGGATCAAGCGGTAAGCAGATTAAGCGGCCGCTTAGAGAATGTTAACTGATATTTAGTAAAATATCTTGGTAAAATACTCGAACAAAGCTGGAATCAAAACGTCAAGTGTATGGCCTCTAACAAGTTGCACTGTATGGAATTTTTGATTACTTTTCTTTCTTGTTTATGACTTAGTGAGAGTTTTCTTGAAACTTGTTTTTTGGGGGCCCGAAATTTTTGACCGCTTAGGGCCCCCACTTGTCTTGATCCGCCCCTGTACAGGACGCGAAAAGAAATTTTTGAAAAAATTCCAATTGCTCGGAATTGTAGAGAAAATACTGAAAGTTGCAAGTCCAATATTAAAAAAGTTATGACAATATTTCGCAACGATTGCATTTCAAAAGTTGCCGTGCATGCTGAGGATAGAAAATATTATTTATTAAATTTGGGGAGTCTCGTTGGGATGTTATAAAAATTCTAGGGTTCCTCCATCTGTGCCAGAATAAATTTAAAGTATAAATAGTAAATAAATTTAAATTATTATCGACAGATAATTGTTCCTGGCTCCACTTCCTTGCGACCGAAGGAAACAAAAATGATTTCCAAGAAAGATCTTCGATCCAATACTAAACCAAGGTGTCGGGAATAGCGTGATGCTCTTCCAGATCAGTTCTAAGACCGTAGTCAGCCGGGAGTAGATTCAGCGTCTGTCATTTAAGAAATAGGAACAGCCACAGCCTCTCCTACAATTCCAGGCCGTTCTATCCGCAACGGCGAACGGTATTATTCGCGTAAGAACAATTCGATCATGATTCAGAGTGGAGAGCGTGGGCGTACGGTGGATAATCTGATCGAGAAGGGACGGAGGGCCATGGATCTCGAAGTGAAAGTCCTGAATCGGCGTTTAGTCGCGCCGCGACCACGGTCCCGAGCGGTTTCGATCGCTCCAACTCGATCCTTCGATCCCGAACAACGCTGAAATTATTCTCCACATCACGACTATAAAATTAATTGAGCATACGAACAAATTCTGGTGCAGTGAACAGTGATCGTACTGGATTAAGACACGGTGATCTATACGCAACAGTTCTCGATAAGGATATTTCGTGTGGGAATTTGAAAGAGGATCTAGAACAGTGATCTAACTCGTTGCTAAATTTCTGTTTGTGAGAAAGGATCTATTGGACACGTCGCGTCGATCGCACCCTTGGGGATCGAGGGAATCAAGCTGGCTCTCAATTACAAGTTACACAAGACTCCTTTAGTGGCTTAATTGAGGCTAATTGCCCGATTATCTCTGCAATCTCGGCAATCTTATTAATTGTTACTTGAATTTTCGGTCGACGAGATCTCCAAGATGGAGGATAATGAGCGTACGAGATAGGCGGATAGGGTTGCGGACATAGTGGAGGCAGTAAAGCATTGTTTTCAAAGAACTTTCGGTTTGCGTTAGAGAAGTCTTCTGGTCATCGCAGTTTTCGTTCGCGCGTCCGCCCAGTGAAGTCATATAAGGTACATTGTGCTTTGAAACATTTTATTCCATCACTTTTGAGACCCCAAAAAATTTTCTGCGCTGTAAAAAATATTTACAAACTAATTACAACACTTCTATTGATCATCGTGGAATTTATTCACGTTTACTCGATTGTTCTAAAGTGTCCATCTGGACATTTTTAATATCCCAAAAAATTGTCTGCAGTGTAAAAAAGTATTTATAGCAGACAGACTAATTACAACACTTCTATTTATTATCGTGGAATTTATTCACGTTTACTCGATTGTTCTAAAGTGTCCATCTGGACATTTTTAATATCCCAAAAAATTGTCTGCAGTGTAAAAAAGTATTTATAGCAGACAGACTAATTACAACACTTCTATTTATTATCGTGGAATTTATTCACGTTTACTCGATTGTTCTAAAGTGTCTATTTGGATACTTTCAATATCCCACAAATTTTTCTGCAGTGTAAAAAAAGAAATAAAATAGAAGTAGAATTTATTTCTACAATATCTGTTGAAGAAGTAAATTTATAAAATATATCAGCAGGTACAATCAATAATTCTAGACTGTGGGTCAACGACCTGGCACTAAAATTGCATTAAACGTCTAAATTAATATTACATTCTATAAATCACAATTTGATCTTAGATCGCTCTACTACATACATCAGATTAAATAAAATAGATATTCTCCACAGAAAAATGAACAGTGAATAAACTTTCGAAAAACTAGAACGCAATCAAGGAGTGGAATTAAATTTACGCGGCGAGTCTCATCAGCAGACAGCGGATCTTTATGCGATTATGGCTTTCGAAAATTTTCAAAAAATGCTAGGATATAAAATACGACTGAATTTAGCACCATTTTAATTCATTTTAAATCTAAAAAGGCTGCTACCACGAAGAATAAGATTCTATTTGTTTCGAGTTTCTTAAAATTTCTCTAGAAAAATTGGAAATTGCATAAACATTCGCAGTCTACTCATCGATGTTTAGGCAGTTCGATCGAGCAGAGTGAAATAACTCAATCACGGCGTCGAACGGGTTAATTAAATCATCATCGACGCCGATGTCTGGGCAGGAGAGCGTGGAAAACGATGGATCAGAGAGGAGGGACTCGGTTATGTGTGTTGGTAGATCGGTATTATTATTATTCCCGTGTGTGAAAGGTATAACCTCGGTGGTCGTGCTTGCAATAACGGAAATATTAATGCACGTAGCTCGCTCGAACTTTCGACCAGACTAGACGCCGCGCCGTAACGAGCCACGGAATCGATCGTGCCTGTTCCCCGTGTCCTGTTCACTCCGATTCACCATGCGTGAAGGCTCGCTCCTCTGTCGGCTTACGGTACATTGCGGCGTTATTTTCGCTGATAACCGGCCATTCCTCGAGCCCAAAAAAATCTTTCACACTCCACTTATCAAGCAGCAATTCCAAAAAGTACAATCGTCACCGCTGGACACATCAATCCATTCGTCAACCTGCGACAAAAATATACAGTTACTCGAATTAATATTCGGACGCTCTAAAAAGCATGATAACTTTTTTAATATTCTATTATACCATATAGATTTCAGCTTTTTGGGATGTTAGAGCAATTAGTTTACTACAGGATGTGAAATTTTTTTCAAAAATAGCAATTGTTCGAAATTGTAGAAAAAATACTAAAAGTTGCGTTTTACAACTTTTTAATGTGGGTCTATATTGAAAATTTAAAAAATACGTTTCGTAGATCTGTGTCGATTATATGCACTGTAAAAGTTTCATCGAAATCGGTTGATGCGGGAAAAAACGACAGGCATTGAAAGATCTAAGAATTCTTAGATATAGGCCGATAATCGTGAAAATCTGCAATTTTTACTATCTTTAAACGTTTGTACCTCATTGCAACGTCGACCGATTTTGACGAAATTTTCAGAATATGTTTCATTCACACAGATCTACAAAACGTACTTTTTAAATTTTCAATATAGGCCCACATAAAAATGTTGTAAAATGCAACTTTTAGTATTTTTTCTACAATTCCGATCAATTGCAATTTTTGAAAAAATTTCTTTTCGTATCCTGTAGTAAACTAAATTCTCTAGCTCCCCCAAAAAGTTCAAATCGTATAGTACAACATTAAAAAAGTTATAGTCTTTTTTAGAGCGCACGAATATTAATTCGAGCAACTGTATACATAATTAGTAACACTGGAAACATCACTAATAAATAGACAGCGGATCTTTATGCAAAATAAAAATGTTCTACCCGAATTGCAACAAACTGGAATTAAATATATATTTAATACGTTGAAGATAATGTAACAATATTCTGAAATTCTTCTAATATTTTCACTATTTTAAATTGCATCTACTCATTTTTGTCATAAATGCATAAAACCCAGTAATTCAATCACTTCATTTAATTGGAATGTGTTCGAACTAGCGCACTCTGGTTCCAGGTCAGTATGTAAGGTGAATTTAACGAGAATAATAATTGATGATATCACCGTGTAACTTTGATAAATACGCGGCGCAGCCTAACGAGAATAGCTCGACGATAAGCCTGGCCACGAAGGCCCAGTAATTGTGATTAATCAGTGTAATCACGTGCCGAAGATAATCACCAATTTGGGTGTGATTGCCTGCTAATGACTCGAGCAGCATGTACTCACATGTATGTGTATACTCCCCTCTACAGTTATAGTAATCGCTCGAATCTTTCGACGTTTCCACCTTTCTTCATTTACACGTTGCTTCATCATGCGCTGTATATTTTCGAGGCCGTCCGCTACTCGGCACGTTTTTCTTTATTTCTCGTTCGTAATATTGTTCGGTAATCTTCTATCTCGTTCCCTCTAGAGTTAATTAATGATCGTTTTTGTGTGGTCCTCGGCAGGAATAAATTCGCCTGCTTTAATCCGTCTAATTGATAGTTTTATCCAGCGCGTCCGTTAATTAAAAATGCCGGGGCGCGAGCACCTAACCGCGGGATCATGAATAAGGATCGTGTAATCCACCGAGGATGTTGCTTCAACGAGTCCTTGTTTTATTTCGTTATCGCCGGGATCATTGAAACTGCATGACTTAGGGCAATTATTAAAATGAGAGGCGTCCTTCCTGGGGGAGGCTGTTGCTAGTGTCGTCAATAGGTATTTCTTTACAATATATTTAATTAATGATTATGTAGCATCTATTTGTCATTGATAGACTGTGAGTCTTTGAGTTTCAATTTTTTAATTTTCAAGGCACTGTTAATTTTCATATTAATTTCAATGCACAAAATATTTAGAGCAATTACGAAATGAAATATGGAACTCGAGTGTCAAAAATGTAGCGAGAGATCTTTCAGTTTCAATTTTTTTATTTTCAAGGCATTGTTAATTTTAACATTAATTTCAAATGCACAAAATATTTAGAGCAATTACAAAATGAAATATGGAACTCGAGTGTCAAAAATGTAGCGAGAGATCTTTCAGTTTCAATTTTTTTATTTTCAAGGCACTGTTAATTTTAACATTTCAAATGCACCAAATATTCAAAACAATCAGAAGATAAATTATAGAACTCGAGTGTCAAAAATGTAGCGAGAGATCTTTCAGTATCAATTTTTTAATTTTCAAGGCACTGTTAATATTAACATTAATTTCAAACGCACAAAATATTCAGAGCACTCGTCAGAAGATAAAATATGGAACTGAAGTGTCAAAAATGTAGTGAGGGGCAATCAGAATTTTTGCTATAATTATATATTTTAGCGGTTAGGCTCATCTGCCAAGGCAGCAGAGCGTATCAGGCCACCCAATAATTTATGATCACGGTTATTAATCGCGTCAAAGTAGCGTCATCGAAGCGGAATTCAATCTTATTTTGGACCACATAATCGTAGAACGAGCTGCTCTATAGCTTGCAACTAGTTTCAAGAAAAATTGCACTGTATTTTGGAAAGAGAAATTTCCCTCGTGCTCTCGGCGTTTCATAATCGTTGCTCAATGTATAATATTACAGCAGATTATAAAACGCTTTTTCCTCGGTTTCTATGAAACACGTAAAAGGAAACTCCGTTATATTATACCTTCCTGGAAGTTATTAGCTAACACTGAACTGGTATCAATGAATAAAAGTCGTTCATTCTTGCAATCAATAAATTACTAAGTATGCAATCACATGCTCTCATTAGCGCCTATGAATCAGAGCCTAAGTTCTCAGTCATCTTTTCAACTCGTGAAAATTCATGAATACTTCAAATTATCTTCTGCAGCTTTCGTTGCAAAATATACGAATTCTTGTTTCACTAGTTTCTCGAGATTACCTTAATCTCCTGAACGTATGGCTTTACTTCTGTTATCTCAAGGTCAAAATTGATAGCTGCCTGACTGGGTTACATGTTTGCTCTAATCTGAACAAATGCAATACTGCTGGCAAAAATGTTTTGCATTCACGGAAAAAATGTTCAAGCCTTATTTTTCTAAAATGATCACTGAGATGTATTTTTAGTTAGAAATAAATTGTACCCTATGCCAATGCAACCATGCACAGATACGAATGCAGTGTTTCCAACCCCTATATTTGAGGGTTGTTTTGAACCCTAGAACGTGGACTTTGGGCAATAAAGAAAAACACGTATTCGCTATTTTTTAATGAACTATGTACCCTGTAAATTTTATCAAAATCTAAACACCCTTCTAAGGATGGCAAACATTTTTATTGAGGATAACAGACAGACACAAGTCTAGTGGTTCCAACCCTATCTTTGAGGGTTGTTTTCAACCCTTGAGCGTGGACTTCGGGCAATAAAGAAAAACACGTATTCGCTATTTTTTGATGAACTATCTAGCCTGCAAATTTTATTAAAATGCGAATACTCGTTCAATGGCAAATACTTTTAGTAAAAACGATAGGCAGACACAAATGTAGTATTTCCAACCCCTACCTCTAAGGGCTCTTTCCGCCCCTTATTAATCCTGGACTCCAGCCAATAAAAAGAAAACCATTTTCTAAAGCGCAATCTCTCCCAAAAACTCCCCAAAAGTACATTCCGACATATTCGCCGGGATTCGAAATATTTCTATTGCATCTCTGAGCAGACCAGAAGTAAATTCTTGCTGACAGCAGTGCTCATTATGCTCGCCAGTTCAGCGACCATTGGATCCGAACAGTAACGAAACAGCTCGAAAGAAGAGAGCGAGAAAGAGAGAGGGAGAACGTGGCAATATCGGTCCGTGAATAAGTAATTGGCCGGTCTCGTTTAAACAGGGTTTTCTGTGTCAGTATGGGAACTGGTTCCCCAGCCTCTGTGAAAAGAGTTAGCGCGCCGGTGCGCCGCCGCTCCGCACCGCTCCTCGCCGCTTTGCGATATCAAACGTCAATAGAAGCGTAATATAGCGTTTGTATCGGGACCGGGACGCGATACTAAAGAGAAAGAGAGAGAAGAGAGAGAAAAGAAGGAAACAAGAGAGAGAGAGGAGCGGTTTTACCTGGGCGAAACTGGCTGCCTGGCAACCAACTCGCCACCGGCCGAGAGAGCTATGCACCCAACGTTATACACTGTTCGCTCGTTCGTTGCAAAAGCTATGGAAATCACTTTATCGATTCGGTACGCCGGCCTCGGTACCTCTCTCTATCTCTATCTCGCTCTCCATGTGTACTTTCGATCGGATACCAAAGTCCTCGATGCCTCAATAGGCCCATGAAAGTGTACTCGAGCTAGGCTCTGTCGCGTTTGCTATTGTCCGAGCAACCCGCTAATGGAGAGCCGATGGACTCGTGTGATGGACCCAATCGGTGCTCCACTTCGTGCTGACTCGATAGAACAGCATACATCTTCGTCCTCTTATGCCAGGCCCTTTTATATTATCCACTGTGTATTTCATTCTCCGGCTCCTTATTGTTTCCCTGTCCTATCAGCACTGCCCTCTCTGATTTTATTTCGAATAAACGTGTCTTCCGCTGATGCTATCTCTCGAATAGACCTCTGAAGTCCTGACTGAGGTCCTGACTTATTTTAAACTAGCCACGATTTACATTCCATTGCGGTGGAACTGTGTTATTCGGAATTGATTTTATTGAACCGTTTGTGTTATTTTTATTTCACAAATGGTCTGCGAATCTTTATGAAGAATACCAATCGTGTGCATCGATTGCATTTAAACAGAAGCTGCATTGTTATTAATTTTCTAGTTTTTAACGTGTGGCTCCTCATTCTTGCAATTGATACAATATCCATAATTCTGATTTTATTGAACCATTTGTGTTATTTTTATTTCACAAATGGTCTGCGAATCTTTATGAAGAATACAAATCGTGTGCATCGATTGCATATAAACAGAAGCTGCATTGTTATTAATTTTCTAGTTTTTATGTATACATGTGGCTCCTCATTCTTGCAATTGATACAATATACACAATTCTGATTTTATTGAACCATTTGTGTTATTTTTATTTCACAAATGGTCTGCGAATCTTTATGAAGAATACAAATCGTGTGCATCGATTGCATATAAACAGAAGCTGCATTGTTATTAATTTTCTAGTTTTTTACATGTGGCTCCTCATTCTTGCAATTGATACAATATCCATAATTCTGATTTTATTGAACCATTTGTGTTATTTTTATTTCACGAACGGTCTGCGATTCTTTATGAAGAATAAAAACCTTGTGCAGCGATTGCAAGGAACAGGAGCTGCATTGTAATTAATTTTCTCTTTTTTCTCTTACAATTAATACATACGATTCTGCATAAAAATCGACATTCTGATACAATAAAGTCTTCTGATGACGATCGCCTATTAATAAAATAAATTCATCGGAGACTTCAGTAAATCATCTCAGTGAAATGATGTTTTTAACAATAAAACTCGAAGTGGGTCATTCGGCCCGGTAGATGTACAGTTAACATCCCAGTGAAGAAAATGACGAGCACGAAGGATCAATATAGGTTCGGCTCAGGATCCACTAGGGATCAGAGGCAAGGCACGGAGAACAGGAGATTATGGTTCTGCCCGAAGAACAACTAGACTGAGGCGGCCGGATCGTTATTGGAGCATTAATAAAAACGGCGGGGAGCGGGTTATTGTACGCCGATAAAAGCACAGCGGCAGTTACGCGATCCGGCGTGGGCCCTCGGAGCATGATCCGTCGATCGATAACGCGAAATCTCGCCCACGTTTCCCTCGGCGCACTTTCCATCTGCGTCCCGTGAGAAACCGCTTTATTTATACTCTGGAAGTGTTCTTTTTCCATCGAACGCGGCCCACGATGGAACACGGCGTGCACGCGCGCGCGAGTGTGCACCGGTGCATTTTAATATGCGAGCGTAGGCGCGCTGCACCCCGGAGACTAACTGCCTTTGCCATTCTCCGCATCCTGTCCGTCTTCCTAGCCGCTGAAAAAAAAAACGGAATTTGTTAGTCGAGTGTCTGACCGCTTCTTGGAATTTTAACAGAATTTTTTGCAGTGAATATTTTTTCTTCCAGTTTGGAGCTTCATTTTGGAAATTTTTTTAAAGAAATCGGACGGTTGCATTGTATTGGAATTTTGCACACTCGTTTTCTGTTGTTTGGACCAGGCGATGGAATTTTTTCGAGTCGAAATACTCAAAACTGCAGGAGATATGGTTTTTTGAAACATCTGATAACAAAATTGGTTGTATACAGTCATGATATTCATCACTGTATGGAATAAAACAAATAATGTTCGCATAAGAATATAGAAACGAGGAAAGTGTGTAAATTTACTTCATCGTACAATTAATATAACGCACAGCATAACGGCGCTGCGTTAAAATAATTGATAACGCTACTAAACTTTCCACTTCCGCATACCTGACTTGCAGGAAGTCTTACTTTAAGGAAAGCCCGCCGAGACTATTAATTATGCTAGTTGTGCTTAAAATCAGATGCGAGACATCATCGTGTAATTTATAACTAGCCCATATATGGGTCGAATTTATTAGTACGCAGATTTATCTATTTAGGCAGCGCCACGTGGGTAAACGCATTATCTCGAACCATCGGTAGAACGTGTGCGAGTAAATTGCCAAGAAGCTTAAGAGAGAGAAAAGAAAAAATAAAAGTACATATCGTTGAAACGGGTAACCTGTTGCACCTAATAATTAGATGGTGTGTGCGTGTGCGGTTTCCCAGGCGCCGTTAAATTGCACGACTGTGCGGAGCGCGGCTACCTTGGCGATGCTTTAACGTGAAACACGTTCCCGTTACTGTAAACAGTGCCGACATGCGCAATGGTCATCGCACGGACCACTATATGGGCCTCAGGAACTCTGATTAGGGGACTGAACAAGTCCTCGGGCCCACAAATAAATATTAGGAACTTGACACCGTTTTAGAGTTGAATAAAATATACATTTGCACCTTGGATTGCTTTTGGGGGCCACTAAAAATATTGAGACCTTCAATTTCTTTTGAAGTTTACCAAAAATAGTGGGACATTGATCTACTTGTACAGCCCGCAAAAAATATTGGGGCCTTCCATCACTTTACAAGGTCTAGTAAAAATAAATTGGGACCTCCAATTCCTTTTGGGGCTCACCGAAAAATATTGGGACTTTGAACTACTTGTAGGGCCCACGTGTCGAATATTTGGGTTCCACGAATAGATGTTTTGGGGCCCGGAAAGTATTCGAGTCCGGCGGCAGAGCAACAAATGTACAGAATAGACGACAGGAAGAGGATTGTCTGTGATGTTTATGGGGCCCAAAAGAGGAGCGAGAAAATTGCATAGGGCCCGCAATGGGCAAGTCGCGTCCCTGTCCGTAAATACAAATCGCGACGTAATGCATTCACCGTGCACGTTTCCTTTTCCAGCGGACCTTTTAATCGGTCGGGAAGAAATCGAGTGGCCCGACCGGATCCCACGAAGCCATAAGAAAACAAAACGGAAAAAAGTAAAACATTCACCACCGACGATGAAACCGTTAGACTGTAATGTCGTAACCAGTCGACGACACTCGGGACCGGTGAACACGTTTGTTTTTCTCTTACATCTTCAGATCTTGTCTCTGGAAAAGGAGCGGCAGTGGTAGCGTTACGATAAACAGTGTTCGATTTTATTAAAAGGACAAAAGTGTCCATCGGTTTGTGAAATATTATCTGAAGTATTATTAACCTTCCTGCTGTCATACTTATCTAGTATATATATATAAAATAGCATTTTTTTTATCTGACGTTTTATAGCGTGGATGGTGATTAGTGACGTTATCAGTTGCTTTATCTACTGCTCACCGATGGAGCGAGGCTGCCTTGTTCACATACATTGGCACACATCGGTGTCCATTTAGAATTTTGCTAGCTGCGTCTGCAAGTGAAATAGAGTTAGATCATTGTTAGAAATATTCGCGAGGTGACACAATAATTTCTTTGCTGCACGAATAATCTGTTTTACATTTTTCGTATACATGCTAACGATTTTCGCATCGGTCGCTCTTTTCGTAAAATATTTTCGATCAGACCAATGGGTTAAATTTTCCACAGCGATGAAAATGTTGACATTGTAAATTTTTTGGTTGCAGGGACTCGAGCATCAATCAAGAAAATGGCGAGGCAGCAGACAGCGGACCGGAACATCCCTCACCTGAGGGATATCTTCGGGTTCGGCAGCAAATGGGAAAACACCCGTTTGCAAGCTGAAGAGAAAGCAGCCGGTCACGACAGCGCGGTGTCGGTCGGTTCTACATCTGGTGAAGAAGAGAGCCCGAAGAACAGCAAGAAGAAGAAGTCCCGTCGCCGTGACAACAGCAAAACCTTGACGGAGAGCGACGTGAAACACCTGGAGAGACACCTGTCCATGAAGAAGACGATCCGTAAGAAGATCATGCGCGATCTTCAGCAGGCGTTCGTCGAAGACCCGAACGAGTTCCGCGTGGACGACATACCGCCGGAACAGCTCAAGGCCGAGATCAATATTCAGAGCCTAAGCTTCGGTACACCCTCGCAGAAGCAGGGACGCACGCGTGGCAACGCGGAAAACACTTTCCTGGACATGCTACGTGCTGGAGGTGGGCAAATCATAGTGAATCACACTCCGATACCTGGCAAGATGCCACTAGTAGCCTCAATCGTGTCTGATTTGAGCTTTTGGGTGGTTTCAGTACATTAGACACGGTGTCTGGGGTCTATTATATAAATTAATGTATGCTGAAGAGACGAAAGTTTTCAAGCTAGTTAATTTTGCATGAGGGTGGGAGATGTCGTGGGGTGTTGAAAAGAGAGAGAGGAGAGGGGGTTTAAATTATGGTATATTACACTCTGATAGCTGGCAAGATGCCAGTAGTAACTTCGAGATTTCGGTTTCTGGATGGTTTCAGCACGTTAGACTTGGTGTCTGGGGTGTAGCACACATTTCGGAACTGTCGAAATGTTGTGGAGACTATTATATCAATAATGTATGTTGAAGAGAGCAAAGTTTCCAGGGTAATAAATTTTGCTTGAGGGTGGGTGAAGGCGTGGGGGTGTTGAATAAAAGAGAGGGAAGAAAGAGAGGGGTGGGAATCACACTTTGATAGCTGGCAAGATGCCATTGGTATCTTCAGTCGTGTCTGATTTAATTTTCTGGGTGGTTTCAGCACGTTAGACATATTTTCTAGGGTCTAGGGGATCTATTTGTATTATATAAATAATGTACATTAAAGAGAGCAAAGTTTTCAGGGTAGTTTTGTATGAGATGTTTAAAAGAGAAAAGAGAAGGAAGAAAGAGATGAGGGGTCTACAGAGACTCAAAATGAGTAAAACCGCGAATGCCGAAGGTTTAACAGAAATTAACGATTGCAGGATTAGAGAAGAACGTGGCAGACGGTGACAGGGATTCAGGACACGGTGGTTCGCCAACGAGGGAGACGCCCAGCGCACAGGACACCGACGAAGAGTCAAGCTACCCCTACGACACACCAGTGGCAACACCGTCGAAGAAGAGCGGCAACTTCTGGAGACGTTTCACGATGAAGAACCGCAACAAGCGGTAAATCGTCCTCTGAAGAGACGGCTAACCAACACTTTCTATTCCCGTTTCCGTAACTGTACCAACTTCGTTATTCGAGCAGAGCTTGCAACTGTGATATACATAAAAGAAGAGGAAACCGAGTTGTACCGTGTGAACAGCGCACTTCCCGTATTCTTTCGTTGGTCCCGAGGAACTTCCGGTATAGTCTATACATATATTCAGAAGGACCAAACATCGATTCAACATCGCACAACAAAAGATAATCAAAAATCAGAAGCATATCATATTTTTCGAATTCTTTCGAACGGCGTTTTTTAACAAGCGATTTCTACGAATTTTTCGACAGATTTTTTTGTAAATACAACGACACCCGGAAGCTTCCCAAGGACTCTTCATATGTGTGTACTTAATCAATGATTAAGGGGCTGTCCTAGTCTGGAAGTATTTTGATTTTTGGGTTAGAACATGAATACCAATATTTGAGAAATATTGGTTTCAAGGAAAATCTGGACCAGAACATTCCCTTAAGAGAAGCAGCGAATACCTAGTATACAATATATTTAGTCTGTAAGTATATAGTTAGTTCGAGTCTTCTTTTTCTTTCGTAATTCTAAGGACGAGAAAATTCGAGGGGAGTAATTTTACGAAACGTTGAATGT
Source organism: Lasioglossum calceatum (assembly GCA_963966675.1). NCBI lineage: Eukaryota > Metazoa > Arthropoda > Insecta > Hymenoptera > Halictidae > Lasioglossum > Lasioglossum calceatum. Next base: position 4,865,174 of record OZ016548.1, read on the forward strand.
GCACACAACCCTTTCGTCATACCTGTACATTGTTAGTGTTAGCTAGTCAGCAGATTTTACAAACGATCGAAGAACAAAGCAAATTTGATACTGCCCAGATCTGTGAATTATTCGATTTTGATCATTTGTATACCGAGTTTCGAATGATTTATTCGACCAAGAAAATCCTGTTCTCGTTGGATCGAGAACAGCTTTTTATACTCCCAAGTTGTAACGAAGAGAAAGAAAACGTTCGTCTGAGAAAGCTACGGCGATTCTACAAGTTTATCGTGCATTGTAAAAGTTGATATTTATTATTGTACATGTTGTCATAAATTCCATTGTTCCTACTGTTCGCTCCAGAACGCTTCAACAGGATCACCGTAACTAACTGTTAACAATAATCATTCACCTGGTGTATCAACTGCAATGCTAACTGTAAATGTATCATACGTAAACCACATCAATGTAAAGATAGTTGAATAAAAGTTCATCTCGAAAAACTGTTCTTGTTCTTTCCACGGAAAAGATTCTGTAATGAATTTACTTTTTATTATTTACATACAATATTTTTCTCGATAACAAGTGTATATAACCGTAGATATAAAAATAAAAAGCAGTAAAAAAATAGGATTAATTCATCATACTCCAACGAGAGTTAACAATTTATTGGTTCTTGAAGTTCGGTGGTCTTTTCTCGACGAACGCAGTCATGCCCTCTTTCCGGTCAGCCTAAAGAAATTTACAATGTTAATTAACAAACACGTAAACTGTTTCGTGGAACATATCCCGAATTAATTCTTACCGTAGCAAAAGTACCATGGAACATTCTCTTTTCGAAGTGAAGACCCTCTCTCAAGGTAGTTTCGTAGGCTGGATAAAAATATTAGAATGTTAGAAAATGATTCAAAAATCGTATCAATGGTGAAATAAGTAATTTACCGATATTGACGGACTCCTTAGCCATTGCAACGATTAATTGAGAATGAGAGGCAATTTTTTCACCCAATTTGACTGCCTCAGCAATTAACTTGTCAGCTGGAATAACTTTGCTGACAAGTCCTGAAATTAAATAGTTCTTTTTAATTATATATATACTTTTAAAGATACTTTTTAATTATGGCAGCAAACTGACCGCTCTTCTCAGCCTCCTCGGCAGTTATCGGGAGCCCTGAAAGTACCATTTCCATGGCTTTGCTCTTGCCGATCGCTCTAGTCAACCTCTGAGTGCCACCAGCTCCAGGGATCGTGCCGAGAGCAATTTCTGGTTGTCCAAATTTGGCTTTGTCACCAGCGTAGATGATGTCACACATCATTGCTAATTCACAGCCACCACCTAACTACATAATAAAAACATCGATAAATTTTTCAGCATTTATACGAAACAGTTCCCAAATGTTTCAATTGATTGATATTAAACATACAGCGTAGCCATTCACAGCAGCAATCACAGGCTTTGTAACCCTGCTAACTGCATCCCAGCTGGTCAGGAAATTTCCCTTTATCGTTTGGGGGTAGGTATTGTCCTGCATCTCCTTGATATCAGCACCTAAACGATTCAAATGAATTTTAGGGTAACTGTACTGTTATTTTAACACTTTACCTACCGAAAGCCTATTGATAGGGATTTCAATAATTGTGCTGTACCAAAAGAAAGCATAGAAATTTTCTTTTACATTACAATCTTAAATAAAACTATTAGATGATGTTATTGAGGGTGACTTAGTCCACAATGAAAATAGCTGTTGCTATTGAAGGTTCTATTAAAAACTGTTTAGCCATGTAGCATAAACTTTTCAAAATTATACAATAATCGCCGGTCGGTAATGTGTTAATATTATTCCTAATTTATCATGAAACAATAATATGTGTAAGCAGTTTATGGAAGAATGATGTATTCTGAATACAAAATAAAATTGGTGGCCCTCAAACCTAATACATCGGAAGAAGATATTGAAAAATAAAATCGACAACATTTTGTACATATTACTGCGAACAAAGAAGAGCCTTGTAGCAATTACTGTGTACCCATCACTGTAGATTGGAATTCGAAATATACAAAATATGCATTATTCAGCAGTAACAGGTACATTTACCCTATTATAATTCAAAGAAGAGTTTTGTGTTTAATAAAACCTACCAGCAGCGAAAGCCTTCTCGCTTCCAGTAATAACAATGGCACCGACGGTGTCATCTCCGTCAAACTTAGACACAGCTTGGTTTAACTCATTCATCAAGTCATCGCAGAGAGCATTCAGTGCTTTCGGTCTGTTTAGAGTAATCAAACCAACATTCTTCTTCACGCCTGTTGTTTCTACCTTGATCAGTTCGTAATTCTTAGTATGACCTGTGGAAAAATGTATTTCATTAAAAACGGTTGTATTTTGTTACCTTTGCCATAAGCCATAAACTATGGTTATTGTACTTTGCACAGCAATTACATAATGTATGCAAAAATTGATAACCACTATAAGGAATGAGGTAGCGCACCATTGTAGTTCATTGTCAGGCGATTAGGTTAGCCATGAATAGTATATAATATTACAGTAAAGTTAATGATGCATTTTAAAAGGACGGTAACATTTTTAATGTCAGATCATACGACTTGGATATTTTTTGAGAAGTTAGAGCAATTAGCTTACTACAAGGCGTGAACAAAATTTTTTGAAGAAATTGTAATTGGTAGGAATTACAAAGAAAATACTAGAAGTTGTTGTTACAACATATTGAAAATTTTAAAAACACATTCTGTAGATCTGTGTTGTACATATTCTGAAAATTTCATCAAAATTGGAATTTTAAAGATGGAGAAAATTGCAGTTTATCACGATTTTCAGCCTAAGTACTTATAACTGAAATATATCTGAATAGGCTTCGTATGTATTTAGGCAACGCCATTCTTCTATCGAACAGCCTATTGAAAGGTCCTAAGTATGCCTATGTAATGTGATAAAATATTGTTTTCACTTGTCTTATACTTTGCTTTCAATTTTTTAACGCATATGCCCCATAGATAAGAAACAAAAATTAATTAAAAATCGAGGATTTTGAAATTGTGCAAAGCGTAAAATTTTTAATACGTTCGCTACCTGCATTTACATCAACAACAGTGATCAATATAATTCTTCTAATTCCAATTAGAAACATACAAGCAGCGAACATGTTATGTTCCAGAGATAAAAACTGACATATCATTTCTCAGATTCAGATCAACCATAATTCTAGTAAGCACAGTACAATAAACACGTGACAATCAGTACTCACAACAATAGTATCTAACATTGGTAGCGAATTGTTGCGGATTTCTTCCAGCCTGCAGAGTTTTGGCGAACAGGAATTGACCGACACGAGTTGCCATGATTTCCTTATGGTTGGAGGTTGGACCAGTTGGACCTTGGACTTTGGACCCTGGTAGTGCCGGCAAATTACACAGACTGTGACTGTGAGCGCGGCCTTAGTGGGAACAGTGCAAAGGCGAGCTTGGGTATGGCTGGGTATGGCTTGGGTGAGCTTGGGCGAGCTACGCTGCGAAGCTGGGCGAGAGGCGGAAGGGTAAGGAGTCTGGCAAGAGTAGAATATGGCAACCCTGGTTCGGAGTCAATGACCTCGTCCTGAGATGTACAATACCGGTTCTCTTTAGGCTACTAATTAATTATGGATTTTTAAGAGTACCAACAAAATGAACAGTGCATAAAATGGAGAATAAATAGATCAATTTCTTTGATGTATCGGTCGAGAAATGGAAATTAGGTGAATGCTAGAGAATTAGGAATGAGAAAGTGGGATCCAAAATGGAACAGGTAATAGGGGGGGGCTCTCAATGTCATGTATATGGTCACTGTCAGTTCATGGTCGTTCGTCTGAACACGTTTTACGTGATGATGTCGTCGCTGTGCTTCATCTTGATCCTTTCAGCGCTCATGATCGAGCAACCTGTGGCTGGTAAATAAAAAATAAAACACAACACCAACAATAAGATATCCTGAATCCTGATAAACTACGATGTCTACGATACACCACCGAACCAATCCCACTAATTGAATAAAACATCTCTCCCAAGATTAAAAATATATTCTCCGACTCAAATTTTTAATAATTATAAGTACACTTCAAACTCCCCCGCAAATTTTGTTAACTCTATCGCCTAGAATTTCTCGAACAAAAATATCGAAAACGCTGCTTGCAAAAGCAGAGCGTTTACAATCGGATGGCTGGTCACCGCTTGCCAGTTATTATTGAACGACATAGAATAACAACATTTTCAGTTTTATCAGAGTTCGCGACCTCCAACAAAGCAAAATGTGTACAAATAATCAATAAGATGTTAGCAAGAAATCGGTAGCGGATCTTTATGCAAAATAAAATGTTTTTAACGGAATTGCAACAAACTCGAGCGAAATGGAAAAATTTATTTCCTTTCTTAATATATTTAATAGGCTGAAACTAATATTTTTAAATTCATCTGATGGTATTACTGTTTTAAATTACATCTACTCGTTGTTGCGATAAATGCATAAAATAATTTATAATAAAAATTTTCGAAAACCGTAGAGGAGATATGGCAGCAGGATCTGTCCAAGGATATGCAAATCGGAGCGTCCACAGGGGGTTTTGACCAGGTGAACCTGCGTTGCGGGGCTGAGAAGATGGTAGTTAGTCTTAAAACAGCTGAAGATTTCGAGGGAGTGATATATACTCAAGGCAGCTTCTATTCTAAGAAACCTCCTTGCTTCCTGAACCCAGCTCGTGGCGGTAATTTCACCATAAATATCCCGTTCAACGAGTGTCATACAGAAAATGTAAGTAGTACATATTCAACTATAATTAGGAATGAAATTAGACTATCTGGAAGTGATTTTAAACAATCTTGTTAATCCAGGCAGACAATAGGTACAAGAACATTCTGGTGATGCAACACGACGACGAGCTAATTACTCCAGGTGACGCAGCGTTCATTCTAGAATGCGATTTCTCCAAGCCCAGAAACATAATTGTGTCTGCCGAGTTGAAAGAATCTAACGAGAGGCAAATAATTTTTCATATAAGATTAATCAGGATTTTTCGAATGGGAATTATAAAGATTATTTTTCAGGGAAGTAAGATCGAGTATATCACTGGTGGATCCAGATCCAGGCAGAGATGAGAGTAAGAGGGCAGCTTATGTGGAGAGCAACAGCGATCGAGTGTTTTACATGCCCAACTCAATTCCCAAAACCAATGATGAATTATGACAATAAAGTTTACTTGATCATCGAAATGGTTTCAATTTTATTGAACAATTACTGAGAACGAGTTCAGGACAACATACTAACAATTCTGTATAATTAATCTGTAAACCGATAACAACATCGCACGCGGTAATATTCCAGCCTCGTGCTACAGTAATTACATAAACGTGATGATACTGTTTATGTTTAGAATGTGCTCGTACTGTGGAACTTATGGAGGTATCGCATCCCTGTATCATTCCGAATATGAAACGAAAATCCACGAACGCCGACAATATTCACTTATTTTTCAAATTATGCGAATTCGAATGCACCTCGGAAGTTTAACGAATTTTTTAGGCGAATGAAATCAATGTGGACTTGTAGATCGAGATCTTCCCTTTGTAATGACACCTGGTGAATGCAAGTATGATTTTTCCTCGCAGAGTTATAGTAATTTTAAGCAAGGTGAATGTATAGAATTATTCACAGGTCGAAATAGACCCAGGTAGATTATTAAATCTTGTTTTACTAACGATAATGTTATCTCTAGCGTATTTTAGTTGAGATTTCAATGTGGAAACTTTCCACTCGATATGACCCTAATTAGCATTTGTTGGTCAGCCAATAGGACAACAACTTGATAAACAAGTGTGTAGTACCGGCGGAGGGACGAAGACTGAAGACGCCGTTGCGACAAATCAGAAATCGTCTTAGCCATCAAACCCTACAAAATATGTGGAATTTACGTAACCGTTGATTATCTGAGATCCATCCCCACCTAGCCGACCGGCTATTGATATATAAGATCATTTTCTCAACGAATCGGCAAACGCAGTCCCGATTTGTATAGGAGCTAGACCGTGTTGTTTGTTTATAGTAGTTTCTCCAGCAACATGGCAACCGCAAAATTCAAGGAAGCTTCTCCATACACCAGAATGAATCCGGCGCCACCCACAGAGGACTACGTGCACACCAAGTGAGTATAATTTAAATTCTCGTATACTCTGGGATCGTCTTCTCTTCGAATAATTCTTCATCATGTAGCTTCGCGTTCGTTTCCAAAATCCTGAAATGATTCTGTCAACATAGGTACGTAGAGAGCCTCACGCTGAAGAAACATGCTCGTCAACCACAATTACGAGTCGCCCTCTTCGGGGTAGGTCGTGCCGGAACCATTCACCTGAGCAGCATCATGTCCAATCCTCGCATGAAGCTGATGTACATCGTCGACGACATTGAGAGCAAGTGGCCCAAGCTCAAGGACTACTGGCACTTGGACGACGTCACGTTCCTCAACAGCAAACAGGCCAACAAAGTCTACCAGGACCCTAAGTGAGTATCCAAGACGTTCACAATTTTATTTCGATAGTACTTTAAGTCGGAAGCAGAAGTAGTACTTACAAAATCCACTGTGGTCTATTAAAATTTATGTTCAGCCGTCTTGTTGATCCAGTAGCTTAGCAATCTCTTCAGCAATTACAATAATTAATGATGAACCTCTGTCTTGTTAGAGACTTGCCACACAAGTAATAAAATGATTTCGTATCCAGCGTGGACGTAGTCGTAGTCGCCAGCCCCACGTTCACCCACGAGACGATCGTGACACGGTCTCTGGAAAGCAAGAAGGCTGTCTTCTGTGAGAAACCAATAGCTGAGAACCCTGAGAACACGCTGAAGTGCTACGAGTTGGCCAACAAAGTTGGCAAACCTCTGTTCGCTGCCTTCAACAGACGCTTCGATCCCAGCATCATTGCAGCCTACGAAAGAGTGCATAATGGCGAGGTTGGACACGTTCACGTTATGAAGGTAGTCTCCAGGGACTCTCCTCTTCCTACGATCGAGTACCTGAAGAACTCTGGTGGCATCTTCCACGACTGTATCGTCCACGACTTTGATATGACGACTTGGATGCTTGGAGAGCTGCCCATCAAGGTAACTAGCCGTATCTAATAAAATCATTTTACCGGTCTTTTCCATCTACGCACGCACACTAATATTGATACTGAAATGGTAGGTCACCGCCCAAGGCCACACACATATCCCAGAGATCGCGGCTTTTGGAGACTATGACACAGTGATGATCATGCTCTACTTCCCCTCTGGCACTCTGGCAATGATAGACGTGTCCCGCAGCTGCAACATCGGTTATGATCAGCGATTGGAGATTTACGGTCCCAAGGGATTGGTCACCGTTGAAAGCCAACGTCCCATTCCCAGTCTGACAGTGCAACACGGTGTTCAGGGTCCCATGCAAGCTCCCATGTATTACTCTTTCCCCAGCAGGTACAGGGAAGCCTACCAAAAAGAGATGGACCACTTCTTGGATGTTACCCTTGGCATGACTAACATGTCCGTGACGTCCAAACAGACTATGGCAGTCTCCAAGATTGCCAGTGCCTGCGAAGAATCTGCCAAGACTGGCAAGTCCGTGGAACTTAAATGGTCTAGCGACGAGATTCCTGAATTTTGAATTGTAATCGAGAACCTTGATGTATAATAAATTTTGTAACTCATTGTCGTAATTTCAGAGATTGACCGTTGTAGGATTATAATGACAGTCAAGGGTTCGTTCGCAAGTTTTCGTTAACACTATTTCTACCATAAAAATTGCGTTTAGGCTGAATTACGAAAAAAAATAGTAAAAGACATCTTTCGACGGAAATAGTGTTAAAATCGTATGATGGATATCGACAGAACTTGGTCGTAGTTATAAACTTTCCGATTTTTCGTCTTTTAATATGTAATAAAGAAAATACAGAAAAATTACCGCATACCTCGGGCAGGTATTTAACAGTACAAAACACGTGTTCAATGACAGTACAATCACCTTACAAAAAAGAAGAGAGAAAAAAAATGATAACAAAAATTCCCACTCCTAAAAGTTCTTCTCTGATCTCGCGGAATCAAAAAGAAAACGGCCGTCCCGGACCCTGGCATTGGTCCGGCGAATTTTCTAACTTGATAAATAAAATGGAGGAACTAAATCTTCGGCCCGCAAACATTCACGGAACGAACACCGCCCCTACCTTGCCATTTTCGGAATGGATCTAGTAGAAAATTTTCCTGGTGACTTTTTTGACAATCCACATTTTTCCACTAACTGAACACTCCGACTTGTTTTTCTTTATTTTTTCTGACAGCCCCCCCCCCCCCCCCAACCCGTAAAACGTACGTGTATTGCATATACAGGGTGTTCCAATTAACGAACACGATAATTTTTAAGCATCTTGCTGCTTAATGATCTAACAGAAAAGGGGCCAAAATGTTCGTACAAAAAAATAATCTTTGTAAGAAATTCGGGGCAGCTTCATTTTCTAAGCGAGATTATACAGTCTGTTCCAAAATATGTACGCTCTCTTCATTTTTAATCCTTTCAGGATAAACCGAGGGGCTAACTTTCATGATTGAAGTGTTAAAAAATTCCAGTGTTGCGGGACACCCAGTATTTCTTTTTGTAAAAGAAAGAGATGTATACACAGGGTGCACAGCTTCGTTTTCGCAGCCTAATCGAACCTTTCTGAGCAACGTTGGTCATCGGGTGCGTCGAACGCATGCATGGTCCTCGATGATAAAAATCACAACGAAAAAAATCAAGTACAAATCCTCCCGCCCCTCAGGTTCGCTGGCCCGAGTTGAAAATAGTCCCGTGACTCATCGTCGACTTTAAAACTTCAAGGATTTCGCGAACAACGCGGCGGTGGCTTGAGATTTATCTCCATCGAGTCTGCGTAACTCGGCGATCACCTGTGCCCTTGTGAATCCTAGAGTCACTATCTCTTTTACTGTCTCCTCCGTGAAGGGGTCGGTGGGTAGTATAGTCTCCAACGAGGACAATTTGCTGGAGGACACTGCTGATTCGCTAGCGTTACTGCTGCCTTGGCCATCTAGAGTCAAATAAAAATAATAGACTCTATTTATCAATCGAATCTGAAAATAAATTTATTCTGATCGTAGGGTACAGCGGGGTTCAGGTGGTTTCCTGGATTTTTGAGGATTGGGATCGTCTTAGGGTGGAGGAGAGTCTGTGGACAAATGTAATAGGATTTGTTTTAACTTGTGTGATTATTTTTATGTGTCCTTATCAATTTAAAAGATTATATATTTCAAGTTTACCATTCTGCTGACGCAGTTTCTTAGCATCCCTGGAGCTGTCTTCGAGTGCCCTTTGCAGCTCCCTGTCATCATTATTGCCAGTTAGCCTCGCACACTCTGGCAAATCACCTAAAATTCCAAGAAGGTATATAAACTTGATGAGTTAAGGGGCAATATACTTGGTGAGTCAAAAAATCGATGTTTTAAAAATGTTTCTATTCAGTTGTAGATTGTTTTTGAAGATCGCAAGATGCGCAAAAACATCAATTTGTACCTTCAGCTAGGAAAGGCGTCTCGGTGCCAGTAGTTCCGATCTTCAGCACGTTCTTCTTCAAATCTATACAGCACTGGTGCCTTTTCAGCATGTCCAGGCCCAGCAGCATGTCCATAGGCTGGTCCTCGAGGACGCTGAACGAGGTAGTCAGATGGTCATTGCCAATCTGAATTTGTACCATGTGTATGCGACCGATAATGCGTTGGACACCAACACCTTTAGCTACCCCAGCCCACCTGGTGTCCACGAGTCGCATGATGTGGCACCTTTCAGCGCAAGCAGCGGACATTATGGTTGCCTGCGCACCTGATTCATAACTACGTGTTACCGTGCGGGTTTTACGGCACTGCGGACTGGAAACGAGCATCAAGATCATTTAAAAATACGATCGGCTCGAACCCGCGCGAGGATGTCCGAAATTAGATTTAAAGAATCATCGCACGCCGCAAAGAATGACTTTCGAACTGCAAGAATTTAAAAATAGACTCCCACGCTTGTGTGCATGGTCGGCTGAAGGTATTTTTAAAAATAATCTTGTCTCCAGTCCAACGCTACCATCCGACATGAATTCGCAAGGTTTATTAGCGCCCGTACAGGCTGCCAAAAAAGTCTCTTCGAAACAGAGCAGCTTTTTCAGAGGACGTTCAAATGACTTGAGCTTCTTCAACTGGTCTAGAATTTTTCAAAATTTCTTTACACAATACTTAGCACATTAATCACTTGAACTTCCTCTAAAAAAGCTACTTTATTTCAAAGAGGCTCGAGCTGTTCCAAGATGTTAGAGGAATTAGTGTGCTGTTTAAAAAAAATTTTTTTTAATCATAAACTACTCCTCCTAAGCCCCTGAAGAAACCCAACTCGTTTCGAGAAAGTTACTCCACACATAAATTCAGATTGTAACGCACCTGAGTCGATAAATGCTTTAACCGGGAATCCATTGACTTTACAATTAATGTACAACATAACAACAATGCCGAAGGTTTCGGGATTGTACTCCATCGCTGCCTCCATGTTCGCCTCAATATTTGTCTGTCTGATCTCCTCCGCAATGAGTCTTTGAGCTTCCGTATCAAACGGGTCCGCGTTCATCATCCTCAATCTTTGAGCCTGACGCTCTTCTCTGGTCTTAATTTGCTCCATGAGTACCGTCGAAAACTTGTCTGCAGAAATAGATAAACATTTCACCAACAATCCAGTTTCTAAAACAATAGATACAACCGTTACTCACCCAGATTCCCAGACAATAATGCGTCTGCCAGCCTAGGATTATTTTGTTTGAGCAATGCTAGCTGATCCGGATTAGCTAGAAACATGTCTCTGATCATTGCTGGATTATTATCCTCGCTCCCAGGGTTCAGTACTCTGGCAGCGTTATTCGTTGCGGGCTGTCTCGTGTTGGACGACGACGTCGACGAGGACGACGGAGCTCCTGGTACTCTGATGGAACTGAAGTCCAACATGGGAATAGCTAGAGTGACGTATCTTGGAATTTAATACATTCTTTTTTGTACTATGCAGTATGCGCTCTTAAATAGCTCATGGGAGAAGCGCATCGCAGTGTACAATCAAATCAACAGCTGTGCAAAGCTTGTTCTATCAGTCGTCGGAACAGGGACAGCATGCACGGTTCAGTGATTGTACGAGGATTCTGGCTGCAAGAGACTGTGGACTATGTGAATTTGTGTGGAAATGTGAACTATGAATGTGGATAGAGAGCTGAGAGGTGTACAACGACTAGATTTTATAGCAGATGTGCCCAACTCGTTGCTGAAAGAGCGCCTTGTAAGCTGAGACCCAGCTCAGACATATGGAAATGGAATCCACCCGCTTATCCTTTGTTTCAGCTCCGGCACAAGCTCACACGCGTTTTTCAGCTGTCGAGTTGAACATGCCTGCTCTGTAGAATGCAGAGCTTCGAACTATTTCATCCACGAAGGGTTTCTTTCAACAATTTGTTAATGTTCCTCTAAAAAATATTACAAAATTTCTCTGAATGTCCATTCTTTACTCGCTAATATATTAATTTATGGACTTATAATGAGAATTTGTGAATACAGAAAGGTTTTAAATAAACTATACATTTTGGTTGACTACACAAGGGTTAAAGATTACAGAAACACAGCTTACGGACAGTTCGTTAATAAAGGATAAGCAACACGTATAAGCAACCAGAATCTGTAGCTTTGAGAGAAGACAGCTCATTGATGGAGCAACAGCTCCACATATTAGCAACCAGAATCTGTACATTTTAAAGAAGCCTGCGTAGCTTGGACAAGGAGCGAAAGCAGACGCATGGAGGTGCGCAGAAGGTGTCGGAGGGTAACGTAGCAAGCGAGGACTACAGAATGGTGAGGGTGTGCATGTGAGAGGGCTTTGGGGAGCCGGTGTACAATTACAGAGTGACTGAGAACGTAAATGGAAGCCGAAAAGCTAACCTCACGACCCGCCTCGATCGCCACGTTAAATAATGGTGCTGTATGGAAGCTGACCTCCGTTAAAGGGGTGAAGGTTCAAGTCGGTGCCGCTCTGGTGCATGTGCTGCAGGATCACGGCGTCCCCGTCCCGGATCCCGTGAGCCCTCAGGGATTTTTTGTCGTCCATCAGTGGCCGTCCGTTGAAAGCGATCACGATCTCGTGGGCCGGTACGCCGCTCTCGATCTCGCAAAACGCCTTGAAGTTCTCCAACTCCAACTCCTCGCTGACGTCCAGGACGAAGATGTCGTCGCTGAGCGTGGTCACGGTTACCTTCATCGTGACTCGACGGTCCCACTGCTCCGATTATTTCTTTAGTGCTCCGTTCTCCTTCGAGGATGAGGAATCACTGACGCAAGATGCAATGATCCGTGGATCGAGGATCCAGATCCAGGGGGGCAAAGCACGGGGAATTTTCTATCCAAACGATCTATAGGCTCTCCGCTCGCGCGGGATCGCTGGAAACAGCGGCTCTCTCCGGGATGTAAACAACAATCCAGCTCAGCAAAAATACTGCTGACCGGCCGCGAACAGTGAACCGAACGCCATCTAACTGTAGAACTCGGTAGCCATTTCGACGTCGGCAAACCGCGACAATTTTTAAAGACAGGGAACGACGTCCAAAAAATGCCAAATATAATTTCTGCATTACTGGCGTCTAGCTGTCATGAAATGTTATTAAAGAAATATACTATTATATTCGGGAGAGTCTACGGAAATTCATAAAGTTGAAAAGTAGCCTCCTTTAAGATTAAATTTTTCAAAAATCAAAATCAATTCATCAAAAATCATTTCGAAAAATGATTTTCAGGTCACCACGAAAACATGTTGGACAGCTGTTGAAAAATCAACATGGTCATAGCCATCGCGCGAAAAGAGAATAAGACAGCATGATTGGATTACGAGCATGGAGGGTAGGATTTATAGATCTCAAGATAGCCGATCAGCATTCACAACTCAGGAATTAAACGTTCCATTCATTCTGCACAGATCGGATATCTTGATCGTCTTATCCGAATATCCGCAAATACATCTCGTTGAAAATCATTCCGATTCCCAGTGGGGGAAAGTATGCCAACTATTATCCGCCCCAACATCCATCTGTCCGAAAAACTCCAGGTAGCTCGGACCTATCGAATGATAAGGGAATCGATTTGATGTGGTATCGAGGGGTTGAAGGTGCTACGGCACCGAACCGTAGAACGTTCAAGGGGTCGCGTACCCCTGCCACGAGGACACCGCAGGGGGTAACATCCCCTAGCATACCGGAAACGGATGCAAGAGTGAATATTAGACAGGTGGCTAGGAATTTGCCGGGACAGGCTGATGGTTAAATTAGCCGCCCACGATATGGCTTGCTTGATTACACCCTGAATCGTCTACCGGATGTTTTCGGCCAAATATTGCGTAAGGTGTGCCTCAACGACGTTCGTAAAATTTCTGCTTTCTCATTCTGCCAGTTTGAACACTTCACACGTTAAATCAACTGAGTCATAGCAAGCTGTTAATTAACTAACAATTTCTACATACACTGCAAGAAGCAGGAATTATTTAACCCTTTGAACTCTTGGAGCAATTTTAACTTTAAAACTAAACATTTCTTCGGACCTACAATAATTCTATTCTATATAATTTTTTTTTCATTTTATGGATATGAAATTGATATAATTCCTCGTACAATACTTAAACGATTAGTAATTGATTAGATACTATCATGTTTAATAATGTGAACAATATTTTGAATAATGGTACAGCAATTTTTAGTGGCGCCTCAGAGTCACCATTCGATCTCCGATTCTCGAAAAAATTGGCGATATTGAAATTGTGACCGTTTCGTGAAAATAAATAGTACAACCATATAAGCCTGGATTCATTTTAAAGCTCGAAGCCTCTACTATCGCAGAGCAGTGTTCAATTTCGCCCAAGATATGTTTACATAATGTAGCCGGTTAGAAACCGAAGACTCATTTTTATGCAACAGCTCTCCTCTTTGCAACGACACCTTAAAAATCGAAGTTGAGTGTTGCAAACGATTTAATTTTGAAATTCATCCCTGGTCCTAGTATTTAATTTCTGTGAAATTTCCAGAGGCACAGTGACACAATGTTTTACATGATCCGAGGGGAGATGATGGAGCGCACAGCCCCAAATAAATGAATCGAGAGACCCGAGTATATAAATCGATTTCACACTCCTGCTGAGTATAAATTAATAGACACTTAGGGACTGAGCTACGCGGTTCGAGTGGGTACCAGGATGTTCACGGGGTAGTCCCGGCTACCAGGTGTTAGACATGGGACCATGGGTGCAAGGATGTGCCATGGAAAATCGGTTTTACATGGGGCGAGTGTTCCTTTGAGGAGGGATGAGCTGTGTTAGTCATTGTCGTGGCTTCTGTAGGTTTTTTTTAAATAAAGAGAAACTTAATCGGCAGCTTTCTAAATATTCCTAAAGATTCTCCTACAAAATGTTCGATTAGAAACGTCTCTACTGTACTGCAAAAAATAAATAAAAATTAGCTATGCAAAACCGAGAAAATTATTACTGTTACGTTGGAGTAATTTTGCAAACGGTTCGAGAGAGGAATTAATTGTTCTTTTCTTGTTCGTCTGAGAAGATAACACTTGGGATGGAAGCTCGCACACGTGTGCAAGGATTTGCCATTTAAATCCGATCCCCTTCAGTTATCTCTAGATCTCGAGGATCAAAAATTCGGCTCCGCACAAAGGACCTGTCCCCTCGAGCCTCTATTTTCGTTTCGGATTAAATCCGAATGGACTGCGGTTTCGGATCTGCGAATCGATTTTTTCACAATTTTCTGCACCTGCAAATTCGAGCATCTGATAAACAGTGAATATGATTCTCATCTGTTCGGACGTTAATAAATAAAGAAAACTAAGAAAGTATGTATACAGGGTGGAAATCAAGGTGACCTTTTCCTCACCTTGGAGTGTCCATCGGGAAAAATAAAAATCCTACCACATGATATCCTCCTCGATACTGAACAACTTTCATCTGAAACATTTTTGCGTTCAATCAATATTTTTAGAGATATTCGTCTGTAACGCTTTATAATTTCCACCCTGTATAGTCCATGTGGAGTGTAATAAATTTTTCTCATGGCAGTATCATTCGGTCGCTGTCTCCCCAAATTGCATCCGTGGGAAACAAATCTCCATCACGATTTTCAACGGAATACAACACCAGATGGAGCGAATAATTCACCCCCGCAGCCCTCCTAATTACCACCGTGTTAATTACTACCCCCCAATGGACGTTTAAAATATATCTCTTAGGGTCCCGAGATAATGGGAAATACTTTATGTCGGCGATTCAAACAAAGCACAAATATAATTCCAGGCCCTACAAAAATACAACAATAAGTAGATACGTTTGAAAAGTTATTTAACTACACGTTTAACCCAAGCCGAAAATTCCGAGAATACTCGAATAAGCCGGGTTGTCATTTTGTATGAGAAAGTGGCAATTTCGATTTGACAAACTTTCAGTTTCAGTATATTGCGACCGTGCAATTTTATTTTGTAGGAAACGCGAGTTCCGGTAGAAGCATATTGTTGCGACAGCCGAGCCTATTAAATAATAGAAATTCTGCGGGACGTAATAACCCAGCAGAAAATCAGATTGACCTGTTACAGGCCTGATAATTACACGTTGCGGCCAGGGCCAAATGTCGCAGTACCCGGTTAACCCTCGACCGAAACCCTTTGCGCTTCTGGCGCACGTGCAACGACACGTGCCGGCCATTTCTTTCGCCGTTGCACCTTTGATTCGTTGATGCTCTCTTCGCTCGGTCCCGTGAAATTGTATTAGCCTCGAGTTTCACCGTGTTTCCGCTCCTGGGACATCCTCCATAAATCATCGATGCAAAACGAATTTTCACTCGGACAGTTCTCCGGAAGCTTGAACCCAGAAAAACAATTTTTAAAAAATAAAACGTATATCAAGATGCATTCGAGAACATTTTTAGCAAAGTGAAAATGTTCCACGAAAAATGTCATAGAAGAGAAAAGAAAATTTACATTTTTTGTATGGCTACATTTATTTGAATACGTAAATGTCGTTTTATTTAATTTTAACAAGCACGCAGAGCTTTGATGAGCCAATCTGTGGAAAATATAAAATTGACTGCAACGATAATTTCTGCAGGCCAAAAAACTATTTATTGAAGGTTTCACGATTTTGTTGAACAATTACCGAGCTGGACAAAATTAGGAAAAATCCAGGGGATGTATTTCTGCAGACCACAAAATATTTATTGGAGGTTTCACTCTTTTGTGAACAATCACCGGTCTTGGAAAAATTAGGAAAAATCCAGGGGGATGTATTTCTGCAGACCACAAAATATTTATTGAAGGTTTCACGATTTCGTGGAACAATCACCGAGCTCGACAAAATTAGGAAAAATCCAGGGGATGTATTTCTGCAGACCACAAAATATTTATTGAAGGTTTTACTCTTTTGTTGAACAATTACCGGTCTTGTAAAAATTAGGAAAAATCCAAGCTGACGTCCGGAGGTGTCATAACAGATATCGAAATCTGTCGGTGCACTTCTGAAGCTTAGAACCACCCCTAAATTTAAAAATAGGAATTCATGAGGAGATGGGACTCAGATTGTCATATAGCCGACTTTTCTGCCGGTTATCCACTACCGTGAGGCTCTGTACTCTTTATCAGATCGATGAAGAGGCGGTCCTAGCACCGTGGCAACCGGGGTGGCAGGCTCCACCAGGTTTCACCTCGACGAATAGGGTAGCGTTTGAACCTTCAACCCCTGCTCACGGATTCCGCCTTCCTCCCGCTGTTCCTTTTCAGTCATAGTGTATCAATCGTGGCAAAATGTTCGTCCCAGGTCCCTGGACATGAGCCTACTACCTCGTCGGACACTATACTTCAATCTCGGCAACACACTGCACCAGCAGCTTCAAGATCTCCGACTATGAGAATCGTCGACCTCATCAGGATGGTCTGAAAACAAATATTTGTAACAAAATTAACAGTGAAGCATAGTGGTTGCGAAGAGAAAATAGTTCTGTCCCGGATCGAGGTAGCTGAAGCTGGAGAAACCTGATCAACCCTGAAGAAATTTGAAGAAGAAGTGTTACACTACAGGATGATGAACTTTGACGATGTTGGTAGTTTTATGTAAGTTGGATCGGAGGATGAAGAGGATTGATACCGAATCTTTCGGAGATCTAGGGACCTGGAGAACCTGTGGAAGGGTTCTGATAACAGTTCCAACAAATCTGGCCACGTGCCTTGGTCCCAGAGCGGCACGTGCCGCTGTTTAAAAGTATTTGCTAGCACGCGGCTGGGACACGTGTCCCTGATAGGATCGCTAGATCCTCGGGACGTGATCGAGGGTGTGTACAGTGGAATTCCAGTGGAGATGATCGGCTAATCCCAGTGCGACAGTGTAGGAACTCGAATTTGCACCTTGTACAAACAACGCGAGATTTATGTACGAAACGTATGTGTATATAAAAAACTTTGGTAGCTTGTCAGAAAATGTAGTGAAGGACCAGGACAAAATTATAGCGATGTAACAGACTTGTTGTCTGATCATTCCATCTAGTCATTCTAGTCTAAATCGTCGGGCGACAGTGCGTTTTTATAGTAGTTGAAGAGGAATAATTAAATCGAAGATGTATTCTATGGATAATATTGAGCTGGATATGATGAATCGTCAGTATATGTACGAGGCGCACAGTTTCTTGGGAAATCCTGCTATTCCAGCTTTACCACCCCATTGCGGAGCACCGACCACTGCTACTCTGCCTCCCATACCGTCGCAACTGGCCTCGCATCCTCCTGGTAGCACTGGCAGCTCCAGTGGCAGCGAGATTTATCTGTACGATGAGAACAGCAGTGACAACGAGAGTGCTTACAGCAGCGATCAGGAGAATCACGCTAGGGAGTAAGTATTCAGGATTTTCCAAATTTTCCTATTAATTTCCAGGGTTTTCTAAACCTTCTATCCCCCAATTTCTAGGAGTTTTCAAATTTTTCTGTACCCCAATTTCCAGGATTTTCCAAATTTTTCTATCCCCCAATTTCCAGGAGTTTTCAAATTTTTCTGTCTCCCAATTTCCAGGATTTCTCAAATTTTCCTCTTCCTCAATTTCCAGGGTTTTCTAAATTTTCCTCTTTCCGAATTTCCAGGGTTTTCTAAATTTTCCTCTTCCCCAATTTCCAGGGTTTTCTAAATTTTCCTCTTTCCGAATTTCCAGGGTTTTCTAAATTTTCCTCTTCCCCAATTTCCAGGGTTTTCTAAATTTTCCTCTTCCCCAATTTCCAGGGTTTTCCAAATTTTCTTATCCCCCAATTTCCAGCGCATTCCGCATTTTCCTATTCCCCAATTTCGAATCCAATCTTCGGGGAAATTAACAGGAGCCAACGTACAATTGTTACAGAAGAAGTCAAAGCAGCAGGCGCAATGGGGGTTCAGGGAAAAGTCCGAGACAAGCAGTGCAACAAAGGCAGGCAGCGAATATGAGAGAGAGGAGGCGTATGCAAAATATAAACGACGCCTTCGAGGGCCTGAGGGCCCACATACCAACCCTGCCATATGAGAAAAGACTGTCCAAGGTCGATACCCTAAAGATAGCGATTGGCTACATCAAGTTCCTCAATGAATTGATCAGAGCTGATGCTGGCAACGACAACCTAACAGGAAACGGAGGACTGTCAACGTGTTCCGGTCGGGACGACTCAAAGAAGGTCATAGTTCGTGGTGAGGCAAATACCAATCGCACTCACTTTCCTATTTTTGTTAAGAATTATCTAAATGCTCAGAATTCACTGTGTAGTAAATACATTAGAGTGTTTCACTTTGAATGAACAGTTCAGAATATTGTTTCGGGGGATCGATGGTTTGTTATAAATGACAACAATGAAATTTCAGGCAGTGAGGGAAACCCCTTCATTTTCCACTCACTCTCCTGGTCCAGGAAGTCAGATATCTCGCCTAATGGGACGATGTATGCCAAGGTGTGGACGCCAGAAGACCCGAGGACATCGAAGAGCAGCTCGACGTTCGAATAACCTGTTCAGAACTTAATTGTTGAGTCCCAGTGTTATTTAGTATTTAAGTGAAGATAGGGCCTAGTCATCCTTCAACTATTTAACCCTAAGTTCAACCTAGTTCATTCAATAAATAATTGAATTCGATGAAGAAATAAATTAGAAATTATTTTGTCGATGCTTAAATTATTCTCGGCGTGCAATTCTTTTTTTACGGAAGTTTTGCGCATCTAGTCGGATCATGGTCCACAGTATTATTATCATTAAGAATATTGAGTTTCTAATTATTGTAAATTACAGAGAATTCTTCGCGAACAAGCAAAAACCTTACGAAAATTCTGTCGGGATTTTTGTCTTTCTCTCTGGCAATAAGATAATCTAGCGAAGTATAATGAAGCCGACAGAATTCGCGTGAACACATGTTACGATTGTAAATAGGGCACTGCTAGGATTAAGTAATTTAAGGATCGTTTGTACGTGAAGAGCAAAGATGATGTCATCATTCTTGCCAATGGAGTCAATAAAGTAGGTTCCGCATGTTTAAAACGACTTACGAGTTTTATTCTACAAATCCCCAATTTTTGTAGGAGCTTCCCAATTTTCCTATTCCCCAATTTTCAGGAGTTTCGAAATTTTCCTATTCTCTAATTTTCAGGACTTCCCATAGTTTCCTATCCCCCAATTTCTAGGAGCCTCCAAATTTTCCTATTTCCCAATTTCCAGGAGTTTCGAAATTTTCCTATTCCCCAATTTTCAAAATCTCCTATCCCCCAATTTTCAGGACTTTCCATAGCTTCCTATCCCCCAATTTCCAGGAGTTTCGAAATTTTCCTATTCCCCAATTTCTAGGAGCTTCCAAATTTTCCTATTTCCAGGAGTTTCGAAATCTTCCTAGTCCCCTAATTTCTCAAAATTTCACGTCCCTCCGAAATTTGGCAATCTCCAAAAAGAATATCGTCCGTGTAAACGCGAAATGGTGGCCATGGCAAGGGGGCAGAAGCTCCGCCAAATTCTCCGCCGTAATTTGCCAAAGAGAGATGCGAGAGGGAAGGAGAGAATAAGAGAAAGCAAGAGAGAGAGAATGGTGGGCGGTACGTCGATAACGCGGCGTCGCGACGTTCTGCGTCGCGGGAATAATGGCGTCGCCGGGTGCGGATCTTCCCACGGCATTCTCCAGTTCCCTCTTCGTTCTTTTCCAACATGAATTACCTGAGTTTCCTTTGGCTCTAACCTGTGCAGTTAATAAGGAGTACTTTCGCGGACACTTTATCCCGACAAAATTGCAGCACATGATTGCTAATAATATTTGTCCGAGCGCTGACCACGATATCACATTCATTCGATGTACAATTTTCCAGTCAGTCGAACCACGTCGATACTTCCAGCCAGCACTATAGCACACAATTCGTATCCACTTTTATATTGTTTGTGATGAAACGTTGCGTTCAGACCAACTAGATTTGATGATACTATTTTTATTTATTTAATTCGTTCACCCGAGCGACTTTTAGAAACTGGAAAGTAGTCAATTATTGCTGTCACGCAGAATATTTATTTCTCAATCATTCTTCAAATATACTTCTTCAACAATTCTTCATTAATTCCATTTTACTGAACAGAGTTTTACGTTTACAGTCATTTTACACTTAGAACAATAATAATGAAGAACAAATTGAACTTGTGTACTGCTGAAGATTGTTGATAGTGTTTGCAGAATTCTTTTTGACAATGTTCAATGCAGAATGTATTAGCGGGAGTATAGTGTTCAATCAGGAAAGAGACGTCCACCGGGTGAGCCATCGAGATCGTCAACCCGCAGACAAACGTGGGCCACTATCAGCTGTGAAAACAGCATTGTTTATAGACACCGCGGCACAATGAGGTGTAATTGAATCCATATTCTGCTCTGTTGTATCGAGACCCCCTCGACAGAGCTAGCGGAACGCCCCTGGCCCCCTCGCAGGGGTGGTTGTACTTAACGGTTCGGAAATCGAGGGTGGCCGTCGATTTGTGGACAATTAGGGCCGATACGCTTGGCCCTTGGAACCAATCGAGCCCTTCTCCTCCTGTCGACATCTTTGCTGTCTCGTCACTCCGCTCTTCTGGGATCCTCCAACCGCCTCCAACATCTTTCAACAGCCTCTAACATCTTCCAACATTCTTCGAAATCTTCCAAGATCCTCCAACATCCTCTAACAAAATTCTATTTCATTTGTGCAGATTAGGGCGGCTCTTATTTACTTTCGTCAAACATTTTTGTAAAAATTTCTTCCACGGCATCCCCCAGAGTTGTTCCAAATAATTAAAAAAAACCTGTGCCAAGTTTGAGTGCCCACTAGGGTGGACCTTATTTTTCGAAATTGATGAAATTTTGGGCACCACTCCCCCAATATTGTTCCATTTCATGGAAAAATTATACATCCAAAGTTTTAGATCAATCTGACGTCGGGAAGCTGTGCCACATTAGGGTGGACCTCAGGTATACCAGATGACATTTTTTTTACGTCCCCCCCTAGAATTGTACCATTGGGTAAGAAAATAATTCCTGCAAAAGATGAACTTGATCGGATAAGGGGAAGACGTGACACATTGACGTTGAAGTTGCGGAAAACATGAAATTTTATAAGAATGGAAATATTTGAAGGAAAGACTTTTGATTATGACTAAAAGTTCTTCGTGTTTGTAGCCCCTATCCGATCAAGTTCATCTTTTGCAGGAATTATTTTCTTACCCAATGGCACAATTTCAAAACAATTTCACCTGGTATACGTGAGGTCCACCCGAATGTGGAACGTCTTCCCCTCATCCGCTCAACTTCATCTTTTGCAGGAATTATTGTCTTACCAAATGGAAAAATTTTAGGGGGAGTCGTGAAAAAAATCTCGCAAAAAAATGTTCACCAAGTATAACTAAGGGCCACCCTAGTGCCTATGGATACCGATAATTAGTTATCTACATTGGCAAAAAATGTATAAATTTAAGTAGTCGAGTTCCACTCATAAAAATCCTTGAAAATGAACCTGGTTATAATAGAGTGATAGCAGTGGATTATAGCTTCTCCCCCGTGAAAACCAATAGAAGACATTTACAGGAACTAAATAATACAGAAGATTAGTGTACGATTAGAGGGATGGGGTAGATTTTATCGGTTCATCAAAAGTGGTTCAAATATTATCTACGATTGACGCAGGTGTGTTCGTACACCTGCTTTTATCATCCGCGTCTACGCACCACTCGTGTCCCATAAATATCGGGGTTGAGTGGCAATATTCTGTCGCGACTATCTCGACCAATGTTTGCCGTTTGTCTTCTAGGAAACGTTGGCTCGTCGATCCAAGTATCACTTCGAAGCATTCAATATTAATTGAACTGACACAACAAAGAATATTATAGGAGAGCGCCAAGGTAGATAGAATTAAGGGTGTTACACCTAAAGGTGAAACGATGGGGTTCCATTACACCCCACCAGAACATTCAAAAGGGTGCAGACAGTAAAAGAGAGCAACCGACCACCCTTCCTCAGGATCTCTTCCCCGCGACCGGTCCTGAAAATTGGGGCACGCAAATACCTGGGCAGCTGCGCCCGGGGGGTGTTGTCTGAAGTTCCAGCAGAATCATCGACCACTGGACCCTCCTGGATCACTTCCACGCTTGTATTCGCCCCCCTAAAATGCCCGAACTCGTTTTTCCGGGGGACAATGCAACACTTGATTTGATTGTCGTTACCCCGTGGTGAAACAAATTGTCCTTAGAAAGTATGGCAACAATTTAATTACTTTCTGGACATTATATCCACGAAATGAATATCCATGGCAAATATTAAGAAGTGCGCCTTCGACGTACAGGGTGTCCTGTTTAAGCGAGATCAGCAGGATATC
Organism: Lasioglossum calceatum; assembly: GCA_963966675.1. NCBI lineage: Eukaryota > Metazoa > Arthropoda > Insecta > Hymenoptera > Halictidae > Lasioglossum > Lasioglossum calceatum. The sequence goes on from OZ016548.1 coordinate 4,888,122, forward strand.
TCGGAAAACGTTGTCGTTATCAAAAAAGTGTTCCTACAAAAGTTGTTTCGTATGACGGGCTACATTACGTAGTATTCATTGTTTTCTTGTGGGTGGAGTGGTGGAGGAGATCTGAAGATCAATCTATTTTTTTTTAAATAGGATGTCCTATTTTTTATCATAGATCGATAGAGTATCAAATTCTGAATATAAAAGTGTTGATCTCCATATGTCCTAAACCTAATAGTTAACGAGATATTATCGAAACAATTTCCATTCTTCTTTGGATAATATCTCGTTAACTATTAGGTTTAGGACATATGAAGGTCAACACTTTTATATTCAGAATTTGATACTCTATCGATCTATGGTATAAAAAATAGGACATTCCATTTAAAAAAATCAAGGAGACCTTGGAATGTCCTCCACCACTCCACGCACAAGAAAACAATTAATCCTACATAATGTAGCCCGTCATACCAAACAACTTTTGCAGGAACACTTTTTTGATAACGACAACGTCTTCCGAGATATCCTGCTGATCCCACTTAAACAGGACACCCTGCACGTGACAAATTTTAATGTCAAATAAATAAAGCGCGAGTGAAAGATGGAAAATAAGAAATTGCTTCATGGTACAGAGGACGAGTTTTTAAAGTTTCGAATTTTTCAGCCCCCCATGGATTCGCAGCTTACCCAGTGAATGGACGTGGCACGAAGACGAGTTTTAGGTTTTAGCATAGTGTATATAGAGTATTGAGAGCACTGCCACCATTACGAGACGAACGGAGAATTAATACTTTATTTGTGTGTCACTCCAGCTGCGTGGATCCACGCAAGTGCCACCCTCGTGACAAGAGGGTGCTCTTAATGCGGCTCCAATACGAGGAAGGGGCTCTCTACGCCGGCAACCATAGATTCTATGGTTTGCTAATTTTCACGGTGCCACGGTCCCGTGACGTTCGAGCCGATTAGGTTCAACCTCAGGTATTGAACTTTCGCGCCTACCCCATAACCGACGTATCTTTCTCTGGACAATGGTGGCCCATAGCTCTCCTCTTCGCGCATTGTGACGCGCAATTTTTAATATGGGGCCATTCAGAACAATTTGCGGGGACCATGGTCGACTTGGACCACTGTTCAAAATGATACTAAAGATACATTAGGGTGAAACCACCGTGAACAATGTCTTATATTGATTTTATAAAAATAAATATAAGGAAAAAATTCGTGTACCCTACGTTGTCATTATTTCACCGATCATACTGAGACAAAAAAATTTTATAAAAAAAAAACTAAACCGACTTCGAAAAAACGCACTAAAAAAATGCAGTAAAAAGTATCGGTTTCAATTTTGCCCCGCCTCCGGAAAGATTGTATTGTATTTAAGTTCGCGTGTATTCACATAAATTAAATGGAAATTATTTCATACTTTTTAGAGCATTGTTTTAGTTTGTTTTAAAAAATACAAAATACAACCAGCAAATCATTGGGACAGTTTTCTCCCGGATGAAATGAATGTGTAAGTGATTTTGGAATACTGGTGGAACATATATTGGGTTGGCAAATAAGTTCGTTCGGTTTTTTACAGTGGAATAAATCACAAAAACCGAACGAACTTATTTGCCAACCCAATATATTGTTTCGAAGAGATCGTAAATGAGAAATTGTATAGGAAATACCTTGGCTGATCTGAATTATGTACAATGGAGTTTCTTATTGCTCGAGGTCAGTAGATTGATAAGGAACAACAGTGTCCTGATAGCAGAGTAGTTCGTAGCGTTATCCACGAACCATAGTGTATTCGTACACTCGTATAATATTGATTCGCAGCAGACGAGGTCGCAGGTGAGACTTCCCACGATGGTTGGCCGACACCGAGGCAAACGCCACGGATTTGTCTGCATTGTTACAATTAGGCATATTGTATCAACACTTCGAACAATCTGCAAAATATGGGATACAACTTTGTAATTAACACTCGAACAAATAATCTCTAGATACAAACAAATAAAAGTAGCGAGCTTGAACTGCAAGAGATAATTTAGAGAAAATAAACAATGCAATCTCTATAAATAACATATAATGCGTACTATGCTCAGACTTTGTTTATTCTAAGATTAATAATTATAAAAAGTGCAATTTTATATTAATTTGTAAAAAATTGCAAGGAACGTCTAATTACTATATAATTAAATTGATGGTTTGAGAAAACAATATTGATCGATGCAAAGATCCATCGAGGTCCTCGAAATCTTAAAAAAAGAAAATAATTGCTTAGTGCAGATGACATTATATTTAGAAAATAAAATATATGTATTAAACAACATAATTGTAAAAATAAGTTAAACATGGTGTTAATAATTGGGTAACGTTACACAATTTTTTGGGGGTAGATTACACGAGGAAAAAAATGGGGACGGTTGGGTCGGTGATAGACAGCGGATCTCTATGCAAAATAACAAATTTTTACCCGAATTGCAAGAAACTGGAGTGGAACAGTATTTTTAAATTCTTCCAATGTTTTAACTGTTTTAAACACTTACTTATTCTTCTCATAAATTCATAAAATCCGCTGTCTCGTGATAAATATACATGAGTAGTCGTTTAGTCTTCTTTTATTACATGCTTCCGTATGCACAGATACATTACAAAACGGTATCGCACAATGATTTACATCCCTGGATCCGGAACCGATCCACGCGACTCCAGGACAACGTTTCTGACAGCTCGGAGGAGATCTCCTCTGATGCGTGATCAGAAAGCATCGTCCCTCTTCAGGGGTGAATTTCCATCCCCGTTCGCCCCTAGGACGAAAGAAACCACCCTGTTCCTTAATTTTACGGTGTAAATCTCTTATCAAGATGTCGGTATAAAAATGAAACGTTCTAGGCATCCTGTGGCTTCTCCAGATACTCATTTTTGAATCGGTGCAACTTCTGACAAGAAAAATTATAATCTAAAAAACCAAAAAAAAAATGATAACACTGTAAGTGTACATTTTATCGGAAACAACATTAAACCTCCTTCACTAACACAATAATTGTTCTCTCATTAATTTGTAACCTAATCTACAAACATAAATATCTTTTTATTTGCTTTAACAGCGAGTGTCAAGGAAGGACTATAGTTATTTACTATTAGGATTACGCTATTAGAAATGTACCTTTAGTAACTTTGAAAACAAAAATCAGTGGATTCTTCCAAGAGAGAATGTTTCGATTTTTTGAAAAATCGTATTTCAGAAAATACCAAATCCCCACCGATCCAACGACAAGATCAATAATGTCAGGGACGAACGAGGCGTCCAATGACTCGGATACGCTCGTTAAAAAACAATGTCAGACTTTTTGTTGTCGATAGAAAATTGTCCCCTGTGGAAATACATATGGCATTTCGGTCCGCACGGTTTTCCTCTTCATACATAAAGGGTTACGACACAGACATACGGTCCGAGGGACGATTCAAAGACAGCGAACACGATCGCTTAGCTGCCTGCATCGTTCTCCTATTTTTCCTCATTTTTTCTGAAAAATATACAAAAGACCGCGATCGAGTAGATCATCTTTGAACCGTCCCGATACTCGAAGTGAAATACCCTTCTTTTTTTTACACAAATACCTAGCGCCCTTTACATGATTGCAGCCTGTCCCAAGCGTTCGTACGCATCTCGACCGGAGTCTTTTCGATTTTTTACAATTTCTCCGATCACGCGAATCACTTGGGAAAACCCGCAAGCGCACTATGGCGAACGTTCTCCAGCTAGAGAGAGTGCAATTATCTTACAATGTTCTCTGTCCGGAATTGTTTCTGGAGGTCCACTAACGCTTCGCTTCCTCGTAGAAAAATGAAAACACGCTCGCGCACACTTAAAACTACACTGTAGGTCTTCACACAAATTTTTTTAAAAACGATTGACCGGCTACGAAAATTTTATTAGACTGATACGTCACTCAGAAATCGAATTAATAATATTTAAACAATGTTTAAGTCAATTTTACATACCATTTTCATGATTATTAACTGTGGAAAGCTATTATTGATTTGTTTCGGGCGGTTTAAAAATTATGCAGTTGCATAGATCGCGTGAAGATCCACAGCCCAGTTATTACTTTGGTTCGACAGCGACGTGTCGCGCTTTCGAGTATCAAAATTTCACGGTAATGTGCCAAGATTTCGGTCAATCAAAGCATTGCCGAGGCCTGGCGAAAGCACTGCCTGTTCTAAAAAATTTCTTCTTATTGTTAGTTCGAAACTGAAAGAACTCCGTTCTACGATTCGTTTTACAGAAACGCCTACAACTCTAACGAACCTACGGAACAATTAGATTGACATTTTCGAGTTTATACAAAGTTAACAATTACTTCCATGAAAAAGCTGTCCGTAACAAAATTTGTCTAACATCGACAGGATACTTCGAGAAATAATAATCAACGAAGAAACAATTTTCAAATGATCGAACAGAATAATTCATTTAACACAGCAATCGGAAAATAATTACCACTGCAGCGTGAGTTAATTATAAATACAGAATGACGGGTTTCGAGTTTGTAATTTGTTTGAAAAGGCCTGGCCCGTAATCTCAATCAAGAGAGATCTTCAATGGTTCGATCGCAAAAATTTGGCACGGTCTGCTGTGGAAAAATATTATTCGCATTGCTTTTTTTTTTATTTTTATTCCTACGGTTTTTTTGTCCTCGGTTCTCTTGTTCACTGTCGCATCTCTCGCACGCACCGCATAGTTTACCTTAACGTACAGTGACACTACAATGAAAATGCATAAAATACTCTTCTGCATCGGTATAAACGCGCTCTCGACTCGACGAACATTAATTATTATTATTTTATCATTTTTTTTCTCTCGCAATTTTCTACATTTTCCTTCGAAATCCCTTCGAACACCCAAGCTCGTCGATTAGGGATCCTCAGCGAGTCATAGTTCACACTACCAATCATCTTCTTGTAGTAAAATATCAAATTGAGTCCGATTGCGTTTTGCACGTACGGCAAATATTAATTTGACAACGATATAGTCAATGGACAGTCACGGAAATCCACATGAATCTACCGTGCATCAGAAATTAATAAATCTAGGTATGTATTTTGTAAATTTTTGCAAATGAGAATAGTATCGTTTCTTTTTTAAAATGACTAGACTCGAACAGATTTTTGTGGCTGGCCAGAATTATCAAATTAATGTTGTATAATTTTCTATGTACAATTTTTATTGATTGATTCCAAGTGGTTTGAACCAGTCTGACGATTTCTCCAAGACCCTGAGTACAGTAACCGACGGCCATCGATTTTAATATTACAAAATAGCAGCAAGACGCGCACGAAGAGAACTCGACCGAATTCTGTGTAATAATAAATCGATTTTCCCTGAGTGGTGACGAGCTATCTCTTTGAAGGTTTGACGTCCTCGTGATCTACCACTATCATCCTCGTTAGCCTAATAAAGAATCATCTCCTCGATCTCACGCCGGGAGAGTGACGAATCGATTCTCTCAAAAATCCCAGACCCTCCAGCGTGAGCAATCTCGAATCGTCTTTCCGCGAAACTATTAATTAAAATAAGGAACACAACAACTGGTAAAAAGGAATTACCATTTCTTTTTTTTTGTTTTACATACGCAGCTTCGTTCGACACAACGCAAGCAAAATTATTTAAATACTAGTCTAACAAGGCAGTGACATTGACAGAAAATAAAGTCATCGTTGAAACTCAACTTCGCGACGGAAAGACGGAAAGACGGATTTCCAAGGTTCCACTTCATTCTATACCAATTGTTTCGTTATAAAAGAGACAAACCACGTTTTTCCTCATAGTTGAACTCGCCAGATGATTGTTGTCGCTCTAAACTGAGCCGATCATTTAAAAAATGGTGAGGAGAGTGCGTTCTCATTCATGATTTCTAGGTAAAGAGATTAAAATATACTTCAGGAAAAATTAGTTCAGAGTTTTAGCGCTCAGTTTCGAGATTAAAAACCATGCTAGCGGTTCGAACCGTAGTACAAAGAGTTCTAGTTCCTTGAGCGAAAGTACTATCCGGCGAGGACCTATTCGGACAGGTCCCCGGGTACACCTCTAACGAGTTTTGATTAATGTCTAGCGTACAGTTTTATCTTTGCAGCGATCGACGATGATCGCAGTCGTCGAGTAAAAAGTGTGCGGTCGCAATCGACACGGGAAACGCGAACCGGAAATGAAAACACGTTGAACGCGAACCTATATGGTACAATCATCGCGAAACCAGTATCAGAGAAGTTAAGCTCCTTTTTTTCACCGCCGTCGCTAAACCATGTGGAAGTTGAAGTGAAAACAATCACGGGCTCGCTATCAAGAGGACTGTGATTATTATCCTCTTCCATTTCATTTTTTTTTTACGGTCGACCTAGCCCACACCGACACTCGATTGGTGGAAGGCAGTGCTCGTGTTGTACATCTACATAGTATGTTTTATGTATAAGATTAGAATATACAGTTGTCGACTGTGGGACAGGTCGAAACCATTTCCTCACACTGTCCAAGAAATCTCGCAACTCTCGAATCGGGAATATTCTACGCAGTCTGTAACTGCATAGATTTTTTCGAAATTTTTAGCATAACAGAATTACACGATGTTTCCTGGACAGTGCGATGACGTTGCGAAACGAAATTAACAGTCTAGCATTCGATACTAAGGAGCATCGTGATCAGGGACTCGGGACCTACACACTGTCACAAATTTTAAAAATAAATAAACGAGGTACATGTTCGTCACAATTTACAGAAACGTTCGGATAAGTCTGCTACTAATTCCTGCATGTCCTAAGCATTTTTGCTCTTCGATCAGTGTGCACGTTTCCCACCCGATTTCCGCAGATCACTCACTCGAATAAAACAAAGTCGGTTGTAGAATCGACAGCAACAAACGCCTCTATATAAAACACGATGGTTGAGAGACATCGGCACCACCGGACTTACAAATTGATTACTTCCAATTAAAATGTACACCTACTCGGTAAATATTATTGCTATTCTCGTCGCGATAGATTAACTTACAGACTAAGATTTGTACATCTGCGTTCTTGCCGTAACTCTGCTCATGCTCATCGACGAGGAAGAGATTGTCTCGAACGTGCTTTCGACGACGCGCGAACCAAGGGATTTTGTATAACGAACAAGAGAGTGAGAAAAAACACGAAACATACAAAAAAAGAAAACAAAAAAATAAAAAGAAGAAGAAAGGAAAATCGAAAAAAAAACATGACTGTCATCTTCGTTGGGAACTAACTCTAGTCACCGTGTGTGCCCGGCCAATCTTCGTAGAAAAAACGTTGCTATGAAATTGTGTTCGGAATAAACGACACCGTTTAGAAAAATGACATCGCTTCATATGGTAAATGCAACGGATGGTTCTCGTTCTTTGTGGGTGTGTTATATCACTTTCTTCTTGGCCCTAGAAATGGTACGCCCCCTCGGTGACACGATCCGCCTGATTCTTGAATGACGATTGATGTTGATCAGGTGTGATATTCTATTCGCACGCTCTCTGCTCTGATCTTGCCTCGGATGATCATTGACCGCGTCTCTCAACGAGTACAGCACGCTTCTTCTCTTTCCCCGATGCGTCCATCTATCTTCAGCTGGGTTTGCCCGGTGGGCCGAGGCTGGGCGGAGAAGGTCCATGTGAATGAAGGTTATGAACATTACCTACTTGGTTACTTGTAAGACTCGACATAGTGATGGGTTGGTACATTGACGACATATAATTGCTTGACGACTGTGCCACTGACCTGGAAGAAAAGACGACGTTATTGGCCTCGGTTTACCGTCGCCAGAAATTTTTCTATTGTAATTGAGAGCGTAGTCTCGTTTCCAGGATTGCAGGATTCTCATTTCTCGATAATGCAAACATGGGGGTTTTCAGTAGTCAAGAGCGCTAGATAAAAGATTAATCTAGACCGCAGTCGCCCTCAAAAACGTTTACGAGGCGTAATTTGCATTATTTTGCAGCTATCGCAGCTTTATGCTTCCGAATAATACAAATTACGCCTCGTAAAAATAGGACTTTTGAGAGCGACTGGGGCCTAGATTGATTTTTTACCTAGCCCTTTTGACTACTAAAAAACCCCCGAATTGAAAAAAATGAGAAGGCGCATCTCGCACTCTTACAATCCCGGAACCGAGTCTACTATCCCTTAGGATATAGCCAGATAAGGGGTTATATTTCTTCCCTTGTGGCAAGGGAATCTTGAAACCTGCCACAAAGGGTTTTCTTTGGGGGCGCAATTGACCACCTCATCCGGCTATACTCTTTCGACTCCAATTTTGACGAGAGGTCTCAGGTTGAACGGTCTTCGAAAGGATCAAGGAGAATTTGAATACAGGGGTCCACTGTGTTCACCTTGGAACTCCACGCAGCGGGTCAGGTGTGACCGACGAGTTCCTGACCACACCCGTGTTGCTGGTAGGTACAGGTGACACAATGTTGCTGGGCTGACCTTGGTGGTACGCACTTCCCGCTGGGCTATGCCTGCCCGTGATCAAAGCGAAAAATTATACGTTGAAACATCCGTTTCAAAACCGTCATCCGTAGGATAGAGACGTTACCTGATCGTTGGACTGGGTTGAGGCGCGACCAACGATGTCCTATGCTGGTACTGAGACAGCGAGGCTGCTGCAGGTGGGGATGGGTCAGGTGGCAGGCCGTTCTCCAACGTCGTCGAATGATTACTGGAACTGGAATGAGGCATGTACGTGTTGTTCACTCGAGGCTCACGATTCACTCTCGGAACTGGAGCCGCGGCACCTGGTGGGACGTCCGGGTGGGGGATGTTTGGATGCGATGGGTTCACTGTCGGGTGGATGTTGTTCGCTGAAATTGATTTCATCGGTTCATGATTGAAGTTTATATTTATTATTAGACTGCGGATCTTTATATGCAGAATAAAAAATGTTTGCATTGATTGCAGGACACAGGAGCCAAATAAAAATTGGATTCTTCTTTTAATTATCCCCTATTAAGCTGAAATGAATACATTGATGTCCTTCAATATTTTTAACATGTCCACTGCTTTAAATTGTATATACCAATTTTTGTCAAAAATGCATAAAATCCGCAGTCTATCTATTATATACTCGTATGTGATTCAACAGAAAAGGGGAGTTACCTGGGTGAGTGCTGGGCTGAGTGGTCAGTGGAATAGCAAGTCTCGCGTTCACAGCCAATAGGTGATCTCTCCTTTGTAAAAGACTATTTACATGTTCCTCTAGCCTAAGGTTCTCTGCTCTCAACTGGTGAAGACACGACAGCAAGGAAGCGACTGTGAACAAGTTCACAAAATTAACACATTCCTTCCCATAAATGTCGAGTCGATAATAAATTCAGCGAAGATTATATTCAATTGATAATCGTATCCCCAATTTCACCGAACCCATGCGACAGTGACCATATTTTTCCTTGCCGTACACTCACTGTCAAAGTGCTGGGCTTGCTCCATCAGGAACTGGCTCCCCTGCTCCCACTGCCTTTCGAGAAGCTGGTCCAGGGTCTGAGGTATCGCACCACCACCTAATGCAGCATTGCCAGCGGTGCTGGCCATGTTGGTGTTGGTGTTTGTGTTGGTGTTGAAGACCGAGGAGAACGACGTGGGCGGTGCACCTGCTTGGCTCGATCGTATCTGCTTGTTAAGGATAGATGTATGTTAAAATACATACTGTTAGGAACGAGTCTCTATCACACAATAATGTCTCGATGCATGTGAGAAAGCTGTGTACACATTTGATGGTCAGACAATGTATTACATATTTTCTTTGCTCAGTTTTCACATATATGTAGACATTACTGCGTCCGCATTTTACAATGCACTTCTCGCAAAATACATACAGATGCGATGACTCGACTGTGAAGCTGCGGGCCAACCAGGTTCGTCGTGGAGTTGCTCGCTTCCGTAAAAATAGAATGAGCCTCCAGCTCCTGCGACAGTGTATCGGACATCTTCTGGGCCATCGTAGACGTTGGATTCAGCTGATTGCCTAACATGTGCGGTGCACTGACACCGTTCTGAAACCTGCAATAATTCACAAATGAATAGCTGAACAATTTATTACAGTACCAAGAAGAGTACAAAATTAAAACTTACAGCTTGACATCTTTCTCCTCCTTAGGATTTGTCAACGTCGGAGTGCTAGAGGCAGAAGGTATAGGTGTTGTAGAGGCAGCGCTAGCACTCTTTCTTTTCCGTCTTCCAGGCCCATTGCTGCTCATGCTCTCAGAACCAGGACTGCTTGGAGGAGACTCCTTCACAGTGGGACCCATCGTATTTGTAGACCCAGCACTAACACTGCTAAAATGGCCTGCAGACAATGTTGGCCCTTGTATGATGGATGGCACAGGTACCACAGTTAAGGCAGGAGGCGGAGTCTGATGATTGTTCCTGCCTCCTCGTTTAGATGTTGTTACTACTGCGCTGCTGGACACCGATGTTACCACAGAGGGAGCCGCAGATTGAGCCTGTTGCTGCTGCGGTTGGTTCTGTTGCTGCAACTGCTGCAGTGCCGGCTGACTGTTCGAGGAACCACGCTTTGGCTTGCGTGTTTTCTCCTGTTTGTCTGATGACTGAGAGCTGCGAAAGGAAAAAGATTTGAATTGTCTCACGCGAAATTCCTTGGATAGAGAATGGATAAAAATACGAGTATGTAGAATTAGAGTAAACTGTGTTAAAGAGGTCACCTGATCGAATTGATTATGGAGTTAGGAATACATAGATCGAAATTTTGAGGAATTTAAAATGTTCAAGTCGGGTAAACGGACCTATTCTGATTTAAATCATCACGTTACTCCTTTTCTTCGTTCGTTGCCCTTGAGGCCCCTTGAGGCAGAAGAAACAAACATAACCTCAAACTGATATTAATGATACCAACGAGCTACAAAGTCACGAGGAAACCATCAGTTTCTCACACGATCGAACGTGCCGCGATGGTTTTGCAAATAAACGCCCTTGCAAACACGGGCCAACGGAAAATAAAGTCTCATATCATTTTGCCTAATCCCGCAGCACAATGTTGTCGCGAACACCACACGATCATCACCATCGATTCACGACGTGGTCCGCGAAAATCGTATGGACATGGTGAAACGAAATTTTCCGAGGATATTATCAGCCCGAAGACTGTAAAAATGTTCTGCCCAAGGAATTTTTACTATACTCGCGACGAGGTTAGGAGCGGACTGGCTTGTTTATCCAATGGGACAGCCATTTTGATGCCTTCCGTTTTGGCGCGCGTTTGGAATAGCAAACAGAACTCGAGGCGTACCGTTCTCAAGGTTACGGTTTTTGGAAGACGAACTGATCGTTGCTGCATCATTTATTGTTGGGAATAAAACAAGAAAACAAGAAATCAAAATATTCCGTAGAACACAGCGATCGAATCTTTCAAATTTTGTTCAATTTGTGCTACATCCACTTTGAGAACAATTAGGACGTTTTAAATGGGCTTGTGTTGGAATTGTTCCTCGTAGTAACTGAACCAAAACTGAACTAAAATATAATCCTACTTATAATGCTACTAGATTACAGTTTAAATATTCCTTGTACGCTAGAGATTGTTCTAGAATGTTCATCTGTAGAGTTGTGTAAGGACGTCATTGATAAAATACATGATTAAAAATGCAAGACCTACCGAGATCTCTTAACAGGAGCTTCCTCCGTATTAAATCTCTCAGAATTGGGCACAGCGCTCGTCCTAGGCTCCATAGCAGCCGCAGTGGTGATTATGCTCTGCTGTAATTGTTGGTACAACGTTGGAGCACTGGTTACCACGCTTTGGACAGTGCTAGGCAACGAAGTGGCAGTCAGTGGCACGGAGACGACTATGCTGTTGGATGTGGTCGTCGGAGAATGAGTGACGATCGAGGATTGCGACTGTGTCACTGCCATAATCACAGGCGTGGTGGTTGCTTCCGTGCTGACTGGGGTACTTGACGATGACTGAATTGGACTCTCGACCTTCAACTGAAAAATCATCCAAAAAAGGAGTATTTAGAGCCTGTTTTCAAGTTATGCAGAACAGAAGTTCTTTTGGGGACCAAAATAGTTGTTTTCAAGCTCTGGTTTTAGTGGAAGTACCTTCTTGGACTTCTCGGGCTCGGTGGTCGTGCTCAGGCTGGTTGCCTCTGTAATGGTGGTCTGCACGTTGTTGCTGGATACAGCCTGCTGCACGACAGATGCGACAGCGACCACGACAGAGCCGCTTGCCTCGGAGCTGACCGATTGGTTCGAGTTCTCGTTGCCGATCACGGTCGGCGTACGGGCCCCGGTCTTTCTCTTTTTACTGTGGCTGGACGTCTTGTTGGACGTCGACGAGTTCGATTTCGTCGGTCCACTGTTTTTGTGGCCGGTACTCGGGTTCGTTCCCGGCTTGATCGCCTGGACGGCGGTCGTGGAGGCAGTGCCGTCATGCCCGAACACGCTCTCCGATTGGGTGACGATTGTCTCTACGAAGTTTGAAGTGGTGAATTTACTGGTATTTGTGGTGTTCTCTTTGGGTGTGTTACGGCCGCTGCTGGTTTTGTCATCAGCAACGCCATTTATTTCTAGGCTTGGACTAGTATTGGATTTGTTTTTAGAATTGGTAGTGGATTTGGAACTTGAACTCTTTCGTTTACCACTTGACGAAGACTTTATCGGGGTCTCGGCTTCCTTTTCAGGAGATGAGTCTGACGAGCCATTATCTGCTGGTATTGGCTTGTAAGGTGGTATCGTCTTTACGTTACCACCCTTTTTCTGAAATTACAATCACAGTTTCTCGTTAAGAAAAATTCGACGGGGTTAGCGTTACTTTCTACGAGATGGTCCGTCCCCTTACCAGCTTAGAGTAGTGGTGTTGACAGTATCCGCAGTACTTGACATTGTCGAGGTAGTTGCCAGCCTCCTCGCAGAGCAAGCCAAGAGCCTGAGCACATGTTACATGAAATTGCTGCCTGCAGCCAGTCTTGTTGCACTGCATACAGGCTCCCACGTTCGCTCTACTACCTCTTCCTTGTTCCTCGCAGATATAACATGACTAGAACATACACCAACGTCAACATACTACTCTAAAAGATACAATTCTTATAGCCTAAGAACGATCCTACCTTGCTGAACCTCTCGGATGGTATTAACTGCAGAATAATAGGTTCCATTGTTGTCACATTACCAAACCGTACTTCCGGTATGTACAGCGCGCAAACCACGTGTGCCCATCCTGCCTGATCCGTTCTCTTAAGAGCCCCATCGCGGCTCGGACACAATTCGCAGCGCTGTTAAACATAGATAAACGGACGATCTAAATCCATGATAAACTTCATTTATGATTCTGAAGAACTGTGTGCTCTATACATGTCATTTGCATTCGTTAACTCCACTGACATTGTACAGTAATATACAATAAATACATCTATCGAACTAGCAACTCACCACACGTGCACTTCTCTCCTGCGATTCACACTTTCTGCAATACCATGGCCCAGTAGGTACCGTGACGATACCGTAACAGGCTGCAAAACAAATATGGCATTACTACCTGCTCACAAACATATACAAATCAGTATCACTACATGTACAACAAGACTGTGTCCGATATTCGAGCCCAACAGAGTTGTAAAAACATTGTCAGAAGCGATGACAAACCAATCAAACAGCCCGCAGTGTCGTTTACAATAAAGACACAATTACTACAGGACGACAAGACTGCGTCTGATCTAATATAATCAAGCCCGACGAAGAGATAAAAACGTTGTCACGTAATGACAATATACCAAACAGCTCCCAGTGTGTCTTACAATAAAGACACAATTGGTCCTGCTTCGATAACTAGTGAAAACTGCATCCGATCTAACATAATCAAGCCCGACGAAGGGATAGAACGTTGTCACGCAATGACAATATACCAAACAGCTCCCAGCATGTGTTACAACGAAGATACGATTGGTTCTGTTCTGATAGCTTGCGAACCAATGGTACAGAGGCTTGGCAAAGCACACAGTGTTGCTTATGACAAGAACCTTGGTGAACAGCAACGGTGCAGCCCTGGCCATCGCAGTAGACCAGTGGATTCTCAGTCCAACCCCTCTCGTCAGAACACACGCAGCACCCTCCAAGCATCTCCTTCATGCTGTGCTCCAAGCAATTCGGAAGACGAGACTAGCATGAGGAGCTAGGCGAGCCGTGGGCGAGGACGTGGCGCGGGACTGTCTCTGTCAGGGAGTTGCATCCTGGCGGCGATGATGGTCCTCGGCTGGTGGCACGCTGGCTGAAATGTTGCCGCGCCGCGCATTCGAAGCGGATCGTTTATCGTGTGGCGGTGAACACGTGAAAAGGATAAACAAGGCAACACGCACCACCGCGAGCGGAACAAACACGCACACGGCGGTTCACTGTACAAAACGTAGAGAAGAGAGCCAAGAGCGATCTACTCTCTCTCTCTCTTTGTCGCGTGCGATCACCGGGTTCCTTGTGACCGGTCACGAGAACCAAACGGCACACCGAGGCGGTCCCTCGCAGACACCGATCTACGGCTCTTCGGATACCAGTAAGGAACGTGCTCGGACGGTTTGTTATTTACAACGGCGCTCTATTTGTTTCGCTGACCGGCCATCTTATTTTGGTGTCGCGGCGGGCCTACGCACGCGCTGCCGCGCGCTCTGCCGCGAACATGGGAAAGCGTGTTCCAAAATCAGGCACCTGGTTCCCTCGAACTTCTTGCCAGGATTCCCAATCAAACACCTTCCCCGACCTCCGGCGAATAAAATTTTTACCGCGTCTTCTGGTCCAGAGCGTCCATTTGCGAGCGCAGTCCTCTGGTCTACAGATTCGGTTTGCATTGAGATCGTTTGGATCGAGTAAAGATATTTTCTATCATTTACTTGATCATTTACTTTATATTTTGTTTTTATCGTTTATATAACTTTGACTTACGGATGCTTGTTATGGTTCATTGAATAGGTGCTTGTACGAAAAGCGGATATGGTCGTTCTAGGTAAGTCTTTTGCGAATTATAACGATTCTGCACGTTTATTTTCAATGTGGGATTATAGAGGGAAGTCCCGCGTTTACTAATGAGCCCTCGAAAATTGATCTACAATTTTCTCACACGGTTCTATCCAACTTCAAGCGAAAAGCGTCGTTTCATGTAGTTGTTGACAATAGTGTGTGTTGACATCTTAAATTTTTTAAATTTTCCAACAGTTTTGAATTTCATTCTTTGCGGCTGCGCGCGAAGGATAGGGAATGTTTTGATTGTGTTTGCGAGATCCCAGCGAGATCCTGAATCGCATCGGCCATGAATGAACGATCGACAGTCGCGTAGGCCGCTCGGCCAATCAGAGCTGGAGCGTAAGCTTTACACTTACAACCAAGAATCTATGAGTACATACCAGTACATACGTACTATGACTCGAAGGAGAGAGCGCCAGTATTAGTGGTGGAGGACTATCGATAGCGATGGTGCGCAATAATTTTTTAATTACGCAAATCATTCATTCCTTCTTGCTTTCTATATCTTTTAATCTATTTTTATATACATTTAGGAAGGAACATATTTAAAAGTAATGAAATATGCTCGTCAAATATGTAAAAAACAATTTATCTAAAATAATTGGTGGTACCATTACAAATTAATTTTCCGATGCTGCATTTGATGCTGTTTTCATTTTTTTAACGACCCGGAAAAATACATGTGAAATTCAACATTATGATTTGGTAAATGTATTACAACAATACAAAACAATTTGGAGTTTTGAATTTTAAACATCTACAATGAAGTTTGAATTTTGAATTGGAGATGACAGTGATATATATCGATGTTTTCGTCAATGATTGATGCTTATCTAATGAATTTTGATGTTGTTGGTTACTCTAGGATAAAAAACGTTGTTCAAGTTCGATCTGTTATTAGTTTCATCGGATTTTAGCAATATTTTCCGAGTAAAAATGATTACAACTTTCCCAGATTTCGCTACCGACAACTATCGATAGTAAAAGTCGATACTTTTCGATAGTGAGATCAGAGATGATCGACAATCATCGATAGTACCTCGATAGTACTTCTCCACCACTAAGCACGTAAGCACCAGTGCTGCAACATCTATCGAAGATACACGAACGTTCTAACATACCCTACCAGTATAAAACCAGTGCAGTTGATTCACCAATAAGTGTAGTGCAGCGCGAATAAATCAACTGCATATATAGAGGCGATCAAAGTCAGTGAGAGGCATAAGGGTCGGCAAAACAGGGTACTGTTTTACAATAAACAGAAAATCGACCGGAAGCAGCGACCTTGAAATGGAATCGAATGCATCTTACACTATAGAATGGGCAGACGCGTCCCATTTAAATGAAGTGTTACAGTTCCTGCGCGAAAATTTTGATAAAGAAGAGATTGTCCTGCAGAGCATGAGGAAAAATGATCGATCCGAAGTTGAAGAAGCCATGTGGAGCGATCACGAGAAGATAATCAAGGCTATCTTTTCCTCATCACCTTGCCTGATTGCTAAAGATAAATCGTCGCAGAAAATTATCGCCGTGAATCAGATGATAGTCAGCAAAAATCCAAAATTCGATAACACTGGTGATGGAGTCACAGCTGTGTTCGTGAACAATCCTCCGAAGACGAGATTGATGCAGAAGTATATTAATTATCTGTCAGGAATCTGTGAAGCAGCTAATATGTATGAAAGATACCCAGATGCCAAGGCAGCTGTGGAATTTTATGCTGTGGCAGTGGATAAGGATCATCGTAAAAAAGGATTGGCGAGGATTCTGATGGCAGAGGGAATATCCTTCGCGAAAAGCATCGACGCGGGATTTATTTTTGGACTGTACACGTCTGTTTTCTCGAGCAAGGCTGCCGAGAAGCTGGGACTCAGCAGTGTCATGCAGGTTGATCTCCTTATGGAGAAGGACGAGAGAGGGAATCCTGTTTTCCAGGACACTCCGCCTCATAATATTGTCTCTGTACTCGTCTTGGAGTTGTAGAGTAATGTGGAGCATTGAATAAAATTGTTTACGGCGGGAGGCGGTTCCAAATTGTTCACTGGGAGCTTTGTTTATTATCCTGAAAAGAAAATTCAAGCTAGAACTGAACGAGACTGATTTATTAAAAATTTGCAAATTGTTTCAGACCGTGTACATAGCGATAGAAAATTTTTAAAAAAATATTCCGGGCCAAAATAAATTGCTTTCGAGAATCTCTCGCAAATATTAAAATTGTAGATAATAATCTTGGAAGTACGTTGTAAAAATTATTAGTGATTCTGGAACTGAACGAGACTGATTCATTAAGAATTTGCAAATTGTTTCAGACCGATAGCGATAGACAATTTTTTAAAAAATATTCCAGGCCAAAATACATTGCTTGCGACTCTCTCTCGCAAATGTTAAAATAGTAAATAATAATCTTGGACATCCGCCAATGGTAGGCGCGTCAATCTAGTGTATTATGTCACAGATTGAAAATAGTACAGTCCCAATGACTATCTCGTTGCGCAGCCTGGTCTATTGATCTACGCCAATATCTTGATCGTGAGCATAGGAACATTTGCGATAAATATTGTTGCTCAGAGTGGTAGATCATAGCTTTTGGTGATGTTCTGATGGGAAGTACCCTCGCAAGAACACCTGTATGTCCCGGTACAATTGAAAAGAGATTCCCAGTGACGAAAGACAATATAGCAAGACGGTTTCGCGTTGCAGATCGTTGAATTGTTCTTTAGAGTATAGTCGTCTTTCGATGTGACTGGTGCTGGCTAAAGATTCCGGTTTAAATAAATATTATTATCGTAAGTAACACTCTCAGAAGCATATTAATTTTTTTTCGGATAACGTTGATAGGGTTGTTTTTTCATGGAATTGTTTGATTCGGATTTACTGGTTTGGCAGGTGTCAGATCGTATTGGCTATCGAGGATAGTACTATGATTATCGACGATAATTTTTTCTATACTATATTTATCATTATGATATAGTGACGCTATCTATTTCTAGGAACTAGGTCTGTAATCTTAATAACATATACAAATTTTAAAATTACTAGTGTGTTTAGGAAATAGCTGCGGGTATAATTTGAAACAAGCATGTTTTAAAATTGCAACAAGCAGAAGACAGTATTTCTTTTTTCCTTTGACGATTTTAAATGGTTGTAATTTGTTTAATTACAGTTAAATGCACAGAGATCCGCAGTCTACTATAATTACGTTTACATTGTTATCGCCTGCAGTGAAGAAACGTAACATTATTGCCATTCGTGCGTTATCGAGCAGTGATTAATTGCCATTTATCCGCATGCAAAATCCTTTATAGCACCAATCAAGTTTTCAGTCACGTCTTATCTGAGACAGAAGACAAACAGGTCTTAGAACAATGGGTGCTGAAGACGATTGTGGAATCATTATGTAAATTGAAGTATTTATAGCATGCGTTACAGTAACAAAAATTAATTAAATAACAGTTCGAGCTGGGTAAGAATTTTTCTGAAAATGTTAAAAATTTTAGACGAATGAATTGACGAATTTCATTGTTCGAAGAGCCATCTACTATAGTGAATGTATACAATGTTTAAAAAAGTGTTCCATGTCGTACGAGATGGATTGCCCGATGGAGGTCGCGTGAATGGACAGATCCGAATAGAGAAGTCGTTTCGTTAGAGTGGAATTAGCGTACCGCGGACCTGGTGGCCCCTTGAACTCACTATATTTATCTGTGCAGCGTTTCCATGCTCCCGTGGCCTTGCAGAAAGCCACGTGGTTCAGTGACTCGTGCTATCCTGGTCGTGTATCGCGTTCCTTATTTATGGCTCTTTATTCGCCTGTTCCACTACCATCGCCGATTGTTAGACACTACAATAGGTTCATTCGATCCCGAGGAATGCACTCCCTTTCACCCCCCACCCACGCAAAGAAAATTTCGCACACATATCTACTGCTATCCGACGTGTATCCGTCATTTTTAAAAAGTAAAAATTATCAACATTACATATTTTTACGGAGTACTTTTTCGGAATAACTGCCGAACGTTTACATAAAAATTACACGAGCTACATACAGCTACATACTCCTACAAATATTCGGACACTCTTCAAAAGGCGATAAATCTGTTAACTGACTTCGAAAAAGGAGGAGGTTCAATTCGATCTGTATATGCCTTTTCTTTTCTTTTTTTTCTATGTATGTTCACTATTCACATAAATTAAATGGAAATTATTTCATATTTTTTAGTGCATTTTTTTAGTGCGTTTTTTCGAAGTCGTTTTAACTTTTTTTTATAAAATTCTTTTTAATATTGTACTAGACGATTTGAACATTTTTTGGAAGCTAGAGCAATTAGTTTGCTACAGGATGTGAAAAAAATTTTGTCAAAAATTGCAATTGATCGGAATTTATGAAAAAATACTAAAAGATGCATTTCACAACATTTTCATGCGGGCATATATTGAAAATTTAAAAAATACGTTTTGAAGAGCTTTGTGAATTAAACATATTCGGAAAATTTCGTCAGAATCGGTCAACGTTGCAACGAGCAAACGTTACAAACGTTTGAAGATGGTAAAAATGGCAGATTTTCACGATTTTCGGCCTATAACTGCAGATTCTTACATCTTTCAATGCCTGTCGTTTTTTTCCGCATCAACCGGTTTCGATGAAACTTGCACAGTGCGTATAATCGACACAGATCTACAAAACGTATTTTTTAAATTTCCAATATAGGCCCGCATTAAAAAGTTGTAAAACGCAACTTTTAGTACTTTGTATACAATTCCGACCAATTCCAATTTTCAAAAAGATTTCTTTTCACATCCTTTAGTAAACTAATTGCTCTAGCGTGCCAAAAAAGTTCGAATCGAGTGTCCGAATATTTGTGGGAGTCACTGTACTTTTTGAAACGGAAATACTGAAAATACTGGAGCCCCGTTCAAGAAGAAGAAGTTTAGCGAACAGCTGACGGACCCTGGGGAGATTAATACAAAGATTCAACATCTCCCTGTAGATTATCATGTGATTCACGTATGTTGGTGCAACATCATTTTGTTTACGTTTGTGGGCACATTATACCGCGGCGATAGCGCGCACACATACTCGAGCCAATTGCTGCCGAGACACGCCATAGCTATAGTCCGAGCTGACGTCCCGATAAAGGTCAGTACGTCAGTACAGAGGCAGCTGTCACCATCTGAGGATCTCGCTGGAACGATGAGGTAAACTCTGTACACTGTCTCGCGTGTAAAGTAGCGCGCAGAAACAAACATATGGCACTTGGCCATTCTAACGCGATTCTAATATGATATAGTGCTCGGCATATTTATTCATTCGGTTCAAGTGGAGGGAAGTGACACTCCGAGTTAATGACCCTAATCGAAACATGTTTGCGCAATGCTGCTCGCTGTATGCAATTGTGCATGTTAAGCAATATATTCCTGGTAGTGTACAAGATATTTTTAGTACACGATTCCAGTGTGGTGCTGTACATTCGAATCGAGAAAGTAGATCGTTCTTTTGTTGTGAAACTGCGGATTTGTATGCAAAATAAAAATAATTACATTTCAATCGAAATGCAATTTAATCCTCAGTACACGAAAAAGTAGAACGTTCTTTTGTTATGCGAAATGAAAATAATAAATTTCAATCGAAATGCAATCTAATTCTCAGTACACGAAAAAGTAGAACGTTCTTTCGTTATGCGAAATAAAAATAATAAATTTCCATCGAAATGCAATTTAATTCTCAGTAGAATAATTGGAAAAGTAGAATGTTCTTTTAAACTGCGGATTTTGATGCAATTTAAAAATAGAAAAATTCAAATGCAATTTAATTCGCAGTGTAAATCAGCCACGTTAAAACATGTTAAACACTTTCTTCGGAAATTTTGAACGATTATGTACTTTTCCTAAGTGTGTTCAATACGATGGCACAGGTGCTAACAAGAGCAGCACACAGATTCCAATTGCAGCGAATCAAGTCTGCCGACACTCTAATTCATTTTTCCCAGGACCCGAACTAGAATGCCATCCTACAGGCCCTGGGGCTCTATAGAGGACGGAGCCATAGAGTTCGAGTCCCTGACAGAGGAGACCTTGGACGGAGCTCTGGAAGTGATAAGGAAGAGCTTCTTCGTCTACGAGAACGTCTGCATAGGCGTAGCCCTATCATCAGAGCCTGGGGCATCTAAAGAACTCGAAGAACTTTGTATAGACGCTGCCAAGGACGGTGTGAGCGTGGTGGCGATCGACGTGACCACCGGCGAAGTGATCGGCGTGGCGTTCAACAAGATTCAGGTAGGAAAACGAATCAATCTTCAAAAACCAGAATCAATTGATAAAGAAATTGCTAAAAAACTTTTTTAAATCCTTTAGGTTCTTCAGAATCCTTCGGAGAAGGGAGCTTTCGAGTTATTCAGCGAGAATTGCAAGCACAAATCCTCCAAAGCCTTGGTGGACTTCATGATCAACGTGGACTCGAGGATCAATCTATTCAAGCACTATAACATCGAGTGTATATTCGAATGCATGTTCCTAGCGACCTTGCCAGGGATGCAGAAACGAAGAATAGGGGAATCGTTGGTGTCCTCGTCGATAGAGTTAGCCAGGGAGCTGAAGAGAGACAAACTGGTGAAGACACCAGTGACCATTAACGGGGACAACACTATACAGAACCTGCCAGCTGTGCCCAGCATAGCGTCGGCTATCATGACGTCTAACTACTCGCAGAAAATAGCTACCAAATGTGGATTCGAGACTCTAACTAGGATCAGTTACAAGGACTTCGATTTCGATGGGAAATCCTTCAGCGAGAGGATAGGGGACGAGCATCCCGACTGCATTCTAGTTGCGAAGCGACTGTAGATTAAGGTGGTCCTTATTTTTCTGGTCTCACCCCTCTAGATTGTGACACTCGGGGAGAAAATTTCTGGTCGGACCAGAAAAAACCACCCTACTGTAGATCTATTAGGCTGGAGGGAACGTTCTGTCGTATTTTAAATGAGCAGATATATTGACAGGTTGCCTGAAAGACGGCAAGTTGTTACAAATAATGGAAATTATATCATTGAATAATATTAAACATATATTTTTATTTCCTAGAACTTTCCCTCCAAACGAATAATTAAGCAATTGTCCTTATTTATAAGAACTTCGGACACGACGAGGTCTAAATGCGACCGATACTGTAGAATTGAATCCTTACAGAATCGTGTAACAAAAGAGAGTATTCGGACAATTTGGAGGGTAAGACCAGAAAAGTCTCGAAAAGATTTTCGACCCCATTAGCTAAGGACCACCGTGCTGTAGATCAAATTAAGCAATTGTCCATATTTATAACAATTTCGGCCATGGCGAATTGGAATCGAACTGTTTCTCAGAGGAAAGTTTTCGGGCACTGAGCAAGTCAGACACGATCGAAGTTCTACTGTATAGTAGTTACGTAACGAAATTGACTTCCGACACGTTAGTCGGACTAGTCACAGACCTTGCATTATCAGCGAGGACACGCGTTGACGGATAAGAACGACGAGTTATAGTTTGTACAACGGCACGGTGATGTGTGTATCGTCTGCTCCAGTTTTCGTGGCGCGTACGACTGTAAATAAACAAGAGTGTTTTTAAAGCCGATGCAAATTTAGCTTCCCACCCCTGGAACCGGTCGATCGATATCTCCTCGGGCACAGAGCGTCTGAACTAAAATTAAATAGAAAGAACCCCGTGTGGCGGCAACACGGGGAGATACGAGAGACCCGTGCTCCGTAATCGCGTTTCAACAAATAACGCGGAGACGGCTTCCTAATATGCGCTGGATACACCGGGGATCTTGTTATCAAAGCGGCTGCAACGCGACACGGCGGCACGGCCCGAAATAGTGTTCGTGTGCGAGAAACGCCTGACTGCGTTAAACGAGTCGAATCTAGCCTCATTGTACCGCGAAACGGCCGCGCAAATAGATCACGCGACGATTCGCGACAGTAGCTCGACGATCCTGCTGGGAGCACGTGGTTTCCGGCTGCTGGGCGTCCTTCCTGCCGCACACTGCAGGTCGCTCTTGGCCAGAGGTGGGCATTATTTGGCGAAACAAATCGCTGTTCAATATTTTAGATTTTATTTTGCTTGAAGAAAATAGCATTTCAAATAAGATACACATTTGCGAAAATAAAATATTTCTATTTTAACAATTCCATTTGAACCATTGTTTTCAGCAGTGATATTTAAAATTGAAACTAAAGACAAAATACAAATATTCTCAATACTCTTGGAATAAAATACTATTTTCAAAAATTACTGCATCGAAGAAAATATTTTATTTTCAAAGTTGTACGCATACTTTAAAATAAATAGGATTATTTACTATTCAAAACACTATTTTACCCAGCTCTGCTCTTGGGCTCTTGGTCTAATGCCTCTGTTAGAGTTATGCAATTTGTCGGAAACGAGGAAGAAAGTTTTGCACTCGCTCCAACCGGTGCAGATACTGGTTTGTTCCGCGGTAAAAGGCTGCTGGTACCCTGGAACAAATTGTTTATGTACAATCTTCTTCGTCGATGTTTAATCTCAACACAATAAATAACTTCCCAACGAAATCCTCGACAATTCCAACAAATTCTTGTTCAATCTTCCAGCAAATCGGCTCCAAAGCGATAATCGGCGATCATGACTGAAATTAAGAGTCAATTAGAGTACAAGCTGCTGACAAAGGACAAAATCCAGGAGGCCATGCAGCTCCAAGCAGAGACAATGAAGCAGGAATGTCTAGCGATTGGTCTGGGCATGTTCGAGGAGCCAGGTGCGCCTGAAGAGATTCAGCTGCTCTTCAAGGAGATCCTAAAGGACGGGGCAACGATCATCGCCGTTGACAAAGACACCAACGAGCTCGCCGCAGTCGCTTTCAACAAGATCCATGCAAGTCCCTAATACCTAATCAAGAATACCATTCTCCCTTCGAGAGTTCTGACGAAAACGTTTCTATGCGGTTCAAGGCCAGACCCAGAGAAGACGCGAAGGACGAGCTGGACGTCTTCATCGAGGAGAACCTGAAGAAGACGTCTTGCCAGGAGCTGGTCAAGTTTCTCGGCGACGTGAGTACTACTCGTAATTGGCTCAATTGAGTCTAATTGTCATTCTCTCTCTGCTAATTATTACACGCTAGAGATCGAGTTTAATATTCACGGTTGTTGGAATATTTACGTATTTGTGTTTGGTGTGCTAGATTAGAAGTATTTTTGTAGTGAATGAACTGTAGAATTGTTTATTTTTCGATTGATGATAAGATTTATCAATTACCAAGTAATGAGAGTTGTGAACGAGTTCGAAAAGGTCGTATCTAACGTGATACGAGTGATAACAGCGAGCAAACAGAGTTACGCTTTGTTGTCAAACTCTGGAAATTTTTCAACACTTTCGGAGCTGCCGAATTTGTTTACTTGACATTATCGAAACAATGACAGACAACACACACACATATATTCGATATTGTGATTTTTGCTAGTGAGACAATAGTGGACAGCTCTTTAATCTTCAGAAATAAACTCTGATATTTAGTAAATTAAATTTCTATCAACACCTGCAAATATTAATGATTCAAATTTGAGAAGAAATTAATTCTCATTGCACAGATATTTATCATCCTGACTGTTCCAACTAATTGATAAATCATTTTGCAGGTAGAAACGAGCGTGGACATTTTCGAAAAATACGATGCGGACGGTGCGATGGAATTATTCTACTTAGGAACAAACCCAAGGTTCCAGGGCAGAGGAATCGGTCGCGAGATGGTGAAGAAGTGCATAGAGTTCGCTAGAGGACTCCTGAACGGCACCACGAAGAGATGCTCGATCGACAATGGTATTGTCGACGCTGAAGTGGTGCCGAAGTTAATCTTCGGCGTGTTTGCGTCGAATTTCAGTCAGCGTATAGCTGACAAATTGGATTTCGAAATTCTTCGGGAAGTTAGGTACGAGGATGTCGTTGTTGGGGGCTCGAAATTGTCTGAGAGGATAGGGGACACGCATAAGTCTGCTAGGATGCAAGTGTTGAAGCTCTGAGTGCATAGAAAAAGGAACTAAAAATTGTAATAAATTTTCCATTTGAAAAAGACAGATATAAATAATAGATTGCATGGGGAGCGTTTACAGCAATAATAATAATAATAATTTATTTACAGATTGTAGAATAAGGAATTTTGCGAGATCAAAAATTTGTTAGGCTAACGAGTCGCGTCCCTGAAGTGTTCTTCAGGGGTGCATAATTAACTCGACTCGAAATTAGTGGCTTAATGGATCTTGTTATTCCACGAGGGCGCGGCGAGGAGCTGAATAGGTGCTAATTAAGACGCGCGTTGTTTTCATTTTCTTTTTTATATAAGTATATATATGTACGTATTAACACATTTATAATCCGGTACATAATAGTTGAATATAGTAGGTATATTGAGCGTAATAACGAATCCAAATACCGGCGACGGCAACGCGCTCGTTCTACATACTTCTTTCCACTGTCGCTCTACGATGAGGTACTCTCTTTACTCTTGGACGACTTACATATTGAGCTATGATTAATCACTCACACATATATAACAACCTTAATATTCCCTTAATCGCGAACAAATAAATAAATCATTCTCGAAACCAGTGGCATTGTCACTGAACAGTGTAATCTTCTTTTGACGTACGAAGCTGGCAAATCTGAAACCAAAGAACACTATTTCGAACATTAAAAATATTGTTACATTCAATTATTATCTCTTGAGATCCTACATAACAATACATAATGTACAACAATGTAAATACATGGCTAACTTGACCCCTTGCCGTAATTTAACGAATCAGACTCGATCGTCGTGAAGATTTCGAACAAAGTCTAACAAATATGAATGTTACGCTTTTCTTTTTAGATGAAATCAAAGTTGACTCGTTTGTAATAAATACTTAATCATTCAAATGAATGGGTAATTATTTAGAAGTAGGGCCTCCTCTCCGATTTTGATGACCTCGAAAACATATTTCAAGGTCATCAAAATCGGAGAGGAGGCCCTACTTCTAAATAATTACCAATAAATGTAGCTATACGAGAATATAAATGTTTCTTATCTTTTCTACGACATTTTCGTTAACACTTCTCTGTAACTGTGAAAAGAATGTTACGGCAAGAATGTTACGGCAGTCTGAATAATAACAAATCAACACGTGAATAAACAAGTACAACAACCAGAAATTAGTTACGTTGCATGTGCGACGCAAAACTCTACCAATGTACTATTTCAGGAGGTAACGAATCAACGAAAAAACCTGTACCGTTTGACGGTGCTATACAAGTCATCAGCCGAGCCCTACAGTTACAGAAATCGCCCGATACGATACACGGCACTGCTTATCGCTGGTAAATAGTATTCAAGTGTTGTAAAGCGTCTATCTGAAAGGTCCGCGGACCGTTTCCGCGTCTGCGTATCGCCCTAGCTTACGGAATAACCGGTGAAACCGCGCTACGGTCCCATTATAAAAATATTCGACCATAACCGGCCGGCCGGTCGGCAGCGGCGCATGCGAAACATAAGAAAAATCGAACCCGGCCGGTCCTGTCGACACTATCAACCCGCCGAGGCCCTCCACTAAAAAAATAAATTGCCATAAGCGGCGGTTAAACCCGCGGTGGTCCTGTGGCGCACGATCCTCCTAAAAAACGATAGAACGATCCACAAGCAACGATCCCGAACCCGATCCTCAAAAGCGAAAATAGTTATTAAAATTTCGGGATATATTGTGCATTTGTAACTATGTATTACGCGATTTTCTTATGCTGGCCAAGTTCACTTAACTTGTTCAATTAAACTGAAACAATGTCCAAGCTCATTGAACATTTTTTCAATATGCACTACATGTCCAGAAAGTTTAATAATTTTTATTTTGCTGGCCAAGTTCATTTAACTTGTTCAATTAAATTGAAACAATGTTCAAGTTCATTGAATATTTTTTAAATATGCACAACATATCCAGAAAGTTTAATAATTTCTTGAATTTTCGGCTCGAGATTGTTCCTTGTCGATACAACACTGCTCGAAACGTTCAATGATTTTTTAATCGCACCGTGCACGAAGTAGCGACGTCAGGCGTCCGGTTTTTGGCAATAACAACAAGCGATTGAACAACATTTCTGTGAAACAATGTCGAACGGGCCTCGACCGATTGACCAGCTACGCAACGCGCGGTAAAACTGCGGCTCTCGCTTGAATAAATAAATATTGCACGTGGAAACGACTCCAATGCCTTCGGTAGCAATTTCCCTAATTCACGTGACAGGAGCACAAATTAATTCGTCACTTTTTCTAGTTCTCAAAGTGTGCACGATTTGAGTGCGCGAATGAATGCCCTAGTTTCGACGTGCTGCTAACACCCAATGTCGTGTTACTTAACAATTACACTCGAGCAAAATCATTCGAAATACAATCGATCCATTTTTCAGAGTTTACATTACTTGAAACGCAGATCGAATGATTAAAGGGATAGACTCATTTCCAGGATTGCAATGGTGCCGGAGGGGCGTTCTCAATTTCTATAAATCGCAATAGTGCTAAGATGGAGTTTCTCAGTAGTCAAAAGCGCTAGATAAAAGATCGATCAAGGCCGCGATCGCTCTCAAAAGTCCTGTTTTTATATTTATGAGGCGTAATTTGTCTCAGCTTTAGAAATAGGACTTTGAGGGCGATTGAGGCCTAGATTGATTTTTTATCTAGCACTTTCGATTACTGAAAAACCCCATCTTTGCATTATTGAGAAATGAGAAGGCACATCCCGGATCCTTGCAATCCTGGAAAAACGAGTCTAGCTCCTTAATTTTGAGGGCTACGAATTAATTTGCACACCTAACTCCTCGAAGACATTAAATTCATTTTCACAACCTAATCGCTACGGCTAGTTGAGCGCGCAACTCAGAGCTTTAAACCGGTTTCCCGCTTTTGTCTCTCTCGTTTCCCCGTGTTAAATATATAAAACTTTTCGAATTTTTTCCGCTCCGAAAAAATTCTCGTCTACGAGTTTGAAACAGTTTACAGTTTTTACGTGTATACATAATATATATGTAATATAGTTTGTTTCATTAATACGATTAATATGCGGAGACTATACCGTTTCACAACAGAGCGGTGGTACATTTTGTTTTATTGTTTTATCGTCGTTATTGTAGCCTCTATAGTTTAGTCGAATGGAATGTTTACAATTCTCGTACAAAAAACTGTGTGTTGGACGTATAGCTTTCCGAATATATATATATATAGAACATGATTGACGTGCTTCGAATACTCTTATTTTTTTCGTTTGGCTTTGTTTTTGGCGAGCGTCTCGCACACTTTCACTACGATTATTCCTTAACAAACAATTCTACGTCGCGTCGACACGAATAACATTCATTTTATTAGTTAATACAAGAGCTGGGTTGTTCTTTTATTTACGCTTAATCCTACGGTCGAGTTTTCCGACAACCCGAGTCGTTTGGCACGAGTTTACGTTTCGTTCGTTCATTGCTCTGAGTCGTTTCTTTGAACTTTTGATTTCTTTTTTTTTAGTCAGCTTCAGCTGATTGTTTTTTCTCTCTCCAGCGACAGACGAAATTCTACTCAAGTTCGCATTTTCAATAAAATTACAAGATTTTAACACTAGGCTCACGGGACGCGTTTTAATATTTTTAATTTGCGATTACTGAGATTGTAAAGATGCATCCGTGAGGAGAATTAGTCAGCAAGTGTATTTCTTCCCGTATATATTATTTAAAAAATGGCTAAAAAGGATAGACACATTCTTATTCTTATAATGTAAAATAGTTAGAGTGCTCCGTAGACCCAGTGTTAAGAATATCAGACTATTTTAGACTCGTTGCCATTGTTAAAAGAAAAACTTCATTTTTACGCATTGTCTGCTTGCCACCACTGACTGTTAGAAAATTTTTATCTCGCATAAACATTAATACTGTTGGCATATTTTATTAAGTACTTTTGCTTAAACCCTTTGGTTAAACGAAACATTTTCGAAGTAGAATTCCGTCTATACTGATTCTAATAGACTGAGAGTGCCAGTCCGGGGAGAAGGAGGAGCAGATATCTGAGAAGTCGAGAAACGATACAAAAATGTATCATCGAGTGATCTACGTTGGATCAATGATCGCGGAGCTAACCGAGGAAAGTCTTAACAGTTCAGTGACTAAGACGTGTGTGGATTAAATACTGGTCGGTATCTAGCAGTTACAAAGTACTAATAACAAAGTTGCCAAAGTACATTAAACGAGAGATCGTCCCTGAAACGTGTCCGCTACTATTGGACTAGTATTCCGTAGAAGATGGGATGTAAAAAAATAGCAGGGGCCTCTGATCTAGATCGAGCAGTCTACGAGATTACACAGCGGAAGCAAAGATTACTGGGAAAAATCGTGCAATTCCAAAACACAAAGGAATGAAGGGTGATTCAGTCAGAAAAATATAAAAATGCAGCAGGGATCATGCAGGATTGCAATCCCAACAGTAGCATAATCGCCTCGGGAACGTCTCCGGCTTACACAAGCTACCATAATATATATATAAACTCACTATTCAAACAGTAAATGCTCCGTAGAAGTACAACCTGTATGAAATAAAAGCGAAAACAAGATTGCACACGCCTTCGTGGAAGAAGAAAGCTACAGACTCCAGGACTGAGGACTAGACTGCGGATCATAACGCGAAAGAAAATATTTCTGCATCGTTCGTAACAACAGGAAGTTAGATAGTTTTATGTTTCACATATTTTTCATCAAATCCGCAGTCTACTGAGGACTGTCGAGGCCTGACAGCAGGGTTTTGTGCCAGGAAAGAGATCCAGAAGAGGCAAATTTATAATTTGTCTCTTCTGTCTTCAAGGTGTAAAGGGAATTCGAATTTTACTATCGCACAAAACGCCTCTGCCAGGTGATAGCGAACGTGTTACACCGTTCCCGAGAGAATAGACCGGAGTACGAATAATTGTCTCCGTGAACTGCATGCTGGCAGCGTGTTTACAAAATATTCTGTATTTATTGTTTCTCTCTTTCACACGCACTCGCATTTTCACGTTTCTCTCCCATAATCTGTCTCAAAGTGTACAACAACTGTGGTAATCCCGAACGGTCTCGAAAATATGAAATATATCTCGTTATCAAAATAAAATATAAATTGGCAATAACGTTGTTCCGCCGGCTAGACGACGGATGTGACGTTCGCGCGTCGGCAAATACATAGGAAACATCGATCGCGTTTCTCCTTCCTTCTCCGCCCCATTTTATTCGGTCCAATTGTGCACGTGTGCGCGCGTGTATGCAAGCAAGAAGATAATCAATATTATCGTTTCCCCTACCAACGTGGAACACACACGTGCACCGACCTGCTATAACTCTATATGTAATAACCCCTATCACAACTTCACAGGAAAGTTTCTTTTCTCTCTTTGTCTTTCTTTCATTTTTCTTTTTTCTCTTTCCGAGAAACGAAACTTCGTCGACAGGGAGAATCAACCAGGAAAACTAGCGCGATCGATTCGATCAAAGAGAGAGAGAAAAAGATGCTGCTCCCATTTTTTCGTTTCTGTCTACGCCAGTGGTCGCATTCAGAGCTAATTAGGTCAGCTCTCCCGGTCGAGTCGGATCGTCTCTCTGAAATACGCCGCGCGGCGTTTCTCTCGCCGGAGTCTAATCCCGGAGCTTCGGCCTTTTCAGCGGTTTTTACGTTCTATAAAACATCGACATCAAAGAAACGCGGCGAAATTCGAGGACTCGAGGCTCCGGGATTGATCCGGTGGGTCTGACGAGACTCCCACGATGATGACCTCTTCAAGATGATGGCCTCGAGTGGGACGTTCATCTCTGGGAAGGCTCGTACTGCACATCCGGCGGCTGCATCGTTAGGTAGCACGGTTGCGTGTCCCTCAAGTGCGATCTAACTAGGAGTCCCAGGCCCAGAAGGACTACTGGAAGGCCCAGGAGCGCGCAGATCAGCTCGCCGGTCACTCCTGGTGACCAGACGATGAATCCTGGGCGAAAGAATATTTTGATTAATAGTATAGACAGCGGATTCGATGGATTTACGGAACTAATGAATAGGTGTGATTTGAAAGAGTCAATTCATTGAATGAGTAAGATTACTAGAAAATACTCTTACATTTAAACAGCGGACTTGATGCATTTATGACAAAAATGAATAGGTGTGCGATTTGAAAGAGTAAATTCATTGGAAGAATTAGAATATACTCTTATACTTAGACGAGATGGTAAGATGGTTATTTTTCCTGGTTGGTAAGAGGGTGGCTTACCACCGTCAGCGCCGATTTGCATCTTGTAGATGCTCCACCAGATCCCAGAGAGTGGAAGAGAGACTGTAGTCGTGGCAACCGTAAAGACAGCGCTCTCGTTCATTGACAGGAAGTTGAGAGCCGAGATCGCGAAGACAGTGTACGCGACCAGGAAGGTCCAACCATGACTAGCAATACTGGCGCAGGACTCCGGGTTCCTGAAGTGACAGGTGATTCCGTGCTCCATCGCACGGTACAGCTCCACCGGTGATAGACCCTGAAATAAGATGATGATTACTGATGACGAAGTATACTGGAGGCTAGCATGTTTGGTAGCAGTGCCGGATTAAGCCCCGTAGCAGAAGTAGCAAATGCTTAGGGGCCCGCGCCACACAAAACGGGGCCGCCGCGTGCGGTTGGGCAGGTTGTGCCCCGCACACAGACCCTTCATCGAAGAGGCGCCGAAACATGAACGGATAACGGCGCCTGTCGATGCCAGGGGCACAGATATTTATGCTAAAAAAAGGAGGTCATCCATTGTGTTTGTTTAAAAAGGGTGCGCTACATTTGCACACAAGCGGTCCTGATACAAAGCCTAGAGCCCCGTGATAACATTTGCTACGGGCCCTGCGCTGGCTTAATCCGGCACTGGTCGGCAGAATAGCTACAGCGATTCCCACTAATATTCGGACACTCTCTTGAAAAGACGATAACATTTACAGTTTTACAATGAAGTCGTAAAATGCAACTTTTAGAAGAAAGTTCAAGCCGTATACATAGTCCAATATTGAAAAAGTTATCGTTTTGTTGAGAGCGTCCGAACGTTGATGCTAGTCACTGCGCATATAAAAATCGATGGCGTACCCTGCCAATCCCCGGCAACGTGTCCAGCCAGCACATTGACAGGATGGCGAAGAATGCAATTAAATGGATGTAGAAAAGTGTCTCCAAAATCGGAGGCTTTGGAATGTGTTTTGGCTTGACGGTGGGGTCCGGATCTGTCACATGAAGCAACCTTCCGCCTTCCTCTTCGGACCCGCGACGTCTGATGTCTCTTGACGACACCAGACGAGAGACAGTGTACAGGAAGGAATTTTGCTGGCTTGCTATCTGGCACATGTTCTGTTGCTGAAATCGAAAATAATACCTTTAGCGCCGCCGAGTCTAGAAGCACAAATCAGTAGCTGTACAAATCTCTTCATGGTTACGATAATTACAACTTTGTCTTTTATAATTTCACTGACTAATATTCATCGCAAAATGATTGAATTTCTTTTCGTCTCAAAAGAAAGACATAACAATCATATCTAGCAGATTACATTTCAAGTGTTCGTCACAAATAGAAGTACAAATTAATTTGTACAGCTGACATTTGATTGATATTTGGATTGCCCACCTCGGTAGTGTAATGTCCCTCTAGTAAAGTGAAGAACATAGCGAAGGCAGCCAATGAACCCACGTAGACGAAGGTCCAAATGGCCCTAACTCCCCAGGATCCTCTCAAGCTGGCTGTGTGGGCGGAAACCTCTCTGCCCCTGCACCGAAACTCATCGCACAGCCCGTAGTCGACGCTTATGAACAGCCCGACAATGATTGTCGTGCTCGAGAAGATCCGTTGCAAGCTCATCACTGAAACAGCCGTTCCCTATTACACACCCACTTGTCCTGGATCTCGAAAGCGAATCATTAGAAGCGCGTTAATGGACCACTCCAAAACGCTGGGGGAAGTGTTCGCGAATTTTTTGGGGCGATGCTAATGGACACTCTCGGCCTGGAACTTTTCGACTGTGTTCCTCGACCCCATACAGAGTCTCGGAAAAATTTACAGCAGGTAGGAAGAATCTTTAAAAGATCAATCGCAGCGAGTCGGATAGTGCAACGAAGGTTGACGGTGTCTTTAGATCAAATCGATGGACGGTATTTACTTTTTCGACAGAAGAAGAAGTAGTAGACCAGAGAGAAGACAAGGGTGATCCCTTTGATGGGATCCTGCAGGTGACAAAGCACCCTACTCTCGTCCAAGCAAAGCGTGATCAGGATGCCGGAGAGAGCGTAGACAAAACTTATTTTGAGCAGAGCGCAGCGGGGTATCTTGATCTTCATGCTGTTGGGAATCAGTGCCGGCGGCGGTGAAACTCTTCCAGCGATGAACCACACTATGCCGAGGATGCAGGTGGAGCTCAGGGCCGTGAAGAGGAGCCCTGAAATAAAGACGATCATCAGATTACATTTCTGGAGAGGCTGGACCGTTGGACATGTAATTGTACTCCACCGATTAAACTACAGTGGCTCCCATTAATATTCGGACACTCTTAAAAACACCATAACTTTTTTAATAATGGAATATGCGACTTGAAATTTTTGGAGAAGTTGGAACAAGTAGTTTGCTACACAACGTGACAAAATTCTTTTTTTAAAATACTGCCAGTTGTCGGAATTGCAGAGAAAATAGTAAAAGTTGTATTTTTCAACTTCTTTATGTCGGCTTACATGGAAAATTTAGAAAACACGTGTAGTTTCGTAGATCTGTATCAATTTAACATATTCTGAAAATTTAAAACGTTTAAAGATCCAGTAATCCAACTGCAGTAATTCTAAGGATTCTTACATCTTTCAATGCCTGTCGTTTTTTCCCGCATTTACCGATTTCTATGAAACTGTCACAGTGCATATAACTGACACAGATCTACAAAACGTATTTTTTAAAATTTCAATATAGGCCCGCATAAAAAAGTTGTAAAATACAACTTTTAGTATTTTCTCAATAATCCCGACCAAATGAAATTTTTGAAAAAATTTCTTTTCACATCCTGTAGTAAACTAATTTCTCTAGCTTCCCAAAAACGTTCAAATCGCATAGTACAATATTAAAAAAGTTATGGAGTTTTTAAGTGTGTCCGAATATTAGTGGGAGTGTAATTCATTATTAGACAGCGGGTGTTTACGCGAAATCAAAATCTTCTACCTGAATTGCAACAACCTGGAGTGAAACAGAAATTTGTTTCTTCTCTGTATGTTTAAATTTTCGTCACACATGCATAAAATCCGCTGTCTACTTATTATTAGGATTAAATGTAATTTGGGCAGATATGCTTTTGTTTGGAACCGTGAACAAGACAGAGGTGTTCGTACATCAGAGTGGAGATAAATGTAGAGACAGAAGCAGGTGCAGAACGGGATGGTAATGAACGGAGCAGGATTGAAGGACTACAATTAACATGATCTAGAATGTTCAAAGCCGGAAACCTGTGTACGCGTTGGAAACGGCGCTGACGCTCTCCAGATAAAGGGGATACGTGATAATCAGAAAGGTAATGGACACGACCACGGCGAGGAGGGTGGCGATGAAGCTGAATTTTTGCCATCCAGCTCGGTCCGTATCGAACAGCTTATCACTGGTCTGATAAGCGACATATGGCGACTCCTCTGTGTCCGTGTACTCTTCGATCTCGACGTCGCTCCCCGTGCAACGCAGCTCTTCCTGTTCCTCGTCGTCCACCATTGTTGAAACGCAACCCCCTAGGCTCGCCATTTTTCTATGATCTGTCTTGCCCTAGCCTGTAATTAAAAACATCAAACAATTAGCAATCTGTTACCTCAGACCATTCATTAGAAAATTAACCCCTTCTCATATGTATTATCTCGTTAGACTCGTGATCAATAATTTGGAGACAGAATTTCTACACATTATGTATGGAATTTCATATTTGATACTGTATATTACGTTACATTATAGTATATAGCTAAAATCACTCTCCACTCTTTATTTTCAGTATAATAAATTAATTGATTGGCAACCAGGCCCCTGCATTTAATTTAACTTAATTATTTAATGACGCATCAGTGTGACGAGCAGAACAAATAATTTATTACCAGCGTGCAATTTATGCATGCGGATCATCCTGAGCTAATTTTGCAAACGCAGAAATTAATTGGAATATATTATCCTAGCGGGATTATTGAATATCAGTAAAATAAAATATACAGGTTGTTTCGTTTATAACAGAACACCTAAATATCTCCTCTATCTCTGAAAATACAAAAAATGTTTCTAACGTAATCTGAATGGTTTCAAAAGACGAATCAGATGGAAGAATCGTTTTTTATAAATTGTAATTTTTTAATCGTTTTTTTCAAGGTCACTCGTGTTTTTTGTTGTTGTATGTGATAGCAAACATTATTGTGCATTCATCCATGTTTAATAAAACACATTTTATCATACCTCTGTATTTCAAATATTTATTGCAGTAATAAATGTAATTATTTACAAGTTCAATTTCGATTTCTGTTACCGTTTAAATCTGAAATGTCGCTGAAAGAAAGTTCTGCATTAATTAGCAAATTTTAGAGTCCACGGTCACTTCAAGGTCGTGCTATTAAACATGAATGAATGCACAATAAATAATGTTTGCTATAACATGCAACAACAAAAACTGTGTGTATATACGTAAAAAACACGAGTGAACTTGAAAAAACGATTAAAAAATTACAATTCATAAAATTTGATTCTTCCATCTGATTCGCCTTTTGTGTAAAGAAAAGCACCGGAGTATTGAATTAAATAATAATTAATCGTAATGATCATCGATCGTCGTCGATAACGGTATAAGCTATTATAATTAGAGTGACGAGAAGCGCAACAACTAATATATTGTCGATTAAAATATTTCCTGATATCATTAATTCCCATCAATAATGAATCGGCCCCTTCAGGAAGGCTTAAGAAAAGCAATTTTCCAGAAACGCTTCTTTATCGTCCACCTCTCTCGGAGACTCTAGTGAACGGACTATCCATTTCAATGGTAATTTAATCATACTCGAGACGTTTAGATGCAAAGGAAGATTTATATTGGCAAATGCAACTCTGCTTAATTGAACTCATTAACCATCGTTAGGTCCACTAGACTCCGCCAAATTAAAAGGTGATTCCACCGTTCTGTCTTTATACAGCTCCAAGCAAAGAAATTACCCAGAGATTCGAAAACTCCATCAATTTCCAACGATTAACAAAATGCAATTTTAATAGTCGTCAGTCTCCCATAGAATTTTTATCTCGAGTTCTGCTATCCAGGTCAAACGGTATAATCGCCAAGCGAAAACTTCAGCATAACTTTCTCATAACACGGTAGGACAATTCCACTAATGAAAATTGTGCTAAGATAAATTCATCCCCTAGGTCCACACAAAGCGCAGCTATAATTTGTTTTTATTTTCACGTAGTCTGATCACTAGACTGCGGATCTCTTTGCAGAATAAAAAATGTTTGCATTGATCGCAAGACACAGGAGTCAAATAACAATTTCATTCTTGTTTTAATTATCTTATTAAGGTGAAACTAATACACTGGTGACCTTAAATCTTTTTAATACCTCCACTGTTCTAAATTGTACGTACCCATTTTTGTCATAAACGCATAAAATCCGCAGTATAGTGATCACAGATATTAATTCGAAGCTCGCGAGGGAAAAACGGTGAGCTAATTCGAAGTGTTAGTGCAGAAACACGATATAATCCAGTAGAGTAACTACTCGAAGGCCTGCAAAAAGGCTCGCAGAAATGTGAAACAAGTTTAGCCGAAGCAGATGGATTTGTTTTTCCATTCCGCCCTGTTTTTTCCGACCTTGCAGACGACGACGATTAACGAGCGTTTTGCATGCACACGTTCAGTCATGGATTCCTTTTTTGCAGTCCCACCCCGCCAACTCCCCAGATTAGATAACTCCCTTATCAGTCCGGAGCCGGGGAATTTCGTGAGAGTTTACACGGAAATCCACTAGCACAACGATAGAACCGGGAATCGTGTCTGCTCACTTTTATCCCCTTCTCGTTGCGAATTAAAGCACCGTTTAAATTGTTTCTGCTTCAGGTGGAACTGCTGGTAGATAGTGATACATCGAAGATAAATATCGCGGGAATGTGGTGGTGGGTATTTATCAGTGAATACTGTGTCACCGATAAATTCGCGTAATAAGAAATGAAAACTTATCTGATACCGAGGGAACATAATTGGTCGC
Organism: Lasioglossum calceatum; assembly: GCA_963966675.1. NCBI lineage: Eukaryota > Metazoa > Arthropoda > Insecta > Hymenoptera > Halictidae > Lasioglossum > Lasioglossum calceatum. The sequence continues at coordinate 4,925,398 of OZ016548.1, forward strand.
CTATCGAAACTTTCTGCTGCTAAATTATTTAATAGAGTTCCATTCGGTTTCGAGTACTATTGGTTTCAAAAAATATTCCAGAACGTTCCAGAAAATTGAGGAGCAGTCTAAAACGTTCTGCTACCTTCCAGAACAGTTTGGGAACCCTCCAGAAAATTCTGGAGCGTTCTAAAAAAGTTCTGAAGTTTATCAAATATTTCTAGAACCTTCCGGTACAATGTCGAGCCTTCCGAAAAAATTTTAGAGGATCCTAAAAAACGTTGAAGTGCCCGAAAAAATTCTGGAGCCTTCCGATACAATGTCGACTCTTCCGAAAAATTGTAGAGCCTTCTGAAAAGTTCTGAGGCCTACCAAAAAATTCTAGGGCCTCGTAAAAAACGGTGAGGTGCTCCAAAAAATTCTGGAAAAAATGTCCTGCGCTATAAAAAACTTCTGGAGCGCGCCAGGACGATCGAGAGTGCCTCTAGGAAATGCTCGGACCAGTAAAAACATTTTAGAGTCCACAAAAGCATGCAGGGAATTGTAGGGATACATCTACGAACTTCGTGATGGAAGTTACGAGATTAATTCAGTTCCATCCCTGGAGCAATATCTCTGGAAATTCGTTTGTCTTTGAATCGATAAAAAACCTCTGTTTTTCGTGCCTACCCTCTCTCTGTCTCTCTTCTGCTGTCCCCAATTTTTCATCGTCTGTATGTGTGTGTACGCTCACAAAGGTTCTCTCTGTCTCTCTTTGGCTGGCTGATCGATTAACTTTCAGAGCTATTATATCTCCTCCACGGCACAAGTAATAGTATACATTATATTACATTGTATGCAGGCCGACGAGACGATCGGGCAACGTGACAGAATGAAAACGAACTCGTTTTTTCCGCCGGCATTTAAATCACTCGGTGCTTTACACGGTCCGACTATAAAGTGGATATTCCAGCGAGCCCTTATGTATTCCGCTGGAGAGCCATTTAACGAATCTTTGATCTGGAAATGAACCTATTCCAGGAAGAGCCCGGGCTCTGTGAACGCGCGATTAGCTGGCCATTTAATGGCCGGTCTAATGAGTTCTTCTGAATTAATTGTTCGTACCAAAATTCCACGATTCATTAATATATATTAGCGCTGCTGCGTATCGTGGTTAATATTACCTCACCGTGCCAGAAACAACGCGTTTAATAGCTCCTGCACCAGCCCGAAATTGTTTCTGATTTTACACTTGCCACGGTCACACTGGCAATAATAATTTTAGCTCGGCAAATTCTGGCCCGGAATATTCCGAAATTAAAGAGCAGGCTGCTTTATTGGCATGGGGATAATGAGCTCGAGGTGCGAAGCTTTAGAGAAAATGGCCATTTGTAATTTTAGATTTATTTTACTTCGCCGATACTGTGCAATGTATTGAGTCGCGACATGTTAAAAAGCTATTCCAATTGTATTTTACACTATGGATTTCAAAAGAAAAAAAAATCTGGAGCCTTCTGACAAAATTCTAGATACTCTAAAAACTGTCTGGAGCCTTATGAAAAAATGCTGCAGCTGTTAAAAAAATTCTAGACCATTTCAAAGTATTTTACAGGGTCCTTTTTTTGACAAATTTTTTGGTACTGTGGCATGCATTGAGTCACAATGTTCTAAAAATTAAGGAGACGATTCTAATTGCATTTTACTATAGATTTCAAAAGAAGAAAGAATTCTGGAGCCTTCTGACAAAATTCTAGATACTCTCAAAACTGTCTGCAGCCTTATGAAAAAATGCTACAGCTGCTAAAAAAATTCTAGACCATTCCAAAGTATTTTAAATGGGCCCCACCAAAAATGAAATTGTAATGTTTCCCGAAATTAGAAAAAGGAAACTAATTTCCCGACTACGGGTTTCAGTGTAAATATTGCAATCTACTGTGAAGGTACCTCTGAAGAGAAACGCCAGTGCTAGATGTCGAGAGCAGCAGGCAAGCAATCAGAATTTTTATAAATAAATAATATCCTGCACTATTCCCAGCGAACGATCCTCAAAAGACGACACCGTTTCGCCAGGAGGACAGCCTGAAAAACCGTAGAGTCTGGCCACACAGTTTCTTGCCAGAAGTAGAGGAGGCCGCAGCACTGAATGCTTAAAACAGCGAGAGAAATGGAGTGGGAGGAAGTCACCGGAACAAAAGAATCTAATTACCGGCAACTTTACTCGACGCAAGTGGCCCGAGACAGAGCGTACAACTCGACACTCGGAAAACAATGGGATAAAGCGCGACCCAAAGCGCACCGGATTGAGCTTTCTTCCGCAGTTTAACCTATTTCTTGCATTTTTCATTGGTGGTTCGACCCTGGGGAACGTTGCTGGTCCACAGAGCACACGCGATCACACCGTCGAATTGTACCCCATTGATCACTAGAACATCCCTCTAGGATTTATCCTAGGTCCATGGGAAATGGTTCTCCACGGAAATGTGGAATGGCTCAACCCTTTACAACACCTTGCAATTCTCACCGTGAAACGGTAGAGGGATTTTACACCTCCTTTCATGGCTGTTTAATTTTTTAGCGGGCCGAGGGACGGTAGAATCTCAACTGTATGCACTCAGGGCAATTTTCAAATGAAATTTCATGCAACGAAGCATTTAAAACATTTTTTAGCAACGCTTTCGAAGCATTTCAAATTGATTAACACGGTAGAATAAATTAAAATTCGTTGTTTTACTACTCTGAAGCACTTTAAAATATTTACCAGAATTTTAATTAACATTCTGGATGCTATTGCAGAGAATTTACATTCGAATTGCAATTCTTACTTTCGTCGATAAAAAATTATACAATAGGAAACATTTTTGTACAATTTAATCGAGATCGGAATTTCCATATTTGTCCGTGGAAGAATTAAACAAGCGGTTAGTTTGCTAATGAATTTCTTTCGGAGGGTAGAAAATTAATTTCGAGGAGGAGAGTGAAGCTTGTATGTACAAGCTAGAAGAATTTCGCGAACAACAGGCGAGCATGTTAGAAATTTCTAACCTCGACATTAACAAATGTTAGTTCAGAGAACTCGGCAACAAGACGCTTCAGCATCGAGTGCGCTCCAGGGATTATAACTCGAGGCATCCCTGTCCGGCTGCAATGAGGGTTGGAGAGGCAGTAAGGGGACGGAAGAAACTTCGCAACAATATCCAACAGAACTTTGGCCGGATTTATCAGAATTTACGCAACTTCAAAACTGCCGAAGAAACTTCCCCATTGATTTTTCGACGCTCGACGTTTACCAACAAGCCACTGACTGTGTCTAGAAGGCTGATTATTATTATCTAAAAAGAACGACGTGACTTAATTAACTCGGACATTCACAATCGAAAACATAGATATGTATCTTTAAAAATGCATGAAAAACAACGACAAAATACTGCCAGACATATTCATAAAAAATTGGTAAAACAGAACGTTCAAAATCTTCGAGAAATATTTTTAAGAAGCCACTATGACGTTGTCTAGAAGGGTGATTACCTAAAAAGAACAACGTGACTTAATTACCTCGGACATTCACAATCGATAACATAAATGTGCATCTTCAAATGTGCATGGAAAACAACAACAAAATACTGTCAAACGTATTTATAAAAAATTGGTAAAACAGAACGTTCAAAATCTTCGAGAAATATTTTTAAGAAGCCACTGACGTTGTCTAGAAGGGTGATTACCTAAAAAGAACAACGTGACTTAATTACCTCGGACATTCACAATCGACAACATAAATGTGCATCTTCAAATGTGCATGGAAAACAACAACAAAATACTGCCAGGCATATTCATAAAAAATTGGTAAAACAGAACGTCAAAAATCTCCGAGAGATATTTTTCAACCGATTCCTATAAATGTATACGTTATTTACACATGCATTAGACTATCCTACATTTATGAAAATAATATAAAAGCACACGAAATATTAATGCAGACAGTTCAATAAAAATAATCCACTGTCCCGGACGTACTTGAATCAATAGCACTAATTTATTTATACCGGCGACGGTTTATTTTTTTATATAGTCAATGGGCTTCGATTATTAATAACTTCGAGCCCCCTTTATTCATAAAGTCCGGAGCCATCAGCCTCGAACAATTATTCTAAACAAAATGTCACGTAACTTGTTGTTAGATAATCTTTGAAAAAAAAATAACAAACGAACAACAGAGGGAAACAACAATTTGAATGGCACGACGGAGTCATAGAACGTGATGTAATCTACACTTTTAGGGGACGTAATGTCAACCATAAATACTCTCTAATATATTCATTATTTGCCCGTCGCAAAGAGGCGCCCACGCACCGGACCGAACACCACTCATAAACTTCCTGTATCCACTAGCACGCCGGGGAAAACCAACCAGCCTGAACAACTTAATTACAACTCCGCCCTCTTTGAATCTCTACACTGCATAATTCCTCAGACATGAAAACAAACTTTTAGCTTTTATAGAACCGGGCTAATTAAGTACAGTAACTGACTGACATTTTTCCGACATTCGAATAATTTGTTGCACTAGATAAGTGTCGCGGAGAAGATCGTTGCGGATGGTGTATGCATTATTATGCATATTGCATAAACATTTTTTTTTGGAACATTAGAACATGCTCCAGAATATAATACATCCATTTGGTCCTGAATAAAATTGAACAATTCGTTCCTGAATAAAATTCAACAATTCGTTCCTGAATAACATTGAACAATTCCCTCTTGAATAAAATTGAACATCATGCTCTCCAAAATAAAATTGGACAATTCACTCCTGAATAAAACTGAATAATTCGCTTCTGAATAAAATTGAACAATTCGCGCCAGAATGAAATTGAACATCATACTGTAGAATAAAATCGATCAATTCGCTCCAGAATAAAATCGCACATCATGCTCCAAAATAAAATGAACATCAAGCTCAAAAAAAAAATACATCATCTCGATCCAGAATAAAATAAAACAATTCGCTCCCGAATAAAATTGACCAGATCGCCGCAGAACGAAATCGAACAGTTCTATACCAAAAAAAAAAACGGGGAAACACCAAAAGACAAACATCAGCACAGCAAACTTAAAAGTCCACATCTCCGAACGAAAAAATGAGCGACTCTACCACAAACTAAAACATATAAAACGCACCAGAAGAATTCACTGTAATATAATCCCGAATAGAACGTTTCAGAATTTGCTCGAAGATAAAACAGACCTGTCTGATCGGAGCAGTCGGTTGATGATAGCGAGCGTCCAACAAAAGCAAGCAACACAGGAGCAGAAGTTGCAGCCGCCCGAAAATAAACAAACAAATGCCAGCACACATCGCCCACTATGAACCATAGTGAACGGGGTGTGAATCGCCGCGGAGATGTTGAAGGGCGGTTTAGGTGTACAGCGAAATGTCCATTAAAAATAGAATTAACATTCAGCCCCTGGAGGCGGATCGATAGGGGTCAACAAAGGGGGCAAATAAAAACGTTTATCGGGGTCTGTCAATGAACCCAACACTGCGTCTTACCCTCGAAAACCTAACCTGACACCGCCCACTGTCACAGGAGATGATGCTCTCTCTCTGCCACGGCTCGAAGAGGACACGTCGATGTCCTCTGTCGCAGGACACCACGATGACACGAAGATTCACATCGGGTGTGTCAGGTCGGGGAACCCTTCTTCGTTGTCGAAGACCTCGAAAACCGCGTAAAAACTGCGACGTTCTACCATCGTGGGACGAGCACTGCCTTCGATGCGGGATACCCGACTTCTGGCCAGGGCCGTGTCGCGTGGGCGGCTAAATCTGGCAGCATTCACCCGAAAATCTTTCGAATACCACTTGGTACCAACTCTGAATAAATCGCGGATCTTCATGCGTTTATGGCTTCTGAAAATTTTCAAAAAAGGCTAGAATATAAAATTCGACAGAATTTAGTAATTTTTATTTTTTTAAGATCTGCAAAGGCTACTGGAAATAAGATTGTATTTTATTCCACTTTCTTAAGATTCGTCTACAAACATTGATGATTGCATAAACGTCCGCAGTCTAACCCTGAAGTAGGCAAGAATTTTTTTTTAATATTTTGATCGTGCTGGGAGAATGATTCTAATGCTATCTCTAATCATTTATTTATATTGGATTGTAGAGATCAAATAATTTACATCAATGTAGATTTTTAAAAACAGGAAATAATGTCTAGATGACTTCATGAAATTTTTTAAAAGCAATAAAGTATCTACATGAAACCTGTTAATAAATGAAGTACATTGTTGTGTAAAAATCACAGCTCCATGTTATCAGAAATTTTAGAAAAATGTAACTACAAATATGAATAAAAATCACAGTCTTATAACCAAAATTGATATGTACAATTTAAAGCAGTAGACATATTTTGAAAATTTAAGAACATCCACGTATTAATTCCAGTTTGATAAAATAATTAAAAGAAGAATTAAATTTTTATTTAGCTTCTGTGTCTTGAAATCGATGCAGACATGTTTTATTTTGGATAAACATTCGCAATAATAATCATTACATAACAAGATGAAAAATTGAAATTCACAGCCACTTAAGAAAATTAATTCACTAATTCTCTGGAAAAATTGTCACACCTAAAACTTGGATTACTGAAGTTCAAAAAATATATTTTGGAGTTCCAGGAAAATCCTGCAGGGTTCCACGGGTGGAGGTACGCGACTGACGACTGCACATGCGTAGAACCAAGCATCGCTCCGTCTCATACAAAGCGTTTCCTCTCATTCTCGTTCCAATTAGCAAGGTAATATCTCAATTATCCGCGACGTATTTGAAAATTCACAATGCCGGTATCGAATTGTAAGATTATTTCTTTATCTCCAGCGGTAGAAAATAGAGATAACATTGTCGGCGAGCGACAGGAAAAAATGAAAAATCAATGATTGCCGCCAGAGAGCCGGCGGGAAAAATCTATTACTCGGCGGAGAAGTGGTGCCGGCACGCGTTCAATCGAACTTTGATTAGTTTGATTGTTTTCGGCTTTTTTTCGCCGCGATTCGGAACTGTCGACACAATAACCGTTCGATTTTCTATTGCCTGTCGGCATGGCGAGAATCCGAATTTTGATTTACAGAATCAACCAATTGTGACTGTGTTACGTGAATCTGTAAGAGAAACGCGGTAAACGCTATTTAAAAATTTTATTGCAAATTGTGCTGGCGATAAGAAAATATTGAAAACTTGCATTTATAGAAAACACTTCCAAATCACAAAAAAGACATCAATAAATTCTACAAACAAAGTCGTTAAATCCAGTGTGTACTTCGCAGAGTTGGGCAGAAATTTAATCAACGATTGACGAATAAATTTCTACTTCGATCGTTAATCGCAATTAACAAATAAACTCCTACTTTAGTCGTTAATCACATTCTTTTCAATTGTAATCGTCAATCGGATAATTGATTAATGATTAACTGCTGAAATTTCGAAATGAAATACGGAATTTTGTAAACGGAAAAATGTAAACTAAGTTTTTGTTGAGATATATTTCTGTCAATTCTCCATCTCCGCTCTCTGTCTCTCTCTCCCTCCTTATTACAATTTATGGATAGACCGTGTGGCGATTAACTTTAAAATTGCTTAAATCAGTCTCCGATGTTTCGATGATTTCTTTTTTTAATCAACGATTGACGATCAACTTCATCAATCGATTGATTCAATCGTCGATTTTCCAATGATTACCTTTTTTAATCGTACACATCAATCAATCAATCTTGAAAATTTTAATTGATTAATGCCCAACTCTGACTACTAACTTGTAATAAAAATATGATGAGCACCCTTTTCAACAATTTCGCAGGAAAGTGAACTCCAGGATCCTTCATCTAACAAGAAAGTGTCAAAGGATCCTGCAATCAATAAAAAATGAAGACCACCCCTTGTAGTGAAATTTAAAAATATCTCTCATCGTGAAAAATTCACTGGTGACAAAAACTTATGAAGGCTATCATATTCACAGGAAAATTTACCCTCCCAGTTGCAAACGGAATGTCAAAGGACCCTGCAAAAAATTTGAAAATATTTTCCGAATGTTAACACCTCCGTAAAAATGAATTTTACGACTGAACAGTAGTGGAATAGAATTCAAATGGAATCCGAAGCACGGTAATTAATTAATTTTTCACTTCTCGGAAACTTGGTGCAAAACGGCAGTTCATTAACAATGCGAGAAGCCGATAGATCGAGGGTGCAATCGTTCCGGAGTTTCCATTATTGAAGTTCTGAATGCCGGTTCCGTGTACGAGGAAACTTAACGCCTCGAAGTTCCAGCGAAGATCCAGGATTTCTACATAGCACGATCAAAGGGCCTGGTGCATTCGCGATTGCCATTCTCGGGGAAGTTTTGCAACACGTGCTGGATCATCCCGCTGGTTCCTCAGACCGTGACCCGCAGACAATGCCAGAACGATCTGCTTGCGGAAGGGGGGAGGGTATTGTAAACAATGGCGATCTGTTTTTGCTCGACACGGGCGTAATATGTGGCGCGTTCAAGAAAGGAAAAAATATGATTGCACGCAATAAATATTGGCATGAAATTAAATGGTAATTAATAGGAACTAAATGATCTCGTACTACATAATTTTATTGCATGCATAATTCCATGTAAATTTAAATTGAATGAAGAAATTCGAATTGTTAATATGGACTTTAAAAACGGTATTATATGTAATTGTGGATGATGATGACTAAACTGCGGATCTTTATGCAAAATAAAACTGTTTTGCATTGATTGTGGGAAGCGGGAATAACAGAAAAATTGATTTCATCCCTTAACGACTTTGTTACATTAAAAGCAACATTACAACATTCTAGAATTTTTAAATCTTTCACTGTTTTAGATTTCGTCCAACCAATTTCTTCATAAACGCGTAAAGATCTAATGATGATTTCAACAAAACTCGACAGACAATGCGACGGGAACAAAATAAAAATAATTGTGGGGCGCGTGGAGCAGCCGTCGTAACAATAAATAATAAAAAAAGCGGCGCGTGGAGCAGTCACACCGGGGAATTTTGAAAAAAATAGAAGCATCCATCAGATATGTAAAAAATAAAAATGATATGGCGCGTGTGAAGCAGCCGTCGGGGAATTTGAGAAAATAATAATGATGGGACGCGTGAAGCAGCCAGAATACATATTGATAAAAATATCCTGCCGGAATAATTATAATAACGAGGCGTCTGAAACGGCCGTAATAATTGATGTGTCATTGGGAATATTAACAATAATGATCATTACGATAAGACGCCCGGGGCAGCTACAGTCGGTGTACAAAGTATTCGTACACATTAATAAACGATTTCCTTTTTCAAAATTGGAATCAGCAGCTTGAGAACAACTCGCTCCTGAATAAAATTGAACAATTCGCTCCAGAATAAAATTGAACATCATACTCCAGAATTTGGTCCTGAATAGAATTCAACAATTCGCTCCTGAATAATATTCAGTTTTTACTGTTCCCTTCGTAATTGCGACCAATAACAAGTACACATTAACTAACCCTTCTACCGTCCCAAAAAAACTCAAGCTGCTGAGTCCAATTTTGAAAAATTTATTCGTTTTTAAAAGGTGTACGAATACTTTGTACACCGACTGTATAATAATTGTGTCATTGACCCTAACAGCATACAGACGTTTTCCACAGTAATGTGTATAATGCTGATCCGATAAAATAAATATTAATCAACATTGAGCCATACATATTGAACGGCGATGTTCGGTGATTTTATTGACAATATCGGTTGTAAATATTCATACTGTAGAAGTTGCGAATAAAAAAAGAAATGTCCACACCAATCTGAATACGAGAAATGAATATTTCATGGAATATGATAATAATATTGCACAATATGGTGGCAGCTGGCGAGAGTATTTCTAGGTCAGGTGCAACAGTGAATTTTTCTTCATTCAGGTAGACAGTGCTTACTGCAACAGGGAGCACAATAGAGTGAATAGGTGAACGGAAGCTCTGAGGGGGGGATCGATAAGAACTGGGTTAATATGATCAGCCAAGGCAGCAGACTTCTTCAGCCTATCGTCCAGACATTATATTTAGAATGCGGATGCTACACTGAACAGCCCTAAGACACTTTGTCTCACTGTATCATCCACTATCAATCTCGGAAAAATATACCTCCAGAGAACCTCCTCCAATTAAATTCTTTTCCGAATTCAATTGTGCTCATAATTATTAAGTTAAGTTACAATTTAAAAAATGAATGCGACAGGAAACAACTCTTAGGTGACCATGAAAGAGAAAAGTGTGTTGGAAATAATTTCTGGTGAATATTAAAATTATAAAAATGAATGTAAAAATCGTAAATATTTTCATGAAGAAAATAATTGCCCTTAGTCAGAGTGAACGAAATTTTTGAATGACTTATCTTCGCAGCAAAATATAACGAGTGCTGCAAAATGTCTCTCCAAAAAGAAAAATGCATTGAATTTCATTACTACACTCTCCACTTTTCGCGACGAAAAATAATGAATGGAGTTAAATTCGTCTCGGCAGATTTTCATACTAAATTAGCTAATTATGTCTTCAGCTCTCTACACCAGGAAATAACGAAGACTGTACAATTTTTTCTACTGTACATTTATATTGAATTTACCAGCATTTAGGTTCTCTCTCTTTCTCTGCCAAAAAATAATTAATGGTGTAGAACTCTTTATAGCAGACATTTGTAATGAATTCGCCGATTATGATATCTCCGTTTAGGAGATTGTAAAATTCTTTTTAGCGGAGTTACATGGCTCCATGAAATTAGCCAAAAGTCGCGGAACGACTCGTTTTACGATTCCGGCGAATCCAGGATTTTTTCCGAGGGAGCAACTCGAGGTGTTGAAGTACAATAAGGGCTCGCATGATCCCTAAGAGGCCTGCGCAATACACGCGAGCGGGAACTCGCTTTGGAAACGCTCGAAACGCGAGCGGAGGCTCCAGTCTGCGCGCGACACTTGTCCGAGACGCGTCGCGTTCCGACATTCAAACAAGTGTGTACTCCCCTAATCTCGCGGCTCCGCAAAATAAAAAATCCTGACCAATAATGAACCCTCGACCTACCTCGTCGTAAAAAGACCCACCCTTCACCTTTGAAACAGCCCTTAAAAAATCCAGAGGAGTCATTGTTTTATAGACTGGATTTTCGATCAGCAAGTAGAAACAGACAGTTTTAATCTTGTTAGGGTAGTGCTGTGAATTTTTGTGGAGGTTGAAGAGTCACTTGATGGGATTTTGAGAACTCCCTTAGACTTCGAACTGGTGAAAGTATTCGATAAATTGTCAGTGACTCCGAGATATGATGAAACATGAAGTTGTAGATCGTGATGCGATCTTTGTCGAGTGAAACGAGGGGCAGTTTCGGTGCAGGTGAGAGAGCACAGGTGAGATCATGTGCATCACAGGAGGAAATTGATCAACGACGCCGAGAAAATGGCCGTGAAGACCTGAGGAGTGTTATGAGAATGGAAATCGACATGGGATCGAGAGCACTGCGAGGTAAGATCGACGGGATTTACCGTCGATTAGCGGGACGGATCGATAATTAACTGCAAGGGGACTGGTCTTGTCCTCGTGCTCTTTGAGTCACTGCAAAATATTAAAATTCAACAGGCAATCAGTTATTTCACTTTCAATAAATTTACTAAAAATGTCATGACTAGACTGCGGATGTTTATGCATTTTCCAATTTTTGTAGACAAAGTTTAGGGAAGTGGAATGTAATAAACCCCTATTTTTAATAGGAACAGTCTTTGTAAATCTGAAACAAATAAAAATTGTACAAAATTCTGACGAATTTTATATTCTAGCCTTTTTGAACATTTTCAGAAGCCATAAATTTCATAAATGCCATAAATTTAATATTTTAATATCCTTTATTAAAATCATTGAGGGAAGAATTAAAGACCCGCAGTCTAATGATAAATTATCGTCCACATACAATTTTTGTTAAAATTTGAAAAACAAATACTAGGGACCAATTTTGAATGGGGTTGGAGTTGGCCATGCACTTAGCAAACATAGCAAGCACCTAGATGATTGTGCAAACTGAAATGAAGCTACAAGTATTTAAGTAATTGATGTAGAAATGTGTGTTTCGATTGTTGGAGTGTTTGATCGGCTAATTCTATTCGGGGTGAATTATGCAGTTTTGAGAGGAGGCTGCAGGCAAAATGCGGAACCTAGTTTTTCCGCGTGATATTGTGAATGCTAGTGAAATCAATTCGGTCTCGCAACGTCACTCACGACAGCGAAGCTTTCGCTGCAATTGGCAGTCGGTTACACAAATCCGCGATTGCAAATGCGCTCGGATTGGCAGCGACTTCTCGTTATTGGAAAATAATCGAGAGCCCGTTTTAATTGACATTCTTTTTCTTACTGGAACAATGAGAATTACCTGGGTCGATGATTGACAATTGCACCGTGCTGCGGAGCACGTGTTCTTCGTATCAGTATTGCCAAATTGTTGATTTCTGCAACGTTTCTTACGGGACAATTTTTGTTAAAATGACAAATTAATATATTGCAACTTTCTGAATTGGGATATTATTTTGATAATTGTGTACAATATTAAATTGAGAGACGTCCAATTTGATATTGTACTAATATCAGTTATAAAAGGAGAATGTACAGGGTGAGTCACCTAACGTTGCCACCTCAAATATCTTTGTTTTTTTTAGAGATACGTCAAATGTCTGAAGGACAACGTTGAATGGTATAATGGGGCTCGTACGACACCAAAAAAATTTTTTGTATCTAATCTTTTTAGAGATACGAAGTCATGTTTTTTTTTTAAATGGAATGAGGTATTTTTTAGTACATCGATCGATGCAGCTGGACATTCGTTATAAAAAAAGTACTAACCTACATAAATCTAAAACAATTAACATAATTCTAAAACACCATTTCTGTCGTACTAAGACGTTACACTAGTAAATAAACGCTAATGGCTTAGTGAGATAGTAATTGTGTTTAACAATTATTTAAATTGAAATATCTCCTGAACTACTAACTTTTCGACATACATAGGTTAGTACTTTTTCATAACGAATGTCCAGCTGCGTCGATTGATGTATTAAAAAATACCTCATTCCATTTAAAAAAATGAAGGTGACCTTCATATCACCAAAAAAAATTAGATAAAAACAAACATTTTTTTGGTATCGTATGAGCCCCATTTTACCATTCAACTTTGTTCTTCAGACGTTTGACGCATCTTTAAAAACAACAAAGATATTTGAGGTGGCAACGTTAGGTGAGTCACCCTGTATAATGATTTTAATTATTGTAATCGGGGATACAGTTTGCAACAGAGTTTACAGTTGAGTAAATGGATCAAATCCGCAGTCTACTGACAATCATAGTATTATTCTAGCTGCCGCGTAACCGTGAACTCGGTTTCTTAATTAGCCTCGCCTTAGGCAGTCCACGAACTTGAGCTATGTCTTACGGACACAGTCCTCAAAGAAAGCGGCTGTTAATTAGATTCGTGACGCTTCTCGTCAGCAATTTCACTATTGTTGCCCTGCTGGTTTATTAACAAAGCCGAGCAATTGTCACATAAAATACAATCCCAATAATTCTGTAACGATAATCACAGGACGATTGATATCGGATATTAATAGTAATACACCTGAACAAACAGACAAGATACATGGCCAATTATAATAATTGGGCGCTTGAAACAGCTCAAGAACAATAGAACAATATTCGATAAACACTATACGGAAATGTATATAATAATACACAGCAATAATAAAATAGTAATCTCACCAACAGTTTACTCGTAAAGTATAAAATAGCAGTAATAACGATCGTGCGTTTCAATTTTTAAAAAATGATCAACTTTCTGATTCACTAAGATAATCACACCAACACCACTCAACTAAAAATTGTTGCGATACCTTAAATATATTTGCAATGCTCATTTTTCTGGATTTCAATAACAATTAAAAATTCAATAATAATTAAAATGCACTAAAAAGGAGAAAATAATTTTTTTCCTGGTTCTCCATAAAATACCGAATCCAGTTAAATGATTAATAATATTTTTCCCCAAAATATTAAGCAATTAGTTCAAAATTTCTTCTGTTATAAAATTAGTATCGGAATAGATAGAAAAATTTAATATAAATTTAAATAAAATCATGACATCAGTGACTATAAAAATAAAAGCGTGGTGCGCTAAACTATATTGACGTAATCTTCGTGGGTACTCCACGCTTCTATCTTTAGTCACTAATGTCATGATTTTATTTAAATTTATATTAAATTTTTCTATCTATTCCGACACTAATTTTATAACAGAAGAAATTTTGAACTAATTGCTTAACATTTTGGGGAAAAATATTATCAATCATTTAACTGGATTCGGTATTTTATGGAGAACCAGGAAAAAAATTATTTTTTCCTTTTTAGTGCATTTTAATTTAACCTACTTTTATTTTAGGAAGATTGGGTTATGGCAAGAGGTTTAAAATTCGAATACAAGATTTGACGCATACAACAACACGGCAAGTTAATATAAGCGTGGTAAAAAAATTAAAAATAGGTGTACAATGTTTCTGAATAATTAATTACAAGGGGTAAATAATTGAAAGGTTCAATAATTTCCTGAGCTGCATAAAATAGCATCTCGGGTCGAAGGAATTAAAACTAAACCTTCCATCACCGGTTAAAATGACCAGTTCCAGATTTTTTATTTCACGATTATTGATATAATAAAAATAATTTCCTAAGAAATAATTGTATTGATATCTTTAGTGGAGCACATATTACAATAGGAGCTGCACAAAGTCTAAATAAAATCAATCTTGTCATTTTTATAAGGGAACGTTTACTTTTGAGGCTCGGTAGGTTTAGTGTTAAATATTGAAAATGAAGAGATTGCAAGCAACATAATATTTTCCATCGATGAGAACGAGAGACCTTTAGTCGGGCAACACCTGAGCGACCATGAGGGTACCTGCACTTTCGTTCGTTCGGATCGTTATCGACTTTAATTGCAATTCCCGTAGGAAGAACGGTACGTGAACATGAATAACTAAACTGCGACAATATCGTCACATCTGCTACGGTTTTCCTTTAACGATTTTCCTTATTTCCACGAACAATCGAATGCCTACGTAAATCCAAGGAAAGCTTTCGAAATCGCCGAGCAAAATGTCAGACTTCCCACTGATTTTACCACGTTTTTATTAGCTCGCTTTCTTGTCTGTCTGTTCGGTACAAAATTTTTTCATTAATACCGACAAAACCTTTAAATAAATTACACGAACAGCAGAGACAGTGTGGTCACACACAGGAAAATGATCGGTCGGACTCGACTATAGTCTATCGATTACCACTAACCGCAATCGAGATTTTCCAAGCCGCAACTTCCCCGAACACGTATGTACGTATTCGGACTTCTAATAATTATAAGATCAATAAACAATAATTAATGTCAGCTATACAGGGTTCTCCCCAAATACAGAATACACAGAGTGTCTCTTATTTGTGTACATCCTGTACAGGAAACCGTGTCCAACGCGATACTATAATTAGCTCAATTCTCTATAATTTTTTCATTGATCCCCGACAAGGTGAATAAGAACTGTACATGGGTGAGTCAGCACGCCCTACAGTCTCCATTATATAATCGACAGAGATGGATGCGGTTCTGATTGGTTGATTGTGTGGACACACTTGTTGCTCGGCAATAATCATATAATAAATCCGCCTAATTAAATTTTTTCCTCGAGAAACTGCCACATATGCCAACCAAACTCGTTCAAATACAATGGAACAGTTCGTGAATTTACTGTGCTACAACTTTGAAAACGTAATTTGTGACCTGGTAATAATAAGAATTCAATCTAAAAGAATTAAAAAATGTCGACACACTACAAATTCAATATAAAAGAATTAAAATGGTGGATGATTAAAAATTCGAAATTGTTTCAAAAGATTTTGCAAAAGTAAAAGAGCTACTGATTTTCACTTGAATACGGTCTATCGACTTTTATTTTTGCTGTGAAAAATATTTCTATCGCACAGAGAGGTTCTACAGTATATTCCAAACAGTAATACACATGATAGAACCTCGTAAAATATTAAAACAAAAATGCAGACTTCTAATACTTCCCTAAATACAAACAGAAATGATCTATCAACTTTTATATTTGCTGCAAAAATGTTTTTATCACACAAAGAGGTTCTACAATATTTTCTAAACAGTTATACACAGAATAGAACCTCATAAAATATTGGAACAACGCAGACAAACACATTTCCCAAAACAAGCAGAGAAAAGACGAAAGGAGGAAGTAATAAGAGAAGAAAGAGAAGACGATTGCGAGGAGGTAAATAAAAAAGTATGCCAAATGCAGACAGTTTTCCTATCCAAGACTGCAAAAGAGAGAGGGATGCAACCTCGTCGAAGTTTCGTCTGAATTTTTCATCGGAAGTTCGCCTCGCGGCGAAAACCGCGCAGGAACTTTTTGCAGTGAGTTTCTGCTGGCGCAGGTAGCGCGGCGAGAATGCTTGCGGAAAAATCGCAAGCGCGGTCAACGGTGGCGAAAACGATTTCGTAGCCGGCTGCCGGAAATTCGCAACGTTCCAGCCGGAAATGGGTCGTCGCGTAGAGAGAGAGAGAGAGAGAGAGAGAGCGTGGTCCAGGGAAATCCCTTTTCGCGACCAGAGAAAAACAAATTCGAGGGCCAATTTCACGGGCGATTGCCGCGAGTGAAAACCTCGGGACGCGTGCAAGCCGCGAAATTTTTCCCCTGAGCGATAATGATCTCGTTCGCGATCAACGTCGACGAATACCACCGCCGATTACACGGCCGAGTGTGTTCCCAATGGTTCCCGAACGATGCACTCGATAAATGCTGTTTTCTGAGTGGAGAACATCTGGATGGGAAATTAAAAAGGGGGGAAGTAGATTGCAATTTTTGAATCCGTGAAAATGCTGGAAATGCAACGTGCTTTGAGTTGTAGCTAGCGATTAATTATGGCGAGACAATTGGTACGTTGTGAATTGAGGAAGTAGGGGAGGGTCTAATTTATTGGGAGAAGGGTGCAATTGATTGTGGGGAGCACCAGATTTATTGTTGGCAGGGCCACAATAATTTTTGGGATAACTCACTGCTGTTGGTGAGGACGTAATTATTTAGGGGAGGGTTCTGGTAGTTAAAATTAAAATTAACCCCCCCCGAGATGAAAATATTTATAATATTATAAATTATGTAGATCAGTGCTTTCAGTAACCCTTACGGACCACCCTGTATATCAGAATAGTGGGGAGCACCAGATTAATTAGTGGGAGAGCCACAAGGGAGAGTCCCTGTATATGGACCAGCCTGTGTGCCAGAATAGTAGAGACCACCAGATTAATTAGCCACAATAATTTTTAGGGATAACTCACTGCTGCTGGTGAGGATGTAATTAACTATTGGGAGGGTACAATTAATTATGGAAGGGTCCCAATACTTAAAATAAAAACTAGACCCCCGAGTTAAAAATACTTCTAACATTACAACAGGTCAAACAATGAGGTTCCCGTTTCTGGACCACCCTGTATATCACAGAATGGGACCAAAGAGGGGAAAAGCAATCTCATGTCATCAGGCTGTGTCGTCAATCTGAAGCGACGTTTATGGCTGACTGAATCTATTGAAGCACATTTTGTTATTTCTGAGGTACACATACACAGTGTTCCAAAATATATGTACACAGTTTTTTATAACCTGATTCGTCAGCACTCAAAATATACTAGCAAAGCATATAGACTTATGACAATTTTCCTTTGTCAGAGATAACATGAAATATAGAAAACCAATTTAGCACCACCCTGTAGAAATAGCTGCAGGACCAGGTCAAAGTTATTTCAAGATGTGAAAGCAAAGGAAATTGCCAGACCCCCCGGTGACAGTAATGGAGATAAGAGTATCCGAAAATATTTAGCAGCCCGAGGTGAGGGAAATTTGCATGGAAAAATTTCGGGAAAGTTCAGTGGTCGAGGGTGGCCATCGACGACCCCCTTTTGTTCCCAATGGCCGCAAGGGGTCTGCGTGAATCGTTATCGTTACTTTCGAAGCTTTACTACCGCTAATTGGGCCAAACGACAGACTTTAGGCTCCAATTACGGCCAGGCCGGCCCACGTTTTGCATAATTCGTTATAAATGATAGTATTGATTCGTCTTCACCCTCGAATGCATTCGACGATCCCAATACCACTGGACTGTATTCTCGAGAAACAACGAACAATGTATATTTGATAAGATTTCTCTCTCTCTCTCTCTCTCTCTTCTCCCAGGCAGCATTGCGTTATCAATTTTTAATAAAAACGGAAGTCTGGAAACTTCCCGAGAATTATTCTTGCTGAATGCTATAGCTGTATCTCTCGGAGATGTTGGATTTTTTATTTAGCAGGGGTTTCGTTCGGGAGAAAACAAAAGGTTGGAAAAGTTCTATCCTGAAAATAATTTATAACTTTCTTGAAGAATGTTCCGTAAGGATCTGGGAACAATGTAACACCTGTGTAATGTGAGCTGCATGTAACGATATTGTTTAAAGCAATAATAGATAAATAAACACTGGGCTTGTCGGAGATAACGGTGGCGATAAAAATTGTGTAACGAGGGGGCTGATGCAAGAGTTCATTTGAAATGGTAATAGGCTCTTACTGGGAAATGTTATCGGAAGATTTTGAGTGACATGTTGATTTAAATAATTAATTTCAAAGGCAGTGGGATTTTTAATTTTATTTTTAATGGTTATCTGTGTGAGGGTTAGGTGAGAGAAATGGAGGGAAACGGTGAAAGTAGCAGCCGTACCAGAAAATTGGAACGTTAACTGCGAGAATCGATTGCACAGCTGGTGACAGCTATCAATTTTTAAAGCGCTCCTATTTTTCCCGTCGCTATTCATAGTGTTTGGGTCGACCACCTCGATACAGTCGAAGAGATAACAGTTGAAAACGAACAGGCTTCAGAAATTGCCTATCATCATACGGAAAGAAAACTTATTTCCACTATAGTATATAGTATATTCATAGTATATATAGTAATCCATCAAGTGTTCACCTGTGGACGTCCCACGAACTTTAAATAAATAATTCTTTTATTACTAATTCAGTTTCATTAATTCATAGTGAACTTTAAGAACATAGAAATATTATAATCTTCACCCGGCTGGCACAAAAAAATTCCGGAACATAGTTTAAACCTCTATAAACAAGTCTGCAAAATTTCAGTATTCTACGTTGTTTGGTTCAATCTAAAAAAATTCTTAAATATAGCCACAACGGGGAGAATTCGAACCTAAGGGAGGGTTTGAACGCGACGCCATTAATAATAAATCAGAGTTCACACAGAGGGGTGTTGGCTATATAAATATTTTAGAGAAGAAGGAAAGACCCAGCGGAGAATTGTGCTCGGTCCACGGACTCGATCAACCGCGTGCAATATTCGGGGAAAAAAAGGATTTTCGATATCGAGTGGCACTGGCCAGTCGCCGTCGAGAGTTCTCGAGGGGTATCTAAAGATTCCACTTCGTCCTTCGTCGCCTGCGCGTTTCACGACAGCGCGAGGAAGCCGTGGGAAAAGACGGCTCCGAGGATCTATCTATTCTCGTAGATCACTCGGAGTCCTCGACCCCGAGCCCCGAGCTGATTCAATTCTGCGACAAATATTTGACTATATTCCGCCACGGAATAGATGTTTATTCTACACACCCTCTATATAATTAATGAATTAACATCTGTGCAATTTTTTAACATGTTGCTGAGTATATATATAATTTTTTTATTAGGTTTTCTGTAGGTAAAAAAATTTACAAAAGCAATTGTTACGGATAACCAATTTGTAATGACCTGCTCTTCACATTGTTATAAAAATACCGCAAGAGAATATCTATTAATATTTTCGTTCTTTTTTATACGATCCCTGGAAGATATGTGTTCGTCGTTTATAATTATCATGGGCACCCTTTACAAGATAAACTTAAAGAGAAACACTCTGTTGTGATTCGAACCTAGCACGTATCTTTTATAAACAAGATATCATGCATATAACAAAATCGTGACTGCTGAACAATCACATAATACTGATTGTTTGAGCTATGACTGACTCGCACTACTGAATTCAGAGAGAAAATCAAATTAAATTATTTCTCATTTTATCAATATATCTGTTAACTTTCCCCACCAAATTATCAATGAACAATTAGGTTAGAAACAAAATAAAGGAGCGGTGCTCCAGAAATTCAACAATACTGTTACGAGCCAGGGGCGCGAGCAGCACGAGTGGCCGGCGAAGTGTTGTTGCACTAGGAATATGGTATCAGTTTGTTAGTTAAAGGTACGCGGACGAACCCAATGCGAAATTGGGGAGCCGCTAGGATTATAGACAGCGAGGACGAACCTGACGCGAAGTCAGGGAGCCTCTAGGAATGGAGTCAAGCGCAGACGAACCCGATGCGAAACCGGGGAGCTGCTAGGAAGTTGTAGAACGACGCGGACGAACCCAATGCGAAACTGGGGAGCCGCTAGGAGTTTGGATAAAAGCACAGACGAACCTGATGCGAAATCAGGGAGCTGTTAGGATAGTTAGTAAGCCTCGTAACTAGTATAATTTAGTGATACAATCCGAGCGGTAAGATTGTATCGTGTGGGGACGTTCAATTACTCGATTAGGATATTGGACGATAATTATGGGTTTAATGAATTTGCGTTAATTATCAAAGAACACAGATATATTCTGATTATAAGAATTAGTGTTACAATTGTGTAATTGTCGCGAATGAATTGAGTTTGGAATAGAAAGAATTGAAAGTAGAAGTGTATTACCTAAACTAGATGCACGGTGTTGACGCACTGGCAATGCGGGGGTCTCGGAGCAACCTTATCACTGCCTAATAGATTTTACACCGAACTCGCGGAATCTATACGGTTAACTTTTGATTCGAAGGGGAACTTTAGCCCGATCTCACTGGTAGTTGACTTCCGAGATGCAGCACGACGCGACACGATTCGTGATTACGACAGTACTAGCCCACGAGAGTAGAAATGCAAGGGCTTATATACTCCTGCAATGACAGGTGGTACTTGTCAGTACCCTTTCAGTGAACATTCGTATTTTGTCAACGACCAGTTGGTCGTGCGTATGTTTGGGCCCTAAACTAAACTAAACAGCTATGTAGATTTATCTAGGGTGGCTCTGTTCGTTTATCTAGGACGGTTCCTGCCAGAGATGATATTGAACACCTGTTCGTCATCCGTAACATCTCCCCACCAAGAAGAAACATCGCGGTTCGCGTGATGCTTTCTCATCAGGAAGGAAACGTCCTAGATACAATAGACTTTGAGAAAAAAAACGAAGAGAAAAAAAAATGAAATGAGACAAAAATAATAAAATGAAAGAGAAGAAAAGAGAAAAAAAAAATGACGAGTGTAGTGTAGTGTAGTGTACTTATTGCTAGGTGAAGTTCAGGTCACGACTGCTGCCGGTGGGAGTAGTCCTGCTCCTCGGAAGATCGTTATGCAGGGCATCCATCTGTTGCTATATTACGGATTCGGACTATATTTGTTATTAGTTCCGATAAATAATCTCCATATGTCTTCAAATTGGTGCCAGTTGGAAATGAGGTTGGCTCTCGTGCCTGTTTGCCAAAAATTAGTTCGTGCGGTGTAAAGTTGGTAGTTTCGTGAACAGACGTATTATAAGAAAACATTGCAAACGGAATTAATAAATCCCAATCCTCGTAATTCTCCATATAATGTTTGAGGTATTCTGTAAGAACAATATGGCTTCGCTCCAATGATCCATTAGTCTGTGGTCGGTATCCGGATGTGGTAATTTGTTTAATCTTGAATATTTCTGACAGATTTGTCATAAGAGTTCCAATAAAGCTGGTTCCCTTATCCGTGAGTATTGCTCGAGGTGTCCCATAGATTGCAATAAAATGCCGTGCAAAGGCATCTGCGATGGTGGTGGCTCGGATATTAGGTATCGCTACTGCGATACAATATTTGGTTAAATTATCCTGCATGGTGAGAATGTATCGGTTCCCTCCAGGTGTAATTGGTAATGGTCCAACGGTATCTAAGGAAATTTTATCAAATGCGTCCAACGGCGTGTCAGTGATCAACATGGGTTGACGTGTTTTTGTTCTGACTAATTTCTGCTCTTGACAACTTTTGCATTTTCGGATGTAATCCTGAATTTCGTTGCGCATGTGCGGCCAATGAAATCTCGATCGAATGCGATTGTAGGTTTTTGTAACTCCCTTATGCCCTCCTATTAAGCTATCGTGTGCTTCATGGATAATTTCTTGCCTGTCTTCTACGGAAGGTGTAGTAATAACACAATTACATATTGTGATTTGATAAGGTGAATCTGTGAAGACTTCTTTTAATGCTTTGAAAAGTTCATCGGGCGATGATTTATGATGATCTCCGGTGGCGGATATTCGAAAAGATTTGCTTCTATTTTGTTCTAAAGCAGATTGAAGAGTTTTCAAACCATTAATTATGTCCATTCTTTTTGGTTTATCGTGGAAGTTATCGGAAATTACTATGCTGAAGGTTTTAAATAACCCATTGTTTGAAATTATGACCTGTCCCTTTTTCGGTCGTGCAGCTAAAAGTTCCTGCTTATTTATTAATCCCGTGTCCAGCAACAGTTTTCCTATGGGGGTTATTAAGTTGCGATCGGCTGATATGAAGTGTACATAATGATCTTCCCTTGCGGTAAGGGTGTTTGAAGAAATGCTAATCCCTTGTTTCGGTTCTGGCGGCGCTTCCAGGTCAGTTTCGGTGGAAGAACCATCGGTATCGGCGTTTGAGAATGGGTAAGGGTCGGTTGTGCGATCAGGAAGATGCCGCACCCTTGCTTTGTGTATTAAATTGTTTGGAACTCGAATTACGGTGGGTTGCAAAATTCCACTTGTTTCCGGAAATGGTACTTGCGATATATTGGGTACATCCTTCTGTAAATTGTTCCTATTTTCTATGACGGTGTTTTCCATTGAATCGTCAAACGAAATTAAATCACCAGGTAGACTAGTGTTTCTATCCGTAGAAAAAATTTCTGTGGAGTTTGCCGCGGGTAAAAAATGGTGTGTGTTGTCCTGGTCTTCATCTGGCATCGCTATCTCTCTAGATAAACTCGGAAGGGTTCTGTTTATGTTAATTATTGGCGAGTGTTGAACTTTCCCCAGGGCGGGTTCTTCCATTTCATCTGAACTGCTGCTTGTTTGTTGATATTTCGGCCGTTTTTCTCGGTCCCGATGTAGTTGTCTGATGCGTTGTCCTATTGAACCAGCGTCGACAGGTGTTTTCGGTATGTGGATTTTAAAATCGGGGTCTTTCGGTTCCCTCGGGATGAGTGGTAAACAGATGGAAGTAGGATTACGTGATAATGCATCAGCATTCTTATTTGTTTTTCCAGATTTATGGACCACCTGATAATCATATTCTAGGAGTCTGAGCTTCCATTTCATGAGTCTTGATGTCGGATCTTTCACCGAATGTAGCCAAACTAATGGTCGATGATCTGTAACCAATGTGAATTTTGTTCCGTACACATACGGTCGGAAATATATAACGGCGTATACCATAGCTAAACATTCTTTTTCCGTGGCTGAATAATTTCTTTCTGCTTTGTTGAGGCTGCGCGATGCATAAGCAATCGGCAGATCGTTTCCTATTTCACCTTGACTAAGCACGGCTCCAACGGCATATTCGGAGGCGTCTGTCGTAATGACGAATGGTTTGCTGAAATCTGGATACTGTAAAATAGGCTCTCGACAGAGTTCTTCACGTAACTGCTTAAAACTGCTTTCTTGTTCTTCGGTCCATTTGAATTTTTTGCCCTTTCCTAAAAGGTCAATTAAAGACTTTGCTTTTGTAGTAAAATCTGATATGAATCTTCGGTAATATCCTACTAGACCCAAAAATTGTTGGATATTTTTCTGTGAAGTAGGTGTTGGGAAATCCTTGACAGCTTTTAATTTTCGGGGATCGGGTTTTACTCCCTGTCTTGAAATAATATGTCCGAGGTATGCAACTTCTTTCCGTAAGAATTCGCATTTATTTGTCTGAAGAGTTAAACCATGTTCTCGCAGACGGTTTAACAATTTCCTGACTTTAGCGTTGTGCTCGTGTAACGACGAAGCGTAAACCACGATATCGTCCAGGTAAACGAAAACATCCGTTCCCTGAAGTCCAGTCAATACCTGATCCATGAGGCGTTGGAAAGTAGGTGGTGCATTTTTTAAGCCAAACGGCATTCGTGAAAATTCATAATGCCCGTTAGGGGTGGTGAAAGCTGTCTTCTGTCTGTCTTTCGGATCCATTTCTATTTGGTGAAACCCGCTGGCGGGATCGAAAACTGAGAAGTATTTCGCTCCTCCGAGACGATCCAGTATTTCCGTGATTTGAGGCAATGGATATTTATCAGAGATGGTCTTCTCGTTAAGCGCACGAAAATCTATTACCATGCGCCAACGTTTGTTTCCTTGCGCATCTGGTTTTTTGGGTACAATCCACAAGGGTGAATTGTACGGAGATTTCGACGGAGTAATAATACCTTCGGATAATAAGCCATTAATTTGCTTTTTGATTTCCTCTTGGTGAACAGGAGGGTAGCGATACTGTCTCGTGTTAATCGGAATCTCATCAGTTGTATGTAAGGAGTGCTTAAAATCGGAGGCCTTTCCTAATTTATCTCCAGGGAGATAAAATCGATCGGGAAATTCCTTTATCAATGCGGTGATGCTGCGGCGTTCTTCTTCGTTCAGATGGCTCAAATTTAGCGTTTCGGAGATTCCCTGTATCCTATCTTCTCTAGTTTTGAAATTACAGTGATGTCGTACCTGTGTATAAATATCTTCATCTGATGTGCTCAAAATGTCGTAAGGTTCTAAAATTTGTGGCTCTATTTCCACGTCCAGAGCTTCTTCGCTGGTGTTTGTTGCCATAACATGACATTTTCCTCTGTCATTCAGGACGGCGGCTTCTCCTATGTAAAGATGCTCGTGTGTTTGTATGCGTGGTAAATAGCCTTCTTTAATCCTTGGGTTAGCTATTCTTATGGCAATCTGTTGAGATGATCGGGCATCGATGCGATGTTTGGTCGGTACGTCTGAGTCCTGCTGGTAATTTGAAAATCGAATAGGCCTGATGGGCTTATTTTTAAGTACCACTGTCCCATGGTAATAAGAAATTTCTGCTTGTTCCTGTTTTAAAAATGGGCTTCCTATAAGTCCATCTGCTTCTATTGCAAGGCGCTTCACTACGTAGAAAAACGCAGGAGCTTCTTGTATGTGAAGTATCGTAGTTCCCAGAGTGCGAATTGGGGTTGTTGTAAGACCAGTTATTTCAATTTCTTCGCGTGAAACAATTTCTGCTCCTTCCCCTAAAACGTCAAGAACTACTAAATTTACGGATGCTCCACCGTCAATTAGAAATTCTCCCGTGCCTGATTCCAGTTCTGGGATTTTGATTTTGATTCGTGGTGCTGGAGCTTCCTTGATGAGGGTTTTTCCTCGAAGCGGACAGTTCTTGGGCGAACTTCTTTGTTTTCGCTCATCGTGTCGCCTGTACGGTGAGCGCGATCGAAGTTTAAAGATTTGGTTGATTCTACGGACGAATCTCGCGAATCTCGTGAGTCTCGTCGGAATCGCGGACTACGTGGTCGATTCTTGCAGAATTTTCCATCGTGTCCGGTTGTTCCGCAATGCCAACAATACGGTTTTGACATGCGATCCTTATCGGAATTTTTCAAAATTGTGTACCGTCTCTCTCCGTCTCTCACTGGTGACGAATCTGAACGGTTGGAGGGGGAATTGGAGGGGCTCCTGTGACGCAAGGTCCAGGCTGCAGCTCGTCCTTCTCTTTCCTCCTCGAAACCAGATGGTCTCGTGCGTCGATCCCTGTGTCGGTCATATCTGCTTGGAGATAAAGGATATGACACTTCACGATCACGGTAGCGAGAATCCTGGTCGTATGAATCTCGGCGGGACCACCTTGATGGTGATTCACTCCGAGGCGACTGTCGTCGATTCCTTAATCTCTTGTCTATCTGTAGCACGACGTCGTAAGCATCCTCTAGATTTTTAATATCTTTCAGGAAAGCCGACACCTTCAGGGAAATCCGATCCGGTAATCCATCGATGAAATTTTCAATGACGTCTTTTTCCATCATTTTGATAAATTCTTCGGCGTTGGCCACGTATTTTTCCCTTATGGCTCCGCGCGTACAGTAGACCAAGTGGCTTGTCCTATCGATGTATTGTCGTAGGCTCTCTCCTTCGCGAATATGTAGTTTCGCGATTTCCACTTGATAAAATGATAGGCTCTTGCCGGGAGCGAACCGTTTCTTTAGATGTTGAATTAACGCTTTTACGGTGGTAAACTTGTGCTCTAATGTGCATCTACGTGCTGGCCCGACGAGCTTAGTAAGAACAATTGCCAGATACTCGGTTTCCGTACCCTCCGGAATCAAAGTTAACCCGTCCTCTAAAGTTTGTACGAAACGAATCAAAGAGGGGTCTTCCCCGTCAAAGGTCGGAATAGTCGAAGTAATATTCTGTAAGCATGTCTTTTGCGTCAACAGCGACATAGAATTTGCAAGTGAAACCGTCAAGTTCATTATGTCAACAGAAGAGGTATTTGCAGTCATATTCTGCATTTTTTAAGAAGAGTAACTAGAGAAAACTAGTATATTATTTATAGAAGAGTAACTAGCGAAAACTAGTATATAGCTAATAATTTTTTAAGAAGAGTAACTAGAGGAAACTAGTATATTGAAATCTTTTAACTAGGAAAACTAGTATATTAATGATATAAAGCGTGACTAGGAAAACTAGTATATTGTCGATACTCAGCTACGAGTAATTTAACGTAGTAAACCCAAAATAAAAGTGATCCTAAAATAATTGAACATATCCCACCGCTGTCACCAGTTCTGTTACGAGCCAGGGGCGCGAGCAGCACGAGTGGCCGGCGAAGTGTTGTTGCACTAGGAATATGGTATCAGTTTGTTAGTTAAAGGTACGCGGACGAACCCAATGCGAAATTGGGGAGCCGCTAGGATTATAGACAGCGAGGACGAACCTGACGCGAAGTCAGGGAGCCTCTAGGAATGGAGTCAAGCGCAGACGAACCCGATGCGAAACCGGGGAGCTGCTAGGAAGTTGTAGAACGACGCGGACGAACCCAATGCGAAACTGGGGAGCCGCTAGGAGTTTGGATAAAAGCACAGACGAACCTGATGCGAAATCAGGGAGCTGTTAGGATAGTTAGTAAGCCTCGTAACTAGTATAATTTAGTGATACAATCCGAGCGGTAAGATTGTATCGTGTGGGGACGTTCAATTACTCGATTAGGATATTGGACGATAATTATGGGTTTAATGAATTTGCGTTAATTATCAAAGAACACAGATATATTCTGATTATAAGAATTAGTGTTACAATTGTGTAATTGTCGCGAATGAATTGAGTTTGGAATAGAAAGAATTGAAAGTAGAAGTGTATTACCTAAACTAGATGCACGGTGTTGACGCACTGGCAATGCGGGGGTCTCGGAGCAACCTTATCACTGCCTAATAGATTTTACACCGAACTCGCGGAATCTATACGGTTAACTTTTGATTCGAAGGGGAACTTTAGCCCGATCTCACTGGTAGTTGACTTCCGAGATGCAGCACGACGCGACACGATTCGTGATTACGACAGTACTAGCCCACGAGAGTAGAAATGCAAGGGCTTATATACTCCTGCAATGACAGGTGGTACTTGTCAGTACCCTTTCAGTGAACATTCGTATTTTGTCAACGACCAGTTGGTCGTGCGTATGTTTGGGCCCTAAACTAAACTAAACAGCTATGTAGATTTATCTAGGGTGGCTCTGTTCGTTTATCTAGGACGGTTCCTGCCAGAGATGATATTGAACACCTGTTCGTCATCCGTAACAATACCAACAAATCCTGAATGGAAACCGTTACAAAAATTTTTGCACGTTCCGAAAAAAAACTCTCCAAAAAGCATTCACCAATATACATGGTGGTTCTGGGAACTGGGACAAGTTATTGTTCTTTTTTAACTAAAACTAGAAAAAAATGATACAGGAAAAAATCACATCAGGTGCAATTGAACTTTATTCTTTAATGCTAGGACGTATTATGACGATTTTACTTAAAAAATAGCAGCGACTTATGCCTGGTCTCAGAATTTATAAGAAAAAGCATCAGAAAGCTTTTCCTGGCGGACGGGATTTGCGATTGTAGTCTGCAGGCTCGCGGAGAGAATTTCGGGAGAAAAAGCGTCGGAGACAAAAGATTTAAGGGTAGTAATGCGTGGTGATGTGAAAAACGTGAAGTCTGAAAAATATTTTCACGGTGTTGCAGGGGTAGCATGAAGTAGCTGGGAGAAGACAACGGTGTTCCATTGCCCCGCAGGGCTTTTCACCGACGACATCTTGAAGAGCAGAGGCCGACATGGAGAAATGCACAGCGGAATTCCCGAAGCACGAGTGGAGACACCGTCTCAGCCTCCGTGCCAGCAGAAGGAGCCATCAGGTGAGAGAACACACCGACAGTCACACCGACAATATTATCCTCGTATAGAGCCCTTCGATTTTTACACCCTTATCATGTTAACACCCTCCCAACCCGACCAGTGAGTAATGGAGGACTCTTGCCTGACTATCCCTGGGATCCTTTTTCCGGATAACTTCGCTGACATTGATAGAGACACCGGATTCCTCCGAGGTGTCCTAAAACTGGGGGTTGCTGGATTCTCCCCTTTGATGATTCGCTCGAATCTACTCCAACTAGACCGAAAAAATTCGTTTTTGTTGCTTACAGTTTGATCAAAGTGATAAAACAAAAAACAACTTTTATTTTCTAAATATTCGATTATTTTCTCCGAGGTTTCATAAAGTTAGGGGCTGCTCGATTCTCCCATTCGATGATTCGCTCGAATCTACTCCAACTAGACCGAAATATTCGATTTTGTTGCTTACAGTTTGATCGAAGTGATACAAATTTTTAAAATGTGAATAACAAAAATATTCAATCATTTAATACCTGATACATTTTTTGAATGGAGCTTTTTTGAATTTTTCTTCTATTTGAGGATGTAACATGTTTAGAAATTGGAGAATTGAGTTTGCAGCTGTGTCCACTTTTGTCGACACGGAGAAAGGCGCCGTTTTATTTATAGATGTAAATGAAATTTTTGTCGTGTATTGATATTTGGAGAATATTGCTTTCCATTTGCCAACAATTTTCGGAAACACGTGCGCCGTTGCATCACTGTTTTAAGCAAGTGACGTGAAATAAAATGCAAGAAGATACAGTGCATGCTGAGAGTTTATAAATTATTCATTACTCATTAATTAAAGAATTGGCTGTGACGTCAATAAAAATACGTATAGAAAACGGGCGAATATCAAACGAGTACTGAATATCGAGGGAGCTGACAAAAATACAAAAATAAATTTTGGTAAAAGAAATCTGACTACATAACAAAATCCATATTAAATGAAAAATGAACCATTAAAATTAATATAGAGAGAGGCAATCACCATTTCTGCTGCACACAAAAAAATAATAAATATTTCAAAATTTCCAACGAGTCGAAAGCGCATTAAAACCGTTAAAATTAATATAAAGAAAGGTAATAATATAATTTACGCTGAACACAAGAAGAATAATAAAAATTTCCAAATTCCTAGGGAGTCGGAAGCACATTAAAACCAATGAAAATACATATGTACAACGGTAATAATAATTTCTGCAGCGGAAACTAATTGCAATTAAAAGTTCTCAAAAAGTGTCCACAGGACACTAAACAATATTACGCTTGTCTCAATTTATTCGCGACAAACAAGGAGCATGGAAAATCTCGGTTTATCATGATCGCCTAACTTCGCGTGTTAGCAACGGCATTCACCAATTTTTTCCTACAATTAGCAACGACCATGCAGAAGGGGTTGGGATGATACCAGGCTGTTGTCTCGTGACAAAGTCACCTTTTTATTCAAAAGAGCTAAGCCCGGCTCATCCATTATTCACAAGTTTATTCTCGCCAGTGGTGATCGAGAGAGAGGGAGAGGGTGAGAGAGGCGGAGAGAGTACAGAGTCACACGTTATTACATCGTGTCCACGAATTACGGGGACCGAGGGGAAGAAGCAATAATCTCGTTAGGCGAAATTAAAATCGAATCCCCTGAACCAGGCATAAACACGGTCTGGCTTCAGCCAGGAGAATTAATTGATCAACGTAACTCTCGCTTCGAGGCCGATCACAGAGTCCTGCGTTTTTCCACTCTCGCGGAATCATCGATTGCAATTACTAGCATAATCTCCGTGCGGTGTAACCCCTGCAGGAACATTGATTTTTGTGTCGGAAAATTATTCGAAATTTTTTCTCTTAGACACACATATTTATCTTCAATTAATTTCACGAATAAATTATTCCCTTCGTTCAGTCGTTCAGCCGTTCGTATAAAACGAAAATTAATTAAATTAATTGTAAAGAGCATCTCGATTCAATTAACGAACGCATTTTATCAGAGAATTTTGCTTGATAAATTTTTCGCTGATCGTTTTACTGAAGGTATATAAATGCTATCATCGTAAACAAATTACGGACTAGTCACGGTGAATTTCCCAGCGTTTTCACAATTAAACGGACTGCAACTTTTAATTGTTACAGTGAATATAGAGTAGGAATAACTTTAAATGTCTCCGCTCGCCGGTGAAGTGAAATTCAATCAAAGTATTCCGATTATTCTTCAATTAATCAGAAAATCGAATCCACAGTGGCGGAGCGAATTTCAAGCAGTGAGCTCGGCGAATTTTCCAGTCGTTCTGCGGGATCGTTCGGAGGCATAAACGTTTCGAGAGGAAAACAGAAAAATGTATCAGCGATTACGAAACGATTGATCGGTCAAGCGGGAAACAGAGACCAGACCGGTGCACAAACGCTGGTTTTGTCATATTTTATGCAGGTGGATAGTTACAGTAGAAATCCCTCGGAAGAGAGGAGAATCGTATCCGTGTTTTCATCGAGCTATTTCTCTCTCTCTCTCTTTCTCTCTCTGTCCCTCTGTTCCCAACGAGCAATTATTGTTGGTTTAATCAAACGCAGTGTGCGACCGCCGTAATCTGCGGTGAAGTTTGAGCAGAGCGTTCTCTGACTCCGCGAATGCGTTTAATATAGAATTTAATAACCACCAACTTCTGCCGGCGATTGTACGGGAAAATCTATTGTGAAGCTGCGACTGCGAATTATAGCTGCGCTCGCGACTCTGACAAATACTATGACTACCTTTGTAACCCTTTCACCGTTCAAGCATTGCTTGTCACACGTTACTTATTGCTGTGCATTATACACTTTTTTCATCATTGCGCATCATTCACTTTTGCAGTACTTACAGGGTGGTCCATTTATCTTGAGACTGTAAATTATTACGGAAACCAGCGAGAATTATTTTCGATGTAGAATAAGAATATGAAATAAAACATATGGGTTTCCATTTAAAAAAATGAAGTTGCCCTTCATCTGACCCTTAAAGGGCCGTTATGGAAAAATGTGCATAGCGCCATTAAATGTGCCCCTTCATATAAAAGATATTTTATATAAAACATTTTTTCATATTCCTGCTGGTTTCCGTAATAATTGACTGTCTTAAGATAAATGGACCATCCTGTATATTTCATTCTTTCTTGTATGCTATATTAGTCTGAATAATAAATTGTACATGTTCAATCTTCATATGTGTGTCTCTTGGAAAAAGTTATTATTGCTGAATTTATTTTTAAAAAATGTAAGGAATACCTCTAATCACTAATGAAGATTTAATAATTTGGAAACTACTGTAAAACATGATTAAAAAATACTACCCATAAATAATACATTAAAATGTATGTATCGGTCAATATTTAATTATCTTGGAATCAATATTTAAAAATATTATTACGTAGATTTCAAAGAAGATAAATCTCTAATCACCAATGGAAAAAATACACAATTCATCATTAAGAATTCACCGATTACAGGTATTATTTTTATCAATTTTGTAAAACGTCATTAATACTGTACATTTTAATGAAAATAATAAAAAATCTCTGACCACCATTGCAGTATTCAACATTTCAATACACCGTTTATTATTAAGAATTTATTGATTACAACACAGGCACTATTTTTATCAATTTCATTTAATAAAAGTATCAATGGCTGAATAACTTCTGTACATTTCTGCAAAGGTTTTCAAATTTCCACAGGCGCGTACATCGTGAATGAAAATTCGAAAATTGAAACTGTATTGGAAACAGTGAATTGTTGGACGTGAATGCAATCAGGTGTAATTGTAACAGAGTAGAATGAAAAGTTCCGCCTACAGAGTTTTTGGTATGCAAAGCTGTGAAAGGTGTACGAACACAGATAGCGAGAGTCAGTTTCGAAATTTGTTCCAGGTGATACGTTATCATGCTTTCACGCGGACTGCGAGAGCATTGTGGACACACATTGACAAAGAATTCGCCGACCGCAGAAATGGCTCGAGTGCTTTGAATTACCGAACGATAAGGTTTGGTCAAACCGATCTCACCGTTGCTTGCGCGATTCACTGGTATTTTTGGACGTATCCGGTGACGTAGCAATTATTTCCGTAACGTCATCCTATCATTATACCGTGCCAGTCGACGATGATCATTAGAGGGTGGAGAACCCGATGCAACGGGAGTGGTAACACTGGCAATTGTTTAAATTTCAGGAAGATTTTATTTCCACTCCGAAAAATATTTACGGTGTCCAAACATTTTCAGATTAAAATTCATTCTTTTTTCAATTAAAAAATTGGACGCGTAGAGCCCCTGTTTGCATAATAATTTGCATAATCCGAATACCATCAGAGGCAACTCACGGCACAGTTACATCACAAAAATGGACTCTATACTGGTCCATAAATTAATTAAAAATATCACAGTACAAAAAATGACTGACTAAAAATAAACTGTAAATTATAATCGGCAAAAAAATTATTCTAAAGAATGTTTAAAAATTATAAAACATGCCGAAAAATTAATGCAGAGTATCCTGAAGGATTTTCAAAAATTATAAAATCTGCCCAATGAAAAATGATGCGGAGGATCGCGAAAAATTTTGAGTTAAGAAATTCTGGTCTAACTCTAATGCCACGACAATTCCCGAAATGCGCGAATACACAATAATTCAGTGCCTCTCGTAGTGATAATTGATATTTAATGATCCCCAGCCGATGGTAATTAACACACGTTGCTTCCTCTCACAACATATCGGTTTGCAAAATCATCCGGCGGTGTAAACGACCGGACCCCTTGTTTGTAATTCATTCCTATCGGTGTTCCCATTATGGTAGACCGGATTGGGATAATTAATACGATGTGCAATCGAATTTGCTCAACGCTACTGGAATTATGAATACATAGTTAAGACTATTCTGTACAACTGGTTGAACAATCCAATTTGTTAATATAATTCGAGTTGCATATACATGGATTTATAATTTGACCGAATAATTTGTGCGAATAATTAAATTACACATCCGAGGATGCATTTGCAATTTTTATACACAGTTGTTTGTAGACGTACATACATATTTATTTTACATAGAAGGCGTCAGGGTGTACACTTTACGTAGGGAGCTAAAATTCCATGTTGGTTTCGTTAACAAGGACTATACTAATTAACTAGCACCGTCGAATCATTATCAAGTTCCCGAACTATGTAGCAAAGTGTTCAATTCAAGGGCTAGGAATCTCGCGTCAACTACTAACGAGTTAATCAAAACTCTTGCTACCTGTAATTCCCTAGAAGTGTGAGTAAACAGGAAGGGGGTCGAATTCTATCTAATTAGTCAACGGTCTGCTGATCAACTAATTATTTTGACCGTAATCACTTTGTATCAAACTTATAACCAACACGATGTTACAGGGTTCAATTTCATGCAGAAGTAGACTTTGCAAGGAGTTCAAAATTTGCAAGCGTCCCCAGTTTTCCGAGGGCTGATTTTTGTCGAGACCTTAAATTGGCACGGCCCTGATTTTTGCACGGGCCCAAAATTGGAACGTCTTGATTTTCGGACTGGCCCAAAATTGATAAAGTCCCCTTTACGGAGACCTTAAATTGGCAAGGTCCCAAATTTATGGAGACCCCAATTTTCCAGAGTCCCCAATTTGGCGGAGTTCCCAATTGTGCAAAGTCCCCAAATTTGCAAAGATTCCAATTTTGTACTATCCTGAAATTTGCAAAGATTCCAAATTTGCAGAGTCCCCAATTTTACAGAGTCCCTTTTGCAAATATTTAAATTTTGTAGTATCTTCAAATTAGCAAAGTTTCCAATTTTGCAGAGTCCCCAATTTTCCAAAGTCCCTAAATTTGCAGAGTCCCCAAATTTGCAATGTTTCCAATTTTACAGAGTCCCTAAATTTGCAGAGTCCCCAAATTTGCAAGGATTCCAATTTTGTAGAATCCTCGCAAAGTTTCCAATTTTGCAGAGTCCACAATTTTCCAAAGTTCCCAAATTTGCAAAGACCTCAATTTCGTACAAAGCTTCATTTTTAAAGCAGAGAATATTGAAACTGATACTCCCAAAGAACAAAAAATATAATATAATATTAGCGTACGAAATACGATTCGTTCGCATCACAATTCTTCTGATCAAACAAGAAGAGTCAGGACACATCTCAAAGGAAGGAGAATGCACATCCTTGCGTCTGTACCGAATCCGAAAGAGAAAACAAGCAATTGGTTGAGCAGCAGCGCAGCGACAGGGCAGCGAGTTTCACCAAGAAAAATTGGACCTGGTGAGTGAAACAAAAGCGAGACAATGGGACAGAAAGGATACAAAGGATTCACACGGGAGTGTGGGCCGACAGGATTAAGACATTTTCACGGTCCAGAGTGAACAATGGCTAGTGTCGTAGAGCTGTGACTCGCCGAGCGGATAAACGGAAATAACACGCTTTATGAAACTTTATTGATCAACCAAGAGAAGATTAATGAGATCCTCTCGCTCCTGTCCCACGTAATTGCTTCGTGTCTAAGGAGGCGACCGGGAAATTTGTGTTTTCCCTGATCGCACCAAGAAGCCTCGGAAGATATTTACATTCTATCAACGGGGATGGTTGTTACGTGGCAGGAAGGGAAAAAATATCGGAAAGGGAGCCGATGTAGATTGAGCTTCTGCGATTCCATGCTCTGGGGGATTGTTTGCGTAGAATTCGACGCAGCGCAAGGTTGATGACTACATCATCTTGGGAACACTGTGAACACTCTGAGACTAGTCACGAATTTATTTAATCAAGACATCTAAAAATAATTCTGTACAACAATATAATTTTCTAAAGTAGTCCTATGTCATCCAGCGTGCTCCTGAATTTTTGGAAAATGTCCAGAAGCCATCCAGACTAAAATACAATTTTTTAACGACGCTTGATGCCACCTAGAATAATTCGTAATTTTTCAGAAGGTGTTCTGAATCGACCTTGACCGAACAATTACAAATTTTCTCGAAATTGCCGTCAAAGAATAAAAATGAAAGTAAAGAATTCAGGACTGTGCTTCCAGCAGTCAGAAAATGGAAACGATAAGTAGCTTAGGGCGAGTAGACTCAAAGAGGTATAGGTCCATAAATATTTGAAAATCACCACTGACAAATATACGACCCGCGAACAACGTCGTTCGCCTATTCTCTCTGCAGCTCTGCAAAATCTGATTCTCGAAGACCGAGATTCTGCAACATTTAAGAGGAAAGGAAAATGGGGAACGACGTCAATGGAGGCCATATGGGTCTCAGGAAGTTCGTTCAGTTTGCCATTCGGTGAGACGATGGCTGATAAAATTCTCAAATCTGTTACATCTACTTCCGAGACTTTACCGAGGCACCGTCGACAGAAAAGAGAACTCGTAAAATTGTTAAAACGAGCATCCAGGATTTTTCTGACCAGAAATAAAACCGTGAAGATTTTTATCAATATATTCTTCGTTCCCTTTCACATTTTTTATATGAATTTTTGCGTGGACAATTTTATGTGAATGTTTGGATTAAAGACTGCACGTTCATTTTTGTCCAGAGAATTTTACATGAATTTTCACATGCACTGGAAACAGGTCAATGTTGAATAGATAGATATGTAGATCGATTCGTGGTGAAGTATTTTTACATTTTCCAGTCGAAATTTTCCAATATATGGTCGAACCCCGGTCAGGATTAATAAAACATCCTTGAACGGCTCCCTCAGGATGACTCGTTGAAAGGAGCCGGACTGAAAGGACACCAGACAAGGTTTCTCCGACTGATTAGGAAATAGAAATCTAATCAGTGCTTCTCCTCCGCTTCATCGGAGCCTCGCTCGGGTTTCTTTCAGAGTGGCTCCTTGCGTATAAGATTGCGAAATACCCCTAATTACATACTACCACTCTCCTTTCTTCTGATCGACCAGATTACACTCTACTTAATTAGCCAAACATTTAATTTACCGTTCAATTAGCTCGACCACTTCGTCTGCATCTCTCGCTTCAAATAATCAACGATTTATACAAAATCCGCCAGACAACAATTGACAGCAACTCATCCCTTAAAAAATCATAGAAAATCTTCCACATAAAAGTTGATACAAAATAGTGCAAAGAGTTTCAGAAAATTCTAAATGTACTCCAAGGGTGGAACCAGCGAAAATCTTCAAAAATTGGATTGGCAGGATTCTTAATAAAAAATTCGTAGAAAATTCTCCACTTAAAAATTGATACAAAATAGTGCAACAAAATCTCAGAAAATTCTAAATGCACTCCAAGGGTGAACCCAGCGAAAATCTTCAAAAATTGGATTGACAGAGTTCTTCATGAAAAATTCGCAGAAAATCCTCCACCTAAAAATTCGTAGAAAATCCTGCACCTTAAAATTCGTAGAAAATCCTCCACGCAAAAATAATAATAAAATTGTACAAAAGACGCAGTAATTCCAAACGAACCCCTATGCTGATCCACTAAAAATTGTCTAAAATTTAATCAACAGGATTATCGAAGGACTATGATTTTCTGATTGACAGGGGGAGGTGCCGAGTCGACCAGCAACAGGATCAGTTCGGAGTACCCGCCGATGGGCCAGTTTGAGGCAGCACGTGAGCCACAACGAGTCAGGGAAACCCCGAGTCGAGCTCCTCCTTAATCCTCCGGGATCGAAGTCCTCGACACCGTCCTCGCAGCCGCACACGCCTAACACGCCGCGCACACCGCACACACCCCTCAAGAAATCCAACTGGGAAGTGATCGAACACCTAACCGGTGCGCCAAGGCCCTCCATTATCACGGTGAGTCACCGATAGAGACACAATCGAACGATCCAACACGCGTTTCCCCGTGTTCCTTTACCCTAGCCATTTTTGACGGGAGAATGGACGTCGACACGGAGGACGGGGAATTTGAACGAATCTGTTCCCTGGGAGATGATCCCGGGAGCACACGTCGGAGATCATCCTTGGAGATCACGGATTTTCTGATGTGTGCGCCTGGAATTTGCCTAACACCCCTGCACACCACTTTCCATTTTTATGAGATCGTGGAAAGACGATTTTTATATTTTCCGTTCTATCGGAGACGCTCGGTTGGAAGATATGTAATGTGGAAGTCACTAAAGATGTTTTAAAAGATTGTATATATAATATGAATTTATTATAAATTATGTACCGGATGTACTTTAGAATTTCTTTAGAATTTACAAGGAGAACCCCCGCTCTGTCCCTCACGGATTTTGTTCAGACTTTACCGACTTATAGATCTCGTCCCCCTGATTACGAAAATACCCCGTTATAGGCGCAGACGCTCAATAGTTTTCGGGATATTTGCAATTAAAGTTTTTCGTAATCAGGGGAACGAGATCTATAAGTCGGTAAAGTCTGAACAAAATCCGTGAGGGACAGAGCGGGGGTTCTCCTTGTTAGTAGTTCTATGAGCTAGTGGGAAAGACGTTTTTATATGTGCTTTTCTATTAAGGAGGCTCTGGTTGTAAAATATATAATGTAAAAGACACTGTGAGAAGTTGGTAAATTATGTTTAGAAAGATTGTATTGTATATCGTATCGAATCGTATGATCAACATTTACCAACTCAATTCACAACTACATTGATTATATCCTAACATATAGATAAGAATAGATAAGAAAATTGCCGAAAATGATACGGCGAATTTGCCATTTACTATAGCAATATAGCAGTGATCGTACAGAGATATAATGAAGAAAGTAGTATCAGGAAGAGATTAGGAGCGGAGCAATCTGCGATAGGGAAAAACGAATATCCCGTCCCCAGATACAGCAATACTGTTTTTGCAAGTGAAAGGGGAAACTGTGTTAAATGGACGAACCCTCAATTTGTCCACAGATGGGCAGAGGCTCGGAAGTTGGGGTTGGACTCACGAACGGAAGGGAAACAACGCAGGAAACCACCGTAAACACGTCGATAACACGACCACCGAGGAAATGCTCGCTGTGTCGGTTTTTGAACTCGCTCTGCGCTTCGCATCGCTTCAAAAACCTGCAGGTAAACTCGTGCTAAAATGTTTCTACCTCTCTCCGGCGATTTTATTTGAAAAATGTCTATCGCAAGCTCTATCTCCAGTAATTCGAAAAAAATATACACTGCTCAAACCGCTGGAGGACAGTTTCTGGAAACATTCTGGTTCCTTCGCCATAACTGTGGAAAATGACTGCAAAATTAGTTTAAAAAATATACATATATCCGCACTGTAACTCCTCTGACATGAATAAAAAAATGGAGTAAAAATATCGTCACGAAGAGAGTTTTTTCTAATAGAATTTGGTTTACACTAGGGATTAATTGTTTAATTAATCGGAGACGTTCGTGTTTAATTTTCTGAGAAGCTTTAACGTTGCTTTAGGGGATTTCGCACGATTTCGAGCATTAAATACGATAGCCACAGAACGCACTCGTACTTTCCCAATTAATGTTGTAAAGCCGTCAAACCGGAAATGGAAAGCTGTTTCCGGGGAACATTCTGACAGCTGAGAAGTAATTCCAGTTTCGCCGGTTTAAATGGGGGAAATAGAAAATTGTGCAACAAGTTCGTGGCGAAACGGACACGCGGATGGGATCTGTCTGAAACTGACTTGGAAACTCTGGTCAATCTCCATCTTCGATCGAACCGGCCGCAGATTTTCGATTCAATTTTGCTTGTCAGAAGTTTCAACTAGTGAGAAGGAAATCCATTAACTGGCAACGTCGAAATTTCAATACAGGATACATGCGCTACCACACATTCACAAAAACGGGAACAAAATAACGCGGTAAATTCTGAACAATTATTTCAATCGCACTGTTACGAATTATTACATTATGCCAATGAGCATACTCTGTACGAAACTGGTTACCATGCCCGAGACAGTGTATCCTTAACATCCTATCGCATGAACCATTGCAGACTGCGTTCGCCTAATCCGGGCCTCCGGTAGCCCGACTTTGAGGACGCTTGATCGTCGTCGAGAGCTTCGATTCGACAGGCTGGCTTCCTGATCACTCGCTCAACCTTCAGAGTACCCGATAATCCTGAGTGCATTGATCTGGTCGGAAACTACACTCTCTGATTGAAAGCAAAACTCTGTGGGCTCGGATTTGCTCACCTAACTAACGGGAAAATCGAGTTACTGCTCATTAGACCGGCCAATCAGTTTACCCGTTTTCTAACCAAGTCATTCGAGTCAACAAGTCACTTTCCGAACCCCTGACAACCCTTGGCAACTCCATCATCAACCCCCGTAACAATTCATTAAAGTGCCTCGTGCAACTCCTCGGAAAAAATTGTCTAAAAGCTATGAAAAAATATAGAATGTATTTGTGCAAGTTGTGGACTAATGAAATAAAATTTCAGGAAATTTTCGAAC
This sequence comes from Lasioglossum calceatum, assembly GCA_963966675.1. Taxonomy (NCBI): domain Eukaryota; kingdom Metazoa; phylum Arthropoda; class Insecta; order Hymenoptera; family Halictidae; genus Lasioglossum; species Lasioglossum calceatum. Next base: position 4,965,348 of record OZ016548.1, read on the forward strand.
AATTTTAAACAGTCATTTCCATTTAGGTGAATGCGAGTATGCGTCAAAAAATTATTTATCGATGAACTCTTGCCTTTAAAAAAATCGTGTCTTGAAATATAGGTGTTTTTCTAGCGACAGACGTGTCCTAATTTCTTTTAGAAAATGCCAGTTCATAGTTTTGGAATTTATTGCGAGACACGTAGCTCGTCTTATGCAACCGAAAATTCTAGATTCCAATGAATTATACTATGTCAAGAAATGCCCACTGCCAAGTGGTTTTTTTTCCCCGAGAAATCGGATCCACCGTCACAGTCACGATCCTCTCAAACAGCACAAAGCTAGCCTTTCAATCAGCCTGTCTGTGTATTTTCGTGGTTCCCTTAATTTTAGGATACTCCGGCCGGTGTGTTCTCGGACCATCGACCAAGTAAAATTAAACTCCGAACTGTTTTTCTGTTTCTGGAGGCCGCGGCTAAATAAATCCTCGAACCGGAAACAACTGCGGACTGGTTCGGGACTGGTCCAGCCGCGCACGTGACGCCCGGGAAAATTAGAAAAGTTGCGGATGGATCGGGAGAGAACCACGGGCACCGAATCGGTTTTTTAAAACCAATGCAAATTGAATCGCTGCGATGAATTAATCGGGCCGTCCAATTCTCGTTCCTGATATCCCCCTTTTGTTCGATTTTATGAAAGAAACTCGGCTAATGTGAAAAGAACGAGGCGGAGTTCAGAAACGACTTGGACTGTTCTTAATTAATTCGTTACTGAAAGGAGGAAAGTCATCAAAGGATGTTTATCCTGTTCCAATACCGCTATTCTGAGCTCCTGGAAAAAGAAGATTTCTGCTGCGAGACCATTTTTTAGTGAACACCGTTTGCAATTTACCTTTATTTTATAAGGTTACTGGAATTGGATCAGATTCCAATTTAAATTATCTTATATTTTCAGTAGGATAAAGTAAAAGTTAAAAAACTACTATGGAAATGTTGAATATTCTGTATTTCTAGTAGGATTACACAAAAATTTAAAAGCTAGAAATAATTAAAAATTATACCTAGAATCACATTTAAATATTTTGTCCAGAATTTTTTGGAAACTTCACTTTTTGAGCATCCTCTAAAATTATTCTGGAGTCTCACAGGATTTTTTAAACCCTCTTGCAATGGCCGGTGAATTTCGAATCAATCTTGTCGCACTCTGCATAAAACATTTTTTCATCAGAGCTACAATAATCCAAATGAATGTTCATAATAATGGAAATAAGAGTGGCTCAAAAAACTGCAAAAATTTTCCATCACCAGAGGCAGTGCTCGCAGAAATGGGACACTGCAAAAACCCACGGACTTTCCAAGAGCACATTTGATATAAAATAACATTCTCCTCGAAATTACTTCATACGTCAAACAACACATTCGAATATTATCATTTCTCTAAAAAAATTGCAGATGAACCAGAAGCTAACTGTCAATTGTATTAATTGTTCAAAATTCCCATTCACTTACGACGACAGCAACAAATTAAACAGTCTGGAATTCAAGAACTTTTAATAACAAATCTAAAGTTTTGATAAAAACCCTCTCCATTTTCAACTTTCCCACCTATTAAAAAACAAACTCAATTTCGACCTCACAGTATCAAAACCGGTGCATAAAAATTCGGAACATAAATTACATTGAACAAACTCGTAGTTCAATATCGTGTACAACGGCTACTGAAATTTTCCCTCGTAATACTCTTTATTAAAAAAATTGTGAGCTCGTCGAGGATGATGAAGAAAATTTTTCGGCGAAGTTGGAACGTTCGCCAACAAGATTCGCGGAGTTTCCGCGAGGGATGCACGCCACTCATGCAGCGGCTGAACCTTGTATCGTTGATCTTCAGCCCCATAATCGCGATTCCCGGTGAATCCCATAACGCAAATCTCGGCTAAGCCAGGATGGCTCCATTCCCACGCTCTTCGAGATACAAGAATATTCTAGGGAACGTTTCGCACCGCTTGTTCCGACCGAGCTCTGTCTAGATTGCAACATAGTGCCTCACCCTTTCGTCCTGAATGCGGCCACGATCGCTATAATAACTGCACCGGCCCTCGACAATACCCAAACACCTACCACAATTTATTCAGCACCTTAGAAATACTAGCATGACCCTCCTCAAACTTTTAAAGCTTCGTGTTCTCAGATTTCAGATGCAGAGAAAATGATACTGGTCTAATTATTTGTATTCGGCTATTATATTTTTCATGCAGAAATTTAAAACTGTGGATAGATTTGCTCCATTGGATTCAATCACTCTGAGATTCAAGTTGTTTATAAAGAATAATAGAGAATCGTTCCTTTGCGACACAAATATCGATTTATCAAGCCAGCATATTCTCACTCTTCTTCTATTTAACACAGTTCTGTTTAGACGTACATTTGTATTATGTTCCTTCTATTACAATTGTGTTCGTAATAAATATTATTCGTTAAATGATCTTTTGGTTGTTTGATTAAACTATATTTAAAACCTCCCACAAGAACCAAGTGAAATCCTCACGACACGACAATAATTTTATAGAATTCAAACGGCATTAAACTAATTTGATTGTTTTTATTTCTTCTTTTGGAACAACTTCCGAAAAATTGTTGAATTGTTTGAAGGAGGGAAGCCCAGGCACAAAAATAGAATTTATCATGGGAAGCAATTAAAATTACCTGCGGGCGATCCATCCGTTTTGTTCTGTCACACTTTCGAGCATTTTGAAGGCGGTAAATGTAGGAGCGAACGGAAGGATGAAGCCAGGAGATTTTAATTAATTTTAATTAATTTACTCTCGCGTTCGCCGGTGTGAGAGCAACCACCAGGCTGCAACATGCGCCGCGGTCCCTCGTATCCGTTCCGCGGTAAATCTCGTTCGTTGACGAGCCTCCAGGAATGTTCCAGGTGATAAAACACCTGGTTTATGTCACGCGATTGCCGGACCGGTCTTATCAAGCCTCGTATAGAGGCGTTTCGACGGAATGGTTTTGACAATGCCCGATACGCGAGTCCGGATTACGGGCTTGGGTGGCTTTGGCTGACTGTAGGCGATCAAATCGAGCCGACTGTGACAGTGTGATAAATTAGGACCGTGCAATTGATTTGCGAAAGGACACAGAACACTCCAAAAATCATTTAGGAATTTTTCGAACATGCAGGACATTGTGAAACATACGGTGAGTGTAAAAAGTATTCGTACGACCTTTAAAACAGAATAGCTTATTTATAATTGTACCAAACGAACTGATTTTTTATAATCAATTAGAAGCATTGGTTTACGAAATGATATGCAGAAAAGATTTTCCAAAAATTATAATTTACAAGGTTACATGCAAAAATAAAAAAGGAATTTTTTAAAACTTTTTTATTTGGGCCCTTAATGAAAATTTAAAATATATGTTTTGTAGATTTACGTTAGAGTTATACACTATAAATTTACAAAACATATATTTTAAATTTTCTTGAAGGACCCAAATAAAAAAGTTTTAAGAAATGCCTTTTTTATTTTTGCATGTAACCTTGTGAATTATAATTTTTGGAAAATCTTTTCTGCATATCATTTCGTAAACCAATGCTTCTACGTGATTATAAAAAATCAGGTCGTTTGGTACAATTATAAAAAAGTTATTCTATTCTAAAGGTCGTACGAATATCTTTTACACTCACTGTATAATTTTAATTTAGATCAAATTCCTCAAAAGTACTGTTTGTAATTTCTAAATAATATTTAAAGCTCCTCAGAAAATGTCAGTTTCAGGTCGTTTGGTGCAATTATAAAAAATGTATTCTATTTTAAAGGTCGTACGAATACTTTTTACACTCACTGTATAATTTTAAATTCGATCAAATTTTCCTCAAAAGTACCGTTTGTAATGTTTTAATAATATTTAAAGCTCCTCAGAAAATGTCAGTTGCTTAATAAATTGCAGATCTTTCTGTAAAATAATTGAATAGATTTCCTCGGGAAGATATCACTATCTTTTACCTGAAGCGTCTCGGAAAAAGTTTTAATTAATAAGTAGACTGTACATCTCCGTACCAAATGAAGTTCTTGTGAAGAGACTTAAAAGGATTGAAGATTGAAGTCGAAGTTACGGGAAGATTATGACGAAGGATGAACTGTTTTATATATATCCATAATGTTCTTTCCAGGTGGAGATGTTGTACCAAAGATACTTCCTACGAATGAACCAGAGCAACATGACGCACGTGCTAGGCCTGCTGGCGGGACTGGCAATTACTCTGGGACTTTTATTAATTATGCGACTGTTTATGGACGGTAGCCAAGAATTTCTAGTCATGCTGGAGAGACCTGAGAACCTTTCACTGGCTGTCACACTGGTTTTCTGCATCGCAGTTTATTCTGGTAATGGGGCAGTCATTTCCCTAAACAACAATTTGATTATTGTTAATAATCATTCTGACGCTCTACAATACTCTAAATCATATCCAGCATAACGAATTTCACGAAGAAACTCATTTAATTCCATAAGATAAGGAAATACTCTTGAATTTCATATGAGCAAGTAGAACAAGTCAATATGGGGTCAGACATAGTAGAACAATTATTATTATTTTAGTATTGCATCAGATCCTAACCGGCAGATAAATTATATTGATTGAAAATATCACAATTACATATAGAAACCATTTTCATAGTAGAACATTAACTATTGTATTAGATTGGTCCAAGTAGAACGAATCAATACTAGGTCAAACATATCAGTTAAATTTTTATTTATCCTCAAAAACGTAGTCTGGCAATGCCCAAAGCGCAATTAAGAGAACATCAATGATTTTCAACCAGAAAAATCCTATTTCGTAACAGAACTCATCAGGCAAAGTAGAACGAGTCAATGCATAGTCATACATCGCAAGCATTTATTTAAATTAAACTCTTCCCAAAAACATGAATTCCATGAAAAAGCGAACGCAATTTGTCCCGCCCATCTACGGCCTTCCACGTCACTGCGACTATAATCCTCCGGCAAAGTCACAGTAATACCAATTACGAACAAATTATTTCCCCGATGGTATTCCTCTGCAATTTCTCCCTCTGTCTCCTCGGGGTAGAGAGGAAACTGAATCGCGGAACAATCACCGCGACGAATGTTTCGAAATAGTCAGAAGGAAGATCATCCCATGGGGCAGAATCCCGTAAGCCTTTTTCTGTCGTCTGTGTCGCAACGACGACAACGGTGACAAAGCCCTCGGTCCATTTGCCGACAGCGTACAACCACGCGTCGCACGACGGCCTGATAAAAACGACCCTGTTATCTCTGCTTTCCCCGTGGGAGTAACGAGGAAGATCAAACCGGACAATAATGGATAAAACTGCGTTAACGGAATTCCCACTCGCGGCCGCCTCTGACGGTCAAACTTGGTTTCCTGCTCGTTCAGGAACACTGTTCCTGAAATATTCCACCGGAGGAAATAAAACCAAGGCTCTCACTGTTATTTGTTATTTCTGCGCTCCCCATCGCTCCTGATCGGACCCCCCGTGACGTATTACTAAAAAATTATCATCGGATTCAAATCCATCCTATATACAGTGATTGATTTTTGCAATACTTGTCTCAGTTTCTATCGAGGACCTCACGACTGATTTGATTGATTATTCAATGCATATTTTGAGTGACTACTTGCTCATAATTTAAAAATCCAAGCGCCCAAAAGGGAAATTAAATTTTAATGAATTGCTGCTTTTATCATCCTTCAAAGCAGTTGATTCGAAAGACTGTATTGTTCAAAATTTAATCCCGAAGTCCACTGTGACGTACCATTATGTAATACTAAAAAACGCGACAACAAATGTTTTCCTAAATATCTGATGAACCACAATTAAAAAAATGTTTTTTAATCCATCATCATTCTCCCCTGTTTTGAGGCAGATTCCATTAATTGTTTTATGGACTGCATCACTTGCATGGCCGACAATAAACGATTTTCCTAAATTTCTGATGACCTACACTACAATTTAAACATTTTTTCAAAAAAGTCGATCATCATTCATCTCTGTTTTAAGGCAGATTCCATTAATTGATTTATGGAATGCATAAAAAAATTCCTGATGATCATCACTTTAAAAAATTCTTTCAAAAAAGTCGATCATCATACATCTCTGTTTTAAGGCAGATTCCATTAAACGTTTTATGGACTACACTTGCACATAGCCGACTACATCTTCATTATTTAATTCTAATGGAGCTCATAAAATGTTTTAACGAGCGAATTTAATGTTCCAGCGCTGGTGGCAGCGATATCCCGACCGGGAATGAACGAGGTATGGTTGGCAGGGGTCAGCGTGATAATTCTGGTGACCCTGCTGGCCATGCAGGTGTCGTTGAACGTCCACCTAGCCCTAGGCTCGAAAGAACATCGAAGTGGAGGACCTCTGGCAGCAGCCTGGGCTGTTTGCTTCTTCATCTACATGGCCTACGCTTTGCTACCAATCCGACTACGATATGCATGCGTCGCCGGGTTCGTTTTCTCGGTGGCTCACTTGATCGGTGCATTCGCCCTCTACCCATCCCATTACCCAGCCATGATGGAACACGTAAGTGCCATTACTAACGCCCACTGATCGCTGGTTTGCGTGATGCAGTGATTTAAAGTATCATTACTTAGGGCGATCTCGCTCGCCTGGAAAGGCTGCGCATCGAACTGTACTCTGTAGGCTCGAGAAACAATAGGGTTTATTTGCACGATTTATAAAAATGGTTGTTCTAGGCTCTGATCTAGGCGATTTGTGTCAGAATTGTAATAGAATGTTAATAGAGGTGACCATAAGAATTGAATAAAGTAACTGTAAAATAAATTTAAAAAACATTACATTTGTCATCTGTCTGCACATACCGAATGTGAACGAACAGTACAAAGTGTGGGGACTGTAAATAGTCAGTAAATAAATAGGAAACTATAAAAGGACGGTCCGAAACTGGAAATCGTGAACGAACTAATCGAAAATAAATCCATAGCGACTATAAATAAACTGGGAAAAGAGGGACGACTACAAGCAAATTATGAGGCAATCAAAGACCAAAGGGTCTTGTAGTATCAACAGGACAGCGACTATAACTCACGCAGCTCGAGAATTGCTGACTACAAGCGCTAAAGCAACAATAAAATAGTCCTCCAGCCCATCGATTACAGCGGTACAAGAAAGGAACTATTCATAGTGACTCTAATGAGCCATACGACAGTCCCAATTACAGGGGACTATAAATATCGCAGCCGACCGTTACTCAACGCGGATAATAATAGTCCAGGGAAACGGAAGCGAGCAGTCGCGTGCTGGCTGTCAACGTTACACCGGGACCACGAAGAAAACCATCGTCGTCGAGGAATTTGAATGCCGCTGGCACCGACGGAAACTTCAATGGCTGAACGAGAGAGGAGAGGATGCAGAATGCATATGCATTCGTGGGCGTCGTTAACGACGCCGATTATTATCCGAGACGGTGCAATCGACGCGTCGTTGGATCACGATACCACGGCCATGCACGCCACGCGAATGCATCGGTGCAACACGCCCGACCGCACGTGTTAATAATAGACTGCAGGTGGATCGGGAGGTGCAACTAAGATGCACCGGAGAATACTTACAGGGAGCGTTCACCCTGCGGCTTCACAGTGAAGGCGATCTAACCGTGTCGATCAAATTAGAGGAACTAGAGGACAGTAGAATGACACTATGGTCAGAGTGACAATGAGAAAGGTTTTTGGAGAATTAGAAATGCATTCGCGATGCACTCTTTGTTTTATTGAAATAAATCAGTTTTGATTTTATTACTCTGTGGGTTGAAAATTTAATTTCCTGTAGAATGACAATGATGATATGGTCAGAGTGACAATGAGAAAGGTTTTCGGAGAATTAGAAATGCATTCGCGATGCACTTTCTTTTTTATTGAAATAAATCAGTTTTGATTTTATTACTCTGTGGTTTGAAAATTTAATTTCCTATAGAATTACAATGGGTGTGGTCAGAGAGACGATAAGAAAGCTTTTAAAGAATTGCACAGATGCACTTTTATATGCACTCTTAGATGAAGTTTTCGTAAAATCGACTGAAGTATTTTAAGTAGTCGAAAATTTGATTCACTGTTGAATGACAATAGCGTGGGAACAACGAATAGAACAATGACTTCAGGGTACTCGGAAATAAACGGGGGATGCACTGATGCGTGAGTCGAGGAAGATTTTATTATTTGAAAATTCTGACGTTGTTATCGAACAGCGATGCTATGATAGGAGAGACAATGGAGATTTGCGAGAATTACCGAGGTATGAATCGACGACAGAAAACAATCGTGCTCCCGTGTCTCATTAAATCGACGAGAGCAGCAGCGGCTAAATCTTCGAGGGCCGAATGCTAACGAGCAACAATAGACGAACGAGCCGGTTAACGAGCTACAAAGCGCACCGGATACCTGACGCAATGCCACATAGGATTAGCTAAAACCCTATGATCGATACAGAACGTACGAATATACCGAGGTCTGAATAGAAGATTTTGACCGTGGCGTAATGGCTCGCGGAAAATCGCGCACGCACATGTGCAGCCACGTCACGGGGAAACTATTTTGGATTAATTCGACGATCAACACCGTAATGACGGCAAATGGCTGACCAATTATTTGCCAATGGGACACTGCAAACCGACGACGATACGCAACCTGAATGGAAATTGCTGATCCCTTGCCCTTTATCCGTTCAAAAATTATCGTCCCTACCAGATAAATACGGACAGAGGTCCTCAGGAAAATTTGCAGAAATGCAATATGGTAATTCACGACCGGTGAAAATAATTTTATTCGAGCAATGCGAAAATTACAGGGTCCTCGGGAGGAATTTACGAAAATGCATAATGGTAATCTGTGGACAGTAGAATTGTTCCGGAATTTTATATTCCTCGAGGTGCGCGTAATTAAAATAATTTTATTGAATCTGATGGAATTTTAAAAATCTGCACAACACGTCCGACTGTCCCCTTATAAATAATGGATATCTTGCATAAAAGGCTGACGAAGCACAAAATATCGAATGTACAAAGCCACGTGGAAACAAACGAACCTGGTATTAATACGCGAGACCCTCGGCGAAAATCGCGACGGTAAATGTAAATTGGCAAACAGTAGAATTAATCAGGAATTTAATTTTCTCCTGCAGTATAAAATATCTTTTATTGAAAAATGATAGTCGAACGAGAGATCGTCCCTTTAACTTTTGACTACTCGCGTATAGTATTTACAATTTGAAACCTTTAAAAGTAGTTATTTCATTGGATATAGAAATTTATTTATGTTGGAGTGGTGTAAAGTTCCACGTAACCAGCTGTGAAGATTACCGAAATTCTTTTGGGTATCTGGCGGGAGGGTGGAGGAACAATTGAGAACGGTATCCGCAAAGTGAAACAAACGGCGCTGATGATGAACGCGTGAGGGAATTTCATTGGGAACACTTGGAAGGATTAGAACAGAGAGGGCACGGCTCGACGGTGGCACCAAACGGAAAAATTAATTTGCCCGTTTAATCAAGCTCCTTGCACTCGAAACGGAGGCTTCCTGGTGCGCCAGCCGCGCTCGGAAATTACCGGATATTGAAATTGACGTCTAATTAGCGCGAGTTGCATTACTCGGGCGGCGGGCGCGCGCTGATCGTGTTTTGTTCGATTAATCCGGGACCTTTGTCCCCGGGAAGGTTTAACCGTATCAAAGGGTAAAATTGCTCGGCATTCACGCTGCGTTCTCCCGCACGCCCCCGACAAATGAGAAACTGCGAGGACTCGACAAGCCCCAGGCCCGTCAAACGCCATTTTTCAAGCGGACGCGACGACCGACGCCACCACCCACGAGAACAGCTGCGAAAATTTCAATTCATCTCGCCGCCGGAGCTCCCCTGAATTATTCAATGACTGTCCGCGACAGAACAACGCGAAACCGGCGACGTAATCGCGCCGAAACGACCGCATACCACGCCACACTAATTCCGGTAAACCCCTCAGTGCTTCTATCTCATGGGAAAAATGTTAAAAGACAGATTAGAGTTTAATTAATTTTTGTTCAAGTCCAAGAATTCGATTTTGAGCATTTTTATATCGAAAGAATGCGAAACATTTACGCGAGGGAAGATGACAGGATTTTTCATAAAAATTGTAACAGTAATATCACTAAAAAATAATTTATCCCGTGCGCAATGTCGAACTGAAATGCTCCAAAAATATTTCTGTTCGCTTCCATCGCAATTTCGACGTTAAAAATAATCTGTACCCCGACAGATTATTTTGATTAAAAAGCAGGAAACACGGGCGGATCATTTTTGAATTTTGTGAACCGGTAGGATGGTGTCGATAAAATAAATTGGCGATTATTTTGTTCAGAAATTTGATTCGCTATTTTCGTGCAGGGTGACGCGTGAAACGTGGAAATACATTTTCTAGAATAAAATGATACAGGCGAACGAGTGTAGTTTTTAAAAAGAGATACGTCACGAGTACACAAAGAGATATTGTAGGTTGATCGCGGGACATATGCGTTGAACGATAAGAGATAAGGAAACAGATCGATGCACGGGGAGCATAAAGCTGACAGGGTCGACTCTCAAATCTCACGGCAACAGTTCGTTCTTATTGGATTTCCCTAGCAGCTTTGTGTCTTCATCCATCAAGCAACCCTGCATACGAGCATCGCGGACCAATTTATTTAAGTATTATTATGCTGAAAGCCTCGCGGGAGAGATAGTCGATACCCCTTCGACGTTTATTGATGCACGGAAACCCTGTCTCTGAATACGTGATCGCTTTACTCCTACGCGGTCAGCGTTATATTTCACTTGGTCGTTTAAAATAATTATTGTACCTTGCTTCCTCATTGATTTCACATCGATATTTTATATCCCGAGTCAGATGACATTGATACACAGCAATTTCATTTGACGAGTCAAATGAACCATTGACAGTGGACATTAAATATGGCCAGTCAGAACAGGACAATTAAAAATGAATAATTATAAATAGACAATGATGCAGAGGAATTTCATTTGACGAGTCAGATGAACTATTAAATATGGACAGACAAAAGACGACAATTATAAATGGACAATGATACAGAGGAATTTCGTTTGACGTATCAGACGAATCATTAAAAATTAACAACGAAAATTGGTCAATTCAAATGCATCAAATATGGACAGTCAAAAAAGGACAATTAAAAATGAACATTCAAAGATAGAAAGTTTGAGTGGACAATTCGAACAGACAAGAAATTCCCAACAACACTGCAGCCCCAATTAAAGCGAGCATCCCCAAATAAATGACAGGAGGTATTTTGAGTACCGCGCCGCGGAAAATCATATTAAAAATTGCACGAATAAAGAGACTATAAATGTACATCATGCCGGATCTAATGCGGCAATACATTCGTCAGAAAAATAAAATAAAGACGTGACCGAGTGCAATCAATTCCCGCAGGTGATCACACTAAATTATCGCCGTGTCCCGCCTGCATTCCCCCAGACAGCAATTCCTATGAAAAACGGTTCGTCTGGAGTTGAAAAGCCGAATAAAAGTGTCTGTCGAACATAGTCACGTAGCTTGGGGAAGACAAGGTGGAGGTACGTTCCTCATAACTGTTCACGGAACGACAAATTACTCTCGGCTGGACGTGACTCTAGCCTTATGTCTCCAACCACGCGAGCGCAGACACACACACGTACGCGCTTCATTGAAAGGGTGCTGCGAGAATCTGGAGTCAAGACAGGGGTTGCAATCACACCGCGGTTAAGACGTGACGTCCACCTCTATTAGAGGCATCTGCTTGCTCGACGCGTCTACCGGGTGTCCAACACCCTTTGAACAAGTCTGTTCAATCCCCGACAAGCTTATACAAGCTGTCAAAGCGTCGAATGCATGCTGAGAGGCCTCGAGTTGCCTACCCACTGCAAAAGGAATTCGTTATAGAGCGGTCTGAATACTTGATACGACCGGGAACGCGGCCGCGGAACGATTCCGCCATTTTTAACGACCCGGAACGCGCCGTTTCAATTTCGGAAAGATTTTTCAGCCTCTCGAATCGGCCACGAACTTGCACCACGAAAAAATGCAGGATGATCAAAACAGTCCGTGTACTTGATCCAAAAATCCAGGATTATTAAAACAGTCCATGTACTCGATCAAAAAAATCCAGGATTATTAAAACAGTCCATGTGCTTGATCCAAAAAAATCTAGGGTGATTTAAACAGTCCGCATACTCGATCCAAAAAATCCAGGATGATCAAAACAGTCCGTGTAATTGATCCAAAAAATCCAGGATGATTTAAACAGTCCACATACTCGAACCAAAAAATCCAAGATAATCGAAACAGTCCATGTACTTGATAAAAAAAATCTAGGGTGATCAAAAAAGACCATATACTCGATCCAATAGAACCAGGACGATGAAGATAGAAAATATATTCAATTCAGGAATCCAGAATGATCGACAAATTGAATAAACTTAATTCAAACGAAAGAAACAGCAATCTGATCGTAATAAATGAATTGCGGAGCAAAAAGAATGGGATTGAATGGGACGAAACTTCATTTCTCTGTGGAATCGGAGTTCCAATACGTTCGGCTAATAGAAGTGAAAAGATCAACGGCGAAAGCGCGCAGCAAAAGAATCGAAATGTTGACAAGAGTGGTGAGTTAATAGCGATGAAAGAGTTGCCAAGTAAAAGGAAATCGTTCGGAGATCGAGAGGAGGAATACGATCGAGAACGAGTTGGAAAGTCATTCAGCGGCCACCTCTGCCAGGAAATAAACGTATCTGTTTGGTCTCTGGGCAGCAAGAAAAAAAAAGAAGTTGCTCGACGGCGACGGCGCTGCTGGCTTGACAATTTGTGAAATTGCTGTCCGGCTACAAAGAGAGTATTGAACAGAGAAGAGAGAGAGAGAGAGAGAGAGAGAGAGAGAGAGAGAGACGTGCAGGTGAATCGTGCATTTCGAACGCGGAAATGATTCAACCGAGCGAGATACTACGATCTCGAAATTGTGATCGCTTTTGTGCTGTTCGCGAAGACGGGAGACCATTAAATATATATTTAGAAAAGAAATTGCACTCGCGTCTCCTCGCGATCTTAGTTGCGTGACACGTAGACGACGATAAATCTCCAATTATTGGACACCGGGATTTGTTGCTCGCAGTTTTATTCGACGATTCTCCGACGGATAATTAGATTTTCAATTTCGAAATGGAGATTTACAATCTGTAGAATGGGCTGCCAAGGAAATCGAGTGCTTTAAATGTTAATTGGCTCTTAAAATTGTGTTCTACAGGAGGTTGTACAAGTCTTCGGGATGTCGAACGAAATCTTCGGGAACTTCAATCCTGAGCAGATTGAATTCTGCGGCGGCTGCATCTTGCGGATAATCAATCTTTCAGCAGCTCCGCTTCTATTTTAAAATTTCTTTAAGAATACTGCAGTTTCATGGCCGAAGTATAAATCCGGATCTTGATTAGGAGAAAATGCAGCTTTGATTCCAGGCGGGTTTATGAGAAAAGGAGAGTCATTGAGTCGTCTGGCAAGAAAGTGGGAAGTCATAAAGCCGATTTGATAATGACGAATCCAGACGAGCCGCAGAATCAGACGCCGCGGTTAAATCGAGAAAATATGTCTGTTCCCAGGAAACTTAACCGCGCAGAAACTTGCGAAAGGGAGTTGGCAACCATTTGCGAAATAGCTCGGTAACGAGCGTTCAAGGGACGCTTGGGATTCGAGATCTGCTCTCAACAATCTTCCCCGGGAACATCAGGCGGAGGCATTTATCAGCCATCTGTTTCAAAGCCTCGATCAATTAACAACTGCTATTTTTACCAACAAGCAAATCCCGTCCTCGCACCAGCTATTACAACAGAGCCACTACCGTACACCTGCGCGATCATTGTCTGCCATTTTCCTGGACGATTCTCCGCGCAATTAACAAACAGAAACTAGCATGGGATCATTAAGTTGCCTGGAAAGTCTCAAAAGATCATAGAAGAAGATGCCATAAAACTCTAAATGGTAAAAATGATCGATATCAAAAAATGAAATTAAATATGATCGATTCTGATGGCCAAATTACCCGGCGAATGATCAAGCAACGGTAAATTTGTTGATCGATATTCAAATAAATGTCAGATTTAATAAGAAGTAACGCGCGGTGATGGAAAATTGCGTGATAAATCGCAAGTGGACGTTAAATTCCGAAATAGTCGGGAAATACCGAGAGCCATCGATTAAACGTCCGCTCGGCAGGATCAAAGACCACAGAAACGCGGAATGCACGCGGAAGGACCGAGCGAATGTCAGTCAGATTTTCAGAAACAGAAGCCGAAGAAGGGAACTGGAACGGAATGCCAGGGGAAGACGGTCTGACAGTGATTCACGAAACTCGATTAACTTTTCCATCAGCATGCTAGGCGTACTTGGCTCCGGTGTAACGCGACGTCCTTCATCGTTCGCAGCCCGCTTCCGGTTCGGAAAACGTGCGAGCATCGATTTCATGCAAAATCGATTGGACGAGAGAATGCTCTTTCTCGCGATGATTCTCCTCTTGCACCGATGTTTCGCAGTTTTATTCTGATGTAAGACGATGGTTGAGGATTTATGCGTCATCCAGGAGTCGCACAGTGGTTCCAAATCCCGAAAACACGCGGCCAAAACCTCAAAAATGAACTTCCTCCTCGGAGTTTGTAATTGTAGGGTTAGGCAAAGTGACGATATGACCACTGAATGCCAGCAGGGAAAGAGGTAAAAAGTTTATGGTACGCTTCAGTAGTCAGTTCAAAGTTAGCCTTCGTTTGATGAGCATTTGTCGCGCGTATTAGTAGGAAATTGAACACCCCCTTCTAAAGTGCATAACTTTCAAAATAGTGCGTCAATTTCAATTCTGCAAACTGGATGCTGTTCCTGGAACTAATTGTAAGTAGAATCTTTATCTGTTTTTGTGTCTCCAAAATTGTTAGTCATTACGTCACACGATGGCAATATTCTTTGGAGAACGTAGAAGGTAAAACTTGATGAGCGTATTGTAGAAACGCAGATAAAAGTTCCACGTCGTGCCACCAAAATTCCTTTTCGTCAAAAGGTTCGTTTCGAAAGGTTTTGATGATCTGTCAGTCAGTCAGTGACAAATTTAGCGATTTTTGAGGTCCTATATCTCGCAACCTACTAATGTTGGGAGATTAATGTTTTGTCAATATTGAGACATGATAGCAATTAACAAGTGTACGAAATTACATCTCTTCATCTGCCGCCAGTGCCGAGTTATAAACCTCTAAACAACGGCTAAGTTGTTTCGTGTAGAAGGAGGTAGTGCGAGAACTTGGCTGGTGCACTGTCGTGCACCTAGATTTCGCGTAGAAAGATCTTGTTGGGCGAATTTTCCATTATCGAAATCCGAGAGAAACGAGACGGCGAGACAAAGAGAATCAGAATGCAAATTAAACGGAATCAATTAACCAGAGTTTGACTGGTGGCTGCTGGAAACACAGAAAATAATGGGCCAATTTGCTCGGTCAATATTTTACATGATATCCAGCGGCAGCAGGGTTGGTATGCAGCTAGTGCGCGAATCCGATTGACAATTAACTCTCGCAAATAGAATTCGATTATGCAAATTTGATGCGCATCTCGAAATATATTAATATTTCGGGAGCAGATTTTTGGAAGGGTCCCTTGGCGGAGAGACTGTAGCTTTGGAAACATGAAAATAGAGAACGAACCCTGGACACAGGCAATGGACCTATCAGAAAGACTCTAATCTCTTCACAAAAGCCTTGATCGCTTCATAAAGACTTTGACGTCATCGCAATAAATTGAAAACCCACAATAAATTATTTTGCAAATAAAAAACTAACTCATCAGCAGATTCATTCACGAAAGCCGCATTCATCATGGTTCGTTCTCGCGAAGAAACCCATTCATCAAAAGCTCCGAACGCCGAGAGCTTTATCTTGAGGAAGACAAGAGAAATTTGCAAATCTCGTCCTCGGAGAATTCAACGGGAACAGTGCCCCTCGAGAGCTCGTGACGTCAAGACCCCAGCAGCCGAAGCTTTTTTAACTATTCATATATTCGTCGATTTCGATAAAAAAAGAAGGAACAAAATTACTGCGAAACGTACACAAAGCTGGATCCGGCACGATGTATTCCCGAAACCCTCGGGGTTCGACCCTAAGGGAAAATAATAGCTTCGGGAATGGCGGGACACGTTTGTACATTTCTCTCCAGCGAGATAATGCGTTTACAAGATGGGACGAACATCTATTATCGAGGGTTTATTAAGGATCTTTATTTTCGACTAATTTCTTTGTTTTATGTTCTGCAATTCTGGACTCTCTCTCTCTCTCTCTTTTGGAATTATAAGCACGAACATAATGCGAGATTCTGGAAATTCCGGGCACGATTGTGTTGCAACAATGAAACCAAAAAAGACGGTGGATTTATATTTCAAGCGGGACCAACAAAATCTTGAAACAACACGCATTTTATTCCTCGTTATTTGCTCCGAAAAACATGTTTCGAGTTGTATTTTCGAGAATAGAATTTGTTGCTGATCAAAGCCTTGATGAAAACTGGGATAAATATTGATAATCGAGTATTCGTAACACAGAATTCGATTTCCGAAAGAATGTTTTTTCCCAGCGCGGCAAAACACCGTGAAAAAGGTGATTAATGGAGAAGTCGAAGTTTGAACGGTACCACGATCGATGGCGAGTTTCCATTCTGCCGTACGACTGATTCAATTTTTTCCTAGACTCCAGGGGAGTGCAGTTTGCCTTCATTCCGCGTAAATCGACAGAACGCTGAACATTTCCCAGCGTTATGAAAAATAAACAAATAGCATGAACGAGAACAGTCGAGAAAAACGTGGAGCACGCCTGGCCGCGCGCCTCTCTCTTCTCGGGCATTCTAAATTGCGTTACAAATGGAAAACTAACATGTCGCTGGTAATTGAGTCTGCCAAGACCCAGTTAATTGAACAAACATTTTAACAACAAAAATTCCTGCGAACACGTTCAAATCCGTTTAACTACCTCGGCGATATATTAATTACCGTGGAAATCTAAGGCACGAGAAACAATATGGAATTGTAAATAAATATTTTGCAACACGAGCGTCTGCAGCTGTAATAAAATTGGTGGAAAACCCGATAAAATTAATGGAACCCATCGATAAAGGACGGCCGGATTAATGGTTGACGCGGATCACTTAAATTCCGTGTCCCTGAAATTTAATTAAATCTAACGCGTTTAACGGCGGAAATGGAATTGCTGGAATTATGGGAACCGATCGCAAGAATGCAATTAATATCGGGATTTTGCTGAATTTTCGTGGAATATTGCAGCGCGCGTGACAAGGATATCGTGCGTGTTGTTGTGTAAAATAATTTGTTTTTGTAACGGGGGCAAAGTCTGTCAGGCGAAAACTGAAATTGACAAAATAACTAATTGGCAAAATATTCAATAAAGAAAATACCTGTACATGACGGATAGGTTATTTGGGAGCCGGCGACTGCGACCGAGCTGTTCGGGTGTCTCCGGCGAACTTCGGACAGGTTGCGGACTGTTTGGGACTGCGTGTAACTGCGACCGAGCTGTTCGGGTTTCTCCGGCGAACTTCGGAAACGTAGCGGACCGTTTGGGACCGGTTGCGTCGCTGTAAATTCATTGTTTCGTCAGTTTATATTTCTTGTTTATTATTAATAGACAGCGGATCTTGATGCAAAATAAAAATTTTCTATCTGAATTACAACAGACTAGAGCAAAATGGAAATTTATTTTCTTTCTTAATATGTTTATTAGGCTGAAAATAATGCAGCAGTATTTTAAATTCCTCTAATGTTTTTACTGTTTTAAATTTCACGTATTCATTTTTGTCATAGATGCACCAAATCCGCTGTCTAAAGTCCTACGAAGGAAATTTTGGAAATTGTTTCCGTTTCTTGAGGCGCGATTTCGAGCACCTGTTTACGAGGCCAGCTCTCCGCGAAATAGCGACGAGAGGTGATAAAACTGGAGGCTTATGTTTGACGCACAGATGGATGCACACGAGAGGAAAGATCGAAACATTTTGCGACCATTGAGCCGGAAGATTCAATTGGCGTTTGAAGCGAAGAATCTACGTTGCCCGAGCATGGTCGCGGATATACGCGATCAGAGAAACAGCAACGAATGCTGGGAATGCCGGATATGCGGATGAACATCGACGTTGTCCCCTGCTTCCGGCATCAGCATTGTTTTCGTGCGAACAAACGCCGACACGCGATCCAAATTCCGAATAATGTAAACTGATGCCCCATCTACCTATTTTCCCACGAAATAATATCGCTGTGCGCGAAACAATGGTTTACAAAATTATTTCCCAACGAGTGAGATATGACGCGAATATTCTCACTGACATTTTCGACGTACCGGTATCTGGAAAGTTATATTCAGCCATGGGAATGCTTTTATAAATAGACAGCGGATTTTATGCATTTACGACAAAAATTAGAATGTGTCATTTAAAATAAATTTCTACCTCGCTTCGGTTTGTTTTATTTTACATGAAGATCCGAGGATACTGTTGGAGTATTCGGACCCACACCAACGGGGAGGAATAATAATTAATTTTTTCCGATTTTTAAAAAAGAACAGGACTCACTGGAGACTCGCAGGATTCCACCGTTGAAAGCGGTTAAAACTTCCAGAAGCAATTAGCACACTGGTACTCGATAATGCAAATGACATGCAGGGAGATCGCCTTTATTCGAGTTCAGATCCACCGATAAAACGCTTCGAATGTTAATTTGATCGATCACTTGGATATCGTTCTAAAAATTCGTTCCGACATCCCAGAAGATCGGAAGAAAATCTATAAAATAGGATACAATCAGAAAGTCAATGTCGAGGGTATATCGATCTTCCCCTAGTGATAGAATAAAAGTTAGTCTTCTGTTGAAGGTTGAAGTGAATCCGAGTAAGAAGAATAAGACAGCATGTCCGTGCAAGCTCCATGCGCAACACTCGCGATTAAAGAGGCACTCAACCAGCTCACTCGAAGATAACCAACTTCCTAGGAAATATCGGCTGGGTACATCACGACATCGCGTGGAAGCACGACCCAACGTAAAAGAAACTTCCGGTAACAGCCGGCAGGACGTACAGCAGGCAACTCGTCAAGTTGTCCCGGTTTAAGTAACATCCTGTCGAAGATCAAGAAACCATGAATTTCATGGGATCGTTTAGTGAATCTTCTCCCGAACTTACGTCGGATTAAACCACTCTGCTAAATGGAAGCCGAATGTCGACCTTTACTCTTGCGAGCACTGTAAACGATAAACCAATCCCATCACCATCAGCCAATAAATCCTCCAGCATGGCGAACACTGTCATCGTAAAAGATATGACATCACAGGAGAGAGCATCGTTAACAATTTCCATCTCCAAAGAAATAATTGTAAAATTCCACTGAATTAAAATCGTGGAAATTCCTGACGGTCATTTAATACAAAAATAATTACAATTACAAAGGGGCTGAAACAATGATAAAAATGAATACTTGGAAAAATAAGAGTTCGTGTTAATACAAAAAACTTATAATTAGACAATATTTAGACTTATAATTAGTGAAATCAATTTTTATTTTATTCCTGCGTCCCGCAGTCAATGCAGAATATTTTTATTTCGCATAAAGATAAAAAAGAAGTGGAGGAGGTAATTAAATTTGCAGGAAAAAAATTCCCCTTTGAAATTGAAATTGAAGGAGATAGGAGTAAAAATTGAGGATTTTTAGCAACAAATGAGGGCACAAGGTGAGAGAGCGAGGGTAATATAAACTGCAAAGTCTCGTGGAGTAATTTTGGAGAATGAGGATTAACGTGGAATGGAGGTCATCAAATGATCCGAGCCATATCCACGAGCCTAAATAATTAATTGATGGAGTGGTAGGCACAGGTAGGTGAAATTGCGATTTGACTAGGAGACGGGAAAACGTACTCGGCGGTACCAAGTGGCCCCGGTGTGCATAATGCAACGAATAATCTCGTAGAATTCCTGAATAATTACCTGGCTAATTCCCGCCGGTTTTAATCATTCACGGGCAGCTTTCTCTGCGATTACCTGGCTAATCGGTTCCGATATTTTATTCCACGGATATTATGCGAACTGGGACCGTAGAAATGAACTTTTCTTGCGCCATTCTCTCGCGTCCAGAGAAAACTTAATTCTCGGAAGGGCTGAGACAATTACACCTTGACCATAATTCAAAGAACCAAGTTCGAATAATTTATTCGGGAGCGTTAAACAAAGAATAACGCCACAAAACACAGCAAGACAATTTAGTCTCAAGGAGGAACTCGTTGGTGTAATTTATAAAAAAGAAATCGGGAAGATCGAAGACCAATGTGAAGAAACAGAAAAATCCTGATCGAGTCGCCTGACTTCCTGAATAAAATTCTTTAGTGGCTCCTGAAGGATTCGAACGATCCTACAGGTGGTTGGTGATAAAGTCTCCGGCCCATAACTTGCCAATAACAAATAAATTAGTCAGGTAACATCGTAAGACAACGTACTCGATGAAACTGCATTATCAAAGCACATACGCCTATCAAGTTAATCGACCACAATCACTGCAGAAAATAATAAACAGCCTAAAATAAACTTATCAATGAGAATGCAAGCATACAAATAAAATAATCCCGTGTGAAATCAAATGGAACAATCCGATATAAGGCCAATCAAATAGTCTAAAATAAAATACATAATTCTACGATACACTGTTAAACAATGGACAAACTCAGTCACAGCTATTATACCGCACATTAATCGGTAAATAATTAATACCGGACTATTAACGTGCTCGAACGAATATTAGTATGAATAATCGATGAGTAGCACACAGGTCATATAAATCCTGGCGGCAGCATGATTAATAAATCACGGTACACACAGAAACGAGCCAGGGGAGTGGTCATCAGCATCGGTTCCAGCAGGACCACCTTCAAGTCAGATCAAAGAGCCGCGTTACGCGCGTACTAAGTGTTTCCTATTCACCGGCGACGTCAGTTTAATTAGACCAAGGCTCCACAATTAGTATACTCGCGCTTCGGCATCCAACGGACTTGGCAAACTCAATAAACTCGGTCCTTTGACCTGCTCGGCTACTTTTCTGTCCCGGAATTTCGAACTGCCTATTGTGCTGTCCCACGGGAACCAATCGCGTCACTTTTAATTAACGAGATTTGTTGGCTAACTATCCCGACCGAGGCCCTGTACCTCGTACACAACGTTTAAATATTTTCAACAAACGACAAGTATCGGGGAAACATTGTTCAAATTGTCGATATAAAAATCATTCTTCAGTTACACGTTTGTTAATTGAAATTTACTGAACTTCCATTTTATCGCATTTTATCGATAGCGATTTGTGCTGGCAGAGTTTATTGTTCCGATACTGTTCTGTAAACGAATGTACCGAACAATAAAAAATGTAAATCTTATAAAAAAAATCAAACCAACTTCGAAAAAACGCACTAAAAAGTATGGAATAATTTCCATTTAATTTATGTAAACACACGCGAACTTAAATACAATACAATCTTTTCGGAGGCGGCGCAAAATAGAAAATTTTCCAAATGACAGATGTTGCTGATTATGATTTCATTGGAACATGGTGAACTTGGAACTTTTCGTAAATCCCAGTGTCGAAAATTTTCAATTTTGCGCCGCCTCCGGAAAGATTGTATTGTATTTAAGTTCGTGTGTATTCACATAAATTAAATGGAAATTATTTCATACTTTTTAGTACGATTTTCCGAAGTCGGTTTAATTTTTTTTTTATTATTCAATCAAAATAATTTCCGAAATAATTATGTCTACTTATGTTAGAATCAGTGGGGACATTTATAATAATGTTTGCGATATTTGCTGTAAATTTTCGCCAAACTGGGGCTTGATGAATAATTATCATTAATGCGAGATTGTACGTGTTGCACGAATATCGAAACGAACAGACAACGACGGGAAAGTGTGGTATTGAATTAGGTGCAATTACCAAAGCCAGAGCTTAGCAACCATGTGTTGCCTCGGCAGATATCTATCCTCTGTAACTCCGTCCCGTTCCCACGATCCCTCCACACCGACTACCACTCTGATAATCCTCTGTTATAGTTTCCCGAGTCTGATCCCTGATCCATTTAACCTGAGGACTGACCCTGATAAAACTTCTGTGTTTACAACCTCATCGCGCACCATCGATGCTGTGCCTTCAACTGATGAAGAACTTCGACGTTCAGTTTCCGTTATTGTGGCCCCTGGAAGCAGCCCTATTTTGTGATACGTGCGACCACTCTTATTTTTGCGAAACAGAACGGCCTTAGCCCTACTGCAAATTAAGTGAATGCCTCAATATTGATAAGAATATTTTTTCTATTTTAACTATTTTTAAAATCCACCAATATTTGCCACACTAAGGGCCTCCACTTTTCGCATTGCCCTTAGTTCTTCGTCCCTCGAGGCCCACTACCACGCCTGTTCTTGTCTTCCAATCTAGGACTGTACCTAATTTTGTGGAACCTAAGTTAACCAATAAGTTTCTGAAACCTAGGACGACCCCTAATTTGGTGAAACCTGAGATCACCCCCAATTGTATAGAATCTAGGGTCACTCCTAAATTGATCTACGCCTCGAGTCACCCTTAAGGGTGAGTCTAGGCGTACGTGAAATTAGGGGTGGTCCTAGGTTTCCACAAAATTAAGGATGACTATAGGCGTACATGAAATTAGGGGTGGTCCTAGGCTTCCACAAAATAGAGGGTGACTCCAGGTTTACACAAAGCTAAGGGCGACTCTGGCCTTTACTAAATTAGGGGTGGTCCTAGGCTTCTACAAAATTAAGGGTGACTCTAGGTTTACACAAAGCTAAGGGCGACTCTAGGCTACACTAAATTAGGGGTGGTCCTAGGCGTCCACAAAATTAATGTTGATAAGCCACGTCACTTTCCCTTAATGAACCCAAAGCCACGTTTAATTTTCCAGAGCCGTAATCTGACAGGATCTGAAATCACCACCAGAGATTACCATGTCCATTTCTCGTCCGATGAATAAAGAATGAAACATATCCGAGGCTTCGTGAGATACAATTTGCAAGGTCCGACAGTTTCATAAGCGAAATACATTTTTTTTCTGTTTCAGTTGCTGAGTTCTATCGTGGTGGTTGGCGGAACGAATATGGCAGGTGTTCTGACCCACCACCCTCGGGAACTCGCTCAAAGGCAAGCGTTCCTCGAAACGAGACAATGCGTCGAGGCGCGACTGACAACACAAAGGGAGAACCAGCAACAGGTACGCGTATACCTTGAATGTCATAAATCCTTGATAACTGGGGAAAGAACTCCAGTCTCCCTCCTCCCGAATAATAAAACGGTGCTATGATTTTCTTCCGTCCTTTACTGGGCCTCTTTGTTTTTGTTCTTATAAGTGTATATTATTTCTCCTTGCATATTCTAGTTGATATTCTAGTTGAAATGTCCGATTTCATTGTGCGTCACTTGGAGGTAGAAAGCTTACGATCCTATCTTCAATTTTAATTTGCACATATAAATTTTCTTTTTAAATAGATTTGATTTTTCAACGTAAAAAAAATCAATGTTATTGTCGCGTGCTCTTCTTGTATGTGTGGAAAAACAACATATTGACATTTTATGCATTTATGGCATAAAATGAAAGTAAAGTTTACCCCTAACCTATTTTTCTCGTTACAATTATTAAACTAAGAATAAACTGTTTATATGGCTTCAGTTTACTAATAAACGCACTATTCGTTGGTAGTAAAAAGAACTACAAAATAGAGATGACAATTTTGTAAAGGCAGCCTGTGAGTGATCAAAAATTCAATTTCTAGAAGAAAACAATCAAGAAACGTGTGTATTCATTGATCAATAAGTTAAAAATCGGACATTTCATATGCTACAAACAAAGAATACTACGTATTATATAAAATTCTTAAATTAATAATTTCGACATTCGGCTAAAAAGATCCAATGTTAAATTTTAATTAAAGAATTCTAATTACAAGTCTCGTCGGAATAATTTCAATGTGAATTTCCCCGTGAACAATTTTAATTCAGATATCGTTACTTATTTTATTATTGCTGTGAATAACTTCGTGATTGACAGAACAATGCCACATACACATTCCGCCGTGTAGCGAAATGAAAAATATCAAAATGCTGATAGTGTTACGTAGCAGGTGAATAACAGAGAGGGTTTGTAAATATTTCGAGCACGGTCTCGTTTTGTAGCATAACGGATTACTTCCGGTTGCAGAGCTTCCGCCGCGCCGATGCAAAATGCAGTTGATCCGAATGTCTGCGTAAACTTGGCGCGCGGCAGATCACACGGGAAATAAAATTCGAAGAAAAAGCATCGCGTTATTCGGAAGTTCACGCGATGAAAATTGAATGTTTCGCGGCGCACTCTCTTACAGGAGGCATTGAAAATGTTCAATTTGGTAGATCGACAAGCGGAAACACGTAACACGTTTAGCCGGGAAGTTATGATCGACGTAGACGAAACGACCTAACCAAATTTCCGTCATTATAGTTCGCGGGGAGAGGCTTTCACTTTGCCCTGGCTTCTGGTTAATTAATTGGCCTCTGATCATTATTTATGGCGTAACCAACCGCTAGCACGGGGCCACGATTCCCATCTGCGCCAGATCATCGGAAAATCGACCACTTCGTACCCCAATTTATTTAAACCAGCGCAATTAATACGTAGCGTAATGGACAATTAAAGAAGACGATTTTGAGTGACTTGCAAAATCGTGTTAACGTGGGATCTCCTTTGCGCGTCTGGACGCAGCGTTTTGTTATCCATACTCCATTCGTCGTAGCTCTTTTCTGTGCCTCTGGACGCACAAGTTTGCGTTGCTATGATGCGATTTGGTATGTCATTCCTTGATTTTCATTTGCGAAGAAGAGCGAAAGAGCATCGCCCAAACTCAAACACGTGCGTCGATCGATTTACGATATGTATGGATTTACGAATTACATTGTAATTCAATTACTTTGTAATAATAATTCCTGGAGTAATTCAATTGTAATTCTGCACAATTCTGGCCGTAGACGCAGTGGGTCACGCCCAGACGCAGTTCTGATGAAGTATGACGAATGGAGTATAACTGGCGCTGGAATAACAAAACGCTGCGCCGAGACGCGCAAAGGAGATCCGACCTTACAGTAGAGTGTCTGTGGCTCGAACGTGTGAATATTTCAGCCAAAAAAGAATGTTTTATAACTTTAGAGCGATGAGAACTTAATTAAGGTCTGCAACGACACTTTGATAAATGGTTAATGAAGTGGCGGGGAGTTATGGCATTTAGCGGAGGCAAAGCAGTGAACCTAGTGCAAGCATGGGCAACGTCGAAATAATTTCGTCGGAATTTTTACTATTGCGAAAACATCAAACGGCCGAGTTCTCGTTGAAGTTGAGCAAACTGGTCCGCTCGCAAACAGATTGAGAACTCTCCGCGAAAGTTCGCAAGCGTTTATTCAAAAGGACGCGGAAATCCTTGACTCCCCGGCATTTATGGGAAAAAGATGGAAACTTGAAATGTCACCAGTTTGCGAGACGATAAAATAGCCTCGAACG
This sequence comes from Lasioglossum calceatum, assembly GCA_963966675.1. Taxonomy (NCBI): domain Eukaryota; kingdom Metazoa; phylum Arthropoda; class Insecta; order Hymenoptera; family Halictidae; genus Lasioglossum; species Lasioglossum calceatum. The sequence continues at coordinate 4,991,010 of OZ016548.1, forward strand.
CTGGCAATTATTATTAATCCCGACGATCAACAAGTTCTAGGACAAATTGAGCAAAAAGATACGATGGAATATGCGGAATATTTCTGCACGCAGGAGAAGAGCATTTTTGTTCGTTTTCGTTTATCAATTTAGTAGATTGAGCACACCTTCGGTTACGAAATTCAGCTCGGAAAGTTTAGGAGCCATAAAGCTGTTGTTGTTGGTCGCGCAAACTTTGCAGATACGAAACTGCAGCATGCTCACATTAATGACTATGTTCTGCAGAATTTGTGGACAAACACCGCTAACGCGAAACAGCATCGTAACTATTATCGTAATGTGTGTACCTGACTGAAAAATTAAATTATTCAGCAACAAGTGACTTCGTGAACCTCGAAAAATTAAAATAAAACCCCACTGAGCGAAAATAAAATTATTAAGCAACAAGTGACTGAATAGATTCCGGAATAATTTTCGAACGTCCACAGAACCTCGAACAATGAAAATAAAATCGCAGAATTAAAACTGGATTGACCAGGATTCCAAATGACTGGAATGTCGAATTCGAAATTGAGATAAAAATTGCAGGCATTTCGGAAACGAGAATTCCAACTTCGGAATCGGAATAAAAACAGCAAGTAGATCGACGGCGAGCGAGAATTCCAACTTTTAGATTGAAATGAAATTTTCAAGTGGTCGGATTGAAACGAGAACTCGAAGTTTAACGGTCCGTCTGGTGAGCAGAGTGCAAAGAGCGAGAGGTCTGCGAAATAACTGTTAATATTTAGATTCAATCGACGTTGAATTTTTGTATAAGCGGTTGCGGACTAGTCGCGTTACTCTCGCCGAGAGCATGCGAAATAATTGTTAGGGTACCGCCGCCGCGCCGGAAGCCTATTAAAGATAGCGTGTTATCATTGATCGCTTATAATTCCAACGTTCTAGCCCGTGACCAGGTCCATTGTGCGGTTTAATCGAGAATCCGTGACTCGACGCGATTGCGATCGGCCACTGTCCAGGCTCGGCTTGTTCATCAACCCGGAAACTACCCCCTTAGCTCATGGTCCCATCACCCCTGACAACGTCTTGCCAATGGGATTCATCGCTTGAAGTTCATTAGGCGTCTGTCGTGCAGCAAGCGGCTAATACGATTGTAATATTCTCAGAATGTTTACTATTCGGTGTGCAAATAAGTTCTTTCCCCTTCTTTTCCAAATTCAAGATTGTATCACATAAAATGTAAAAAAGTCTTGTCTGGTGACTCCTAATCTTCCTGGTAATTTTTCTTGCGTCTGAGTCGAATTTTCGTTGCGCAATTCCTCTAACTCACCGACATCGAATTTTCTCGGTGCACCTGAACGATCGTTGTCTTCCAAATTAAAATTTCCGGCTTTAAATCTTCGGTACCACTTTTTGCATGTTCTGTACGATAGAGAACCATTTCGATAGCTTCAACAGCTGATTTCCTAAGCTGGAATGCAAATAATGCTTCTCACGCGCCATATTGCTTGAAATTGTTGCATAGGACTGGAAACACTTAGAACGTTCATCATGATTCTTTTTAAAACTAAAAGAACGCTCTTTCAGATGGCACCAAAGTCGGGAAGTAATTCGAATTCAGTCAGAAGGAACTTATTTGCACACCTAATAAATACATTCAAATATTTTTAACAGTGATCTGAGGAAGCGGCATATGTTAATTGAGATCAATAAATTAAACGCAGGAAGCATGGTGCCAGTGCCGGATTTACAATTTCATTATAAACAGCAGTGTAAATTGGAGACGATTAAAATGAATATTTATAACAGCGATCACAATGTACAAGAGGATAAGAGATAGTAATAAACTAAATGGTGTTGTTTTTGTAGATTGACCCATTTTCCTGAATATCCAGGACCGATAAATTGAATGGATTTCATGGATTGCATTTGGTAGTTGACTTTAGCAGCAATAATTTGTAGAAAAGCGCACCGGAAGGAGTAACTAAACCGTCCTGAGTTGGCGTTGGCCCAATCTCCTCGATTTAAAAGAAAGGGACACTGCAGTCAATGGTTTGGATGAAGTCGACATCCATTTTCAATCACAGTGATAGATAAAAGATATTGAAAGTTACAGTGCACTGGAGAGGACATTTTAAAAAATTATTGAACGATAAAAGTGTAGAAAGAAATTATAATTTAATTCGATAGAAACTTCAGCACTACGTCTGACTATCGAGCTGCTTGAATCACTAGCTCCTCTGTCTGACCATAGAGTCACGTATTTCACTAGCTCTCTCGTCTGACAATAGAGTCACTTGTGCTGCTAGTTCTTAGTCTTATATTTACTAATTTTTAATTATGAATGGTCCATTGAATGAAGAATGGATCACAATTAAAAACAAAAATATAAAACCCAACTACAGAGCGAAGAAGAATCCTCATATACAAATTCTAGTCTGATCCAGTGTAGCCAGACGGTGCGGCTCAAGCGGCTCGCAGGCCCTTTACGTCTCCGTCCCTCGCCTAGATGCTGCCTCAGCTATCCCCACTCTTACCGCTACCGCTGGCGCGACCGAGTGCTAGAATGAGAGCGGTAGCATGCTACCGACTCGGTCGCGCCCGCGGTAGTGGTAAGAGTGGGGATAGCGGAGGCATGCATCTAGGCGAGGGACGGAGACGTAAGGGGCCTGCGAGCCGCTTGAGCCGCACCGTCTGGCTACACTGATCAGACTCTGATCACATGAGACATGGAACAAATTCCACGGTGTGGTCACGTGGAAACAGTTCGCAGGACGAGAGAAAAATATGATCACCTCGGAAGCTCGTATTTATCAAAATTGCATGCAGCGTGTGGAATAAAAATGCAGGTAAATGTGATGCAAAGGACCAAAGGAAATAGAAACACGACTGCGTGTCGGTTCCACAAGGTTTTCACGATCCCACCGGCAATCTGGCAAAAATTCAGCCGCGAAAACGACTCCATGCCGGGGTCATCTTATTTGCATTAGAATGCATCTTGGCGTGCATTCAACAGCCGCACAGACACGGAACGTAATCTCGCAGGAACGTGAGAGAGGAGAGAGAGAGAGGGTAAAAGAGAGAGTTTTGGTAGAAGTCCGGACGACACATACATGACCGTTCTCAACGGAGGAGTTTATGGATGCACATGCGCCAAGTGATGCGTGTGCATTGAGAGCTCCGAAGATAAGCCACGGAACTGCAAGCGAATGCGACCCACGTTTCCCTGACGCCGCGCCGCGATATAATCGCGTGTGCATGCACTCGCGCGAATGCACTTTCCTCTCCTACCTATGCGCTCTGTATCTCTCTCTTTCACTCTCCTCCGGCGGGCGAGATAGCCTACGGCGGAATTTCCGTCGCCGCGGTTTTGATTAACAAGGTATCACTGTTTGCACTGCACCGCTGAAAGCTGCGATATTGCCGCTCGTAATGATATGCCGCCCCTGCGACGTATTTCATTCCCATTTAATTACACACTTTGTTGCTAATTGGCGATTTTCCCGTGAAAAAAATGCATGCTTCTCGTGGCACGTGGTTTTTACATTGTACTACTACCTTGACCGCTCATTTAATTTTTCCACTGCATTCACTGCTTCACCGTTGCTATTTCTCTATGGTGCAACGATCATCGGAGAACTTCACGTGGTGGTGCAATTTTTTATCCAAGCAATTTCTGCAAAAGAACCAAAATTATCACAATAGTGTCATAATTTATAACGAAAAGAACAAACGGAGAAGCAGAGAATTACAGTAAAGACAACCGCAAAAATTTAACGAGTAAAATTAAAGAGTAATGGTGAAATAGAAGACAAATATTAATGAATGAAATTATGAGCTCACTGTGAATGAAATAGTGGGAGAGAAAGAAAATGGCTCGAACAAGCAGTATTTCACTGAAGTACCTTGGCAAACGCCTCATTATCATTCTAATCGTGCTACACACCTCGACAGAAGAATTACGTCGACCTGCATTCCCCTAGGTATATATTCGTTCGTCAATGTGAATTCCAGTGAACAACACTTACTCTCACACCCCATTAGCATAACTCAATTTCACACTATGAACATTACAATGCAATCAGGTGATCGCAGATTAATTTACACCCTCCTCTGTGTAAACTCCTATTTACGCCGGCTCGTAAATCCTGACCAATGGTCTGCTAAATTTCCAAATGCATTCTGCTTGCAAAAACCATTAACGAATAATCGTTATCAGCTCATGAGGAGCCCAAAAACAATGAGAAACCTCATTTTATCAACGCGGTAATAAAAATTCGAATTCGTCTTATTGTTAGTTTCAGTACACTGTCTCGCAGAAATGTAGATATGCTAAAAAATGGTTCCCAAATAAATTCTACAGCTCCATCTGTTCGGGTCGCAATTTCCTGACAGTGAAAAGATACTGTCTCCCTAGCCACGCGCAATTTAAATATAACTCGCCGCCGGTAATTTCCCTCGATTTCCCTCAATTTCCCGAAGACAGACGCCCTCGCAAAATCGTGTCTGCGTACCTCGTCTTAGGGTTTCAACAAAATTGAAAGTCAGCCGACGGCTCCAGGGCGGCAGCAATTTCCTTGGCTGACGGAATTAATAATTCACGTCGGGATCACGTCTTTCCCGACACAGGATCCTCTCGCAGGATGCATCAACGTTCGCCCAGGCTCCCAGTCAAAGCTGTCTATAACCTATTGGCTGATAAGCCCGATGATCTTCTAGTGATGACGAAAAGGCACTCTTGATCTCCTCGGATCGCAAGATACTGATGAACAGAACGAACATGAGAACAGCGTGTGCTCAAAGGGAACAAGGATATAAGGGAAATACGAGGCTCAGAAAATTGGAATCTTCAGAGAAACATGGCTGAATTACGAGCTCCTTGGCCAAATGAAATTTCGTCTAATGGAATTTGCTGGAGAATTAAATCCCTGTGTCTACGCTACCAGTCCTTGGCAAGCGTTCAGTCCGACTGAGGACTGAGGAATAATCAAATCAGTCGAATGCTCGCCTCTTCTCAGAAAATCATTTTCTGGGCGTAGGGAAGGGATAAAAGAATTTTTAGAACGGTGCTGAGACATCAGTGACACCTGGTAGTAAGTAAATGATACAATACAATTTTACCGCTATGAAATTAATTACAAATTTTCTCACCAACATAATCCATCCCGTTCACTGTCCAGAAAATTGCAGTTTGCAGAAAGAACCCAAGAAGGCTGACACCTGGAAACAAATTATAAAAATACAATCCCATCAAATATAATTTTATCCACGACGCTATGAAATTAATTACAAATTTTCTCACCAACGTAATCCATCCCGTTCACTGTCCAGAAAATTGCAGTTTGCAGAAAGAACTCAAGAAGGCTGACACCTGCAAACACATTACAAAAATAAAATTCCATCAAGCATAATTTTATCCACGACGCTATTAAATTAATTACAAATTTTCTCACCAACGTAATCCCTCCTGTACACCGTCCAGAAGATTGCAATTTGCAGAAAAAATCCTAAATCCAAGTCCCGTCCACTTGCAGAGGTCACGCGCAAGTATATTCCCCGACAAATGAAATTGGTGTGAAAGATACGGTGACCAGTGGATTAAATAAAATGGGGAATGATGGGCAGAAGGTTAGGCGAAGAACCGGAGGTGTTTGTCCATTAATAAAATTTAAAGGCGCGAAGAAACGGGAGAATTTCTCAATAAAGTGGAGGATCAAAAGATCTGCAGAGGGAAGATGATACGGGGCTGTGTGCCGCGTAGAAATATTTCATAGCGGAATTCCCCCGGGGGATCGTTTGACTGGAACAATAACGGTGGTCGGGATTGAAACCGCGAAATCCCGGTTAGACGGATCCAGCTGGCGAGTAGTAAATATATGAAATATTCAATAACGGTGTTTGATTAGGTCGCGTTGTACAGTGACAAGCGCCGTTGGACAGGAGGGGTTCCGCGAACCGGAAGACCCGGGGAATTACAATAGACAGAGCTCTCCCTTTGCCGAGCTAATTTGACGCGAGATAAATTAATCGACTGCGACAACAGTTGCACACCTAGGCGAGACACGTTAGTTCGTATTATTCGCGAGATTGGCTAATGTACCGGGCTCGGGTACCAGAACACGTGCCTGTCGCTTTAGGATCGATCGAAGCACGGTATTGGTACCGCAGAATTAACGAGTGGCCTGCTGATCAGACATGGCTTACCGTTGTGTTTGATTGAGTAGCAAATAGATCAGATGTCAGAGAGATTGAATATCGCAGACACTGTGAGCACTAAAGACATTCAGAGTGTCAGGATTAATTAAAAACTGATCTTTACTTGCTCAAGTCCATTGGTAAGTGAACAAGAAAAATTCCTACGCAGCTGAACAAATCTTTAAATTAATTTTCATACGCCCACGATCTCAAACGAATTTCTTAGGACCAACCAATTTTTACAGTAATTTCTGAGGGTCTAAAAATTCCAAAATTAATTCCTGTGTGTCAGCAGACATTACGAAAAAGCCTGCAAGTCCACAGTTTTTTAAATTAATTTTTTAGCGCGTCCACAAAAATATACAGGTGCATAATGCACAAAAATTGAGAACTCATTATCGCACACTTCGAGCGACGCAACAGAGAATAAAAGCAACAATAAAACCAAATGACTATGAACAATCCCCAGCAATAAAAACACCGACCACGGACATAAATTCACGACAAAACATTAACAATCACGGCTGGGAATCATGCGAGGGTAATTCGCAAGTGATCATAAAATAAAAACGCAATTCCAAGCATTATTCAATAGGGAACTTCTGAATACTCGCAAGGGAATTCTGCCACTCTGTGAAAGAACTAAACCCAGAAAATCGAATAATGCTATCGCGATTAACTGAATCACGAAGCCAGTGTTTCCGCTGGCGAGCCCTCGCAACGGAGCACTCAAAATCGCAATTGATTTACTAATTACACAGTGCAAATTAATCGAGTGGAATCGACGCCACACGGAGAGACAGGCACGGGAGCAATCGTAGGAACGTTCCGAATTGAGCTGTCAAAGGATACTCTTGAAGGACTTTCGCGTTGAATTACGCCACCGGAGCCCGAAATAGTCACGGGGATTGGAAATTCGAGAATTCCGCGCACGTCTGCTCGAAAAGTTGCCGAATTGTACCGTGGGGGATCGTGGACAACATTTTTGCCAACCAGCATACCAAATCGCGAGTCTACTCTCTGTCTGGGAAATTGCCGAACAAAAGAGAATTTCCGAAAAATTGCACCTGATACAATTAGTATCACAAAAAAATTTAGAGTGATCTTTAAAAAATCTTTTTAATCTTTTTAATAATAATATTAAATATAAATATAAATTTATATTAATAATTTCAATTAAGTTTCATTTAAATTAGAAAATAAAGTATTCAGATTGTCTTCTAATTTCCAGAGAAACAAATAATTTGCTTTAACCCTTGTAATAGCGAATTTAAATTGCCGAATTTTTGGAATGGGGTCTCCATGTAGCAGATACAGGCTAAACGATGTTCAAGATTAAAAAGCTTTTCCCCGATGGGTCCCAGCGTGTTTGCAATTTGAATATCCGCTGAATTGATAGAATAGAGGCCGGGGTAACGTGGTGAAATGCATTTTTCTCAGCGGCGGCGTCGTCGCGGCGACGAAAATCATACGTCTGAAGCACACGACACGAAATTCCCATGCTATACTATACGGGGAAATTGCGTTCTCTGTTCCCCGTGGCGTGTACCAAAGAATTTTCTCTGATTTTTTTCAGGAACGGCTTCTATTGAGCGTGTTGCCGAGGCACGTAGCCATGGAGATGAAAGCCGACATCGCCGGCAAGCCGAAGGATACCATGTTTTACAAAATTTACATTCAAAGGCACGAGAACGTCAGGTGAGCATTGCCGAATAAAACAAAAACCAACACGGTGCTGATAGCACACACATCTCCCATTTCGAAAAAAAGGTGTCAGAAGACAAAGCACTCACACCGGAGACTCGGTTGAAGCGCACCGTGAACCAAAGAGCATTCCACTAATTTTTCCAACGCTGCACACAAGTTTTTACTGAATAAATAGCGGGTGGAAAATCCTCCCCTAGCAAATACATCACAAATTCGTATCATTTGTTTCAGGTGTTGTGAACAGGAAATAGGAAACACTAAAAAAATAGTTTACACATGTTGTGCAAAATAGAAATTCTTATAGAAAGTGGTTCGAAGCACTGTGACATTAAACAAAAAATATCAGAATCGATTTGCGATTTTTAAAAAAGTTCTACGACCCCATGATATAAAAATTATTGTAGGAAATATTTCGTGTCCATGTATAATATAGGGTTGATTAAAAATGAATATTGTAAAGGGGTGATCAGAGATAGACATATTAAGGGGAGAATAAAATCGAATATTTCCCAGGGGTGGGAAGAAGATTAAGGGATCTTATGGAATCGATGTAGAATTATTAATCGAGCGAACATCTTTTGCGGGACAAATTATGCAAGATGAGGATCGAGTGGCGACGAACGGTGATTAAAGGGAGGTTGGAATAATTACGAGAAACAGCACGGATCCTATGTAGGAGACATATGGGACTGCATAATGCATCCGACGCGATGAACGCGTCCATCATCCGTTGAAGTAACACCCGTTCTGCCACTCGCGCCTCGTTAAGGCACCCGACACCCGCTAACGAATTCCAATTAACACCGTGTCACTTAATTAAAACCCGCCGGACTCGGAAGATTCCAGCGTAGAATCTGTTTTACAGCATCCTGTTCGCGGACATCTGCGGATTCACGTCTCTGTCCGACCAATGCACCGCCGAGGAGGTCGTCAGATTGTTGAACAAACTGTTCGTGTGGTGAGTTACACTATTCCATAGCAAACAATCACCGACTGAATTGGAGCATATTTAATTACTGCTGCCTGGCAAGCTTTGGCCATTCTCTCAGCAATTAATTATCCCCGAATTAATCGCTTGGCAATTAGTTAAATTGGTGCCTTTTAGAACTT